>OW387141.1:37417306-42417306 GCA_936440205.1 Lepidonotus clava
CAATTTAAAAAGGTTTATAGTTATACAGGGTTACCCAAAGGCATTTACACCGGTCTGTGTCTAAAAATAATATAAGAATTATAGTATTTAAATGATAGATTCAGAAACAAATATGCTCCAACATTTTAGCAGTGATTTCCAGCCTTATCAGTGGAAACGCATATTTTCCAAAGAAAAACTGAGTTAGTCCGCAAGCCTGAATGCATTCAGGTCCCGGAGTCAGGTCAGACGACAAATAACTAGGGAAGCGGCACAAATCACTCCTCACGTGGTTTCTGTGGCAATCCCCGTATATGGGACAGGCTATTGGTAAAACGATCACATTAGGACGTGTGTCTGTGTTCAGCAGGTAAGGGATGGGATGATGGCCAATCTTCAACAAGAAAAGTCTATAAATCACTCCTGGGTTCGCGCTGGTCCTGCTTTTAAGTAGGCCATTTTCGCAAATCGATCTTAATTTCAATTAGCCAAAATTGAAATTGATTAACCAAATCTGTGATAATGATATAGAACATGAAATGATGTTCTTATCTCAATACTACAAATAGATAAGACAAATTAGGTCACATTGTTAAATTAACTAACCGTTTGTTGTGAAATTCAGGAATGCCTCCTGTGAAACTTAAAACAAAAAAAAACGTAGACTGTAGGCCAGAAAATCTTGCATCCGCTATGAGATGAGGCGTTCTAAAGGCCCAGATTTTCGAAGTAACCTTACCTTAAAACTAACGAATGGCTAAGGAGCCAACATTTTCAAATGGTTGTCACATGCTTTGCATTTGCCAAGTTTGATTCCCCTCGGAAAAAAACATTCATCTGAACTCACTGAGAAAAAGAATGTCTAGATGGGAACAACATTTTCTAAATTTTGGTGAAAATCGGGGGAAAACAAATGTAGAAAAGGGGCCACAGACAGCCGGTGAAGGTGGTGTGGGCGGGCTGGGGACAAGCCCCCCTTATCACACCCCACCTGATGTCCCCGCCGGTCAGATACGTCCGATGTGACGTCAGATAGACCAGGCACCCGTCCACGGCGGTGTTGGGTCTAATAGCCTTGGGCTAATGGGGAGATGGAAGTGCTTAGCTTGCATTCCGTTGGAGGACCTTGTTGGCTGTGACCTCCCCACGTAAATACCACCAGGCACCTGTCTACGTAACGGTAACAGCAGCAGCAACACCAACATGCTGGCAGCGCGTTGCACTGGAGGGGGAAAAAACGTGGAAAAAACACCCAAAAAAATGGCCCCAGTAACCATCGCAATGACAACAGGCCGGTGGGGTGGAGCACGTCTGGATGGCCCGAGGCGGCTATTTCCGACGGCAGGCTAATATTTGGAGAGGAGGGCTGGATGGTGTGGCGGCCCCTGCCGCCCGCCGCCCGGCACCTGTCGGGGCTGATGGGCCGTGTACACGGGCCGGCGTGACCGGGGATAGGGCAGAGATGTGGCCGGGATGGGAGGGGTGAAGAGAACCGATTAGGGCAAAGGGGAAAGTTGTAGCCAGGGCATTGATACTGCCTCACCTCTGACGGAGAGCGGGGTAAAAGCAGGGCCGGGGGTTGGGGCAACATTTTGTGTATCAATGCCTGAGATGTAGGCAAGGGGATGAAGCTTGGCAAAGACAGCCAGTATGATGGCATTAGAAGGAGTCCACGGGCAAGAGGCATGGTCAGGGACTGGGTCTGGGCGAGGGGTGTGGCCAGGGGTTTTGACCGGGTCTGGGCAAGGGGTGTGGCCAGGGGTTTTGACCGGGTCTGGGCAAGGGGTGTGGCCAGGGGTTGACTGGGTCTGGGCAAGGGGTTTGGTCAGGGGTTTTGACCGGGTCTGGGCAAGGGGTGTGGCCAAGGGTTTTGACTGGGTCTGGGCAAGGGGTGTGGCCAGGGGTTGACTGGGTCTGGGCAAGGGGTTTGGTCAGGGGTTTTGACCGGGTCTGGGCAAGGGGTGTGGCCAAGGGTTTTGACCGGGTCTGGCCAAGGGGTGTGGCCAGGGTTTTGACCGGGTCTGGGCAAGGGGTGTGGCCAGGGGCTTTGACTGGGTCTGGGCAAGGGGTGTGGCCAGGGATTTTGACCGGCTCTGGGCAAGGGATGTGGCCAGGGATTTTGACCGGCTCTGGGCAAGGGATGTGGCCAGGGCCTTTGACCTAGTTTGGGCCATGGGCTTTACTTGGGTCCCGGCAAGGAGTCTGGCCAGGGCCTTTGACCGAGTTCGGGGAAGGGGTGTGGCCAGGGCCTCTGACCAGGTATGTAGCCAGGGGCTGGAGCCAAGTCATTGGCAGGGTCTCGTGCAGTGAATCCTAGTTGATTCTGGGCAAGTGGCTAAGTGGATGACTGTTGGCAGCTGTCAAGCGACGCGCGTGCTGAACATCCACCTGACCCTATCGATGAAGTAGCATCCATGCAAGTCAATATTTTGGAAAGTTTGTCCAAGCAAATGATCTCTGAGTGGCACTACCAGGCTTGAACAAACACCGATGATGAATTGGGCAATGGTAGCGCTGTTGGCTTGGGCTATTTTTAGACCATACTCAGAGACCCATTAATTTAAAGCAGTGAAAATCAGTTTTTTTCTAAATTTATTAATAACGCACATTCCAGGCCTTTTGTGACCCGGTTTATCGCTCCATCTGCTGTCTCCCTACCCGATACACTTCATACAGTGACACGATTTAGTGCCGATATACACGGACAGCCTAATGGGTTGACGTGCAGTCTGGTTAGTCGGCCGCCCCACAAAAAGGATTTACAGACACAACGACGCTGTTTGCCTAGTATCATTTGTCAGTCTAGCAGAGTTTTGATGCAGTTTATCATGGAAATGAAGGCTGTGAATATTACAATGTGAGATGTATTTCTTTCTTTTGTTAGATTTCTATTGTGTGAATAACAAGTTTTATTAAGCATTGATACTTACTAAGCACTAAAACTAAAAACAGTTTCATGAATCGGACTGTTCCATAGGTCAGATTCGTGTGGTACGTGTCCTTCGTACACTTTTAACCTATTGATCACTATTGTGGTTCATATTTCCGTTAACATAGGAAGCATAAGATTTGATCACACATATATATTAGTTTACCTTATGTGTAAGCGTTTATCAACCAACACCAACTAACCTTGAGGTCTTACTAGTTGAGTTCAGTTTCTGTCTTGCATCGACTATCGGACACTTAGTTTTTTCTTTAATTTACCTTTTAATCATCCATCAATTATATATACGGGCATACGACAATTGTTTGTCTCATCCTGTTTAGAGAAACATTGAAACATTTTATTATAGAACAGGAAACGCAAAGACAGCCTTCCGTGGGACCAATAAGGCACACGGTGTCTTAATAATGCACACGGTGATTTAATAATCCATACTCATCACTAGTTGTGTGTCTGTCATTGCAGAGTTTCTTTGGGTTCGGCCAGAGCGCCGACGTGGACATTGTCCTCGATGGACAGGACACGCGGAAGACGGCCGAGATCAAGGCCGAGGACGGCAAGAAGGAGCGTCACTACCTCTACTACGACGGGGAGACCGTCTCCGGAAAGGTTAGTACTGGACCGTCTCCTTCACTCAGTCTTAATATGAGGATCTGGGAAGCATAAAACAAATCTTGTGTTAGCGAGAACAGTATTTGAACAATACAAATCAAATAGTGTGAGATATAAATGTGTGTCTTAAAAAAATGTTATTTACATATCGACACTCAACCATTGCATAGCCAACATCTTTAAATTTTTGAAAGAAAAATGTAATTTTGTATTTTGCCAATGCTTGATTTCCGGTTATGTTTCTTTCGTGTTACAGGTCAACATCACATTACGAAAAGCAGGCACAAAGTTAGAACACCAAGGAATCAAAATAGAATTTATAGGACAAATAGGTAAGACAGTTTGTTCACATTCCAACTAATTTTTTGAGTGTTGAAAATAGAACATGAAAAACACCTGCCCTTAGAAAATACACACATAGATGTTTCTTCAAGAAAATCTTTTATAATCCGATATAAATGTATGTAGAAAAAAAAGAAATATTGGTGAACCAAAACATATTCAAAAAACGAAAAAAAAGAACCGTAACATATTGGTGAACCAAACATATTCAGAACTGGTTGGTTGTTTTCAGAGTTGTACTACGATCGGGGTAACCATCACGAGTTCACATCACTTGTCAAAGAATTGGCGAGGCCGGGCGATTTGACACAAAACACAAGTTATGACTTTGAATTCAACCAAGTCGAGAAACCATACGAATCCTACACAGGCGCAAATGTTCGGCTAAGGTAAGAGCTCTTCTGCAATTGTAACTCCTCTTGACTCGTATTCAGGTTAAAACTCATGGCTGGAATATCAGGTAATAATTCCGAGTGATCATGGCTAGGTGTACGATGAATGAAAATATGCTGTACATGGAAACGGCAAATACAGAAGTTTCATTAGTGAACTTATCTACATTACTGGTATGCTTAAACTGTAATGTCCATGATCTGCATTATGAGGGTGCATCTAATTTTACTGATTTCAGAAAAGGTTTATAATAATACGTACATAGCCTTTGGAGTTTGCATTTTATTTTGTAATAAAATATCGACTAGACCTACCGGAAAAAAACCTGTTTATCTGAATTAAAAATAAATCTGGTATTGGTGTGATTGTCACTTGAAAGTCAATGTGTTAAATACTTGTTTCTGTGCGTTGGTAGATACTTCTTGCGTGTGACAATCGTGAAGCGGCTGAGTGATGTGGTCAAGGAGCAGGATATTATTGTGCACACGTTGTCGCAGTATCCTGACATGAACAACTCGATTAAGATGGAGGTCGGCATCGAGGACTGCTTGCACATAGAATTTGAGTACAACAAATCAAAGTAAGTCATTCAGGTCAATAAGATAATCAGGTATTTTGTGTAGATCAAAGTCTTCCACTATCATGAAGTAATTTGCAGGCACATTTTTATCATTAAATACGTAAAACAGTATTGATCACGTCTGTGGTCTTTTTGAACTTTTAGAAGATGCAGGATGTCGCATCAATCTGACACCAGAGATTACACGAGTTGATAATTTTGTTTGGGTTTATGGTTCGTAATATATACGTGTAGTAAAATGATATCAGATTCTTGTAAAGTGATTCCCATTCCTTCACCAAATTGTTTGCGCTAATTTTTGTCGTTAACAATTTTTGTCGATTTTCAATCTCTTGTTTGACTTAAAACGTACGTTTATGTACTATACCTGTGACTTCTGTGTTTTGCCAACAAATATTGAATTACAAAAGTTAATCTGTCTTTAAGTATATTGTTTCATAGAAATATGATGTTCATACTTTAAAGTTCAGGTGGCACAGCATTAAATGTGAATACAAGCATGCTCTTGCTACCTTAAACTAGCAGGGCATGGTTCAATAGAATGATAATGCATAAAATAACAACTATTATTTGATTGTTAAGAGAATTACAAAGTAATATGAAAGGAGAGTTCTCCAGTAGTTGATGGCAATAAGAAAAGCCTTGGGTAAGAGTGAGTAGGGCAAAAGGGAATCTGCAGAGGGTCATTTGTGGAGTTATTTCCCAAGGACGGAATCTGCAGGCCTGTCAGGATTATACCTTAAATAAAGTGACGAATGGCCACCTTCGGGGTGTGAACTGCGCATAAACATATTGGAGGGTGAAAAACCTACTGCACTAGTGAACTGACGAAAGGGGAGCCTCCTGGTAGAATAGATGTTTCAGTTGTTATACCTGCGTTTGTAGGAATTTGTAAGCGAGGTAAATTTACGGTCGAGGAGGGAGGCGACTCCGGGGCGACTCACTGGTTAATGATTTGTTGTACTCTGCAATATTTTTTTCATACTAATAGGGTAGGAAGAAACATGTGGGCGTTGGTATGTAGAAGCGAATAGAAGTAGACGACGAGCGAAGTCTGATGGCTAGCAGTATGAGTAAGAAAATATAGATAAGGGATATAGGTGAAACGTAACATAAGAAGTATATTGAAATTTCTAATAGTGTAGGGCAATAATTAGTGTAAAATTCGTAGGTTTAATTTTTGTTTGCCATGCCAACAGGGATGGGGGGGGGGGGGGCAAAGGAAATTGGGGGGTGGGGGTGTAGGGGGTTAGGGTAAATCAATATTGAGTAGTTGTTACTTTTACTGGGAAATAAGGAAAATACAAAAAAGAGACTTAATCTGTAGATAAGAGTTAGTTTGGGCGGGCTATGACTGATCTCTCCCTAAGCCGACTTACCCTGTGTAGAGGCGTGACAGACCGGGGTGGCGTGCGGTACCGCGGCAACATCTGGGGCCTCTCGCCTAGGTACGCGCCAGGCTTGGGAATGACATGTTTAGTAGACCTCATGGTATCACTCGGAATGTTTTAGTGTAGGTAGATAAAGCCTGCTTTGGTTACTGCCTAGGAAGCCTTGAGCAGGTTTTGGTATGCTACGGCTCCTTAGCGTAGTAGAAATTATGACGTGACGAAAGTTTGCGCCATTGCTATAACTATGAGGGAGTAGCTGGTGAACTATTGTTAATGTTAGATTTAAGACTGCGTAAGATTCGTGTATATCCAAGTCTTCGTAAGTTGCTTTCCAGAATGTCTGAGTAATTCAGACCGCGTTTAAAGTTTGTCCATTCACTTCCCAATAGTTCAAAAGAAATGAACGATGAGGGAGCTTCTTAATATGAAAGGGTTTTTATTCAATAAACATCTCATCCCGAGTCAAAGCCACCATGTATAAGTCTTCATCAGTCCACCTCCCATCTCCTATCAGCAATCAACCACATTTAGAACACGAGTTGCTCCAACGCCTTCTAGACCATTCTAGCATTCAGCTCTAACACAATCCTATGTCCGAGGTAGTGGATATTCGTAAACTCCAGTCTGTTACATGGAGTCGATGTACTTACTCCAGGTATAACTCCTTGGTTAAACATGTTTCTTCTAACCAACTAACTCACTAACTGCTCGCTCCCTACCTTGCAGCGCCTTTTATACTGGTTAACAGGTGGCGCTAGGAGCGTAAGATATTTCTCCTAGGAGTAGACTAGAAGTAGACTTGCTAAGCCTGATCCTTGTTGGATTATATATTATGACAATGTATTAAAAGTACTAAGCCATTAGTACATTCGACGGCGGTCAGGTGTTTGAGTTTAAGGAGGTGGACGACATGGCTCAAACCAAATGAATATAATGAACTCCCAATTTCGATGATTGGATATATTTGTTAAACCATGGTGGGATGGCCTTGACTCTCGTGGTACATTCAACACAGTATCAATGGATTTGTAGATCCAGTTTCAACACAAATTCACAGTGAAATTATTCATTGAGTTGATTTCCACACTTTGAAGCTCAAGGTTAGCAGGACTCGTTCATAAAATGACAAGGTAAGTGTTAAAATTGATAACATGATTATTTGGATAACAACGTAGATGATGACATAATCATGGTTACAAAATGACAAAGTCAACTTTTAGAGGATGAAGTATTCGTCATCTTTAGGTATTCACTTAGTACGTGCCTTGTACATTAAAGTCAGTTCTCAGCATCGTTAGCTGATTTTAAGATTCAAAGATTGCGACACCCGTGCATAAGGTGACAAATTCAGTTTTGACTTAGTACGCGCATGTACAGTTTCTGATATTTATGATTTGTAACACAAGTCAACAGAACTCAACATATATACAGTGTAGGGTTGTCTTAAACTTCTAAGAGTAACAAGTGTACATCAAATCCAATTTCAGAACAAATTAACACAACATAAGTCAATTCAGAGAATTCGGACATTTTGAACGAACGACTTTCATGATACAATGCGTGTCGAATTTCAATCAAATTTCAACCAGAACAACATTATTTACAATAAATACAAGGTCTCTGTATCAGGTTTAGTAATACCGAGCAGTTGGAACCAGAAAATACCACCATTCCCGTCACGCGTCCGCCAGCTATACTTAGTACACGTGTACTTAGCGGGACGCTTGACTGGAGTTCCCCCCCAAGGTTTGACCTCGATTTGGATCCTTCGGGTGCGAAGCGCCCGGATGGCAAATTTCTGCTTCGATCAAACTTTCAAGTTTGATTGTTCGACCTGATATTTTGGGCCGATGTGAATTAATTCTGGCGCTTGATTATGTTGGTTGGGGACCTAAACTTTAGTTTAGCACAGGTTTTGCAAAAATTTATGCGATGGATTGATCATGTTAGCCGATTTCAGAATTTGGATCTTTTGGATCAAAAAGGGGTTTTCCAAATTAGCCTCGTTTTGACGTCATTTTAATCAGTGCCGACGGTTGTTTTATCGCGTGTGGACGTACTTTTACAAGCTTAGCCCTTTTTTTATTATTTCGCCGACTTCCACCATGGTTCGCATAGCAATCTTTTGCTCAGACCGAGAGGGTGGAATTCAAGAGTACCCCGATCTTCTTCTTTCGGGTGGTGAGCACACCTGTGCGGTGTTTTCCTGCCGAGACGCCTCGACGGCTGAACTATCTGGATATGCGTTTGCGCATCACGTTATGTGGCCAGACGATATTCTGGTAGTCATGTGTAATTTGCTGGACGTTCTTACATGGGACGAGGAGTTAGACCTGTATATTCCACTCTATACTAGCTCCGATGCCGCAGCAAAGTTCTACGCTGAGACCATCAACCGTGCCTTCTTGAATGTCAAGTCGCACCCGGCCCCGTCGACCTTCGTGATCACGACCCCCTCTGGATTTGATGTTCAGCGCTGGGCTTTTACTGACAGTGACGGTTCACTCCAGAAATGGGTGAACCGTCTCATACCCAAAGTTAGCCGGGAGGTGCGTCGGGCCAACGATTGGTTTGGCGTGCCTACCGCGGACACGGGGCGGGTGCTCCACGCCATACGGACAGTCGTCGACGGCAACATTACAGTGAATGATTTCCGTGAGCTGGAGGACGGCTACCGACCTTCAGACAGGATCATCAGACGCTGGGCGCGGGTGTTGGGGCGGTTGATCGCCCGTTTGCCCGTCGTGGCGCGCTAAACCGTCGGCACTCGGTTTCTTGTATATACTAATTCTTATTGATTTTAAACAAGTGATTTTATGATCCAATTCCCGGCCTGTGATTGGAACACTTAATTCTGGATCGTTTTCACCGAGTGATTCTGGTGATTTAATTCCCGATCAGTACCTAGTCCACTTAAGTTCATATATCCAAGAGGCTTCGGCCAGATCGTTCTTACGGGAGCTCCGGACTGTTAACATGGGAGGACTCAGATGTTTCACCGCTCTTGCTCGTCGTTGGACACCGCCCTCCTCGTAGAGACGGCCCCTCGCCCAGCCCGCTCCGAGACTTGGTGAGTACAGCCTTCTTCCTATTGTTCTTTGCATGTTAGGCTGGCTACTAATCGTAGATTTTAAGGAGATTGTTGGCCAAATTCTTCTTGGTGGTTCTCGGCTCGCCCTCACGTGGTTGTATTCCGGAAGCTGATGTCACTCCCGGAACCAGAAACTGTGTTTCGCTGGTAATTTTAGTAACGGGTAGCGTGGGTGGCCACCTAGTGTTTACTTTTGGTTCCAAGATGGTGGGCGCGGGCCGAGAGTCAGGATCTTTCGTACTAAACTTATTATCTTTTCCAGGTCCTGCGGTATGTTAGGGTGATGTAACTGAAGCAATGTGACACGGTTGGCACTGAAAAGCGTCAGGCTATATAATTTTAGTGGGCGGATTGTTTAGGCTAACATGATCAAGTATTTTACCTCGCGCGTGGTTGGGCGATATTAGGGGGTTTTCTGACTAGCGGTTTGTTGACATTACCGATCTAAGTAGGTTTTCTGGAGTGTGGGTAATTCGTATCGTATTGTTATTTTTTTTTTTTTTGATACTATTAACTGTTGGGGACTGACACTGCACATGATAATCAGGCATGGGTGGCCAGAGATTCCGGTCTGAGTTGTACAACACAAGATTTGCTGTAACAGGATTCTTTGTTTAGTCGTTATACGTACAGGGCGTTAGTGTAAATGTCTTCATTGGAAACAATTCACATGGGGTGCCCTAGGTAACAAGCGCTTCCCAGGGTGTTCACCCTGGTAAGTTTAAGTGACAGTAGGTGACCAAGTATTTTGGTCCAGACTTCCCAGCATTAGATTGGCTGTGACAGAATTCTTTGATGAGTTGTCCCCCTTACAGAGTACTGGAAAGATTGACGTGTCGGCCACGTAAGGCGACACCACAGGTGGAGCTGTCCAACGAGCTGTTGGCGACTCCAAGGTAAGTTTGAGATGTAGTGGCGAAGGCCACAGATACCCATCCCATGTTTTAGTCTAACAGCAAGACTTCGTCAGTGTCATTGTGTTAGAATAAGTGTTAGAGTGAGTATTATTGTCCAGAGTCGTCTCGAAGAGGAAAAAAATACTACTGTGAGGAGACCGAGATGAAGTCTCTAAGACACTGAATGAACTCCCAGATGAAGATTCTGTATGAATATAATGAAAGAAGGAATGGTATCCTCATTAAGAGCTGGAAAGGCACCAACACCACAAAGATTATCAAGCGTCCCAAGCAGAGATACATGTGTGTGCACCGTGGGAGTTCGTACATTCATAGATCAGGCCTTAGTAGGCGCCGTTCCATTGAACGCAGAAGCCACGCTTATCAGTGCCCGAGATTGCCAAACATCTCAGACAGTGATATCCTTGTGATGAATGAGTGGGAGCCTATGCTCACAGGTCGGGACTGAGCCGTTACAAGAACATCCACCTACAAAGGTTTCATGAGTGCCCGAGAGTTGATGCAAAACTGTCCCGCTCAGATTCCCTAACCGACCTCATGGGGAGATAAGAATAATGATAGGAATTGGATCCCTGGTGATTTACCTTAAGGGGTCACAAGGGTCAATACTCTTGATAACACTCTTTCTGTACAGTGTGTTAGAATAATTACCCAATACACTCCAAAGATTTATACGCAAACAAGTTAACACCCCCTTCAAGGGTGACAACTGTTCTAACATATTTGACTCCATTTTATGAAGCATTCGCTTTAAAACCCCAGTTTTGTTCTTATTGAATGATTTTGTTACGACAAAATCCCTTCTTTCCCTGCTAGTTACAGGTGGTAGCTCGGCGTTCACCCCCTACATTCAGCCTGGGGTTTGAAGACCGAGTTCCACTTTATATTGGGTAGTGGCGCCCTTCTGAATGCAAACGGGTGCGCCACTAACTCCAAACGGTTCACTGAATAGATATTATACCTATGTTAACAGTGACATTTCACTGTCTACCCTATACTCTACATCACATGGGAAAAACCAACATGGCAAGCGGTTGGGGTAGCGTTTTCATTCCGTGAGGTATAAATGTCATTAAAGGACATTAAGTAGTAACTGTACAAAGGAGGCTGAGATTATTCGTTCCTTATTTGTTATCACTAGAGGATCGGGTCTCAGATTCAGGTTCACTTCTGATCGGATTCCCGGTCCTCATTAGTTACATGTGGTTTGTCGGTACCCTCCCATTCATAGGACCAGAATGGGCAGCACCGAGTTTCCATTGTTATAATTGGGAGCAGACTGCATATATATTTTTTTTTTTTAATAATATGCAGCCTACACCCCCTTTAAATTATAGAGATGTGTAAATGCATCTCCTTAGATCACTTACTTCCAGACAGCACCTAGTAAGTCGGGCCTTTACCGAAGTACAGTACAAGGTTAAACCCGTTTTCTTGTTCAGGTCTATGCCCGTTTCTCTTGTGGAGAGTCAAGACTACTCCTGAAAAGACTCCGCCCCCAGCTTATCCTAACTATGCGCATGCCGGGCAGGGATAGGTAGTGCTAAAGACAGAGTTAGAATTTTTTTATCTCCTTTCTAATAGATCGGGTAAACTTATCAGCTCTGGGTGTCAACCAAGTTTATTGTAGCTTGTTCATCAGGGAATCAGTAGTCCATGTCCCCCCTCTTCAGCTCAACTGTTGAGCGGAGACCTGGATACTTTTAGCGCCACGACGGCGGTCAAGACTAATTTTCATTTATTTATTTTATTTTATTTTCTCGACGGCGGTCAGTTCTGAAGCCGCTCATTTCCTTTATTAATTTTAATTATTTCTAATTTTTTACCCGGGTCGAAACTTGACTTCTTGCCGTTTTGTCTCTGTCCCGATTAAAACTGGTCTAAAAGTGGTCTAAATAATTTAGTCTTGAATTATGGGCAGTTGTTTATATACTAGTTGTCGTTGGATCCTGACTTTTATGTTAAAGTCAGGATCCTTTGACCTAAGACATACGGTGATCCAGTGGCCATTTACACATAACCAAGACGACGGGGCTATTAATAAGGACAGCACCTCGCTCCACCGCCTTGTGAGTTTTCGCTACAGCTTCTCCCCCCCCAGGGATGGCTTATCCCGTCTGAGGGAGTCGCAATATAGTGAGAGAGAGCCGAGCACCCTGTGAATGTCACCAATTCGCCATTGTCCCGTAACCACATTTCCTTGTGACCTCCGTTATAGCTCCCAAATAGAGCACGCCTTGTCAGGATTTGCACATATCCTTGCCGCTGCAGCGTGTCTATGTCAGGAGCAAACGAGCCACGTATAAGGTACTCTCGTGTGCTGTCACAGAGCGTCCCCCCTGAGAATGTTACTAATTATTCTGCGTTCTTATTATATTTTGCCCAAAATTCCCTGAGGAAGAGCTCTTAGTTACACAAATATTGGTTTGCTTTATATATTAGTTTTTAGGTAAATTTCTTTCTACTCATCGATTTTTTTTGTGATGAAGGGACCGCTTGTCAGGAGCCAATCCACCCGGGGCATAGTGACTGCCATGGTCGGGCGTCCACCCCAGTGCCCTTCGCAGCGTCGGTGACGCGTAACCCCAACGTCCTGCCTCCTGTCAGGCACCACTGACACCAGGCCTGTGGGCAGGCTCCTGCTGCTTGTGCAACCCCCTCATCTTGGAGAAGAGTATATATGTAAGCATGCTAAAGAATAGACAGTGGCGTTCCCCAAGTGGCTCCTGTACTGCAGCCCGATCCTAGCGGTAACAACAGCACAGGGGCCAGGTGTAGATGGTACTTGCTTGGGGAAGTTCACTTCGCTCGTTGGGAGCATTGGTCCCGTTGAGCGCTCTTAGGTTTTATACAGAATTTTGAGTTTTTCTTTTAAAATGCTGAAATTTCGCGACACTAGGATCGGTTCCAAATGGTTCCCTACTTTAAAAGAGTTGCCAAATCAATAACAATTAGAGTGTTGAGCTAGGCTACCGGGCATGGGACACTCGACTTGAGCGAAATTTAGATAACCCATGGGTCCATAGAGAGACGGTTGGACCAGCCTACCCGAACTAAGTTTTTCCTGACTGGTGAATCCTTATTGCTCAGGCTAGTCAACAGAACCCTACCTACCCAAACAGGTATCGCCCAGCGAACTTCCTGTAACATTTTAGTTTTAGTTTTCGTACCTCTGTGTTATTAATTCACCAATTTTACCTGTACAGTACTAGGTCAGGTTTTACCACTCGTTACATTGTCATATGATAACTTCATAAACCGTTCCTGGATTTATTTCGGATGTCCCTGGCCTTATTGTCTTTCGTGCAGATCCTGTTCCGGTCGCTGTTGAGGTGGGCGTGGTCGATCTAGGAGGAGCGTTAGGCATTGTTCCTTGTCCCAACACCGGTTGAGGCCAGTCCGCTCCGACATCGGACCACCCTGCGTCGATGAGGCGAGGTACTCCCATGGGTACAGGAGTGGCTAGCCCCGAGGAATATCTCAGTAGTCTGGCCCTGGTATTGTATTTTAAGTTACTCATCATCAGACGGGCGAGTTTTTTAGATACCCTCAGGGTGTCGGGTAGTGGCACCTTAGATGGGTGCTGTCCAGGTCTAGTTGCTGCTCCCATCAGCTGCGCCCCCCAGGTTACCGTCAGAGTATACTTCAGACACAGCTGGGTCACCAGTAGATCCCTAATGAGCACATAGCCTTCAGTATAAGTGTGGTCTGAAGGCATAGCCAGTTCGCCTAGGAAGATTGTTTCTATCATATGTGGATTGGCAAACTGTACGTACAACCCATCCACAGTTTTTCCTCTAATATTTCTCCACTTTCGCCACACGAGGACCACTATGGCGATGACGAGTACTGCCAGTAATATAGCAAGTACTGCCACCGCAGTGGGGTTAGCGGTCGTGTCCGGGCATCCAGTTAGTTCCTTTTCACTGCGCAGCAGCTCCTCCGGGTCCGCCGCCTCCAAGGCCATGGCCCGAGGTAAAGTCATGGTTAGTCCGGCCAGGGCAGCCTTGCCTTGGTGGTTCCGCCAGCACTTCCAGAGAACACATCCAATAATTGTCACAGCTACCACTATGCAAAAGATGGTGAGGAGACCAAAACCGCCTCCGAAGTTGCCTATAGAGAACCACGGGGCGTGTTTCTCTACCTCATAACGGTCAGTCGCTTTCTTGATACCCTTGGCCAAGTCTTTACGGTGTTTTTGTATTCGTTTGGCCAGGGAGGTTACAGGTATTTTGGCCTTCAGGCTTTCCTCGATTTCCAGCAGGTCTTTCCTAATTGTTTCAGGGATAGGGTCTGATTCTAACATAGTGGGTTCGTTTTTGGACGTCGTGAAATTCATGTCCCACCCCTTCACACGACTTGCTGCTTCCAACAGGTCATTATGTGGGTACACAACCGTGGTGATCCTGGTGTGCTTGTCACAATTTCGCAAGCTATACGGTATCCATGCTCCTTGTGTTTGGAATGCACAGTCGCATTCCACCTGAACCCTTGCATAATTTTCTATGTTCACACCGACCGCAGGCTGGTTTCTGCAAATCATTTGGCCTCGGGTGTCGGCGCTGACCACTAGCATATCTCCGTCGTCTAGATACACTGCCATCTCTCCGAAGTCTGCTTCCAGTAGATAGTCCAGTTCACATTTTTCTTGGATCGCTAGGTCGTCGCGCCTCAGTAGCGCAGCAGTGCAGGTGTTGTCTGTAATCTTTTTCATATAAGGTAGGTCCTTACAGAGCGTGATGGTCTGTCCATAACAACCTGACCAACTGCCACTAGCCAATGGTACGTAATACTGGCGGGACATGGACATGGCGACACTTTTGGGTAGATTAACAATTTGGAGAGCGTCCTTCTTAAGTCGTCCCCTAACCGTCACTGGCACAGGAAAAGTTAGTACTTCGTAGACCCGGAACAAATGTTCATCAGCCACCACAGGCACCCTTACATACACTATAAATTCCTGAGTGGTTTCATTGAATTTGAACGAAGGTTGACTGTTCTCGTAATAGAAGGAAGGATCTGTGAACGCGACATGGAACCTGGGGTGGATCCCCTTCAGATATCTGTTCACTTCCTGGATCGCTCCGACCATATATTGGCGGGGTACCAAGTCCATAGTCAGCTGGCCCCGCGTCAGGCGCTGTACACCTTTCCTGAACACGCGAGTCTGCTCTACCATTAGTTGAAGATACACCATCTCTCCTAACTTGTCTTCCAGAGCGACCGGTATCATATTCAGGTACAGTTCCATCCAATCCACCTTATGTTGCACGAGCTTCAACCTTCGGCGAGTCGTGTTGTGTGCCTTATTTAGTGATCTTAGATTGTCCAGTAGGCCTATCACGACATGGTTAACCTTTTCGACAGCCTCGTCATGTTTTTCATTCATCAGAGCCAAGTCTTCGATCATTTGGCTCGAAGACTCCTGCAATACTCTAATCAATTCTCTGTTATATTTGACATCAGCCGCCAGTCCTTGATTCCAAGAGGTTGGAAGCGGAAAGGTCGGCCATCCTGGATCGTCCAGCATTGTGGGCAACTTCTTCATTCTCTTAACCCTTCCACCTGGATTTAATTCCGACTCTTGATTTTGAAGGTCTTGTTGAGTGTTCTTTATTAGGGAACTTAAGGTTTCATTAAGAACTTCTCGGTACCGACCCTTAAGTGCCTGTGACGTCTGATCCATCCAACTGACCAGCGACCTGATATGGTAGCAGGCCCGATCAAGGGCGTCTCCTCCTTGTAGATATCGGTGACAGACCTGGCCAAAGGTAGCCTTGTTGAAGGAGCGTCTCCTTGGGATAGTGATTAGGAAGCCTTGTCGGACGTGTGTTATATCCGCGGTGGACATTAACTTTCCTGGTTTTAACACTACTCCATATTGTTCTAAAGCTATCACTTCAGCGTTAGGGGCTAGCCCTTCAGGTGGGCTGGAGTCGTTATGCACTCCCCTAATGCCCCCTATTATAGCTAATACGAACAGCACTAGCCACTTCATTGTCTTTGTTTTGGCCTTAGCGATAGTTTGAGAAAGTTAATTTTGCAGTTTATCTAAAACATGTTCACAGCAAAGTTACCTTATTTTTCTGCGCACTACTATCATCCATGCGCCGAAAAATGCTCTCCTCTCGGGCTTCCTGGTCTGTTTAGTTTGGGACATGCTCGTAGAGGTTTTGCCCGTTGTCATTTACCACTCGCCTGATGATCCCGCTCTCGTCCTTGGTGACCGTGATCCTCAAGCCTCTCATACGTTCGCAGGACGAGGGGCGCATTGCTCTGAGGGGTCTTGGCCTAGTAGGTTCCAGTCCGAAACGGCCCCCGTTGGATCGTACGACGGTTGGCTCGAGGGGTATGGGTTCGGTACCTGTGGTTGGTTTGTCGCTGGGAGTGGACTCGGCCACAGTGGGCCCCCCGGCTGGTTGGTTGGCGTCCACTGCTGTTGGTTCCATAGCAGTGGTGAGGGATTGGCGTTGCAGCTCGTTGTCAAGCTGCTCAAGTCTAAACAAGCGGGGTCCGCAGGCTGCAAGTGGTGGAGGAGGGGAGCTCCCGCTGGCCCGTTCCCCACCGGTGGGGTTGGCGCGTGTTGAACGGGTGCTACCTCCACTTTTAGTCCTGGAGCGGCGACGGTTAGCTGTTCCCCTCCCGATCGCCTTTCCAGAGTGGGCAGAGGTCGGCCGCCTCGTGTTGTTTGTAGGCTGGTACTTTCCTTGACGCATTTAGAGTTTTGTGTGGTCCTTTGAATGAAAGGAGCTATCTGAGTTTTAATCTCAGCTAACTGTTTGTTTGATTTTGGCACATCCAGTCCTACTGTTCTCCTAATTTCGTCAACAGTCTCGAATAGTTGGAACAGTGGTTGCGTAAGGTCCCAGAACCAGCCGGCCTGTATCTGCACTGGTTGGTTGACCGCTTCCTCCTTCTGAACCGGCTTGGCCAACGCCGTTAGCCTTGGCTCGGGCTCCGAGTCACTCACCTCAGATAAATTGTAGAAGTCTTTATCTGCGGTCTTCTTTTTGGCTGGAGCCGATTTAGCGGACCTCTTGGCTCCGCCTGTGGTCGTTCTGGTGGGCCGCCGGGCTGGTGTCCTTGGCTTCTTCCGGGCAATCCCGGCGTCGGTCGAGTCCGGACGGACACCGCCCCGGCCCGGCCAACTCCACCGCCTAAGGGTCTGAGCCGGTTGTTTCTTAGCACTCTCCTTCTCGACTGCCTTTTCTTTCATTTGGTAAAATCCTAAAAGAATGGCCCAACGAACCTTCCCTTGGTAGGCAGCGCCCTCAGGGTGGGCCGGCTAATCCGTTTCCTTCTCAGGGGGACGATAATCCTTCCCTCCGTGTCCGCAGGGAAAGTAGTGGTTCCCTTTGGATTGCTATGTGGCCGGAGGGCTAGACAGTTCCCCATGAGTCGGTGGATCAGTGTCCCAGCTAAGTTCTCTTTCTGCTCCTTCCAGGAGAAGTCGGAGGTTGAACAACTTTCTATCTCCAACTTCTGTTCAGAGATAGAATCAATTTCTATCCCCGCTTCCTCCCAAGCTGGGTTGCGCGTACAATCACCTGCAGCAGAGGTGACCGTCTAGGAGCAGAGTTGCGGACCGACTGGTGGATCGGCGCGGATCCCACGAAATTATAACCGATCCGCTTGTCCATGCCGTCTCCATATTTGGAGCTGTATCTTGTTTCAGGTGGGGGGGGAACGCTTGCAT
This sequence comes from Lepidonotus clava, assembly GCA_936440205.1. Classification (NCBI taxonomy): domain Eukaryota; kingdom Metazoa; phylum Annelida; class Polychaeta; order Phyllodocida; family Polynoidae; genus Lepidonotus; species Lepidonotus clava. Next base: position 37,435,255 of record OW387141.1, read on the forward strand.
CCGGTCCCAAGAGATGACGCCCAACCACTGGCATCTTTCTTGGCGTGCGCACCCTCCCTTTCTGCCACGCCCCCTGGGCGCGGCAAGGTGGCCGTGAGGTAGACCACCTGTTCCATTAGCGCTGATGCTAACGGTGCCGCTCCGCCGAATCTTTATTTTCACAGGGCGGCTAAATTTCCTGCATTAATCATCCATGTCGTCGCTTTCTCCGCCGTTGGACAGAGCGACGTAGTTAGGGCGGCGGTTCCGACGTAGGTTATAGCCACCTTTCGTCGGGACATGGTCCTTTACTGTTTTTCCTGGGCTCTGTTCCGACGTATCCAAGATCGGCACATCACCGCAGGGTAATTTTATGGGCTTGTTGTTGCCTGGAGGGGTTCTCCCCTCCAACGGCTGGCTTTTGCCCCTTCGTTTAGCTCGTTTGCGTTTCCTCTGTCCATTTGCGCCAGCTGTTCCCCGTTCACAGGCGGCTTTATTAGGAACAAAGGATAAGTTTGTGGACAGCGCGGTGTCCGCACTGGTGCCCTGACCATCAGTGATTTGCCCATCCGTTTCTGCTAAATCAGTGGGACTTGGGCCAGGTTTTTGTGTAGGTACCTTCCTGGTCATAGGAACTGCATCATGCTCACGGGGACCGGTCGTTCCCGTTGAGTTTTCAGTCTCAGCACCCCTTATTTCGCCATCTTCCTCAGCGATTTCACCCGTCGGAGTGTGATGCAATTCAGGGTTTCGGTCAGGATCTGCCCCTTTTGAGTTAGTGATTTTCGCTTCTCTCACCAGTTTGGGAATATTATGAGGGACAGCGGGAGACCAGGGCCCACGTGCAGGTTTGAGTTTTGAAATGTTTACTAGATGTGGGACCTGTTTTCCAGTTTTTAAAGACACTAGTCTAACAAGGTGGTCTCCTTTTGTTTCAATTACCCTGAATGGCCCCGTATACCTGTTTGAGAACTTAGACGCTTTATTTTCACTAGCTAAAGGGTCGTACATGTATACCATATCACCTTCGTACATCTGAGTGGGCCGCGCCCGCTCGTCAATTCGCAGCCTCAGATCTTTTTCGTAGTTTTGAACTACTCTTTCAGCCATATTCCTAAACATAGCAATATTATCCTTGGTTTGCATGAAAAACTCGCAGTCGTTCAGCGTTTCAGGAATTGTTCCTTGCTCAGGCATTCCCATACTGATTGGATCTCTGCCAAACAGCAGGGTGTGCGGGCTGTATCCCGACCGTACACTGATTGTGGATCTAACTGTCCATAATGCAATGGGAAGTAGATCGACCCAGTTACAGTGATCGTCAGGGATATAATAAGCAATCAGGTTTTCAATGGTTTTATGTAGTCTCTCTACTCGAGCGTTGCCAGTCGGCATTCGCCCGGTAGTGAACGTTTGCTTGCACGCTAGTCGTGTGGTGATTTCCCTGAATAGCCCTGAGAGGAAGGCCGCCCCCCGGTCTGTGTGCAGGCGGTTTACCCGCCCATACCGACACACTATTCCGGTTAGGAAACAGTTAGCCGCGGTCTGCGCGGTGGAGTCTTTAGTGGTGAAAGCCTCCGGCCAACCTGTTAGTAGGTCTATGAAGGTCATGATATATTTTGACCCATCCCTAGCCTTCTTTAGCGGCCCGATGAAATCACACTGTACTACCTCAAAGGGTCGGGTTGGTCTCTCCCAAGACTTGGCTAAGGCCTTGAAATGTGGGGCCCGTCTCCTTAGAGAACAGGTCTCACAAGCTTTTACATAGTCTACGATGTCGGCGTTCATGTTCCGCCAGTAGAATTTATCAGAGATTTTGGTAGTGAGGTTACTGATCCCTACATGTCCCCCAGCTAAGATGTCATTATGTAACAGTCTCAGGACTTTGGGAATTAACCTACCTGGAACTATCATTCTGGGTTTTAGTCTGACCAGTTGGTCTTGGTGTTTGTTATACCTTTTGATGTTGAACCTACATAGTACTCCCGGTGCTACCATTCCTACAAAATCAGCTTGGTCCATTATTCGCCTAGCTTCAAGGGGATCTGTCGGTAGGTCTCCGTCCTGCAGGTAGTCTATCAATTGCGCGCACTCTGCATCTTGGAGTTGCGCGTTTAATACCGTAGCCACAGAAAGCTCTTCATCCTGAACTTCGGCCTCAAATAACTCACATCCCACAGCGGGCTCATATTCCTCACCTGGGACATGCTCATGATAGACTCTAGACAAATAGTCCGGTAGAAAATGAGTCGCTCCTGGCTCATATGTGATTTCAAAATCAAAATCTGATAACGCTAAAGCCCACCGTCTCAGCCGGGCTGACGGGGCTTTGTAGGCACTCTGTAGCAGGGGAATCAACGGTTTGTGATCAGTCACTATTGTGATTTTAGCTCCCTGCAACATGTCCTCATAGTTCTTACACTTGGTTCCTTCGGCCTTCCCATATGTCATGAGACATAGTGGATTGCGCCTGAGCTAGAACCCTTTCCAGCCATAAGGCTCTCTCTGCTTCCCAGATGGTTCTTTTCAAACTTGTTCTGATCACAGAGAGCATGGCTCAACTAAACCCACGATATCCAATAATAGGGTATTGGACATGCAGCATTTAGCTTTACCATGGCCTGACTGTACATTGAGCCCTCTCCGCTACCGGAAGATCTTGGACCTTCCAGCAGAACAGAGACGACCGGCCAGTGACCCAGTCGATAGCGATTACCGGTCCCAAGTCACCCTGGGTGGTCACCGACGGTCTGATCCAGGTGAATCTGCCAACCCACACTGAACTTTGACCGTTTTCACTGGCCTTGCCTGTTCACTCCTGAGCTGTCAGGAGCTAGGTGGGGTCTGTCGGCCCCGTACCACGTACATACCACTTACTGGCGGGTGCACACCTAATAGACCTTAATTTAGTTGATTCTGCCGTATGGGATTGGCCTTCCCCGCACCCATTAGCTCTGAATCGGATTTAAATTTTAGTCGTATGTGCCCCTTGTGACCCAGCAGCCCGATATGTACGCCGACTAGACGGTACCACAGTAGGATGTTAATTCATCCTTCGCTAGACACGGGGGCCTTCAGTAATGTTTTCTCCCCTGCACTATAATTAAAATTTAACGTGTCCCCGGACCCTTGCGAGCCCACTGCCGCCTGTTAGGCACTACCCTTCGAGGAGCTCATCCCTCTCGGTAATGCCTTTAATTACTGCCAGAGCCTCCTTTTCTGTTACCGAATAATTTAATTCGGCGTCCCGGAGAGTACATCCCCAGAAAGCAACCGGACGGTAGATTTCATCTAGTTTGTGACAAACCGCTGCACCGCACGCGGCGTCCGATGCGTCAGTTAGTAGATAGAAATGCCCTCCTATATCTGGATGAATTAGTAAGGGCGGCGAGGTTAGCAATTTCTTTAACTGTTGAAACGCTTCCTCGCAGGCCTCTGTCCACTCAAAATAGACTTCTTTCTTTAGCAGTCGGTTTAAAGGCTTTGCTAGATCAGCGAAATTAGGGACAAACGATCGGTAGTAGTTACACAGTCCCAGAAATGATTTAATGGTTTTCACATTATGTGGACGGTTAAAGGCTGTGATCTTTTCTGTGGTTACCCTTTGTGTAGCCACACCTTCCGCGTTTACTACGTGGCCGAGGAAATTGATTTCACTGCGGCACCACTCACACTTTGACGGTTTCAGTTTGAGATTAGCTCTCGCCAAAGCTTGGAGAACCACCTCAACGCTCGCCAGGTGTTCTTCAAATGTAGTGTCGTAGACAATTACGTCGTCTAAATATGCTAAGCATGTTCTAGGAATCAATCCCTTTAGCGCTATGGCCATTACCTTGGTAAACTGCCAAGGTGCGCCAACTAAGCCAAATGGTACACGCTTATACTGATACACACCCATCGGGGTTTCAAAAGCGGTATATTTTCTACTGTCTTCTTCGATTACGCACTGATGATAGCCGCTCAACAGATCTAAAGCTGTCCACATAGTGGGTTTCTTGTAAGCCATATATAGGAAAAGCGAGCGAGCCGTGGGCATGGGGAATTTATCTTTAAAAGTGACTTGATTAAGCATGCGAAAGTCTGTACAGAGCCTAGGTTTGCCATCTTTCTTCTGCACTACCACCAGCGGGCTTCGCCAAGCCGATTCGCTGGGCTCTATGACACCTATATCTATGAGTTGCCTAACCTGTTCATCGATGATATCCATTTTCTGTGGAGAGTATCGGTATGGCCTGGAACTTATGACTCCCTGCGACTCATCCACAATGATTCTCATCGGCGCTATTTCACAGTGACCTAACTCTTCCATTGAGAACGCTAGTGCATTTCTATTGTTATTAAGCATTTGCCTAAACCTTACCTGTTGTTCTTCGTTTAAGCACGACTCGGTCAGATCTATTTTACTTACATTCTCATCCATTTTACCTCGGGATTTCTCCTCAGAGGTTTGGCTTTCCATTTGCACTGCGTCTTTCATTACTTCTACAGAAATCCTGCAGATGGACATTGGGGTCTCTGTTTTAGTTAGATAACACAAGTCTAGGAACTCCTCTATCTGGTTTTGGTTTACCTCAGGCACTGCGCATTCTTCCGCAAAAGCTAATACTTCCTGGGGAGTGATCTCTTGCATTACATCTAGCGGATTCATGACTTTGATCCACCACTGGCTTCCCACCGTATTCACGCACCCCTCCACTAGGACTGGTGCGGTTACCGCCGGTGCGCAGTAAGCTACCGGTGAGTCTAATCCCAGCGGCTCTCGAGTGGTTACCGGTATGATGCATTCATTTCCCGGCGGAATTTTCACTGTTTCTTTGCTAACTATAGGGTTTCCACAAAACACTTCTATCTTTGCGCCTGGTAGAGATAAATCTGATCGAAGCACTGTTAATAAGTTTCTCCCGATTACTATTAGGTGGCATAGATCGTCCACTATGTTGAAATCATAGCAGACCACCGATCCCTGGATTGAAAACTTACATCTAATTTGTTCTAGTATTACTTGAGACGAGTTGTCTGCCAAACTGATGTTTCCCTTCGATACCTTCCATTCATCTAAAATGCATTGTTTAGGGATCTGTCGTTTACAATGGGTGGACATGAAGCAATCGCTCGCTCCGGTGTCTACTAAAGATCTAACCTCCTTCTGATCATCAAATCTTAACGTTAAGAAAAATGCTTCGTCTCCTATCTCTCTCCTAGCCGGTCCGTCCACTGCGCCTAATTCTATCGTGGAATGAACGGACCCTTCCTCTAGTTTCCCTGATTCTTTTGTTCGGTACCACTGGCTTTGCTATCTTTGTAGATCCGCGGGGGTTTTTCCCTCAACCTATTCTTTAACCACAAGCACGCTTCTGTAGAGTGACCATGCTGTTGGTGAATGATACAAAACTTACTTTCATCAAAAGGCAACCTGGGTCTCTCTACTTTCTGTTGAGTTGGCAGATTCTTTCCCTTATCTGCCTCTCTGTTCGGGGCGATATTGGATTTAGGCTTCTGATCTGAATTTCTTTCACTTTTCTGGTTTTCGTACCTATCTTTTCTCTCATAACCTTGCTGTTTAAAGTTACCACCACTCTGGGGAGTCCCGCTTTGCCCTGGCTTTGGTTTCTGAAACCATGGAGCGGCCTCCAGTCGGGCCAGCACCACTCCAAACCGTTCTGAGATGGAATTTAGGGCCGCGGTCTCCTCTGATTCTTGGCTTCCAGCCAGTTCGCTCACTGCATTAGATATTTTAGTTCCCCCTTTGCCTTTGTCCAACGATTCTAACCTCGTTGCACAATCCACCGCTTCGGTGAAAGACTTAGGGTCCAGTATGGCTACTTGTCTGGCTACGCCCTGTTTTAATCCTTCTAAAAACACAGCTAACATCATGCTTTCACTCGCCTCTGCTTTCACTTGCTTTTGTTTCAGAACACCTGCAAATTCGATCACGCTCTGGTCTTTTCCTTGTTTAAGGCCACAGAACTCTGCGTGTTTCTGCCACTTTGCCCTTCGATCACCGAAGATCTTGGTCATTTGGGCTTCTAGTTTCTCAAACGAGTCTTTCTCACTTTCAGCTAACGCTCCTGCCCAGTCGTCGGCCCTTCCCTTTAGGCCTAACAGCGCCATATTCAGGAGATGGGCGTCCGACCAGTCATAGATAGCTTTCAGTCGTTTTAATTCCCTGAAATACTTTTCTATTTGCTCGTCTTCTTTTCCACTAAACCACGGTAACCTAATGTTTGGTCCCCTTTGGTGACCGCTGTGAGTCGTTTCACGCACTGGCGCTGGTGTTTGCCCCAGTGCCTGGCTCAACTGTGGTAGAATTTCCCAAATATTCGGTTGATTCGGTGGGTTTGGAGGGTTGTTCTGACCTGGTGGGCCCGGCGGACCTGGTGGTCCGGGCGGCGGAGGGTTCGGTGGGTTTGGGGGGTTGTTGAGTTGGTTAAGGAAAGGATTGTTGTTCTGGTTCGGGGGAGGGTTATTGGGTCCTGGTGGATTTACCTGATTATTCTGGCCTGCTGGGGCTTGCTGACCCTGCTGATTCGCTCTTCCTCGGCCTGCGTTAAGATTGGCAGCGAGTGCCATCGCCTGCAATAGGTGAGGGAGCAGGTTTTGATCGACCCCACCCCCTGCTGGCACGGCCCGGCCAGGCTGTTGGCCCGGTTGGCCTCCCCCATCATTTTGTTGCAGTCCCCCAAGGTTTACCCCCAGATTGGGCTGATTCGGAGGGAGATTATTAATAAGGTTTTGGGGAGGGTTGTTGAGAAGGTTTTGAGGAGGGTTGTTGAGAAGGTTTTGAGGAGGGTTGTTGAGAAGGTTTTGAGGAGGGTTAGGCCCTTGTGGGTTGGCCTGATTATCCTGGCCTCCCTGGACCTGCTGATTAAGAGGAGGAATAAGTCCTTGAGGGTTGGCCTGATCGTTCTGGCCCCCTTGAACTTGTTGATTAAGGGGAGGATTGGCCTGATTACCTTGGCCTCCTTGGGCCTGTTGATTAAGAGGAGGAATAAGTCCTGCCTGCACGCCTTGGTCCGGCTGCTGGATTAGGATCTGGCCATTCCCATTGTTTTGTTGAGGTCCCCCAGGGTCCATCCCACGGTTAGGATGCCATGCCCCCAGATCTACACCCCCAGCTCCCCCTTCGTCGGGTTGCTGGCGTTGATCTCTATCCTCTCTTTCTTCTACTAGATCCATCAAAGGAACGCCTCCCTCCGCCATATTATTTTCGTGGAGGTTTTGTATATCGTGATCGTCCCACTGTTCTTTCACAGGTATTTCCTCTACACTAATTTCGTCCTCACTTTCTAGTTTAGCTTTCTTACCTGTGTCTAAAACATCCTCGGTAATAATTTCGTATGAAGACGAGGTTGATTTATCTTCTCTAGCTAATTTTCTATCAGGACTACCCTCTCTGACATCTGCGGCTGCTTGTTCTGTCTCGCTATTTTCTTCCTCGTACTCGTCCTCGTATTCTCCATACAATTCATGAGTTAGAGTGTTAAAATCTTGTGCTTTAAGCGTTACGTTTTCTTCACTATCCTGATCGCTTAGCCTCTCTAAATCTATGTGTTTTTCGGGGCTTGAGTCTGCCCACTGCTTTAATATTTCGGCTGGATCAAAGGCCTGAGCTTCCGCTCCCCTACCAGCCTGGTCTAAGTTCGTTTCTACACCGTAAGTTAATCGATAGGGTTGTAAATTGCCTACTTTCTCGCTGTTTCCCTCTGCTTCCCTTCCCACTCCCCTATCCCTTCCCACTGTTTTTCCTTTAGCTACAGTGGAATAAGGAATGGACGCCCCCGGGTTGGGGTGAGTTGGTGTTACCAGTGGGTGACTGATAAACTCAAGTCGTTGGGGTAATGGATAGGTGAGAGAGCTCCCATCAGGTAGGATTACCGGATTTTCGGGGCGTTTTCCCCCTGATGGGCTGGAGTTATCCGCTGTGTTTTGTCGTTGTTTTAGATTTCCTGAAGAAAATAGGTTATCTCCATTGGAAACTTCCTGTTCGCCTTCACCTCCCGCTGCGGGCAGTAAACGATAAGGAACACTTTGGTTACACCACGGATTGTTCACATCAGATTCACAGGTGGAGCGAGAGCTAGTACCAGTTTCGTGGTCCGTAGGTGGTACGTACCCTGGGTTCCAATATTGCTGATATTCCGTGAGACGGTTCTTCCCTTCAACTCGTCCCGAGTGTGTTAGGGTTTCAAGTCCTTCGTCAAGAACCGGCCTATCTTTGGACCCTAGGTGCCAGGGAAATGGTTTACCTTTGCCACGGGTTTGGTAATTTTGTGCACCTTCGGGGCAGAGCTGCTTGGGTCTGGCTGCGACCTCCTGTCTCTGTGCCTCCCCGTCTAAGGGATTACCTACCAGGTGGCGGTTTTCCACATTCCCTGTATATGATGTTGACACATCGTGTCCTGCGGGCCGCAAAGATTGAGGCTTGGGGTTAGAGGAAGCCTCAAAGTCACCGGTGGCTGACATCAAGGATGAGCAAAACGGCACAAGTCATGTTTCGGGTATCTCCACCAAATGAACTATTGTTAATGTTAGATTTAAGACTGCGTAAGATTCGTGTATATCCAAGTCTTCGTAAGTTGCTTTCCAGAATGTCTGAGTAATTCAGACCGCGTTTAAAGTTTGTCCATTCACTTCCCAATAGTTCAAAAGAAATGAACGATGAGGGAGCTTCTTAATATGAAAGGGTTTTTATTCAATAAACATCTCATCCCGAGTCAAAGCCACCATGTATAAGTCTTCATCAGTCCACCTCCCATCTCCTATCAGCAATCAACCACATTTAGAACACGAGTTGCTCCAACGCCTTCTAGACCATTCTAGCATTCAGCTCTAACACAATCCTATGTCCGAGGTAGTGGATATTCGTAAACTCCAGTCTGTTACATGGAGTCGATGTACTTACTCCAGGTATAACTCCTTGGTTAAACATGTTTCTTCTAACCAACTAACTCACTAACTGCTCGCTCCCTACCTTGCAGCGCCTTTTATACTGGTTAACAGGTGGCGCTAGGAGCGTAAGATATTTCTCCTAGGAGTAGACTAGAAGTAGACTTGCTAAGCCTGATCCTTGTTGGATTATATATTATGACAATGTATTAAAAGTACTAAGCCATTAGTACACTGGTAAGAAATCTTCTTGAAACGTGTTAACCATCAGAGATGACTACTTGAAGCTGTAAAAGTAAAGGCTTTTGATAAACCGCATTACCATTTAGTGCACTGGGTGCCAATAAAAGTTGTGCCATGATCGAGCTTCTTTGCAGGATATCAGAAAAGTACTAGACTTTCGTAAATCCTCTAAGATCAAAGTTGTAGTTCAAAGTATCAAAAACAGTTATTACAAGGTTGAATACTATATTTGTATAGTACCGACATTTTTCTGTGGTTCTGTAGTAAATGTCTTGAAACGGATTTTAGAGGATTTATGGCAGTCTTTTCTAAATAGGCGCTATGCATTGTGATCTTCAATTAAAATGGCAGGTATATGAACCTCTATCTCTGAAAAGCCTGACCCTTCTCATAGAAGTTTAGATAAGCTTTAATATGCCAACTGATTATACGGTCAAGGTATTTGGCGATTAAATTTTATCAAAGGTAAGTAAAGGTTTCGGATGAAAATGTCTTTGCTCTAGTGTATATGGGGGACACATTCTTTATTCAGCCGTTTGGCATCACATCTTGACCATCGGATATTATCGTCAATGGACAGGGTTTCAATTACTGCTGTGCCACCGGCAAACCCTTAATACTGTATATTATTGTGAAGAATTTCAGTCTTTGATTATCGGTCGTATTTGGATTTCACAAAGGACATTTGTGGATATAATAAGTGAGCTTCAATGCCTAGAACGGATCAAACTTTTCCGACACAATTGTTATTTGCCAGGGCTCTTAGATTACCTAGTTGCGTATTTTTTCTTCTATACCCATGATGCACTTTTGATAGGGTAGAAATAGGAACTTCTTTTCTTCGTTCTGATCAAACTTTTAACAATATATTTCAAATTTGCATGCGTGAAACGTCCATTTATTAGAAGGAAACATCGACAGTGTAAAGCTACAAATGTACATTTACTAATGCAGAATTTCAAACTTTCATAGTATAACATTTAGGACAGCACTCCTCATGTATACTCCCATAACAGTATCGACTAGTCTCATCTGACCAATTAACTGCTCAACTTTTACCTTGGCTCACCTTTTAACTCTTATATTAAAGAAAAGTGGTTCCAAGTGAGGGTTCCATCTTCATAGACTAACCCACCTTTTTATTGCAGGTACCATTTGAAAGATGTCATTGTCGGCAAAATTTACTTCCTGCTGGTGCGAATAAAAATCAAATACATGGAGCTTGCCATCGTAAAGCGCGAGTCGACCGGAGCAGGTGACACGACAAGTACAATGCCCGTTCATTAACCTCTTCATGTCACCGTACTCCACCACTAAACATTTGGCCCCATGTCTTTTTTTTATTGCTTCATTTTCACATTATCATTACATAGGTGGTTGTAGGCACTGGGTTTGCTAGATTGTTTTCGTATTTCTCTTTTTCCTTTGGTTTCCAACCTTCCTTTTGCAGGACAAGTCGTTGTATGGCATGTGTGAGACGCTGTTCTCGTTCCGTGTGCCAGCTCGCTAGGGGCGACCCGTTGCCGTGGTTTCTCATAGTTATTGATTCGCATGTGAGGGGCCATTCTAGAGAGGAAAACACTGTTTCTGGTCCAATAAATTTAAGAAAATCTAAACTGGTGGTCAAACTTTTTTATTGCAACCTCACTTACTGTAAATTGAATAGATCATCAAAAAAGAAGGAAAGACTACTGCAATATTCATTTTGATGAGTTTCCTTACATGCACCAAAACAGACTGCTTTTGAATTTTACCAACTTTCAATGAAATCTATCCATTTTCTATCATAAATTTTCCATCAGTTTTGAGAAATTGACTGAAAACTACGTTTTTTTTCTTGGGGTGGCCTAAGGATGGCCTATATATCACAGACCGAAATGTCTGTTGAATGTGTTGGTCATCTTTGTGTATGATTTGGTTCTCCTCATTGACCAAAGATAGACTTCGTCTATGGACAACTTATAAAGACACAACTATATAAGAAATGCCTCTTTGTCTAATTCAAGTTTATACTATTATATAGGTGGCAAAATTTGATTCTTTTTCCAGTGGCACTTTTAAGTCATAGTTTTGATTCAAATTTCTTCAGTTGGCTTTCTAAGATACTTCTTTTTATGGACTATATACCAGAATGTCTTTATTTGTTTTCATAGACAAGTTTTGTGTTCAATGATTGCATCGTCTTTTACCAATAACTACTTGTTTGATTAGCCTTTACAATGAGTAGATAGCTCACTCAAGTCGTGCCTTTTTTTTCTCTCTTTTTTCCCTGCTACACAGGTATAGTTTGAAAGATGTTATAGTGGGCAAGATCTATTTTCTGCTTGTGCGAATAAAAATCAAACATATGGAGATACAAATTATCAAGCGTGAGACGACAGGGACAGGTATTACTCTTTATTTTACTCAGTTTTCCTTACTTTACCTAATCTTCCCTATTTCTCTTTCCCAAACTACCCCTATCCAAACTCCGTATGCATCCTGACAAGGTTAATACTACTTTTTTAGGGATGAAAGTGGGTGGCTTTTCTTCTTAAAATATATATGTAGGATGATAATTTTCTTTCCTTTATTAAAATTGTTAAAACTATGGAATAGATCATGCAACGCCATAACAATTCAATGTAGAAATAACCTTTATATACCGCATTTAATTGAATTAACCGTTCTAACCAAGACATACCGCATTTGAATCAAAGAGTATATAACCGTACTGTCTTTTCATTGGTTTAAACTTATTGATTTAGTTTAATTCTATTTCAACTGGGACGGGACACAACAATTAATTGTTGGACTAGATGTGGTGCTCCAAGCAATATTCATTTTATCAAATCGTATTTACGTGAATCGAGAAATTCTGATGAGTTTGTTCTTCGAATGAACTCCTTATAAAACTTAATAAAATATTGTGGAGAACATCTAACTCAACGACGGCTTGTTGTAGACTTTGAAATTTATTATAGACATTCAAAGTTGGTCAATTTACATGTTTCGGATAGTTACATCCTTGATCAGAATTGATTGGAACCGTGTAATTAGGGGGGTATATCAATAATCAACAGTGTGAATTTTAACAGGGTGAAAATCAACTGGTTGGAAATAATTAACAATGTTGCATTTTAAAAGTCCACTTTTCTTTGTATAAAGTAAAAAACAATTATAGTTTCTAAGTATCAAGATCTTCACTATAAAACTTAATCAATAAATATCTCTGTGCTCACTCGTGATATACATACGCCGTAATGATACAATTATATACATATATGCACATATACGTAGGGGGATAATAATTACCTAGCTTACTAAAACCGAGATTCCCACTATAACAACATACCAATTTACCTCATGCTCTTCTGTTTCTTTTCACTTATTCCCTTGTACATTTACCTGGTGCTGATTTAAGTATGTTGTCATGGGGTCTTATGATTTAAGCCTTGGCTTCATGTCAGATGTTGTGAAATTCACGTGACTAATATGTGTGGATGGTTGCACGCGTACAGCACATTTAATAACAAATATTTTTCTTTATATTGACTTTCTATCTAGCCTCTTCTGCTCAAAAATGATAGAAAGAAAAAGAATAGATGAAAAGAAAAAAGAACGGATAACCGCAAAAAAAAAATTGCAGAGAGAAACAGTAATTCATATAATTTCACAAAAGAAAACCTTCTGCAATATAACGTTTTTCCTGCTAGAAGTTAATGTAGATGTGTGTATTCAATGATGAATTTGTATTCAGCTGATTTGGTTTGACCCAGGTCCTAACACATTTAATGAGAATGAGACGATCGCCAAGTATGAGATCATGGACGGCGCACCGGTCAAAGGTAAGTTTTCTTTTTTATCTGAAGGACAGGATTTGGGCTACCGAAGATGTTTTAATTTTAAAAAACACAATTCTATTTTATTCTCTTTATGCATAAAATATTAGAACTGCTTTGAATTTATATTTTGTCGTCCCTATACCATATTCATGTAAACAACTTTTATAAGTGCATTTTATTTTATATTTAAATAATTAGGTGTCAGGTTAAAGGTTATCAAGGTTGAAGGCAATCGAGTATTCTTTTTCCAATGACCTAGTCTATATTGCCTGTGGAGAAATGTATTTCTTTCAGCTATTTTGAGAGGGGGGTATGCAGATTGGAATAATTTTCTTTTCTGTGATTTAACATAAATGTCCGTAGCTAAGTAAATCTCCCGTAACATATCCTACCATCATATGTTCAGGTGAGTCGATCCCGATCCGGCTGTTCCTCAGCGGGTATGAGTTGACGCCAACAATGCGCGACATCAACAAGAAGTTCTCGGTGCGCTACTACCTGAACCTGGTGCTCGTCGACGAGGAGGAACGCCGCTACTTCAAACAGCAGGTCAGTTCAGAGACGAGCCGTCCTTTTCTAAGGTTTGACCAAAAAGACATCATTTTTGCTTTGGGGACGTCCTATAGTGGTTATTGGTAAGGGTTCCCCCAAAGCTTTACCATTGTATCTTCTGAACTGTATAAAATGAGAGAGCCATAAAATTGGTCTTTTGTGTTTCCTTGTTCCCAATTTGGATCAAGTTTGTGACAATTATCTCTTGATGGGCCTGGGGCCATTTAGAGACTACTATATTTACCACCCATGCTCCCTTCCTGAATACTTACAAGACAGTTAAACTCGCGTTATCTACTTCCCAATAGGAAATTACGATGTACAGGAAGGCAGAGAAGACTAGGAAACCACTTCAGCAGGCGTCTGAGCGAGAGCCGGGCGCGGGCGGCATGCAGAGCTATAACCCGCCCGGTCGTGACTAGCCCGCAGTAGTACTCTAGGCTTTTCTCCAGGTAAGTCTGCACCAAACAAATAAGGGTCAGAGCAAAAGTGTCCTCTTCCAATTGCACTTTTGACAATTTAATCTGTGAAAAACTATGAATATGTTAGTACAAGCAGTGCATATTGATAGAATTAAAAGTTTAGTTCGAAATCATGCTCTCGTTGTTCAAGGTTAAGAATATCTTTCCAAACATTTAATTTTGACCAACACCTGCTATGAATAAGCTATTGATAATATTATGCATCAAAATAACAGATTCGATTTCCTGCTAATCCAAGAACTGAAAAACTAGCGTGCATTGACTTAAAATATGAAATGTGGATAATTTCTTTTTCTCCAGGAATTGTTACCAAATTCATGTCGAGGCAAGGGAGACAATGTGTCACAAGGGACGTTTTATTTTCAAAACGATGCTCTGCTGACCTGAGGACCTTGGCCTGTGAATATTCCATGTTACCATGCCAACTGATGACGGGGGATGCGCAGCGCGGCCCGGGTCGACTCGCGGACGGAGGGGGTTTGTACATAAGGACGGCGGGTGGACCCCAGTCCCCACCTCCACCACCACCAGCACCACCACCACTACCACCACCACCACCACTCGACCATGTCTCAAAATGATGTGCAGCACTTTTCTTTTCGGCCATCCATACCAGCTGTCGCCATGGTGACGTTCCTTTGTTGATTGTTTAATTGCAGTTGTCGACGGAATGGATTGTACTAGTAGATATCACGATTGTGTATACTTTTAAGTTGAAAGGCAACAGCAAATCTGAGCTTATGGATTCATATATTATTTCTAGAAATAATGACAATGTAGTTGTTTTTTAGTGTGACTGAGGTATGTTGTTGGCGCCGTGGCCGGCTGTAGTAAAGTTAAGGTTTCTAGGCAGTGTATGTAACCATGGTAACGGTTGGCGGCCGCCATAGCGTCCAGAAAGTCAACAGGCAAACGCGTGCTATCTTGACGAGAGACTAGTGTTTAGTTAAGACTATTTTATCTGTTGGATGATAATGTCAGTTGGTAATCTGACCAATCCACTTTGGTCGGTTATACGTAGAGTTGACGGTTTAAACTAATCACGTACACCCAACGATTCTAAATAGACTATTTATGTGACCTTTTTGTCCGAATACATTTTGAATGGTCATTAAATGGTGCCCACACAAATGTACATTCCAGGAAAGTTTTAATTCCGTAATAAATTAACTGAAACACCGTCTGCCACTTTTGCATGTCTCATTCTATCAATATTTCTGTAAAGGAATGTTCCTTGTGGAATACAAAAGATAGTTGATTTCTGTTTCTATAGTTAGCGTCTGTTAGCTTGTTCGATCCTGGAATGGTTTGAATTCTCGAATCTGTGATCATGTACATGGAAAAATTGAGAATGGCCACGCACCCTTTCCTGTCTTTTGAGTTTAAATCATGATAATTATGTAAAAACCCCGATCCAAATGGCATGGAACAAGGCCCCAATCCACGCGAGAGGAATAGTGCTACCAAGCTGCCACCTTGTGCTAACATTTGTACTAAAGTGCTCAAAACATTGTATGCATTATCTTGAAGTCATAATCATGCAGTGGCCAGAAAGCAGGGAAACCAAGAGAAAGGGCAGATATTTCTGTGTGCTTATTTCTTATGTCGTAGTTATCAATGATTGTTAGTGACATTAGAATGACGACTGTCAGAACAGACTTTGTACATCACTGACTTATTATGCATCTTTTTCATGGACATCCACACCCCTCTCTCTCTACCAATCCCTAATACCTCCCCTCCCCCTGCCTCAAACGTCATTTCACCGTCTGTGTAGAGAGAATTAACATTTCTTCTATTTTTGCAATTGTAAGGGGTTTTGTTTTACGTCATGTTACCGAGCATGTTATGCATTTATGGCAAGCTGTTGTTTCACACGATTGTGTTAGATCCACTGACATAAAACTGCTATGTCATATTATATTACTCTCTCCTGTTCATTTGAGATTAACCCCAGCGTTACTTTGACCTTACATAGCTGTATATAGACATGTATAATGTACAGTGCAAACTGCTCCTTCAGGTGAACATACCATTTGTACTCCAGCTTAGAAGGGCGGCTACACTTGCCAGTGTTATAGCGTTGCAACTGATTGTTTTTCGTAAAGTGTAGCGTTGTTGTTCTCTCTGCAAAAGAAAATAGACTCGTAAGGATCAATCCTTGAATTATTTCCACAGCCATGTAAAAATAAATAACGAGAGAAGATTCTAGGTTTTGCGCTAACAATCATTCGGCTTAGGCTTAGCAGCTACATTTGATAAAGCCTTGAATCAAGGGGATTTGTTTTGAAAATCACTAGACGAAGTGAGCCTCAAATTAAAAGAACAATTTTCAATAAAATGTACATAATCCTGTCGTATCTCACTGTGTGTATGATTGTTAGTATGTATTTTAAATGTCCTAGCAAAATTCGAGATAAAATAGTGGCAAAAACCTGTGAACTACGACTGTAAATAATTTGGGGACTAGTTGCCATGGTTACATACACATTAACGTAAGTTTGAGGGCCGTGTGCAAAAAAAACCGCTGCAGATATGCATACATACCCCCTGTTTTTTCGACAAGGATAAAATTGAGACCCCTGTTTATTACTAACTGTTATATTGTTTTCACGAATGCGTCAGATCATCATCTAGATGTCCATTTGTAAAGATGTTCTCTTGATTCCTACGACCCCAACCTTACCCCTCCTGACTTCGTTTCAATAATGTGGGAACTCGATCACTTGGTGGGAGGGGGGACAGGACTCATTGAGGTCACTGATTGGTCTTGACTCTCAAGGAGTTGGGTTCTATGGTCAGTTGTATATTGTACAGGTATTAGAGAAACGCTAGCTCCCCCTGTGTCCAGGTAGCACTCGGCTGTGGCTGGGACCAACCAACGTCCCGACAGCAGCGAAAAAAACACATTTTCAACAAAATGAAGTACATATATCAAACATAGACCTCCGTACTAGTAACACGAACTTAAACTCTACCTTTCCTTGTAAATTGTTAGCAGATGTTTATGAGATTATAACAGTGACCTCAGTCAAAAACGCCAGCATTTCTGTTTCCTTAACACTGTTTAAAGACATCACCAAGTTGTTAGCTGTGAAAAAATATTTATTAGAACACATTCAGAAACTATCTAAAACGTAGGTCTAATAGCAGAGCAATATCATAATTATGCTGTAAAATGAGCCCAACTTCCAATAGCTTAATATAGCCTGAAGGGGTTTATTAACGAAACCTATAATGCGATTGTATAAATGAGTACCTTCCTGCTGCTAACCTGAGGCTGGGCCTGTTTACCAGTAGAGAAATGATACAAATTAAGGGGACCCTATGAATATACATATATATCTTATGAGTATTCTATACCAAGACCAATAAAATGCCATTGTGCAGTTATTTCACTTGGTGTTTTCTGTTATCCATGTGATCTTTTAGTTAACTTGTCTCGGACTTGAATTTCACGATGACAATTAAGTAAAATCACAAGTTAAAATTAGATACTAGCAAAATCGGGCGGTCGCCGATTCGGGGGGATATTATTTAGATCAGTAAGTTAAAAAATGTAAACCTGGCATGTCTCGAGATTATGCAAGAAAAAATTAGTCAATCTACATTGTTCGCTAGATTTTTTTTCATTTTTTTTACTCAGAATATTACAACTTCTTAATGTTATATTCTTGTTTTATTTTGGAGGAAATAATTAACAGAGACCGTAATCATTCATAATATATGTAGATATACAAATGAATAAAGCTTACATGAGTAAAAGTTCTACTTTCTAGATAATTCAGTGCACACTTAAGGACATTTTTGAAAATGTATTCAAAGCCTTTTAAGGGCCAGAAAAATGGGGGTAAGGGAGAGAAAATCAAACCTTACCTGGTCAGTTGTGGTCGTGATAGCCAACCGTAAGCCACGTCAGTACACACTCCGTGCACACTCAAGGATGTTCCTAAAAAGTGTCAAAGCCCCCTCCGGCAAATTTCTCGGGCCATTTTCTCAGAATATTCGGGCAGTTGAAAAATCTTTTCATTTTCTACGGTAACGGGCTATTCTTTTGTAAGGAGACGAAGAGTGTGTCCACTAAAGTTATGATGTTGAATGTCTACCTATAGAATAACAACCAGCCTTTCAGTGAAATCTTTGAACGAAAGTAATGATTTTTGAAACTCGACCCTCGTATTCCTTAAGACAAAATAATGATATAATTTGATCAAAATTTGGACAACCACATAAGTAATAATTTTTTACCTTATGTCAAAGCCATGGAATCCCCATATTAAACGGAACTTTGGACGTTTAGGAGTGCCCGTGGGTAGGAGTGCCTGTGGTTAAGGTCTGATTGTAAGACTGCACCATGGGTAGGATTTAGAGTCTTGCATTAGCATTCACATCTTCCCTCACCCCCTACCCCTTCCCCTACAGATAATAAACCCAAAGAACATATTAGATACTCTTAGTCTAGAGAGGAAGGATAAATCTCTTGGTTACATAATATTATAATAATCTAGACTTATCTATGTGACAGAGCAAACACAAGGAGAGTTATAGGGGGAAAATATAACTTTGAAGTAGTAAAAGATGATCTGTTGACGATAGTACACCTGGTAGATGAGTTCTTTCTTACACGAGTCCTTGTTTGCACCAAGTGGCTTGGACCTGAACTACCAATCCTCTTTTTTTTTTTTTTTTTTTTTTTTTTATTTATCCTGGCCTGGCTCGAAAATAATCGGTATTCTGTCAGGACCAGCGTTACTTAAACTAATACAAGTTCAAAAATCCATGAGTTGTCAAATAGTACATAATTCATAAATGTATTCATAATGGTGGTATGAAGTTGACATTTAACTTTATGATAGCAGTCAGTCTCTGAGCATCCATTCTTTCATGTGAGCTTTAAATCCACTATATAAGTCAATATTTCTAACATTCACAGGTAAGTCATTCCAGAGTATGGCCCCAATATAGAATATATTTTTCTTATACAATTCACAGGAGGGCCTTTCAGTTTTAAAAATACATGCTTGGCGCCTTCTAGTACATATATTTCTATTATCCACAAGCATATCATTATTTTGTTGTTTATACATAAAATTTAATACATGGGCAATCCGTCTCTTATATAAGATAGACAGTTTGGCAGAGACATGTAATACTTCAGTTGGAATATAAATCCTTACATCCATACAAATTCTAAGAGCTCTGTTCTGGAGTTTCTGTAATTTATTTAGTTGTTGTTGGTTTGCCCTTATTAAAAACACATCACCATAATCTAAATACGGCAAAATCATTGCTTTATATAATCTTATAGATGCAGCTTCAGTCATATATTTGCGTATTTTTTGCAGAAGTGATATTTTGTGAGAGACAACCTTGATAGTGTTATTCAAGTGTTTGGTAAAAGACAAGTTATTATCCATCACAATGCCCAGGTATTTGTACGTATGAACATAGTCCAATTTCTCCCTATTGAGTTGTAGGTTGGGCAAAGTGACATGTTTCAGTCTATGTCTAGTACCAGTAATCATTGATTTGGTTTTTTTGGCGTTAATGGTCAATTTATTTCCTTTGCACCAATTGGCAATATTATTTAAGTCTGATTGTAAGTTTAAATGTGCAGTATATATGTCTGGATGTGAACAGGTAATAGCTGTATCGTCAGCATATAAATTTATCGAACTGTGATGAATAACACCATCAAGGTCATTAATATAAATCAAAAATAATAAAGGCCCCAGGACTGAGCCCTGTGGAACCCCACAAGATATTGCACCAACATCTGAAATTGTATTATTGACCCTTGTACGTTGAGACCTGCCAGATAAATAGTTACTAACCCAGTTAAGAACCCGATTTTTGATACCCATATGGTACATTTTCTGGAGTAAAATATTATGATTAACTGTGTCGAAAGCCTTAGAAAAATCTAAATATGTTGTTATAGAAAGCTGTTTGTCATTCAAATTATTAAATAAAACATTTGTTAGTTTTGCAATTGAAGTTATTGTTGAATTGTTTTTTCGAAAACCACATTGATTTTTGTTTAAAATATCATTAAGTTCCAGATGATTACTAATTCGAGCATGGACAATTTTTTCTATTATTTTACCTGGCAGGGGTATCAGTGAAATAGGTCTATAATTTGTGCATTCATTCAGATCACCTTCTTTCGGCAATGGAGTGACTAATGTCATCTTCCAAGCTTCTGGGAAAGTGTTAGTTAGAAATGATTGATTAATAATATGTGTAAATCGATCTATCAGGTGAATGAAGGCTATCTTTAAAATTTTAGATGAAATTTTATCAATCGAAGATGATTTCGTGATGTTGATTTCCTTACAAAAAGCCAGAACTTCCTCTCTGTTGGTATGAATTTCTTCCAGCATCATATCAACATGTTGTCCAGTAAAAGTCCAATTCATATTATGATTTTTAGCCAATTCAGGACCAATCGAGGTAAAATATGAATTTAATCTATTTGCTGTTTGGAGTCCATCATTTATCATATTACCATTTTCATCTTTTAATTTGATCAACATATTCATGTGATTTTTCTTATTAGGTATTATGCTAGAAATGGACCTCCAAAATTTCTTTGAATCATTCAAGTTTTCATTTAAATTTTCAGTGATAAAATTGGCTCTTGCATCTCTGACAGATCGATTTACATTATTCCTGGCCGTTCTTGCAATTTTCCACTCTTCTCTATTTTTAGATTTTTTTGCAAGAAATAACAAGTTATCCTTATCATGAATCATCTCAAGTAATTCATCAGTAATCCAGGGATCACGGAGTTTCTTAATTAACATCTTTTTTTCGGGACACATATTATCAATAACTCTCAGGATATTATTGTAAAATGCCAGCCATAATTCATTGACATCTTGCATTAAATAAAAGTTATTCCAATCACAGTTATCAAGCTCAATTTGAAATTGATTCACATCGAAATTTCTGTAAGATCTGCCCATAAACTCGGCACTAACCTTAGGAGATTTAGTATGCTTGAGGGTAAGAGAAATTAACTCATGATCACTTAAATTAAAGTCATGTACAGTTGCTTTTTTAACTATATTTGAGTTACTATACACCAAATCAATACAGGAATCTTTGATACCATACCTTGTAGGAGAAGTTATAAATTGTTTAAGACCCGTTTGATTTTCAAACCATTTTAATTTTTTTGTAAAAATATCACGTGCATTTAAATAATCTATATTAAAATCCCCTAATATCACAATTTCAGGCACATGTCTGTATTTTGAAATAATAAAGTCATACTGCTCCCGTAAGGTATCACAGAAAATTTCGACACTTCCTTGAGGGGGTCTGTAGAGGTTGGCTATAATTAATTTTTTTCTAAAAGGCTGGTTTATGACAGTCCAAAGTATTTCAATATTTTTTGTGGATATAGTCAAATTAGACAATTCAGTTACAGAATAAATAACACCATTTTTTATATAATAACAAAGACCTCCACCTCTTTTAGGTATTTGACCATCTGTGTCATTCCAGTTTCGATCATTACGAACAATTGAGTATCCTGGTATATTTAATAATGAAGAAGGTGTATCAGTATTTAACCATGTTTCAGATAGGCCCAGGCATGTAAAATTCATATCCATCACTTGTTCACGCAACACATCAAATTTGTTCCATAGGCTTCTAATATTTAAGTGAGCTAAGTGAAGGCCTCTTTTCGGTAAATAATTAGTGGGATTAAACATCATATATTGGGGCATAAAAATCATATGAAATATTCACAGTCATAAGAAGTATTGAATAGGTAGTCACATGTTAAGATGGTGCAATACAAAGCGAACTCACAGTCACAAGTCAAGTCAATAATCAATACAAATTCATTTGTCAAAAAATACCATACATCAGAATATGAATATACATTTGCTGATATTATGCCATTATGGCTAACCTAATATGCCCTAATATTTTCGTTTTTCTTCTCTGAGATTCCCTCGATGATGATGTTGTGGGATCTTTTTTCACTCTCAAGTTTTTCAATACGTTCTTCAAGTTGAGTTATCTTCTTTTTCTGTTTGCTATAGTTAGCTTCGAGCTCTGTCAAGTTGTTTGAAATCCGCGTCATATCTGTTTGGATGGAAGTGAGTTTATTGTCCAATTCCGTCAGGGATTGTTCACTTTTAAGATTTGCCGTGGTAATTTCATCCTTTTGTAGGTCCAACTTTTTATCAACGCCATCGATGGTACTTTTGAGTGCAGTAATTGTGTCAAACAAACT
The DNA here is from genome assembly GCA_936440205.1 of Lepidonotus clava. NCBI lineage: Eukaryota > Metazoa > Annelida > Polychaeta > Phyllodocida > Polynoidae > Lepidonotus > Lepidonotus clava. The sequence continues at coordinate 37,457,475 of OW387141.1, forward strand.
TTTAAAGTTAAGTCCTTGTTCATGATCTCCGTCAGCCATGTTTTCTGTTGCTTCCTGCGTCGGGTTATTTCCCTTTGAGGATGACTTTTTATTCTTAGATCTTTGTCTAGTCAGCCTTGTGTTTTTCTCCATTCGAATCACCAATTGTTGATAATTCTTCGTGAACGTTTTTTTGGTAAAACCAAATGTTGTTTAGCACAGTTTAACCCTGTAACTATCGGAGACAATGAAAACGTGCCTGCTCTCAACTACATGCCTATAGTGCTCAGTATCATAATATAAGCTGTTGTTAAATTTACCTAACTTTTCCCATGAAATGTTACCTCCCCATGATTTGTCATCTTTGGGTAGATCATTCTACAAAGTTTTATATCTCTACCACAACCTCTAATTTGCACCTTGATCTCATTTGCATATCCAAAACTCCCCATATTTGAAGAAAAAAAAACATTGCTGAAGACACCTTTTTTTGTAGAACTACCGCCTCACTTGTAAGACGTGCTAGTGTTTCTCCAGTATGATATTTGAACCCGACACAGTAATGCGAAAGTCTATGGCCTTCGAGTGATCAGAGTATCATGCATTGTAGCATTGATGATGTTGCTATCTATCAAGTTATGGTCATGCCAAGCTCTAGGGAATAGAAAAGAACATTGTATTTTTAAAATATATTTCTAGGTCAATATAGTCAGAATGTGATGAAATACACCCATCATTTTCACTACTTGAATCCATAAGAAGAGTTCTCCATCCATGCACTTAGTTTTGTATGCCTGCAGATAGCCTTTTTATGCCTCCTTTCTATATTAATCAGTCCCTACTAATCCTCACAGACAATATTGATAGCCAGATTTTTTTTATAATACCAGTACAATAGAAACAAGTGCAAGGTCATTTCTGAGGGAAAAAACTGTTCTTTTGGGTCACTATAATTACACGACTCCTATCTGGCTCATATTATGCTGGTCAAAACTGATAAAAGCACCAGCAAGTTCGCAACCCGAAAAAAGGATCAAGTATAGGTAGGCAGAGGTTGTAACCTGCCTACTAAAACACAACAATGAGGTATTGAGAATTAACGTTTCTTTATTTGTTCGATTTATCAATAACCCATACTACATCAGGCGTTAATACACAGACCATTTCATGTGCATAATCAAAGAGTTCGTATAACATTATATGTACATGGCTGACCGAACCTTTTGCTGAAGTTCTACACACAGTGCAAAACCTACAATGCCACTTCAAGTGCAAGCACCTAACCTTGACTACAGAAATGAGTTTTCTTAAACGACAAATTAAATATACTGAAAAGTATACTAAGCAAGTAGTTGTAGCATAGGTTATGTAAAATCGTCAAAAATATGTTGTCTGAAAAGAGTGGACGCCGTTGGATAGCAGACTTGCAAAAATACCAGCTAATAATGAATAAAGAATCATAATAAGGCTTGTCGTACGTAAAAGTATTGAGAAGAGAAAACAGCACACCGTATCATCATTCACTAGAAAACTGGTTTAAACATAACCAAACAGAAATCAAATTATTTCAATCGGTCTTTATCCAGCCAACATGACGAAAGTAATCATGCAATGTAAAAGAAAACAATATTGTTGCCATCACTGATAATTAAGGTATTCTGTTAGTATCTAAAAACATTGGTCAGTAAAGATCACACTGTGAAGGATAAGGAAACGTCAACAATATGTATCATTCGTTATTTAAAGTTGGACCACCTGGCTTCAGTTACAGAGAAACAATGTTTTAGTTCATTTAGAGAGAAACACCCTACAATGTATGAATAGCCTAGTTTTACAAAAATGTGCAATAGAACTAGCTAAAACCTTTACTTATAAAACGGCTACTGGTCTAGCCTCTGTGTGAACCCATCATCAGAGGATTATATATAATCCTACAACCAGGTCTCCTAAGTCACATATAGTCCATCCTGTTCAGATAGACTGAATGGAGTAAATCCACCTGCATTCTAAAATGGGACAAAACTCTGTCTACAATCTCATCAATACCAATAAAAGATGGCATTTACATACTGGTATGTAAGGTTTTACTAACTAAACGCGTATCAGAGTATAATTCGTTAATGTACATGTTAATTTGGATATCTAACATAATACATAACATGCGGAAATGTAGAGTGAGCAGATATTCTTGATGTCTTTGACAGGTTGTGTAGCTTTATAAGAATGGAATGTCTCAATCGTCTTAAACTCCAGTTGAGCACTATTCGTCAGTAGATGTATTCTAATCCTTCAGTCTAAGGCACTGCTCACCACTTAACCTGAAAGTTTCTTGTAATAAGCCCATCCCACATTTGGCATATCCTAGGGTTGGACAAGGGTTGGACAAAATTACAGTTTAAGCGATTCTTGTTTCCTAGAGCTGAATTTACTGAAGTAATTAAGAATTATGTTTTTCTATATCCCCAAGTACTGATAAAACTTTATAATTTCTTAAATTTTACAAATTGACAGATTTGCAGGTTTGCCAGCCAATCAAAATGCTGCATTTTAGGGAATATAGGGTTGGACATTATAGGTTGGGCTGACAGGCTTTAACATTGGTTTCTATGGGGAAAAGGCCAAAATATAAAGCTGTGTTTTACAAATTTTAGGAGCAATCTGTCAACCAAACCACCATGGTTCATTTTGTTTTACACTTCTATCTTTGGGGATTAAATATGAAAGAAATTGCTATGCAATTTCATGGTAAAATTTGATGTTCATGTATACTGGGATTGGCTTATTGACTTAGAAAGCACTGGCAACTCGGTTTTTAACTGCCCCCCCCCCCCCCCTCAAGATTTTACCGGTTATTCTTTGTTTCAGTGCGTCCCCGCTCTATTCAAACAGCTGGGCATTGGTTATTTTTTTTACAGCAATTAATCTAATAACATCATGTATGCTAAGCAAATAAATTACATTTTCAGAATACTATACATCTTTGTCATTATGTAACATATCAACATATCATTAAGTTATTTTGCAGTATTGAAAGACCTCGCTAACACTAGAAGTTAACGATGACAAGCGCATTCCTTCAGTGTCTAAAGCTATGCTCATAAGCAGTTATCTATATGAAGATTAAGTTTAACACATTTCATGATCAACCACTTCTCAAAAAAGAACTGTTACATACAACGATGCATTAACCTTGGAGCACTTTTTGATGTCCTTTTATTAAAATTATGTAAGTAACGTTTTTTTGGTATGAAATAGCATTTCAGACTTTGTTTTAATTGTAAATATTTGTTCTGTAAAATTATAAAGTTGTAAACATTAAGTTAGTCAAGGTAACACATTCATTTTTACCTATAGATACATGTAATTGGGTCACATCAATTGTCGAATGCACAAAAAAAATGTAAATATAGTTTAAACACCTGTGATAGGTAGACCGGAACGAGTGTAGAAGATCCCATGCCCAAAGCTAGCTTGAACTGCTTCAGATGCCCCTAATTGGTATGATTAAGCAAACCAGAGGTGTGCAGGGATGTGTGGATATTATTGTAAAAACAATCAAATTCATACATTTTAAAAATTTTCTCATGTTATACTTAAGAATCTGAGAAAGCTTGAAGGGAACAATCGCTTCGCGTTGTATTGCTAACATACAGAGTACAGTTCCTATTGGGATGAATAACCTAGAGTGCACAGGGCATATGCTTCTGGACTGTTTTTAGTCAAGCTAAACCTGAAAGACATTTGCTGTACTTTAAGCAGCTATACTTACTAACTGAGGTTAAACAGGCTGGGTCAGACCGGTATCTATTTTTCCCAGAACCGGAGCCTTTAAAGGTCACAAATCAGGGTCAGCGGACCGTGACCGTGACTGAAGACATGATGGGACCGTGACGTCAATGCATTTGTACGCTACAGTATATAGGCAAGTTTAACAGGGAGAACCTTTAAAACTTGACAGACTTTAGTTAATCCCGCCATAAATAGTACATTTAATTGTACTTGTTTTTAAAAAGTGTTTCTTCTAGCTTTCGCTTGCCTATCGACAAAATGACCCACATTAAATTCATAATTGACCGGATGTAAATACAATGTATGTAAAAGTCAATATTAGAATTACGAAGATAACCTGCATATATTTAATTGTTCAACAACTTAAATAAATACAAACTATGAATACCATCTTTTTTAAGAATTAGGTTAAGATGTATTTTCGTGCATACAAAAAATAAAGAATTACTACATCTACATAACAGTAATCTAAACCCTTCATTAACTTTCTGTGCATAGGTGTCCTTCTGAACTACTTAGTTATGTGAAATACCGGTCAGTAAAGACTTTTAGTGCAAATGACAGGAGGACAATAGTTATTTTAGAGGATGCGAATACCTGACAGTCCATCGACAATATTTAATCCCAATCAACTAGCACTGAAAAACATGACAGTTCTTTTTGGATAGATAAGATCAATTTCCTTCTCCGCGCAAACGAAAAACATGCCAATAAAACACAAGATAATTTAGTCACATGTTTTTGTAAATGTTAATATCAGCGGAGATGTTGGGAAAACAAGTATCTTATCCTTCTTAGAAGTGGACGTGTCCGCACAATCTCCCGGATAAACTGCTTTGGTCAGTGCCAAACTTGTTGGGAACTTGTATCGATAATTCTCCAAATTGTTCTTTTTACATCAATTTACAGTTTCGTATGTTACCTGCTCTCATTTATGGACCAGTTTCCTAAATTCTCTTCGTCTACACTTTTCACTGAACTATGAAATTTCCTTCTACTGCACAAACTTATACTCACATTTAAACTTCTACCATGGCAAAGTAATTGTTTTTCTGTCAAGAATATCTTTACCCTACCAGGGTACACGCGACACAAAAACGAGATTGCACCTACAGCATCATCATAGCACCATCTAACACTGAACATAAAGAAAAACAATAATCTCGCTCACAAAATATATGATCAGCCTTAAAATATAACAGACCTCTATTCATCAGTATCTTTGGGATCTCTTTACATATTCTTAACACTGCAATCACTTCAAATGTATTGACTAAAGGAAGACTGAAACAGCCATGTAGCCTGAATTTATAATTAAGAGAAAGTTTATGAAATATAATACAAAAAAATTATGGGTAATAACAATCTGTTTTCCTTGAAATGTGATGAAAAAGAATTTTAAAGAAATCGAATTTAAGGATACAGGAATTGCTAGTTCGCTTAAATTCTCATGGGCGAATATCAGGATAAGGGAAGAACTTCCTATCGAGCAAATAGGTTCGATACCCAAACAAGCAAACACTTTCATTTACATAAATATATCACTTAATATAGCCTTAACAGTGGCAGTAGATGCAAATACATGAAATCTAAATTCATAACAAAAAACAAAACATCACGCCAGTGAAGCTCCACGAACCAAAGCTGACTATGTCTTGAAACCACTACACTACTTGGGAAATATACAATCTTTTGGGTGATGTGAGGAGGTGGTTGGGTTAGTGGGCTGGTAGGAAGGCGTCGGGGGGCTGGGGCCGGGGTTGGGGCGGCGGTTCTTCAGCACTCTTGGCGCCCATGTAGTTAAGGCTCCAGTTGTACTCCATGTACTTAATGTCCACCATACCCTGGTGGGTCAGCAGGTGCAGCACGTGCTCCAGCTCCTCCTTCTTGGACGGGCTCAGGTAACTCATCGTCCACCTGTAGGTACAAAATGGTAAGAATTTGTCAGTGGACAAAAAAATACCACATTTTTTGTATGCTGGTAAAAAATGGTTATATGTATAGAGTGTATAGATGCTACCGCGGATTTCAACTTTTAAAAAAATACAATGTACAGACTGCTTTCTTACAAAGTCCATTTTCATAATCATTTCTATCATGAAAGCAAAGCTTTGGTACAACCCTTGATGAAGTTCCTGACTTTTATCTACGGTCCATTTTACCTCAAGCAAATGATCATCTGTTTCCAAAACGACTCAGAACACACACAAACAATTGGTTCCCTAACTGTAGGAAAATTTAAATTAAGCATCACATGCATTTTAAGGGATGCTTTTTACTTACATTCCACTGTCAAATTGCCAAAAAAACGAAATTAAAAGCAAGGCAACTTTAAATATATTTATCAATTTTACTTTTTAACTTACTCATTGTTAAAACCCATTATTTAACCGTTTCTACACTGACCTCAGCGCATCAATATCCGTCTTGCCGAAGTCGCCCTTGTACCACTGGAAGATCTTGGAGGCGTGCACCTCGCGGGTGATCTCGTTGGGGTTGATGCTCTGTTCACAGAAGGACCGTGTGGCCGCCGCCAGCGCGCTGTCAAGGTTCTCCGCCGTGTACACGTTGATGGCCGGACAGGACTAAAGGGAAAAAAGGTTTATTTCGTGGTGTCATATGTTAACACTAAAAGACGGAGCTCGCTTTACACTAACAATTATAATTCAGGGGCGGATCCAGGATTTTGAAAAAAAAAGGGGGGGGGGGGGGGGGGCGTGCTATAGCAAAATTTTCCCCTGCACCCTCGGGAGGCAGGAATTTTACATTGAAAAAATTGAATATTTTGGTTAAAAATAGGGGGGCGCACGCCTGGCACGCCCCCCCAAATCCGCGCCTGTGATTTTACTAATTTATCACTTATATCTCAATATGGATAGTTTTACAGAAAAAAATATCAAATGCTTTTATCAATTCTCTCATTAAACCCGTATGTATTTGTCATATTCTGTTTGTTTCCTTTCTATTGTGCGCTCAACGGCTAACATATCAGATGTTGTCATTATAACCCATTTCACCCATGTTGGAAGAATGTTAGGCAATTCTCCCTGCTCATTCACCCGGGGGTTCATAGTGTTGAAGACATAGGAACTTCCACTTTTGAGTGTTCTTATTGTAGAGAACTATGTGTACTTATGAGTAACGCCAAGTACTAAAATTGATTATTATGGAATGTGGCGAAGATGTGTCCTTGAAAAAAAAAAGATTATAGAGAATATTCTATGTACTGATGTCCTGCTTGTTCCAACATGCAAAGTTTCCTAATCAATATAGAACTGTTAATGATAGATAGAAGTATCAAATGTACCACAGCTAATTGATTTTATATTTCATTTTGAGTCCATGGGGGATAAGTTTCAAGTAACTAGCAGAAAAGCCTAAATTTGATCGAGGTTTTCGCTAACCAAAATCTATACGGCTCCTCCAAAACTACGATGGCCCATTGCCAGTCTTGTTTTCCAATATGAGAAAATCTTAATCTTCAAAAGATATCTATGACAAGGATCCGAGTCTAAAGTACGTGTTGGTTTAAGAAAACATTAAATCTTATCACGCGCAGGATACACTGAGACTACTTGACATACTGCCTTCTACCTAATGTCAAGTCAATTGATGGGAAACCCTGTCGGTATGTTTTATGTATTAAGATACTTGTGTCAGCAATCTCTGAATTTTCCACGAATATTGCTTTTAATGCATGAAAAAAAAGATTCACGTGATTTTCTAGGAAGTCAAAGAACGCATTACTTAAGTTTTCAAATACATTTGAAAGCCCTGTTTTAACAGACCATTATAGATAACTGACACACACGCACACACACGCAACATATTTAATCCCTATGTGTATTTTCTAGGTGTAATGTGACCTACTCTAGCTCCACAAACGAGGGCGAAATGAATCCGAGGGTCCAGCGTCGCCATGCTGTACTTGATTCGGGGGTCGTTCTTCTCAAACGGATTTTGTGAACTTGCAGGATGGGGTCTATTTCCTGAAAATATAAGAAAATGTTCATCACAGATTTTATTGCAAGTCTTGTTCCTTTGTTTCCCCCTGTAATGGTACAGAAGGAATTTTAACTAATTACACCACCGAAGCTGTTTTTGATTACTTTTTGGTTTAACGAAAACTGACCGTCAGAGGAGAATCCTATAGTTTCTTTTCAATTAAAATTCATATCGTATTAAATGGCAGTGTCCGAAATTAAGGGTGCACCCTGCACCCGGGGTGCATAATTTTGCAGCAGGGTGCATGAATTTTTATACTGTGCACCCGGCAGATGCACAAATTTTTAGTGGAATAAATAGCCTTATATCACTGAGGGTGCACTGAAAGACTTGCCGGGTGCACACATTTCAAAGCTGTGCACCCGGCGAGTGCACAGATTTAAACCTTCATTTCGGACACTGAATGGCATATATCTCTAACGAGTACGTTTTGGAAAAAATGTAGTATCTCTCGTGTTTATTCTTAAGGAGAAGTCAAGCTAGCCCTGACACCAATATAGGATCTCCCAGTTTGGACCAAGTAATGTATACGGTTGATTCTCACGAAACGGGGCCACAGACCTGATTTTCATAATTTCATTTGTAAAATTGCATCAATAAGTAATAGCCATTCTATCAGAGCCTCAATGGATGTGTCTTTATCAAACCTTTAATGGGAACCCTACTTTTAAGTTAATTATATGAATATTTTAGAATATATAGCTTAAAATGTACCATTTTTGACACATTTTTCAACCAAAATCATGTTTTTCATTTACATCAACTCATGTAACTTTTTTAAATTTGGGCCCTGCAAATATTCTTTTTTCAGGTATTATAAGCAACAAATTGATTCTTATCAATTGAATAAAATTGGTGTAAATTTTTAACAATTTCCATGTTTTTTCACCAAATTATCCATTGTGTAGAAAATGCATCATAGTACATATACAAAAAAACAGCAGCCTAATCATATCAAGAAAATAAAACAAATGATCCATAAAATGCATAAGAAAATGCAATAATTTATTGGCTTTGTTCATGGACGAAATTACATATATTTATCAAGAACTAATCATTGGGCAACAGAAAATGTAAATCCAGGTAGGGTTGGGGTAGCAAATGCATCATAGTACATATACAGATTAAACTTCCCATAAAATTAAAACATCCAAACATTAATGGAAAATATTTGTGTCCAATATAGATTGACCTAATATTATCATATTAACATTAAAATCGGGAAAAAAATCTATTTGATTTTCAAATAGTATCAAATATAATATCAAAAATAACAGAACGCATCATAGTACATATACGCATCATAGTACATATACAGACAATTAATTGTGTTATAATTCTTTAAAAAATACAAATGGTCAATCGCGAAAGTATGTGCACTAAACTCATGTTTATATGCTACTTAATGAAACATTTTTGATATTCATAATTTTAAAGAAATTGTTTAAATATGTTGAATTATGAAAATAATAAATGCATCATAGTACATATACAGCTGTAACCATATGCAATTGCATCATAGTACATATACAAAATTGAAGTTATCTCTGAAACTAGTATGTTTGGGCTGCCCTAAAAAGCAAACCTAAAATTATTAAATCATACACATGCAATTCTTGCAGGAGTAATTTTATGTTTATATCTCTGAAAAGATTAGGTAAAATTATGGAAGTTTTGTTTTATAAATGCATCATAGTACATATACTGCATCATAGTACATATACAAAACTAAAAACCTTAATAACTCTAAGGATTATGAAGATTAGTGTTCCCAACTTTGGGAACGCATTTCAACATAAGCAGTCCTTCAGTCCACAAAGTTTCAACGAGATATTTTCATTTTAAGTTTTTACTCTTTTTTTTTCCCTGTGGCCCCCATTCGTGAGAATCAACCATACACCTTTAGTTATCTAGTCTAAGATAGACCCTACTCTCAGGCCTGTTATTACTCACCCCTAAGGACGCCGTGCTCCATGTCGTCCAGGGTAAACACGTGACCGCCCATCTTGTAGGCCGTCGTCTTCCAGAAGAGCTTCACGTTGAGCACGGAGGCCGGCAGCTTTTCACACTCCACCAGGCCGTGTATGGTGAGCGCGTTGTAGATGTCTAACAGCGGTTAAGGAGCCAAACACGGGGGCTACATTCACAAGATTAGGGTTTTATCAGCATTGTCTGGATATGCCGAAATCCTTGAAAATACTATCATCTTCCATACAGTGTAAGCAGAGACACAAAGCTAAGACAACGTGTAATAAAAAGCAATATATTAACGGTCACATAGTACTTGTAGTTAGGAGTACCGGTAAGTTGTAGATATGAAAATTGAGATCTTCATCGGTTATAAGAAATGAAAACTTGATAGAAATCTTCAAAAAATTGTGTTCCTATCAGCAGTGTACCCCAAAAAAACTTTCTGAATAGGCAGACATATTATCAAACATTTGGGGGCAATAAGGTTGGACATTCCATGCCAAATATATGTACCGGACATCTTATGAAAAGAATGAATATACAATAGAATTTAGACAAATGATCCTAACAAATATCAATTTTATATGAAAAATATCATGAGACAAGATGTTAGGAAAATTATCGGACATGTCGGAATGTCTGGCAGTTTCTGGCATAGGCTCCATTCATAACAACCAAGAGAATCTATCTATCATATAATATATGATAATACAATTATAACAAATTCATTATTTATTTAGTGGTGTTATGTTATGGTTTTTGTTTCACTCTTTTGCCTTGTTTTGCCATGTTTGGTCCAAGCGACTTTAGTCGGGGGGGGGATATATTTATAAATTCAACGAAACCATTAATATTTCAGGAACCCTGACATTTCTTGAAAGATAGAGAACCCCCTCAAGGTCTTTATCTAGCCCTACGACCTCCTTATTAACTCAACCAGGAACAGTAACCTATCATTAACGAAAGAGAAAGCCGTGTACACATTTTTTTTCTTTTTCCATAATTTTATAATATAATTTTAGGAAGAATCAGACTGTGACAATAGTCGTAAGTAAGGCTACTTTTGAAACCTCTATACATGCGCTGCATTGATATATGTGACCCCACACCACTAAATGAGGCATAAGTCGCTGTGTTAAGTCCTGAGATAATTGCATAATAAGAGAAAAAAGTCAAAAAGTCAAAAAATGATTTTTCTCCAGAACTCATAAGGTAAACACCTCAGCTATAGTTTACTATATAAAATTTATAGGAATATATTATATATTACATGAGCCTACCTTCATTAAAGCCTATTGTATGAGCATTCTGGCTATACCCCTGAGATCCAACAGCATTCTTCCCCCTTGGGGTACTGGAGTGGGGCTTTTGCTCCTGGGAAGAATAGGCCCCCAGTAGCCCCTGCTGATCGTATAAGGCAACAATAGGGGGACCCAGCCTTGACCAAGTGGGTCTTTGGGTTCAATTCCTGGTTCCTAGTGCTGGGTTCACTAAGGGATGAGGTACAATTAAAAATGATTTCCAGGCTTTGATCCCCTACTGTTTGCCCGCCCTGTCACCTTCATCTCATAGATACAATCACCAAAGACAGAATTTGTCCCAACCTGTTTTTGCCATAAAAATGACCCAGACTGTTGGTACTGCATAAAACATCCATCACTCACTCACTCCATTAGCATTCTATAGACCTTATGCAGATGACTTCACAACTGCCCATAATAGTCGCCATATTGTTGATCAATTTGAAATAGAGTTTACCATTCTTAAGCATTTAGATGCATTTTTATCCTACATTTAATTAAAATAGTCTCACTGAATAGTACTTAACGAGTTTCATCATTTAGAATTCATGAATTGTCATTTATTTCTTACCCACATGTTCTTGATCCTCAAAACGTGATCACGTGACCGCGTATGCACAAGGTCTATAGACCATTCTTTCCATTGTAACAGTGTATAACACTATTCTGTGTCACACCCCAACACAATGCAAGTGGTAATGGCGGTCACAGTGGTGCATGAGGGTGGCGGGGAAAACAATAGTACTTAAGTTCCACCAACCCTGCACTCATGCAAGGCAGTGACTGATATCAAGGGAAATAATGGTGTACACACCGGGTGCCAAGCACTCAAAAACTGTACACCCGGGCGAAAATTCCTGCACCCGCTCTTACATTCGGTATTTTCCCCAAGAAAGGTGGTAAAAATACGAGTCCACATTTGCAAAAGCTTCACACACGTCTGCAAAATCATACAGCTCGAGCGCAGGTTGCACCATTATTTTCTGACACTGCATAGATCTTATATTCATAGAATATTAGTTTTAGACAAGCAAATCGACTCTTCTATGAAAACGATCACTTAATGTCACGCGGAGTGAACCCTTTATATAAAACCTGATGAGAGAGATTGGAGGTAATTCAGGTACCTGGATATCGATGCGCCCGTCCTACAACCAAAGTTGTGTATGCAAACGGGTTCGGTTAACGGAGTGATGAATAGAAGTATCAAATATATATATATATTGTTACGGTATTGCCACCGGTGCTGCCGTAACACCGGAGCCACTGGAGCCACCGGAACCACCGGAGCCGCCGGAACCACCGGTGCCGCCGGAGCCACCGGAGCCGCCGGAACCACCGGAGCCGCCGGAGCCGCCGGTGCCACCGGAGCCGCCGGTGCCACCGGAGCCGCCGGTGCCACCGGAGCCGCCGGAGCCACCGGAGCCGCCGGAACCACCGGAGCTGCCGGAACCACCGGAGCCGCCGGAGCCGCCGGAACCACCGGAGCCGCCGGAACCACCGGAGCCGCCGGAACCACCGGTGCCGCCGGAGCCGCCGGAACCACCGGAGCCGCCGGAACCACCGGAGCCGCCGGAACCACCGGAGCCACCGGTACCACCGGAGCCGCCGATACCGCCGGTGCCGCCGGTGCCGCCGGAGCCACCGGTGCCGCCGGAGCCACCGGTGCCGCCGGAACCACCGGTGCCACCGGAACCACCGGAGAAACATTCTATGTAAAGTCATGTGACCTAGGGTTTACTATAAAAGGAAGCTCCTTGGAGCTGTTGTTCAGTCTGCAATAAACCTCCAAACAGTACACATCAAATGCCTTATCACTGAAAAGCCTCTCCTGGCTATAGTTAAGCAAGGCTGTATACTGGCTATAGTCCAGGCTATTTAACCTAGCTGTAAATGGTTTTCGCGACACAGTGCATTAACTTATAGTAGATTGGCTTATCCTTGGCTAGTGGTAATTTGGATATCACTTATATTACTAGTGTTTAAGCGAACTTTAGGCTAAGTCGACTGGACATTGGCTGAGAAGATCTGGCTCACATACATTGGCAATCAACACTGGAACTGGAAATGGAAGCTGGTAGCAATACCTCGGTCAAACGTAACAATATATATATATATATATATATATATATACACTATGAGCATACCGATATATATATATATATATATATATATATATATATATATATATATACACTATGAGCATACCGATTGTTACTGGTCTGACCATGTACTAAGGTCCACTTTGGAATCATTCTCTATGTCTCTATGTCACGAGCTAAAGCACCATATTGATTTCCTTTTTGTCAACACGGCCAATTCACCTGGATTACTTCTTTTTGTCGCAGACCTTGAGCAGAAACCACATTACCTTATCGTGACTACGAATAACTAAGGGCAGAAACATGCGAACATTTATTCATCGCAGTCGATGAATGTACATGTATTCATCGCAGTCCAACCGCCAATTGAGCCCAGCGTGTCCCCACAGAGGAGCCAATAGTCTCTGAATACAGCCTGGTAATAAATGTGATTGAAGACCCTTGTAACAAACTTTTTAATGGAACGCATTGCAGGTCGGAATGTTTGGCAGTCAATCAGTCTAGAAATCGGACACCTGGGACGTGTGAATTATGTCCTAAAATCAGTACATCATATATACGTGAAACAGAATACAGTAGATGTAAGTCAATTCAACTGAATGTAATGAAATTTTTAAATCATATTTCATATGTTTGCTGATGGTTTTATTTTTATTTTTATTTTTTGATTGGATTTTTATCCAGGCTGAGTTCACTTTATTAAATGTTCTTCCACTGCAGTCCTGTGGACCATTTGGGTCCTGTGGACCATTTGGGCACAATTCCGTGCAGGGGTCATCCAAATGTCCTTTTACCAGGCTGCACCCCATGGGACTCGAACCCATGGGGTGTCAATGGTCAATGCCAACGAGTGGTGCCAACGCCTCTGCGACGCTGGCCACCCCGACCCCCTATATATATAAGAATAAATACAAACGAATACAAATGAAATCGTTTGGAGGCCATGTTTCCATGAGTTACAAATACATAAACACAGTACTATCAAGCAATCCCCCAAAGATCCACTGACTAGCCTTCAAAGTTTGCCTATAATTTCAAATTAAGTCTGCATCTAAAAGTAATGCTGAGTGTTCCTATTTCATAACAAACTTGCTACGTGTGCCTATTGGATTGGGAGTCGTTTGAAGTATTACACCATCTGGCAGCTCATCACTGTATACTGGATCACCAATCTCCACCATTCACCCTTTGGACCCGATGCTTTTCACCCTGGGCGTCGTGTGCCGTGTAAACATAATTAAACACACCGGTCTCCCATTACACAACGCTGAGCATCACTTTGTCAATGTAATACTAGCTCATTAATGTAACATTTGTCAGAAAGTAACTTTTTCTGTTGTTTGTCTTGTACCAGAATGATATATTGGACGCGTATGGTCCATGAAAAAGCAGATTTAAGTACAACAGAAGGTACGCTCTTTTCTGGCGTAAAAGATGCATGGCCGACAAATTCGTGGGAGGAGAAGTGAGGGCAGATGGGTAAATTATTGATGACGTTTGTTATATACAATATGCTCTTAGCGGGCGGTTGTCAGACCGTCGGTTGTGTCCGCTTTATCTGAAATCATGGTCAGCTCGACACATTGCATTATGCATGCGTCTGCTCTATAGTCACACAGTTCATAGAACCATTATACTGTCTGGGCAAGACTGGTGAGCGTGAATTTCAAAATAGCCAATCATCATTCGTGTGTGCCATACTGCTTGTTTCATACTCCAACCATTGATCCTTATAAATGCATTGAACGATGTCAAGAAACAAGTGCAAGCATGAGCTGTAAAACGAATTCCACTATCTAAAACTTTCATGTTCTCCCCCTTTTTCCTCCATCGTTTCCACCTATTGGGTCCCAGCCAAAGGGGTGTGGTCCCAACCTCTCAATCCCCCATGTTAGGTCCGCCGCTACGCTGACCTGGTGCCACTAACAATTATTGTAACAGGCCTTTAAAAAATGTTACCTGCTTGTAAATCGACAACCATGAACACTAATGGATGCCGACTTATTTGCCCGTCCCGCGAACAAACCTCCTCCAGTCTCGAGTTGGGACATTAATGGGACTTCCGAGAAGTGCCGAGAACTCTCAGACATTGCCAGGAAACCGAGGCACGTCTGGTCCCCGAGTGTTACCAGGGTTACGCGGTGGTTCTGGCAGGTGGCCAGGTGGGGGGTGTCTCTGTGCCTGAGGGGACAGGTAAATGGAGGGTCAATATACTCAGAGTACAGTAAATCTGCACTTAACCTCCGACAAGCACGATATTGCCAGGGATCCGGCGACTAGATCCCATACAAGATCGAACTCCAGCCTTATTCAAAGACTATGAGACCACATTGGCTCCATTTCGTGATTTTTGCCATGGTGCTGATAGTACACAAAGAACTTTTGTAAACACCACAATGTTGACATCCCAGAATTTGTAATAATTGATGAGGCTGCAACACACACAAAGTGTACCAATAAAATGATGATATCAGGTTTTATCCTTAATAGTAGATTAGCCTTTAAAAGATATTATTCGATAAACGTTGAAAGGAAAAGAATGCGTCACGTACTGGGTGAGATTCCCTTTCAATACTATATGGAATATGAACCTTTTTTTTAAAGTTAAGTCAGCCATGCATACATAAGCAAATCGACATAAATATAGGTACATGATATACCAAGCCTATCGGTAATATTGTAAATAACTGGTGCTATCAGATATGCTGACCTAGTACCTATCGAACGGCACTTCCCATATATCAATATGCTAGAGGAAATGACATAATCCTCATGTAAACACCCTTATTCCTACAGCCCCCTCATCTTTATATCCTTGACCCAGAGAATATTTGACCTACAGTCTACTGATTGATTATCTAATTATCAGAGCGTAAACACGGTGGATACAGCTGATCGAATCGGGAGGTAGGAGGGCCACTTTGATCATGTACCACATATGGTAATGTTATTGGAAAGTATACCATTTAACCATTCAGTGAGACATCTCATATGGGGCCCCTAATCAATTGTATCCGTTAGACACACTACTATCGTAAGCAATGCATCTGGAAAATTATAAACACTGACGACCTTAAACATTTAAAGACTCAATCGACTTCAAGAATTTACTTCATATGAAGATCAATCCAGCGATCGAAATAAAGGTACGTATGAAATAAGTTACTGTGTTTCCATGAAGTGGTTGCGTCATACTATCAAAAACTCATTTCGGATATTTTTCTAAGTAAGACAAGGGAAATGAATAATACAATCATAGTAATGATATAGATAAAATGAAAAATATTATTAATGAATTTCAAAAAAGCATGCGGCTGCCCATATAAGCAGAACCAGTCTGAACTTTCAACCCCTACGTGGTTACGTAACTCCCACGGCTATCTACATTATTCCTACGACCATAGAGATAACAGGCCCCACAATAAGGTCTGTATTGACCCAGACCCCCCTCATTACTGGGTATTCACAGAGTGCCGTTCTCACCTGTGTACAGGTGGGCAACCACCTCCTAGGTGGGCTCCCTGGGGGTCTGTTTACCTGGTGATGTCCTACCCTGGAGGAGGGGGTTGACATTGCCCACCTGGGTCTACCCTCCAAGGCCAACCGCGACAGGTACAAATCACAAACTCAGCACTTTCTGAGAGTGGAAGAGAAGTATTAAACGTCTTTGACAGGGAAAAAAACTAAGGTGATTCGTCGCAGACAGTATAGTATGACGGTCCCCACTCAATTTTACAGATCAAATTCCCTGTGTTTTCCCTGTCCCACAGTAAATTTTCCGTGTCATTGTTCTGACGGTTCGTTAAGATCTTTAAAATGGCATTATAGATATGTGAAGTTTCCGGAAAAATTGAAATATCATTCTCAGAGCGAAATCTCCTGAATTTTAAGAACAAAAAAATGAGCAAACAGAATTCCGTGTGTTTTGGTTAAATTTCCACATATCCTGTGTTATTCGTGAAAGAGAATATTTTTGCAATTTTCCCAATTTTCTTGTGCAGTGGTATGTGTAGTATGTGCTTGTTCTGTAAGAGCGTTTGTGGAGACGTCTCATCATTAATTGTTGTAGTTTTTATCTGATGGACCAGAGTTTATATGATTTGCCTCTATAGCTTATATGACTGAAATCCATTTGATGGATTATCTATATACATGTACACTGAATTTGCTTTCGAGAAGTAAGGATATCCATAATTCCTACCAAGCACGAAATACTATAGGCTTTCTATAAAGGATGGGTTAATATGCGATAAGCAAACGACATGCTCTCTGCTTATTCACAGTCACGTTTTTATCTCACTCCACACAAACTTCAGCACTGATCAATAGCCGTACAATTTGTAGGATGTTTGCGTCTGACCTGTGACTGACCTAAACCTGATCTCTCCGTCAATAAAGTCGCCAAATTAAACATTTAGTGTTAAAAAGCAACGGTTTCGCGGAAACGTGAACTCATGTTACTCGTGACAGTTTTTGATAACAAAAGCTGATGTCGCATAACTATAATGACATCGTCATTTTACCTGTGAGCTGTGTAACAGGTGACAAGGAGGTGTTTACTGTAATTCCATACTTTTATTCAGAAGTTATTGATGGGTAAGCAGATACTTTTATGCTTGAGGGAGAACTTCGTAATGTTCACTCTGTGGCTCATGAATGTGCATGTCAGAAAGTGCAGGTAGGTGTGGCAGCCTACTCTTAGTAAACTCAAGCACTAATTCCTAATTCCATATACTACTTATAGACGTTGTGCACATGATGTCACAATTGGCAAAATGATCTGGCCGCCATATTGGTGATCACCTTATTATCATTTGCAATTTTGAAGGATTTAGAATGTATTATATCATCAGATAACCTTAGGATAATTTCACTGAGTCATGATGGACTATCCCTGTGCTTTAGAATTGTTTAATTTTAGATATATTTCACAGCAACGTGGGCCGAATCACCACGTGGTGATCACCAAAAAGTGGTCACGTGACCACATGTGCACAAGGTCTATTTCATTACCTTCACTGGCCAAAGAAATGTTTGTCCACAAATTTCAATAATTTTCAATTGAATGTATTCCTCCTTGGCATTCTTTCCATTACAAGAGTACAGGTTACGTAAACTCTATACACATATATCTGCAAAATAATGTACATTTTTTATGTAAACAATTAGTACCAACCATTTATGCTTTTAAACAATTTTACAACAAATGGATAAGTTCAACCATTTTGAAATACCAATAGCTCACTGGCATTCCGGGTGTTTGTATTGGGGGTAATAATTGATGAGTCATCACAATAGGTTCATATCAGCTGTCAGCGGTGGTGTGTACTACCCGTACACAGCACATTAAGTTGAGAGCAAAGGTATGTCACCTCCCGACCCCCCTCACCCCCACGGGCCCATTGAGATCGGCCGACAATTGGACAGTCTGTTGATACTGGTGGCCAGGGTATTAAAACTCATGATGGACGCTTGTGTCGAGCGGTTAAATGGTTCCCAAAGCACGCGATAACGCTTCGATAGGCAACACTGGGATTCCCACTTGTACTGAAGATAACTATTCCAATGTTTGGTAATCAACCTTTTTCTATGTTCTGTCTTTATGAGCGCCTTTAGGTTAATGAATTTAACTGTTATCTTATCATTTTACTACTTTTCCTTAGATATGATGATTGCATCTTCATGAAGTAGGCCATTAATGTAATGCCTATAGGTTGATTCGTCCTGTTGTTTTTATATTCAACCCGGTACATGGCTTTTATTATTGTGCAAGTAAATCACTGTATGTTATGATGTATAAAGGAGTAGTAATTGTCGACGACAAGACCACTCACTGAAGAGAGGAGACATCATGGTACCATGAACTTCGTAGGTTTGTAGGGTAGGAAATATGGGGCAGCGTTTATCATTGTTTGACTGAACACCAGAACAGAGCTCCAACTGGCACCCATGTCGGCTTAGTCACAGAACAACGAAATAATATGAGCCCAAAGGGTCAGGTTTATTATTGTATTCCCAAAACCCTAGTCTACGCTAAAATGTCTCACCATGTCGAACACTTGTCTGACGTCCACTATGTTTCTATTTATAACCGAAAAAGGCTTCCCCATGTCGGAAATTTGTCCGAAGTCCACTTTATTTCTATTAATTTTAGCACTGGGACAAAATACGTCGCACATAATTATGTCGGACATGTCCGAATGTCCGACGTATTTGGAAAACACTGAAGCCCCCAGATCCCTGAGAGAGGCCGTTCTATCATCGAGTCATTACGTCGGACTGCAGGCCCATTGTTATCTATAGGTCCACTGGGGTTGTCACAGTGTGTTGGGAAGTATGATGACCCCTATCCCATGGGGGTGCCTATACATAATACTGTCACCACCAAATGGCTATGGGGGACTCGGCGCAGACATAACCTAGCAAACTAAGCTACCTTTGGATTATTTTACAACCATGTGACATGTCCGGTTCAAATGCCAATTGGGAGACCAGAATCTCTATGAACATATCTAAAAGCCGCCACATAATGCAGGGAACATCTACAATTTTTATATTAGGTAGAGGGACAGCTAAAGCTATAGGGCTAAACGTTTTAGTATGGCCGATCAAGGGATTTTCATTTAAAACTTTTTTAGAACCAATCCAAGGCAGTTGGTTTTTTTATATCTCAATTATGACGTTTCAATGCCTTAAACTTAGGAAAATCGATGCAAGACCTTTCCAGACTTCATTGACATACATGAAGAGTAGACATTTACAAACATATGTTTCCCTGTAACAGTTCGACTTCGTAGAAAGGATACTGATGAAGAAGGCCATCCTCTCCTTCTCGTTGAGAGTACTGAGGTCGATGTCCCGCAGGCTGGCCGCTATCTGTTTGTAGTCTTTGAACATCTTACTCTTCTTTATCTTCTCATAGTTTACTTCGGTCCCGTCACTCGACATGGCATCGCCTTTCATCCTGCAAGATACGATACAAACGCGTTAAAACGATGACAACCACAGGCATCATCTCCAACATGACCAACTTCGTCAACAGTCTGATCAGGTCAGATCAATTTTGATCAAGAAACTATGTCTCTTGTTAAGAGGCAAACACTTATGTCCGACCGAATACATTTTTCATACACACTTTATGGTGCACTTTCACCAGAAATGAACCATTTGGCTGGCTGTTCTTTGTTGTCGTGCGTCGATTGTGCATATACTTAAACATTATTTCCTTAACCAATAGTATGAAAAAGAACGCAACTGAGTGCATGAGATTTCCAACCTAGATCTCTGTATGCTTAGGGGGGAAAAGATGTCTTCTAGCTAGTATAAAGTCCACTAGATAGAGAACATTCCAAAACGTAGGGTAAATAAGAGGACAGCGGTGCAACTGAACTTGATATGCAGGTATGTCTACCAATATTCACGCTGGTTTAACTTTTTAATGGATGTGGAGTCATCGTTTTCCATATGATTTTGTGTACTGAAATTGTTGGTCACTTTTATTTTGTTCTCGGCCATAATCGTTACATGTACAGCATATATGGGTGCTCTGTTACATTAAAGCTATATATAATTATCATACTGGTAACATTCTAGCATATGTAACATTTAGTATTTGTACTGCAAAAGCAAGTACTGTACTGGTTATACTCGATTTATAAACGTCAACGACTTTCTTCACGTCACAGTTTTACCTAACAACGTATCTAAAAATAGAATTACAGATAGCAACGACGAAAGAAAGTGTACACATGTACTTGAATTAATCAATCATATCAAATTCGCCACCATTGCTTATGGACAATTTAAGCTTCATGTTTCTTGAATGACATATAGTTCATGAGGTCAAAGCCGCATAGATTTCTGAACCAGTCAACGGATTAACAAAAACAAAATTCGGTCTCAAAGTCCTATGTAAATATTGCTTCACTTCGCTAAAGATTGGCACAACACGCCGACATACATGACGGCATGGACGTCACCCCGTAACACGTACTCCCCGGGGTCAAATACGACTTATTGTGAAGCTTACGGTGAATTACTTCATGTTACGACTTGGGTTAGTTAGCATGTGTAATGATCGGGAGCATGCTGACTGGGAGCTCCCTGATTTGTGACGTCAAACTAATAGTGGGTGGGTCTCATTTTTGAGTCATGATTCACTGAATACATGTAGTACCAATAGCTATGCTAGCATAATTTGGAAATTGTAAACGCATAACATATCAATTGCATGTAGTGATTGGTGGTCTTCAAATCGTGACGCTAACCGATAATATTTTCTCGTATGACTAATAGCCCAGTCGCAGGTACAGACTGAATTGAACTCAACTCAACAGTTGGTTCGACCAACTCCACTTTCCAGTCTTAACCCCCAGTCACATAAACAAAATAAATGATAAATGTCACCGGGGATTAAGACTGGGTTAAGACTGGTGGATGCTCCTTCGCACACCACTATAAATGAGTGAAATTATGACATGAGTGAATATTAGGATTATCATTGAGCAAATATTAAATGCGCATTATCATGAATGCGCGAAAATGCTATTCATTGCTAGGGGCGCGAAAATTTAGCAGCGCGAAAACATACACGTTCACAGGATAATATAGGAAATTCTAAGATCAATAACCACGAGCCTAGCCACGACTGACAATAAAGCAAATATACTAGAAATCTTGTTCCCCCTTGTTTGCAGGATTGTAACAGACTAACCACAGATCATGTGATCAAAATCCTCGTCTTATGGAAAATGACATGCTACTATCTTGCATAACTTCCCTGGTACATGAGCTGCCTGGGATGGGGTACACTGTTTCCCCGTTGTATTCCGATCCTCTACATATGACCGACCGGTAGTCCAGAGGACCGGGGTAGGGATGGGATATAACTACCGTGTATGCCATTATGATGCTACTACCTTGTATAACTTCCCTGATGCTTGAGCTGCCTGGGATGGAATATAACTACTGTGTATGCCATAACATATGATCTATTCCACGTCTTATAGAAAAAAAGACATCCTGCTCTCCTGCAGCACTTCCCTGATACTCGAGCTGCATGGGATGGGATAAAACTGCCGCTTACGGCATTATATACAACCTATTACGGGAGACACAGAGAAGTCTTCGGGGAACTAGACCGGACTGGAACAAAAAATGGTTTGCTTCAGCAGCTCTTGAATAAACAGTGTAATTCCCATATGAAGAGTTCTCGCTACTTACAGCAGAAGGATATCTTAGATTTGTTTTTAAGAACAAAAGTAACCCACGCGGGCTAACGAGTCTCCCATTTCTACTCTCCAGAAATAAGTGTCAATGTTATTGAAGAGTCTTAATCATTTTTGAGCACGCATAGTAGTTCCTATAATACACATTTCTGAAGGGCATGAAATAATACTTTTTCTTGACACGCCTCCTTTTCTACACTTTCCCCGTTTGGTCAAATGTGCAGTTAAGTCCAAACATCCTGGGTCTCATAAATCATTAATGTGAAACCCATACTATGTGATGTTGTTATCATTTCTGACATTGAAGTCATGCCCCCCGACCAGGTCAGGTCCGTATCCTGTTTCACTTTTAACCTTCAAGTATCAAACCTAAACCATTCAGCTGATCCAAATATTACATTATAATCTGTATATCATTATCAAATATATAGGCCTATATTTTGTTGTATACGCAAATTTTTGACTCTGATACCCGGTAAAATCATAGAGATATATAAATTCATACACCACTAGAGTAAATTAATGTCTTACCGGTGCCACTTTTCTCATCAATGTTTTCATTTAAAACTTTGGACATTTTGTCTGATGAGATATTGATACTTTGTCCATATAACGTTCGTTTTTTGTTTCTATTATTTGCTGAATTCTTTTTAATATTCAGTTTTGCAATGACATGTCCGGTATAAAATTGAAATGTATAGGATTAATGTAATTTACAATCATAGCATTATGATTTCAACAGAGGTGGCTACATGTACTTTAGTATTGCACAATGTAGAGTTCAAATGCAGTATAATCCGAATTAGACAATACAATATACGTCATACTGAGTCGGACCTAGCGGTTCCTAATGGGAACGGTGGGTGAGATGTTGGTGAAATGGTGTAATCCCCCTCCTACACACTTGACAGAAAGCCCAGTCACCTAGACGTGTCAACATTGGTCAGAGCCCAAACTAGTAATACATACACCGAGAGGTCATCTGGTCTGGAACTAGTCCGTTGGCATTGGCCTTTTCACCACCACGGCGCTAAGTGCACTCTTGGGTTCGCCGGAATTGCGACACATAACCTACCACCTCCCTACAAGTATTCACAAATTCCCTGTTTTCTTCTTGGTATTTTTAATTTCAAAGTCCAGACTGCTGACCCATGTAGGCCTATTCAAACAACTGGGCCTGACTTTTTGTTGCTATAGATGTATCAAAGACTCTGAAAGTGATAAGAGTCTAAGCCAACTACCATCTTCTTACAGTCTTTTATCTTGGCCACCAATGAAATTTGCAAATGACAAGACCTTTTCTGTTATAGAAAGTTATTGGTACATGTATAATTACATAATAAGCCTATTTGTTATGATGGTGAAACTTTATGTTTTTCGCTGAGTACTTCTCTTGTGTCTTGCCTTCGAAAAGGACCAACATGTGACTGTATTACTAGTAATAGCAATGGCATTTTACACATAACCCTTGCCAGTTGACATTCTATTGTTTAACTAGAGAAGCCGGAATGCAAATGATATTCTGGTATTAAGGTTACATACTGGGGTCAAATGTACACTGGGTGAGTGTAGCCTTACTTGTAGGCATCCTTTAGAGATATCGGCAAGAATTCTCACTTGGCAAAAAGCCAAAAAGGCCTAAGCTTCGTTTCCTTTCGCTCTCTGAACCCTCCCTGTATGAACTGAGTGTAATAGATGGCCTATTCCCTTGTGAATCTGGGATAAATTCATGCTGCTCAGCATATATAAATACGTGTGTGCATTACTGAATACGGCAATAATTTACTAAACTTAACTAAACTTACTAAAGTATCTAACTCTTAAGGGTGTATTCCACATACGATTTTGATGCTGCCGATTTTGAAATTTGTTTGATTTTCTCTGTGAATAAGACATGATACCTTATATCCTATATAATTCAGTGAAGTGGGATTTGTATTGCCAGGCTCCACTGGTCCTCCCTACTGAGAACATGACGAAGCATCCATTTTGGCTTTCCATTTGTTGTCTCGTTTAGATCTTAATTGCTATCAGATTGGATAAAACCTTGTCAATAGCTCATTCCCACATTGGTTACATATTTCAGGTCGAAAAAGAATGTATCACACCCTTGTATCTGCTATCTTGTACCTGAAGGGTATTGAAGAGGAAGGACTAATACACAGATATTATTAAACGCACATCAGAAATGAATTCTAACACTGGGCAAAATTTGAAGGGTCTATTTATGCATTAATGGATAACGGGTCCCTCGAAATAAAAGAATGACTTGTATCAAACGCGCACAGGTATTGAAAAAATCGCCCTCATGAAAATTTGTCTGGATGACCTTTTGATACTTAGAACATTTTTTCCTTTATGAATATCCCTGCTAATTTATTAAATGTACACAAATATTGCCATGACATGTGAAATTAATAAATTAACAAGCAATGGTTTGTCAGTCAATCAGAACATTGTGTACCTTACGAAAGATGGTACCGGTAGGACCCCGGGGGCACATATATATAGATCTATCTACTGGAACATATTGGTCAGAATAACTATGCGAATAACTATGCGAATCTGCAAAAATTGTATTTGTTAACAAACAAATGGCAATATCACTTTCTGTTTTGTTGAAATCCAGAATTGTAATAACAAATTCGAATTTAAATTGCAAATCAATAGAATGTAGACTCTACAAGTCTTTCAATGAAGGAATGATTTAATTATATGTAACACATTTTTTCACCACTGTTGTAAAGTTGATCTGGAAGACTAGGGGATTGATTCAGAAATAAAAAAAGAAAAAAAAAGAAAGAAAACGTTACCTCTGACCATACTGGCATAGTCAAGAGTCTTTGACTCTATCCCAGTTTCCAAAATTGTAAGGAAAAGACTGTTTTCATGGCCAGTATTTAGGAAAGTTAGATATATCATTATTCTTCCAACAATATGCACTGCTAAATTTTGCTTCACTGACAACAGGGTGCCCACGCGTTTTCAGAAATCAAAATAAGACCTAAATAATCCTTCAAAATACCTTGCTGGGTATAAAGATAAGACCTTTCAGAGACATTTCTAATGTCTTTTTTTCTTCTTTTTTTTTTTACTTTTTAAACATTTACACATTCTACCAATAAGAAGTAGACTAAAGACAGAAGCAGAATATCATGGATGTAAGTCAGGGTTAATGAAAAAATCTGAAACCCCAGAGAGAAAATTTAGAATAATCTTAAAATGCTATAAAACGTCATGTAAGGAATTCAGTTTGTAAATTAGATCTATTATTTGAGGTAATGATGTGAAAAAAACTGAAAGCAGACTAAAATCTGAAAACTTACATCCCTGGAATATGGTGTCTGCTTTTTAAACAGTAGATATAATTGTAAAATTATCGAAGCGTGTTGAGCATTAGACAAAGTATTCGTCCCATTCCAGACCCGTAGATCTACAGGGGAGGGGCTTGCTTCGCAGGCTAGTTGAGCATCAATGACAATATTGAATATGTGTGTAGGAAGATAGCACTGGCACTGACCTTAGCATCAACTTCTGAAGATCCTTTGCTACTTCAGCGGCAGGCTTAGTATTCTCCTTGACACTAGCATTTTCATTAAGAATCTTGAGAACTGGGTCTGGTAGAGACAGACTTCTTAGCGCCTTGGGAGCAGACATGGTAGTAAATCCTTGATGTTTGTCCTTCTATCTTGCAAGCCTTGTCAACACTGCAGCGTGCTCTGTGGCCGCGACTGTTGTGTTCAGCTTTAGTAGGCGCAGAGCGGGAAGCACGGGAACAAGTTAAGTTGTAGAGATTTAAGCGCGACTGAAAGTTGGGATTGTTGAAAAATAAGTCAAGGACTCCAAGAATATTTATAAAATGGTCACTGTGGGTACATAAAAGTATAACATGTCACCATTACTTTACTCTGTGTAGCAGATTAAATGTTATCATCTAATATGTTTCTTTGTTTTGCTTATTTTTGATACACATCGATGTTTCATGTGCGCCGTAAGTTATGCAAAATGGCGGACGGAAGAAACTTTAGGGCTTCCTACCTTGTAAAAGTTGGTATAAAAGGCGTTGAAGAAAAGAAATCTTTGGAAATTTTACTAAAAGATCAAATCTTAGATCAAGCTAAGTTGAACCAGTTTTGTTTAAGATTCCCAGTACCGGCGCTTCATCGACCATTCTTATGGAAAGTCCTACTGGGTAGGTAAATCATTCTATTATCGCCCACCTTTTCTGAAGTCTGATCCTCGAAAATTTGAACTCTAGGATTTTCTCTTGCACGGACAGTCTCTTCCATGGAGATAGTCCGTTTAATTGTTTCAAACAGTCTTTGAGGAAGTTAAACTTTAAAAAACATACTCTACTAGTCTAAATAGATCTAGAATCGGTTGAATTTGCCATGGCCCATGCTATCCATTTTCAATCTGACCTTGTGCTTGTTTACCGAAACCGTTTAACCACGCCCACCCTATCAGCACTCAGGCTAGACCACAAGAGAGTGACGGTGTTTCTGAGACTGACTCCCCAGCTAGATCTATTTAGCCATCCCTGTACCTATTGCGTTAGCAGTGGCGTCGAAAGTTTGGCTAACTCCACAACCTGAATCGTTAGACTAACTGGGCTTAGAGTTAAACTTGTCCGAGAGGCCCTAACCTCGCTACTCTCGTAAGTCAGTGGGAACGTAGTGGGAACGACGACAGTCAGGGCTTTTCTCGGACTAGGCTTAGATTATAAGCCACCCACAAGATACAATCAAACTAGATGGGGCAAAAGAAAAATAGTTGTGTTCAGGTTTCCCGACCGACCCTATTATTTTGCCCCGATCCTAAAGTTTTTAAAAGAAAATATAAGGAAAAATATTTAAAAGTTGACTAAAATGAGCACTCAGTCTATCATTGCAGTCTAAAAAAAAGTGTTTGTGGGTTGCATTTTGTAAATCGTGTGTAGAATCCAAAATCTATATGACTATACTGAATATGATGGTCTGAGAAACCTGCAGCGCGCACCCACTTTCTGGGGAAATAGCGAACGGCAATGCAGAGCCTTTAGCACCGGTGCCTATGGCAGATTCCTAAGATAATTGAGTAATTTCGTTGTATCTTTTTTGATATTGCTCCAATCTAAAAAGAGTAAGCGTGAAAAATTTTGGCATTGACCTCAGGAATCCCAAGCAGTTCTCAAAATGTTCATGGAACGCCTAGTTATTTTACACTTATTGGAGAATCCGTGTAGGACGCTCTCCAGAAACAGTGACGCTCAAGTTGATTGATTCATGTTTGATCCCATTACAGTGAATAAATAATAATAATATTTTTATAAAAATAGAATCTGGTTTATCTTCATACGTAGACATGCTCCTCATTTTTGTTGTCTTTCTTCTATCTTCAAAGGAATATTACCGATACATCAAGCTAGCCACAACTTTGTCCATAAACAACGACTTGAGCAGTATGACAATCATCAGGAGGCCCTGACAGTAATGAGGCGAATCAACAAAAATACTTCACAACCGGAACGCCATCTCAAAATGTTTCTGCTAGAAGATGGAATGCTCCCGTTTGATGAGCAAAAAATGGTAATATTTTCTGATATGATAATATTTGGTGCGTGGGCCTCTTTTAAATAACTTTTTTGCTTGGTAGAAGACAAAATCCACTCTGAGAATGAGGACGAAATAAGAAAGATTTTCTTAAATCCTATGCCGATTATTTGAGTCAACGTATTTGCTCTTCGCGACGTAAATTGATCTTGACCTGACGGGTTCGTTGGGCGGGTTCGTTGTCATTTTCCGGCCGTATTAGATCCATAATTGGAAACGATGATCCATCCCAAACAGATCCGTTGAGGCGGGTGACATGAAATGTTAAATACGAAAAATTTACCTGCAACCGTTGTAAGGATCCGTTTTTAATCATGTTTTCTTGAATTTATTTTTCTTTTCTCAACATACAATTTACTGTTTAATTGGGAAAATATAATAATTGTTCAACTGATGATACATACACCATTCTGGTTGCTGGCACCGCAAGATTCAAATCAAGTGCTAAGTTCATGACTATTGTTGTTTTTGTCCTTTCATAAATTGTCTCATGAAAAGCCTACATAATGTTCACCTCGTTTCTTTTTTTTTCAATGGATGTAGCTCAAGGACCCAGTAAACCTCGCCTTTTTCGAGATAGACAAGGCCATGTCAGAGATCGAGGATGACGATGTCTACATATACTGGCTGACGACACGGTTCTACCGGTTGATGACAAGATACAAAGACTCGATTCCTCTAATGGTGGGTCCAAGTCCGTTCTTCAATAACTCAAATTGTGAACAGTAACTGATCGTCCATTTATCATCAATACGGTAAAAAGACAGGCCAGGTTAAGTAGAAATGCAGTTTGTATTTTAAGTAATTGGAATATATCGAAAGAGTAGATTTTCTCTTATGCAGTATGGTCCTTATTCTATGAATAAATGTGTACAAATGGTAAAAGATATTTTTTTCTATTTGGCAACCCAAATATTAATATACATGTAGTGTAAATATATGAATTACAAATTGCAAAGTATAGTTTCGCATTATCATACAACCACAACATATAGAAAATATATGCTCTTCCCTATTTATTCCGGCATACAGAAATACTTATAAGAGCTACTTGACAGTCCTAGATGTTATGTTGTCATCTTTTTGAATTGCCAATAATCCCGTAATCATGCATTGGTATTATAGACGTCGCGAGTAGAAGTATACCTGAATAAAGAGGACACGGACGGCAAACTGTGCAGCCACCTGAACAGGCTGAACGTCTTCGGCCACCTGCCGACGGCCACCTGGTTCCACTGTGGGTTCGCCGGGGTATTACCCGAGGGCTCCTACGAAAGGTAAGATACCAAGTACAGATTAAGATACGATCGCATGGGTGCCCCCCACCCCCTGTTTTTTTGTTTTGTTTTTAAAATACCAAATATCGATTTATTTTGCATGGCGCTAGTTACATTAAAGGCCATATTCCACTATGCGGTGGGGTCACACTTGCGGTGGGCTAAGGTGCCACCGCAAGCTATTGGCAGTGAGGAAACGAACATGTCCGTTTCTGCCACCGCAAGCATTCAAAACAAAACAATCTAAAATAATTATAAAACATAGATATAAAATCATAAAAAAATCATAATAATCATAATAAAATTTTTAAAAAGTCAAAAAAAATGTTTTAAATCATATAAAAGAAGATCAAATCATTTGTGGTGGTGCTAGCGGTGGCCCACCGCAAGCACCACCGCAAGCACCATCGCAAGTAATTCCTATATTCCACCTTGCGGTGGCTAGTTTGACTAGCGGTGGGGTGAGACCACCGCTTGTTAATTGCCCACCGCGAGCAAATCACCGCGTAGTGGAATATGGCCTTAAGCCTCACCAACGGTAGCTACAATATTTTTGGCCTCACTTCCTTTGGAAATATCTGAATCCGCCCCTGGATACTCTTTAAGAACGTTAACTAAATTCCCAGATGATCATATTTTTCGTGTGATGATTACGTGTTATGTCTACCGAGGTTATGAACTATTGTTAATGTTTGATTTAAGACTGCGTAAGATTCGTGTATATCCAAGTCTTCGTAAGTTGCTTTCCAGAATGTCTGAGTAATTCAGACCGCGTTTAAAGTTTGTCCATTCACTTCCCAATAGTTCAAAAGAAATGAACGATGAGGGAACTTCTTAATATGAAAGGGTTTTTATTCAATAAACATCTCATCCCGAGTCAAAGCCACCATGTATAAGTCTTCATCAGTCCACCTCCCATCTCCTATCAGCAATCAACCACATTTAGAACACGAGTTGCTCCAACGCCTTCTAGACCATTCTAGCATTTAGCTCTAACACAATCCTATGTCCGAGGTAGTGGGTATTGGTAAACTCCAGTCTGTTACACGGAGTCGATGTACTTACTCCAGGTATAACTCCTTGGTTAAACATGTTTCTTCCAACCAACTAACTCACTAACTTTTCACTAACTGCTCGCTCCCTACCTTGCAGCGCCTTTTATACTGGTTAACAGGTGGCGCTAGGAGCGTAAGATATTTCTCCTAGGAGTAGACTAGAAGTAGACTTGCTAAGCCTGATCCTTGTTGGATTATATATTATGACAATGTATTAAAAGTACTAAGCCATTAGTACATTCGACGGCGGTCAGGTGTTTGAGTTTAAGGAGGTGGACGACATAGCTCAAACCAAATGAATATAATGAACTCCCAATTTTGATGATTGGATATATTTGTTAAACCATGGTGGGGTGGCCTTGACTCTCGTGGTACATTCAACACAGTATCAATAGATTTGTAGATCCGGTTTCAACACAAATTCACAGTGAAATTATTCATTGAGTTGATTTCCACATTTTGAAGCTCAAAGTTAGCAGAATTCGTTCATAAAATGACAAGGTAAGTGTTAAAATTTGATAACACGATTATTTGGATAACAACGTAGATGGTGACATAATCATGGTTACAAAATGACAAAGTCAACTGTAGAGAATGAAGTATTCGTCATTTTTAGGTATTCACTTAGTACGTGCCTTGTACATTAAAGTCAGTTCTCAGCATTGTTAGCTGATTTTAAGATTCAAAGATTGCGACACCCGTGCATAAGGTGACAAAGTGAGTTCACAGAATTGTTAGCCCATATTAAGGCCTAGGGATTACGACACCCGTGCATAAGGTGACCAATTCTGTTTTTGACTTAGTACATGCATGTACAGTTTCTGATATTTATGATTTGTAACACAAGTCAACAGAACTCAACATATATACAGTGTAGGGTTGTCTTAACCTTCTAAGAGTAACAAGTGTACATCAAATCCAATTTCAGAACAAATTAACACAACATAAGTCAATTCAGAGAATTCGGACATTTTGAACGAACGACTTTCATGATACAATGCGTGTCGAATTTCAATCAAATTTCAACCAGAACAACATTATTTACAATAAATACAAGGTTTCTGTATCAGGTTTAGTAATACCGAGCAGTTGGAACCAGAAAATACCACTATTCCCGTCACGCGTCCGCCAGCTATACTTAGTACACGTGTACTTAGCGGGACGCTTGACTGGAGTTCCCCCCCAAGGTTTGACCTCGATTTGGATCCTTCGGGCGCAAAGCGCCCGGATGGCAAATTTCTGCTTCGATCAAACTTTCAAGTTTGATTGTTCGACCTGATATTTTGGGCCGATATGAATTAATTCTGGCGCTTGATTACGTTGGTTGGGGACCTAAACTTTAGTTTAGCACAGATTTTATAAGAAATTATACGATGCTTTGATCATGCTAGCCGATTTCAGAATTTTGGATCTTTTGGATCAAAAAGGGGTTTTCCAAATTAGCCTCGTTTTGACGTCATTTTAATCAGTGCCGGTGGTTATTTTACAAGAGGCGGACGTTTATTCTTTTTGTCACACCTAATCTTCGATCTTTTCACCTAACCACGATGGTTGGAGTTGCAGTGTTTTGCTCGGACAGAGAGGCGGGGATTGAAGGATACCCGGACCTGTTGCTAGGGGATTCGGACCACACAGTTGCGATTTTTCCTTGGAAAAACGCCACAACAGCGGAACTCTCCGGACATGCCTTTGCTCATCATGTTATTTTCCCTGATGACATTCTGATCGTGGTGTGCAACATCCTTGATGTCCTCACCTGGGACCCGAAGCTCGATTTGTACCTTCCTCTTTTCACTAAGTCGGAGGCAGCGGCAAAGTTTTATGCTGAAACTTTAAATAGGGCGTTCTACAACCTACACTCCCACCCGCTGCCGGCCACTCTCGTCATCGCCACCCCGTCAGGGTTTGACGCTGGAAGGTGGCCGCTAACTGACAGTGACCAGTCGCTGCAAAAATGGGTCAACCGTATCATCACCAAGGTCAGCCGGGAGGTGAAGAGGTGCAACGATTGGTTCGGGGTACCCACGGTGAACACCGGACGAGCACTTCATTTAGTAAAGACTGTAGCGGATGGGACACTAACAGTGAATCATTTTGGAGAGTTGGAGGACGGCTACTCGCCGTCCCCACGGATAGTACGTCGTTGGGCCCGGGCCCTTGGCCGTTTTATCGCCCGCCTACCGCTGGCCCCGCAGTAAACCACCGGCATTCATGTATATAATAATTTTTTTTTTTTTTCTAATTTATCGGAGTGATTCCCAACAAGTAATTTCTGGATCCAATTCCCGGCCTGTGATTGGAACATTTAATTCCGGGTTGTTTTCACCGAGTGATTCCGGTGATTTAATTCCCGATCAGCACCTAGTCCACTAAGATGTATTTTATCCAGGACACCCCAGACAGTGTTTTTTTTTTTTTTTTTTTTCTTCTCCGGAGGCCTTTGGCCAGATGTTCGTCAGGAGCCGCAGGAACATAAGACTGTTGCCACGGGACCCGTTGTCTACCTTGCTCGTTGCCGGGCCTTCGTCCTTCTCGTGGAGCCGCCCTTCTAACCACCGCTCCGAGATCGGGTAAGTTCCGCCTCCCTTTTACAGTTCTTAGCATGTTAGGCAGGCTACTAACCCGTAGGATTTAAGGAGATTGTTGGTCGAATTCTTCTTTGTGGTTCTCGGCTCGCCTTCACGTGGTTGTATTCCGGAAGCTGATGTCACTCCCGGAACCAGAAACTGTTTCGCTGGTAATTTTAGTAACGGGTAGCGTGGGTGGCCACCTAGTGTTTACTTTTGGTTCCAAGATGGTGGACGCGGGCCGAGAGTCAGGATCTTTCGTACTAAACTTATTATCTTTTCCAGGTCCTGCGGTATGTTAGGGTGATGTAAATGAAGCAATGTAACACGGTTGGCACTGAAAAGCGTCAGGCTATATAGTTTTAGTGGGCGGATTGTTTAGGCTAACATGATCAAGCATTTTACCTCGCGCGTGGTTGGGCGATATTAGGGGGTTTTCTGATTAGCGGTGTGTTGACATTACCGATCTAAGTAGGTTTTCTGGAGTGTGGGTAATTCGTATCGTATTGTTATTATTTGATACTATTAACTGTTGGGGACTGACACTGCACATGATAATCAGGTATGGGTGGCCAGAGATTCCGGTCTGAGAGTTACAACATAAGATTTGCTGTAACAGGATTCTTTGTTTAGTCGTTATACGTACAGAACATTAGTGTAAATGTCTACATTGGAAACAATTCACATGGGGTGCCCTAGGTAACAAGCGCTTCCCAGGGTGTTCACCCTGGTAAGTTTTAGGTGTAGTAGGTGACCAAGTATTTTGGTCCAGACTTCCCAACATTAGATTGGCTGTGATAGAATTCTTTGATGAGTAGTTTCCCCTTACAGGTTACAGGAAATATTGACGTGTCGGCCACGTGAGGCGACACCATAGGTGGGGCCGTCCAACGAGTTGTTGGCGACTCCCATGGTAAGTTTGAGATGTAGTGGCGAAGGCCACAGACACCCATTCCATGTCTTAGTCTAACAGCAAGACTGCGTCAGTGTCATCGTGTTAGAATAAGTTTTATAGGACTATTATTGTCAAAGTCGTCTCGAAGAGGAAAAAATACTACTGTGAGGAGACCGAGATGAAGTCTCTAAGACACTGAATGAACTCCCAGATGAAGATTCTGTATGAATATAATGAAAGAAGGAATGGTATTCTTATTAAGAGCTAGCAAGGCACCAACACCACAAAGATTATCAAGCGTCCCAAGCAGAGATACATGTGTGTACACCGTGGGAGTTCGTACATTCATAGATCAGGCCTTAGTAGGCGCCGTTCCATTGAACGCAGAAGCCACGCTTATCAGTGCCCGAGATTGCCAAACATCTCAGACAGTGATATCCTTGTGATGAATGAGTGGGAGCCTATGCTCACAGGTCGAGACTGAGCCGTCACAAGAACATCCACCTACAAAGGTTTCATGAGTGCCCGAGAGGTGATGCAAAACTGTCCCGCTCAGATTCCCTAACCGACCTCATGGGGAGATAAGAATAATGATAGGAATTGGATCCCTGGTGATTTACCTTAAGAGGTCACAAGGTTCAATACTCTTGATAACACTCTTTCTGTACAGTGTGGTAGAATAATTACCCAACACACTCCAAAGATTTATACGCAAACAAGTTAACACCCCCTTCAAGGGCGACACCTGTTCTAACATATTTGACTCCATTTTGTGAAGTATCCGCTTTAAAACCCCAGTTTGTTCTCATTGAATGATTATGTCCCGACAAAATTCCTTCTCTTTCTGCTAGTTACAGGTGGTAGCTCGGCGTTCACCCCCTACATTCAGCCTGGGGTCTGAAGACCGAGTTCCACTTTATATTGGGTAGCGGCGCCCTTCTGATAATGCAAACGGGTGCGCCACCAACTCCAAACAGTTCACTGAATAATTATTATACCTATGTTACCAGTAACATCTCATTGTCTACCGTATACACTACATCATATGGAAAAACCACATGACTAGCGGTGGGGGTAGCGTTTTCATTCCGTGAGGTATAAATGTCATTAAAGGACATTAAGTATTAACTGTACAAGGGAGGTCGAGATTATTCGTTCCTTGCTTAGTTATCACTAGAGGATCGGGTCTCAGATTCAGGTTCATTTCTGATCTGATTCCCGGTCCTTATTAGTTACACGTGGTTTGTCGGTACTTTCCCATTCATAGGACCAGAATGGGTAGCACCGAGTTTCCATTGCTATAATTGGGAGCAGACTGCATATATATTTTTTTTTTTTTTAATATGCAGCCTACACCCCCTTTAAATTATAGAGATGTGTAAATGCATCTCCTTAGATCACTTACTTCCAGACAGCACCTAGTAAGTCGGGCCTTTACCGAAGTACAGTACAAGGTTAAACCCGTTTTCTTGTTCAGGTCTATGCCCGTTTCTCTTGTGGAGAGTCAAGACTACTCCTGAAAAGACTCCGCCCCCAGCTTATCCTAACTATGCGCATGCCGGGCAGGGATAGGTAGTGCTAAAGACAGAGTTAGAATTTTTTTTTTTTTATATCTAATAGATCGGGTAACCTTATTAGCTCTGGGTGTCAACCAAGTTTATTGTAGCTTGTTCATCAGGGAATCAGTAGTCCATGTCCCCCCTCTTCAGCTCAACTGTTGAGCGGAGACCTGGATACTTTTAGCGCCACGACGGCGGTCAAGACTAATTTTCATTCATTTTTTTTTTTTTTTTTTATTTTATTTTCTCGACGGCGGTCAGCTCTGAAGCTGCTCATTTCCTTTATTAATTTTAATTATTTCTAATTTTTACCCGGGTCGAAACTTGACTTCTTGCCGTTTTGTCTCTGTCCCGATTAAAACTGGTCTAAAAGTGGTCTAAATAATTTAGTCTTGAATTATGGGCAGTTGTTCATATACTAGTTGTCGTTGGATCCTGACTTTTTATGTTAAAGTCAGGGTCCTTTGACCTAAGACATACGGTGATCCAGTGGCCATTTACACATAACCAAGACGACGGGGCTATTAATAAGGACAGCACCTCGCTCCACCGCCTTGTGAGTTTTCGCTACAGCTTCTCCCCCCCCAGGGATGGCTTATCCCGTCTGAGGGAGTCGCAATATAGTGAGAGAGAGCCGAGCACCCTGTGAATGTCACCAATTCGCTGTTGTCCCTTAACTACATTTCCTTGTGACCTCCGTTATAGCTCCCAAATATAGCACGCCTTGTCAGGATTTGCACATATTCTTGCCGCTGCAGCGTGTCTATGCCAGGAGCAAACGAGCCACGTATAAGGTACTCTCGTGTGCTGTCACGGAGCGTCCCCCCTGAGAATGTTACTAATTATATTGCTTTCTTATTATATTTTGCCCAAAATTCCCTGAGGAAGAGCTCTTAGTTACACAAATATTGGTTTGCTTTATATATTAGTTTTTTAGGTAAATTTCTTTCTACTCGTCGATTTTTTTGTGATGAAGGGACCGCTTGTCAGGAGCCAATCCACCCGGGGCATAGTGACTGCCATGGTCGGGCGTCCACCCCAGTGCCCTTCGCAGCGTCGGTGACGCGTAACCCCAACGTCCTGCCTCCTGTCAGGCACCACTGACACCAGGCCTGTGGGCAGGCTCCTGCTGCTTGTGCAACCCCCTCATCTTTGAGAAGAGTATATATGTAAGCATGCTAAAGAATAGACAGTGGCGTTCCCCAAGTGGCTCCTGTACTGCAGCCCGATCCTAGCGGTAACAACAGCACAGGGGTCAGGTGTAGATGGTACTTTGCTTGGGGAAGTTCACTTCGCTCGTTGGGAGCATTGGTCCCGTTGAGCGCTCTTAGGTTTTATACAGAATTTTGAGTTTTTCTTTTAAAATGCTAAAATTTTGCGACACTAGGATCGGTTCCAAATGGTTCCCTACTTTTAAAAGAGTTGCCAAATCAATAACAATTAGAGTGTTGAGCTAGGCTACCGGGCATGGGACACTCGACTTGAGAGAAATTTAGATAACCCATGGGTCCATAGAGAGACGGTTGGACCAGCCTACCCGAACTAAGTTTTTCCTGACTGGTGAATCCTTATTACTCAGGCTAGTCAACAGAACCCTACCTACCCAAACAGGTATTGCCCAGCGGACTTCCTGTAACATTTTAGTTTTAGTATTCGTACCTCTGTGTTATTAATTCACCAATTTTACCTGTACAGTACTAGGTCAGGTTTTACGCTTGGTTCCTTCGGCCTTCCCATATGTCATGAGACATAGTGGATTGCGCCTGAGCTAGAACCCTTTCCAGCCATAAGGCTCTCTCTGCTTCCCAGATGGTTCTTTTCAAACTTGTTCTGATCACAGAGAGCATGGCTCAACTAAACCCACGATATCCAATAATAGGGTATTGGACATGCAGCATTTAGCTTTACCATGGCCTGACTGTACATTGAGCCCTCTCTGCTACCGGAAGATCTTGGACCTACCAGCAGAGCAGAGACGACCGGCCAGTGACCCAGTCGATAGCGATTACCGGTCCCAAGTCACCCTGGGTGGTCACCGACGGTCTGATCCAGGTGAATCTGCCAACCCACACTGAACTTTGACCGTTTTCACTGGCCTTGCCTGTTCACTCCTGAGCTGTCAGGAGCTAGGTGGGGTCTGTCGGCCCCGTACCACGTACATACCACTTACTGGCGGGTGCACACCTAATAGACCTTAATTTAGTTGATTCTGCCGTATGGGATTGGCCTTCCCCGCACCCATTAGCTCTGAATCGGATTTAAATTTTAGTCGTATGTGCCCCTTGTGACCCAGCAGCCCGATATGTACGCCGACTAGACGGTACCACAGTAGGATGTTAATTCATCCTTCGCTAGACACGGGGGCCTTCAGTAGTTCTCTCCCCTGCACTATAGTAACAAGTTTAACGTGTCCCCGGACTCTCGCGAGCCCACTGCCGCCTGTTGAGTGCTACCCGTTGAGGAGCTCATCCCTCTCGGTAACACTCGTTACATTGTCATATGATAACTTCATAAACCGTTCCTGGATTTATTTCGGATGTCCCTGGCCTTATTGTCTTTCGTGCAGATCCTGTTCCGGTCGCTGTTGAGGTGGGCGTGGTCGATCTAGGAGGAGCGTTAGGCATTGTTCCTTGTCCCAACACCGGTTGAGGCCAGTCCGCTCCGACATCGGACCACCCTGCGTCGATGAGGCGAGGTACTCCCATAGGTACAGGAGTGGCTAGCCCCGAGGAATATCTCAGTAGTCTGGCCCTGGTATTGTATTTTAAGTTACTCATCATCAGACGGGCGAGTTTTTTAGATACCCTCAGGGTGTCGGGTAGTGGCACCTTAGATGGGTGCTGTCCAGGTCTAGTTGCTGCTCCCATCAGCTGCGCCCCCCAGGTTACCGTCAGAGTATACTTCAGACACAGCTGGGTCACCAGTAGATCCCTAATGAGCACATAGCCTTCAGTATAAGTGTGGTCTGAAGGCATAGCCAGTTCGCCTAGGAAGATTGTTTCTATCATATGTGGATTGGCAAACTGTACGTACAACCCATCCACAGTTTTTCCTCTAATATCTCTCCACTTTCGCCACACGAGGACCACTATGGCGATGACGAGTACTGCCAGTAATATAGCAAGTACTGCCACCGCAGTGGGGTTAGCGGTCGTGTCCGGGCATCCAGTTAGTTCCTTTTCACTGCGCAGCAGCTCCTCCGGGTCCGCCGCCTCCAAGGCCATGGCCCGAGGTAAAGTCATGGTTAGTCCGGCCAGGGCAGCCTTGCCTTGGTGGTTCCGCCAGCACTTCCAGAGAACACAACCAATAATTGTCACAGCTACCACTATGCAAAAGATGGTGAGGAGACCAAAACCGCCTCCGAAGTTGCCTATAGAGAACCACGGGGCGTGTTTCTCTACCTCATAACGGTCAGTCGCTTTCTTGATACCCTTGGCCAAGTCTTTACGGTGTTTTTGTATTCGTTTGGCCAGGGAGGTTACAGGTATTTTGGCCTTCAGGCTTTCCTCGATTTCCAGCAGGTCTTTCCTAATTGTTTCAGGGATAGGGTCTGATTCTAACATAGTGGGTTCGTTTTTGGACGTCGTGAAATTCATGTCCCACCCCTTCACACGACTTGCTGCTTCCAACAGGTCATTATGTGGGTACACAACCGTGGTGATCCTGGTGTGCTTGTCACAATTTCGCAAGCTATACGGTATCCATGCTCCTTGTGTTTGGAATGCACAGTCGCATTCCACCTGAACCCTTGCATAATTTTCTATGTTCACACCGACCGCAGGCTGGTTTCTGCAAATCATTTGGCCTCGGGTGTCGGCGCTGACCACCAGCATATCTCCGTCGTCTAGATACACTGCCATCTCTCCAAAGTCTGCTTCCAGTAAATAGTCCAGTTCACATTTTTCTTGGATTGCTAGGTCGTCGCGCCTCAGTAGCGCAGCAGTGCAGGTGTTGTCTGTAATCTTTTTCATATAAGGTAGGTCCTTACAGAGCGTGATGGTCTGTCCATAACAACCTGACCAACTGCCACTAGCCAATGGTACGTAATACTGGCGGGACATGGACATGGCGACACTTTTGGGTAGATTAACAATTTGGAGAGCGTCCTTCTTAAGTCGTCCCCTAACCGTCACTGGCACAGGAAAAGTTAGTACTTCGTAGACCCGGAACAAATGTTCATCAGCCACCACTGGCACCCTTACATACACTATAAATTCCTGAGTGGTTTCATTGAATTTGAACGAAGGTTGACTGTTCTCGTAATAAAAGGAAGGATCTGTGAACGCGACATGGAACCGGGGGTGGATCCCCTTCAGATATCTGTTCACTTCCTGGACCGCTCCGACCATATATTGGCGGGGTACCAAGTCCATAGTCAGCTGGCCCCGCGTCAGGCGCTGTACACCTTTCCTGAACACGCGAGTTTGCTCTACCATTAGTTGAAGATACACCATCTCTCCTAACTTGTCTTCTAGAGCGACCGGTATCATATTCAGGTACAGTTCCATCCAATCCACCTTATGTTGGACGAGTTTCAACCTTCGGCGAGTCGTGTTGTGTGCCTTATTTAGTGATCTTAGATTGTCCAGTAGGCCTATCACGACATGGTTAACCTTTTCGACAGCCTCGTCATGTTTTTCATTCATCAGAGCCAAGTCTTCGATCATTTGGCTCGAAGACTCCTGCAATACTCTAATCAATTCTCTGTTATATTTGACATCAGCCGCCAGCCCTTGATTCCAAGAGGTTGGAAGAGGAAAGGTCGGCCACCCTGGATCGTCCAGCATAGTGGGTAACTTCTTCATTCTTTTGATCCTTCCACTAGATTTTAACTCCGACTCTTGATTTTGAAGGTCTTGTTGAGTGTTCTTTATTAGGGAACTTAAGGTTTCATTAAGAACTTCTCGGTACCGACCCTTAAGCGCCTGTGACGTCTGATCCATCCAACTGACCAGCGACCTGATATGGTAGCAGGCCCGATCGAGGGCGTCTCCTCCCTGTAGATATCGGTGACAGACCTGGCCAAAGGTAGCCTTGTTGAAGGAGCGCCTCCTTGGAATAGTGATTAGGAAGCCTTGTCGGACGTGTGTTATATCCGCGGTGGACATTAACTTCCCTGGTTTTAACACTACTCCATATTGTTCTAAAGCTATCACTTCAGCGTTAGGGGCTAGCCCTTCAGGTGGGCTGGAGTCGTTATGCACTCCCCTAATGCCCCCTATTATAGCTAATACGAACAGCACTAGCCACTTCATTGTCTTTGTTTTGGCCTTAGCGATAGTTTAAGAAAGTTAATTTTGCAGTTTATCTAAAACATGTTCACAGCAAAGTTACCTTATTTTTCTGCGCGCTACTATCATCCATGCGCTGAAATATGCTTTCCTCTCGGGCTTCCTGGTCTGTTTAGTTTGGGACATGCTCGTAGAGGTTTTGCCCGTTGTCATTTACCACTCGCCTGATGATCCCGCTCTCATCCTTGGTGACTCTTAAGCCTCTCATACGTTCGCAGGACGAGGGGCGCATTGCTCTGAGGGGTCTTGGCCTAGTAGGTTCCAGTCCGAAACGGCCCCCGTTGGGTCGTACGACGGTTGGCTCGAGGGGTATGGGTTTGGTACTTGCGGTGGGTTTGTCGTTGGGAGTGGGCTCGGCCACAGTGGGCCCCCCGGCTGGCTGGTTGGCGTCCACTGCTGCTGGTTCCATAGCAGTGGTGAGGGATTGGCGTTGCAGCTCGTTGTCAAGCTGCTCAAGTCTAAACAAGCGGGGTCCGCAGGCTGTAAGTGGTGGAGGAGGGGAGCTCCCGCTGGCCCGTTCCCCACCGGTGGGGTTGGCGCGTGTTGAACGGGTGCTACCTCCACTTTTAGTCCTGGAGCGGCGACGGTTAGCTGTTCCCCTCCCGATCGCCTTTCCAGAGTGGGCAGAGGTTGGCCGCCTCGTTTTGTTTGTAGGCTGGTACTTTCCCTGACGCATTTAGAGTTTTGTGTGGTCCTTTGAATAAAAGGAGCTACCTGAGTTTTAATCTCAGCTAATTGTTTGTTTGATTTTGGCACATCTAGTCCTACTGTTCTCCTAATTTCGTCAACAGTCTCAAATAGTTGGAACAGTGGTTGCGTAAGGTCCCAGAACCAGCCGGCCTGTATCTGCACTGGTTGGTTGACCGCTTCCTCCTTCTGAACCGGCTTGGCCAACGCCGTTAGCCTTGGCTCGGGCTCCGAGTCACTCACCTCAGATAAATTGTAGAAGTCTTTATCTGCTGTCTTCTTTTTGGCTGGAGCCGATTTGGCGGACCTCTTGGCTCCGCCTGTGGTCGTTCTGGTGGGCCGCCGGGCTGGTGTCCTTGGCTTCTTCCGGGCAATCCCGGCGTCGGTCGAGTCCGGACGGACACCGCCCCGCCCCGGCCAACTCCACCTCCTAAGGGTCTGAGCCGGTTGTTTCTTAGCACTCTCCTTCTCGACTGCCCTTTCTTTCATTTGGTAAAATCCTAAAAGAATGGCCCAACGAACCTTCCCTTGGTAGGCAGCGCCCTCAGGGTGGGCCGGCTAATCCGTTTCCTTCTCAGGGGGACGATAATCCTTCCCTCCGTGTCCGCAGGGAAAGTAGTGGTTCCCTTTGGATTGCTATGTGGCCGGAGGGTTAGACAGTTCCCCATGAGTCGGTGGATCAGTGTCCCAGCTAAGTTCTCTTTCTGCTCCTTCCAGGAGAAGTCGGAGGTTGAACAATTTCTATCTCCAACTTCTGTTCAGAGATAGAATCAATATCTATCTCCGTTTTCGTCCCAGGCTGGGTTGCGCGCACAATCACCTGCAGCAGAGGTGACCGTCTAGGAGCAGAGTTGCGGACCGACTGGTGGATCGGCGCGGATCCCACGAAATTATAACCGATCCGCTTGTTCATGCCGTCTCCATATTTGGAGCTGTATCTTGTTTCAGGTGGGGGGGGGGAACGCTTGCATCCGGTCCCAAGAGATGACGCCCAACCACTGGCATCTCTCTTGGCGTGCGCACCCTCCCCTTCTGCCACGCCCCTGGGCGCGGCAAGGTGGCCGTGAGGCAGACCACCTGTTCCATTAGCGCTGATGCTAACGGTGCCGCTCCGCCGAACCTTTATTTTCACAGGGCGGCTAAATTTCCTGCATTAATCATCCATGTCGTCGCTCTCTCCGCCGTTGGACAGAGCGACGTAGTTAGGGCGGCGGTTCCGACGTAGGTT
The DNA here is from genome assembly GCA_936440205.1 of Lepidonotus clava. Taxonomy (NCBI): domain Eukaryota; kingdom Metazoa; phylum Annelida; class Polychaeta; order Phyllodocida; family Polynoidae; genus Lepidonotus; species Lepidonotus clava. The sequence continues at coordinate 37,499,999 of OW387141.1, forward strand.
ATAGCCACCTTTCGTCGGGACACAGTCCTTTACTGTTTTTCCTGGGCTCTGTTCCGATGTATCCGAAATCGGCACATCACCGCAGGGTAGTTTTATGGGCTTGTTGTTGTCTGGAGGGGATCTCCCCTCCAACGGCTGGTTTTTGCCCCTTCGTTTAGCTCGTTTGCGTTTCCTCTGTCCATTAGCGCCAGCTGTTCCCCGTTCACAGGCGGCTTTATTAGGAACAAAGGATAAGTTTGTTGACAGCGCGGTGTCCGCACTGGTGCCCTGACCATCAGTGATTTGCCCATCCGTTTCTGCTAAATCAGTGGGACTTGGGCCAGGTTTTCGTGTAGGTACCTTCCTGGTCATAGGAACTGCATCATGCTCACGGGGACCGGTCGTTCCCGTTGAGTTTTCAGTCTCAGCACTCCTTATTTCGCCATCTTCCTCAGCGATTTCACCCGTCGGAGTGTGATGCAATTCAGGGTTTCGGTCAGGATCTGCCCCATTTGAGTTAGTGATTTTCGCTTCTCTCACCAGTTTGGGAACATTATGAGGGACAGCGGGAGACCAGGGCCCATGTGCAGGTTTGAGTTTTGAAATGTTTACTAGATGTGGGACCTGTTTTCCAGTTTTTAAAGACACTAGTCTAACAAGGTGGTCTCCTTTTGTTTCAATTACCCTGAATGGCCCCGTATACCTGTTTGAGAACTTAGACGCTTTATTTTCACTAGCTAAAGGGTCATACATGTATACCATATCACCTTCGTACATCTGGGTGGGCCGCGCCCGCTCATCAATTCGCAGCCTCAGATCTTTTTCGTAGTTTTGAACTACCCTTTCAGCCATATTCCTAAACATAGCAATATTATCCTTGGTTTGCATGAAAAACTCGCAGTCGTTCAACGTTTCAGGAATTGTTCCTTGCTCAGGCATTCCCATACTGATTGGATCTCTGCCAAACAGCAGGGTGTGCGGGCTGTATCCCGACCGTACACTGATTGTGGATCTAACTGTCCATAATGCAATGGGAAGTAGATCGACCCAGTTACAGTGATCGTCAGGGATATAATAAGCAATCAGGTTTTCAATGGTTTTATGTAGTCTTTCTACTCGAGCGTTGCCAGTCGGCATACGCCCGGTAGTGAACGTTTGTTTGCACGCTAGTCGTGTGGTGATTTCCCTGAATAGCCCTGAGAGGAAGGCCGCCCCCCGGTCTGTGTGCAGGCGGTTTACCCGCCCATACCGACACACTATTCCGGTTAGGAAACAGTTAGCCGCGGTCTGCGCGGTGGAGTCTTTAGTGGTGAAAGCCTCCGGCCAACCTGTTAGTAGGTCTATGAAGGTCATGATATATTTTGACCCATCCCTAGCCTTCTTTAGCGGCCCGATGAAATCACACTGTACTACCTCAAAGGGTCGGGTTGGTCTCTCCCAAGACTTAGCTAAGGCCTTGAAATGTGGGGCCCGTCTCCTTAGAGAACAGGTCTCACAAGCCTTTACATAGTCTACGATGTCGGCGTTCATGTTCCGCCAGTAGAATTTATCAGAGATTTTGGTAGTGAGGTTACTGATCCCTACATGTCCCCCAGCTAAGATGTCATTATGTAACAGTCTCAGGACTTTGGGAATTAACCTACCTGGAACTATCATTCTGGGTTTTAGTCTGACCAGTTGGTCTTGGTGCTTGTTATACCTTTTGATGTTGAACCTACATAGTACTCCCGGTGCCACCATTCCCACAAAATCGGCTTGGTCCATTATTCGCCTAGCTTCAATGGGATCTGTTGGTAGGTCTCCGTCCTGCAGGTAGTCTATCAATTGCGCGCACTCTGCATCTTGGAGTTGCGCGTTTAATACCGTAGCCACAGAAAGCTCTTCATCCTGAACTTCGGCCTCAAATAACTCACATCCCACGGCGGGTTCATATTCCTCACCTGGGACATGCTCATGATAGACTCTAGACAAATAGTCCGGTAGAAAATGAGTCGCTCCTGGCTCATATATGATTTCAAAATCAAAATCTGATAACGCTAGAGCCCACCGTCTCAGCCGGGCTGACGGGGCTTTGTAGGCACTCTGTAGCAGGGGAATCAATGGTTTGTGATCAGTCACTATTGTGATTTTAGCTCCCTGCAACATGTCCTCATAGTTCTTAATGCCTTTAATTACTGCCAGAGCCTCCTTTTCTGTTACCGAATAATTTAATTCGGCGTCCCGGAGAGTACATCCCCAGAAAGCAACCGGACGGTAGATTTCATCTAGTTTGTGACAAACCGCTGCACCGCACGCGGCGTCTGATGCATCAGTTAGTAGATAGAAATGCCCTCCTATATCTGGATGAATTAGTAAGGGCGGCGAGGTTAGCAATTTCTTTAACTGTTGAAACGCTTCCTCGCAGGCCTCTGTCCACTCAAAATAGACTTCTTTCTTTAGCAGCCGGTTTAAAGGCTTTGCTAGATCAGCGAAATTAGGGACAAACGATCGGTAGTAGTTACACAGTCCCAGAAATGATTTAATGGTTTTCACATTATGTGGACGGTTAAAGGCTGTGATCTTTTCTGTGGTTACCCTTTGTGTAGCCACACCTTCCGCGTTTACTACGTGGCCGAGGAAATTGATTTCACTACGGCACCACTCACACTTTGACGGTTTCAGTTTGAGATTAGCTCTCGCCAAAGCTTGGAGAACCACCTCAACGCTCGCCAGGTGTTCTTCAAATGTAGTGTCGTAGACAATTACGTCGTCTAAATATGCTAAGCATGTTCTAGGAATCAATCCCTTTAGCGCTATGGCCATTACCTTGGTAAACTGCCAAGGTGCGCCAACTAAGCCAAATGGTACACGCTTATACTGATACACACCCATCGGGGTTTCAAAAGCGGTATATTTTCTACTGTCTTCTTCGATTACACACTGATGATAGCCGCTCAACAGATCTAAAGCTGTCCACATAGTGGGTTTCTTGTAAGCCATATATAGGAAAAGCGAGCGAGCCGTGGGCATGGGGAATTTATCTTTAAAAGTGACTTGATTAAGCATGCGAAAGTCTGTACAGAGCCTAGGTTTGCCATCTTTCTTCTGCACTACCACCAGCGGGCTTCGCCAAGCCGATTCGCTGGGCTCTATGACACCTATATCTATGAGTTGCCTAACCTGTTCATCGATGATATCCATTTTCTGTGGAGAGTATCGGTATGGCCTGGAACTTATGACTCCCTGCGACTCATCCACAATGATTCTCATCGGCGCTATTTCACAGTGACCTAACTCTTCCATTGAGAACGCTAGTGCATTTCTATTGTTATTAAGCATTTGCCTAAACCTTACCTGTTGTTCTTCGTTTAAGCACGACTCGGTCAGATCTATTTTACTTACATTCTCATCCATTTTACCTCGGGATTTCTCCTCAGAGGTTTGGCTTTCCATTTGCACTGCGTCTTTCATTACTTCTACAGAAATCCTGCAGATGGACATTGGGGTCTCTGTTTTAGTTAGATAACACAAGTCTAGGAACTCCTCTATCTGATTTTGGTTTACCTCAGGCACTGCGCATTCTTCCGCAAAAGCTAATACTTCCTGGGGAGTGATTTCTTGCATTACATCTAGCGGATTCATGACTTTGATCCACCACTGGCTTCCCACCGTATTCACGCACCCCTCCACTAGGACTGGTGCGGTTACCGCCGGTGCGCAGTAAGCTACCGGTGAGTCTAATCCCAGCGGCTCTCGAGTGGTTACCGGTATGATGCATTCATTTCCCGGCGGAATTTTCACTGTTTCTTTGCTAACTATAGGGTTTCCACAAAACACTTCTATCTTTGCGCCTGGTAGAGATAAATCTGATCGAAGCACTGTCAGTAAGTTTCTCCCAATTACTATTAGGTGGCATAGATCGTCCACTATGTTGAAATCATAGCAGACCACCGATCCCTGGATTGAAAACTTACATCTAATTTGTTCTAGTATTACTTGAGACGAGTTGTCTGCCAAACTGATGTTTCCCTTTGATACCTTCCATTCATCTAAAATGCATTGTTTAGGGATCTGTCGTTTACAATGGGTGGACATGAAGCAATCGCTCGCTCCTGTGTCCACTAAAGATCTAACCTCCTTCTGATCATCAAATCTTAACGTTAAGAAAAATGCTTCGTCTCCTATCTCTCTCCTAGCCGGTCCGTCCACAGCGCCTAATTCTATCGTGGAATGAACGGACCCTTCCTCTAGTTTCCCTGATTCTTTTGTTCGGTACCACTGGCTTTGCTATCTTTCTAGATCCGCGGGGGTTTTTCCCTCAACCTATTCTTTAACCACAAGCACGCTTCTGTAGAGTGACCATGTTGTTGATGAATGATACAAAACTTACTTTCATCAAAAGGCAACCTGGGTCTCTCTACTTTCTGTTGAGTTGGCAGATTCTTTCCCTTATCTGCCTCTCTGTTCGGGGCGATATTGGATTTAGGCTTCTGATCTGAATTTCTTTCACCCTTCTGGTTTTCGTACCTATCTTTTCTCTCATAACCTTGCTGTTTAAATTTACCACCACTCTGGGGAGTCCCGCTTTGCCCTGGCTTTGGTTTCTGGAACCATGGAGCGGCCTCTAGTCGGGCCAGCACCACTCCAAATCGTTCGGAGATGGAGTTTAGGGCCGCGGTCTCCTCTGATTCTTGGCTTCCAGCCAGTTCGCTCACTGCATTAGATATTTTAGTTCCCCCTTTGCCTTTGTCCAACGATTCTAACCTCGTTGCACAATCCACCGCTTCGGTGAAAGACTTAGGGTCCAGTATGGCTACTTGTCTGGCTACGCCCTGTTTTAATCCTTCTAAAAACACAGCTAACATCATGCTTTCACTCGCCTCTGCTTTCACTTGTTTTTGTTTCAGAACACCTGCAAATTCGATCACGCTCTGGTCTTTTCCTTGCTTAAGGCCACAGAATTCTGCGTGTTTCTGCCACTTAGCTCTTCGATCACCGAAGATCTTGGTCATTTGGGCTTCTAATTTCTCAAACGAGTCTTTCTCACTTTCAGCTAACGCTCCTGCCCAGTCGTCGGCCCTTCCCTTTAGGCCTAACAGCGCCATATTCAGGAGATGGGCGTCCGACCAGTCATAGATAGCTTTCAGTCGTTTTAATTCCCTGAAATACTTTTCTATTTGCTCGTCTTCTTTTCCACTAAACCACGGTAACCTAATGTTTGGTCCCCTTTGGTGACCACTGTGAGTCGTTTCACGCACTGGTGCTGGTGTTTGCCCCAGTGCCTGGCTCAACTGTGGTAGAATTTCCCAAATATTTGGTTGATTCGGTGGGTTTGGAGGGTTGTTCTGACCTGGTGGGCCCGGCGGCGGAGGGTTCGGTGGGTTTGGGGGGTTGTTGAGTTGGTTAAGGAGGGGATTGTTGTTCTGGTTCGGGGGAGGGTTATTGGGTCCTGGTGGATTTACCTGATTATTCTGGCCTGCTGGGGCTTGCTGACCCTGCTGATTCGCTCTTCCTCGGCCTGCGTTAAGATTGGCAGCGAGTGCCATCGCCTGCAATAGGTGAGGGAGCAGGTTTTGATCGACCCCACCTCCTGCTGGCTCGGCCCGGCCGGGCTGTTGGCCTGGTTGTCCTCCCCCATCATTTTGTTGCAGTCCCCCAAGGTTTACCCCAGGATTAGGCTGCTGTATTCCCGGATTCACACCACCATTTCCCCCTGCACCGGGTTGCTGGAGTCCCCCAGGGTTTATCCCCAGATTGGGCTGATTCAGAGGGGGATTATTAATAAGGTTTTGAGGAGGGTTGTTGAGAAGGTTTTGAGGAGGGTTGTTGAGAAGGTTTTGAGGAGGGTTAGGTCCTTGTGGATTGGCCTGATTATCTTGGTCTCCCTGGACCTGCTGATTAAGAGGAGGAATAAGTCCTTGAGGGTTGGCCTGATCGTTCTGGCCCCCTTGAACTTGTTGATTAAGGGGAGGATTGGCTTGATTACCTTGGGCTCCCTGGGCCTGTTGATTAAGAGGAAGAATAAGTCCTGCCTGCACGCCTTGGTCCGGCTGCTGGATTAGAATCTGGCCGTTCCCATTGTTTTGTTGAGGTCCCCCAGGGTCCATCCCACGGTTAGGATGCCATGCCCCCAGATCTACACCCCCAGCTCTCCCTTCATCGGGTTGCTGGCGTTGATCTCTATCCTCTCTTTCTTCTACTAGATCCATCAAAGGAACGCCTCCTTCCGCCATATTATTTTCGTGGAGGTTTTGTATATCGTGATCGTCCCACTGTTCTTTCACAGGTATTTCCTCTACACTAATTTCGTCCTCTCTTTCTAGTTTAGCTTTCTTACCTGTGTCTAAACCATCCTCGGTAATAATTTCGTATGAAGACGAGGTTGATTTATCTTCTCTAGCTAATTTTCTATCAGGACTACCCCCTCTGACATCTGCGGCTGCTTGTTCTGTCTCGCTATTTTCTTCCTCGTACTCGTCCTCGTATTCTCCATACAATTCATGAGTTAGAGTGTTAAAATCTTGTGCTTTAAGCGTTACATTTTCTTCACTATCCTGATCGCTTAGCCTCTCTAAATCTATGCGCTTTTCGGGGCTTGAGTCTGCCCACTGCTTTAATATTTCGGCTGGATCAAAGGCCTGAGCTTCCGCTCCCCTACCAGCCTGGTCTAAGTTCGTTTCTACACCGTAAGTTAATCGATAGGGTTGTAAATTGCCTACTTTCTCGCTGTTTCCCTCTGCTTCCCTTCCCACTCCCCTATCCCTTCCCACTGTTTTTCCTTTAGCTACAGTGGAATAAGGAATGGACGCCCCCGGGTTGGGGTGAGTTGGTGTTACCAGTGGGTGACTGATAAACTCAAGTCGTTGGGGTAATGGATAGGTGAGAGAGCTCCCATCAGGTAGGATTACCGGATTTTCGGGGCGTTTTCCCCCTGATGGGCTGGAGTTATCCGCGGTGTTTTGTCGTTGTTTTAGATTTCCTGAAGAAAATAGGTTATCTCCATTGGAAACTTCCTGTTCGCCTTCACCTCCCGCTGCGGGCAGTAAACGATAAGGAACACTTTGGTTACACCACGGATTGTTCACATCAGATTCACAGGTGGAGCGAGAGCTAGTACCAGTTTCTTGGTCCGTAGGTGGTACGTACCCTGGGTTCCAATATTGCTGATATTCCGTGAGACGGTTCTTCCCTTCAACTCGTCCCGAGTGTGTTAGGGTTTCAAGTCCTTCGTCAAGAACCGGCCTATCTTTGGACCCTAGGTGCCAGGGAAATGGTTTACCTTTGCCACGGGTTTGGTAATTTTGTGCACCTTCGGGGCAGAGCTGCTTGGGTCTGGCTGCGACCTCCTGTCTCTGTGCCTCCCCGTCTAAGGGATTACCTACCAGGTGGCGGTTTTCCACATTCCCTGTATATGATGTTGACACATCGTGTCCTGCGGGCCGCAAAGATTGAGGCTTGGGGTTAGAGGAAGCCTCAAAGTCACCGGTGGCTGACATCAAGGATGAGCAAAACGGCACAAGTCATGTTTCGGGTATCTCCACCAAATGAACTATTGTTAATGTTTGATTTAAGACTGCGTAAGATTCGTGTATATCCAAGTCTTCGTAAGTTGCTTTCCAGAATGTCTGAGTAATTCAGACCGCGTTTAAAGTTTGTCCATTCACTTCCCAATAGTTCAAAAGAAATGAACGATGAGGGAACTTCTTAATATGAAAGGGTTTTTATTCAATAAACATCTCATCCCGAGTCAAAGCCACCATGTATAAGTCTTCATCAGTCCACCTCCCATCTCCTATCAGCAATCAACCACATTTAGAACACGAGTTGCTCCAACGCCTTCTAGACCATTCTAGCATTTAGCTCTAACACAATCCTATGTCCGAGGTAGTGGGTATTGGTAAACTCCAGTCTGTTACACGGAGTCGATGTACTTACTCCAGGTATAACTCCTTGGTTAAACATGTTTCTTCCAACCAACTAACTCACTAACTTTTCACTAACTGCTCGCTCCCTACCTTGCAGCGCCTTTTATACTGGTTAACAGGTGGCGCTAGGAGCGTAAGATATTTCTCCTAGGAGTAGACTAGAAGTAGACTTGCTAAGCCTGATCCTTGTTGGATTATATATTATGACAATGTATTAAAAGTACTAAGCCATTAGTACAGTTATACCATAATCCATAGATTGTGAAAAGCAGAGATGTTTAAACTCGTCCATCTCAGAATCCGGAATGTCCTTTTCACAAATTATCATGTTCATAAAGTGGCATCTCTGAATTTTACTTTCAACATTAATACCGACGACTGTGAACTGAAGTTGTTCTCCGTCTTCTCCTTTACATTAGATCTATGTCAATTGCTTTTTATGTGTGGTAAAGATAGGCTATCAATTTAGATCCATAGCTGGCATGACCCGTACTCACGTATAAGTGTGGATTGCCTTGCTAACATCAGACTTTCACGTGCCCTAACTGCCATTAGATTAGAATAACTTGAGTTAATTAGAATTAGAATAAAAACTCTATAGGTTATAGACTTTGAATCTTCAATTTCAGTAAATAATGCAATTCTTATATTCTGTTTATTTTTGTCCAAAGAATCTGGGATAAGATTATCGGTGGATCTGCCAAAATCCTAGTGTACGTCGCAGTGGCTATTCTCCTTACGTTCCGACGACCGTTATTATGTATGAAAAACGTCGAAGAAATCCTAAAATACCTAACGGAGGTAAGAAAAATATTTTATTATTTTCAACTGAATACATCTTCAGTTTTTAATTTTTGAAAGCCTTTTAAATCATCACACTGCAACCCCACTCTATTTATCCAGAAGGTTTTTTCATACTGTAATATTTACTTTTTAAAGTCAACATCATCACAATTAATTCTGTTCTTTTTACGACGTCATAGTAATACTTTCTTTGTCCATATATACTGTACATAAACTAGCCATAATTAATCCTAGTGATACGCACTTTTAAAAGGGGCTTATCTGTTAAAACGTTTTGTACTTCGCAGATTCCCTCAGATAGTGGAGACATCATTGTGAGCAAGGCCATAGAGATCTGGGAGAAACATGGCAGCCTGCTCCAACCTGCCGTGAAGAGCGACTCACCGAGTACCCTCGAGCGGGTCCCGAGCTGACCCGCTTCCAGTCATCAACTTGAATAACCCTGTCAATATGTATAAATGTTAGATGCTTATTAGTTTTAGGGAAACAATAAGATTTTTTTGTCAAAGACTACGTAGTCTACATTTACAGTTTATTTTTTAATGAGATTCAAAACGAATCTTGCGCATTGTACACAAATTGTTGTAACCGATCCGTTAAAAACAGATATAACCTCTGAATAATATAAAAGATATACATGTATGAATATATCTGCGAAGACATATAGGACGTAGAGAATTTTACTTCTGTGAAGTAACGTTATATCAGTGTCGCACAATAAAGACCAAAGTAGGAGAGTGTGTATCATTAGCCAAGGACGTACGGTATGGTATTGGTCAAGGTAGTTGTTTAGGACCACTGTTCTTTATTGTTTATGTTAATGATCTTTTTTATGAAATTGACGCGACTGGGGTAGATATTATCATGTATGCGGACGATACTGTCCTTGTGGGTAATGATGATACGCCAGACGGTGCAATGAAGTGTACTGAAGCCGCTTACGCTGCATTATGTAAGTGGTGTGTCACAAATCGCCTCACCATTAATGTAAAAAAGACTAAACATATGCTTTTTAATTACTCTCGGAAAAATATTGTTTGCGATTATAAGATAGGTGGTGTTGTAGAAAATGTTCCTATCTATACTTATCTTGGGGTTGACATCGATAGTTGTTTGTATTTTGATAGGTTTATAACAAACGTTTGGAAGAAAGTTAATTATAGGCTGTATAATTTTAAAAAGATTAGAAATTTCTTAACGGAAACTCTATCTATAATCCTATATAAGCAAACAATACAGCCCTTGTTCGATTATGCAAGCTTTGTTATAGATAGTGCAAATAGAAAAGACATTGTAAAATTAGAAAAATTGCAAGAGCGTACATTAAAGACAATATATTTTAAAAGGGACAAAGATTATCATGATGTTTCTGAACTGTTTATTAGGTACAGTGTTCATACTTTATATAAGAGACGATGCACTCAACTCCTTTCAGTTTTGTACTCTATAAAAGACTGTGAGTATTATCTGGATAAAGGTAAGCCAGATGAAGATAAAATGGAAACACGTGGTAGTGCAAAAGTGAAATTTTGTCATGAGTTTACAGCTTCAACCTGGGTATATAACAGTTGTTATTACCGAGGTATGCGCTTATGGGATGCGCTACCTGCAAACGTACAGCATATTGATTCCAGATTAAGTTTTAAACATGAGATTATGAAATTAAACTATGAGTAAAATGTAACGGTACTCCAAGTTAATACACTGGTTCATTCATGTATTCATGTATTTCATTCTACATTTTCATCTCATGTTATATCAACGCCAAGGAAGAACTTATGTATTTAAGATTGGTGAAATAAAAAAAAATAAAATAAAAAAAATAAACGCAAATTGTCGATGATTTGGATGAGATCGTTGTGTTTGGTTTTAGATTCTAATAATAATGTGGGCAATTTATTCAAAGAAACTACCTAACTGTAAAAACGCATATTTGTAAGAACGAAATATTTTAGAATTAAGTACTACTTAAATTATGCTTTTGACATTGTCTAGTATAATTATAATATATCCATATGTCCCGCTCGTTTAATAGATGAATGATAAATTATAGACTCTACTAGAGTAAATATATTAATTGGAGCGTGCCATTAATGTGGTGATATAAGTTGCACCTAAAATATTCCGATCTCAAAATTATTGACGTGTGAATAAATAAGACCTCAAGCAAAAATAAATTCAATTAAATATTTTTATGTTTGTTTTTTTCTTATTATTTTGTAATTCCTGTAACTTGTTCTCTAATAACTAAATTGTTAGCAGATATTATCTGATTATGACCTCATAATATTTCCATATTCATCTACATGTGTTTATAAGCAGCCACTGCAAAAGAAAAAAAATATCTATAATATTATACATCTAATTAAAGGCTTTGGCTAATGGCCTGTGGCGCCACCTTGCGAAAAGAGCGGATACTACCGACGTATTAGTTCTGCCTTTTAACGCTAGGTGAAGTGCACGTAATTTCCCAGGATCCCCCGCTTCGACTTCCTCTTCTACCATATTGGATTTGCCAATGTGAGTCTTTTCTATTTGAGGTGGTATTTATAATCCATGAAAATCTGTTGTTTATATTGTCATCAACATGTATATCTCACAGTTTCTGAAAGTAGACATGTCAACCTTTTGTTTCATGTGTTTATGAAGGTTTTTAGCTTAAATTTTGTTTGATTATTGAAGGGATATGCTAGTTGACACCGATGTAAACAACAGGCCATGGCCGATCGCACGTTTCGCTTCGATCAATGTTTCTGACTTGTCGAATCCCATAGTTATACATTATTCCTCTTCGACTGTGTGATGTGTAGCCCCCGTTTACAATAGGCTGTGAATTTGTTGAACTTTCCTTAAATTTCATTAAATTTACCCCTTGTATGTTGACATCTGATTGCGGTGCCGGGTCTTGTCCCGGGTCTTGTCAGTCCTCGTCACCGCCCGTGTCAACGATGATTCCCCCTTACTGACCTGTAGTTTAGGCGGTTGAACTTTACTTTCCACAATTTCTAAGACCTTGATTAAAATTCATTTTCCAACCATGTGCTACTTTGATTTATTGTAAAATGATGGAAATATCCTGACCGTTATGTTAACTTATCTGTCATAAGACTGAAGTGACAGCCAGTGTCAGTTTCCTCTGACTTAACGTTTGCATTCGATTCATGCTGGTTACAATTTTCCTTTCAGTAATTCACCATGGCAATCCGGCCTCTCGTCAAAAACAAAGTTGTGAAGAAGCGGACGAAGAAATTCATCCGCCACCAGAGCGACCGATATGTCAAGCTAACCGTAAGTACCCTAACCATTCATGTAAGCATATAATATCATCTACATTACCTGAGTAGATAGGGAGTTCCTCATGGATCATTGAGCTCAACACTGACAACTACAAAACTGGGCTAAATACCCTACTACAAAATGTCGTTTATTGGATTGCCAACCGTCACAAGGAGCTGGAAAATTGTTTTGGAATTTGGTTATATGACTCCCTAATGCAGGGCCCTGTTTCCTGTCATTCACCTCATGGCTTTATTTCGACGTTCATAACCTGTTCTCATGAGGTAGGAAGTATCTTGAACTTTGAGATGTAGAGAATCCATGGGTAATACTGTTGTAGGAATGCATATTATCTTATTATGCTATATTGTCATAGCCCCAAATTTGAATCACAAATTCAACATAATTATGTGCACCAATCCTGTACTTCAAAAAGTGTTTTTTTAATTGCAACCCCCTGGCACTCTCAGGCACATATTGAGATTTTAAGGGGCCTTGGTGTGAGCTAGGAGTATTGCCTTGGCTACAGGAGTTGCCAAGAAAAGAGTAAATTACTATATTTTTAAAGTTTTAGCCTAAATTAGTAAATGGGAGGAAAGGCTGTTCTAGGGGTGGTTCAAGTCTTAAAACTGAAAGTATTTTTATATCAGTCCAGGAAAACTGAAATTTGTCAGGGAAATGTCAAGGAATTTTTTGTCTGTGGGTTGTGGCAACCCTTTTTAAAAAGGCAAAAAAAAAAGGTTGTTCATATAATAAAGGGCAAAATAAAGAAAAATAGGCTAAGTAACTTTTTATTTTTTTTGCTGCTTTTTTGCTCTTTTCTTTTTAGACCTTGGCAATGTTGACAATAATTCCTGACATGCTCTAGTGCAATTTTTAGCATCTAAAATACATGCCTTGAGCATATTTATGCCGTTCCATGGTGTTCCATGCTTTTCTGGTCATCTTAGAGGATTTGAGGAATAAAACGAAAACTTAGGGTAGGTTGGATTACCTGGATTACCCGTTTTAATTTGTACATTCGTGTAAGTGTAGCTAGGCCCAGGGTCCCCGCTGCAAAGGGAATGAAAAAGACAGGCGGGGGGGGAGGGTAAGTCCCTGTCAGGGAAAACATAGGGAATTGGGCAATTTCTCTAAACGAACACAGAATTCTGTTGCCCAGTTTTTGGATTTTCTAATTTTGTCTTGTATTGAATCTTTAAACTTGTCCACTTTGAGATCCGAGCAAATTGTGATGAAAGAAATTCCAGTTGGCCATGGGAAACGCATAGACTGACTAAGTTTCATTATTGTCTATGACTATCAGATGGGCGTGGTAGACCAGCAAATTTCACGATGTGCATTTCTAAAATATAAAAACTTCGCCCTCTGAAAAATAGTAATTTCATGTAATTTTTGTAAACCAATGTGTCTAATGTGGACGTCCATTACTGGACGGACGACCGGTTTACCAATGTTTCTTCAAATGTATCTGAGAAATGTTTAAATTGATGTATTACAACACATAAGAACAGACATTGGAAGGTCGGGAAATAGAAATAGAATGTGAGAGTTCAGTTAATACTGAAGTCAAGATCAACAATGAAATGGATTGGTAAAGAAAATGTATCAACGCTTTTACAGCACTCTGTTGAATAATAGCAGCTCTAGACTGTTGGAAACTTTACAGCAGTTATTTTCGAGTTTTTGTGACTGTCCCCTTCATAATGACTTGCTGCCATTGTTTCAGTAGCATATATTATTGCCAATTGGAAAAGTATTATTGGAAGTCTATGATATGCCGGCTTTTTCCTTTAATGAACAAGATTTTGATACAGTCTGTGTTTCCTTCTTACAGCAAAACTGGCGTAAGCCTAAGGGTATTGACAACCGTGTCAGGAGGCGCTTCAAGGGCCAGTTCTTGATGCCAAGCATCGGTTATGGCTCAAACAAAAAGACAAAGCACGTATGCCCCGACGGATTCAAGAAGTTCCTCGTACACAACGTTAAGGTAAATTATATTTTCCGAGTGTTTTCGTCACCGTAACTGACTGATGGTTGTATTGACAACTCTTTACGTAAGCTCATTAGATACATATAGGAAGTTTTCTCGATACTTTCGGTTGTCGTTGGATCTGAAACTAAGAATTTTCTCAAGAAACTAATCGTTTTATGTAGTGCTAAAGCAGATAAGATGCGAGTTTAATGGCGATATATTGACTATTTACTGAAAGACTAGTCTGTAAAATTTAGTACATTCATTGGTTTTGACTCTTAGACACGCTTCCCCTTATGGCAGTATTATATGAACGCCTGGGCAAGATTTTAGTTTTAAAAAATCGTATTTTCCTTAGATTTAAAATTTCATAATATATTTGAGCGATTATTCTTTAAAATACATCATATTGCGAAAGATATGACCTTTTAGAAGAAAAATGTGCGACAAAAATGCAATGGTTTTAAAAGCAGTGCACAGCCGCGACCCCATTTTCCTTCCCTTATCACCAAAACCTTATTCTTCAATATACGACTACTTTACTTAATTCTTGTTGCCCTTGATACTTGTCTAGAAAATTCATTGACATCTCTGATGAATATTGTCTTGTTCTTTTCAGGAGCTTGAGGTTCTCATGATGCAGAACAGGACCTTCTCGGCTGAGATTGCTCACCAAGTATCCAGCAGAAAGAGGAAACAAATTGTCGAGCGCGCCGCTCAGCTGGCCATCAAAGTGACGAACCCCAACGCTCGCCTCCGCTCTGAGGAGAACGAATAAACACTTATGTTATTGTATAAAGAATAAAAAACAACTTTGACGAGTAACTGATGTTTTTGTTCTTGATCTGAGGAAATATAGTGGGATGTATATATAAAATGATGTCCTTTACCCAGAAACTTTATTGATACAGATTCTAAAAGTGCTTTAATTTTATTTGAAATTTCCACTAACGTCAAAAAATGTTAGTGTTTCAGCCAGAACGCAAGTACGCTTTTATTCTAGAGTACATGTATTTTTGATGGGTACTAACCTAATTGTGACGGTTTCCAATAAGGATGGCGGTTTTTGAAATATTTTTGGTTATTGAGACCAGATCAAGAAAATATGGAAGGGGAGTTGGAGTGATAGATTTGTCAGAAAAATTGTTAATTTAAATTACATTTATTTGTTAACAAATATATGCAATTATCTATTAAAATCTTAAACTACTTGAGTACTCAATTACATAATTATAATTGTTGCAAATAATACCTTCAAGTAATAAAAATCACTAGGTTGATGGTCGTTAATGCTTTCGGAACGAAAATAATAGAATTTTGCCATAAAAGCCTTGCA
Source organism: Lepidonotus clava (assembly GCA_936440205.1). Classification (NCBI taxonomy): domain Eukaryota; kingdom Metazoa; phylum Annelida; class Polychaeta; order Phyllodocida; family Polynoidae; genus Lepidonotus; species Lepidonotus clava. The sequence continues at coordinate 37,515,273 of OW387141.1, forward strand.
AAGTGGGCACGTGGGCGCCGCTCCCGGCCCAGACCGGGTCCCCTGTACGGTGGTCCCTCCTGACGGGCACCTGCGAATTAAATAGGTCAAACCGCCCCCTGGTGGATCAATTAACGATCACATCTCAGTGTCGCAAACTTCAAAGATTTACAATTTATCTAATTATTAAATAGTCTTCTACAGCCAGATTGTTTCCTAAACCTATTGCACAATTGTTTCCATTATATATACATAGAAATCTATTTTCTGAGGGGTGGAACTGGTAGAATGACGTCACTTTGCAAGGGGCCGGGCACTGCGCAGCCAGTCTACGCATCTTGGGCTAAACCCTGAACTTTCATTGTGAGCCGTGCAAATTGCGCCAATTCGACGACTGATTTCTCGAGTTCCGTAAGGTTTTTGCAAAAAAGCATTTACCTACTGGGAGAGCAACATCCAGAGCACCTCCTGGTAACGACTGTTTTATTTTTGCATCACGGGTTTCGTCGAATGCATGCTTTGTTGGGCACCTCCCCCAATGTTTTCCCTGGTTTGTTGCTGCTACTGGGTGCAAGTAGGTCAGAGCCTCACTTTCGCTTCAGACGTAACAGAGAAAACGTGTGATTCATTTTACTGAAGTGAAGCGAGACGCAAACCACGCCGGTAAAGTGCAAGAAAGGTAAACGAAGGCTTTGTTAGATTAAAAAATGTCTAATTTAAAAGAGGAGTGAGCTTTAGCAAACAGTAGCTGTCACGATCGCAGTAGAATGGACTCTTCCCAGACAGATTTTTGCCCAGGAACCTGGCTCCCAGTCTCAGGATTTCAGTCCGTCCATCTAATCAGATGTTTTCTGGTCGTCGAATTCCTACTTCCCACACATTTTGACATGATTTCACAGATTTGTCAGTAGTCATTACGCACAGGGGTTTATGTTTGAGTTAGAAATACTTTTAATGATATAAGTGAGAAACGTTACTCGGGCGGTGTACCTTTTACCATCCTGTCAAGCCGTCAAAGTTGGGACCCCAAAACGGGACAGCAGGGGCCAGAGCTGTCACTGAAGTGTCAACTTGTTCCTTTGACTTGGATGGGTCGGTGTCAAACCTTTCCCTCCAATATACTGGCCCAACTTCAAGTGGGTAGGATCTTATTTTTGGATGATATCATATTACCTGATCTTAAACTTCCTGGTATGAGGAGAAGCGAGGAATTTTAATGTCTTAAGTTGGAAAGGAACAACATCTCAGGCTGAGTGAGGTGGTCCACTTTTCAAGTCCCAGAACGTTCAACGACTGCTGAGTGCTGTGCACAGCAGAATGGAAGATATTCTGCAAGTTAACATGCAACAGACGCTATAACAAAGATTCAGAGTTAAATAATGAAAGATTAGGTCTTCATAGATGTAGTAAACATCTATAGATCTAGATCTATGTGAGACAGATAACCAAAACATACTCAGAGCCAAACTTATGAATGTAGAAATTTCTGAAAATGAAATAGAGAATGGATCTTGACCTTATTTCACCTATTAGATATTGGTTAATTTTTACTTAAAAGTGGAATTTGACCTACTGTAGCATTAGATCTGTGCAGTACGGGTAGAAAGTATTAAAGGACCTTGCAGCTGATCCTCCATTCAGCACCTTTGCTTTTTATCCATGTATGACTAAACAGCATAAAGATGTCAAGCTTCTCAATTAACTGCGTAGATCTATAGGTGATAGGTCTGTTGTATTTTGTGTTCTAGGAAAATAGTTTTGAATTGGATGAAAATTAAACACGCAGACCAATAGTTATGGGGATGATCATTTACCTCGATTATACTATTGGTAACCACATCTTTTTTGAACAGTCATTCATGCATTTCTGCAACACTAGACTTATTGATATCATGGACGCGTGAGAGTTATTTCATCGGGAAAGGAACAAAATTCATGAGTGTGTAAGAATTACCGTATTTCTTTAGTAAAGAAACACATGAAGTCACAGTATATGTCTGTGTGTTGCTAATAATAAGGGCTCCAACCCTAACCCTAGTGATGTTGTGGCTGGCAACACGTTTTGTTGCGTTACAATGTAATCCAGCCATGATATAGTAGTCACATCATGAATTTAGCGTAGCGTTGAGGGAGTATCAATTTATCACCATCCCAGGGACAATGGCATGACTGCTTTTGAGGCTTGGGATGGTAGATTCACCGTAAAATCGCATGGTCAGCACACGAAGCCACTGTGTTTTGTGTCTCTAGAACGTAAAAACACTTGATTATTTGAATAGCATGAAAGGAATCCTTTGAATATAAAACTGTTTTCGTGATAAGTTCCGGAGATGACATCTGTCCTTCTAAGTATTTCCATATATTTTGCTATACCAACAAAGTTTCAAAAGTCCCATATTTTCAAATGGAAACTTATAATATTGTATCTTATTTCAGTCAACAGAAATCATTTATAAGCATAATAGACATGTATTTTTTCACTATCATAGCTCACACTTAATCGTTTCCTTCCTGAAATGCGAAGATACGGCTTTTTTATTTTAATTTGTTCATGAGTCAAAAAAAATGTGTATCGCAGGCACCGAACCAGAGATTTAAAAAGGAAAAAAACACAAAAAAAGCGCTGGGGGGGGGGGGGGGGGGGGGCTTATGTAACAATTTGAGGCGGCCCAGTTTTTACAAATATATCTATATTTGGCCAAAATTAGTTGGAGGGCAGGTGCCTCGTGTGCCCCCCTTAAATCCGTCCCAGATTCTGGAATTGGGAAATGGCATCAACATAACCCATGTGATCTCCGAGAAACAATCATGACTAGTTTCAGAGTGACTTGGCAAATGTACAGCAGTGGTGGACATAAGTCTAAAAATCCAGGGGCCAGTCGGGTCCCTAACTTTCCAAACCTAGGGGCCCGCACAAAAATCTAGGGGCCCGCACATATATATAGTCAGATTTTCTTGAAAAACACTATGTTTTATTGTAAAATATATAGAAATCTGTAATTGTTGTCCATGATATTCTAGGGGCCAGTCGGGCCCCTAGGCCAGAAAATCTAGGGGCCCGACCTGCTTTTTAAGGGCCTCAGGCCCCTGGTTATGTCCACCCCTGCACAGTATGATTAGTGTACTAAAATTATATAGACTATCTTAAGGAAAGTTTCAGAACGTCAGTGCTTTATATGGCTGCACTAAATTGCCAATATTTTTGAAAGGTTTCTTCGTACTTTGATAATTGAAAATCGGTTTCCTTTGTAAGAATTCTCAAGTGCATCACAAACATTCCTATCAGGGTAGCATGTCTCAAAAATTTGAGGGAAGTTTATATGCAATGTAAAATATTTTAAATCGAATTTTCAACAATTTTTGACTCTCAGAATCATTGAAAATGTTTGAGACAGACTTCCCCTGTGATCACTGTAGGGAATAACTGTTAAGAAAAGTAATATGTTTTATCCCAACAGCAAAGTAAGGAAGTAGAAATTTATGTTGAAAAAATAAATGTTGAAACTTTTTGACCAAGGACATGGGTGTAATGGGGTTGACAGTAAAATCGTTTTAAAGCCATGCTATCGTCCGCGAGATAATAATTTGATGTGTTGTAACTCCTGTACATTGGCGCCAAATTCGTGACATAACCAATTATGTTGCTGGATTACATTCTAACAGTGCAAAACACAACGCCGTCCATGATATCACTAGGGGGGCCCTTGATGGGGAGGTCCCAATGTTGCATGTCGAATTTAGGAAACATCCATGTCGCCCTGTCGAATTTAAGAAACGTCTATGTCACCCTGTTGAATTTAAGAAACATCCATGTCGCCCTGTCGAATTTAAGAAACGGCCATGTTCCATGTCAAGGAGCCCAATAAGGGCCATTACGCCGTGTCAAATTTTGTGGTCTAGGGTAAGGGGTGGAGCCCTTAACATTAGTAAAATTCAGCTGATACTGTGGCTTATGCGTTGTTTAATGTATTTAGGTTTAATTTCATAATCAATTTTGTTAGGTAGATGAGACTTCCAGCCATAGTGTGAAGTCTGCTTATCCCCCTCAGGGCCTGCTGTAACCTTAATATTGAGAGGGAAAGAAGGTTCCCATCCTTCATGAATATCAGTGGTCTGGAAACAGCAGTCCATCCCTTATCCATCTCATCCAGAAAGATCGCAATATATTGATTGGAACGGAGAAATCATGCGTGTGGAATGGGGGCTAACTAGGGCGAACAAGCTTCCCATGTCACATAATGATTTTGATAAATAGCTTTTGCCAATTTCACTAAATATCCATTTCTTATGTTTGATGCCAAGAAAGTCTTTGTAACGTGCCACTATTTTCTTTGATCTGGGCCAATTTCAAAAAACACCATAAATTTCTCATATCGTAATTCAAAGGAAAAAGCTTCAACGCTTGCAACAACTTTGTATTTTAGATTCTACAGCCACTGTGACAGCGCTACCTTATCACCCTGTAACCAGTGCTTCTGTTTCATTTGACTCCAGGTCGGCCTCCAGTGCACACCTACCACTCCGTGCCCGCGTGCACACTCCCCCCACCACCACAGGACCACCTCCCGCCCGTACTCGGTTCGCATCCTCCACTCACAAGGCATGCGGACAACACACAGTCGGTGAGTTGGGAAAACCATGATAAGGAAAAACAGTGGGAAGGGCAGTAATAACTCCTCACGTGGCGGCGACCCCAGCGCAGAGGCTGCAGCAAGACTGGCGGATTACACGGGTGAACACAGCGCCCCTTTGGCGGGACATGCCTCTCTCGGCCCCGGCCCAGGACTGCCCGGGTCGCCCGAGTCGGACGTTGCGGCGGCCAGCCCAGGAGGCTCGCCGGGGGCAGGGGCACACTACCAGGTCACCGACCTAACTGCCGGCATGGAGGCCGTCTCGACCGGCGGCCAGACCTTCACGTCTGGCACACCTACGCTAAAGGTACGTGTTTTTTTTTAAAGTTTTTACTCGGAGTTGCTCTAATTCCATTATTCCTGTTAAGAGACTTTCCTCTCTTTTAAGTATACAGTGCAGGCATTGACAAATCAATTTGAAACCTGGTCGACCAGGTACCTGGTTGCCCACTGGGCAACTAGAGTCCTGAAAGTGGTTGCCCAGCTACAAAATGTGGTTGCCCTGTGACATTTGAAGAAAATAAGGTAAAGTATATGACAAAAAACTTAGAATTTTCATAATTTCAAAACCTGAATTTTGGACTTTGACTCTGGTTGTCCACTGGGCAACTCAAGCACTCATTTCAGTGGCCCAGTACTACTTTTTGGTGGTCCTGGGCCACTGGACACCTGATTTGTCAAGCTATCACTGTATAGTTTCCTATTTTAAGTGATCTTATGTTGCGGTTAGATAAGTTTGAATAATAATTATTTTGTGATTCTTTGCTTGATCATTGTATTTGATAAGGTTCACAGTAGGATGCAACATTGACTTTTAAAGTGGTTGCCAGTCGGGCACCCACCGCGCAAATAATATCACCTGTCAAGTCCAAATGAACTTGCCTGGTGGTCTAAACTTAGAAATGACTAACAGATAAGCATTCATCCAACACGTACCTAATACTATTTATACCCGTAAAGGTAAGCTACTAGCAACCATGATGTTTTATCAATTTTTAAACTAGAAGTTTATCCTAGATTGATACTTGACTCATCGGGCGTTTGGTTCCGACGATTTACTTGCCCATTCTTATTTACACCTCATTTACCTGGCTTGGGAATCTGGACATGACTGTATTATTGTTGTGCCCTATTTACACAACATTAATGATTGATTAGCAATTAAAGTAAGAAACTTGGACAAAGCTTAATCTGAAGTTCCGTAAGGTAGGGAATCATGTGATATATTTGATTTATTACGTTAGAAACTTCCTTTTAAAGAATAATTTGAAAGTCAGATATTCTATCAGAATACAGAAATGATAAACAATGTTAATTTTCTGTGGCGATATATATTAAGAATCACAGTGTTCGATGCACATCGAACTAGGAAAATGAAGACTACGTTCCTTTTGTACATTATCTGTGTAAATGACAAGTTGGTATTCAGCACTAAGTATTTGAACAAATGGTCAAGACCTCCTTGATCCACAAAACGTTTAGATGTGTACGTGCACTCCGACCCAGTTGCAGATCTGTGTTACACAAATACACAAATGAATCCTCTCTCACACACACGTACCTTTCAATGGTACACGCAGGTGAAGCACTGGGAACCGGAAGGTGTGAATGAAACAGGGTTACAGTGTTGAAAGAATATTTTTTGGTAGAAAATGTCTACTTTAAGGGTTATAAACTGTCACTGTCAGAACTTTGATAAGTAGAACCTGGGTATTTTTATTAGAACTGTGATCATAGTGGCTTAGAGGTAGTATAGATTAAACTCTACGTTTCGGTCATACAGTCTAACAGTAACACATTTTTGCAAATTATTGACGTTCAAACAAATATATCAATCTTTGAACATTTCTTTACTGAAATAATAACACCAGTGGTTGAAGGAAATATTAAAGTCCTTGTATTCTTTCTGAAATATTAAATGTAAAATTTCATGAAAATCTTTTAAATGAAAATTGCTGAATGAACTTCATTCACTAGTTCATATATCAGCAATGCAATTGATGATTTACTTGTCGATCCTTTTCACTACACACATGAAGTAAGACCATGGCCAGTGTTATACACATGCCAGTACAAATGTCTTTCTTCTGACTATCCTTCATTGGTGTTGAGCGTATCCCGGTCTATTTCCCGTTTGGTCCACTTCTTGATTCGTTGACATGACATATCCTGAGGTCAACCTGCATTCAGGATATAGACATAATATTTCACGAGGGGGCATAGATAACTCACACAGTATGTCGACTGGCGTTTCTCTAATATTCTAGATACTATCTATACGTGTATATTCTCATGACCAACGAAAACATAAAAATAGGTCAATTCAGGGTTTTCATTAGACGTATATGCTCTGGTAACATTAATTTATGAAAGATTATTCCAGTACTTGGGTAGTAATTCAGGGTACCAACCGCACAGGGAAAACAGGGAAAATGGCAAAAGAAAATTCCCTGACAGGAAAAACACAGGGAATTTGTAAATTTTGTCAAAACACAGGGAATTTCATTTGGCCAGGTCCTGAAATTCCTGATTCTCAAGAAATTAGGGATTTGACCTTTGGTTGTTGGGTTGTCCAAGTTTTTTTCTATATGCAGAGGCTTTTAAAGATGAACAACTTGCTGGATATGACACAGGGAAAAATTGCCGCGGGACAGGGACATCTCAGGGAAATCACAGGGAATTTGAAAATGGAATTTTGGTTGGTACCCTGGTAATTGTAAGTATACTATGTTAAAGGGCCAGACTTAATTGTGAAAGTAAAATTAAGGTTGAGGAAAAGTTCCCGGTTTACCAGGCGCACGGTTTTGCCCCTCATTGCACATATTTTAGTTATTTAATGCCATGGATAACTCACATTAATATTTTCATTGTCAATTATTGGTTGTAATTTTGATCTCGGAAAACACCGTGTAAATAAGTAGATCATTGTTGAAGTCAAGCTGTGCAAGGGTGATACCAGGTTAAGTACGGTAGGTCTATTTGTCTGAGGTGCCAAATCTTCCGTTCTGATGAACCAAAGAAACTGTAACATCGTATTGAAACACTTTCTGACTGGAGCAGAATGTAGAAGGTCGTTTGCGAACATTGTAGATAAACGGATTAAAAATAACAGTCAAATGTCCTCTCCGACTTTTGACCCATGAACTCGACAGACGACATGTAAACGAAACAATGGATAAAAGAAAACAAAAAATTGAAACGAGAAACAACAGTTAGTCCATAGTCAGTATCTAAACGGATCAACCAATACGTATAACCCTTTGGACTTTTACATTTTAAACAAGAATATTCACAGCCGAATATCCCAAATTTAGTAATAAAACTCCCGTATCAGTTTTGGGAGACCACTTGAGAGTAGCTAAAAATAGAGTGCGGTTTCACCGATTAGGCAGGAACGATATGATATTTTGATAAGATATGGATAATGCACTGAGCACGCACGAATCTCGTGTTTTGTTGTGGCTTTGCAGAGTACACACATAGCGTTTGACATATTTGTCAAGGACTGGCTATCAACTAGGTACCCCACCGTGAACGTCTTCTGTGTTGTTCTCCAGATAGCCAGCCCTGTTACCATGGAAACATTCCAGGGTTTAGGAGCAATAGTGTTTCTCTAGGATAGAAGAAATAACTAAATTGAACTGAATTAGCCCATCTCTTACGCTGCCAAATACCAAATGTAAAAAAAACATTGAAATAATCCTATCAGAGATATCTTTTGAAACATTTAAATGAAGTATTATGGAATTCAGTTAGTTATATTGTGGATGGAAAATTGTAATTAAGAGTATTTATTATTTTGATTAAGAAATACTGCATGCATCATGTCAGTTTGAATGTAAGGGGCCTTCTTTTAAGTATGTACGCATCTAGGGAGGAGGGGGGGGGGGGGCGGTCCGAAATGTTTGGAAATGTGTGTATGTTCTAGTACAAATTCAATATTTTTGCCCAAGGGGGGGTGGTCCTTCAAATGTGCGTACGTTCTGAATAGAAGTCCCCGAAACGACGGCGTAACATCATATTCAACAAAATATTGATGGGAACTTTCTCAGGTATATTCTCAAAGGCTTCTTAAAAAATATGCGCATGATCGGTCAAAGGTTTTCCTTCTTGGAGTTTTATTTTAGGTTTGAATAATCTTAAGGATACATTATATCTTGGACCCTTGATTTGCCTAAATATGAACTTTATATCGACCAATAGATTTACATTCGTTTCTTACATCAGCTGCTGAGCTGAACTTTGCAGTAGCTCACTGTATTTCTTTAATCGCAGAATACTTAGCACGATACACGAATACGTAGTCGCACCTGAAATGATGAAACACTTTTAATAGTCTTTAGGTCATGAGCTATGTCCTCCTTTTAATCACAAACACCAGAGCTTGAATGTTGATGATTTATTAAGTCATTTATTGACAATTGAATTGAAACTATAGGATAACATCCCCATTTAGTTCGCTTTGTCAAATAGAGAAAATATTGAAACTATATCAATCAGTTAAGTAAATGATGTATATTGGATCTGTGCTTTGATAAAAAGAGTTTTAATATTGGTACGACAACCGTGACCCAGGCCCACAGGCATTTCATTTGTCCTTAAGCCAGATTAAAAGATGATAAAAAGTGCACCTGGTGTCATGCATCCCGGCATCAATATGCCTTTTTAGTCGTAATCTTAATCTTAACCCATGTATCAATCTTACATATATCGACATATGTTATCTTTAGTAATTGTTTAAGGATGAATATTATAGTTGTGTAAATTGTTTGCAACCCAGAAATCAAAAGGGAACAAGGAAGATGTTTCTGTTGGTAGTCCCCCCTATTTTTTCTGAATCTTGCGGCATCTATCTCTAAAATTGAAGTAAAAAAATTCGCATCTGGCGCAGGGCGCAACTTAGTTTCGGACACTGGATGGTTATATGTTACGAGATGTTTCCTTTTATTCTGCTTTCAATGCTAAGGAAACGAGAGATAAAAATGTCGAGAACAAAACATGTTTTCACGACGATAAGAAACAACTTTTCGGGATGTAAACATATCTATGTATAGTCTGAAGTAAACCTGATACGGGTTTCATGTCAGATATTTGCAGGAGGCTTAACTTTACAAAGCATCTTGACAGGTAAAAGTTGAAGCACTGTGCCCAGTCTATAAAACAGTGGAAAAAAAACATGTGATCACTTTCAAGTTCTGTTTACACTTTACTTACAATTGTATCCTTTTTACAGTTATCACCTTAGTTTTGCGTTTCAAAAGAAACGCTTTGTTTGCTTTACAGCTGAACATACGAGGGTATTAGTTTTGAATGATATGGGGTGCTTCTTCCTAGTCAGTCACTTATTCCTTGGTCTATGTAAAAAATGGTCAACTATGAACCGAATCCAGCGAACGCCATATTGAGACAGTTAGCTAATATCAAGACACCCTATCAGGAACATAATCAAAATATCAAACACGAAGTCGCTACTTCAAGCCGTATCAAACTTTTTGATGAGCATCATAGGAAAAACAGCACAAAAATTATTTTCATATAGAGCTTAAAAAGTTACACATGGCATTATTTTAGAAAACAAATACCGCCCTACCATATTAAGGTTTCTATGTAGTGTACCAACCGTAGGTTTATTATCGGGTAAATTGTGTTTGTTGTCAGGTCTAATGACTTTTTAGAGGCATTTATGTACCAAAAATAAGTCTTGGCACTGTGATGATATTGGTTAAAATATAGAAATCTTCTATTTGCAAGAATGTAATCCTCTTCAAAGAACCGATGTGCACGTATAATACACATGTACTACACATGCATATACATGTAATGTAATAGGTTATTCAGGGAATGATAGCTAAAAATACTATAGAATGTCCTTTCTTCGCTACAATTTGGCATAATATTTTATTGAATGACATGGATGGTGCCTCCGGAATGTATTCTTATTTCACATCTTTTTAAACACAAAATTTAAAAACCACGCACAAAACAAAACACTCCAATATCATTAGGACCATATTGTGGGGCGTCCACCTGTAAATACAAACTCAAGCCGCTGGACCAGAGCCAAAAATACTTGACGCAGGAGGCCTGGGTCCGGGCGACCTTGACCCCCGCTGTGACCCTAGACAGGACCCTGGGCACTATCAGCGGCGGACGGCGATATGTACGCAGCAGGTGGTGGGAGTACCAGAGAGAACGGGGCCTACAGGTGGTCCGTACGCACTCCCTTCTCCAGGCCCCACCGAAGTGGACCCGAACTGTTTTGTGTCGTAATAGTATCCAGGGGTCTACATTCGCACTTATTAGTGGGGGTACTGCAAGGCACACGAGTACTTAGATTAGTTAATGATAACAGTACATGTTCTTTTACTTAGTCTAGAAATGCAACTTGCAAGCAGATTCATCTATTGGTTGGAATTCTGCTCGAAAAGTTGCCTTGTTCCTCAAACTCATCAAGATGATATTTTTTTGATGATATACTGTGTCTGGCGATGAATTAATTAAGGAGTGCTGGGTGTGATCCATGAGGGCTGTGTCTTCCAGAGAAGTGGTTTTGTAAAAATGTCCTTTTCCTTCACGGCTTCGGTTTCTTCCTTTGAGTTTTATCTTCTCTGAATGTCCCCATGTCAACTGAAAAAAAGACTGAGATTATTCCTACACGTACCGGTAGTATGAAATAACTGTTAACTGTAACTTTTTTTTATAATGCCGTGCATACGGACTGTTAAATCTGTCGGTCGGCTCAGTTTCAAGACCTTTATAGAAGAATAGGAGCTAATTGTGTCATGCCGTCTAGATAAGAATGTTATGTAGATCATGCGAGCCCCTTGGAAAGAAGTGCTACAAAAGAGGGTCTTTTCCCACGCTAGGTCCCACCAAGTCATCACGTTGCACCTGGTGAACCGGCGGAGCTTAGACCAGAACGTCGTAATAAAGGCCGAGCATTGTAATTGACTAAAACTATTTGGCTCCTCCAACGGCTATAATATCATAAGAAACCCGTCAGTTTATCACACACCTGCAACGGTTTTCAACCTGTTGAGAGAAATTAATAATTTCATATGCACCAATTTCTAAAATGCATTTCTATCTTTTTTAGGGATAAGTGCACCAACGTACTATTAGTGAGCCCAGCACAGGTTAACAATATTGCATGATTCTGGGGTCTGGATTTATGGTCTCAGTTTGTCCCAAGAAATGTACCCTAGCTAAATCGGACATTCTGTTCAACGGTGCTATTGGAATTTTAGGTTCTGGTATAAGATGTCGGACATTTACTAAAAAAAATAACACGTCGGACGTTTAATTAAATACGTGTCTTTTAGAAAAAGAAAAGATATCTGACAATTTAGTGTTTAAGATTTCATTAGGGTTATACTTGACAGAATCTTGTGGCTGGTGACGTACTATGTGTGGCGAGGACAACGGTCGGGAAACTTGAACAGGTCAAAACAAAGTGCGACAGCGTAGAACGCTTTAGTTGGCAGTGGATGTTTAATAATACTCATTTGAAAATGGGGCCAAGTTAAAACTTAAGGCGTCATAGATATAAGCTGACAATGCAAATAAGGCATCGTTACCGTCTCAAATCTGTCATGTGCCTAGGACTGAGTTATATGTAAGAATTATGACCCTGTGCATCTCTTACATATGGATACTCGGTAAATCCACCAGTTATTACAGCTTCCTAAAATTAAGTTAACATCGTGATGGGTGGTGCCCGTTCTTTTCTATATTTAAATTTTATGAAGTAAGGGAACTGCTAATACACCATCCACCAGCACCCAACATGGCAATGTTTATACTAACGGTTAGTGACCATCTTCAACAGAACTTGCCCGATCAAGCCATTGTGCTCATTAAAAAAAAGTGCTCATGATTAGGTCCTGGTTGTTTTCGGGCCCCTGAGATCATTCAGTTGATTTTGGAGAAAGTCGTCAATTAAACATGGGGGGGGGGGGGGACGTGTGGCAGATATTGTTCGTCTATATTTTAGTGCTAGTTAAATACATACTGTTATTTAAACGATTTTCATATTTTTGCCTGATTTCAGACATATTCACAACAGTCCCCCTAATTAACTTGCAAAAATAATTCCCTAAATCAAAGTATTATAAGATGAATTCAGATTTCCCTGATTGTTTCATGGATCCTGACTGACATCCCTGTGGGATGCTCTGCGTGGTGAGTGTGGTGGTGGTTGAGACTCAGTGAGAGGAGGCAGGGGGCGGGGCGGGGCGGCAGGTAGGGAGGCAGTGAGTGGGGGGAGGAGGCTGTGGGGGGCAGTCAGGTGTGACCGTCACCGTGACAGGGCCCACCTCGGTCGTCGACCGGCGGGGAGCGTGTCTCCCTCTCACCGACACAGCCACACACACCCCCGGTCAGACGTTTAATTGAGATGAATCGGAATTTCACGAGTCTCCCGGGCCCCCGTCTCCCCAGACCCCGTAACAGGTCATGTCCTCACCGTGATACGGATCTCTGCGATGGGAACACTTGGGGGTAAAAACACAACAAAATTAGCATTTTAAGGTGCATTTCGGAGTCATTTAGAAACGACGCAGTACTTGATAGCATTCGATTTTTTTGTTGTATTTATTTTCAGCTGTATGACTAACATACATACCTGTAGGCATCTAAATAGCTGTCGGTATCTTTTTCTCCTGAAGTTCCCAGTCACACGTAAGACATAGATTACAGTCGCTGAAATTGTCACGGAGTTTCTTGAAGTATTCGATAGTGAATAATATGAGGGCCTCTCATGGTTCAACACCAGGCATTGCCCATTTGCCTTGGGCAAGTAGACTTGAAATGGGGCAGGTAATGAATCTAAGGACACACTTGGTCGACTGGGCTGGTAAGATTTCTGTTGATAAAAGGAAGTCACTAGTATTTTATTTCGTTATTATTTGGAAACAACGCAAATCTTGCTTGATATGTTAGTCTTTCGGGTTAGCTTTTACCTGCTCAGCGGGCTGCCATCCCCTGCCCATCTTAGAATTATGCCATAAAATAGGTAGAACCCTGCTGATTGTCACAGCATAGCTGCCCTGAATAAAGGGGATCCAGGTCTTCCAGTTCAAATACCCCAATTTAATTAGCCTACATTAGGTGGGTATCAAGCAGGCGTTAAATATCATAAATACATGTATAGTTATATATTTATATGTACAGTAGTATGTAGGTATTCATGGGATGGTTCAGAGGGGCAAAACAGGAAAATAATTCAAAACAAGCCACTTTCAATATGATGTTAATGAAGAATTGCTCCTTGAACAAATTAGGAAACTATTTATGCTTCTAATGGTATGTGTATGTGGATTCAATGAAAACACACACAAGCAACATTGATTATAGGAACAAAATGCTTTAATTCGTATTTCATGGAAAAATGTATGCCATCTTGACCGATTACAAGCAGGATTAGATTATAGTTACAATATATCACGACGGGGAGAAATATTATGTCTCATCTTTTTGGCGATTAAAATTGGATACAGAAATATTGTTAGTGTTATCTTTTCCCTGGTTACTTGGTCACTTTTAAAGGTGATAACAATTACCAGTTCTTAGACAAATAACCTTGAACTGCCACTCTAGATGTGGTTATTATGAACAAAGGTAAGGTGTGAAGGAAAACTATTGTTTTTGAGCAAAACAAAATGCTATGAGTAGATGTGAAGTTTATATTAGTTTACTAGGCAACCTCATCACAACTTATATATTTTTACACGGACCTCTTTATGTTTGAGTGGTAGTTAATGCAGATATTGTCAAGGGATACACCGCCTAATTGTCAATGTTGTCTGTAAACGAAGCTACGAAGAATCTAACATATTCATAGGGATAAATTGCCTTGATTTTAAAAGAATCTTGGTTGTAAGTCATTCTAACAGCAAGAGGGTGGTCTGGGAAACACGTTTATATATACGTGTCTGCTAAAGATCCCCATCGACTGTCCTTCATGAAGTCTATACCTTAAATGGAAGTGTGACTCATTTGATTGACCCATTTTAGATCTTCAAAAATGCCACTTGTAAAATCAAATAGCACTCTGCGCCGGCGGGAGGAGACCGGGGTCCATATTCACGTAGGAGACTCGGCGGGCCACCCAAAAAGTGGGGCATTATGTGTACACCCTGATAGTAGTAGTGGGAGTGAGGGGGCAGAGGGGGTGCGAAACGTGTGAAGAGGTGTGAGGGGTGGGCGGCAAGTGTGAAGAGGCGTAAGGAATGGGCGGCAAGTGTCGCCCTTTTTCACGCCGATAGTGATATCAGCATATTGTTAATCCTCGAGAATGTATGGAATTTGAAAGGAGCCTGAAAAAAATGTACTAACGTAGCACAAGCTGCCTGGAACTAAGCATAAAATAGGGAGAGGAGTGCTGCGAAGGATCTAAGCTATTCATAGATTAAGGATATGACATAGAGGTCTGTACTGAGTGATGGATACTTTCAGCTGGGGTCAAAGATCATCACAGGTCTCTGCCTACGAATAATGTAGTGGTATCATACATGTCTTCTCCTTACAGAAATAAACGTTCCCTTACTCCTTGCAAGATTTTTCTTGCGTATCATAGTGTAGAGACTAATGAGACATGCATTCAGCGTCTGACTCAAACGGCAAAACAGTATCTTAAATAAAACTACAGTGATCTTTATAAGTACATGTACTGCACGCCGAGGAATGAACAATGATATTTTACCTCATATCCATTGTGATGTTTGTAAATTGGTTGTAAAATTTCAACTGTTTATGCGCGTATTATGGTTTTAATGTTAATGATAAAACAGTTTAGACTGTTTTTACATTGGAGCCTTCGGAGGTGCCTAGTACATATAACTCTTTTATAACGACTTTTTTGTTGAAAATATTACTAGAAAAGTGAAATGATTTATCTTGATAAACCGTCTAGCCATTTATGTCATTCATCCATAGCCGCTTTTATATTAATACATTTGTCGTTGTCTTATTTCTTGCAGCCAAAGAAGGACAAGGATCTACCTACACCTTCCGGGGACCAAAAGGACCAAAAACGAGTAAATGTAACACTGCCAGGATGCACCAAGCCCAAGCCGACCGGCCCCGGTGGCCGCTCGAGCAAGAAGAAAGCAGAAGTCGTAAGTACTCGCGAGAAACTATTGAAAAGTAAATAATGTTATCAAACTAAAACCATTAAACTCTGCTAGCATCATGAGGATGGGAATTCAATATCTCGTGTTTCGTATGGTTCAAATATTAACTAATTGAGCTAAAAGTGTTATGAAATAAACATTAATTTACGAATCTTTTGAAATGAGTTTTTTTGTTGGAAAGGTATTGAATTGATGTTAAATATCTTTGGGCAAATCCAGGGAAAACGCCAGGGACATATGTAACAGTCATCGAATGATGAGTGAAACAGCCAATCCACGTTCACCAACGTTACAGTTATCATTATGTCATAATAATGAATTATAGGTCAATCTTGACACTAGCCCACTAGTACCACTAGTGTAGTACTCTTCCGAGTATTGCAACTTTTGTTCAACTTTTGTTCAATTAAATACCTATTGTAGGGAATAGAATAGAAAACTCAGAAAGACCAGGTCAACATAGTTTTGCTGTCTGACGTTAATGAATGACCACTAGCCCGATGGGCTAATGACAAAATAAAAGGTAAAGATTGCCCATTGCAAATTTATCAGGTGGAGATTTGCCTCTTTTTTTAAAAATGCAATAAAATACTACTTTTTGCTTCATTTCATGGAGTAATAGATTTCTTTCTTTATGATATAGATTGATTTTACAGGAGTCCATTTCAATACAATATAACTACGTCTCGGAAGTTATGTTTGCTTAATCATCCGTGGTTGCTAAACAAAAATGGCATTGGGTGGGGCTGTGAAATACTCATCCGATTTTCCTTAAATTCGTACGCTCGTTGCTTAGAAAGCTAGATATAATTCTTGAGAAAGTAATCAAAATGTTTAACTAGGAGTAAAAGAAATTAGAATGTCATCGTAACCAGGAAGTTGGATGGGGTAAAAGTACTACCGCCAATGACGTACATACACACCGTTACTCTGGCTACCGTTCTACACTGATAAGAACGTGTCGGAAGTCATGTTTGCTTAATCATCCGTGGTTGACTGGAATATTTATAAACCAATACATATTT
This sequence comes from Lepidonotus clava, assembly GCA_936440205.1. NCBI lineage: Eukaryota > Metazoa > Annelida > Polychaeta > Phyllodocida > Polynoidae > Lepidonotus > Lepidonotus clava. The sequence goes on from OW387141.1 coordinate 37,532,040, forward strand.
TTCACAGGAAGTACTTCATCAAATTCATTAAAGACATGAGCATTCGATGTAACGGACCGATGTCTTGTTCCTGGGAAATGCCTTTTTTTATTCTTTGCATGTGAATGAAGACGTGGTCCATACTCTTTATCTGAAATATGTATTTTTCTTTTTTCAGGATATTTCTAAAGAATTAAATAAATGTAGAGAAGAAGCTGCCAAACGACTCGATCTTAGTAAATCACAGGTGAGTAGACGTTAATCAGACCCTAAAAAATAAAGATAACTACAACACCTTCACATCATAATACAAGTGTTGCATCGGGTGCATAGTGTACCCTTAACATTGGATCCACGCTTTACAAAATATTCTGTATAATTGGTGAATGAAATGTTTTCTACTTACATTGGCATGTCAATGCAGCATTTCGACGTTTGGTATTTATACTCTAAACCTATAGGACCTTCCCAAAATACTCTTGCTTTATTTTATCACTCACTACACCATAATGATAATTAATCGTTGTTATCTGTTCTTCTCCCACAGATCAGCGTAATCCCGCCTTCAGTGAAGGAGTTGTCACAATTACAAGAGTTGTATCTCTACAGCAACAAGCTGGTATCGTTGCCGCCAGAGATTGGTTACTTGACCAACCTGCAGACATTTGCCCTGAGTGAAAACTCGCTCACTAGCCTGCCCGACACCCTGGCTAACCTCAAACAGTTAAAGGTTCTCGACTTAAGGCATAACAAATTAAATGAGGTGAGTAAACTGCTCAGATTCCCCTTGAATATCTCCTTTGTTCTTTGTTGATTGGACATTTCTCGAAGCCATATAACAATGTTCTTGTAATGTTGGCATGACGTAGTTCGGTGCATTGATTTACATCCACGGAAAAAGTTGATCCATATTACGTTGTGTACTTTTAGTGTGTTACCAATAATACTTAGGAAGATGTATAGATATTCTAATATAAAGTGTTTTTTTTTTCATAAAAGGAAATGATAAATGAATGGCATTTACAGCTTAAAGTCGTAGGCCTATTACTGGAGGTAATTAAGGCATAGAGCATAGTTTCCACAGACATTAGAGATCGCGAAAAGTCTGAAATTGAGAGAAGCCACAGAAAAGTCATGGAATTCGACTTTTTGTGAAAAATCGCATTGAAAAATAAAGAAAGCTATCGACATTTCTTGGAAAAATATTGGTTAAAGTCCAGTGTTCGTATGAACATACAGTCTGTTAAAAGAACCCTAAAGGGTTGGTCGGACGTTAAACTAATCCCACAAACAAACAAGCATGAACATAGTTGGGGGTGGTGGGGGTGGGGCCATATGGATGGGCTAATGTGGGACTACTGAGTATCGCGGTAGTTTCGAATCCTGCAGGCCTAGCAAAAGATATTTCTTTACATACTTGGCTAATCTAGATTGTTTCGGCTCAAATTTCGGTAATTTATGGGTATTTTCCATACATCGGGAGCTGCTTTAGCTTTCAAAGAAGTTGTGCATGTAATTGTATTCTCTTTAGTGTAACCGGTTGGCTTAGACTAAGATGACCTAATTAGATGAATATATTTTTGTAATCATTTCGTATCAGTCATTATGGCGATGCCCTATTTCGATATATGGAATGCAAATTATAAAAAGGGGCTCTTTTTTCTTTACTCAAATCCTTCCAAAGTACCACTTAGAATATAGAAATCTACCCCAGTAGGTGGCCAATATAACCAAGAAATTCAAATAATATCGCGAATGAAAGTATATGTATTCTCCACCCAGGTTAGTGGTAAATAAAGTGACCGTGTCATGATCACGAGATGATAAAACACATAGTGAAATCTATAAAGGTACACGTGCTATTTTATCAATGTGACTAACGACCGATAAAAGAAGTACCACGGAAAAGATCTCCAAACTCTATTGCATGAATCAATATGCGCAACAACCATTAAAATCCGTTGTGAAATCCTGTCACGTACTAATATTTCCCCAACAGTAATCGAACAAAGAACTGTAGGCGTAACTAGGTGGCATGTGATGATCCAGTCCCCAGTGCGAGTCAAAAGTCGACAGATCACCTAGTTCATTGGGTTACGCAGTTCAAAGTCGACCTACTCAAAATACCGCCACTACGCTGGAGCACGGGATGGTCACTGGGGCTATCAGCTCCGATAAAATGTCTGCTATGCCAGGCATGCAGACTAGACAGTGTTCCACCAGTGAGGAGAGAAAGGAAAATTCCTCCTCCAGATACCAGTCAGCTCTTTCCGATCAGTTTGAATCGACCGATGAGCCTCTTAACGATAAGTGTTTGGATAGTGCTATGTTTAATAGAGGTTAAGACGCTATTATTAGATGGTCATATTTTGCACTTAACATACCTCACGGATAATTGCGGTCACCTCATTTCAGCTTCCGAAAATACCGTGTCAGAAGATATGGGAAGTAGGAAGAAGTGAATTCATGGTTCAAAAGTAGCAGAAGGAATGTGTTGCAGATAAAAGGTTTAGACTCTGTGAGACTGTATTGGTTTAGACCCGATGAACCATAGACTAAAACATTTCGCCTATTGAAAATCATTTGAGATAATGTATTACGTTAATGGGGAAAAAGTCATAAAATGCCTTATCTTGTACTTTCATCAGTTGGGTCTAATGAACAACACAGTTTAGGAATATCCTTTACACGAAGAAAAAGTGGTAATTTGGCAATATTAATGTTTTGGGTCACGGAATTAACAAATTAAAAATAAAATACAGCACTTATCAGGAAAAGCGGGACAATTTTGTCCATAGATTTAAGCTGATAACAAGACTGGCACATAACAAAAAAACAAAAAGAAAAAGGCTGATGGTGGCGTAGGTGAAACAAAAAGGTGGCATTTGTGGCATGTTGATGGCTATTAAGTATTCCGAGTGCAGTATGAGGAAGTGAATAGCTCGCAGGGCAGAGGTCTCCATGCCGCACATTCCCCGTATGGACTTCTGCTACACCCCTGCCAAAGACTTAAGCCTATGTTACACATGCCGATTTTGCTGCCAATTAAAAGAGTTGGCATTGGGAATCAAGTTTAGGCATAGGCATAGTATGTGGTACTAGAAAGGTTTTACAATTGATTGGTAAATAGGATGTATGGTGCCATGCAATATTTTAACGGGGAAAATCGAATACAAAATCGGCAGCATGAAAATCGGCTTGTGGAAGACGGGATTTAGGCTTCTGCCCCAGACATATATTAGATCCTAACCTAATACATGTTCCCAGATCCCTGCCCCGAGCCATCTGTTTCAGACCCCTGTCCGACATATACCCCTGCCCCAGACATTTGTCTCACACCCCTGCTCAACACATGCCCCTACCCAAGACATCTAAATCAGACCACTAACATAAATATACCGCTACCCAAGACATTTACTTTAGATCCTTAAATCCTTGCCTAATACACCTGCCTTAAACACTTGTCCTCCATATATCCCTGCCTCATAGTGTTTCTTAGACCCCTGGGAATGACAACGCATTTTCTCCCCCGGAATAGTGCCTAACGTTTTTCTCAAACTCCTCAATAACACTGACATAGTTCAGACCTGTATGCAGATTTGATCAACGAGGATGAACTAAGTTTTTTTCATGTTCGGGGATTTCCAAATTGAAAGAGTAGAAATGGGATTAGATAAAAGGCATACCCTAAGATTGTATTCCTTGTGCCAGAAAACAGCTGTTGAAGCGGCAAACAATGATTAGAATGATGAATTTCCCCCTGTGACTCCTATGATACATCAAATACTTAGCTAAACTCACTCAGAAAACAATGTTGCTATAAATTCCAACAACTAACCATTTCCCTACGTCTTGACCTAAACCACATGTAGACGGTCGGTGGTGGCGCCGCCATGTGAGAGTGGGGAGAACTAGCTCTGTTGGCTTTGCGGGTAATGGAACGATGTTTAGATTTGATACCAAGTTTTTTTTTATTTAAAAATTGATTTAAAATGGAGTAGTTTTGATTTGTCGGGAATCAACATCGTTTATTGAATAATAACTAATAGCTTCAGTTTCTTCAGATCAACGTTGAGTTTGACGTAAGGGAAAAGAAATCTGGTGGCGTTTTGGACCCTGCCCAATTTTTTCCTTGTTTCTATGCATTTATATTAATGCACATGTTCAAACATTATACATTGCAGATTCCAGATGTAGTCTACACTTTAACTTCCTTGACAACACTATTCCTAAGGTTTAACAGAATACGCACAGTAGGAGAAGAAATTCGAAACTTGAAGGTGATTAAAAGGGAACAAATGGGCTAGTAATTAAACAGATATTATGTGATTTGCCGGTAATGGGACATTTACATTTATATCCTCACGAAGATATCGAAGTTGAAATCTTATTTTAATGGGTTTAAAGGGAATCGTTTGAGGTTTTCTGTGTCTCCCTTCTACTTAGAAGTAGAAGAAAACTTGTATTTCCTTTTACATACCTTTTAAACAATTCATGAACAGGGAGATTGATTATGTCAACAGAATGAAGATTAAAAATTCTTGAACGAAAAGGGATATATTAAAGGAATGAAATAAGCAACTAATATTTTCTTTGCAGAACTTGACAATGCTGAGCTTGAGAGAAAACAAAATCCGGGAATTGCCCACGGGAATCGGACAACTAGTCAACTTAGTAACGTTTGATGTCTCCCACAATAACTTAGAACATTTACCGGAAGGTAAGCGAACGCTTCTTAGCGTAGATTGAACATTGATGTTATGAGCAAAATCAATACATTTCTCAGACGCTGCATGTTGAAATAGGAATATCACTGAGTGACGACATTCTCCCTTCGTCACCTGGTGGCTGTATTAAATGTATATGTATTTAAAATAAAAGATAATTTTGATGTGCATCAAAATACCTCAGAGTAGACCTTCTCAAAGCCTGTCACTTGATGGAAAACTGGTCACACTGTGTAAAATTTCCTGAACAGTTGCATGCATTTCCGTATGTCAAAAAAAACTATACATCCAAAATAAGAGTAATAAAACTTTGAGACGGTGTAAAACACCTTCCTAGCGCGATAAAACTATATAAATAAAGTTGCTTTCTTAACCTTTTAGAAATGGGAAACTGTGTACAAATGAACTCGCTGGACCTTCAACACAATGAGCTGCTCGACATCCCCGAGTCTATAGGCAACCTCAAGTCGTTGACGCGACTCGGACTGCGCTACAACCGACTCAGCAGCGTGCCCAAGTCGCTCAGTAACTGTGTCAACATGGACGAGTTCAACGTCGAAGGCAACAACATTGCACAACTCCCGGTGAGTTTCTGTAGATTTAAAAAAATGTTCATTACCTGTTTCATTTACAGATGCTTTTCAAACAGTATATGATTTTAAAAAGACTCTGTTTTGAAATAAAAAGCTTCCAATGATTAATATCAAAATTGATCTCTTTACTTTCAGACTAATGAAGTTAACATGTTCGAGTCTTGATTTCTTTATTTAATATTTTGCTTTAAAGAATATGATAGGGTGTTTCTGACGTTTATTCATCGTAGTAGAAAAAAACTATACGTCAAAGTAGAAAATATTGTACGTTGATGAAAATGAAATCACTGCATATAGGGCTTTTGTTCTAGGAATTTGAAAACCCTTTCTTTTTCGCATTTTGGTGGTACCAGATATTTATTGTTTGTCTCATTTTGCAAATGTCTGAATGTGTTTCTTCTTTGTTTACAGGAGGGCCTTTTGTCGAGTCTGACAAGTCTACAGAGCATTACCCTATCTAGGAACGCCTTTACCTCTTACCCAGTCGGGGGGCCATCACAGTTCTGTTCTGCCCTTGTAAGTAACAATACCCACTTTTAGAATGATCCTTTCGTATCATTGATAACTTTTCACTCACATGATCGACACTTAATAATGATGTATGGCAACCCCGTTTCAAGACGGACTTGTGACCTTTAGCTGTGTGTACCTAGAGCAAGGGATGAATTGATGGTGCTTTATCCCTTCTAATTGACAGTAATGTAATTTGAACGAATAAGAAGCAGAAGTCCTCCGCTCATGCGATTGTCAGAAATTAGGTGAATCCCAGTATAGCTGTTGTCTCTGGGAATCTGACCTGATCATGAAGTAAGATAACTATGTTACAAATTTCAGTCGATGAATTGTATCATAATCTACAACGTCACAGGCTCTGCCTGAAACTTATATGTGAGATTATAGAGAATATATTCTGCGTGTCTAGATTCCCTCGCATGTGCACATTTTCGTGCAATTATGAAAGAAATTTGCGGGCATTTGGATTTGCTTTTCAAGTCATATGGAAAAAAAAACAGCATTTGTTTTAACTGGAAGCACGTTAAAAAATAATGCACAGCTCGAATACAGATACTTGTGCAGAATAATGTGCAGAACCGCGGTTGAATTAATGAAAAAATGTTACTACTGAAATCTATATTTGTTTTGACTGAAATGTCATAAAATGGCACAGAGCAAAACGAGGAAGATGTAAATGAATATCGTACATACTAGTAGTTAGATATGAGCAACAAAATTAGAATAAGATAAATAGTGACGAAGGTTAATGTCAAGTAGCTTAGGACGTGCGATTTAACAGAATATACACCGAGACCAGGGGCCAGTCCCCTAGGTTGCGCAACATTGAAATTATAAATTATTTTACATAGTCTGTATGAGAGTAGAGTAATTTAGGTAAAAACGTAGTTATTGAGTAAAGTGATGAATGTTATCAACAGGCTCAGAGCCGGAGTGTCTCTGTTCAGAAGAAGCGAACAGAAGGTTACCTGACCTGTGTCGGTTTGTGGGAAGGGGGGAGGGGTCTAGGATGGGTGGGTACTGGAGAAGGAAGGGGCACTTAGGGGCAGACGGTGAGGAGGAGGAAGGGGGGGGGGGTCCGGTAGTAAGCCCCTATGACCAGGGGTCGGGCGGGGTTGGAGAAGTTTGGGTTGGGGTTGGGCGGGGCAGGGGGGTTTGATCTGGGCATATAGGGGTTGGCGGCCAGGGGGGGGGGGGGGGAGGGGAGGAGAAGCATGGGTTGGGACATGATCAGTTCAGGAGGGAGAGAGGGATGCACGGGTTGGGGCGTGAGCAGCTCCGGAGCAGCTCGCCGCACCAGGCACCAGACAGGCCGGCCGCTGCTAGCCCTAGTCCCCGCTCACAGCCCCAGCCCAGGCCCGCGCTCACCGATCAATACTCCCAGGGACCTCGGCCAGTCTACACGTGCTAAACTGTGCGAGCGTATGTTAGCACGGCAGTGGAGGCAGCCCATATGTAAGGGGAAGGCTCTCAGGTGGTGGGGGAGGGGGGGGGGGGGGGTAAGGTGCAGGGTGGGGGATGGGGGGCAGCTGGTAGAAGACAGCGGGTGGAGACGGAGTGGGGAGGGGGGAGGGGTAGACAGACGGAGGTAGGGGGGAAGGAGGGCGACGGGTGGCGGAAGGGGGGAGGCCCAGGGTCTGGGGGGTGGGTCTAAAGGAGATTAGCATTGGTCCTGATCGCTGACAGTCATGTTTCTAATATTTTTAATCCACGCTTATTTAAAACGTAAATGAGTATGCACTTCCGATGCATAGGTATTGTGTTAAATGTTGAATAAAAAAAAGTTAGGCATTGCATCACGGTTGGTGTGCACCGTATGCATTGTATGAACCTTTCTTTTCTCTATTTAAAAGCTCCAAAACAAATTGGAAATTAGACAAGAATCGATAAATTCTAGGCGTTGAATATGACGTGTTTTTCTTTCTTTACAGTCAATCAACATGGAACACAATCAAGTCAACTGGGTTCCATTCGGAATCTTCTCCCGAGCGAACTGCCTCACCAAGCTCAACATGAAGGACAACCAACTCACCTCTCTACCCCTAGGTGAGGACGTCAGCAATCCACTCCCCTCTCGTCGCATTTAATTGATTAGACCCAAAGAAATCTGTCAAAATCTGCAGCGTTGATAGAATCGAAGATATATTAAAATTGACCACCTTGATTCAGTAGTTGTCATACCTTGATTCGGTATTTTTCATACTATACACACTCACTTCACAGAGATATGGACATTAGATATTAACGGGACGTTTCTATACTATTGAGACAATGAAAACAAAACCTCGACTTTATTGCTGTGACTTCTCAAGGGAAAACAAATCTGGAGTCCTTAATATGATCTTAGCCATCATTGATAAATTTCTCTTAGATGCTATCATGAAATAATTCACCGATCTTACCTACAGACATTATCACACCGAAATTATCTTTCATTTCAGACATCGGGAAGTGGACGAACATGGTGGAGTTGAACTTGGGCACGAACCAGCTTTCCAAGATCCCCGACGACATCCAGAACCTGGTCGGCCTCGAAGTACTCATCCTTAGCAACAACCTACTTAAGGTGAGTAAAACCCTGCGATGATAAGTCGATCACATTGTACTGCTATTGGGATTAATGCAAAATGAGAAATGTTGGCAAAGACAGCGAGGATTTAAGATTATCCAAGAGACCGATACTGGGCAAAGGGAAACGCAGGGACTTTGAAAGGTGATATGTGAAAATCTGAAAAAAGAAAAAGATTTAACAACTTGGGGCTTCCGTGTAATCAAAGATGAAAAAGATGGACAGAATATTAAAGTAAACGTTTAAAAACAAAAGCTGTGAATCTGAATTGTCTTTTACGTATGGTTTTCATGTATAGAAGAGAAATCTATCTAGAGTTACATATGAACTAAAACTGTTTCAGGATCTAAAACCGTTGTGTATCTTCTCTTTTCAGCGCTTGCCGGGGAGTATTGGCCACCTAAAGAAACTACGCGTACTTGATTTGGAAGAGAACAAGCTCGAGTCTCTACCTGCAGAAATCGGTAAGTGTTGATTCAGGTTAAAAAGGGGCTTATCCAGAAATTATGGAATTTACACCGGGCTGAATTTCCATAAAAAAAAAGAAGAAGTTATTACCTTGAATAAAACGAGATATATTTCGGTCACAAAATAATCATGCCCGGATTATCAATCTATAAGCATTATCAGTAAAAATTAAGGATTTAGTTTTGTGAATAACTTGTTATCCCATTCCTTTAACGCTTTATTTTGAAAATTAACATTCCGTGTGCAACGACATTTGAGGTTTGCGAATGGCAGAAAAAGAGTCTCTTTAGATGAATATTTTTGCAAATCTGATCCTGATTGGCCATTTTCTTTTTAACAGGCTACTTGAAAGAGTTGCAAAAGTTGGTGGTACAGTCAAATCAGTTGCGGAGTTTACCCCGGGACATAGGGTAAGTGAATAAGTTGAAAGATAAGCATGCCGTGAGAACAAATCACGGGTTCGGCATCATAAAGAGTATAACTTGCTGCGTCAATTTTGATATAAATCCATAATATCTTTCACCATACGATAAGTTAATTGTAATCAGTATTTTGAAAAGTAATCATAAAACATATAGTTTTATCTACTGGGAAATCTCAGATCGCTTTAATATTAAACGAAAGAGTATTGAGAAAATTATATTGACACAAAAACAGAGTTTCAGTGTTAAATTTTGACGTCTTTTTGAGATCGTGCTGTGATATTTTCCAGACATCTGAGGTCTCTACAATATTTGGGTGCTGGCGAAAACAACTTGACGACGATTCCTGAGGAGATAGGTGAGCACACTGCTGAGATGAGAACCGTCTGTGATACTTCGATTAACGTCAGCCCCATCATAATAAATACTTTGCATCTTGGCATAGATAGGGTATCCTAAAACATCTTTAATGAATACAATGAAACCAGAAAGCACACTTAAGATAGACTTCATTATTATGTGCATGATATAATTGTTGGGTTCGGGGGTTTCAATCCCTGCTGGGCACCACTTTGCTTTCCCTCTATGCCAACAACAGGGTTATCAAAGGCCTTGTGCCACCAAGTGTTGTGTGTATGGCCCTGTTTCTGGGATCGTGCACACCAAGAACACCAGCCTCGGTAAATGTGTAAGGGTTTAATCTATACTTTCTCATAGATTCGATCATCAAAGACAGTTGTCAAACTCTAATTTTGCTGTGATATGACCATAAATGTTGATACGGGGTTAAACAAGACAAAACCAACCAGCATATGATTGTAATACACTAATCTATCCGCAGGAACCCTGGAGGCCCTGGAGTCGCTGTACATCAACGACAACCCCAACCTACACAACCTACCCTTCGAGCTGGCCCTCTGCTCCAGCCTACAGATCATGAGTATTGAGAACTGCCCACTATCGCAGATCCCACCGGAGATTGTCAGTGGAGGGCCGTCTCTTGTAATACAGGTAAGTCTTGTTTGACATTATCAACAAGTCTGGCTAGATTTAATACCGTGGTTCTGATTTTTTTGTAAGGGGCCTTTGTAAAAGTGCATTTTTTTCCCAGCGGTGTTACAACTCAAAAGGGTCTGATATTAGGTCAAGTTAAAGTTTTTAAGAGTTTCGAAAAAAAATTGGCTATTGAAGAAGGGGAACTGCTTTGAACCAAACGAATATATATTATAATGTCATATGAGCGTCCAAGTGCGTACAAGAACCGTTTACCTGTTTTGGGTAGACCTTGTAGGACTTGTTCCATAATCATGCAGTATTAGTTTACTGCCCAGGATAGTTTACGTATTTTGAGTGACCTGATAACCTAACATTTACTTGTACCTTCTCAACTCACGATATCTACTTTACGAATAAAGAAACACATTTTTGTTTATGATGAATGACATTTTGAACAAATAAATCAAAGAATTTACACGACCTCTTATTTTTGCAGTATCTGAAGATCCAGGGACCCTACTGTCATTTGTGAAGAGGCAGCTGGGGAACGTGGACCCAGAGCAGGATCGAGCGGGCCGGACAGACAGAGAGCGAACAGCGAGCGAGCGAAAGCCAAGGAGAAGCTTCTATCCCCATATTGTTTTATCTTAGGAAAAAAAGGAGCTTAACATGAACTAAAACTGGAATAAAATGTTCGCGCCATATTGGCGGAGTTGGAATCGGAGAAAACGAAAAAAAGGGAGGAGTTTGTGATCGCCGCTGGGCCAGTGACCGATCGAGAGGATGTAAAATTTGCTGTTGGACAGTGTGGTGGCAAACCTTCGTGGACGTCCCTCCCCTCTCCCTGTCTCCCATACTACCCACTCCCCCCTCCCCTCTACCCACGACCCACCCGCCTACCACCTTCCACGCCCCGGCCACAGTGCAGGTTGTGAGACTGGAGTAGGAGCCGGCGGGACCTGGGTGCTGGAAGCCTGCTCTGTGGGGAGCAGAGGTGTTAACGCCCGAGGTACGGCCTCAGGAGGGCGTCCTCGTCAATACTTATAGACCTTGCTGCATTTTGGAAGTGAACAGAACGCTTAAAGCGACCACTGGCTGGGGAGGAAAAAAACGCTGAAACATGACAGTGGACAAATAATGTGTTAGTTGTTGTTTTGTTTTGATTTCCCCTCCCCTTGTAGCAACGTCATTGATGCTTGAACTATATTAGAAAAGAATAAACCGGGAAAGGAGAAAACACGCGACTAAAAAAAAACAAGGAAAACAAGAGAAATGCAAGCTAATATGTGATGATGATGGACTAAAACATTTGTCATATATATGTTGCGAAGAGCTGTTTGAAATGGAGAAGAAGAGAAAACTTATCATGTCTCAAGAGAAGCTGTGTCATCTTTGCTGAAGATTATGGTTGAATCTGGAGAAGCGAGGTGCCCGCACTGAAGTAGTCCCGATCTGGTGGCGCCCCGTGTGGCCCTTGTGTTTGCTGAAACGCCCCTATTGGTCTGCTGCAGCATTATTTACAGTTCACTTACTACATGGTGTATTTTATAGTAGTCATTTATTTATGTAAAATAGACTGACAATGTCGGACTAGGTTTAATATTGGTGAAATAAACAGGACACCGACGCCCGCTCATATGATATGTTTGAGGGGAAAGACAGACCCCCTGAATGGAATCCCCCTGTAATAATCATATGGTAATAATGATGATGATGATAACGGTCTGTCAATAGTATTTAGGCTGACTGAGCCAGTGTTAGGCTCAACTGTTTGAGAGCCAAGGCTGATGAACGCCGTGAAGATTTTCTTGGGGTCGGCGCATTATCAAGTGGATCCGATTGGACGATTCATCTATTTGTGTCCGGGCTAGATGGTTTCAATTTAATTCTGTTAAGGATAATGATACCGTGACATTTGAGAAGGTCGTGAGAATTGCTATTACATGTTCTGCCGAGGAATACTGATATAGATTATTATAATTATTATATATAGCTGAACCGAAGGGTTTAAACACTAACTGAAAGCTTTCATCTTTCCATAGTCAAAATATTTCTTTAAAATTAACCTATCCAATGTAAGACTTAAGCCTGCAATGAGCCCGTTCCCAACTGCACTAGAAATGTACATACAAGAATGTACAACTTTCATACGCGTAGCTTTTGTCCAACAAAGAAAGCAGACTTTTTTTTGTAACTGCTTTCCCCCACTTTTAAAACAGTACAGGATGGACATATATGTACCGTTAGTGTGTGATTGTGCGGATTTTTTTTTAAGTATTTCATCTAATATTTAACAGAAGCATTGTTGACAGATTTGTTATTTAGCGACTAAGTCTCTGTGCTCCCTTATGCTAAACTATATAATGTAGCTCATACGTTTTATTCGTTATAATGTCTCAAATGAATTTTCCTTAATGTGAACATTCTCAATATGATAACCCAACGGTGAGGATTTCTCTGAAGGATGATTTTAACTCATAAAGTGACATGACTACCTGTGAAGTAATTTTACAAACATGAATCATAGGTTAAGAATGGTTAAATCATAATATTAGAAAATGTCTTAAGACATTTCACGTCACTACCTCGCCAGGTTAAGTCTTAGAATCCGCAAACAATGCCCGTACACTTGTTTTAATATGCAAGACTGCATGATGGACTAGTATTCCACCAACTAAAGTTTCCCGTATACAAGGTGCTTTTATTTCATGTTTGAAGTCGTCACTTAAACTAAGGTTCAGAAGCAAACTGGGAGGGGAACACTGTATTTCCTCATCACTGCCATTTTTCTATCCCTGTGTAATGAAAACAAGTATTTCTTCAAGTTTTAAGACTTTTCAAAGTGTCAGCAGTTTGGTTGTATTTTTTTTTCATTCCTGATATCTTGGGTTAACTTTGCTTATGAGGCCATACTGCTTTTTACCTCACATTTCTCAACTTATTGCTGTTAAGAGGAGGGCATAAGTCTGCTGCATATCACCGACTAGCGTCAGGTTTAGTGCTATAGACGACTGGCTACGTGAATTATGCGAATAGAGGTCCGTGTCATACGAAACTGGGAGAGATGGGTGTTCTGTTGAAAATATTAACCGTTGGTTTTGAAATCTAGTAACATTTTGACATGTGGAAGAGAGAAATGAAAAAGAAAGTTGTATGTGTGCATCCACATAATGCATTTATTAATTCGTCTAATAATTAAGCGTGAAATTGAACATCAAAGATAATGTAACTTTGATTCTGGCTTCCATTACTCTCGCTATATCTAGTAGCCCCATCTTCATTAACAAGACTCCCTGTGTTGAAATTAAAGGCATTTCCCTGATACGTTCTTCATTGTTAGGATTCAAGCCGATGCGATGATTTGTTACACACAAAGTGAACAAACGCGGAATTTGACGACGTCTGAAAGGCAACAAAAGTTACCGAGACTTGTCTGCTGAGATATCGGACTGTTAATACTGAGGAATAGCACTTTGGATGTAAACATATTAATAATGTAATAAACAAAAGTCTGTTAGATCCCTACATGATTACATCGTTTGGTCCGAATAGTCCTAATATAACAGACATTGTATTTTTCAAAACGATAGATTGTTGTGTTGTGAAGGTACATCTGAATCTTGTACATCCTGAATAACAGGTCAACGATGGACCTTTTTCATTTGCTTCTAAAGCTCCCTGTAGTTATTCTTTAACCTGCTTGTGTGTAAGGTGAATGGACGTCCCAAGATATTTACACTAGTGTCAAGCAGTCAGTCAAAATAATCATAGGGCATTTTGTTTGTATTTCATTGTCTATTCTATATTGCATAATTATGTCACATTCTTTCAGTTGAACAGTTGTGGAACGTTATTTTAATGATTATATACCGAGTATTGGCTTTTCACTGATTTAAGCAAGGGTGAAGAGTCGAAGCCTCCACATGTGCTTAGAAGTTAATTGATAACATTCTGTTTGTACAATTCAGTCAATCGGCGGCACATAGAACGATGTAACTATATGTGCATATACTATTTTTAAAGATTAAAAATGCAATTAAGGTCAAAAGTACAACACGTGTTTCGCAGCCTTTGCTTCGTGCTAGAACAAGCATTCATAAAGAAAAACGTATACCGCATGTACAAATTCCTCCTAGACACCTGAAGACTTGCTGCTATATATGATTTTCATTTAGTGATACTGATACATGGTACTAACATTAAATTTCTACATAGAAATATCTCGCGCGAAGATATTGATCAACAGGTGATGAGCTTTATTGTGCAAAGTAAATACGGAAGCTGCATCAAAGTAGTATTCATATAAATCAACAGTATCCTTTCCGAAATGATCGTGCGCAGTTCAACCGACTAAATCGGTTGCCATATTTATTCCTTGTGTCAGGTTTTCTGATTTACAGTAATTTGAGTTAGAAGACTAAGTTCAAAATACTTTAGTGCAAATCCCAAACATTCTAAATAGAGACAAACGTCCTTTTCACATTTCTGGTATTATCGCATTTCCTGAGTGGCATATATCTAGACGAGAATATACCTGTCGAATATTTACACCGATACATTTTAATTTGGTAGAATACCCATGTTTCAACCTTAAGGAAAATGACCAAGACCAAGATTCAATCATCGGTATTCTTAGTAAAAGTATCATCTAATTTATTTGGTGTTAAGTATCATATAAATTATTTGGTGCAGATATGGTTTGAATTTTGTTAAATCGGCCAACACTCGTAACGATCAAAACATAACAGTACACTGGAACTGCTTCAGTATTTGAGATATTGATATCTTCCTTCTCAACCGAACGCACATGAGTTGTATCCCAGCCTTTGCTCTTACGCAGATGCAATAATCCAAACAACAAACTGATGCCCTCCTTGGCTCTGTCAGATATTACAACTACTTCGACGAAGTACAAGTCGGACACTATGCAGATATTAATTGCCATATTTATTACATTTTAGTAGAACAAACGAAGTAATTGTATCTCAGTATGTAAACATACAAAAAGTATAAGTGTGGACAATTTAAGTTCATTTCATATTACCGAATAACATTTCATAAAATTTCATATTTGCATCATGAAACACACTTATAAACAGAAAAATAGATAATACCCAATATGTGGACTACGTGTCTTTGAAATAAATATCATTACCTATTATATTTAACGTTATACATTAAGGAAAAAATAAGGAATTTAAAAAAAATTAAACTTCCATTCGGAATCACAAAGTTCTAAAGTTCATTTAGAAATGCCTGGTTACATTTTAATTGCGCTCTTACATGCTTGCATATGTTTTCGGTAAATCTAATGAAAACAGGTAATTCAATTCAATAACATTTTCCAGCTAATTCCCTGCTGCTTCCTATTTGTAAAATCAAAAATATAAAACATGTAGAGACCACTAAGAAGAGACCATTTGTACCAATTCAAGTATGTCGTCTATAGTATGAGATGAAAGGCACTAAGTCCAAAATCAATGACAGAACTAAATCACAACGACGGACCACTTTTAGCTGCGATATAGGTTAAATACCACAGTATACATAGTAATTACCCTCAGTTAACTCTGTCCCTACATAGAGACATATCATATAATCATACATCTTTATCTTTTGTAAATGCAAGTAAAGATAAACATCAACGAAGAATATTAATCGTGTATCAAGTAGTCAGTAAGTTATACATAATGTCATCCATCTGTCACATGATCCAAAGTTTGATGTAATGCCCTTTGACAGTTTCAAAGCAATAATCTGCAGTAGTAGTACATCTATTTTCCATCAGCCTTTTTTCCTCCAAGTTCTCCAGCCAGTTGAAAGATGGCCTTGTTCTCGAAGAGCTCCCACTTTTTCTCTGTGGGTGCTGGGGAGGCGGCACAGTTCACCAGGGCCTTGGCTAGGGTAGTGATGGGTGTGGTCATGACGGTGGGGCAGACAGCGGCCATTGGCTTTAACAGGGTACGGAATACAGCCTCCCCAAACCGCGACTCCTCCCGGTCAACCATCAGCACTCTGGAGATAACAGGTATGTAGAATGGACGGAAGAATCAGCAAAGTAAAAATAATTCCCAAAAATAATTTCCAAAAATATAGGCAACCACCCATAGCCCTGATTTTTGAGAATTAACATAAAAAGGCGCATTTCATAATCATGTGACGTATACTACGATTATAAGATTAAAGCTGTTATTGCTGGACTAGTTTGGGCAAATGTATTGGTGTGCCACCCAGAACGTCCATTTTTTAAAGCAAGTAAAGCAAGGTGCCACCATTATAGCCAATATGTCAAGTAAATTTGCATACGGCACTGAAATAATATGTGACGCGTATGTTTGTCTCTATGGCCAAGTCAAAGTGGACCAGAGTGCCAAGCATCAAATCCATCTCCCCGAATTGGAAAAAAAATCACTTGCAGGAAAGTGTCTTATGCTGCCATGTTTGTACACTGTTCATAGACCAATTCATTTCTCCTCAGGCTTCCTTCCCCCGATCTCTCCAGCTAGCTGGAATATGGCCTTGTTAACGATAAGCTCCCACTTTTTGTCTGTGGGTGCTGGGGAGGCGGCACAGTTGACCATGGCTTTGGCTAGGGTAGTGACAGGAGTAGTTGCTACGGTAGGAAATAATGCGGCCATCGGTTTTAACAGGGTTTGGAATACAGCCTCCCCAGTCCGACGCTCCACCCGGTCAACCATCAAAGCCCTGCAGAGAAACAGGTATTGGCCACTCCTCTAACTCTCTGATATTGTAATTTGTAAACTTTGCATAACTTGAAAGATATTTCATTTCTTCAATATATGTAGTATGTTTTTTAGGTCATGCTCGTCTACAATTGTTCAAAAATTGTAAATTAGGAATTTCTTAAATAACGAACAACTATTGCTTTGTTAAAGCAATGTCGTTCTTTTCTTGCCTTTCAAATCAAAATTATGTGCAAGATTAAAGGATTGTAAAATTTACTCACGCTGGTCGGAAGATTGACAATCGTTCGAATCCGACATCCTTTAATTCCTCTTCTACTTCTCCCTAATAAAAACAAAAAAGACACTCAAAAAATAGAACAAATACATGCATTACCTTTCAGTAAAATGGCACTGTTGCACATGCAATTTAAAATACAGCCTGATCATTACAAAAATTAGGGAATGATACATCAAGTATATGGTTTTAATATGATAAAAGGATAAGAAACACTTTTGTTAGAATGAAATTAATCTAAATTTACTAGATTTAATTCGATAAATCCACGAAGATCTGTGATCACAGGTCATTGTAGGTACATTTCCCCCTATGCAATTGAACGAATTACTCCATTTTTCCTCATTTCAGCAGCTCCTCGGGGTAAGATTCTATGCCACAAGCATGGTAGAAGAAACTGTTCTCCCCATGGACCACTGATTCCCTTTTTATCTGAATGCACATTAAGACTTAATCAAGGTGCATTCTGAGTTGATTAAAGGCAATTACAGTGCTCTGGCAGTGTCATTTGTTGTACTTTATTTTCCTGATAAATAACAACTTTTTAGAAATTTCATTCATGTCTTGATTCATATCATTGAAAGCCTGTAGGTACATTAAAATGCATTGGCCCATACCTTGGTCTTGGTGTATAGGAACCAGGCGTCCTTGTTGGCCCCCTTGGACGACACGAGCTGGAAGTGGCCACAGCCGCCCTGCTTGGCCTGCCGGGCCGTACCCATTACGTAGTCGTGGTCCACCTTGTAGAAGCCGGCCTGCCGAGACACAACTCAACTAAGTACTAGAGACACAACTCACCTCAGTACAAACCAGGCAGGTGGTTTTAATACATGCACATAATTTATTACCAGGGGTTGCCACATAACAGAGACATCAAAATTCCCTGACATGTCCCTGATGAATTTCATTTTTCCCTGACTAATAAGATAAGAAAATCCTTTCAATAAACAGCCTTGAAAATACCCATAGAACAGTTCTTTCTGCCAATCTAGGCTTGAACCTTCAAAACGCAATACCTTATTTTTTTCATGGTAACTCCTGTAGCCTAGGCTGTGCTCCTGGCTTATATCAACACCCCTTAAAATCTCCACATGTCTATCAGGAGGCCACAATTTTCAAAATTCTATTGTTACTTTTCATGGCAACCAGAAATACACAGATTTTGAGAGCGTCAAAGTTGTCCAGCTGTTCACTCATGTGTTTGGAAATTCCATTTTTCTCTGACCAGGGTCAATTTTCCTTGACCTTTTTTAAAATTCCAGTTTTCCCTGATCAATTCCAAAATTCCCTGACTTTTCCCTGACATTGAAAAACAAACTTTTCCCTGACTTTTCCCTGACCAGTGGCAACCCTGACTACTTTGGACACAAGATTTTAATTCTGGGATGATTGAATTTCCAGATATTTTTTTGAGAAATGGTAGGGTCTCATGACAAAAGATACCTACAAGTCAGGAATATACAGGGCATTTGCTTTCTGAGGTTTTAATCCAGGTTTTTTCTTCGCAGAAATAACCCATACTACATCATGAGTATGGGTACATATGAACTCTATTCAAAAGTATTGTTGGAAAGAAATATATTCGTGCTATTTAAGTTTTTTCATTTAACAATGGCATTGGAATATACTAGCCATTTCATATTCTTTCGTATTTGTAAAATAACTCCCTTACGGCTCCGGACTTTCCGCGCGTTGTTCCCAGACAACAGAAGCCGACATCAATCCCCTTGAAAACATCTGAAGATTCCTCGAGTTTGTCGAAGTCAACTATTTTCTGTTCCTGTAACAATATCAAAACAGCTGTTAAAACTAAGAGTTTTTAGGGGATACAATTTATGCATCTTCAAAATGTTGATAGAAAGCAAAGCGCATCCAATAATGAAATAAGTATACTTATAATTACCTCCATTTCTGTCAATAAAGATATGCATATTCGAAATTCGACGAAGGGCCAAAGAACATTCTACACTTATTAACACTTAACCTTAGAGCATTTGGCAGTCAGGCCAACCTTATAAATACAAAATGTTTTACCTCCAGTATACCGCTCGATTTTGCCTGTAATATCAAGTTTCTCTCTCTCTCTCTCTCTCTCTTTTTTTTTTAAATGTTGTCTTTAAAAAATGTTCTCCGAAATTTCCGTTATCTTCTTCCAAAAAACAAATTTAAAGACAATACATATATAAAAGAAAAGTCGGCCTCCAGTAGCAGCCACAAACGCCTTACCACGTCCTTGTAGAGGTCGTCGTCATACTGGACCTGTCGCCGCCCGATGAGGACGACCCGACCGAAGACCTGACTGGTGAGCAGCTCCCTGACCAGGGCCTTGCCCGTCTCCCCCGTGTACCCCACCACGAAGGCCGACAGGTTCTTGGCCTTCAGGTCCTCCCGCAACTCAGCCATCTCTACACCAACCCTGAAGATAGAGAGAGAAGTGGGGTAAAATACACGTAGTTCTATTGGTATTGGTACAGATCATAAGGTGTATTTTGTAAGTGGAAAGGTTATTTTTAATAGGGAATTTCTGTGGTGTTTTGGTGTATTCTTTCGTACACCGACACCATAATGAAAGCCTAGTTTCACTAACATTTTTAAATCTGACTACGTTTTTGGCCATTATATTAAATGCTATAAACTTTTAAACATCTGAATAAATACCGGTGTACGACTGTTAGTAAGGAAAGGAACACGCTTGTCAATTGATTATGCACTATAATCTTCTTAAACACGCGTAGGAAATGGAGACTTATCATTGTGACATGTTAGGAAGGTACATTTCTTGATATTTACCAAATGTGATAGTTCTGCACAATATCTCAAAACATTAACACAGAACAAATGACATATAGAACCCACAAACAACAAAAACATATTTTCTTTTTGACTCATAGTCAGTACAAATATACTGGATATGAAAATGATTTGGCTCAGGCTGACCCTAATGAAATGTTGTGTATATTTTATATTCTCCATGTTGAAGTGCTAATATTAGGCTGACACTGAGATGACTAGGCGAGTCCTAAATAGTGAGATAGGTATAGGGATAAACGCAGCAACCAGAACCCCTTTTTCTGAAAATACCTGGCAGCTATCTTTTTTTAGACTGGGCAACCAAATTCTCTACCAGTGTAAAACCTTTAATATAAGTCGCGGCTTAAATGAATGGTAACCAAGAAAGCCTGGCAGACCTTAAATCGTAGGTGTGGCAAGATGAAAGTTGAAAGTGAGGGTGCGGCTTACATTACAGGTTTTACGGTATTTAAACATTTATTTACGGAGAACTGACCACACGTCAACTACATTAAGTACACCACACAGGTTTCACCATTTACCGCGGAGTGGAACTGCTGCAGCAGCAACAACTCGCCATCTTCAGAGATAGGCCACCTAGCGCTACGCCGGGCTCACTATGGGGATGCATGGTGAGCAGTGTCAGGAATATATATGTGCAAAATGTTAGTTTGTATTATGATCAAAGAGTGAGGTTTAACTATCCAAAACTGACACGACGAGGCAATTGCTTTGATTGATTTTCATGGAGATGATTACAGATAATTCAAAACGATTGTCTGAGAGTTTGTTTCAATTTACAGTATGATGTTGGGATGATTATACAAGAATTTTATAACTGCATCGGAAACCTAAAATATTGAGTTTGGAGCAGCGAAGGCAAAAACAGCTTTTAGCCTTAATGTTTAATCATAGTAAGAGTCCGAATGTTAAAAAAAAAATATCACAACGAAATACGTGTGGACAGGAAATATTTGTATTGAAAACTGAAAAAAAACAATGGTGGGAAATAAGATAAAAGCCCATTTTATAAGGGCACTATTTTGTGAAATGGCTTGTCCTCGACAATTAGATTACATGGCTTGTCCTCGACTATTAGATTACATGAACTTTGTAATATTGCCAAATTGGAATGTAGATGTATAATGTATATTACAGAGATGCCACTCTTCAAACATGAAAAATACGGAAAAGCATTTCCGTATAATACGGAAACTACTAAGGTAGTCTTTTCTTCTGTATTAAAGGCCTGGTGCTAAAACAAATTCTATGTACATGTGTTTTAATGTATATCTGATTTTTGTCACATGAAATCTAATACAAAAGTGTTTTCCTTCTAAGATTTTGGCATTTCTAAAAACTTGTTGTCCAAGCAAAAAATACGGAAATCCGTATATATACGGAAAAGTGGCATCTCTGATATTAGGTTGTATATGTACAAACAATTGTCAAATGATAATATTGTAAACAAAAGAAATGTTAGAACAAGGGCCCACGAGGCGCCGCTTTTTCTGACATCTATTCACAAAAGTGAATTGTATAAAAGAAATGTACTATATAAAGGAGCCATTGCATGGAATATCTTGGATGTGGCTACGAGGAATTTAGATACTTATGAAAAATTTAAAAACACACAGAAAATATGGCTCAAAAACACTATTATACCTGAATAAATGGTTGTAATCTGATTATATTTTTTTTATTGGCAAACTCCCTTTATTTGTGCAATATCGTGTTCTTTGACTATGATATAGTAATATCAACATAAACATGTCCTCGTTGAACAATGTGAAAATTCTTTGTAAACCATATCTCGTTTTTTGATATGATAATTATATGAATCTGTTTGTGTAACTTAATCTTATTGTGTATATATGTTATTATTATTTGTACTTATGTTGTGTATATGTGACTGATGTTTGATGTAAACTAGCAATTATTTGCTAATCATGTGTCAGTATAAATAAAAGAACTCACAAAAAATAAAGACAATACAATATTGAGTAGATTTGCCAATGTTTAAAGGTGGAATTTTGTTTAATTATAAGATGTTTGGTGATAGCTTACTGTGATTTCGATGTATAAGACATAATGTTTTCTTAATAGATTGACTATGTATTAACCTAATTTGATTGTGGAAACCGTGAATTAATAATTTACTATACTTGATGAAGTTGATCTGGAAGACCGGGGGGGGGGGGGGGGGGGGTTACCCCTGAAGCTTATTTCAGAAGTAAAAAGAAAGGAATTTGAGTAAAACCGACATGTGTCACCTGTTTAAAGGCTTCTTCAGGGTTCATAATTTGTATTATGATGTATGGGGTTTACGGGGTACATGATCTGGCACCTCCATAGCTTGAGAGGTGGAAATTTTCAAGTATGTGGGTCCCATTAATTTTGTTAAAATGAAAAACTTGATGTTGATAACTGCAAACCGCTTATTAGGCTTTTCCTATGCCTGTGGTATTACTAAAAGTAATGTGAGGTCATCTGCTCAGTCAGGGCAAACAGTTTGATCTATAACTGGAAGAGATTATGATAGATATATCATGACTCAAACATCTCATGAATGCTTCAAGTCTATGATGACTTGTGTCAGACTTTGGGAACATCCTTTTTGTAAATAGATTTCTCTTAAGATAAACAGATTTCTAGCTTTCTAAAACGATCCAATTCGCAGTCTATCCACCTCCTCACATTTTGGAATACAACATAAAAGGTTCCGGACCCACACTTAACACATCATACTAACTTATAACTACGATCTGTTCCAGTCTTCTCTTCTCCACAGTACCACGCGTATATCTATGTCGTCCTTTCGTGACAAAGAGCTATATTTTCCTTGCTCTGATATACGTTTTGTAGCTTATAAGTTTTACATAAACTTTAGTATTTGGATCAATTTTACCGAGCAGCAGGGTATTGACTGGATATGCGAAGTGCCTGAACTGTCACCTTCTCATTAATTCTCCATTAGTATAACGTTAAATGGTTGGTCCAACCTAGTGAAATCAGGTTCGGTCATACAACACAGCCTATATAGGGCGTGACGAAGTTCGGTAACTCTTCAGTCCAATAACCAGTGGAGTTATTAGTCAACATAATAAGTTCATGCAGTGTTGCTTTGGAACATTCCCCATACCAATTCGAGCCCGGGAACATTTAGATACTACATAAGGTCATATTCCATTCCAACCCGTCAGTGTTGCCAAATGGTGAATAACAAAGGGGTAGATAAATTTTTGATTGAAATCTGAAATTGAGTATTTAGAGAAAACTGATGATCAGAGTATATTTATTGTCATCTGTTGTGGGAATAATTTCATTGTAAATCAGTTTAAGCTTGTGAATTCATATATGTTTGTCAACTGCAACTGACCATTCGCATCCTTCTTTGACAGAGAAATGTTATAAGAGGTATTGTAGATATACTCTAACTAAGTGTTTCTAATACTCAATAAATTTTGTTTAACTTAAAGCGTGCTTGGGAGATCCATGCAAGTCTATCATCTTTGGTATTTTGTACTGGTGGCATCTAAAATTCAACACCGACAGCCCTCTACTAAATGATCACGACAAAGGAGAAACACTAGCGGCTTACAAATTTTCGAGATATTCTATCGCGGTAAAATTGGGCTTGGGATAGTTTGGCTCAACTGCGATATGGGAAAAAATTACTAAAAGCACTATCAAGTAGATTGCAGGACATGAACATCCAAAATTGTATTAGATATCTATCAGATATATTGTTTAATAAGTAAAGGGGGCTTCCATAAAGTATATACGCACCAAGGGGGGGTGGGGGTGGGGGTCTGAAATTTTTGAAAATTTGCGTACGTTCCTGTACAAATCCATTGCGTATCTTAGGCCAAGTGAGGGGGGGGTCTAAAATTTGACAAATTTTGCGTATGTACTAAATGGAAGGACCCTAAAACCGAAAAATTGAACTATAGAGGTTTAATTATCCGTTTAAAGTTAATGCGTGTTTGTGTTGTTTCGTTGTATAGATAATAGCTAGCTCCATTCGCAGTCTCCCTCCTCGTCGACTGCGGTCGTCCAATACATAATTATAGTTCCCTTATCATGTAAGACGTGAACACTCGTTGTGAAAGGATTTGTTGTTTATTATCCAATGTCTAGTCGTTCCATGACAAGAACTCGATTGACCATGATCAGTCCCGAGGTTAGAGTTCCCTCAAACACATTCAGTCAACGCTCCGCGCTCTAACACAATTTCTATATGCCTCTCTCCAGAACCTAGACTGCAGATTAAAGGTCCAACCTTCACAGGATGTTTACTCACACAGTGCTTGCAGCTACTCTGGCTAGCTAAGAGCGGAACACATTATTATATGGTGGTACATCACACCTTAACTCCTCCCTCATTTCACTACTGTCAAAGTGAAACATTGGCTAACACGTGCGCTTCTAAGCTCACGTCATGCTGCCCAAACATGGACTGGCCACCCGCGTCAGTACAAAATCAAGGGACGTGAAACATTATCAAGAAATGCCACAATGAATATCACAAACAGAAAAATCATTTAGAGAAGAAAAATCACCAGGAATGAGAAGTACCTTGACACGTACAGCTCAGTTTTTGATGTAAAAGCAGTAAAAGCTGTGACTGAGTTTTTCACTTGCAAAATGAAGATATAAGCTCAAGATAATTTTTGATGAACCTGCAAGAATATTTATCTATATCTACATTACATTCCCTTCAAAATGACATATAGTTTTGCTTTTTAATTTGCCCTCGAGGTGCACAGTGAGCCTTCTAAAGTAGATTACATGTCATTTTGACAGGTAAAACTAGAGCACAATGTATAACTGGCTGTAACTCTTGAACCAACGCAGATAGAGATAAAATTCAAAAAGCATTAAACTAGACACTGAATCTGGCTGATGATACGTTCCTCAATATTTTTGAGCATTTTAATTTTTTTTTATGTAATTTTATGAGGGCCTGCAAGAACAATTTTATGAGGGCCTGCAAGAACAGATCAATGGGATGTACGAATTCTGCAATAAGTGGCATATGATTGTTAGTCCGATGAAAACAAAGGTCCTTATTTTCAATAAGAAAGAAAGTAGTACAACAGACTTTGTGATTGGTGGAAACGATATAGAAGTTGTGAGTGAATACAAATATCTCGGCTTTATTTTCAACACTCTTAAGAGGGATCCATTAAGTACAATGCCGGATTATCTTGTTAATCAGGCCCGAAAAGCTAGCTATCAGGCCAAAAAACTAAGTGCTGAAACTCTAGGTAGATTATCTCCGAAACTAGCATTTAAAGTTTTCGACACCCAGATATTGCCAATAATGGAATATGGATCAGAAGTTTGGTATAGATTTAAGGAAAATGATAAGTTAGAAACATTTAATTTAATGTATATTAAAAGTACATTAGGAATAAGATCACAGACCCCGACTGATGCAGTTTTCAGTGAGACTGGGCGTTTCCCAGTGCAGCTAAGAAGACATATTAGTACTCTAAAATACTGGTTAAGAATAGCAAATTTACAAGAGCATGATCCAATTCGTAATGCATTTGACTCATTGGTCAACCTTCATCATCACGGTCAGAGTAACTGGTGGACTGAGGTACATAAACTTCTTGAATCACTGAATCTGTCTGAGCCAGAATTAATTATAGCGGTACCAATCACTGTAAGAAATAAAACACTGGCAGGACTAAGAGAAAGATTGTACAATATGCATATGGAAAACTGTTTGTTGAGAGTGAAAGATAACACGAAGGGAAAACTAAGAACGTTTCAACAATTCAAAGAAGAATATCGTACAGAAAGTTACCTACTTTGCATGTCTAATCTAAAACATTTGACAGCTCTGGCCAGGTTAAGAATGAGTTCTCATTCACTTGCTATAGAGACAGGACGTCATGTAAAACCTAAGGTTGCTAAGGAAAATAGAAAGTGTCTAAACTGCTCCTTGAACGAAGTTGAAGATGAACAGCACTTTCTCCTAAGTTGTACGCTATATGATGGACTGCGCCAATCTTTACTTAACTCATTATCATTGGACAGCTCTACAATTTCCCACGATGACTTGTTTATTTCTGTTATGGGTAGTAAAGATGCTAAGGTCATCAAAGCGCTGGGTGCTTATGTATACTCGGCATTCAAAACCAGAGAAAACCACGTAAGACAATATTAATCAGTATTATTAGTCTTTAGCAAAGTTGAGCAGCATTATATTACTAGTCTGTTGTTACCTAGTCAGTTGTTACAGGTGTCACAGTTTGTGCCAACAAGGTCATGGTGCTCTTTGTTTTTGCCAATATCATATCACTATAGCCCGTCCATTCATTAACTGAATCTCGAAACATTTAGAACCGGATAGTTAATATAGATCTAGATCTCACTACACATATGCCTCTATCTATAGACATTCAGTTGTCAAAACATAATAGTATTGATGTTAATAGTATTGCGATTGCCAGGTGTTTATTGCTGTCTTAATGATTGTTTATTGTATATATGTTACTGTCTTTGTAAATGACACATGAGATCAGCTTGTAATGACTCTTTGATGTCAATAAAAGTACTACTACTACTACTACTACTGTAATATACCTAACTAGAATCTAGATCTACTCGTTCTGACTGTAGACCTCTCTAGGCTGCATGCATTCGATTACAGAATTCGATCACCCTAGGGCTAGGCTAAGTAATATTTCTCAGCGCTTGAGTCATAGGGCAGAGGGCCCTGATCGCGCCCTGATCCTCCATTGTATTTGTTTCTTCTATTATCGCCCAGGTAAAAGGTGTATGCCACGCCCACCTGAAACCAAATAGGTGTTTGTGTATCACAACTTACCTGATATTCCTATCTTCGTTATCTGTTGGGATGTTCTCAAGGTACCAGAGCAAGGCACCCGTCACAAAAGCAAAAACTACCGCAAGAAGGGCTCCTTTGGCAAACATTCACGGTGGTCAAAGCGGCACGTTGGTTCACGCACCTGCCGCTTGGTGGCAGTAGCGCGCCGTACCGTAGCGCCCCCAGAGGACTGCGGCGCCTTTCTCCCGCCACAAAGTTTGAGAACCGTACAGCTGATGTCGACTGTCTAGAGCTAAGACTGAGATCGCCACTGAGAATCTAGTACATGTAAGAAGCAAACTTGCTTGTTTTTTCACCCTTGTTCTAAAAAAAAGTATGGAATAAAGTTACTATAGGCCTAATGCTTTTCTGGCCCTAGGGGCCGTCCATAAATGACATCATGCTATTTTTGACAATTTTTGACCCCCCTCCCCCCCTTGTCATGTTTTGTCATGCGCCCACTGACCCCCCTCTATAAATGACATCATATGAAGAGGACCCCCCCCTCCAATTACAGATAAAATATAAGCAGGGATGGACATACCCAAGGACCCAAAGACCTTATAAAGCAGATTTCCGTGCCTAGGAGGCAATCTGACCCTTAAAAAGAAATTTCAACATTGAAAAATCCAAACTTTTCCGACATTTCCCCCCTGAAATTGTCGAAATTAGAATTTTTCAAACATGATGTCATGCGCTACATGACCCCCCCCCCCCTCCCCCCCTTGTTGAACTATTGTTAATGTTTGATTTAATACTGCTTGATGTGTATAGTTAATTTATCCATGAGTCGTTCATCCAGGTTATCGAGCCGATCAGCCTGCGTTTAAAGTTAATACATCCATTCCCCAATAGTTCAAAAGAAATGGACGATGAGGGAGCTGGTAAAGTGAAAGGTCTTTTATTCAATTAACATCTCATCCCGAGTCAAAGCCACAGTGAATAAGTCTCCATCAATCCACCTTCCCATCTCCTACTCAGCGATCAGCCACATTTAGAATACAAGTTGTTCCAGCGCATTCCAGACCGCCCTAGTGCTTAGCTCTATCACAATCCTTTGTCCGAAGCTGTTGGTATTGGTAAACTCCAGTATACTGCGCAGGAGCCGTAGGTATTACTCCGAGCAGTTCTTCTAACTCTATGGTTAAACTCTAACTCCTAACTAACTCGCTCCCTACCTTTGCAACACCTTTTATACTGGTTAACAGGTGGCGCTAGGAGCGTGAAATGTCTCTGCCTAGAGGTAGACTTGCTAGGTCTGATCCTAACTAAATTATAAAAGATGATCATATATTAAAAGTACTAAGCTATTAGTACATTCGACGGCGGTCAGATGTTTGAGATTGAAGAGGTGGACGACATAGCTCAAACCTAATAAAGATTATTCAGTCAAATGTGAGGTGTTCCCAATTTGGATTGTTGGACATATTTTATTATTATTAGAACGAACTGATGTTGGGTGGCTTTGACTCTCGTGGTACATTCAGCACAGTGTCGATATAATTATAGGTTCCATTTTCTGGTCATTCAGAGATGTGACCCAAAGGTACCATTTCATGAATGGAATTATCTATTACATAAGTACATTGTGGTATCAGCCCCGCACTGAGCTCAAGGACTGCGGAACCCGTTCATAAAGTAACAAGGTAAGTTCATAGGACCGTAAGATGGTCCTTAAAGTGAAGGGATTGTCATGCGACCCCTGACAAAGAAAGTCCAGAGGATTGTGAAATGATCCTCAAGGTAAAGGAGATGATTCTGCCTACTGTGGCAGTACTCATTGTTCTGAGTGTAGGGTCCGTTACTTGACGGCTCAGGAAAACACAGAAGAAAACAGGTAAGTTTGGGAGGTGTTCTCAATACCATGTCCAGTATTAACTTAGTACATACATGTACAGATTTTTGCTCTATGCGGTTTGGAACAAAAGTCAACAAAATTCAACATATATACAGTGTGAAGTCATCTTAATCCTCTAAAATTAACAAATGCTCAGCAAATTCAATTCTAGAACGAGTTAACACAATAATAAGTGACTTCGGAGAAATCGGACATCTTGAATGACCGGGTTTCATCACATAATGCAGGTTGATTTTCGACCAATTTTCAACTAAAAAGACATTATTTACAATAAATACAAGATCCATGCAGTAGACCGACTAATATTAAATAGTTTGACACCTATAAACCACCATTCCCAGCGCGCGCCCATCAGTCACCCTTAGTACATGTGTACTTAGCAGGACGCTTGACTGGAATTCCCATCCAGGGCCCGACCTCGGTCTGGGTTCCTCCAGGCGTTAAGTGCCCGGATGGCAATTTCTGTTTCGAATGAATTTAACGAGTTCGCGCGCTCGATATGAATTATTGTGCCGTGATAACTGGATTTTATCGCCTGATTATGTTGATTGGGGATCTAAACTTTAGTTTAGCGTAGATTTTGAAAGAAATCATACGATGGTTTGATCATGCTAGCCAATTTCAAAATTTGGATCCCTCGGATCAAAAAGGGGTTTTCCCAAATTAGCCTCGATATGACGTCATTTTAATCAGTGCCGGCGGTCACCTTGGAGTATTAAGACGTGTTTTTTGCCTAGTTCTCTTTTGTCAATCTTTTCCACCATCTACCATGGTCCGCGTCGCAGTTTTCTGTTCGGATCGCGAGGGCGGGATTGAGGAATACCCTGACCTTTTACTGGCAGGCACCGAGCACACCTGCATCGTTTTCTCTTGCCAAGATGCCACGACAGCAGAACTTTCAGGGTATGCCTTCGCGCATCACGTTATGTGGCCGGACAATGTTTTAATAGTAGTCTGCAACTTGTTAGACGTCTTAACGTGGGATCAGGAACTGGAACTTTACATTCCGTTGTACACCAGCTCGGACGCCGCTGCCAAGTTCTACGCGGAGACCCTGAACCGAGCCTTCCTTAACGTGAAGTCTCACCCAGCACCATCTACTTTGGTTATGGCCACCCCCTCCGGCTTTGACGTTCGTCGATGGGCCCTGACGGATAGTGACGGGTCGCTCCAGAAATGGGTCAACCGGTTGGTGCCCAAAGTCAGTCGGGAGGTGCGCCGTGCCAACGAGTGGTTCGGGGTGCCCACTGCGGATACAGGGCGAGTACTCCACATTGTCCGGACGGTTGCCGACGGAAATATGACCGTCAACGATTTCAGAGAACTTGAAGATGGATACCGGCCCTCAGATCGCGTGGTCCGACGCTTGGCACGGGTACTAGGGCGACTGATTACCCGCCTGCCTTTGGTGACACGTTAGGCCGTCGGCACTCGGCCCCTTTTTTTGTGTATATAATAATTTTGGAGTGATTCCCATCAAGTGATTCTTGTGATTCAATTCCTGGTTAGCACCCAGGTCACAAGTATATATCCAAGAGGCATCAGCCAGTTTGTTTTCATGGGAAGCGCAGACCACAAGACTGTTCTTACGGGACTTTAGATGCTCTTCTCTCGCCTGTTGCCGGGCGTCGCCCTTCTCTGCCCAGCCGGCCCTTCACCTCTACCGCTCCACTCCTGGTGAGTTTAACCTTTTTCCCTTGTTATTAGCACGTTAGGTAGGCTACTAACTCGTTGGTCTTAAGGAGATTGTTGGTCTAGAATTCTGTTAGCAGCTTTCGGCTCGCCTTCACGTGGTTGAATTCCGGAAGCTGGCGTCACTCCCGGAACCAGAGATTGTATTTCGCTGGTGATTTTTGTAACGGGTAGCGTGGGTGGCCACCTGGTGTTTACTTTGGTTTCAAGATGGTGGATGCGGGCCGGAAACTAGGACCTCGTGTACTAAACCTATTATCTTTTCCAGGTCCTGTGGTTGGTTATAATAACATGAATGGTGTAAGATGGTAGTATTGGGCACTGAGAGACGTCAGACTATATGATTTTAGTGGGAGGAATCGTTTAGGCGAACATGATCAAGCGTTTTTATCTCGCGCGTGGTTGGGCGATAATAGAGGGTTTTCTTGGCTAGTGGTTTGTTGACATTACCGATTCAAGCAGGCTCTCAGCGTGTGGGTAGGGTATGCCGTATTGGCCTTGTAGTATTATTTTATGCTTATTGTCTACTAGTTGACTGACACTGCACCAATGGAATTGTATGTATGACCAGGCATTCCGGTCTAAACTGTACAGCACTGGATTTGCTGTGACAGAATTCTTTGGTTTGACGTTCCCCGTACAAGACAATGGAAACAATCCACTTGGCGGCGCCATAAGGTGTGAGGCGCTTCATGGGGTTACCCCTGGTAAGTTTAGGAACTGCATGTGACCAAGTACTCTGGTCTGGGCTGCGTAGCATTAGATTGGCTGTGGCAGAATTCTTTGATTAGTTGTTCCCCTTACAGGGTAATGGAAACACTCTCTTGATGATCACATGATGCGACACCATAGGTAGAGTCGTCTGACTGGTTGTCGGCGACTCCAGGGTAAGTTGAAAGGGCGTAGCAAAAGGCTACAAACACCAGTTCAGTCTTTGGTGTGGTACCAAGACCGTCACTGCCTTTGTGTTAGAATAAGGTTTATAGACAATGTTAGTGTGCAGTGTCGCCCAGAGGGGAGGGGGAGAAATAATGGTTAGGACTGGTCTATTGCTATGTTTTTCTTTTAGAGAGACTACTTTTGGTTTTCTAAGAGCCATTGCTTGAACGGTATGTCGTCTGACTAATCCTGTCCTGCGGTACACCTGCGTAAATATTTTCTTTTATTATTAATTAATTAATTAACTTTGACAGGGTCCATATTGATGAGTTACTGAGTGGCAGCTTGGCGTTCACCCTCCTAATTTTTGTTCTGGGTCTGAGCGCCAAACTCCACCATCTACATTGAGTGGTTGACGTCTCCACCTTTCCAGTCAGGTAGAGGCGTCCCTACCACTTAGACAATTTCTTGAATAATTATCCTACCTGCATGCATGCTAACATAACTCTGTACAATACTGAGGGTTTTCATTCCGTGAGTCTACGTGCCTTTTACGCTGGCATCGAGTATTAACTGTACATGGAAATTGGTTGGTTACAAGTTGCTTAATTATCACCTGAGAGGATCGGGGCCCAGACCCGGGTTTAATTCCGGTCTGAACACCAACCTAATCAGCTACACGTGGTCGTCGGCACCCCCCCCTGTTTTGTAAAACTAAAGGGGTCGAGTGCCGAGTCCCACATTTGTTACAATCAGGAGCAGCATGTATATTACCTTTAATATACACACTACCCCTTTTTACAACTAAGAGATGTGTAAATGCACTTCTCCAGAAAGACAGCACCTAATTAGTCGGGCCTCTTTTTCCAAAGTGTAGATCCAGGTTAAACCCGTATTCTGTTCAGGTCTTTGCCCGTTTTTCTTATGGAGAGCCGAGACTACTCCTGAAAGGACTCCGCCCCCAGCCTATTTTAACTATGCGCACGAGGGGCAGGAATTTTTTTTTGTGTGCTAAAGACAGTTTTAGAATTTTGACTTTACTAATAGGACGGGTAGACTATCTGCTAAGGGTTTAACCAAGTTTGTAGCCGTTCGTCAGGGAATTAGTAGTCCGTGTCCCCCCTCCTCAGCTCAACTGTTGAGCGGAGACCCGGTTACTTTATGCGCCACGACGGCGGTCGAGACTAATGTTTCTTTTTTTTTTTTTTTTCTTCTCGACGGCAGTCAACTCTGAAGCCGCACGTCTCTTTTATTAATTTTGTTATTACTAATTTACCCGGGTTCTCCACCAAATGAACTATTGTTAATGTTTGATTTAATACTGCTTGATGTGTATAGTTAATTTATCCATGAGTCGTTCATCCAGGTTATCGAGCCGATCAGCCTGCGTTTAAAGTTAATACATCCATTCCCCAATAGTTCAAAAGAAATGGACGATGAGGGAGCTGGTAAAGTGAAAGGTCTTTTATTCAATTAACATCTCATCCCGAGTCAAAGCCACAGTGAATAAGTCTCCATCAATCCACCTTCCCATCTCCTACTCAGCGATCAGCCACATTTAGAATACAAGTTGTTCCAGCGCATTCCAGACCGCCCTAGTGCTTAGCTCTATCACAATCCTTTGTCCGAAGCTGTTGGTATTGGTAAACTCCAGTATACTGCGCAGGAGCCGTAGGTATTACTCCGAGCAGTTCTTCTAACTCTATGGTTAAAATCTAACTCCTAACTAACTCGCTCCCTACCTTTGCAACACCTTTTATACTGGTTAACAGGTGGCGCTAGGAGCGTGAAATGTCTCTGCCTAGAGGTAGACTTGCTAGGTCTGATCCTAACTAAATTATAAAAGATGATAATATATTAAAAGTACTAAGCTATTAGTACATTGTCATGTCTGGTCATGGAAGCATGAACCCCCCCTCCCCCCCTGCTGCATGTCGTCATTTATGGACGGCCCCCTAGGCCTTGGTACTGCATGAGTCATGCCTGCCAACATTTCAGCGGCCCTAATAAAGACAAATGTCAAAAGTGACGGTAGTAAGTGATCATGAAAATCAGGACATTTTCCCCAAAATAAGGACAGCCTTATATATACTTAGATATGTATTTTGGATCTTATATTATATAATTAGGGGGGGGAGCTCGCCCCTCTAAATCCTTCCCTGAAAGCAATGAAATAACAAATCACATAGAATTATGTAGAAACCTGTTTTCTTAAGAAAATTCAATATGCTCTAACTGGCCTGATAAGGACATTTTCACACCTGATAAGGACAATAAGGACAAGGGTAAAAAATAAGGACTGTCCTTATCAAATTAGGACAGTTGGCAGCCTTGACAGCCTAGTGCATGTATATCTTCTCACCAATAGCTATCTGACACAGATCCAGAGATTTCTTTTTTTCCTTTTTTTTCAAAGGGGGCAGGGGGCTTAAGTAAAAATTTGAGGTGGCCCACATGGCGGCCAGAATTTTACATCAGAAAATCTAAATTTGGCTAAAATAAGGTGGGGGGGGGGGGGAGGGCACCGTGACCCCCCTTTAATTCCATCCTTGAATATAATGGGCACTAGATAGGCTTCTATGCATATATTGCAATTAAGTTTACCGTAATGATAGGTTTCGCTGAAATTGAGTGTATATACCTGAACTTTGTGAGATGTTTTTGACCGGCTTCTATGCATAGATCTATTGCAATTAAGTTTACCGTAATGATAGGTTTCGCTGAAATTGAGTGTATGTACCTGAACATTAATTTTTGATAGGATTTTGAAAGGATAATTCTGGATACAGAATAGGCCTATTGAATTATTGAACAGAAAGTCATTATATAGCGGAATATACGTTGAAGATCCGTTTATTCAGATGTAAAAATAAAAAGATATGATTATATTGTTAACTTTGATCGAGGTATTGCTACCAGTTGCCACGTCCAGGTCCAGTGTTGATTGCCAGTGTATCGTGAGCCAGATCTTCTCAGCAGTTGTCCAGTTAAATTAACCTAAACGTTCGCTTAAAGGGGCTGTCATGTCCTGCGGTTGTTAAGCTTACGTCCGCCAATGTTAACCTAACAATGCGATGGTCGGTGACGTGTTTTCCTCTTTTGGAACATAATCCAGTGAAGTTATTGGTAACATCACAAATTTGGCGCCACTCTGCGATAGTTACAATGTACCAATTCATGTCCTGTCGCAGGACGAGAAAGCCCCTATAAATACTAGTAACATAGATGATATCCAATTACTACTAGCTAAGGATAAGCCAATCTACTATAAGGTAATGTTGCAAAAACCATTAAGTTAAATAGCTTTAACAATTGCCAGGAAAGGCCTTCTTAACTACAGCCAGGATAGGCTTTCAATGATAAAGCATTGATGTGAACTGTTCAGAGGCAGTTCCAGTGGCTCCAGTGGTTCCCATGGTTCTGATGGCTCTGGAGGTTCTGATGGCTCTGGAGGTTCTGATGGCTCTGGTGGTTCTGACGGCTCTGGCAGCTCTAGTGGTTCCAATGGTGTCATTGGTTCTGACAGCTCTGGTGGTTCTTGCAGCACTGGTGTTTCTGATGGCTCCTGTGGTTCTGACGGCTCTGGTGGCTCCTGTGGTTCTGACAGCTCCAGTGGTCTTGAGGCTCCGGTGGTTCTGATGGCGCCATTGATTCTGACGGCTTCGGTGGTTCTGGTGGCACTGTTTGTTCTGAAGGTTCTGGTGGTTCTGACAGGTCCGGCGGTTCTGATGGCTCTGGTGGTTCCAATGGCTCTGGTGGTTCTGCCGGCGCTGTTGGTTCTGATGTCTCCACTAGCTGTTTCCGATGTTTGCGGTGGTTCCAAAGGCTCAGGTGGTTCCCGCGGCACCATTGGTTCTGATGACATTGTCTCCAGTGGTTCCGAAGGCTGCAGTGGTTCCAAAGGCTGCAGTGGTTCTAAAGGCTCCAGTGGTTCCAAAGGCTCTGGTGGTTCCAAAGGCTCCGGTGGTTTTGACACCTGCAGTGGTCCCAATGGCTCTGGTGGTTTGAGTGATTCTGACGGCTTGGTGGTTCTGGCAGTGCCGGTGATTCTGATAGGCCCAGTGGTTCTGATGGATTCCGTGGTTTCAATAGCTCCAGTGGTTCTGGCGGCTCCAGTGGTTCCGATGGGTTCGGTGGTTGGAGTGGTTCTGATGGCTCTGGTGGTTCTGGCAGTGCCGGTGGTTCTGATAGCTCCAGTTGTCTCTGATGGATTCCATGGTTCTGGCTCCAATGGTTCTGGCGGCTCCAGTGGTTCCGATGGGTTTGGTGGTTCTGACGGCTCCAGTAGTTCTGAAGGCTCCAGTGGTTCTGATGGCACTGTTGGTTCTGATGGCTCCGGTGGTTCTGATATCGCAAGTGGTTCTGATAGCACTAGTAGTTCCATGGCTCTGTAAGTTCCAGCGGCACTGTTGGTTCTGGTGGCGCTGTTGGTTCTGACGTCTCCGCTGTTTAGGATATTTTCGCTGGTTCCAAGGGCGCTGGTGGTTCTCCTCAGCACCATTGGTTCTGACGTCGTTAGTGGTTCCAATGGCTCTGGTGGTTCTGAAGGCTCTGGTAGTTCCACAGTCTCAGGTGGTTCCGACATCTCTGTTTGTTTTGACAGCTCCAGTGGTTCCAATGGCTCTGGTGGTTCCAGTGGTTCTGATGGCTCTGGTGCTTCTGGCAGCACTGGCGGTTCTGATAGCTTTGGTGGTTCTGACGGATTCTGTTGTTCCGATGGCTCTCGTGGTTCTGGCGGCTCCAGTGGTTCCAATGGGTTCGGCAGTTCCGATGGCTCCAGTGGTTCTGAAGGCTCCAGTGGTTCTGATGGCACTGTTGGTTCTGACGGCTGCCGCTCGCTAGTCAACGTATCACAACTTAGGGATTTGGGAGAGGGGGGGGGGGGAGGGGATTAGGCCGCCGGGTCGGTCGCCCTCGGTCCACTAAACCGTTGTACAAACAAAGTGAGAGTGACTAGAACTCCCAAAACAAGCACCGTTGGCAAAGTGTTAGGACGGGTCTTGACTGTAAAACGGTTTTCAAGTGCCGGTTTCCCGGCCACAACTTTGACGGACCCTTACGGTCCCATACCCCGGTAGTTGTTAACCTCGCACGGTCTCCAGCCCCCCCTACTCGGGGGGAACCCCCCCCCCCCCGCTCTCGACGCCTCCCACCCTGCCTTTATTTTTTTTTTGTTCAAATAAAAGTTTGTAAAATGATTTCCAATAACAATATTAGACGGTCGGTATCCCGCGTTCTTGGGTACTCCCCACTCTTCCACTCCCCCTTTTTTTCAACTAAAGGATTGTAATATGAATTCCAAGAACAAAGCTAGACAAAAATATTTTTGTAAGATGAAATTAAAAAAACAAACGTGGAAAACGCCATCTAATTAACATCGAGGGTCGTTCTCACGGGCCCCTTCCCACGGAGGCTATCTGTACTACTCGGGGGGAACCCCCCCCCCCCCCCCCCGCTCTCGACGCCTCCCACCCCGCCTTTATTTTTTTTTTGTTCAAATAAAAGTTTGTAAAATGATTTCCAATAACAATATTAGACGGTCAGTATCCCGCGTTCTTGGGTACTCTCCCCACTCTTCCACTCCCCCTTTTTTTCAACTAAAGGATTGTAATATGATTTCCAAGAACAAAGCTAGACAAAAATATTTTTGTAAAATGAAATTAAAAAACCAAACGTTGATAACGCCATCTAATTAACATCGAGTGTCGTTCTCACGGGCCCCTTCCCATGGCGGCTATCTGTACTTCGTGACGTTTCGCTATATTTCAAAGATAGGTCGTCGACTTTCAGTGTCTTTCCCACGTTTAACCCTTTCCCACGTCTCCCACTATCTGACGTCAGCCCACGCTCCCGCGTGCCGGGCACGGTCCTTATAAAAAACCCAATCGGGCGTTCCGCTTCATTTACCGGTAAAATGACCTCCGAACAACGTGCCGCCGATTTCGATCCCGCGGAGGAGAGTTACAACGATTTTCTCCTACGAGTGACCAGATACTTCGCGGAGGCGGGCGGGGTTGGGGAATACGCGGACCTTCGAATGGTCGAGGTCAAGGAGGAGGATATGTTCCAGGAGGGGGAGGGGGAGGACGTTCAACAGCGGCAGGACCAGGCGCACGAGGCGATGGGGCAGGACCAGGAGCAGGACCAGGAGCAGGTTCCAGACCAGGAGCAGGTCCAGGACCAGGTCCAGGAGTCTGACCAGCAGCAGGACCCTCAGGCGGAGCCCCCAGCTACCATGGAGGGGGAGGACGTTCAACAGCGGCAGGACCAGGCGCACGAGGCAATGGAGCAGGACCAGGAGCAGGACCAGGAGCAGGTTCTAGACCAGGAGCAGGTCCAGGACCAGGTCCAGGGGTCCGACCAGCAGCAGGACCCCCAGGAGGAGCCCCCAGCTGCCATGGAGGGGGAGGACGTTCAACAGCGGCAGGACCAGGCGCACGCGGGCCAGGTGCAAGACCGACGATCTCGGCGGCAGGCCGGGCTGCCCCCGACTCACCGGCCCCTCCGGCCCTGCTCGCCCGATTACGTGCTGGGGGTCACGGATAACGCCCGACAGAACATTCGAACAGTAAGTTAAAATTATGTAACATGGCTTTCAAACGCACCATTTATGTTAGATAGAATTCTGCATGTCGTTCTTCATAGCCAGGTGGGGGGGCCCGGCAGGGAAGAGGGGAGGGGCAGACTTTAGACTTAGCCAAAGTCCGGCGGGTGGGGACGAAGCGTAACTTAAAATTATGTAACATGGCTTTCAAACGCACCATTTATCTTAGTTAGAATGGCCCCGTTAGAATTCAGCATGTCGATTTTCATGGCCAGGTTGGGGGGGGGGGGGGCGGCAGGGAAGAGGGGCGGGCCAGACTAAGTCCGGCGGGTGAGGAGAAGGGGTGGGGGAGGTGTTAAATTTTGCTTGGTATGCGTATTGGTTGGCGCTCTATTTCCAAATAGTTACATTCATTGACCAAAGTAAAATGGTTTTGAATACATTTATAAATGGCGCCTCCTCTTAATTAATCTTAGGTACTAGCACTGCCGCCACTGCAGCGGGGTCGGCGGGGGCCAAGGCGGCCCCTAAGTCCGGGGGAGGCAGCTGAAACGGCCAACCTAAGGCGTTTGGCCTCGGCGCGTGTTATGGTAGGTAAAAAGTACCATACCCTAAATAAGTAGCCATCTCTCTCCTAGGACCTATAACTGACGTCGCCTAAAAACGTTCATTTGGTTAGGAATATCTCTACATGGGCCGTGATGGGTAGCTTTATATTCTGTAATATGGTTTCCAAAGCAAGGAGGAGGGGCGGGCGTGATTCACATTCTTGAAGGACCTGATAAAAAGAGACCAAGACGACAGGAGAATGCACGAGCAACGCTGGACACGCGACCACTAAAATGGTAAAGTTTAATGACTCTCAAACGGCCCTTTTCAGGGCCAACACTTACACAAAAAGTTGTCTTGCTCAGATAAGCCGCTATTATTGGGGATTATAATTTTAATAGAAAGTCATTTTACAAAAGCTCGTTGTAGAAAAAGGCGTGAGAATGTTGCGGTGAGAATGTTGCGGTTCAAAGTCATTTTACACTTTATGGAAAGGGGGGGTGTAGGGTATTGGGAAGGGGGCCGTGGTAGGGGCCCACCGCCTTGTGTGGGGTACGGGCGGCCGGGGTAGGTGGGGTGCGCTCGGTCCCGCCCTCGGTCCCTACTTTGGTGTGTCTATTCAACATCCCCTCCCGGTGCCGTATTTGGACACTTCTAGTCACTCTTTTTAATTACTAAACAAACAAACCCGGCGGGTGGGCGACCGGGTCGACCAGGGGACCGGCGTCTTACCCAAACACTACCGGATTATCCTCTTACAACACGTTGACTAGTGAGGAGCTCCCGTTCTGACGGCTCCGGTGGTTCAGACGCTACCGGTGGTTCTGATGGCTCTAGTTGTTCTAACGGTGCTGGTGGTTCCGATGGTGCCAGTGGTTCCGATGTCTCCGATGGTCCCAACGTCTCCGGTGGTTCTGAAGGCTCCGGTGGTTCCAAGGGCTCAAGTGGTTCCTACAGCACCGTTGGTTCTGACATCTCCAGTGGTTCTGACATCTCCAGTGGTTCAGATGTGTCTGGTAGTTCTGAAGGCTGCGGTCGTTCCCTGGCACTGTCGGTTCCCCTTTTTTGGGCCAATTTTAAATTTTTTTAATGTAAAACTCGTCCTAAAGGTAATTAAGATGAAAATTTTTTCAATATCGCGCCCCCCCCCCTTTTCAAAAACCTGAATCCGCCACTGCACGGCGCCATCAGTTCTGATTTCTCCGATGGTTCCGATGTCTCTGGTGGTTCTGAAGGCTCTGGTGGTTCTGACGGCTCTAATGGTTCTTGTGGTACCATTGATTCTGACGTTTCCAGTGGTTCCGACTCTTCCGGTGGTTCCCACAATGCCATAGGTTCTGATGTCTCCGCTGGTTCTGATGTCTCTGGTGGTTTTGATGTCTCAGGTAGTTCCAATGTCTCAGGTGTTACCGATGTCTCTGATGGTTCCGTTGGCTCTGATAGTTCTGATGGCACAAGTGGTTCCTACTTTTTCTATGTTTCTGATAGCTCCTCTGGTTCCGACAGCTAGGGTGGATCCGACAGCTCCTTTGAATCTGGCAGCAGTGTTGATTTTGATGGCTCCAGTGGTTCCGGAATGCACAATATTTTTAATAGATTTAATGTACAGAGGGACGGATTTAGAGGAGGGCACATGGGCCGTGTGCCCTCTCTGATTTTTGTTGTTGTTGTTTTTTGGTCAAATATTAAATTTTCTAATGTAAAACTGGCGCCCCCGGACAGGCTGTCAGGAGATTTTTAATATGAGCGTCCCCCCTTTCTAGAATCGCTGGATCCTCCACCAGTGCACTGGTGCATGTAGGTTTTCTGCAAAGGGTAAGTAGATGGCGCTGGGGGATCTAGACTCGTAGGTCCTTTTTTATTGCTGGGGACTGACCGACTCAAGCCGCAGGAATATAGACTATCAAACACATACAAATAAAATTGATGATAAAGATATAGACGTTGTTCGGATAATGTCACATCACCCCAAATTAGACAGGGCGCCATATTAAAATTAACGGTGAGCAATTTCTAATCGTTACAATAAGCCTTTGTTTTTGAAGCATTTAGGATAGTGTATTATCTTTCCAATTTCATGTGAGGCAGCCTTATAAAATCATTACATATTAATTGCTATTATCAGGATGTATGTGTTTCAGATTGTTCAGCACTGGGTTATAGTGATAACATGGTGAGCACAAAAAAGTGATCATGTTATTCACCTCCCTCAAAAGACAA
Organism: Lepidonotus clava; assembly: GCA_936440205.1. Classification (NCBI taxonomy): domain Eukaryota; kingdom Metazoa; phylum Annelida; class Polychaeta; order Phyllodocida; family Polynoidae; genus Lepidonotus; species Lepidonotus clava. The sequence goes on from OW387141.1 coordinate 37,572,664, forward strand.
ATGTAAACATGTAATACGCCTTTCCCGCTACTTTGACGGAAAACAATGAGTGTACTATATCAAGCAGAGTTGGTTAATGTAAACGTATGTTTTTCTTCATATAATTATAAGTAATTTCATTTCCATGGTTTGATTAAGCATTTTCATTTTCAGCAGACAAATTCGTGTGCATTTAATGTTGCACTTCAAAGACCCAGTGCCGTTTACGAGTAATACATGTAACTATGTGAACCTCTGCCAGATAGTGAAGGTTTGAAACTTGTACTGCACACAGGACATAAAAATGGCTTTAGATATATCTTTATCAAATTGTATAGCAATGCAAATTTTCAGTCTCTATCTGCCTCTATCAAGAAAAGCTAGCGTTTTCACATGATAGATATTTCATTATTTCAAATTTGTAAACTGAAATGATAATAATTAGGCTATAGTATGTTTACCATGTGATTTCTCATTTTGTACACTTTTACCTTTCCCCCTTATTTTCCGATTTTCTCACAATATCAGCTATTTATTGAACTATTTACACCTTTATTCATTTCTCTGCACAAATTCAACTGATTAAGAAGTACTTCAATCTCTACATAAGAAAACCACAATAGGACGTTATAAAACAGACTATTCTGATACGGGACCATTTCGCACGGCTATTGCAATTTTGCAAATCAGCCGTCAATGATGATTCACAAATGACATTTTAAACACATGAGTTGCCTACTCAAAAACTGTCCATGGCTTGTTTCCAAATGGTCCAAGTAGCAGCGGAATGCTTTTAGTTTTTTCCCATGATGCCATGTAGACCGGCCACTCCTCCAGTATATTCTCGCGAGACAGGGGCGAGAGCTGGGATCAGTCGCGGGCACGAGAGGTTAGACACTATAGCACAGGTAACGCTTAGGAGTTAGGCTCCGAGTCTACGGATGAACAAACTCCCAGGAACTCAGTAGAAATTGGGATAAGAAAGAGGTATGTATATACACACACCACCAGGGACTTATTGGGAAATACTAGTTATAATTGAAGCTCTGCTCCATAGAATTATCCATGAGTCTTATATACGCCGCAGGTTTTATTGGAAACTTTGCCGGCGCAGCAAATTCTTGCATGAGGTTTCCCCGAAGTGCGTTACCTAGCAACATGTTTATTCCGGGAGTCCTCAGGTTTCAGACACGTGGCCCAGTACGTGGGCCCAGGAGTAGGTGTAGATGTGATAGAAGGGGGGCATTCCTATGGTTACGGTATGCAGTCTGCTGAGTAGATCATGTAAATCAGAAAGCTTAACATTGGCGAATACAACAGTTCTCTAAAATGCTTAAGAAAATAAAGATAGGATTTTTTTCTTTTGTATATTGCATGCAAACAGATTCCTCCATCTTAGATGAAAGAATGATAAGTGCACGGGTATTCTCATTTTGTGAATCAGATCTTTACCCTCTCGCGCATTTCCTATAAGTCCTATATAAGATATAGGCCTATAGCTTGGTAATATCTTCCTTTTATAGTTTCTATTAAACAAAATTGATCATAATATTATATAACTACCTAACATTTATTTAAATGAATAATGTTATATCCAACATAATCATTAAAAGTTGGCCATTTGAAGAGAGTAGGCCTATTTAAACTGGAATCTCTGATGATTGTGGACATTGTAGCCATAACACACACCAACAATATCCCGTTCATATAACAGTCTCATCGTCAACAAAGGCCAAATTAATCATGGCAATAAACATTAACAAAAAGTTACTAAATAATTATGACCTCTGGGTATAGGCCTATCTGGTCTTATCTTACATTGGCTGTGACAAGAGATGCATATTACATAACATCTATTCAATATCATATATATAGTATAGAGATACCAGACATAATTACCGTATTATACATTATTCTTTAATCCTATTCTGTAGCCTGTCGTTAATAATTGGTCGAATTAAGTGATGTGAAAGTTCTTGTGAACCTAATGCATATCTGTTGCCGTATTGTTAAATCTGTAGATTAGTTTATTCGATAGTTTGTCAAAGTTAGTTATACCCACGAAATGAACACACACACACACACACACACACACACACACACACACACACACACACACACACACACATATATATATATATATAATATATATATATATATACTCATGTTGGTTTATTGCAATGCAAAACAAAATAATTTGATACTCAAAACCGGTTGACTATCGCGGTATCATTATTTGGGCATGTGTTATTGCTATGAGATTCAAACTGAACATGATATGTCTATATGAGTTCCCATAATATGTATTTTGGTACATCATAACTGTGGGCCAAAAAAAGGAACTTAGAGGATTCAAATCAACAACTAATATCAATGTGCGCTATATCAGCGTCCGCGCAGATTAGATTTTGACCAATGCAATCCTCCGTGATCAGCCTGGTGATGGGAACAAGGGTAAAGAACGACGCCGGTGACAAAACCTAGTTTTGATATTATAGAAAAGGATGAGCCTTCTATACATTTTCGCCGGTACTATGAAGCGTTCCCTTCTGGATCCTTCTGAAACTCATGGATCCTTTTATCCAACAGGTTATATCTCAAACATACACGTAGGCCACATGCATGTGTACCTTTGATTTATTGCATTCTTATTTGAAAGCCATATGAATTTATCAAGCCCTTTTTTAGTTCAACAATTAATTGTTCATCAAAATGAAAGGGATGCGTTTTACATTATAAAACAAGCTAATGCGAAGGGTTATGAATACGATCTATTACAGGCCATATAATATATATTTCCTGCGATTATCACATAAGTGACCATTGTATTATAAACCCTAAACTATAGGTGGTTCACATACACCGCATGTTTGTAACTCTACCAATGCGAATAGGGCACACACACACACACACACACACACACACACACACACACACACACACACACACACACACGCACACGCACACGCACACACACACACACACACACATATATATATATATTTTTTTTTTCTAACCAATTGCATATCAATTTTAAGAAAAGCTATACCCCCCTTAATAAGCATAACTGCACGCGACAAATACTTTAAAGGGGCCTAGATCTATGTAGAATTAGTAGTGGAATACATGCACTTGTAATAGAACTATAGTATGTCTGGTGTATAATTTAGTTTGTAATTCGTTTGAATTGTCTATTATGTTTCATAAAACATTTATGTGTCTTAAACCCCCATATTGCATGGGAACGCTCCCATGTCACATATAGAGGTCGATAGAATACATATTCCTTTGCGCATAGGTGCATCATTTAACAACACGGGACATGGAGTGAAATGTTGTTTTTTGTTATTCTCATTTCTTCTTTTTTCTTTTTTTTTTTTTTGGGGGGGGGGAGGGGGAGGGGGAGGGGGGAGGGAGGGGGTACTTCCACGCATGATGCATGCACATAAAGTATATACATGTGCACGCTAATTGGGGAAGAGCTAGGGAGGTATAGATCATCTTTAGTCCTCACAATTGATAAGCCCGTGAAACCTAGTTGGTGTTTAGATCCCTGTTCTTGTTTATACATCTAACACCCATTTGACATTAACGTCGAATGGGGCTTTGGCATATTTTCTTAATTCATACGTCTTCCATATCATGATATCTATTTACTTGTATCGCAATTAACCATCATGTATAATTAATGTAATAATGCTGGAAACAAGGGGAACCCCTGATAGATATAATGAGTAAACCTTTAAAAAGGAAAGTGAAGGATCAATTTATAAGCTTCACAGCAGTAGAAGGGTGAAAATGTAATAGGTATGATAAATTTTGTAATTAACAGAATGGTTATCTTAGGGCCTTTGATATTTAATGGGAACGCATACATTAATCATATTAAACTCATGTGGTTTTTAACTTATTCTGTTCCAGAGAATTATGTCGGTCTCATCAATTTCGGAGCGGCTAATACAGCAGCGGAAGGAGTTATGGGAGACACGTGTGCTCACTGACATTACACTTAAGGCTGACAACGTACCGTTCGAGGTCCATAAGGTACTGCTAGCCATGGCCAGTGACTACTTCATGGCAATGCTTACCAGCAACATGCAGGAAACCACCAGCAATGAAATAGAACTCAAAGGCATTACAGCAAAAGGTCTTGAGCCAATTCTTAGGTATATTTACACAAGTGACCTAGCCCTTACCAAGGACAATATCTGTGATGTTGTCATGGCAGCCACACATCTGCAGATGGACTCTGTTGTTTTGACCTGCATGGACAAAATGGACAAAGTCATTGATGCAGAGAACTGTGTAGATTTGAAGAATATTGCCAAGATGTGCTCCCTGGAAGATATGGAGTACAAGGCTGAGGATTATATTCTTGACAACTTTGCAACTGTGATGACAGAAGGAAGCCACTGCCGATTGGACCTGCGGGCTCTTCTCCTGTGTTACTTTCATGAACGCTCTGATGATACAGATGCAGTTCTGATTGGTCCAGAGAAGAAAGTCTTCAGTCTGCTTGTTGAGTGGATTAAACATGGTGAGGATGATAGACTGAAGGACATTGACAGAGTTATGGAAGTGGTCCGCTTTCCTCTGATGACTTTGGAGGAGATGGATGGTGTTCTTAAGGAGTTCCCAGCTTTGAGCTCTAATGTTGCATGTCAGAAGTACATTGAAGATGCTAAGCGCTATCTCAACAGCCCTGTAAACCAACAGGTTCTTCTGCAATCTAGAAAAACAAGAATCAGAAACGATCCCAGTGTGGTATCATTGAGTTCACATCCTGACAGTGGCCAGATCCTAGTTCATGCTCTCTGCCTCCATGGAAATTTTAATCCTGAACTTGACACAAAAAAGCCTAAGGCTAAATGGCTGCATGTGCTAGACATAGAGGATGGCATCCCTAACTTTACGCTCAATTCCCAGTCAGTCTCTTCTATTGTCATCAATGACTTCCTTATCATTGTTGGCGTTCATGACAAAAGTGCAGATAAGGATGAGCCACCCAAAGCATGTTATCTGTTTGATCCAAGATTCTTTAAGTGGACAAAACTGGCTGATATGGTAATTGGTCGCCATCGTCCGGCTTTGGCCTTCCATGGGGAATGCCTCTATGCTTTTGGAGGTGCTGCATCTCTGACATCCCCAAAGAATCTCAACAGCACAGAGTGCTACAATTTCAAGGAAAACACATGGAAAGAACTTGGACCAATGTTGATAAAATTACGTAACCATGCAGCATGCACCCTGAATGAGCAAATATTCATTTGCGGAGGGAGGCGTGAGGACACCACACTGAGCGACGCAGTGATTGCTTTCAAACCAAAAACTCAGATTTTTGAGAAACTTTACCCCATGCCTTCCCCCTGTGAGAACCTCCAGCTGTACAACATCAAGGATAAAATCTTCATGGTGCTACCAGAGCAGGGGCTGATCAAGATCTACCAGGATGATGTGATGACCTGGCAAAAGTTCTGGGTACGGCTTGGTGGTCCAAAGATCCCAGAGGATGGACAGGCAGTTCAAGTTAATGGGTACATCCTGTTCATTAATGGGGTGCTCGACAATGATTGTTCAGAGTCTGATTCCGATGACTCTGACTGGGAGAGGTTCCCAGACTCTGAGAGGGCCTGTGTGGAGGTGGTGTTGGGGGACAGTTGCCGGGGACAGGGACATGTCTATGTTCACGACGACTACCCTGCTGGTCTTGGTCCACCACTTATTTTAGCTGGAATACGCCTTCCTTGGAATCTGACAAAAAGTGTCCAAGAGAGGGAATGAAAAGCCTGATCACTTTAAAATTGCAAATGTTCATAGAATTATCAGCAGACAAATGATAATATCAATTACAGTAATTTGGTAATGTCATTCTTGTACCTAGCCACTGTGAGCAATGTCTCAACCAGTTGTTCATAACATACTGATAATTCTTACTAAATATTCAGTATATTTCTAGAGTATTTTTTGAAAGGAAATTAAAATCAAAGTGAATGGAAAGAAAGGTAAAGTTGATAGATCGTGGTAGAATATTGACATATTGTGATTTAAACTCATGTGACATGAAACCTAGCTTAACTCCGAATTGGCCAGTAGCCATCCGTTATTCAACTTATTGCGACACTTTCCTTTTTTTCTGACGTTTTTGCAAACAAAAATAAGTTTATTTTGAGAAGAACAGTCTACAAGTATGTAATATACCAAATGAAAACTAGTCGAATTGGCCATTCACTACTGACAAATCACGTTCATTTATTTCATCTTAGTTTTGCAGGCTTTCGAAATCGCTGGAGGAATAGAACATTTTATATATGAATTCTGTCAGGTCTAATGGGTTACTGATAAAATCTAGGTGTAAAAAGAGATCTGCATATATGTGGTATTGATTGTTTGACCCAGTAATGTGTGGCTAAAAGGTTTGAAACTATAGTCTATGCATTATTCAGGGTCTATATTCTCCAGATCTAAAATGCTAGTTCAGCAAAATTATGTATTCTGTGCTTATTTGCAATATGCGATTGAAATAAAAGATTTGAACAAAATAATTATTTGTTTATTCGGCCATTTCCTTGTCAATGTTCACAAGAGCGGCGCTATTCGCACAAATGACTAAATGATATAGGAAAATACATGAATATATTTCTTTTCTTCCAAGAAGGTCCTAATGTTATAAGCCTGCATCCCCCCTTTTATAGGTCTGTTTTTTCACACACAACTTTAAGCGTGTACTACACTTGGCGATTCTACAGGCTGGCAATCTTGTAATGTATTATTTCTCCCATTACACCTTTTTCACGAGTCTGTGGAGTGAACCATCCCATTGCCTTTGTTCCAATTGTTTTAGCCTTGGCCCATAGGAATCCATACCCAAACTCATTGCTTCAGGCTTCTAACGCTAGCAGGGCACCTCACTAATGAAAACGTCTATTGGTATGGAAGAAGACCACCATACTACATAATCACTTGAAATATCTCCACGTCTTGATACCCCAGTTCTCTAATCCATCTTGTTCATTTCATTCAATATTTCTTCGCCTTTACCTCCTTTGCAAATGGAAGTCTTATTAATAACGGATTAAATTAAAAATAAATTGAAAGATATTAATATTTTCCCAAAACAATGACATTACCAGCTTGACTTATTGAATGATCACAAGAATCGTTTTGGTAGAACGCTTACATAACGATAAGGTTTTATCAAATACATCTTTAGAATGATTCTTAAAAGTTTGTAAGTCAACAGCTACAAAACACAATAAGGTCATTATTCGGTATTAGAACTCCAACACGAGTCAATGTTCAACTTCCTTATTCTCATAGCACCATGTTCATAGGGGGACGGGGTTGTGTAGTGGATAATGTGTCGGATCGGCATGCGGGAGTCCCGTGTTCAAGCCTAAAGGTGCTTTTCCATACATGCGGAGGCTATGTGTTTTTCCATTATGGAATTCCCGATAGCCTCTGCATACCCTATATGGAAAAAAACGCATCCGCAACGCACATATGGAAAGGCACCTTATTACATCACATTACTCTCTGTGGTTCTCAGTCCCATAATTTGCTCATCAGTATTTGTAAATGGTCAAAAACGTGAGTGCTCCTGATGTAGCTGTTAAATTGTTGAGTGGACATTCAACTCAAACAAAAACATCCTCGTCCTTATTCTAACCAGACATAATCGATTAGAAGCGCTAATTTTCTCAAAATGTAATACGTTACTTTTTGTTTTGTGTAAACAGGTAAACATGGAGTGTATTTATAGTATTACACCGTGCGACCACTCGATTGTCAGTTTCAATTCCTAACGTTTTGAATTTCCCTGCCCAACGAAAGGGCACGAGGCTTAAGGCACCTTTAGATACATACGTTGCGGGTGCATTTTTTACCATATAAGGTATGCGGAAGCTATGCGTTTTTCCCTATGTGGAATTCTGGATTGCCTCTGCATACCCTATAAATTATGGAAAAAACGCACCCGCAACGCAAAGGACAAAGTACAGCTTGAGTAAAACATATGTATGCAGCTCCATATAACTATGTTTGCAATGAAAGCAGTATACTGGTGATAAAAGGACCAAACTTGAATAGAAAATAAATGGTTTAGACTTAGATTTAGAATATAGTAATCAATCCCTATCCAATTTTCATTCCTTTTTTGCCTGTTAGTTTAGTCTACATGTTGTTGTAGACGTGACATACTCTAAACTGATGGTGTATGTATAATGGTTTTTTTTTTGGTAGATATTATTTTCCTTTCCTGTTTCAGTGGAAACACAATCGAGTTATGATTTCCCTTATATGGCGCACTGTTTGATAAATTCTCCTACATTAAATGTGGCCTTGCCATTCAAATATGGAATGTTGGATAGCATACACTGGGATTCAGAATGGGTAAAATCCGAATGAAATGTTTTCAATTTCTACCAAAATACGTCTATAATAAATATATTTATTTTTCAAATACAGATTAACGTACAGCCCATTGGGTAACCCATTTTTTGGGTGGGGTCACGCATGCCCATGCTACCCACTTTTGGATTAATCTTCCCATCAGACTGAATACAAGACATACGCGTTAAAATAATAGTAACATTCAAGAGTCTCGAGATAAAACAAAATCAAGTAGAGGCCTTTTAAGGACGGTATACTGCATAATGCGGTACTATGGACTCTTCTTTGCGCAAGACAAAAGCACGCTAAAAAAAGAGTAAAATTAATTTCCTTGCACGTTGTATCTCATATAATTATAATCTGAAGAACAGAACTGTCCAAAACGTGTCTGAATTTACCTCCATAGAACTGCATTGACCTGTCCATCGATCGAATATGTGTGAGTTAAAATCCCAATATGATTTTAAGACGGGTTTCAACATACGATAAGCATTTATTCATAATCAAACGACGATGACTACATCAACAGATCCGTAGTGTAAGAACTGAGGACCGCTCTCATAAGACACAGGAAGATTATCATCAACATCGACACTTACGTGACCTCAGTGGATGACGTCAGAACATGCCCAACAGAACCAGATTCCCTCAACTGACAAAGAATCTCAACAAACTGATTTCAGCGGTCGTCGTAAGAACCCATGCTGAAACAGTTTAACCTTACAAACAACCAATTATATTTTGTCTATAAGGGTTCACGTACATGTGTTTAGACAAATTCCATTACTTATTTTTACAATAACATTTGTAACAAACAGTAATCGTGAGTAAAATTTCTAGTGAAGGCAACAAGGTTACTCGTGAATTTAGATTCCTGAGATTATACTTTGCTTTAATTTTCCTTGTTTCAAAAGGTACATATGAGTAAGATTGATACAGAAGGTTTCAAAATATTATCGAAAACACTTGGTTAGTAATCCCTGTCAATGTTTCATAAATTACCTTTTCTCTCTCGACATTTCCTGAATACCCTATTGAATACAGAACGCAGTAACTATATAAGATGCTGAGATACAAACAGTAGATTTACATAGGGGGATATTGAACTAAGCACGTTTCTTAATTCAACGTTAAGGCTACCACCTGACTTAAATGAAAAACTCTTGATACACCAAACATTTATATAGTCAGTTTGTGGATCTACATACTTATTACTTAGCCATATTATGACATATGTATTTAGATCTAATCCTTATCATTCTGTGTTTAATGGTTTAAGCTATCAAGGAGCTAACCACAAGCTTTAAGCAAAAAGTCCCGAGAAATAGTTCACATGCTTCAACAACACATGCATATTTATGTAGGAACGATGACGCATATTTGTCTTGAACAATTAACATGTCTATTAAGCACGAACAGTTAATCTGCAGTCAGAAACATCTACGCCATTTTATATCAAATATACGAGAAATCTTGACGTCGAGAAACATGTATCCATAGACTGAATTAATAAAGTGCTTAATGTGCGTAATTAATGAGGAAATTGTCAGACTATGAATCAGGCCAAAAGTTAAGGCTGGGTTTTCTTTACTAGACGATTAGTTCCAATTTGACTTTTTTGAACCAGGGATAAAAGTTAATAGAAAATACGAATTCATGAAATCTATAAAACCCTTATCAATCATAAACAATTGTGATATTCCGAGCCAGGAATAAGTTTTTGTTAACTGTTACTACTAGTCTAGTGAAACTGATGCAGAGAAACCAGGAAAAGCGCAAAAAGTACATCCCAGATTATGACCATTTAACACAAAGTACCCAAAAGTAAACATTTGTACGCGTCACCCATTTGGGTGAAAAGCATCGAGAACCATTATATAAAGATAGCACTGATTTAGATACTAAATCCAGTAACACGAATGCTTAACAATATAAAAAATACTCATATGATACAGCCTGCTAATAAACGAATAAAGAAAACATACACATTTATTCTACCATTAATTCGGCGTGAAATATTAAGCATGTTTGCAATGTATTTGGAAATTCCATTGAGAACCAACAGAAGCAGAATATTGATTAAAGGACTATCCTTAGTCCTTTAGTGAATAAAACTAGGATAAATATGGGAACATGCATCACTGAAACCAAAGCGAAGTATTTAAATCCACTTGGCATGCTAACCGATTAACAAGGTACATTGGCTATTCACAGAAATGTGTCGATGTGTTTTATAAGTAATGGAACTGTTTATAAATTGATAAAATTCGACAACGAATGAAATTACTGTGATTGCTAATCTTATTGCATTTACATACAATATTTAGCTCACTGATACACGGTCACAACATTCTATAGACTAGTGACCAACCAAACAATTTAAATGCACAGTATGTAATTGGCATTAACAGGTCAGTACACTCATTACCATACACACCGGTTACAAAATAATTTGGTCATGATTGTTACTTTCCTTTTCTTTTCGACGATACCTGCCAACATTCATACAGCTTCCGGTTGACCTGATCCAATTTTTATCAATACTAATTATACATAAACAATTGCATTAAATTAAGATATACACAAAATCAATATACACTAAACTGTCGCTGCAGAAAACTGGTAAGTGAATCTAAATTCATCAAGGAATAAAACTTGTACGGGAATCAGCTAGGAATTCTTCTACGTTTTCTAAAATGCTGCCATTGGAAGTATTCAAACTGGTCACCTACATAATAAACTAGACTTTGCCGTATACGGAAAGGGACTTAGGACTTGCTGCTGGCGACGAACCACTCGACGTCCTCCTGGCCGGCGGCCGCGTCCTCACCACTGGTCCTGGCCACAGGTTTGATGTGCCACACGTCAGTGGGCTGCTTCTGCTGCTCCTTCTTCTGGGCCGCCAGTCTCTGCCGCTTGGCCCTGGGCGAGAGGCCCACGATGCACGTCCGCATGTGGCTCTTAACGTCAAAGGTGGATTTGAAGTTGGCATTGCATGATGTGCACTGGTAGACAAAGAGTGGGTCATTGTACTGTGAGGCTCGCGCGTCAATTGCTGCTGCCGGGGCGGGGTTCTTCACTGGAGGCGTTGGTGCTGGTGGGGCGGGCACTTTTACTTGTGGAAGCGGGCGACCAAGGATTTTGGCCTGAGCGCGGGCCATCAGCTGCGCTCCGGTCATGCCTTTCAGACTGGGTGGTAGGTCAGGACCGGTGCTCGCTCCGGTCTTCGGGGACTTTGTGGGACTCGACCGGAGGATCGCTGGCTTCTTCTTTGATGCGGCCGGAGGCTGGGGCTTAGCGGGCTTAGATGGCTTGGCCGGAGGGGGCGGGGGAGCCGAGGCCTTGTTCTGCTTCGCCAACAGCTGGAGTAAGCCCGGAGGGAGGTTTGTTGAAGGGATGGCAAACACTTTCTGGCCTCCAGTGCTTCCTCCTGGGAGTTGAAAGCCAGGTGGAAGCTGGATGGGCACTAAGGTCTGTCCTCCTATCACAAACGGCTTCCCCTTCTGGACAACCTTCCCTGTGTCCTTGGCAGGAGCGTCTTCTGCTGCACGAGTCGGGGCCTTTGCAGTAGAAGCGCTCTGGTTACCTTTTCTATTGGCCTGAACGTTTGATGCTGCTGCTGCAGGTGCTGCCGGTGATTTTGCTGACTTAGCAGAAGTAGGTTTTGGGACTTCTTTCTGTGTCACCGCTTGTTTCTCTACCTGTACTTTTCTTTGTACGGGCCTAGGGGACTCCCTCTTTGAAGGAGACTGCCTGGTCGTCCTCGCCGGTAGTGCCTTCTTTGGTGTTGCGGTTGAAGTTGTGGCGCTCGGTCGCTTGGTAGACTCCTCGTTCCGCACAAGCTTCACCTGAATACTCGAGCCATCTTTTTTCGCATCCACAAAGATCTGATAGTCATTGGCCTTGTCGGCTGAGATAGTAACAAGTCCGTTCGCCAAACTTATGCTTGTTCTCTCATCATCTTTCCCATCCTTACTTTCCGACCCACTTGCAGCCTTGGCAGTTTTCGGTGACGCTGACCGCTGTGTTCGGGCTCTTTTCGCTGGCGGTGCCGTCTCCGGTACGATTTCCTCTACCTCGTCCTCTGAGGGCTCCTCCTTGAGGTCCGACGAGTCTTCTTGCTGTACGAATTCAATAGTACCGATAGCTTGAGGGCTGTCTAAGAACCGTACCGTCTTGCCCTTCCTCTTCACTGCCGTTGTTATCATTTCATCAAATTCCTCGTCGTCTTGTCTTCTCTTACGGACGATTCTACCACTTCTAGTCGTTTTTATTTCTTCTATGCCCTCCGACTGGGCAGTGTCCACTCCCGGCTTCTGTTTATTAGCTGTTCCTTTGTCTTTTTGTGTATTTGTTCTTTTTCCTCTGGCTGGGCGTCCCTGTTTTGTGTGTTCTGGAGATTCGGGGGTTGACGTTTTGGATGGGGCTTGAGCCAATGCTTTATTTGCGGCAGCGATCTTGGCCTGCTGAGATGTTGTAGTTTTACTGCCCCAATCTGCAGTTGTCTTCTTTCCAAAACTCACCCTCTGGTGGCATGACTTTTGGTGGGACAACCACTCTGGGTTGGACTTGAAGAACAGGTTACACTGCGTGCACTTCAACATGCGCGACTCCTTGCCGTGCTCCTCCTGCTTGTGGCGGTTCAAGTCAATGTAGGACCTGAAGGGTTTGCCACAATCAAAGCAGAACAGCTGGCGGTTCTGTAGGGCCTTCTCACAACTCCTCTTGTGCTTTGCCAACTCCAGGCGGGAGCTGACTTTCATGAAGCAGTCAAGGCACTGGCCCGGACTTCTGCTCGAAGGGGAGGGCAGAGGAGTGGTGTCTGGCGTTGACGTATTGGACGTAGTTGGTGTTCCTGTTGAACTATCGTTGGCGTCCTTAGCAGCGCCGTCCGGACCTTTCCCTTTTCTCACACCGTTCACAATGTTCTGGATGACTTCTTCCACCATTTCCTGGGATATGTTACTTCTAAAGTCACCACTAGGAAGAGCATCTGGAGTGGCAACCACATTGCACATGATACTGCTCGCCTCCTCGTCCGGGTGGAACTCGCGGATGTGCTTCTTGACTTCGCTGTCCACAGGGAAGAACAGCTCGCACTTGGAGCACTTATAACCGCGGACGGTCATCCCACTGGGTTTATTGGACTTCACATGCGTGGCCTTTTTGTGGGCGTTGAGTTCATTGCGTGTGGCGAAGGTCTGGTTACATTCCATGCAGGACTGCACTGAGGTCTTGCCAACTCCCGGACACTCCTCTTTGTGCTCACTCACTTTTTTACGACTCGGGAAGATGTCACCGCAGTCCAAACATGTGAAGAACTTGGGCGGCGAATCGGCTTTGTCGGGGGAGAGCATGCTTTTGGACGACAAGTGGATCACTCTCTTCCCCCCAATGGTCTGGATTGCAGGAGAGACGACAGCGACTCGCCCAGATGTTTTACTGGTTTTTATATGCTTGAGTGTAGGTGGGAATGCAGGTGGCGGACTGCTGGTTTCTACCGGGGATTTTTCCTTCTGTTTCTTGCCGGTGACAACACTTGACTTCACGTTTGGTCCACTTACTACTACTCTCTTGTTCGCTGGTACGATGCCGGCAGTGGTAGCAGCTTGAATGGCTTGACGTATAACGTCACCAAGCTCCCCTCCGACCGGTACCTTAACAACAATCCCAGCACCACCTGATGATATGGACTTCTTTGGATCCACAGGCTGGGCTTTTTCTGTGTTTCCTGGAGATGGCGGGAGTGAACCTGGTGTACTCGGATCACGCTGGGGGTGTGCCTGCTTTTTGTGCAGAATAAGGTCCGTCATAGTGAACATCCCACTGCACTGCTTGCATGGATAGCGCTTGTCCGATCGACTCGGGTTCTTATTGCAGCGATGTTCGTGAAGTTCTGCATCGGAGCGAGACCGGAATACCAGGCCGCAGTGGGCGCATGGGTGGGACACGGCCTGATCCTTGGGCTTCTCCACAACTACTGGAGCCTTCTCAGAGACCTGACCCCTTCTAGTTGGGGACTGGACAACTTTTCCTTTGACAGGCGCTACTTGAGTCTGAGCTTTCTGATCATCCCTCTTCGGGGATGCCACCTTTACTGGACTCCTTGTTTCTTTCTTTTGGCTGCCTTGGGCAGGTTTCCCTGTACTCCTCTCACTAGAGCGAGTTCCTTGTCTGTCTGTAGTTCTGGTTACCTGACGGTCAGCTGATTTGGACACTTGCTGTTTCACCTGTGCTACCTTTTTAACGGTTCCCTTCGCTGGTGACGCAGGAGCTACTACAGCAGGTGCAGATGCTGCACGTTTTGTTCCTCGTGAGGCGACTTTAGATGGTTCTGGGACCTTTCCTGCAGAATCTCTCCTCGTAGTCATATCTGCTCTGGATGGCCTTGTGGCAGCTTTAGCAACTACACGGGTGGGTTTCGGCGGAGATTTCAACAGTGGAGAGGTCTCCTGTTTACTTTTCACTGGACTTCCCCTCTGCTGAGCTCCTGTCGCCGTGCGCTTCTCTGGGCTGGGCGCAGCATCCAACAATCTAGCCGGTGGGGAGATGATGCGAGTTGGACGTGGCGGAGACTGAAGTGGCAGCCCCATGTCTTTAGCGAGATTCCTACTGACTGGCTTTACATCAGGCTTACTTTTCTTCACAGGAGACGCTTTTGGTGGTGTGGCAGCAGCTGTCCTCTTTCGATTTGACGGCAACTTTTTAGCGGCAGGCGTTACCACTTTAGGTTTAGGTTTTGAAACAGGTATCACTTTACTAGCGCTACGTGGGGAACTAACATGTTTCTGGACCTTTACTGGTACTTTCTTAGGTGTTACAGAACGTCTACCAGCGCTGCGTGCTAATGACCCCCCAGTTTTCTTTGCAGGTGTAATTTCTTTCTTTACCGGTAGCGCCCGCTTTGTCGCTGACCTGGGACTCTTTGGAGTGACAGCTTTCTTCAGTGTTGCATTTGCCGGGGTTTTCTTCGGTGAGACTTTAGCCTATTAAAGATAGAAATAACGATGACCATTAGAAGCACTCAAATAACCTACAACCAGAGAATTGTTATCAACTCATCAATAATCAAACAAGCAGTGTTGTGGCACAATGCTGGGACACTCTTGTAGAGTGGACCATATTGTATTTCCTGATTATGAGCAAAGAATCCATTTGGTAAAAGGTGTCAAGGGCGATCTCAAAGAATTGTTAGAGCGCTGCTTTTATTCGTATCATTCAATTGGACTTCCTGTTTAAAATGTTACGTCTTTATACAGAAACTATTATACTGAACATTCTTAAATTCTTACATACGCGTCACATTTACTTTCTAAGCTACGTTGATTCCCTCTATGAACACTCGAAATTTGTCTTACTGTGTCTATATTTTGTTGTTATTTCAATATCTTACAAAATAAGAACTTAAACGAAACAGATCACTGATTACAGTTTAGGTCTATTTCTGACCAACCTTCACTGGTGTTCGAACTGCTGCTCGTGGGGTTTTCCTGGGCGTCGGTTTCTTGGCGACTTTCACTGGAGATTTCTTGACACCTGGGCTCTTCGCAAGTTTAGCGGCTGGCTGTTTAGGAGATCTTTTCATCACCTTTGTAGATACTTTTGCAGGCGACCTAGCAGGAGGCTTTGCAGGTGTTCGGCCTGGCGACTTTGCAGGTTTTCTAGCACTTGTAGGTACCCGGGCAGACGACTTTACAATTTGTTTAGCAGGTGACTTTGCAGGTTTTCTAACGGGCGATTTTGTTTGTACCTTTGCTGGTGACTTTGCAGGCGCTTTTGTTGGAGACTTTTTGGCAGGCGCAGTTCGAGATTTTGTGACAGGTCTTCCAACTGGCTTCTTTACTACCTTGGCCTTGGCTTTATTAGTTTTGTTGGTTGGTTTTGCGGCTGCTGCCTTCAGAGACTTAGCAGCGGATTTGACAAGGAGCTTTGCAGCTGCTTTTGCTTTTGTCTTTCCCGCTGCCTTTGAAGATACTTTTGCTGCACCTTTGGTAGGTTTCTTTGTCGCCGTCTTTGCTGGACCCTTCGGCCTTCCCACTGCTTTTTTGGGTTTAGTTGGCGCCATTGTTTTGCTGGAAGGAAGGAAACATAATACTTGGTATCATAAACTTATCAATGACTATGCTGTACAAACTTATTCAAATTAAACGTGCACATTATAAAGATGGCGGGAACATTTGAGCAAAGGTCTAAATCAAAAATAAGAATTATACAAAAAGTATTTTGGTGATGAAATAGTATCCTTCCTTTTTTAATTGGAATTCATTCACGACGGTCTAATAACACTTAAAAGTAGGCAAATGAAATTGCGCGAAATTTTCCTAGAATCTTCAACTTACTGGAAAAAAACAATACACTAATATAAACATTCATAGTCTACAATTATATCTAACAGCACTGCAATTATAAACAGCTGACTGTAATTTGATGTGAAACCGATTCTTAATCAGTATTAAATTTATGTCTTTTTTAATGCAATAAGAAATTTAAAAAAAGATTTACTGTCATAATTAGACTAAGGAAATGTTGTTACAGGCAAGTCCCATTTTCTTACCTTTCAATCTTCTCTCTACGAAGCCAATGAACCTCACTGCAACAGTAAGTATGTCCTTACTGGCAGAGGCTCAGAACTCTTAAAATTAGGAAATCTGCAAATAGAGGAAGATCATTTGTTAATATTCGAGGAAAGATATCACTAATTGATGGCTGATCAAGGAAAATTGCAAGTCAATTCAAACTTGCATAGATCATCTTTAGAACTCAGTTGATATCCGGTCAGGCCTAGATCTAGTGTTGCGGTTGTGCATGTGCAGTTTAATTCTATATAATAATTCCAAGTAGATGTAGAATTAAATTCACCAAATTGAAGAATCTGTGGATTACGGAGGCATACTGGGTGACCCTCCCCCTCTACTCCCCCCCCCCCCCCCTTCTTCCCCCCTCGCTTTTAAAAATTTCGGGATTCGCCACCGATATTATAATAGTGAGGATGTTCTTTCCATGTCGTATCATCTTTAGTTATAAACATTGACTAGACAGTGACAGATTTATAGGGGAAGTGCGACCCCCTCCAAGAAATTTGCATTTTTGGGATATGAAATTTGGCAACAAAAAATCAAGTTTCTCAAAAGTGCCCCTCCCCCTTTTCAAAATACTAGATCCATAAATCAATTTTCCAACTATAAGGTCTATAGATCTAGTCATGTAGATTTGAGGGGTCCAGACAATTCTAAGTAGAGTCTATTGGTCTAGCATGTAGGCCTACATGGTAGATCTACTAACACAAGGGATCTAGATGATCACCTACATTAGATCTAGCTATGTCATTCATTTGTATCGATCTAGCTAGATCTCTTATCAAACCATACATCTACTATGATCCATCATCAATTTGATATGATTATGTTGATATTAAATTTGTATCTACTTGCTTAGGCCTTACTGAATAATGATCAATGTTGATAGACCAATTGATCAAGTAATGTTAGTTGGTGTTGTCGCCGCGTGGCGGGAGTGGTGTACCACAACCCCTAATGACATGCAGAAACTGAAGTGTCGCCCCCAGCGGGTCTTCCCCGAACTAAACGCCACCATGTCCGCCCATCAACAAACACAAACTCAGGCACCACTTCCTGGCCCAAGCTTGACCTTTTGCAGCCTTCCTTGCCATCAAACTTCAATTAATATATTCATAGTACCTAGACTGAACATTTCCAAAACCATTTCGGCTGTATTTGGTTGACTTTGTGGCAAATTAAAGGTGCTTAATCCAGTTTTACGTGGGTCTGTTTGGGCACCGCAGCGCCACGACCAGCGCCATTGTGGATTGGCGGAGTCTAAAAGATGGCGTGCCAGTGCGCAGCGGTCAGAGAAGCGCAGCCTGGAGTGCATTTTCCGCACCAAAGGGCGTGGAAAACAACCCCTTCTTGTCCCTTACCGGTACCCAAATTCCCTCAAAATACTGTACAGAATCACTCAATGCAAACTGAATATCATTTTACGTCTGTTTTGGCCATATATCTTGTAAAAACAGCTCGTGAGTCGGAGCCAAATGTTGCGTCGTCGCGTACGGGCCCTGGGTGCTCGCGACGCCGACGGGGAAGCCCGTCCTACCGGGGGCGAGGAGAAGCTGATGTTTGCAAACAAAACACAGGACTACTACGCGCTCTATGCCACTGTTATTAACAACATACGTTTATGGTAGTGTAAAGGTGGTGCAAATGGTAAAATAAAGGCTCAAATATGCCTACCTTACAGGAAAATCCGGATAAAATCGATGTCATATGCACTCCTATGCAGTAGCGCCACCTGCCTCACGACCTTTGGGTAGCGGCCGACGCGCCATCTACAGCTCAAATCTGATTGGCAGAAAAATCGTGGATTGGTTTACATTCCGCCCACTAGGTGACGCTTCTAGCCTCTGGCCGATGACGACATAGGCCATGTGGCGCCCTCTGAATAAATTGACATCTGCCTTTGGAACTAATCTTCCCATCCAAAAAGCCAAAACCAAGATGATCTACCATTAGACTATTATAGGCTAGGTCTATCCAGGGGCGGATCCAGGAATAAGAAGAGAAAAAAAAATATTTAAAAAAAAAAGGGGGGGGGGGTGAGGGAAGGCGTGCTTTAGCAAATTTTTACATTAAAAAAGTTAATATTGGGCGCCCTACACGCCCCCCCGCCCTAAATCAGCGCCTGATTAGACTAGATCTCAATGCAATGAATTTTAGTCGACTGTAGGCATGGATCTGCCTCTGTAGGCCTAGGCCTATAAATTTTTCCTGCCAAGTGTAAATCTAGATCATATATACTATTCAAAAATCTATTGATCTAATTTCATTATGAACTAAAACCTATAGGGCCTATAGACCGGTAGCTTTTATAGGCCTTTTCAGGGGCGGATCCAGAGTCTGTCTTCTAGGGGGGGCAATATATCTGCCCCTCCCCCCCATGATTTAGCTTACAAAATTTCTCCTCAGATTTGGCAAAACTACGAGAGTCCATTTTTGGTCGGGGGGGGGGGGGGGGGGGGGCAATTGCCCCTGCCCCTTTTGCCCCCCCCCCCTGGATCCGCCACTGCTATTAGTGTAACAGATCTATGTTGTAGGAAAATGGGGTAAGAATGGTGTTAAAGAAAATAATCTATAAAAATTCTACTGTCGTAGAAAGCCTATGAGGGTTAGATCTAAGTTGAACAGATTGCTCTTTACGCATAGATCTAGATCTAGGCCCTATCTACTATATCTGTAGCCAGGTCATGAGATGAATCTACCAAACAAATATTGGTCACCAGTATGCTTCACTAGAGTAATGAATGCGCTACAGATTTACCACATCTGTCTTCTTCCATTCTAAAGCCCCATACCCACTAGCCGATTTTACCGGCAACTGGGGACGGGCAACAGCAGAATCACTGGTTAAATCGTCACCAATTCAGAACACCTGTTTTCATGTTACTTTTCAATATTACATCTAACAGGTGTTCTGAATTGGTGACGATTTTACCAGGGATTCTGCTGTTGCCTGTCCCCAGTTGCCGGTAAAATCGCCTAATGGGTATGGGGCTTTACCCACTCGGGGGTAGATCTATGGGGTGGGGCTTCTACTCATGCGAAGAATATAATGGACCCCAAGTAGCCCCTGCTGATCGTAAAAGGTAATGGTAGGAGGGGACCCAGCACTGACCAAGTGGTTTATTGGGTTCAATTCCCAGTTGGTGTCTGGTTTCACGAATGGAAGAGGTACAGCAAAAATTATTTCCATGTTTTGATCCCCTGCGGTTTGCCCACCCTGTCACCCTCATCTCATAGATACAATCACCAAAGAGTGACCAAGTCAAAACACGTGTCTGAAAAGCTAAAATTCTTCCTAACTTGTTTTCACCGTGAAAAATGACCCTGGCTGCTAAAACATCCATCACTCACTTGCTCTCTTCTATTCTAATGGGGGTACCAGTGTGGCCTGGGGATCATACACAGTCTCCATAGTTAATTACATTAATTGTTTTCTTTTACGTTCATCTTGTGCAGATGCACGGGATAATTTTGTAGTGACCAGAACCTGTTCGTCAGTTTGTAGGGTAAGTTTAACATCCGGTCAACCCTTTTGGATTCTTCCACGTGCTGTTCTTTGGATTAGATCATGAACATGATTTAACATATCATTAATAGTCGGCTTATTAATAAGTTCTTGCAATTTATTCTATATTAACTCATGGATTTAACAATCATGATTAATCAAAAGATCACCACCATGTAATTCGTCCCTTTTCTCGTGTATGTGACGCATTTGCGCACCGCTTTTCCAACTTGTTTGCCAAATGATATGTCCATTTAGGTGTACAATATAATTGTACATCTAGATACTTGCCGTTATCATTATTTCGTAGGGTCGTCTACGAATGACAAGTTTATACAATTCTTTTTAACAATTTGAATCTCCAACTGAAAGTTCAGAGACAATAGACCTTTATATTTGTTTTCATATCCATGACATATATTGCTTGAACATTTTAAAAACTTAAAACAAGATTGTTCTGAAATTATCTTAATTTTAATGTCACCAAAGCTTCAACAGAATGATAACATACCTGATTTCTAAAACATCTTGGATAGGGTGATAACACAGCACAGAAAAAACAAATTTCAGGTCTGACGGAAAAAATCTGAAACTTATTTCACACAGGTTCTATCCAAAATGACAACAATTACATTAAACCAACGTACCAATTCTTCATTATACAAACAGTATACGTAAGTAACGACATATTTTGGCGGGTCATTGACAATCACATAGAAATATTAGACCATTGCCGCTAATACATATTTACGAAACTTCAGACTGATCGCTAAGAGAAAGAAAGATTTCCCTGGAGCAGATGCGTGATCTGTTAATTTGATATCCTGTCTCACCGAAAGCACACTGCTGCATGTGCGTGGGTTTTTGTCGCGATAATTAACACCATCCGAGGCCGATTATAGACGTGATATACCTTCAAATCAAATTACACCATCTCCAAAACGCCTTGCCAGATAGGAGGTCTATATGGCACTTTCAAAATCAAATGCATGTTGACAAACCCTTGTGTTAAATCCCTATCAAAACTTAAAAGTAATTTACAGTGCCTACACCAGGGCAGACGCCAAAATGAATTCATGAAGGATAATGGAATACTTGTCAAACACAAAGTACTGGTCACATTTTAATAGTGACCCGTGAGATCTCAGCATATTCTTCTTCTATGAAGTGTTTGAACATTTACATCTGCATGGCTGCCTCAATGTTTTAGGCTTTAGTATACAAAATTCCAGTATTCATTGTATGTACCGTCTGCTGTTTTCAAACGTTCACATAGATGTTTCAAATAAATGGGATGAGAACACGCCATATACTTTATATGGTACTACCAGTCTCACTCAGATAACATGAAAATCAATTAGAACCAACCAGTTAGCACGGACAAGAGCACAGCAACCAAATTTGAGAAATGCATGGGGAGGAGACTAAAATGAATCAAGTGATCATAAGCAAGCTCCTTGAAATGGAATTAGAAAATGGGACGATCATTTCAAAGACTGAAACATTCCATTGGTAATAGCAAGTAATAAATCATAAAAACAGTTGGTTAAATTTAGGTATAACATTTCACACACAAAAAGAACTCTTAGCAGTCAAAGTGAGCGGGCACGTAACAATCGGACGACTCCATGCCATCTTTTTACATGGTGACTTATTATCGTATCAGGGTGATAAAGCCAGAAAATAAGATGTTTAGTAAATACACCAGTGGAGATCCGGCTCATTCATTGGCACTTTTCGTTCTCTTGTTTGGCCATATAGCTTTCCTCAAATCTTAGAACTTCATCCCATCCAAAGTGACTAGGGATATATTCATGCTTAGTAAAAATCCCTTCCTCAGCTGTACATGGGTCGCCTTTTCCTAATGAATACTTATAATTATCATATCATGTATCTAAGCACAAGCGCTGATGAACTGGTGATTCGTATATTTTCATAGGCTTAGGACGTCGGCAATATTTTCAATTGAACAATGGTTGTAAAAAAAACAGTGATCCAACCAGCTTTTTGCCCACCCTAAATAAATGACAAAAAAACATAAGATTGTGATGTCAGTTATGATGTGATTTGAATGAAATTATCTATGAATAAATTAGTGTAACGAGTGTACGAGGGCATAATTCTGTTATCAAATTGTTGTTAGGCCCTCAGACAAGTTGGTATGGAGTACCTATGACCAAATAGAAAGAAGCCATCACTTTTATCAGAATCACAATAGTTCAGGTCAATGATCGATGCCATGATAAAATGTGATTATTTCGTCTTCTTCATTTGATCAGTGAGGAGTGAATTGTCTAGAAAGAGTGCTTCTAAAATTCCTCCGAGGGAAATGGGATGATACAAATACATACATTATTTGTGGTCATTTATTTTAAGTAGCTCCACAAGCGATAAATACTTAGTTTCTACGTGTTCTGCCAGGTAAGTAAACAACTGACTTACATAATATTATATCAAACTTGGCACTCATAAACACGATCAATACCCATAGCTACCGTTTGACAAATATTCATGTTCACGTCATTAACTGAGCGGTTATTGTTTTCCCCCTTTACTTCAGAAGATTAAGGCACTCAATCAGTGTCTACTGTGTTCTTGTTTACATGAGCCATCTTCAAATCAGCAATAACGGGGGGAAATGACAAAAAGAAGGTACCGGTCAGTATATATCTGTAAACTTAAGTCTATAAAAAAAGGGACATCTAATCAATTGGGAAGCTGCACAATCAATTATTTATGACTTAACATTTGAGCCGCTGATCTATTATTCACTTACACATGCACAGTGAGAACAAAGCGTGTCATTATTCAATCAACTTCTCAGCAAAATAGTACAAACGATGATATTAAAGTGAACCACTGAGGGCTAACCCATCGTAGGACAACAGTAAGCGAATCCCATGTTCATTGGTATTTGGGTATGGTCAGACTCATACTGATGTCATAATAATTATACACTCGTGAAAATGGTTCTTTTTTCACCACCATCAAAAGACACGTTTGGCTGAGACGATCTGGCTGAGAAAATCTACAAAAATTTGATAGTATTGCTTGAGGTAGAAACTTGTCATCTTGAGTTCTTGGGCGTACTGCTTATACTACGTCGGTCGTGGTCGGTGGATGTTGACCGGGGACTATTGGATGACGACCTCACATGGGACCGGGACCCATTGGGGGTTCGAGAACGGGATCTCGGGCCAGGGTACCTGTAACGGGGTAAACTAGTTTATTTGGTTGATCATGAAGCCCACTCACTATATATAAAATATATTTTGAAACCATGAACATTATTTAACTATTTCCAAAGTTCATATGCACCCAACTCATGTTATGGTAACTGGATAATAAAGGTTTATTATTCTCCTAAAGAAATTACGTTGCAAGAAAGCTCAGGTGCTGATGTTATCAAAATTATGACACAAGAAATATGTCTTTTAAAGACATACACCGTTTGTACAAGCTCTACAAATATTTTCTTATTCAGAATGGAGACACTGCACTCACCTTCGCTTCCTCTGGGACTCTCTCATGGTGTCGCTGTCTGACTCACTGTCGGAGCTGCTGTCAGCTGACCCGCTCTCTGAGTCGGAGCTGGAGCTGGACCCGGAGCTTGAACTGTCCGAGTAGATGTTTGTCGGCTTACTGAGGTCCACCTTGTCAGCCACTGACACTAACTCAGGCTTGTGAACCTAAGGACGGGAAATGTATTGGTTTGTGTATCAATTTATATTTTGTTCATGTTTGGTACTTCTTTGCTGATAATTCTATTTCTACTGTCTTTATTAATCCAAACATGCCAAGATTCCGCTGGTACTATCAACAATTCAGTCTATATGGTTTCCCAAGTTACAAAGCTTCAAGCATTTTTTTTTATGAACAAACAATGAACAACATTAAACCTATTAATTAACCTTGATTGCAGGTATGCCTTGCGTTAACCTCTTCCTTCAAAGTTCTAATAGTACACACATACTTTGTAACTTTTACGGAACTGCATATTATACTCCCCTTCTTTTTTAACCATACAAGTGCGCTACGCGCTGCTGCTGGGAGGCGAACCCTGGTCCCCTCACACCGGAGGCGGACACCCTATCAGTTAGGCCACCACTGGAGGGGCTGTAGGGAGGGGCCAGAGTGTAAGTGTAGTGGGACATTTCGCTGGGTGTTGGTGTTCTGCCTTCTGTTTCATAGAGACATGTATGAGTTGAGATACCAGCATTTATTTCAACTGGCACTCTGCCTCTGGCCCTCACTCATTCTATGCCAATGGCAGATAGCATTGCACAGGTAAAGCTTGGTGAAGATTGGAAGCAACGCTTCTTTAATATAAGGAAGGTAATCAATGAAGCTGAGCTGTCGTCTAACTAACCCATAGCATATTAGACAATGCCATTTACTGACCTTAAGTGCTCGGTGCCACTTTTTGGAGAGTTTAGGCCGTCCGCGTACCGTCTTGTGCCAGACCACAGGGAAGTTGGTGACGCTGCAGAAGTTCTGGGTGACGGCGATGGTTTCGTCCATGTTGAGAACGACGTGCCACCAGCCACCGGGGACGAACATGGTCTCCCCCGGACCCTGCAGCACCTCCATCTGCACAGAGAAAAAACAAACGAAATTATTTCAAATCAATTTTCTAACCTACCTGCATCTAAAGGGACGTAGTTCATAAAATTTATTCAAGGATCAGTTTTGGCATGCACTCATTACCTAACTTTTCTTTCATTCGTACATTCATGTTACAGAATGTGTGGGAGGTTTCTGTTTGATATTCAAACATTTTTTAGTTGCACTAATATCGAATACCCAGACTATGTTACTGACTACAAAATCACAGATTTACCTAATTGTAGGAAGAAATTCACATGCAAACACTGACAGTGAATGTTAACCAGATACAGATTGTGCAACCTAATTGTGTTAGCGAAAGAACAACACAACTCGGAACGGGTATCAGAACTATAAACTATAAAGCAATTCTATGATAATTCCAGAAGGTCAATAATACGCGTTGTCTCTACAGTAGACAAAGCCCTTACCGGTCGGTACTTCTCGGGCCAGTTGGGGGCCTGTGTGCGCGGGTAGACGTAGGTGAACCAGGTGATGGCCTCGTCTCGGTGCTTCCAGCCCTCCCCAGGTTTCACCTTCAGCATGTCCTTCGGGGTGTCCGTCGGGAACATACACCACCTGCGCAAACGTAGTGAAAATCAACTATTAGATCTAAAGTGAATAGCTCAGAAAAAATCTAAATCAGATGATGCCCCGATCTTCAAGTAAGTTTAGAAGCGAAACGATTTAACCTCTTCATAAGTTTGTATATCCTCATAATTCTTTTTTTTGGTCTCATATATGAAAGAATTGTATACACTGTTCTAAATTTTATCTTTTTTTTTTCCCGCGGTAGGATAAAAACTTAGAAATATTGAGTCACCGTCAACTTATAAAAGTCGTTATATTATACATTTCCGGCTGAGTCAACATTTGCTTGGGCTAATTTTCAGAATTTAAGATAAATCGGATCCAGGAAAAGATAAGCAGGTTCTCTATTACAACAAATTTTTCGATTAATCAACAGTCTAATTCTGGTAATTAGATTCTCTTAATCGAAACTCAACAGCAGCTTATAGTAATAAGTAGGCTTGTTGGGCTGAGGCACTACTAATCATTTTAATTAAATCATAACTTATATTGTGCACTGAAAAAAAGAGTCCTTTACCACTTATGGCCTTGAACCAAAGCGTTCCAGGCGCTGGTACCCAGAGGGTCAATGTGAATTCCTGTACCTGAACGACCGGGTCCCATCACAAACCACCTACAACAAAACAATACTTCAAAATGAAACAGATGAAATAAAGGACTGTTTGTTGTAATATATGCATTTTTAAAAATTAGATTTCTGCATTTGAAATAAACAGTTACTGTCCTGTGAAGAACTTTCCAGAATTAAGTTTGAAATTCTTACTTCTATTTGGTAAAAATGTCAATGTTTAACGTTAGACAAACAATAATGATTTTCTATAAGTCATTATGTTTGTGTTTTTTTGAATCCTAAAAATGCAGATGTGTTCATATAACATCTTTGGCCTACCTGTATGGCGGCCGCTTTGCTTCCCCTGCGTATTTGAATAAATCGTCTCTAAAATACTTTGGTATTTCATAGTCTTCTAACAGTTTCCGCCTCTTTGGATGCTGCGAAAGAAAAAATCAGATTAATTTATATTGGGTAAATCCTTGGCTGTAATATTTGCAACGGAGTTTGTGATAAGCTTAGCATTTGACTATATCAAGAGTTCCCCGATATAACTTTTTACCCTCCTACTTCTAAAATGATGTCCTTTCGCATGTTACAGTCTACACACTGAACTTACTTCAGGTCTTACCAGGGTCCAGCCAAATAGGCTGTTACAAGCCAGTCCCTTTTGGTTGCTGATTTATCAAAGGACCTGTGGGAACCAGTCAATTAGGTCATGACACCATTATTTAGTTCCCCCTCTCATCCTATATGTGGCTTCACTGTAAGGGTTAGCAACCCCCTCCAAACACCTATGTTATGGGTTCGAAGCCTGGAGGGACTTGTAATCGATAAAAACTCCCAAATTTAAAGGCATTGATAAAGTGCTTAGATACTACTCATCTAACGTGTTTTTCGTTTTCTGATATAATATATAATTTCTCAAAATATACTATGCACTTACTTCACCATAACTACTGTCAAATACGTAGAGAGGGCTGTCATCCTTTTCACTGTCCAGGTATGATATGAAATATTTCATTTTCATTTTTACCGAGTAGCCATCGTCATCTTCTCCACACTTGAATTTTTGATTTCTGTACTTTTTCTTCAGACGCTGAAAGATAAGATTCATAGATGTACTTTGAAAATAATCATAGGGGCCGTTCTTTGAGAAGTCATACTATGCACACAAACGGATTACACACGTATTACCATAGTTCTATTCCTGTAGCACTTATGTTTTTGCATATTCGTTGGAATTACTGAATATATGTGAGCCGGGTCATTTTGTTTTCGAACTTGCAATATCAAGGGCCATTAAAAAGATAGGGAATATACGACTTACCTCTTTTGACCACTTATAGTTGGCACCCCAAGTCTGCTGGGCGTTCCGGATGACGACAGGGGTATATGTTTTCTCATACTTTTCGATAAATTCTTCAAGAGATACATCGTTGGCATCGATCCTCACCATGCGGTCTCTCTGGCGAATGGGATCTAGTGCCAGGTCGAAAGACTCTGCATATCCCATCTTAGACCAGCCATGTTTTTCACTAAGCTCTAAAATTAAAATGAAAAAAATGTTAGTATATTATATTATAATATACCGGTACCTATATGTTATAGCATACATTACTTCCCATAGGGGAAATATACGAAGCAAACTCTACTTCTTTCTTTTTTAACACTTTTCCCCAACCTACATCTATGGACTATTTCATTTGTATGTTATTCAGATTTTTAGTATATTTATCAAGCATTATCATAGTATCACTTTAAAAATCAAATCTGACGTGTCTCAAGTAACCCCAAAAGGACACTTTTGAGGGTGCCATGACTAATATTCAGGATAATTTTTGTTCAAGATTTTTTTAGCCAAATTTAGTTCCTATTTGAGTTTATCATTTAAAATGAAAATTATGGAGATTACAACTTATGTATTTCTTTTATCCTCCAAAAACCCTAAAAACTGTCTCAGGCATCCCCAGTTTACGGTACTTTTAGCAAAATATGTAATCCTAAAAAAGATAAATCTCTGCGCAATATCATACCAATGTAATGCGCATTATATAAAAGGTTAGAAGGAAGCTAAATCAAGGACGCACACTTTGCTCTAAAACTAAAAGACCCACGAGCTAAAAAGAATAACTTTAACAGTTGTAGAATACTTTTTGAAAATATTGAAATAAATAGACAACTCTATAGATAAGATTAGTTAGTAGTGCTAGCCTATATGTTAAATGCTGTATGAATAAGAGTAATAAGTTCAATCTATACAGATGCATTCTTTGTTTCTTTGTTGGGTAAGTTTAACGACTGGCCAACCCTTTTGCACGAGGTGATGCTTTTCAGCTGTGGGTGATTGTATCTATGATATGATTTGATTTAGGAGAAACCCACCACTGGGTGCGATAGCCTTTCTTGTTTCGAAAAGTGGCAAGGGGTCTTTTATGTGCAATGTCCCATAGAAAGGACACCACACACCCAGCCTTTGATGAACCTGTTGGGAGCACAGGGTGGATGTATTCCTTAAACAAATAGTAGAATAACAACATTCTATTTAGAATCCAAGTCAGAAAACGATATTACAAGTGTGTTGCACCTACTACCACACAGTTCAGGGAGGTGTGGAAAGCCCACTACTGGGTCCATGTATGCACTGCCATACACCTAGTACTGAGTGACCTATCACTCACCCACCTGGGACTGCCCACCTGCAGGTGGTGGTTCTAATCTGTGGTGGTTCTAATCTGAAGGGTTGAGCAGCGTCAGATCCAGGATTTTGAAAAGGGTGGGGGGGGGGGGGGGGCGCAATTGTAATTGTTTTCTCTTAATTACCTTGGGGCCGAGTTTTACATTAAAAAAGTCTAAATTTTGGCAACAACAAAAAAAAAAAAAAAAAAAAGGGGGGGGGGGGGGGGCACCCCCTCTCTGGATCCGCCCCTGTTGAGGGCTGTTCAGCTCAGGCATTGGTTATGTAACCTACTTTTGGCTTCTCACACTACCTGAGTCTAACAACAATTGGAGAACAATACCTTTCAACTGTTGGACATTACATTGTGTAACCAGTCATTGAGAACAAAGAGAATTAAATGGCTAAAGACACAACTGATTGAGGGAGTCCCCACCATTAGCTACAATACAATACTATATAGATAAAACTATAGGGACTCCCAAAAAGAGTAAAAGTAACAATTTTCACTGATGCCCTACATAGACTATATGATAATGTTATTTGATACCCAATAGATAGATTTAGGATAGTTATCGTATGCTTCTATGATCTCATATCTAGTCATCCTCATTGACTAAAGAAACCTGACATCAAACATAGCAGTAGGCTACCAACTGTTTCGATGTTTGACAGTTGAACCCACTCTCGAGCCCGAGGTCACTAGAACGGGGCGATATTAAGTGAAAAGAGTCGAAAATAGAAAGCTAAAACTGTGTTTAAACGTTTCTCTATAAATCTAGACAACAAAATAACGATCCAACCTCTTCACCGAACCCTTGTCCAAAATCTAAGCATACCCACTGGACACCAATGAGGCAAATATAAAATTAATTCGTAAAACACTGAGCGTAGGCTAATGTTACTGTGTGCTATTTTGGCAGTCGACATCCTACTTTTTCACCCCTCATTCTTACTCCGTTCTTACCTGGGCGCGCGCGATCCTTCGCCTCTCGGATTCTTTTCCTCGTCCTCTTGTCCATCGCTAGTGTTTAAGCATAATCAAGTTTGTTTACTCGTGATACAGAAGGAAAAGCAAAAGTCTACACGGTCTGAAAAGCGTGTGATGGTCTGAAAGTTCTCGCACGTACCAGAGCGCATGCGCCGAGTTAAAGCGGATGTTTCCGTGCCGCACGTGTTGCCGCTGTTGACATGACGTGCACGTGGGGACTGTGCACGTGCAGGACTGTAGGTTTTTAACTTTATTGATTGGTGTAAAAATACATTACAAACTTAGACTCAGGGCACCCTCCCCCACCCCGCGCCGGCAAACACAATTGTATTGGGAAAGAGGATTGATAATTCATGAATAAATTGATAGGGGCCTAAGTCTAACCCCTCAAAAAATTAAAGTTACTTGCCACATGACCATCATTTATGAAATTATTTCCATACCCTTATCGACCAGAAAATGTAGTAACTATGAATATTAATTTATTTTTATTTTTTATTTTTTGAACATCGATATCTCATCTTATGATCTACAGCTGGATTAAATTCTGAGCATTATTCTACGGACAAAATAAAATAATAGAAAATAAAAAACGGGGCATTTTTCTCCATCAATGAAATATCTTTTTCTACATATCATAAAATGAAAACTGAAGCCTGTAACAGAATTCCCTCAGGTATCCTTGGGTGGGACATTAAATTAAGACGGATTTAGAGGGGGGGGGGGGGGGCGCATGGGGTTTGCGCTTATTTTGGTCAATTAACTTTTTTGATATAAAACTAGGGCCGCCAGGAGGGGCACCGGGACTTTTTTTTTCTTTTAAAAGGGCGCCTCCCCTTTGTAGAATTCCTGGATCCGCCGCTTGGATGGGAGGTCCGGATGTCGCATGTCTTCATTGCATTTTAATCTAGCGTCGCATTTTGAGTATAAGAAATTATACATATGTCGCCTCACTCTCATTTTTTTTGCCTCCCGTCAGAATGAAGAAATTCTTTGACGCGCTGGATACTCTGAGGAAACCCGCTCTCACTGTCGAATTTAGGGGTCTACTCCCACGCTTTCATAGTATATTTTGTTTTTACGAGACGGCATTTTAGTGAATTTCTTTTTTCTTTTTCTTTTTTTTCTTTAACCCCCAAATCCTCTCACACGCATCCTTCATATTGCACTTCCCTTGAACCTAAAGATGAATTATGTAAATCTACATTCACACACAAAATAAAAAATCTATAAAATACTTCAGCTATAACCATAGGGAATCTATCTCAACGGTTAAACAATGCCTGAAAGCATTTGCAATAGAGAGCAGAAGAGGCAGACTAGAAGGCATTGGTAGTTTTACCCCTGGGAAGATTGTGAGGTATAAAAGGCTAAAGATCTAGCATACGTCGTATAACTGATACTTTAGCAGTTTAGGTATTACTCATTGTGATTTAATGTCCACAATATCGAGCAAATCTTTTTCACAAACCACGTTCATGAATTGTGATAATCAAAAGGAGGCATATAAATGACCAATTATCTTTTATGACTGAAATAGAACCCAACAGAGTAAGTATAGTTGAGGTATTGTGTTACTAGATCTATATATGGCATAAAATTGTTAAGTCTACACGGGCCAATCCACTACTAGTCTTAAATTTTTTTTTTTTTTAAATACGGTAGAAAATAATGGAACACTGGGGAAATGTTATTAATGTTCAATTACATGTATGTTAGCTGAGGGTTCCCTTTTAAATTAAAAGCATTTCAATACATAAATGACTTTGGAAAATCACAGAAAACATTCCACAATACTGTAACGAAAATCCGCCAGGTGGCACCACAACAGAAATTCATCCAATTCCGGTTCGACTTCTTCTGTGTTGTAAAAAATATTAAATTCTTACATTTATAACCCGTTACCGAAGGCTATTTTACAAAATGCACTAAATAATATCCCTCCCACCTGGTTACATTAAAGCTTAATTTATTTTGTTCTTATTGTTTTTCATTTCATCCGTGATCCACATTAAGGCCATAGATCTACGAGTGATAATGACTTTTTACATGACATGAATTAATTATCTTAACAGGCCTAGGTCATTGGCTGATGAAAGAACTCAGATAGACAATGACACTCAATACACTTTTACATATAATATTTATTAAACACATCGAGTAAATGACCTATGTACATTTTCTTGTGTACTCTGCAAAAACCAATACTTTTGCCGTACGATGTACATGTTTCCATACACTCTTGCCATCTATTCTGCAATATTTAATGATTGTATTTTTTTGCAACATCAATTTCAATTCTAATATGTACTTGAACTCCTCCAACGTTCTTCTTTGTGTGGCCTATAAGCATGTCGTCACAGCTAGAACTAAACTACATTGTACACCACCCTTTAAAATGTATATACACGTCTATATATATACTCCTGACACGAAAGTACGTACACACTATACATATACACGTGTGTATGTACCAACTTTCGTAGGTACTTTTTCAGTACATTACCTATTCATAAAGACGGGAAAAAACGTTCAGATCGTACAACATAGTGATCTCGGATCATACCATACACTATACTACAGACATAGGTTTGAGTGGAGTCGAGCCCACAGGAAAAAAAGGCAAAGAACAATATAGAAAGGCCATGCAAAATCACTGACTACATTTAAATCATATACATTTGTACCGACGATTTAGTACTTACAGGATAGACCGGATTTTCACAAATAATGCTTTACTCACTGAATGTGGAAATATGCCTTTGACAGAATGAGTAACCCAAGAGAACTCGATGTTTTACCGATCATCTATCTTTGTGAACAAGTACTTCGATAAATCTAGCACTATTTGTTGCAAAGAGCGTTATTCACATCTCTGTAAGTAGAAACTCAAATGGATAGAAAACGAACAATACTTTACCAGATTATGATGCTGTACTCTTGATAAGAATACTGTTGCTTAGGATACAAGTCCATGAAGATTTTTTCCATAAATAGGAGGCTATTACAACTTTTTTTCAGGAGGCTAGAAAGAGTATCAATACTCGTTAAATAGTTTTACTCCACATATCATCTCGGACTAGCGTCAGAACATCTAGTCGACGCCAGAACTTTATAATATATATATTATTAAATAGTTACCAAAGAGGCTCTCAATAACATCAGGAGATGTCAGTTAAATGCAAAAGTCATATTAATAATTTTTCATGAACCTCTTCGTCTCATACCCTTAGCACTACTTGAACTTCTTGGATAAAACGTATGCGAACCACAACAAAATATATAAATTATTGCACATCTTCTGAGTACGTCCGACTCGTTAATGTACACGGCTACTGCCGATATCTATTGTTGAACCAATGTGTCTCTAAAGACGGTGCTCCACACACAATGCCACTTAGAAGCTTGTACATGGTATAGGGAAATGTAAACTGGCATATTTCCATTAGCAACCTGAACAATGAGTAAAGAATCAGATTACTTAATCCATTTCTATAGGGTGCAATACACATGACCGCGGGAGATAAATGCTTCTGAAATCATTTTACATTTTGCACATTCACTGATGAAAGTATCAAAAGCTTAAGAAACAAATCTAACAAGGATTGTTACATCAAATGCCGTCACCAGTCTTTCAGCAAACCATTTTAACGGAATTGCAAAGAAGAAAAAGGTGTCTTCAAAATATTGTGATAAACAAAGGCATTACTTATCAAAGATATTTTGTTTTTAAGATGAGACAATGTGAAATGACATATGCCTTAATAACTCGTATCACAATGTAAATATTATAATAGATTTTCTCAAGAAAATTAGAGTTCGAAACATACTGGGTTATATATAAGTTATTATAGTATCTTAATTCTCCTTCTTATCCTTGTGAAAACATGGGTTTATCAAGTACTAGTATTGTATTGTCCATTTAATGGACTTACCTTCCAAATTGAGTAATATGACATTACAAAAAAGAAGTATCTATATATTGATTTCCTGAATGATGGCGCTCCTGCGTCTATATTGGCTTCTTTGGGAAATACATTTGAAAGAATCTATCAAAGTGAGGGAAACAGCATGAGATATTTGAACACCCTTTGTAAAGGTTCTGGTAAACCTTTTTTCTGGTTACCAACATTTGGCAAGTTATTTATGAAAAAATAAATCGTAACTAAGAAAAACGTTTAGTATTAATAGTTATATCTCTTTTTCCCCTTTCCTGCTCATCCTTGATTCACACGACGGTCCAACAGTTTTAGGTTATTTACATACACAAATAAATTTAATGGCCATTATAAGGGGTGTATTCGTATGCGGGTATATTCCCCTTGATGAACAACATGGACTAAACCTAATGGATTTCTATGCTGGTCTGGCACCTACGTAGGACAGACAATAACGTACATGACTGTCTGCATGTACACATATACAGCTATACATTACTGGCGTTAGATAATCATTGCAAAAATACATTTGGTTGCAAAAGAAAAGCTTACTTCCAACTGTTTAAATGCTAGGAATTTCCATGAGGCTTCGTAGGATTAATCTGATAGTGACTTTAGGACCTATCAGTCCTGACGCATTTTTTTTCTCTCTTTGTTATATATATACACATATATGCACACATTGTAACTATATATGCATATATATGT
The DNA here is from genome assembly GCA_936440205.1 of Lepidonotus clava. NCBI lineage: Eukaryota > Metazoa > Annelida > Polychaeta > Phyllodocida > Polynoidae > Lepidonotus > Lepidonotus clava. Next base: position 37,607,172 of record OW387141.1, read on the forward strand.
ACAGCTGGATAATAATGAGCACTTAATTGTAGTGTAGACTCAATAATGCGCCTAGGGTATTTTTAATACAATATATTTGTATGTGAACAGGTCATTTTTCCATTTTCCGTAACAGACTACGACAGAATACCTGCCCCTAACTTACAGTAAGCCGATTTTACCTGCTTGGATCTCGCTGGATATCATACATATTAAATGAAGATAGAGAGAGGTAAGAGAAAAAAAGCACCCTGCATTTTGTACAGTCTTCTAATATTGCACTTTCTGTTAGCGGTAGACACCAGATGCCAGCATACCTCATGCATGTAGCCATTCCCATCACGTTTGATGCTTACTGCACAACTCCTCTCTATTCTTACCGAAAAATACTATGCTTCTCCCGGTCGGGGTGGGTGCGGTTTCACTGACAGTTTTGCCACTAGAGGGCATAACTATCCCACTGAGGGTTTTTGTTTTCACTCGCACCCTTAACCAGTAACAAATCGCGTTATCTCTGTAATAGGCGTCATGCACTTATACATCTCATTTCCTGACATGTTTGCACAGCATTATCAATACAGACCAATCGGACACCATATATTTTTTGATAGTATTAAACACAACTTGACTGTGTGTGTATGTACAATGTATGGTCCTAACATGATGTCTCAAAATGCTTGAGATACATATAATATATTATCGAAACTATAGCTCTTCATAGACCCTCATAATATACAATATACAATATCATGGGCATCATAAGCAACTTATATATAACGATATAAATGTACAGAGTTGTCACAATTATGTAATAAACATGTACACATACGATAATATCATTGGAGCTACAAGGCTGACTTGTCCTGTCGACCAATCCCTGTAGGTAGGTTAAGATAATGAATCATACATGTTTGATAAGCCTGGCTATACATGGGTTTGTCGGGAGATGTACACTGTTTGCTGGTTGTTGTTTCTCATGTAGGATGGACGAGGAGGTGGGTGGTTGGGTGGTAGGGTGGGCCTGTTGGCAGTGGGGTCGTATCAGATGGCGCCCAGACAGAAGGCCTCGTGCTGGTTATACGTCCAGTTGTCTGTGAACACGTCGCCACAGGCACACGTGTACAGGCCCATGGAGGACGATATCCAAGCATTACCACCCTGGCCAGACTCGTCACTCGACGACCCCGGCGTGCGGTGGCCACGCGGTGACTTGTGTGACATAGTCCGTTTGTCCTCCAGGCCCTGCATGTCCCACAGACTGGCGCCCCCAATGGGCGTGTCGCGGGACGGTGTCCGCATACCCTTGGCCCAAGGATGGTGTGAGGTGTGTTGGGAGGCGGCCAGCCGCGCACGCGGACTTACCACCATCCGCATCCCACTGTTTGCCCCACTGCCACCATGGCCACCACCATGTCCTCCTCCTCCGCTATTGCTGCCAGCATTGCTGCCCCCACCCAGCGCCCCGGAATGGTCACCCGCTCCGGGGAGTAACTCCTGCCCGTCAAAGGGTGTGCGACTGTTGAGCAGGATGTTCAAGTCGTCCACATCAAAGACGGGCATTTTGGTCGGGTCAAAGTCCAAGGTGGAGGATGAGAGCAGCACGTCCATCGGGTTGTCGCGACTGTCGGACAGCGGCGGGGTGTCAATGGTGGGAGGCACCACAGGCGGCGCCACTGCTGTCGATGAAGAAGACGAACTGTGCTTATCTTTCTTCTTCGATTTTTTAGATTTCTTCTTTGAGCTGCTGCTAGGCTCTTCAGTGTGAGTTCCAGCGTTAGGACCTCCCGTGATGAGGTCGGGCTTGACAACGGGAATGCCATCGGGGTTGGTGATGCCGTCTAGCCCGCTGATGTTGAAGAGCGGGCTCTCTGTCCGCGAGCCCTGTAACGCTGCCATGGGTAGTATGGGAGGTGACAGTGGTTGGTGGGCACCCTGGGGCATCTGCTGGTCCATAGGTGGCCCCAGTGACGGGGGCTGACTGAGTAACGACTTGTTGTCGGCCCCTACTGTCACACTGTTTATGATGGACTCCAACTGACTGCTTAGATCCGGTAATGAGTTGGTGGCCGAGCCCGATGGTGCCATGGCCAGGCTCGACATGGGCAGCAAGCCCGAACTGTCTGGCAAAAGGCCCATGCCAGACATATGTGCGTGGCTGGTGGATGCCATGTGATGGTGTTGTTGGTGGTGGTGTTGTGGGTGATGTGGGTGATGGGGGTGGTGTTGAGGTCCCCCAAGCACGTGTTGTAGCGGGGATGCTTGGTGGTCGTCACTGGTGGCAGTGGTCAGGGGAGACTGGGACATGATCTCTGAGGGTGTGCCCACCACAGAGTTGTCCGATATTGTGGATAGGAATGACCTCACATCAATATGAGACGACTCGTCACTGCCCTCTCCAAAGAGACTAAATGTGTTAGTGGCAGTCTGGTCGGCTGTGCCGCCCCCAGTCACCCCATAGAGGGAATCAACAATGTCAATTTGGGATTTGTTGCTGCCAGGGACGTGCATGCTCGGACCATTGGTCCGATTGAGGAAGTCACTTTCTCCCATGAAAAATTGTTCGGGGCCATGAGCCGTAAGAGCGGTGGGATCGAATTGCTGCTGAAATCGACGGAGAAGATCAGGCAACGAATCATGCTGGCAACATTGACAATCTTCTTCGCACGGTAAGTCTGGTAACCGGATGGGGTCATTGTGGAGACGCTGTGAAACAGGCTTCTTGGTCTCCTGCTCGACGGAGGCCAGCTCCTTGGAGTGGTCGGAGACGCTGGCTGTTTCATCAGTCTTTTCTGTTTCAATGCTTGGCATTTCATCTGCACGTGCATCCGCACCAAGCATTTGGCTACCAGAATCCCCATGCTTGTCACTGTCCTGAGCATCCTTGCCCTGTTCCTCCTCATCTGACACGGACATGTTGTCGTCCCCACCAGCCTCGCTGTCGGAGGCTGCCCCGGCCGGATGGTCCACATCACTATATGAGGCATCGCTGTCCTTGTGGTGGTCATCGCCATCAGAGGCATGGTCATTGTAATCCTCGTCCTCCTCCTCGTCCTCTTCCTCATCACGATCATGCTCGGGCTCGGTGCCCATGCATCTGGCAGTGATCTGAATATCCTTGCCACGCGACACCTTCTTGGGGCCTTTGTGGCCCACAGTGGGGTGGATCGGTGGGTATGGCGTGTACTCGGTGTTCGCAGGCATTTGCATGTAGGCCGCTCCCCCTCCGCGGGGACTGGCCATGCTGCCCCACGGGCTGGTGGCGCTGCTCGTACTGCCACGCGGGCTCGTCGTATAGGAGTGCACAGGGGTGCTGGGCACAGGCATGGGCCAAGCACCAGAGGGCATGTTGGATAAGGACCCTGCAATGCCTGGTAGGGAGAACCTCCCCATGCCTCTGCCCCTTCCCCGACCTCTCCCTCTGCCTCGTCCTCTCCCTCGCCCGCGACCCCGTCCCCGGCTGGTTCCACGTGTAGCGGTAGAGGGGAGCGGTAGACTGGTGACAACTGGGAGTGGAGGCCGTGGGCGGGCACCCTCTTCGCCATCGGAATCCTCATTGTAGGTTTTAATGCTGCGGTGTGCAGCACGGGGCCTCCTCAAAGGCTCCTTTGGAACGTCTGACTTTTCATCTTCCGGAGACGATCCAGCACCATGCGAAGACGTTTCTATACCGTACTGGTCTGAGTGACCAGGGGTATTGCTCTCTATAGACAGTCGGCCCAGTGGCCGCTTTTGGAACAGCCGCCCGAGAGCTGCAGGGGCCTCCTTTTTGTCTTCGTCATCTGAATGGAAATCATAGACGTCTTCGTCGATGTCTTTGGTGGTGGTCACAGTGGTGGTCACCGTGGCCTCTGTGGTGTGCATGGTGGTCGTCACTGTGGTCGACTCATGCTTGGTGATGTTCTCATACATAGTCTGAGGAGGGCTGAGCATGGCCTGGGGAGGGCTAAGCATAGCCTGGGGAGGGCTGAGAATAGCTTCTCCGTCGTTTGACGACAAGTCTTCAATAATAACATTAGTTTTCTTGGGTCTGCCGCGCCCTCGGCCTCTGCCCCGGCCTCTACCGCGACCCCTGCCAACAGAGGCCACCGAGGTCGTGCTCGTCTCGGAATCTCTCCCAGCATCGGCCGAGCTCTTCCAGCCTTGTGTGCCTTTAACAAGACTCAGCTTCAGCATGGGTTTCTTACTGTGGGGACTGTCAACGTGCTGGTCAAGGCTTGACTTCCTCTTTTTCCCTGGGACCACCTCGTCAGTCTCACTCTCTCCGTGGTGACTGCTAGCAGGGGCCGGTGTAGGGCCCTTAGGTACGTATGACAGATCCTCGGCGTCGTCGAACTCATCACTCGACTCGCAGTAGTTGGTCTTTTTCAGCCTGCTCTTCCTGGGCTTGGCGGCGTACAGGGCCCGCTCCTGCTCCAGGGAGTGGGTGTGGCAGGGGGCTGAGAAGGACTCTTCGTCCTCCTCCTCCTCGTCGTCCTCCCCGTCGGCGTCGTGCACGCGGTCCTCCAGTAGGTGCAGGTTCTGCTCCTCCTTCTTCACCTGAAGCTGCACGTCCTGTATGGTCCTCTGCAGCTCCTCGGCGCTCATGGGCTGACTCTCGTACACGTGTTTTCTGGTGTACGTACATTCCTCGCCATGCTCTAATAATCCGTCCCCCTCCAGGTCCGTGCGCTCCACCACCTTCTCCTCCACCACTTTGTTGATTTTGAGCTTTAACTTCAAGGGGTTGGCTGCCTGCCGCTCGACGTGCATTATTGTCTTCGTTTCCACTGTGACCGTTTCATACGTTGTCGCTTGGAGAGTTTCGCTGGATTCATCCAAGTCTTCCTCTCCCTCCTCATTGCCTGACTTCGCCTCGCCCTTCTCTTTGTAACCAAGACGTTCAGGCTTGGCGACGTGGCGTTTGGGTAGGACCCGAACCTTGGACTGAGGTTCGTCCGAGTGTTCATGCTCGTCCTGGCGCCCTGGGACAGTGTCTCTCTTGACGGGCCTTTTCTTGGGCGTCCGTCTCCGCTTCTTGGGCTGCAGTAACTCCTTGACCTGGCTGTCCGAGAGGCGCTCCAGGATGACCGTCGGCTCGCTGTCCTGGCGTTTCCGCGGAGTGCCGCCAGGGGTCAGGACCTCCTCGTCCTCCTCCACCGGCCTGCCTGATATGTCAGATGCGGAACGATTCAAGTCAGTCTCGAACGGCTCGCCATAGTCGTCATCGTCCGAGCTGTGTTCGCGCACAATTTTGCCAGGTTCGACCGGCGGCAGTTCGTCCTGCGTGCTGTCGTCCAGTACGGGCGGGCCCTCGTCGGTCATGTCCCTGTGTTGGGTGTTGGCCAGGGTCAACACGGGCGGCTGGTCGTTGTCGTTGGTGATCTTCCAAGGTAAGCCTGGGTCCTCCTCGTCCTCCCCGTCCCCGTCATGGCCACTGACGTCGTTGACGGAGGCGTGGGAGTCGACTGAAGGACGCAACCGGCCACGGCCACGGCTGCGGCCACGTCCACGGCTTTTACCCTTGCCCTTGCCGCGGCCTTTGGGGACTGGAGACGGCTCACAGTCGGCCGCATGGTCCTGAGAAAGTTCAGCTGTGAAGGAATTACTGTCAGTTCGAGCGGTGTCCTCAGCACAAGCATCCTTAGCACTGTCCGCACGACTCAAGTTGAGATCAGTCTCTAATACATTGTCTTTGATTTTGGGTCTGGCCTTTCTGTCTCGACCAGAGTCAAGTCCTTTTGAGAGTTTTGGTGCCTCTTTTTCTAAGGCTAGAGAATCCTTTTCTGTCTTATCAATGTCAACATCTAAAGGTTTCTCCTTAGTCTGTTGTTCCTCTGATAAATTATCAATTTTGTCAACTTTCTTACTCTTACTTTTGTCCTTTTGTCGTTCCCTATGCCGTCTTTTAGAGTCTTTGCTTCGACTTTTACTGTCTTTTAACCTAGGTTTCTTTTTACTTTCAGATTGTCTGTCCGTCCCCTCTGAAGCCAGTACGGGAGGCTCATCTGCTTGGGGTGCGAGAGGAGATTTTGGCGAGTCTATTTGCACGGAATCTACAGATTTGACCTTGGGAGATTCTGTTTCTCCCCCTTCCACCTGGTCAGTCTGGGTGGTGGGTGGGGGCAGGGGGATTGGTGGGAGTGCTGGTCTCCGTGGTGAGTACATCGGCCCATGTCGGGGTGACATAGCCGGGTGACGCGGGGACATGCCCGGGTGACATGGCGACATGCCCGGGTGGGGTGACATGCCTCCAGTGCGCTTCACCCGGTTGATGACGATGCGCTCAGTCTTGACGATGGTCAGAGACTCGGACTCCCCGGCTGCCACCACCTCTCCGCTCCTCCGGGGTAACACTGCTCCTGTGTCACTGGTCAATGGGCGCTTCTTGGGTGTTAAGAACACTGACCTTTCTCTACCCTTCTCTGCCTGTGGAGGCCTAGAGTCAGAGGGCTTCTTACTGTCCTCACGAGGGGTAGGTTCGGGAACACTAGGGGCTGCCTGGTGGCTCGGAGGTCTGTTCACATCACTACCCAGTTGGTGGGGAGGGTGGCTGCCAGACTCGGACAACTTGAGCTGACGTTCATCAGAGTCAGCTCGGCCGGAGTCTTTGAGCTCAGATATGGTCATCGCAGAGTTGGATGTGGAGGCGCGTAAAGAGGGCGGTACACCGGCCTGGTGCTTGAATGACTCTTTCGCGTGCCGCCACATGTCCTGGAGGTCTTTCAGCGAACGCTCATCCTCGTCCTCCAGTCCCCCATTGACAGCGTTTCCAGTCTGTGAAGAAAGCACCCCTTCAAGGGCCTTATTGCCCAGCTTCTGCTTACCACCAGTGGGGTCTTTGGTCATGTGGTGGTCCTCAACAGTGTCGAGATTCCGGTTCGGAATGGTCCCATCAGAAGCCGTTTTACAGTTTGTCGTTGTAGGAGCGCTATCTTCACCGATATGAAACCCACCAATGGTGGTTTCGGAGACGCACTTCGTTTGCTGGGCTTTACATTTCCCAATGATTTTATCCCATATATTATTGCGGCCACCCTTCGCCTTTTGAGGATCACGCTTGGGCGAACGCCACATAGGGGACGTTGCTGACCCACCCCCACCAGCCATAGACGAGGAGGAGGAGGTGAGCAGTTTGTCACTGGACGAGCTGCTCTCAGCATCAGAGGTCAGGTCTCCCCCCGATACAGAGCTGCTCTTTCTAGCGTGGCCGCTGTCCTCAGTGCTCCACGGTCGGTGGGGCGTGTAGGTCGGCTCGCTGTCCTCGGCCGATTCAGAATTTGTAATGCGTAGTTCTCCCAGCACCTTGCCCCTTTGCATGAGCTGTTGGGTATGGTCAGTTTCCTGCTTGACTACCGAGCCAAACACACTGTCGTTTTTCCCGTCCATCAATCCAGTTTTTAACTTAAAGTACTTAGTCTCTTTGACAGGGGGTTTGCTGTCAATGCCCTGCTTGGTTTCAAACTCGCCAGTCTGTTCATTGAGGCTGAACCCGTCGTCCCCCTGCTCCTCCTTCACGGCCGTCGGCACGTCACCAGAGGTATATGGCATCTCATCACAGCTAACCTTTCTATGGGGAAACCTGGGCGCTGCACTAGCGTCATTAGAACTATTGTCTTCGTGAGCTGCCAAACTGTTGGCAATCAGCTGTTTCTTTTGCTTTAGGTTGTAGAACTGTTTGGCTGTGGGATCAGGGTTCAGATCGTTATAACAGTGAGGGTAGGCTCCGTTGGGGACAGGTTTCAGGGTGCTACTGTCTTTCAAACTCACTGGCGGCTCTTCAGAGTCTGAGGCATGGTTACTTTTCTTCCACTCGGCCACAACATTGTCAGAAAGTTTACGTAATACCACCTTGGGCTGAGCAACCTGGTTGTTCAGCTTTGCCGCCGGCGCTTTAGAATCATTTTGCGCCGCTGGGCCTGCTGCAACAGCACCATTCGCATCGTCTTTCCCCTGGTCCTCAAACCTTTTCGACTCCTCTGCGTATGTAGTTTGACTTGAGTTCGCAAGGGGAGCCGTAAGGAGTGCTGCTAGGTGGGATGACCGACGCTTCTTTGGGCCGACAAGAGGCTCAGCTGTTTGAGGTTTGGAGCCAGCTTTGTCCCCAGTCGGTGTCTCTGACTGAGATTGGTCTTTGGACAGCAACTCGTCCACTTTGAGGTTGGATCTCGGAGGTGCACCTTCTTTAGCAGTGCCAGAGACTTTACCCGAGTTCTGCTCAGTGACGGGCTTCTCTGTTGTAGCCTGTAGGTCGTGCTGCTTTATGCTGTCGGCTGAACCGTCTGCATTTGGAACAGTGGCGGGATCGGATGAAGGCTCTTCAGAACCATCCTTCTCCAGTTTCCTCGGGCGGCCAACCTTTCTCTTCGACTTTGAATCGCTACCCTTATCATCTGGCGATTCAGAGCTCTTGGACTTTTTACCCTGTTTCTGGCTCTTACCACGACTAGACTGGCCCTTTTCAGACCCACTTTTACTCTTCTTCCCTCGTTTATTTGATATTCGTTTTTCACCAGAGGCTGAGGCTGATGCTGATGCTGAAGATGCCGAGGGCTCCTTGGCCTTGGGCCCATCAGCATCTTTCTTCTTCGAGTCTGTGGCAGCCTCACCCTCTGGTTCGTCATTGTCACTAGCGAGCGGATCGGGCAAATTCGCAATATCATCCTTGTTGGCTGACCGCAGCGAATACGTCCTTGTCGGGTACATATATCGCCGGGGCATCGTTTTGCGTACTTTCTTGACTTTGTCGTTCAGCTGAATCTTTCTTGGCATAGTGTACTCTGGGGAATGAGCAGGACTGCGACAGTACCGATAATAGGGGAAGTCACGTGGGTAGCGACTGCTGAAGGGGTTAGTTGGCTTAGTCCGCTGCAACAACCGCGCCTTTTTAGTATGGCGCTCGGGACTAGTGGGGTCCTCATAGGCTTGTTTACGATATGGCAATTCAATATGGCGAGGCCTTTGGTGAAAGGTCCCCAGCAGTCTCTCCTTCTTTGTCATTGGCCAGTAAGAACTGGTGGCCTTACGACTGTCAAAAGTTCGCAGAGGACTGCTGACCGTTCGGTGCTGCGGTACAGCGCGGACTATGGGCACATCCGATGTCGTTGAGGTCATGGGTAAAGAGTCTGATGCCGCGAAGGTAGCAGTCACCGAACTGGTCTCCGGGGCCTGACTGACCACGGCAGAGGTCTCCGGCGGCAGACTGCTGGAGGTATTGGCCAGGTCTAACTGGGATGAGGACTTGGTGAGGCTCTCAAAGTCTTTGCTGGCAGAGGACACCACCACTGGGTCATTCTGTGTTGGCTGGCTGGTGGGGATAGGGGCTGGAGCAGGGGGTGGGGGTTGTTGGGCTGGGGCAGAGGTAAGAGGGGGGACAGGTGGTGGAGGGGCTGGCGTGGTGGTGGGACAAGGCAGTGGGCTCATACGACTCCCACTGCCGTTTTCTCTGTTCGAGTCTGAGGGCAGGAAGCTTTCACCAAGTGATAACCTGCGCAGGCTGGGTGGTGGCCCACTTGAAGTGAATGGCCGATTGAGGTTACTGAAACTGTCACTGTTGCCTTTGCTGTCTGCGGCTGGTGCTGCGGACAACATGGTAGATACTGTTGAGACTGGCACGGGCTCTCGCTGCTCCCGTGTAATATGCTGGCCATCACGACTGGTAGAGCTACGGTCCTGAGTGTCACAGTTCTTGTCAACTTCACACTTGGAGTCCTGCTCAAAGCTCTTGTTGTGACTGTGACTACGACTGCGCTCCGTGTCGTGTTTGTGACCAGCATCTGGCTGCCTGTGGTCCTTGTAACGTTCTCGGCTGTGAGCTGCCGCCTGGTCCCACAGTTTCTCAGTGTCTGAGCTGTGAGAAGAGTTCTGCTCGTGTTCCTTGGGCGGCTCACAGTCCCGCTGGTGCCTACTGCTGCTGCTTGAGTGCCCATGGTTCCTGCTTCTCTCGTGCTTATGCTCCTTCTCCTGAACTCGATTCCTTTCACGGTCGACCTCGATACGCTCACGTCTCTCACGTTCACGTTCGCGGTCCCTCTCACGTTCGCGGTCCCTTTCACGTTCCTGGTCTCTTTCCCGTTCTCGATCCCTTTGTTCTCGATCCCTTTCCCTTTCCCTCTGCCGTTCCCGCTCTCGCTCACGTTCTCTCTCTCGCTCACGCTCCCGCTCACGGCGTTCCCGCCGCTCACTCTCCCTATCATGGTTGTGGTGACGCTCAGCCTCCTCACGAGAGTACACATAAGATTTGGATGGGGTGGGTAAGCGCTCCCGCATCCCCGAGTCTTTGCTGGCATCCGAGGTAGATGTGTGACAGGGTGGCGTCCGGGCCACTGGTGGGGACCGCTGGACATTGCGCTCAGGCGGTGTCCGGGCCATCTTGCGCTCTGCCCGTTCAGCCCGTTCCTCCTCCTCTTTAGAGTCACTATAGGAACGTCGTGAGCTACGCTCCTTTTTCTCCTCCTCCCTTTGCCGTTCCTCCAGGCGCAGAGCCTCCCTCTGCAACCCATGCAGGTGGGCAGCGAAGGCGGGGTGGGCAGCGAAATGAAGCTGGGGGTAGTAGCTCATCTCGGGCGGGAAGCCCCGCTCCTCCCCAGCCTTCATCTGCCGCATTGTCAATTCACGGAGTGCGGCTGCACTCATATTCTCCATGTTAGGCATGGGCCAGAAACCACCAGGGAAGTGGGCGAACAGTTCTGGCCGTAGCTGTGCAAGGTGCGCTGTGTGTGACTGGGCCGCCGCGGCCGCAGCCGCAGCAGCAGCCATGTTCTCCCGACCCTGCATCTCCAGGGCGGCGGCCCGCTCCTTGGCCACCATCTCGGCGATGTTGGCAGCTGTGGGTGGGATGAGGCTGGGCAGGTGAGGCGGTCGGGCCATGTTGTGCATGGGGAAGACACTGTTGGCGTAGAGGGACTGCACAAAGTCGTGCTTGTTGGGGTCCATCCACGCCTGGGACACGGACACGCTCGGCTTGCTACCACTCCGCAGGTCTAGCGCTGCAGAGGACATGGACACGGCCGCCGCCAGGTCGGGCCTCGGCACGATGACGCTGGAGGCGAGGTGGTTCGAGTTGCAGTCTGCTGACGATGAGGTATCCTTGGCCTCGCCATTGCGCTCGCCGCTGCCCATCTCCCTCCGCCGGTCCCGCTCCCTCTTCCGCTCCCGGTCTCTTTCTCGCTTGGATTCGCTGCTCGCATCGTCCCCTGGCTCCGACATTCCGCTTGGTGAGGCGCTCTCAGCCGAGGCCACGCCGGGCGGAGACACAGCGGGCGGACACCCAGCAGTCCACTGCCTCAGGCATGCTCGTCAAGTCGCAACCGCTTCATTGTTGCATCGTGAACAACCTGGAAAATACAAACATTATGAAATATGAGTTACCATTATTTTCATACGGGTGAAACCTGTGTAGAATAGAATATAGAATGGTTATATACTGATACGTGAATTGGAGCGACAAGAAGCCTTTATCTAGACGGGATAATGCTGCTTGATAGTAATGATACATAACATATATGGACAATCCGACATTAATGGATATGTTTAAACATTTCCCGGTAAAGTAGCTTAAACGGGCTATGGAATGATTCATTATTGCAATGCTTAATTTGCAAGTCTGTCTTTCCAAAAAAAGATACACATCGATTTCAATAAATTTAATGCATAGCCTTACTTCGAACTACAGAAATGGCTTCCCCCACGTACATCATATATACGTGCGTCATTGGTATGTTTATATTCTATATTGAATATACCCAGAATATCAGAGTCTTTGGTGATTTTGGTTACAAGGCCAAACGATGACATTCAGATCGCTATTATATGGCAAATTTTGTATATCAGGGCTCAACATTAAGCATTGCCCGCCTGCCCGGGGCAGGTAGAACTTGAGGTGGGGCAGGTAAATTTTGACATTCACCTGCCCGAAGGGCAGGTAAAATTTTCATAATATTACGATAAAAGACTAAAGAAGGGCAGGTAAAACTAAAAATTGGGCAGGTAAACCTTGACCAGCACCTGCCCCTCACCTGCCCGAGGGGCAGGTAAGTCAAAACCCTTAATGTTGACGCCTGTATATGTTAATACGAATACCAAATGGGGAGGCTATACAAGCCTCACATGTTAGATCTAGATATTTATTTTGTTTTATAAACGTCATAAGGTTAACGAAACATAAACACTTATTCTAGGAACTCTCTGTGTTTACATATATTTCCTTGTTCCATATTGTTTCAACGTTGTAGTACATTTCAAATATTGTATTTTAAAACTGTGTGAAAGAACTTTATTTGTATTCGTTGTCGCTAAACCTTGGTTTCAGACAGGCTGTTAGCTGACTTTGAACAACAAATAACTCAAATAACTCACCTTTTAATAAGGGGATGTTTCTGTTTGAATTTTACATGACTTGATTTGGGTCACTGGAAAATCTGAAAAATACAATAAAACATCTGTCATTAGTTGATGCACAGGAAATCAATAAAAAGTAGTGATATAAACTCACAATAAAAACTAGGACCGTAATTAATAACGCTTTCCGTTAAGAAGTTAGTAAAACAAACACTAAAAATATCATTACTAAAAGTTAGATAGTACCTGAGTTATCGATCACGGTCAAAGAATTAAAGAGTATCCTAAAATTCATAATCTTAATTCTATATAATTCTTACTGACTGATATAGGTACGTACAAATATTGTCAAATAGGGAAGAATATGACCCTTCATAAGATGTATTATATTTCAATATAAGGCCGATAGTTATTTATATGAATGAATGCAGCGAAGGGGCTCAAAAGGTTGAAAACCCCTTATCTGTATTTCAGGAATTAAACGTCTTTAGAAAATTATCATCAATATAAAATTGCGAAAAGAAAGTACCCCATCTCCACCACCAAGAACAGGGGGAAAAAACGTATCGGATGGACACTTTTAAGACAATTTTCGACCATATGGATATAATACATTTATCTAAACGGATTGTTGTAATTGATTATTTCAAAACATCAAGGGGGAAAACACCAATCATTTATCTATAAGCCAATCGAGAAGCAGGATCATGATCAATATTATGCTAACTATCCTTAATAGACGTCAATTAATGGGAGATCCCAGAAAAGAAAAATACTGCAGAGCTTATTATTCGATTGGATTTAAGGAATAGGTCTATTCGATGAGTTGTCCCCAAGTATCCTCATCCTAGTCAGATATACATGCTCTATCTTTATCTAACAGTTGACGATACCTATAAATCATTTACAAATGTACTTGTGTCATGGAATTTGACAACTGTTGTGAATATTTCATCCTAGACTGTGCAGCAGCAGTTACATCTATTTCCTATATGTGACGTAATATCACTCACTTATTGCTGAGGTTGCAACAAAGAGTGACAGTTCATGACTACCAGTTACATATCTACATTTCCATTCCAATGCTACACACACGTGAACACGATAGTAGTTGACATTACCACTTAAACCTGACACTCCTGTTTAGCGATATCCATTAGCAAGTTCCAATGGTTAGCCTCTTGTTCCAACCACGGTTAGATCTATTATGGTATTAGCCAAGGGGTGGGGAGAAACCCAGGCTGTCATGTCTATTGCCATGTGCTTATCAGTCCCCTATCTAAGGTGGGAAAACAAATATATGACCAGGAACAGAGGGAAGATAAGAGATAACAGCTACCAGTGTGTATATACGCGTGTATACCCTCTTCATCTAGATCCTGCCGCCACAGCTTCCGTAGTACGTAGTGTCGGCCTTTATTATTACCAGAGCATGACTCAATAGGGAATCCCCCATGATATACGTGGTTCTTCTCACCACGGCTAGGGGGCAGCAGCGGCCCGCCTACCCGCCCGCGGCACGGCCCGAGTCTGAGCGTCCGGCAGCTGCCACCATCTTTGTTATTGTGAGTCTAGTCTGCGTCTGGTGGGTCATAATTAGGGATGACGACCTAATTACTGACCACCCCTTGACCCCAGCCCCCACCAAACTCCACTGTCCAATGTGACGGCCCATCCCCTCCCCTAAGGTACCACCCCTGGACCCCCGTACCCCTGACCCTGGAGCAGGCCGCTGGCGGGGGTTGGGCTGCTGGCGGCCCGGATTGTCGGGGATCGATGCCCGACGCTGCTGGCATCCTCCACCTCCACCACCACCATGCCTGCATGCATACATTGCTGATGCTGTTGGGGGAAACTGGGTCAGCGTGACCTAGATAGGAGGGGTATCTGGCGTCGTTTGCCGCTGACGGCACTGTGTCAGCTAGTAGCGGCCGGTGGGCGGGTTCAAGGAGTCCGCACACTCACGGTGAACGTTGGATGTGGTGAGAACTATGTATGAATTTAGAGGCGTTTAACAATTCATGCGGCTCGGTCAATTGGCACTTAACTGATAATGTCCAGGGTTTATTGGCCTAAAGTACTTATTGAGTAGAGCTAGATTACTGGACTACTTACAGACCACTCTCTTTCACATCTCACTATATGGTCGGTTGAACAGTTATACATTTCATCATATTGCCGTTTCAATGCCATCAAACATTTCTTCATTTTTTCATTTTTCAAGACAGGAACAGAAGTTGAGTAATACATCAAAATTCATTTTTGGTGTACGAAGACTCATGAACAGCTATTTTCCTATACTCAATCCCAACAAGTCTTCAACGGCAGAAAAAGTAATCTTCAGATATACGTCAGACTTCATATCCTTCATGTCCTAGACTGTCACAAAAACTACCATACCCCTTCGTGTGCATCTGACCAAATTAATTTACGTTTGGACTTGGCAGTGGAAATGACATTAATGCTATAGTCTTTGTGTCTGAGAACTGCTTCGAAGATGCAGGTCACTAGCTTTCCCTCTTTGGGGATACCTACAGCGTTAATCAACGTGCAATATGGAAACTTCAAAGACTGTTGATAAATCGACTTTCAACACTCTTTATCATGTTCTATCCGTATCTACCTGTATTACTAAAGCTGGATTGAGGATATCTTTATAAGATATATTAATCCACACTAAATTCTACTAAGTCCCATGGTTCTGGGGATACAACATCAGTGCAAATACATCCCAAATAGGTCAATTGAAATGATCTACCCTTGGACAAGCTAACGTATTACTATTAGACTTTGTCAGAAAAATATTTCCAATCAACTATTCCAGAATTGAAAGGTCCTCTTATACTCGTTGTTGCGATAGAGCTAGAGACAATGGCAGGCTGGTGTACGTGCCCTATTTGACTCTTAACCGGCAGGGTGATGTTGACACCAGTGATCAGTAATCAAGTTGTTATGGCAGGAGGTGCATATACTGGGGGGTGGGCGTGGTTCCAAAGGGTTGGCCTACATCCTAAGCTATTTCCTTTGGTGAATTTACTTATTTTGGTTCATATACATATATGACCGAATGGCCTATACAGAATGGGCCATTACTTTCTACTATACGGTAATAACATATCAACACCCATGAGGCCCTTTCCAGACCAACCGGTCCTTTGAAATTCCTTTCTATATGACTGGTCATTGATAACGTGTCTCCAACAATAAAATATCTACAGATGCATCATACATAAACATGTACATCACGACATGCAAATGTACCTCATTTTTAACTTATTGCCCTCCATATATACACATGCACACTGTGTGACCTGACTGCTCGCCTCTTTGACTTTGAATCAGGTAGGTCAGCTTGATAGACTGTGTCCTGAGGCACTTAACCAGTGGCCGCCACTCTGCCCTGTCCCACCGGTCCGCCAGGAGGCCTCTGGAGGCGGCCGGGTAAGCGGTAGGCGGGGAGAAGAAGGCACCACAACGGAAACAGACCTCCGAGACCCCAGTACTAAACACCACTCACCCCCAGGGCCACCACCCCCTCCCCCTGTCACTGCACGAGCCGACGGCTGTGTATGTCGGCCAACCCCCGCTGCCCTGCTTCCCTCACCGTCAGGCCGTGGAGAGGCGCCCGCCAGGGCTAGTACACAGCGTAGATACTTTTTAAAAACAAAGCTTTTTATTCGCCACTGACCGCCAACAAGAGAGAACCCGGCCGAGTTTCTGGAGGAAAACCAAGCCGGAATTCTAGGTAATCCGCCAAACGCTATGGACTGAATGCGGAACGAATTAGCTGGGTGGTTTGGTTTTTTTCCCTCCATGAACTGGACTATTTTGTCAATATTTGGGATACTGAGTCAGGATCAACCATAACACTCGTACATGTTTGTTGTAGAACAGAAGCCTTTTTCGTTCTCAAAATAGACCGATCCTTCACTGAAAGATGTCACGATTTGTTGTACTTAAATAATGGACTGATGTTGGTAGCAAGATTCACTGTAATTTAAAAAATATAAGTAGACAGTGCAATTTCCACCTAATGATTATTATTTCAATTATTGATAAGTTTGTTTAAAATGTCCAAACGATGAAGTTCCCAAGGACCTGAATTATGAAACTTTTATGGATGGAGAGGGAAATAATAAAGGAAAAACTCCTTATCCCTCTTAGAGTAATTAAAACGATTTTTAAATAAGAAAAAAAAGAGTAAACATTAACTGAGATGGACTGACCTGTTAGTGTTATACCCAGCAACTAGGGGTATCCAGCAACTATATCGAGGCGAATACTGTTTATAGCAAGCTCTACCTGGTTTACAGAGACACCGGTTTACAAACAGTTTCTCTTTGTCTACAAGTAATGACTAATATGCAATATCACGCAACACTACAGGGTTCAGCGTATTAGTGCGGTTAAAGTTCGTGTGATTCTTATCATACAAAAACGAAGTCACTATTCGGGAGGTGTTAATTCGGTCGCCATCGTTCTGTTAATTCTGCACTCTTGAAGTCTTCGATCTTCTTCAAGATCAATGACGAGAAATTAACAATGACATCCAGGTTGTTTTCGTTCACCCTGTGTATTAGACTTGGGCGGTTCGGATGAGGAGTCAGGAGGCGGGTCTTCATAAAACGTTATAATAATTCTTCTCGAAAGGCACTTTGGAGTAATACCCACCCCCACTACAAAACCTGGTGTTCAAATTTGTTATGGTATGCACCCGGGGGTTAATAGGGATCCAAAATCACGCATCGGAAATCCTTATTTTCAAATACTGTCCTAGATCCACCAATGAACCACCTTTATGGTAATTGATGTAGATGTGAACTAATCAAACTGTTGTTGTTTTTCACATCTTTTGAAATACACGTACCATATAGAATGTAATTTGGCTGAATCGTTTTGAGATGGTATAACCAGAGTTCAAAATTATTGGTGCACCCTACACCCGGTGTGGACAATTTGTCTGTCGGTTGTGCACTTGTTGTGGGCGAAAACAGTCTTTTGGGGAATAGCTGTTCTTCTCATCATCCTCCATATTGTAAAGTTCTGACAAATTAAACTCAAACAAACTTCTGATATCATCTAATTACTGAAACAAGGCTGACGTTTCCTGTAATAAGCGAGGTTTAGCCACATTATGCAACGTCTCTATTATATCAGCTATTTTAGTTAATTTAAAAAAAGTACTTCATTAGGACCATACCGTTGATCGCTAATGACACAAATTACTCATCTTTCATAAAGTGTTCTAATGATGTTATTTAACCTAACTAGATGCGCTTTCTCGGTAAATCAGTATTTGCTACCTCTGCAAAAGTGTGTATGTGCCCACATTGGTACATCGCCCTCGTAAATTGTAAACATTGAAAAAAACTAACATTTATCATACAAATAACTGTACATTAACCTTTCAGTGAAAAGAAGTTTTTTTCAACTAAAATATTTTATTATGTAACAGGAAACAAGAGTTTATCGATACTTCAACTTTGATAATAGTTTTGACTACAGCTTAGTTACATCACGAAAAGCGACGTTTGTTATTTCTTTATCTGTCATCGATGGTTAGTTCATGGCGCAATTGGCTTACGACGGAAACTCCTGTACCAATTTCAAAGAATTTAAGAATTACCATAGAGCTATAGTTTAGGTATTACATATATTTAGTTTACCTTTAAAATTCATTGTCTCATTGCAATTACATAAATGTTGGCAGCGCATTTGATAAGTCGCTCGTAAATAGAAGGGCGACGGGAAATTGACTTAGATAATGAATCAGAGTTAATGAATGCTTTGGCTCATCGTTCTCTCCTCTCACGGAATGGACCAACTTCTGCTTCTGTCTACGTAACGCACGAGACACATTCTGTAATAAAGTGTTAACTGGAAAAATGTCTGATGAACCCATTTGAACCCTCCGCCGAAATCTGATTCCGGTTAACTAAACCAGTATGCAGCTCATGAGTCATGAATAATCGGTCTTGACTTTTGAGTTTTCTACTTGAGTAGAAATAATGCTATATGGCTTGACTCTATGAAAAAGTACATTTTACTCCAATATTCCACCCCATTGTCAGTGTCCGAAATTAAGGTTTTAATTTGAGCACACGCCGGGTGCAAAACTTCTAAAACTATGCACCTGTGGACATATCTGTGGGTACATTTCTATACTAACATATTAAAAAGTTTGAGAAATCGTGCACCATCCGGATGCACGGATGAAAAATCGTGCACCCTGCAGCAAAATCATGCATGCCGGGTGCAGGGTGCACCCTTAATTTCGGACACTGATTGTGAAAGTGTAATCTGTGAATAATGCCTTCCTTGATATTGAATGGAAATGAACTGTCCTATGATGACCTAATTACCAAAGATTGTCAGAAATATCACATGAATAGACATCCTTCCTGTCTGGTCGCTAGGATCGAGAAATGTGGCATAAAGTTGGAGGAATCACTATACTATTCATCACAGGTTAATAGTACGCCTTTTTGAATAATGTGTAGCCTTGATATCTAGCCATTAAACGTTGCAGCTTTCAGTATAGGCCGCATCAATTGCTTCAATGCCTGCGGCTTTAAGACTTGAACCTTGAGATTAGAAATGAAATTCTGCCCCTGCACTCTGACTGCATACAGTGTAGGATAGGCCTCACTGTTCTGACGGTCAGACCACATGCTCTAAGTGTGCTTTCCTAGAAAACAATTCAGAAAATAACGTTTTGATTACCCATCAGCAGCCCTTATACGTCCAGGTTATAGCATGAAAACCAGATTTTGCTGTTAGTAACCTTTTTGTATTCTTGAAATATTACCCATTTACACAGACCTTGTGTCGTGGTCACGTGATCTTTTTCGATGATCACCAAGTGATTATCATAACCACGTGTATCACATAAATTCAACATTTATCACTTATATTAATATGCAATAGTTATTATCGATTATGATACAGGGATGTTATTCAAAGTAAATGTGGATAAACATTTGTGTTTCTGTATTGTGCACTTGTGAATAATGAAGTCTATAACTTAATCACCAATATGGCGGCCAGTCCAATTTTGTTGGAGATGTGAAGTCACCTGCACAACGTCTAGATACGTAGAATGCCAATACTACGACCACCGCGGTAGCTGTTAACTACAGGCGCAATACGTATCATGAGGTCTAGTCTGTATTAAGTATTAGTGCCGAGTATTAGTGCGAAACGACCCAAATGGCATTCCCATTATGACAGTTCAGAACCGACTGTCAATATATACAAACATGTACAAATCCAACGATTTTTCAGAAATTTCTTTCTAAAATTATGGATCTAAGCCTGCAACACCCAGGTGCATCTACGAGTGTTTATCCATGTGTATACCCATGATTACGGACTTTTCCTTCCATGCACTATCAGTAATGTGGCTGCCGGCCAGAATGACGTATTAAGTGTGACCAGGTATTTGATCCATGGCCCACCACTGGTCCTACAACCCCCGTCATTGAGTTCTACTCGTGAACAACAGACCTCAGATCTGGTGGTGGCGGGAGAAGGCCTGCATGACGTCCGACTTACCTGATGACGCCATGCCGGCAGTAAAACCAACCTGGGACTGAGTTCATGGCGTGGAACCATGGGTGACTGTTTTTGCTTGTTTTATTGAATTGACTATGTTTGAAATAAAAAATGTATTTGAGCGGCATCTATGCCCGCATCCGTGCTGCATGGATGCCGTTCAAAGTCATATTTTATCATCCAGTGCATAATGAAATAGACTAGAATAATAACATCAGTGTTCACCTTCTACTTGACGAGTCTGTTGTACCGATTATTAGGGAATAGTTTTATTTGTGAACTTGCGAATAGGGACTGAACTTAGGTCTGGAGATCTTGGGCCCAGACGGGCCTCTAGATCTCTCAAACACAAAAATCTAGTAGCCCTTTTCCATTTCAACAATAATTATTGAAACATGAATAAAGGCTTCTAAAATTACATGTGCTTGAATATATATATATATAATGCATGTTTAATCCCTGTAATTATTGCTGAAAAGTTTATGCTAAAATTGTGGACAACGAACGAATATTCTATATGCGTTTATCACTATCTGACAAGCTCTGGTAGCACCAATTCGTATTAGATTTACTGAACATAAGCTAGATCACATATCCTTTCTGTGGATCCCCTGCTAAACTTTTTATGTTAGCGTTTCAGATAGTACTCAATGTGCAAGCTTGAGTGAGCAGCCTCCAATTGCCGCGATCCAAAAGACCATCGTGAGGTTTCTTGGCACGCAGTGAGCCACTGAAGGGGGACTTTTCTGGGTCGCAGGCTACCGGGAAACCATCAATTGTGTTGTTGTGCTATTATCCTGCGTGCTGCCGCGACCCTGGAGATCGGAACAGTGACACCACGCAACGCCTGTAGTCGTCTTCCTTCCTCTTCTGAGAGGCAGTCCAGACAAGGGAAAATCCCGACCGACTTACCATACTATCAGATCTGCTCTTTTTCTAAACACCAATTATGGGACAATTAGCACAAGGAAATGCGTGCTGCAGGTTGAATTTATGTACAAAAATAATATATTACAATAAAAAAGAAGGAAAAAAAAGGACAACTGTCAATATGTACAAGCTTATGGAGGTTATCTATTTCCCCATACAGCATATACCACTTTTTTTCCTACCCTAGGCTCCATTTGTGACGTTCACTGAAATACTGTCTTAAATATCGAGGAGCCCCTGCGGATGCCCTACACAGGCTCTGCTCGTACTCGGCCCGGAATGCAGCAGGCCGTGTGTGTGTGTGTGCGTGAGTGCGGCCGTTATTCCCGTCACGCCCCCCTCTCCATGTCAGGTGAGGCAGTGGGGGCGGGCCGACAGTGTACAGGTGTCCCACCAACACCCACACACCCAGAGAAAGGTGTCAGACACTGACACGGCCGGCCACTCCCGCTACTCGTCTAACTAAGGAGGCAACCACTGGACGACCGACCCTCGGGGCCCAGTCAATGGCCACGGCCATGAAAGAGCGGTAAAAACGACAGTGTCCTGACAGTGATGTACTGAAGGCTTTGACAGACACGCAAACACTGTTTTAAAATGTTGACAGCTCGGAAAACTTATGGGAAAATGCATCACCAATTAACGTTGTTCGGTTCGAAATCATTAATAGTGCTCAACTGTGACGCCCAAACATATGTCTGCTGCTTTGTATCTATGATATAATTCATTCATTTCTCGTCGTTTTATGGATCATGATGACACAGATAAATTAGCCATATGGTCTAATTGGCCACAAAACCATGCCACAATCCCCTAAGAATAGAAACCAAGCATAGCTATGTGAGTAAGCATTAATTAAGACTATTCACTAGATCCTATTTATTCTTAATTTGATTTTCCAACACCAAACAAGCTCAGGTAAAATGATTTGCCTGCTGTACCGGATCCATCAGCAGACATGCTCTGGCTCCAGCTGTGTCATCTTTTAATATTATGACTTAAATGCATACTTGAAGTATGACTGCACACGGTGACGGTGACAGATGCCAGCGGAGGGAACAGGCACTCACTCATGTAGTACTCAGAGAGCCTACAGCCCGGGGCGCCACCCACTGACAGCCAACGACCCACACTAACTAACTTAACACTTGTTGGGGCTCGCCAATGGTCGGAGGTCGGGGCACACTTATTAATACTCAAATATCACCGTATGATTAATGAGTCTGTCCCGCCTAGGTAGAGTTTGCATAGTTCATAAAATCATGATCGGATAGATGAAGTCGCAGTCAGAATGTTATATTGAATAATATGTTTCTATTTGGATATAATTAATGAGCAAACTTGATTGACATACCATTCATGATAGACAGAATTCGGTCAGAAATCTTACCATTAGTATGCCTACAAGGTACAGGTGCAAATTGCCAGTACAGGTAATAAGTCTTCCTTTAAATACCACACCCGCCCAATAACACTTCAGTTTTCTGTTACAAGGACGACCCAAATATACTGGTACATGAGGAAATCAGACAACTCGTTTACTCCATCAATCATGGGATCAATCATTACCTGTAACTTCGTAGATCTTCTTAGTCAGGTAGAATTCAATGCATCAGTGTGTCATTGAACACCACCAGATTTTGAAATTGCATGTATCTGTTTCTTGTTTCGTTAATTGGTTGTCTTGACCGTACCTGGCCGTGTGTTGTTTAATACATAATGCAGCATTCCCCCTCAAAATCGTTATATATATACTGTTATTATTGCATATGCGTATTAGATTCTTTGCTCTCTCTCCTCTAGTTTCCTTGAACTGATTGATCTGTAGATAAAGGTTTGTATGTCAGAACTGGGTTACTTTGTACTCGTCATTTAAAAAAAATATATGCACCGTTTCCATATTTAAAGTGAACTAATAGCCATGGTGATGTCCTTCTGACATATGAAATACTTGTTTTATATCATATCTGAGCATCGTTTATCGCAAAAACAACAACCTATCAAATATTAAAACGATTGGAAATTAACAGACTCCCTGATTAGATACAGAGGTATTATGACGTATTCAACGACCACAAATAATTGCCTAGGTCGGCAGAAAAAACGACTTCTTTCGCGATCATGGGTGAACAATTCTCACCCCAATGGTACTTGTCACGTCTAGTCTATCGATTCTAGGCCGATGAGTCTTATTATCCTCCAGGGCACTGACCAGGAAGATGTGGCTAGACTAGCACACTCCTAAGATATATTTTCTTATATATTTTAGAAAAATATTACGCTTATTGTAGATATACAGGATTCAGACACCAGTATTATTATCTTTCCGTGCAGCTTGTATTAACAATTGTGTATTTAACGTATCTCTAAGGTTTGAGCTCGTCACCTTGTATACAACCCAAGGCATTTTGCACCCACTCTCCTTGCTTTTCTCCACCGTGCTACGTACAACTTACAAGGTCATGAGAACAAAAACACTGTCCATAAACGGGAGTGACTATAGATCTTACAAATGGTTTCAGAAATCACTCACTAGTGCCCCTGTCAGTTCAAACGTCTTGGGGAGGTGCCTGGTCAAGTCAAGGCTGTCAGAGTGCTTGACCGATCACGTGTCTACACGGTAGTATCCCTCGTCCCATCTGTCCAGCTTGGGGGCTCTCTTGTCAGCAAGAAAGAAAGGAGATAGCTAGAAATGCTTACCATGTAATGTTCGATTTCTTTATTTCTTAACTCTAAAGGGCACTGGAAAATTATCAATGGTATAACTTTGAATGGTACCGCCAAAAAAAGATTTTGTATAACTGTCACATCAATGTTAATCAGGAGTCCGCCAATGTACACATATATTTCTTTTAAGCTTTTCGGTTTTCACACTTAACTTCTAAAAGTAAGGGGCCCATTTTCTCGGAATCATCGAGATATACGGTCATATCGAACAACGCATACGGATTTTGACTTCTCTAGGATCACGGATGCACTGTGAAAACAATCCTGATAATTATGATGACACATGTCCTGATTGGCTACGATGGTACTTGGCATACAGCTCATTTGTAATCCATCCCGTTGCTGTTATTATGAAACTTCCTCCTCGAGGCAAAGCAGCTCAGGCCTGAGAAGGTACTACATGGGTGCAACAAAGAGAGGTACATTCATACAATAATGGATAAATTCTATATTAGGTAAGAAAAAAGCGACGTATATAAAATTGTGAATACGGGTGTGAAAGAATTTAAGCCTCATGAAGTCTATTAGATTGGTCTTAACCGATATTGGCAAGATACTTCAAGTATTACGTTTTACTTTTCAGAATTTTGCTACGCCCAGTATGTTGAGGATGAAGTAGTTTCCAAGACAAAAAACCAGGTAGGGCGTGGTGTGTGGGAGAGTTTAAACGTCGGTGTAGCATGACATCCTGGAGTCTTTAATTTGGTGGAAAAGGGCTTTGTCTTTTCCAGTTGGGCAGCGTCCATGGCATGCAATTAAGCTACTGGTCTCTCATGGATATGTAGATCGTCTAAAGTCAAGTTGTCCGTCTTTTTGCTGTGGGCGTTTACGTTTAGAGTGCTTAGACTATTCTATTGATAAGAAAAAGCACTTCTGTGGTAAAGTCTCGCATCCATCCGTATCTCAGTTTGCAATGTACTCCCGACTAACAACATACATTCCACCTCCAGTGACCTATAGAAAGACAGGTTCTGGTTTTGACCAATAAAATGGTTATCAAATATATCGGTACCAGTCAATCAATGATGGATTACTATTAAAACGATCAAACCCTTCTCCCAAAGAACCCCGCCCCCTTCCCACCGCCGATCATACAACACCACAACATGGCTGAGGTCAATGCCAAACGATGTCACTTTCCGCCTCCTGCCTCCCACCCTGACCACCAGCTTGTCGTGGATGCTCCACTGCTGACCAGCGCTGACCGCCTCCCTGCCTGCAGACGTCTCCCCGCACCCTGGGCAGCAGTGGGCAGTGGGCGGGGGCGTGTCTCCGGCCGGGGCTGGGCCGACCCCGCCCGACCTTTGTCCCCGACCCCCGCCGACGACGTGTCCCTCCTCCACCCTCCTCCTCCTGCCGCCCCTCCCAACGAGACGCACGTGTCGCCGGGATGAGGCCCATGCACGGGCGTGTTCGGCTACCGGGCTCCAAGGCAGGTGCGAGGGCCAATTATCATTTCAAAATTTGTAAGGTTCTGGGAAAGTGCACACAAGACGCACTGCAATGGATGTCTTATATTTTTCGGGAACTAAAATAAGGCTATCAAAATAAGACTTTACAAGGAGCATACGTTATGAAAAAGAAAATAACCCCCCAGTAAGACAAGTTAAAAAAACATTGTGAATCAGCTTGTCTTGTTAGCCGACTAAGCTGCTCCAAGGGAATTTAAAACTAATACATCTAAGTGTAAATTGTGAGTCACCCTGTGACAGTGTGAGGTTTAGTTTTATGCACCAATCGATCTGTGCACTCCTGTCACAAATATATCATTAGGGAGTATTTCTTTCTAAAGAACATCAACTCGCATGTTGATCTATTCTAGGACTTTGCTAATTAGCAGTGATTCTCCGATCACATTGTTAACCTCGCCGTCCGCTGAAGGTTACCGAAATAGGTGGTCGCATTGCTATAGTGCAGATTGCGTCTACGTTTACAAAACACCGGCGACAGACGTGGTCAGTACTGAAAGGGTCATTGATCTCGCATTGATGCAAATACGCTGACACTTGTTTGCTTTGTACACTGATATAGTGATAAACCACTTCAAACCGTGCGGTCAAGTGTCCATTACATGGTTCCCATTGTCGACGGCGAGAAACAGTAGGGAGAAGGAACTGCAGTCAGTTAAAGTGGGGCCAAATATAACACCCACTTTTTGTCTCGGCTGTGCTCAGGTCGGCGACACTGTGAAAGTGACCTGATTCTCCACCCAGACGGCGAGCGTTGACTCACGGGGACGCTTGACACCCCGCAGTAATAAGTCAGCCCTTACAGTCAGGGGGTCGGCCACTGAACGGTCCATGTTAGCGGCAAGAATAGGGCAAAAAACATAGGTCCGTTTTTGAGTCAGTGCTTCGACACGGGATGATGATTTCTTCAACCATAATAACTGCGGAAACATGCTATATAGGTCGGGGTGTAAAGAACGTTCTTGTATGACTCTACTTTTTAATGACTGAGCTATTGCTTTGCAGAGACAATTTGATATTTTTGATCGTTTTTTATTTCGTTTAAAGATTTACTATAATGTTCTGCAAATGGGAGCTTCCTATATGTATACGTGACCATGTCAGTATTAGTCATAGGGGGAAATCGGGGGGTAGAATAAGAAGTCTCTATTCTGTCATAGCTCGGCGGTTTGCTCCTCTAATCAAGGAGGAATTTGAGGCTGCGACAGTATGGCACGGAGCATAAAAAAGTGATAGTAATAGTCTGCGGTCAAGCCCCAAGCTGACCTGGAAATTCCCCAAACCTCCACTGATCCCTACCAACTTCCCAAAAACACAAGCGTTTCCAAACGCGCCCAGTGCCCAGGAGGTCTAGGCAGCGTCTGCCAGTGGCGGCGGTCTTGGTGGTGGTGATGCTGGTAGTGGTGGTGGTGGTGGTGGATACTAGTAGTAGTCATGGCGGGTGTATATCGATTGTTCGCTGGGCCCCGGTGTCTCTGGGTCATTAGGCCGACGTCATGCTTACAGCTGCCCGGGCCGACGGCGACCAGCGGCGACAATAATAACAACATGGGCCGGGCGCGTGGCGGGATGACAGGCCCTTTTCCCGAACGGGCACTTACTCGGCTTATTTTTATGTAATATCCAGCTCGTCACCGCTGTCCTTATCAGGCAGTGCAGATCTATGACGATATGGATCACTAAACGTATTTTACAGAGAGAGGGGAAGCCCATTTACGTCGTGACAATGATCCTGGCTAAATTAACGGGAGAAACATTGGGGCATTAAACCCATATTCATCATAGGTAATGAGCAGTAATGCTTCCATTGAACTTTATTTGGAATAATTGGCAACATTGTTTGGGCAAGGACCAAGGCGCAGGGACGACCTGCTCTTCTATGGAAATCTTTTGAGTGTTGTGGATGATTTCAATGTTCTTGGGCAAAGCATATTGATATCTAGGGGAAAGCTGGGGGTAAAGTCTCCTGTAACAATTATCATATTTGTTCAACTCGTATTGCTATCAAGTATCACCATTTGATATAGGATTATACAACATGTTAATTACACGCCAACCCACACGTTGAACGTTGACACGGTCACTAAACGTTCAATATACAATTACCAACGACCTCATGGGTTTCAATACGTATCATACGCTCCACCGTGGAAGGTTGCTATGTGGGCGTCTGCTTTATTACTTTACAGAACGCCTGTACAGAAGAGGAGTGATTGAGTCCTTGGTCCGCACCCCCCCCCCCCCCCCCACCCCCACCCCCGACGACGACGTCTTCTGTCATTACCGACATTATCACTTCATCGTGTGATCAGAATCGATCCGCCTCCGACCGTCTTGGCGTGCTCCGCCTCATGTCCCAGCGCCGGAGGGGTGCCACACACCGATTATGTTTATATCCAATAAAGAAGCGCCCATTCTTCTCCAGTTCTTGGCCGCTGTGCCTCGACATAATTCCCACCACTTACTGCTTAGGATCCAGAAATAGCCCCCACCCATGGCTGCTGCGGTGTGTCCCAAACCCACTGAGGCATTTTATCTGAGAGCTTGTTTTTTTGGTCTTATTTACTTGGCTGAGGCACCACCACCATTACCACCGCCAGGCGTGTCGCTCAACACGGAGCGAGCGGGAAATGGCGAGCTGCTCTCGGGCTACCGGGAACGACTCGCAGAAATCCCGCCGTGATTTACAGGTCCTGGAGGAGGAGGGGGCACCCCTTGCTGGCTCTGCTCACACAAACACCCCTCCCCGCCCCCTCCAGTCCAGTCCCAGCATCAGCTGATGCTCGCTGGGCCGAGCTGGTTGTTTGGGGTCCGGTCGGCGGTTAGGGTGTGCAGTGTGGGGGTGGGGGGCAAGGGGTAGGGTCTGGAGGTGGTGGTGGAGGCTTTGGGTATTATTGTGGGCCAGCTATAGGGATGTGTGTGGGCGGGGTGATCTGTTAGGACGCTGCCGTTATAAACATGGCGTGGTTGGCGGTGATCATAAGCCATGAGGTGGTGGTGAGGTGGTGGTAGTGGTGGTAGCGGCTAGGCCCGGTCAGAGGCGGCGTCAGTGGCAGTAGTACTACTTACTAGGGCTGACTACCAGCGGCGGCAGCTGCTGATGCCCCGCGTGTGGTGCAAGAGTCATGAATGATGATGCCCCCCCCCCCCTGCTCTCCCCGACCTCCACCCCCGCCCCTCAAGTAGCGGATCCAGTGCAATGGGGAAAGAGAGGGGTGTGGGGGGGGGGGGGGGGTCGATGGCTTGGGGACCGACCCAGCTTTTTCTTTCTCACTCTACCTCAGCCATTGCCTTCATAATAATCTATGCTTTTACATAATATCATATAAATGTGTGCATATATTGTGGATAAACCTAGTTCATTCTCTGCTTGGTTTCAGCAATTCTAGACTATCACTGACCACGTTGTTGTGCTCCTAGTCCTATTGCCAACCCTGAAATACTACGACGTACCCTCCGATCGATTCCCAGGGCGCCGATCACGCCTTCTGCGCACACAATCCCACACGGCATGATGACTTCCGGGTCAGGCGGGGTCATCAAGGATCAACGCCCTGCGAGCGTCATCACCCCGGGTTGGCACTGCGGCACAAACCCTGATTCCAAGTCGGTTCCAAAAAATCCAGACATAATAGGTTCTCACTAACTATACCAGGATTTGCCCATCTTTACAATAGAGGAATCTGTCCGTTAACCTAATTATGTGAATATTTTGTCATGGGGAACTTGAGCCTCACGAGATTACCCCACTAAGCATATGGCCAACAGAACTCATTTTTAATGGGTCTTTCCCTAACCAAGAGAATGATATATCTAATCCCCGGGGCTCTACCAGCGCTGAGCGTGTGTTCACAACAACCCCATTATGTGAGCTGCTCACGTTAACGGCAGCAGCAGCCGTCCTAAGACACAAGCCGTCAGCAGCGGTGGGCTCACCGTGACATACACCCTGATTGAATTATAATTTATTGATTTTTTTTTTTCAGGAACGCCGCGCCCACCGTCTTCGGCCTCCGCCTACATAAGCAGACGACAATGTACAACAACCCGCTGGTTCCCGACGACAATGACTTCCCGCCATGCCTTCAACACGGGGACACCCGTACGTTATAACGAGCATCCGCGTGAGTTGTACCAGACGCTGCCGCCAGGGGGGAGGGGCGCCATTTTCTACGTAGTGGGGCTCTTTGTTTACCTCCGGATCTGGAGAGTTCTACATCCGCGTGTGAGGAGCGTCTGTGAGCAGCTCACCTCTGGCAGCTGGCGCTGTTACCCGCAGTGCTGGTGGTGGGAGAGTCTGTCATCAATGCTGCCTGCTGCCCCCGCCCTCACACCACTTTGTCATGGACGAGCAGCGCAAATGGCTGGCAAAAACCGCTTTACTTCTGTCGGTGATATAATTCAGGGCTCGGCAAATTAGTTGTCCAGACGCCCGGGACAACCAGAGAGTGGTGCTGGGAAACCAAAGCACCAGGGATAGTTTCCCGGCGGGAAACCACGTCTCTTTCGAAAAGCTGGAATTTTGTTTATGGTTTTCTCTCTCCAAATTATCATTACAATTGATGCCGAGGAAGTTTCAGGCAACTAGGTTCAGTATTGGGCAACTGAACCAAAGTTTGGATTCTTATAACATTCTCTGATCCTTCAACTGACTCCAGACCTCTAATTCGACATGGTGAAATGGAGCAAAGGGCGCAATTTTTCACTCTACGATGTGACATTGGTCTTACTGCCAATGACATGGTCTTTCACGGTATACAGATAATACTGCAGTGTCCGAAATTAAGGTTTAAATTCATGCACACGCCGGGTGCATAGCTTTTAAAACTATGCACCCGGGAGCCTTTCCAAGCACCCTCAGTGATAGAAGGCTGTCTATTCTATCAAAAATGTGTGCATCTGCCGGGTGCATACTTTCAAAAAGCATGCACCCTGCTGCAAAATCATGCACCTCGGGTGCAGGGTGCACCCTTAATTTCGGACACTGTACTGTCATGTGAATCGGATTTTCTTAGATTTTATATAATACATTTACGAAAACAAGTGAAAAAAATAAGTGATAAAAGCAAATTGACCCGCCGCCCCCCTCTTCCTGCCACCCACAAGGCTACATTAATTCTAGCATCAAAGTACCGCTCAGCACATCTTCCATCAGGCCATTGTCTCGATATCTGTGGACATTTGAAGCAATATTTCAGTTTGTATGAGAAAGGTAATGCAGTGCGGGTATAGCCTTTTGACAGTTAACCCAGTGCGGCAATTGGAGTCCTGTTGCGAAAACCCATCCCATAAGTATTAACCCTGTCCCTGGAACAAAGTTCGACCAAGAAACCTTTGGGAGGGAATCACAAGTTTTTGACCAGACCTGTGCTAACATTGTTTAGCCTCTGTCCTTGGTGTGTACAAATAAAAATAATTGATTTCGAAATCTGTAAAATTTTATTTTGGATAATCAAAGGCAAGTATCATGAGTATAACATGGTAGATAAATAGCAGTTCCCCGAGCAGTCCGTAGTCGAAAGGATTTATTATCTGCGCTCGCAAAGCCTGAAAGGCGTATCAACTTTTACATTATTCATCCAAAAGTGTGTCCATGTAAGCACCAAGGTTAAAACATGTAAAACAAGAAGAACAATCTTCGCACATTGAGCGCACAATCCCGAAAAGTGAGGACACAGCTTAATTTCACTCACTACAATTTATGTTGGCTATTTTAACACAACAACATACGGGTGCACCTCAGTAGTCAACGTGTTGATAGAAGATAATCCCCTCTTATTTGTCTTAGGTCGGTCATTGTTTATAGGGCAATTAATAAGAAAATCTAGAAATAGAAAAAATGAAAGAAAAAGGGGGGCTTGGGGGCACAGCCCCCGATTTCTAACCAATATTGACAACAAATATTCAACCAAACCCAATAATAACATCAATATTCTTGTCTGGAAAGTATTTTTGTAATTCTTCTATAATCTTTGACCGGCACTGTCACCCGACCCTAATCCCTGAGTGTTGTGTTAAGTTGACTAGTGGATGGCAGCCCAACATACCTTTTTAGTTTTGTTGTTTAGCCAGTTCTGCTCAGCATTAATGTGTTAAACCAAAGGGGCACTAGGGTCTATTTAGAAATGGTCTATTAGGCTGCACTGAGCACACATTCTACCTGCCGGTCAACCCGTATATACAAACTTTAAACTTCCTCGTCATTTCCCTAAAGGCCAGGACACATATACCAACTCGATCGTCGGGAGTGCTTACAACCCGATCGTCGGGGACTAACTAGTTGTAAGAAATATCAAGGGGGGTGCCACATATAACAACTAATCGATCTGCAATGAATGGTGGATTTCTATGAAGATACTTTATACAAATAAAGTTTTACATAAAAATGGCCTTTTCTTGAATTATAGGGAATATTTCATATGCATACATACAAATTAGACTGTTTCCAGCAAACTGTGATTTATTTCATTGTATTATGCCTTTACACAAATAATGATGATAGAATAGAGAAAGATATACCATTGTAAAGCTTATCTTATGCTCCATCAAGATTTAAAACTTATTTTTGGGAAAACCAATAGACACAAAAGATGACACATTATACAGCCTGACAGACCCGACAGTTGAGTTGTTAATCTTTAACATCTCATGATGTACAACTCGACGGTCGAGTCGGTAGAATTGCCAACCATCCAGTCGTAAGGGTATGACACATAGACCAACTGATAACAACTCAACTCGACTGTTGAGTCGAGTCGGTATATGTGTCCAGGCCTTTATGGCGAGGACCAAAGACGAAGACCTCCTACAGCAACTAAATATAACCTGGACTAGAGTTGTGTAATGGCATTATTATCCGTTTGCTCTGCGGAAACAATCGGGACAATTAAAACGTAGACGGCGGGCAGACTTGGGGATTAAGCTGCGGGATTAACTATGGTACTGTACGCGTCCAGGAACTGCACCAGTTCAGGACCACCTGGCACTAGGCTAAGGTTAAATTCACACACTTTGTGACCCAGTTCGAGGATGTTTGCGTGCTAAGTAATGCTTAATGCCTTAGCCCTATACTGCACAATTCGATAGGTGCCTTATGATGCGCTGTCGATTTACTTCCGCGAATCGTGATAAAGTCGCGGAATTCGTACATAATTAAAATTGATGGTAAATTCAGGACTCGACGTTAAGCATTGCCAGCCTGCCCAGGGCAGGTAAAACTTGGAGTTGGACAGGTATTTTCTGACAGCCAACTGTCCTTTGGGCAGGTAAAATACTCATCATATTATCAGATCCTGAAGAAGACTCTGACCAGTCGAAACATGTTGATTATGCCACTTTATTGATTCATTTTAATAAATCTTTAACAACATCTGTCTACCAGTCAGTCGTCGAGTTGGATATATTATCTACACTTTGAATTCTTCATCATATAATAATAACCCAGTGAAGAAGGGCAGGTGAATTTTAGGGTCGGGCAGGTAAAACTAGGGCAGCGAACTCAAAACCCTCAATGTTGAGCCCTGTTAAATTCTAATGGCGATATTGTGCCGATCATACATTGCAACAGGCTGCATTGCAACACAAATCAGCAGGTGGCTAATGATATTAGTTTTACTATGTCATTTAGTCTAGTTTCGTCAAGAGACAAATTAATAAACCATTTAAAAATGGTTTAGCTTCAGGAATATCCACGTGGCCACCACTGTCCCAAAGGCCTAATTTGACAAATGTCTTTGCACATCTTGGTCACAGGTAATCATCTGAATAATGTTTGTTACATGCATCATATACGTAATATTTAGATCATAGTAATGTTTTTACTATAGAGCTAGGATCGTTGAGATGATCCATTTGGACTTGCCTCACATACTAGGATTAAGAGAGTGTCCGAAATTAACAGTAAGAAAATGAATTTATCAAATTTTACTTTTATACTAAAAATAGGGTGTGGACGACCAGACAATAAATATTGGTACTAAGTCTTCCTGAACACCATATATTTTGTAGTTATTATCATTTAATTTTCTACTTAAGAAAACTTCTTTTCGATTATTTTTATACCTGGTTGAAAAAGTAAACTTTGAATCTGATGTCATCGTTAATTGAAATACTATGTATGGACTTAGTCAGTCAAAAGTCAAAAATTATTTTGTTTCAGATGCAAAATTCCCCATAAATGTGCAAAAGTCAAGGTACACATTTCTGTTCTTCACTGTAGGCCCGGAAGATCTAGCTAAAGGTAAACTTCAATGTATCAGTATGTGATGCAAGTCCAAATGGATGCTATCAGTATCTCTATAACAAAAACATTACCATCTCAGTCGCCATCTAGCTGACTACCACAAACTTATCCCAATAATGTGGATAATATTATGAAGGACCAGACTTTCATTTTTGGTCGATAGCCACCAGAAAATTGACAGAGAAGCCTTCACCTGAGATGCAATATTTTGCTGTGGTGTGAACACATTCTCGGAGTTTTGCTTTTAGAAGTGCAAAGTTGTTCTGATGCCTAATGAGGGAGATTCAGAGAATGCACAATTTTCTGGTCGGTTGTACACTTATGGGGAACTTTGCATCGCATATGATTGTCAATTAAAACACCCAATGACAGTAGATAGCTAGGAAATGTAAAATGCTAGCACTGTAACTTATTAGCTAAAGTAATCATTACAAAACTTAAGAGGGTGTGCAAATCGGAGCACATTTCTGTTCGTCACTGTAGGCCTGGAAGATGCACAGTTTTATGTCCTTATAATGGGTCTATATAACTAGTGGATGCTTTAGAAGACTGCCATGTACAGACTTTGATATTCTGTACGAACGAGTTTTTGCATGGGAGAATTTATTTAACAATATTTTGGTCGACATTTTATAATTGTTTCTTTTACTTTTTCTTTAGCTGTCCATAATATCGGAAAATCAGAAGTGTCAATCCACTATAATCTAAATCACTAAATTCAAACTACAATCATGAGCATTCTCGCCCTAGCATCCAATGCTACCTGCCCTTTTCCTTTTGTTTCAATGAAGGCTTCTTTGTATTTTTTTTTTTGGTTTTCTTTTTGTCTAGGTAGCTAGGTCTCTGATAAGAAACCTAACTATCGCATGGTCTAGCTTCTTTGCAATATAGCCTCTCTCCAGAAAATTCGAACTGGGGTGAAAACGATATCAATATCCGGAAATATTCTATGTACCAAACTCCCAATTGGCTTGAACATTTTCTCTTAAAGTAAGGGTTGTTTTATGGAGAAATATAGGCCGATGACAGGGGGAATGGCCATTTTATGAAAGTGGACAAATAAAGTGGACAACCTGAAATATATGTGGATAGCCAGAATTTTGTTTTTGGTCGTCCTCTGACGACCAGAAAATTGGAGGAATTTCCCTAGCATGGCAACTTTAATGACCATGTTAACTTTGTACCCGGCCTGACTTTGCAACTCGATTTTTTCTGATGCTCCTCTCCTGTCTATCATGGATGGCTTCGCACTTTCAGGTCAAACTTTTTATTGATCTCATTCTACAGTGATAAGAACACAATCCAGCAGGTCTTCTGCAAACTAGAAATCTGTCGAATGAAGAACAGGGTAGGTGAAGATATAGCAAACTGTTCACCTCGTCTTGCTGACTCAAGCCTGTTACTGAATTCACATGCTATTATATCATTACGCAATAGCTGTAACTATTAAAAGGACAAAGCAGTTGAGAAGTTTGACATAGTATGGTTACTTTAATTGAGTACAGTCTACTGGATAGAGTAATCACTTAAGCTATGACTGAGCCTTAGGCTTAACTCGACCGTCGGTTACTCTAGGGTTATCTGTGGTTCACTGTGCATGAGAAAGGTCTGTGTTTATGTGAACCACAAACAATGATAGCAATGAAATGCATGGGCTTTTGATTTTTAAAATATATAATATTAAAAGAATAATCTAGTTGTGTTTTGACTTAAGTTGTAACACGGATTATAGTTTATCCGACTTGCTACAGGAAATTCAAAACTTGTTATTACACTGTGAAATGGTTCTTAAAACGTTGGGGCATGCCAAAATAAAGGTAACTTAAAGATCCAGTGACACGTTTACACTTGCTAAAGACATTTCGTTTGGTCTTTAACGAATAGACGTGTCTATGTTTTTTAAACTTTTGATAAATCTGCAGTTTAAAAGTATTTGTTAATAGAGTATTGTAACTGCCTTATCTCGGCCGTGCTGATACAGCCCAGGACCCAGGCACATTGTGACGTCATCGGGAGAATCCAATCTGGTAGTTATGGGTACATGACTGTGCCAGGGCTGCCAAATGTCCCGTTTTTCGAGGGACAGTATTGGTTTTAAACCCTGTCCCGGGTGTCCCAAAAAAGCACAACATTTTCTGATATTTGGACTGATATAATGATATAAAAATGATTGAAATTTGGTTAATTTTGCTTCATAGAGTCGATTTTGTACAACAGAAATCCTAAATTTTTCTAGGGGACAACCCCCCAAATCCCGCTCCCCTCCTCTATAGCTTGATGTATACATGAACGGGAATTTCCTAATTCTGTAAATTGGTTCATTTAGTTCACAGGCGTTAGGTTTTGTTTCCATTGTTTCTGTTGTAGCAGTAGTGTTATTAATAGGCATATTTTGACACCTACATGTATATCCCTTTGAATATTCGCACTACAACTAACAGCTAGGTAATAGTTACTCCTAACTTCCACAGTGGATAAGGAAGGACTTATCCATGAACACCCTAGAGATAGCTAAGTAGGACAAATAATTACCAAGTATGATATATAATTGAGTTAAATTTACTATAAATTTAGAAACATAAAATCAGTGAAAGTTTTAGCAACAACTCTATTATATGATTAGATTTTCAAAACAACAGTGACAGCAAATACATTCAGGGTTTAGCTTTGCCATAATTATGCAATATTAAAGTGTCCAACATTGTGGCATAAGCTTAAGATTGTTTGGTTTAAGTGGCCAGGTGGTTCTCCCGGTGACGTCACAGCAAGGGTTCTGCAGCAGTGTCAACTAAGAAAGATAAGAGGTGTGCACAGACCCCAAAGCTCATTTAGAGGGACTTGTACACAATAATGCAAATGTTATTTTTCATTGGACATGGAGGAACATTTCTATTTTGTTAGTTCATATCTGATAGTAGAACTAATATGTTTTCCTAAAATCATGTCATAGGAACTTTAAGTCTAAAAAAATGAGGGCAGGCTGGTCGATTTCTTGTTAACAATAACATTGTTTTAAAACTTACACAAAGCATTGCCTTTCCTAGCCTTCAAGTCATTCTTATTGCAGGGCTCAA
Organism: Lepidonotus clava; assembly: GCA_936440205.1. NCBI lineage: Eukaryota > Metazoa > Annelida > Polychaeta > Phyllodocida > Polynoidae > Lepidonotus > Lepidonotus clava. Next base: position 37,643,462 of record OW387141.1, read on the forward strand.
CATTAAGGCTTTTGGCTAGGCTGCCCGTCGGGCAGGTGTAGGTTAAATTTTGCCTGCCCGACCCTTGAATATGCCTGTCGAACTTTAGTATATTATGATTATATTGCCAAATTTTACCTATATGCCTGCCCAACTTTACTATATCATGATTATCTGGCCAAAATTTTGTGAATATCAAAATATACCTGCCCCACCTAAAGTTTTACCTGCCCCGGGTAGGCGGGCAATGCTTAATGTTGAGCCCTGTCAATTATTGGATTCTAATATTTAGGTTAGGGCCAAAATGTATTAAAGGGTAGGTCCGACGGGTCGGGTTACCTGAACACAACAATTGTTGTTAGACCTTGTCAATAGTGTATAACATAAAGAGGTCCTTATAGAGTTTATTATTAAGTTACAGGTCAGATGGGCTGTCTGACAGTGATATGGTATTTGATAGTTCCAACTCAAAAGTGTTTCTCTCTATTTTTTACATGTTTCTAATCTTCTTTCTAAAAAAAATATAAAGGAGAGGCCTAAGTCTACAATACTTGTAGACAAAAGTCTACAATACTTGTCTACAATACTTGAGCTTTAGACGTAAGAAAAAATAGACAGCATGACAATAATCATATTACACACAAATAATTATCAATAGAGGAACCGCCTGTCTACTGCCCCTAATGTATGTTCAAAACGTTTATTGTCGTAATTTTGACAGATGTGGACTGATTCTGGAAAGGAGTATCATCAGTTATATTTTCCTTTAAAATAACATTGATTCTTTTGGGACTATTTAAACTAGTATAATTCCAGAGATGTGTTATCGAGTGGTACTGGCATTCTACAGATTTATAAATCTAAGTGATTCAGTTCATTTTTGAATAACCTATGTAGTCTAGATTATTAACATTTAGGTTTTACGGGATTGGACGAGGCAAAAATTTTATTTTGTACGCTCACTGGGTGCACAGGTTCTAAACCTGTGCACCAGGGAACATTCACGTGTGTACATTGCTATAATAACCTTTTTTTTAAAAGGGTGCACCCAGCTGCAGAATTAGATCTATCTATGCCCGTTGGATGGAGGGTTCATCCTTGATTTTGTGACCTGTCTAACTAAGAGTAAGACACAATAACCTGTAAATATAACTACTAACTTTTCACATAGAGATACATAAGATGTTATGTATGTCTATGCTTTTCATAGGGGTAGACTCTAAATGAATTACAACACGTGGTTTTCTACTAAACAAGATAAAATTTCCTTGACAATGAGAAACCCAATTCAGGCAACCATTCCAGAATAGCTATGACCATATAAACTGTATGAGTTTTCGCTTAGTCTTTGTTAATCGCTTAAACCCACACAATACTAATATCATAAGCCTAACGTGCCTCAGTTTTTGTGTCCTAATGGTAATACCTGGGCACAATCAGCTGGTACGCAGCTTGACAGCGCAGACTGACCTATATAGCAGTGTGCACTCCCCCGGTGCACTGACCTCACTGGCGAACCCTCTTGCAAATATCAAGAGGGCGCTCCATTGTTACTATTTACAGCAACTTCTCACCCTTGGGGGTCCCCACGTCCTAATTTTCACTGGCGGCCATTGTTTCTGTGTTCAGAGTTAGCGGTTCGAGAAGGAAACACACAGATAAACAGATGGTCATCTGCCCATTCCCCCCTCTGTTTCTGTCATCTTCAATGCTGCAAGAAACCACTGATGACTGGAATGTCCAGTCACAGCCGAAGAGCAGGGTCCCTAGCGGCCATATTTTGACCGGAAATGGCTTATTTCCACCTGCTCTGAAGCTGTCCATATTTAAATAACCAGAATATCCATTTATAGTTGACTTCCTGGTGGTTTCTAGTCCTAAATCCCGGATTAAAGTTCATCGAACCAGCGTAATTTTTCGCGTACGGGAACGTCCTTGACATTGTCAAAAGTTGGCAGCTAAACTACAGTTAGGTTTGACAAAACATTTTCCGACCCTCTGTCTCGATATCATAATGTAGTTGTAAGGCCAAGACCTATCTTATTCAACTAAGAAAGACATATATAATGATTGAAATTGTGTAAGCCGTGCTAATACATCGGTATAATCCCTAAAAAACGACGCAAAACCCAGTCGTAATTTCTCGACGGGAACCAAATAACCCATTGGAAAGCCGTGGGCGATAATATGACAACTTCGCCGCTTCGCTCTGAACTAGAATCGGTCATATCTCTATCATTCCCAACCCAAATCCAACAAACAGCAACAGATACGGAAAGCACATTACCTCAGACATCTGAACATCGAATATCCAGCATAAAAAGGTCCAAAATAATTCCAGATAGGGCAACCCAAGTCGCCTGATCTGTTATTCAGCGCGCCTCTGCCTTAATCCAATTACTAACTGCCCCGACCCCTATCGGGCAGTCGTGACACTAAAGTTTGGCCTGATTTCGGGCATGCGCCACTCTCCAAGCAGGTGCGCGGGCGGCGGCCAAGCATATGGCAATCTCCGCTAGGAGAGGGCATGCGCCGTACTCAATGTAAACATTGGGCGGTGGTAGTGGAGCAGATCTGAACATCTAGGCTACTCCTACAACAGTGTGGGCGGCTGTAACAAAGGACCGGACCTGAAACTGAAAATAGTCCACAGGCATATAGCATAGGCCGGATCACAACAAATTATTACGATCAAGTTCGCTTGTTTAAATGTTTAGGGGTCAATTAATTATTTGAGATTTTTTGTTGAGAGAGATCAGCCAGGGTTTTAATACCTAGATCAATAGGTACATTATACATTTCAGGGCTGCAAATTGTTCTGATTTGGTAAAGACAGTCCCTATTTTAAGCCTCTGTCTTCACCTCCCTGATTGGATAAAATATGTCTTGATCATGTAAAGATGAAGCTACTATGCTGAAGCTTTGGTAGAAAAATATCTCACCGAGTTTATTGATACTGAAACATTTTCAGGCACCCTTACATATGTACCAATCTTTTTAGCTCCCCCTCCTGGAAACTGATATTTTAGATTTAATTAGTGAATCTTTCAATGCAAAAATGGAAATGTGTCCCCCCCCACCAAAAAAAAGAAAAGAAAAAAAAAATCAGTACTTTTACATTACTGGTAGGAAAATAAGGGATTTCAATTTTTTTTTTTTTTTTTTTTTTTGAAAATATATATCATCACTTGTACCAGGGTAGCGATCCAGGGAAAATTTATAAAATGCTTTGTATTTCAAATATGCGAAGCAAATATTTCATATTTTTTTCAACCAAGGAGATCCCTAATTCATAAAAACACACAATAAAATGCTTCGTAAATGCTTTGTTAATGCTTTGTAAATTTACAAGTTATGATTTCAAAAATTTAAAAAAATTAAAACCATCAGTTTAGACCTCATACCTCTTGATATACAATATAAAATTAGTAAAATGATATGTTTCTATCATTTTGAAAGGGTATCTTTATATAATTTTAACACTTTAAAATATACGATCACAACATTTGTGATCATATATTTTAACATTAACGATGCTTTTTTGTTGCTTTGTAAAATTTACGAAGCACAAAAAAATCCACCCTATTTGCATCGTAAATTTTCCCTGGTTGAAGAAAATGCTTTGTATTTGGTGTTTTTCAAATACAAATGCTCCGTAAATGGTCCCTTGATCGGCCTCCAGAAAGTCAAGAAAATCCGATAATTTTCAAATTTCTCTTTTTTCAAATACCTTTAGAATAGAATTGCAAATTTCGTGCCTGCTAGTTTTCAATGTAACTGCTACTTCAGGCAATATTATGAACAGAATACTAACACATGCGTCTATATATATGTCGCTCTGCTATTGTGAACAATTTCATTTGAAACTTGATAATACACTGAAAGAGAATATAGAAAGAAAGAAAAGATAAAATATAAGGATTTGCTTTCCAGAATATATAGTGATTTATTGTTCCATTCAATTCTTGCGCAGATCTAAAATATCATGTAAGTAGTGTAAGTGTATCATGTTAACCTGAAGAACTGATAAATGCAAAATTTACGAGAAATAGGGGGAAATGTGGATTTAAAAAAAAAAAGAAGTTATTATTCTCGTCTTCGGAATGGTCTGATCTTCCTGACGGGACAAGCGGGACAACTTAGTTAATATCCACGGTACACTTACCAGTATAGGCTTATTAATCATAATAAAGATTATTCAGGAAATATGACTGAAACTACCATAAAAATAATTTAGGAAGTACATGTTTAATGTTAACATTGTTCTTGTTTTACTAGTGTGAAAATTGGCAGTCGCCCCTTTTCCTATTCCCTTTTCTTTTAACTATATATCTCTCAAGTTAATTTGAATATAATTATTTGAATCAGTTTTGTTAAACTGTAAGCAGAGACAGTATTTATCATTATTGTTATCATCTATTTTGATTGTGTTTCTGAGGATAGAGAAATTGCATAAAAAAGACAATTTTGAAAATACAATGGATATGGCACAATAATGTCCACAAAATATATTGGCTTTGGAAATGAACAATTCATGTCCATGTAAAAGCGATGAATTGAAACGTCGATAGAATACCGATAGAGAAATAAAAGGTAATGAGTGCCTCAATGTCTATAATCGTGTATATATGTATGTTTATGAATTATATCTGGTTCATAATATCCAAAATAATGATGGAAAAACTTTATCATCAGACCAACTGCATGGCCTTTATAACATAGCATTACAGAAAACCAACGAACATATGCAATGATTCGTAATATGGAAATGTAAATAATTCAAAGAAAAAAAATGTTTCAAAAAGTATACATAGTTAATAGATAGGCCTATTATGGAAATACCCCTCTGAAATATCCTGATAGTTATCAGATGCTTTTTGATGTAGGTCCTAGGCTTTATTTATTCTAAACATAGTGCCTCCCTACTAAAAATCATCACGACTTATAACACTAATAAAGGGCCTTTCATATAAAATTTTAACTGAAGTACTTTACAATACCCCACATGCGGGTCAGCCTGCAGGTAACTTGTTATGTAGGTGTCGCCACCGCATAGAAATCCACCAGACGCTGGATGTCGTGGAACGCTCACTGTACAATCACTTGATGGGGAAGCGCCACTCTAGCGCCGCCAACTGGCGGTTCATGATATAACTAATTTATGAACTTGAGAAATATACCAGGGGGCACCCTGAAAAGAGTGTGTAAAAACCTTTTCACACCTGCAGTGTTGCCAACCATCCATACAAATTATGGAAACCTCCGCATTTACTAGTGAAAAGAGGTAGGTCCGTATTCTTCGTGAGAATATCCATTACTTTGATTTTGGTACATTATACCATATTTCATTAGAGTGGTGAAAAAATAAATGAGAATTAGGGGAATGTGGGTTATATCGCGCAGTTGATGCGCGATATAAGACCAGCAGCAATTGTATTGCAGAGAAATAAGCTTTAATATATATCAGTGGTGCATAAAAAGAAAAGAACAGATAACCAAAAAGTGATTGAATTTTGTGTTAACATAAACCCAGAATTATCCATTTTTGATGTTGATTTGCGATGGTAATATCTATTATTTTGTTATTTGTATGCCAAGAAATTATCATTTTTTAGATAAAAAGAATTATACTCTAATTAGAACTAATGGTCTGTTGTTATATCGCGCATTTAAGGGTTGTATCGTGGATTGATGATACCTATCTTTGATATGGTTATATGAAATCATTGAATAAGAAATGATCAAAAAAATATTGTAGATTGTATGTACATCTGTCTATATTTTTCATGTCAAAAATATTAGCAAAGAATATTATGTCCATGTTATTTTCCAAATGAATATTTGACAATGAATTGTATGTTGTGCTTTAAAATTGAGAAAATATCAAACTCTGACCAGAGCACTAACATTCTATGATTTAACATTTTACACAACAGGTAATAGTTATATTTTCCTCTGAATAATTTCGAATAATATTTTGACATTGTTTTTTTTTGGCAAGTGAAGTGCATAAATATTCTTGGTCCCAAAAATACTTTAAATAATGGATTTAAGTCCCAAAAAAATAAAAATAGAAGAGTTAGAGTTATACCCAGCAAACACAGAACGTTGCTACAACGTTGTGCAACGTTGTGCTTTTGCAATGTTGTGATAAGACATGCCTGCAACGTTGCTACAACGGAACAAATGGAACGGGCAGACAACGTTGCAAAATTACGTTGCATTTACGTTGTTTGTGCAACATAATTTTTCACCACGTTGCTACAACGTTGTGGAACACACATGATAACAACATCCAGGTGGCACTAGTGTTTCCAAAGTTACAATTTTCTGAAACGTTTTTCAATCTTAGGCTTTCTGGACCACTGTTTTACAACTTGAAGCACGTCCCAAAATAAAGACTGCTGAACTGCGTACGGATGATGATGAGAAATCTCAACCACTGCCCGCAGCAACGCATGATCCAGTGTTGCCAACCATCCGTGAAAATCACGGATACCTCAGTGATTTCAGTAGTCAAAAAGAAAATGTCCGTGATCCGTGATTTGGGGGATCAGGTCCGTGATTCCTGATAGATTTGCCTAAAACCTCCGTTTTTACAGACCTAAATCCATAAAACCTCCGTGATTAAGCTGGAAACAATTAATATTTGCCCAAAATTGCTCTATTTTTAGATCAAAAACCAAAAATTTTCCACCAGGAAGATGCCTTTAGTATGGGTATTTGTGGGGATATACAGGGGGTCCGTGATTTCACCCTTCAAAAAGTTGGCAACACTGCGCATCAGACTGCAGCAACTCATCAGACTGCAACAATGCACCAGACAGCAGCAACTCATCAGACTGCAACAATGCACCAGACAGCAGCAACTCATCAGACTGCAGCAACACACCAGACTACAGCAACTCATCAGACTGCAACAACGCACCCGATTGCTGGTACCTTACAGGATGAAACCTATCAGAGTACATCTGACAAGATCGGAGCTTCATTATCCGACCAGCCAGTGAAGAAATCCACTCTTCCATACCCACCACCACCGAACGAACGAATGCAAATGACAAGGAGCGGCATATGTTTCTCTGGTCCTACCTGCTTCTTATCAAACATGTTCTTCTGTTTTTTCGTGTTTGAACAAATCAAATTCTGTAGTCTCGAGCAGGCATTCCATTTCATTAAAGCCTGTGTGTGTGATGCCATAGAAAACTCCAAGGAAATCATGAAGCTAACTGATCCGTATAGAATAAAAGAAATCAGTAAACAAATCAGGATAACTGCAGAGTGGAATGCTATGGTTGATAACAAACTGTGGGCTCTTTTAGAGGCCAAATTCTCCCAAAATCCTGCATTGTTGGACCGCTTGATACGCACAGCACCACACAAGCTTGTGGAAGCCTCACTCGACCCCCATTGGGGGGGTGGAGAGCGTTTTGGTTCTCCAAAGTACGAGGATTTATCCTGGCAGGAACATGGAAACAATCACTTCGGTGAAATGCTCACACGATTTAGAGACACTAAAATTGCTGAAATGAATGCTGTAATGTAAGCAGTGTAAATATGTACGACCAGGAGCTTGTGTCTCTATTTAATGAAGGATTTGACCCTTCATTTATTACCGTCCGCCTATATCTTTATGTTCTATATTTTCTCTTTAATATACTTTTCTATAATATTGTTGTTTGGCAGTTTGATTTATTGACGTATACGTCCATCAACTAAATCTTTCTGTTACCGTAGGCATTTTTGGTTATACCTACGTTTGTATATTTATAAAATACTTCTGCTTATGTCACAACTCAATGATGTCCATGGTGTGAAATTTATACATGTGAACTGTAGAAATCTTTTCAGGAAATTGATGCAATTATCTTATTTGTACTTCAACATTGATTTCATTTGTTGTTCTGAAACGTGGCTGGATAATAGATATGATAATGGTATACTAGGTTTGAATGATATGAAAATTTTTCGTCAGGATCGTTAAAAAACAATGGAAAATTACAAAACATTTTCTAGAGGGGGAGGTGTATGCATTTATGTATCAACTAAATTTGCTCCTTTTTGTAATGTCAATGTTATGGGTACTGAAACATGTTTGGATATTGAGATCCTGACCTTAGAAGTAAGAAAACCCAATTTCAAGAAAATGATGATCTCAGTATTGTATAAACCGCCAAACGGGAATGTCCAGATCATGATAGACTTTTTGAAACAGTTCTATTCTAGACCTGAATTCCGTGACTATGAGAAATGGATTTTAGGAGATTTTAATGTTGATATACTAAAAAGTAATATGCCTAGTACTAAAAATCTTCTAAAGTGTTTTAAATTTCTTGGACTAGTCCAACTGATAAATCAGAGAACAAGACCAAATTTGAGAGGTGGGTCCTGTATTGATTTGATCGTAACTAATTCAGATTATCTAAGTGATTCTGGCGTTTGTAATGATATGGTCTCTGACCATTTCTCGGTTTTTGCAGTACGTAAAAAGAAAAGGGAAAAATACAATGTGGAGACCAAGCTGGTACGTGATTATAGTAGATATGATGTAAATATATTTGAAGATCTATTGTTACAGACTGATTGGTCTGTCTTTGAGGATACTGTAGATGTAGATATTAAATGGAAATGTATCTATGATGTAACAATTGATATATTATCTATTATGTGTCCACTAAGGAAAGTGCATGCTCGTACAATAAAAAATCCTTGGATCAATAGTGAAATTATAAAACTGATAAAAGATCGTAAATATTATACCAGACTGTATAACAGAACACATCAACCAGATATTTTGAAAAAAATACATCATTTGCGTAACACAATAAACTCTTTAGTGGATAAGGCTAAGTCAACATATATCAAAAATACATTGCGTACTAATGCAAAAAAGCCTAAGAAGTTTTGGCGCATTATTAACAGTTTAATTAATAAGGATATTGTTACTAGTGAAGAGATTCAATTTATTGATCCTGACTTGGGTATATGCATCGATAGGGAAGCAGTGCCTGATTTTTTGAATGACTTTTACTGTAATATTGGCACAAACTTATCTCGGACTACTGCTAACGCAGGTATTGATGTTAATTATGAAATACAAGAAAAATTTGATTATTATATGCCTGATGCAGCTGAAATTCTATTGTTTGCTAATGAAATTGATACTAGTAAGTCTAGTTGTATACAAAATGTAAATGCTCGTACTTGTATTGATTTACTGAAAATTATTCCGGATAAATTTTGTAATTTATTTGTTAATTCTTTGGAATCTGGAATTTTTCCTAGATCATGGGCGAAAGGTTATATAAATTTGATACCTAAGGATGGAGATGTATCAATGCCATCAAATTGGAGGCCCATAACCCAAACATGTATTTATGCTAAGATTTTAGAGAAAATTGTATGTGATCGTATATTAACACATTGTTATAAAATGTAATGAACAATATGGTTTTGTTCCTGGTAGAAGTACACAGCAAGCAATTTTTGATGTACTTAAGTATTTTTACACTGCCCTAAATCATAACAAATTAGTTGGTGTATTATATTTAGATGTATCTAAAGCTTTTGATTGCATTAATCATGAGAAACTACTGACAAAATTCATCGAAATTGGTTTTCCTGATTTATTGGTATCATGGTTTTGATCATATTTATGTAGAACTCAACAGGTCAACTTCAACAATAAGCTATCTAATGAACTAGTTGTAAAATCCGGCATTCCACAGGGCAGTGTATTGGGGCCAATCGCATTTATATTATATATAAATGATGTATTGAATAAGATTGATAACTGCAAAATTTCAATGTTTGCAGATGACTGTGTATTATACTTTTCTGGAAATTCTTGGGAAAATATACGTGTATATTTGCAGCAGGATTTAGATAATTTTGTTGATTGGTGTTATGGAAATAATCTTGTTTTAAATGTATCAAAATCGAAATGTATGATTGTAGGTTCAGCTACTAAATTGAAAAAACAGGTAAATTTGACTTGTATTAGGTATGACACTAAAGAAATTTCATTTGTAAACACGTATAAATATCTTGGAGTCACATTGGATGCTGAGCTCAACTTTTTATGTTACTTTAATAATTTAATAGGTATTGTGACAAATAAATTGTTTAGTTTGCTATAGTTAAGGCGATATATTACTACTGATGCAGCTGTTCAGATATATAAACAAACAATTTTGCCTTTTTTTGATTATGCTAGCTTTGTACTTATTTCGTTGCCTGTGAAATATAGGCAGAAACTCCAGATTGTACAAAATGATTGTTTGCGAATTTGTTGTAACATAAAGTGGGACGATTTTTTAAGAATTTCAGATTTACATTGTAGAGTTAAATTGTTAAGTTTAGAACAACGAAGACAAAAGCAACTACTAAATTTGATGTTTGCCCATAGTAACTGTCCCAATGTAATTAAATGTAATATTAGACATACAAGGGGGGCTGTTAAGCGCACTTTTAAAACTGAAAAATATAATGGTGGTAAATATGAAACTAGTCCGTTTTATAAAGGTACAATGTTGTGGAATAATCTTCCTGTTGAAACACAGCATTGTAGCAGTAAATACGAATTTAAATTGCAAATTAATAGAATGTACAAGTTTTTCGATGATGGAATGATTTAATCATATGTAATATATTTTGTTTGTTTGTTTTTGTTTGTTTTGTTTTTTCATTATTGTTACATGTAACACATTTTGTCATTATTGTTAAAATTTGATCTGGAAGACCAGGGGGGCTACCCCTGAAGATTGATTCAGAAATAAAAAAAACAAAAAAAACTTTAGTTAATCAATGTACATCAATATGATGTGATGAGCAACAGAATGCAGTTGACATATACCATAATGAATTAATCTGATGAATTGCAGATATTAGAAGTGAATTAAGATAATCTTAAATGTGAAACCTTTTTGATAGGCTATCAATATTATAGAGTCTCCAGGCTTTGAGACGTAATTTGTAATTGCAGGCCATGAACCTAATATGATCCAGCAGGATATAAGGCTTTGGGTTGGACTTAAAGATTATTTGTCCACCAATGAATCTTGAAAGCTGGACTTGGGCTACACCAGCATTAAAAAAATAAAACAGATAAATAATGAGAAAAAAATAATTTGAAAAATTGCACCCAAAACAATGTTGGGGGTCATCCAAAATAAGGAATAACTAAAATGAATAACAATATTAACATTAATAATGCTGATTTTCCTAAACCTAGCTCTACTACTAAATTTGTATTTAGGTTGTGAGTTGGTTGTGAGCTGGTAACACTGCAACCTTGTAACAACGTTGCTGCAACGTTTCTGGGAGTCTACAAATTTCTGTTGTCACAACGTAAATTTACAACGTTGCCACAACCAAAAAGTTACGTTGTAGCAACGTTGTCACAACGTCAATTTGTTTGCTGGGTATATATATATAGTTGGCAGTCAACTGCGTGATACAACACCAGGTAATGAGCGATACAACACCATATAAAGTAATTTTTCCATCCTGAAATGTTATTAGAAAAAAAGTTTTTTTCATTTTAAAGGGAAAAGTACATATTTTCAGAATTTCACGGACTTTCTGTATGGATAGAGTCAAAAAGTCTCATCAAACTCATATTTTTTTTGTATAAACCCCACTCGCCTAAGCTAGTATAAGAGATGTGTATGCATTAGGTGCAATAAGATACGATGAGAGGTGGTTGGCGAACTAGACCCCCCTCAAATGAGGAGGCCAAACTACCCAACCACATATACAGAGTATATCAATATAAATGCTTAGAGATAAGAAGGTCCTTGGTTCGGAGGGTATCGTCCGAATGGTGCAGATAAGCAAAAATTGCAGAAGAGGACCAATTACCTCTCTCGCGGATATCCATAATGTCTGCGCCGAGAGAGGACATGAAAGAGGCTCCTCCATGACGAAGGGAGTGAGAGCTGACAGAGCTCGGGTCCAGGCTGATTTTGGCCGAAATCGCTTTGAGTTTGTCATTAAACCAGTCGTAGGTCATAGACTGGAACCCGCCCCCGGCGGGGATACGGAAGACTGCGTCAGATTCTAAGGGACGATGGGCCCGGGCTAGCTCCGACAGCCAAAAAACGGGGCACAGCTCCGAGCCGGGGGAGGCGTTAAGAACTACACGGTGAGGTTTAGATCCGAGTTGTTCTGTCTTGGACGACACAATATTTATAGTTAAGAATCCTTGGTATAAGGATATATCCCTCCAAAGCAGTTCGTGTTTAGAGGAAGTATAGTGGCATTTCCTAAGAAGTGCTCGGGAGGCTATGGTCACAGCCGACCAAAACACTAAGTCATGTGGGGTGATGGTGTTTAGCTCCTGGTATATAGACCAAAGGTGAGCCTTAGTTAGAGGGGTTCTGGGAGGTCTCGTTGATGAAGATAAGCGTCTGATGCCAAATAATGTTTGTTTAAGGGCAAAATCATCGGAATACGAGGGGTAGCCCAAGGAGCGCTGACGAGACCAGACCGCTGACAAGTAATTGGAAATAGAAGCTGGGGCCAAAAGGCCATACAGAAAGGTAGCATAAATCCGGGCTTGTTCAGGGGAGCAAGGGAAGGAAACCAAGGAGTACTGGTTACAGAAGTCAATGTAGCAGTTTAGCTGCGACAGCTGTGATTTCCTTGTTGTATCCGCGATGGCCGATCTCTGGAGGTGTCGTTGGAGGTGTGAGAGGTGATCCATCGATGGCTCTGGTGGGGAAAGAACAGCACATGTTAGAAGCAAGCATGAACTCCTGGCATTGACGAAGGATTCCGTCGTAGGCTACTCGAGAAAGGAGATCGGCAAGGACATTGTCCGCGGATCTGATGTAAGTGGCTGAGATGTCCAGGTTATGGGTGAGGCAGGTCCAGAACACCTCCCTGAGCCAAGTCATGCAAGTGCAGTTAGCGCTGCGGCCGGTGTTAATCATCGCGAGCACTTGCATGTTATCTGTGACGATGTGAACATGAGCGTTTCTGAAGAAGTGTCCCCAGCGCTTCAGGCCTACTACGACAGGCCAGAGTTCATACACATTGATGTTGGGGGACAACAGGTCAGCCGACGGGGGTGGTTCCAAGTGAGAGCAACCAGGATTGAAGGAATAGGGGATGGCGTCCGGATCCCAGCAGCCCAGAAACCAGTCCTTTCCCAACCAAGCACCGAAACCTTTGGAGGAGGCATTGGAGATCATAGGCAGGGGGTGACGGTCTTGCAGAATGCATGCTCTACCATTGAAGGTGTCGCAGAACGCTGACCACCATTTCAAATCTTGGACAGTGCAGTCATCTAGGGGAATGTTCGTGGCACCGGGACCGTAAGACGCTGAGAGGTCGAAAAGGCGACGGCTGAAAGTACGACCCCCGCAAACAACATAGGAGCAGTGTGACATGAGTCCGCCAACACGCTCTAGATCTTTTTTGGAGGCAGATTTACGGCGAAGTAATGAAGCTACTGTATCCTTCAGTTTGTGAACCTTCTCCATGGGGAAGGACAAAGTGAAAGAATCACTGTCGATGATGATCCCCAGGAAGGTGGTACTGGTGGAGGGAGTTGTCACCTTGCTCCAAGACACTTTAAAGCCAAGGTACTGCAGAACCGCGATCACAATGTCTCTAGATCTCAGACAGTTTTGGAAGTTGCCCTCGACGATGAGGAAGTTGTCGAGATAGTTGATGACTCTGGATGCACCCCGGGAGTTGGATATAGCCACAACCAGATTTGAGAGACAATTAAAGATGTTTGGGGCACAGCGCAGGCCAAAACATAGACGGCGGTCAACCAGTAGTTCTGGGCCGTCGCCGAAGTCCCAAGATAATCCTTGAAAGGTGACATGGTCCGCTCTGATGTTGACTGAGCGGTAGGCCGAAGAAATGTCAACAACCGACATGTAGTCGTTTGGAGCAAGCACGTCAACAGCTGACTGGACGGAGTTGAAAGTGAAGGACTCAAATGTTGACTCCATGAAATTGTTAATTGACACATCATCCGGTCTAGAACAGTCAGTGATTGGACGGAGCTTCCCGTTAGACTTCGTCACCACGCCCAGTGAATGGATGCAACGGGGGTTGGATGAAGAACGGGACACTTTGTGGTCAACAAGCTCCGACTCGAGTAGAGCGGTCATTTCTGGGCGAAAGGCATCACAGGTTATGGAATCATAATTATCACAGGAGTATGTGGCAGGGCAATCGTCATCAACGATGGCAAATCCGTTCATAAGGCCACGCCAAAGGTAGAAACGACGTTGCTCGTCTATGGAATGAAGAATATCCGGGCCAAGAAGGTAACGTGCGGCTCGGCAGGGTTTAAGTTGGGAAGGAAATCCTCCGATCAAATGCACACAATGGCAGGAGCCAGAAAGGCAATCTTCATATACAGTACAAGAGTTAATGTCGCTGAAGCTTGGAGTACAAAAAACAGCGTCATTCTGATGCAAGCACTCACCAGAAAGTCTAAGAACTGGACAAGGATCGTCCAGACTGTCAACAAGGGCGCCATCTTCCAAGATGGCGGAGGGAAGGTCACATGGTATAGCAACGGGAAACAGATCAACATAACCATGGTCACCAAGAGGCGCGGGAGACTCTTCAGCCTCCGGTTGGAGAGTGATAAATGCATTATCTAGGGCAACGGCGTCACTGACTATGACGTCTTGGAAAGTAGGTTTTGGGGACACATGTGCTTGGAGTGGGTCGTGACCTACATTGGCGCCGTTGTCGAGACGGCTTCATTTTTTATTCTGCCCGGTGCGCTTGACGTTGGGGCAGTCTCCGTTGATGTGGCCTGATGATAGACAAGCCGAACATATGTGACGGTAGTCACAGTTAGGGCGCTTGCAACCCCCTTTCCCAAAATTATGGTTGATGCAGGTGTAAGAACCTTGAGAGGGGGCAGAGGGGCGCGGACTTTTGCGGCCTGAGCTTTGATACTTGTTGTTGACAGCGTTATGGGTACCATCGTATGATAGGTGCTTGACGATGGCGGCTGGGTCTACTTTCTTGAAGGCCTTGATCCCCTTCTTCTTAGCGATAGCCTTAACCGAATCGTCATAACGGATGAGAGCCTCGCTGGTAAAGACTCTCGTTTCGGCTTTTTCCGCAAGCAGAATGACGTGTTCTAGTAGACCAGAGATGTCTTTATCCTTCTTGTACATGCGGAGGGTCATGCGGGCGTTAGCCAAAACCAATCGTTCGTAAGAGGTTACCTTGTCACAGTCGGGAAGATATTTCAGTGATGAATACTTGCCATGTTTACGCTTCTTGCTGTCCCGGCTCTTGCGGTCACGAGACCGAGAAGTACTTGAATCAGAAGAGGATCAGCTAGAGTTCGAGCTAGCTGACGAGTTCCTGGATGAGCGTGTAGGTTCCTTGTGTTTTTCGTTGACAGCGGCAGGAGGTTGATCAGGCTCTGAGGTGGCCGATGCAGATAGCACCGACAGCGTTGAGCGGACGGCGGATTCCATTCTAGACATTCGCTGATCCATCCGTGAGTAATAGAAGATCCAGTGGAAGTAGTGCTGGCAGGCCCTCTCGATGTAGGATTAGCCGTGTCAACAGGCACGATAGGCGGCGAGGCTGTAGCCGCATCAGCTGTTCTCCGAACAGCTGATCCTGAGGAGGGCGCATCGCGTGCCGACGCGACAGATCTTGTTACCACCGGTGAAAACGGTGGAATTACGAATGGAGGATGTCCCTTCGACTTCGTTGAAGACTTAGACTTCTTCTTTGAAGCAGATTTCTTGTGTTGAGGATTCATGATCCAAGAGGTGAAGAAAAAATAGGTGAAGTCTCTTGGGCAGTTCAACGGCGAGTGGGTGACCGTTAGGGTGTGACGTCACGCGAATGCAGTCCGGGCAACGGTTGCCTAGTTACCGGCGGGCTCCGTTTATCCTAGTCACAGAGATTGTGACTGCCTAACAAAGAAGGTGAAGTCAGAAATTAACTAAAAGTTACAGGCAAAACGATAGAAATATTTAAAAAGATATATTTTGTGTATTCTATCAGTAATTTCTAAAGGAAATGTATCTAGGTGTTGGATATGCTGCCATAGGCTATACTGCACATGTATCTTTTTTAATTTCAACTATTTGATTAATTAATATTAATCTATTTAAATAAACATTTGAGTGCATGTGCTTGATATAACCCACATGCGCGATATAACCCATATTCCCCCTATAGACATAACAATAATATGTTTCAAAATAGGGCTATCGATATCATTCTATATTGGGGGTATAGACCCTTAGATCGACAGGGCGACATGGCCATTTCTTAAATTTGACATGCAACATGGGGCTTAGTGGCAGGAAGAAAAACATAAACAACATGACATGGGCTATTTCTTAAATTCGACATGGGACATAGCCATTTCTTAAAATCGACATGATTATGAAAAATATAGCGACATGGGACATGGCCATATCTTAAATTTGACATGCGACATCAGCACCCCCCCCCATCTACACCCCCTATATTTTAGACATAAATTGGCTCGCTAATTGTTTTCATTATAATATTATAGATATGACACCTTACAAGACAGGAGTAGTAAAAATCAAAGTTCAGCTCGCCAGCGGCCTCTGCGACGAAAATGTCAGGCCTTGGGCGCCTCGCCAGCACAACATGATTTAATTCATATCTTTCAAAAGAGACTGGTCATAATAGTGTGATATTCCTCTGGGAGTCAGTCGGGGTTTCCGGGCTCAGTGAAGAATATTTTTTTTTGGTCTTCCCCGGTCTCCGGCCAATTGAGAGTTCGGGCAGATGTGTATGTTTCAGTAGGTAGGTGTTCAGGTAAATCCAGGAAGAAGACTTAAAGTGAAGTTGAAGTGGTAGTTTATTTAACCTATGTCCGAGATGCTCGGGGTTACCTGGAAAAGTCGGATTCATAGTAGTGCAGTCGAAACGGAACGACGCATAAAAGACGATTCGTATAACATCCCCAATGGACTTAGAAAAAGCTTACAATCATACATAGCTTATTACAAGTTAGAGTTATTATTACAAGATAATTACATGATGCAGTTGACATTCAACCTTAGTTTGACAATTACTAGAAAGCATGTGTCAGATACATAATACACATAACTAGTTGGCATGTAGTACAAATACACATATGCAATTCTTAAGTCAAGTTACATAAGAAGCAAGATGACTAGGGCGTTTGGAGCTTCACCCAGATCTAGACACATAGTGAGCTGGCTCTACAACCAGAGCTTTTGGAGCTTTAGCAGGGACCTAACCAATTCTAGGGACCTTAACTGGAACCTTAGCTGGTGTTGTGAGAACTTTTAGTGGTGTTTTGGGAGTTTCCACAGGCTCTTGTATTGGAGTTTCTTCAGTTGTAACGGTCAGAGAGTTAGGTTCAATCACTACCGGAGTAGGAGTAGGGTCTTCCTGTGTCGCACGCAGGTGTACACAGTTACGACGTAGAGTGGTGCCACTATCAGTTTCTATCTCGTAAGATCTTTTGTCAAGTTTCTTTTTGACGGTTGCCTTCTCCCAGGACTTTTCATTGAGCTGATACGGGTTCGCTCTTACAATATCGCCTTCTTGCAGCGGTATTCTGTACCGAGAGAAATGAGCCTTCAGCATCTGGATTACTGTCTTCGATGTGACGTCATACAGTCTATCGATTTCCCAGAAGTTGGAATAATAATCAACTGTCACAAGGTAGTCTTTGTCATTAAATGACAAACAAAATGACAAATGACAGACCTATTTACATTAAATTTTAGCCCTTGTACTGCCAGATATGTCATGATATAACTGATATTTACTGAAATATTGGCCAAAATAAGAAATTTAGTCTAAAAAATGCCTAAAACTCAAATTTAATTTAGATTCTTCGGGTAGAAAGCTTTTGTCAATAATTTCGATGAAAATGTTCCAAATGTTGGCACTGTCCCAATAAGGAAAATTTCTCATAAGGTGTCATATGCCTACCATTTGCTTTTTACCAGTTTCCATGGTAACCAATTATTCATTAAATAACTATTTCACTTTTTATAAGGATAACATGAAAACGTCATCTTTTTCATGCAAAAGAGAGTTTATAATTATCATAAATGACAGCAAAGTTATAGCCAATTGAAAATCTTGTCATTTACACAAATTTACCTATTTTCCATGATTTTTGATGGGTATGCTAAGTTCAAATGTAAATACGTTATTCATGGTTTCTCTAATTGCAATTCTAACATTTGTTGGTTACCCCATGGTCTGGTGTTCAAATAGCTGTATCTCTGCATCTAATTGGAATTTTTAAAAATTCTTTCAGATTCTGAAAGCTGAACTGACCCTCTTTCAATGGTGTTCTTATGGGATTTTACTATAGGGCCGCATATGCGGCTTCTGGCAGTGAAAGGGTTAATGTAAATAGGTCTGCGCCTACTTTCTGCCATGGACGAGAAGGCAGTTCATGACTCATGAGAGGTTCTTTTGCTTGTGACTGTTCGAACTCGCGACAGGTCTCGCACTTCTACATACGTTATTGGTCATGCCGGGCCAATATACCATTTCACGGGCTCTACAGAGCGATCCTTCAATACCAGTATGACCGGTATGTAGCTCACCTAGGATACTTTTTCGCATTCCTTACGGTATGGGGCCGTCCATAAATGACGTCATGCTATTTTTGACCATTTTTGACCCCCCCTCCCCACCTTCGTCATGCTTTTACTATAGAAATGCATAGGGGCCTGGACCCCCCCCCCCGGCGCATAACGTCATTTATGGATGGCCCCTATGACCAGACACTCACCTCTGACTACTAAACCATCGGTGACAGCTAGTTCATCGCGTTGGGCATAAAATTCTCAGATCTGAAGCGGGACTTGGTCTTTCTCGGGCCATCCCTGTTGGATCATAGTTTTAAGCAAGGACAAAATCGGGTCTTCATGAGTTTTTGCCTGAATGTCCGTGATCCTTTCTTCATGCATCGACAGGTAACTAACTGCATTTACGGACTCAAACTCGTTCTCTCAATGCTGATTACTGCTGATAAATGCACGGCTCAGCGTGTCCACGAGTAGCATTTTCTTGCCTTCAAGGTATTCGACCGTGATATTGTAGGCGAGCGCGTGAATAAGCATACTTTGAAGCCTTTTCGGGGCTCTGTCTAACGGCTTTTTTGTTATGGTGTGAAGTGGCTTGTGATTGGAATGTACCGTCACAGGTCGGCTGTAGGTGAATTGATGCAACTTTTCCAGCGCGAAAACAATCGCCAGCATTTCTTTTTCAATAATCGCGTAGCGCGACTCTGTGTCAATCAGAGCATGACTGGCATAGGCAATCGGCTTGCCATTCTGCATAAGAGCAGCGCCTATTCCAAATTGACTAGCGTCGCACTGAATAATTAGTTCGCTCATTGGGTTGTAATACGCCAGAATGGGGGATTCGGTCAATAGCTTTTTAAGCTTTTTGAACGCTTTGTCCTGTGGTTCACCCCATGACCCCTCAACATCTTTGTGTGTGAGGACCGAGATTGGCCTCATGACTTCGGATAATTTCGGCACGTACCTAGCGAGGTATGTCACAGTGCCTCGGAGACGCTCTACCGCAGCAACGTCGGTCGGCGCTTCCATTTTTACAATCGCTTCGATTTTCGCAGGATCTGCCTTTCAGACCAGAGGCAGAGACGATATAGCCAAGAAACGTTATTTCTTGCACATTGAACTTTCATTTATCGGGATTAAGTTTAATACTGTGCTCGTCGCAACGAATGAGAAGATTCTGCAGGCTTGCGTCATGTTCCACGACATCTTTACCGTACACAATTACGTCAGCGGCTACGCATTGAACACCGTCGAGGCCTTCAAGGGCCATACAGAAACGCTTTTGGAAGATTTCCGAACTAACTTATATGCCAAAAGGAAGTCAGAGCCATCGATAACGGCCAAAAGGAGTAGCGAAGGTAGTGAGAAAACTTGATTCCTCATCAAGTTCCACATGATGATATCCCTGTTTTAGGTCGCAAGTGGAAAAATACCTTAGCACCAGAGAGTTTTGGAAGAACATCATCTAGGACAGGTAACATGAAATGTTCACGTTTAAGGACCAGGTTAAGGGGCCTAGGATCAACGCAGATACGAATAGCACCAGACTTTTTCTTTACGACTGACATTTGATTTACCAAATCAGTAGGGCGATCTACTTTACATAAAGTTTTTTCTGCGATGTGTTGATTACGTTCA
The DNA here is from genome assembly GCA_936440205.1 of Lepidonotus clava. NCBI lineage: Eukaryota > Metazoa > Annelida > Polychaeta > Phyllodocida > Polynoidae > Lepidonotus > Lepidonotus clava. The sequence goes on from OW387141.1 coordinate 37,663,642, forward strand.
CTAAGGACAGAATCTTTCAGGGACTCAGGGAGAGTACGAGGAGGTTGTACAACAGGTTCGGCACCCTCCTCCAGGGTGAGGTGTGCAGGACCGCCAGGTAGGGAACCTAGTTTTTCGTCAAAAACATGAGGAAATTCACATTTCATGTCATCAGATTTGACAGAACAAACATCGAAGGCATTATAATTAACAGTGATAAGACCCATGCTTTCAGCTACTTTACGAGAGAGTAAAGGTACACAGTTGTTATTTTCTACGACAACATAATCTACATTCCATTTGTTCTCAGTCTTGACATTAGTAACTTTGATTTTAACTTTACCGAGAGCAGTCTCACTGGAACTATTCCACATTTTTAGAGTTACAGGTTCATCACGAATCGTCCTATTACCAACATGCTTTACAGGTAATATACATACAGTAGCACCAGCATCAATTTGGTGAACAATTTCAGAATCGTTGATTTTCATTTTGCAATACAAAGGTCGGGCCTTAGGATCAGAAATAGCAGACATGTCATTTACGACACTTACAGAACCTTCGGTAGAATCGTCACTGGATTCGTCATCATGTACAGCGTGTACTTTTCTTTTAGGATAAAAATTATGGTTAGACAATTTAGAATAACCTTTAGAACTTGAAGAACTTTTAGGCTTATGATCAGGTTTGGCATCAGATTTGCCATTTTGACATGTGTCAGAACCAGGAAAGTGGTTAGGTTGTTGACAAGAATAACATGTTTTACCCCAGGCTGGGCAAGCAGATTTGACCATACGATGAGTCTTAGAGCAAAATTTACAACGCTTATCTTCAGACTTTTTACTAGGATAGTGAGAAACTTTGCTAACTTCCCCTTCAGATTTGTTCATTACAACTTTCTTGTTTTTGTCGTTAAGCTCCATAGATCTACAGTTGTTAAAAGTGGTTTTAGAATCTAGCTTGGCTGAACAAGTTAATTTCATGCGGTTGCTGTACTCGTGTCGAGAATTTGAGTCTTTCGATGAAGTCACGCGGTTCACTAAGGAAATACTCGTCATACTTTTTAATCAGTGTTCTAGGATTGTCTTTCGTCTCATCATCACCAAATACGAACCCTTTGTAGATTTTATGAGCTTCAACACCAATCGACTGTAGCAGGATCGCCGCTTGGAAGTTTTCGGGCTGACCATGGGCGCCTGATAGTAGGAGATATTGCTCGTAGGCTTCTTTCCAGTCCAGCCAACGTTCACGTTTACTAGGTGAATCAATGTCCAGCTCGCTAGGAGGTTGTAGGTTGGGTAGAGTAATTGGCACAGTTGGCACAGGAGCACCATCACCACCATCGCCACTGGCACCAGCACCGCCAGCGCCAGCACCACCGCCAGCACGGTCGTCGTCAGAGTCGGCCATAGCGGTAGATCAGAGGGGTCGACAGCACTGGACTGTAGACAGAGGTGAGACAGTTCAGGTGAATTAATCAGATCAGGCAACAGGATGACACTAATAAATTACCAGATCAGCAGGGTGTCACTAATAAAATACCAGGACAGCAGGATGGCAAATTAACACCGTGTAGAGTAGGTTGGTACGTAGTGACAAAGGTTGTGACAGTAGAGGAGGTGTACAGGGCCACTCTCCGGAAATCTCCTCAATTGACAAAGACAGCGTAAATTAAAGTTAGAACCTATTGTAGGATACAGGTTTCACTCATATTCAGTATGAATAGTATCTGCATGTAGCATAAACATAGACAATTCAGAAAATGTATGATTTTGCCAATATGTAGTCAGGGAAAATGTTAGAAATATAACAGAAATGTAGAAAAGTACTACAAATTTCCATGGTAAACTATTTTCTTATTTGACTTATTTTTTTATAGAAAAGCGGTTCTTATAATCATAAAATCGTTCCAACATGCTTTAATCATGTTCTTCCTAACAGCAGCATATGTTTGATTGTTCAGATACATAAAGAGGCTATTTACACATCTAGGAAAAAAATCTAGAGTTACACCAATTTTTCCCTTTCACCAATTATGTAACGTACAGAACCAAGCTTTACTGAAGCCTAACTTATTCTAAATATGATTTTTTTTAAATCAAAATACCCTCCAAGAAAACCTAGACATGTAGGCTATTTATGATAAAAAATTCTTTCCAATATCCCATTTGACTTAAAAACTATAAACAAAAGTAATGCAAATCTTAAAATGTTCTGTAACGTACAGAACCAAGCTTTGTAACATACAGAACCAAACTTTCACTATATTTATTGGTTTTGCAGAAAAATAATCTTGACACCCATTGTTTCTCTAGTCCCTTACATCAGATGGATACAGGTGGTTGCCTTTATAAGCATTTCGGCCAAACAATTTAATAATCAAGTCATACTTAGAGCAGAAATAGCTTGGTTATGTATGTCACATGGTTTGTAACGTACAGGACCAAGATTTTGGTAATTTTCCTGCATAGGTTGCAAGATATTTCTGTTCAGAATTCCTTTCACGTTTTTTCCAGATATGTAAAACTATTTTGTGATGTTCCAAAAAGCAAGACTTAAACAGATATGTCCTTTTAGCTTTAGGTGACAAAACAGCTTGGTTCTGTATGTCACAAGCTTGGTTCTGTACGTTACATAGGAAATACAAGCCATTATTTTCAAATCCAAATAATAATAAAAAATAATGATGATAAAGTTGCCCCCTTTTGGATAATGATTACAGGTGCATATGCCTTTGGTATTACAACCAAAACACATCACTTTTTGAAGTTTGATTTTTTTAGCTGCTTTTATTGGATAATTGAGGAATTTTCCGGAGAATGGCCCTACAGCGCACACAGCACCACAGGAGTTGACACCACAGGTCTAGGAGAGTAGTCACAGGAGGTTGACAGGAGTTAATGTCAGGTTAACACTAACTGACAGCAGGTACAATTACTATTTCTCAGGTAGTAATGTAAAGTTCATGAGCTCTCAGACTAAATGACACAGGCAGGTTGAACTATGGTCCAGTTCAGAGTTACAGGAACAGTTCATTTCTTCAGATTACTTGAGTAGATTCAGACTCAGAGTTACACAGGCTTGTTGACAGGAGCACATGCTGAGGGAGGTGGTTGACAGCAGACTCAACCCAGAGAAATGTCCTCAGAAATGTACTTTACTCACAGTCTCCATTCCCAAAAGTTGTCCAAAGATGATCATCCCACCGCTGCCACCATGTTTCAATAGGTAGGGGTTCAGGTAAATCCAGGAAGAAGACTTAAAGTGAAGTTGAAGCGGTAGTTTATTTAACCTATGTCTGAGTGCGAAGTCGCGCGTCCGAGAAGCTCGGGGTTATCTGGAAAAGTCAGATTCATAGCAGTGCAGTCAAAACGGAACGAAGCATAAAAGATGAATCGTATAACAGTGTACTGTTGAGGGGAAGTTGTGCCTTGCACATGGGGGTGAACGGATGGGATGTTCAGCATAGTTCTTTTTGGAGAGGGAGGGGGGTTTTCATGGGCAATGAGGCAAGGGGGGAGGGGAAAAAACAGACCTGAGACCATGCCTTTGGCAGTGGCGGATCTAGGATTTTGAAAAGGGGGGGGGGCGCTTTTAGTAAAAAGTTTCTTTAACCCTTTCCAGACCGTGAGGAAGCCACTTTTTAAAGGTTTTTAAATGACTTGGGAGATAATAATGCTCATAATTTGTTGTAGGCCTATTTCCTAGAAAATTGCAACATATCATATATCAATCGAAAGCTCACAACCTCAAGATTCTAGATTTAGCGTTGGAATTAAAAAAATAATTCTTTTCTGGTCACATGATCAGGGTCATTTTTTGTGAAAAATGGGAAAGTTTTGTCAATTTTTCAGAAAATCAAGCAGAAAATGGTTAAATATTGATTTGCTGAGAAAGTTTTGAATGAAGAAAATATAGTATATGGTATGTGCAAGAAAATGATATATTGTTTTCCTATATAGGTACAGGCAATCTACAAATATATGCCAATGATAGAATATTGGAAATGTGCGAAAATGAGTTGAAAATAACTAATTTTCTATATTTTTCACAATTAAGGGCAATAAAGCCTTAATAATTTGAAAAATAGATATGGTTGAATTCTTTTTTACATGAAATTCATTGAGAAATAGGTCTTGGCTTATTACAAACCTATTTTGAATGGGTGGAAGTTTATTTTTCTGAAGGAATCTGTATAGAATTAGTAATTATACTGAATGTGGTGCTTTCAATTAAATGACCAGTGACCTTTGACCTTTCCATGGAATTTGTGCATTAGTAATGCTACATTTGTGCCATATTTTATTAACTACAATTGAAAAAATCAAACAGTATTGGATATTATTTCATTAAAGTATGAAAAAAATATTCCTCCTCAGTAGGATAAACCTATTGTATTTAGATTTTTGTATATTATAAAGAAAAAATAACTAATACTTAATGAAAAATTTGAGGTCATTTTATGTTAACAACAAAACCCCAATCAATGCATAATCAAAGGGTATGAGAAATATATTCTATAATTTTTTGGATAAATGTAATGTTGCATATTGTTGGCTGTCACCTGGGCAAGCAATAAGGCAGAAAAAAGTGAAAGGATTCATTCAGAATTAATAGTAGGGTATAGAAAACCATTTATGGTACATATAATATTATGTACCAAATTTGCATTGGCGGTCTGGAAGGGGTTCTGGGCTGAATTTTACATTAAAATAAATGTAAAATTGGCCAAAAAAGGAGGGTTGCGTGCCCCCATGCCCCCCTCTAAATCCGCCACTGGTCCACAGGACTAAGTGGAAGAACATTTGATAAAGTGAACTTAGTCTGTATAAAAATCCTAAAAAAAACAAAAAAACAACACAGTGGTTGTTGTCATAGGTGTGGTGTCCGTATCTATGTGGCGGGAAACCTCGCATGTTAACCGGCGGCCACTATACCGCATTTGGGAGTCCTGGTCTGCGCATGCGCACACCATTGACCCAGTTTCCTGTGGGTGGACAAACGGACTTTTCAGCCTATCAGAACCATCCCTTGACCAATATGGCGGTGCCCACTGGGCCTCTCCCGTACGCGGTATAGATAGATGGTGCCACTAGTGGTGAAACTTTTCACTGGTACCAGCATGTTCTGACCTTAATAAACCAGCCTAGATCTAACATTTGCCGAACTAAGATGGGATTTGAGAACCCACAGGACAAATCCAAGGAAATTAGACTCAAAACAGGTGTAGGTTGTCATAAATAATGCTGTAAAACCTAGATAACATCCTGTAGAAGTGATTTTCAAAGTTTCATGACTGGACTAGCTGTAACTTCTGAGTAATTTCCCCTTTCTAAAAACGCTGTTGAAACGAGATTTGCTCCATGAGCCGCCATGTTTTTTCGCTGGTTTCAGCCTCCCACACCCTTTCCTTTCAATACAAAAGATGTACCTGCCGAAACGTAATCCAGCGGGAGGAACTCACGTGAAAATGAGAATTTGATTAGTAGCTTCTTTTCAATAAGGCTGTTATGGTCAGTTTGGTCTAAATAGATCATGTCCCTTCCCAAAAAGAGGTTCAAAAGCAAATTTTTATGTAAAAGAAACAATCACGTCATCGACGTGATGACGCTCGTCCAATCGTCACTCTCCAAGCAGAGAGCAGTCCAGGTCTGCTTGGAGAGTGATGATCGGTGGCGGGATATCAGACGGCACCCTGGTCCCGACCGCTGGTCTTGGTGTATGAAGTGATTTGATCAGTAGGTGGCTTTACTCAGAAATGCCCTGCCGATCGTCAGGTTGCCATGCAATCTCCAGAGAGGTCTACCTCCACGCTGGGAAATGAGCCCGTGATGATTCGCCCGTAGCGAGAGTGGTCGCCGTGCGTTGGCTTAGTTCCAGTCCTTGACACTCGGGGCACTGCAGGCGTTTCCCGCGCGGCTTAGGCCACTACAGTGTAAATCGAGATCTATGGTAACGGTGGCCACGTCAATGGTCTGTTTGAGCCGAGGCGCGAAGCGTCTTGTTTGAACTAAACTGTTGGTGCATGTGAGTGAAACCAAAACCCCATTTCACCCAGGGGTCATGCCCAAATTGCTTATGTGAACAGTACTCAGTGAACACTGAACAGTGACCCCCAGTGCAAGTCAATTAGTGCACAGCGACAACTATAGGTGTGTTCAAAGCCAAAAGAGTGAAGAAAAAAATGGCTACCTAAGGATTTGTGGAGAACTTTGATATTCATAGTGGGAAATGGGAAACCTATTCAGAAAGAGTGGGACTGTTCTTTGAGGCAAATGGCATCCAGGAACAGAAGAGGGTCCCTACTTCTCTGTCTTTGGTGGGTCCCGATTGTTATAATCTCATCAAGACGTTATGCTCACCGAACAAACCAGTTGATAAGACCCTAAACAAACTGTTTCGTATTGTGATGAATGGGGATTCATCAGGTATCAAAGCAAGAATGTGAATGTAAATCGATGCGGTAGATCTTTAAGTATATCGTTATGTAACGGGAACGAAACCCAAAACCTGAAACCCGAAACCTGAGAAATAATGTAAACCGGAAATGACGTCAGTACGACTGTGTGACGTCACTATGATCCCGTGATATGAAATAACCAATCAGAGCTGACCACTAAGGTATAAAAAGGGTGGTGGGGCCCGAAAATAAAGAGTTCCTTCATAGTACTCCTGGTGTTCACAAGTGTCTTCTTCCTCTAATAGCTCCTTAGGAGGACTTCAATCGATAGGATGATCTAATATGGACTAAGTAAATAGGAAAACAAGGTAATATTGGTAAAGTTCTGCAAACTAAGGCTTAACATAGTGCGGGGTCCGAAGGCCCGAGGGACCGAAAACCATGGCACGAAGGCCCGAAACTGCCCGTTCGGCGATGCCAGGAAGGAGGACCGGACGGACGAAGAAGCCCGAAATAGTTAGCGGCAACCCCCCGACCGGAGGCATTAAGGCGCAACAGGCTCGGCCCCACGCTTCCAAAACATAGGCGACCGTTGGCCCGAGACTCCTGGTTAGGGAACAAAGGAGTAGAGCTCCCCTAATTCCGGCCTGGAAGACGAACAGAAGCACGGCCTGGACCCCTCCCATAACAACAATTCTGCCCTCCGCCGTCCTCCGTGCTTGATGGCTGCAAACCCCCGGCCTGATCTGACCGACACACCCTCCCCCTTCAACGAATACCGATCCCCCGACCGACCAACTCAGCCCCCCTTGTGCGCGAGGCACGACTCTTGATCTCACACCTCGGCTTCTTGCTCGGCCTCCGTGCCCAGCTAAGAACCGAAATCAATTGATTATAGCAGAAATGTACAGATTTCATAACGCAAAGCAGGTGGAAGGGGAAAAATATTATGGCATACATTGCCAAACTTAAGAGGCTTTCAGAGCATTGCGAGTTTGGTGGGAGTCTTCAAGAAATGCTCAGGGACAGGTTTGTTTGTGGGTTGAGAGACCAAAGAACAACCCGGAGACTTTTGACTGAGGCTGACCTCACGTTCTTCAAAGCAGTTAGCATCAGTAGTACCATGGAGGCCGCATCAAAAGACAGTAATGAGCAGTGTCAGACACAGGATAAAGCTAGTTCTAGTGTCAACAAAGTGTTTTCGAAGAGTAGTAGTACTGCCCAACACAAACTGTGTTACCGGTGTGGCGGAACCACACACATGCCCAATGACTGTTGGTTTAAATACAAGGTCTGTCACACTTGTAAGGAAGTGGGGCACATCAAAAGGAAGTGTACAAAGAAGGGAAAAGGAGGTAATTTCAAGGGGAAAGGGAAACAGGAACATGAAAAGAAGGGTAATACTCACAGTGTTGAAGAGGCAGGCTAGGAAGAGACAGTGAACAAGATTCAGGGGCCTAGTTTCTCCGAGTTATACCAGGTGGAGGAGACGCTGACATGTCAGGGCAGTGGGTTAGGTAGAGCGTCGAAACCCATCATGATCAGCATCCTTTTAGATGGCCAACCTGTAGACATGGAGTTAGACACAGGCGCCACACGTTCCCTTATGTCAGAAAGAGACTTTAAGAGACTTTTTCCTCGCAAGACCCTCCAAGAGAGTGACCTTGTCTTGCCATTAACACCCATCTGGGGTTGTTCAGGTACACCCGTCTGAGTTATGGCATGAAAACGGCAACCACCATTTTTCAGAGAACAATGGACCAGCTACTTGGTCATATTGAAGGTGTCCAGTGTTTCTTGGATGACATCTTGATCACTGCAAAAGATGATGCCTCACATCTGAAGACTATCGGTATAGTCTTGGCCAAACTCCACGAAGTGGGACTGACTGTGAAGCAAGAGAAGTGTGAGTTCTTCAAAGAGTCAGTGGAGTACTTGTGCCATCGTATAGACAGTAAAGGACTACACATGACACAGGGCAAGGTGACGGCGATTCTTGAGGCACCACCACCAAAAGACGTTAGTGAGTTGAAGTTTTTCTTAGGGCTCATTCACTACTATGGAAGGTTCTGCCCAAACTTCTCCCAAACGCTTGCTCCATTGACTGAGCTCCTCCGCAAAGACCAGAACTGGATGTGGTCTAAGAAGTGTATTGAAGCATTTGAGGAAGCCAAGCTGGCTATTGCTTCGGATTGTGTACTGGTGCACTACGATCCAACTCTACCTGTATGAGTTGTCAGTGATGCATCACCCTATGGCATAGGGGCGGTGCTTAGCCACGGGTTACCTGATGGTACTGAGCGACCAGTGGCTTTTGCATCTTGTACCCTGAACAAGGCCGAAAGTGGCAACAGCCAATTTGACAAGGAAGCCCTTGGAATTGTGTTTGTAGTTAGGAAATTCCATGAGTATTTGTATGGACGGAAGTTTACCTAAGTGACTGACCATAAGCCTTTGACCTCTATACTTCACCTGCAGAGGGGTATACCCAGTCTTGCCGCAGCTTGGCTGCAGAGGTGGGCGATCATACTGGCCGCATATGACTATGACATTGTGTTCCGTGGGACCAATGAGCACGGCAATGCAGATTGACTGTCGCAACTGCCGATGGGTCCTAGGCCAGGAAAGGACAACAGAGTGGATGCTATGTATCAGTTCCAGGAAAGACAGTTAGAGGTACTTCCTGTGACCAGTGAGAGTGTGCGTAGTGAAACCAGGAAGGATCCTGTTCTCTCACAGGTACTAGAGTACTCTCAGAAGGGCTGGCTTGAAAGCCCAGATGAAGAACTTCGTGTCTATCACCAGAAGTCCAGTGAACTGACTATTCCCCAAGGCTGTCTCATGTGGGGTATGAGGGTCATTGTTCCTCCCTCACTCTGACAGAAAGTGAAGGAAGAACTGCATGCCGGCCATATTGGTATTGTGAAAATGAAGGGTTTGGCTTGCAGTTATGTCTGGTGGCCTGAAATAGACAAGGAACTTGAACGTGTTGCTCGTGAGTGCCAGAGCTGTCAGCTCATCCTCAACGCACCAAGCTTAGCACCTCTCCACCCGTGGATGTTTCCAGAGAAACCTTGGGAAAGGACTTTGCAGGACCTTTCATGGGCCACATGTACTTTGTAGTGGTGGATGCCCACTCCAAATGGCCTGAAGTGATAGTGATGGACTCCACCACCAGTGAAAAGACTGTGGATGTGCTTAGAGAACTGTTTTCTAACTATGGAGTGCCTACTCAGATTGTGTCAAATAACGGACTCCAGTTCGTGTCCCAGGAGTTTGAGCACTTCTTGAAAATGAATGGTGTATAACACATCAAGTCTGCCCCTTACCACCCCAGTACCAACGGTCTGGCAGAGCGTTTTGTGCAGACTATGAAACATGGACTGAAAGCAGCAAGGTTTGACAAGTTACCTGTTCAGCAGAAGTTGGCTCAGTTTCTGTTAAACTATTGTCAGTGTCCACACTCAACAACAGGAGACAGTCCAGCAACACTGTTTCTTGGACACGGTATCCGAACACGTCTGGACATCATCAAGCCTGATCTTCGAACTCAAGTTCAGCATCACCAGTACCGACAAATGGAGCGTCGGGCCAACGCAAAGGACCGACAGTTGCTAGTAGGCCAAAAAGTGCTAGCAAGAAACTACAGGAGAGGAGATAAGTGGGTACCTGCAGTGGTTAAGTCTCAGACTGGACCGCTCTCCTACATGGTGCTCACCAACAGTGGTCTTCCCTGGCGCAGGCACATCGACCAGCTACTCGACCTTAGCGGGGATGGAACTCCGCTGCCTGCTGCGCCACCTGAGGTGGATCCACCACCTCTCTACCGTCAGCCAACGCCACCACTTCAGCAGCTGATGGACATAGGCAATCCGTCTGTGCCAGTTGCTGAGCCAGAAAGACCTGCCGAGCCAGTTCAGCTGCCACCTACTGAACCACCACCAACTCAGCAACCATCTGCTGGTCCACCCAGAAGATCCAGCAGATCACACCACGTGTCTAAGAGACTGATCTCTGAGATGTAAGAGTAAGTCAGTTGGTAAGAATTCAACATGGCCAAAATAATCCCAGAATTCTTATCTGAGAGAGTGGCAGTCAACCACTTTCTCTAGCTAGTTGGTTAATGGCTATGTAACAGGTATGATAACAGTAACAAGTTGTAGTAAGAAAAAGACTTTTATTACCAAGAGACTATTTTGTAATAGAGTAAAAGTCTAGAGTATTTTATCTATAGTAAAGACTATAAGCAACTTGTAAGATATACAAAGAGGACATTTCAAAGTGACATTTATAGACCTATGGACTATGATATTCATAGACGAACTTTGAGATTACAGGGGAGGAAATGTGGTGTCCGCTATGGTGGGAAACCGCACTTGTTAACCGGCGGCCACTATAGATAGATGGCGCCACTAGTGGCGAACCTTTTCGCTGGTACCAGCCTGTTCTGACCTAAATAAACCAGTCTAGATCTAACATTTCTCATCCCAAGATCCCAAGATTTCATGTCTAAATGATCACATATGACAAGTTAAAATCAATATTGCTTATAAAGTGCCTTCTGAAGTGTAGTTCTATACTACAAAGGCATTATCTACAATAGAACAATATGAATTTGAAACACTATTACTTACAAACTTCCTCCTGAACCATAGTTCTATACAGTAGAAACTCTCTAATGCGACCACCTAAGGGTCTGGGCTAAAAGTGGTCTTTAAGTGAAGTGGTCAACTTAGTGAAGGGGGCTGGTCGAGGAGTACTTAGGCCAAAAAAGAAAAAGGGGCTTTAGGTATCATTGGGAAATCATAGGGATTGTTTTGGATTAAAAAAAAAACAACGAGTGACATGACTTACTATAGAGGGCTCGGGCTGGCAAGGGTGTGGAGAGGCCAGAGGTGAGTGATATGACTTCCTATAGAGGGCTGAGGCCAGCAGGAGTGTGAGGCAGCTGCAGGTGAATGATATGACTTCCCATGAAGGGCTTTAGGAGGGGTACAGTGGTGGAATTGTGGGGGTAAATCATCATTTGGGACTGGATTTTGGGTGGTCTCTTAGTGAGGCCCTCACTATGAGACCGGTCTGATTAGTGAAGCAAAATGGTGACAGGTCTTTTGCCCCTCGGACCTTTCCCCCCCGGACCTTTTGAACTATTGTTAATGTTTGATTTAAGACTGCGTAATGTTCGTGTATATCCAAGTCTTCATGAGTCGTTTATTCAGAATGCCTGAGTAATTCAGACTGCCTTTAAAGTTTGTCCGTCCACTTCCCAATAGTTCAAAAGAAATGAACGATGAGGGAGCTTCTTAATATGAAAGGGTTTTTATTCAGTAAACATCTCATCCCGAGTCAAAGCCACCATGTATAAGTCTTCATCAGTCCACCTCCCATCTCCTATCAGCAATCAACCACATTTAGAACACGAGTTGCTCCAACACCTTCTAGACCATTCTAGTACTCAGCTCTATCACAATCCTATGTCCGAGGTAGTGGGTATTGGTAAACTCCAGTCTGTTACACGGAGCCGATGTACTTACTCCAGGTATAACTCCTTGGTTAAACTTACTTAGCTGACATTCTCACCAAAACTCTAGTGACTACTAACCACTAACTGCTCGCTCTCTACCTTGCAACACCTTTTATACTGGTTAACAGGTGGCGCTAGGAGCGCAAGATATTTAGACTAGAAGTAGACTTGCTAAGCCTGATCCTTGTTGGATTATATAACATGACAATATATTAAAAGTACTAAGCTATTAGTACATTCGACGGCGGTCAGGTGTTTGAGTTTAAGGAGGTGGACGACATAGCTCAAACCAAATGAATATAATGAACTCCCAATTTTGATGATTGGATATATTTGTTAAACCATGGTGGGGTGGCTTTGACTCTCGTGGTACATTCAGCACAGTGTCAATAAATTCAGAAGTTCTTTTAAGAATTGTAAACAAAGTTACATTCATATGTCCGGTTTTACTTAATACATAAGTACATTTCCAGTAGTCTATGCTAAGACTTGAGATCACGTTGAAAAGGTTAATAAACATGAAGTTTTTAGGAAGAGTTCCTAGCATTGTTAGCCCATATTATGGCTTTAAGAATCATGTCACCCGTTCACAAGATGACAAGGTAAGTTCAATGATTACATTAGCCCAAGGCTCAAGGATAGCGGAACAGGTTCATAAGGTAACAAGGTAAGTTTTAGTGAATCATGATCATTGTATGATAAGTAAATGATGACATAATCATGTTGATAAACAGGCGTACTCAGTTTTAGAGGATGAAGATTTATGACACTCGTGCTTAAAGTGATAGAGTTGGGTTTTTCCTTAGTACATACATGTACAGACTCTGACATCTATGATTTGTAACACAAGTCAACAGAACTCAACATATATACAGTGTAAAGTCGTCTTAACCTTCTAAGGGTAACAGGTACACATCAAATCCAATTTCAGAACAAATTAACACACCATAAGTCAATACAGAGAATTCGGACATTTTGAACGAACGAATTTCATTATACAATGCGTGTCAAATTTCAATCAAACTTCAACCAGAACAACATTATTTTCAATAAATACAAGGTCCCTGTATCTGTTCTAGCAACATTAAGCAGTTGGATCCAGAAAATATTACCATCCACGTCGCGCGCCCACCAGTTATGCTTAGTACATGTGTACTTAGCGGGACGCTTGACTGGAGTTCCCTTCCAGGGTTTGACCTCGATTTGATTCCCCCAGGCGCGAAGCGCCCGGATGGCAAATTTCTGTTTCGAACAAATTTGCAAGTTTGATGGTTCGACCTGATATTTTGGGCCGATATGAATTAATTCTGTCGCTTGATTATGTTGGTTGGGGACCTAAACTTTAGTTTAGCACAGATTTTGTAAGAAATTATACGATGGATTGATCATGCTAGCCGATTTCAAAATTTGGATCTTTTGGATCAAAAAGGGGTTTCCCAAATTAGCCTCGTTTTGACGTCATTTTAATCAGTGCCGGTTATTATTTTGTTTGGTGCGGACGTACCTCAGTTTTGTCTTAGCCAAATTTTAACTTTTTATTCTCTACGCCTCACCATGGTCAAGCTTGTGGTCTTTGGAGACGAGAGGGTCGCCGGCCTCACAGACTTTCTCCCATTAATTGAGGCGGATGGTGCGGAGGCGGAGATTGTCAGCACCGAAGAGGCCACCACCGCCGACCTTGGAGGTCAAGCCTTTGCCCACCATACCGTGTGGCCCAAGGATGTCCTCGTCATTGTCCCGTCGATCTACGACCTTTTTACCTGGGACGAGGACCTGGAGCTTTGGTTACCACGCTTTTCCAAGGTGGACACGGCGGCGGCACACTACGTGCAAGTACTAAATGACATTGTGACTAACTTCAAGTGTCATCCGGCCTCCTGTCAATTCACCATCGCGCAACTGACCGGGATTAATTGCCTGGAATGGGAACGACTTTGTGATGATTCGGCCATCCAGCGATGGATGAACAAAGCCGTCCCGAAGATAAACATCGAGCTGGGTGCCATCAACGCGTGGAACCGGACCCCCAGCGTTAACTTGGCCCGGTTCACGCACGTCACGCGGAGGACCACAGACGGGACGATCACGGTCCACGACTACCGGGAGTTCAACGATGGTATCCTCCCGAGTCGCCGACAGCTACGCCGCTGGGCCCGGTGCGTTGGTGACCTGGCGCGGTGCTACCCAGCCCAGTAGCCCGCTTCGTAATTTTCTCTCTGTATATACTTAATTCTAGTGATTTTAAACAAGTAATTTTCTGGATCCAATTCCCGGCCTGCGATTGGAACACTTAATTTCCGGGTTGGTTCTGCCAAGTGATTCTGCCGATCCAATTCCCGGCCAGTGATCAGTACTCTATTTATCCAAGTGGCTTCGGCCAGACTGTTTTCAAGGGAAGCCAGGACAAGATTGTTTTAAGCCGGACTTGTAGTAGTCGTCGCCCCCTCTTCTTCGTTCGTTGCCGGGAGTCGCCCTCCTCATAGCGCCGGCTCCTCGACCTGACCATTCCGAGACTTGGTGAGTTCAGCCTTCTTTCTACTGTTCTTAGCATGTTAGGCAGGCTACTAACCCGTAGGATTTAAGGAGATTGTTGGCCAAATTCTTCTTGGTGGTTCTCGGCTCGCCTTCACGTGGTTGTATTCCGGAAGCTGATGTCACTCCCGGAACCAGAAACTGTGTTTCGCTGGTGATTTTAGTAACGGGTAGCGTGGGTGGCCACCTAGTGTTTACTTTTGGTTCCAAGATGGTGGACGCGGGCCGAGAGTCAGGACCTTGCGTACTAAACTTATTATCTCTTCCAGGTCCTGTGGTATGTTAGGGCGATGTAAATGAAATGAGGTGACATGGCTGGACACTGAATAACGTTCGGCTTACTATTTTAGTGGGAGGGATTGCTTAGGCGAACATGATCAAACATTTTACTTCGCGCGTGGTTGGGCGATAATAGGAGGTTTTCCTAACTAGTGGTTTGTTGACATTACCGATTCAAGCAGGCTTTTTGGAGTGTGGGTAATTTGTATCGTATTGTTATTATTTGATACTATTAACTGTTGGGGACTGACACTGCACATGAGAATCAGGTATGGGTGGCCAGAGATTCCGGTCTGAGTTGTACAACACTAGATTTGCTGTAACAGGATTCTTTGTTTAGTCGTTATTCGTACAGGACATTAGTGTAAATGTCTACATTGGAAACAATTCACATGGGGTGCCCTAGGTAACAAGCGCTTCCTAGGGTGTTCACCCTGGTAAGTTTAGGTGACAGTAGGTGACCAAGTATTTTGGTCCAGACTTCCCAGCATTAGATTGGCTGTGACAGAATTCTTTGATGAGTAGTTCCCCTTACAGGGTACAGGAAATATTGATGTGTCGGCCACGTGAGGCGACACCATAGGTGGAGCCGTCCAACGAGTTGTTGGCGACTCCCATGGTAAGTTTGAGATGTAGTGGCGAAGGCCACAGATACCCATCCCATGTTTTAGTCTAACAGCAAGACTGCGTCAGTGCCATTGTGTTAGAATAAGTTTTAGAGTGAGTATTATTGTACAGAGTCGTCTCGAAGAGGAAAAAATACTACTGTGAGGAGACCGAGATGAAGTCTCTAAGACACTGAATGAACTCCCAGATGAAGATTCTGTATGTGTCGTTGTGAGAAAAGAATGGTGTTCTCGTTAAAGAAAACTAGAAAGGCCCCAAAATCCGCAGCAAAGATTACCAAACATCTCAAACAGTGATATATCTGCGAGTTATGTGGAAACGGTTACACACATCGTTCTGGGCTCAGTTGCCATAAAATGTGCATTTTCAGGATCTCACGAGTGTCCGAAATGTGAGGCAAAACTCATCCGCTTGGACTCTCTTACAGACCACATGAGGGGTTAAGAATAATGATAGGAACTGGGTCTATTGTGATTTACTTAAGAAGCTATTTTGGTTTTCCAAGAGTCAATACTCTTGACAACACACTTTCTGTACCTTGTGTTAGAATAATTACCCAATACACTCCAAGGATTTATACGTAAACAAGTTAACACCCCCTTCAAGGGTGACAACTGTTCTAACATATTTGACTCCATTTTGTGAAGCATCCGCTTTAAAACCACAGTTTGTTCTCATTGAATGATTATGTTACGACAAAATCCCTTCCCTCCTTGTTAGTTACAGGTGGTAGCTCGGCGTTCACCCCCTACATTCAGCCTGGGGTTTGAAGACCGAGTTCCACTTTATATTGGGTAGTGGCGCCCTTCTAACAATGCAAACGGGTGCGCCGCTAACTCCAAACGGTTCACTGAATAGATATTATACCTATGTTAACAGTAACATCTCACTGTCTACCCTATACACTATTTCACATGGAGGAAACTACCATGGCAAGCGGTGGGGTAGTAGTTCATTCCGTAAAGGTATAAATGTCATTAAAGGACATTAAGTATTAACTATACAAAGGAAGGCGAGATTATTCGTTACTTCTAGAGAGTTATCACTAGAGGATCGGGTCTCAGATTCAGATTTATTTCTGATCCGACTTCCGATTCTCATTAGTTATACGTGGGTTGTCGGCACCCCCCATCCATGGGTACAGGAATGGGCAGTACCGAGTCTCCCATTGTTATAATTGGGAGCAAACTGCATACTTCTTTTTAATATGCAGCCTACCCCCCCTTTAAATTATAGAGACATATAAATGCATCTCTTTAGATCATCACTTCCAGACAGCACCTAGTCCGGGCTTTTGCTGAAGTATAGTATCAGGTTAAACCCGTCTTCTTGTTCAGGTCTATGCCCGTTTTTCCTTGCGGAGAGTCGAAACTACTCCAGAAAAGACTCCGCCCCCAGCCTAACCTAACTATGCGCATGCAGGGCAGGAATAGGTAGTGCTAAAGACAGAGTTAGAACTTTTAGCTCCTTTCTAATAGATCGGGTAGACTTATTAGCTCTGGGTGTCAACCAAGTTTATTGTAGCTGTTCATCAGGAAATCAGTAGTCCATGTCCCCCCTCTTCAGCTCAACTGTTGAGCGGAGACCTGGATACTTTTAGCGCCACGACGGCGGTCAAGACTAATTTTCATTCATTTTTTTTTTTTTCTCGACGGCGGTCATCTCTGAAGCCGCTCATTTCCTTTATTAATTTTAGTTATTTCTAATTTACCCGGGTCGAAACTTGACTTCTTGCCGTTTTGTCTCTGTCCCGATTAAAAACTGGTCTAAAAGTGGTCTAAATAACTTAGTCTTGAACTATGGGCAGTTGTTCATTATTTTCTTTCTTCTTGATACTAGTTGTCGTTGGATCCTGACTTTTATGTTAAAGTCAGGATCCTTTGACCTAAGACATACGGCGATCCGGTGGTCATTTACACATAACCAAGACGACGGGGCTATTAATAAGGACAGCACCTCGCTCCACCGCCTTGTGAGTTTTCGCTACAGCTTCTCCCCCCCCCAGGGATGGCTTGTCCAGTCTGAGGGAGTCGCGATATGGTGAGAGAGAGCCGAGCACCCTGTGAATGTCACCAATTCGCTGTTGTCCCGTAACTACATTTCCTTGTGACCTCCGCTATAGCTCCCAAATATAGCACGCCTTGTCAGGATTTGCACATATCCTTGCCGCTGCAGCGTGTCTATACTAGGAGCAAACGAGCCACGTATAAGGTACTCTCGTGTGCTGTCACAGAGCGTTCCCCCGAGAATGTTACTAATTATTCTGCGTTCTTATTATATTTTGCCCAAAATTCCCTGAGGAAGAGCTCTTAGTTACACAAATATTGGTTTGCTTTATATATTATTTTCTTAGTTAAATTCCTTACTATGCTTGGTATTTTTTTTTTTTTATGATGAAGGGGTCGATATCAGGAACCAACAACCCACCCGGGCCTGTCGGCTGCCATGGTCGGGCGCCTACCCGGTGCCTCCCAGAGCATCAGCGAGGCGTAACCCCAATCGGCCTGCCTCCTGTTAGGCACCGCTGATACCAGGCTGTGGGCGGGCTCCTGACTACCAGGCGGCCCCCACATCCTCTTTTGAGTGGTATATTCATGCTAAAAGGATAGTCAGTGATATTTCCTCAGGTGACTTTCCTGCACCGTGGCCCGATCCTAGCGGTAGCCACAGCACAGGGGTCTTATTTAGTTGTTACTTTTCTGAGGAAATCCACACCGCTCGTTGGATACTGTTTGTTCCGTTGAGCGCACATAGATGGTGTATACAGTATTTTGGAATTTCTTGGTTGTTTTACTAAAATTTTCTCCATCCTAGGATCGGCCGAATAGATTCCTACTTTAACATAGTTGCCAAATGTATGCTAAATGGGTAGTAAGAGTATTGAGCTAGGCTACCGGGCATGGGACACTCAATTTGAAAGAAATTTAGATAACCCATGGGTCCACAGAAAGACGGTTGGACCAGCCTACCCGACTCAGGTTTGTCTAACCGATTAGTCACTACTGAATGAGTTAACCGAAGGGGTCCTACTGATATCATGCGATAGGGCTCTCCCGTGTTTCCTTCAACATAACATGGTTTAACCTTTACATTGATGGCCTATAGTTCCCTTTTACAAACCATATTAGTGCTACAACCTATGACATTGTTCAAATAATGACTTCATAGACCGTTCCTGAGTCCTTTTCAGATGCCCCTGGTCTTACTGTCTTTTGGGCAGGTCCCGTTCCAGTCACTGTGGATGTGGACGGGGTCGTTCTAGGAGGGGCGTTAGGCGTCGTTCCGTGTCCCATCATCGGTTGAGGCCAATCTGCTCCTACGTCGGACCATCCTGCGTCGATGAGGCGAGGCACTCCCATGGGTACAGGAGTGGCTAGCCCCGCGGAGTATCTCAGCAGTCTGGCCCTGGTATTGTACTTTAAGTTGCTCATCATTAGCCGGGCTAATTTTTTAGATACCCTCAGAGTGTCTGGTAGTGGCACCTTGGATGGATGTTGTCCAGGTCTAGTTGCTGCCCCCATCAGCTGCGCCCCCCAGGTCACCGTCAGGGTATATTTCAGACACAGTTGAGTCACCAGTATATCCCTAATGAGCACATAGCCTTCCGTGTAAGTGTGGTCAGAAGGCATGGCCAGTTCGCCTAGGAAGATTGTTTCTATCATATGTGGATTGGCAAACTGTACGTACAACCCATCTACAGTCTTTCTTCTAATATTTCTCCACTTTCGCCACACGAGGACCACTATAGCGATGACTAGTACTGCTAATAATATAGCCAGCACTGCCACTGCAGTGGGGTTGGCGGTCGCGTCTGGACACCCAGTTAGTGCCTTTTCATGGTGCAACAGTTTCTCCGGGTCCGCCGTCTCCAAGGCCATGGCCCGAGGTAAGGTCATGGTTAGTCCGGCTAGGGCAGCCTTACCTTGATGGTTCCGCCAGCATTTCCAGAGGACACATCCAATAATTGTCACAGCCACCACTATGCAGAAGATGGTGAGGAGACCAAAACCGCCTCCGAAGTTACCTATAGAGAACCACGGGGCGTGTTTCTCTACCTCGTAACGGTCAGTCGCTTTCTTGATGCCCTTGGCCAAGTCTTTACGGTGTTTTTGTATTCGTTTGGCCAAGGAGGTTACAGGTATTTTGACCTTCAGGCTTTCCTCGATTTCCAGCAGGTCTTTCCTAATTGTTTCAGGGATAGGGTCTGACTCCAACATAGTGGGTTCGTTTTTGGACGTTGTGAAATTCATGTCCCACCCCTTCACACGACTTGCTGCTTCCAACAGGTCATTATGTGGGTACACAACCGTGGTGATCCTGGTGTGCCGGTCACAATTTCGCAAGCTATACGGTATCCACGCTCCTTGTGTTTGGAATGCACAGTCGCATTCCACCTGAACCCTTGCATAATTTTCTATGTTCACTCCGACCGCAGGCTGGTTTCTGCAAATCATTTGGCCTCGGGTGTCGGCGCTGACCACTAGCATATCTCCGTCGTCTAGGTACACTGCCATCTCTCCAAAGTCTGCTTCCAGTAGATAGTCCAGCTCACATTTTTCTTGGATCGCTAGGTCGTCGCGCCTCAGTAGCGCAGCAGTGCAGGTGTTGTCTGTAATCTTTTTCATATAGGGTAGATCCTTACAGAGCGTGATGGTCTGTCCATAACAACCTGACCAACTGCCACTAGCCAATGGTACGTAATACTGGCGGGACATGGACATGGCGACACTTTTGGGTAGATTAACAATTTGGAGAGCGTCCTTCTTAAGTCGTCCCCTAACCGTCACTGGCACAGGAAAAGTTAGTACTTCGTAGACCCTGAACAAATGTTCGTCAGCCACCACTGGCACCCTTACATACACTATTAATTCCTGAGTGGTTTCATCGAATTTGAACGAGGGTTGACTGTTCTCGTAATAGAAGGAAGGATCTGTGAACGCGACATGGAACCTGGGGTGGATCCCCTTTAGATATCTGTTAACTTCCTGGACCGCTCCGACCATATATTGGCGGGGCACCAAGTCCATAGTCAGCTGGCCCCGCGTCAGGCGCTGTACACCTTTCCTGAACACGCGAGTTTGCTCTACCATTAGTTGAAGATACACTATCTCTCCTAGCTTGTCTTCTAGAGCCACTGGTATCATATTCAAGTACAGTTCCATCCAGTCCACCTTATGTTGCACGAGTTTCATCCTTCGGCGAGTCGTGTTGTGTGCCTTATTTAGTGATCTTAGGTTGTCCAGTAGGCCTATCACGACATGGTTAACCCTTTCCACAGCCTCGTCATGTTTTTCATTCATTAGAGCCAAGTCTTCGATCATTTGGTCCGAAGATTCTTGCAATACTTTAATCAATTCCCTGTTATATTTGACATCTGCTGCCAGCCCTTGATTCCATGAGGTTGGAAGAGGAAAGGTCGGCCATCCTGGATCGTCCAGCATTGTGGGCAACTTCTTCATTCTCTTGACCCTTCCACCTGGATTTAATTCCGACTCTTGATTTTGAAGGTCTTGTTGAGTGTTTTTTATTAGGGAACTTAAGGTTTCATTAAGAACTTCCCGGTACCGACCTTTAAGCGCTTGCGACGTTTGATCCATCCAATTGACCAGCGACCTGATATGGTAGCAGGCCCGATCGAGGGCGTCTCCTCCCTGTAGATATCGGTGACAGACTTGGCCAAAGGTAGCTTTGACGAAGGAGCGCCTTCTTGGAATAGTGATTAGGAAGCCTTGTCGGACTTGTGTTATATCCGCGGTGGACATTAACTTCCCTGGTTTTAACACTACTCCATATTGTTCTAAAGCTATCACTTCAGCGTTAGGGGCTAGCCCTTCAGGTGGGCTGGAGTCGTTATGCACTCCCCTAATGCCCCCTATTATAGCTAATACGAACAGCACTAGCCACTTCATTGTCTTTGTTTGGCCTTAGTGCTAGTTCGAGAAAGTTAGACTGAAAAAGTCTATCTAAAACATGTTCACCGCAAAGTTACCTTTATTCTCCTGCGCACTACTATCATCCATGCGCCGAAGTATGCTCTCCTCCCGGGTCCTCTGGTTTGTTTAGTTTGGAACATGCTCGTAGAGGTTTTGCCCGTTGTCATTTACCACTCGCCTGATGATCCCGCTCTCGTCCTTGGTGACCGTGATCCTCAAGCCTCTCATACGTTCGCAGGACGAGGGGCGCATTGCTCTGAGGGGTCTTGGCCTAGTAGGTTCCAGTCCGAAACGGCCCCCGTTGGATCGTACGACGGTTGGCTCGAGGGGTATGGGTTCGGTACCTGCGGTGGGTTTGTCGTTGGGAGTGGGCTCGGCCACAGTGGGCCCCCCGGCTGGCTGGTTGGCGTCCACTGCTGCTGGTTCCATAGCAGTGGTGAGGGATTGGCGTTGCAGCTCGTTGTCAAGCTGCTCAAGTCTAAACAAGCGGGGTCCGCAGGCTGTAAGTGGTGGAGGAGGGGAGCTCCCGCTGGCCCGTTCCCCACCGGTGGGGTTGGCGCGTGTTGAACGGGTGCTACCTCCACTTTTAGTCCTGGAGCGGCGACGGTTAGCTGTTCCCCTCCCGATCGCCTTTCCAGAGTGGGCAGAGGTCGGCCGCCTCGTGTTGTTTGTAGGCTGGTACTTTCCTTGACGCATTTAGAGTTTTGTGTGGTCCTTTGAATGAAAGGAGCTACCTGAGTTTTAATCTCAGCTAACTGTTTGTTTGATTTTGGCACATCCAGTCCTACTGTCCTTCTAATTTCGTCAACAGTCTCAAATAGTTGGAACAGTGGTTGCGTAAGGTCCCAGAACCAGCCGGCCTGAATCTGCACCGGTTGGTTGGCCGCTTCCTCCTTCTGAACCGGCTTGGCCAACGCCGTTAGCCTTGGCTCGGGCTCCGAGTCACTCACCTCAGATAAATTGTAGAAGTCTTTATCTGCTGTCTTCTTTTTGACTGGAGCCGATTTAGCGGACCTCTTGGCTCCGCCTGTGGTCGTTCTGGTGGGCCGCCGGGCTGGTGTCCTTGGCTTCTTCCGGGCAATCCCGGCGTCGGTTGAGTCCGGACGGACACCCCCCCGGCCCGGCCAACTCCACCGCCTAAGGGTCTGAGCCGGTTGTTTCCTAGCACTCTCCTTTTCGACTGTCTTTTCTTTCATTTGGTAAAATCCTAAAAGAATGGCCCAACGAACCTTCCCTTGGTAGGTAGCGCCCTCTGGTGGGGGCGGCTAATCCGTTTCCTTCTCAGGGGGACGATGATCCTTCCCTCCGTGTCCGCAGGGAAAGTAGTGGTTCCCTTTGGATTGCTATGTGGCCGGAGGGCTAGACAGTTCCCCATGAGTCGGTGGATCAGTGTCCCAGCTAAGTTCTCTTTCTGCTCCTTCCAGGAGAAGTCGGAAGTTGAACAATTTCTATCTCCAACTTCTGTTCAGAGATAGAATCAATGTCTATCTCCGTTTCCTCCCGGGCTGGGTTGTGCGTACAATCACCTGCAGCAGAGGTGACCGTCTAGGAGCAGAGTTGCGGACCGACTGGTGGATCAGCGCGGATCCCACGAAATTATAACCGATCCGCTTGTCCATGCCGTCTCCATATTTGGAGCTGTATCTTGTTTCAGGTGGGGGGGGAACGCTTGCATCCGGTCCCAAGAGATGACGCCAAACCACTGGCATCTCTCTTGGTGTGCGCACCCTCCCTTTCTGCCACGCCCCTGGGCGCGGCGAGGTGGCCGTGAGGTAGACCACCTGTTCCATTAGCGTTGATGCTAACGGTGCCGCTCCGCCGAACCTTTATTTTCACAGGGCGGCTAGATTTCCTGCATTAATCATCCATGTCGTCGCTTTCCCCGCCGTTGGACAGAGCGACGTAGTTAGGGCGGCGGTTCCGACGTAGGTTATAGCCACCTTTCGTCGGGACATGGTCCTTTACTGTTTTTTCTGGGCTCTGTTCCGATGTATCCAAGATCGGCACATCACCGCAGGGTAGTTTTATGGGCTTGTTGTTGCCTGGAGGGGATCTCCCCTCCAACGGCTGGCTTTTGCCCCTTCGTTTAGCTCGTTTGCGTTTCCTCTGTCCATTAGCGCCAGCTGTTCCCCGTTCACAGGCGGCTTTATTAGGAACAAAGGATAAGTTTGTTGACAGCGCGGTGTCCGCACTGGTGCCCTGACCATCAGTGATTTGCCCATCCGTTTCTGCTAAATCAGTGGGACTTGGACCAGGTTTTTGTGTAGGTACCTTCCTGGTCATAGGAACTGCATCATGCTCACGGGGACCGGTCGTTCCCGTTGAGTTTTCAGTCTCAGCACCCCTTATTTCGCCATCTTCCTCAGCGATTTCACCCGTCGGAGTGTGATGCAATTCAGGGTTTCGGTCAGGATCTGCCCCTTTTGAGTTAGTGATTTTCGCTTCTCTCACCAGTTTGGGAATGTTATGAGGGACGGCGGGAGACCAAGGCCCATGTGCAGGTTTGAGTTTCGAAATGTTTACTAGATGTGGGACCTGTTTTCCAGTTTTTAAAGACACTAGTCTAACAAGGTGGTCTCCTTTTGTTTCAATTACCCTGAATGGCCCAGTATACCTGTTTGAGAACTTAGACGCTTTATTTTCACTAGCTAAAGGGTCGTACATGTATACCATATCACCTTCGTACATCTGAGTGGGCCGCGCTCGCTCATCAATTCGCAGCCTCAGATCTTTTTCGTAGTTTTGAACTACCCTTTCAGCCATATTCCTAAACATAGCAATGTTGTCCTTTGTTTGCATGAAGAATTCACAGTCATTCAGCGTTTCAGGGATTGTTCCCTGCTCAGGCATTCCCATACTGATTGGATCTCTGCCAAACAGCAGGGTGTGAGGGCTGTATCCCGACCGTACACTGATCGTGGACCGAACCGTCCATAACGCTACGGGAAGCAGATCAGTCCAATTACAGTGATCATCAGGGATATAATATGCGATCAGGTTCTCGATTGTTTTATGTAATCTTTCCACTCGAGCATTGCCTGTCGGCATTCGCCCGGTGGTGAACGTTTGTTTGCACGCTAGTCGTGTGGTGATTTCCCTGAATAGCCCTGAGAGGAAGGCTGCTCCTCGGTCGGTATGCAGGCGGTTTACCCGTCCATACCGACACACTATCCCGGTTAGAAAACAGTTGGCCGCGGTCTGCGCGGTTGAATCTTTCGTGGTGAAAGCCTCCGGCCATCCAGTTAGTAAGTCTATGAAGGTCATGATGTATTTTGACCCATCCCTAGCTCTCTTTAGTGGCCCGATAAAATCACATTGAACCACCTCAAAGGGTCGGGTCGGTCTCTCCCAAGACTTAGCTAAGGCCTTGAAATGCGGAGCCCGTCTCCTCAGAGAGCAGGTCTCACAAGCTTTCACATAGTCTACTATATCGGCGTTCATGTTCCGCCAGTAGAATTTATCAGAGATTTTGGTAGTGAGGTTACTGATCCCTACATGTCCCCCAGCTAAGATGTCATTATGTAACAGTCTCAGGACTTTGGGAATTAACCTACCTGGAACTATCCGCTTGATCCCTTCGGTTTTCCCTTATGTCATCAGACATAGTGGATTGCAACCTGAGCTGGGATCCTTTCCAGCCATAAGGCTCTCTCTGCTTCCCAGAATGTTCTTTTCAAACCTGATGTTTTCTGATCACAGAGAGCATGGCTCAACCATAACCTACGCTAATCCAAGAAATGAGGTCTTGAATAGGCATGTTTAGCTTTACCATGGCCTGACTGTACATTGAGCCCTCTCCGACGCCGATAGGTTGCAACAACTCTACCAGTCCGACAGAGACGACCGGCCAGTGACCCAGTCGATAGCGATTACCGGTCCCAAGTCACCCTGGGTGGTCACCGACGGTCTGATCCAGGTGAATCGTGCAAACCCACACTGAACTTTGACCGTTTTCACTGGCCTTGCCTGTTCACTCCTGAGTGATGGAACTACTGTCAGGAGCTAGGTGAGGTCTGTCAACCCCGTACCACGCACGTACCACTTACAGGTGGCCGAAAACGAAACCACCGGCAGCCCGATATGTGCGCCGACTAGACGGTACCACAGTAGGATGTTGATTCATCCTTCGCTAGACACGGGGGCCTTCAGTACGTCTCTCCCCTGCACTATAAAACCAGTTTAACGTGTCCCCGGACCCTCGCGAGCCCACTGCCGCCTGTTCCGTACTACCCGTTGAGGAGCTCATCCCTCTTGGTAATACGGGGTTTTAGTCTGACCAGTTGGTCTTGGTGTTTGTTATACCTTTTGACGTTGAACCTACAGAGCACCCCCGGTGCTACCATTCCTACAAAATCAGCTTGGTCCATTATTCGTCTAGCTTCAAGGGGATCTGGCGGTAGGTCCCCGTCCTGAAGGTAGTCGATCAACTGCGCGCACTCAGCATCTTGGAGTTGCGCGTTTATTATCGTAGCCACAGAAAGCTCTTCATCCTGAATTTCGGCCTCGAATAATTCACATCCCACAGCGGGCTCATATTCCTCACCTGGGACATGTTCATGATAGACCCTAGACAAATAGTCCGGTAGAAAATGAGTCGCTCCTGGCTCATAGATAATTTCAAAATCAAAATCTGATAGCGCCAAAGCCCACCGTCTCAGCCGGGCTGACGGGGCTTTGTAGGCACTTTGCAGCAGGGGGATCAACGGTTTGTGATGGGTCACTATTTTGATTTTAGCTCCCTGCAACATGTCCTCATAGTTCTTAATACCTTTAATTACTGCCAGAGCCTCTTTCTCTGTTACCGAGTAATTTAACTCAGCGTCACGGAGCGTACACCCCCAGAAAGCAACCGGACGGTAAATTTCATCTAGTTTGTGACAAACCGCTGCACCGCACGCGGCGTCTGATGCGTCAGTTAGTAAATAGAAATGCCCTCCTATATCTGGATGAATTAGTAAGGGCGGCGAGGTCAGCAGTTTCTTTAACTGTTGAAACGCCTCCTCGCAGGCCTCTGTCCATTCAAAAGAGACTTCGTTCTTTAGCAGCCGGTTTAAAGGCTTCGCTAGATCGGCAAAATTAGGGACAAACGGTCGGTAGTAGTTACATAGCCCCAGAAAGGACTTGATGGTCTTTACATTATGCGGGCGGTTAAAGGCTGTGATCTTTTCTGTGGTAACCTTTTGTGTAGCCACCCCTTCGGCATTCACTACATGACCGAGGAAATTAATTTCACTGCGGCACCACTCACACTTAGACGGTTTCAATTTGAGGTTGGCTCTCGCTAAAGCTTGGAGGACCACCTCAACACTCGCCAGGTGTTCGTCAAAAGTGGTGTCGTAGACGATTACATCGTCTAGATATGCTAAGCATGTTCTTGGAATCAAGCCTTTTAGCGCAATGGCCATCACCTTGGTAAACTGCCAAGGCGCGCCAACTAAGCCGAAAGGTACACGCTTATATTGATACACACCCATTGGGGTTTCGAAGGCAGTATATTTTCTACTGTCTTCTTCGATTACACACTGATGATAGCCACTCAACAGATCCAAAGCGGTCCACATAGTGGGTTTCTTGTAAGCCATATATAAGAAAAGTGATCGAGCTGTGGGCATTGGAAATTTGTCTTTGAAAGTGACTTGATTAAGCATGCGAAAGTCTGTACAGAGCCTAGGTTTGCCATCTTTCTTCTGCACTACCACCAGCGGGCTTCGCCAAGCCGATTCGCTGGGCTCTATGACACCTATATCTATGAGTTGCCTAACCTGTTCATCGATGATATCCATTTTCTGTGGAGAGTATCGGTATGGTCTAGAACTTATTACTCCCTGCGACTCATCCACAATTATTCTCATCGGCGCTATTTCACAGTGCCCTAACTCTTCCATTGAAAACGCTAGTGCATCCCTGTTGTTATTAAGCATTTGTCTAAACCTTACCTGTTGTTCTTCGTTTAAGCACGACTCGGTTAGATCTATTTTACTTACATTTTCATCCATTTTACCTCGGGATTTCCCTTCAGAGGTTTGGCTTTCCATTTGCACTGCGTCTTTCATTACTTCTACAGAAATCCTACAGATGGACATTGGGGTCTCTGTTTTAGTTAGATAACACAAGTCTAGGAACTCTTCTATCTGATCTTGGTTTACCTCAGGCACTGCGCATTCTTCCGCAAAAGCCAACACTTCCTGGGGAGTGATTTCTTGCATTTCATCTAGCGGATTCATGACTTTGATCCACCACTGACTTCCCACCGTATTCACGCACCCCTCCACTAGGACTGGTGCGGTTACCGCCGGTGCGCAGTAAGCTACCGGTGAGTCTAATCCCAGCGGCTCTCGAGTGGTTACCGGTATGATGCATTCATTTCCCGGCGGAATTTTCACTGTTTCTTTGCTAACTATAGGGTTTCCACAAAACACTTCTATCTTTGCGCCTGGTAGAGATAAATCTGATCGAAGCACTGTTAATAAGTTTCTCCCGATTACTATTAGGTGGCATAGATCGTCCACTATGTTGAAATCATAGCAGACCACCGATCCCTGAATTGAAAACTTACATCTAATTTGTTCTAGTATTACTTGAGACGAGTTGTCTGCCAAACTGATGTTTCCCTTCGATACCTTCCATTCATCTAAAATGCATTGTTTAGGGATCTGCCGTTTACAATGGGTGGACATGAAGCAATCGCTCGCTCCTGTGTCTACTAAAGATCTAACCTCCTTCTGATCATCAAATCTTAACGTTAAGAAAAATGCTTCGTCTCCTATCTCTCTCCTAGCCGGTCCGTCCACTGCGCCTAATTCTATCGTGGAATGAACGGACCCTTCCTCTAGTTTCCCTGATTCTTTTGTTCGGTACCACCGGCTTTGCTATCTTTGTAGATCCGCGGGGGTTTTTCCCTCAACCTATTCTTCAACCACAAGCACGCTTCTGTAGAGTGACCATGCTGTTGGTGAATGATACAAAACTTACTTTCATCAAAAGGCAACCTGGGTCTCTCTACTTTCTGTTGAGTTGGCAGATTCTTTCCCTTATCTGCCTCTCTGTTCGGGGCGGTATTGGATTTAGGCTTCTGATCTGAATTTCTTTCACCTTTCCGATTTTCGTACCTATCCTTTCTCTCATAACCTTGCTGTTTAAAGTTACCACCACTCTGGGGAGTCCCGCTTTGCCCTGGCTTTGGTTTCTGGAACCATGGAGCGGCCTCCAGTCGGGCCAGCACCACTCCAAATCGTTCGGAGATGGAGTTTAGGACCGCGGTCTCCTCTGATTCTTGGCTTCCAGCCAGTTCGCTCACTGCATTAGATATTTTAGTTCCCCCTTTGCCTTTGTCCAACGATTCTAGTCTCGTTGCACAATCCACCGCTTCGGTGAACGACTTAGGGTCCAATATAGCTACTTGCCTGGCTACGCCCTGTTTTAATCCCTCTAAAAACACAGCTAACATCATGCTTTCACTCGCCTCTGCCTTAACTTGCTTTTGTTTCAGGACACCTGCGAATTCAATCACACTCTGGTCCTTTCCTTGTTTAAGGGCACAGAACTCTGCGTGTTTCTGCCACTTAGCCCTTCGATCACCGAAGATCTTTGTCATCTGGGCTTCTAGCTTCTCAAATGTGTCTTTCTCACTCTCAGCTAACGCTCCTGCCCAGTCGTCTGCCCTTCCCTTTAGGCCTAACAGCGCCATATTCAGGAGATGGGCGTTCGACCAGTCATAGATAGCTTTTAGTCGTTTTAATTCCCTGAAATACTTTTCTATTTGCTCGTCTTCCTTTCCACTAAACCATGGTAACCTAATGTTTGGTCCCCTTTGGTGACCATTGTGAGTCGTTTCACGCACTGGCGCTGGTGTTTGCCCCAGTGTCAGACCTAACTGTGGTAGAATTTCCCAAATATTTGGTTGATTTGGCGGGTTTGGAGGGTTATTCTGTCCCGGTGGGCCCGGCGGACCTGGCGGTCCCGGCGGTCCCGGTGGTCCGGGCGGTGGAGGATTCGGTGGGTTTGGGGGGTTGTTCTGACCTGGTGGGCCCGGCGGTCCCGGTGGTCCGGGCGGTGGAGGATTCGGTGGGTTCGGAGGAGGGTTATTGAGTTGGTTTAGGAAAGGATTGTTGTTCTGGTTTGGGGGAGGGTTATTGGGTCCTGGTGGGTTCGGCTGGTTATTCTGACCCGCCGGGGCTTGCTGACCCTGTTGGTTACCCGCTCTTCCTCGGCCTGCGTTAAGATTGGCTGCGACCGCCATCGCCTGCAATAGGTAAGGGAACACGTTTTGCTCGACCCCACCTCCTGCTGGCACGGCTTGGCCGGGTTGTTGGCCTGGTTGGCCACCCCCATCATTTTGCTGCAGCCCCCCAGGGTTTATCCCAAGATTGGGTTGATTCGGAGGGGGATTATTAAGAGGGTTTTGAGGAGGGTTGTTGAGTTGGTTTTGAGGTTGGTTAGGTCCCTGTGGGTTGGCCTGATTATCCTGACCTGCCGGGACTTGTTGGTTAAGAGGAGGGTTAGGCCCTTGAGGATCGGCCTGATTATTCTGGCCTCCCTGAGCCTGTTGATTTAGAGGAGGGTTAGGCCCTTGTGGATCGGCCTGATTATTCTGGCCTCCTTGAGCCTGTTGATTTCCCCCTCTTCCCTGACCTGCCTGCAAAGGGGCTCCCATTGCTTGCGCAAAGAAAGGCTGCCACATATTTTGTTGTATAGGCCCAAGGTTTAGCCCACCTCCTGCCGGCGCACCTCGGCCCCGTGGCCGAGGTCCCCCAGGATCTACACCACCAGCTCCCCCCTCGCCGGGTTGTTGGAGTTGGTTTTGGTCATCCCTTTCACCTACTAGATTCACCAAAGGTACGCCTCCTACCGCCATATTATCTTCGTGGAGGTTTTGTATATCGTGATCGTCCCACTGTTCCCTCACAGTTATTTCCTCTACACTAATCTCGTCCTCGCTCACTGGTTTGTCTTTCTTACCTGTGCCTAAAACATCCTCGGTAATAAGTTCAAACGATGACGAGCGTGATTTCTCCCTTCTAGCTAGTTTTCTATCAGGGCTACCTTTTCTGACATTTGCGCCGGCTTGTTCTGTCTCACTGTCTCCTTCCTCGTCTTCGCTTTCGTATTTATCATACGGCTCAGGGGCTGCAATGTCCCCTTCTCCTACATGATAAGCTTTCTTTACCGCACTACCTTCTTCATCTCTATCTTCCCCTTCTCTATCACTTTGGGTCTCTAGCGCTTCCCTTTCTGCTTTATCCTGATCGCTTAACCTTTCTAACTCTTCATGCTCTTCGGGGCCTGTTTCTGCTAACTTTCTTATTATTTCTGCCGGGTCAGGTTCATACCCTCCCCACCCCAGATCTGGAACTCGAGCTTTTGCTCCTTTATTAGCGTCGTCCAAGTTCTCCTCAATGTCAAAGGTTAGTCTATAGGGTTGTAAGTTGCCTACTTTGTCGCTCTCTCCCTCTGTTTCCCTTTCCACTCCCCTGTCCCTACCTACTGTTTTCCTTTTAACTACAGTGGAATCAGGAATGGACGCCCCCGGGGTGGGGTGAGTCGGTGTTACCAGCGGGTGACTGATAGACTCAAGTCGTTGGGGATGTGGATAGGTGAGAGAATTCCCATCAGGTTGAATTACCGGATTTGCGGGGCGTCTCCCCCCTGATGGGCTGGAGTTATCTGCAGTGTTTTGTCGATTTTTCTTGTCCTTTATGGGAAATAAGTAATCCTCATCGAAAGTTTCCTGTTCACTTTGTCCTCCTGCTGCAGGTAGTAAACGATAGGGAACTCCTTGACTACACCACGGATTGTTCGCATCGGGTTCACACCACAGACTGTTCACATCGGGTTCACAAGTAGAGTGAGAGCTCGTACCAGGTTCGCGGTCCGTAGGTGGTACGTACCCTGGATTCCAATATTGCTGATATTCCTGGAGACGGTTCCTCCCTTCAACTCGTCCTGAGTGTTTTAGGGATTCAAGTCCTTCGTCAAGAACCGGCCTATCTTTGGACCCTAGGTGCCAGGAAAATGGTTTACCTCTGCCACGGGTTTGGTGATTATGAGTACCTCCGGGGCCGAGCTGCTTGGGTCTGGCTGAGACCCCTTGTCTCGGTGCCTCCCCGTCTAAGGAATCACCTACCTGGTGGCGGTTTTCCACATTTCCTGTATATGATGTTGACACATCGTGTCCTGCGGGCCGCAAAGATTGAGGCTTGGCGTTAGAAGAAGCCTCAAAATCACCGGTGGCTGACATCAAGGATGAGCAAAACGATAAAAGTCATGTTTCGGGTAATCTCCACCAAATGAACTATTGTTAATGTTTGATTTAAGACTGCGTAATGTTCGTGTATATCCAAGTCTTCATGAGTCGTTTATTCAGAATGCCTGAGTAATTCAGACTGCCTTTAAAGTTTGTCCGTCCACTTCCCAATAGTTCAAAAGAAATGAACGATGAGGGAGCTTCTTAATATGAAAGGGTTTTTATTCAGTAAACATCTCATCCCGAGTCAAAGCCACCATGTATAAGTCTTCATCAGTCCACCTCCCATCTCCTATCAGCAATCAACCACATTTAGAACACGAGTTGCTCCAACACCTTCTAGACCATTCTAGTACTCAGCTCTATCACAATCCTATGTCCGAGGTAGTGGGTATTGGTAAACTCCAGTCTGTTACACGGAGCCGATGTACTTACTCCAGGTATAACTCCTTGGTTAAACTTACTTAGCTGACATTCTCACCAAAACTCTAGTGACTACTAACCACTAACTGCTCGCTCTCTACCTTGCAACACCTTTTATACTGGTTAACAGGTGGCGCTAGGAGCGCAAGATATTTAGACTAGAAGTAGACTTGCTAAGCCTGATCCTTGTTGGATTATATAACATGACAATATATTAAAAGTACTAAGCTATTAGTACACTTTCCCCCCCGGACCTTTCCCCCCTGGACCTTTCCCCCCCGGACCTTTGCCGGCCGGACTTTTGCCCCCTTGACTTTTGCCCCCCGGGCAATTGCCCCCCAGAGGGCAAAAGTCCAGGGGGCAAAAGACATAGAACCAGCAAAATTAAACATGAAATAGAGGTTTGACCCAAAAGTGGTCTTTAAGAGAGGTGGTCTCCTTAGTGAACTGGTTGATATGGTGGGTCTCTACTGTACTACACAGGCAGTCATCCTCCTTCTGAGTTTATGATGCTGCTTGCATACATAAGTAATAAATAGTCAAACCTGAAAGACTTTCCCTATACTTTACAGGTATTTATCGTTCTTTGAATAATGTAATTCTGCCTGCATATAAACAGATAGTTTATTTAACTTAAACGTTCCTGCATACTTATGACTGCAAAACAGTACATTTTACCAATTCTTTACAAAAAGTTTTAATCAAGGAACCTATATTCTCCTTCTGAGGTTGTATCCACATACCTTGGCTACAATGATAGGTAAAGTTTTAAGATATACAGACATAACCATGCAAAGCATAACCTACAGTTACATTTGAAATGCTCATATCAGTAACATTAGTTATATTTAAAGAAGTCTTTGAGACCAATTTTGATTTGCTAGTGACCAAATTTGATTTTTGCTATTAATCTTATTATCACCTTTAGAAACCTGAAATCCTTATCTATAACTGGTTGCATCCTTATATATAATGAGCTGCATTAACTGATTAGCAGGCGCCATGTCTTCGTAACTGAATATGGCATATGCTAATCACACAAATCTTGATTAGGATCTCATATCTTGAGTTTTTATATTTCACAAAAAGTAGTAATGTCATCGCAAAATAACCCATAAGGGGAATTATTTAATGTAGATATGTTTTGTCCTAGACATTATTACTAATGATAAAACACGAATCAAAATTCACCTGATGACCTTGAGTAGTTACGAAGATATGGCCCCAGGTTGTAACTGCTGATTTTCACATTTCAAAAAAACAATCTTGATACCTTTTCATGATTTTTCATTTGACCAGTGGTCACACAACTGAAATCGTTTTTTTGAGTTAATTTTTTTTTTAACTCTAGTGTTATTACAGTGAAGCTTAGAACAGCTGACACACATGTACCACCGATACTTAATTTAGTTAATGGTTTAATTCCATTCAAATTTGCCCTATTAATTAAATCCATAGTGCTTTTATAGCAGATTTTGAAATATTTTAACAACAATCATGTTAAGCTAATTTCAGTATTGTGTTTGATTACTTAAAACACCTGATTTAATACCACATTAAGTTATAACAGCTAAAGATTCAATAACATCTTTCATATATTTGGAACATTGATAACATGTTGAATGACTGATATTACTTGAAGACTTTCCGTCTTACTTCACCGTTGAACGTAACGAATAACAAATTCATCATTTTAAAAAGTGTTTCTTAGTGAACTTGGACAATATTTGTTTTAAAGTTTTATCTTTTCATTTCTGAAACACATAATAAATAGTGTATTGACCGCATACAGTAGAAAACAAACTCTGTAAAGTTTTTTAAAAGAATACCTAAATTTAATTGTTTCCTTAATCCTCTGAAGAAAAACTAAAAATCTCTTTTTCAATGTAAGAATCAAAAGACTCTGGAGCAGCTCTGGCAGATTTTAAAAACAAAGCTACCCAATGCTCACCAGGTTTTAAACTTTCATGAGTATTAAACTATGTAAACTGAGGATATTTCAATTCTTTATATGTGATAAAGTATTTAAAGAATAAGCACATTTAAAGATCTTAGATGTAACTACATTTGATTTTAAAATTTGATAAATATCTGACCCTAGCATACCTATTTTCTAGTATACTTTAGCCAAATATTTATTTACATTGATTCAAGCATGCATGATTACCTAAGGGTGATTTACAGGTCCAAATCCTAGCATATAATCGTATTAATTGAAAAATACCACCACTATACCATGATTTACAGGATCCTTAAAATTTGCCATTACATCATGCACGGATCCAGGAGGGGGGGGGGGGGGGGGGCAGACGGGCCTTGTCCCCCCCCCCCTCCCATGTTAAATCATGTTTAGGGGGGCCCATCTCCCCCTGTACATTCATGTTTGTGGGCCCCCCCCTCTAGGAAGTTCTGGATCCGCCCCTGTTGATAGTTCCATTCTCCAATAGTTCAAATGAAGGTGAGTTTGGTGGACTTCTACTAAGATCAAAACAGTACAATGCACAACCATTTTTAAATTCTGAAAGCGATATACTCAAAGAATCATTTTTAAATAGCTTTCCTGTTGCATACATAAATGCAATAAAGGCTTCATAAAACTTATCATTCTCAAAATCTAACTTCATCTCATAGAAAGGAGAGACATCTTCACCTTTTTGGATTACTATACTGTAAGTCCAAAATTTTGAAAATAAAATAGATTATGTGTTAAATTCCCATGAAAACCACGAGCTACTAAACCTATTATGATCCTTTTAGGTAATTCATCATTCAATTTTCTTGAAGAATACTTTTATTAGGACCCTGAGTTGAATATTCATCTCAACTCACCGAAATGGACTATTTTCTTAAGTTTTTCTGGTTTTTGACACCTTTCTATTTCTTCTAAAAATGTGTCATCTGATACCTGTTCATCTTTTTACTTGAAGAACAGCCTCCTCAATTTCAATCTTATATTTGCCATCTTCCAATTTAGCCATAAAAATGCAAAATCTGGGTTGTTCCTAATTTTCATGTCAATATTGCCAGGAAATTTCTTTTGTTGACTGAACAAATTATTATGTATTTTACACATTAACTTTTTCCAAACTGAGTCTTCAGAAATCTCTTTCTAGCTCTTGCGTTATATGCATTATCAAAAGAGGTAACTTCATTACAGTCTTCTGTATCTTTATAAAAACACGAAAGCTTGCCAGAACCATCAAGAACAGAATTCCTGAAAGACAGAAGATTTTTTAAAAAAGCCTTGCAAGGATAAATATTTTACTTGATGAAATCAATTTATTTCTGATATATAACTTCTTTAGACAAAGCACCAGCAAAATAATTTACAGGAAACACTTTAGAAGTATTTCGATTATCATCCATGACATCATCCTGGTTTGTAAGTGGTTCAGTATGAGCAGTTCCATCAGCATTTAAAATTTTTACTGATAATTGTAAAAATGCATGAAATAGATTAATAAAATCAGCATTATTTGACTCGAGGGCAACCTCTAAAGAACTGTTCGGGAAAACTCTGATGAGGTGTTGCGCTTGTTGGTGGAACATAATAATAGTCATAACTATCATCTATGCAAAGGCAAGAATCGTTGTACATTGACATCTTAATTGTATTATAATCTAAACAACAGATATGGTACTCTTAATAAGTACTATGATCTCGATGATAATGGGTCAACTCTCAAAAAGGCATCTTGGCTGCAGTACTAACAATGGTTTGTTAAATATTATATAGAGCATCCAGGAATTTTAGGGATGCATTGACAAAAATGTCGCCTTTATAGACGAATTTAATTGTGGAATAACCGACCAGACTCTATACAACAGTCATGTAAAAAAACAAGCAACACTTAAAGAAACAACTAAAAGTATATTTGAGAGAGAGAGAATAATGTCATAACTGATTGAGGCACTTGACAGATGTATTGCATTGTCATATTGTCAAAATATGTAAGCATGAATATAATGGGAACAAGCTACGCCTACTACCCTTCCATGATATGTATTATTTTAATTATCGTTTATGATCAATTTAAAATTTGAGTAAATTTTACCTTGTTCTTGGAAGTGGTAATTATACTTTATTATACATTATATCATACATTCTAACAGTTTTGTCTGTCTCGTAAATAAGCCATAATTATCCCATTACTTTTCTACCAAAACCATAAACAACCCACACTCATTCCCGACCACTGTGTCACAATAATTTAGGAATAGTTCACATAATTATCTATCATTTGGCGGGTCTAGATGGGAGATCCCAATTGCATTTGCACCTCATCATTTTCAAAATCCCGTGCACTTGTCACAAGTTGGCATCATCATCATCATGATGTGACTTGAACTTGTTGCCGCATTTCGCCTGTCGAATTTTAGTAAAATCCTTGCCGTCATATCGCCATTGACTGATTGCTATGGTGTTTAACATCCAATTTCCCTATGATGAGGTATACATAAACTGATGTATTGCTGTATACTGTATACTGCTGTGTTAATTCATTTTGAACTCATATACAAGAAACTCTTCAGACCTATTGCTTACCTTAGCTAAGTCAAATTACTTTCATCAATTTATGTCGTTTTGTTCAAAGTATCAATATCAATTTGTATCACCTACATGGAAGAACATTTGTAAAAAAGAATGTGGTTAAACAATAAAACAAATCATTAGGACACAAATCAGAAGGTTTAATATATTTAATAAGAAAACTGGTTCATGCCTCTTGATGATAAGAAAAAAGTTAGGAAAACAAGCGACGTCATGCTTGGGGGATGTAGCACAAGCCTATAAACCTCCTCGCCTCCTCGCCTCCTTGATCGATATAATTATATGTATATATCCGTATCCTCAAGGCCCTATTACACGACTCGTGCTGCGATGTGGGGTGCAATATAATGATATAACTGACAAATCACACACAGGACTGACTCCAGGGGCGTAGACAGCCCTAAATTGAAAGGGTTCCAGGTAAATCTAAGGGGGTTCCGACCTACTTTTTTGGCAAGATATATTATGATTTACTTATATTTTGGGAAATTTAAGGGGGTTCCAGACACCCAGGAACCCCCCCTGGCTACGCCACTAAGACTGATATAATTGTTAGAAAATGGTAATGTGGAGTATTTTACATAATTATATGTAAAATACTCCACATTGACATTCTAAAACAGTTATATGAGTCCTCTGTGTTATTTGTGTAAATTCATATATATATATATATATATATGTAATTTTGTGTCCACTATATGCTATTTCTCTACGACATCGTCATATCTCAGCTCATGTAATAGAGTGCAATTGAATGGTGTAATTATATGGGCCCTTGCGCAGGGGCCGCGACTTTCAACTCCGCTCTATCTACCACAGAACTTACTCGAACTTTCAGACTCAATTTAGAAATCCCACGTGGTCTACATCCATATAACCTTACGTTCGACATAGCAACGGAGCCATTTCATAAATTCAACATTTGACATGTGCCTTAGTAACATGCAACATGGCTAGTTTGTAAGGTAGACAGGAAGACATTCCCATTTAATAAATTTGACAGGCGACATGTTTTTTTTATATATATTTATCAGCGACAATGACATGACATTTTATTATCATTTCTTAAACATGATATGCGACATTGGTACCCCCCATCAAGGGCCCCACCACAGGCTGGTTGAGCAGGGCCAGCCAGTTCAGTCTGTCCAGCTTGTCCAGCATACCGGTCAAACTAACAGTTCTCAACAACCGTTGGAAAGTGCAGGACGTCGACACACGCCACCAAGAATCTGCTGGTAGTAAGTAACCCAAAATCTGATATATAGATATGGTATTATCAGTAAGCCTCTCCCACAACAAGTGCACCGGGACTCTCAACACAGTGTCCGCCGTATAGTAATTTGAAATAGCTCTAGCATTTCTTATAATATCCTTGCATAGATATACACGAAATGTAAGACAATGAGGTAAAATTTGGACAATGTTTTTAAACGTAAAACTGGCACCCCTCCTTTCTAGAATTCCTGGGTCCGCCTCTAGGCCCGACAGTTTTGTGATCCTTTATATATGATTATAACAGGGGCGGATATAGAACTTTCGATAAAGGGAGGGGGGGGGGGGTTGTCAGCTTAAAGGCTAAGTAATAAAACAGCGTGCAATCACGCATACACGCATGGCGCTTTCCCCTCTTTTTGTAGTTTAGGGGTTCACCAAAAAACAATGGGGTGGGGGTCAAGATCCCAAGGACCCCCCCCCCCCCCATCCGCCCCTACTATAGTTACGTATAGTAGTTGGAAGGTGAACCAAGGCCCGTTATAACCACAAAAACATAGTAACACTCCCTCTAAAACGTTGGCCTACACGCCTTTGTGTAATATATTTACGAGGTTGAGCACACCATGGCAAAAGTAGGACGTACCGAGATTCCATATCGTACAAGACAGTGACGAAATTTCTTACAGTTTAAATGTACCGACCAGATGAAACGGTCTAATTGATACTGCCGGCCCTTCTTTTCATTGTAGCCAGCAGGCGAGGATTTAGTTGGGTGGTGTGTGCATGTGTGTGCATGTGTGTGTGTGTGGGGGGGGGGGGGGAAAGGGTGTTTCTGTTTTTTTTGTTTTTTTTTTAACTAAAATCTAATTTGTTAATGTAAAATTCATGTTAATGTAAAATTCCTGCAAAACTGTTGCTAACCTACGCCCCTCCCCCTCTTTTCCCCATAGAGTT
The DNA here is from genome assembly GCA_936440205.1 of Lepidonotus clava. Classification (NCBI taxonomy): domain Eukaryota; kingdom Metazoa; phylum Annelida; class Polychaeta; order Phyllodocida; family Polynoidae; genus Lepidonotus; species Lepidonotus clava. The sequence continues at coordinate 37,702,306 of OW387141.1, forward strand.
CTATAGACATGTAGATTGTCCAACGCTGCCAACGGGGACGCCTGTCTATGGGTTTGGGAATCAATGAATAGCCCTGCTCAGGGCGCGTCTCCAGTCCGGCCTAGGTCACGGTTGGGTGCGTTTCCAACGTTGTGAAGAACAATTCTACATCTGCTACTACACTTTCGGTCCGCCCAAGATAGGCCAACAAATTCATTTATAACTTACCTAGCTAACCTGGAAAACTTGGTCAGTGTCCCTAAATGGTAAAAGTGGAGTCTGTAAGTGTAAGTGCTGTAAAAGCCCACAAGTATACTGCATTTTATGTTTTGGTTACATGTTAATGTCAATGAAAATAATGCAAACTAAGATTTATTTTCTTACATTTCCATGAACGTATAGTTCTAATGAAATACCATGAACAAAATGGGTTGACCTATTCATTGAAGGCAACTAAAAATTGTATGAAGGGTAGAGGTGATGAGGAGGTGTGGCCTTGAGAAGACATAGGTCATGCTCCATGCTCTACAAATGCGAGCAGGCTTTTGAAGACAAAAGAATCAGACCCCAAAAGACTTGATCCATATACTGATATAGCAGGGCGTATTACTCGAATATTACTTGAGCCATGCTGTGGGGGACGATTGGCAGTTAAATTGTGCTAAAAAAAAAGGATGTTGGTCACTTCATTTCACTTCAACCAAATTTTGGAGGGCCCCGCACATTTCGTCCCAGATTTGTTTTAAACCCTTCCTGAACAAGTTAAGGAATTACATTTCAAATTTAAACATCACATTCTGAAAACGTTTTGCAATTGGGCTAAATTTTGTATCAAAATTGGAGCCCTTAAAGGGAGCCAAAATCAATGTTGGGTCAAAATTTTGCAAACTCTATTAACTATTGAAATATATACCATGACCATAACCTATGCCTACGGTAAAATATTGACTTTAAATAAAGACTTGAACTAAATCAAAATACGTTAAAACTTGTCCCTGGTCAATTTTGGTGACCCACCAAAATTGTTTTGTTTACAAACATTGCTGTTTTTAGGCATAAATGACATGAGTATTATGAAATTCACATAAAGTTACAGAAAGTTATCATGATTTATATTTTACCAATGGCGAAAGTTAGACTCTTGGAATGCATTTTCATAGTTTTTGGAGTTTGCACAATTTTGTCATATTTTGACACTACTATTGCTTTTGGCACTCTTTAAATTTTGATGCCAACTTTGTGGGCCCATGTCTCTGGAGGTAGTTGGTTTAAAAATTAATAGAAATTGAATACAAAAATATACATCACACCCAGGGAGATTGGGGACATCCAAAATTCAAGGAGAAATGCAATTGTAAATACTAGATGGCTCTTACCGGAATAGATTCATTATGATTTGTTACAAAGTAAAAAAGTACTTCCTGGAAAAGGCCTTTTGTACAATTTTAAGTATCCATCGCAGGATATTGGGACTGACAGGCTCTGTAACATGGTTTCTAAATAGATATGAAGAGCTTGGAAGAAGGATACATGAGCGTTCATTTAAAAAACTTTCAATAAACTTTTACTTCTACTAACTACAATAACTCGGTTCCCCTTATATTAGCTTATGAAGGTTTTGGTGCCCCATACACAGGTTTACACAAAGTCATAATGAAGACTTGGGTGTCATTTATAGAGGTGTTGGTGGCTAAATCTTAATCTGAACTTTTCTAAAAGGTATTTGCAATTTTCCATACATTTGTAGGATTTCCTACTTTATGGTGATTTTGGATTTAGCAACAAAATTTTCCTACATAAGTTAGATATCGTTTTAGAGCATTTTTGTGCTGGTTTCAAGCTATTCAAATATGAATTAACATCAGGTCTCTATTCCTAAATGTTATTTCCCTCATAGTTACCTCAAAGTAGGAAAAATATTTTTCTACTTTTTCATCAGTCGGGAGTGTCATCTCTGAATTGCTCAAATTCAACGGTTCATCCAGTCATGGATAATTGATATAACTGTTCATTGATTTTGTTCATCATACGTCATCATATCCTTAGATATATCACATTTTAACAGTCAATCTTTTTTAAAAAAACATGTATTAACCTGAAGTCTTTATTTCGATTGAAACAGAAAGGTGTTTTGTTAGCTAAGGCAAGGATGCTTTAGCTGGATCAAACAGAAAACTGGTAATACAATCATGCTGAAGACACATCTTTGTTGACATTCATCTTTTTTATCTTTGATTCTGAACCTTGCTTTTTTTCAAAGATATGTTTTCTTTTTCAGGGTTCCAATATTGTGAATATGGAGAAAAAGTCCCTCTGCTGCGTGGTAGTTGGCTTCAGTCTTCTATTTCTGTTAATGCTTCATGATGCATTAACGAGTCAACAATTGGGCACTTTCGTCAGCGAAAAAATGTCAAAATATGGATTCAAATATGATGATTCCGATTACAACATGGTTCACCAAATAACCACGTATCCAAATGTGCATTTCTTGAAAATTCCTAAAACTGGATCAACAACATTAAATGTAATTCTAGCAAGATTTGCATGGAATCATAATCTATCTGTGGTTATACCGGGAAGGAAAAACATGCAAAAATATAACATGATGATTCACCATGAAATCTACAAGCCGTCATATGTACATCGCAGTTTACAGAACCCTGTAACACACATATCAATAGTTCGGCATCCAGTTTCATGGCTAGATTCTTATTTGCATTGTAGAGCCTCTGAACGTGCAAGACGACTCCTTCAATTAGGTGAAATGAATGCCTTTTCTTTCACCCAAAAACTTTATACCGACCAGGTGTGGAGAGAAGAGAACAATGAAACATTACAATCTTTTCGAAATGCTTATGTTGAGTGGTTCAACATCATATCATTATCTACTCATCATAGCGATGTGAAAAAATACTTAGATGAAAAATTTCTGGTGGGAATAAATGAATACTATGATGAAAGTCTGATTCTGTTCAGGAGACAACTTGGTTTAGGATTTGCCGACATGTTGTATATGCCTCTGAGAGTGAGTCAATATGCACGATCAAGCACGACTGGGATAACATACCAGAAAGTTTGTGAATGGAACAAGTCTGACTGCATTCTATACGAGCATTTCAACAAAACTTTCTGGAAAAAATACAATCAGGCGGGGAACAACATAAATGAAGAGGTTCATCACTTCAAGGAAGTTCTGAAGGTCATAAGCAAGTATTGTGCACCTGTATTTCAGACCAAAGAGTATCTGGACCTCTTACATGCTAGGAAACCCCTATATCTTTCTTTCTCAAAATGGCATAGACCTTTCAACTTTACTGTCAAAGACTGTGCTATGAGTCGTCTGGGTGTGTGTGTTTATGATCAGCTGTTCTATTTCAGACAGACTGGAAATACAGATTGTAATGAGGACAAAAGTGGTTGCTGTCATCTTGTGCAGTCAAAAAAACATGACATAAATAAAATTATTTCTGGCGGCGGTAGATATATTAAATAGGTTGTAAAATGATGTTTGTTTGCCATGTATCGTCGTAAACCTTATGAGTATAATCAACCTTTAAAAGTTGCATATTAGATCAGCCTACGATTAAACGGAATTAATTTATGACTTATTTAGGAGCAATAATTATGTTGTCCCCAAATCAAATCAGACTACAATTTCATTGACATACCTAAGTCTTTTAAAGTCTCCACCTGTTGATAGTTCCTTTTTTGGTCTATGTTTTGTATAATGTGCTTGTTTTTCATTTCATCTACATCAGAGATCCCATTTTTCCTACTTTTGTAGGATTTCATACACTTTGGTGATTTTGGATTGCACAACTGATTTTTCCTAAGTTGCTTTAATATCCACTTTAGAGCATTTTTTGTTTTAGTTTCAACCTATTAAAGTAAAAATTCAGTGTCAGACCTGTTTTTGTAAATGGTATTTCCTTCTTAGTTGCTTCTAGAAAAAAGGTAGGAAAAGTGTTTCCTACTTTTCATAATTTTTCATCAGTTGGATATGGTATCTCTGCTACATGCGTGTATCCAAAATATTCTAATTGTAAAGAACTATAGGTATGTATGTCATGAAGTGAAGGTTAGGGGAGAACAGGCATTGGCTTGAGCTTTTTCAGTGCAATTTGTTCAGTAATGATAGAGCCAAAGAACCTCGCTGTTTCCTATCTGGTTCTGTATTATCATGTTGAATGTCTGAAATCATGAGTAGGGGAGATATCAGGCCGTGCATTTATCAAACCCTTGCATATTTAAAATTATCTCATAATTCATAGCACAAAAATATCCTAATTTTGATATTTTCAATATATGTATGTAATATATCAATATTTGTATGTAATATATATGTATGATAATCATATTCTTGCATTAAATACTGAAATCTAACAAGTGAACATGTGCACATATTTTTATATTCATATAAAACAGAATAAATGTCCACTTAACATAGGACTATCAAAGTCTTCTGTTTTCCTGTCTGAGCTCGAGCTGTTTTGAGTAAAGTTGACAAGATGAATTATGTTTTGTAGATGAAGCTTGAGCTGTTTTGAGTAAAGTCGAAATGATGATTTATGTTTTGTAGATGAAGATTGAGCTGTTTTGAGTAAAGTCGACATGATGAATTATGTTTTGTAGATGAAACTTGAGCTGTTTTGAGTAAAGTTGACAAGATGACAAGATGAATTATGTTTTGTAGATGAAGCTCGAGCTGTTTTGAGTAAAGTTGACAAGATGAATTAAGGCCGTATTCCACATGCCGATTTTGCTGCCGATTTTAAAAATCGGCAGTGGGAATAAAGGTCAAATATAGACATGTTATACATACTTAGAAAGGTCTTACGATTTTCTTTCAAATGGTATACAGGATGTCAAATTTCATGTCATATTCTGAGAGAAAATCGACCAAATGCAAAATCGGCAGCATCAAAATTGGTATGTGGAATACGGGCTTTACGTTTGCTAGATGAAGCTTGAACTGTTTTGAGTAAAGTCGACATGATGAATTATGTTTTGTAGATGAAAGACTACAACATACATCAATACATCTTTGGTGGCGCTATTAAAAAGTAAATAGTTTTGTTTATCTACATGGCTGGTAAGGCAAGTCAGAGTGTGGCCCGAGGGAATAAGCGGTCTACCCATGAACTGACCCGTGCACTGCTGATTCGGATGGACCTGAGCTGTGTTTGTAGTTGGCTGAGTGTCTCAGCAGGGATTTTCCTTTACATAGAGTTACTAGTTCCGGGAACTCATAAAAATCCTTGTAGTGCAATTTGTTAGCAACTAGCTCAGTGGGCCAGTAAAAATGATCAGAATTGCATATATTAACTTGATATGGACTTGTAGAACTTTGATCCGGTCCAGTTCAAAGACAGGACAACTAGCCCGTTGGACTAGTGGGAGAAAATATTAAGGAAAACCCCTGCTCAGTCTCCTCCTGATTGACCAAACCAAGCACAGGTCTGCCACCTGGTGACTCAAGTTCACACTACCCGAAATCCAAGGAGCCAGAACTTCCAATTCAAATCAATCCGTGTCGCTTTATTGCAATTCACTTTTTGTAAGAACTTTTTTTTCACAATGCATAGATCTTTAAGACTACGTACAGATAAATCAAGAATAATAAGAAAAGGATTTTATTTCTATCAGGGATAACTGCTACTCAACTAGATCTATAACATACCAAGAAAAAGAAAAGGTGGCAGCATAGTTCCTGAATATGACTTCATGTTATAGGTAATACGGGTGGATAAAAAGGCTGGTTTTAAATTTAACCTTCCCATCTAGACAATCTATAATGGCCTCTGAAATGAATAATTGAACAATTTTGGTTACCTGGGATTAAGTAGATTTCATAATATAACAACATTTTTGCTGTACATCTAGCTCCCTGAAAGAGGTATCATATTCTATAATGTTCTTTACCATTTCCCTCCACATATCAACATTATATAAACAGACAGAGTATACAAAATCTAACTTAACATAAAAAGAAAATGCTCTCCAAGTATCCAAAATGTAACTTGTTGACATTAAAAGAAAAGGATCTCCAAGGATTCAAAACATAAGAATCTCCCTTGATAAAAAGTAAGAAATTCAAAGTCACGGTGGGGGCGGAAAGTAGGGACGGATAAGGGTAGAAATAGAATAAGGAGGACATAGGACCGGGGAATAGGCAGGCAGAGCCGGAACATCGAGGTACGTAGGATTGGAAAGTGCGGGTATGTTGTTCCAGGAAGTGGGGGCAGGTTATGTAGGACTGGTAAGCAGGTGCAGGTAAGAAGTATCCAGTAATATTTCTGTTTTCAACGTTTTGCTGGATTTCGATTCAATACTGTATGATAAAGGAAAAACGACTGAGTTTGTTGTTGATTAATGAAACGTATATACAAATTGAGTCAAAGGGGCTAGAATTTGAATTTGGTAAAAATTAGGGGGGTTGGCGCCTTAGGCGCCCCCCTCTAAACCCGTCCCTGACTAAAGTTGTGGCAACCTTTATAGAATCCAGATTTATGCATTTTAGCAATGTTAATTGTAAACATTGAAACAGCGTATCGGCAACAACGTTTTCATTAGGTTGGAATTAGCGTATGGCACAACGATTTGGCCTGTGTTGCCATAACCTTTCTGGGAATCAACATCTTCTCTGTTGTAACAACTTAAATTGCAGCATTGTGACAAACAAAAGGTAACACTGTAGCAAGGTTGTGATAACATGAAACTGAAAACTAGGCAAGTATCTAAAGGTCCACGCTTGTACGGTTCAACCAATAAATGTATTTAAATGAACATTTCTTATGATAATCAAAGTAAGAGGTTATTAAATAGCCGAGCGCCACTCAATAATAACTCTCGTTTTTGACATTTTGAAATATCTCTTGTAGTCGACAAAGAAAATTAACGAAAAAATCAATAATAATATTAGCATGAAACCTATTATGTCAATTGCGTTAACCTGCAGATCTGGCTAAGTAAATGAATAAGTCGGTTGGTATGTTGGCCTTGGATCTAGCTGGCTCATGTGACCATTATGGTGGAGATGTACCTGAACCTGGTGACTGTCTATAGAACTACCCATGGAAAGCAATGTCATTATAACGTTGCACCAATGTTCTGTTTAGTTCTGCTTTGGTTTTTGTTATGTTATTTTGATGGCACCCAAAAATATCTTTAGAACATAATATTGCAAAGTTGCATTGTGACGTTATTATAACATTCTGGTCACGTTCTTTCACATAAAGATAGCATAATTATCACATTCTGTGTGAATAAGGTCTCAAGACCTTTAAAATGAAATGTTATTATAACATTAATTTAATCATGTTTCACCAAACAATTTTTGTATATCGGCCTATATAACTTGAAACACAATACATATTTTTGTCGTATTAGACATTTTGTTACATGTTTTTTTCAAGCACTAAATTTGGAAAACAGTATCAAAAAGTGAAAAACAGAGATTACTTGGGGGTATATAGCGGCGTCATGAACATAAGGTGGCCAAGAGGGACTGCAGCCTGGCCTTGTCAATAACCTAACACTTTTCTCACTGGCCCCGGCTACTGGGCCATTATTTATTTTTTGACTGTATATCTATTATTTGATTTTATCATATCATTCACATGTTACACTTTTCATTTTTCTTTGCCACTACACAACTGGAAGATCAAGTAAACTGTATATGAAGCTGTATTAAACTTATGTTGAAAATCTACTACAAGATATTGAGTTCCGTGACCTTTAAATGTGGTCACTTTTAGCTAAAGTAGGTAGTATCACTAGTTTAATGGCATCTTGTATGTGTGTGAAAGAATGTTACCATTTTCTCTTCCCCAACCACCAACATATTCATGAGTTAAAATCTGCCTATCTTCTATGGCAATTAAAGAAGATGTCATATTTAGCACTATGCCTTTATCTAGACCAACGTTAAGCTATTACATGAAATGAAATATTTTAAACAATTTCCATAAGAGTAAATTCAACATTTTTATTGTTAGATATACAATATTTCTGTATATTGGTTCTTGTTACATTATTTTAATGGCTTCCAATAACGTTGCTGCAGTGTACTACTGTGATGTTGCACTGTGACATTATTGTAAAGTTCTGGTTACGTTATTCAACCTGAACAGAATGTTCTTATAACATTCTGTTTTGGTTTTGTCCTAACCTCACCAAAAAATAGCGTTTTATTAACATTCTGATTTGGTGAGGTTTCAACCTAACCATAAATATTGTAATTGTTATGTGCCATCTTAGTAAGTACCAGACTGACTAAAAAAGTATGATTGCGGAACGTTTCTGTTATGTCTCAACTTGGCTGGGTTAGGACTGGGGCTGCCGATCCTAACTCCTTACGTAATCTACTTGGGGGGTCAGTTGCTAGGCAAGCGTTTTTGTAATAACAATTTATTACTATTGCTATTGAGACTCATACTTAAAACCCATCCTATAATATGATACAATATATTTATGTAACGTATTATTAGAATAAAGTTTATCACACCAAACCCAATTTCGTAGGACAATGTTGTTTTTATTTGAGAGTTATTAGGCAATCAACATGTATTGACCTGTGATGGTCTTCATTAAGATATGTGACATGATTTTTGTCGGGGGGATATTCGGGATAACATATTTAGAATTAGTGCCAAAAACTTTCCTCGGCTCTCGGACTGTAGAAATGTTAATTTACTCTCCGTATACCTAGGCTGTGCCATAAGAGTCCCCGTATGGAGGGTTGACGGAAATACATTTCGACATATGCTTCACACACAGCTAAATGAAAATGACTACATTTCTGAAATGTCAGCATCCCTTTGCACTCTCCCGCCATTTCCCCTGCAGGCCATTGCAGCTAGTTTCATCGCAAAATCCAATGAGCATATATTCTAAAAACATGGATGACAAGAATGATAATTTTAGGGGAATTTGCAATGATGTAAGTGAGATTTTACCGTATTTTAATGGTAAGTTCTCTGTGGATAGCGCCGGAGTTGACTCATTTACCACTATTAGTACCCTTTGAGGTTTGAGAGACTATGGCGGTTGATTAGGAGAGGTTTAGTTCGGAGGCATCCCCCACTACCTGTTGTACAGGTTGTACAGCACCGTGTCGCCTGCTGTCGTCTTGGAGGGGGAAGCAGTGCTGGCCAAGCACGCGCTTGGAACTATACCTCTCGTTTTTGATCTACGGAAAGATGTAATAGGGAAGGGGAGCAGAAGATGTACAGGCAATGGTGTGTATGAAAGGGGAGTATGTACTACAAGGACACGGGGATATGGAAAAATCTCATGGAAATACTTAATCAGTTATACAGAGACGAAGGTTAATACATCTTAGAATTCTGGCATTTCATAATAAACATAATAATGTAAACGGGAAGGGGAGTTAGGATACATAGGCATAGGGAGGGGGTGGAGGTGGAGGTATGCAATAGGAAGACACGGGGATATGGAAGGTGGTCACAGAAATACAGACACATAGGTCGATACATTTAATGCAAAATGCGTATTAACAGTTAACCAAAATAATTTATGACGTACTGAGGGGAATTAGAATACCGAGGAATAAGGAGGGAGTGGAAAGGGAAGTACTCTGAGGACACAGGAGCATGGAACATGGTCACGTAAATACCAAGATGAATGTCGATACATTTTAGGATTTTTGGTTATATATAATTATTCACAATTAATCATAAAGTGTGTGATAAATGGATGGAGATACGTTAATGGCGATGATGTATAAAATGAGTGCTAGCCGTGATAAGAGCAAGGTTGAGATCAGCTATAATGACTCTGAAACATATATTATGGACAGATTTGACAATATACTTAATTATTTCTGCCTTGATATCTCGAAAAGAAAATAATGAAAGAAAGATACAAGTTGAACCATGGGACAATCGGAACAAAAAGGAGGGATGATGCGAGTGCTACGGAAAGAGAGAGAAACATACAAAGGCAAGGTAAATGTCAGAAATTAATAAAACTGAGGTGCATGGAAAACTGTGCATAGAAATGGAAAAGATAGAAGGCATCAGGTCCATAGGAACTGTAATTTTAGAGAAAAACTAATACAGGCAAATCTGTAACGGAGAACCACCCGTCTATATGAATGTATTATTTGTACTGCAAAAGTACCCTACATGAAAAAGTTTTTTTTGTAATAGAAAAGCTGATACAATCGAACGAGATTTCCATCACATGTGAGTTTAATGCATTTGTAGAGTCTTCATCTTTCTTCCTCGTCTTTCATCCACCCAACCCCACCTCTCCCTACACACACACATCCGATTCCTCCAACCCCCCCCCCCCCCCCCCCCCCACACACACACTTCAATCCCACTCTCCCACCCCACCCCCACTTTCCGCCCACACCGCCTCCGCCGCTGTCGCCGCCGCGTCTCCAGGCCGCCCGACATGGCGCGTTTTCCCGCCAGGCGGCTGCGGGTCATGGCATGTTGCCTGAGTCGCTGGGAGCAGCTCAGAGACGCTGGGCGGGCGTCCGATGGCATGCCGGCACGCGCGGCTACACACATGTATACACGGCCTCCGCATCCGGCTGGGATGGGGGAGCGGCTATAAATATTGAGTTAGCTCCCCTCTTGTATGTCACTGATGGGACTAATAATAAAAGCCCGTTTTTAGGGAATAAGAGTGGAGAGGTGCACCTGAATGGTCAGGTATGAAGATGTGGTTTTAACCATGCACAAGGTCAACTCTGCTTTCTATATGTGGTGATGTCACCATCCAAACATGCCATGTTGTAATTATATGATATCGCTAGCATCATTTTTATGGTTAGGCCTAAACCTACCCCTTAAATATTGTAATCGTTACATGATAATTTAGTAATTAAAAGACAAACCAAATAGGTATAATCATATAATCACAGAGCTCCCATCCCATATTGGTGCTAGGCTAGGATTATCCTCTCATGTGATAACATTAAACAAGATAATGACCTTAAACCAGATGGGAATCCTCTGCATGACGGCTCTTTGCCGACTGCTCAAGGGTTGTTGCAGCAGCAAAGGTAAACGCCGGTGCAATCCAATTTAGAACTCATCTAATGAGGACCTGATACTCTCATTTGCAAAGAGGAAATGCCATGTATAAAAACCGAGACTCACCCGAGGCACTAGGTTGACCCTGCCTCCCACCATGGACCCCTGATATCTTTGTTTACTTCTAGTCTGGTTCTTAATCATTCTTTCTCTAATAGTTGCCTTTTCAATCTACTGAATCTTAATATCAACAAAGATCAGAAACTGTAACTCTTGATGTCTGACTTTTTAATTTCCCATACGGATGATTAAAAACCTTCATCTCTTGATTGCCCTATTCCCGATCTACAATTACGAATTTCGCATCCTTGATTGCTGGAATATAAATCTGCATCACCAAGATATTAAGCCACATTAACGTCAATGATATTCAATATATCTTGTGTTGGATCTCAAAACTACAAGGCCTACGCATATTATTAACAATAATAGGCATGGCGGAAATAGTGGAATGTTCTAACAATTAATTACATTGATTGCTTTACAACTTTAATTCACAACTCTAAACCTCTACAGGAAAGCTTTTGTGAAATGCTATTTTGTCCTGATTAAATTGGTAATCTGACTGTTGCCTTTTTACACCAACTTCAGAAGCGGAAATACCCGAAACAGAAACAGACAGATGAAAGCTAGTAAAGAGATTAGGGCATTAATTTACGCGTTTGCAGGGGGAAGAAGGAGTGCTGAGTGGGGAGCGTATTGACTAATGGTCTTTTTTATTGCCGTGTCTCACTATTGCAAAGCAATCCTTTTATTAGGGGGGGGGGGGGGTGACATACCGTTTCTGTTACATATTGATAATGCGGGCTAATAATAGCTGCTGTATATTGCCTTTGTATACGAAGACAAATAACTCGGCATGATGTTTCAATACCTACTGTATCGGGAACAGCGACAGAAAAAAAGCATACACTGAGTATGTACAAACAGGCGCGTGCAGGAAGGGACGTCATACCTGTAAGATGTGCTCTTGATACGTTTGTAACGTATTCTACACAAGGTATACATGTACTCGTGCATGCATGTACATATATATTTATATCCTTGTGTAATGTAAATCATAGTTGCATGCTATATACGAGTCTCTTCAAGAAATGGGACCCCGGTGGTCGGCGACATGCCACGGGCTGTCCTCAGCCGCCGACTGAGGCGTACGGCAACCTGCCGGTCACGCCACCTTTCTATCAATCCTCCGCGTCTACGGACCGTGCCACCACATCACGCTCATCTCTCCCAAATTACAACTTCTAAAATAATTCTCCCAGAATATACAACATGAACGCCTAAGTTACCAGAGTTTTTTTGATACACTGAAATGTTGTACCTATCATTAGGTTAACCGTAATTGTGGCGTATCTTTGGTGAGGGTGAGTAACTGTGTGCGCGGGCTGAGGGGTGGATCAGGCTGGCGAGGCCTGTAGTGCCAGCCAAGTGCCGCAGACTCTGCAACAAGGCAGTGCTTGCTTCCATAAACGGCCACACGGGGGGCGGAGAAGGGGAGCGATCTGTGCGGCGAATGTTCAGTTCTCGGAGCCACGAGAGCCCGATGCGGAACACGGAAACACGGCAGCGACGACCCGGACCGGCAACAGGGACGCCGAGATCGACGATAAGGAGACCCCGGTGGAGCAGCTCCCACAGGCCCGGCGAGCAGCTCAGGGGGCGGCGCTGTGACCGCCCACCGCCGTCACAGGTAGGTCTTCTCTGTCGGAATGTTTGTGTATGTACCTTGAGAATGATTGTAGTCAGGTGTTAACTGATACCTGTGTGGGGAGTGGCGGAGGTAAGGGTTTGTAGTGGAGTGGGGGTTGGGGGTGGGTCGGGGAGGGGGAAACAGGTAGGGCAGATTGGAGGTTTGGGGAGTGATAATTGTGATTTGAGGGGACCAGTACCCCCAGTACCCCCATGCAGTCCCCAATACATCCCCTCACCCACCTGACGACTCCAGGCAGGGGCGGGGTGCGATTGTTACCTATGATGGATGGATGGGGGTCGGGGTGGGGTAGGGTGGGACAGGAGGAAGGTGTTACAGACAGTAGGTAGAGTCACTTTGGGCAGCAATGAGAACCGGACAACCCTGAGGCTACGCTTTAACCGTGTTACACGCACGCTCCCCTCCAGGGGGTGAGCGCACAGCTCAGGTTGAATTCAGGGTGAAAAGGGAGGCCGAGCGTTCTCGGCGATGCTACTAAATACATATAACCATCATCTCCTTTCATTTGATTGTGTTTATTTGTTTATACGTCTCTGTTTGGTTTTCTAGCCGACCGTGCGGCGTCGGGGGAGGAAGAGGACCGGAGACACAGGAGGACGCTGGGGAGACGCAGGCGACTCACGTGCGACGCGGTGCACGCGACACGCGCTGCCCTGGAGGAGCGGAGGGTGGCAGCCTGCTGCTGCGGCGCGCGCCGTTCTCCCTAAACGAACGGCATGAGGGGCATGCGTCACTAAACCTGCCCGGAGAAGGGGATAATAGAAAAGGGGGAGAAAAAAGAACAGAGGATGGGTGCAAAAGGGGATGAGGGAGGCGAAGGGTGGGGGGAAATAGGGGGAGTTTGAGTGGGAGGGACTCACAAAAGGGACGGTTGGAGATGGGAAGAGTTTGAATTAAATTATGGATGAAAATTAGACGAATGAAAGTCATGGAGATATATTAACCAGTTGAAAATAGGATGTAAGGCTTTGAAGGTCGACATAAATCATGAAAATTGCATAAGCCGGAACACGCGAGTGCAGAGGATGGGGGAGTATCTAAGATATGCTAATTGAATTAATTATTCTTTCTACTGGCATTTATTCCGCTCGTGTAATCCAGCTAATTCTTTCTTCCTTGCTATTGTTTGCATTGGATGTGGTCGATATAGGTGTCACATTGCAACATGGAGAGAACGGAGGGGCAATGAGAGAAGAGTTCTCGGATTTCGAATGGAAAATAGATCGTGGAGGTAAACTGTCATGGCACACGTGATCTCAAGTATAGGTATGACGACGAAGCAATGAATAAATCCAGAACTTGAGTTGAAAAAAGGTAATTAATGAATTACCAAAGGTAGTGTAAATTCAATGATGCCTGCCAGGTCGTTGTTATGCGTGAGTTGAGTAAGAAAAAAACTTCAATTGAGTGAGGCAGGGATCTGAGAGTAGAGCAAAAAGGGGTATCTTTATGAGATCAGTGCAATTGTTGATTACAGAAGACACAAAAACGAAGAATTAAAAGGAAATAAGCATCAGGGCTTAAAATTGCTCTGTAATAAAAAGACCCTAAGTTATGACGTGGCTTATCCACAACGACGACGGGATAGCTCCATAATTTTGTACCACCAGTAAATCCCCATATTTGATCTTTAGATGCGACAGGGTGCAAGAGACAATGGTGCATGTCGTGATGAGAGGAGGGGGCCAGGAGACATGTCGGCGACATGTGCTGTACGAGCACGAGGCATGCTTATAGAATCCTTAGAAAGTTAGAAGCCGGTCGGGAGGGGAGGGGGGGGGGGTAAAAAAGCAAAGGACAGCAGTAGTATAGGGAGATATGCGTGCACTGCAGAGGGCGCCTTTTGATGCATGCGTGCTGCACGGAGCTGCTCCAAGACTTGGTGAGCTACTCTTTACATAAGTGAAAGGGGAGACGATCAGAGTTTAATACTGCAGTCAGATTTCCAGGGACAGTGCTAGGCATGTATGCAGCTTAAAAAGGATGGGAGTTAAGGCTTCCTGTGGATGGGTACAGTACGCTTGTTACACTCGGTTATGGCAATGTGGTGCCCTGTGCAGTAGGCAATAGTCATGACCTCGGAGAACGTCATGACTCATGTCATACTCGTACGTCAGGTGACGTTGACGAAGGTGAGGACGACCTAGGGGTAGAGACGCAGATGCCAGCTCGGCAGATGTGGCGTTCCCGCAGTGAGGGCACTGAAGCCATCCCATTGGTTACCTTGTTTCGTGTTCCTCTGGCACCTCCTATACTCCCTCTCCTCTCCCCTATTGCTGCTATACAGCTGCTGCCGAAATGCTCGCATACTGCTGGCGCCGCTGCACCTTGTTCCCCGCATGCGACTCTACCTATACGGAGAGCTGTCAATCCTGCTGGCGCCCTCTCCTAACCCCCTCCTGCCCCCCTCTATCGTCCTCTCTGTCACTGAACACGGCCGATTTTGCCCCCCGTGCGTCAAATGCTTGCCGATCCGCCGGGCTGAGGCCGTCGTGCCCGCCCGCCGCTGGAACGCCAGCAGCAGGAGAGGTTGTGGCGCGGACGGCAGATGCTGAAGGTGGTGGTGTGTGGTGGTGGCAGTGGTGGTGGTGGTGGTGATGCTGATGTCTGCTTGGTTGGATGGGTTGTTGGTCGGATGGTGGTTGAGTACAGGAGGGAGGGAGGGGGTTGTTGTTGGGGTGGGGGGAGGGGGAGGGCGTTTGCATTGCCTGCCTCCTCACGGCTGCTATTGCCTCTACCGCTGCTGCTGCTGCTGCTGCCGCCGCGCCGCTGACTGTGCCGCTGAGTGAGGGGAGCACCCAGGACCACCCTCACCTCGCCACCCGCTGCAGTGGTCTCCATAGGCACGGCGGGCCGACGCAAATGTTTTGGGCCGTTGATCCGTTGGAACCGATGGGCTGGGGTCAACAGTGCAAAACGTTTGTGGCTGGACCGCCTAGGCTGCGCTGCTGCACGGAGGAGGAAGGTGCCGGACACAGACCAGCCTCCCAGGAGGAGGCAGGATGGGATTCACACGGCAGGAGGAGAGGCAAAGGGAGGTGCAGGAGGAGGAGAAGGAGAAGGAACAGGAGGGCAGAAAGAAGGTGGCCGAGGTAGTGGGAGTAGGGTGAACCAGGAGGACGAGGCCAACGGGACAACGCCTCCAGGCAGTGCTGCTGACGTTGACGGAATGGTTAAAACAGGAATCACGGCCGTGACCAGGACGACTCCTTACCGGCCTGTACTACCCCCACAGCCGGTCACTCTACACACTTTAACGCTGCACCCTGCCTCACCTAGCCAATCCTCTCACCCTCTACCTTACCCCTCCCCTCACTCACCCACCCAGCAGGATCAGAAACTTTTATTTTTAGCACACAGGTAAACCGAGGGGATCAGGAGTCATTGCTGATCGATTAGGGGAGATAAAAGGCCCCCGTTCTGCCTTGTGGCCGCGATACAGGTTGATATGTGGTTATGTCAGGTATGTATTTACATGTAGGCGGTGACATAGCCCACCGACCCGGTAATATGGATGGAGGCATAGGCTCTTTGTCTGTAAGGGGTGACAGCCGCTGGCCGACCAATGGACGGGCAGTCAATGGGCTCCTGGGGTTAGGCTTAGGTAGGCCGAGCTCAGGTCGACAGGCCTGAATAATAGATGCAGCCATGTATCATTTATACATTTGGGCAAGGCTTATCTGTCTCCGAGCAGCGGCACGGCTTATCTGTCGCCGGAGTAGGGCTGGAGATCCACAGGTGACTTAAAGGTGACGGTGTAACTGAGCCGTATAACATTGTGTTTCTATCAGTACCTTTCGGAGTTTTCCACCTATGGTACTTTTTATTACTGTTGAATGTTATCCTAGTATGAAGACATCGATATATCAGCCTCTTTTCAAGATCTTTTATTAAGCTTACAGCTATATTGTGTATCAATGTACAGTAACCAAATACGTCCCATATATAGGTCTATATTATGTGTATTGAAGCTAGAGTTGCACATAAATTCTTTACTTCTTTCTCTGAAACGTGACTAAGGGAGGTAGATTATAATGAGAAAAAACTTTTGACTTTATAGGCTTTAGTCAGCGCTTCAGCATTTTACCTTATAGATACCCTTTTAACCCCAGGTCGTTATATGTGATACTGTAATGTTAGAAAGAAATCAATTGAAGCTGTATTCTTCTTTCATCAGAACTGAATTAGTAAGTAAATGCAGGTAAAGAAGCCAAACAATTTAAAACAAATACAACGCAACCATTGGCAAAGTAATGAGGAACGGTATATTGAAATCCTTGCACTTGTATAAAATGCTAGCAATGCTTATATTCCATACTACTGCCATGGACGTCAAAAATATGTGTCTCTTCTATCTTCTATCTTGAGTTCTGCCTTCTACTTCTCCATTTAGTACTTTGCATAAAGCCATAGTTAATACAAAGACGTGTTTCTTTAGGCTTCACATCTAGATGTCATTTACTGATATGAATAAGATATGCAGGTCTACAGGACGACTGCAGGAGCTGTCCCCTTCTGTCTCATTCCTCCATCCCCCACCTCCACCCCCTAATATGACACACAGAGGGGGGCAGCATCATCAAAGGCGCAGGAGGGCGGAGGGGGGAGGGGGTGCATGCTAATCCTGTCGTCTGTCGTGTGTAGCCGTCCCCAGGTCTACTCCAGTCGCATACAGGAGGACGCTCAGGCACCGGAGACCCCCCAAGGGGTGTGCCTCAGGCTCCCAGCATCCAGCATACAGCCAGTACTCCTCCTGCCTCTCCTCCTGCCGGCACACGGTCACACTACTCAGGTGCTGAAGCCGCAATGCACCACAATGGCCGGCTGCAATTGTACACGAAATTTCACGTTTCCGAATATCAGCTTTTAATAATAGGTGTTCCATAGAGAAACCATCCTATGAATATCCTGGCACCCTAATTCAATTTGTCGAACCTTGACCACCTTTATTGTATACATATGGACAAATAGTGCATATGGAGTCACAGGTATCAAACTGCTTAGTTCATGGGGCCTCCAATGAGTGTGTGGAGGTGTATATTGGACCCAGGCCAATGTTTGTGTATGTGTTTGTACTGTGTGTGTTGCCTCTTACTGGGGAAGCAGAATGAGTCAGGCACTTAACATTGAAATCTGTAGGCTCATGTGTCTTGGAGAGCTGAGTAAAAAATAATACAGACAGAGACTTGGCAAAAGCCTTGCCCTTTGTAGACATCTTCTTCACATCACCACTGCTTTTGAGTCAATACTACCTCTATGCCGCCTCAGCACCCCGTCCCTACAGGCACACCTGTTCTCTAACCTACACTCCACATGCACCCCTCCCCTCCCCTACCCAGCCCCACCCACCTGTATGCCCCTTCGACCCCTTTAAAACATCCCCCAACCAACACCCCTATCTCCCCCACCCCTGTCCCCATCCCCACCCCATCCGACCTCTGAGTGCCAACAAGATACAGAAAATACTGCAGTGGATAGCACGACTGGGAACAAATGCCCTCCAGGCCCTATGGCGAACACATTGGCATGCTGTGAACGATTGGCACTTTAGTAGCATTAGATTAGGTCTAAACCGTAGCTTCCGATGAAACAGCCCAAGGGCACTTGCCTATGTTCAGGTGGGAGCTCCCGCTCGGCTGTTTATTGAATATATGTGTCGTCCTTGATAATACTTGAATTAGAAATAATCAATGCGCTCTTCTTTTGTGAGCAGCCAACACTCAGGACTATTTATAGGGGCACACGAATTCTTTGTAACCATTGGCATTGTTCATGTCCACATATGTAGTTCATGTGTATTCTGATTGCTAAAAATAACAAAATATGTACACAGGTAATGAAAAATATTCCTGTTATTATTGTATAACGTATAATGGTCATTCCATAAGGCTGGTTATTGGTAGCGCATTACAGTCCTGTACATAACATCACTTCTATCTCATCTCCATTTAGTGGGAGCAAAAGTCGAGATGTCAATACTGATATTTATCACATCTGTCAAGAAACCAGTCTGCTGGCCTGAGGGCATTTCCTATATCCCTATGTACACTATCAGAGTCCGACTGACAACAGTAAATCCCAGCCATATCAATTGACAACCACAGTATGCAAAATGCGGCACGAAAAATATTGTCAGGGTATTAAACAATAAATTCCAATTTCAGAAATGGTGCAAATCTACATTCCCTCAAATCGCTGAAGTCAGCATAATTTGCATTACCGGCATATGCGACGGTCGACCTTGAGGTAGTCTTGTGCGGTGCTGTTCTTATTCAATTTCATAGCGAGAGATTTAGGCCTTCAATACAAATTACTGGTTATCCGCTCTCTCAGTGAGTTCATGTTGCTGTTGCCGTGTTGAATCATATCCCTGATAGTGTTTCAGTCGTAAGATGATGATTGTGTACAGAAAGCGTCATTACCGGCAGTGACAGAAAGCTGAAACTGCCTAAAGGTGGCAGCACAAAAGGATTAATAGTGGTGAAATGTTTCATAATAAATTAAACATTGAAATAAAATCTTTGTCTTGATTTATTTTTCTCGAATCTTACATCCCAGAAGCAATAGAGATGTGTAAATCTTAAAATCATGATTGTGACTTTAGAAATCACAGAGATACAATTATCCATTCGTATGATAAAACTGTGACATTTTGACATTAATATTTCGAAATAGAAACAAAGGTCGTCAGATGTACAAAAGACACGTTATATTCCTTATATATGCAAAATGGCCACATCTTTAAAAACCGTGTCTACAAAGTGATATATGATAAAAATGAGGAAGCGTGCACTGTTTAAAAAAATAATGAAAACGAAAAATCAAAATTGACAATTAAAACCCTTCAAAAGCGCCATCCAATCTTTTTGATAAAAACTTCGTGCAACTGATAATGAACATGAGCCTCTTTGGAAACAGACGTCACGTACGATGAACCGACGGAATTTTTAACTTAATTACCATTTCATTAAGGCAAATACTATCTTATAATTTCAACGAGGGCGGGAAGCAAGTCCAAGAAAAAGGGCAGCTGCAACGAAAGCACGGCGCGCGCGGCGCGGCCACATTACCAGGCACTGTGCTAAGAAACTTCAAAGGGAAAAGCGCCGCCCCGCGTCTGGTTGGACCCATCGACGCGCTCAGTGACGTCATTATAGCCAGGGTCACCCAGTACAGTCTACTAAGGCGTGGGTAATGCTAAAAAAATATGCTCAGAGCCTCCTGGGAGAGAGTGTGTCAATCTCCAACCAGAAGATAGCTTGTATGTATTGTCGTTATGAAATGTTTTCTAGAGAGGGAGAGAGAAAATGAATTATATTTGCTCTTGGTGGTCAGGAAGTCAGGTGATATCTCGAGATGAGTGTAAATAATCCGATAGTACTTACTCTTGTCCAGACAGTAACTCAAATCTGGTTGATGTTAAATCAGACCTTTACTAACACTCTGAACGGACACCGATCAGCTGTCCATGCAAACTTCACATCTACTACCATCTTATGTATTACTGTACTCTGATTCCTTTTATTCAACAGACAAAATTAAAGATAAATGAATATAATGACCGTCTTCCATTTATTACAAGTCAATATCTAATGAGGAGAGAGGGAGATTACTACATAAAATGATACAGTATACATTTCGAAAAACCGTTATTGCCACGATAACAACTTTTTTTTAAATGTATGCATTGAATTCCTACATTCACACATTCACATTATTAATTTAGTTACGGGGCACAATTGACATAGACTCATAATCATCACAACTTTAATGCCATAGAATATGTTGGTTCAGAAATTCAACAGGTGGGACTAAACAATATTTCATTCGATAGAATAATTTCTGTAACATTAGTCATATATGTAAGTTTAATGTCATAAAACAATTATCCATTGGTTTGATGTGTATACCACACAGCCTGTAAATGCACAGACTATAAATATGTATAAAACGAAGTCGAGATTAGACACTTCCTTTAAATGACACAGTCAGTGCTGCATGATATTCCATACCCCCTTTTCTTATTCACTTCCAGGTCCCTCTAGTGGGAAACAATAAAACAACTGGCGCATGAGTAGTGTCCCCGTGTGGTCTAATTCGTAACTACTGAGTCCATCGAACTAGAGTTACTTGATTGTAAAATCAGGATTAAGGGACCTTCAATCTGCGAGAATATAGATAAAACAAGAAATATCTCGTTTTATAGACCAATACTTCGTTGCAACATAAATAGTTGGTAGGCCTAATATGGGAATATACACTGTATCAAGTCCTGCACATATCTATCTTAGCTTACGCTATTATAATGGTAGATCAAACTATTAGAAAAAATATTTTAGATAAGTACTATTACAACATATTGAGGTAAGAATGATAGAAAACGAAGAGTAACTTTTATTCGCATAATGCTGTAGCCCTTGGCCACTAGATGGCAGTGCAGAATTGGCATCACAACGGGTCATTTCTACATACTACTAACATTCGGAGGATAGTAGTATAGGAAATGGTCATCCAATCTGTGACCTCAATTTGATTCTATTTATCTATAGAAATCCTTTCGATTCACTATTTCAACAACTCCTTTAGAAGCAATCTTATACATTTCCCAGAATTAACTTTAAATGTAGGCTTAGAGCAAACATTTCTAAAAGTGCCATTCAGGCTGCCCTAAAGGTATCTCCATTTTTCTCTTACAAAGACTTATTCATTTAGCTTTGAAATAATTGGATTATTATTGGTGTACATTGTGGATTTATTCTCATGAAACATGCAGAAACGCAAATGGATCAATCTTGGAAATGCCGCCACAGAGATACGGTTCAGACAATGGTAAGTATAGGGGTATCTCAGGATTTAACAAGAAAGGTGATCTGCGCTGTCGTGGTGCACTTGGGGTTATGCCATCAGCCCCAAGTAATAATTGTTAACTTTGCACTCCTGTTTTCATATGTTATGGTTATAACAGAGCTGTAGCTGGCATCTACTTATTTCCTATCGTTTTCTCCGCTGTCATTGACCTATCAAAGTAGATGCAAAATTCACGAAGACCGACTTATATGCAGCATGATCCTTAATTGGTATTAAAGGTAAGAGGAGTTAACAGTTGCTTCTCGTTGGTTATTTTGGGTTATCATTTATTCAACACTTTATTTGGTCAGTGATTTAAAACTGACATCCGTTTTCATAAGTTGAACGGTGTATTTTGGGAAAGTACACAAGCTTATCCATGCCTGATACGGACTTCCCAGCTATCCATTCCACTATCGTTCTTCATATCTACCTCGTCCCACAGCGATACTGCACACCGTACATGTGTTCGAGGTTTGACAGAACAAATGCCACACATGATTTGCCCATATGACCCAGAGTCAGACATTAACTGGCCTCGTCCCGACGCCTGCCGAACCCTCCGTTAACCTCAACGAAACAGAACACAAAAGGCAACACACATCACGAATCCCACAGGCGGGGAACATTCGCTTTGCTCCGCACAGGAAGCGAAAACATTCCAACACTAATTTTTGTCCTAACACAATGAAATCCGAAAAGAAAGCGGGAAAACTGCTTGTAACTTCAGGGAATGCAGTCCTTTCAATCAGTGCTCGGATTAAGTCATTCAATTGTTTTCGTGTGATGTGAAATATTAGGTGGCGTCTTGGAAATTACCGGACTTCAGACATGGCAAGGTTTTAGCCTCTGGATAATGGAATGCGTGGGAAGTGATAACAGGCTCAGTCAGCAAAGTGATTTTTTTCTTCCTGTCGGAGCAGACGACAATACGTTTAGCGCACAGGAAGTCATTTGTGCGCATAGTCGGAGAAACAAAAGGACGACAGAACACTCTCCAAACAGATGCGGCGCATTCACAATAGGGGCAATGTGATTCGGGCAGGTTATTGTGGATTGTTCCCTCAACTTAAAACATCATGTAGGCATATAGACGAAAGGGAATAGGGAAGCATTAGATTTACACGGGAAGAAACAAAAAAGAAACTGCCCCAATAGAATGTATTTACTAAGAATTACCTTGACTGATATAAAATGTAACGGGCATTCATCTGAAAGAGTGACTTTGTAAACTGAAGGTCCCCTTCCGATATCATGAGGCTTCCTCTTTGCTGCTGAGTCACGACCATCCTAAAAGTTATATATCTAATTATTGAAATCAAAACAGTAGAATAAGCCGCCCCATGACAGTTTGAGGGGTAAGGTGACCTCGACTTGACGCTAAGGTCGTGGCAGAACAATACTTAGCAATGAGTGGTCTGGTTGTGACGCATCGTTTATTGCTGAAAGGCCTTGTTTTGTTTGTCTTCTTTGAACCTCGAATGTTTAACAGACTTTATTCTATATCAGGGTGGCAACACTATACCTCCAGTATTGTCCTACTTTCTCGAAGGCAGGCGAATAAATGATCTGTAATTGTCTCGGAGGGCAGTAGTACATGTCTGTGAAGACTAATGCCAATTTTTGTGTGTTGTCAGTAAAAAACATTCAACATTTTCTGAGTAATTTATATAGAATAAATGATGTATCAACTGTGAGTGCGCTTAGCAATTGTTATTGCACAAGTTTACAGCTATGTCTCCATGGTTTGTGAAAACGATGACAATAGCAATATCTGTATGCTTCCTTAGACTATGTATAGGCCTATGTTAATTGAGCAGGTCTGCCTATATCTGAACAACAACACACAACACACCAACACATGCACACACACACAAACACACACACAAACACACGCTGATAGTCCTATTGAACCTTTTAAAAACCAGACGTAATTGGATGTGAACAAATAGTTTTAATTAATTATTTAGCAATTCCTCTTACAAAATGTTATTCCTCTTCTGATGCTCTGAGTATTAACCTTTCACAGTAACACCACAACGTACCAGGTGACCCATAAAAGCCTACAAATCCTCCATGACTAAACAGTTCTTTGATCAATACAGCTACATGGCAAGGGCCTATAATGTGGGTACCCAACCCTATACCCGTAGCCAGGCACCCTATACCCCCTTTAACATACCCCGGGGATCCAGGCCCCCGCTGGGGGTGAGCTGCTCACCTGCTCGATGAGTAACTCACACACACCTGTGACCCCCCCCCCCCCCGCCCCCTGTGACAGACATAGCGTGCTCGGCCGACCGTGACGGGGGCGGCCAGGCGTGACCAGAGACATCTCCTACCTGGTACTTTCTTCACCTGAGGTCGCTGAGCCGAGAGTGAGTCACTCTGCACCTGCTCACTCTTAGCCGTTTAGCTCACTTTGTTTCAAGAGAAGACAAATGCAGAAATTTGTTCTAATTGACCTCGAACAAACGTTTAAACCCCAGAGACGAAATCCACAGCTTGATAGTGCGTGACAATAGTGTCACTTTCATATTTCTTGAAATTTTTTAAAAGTTACCGTGACATTCCCAATCCAAAAACTAATGGAAACACTAAAGATGATTTTTGTTTTAAATGTTCACAAGCTATATTGTTTCACTGAAAAACCTTTTTGTAAATACAAAATGTTATATTATGACTAGGATGATAAAGACCGGAAAAAATAATTTGTCGTTTCCCTTATGTTAATAACATATATCTAGTTATTTAGTCGTCTGGTAGTAGGATCACAATTTCTCTCGAATCATTAACCATAACATTTTGTTCCTTTTTGTAACAGCTAGTTGACAATAAGAACAGACACGCCGTCAAAACAATCAACCTGGTGTGCGGTATGAAATATCAAGCAGCAGGGCTATATCAATGACAATGTAACCTTACCCATCAGACGGAGGCGCCTCTATAGCCATCCCCCATCTGACCACCCCTACCTGGGCGTTGTAAGGGGACCTCCAGCCAGGTAACAGGTGCCGGAGACGGTTTGTGAATAAACATCCTTTTTCATAATCCGACCCCGAAGATTTGGCACTCAATTAACAGCACAATACTAATCGGTGCAATTGGATCCGCTCCGAATCTGGGCCGGAGGGAGGGGCTGGCTGTTTGGGGTGCGTCTTTTAAAGTCTGCATTAAACAAAGGTTGGCAAAGAAGGAGTTGAATACTGTGTGTTTTTTTTCATCTCGGAGGGTAGTTTTGCTGGCAGCTGGTTAGAACAAGCCGGGATCACATAGGTATCATGTAGCAAGCCTTTGATCATTACAGATATGTGACGTCATTCTTTTGGCTACAGTGTGCTGCTTTTAAAAAATGAGGGATTTTATTACCGTAATGAACCACATGTAACACTACTTTTTCGTGTGAGTAAAGGTAAGTTTAAGAATTTATGACATTGTCAGCATTCTTGAATTAGGCCTACTTGTCTTTGATGTAGGTAACCTTGTGATGTAACAAATGATGAGTGTAATTTTATCCCGAAATACCAACCATAAGAAATGAAGGTTATAAAACCAAACTCGCCATTTTCATTCTTAAGTTGTATCGATATCTTATGATGTTGTAGTGATGTGAACGTACATACCTTGGGTGAAATTCGTTAAAACGTTGCACTACGAGGACCCGTAATGTTACGTTATTGCAGTAAAATGAAAATATCCATAAAATATACCTACCCGCGTTTAGAAATATCTATCACTATCAGTCCCTTGTACATCTGTCTATCGTATTCAATGATAAATCTTAAATTTATTGCAAACTCAAAATTCAGTAGAGAATAAAGAACAAACCCAGTTATTATATTGTCATAGTCAATGTAACAATCGCAGTTCCAACCATCTTCTTTTCTTCTTTTGCTTAACCAAACAACACCGCACCTGCGGCAGCGAAAACTAAATTGAACCCTGTTTGCTCTTAGGGGAAAAACATCCAACTGAAAATGATTTCATTGAGAATTGGCGTCAATAATCCGGTCCTCCAGGGTATTGCCCCACGTCACTCGGCCTTCACCTGGCCTCTGGGCCCTGGATGGTCATGTTCGTCACGTGACCGCTGCCGGAAGACGCACAGGGCATGCTGGGAACGGCCTCACCTGACTGGAGCTAGTTCCCGCCGCACGCCACTTCCACGTATCTTCACGCCAAACACCATTAATTCATGATGGTTATTAGGGTTTGGCTTGGATTTGAAAATGGAATGGTAGTATAGGTCTATTATTTTACTACTTTAGGCCTATTTGATTATAAAGTCCACCAGTGGTTAGGAAAGCGGTATAGGCCTAATATCACTCTTAGTTTTCTAGAGTCTCCTAGAGAATATGAGAAAGTGAGGTTCAAATGGTTCAAATTATTCATTATATACAGGAATAAAAGACAAATTGTAGAGGGCAAATGATAAATTCTGATAAACACCCCCTAAAGCCCATCTTCGTTTCTCACCACACTGTCCTCTCATGCCCCCTGACGGCTTTTCAGGTTGATAGCATCACAACTGAACCATTATATATTATATTATGATAATTCCTCCATTGGATTGGCTCATCTACCGCTCCCTTTTCAAATGTTCCAATGTTCCAATGTTTCTAGCACAAGCTGGTGATACCTGTACGTAAACCACATTTCAATTTGACTGAGAATCAAGCCAGTGAGATACATATCCAAAATAAAAGTGTGGAGTAGACACCAAACTCGACAAGCACAAATGGATGGACGACTTGATAATATTTATTACTTTAGTAGACAGGTTGCACAATGATCAACATGCTTCGACTGTATGAAAGTCTTCGTCAGGATATCCAAAATAAGCATAACAATTATCTTCTGGGATGTAAAGCTCTTCATCAATTCAATCGTCCGAATGATATTGGGACTATTGAATTGATACAGCGTTCATACGTGATCATGGGTGATCAGTTGTTTCATCATAATAGAATTATGATATATTATGATGAAACAAATGATCACTTAGGTTGCCGCCTAAAGAATAAATTTGGAGTGTGAACTTGTCTTACACATGTTGTACATTCGATACATTATTTCATGAATCGATATGGCAGCTTATCTGAAAGAAGAACAAAGACAACGTTTCATTAACCTTTTCCAAAAAAATTAGTTAAGGGGGTAGTTTGCGATCGCTATGGGGTAGATGTAGAATTTATTAAAATGTAATAAACGTTACCTGATGTCAATAACGAGTATCTTATGTTTTACGCATATACCAACAATAATGGCTATTAACTGCATGCTAGATCTGCTTTTAGCAACGTAAGGGGATAGTTCCTTGGTCGAAAGGTATCATTACCCGTCATTCACCGCTGGATATCATTAATGTAGCAAGTGCATCAGATTTACAGAGTCTAGTACAAATTAAAAAGCTTATATTATATTTCTGATGTCCCGTATGACAACACCATATGAAAGGGCTGCACTCTATTTCCTGACTAATGTTAATGTTCATAGTTTTATCTATACCTCCTGCTATCATTCTCTGTACTCTGTGTGGGAGGTAGCATAGCAGGCAAATTAAGAAACTATTAGAAAAAAATCACCGATCTAAGTATGTGAAAGTAGGCCTATGTTACCTGCTGATGGGTCATTCTGTATCGTGAAGTATAATTATTTTTACTAATAAGATAAAGAAGAAAAACCTGATCCAGTAGCAATGAAAAGTATCACTCCTGCATTATTTATGATAAAAACCAAACATGGCTTGCAGTATGCGATTTTTTCTTGAAATTCCTAACGATTTCACAATCGAGATACCACTCAATGAATCATTATTGTTACTTGAAATATATTACCCCAACGAACATTGACGCATTTACAACATTGCCTAGAAATATTTCCCAAGAATGAAAATTCTAAATACAAAATTATTGCACCTAATATTTCAGATCGCAGCAAGATTCGCAAACAACGAATTGGTCTTAAATTAAGTAGTTTACCCTGCAGCTGATGGGATTATGACAGAGGAGATAAAGTGAATTAAACCTGGATCACACTATACGATCACCCCAGTAGTTACGACAGGGTTAAGGCAGAACCAAAAAGAATAATAAAACAATCAGTTATTTCGGGTCTACACAAGAATGTATACACTTTTAAATGATGGAGAAATCAGAAACGTTGTCTTTCGTATCAGAACAAAATTGTAAAAAGCATTCCATTCATTCCCGATCCGATCCTGGCTGAAGTTTTGTAGACCTTTTGTCGTAATGTCCATATTCGGAAGACGTGAGGAGTCTTTAAATACCGCTGAGACAGGCTTTAGCTTGGATCAAACCTTACGACTATGACCAAGACTGTGTCAAAACGCTCACGTCATGGTTATCTTCATAATAATAGGGCCTACGTACATGCTTACTAAGGATGTCTGGAAACCTGCCTTAAGTACTAGAGAAAAGATGCAGCATCCAATATACTGTAAGTAACACTTGTCAATCACGGACAAAATCTCTCGGTGTGAACCGAACTTAGGTGGGGGACTCCCGGTGAGGTGGCTGAGTGGCTCAGGAATTGTGACTCAGACTGGATAATGAGATGACAGGCTTTGGGAATGTATCCTAGGGGGATATTTCCACACTCTGCTAGGCGTATCTATTAATGACCTGATTTTCTCTATTTCATGTTATGATACCAACATTAGGGCGTCAAACCTGCATGCAGACCTTCTGCGTTGGATTGGAATAAGCCAAACAAAAATTTGAATAAGATAACCGGGCACAAATCTGTTTTTTCTTTTTAAATGCCCCCTTTAATAAACATTAACAAATGAAATAATTAAGTAAGCCTATATGTGGTTTTGAATAATACAATTAGGATAATAATGATCATTTGAAAATAATAGTTACACGTTTGGTTGAAAAAGAAACAAGACGATTCGCATACAGGCCATATACTGAAGCCAATTTGATTATAAAGCCACGGTATAGCTAGCAGGCCTATAGGTCTGAATGGCATGAGATGCCATGTAATTAACTCTTTTCATCAAAATGCTAAATCATTACCAAAATGGCATGCTTGGTCGAGAGAATTATCTCCGTCTGTTAATTATGATACACCAATCCATAAGAAACATTACTGAATCAATATGCCTTCATTACTTGGAGATATAGAATGATTTATGTGAGTTATGCCGTACACGCTATGGCTTATCTCTCTCAAAGAAAGTAAGATAACTGCAAACATACAGAAGGGAAGAGGTCGGTTCAACACGTTGTACGATCACACTCGGTTATCATTGGCGAGGACATGTGGCAAATTTCCCTCACAAGCCTGTAAAGATTAGTCATAGGCTTGTTGTGCAAGAAGCATCTGACTCCGTGGCGCAACGGTAGCGCGTCTGACTCCAGATCAGAAGGTTGCGTGTTCAAATCACGTCGGGGTCAAGATAATAATGTTTTTTCATCATCAATTCAAACACTTTCCTACATTCAAGTAACTGCATTTACTTGTAAATGATGGGAATTCATTTTTCTGCATTATTGATAGTGAACTTCTCTCTGATAGATTAGATTCTATATCCTAAATTTTTCCAACTGACTCCGTGGCGCAACGGTAGCGCGTCTGACTCCAGATCAGAAGGTTGCGTGTTCAAATCACGTCGGGGTCAAGACCATCATTATGTTTTTTTCATTATCAATTTAAACACTTTATTCTTACATTCAAGTGATTGCATTTACCAGTAAACAATGACACTTCTTTTTTCTGCTTTATTGATAGTGAACTTCTCTCTGATAGATTAGATTCTATATCCTAAAGCCCCATATCCACTAGGCGATTTTACCGGCGACAACCAATGGGAAACGGGCAGAAGCGGCCGATTCCTATGATCCCCTGTTAGTATAGTATATTGAAATGTGCAGCTTTGATCTGAATCAGCCCTAAAATCGGCCGACTCTAAGGGTAGAATTGGCCGATTTTAGGGCCAATGAGTCGGCAGACTCAGCCAAAATCGCCTAGTGGGTATGGCGCTTAAGTGTTTTCAGCTGACTCTGTGGCGCAACGGTAGAGCGTCTGACTCCAGATCAGAAGGTTGCGTGTTCAAATCACGTCAGGGTCAAGACAATAGTTTTTTTCATTATCAATTTGAACACTTTTTTAACATTCAAGTAATTGCATTTAACTGTAAATGGTAGCAATTTCTATTTTCTGTTTCATTGATAGTGAACTTCTCTCTGATAGATTAGATTCTATATCCTAAATTTATCCAACTGACTCCGTGGTGTAACAGTAGCACATTTGACTCCAGATCAGAAGGTTTGCATGTTCAAATCACGTCAGGGTCAAGATGTGTTTTTCAGTGCAGTTAATTTTAAACATCCAAGAGACTGCATTCAGCTGTGTAGATGCACATTTATAAGAAACGAGAAATTAAAATTGACAGTTTTATATTGATTTAGAGTAAAACAGTTAAGAGTTGGACTCGCCAAGGATTGTGATTACACCTGTAGGTGATAAAAAATAGATGATATTAAGATGGAGAAAGTTAATAGCACATAGAGGTTCATTTAGCCCACCGAATTGTAAATAGTTTGTAGAAGGGATGGTGGGTGGGGAAATACGACTTGTTGGTATGAAAGTTTGAAGAAGACTGACTGCAACCGGTTGTAGGAATGTCATGCGCAGTGCAGTATATATATGTTAATGAGATGCAAAATAGTATTGTGTTCAAGGGCTCTTGTGTAAAATGGGCACCCATTGCACAAAATTGCAATGCGGTACTCATTTCTTCTTTGTTTCTATTTTATTGATATTGAATTTCTCTTTAATTGTGCAGTCGGTCACATTTCCGTGATAACCACATTATTAATTTATTCATTCTAAATGATGATCATTTTGAACTATATTTCAGTGTGTTTATTTGAATGAAAAGTACCATAAACATATACATGTTCATGTAAATGCATGATAAAGGACAATGTTGATAATAATACATTGATCACCAATCTATAGCGGCCAGTCCATTTTTGGCAGTTAAGATCATCTTCACTTACTTGCATAGGCGACATCCTATGGTGATGTCAGTAAGATATAAAAAAGGGAATTTGAGTATTGTCGCATATAGCTCATTGTACATGTATATTCATGACGCCTATATGGCACTCCCCGGGGGCACTCCCCGTAATTATACACGATATCATGCCAATAGGCTCCACTATTTACATGGCAATAGGGCATATAATGTGAATTGACTTGAATGTATGTGTCCGCGACCTCACCAAGATTCATTATCGCCTTTATTGATTCTATTATTCATGCGACGTATTTATTAGTAGTATCCGGAAATGGGAATTTATAGATGGCTTCATTGTTGTCGCATACATAGTTTCTCTTTTTCAGGCGACGTCATGTATACATGTCTCTCGTATAAACGACGTCACATAGGCCTACACGATGTATCCTGGAGGGCTATAGCTGATTTGCCTCTCAGCTGACTCCGTGGCGCAACGGTAGCGCGTCTGACTCCAGATCAGAAGGTTGCGTGTTCAAATCACGTCGGGGTCAAAGTTGCGGTTTTCTGAAACATCACTACTTTACTTAAGAATTCTGCAAACCTGGCGAAAGCTGGAGGTATCTGTAAAAGAATGACCTTTATAAGCCCAAGCTTAGACATTTAGCTTATTCAATGTAGAATTATAATAGATAGAAGGCCTACGGGCACCTTATTACCTGAAAAAAAGAATACTGCACAGAAAAATACCTGTGGTAATTACACGATAGGCTTTTTATACTCTAAGGCCAATATGTGTTATCAATAATGTCTGTTATACATAAGTTATCTTGACTATTCCTATCTGTCCTATGACTGTTTAGGACTAGGCCATTCATAGTTTTCATAGCATTGGTTTTGACTTAAGTAGTTTGTTGAGCGTGGGCCCAACTGGGAATAACGGATAGGCCCTAATAACGATTATGTCCAAATGCAACAACTTTGATTTCTTGTTCATTAATAGACACTTTGATCTTCAAAATAAGCAGCAAAATGGGAATCATGGTGCCTTGATATTGACCAGCAAGCTCCAGAAATGTTTTTGTATTTTCCTCCGAGACTCGTTGACTGAAGTCGATGTTTTCAGAAACGTTGCCTATAACCGGCTCGATATAAATAGTGGAGATCAGCCCTCCTACATACCAACCCTTTTAGAGAATAAAAAGGGCATACAGTAGGGTCTACTGACGATATGTAATCAATTAATGACCTTGATCTGTATGTTCGTTTAGATGAAGGTTTTCAGCAATATCTTTGAAAATGACGTAAGTCAGGGGAGGTTGGAAGACCTCAAGGTTAACAAGGCAGGGCTGTATGCTGAAAAAAGACTTTCAGGGACTGTCAGCCAACAGTAATGACTTTAATGAACTAATGGCCCGAAAAGCAACGTAAGCAATGTGTGCCTCCCTCATTGTCCCGACCATGATGACTCTATATTCTTGTACAGTTGACATAGAGTGGAGACTTTAGGCTAGGGCCAACTGGAAACTATATATTCGAATGGCCGTTATACCAAAAAGTGAGTAGTATAAAAAAGTAGGGGGAGTAATGGTAAATGATTATTCTACAATTAGATCTGTATTTAACACGGAATCTATACTACTTGAATTAGTGTTCTTATACAGTACTTCAATGATGCTTCCTTTCAATTCAATCACAATATCCTCACTTGGAAAACTTTTTCAGTTATATCTACAGAAATATTATCTACAGTACAGTGGGCTGGCCACAGTCGTTTCCAAAATTGGAAATGACTGAACCCCTTTAAATCCTCCCAGTGAGATTTCTTATGTGGCTTATTCCCCTAGCTTTAGAGAAATGTTTCCTAGGTTGATACCCAAATCATTTTTTTTATCTAGATAAAAAGAGACAAATCAATTATCCCTTTCAAAGTGCACATCTCGACAGATGCCGCTGGCAGATTCAAATCCAGTTTCTAATGGCGTCTAGGGTAACATTTGATCAAAAGTAGAACCTAGAATTTTGCATTCTGTTGCGCGAAAATATGTACTTGACGAATTTGAACTCATTTCCAGTATGGGAAAAGGACACCATTAGATACCCACTTTCTGCTTCAGTGACGTAATGCATTAAACTCACTATCGTTGCCCCCGGCAGCGACTTCAAAAGACACTTTCTGTGTTGTCACATCCAGGTTTGGGAGACTTCAAGGGGATTACACTGAAACTATGACAAAAAACACCGATAATTTATGCTAACCTCATCGGGTTAAGTAAGTGCGTTTCCATTTTCACAAGTCTCTTTTTCTTCTCCGATTTTCATTAAAATTCTCCACCAACCAGTTTGACCCAGAAATCACAAATGAAACTGAATGTTATTTCCTTCAGTTTCAGCAAGTGCGTTCCTCTCCTTTCAAGTCATTTCTTGTAGGTGTCTGTTTTTTCTATCCTTTTTGAAGGTCTTTTAACTGCTTCCTTTTGCCTTGATTCGCCTTTTTTTTGGTCGGAGACTCTCTCCAGCTGTGTCCTTCAGAAAACAGTCCCCGCCAAGATTGATAGTGTGTTTTTTCTGTGTTGAGGCCTACCTTTGCCTGCCTGGCGGTGGTAGAGTGCGGGCTGGGTGTAAGGAGGGTACCCACAGAGGCACGTACACACCCAGTCAGTGCAGCTCAATATGCACTGAGTGCGCGCACTCGGTGACGGATCCAGCCCCCTACCCACACCCCCACCAACCTACACCCACACCCCCACTTAGGTAGGTAGGGATCCTCTGAAGGGGGTCTACTGCGTCTGAGGACACCATTCACCCACACCCATCTCTCAACTGTTAAGGCACTGGTGATTAATATTCTTCGTATAGGTATATAAATGCACTTGAAATTGTTTTATTTTATTTGTAAAATGATGTTTGTCCATACAATTTCTAACTGTGAATTATTAAACTGAACTTTTATCAGTAGGATAACCCTAGGCCTATAGGCATATACTTGCATGACAAATAGGATAATTAGTAATTTCTGGTATTATTAGATCAGGCATTTAGGCCTATATGTTGTTTCCTAGAAAATTAAATTTGTTAGTACCCATAGTATTACTTTCTTTGCAGATGAATTCTCAATGTGCTGCAAATTTGCTTGGAGAAAAACGTTTATAGAGAAAGGTTCTGAGAATGCACTTTACATTCCAAGCTCTGTGTAGATCTAAGTGGTCTCTGCGAACCTCTCCCTAATTAAGTACAAACCAGTTATTAGCGTGGTGCCAAGGACACTGCGCAGTAAACAGCCTATTAAGTTGGACGAGTCAACAAGGCGCCATGCCATCTCCGGTGCCATCTCAGATAAAAACAGGTGGGAGTGCTAAACGACCAGAGACAGAAGAGTTAACTAGTTAGGTGCGCACCTCGCGACCCCCTGCACCACAAAGGGATGGCCCCGTAGCATCACTACCTGCAGCAACACGTCCACCTCGGATTAAAGCTCGGATCGCCGGGTCAACAAGTACAGTCGAACCCAGCTGTCACACGAAAAAACGCGCCATCTCCGTGCACGGCGAGATCAGAGTGCGCGGCGCCCATTGGTCGATCGGTTTACCCTGGTCCCTGCTGCACGCCGGACAGGGTGCGCGCGCAACACGTGGGTGGCGCGGGGTTCGTGGTAAAAGAGAAGTCCCCTGTGATACATTGGCCATTGAGTGATCAAACTTCACAGGGGTGTGAGGGGAAGGGTTGTTACATGAAGCTTACCAATCATCGCTACTGCGTGCAACCATAGAGGGCGGCAGAGAGAGATTAGTTAGCAAAAAGTAGTGACAAAATTAGCTCTAGCAGAAGGTTCCAGAAAGAATAGCACAGGCCTGAGGGTACTAGTTAAGATCAACGATTAGAGGTTGAAATAATGTTAATGCTTGTCTCATCCCATATCGCTAATAGTGAAATGGTAGTACCTATAGAATGGCTGAGGCGCCTGAGGTAACCATGCACTTGCCACCTTGCCAGGGCATTTCATTACCATTTCATTTTCAAATGATAATGTATATGTCAATTCAATAACCCTCAAAATCATTGATCATATGACAGGATAAGTGACAGCCATGCAATCACAATAACAGAAGACGTGTAGAAATTCAGAGATAAATAGGATCAAAGAGTAAAGACAGTTTCGAATCTGGGAACAGAGGGCCAGGATTACGCAATATGCCAATCCCCGTTTCAGGGAACAAAAACCGGAGACAGACAGGCGACATCAGAAAGTTTGACAGTTTGTCTGAAAACTTTGTGCACTCTTAGATCTCCCAGACCTTTGCAAGTAGGCAAGGTCATCACGCCTCCGCTACCCGGATGTTCGTGTGACAAGGCGGCAGTCATGTCATAGCAGGACATGATGTCTTTTAAGTTTACCAGTGGGTAACAGCCTCAGGTAATTAGCCCTTCTCCGGGGCCGAATTAGTCACGACATCCAGCCTGCCAAACTTGGTGAACATTTCATTACCAAATGCGTACTATAGTAGGATAATGCGTACTTAGAGAGAAGATAAAAAAGATATTCCATGTGCCATTTTCATATACTACTTCCTGTCACGGGTATTTCAGGGTGATATTGCATCCTAGGCATATGGGCCTTTTATATAGTTAGTACATAATTAGTACATATCTCATCTCATTCCATCATAATTTTCATCTTTGAAGCGGACAATGATCAGGGAAAAACACATTAGATTCTCGAATTGCTATTCCTATATACTACTTACAAACATTTCAAATAAGTGTGCTCATCTAAAGAAATTTCTTTAATCAATTATTAAGCTCTTCAAACGACACATATGACTCATCTATGGGAAAACAGACATTCAAATTGTTGTAATGATTACCTGACACTTTGATTTGTCAATATCATAGATTCTAGCATGCTCCTTGGGAATACAACAGGAGGCTGGAGCTACAGGTATTGCATGAAAGGTGTCTTACCACCGCACACCTGGTATAATCGTCGTCAACATACTCTATTAAAAGAAAACACAGCCCTTTGTCAAGCATTTCTACGGTTATAAACACTCTGGTTGCTAGGTAACAGGAGATCAAAGACTGGTTGATGTATTTCCGATCAATGCCAAATACATGCAAGATATTTTCTTTTGCATCGATCTGAAAGGTCCAAATGAGCGATTTATTGCAATATATAGATCTAGGGATCGCCCTTGATGTAAATTAGGAAAACCACAATGCCAAAAACCAAATTGACACATCGTTACATAATCCATGTAAAAGTAATGTAAAGACGCAGAGGTTTTCAAGAATAATTTTCCAGAGAAATTATGGTATTTTCGAAACAGTCTAAAGAATGGCGATCGATTCTTGCTCTTATTCCCCATTACCAGTTGCTTCTTCATGCCTCCGCTAGATGTCCTTGTATACTTGGTTGACGTAGGCGTGACGTAATTGGCGTTATTACGTCGAATGGCGGCGTGTCTGGCAGCAGCGACACCTTTTTTAAGACCTACCTGGCGAAAACAAGAGGTGGGACAAAGAGGGGTCGTAGTTTGCCCACACGCACAGAATCCATTCTCCCAGGCCCGCGCCAATGAATGCTGCCGGACCTGTTATTCCGTCAAACCCCGCATTATACCGGCCCGGGTTTTAGTCCAATCAGCGCATGCTCATAACCGGTACGGATCATGATTATGAAACGATTTATTAGTACGTCCACGGCGCCTGGTGGCGAGGGAGGCAACTAAAAGTGGACTCTCTGGCGTTCAACTGCAACCACTCTGGATTATTCTCAACCACGCCATCATTTTTTCTTGACGTGGCGTAAAGTGCATTCTCATATAAACGTAACCACCCATATGCCATTAGCTGTTGGGTGTTACATGGTGTGACGTTTATATTCTGCGGAGATCAAACAGGTACATGTATGGACGATCTATTGAGCTGGAGAGGGTCCGTGTACAGTAATAACCCATTTCCGATAAACTGCCATCAGGTGCCATGTGTTTATAAAAACGTGTTTTTTTTTGTTTTTATTGAAAACATCGCTTAATACATTGAAGTTCTTCTAATTCTGGTGATATTATGGATATTTACAAAAATTGATGATCGATGTAATGAACAGTGATGATAATAACAATACAAATAATTCTAGTAATTACCATATTACACATCCCATAGTCAAGTGTTGGTGGAATAGTAGACGGTAGTACAATGAAATTATAGACTGATAACGTTTATTGTACACGGCCACAGATGCATGAAATAATGATCTACAATCCATAAAGTAATGGTGTTAAACATAGGATTGTTCATGCTTTCTGTTAATAATGTAAATTATTTAACAGTGTTAAAAATGTGGTAGCATAACCAAAATTCTAACTTTGGTTTAAAAGGCTGGTTGACTTCCTGTACCTCAGGTTTGTCCCATATAGTTTGATGTGGAACATGATGTATACAGTCATGTAGTTTAAAATTCTAGAATAGATTCACAACCACATGCTATTTATTGCAATGCTTATAGAAAATCAGTTATTCTCTTTCTTGACCCTCTAGATACCCGACCTTGTTAATGCTGAACATGTCATTCTACAATTCATAATTACTGAGATATGGCCCCAAATATGAAAATTAGTCTGAAAAAAAACACCCTAAAAGTCCAGTTTTCTCTAGATTCATTTTGTAGAATAGTTTATGCTTCTGGCAGCAAAAGAGTTAAGAATTTCCAATTCAGCCATCAGTCTGCATGTTTATCATTGAGAAGGTTTTTTTAATTGTGATTATATATGTTCAACGTGACTAACTTCCTAGTTACAGAGGGTTGTTCCCTCTATCATAAAACAATATTAAAATGCCTACTCGCAATATATGGGCGGTCATGCGGAAGCTATATTGCAGACCGTTATATTTGTTCTCTTATCCAATTTCCCTGAAAAGATGAAAAGACACAATTTGTAATAAACCACAGATTTTGCTTATAACCATTTAACTTTCCTTAAACCAGATCGTTGAGGTCAAGCGCACTAACCGGTTATTAATACTCCAGCTGTACCGCAGTGGAACAGCGAATTTATTTTCATCGTAAAACAACATTCTTTTTACAGCACAGATTAAGTACAACACTGTTGATCATAATACGCACAGTAGTGATATTGCC
Source organism: Lepidonotus clava (assembly GCA_936440205.1). Lineage (NCBI taxonomy): Eukaryota > Metazoa > Annelida > Polychaeta > Phyllodocida > Polynoidae > Lepidonotus > Lepidonotus clava. The sequence continues at coordinate 37,740,042 of OW387141.1, forward strand.
TGAATATCATAATGCAAACTGTCATTTCAGTCAAAGACTCATCTTGTTCGCTTAATTTGTTGAATCGTGAGTTTCTGGATACTGTTTCCACACACAAAAAAACACTTAAAACCTAAACGGAAATAAATTAAGCTTTCTATTTGTCAGGGTCGTCACAATTCACATTGTACCTTGATCATTCCTTTCTGATATCTGAGTTGTATGACGTCAAAGCTATGGTTTTGGAATTCGATCAATAGAAACAATAATAGCATTGATTCAGTTGCCACCTGCCTGTGATCAGGTACATTGTACCAATAATAGAAAATTAGCACTTGTTCATGTAGAGATGTATACATGCATGTAATGGTAAATTGGGAAATAGGAAAAACATTGCATCGACGAGATACGGGTTTGTAATAGGTTGGTTGAGACATTTAAAAAAGCCTCCATCAAAGTAGACTGGATAAGAGCCTTGGAGTTACAACTAAGAAATGAACATCTGTCTAAATTGGCTATAGAGTTTCTTTTCCTTTAATCGCAAAGTAAAACGACCAAATAAATCGACCTACTTTCGTTCCTGTTAAAGCAGAAGACAATTTCACCAGCGTACCGGAAGTGCTTGCATCACGCATCGTTCCAGCTGCTGGTTTCCCGCGCCCTCTGACCTCTGCCTCAGCCTCGTTATCGGTAAAGAGACAATCAATGGCCCCCAGCAGAATGATGCTCGGGGATATAGGTACATGCCCGCAACTGCAGGATTGCACTGAATAACCTCATGACACTTCTTTATGTCCACCTCAAGATCCATCCTTGATTTGACTTCTGTATAATTATGTGATGACAATTATATTAGGACCATGTGCTCTCCAAGTTTTGAAAGAAGTAGAAGAAAAACTTTTCATTTCGAGGAAGTATAAAACTGCATCAGTAAATCACAAAATCACTAAAAGATCTGATTGTCTACTAAAGTTTTCGGAGTAAGTGTGAGCAATCATCACACAATACCTTGGAATTTCACCTTCCTATAGTATATAGATTTAAGTTGGGCAGAAGATATGCAGTCGTTATTTCTCTCTCAAATGGCTTTCCGGCTACAGTCCAAATCTTCGATTTCTAAATGATTGATCTATCTATTAATATTAGACACGAAAAAATAATGACGTACATCCTGTTGCACTGAACCAATTATTGTTTGCTAAATTTTAAAGCAAACGGTTCTTAAGTTGATTTCTAAATGGTTTGGACAACAGGGCGAGATGGTGATTAATTCTTTTTCCTCGCGGTATGTTAGAAATAAACCGCGACAAACTGTAAAAGATGTTCTTATTTATGCATATGTCTGAATAGAATTTAAAAATGTCCCGAAAGATATTAAAAATCATATTAATTGACAATTGATCAAAATTTTGGGACCAATGTTTTGTTACAATGTTCTACATTGAATGTGTACATATATGACTCAGTTCTCTACGCATATTTGTACATGAATCCTGACTCGGAATATAACAATTTAAACATTGGACTCATAAGGTAACCGGAATTATCCGAAGTGAGCTACTTTCATAGAAATTTAAGATTCTGTTCCTTGTAGATAACACCAAGATGTTCTTAAAGGCCTCCGAAGCAGGTGAATGGGTAGTCTCCGTATGCAGGTACGGAGGGTTGAGTGTTGTGATAGAGGCGGAGAAAAGGGAGAGGAGGCAAGCCCTGGAGGTGAATCAGGTGGGTTACACCGTGTTAAGGGTGGACTGAGGAGGGTGTACGTGGATACAGACCTTCAGGCTACCTTTGAAGCACCCTACCCCTACCCCTGAGGTGAGGGCAGGGGGGGGGGGCTGCACCGAGTCACTGAGATACAACCTTTGCTGAGCTGTGTTCACACGAAGGTGCAATAAGTGCGCGCCATCAGTGGCCACCAGGCGGCGGGAGGTGGTGCAGGGGGCACATCAGAGGTAAGGGTGCACCCAGCTCACCTCCACCCCTCGCCAAGTGCACCCGGGTCGTTCCTCCCTATATGGTTGTACCACGCATTCCGACCAATGGCCTGAGGAGGTATCTACGTGCTGTTACATATTCAGACGTGGATGTTGCCGTTACGAATGCTTGTACGTGCATTGACAGGTTATCTGAAGGAACTTGTTTACTTGATCCCATGTAAGCATTTAAGAAGTGTCCCAGGGCAAAATTGTAATAATCAGGCTAGTTTTAGGTATTTCAATTTCTTGCGCAACACCAAACTTAGGGCACGATGCCTGACGACACTACCACTTTTTATATACTACTCACACTCATCGGCCGCTATTCAATGTTGACACCAAAAAAGCGTTTATGAGAAGGAACAAAATGGTTTACGTTGAACATTTAGTTTAAGTATTTACCTACAACATTACGATAGTGTTTGAAGAAAAACATTAGCCCCATCTCTTCAAAGTGGTTTGTACGACCCTCACTGCCTATAGGCTTAACTGCTATATTAATCTTCCCTCTAAAGTAAGATACACAGATCAGGGCATTTGAATGACTTGTAATACCCTGCGTGTAGTCTGTGCACGAGGCCAAACTTGTTGCTTTAGATTCATTTTACTACATGTAGTGAGATCGGCGCCTAGAAACATTCTCCATAGAAAAGATATTACATGTATTAAGATAAGAAGGTTAGGTGACAGGCTACTCCGCGGTGAGATCACCCCACACAGGTGTGACGATAAGGTGTTTAAGAGGGTCGGGTGCTGGAGGAGATAGAGTAAGAGAGGTGCGGGCAGCAGGTGTACAACAAGAGGCCTCATTCAGGGAAACAATACACTATGTATGGGTATGGCACGGGCTGGGGGACACGTGGAGCGGTGGGGTCCCTCCATGCTAAGTGCATGCCTGTCATTGTCTCTCGGGCAACCACTTGTTTCAGTTTCAAAAGACGTACTCCACCACGCATGCGCAGGGCGGCCCGCACCGGCTCCCACTCCGCGTTCCGCCAGAGGGCGCCAGGTGACGCGGTACGGACACACTGATTTTTCGATTAGGTTGCCTCGTGCACCCTGCACTGACAAAGCCGAGGCAATCCACTGCGTGGCGCCGAGAACTTTCGGGGCGCGTTTTATTATCTCAGATACAAGCATATCAATACTCGCACGGCGCAGATGAAACGGGTAGCAACGTTCAATTGGCAATCTTTTGCCAGGTTTATCGAGTTCAGGAGGATGCGCAGAGACCCGGTGCTGATGGCGCATGCGCACGGAAATCCATGCACTCGGGAACGCTGCCGCCTCCTTTTAGGGCCTTCCTTTTCTTGCTGCCAAGTGCGCTCTGGCAGCTGGCTAAGGATGCACGCTATAGGTGGGGCATAGCATGTTCAAGCTGTTTTAAAGTTAAGAAAAACTATATGCCATTTACTCCGCCTTTTAAAATACACATATGTTTTTCTTAACAAATAATCCCAGATCCTACTTTGTCAGGTCTATGTCTGAACGATACAACTTTAATCTTTGGCCCAGATTGTGCCCCCAGGGTACGGATCCAGGAGGGTCCAGGAGGTCCTGAACCCCACTCCCACACCGTTTTTTGAGGGAGACCTTGAGAAACTTGAGAAAGAGAAGAAAACGTCAGACATGTGCATGTGAATGCGCAATGTTTTAATAGTATTTAGCCTATATGCAGACCCCTCCTTTCTGAAATCCTGTATCCGCTCCTTGCCCCTTGAATATTTTGTTCATCTCTCAGAGACGTGTTGCACATCCCTCACCAGGCGGCAGTACACGGAAGGTGGCGGCGGTGCTTGTAGGTGTAGGTGGTGGTGATGGGGTGATGGGAGTATGACAAAAGGGTCCCAGGAGATCTCTGGCAGTGTTTACCCAATGGAGGTTCTCCAGGTGCGTTCTCATCCATCAAGCAGGAGGAAAGACGTCCAACTTGGCGGGAGTTGACGCAGGCCGAGGTCGTGCAGTTCTCCTGCTCCCTGCCATTAGTTGCCACCACTGGCGTTGGCCTGGAGGTGTCAATCAGGATTAAGTAGTCTCTCTATGTCTACCCTCAGCTACATGTACATCAGAGATACTAGAGCATCAGTGGATCCACATCCATCATATACTTACAAATGATGGTCTTATATCCATGTAGAGGTGGTTACTGATCGTGTTGTCTTTTAGAATGATAAATTGATGTGAAGATATAAATGAAACATTTCCCCAGTGGTGAATTGCAAGTGTTCCGTAACCTACAATTTTAAGGTAATTGACCTCAGTGACAATATCGAATATAACATGATTTTATATTAATTGATGTCAATTGAAAAGTGGATCATTTTCACGATATTAGACAATGAATCCAGCTGATCATTTGTTTAATAACGGTATTGGAAATGTTTAGAATATCAGAGTTGAAATAATATTCTAGTGCATTGGTAGCAGCAACATATTTTCCAACTGTAATTTTGTTTGCTGACAGGATGCATAGCTTAAAGCTACGTCGGTCTGACCCAGTTATTTTTAATCCCCCAAATCCGTTTGAAATAAAATAGCCAGTGAGGAGGATGAACTGCAAACCCATTAAGACCCTGGATCTGTAACAGAAAAAAACTTCATTTTTCAGCAAGGATACCTGACACTGCAATGAAACGTTAAAACGAACATCTGTGTAATGCCTAATAGACAGTCTTATTTTTAAAAAAAAATCCTTTTTGATAAAGGGGGGGGGGGGGGGTAGGGGGTTGTCGCTAATTCGAGGAAACAAACGGTGGAAACCTGCATGGATATTGCCAAAAATCCGGACTCAAAATGTCCTTACACACTTCAGAAATGCAATAATACTTTGACGCTCTGAAGTTATTGTCAAAAACATTATTATGAAAAGAACATGATATAAAAAAATGAAAAACTAACTTCATGCCCTTGTAATACGCAGCGGCGTTTGAAATGCGAAGATTATCCAAAAGAAATTATGATGTATCAAACCTCCCATATTATATTACATAATCATAAAGTACCTTAGTAAGCCTTTAATAAGATATTTGATTTAGACACTTAATTAGATTTGAGCAGACCACAGGTTTACCTGCGTAATAACAGAAAGGTGAAATTTGAGACACTACGAACTGTACCTGAAGAGTCCCTTGTGAAGATGTAACAAGGTGTGGGAAATGTTGTCTCTAGATACATCGATCGAAGGCTACAACAAGATTAGATATTGTCACTGAAAATTACTTGAAATTTGAATAAAATGAGCCATATTGTAATGATTTAATGTGATCCTGTATATATTTTTCACATTTGTAAGTGTAATAACTCCAAAAACCAAGGGAAACCTTGATGATTATTACCAATAAATTTTTTTTAAAAAAAAGTAAAGTGAAATTTAAGAAATCAATTATGTCTTTATGTAGGACTCAATAGGATATTAATCACTGGCTATTGGAAAGAACTAACAATTACTCCTTGCTCGTCCCTCATATCACTCTGTATAATATATCAAATAATGTGTGCGACTACTGGAAGAACCTGTAAACACGTGATGAAGTCAATGAACATTATTTTTTAAAATTAAAAAAAAGGACTTGAATTTAAATTCGATTTTTTTAAGATGACTGGTACGAGTCTTGGAAACCATTTTGATTACCATACATTTGACTTCAATATGAAGTTACTGGTACGATATGGGTTGGACTTCATCATGACTTGAATAACGGAAAGAAATCTGAGTTTTGCGTCGGCCTCGAGCTAAAATGTCATATCATGGTTGTGCAAAGTAATGAAACGTCTATGGTAATGGTTTAGGTGTACAACAGATTTCGAGTCGCAACACAACAGTTTCTATCTTTCATAAATGTCTCTGCTGTGTCAATGATAACGTCCACTGCAATACCACCAGGTGTTATTCGGTCCGTGTTCATATTTAATTTCTTTAAAATGTTCAATTTACCATGATGGAATCTTCAAGAATGTAAGGCTTGTATATACATTAAAACAGAACCTTTTGTAAAGAAATATACTGATGAAGTAGATTTCTGAAATTGTATTTTATTTATTGAAACTTCGTTCAGGAATTAATATAATAATATATTTCAAACTAAAAACCATGCGAATGTATTTCTCAATGTTGAAGAATGTACTTTTTATTATTGAAACCCTTAGAAAAAAACATGTTATCACACTTTTATCTTTATAATTGACGGGGTAAAATATGCATTTAAAATTCCATAATAGTCCTTATTGGGCTCATGCCTCCCACTAAGAGCTCTATGAACTGAAGCATTGTATCACGGCTTTTAGGATACCATACCCATATCGAACAAGTATGTGGTATTACTTCAGAGTTATCATATGGTAGTATTGAATAAACAGAGAGTCCAGCTACCAGTAACCCACTGCGTTCATTATTGTGTCATTGTTAGCTTTGTAAAGGTAGGTAGTTTAACTTCTTATATTGTATTAGTTGAAATATAGGCCTATGTTAGGGGAGAGTTCTCTTTATCTAGGTGGTTCAGGTCTAAAAGAAGATACTTGCTTGCAGAGGTACAATATAGTTTATTATGCGTTAGATCCATAAAGACTGAAGAGCACAACTTCACCATCTACATGACCAATCCAACAGTCAAGGTTATAAACCGATGAATACTCCTAGTAACCCAGCCTTTCATGAACATCTCGCTCAAGTATAACCCTTTTCTAAGGGACTGCATATGACTCACTTTTGCTAAGTTCACTGTTGACAGCTATACTCCTATCAGCTATCAGCCTAACAGCTACTCAAGTGAAATATTGCATCATGGTGCAGGTAGAATCCGACTAGAGAATGGTCACCAAAGAAATGCCACCAAACATGTCCCACTAGCTCCTATATCCCACCATATGGGTTTAGTTTCAGTATAACTCTCCACCCATTTTTCCTTGGTGGTTCCTTATGTACACCATCCACTGCTGCCAGTCTACGTTTTATCCCTTAGCTGAGCATACCAAGAGCAGGTGCCACCGTCATGTGTAGGCTCACTGAGCAGGAGGTTGTGACTGTTTCACTTGCTTTTGGCCGTCGCTCATCTTCAATCTGTTAGCAGTTTATAGTTTATTTATTATTGTTGTCTGTTATTCATTATGCTCATGACATAACCTGGTGACCACCACTTCTTATTAATATATCTACACTCTTCTCATTTACTGTACAATCTTTCAGAACTCATACAGTAACTTAAAAATAGATACAGCAATAACTTTGACCCACCATCTGGTGGACATGCAGTCTAACTAAAAGTAAAACACCTTCTGCTAAGAAGCAGCCTACTAACATTTACTTATTTACCATCTCATGCCTAAGGTAAACCGACCTCAGTGCAATATCATACCAGACACCACATCCGCTGATGTGCCAATAGATATTTATCTTTCAGTCTGACCTACAGGTCGCTTACTATATAGATATGTACTTCCGCTGTAACTATATGCTTGTATCATCATAAACAGGTTCATATCCCCTTTTACTTTGTAAAGTGGCTTCCCCTATTGGCCAGCCAGATGTTTATGATTGTCTCCAAGCGGAGACTGCGTTTGATCTGTAGGTGAGGTCAGATCACCGGATGAATCCGTGAACAAGAGGCCTTGACCTCACACCTGAGAGGTTGACGACTACTCACATGGTCTCCCGAAACTCATGATAATTGTCTCACCAGGAATTGACTCTTACCAACGAGTTTAGGTTTCTTTCTTTTCTTACTGCTCCTAATACTGTTTATGCATTACATTACCCGCCACCCTGGGGTAAGTGTTAAAGTTAAGTGGCAAGAGAGTTATAAGAAATAAGCATGGAAATTCGTCTACTCTGCAAGTGAATTTTTTGAACAATATTACTAGCATATACTCACGAAATAAGAGGTGATAACCAAAAAAAATCATTATGTATCCTCAGAGTAAAGTGCTTTAAAACGCACTTATTTGTGACTATCTAATAGTTCATTACGGACCATCCCAGATCAAGTAGCAAAGTCGCCGATCTTATTTCGGTTCTTCATAAATTTCAACCATGTTTTGTCATAACATTGCAGCAGTCAGACAGTGATGGAATTTACATGAATGAATCGAATTGATCATCATTTTTGTCAATCGCCTTTCTAATCGTTTGATCTTACAAAGTATCTCCTCCCTTATGGATCTGTAACCAACCTCGAGAGCCACGCATGATCATGACCACTCACACACAAAAACATTGACCCCAGGTTCAGTCCGTCCGTGCACCCCGGCAACCCTTCCATCGTCACCGACTCAAAAATACCCGCTTTTTGGCGCCTCTTTATCTTGTACCCGGCACCTCGGCGCAAAGGCGGGCTGCACCCCTGCGCACCCACCGGGCGCACCCGATGACCCGGCCTTCCTGATGTCAGCCCGCTGCGCGCGCATCAATCGGTCTTGGACGCGGATCAAACCGCGCGAGTGGCGCCCCCTGGCCGCTGTGATGAGCGGACGCTGTGATCAACAAGTGCATTGTGGGACGCCACCGTGTCTTGGGCGAGAGCGAGGCTGAGGAAGGCCGGGTGCGCTGAGGGCGGCGGGGTTTAGCTTTAGTTAGTGCGATTAGCTAGAGTGTAGAGAGGATGGGGACGTTTTAATGTGGGCGTATTATCTAGGTGTATCACGGGACTGTTGGAGTATGTCTTCTTTGGTTTATTGCTGAATCTTAAAAAGTAAGCCATGCTTTTATGTCAAATGCTGCATCATGCATACATGTATTGATTTTTTATATGTCAGTCTTAGGTGTAGTTTACTTTTAGTTCATGGAGAGAGCCGGGAGTGTTTGCTGCCATGCAGTGTGAAATCGACGACCATTCTTTTAGTCAGTCCACCAACATATCAAGGGATTAACGAGAATTAGCGTCTCGTAAGTGAGTTTCTAAAGAGTTGGACGTGGATATCTGTGGGGAATGACTTTCTGAAATGAAATCAGTTTCTTTATATACCTCTTATACCTCATTTAACGTTTTTTGCTTTTATATTAAGTGTATTCCATAGACGATGAGAATCTGATCAAGTACTATCCCAACGGTTATAACAATTGCACTAAAACTTGGGTCTTAACGCTGACTAGTCAGGACAGTCTGTCCTCGTCCTCTCTTCTTGGCTTTTACCTATATCCTCAACTCCTGTGAATTATACAATATAATTATATCTAGCCAAAACTAAATAACAACGATTTATTTCAATATTTTTGACCTGAATAATAGTTTTTCAGAGCAAGAGCAGTTAAATTATCTTCACTTATGAAAAAGAGGTATTAAATCTCTTGTAACCGAGGTAAAGTTATCAGAAGAATGGTTCTATAACAACTTGGCGGGATTGCTAATGATCAAGTTTCTCCTGCCAACTGGGAGGTGGGCTAGCGTCTTGTAAGAACTAATCATTGGAGCAGCTTATAACAGGTGCACTTATAACAGGTGCACCAGGCTACAGGTTAATTTTCCAGGTACCTCTTATGAAAATCAGCTGTGTAATGAGTTCTGAATAAAGGTAATCAGAAAGAGATTCTAGTATGCTGCCCAGACTTCCATTCTGTTAACCATGTCGTTCTGGTTGCTATAGAAATCTAAGGTCATATGTGGGTGAGGCAGCTGAGAGTTTATTGATATATTGTTACATAAATCAATGTCATCGACGGTATATTTGATAATGATACTGTAAGCCTATATCACATGGATTTAAAAGAACGTAAGACAATAGAACTAGAAGATATATACTTGATCGTATTCACAACTTCGTACATTGATAAACTACACGCATAGTAGACTCTGACTTGAGGATGTGGACATGATCAGAGAAAGACAGATGTGTCAGGATACTTTTTTTTCACTGCCATATCCACAAACCAAACCATCACTTTCTTTTTTTAACAAGTACACGTTTAAACTAATATATGTAAACCCTGTACCCAATACGGGTTAGCTATGTCTATGTACCTTTAGTATGTCTTCTCATAATACGGGGTGGTGACTGTTTGTAAACGATGTAAACTCGTTGACCGTAGATTTTTATGTCCGATCTATCGAATCAAAGGTTATGAGAGAGGGCCGTGTACGTGACCTGAGGCACACATTCCCCGCCAGCCATTTGTAACTCTAAATCTAGGGGCTAATTTCCTCAAATTGACCAGGGCAGAATTACAGATTCTGATGAAAAAAAAGTTTTGTGAGTACACAGAAACATGATTTACTTCATATTTCTAAAAACAATTTCTGACTAAACGTCTGCATTTCTGCATCTATAATTTTCATTAGCTAAGTGAAAACTGCTGGATTCAGAGTTAAATATGCCCCATTAGCCTGAAGCCACTCATAGTAGAAACGGAGTCATCGGGTTTCATCGTCGCCATAAACCGGGCCCTCGCCACTCCATCTCTCACCTCCCCGGGCCCGGCCCAACTCAGCCATCAACCCCCACCTCTGAGGACGAGCTGTAAATCGCCACCCCAACCCCCCACCATCTCCACCACAACGACTGACACTCCGGCCCTGTGATCCCGACCGGGCAAAGTGCGGAGAGCATGTCCCGAGCAACTCCCCTGGTGGACGGTCTTGTCACTAATCGTTGGGGACCGCCATTACCGTCAGCCATTATCACCATGCAGTCGGAACTGCCGTCTCCTCTTCTCACAATCTCAGTGAGAAAAGAAAAACTTCCCACTCCTTATCATTCTTTTCGAGCACCTGTGAGGAGGAGTGAGTGGTGCAGTTTTCTTATTCGATCCACGGGGTCAAGGGAAAAAGTACCTGAGTGCATCACCTCACGTCATCAGGCGAAAAGTACTGAAGTTCAGGCACTTGGATCATGACCACAAGAAGTGATCATCACGACAGCATGGGAGAGGCAGACAGACGCTTTGAAATAAGCTGGGAAATTAATTTCATTACAATTACATCTAAGTTCTGACAGGAAGAAGTTTCTTACCGGAGACGGACGCTGTACTGAAGGTTCTCGTGAGAAACTGGCAGCCACGACTTTGCACCTGATGACCCCGGAACTGGGAACTGCGCCTGCGCCCGGCCCTGACCCCATTAATGAGCAGTTTATGGGCGAGGGAGCGACTCGCGTCCGCTCACTGCCAATCAATCATGCACTTATTCACTCACATATGTTCATTCACTTGTTTATTCACACTCATTCACCCACATTCTGTTATGCACTAAGTGACAGGTGGAAAATGAGCCCCTGCTTCCGTCTTACCCACCTAACCGTCCTTTTCTCCTCTTTTCCCCATTTCTTCCCTTTCTTAACCCCTTCTGTTCCTCTCCCTTTCTCTCTACCCCTGCCCCTTTCCCTGTCCGTTCCTTTACCTATACCTGCTTGCATTCTCTCCCATTGGCACCTTGTTTCCTCCCTTTTGACCGCCCCTCCCAACTGTTAGTTTGACTTCTTGCATGCCCCCCGGACCCAACCGTACCCACTTGCCTCGATCCTGCATTGCCCTACCCCTCCTTTATTCATTCACCTGCTCCACACACCATCCAGTCATTCGTCCACTTCGATATTACTTTTTCATCCGGCCACATCGAAGATGACCCTACATGTGCTTGGAGAGTGTGTGAGCAGCTCGGAGCAAAGTACCTCTGGGGACGAGGGCTAATGACCTGGCGAGCTGCTCGCGGCCCTTTGAAGTAGTGGGCTGGCCCGGGCTCTTAGACACCGTCCGCCATCTGCCGTGAACCCTCTGACCTCTCCGCCCCCCTCAGGATCCCCAGAACATAAATAAGCACACAACGTGTTATCCTCGTGCACCCTAGATTAAAGGCCTAGCCAAATAAACAATCTTCTCGCGGTTTTCATTTTTCATGATAATTATTGTTTTTGTGCATTTGTGGGCCATTTTCACAGTCACTTCCCTAATAAAACTACGTGGAAGGCACTTAACCAGGAACACTCACGTCTGACCAGTGTTAATGTACTTTCTATCCATTTTCTATGGGAAATTGACTACTATCTTGGATCCGCGTGAGAAAAAAGTGTCACTTTTACTGCCATTCATAAAAGTCGGAAAGGTTAATCTCAGAATTATAAAGTCAACCGGTACATTAATAAAAGGTTTACAGACGTAATCGGTACATTTCCTTCTGGTGATAACAAAGAAAGTTTATTTGATAAAACCCTACAATTTTCTTATGAAACCTTTCATAAGAAAAATGCAAACACCATGCACTTCCTGCGGAAATCAGGAATAGGGATGTTTCTGTCCATTCATTTCGAAATATTTTCAACCAGATGCATTCCTACTATGGGTTTATTGTAATATTTTTTCCTTTCAATTACTTTCAATATACTATCACACTTTCCTTCTGATAAACATACATATCTAGATAGAGAGATGATTTCATTGTATTCTTTTTAAGGTCCTTCTTTGCCTTTTTTGCAGACATGATGTTATAAGTATCCTGAAGGAATATCTTCATATACGATCAACTCTTCCTCTTTTTCACGCGCCTTCATTTTGAATGTATTCCACAGACAAATCGAGATAAAATCTTACAATAACTCTATGTTATGTTATAAGAAACATGCTAATTATTCAGATATAGACCCTATCGTAAAGAAGTGAACTGCAAATCTATATGACTGATATAAGGAGTCGACGTTACTTTATATCAACATGCGAGTAACATCTGCGAAATGCTCTCATTAAAGATGAACCATCCACTCAGAAGATCAATATCGGGACGAAAAAAAGATTCGCCGTTCTTGTAAGATCATACGGGTTCATCTCGTCCGCGGCTCGGTATGGGGGCCAACTTTCCCCTCCTCTATGGTTTCCTGTCTTGGCTTCCCCACACTCGTCTCTTAACGATGATTGTCGTCTGCTACTACGCATGTCTGCCAGCTACCGGAAGTGCCTCATGTAGGAGCGGAAGTATCCTCTGCGCAGTCGTCATATGATCTTGAACTTCCGTGCGCATGCGTAGGGGGTATCATTTTGCTCTACTAGGGGGAACGCAGCTATGATTATGCAACATTACTCCATACATATATATGTTAAGTTTGGCATTGTCGTATCCGTTTGATATGCTAAGTACTTAAGAAAATTACATAAAGGAACTTGTTTAAATCATGTGTGTTAAAATCTACCCTTATGCAAAATGCTAGTCATTGAATATGTTTTTGGCCTTTAAAAACTTGATCTGCTGATATCTTCTCAGCTAAACTACTAGTTTGTAAAACAAAGAAAGATAGAAAATGTCACTGTTTCTGCATACATAAAGGTTATACACAAACATGCAGCAGTACATGTACATTGATTAATTGAATGTCCAGTGATGCCTTGATGTCCAAATACATGCACTTTCAAATGCTTAATCATAACGATTTAAAGAGTTGTTTTAAGAGCTATAGGCTAAACTATAGGGGTTGTCGAGTTTAGAAAGGGTATACACTTCTCTGAATACCCGTTCTCATAAAGACTTTGTTTGCTAAACTATCCATTCCAGCAGCCCTAGATTCACCTCATATACTTCATATACATGTATATCGTTGACCCCCTGAGGGTGTGCCTTCACTGTGGCCCTCCGGGGTTTGATCCTCTACTACAGATCAAAGACCCATCTTGCCTATTGAGTGCTCCATAGGTAGAAAGCATACCTGTTGACACACCTGAGCGCACCTGCCACACTCGGAAACAAAAACTTGAAAAAATCAAACTTTCCGAGTTTTGGCGACATGCTACGTCCTACGCCTACCCCTTTCTGAACTCCTACCGGCTTCATGCTGCGACCTCCACCCCCAGTTTGTACCGGGAGCACGCATCCGGCGAATTAAACGATGCCCCCATCCCCGAGGATCACTTCTGAGAAAGAAGCACTGGACATGGACCCTACTCAGGTGCGCGGGTAGCATGGCACGGAGCCTGTAGGCTGTGCCTCCAGTGTACGCCCCCCCCCACCTCTCCCTCCACGGTCGCCTGTCGCCAGGGATTCCAGAGAACATGTAAGGTAGTGAGGGGAAGCACCGCCATCACGCAACCCCCACACGAGAAGAGCCACAAAAGAGCCAAGACAGGGATAATAACCAAACGAGACGCTGGTTTTGGTAAAGTTGGGAGTGTATGATTAAGTTTTAAGGGCATGGAGTGCACATCCAACTCTTCTCTAGGAACCAGCACACTCAAGTCTCGCGCTGCGGTCACGTGATCGCGAGATTCAGTTTCCCGGGCGCTGCGCGCGCATCTCATTTGCATGCACGAGGCCCTCGGACAGAAGATGGATACATTTGGAAGGTGGACACGCACGCAAAACTTGAAAGCTTTAAGTGAGCCAGTATGTGATTTCAAATAGCATATGTACATGATATGTGGATGAAGCTTATGAACATTACATATAATGTCTTTTGTTTCATTGCTGGCGACAAATGTATGTACCTCCATCGATTTCCTTAACTTTCTCTCGGTTCAGGGAGTGCATGATATGCATGCAGACCAATTAAAGTTTCAATATCTAATGTACCCAAGGAATGCCTCTGGCTCAAACTTTTTCCCAATGAAATTTAGTCGACGTTTACAAATTATAGGATAGGTCATGGGCTCACATGAAAGCCCTATCACGTTGAAAGTCCAGATACAAGCCAAAATATTTACTCTTATTTGTAAGGCTAAGTGTAAGATGTAAATTAGATTGCAACACAATTTCTGGTCGGATATGGCCGTGCTTTTAGGTATGAAATTGAGAAGGCTAAAGTATGTGCTCTGTGCTTCAAAATGGCTTAGCCACAGTGGCGAATTTGTCCAGAATGTATTCGCCACATTTAGGTTAATTTAGCAAATTTGAAAAATAACAAACCATTTTTAAAGAAAAGATCTCGGAAGATTTTTGAAAATTGTGTTAGAAAGATGCAATTTTCTGCAATTTAACGGTATTCAGGGACATGAATACTATTACTGTAAGGTTTAGGTATTTGAAAGTCTTTACATTCAGATACAGATTCGCATTCGCGAATCTGTGGGTCATTCAACCTCGCCACGCAGAGTTTAGACTTGCAAATGCGAGGGATCTAAATTCATTACTTACGGAAATCGTTTGTCATCGTTTTAGAATGATGTTTCACTTGGACTATTGCATTTCTCTAGAAAAACGATTTGGAAACTATTATAAAAGGTCGTAAACAATTTAAAATTATGAGTATAAGTTCAGGAACTATTTACAGTAAGTTGTCTGGTCAGAAACATGCATCATGATTCAGCGATGCAATGAGAGTAATATCAAAATATTGATTGAAAAATATATTGCAGTGTAAGATATCGGGTGAAAGAGATTCCATTGCAATTTTGATGATTTTTATCATTGCTTGGCATCTCTGACATGTAATAAAAGTATTCTTATATAACGCTGCGTTGTGCAATGGTGCACTTCAACCCGGACTTCAACGTTCAATGTGTTTTGGCGACCTCTTTTAAATCTTGATATTTGGATTGCATAAAGGGTACCTTAATCAGGAATCAATCCAATTCTAATCACATCACTTATTGGGAACAAATATTTTCGACCAGAGAACCTTCTCTGTCAGATTTTCTAATCTATTTCGACTATCCGTGATTGCTTTTGAACGAGCGAAGGTTCGATGATATCACACAAAATATCTAAACGAAATGGGGATTCAACCAAATTTCAGCTGCATCACTAATTGGGTACACCCATTATGAAAGTACTCATATGACATGTCTAGCACAATAAACTTCCCTGCCAATTGCAAGGGGCGATGTATCAGCTACGTTTTAGACGTTCTGCAAACACATCCTTGGCTGGGTTAAGCTTAACCAATGTTCCGCACTGAGATACCGTCGTCTTTACCATAGACCAGGATGCAGCGCTTTTGATCTGAAACCACAGCAGTAGGGTGAAATAATGTCAATAAGTGGGTAACCTTATGCATTAATGATGTGTACTGGCTCAGTGAACCGTGACGGACACGGGGAACCTTCTCCTGTTAAACACCTCAACCCTCGTGCAGAACTTCCGCAGTAAACAACATGCAGCAACCTGTTTTGATAATTACTTTTCATGAATTTACACACTTAACTGCCACGGCTCATCATCGTTAGGTGTTTAATGGACTACGTGTATTCTACTCTCATTCGGTTGTGACTTCCAACAGTTATAGGCATACTTCTCAAAATTTACCTTTCCTCATTACATGTAATATACTGTTTTGTTTTTGCACGCATTGAGGATAAACGTGAACATAACACTGTATTTTCTTGACAGAATAGTGTGTAATTCAAAGGTGAATATTATTGGGAAAAAAGCATATCTCGAGCGTAGTCTATGAAAAAAAAACCATGGAACAGTTCAGTATTGTTATGTCCATTTATAGTTAATTCACAGAAACAAGATCCAGAACAACTCATTGACGATACCACAACAATAAACCAATGTATTTCCAGATTCCTTAAATTGCCCTACGTATTGGGACTAACATTGATAATTGCCATAGTCAGTAACATACTTATCCCACAAGGAATTAAAAGATGATTGATTCGTTAGAATCTTATCAACTGTTATTGGGACATATCGTAGACAGGCAGGTATTTGTGGCACTTCACCAATGAACCAGAACTACTTTGCACTCAGTATGTACACCTCGGTATTCTTAATAATTGATGTGAACTTCACACCCTACACTTTTTTCGAAAACCAGTTCGTGATGTCTAAGGCACTGAATATTTATAGCAGTAAAGGAGCATTGTAGCTTGAGCTTTGAGAACATGTACTTTCTTTCACTGTATGGTGTATGTGTCTGTGTGTGTGTGATTATAAAATTATGATTATCCACGCCGATGTTAAAATCTTTTACTCATTCTAGCCATATGGAAAGCCAATTAATAAGCTAGCTTTGAACTCAGTGATTCATATTTGAACTTCCAGGACCTTTAACAACCTAGAAGAAGCCTACTACATGCTCCAGTTCCAGGGACACAGGCAACATCCGGAAAAAATAGGCCGCAATCACTGGATTGAAGAATGCAAAATATATACCTGGCTTCTGCTTCGTAAGAAATACTTTTTATCAAACCATGCAGTGTTTCGGGGGATCAAAGAACTTCTGGCGTGCCTCCGAATCCCTGCAAGTTCGTGCGTAAGTAGGATACTGCGAGTAGACTTAGTTTATGGCGACGGCCGCGCAGGGGGTCCCATGCTGGCAGGCGACCTGTGCTGGAGCGTTTGATCTCCGGCAGAGGTCACTGTGAGCGGCTAGGTTCACACGCAACAGGCTTTAACAAATACAAGGTCAGTGCTATCCGGATCAGCAGTGCGCATGCGTGCGCATGCGTGCTTTATCAGATCAGCCGCGCTGAAGGTTAGATGTCATGAAGGGCGTTTGAGCCGAGCCAGATGTTTTCTGCGGAAAGCGAACTCCTCCACGGCATGAAGGTATTAAGTTGTGAACGCGTGCTGCATGACAGCTTTTGTAATTCGCTCCGAAAGGTTAGGGACATAGGAGCATGTCCTTTGAAATATATGATTTAGTTACCTATCGTTTACAAGTGGAGGGGGGGGGAGACTTTTGTGCTGCTGAATGTGTTTCATGTTGATAAATCAACTTTGATTTTCAATAACTCAAGAAGAATTAAACAGGAGAAGATACGAAGAAAGGAGTCTCCTCTATCATATCTTTATACATATCATAAGATAAATTTATAAATGTGGTAAGGCAGCCTCTCCCCCTCGCGCTACTAACCGGGAACTATACCAGCCTGCCCCCAGCGGAAAACATGGGAACTGAAGGAGCGAGGTTTGTTGCATAGAAATAACGGATCTTATAAGCAGTCCAATGAGATCTATGACGTCAACTTACTTAGACGGTATCAAAACAGTTTAATATAATAAAATGATATGCTATAGTAAATTAAGATACATACATAATATAGGTCTCGTATTATTGTAATCTTTGATGAAGAAATAGTGGTCAGTTGATGAAAGGGGGGGGGGGGGGGGGTCACATTGAAACCTAAATCACGACCAACTAAAAGGACTTGTATAAAGCAATGTGATACATGTTCACGGCTAGCTGATATGTATGTAATGCAATGTTATGTTTTGTGAAACCTTACATTCATGTATGGTTCTTCCAATCAACCCAGTGGACGCAGTATATGAGTGTTTTCTTATAGATTAGTTTGTTTTAGGACTGGATCTATGGGAGTTCCACTATATTTTCCCCAACTTCTGAGACCCTATATTGTATGTGTTGAAATAATTAAAAAATGGTAATAACAATCACTATTTTAAGACCAACGTCTGATGACCGTATCATCCAAAATTCAAGGCCCACATACAATAAAATATTGTCCAAACTTACACACACATATATATTATATATATATTCAATATAATGTCAATAACAATATTCTCAAGGACGTTACACTATACCTAATCAATTACGTAGAGAAGAAATTATAATGTTAACTCCACAAATTGGCACCGGTCGCATTTTGCTTGTTAAACTTCAGATAGATATGGCATTAACTTTGGAATCCCTGGGAGTTGGTTGTAGCTTCTGATGAAATGATCTAACATTTGACATGACTTGAACTTCGCGGTAATTCAATGTAATTTTGATATAAGTGTAGTTTAATTTCTTGGCTTGGAGTCCGGTATGCTGTCGACATGTTACACTTAAACTTGTCTACCCTCTAGCGGACAAATTCCTAACCATTGTGTAGCTTTCAAGCATTCATAACATCCCATGTACATGTACTTTAAATTGATGCATGAAGCTATGCGTGTTCTTTATCCCTCACTTTATTATGTGACCATGAACTTTTTTAAGTGAATGGAAAAAGTAAAGACATTAGATAAACATAGAATGGAGTATGACTATGTTATTGATGAAGTTGCAAACAAATTAAAGCAACACAATAACTTTGTGACATGCAGGTGACGGCCTTAGAAGAGGAGACATAAGCACGGCCAATCGAAGATGTCAGAAGGTTTCAACATTTCATTGTGCCCTCCCATGTGGCTGTGATAACGATGATAGTCCCATTGATGCTCAAAGCGCCCGCTGCCTACTTGTTGTCTGACAACAAGGGTTTCCCGCCTTTAGCCGAATGTCGTCTGCCTCTCTGTGTTCCCGCCCCAACAGAGACGCTCACAGACACACGAGATTGCCTTTCTTGAGAGAACAGACCACTTTACATCATGCATGTCTGAGAAATAATCCAGGCTCGTTTGCCTTGGATCACGTTGATCCTGGCCTGAAGATAATCCACATGTTCAATATTCAAACATGCGCCGCTTGTGTGATGCAACCTGTATCAAAGCTAGTTTGACATATGTGTCGGGGGCTCGGAGTCTCCTTTGATTCATTACAGAGGAGACGGGGGGAACAGAGAGCCGACTGCAGACATGGATGGCATTTGGGGGACGGATCAGTTGTAGCTGTCATTACTCTGAGAGCGCTAATACGCATCTTGATACGCAGGGCACGGGGAAAAACTCCGGTGAGCGCCGTAAGAAATGGAGAAAGGTGACACTGCATCAAAGGTAGCCTGTGCTGTGTGGGGGGAGGAGGGAGACCTGGGCGGGTCACCCGACACACACTGACAGCCAACGAAGGCACTTGTGGATCAACCAGATTCTTCGGACCCTCACCCTCTATAGGTCTCCTCACCCTCTCCTCACATTCACCCCTAGCTCTTACCTCTCTTCTTCATTTCCTTTTCTTTTATCTTAGTTTTTTCTACTCTCTATTTCTCTTTTTTCCCAACTACATATGAAGCGTTTTTATTGTTTGTTGTTGTTGTTGTGGTTATCTTTTATCTTTAATTCCCACCCTTTCGGCTTCCTTTTGCAAACCTCTACCTCATTTCCTGTAATCTCCTTTTACGTTTTCTTTTTCCTGTTGTTCTTCCTCTATGTATATATTGGCCTCTACGCCTTCCGTTTCCGGTTGTTGAAACTTCTCATCTTACCGGTCCCCGTACCTTTTGTCTGGACTTTCATTCGGTGATCTGCTTGTAATAACCACAGGATTAACTAATCAAGTTGAAAACTCCAATTGAACAACAATGTTGAGAACCAAGTGTATTCTCAAAATACTAAAGTGTGTTAAACTGATTTTTTCTTGTGAAAAACAAAATATGAGCGTTCAGATAGATTCTGCTATCAGTTATCAAGTTTATCTTTTACTTTCTATCAAAAGAGTGTATCTCCGATTTATTCTTCAAACGTTAATGACATATTATTAAAACATTTTCCTGATTTTGTTTTACATTTAATGAATTTAACTGTGCGCCAAAATAACAATCAGAATGGTCATGAATCCTAGCCGTTTTGCCAGGTGAGTGACCTCCATTAGACATGACCAATTAGCTATAGAAACTGCGGCCTCCGCAGCAACAGGGACAAACTATTCTGATACACTGTCCTGATATGTAGAAGGAGAGGGCGTAGATGTGGTGTTCTCTTACCGAGGGCACTACGGGTCAGCCATCTGTTCTACGCGGGGGTCATCAGGTCAGCGTCAGTCAACCGTATCGTAGTTTTCGTGGGGCCTCTCTAGGTGAATCCTAGTATAGAGGTAGCGGACAGGGGCGGGCACCAGCCTATGTGAATCAGTTGTGGTTAAACAGATAGGATTAATACATGTTTGCAGTGACACGTAATGACATGATGTCAAAAGGTTATATAAGACCAACTTTGCTATCGGTCCGCATATTGTATTGTATATTGTATGCCTTAATTCGGGAAAGATTGGGGTTCCATAGCTAATATTACCGTAACAAATATATTTGGATTTGTTAGGACGCTATCCTACAAACAGATGCTATCCAACAAATGTTTGTGGTTTAGTGACATTTTGCAGGATAGCATCCCCACAGGATGCTAAGCTACAAACAGATCTGCTAAGTCACAAATATTTGCGGGATAGCATCTTTACACAAAACTATATCAAACTATTATACTGCAAAGTCACCTTTTCTGTAGGATTGAAAGGGGGTATCAGTGGCCCGTTGTACAATAGAATTTTGTTGTGAGGATCAAACAACGAAAGCACAACAAACTTTTGCTTAACAGGGAAATGTTTCGTTGTTATGAAATTGCAATATCTCTGGTTCTAATGAATGAAATTGAAATCTGCAAATTGTTATAAAAATGGAAGAAACGAGAAAAAAATCAGTAAAAGTTACAGCTCTTTGAGGGCATTCTAAATATAGAAAAAAATGTGTCAAAGCGATTGTTGTTACGATAAAAGAAACAACGAAATGTTTCACTGTTTATTATATTTTCGCTGTTACGAAACCCATTGTGCAATGGGCCACAGGTCTTTTATGTATTATGCCCCGAATCATTAAGTTCCTTTTCTTTATTTTAATAAAATGTCCAATAAAATAGAAAGTATATTTTTGTCCAAACATTTTTAACTTTCTACACAGGGAAATGTGGGATGAGAAATCATGGAAAATATGCATTTTTCAGTGGGGTGGGATGATTCAGGGGATTCAGTATTGATAGAATTTGTGAAAAAAGGATTGTGTGCAATAACTCACAACTATGTATACAAAAAAAGGTTTTATGTCAGGCAAATGAGAAAATGAATTAAAACGAGTGAGTTATCATTCTAAATAAACTGATATTTGTTTATCTTTATCTAATATCCTTAACTGTCATGAAGTGATAAGGGGCTGGACAATTGAAGCCTTATTTTTGCATCTTGAATTTATTTTGTTAATAATTTATCAATATTTAAATTTCTCTTGATATGGAATAGAAATTGCAAGATGAAAGTGTGATTTAATTTTCCTAAATAAATGATATATTTGAAAATTCACAAAAGTTAGTCCTATGTCCTCTAGGAGTTTGCAGTGTACCTCTCTTCCAAACCCCAACAAAATAACCATCAAAATTGGTTAGCTATTTTTCAGCATAAATCTGAAGGATAGCATCCATTGTAGTATAGCATCTTGTTGGATAGCATTTGATTGTAGCTTAGCAGCATATGGGTGCTGTTAACTGACAATTAGCTTGCATTTGTGGGATAGCGCCCATTTGTGGTTTAGCGTCCTAACAGATTTCCTTTAGAGACAAGTCAAATAGATTTTAAATGAAATCAAATCTAGAATATCTTGGATTCAACCCATCACACAAGTCTTTCCTGATTGCTAGAGGATCCATGAGTGTCTATACCCAAATTGGCATAATGTCATACTGCAGCAGCTTTGATGATGATTAGGCTTTTATGATGATCATGTGATTAATATGCTAATTTGTTGATTAATGGCATTTCTTATATCAAATGCTTTCCTCGCATTCTCTGGTTCAAAGCTTTGGTAATTTTCAAGGATTTTCACTCAATCGGTCAAAAGGATTGGAAAAGTAATCATGATACTTTTTATCAAAAGAAACCCCAACCAAAGTGCGCATTTACACGCGAGCGATAACTTTAGAATGCAACAAGTACTCTTGCCTCAAATCATACAACAAAAAGATGATTAAAAAAGAAGACTCATAAATGGTATTTCTCAAGGGCAGATCGTGTAAAGGTCGGGTTGTGCCCTTTGACGTATGTGTGGTCCCCTGTCCCGAAGCACGTACAACATAACGAACCTACACTGAAAAAAACACAATCGCATCCAGCGTTTCCGTCACGCAGCAGCGCATGCGCAGGGACGCCGGATGCGGGTCTGAGAGCACCTCGCATGTCGGCCCTCCAGTGACGAGTTCTAAATTACGATTTGAGCTGTTTTTTATCAAGTGATTCTGCGCGTGCAATGCTGGGTAAGCGGGGCTGGCTTTTCATGCACTTCTACCCGTATGGATCTCCAAAAAGCACAGCCATTGAGGATATGATAGCAAATTGTAAACAACGTTGTACAAATACTATGAATCACGGGACGTTTTCGACAGAACTTGGAGTGCTTTCCTTCTTCATGAGGGCTATCAATTTCTACTTTCATTCCAGCCAGAAGCGCCCATGTTTGTAAAATCTATGTAATGGGAACTGACTGAAAATGAGCCATGAAACTTTCCCCGGCTAGGTTAAGCATCGTTTCTTTGGTTAAACTCTATCATTCTCGCCCTGCACGTTTGGCTCGGGGCATCATGAAATTTCTTTTATGGCATCTAGAATTGCAGGTTTTTTTTAATACCTGGGGCTCGGAGAGGAAAGGAGAGTGGGTCGGGGTTGGGGGCTTCCTGGACATGTAACACAGGAGAGGGTGGGCCGATGGCGTGTGGGCGGGGGAAGGTTCCGAAAGGCTGGCGGCCGATGAGATGGCGTTATAAGCCGTAGAATGGCTTCAGAATCTACAATCGCTGCAATCCCACTACTTTAATTGTCATTCCCCTTTAAGAGTTTAGTTCTAATTACAAGATAAGTACAATGAAAGGTTAATCATGTTACCACTGCTACTTAGATAGGCTAATATAAAGAGGAACCGGAATCAATTACTGAGGAAATATTTTTGACCAGAAGAAGAACTTATAGAATGCTTTACTTCTCATACATTTCCTTTGCATTGCGGATTACATTTAGGTAGATGTATGGACTATAATCATGCAGGAAAGAACACAAAGTTCATTCTAATTTTTTAATACACCTTTGTAGCACAAACAACTTCAAAACCTTGTTTACCACCCATCTGCTAATTATGGCAAGTTTTGTTACTTCCCTGTGTTCCCAAACCACCACTTTTTGATCTTTTGATTAATAACTCCCTGTGCAAGTCTTAATAAGCCCGATACACGTCATAACGATCCTCTTACATAAAACTTACATACATGTATGCGTATTTAATTCACCTTCAAAATACCAATTACCGATTGGAAGCTTCTTTGACAAACTTTTTTTCACTAAAGGAATCTTCCCCGCCCCCATCCCCCACCCGACCCCTGGTCTGAGCGGGTGGCGAGGCGGGATCTGTCGAGCATTAGCTCTACCTTTGATCTTACTGCTGCCATGATCAACAGAGAAGGCCGTGTAAACTTACACCCTATCTGATGATCATTTAATGACCTTCGGGTAATTCCAGAAGTTTGGCTGCAAAGGCGCAGTTTTCTGTCTCCGCAGTCGGCAGTGCTGGGCGGGAGAGACACGCCCACTTTTCACTGTATGTGCCGTGCTCAGTCGGATATCGGCACCCCTCTGATGTGAACATGTCGGAGTCTTTGATCTTCTCTTTGATGTACCGCAGGCATCCATATGTCTACATGTAACTTGGCAGATCAAACTTTCCACACAGCGGCGCCATAGATGCAGGCATTGAAAATTCAATTGCTAAATGACGCAAGACTTTATGCACACTGTATCTTTACACATGATCATAACAGTACACATATTTCGTGGAAATTTAAAAGAAAACACTTGTTATGGTATTATATTCTTTATGCAATAAACACCCCAATAACAAAGTTATATATATGACAAGTGTTTTTCACAAATACGTTGTAATATTGCACTTTCCAATGTTCCATAGCAGGTCATATGATGATCAAGTTCTTATTGTGAACATTAAACTAAAATTGTTATAT
Organism: Lepidonotus clava; assembly: GCA_936440205.1. Taxonomy (NCBI): domain Eukaryota; kingdom Metazoa; phylum Annelida; class Polychaeta; order Phyllodocida; family Polynoidae; genus Lepidonotus; species Lepidonotus clava. The sequence goes on from OW387141.1 coordinate 37,764,496, forward strand.
CATCTTGTTTCTCCCACCATATTTCATCACGTTTCTCAAATATCAAAATTCAATTCTCAGCCACATTGAATACAGTATGTGACACCTGGCAGAAAATCCCAGACAAAATGGATAAACTAGACACAAAAGCACATAGCTATGACATCGCTAAATTACCTCTCAATCTGTCAAATATTCTCGGCGCTATACCCAACCCTCTACCTTGGGGCCGTGCGGCTTCTTCGCCCTCTTCCCTGCCCGGTCCCGGCGTAGGAGGCGCGGCCCATCCAGGGGCCCCTTGATACCCCCCCCCCCCCCTTGCCAGGCGTGCCCGGGGGAGGTGCTCCAGGTGCCGGCGACGTGACGACAGGTAGGTAATCACATGTTAGCCCGTCTCACCCCCCCCCCCCCCCCCTTCCAGTCAAACTTCCCCTTTCCCGGCTCATGGCAGGGGAGGAGGCGGCGCGCCCCAAGACGGGACGCGCCGAGCCGGGCGCCAACCAACTGTCACTCCTGCCATGTCTTTCTTTAAGGTGTATTACTTGCATTGTTTCTGATTTTGTAATTATTGAACTTCAGTGTGTGCTTAAGGTTTAATATTATCTTTGGTGCAAAATAGCGATATTAATAAAGAATTGTATTTATCTTTTAACGAACTGTACAAAATGTGCATATACAGGTATGAAGGTTGTATATAGCATTGACTTTCCTCAGAACACTCAGCAATTCTATACGTATAGGAAAACCATTCGGGTCCAATGTCTAACTACAACCCAACTAGACTCTCTTAAACAAAAACATGACATTCTCAATATACACTTTACCAGATTATTATTATTATTGCCGATTATTATTATCTCCGGTTAGTATAAAACAAAATCTATTTATGAGTGAATTAGATTAGAATAAACTACGTGAAAGCGTCAATATAAGCACGCACTGTATGACATGAATCAAAATGCTTTACGGATATAAGAACACAATTTTAGCGAAACTGTAATTACCGCAAACTGCACGCAATGTCTAGCTATTTGCCCCTAATCCCGTGGTAACTTAAGACGAAGTGGTTGTAAACCTTGGTGTTGTTTCAGTTTAATTACTCCTGTGTGCTGCACGATGATTAAAGATTGCGGATGGCCACAAGTGATGGCAGTAACGTGACACCCCCTCCAAGTAATGACGGGAACAGTGCCGATACGCACGGTGCTTTATGTACTTATAGTAAAGGCATCTTCATTCTCATTTCAGACAGGTGATTGAAAACAGAATGTGTATAAATGTGTATATATATATATATATATATATACGTGAAAGGATGCTGATGTAATGGCAGCGTTTATTCAACTGTATTGCCGATGAAACTACAGTATATTAATTACAAAAATATACTTTCAGTCCACATAACTTGCTACTATTATGATACTGATCTGAAATTAAAGCTACGAAATATTTCATTCGAGATTATAATGATCATTGAATAAACTTGATAAAACAAAATACTATTCTCGGTTAAAGATAGTTTTGAAACAAAACGACATATTTTAGACAGTATGTAGGAAACAAATAAAAATGTTTTGGTTCATCACGATTATACTAAATGAAATAAGGGAATATTATGTCAATTGGCATGGCTACCATGCCAAAAAAAAATCCGAAATCCGGAAGCCTCGTGCAATTTCTATTTTGTTCTAATGGCAGTTTTATTAACCCATAAAAAAACTAATTGCAACCGGTTGTACTTGTTCAACAAAGTGTAAATTAATAACACGTACTGTGTAACCTTGGATTAACGGTTTTATTAGTTCATTGCCATATCAGTTTTCTACTGTAAATAGGAAGTCCGGTTCAAAAGACACCATCCAGGACAAGATCCGGTGCATAGGTCATATGCACTTCCGTCAACCGTTTTACAACGGAAGAACGGTTACCACAAAACAGAGACAGGAGGATGTTCAGTGAACAAAGAGGCTGAGAATATTTCCTGTTTCGGTATTCATAACTGCACATGAATGATATCTTGCACGTACGCACACTTGAATAGTTGTGTTGAGGCCTCATATCAACGGGTTAAGTAAATTTTTGCGACGCAAATGAAGTATAATTTGTATTAACTGTCAAAATAAATTTTGACGTTATTCAAACATTCGCTTATCATGGCAGCTACATGTTATATTTTCGATAAACTTTGGTTTCATAAAAAAAACTAGACAAATTTTTATTTTTAAAGACAAATCGTTATTATTCACATTTAAAGTAATTTTCTTCGTAGCTCAATGATAGACCTCGGTTCCTAATACCCAAATTCGCAGATTGTCATGATCAAAGTGTAACATGTGTATATAAAGTCATATTACGACAGTGGGAAACCGGATATGCAATGTATTTGAGCTATATTCAGTATGATACAGTTAACAAAAACGAAATTATACACACAAAAAATGTAATTGGAAAAACTGTGAAAATACATTAGTAGTGTGATGAACGGCTATTCATCCAAAATACATAGAGGTCAAAATAATAGAAATAAGGTAATAATAGAAATATATGTAAGAGAACGAAATATATGTAAGAGAACGAAATAGATGTAAAGGAACGAATATGTAATAATGAACGAAAGTATAGAAAGCCTGAAAAAGAGGCACGAATATGTAAAAGAACGAATATGTAAAGAACGAATATGTAAAGAACGAATATGTAAAGAACGAATATGTAAAGAACGAATATGTAAGGAACGAAAACGTAAAGGAACGAAACCCGGAAATATGTAAACCGGAAGTGAAATGTAAACCGGAAACGGAATATATAAACCGGAAGTGACGTCAGTTGTAGGTCACGTGACCGAAAGCAGCCAATCAGGGCTGACCTCTCTAGTATATAAAGGGGCGGTGAGGCCCGAATAAACAGAGTTCTTTGACAGTTCTCCTGGTGTCCAGACGTGTCCTCTTTCCTGAAACAACCGCTAAAGATGAGTCGATCAGAGTAATTAAGCCGAAGTTAGGACAAAACAGTCGAAGTTCGAGATAGGTAGTAGAAACACAGGGTAAGGGGCCCGACGGCCCGAAGAACGAGGAACGAGGGAACGGAGTAAGGCACGAAGGCCCGAAGTAGTCCCGGAAACCGAGGCGTAGTATGGTACGAAGACATGGGGAACGGAACGAAGGAGCGAAGTCCGCGGGGACGAGGGCGCGGCATGCTCGGCCCCACGCTACCAAACAATAGGCGACCGTCGGCCCGTCGCCCCCGCGGACCGGAACTCAGGGGTGGACCGCCCGGTCGGGGTGAATGCTGGTCTGGGAGATAGAGCGAGACGAACCCCGGCCGACCCGTACCCCTACCATAATTTCCCTCCCCCGCAGTCCTCCGTTGACATCGAGTGCCGATTCCCGATCGATTCGCTCAGCCCCCCCTCGTACGCGAGGCACGACTCTAGAAACACATCTCGGTTCTTGGCCCGGATTCCCCGTCCGCCCCGAGACCCGAACAACCCCCACGTTCCTCTGTTGTAAGAATCGGCAACCCCGACTTACCAGAGAACGTCACAGTAGCATTGTTCAAATAAAACGGTCGAGTACACTCAGTTTACCGAGAGCTGTTGCTGCACAGAATCTATGGTCTTGTCTTTTTTTTCTCTTTTTGATGTGAAAACTTAAATGACTTCCAATTGTGGCGTGGTAAACTAGAGTCAGCCTTCCAGTAACATGAGACCCTGGAGGATGGGTGTGTGCTGAAGGGGTGGGGTACCTCATCAGCTGTCACCTCCAGGGGAGGAAGACCCACCTGCTTACCACACACCAAAAAGGGATCAATCAAAACTACATGTACCCCTGTAGTTTGAAGGACCCCACCCAAAAAGGGATTGGAAAATTGAGGTAAATCTTTAGAAAAGATCAATTCAAAATAAAGAGAATATGATTTAGAAAAACACAAGTATTGTATGAAATACACTATGCAGTCTGCAGAAGTATGGTCTTTTTTAAGGATTGTCATGAAATTCCATGGTTCTCTAAGCATTATAGGTGTTTCCATGGCTTATGTATTTTAGATAAGCTTAGGATCATAAGGATTTAGAGAATATGTTCAATATAAGGTATAATTATTTCGAGAGTAGTTAAAGAACCTGGGATTTGATGTATGGTAAAATCCAATCCGTGTCCTTGCAGCATTTCGAGACAGTGTGAAAACTTGTAGGACATCAATATGTTTTCTCATAATTATAATTTTAGCTTGCAAGTGTAAACATCAAAGCGTTAAACAGATGCACAATGCTCAATGGCAGTTTGAGGTTTTGGCCAGGGAAGGTTGCATTCACCTGAACAATATGTGTGATGTTGTGTCATCAAAGTCGTGATTGAGAGGCAAATACCAACTGTACCCGCGTCAAAGGCACACATGACACAGGCATTATTCGCGCAGATTTTGGATATAAGAAAAGTAAGACAAGGTTAATTAAGCGCCCAATATCCCTCTGTATGCACCACAGGTCAAGGGAACGATGTAGCAAATAACTCATGATTATGTGAGTTTGGGAAAAATATAGTCAGCTATGGTGACTAAATTTTTTGTCAAAAGGTTCCAAGAAGACGTGGTTGGTTATAGATAATTAGGCGGAAATAAACAAGAAAGGATATGTTCTCACGACAGTCAGAGTTTCGGTAAAGGTTGCTGTCGGCGTTGTCGCCTCTTAGACTATATATGAGATGATACTCAGTATTTCAAAAAATTATAAGATCAACCGTGCTATTGTAGCAGACCAATTAATACGTGACATGCATGGTAACTATTTTTTTTTTTTTATTATTTTTTTTTTTTTCAAAAACATCTTCAGGTTGCCCTGATCTTCCAGATGTGGTGTTGTAGTACACAATGAAAATTTGATATTATATACAATGTAACCTGCTAATTCACACAAGTCTCACATAATAAATCATTACAGTACATTTTTGTATACTCGATTTTCACTTCTCAAGTAATTTTTGAACAGAGTTTTATCACCACATTTTTGTATATTACCAGGTATTCTTTCCCAGTATTTAGTACCTAAATAATAAGGACTTTTCCCATACAGTGTTCCCACATATCTTTCTGTTCTAAAGATGTATGTTTGTACAGTTCGAGTTTGTCTACTGGGAATACTATGAGCCATTAAGCAGTTTTGTCTGCATTATATTTGGTCTTGCGGGAACATCCTTTAAATTTATTTTTGTATTTTATCAATTTATCTGAGGCTATAATATTATACTGTTGGTAAAATGGAATATATTTGGTGCGGGAAATCATGTCTTTTGGTGGGTGTAGCCTACTCCATGGCCGGAGTCACCCTAGATAAGCAGACGACACCGGGTCCCGCGTATACCACCACCGGTACCATTTCCATGTGGTCGGACCCTCCTACTCTCGTTGCTATGACAGTTATGTACTAAATCTATCATGCATCCCACCAACCTACACTTAAGTAACAGGTCGTATGTTTGGTTTTCATTTTACCGGCAACTTTTTTCCCAAATTGAAACTGGATTTTATATACAATTTTATTAGGAGTCAAGGCATGCAGACATATAATCAAAATTAAAATAGATGCCGAAATAAGTATTGTACTACCTGACAGCTCTACATACGTTTTTTTATTTTTTTTATAAACTTTATTCTATCTCTCTTATACAGAGCTCTTCCGACAGTAGTAAATATACATACAACTGTTCACGTTTATATACAAAAATGTTATCATCAGTCAAGGTTTACAAATCTCAAAGTAACATATTGCAAATAAAGTTAATATAGTGGTCAATATCCATACACTGGTGTCAATAATAATAATTATCATCACAATTATACAAACGAGGAATTATACATGCAAGTTTCCTAAATCAACAGTTTTCATTACCCGTTACGTGTATCACCAATTAAAGTTAACCTCACGCTGCTATTCCAGAAACCTTTCAGTTGATCAGAATACAATACCCACACGAGTTAATGAAAAATCACAATACCCGTTAGGAATAAACGCAACAGACTGCACATACGTCTACATTATACACTGTGACTCAGCAATACAATATCCGCAGCAGATTTCTGTTAGCAGGGTATGAGACAAACACTAATTTAACACTCTCCCGGCGCACAAATTCCGTACAAGGAGACTCTCTTTTTTAACCGAGCTGTGACCCGATGAGATAATGTCAGCCGGGGGTCTTGTGAAGGGACGACTTGCCGCCTCTCTACACTCACTAATTAGCCCCCAGTAAGCGCATTACTAATGCCTATAAATACAAACAGGCCTACTTTACCCGTCTTCCCCTGGATGAAAATAACATTCTCTAGTACGCTGATGAAATGGCTTGTGAAGGTTTTACCTCACTTTGCAAACGCACTATCTGACGGTTGCATTTCGTTGGGAAGTTTGAGAATATTTTGGTACGGTAATGTTTCCGTGACATTATTACTTCTGCAGGCAGCCTATAGACTAGGACTTTCCAATAAGTATTCCTTTTAAAATCTGTAAAGGTTACGAAATGCACTACATGACTCTGAATTAACAAATACATTGTAGATAGATTTCTATTAATTCAAAATCCTCTCTGTCAGCCCGGCCTTGTGGCCTAATGGATAAGGCGTCGGTTTCCGGAGCCGAAGATTCTGGGTTCGAGTCCCAGCAAGGTCGCTTTTTAGTGGGGCCTTCCATTAAGTACGTACGCACCAAGGGGGGGTGGGGGGGTCTCAAATGTTTGAAAATTTGCGTACATACCTGTACAAATCCAATGCGTATTTTAGTCCAAGGAGGGGTGGGGGGGGTCTAGAATTTCAGAAATTTTGCGTACGTACTAAATGGAAGGCCCCTAGTGAGAACAGAAGAGGGCTCACGGAAGCGCCCTTGGCTGGGAACTTTCCCGTGTTGCAGATTTTCAGCTGCAGATGTTCTTCTCATTACCCAACCACCCTCTTCTTCTTTTTTCTCAAGAATAAAATGTGTTTTTCGGAGATTTTCTATTTCAATCCAGATGCATATCAGTTATAGGTAATGCAGGTATTACGAATGTAGCCCATGGGTATATGATTATATAGCCGCAAAGACGTCGCTATCCCCCAGTAGAGTCAGTTGTGTCATTACAGCCGCAATCACGTAGGACTTTGAAACGGCTGCCGCTCACTAGTCAACGTATCATAACATAGGGGATTAGGGACCGGTCGGTCTGTGTGGGTTTAGGGTTCCCCCCTTGGATGGCCCCTGTTGATTAAGGCTGGGATGATGGCTATGTACACACTAAAACGTTGACAACCCTATACTAGTTAAAAACTAGACTGTCAGGTCTGTAGGGAGTATCCCATCAAATTCTTTTATAATAGGTGTGTATATTTGAAAATAACTGACATTGTTGAATAGAACATGAAATTAGCTTTCAAATGGTATGTCGATGATTCTCCTATGACTATTCCATCCATGACAAGCAACATGAAGTTTAACATAGTTTGATACTTTATTTCGAAATGACTTAAAAATATTTTTTATCTGTAGGCTAATTTTCTTTTTTTATTCATCAGAATTTCCCTTTTATATACATTGTGTGTCAGTATGTGTGTGAATGCATCTTACTTACGTGTTCCTTTTCGGGTAGGGGGTGGGGTTCACAGTGTGATAGTTCTTTTCCTAAATATTTTAACTTCGTTTTCAGAGTTTTCTTCCATCTTCTCGCCCTAGCATTCCCCCTCCCCTCCCCTTCTTGTCCCCCTCCCTTGCTCTTGTATTTTTCCCTGAATGACTGATAATATAACTGCTGACTGTATTATATATTAATATTTACTTGTTTTCAGACTCCACTCCCCTTCCAGTACTATCCCAACCCGTAGCTCTCATCACCCCCCATCCTGGGTTTTATGGGACCTTCAAAGGGATATCCAGGAAGAGCGGGGAGGGGGGCAGAATGGGTGTGGGTAACGGGGAGGGGGACTGTGGGGAGAAGGGGGAAAGCTGTCTGTTATGTTATTTAGCGTCCGTGTCTTATGTCAAATTTGAGAAATGGCCATGTCGAATTTAGTGGTCCAGACTCATACCCTAAGTACCCTGGGCTCATGGGCCAGGGCACCTTTCTGGTCCTAGTTTGTCAACGCATTTTATTGTTGTATAAACAACCCTCATCCAAGGGGGCCGTTGGACCGACGGCCTAATCCTCCCTAACCCAAACACTCCCGGATTATCCTCTACAAACACGTTGACTAGTGAGGAGCACCCCTTTGAAACGCATGAATGCTAAAGGACAGTACTTCTGATATTCCAGCACTTGAGTGGACGATAACAAGATTAGATTAGATTATTCCATATCTTCAAGGGGAAATGAGAGCATGACGCCCACGTTTAGATTATGAATTAGATTAACCAAGAGACTGATATCATGAAAACAAGTGATTGACAAAAAAGTCATACAGTCTTTGAATGCGATATCCATTTGAAGTTTGTTACATTCTTACAGCCGATTTGTTTTAGGTAATTAGCAATCATGATAGCTTTTCCAACACTTGGACATGATTTTATCACCCGCATGGCCGACGAGCGGTGCGCATAACGGGACAGTACTAGTGTGTATAGACAGGCCGAACATACCGCTCCTTGTTTTCAGTATTGTCATTTATTTAATCTTGTTTGGTTGATAAAAATATAGAAGATCCTTTGGGGTCGTCCTCGGGTGTCGGAACTACCCATGGGGATCGTACAGACACCCGAGGACGACCCCCGCAGGTCTTCTTATATAATCAACATTGACGCTCAGTTGGTAAAATGTGTCAATTCTCTGAAAAATACGGGCTGATATCTCTCGCTATAAAAGTTCTTTTTTAAGGAAGAACCATGCATTAGACTCAGAACATGTAGGCCCATAGAAATAGCATACCGATTGTTCTAAACTTCCGGACGCGAAAGGAAGTCATGAAAAAATAGCGGAAATAAGTGTATTAATTGTAGGGATATGTAATAGGCATTGCTCACTAAAAGGGCAGCGGCGTTTATAAATTGGTTGGTCATGTAAGTCATACACCTTGGAAACAGAGGGATGCGGAAACTCCCGGGAATGGCCGTGTGACGCGGGTATAGGAGACCGGCACCCCGCCAGTAGGTGCCGCCCGGCTCGGCCCAGGCTGAGGCCGTTTCCTGCCCGGCGACTCGCCCCGGAGACGGAGGTAGTATAGGAATATGCTAATTTGCATCAGGAAGCTATGGTTTTTGTTCATGGAAAGGCGCTTAGATCGTTTATAGGTTTGATGGTTAACAGTCATTCTCTTTTTCAATTTTTTCCCAAAATTTGAAATTATGAAATTTAAAGGGACGTTCTCGTCCTCCCGTCGTTAGGCTAAGGTACGCCGACGTTAGCCTAACGACGCGACGGCCGGCGACGTGTTTTTCACTTTTGGAACGTAATCCTGCGACGTTATTGGTCACGTCGCGAATTTGGCGCGGCCCTCTGGGGGTTACAACGTAGCCAATTACATCCGTCACAAAGACGATACTGCCCCTTTAAGTGCTATATTGGAATTGTGATACTAGTTTAGACAAATACAAAATCACAATACAATATAGGCCTATGTATACACATGTTCTCATAACTTATTGTAGATGTTGAAATTACTGTAATAATTTTAAAATGATCCTCTGTCTCGTGTAATTTATTAGTGCGGCAACGGACTTTCCCCACTCACCTCTATCCAAATTTAGCAATTCAGAAAGTAATTTTGAAAGAAGTAACATAAAGCAAAACTGAAATTACAGTCCGTCTAATCCAAAGAAGAATTTTCGAATGAGTAGCATCTCTGCCGATATCGTAGTAGTATGGCACCCTGCCTCCGTATTAACTCAGTTGTGAATGTAATAACAAAAAGAGAACAACTCATGGGCATGTGATAAAGTATCCATTTCCAGCTGGGATCCATAGTTTTTACATCAATGTTTGGCCGAATGAAGATGCTAGTATCACCTGTGTACCATGGATAATGACTGTGCCAGCGGCAAAATAAGTTTATACTTTTTAACCCAGGCGCCCCCAGACTTCAGCAGAGAAGCCATTTTCCGAGCATCACTGGCCATCAACTTCTTTAACTTTTAGCCTCCAATGCTTTTATTATCCCCTTACCTGGCAGAGTAACAACGACTGGCACCTTGCCCGTCGTTTGTAACAACAAAAAACATGGCCTCACAAACAGATAGTGGGAAAAGCTTAGTGATGACAGGATGGTCAAAAAGAGCAGGGTCGACTCCAATGTATAAACGCCAATTATTGGAGAAGCCAGACGAAAAACTTTAACACGGGGATGGATTGCGGGGGATGGAGGTGGGGGGTGCGGAGAATCCGATCCTGCCGGCTGGCTGTCGGGGATGCGCCACCTTGGCCGGAGGTGTATGTTTGTTCCCGCCAAATGAGAGCGTGACGGGCTCAATGTCGTCTGCAGCTCGCCGTATCCAGGGGCGCCGCCTGCCCCGCGACGCACGCGGGGCGACTTGGCGTGCGACACCACTTGCGGCGTCTTACCGTATGTCGCCCCCCCCCCCCGCAAAACCCCTCTTCACAACCTCTAACTTTCCTAATCTTCAAATACGTATTTACATAGGAACAAACTGAACAGCAATAAAAGAACAACATATCTATCTATGCAATTTTATCCAAGAAACTGATGAGGCTGCATATAACTTTTCAAATTGATATTTTGCGGGTTTTCATGGGCTTCACGGACAATATCGCTTCTCCAGTATTCTCCTAAAGCCTGTTATAGAGTTTCTAAATGAATACATTCATGCAAAATGTTGTGGTTTTTTATCACCATGGCATGATAACGTGAGTTTTACCACCTTGACCGTGATGCAAACCGTTCGAGCTATCATCGGGAATTTAAGAAGAGGTATGTCTTCGATGAAGCGAAAGCTGTCACAACAAAGGGTGAATATGCAGTTTTAATGAGAATCATTGTGGTGTGAATCGAAAAGAAAGAACTGGAAAGTGCAAGTAACATGGTATACGGGTGGACTTTTTGAAGTGAAAGGAACCACCTTTTCCCATAAAATTACCTCGTAAAATCCTGGGATCATCCATATGGGATAGCTAAAATATCATACCGATATGGTAATATTAAATACAAGGCCAACATATAACATAATAGAAACAGATAAATGAAACATCAGTCAATAATTTAGAAAGCAGAATTAATTTGAACTACTGATTATTGATGCACAAAACATTGCCTTATGATTCACAAACCAAATTATAAAAACCTGAATGTTGCCAGAGACATGCACGATTACATTAGGGGGTACTTGTTCTGAATAAAGGACATAGCGATTCAAATAAGAGCATCTGACAGAAAGATGTTCTGTATAAAGTGCAAAGTGAGGCAGATAAGAGAGACGAGGTATGCTCCTATTAACACAGGCCGTACTTACGAGGCATAATGTTCCGTCCCGCATACCTGACAAAAGACACACTTTATTTATCTGTGAGGGAGAACAATAGTTGTGCGACGTATTCATAATGCGCGAGAAAGTAATGCAGTACTAATGGCACAGCGTAGAAATTAACGCCGAGTCACAATACCTGAGTATTCAATGGGGTGTGAAAGTGTGTCACGGAGTATATGCGGGAGGTTTTACGTTATCATGGGATAAGTCGGAAAACATAAATATTCGGTCAAACTTTTGTACAAAAATGACGCGCAAAAGAATAAAAAGAAATTACCTGCATGCGTGTCTGCATTATTTCATTAACCGTTAGATCAACCTTGGGAGATCAACAAAATCAATTTAAAGGGGTCATACATATTTTTACGGCTTGAAAAGTCACATTGACTCGGAAGCAACCAAGGTTATTTCAACATATATAAAGCAATGCGTCCGCGGCATTAAACACAGCCTTGAAAATTGAAATGAGAAGATTGGCCTTGGTGAAATGGCTGGGCTCTCCCTCAGCAGCCAACCGCTTGCCAAACCAAATGGTGCCCACTCAAAAAGAATAATGCAGTATATTTGTGACATAGATCCAAATTTAAGGTTATTCTGACTCATACCTCATCAAACAAAAGTTTCGAGTTTCCCAGGGACTTTCAGAATACTGCACAGCTATCCATGTAACCTGATTGATCCACCATGAGAATACTTGGCATATGTTGAATTCATAACACATCAAAGCATGCCTCCACAAAAGCAGCGCCACAATTCTAAGCTAATAATGTGAAACATAGTCGACAACCGAATAGATCACACACAGTCCCTGGACTGCTTTCTTCCAGACTGTGATAATTGTTACAGAAACACTGCAAAATACATGCTCTGGGTAAGGCAAGACGGAGCCCATGATGTTGTTTTCTGCGCCTTTGATTGTCTCGTTAGTCGGGTTACATATAAGGTCGTCAATATGTGTGGCTGTTGGGGGAACCTGATCCAGGCTGTGTGTTGTCACGGCTCCATCATTAATCAAGACAACACCTGCAGACACGCCTGCCGCCCACCATACAACATTAACTTCCTTATCCCACTTTGCATTGAAAATCTTCCGTCTCTTGCGTTGTGGGCGTTACCCCCAGGCAGACATTATTTGTTAGCAATTTATGTTCAACAACTGAAGTCCAGGGTTATGGAGCAAGCGCATCCTATTTCTCTTTCTAAACAAAATGAAAATATGATATAAGGTAAGATATTCCAGTTTGCAACTTTTTTCTTGACACACCCCGCGGATAACCTCTCTTTTGTATTACTTTTCTCGCATTCTATAACAATTGCATGCGCTTTATATTACCATATCAAAAGAAAGATATTATCTTCAATTGGCTCAAGGTGGTTGGTTGGATGGGAAAACTATTGAACATTCAAATGAAATACAATTCAGTGAATACAGAACACTAAAATAAGCATGTGTTCTCTTAGAAAGCAGCATCTCACAGGGGCACATACGCTGTGAACCAAGATATGCGAAGGCAAGAAATAATTGCCGCCATTGTCATTTGAGACTCGGCGTCACGTGACCTCATCAAGCATGGCAGCCATGTAAGAGGAGCGTAGGTAGGAGTAAAATGTCGTCTGCCTCTAACCTTACCGCTTCTTCCCGCCACAACACGCCACACTTCACTGACGTGACGTCATACACGAGCCGCTACGCATGCGTGGCGTTGTCTTAACTACGTGAGCCTTCTCTGATGTATCTGACGCCTGAGGGCCTCCAAAAGGTTCCCGACTCGTGATGTGCATCCATCCCGAAAGGTGGAGCCACGGACCTCAGGTCCAAGGGGTCAGGTTACTTCCGGTTTGGGCGTAACTCGAAGCAGACGACTTTTGCTCATGGTGGCGGGAAACAGGTGAAAGTGAAGACGTCTTGCACGGCGCGTGTCTGTTGCTCCTTTGTCGTTTGATCTTTAAAGGAACACAAAGAAAGTAGCAACTAGAAACAATTAGGAGTGTCATCTTCCAGGAGGAGGAAACTTTTTCGGCTTATAACTGTACATGTATTCGCAGAGATATATGATATTTTACAACTTCTAAATATCGACAGCAATATTTTTTCTAAGTAGTAATTATATTTCTTTTCAAATCATCCCTATCTTGGCAAAATATCAATATCTGTGCCATTTATATGGTTATTCATTAATGATAACTGCTCCACTAAATTATGTACTATCGAAATTCAAGTGGGAGCATGCGGAAGAACTGTGTATACCGAGTTTGTAAACCCAAGTTTTTGAAAGCAATAAATAAAAAAAAAAAGAACAAACCATAAAGTCCATGTTCAATTATTCATAAAATTAGTTGGCATATTTGAACTTCAATCATCCGTCTAATGTGTAGGCGGAGAGAGCGTCATATGGTATAGAGGTATGGATAAGGCTTTAAATTGTACTCGGTTACACAACGGGTGGCCCTCTGGACATTCTGGCTGACGAGCAAAATAACGCCAATAGGGCTGACAGCAACAATTAAAACGACTGCCTATCCAGGTGAAATGAAAGTTTATGCACTTAAGCATGCATCAAGCCTTCAGAATGAGCATGTTTTTTCTCCCTCGCAAAACTTTGCAGTGAGTCTCCGAGGCAATCACTGGCAACGGTGGGGGTATAAGAACACCAATAAATGAGAGGCCTGGATTCCTATTATGAGCAGACTGATTATTGCGTGAGGTCTGTCTATTGCGTCAGCGATAATATGGCCACAGCATGTTAGCTGAGGGGCAGCCTGAGTGCATTTCTAACGACTTCAACTTGTAATTTCTGTCCATGGGGAGTGAGGGGGCTGTTTTAGAAGGGGTTTAGCGCAGCCATGGGCGATCATGGAAACAGGTATTGTTTTCTAGCTGCTGTTGTTTTACATAGGCATGCATGACTGAGAGGGATACCGAACGCCAACTTCAGGAAATGTTTCTGTATCAATAGGTAGTACTAGATTTTATTAGAAAACTGCAGTCTGTTTATGACCGCCATAATGAAAGTTCATTTATGAATGTTTCATATGCAGCCTCTCAGTCGATCATTGGAAAAATCATTGTACATTTGATTCTGAGGAGGAACCTTTCTGAAAATCATTATCAAAATATCAAATCATTATAAAACCCCCCTCATTGTTGTTGTGCGATAGGGTAAAGCTGTACCTTAATTAACAATCAACGAGCAACATTTGAATCAATGTGTATCAATCGTGGGAAAACTTGTAAAAAATAATATCATAAGGCTATGGGTTTATGCCATGATTCTTTTTTACAATGGACTTCACTCTCCCATGACTCCTTACATACATTCCGTTTCAGAGTGCATGTAGTGGGGTCTGTTAAGGTCATTTTTTTGAGAAATCCTTACGCGGCAGATAAAAGCACCAAATTTGGTATGAGGCACCTCTGAGGCTTAACTATTAAATCTGGAAGGGGAGCCACCTTGAAATATCAATATGACGGATGTGGGGGCCCAAAAACCAATATGGCCAACTTTTACTATAAAAATTCTTATATCTCAGCTTCTAAAAAGACTAAAGAGACATGGTTGGTGTCAAAATTGAGGGATTATGGGTTAGGGAATTCAATTATTTATGTTTCAAGTCAATGCGGCATCCAAAATCCAAAATGGCTGACCAATTTTGAGAAATATGATGATTTTGAGCTACTAAGGTATAAGGCCTGGGGAAATTGTTCCAACATCAGTTGTTAATAGCCTAGAGGGCTCAATAAATATGATATTCATCCAATACAATACCATAAATTTCAAAATGGCTGAATTCATTAGCATGATACCTTTGATAATGACCGCTGGATTTTAAAATAATTCAAAAGAAAGGATATAGACTTTACCCTTTTGCCACAAGATTTCTTGATTTCATTTGGTATGATGATCCCCTGGGACCCCTTTATTGAATTTAAAAGGGGAGCCACCTTGAAATATCAATATAACCCGGATGGGGGCCAAAAATCCAAAATGGCTGACTTTTATTGAAATAATCTTATATCTCAGCATCTGAAATGCCTAGAAACACATTGCTATTGTCAAAATTGGTAGATTATAGGACAGGGAATTCAATTATCTACCTTTTGAATCTATACAATAGGTCTAATCGAAGCTAGCCAAAAGTTTTGGTCAAATACCTTAAATTTCAAATGCTGAAAACAGACAAAACAGGTCGAAATTTCATTTTGGTATTTCAAGATGGCTCCCCTTCTAGATCCAATAGTTATGCCTCAGAGGTGCCTCATGCAAAATTTGGTGCTTTTATCCGCCGCGTAACGAAAATGTTGTTAACAGACCCCACTACATGTACACAGCTTCGTTTGTGCCGTAGACAATAATCAATGAGGTTAGGAAAGGCATTAGCACATACCATTTGGAGCAACATTAGTGGATGGTTTCCATTGTTCATCTAGTATCATTTGTATCACTCAAACTGTGCCAACAATGGAGATATTTTCATCAGAATTAAATACAAGATTGGAGATTGGACTGTTTAACCTCTAAAAGTCTAATTGACAACTTCGTCTCTTTATTATTATAATAATAATAATTTCGTTTCACCTTGCATATATTTTACATGTTATGCTATATAAAATCTTAATTGTGGCTTTTGGAATACATAGATTCGAAGCACAGTTTGCCCTTATAACTTAGGATGGTTTTGGCAAAACGAAGCAATTAAGTGGAGATGCCACTACATTGTTTGTCGCATGTTGTCGATATTTACAACTAGAATGTGTTCTCTGGCATGGGTCAATTAGATTAACATTTTATTGACACACAAAATGGAACTTTTTATGTAAAGAATTCCTCCTCATTATTTGAAAAATAATGTGCCCATGGCTGGATATTGGCTAAGTACTGCACAGTGTAAATGAAAGTACATTGTCTGCTCAAATATTTAGCTATTTTAGTTGACCATGTATATTCTACATGAATTAATACATAATTATTGTACAGTTGCTCTGGATTTTAATCAATTTTCATTAGTGCACATAATCTCCATGACGGTACATGTTCATAAGGAGCAAAACACTAATCGAGAAACCATAATTATAAGTATTCTGTTTGCTTTGATACTACATCCTTGTGACCATTCAAGAACCACATAGAATTTTAAAAGTAAAGTTGAAACTACAGTGTACCTGGTCAATTTGTAGTTTGTCACGGAAAAGCAGGTCTATGCAATACACATTTGCAGTTTTCTAAGTTCAGGGCCATTTTATACCCTCCAAATGAATAACAGAATGTTTGTTTCTGCGAATTCACACATAGAAAATTATAATGGTCAGAGACATTTAACTTTGTAAATGTAGCAGGATGATCATATGTATACGCCTTTGTAATAATATTATATTAGTTAAATAATACCAAAGGAGGTTCTGTCAAGTTACCTTTCTAATATATGCAATTGAAACTTTTTCTTTTTTCTCAACATAGTCTCTGTTTGAACCAGCATAATTTTTAACCTTCAAATGTTCCTGTTGCCAGGAGAACCGACCCATTGAGCACAAAAATCCGTGATATAAAACAACACCATATAAGATGACAGCGTGTGTATCATTGTATCCTCGGAGTAAAAACGTTGTTGGGTTGGCACCATCACCCGTCTAAATACCAGCCTGCCTTCCAAGGCTGCTCATTCCATAGCGTTTCTAGCACCCCCAATGTGTTCGGCGCTCAGACCTTCGTTGTTATATGTTCTCATGTTTCTTTGGGATGTATCTTTTTATTGGCACATATTGCCAACATTTTATTATTTGTCAAAGGGGAACTGTAATCCCTTCCTCAATTACAAATATCACAGTGAAAATTCTCAGCCGGGAAAACATCCACTTATTATAGCAAAAGGCCGAGATCAATTCATTCTAAAGGGGAAGGGTGGCAGTTAATAGCATATGAGACTTCTGCACAGGATGCCCAGGTTCAGTACTCCAATGTATCTCTTGAATCACCTTTCCTTGCCATCGTTTTCACCCCATAGATTCAATCATCAGTGGTTGTACAAAGCAATATCATGAGTTGAAAAATTGTTGAGTGGACCTTAAACTCCAACACATCAGCATCATCAATGTATTTTATCTGTATGCTGTTCAATCTCATGCACAGGAGCATTACGCCAATTTTTGGAACCCTCTCGGGCTTCCGAAGGTTTTAAAACCGATATCCTTGAAGCAATTTGGTCAGAGTTCCTATTTGGCGTTCCCATAGCCCTAATTTGAATCCCCAATGATTTTACCGCCTTACTTCAGATTCCCTCAGGATATCTAGGAAACCTTCAGATTTTATTGTGGGTATAAATTGACCTGTGATGTCACTACAGATAAAACGAAAAGTTTGAATATCTTCATTTATACCGGGCGAGTCAATATTAGAAGTTCTTAATATAATATATACCAGACATGCACAACTCCAATTGATTCTGGTGTGTGGTATCAACATTAAATAAGAATACCTTATTATTATTAAAACTGAATAATGATCATTTTGAAAAAACGTGTTATTATCAGAATTTTATAAGAATACATTGTTATTACCAAAACGTAACAAGAATCCATTGTTATTATCAACATTTGATAAGAATACCTCATAATCATCACCTTGGTAAAAAAAATAAAAAGACTCATTCCCAAGACAGCGATGCAGGACGAAGGCCGCTCCCTCCGGGTAAAACATGGCCCACCTTGGCGTCTCTGCCGCGCGTCCTCCCGGGCAGACGACTTTTTGAAGCCGTCTCAGATGGGCGGTTCACCGGGTTGGCCCGGGTCCTCTCTCAGGTCCCTCTGTCTCCCGCGTGGCAGCCGAGGCCTTGGGCCAGAGGCCAGCAACAGGGGCAAGAAACGTTTTTCTCCCCGTCTTCCCCGCCTTTGATGTGCGCCTCGTCTCATAGGTGGGGCTCCATCGGTGAACCCAGGGCCTCCTGGGGCGCCAGTGGGTATTGTACGCTCGTTGCATCATCAGCTACCCTCTGTTATCTTTGTTATTAATTATCAAGTACCGGGAAAGTTGGCCGCGTCATATTTCAGTGAAAAGTATTTTTTCCTATCATATTTGAACCCAAAATTGAGCTGTAAATGTTGAACTTTTAACATATAACTTATGGGAAATAAATAAATAAAACTGCTGAAGCAGTCAATAAATACATAAGACATTATCTAAAACTGATTAATAATGCAGGAAATACAATCACATCAGGCCTCCGATCCAAAATGTAAGCGCTAGAACGGGGATAGGTTCAATCAGAGGCATTAAAATATCTTTCTGAATGTCTGGTAAAAATAAGAAAGAGTATCAAACAGATCATGGCTTCGCTACTGTTTGCGCTTAATAATTATAGTTTTGTTGACTTCCTGCAACACCCACCATAGCTTCACATCATATTACACGTTAACTAAGGCTGTCTTATCAATATCATATTGTGTGTAGCAAGTTGCACTCTGCCACCCCTTCCCTTTGGCAAAACAATGCGGAACGCAACGGGGTCAATTAATGCAGAGTTGAGTAAAGCAAGCAGCAGAAGTTTCCCAAACTTCAAAGTCGCAGACGACTTTTCAGACAACTTGCAAGACTTTCGGCATGTCGCTGAATAAGCGGAGGCGGCCGCGCTGTGATTGGCGGGAAGTTTTGACGAGACGCTGAGAGAGGTGCGTGCGCAGCGTCGCCTGTCGTCTGCTCGTCAGGGCGTCTGGAGGAGGGGTCTCCAGGAACAGGAGGAGATCAAACTCATGTGAATCCAGGGGTGACTGGCGACCTTCAGACCTGTAGCCGGCGGTCTCATTGATCCGTCGACTCATGTCGCCAGGGACCAGCGCTAATGAACAGGGAAGATGTATACCATGAGTCTGCGTTTATTGCTTTGATACCCTTAGTCATGGTATCGGGTGGTTAGGTATTCTTCCCGGGGGGTGTTGGGGAAGGAGGGAGGGGTGGGCTGAGTCTCAGCCAAGACCGGTGTGTTTCGAAAAGCGAAGGACATGCTATTTTTCTACCTTCAAGTTAGTGAATTGAGTTAGAGAACATTTCACTCTATTCAAGAGTTATTATAATAATGAAATTTGAGAAGACACTCCTGCTGTAAAAGAGACTAAACATATGAAGGAAAAGGCATTCAGTTTAGTATGCTATGGCTTCATATAATGGTTATGTATTTCCATTTAATAATATTGTAGCTTTGGAATAAAGAGA
Organism: Lepidonotus clava; assembly: GCA_936440205.1. Classification (NCBI taxonomy): domain Eukaryota; kingdom Metazoa; phylum Annelida; class Polychaeta; order Phyllodocida; family Polynoidae; genus Lepidonotus; species Lepidonotus clava. Next base: position 37,784,104 of record OW387141.1, read on the forward strand.
CCATACATCCTATACAGCAACTGATCAATTTCAGCGGCGGATCCAGAGTCAGCCCAGCCAAGCATGTGACGTTATTATAACATTGCAGCAATGTTCTGTTCGGTTCTGTATTGGTTCTTGTTATGTTATTTTGATGGCTCCCAATAACATTGCTGCACTGTACTGCTGTGACATTGCACTGCTATGTTATCATAACTTCCTGGTTATGTTATTCAACCTAAACAGAATGTTCTTATAACATTCTGTTTTGGTTTTGTCCTAACCTCACCAAAAAATAATGGTTTAAAAAACATTCTGATTTGGTGAGGTTTCAACCTAACCATAAATAACATAATTGCTCTGTGCCATCTTAGTAAGTTCCAGACTGTCACAGCTTGGCTGGGAGTGTTCTAGGGAGGGCAATGTGACGTAAAATGTTATTCGACGTAAAATGTAATCCAAACTGACATTAAATGAAAAATTGACAAAAGATGTAACTCATATTGTCGTAAAATGTAATAACAAAACCTGCCCGAAATTGTAGAAATGTAAACACATTAATGAATGTAACATGTAATTTTGAAGTGATATAAGATGATGCACAATATGACTAGGCTGTTGTGCATGATAAAAATGAAATCGTAGATCATCCCTGAAAGCTTTAATAGATGAAAGAAAACTTGACTCTACAAAACAAAGATCTATTTTTATTACTATGAAATTCAAATGGCATTTTCAGAATTTTATGAGATATCATGTGATCAATGATTGTGCACACATTCAAAAATGGCATGGAAAGATTTTAACTGAAAATTAGAACGTAACTGGACCATGAGCCTACCTAGAAAAACCTTTTTGAATGAGAATTTCAATTTTACCTTAATTCTATTACACTTTAATCCTGATTACCCAAATAAAAACAACTTTAAATAAAAAAAGGAGTATTATGAGCGACATTTTCAAAAACATCAGACCCTCCTCCCTACCTTGATTTGTATGGAAGGTCCCTTAATGTTATAGCTATTTCCTGTGACCCTAACACTAATGGGAATTACATTTCACTTTGATCAATTCATTTACATTCTAAGTAGATTTGTTACATTTTACGATGGTTCATATTTACATTTTAGGTTAAAATGGTTTTCATTTTATGTTGAATTTACATTATACGTTGATTCCATTTACATTTTGCATTGATTTACGTTTTACGTAGGATTTACATTTTACGGTCTAACAAACCCCCCTTATAAAGATAAGAAATAAAAGCAGCATTTTTATACAGACCTTGAAATTTGACAACAGATGCTATCCTTCAAAATGGTTTGTGGGATATCAGCACCATGAAGATGCTATCCCACAGCTAGGCTACTACCCAACAAAGTGACCCTATCCCCCAAATTGTTTCCTTAGACCTGTATCAAGAACAATTGAGATTATTTGTATGAATAGGTTAAGGGTGATAAAAATAGGTCAACATTGGTTGTCATAGTTAAGTATAAATGAAAAGGTTCAAGATGAGTTCAAAAGAGTCATAAATGATTGCCAAAATTGATATTGTTAAAAAGGAGGGTGCCAAAATGATGTTATGTAAAATAACATTAACAAAAATTCTTGATTCAAATAATATCTCCTTGCGTGATGTCACCCCATCTGACAAAGACTGTTACACTTCGAAAGACGCCTATATCTTGGCCCAATTTTAGATTTACATCAAATTTGGATGATGGAAACATAATTGTAGCATCATTCTGATTACAGATGCTAGCCCTGAAACAATTGTTACTTAGCAACTGTTTGTATCTAAAGGCCATATTCCACTTTGCGTCCAGTCCCATTTGCGACTTTGATACCAACATGTTGGTATCCCCAAACAGTGGCCGCAAGCAGTGGTCGCAAGTAGTGGCTGCAAGCAGTGGCCGCAAGCAGTGGCCACAAACGCCTATATTCCACATTGTTTGCGGCGGCTGCAAACTCATTTGCGGCCGCCATTTGCGTCTGTTTGCATCTGTTTGCGTCTGTTTGCGTCCGTCTGGTCATAAACAAGTGGAATATAGTAGGTTGCGGCCACCCTGGACGCGTTTGCGGCCACCCTGGATGCATTTGCGGCCACCCTGGACGTGTGTACCGCAAACGCAAACGTGTGTACCGAAAACGCAAATGTGTGTACTGTAAACGCAAAAGCGTTTGCGTTTGCGCCGTTTGCGGCCGTTTGCAGCCGTTTTCTCGGGTAGCGGCAAGCCGCAAACGCATAGTGGAATATGGCCTTTAGTCACAAACATTTGTAGCTTAGCATCAACTACAGATGCTATCCCCCAAGTATTTGTGACTTAGCAGCTCCAAATAGTCGTGACTTTGTGGGATGGCATCAACACATGCTATCCAACAAAGTCGCGACTATTTGGAGGATAACATTCTGTTTGTGGGATAGTATCCTAATTTTTCCTTTGCTATTGGTATGTTTCATAGCAAAAGGTGGTCTGAGACATACATCTGGTTTCTAAAATTCTGAGTCATCCCTCTTTGGATTATTCTTGCTATGAATGTAAAGTACATACCAGTACCATAATGTTATAATTCACTGTAACCAAAAAGTAGCCTAATTTAGTCATCAGATTTCACCGCAAACATTAAAATGATTTGCACAGAAAAGATTGATGTGTCATGAGACACACACAATGTCGATAAGGAGGACCTTTGCATCTGCTGTATATTTCCTATATTTCTTAGAGCGCTTAATTAAACCATTATTCAAATTGACAGTTTTAAGACACCTGGAGTAATTGGAGTTGATTTAAGGCTACGCAGGCACACATTGATTGACAAGAACACTTTTATCATGTAACGAACCATTTCCGGCTATTACTACACATTTTGAAAAAACCCAAATGGTTAGGACACTGGAAAACTATTTTTTCCAAAAATAGAATTACTACAAAATAGTCAGCAATCAATCATTCAATCCTTTCCTTGAAATGATACCTACTGCCAATCATTTATCCATTTACTATGTGACCTCTGATAAGGTGCCAATCTTGATTCAAATGATTATACACCTCTAATTGTGGCAAAATTGTTTCTTTGGATAGCTTCTTGAATCCATATAAGTTCCAGATGTCCTCTTTTTGTCAAACCAATTTCCCTTACCAATTTATCACCAACCGATTTCCCATGTCGTGTTTTGCAATAATGTAATGGCTGTACGATTTCCCACCAAGAGGTATGACTGATTACTTTATAATCATTCTATTTGAACCACTGCAATTGTAAATTGCAAAATTATAGTGTTGCTACGGAATTACGTCCATGATTCATGAACTGTTGAGACCTTGTAAGTCAAGCGGATGAAATCCAATCAATCATTTCAACAAAAAATGTCCGTGAGGATGGTAACAGTTTACCTATTTGTATTGTCATGAGAGATCAGTTGTAAAGGACCACTCATATAACCAAAAAGCAAATGGTTCATGGATATTGTCTATGCCTGTTACTGTTCCAGGATCATTTTATCTTTAAATAATTGAGAGAGAAATCAAAGAAATAGAGAGAGATCAATAGAGGGGACCATAATTTCCCGGTATTGTTAGAGGATTCATAACGGATCTGTCAAGGCGGTGATCCACGTTGCGACAAAACTGGACCGATTTTCAACCGATTTTCAAAATATTTTCTATCTCTAAAATCGGTTGGAAATCGGTTGAAAATCGTTTCACAAGGAAAAAAATCGTCACGTGGATCATGTCAACCGATTTTTTCTGACCGATTTCCAAGCAGACAAATTCATATATATATATATAAATAAAGTTTCATATTGGCTTTAAACATCCATTGGAAACCTCTGACAGACGTCTTGGGGCACCTAATAGATATGCCAGGTGGTTTTGGAGTCAAAGGATAGACATTTGAGAATGCAAATTTTCATTTCTATAACAGCAATTCATAAGCTATTAGCTTACGAAAGGCCAACATTAATTTGTTAATTTCTTTGGGATCCCCTAAGCTTATAAAACAGACCACAGATTTCACTGTAGGTGTTCCTCGATTATTGATACTGCATCGCATAAAATGGCGCTGAATACAACAGCAATAAAAAACCCGAAATGATAGAAAAATCGTCCAGCATTCGATATTACTGGGTGCTGATAAGGCTTAGTAATTATGAATTGATTAATGGTAACATTTACCAGGTAATAAAGGGAAATTGCAGAGAAATTACTCAAGCTTTCAGAAAAACTACCATCCTCGATTATTTCTTATTGGTCTGTAGCTTGTCGCTTGCTGAGTGCTCTTCATTAAAAAATTAACTAATTTATTATTTGTGCAGTAAAAGCTTTATTTTAGATATATGATAAAGCTGAATATTGCTATTCAATATGAATATTCATAAGTTTATTAAGATTGGAGCCGAAACGTATCGTTTGTATCCCACAAAGTTACGCTTTATGATCAGATAATAATTATTTAGAAGTTTTCAATTAGAACAGATGAAAACTCAAAGTGACAAATATAGGGTGGTGTTGCATGTTTTTTCATGAAAAGCAAAATGTAAGTCTCTATTAAGCTCTGCTCATTTGCTGACCGAGATCCATCAAATGTATGTATGAAAACTTCTTTTTATGATCTGCGGCAGTTAGATAATTAGTTTGCCTTTTCGTTGTGCACAGTAAGTGCAACCCAGCTTGGATAAATGCACAGTTATATTTCATTACCCTACATTAACAACAATTATTTTGATATACCCCCTGTGCTCCGTCGCATAACCAAACGCTCGCAACAGCGAGACCACAGCGAGGGTTTAGATTTAACTCTCGCAACAGCGATATCCTTAAGGTTTTCAATGTGCCAATCCTCGCAACAGCGACCAACCCCGTCGCATAATAAATGGTGTGAAACAAGGACATCCTTGTTGCGATATCGTTGTTAAGTTATCTTTGTCACTCTTGATTTTTGTAATAAAATTGACGGTTTTGAAACATGGCGGGAAATAGTTATTTGTTGTCAATATCACGTGAGACACAGTCATATACAGTCAATGGTAACATGGCTCCGAAGAAACCACGCCAGAAGAAGGAGGTTTACCCTCGAATCAACCCATTCACAAGGTTTAGTAAGGCCAAGTTCCTCTCCCGCTATCGGCTTCGTAAGCCAATCGTTAAACGCCTGGCAAAAGCTTTCTACGATGCGGGCTTTTGTTCTACCTCAGGCTCGAGCCAGGGCGGCGGTATCTCTGTACCTGAACGCGTAAGTACTCTTTGTTGACACAACCTTCTTATGTCAGTATTACTAAAAGTCATCCTCAATCATAAACACAAAATAAATTATTGTCCATTTTTGTCAAATAAATAAAGAAAAATCTTGTATAATTACAGAGTAATCTCTTAATTTATTATAATTCTGTATTTTATTTTTGTTATTACAAAAAATGAATAAAAGGTAAAAGGAATAAACCTAGACATGTTGTGTTAACGACCACTGTTATAACATATTGACACAAATCATTGCTGACGTAGCTTAACCATTGTTCAACTCCAATGGTCTTAGTGTATTTATTACATATTCAATCCAAATATCCATTAGATATCACTTAGTATGCCTAATTGTTAGTGTCCTTATTGAAAAATAAATGCTTGTTGACATTGGTAGAACCCTTTTAGAAGATTTATTTAAAGAATTCAGGAACCACAGAATTAAATCATTTTTACTGCTTCTAGAACACTTAGGAAAGTATCTAATAATGTATTAAGAAAAAATATTATTACTTTATTTATTTAACAGGACATGAACTCGATATATTAAGTCATCGTTTATAACATTAGTGTTCCGCTTGCTTAGAACTAATTTTTCCTTATTCTATTTCAGTTCTGCCTGGCCCTGAGGTACTTTGCAACCGGATCCGATTACACAAACGTCGGTGACTTCCAGGGAGTACAGAAAACCACAGTGTCACGTGCGGTGTTGGAGGTGGCGGAGTACTTTTACTGCCACCAGCAAGAGTACATCTCCTTCCCGTTCAGCCGAGATGCCCGCGAAGAGAAGGAAGAAGAATTTCTTCAGCGTTTTTGGCTTCCACAAATCTTTGGGGTAATTGACGGTACCCATGTTTCCATACGACGTCCGTCGGCCAATGTGGAGTACCAGTATGTGAACCGTAAACAGTATCACAGTATAAATGTGATGGTAAGGGAGCCTTCAATATTTCCAATTTCAGTAATCCTTTTTTTGTAATTTGAAGATATAAATTTTTCAAATTTTATCAATTAATGAAATACTTGTAAATAAGATATTGTTCCTCTTTTACAAAAATCAATAGTATAAACTGTTATTTCAGCGCAGCTGTTGGTTGTAAAATGCAATTTATTTTCTAAGCCCATAAGATAGGATAATAATTTTGAATATTTTTTGATATTGAACAGGTTGTTGCCGACGCGTACCAACGCATCTTGCATGTCGATCCATGTTGGCCAGGATCCTGCAATGATGCCGGCATATTGAGCACCACCGAAATCAGTCGACTGGGTGAGCAAGGATTCTTCGGGGAGCATTTCATTATGGGTGACAACGGGTAAGTTATTTTCTGCATTTACTTATTGACATCTCTAAGAAGTGTGATCTTGAAATAAGTGAAACAAAATTAGGATTTTCGACAAAAGTTGAAATATCCTTTTATTTTCAAAGTCAAACATAATATCTTAGTATCCTGTGCTCGCACCCTAACTAAGAACATAAACAGAATTCCTGAATCGTAAAATTCTTTTACAATTACAAGACAGCGTTATTATGTTGTCGCACTTGGGTTAAAATGTGATTAACATGTAAATCCGAAGTCACTAGTAACGATGTCAAATATATAACATGAATTACTCTATTATTTTTTTAGCTATCCTCAGCGGGACTTCCTATTCGTGCCAGTCATGAATCCAACAAGACAAGCGGACCTTGACTACAACGCCTGGCACAGGTCAAAAAGGGTGGTTGTTGAAAACACCTTTGGGTCTCTGAAGCAACGATTCAGGTAACCCCCAAATTATTACCATAAAGATTTCAAACTTATTGGACCCATTTACGCTCAACTTGAACTAAAATAAATGATTAAAAACCAAAAGATGGACTGAAAAAATCTGTTAAAATTTAGTTCAAGTCGAAATACAACAATAAGAAGAGGTTAAAATGTACTAGTTAAACCGTGTCTTTCGAGTAGAACTTTCATCATTTGTTCAGAATAAAAAACATACTTAAACAGTTAATCATACTGTTAATTAGCAAGTTCTATCCTTCTTTACAATAATGAAGTCATTATGTGGACACCTGATATACCCTTTTTGATGGTATCGATCTTGAAACATGCACTAATAAAATACAACTTTTATAATTGACTACAGAGTGGTTGGTGACTCGGGAGGTTACATGCTCCACACCCCCGACGTCTGTGGTAAGATAATAGTGGCCTGCTGTTGTCTCCACAATGTTGCCAAGAGGGAAAATACTCCGCTGGTCATCGACAGGGACCCAGACAACCGCCCTGTGTACGGACCAGATCGTGGCCAACCCGACACTGAGGTTGTGTCTGACCGGCAACGTGGTGGACGAGGAGGTCAGAACCTGGCCCGCATAAACTACATCACTGAACACTTCGAGTAACAAATTATTTTTCGATTCCCCCTTGACGATTTCCTTAAAACCATGAAGTAGTGAAAATTGTAAGGCATTTCTATTTCTTACTGGTTAAGAAGTGAAATATTTATAATCAGTTATTCTACAACAAATATTCCTTGTACAATAACTTATTACAATGACAAAAGAAAACTTAAACAACATTATACCGTTACATTTATACCATGCATGCTGGCATTCAATATTTAAAAAAAAGAAAGAAACGTAACTTTGAAGTAAGCATTGTCTGTCATGAGCAATTCTCACTATATTTAGTCAAACCTGTATTTCGCAAATGTTTGAATTACAGCAGTTGTTAGTGGTCATCTGCTGACAATAAAGTATACATTATGCAAGTACCAATAAATGTCTTTGTATCATTCTATCGAATGCAAACAATCAAAGTTGTTCCGAAGTATGTAAACATATAGAATAATGAAATCCTATCATGAAGTTGGTAACAGTAATGTCCACTCTTGCAACAAGAAATACACTGTTGTAGGACGTTTAAGCATTTTTTCAATTCAATTTTTTTGGGTGTCGGTTCAATAGACTTTTTTTTTTTTTCTTGGATAACTTAACAGCCAAAATGACATGAAAGTTTAAACGGGAGTATATCAAATTCTTCCTATACTTGTAACCTGAACACTATGCAACATGTTAAAACATGTCGTTGAATTCAAAGGTATCTGTCCTTTTTTACAAATGTAATTGTTGTTTTCATATACCTTTCATAACATTTTTTTTACTTCGGTTTCGCCTTCTTTCCCCGTGTTTTAACTCCCACTTCCTTCTTGCTACGTGTGCTAACACAACGAGACTCTGTATCCACCTTAGGTTCATCCCTTTTTTTTTTCTTTCTCCCCCTCTCTGTAGATTCATCACAAGATTCACTCAGGGAACTCAAAACTACTACATCCTTCTTTTTCTTTTTTTTCCCCTGACGTGTACCTTCATCACAAGATTCAGTGGGGGAACTCAATACTACTACATCAGCACCAGGTGGTGGGGAGGTGACACGAGGATTTCTGGTTATCTTGCTTTCAATCGGGGGCACCAGAATTTGAGCAGTAACAATAACATTTCTCTGAGAGGGGACTTTCACATTATGTACACGTGTAATTTTAGAAGTCTGTGTTTCGCTGGAAGTCGCATGTTCATGGTGATGAACAACATTGTCTTTTGGCTCTGACTGTCTGGTTGTCTGTATGCCTTCACAGGTAACAGGCTGGACAGAAAAGCGACTTTTATCAGGCCAGTGACCGCTCAACATTGCCTGTCCAACCTGAGGCTGAGGAGTCTGGTGTTGAACATAGCTGGGAATCACATACTCCTCGGGAGACTGGCTGTACGTGTGGAGGGTGTACGAAGAACCAGGCTGGGAAGAGCATACTTTGTATTCTTTACCAACAGACCCCTCCTGTCCCTGGTCGTACAGAATTTTGGTTTCTTGAACCTGGGTATCAGTGTTATAATCCTCTATGGGACGCTGTGAAGTAGCCCGCTGGGTAGAGGGGACTTGTTTGTCTTTTGCAGCAGAACCCCCCTGTTCATGGTAGTACAGAATTGTTGGTTGTTCAACCTGGGTAGGAGTGTTAGAGTCATATGTGGGATGCCGTGAAGTAGGCCGCTGGGTAGAGGAGACTTTTTTGTCTTTTGCAGCAGAAGTCCCCTCTTCATGGTCGTACGGAAGTGTGGTTGGGTGTACTTGGGCATGAGTGTTAGATTCATGTGTGGCACGCTGTGAAGTAGCCCGCTGGTTAGAGGGGACTTGTTTGTCTTTTCCAGCAGAACTCCCCTCTTCACAGTAGTACAGAATTGTGGGTTCTTCAACCGGGGTAGGAGTGTTAGACTCATGTGTGGGATGCCGTGAAGTAGCCCGCTGGGTAGAGGAGACTTTTTTGTCTTTTCCAGCAGAAGTCCCCTCTTCATGGTCGTACGGAAGTGTGGTTGGGTGTACTTGGGTAGGAGTGTTAGACTCATGTGTGGCAAGCTTTGAAGTAGCCCGCTGGGTAGAGGAGACTTTTTGGTCTTTTCCAGCAGAAACCCCCTGTTCATGGTCGTCCTGAAGTGTGGGTCGGTCCACTTGGCCATGAATGATATACTCCACGTCATCATGTCCTGTACTAACACGCTGGGATGAAGAGCGGTTCTGGTCTTTAACCTGGTTCGACATCTCATGGTCCTCGGCATGCTGTGCTGATTCCGGGTTGGCTGATGATCTACCTATTATGCCTGCGGTGTCTGTTGTACCAGCGGCCTCTCCAACTGAACGCTCCATCTGTGAAGCTGTCACAACATATTCACTTATTATGAAATTCCCATTGTCTATGAGAATCTCATCGCTCTCCTCATTTACCATAGGATACGGGACATTATTCTTGGTGAGGATGGTCTGTGTCGAGATGTTATGGTGTTTGTACTCAGCAAATTCATGCAGAGCCATCTTTAGCACTGCACAGGAGTTTGCTTGTACGTTGGTCATCTTGTTGAGCACAGTCATTAATGCTGCATGGTTAGTGTGTAATGCCTCCGTCATGTTTCCATGCAGCTTCCTGACCTCTTGCAGTTCAGCCCGTATCTGAGTAAGATACTTGGCATTGGTAACGTGAACCTCAGATTCCCCCACGGCCATATGTTCTGTGATTTTTCCGACTGATTCAGGTACGAGCTCATTCTCTTGTGCTTCATCAGAATTTAAAGATGCCTGTCCATGTAGGGAATCATTATCTGAAACCCCATGGTGCTCGATGTCGCCCTCTTGAAAGTTGTCATTATGGCCATGATGAACCTCTTGTTGGGTTGTTAGAGGTGCAAGTTTCTTGGATCCATTCTCTTGGACTTTGAGCTTGAGAAGGTTGTCTTTTAACTTTTCTTCACTGCTAGACACTTCTTCATTGCTCCCATGCTCGCGACGTGAATACACCTGTTCTCCATCTCCACTCCTGGGAACTTTGACAGTTGAGCTAGTGCGTTCTGGAAGAAATCTTGTGGGAACCGGTGTGTCTTCAAGAGTTCTGAATGTCGGTGTTTGTATTGTTTCACTTTCTAAATCGTCGATATACGCTGTATTTTCTGGTGTGACGTCCTCTGCGTCTGAGTCAGTGTTCTCTTCATCGAAGGGGTTTCTGGCAATGGTATGTGTAGGAGATTTTTTTTTTATTCCCTTACCACCATAGTCCAATTTCTGTCTCAATTCAGTAAATACATTTTGGTCTTTCCTGTCCCGCACAGTGCTCACTTTGTAAGCTTCGGTGGTAGGTTGGCTGACTTCTGAATGAAGTGTACTTTTTGTAATACCCTTCTCACGTTGAGCCAAAATCTTCTGAGCAGCCTCTTGGTCTTTTCTAGCACTTGGTGGGAAATATTTACTCTGACGGGGCGGCAAGATTTCAGACCGTTCAAAAGTCTCTCCACTGTTGTTTGACTTAACATTCTTTTGGACACTTTTACCCTTGGAAACTCGTGTGTCCGGCAGGTCTGGAAGTGTATCCGGGGGTTGAGAGGACTCCAGGGTGTAGTTTTGAATTTCAGCCTGTAGTCTGTTTTTCAACTGAGGAGTTGATTCAATTCCCATGCTTCGAAAGGAATATTGATACCCCTCTGAATGTTGCGGAGTACGAAGGTTGAACTCCTCTTCTTCGTTATTTATTGTAAAAACCTGCTTTCTAGGGTGTTTCTGACGTTGTGTGGGCTGCTTATTAGGTTGCTTTTGGGTAGAGGTGGTCACACGCTGCCACAGGTCAACCGGGTCATAAGTCTTTTTCTGAGGAATGGCTGTCTTCCTGGGAGGAACGGTTGTATCACTCTTCTGCAACTGACGCCCGTAAGCATCATAATTTACATCCTCCTCATCAGATGACTGTGCTTGCTCCAGTAATGACTCGTCGCGTGAAGATCCGGGAAAAAGGGTAGCAGAGGTAGTAGCCCGTGATGCACCACCACGCTCCAGTAGTTTCTCTCGAAGAATGGCCTCTCGTGGGTTTGGTTCCCTCATCGCACTTGGCGGCTTCTTGGCAAGAGCTGCAGGTTTCAAACCTGGTATACCTGTAATTATATAAGCAGTAATTGCAAGAAACGTTAGTTCAATGGTATTGATTCATTTCATTTGGATGTACAGGGAAGACAAAATGAACAGGAAAATTGAAGTTACTTCATGTAATTAAAAACCCAAAGATACCCTCCACAGTCGTCATTTCAAGTTTAAACATGAAAAGGGTATTGGATGTTATCACCAGGAGAAAGGTAATATTTTAAACTTAAATTGCCTGGAGACAGACGACTAGAGATAGTGATATGTATTTTATTTCTTTAAATGTTGATCATTCTGAGAAACAGAATCTTAACAACCAGAGAGGCATAATTTTTAGGACAGAAAAAATCATTCGAGTCTTTAAAAATTATTGTACAAAATGGTTATGTAAGAAAAATTATTTTCAAAAATAAGATATAAATAGTTTTATCCGTTATACTAGAATGGACATATATACTCACCCACAACGACATCTATACCCGTGTATTCAATTGCCAGCATAACAGACTCGCGGAGATGTTCTTCCTCTGGGACCTTCCCGGCACCGCTATAGCCATACCTCATTACGAGTTCTTCGTGCTGGAGTAAGAAATTCAGAAATTACAGCTTTAAAACAAGTTAGCTCTATACAATTTGAAGTGTAGTTGTACGGAATGTAACAAAAATTTAAATACAGGCATCAATTTCCATCGTACAAAGAAAAAGAATATTTCTTACATAACGTAACAAAGAGACCTAGTCTTACATGTTTTTCATGAAATTATTTTTGCTCCAAATACCATCTATTTTTTACTTTGAATACTCAAAACATTACACGCTATTACTGGGAAGATAAATAGGCATATAAATAATTAATTTAAGTTTTACAGAACAGGAAGTGTTAGATGCATTTAAAATTTATCGATATCCTCTTAAAAGGAAAATGAGCATACTATTTGATTTGTACAGACGCCAAGAAGAATGATATGTACTAAAAAAAATTTACATTTACATTGTGCACTAGTTAAGAATAGAATGCCTTCATGACGTGTACGAACACTATTTCTAAATGACAAACAAAAATAATAAATATTTATAGATTAATAATGAATGTACTCACAGCCTTTTTTGCAAAAGTTTGATAGTGGCTTAACTTGTTCTTGACTTCCGCAAGGGAGCGTCGTTCTTTCGGTGGTTTTTCTTCATTTACGTCGTCTGAAATATTAATATGTCCATTCAATCACCAGACACATGTTTTACAGTAACAGGCCTCAAAGCGGTGATCATTCCAAAAAATGTACATTTAAAAGGCCACAATTTAAGAAATAAAGGTCGGATAAGGGAAAAAAAATTCAGTTAAAGTGCATAGTTGTAACTAATTTCCTTATGAATTTTGATAAAAACCACATGTTTCAGTGTTCCTTTATGCTTGGTACTACTCTTTTTTAGATGATTCAACATTATTTCTCACTTTTGGATTGAAATCGATGACATGCTTTCAAAGACAGTAAGCAGGGATTGGTCAGTATGTTTTCTCGAAACACTCTTTGTAGCTATGAGCAGGAACATACAATTTTAGTTAGACTCTACAAATGACCTTTTTTTTTTTTTTTTTCAAAAAGCGGTCAACAATAAATCAGTATTTCAAAATCTCTATTTTCTCAAAATATTTATTGTTTTTAAAAGAATATCTCTGATTATAAGGTCAGGATTTATGGGGTCAAACATGACAGTCATTATACATTTGAATTAGCCATATTACCATTGAAGTGCATCATTTTTCAAAGATTCATGACATTTGTTTCCTATGTTTACTCGAGATGTTTTCGAAGATTCCTTGTAATTTCTAACAATTCTTACAGTTATCGGTCACTCGTAATGTAAAAAAAGGTCATTAAAGGTCGCGGATAGGAAAATAAAGCTTTTAAAGGTCCCAGAGGCCCAAAAAAAGTGTTCGAGGTTTTAAAGGTCCCGCTTTGAGGCCTGCAGTTAAATTTACAATATTCAAGTATCCAAGTGTTAAAGTAAAACCAGAAATGTACCATTCTCAATAACCTGTGTAGTACGAACTTTTTTTTTCAATAAACAAAGGTATTACATATTTTACGTACAAAATATTGACACTCAAGTGACTGGTATACTTGGTAAAGATTAAACGTTATAATGAAAAAATGCCGATTAGACTGGATAACTTAAATACACAGTTTAAAGTGATGTCACATTGTTTTTGTATTTTGGCTATTGTTAAATATCTAAATAATCTTATACCTGTTACACGCTGTCTGGCTACTGTGCGGAGGAAGGTAGCATCACCTACAAATTTGTAGGGACCTTTGAGCTCCCTCTTGTAGTAATTGGCAGAGGTGAATAAACGGCACAGTTCATCCTCAGTCCAAAATCGTGCACGGATACGTTGTTTGCCAACACTTGAACTGTTTTTTGTCCTAGGGTAGGTATAAAACACCAAAATTGTAGCATCATCCCAAATATAGAACACCATAATCGGATGCAATATAGAGTCTAATTTCATTTTAGTTTCTTTTCTTTTAATTGCGTCATTGCTGTAACGGTTACCAACAATTTTACAGAATGTTATTCTTGATGTATTATTGTGATATATGCTTGAAAGCCTCTAATGTAAATGTAAAGTTGAAGATGATTTGTACGATGTTTTTCACTTCTAATTATAAATTATTTTGATTTATATGTTGGCTGGTTCTTAACATTTTGTGTTAGCCTAGTACCGTTTTTTTTAAAGTAAATAGATAGATCACACCTTTTACTACATCAATAATGGAACTCATGTTGAGGAGACAACTTTTTTAGTGTAATATACCAACCTGGGTCGTCTTTGCCTTTTCAATTTACGATTGGACTCTTGGGAGGCCGGGATGATATAATCAGTGTCCCTTACTTCGTTTTCATCACTGTCTGTCTCCTGAGGCATATCCACATAGTCAGGATCATTGAGGGTGTCATCTAGGCCTTCTGCAGGCTCTTTGTCCGACTCTGACGTCCCTGTTGGTGTGCTCATAGGTGCTTTGGGTACGATAGGCGCCCTAGGTTTGGCAACTATAGGTGGTCTTTTTGTTTTCTTAACTTTACCCACAGGCCCTTCTGATCCTGCATATAAACCTTGTAATCCACTCGTGGATGGATAGTTACTTGACACACCAGTCTTCAAGGTTCTATGGACTTTGTCTTTGGGAACTGCACCAAGAGGTACACCTGCGTGGGAGGTGCTGGTTACTCTGACTTTTCGAGCTGGTTGTCGATCTCGATCTCTTCTTGCGGCCTCACGTTCTGCAGAGACGTCCTCCTCACAGTCTAGCACAGTTCGATGTCGTTTCTATTTAAAGTAAAAATGGTTTTTACAAATTTGTATTTGAAATTGTACATAGAATTGCTATCATGTACCTTAAAATTTTTCCTTTTTCAATTTAAATAGATACGTAAAAAAAAAGGAATGTTTTCCACATTAAATTGGAAGCAGAATTAATTGAAGCCCTATACCTATTTGGTGATTTTTCCGTCAGGAAGCATCATTAAGCTATTTTTTGGAATGAACAGGTTCTATAAAATAGCCAAGTTAACAACCCAACGATTTTACAGACGATTCTGATGAAACATATAGATTTCAATACCTGAGAATGACGGGCCATCATAGGAAAAAATGATTGCTGGAGGCAAAATCTCAAAATCGCCTAGTGGGTATGGGGCTTCAGTAAACTGATGACCCACAGTACTTCATGGAAACCAACATATGACCAGGAGGAGTGTTATAATGAAGTGGTTCAAACTAAAACTCATCGAACTTTCAAGAAATGTTGACATCACATGTACAAGATTCCGGGTATAATCGAGTATATTGTTTTAAAATTACCTTTTACGTTGCCGGTGGCATGAGCGATAATAGGGGAGGGCAAAACGGCGTCACCTTATGTACGGTTAGACGCAAAAACTAACAAACTAACAAGATATTAATCGGCTGTACTTCAACAATAAGTAGATAAACTAACTTATTATATGAATTCCTAATGGTGTCATTGCATATTTACCTTCCCGGACATGTTTTTCCTTTGCCTTCGTGGACGCCGTGTCTGTTTCGGAAAGCTGCCGCAGGAAGACTTCCGGGAAAATTATCACTTCCGGTTTTTATGTTTATGAGATAGTTCACTTGAGTCCCGCAAGATGGTGCTCCGAAAATACTATGGCGACTCCTGGTGATAACAATGGGAACATGGTAAACAAATAGAAACAGCGATAGTTTGTGAATAGGGATGTCGCTATTGCGATATGTGTCGCTGTTGTGACACAGATAATAGCAACACATATCGCTGTTGTGATATGTGTCGCTGTTGTAACACAGATAACAGTGACACATGTCGCTGTTGAGATAAGTCTCACTGTTATATTACACATAACAAGGACATCCTTGTTCATTAAAAAGCAATCAAAATCAGGTGGACAAACATCGCTGTTATCGCCAAAGTTGGATCCACTCGCTGTTGAACAGGGACGGGTCCCGCTGTGGTGGACAACCCTCGCAACAGCGAGACCCGTTATGCGACGGATCACTGTGCTCTGTCGCATAACGGGTTTGGCAACAGCGAGGGTTTGCACCCTCTCGCTGTTGCGAGACATGTCCCTGTTGCGATGATTCCCCCTGTTGATTTGCGGCTGTTCTGCAGAACCAATTTTAATTCTGTAAAAAGTTCCGAAAATTAGACATTTAGATCTAAAATTGCTGAAATTTCCAGCCTGGAGAAATTATTAGAAATGGGTGAAAATCGCTGGCGAATTTTGCGTATAACAGTGAGACTTTGCCAAACCCCTGCTGTTTTAAAGAGCGATATCGCTCCTTCCGTTATGCGACAGAGCACTGGACACTTACCCCCTAGGACACTTACCCCCTGGACACTTACCCCCCAAACACTTACCCCCAGACATTTACCCCCAGACATTTACCCCCTAGGACATTTACCCCTAGAAAACTTAACCCCTGGAGACTTACCCCCTAGGACACTTACCCCCTTTCCTCTTTGGCTTATGATATAGAGGAAATTATGCAGTAAGAACTTAGTCTTTCTAATGGAAAGCAAACTAAATAAGTGTCCCTCTCTTCTAATAGATGCCTAGGATTCATACCTAAAAGGCTAACTCATCCCTACTCAACAGTTAGTGGATGGGGAAGTGTCAAAACATTATTGGACCGAGTTCTCCAAGGTTGGGGGGTAAGTGTCCTAGGGGGTAAGCGTCCAGGGGATATGTGTCTTAGGGGGTAAGTCTCCTAGTGGGTATATGTCCTAGGGGGTAAGTGTCCTAGGGGGTAAGTGTCCGGGGGGTAAGTGTCCGGGGTAAGTGTCCGGGGGGTAAGTGTCTGGGGGGTAAGTGTCCGGGGGGTAAGTGTCCTGGGGGTAAGTGTCCGGGGGGTAAGTGTCCCGTCACCAATAACCTATAAGGATTCCGATATGCTTTAATAAGGTATCATACAACATTTCGCTTGAACTGCTGTTATGGAACCCTAAAATTCTTTTGTGGCATACATTTAAAGAAAATCTCTATAGTAAAGCCATATTCCACTATGTGCTCTTTGATCTGTGTTATGTTTTTTACTTAATTATATTCACACACAAGTAAACGATTTCGAACAACACATCGTAGAATGTAGAAAAGTGACTGCGTTTACGCTTGCTTTGGGGCAATGCAAGGATCCATGCAAGCACATGTCTATGCCTGTTTTTTATGAGTGCTTGTGGTGGCAGTCACCAACAGGTATTACCCAAACACGACCCAAAGTAAAGTTGAATATGCCCTTTAAACACCATGACAATTTGATTGAAAAAAAACCTTTGACTTTGCTTTATTTTGGCACTTTCCTTTAAGATTTAGGTGTACAATTTGCACCATGCATATAAAGGGTCCTTGTCTATTTAACTTTCAGCGTGGCATAGATATATCTACTGCTGCTTTGCAGCTCCATTATGCTCACTTTGTAGTGATTCATATAGGAGAATACTACGAAGTTGTGAATCACTTTTTAAAACTTTGGTTCTAATTTAGACATTTTCAATCTGGGTCATTTTCTATGAAAAAGAATTTAATGATGAACCCATTTATACTAAAAAAAATTTTTTAAATAACAATGCATGTCCATCTTTCATTTACATGCAGGGGGGTATAAATTTGCAAAAAGAAAAAAAAGATTTAAAGTCTGCATTTCTGAGAGCGTGGGCCTATGGTGTTTTACGTCTAAAACCAGCGTTTACTGACAAGTATAATCTTTTTATTCTATATCAGGGGGGACGACCAAGAGAAATCTACGAAAAATAACGTCCCACGAAAAGTGTAAAATACCCACGATAGCTAAATTTCATATCGTGGGATTTTAGGAACAAAAAAATTTCGTGGGTTTTTTCCCCATTTTTTTTCATAACTTAACCATCTCAAATTATCCCAAAGTATTTCAAACACACATTAGAATACATTTTAGGTGAAAATATCTATCGAGAATGACTTTAGTATGATTTTTTACTGAACTTTAATGTCCACGAAATTTTCGTACATTTTTTCTGGGGGAGGAATTTCTATCGTGGCCACGAAAAATTGAAACAAACGACTCCCCGAAATTTCGTAGCTTTTTCTCGTTCGTCCCCCCAGGATTGCAGCCCCTATACCTTCACCTTTGTCCTGCCTTCTCAGAACCTGGTGATTGGTGTTTGGGCTAATAGTCGTTGTTTCTTAATTTAAGAGAAAAGAAATCCATTACTCGGAACATCAGGCCATCTACTGAATGTTTCTACCAAGAGATCTAGATGGTGAAAAATATTACTTATGACAGGTTGTCGTCCTTGATAGATACTTTATAAATCACTTAAAAGAATGTAAGGTAAAAATGACAGCTCCCTGTTGCCATTACAGTGTGAAGTTAAGTAGGTGAGCTGAGAAAAAATCTGTATGGAGATTCTTTCAGAGAAAATGATATTATAGAAGGATTAGAATTTATTTACAGAAGGGGAAAAAGAAACTTATTTTGCTGGTACCAAACCAAAAATCTGATATATCAATTTGTCACCAAAGAAAACCGTAAGCCCTATTGACGCGATATTGTCAACGTCACTCTTACATTATCAGATTATATAAAAGAATCAATTTGTTTTTCTTCCCTTCGAAATGTGACTCATGAGGAAGATGCTTGTTTTCCTTTAATTTATTGGATCTACAGACATTTAAGGCTGGAACCCATTAAGCGACTAAACTAAATTCTGGTCGTTTCTATCAGTTATGATCGCTTGGTTCTGGTCGAAACGACCAGAACTGGTCACAAAACACAAAAAAAGGTGTTCATATTGAGCGACTTTTACCATTACTGGTCGTTTCCGACCATTTCTGGACGTTTCAACCAGAGCCAAGCGACCAGAACTGGTAGGAACGACCAGAATTTCAGTTTGGTCGCTTAATGGGTTCCAGCCTTTAAGGTTACAGTAGGGTGATCAGCTTCCCGTTTGCAACAGTTGTGCGTGTTTACTTATAGCTCTGCTATTTCTTTCTCAATCTAGACATATTATATATTATATTAAAGCTGAATATCTCAGTTATCAAATGATATTACATTTTATTTAGTTACACATTTACTTCGCGGCTGGATTAGATAGAGTTGATTAATAATAAGGTAATTAGGTTTGGACATTTAATAAACAACATTTATTTTAATCCTTCCTGCTTATATCAACTCTAAAAGTTAAAAATCTGCTGTGTTGTGGTCAGTGTGGTGGATGGAATGCGAATGACAAACGGTTCCAGGTTGGCAATTTGTATAGTGAGGGTATAACAAATCGCTGTAGGGAAGCAATGGGGGCGATGACGTCACGCCTCTCCCAAATAAATAAATTGCTGTAGGTATCACTGCACAATTTAATTACTAAATCTTAGTCCCGAAATAAGTCAAATAATTTACAAAATTGATTTTTTAACTTTTAACTTTGAACATGGATTTCTTAATTACCAATAGCTCAATGGTTATGAAACTTTTCAAGTATATTGAAAACATTTCTCTTGAGGGAAGTCTGTCTTGGATTGAGGGCTTTGTTTATTTTTATTGTGTAAAATGTAAAAAATGATGAACAAAAAAGAACATTCAATAAAAAATTAACACTGCAGGCCCCAATTTAAAATTATGAGACACTCTTCCCTCAAGAGGAATGTTTTTAACATGTATGAAAAGTTTTATTGTTGTTCATTCATTATCAAGGGAGAAATCCTTGTTCAAAAAGTATAAGTAGAAAAACTCGAGTTTTATTTTGAAGCTGTACTTCTTACCAACTTATCAATCAATAATTCTATCACTTATATGGAAAGATAGACATGAAAAACAGTTATACTTTTTGCATATGATATGTTAAAATACCTTATATATTAAGAGAGTTATAAGCATTTAAGTATGGCCCACAAAAACGAGGCGCTCATCCCCCTACTCTATCCTTAACTAAGATACACTCTGAATAAAATTTTGCCTTTAACAATATAAAGGGTTTTGAATGTATTTTCATTATTTATGTACATTATCAGCTCTAGAGTACACTCCATTGGAAATCCAAGCTTATTGCAGATAAGCTTGATGTAAGAAGTCATATAAATAAGAACAATAAGCCCGAATATATATGCATAGTTTTCATTTATGGTGAAAAAAAATCTAGGTTTCTGCATGCCAACCAAAATGTTAGAATATCCAAACTTGCTTGTACTACAGTAATGCAAATAAGAGTTTTTTTAAGTCCATCAAAATGTTTCAGGCGCTAAGACTGCTTTTTGCAGAGAATGTCACATATATGGCAAGTTCTGATTATATATTGATTAATTGTTTTGCAAATTTTGCTTTTTGCCCTAATGAAATAGTAGATATTGTGATGAATTGTCCATTCATCTTTGCGAAAGGAACAAAAATAAGCCTAGAAATCAGGTATAATCAATTGTCAACGTGAAATGATTGAATAATGTGAAATATATAATAGACCAAAAGTCTGGGGTAACTGGATGTGACATCAGAATGATCGCATGGTTGAGATTAACCAATCAGCATTGACTCGTGGACTATAAAAAGGGGCACTTTGGCCCAAAATAAACAGTCCCTTCTTGGTACTCACTATGTTCACACATCTCTTCTTTGCAATGCCTGACCTTCTAGCGGGCCCGAATTAAAGATATGCAGTAGTTATAGCGAACGAGTAAGCAGAACTTGAGGAAAAGAGCCTAGATGAGAGGTTAACTAAGTTGGGAACTTGACACCTGAAGATGGCCTGAAACGACCCGAGAAGCGAACCAAGTCCAAAAAACCAGCCAAGTAGGAAAACCCGAAATAGTCAGCAGCTGCCCTAGCGTTACTGGGATGAAGGTGTGTCCTGCTCTGCCACATGCTACCAATCTCTAAAAGGCGAGCGATGACCCAACCCCCCACATGAGCTGGCTGACCAATACGACAGATAAATGCCTGACCACGGCCCAATCCAAAAACTCATCCTGGCCCAACCTGCTAGGATTACACCCCCACCGTCCTGTTCATTCACCCTTGTGCGCGAGGCATGACTCAGATCGTTCCAAACCAGTCTCTTGTTCGGACATTGTCTTCGGCTTGAGGGAACCCCGAATACCTGAGGAACGTCACAATATGCTAAGTCACCCAGAATTAAAGAAATTATCATTTACCATCAATCTCTCATGAAGCATCGTATGAATAATGATATTACATTTTATACCATGCGCATCCCATCTTGCTTGCACAAGTGTTCATTAAGCTATCACGTGTCTACCTGGATCCACCCTACACTGAAACCGTCAGCAGTCTTCAATCACTGTGAATCCGGATGGGGTGATATGGTGTCGCCCCCTATGTATGGCGGTCAGAACGACAGCCTTTGATAAAATATACCTGTAGTTCCCTCGCCCTTTTTTTGTGGCACACACGTGGAGACGCGTCTGTTTGTCGTCCGTGAATTAGGCAAAAACGCCCAGCCTTTCAAAGAGAAGCCAAGATGATCCCCCGTAATCTTCAAAGGGCCAAAATCATCGTTTGTCGGGAGTTTTATAATCATCAGTCGCCGTCAACTTATATCACGTGCATTTCACGTTATGTCACATACACACAAAACTATACTCTTTTTTTGTCTGTTACCCTGAGGGAAGTTGGCGCAGAATGTTACATGTTGTTGTAATTTGTGTAATATAGCGACTTCCCGCCGGGCAAAGTCCTCACCCTGGTTGGCTAGGAAATATGATATCAGACTCGTTATATAAATCAGTCATTGACAGTTTTTATTTCTGAGAATCAGCACTGCCATGTAATGGTAACACTTTGATGTAGAGTGAGAGGCATTTTATTGATCAATCGAAAACAGGCATGGGAAAAGTTTTCCTTTGGTCAATATTGATGAATTAATATAACGAATATGATTATGATGCTAGTAAATTAAAATACCAGGCAAGCAGTGACGTTGCATGTTCTGCGACTGTACTTTTTTTTTATTACTGTGTTACTTGCTTAATTTTCAGGTAACATTACTTTACACTAAGTAAAAACTCACGAAAAAAAGAGTGTTATAATAACATTCTATTTTATTGAATTTGAGACCTCACCAATACAGAATGTTATAATAACATTATCTTTAAGTGAAATAACATAACATACCCAGAATTTCACTATAACCCAGTGCAACGTCACAACATAAAGTTCTAGAGATAATGCAACGTTATGATAGTGTTGCATGCTTGATCTCTGGGTAATTAATCTCACATCTCTTACAGTTGTGTTTATTCCCTTCGCATACCGTCGCTGTAAACTGAATACATCCATAACTATCAAAATTATAATATGCATTATTGAGGGAAAACCGAACGGAGGACATCACATGCTCTAATAACTCAGTATAGTGTCTCTTGGATAAAGCTATTATGACTGACGTAAGATAAAGAGCCAATTTTTTTTATGTTAGCATATCCAGAGTTAAGTTTCATTTTCTACCTAAAGGGGTGGGGACCTATATTCAAGTCGGTCTTCAATACCAAATTAAGTGACGGTGTTATCCTTCCAGCGCTCTTTTTATTGTTGCTTTTCTACAAGACTCTAATTATAACGCTGTGATTATAGATATCTGACATTAAATTTGAAGGCTTTGTTCCCCGAGCGACATGCCAAAGAATACTGCTATCGTCAGCATCAATCTATTATCTTTATACGATTGCTAAAGGGCCAGTTCCAATAATCAGTTGAATATACTCCAGGTTGGTGAACCAGAGATGGTTGAAAATGACGTGAGAGAGCTTTTAATCAAACTTAAGGCCCATTCGTCCTAAACGACAGGTCTGCAAGAGAAAGGATCAAACCTGTTGGAGAGATCCGTTTGAATTCCAAATGATTCTCGGGGATAATTGCCCCCAACAATTATTGTGGCATCCAGTCGCAATGAACATATTTTATCAGCCCCAATGGAATATCATCTTTTCCATAAGTTTACTGCTGCTCAATGCGACAGAACCCTCTTCCAGGACGAATTGGCCTTTACATATGCATAATGCGTTTACATGGAAATGCTTTCCTCAGGTAACCTCGAATTTGAACCATGCTTGAGACCTCACCAAAAAATGTAATTATAGGCTTGGGTTAAAACCATTCATTAGCATAACATGAAGCTGACGCACTGATTAGATGCTGTCAAGACAAAACCAACTAAACAGATTGTCAAATTGGAGAGGCATCATTTACAACATACATCGCTCGAACGTCACGATATCACATACCAAGAGCAATAAAGAACATTGAAATGACATCAAAACCATTTCTTTATGACACTAGCTTTGGACGCAGGTAATCTAAGGTTAAAACATAAATTGTACACAACCTCCGACGGCTTTTGCATTAGAAACATCACATAGAATATGAGGAGAACACTAATTTTGACAATTTAACTGATTTAAAACTAGAATGTTTGCCTTTGTTGTAATTTGAAACTGTGAACAGTTTGAATTAATATCTAATGGAAAGAAAAGAATCAGAATTTCATTATGAAATCAATAGACCCTTTATACATAGGAAGGGTCAATATCATTCTAACAACAATAGAGGGAGACCATCCCAATTCTCCCTACCACTGAAAGCCTATTCACAGTATTTCAAGTACCTACAGGTTAATTTTTGCTAACTTTGTTGAAAAAAAACCACTGAAAAATTGATGGAAAATATTTGCAGATACACACTGAAAAATGCTCATTGCTAATTTTCCAATATTTAAAACCCCAAAGTATGCAATGATTAATAAAAAATTATATGCTTAAAGCTTATGACTTGTCGACATATTTCCCACTATGCATCTTGATCACGGCTAGGCTGTAAATAAACTATCCGTGGTAGGGAGAATTCAAAATATCTCAGGAGTAATAAATTTTCAGTGTTCGCCAGGGATCCCCACTCGAATGCTATAAAGCCTTTAATTCCTCCTTCGTAAAAAGACGTAGGCATAAAACGTCAAAAAATCAAATTGGCAACATTAAAATTGTAGTCGTAGAATCCCGTGTACTGAACGAGACCCCACAGACCCCTTGTCCTGGACACGTGTAATAATATTATGTGTATTGGTTTGCTGGGAGTGATGTACCAAAGTGAAAAGGCAGTAAATGCGACAGTACGTATGTACGAGTCGACATTTTCAAGTGATAATTACGCCTAATCCAAAGTGGTTATCCACACTACACAAACTTACATTTATCTTGTGATATTTGATAAAGGCGGATACATATAGAAGTGGAGATTACAGTAATTGTCGGCCTAAAAGCACATACCCATTACAATGTGGTGGATAAGGCCTGCGGGGAAAGTAGCGCGCTGGTGACATGAGGAGGGGGGTGGGGGGCCTGAGGGGAACATGATGGGTGACTTCAGGTAGATGAAGAGACAGGCCGCCATTAATTTACCTCACCTGACACTGTAGCGACTTAGGTCAACCTAATTAGGTCTGATCATCAGCGGTAAGCGAGGCATGGTGACCTTTCTATGTAGATTATCTTAGACATAATATGTGGATTTCTTCTATGTTTAGTATATTAGTTTTTATCTACTACCGAGCTATACCTAGTAGATTTCTTGTGTGATTTCTTATATATGATAGACACCAACATTTCCTGACCTTGATGATTTTCAATTTGTCTGTATTACTTCTTAGTATTTGCCATAATTATGTTTCTCATGGGAGGATACAGGATTTTATTTTAATGAGGGTCAGCATATAGGCTAAGAACTAAGGTGTGCGTATTCACGTGCACAACATTGTCTTCAGGGTTTCACATGCATCTTCCTACACCCGCCTCTGAACTGTATTTCTGCTTGCAGTTATCTGTGAAGAGTTTCCTTGTTAAATATCACCATGCACCATGATTTTTGGTAGTTTGTCCTAGATGATATTCATCAAGTACTGTGTAATCCGAGTATTTGATCAAATTATATTATGGTTCTATAGACAAATATACTGGGCATCAGTCCACAAAATATAGTGCATTTGAAAATAGTGAGATGACACTTCACAATACATTTCTTTCCCCAAAGTAATTATTTAATTCATATAATTATCAGATAACACTCAAAGAAACCACTTGGGAATGTGTGAATATAGATATAAAAGCGTTAACGTTATTTCAATTACATGCGTAGGAAGCAACAATTGCAATACCCTTGTGAGCGGTAGAACCTTAAATCAAGTATAAAATACCATCTGTCAAATCTAATAAGCAATAAGAAGAACCCACACTTTACCATCAACTTCCGCCGGTTGTTGGTTTTGTTTGAAGCTTGCGCGATGTCCAATATATCATCATGTTGGTTCATGGGATCTTCCAGGCGGCCATTATTTCACATGTCTCATGTCAAATTAGCGTACCCCCTGAGAAAAGGAGGTCAGGCGTTACTAAGCAGGTAACGGAGCTTTCTGATGGTATGTCAATGGCATCTGGCGTCATTCCGACTGTCTGCTAACGGAACTTCTAGAAGATATATGTAGTGGTGTATATTTCTTCTTTATGCTAGTTTTATTTGAACAAACGGTAACGCTTTGTTAAATTGAGTTGTGGCCATACAAATACCCTCCAGGACATATTCCCACCAGACATATATAGGACACTGACTATAGCAGACCCCCGAAAATTTGCACCTAATGTGAAGGTTATAACGATAAGTAACTAATCAGATAATGACATCGTGTTATTGGTTTGGGCTATATACATGTATATCAAATGGCTTCATGTCAAAGGGGAGTATTTGTCACAATTTGTCAATTGTCTTGGGACAGTTGATCAACATTTCCTTTGCAGTGATATTAAATAACTGAATGCCAATTCGGATAGAGCTAACAAGGCACATTACATCAAATGGTACTGTAATTCATATAGTAATCGGTAAAGTTAGTAAATGAGCTAAGTTTCTGGCCAGAAGATCACGAAGTGACCTTTTGAAACAGAAACTATACTCGCCTTGGCATACCCAGATAACAAAGTTAACTTCCCAGTTGAACCAGGTTCGCCTCGGTCACTGCGAGTACAAAATAATACAGTTGCCAATTTGTGGCACCAACAAAGCAGAAAATGGTTTATATAAGGTGACATATCCCGTTTGAAATGTCTTGCGTGTCATCTTTTTTGCTAAAAACCGTGAGAGACTCAAAATCCTTTTGGCATAATATGTATAGCACTTAATATTTATATATCTTACTCCTTAGTTATCAAAATGACACCATCGTATATCAGAATAAGGACATCAAAGTTATATATTTTGACAATAGAGACTAAACGTTTTCTATGGAAAATATTATGTCATTGGAGGCTTCTAGCTTTTAACTACCATGAATGAAACCCCATGAATGAAACTGTTTCATTCTATAATTCCCCTATTATGTGTTAATCCTTTCATGGGTAGGTGATTCATGCATAGGCATCCTGCAACGGGCTTTCCCTTCGTGAAACAGTGCCTTGTGATTAAAACCCTCTGGGCAAGAAGTACTATAACATGCTAGCACCTATAAAGAATAAAGTATCATGGAAGTAACAGAATTGGGGTTAGCCAAAGACTGAACAGGGGTGGGCACAATTCTGTCCCCTGGCCCACAAATAGGATACTCTGTAGTACCACTGGACAGATGGTGACCCCCTTCCCCATTAATTGTCTCTAAACAATGTATCCTTGTGATAATAGATAAATGTATATATTTTAACGTTAGGTTTATTCAAATGTTAATCACACATATATTTTAACGTTTGGTTTATTCAAATGTTAAGCACACTGGCATATAAACCTTCCTTTTGCAGGGTACAATCTATCTAAAATTCAAAGCATACAGACTCTAATTATTTTTATTTATCTATTTATTTTTAATCAGTGGTCGTGCTCTTCCAGTTGAACAGGGATGATAATGGGGTATAAACGGATAAACAAGATGAGTTATAATAATACAATGTATGTTAAAAGTAATACGGAGGCGAGGCAGAAGCTGTGGCGTCTTACAGGAGGTCCGGGACATTCTCCGGTCTTTTTGGCACTATTTGTTGAATACATGAAAATATTTCAAAAGAGTCAACAATGATGGATGTTGGAAAATCAGTTCTGCAATCTGGCTGTAGATGGCGACAGTGTTTCCCTCTCGGAGGGTGAGGGGAGAGTTAGCGGGCCAATCTTTGCCCCAGCTGGAAGAACAAACATTCAGATCGTATCCTAAAATCTAGTTATTTATTTCCTACCAATGTGGTACTGTAACAATACTGTTTTATTAGCCAATTTGTTTAAATCGTAAATTGTCAACGCTGTTTTGGTATGTCAGACAGGCGGAGGGGCAGGAAAACAGATAGATAGACAGATAGACAGATATACAGGAAGAAAGAAACAAAGAAACAGAGAAACAAAGAAAGAAAAAGAGAGATATACGAATAGCTATACAGACAAACAGGCAGATAGTGAGATATATGGATGAATATAGACAATTGGATAGACAATCAGATTGATGGATGGATAGATATGTCAATAGATAGATAGATAGATAGATAGATAGATAGATAGATAGATAGATAGATAGATAGATAGATAGTAGGCATGTTCGTTAAGAAGTAAAGGCTAAACCGAAAGTAGGTTTAATCATGTCATGCCTAAATATTATAATTAAGACATGGCTTTTATAATAGGGATGCGATGATGACAAAGTGATAGTCCGACCAAGGACCTTTTAAGAGACAGTTTGACGTGAACTAGTATTATAGGAACAGATCATATTATAAGTATACAGTTTTTAAGTACGTAAATTTATCAAATTTGGACGAGTAATTATCCGTACTGTCAATCTTCTACAATCGTTTTTTTGTGGGAATTGCACGTAAGGGAGCAATCAAATCCGTCTGATGATGTACACCAGTAAAGCATGACCATGACTTTTTCTTACCGATGGAATTTAAGATAAAAATATCAAACATAAAGGTAATATTTTCTTTTAGATATCATACAAAGGAATTAAGGACCTCCAACATGTGCACATCAAAACCTTCCGAGCTCCCCTCTTTGTGTCATACATGTATATCATACACATAGGCCGTGTTAACTGCACCGCTTTAATTTTTCAATGCTTCAGATTAACTGTTTGTATCCTGTTATTAAAATATTACATTATGCAGGTCTCCTAGGAAGTACTCAGCAAATTGCTTTTCAGAGGTTGTTGTGAATCTTTGCCAAGCTTTTGGTGGACTTTACTAAACATGTCCCGGTTCGCATAACATGACTAGCATCCCCTGTGTTTGTGCCAAACGTTTGGCCAAGTACACGAGAGATACTGCTACATGAATTATGAAAAGCCATGCCAACACGTGTTTTACAGTCTCTATATCCCGATGGGAACGGCTATTGAACTAAATTCAGTAACCGGGGACCAAGGTATTGCCAAATTAAGATAAATGATGCATTATAAGTGAATCCGGCAAAACAAAAATCACGCAGAAGTCATAAAACTTGGGATCTGATCGTCTGTTAAGTTTTCCGCCCCTAACAAGAATTTTGTTGCATGTAAGTTCATGTTTTGAATACCAGGGTGCCTCGTAATTAAATGAATACACGTACCCCCTTCCCCCACGCCCCCTTTCCTCTACAGCTCCCAGTATCATTAAACGTCTTGAAAATGCAAAAACACATCTTAGAAAACTTGGCGATTTGGTGTGGTTTGTAAGGGGCGGGAATGTTTTAATGGTGGGTTTTTATGAGACTCGGGAGTCGGGGAGGGGGGGTTGTTTGGGGCTGGGCGAGGACGGACGACGACGTTGGCGACGTCCCTCTGCAGGAAACAGGGCGTGACGGTTGGGTCCGACGTACACGACCCCTGACCACCCACCAGTCACCCTGGGAATGACCACTAAAAAAAGGGGTGGGAGGGGAACGTGTACCCTCCCCGCACTCAGTTTTCTGTCAGTTTCTAGTGCTTTCCTTCCGCCTTTTCACTATAGCCAGACTTATACATGTATCAAGTGTAAGGTATCAAAAGGAGGTTGATAGCACACGTCTCCTTCCGCCTCCTCCCGACACGTAATAAGAGAATATGAATATAATGAATGTCAGAAAGGATAGAAATGATATGTCGATTTAACACAATTCCTCACAAACAAATAAAACAACCTGTCAACCAAACGTTGAGGAGTTGAGTTTGGTACAATCACGACACTGTTCTAATTTCTAACGGAATATCACTATGGGTGTCATTACGTTTAGATAACGCTGCTTTAGTTTTGATTTAAACACATCAAAAATGTATTAATAGCAGTACAGGACAGTGGCATCATATTGATAGATTTCCAGTTAAAGGCAGTGTCCTCATCAATATAACTATAGTATTTTATTACGTAAAACCTGACTTTCCATTCCCCGGCACTCCCTTTAACATGGTTATTTTTGAAAGGGCTCCTTAAACAGAGAGACGTTAATACGGGGGACCATTAACCTCATTGGCAGAGTATGTCATAATGGTTGTCATAAATCATGTCAGGAGGAATTATCATTACACCGTCTACAGATCAGGTGGTCTCTGATACATCGGCGGTCGGCCTTATTAGGCCATTAAGACATTAACTTGCAATGCATCACAAATTGTTAAGGGGGCGTCTACTTAACTTACTGTCATCTATCGGCCGACCCACCATTAGATGTATACTGTTCGGAACCCCACTCTCCCGGAATTACCGTTTTAGTATACATGTATCTCCAAACAAAGAGGAATTACCTTTCAGGGTACATAGATCTATACCATGTGACGTACCACAGTACCATAGTACCAGTAACTTTGAAATATACCAACTGCAACCATATCAGGAAGACAAAGCACACAATTACAAGTATCCACGGTGCTAAATGTGAATTCATACATGCCTATATATATATATATATATATATATATATATAATATATGGTTATATATATATAGATATGGATATGTATATATGTACATATAACTGTACTGTTTCCACGGACCCTTAGCCTTGATACACATACCACTACGAAAGTTACAGTAAAAACCATGATCCAATTAACGAGTAATGTTCCTCAAGTAGACCAAGGAGACTACAGGAGAGACAGGAGAGTAGACAGAGGCCTCGACCCACCTGCAATTTTCTCAGGCCTTAACTAGCAGTAGTTTTGAAACAGAAAGAGCATGGGTGAGGGGGCTGGGTTGTGAAAGGGAAAAGAAACTTGGCAAAGGATGAGCAGCTATTATGACTAGGAGATAAGATCCCTAACTGATCGTGACAACCCCGATCAAAGCAATGCTAATATGTCTTGGTTCTACCTAGTCGCACTTGCAGATTTTAACATGTGCCTTCGTCTTTTTAGTAAGTTGCTCTTTAATTATTCGGATGTAGAGGGAGTTTTTTTTGACATTACAAGATTTGCAATCGGCACAAGAGCAGCAATCAGATTCTATTACGACAGACACTGAACGACTGAGAATGATACATGTTTAAGGCTTAGCTATCTATATCTGTATCTATTGGGTTTGACAGATTTTAACTCGATATCCATTGATCTGCGCCAATCTATAATTGTATTTATTTTAACAGGATATCATCTTAAGATTGATTTATAAATACGTGTATTTATTTATCAATACAATCTGGTATCAAAAAAGTCCTTCCGCCGATTTGTGATACATAATAAAGATGACAGCGATGATTGATATAACGTGATAAAGATATGTTATGCAGGAATGTTTCCACTGCTTATTTAAATGAATATAAAAGTGTTACAAAATAATGACCTGGAAGAACAGGGGTGAGTCTAATCATGGACTCAATAATGAATTATAGATATGGATACACGTATGAACGCACATATTATGTATATCTCTGATTAATATTTGAGCATTTTTATAAATTCAGGATGTCATATATATGACCTTATACCTACCTGCGTCTTAAACTTTGGGACAAAAAATACCGCATTAGGAATAGTTAATACCCTACGTTCAAGGAATTTGTCCTACAAGCTGACAATCCTTTTTATTTGCTTCTCAAAACATATATCTACACAGATGAGATTCGTGATGGAATCGACCGATTCGGCCATTAATGTCAGGTAACTTATGCTGATGACTGATTAGAAAGTGTCAACCTGTGTGAGTGGAGAATGAGAGACTCAGCAGTGGATCCAATATTTAAAGGGTGGGGGTGGGGGGGGGGGGCACATATAAGTGGTCACAAATATGTGAGAGATAAAGAGGTAGGGCCGGGGGTGGACGGAAGGGGGGAAGGAGTTGTGGAGTCTACCTTGCCAACCTCATTGGATTTGCCCCTGCTCCTTCTATGTTAAACCGTTTCTGGTTCTAAGTGACAATCAATTTTCAATTTGTTTGCACAGTTTGGATCATTGCATAATTTTGTTCCGTTTGCTGTTTACCGGCTTATATATTTACTCAATTAATAACAGCATGCTTGATCCAAATATGGTGCATTAGATTGGTCGTATATAATATGCAATTTAGTAATTTGCAAATATCCTTTCAGAAGTTACTATGACAATATCGAATGCTCAAAACTTCGGGAACTCATAGAGTATGAACAGTTGTACTTATCATTAGGCACGGTATATGAGACCACTTTTGCCATATGCATGTTGCATTAAGTTTCTGTTTGGATCATTGCATAGTTTTGTTCCGTTTGCTGTTTACCGGCTTATATATTTACTCAATTAATAACAGCATGCTTGATCCAAATATGGTGCATTAGATTGGTCGTATATAATATGCAATTTAGTAATTTGCAAATATCCTTTCAGAAGTTACTATGACAATATCGAATGCTCAAAACTTCGGGAACTCATAGAGTATGAACAGTTGTACTTATCATTAGGCACGGTATATGAGACCACTTTTGCCATATGCATGTTGCATTAAGTTTCTGATTGCATCAGGTAATAGATTTCATGTTCACCTTTTAGTATCTTTTTTGAAAATAAGCCAGTGGCCGAAACAGCATAAAAGTATGAAATTACATTTTCGTGATTATGGGAGATGCCAGGAGATGCCTGAAGAAATCACAAATTGTAATAAAAAAACATTAGGTTGCCCTCACCTTTTTCAAAGAAATCCAGCTTATTCTTAAAATTCATGGTCCATTAGTGTAATATAGGGAGAGACATGTAGTAAAGAAGTTTGTGGAAGTAATAGTACGACCAATAGCGACTTAGATGTCGCCTAAAATGTTTAGAAACTTAAGGATCGTGGATTTTTTTTATCCATAATGGGCTATAAGCAGTCCAAGAGCCCTATAAGGTTAACGATATAAATTTAAGGGTGTTGGAGGGCGGGAAAAAGTTCATGCATACTCTTACCATGATGAGCTGAGAAAGAATGGCGTATGTGCCTTCGTCTCTGTTGATCAGTGAAGGGAAAATGCTGAGCATGGGCAGCGCATAGCAGGCAAGTGAGAAGTGTGTGTCTAAATATAAGATGTCAGGTAAGTGGCTAATGGCCGGCAATCATTCAGTACATTGATTCCTCTTCCAATTTCTACCATCTTGGTATTGTTCTAAAGCTAGAAACGTGTAGAATATTGATCTGGATGAATTCTGTTCCAACTGAAATTCCAAATGATTTGGAATATCTGGAATGTCTTCCAAAATTTGCTGAGAATTTATATTTTTCTTAACTTCCGTCAACTTAATTCTACATAGAATCTTCAAGTTACATTTTATTTCAATTCTGTCAAAAGAGTGTTCAGAAAATTGAATTTGGAATCTAATGACATATCATTCATCTATATGCCTATGCACAATCAGAAGCCCAAGGGAATATCATTACAATTTTGGGCAAGTTTTCCTGATATATATCTGGTTGCTGAGCAGCAATCTGATAGTTATTTAATAGAATGTTTGCTTATTTCTTGCCTATTCTTATAATATCTCTATATACAATTACCTATAATTACTGTCTGGTGGGTCTTCCAATTGCAAAGTAGAAAATATATTGCCATCATAACAGTTTGTGAGTGTAAAATGTTCTTATACATGATGAAAATGTCTAAATGTGTGCTTGTATCTTACCAAAGATGGCATAATTGTCATGTTTGGGTCGCTCTAAGAGGTCAATTGTATGTATTTTCTTTTTTCATTACCTTCCTTATGTTAAACTGGCGTTGCTTCCAATCTTCACCAAGCCCCACATTTTCAATGCTAGCTACCATTGGACACATAATAGTTAGTGCCAGAGGCAGAGTGCTAGTATTTAATTAAATCAAAAGCATAGTCTTTAGTGAGATGCTAAAATTGTCGAAAAAAAAGCCTCATTTCCATAAACAACGATGTTGGACTTGGTATTTCATCATTGTTTGGCCGTACTTTCGCTTGAGGGTGTGGCAGAATACCGAATGCCTCAGATGAAATGGGAGAATCCTTTACAACTCCTAAAGCATCTCTGAACTTACCTATCTGTATGTGGCCTACTTATTCGTAATGGCCGTACAAATCAATAAATAGCAGAAATCCTGTGCTTTGAAATGTTCTTTTGTAATTCAAGCTCATGGTTAATAAGTCACTAAGTAGGTACTAAGGTGATAGGTCTAGGCAAATTGATTCTGCTTGGTGATCGGTTCTTCCCAAATTAAAGATATTTATTAGTGCTTATTTATGTTTAAACCATTAATTATCATCTACATCAATCTAAAGATAAAGGAAGGGAAATTGCTCGATTGCCAAAATTACTTTTTATTGGGCGCAATTTTGCAATTGCATCTTGCCTAGTGACAAGTCCCTTAAAACGTGTTGCCCACAGTAGGCTAGGCATAAGTAACAACCTAAACAGCCAAATCCACCAGTGTTGCATGCATGGTTTTGCCTGTTTAGCAAGCAACTATTTAGACCCATGAGGGCCCCCTTCAAGACAAAACCGCCCTTATCATTTGAATCATTCAATGTGAGACTTGTTGCACATGCAGCAAACCCCAGAGCCATCCAAGATGGCGGACGTCCATTCCCTAAAAGGTCAGCCCTGCGTTCCTGAAGCAGCTGTGTGCGCGCGCATGTTGGTTTAGGTGAGGCAGCAACCCCTGGTGAGTGAGGTCGGTGTTTGCCGTGTCTCTTTGTTTAAGTTCTCCCCCACAATGGTTACAACAGTATCGCCTCTTCTCCCCCTCTGACAGCCTATGGAATCCCAAATAAGACGGTCTTCTTTGAGGCCCACCGATTTCCTATTTGCGTTTCTAGAGTGTCTTCTTCATGTGGTTCTTTTTTAAAGGCCTCTATGAGTCTGAGGCACAGGCACTTTACCCCTCTCCCCCTATCCTTATATTATCTCCAAGTCTCCCCCGGCCTATAGCCAATACCTCCTCCCCCTCTTCACCCACCACCACCTCCACGGTACCCCACTCTCTCCTCTCCACCTCACGGATCTCTCTCTGTGTTGGATCATTATAAACAAGAATTTCTGAAATGTGTGTCTCGAGTGGTGTGCAAATAAAGGGGATGTCTTGCTCTCCTAATTGTTTGCCTTGCTCGTCCTGAATCCACATCGGAGGTTGTAATGTGTTCAGCCATGAATGGAAACGTGTTTCTAGGGCGACCAATCTTTACCAATGGACGACTCATTTCGTTTATGTCGTTACCATTGCAACTGCCCCCTTTTGACACAGGTGGGGACGTCGTTTGTGAGGTTTCTCAGACGGCCATTATTCCCCTTATGTTTGTTCACATAAATGAGCGTGGTTTTTGTTATGGAATATGCCCACACCCCACCCTTTGTCCAAACTACATCAACAAACATATAAAGAATTCCTTTCACACATTATTTTTCCACATTTTGTTGGCCACGCTTTGGGATAATCTCGATTAATCCGACCAAATAACGATTAGGATGGTGCAGATAACGATAGCCGTTTTTATTCTATTACAACTGTGTTTGGACGGCATAAATAATCATTAGTCTCTTAATAGGAAATTTCCCTAAACCTGAATACCACAAGAATGTAAAAAGTCGTCAGAAATGGCATAATCCTTCGGAAACTTATTGAAATGACATATATATGTGTGAGGTCCTAAATGTGGCCACTTTTTTCTATTTCCTTCCTGCTAATAGTAAAGGCGGGCACTCTTTGCTAACATGAAAGGCGCTGTAGATATGAATGTAGAGACAGAGTACAATTGATCATTAAGAATTGCTTTACTTTTCCTTTGACAAACAGTTATTAATCTCACTATCTACAATTTTGCCATTTTGAAATTTAAACAATAACTTGTTAAACTACAAATAGATAATATTAAAGAACATTGATGTCTTAGGGAAAAATAAAATGCTTGTAGATGTTTTATATGGTTTTCATAAGATAGACATGGGTAAATGTATTAGCAGCAAAAGCTAATATTTGGATATGTGTAAACAAAATGCCTATACTTATCAGCTTATCTCTGGCTAGATCTGAAACGTCCCTGACGTTAAACTGACCAACAAATCATGTAGAACAATTCAGTATTTTCAACTGAAATGCCTGGAATGAGTCTGACTTATGCTTTTCTATTTTCAAAATAATTATTGTTCTGACATATGAACTTCAAAACCCTATAAAATGATTTAAAACTTGACCAATTAGCACGGTATAGGCCTATTTCAGGTGAAAAGGACAATAATGACCGAGACTGCAAATTGACAGTCTTTCCTGCATGTGGCAAATCGTCTTGAGTCGTCAGGCAAACTTGAATTGGTTTTCCTCAATATGCATGGATGCCTTCATAAGTTTACACTTTGAAGTAATCAAAATCTAATAGTATCGTTAACTTTGAATTTGATACTATTTGGGATCGGGGTATTACAAACGTATCATTATCCTCATTCTTAGAGAGGCTATTGCGACCAAAAGTTCATTCATATTGATACTTTTAGCACAACTATGACCAATAATAAACTTTTATAACAGGCAAACACTTAAATATGCATTTAGAACAAAGCGTTGCAGGCTGCTTTCTTCCTGAGGAAGCATCAACATATAGAAACCTACTTTTTCAATTCAACTTGTGGAAAATATTCTTCAGGCAAGGGTTGATTTCCATCCCAAGAGAAGTAAAACAACTTTTAGTTTTGGGGTGTAAGAGTTAGTAGGACCTCTCCCTTGGCCAAGCGTCCACTTGAGCCGGCCCCTATAGAGGGCGCTATTTGACGCCCATACGTCATCAGTTTACTCTCCCCCACTGAATGCTGAATAGGAAACACCTCGACGTGTAAGCCTACCTCCAACCTCCACTCTCCACCCACATCTGATTCTCCCTACCTCTACAAGGAACACACAGTTTGGAACACCCTACATGTGCTTGAAGAACCACCACCTTAGATCCATAGGACTTGGGATGGGAGGCCTGCCAAAAATGGATCACCAAACTGGGTCAGGGTATGATGACGTCGGGATATGACCCAGATGCATGTATTATTTCGGGGCCGGCCCGGGCCAGGTGAGTTATACTCCCAGCAGAAAGCCGATCTCGACACGTGTGTTTTGTGGTTGTCTTGCTGTCGATATCAACAACAAGTTGTCCAGTCACTCTACGCCCAGCACAGCCGGCCCGATCCCGGCTGATAAAGGCAATTACAGGACCCCACCATAGCAGACGACATTTAGCAAAAGGTAGGCGGTCTTTTCCCTCCCTTTTCTCCTTGGCCCCATGATCTAACTCCTTGTGCCTTCTCCAGGTCCATGTTGTGAGGGGAGAGAGAAAGTGCGAAAGATGTGTGAGTAGTATACCAAAGAGTGGTTTAACACATGTGACAATAGTCTCCTGATTGTCTTAGTTTTAGTTACATAATATGATTTCATCATTCTAGTTTTGTTCCATTATACTGACTGTATTTATGTGGTATATTCTTTAAATGTACATGGGTATGTGTACCTTTATATGGTGGGCAGGGGCACCATGAATTATGTAGGGCGTGTTTGGATGTTGACAGTTTGTAAACAGAACACAAACCCTTGTGACAGCCACACGTTGGATATGGATGTTTGTGACCCTTCAACTTGACAGCTGACCCTTTACGAGTTCGGTCACGACCGCATGGGAACATATGTATAAATTGTTATCAACCTATCATCGTATAGAGCTCAAATAGAAAACATGTCTATAATGCATTAATTACCTCATATCATTAATGGATCTCGTTCCACGTGCATGGTCCTAAAACTGTGGTATTCTCGAATGCAAAAGTACAATTTATTTGAGAATGATTAACTATATGAAGTTCTATGAATCATGTACACTTTTCTAATCTAGGGCCTATGTGCACGTATGGCAAATACTCAAGATACATTGAAATTAATAGCCTACATTGTATATGTTGTACAATACAAATTCATGTTCATATTGTGACTTTGCATGTTATCATAAATTTGGCAAAGGCATAAGCAGAATATGTATATTTTTGAAACATAAAAAGAGAGAAAATATATGAAATAGACCTTGAAAAATAATCTATATGTATATAATTTAGGAATCTAATAAACCTATGCTGATATACAGTAGAACGTTTCGGATTGTCCAAAATATATCTGAGAGGGCAACTAGTCGTAGGTGAGGGTCGGGGTTTGTGTATGAGGGGTGCGGGGGAGGGTGGGAACCGTGGGAGCTATGTTTAAACACCTGCCAAAATGCCAGTCACTTCTTGTAGGTCCCGGGCATCGGGTATCCTTTGTCGGACTGTGTGATTTGAGGATTACACCTTAGAGGAGAAAATGGTCCACAAAAAGGGCCTTAAAAGGAAAGGTAAAAGGAGTAGGGCATGTTAAAGCAAAGGGACAATGCCGAGGGGGGAGGGAGTTTAAAATGCAGGTGTATTGTAAGATTGGCCGAAATATAAAAACAAACAATAATAGTGCTCGAGTTGGATTGTTATATACGTGCTATTATTGTGGTTTTATGTAGAATTTAGACTATAGACATGATGTATAACATCATGCTGGTTTGATACGTGACATTACTTATAACATGCGAATTAAATCATATTGATATCGTGTTTAAATCATATTAATATCGTGTTTAAATCATATTAATATCAGTCATAGCAATTTGCTGGTTTTGATGCTTGAACTTAATTAAATACTTTCCTTCTCAGATGATACATTAATTAATAAT
Source organism: Lepidonotus clava (assembly GCA_936440205.1). Taxonomy (NCBI): domain Eukaryota; kingdom Metazoa; phylum Annelida; class Polychaeta; order Phyllodocida; family Polynoidae; genus Lepidonotus; species Lepidonotus clava. Next base: position 37,822,395 of record OW387141.1, read on the forward strand.
TATCTTAATGCACATTACATTGTTGTCATTGCAAATCATATGACATTATCTATTTGCTAGGCCTATATTATATAGCAATATCCCATGTAAACACTGCAATAAATATAGGTGTATAAACCCAAAGGTAAATATGAAAATAATATAATATAACGCTGTATGAAAACACATGTAGGCCACCCACACCTATACACATCACTCCAGAACCATTTTTAAGGCCGGGATCCTAGGGGACACACCCAATTTGCCGTCCACTTGAGGCTTTGTGGGGGCCGTGGACCTGGGCCCGGCCTACATTGTAGAGGCGGGTCGGGCCTCAACCACTGGTGGCTGGAGTATTGACACAACGGGCCGCTGTCAATAGGCCTCCGTCTGCCGCCCCCTCCTCACCAGGGGGCGCGCGGGGGATGTGTATGTGTGTGTTAGCAACCGTCGTCAAGCGGCGATCAATGGGGGCGCGGCGCGGGCACGGCCGACGTCTCAGAACGACCCGCGTTTTACCTTGGCACGGCATAGAGGGCGATTTTTTTTAATTGCCAATTTTATTTATTTATTTTTTGTTATCATTATTATTATTAATTTTAATGTTTATCTAACTGCTGTTTTATGTATCTCTTTAATATACACCAACAGGGTGCGAGGTGGAAGCCCCCCCCCCCCCCCCCCAACCACCACCACCACTTCCGAAACCTCTTCCAGGAATGATAATGATTAAAATTAGAAATGTAGGGCCCATACTCCGACCCCACCCCATCCCACCCCGACTCTTTTTTTAATCCAAGATTAGCCTTTGTCATTATATTAGCGAGGTCATTGTGAAAATACATCATATATGTTACAATAATTTTGGACAAAAAATAACTTTTTATTAACCTCCATATAGGCTTTCACTGTTCGGGGATACGGCATGTAGCGCTGTTTGTATAAAGGAAAGGACAGACCAACGTACATCTTTAAATGACCCCTTGCTACACCGCGGTGCAAACCCGATGGGATATGACGCGGGGACACCTTGGGGTTTTGGGTTAATGTGCCATACGAACCTCCTTGATTTAGCCTTGTCGGTCAACGGGTATACTGACCCTCACCCATCCGCATCCCCCCCCCCCCCCCAAATACACACACACACCCTCCTTAAATGTCTACATTTCATCAGGGAATTTTAGCATCTGGAAGTTGGCAATTTCTAATTTGTTATTAGAAATACGAAAGGAACCCTCACATACTACATACCATGGCATTTGAAAGGAATATGAAATCCTTTCTAATGATATTAACCTTGTCTATATTAAATCCTTATTGCAACAGCAAGTTGTGAAATCATGAGTCAAATCGGGTAGGGGAATACAGCCTTGAGGCACACCTTATCCTTCACCTTCCCTCCCGGCGCACCTTGACCCACCTGACCACGTGGACGGTGACATAGACCTTTTCTCCTATTTACACCTCACCTGACCACGCGGCCGTCGTCACTACAAACACCACTTAACCGGTCAGGTTGTAAGACGATGACGCGTTAAGTGTAAGCCCCCCTTAATCCTGGCGCGTAAGTGTGTGGTGGTGTAAAGAGAGGGAGTGTAGGTGGGTCAGGGTATAATGAGTATTGGGTGCTATAGACAAATACTTCACTTACTTTGGGATCAATCAATGAGTACTGGGTATAATGGATGCCCTTATCCCGAGTATATGTGCTACGGTATGCGGACTTTGTGTCGTTTTGCTAGGCTTTTGATAGAAGGTGGAGGGTTGGGGCATTTCACATGCACTCAGTTACCCCAGTTTTGGTCCTTTACACATGCAAAATATAATGGATGATTTTATAGTGATTTGCAAAATACGTAGGAGTGATATGAACCTGCTAGGATTGCATTCAGATCGATATGATTTCTCAATTTAGATTCACAGTAGTGGGGTTTTTATTTGACTCAGTTGAATGAAAAAATTTACGATTCTGTTAACTAGCTACAATGGTGACAATAACTGCAGTAAAATACCTACACTCATGGAAATTGCATGCATCTCTTATAGCATACGGGTCTTTGATGCATACAGTACATTTACTGCATGGAACATGTATCTTACTTTATATATCACCATACACTTTTATACAATTCATACAAAATACAATTTTAAAACTATGACAGGACCCTGTTCCTAACTCAGACTTGTTATTTTCATCTGAAATGTCCATCCCACGCATGTCGATAGCTACTATAGACTGTCAATAGAGTTTACGGAAAAATGAAAGAAGTGTGCCATTAGTGCTTTGGTAATAGTTATTAACACCGACAATGCTTACAATATGGATCATACGGGTTCCTACCATAGGATTAAAGCTAGATTGCATTAAAATGAGTATAGACTGTTACTGATATTCAATATAGATTTTTAATGCATATAAAGATTTTGCATTAACTATAATAAAACCATGAACGCCAATCGTATATCCGAACACGATAAACCGTTAAAATGCACACATTTAAAAAGTAAAATGAAATAAAATGAAAAGAATTAGAAATAAAAGACTTCAGACATGAAGGGCACGAAAATGCCAAAACCATAAAAGGTTTCTAGCCATAAAGATGTCGCGTCTAACGGTAATTCTTGAATGAAAGCTGGGGCAAAGAAATTGCTGCGTCATCCTACACAATGATAACGTAGTGTCGAGGCTTTAAAAACTCTTAATGGTCATATTGCAAACTGGAATTCATAAGCAATATGCCTCAGTCATTCATACCCCAAAATGAGCCTGTTTGTATATCAATCTTGCTACCGAATAGAAACCAGGGCAGTCTTAAGCAAAGAGGTAAGTTTAAGCTTTGCTCTATACAGGTGTGATATAGTCCAGAATGCAGGAGTATACAATATTTCCATACTGTAGAGAGTCAGAAGGGGTTGATGCGTATCTTCCCTCTACTTAACGAAATAAAACGGCGCCTCATTGTAACGTGTCAAATTTATTACTCTATGAACAGAAAATGTTATTTGTGCGCCTTTCACAAACGGCGGCATTAAATAGACCTGTAACAGGAAGCGCGGGGCATTACACGCACCATTGGCATTTGGCTGGGATAATAACCACCAGGTCTTGGCTACATCCTATAGATCGCCGCTTAGCATGAAAAGTAAAGTGAGAGGGAGGAGGGGGATTTATGTGTGCCGGCTGTGGGCTGCTGGTGTCGGGGAGGTGTTACACTACGTAGAAGATGCTCGTAAAGTCAGTGGGCTGAGGAGGAGTGGAGAAGGGCCGACAAAGGTGTCCTCTGACGGCCTCTCCCCCACCTGCCCCGGTCAGACGACCACCCCCCGGTCGGCCCGCCCCTCCTCCTCCTGTGGTCACCCAAAAACACTTGTTCATCCGCTGTGGTGCCGGACAAAGCCCACAAACCGCCGACCAAGCCCTGGCTGCACTGAACGATCTTAACTCCCATTGCCCCTAATTTTTCAATAAGATTATTCTTTTATATTATATATCACATTTATAAGACTACAAAAATCTTGGCTTCTAAACACTTATAAGTTATAATCACTATTTCCACATTCAAATCCTTATTATATGATATACCGTTGAATTATCCTTTCTATTGATATTAGTTTATGAATGACAATGTTCCTCTAAAATTGATAATGTTAGTATTTAAGAATTCATTCACTTTTACTTATAACCAATTGTAAAGCACACTGGTACGACGATGAAAACCGGTGTATACCGAGAATTGTCCAGTATAAAGATTTGTTAATAATAAAAAAAATAAAAAAATATATATAACAATTTCATATAATTTTCTTGTGCAATGGCAAGATATCATACTTAAGGTTGATTCTTGCCGGGAAATGCTCATTGGGATATTATAACGATTCAGACGACATACAAAATTGTAGGCAATGCATTGCGATAGTAATATCATTCAGCATGAACCGGGCCTCAAGTATCTTGGGTGCACTGTTAAAACAAGTGTTTAGAACCTAAACATTTTCCTAAACACTTCGGTGCATCCAGTTTTGGAACACTTTATTTCTCTAAACATGTTTAGAATTATCGGTGTTTAGGGTTAAGTGTTTAGAAATGTGTGATGTTTAGCTATTTAACCATGAAGTGTTTAGGTCCTCAAGGTGTTTAAAATCAAAATGCTTATGCTTTTTTTATGTTTAGCTGTTAAGTGTTTAGAAAACTATGATGTTTAGGTGTTTATCTATGAAGCATTTAGGTCTTCAAGGTGTTTAGGGTTAGGTCTTAAGTTAAACAGTAATATACCGTAATATGTACAGTGTACTTTCATTCTTAAGGATGAAAACCATTTTCAATTTAACAATACTATACCGTAGTGTGTAAAAAAATGTAGATCTTACATGTAAAACACTGCTATGGTACTATGCCATTCAGTTTACACCAGATGTAATGTTAACAGCATTGAAAGTTTTATTTTTCCTGTAATCACACTACAGGATCATTGAGCCAATAACCACATATGGCCTTCCTTTTTGGTTTAGCCTTGCATGGATTGTTGGAGGTAAAACCTCCAGGGGTATAGCTGATAAAGTTCTTGTACTAAAAAGGTGTCTACATGTTAATCCTACTAAAAAGGTGTTTTAAAACATTTTGTAAAGGTTTTAGGGATGTTCTGGTTGGTTGACCGTACCTAGAATAGCATGCCAATGAAGTGATTATCTTAATGACGCTACAAAAGCTTAAAAATCTAACATTTTTAATCACAAAGCTCCAAATTCCTAAGTGTATGAAAAAACTATTTTACCAATCATGGCTAAAAATATGGAGGGCATGTGGCAAACCACTAATAGTACAACTACTTCATAGTAGTATTTTAGTAACTTCAGTAGCCGAGATTTGAACCCGGGGCCCCTCACATATGAAGCCTATGCTCTACCACTGAGCTATGGAGGCCTGTAGGTAGACACAGCCCAGCTTTACTACTTAACTGAATAAGTAGGGGTATGAAAGTAATGACCTAATGTCTGTCTAATGTTAATCACCTGTATAGTAGTACTGATCCTACTCTTTGGTGCTGACTATGCCAGTGTGCACTGCATGCAGTCCAAGTTAGCTCAGTTGGTTAGGCTTCTACCTTGAATGTAAAGAATGTGGGTTCTAATCCCAAAGTGTCCATTTTTCTTTTCCATAGTATACAATTGATATTATGTGTTTAGATTCTAAACATATCCCATTCAAAACATGGTTAGAGGTTACAAGTGTTTAGCTTTTAAACACAACTAATGATGCGTTTAGATTGTAAACATAGTTAACCTGACACATGTTTAGAAGTTACAAGTGTTAAGGTTTTAAACAGATATGGTTTAATGTATTTAGATTATAAACATGTTTATGCCCTCAACACATTTAAATTCTAAACACCATTTTAACAGTGTGCCGACAATAACCTTTCCATAAACCAGCAGGCGGGTGACACTTGCGTTCCGAGCTCTCTCCAGTGAATTGCCTCCCACACCCATAAGTTATCTCCGCTGTTGCTTTGACGCTGTTCCCCCGTTGGCCTTGATGACAACAGACCCTCCCCACTCCGACCTGCTGATTCATATCAGTGTTTGAAGTAAAACGCAAAAACCAATTCCGCATTGATGAGGTGCCTCTCGAGGTTCCCCTTGCAGCAATGCGATACCCATTGAATTTTAGGCTACACAATATTGGCACAATAGAGCAATTCAGTTTCTAACTTTTTTTAATGCCCCCTCATGTCTGATTAACTTTTTTCTTCTTTAACCTTTAGGTTTCTAATAGAAAAAGCAAACAAATATCAAGGGGTCAGGTCAGCCCCCAGGGGGTCGTCCTTCCAGACGTCCTTCACCTTGGCCAGGGACACGTCGCGTGACCTTGACCTCGGTTGGGGTCAGACGCATGAATTAGTCACCTGCCAAGCATATTATTGGGACATCACCTGGCCAGTGGTCGGGAAGGGCCGGCCGTCTGGCAGCCAACCAAAACGCTGCCCCATTACCTTTGTACAAGCTATGGGCGCCTGGCACACCGCTCCCTGCCAGAAAATTATGAAGGTGGGAGAGGCAGTATGGGGAGAAGAGAAGGTGGCAAGGCTGACATATAGATAGGGGTAGAATATATGGCATAACTGACGTTATATTGGCAAAGCTAAAATGGCATTTGGGTAAAATGTCGCTACGCTGTATAGCCTATACTGAATATGACAGCGCCGGGTTTCTTATTCATACTAATAGAAACTAGGGGGATAAAGCACTCAGTAATAATTTATATGGGGGCAATAAAATTGATAGTTGAAACCTACTATTTTGAAATTCTTAATGCTGATTCACTTGCTACACTTGGTATCAAACAATAAACTTGATTAGAAATGATTATCTTACTATTTTTCGAAATGTCGGAGATGATATAAACGGAAAAATAAAGCGACCCAACTGTCTTCACAGTCTAAAGATGCTGACGAAAATGGTCAGATTCGAAAGTCGCTGGCATGAATGTCATACATAACTGGATGGGTGTCGCAAATGACTGGCCGGAAACTATAAACCCACAAAGCCCCCTATCTTCCCTGGCCACGTCCCACAAAGAGATTTACATGCATTCCACAAACTCCCAATAACTCTGCTGAAACAATCCGAGTACATGGCAGTCTGTCGTAGAAGGCGGAAGTGGAGGCTGGAGACCATGACACCCTGCCAGCCCAACGATGTCAAAGTTCTTTTCACTCCTCATAGGTGCCAAATATGTAGAAAAGGATGTCACTTTGCAAACAGTGATGCCCTGCCAAATGTGCTGAACGCTTCCATGACCTTGTGTAGCTACATCTTCTCAGCAGATCGGACAGCGCATGCGCCTCATTTGAATTTCTGGATGTGACTAAGTGCACATCGCCACAAAAATGGTTTACTGCCCGACCTTTCATTTGCGCATTTGGAAGGACTTAAGAATCTTCCCCTTCTCCAAGCAGATATCTACCTTTTGGCGTTGGCCACTTCAGCGGAAAGGATATGCTTGGCGAGTGTTTACATGCCTCTTTTTGAGTGTGAAGACCCAGAACGAGGCCTCTTTATGACCACTTGAAGACCCGGATGATGACATGGCCCTCGGTCCGTTGCCATGGCGACTTGGTCATGTGACCCTGAGCCCGGACGTCGGACGAATTGGGGGATGAAAGGAGGGAGTTGGGGGGTGGGGTGAAATGCACTCAACAATGTTTTTCGGGAAGGGGAAGGGGGTGTTTCCCTGCCTCGACCTTTGACCTCACCATGTTGACCGTTAGCAACATGCAAGCATGTCCAGGGAAGCATGGCGCTGTGGGTGCAAGCCCCCTTTCCCTTCAACACCCCTCCCCCATTGCACCTCCTGCCCTCTCTTTACCACCACCCCCTTTTCCATATTCCATACCCTATGAAATCATAAAAACTTAATCGAGGTCATTTCCGGATAATTTTGCGATCAGTCCAAATCGCTTTTGTTTGTGGGATTATTAGAGTCATGACACACGACCCTCTGTGGATTTAGCCTGGGGCAGATTATCAATTTTGGCTTGTTCTCTCCTGATGATATCTTCCACTGGTAAACTTATGGTATTGGAGTGAAAATAATGATAATCATAATGAAATATGATACACGCAAACGGTAACTGAATAACACAGAAAATGTAACCGGAGAATATAACTGCAGTGCCCTCCAGAAGATTGAAAATTGTTAGTTGCACAAGCCAAATAACTCGGTCTTTATAAGTGTATAATATTTTGTTTACGAAAATCAGAAAAGAAAAACAACTTGAATACTCCAGATTAATTCTGGAAGTAGCACAAGAGATATCAAATACATATTTGTCTTTTTAAGATTATAGGGCATTTGTAAATTCCATTGCCCATGTCATTCTACCGGTTGACCATCGAAGGGCCTTTATAGAGAATAATTCAAGAAATACTTTGAAAATAAACATATCTAACAGAAATAAATCCCAGCTGACCACTGACTGTTGGGTGAGAAGGCCTTGCTGACAGAAAATCAGTTGAGTGGGCGTCAGTAATGTACACCATGCAGTTACCTCTTGGCCATAAATACACTTCAAAGGAAACCAAGACGACAGTTGGTAGAGTTGACCATCATGGACCACCCTACTTCCCACACCTTGACCACTTTTCCATGCTGCACTTACCCACACTATGACTATACCCTGCCTTTGTCTGCCACCTACATGGACTCTGCATGCTAAGCAAAAATGTTAATTGGCCTCAGTTCCCAGGGTGCGGCGGGGGGCAACACGAAAGGGTTGGGGTTGGGTCACTCCGCCAGAAAAGGTGGTTAAATCACACAAGTGGTAACCCCGGCCGAACGGCCGACCTGTCAGCGCGCATGCTCGTCATGACACACGGAAGTGCTCCTTCTTCAAGCAGATGTTTAGCGAAATTGTGTTGAAAGTTGCGCATTCTTGGGGAGAAAAACTCGGCTGTGAGACCTGTAAATATTGATAACAGGCAGCTGTTGCATGGGCATGACTGAGGCTCATTTATAAATTTATTTATAGGACGAAAACACGGCAAATATACCTAAAAAGGCCCTGTATAAGGGGTTTAACTGCTGGTGTTCTTATGAAGGGTCAGTAAACATGTGCTCCCTCCCATGTGTAAACCCAACATCGAAATGGCCAAGTAATGACCATAATGCCGGGTGGCTTTGCCTTTTGCCCACAGCTAAACATATGCCATAAAAAGTAAATCATTTGTAAGTGTAGAGTATTATGGGTCGTAAGTAGACTTTGATGTTATCAGGTAAAACTCCACCATCGGCCCAGGAAAAGGTCACGATTTGTAGACAAAAGGTACAACATGCATCATAAACCGTCCCCTGCCGCTTTTGAAGCAATGTCGATATGCATGCACGTTCACAAAAACGCCCCATGTTTATTATGGAAAGAAGAGTATGCATTAGTTATCATTGCCATAAAAATGGCCAAACTCGGGAGGCTGTCCTGTAATTATGGATGCAACAATGTGCTTTTCTTTTCTTATGCTGGCGGGTATGGCAGAATAAATCCTTATACATACATGTACATAGGGGTGCCCACTTGTAAAAAGATTCTGTTATGCCCACCAAGAGCAAATTGAAAAAGAAACATTAAAAATGATTCGGCAACAAAAGGGGTGTCAAACTTGTCTGTGTCATAAACTCTTGTTGATAATACCCATACACCCATAGACAGAAGAATCCACATGGTCTAAATTCTGGGAATATGTGTATATTTCTGCATTAGTCTATTTCTATTTCAATAGGCCCATACAGGATTTGGGACGATTCCATCTCGCTGTAAATTCAGGGGGAAACACGAAGCTATCACCACCCCTTTTTAACGTTGCTTTCCACTGGAGCAACTATCATCCTCATTATAGCCAGACCCACAGGATGCACCATTCTGAGAGGTGGCTGATATAAGAGCGGCCGCTAGGGCGCGCCACAAATAACTGCTCTTTATGACCTGGACAAAAATGGATATCCCTTGATCCCAACGCATGTTGCCCTCCCCTGTTTCACGGCTCCCTTTTCCCCTTTTCCCGTTCCATTCCACGTTGAAGTAATACCCCTGTTGAGGGTTGCTACCAGCCTCGCTTTGATCTCCGGTGGCACTGCTTCACAACCGGAAGTCGAGTTGGTCACTTGAGTATAGCACTTCCGGCGGATTGACCCCTGGCGACACGTCCAACAACCAATGTCCACTCTCCGGCCACTGCTGATGGACACTATAGAGAGCGCTCGGAGTAATGGAGAGGAACTCAGCTTGAAGAGTGATCACTGTAGAGTTGGTCACAACAGGTCATTGGTGGCGACCTTTGTAAACAATTAGGTCATCATGAAACGGACCTATTCGATAAATCCTATGTACCAATTAAACGTAATAAGATAACCCATAGAAACTTTACATGAAGATACGGGCAGCCAAAAGGACAAAATTTTATGATGAATCATTTTAACAAACCATTCATCTGTTCAGTATGTACATGTATTTCAATTCATGTACTTGGCAGTAGCCCTTGTGAGCAATTTCGCGGTTGAGCTCACCGATTAGAAGGCTTGTAGCGTACTGGCTGCTACCCCAGTTGTTAATCAGTGTAATAAGTGCAGCATGTGTCAGGCACACTCCAACTACCTATACATAGCGGTATGACGTTAGTGTGATGTCATTGGGGGCATTCACGGGGTAACACAGTCCAGTCATTGTGTCCCCGCACACAGAACCATAGGGCTGAATGGATCCCCACCACCCTCAGACCAGTGCCAAAAGTGGCGACTGAGTCATATGGATTTTTATTAAAGTGGGCACGCTTATGAGCAGGGAAAACGGCCCAAGGATCAACGGCATGACCGCAAAGTGCTGTCTGGCCTTTGGGCGTGATGTAAGACGTATTTGACGGTGAAGGGAGTGTATCCATGTGGTGGGCGGTGGGGCTTAATATAGCCGTATCGGTCAGGGTGGCCGCGCGCCTGTGTGGTCACCATAGACCTTATGCCAACAAATACACCCAAATACGCCGCACACGCCGCTGCCAGCCGACGACGGCGGCCAACAGCAATGCCTCCAAGACCAGTTGCACCATGCATTGGCTCGTGCCCCAGTTCAAACAGCCGCGTGATGCCAACCGCCTGCTGAACCCCAACTAAGGCTGGTTCACACGACACAATGTTAAGGGTGCGCCCTTATTAGGCTTGCTTCACACCACGTGGTTTCAGGTGTGCATCCTCATTGGGCCCAGTTCAAATCACATGATGTCACAAGTGTACCGTCATGAGGCCTGGTCCACATGACACAATCTCAATGTTAGGTATGCACTCTCAATCGGCCCATTCACACCATCTGATGTTAGATATGTGCCCTCATCAAGCCTGGTTTACACCATGTGATGTTAAATGTGAACCCTCCTTGTACAAATGCCTGGTTTACACTATAATGTGGTAATGGGCATCCATACCCACTAGACGATGGTCCGACTGACGACCACCTGACTGCAGAGTCGGCCACTGGCAATTGATGGTCAGCTTCAAATTATCAAACATGCTTGATATGGATTAGTGTTCCCTCTGACTGGACAAGGGATACCCACGTACAGTCTACCCATAAAATGGTGCAGGAATTACTGGAAAACTAGTAGATTCCACCGATTTGTACACTGGCCGACTTGGCCGATTTTACAGGCCGACTTGGTAAAAATCGGCGTGTGGGTATGGGGCTTTAGGCCTGGTTCATATCACCCGATGTCTAGCGAACACCTTCATCAATATAACTGCTCCAATATGAATTCTGCGAGTTGCGACAAAAAGAGCATGATCATAGATATATATAGTTTCAACTCAAACATACCTCGGATAATTTGTCTCTGCTTGACTGCTATATTTGTTTTGTACAAGGAAATATGTTCTTGTTTATTATTGTTTCCCTGTTTATTATACCACTGGATCTGCTGGATCATATTTTAACATAATAAACATACACTAGCTCCTACATCACAGCATTGTTTCATAGCGGCCACACTGTTGAAAGGTTTTTCATTTATGTGCGCAGGAGTAACCAGGTTACCTAGCCTTAATTCACCCCCACCCCCACATGGAGGCAACTCGATCGTGACTTTACGATCCTCGAACGTGGCACAAGAAAAGCCTTTGACCTTTGCCCCCTCTTGCAGCGTGGCCATGGCCTCGCCGCCATATAAGATTTCAGGTAAGCCGGCGATAAAACGTGATCAGCTGGTGATGCTTAGTAAGCACCTCACCTCGTGCCCTACCTTGATACCCGTTTTATAATTGACACTTCCTCTCTCGCTCAATAAACCTGGGGCCAGACCGGCCAGACCAGGTTGCAGGCGAGGTGCCGACACCAAACTGCCCGCACTTATTATCTTATTTAACGTCCATTTTTATAACGACCAACCTTAACGTCCGTTTAACGACCTACTTTAACGGCGTCGTAAAGTGTGATAAGTTTTTTTAACATTGATATTTTGACTTGATTTACTCAGATTAATGACACAAAAAGCAGAGTGTTAACCTTGTCACTGATTTCTGAGATTGCCGGTGTGGAATGGGGGAGGGGGATGGCGGGAGGGGGGGGGGGAAGGTCGAATGTGAAGGTTTTCTTCCTGAGCAGTCTCAAATGGAGTTTGTTTTAAGCATTAGTCCTATAACATATATACAAATAGGATGTTGAAAACTTAAAATAATAGAATGACGATAGAAATCAAATTCTAATGATTTACTTAAGTATATTTTATATGCAGTTATATTCCTGCGGTGTAGCACGCACGCAGTTAACAGGTATAGGCAATTTGTATTACAAGTACGTGTGATATTGCACCAGCGTGCTATTTCTGCTTGATCAGCAATTTCTGAGATCGGCTATGTCAAGAAAAGTATTTTTGTTATGAGATAACAAATAACGTCCTAGCCACAATTTCATGAGCATTTATGCCCATTTCAAAATGAGGCACACATCAGGATGATCTTGTTGTATTTTTTATTGGATTGATACATTAAAGTGAAGGTATTGAGATCACTACAGAGGCTTTGTAGACACGTCCCAGAAACAAACTGTTTATGTATCCCCTGGACTGCTAAGGAGGCATATTAATCCCCAGCGTCTTAGCATTACCCTGCTAAATCAAACGGAGACGCCATCAAACATCCACATCCGGGCTCTGTCCTCACAGCCTCGTTTTCGATTCATGGTCATCGTTTAGAACATGTTGCCATCGCGGTCGGGCTTTGCTTTCCCCGTCGAATGGGGGTGGAAAGGGGTGTGGGGAGGGGGCAAAAAAGGAACACAATTCAGGCAAAGGCAAACAACTTGTCTAAACAGCCATGTATGATCTGCCTCTAGCAGCAGGCTGGGCCGGCACAATCTAAGAAGGTGTGCGTGAGTTGTCAAATGGTTCTTCTCGTTGAATGTTTGCGATGCGCGCGCACAGGGACGACAAAGATGGGCACTAGAGGGCGTCGGGGGGTCCTGGCCTCGCATTGGTCTTTTGTGGCAAGTCTCAAACCGGCGTTTTTCTCCCCTCAGATTATTTTTACAAAATATGTTTTTGGATGACATCAAAACTGTATGATCCTGCCCTTCTAAAACTGCGTGGTCTACTGTAGTTTGAATTTCATGAGAAAGTTGTGTGATATCAAGCACGTTGCATTTCTGTGGAAACATTTGCTGCCATGGGAAACTTGAATATTAGGCACATACTTCAGACAGAACCTCGAGCCAATGCTCCGAATAGCATCTGAAAGAACCCAAAGTACCTGTTGCCAATGTGACTGTCACAGACAATTTTAGAGATAATAACGATAATAATTGCATAATGAGTTCGTATGGATTCGTCCTGGGAGACTTGCAACCAATTATATCTTGTACATTAAAAGGTATTATGCAACAAAAAGTCATAATTGTGCCTAATTGGGAAGCAGTAGGAATGTCCTAGATATGTGTGGGTGGGTGGTGCATCGACGGAAAAGGGGCTCCGCCCATGGACTTAATACAATACTGGTCGTATTCAAACATTCATTACATGTATTTCTACCTATAACTGATTATGCGTACTGCATATGCAAAGGGTCATTTTCAATGTGCAACATATTGACTAACCCTACCTAGATGATCACAAAAACATTGCTGCCAGCATACTGTTGAAATATTCATATCATGAATACTGAGATCAAAACTATTCCCCAATTCTCCATATTGAAAATGTGAATGCAGCAATATGGCACGACTTGAGGTGCCACTACACGTATGTTCAACGTGGTTTAAGCCTATACCTGCGTTTAACCTAAACATGATTTTGCAATTCATCTCCTGCTCTGGGCCGGGTCTGTAGAAGTAGATTTTGGCACCCACCCCTACGACGACACGACCAGTTTTCCCCCTTCACTTCAGATCCTGTGGGGAGGATGTTTGCTCTGTGCTGTTTGTCGCCCCCTGCTGCCCCCACCCCTTAGGGCCACCTTTCACACGCGGGGCTCAGCTCTGTTTGCACGTCTGTCGCTAATAATGCTCCATGTTCGTAGACGTCGCCTTATTATCGCCCGCCGTGACAAGACGCGGGAAACGGCAAGCCCAGCAGAGCAGACGACAATACTGTGTCACATAACAAACATGGCCGTCCGCGGAGCCTGCGTTTTCCCCAGCCCAAAGATATTCATTCCCCTACAGGGAGAGGCCTCAGGCCCTTTCTTTAAGACACAAGCAATAGACAGGGCCTTCGCCCTTTTCAGCTTCTGCAGGGGTTACAAAGGTCCTGCCCCATTGCTTGCCTTTTGTAAATTATGTTTAAATTGACTTTGCGCCTGTAAGGACCATAAACTCATTTTTGCAGCAAAGCAAACTATATTCATAGCGGTTTTTCAACTGTGAATGGAAGAGAGATTATCTTGCAAGACCACTAATCTTGACAGATTAAATCTAGGGAGACTTTGATTGAACAGTACCAGATTCAAGCATACTTTGAGGGAGATTGGTGGTTATATGTTGCATGTATACGTCCATGTTTCATCTGCAAAAAGAGTATATATAAACTAGGTGTGTGATGATTTAGCACACAGTGAAACCACTTTGATAAAATCACCGGTGGTATTATAATCAAATCAGTAAGAAAATATGCAATAATCGAAACTGGAAAGTGTTATTTTTCAACACACAATACTCACATGGTTTATAATAACTGGTTTAAACCATGTACAATCTTCAGATAATCAACTGTGGTGTCAGGAATACGAATTTCTTATATTGTAACCCGAATCACGTACTTCAATCCATAAGATGGAAGAAACGGAACAAGTGCTGATAGAATCAGAGTTCTCGGAACTTTAGTCATGGATTTCCATTTAACCTAATTCAGTAAATATTTAATGCAAATACTGTGCATGCTATAATTAGCCACCAATCTCCTTCTATTCCTGGAACAATGTTGGCTAATTAAAACCCCATTTAAAAAGTTTCAATAGCTATCAGATATTCAACGCGGAACTTCCAATTGATAACACTTCGATGTCAAAAGCTCAATAATATGGAAATGGGAATTAATCAAACACCAGTAATTTTTCACTAGCTCCAATTGACTTTCTTGACCGCAAAATATTGTCATCCTAGTCCCAACACTACCTCAACCTTAGACATCTTGTTTCAATCTGCCCCCTTGACCCATGCTGAGGTCAAGAATGCAGTTTAACCCTTCACACATGTCTTCACACATACAGGACGACCAGATGTAAGCTATAGGGCAGGTGAGCAGTTCAGGCGAGTTAAGCCTGTATCCCACATGCCGATTTTGATGCTGACAATTTTGATTTTGTTTGATTTTCTCCTGGAATATGTCATAAAACCATACATCCTATACATTGTATACCATTCAGAAGAGAATTGTAAAACATTTCTAGTGATATAAGATATGTTTATATATATAATCTTGATTCCAATTGCCAAGTTTCAAAATCGGCAGCAAAATCGCTGTGTGGTATATTGGCTTTCCTCTTATTAAGGGAGGGTAACCGTGAAGGTGAATGGTGATGAGTAATGTATCGGTCCTGGGACATGGTGTCTCAACTATGGGAAGATCCAACTACTCAGAGAAGATCCAACTACTCAGAGAGGATCATTGCTTCTGACACACATTACTTTCAGTCATCTCTGTCAAAAAAAAGAGATTTACTGATCAGCTGATAATAACCCCGGAGGCACTATCACCTCTTCACTTATTTATTGGCTAGCTTCCCTTGGAATCCTAATGTGTTATTTTCAAATTTTGGCCAATGTCCATTTGGATCGTGGGAAACTCAATGTATCAATGAAAGGAAAACCGAATGCCCTAAAGCGGATAATACCGTGTCCTTACTTTTGAAATGACCCAGATGACTGTGTACATTGGAGCACACGATTGGGAAGGTTACGAGCAGTTGGGAGCAGTTCATGAATTGCATAACCCAATAGCTCATACACCCCACCCCTACCCCCCCCCCCCCCCCCCCCACACACACACCCAACCTCCCTTCCAAACAGCAACACCGTGGCATTGCATTTCGGGGCCAATCGATGCAACAACCACTCATAAAAAGAGGCAAACCTATCAAAAAGTACCAAAGAAAAGCCAAAGAAAGCTAGAATGAAAAACGAGGACATGCGTGGATGTAAGCCGGGGGGAAGCATGCACGTGCTAGTAGGAGGTGGGCAAGCCTGAATGAAGGTTGACCCAATTCAAGGTGAGGCCTGACGCCGCTTTAATGAGTGATTAGCACGAGACCCCTGGGCCTCCAGACCAGGCGCTGGAGGAGGCTGCAGGTAGGAGGGTTTGGCCTCTGCTGAGAGGGGAAGTGGGACCAGCAGGTAACCGGTAGACAGGTAGGTGAACCCTCAGATAACTTGTTACACTTTCTTGTTGGGGAGGGAAGCAGTACTTAAAGAACATAATGAGGGAATTAAAGAGGGAAAATCAGAAAATCACCGTACACTGATCGAAAAGTCCTTGGTTGGATTCCGTGTCCTGGATTTTGACCAGTAACTTTTTTGTGTGCCTCCAGTATTGTAAGAACAGGGCAAAATCCGACAAGGATTCAAACCTGAGACCAGTGCCCTGCCACTGCCAAGTTTACTATCGTCTTCGTCTATAGTCTGTGAGAAAGGATAAAGAATACTATACAAACACACGTCGTATATGCCTCCTTTAGATAGAACTAGGTTGTCCTGTTTACTACATGGAGATTAAATTGGCTGCCAGGGCCACCTTAATGAGACAAATTAATTACCGATATTCCATAATCACTTAACATTGCGCCCATTACCAGTGAACCGTAAATCTATTACATAGATTAAAAGTAATTATCACTTTGACACCAATTAATATTTCCATGGGAAAATTCTGCAATAAGTGGTTGTTCGTGTATGTCTAAAGAAGTAATTGCCGTATCTGTCTAAACATATTTACCTTTTGGTAAATCGTGTACACAGATAATGGTCTCCTGATAGTATCAGACGTTTACTATCTGATCAAAGGGAAAGACATAACGCCTATGTCGTCACAATCTAAGGGGGTGATAGTCTACTGGTGATCCACGAACGGAATTTGGCAAATTTACGGTAGATAATTGGTAGAAAATTGTTTTACTTATAAACATGTAATTCATTAAAGAGATTTTAAACGATTCTCACCACAGAAAGGATTTTTTGACCGTTTCAAGAACGCTATTCCAAATAGATAAAAATGTCTATAAAGAGAATCGGTTGGTGTTTTGTCGCATTATGGAGCACTATCTTAATTATTATTTACCTGCGCGTCCATGGGGGCAGACGCTACCTCTCACCTATAAGCACACCTTCGTTACTTTGACCTTGCCAGCTCAGCAACCAAGCCACTTCGATTTTTCATTAGTCTCATGTGCGACCTGCGGAAAGAAGGTGAAGGGAAAGAGACGGGGGTGGGGGTTGGGGGGTTGGGAGGGGGTTGGAGGAGGAAAGGGGCGGGGGTGGAGGTGGAGGGTTGAGGAGGAGATAAGGGTGAAGGGTGTCTGAGGCCGCTACAGGGTAATGTGGGGTTACTTACTCCAGGTGCTACACTACAGCTCATGTAGTTTATAACTAATCACTACCAGCTGAGCGAGAGTTTGTGAAGTTTTAATGGAATGCCAACAAATATGGAATTTAGAAAGCTAACCCTCAAATGATATACAGATATTTAAATGTATAATCCAGGAAAAAAGTCCACACTAGAGATCATCCTTAACCCCCTTTCCAATCTGCAGGGGTGTTTAGCCATACAGTGATATTTGAACGCCATCATTATATTTTAATCATATAATTATATTCAATCTGAAGTTGGCTGCTCCTTTCCAACCATTGATGTTCTTTTTTTCCCATAAATCGGGATGGGCCTACATGTTCTAGGGGGCTGGAGGCAATTGTAAATAATCAGAAATTAGTGAGCACCCCCTCCCCACACACCATGTTAGGAATTTTAGTAGCGTCATGTTCGGAAACCGCGGAGGACTCCTGCTGGAACCCCATATAAATCGTTGAGATAACCCATGAGATTAGCAGTTACCGTTAAACCCCATTGGGCGTTATCATTGATTCTACAACCTTGTATGAAAATGAGTTTCTGTAAAATTCAGTGTTGGTGTTCCAGTATTACATGTTTCTAATATTGTTGGAAAAGCCTGGTATTTTATGTACCACTGAATATAACATTTTGGTGGGACCCATATGCGTATCACCTAAATGACAGTTGTAATATTGAATATGAGTGTCTAGAGCATTACCAACTGCAAATTATGCAGAATGCAAGTATTTCTTGAACTGATAATCGCCCATTTGATAAATCATATAAACCAGTAAGAGAAAAAAACTTCCCACAACTTATGGCAACAAATATACAGAGCTACTATTATTGATAACAAGTAGTAAGCTAGATGATTATAGTAGTATGCATGATTGTCAAACAGCACTAAAATCGGGTTGCCATAGTAATCGTCGACCGCTTCTGGAGGATGTCAATTATTGATCCGTTACGCAATAGGTAGAGACCCCTAGGTGTGGGGGAGGGTAGAGGGGGCGGGTAGGGTTACAGGTGAGACTCTCTACCTGAGTATTGATTGGCGGCACCCTTTGATGTCTCCACACAGGGCCGATGTGGCAGGACGGAAAGCGCTAGGGGGTTGAAGGGGTTGGAGTGAGGGGTTGGGCAGGGAGGTGTACTTTCTGGAAAATTAATTTTCAAATGTGTCATTTTTTTTTCTGAATTGGGGCATTTATTGCCACCACACATGTGTATCTAGGGATACTCACCCAAAGATTATTTAGTGGAATTTTTGTTTGAAGTCCTCCCAGGCGGAGGTGTTACGTTATTATAACATTACGGCAAAGTTCTGGTTTGGTTCTTGTTATGTTATTTTGATGGCTGCCAATAACGTTGCTGCAATGTACTGTTGTGACATAATCTTAACGTTCTGGTTTTGTCCTAACCTCACCAAAAAATAATGTTATAATAGCACTCTGATTTAGTGAGGTTTCAACCTCACCATCAATAATGTGATTGTTACATGCCATCTTAGTAAGTAACAAACTGACAAAAAAAGTAGGGTTTCAGAACGTTTCTGTCAACTCGCAGGTTGGCTGGGCTGTGACTTTACCTAGCAATTTAAAGGAACCAAGTATCAGATACATTTGATTTGGTAAGAATCAAAGCCACACTGAAAACACAAGGTTGTCAAAAGTGGTGCCAAAATCAACAACCCTATGACAACCTTCTGCAAACCTTGATGTCAAAATTAACAACCCTATGACAACCTTCTGACAATCTTGGTGTCAAAATCAACAACCCTATGATGAACTTCTGACAACTTTGAATGAGATACTGACAACTTTGTGACCACTTTATATGAGATCATGTGGATATCTGGGATGACCTCAGGGTTTTAAGTCAATGGTGCCAAAAAAAAACACAGCCATGGGTTGTCAAACAAATCTCCAGGGTTGTTTGATCTACTGGAACAACTCAGGGTTGTCACAAAGTCTTCAGTAAGATTAGTAAATTTAACAATGTATTTATGTTTGCTGGGTTCCTATTATGTAATGTTACTAGTTATTATGTATGCCCATTACAATTAGGAGGCCTAAGTTGTATTAGGTATTAGGAGTTGTATGGTTTTTGGCACTATTCACTTATAATACTAGGGTTGTCACAGACAGAGGCCATGACAACCCAGGGCTGTCGTTTTTGGCACCACTCACTGACAACCCTAGAGTTGTCCAGCAGAACTTTTGAGTCTCATTTTCTTCCCCGACAACCTTGTGACAACCTGATTTTCACTTTTGCTTCCCTGACAACCTTTTTGGCCTAAGGTCGTCAGGAGAAAATGACAACCTTTGGGTTGTCATCCAGCCTCAAAATTCACAATGACGACCCTCTGACCACCCACAAAGTTGTAACAGGGTTGTCGGAGGGTTGTCACACAGCATCAGTGGTCTGAAATGAGCCTTACGACAACCCAAAAGTCACTTATGACAACCCAAAAGTCACCTATGACAACCCTCTGACCACTTTAAACTGGCTCCCTGACGACCTTGTGTTTTCAGTGCATAATAAAACTAACAACAGCTAAATGAAACAGGCAGAGGTCCTTGATGAAACTAAGTGAATACTTTAAATATTTGGAATTAGAAACTAACTCTCATCTGGTTAAATATTAAACTATAAACACTTCAAAGGAGTATATTATTAATTTATTTTCTCTGAGGTTTCAGTGGCCTTCGGGAGCCTCCTGGGAAGAATAGGTCCCCAGCAGCCCCTTGCTGTTCGTAGAAGGCGACAAATGGGGGGACCAGACTCAGTAGCCCGCCCTGAGTCTGGGAGGTCTTGGGATTTATCCCTGGCCGAGTCACACCAAAGACTTTAACAATGGTAGTGGTCACTGCTTGCCTGGCACTCGGTATAAAGTAAGAACCACAAAACATAACTGGTCAGCCTGGTGTCAGTAAAATGTGACTGGGTGGGGTATTGTGTGGGCCTATGATATGATATCTCAGTGTGGCAGCACTATAAAGAGGGCATTGGGTCCCACTGCTACAAATAGGCACCTCATTTCATAAATTCAGTCACCGCCCCTGTGGCGTAAAACGAGCTGAAAAGCTTTACCTTGTGCAGTCTGGTAAAAGAACCCTGAAGGGTTGGCCGGACGTTAAACTAATCCCACAAACAAACAAACAGTGGCTATAGATTTATGCCTGTGGATAAACAGTGCCTTGATAATTGTAAGTTTTCCCTAAGGACACTGATTTCATTACCCTTAACATGATATTATTTTGCCTTATACACATTATGACGACAAATTCCCTTGTCTGTTATAAATCATAATGATTGATATTTCTGAATTATCAAAACTGTATACCTTGAGCAAAGAACAAAAATGGTTCCTCACTGAGTAATTAAACAAATCTCATGTTTACCAGGTGTGCGACGAAGTTGTCATAAGACCATTCTCAAAATACGTTCCGGGCACTTCTTAGATCAGCATGTGTAAGCCTTGTTATCATAAAAACAGATGTTTATTTTCAATGAAACTATACCATAATTGTCATTACTATGTAATTGTCATAATTATACCGTGGGAATGAAAGACTTCGTAAGATACTTTTAATTCATTTAACAAAAAAGCACGAAAATTGGTACATTAAACTATGCAAGAAAATCGTGTTTTTTTTTCCCAAAACAATATTATAGGAGATGAAAGACATACTTCTACTCTTAATTATAGAACACACTGCAGATTGTGCAATTTGAGAAATTCTACAGAGCTATGATATGTTCCATACAGACATTTATCAAAACACTTGATCCCACTTGGTAGAACATTGGTTTAAGAATGCGATATATATTGTTACTTTGTGGTTACACATTATTGTTTTTTGCTCAACAAGAGTGTATCTAAGTTCCTTATTTACGGCCCTGGGTTTTATTTAGGCCTATGCCAAAAACTGATCTTTGATGTCAGTTAATCTAGAATAAATTACAGTTAACATTATCATGTCATTACCTTTTGGATCTCCCACCTTCTCCAAACAAAAATTGCAGGAGAGCTATTATAATAGAATAGTATAATACATGTACATAGCTATAGTTCGCACCATTATTATTGTACATGTATATCATGCTAGTTTCTCTTTCTAGGCTACTATAGGCCTCCTGCCGATAGGGTTATTATACCAGATTTTGTTGACCCAAATGCGAAATCCATAACCATGTGATCCTTACGAAACAAGAAAGAAATAGCCATTTGCTTCTCAAATTCAAATGGTCAATTAATCATTAATAATGAAGCCAATGTTCAATTAGCTCACATGAAGTCTATTGCAAAAAGTCCATACATGTATTCGCCATGAATATGCTTATTGATATGCTTTACTATTTTCACAATCACATCACAACTGACGTGTGTTATTTTGACTGTGAGAGAATCTAAGCTACTTTCAACCAAAACCTATCGGAAATCATTAACCAATTACAGTGAAAATTAATAGAGAGTGGTCAACATGTGAATCTATAAAAGTTTCGTTGGCGAGATAGACATCCGATACACATAATTATGGGTATCCATTCAAACCCATACCAAATCATGGCATACCCTGCTATCTAAACAGTCTAAAGCATACTGTTTGTAAGGTCGAACCTCTGAATTACCTTATCTTTTATTGACGACTTGGCACCCCTCCTCGCTGGTGTGCCGAGTTACGTCAGAAAAATTTCCAATTCTCAAAGCACCGCCGTCAAAGTCTTCAGTGCGGAGTCCTCCGGATGCGGACGGGAATAGAACCGATGGAATCGATAATTGAGCTCATCGACTGTCGGGTGTCGGGGGTGTTTGTGTCCTATCTATCTGATTATGTTTGCTCCATAAAGACTGTGGGGGTCGGCCCGGTGCACCCTGTTGTGATCAATTATAGAAGGGGCAAAGACGAGAGTGTTGGGAGCCAACAACACGGCTCGCCGGTGGGCCCCGAGTCGGCCACTCGTTGAGCCTTCCAAGGGAATTCCAAAGCCACACATTCGCAGTTCTGCCCACGTTGACGTGCAACTCGAAGCTTGCTGAAGTCAAAAGATCGATAGAACCTTATTGGGTTTGATTTTTTTTTTACCATGAAAGCCACCTTAGTAATCTGGCATTTTAGGTTTATGTTCAAATATATTGGCTTTTTAATTATTCAATGAGTGGTACTTTATGTCATAGAATTGTATATAGATATGCTACTCTAGACCAATGCTGTTGTCAACTTTTTGCACAATGACTGTGTTATCATAGAGATAAGACTTGTATATATGTCTATGGTGTTATTGATATGAAATAACAACTGTCCCTCGAACTTGAAATATTATTTTGAGGGTACTGTTGGAAATAATGGCTCTATCTCCTCTGAGATCCGAATATTGTAATTAACTTTACAACTCTCAGAATGATCATAACAACGGAACTTTTATGGAGAAATCTCTGGTAGGCAATTCGATTATTCTTTACAGTTGCGAATCCACTGTAGGGTTGGCGAGCCATGAGGAGAGAGAAAACATAATGACTGCCAGTATAAGTAGGCCTATTATGTTTTGTGATATCATACAGGCAAATTATATAATGAATGGGTTTTCATGACTCATTGATATTCTATTGAGTACTAAACACGTATTATACCAATGTACAAATTGGTATTATGTGCATAACCTGCTCATCAAACATTCTTCAAATGGAGCCATTAGATATCAATCATACATGATCTTGACATTGCTACGTACTTAATGCTTTTTATCTGACCTCTCTGTCTCAATTACGTCAGCCATAAGAATATGGTTACATCAGTTAGTCCTTTAGTTGTATCATAATGTGAACCTTGGCATAATAATAATTGTCAGAACAACATTTCAATTTACAACGTGACTTGACGCATACCACCGTTTGCAAGTGTAGCCCTGTTTGTTAAACTGGTTGTTTTCTTAGTCTGCATGTCATAAATACTACCAAATTAGGAACCCTAAAGTTCGGGCTTGGGGCAGGAAGCCTCAGTTGTCTGGAATTTCCTTTCCTTTTCATGCAAATTACAGGAGTGGACACAGTCTGGAGGTCCACTGGTATGTGACAACGTGCGGACCTTTGCAGGACATCAAGTGGCATCCCATATAGCTAACAACTACATAAGCAGGTCAATGACTAAGTCCCTCCCACCCCTCATCCCCATTTAGGGCCATAACCATACATTTACACCCAATTGCCTGAGAAAATTCCACATTGCAAATCACACATTTGGCCTTCCACTCCAAGAACTACAAAGAATCACCCCGACAGAACAAGCAACATGTGTGGCGAATTTGCATGACAGGGGAGGGATGTCGGAGTGTCTGGGCTTGGTTTTCGGGGAAACCGTTGGCTTTACTCGGCCATATCTTCGAACGAGGTTGTTAAAAATTGCAAACTGACCACAGGCCGGGTCCCACCGCCCCCTCCCTCCGACCACCTGTCTTGGGGGGTAGGGTTGTATGCCCTCAAAACGCAGCAATTAGCTGAGGGGACGGAACCGCAGGCCGGGCTGACTGATACGGTTGCCTGCCTCCCGGCTGAGTGCACTGCCTGGGACCTTTGCATCCCCCACCCACCCCCCAACCGGCGCAACCCACCCGCGACTGGGTCCAGGCTGAGATATGGTGTCTTCTCACGTCTGCCAGCAGGCGCGTTGCCACCGCAAACACCCCTCACCCCCTCCCTCCCATCCACCCCCTACCTAGAGCCGACCGAGCGCGGTTTCCTCCACGGGACTCCTCAGTCACACGAGGACATCCCATCTGGATAACTACAGCAGCCACCGAGGGAGGCCAGCAGCAAAAAGCATTGACTGTCCGGCGTTCTGCCTTGTTGTCCTGTGCGTCCGCTGACACCAGTGAGGTGTAATAGAAGTATCTACATGTGTACTGTAGTTCATAGGAGTCGTTGAAGTCAGTGCCTGGACATCAGGTGGAGTTACCCTCCACCTTTGGGTGTTTTGGTGACATACTACAGAAGGGGATTGCAACAGGAACACTTATATAATCCAAATATTCCCCTACTGCACTATAAGCGAAACTATTGCAGAACTTTGCTTATCAATGTGCTGATGCACCACGTGTATGCTGCTGCATAATATATGTTTTCAAAAATAACGCCATACCCACGTGAAGAAGACTACAACCGATTCCACAATAGTGACAATACAATGCAGGTGAGTGGAACAAAATTCCTGATAGCAGTTCATAAGAAAAGTAAAGCTATATTATTTGCAAGTTACACCAGGCAATTTACAACGCACCTAGAACATCTTGCCTGTGCTGGGAGGAAGGTGTAGATACTACAGGGTATATGGGGTGAGTGTCAGGTGTGCCTACACCTGTGGAGCAGGGGGTAGGGGGATCACGGGAGGAGGTGACCCGTGCCGTCCTCTCACACCGGCCGTTGGCAGCCTGTCAGGCCCGGTCCACAGGAGAGGCCGTCCACCGTCACATACCACGCACCCCTCTACAGGGTGGATGTATGTAGACACCACACACCCCTCTCCCAGCCTATTCCCCTACATGTATGGACATTTAACATACCATTGGGGGTTATATATTTATACAGAGTCCTGTGTATGAGAAACATTAGCTATAGGGGTGGAGTAGCAGCGATATTATCTTTGTGCAGATACATGCAGATTTGCTGCATGCAGTATCTACAAGAATGTTGCTTTTGCAACCAAATCTCCAAGTAAATATGTGTACTGATGGTACTTTTTTTTATATACATTATGCCATTTATGTATATTCTGCTAATAATCATCAATATATGCACGTGGTATACATAAACACATAAACAGATGCATATTTTATATGCTCATAACATGTCTACATACACGTACTATTATGAGTCTAAAGATGTGATGCATATCATGTGATATCTTTTCTCAAGTTGTATACATTATCAATGATACGACAGCCATTTTATAATAACTCCATTACTCCGATTGGACCTTCATAACATTATCCACATTTTTGTCCCATCCATGCCATACCATGTCATATGATATCAGGAGTTCTATAACCCTTGCATGCATGTTAACAGCAATTTCAAGGGTGATCCAGGAATTCCATTCAACATAACCAAATAGGCTTTAGGTTTTTTTTATAGTTAAGATGTATTCCATGCTCTCATTCCTTTCCATGGTGACAGTATGATATATATGTATGGGCTGTCATATTTCACCGTGTTATCAGTATCCAAACTGAAAAGCCCACGACGGAGTATAACTTTGACCAAAGAAAAACTTTTTTTTTTGGCTGTGTACACTCTTCTCTGGCCACACGGTCTGGTTGGCTGAATGCTGGCACCAACCCCATCTGTAGAATGTGTCCATGTATAGACAGTTACATGCTTCATGACTTGTACATGTACACCCCAGTGATGGCACTTAAAACTAGGTCACATGTCGTCCACAGTTCCAGCCACCCCCTCATCAACACACTAAGGACATATAATATGCAGGTGTTTTGCAAAAACCTATCCAGTATCACAGTAATTAAGTGATCACGGGAGTAAATGGTTGGTTTTGAGTCCCAAAACCTTCGTATTTACTTGTAAATCACAACAACAGGCTTTCATTTAACAGTATATATATATACATATATATATATATATATATATATATATATCTTATGCATATGTATGCTGGAAACTAGACTATATATCTTGCTATTTTTATTCGTATTTCAATCTTCACCGCCATTCTTCTATGCATATGCTTGCTGCCTTTATCGATAACAGACATAATATGAATTTTAGCCAACATGACTTGTATATACTGTTATTATCTAAATATGGAATTGTGGAACAAACGTTTAGACTGCGAAAATATAGTGACCCTAAGATAGATGTGTACGACAAAATAACTGGTTAACATTTTGTTACATCGTGGAATATTGGATCTGCCCTTGTATTTAGGACAATCACATTTAAGTTTAGGCTAAGAAATGCAAACCTCTTTTTGCTATGGTAACCTTGGTGACTAAACACACGACCTGCAACATTTTTTATCAGCTAAGTGTCGATTGTTTGTCAGTGCTCATCACAGCTGCTAATTGGTCTTAGAGAGAACAAGAAAACATATAATTAAAGCAAACTGTGGACAGGGTTAAGAAACGACAAGGCTTTCTTATGGCAACCGAAGGTTCATAAACACTGCTTTAGATTCACATGCATGTATGTAGGAATATAGATACGAGCATCAGCTAAACCATTATTCCCTCATTGCACACATCGCACACATGTAACCAAAAGAGGTTCGATAGGTTTGATATCTTGGGGAGTAAAAGCTAAATGCCATTTTGCCATTGAAGCATGGGTCATTTGGTGACAAAGTGCTATGACAAATGGGCATGTACCCGACTCCCATCAAAATTCAATGACAATAACTCATGCACAGTTAACCTTTGAGTAACAGAACAGAGGTCTTTAATCTGTCTTTCTGAGAATATATGAGTGTTAGGACCATAAATGTTTTTAGATTATTTCCGTAAACAGGGTTAGTTCTTAAAGGGATCTCCTCCAAAATCAAATCAAACCGGAGGGCGTATACAGCACATTATATGGACACTTTCTATATTATTGAGTTCAGTATCTATAGATGAAATCAGAACTGAAGATCCGCTGTAATAGAGTGGAACAATGATATACATTCGCTTTTAGGGAGATTCGTGGCTTTCAACGTTTCGCTATCCTTATTGATTCACCAGCTGCACACAGAGACTGTAAAAATAAACAAACCTGAGATTATAAAAAAATAATACGGCGGGATCATGGCTCAGCTCGCCGGCTGTTTAACGGTTTTCATTGCCTCGGGCACATCCTTGTGCAGTGGGGGGAACTCCCCGTGACGGATAAGGGAGGTCTTCTTAATGAGCAGCTCAGCCTAATGACTCACGGCGCTTTAACGAGCTGCTCCCACTCAGGGAGCTGCTCCCGCCGGTACCTTCAGCTCGCGAGTTATTACCCCGAATGAGGTCACCAAGGTGATTGCTCCCCCCCTCCCCAGCCCGCCCCCGCCCGTTCTGCTTTTTAATTGACGCAGACGGCGTTTGGATAGGGAACTGCACCTCCTTGTGGGAATCTGCATGGAGAGTGTAACCGCTCAAGTTGTTTTGTTTTAACGGGCTAAGATATAAAAAGTCTCCGTACGTAGTTGTTTATGGATAATTGTTCTGACCTCATACAAGTTAAGTCTCTATTCCACATACTAAAAGTAATTTGGAGATTTTCCGCTGATACACTGTCGCTGGTTGTGATAAACAATCATGGGCATCGCCGATAAGATTGACCAAGATGTTGGTAAAAGTGTCCCGAAAGTGCTCCAAGAGTAACACCATAGAAACATTCAAGTGCCTTGGGGCCTTCCATTTAGTACATAAACAAAATTTCAAAAATTTCAGACCCCCCCACCCCCCTATGACTAAAATACGCATTAGATTTGTACAGGGACGTACACAAAATTTCAAAATATTCAGACCCCCCCACCCCCCCTTGATGCGTACATACTTAATGGAAGGCCCCCTTAGTATTGCCTGAAACCCAAGGGAAACCTTGACGATTACAAGTCATAAAAACCCCTGTAAACTTATATAGGCCTACATTTCGAAAGTGCATACTTTCGCATACTTTCTGAAAACAAGTGGCCTTTAGAATAGATAAGATGCTTATGCCGAGATGCTTGGATCTTTTCATTTGAAAAAAAAACTGTGAAACAAGTCCATACCGTATAGAACAGAAACAAAAAGTAAGAAATCTATAAATATTGACAGTATGCCTACATAATATTATTGCTGACTGATATTTGATCCTTTGCCTTCGATCGTGAGCTCATGTACCACGGACGAGTTTAGAAATTGCAATGTAAGCATGATTTAATCAATGTGGCTGCACTTGGTTGTTTGAAAAAGAAACCGGTATATAAACTTTACAGGATGATTTCATGATGGATGCCTGGTGCAAGGCCAAGTTCACTGAGACCATTTTGATGACGTCACGGAACTGTTGTCACGCACAGGTCGTCAGCACATAATACATATTCATGTGTATGCGGAAATTGTTTCTAGATAAAGACAGAATCAAATTGGTTGAAATAGTTAGAAAGCAGGGAGAAATTGTAGAAGGTAGTAAAAAGAAAACGGCATCTGCATTACAAACGGAGGCAATGCAATATTATAAAGGGAAAGAGAAGAATGGGATGAAAGGTGGGGGTTTCGTAGAGACAGCTAGTGTGATGATGTACTGGTGATGACAACAGTGCACTGATAGAGGTAAGGCGTGAGAGTGGTCCAATAAGAGGTAATGAGATTTTAAGGAGACCTTCAGGTGGGTGCCATGGTGGGTATTTACGAACATTATCGAAAAAGGGATTGAATGAGGGTCAAGGGAAGGAACCGGGTATTTGGCAAAAGAGTAGCAAAATGAACTGGTCAATTGGGATTTGATGTTTGGAGGTCGTCTCCATGTCGGGATGCCGTCTCCATGTCAGGAGGTCGTTTCCATGTCAGGAGGTCGTCTCCATGTCCGGAGGTCATCTCCATGTCAGTGAGTCATCTCCATTTCGGGCGGTCGTCTCCATGTCGGGCGGTCCTCTACATGTTGTGAGGTTGTCTCCATGTTGGGAGGCCATCTCCATGTTGGGAGGACCTCTCCATGCTGGGAGGTCGTCGCCATGTTGGGAGGTCGTCTCCATGTCGGGAGGTCATTTCCATGTCGGGAGGCCATAACCATGTCGGGAGGACGTCTCCATGTCGGGAGGTCGTCTCCATGTCGGGAGGTCGTCTCCATGTCGGGAGGCCCTCAGCGGTCACAGGAGGCCAATGAAGGTCGTCCCCGCACGTCGCGGCCCCAATTTGCCGAACGCGGGCAGCACGCTCGACACACCTATAATTGCACGTCGCCACGTTTGATTTGTGGGCCCCCGGAGAGACGTTGTCTGCCGACCCATCCCAATGACCTTCAAAGTGGACGCAAGTGACCAGAGTAAAGCGGCGTCAAGGTAGGCGTGCCCCACCGGGGGGCTGGTCACCTGTAGGGGTCACCGAGGGCATCTCTCCGAGGGGGTGGAGTGGACACAAGCCCTTTGTGTCTGACCCAGATGCCCTGTCCGAGTTTGTTTGCTGTTAGCCTGAAAGGGCACTGGACCTGGGCTTAAAAAACAGGTCCGACACCTTTCTCTTTTGTAGCAGGAGACGGTTGGCTGCCCCTGAGTTTGTATCAAGACCTGTATATGTTTACAAGTCTAGCGGTAGTCTCTGCAGACGATTGCCCTGTGCAATGGCGTCTTCGTGTTGTGTGGTCTGTCTACTGATATACAAGTATAATTATATGTATGATACAAGTAAAAATTTAGGGCTGAGTCACTTTCATAATTAAATCACTTTGCACCCACAGCTCCCTGAAAGATATAAATACATAAAAAGAGTTTCCTTTTATCCTATTTAGTTTTCCCAAACCCTTATGATCGTTCGTGGCAATGGACTGCTTGGAATTAAACAATCCATTTGTAAATTATAAATCTATCTTTCCCTAATTCCTGGCAACTGATCCTCTATAATTCTACCTTTAACATGAAAAAAGGTGGGAAAATGGAATAAAATGCAAGCAGACGACAACCGGGTAGTCTGAATTTGGCGCCAGGCGCGTCTAGGCGTCGCTACGGTCCGCTAGGCTGCCAGGAAAGGGCGAAAATAACGCCGAGGCGCAATGAACATTTTACAAAGAATAAGGCTTTTACGTGGCCCTCTAAACTTTGACATAAATAAAGGATAGGTGTCCCGCCATGTTTCCCTTTTGATAAAAAAGCAATATTGGCACGGCCCGAAATGTCGGCGCTTCCTCCAATTTCGTGTATGATTTTTTAAATTTCAACGATTCTTTCTTTTTAATCGTCTAGAGAGGGTACGTGCCAAAATGAAACGAACAGTTACTTTCATTATTATAAAAAAAAAGTGAAATGATGAAATTCATAACTAGCCAGTCAGTTTGTACATGCATGTTTAGATAGTAGGTTGGTAATAACTGAAACGTTTAAAAGTAACTAAACCATGCACCATAGAATATGGAAATGCATTACGCATATATATAATTTATATTTCAATACATTATTCATCCTAGTGGGTATAGTTATGTGGTGCAAGGAATGAGTAAGTTCACAAAGTCTACAATACTGACATTCATGCATTCCATCCCTTACCCTACTTTCCATTGGACTAATCTGTATTCTATATCTTATATATAGTAACCCTCAGCTTGGACCGTCGATATTGGCGCTGGTTTCGGTGTGTCGGCTCCGATAGCTGACTTCCGGTGGGGCCCGGGCGTTGCGCGTGACAGAGATCCATTACGAAAACAAAGTGTTTTTCTTTCTGAACGCTCGCCCATCGATTTGCCGCACGCCCCGCCCCAAAGCACAACAGCCATTGCAACAGTCGGCCAGGTACCGGCCGTAAGGGCCTACAGTGCCCGCCGGTGCCCAGCTAACCAGCTCAGGGTCCGAGTCAAACTGTAATTGGCCATACGACGCAATCAAGCGTGACTTTTGCGCAGCCTCCAAGTTGACATTTATGTGCTCCACCTTTGATTGGATAAAATCAGTCCAGAGGGCACGACCCCTACGACCCCCTGCTACCCCCTGCCGCCAACTGCCCCCCGACCACATGAGTTATGGTCAGAGCCGGGGCCGGGGCCGCGAGCCTTTTTTTTATTATCATTCTCTTTTCTTAAGGTTTTTTTTTATTCATCCAATCATAGCCCTTTGAGTCCACACGCTCGGCGTCCGGCCCTCCCGTCCCCCCGATCGGGCCGAATTAAGGCGGGGTGGGGATTTATAGTCGTCTTTCACCTGCGCCAGGACCGTCCCCCGCCATTGAGGTAAAAACCGGGTCTAAGGCCCGATTATAGGGGACCTAGGCGGCCCCGCCGTCCCAGGGCCGCGTCCATCATGTATAAATGACGGGGTCGGGGTGGTACAGACAGTTGACCTCTTATACCCGGTGACCATCAACTGACCAATGACTGAATCAAGTAGAGGGCGGCAATAAAGTATAACAGCCAAGCGTCGGGGTTTGAAAATGAACCCCCCAAACATGTACAACTAAAGATGAATACAAATAACAAAAACCAAATACCTCGTTTATACAAAATGGAAACGACCCAGTTATCTCAGTTATCGACAATCTCATAACCAAGGGTTTTATTAGTATGACCTTATTGAACGGTCACCCGATTCATAAAAGCGACCATCCTATTTTTACTAGAGGGAAGAATGCAGTGGGCTTCTTTACACTGCTGGCCTCAGTAGGCAGTGGTCTACTTTATACTACTGGCCTCAGTAGGCAGTGGTCTACTTTATGCTGCCGGCCTCAGTAGGCAGTGGGCTTCTTTACACTGCTGGCCTCAGTAGGCAGTGGTCTACTTTATACTGCTGGCCTCAGTAGGCAGTGGGCTACTTTACACTGCTGGCCTCAGTAGGCAGTGGGCTACTTTACACTGCTGGCCTCAGTAAGCAGTGGGCTACTTTACACTGCTGGCCTCAGTAGGCAGTGGGCTACTTTACACTGCTGGCTTGGTAGGCAGTGGTCTACTATACACTGCCGGCCTCAGTAGGCAGTGGTCTATTTTACATTGCTGGCCTCAGTAAGCAGTGGGCTACTTTACACTACTGGCCTCAGTAGGCAGTGGGCTACTTTACACTGCTGGCCTCAGTAGGCAGTGGGTGACTTTACACTGCCGGCCTCAGTAGACAGTGGGCTACTTAATGCTGCCGGCCTCAGTAGGCAGTGGGCTACTTTACATTGCCAGCCTCAGTAGGCAGTGGTCTACTTTACACTGCTGGCCTCAGTAGGCAGTGGTCTACTTTACACTGCTGGCTTGGTAGGCAGTGGTCTACTATACACTGCCGGCCTCAGTAGGCAGTGGTCTACTTTACACTGCTGGCCTCAGTAAGCAGTGGACTACTTTACACTGCTGGCCTCAGTAGGTAGTGGGCTACTTTACACTGCTTGTCTCAGTAGGTAGTGGGCTACTTTACACTGCTGGCCTCAGTAGGCAGTGGTCTACTTTACACTGCCGGCCCCTATAGGCAGTCGGGCCAGGAGGCTGCCACCAATCGATATGTGCTGAGTGGTATCGCCAGCTGGAAAAAAGAGAAGTTGAAGACAAGCGCACGAAGTAACCTCAGCTGACGGCTGGTCGATATGGTTTAGGTCAATGGCCCAACATTATCTTTGAGGGAAACCTCTAACTTAAACTGGGAAGTTTGAATTGTAGGGAGGGAGTGAAATTGCACACGAGAACAGATGTGCTATACGTCAGAAGTGAACAGCTGATCGTGATGAAAATTTGGGATAATATCTCCAATACATGTAGTAGTGAGGAAAGCATACAGAAACAATTGGGTACATTGAAAATCAGTATCAAATATTATATAGGTGCACATATTTTACTTATTTGTAGCTATCAGTATTACCCTTTAACTTATATGTGAAACCTTTTGAAAATATTGATCCCTTTTGAAAAGCATTGATCGCTGCTTCTTGCTTCCTATAGATTATCTTCATGGTTTTAAAAGTGATTAAACGCAGATCATTGCTGTATTCCTTGATGTATTTCTGTTGAATTTAATAGTCATCGGCATGACTTCAATTCAAAGAATTCGTGTCACCTTCCTCGTCTGCCTAACCGTCATGTTTCAAGGAACTGCAACCAGTCATTTTCTTAAAATAAAAAAAACACGTTCATCTCGCCAATAATATATCCATGTTTTATTGCCATGTTGGGTTTCTTTCATCCAGACTTCTATATCAGTCTGCAGCCTGGCTTTTGCCTGTCTAGGTTACACCTCTCCCCTTCCCTACTCCCCTCGCCCCCTCTCTCCTCCAAATCCACAGGGCGGCAGATTCCACCTAAGAAGAGGGGGTGGTGATATCAAATGCGCCGTGGAGGAAGGGGGAGGGCAAAGTAGGGGGAGATGGTAAACAGCCGCCAAGTGAGAGGTTAGTGCCTCCGAGTGGGGCTCTCCGACCAGGGGACTGGCGGCCAGAAAGCTTGGCGAAGCCTGAGCCGAAACCCAAGTGGGAATGTAGCATAGGTAAGACAACAGTGTATTGGTATTAAGCACTGCGGGCCGAGGGAACCAGCGACCGAGGACAAACATGCTTTTGGCGGCGAGCAGAGGCCTTATTGTAGAGGCTGACACCGGATACTTCAGGCTGGGAACCGGCGCAGCCAGCCGGCCGGGGTCTTGAATGTCCTGTATACATATAGGGGGTGTTTTTAGGCCGGGACAGGTTGGGACAGGCACACTTCGACAAACACACCGTTTTTCCCTAAATACCCCTGAAAAGAAGCTTCTTCGAAATATGTTCTCTTTAGCCCTAACGGCACACAAATGGAGCATATATATTCTATCTCCGAAAAATAACACGCTGCCCATTTTATGTGCGTTCACAAAATATTATACCTATGCATTATTTATGCGCAAATAACAGAATAGCATTAAACGTGTGGGTGAATATCGTTCAACCATGCAGCAGACGTTGGAGACAGTTCCAAACGCAAGGCTATCGTTTTGAGAGAGTGTCAGTTGGAAGATGCTACAGAGGCTGGCCTCCCTTGTCCCATTATGGCCTTGATTATAGGATACGGAGATAAGCTTGGTGGAAGGTTGTAATTAGTGTCAGGGGGTCTCTGGTTTGGCCCGGGTGGGGTAGATTTATGGGTGGGTACACAGGGCCGGGACCATGTCCACCCGGTGTCCAGGCTGAGGTCAGGGATGTCGTCAGGGGTGGGGTGGGGGTGGTGATAGGGTATGGAGTGGGGTGTATGTGGGGGTGTCTGGGGAGGTGCATGACCTCACCTTGGGTGGTGGTGGTGGTTGGGGTGGTGGTGGTGGTGGTTGGGATGGTGATGGTGGTGGGGGTGCTGGTAGTTTGACCGGGCATCACTGACCGTCCCCTTTACTCCAGGCCCAACCAAGTACGTTCTCCGGCCTGGAATCGCTTGGCTGGAAACACAACTACCAGTACTACCACACAGAGCTGGGAGAGTCCGAGTGAGGGGAAAGTTGGCTGGCACCCCTCTAACTCTATACCCCTCCTCCCACCCTCTCCATTCGCCCCCTCCCCCAACCTCGGTCCTCTAGTGGCAGTCAGTTGGCACTGGCCGATCCCCGGAGGACCCCCGCGACGCCCGGCTGGGGTGGGGCTACAGCTCTGGGTGGGGTCTGGAGGAGGGTGTGTGTGTAAGGGCTGTCTATGGTGGGGCAACGGGAGGCATGGGAGAGGTGTTGGCAGCGACAGATCCAGAAAGTTGTTGCTGTTTTTTCTAATCTAGTTTACTTCATGCCGTTACAATTTGTGACTGTTACGAATTCAGGCGTTGAACATCAGTTGGCACTATGATATGAAACTTTCTATAAAGAAAAATCAATTTAAATTATGGGTTTATCAAAGTTTATGAGAATGATACAGCAAGTTTAATTTTCCTACGCCGGATAATTGGCCAGATTGGCAACATGTACATTGGTGCGATTTTGGCATGCCATGACTATCGGAACTCGGCTGGACACATTTTATATGCTGTAAACTTATAGTGCTTGGCTCCCAGGAGATGAGTTAGATTCAATGGGTTGGACATCTGAATGCAGACTAAAAATGATAGTCAAAGCAACCAAAGGGTTATTTTGCCCTTTATGGTCAAAGTCACTTTTTGACTGCGTTGTGTTGTGCTCCGCTGCTAGGTATTGTGCTGCGCTAAGCTACGCTGTTTTGTGCTGCGCTACGCTGGGCGGGCCCGTCGTGAGTAGTATATGACCCAGACCCCACAGTCCACCACACCTCAACCCACGGCCTCAACCTCACCTCTCAAACCTCACAGCAAAAGCCACGACTGTCACAGACCCCCTCCCTCTTACACACAAGAACCAAACCACACATCCCTCCTGGGCCCATACAAAACGCACACCTATTCGCAGAAGCAAACCTTGTCCTTCTTTCATAGCCGAAACCACAAAAATCGCGTGAAACGACTGGCGGACGCACGCTGTAGAATTGAGGTTTTGGGCGAGGTGTTTTTCCACCGCCTCGACCACCCCTCCATGGCCGACAAACCCGGCCTGGGGAATCCGCCAGGGGGCAGTGCGGTACGTGTGCCCCCCGCATGGCGGTGTGAGGGGGTAGTGGGAGGGGATATGCGTTATGAAGGGGTAGTGGGAGGGGAGATGGGGTAGTGAGAGGGGAGGGAGTTGTCCCCGGCCAGGAGAGGTCAGCCCCCGCACCGCCCGCTGGTCAAACGTTTGCCAACTGCCTGTCTGGCGGCGGCGGCCCGTGAAATGACCGCTCCTCCGGTCCAGGCGCGCCCAGCGGGCCCCGGACGGACGGACGGGAGGGGACCGGACAGTGGGGACGTGTAGGAGAGTTTCCATGAGTTTATGAAATAAGGAAAAAAAACAGCAACGAATTAGGGACTCATCAAGGGAGAGATGTGAATGTGGGGGGGGGGGAGGTTCAATTAGATGAAGCTATGTGCAGTTGATTATGATTGATGTATGTAACGTTATTCTATGATCGTAATTGTGTGTGTATTCATGTTTTAGAGAAAATGAAAATATTACACTGCCACTGGTTCAAATGCACGTATACAAAATATTTTAAAACCCGTTTTTCTCCACCCTACTGAACGGTTGGAGGTCAGGATCCCTGGACGCCCCGCCCTGGATCCCTTGCCTGTAGTACGCCATTTACAGTTCAGACTATACATGCCTGAAATCCTTCCAATTTGTAGGACTGTTTTTGAATAACATCCACGGGGACAGCACTTTCTAGTGTAATGAGTAGTATCACAGGATATAGGATATGGAGGTCATGTAAGGACTATATACACACAGAATTTAGAGCATGTACACGTATAACGTTACATGCGTCCAGTACTTTTGTACATATCTATATGTGCATAAAGAATATGCTAGTTCTGAGAATACACATTATATGTGCAAGGACATCATACAATAATAATTGATATATACATAGTTTTTAATCTACACAGCTATAGCCCATGTATGAATAGAACCCCGGATAGAACCCCTCTAGATAAGCTCTAATGCCATCGAGAAGTCTTTAATATTTCCGAGAAGCGTGTAGACTAGTGGGTGCTGGAGGAGGCGGGGCTGGGTACAGGAGGAGGCGGGCTGACAGTGATTAGATAGGTGCTCAGTCAAGTGTTAACACCCCCCCCCCCCCCCGCCAACTCACCCCTCACCCACCGACAACTTCTCCGCCAAGTACAACCCCTCTCCATACAACAAACCTAACTGTATGCTAAAGTCTATACTGTCTATACTTCTTGAAAAGTATGCTATGTTTGGCGTCGACTGAGAGATCTTTTTTGGTTATGATTTAATTGTAGAATTTTCTTCTTCTTTAATTCTTTGCTACAGTTCCATCATCATCAACTATAAACCTATCAAGTAACTAATGATAGACATCATTAATTTCAGGTGTAATCAAACTAGCCAATAGAACACGATGATGAAAAAACTTAATAGCAGTGCCCCTGGACAATTACCGCAAACTTGACTTCCTTATGTTTTCTAATCAAGGAGGCTAATGGGGAAATATTCCGGCTGGTTAGATAGGATAAGGACACGCTGAGTTATACTCTAGATTGTGCCTGACTGAGTTTTGTATATGCGCCCCATCCATCCCACCCATAGGTCTATCGACTTGTGCTGTCGTCAATATTTCACTGAGCTGCTCCCGCCCACCCCTCACCCAGCCAGTGGGTGGGAGGGGGTTGGCGCGAGCTGCTCGCCAGTCAGACAGACGTCTATATCTACCCACTGGGGTCTATTGTGAAACTCATAGACCTCCCTCCCCCTGTCCCTCCCCCATTCCCCTCCCTTGGCTGAGCCGCTGCCACTACCTCCCCACCACCACCACCCTAGCGCCCTTCTAACGCCCACCCTCGCCCCTCCTCCTCGGCATGCACCGGCTGACCTCCACCCCCAAACCCGCCCCAGTCGACTGACTGCTCACGCCTCGGTAGCCCAAGCCCGTGTTTCGCCGCCACTACTCCAGGGGGCGCGGCGGTGTCGGCGGCCGACTCCGCGGAGCAGCGGTAGGGAAAGAGGGGGAAGAGCAAAGAGAGAGGGGGAGAGGAGAGCCAGTCAGGCCTGACCAGCCGGAGAACGAGGAATACCACCCCACGGAGGACCCCCGCGCCCCACGGCGCCAGCCTGCATGTATGTATACAAGTGTATCGAACTACTAGGAACATACACATTGTCCTTAGTGCTGACCACCATATCACGAAGATTGGTCACTTTTGCTACTTCTTTGAGTAAGCTGCCCGACCCTATACCTCACGCCCTCCAGTGCCTGAAGGCCACGGCGGGAGGGCAGAAAGTTCACTCCAGGGCGCAACCAGGAGGAGGTGCAGGAGGAGTGGGAACAGGAGCCGAAGGAGTAGAGTTTGGGGAAACACTTTAGTAGGAGACCCCATGGAACATGTTGTTGTGATTCTCCGTCCACACGTGGTGCAATGTCCGCCGTGTGTAGTGGACTCGGACTAAGGGCGTAGCTGACCGCTGGGACTGACCGACTGACCGTAACTAGCCCCATCACCCCTCACACCACCTGCACCAGCCGGACACTCGGTACGACCAGCACAGAAAAGGTACACCCAGGTTTTCAGCCTGCAATTTATTGCGATCTACCGTTTTTAGTATAACGCATGCTGAGTTTTATTTATATACGTAGATTAAAGATTACACCTGGCCATAGTGAGGAGGTGTGGTGAGGTGGGTGGAGGTGAGGCAGGGGTAACGTTAGGACAGGTATCACCTGTCTATTATAAGGATGTACCTGGGGGCCCAAGCCCTCAATCACACAACGTCTTCCCTCCTCACCACCCTTCAACTTGTAACATGCATTGATATCGTCCCCTTTGAATCTCCCTCCATCGCCTACGGACAGGACATGACACCCATCCTTCTAGGAGCAGAATCATTCAACCGTGGAGGACCAACGGTATGGGATGATCTGATTGGTCAATAAGAATGCATCAGTGTGAATATAAGTTTTCCGATGCAAGTTGGTTGGGGAAAAACGCATTCATGTAGAGGTGTTTAAGCTTTATCATTAACACCAGGTTCACTAGAGTAGAGTTTGTTGTGGTACGTCTAACTTTAAACTAGCGGCAGAAGAAAAATGAGTCGGAGGGCGATGAGGTTACAGGGGCCGTGTCGGGTGAGGGAGGGGCCGGCAGGTAAGGGGGAAGAATAGGGTCACATACTCCCTCCACCTCCCCTCCCACCTCCCCCGCGGCCCCCTGTTTGTAAGGTCATGACCCTATGGTCTTCCCCGGCCCGGGCCCTGTTGCCATTGTGCGCCAACAAGTTGGGGCCTCTTTAGGCCT
Organism: Lepidonotus clava; assembly: GCA_936440205.1. Taxonomy (NCBI): domain Eukaryota; kingdom Metazoa; phylum Annelida; class Polychaeta; order Phyllodocida; family Polynoidae; genus Lepidonotus; species Lepidonotus clava. Next base: position 37,861,375 of record OW387141.1, read on the forward strand.
GTTGGTGGCGATTAGGCCTATACCTGAGGTCCTACCTGTGCGCCAACATTAAGGTCTACAGACATGCTCACTTTCCGGACTCTGACCCGGACCACCTCGGCCCAGATGGCAAAGTAGGGAAAGTAAAATTAAAACGGCGGAGGAGGCTAAGAGGGGGTGTGGTGTACAGTGATGGATGGTGGTGGTGGAGGGGTGGAGAAGCTATAAAGGGGTGTGAGCAGGGGTACGGTGGAGGGTTGATGTCCGGGGGTTGAGGGATGGTGTGGAGGTAGTAATAGGGGTTGGGGGTTGGGGGTTGCCCACATGTGCCTGCCTCTTCACGCCGCCCTGATGCGCCCCTCACAACGTTAGTGTTGTCGCCGGAACAAATATTAGCGGGTCTGGGTCTTGCCGCGGCAGACACGAACAATTTAGTCCGTCAATATTTGTACTAAGCAGCGCGCTGGGCCATCCTATGTGTGCGGTTTGTGTGAGGGCCCGGCAACAGGCGCCCTCGGCCCGCCACCCACCTCCCCCCGGCCATACAGCCAGTCACGGATCGACGCCACTCCGGGCGGCCCGACACCACCACCACCATCACCCTCCTCCTGCGCCTCCTCCTCTCCTGAAGGTGGAAGGGGGGAGGGGGGTTGGGAGGGGATGGGGCAGAGGAGGAATGGGGTTCCTGCAACAACAACCTCAAGATGCTTACTCATTGCATATACTGCTTTCCCTCCCCTCCTTAACCTCCTCAGCCTCCTCTCTTTGGTTTTACTAAATTTCGGGCACTTGTTTCCGTTCCTGTTTCCCCCAATCATTTTATTTTATGATAAACTTCTGCTTGATTAAGATTTTAGTTCTGCTTCTTTTTCTTTTTCTTTTTAAATGTATATGCGATTCCGTTATTCTATTCTTCTGTATGTTTGCCTTTATGTCCTTATACGCTCTTCATAATGTTTCTTATAATAGTTACCTAAACTTAAATGAAACCAGCAGTTTCGAAGGGTAGGCCTAGAGATGAAACATATCTTTGAATTTTTATCCACAAAATGAATATTTGTGGCACGCCAACCGTCTGACTTACTCCTTAAGGTCCCTCCCTGTTTTCAGTTATGTTCTCTCCATTCCTCTTCTCCCTATCCCCAACCGCACCCTCTACAATTTGGGCCCCGACCTTGCAGATCGGGGCATGTTGCCAACCTACGGTCTGTGGCCGGCCTTTCCCGCCGTAAACACGGCATCCAACCAGCTGCTGGCTACCGAATCTGAAGGTCCATTTGTTTACCTCCCTGAAAGACAGTGCCCTCAGGGTTTATCATCTTCTCTTGAACAGTCATAAAGAATGGATCGTTATTGCTTTGGTGTACTTTTGACTCATTATCACTTTTTAATATTGTTTTTGGAGGAGAGGATCAAAGATTCAATCCTTACACGGTTACCTCCTTGAGGGTTTCTTGAACGTAAAAACTCAAGCTTAGAATTACAAATGTTTTTAATACTAATCAAAATAGCAATCTTTATTGAGTAGCTTTCCAACATGTTCAGGTGAAAAACAATTCAATTCCAATTCTTCAAATTGGATGATTCGGGACCTTCACGTAAACCTTGGAATGTCTGCAAGAATTTGTAAGATATTTCTAAGTGGGGGGGGGGGGGGACCTTGTAAATAAGTCTTAGCATACTTCATGTAGTGAAGGGACCTGAGCACATCAAGCCATCCAAATTGCAAGTTACACATCACACATTTGAAAATAATTGTCACAATTGCCTCTGGACCTCCAGAAGATAGTTTAGACGTGCAATTAGGACAAGAATAAATTCTATAGGATTACATGATCAATATAAAACAGGAATTGTATTTCCTTCCACAATCACCTAGGTAAACTCTATATCAATGTGCATGTGTTACCTTGATGGAGCAAGGTTATTCAAGGCCTTCTTGAATGAAATTCATAGCACACTTTTTGAATAAGAAGCTCACTTAATTCTCTACTCGTTGGAATAACTGATATAGCCTGCAATTACTTTTGTGCATAGACTTTTATTAAGTAATAAACATCAGAGTTATCTTGTGACTTTGACAACAAACAGAATAGTCAATGATTATCTTGATATGATCTTACAAGGTAAGATCCAGATCAAAGGCAATTGCAATTTACTACATGCATGCATTTTGACTCATAACCAGAAACTTAATTGTGTTCCCCGGAAACAAGCACAAGTCGTCTGCATTGCACTCTTGGTCACGTACACAAAATATATCTACCATAGATTTGGTTTAGCGCCAGTATAAATTATTGAGAAAAAACAGATGAGTTGGGTTCTAATCCTAATATGACTGTTTTGAATATACAGAAATATAATTCTTATAATTCTAAGTGGTAAGTCCCCTCAGGGTATTTTTTCGGATTAGATCTATATCACACAGAGTTATAGGGTTGATTCCCTAATGACGGAGACGTACTTATGTTGTTTACTTTGCCGGGACCTCTTCAAGTCAAATTATATATTTATTCATATTTCTCTGAAATGGTGAAGGGCATTATGCCACAAACAAGAAAACATATACATAGAATAACATTTCATACCGTTGTCTGGAATATGAGGAACTTTTACTATAGTACAAGCGAAATTAATCGATATAGCCTACATGCTCATATTAATACATAAGATACACCTGTGTGTATACCTGATAATATAGGCTATATCTATTAAGAATATCTAACATTCTATGGATATCAACGAAATATTCAAGCAAATGAGACGTCTAAGGGCGTAGGGCGTCGTCTACTGACAGTATGGGCTAGTTGCCAGGCAACATGTCCCCTCACTTTGTCCCATGGAACAAAACGGGACAGACCCATGCCAGGGTTGGGGGGCCAGACGTTCAGACGCCCATGTTACCAAGCAACCGTTGGCATGGTTTCTATGCGAGGTGCCCCTCCGAAACGGCGCCATTTTGAACCCGTGCCAACGTAAAGGGAAGTAGTAGATTCTGACCTTTAGCAGAGGAGAGCTCCGTTACGTCACGACGTTGACGCAACGCTGGCTATATAGGTGTTTTCTTAATACCTGGGGTAAACAACATACACATTGAAAATACATTTAAAGGTGTGAGTTATTCTTTTATACTTTGGCCTGTTTAACTTCACTATTTGATATGATTGTATTACATACATGGAATAGGACGGTATCTGCACGATGTATAATACAGATTTCATAATCAAGACCAGAGGGTTGAAATACAAGGGTGCTAATAGCATTTTCAACCTTGCTAAATTCACAGTCTAATCCAGTCTAGATACTAAGATAGACATAAACATCCTCTATCCCCATAGCCATTATCTGTGTACTGTATTCACAAAATACCTGACTAAAACCTATTTTATACGTATCTCAATAGGGCAAGCAGTTAAAAGTCGCCCGCATACATTCTGACACATTTTGGTTGAGTACCCACAATATCTATTTACATTTTCCCTGATGCCAGCTAAAAGCAATACATCCCAGCCTGGCGTGCGGAGAGGCAAAGCACGCGTTGACCGTGGGGGTTTTTGTCTCTTTTTGAACTATTTTTTACTTGTTTTTCAGTGACTCTTTTTGGGTGTTTTTGTTGGGAGCTGGGTGCGTATCTGGGATGATTTCAAAGGACTTTAATTGCCATTGAATCTCGGCGGGTGGTTGGCGGTTGGTTGGATCGGGGGACAAGTGGAAAGTTGGCCAGTTAGTGGTGGCGGTGGTGGAGGTGCTGGTGGTAGTGGCAGTGCTTGGGGGATGGGGATGGTTTCGATGGATGGTGATGGTTCCAATGGTGGGAGTCGTGGGTCGAGGGTTACAGCTTGTACCCATGGCCCGAGCGGGGGACCGACATAATTGTACCAATGCCTGAACGACTGGCACTGCGGCGAAATTAGCCGCCATTGCGAACGTTAAGTGCATGATCAATTCATGATTTATCACCAGGCAGCTCCCGAAAAAGCGCGCGCCGTTTTCAATTTCAATCTTATCGCCCTCTCGCCAACACACATGCACACATTGCTCGGATGGCCATTTTAGAGCCTCCTCCCCCAGAGCCCCGGTTTATTACGACTCGGCCGGCAGAGGCCCATCTTTTCGGTGTGTCCACTTATTATTATTTGACGGCCGTTCGGGGATGGCAGCGGCAGTGGCGACAAGATTTGTCGACCGCGATGCGACATGATCGCGACGTCAGGGCCGATTATGTCGCGGGCCATGCCGTAAAATATGCACTGACATCGACACGGGACCCGGCCGATGATAAATAAAGGGGGGAATTATTATAAAACAGGGCGCCCAATGAAAACACTTGTAAAACTCGTCCGCAATCGTCGGGGGAATAATAGAAGTGCCAGTGCCCCAACATTAATATACCTAGAAGTTTTTTGTACTTCATAGCAGTCAGCAAGTAAAGTATCAGAATAATGATAGGTTTATGATCGATTTGCTTTGATTGAGACAGTAATGGCCAATTCCTCGGTGTAAAATGACGTCTCTTTTTCTTGTATGTAATTTATGGAAATGAACTAATCTGAGATCGGAATTGAATGAAAAATTGCTGCCAATGAGTCATAGAATTGCCATTGATAGGACAGAGGGCTCATAAAGTGATCTGCGAAAATGAGAAGGTCTCAGAATAAAGGACTAAGAATAACCCGAAAAGAGAGCAATGATGCTCTTTATTACTTTGACCGCATGTTCCACGGCCATTTCTCTCACATTTCAAATAGCTGTCGTCCCTAAACTTTGCCAAAATGGCAAAATAATCCACCGAAGTTAAATCCGATTAAACTAATCTTCGGTAGTAACCCAAGACTAATCGCATATGCAAGATCGAATGAAACGGCGAAGTTCAATTCTTTCATACATCAAAATGGGATTATTTTCCAAGAACTGGGTTAAGTAGATGATCGCGATGATTATCATCAAAGGACTCGTCCACGTCTAGACCCCATCGGGTGACGGCTGATTGGAGACGGGTTGGGGGAGGGGGGGGGGGGTGTTGGTAAGGGGGAGGGTGTAAAGAGCACCAAGTGGCCTAAAGGCGAGTTAGGCGAGCAGCTCACTGACCCATCAACACGGGAGCTGCTCTCAATTGGCCGAGGGCTTGATTCACTCACTCACACTTTTTAAATGTTTATTTTCATGGATAGAACAGAAGGAAGGGGTGCTGGGACTCTGAGACGGGGATCAGTCTTATAGACGGACCAGAGGGGATTTGAAATGAAGTCAGAATTAAACTGGGAATGGGGTGATGGTTTTATTATAGGGGACAGGGCGGATGTGGGAGGGAGGGGGAGGGGCGTGTCTGCCCGTCGGTGGGTGGTTGGGTGGGTCTGTCGGTGGGTGGGTGGGGCTGTTTGTGGGAGGGCGGTTTGGGTTTATCGGGGTGTGTTGCCGGGTGGGGTGGTCCCCAGACTACACAGTTATAGATTAGACGACCGGGAGATGACCCTCCAGCACCTCACCTCAGTACACCCAGACATCAAAGCACCCTATTGCCGACGTTTGGCACACCTGCAACAACCCTTTGTTTTGAGGTGCCCTGTTCAGGTACCAGTCCCCCACCTCCCCGCCTCCCGGGCCGGGGACGTCCTGGGGCCGGGAGTGGCCGCGCCGTGACCCGGTCAGGACAACCCGACCAGACGGACCCATGGGGACACGTGGCGGGGGATGGGGGGTACTCTCCTTTTTATGTTGTGGCTCGCCCTTTTTTTGTATTTAAGTGAATTGAGTAGCAGCACTTGTTTGTATATCTGAATTCATAGATTGTCACGGTATTGTGTACTGTTGTTTTACGTATTGAGTCTAATTCATGAAAACGCAGAGCTTGACAAGTTCGAATTTAAACACTACCTTAGGCCAGACTTTATGCCCCTAAACTATTGTACACACATTATTATCGAGAAAGGGTTTTGTCTACACAAGGGAAGGTTTGCGTTCGAAAACAGCTTTTACAAAAGTCTTTGGCTCACAGTGCTTCTACTTTATTCATGCCACGCTTAAACGAAAAGAAACAGAAGTAAAGAGTGTTAGTATAACCAGCTGTACAAGGTGGTCCCGGTAGAGAACTTGTTAGTAATAAGTAAAATTGTAAAAGCGATACATTGATTTCATAAAACACCATTACTAAAGGGAATGTACCACTGTGCCATTCTGAAGGACATTTCAGCACCCATACAACCAGAGATTTACATCTAAAGGAACCCCAATACATTAGTTTTCAACCGATAATTTATTACCAAATAATGGCAAATTAACCTATTTTTTCAAATCGGGAGTGACCCCGGTCTTCATTGGTGCGACGCGGATGTGGGTGAGGTCAGCAAACCCAGACACCCCCTCCCACCCTCAACACCCCCTCCCACCCGACGGTCATAAAACCCCCTGGCCCCGGTCGTTTAGGTGGCCGTTGAACATTTATGAGGAGTGGCCGTCCAGACCTGCTGTTTATGTCCAAAACTTAGAACCCAAACACCCCAGCCAACAGCGTCACGCTCGTCTCCCCCCGTCCTAACAGTTTAACGCCCCTTGATGGGGCTTACAGACGCGGGCCTAAAAAATGAAGACGCAGTAGGTAGAGTCCCAACGGTGTACGTTTTAACCTACAAAAAGAAAGAAAACTCTCAGAAAACAAATTCAGGGATGTAAGTTTTCAGATATTTCGTCTGATATCAGTAGATATTTAAATCAACATATAATATCATAATAGTTTTCTTTGAAGGGTATTATATTATAATATCTTTCAAAGAAAATTGTGGAAATCACGTTTTATGGTATTTTAAGATCATCTTTTAATTACTTTATACTGCAGATGCTTTCATTAATTCTGAATTACATCCCTGCAAATGAAAACATACGATATTTGAAATAGCATTTCATGTTGAACCATGTATCCTTCAATAGAGAAATGTCATCCATGCACACACAATAGAGAATATGGGCACCTTCATATTTGACAAATGCATGGCAGAGCAATCAGACATTGCCCCGGGGATATTGGCTGACGATTCCAAAATACTACAATCTAATTCAAAATCTAAACATTAGCACAACCAATTGAAAGAAGCACATCACGCAACGTGCATAGCAATACATGGTGATGTCTAGTGGTAAAATAGCACGCAAATGTCACCTGGACGTGGGCCTACCCCAACAAAAGCAGTAAACGCATCCACAAGTGAGTGGACAAAGACACAGAGAGAAGGGTCGATTAGAGGGGCTCCTGTCTGGAGTCTGAGTGGCATTAGTCGCCCGTGCTATATATTAATCAGCCCGCCCGGGCCAGCAGGTTGTCGGGGCGACTAGCCCGGATCTCTGGCTTGTTCCCGGTGCGTGGCGGCTCAGTTAAACCACCGATCGGGGGGGGGGGGGACCAGCGATCGGATCAGTGCTCAATACTCAGTAGATTGTTTTATCCTTCATGCATGGCCGAGTTTTGGGACGAGGAGGGGGGCTCAGGAGGGGGAAGGGGGAGTGAAGTCGTCAGCAGGGGAATTGTGGGGAAGGGCCAGAGGGTTCTGGGTTGTGGGGTGCAGGAGGGCTGGGGTGGGAAAACTGCGGAGGGGGAGGGGAGACGTTATAGGGTTGGGGGAGGGGGAGGTTTGTCTGGCATGTGAACCGTCTAAGGCTAGGGTCGATAAGCTCCGGGATGGCCGAGGCCGAGAGGGGCCGAGAGATAAGCTGCTGTCCCACTAAAGCATTCTCCAGCATGTTTTAGAGGGCACATTTGACACAAATTAACCTCATTTTCTCCGATAAACAACGACCCTTGTGAATTAGATTAGGGTCGTTTACCATTAAACATAAGCGTCTATCAAAGACATATTGCCTTATGGAATGATACGCCTGCTGTACAGGATAAATGATTTCAAATTCAAATTTCACGTAGACCTTTATCATCAATATAATACATGTATGTTTTTTTTTAAATTTGTTATTTACACATGTCTTGAACGAAGAGACTGGCTTTGCTATTTGGTTAGATATCAGAGCGAGATTCCTCTCCACAAAGACAATGACAACCCAAACCCCCAATAGACCCGTTTACATTGTTTGTGGCGTCAAACCTAGATCCAGTCAATTAACATCTCTAATCTAACCCGTGACCAGACACCCTGTCACAGCCCTCTCCAAGCCGATCCCTCATCTTTATGAAGCGGTAATAAAGGACATCTGCTGATTCAGCAATGACCTCTGCTTGGAGAGTCCAAATAATGACGTCGCCGTGGAGTTACCGTTATCAGACGGTCGCATCATCTTTACGTGGCCATGGAGACAATAAATCTCAAGGGCAACTTGGACAGAGGTCAACAAATTGGCGGGGTGGGTTCTCCATGAATATGTCCACGTCATGGGGCGAGATGAATGGACCGTGGAGTGGGAGGGGACAGGACAATGCTATCGGTTCTTGCCACCCTGCTACAGGCTACACCCCCAGGAGGGGGGAGTTAAGGGCTTGGGGTGTTTTATATTATTACTGACAGCGTCCTCAGACTAATTAATGACCGTGCTCATCCATCCTTGCGTCCTCGGCTAGGTTGTCACTAATTACGACTGCCGCCAAGTGGTCTAAGAGTCAAATGACGGCAGCCGCCATGTTTGATTTCGCTGAAGAGTAATTGTGTCATAACCGACGCCCATGCAGTCTGGTGACGGTGGTAAGGGGAAGAACAGGGCTTCTTGTTTTACTCTCCATGGTCATACAGTCCTCTTATACCCTCTAGCCTGAAAGTAAATCGAATATTCTCCTTGTGCAATGTGGACAAGACTACTTTATCGGACATCAATGCCAGACACATTAATGTAATTAAACTATACTTTACATATATCAAGAGGGATATAAGTAATATCCTTCTTTCTTATACCAAATAGCTAAAACAATTATTACGCGGGCACTTTAAAGCAATTTTTCAACCCCGATTCTCAAGAATCAATGTGAGTACAGCTTTTACTCTAAACAACTTGTAATTTCACACAAACACCCCATACCCTACGGTGAAGATCTGGGGTAGACCAGTTTTCCCTCGTTAAGTAGAGCGAAGTTTCCGCTAAGGATTCTGAGAAGCTGCTTATCTCTCCTCCCCCTGGGTCACTCTGTCTGTTGACCTGACCCCTGACCTTTGACCTGACCAGGTGACACGCGTTCCCCCAGCGCCCCCTCCCGGCCCCGCCTGGAGAGGTGGTTGAGATGATGTTGCAGACACCCAATCCCCCAATCCGCCGTACCCCACTACGATAACCACCCCCTCTGTATAGAGACATGTGTACAGTCATAACACCCACGTTTTGAAGAGTTTTACATGCATTGTCGATCATGTGTTGGGGTTGGGACCTGGTCTTCATTTCTAAAGCAATGCAATGAACACAAACAATATTAACTTGTGAGTACTTGTGAGTAAAAGAGTTTGTTTTTTTTTAAAGTATTTGAGGTACTTTAGGTCCCACAAGTGCTTTTGTTGTAATATTCTCCTACTCTAAATGTGTCCTCGTCTTTGGATTCCAGACACAAATAAGGCCAAATAAAACTGGCCAAGTACCCCTATGATTCATCTTATTTCTATCTATTCTTTTTTAATCAGGAGTAGTGATATTGTATATGTATATAAACTTCAGGGAGGCAAGACGCCGACCGAGGGAATTTTATACTCAAAGTAGTTGGTCAGCCTTGACCATCTGAGATGTACCCTTCAGTTCACACCCCCTCCGTCCAGCCGGTCCTCGGTACCCCGCTGACAGGGCCCTCTCCCCCCGGGCGGTGGGCAGGGTGGGGGGAGAGTGGAGCTGACCCCATCGGCGCGGGGTCACGCGGGGGTCAGCTGGGGGAGGGGGGGGGGGGCGATACGTCGGGAGGAGGTAATTGGATCTCTTTGACCACGTCTTCTTGGGTCGATCCCAGTCAGATTTGACTCCTTCTCCGTGTACAGCCGCAAAGAGTTTAGGCGCAGAGATAGGGGTGCTTCTAAGAAGCTGTGGGTGCACAGTGGATCAGCTTGTGGGCTGACCCTCGGTCAGTTGCCCCTCTAACACGGCGGGGGGAGATCGATACATGGTGTTCTGGGTATCGGGAAACATCACCGGATCCCGCATCCCCGTTTGCCCGGATCGGATGGATCCAGACGGATCGCCTATGGTCACTCCAGTGACGCCCGGGCCCATCAGAGATGTGCCAGGAAATGTGCCGAGAAATGTGGGTGTTCCGGGAAGTACTGAGGAGTCTGGAATGCGGGGTGAGATTTCCTAGCATCTGTGACCTGTCAACATAGCGAGGTTATTGAGATAAGACTACAGGTCCGCACCCCATATCCCAACTCCCATACGCTGGGAATAAAGCGGGAATAAAGTCTAAGGAAAAACAACTTTTAGCTAAAGCCAAGTGTTAGCCTACTCCCCAACCCCCGACCAAGAAAATGAGTACAACTAATAAAAAGATTTGCATCACTGCTGGAACACACAAAAACCGGTGATGACTCTCCAGTGGTTGTCTCACTTTGGCTCAGAATCAGTAGATCAGACAAGAACATATTCCCCCGGTCCAGAGCCGACATAAACCTCGGCAGCCATGACGCCCGGTTTCCATAGAAACCATGTCGTGTCACGCGCCATAAAAGTCGAACTGACGACGATGACTCTTTCTCCTTCGCTCTCGACACTTGTTTGTCACAGTAAAATGTCGACTCAGAAGAGGGAGCTTATATTCTGTATGCACTGCAGCAGTGTATGTGGAGTTACAAAACGTTAGGAAGGAAAACATTAACTTATTTCAAATGAACTGATAGCTTTTATGATAAAGAGTAAGAGTGTATTTATAATATATCATTCATTTTCAAAAAGTATTTTCAGATTATCTTCTCTGGTCTTCCGGGCAATATGATATAAATATAGGTATATAATATTATGTGGAAGGAACCGTATAATTAGGGCTATATATCATATCAATCTTCAAAAAACATCCAACTGCTTTTTCTTTCTTGAATCATCAAAGCTAGACGGTGAGGCAATTATAACTACAAACATACTTTTCCATAATTGAGCTATTTCCATTGGAATGTAAAAATGAATTTTCTGTTATGAACTAATGAGTTTGTGAAAATAGAACAGCAGAAGTTTTTGACCTCATCTCTCTTTGCCGGCCCTGCAGACAACCAACATGGCGGAAGATAATCAGTTTACCACAAATTTGTTTCCCCGGCAATTTTTGTTCACCCGGAGACCCCGTCAAACTGTCCTTAACCCGACCCAACTGGTCATTAAACTTCCCGAGCGGCGTGGGGCGGTAGTAAAGAGGGGGGCAGAAGTTGTAAAGCAAGAGGTGGTGTGGTGCGCGCATTCTTGTGTGCGGTGGACGAAGAAAAACTAGAAAAACATTAAATGGACTGGTTTGGGGGGAAGGGTTGTGGGTCAACGACAAAATCTGCGGTGTCCCCTCGGACGGTCAACCAGTCGAGGCCTTTGCAGAGTATATTATATTGAGATATGCTCTAATGGATATAGGGAAAGGGTTTGTGCGAGTAAGTGGTTTGATGCGTATATCTTATCAGATAAACCCTTACAATTTTGTACGACAGATTTACGAAGGGACGTTCTTCTAAAGAACAGGAATATGTCATAGCACTCTCTGTTGCCCTTTCCAGTACATGATGTAGGGCTAAATAGCAGTGGATATACACCTATTTCAAAAATCTAAAACAGTATGGAATCAGAAAAGTAAGTAAAATCTGTGCCAAGTCAACAATTATTGCCCCTGAAGGTGTGTGAGTTTCTGGGTGGACACGGCCCATCTGTTCCGTGCGCCCCGCCCGGCCCGTTTTATTACACACTTACCTTATTTATCGGCGGTCATTGCCGACCCCTGCTGCCCCCTGGTGGCCGAGAGGTGAGTCACATGGGGCGCCGGGGGACGCACCTGGGGGTGGGCGATAAACGGTGTAAACGTCGGCCCCGGGGTCAGCACCAACGGTCGGCGGCCACGGGTCAGCGGTCAGCGCACCTCGCCGTCAATGGTCAGCCTGCCGCTTGACCACCCCGGCCAGGGGAGCCCTTTACATGCTCCATTGAACCCGGACCGGTGACATGCTCGACGACATGCAAGCAACATGCTGCGCGAGGCATTGTCACCCGGGGGGTGCAGGAGGAGGATTTGGGGGTAGGGTCTGAGGTGAAACATGCGGGATTCAAGGGGGGCCAAGGTGCACATGTGAGTGGTGCAGGTCAAACCCTTCAACTCTGTGATTGTTGCCTCTTACTGGACAAAGACACTGTCCATAAACCACTCAAAGCTCAATTAGAAATGTTTCTATCTGACTGATAGTCTTGATAATACTCCCCTATGCACTTCTAAGGTTACAAAAATCCCAAGCCAACTTGAAGTCCCATGAAGTCCCAGTGTAGCTGCCCTCATGTCACCCCGAACCCCCACACTGTGCCAAACAGCCCGTGATTGAGTGATTTAAGCCGCCTAAATCACCGCCACCAGCTTTGATCCTCAGTGGGGTTTTACAACTCGTCGTACCCAAATTGTCGCTTTGACGTTGGAACAGGGCCCTTTGATTTACTTTGTACAGTTCACTTGTGTACATAGTAGATATATACAGGGCCCACTTCGAACCGCCTGTTGGGCTAAATCAAATACATGAAAGTATAAGCTTATGGATAGGCCTATAGACAAACAACACATAGGATGTGAATAAAGAAATATGTGTTGGCCTTCTATCGAAGAGATAGATGCTCGTGCATTAAATTTCTAAAGCCAGTCTCTACAATGTTCTGTCACCCTTTTTTTGCTTCAAAAATGTTTCTCCTGATCCTCCGTTTAAAAAAGACAAAACAAAAAACATGAAAACATCTAGACTGAGTAGGAGCAAATTTGGCATTTAGAAGCATGACACTGATTGAGACAAAAAAAGATGGAAAGTATCAACTCCATTTTTCCAATTTGAAACTTTCAAAGCATAATAGTGACCCTCATCACAAGCAACTTTCCTGGCAGAAAAGTGTTTGCGTACGAGAAAGTGCTTCAAAAAGACAATAGAGCAAACAAGTCGACCACATCAAAGTGACGTCTGTTGTCGACGGATGGGGGCGCACCTGGTCCGCCGTAAGGACTGCGCATGCGCATGATAACCGGGACCGGAACCGGAACAAATCCCATTCTGCGCCTGTGGGAAGGCCCCGTAGTTCTCATGTAGAGAAGACTCTGGTCAGGGGCTCATGCAGTCTCCGCCGGTGCACCTTCTTCCTTTTCGTTCTTATTGACACACTTCTGAGTGAATGCATAACGCACCCAAGTTACCTGCCCATTGTCTGGGCTCCCCCTTCTCGCCGCCCACCCACCCGCTTCTGGTCGCACCGACCTGGCCCCAACCTCCCCAGGTGAGCGATAATAGAAGGTAAAGCTGTGCTCGCATGCCTGGTGTATAAATTAACGTTAACAAGCTCTCCCAGGGCGTCGGTCGCCACATGGCAAGCGAGGTAAGAAATGGGGGTCGGGGGTAAGGGGAGGGGGAGAGAAAAGAAAAAGGCGGAATCACAGGAATTCAATAGGGTCTACAAAAGGCTCTTACAAATGTTATACTGTTTTCGTGGAAAAGTATGGGTTAATATGAACAAGAAGGTTATATGTAGGCCTATTGTAATTTTACCAATGGAGATAAGACCTACAGGCATATTATGATTTATCATGACTTGAGTAATTCAGAGTGATTGAATCAAATCCAAGGGCATTTCATAAACATCAGTATATTCTTAATCCTATTTCAGTTGATTCTCCTTACAAGGAACTTCTTCAGTAATTGAAACTTGAAATTGAATTTCCAATTCACTATACACGTATTACCCCACAAACAGGGAGGAAAACAAATTGCTTTTGCGTGTGTTCAATGAATTGCGACAGTTAATATCGCTCCATTTTATTATTCATTTGCATATTGCTATTTTTCATCAAATCACATGGCTTTATCTTTAGATATACAACTATATACTCTGGGTGGTCTGGATCATAACATATACATCAATCGGGGTGACAGAGAGACTGACTGCCATACAAAGAAATACACATGGATGGTTTCAGTGGAATAGACGCACGCCTCTTTTGTCGCATACTTATAAAAGCCCATTCTGTGAAGTTTTCTAAAAGTGAAAGCCATTTGAAACACTTTGAAAGCAACATGCTCAATACAATGAGCATGGATAATTCATGCAAGCACCGGGAGGATACAGTCCCCTGAAAGTTCACTCATCGATTTAAATGTTCGCACCTGTATCATGTCCTTCTTTAATTCATGCACGCGTACTTCAAACCTGAAGGTTGACTTCAGTGCATGCAAAAAAGGATGATCACTTTTTAACATTCATGGCTTACCGACAACTCACTGTGACTATGGCAAGTTTATTTATATGCATGTTTTCAGTAAAACCTGTAAAGAGGATTCTATGCTGAGAGCAATTTTGCCATTTTTCGGTTCCGGGTATGACAACAATATTAATGAATTTTTAACGTCACAGCGGTGTCGATGGACGAGATGACAAATTTCTGATGAATTATAAATTAGAGGGTGACGACAACAAGTATTCAAATTTGATTTACGAGGTTCTAAAATTTACCCCTGAGTGTCATGTAACCATTGACAACCTTCATCTAAAATGCACTCTCTCACCCAACTTTAATCTACATACCCCCTCCCCCACTCCCCTTAATGTTTCTCTATTTCTAAAGATAGCATACATGGTTAGATTTAAAACCGCTAGTCAACTTGGAAAAAATGAAAATGAAAAGAAAATACCAAGGACCAACCGCAAGGCGCACCTGATGGTCACATGACCCTGTTCACCACGCATGCGCCATAAGGCCGGCGGGTAATTAGACCAGTCGAAGCAATTTGATGTGAATTCTTTTTGTGCTTTCATGGCTTTTTATCCTCCCGATTTTCTAGTTTTAAATGACTATAGTTAAGATATAGGTACGTCAATTCTCAGGCTGTGGCGACCCAGACTATCAACCACGAATCTTTGTTTGTATATATGCCCTGCCTTTATGATTATTGCCTTGCCCTGTGATATGCAGATTAATAGAAACTTCATATATAAGTCCCATTAAGCTGGGAATTAATATCGATGGAATTTTGAATGTTTGATCGACATGTTTGGTGAGTAGATTTGACATTTTAGAGAAATAAAATTGATTCTTATAAAAATACATATTTTGAACACTGTGTGAAGGTCAGTGAAAACCTTTGTATCGGTCATCTTAGAAGTAATTGTATGAGTGCAAACATGCTAAGGTGCCCCGTCGGTCGAGACCTGTAGAAGTCTTCACCACCTTACACAGCTGGTCGTTTACTGATCATCATACATCGATCTCCCCTCTCACCAGACCCCCTGGGCTCCTGCTGTCACAGAGAGGGAAAGAACGGACAACCGCTGGTGGTTTATGGGTTGTAATATTATGTTTGACAAGGCAGGGGTATTATATACACCATCACCCTAGAACATGGAGACCAGGTCAGGTTGTAGGGGTGGTGGTCGGAGGGAGGGACTAGGTTAAAGGAGAGGGTGTATGGGGTAGAGGGGACGTTGGAGGGGGTGTAGGGGGGGGGAGAAAAGGACAGAGGAAGGTTTCAGGATACAGGGGCAGAGATGTCAGCTGTACATGTATATGGTTTTTACTGTGTCTTTTTTATACTCATATGGTGTGTGTAAATGGGGTCATAGAGGGGAAGAATCCCGCTTTCCACCTGTTGTCACTTAACCTTGACTTAACAGTTGTAATTCAACTGGGACATTTCCTGCTCTTCCTGTCATCTCCCACTTTTTATTTCACTCTTCTTTACCTGAGAAATTACACCTATCTTCTCTCATTGTGGTCTCAATGGGACAAGCCTATGTATACCTTCCCGTTTAAGGGGCTGTTTCCTATAACACTTATTCATATATACACATAAGCCTAAACTCACAGATTTGCGTGTTTTAGTTAAAGGATTGATATTTTTGGGTACGTGATAATTGACTTCATAAGCCACCAACAAGTAGTTTAACTACATTATACAAAAGGTCTACTTCTTTACGGGACTTTGAATTATCATCCAGATAGGGATCTGGACAGCGGAAAAAGTGTCCCTTGTAATAATCATACCTGATATTTTTCCGGCTGACCAAGGTCACTTCCGGTCACCTTTTCCCCTCCGGCCAGGGGTCAGCAGGGGACAAGAGGTCAGTCTAGAGGTCAGACAGTTGGCGGGGAGGTGTGAAAGAACAGTGGAATCCATAGTTCTGCAATTGGCCGCTCTTTTGACTGGAGGCGCTGGTGATTTTGAGAAGGATAGTGTCTAGACCCCCAGGGACGACGTCTTATTATGGCTATTAGGCCTCGCTAGATGGCGTTTCTTGTCCGTGGGGCTGAGTTGTAGCGGGTATCTGAGGCCAGGGGGTGCCTTGTCATTGTCCCACCAGATGGCGTGTAATGTCTTGTTAACTGATTCCATTCAATACTCTTTGTATGGCACTGAAATCTTGCAATAGTACATAGCAAAGAAAAACAAGATGTTTTGCTAAGGGTTCCCTTTTTTTGGGTGTGTCCGTGAAAGCAGCCAGATGAGGGTGCGATTGTCGGGCCATAACGTTTTCTTAGCCAGTCACCTGGAAGGGGAGCAAAATAACACCGGCGTAAGCACGGGTCAGTGCACGAACTCGCCGCCAAGTGCGCTGCGCGACCTTCAGGTCACCAAGGTAACAAACAGTTGCATGAAGGGTGCTACCCTCTTCTCCCTCACCTCCCCCTGAAGTCTGGGACGACATCACCTGAGTTTGGGCAGTAAATGCATTACCCCCCCCCCCCCCCCATATACACACCTACCCCTAGACCCCCTAGACCCCACCTTTTCTCCCCACCCACCACCACGCCCGTCCCTAGACCTTGTGACCTCTATAGCTGTCTGGTACTTTACTCTCAGACTCATCCATCGGACGACATGTGCCAAGTGTATAATAATACAAGGACAGTTGGGTATCCTACTCCTAGACGAATAAATCATTAAAGCACTGTGCCAACACAATGATGTCCAGCTCTCGAAATCAACTTATTTGAATAAAAATAAACATATCATTTGGATGTTAATTCTTTCTTAAAGATTTTGGAATTTCTCTTTATGATTAATAATTTTTGCGTTTTCTTAATCACTAGACACGATGCAATGCATCTAGACGGATCTCCACAGGTGAGACGGTGTTTTGTCTGGGCCCACCAAGCGCTGCCCCTGACCTAATTACAGGTAGATACCAGGACACTGCCCTCATTAAGCCCTCAGTGTGTCGGGCCCCACGTTCCGACTCGTTAGGTTAAGCCGGGCCCGATGACATCTCCCCATTCGTCCTTGTCTCCCACCAGCCAGGATCTGACTCTGACATACCTTAGCCCTTTCTACACTTAATTAGCCCCGGTAAATGGCAGATAGCGACCTAATACTATTAAATCAAATGCTCCGTTTTCCGCCCTTCCTTCTGGTACCTCTATTTACATATACAGTTGTTCGTAAATCAAACTGGGAAGTGTTGCCTTTCCGTACGATCATTTGTTTAAGTATTGTTCATTTGGTGTCCTTGCTCTTTAAAGGGGAAACAATGATTTATTCTCCTCATGTATATCTACCTTCAAACCAAATCCGTATTTATGTAAATGCTTAAGTTTATGGGATATACAATATTCAGCAACGGATCTAATTATGTATTTTCATGGAAGATACGGGTTGTTGATGGATATTTGCACTGTAGATGGTTTTCCTGTCATATCATTTGTATATTCCTTTTAACTCAAGAAATACTAAACTGTTTATCCAGGTGAAACTGTGTTAGGATGTTCTGGCTGGTAACAGAGACCAGGACGCCACCTTCGCGTTATATTTCCACCAGGGGGCGCAATGATTCCAGGAGCGTGCCTCCAGATCCCACTAATAGGAGACATTTGGGCGGGAACAAGCAAAACGCTGCCGTTTATTCTCTCATCTCAACTACCTAGGACGACCCAATTGTCATGTATGCATAGACCACCCGACCTCATTTCTGGCTTATTTTATTGGCAGTTTCCCAGTGCAGTACTTAGGCAAAGTACAAGACACACTTTTCCATGGCACGGTCATAAATAAAGTGGAGTAACCATCATATATATCCTCACCAACAATATACGCATGCAACCATGGAAATCATCTGGTAAAGACCCCTGACTGAGCCATGTCAGTGAACAGTTTACATTTTAAATGATGCCTGGTGAGGGGGATAGCCTGGGGGCACTTCTACTCTTTAGGTATAAAACCACATCGTTGTCATCAACTGGGATCCCTTAATTACATGGGAAACAACTTCTTGATTTTGAAATATAGTATGTGTATTTCATTCAGACATTGCAGCGGTGTGATCGAGTGACCATATATGCATACGGTGTGAACTTGTGTTGGGTTTACTTTTTCGCACAACAGCAATGAACTTGTAAGATAGCACCATAATAATGGGGTCTATGCAATGCAGATGTCCTAGTACAGAGTGTTAGTTGCAAATGAGATGACAAAGAATGAACCCCAAGAAATATCTTGTTATATTACATACCTATCTGTACTTACCAAAGATCCAAATGAGACCTACAGGTGCAGCCTATACAGGCCGAGCCTATTATATGTCAAATATAAAACAAGTTGGCATATCCTCTCTTTATAATATAAAAGAAAACTATATATCATCAGTTTACCATGGGAACATACACATATATAGTTTCCAGTCGAGTGGCATGGGGTCCATTTCAGCCCCTGTACATGCTCCCTGACCATGACTGTCCGCCGCACCGTCACGCCCGGGTGCACATCGTTGGATCCCCTTTGGTCGACCTCTGGGCTGGATCCCTCACTTCAAAAGAGACTGTTGGCCCGTCGTCGGCAGCCACCCCTGCCCACCACCTGCTAACCCTACCTCTCAGGGGAGGTGAGCAGAAAACACCTTGGTCGGGTTTCAACTTGGGGGAAAAACAGACTGGCATACATGTTGTGGGGGAAAGGTGTGCCCCCTCCTATATCATGATAGCATGGTGACGGTATGCGGTGTGTGGTGTGGGACTGGGAGAGGTGTCTGCAGCTGAATAGGGCTGCTCCTGTGCGGAACATGATCAAGAGATAAGAAGCATCTCTGGAGCTGGCCAAAATTTCCCCCTGCAGCGCCAAGACTGTCACCTCTCTCACATATACTATATAATGTGTTATATATTATATTTTTATATATAGACTGATATGTAAGGAACATGTATGTGAGTTATTTTAATATTATTTTTTCTATTAACGATAGGAAGTTTTAGTATACATGTATTGTATAAATGTGTCCGCATGTTCTGAAACATATTTGTAATAACACGCCATGAAACTTGATATAGTCGGCTGATGGACAACTGATATGTAAGACAGACAGGGAAATCGGTAGTTTAAATGTCTCGAATTACTTTCACAAAATATTAATGATCAGACATATCTACTTTACTTATCGTACAGTTACATGATTGTTAAATGTATACCGATTATACTGGTACGATAAGACATATCACGAGATATATATTATGCTAACATGATACTTGTTTCATCACATGATGCCTTGCATCTGTCGTGTGCTGCATAATTACCGTATCAAAATAAAACAAATGCTACAAACTAATTACTAAATGGATTCATTAGCGTTAGCAATTAGCCAAGATAGCACGCAACACTGAGATGCAACCTAGATAACATAACCAACCATATACGACCTCATCTCAGTTCAAAACTCACCAAAAACAAATATTATTATTTTCCTATATATAACTGGAATACCGAACCTAATTCTCCATTAAATCATCCCGTGACAAAACTGCCCCAAATTACTTCTGCACTAATTTCTAGGCCTCCGCAGTTGTCTGTCCAACAGGCCCTTTTTGCCAAAGCTGTCTAGAGCTTCCCCTCGGATTTCAAAGCCCCTCACGTTAAGGGGTGACCTTTTGGTGAGTCGGTGGGGCAGGGACCTTGGCTTTCCTCCAGCAACCAGCTCCAGCGAGGCGCCGTGACCTTTAAACACTTTTGTCAGGGCTGCTTCATGTCTAATTTCAGGATTTGTGACGGAATATATGTTTGGACCCTGCCCAGCCTCATATATATTTATACCACCACTAGCACACAGCACCGGTAGGGTCAAGCGGTCTCTCATGTTCTTTTTATAGACCCAAAAAAGAGTGCATGGCACTTTGTATATTTACACGTATGTATAATACATGTGAACGCACTGTAGAGTCATTAAAAATAAACTGGGGCACTGTATATGAAAGCCTGACACTCATATGAAATACTGAGGCTCATCGGATGTGTTTTTGCCTTGTCACTTCAGAGAGAGTTGCTTCACAGACTGAGGAGTTGCTTCACAGACTGAGCGGTTGCTTCCCAGACGTGTAATGGACGAGCTGAGAGCTGAGACGTGTCGACTCGTCCCTGTCAGCTCCCTCTACTGAGGAGTGTACACTTTACGCGGAGCCTCCTCCCACATCCACTCAACATCGACCAACTACACCCGACCCTTTTTTTTGGAAGTGCAGGTAAGCACATGTCATTTTAATGAACGCGTTACATTGGACTGTTAATATTGAATAAGTACTCACCATGTTGGTACGTATGGACGAATTGACAAGTGGGAAGTTGTATGAATGTTTAATAATGCAATTTCATGTTTTCCAATAATAGGCCTACATGTAGTGCAATATGTTTGTGAATGGAACACTTCTTTGCCATAATCATAACCATACATGTATATTTCATTTTCTGTCTACCAAATTGAAGTACAGTTTGTCTTGGTCAGCATGAATAATAAACGAATGATAACATCCTTCCGATTAAAAATATGAGGTAGTCTAATTCACATTGACTGTGTGTGTGTGTGTGTGTGTGTGTGTGTGTGTGTGTGTGTGTGTGTGTGTGTGATGTATACAAACATATATACGCTATTGGCGTTTATTGATAAACTGTTATTTATGATAGCAAAAACCCTATATGGTATAACTATTAAAGCCATGGTAGGTCAAATAGGTCGTTGACATCCCCGTGACCTCGGGGATTAGGATCGTATATGTAAAGTGCTTGGCACTCTGACGGACACCCAATAGCTCCATGACCGTCAGTGTTGTTGTGGTGAATCGGGTATATCCTATATTCGACCCCTTTCTTGATCCTTTGTGTTGAGCCTAGTATGATATGTCCCACTATACCTACTTGTTGGCTGACCAAAATGCATAAGTCAAAGCGCAGTGTAACAGCATAAAGCCTGTACTAAACGTTTAAACTGTTTGTACTTCTAAAGTGTTATCAAAAAGCTTGATAAATAACATAACATATAGCTAAAGAACTCGGCGCCATATATGTTTATAATATAGTGAATCATGTTTGCTCCACGAGTTCAGTGTCCAATAAATCTCTGCTCGTTAGAAAGTCGGCAGGTTAATTTTGCCAGTAGTCTTTTTCTATTTAGATTTGGTTTATGTAAACGCTCTGTCCGTACCTCCGGGCATCTCACCAGGTAAAGTAAATTAATCATTCCAAACCGTTTAAAAACAAGAGATATGAATTAATAATTTTAGTCGACGTGTCGATAAGTGGAGAGGCCCTCGGGGGCTCTCCTCCCTCGTTCCCTGTTGTTCCGGGGGCGTAGGTGGGGGTTGACACTGATAGGACAGACCACTGTCACAGAGCGTCTAAAAATAGCCTGATCTCTGACCCCGGGGTCACTCCTCCTGGCCCTCCTCCTGGCGGCCGGTCGGCGAAGCGCCATGAGTATCATGTTGTGGCATGTAAGCTTTAACATGTAGAGCCTATACATGTCATTGAGGAGAAGGAGGCTGGTGGTAGGGTGATATAGTGAAGGTAAGCTAGGGAGGAGGGGGAGGGGGAGGACTCGGTATTGAAATCAATATGCACGGACCAGAGGCGGATCCAGGAGTTCAAGAAAGGGGGGGGGGGGGCGAATGTGTCAAAAAAAGTCCCGGCGCCCCCTCTGGGAACAAAAGTTTTACATTAAAAAAATCTAAATTTGGGCAAAAATGCCCCCTCCCCCCTAAATCCGTCCCTACGGACCACTTTAGGGATTCCTTATGACATGTTATTCATTATAATACGTAAAATATGCACGGGAGGCAGTGACTGTTCCCTAATTTCACAACTAGTGAACCACCAAGAAAAGCTGTCATGCATCTCAGAAATAGTCAAAATATAAGGGTAGTGCACATGTACGTATAAATAGGCCTAGATACTGGGCGTTTGAAGGAGTCAGCTCCCCTGCGGTGGTTGGTGGTTTACTGGTCAGCCACCCGCCAACCCACAATGACACACTGACACGGTCAGCTATGTCGTCATGACGTCAGCAGCGCCGTGACGTCATCACCGCCGCTAGTCATCGGCGGGCGGCGGGCCAAGAGGAACTAGGCCGACGGGGGACCAGGGTGAGGTGGGTGTGGTTGTGATGTAACGTACGTCAGTCAACACCAGTTTGGCCCTCTCCATGGTCGGCCACAGCCCACACCTGCCTCCACTCTACCACAAGGTGTGCGAGTCTTTTTTTAAAACAGCAATTACTTTTTTATCCTTCAAGTTTGTTGTGGGTATAGGTTCTATTGTCGTTTCGCGCAATGTCTTTAAAATTGTGAAACGGAAAAGGAACGATCAAATAGAATACATTGTACTAGACTAGAAGATAATAAAGCCTGGATATTCCATTTAAATTATCAACATAAGGTTTGTCCAAAATGGAAGCCATTTCTTTTTGTGTGCACTGATTGACTTACCTATGCCTTCAGGGCAGTTATTTGTTCAATCCATACCAGAAATTGGAAACGGTAATGAATGAATGTTATTCCAAGTGCCATGTAATGATACAAAATAGGTTTGAGTGCGGCTCCTCTTACTATAGGTCAGCCCAGTTCATTCCTATTTCATCCAGTTAAAGACTTAAACATAAGTATGTTACAAGAAAGATAACAGTCTTCGACCCTAGGTTCCCTAGTGTATCCTCTTTTTCTTTTCGAAAATAATTATATAAGTGGCATAACCGGATGGCATTAGTGTGTATGCCAATGTATGTTGGTGTAAATCTAGTACATAAGTATATATGCTGATGTACAGGCCTATTATTGCACTGAATAAAATAATTGTGATACTGCAAAACTATTTCACTGAAATGTAAGTGCATTCACAAGAAAATACTTTATAAACGGCAATTGCCGTGTATGCATACCTGTCCATTATCTAAATGTCTCAATACATAGGAATTTTCAATATTTTGACAACCCAACACAACCTTCCAGGAATTAACGCTGTGGTTAGTCAGGGCTCCTTAAAACATAGTGTGGGAGTAGCGCTAATAGTATAGTGGGGCAAGCCAGCTGTGGTCCCCCACCACATATATAACGGTTTCTTTTCCTGTCTAGGTCGAAATTCACTTGCCACTGACTGACGCAGACAAATAGTAACAAAGCCTCCCAATGTTGCCGGCCGAGGCCCGGCTCTGCCCCCAGGCCCCCACAAGGTGCTCCAAGCGGACGCCCAGTGACCAAAACCTGCGCCGGCCCCAGGTAATGGATGGCCCACAGTCCGCCTACGCTTGGTGGTGGGCTTTTTTCTTTGGTATCTTGGTTTCTGGCCGGTCGACAATAAGTAGTAGGCCAACAATAGCCGAGACGTGAATCTCATCAACACTGTCTACAGACTGCTAAAGAGGTGTTGACGGAAATCTCACAAATCATCGCTTTGCCTGATTGGATATGGATGCAGTTTTATTCCTCCCACATACGCAAATAGAGAGCAATAGGTACATGTCTATAATACAATATAACTAGGAAAGAAATACTGAACAGACATATTAAGTTAATTAAGAGACAGAAGAAATGAGAGCTAAGGGGAAAAGGAATAGATATGTAACATACTAACATGTCTACTATTTCTCTCTCTATTATATATAAACATAATAGAGAGATATACCATATTAATATCATATATAAAGAAGCCAAAACTACCTATTATATAAACCTTAATAGACATATATGTGACATTATGATACGTCATTCAGTGAGATCAGCAGATGCCCAGTGCCCTTCATGAACCCGCCCAGTGGTCAAGCTGACCACTCTAGGGGTCAATTCTCCTACGAGTTATAATAGGCGTTGTGGGCGGTGGGACCTGTATGGTAATGTCCGTACTGCTACTGTTGGGTCAATATTGGGAAAGGAACTGCCAAAGTCAGGTTTGGGCCGGGTAGTCGGAATGTTAATGTAGGTTATTTGTAACGTGACTGCCCCTGCTGTGGCCGGGAGTAAGGCCAATCAACAAGGCCAGGTACACTGGGGTTAAGCGCAGACACGCGGACAGGGGGAGCGGACTTCTCAGAAAGTCATTTTATATAATGATGCATGATTGAACCATACACTTTGTTATAATTATGCATAAGGTTCCTCATTGGTCGTGATGTAAGACATGAGGCCTGAGGGGCTCGCACCTGGAATTATAATTATGGTTGACCTTTTTTCACTGATTTTCATTTTTTTTCTGAATACCCCTATTTCCCATGCCGGAAATATCTATGTCCGCCCTCATATGAAAGTACTTATGGATCCCATGATCCCTATGTGTACCCATTTTTATTTTTCACCAAAAGAAATACCAATCCTTAATTCTCAACTGAGGCATGCATGATAATAGGTATTAACCAACTGGTTAATACGGCAAATAATTTCTCCAAACTTGTTACCTGAATGTCGTTTCTTTAACCATGAAGCAAATGCCAGATTGCACATGTACATATGTCCAATAAGACCAAAATAAACTGAAGGTTCATGACTGAGGTCTTGTAATAGAAATAATATATTTTAACCATAAATTCAATCCAATCTACCAGGGATTCTGAAACAAAATTATAAGGATAAAAATGAAGAATATAATATTTACTACATAATCATGCGGTCGGGGTTGTCCTGGGGTGACTGGGGACACTCACTACTACAATCAGCGTGTGTATCAAAGCGTCCCACGACCAGTCGTGTCGTAGTAACAGATGCTGTCTTATTGAATCACTCCACTCCACCTATTGTGGATTGACAGCTCGTGGGGCCTGTCGTCGGGCATTACAGACAAGACATGCCTGCTACTACCGGAGGGGGTGGGGCGGAAGGGGAGGGTGTGTCTGCAAGTGGTTAGGGGAAATGAGGAAATATTTGTGGGTGAAATATGAGAAAAAATATGAAAGGTGCAGTTGGCAAATTGGGAAATGCGTCCAGACTAGGCTGGATAGAAAATCTAGGGACGATGAAGATGGGATTTAGATGTGGGTGTGGTATGGGAGATATGAAGTTTAAATTAATATACTAAAATCTTCTTCCTGGCCTCGCCCTTTGAAATAGAAGAAATAGATCCTAAATAGTATTATATTCTAGGTAGGCCTGCTTAATTAGGATTTAATTAGACAGATATGAAACTCCGTGGTTTTTCCACTGGAATGTAGAGGAGGTAAGGGATTGGCAAAGGTTTCAAGGGGGAAGAAGGAAGAAGTGTGGATTGGGGGCGGGGTAATAGGATAAACATAGCGTTTGATTTATCTGTTGAACTGATTCATTCACAAACGTGGCTGCGGGTATTATACAAATAATTTATGGTGGAAATATGCGATCACGCATTGAGCTCATTACGATTATCGCAAATTTGGTATGACTAGGGGTTCATTCTAAGAAGATTCTCTGGGTGGGGGCCTCAGTGGGGGGTGCGGTCAGAGAGTTCTCCACGGTAGAATGCACCTGGCGGAGGGGGAGGGGGGCGACAGGTCCTGCAACAAGGGGTAGTGGGGCCACATCCCCCTCCCCCCCTCTGAACCCCCACCCCTCTGAAATACCTTGTCTGGGTTGTCGTCGGCGGTGTACTCAGGTAACCCCGACTCACCTGGCCCACCTGGCCCCCCTGCACCGTCTCCCGGCGGCCCCCGGTGCACCAGCCGACCGCCCCAGCCGGCTGAACACCGCCCCCTACCGGCCCGCCGGTCGGCCTGTCGGCCCGCATGGCTGACGGCCCGGTAGGCAGTAGTAGTGGAAGGTCGGCGACTGACCTGTAAACGTCCCGCAGGGCCCGACGACGACTACTACTTCTCCCACTCCTCCCGCGACTACTCCCCCACAACCACTACCTCGTCAGTCTGAGCCAAGCAGTCCTGACTGGCTGACTGAATCAGTGTCCTCGGACCTCGTTGTAACAGACAGTGAAGTTTTTGTGTGCATGGCCCGGCGTGCGTACACGTGCACCCAGGTTATGATGTGGCCGGGACAACGTGTGTAGTAGACGCCCACACCTACTTCATTTAATGAGGACGACCTTACGTTTTGGGATTATAACTAACCAACAAACAACAGCAGGGTGGGTCCCAGAAGGGCGTGTCTGCATGCCTCCTGTGACCGGTCACCAACCAGGGCTGAGTCCATCTAAACAAAACAGCAAGGGACAGTTCACCGAGTCGTCCAGGAGTGGACATAGGTGGGACATAACACATACCAGGAGGATTACTAACCTCAGCCCGCCATGGAGGACCGTACCAGCCTCCCAGGAGGACCAGAGTCCGGGCGCCGGGCCCCTACGTCCCGGTGCGGGCCCTTCTGAAAACGGGTACACACCTACAGGTTGGCGCCCCGAATAGGTCCTTGGCCCGATGGACTAATGTACACTAGTCTACTCCAGGGCGGCGCTCTTCCATTGGCATTTGCTGCCATCCACACTAAGATTTGTCAATGCAAACTTTAATTACATTACCTGGAACTAAAGACTTCCATCTCTTCTCCGTGTAAGGTGGGTACAATTTTTAAAGTTAAAGAGATTTGAGAGATTTGAGAGATACCCCATTGCACTCCTCTGAAAAGACACTGTATTACTTGAAATACCTGCATGGTTATTTACTACTAAACGAGTATTACCAAGTTCTATGATATAATACATGCATGTAGGCGCTGACATGGGAAAGCCTATCCTTTTGAGGGTTTACTGTTACCCCGAGTTTAGCTAGGGTGTACTAGGTATAACAATTAAATAGAGAACTGTGTGGGTGTGTAAAAAAGAACAAAAATTATGTTTGTGTGTGCGCGCGTGTTCATGGGATATATATATATATATATATATATATATATATATATATATATATATATATATGTTGGTAAACTATGATTAAGACGTGCTTTATATGACCTTTACGCACCGTTGTGTACAACCGGATAACTAGGCAACTCCAATGACAAAAGATAATCACACCAACCATTATTGGAGCTCACAAGCTAGCACTTGGAAAAACAAGTCTTTATAGGCCTATATAAGCCACATCAAGTTATATAAAGCAGTTGTGTTGCCTTGACAACTCAAATGGTTATGTTCATAGATCTAGAAACAGTGTTAATGTTCAAATCACCAATTTGAACGTAGCAGATATCTGTTATGTCAGTCTCCGTAGGAGCAGATGTATTTATGAGGCCTGTGCTATATCAACAGGTGGACCCCATAAACCCCAAGGTCCTGACCGATATTTGCGTTTTACACAGAACAAAACTAGCCCAACGCCCATAAAATAGCCATATATTCTATTTTACCGGGAAATAATGATCTGTCAACCCAGATTTCGTATATATCGACCTATATTGCGTCACAATTACTTCGCTT
This sequence comes from Lepidonotus clava, assembly GCA_936440205.1. Classification (NCBI taxonomy): domain Eukaryota; kingdom Metazoa; phylum Annelida; class Polychaeta; order Phyllodocida; family Polynoidae; genus Lepidonotus; species Lepidonotus clava. The sequence goes on from OW387141.1 coordinate 37,889,082, forward strand.
GTGAATATATATATGTATGTAGGTACTAGCTGACTCCGATAAGTTCAAACACAATTAGGGCAAATTGTATATTATATATGTTCAAAGTGTTAAATGGATATTCAGAGACATAGGCCTCCTCGTTATGATTACCATGGATACTTATTTCACTGGTTATCCATGCATGCAATGATATAATAATGACGATGGACGTCTATCATTTTTCTATTAAGAAATATTTAAAAATAAACAAACTGACATATTAGGTCCTCGTCACTCGTGTCTTCAACGTCATAATATTTAATTCTATTTTTGTTCTAATATTATAAAGGCTATGGCTGACCTGCTTATATAATTTCCTCATTAATCACAGGGAAATTATTATGGGTGGCACTGATAGCTTAGATTGGCGTCTCTTGTGTTGACTGCATGGAGTTCGGGAGCTGGGTCGGGACTTTGCTGGATTCCCTCTTTTCACCTTCATACCAACTGATTGGACGGCTAGATTAGGCATGTCAATCGTAGAAAACTATTATATGGTTAAATGATATATAGTATAGGGACATAGAAAGGCTTTTCATATGTATATACATGTAATGCATTAAATGAAAGTATGAATAGCTTCATATATATATTCTTCTTAAAGCTATACAACAACATTTGTGAAGAGACATCGGAAGATAGCTCTGATGTGCTTATAATTAGTCAGAGTAATTATATGTCTAGCGCATGTAATTATAAAAGGTCAACCTATGAAAAATCAACATGGCTAATTACTGTAATCATACATGAATGATCAGACCCTTAATGACTGCCATGCCAATACTCATGTCAAAGTTGACATGGAAATATCCAGTTTTTCTTTCTTTTCCTCCCCTTATTTTTCCCATCCCTTCCTGAAAGTAGGACTTTCACCCACGGCTAGGTATAGTGCTGCCCAGCATGAGCATTGATGTCGACAGGGGTGACATTACTGCTAGCAGCAGGGGAGACGTATGAGGTATGGTTGTTGTGTGTGGGATAGAGGTAGGACAGAGGCATTGTGTTCACCCGACTTAGGTCAGCTGGATCCAGCTGTAACCCTTTACAGACTAGCACTAAAATGAGTACTGTTCCGGTATTGAACTTTCATTATATGCAAAATATTGACCCTTTTACAGACTGGCGCCAGAATGCGCATTATGCCTGTAATGAACTGTCATTATGAGCGCATTTTGAGGATATAGTCTGTAAAAGGTATTAGGCTAGTCTGTAAAAGTCACTTACTAAGTAAGGTGTATTCATACTCATACTAGCATACTGGATCATACTCATTCAGGTGTACTCAGGACTGTCATTTGGCTTCATACATTACTTTCAGAGCTGCATCAGCTGGGCTCAGATAGACTTCTGCATCTACTACTAACCAACAACAATTGGCCACCTCACAATACCACCTGTTTTCCCATTCTGAAAAACGGTAACATAAAAGCCTCTCTGAACTGTAAACTTCCACTCAGGCTCAGCGCTCCACAAGGCTTGCTAGTCCAATCGGATCCCATTATATTAGTTGAAAAAGTATTCAATGCCAATTCTGCCGAGTTAATGGCAGTGAAATTCATTTTCAACATTTGTAATTGATCTCATCATCTGCCAAGATGGGTACAGATTTGATTATGATCGGACTACCATCATTTGGAGCGAAAGTTGTGTCACACTCTTAACACAGATGGATGGATATGTTTATCAAATGGTAGACATGCCAGCCAACCCTTTTATTTCATTCTGATGCCCGATTACTCATACAAAATGCATTTGGAATGTTGATATCTTTGTTAAAGCATAATGCATTGAAGCGATGTGCATCACAAACAATTTATATATATAGCAGTTTGTGGAAACTATCAGTGCAGTGATCGACGCATACTCCTTTTATTTAAAATTTAAATAACATTCGTGGAAACGGCCGTGGGCAAGTCTAGGACAGCCCGGACACGGTCCGGAGTAAAAACTCCTCCAGTGTGTCCAGGGTTACTGAGTGCACTAGCCGTCGTCTCGTCCTCCAGGGCCTCGGGGCGGTCGGTGATAGTACCCCCACTCGCCACTTGGCGGCGTGGCGATCATTGAGAGATGGTACCAGGGAGAGCAGTCTAGGTTAGAGAGCAGAGATCGCTTATGGTCACGTAGAGTGGGGGACTTGCAGGGGAAAGCTGATCTCACTCCCAAGGGGGCAGTTTTTTTGGACGAGGTCTGTCTCTCAGAGCTTAATGATTGTGAAGTGGGGACTTCATCAGAGTTAGACAGGATTCTCGGGATCCCATCCTGACTGAAGTTTTTCCTCTCCTTTTCCCCTAAGTAGACGGATCTTTTTTTTATATTAGGCCTATAGAACGTGTGTTTATTAAATACGAAGTTTATGGAATACATGTTTTGGTGAAATTCGCCAGATAGATGAATTGCTGGATCGTTGTTTGAGGAATTGCCTTTTTGATATTTTGGGAGAATTATCTGCAAATGTGGTCTCTTCAGAGTGTAAATTCACAAAAAAGTACTTGGTAATGTAGGTATTATAGGGTTATGGGTCTTTTTGGTCACAGCGTGGGAAAAATGGCCATCAAACTATATATGAATTATCATTTGCACTGGAAGATGTATGTTGCCCTTTTCCTGTCATGAGGGAAACAACTGTTTACAAAGAGTTGCATAGCAAATATATAATACCAATTTGTGAAGCTATACAAGTGAATGAATTGCTGATGCATTGATGCAGAAAAAGCCTAGTTGCGTTGTTAGTTCGCACCCAACGCCCTATCTTGATTCCGAAACAACTAGCATTGATAGGGCTCTCCTTAAATAGCCATTGCGATTCTCATACTACTCAAATAGACGCAGCTAATAACATGTGACATAGATACTAGTATCCGATCACCCTGACAGTGCAAGTAAATATTGAATAACAAGTTATGATACTCATATATATATATATATATATATATGTATGTATACATAACTATCTAGGGTTATGTATACTCATTACATACAGTTCTTTTTTATTGTATATGATATGTGCAGGCCCCCCTCAGACCCACTGGCCTGCTCGGCGACGGTCTCAGACCCCGACTCCTAGTGTGATTAAAATGTCATCAAGTGGTTGGGGTTGACATATGACATCTGGTGTGGGGCTCACCACTACTCAGGGGAAGGTTTGGGGTTGGTTTGGGATAGACTTGGGTTTAGTATGGGGTAGGTTTGGGATAAGTTTGGGTTAGGTTAGGGATAGGTCTGGGGTAGGTTAGGGGTAGATCACGGGTAGGTCACAGGTAGGTTTGGGGTAGGTCAGTGGTAGGTTTGGGGTAGGTTAGTGATGGGTATGGGGTAGGTTTGGGGTAAGTTAGGGATAGGTTTTGGGTAGGTCAAGGGTAGGTCGGGGGTAGGTTTGTGTAGGTTTGGGGTAGGTTTTGTGTAGGTCAGGGGTAGTTTAGGGATGGGTTAGGGGTAGGTTAGGGATAGGTTTGGGGTAGGTCAGGGGTAGGTTGGGGGTAGGTCGGGGGTAGGTTTGTGAAGGTTTGGGGTAGGTTTTGTGTAGGTCAGGGGTAGTTTAGGGATGGGTTTGGGGTAGGTTTGAGGAGGTTAGGGGTAGGTCAGGGGTAGGTCAGGGGTAGGTTTGTATAGGTTTGGGGTAGGTTTTGTATAGGTCAGGGGTAGTTTAGGGATGGGTTAGGGGTAGGTTAGGGGTAGGTCAGGGATAGGTTTTGTGTAGGTCAGGGGTAGGTTAGGGATAGGTTAGGGGTAGGTTTGGGGTAGGTTAGGGATAGGTTTGGGGTAGGTAAGGGGTAGGTTTGGGGTAGGCTTAGGATTGGTCTTGGGTAGGTTTGAGGTTTGTATGGGGTAGGTTTGGGGAAGGTTTCAGTTATGTTTGGGGTAGGTTTTTGGTTGGTCTTGGGTAGGCTTAGGGTAGGATTGAGTTGTGTTTGGGGTAGGTTTGGGGTTGGTTTGGGGTAGGACGCCCGGAGTTTACGCCTGGAGTTTGCGCCCGGAGTTTACGCCCGGAGTTTACGCCCGGAGTTTACGCCCGGAGTTTACGCCCGGAGTTTACGCCCGGAGTTTACGCCCGGAGTTTGCGCCCGGAGGTTGCGCCCGGAGGTTGCGCCCGGAGGTTGCGCCCGGAGGTTGCGCCCGGAGTTTGCGACCGGAGTTTGCGCCCAGAGTTTGCGCCCGGAGTTTACGCTTTGTTCTGCTTTCACTTGCAGTTTCAGGTTACATTTACAGTTGCACTTTCCGGCACTTTAGGTTGCATTTTCTGGGCCTTCTGACTATACTTTTGTGCTATGCTTTCTTGCTGCGCCTGGAGTTTGTGCCTGGAGTTTGTGCCTGGAGTTTGCGCCTGGAGTTTGCTCCTGGAGTTTGCGCCTGGAGTTTGTGCCTGGAGTTTGTGCCTGGAGTTTGCGCCTGGAGTTTACGCCTGGAGTTTACGCCTAGAGTTTACGCCTAGAAGTTTGGCCTGGAGGTTACTCTAAGAGGTTACACTTGGAGGTTACACTTGGAGGTTACGCTTGGAGGTTGCGCATGGAGGTTACGCTTGGAGGTTGCGCTTGGAGGTTACGCTTGGAGGTTGCGCTTGGAGGTTAAGCTTGGAGGTTCCAGCTATGCTTTTTTTCAGGTTGCGCTCTCAGCTTACACTTTGCACTTTCTGGTTACGTTTTCCAATAAGCCCATCCCACATTAGGTATATCCTAGGGTTGGAAAAGGGTTGGACAAAATAGCTGTATAAGCCATCCTCGGCTCCAAGAGTTGGGTTTACCGAAACAAGCAAGAAATATATTTTTTTATATCTATAAGTACTTTTCGACCATTGAGATTCCTTAATTTTGATCAATTGACAGATTCCAACAATGTTATTTCCACCCCACTACCAGCCCACAACCACCCCACTACCACCCCACAACCACCATACTACCAAGCCACAACAACCCACAACCACCCCACTACCACCCCACAACCAACCTACAACCAACCCACTACAACTCCACAACCACCCCACAACCAACCCACAACCAACCCACAACCAACCCACAACTACCACCCCACAACCACGCCACTACCACCCCACACCCACCCAACTACCACCTGACTACTACCACCCCACAACCATCCCACTACCACCCCACAACCAACCCACAACTAACCCACTACCACCCCACAACCACCCCACAACCAACCTACAACCAACCCACAACCACCCAACAACCCACTACCACCCCACAACCACCCCACAACTACCACTGCACTACCACCCCACAACCAACCTACAACTACCAGCCCACAAACACCCACAAACACCCCACAACCACCCCACAACCAACCCACAACTACCACCCCACAACCACCCCACAACCATCCCACTACCACCCCACAACCAACCCACAACTAACCCACTACCACCCCACAACCAACCTACAACCAACCCACAACCACCCAACTACAACCCCACAACTACCCTACTACCAACCCACAACCACCCAACAACCCACTACCACCCCGCAACCACCCCACAACTACCACCGCACTACCCCACAACCACCCCACTACTAACCCATTACCACCCCACAACCAACCCACTACTGCCCCACAACCGACCCATAACAAACTCATAACCACCCTACAAACAGCCTAGAACCAAACAAGAACCACCCGGAACCACCCCTGAAGCCCCTCACTTTTACCCCCTTCCCTCTTGTTTCAACAGGAATATAAGGAACCTACCTCTGAAATTTCAAGTCGATAATTTAAATAGGGCCTAAGATATCAGTTTTCAACAATCAAAAATGAATAAAGAAATTGAGATTTGTAATCTATATAATTCATATCTGATAACATTTATAAAAAATATTATCAAACAGAGAAACATATGTCCCACTCTTGGTAAGCTATCCTAAAGGATTTTACATTATTTAAAATTGGAAGTGGTGGTGAGTCCCCCTCATACCCTGGAGTGGTCCATCCAACCTGATGAGGTCCAGCTGTTCACAGCACCACAGGGGGTGGGGTGTAGGGGGAGACGGTCCCCGGCCGGGACGTTCAGAATGGGATTGAGGGGGGCCTGTGTGTATAGCTAATGATCTCACCTGCAAAACATCCTTGCATTGTATCATGTTATGTTTACTTGTTGTATTTTTTAAGCAATAACTTATTGGCCTCTTCCTCTTCAAAATATTTACACAGAGAAACCGACCCATAATAAGTGAGCGATAATGGAGGTAAACTCCATACAGACGCCCGCATGGACGGGCCCAGACTAAGTGTTCAATTTAAAACGGGTCACGTGACAACGACAATGCCAATTGGTGAGGTCATTGAGGTCATGTCGTTTTAAAGTAAACGTCTTAGTGGGGCAAGAGAGCGGAGAAAAACCCGACTTTTTAGTTAAAAAATACTCTCAGAGATTGGAAACACGAAAGTGAATCTTTAAATTGGCAATTTAATTGCCTGCTATTACGTCCACCTCCCGACACGCCTGGGATATACCACAGAACGAGCCTTTCTTTGCAGACCTTTAATGCCAGGTCGTTCAGGTTCAAACGGAAACCTTTTTCAGAAACGTACACCCAGTTGGGTATATGGCGCCGATTCGAAGCGATAGTAATTTTGTAAGCTCTATAATTATGGGAGAGATAGAAAAAGTTCGTGATAAAAGCTAAACGACCACCTGACGGTTGAACCGGACCTCCCAGGTTAACAAAAACGGTTAAGAGGCGTAGCAAAGTCCTGGAAATGAGGGCTAGGCGCGGAGTACTGTTGAAGCCTCGATCACGTCTTGCAAAACTTGTTTAATATTTCTGAGCAATATATTATGTAGCGCACATATCAGCTCATAATGATCGATGCATAAAGTTTCAAGATTAGGGTAAAAAGAATAGCAGGGTTGATTTTGACTTCTTCTGTCTACTACTTCGTTCCACTACTTCTAATGAGGGATTCTCTAGACTAGAATACATAATTATTGGCTACATATTTATGTACATTAAAGTTTATGTACATTATAGTTATGGTCATATTTATGTGACCGCTATTCTGGTTATCACAAGTGCTGGTTTTATCAAAATATGACCTTGATTGCATTTTATCTACAAGGTGGAACTATGGAACATGTACATAATATTATGACCAGGACACCATTGTATAATGCTACTGCAGGTAATATATCCACAACTTATTTAGTGAATACTATTAAGCACTATGCTGTATCTAGCTACAAAACCATTTAGTAAAAGTTGGGCCAGATATATACCTAATGTCTAGACTAAAGCTGATGTCATTGTTTAACTCTCCTGACATGTTTCTAGAAATGGCAATGACGTGTAATATGTACCTGAGATACCAAAGCTGGATCAGAATTACAGGTGAGGGTGTTGACATAGAAGGAGACCTGGTCAGTTCATGGTTAGCTTTCTGCGCGGTTACTACACTGCCAAACACTTTAAACTTAATCTCGGGTCGCTTCGAGTAGGTGTGTGGGCGTAGGACCACAGCCTTAGACAGCCAACTATTTGCTGACTCAAATTATCCACAGTGATATGCGAAACTCAGATACGAAAACACTTTGACTGAATGTGTGTCTGACTCTAATTCCACAAAAGGCACTGTAACCGAAAAGCTGGATGGATAAGTTAAAGATGGGAGGGCTAAAGACGCTGGGACATCATTAATCCATTGAAGACACCATCTTTCAAATAGCGAACCATTTGCAAATTTCAAAAGATTAAAAAAGGAGATAAGAGGGGGAGAGGGTCAATACTGCAGATATTCTAACTGAGGGGAGAGGGAGTTAAACAAGTGGTGATCTGTCAAGGGGTCGTGCCTCGGCCGCCCCCTCCGCCTCACTTCTCGCGATAATCCACTTCTCCTCACGGCCTTCTCGTCCGCCATCTTGCGCGCTGAAGGACCTTATTTATTTGCACTTCAAATACCATACAGTAACCCGAACCATAGTAACCCTCCCGGGCCCTCCTGCCCTCTCCACCCTACTCCCCCCAGGTTAAAACCCTGCCCCCCGACGCCGGGATCCAAGCGCCAGACGACGATCCAGCCATCGTTCCTGCGCGCGCATCCCTACCTCTTCCGGGATGCAACAGAGTACCCTGGCGGCGGCGCGGAGAACTGGGCGTCGTGCTGTGAGTATTGCTCCGCGACGCATGGGTCAACACGGACGGTTTGCTCACACTTCTCGACATTATCCGTCCGCCCCCGCCGGCGGCGCAATAAAATGGGTCGTTACACGGGGGATGGCTTGGAAGGTAAACAAATAACAAGCAGAAATCCGGCTTGGGATCGTCTCAACCAATGTTTTGGAATCGCTCAGATGCCTGGGCATGATCTTAACATGAGACTGTGTCTCTTGGACTAAGGTTTACAGGTGAACAGTAGACATTGGATTAGGCATGGCTTGGTATCCCGGTCTGTGATCCCATTCTGGTATTTACCTGTTTCAGGTAGTACATTTTGGAATGAATTTCAGAATACCTGGCAGTTCTACTATTAGACCAACAGATATCGAAAAGATATGATAACACATCTACGTTCCCCCTACGTATCAGAAATATAAATGGTCCCCGCATTACATGTTTACATAACATTTAAATACGATCTATAGGAAGATTAAGGGAGGCACCAGAAATGGCTCTCATTTTAATATGGACCTGCATGGCTACAGCGCGCCTTGTCACGGCATATCAATATCACTATTTAGAGGTGGGGGCTTTTGTTAAATCATTATGATGAATAGATCATTGAAGGACATCAAGAAGACTATTTAGAGTACAATACCAAAACCCTTTGAAACAAAACTGATCACCTGTAATATTCAGTGACCAAACCATCTCAGCAGCGGCTGGGTCACCGCACACAATGATAAACGACATAAACAAAGTTTTTTTTGTCTCAAACAGCAGGCCAAATCAATACATTCATTTGACTGGCCGACAGCGGAGGCAGTTGGTGGCCACAGGAAATCATGTCACAACCTGAGGTTATCCCAGTAAATCCCCATTTATCGCCCAGTGCTTGGGCCGTTCAGCTCAAGGTCGTAAATCGGGCCTAACGAGCCCACCTTTGACTGGAGGGGGAGAGTCTGGGCGCTACGAGCTTTGATCTTTATTCACCATCAGGGCGATCCAGGAGTCCTGTCAGCTTGCGAGGTCAATAGGGGTTTCTTTAGAATGCACAGGTTCTTTTATTCCCTGACAAAAGTGGTACTTTATGCTTAACTGTGGGCCTATAATATAGAGTAGTGAATTTCATTTCATTGATTGACCTCAAAGTTCGAATACTCTCTCTATTTGCCGAGTTCAGCCCGACGTGGTACACAGGCTTATCGATCCACACTGCTCAGTTATTCTGCGGTGCATTTGGCATCTGATGTATTTGCTAGTCTCCGGCTGGCTTTTATGGTTTGAATAAATTAAACTTCACACTATATTTGGGGGTATTTTGAGTGTGCATTCTATTCGCAACAGGGTTTAGTCATTTACTTATTCATAGTCCTGTAACATATTTATGCCATGATAAGGTGTTGTCCAATAGTTCATAAACGGAAGACTATTGTATTGTGTTTCCACTGCTTTGCAATGATAATTTTTTCCTCAATTCTAAAAGCTTCAAAATAGTGCTTTGTTTCACAGCAGCGTACCGATTCTGACGGATTTGAAAGAAAAATTTTCCACGTGAAAATTAATTGGCTGTTACTTTAAGTTGCTCTCAGTCTGTCATAAAGTTGAGTTGCTATGTTATAGCGTTGAGTCGTCTTGACTTTAGATCATTAGTTTTTAAGGTTGAGTTGCTCTGTTTTAACACAGAGATTGTCAGTTTTGACGTTTCGGTTTTAACCCTGAGATCATCAGTTTTGAGCAAAGAGTATAGCAATGGGTTGTTCTGTTCAAACCAAGAGTTGGTTTGTTATAGGTTGCAGGTGCTCGGCAACTGTGGAGCTGCTCGGAAACCCAAGCGTGGCACATGATGGGTCGGCCTTTATTGCCCACCTAGCGCTACCTCCAGGCCCTAACTCAATACCTGCTCATCGATCTCTCCAGGGGTTCCCCTCCACGGCGTGCGTGCCTCGTGGTGACCATGAATAATAGATAGTCGGGGAATTCTAGTGTGATATCTAACACGGCGCGAGAGGCAGGCCTTCACACCCACAGTAAAAAGAAGAAAAAATAACATAGGTATATAATTAAAACAAATAAAGAAAAAAATAAAGCATTCTTTCAGCTGTAGACCTACCCGTATACTAACCCACCATCATCCTGGAACCCCACACTAGGCCTTTCTTTTCCCAGAGCCGCAACTGGCTTTGTAAAAAGTCACCCAATTTCTCCTAGCATGCCAGAGTACTGCTGTTGAAAAATTCAAAATACAAGGATACCGAGCTTCTCTCTCTTCGTGCGTTTTTCTTTACTCTTTTTTTAACAGTCCGGATCCTTTTATGTTTGCCAGGAACAAGTGCAAATTCAGATTCACATTGACTATTGAGGGCATGTATTTGGAAATGTTTGTTGTTTTCATATGGTCAGACTTTGGTTCTATTACAGTTCACATAACTTTTGTGCTATACCCCTTCACATTCTTTTAAGTTAATGAAACATGTGCACATGTACAATGAAATAGAGAAAGAATTACACAGAATAGTTACGGATCATGTGTTGGCAATGCCTACTTAATACACGTTTCTACTGTACTTCGGACAATGTTTGCAATATGGTACTTCCGAGTTTCCACATATTGTAATACATGTATCTGTATTGGGTTCTGAATTGCTAGCTTTTAATTGGACTATTATTCTGGTTGCATACTCGTACCGTTTCCGTAAAACAAACAGTGCAGTTAAACCTCATTTGCTTGGCCTAACTTTTTTTGATAATTTTTTTTGTACGTGGAGGGGTTTGTGCTAAAGGGGGTTGGGTTTGTTGTGAGCTGTCCCTAGCTGGGACCCATGTGCACCAGCTATACCTGTCAATATCCCTAATTTGCATATTGATGCGTGAACAATGGGCTTTGACCTCGTTTTTACGTCACGATCCCAGCCAGCCTGAAAAATGAGCCAGCGGCTACAATTGAACGGCAGGTAATGCTTTTTGATCCACATTTTAAAGTTAGAGGCATCATATTTTCGCGGGGGATATGCCAATAATGGCCTGGTACAGACATAACCATGTTCAATGTGCCATCACCTGTGCAAGGTTATATCATTACTGTGCATGGAAAGTTTTCCAATAAATATACATGCTTTTAACTTTTAGATGGAGTTGCTAGGTTTTGGGTCAACTTTAAAAATCTATTGTTGGGTTTTAGCTATAGCTCAGCAATTCAAGTTGAAGTGCGTCCGTATTTGAGTTCTCCCATGACATAAATAAATAGTGGCATTGTACCCTTGCATGCATGCTCTGCCGTGTGTTGGGAAGGGGTGGAAGCTGGGAGGGGGTTGGGTAGTTGGTGTAGGTAGCTGAGCATTGGCCATGTCAAATTTGCTCCAAGTGGTGCATGAAGTTCAAAATGAGAATTATTACAGAGCGTTTGAACGATATCCTGGTGCAGGAATTAGAATATAACGACCGCTATGGCCTACTTTGGTGCGGCAGACGGAGTAATGGTGTACTTGGAGTACCTCTTAGTTTCGTCTGTGTCACTCATATTTATGAAATGATAATGATAACAAAAAGTACGTTGAATAAGAAAAACTCCAGACGGTGTTGACCCAATGGGCGGAGTACAAAGTACTTTAATACAGTTCGTCCAGGTTCAGAGCTAAGAGCAAGCATAGTTGGAACATAGATATCCATGCTATCACCATTCCCAAATGAAAATAGCTTTTAAAACTAAATGTATACTCCTAGTTTAAAGGATTAAGGAAATAAGCATACTTTTTTTCGACACCCCTCAAATAACTCTGTCAAGCTACTATGTCATCAAATAAAGCTTTGCAAGCTGGATAAATCATAGTTTTAACTTAAAAACAAATTGCTTCTGCATCAATCGGATTTACCATTACTACTATTTCAAGTTTTTGAAAGTCAATTGCAAGATCATTTAGTATATTTGCTTAAGTTCTGAGTGGTAGCCATGGCCAGTTGACACTGGCTATCCTGCCATGTGTTTACACTCTAATAGCGATTCGGGCTGATAATTTCATGGGAAAGCGAGGTAAAAACTGGCACGGACAGATGTAGGAGGCCAGGGGGAGAGATTTATGGCAGGTCTACATGCTAGGACTGTTGACCCGGGATTTTGAAACAGGACTCATGCACAACGCCAAGTAGAATATGAGAAGTTTGGCACACTCTACAATGAATCAGAACCCTAATTTCTACCTAACTTGATTTAAAGCTTGATTATAAATGCAATATATTATCTAGTATAATATATACATAATAATATATAATTTTACAGATCTGACCTTTTAGATATCGAAAGGCTTCAAGTATTCAGCTGGCATTTTTTACATAATGCAAGATAACAATTAAAACTGATATGATAATGCCCAAATGAAAGGGTTCAGAGGAAGTGGTTAATGCTACAGAACGGGGTATATAAAGTTAATTATTCTAAATTGGCTGTCTAATTACATTGGCTTCAGAGAGAGTCTATGACATAATGGATTACTAAGAACAACACTAAACGTTCTCATTAAAACAGGGCTGTTCCTTATGTTGCCTTCCACTTTTAGCCATAGTAATGATTCTGAAGAGATAGTTCCTCCTGTAGTCATCAAACCATGACATGACACATTTGTGGAATTAAAGAATTCCTCACAAAAATGTTGTGAATAATGTTATGCATTGCGTCTTGTTTAACATTTCTTTTCTAACACCATTATACTATACCAGTATTCCACACTCTATTATACCAGTATGAAACATTCAAGCATACCAAAATGCTCAACACAAACACACAAAGGGACCCAGTGTGTTCATAATGAAAGGGGAAATCACACCAGTAATGGATATGCTTCCTGTAAGTGACATATTATAATATGGGGGGATAGTTTAGGCTGTCCCCGTGAATTGTCCAGAAGGGTTATGTAAAGAGCAGAATAATGTCTGCACCATACAAGGGTTGGTATTTTGTTTCCCGAGCCCGGAAAGTATGTCATCAGGTATACACACATGGGGGAGGGGATTGCTAGTCACGCGACCACTGTTCGCACCGCTTACAGCAGAGTATGCACTTGGACCATTTTCGGTCCCCAATTCTCTACACCCCCACGACCACACGGTACATGCTCATGTGTCTTAGTACCACGCATGTGAGGCCCTTCTTATACTGGCAATAGTTTGCTCTCAGAGTTGTATATGGTTATGCTCTGGTGGTCAGGCTTGGCAATGTATGTCTACGTACTATAGGTGACAATCTGTATCATTTTATAATCAAGTAGAGTTGAAATAAATAAGTGATGCAAAGTATTGCATCATGCGCAGATATATTTCCCTGTAATTTTCAACTTAAATTTGGTAAAGTGATAGTCTAGGATGTTACATGTAGATAGTGGTTGAATTGGAGATCTCAACATCCATATTATATGAAACATTATTCAAGTTTTAGTTAACAGTGTATAAGCTTTATATTCAGACTGAAATGCAATCAAATACAGCATTTAGAAGTATACTGTTGGCACATTCATAGAGTACACCCATCCTAGACATCATTGTGCAGACATCTGTAGCTTCACAAATAATAATTAAGGTCATCCTTGCCAGTAGACTGGCATGTTCAAAGGGCATGGCATAGTTGTGCACATGGGGGTTGAGCTAGCATTGGGGCAAACCCTGGGCTAATCTCTCCTCTCGGGCAGAAGAGCTCTGTTTCCTTGGCAGTGCTCAAAGTTCTTGAAGCAAAAAATCTTTGCCCGTCCACCTCATGCCCGAGTGGGCTGTGTTGAGGAACACCCCGCACGGAAACCTGTAGGCCTTACTTCACCTCTTTATATACCTTGGTTATGCTAAAGAAATTACAGGCCTACTTATTGCGACGTCCCCTTTGCACCTCACATCGTCCTATAGGCCTATATAATGATGGCAATTAGAACAGCCTGTACGATGATAGCATATTCCCGAGAGACTTGTATGCTTTCGTAATCAGTCGTACTTGTACCCACTACTTGGAATAATTGCAGTAATTATGATTATCCCAAACATTCAAATGTTATAGTTGGAACCCTTTGACAGTTATCTAATATAAGTTTATTCTAAAAAAGAAAAAGAAAAAAAAAAGCGTGAGGTAAAGAGCTAACGTGCTCTGCAACCCTGGATATATATATATATATGTTTATTATCGGATGATATGATTCGATGCATCTTCATGTGTAATGATGTTTAAGTCTGTCCAAACATGGCATCAATATGAACCGGGATGACCCGAGTTGCAGCCTGCCCTGTAATGAGTTAATCAACAGGAGGCCAGCATCCATTGTGTTTGCTGAGCTAACAAAGGGTCGTCCCCCGCCCCTGCCGACCCCCCTACACGACCGAGGGACCTCTCCGGGCCCACACAGACCTTGTTTCCCACGTCATAATAACCCTGCCCGCGAGGACCGGCCTCGGGTCGTGACCTGGTAATGGAGATCAGGCGGGAGGCGGACAGCAGCGACCTACTGTAGGTCCATTAGCAGTCCTAGTGGTCACCTCACCTGACCCTCTCCCCCTCTAGCCCCTCACTGACCCACTCACCGCCCTCCCACCCGCCCTCCATCCAGGTAGCAGGTGCTATGTGACCCCGGCGAGATCCGCCGCTGCTCGTGGGCTCACTCGCCGGAAGGGGATGTGCGCGCGTCCAGGAATAGACGGCGAGTCGGTCTTCCCAGTGGTCATGGTTATATTGCCGTCCTAAAGATGCTATGGGTGGAGTAGCTGTAGGTAGTCCTTATGCTGCCAGAGATGCACTTATTACGGGCTGATAGAATTAACCCAGATTCTAGGGCGGAGATAATCCAATTCTGTTGTTATAACAAGTGCTTTTTATTCGGTGCAACATTGTCATAAACGCGGTTCATTTTCAGTTCAACTCAATTTGCAAAGTTGTGCTCTACTCCGTGTTGGATTGTCCATACGGAGAATGAAATGTCGTGAATGAAGAAAATTATTTAAAGTAAACCTAATTCGTGGTGTGAAATGAGGTAACTCTATGCTATGTATTCCTTTATAAAGTAAGGACGTTTTTTCTTTTCTTTTTTCTTTTAAATGACCGGGTTTTCTCAGTAATAACAAGGTGGGATGGGTAAATAGGTAGCGACGTGTGTTAAAATTGAATGTGATGGTTATAGATGTTGACAGCCAATGAGTTATGGGGAGCCACTGCTGCTGGCGGTATATTGATGGAGCCGCTTTGAAGTCGGCCACGCAGCTGGGAGCAGCTGGAGGAGCAGCTGGTGAGCAGATGGATGAGCAGATTCCCTCACACGTGAGCCTCAGTGGACAACCTGCCTGTTCAGTAACCCTTTCTACCCGACCAACCTATATAACTCTTCAATTAGACATTGCCTGGCCGATGTTAAGCCTTTCAATATTGATCATTATTTTTTTTACAATGTGGTAATCGTCAATTGAAAATGCCTGTACCCCATAGATGGTTGTACTTGCTCTTTTGGTGTAGTAGGACTGAAATGAATCTGGCTCACAATATACACGGTGCCCAGGTTTATCAATACGTTCTAGCTGTAAAGCACAAATGGATATGACACATATTGGATGTTTGCTCTCCCCTATATCGTCTACATCCCCTCCAAAAAAGGCAGACACAACATCTTTATCGATTTATCTGTGGTTATTCGGTAGAAACATCCTCTGAAATGCTCCGAAGGTTTGTCTAATAACCTAGTATTCTCATACTAAAAAATGGCTGAGGATAAAAACGAGAAAATGGCGCTATAGATAGTTAACCCACAGAGCAGACGACCTTTGGCGAGTGGGATCAATGTAGGTTTCCCGCCGCTCCGCAGCGCCCTCCCCCGGCGGCAGCGCACACTTGGCTTCACCGCGCGCCGCGCTGTACAAGGCGACCTAGAAAGGCCCCGAATACACAGAACACTAAACCCGCCTCCTCATCATCGACAGTACCCCTTAAAAAATACCTCAAACTCGTGCATCATTCAGCTGATGATATAGCTGCATTACTCAGGGTTTGGGTATGTCGGTTTGAACAGGTTTAAGTCATAGGTCAAATATATTAATAGGAAAACACTATACCAGTGTGACAATGAAGTCTTTTGAAGAGTATTAGTTCTACTTCGTGACCGACATAATTAATGAGCTAATGCAATATTTTGCTCAGCTGTTTACATCTTCCTACGATTATTTTAATGAACCGGCTGTTGAACGTATCATTAATAACACGTAGGCTATTAGTGTTTTATTTAATGTGATACGGGAGCACTGTGAGGGTTGGTTTTTCTCCTCATGTGTGAAAGGTTATTCCGTCTAAAATTAGCAGGCTGGTGTGCATTCCCACAGTTGCCTGGGGCCATATCACAAAAAGTGGCACAAGTATCACTCATTTTACCATTGAATACCGACTATTGGGACCAAGGTACACTCTCTTTTTGGGTGATAGTCGTTTAGATAAGCATTAATCGTGTTTAACAACAACCTTTTTCCAATTGCACATGCAGCTTATCCACGTTAGTTTCTGTAAATTAATAAGAATACAAGTGCAACGTAGGTCTACTATTGGGACAAGAAAATGCTGTGAATCTTCCATTCCTGACCAAAGATGTATCTCTATGCAACCAATCCTCCCCTTACTCAAACACTATTCCCCATCGACTCGCCCCATTTGATATCTGTGGATGCGTTTAGGCTGATCCGTCAGTGTCAGTGACGGTCAGCAGTTCATAAAAACGGCACTGGGGGCGCCACTTACAGGTGCGCCCAGCCCATTCTGAGGCGTTGGTGGTGGTTGACAGCAGGTGGGCAGGACAGAGTGGGATGTGATGCTTAGCACCAGCTGCTCCAGTCCACGGTAGCAGCAGCAGCAGGAGTAGCAGAGACCAGCTGGCCGGCCAACACCAGCAGATGGAGGCAGTTGCAGCAGCAGCAGCCACCAACCATTGAGAGACGCCGGGATCCAATCAGCAGGGATGTCGGCGGGCGTGCGCCGCCTCCTCCACCACCACGTTCTGGCTGAGTGCCTTCCGCGCCTCCTTCCGTTTGCGCGTCAGTGACCACGCGTTCCCCCTGGAGGAACGACCGAACGCTGCCTACCAGTGGCCGACTGGTAACGCCATATAGAGCTATAGTAAGCCAGCTGGCCGCACTGCCATCAGTTCATATGTGTACGGGGTGGGAGGCTGACAGCAGTAGCAGCGGCCGCCAACAACAGCAGCAGTCGTCACAACAGGCATCTGGTGGCGGGCGGCGAGTTGCCACACTTGAGCGGCCGGCCGGCATATACCGAACCATCTGGTCGTGCCGGGGCTGAGTGCAGCGCGGGCCGGCGTCGGGTCAGGTCGCCTGGTGATATTATACGGACAGTGGAAACACAAGGGAGGGGAAACAGCCCACCACCACTACCACCACTACTACTACTATAACCACGCGCCAAACCCATACTGCACGAGCGACGCCCACACCAGCGCCACTCTCAGAAACTACCAGGTGCGCCGTCGAGCAAACTCTCCAAAGTCCCCTCTGAGATAATCAGTCTACCCGGGAGTTTGAACACTGCCACACGGCAGTGGTATAATACCACCCGGAGAGCGGTAACAGACGCCCAGCGTCGGCCCTGACGGCGTCCCCCCTCAGCCGGCCGACCCGCTGAGGACACGGACTGGAGGTGGGCCCGGCAATAGGAGGCCGAGGCAGAAGGCGTTCCGCCCCCTGCACACACTCACACCACGACTCACAGCCCCGGAGTACTACCTGTCACCTGGTCGGGGCCCCGCACACAAGGCAGCGGTAGTAGCACCCTGGTAGTAGTACCGAGTACAAAGCCCCAGGAGGAGGAGAGGTGGTAGGGAACAGGAGGAGAAACTCAACTCCATTGCTTTCTCAACGTTACACCACTGCAATGGCCATACACTCGCTGACAGATGTGCCGCTATTACTGCTCCCACTAACTAAAGGTGGGAGGCGTCACACTTCAATTTTGTTGGGGAAATACTCTCGATATACTTTGTTATCAGGACGCTTATGAATACTGATAGGACTGCCTACAAAGTTAACAGACAGAATCTAACTGTCCTCATTTGAAAGGTTCACAAGGTACCAGTGAAATTTCAACTTAGAAATCCACTACTGGGGATTTCTAAAGCAGCACCACTTACAGAAGGAAGACCATTTGGCACAAGACTGAGTGAAAGTAAGTAATAAGCAATGTAGTTATACATGTATATATCAAGATGGTTGTGCACATTCAAATTGTGTCTCTCTGTATGACTTTTACATATAATATACATACACTTTTGCAACAACCATATCGGTGGGGTGTGTACATATTATATGCATGTAATGTGTTCCTGGGTGGTTTTGTTTGTACTTTGTGTATCAGCCATACACATCTGGGTCGGCATAACTCCAAGTCACCCATCCCAGGCCGTGCCGGGGGGTAAGGGGGTAGGGGTGTGCATGTTTGACGGGCCCTGTGAGGGAGGACCTGGTAACAGCGGCCAAACATGCAGGGTTCTGGGGGGGGGGGGGGGGGGGGGGTAGGTAAGGGGGTGAGGAGTGAGGGGGGTTAGCGTGTGGCTTCGGAATCCCTCTTGTCTTTTTTTATATAGCGCCGAGGCTACTAAAACCCACCAACATCGATCTACCAGTAACCTCCCACTTGGAGGCTGGGAGTCGATCGTTGGGTTGGTTACAGTTTACCAGCTCCCACACATACTCGATACAGATCGACCTCGTTTCAATACTGATGTAATTTCTCTTATGTAACTTCATCAGATCTCCTCCTTCGTCTCCCATATTATGTCTAGATATGTACTAGCTTGGCTAGGTGGTTATGTCTCCCTAATCTAATGTAGATATACAAGTATGACATAAGATAGTTCCATTAACACTTAAGAAATATAAGAAAATATCATATACTCGAAAATATTCCCCTGGTCAACGAGGAATCCTCAAATCTTGATGTCTATCTTCTCTGGCATTGACCATTGTCAAACCTACCTCATGGACCCACCCTCAAACCCCCAACCCAGCAACCCCGACTTCCCCACACCCACGACCCACCCCCGGACAACGACACAGACTCACGCGCTTAGCTTCCAAGTACACAGGGAAAATGGAAATAGCGTGAAGAGTTATTTATATTTCAACGATTTGTGATTAAACATTCATGGCGAGTTGGAGGGGGCACCCCTGCCATACTGTAAACAAGGCAATTGGGAGGCTGAGTGGGATGGGGGAAGGCCCAGGGGTGGAGGGGAGGAGGGGTGGGGGGAGGGAGGGGTTTCACGCCTGACTGAACCCTTCAATAGGACTGTAACACCGCGAAAAGCCGATCCGGAATAAGGTCAACTCACCCCCTCCCACTCGGCCATTACAACATTGACGGTAATTATTAATTAACTGTTGATTGCTATCTGTCAGTCGTCGTTACCTTCGGCTCACGGATTAAAAACGTTTCCATCCTCGGAAACGTTTTTCAAGCATGGCCAAACTGCTTATTGGGCATGCGGCTAATTCCATGAATGGGATTTTTGAACAGCACTGTTATTTTTGGTTCAAAAGAAAAACGAAAAAGAAAATGGGTGATAAATACAGAAAAAAGAGAAATCATCCTCAATACCAGGACATAAAACTACATCTGGGACAGAATAAGGGCGGCTGACTTCCTTCCACGCATGCGTACAAGCGTTCGGTCGTGCGTTATGACACATGCTGAGTGAGGGTTGCTGGGAGAGAGGGCACAAGGAGAAAGGGGGACAAGGAGAGTGCAGGGAGAGAGGGCCATGCAGGGAGAGTGCCTGGGGAACCCTCACCTCTCCCTAGTAGAAAAACACGCAGCGCTCCGAGCGGGTTTGGGCCAAGTTACCAAGGTGAGGGGGCGGGCTTTGTTTTTTTAGGGTTAATGAACTGCGGGAGTTGTTAATGGGGCTTCTGCATTACGTGATCACTTTTCCTTTCCCAGGTTGCACGCGGAACTAGCGTCCCACAGGACCTGAAAACGGACCGGTATTCTATTTCCATCGCACAAATGAGCGCACATTTTAAGACCCTATACTGCCAACCCCATAGCAAAGGAAGTCATTTACTCATTATGTTTTATTGTTGCCATAAACCCAAATACCAGTTGGGCGCGGCATCCTGATAAAGAAAAATCCCCCAAGTTAAAATTACATGGGTTGCTATTTTGAGTAAAAGATCCCATACGAGATGACACGAAAATACGCTTTTTATGGGCCCATATTAGCCTCCATTTTGGTATCCTTGCCAACCACGTCCTGCAAGGCTTAACAGAAGGCATTTGATGAAGTAAGCAAGCTCCGCACGCACATCTCGGTTAAAGCTCAGGACGGGCCAGTTATGATGTTGGTGTATGGTTAATATCGGGGTCGGGGTGTGTGCAGTTTGTGCATAGAGTTAGAGCTGAGGCTAGGATGAGGTGAGGGCTGAGGCCAGGGTATATAAAGTGAGGGCTGAGGTCAGCGTAGCCTAAAGCGATGGCCAAGGTGATATATGCTTGGGGTGTAATGCAAGGGCTGAGGCCAGGGTAAGGTGAAGACTGAAGACAAAGTAGAGTGAAGGCTGAGGCCAAGGTAAGGTGAGGGCTGAGGCCAGTGTAAGGAGAGGGCTGAGGCAAGGGTAGCCTAAGGCAATGGCCAAGGCAAGGGTAGGGTGAAGGTCGAAGCAAGGGTAAGGCCAGGGTAAGGCCAGGGCTTAGGCCAGGGTAAGGCCAGGGCTTAGGCCAGGGTAAGGCAAGGGCTTAGGCCAGGGTAAGGCAAGGGCTGAGGCCAGGGTAGGCTGAAGGCTGAAGACAAAGTAAGGTGAAAGCTGAGGCCAAGGTAAGGTGAGGGCTGAGGGCAGGGTAAGGAGAGTCCTGAGGCCAGGGTAGCCTAGGGCAATGGCCAAGGCAAGGGTAGGGTGAAGGCCGAAGCAAGGGTAAGGCAAGGGCTTAGGTGAGGGTAAAGTAAGGGCTGAGGCCAGAGTAATATGAAGGCTGAAGCCAGGGTAAGGTGAGGGCTGAGGTTAAGATAAGATGAGAGCTCAAGCCAGGGTAAGGCGAGGGCTGAGGCAAGGATAAGGTAAGGGCTTGAGGCCAGGGTAAGGTAAGGGAAGGAGTGTCGCTCCTACCTCCACACTTCCGCTTCCCAAGCCCCCTCACCCACCTCAACCTCTAGACCCAGCCCAGGTCATCCCCTCCCTTTATTCTCAACTACCCTCACCCCACCCTCTCTACCACAAGCTCTTGGTCCTGGCTCCTACCCCTACCCCTTTCCACTCATTGCGTGCATAGATATATGCACATGTATCCTCCCCACTGTGCTTGTCCGCTGGAGCTATAGGGTGCAGAGCATAACACGTCCAGAGAGTACAAACCACGAAAAGGTGGAAGGGAAAGTATGTCGAAGACTTTCCTGATTAGGTTTTCCTTGAAAACAAGAAGATATTGTATTTAGCAACCCTAGAAAGACAGTAAGATGCTCCGAAACTAACATAATGTAGTGTCTTCTGAATCAATGGAAACAGAACTGTGCTGTGAACTAATACAGAGGGCCAGTCATTGTGTACTAAAGCTAAGATTGTGTGTATGAAAGTATACGTAGCACCACTATCTTTCGAATATGCCGAACAGATAGGGGAGGGGCAGGGGGCGTAGAACATTGAGTTGGCCTGTTGACAGCTCACTGTATGAAGTTTAATTTCTCCATTGAGGCGTTGAATGTGGGTTGAAAGGTTGTCACCCTAGTTGCCAGATGTTAGGTTGCCTACGGGCAAAGTTGGAGAGAGTGGGGTACGACTATGAGGAATAATAGTGGCCAGGGAGGGGTGAGGACGGCCTGGTTATTGTGTAAAGACTGTGCCAGCTTACACGTTGGTGCTACATGGATTGAATCAGGGAGTAAGTTATCAAGTCATACTGAAGGGCTAGGAAGACACATACATTCCTTGTATTTACTTATTAGGCAAAAGTTATGGCAAACGTATATACCAATACGCATTTCTTTATTAATTAGCATCGCTACCTTTGGTATTCAGCTACTCGTCATCGAGCATAGGAAATCACTTAATTATTTTAGAGAATGCGTGTATGTTCATCCAAAGAATCATCTATCGAAAAACGGATATAAGAACGTTAAATGAGAAATATATAGAATGTAAAAGGATCTTCTTCATTCAGTGTGTTTCCACACTTCCTTGGAAAGCAATTAGTATATCGCATCCCCCTCCCTCCCCTTTGTTAGACTGAAGTACGGTTTGCAAGCCACGGAAAACAAGAAAAAACTAAACATGTTGACCGATGTCTATTGACACAAAAAGGAAAGCAAACGGCCATCAACAGGAAGGCCTCAATTGGCACCATTCTTGCCTTGAGTTTTTTGTGGGAGGAACAAAGATATGTAACCCAAAGAAAAACTATGTTATAGGAGAACTGGTAATTAATTATATCTATCATGTGTCCAGATTTCCATCAGAACTGTAGGAGTAGATTACCTCATGAAAACGGGATTGCTTCTACGCCCACAAAGAAACTACGAAATTGAACGGAATGAATTGCTTCCCCGTGTCTTAAGGGCGATGTGCTGTCAGAGATATTGTCACCTGGAGAGGTGTTGCCCCACTGTCAGGTGTCAATCATACTCACCTGGTTACCGGCAGAACACCTGCGGGCTATTAAGACGTGGCCTACAAGACTTTTCAGGTGTCTTGTGATGGTAAAAACAACCTCTCTTATTAACCTCAACAACTCTAGCTGATTAAAAGCAGCATTGGCCCTCCCTGAAGCTCACCTCTGATTGCTTGTCCCAGCTCCGGCAATTTGTAAGGGGTGAGAAATCTGGGTTGTTATCAATGAATGTTGAATTTCATCTTTGTCCCGACGCCCTCATTTATTCGGGTGAAGTTGCAACAACAGGAAACTTTGAACCTTGCGCACTACCATGATAATCATGAGGGAATTAGAAAAAGCTAAGGACTTGAGTGCTTAGAGTTTAAATGTTACCACTCTTTTGTGCTCCAGCACCAAAGTAGGACGTTCTATTCGAGAATTTTTACAAAAAAGTTACCTGAACTCATCTAGCAACTTCGACTTAGTACTCTACACGCATTTGTTATTCCTTTCAAGCGGCGGCCGCAGACAGGACATATAGATTGCCTCGGAGGTTGAACCGGGTGCAGTCCGAGGCTTTCAATAGGCAGTGGTTAATGACAGGTGTCCTGAGAGCAGGTAAAAAGCACGCGCATGCCCACGTAGCCATCCGACTGTGAACGGCCCTGGTTGCATGGGAAAAAAACGAGATTTTCATTGTCCACTGGATTTATGTAGTTTAAGGTTATGGTACAGGCTTAGTACGGTTAAAATGCATGTATGTACCCCTAAATTGAAAGCTTCTCTGCGTTGACATTAGAAAACCAAAATCGCTGGATGCAAATGAAACTTAGAAAGAATTATGTGAAATTACTAGGGATGCAATGGAATGATACATTTTAAAAACATCATTCACACAGTTGAGTTGTATACACATTTATTAAAGAACATAACTGAGATAATGATACTGATGAAGCTGTGCTATAAGAAGATGGACGGAATTTGCGTGGGTGCTTTATCCATGACAAAATATACGAAAGGGAACATTATCCAGTACATGTACTCAGAAATTCATCATGATTTTCATGATATTGAGTTATCTCATTTCAAATGTTCATATCAGACTGCAGGCGATGTGAGTTAAGCGACAGGTTCCCGTCTGCTCTATACCTGACTGACTGTCTGAATTAAGACGACAGGTAATTACCCCAACTCCTGCCCCAAATCAGTCTCCACTTAACTCCAACAGCCGCCAGCTAGCAGCTGCTCGAGGCAGTGTGGGCCTAAAGTGGCAGCACTGACACAATTAAGCGCCTAACTAGCCCTCAGCCAACTGCCAGTGGCGAAATCTGTCAACTTCTGACTATGCTGTATGTATGTATGTATGTATGTAATTGCAATTGGGAAATATTTGATCCATCATAGTTTTACTCGATGAAAATTGAAATTGACAAGTTATGAGGGTTGAGATGATTGTGGTGTTTGCAATATTTGATTATTGCTTTGATGAAGCTAAAAATGTGCCATCACTACTCCTGGTTGGTTTGGACGGTAGCGAGGGAGCATACGTGTATTAGTGGGTGAATTTACCCTGTGCTTGTGATTAATTAGGGTAATTAGCTACCTAAATGTCTCCCAAGTGAGGTCGCGACGTTACCATTACCCACCGCATTTGTCAACCTACCTTTCCACACCACACTCCATAAACTATAAGGTATGAAGGGGACTCATCAGGCTGACGCTTCCCTTTGTATAGCACCTCATTCCCCAACGCCAATGTTAGGCCCTATTGTCTTACTCTTTAAGGATGAGGGATCATTATTCTCCATCCAAGCGCTATTTGGTTAGTGGCACAATGTCCCTGAGCCAGGTGCTGTGTTGGGATGTAGTAGGGCGAGTAGTGTAAAAAGTACCTCGGATGGGGGTAATTGGAAACACTAATTACTGGGTTTATCAGCTAAATAGGTCAGGATGATACTCGTGCCAAATATCGTTCTCAAGTATCTTAGAAACGTGAACAACTCGGGGGCGTGTGTCTATCATCAATCCAAGAGCCATGTCAAACATCTGAAGAGCTCAGAAGCGGTTCTCTTTTGACATGGTTATGCCGCGAAAGACTAAAGCCTGTGTCGACTAGTTGGTATGCCCGGGAGTGTTTCCAGTGTCGTCCGCTCCGTCCATGTAGTATGTAAGCTGTGTACGTCAAACTGGGTTATCGGACACGGCGTCCTGATCCCCTAAAGCCCCGCCACACAAGCCCCCCGCCTCCGCCCTCAGCCCCTCTCCCCGCCGTAGTAACGTGAAACGCGATCAATGTCTGTGAGTAGCTTACTGAGTTGGGACCCTGCGTCGGGCGTCGGCGCCCCAGATCCGCCCCTCCTCCCACTCTTTACCCCCCCATCACTGCCCCGCCACCGCCGTTACCGTACCGCCTGCGGGCTGCGGATGGCGACTTCCGGTCGGCGGCTAATGGAGGGCCCCGCTTAGGGCTTTTAGGGTTCAATACGTCGGGGTTCAATTGAAGGGCGCGTCTGTGGGCATCTAGAGTCGGCCCCAGAGGGGGATGCTGCTACTGGAGCATCAGGGCGCGCATGTATGCGTCGCGTCCCTTTTACGCTTCTTCCTTCCGCCGCCCCTTCCCGCCTCTTCCCCGCCCGCCGCCTCCAGTGGGTAAAGGTTACCTAGAGCCGGGCCCGCCGCCGTTTGTTTTGGGCGCCCGCCAGTAGGAGGCGCTGATTGCACCGCCGATACGCCGCGCCATCTAGCGTCTATCGACGATCAACTTCCGGTGTAATCTGTCTCCTACTCGGAAGCTGATGGGATTTAGAACGTTGATTCTGAGGTTCAAGTGCAAGTATTTGGCGCTACTGTCTACTCCATTTAGAATAGCAGTGTATGGATAGTAGTAAAGAAACACTTGCAGAAACCAGGCAGTGAATGAACTATTCCCAAACCACGACAGTTGAGCAATCTTATATGTGTGACATGCCGCGCGCTTTTATTGATAGAAGAATTATGGCTGTATGCATTGCATTGTACATTACGTATTGCAACTATATAACCCTGACTTTTGTGAAAGTGTATGATTGTATGAATAGTTTTCAGGGAAGTTTTTTTATTACATGAGTATACAAACATATATATTTGCAGATTGTTTTATTATGGTTAGATCTTTTTGAACATATAAACATTATATTCGACAGTATGGGATGGTGCAAGCACTTCTGAAAACAGATGAGTGTCAGTAGAGAACCAAAACCTTTGAGGTGAGTGTAGAAAAGTCTCTCTAGTCCAATCAGGCCCGATCTATAAGTGATCAATGGAGATGATTGATCGGTCGGCGGGCTGGGTGCACCTTGACCCAATCTCACCTGTGGGCCTCCTGGAGGGCGGGGGGGGGGGGAGGTGATAAAGGGGGTGAGGGGGTGGGGAGCAGCAGGGTGACAGGCAAGGCTGGTTTAGAATACCTCCACAGCGGCCGTTCCCATGGCGCTATCCTCCCATCCCTCACCGCCACTATTCAGAAGGGGAGGCCGGCTATATAGGTTATTGGCGAGCTGAGAGGGAGAGGAAAGGGAAGGAAAGTGCCCGTTTTGTGCTGCTGTGCGCATGAAGCGAAAACAAAGAGGGCTACAGGGGTGTCTCGACAAGTCGGGGAGGGGGGCGGGCAGGGAAAAGTTGGCATCGCGCGGGCTGTATGGAGGTAGGGGCGGGCGGGCGGCACTACTGGCAGGCCAGCCCTGGTGGTGGTGGTGGTGGTGGCGGCGGTGGTGGTATATGCTTGGGGTGTACTTGTGATGCTTGGCAGTGGAGTATCAAGCCGGAGCCCCTGCTTCCCACGCGGAGACCCCGGCCGTCGGCCGGGCCCCGTCCAAGCTGGCGGCGGGCGCGGGGTGCACGTGCCGTCAACCCCATGATTCGATTAGCGCCGTGTGTGCGCACCACTGCCCGCTTGGCCCGGTGTGAGGCCCGCGCGCCGTGGTGACCGGGTGCAGCCGCCGAGTACGGGCCGGCCAGCCAGCAGCCGCCCCCCGACCAGCCAGCCAGTAGCGCCAGCAGCCGGCGGGGGGAGAGTGGAGCAGGGGTAGGGGGGTGGAAGGAAGGGGGTGTGGGGAGTAGGGGGGAACAGGAGCATTGCCAAGCGGCGCTGTCCCATCCCGCCACCACCACCACCGCCCCACCACCACCACCATCGGCCCGACTAAGGGCACTTGGCAGCCGCCCACCGCCCGCCGCTGGGGGCCGAGCCAAGGGGGCGCGAAGCCCTGCTGGACGAGGGTATAATACAGGCAGGAATAGGGGACGACCCGCGCCGGGCATGGGAAGAAATCTGCGGAAGGGATCCGGTGGAAACAAGTTGGGTGCGACGTCCCCGTCAGGGCGCGACGTCGGCGCCCTGCCGTCCGCTGTCGCCCGCGCCCGTGAAGTGTCGCGCCACGCTGCGCCGAGTCGCGCCGAGTCGCGTCGCGTCGCGGCTCGTCGCGTAATCAATGTTCAATCAGTCATCCCATCTGCCATAAGAAAATGTTCTTATTATACAATTTCCATACAATTAACCATACTATATCATTTGGAAATGGTTACGCGACACTCTTATTACACGGATTTCATTCAAGCATGATGATATGCAAGTTTCCTCAAATTAATGAAGTCTATTAAGAACAAGTGAAAAGGTCCTGGACAATGTAGGGCTTCTGGCGGTCGACGTATGTGAGTGCACACCGCCCTTTAAACAACCCACTACATCAGGGGCTCAAGTAAAAAAAAAAAAACTTAAACCCTAATGAAAAAAGTTCCGTCCCCTCCCCTCCAAACCGTGCGGGTGGCAGACATTATCAAAGCGGTGGGGACAAGGAGAGCTCAGCGGTAGGGAGTCCTCAAAGCGAGCCCCAACCCTCCCACAACCCTAATCTAGTCTCAGCCAAGAGGACGTTTTTGTCTCCTTTTTGTTGGGTTTCCTTTTATGTTTTCTTTAAAAGTCTTAAACGTGACGAAAACATGAACTTAAAAGTTGAGCCGACATTACGGTTAGCCGTCACACCGTTGCCTCTGTGGGAAGGAAGAATTTTAGTTGGCCACGTAAAAGGGTTTATTCACTCTTCAAGCAGGGAAACAGTCGTGCCCTTGCTGTACTTGCAGGGTGATTGTAGGACTAGTATGTTTCCTTTATTAGACTTTAGGCCTCCATTGTCGTTTAGGATCCTTGTCCTTATTCAGTCCTCCATTGTCGTTTAGGTTCCTTGTCCTTATCGTTTTTGGTCATTGTCGCGACATAGACGCTGACGACTTCGCCAAATTCACTGCAGTTCAGTACAGGGCTTCTTCTTTCCTTCCCTGTCTCCTTCTATCCCCTCCTCCTGTCTCCCCCTGTCCTCTCCTGCCCCTTACCCTCCGACCCCTATTTTATACACACATGTATTTCTAACTGTCAGTATGCTCGGGTTCTGGGAATAGCAGAAAGAAACATCAGTATTTTTTAGTTTCTAAAGCTAGTTCACTTTCCATCGACACATGTATTCTGACTCCATTTAACGTGTACTATCGTACCTGGCACTGCCTATGTGTAATTATGCGTGTTTTTGACATGACTTGAACACGAGGCCTTGACCTGTATCCACATTTGTTCTGATATGTATAATCATTTGGCTAATTTTATCCCTTTATTCATACAACTTATATACTATCGATGTACGTTATCAAAAGGAACACCTGTAGATGAGGACAAAACACCTTCCGCCCACGGTAAATACTTTCAGATGAAACGGACAGGTGTTACTTATTTGTACAAGACATTCGTGACTCTACGAAATACCAAAACGTTTAAAAACATGTGAAGATATACAGTAATCAATTACCAGTCGTGGGAAAGGATATATAGCAACTTTTCCTTCCTTAGATTCATCGGAAAGTAAACCCCACTTCAGCTTCTCATAGGCAACAGTGAAATAAAGGTGGTAATGTCGCCCTTTTGAAAATCAAATTATACACGTCAGCGTTTGATATTGAGCGCAAAATGCGACATGGTAAAAATAAAAACCGCTATCAAGTAAAAATCTCCGTTTTATAAAGACGTGTGAAGTCTAAGCTCCCTAAGTATGTACACCATGTATACATGCCATGTACGTGCCCTGACAGCCTCATTTCTATAGAGGCGACATGGTTTAACTCACCATAGCTGGATCATAAACTTCACCATCATGTACACCTCATAACCCTGACGACCGCTGGATCTCGGCCAGGAGGTGCTGTCCTACATTATGATATCATCCCCTTCCTATTGCACTTCAAGGATCACTCACTCACACAGTTTGGGGCGGTACTACTGGGATAGGACTCAGGGAAGTTGGGATCACCAGGATACCGGTACCTCATCTCGGGAGGGGAAGTGGCTTAGGGCACTTTTATTATTGCCTACAACATTGAGGATGGGAAGGGCATAGGGGTCATGCACCATTCTGTGTTTTTTAACTTTGCATGATATATTGACCTTGACAGGTACATGTCGTGAACTTATACACAAAGGAACGTTGGTTAATTCATATGGGTAATCACTTAAGGTTATATATATACGCATCTTATGACTGTGTAAAGGACGTATGTAGTGAAGTTTTTGTTGTTGTTTTTTTGTTTTATTTCCTCCATAAGAGAGAGTGGTTATTCCAATATATAATGGTGTATATATGTGGATTAGCCACCTTTTATTCTTATGTAGTTGCGGTTATATATACGCATCTTATGACTATGTAAAGGACGTATGTAGTGTATTCTCGAAATCATAGGCCTATACATTAACTGTATAAGAAAAACTAATAGCCGTCAATTATTCCGTCAATTATGACTTAGACATTTCAGTCGACCCACAGTAGGCCTAATTAACTCGATATGATATGCACACACTTATATATGTTTAACGTCAAACGCAGACTCTGCTTGGTGAGCAGTAGGGCAGTGACGTCACGACACGGGCCTATTGTGTCTGGTACAGGCGGCAGCGACCTTCACCTTGTCCCCAGTAAAGGTCAGGGAGGCGGGTGGCGGTTTGGGCCCCACTCAGGGCTTGGCAGGGACCACCACCACCACCGGCCAGGCTACGGCTTATTACTGTCGGCAAATTATCGCCATGAACGCCGGCCCTGTTTGTAGGATTGTATCAGTTCTATTTGCCATACATACAGGACTGAGTGGAGGGTTTGCAGAGAGATAACGTCAATGTTGTATTTGTGGGAGGTGATATTAAGGATGTTCTTTTTGTTATCTTTTCGACTTATTGATAAGCCGAAGGCGTCATATGTACTTACCGTGTGTTTAGTTTCAATTTCTCATATTCTCACGGCTTGGTAAACATACTCGTGACAGTGTTTTTAGCACTTGAATCATGCTGATGAGATAAGGGTTATAATCGCATCAAACATAAACTAGTGAAAGTTGAAAATACACGCCCACACATGCTCATAAAATGTCACTCATGATTCCACAAGAAAAATATTTTGATTAGACACATGCTAACATCACTGACAATATATTCTCTACCTACATGTCCCGTGACTTTTTAAACTTAGGAAGTCTCTTGGGTTTTCTCCATTTACCGAATAGGCCTACACCTGTCCTATCACCTCTCCTCAGTTCCACATTGTATGTCCACGCACCCATCTGCCCTACAGTGTGGTAGGCCTATATGCCCCGACCACTGGCCCAACCCTCACGTATACGTGAATATAGCTAGGTCAAAAGGACCTACAACTTTTTAGGTGGTTGGAGAGGAAGACGGGGTCAAGATAGTTTTGTGGGTGGAGGCAGAAACAAACGCAAAACAGGTCATAGCGTGTTTAGAGTGTTTAGCCTATACCGGGGTGGCCAGCTCGACAATACCAGAGTCTGTGGTTATTCTTCTGTATTAGCATGTGTCAGTAGGTCCCTATATCTATCCCAGTCTTCTGGCATTTGTGTGATACTGATTTTTCTTTTTTCTTTTTCTTTTCTCCCGAAATCGTACTCTGTCATTGTAAATTTCAGAATCATTCATCATTTGAGCATAATAGCTGCATATACATGTAGTTTGTTCCGCACGTGACTGCAGAATGTGAAATATGAATAAGTCTTATTACAGTACTGTGTATTTGAATTAAAAATATAATATGGATTTAGGAGACACCGGTCAAGTCTATTACCCCTAATCCTCATACAGTGCGCTTTATTGCCTCTTGATTCCTAGAAAGCTGTTCTGTGGGGGATATAGTTATGGGTCGATACTTTGGCTTGTAAATTTATGTTCCATGGGTAGGTTTATATTGTATATAGTTCCCAGTAGACTTTCTATAAATATATCTTGAGTATAGATCTATTTTACATGACTATATCAAACAATACTATCTTTGACCGATTATATGGACACATTATCATATAACCATAACCTAAAGGCCTATATAACAATAACATGCAAATACATTTGTATGAATAAACTTAGTTCGGTCGTACAACATATTGTAAAAGAGGGGAAACTTGTTTTATCAAGCGCTCTCCCCAAAACATGCGTGTCTTTTTGTGATTCGGGTTGGTAGATATTTGGTGGGCGATGTTAATTTTTATCTGTAAGGCTGCTCCCATTCCCGCCGTTAGTCGGAAGGGTTGAACCCGTAGCGGGTACGTCTCCATGGCGACCAGCTATAATGGGGTCCATTTTATAGCTCTTACCTAAAAAAAAGTTGGGAAAAGCAAAAGGGAAAAAGTTGAAACGCTGTGCACGAAGATGCAGGAAATATTGACAAAAGTGTTTTTAAGACTTGTGGTAATCAAAGCGGGGGACAGCTGAGAACATCGCGGGGTAAGAGGCAAAAGAGACTGTTAAAAAGTCGGTTGGGTTCTCTTTGATTCGAGAAAAGCGTTCCAGTTTGACTCCCCATTTTTTACAGGCTAGCTTTGAAGGCTAGTATCTGGGTGTTGTCACATGCTTTGGACAATAACATACTGCGTGTTTATGACGTAACCGTGGAACATAGCGATTGTCGTTTTCTAGGCGGCCATTCATCATGAAACGTTGATTTATCTCAAGCAAAATGTCGTCTGCTATTATGCAACGTTATGTTTGGGTTGTAATTATAACCACTGTATTAACCCATTTATTCTGCAAAGAAAAAACTTGAGGAAAAAAAGTATCAAGAATAAAACCATAAAGCATGCGTGCAAAGGTCACAATATTTTTTCCATTCTTTGAGCAATGGCCTGCGAACCCTGCAGGCTTTGCATGTTTACTCATTAATCATAGTTTTTATAGGTTTCTTTCGGTTCTCTTTAGCTAAGCAATAGAGACACTTTGGGTACTTTGTATGCATTTGACTAAACAATTAGGTCCTGGTGAAATATGCCCCGGAAATGAAGTTTGCCCCAGGGACTTCTTTGCATTGAAACATATGGAAAAGAAGAAAATATTGATTTTATGACCTGCAAAAATGACATAGGCATGCTATTGTCATAAATGAATTACGCTTGTAACAACTACGACAATCTTACTGAAATAGTGAACCATCATAGTTATCCCCCCATCCCCCACCCCCCACCCTTTCTCTCTCACTCTCTGTTCCCTCTCGAAAGTTGGACGCGGAAGTTTTATAGCGGCAATGTCCGCGTGATTCAGCCCATATTAATGAGATTTGTAGGGGTTGTATCGACTTAGAATTTAATGTTTAACTTTTATGACCCGCGAAAAAAAAGGCCAGCACTGACTGGGAGTGGAATAAACCTCACCCCAATAGCTTCCAATTGTAAGCTGCGCTGCACGGTTTAGTAGAGATTTACTATTGAAAAGCCGAGGTCAAACTTTATTTCCCCGGGCCGAGGCCGCCGTCGATTCCTATGCTGATGCCACCAGGCAGCAGTGCACTAGCATGCAGACCCCTTTCTGTACTGCATGCTACGCACACAAAAAGTTTATCAATTTCACATAAAACTTACATGGTAATCGCCATGAAATCGCTGGCTGATGTGGCCGATGGCATTTATCCCACAAGTCCTTTAATCATTCAGTACCGCACTGCAGCTCAGTCATACTCAAAGATTTTTTACCAGTATTTTTGGATCAATTTTTTGGCTAGAGTATACGGGAAGGGTTCTGTACGACCAATAAGTACGACCCAGACGAATCGAGGGATATAGATAGAAGTTATATCTAGATCTGCACTGCACATGGTATTTGGTCTGGTAAAATGGCAGATACAGTTAGCCTTTCCAAGTGACATTCTAATCTAAAGATGTTTAAGAACACTTAAAAGATGCAGGGATAGCTTCACAAAGGCACCAAATCGCCAATGGAGTTGATGTCGATCTCTTCCGGGTGCTCAAGTCATTTCCGGTATCCATCTTGGTTGATGTGAACCATGTCCTTTTTATTCGTGGGCCCCAAGGCCACGAATTCTAGGCTTTGCTAAGACCGTGAGTTATGACGCGTTTTCGCCATCTTTTCTTACCTACATTCACTACGAAAAAAGCCTCAAACACGCCATTTGGTCACCAGTTTCGGAGGTAAAGTTCAATGACTTACAGGCTAGAAAATAATATCAGGATATCAGAAAACATCTCAACCTTTCCCGTTTAGCGTACTGGAACGATATATTCAGTATTAATACGTTTTCGGGCCGTCTTTCTGAGTTAGATTTCACAGAAAAGCGCCTGCCAGCCTCTCGGGTCGGCGGGAAGCGGAGGCTTGGCCCGTCGACCAATCAGCGTTCTTCATTCGATCACGTGACTTTCGGCCTTGAACTTGTGAATATTTAATTAGGCGTCGACCAATCAGCGTGCTCCTCTCGATCACGTGACTTCTCATTTGCATATCGCCGTCTGGGCCGTCGACCAATCAGCGTCCTCCTCTCGATCACGTGACTACTCGCGTGCTTTGAGCAGGATGAAGAAGAAGCCGGGCGCCATGTTGACCCCGACCTATGCATCCGTATTTAGACACGAAATCGGCCTCTCCCCAGGAAAACATTGTACCCGGAGATTCGTGTGGACCTCTATATCACCATCGCATGGAGTATTTGTCATCAAATATGGATTTAAATTCGTGATCAAGGAAATGGCGCGGGTCGGATTCGCGGAGGCGAAGACTTGACAGTGACAGTCTCCTCAGCAGCCCGCCGGGCCCGCCGGGTCGATACGGTGGAGTCCTCCTCCCCACGCCTGAATATCTGGATTTAAGCAAGTTTTACACGTGTAATTATGGATATTCTACGCATACTAACGCATACTAACGCATGAAACTGCCTGAAACATGCGTTCATATCGGATGCAAAGACATTGGATCGATCGGACACAAGGAGGCTGAAGCCTTGACACGTACGGTAAGCAGACTGAGCCGGGTCGATGCGGAGGAGTCCTCCTCTCAAATAATTATTTAGACCTTATTAGGCCTATCAAAATGAAATTCATGTATATATCTATGTTCTTCTATATCTCAAGGTCCTATATTCATCATTTTAGGCCTGGAAACGCTTGCAATAATATTTTACAGATGGTATGAAAAAATGACTGGACTCAGATAGGCCTAAGCCCCCTCCGACACTGTCAATGTATTATGGCGGCTCCGACAGCAATTATTTCTGATCAAAAGATGAAATTATTTGTTGAATTGTCACTATAGTGTCATTTTTTCTTACCTACCATCAAAATATTCAATCTGAACTTTAATATGTCTAGGCCTAAGTCACTGTCAGTGTCTGAATCATTCCCATTGCATGTTAAAACATAGGCGTCACACTGTCAATAAGTTCTCCGGCGCTGTCAGTTTCAGTGTTGTGCACAGACTCAAAGATTAAATTATTGGTGAAATTGTCACTATAGTGTCATTTTTTCCGACCTACCATCAAAATATTACATCTGAGTTCTAATATGTCTAGGCCTAAGTCACTGTCAGTGTCTGAATAATTCCCATTCAATGTTAAAACATAGGCGTCACACTGTCAATACTGTCAATACGTTTCTATTTAAACCTGGGACCACGATGGCAAGCATATATGAAATATATGATGGCAGGCTTCTTGTTATTTCTTGTTTATATAAGTACAATATATAAATATATATGCTTATATAACAATAAATATATAGATATATCTTCTATACATGCATATCATTTTTATAAATATCAATAAACCTATAAACACATACATTTCACATACTGTCCGCGTGGCCCCTGGGACTGGTGGCCATTTCTCCTGACCCCCAAAACGTCCTTGACATGGGCGGTGGCTGGTTACGTAATCGGGGTTGTGGCGTGCGTACTGATAATGAGAGGCGATGGTTGAGGGGGGCAGCAGGGCCCCATTCAGTGAAAGAGTCACGCAACGAGACCATCGCTGATTAGAGGTAACGATAATGAAGCTTTATATCTGGTATTCAGCAGTGGAGCTGCTCCGAGCCCACTGACCCATAAGCAGGGTGTAAACACGAAGCGGCCAGGGAGAAAAAGTCACAGGGAAAAAGTGGGCAAAGAGGCGGGAGAAGGTACAGAAATTATGGCCAGCGCTGCCAACGTAATTCTGGAATATTTGTCCCGACATGCAGAGGCAATTTTGGCCATAGTTTTGAAGATCTTAATGGCTAGGGTAGCTAACGACAGACCATCATGAAATTCATCAAGATATTGAATTACATCAGTCATTTATGAGATAAGTATAGGATTATGATAATCAAATGACTTTATCTAAAGATTTAGAGTCGGCGAAAGTATGTACATGTATATCCAAAAAAGTAAATGCATTACAATATAACATTATTAAAGAATACATAAACCAGTAAGAAATGCGCAGCTAAATTAGATGTGATAAGTTAATCATCGGATAACAGTTTGGAGGCTATTATATTAATCAAAATGAGGAAATGAGAATGCAAATAGCAGCAGTTTATTGAGCACTATGGGCCAATATACATCTCTGTGGCATTTGCAACATAGCTATCTCTGCGAGTTATCTAGAGATTGTGCCATATATATTATATATTACGTTATATGCATTATATGCATTATATACTTGCTCCAGCAATTGATATAGATTATTTCTATAGATTCCCGGAAAAAAGTATTATACAAGAGATGGCCCCCTATATACATTACATAGTTTCCATTGAGATCAGAAGCAGCCGCTTGGCAGCATCGATTTAGTTCCTGCCTAATCCGCGAGAGGCCGTGTCTGTGCCAACGGCAGTAGTTGTCTGTGTCTCCGTACGAAAAACGTATACATCTCTACAAGTGAAGATAGTTATACTCAATTATCTACATGTCAATGAAACTTTGGTGGGTTCTTATAGTTTGAACCCAATGAAATACTCTCTATTACCATAAATCATCTAATAAGGCGCAATGAGACTGCTGCAGTGTCACAACGATGTGTAGAGCTTTGCACTAAGAGAGCTACTCAATCACACGTCCACCCACTCGCCCAGCTCGAGAGCTGCTCGGTCCAAAGGTGATCCGTCTTTTTAGTGGTGACAGCAGTGGGGATTGTTGATCACCTGGTCACTGTGGTCAGTCACTGGTCAGTCATCGAATGGGTGGGGCCTCCAGTGCAGACAAACCTTACCTAACACTGGTGGTTTGAGGGGGTGGGGTCAGTCGGTGCAAACTCATCAGCTGTCTGCTGCTGCTGCTTGTACTAGGGTTGTCGGAGGAAAGGCTGGAATTTACAACATGTGCCAGTGACATGGATCTGTATACGGGCCAGCAAAGTACCATTGGATAATTAATTGATTTTGGGCCACCTATGATAATGATATACCAATTGTTTCATTGACATATTATGCACCAAATTTATATCTATGGAGAGTGCAATTGATATTGATGATAGGCATTAAGCAATTTATTGCAACACAATTTTTATCAGTGACCCCCTATTAGCAGTACACTGGACTGCCAACAGCATATCTTTAATTTTGAACCATAATTGGGATATTGAGCTGAAGTGGTATAGATATTTAAGCATTACTACATGCTTGCCTGGTTTATTGATCATATATATAGGGTTCAGTTTAGTCAAAATAGATACAACAGATTAACACTGAATCCCTCTAACTTAAATTTCCGAGTTAGCGCTTTCAAGTACATGTACATATGTATTTGTAAATCAATAAGTCCAATAATAATAATCAATGGGATACTCAGTTACTGTTGTAATGTGGTAATGTACATGTATGTATACACTTCTTAATTGCTTATTATCCAAACCCCAAAAGACCTACTCAGAGGGCTTCCACAAGGTGCCCTTTTCTCACAAAATAAAACCCCAATAATGTAACAGTGTTAATGTAACTGTACTAGTAGCAGGTGAAAGGCAGCCATAGGTAGGGACGGAGAGCAGTCGACCTTGACCTTAGGAACGGAGACTCCCCCGAGGGGATTCGAAGGGAAAAAAACGCAGCAAAAGAAAACAAATGGGAACACCTCCTCTACTACTAGCCTGCCCGCGGCGACAGGCCGTAGTACATGGTCGGTGTCTTGGAACCAGAGTGGTGACTGACTTGTGGTGTTGATAACCCTTGGGATGTGTAAAAGAAAGAGCTGTGGAGAATGGGATGTCTGCTGAATGAACGAGAAATAGTACATGTTGTGACATATGGATGGATGAAAAAGTGCTGATCTTTGCCTAGAAGAATCATTGATATATTGGTAATTTGTAACAATGTAGTTATTTCTATGTACAGTAAGAAAGAATTAAAGATAATATTCATCATCAAGAATAATAATAATAATAAAAAAAGACTCTGTGTGTATTGCTTATCACGCAAGTTGTCCCCCCCCCCCCCCCCTCCACACATACACACTATGGTTAGTGTGTGAGAATCCATCGGTGATAAGACACTGGTCAATGTTACTTAGGTCGGATAGAATCCTAGAATACAAATACAACTAAAGGGAAGTAGAAACATTGGTCGGGGCGGGGCATAGGCCTATATCAATAAGGAAGATAGTTTCGAAGGAAATTGATATCAATCTGTCCAGCGATAAGAAGCGTGTAGTAGATGCTAAACGATCATAGATATTTGATGTGAAGTTCAGCAGACCTAGTAGGACATTGTGTCATAGCAGATGTGAGGAAGTGCGGATGGTGTTTTATAGACTGTGTCGGTGCATGGCACATTTCAAGGGTGGGTACATTTGAAAGGTCACCAATGTGCCCTGTGTACATACATGTATGGTCATTAATAGTAGATTCAGCCAGTTGGCGTGTACGTGAGAGGGGTGTGTCTTGTCCGTGTTTATCAGAGGGTGTGCTCTGGAGGTAGTGGTTGGGGTGCAGTGCGCACTGACGTAGGCGCCCCTACTGCACCCAAATGACCCCCGCCTGGCTGCGTGCGCACTGGAGACGGCTTCTGCGGTGTCAGTGGGTGCAGTGGACGAGTCCATATATCCTGCTGCCTGCCTCCAGTAACCTCCAGCCACCTCCAGCATCGGAGTAGACTTGCCCCAAGCCTCCTGTCACAGAACTGGGGCGTGAATTTGGGAAACCATCACACTACTAATAGCGCCAAAACAATAAGCATTTCATTAGGGACCCAAGCAGGTCTATGGCGTCAATATCAGACTTCCTCCAGGGGGAATACAGAGACTAACTGTGGTGTAATCCTCCCTCCCTCTTCATCAATGGTCATCGAAACCATATTATATAGTATGTATCCTAGAGGTGACACCAGTCTCAGTGTGAGCAGTTCACGACGTCTCGCACTTCATTCCCACGAGCTGCTCCGATTGTTGGCAAAATAATAAAAGGTCCTTATGGCCAATGTGTGTCATCTTGGGACTGGTGGACGGGTCAGTATCTAGTGTGCACAGCGGGGATAAACAACCTCAATGACAGGTACTGGAGGAAGCCGCGGGCCGGCTCCTCCAGGGTTAAGCACTGGGGGCGGTGGTGGTGGTGGCTGCTGTGCAGATGATGAGGGGTCTTGTTTACTACACTGGCCGGCTGCAAAATGTAGGCCACCCCGGAGGGAAAGAAAAACATTGAGAAAAAACACACGAAAGAGGATGAATCTTAAAAACACGTGAAAAGATAACGGTTCACTGAAAATGGCGATGGCCGTTTAGATTGTTT
This sequence comes from Lepidonotus clava, assembly GCA_936440205.1. Classification (NCBI taxonomy): domain Eukaryota; kingdom Metazoa; phylum Annelida; class Polychaeta; order Phyllodocida; family Polynoidae; genus Lepidonotus; species Lepidonotus clava. Next base: position 37,927,844 of record OW387141.1, read on the forward strand.
CGAACAAAAGCTTTGTCGTGTTATTTTTAAGTATATGAGATTCACATTCAATTGATGTATTATTGAAACCGATTAGGAAAAAAGCACAGACGAACTTGATGTACACTAATATAGACATCCTTTCGAATATGACCTTTAAAGATTCTCTTGTAATAATATTTCGGTGTAATTTCCTAAAACTCTGGGTACTTAAATTGCGTACCATGGTCTCCTAGTACCTATTTGCCTCTGTCAATTTAGGAAAAAAAAACTCCCATCCCCTGTTTAAGTGGTTCAAGGAGCAGGTCGGTGGGTGCGCTGAGCGATCTGCCTCACAACAGGTGCGTACTGTTGTTGACTCGGACCTGGTGACGTTCAACTCTCAGGTGCACTGTTCCCACACCACCTTCCTCCAGGGGCGTAAACCGTAACGGCGACCTGCAAGATACCTTATATTAAACGTATGATATCATATCTAATGTACGTTGCCTATTCATTACGTGATGCATGATACCTTAGTATTAAACGTATGATATCATATCTAATGTAAGTTGCCTATTCATTACGTGATGCATGATACCTTAGTATTAAACGTATGATATCATATCTAATGTAAGTTGCCTATTCATTATGTGATGCATGTAATCAGTCCAGATTTAAATGGTTGAAGAACTCTAATTTATTACCAGAACTGTGATTCATTTGAATGTATTGGGGTTTGATTACTGAAAAAAATAATGGACTCTTTAGGAAATGATTAAATATTGTTGGCATAGTATCATTACAGTAATTAGATTCCTTATAAAAATCAAGTGTTTCTAACCATGTAAACGCAGTAGATCTCTGGCCCTTTATAGACTGCTCCATTCACATCAGAGTGTCGTTAGGCGTTAGCACTTGGGTCAGTATGCCAAAAACTGTCGAATGAGGCTTATCAGGGAGAGCTCTGAAACCTTGTTATCAGTGAACGGGAATGTTTTGGTACAAGGATCGTGACATACAGACTGTAAAGATAAGTGATCACCCCAGCATCGCGAGTACACGACCTGAGTTTGAGTAGGAGTGCAGGGTCACCGAAACCGTCAGGTTAAGATGACGTCACCCCTGGTATAAGAAATGCTGCTGGGGTTAGGGAGTGTGTGGCTATATTTCTTAGAGTGTATCAAAATACAAGCAGATATCATTCGTTTTCTGTAAGACACCTGTATGATAAGTATGTTTGCCAATAAGATGACTCAACCAACTTATTCATATTGTGTAATGAAACTGCACTAATGCCAATGTCAGGTAACAGACTGAAACAGACAACATATTATCAATATTTAATGAAGTAGGAAACATAATTGATATACTGGTCATACGTAATTGATCATCAATTAATGACCCAGCAGCACTCAAAGAAGCAGCCTCCAGACTGAGACATCAAAAAACACATTATATAACCACTCTGCAGGCGATCGCTCGGAGAATCGCTGCAGTATATCAGCCTCGAGGATTCACTTGGAAAGTTTTGACAGTTTTGAGTCCCTGTCTGAGAGAGCTGCTTCGGGCCCTTCAGGTTCCCGCCCGGCCGAGTGGTTATAGTTTTGGGCGGAGTCGCACCACACGGCACTGCCAGCTGCAGGCTGAGTACAAAATGGCTTTTTTCCCTTCCCACCGCCACAGAAACTGTTTACACTTTTTTCCCGCTGCCCCGTGCCTCCGCCGTCGCCCCATTTGAATCATGCCACGGCGGCCATGATCTAACTGCACCCAATAACCCCGCGTAGTTGGGGCGTACCTGTGTCGGGAAGCCAACTTTTTATCTTCAACCTTTATTTTGGTTTTTATTTTGCTGCTGCTAAAAACATTTCACACGGCAGGAAAGTTGTCTATGGGAAGTTTTTACCTGTGTAATTCCTCCCGAGCGTGGGCAGTCCCAGCGTGATGTATTTCTAGTTTATTACCGTGCTGACTTTTGTTTTAGGCGTTTTGTTTCTATATATGCCCATATTAATCATTCTATACGTCACGGGAAGTAAGAGTTTATAGCTATGACCTATACGCTAGCCAGGATTAATCTCTGTGCTTCTTAATAGAGTTCCTACCTCCCATGCGGCGGCCGCCCACCCATGGTAAATAGTTGTGATTTAGGCCTGCTGTGACGTCCAGGAGTGTTTAGACTACGGGCGCCACTGATATGAGTGTATGGGTGGACTCCCCCAGTCTCAGCGCCGGATCATAGCGGGCCCGGGCCGGGATCCCACCCGCCCGATCCCCGCCACTCCGGCTTGGTTTATATACTTTACAGGGATCCTCTTAGGCAAAAATGTCAAGTATCAAAAAGACCCAGGGCTCTCCAATTTCGGGACAGAGAGGGTGTCTGGAAGTCTCGCATAGATATTATCTGGCTATGGTGTATATATGTGGTTCATCCCTTTAGAATGGCTGGGACATGTAAAACTTCCAATGATATTATAAAGAGTCATTAACAACTTTGTTATGAGTCTGATATGAAGGTGAACCAGTTGTTATTCCTATAATAAGTATCTCAATGAGTCTTACAACCTTTAGGGACACACTACCCCCACCTACCACTCTATACACGTGCCCTTTCTCCCACTTTAACGATGTCAATTCACAACTTCGGCACCATTCTCCGGCAACTTTTCAAAGCACCGCGCCCTCTCAGAACCTCCGAACGGGTGCTCGTCACTTAGACACTTTTAATGGAATACCGGATTTACGACCGTGAGAACTGGGCGACATGAAAGTCGCCAGAAGTGGCTTCAGAGGGCCGAGAGATTAGGGCCCGACAAGACGGTGGCCGAGAACGAGCAGCTCGCATGTGGCGAGCTGCTCCATCACGGCGTATCGGGGGCCGTAATGGTGGCCCGGGCCGAAGTAACTCACGGCTGACGGGGGCCGTAATGGTGGGCCGTCCCCGAGTATCTCACTGCCCGTGTGACATTACGAGCCGGCGAGATGTCTGATCGCCACATTCAGCCACAATGAAGACAGTGGAAAGTTGTCTGTGTGGGCGACTTATGATTCTCTGTGCATCTTGTGAGTTACTCGGCCCGAGAAAACCCCCCCAGAAAATACGCTGAATAGCCAGAAGTATATATATGGTATAGCACCATTTGTACTTTTTTCAATCATTTAGGAAGATAGTTCCAAGAAATTATTGATTTTTCCATTGGCAAACATTGAAATAATAAGATTCGCCTATTGTTGCCTAGAAATTGGCCTAGATTAGTGGTTGTAATTGTTGTTAGAGTTGCACTAAGGTAGCGGTAGGCGGGGACAGGGAGGAGCAGGTCAGAGCAGATTGCAGGTATAACGACCTACTTAATTAGGGAGTCGGTGGGAGGCCGATATCCACGCCTGGTACTGGCGATATGTCGGGTTCATTGAGGTCGGTCGGCGAGCTGCTCTCTTGCCCAAGGCCTGGCGAGCTGCCACTTAACCTTTTAATCAATTTATTAGCTAAAGCCCAGCCTACCCCCAGTCTGTCCTTGTCCTAACTGCTGTATTATTATACCCTCGGCCCCATTCTGCTCAGTCTACCCACGGGGACTAAATATCATACAATCAGCTTGCACTCAGCCTACTTTCTCCGCCTCCGTTATTCTACACCCCCCCCCCCCCCTAGCCTCATTTCTACGCAATGATATAGCCTGGTCAGAAGTTCCATACTACATGCCTATACCCTTGTGGGCTGGACTACTCAGTCCAGTTTTGATAGGCTCAAAACTGCCTTTGTTTGTTCAATATTAACATTTCCCTGTCTTCCAACTTTAGGTAAATGGCATGACCAATTTGATAGAAAAGAATGGGGACTGTAGTATCATTTTATCACTTACTTCCCTGCTGCCTCACATTTGCTGCCCCAGCCTCTCTCATCCCAGTCCCCGGCCGAATGAATCTTTTATGCTGACGAGACAGGTGTCAGTTTTTTATGTGAGGAATCGAGAACGATTAATCAACCTATAACATACATCGGAAACGATACTTCCGTGTAGTATTATCACAGGGATTGTCCCGACCTTATCAAATCAAGGAAGCCTCACCGAAACGCCCCATCTGAGGTAGGCCAATTGACTGACCTTAGTGATAGAGAAAAACCAAGCTTAGTCAATCACATTAAAAAACATGTCAAAATGAAACTAGTCTCATTTACACCTCCATATCCATAACTCTACCTGATTGTGGCTATGTTCTTATCAATTTTATATCAAAATCATTAGATCACATAATCAACGTGTATCAAATCCTATATTGTAACTATGCCGGTGTATGTTGGATCCTATATATTTGCACAATAACCGCGATCGCCTGCTGTGTAGTACGACCCGCCTATATATCTACATAGCACCACCCTGCCCTCAGATGACCTTCCCCAGTTATCAATAATCCCAGAGGTCATTATCTGTCGGCTCGTGCCGTGGAGAGCTCTGGCCCTGTTGACACGACCCTCCACGACCCCACGGGCCGTGGGCTCAGACTGGTTACACAGACCTCGCACCCATGCCGCATTCTACCATCGATAGGTGATACAACAGGGTGGGGGCAGCCTACAAAGCATTCCAGGTGTTTTTCAGGGACACTCTGGAGATAAGAGAGCTTTTTTCCTGTCACTAAGTTTTCCCCCTTAGCCTCTTAAGAGAAAGATATATAAATATGGGTTTTACCGTTAGTTGCAGTTTCTATGATACTAAGAATGCACGTTTATGAACGTAATGTATTACAGTTGCGACACCTTTACATATTTTGATAGTATTGCAGAAATGTATTAAGCTTTATCTAAATATAGGACTGAATGAACATGGGAAACATTCGCATACAACAGTTCAAAGAGAAGATTGATTGTTGACCTGCCCATTATAAAGATCTTTGATACAGAGCAAAGTAAACATTGATAGTTCAGATAGTGTGTGGGAAGGAGTGAATGACATTCCAGGATAATCTATAGGTACGAGGGCGATCAAAAGGGCCCAGTTGACAGAGGAAGGTACTCCACATGTTCTTTGCCTCTTGAAGTTGCGGCCGATATAGTATGATCATGGTTCCCGTCTTTCATATGACATGCCTGCCATACGCAGATATGACGTCAGCCGGCCCACCACATAACCTGAATAGTTAAAGACAGATTAATAAGCAAGGAACATTGTCCATAATTACCGGTTTTTTTTGCTTATGACCTAGCGACGAATGTGTTTTTATATTCTAAAAAAAATAAACAGCGCCTACACATTGCTTAAATACCAAGTTTTAAAAGTTCATGCCTTATCAAACGTGGAATTGATCCAATTTTTACAGCTCTTTTGTATCTAATCCATTAGGTTTAGTAGTCCATTAAATTCACATTGGGATCATTGTGCCGCTTCTCTCTAGCTATCGCATTCTCTCAATAATATGTATATTTTAATGTCTACATAAAAGCTCTTAGAAATGTTAATGGAACTTTTAATTGATCCAATGTCACTCACTTGAATGTGATTTGAATGGACCAGTATGATGATAGACTTGAGTCTAGTTGGTGTAAATAACGGTAAATCCCCTGGCATATTAAACGTAGATGGTCCTGCTGAAAGTACATTCTTTTTATCAAGCTGATTACTGTCTGTCAAAGGACGTTCCCTGGCGGTCTTATAAGTAATAAATCAGTTTAGCACGGCTGCAAAAACGCATATGCTGGATTCCACACGCTAATTGCATGTGTCACATAAACCGTTTAAAACTCCAAACTTATTTTACCCAGTGCATGAAAGAAAACAAAAATGAAAATTGAAAGTCCTCAACACAATTTAAAACCAAAAACAATAAAGTGTATCAGATTTAAACGTGTCAGCTTTCTTTGCCTGGAGCCACATCATCCGCCTTATTCTAAACCCTGACAACCCGGCCGAGCCGCCAGTAGTCGTTTATATAAATAGTATATATTTATTTGTATGTGGCGTGATCTAGCTCTGTGTACATATTTGGAAGTCGTCGCTGCCAGGCCCGGGTTGGTGTACCCGGAGCTGAGGCAGGGGAGAAGGGTGGCTGACATCTCTTTGGGTCCAGTCACTGTCTCCTGCCGCAACCCACACCAACGACCGACCCCCCCCCCCCCCCCCCCCAATGAATAATTGGTACTAATTCTGGGCACGGCGGTACCGGTACAAAGTATAGGTCAGTCAATGGGAATCTAGGATCTGGTCGATTCGTGTTGCTGTTCTGTGGTTTGTTAGTTCTGTGTCTTCCGCTGATGTATCCGTAGTAGTGGTTATATAATGAGATTATCAGGCGATTATCTGCCATTCGATTATGTCGCAAATGGATGGAAATTATTGTTTCTATGAAAGATGTGAGTCCTAACTTTATAATTAGGAAAAAGAACCCTCGACCGCAAAGGGTATTCTGGCACAAAATGTTTTAAATATATGAGAGTAGAATTGCACGATTATATTGCGTCATGAATCACCAGCTATAGCGGTAACTTGTGATCAATGTGGTATGTTTTTAGCCATTCACATTCCATTGTCTGTGCGTCCTGTAGCCAAAGTCATTTTCCGGCCTTAGCTTCTTTTTTTTTCAGTATTTCCTCTCTACTGTCGTTGTTATTACAAAATACAAGTTATGTAGTGTCTGTCTCTACGTTCTTTACTCGGTGTCTGTTTTATTTCCTGTGTCTGTATGTAGTCTCTCTTAGCGCATTTTCAGCTCCCTTTAATTTCCCCATCCCCATCCTCTCTACCCGATCATGATCTGATACCTATGACAATGTATGTAACTCCTCTTTATGTCACCCATTGGGCTCTCACTTGCAGCAGGTGTAACGTGATACCTATAGAGGTACACGCATGACTACCAGTCAGCGGTGCATCCCATGTCAAACCTACCCCCCTCTGATGGTCGACCCACAAAGGGGAGGGGATGGGGGGATATGTAAGTACCACCAGTGTGTTGACCCTGGAGATTGTATAGGACGTGTCAGTGGTGGTGGCTCACTCTGTCCCCTGCCCACCCAGCCTCTGCCGGGATTATAACTGGAGGAGTGGGGTTACTGCTGGGAGAATGCTATAGTGTGGTGGTTGGTATGGGCCTTAGGGGGGAGGCTGGCTGCTGGAGATGTGACCCCAACCCAAGGTAAACAGTGGGTGCGTTACCGTCTGGTGTGTAATGTGGCCGGCAGGGGGCCTCCTGTCACCGGGCACGGGCCATCCAGGGGATTAAGTAACCAGACTACTGGGCCCGCCGAAACCAGGCTTGGTCATGGGCCAAGGGTCATGGGGCCAGAGTGCACTCATTAACCAGGCACTCCGGGATGGGTCCGCCCATCCTCCAGAACCCATCCTATCATGTACCACCCCAGCTCTGGGTGACAACGTTATCTACTCCAAAATTGAAGGTAGATGCACTCACACACACACGTGTTACAGTTTTGACTTTCCTTTTCTGAAGCACCGTGTATGTGCTATATCATAGAAATCCGGTACTCATACACATGTTTTTAATGTTATCTCTCGGTTTGACTCTGTTAGATAGACTTTCAAGTTGGTTATCTCACTTCAAGTTTCCCTACTTGTTTAGCACCTGTTACTTCCTTCTTCACAATTTGTTCTGTTAATACCTGATAATAAAGCTACCTTCCAAAACTTCCTTCTCGGCCAAACTACTCGATATCTCTGATACGTTTTTTCATCCTATCTCAACCTTCCCATCCCTTATGTTGTTTTCTTTCCATCAAGTGGGATAACTTTATAGATCCTTGTTTAGATCGTGAACTGATACGTGTATAACCTTTGATGTATATAGCAAGCTTTACAATGGGATACAATGAGATATGAAACCAATAGCCATAATGTCATCCACAAAAAGTTAAGGTCATAACACTACTCATTGTTGATAGAATTGCAGCGTTGTGATTATTGCAAAACCTTAGGGGACGGATATAATAGAATTCGACTGAGGCACGTTAGAAGGAAATATACGTTGGGAACAACTTGACCGGACAGAAAAGGCAATATAAAATGTTTACCCATACACTGTGGGACTGTTCTATGGATAAAAGGAATGCTTTTCATGGCTACGATTACAGGCCATAAAGGAACGAGTGCAGACGCACCATAAGTTTTATTTGAGGGCTAAACATTCCAATCCTGCCCCTTTCCTCTCCCAACCCCTATTTCTCCCCTCCCTCACCACCCACCACTCCCCTCCACCCTTTCTCTACCCCCTCCGCCTTTCCCATTATTCGTCCTCCCGGATCATCCTAATGATCTTCCCCGCTCCTCCCCATCCGGGGTTAAGACCCCCCGCGTCCTAAAACCAGTGTCCCAGCCGGTCACCATGGCGACGGCGGTCACGTGGCATCCTCCTCTCCTTACCGGCTTCTCGGAAGGAGTGATCGAGCCTCGAGGGTGTTCTCCCCACAACAAAAACAACACGAGAACGCCTCCCAGCCGTCACCAGTAGTTCTGAGTCCGATGGGCCGACGAGAAGGTCGGCATCAAAGTAACGGGGGGTGAGCAACTCGCGGTGATGACCTAGTTTCAATCATTTACCGCTCTCCAGGCGTAGTTTACATCCTGTTGTTCTTACCATTAATACGTGAGCATATTTGTGCTTGGACGGCAGACGTTTCAGTGAATGAGCAGGTCGTGAGTAGATCGAGCTGCTCCTCAGGACGCTGTGAGCTGCTCACAGAAGCCTATAATGGGGCAGAGGCTCGCCTTTCCCGTCTTCCCGGATCTGGGACGGACCCCCCTAGGGGCCCTTAGCCCGCCGTGGTCGTCTGTTGTCATATTACAGGGTGTGGCGGCAGGCCCTCGTTAACTCGCAGGTGCTCGCGAACTGCTCTGAGCAAATCGAATAGTTTCTGTGAGCATTAGGGGTAATGTAAATGGTGACTAAACCGCTTCGGGGAGGTTCCAGCGGTGTAGTCATTGGCAAGAACACGTGTTCTTACCAGTTCTGAAAAATAGATTTTAAAAAATGAATAGGGAAAAAGAGGGAAATAGAATAAGAGATCCACTGATTTCTATGCAAAGTCAATAACAGAAAGAATTCGGAATAGATGAGATGTCTTTGTTTGTCATTTTCTTACACCAGGACGTGTAGTCTTAACTGAAGTTAATTTTGCAAAACTTGGACAAGGACGTAGACATGTGTATCCACAGTTATAGTCTTAATATTGATCAACGGCTGCGACGTCGAACGATTTTCTCGTGCTAACACCGGAAGCGCATATCATGGCTAATAGATATAGAATAGACCTTTTCATAGAAGAAGCTTTGGTACGACTATTGACTTTTGAATTAGATAAGCGGAGAGAAACTAGATTCAGAAATTCAATGTGCCGATAACCAAGAATATTTTTTCGGTATCTTATCGTGGAGTCTTTACTTTGAAGTGAACCTTCTCTGTTGCCAAAGGCGTCTGGCTGTCTGAGCTACACAGAGGAAACTCTGTACACATACACTTGTATATTATATAATATATACGTACATATACATATATATGTATATTCATAAATGTTCATGCATGTATGTCGGTAGGGAGGGGGCTGCAGTGGAGATAAGGGTGTTTTTTCCAAACTTGCTCGTACTTTCCTAAAGTCAGTTATATTGCGAACAATTTGAAAGCTGCCCTCATACATTAAGTAAAAGATGTCAGGTATGATAACCGAAATTCAGAACAATGCTTAACATTCTCTATTTGTATGTATACACTTATCAATATACATGTATTACAATTTACCCATATCCGATGTTACTTGCACATCATATACATTTGCCCATGGATATGCCTCCGTAAACTCGGGCTCGCGTACACGCTGATCTCTTGTTACAATGCTATCACTCACTCAGTCACTACTCTTTTCTTTTCACGTAGCGATATACTTTTATAAGTGCCTTTTCAGGCTATCAGGCCTTATCTATTCTTCTATAATATTTTGACGTCGTGTGGATAAATTTGAGTGGTTTCGGCTCCATAAAGTCTGAAAACCATAGATTTTGTCTGTTCTTCAGATACTTAAATCGACACCTACCAGCCGAAGTGGGCCTCACAGATAATGATAAATGTATGTGAATTATATGTATGTACTTCTCTCGGGGCAAAGTAGAATGGCACTGTAGATAAAAAGAAATATAATTATATGTATAAGGTTGAGTCATGAATGTGTGTCACCTACATTTAGAAAGAAACGTTGATAAATACACATTTATAAACGTTTTACCCTATTTTCCGATCATAAATTAAATCCACATCGATGAGCTCATGCTGATTCTGATTTGTCTATTGATGAAATAACTTGATTAAAGTAATTGTATACGTGCAGTCGAGTAAGAAAATCAATTAGAAATGATAATAAAAACATTACACGCAATAAATGTTTATTTATAAAGAAAATAGTGAAAATTACACGAATTCAATGTTATCATGACGTCACATAACTGCTGCGTCAGGAAAGTTGTCCTCTGACGTCACGGACGCCATAAGGCCCAAAGCTGATTAGGTCAGCTCAGCCTGTGATTGGCTAATATCGCGCCGCACCGCCACCAAAAAAACGTGAATCGTGTGGCCACACATAATATTATAGTGAAAGTTGAGTGTCAATCATAAACCTGACTCAGGCTTGTATACCGATCGGTTAATCAGTGGACCTACGTCATGCCACAGTGATGCCCATAAGGTTTTACAGTATGGTAAAATTGCTATGAAAGACGTATCTAGTTGCACTCAGGTGTATATTCAACATGTATTTTCCTACCAATTTATCGGTAAGCACCTATGAAACGGAGGGAGCTCTCCCATAGCTCATTGGTAATAGTGTGTAACATCAATCCCACATCAAAACTAATGCAGCACTGTCGACGGATTTAGTGAGTATAAAACAAGACAGGCACGAGCAGTGGGGAGTGAGTAATATGGCATTTAACCACATTCCCCTGCCCGTCTCCTGGTCTATCTAGTATGTGTCAGATATTTGATTATATCACTTTTTCTCTTAAGACTATGTACACTTTTCCGGATGACCTACAGAGTAAACCCTCTTTTTATCCGTGAATGTTTTCCTACCTGCGGTCGGATATTTGATCATTAGCGACACTGGGGGATGTGTCTGAGTTTGACAAGGGATCACGTTGACAAGGGCTACATAGTGGGGGAGCAGTGGGTAGACAGAGGTGTGTGTGTCTGTGTAGTCGGTCTGTGTGTGTACCTGTCTCACCTGGCCAGGTATGATGACACACCTGTGGCCACAACCACCACCACCACCCCTTCTCCCCCTGACCTCCACCCCGCTCCGCTCTCCCAGCCCCCACATCCCCGTAGCGCGTCATTCATTCAAAGGAAGTTGGACCTTTCAACCCCCATTAAGTGTGAACAGTTGGCCACCACGTCATACATACACACAAACTCCCCAGTTCTACCTATAGCCATCATATACCGTTTAGGTAGTACCGTGATTACTCAGCCCCCTACCCGCTGCGCATGGCTGAACTCCATAGCCTTTAAGTGCATCTCCCCCCCTCTCTCCCCTCCCCCCAACCCCCTCCCACTCACTCTCAGTAACCACTCACTGTTCGCACTCCCCAACACGTGGTGGTGCTAGTGGTGGTGGTTGTACTTTAGTTCCGGGTGGTGGCCGTGGTGGTTCCCGTTCACTCACTCACTCTGGGCCAGTCCTAGAAGAGAGCAGACGATATTTTACCAAGCAGACGACATTTGAAATCGCTCTGCGGCGGCGGTGGGGGCTCTCGGCCGCTGCACCACCACTCTGGTGTGTTATCAGGGGGTGGATTGTTGACTGTGGTGTAGATACACCATTACATATCAGCTGTACACTCTGGAGCAGACGACATTTGTTTAGTTGCCGCCACTTAGGTCTCACCTGATACACCTGCTGCTGGAGGACCGGGATTACCTACCTGTTTCAATACTACCTGAGTCGACGCTTGATGATTCAGCACAATGAGTTTAGAAACCACTCACTGATCAGAAATACACGTTTTATAGTTGTCGTCTGAGAGTTCATAAAATAGGTATCCAGGTTGGGTTGATACTTTTTCTACACCGTACCATGCATGGATAGTACTCTGGATGTGCCTTATGTGACAACCACCTCTGTACTTAATGAGAAAAAAATCTCCATTGGATATTCAACGATCGGATTATAATATACCTTGTGTGTGCTAATGAGATTACGTGGAGTATCAGGATAGGAATTTATCATATTACAACATACCTTTCATTGACCAATTGATTACTGCGTCCATCAAGATGGGGTCGTGAATTCCTCATCGATTTTCACTCTCCATTCATAAGACATATCGGTAAGCTAAAGTATGATATATCATTCATAAGTAACCTATGTATGCCCGCTATGCAATACATGGGGCATGGCATTCCTATCTTACTAATGGTCTTTTTATAGCCAGGATACCGTCTGTTTAGCCCGACGAGAGTTCTTTGCCAACTTGAGTCACTTACCGATAAGCGGATACCACTTTGAGAACGCGGAAGACTGGGTTATCAGTGGTGAAGGAGACCCCCTAGGTTCGACATACATTTTACCAATAGCCGTCCCCCACCCCACCCCACTGTGGTATACTCATGTTATCCACTATATCGATCCGTCAAAATGTCAGGTCGGTGGTTGTGTATGACATTGCACCTTATGAACAGGCAGGATCCAACCAATCAGAATAGCCGGAAGTTGAGGGGAAGTAACAACGTGACAGTCCTCTATTCGGTTTATAATCGATTTTTTTTTAAATATAAGCCATTGTTTTGCGGTTTTATATGGGGCAGACATGTTTGCTGCAAAATCTCGAAGCAAATGAATCACATTAAATTTTTTAAAAAACCGGATCGGTTTGAGGGACTCACCTGGTCGGTATATCAAATAAATTATACCCTGGGAGATTTGCAATTATAGACTCGCAATTCGCATTTTACACTACAAGTGTGATTTTGTGAGGTATAGCATTTGAATTAGCGGTAATGCTCTTAATACAAACATTAGTCAATTGTATTTGATCAAATACAATCATCAATATGGTATCTTTGTTAGTTGGTCACCTTAACCGCATCCACATGTTACATACAAATTGGCAGACATTACATATGAATAACCATCTTCTGGTATGATCGCACCTGTCCATATATGGTATTTTAATCCGCTTGAATTCTTGGGAAGTGTCATATTGATAACCATGGCAATTAGGAGTGTTACGCATTCCATTGTTCTGGTGTCCACTGAGACTTCTTAGAACCACCTATCTGAAGGTGACTGACCGATCTCAACAGGTGTCTGAAAGTTCATTGTTCATTATATAATTTTGCCCTCGACGAATGGAAGACTACATAAATCAATCATATAGTTAGGATGGTTCTTCATTTATGAGGTACATGTGGGGAAAAAATACCTTCATTTATTGTTTGTGTAGATACTAGTGTTGTTGCTAAGAGAAACTCGGCCTAATGTAAGCTATAGCGAATGTACCCAAGAACCCAATGATTCAGAGAATTTCCCTGAAAGTTAAACCAGGCGTTTCACGCCAAGGCGCACGGGAGGTGTGAGAGATCCTGTACCGTTAACTTGTAAATATAGTGATATAGGTCGATATAAATGGGTAGAAATATTCTGCTGGCCGTTAAAATGTGGGTCGGTTTCGTTTGACAGAAGATTCAAAACAACCATCATTATGGATATCAAAATATTTACAGTTCTTGTGATAAACATTTCATAGAATGGACCAATGAGGTTAGGTTTCTTGCGTACACTTATGACATGGGGTGAAACATATATACTAAGTATGATACAGTATGTAGTTTAGAATCGTATATGGCACTGTTAGAACTTATCATCACCAACACAATTATGTAATAGTCAAGCAGTGTGGATAGCACGTTATGCAGTGGTCGAGAGGTTAATGACCGAGGCAATAAAATCTTGTACATGTACCTGACATGTTATACTTTTATATTGGTATTACGTTCCCCATTCCTTGGTACACATGTACTGAGAGGCATATAGGGGACGTATCATGAGTGTGGCAGATGAAAGCAATAAAATGCACAGTACTGTTGCTGGGTAAATGAGTACAAAACAAATCAACCCTATTGCCATATGCTTTTAAACATTTCCAACCACATCAATGTTGTCTTTCTGTCTTTGTGTCTATCTGAATGAGCCTACATACTAACGTTTGTCTGTTTTTCTTGTGTCTTTCCAGGTAAGGTGAGCAATCACCTTAACTGCACTCAGTGACCTGCGTCCATGTGGATCACGTGGTAGCATGCCCGACGTGCTCGACGCGCCTCTAGCGGCGACTACCTTCGACGACGGCTACGCGCCCAGTTCGCGCAGGTCGCACTTCCGGTTGACGGCGGCGGCGGCGGCGACGTTGTCCCCGCTGCTTTGGTCGGTGGGCGCGGCGCCCCCCATGTCGGGGGGAGTGGAGGTCTCGGCCCGACCTGGGCTCCGGCTGGCCTCGGCCCACCACGCTTACACCCTGGAGGAACGAGGAACCCCCCTCCACAACCACCTGCACCACCAGCACCACCCACAGCACCACCAGCAGCAACCGCGCTACAACCAGCAGCAGCACCACCACTCCCACCAGAGGCACCACCTGTCCACCCTGGAGAACCTGTCCCAGTCGCACCACCTCCACCACCACCACCGCTCCCATCCCTTGCTGCAGCGACACAAAGTCGTCGGAGGTGGTGGCACGGCGGCGGGGCAGGGCTGTGGGATCCCGTCGGGGCTGGAGCCGGCCATGAGGGCCAACGAGAGATGGGTGCTGCTCAACAAGGAGACTTTCCAGGAGATCTTCGACGCCACTCTCCACCAGATGACGCTCACTCCGGGCGAGCTGCTCGCCGAGAAGGAGCGGGAGGCGGCGGCGGCGTCGTCGGGGCTGGGCCACCTGGAGGGGGACGACCACCCCCACCACGAGGGGTGCTCCCCGCCCAGCCCCACCACACCTGACGGCCACTTACGCTACTCCAGGGCCGACGCCGCGCTGCCCGCACGCTGCCGGAAGCGCTCCTCCGCCGACGCCTGCATCAGCGGCGGCGACCAGGAGGAACCGGAACTGGCCAATTTCCGGCGGATATCGCCGATGACGGCCATGGCTCCCATGGAGTCGGCCAAGACGACGACGTCGGCGCTGAACGACATCACCAACGACCGGCCTGGTCAGCAGCAGCAGCTGCAGCAGCGCTACTCTCCCCTAGCGTCGTCCACCTCCAGCCTCTCTAGTCCCCGTCTGACGTCACCGGGACGCGCGGTGACGTCACCACATTCCCCGCCACAGGCAGTGGCTACTTCCCCCCTCCCCGACCGTGAGAACGAGCCGCTGGACCTGTCCAACAAGCGGTCCCCGCCCACTACTACCACCGTTACTACTGACAGTACGAACAATGAGTGGTCATCTCAAAGTCCCTATAACAATACCCTGCCCAGTGCCACCAGCCCCAAGTACAATCCCCCTGCTGCTGGAGAAACTAGTGACAGTGTCCCGCCCCCTTACGGCCCCACCTCTGGAGGGGGGCGGGGCAGCCCTCCGTCCCCTCCCCGGGCCGACTCCACAGGCCCCCGGCCGGCCTCTAGCACCAGCCCCACTCTCCACCACAACACCACCACCACGGAGCACCAGCCGCCAGCACAACGCCGGGAAAGCTCACCAGAGGGCGAGAGTGTGCGTGCTGACGTGAAGAGCGCACCGGCTGACCCCAGGGCACCGAGCCCACGTGGTACGGAGGCGGGAGGTGGCGGCAGCCTTGCTGGGGTCGCGGCCAACAGCGGCGGCGGAGAGGGGGAGGACACGCGTAGCGCGGCCAGTACCCACCCGGCAGCGGGCGGAGGCGGAGCTCACAGTAGTGGTAGTAGTGGAGGAGTCAGCGCCACCAGTCAAGGAGGCAGCAGCAGCAGCAGTAATACAGACACAACCACCACAGCCACCACCAAGACGGTTCTAAGCACAGAGAAGAGGCAGGAGGAGGAGGCGGACACCAGTACTACTGAACACCCCAAGTCCCCCCACTCTCCAGTAGCTGACTGTAATAAGTCCCCAGACTCCAGTCAGACCGCGGGCACGTCAGCTGGGTGCGGCGGTAGCACCAGTCACAGCAGTAGTTGTAGTACTACTACGTCTACGACCAGAACCATGATCACCAACACGAGCGGCGGCCACAAGGGCCACGTGAAGCCGGCCAGTGAGAACTGGGTGCCCCTCAACAAGGCCACCGTCTACGACCTGGTCGAGGAGGTCATGATCAGTTTAGGGGAGAAGCAGCAGAAGGAGGAGGACCAGCTCAGGTCCAGTAACTCCCACCACCACCAGCCCCAGAGGTCAGTCAGCGGATCCCACAAACCCCGCCAACAACAGACAACAACAACGGTTAATAACAACAACAATAACAACACTAAAGCGCCGCCCACCACGTGTACTAACACTAAGGAGGAGGGCAGCGGCAATGCCACCCACTCAGGTAGTAGGAGACACAGGTGTAGTCCCCCACTCACCCTGGAGGGAACAGGTGAGGGTGGTCAGCATCAGGAGGCCAACTCCACGCGTCCAGCCTCCACCAAGTCCCAACTCCGCGATCACCTGTCGGCCAAGTGGCAGCAGCAGCAGCAGCAGCAGCAGCAGGCCCGGAGCGGAGGCAGCAGTGCCAGGGGTACTGGAGGAGAAACACCCCGCCCCTCCCCTTACCACCCCGACAGGACCCAGGAGACCACCCAGGAGGACCAGGAGGCGAGTGGCAGGATACCATCATCAGGCGCTAACAATAATAGCAGTGCACTGACCAGGCGGTCTCCGGTGCGCAGCCTACAGCACCCTGGAGGAATGAGCACGTGCGGCAAACAGTCCGCAGACCACGCCTCCTCCTCCTCCAGCAGCAATACCAGCAGCAGCAGCACAAGCCCCACCTCCAAGGCCAAGCAGCAGCAGTGCTGGGTGGCGCTCAATAAAATGGTCGTTTTTAACATAGTGGACTCGGCCATGCGGAACAGTGAGGCCGAGGAGGAGGGTGAAGAGGACGAGGAGGGCACCAGGAGGACGGAAACTCAGGAGGTCAGTGGTCGAGTTGGTGAAACTAACGATAAAAGGGCACCCACTCCGCCCAACTCAAAGAACTCAGTAGACTCGGTAGATTCAAAAGGTGGCAACAGCAGGTCTGGTACTACTACTTCTACAACTACAACTACTACAAAACACACTGAAAACACAACCGAGGAGAACTCTCACCCTTCAAGTTGTGGCCCCACAAGTAGCAGTCAAAAGGCTATGAAAAGACAATGTGATAACCCGGTGAAGGAGGGAGAGGTGGAAGGTCAAAGTGCGGCCAAACGGCGTTGTACCGAGACGGCGCCCTCCCCGCCCACCCACCCCAGCCCCGCCAGTCCCCGCAGGGGGGCTTTGGCCGAAGGGCATTATAACACACAACAACAAGGACATGGCCCGGCAGGGGACGGATCTAAATCCTCCTGTCTGGAGGGGCTCCTGTCGGACGCGGACGCCCGCTCGTCGTCCTCCAGGAGACAGCCTGGAGACGCGGCGTCGGGCACTACAGGTACGACGGGCGCGGAGCTGGCAGCTGGTCTGGAGGGCTCAAAGGGCCGTAAAAGCCTGCACTCGGCCGACTTCCAAGTCGCCCCTCGCTACTCCATTGATCGGGGCAGATCCAGCCCGGCCCGCCAACTGCAGCAGGAGGCCTGTGGGAAGTCGGCGGCCAGAGGCACCCGATCGCCCCCTGTTGGCACCCACCCCAACCACTCCTACCACAGTATGCTCGCGGACAAAAGCTACTCGGCCCACAGGGTCGCTGGGGGAAGTAGCGGTAGCAGTGGTCAGGGGCGAATGTCGTCGTCGTGTCGCGGTTTGAAGGTTGTCGGGGAGACGACCCATGCCGACTTACTGTCCGCCAACACCAAGCACGGAGTGACCCCGGTCAGCAGACAACATGGCGGCCTGGCGCCGGTCAGTCCCACAGCCGCCGACGCGCGCAGCAGTCCGCGACTGGGCTGGGTGGCCGTCTCCAAGATCGACGTGCACAACATCGTCGACTCGGTCGTCGACAGTATGATCGCCGGCGACGATTTGATGACGTCAGCGCCACCGGTGCGCCGGGAGTCGGCCAGTCCCAGTGACGTCCTAGACTCGCGCTCGTCGTCGTCGCCCGTGCCTTCGTCGTCGGCGTCGTCGTCGCCCACACACCAGCAGCAGCTGTCCACCGTCGCGTCACCAGTTCCGGCGCGCGACGCCGAAAGCAGTCACCGCGCAGCCTCCCCGAAGTGTCCGTCCGCCACGGGGCCCAGCAGCCCTTCCCCCTCCTGCCGCCTCCAGGGCGACGCCGAGAAGGAGAGGGGAAGCCCCCAACCGGAAGCGGAAAAGCGCAGTACCGGAAGAAGCACGCCCTCGCCGCTCCCGGCGTCTCCAGCGTCGCCCCGGTCGCCAGTAGAGGGCACCGACCGCTGCTCCGACGCCAAGTCGTCCAAGGCCTTCAAGTGGAAGTCCAATCTGCTCATGCGCGTGGAGGAGGAGAAGATTGACGTCACCGTACCGGAAGTGGCGAGTCCGCCCCCTCAGCGTCCCACCTCCGGGCGGAGCGGGAAGCAACGAGACTGCAAATCTGAAAACCGCAGTCTAAGGTCGGGCAGGAGAGGCTCAAGGAAAGGAATGGCTTGCTCATCGAGCAAGTTGAAATAGCTCAATGAAGTCTGTAGTGAATGGTGACTATATATCATGAATAGATGTGTGATGGACATTGGGATAAGTTTTATCTTTCTAGTGACAGAAATGAAAGATATCAGACTGATTCGCATTGCATGTCGCCGTTATTACTTCGTGCAAAAAGAAATATACGTTGTCAAAATGGGTCAACGGAGAGACAAGCGATTGAGAATATACAATTGTCTACGTTATATGAAGACTATTTTTCACGATGAACCCATTCCATGAGAGTACAAAAGACAGCAGCTTCCCCGGTTAGCCATTTTTCTTTTTCTTTTTTTTTCTGGAGAAAATAACTAAAAATGTTGCTGGGATTCAGTCCATAGACATAGGAGAAGCAGAGCGGTACTGTCAGTCCCCTTCCACGGCCTCTGGGTCCTAACAAAGGAGACACATGTCATAACACTGGGAGAGTGTGTGTGCCATGCCAGCACCGGCTGGAAAGGAGAGCAAAAACGCCCCAGTTCCTATAGTGCTCGTACGACATAGACCCAGCCAAAACGATCCTAGTGCCAACGATGGGAGGAGGGTGTGAGACTCCGGTGATGGGGGGTGAGAGGACACGCTATACCCTGGTATCATCTCTCCTCCTGTATGATCGGACCAGGTGTTTAGCACTGGAGGAAGGTCAAAAGTGCTGACCTCGGGAGAGCGGCACGTGATTAACACGTGACCGGCGCAATCTGACTGAGAGGGAGAATATGAAATACAATCAGAGTGTTTATCTGGTTCCTAAATAACAAAGTCTGTAGTAGTCTGTGTATCTGAAACATTGCTGGGTCGTCTAGGTTTATTGTAAACTGTCTCATATCTTACAAAAAAAGAATCATATCCAACGTAAATATCGACTGAGTACAGTGTACTGCCTTCTAAAGGAGCAAGTGTGGCACGACAAGTAAAATTGCGAATAAGTGTGACTGAGAGGGCGTTGGTGACGTCACATCTCCATCGTGACGTCATTAACCCGTTACAAACGCCATAAAATGGCCTAATGTCAGCAGTGGCCCATAGGGAACACCTGCTTGAATCAATTCAAAACGGAAACAACACTACGTGCTTATCATCAAAATGAAATATATTTTTATAAGAGATACTCAACATCAGAAGGTGCAGCGTCCGCGAACGTTGGACATCTGTGTAACAGGCGCCATCTACATTGTGTACTGAGAACTAATTTTCTAGAGTTTGTTGGCTGCGCCCGATCCAAAGTCAACAGAAAAGGCAGACGACAATTCATTCAATTGCGGAACATCCAGACTAATCCAAGTTCGTGTCAGTTCCGTTTAACAGCTATTTCAAGCCAGGCCTACGGTAACATCCCATCTTAACTGTTGTGCTTGAAACCAAAGCTGCCATTACAATGGAGCTTTCAATGTAAACTCGTGCAATTACTGTATGTGGGCCCGTATGTAATTCTATGTTGACGGTCTGTTTCACACAGGGAACCAAGAACAAAAAAGTGAACATTCTATGATTCGTAAAATGCGTCTTTTTTCTGATTATCTTTTTTAGATTGTCGCGGTGTTTTCCTCATGTCGAGTATGTCATGTCAGAATTGACTAAAAATGACTGTGCCGTATCGTTCATCAATGTACATTATACAATTGTGCCATGTCCAAATGTGTTTGATTTGAGATTTTAATTATACTATCACTATTTGTTACACAGTCACCTATAATTAAGATTAGTCATTTTATATATAAATGTATCTATACATATAAATATGTATCCCTTGTGAACTGTACAAAAGAGTAACTCACTTGTCTTGTGAAACGGCAGCAGGAGTGCAGAATGCTTGGTTTACCTCTACTAAAAGACATTTTATCCGTCGACTACTTGAAGAGCCATTGGCGAACGCCTTTCAATGTTCAGGGTGCCCTCTTGAAAAAGACTGTCTTTTTTTTGAGCCCGGAAAATGAAATTTTTCGCGGTCATAAATTCTGACTGCGCCATATCTGGTGATCAGTCAATGAAAGTGAGAGAAAGCTGTAAAACTGCACCAACTCAGAATGAAACTCTTTGGATTTGTCTAGCCTTACTCTTAAATTGTGCCTGCAAAGTGGGAAGAAAAGAAATATGGATATTTTTCCATATTGGTTATTGTACCAATGTATAGGGTCTGTATTTGAGGTTTACATGTACAAAGTCCATGAATGTGTCTCTGTCCTTTTTATGTATAAACAACACCAAGGAATGCCTTCTATATAGTAACGCCTATAACATTCAAAAAGCACAATTCTCTTCTCGTAATTCGGTGTGTAGATCTATATGCAGTCTTCTCTCCCTGTAGGTTGTTGAGTGCTGCCCCAAGCCCTACTAGGTATGTCAGTGGCTCAAATGTGAATGAAAGTCTGGGTGATAGTAATTTTTTTATCTAATTTTTCACTGTGATAGTGCAACAACCTGTTCTCATCGTGGACATCAGCAAAGTACATCATTTATATAGAGAGTATGCATGACAATGAAGAAGTTAACTAGTGAGGTGTGTACAAAATATTTGATTGTATGAATATTAAAAAAACCCACAAAAAATACACTGTACAATGGCAGTGGACATAAACACTCTTGAGTGATCTGTATGGAGAATGTACATTGTACATGTAAGGAAATCCCCTCCTATTCTACCACTCCATGGTCATATCGGTTAGGTTTAATTGGTCATATTCACATACTAAGGCATGTATAATAACCTGACACTTACCTTATCCGATATCCACTCCCTTTTGACGGAGTCTTTTCCCTCCTTTCCACATATCAAATGTATACCTTTGATATAGACTGAACAACACAATAGCAGCCCTACTATCACCAGTCTCTACCCACCAGGGACAATATTGCTCAGGTAAAGAACATATTTGAGAGAGAAAAAAACAAGAAAAAAAACAGGTGACCAAGTGGATCACCACGTCAAATTATTCAGGTGCAACATAGCTGATTAGAAGTGAATCTCCACATTAGCTTCATTCACAGGATCCATAATAATTATGTGGTCCATCAGATACACGTAAATTACACCGTCTACATTAAGTTTGGACTAGTAAGTCCTCCGATAGGCTTGTTTCATAGCCTAAGCTGACAGTTTATGTTCACGCACTCTTTTATTTTGCTCTGTACTGATTGATCCTGCCTGCCTGATGATAAGTAGCCATTGTGATATTTTTACTGTAGTGTTACTTGATAACCACTCCAGTCTCCATTAGAGCTATGTAGTTTATGTCTCTTAAGTCTGCTTTACCTAATTAGTTGCTTAGAAGTATCTCTGAATGATGACTGAGACACACAGGGACCCCAAAACAGATCTCTTACTCAGTCAAATCTATCAGTTCAAAACACTAAAGAAACACAAAAGCACGTTTATGTCTAATTCTAAGCCATGCAGATACAAAGGAAAATATAGGATGAGTTTCTTGATTTCTCTCAATGGGTTACATAGTACACATACTTTATAAACCCAAGTTTGGTTCATTTGATTACTATGAGTTTCAAATAGGAAAGGAACTTAAAGTGCATGAAATGAACCGGGGTGAACTAGGCATATTTTGCTTTGGTTCTTAGTGCTCCTTGCAATGTACAATGGCCTGACGTGGTGGAATTATACAGTTGTACAGTGTTTATGGTGCACTTCTTGTGCTTTTGTTTTAGTGTAATACATGGGCCCTTTGTATAATATAAGTGGAGGGCCATCACTATGTATGAAAACAGACTTACAGAAAATGCATTTTGAGTGTCCCTTATATATCCCTGTGAGATTTTTGACCAGTGACTCTGTAGGAGCGTGTATATAATATATTAACACGGTCACTGGTCACTTCCTCCACTTTTTGTCTTCTTTCTTAGTAATTGTTGTCATAAGATACTTATTGATAGCTTAAAATTAAACAGAAATGTACAGCACAAATTGAAAACGCTTTTAGAACACAGTCGTAAGTTTTGCAATGTATATCAGAAGTACAATGTATCAATATAATAGAATGTATCTGGTTTTCTTTTAGATATGCATATATATCTAATATAGGGAGTTGTGGATATGGAGTGGCACTTTGATATACATGTTCATACATATAAATTGCTCACGAGCAGGCCCTGTTTCTGTATGTGAAAGTGGTTGTTACTAAGGTACCCCAGAGTCAATGATGGACTGGAGCGGCAACTGTCTGTTGTGTGATATCAGTTTGTAAAGCCGTGGCGTCCCACTACCAAGAGGAGTAGAGCCTAGCTTCAATACTCCACAAATCTAGAGATCCCTAATAGCATGTGACGTCTATGATGTCGCCATGTCAATGTTCCAGAGCAACGTGGAAAAAAAAACTAGCTTGGCTCCTCCAATGACACTGCCTTGAACATTTTTAGTATGGTGCTTTGACCTGAGTGTAAAAGTAATATTGTAGTGCATAATGGTTACTTGGTGACGATGAAACCCGACCATTAATTATTTTCTGATACATGGAAGATTCATTAAAAGAAAAGTCCACGAATGTCCAGTCGTATGGTTATTGTCTATCGCAACCAAACAGAGCTTGCATGCACTGGTTTATGTTGTCCAATATGCCATGCATATGTTGCCTAGAATACCTAACTAAATGATTGTTGGTCGAGTTTGAGAGAGCAGCCACGACCTAGCCTCTTGTCTTAAAACGCAACAGATAATGTGTCCGCATCGGTGTAAGTATTACATGCATGTTGACAGTGGCTTCAACACGTCTGTATGGATCTAACATACACACATCAAATTAGCCAGGGTGATATATATATGCATTATCCCAGTTATATTCGTTGACGACTACTTTAAGCAAAAGGTGGTGATAGGATAAAGCACAATTCTTCTTTTTGAAAGTCCCTACAGCAAGTTGAGTGACTGCGAACCCAGTCTAGTGATCATGTGTTAACTTCCTTTGTACTTTGTTTAAGGATATGATAACTATTGTATAACTTGTCTGCAAGACACAAAACTGTGTGTATGTACATGTATCCGACTCTTGCTAGTGACACATTGGTGTACTAAAATGGAAAACAGTGCCAGAATGCGTGCCGAGATCGAGTGAGAAATGAAGAATGACAGTGAAGTTTTTTTCATTTTCTATTACAGTTCATTTATTTCATAGAGTGCTTTGCTTTACTTCTTTTCCTACCAAAGTCGTATGCAAACAGATTCTGAGGATCATTTTCTTCTTTTTACAAGATCCCACATGTAAACATGTCCCTGTCACTCAAAACAACAGCATGTGGCAATGACGCAATAGCGACCTATATGGTTGAGAATTTCTATTCTTGTGGGTGGTTAGATTCCACTCAACTTCTGGAAATGTTTATGGGGTGCACAGGATTTGCCCCTATTAAGCCCTGTTGTTGTCCACGGGCCTCTCCCTGCAATACAAACATTAGATACTGAATTCCTACTTGTTTTGCTTGGCCAAAATATTTCCCATGAGTCTGCCCCGGTGTGTGTACACACAAGAGACACTATTCGAAATTCCTGCATAAATTGGATAGGTTTGCTGCAATAGTAAATAGCCTTTAGGCGCTCACCGAATACTAAATCGCAGAACGAGCTTCGGGGTGCCCAACGCCCCCGTGCGAAATAGTAGAGGGAAAGGGTGAGTTGAGTGCACAAGTATCTAAACCTGAGTAGCGTGAGTGTCAAATGAGAAAAAGAATATCCTGATGAAAGAGTGTGGTTTGAAGCCGATGATCAGAAGTGTGCATGGAACAGATAACAGTTGTTTTCATTATTTTCTGTAGAAGTACGGGTCATCTATCATAATAGATAATATTGTCACAAGGAAATCAATCTGTCTCTCCTCTTGCATTTGTATAATCACAGAAATAGGGTACAAAGGACATGGCAAAATATGTGAAGATGTTTAGCAACTGATTTAACATTGTCCATCACATGCAAAGTGGAGTTGTACATAAGATACTGTGTAATCTCCTTTTGTATTCATGCAATCATGTAAATTACTCGTGTTGGAATCAGAATACAGTCACCATAAGCAATGTGTAAAAATGATATACTAAAAGGGTACAGCTTAAAATGCTTCAAAGGTAACCGCAAATCGCAATTAAATCCGATTCAATTACAATGCAAGTGGCAGAGTGTTGCATGTGTATAGAGGGTTGCCAGGTCTAATATTAACTGAGGTTTAGTTTGTCTTTCTTATGAAACACTCTCCGTTTATATGAGATAATTAATAACTTGACACTGTGTACAATGTATGAAAATAACACAAGGCCTTAGGAATGTATGGTTATCTTACATAGTAATGTTGTATACATACACATTCGTTCACCAAAGACAAAGTCGTTATTTTACTGTATGTAAGTATCCACTCCCCTTAAAACACACTCAGTCAGCTCTTGTGGAATACTCTGCATGTGACAGGGCAGTGGGAACCCGCATCCACTGATTTTTTTTTCTGGTCTTGGGATCTGTCCTAAATAATAATAGTAAAAAAAGAAAGATCCTCGACCCCAAAGAAGAGATGGGTGGAAACGAGGCCCAGTGAGTGGGACTGGATCCGAGAAAACATTCCACGTTATGTACATTTTAATTTATTTATTTGTTATTTATTCAATTATGAACAAATGGACCAAGTGCTGTATGAGATCCAAGGTTTTTTTTTTGTTTTTCGCAACTGGTAACACTGAAAGGCCAAGCCGGCCGCGACCAGTTGTGGATATATCTGTATGGTAAAGCTGACCGTCATGGGTGTACATGATCATGGAGATTCTAGTTACTGGATGTCCACTATCTTATATTCACGTGTCATTGCAGTGATGGAGTAAACTAATACAAACTGTTTTCTCTTGGTTCCTCCTCTTGTAACGCAAGAACAAGCGAAGCTTGTAGATTCGACGAGGGTAATAAATCACCTCCAACTGTTTGTGGAAAAATGAATTACTTCTTGTGTTTTATTTGTCTTATATCTATTTCAATTCCTAGGTAAATCAAATCCATAGCTAGACTGTATCCAAAACAAACTCGAATCGAAGATTGTAAGAAGTAGTAAATAATTGAATTAGCATAAAATGATTATACAAATATGATCAATAAAACATCAGTTAGCTGCTAATCAGAAGCTTTCATGTGTATAAACAAATGGTCTGTCAATTTGGAAAAAACATAGATTAACTCACAGACGACTCACAAAATTAAGATATATATCACGAAAAACATTTGATTGAATAACCCCCCCCCCCCCATCAAACGGATATTACCATGGAGATATTAAGAAATCAGAATCGTCTAACGATATTGAATGAAACTATAACAATCATAGAAACAAACGTTTAGCTTTAGATGTTTAATTGTGAGAGACAAAAATTACATGATAATTGTCCTTTAATTATGTTACCTATAAATGACAGTTCCCTTGCCTGCGTATAGACGGGGTTTCCCCTAACCATCTAGACTGTGAACATTTCAAAGTTATTAATGTTAATTGCCTTGGTTTTGGTGGAGAAGAAATACAAAGGTAATTATTGCTTATATATGTTAATGATATAATGAAAGAATGCAACTTGGTATTTGGACTTTTATGGCAGTGTCGTGACTCAAAAGGACCAACACCTCCCCTCCGCTCTATCCTCTCCAAAAGTTGTTATAGATAAAAATCCAAACCACACATAAATTCACTTCCTATACTTTTCCAATACACGATTGATGACAGACAAGTCTGGTTTTAAGTCTTGTTCAAGTCGTGATGTATTAACTGTAAGTAGTTAACTGAAAACAACTTTCCGGTCTTTTTTTGTTTGGATTGGAAACACTAATTACAAAAGTAACTTTTTTTCAGAAAGTAATATTTTTCTCAAACATACAGCTTGTATCATAAAGGTCTGTGCCCAAACAAATATGAGAAAGTTGTAGCCCTCTCTTTCGACTCTTCCGTTTTCATGACTCAATTTCCGACAGAACTCTGTCACGAAAAGATGAGTAAGAACGGACAATCCCATGCTGTTTTCATTTTCCCACAAATAATATTCATGGTTTACAAAAATGATTACCAATGTTAATTATGAGTGATATCATTTTCCGTATTTCGGATTAACCAAATCACCTACCTTATAATAATCAAGTGAGCACATCAAGTAAGCGTAAGAACCTATCCACGAAGCGTCACAGCAGTGTGTAGCCATTATACATAAACAGATATACTCATTCCTGTGACAAAACTCCTTTGCACTATTCCTATTGTTTAAAAGTTTATAACCAGAAAACAGATTCAATTTCTAGTGAGAACAATAATGTTTTCTTCAAAGTGATTTCAATAAACAAAATTCAAAAATCAGTACAGATTGAGACAAAAGTCGCGTCTTTGATATTCAAGGAAATAAGCGATTAAGTTAGAGATGAAATATGTAAGCAAGTAAGTAATACACTTTACAGACTAGCCCCAAAATGCGCATTATGCCCATGAACTGTCATTGTAAGCGCATTTTGGGGCTAGTCTGTAAAGGGTCTTATTAAGTGAGAATCATAAGCAGAACTAAGAGACATATAAGAAGCCGCCAGCAGTGGGCCTCTCATTATAGGTTCACAGTGCAGCTGCAAGCGATGCGGATCGACAGATCGATTCCATCAGTTGGACATGTCAGACAGCGTGTAAACAAACTGGCATCTGTTGTCTATAGGCAACCACCATCTCCGCTCGCCCATTGTTGATCCACATGAAAACCACGTGCGACAAAAAAGTCGTCCGCCTCCTGACGTAATAAAATAAAGAGGTTATGAATATATGTCTAAGCCCAATGATGAGAGTGTTTGTGCCCAGGGCTGATTGCAGGGATGTTTGTCTGTATGTCGGCATGGGCAAAGTAATATACGTGTATATCACGAGGGGTGGGGCATGGCAAGATAAAATCACGAATACTTGGCCAGGGTTGTATATTTTCCTTCGTAGGAATACATGAATATACTATTTAACTCCTTTTTACTGCAAGTAAATGCAGCATTATATCATTAAGACACACATCGTAATCAATCTATTTGATGTTCAGTTACATACTATGTGTATTTAGTATACACCGGTATGGCATTATATATGTGAATTGCCAGGTAGGCCTATTCAAAGTAAGAAAGCAAGAGAACAATAAGAAATATTTTTCCATCAGAAAGATAACAGCAAGACAAAATTGACCCTTATCCAGTATCTCCATCACATGCACTGTCATAACTGCATAGTCACTCGTAGACTAATCAGGTTATGAATAGTTTCACAAGGAAATTGTCCGGTCATGTTGCATATGCAATATAGAATATGCGAGGAAACATGATTAAGGATCACACAAAAAGGGAAATACATTACAGAAAACCATATTATATCGTAATCCAATAACGATAAATGGAATATATTACATAACTGACATTATCTACCAGTGCTTAAAACGTTATAGGCCTATTATTTCGCTCAATGTTAGAACTGGGACCACTCCCGCCCCAGAGGGTCCAGTAACCTATTAGAGCAACCTACAATATTCCCATATAGGAAATAAGGAATGTTATTATGGCCTCGCCTTCTTCCAGTCTATCTATAGAGATCATCTGTAATCAATTTACACACATTCCGTAAATATATGTAATGGGGAAATGCTAAAACTATATATATATATATATAAATCTGAGTAGGAAAGCTGCCATTTGCGATTTGTGTGTGCCTCTGTGTGTGTTTTTGTGTTTTTGTGCACACGTTAACAATACACTATCCTACATGCACGTAACCCGTGAAAAGGCACGGTCCATAATAGTAACATATATGCAACCAACCTACACCTTTATAATCATATAAAATGTAAACATACATAATATAATGGTAACGACCCTTTCCTACAACCTCATTCAACGGCGAGTCTATATTTTATTCTTAATTCACTTTGACAGAGTCACCTGTGTTCTGGTAATAATATTGTGCTGTAACCATACTGTGGTACAGGCTTGGGCCCCCTCCAGGCAGTCTGAGGTCGGCGGGTGTAGAATTGATTGAGCAGAAGGCCGGGGCCAACGCCGCCGCTAACCTGCTCACCACAAAGTTTAATTTGCGTTGAGTAATCCGGAGCCGATGCAGGTTTTTAGAGGCATTTATTCGTAATAATCTGCGCAAGATTTCCCTTGCTTTCCAGACTTATTACAATGATTATGAAGTATCTACATTACAAAGTATAATTATGTCATTCACATTGTATATGTCGTATAATATATGGGGCTAATGGTAGTTGGTACGATATAATGATAAAGATGTATAGGTTGTCCAGGCTGTGTCAGGTCATTGATCTTCATCCCAACCCTGTTAATTCTCCAGCCTTTTCAGCCTACGTCTTTCCGCGGTAACAATTCTTGAGCATTCTCCAACACCCCCAAAACATGAACATAAAAAGGGATGAAAGGAAAAAAAAGAAAGGGAAGGGATAAAACAAAAACGTCCGGATTACCAAAAAAAGAGAAGGAAAACAAAAAAGGAATATAATCCCAGGATTAGATCTGCTGGGGGATATCAGAGACGCCTCAGCCAAAGAAAAGACAAGTTGTCGTTTACAGCTGTGATAAAGAGAGTGCACTAGGATAACTGGCTCGGTTTTTCTAAAGTTGTATTAATGTGCTCCATCTGCCATGATGATATCTGTGAAGCAGATCGGGTGTTTGGTCTTGTGGTTGTAGTTGACTCAGTGTATATTATCTTCTTTATATGGGAAAAACGTCCTGTTTTTTCTTGACTCATGACTTGAGGGGATCTTGCAATTGTGGGGACGAACGTGAACTTGTGGGTGTGGTTGGTGGTATACTATTATAGGAGACAAGGATTTGTTGAGTAATGAGTAACATCTCTAAGTGCAGCCTATAATGGTTGAATACAAAGTTGATATCATAAAGCTTAATTGCCCAAAAATCCCATTATCGTGATTAAGGAAGACATATAACACATTAATTAAGAATAGATTGATAATGATGTGCGAGATCTTGATATCATGTTAGTTGACTGATTTTGTCGTGTTTGTGTTACAAGCTCTCTGATTACTTTGGAAGTATCGATTGGGTCGTAAAAGAATAGAAAGAATGATATCCAGTAATGAACAGTTGGTGAGTTTTATTCTTACAATTCACGTTAGTACTTGCAATAAGTAGACTGTTATATATATTCGGCAAAGCAAAGCCCATCTCCCATCAACTCACACTTGTATTTTATCATACACCTGCGCCAGATTCTACCTACACAAAACAGTTTTTAAACCCATCTTTATGAATGTTATACTTGTGGGTACGTTCCCTACAAGCTCTCTGATTACTTTGGAAGTATCGATTGGGTCGTATAAGAATAGAAAGAATGATATCCAGTAATGAACAGTTGGTGAGTTTTATTCTTACAATTCACGTTAGTACTTGCAATAAGTAGACTGTTATATATATTCGGCAAAGCAAAGCCCATCTCCCATCAACTCACACTTGTATTTTATCATACACCTGCGCCAGATTCTACCCACACTAAACAGTTTTTAAACCCATCTTTATGAATGTTATACTTGTGGGTACGTTCCCTGCCTCCACAAGGGTGGCTGAGCTTTGCATTTAAGGTCGACGGAGTTTGTTGAAGGGTCGATTAAACAGTGTCATAATACATTCATGAGCCGACGGCGGCCGTACCGTGCCACCCCCGGGCCGTGGTGGGCCACCTCCTGATCGGGGACACGATGACGGGCCGAGTGTACTCAGGGCACCAGGGCCCCATGGCCAGCATGGCCCCTCCTCCTACTCCTCCTCCTCCTGTGACTTCCAGGATCCTGTTACCTGTGGCGTTCTGTCCCAGGTGTGGCGGTGCTGCAGGTAGGTGCGTCCCCAGTTCCCACCTCACCCACCTTAGTCTACGACGTCCAGGTGTGGGTATAGACAGCAGCCCCCTGGGGCAACAGTTCCCACCTCGTGAACACCGTCCTTACCACAATATACACCTAGTGCTGCTTTGTGGGGAGGGGGCTTCTGTGGAGTGGGGGGGGGAGTACTTTGATATATATATATAAAAAAAAAGTGGTTAACCCGCCATGGATATCCTTAAAAGCGTCCTGGAGTCTCATTGGCAATACATCCTTGAATCTGACAGCCGCTTTTAATTTTTTTTGTTGAACGGCATAATGTATGATAATGCTATGATATGTGAATCTGGCTAGTCCATCCAAACACACGTACACCGAACCAAACACATCTTAAGATAGAATGATAAAAAAATGTTCTCTTCAATGATAAGGAATGACCCCCCCCCCCTAACTTTCATGCACAGAGGATTTGCATGATTATGACACATCTAATAACGTTCACATAACATTTTTCAGAGATTTCCTGGAAACAATTAAAAACCTATCCCAACATAAATATTTTTTAGGGAAAGGTGAACGAACTCCGCTTGAGCGAGAGCAT
The DNA here is from genome assembly GCA_936440205.1 of Lepidonotus clava. NCBI lineage: Eukaryota > Metazoa > Annelida > Polychaeta > Phyllodocida > Polynoidae > Lepidonotus > Lepidonotus clava. The sequence goes on from OW387141.1 coordinate 37,958,942, forward strand.
ACATGGCATTATATTGTATTTCACTATGATTATAAAGAGAGGTAAGATAATACCAAAACCAGAAAAATATTTTGAGATGTTTTACCCATGCCAAGGAGAGAATGACATCCCCAATTTGCCAATCCCAGCTACTTTTACCTCGGCGAACCTGGACACCCCTTTACATAGAAATGGACCCGTCCGCACCTGGGAAAACCTTCCATGATACGATGTTTGCCTTTCGTGTTATTGCATGAAACAGGCTAATCTGTTTCTAGGTCATATCAATTAATCCCTGGGGGGTCAAGTGAGGTGCCTCGTCATATCATGAAAACCAACAAACAAACATGATGTTTTCATTCTATGTGTACCATATGATTAAAACACATATCTTATTGACTAGGCTTTTCTTCTATCTAGTATCTGATTAAGTGGCAATAAATTACTACATATTATTACTATTATCTCTACACCGAGAAATTGAAGCTAACAATCAGGTTATAACGTGAAGCCTTAAACATTTTTGTGTTGGTGATAATGCAATAAAACAAACACAGCACAATGATTATTCCACATGTATCAACTTACATTTATCAATCATCCATCGATATTACCTGCCAAGGCCAGACAAAGAGCTAGACTGTACTAGAACCGTCTAATCAAATGACGTCAACTGCAAGTACTCACTGCACTTATGCTGCTTTGAATCACAAATCGTTGGCAGATGGAGAAATGAGAGCGCGGAGCACACCCAATGACACGACCTACCCCCGTGTTCCCACCTCTAGTGCCACCGTCTAAAGTCCCCGTTCTCACGTATCCCCACTGCGCCCGTTCACCTATTCGCTCCATAAAGTCAGCTTTTATGTCTATCAAAGTCCGGTTGGCAATCGCACTAATTCTTTTGTCTTGATTTGGGGACGGAGGTTATAAGTGTCAGACATACCCAATGAACTTCTGCTTCATGCATATTTAAGTGTTATGGTTTCGGAATCATGCATGTTTGATATGTTTTATGATGTTGTGGTTTAAGTAGTTATGATATAGGTATCTTATATATTGAGCAGGAATCAAATGACAGTTAGATATGAGACCAGGTTTGCAAGAAAAATTACAGACACTAATATTATTGGTCGGATAATATTGTAAAATTATTGGTAACACTACGATATATTGATGATAACCTATCTGTGTTGTTTTGGAAGATTAATATTAAAAAAAGGTTTCATTCATACATAGACCTCCTGCATTCTCAGTATCCGTGCAATTACCTTTTTTTTCGCTAGAACCACTTCAGTTTTCCCTGTTCGGCAGGTGAGTGCACTAAGAAGTCGCCACCGCCTCCGCCTTCCCAGCCACCACCCCACCACCGCACCACCATTTACCACCACCACCACCACATGTGGTTCTCTGACATGGTGGGTGGTTCTCAGAGCACAGAACAGGTGGCTCTGGCTATTAGCTGCAAAGTACACTTTATGATAAAAAATACTATCTTTCCCAAAGCACGCATCCAATGTACTGAGATAGCATTTTATGCAATTCCTATCTGTATGTGCGTCTATGTTTGTGTGCATGTGAGATGACTTGTACACACAGATGAAGGTCATTTGTCAAGGATTTAAGACTTTCCCCCATTCAACATCATTTTCTTCATACATTTCCCTTAAGTTGTATATATTATACATTCCACATATTGTAAAACACCAATAACCAACCAACCATTCCACATATTGGATGGCATTCTAACACCCCATAACCAGACATACACAAGTCTATACTTAAACACGGTGATTGTTGAAAATGTAGCTGAAATCACAACCATGAGGAAATAATTGTTATCGACTTAGACCTTAAACTACTCAAAATGGTTGGTACAAAGGTTCATTTTTCTGGCTTCCTGAACACTGGCCAACATTTCCCCCTTGTCTGATTAAGAAAAAACAAAACCTTTACCATTTACAAATGTTTGTATTTATGATATACTTAACGCAACTGATGGCTTTAAAATTATGACTTTACTCTCTTAATTAATATATTCGATACATTAAAATTCCGATTGGAAAAAATGAATCCTTATCCAATTTAGTTGAAACTAAGGGAAAAAATGTCAAAGACAATTTGGATGACAGGAATAAATAGGAAAAGTATATTATGTGAATCTTTGAGACTAAGTTTGTAAGATAAGAAAATTAAAATAGATTTGATGGGTAGTGTAGTTTACGAGAGCTTGTGTAATAAAGGGTGTGATGATGTCATAACTAATTTTAGCTCGGCGATGCAGGATTGGGAATTCCAGAAATGATCTACAATGTGGGTCTTTATACGTAAGTAGGCCTATGTACATCTGTAATGTCATGTGAAATGGAGGTTTAGGGGCTACTAATATCTGTACTGCCCCTCCAGGCACCCTTTCGGTGATATGGGCATTGGCCACCCTAGATAAGGCCACTTTCACCAGGGGCCATCATACACACACACACACACACACACACACACACACACATATGTATAAACATACATTTAATGAAGATTATATACATTGATGTATGTATGCATGTGTATAAATGGATGTATGGGTGTTTTAATATGTATGCATGTATGTACGTGTGCATGTGTATGTATGTATGTATGTATGTAGGTAGGTAGGTAGGTAGGTAGGTAGTTAGGTATGTTTGTATGACTGTATGAATGAATGTCTGTGTGCATGTATGTATGTATGTATGTATGTATGTATGTATGTATGTATGTATGTATGTATGTATGTATGTATGTACGTGTGTACATATGTACGTACTTACGTCCGTCCGTACATGTATATGTATGTATGTATGTATGTGTGCATGTGTGCATGTGTGCATGTAGTTGTTTGTATGTGTGTGTATATAATATAGCCTATACATAAGCGACCTCGGGTTCCAGGGGAGTTGAGTGGGTTCAGGGAGGGCGTTGACGACGTGCGGGTAGTGGGTGGGTGGGGGGGTGGTGGTGTCGGTGGCTGGGGTTGTCCTTAATCAGGGATCATCTGGCCAGGGCTGGGCTGTCAATCTGCCATCCGATGACCGATTTCTCGGGCCGCGTGCTGGCAGCCTGCCGACGCCCCGACCCCCCGCCACTGCTGCCTAGACCCATATACTGACATTATGCCTCATTGACCAGATGAAACAATCATGTATTATGCACTGAGTAGACCCATGAATATTTCACCGCTCAGTTCCTTGTCCGCAGCTGATATTGCCAATCAAGTATTTTTTGCGCCTTTATGGTAAGTTATCATGGAAAAAATAATACGTTTACCTTAATTGTCATTTACAGCTTAGTGGATTTCTAATAGAAAAACCTATGCACATATTCCAGTGGAGTTTCTCTTGCAGTTAGAAATAAAACACTCACCAAAATTGGCGGGTCTTTTACCCGTAGGTATATGTGTGTGTATGTTTGATCGATTGTCGTCTGCGCCAACCGAAGGACGCGTTGACCTCTAGTTTGCTGCACGCAGCTTGTTCCCGACCAGGTGTACTAATAGCAACCTAGACGTCGTGACAAAATATCACAACCAGCGACCTTTTTTTGAAAAAAAAAGTTATCCGTTAAAAAATGGAGGTCAAAGTAGCTTGAATAAACAACATGCGTTTTGTTGTCGAATACAATGTTGTAGGTATTTGTTCAGGACCGCCCACTTTGTGTGTGGAGGAGTGTGCAAAGGGTAAGGTTTTTGTCATGGAGACTTTTTGTAAATACATTATAGTTTTTATTGATTGACTTGATCGATAGATTTTGCGAACAACAGGTGCAGAGATGTAACCCAGATATAGAGTCTATGTACACGATATGTATATACATGTATATATAATATGTATATATTTATATATACATATGTATTTGTGTTTTGCATCTCATAGAGTAGATCTAGATGATTTATCATTTTTAAAAGCCAACACTCAATCGTCCTGGGAAATGATAATGAATTTTGTACGGTCAAGATAACAGATTTTCAGCGTACAAGTGAACTTCTTTAATGGGACACCATTCCATTGTTGTAAATCCATGCATATGCATGCCATATAACTTACATCATGCAACAGTTGGTAGACGTAAGTGATAGTTTCACATCACAAACTCAATTTTACCTTTGTCGTCTGGTTCAGTTTAACGTTTTTAATTGCTACGCCGCAGGGTCGGCCCCCTCATCTCCCGCCTCCCTCACCCTAAACCATTTCCTCTCATTAAGGAAAAAAAAGTAAGAATACACAGTAATCCACCCCCATGGATAACTAAGGCTCGGTTTAAACTGGAGTAGTGAAAAAGAACCTTTTTGTTGATTTAGTGACAAGGTAAAAGAATACATCCCATGGAAACATTAATAAATCTTGCTTATTTCCGTGCACATTATCAAAAATGTCGGCCAATCCTCCATCGACCTATACTATTTTGGCAAGATTTCTACATCGTCGTACAGAAAATCGCCTAGTGTGAGGTGGCCGTATAACTCACCTGTCCCTGAAGACGCGTGCCCCTGACAGGTATGACTAATATCAGCTGGGTGACTAATGGGTGTACCGAACTCCCTTAAGTAAACCATCTCCCCGGGCTTTTCAAACGAACACTTATGACCCTGACAGGCCGATTACGTCGACAATCAGTGATTGACAGCTCCTGACCCCGCCTTATGACGACCACCTAGCTGTCAATAGAGGCCACGCCCCCAACAATAGGCTCAGGTATGAGTACATTTTTTGTGGTGATTTGATTGGTTTGTTTTTATTAATGAGAAGCGAATGGGATACATGTAAAGGGCATGTCTCCATGAGGCTGTCAGCTGCAACGTGTAATTTGATGACATAATGCAGTGTTTTATAGGATATGGCACTTATCATCATTGTTTTTTTTCTATGAGTTTGCCTTGGCAAAAACTGTACTGATCGACATGATTTAGAGACGCCATCTTGGACAAAATAACATCTAGTCACACTGTTAAAAAAATCCCGTCAAATTTACGGTAAAGTACTGGCAACTATGTTGCCGAACTTTTACCGTAAATTTAACGGGTGACCGTAATTCTGTGTGACCGTATTTTTTACAGGTGAACACCGTTTAAGTTTAACAGTAATACACCGTAATATGTACAGTGGACTTTCATTCTTACAGATCGAAACCGTTTAAGTTTAACAGTAATATACTGTAATACATACGTCAGACTTTCATTTTTATTGATCAAAACCGTTTAAGTTCAACAATAATATACTGTAATACATACTATAGTAAAATGCCATACAGTTTACATTGGATGTAATTTTAGCAGCATTGAAAGTTTTATTTGTCCTGTAATCACACCACAGGATAATTTAGCCAATAACCAAGTACATCTTTTTTCTCTTGGTTTAGCCTTGCATGGGTTGTTTGACTGTTGGAGGTAAAACCTACAGGGCTATAGCTGAGTTCTTGTACTAAAAAGGTGTCTACATGTTAATTCTACTGAAAAGGTGGTTTAAAACAACTTGTAAATGTTTTAGGGTGTTCTGGCTGGTTGGCCATACCAAAAAAATAGCAGGCCAATGAGGTGATTACCTTAATAACACTATAAAAACCTAAAAATCCAACATTTTTAATCACAAGGTCCCAAATTCCTAAATGTATGAAAAAGATATTTTACTAATCATGGCCAAAAATACAGAGGGCATGCTGAAAACCACTACTACTGACAGTACTATTACTGCATAGTAGTAATTTGATAACATGACTAGCCGAGGTTTGAACCCGGGATCTCTCACATATGAAGCCTGTGCTCTACCACTGAGCTATTGAGGCCTGTAGGTACACAGAGCCCAGCTTTGCTACTTAACTAAATAAGTAGGGGTATGAAACTAATGACTTAATGTCTGTCTAATATTGAACACCTGTATAGTAGTACTGATCCTACTCATTGGTGCTGACTATGACAGTGTACATCTCATGCAGTCCAAGTTAGCTCAGTTGGTTAGGCTTCTGCCTTGAATGTGGAGAATGTGGGTTCTAATCCCAAAGTGTCCATTTTCCTTTTCCATATAGTATACAATTCCCAGATACGGTATATTACTGTGAGGCTAAAAGTCAGTAATAAATACAGTTATATACTGTAAATTGCAATGATATTATGGTAGATAACCGTAAAATAAAATACGGTATTATACTGTTGAGGTTTACAGTATATAACTGTTAAAGTTACGGGTTTTTTTAACAGTGCATATAATGACCCAATTTGAAATACCTTTCAAAATATCATCTAATTAGTGTTTCTTAGTGCTCTACATGTTTTCTTTATTCGTGACAACCTGTGAAATCTGACGTTACATGATAAGGGTGTTTCAGTCAAATAAAAATATATTGTTAATCTTAATGATTTGCTGTCAATCTTCAAGGTGTTTCCTTATAGACGTTGTGCCGATGACGTCATAGTGACCAGCATGGGGTGGACAGCCATTTTGGTGTTTATTTGGCCATTTTATTTTTAAAAGGAAATAATAATTATGTTTTATTTCCGTAATCGAATGATATTTTGGTATATTTCACACATGGTAATGGATCTGATGGATATCATGGTGATCACAAAAATTTGGTCATGTGACCCTGTCTGCACAAGGTCTTTATGACAGCATTTAATCTTTTTCATAATATCTTGGGTTACTTTTGTTATTCTTTTGGCAAAACATGGTTTACCTAATTCATCCTCGCAATTGAATACAGGGGATAATAAGGCAAGTCCTATTGAGTTGACTGTTGTATATGATTATTTATTTGCAGTATCCTTTATACTCTGATGTCCTCAGACCAGCAGGCTCTGACATAGGTCAAGACCGTACCTATGACCTTACAGATTCACAGGACTCACTGACGATCCAGAACCATCTACTCTTTAGAACCATGTTTAGGTCATCACAATATCATAGTGATTGTTATTTATTTGCAGCGTTACCATTTGAATAAGATATGCGGTATCTCTACCCGAGACAAAATGCTGACGCACACACCTTTCTGAGTGTTCAATTTCACAAATACGTATGCATAGGCACACTTCAATATAATATTAAGCGTCACTACTTATATATAGGACCTATATATATGTGTGTGTGTGTGTGTGTGTGTGTGTGTGTGTGTGTGTGTGTGTGTGTGTGTGTTCTTTCATGTCTCTTTCAGCTTCTTAACTCTATAAACAGACTTTGTATATTCACAGTGCTTTAAAATGTGCATGAACGATAGATATTCATCAGGACCACTTACAACTGAATTCTGATACCAATCTGTATGCAATAATTAAGTTACTGTAATAATTATGTTGAATTTTATTGCCAGAAAAGCAGGCACACAGTGCACCTATTCCAAATTTATACCAACAAGGTTGAAACAATTACCTTAAATAAATAATTGTCTACATTTTTCTGGGAAAGCGTTACAAATGAAGCATAAGAAAGAAGTGTGTGGGTAGGTGCAAGCAAATTAAGTCACGCACGAGTGAGCAGAGGAAATGTATCTCATTGTTTACAGACATTCATAAACTTCAGACACGCTAATGTCTAGGCCAACCTACGCGGCGCCATTTTGCCCGTTTTTTTTTCAGTCTTAATCCTTTTTTCCAGAAAATTATCTATGTCAATTCCTCCTTTGTTCTCCTTGTTAAGATGATATAAAGAGGACAATAACTTTGTAAACCCCACATTTTAAATTATATAATTATCAAAGTTTTCTATTGGGGTTAGGCTGGTTCTAGGGGCCATATTGTTTCAAAGTGAGGCTTTTTTCGAACTCTTTTAATGTATTTTCGCGGTCATGAATTATGATTCTGAAATTTCAATACTTTACTTAACAATGTCATCAAAACACCTGTCTACATTAATATTGATCGTTTTATGCGTAACTTCAATTTTAAAAAGTGTATTTGGTTTCCCTATAGATTCCAGTTTGAATTAAACAAGTTCCAGTCTTTGTCATTGGCCGAATTTGGACCATCATATTGCGTATATATATGTGTGTGTGTGTGTGTGTGTGTGTGTGTGTGTGTGTGTGTGTGTGTGTGTGTGTGTGTGTGTGTGTATGTGTGTGTGTCAATTTCAATAAATTTAATTCCATTAAAAGGCGCGAGACGTCGCCATAAGTTAAATTTGCAATTGATATATTACAGTTGAGTGAACCAAACTGCAAACAACTATAAAAAAAAAAACACAATATAAACATAGAACGATGTCAGTTGAAGGCTTGGACAATAAAACACAAATGACTTGATTGACCAGCGAAGTGGAATTGATGTAAATACGTCTGGGCGATATGGCTTTCTTTGAAGTGCCTTATTAGCACTAGTAATGGGATAGGACTTGCAGTTTTATTGCCATCTGAAGTCAATGTGTTCATGGGAAGAGAAACAGGAAGGATTGGACAAAAGAATTTTGAGTAGGCTTTTCTGTCGCGCCCCACAGCTGCCTGGGTCACACATTGACGCTTTCAAAGGGCGGGACACGGAATGAGTCGTAAAACCAATGACCAATAAAAGAATGGGCCCAAAAAGGGGCCCTGCATTCAAAAAGGCTTTCTCTTGAAATGGTCTGTCTTTGATGATGTTTACTGCTTGTTTGATGGTGTTTACTGCGGGGTTTTCTAAGCTCGTGGGCCCCAGTCCCCACCGGGTCACTCTGCACTTCCCACAATAGCCGTTATAGTGCCCCCATACGCGCATGAATACGTCCGAAGGTCATCCGGGACACGCTGACCACGCCTGGATGCTTCCGCCCAAAAGGACAACATATAGTCCATTCGGTATGTTGGCCTTTGCGTAGAGAATAGGGAAAGTCACAGATCTCAAATCTTGAAAGAGGGGAACAATAAAAAGAGATATAACCTGAGCAAAACAACCTGAAAAACTTATCAATCGATTTTCAGTAATGTTTACACGCATTTACAGGTATGCATAGGTTCTGGCAATTCAATGTTATTAGTAGATGAATAGGTGTGTTTTGTTAGTGACAGACAAGTCACGGACTCACAGTTTATATAGTTTTCCATGGCTGTATATTCCGGGTATTGTCTTTCATACAGAGCACCCTAAAAAGGGGTAGGTGCACACATTGTGCTATGTGGGGGCGTGCTTGGGGAACGTGGCACAATGGACATGAAACCTACTGTGAAATGTAGGATTTTCAGGTGCAGGTGATTATCTGACCTTGAAAAACTTAATTCAAGCATGCATCCCTATGTACTTATAGAAAACGCAACAATTTCATATGAACAAAGATAAAATAACTTTTAGCAATTTACTTTTGCGAAAGGAATTTTATACTTGGCATGATATATGTTGGTCTCATAAATAGTAATGGATGTAGGAGTCAAATCATTTTATCTATCATTATGTTGAACGACTTATTTTGAAATAAATTTGAAGTGAAGAACTTTATATTATGTGTTATAGCTTTTAAGCAACAGCTGGTATTTGTAGCAAAAGTAGTTTCATTACTGTTGGACTAGGTGCGTTTCTGTTATGACTGTCTCAACGTCTGCTCGCTGTCTCTCGTGGACTCATTTTGAAAAGGGAAAGGGAAAAAAGCTAAAAAGCACAGTTTCCTATGTGGGTACACATGTTATTATGTAAACCTATATTATACCCTCGCTAGTAGTTATGGGGACGTTTCTTACTTTTTTAACGATAGACATTCAAGACCGATGCAAAGGTTCTCTATGATATACAAAGCAGAGATATCAAATATTATGTCATTGACCAGTGCGATAGCGTGAAGATCATGCATAATTAAACATGTACACTCAAATTTGAAAAAAATGTTCCAATCTTAGTTCCAAACTCGGTAATTTTTGTCACTTTGGATGGTGTAATTGTTTTGTTTCGTGTGTTTCACTTTATCCAAGGGAAAACTATCAGCACGAGTTTTCTAAAATGTTTACGGTGTGAAATAATAAACTTGTATGAAATGAGATCACCTGGCGTCCGGACACATCTATAGATACTCCAATAAAAGTTGTTCTTTATTTTCCTGTTGACCTATTCGGTCTTTGAAATAAAACCATAAAGACACCCGGGCAGTGGGAAAGCCGACATTTTCTGGCTTTTAGAGTTGTTATTGGCATAAACCACTAGGATGCGGGGGACCAGAATGTGACCGCATGAGTTTTATGTGTGAAAAACGCAATAAAGCGATTTCCATTCAGCTCTGACTGGATTTCCTTATATAGAATATCTCAAATAGGAATATTAGACTGGTTTATACCATAAACTAATAGAAAAGCATAGTTTTAAGAAAGGTCGTTCTATAGCTTAATTATGTATTAGGCATATGGTTTATTTTACAGATTGCCAGTTGTATGTAGGTTAGTGTAGAGAGAAAACACATCTTCCAAAGTCAATAATAGTATTAGTTAACACATCAACACCGAACCAAACCGGGTCGACAAATTCGGTCGATTAAAACCATATGATTCGTCACGTGATTATTATGGACCTAAGCGACCCATAACCTATGTCCTTGGGGCCGACCCTCTAACCGCAATGACGTCACGACGTCTGGTGCGTCCGGGTTGTCCGAAGCAAAGTCTTGAAAACCGTCCTCCCTAAAATAAAACGATGGGGTAGGGGGATGCGGAGCTCGGGGGTCACAAGGTGTCTTAGGACAGAAAAGACAATATGAGGGCTTCAACAAGGATGAGATAATTTATGGGTTATTTTCCCCGACCTACACATCCTGATTAGAATAATGTATCTAAAAGAAAAGAGACGCACACCGAGGCGACCCGGAACGCGCGGTGGTTGCCGGGAAGGAGCCTACCGGATGTACTGATGGTGGACGTGTCTGGGTCAGCACAAGTGGACTTCACTCTCCAAGCAGAGTGCTTTGGTATTCATATTTATACGTCTGCTCTATGTGGAATAGTAACCATCCGATTGGAGATGTTATAACGACTGATATTCATCTTGTTTAAATTCGGTGGAAAAAAACTAGTTGTTTTGTTTATATCTGACCGGCTCTTCCATTCTTTTCATCATATTTAAAATCACAACCGATTTAAATTTTTCTAATTTTGTTTTCAGTATTTTTTTCAATGCATCATACCTTGTTGTTTGAAGCTTAAATATCAGCCAGGTATAAAAAGTTGTATGCCAAGTCTTCAATAAGCAACATAAGTGCTCGTTTTAACAGTTGGGAATATCATTGTCATAATGCTTTCGACGTCAAAGTATTTTTTACTGGAAATAGAATACATTACCCAAAGTATTAGCCTGTTTGTATCTTTGTTCAGATTGTTTTAAAGAAGTTATGCAAATAGCACTGAATTTTCTAATCTAGACACAAATTTCACTGCCGGAGGCAGAAAAGTAGAAAAGTGGCATCCAAGATAGAATGAACTACATAAAGAGAAAAGGTCTACACAATAAGTAATGATCTTTCCTGTACCTCATCTAACCTATAGATTACACAATGACATGATGGGTGCATTCAGATTATCAGCCTATCAAGTTGCAATGTACATTAGCCAACATTGGCATTTGCCATCATATCTGACACTCACATCTCGGTATTATGTCCCATTTATCTTTATGACCCACGAACGGTTCAACCGATCCTACAGCTATAAAATCCGACGCCAAAAAAGGGTTCTTTTAAATATTTAGTGTTTCTCTCCTCTACTCCCCCCTGTTTCTTTTTGTCCCATATTTTCTGTTGGTCTATAGTGGGAGAAGTACCATCCGGGAAATGCGTGACAGGGAAGAGCCGTTTGGAGGAGTAGGGTCTTGACACTACGGCCCGAGGAAACTGATATATACATGCACCAAAGCGACTCCGGATTTTTGTGCACTTAGCTGAATGACTGTTGGCATTGTATCGCCCTGCTGGCCATATGTGGGCCAGCGGCTTGTAAGTTATGTCAATCAGGAAATGGTGGAGAAAAAGGGGCGGAGAGGGGAGCGTGAGCTGCAATAAGATCCCAACTGAAAAAAGAATATATCAGAGTGCATCTCGAAAGGTCCGTTTGTGTCTTTTAACCCCTTCCACCCCATAAGGCCATATTTGGCCTCACCACTGCTGTAGCCCATGAACATGGGTCAATTTTTATGGTTATTTGTTGATTACAAAACAGATATTTGACCTACAGCTTTAAGGAAAAGACTATTGCATTCTGTGAGTTCCAGGGATTTTTTACCATTTGTTTCATCACATTATCTCATTTAGTTCTATTAGAATCTTATGGCCAACACAGGCCATTATGGCAAGTTTTGGCCAGATTTGGCCATATCTCAAAATCAACCCCATAATTCTATTATTTATGAAATTATTGTGGAAAAACTAAGGTTTTCTGCTGTTTTATGAAAAGATCTTACTCAAATAGAATTTCTCAGAGATTCCAATGGTTTTATGATCAATAAAATAGTTTTAGAAACTATTGCATTATGGGAAATTTACAATGGATTGTTTTTTCAGGGAAAATCTTAGTATTTGGAAGGTTGCCAAGTTACCATGGTTACAGATTAAAGAATAAAGATATTGAAAATAATATTTTTCATGATTTCTTTAGAAGATGTCTTTATCTTTTAAATACCGCAAACATTTACTAAAATAAACAAAACTATGTAAAGTTATTGCATTTTCAACATTTCTAATGATTAAAAGACTTAATTTCATGTTTTAGTATGGTTGAGTTCAAGCTGCAATTACAATGAGATATTGAAGATATATAGATTGAAGGGTTTCCTAGCATAATATGAAGTATGTAGCTTCAAAAAGCAATATCTCATGTTCTAACAGGAATATTACAAAACAGGTTGCAGCTATTAAGAGCTGAGAACTTTTACTTTAAGAGAAATTTTCATCTGATTTTCTCAGGAATGCAGGGTTGAAGGGGTTAACTGATGCAAATAGTGGACACTTTAATTGGTTTATATATCCAACCGAAATTCACAGTCAGGGAAAAGTGACCTTATCAAAGGACGTTAGAAAGGTGTATATTAATAGAAGCAACGTATTGGACAGATACACACACAAAATGACCTAAAGACATAAAAAAAAACCGAAACCCCAGACCGGAGACATAGACCAAGGAGACGTATGTCTATACTCGTTGTAAGGTCCAACTCAGATACTATGACGCAAATAGAGTATCACTGACACATGCCTATATAAAGGTATGGCCAAAATGAACAAACCATAATTGTGTACGTTTATCGATCTATTCAAGCAAGTTAAAACATGAATAACATTATATAAAAACAAAGACTGCAATTCTAGTATAGATATGTGGAGGCGGTTTGTTTTGTATTGATATGTCCATAGGGGGTATGGATGGATCAGGCTGCGGGTATTTATAAAACACAATCAAACAGGATGGCCCGAGTGCACACACTTCGGAAACAGGAAAAACTGCCCTTTTAAAACCATGCCTATATTACTTGACTGTAATGAGACATTTCCTCCAACCTTTCAGTGTAGGTCTACCTCCGTACAGACTGTTTCTATGCGTCATGGTGGAAACTGCTGATTCAGGCGGGTCACTGAAACAAGGGACTATTTCACGGTGGAAAAAAAAGAACAAGGGTGTAAGTCGAGGATGAAAGTATCAACTTGCTGACCTGTTTTATTGTTTTTGCTTTAGACTTAGTAACAGGTGGTTCCCATAGGACTTTGGTCAGTGCACGCACGGATCCAGAGCAAAACAATCAACTCATTTAAAAATTGACAAGGAATTCTTCTAATTTTATCCTAGTTTCTGTTTTTTTAGAGAGGGACAAACTTGTGATGAATATATTGTTATTGGAATAAAAAAAACTAAGTAGGGTCTTCTCCCATATTCGGCTAATCATAATCGTCTACCAAACTCTGTTCTTTTTATGTTTTTTTTTATAACTAATCATTAATCAGTCGTTTTTTTGTGTTGTTTTTTTTACTTTTCCCTTGTTTTAGACAGGACCTCCTGTCAAAAAGGATTCGAAGCAATGCATGTCCACCTCACTGACCTATCTGAGTATCCTTCTCTCAATTTCGGGGAAATGACTTTGGACACGGAAGTTGAGATTTGTTAAATATCAGCCACCAGGAATAGGAAACGAAAGACAAGACAAACATATTCTCGGATTCAGGGTTTATACCTAACTTTCAGTCCACAAAGAATGTTGGCTCTGCTTAAATCAATGGATCATGTTAATGGGGCCCACTCTGTTAAAACGCAGTATTTCTAATCAATGAATGCGTTGATATAATGGTTGGGGAAGGGCTTAAGGGCCGGCCACACTACAGGACTCAACTCAACTCAACTGTTGAGTTGAGTTGAGTTGGGGTCAGTCGTAGAGTGTGGCATAGCTTAAGACTAAAGTCTTAGTATTTTTCTAAGACAGTTGAGTTGAGTCTTAGATCTTGAGATGTCAAAGATGTAAGACTGGACTGTCGGGTCTTAGGGGGGTGTGCAGCAGATAAGCATGTTAGACATATAACCCTTAAACTACGTCAGTCTAGTCGTACCTTATGACATAGCAGAGCTTCAAGGCTAAGACTAGATAGTCGGGTATGATTGGTGCCATGAGGTCTGCGACCATTGAGTTGAAGTCAGTCGCTTAGTGTGGCCGGCCCTTAAGTCTATTGCTCATTGTTTAGATATTAATCTGAAAAAATAATCATAAACGGTGGAAAATAAAGAAAATGAGGGTGTTCGGGTGTGGGGGGGGGGGGCAGCCATCATTTATTCTTTTTTTTTTTTTATTTAACTCACATACATGGGATCTTCCGTATAGGTAGCTGTGTTTCAACAGTTGAACAAATATACATACATGAAATACAATACAGTCTAGTTATTAAAATTCCTTAGCTGAGATCAGCATCAGGAATTATAACAGATATCAGATCAAGATCGGACATGACTATTCACAGGATTGGTCACAATTTTATGAGATGTATATATAAGGAATAATCTTTTCATGAAGAGTAATTGTTAAACAATAGTTTTAACGATCCTTTTAAAGTCACACAATGAGTCACATTCCTGAATCTTCTTAGGAAGGGCATTCCATAGTCGTGTACCAACAGTGTATGGTGATCTACTATACAAATCTGATTTAATCTGTTCAGTATAGAAAACTATTTTGTCAGATTGTCTGATATTCCTAACAGGCTTCACCAGATAATCTACATTTGTACGCAACTTGTAAAATTTACACAACAACTGTGAGTCTCTGCGCTAGTCCAGGGTTTGTATTTTGGACATTGTATGTAGTTGAATTTGTGAGAAATTTAAATTAAGTAAAATTAAAGCAGTAATTTTATGTCAGAACTCAGGTCACATTAATTTCCAATTCGTATAATTATCAATTTTAACCGACCAGACCCAACCCCTCATAATCCCCTCATGTTGTTTTGCATGGTTGACCAACGAATGGTTGCCATCCTAGCTATCAATCGGGATGATTTAGCTTAGACATTCATGTGCACTTGAATATTTCATATTGATGAACGATCCCCAAAATACGATCAGCCAGATGGATATCGCCCTAGTGGGTGTGAGGCGAGAAGAAAAAAACAGATACGATCTTTTATTTCATTGAAATATGCAACATAATTCCATCCCATCATTCCCACATTTACATTGATGGCATTTGTCTCATATTGTCCTGTGATGCGCATACCATCTACCCACGCCATGCTATTGTATTTTCAGACTGTCTAGAAGTTATTTCTATTTTGGGTCAACCCATTCAAAGTTTGAACATACATGGACGTTGGCGGTACATTGAAGTTAAACATGAGGTATTTCCGCAACTGTGTTAAAGAGCGTGCCAGACAATCTATCTTTTCAGATGTTTGATTCATATATGATTGATCAATTTAGGCATAGACGTACATAATGTATCTCTACGATTTAGGCGGTTAGTAACTTAGCACATTGAGATGTATTTGTACGTCAGATAGATGCAGCACAGCGGAAAGAATCATTAGTATATAATGTATATAGACTATATTTAAACTATATCATACCGTGCATGAATATCTGTATGCATTATTTCTGGCATGCCCACATTGTATTGTTACTACAATGCTGTTGATTTATCATTTCTGTACATTAAACAGGCCATCGTCGTGCGTAGGAGCCATTATCATTCTAACCCCAGATAATGAGAATGAGAGCCTTTACCCTCGACCCCTTCCCTACGCCACTATTTTACTCCAGTCTCTAATCATGATTGGCATTGATTTTAATAATTCAAAGGGTTTATTGGAAAACTTGGGGGAAAAAACTGACCTACATCCCACAAGGCCGTACGCACGCCTACGGATGTTGATTCGCTAGGACCCTTTATTTCTACAAGAACGTAAACGCCACGAAAGTGGTAGCTATCTTGGTAATGACATCTAAATGAAAAAAAAACATCATGAATACCATATCAGTGTTTATTATCCGATATTTTATCTATTTTACATGCGAAGTATTTTAGTATCCTTGGTCATTTTGATTATTAAACGTTACAAAATGTTAGCGCGATTGACGCTTAGTTTGTCATTTTGGATTTATCAAAGCCACAAAGAACACAGACAAATTGAAGGAAGTTTGATGACAGAATTTGTCAGCTTACTGAATATCACTCTTACATAGAGACATATTTTAACATTCTCCCCAGGTTTGTCAGTATTGTTCTAGAAACGATTAGATTGATCTCGAACCAAGCTTTCCATTATCCATATGTGTTATATATATCACGCCCAGACAGATTGTATGGTTATGAATGTTGACTGAACATAGCCCTTAAGTGATATTTTTTATATGAAAAGTGCCTCTCTCTGTGATACTCTGTAAGTCAAGAAATAGGCTCATCTCGATCTATAATAGAAGGTAAAAATGTAAAAGCTACACAGAAACTACCACAAATTCTCTACTATGCAAGTAAAAAGCATGTATAAAAAATGAATCAAAAACATTGAAAATGCCTGCAGCCAAAGACTGGTGCTATATCACTAACCAGCAATTAAGAATTTCACTACCTGCATGTACCAATGGTGCACTTTCACCTATTCATTATTTCATATAACAATTATATTGTTTATACCTGCATGAAATATACTCTTATTGTGCAAGCTACTACATCTTCAACCAACTGTGAGACTTCTGAAAAACACAGCTTGTATAAATAACACACGATAGACATGTAGATTAGTCCTACACTGTAGAGTTTATGTATTTTACAAAGAGACAGGAGACTTTAAATGACATATAAGTCACTAAGAGAATCTATCTATAGTAAAAGCCATGAAAGGAGCAGCTCATGTCTGTTCTAGGTAAGATTAATCGACGCTCATGATGACTAGCAATTTTCATGAAAATTACTGTCATTTATCAAGGGACTGAGATGTTTGTAAGTTATTCTTTTAGTAAGGAATTCTTTGGCTGATAATGTGATATTTCAATTACTTATACACGCATATATAGTTCAAATTAGCCTGTATTTGTTCATCAATTTCGCTGCGTTATGGCAATCGATCGGTTTTAGTGTACTCGCCAATCATATCTGCCGTAGAGCGTGAGTTCATGTGCCCTCTGAGGATGAACTACAAATTGTGACTTGAATACTTATTTGTTCATTTTCCTGTGGTAAGGTATCTGTTTACTCTTTTCGCTGATCTCATCAATTTGACCCGGTGTTTTCATCCAAACTCTTTATTTATAGAAGCTACGCAGTGATGGCATGATGTGTCAGTAAGTGCGCCATGACCTCTCGTGTAATACGATATCTGACCATATTTGATTTCCATAAAAACAATGAGAAAAAAGATACAGTCCAGACCACATAGATCTAAGCCTATAACCGTTGCGACTCTTGTGGAATTTGACTAAAACAGAGTAACATAGTCGTAGATGGTAATCGACCATAGGGGTGCTGGGGTGAAGAGTGCAACTATTTCTCATGTCATAAAGGGAAAAGAACTCTTCAAATTGCCGTAGACTGTTAGCAATTGTTATTAAGGTTTGGAAAATTGCCAATACATTTCTTAATCTTGCTGTCATTCACGGCCATGGTGTATGAGGCAAAGGGTGGACGGGAACAGTGGACACATAAATCTGGGGAGTTCCGGTTTGTGTAATGGGACCTTTAATATGGCTCCAGGGTAGATATTTCAATCGGGGCTCTGTTGTTTGTAATAATTATTGTATAGATGAGTATAGGAAAAGAGCTAAGGATGTGGTATATATTGTAGATTGTAGGAATTGATAATTAAGATACTGACTTTGTTGCGGCCACTGGTGTTAATGTCTTGCAATCCACCAGGTCGATTATTCACGAAATACCTTCATGTATTATACCAACATAGGCCAAAGTTATCATTACAGAAATATCATGTGGAGCATATGAATTTCTACATGCATTGATCATGCCGCAAGTTATCAATATGGCCTATATTGTAAATCTTCAATACAAGCCTCAAAGTTGCTGTTTCGTACACTCAATTTCATCTAAATGTAAATAGTTATCTTAGTCCAAGGACATAAACTAATTACAGTAAGTAATAGGGCCTATAATTAGTTATGCCTTCATCGTGTACATAGGCCTATATGCTTACACTTTCATAGGATCATATACCCTGTTTCGTACATATATACAAGTGTATGTACATGCATGATACAATCAATTACCTCTCACATTTAGTCAACCAAATATTGATCCATTGACATAATTGATTTCACTCCTCAGTACATCCGGGGCAAGGCCTATAGGCCCCCATATAGCCGAAGTCATTATCTTAAAGGCAACCCAGAAAGGGCATGGTTGGATCGAGAACGGGGTATCTCCTGTCACAACCTACTCACCTCGTTAACAAGCTTTATGATCAATGTCTGCAAACCAATGGCATCTATAAAAAGCACATCCGGTTAGCTGGAAGTCACCCCGACACCCACGCCCCAACCCTTGCCAACCGACCAAGGGGTATCCTCCGTGCGTCCAATGCGCACACGCCACCGCGCAGATGGCCTTCACTTTATGACGTCATAAAATTTGCTTCGGGCCCGCATTCCGCGCGCTCTCTGGCGGCGGAGACAGAAAACAGGGCCGGAGTCACGCAATAAAAGCTACACATGAGTCGGCCGGGGGACGTCAGCTGGCGAATGGGGAGTTCCGTTTCCAGGTAAAGGAACGGGGGACAATATTAGTTAAAGTGGATCAGGACATGCCTGCCTGCTATATAGATGAAGTGTCTGCTGATTTTACCAAACGTTTAAACCAGTCATGTAACCCAATAGAAGTACATTTTTATAACTAAGTGATTGTGGGCCTACCCTCCAGTTATGAAGCTGTATCCTTAAACGTGTTTCTTGATTCAGTGGCGGATTTGGAGGGGGACGAAAGGGGGCGCGCGTCCCCCGTATTTTTGACCAAATATTGATTGTTTTTAATATAAAATTTTCGGACCTGGAGGTCCAGAGGAATATTTTTTAAATAGGGCGCCCCCACCCCCCTTTTTTTTCTGAAATCCGTCCCTGATTGATATGATTATGCATATTAGTTTTGCTATATCATTATGCCAGCCAGTAAGCCCAGCTGACATTCTGACAATTTTTGCTAGGAATCATAATGCTTTACGTGGAAGTATTTACGTAAATAAAGTGCAGACAGGTATATTAGCTATTGATGATGGCCTAACCTTGCCAAGCACGCCAAAGAAAAGACAACATTTCTACGCCTTTCCAGATTGATCTCATGAGTAGGCCTACATATGGGAGTAATAACATGATCCAAATCTATGAAAGCCATTCTTTTTCTACGCCGTGCAGACTGAAGAAAATAATCTTCATAGTATAAATACACGACAATGCATGGCAGTAATTACTTATATTGGGAATAATCACAAATATGAACATATTTAATATGCAAAAGTCTTCATACTACAAAAGTAGGGATAAGGTAAACTATTAAATCCTCAAAATAAGGCTAGCATCGTATAATGGAACATGATGTAGGCCTATACAGTCACTGCTATAATATAATTTAGTGTGCAATCAATTTCAGCATTACGTGAACAAGGGCATGGTTGAACAGTTGTATTATGGAGAATGACTCAAAGTGAGGTGAAAACAGAATTACCAAATATAATTTCATGATTAATGTTTACTTAACGAAGTATTTCCCAAGGAGTACAAATCAATAACAGTTTCAAACGTAGCAGCAGTGCAGGTGCTATGCGAGTGCAATTTACATTTTATAGCGCAAATAAGAGTTCAAGGAATCAATAAAACTTTTGCAATATTCATTGCTAAAGGAAATCCCCGCACCCCTGCCACGGAGGTGTTGGCAGAAAGGGTTGAGGTGGAGGCGACGCATTCCTTGTGGCTGCTTCTTAATTGATAACAAGATAATCCTAAGTCTGAAGTAATGCCGCAATACCATTTGTTGAAAAATAGAATATAGAGAATATAATGGTTTATGTTCACAAATTATACATCTGAAGTAAATGTTCAAAAAACAAAAGACAGCCGGAAACCAAATGATTTACGTTTAATATGGGACTTCATTCATGTAGAATACAATTCGCAATTTTAGTAGACCTTTAAATTAGCCTCACCAGAAATAATTATATCAATCTACTGAAGAACACAATAATTATTTTTAAAGTTGGGGGGGGGGGGGAGAAGTTAGTGGTGGTTTGGGGTTGGCCACTGGTCGATGGTTTAATGCGCGATGGGAGGGAAGGAAAACGCAGACCTGCGGGTTGGGAGGGGACTAGGGGGTAGTGTTCTCAGAATAACGGAACCACATGAAAGCCCCAAGTCATGGGTCAACCAGGGCACCAGGCCCCATCCCCCCCCCCTCCTCCCCCCTGACCACGTGGTCTGTAGGGGTAGGGGCCGTGGGCCATGAAAATCTGAAATAAATCTTAATGATAAGTTTACACTGCACCAACAGGCTGAAGAAAAACCCGGCCGAGGCGAATGCGTGGCACGCGAGATTATTTCAACAGGTGCGGCCGGCGAGTTTTGTTCTTTTTTAAAAAAAAAAAAAACACATTTTTAGTGTAAATAAGACCCGACAATAACTATGTAGAGTTGATGGAGCTGTTGGCAAGGGGTAGCACACTTGTAGTAAGGAAACCCTGAATACGAAACCGAGCGTAAAGTAGAATCCAGCCAGAGTAGGCCCCTAAGCCCCTTGGTTTAGGAAAAAAACAACTTCAAGACGGTTGTTTGATTTGATTATCATTAACTTTGCAATCATAAATGAAAAAGCATTCTATTGAACCTAATCCTGATATTTATGGCCAAAATCTTTTATATATTGAGAATCTATGTGATCAGTTAGGTTATGTATGGGAATGTCTACAGCAAAAGGAGCCAATAACTGTATACCACTTGTTAGTGTGTCTTATAAATTTGTAAGATAAAAACATTCCTTCACGTTTAAAATCGGTGAAAACGCTTGGCAGCAACCGTTAGTCTATGAGGTCCTTTAAACATTATTATCTGCCCTGATCCAGCGATGCTTCAAACGCGGTTTCTTCTGAGTGTCCTCAAAACAATTGTATTCTTAAACCTAATCCACTTTGCCAGCATCTATTGACACTGGCCGTGTGGAGAGGAACAAAACACGAGCAGGCAGAAAAGCCTGTTTTATTGGGCGAGGGATTCTCCGGGATATCACCCAGCCGTGGCATGAAGTTTGTTCTTGGGCAACCAGAGCAAACAACGCATCCTCAGAACAATGTCTGCGCTCGGAGAGTGTAGCCGACTGCAGACAAGCCTATATATCTGCAGGTACATGCCGTGTCGGAAAAGCTAACACTAGTAACAGCGGAGGGCTGTTTGCCCTGGAGGCGCTTTGTTCATCTCTTTTGTACTGTACGGATCATTACCGTACTCCTGGGTTCATTAGGTGCCCTGTAAGACGTGCCGACCGTGCGTTTGGAACTCTCCCCTCCCTTACCTTGCCCTTCTCGCCCCTAAAATCAATACACAGCCCCCACTGGGTCTTGTTCACATTGTACACTCTCTACTGATTTTTTTTCGCAGTTTTTTTTTCTGGATATAAAAAAGTCCTTCCTCCCTTTCTTCAATGTTTGCAGGGAAGAGTCTTAGCCCTGCGTGGTTTCAATGCACTAACAGGATCATCATATGTGAAGTGCGCGTTTTATGGCGCTTACACAGCGTCTGGAAGTTGTGAATTGCATTAAAAAGGTTTTATTCAACTGGGATTTCCTCCAAGAATGCCCCCGTTAAGATGTATATTTCTAACATAAAGGCGTTTTGTAGTTGGTCCTTTGCTGAATTTCAAAAAGCCGGAAGTAAGATTAATGAACTTACATTCCAGAGCGGAAACGCACACACAAAAACCCTAACCCTATAGCGCTGCGTTCAGGCCAGTCTAGGCCTATACTACCGCCCATGGTGTCTATTATTTTGCTGAAAATTATTGTTAATAAATATATGTCTATAAGTAAGGTACCCTATGTAACATTTAGTACTGGGTTATTCTAAATGCAAACACATGGTGTAAAAGCTAAGGGGGTCACTCAGAGAGAATTGATTTAAGTCTCTCTCGGTGGGTTCTCGGGCTAGATGACAATTGCAGAAATTAAATCCAGTACCTTTAATTCAGACATTAATTCAGAGTAATAAGACCATCTATCAACCATAGACGTTGAATAGCTTGACTTAATTTTTAAAAAAGTATATAAACGTGCTTCGAACATTAATCATATAATATTTGTGCTCAACCCCTGTAGTCTGGGGTCCGAGCCATGAAAATTCTGATTCCGTATGCCATGAAAGGTTTATACCCGAAACTATTTTGGGGTGCTAGAGGGGTCCTTTGGGCATAAGAATATGCCTGTTGTCACTCCGTAGAGGTGTGCATGAGAGTGACAGCAGCCATTTTGTTTGACAACCCCCTTCAAAATATAACACAATATAATACAGTCTCTTTCTTTAATAGCAGACTCAATAAATGAGCTATCCATTCCATATTAGAGAAATCAATAGTGCATTAGTAGGGGAAGATGAAACATGAATGACTTTGACTTTATCCAAGGTCAAGGTCATCAAAATTAAGGTCAAACTTTGAAAAACGTCAAAAAATGAGTGTTTTACTCCTTCCAAACTATTTTAGCCTATGAAATATATATGAATAACATCTAAAACCACTCTGGAGTACTAGAAGAGACCCTTGGGCATAGGAATATGCTTGTTGTCACTGTGTGAAGGTGTGTGCCAACGTGACAGCAGCCATTTTGTTTGGTTACCTCCTTGAAAAATGACCCAGCAAGTAATGGTCTCTTTCTATAATAATCTACCTAATTCTTAAGCAATCTATTTCATATTAGACAGATCAATAGTGCATTAGTAGGAGGAGATAAAACATGAATGACTTTGACTTTATCCAAGGTCAAGGTCATCAAAATTAAGGTCAAACATTGAAAAACATCAAAAATTGGGTGTTTTACTCCTTCAATTCTATCTTAGCCTATGAAATATGTTTAAAAAACATATAAAACACTCTGGAGTGTTAAAGGGGACCCTTGGGCATAGGACTATATCTGTTGTCACTGTGTGAAGGTGTGTGCCAATGTGACAGCAGCGATTTTATTTGGTTGCCTCATTGAAAAATGACCCAGTAAGTGATGGTCTCTTTCTATAATAATCTACCTAATTCTCAAGCCATCTATTTCATATTAGACAAATCAATAGTGCATTAATAGGGGAAGATAAAACATGATTGACATTGACCTTATCCAAGGTCACAGTCACCAATATTAAGGTCAAACTTTGAAAAACGTCAAAGATTGAGTGTTTACTTTTTTACAAACTATCCTAGTCTATGAAATATGTATAAAAACATTAAAACAATTCTGGGGTGCCAGAGAGGTCCTTTGGGCATAGGACTATATCTGTTGTCACTGTGTGAAGGTCTGTGCTAATGTGACAGTAGCCATTTTGTTTTGGTTACATCCTGGAAAAATGACCCAGCAAATGATGCTCTCTTTCTCTAATAACCTACCCAATTCTTCAGCTATCCATTTTACATCAGACAAATCAATATTGCATTAGAAGGGGAAGGTAAAGCATGAGTTATATTTACTTTATCCAAGGTTAAAGACACCAATAATAAGGGGCGTAAAACAACCAATAAGTTAACCAACCAACCAACCAATAATAAGGTTAAACTTTGAGAAACAATATAAAATGGGTGTTTCTTCCCTTCCAAAGTATTGTGGTCTATGAAACATGTGTGAATAATACTTGAAACAATTCTTGGGTCCTAGAGGGGTCTCATAGGCATTGGTAAATGCCTGTTGTCACTTTGTGATGGTGTGTGTAAGTGTGACAGCATTGATTTTGTTTGACCACCCCCTTTGAAATATGACACAATAGGATGCATTCTGTTTCTGTAATAGCCTACTCTATATCTTAGCCATTCATTTCTTACTAGTTTAATGATAAGTGCATTAATGGAGAAAGATAAAACTTGAGTGACTTTGACTCTATCCAAAGCTAAAATCATCAAATTAAGGATAGACTTTGCAAAATGTTTAAATGTGATTGTTTTGCTTTTTAACAAACTCTCCCAGTCTATGGAATACACACAAATAATACCTAAGACTACTGTGGGGTGCCAGATGAGTCCTTTGGGCATTGCCTGTGAAGATTTGTGTAAGTGTGACAGCAGCCAATTTATAAAAGATCTGTAATGCAATAGCCCATATCCAATATTCTGGCCTTTGTGGGATAGGGCCTTACAAACTGGTGGTTTGAGATTTAAAGTCAGTTTATGAATTGGTGTCTTAGCATGCCTCTGTAATCACCTCCAATCCTTTTAAATGTCCTTTCCTTCTGTTGGGAGTAACTCCTCTGATATCTTACTTGTTAAACTTTTATCAACTTAGAGCTTTCTCCCTTGATAGAAAGGTAATGCTCAGAATACTGGAATGGCTCTTTTGGATGCTGAACATAATTAAGTATTCCTACACTGGTAAGAAAAACTGTAATTTCATCTATCCTATTCATGAACAATTGATTTCTAAAAAAATCATAAATATCCAGATGACGGTGTTACATTAATGAAGAACCTTATCAATCTTTTGCCATATTTGTTCAATATCTCTAGACATTTCATAAATTGTTTCCGGTCACACCTAAAAATAAAGTTACTTACAGAAAGTGGTGAAGAGTCCATAATTCTGCTATCAGGATAAATTAATTTGGAGAAAATATATTTTTGCAAAACCACACATAACCTCCATTAGCTAACATTTTGATATAACAGAATTGAAACTGGGTGAAAGTTTGGATATGACATGTAAAAAATTGAATAATGCAGCCTCATATCAAATCCCAGACCTCAGAATTAGGTACACCATGAATTTTGAAACTGGTAACTAATGAATGTAACTCACCTACTTAGTATTTTTTTGATTGATTCTTAACTTGTATGTCTAATCATAAAAGGGAACTATTTCTGGTAATATAAACAAGAGGGGTGAAGGAAGACAGAGGAAGGTTGTTGCCTTCTGCTGTCTTTGCCTATGCTAAATTTATGTAGATTTCTGACTAGTTCATGTTTCTAGCTGTTTAGTCAGTAGAATGTCTGCTGTCATACTTGCACATCTTTACAGAATTACAACAGTATTTACCTGTTCCCCAATGACTGCTTAAGCAACATATAGTGGATTTCATTATTATTTTTACATATTTCATACTATATAGGATAGTCTTTTTACAATGCAGCACTCACATGTCATTGTGCCATTAATTCCAATGACTTCAACTTAGCTAAGGTCACAATAACCCTAGTTGAATGTTTGTTTTTAACCAATAAACTTTTGATATATCTAATATGAATATTTCTAATGGGGCTTTATGTATGAAGGAGAAGTGAAAAAGATGACTTCTGTCACACTTACACAAACACTCACAGAGTAACAACAGGCATTTACTAATGTTCAGGGGTTTCCTATAGCACCCATAATAGTTGTAGATATTATTTCTGCATATCTTATTGATTAGATAGTTCAGAAGAAAAAATACCCTGATTTTGATGGGGTTTTTTTCCAGAATTTCACCTTACCTTTTATGACATTGACCTTGGATGAGGGTAATCATGTTGTATCCATGCCTACTATTAAACTTATGCATTATCTAATATGAAATTATTGATTTAAAAATTGAGTAAGCTTTTGTTTCTTTGTCAGATTTTCAAAATGAAAGCCCAACAAAATAGCTGCTGTCATGCATAAGCATGGATTAACAAACTGAGAACAGACATTTACCAATGCCCAAGTGACCCCTCCAGTACCCAAGGTGGTTTCAGGTATTATTCATACATATTTCATAGACTAGGGTAGTTTGAAAGGAATAGAACACTCATTTTTTGACGTTTTTCAAAGTTTGACCTTAATATTGATGACTGTGACCTTGGATGAGGTGAATGTCATTCATGTTTTATCTTTGCCTACTAATGCACTATTGATTTGTCTTATATGAAATAGATTGCTTAATAATTTGATAGGTTATTAGAGAAAGAGACCATCACTTGCTGGGTCATTTTTCAAGGAGGTAACCAAACAAAATGGCTGCTGTCACGTTAGCACACATCTTCACACAGTGACAACAAGCATATTCCTATGCCCAAGCGTCTCCTCTAGCACTCCAGAGTGGTTTTAGATGTTATTTATATATATTTCATAGGCTAAGATAGTTTGGAAGGAGAAAAACACTCATTTTTTGACGTTTTTCAAAGTTTGACCTTAATTTTGATGACCTTGACCTTGGATAAAGTCAAAGTCATTCATGTTTCATCTTCCCCTACTAATGCACTATTGATTTGTCTAATATGGAATGGATAGCTCATTTATTGAGTCTGCTATTAAAGAAAGAGACTGTATTATATTGTGTTATATTTTGAAGGGGGTTGTCAAACAAAATGGCTGCTGTCACTCTCATGCACACCTCTACGGAGTGACAACAGGCATATTCTTATGCCCAAAGGACCCCTCTAGCACCCCAAAATAGTTTCGTGTATAAACCTTTCATGGCATACCAAATCCTTAAATAAGCTACTTTTTGGTGTTCGGACCCCAGACTACTGGCCAAATACGTTTTTTAAATGGGTGTCAATTCACTAGACATTGTAATGACAATGCAATAAGAATGAGAGTTTGTTCTCTGATGAGCAACTGTAATCTACAATTATGCCTGATGTTACACAGTGTATGCTTATTTATGTATATTACTTTTACAAGCTCAATATGACTGGTGTGTGGGGATCCATGCATGAATATTAATTAGGGATCCCCCACGTGACTTAGCGTCCCTTTACGTGCCGGGTACCGTCTCTGGATAGTCAGAGGTGCGGCGGCAGGGAGAGGGAACGGACTCACCAGCAGAGCCCAGTGTGGGGCAACTATAACATCAGAGTACTACAGAGCCTGGAAAATAAAACAAGTTATTTCAACATCAACCGGCCTTTGTCCACCATTACACGATCCGGCCAACAGGTGGTGCCCGTGACCCGGATTGTTGACCTAGTGAAATCCCCAAATTTCACTAACAGGACTTGTAAACTTTAATAATCACCAGGACTTGTGAACTTTGCCTTGGAGTGACCCCCCTCTCCCAGCCAGGAACGGAGACAGCGGTATCTGGGCAGCTAATGCGAAACATCTGTGGGCCAGCCGTCAACATCTACACCTCCCGGCTGATTCCCGTCGTGTCCCTGCTCACCGACCCCCGATAACCCGTGACAACTGGCGCCGACCCTGAACACCCAACGTACATCATGATTTTGGCAAAGTAAGTGAGCATGAGTATTATGAGCACTAACTGAGCACTTGGTGAGCACCGAACTGAAACAAGGAGTACTGAAGGGAAATTGTGTGTTATTTGTTTTATTCACAATTGTTGATAAAAAGGTAATGAAAAATGAGCTAAATAGGGGTTCCATTGGTCAAATATTGAGTTAATGTAAAAATGGTTTGCAAACAACCTACTTTTTCCATTATGTGTATATGTCTCGTCTCAAGGAGTGCAATATCCAATTTCTATTCTATTAAAAATAATAAGGAGTACAGAAACGCAGGTTTCATAGTCATTGATAACATTTTGTCCATTTAAATTGTGTTTAAGTGAGAGTTGTACCCATTACCAAAAGCCATTCTACAAGATATCATTGTGTATACAGGGCTAAGACAACGGTCCTGTAGATCCGGTTATAACAAGCGTCTGTAACGTTACTCATTTGGTCCCTCCCTCATTCCTTACAGGGCTGCCTCGGTCTATGTCCTGCTTCTATCATTCCTAAGATGACGGACAGCGTCCTGTTTCATTGTCTTGGGCCAAGGGGCCACTAATACGCATTTCCCTTTATTCCGATGGGTGGTGACAACAACCCAACTGAAGTGATTTAGGAAGTGAACAGGAACTCTATAGGATTTTGTAGTAGCAGGGCCTCCAACCCTAAACTGTGCAAGTGAAATTCATAAATATATAAAATATTATTCCAAAATAAATGCAAAATATCTTTGCTCATTATAATTTTTTCCTTTAACTTTTCTGGGATCAAAACTTATTAAATAAAACTTGAAGAAGGAAATTATTTTATTTGTGCTCTCCTAAATCCTTTAAATATGGAAGCAGTTCAAGCTGAATTCGAAGCTCTCAGGCAGCAGCTGGCACAACAGCAAGCCCAAATCCAACAACAAGAACAACAGTTGCAATTACAACAACAGCAGTTACAACAACAGCAACAACAACAGCAGCCACCACAACAAGAGGTTGTGGCCCAATTAGAAAGATTAGTAGGTTCCATGGTAACCACGCAAGTTCTTACAAATATCGCGACATTCAAGGGGGACCCTAAAGAATTTAAAAGATGGGTGAGGGATGTCGAGCGACATGTACAAGCTATAGGGGGAAACGATGCAAATAGAATTGCGGTAGCCACTCAGACATCCTCTGGCGTGGTCGCAGATTTCCTTTTTCGGTACCATGGTGACCACCCTGCTGCCACCTGGGTAAATATAAGGGATGAACTAGCGGCTAGATTTTCAGACACGGTTGACGCTAGTCATGCACAGCAACTGCTGCGCAAAATGAAACAGGGAACCAAAGATGGCGCTGCGGTATTTGCAGAACGCATACTTGAAAAAGCTGCGGACGCGTTCCCAGGTCATAACTTAGAAGAGCCGTTGATAGCGCAGCAGCTGATAGATGTATTTATAGATGGCCTTGTTGATGTCATGGCCTCAAAAAAAATCATGAGACAGGCCCCACCAACATTTGCTGCAGCAGTTGACATAGCTGTAAACGAAGCCCGTCTAAATAAGAAATTTGACGATAGAAAGAAAGGCACACCTCTGACCCCTGCACACTCTGGCCGACATCATGAGCCAATGGAAGTTGATATTGATGCAGTGGGCCCTGTCCAACATACATCTGAAGCGGAGAAGAAAATTTTCAAAGGGCAGTGTTACGTATGTGGACGTATGGGACATATGGCTCGTGACTGCCGTGTTCGCCGAGAGACTCTGCCAATCTTTAGAGGTGCTTGTTTTACATGTGGCGGCCATGGTCACAAAGCAAGGGATTGCGGTAAGTCACAAAACTCTAGACAATACCAAGCTACGGCTAGTGGCAACCAGTTCGGCTACCAGCAGGGAAACGGACGACAGGGTCCGGCTTATCGCCAGTAGACCGGGCCCCTAGGAAGGCACATTATAGGAAATGGCCCCAAAGTGCGAGGTTCGGGAAAAGAAAAGGTAAGTGCACAAGAAAAAGAAAAGAAAAGCAAGACCATGTTACGAAGGTAGAGACCACCCATGACAATGCTACTAAAAATAAGACAAAGAACATTCGAGTAATTCGGCAAGTAGTAGTAGGTAGACCCAGCTTGCAAGTGAAAATTGGAAAATACCAGACACGGGCATTATTAGACACAGGTGCTGAGGTGAGTTTGCTTTCAGCAAATTTGTATCGGCAAATCAAAAATAGCCCATTTGTAAGTGAAGCAAGTGAGAGCACAATCAAATTGCTAGCTGCTGATGGTAAGCCACTTCAAAACATCGGTGAAGTAGAAGTAACTTTTAACATTTTGGCAAGTGCTTTCACTCACAAATTTATCGTTGTCCCTGATCTGGGTCATTCGGTTATTGTAGGATGGGATATAATGAAGGCAGAGGGATTTATGATAGATGCGGGAGACCATAGTGTTGTCATTCGTGGTATGACACTCCCTACCCAGAACGATGAAGTCATGGCATCTTTAGTGCGTGTGACAAAAAACTGTACCTTATCATCTCAGAGTGCAGCATTTGTCCCTGTCCGAAGAGCACGTACTACCTACCACTCGGAAGGAACCTACCTAGTAAGTGAGGCTGAGGGCGGTGTTTTATCGGAAGAACCCGGTGTGTATGTTGCCCAATCGTTAAACAATATCCAGAAAGGAAAAACATTTGGCATACGCATCGTAAACACCACAGGTAAGTCAATTCATTTAAAGAAAGGCAATGTTGTAGGAAAGGTGGAAATGCTGGATCAAGATGATGAAGTGATATTAAGTGAACCCCCGGTAAGTAACTTTTGCAATATAGCCACAGTTGAAGGAGCTAGCACTCCCACAACTCAACCCAGTACCGTTAATGAATTGATCGAAGCAAATAAGAAAATATTTGCGGAGAATGACCTTGACTTGGGATGTACCCCACTTGTTTCTATGCGGATAGAGACAGGGGATCATGTGCCCATTGCGTCAAAACCGTATCGAGCCCCTCTCCTAAGAAGAGAGTTCATTGAAAACAAAGTTCAAGAAATGTTAAATGCAGGAATAATCCAAGAAAGTGAAAGTCCCTGGTGTGCCCCTGTTGTTGTTGTGAACAAAAAAGGAGGTCAGCAGCGATTATGTGTAGACTACAGAAAGCTTAATAGTATAACACTTCCGTCAACCTACCCATTGCCTCACATTGACGACATTCTCGCTGAGTTGGGTGGCTCAAAATACTTTAGTTCCCTTGACTTGCGAAGCGGTTATCATCAGGTCCCTATCCACCCAGACAGTAGGCAAAAGACTGCCTTTGTGTGTCACACAGGAGTCTATGAATATTTAGTGATGCCGTTTGGTCTTTCCCAAGCTCCTGGGATATTCAGTTGCCTGATGCATAAAGTACTTAAAGGGTTAACCTTTGCTACTGCCTATCTAGATGACATTATCATCTGGAGTAAGACTGAGGCTGAACACCTAGAACACCTCCAAGCTGTGTTTGACAGACTCAGGTCGGCAGGTTTAAAGTTGAAGAGAGAAAAGTGTGATTTCTTCCGTCAAGAGATAGAATATCTGGGACACGTCATTACACCTGAAGGTATCCGCCCATGTAATGACAAAGTGAAAGCCCTGCAAGACATGGCTGCCCCAGGTAATGTGAGAGAGGTGAAATCATTTATTGGGTTTTGCTCGTATTACCGTCGATACGTACCAAATTTCAGTAGAATTGTTAGGCCATTGACAGCCCTAACTCGTAAGAACGTCCCCTTTACTTGGACCAGTGAATGTCAACAAGCAATTGATATGCTAAAAGAGATACTTAGTGAAAGACCCCTACTTTACCACCCTCGCCTAGACCTTGAATATACAGTCTACACTGATGCAAGTGACAAAGCTATAGGAGCGGTACTTATGCAGGAAGATGAAACAGGTCCGCATGTAGTACACTACCTATCTCGTGCGCTCACAGCGACTCAGAGCCGGTGGCCAATCATTGAGCGTGAAGCATGGGCCATGGTCTTTGCTATTCGAAAATTTAAACCATACTTGTATGGAGCCAAATTCACTGTCAAAACTGACCATAAACCTTTAGAATTTTTGTTTCGATCAGAAATAAAGAATGTAAAAGTACAAAAATGGGCCATGGAGCTGTCAGAATATGACTGTAAGATAGAGTATATATCTGGTCCTCAAAACATCCAAGCAGA
The DNA here is from genome assembly GCA_936440205.1 of Lepidonotus clava. Taxonomy (NCBI): domain Eukaryota; kingdom Metazoa; phylum Annelida; class Polychaeta; order Phyllodocida; family Polynoidae; genus Lepidonotus; species Lepidonotus clava. The sequence continues at coordinate 37,990,871 of OW387141.1, forward strand.
TTACATGAGCCGCCTACCTGGAGTTATGGTGGAGGCGATAAATACAGACAGAGTTATTGTTCGTAACATCCCTCCTGAAACCGATGAGGGTGCATCTGAAAGATGTGAGGAGATGTTACCTACACTTCTTGAAGAAGGTCAGCCATTAAACATGACTGTAGAACAAGAAAAGGACAAAACTCTCAAGAAGCTAAAAGGGGATATTAAGTACACGAACATTGAAGAAACACTTTATTATATAGCAGAAGAACCTAACCCGGGTCTCAAGTTGGTTGTACCAAAACATCTAAAAGATCTGATTCTAAGGGAATGCCACAATGAGTTGGGTCATATGGGTGTGGATAAAACCTATGACCGAGTGAGACAAAAGTATCACTGGAAGGGTGTATATAGAGACGTTGTACACCACGTTTCTAACTGTGTGCCGTGCAATACGAGAAACTTGCAACAACAAAAAGCCCCTCTCCAAGAGATGGATAAGGTCGATGTACCTTTTCAGAAACTGGCTATGGATACCTGCGGGCCATACCCTACATCCCACTCTGGAAACAAATACTTATTAACCTTTGTTGATATGTATTCTGGGTGGCCCGAATTCTACGCCATTCCTGATAAGAGTGCTGAGACTGTCGCTAACATCCTACTCACCAAAATCGTGCCCCGCCATGGCTGCCCCATCACCCTTCTCTCCGATAATGGCACAGAATTTGTGAATGCAGTTATAAGCAATGTATGTAGGGAGCTTAAAATCTACAGAGTGCGCACAAGCCCCTACCACCCTCAATCAAATGGAAAACTTGAGCGATTGCATAGGGTGTGGAACGATATAGCCGCAAAGGGATTAAACGATCAGCGTGCCTGGGATGAGATGATTCCTTCGGCTCTGCTTGCCCTCAGAACATCAGTTCATGAGACAACGCAAACAACACCCTATTTTCTCATGACTGGTAGAGACCCCCTTTTACCCTTGGACACTCTCTTGCGTCCTCGTCAACGTTACATGGGTGAGGATCCACACCAACAGATCCTCGAAAACCACCACAAAGCAATGGTGCGGGCCCATCATTTCTCAAAGAAAGCCTTTGAGAGGTCCAAGAGGTACTATGATAGAAAAGCAAAGGGTACAGATCTGCAAATAGGTGACCCGGTTTACCTCTTCAACCATGTTCGTTCCTGTAAACTAGAAGTGAAATGGAAGCCCTATTACAGGATAATAGGCAAAAGTTCTCCAGTAAATTATACGATTCGCAATGTGGTCACAGGTGCCACAAGGAAGGTGCACGCATTGCACCTGAGGAAGGCCAACTTGGAATGGAAGGTTCCAGAACCTGCCACAGGTGAACGACCTGTCCGCCGAGCCCGGTTGGCTGCTCCTCAAACAAGTAGCGGTGAAACAAATTTCATGGGTAGCGCAGAGTCAACTGACTCCGATGACCTGCCTCTAGCAAGGGTAAGGGAACGTCTGCTCAATGAGTATGTGAGTCAAAGCGAGAATGAGTCTGGGTCAGATTTTGACTCCGAAGATGACATACCCTTAGCAAGGCTGCGTGACCACGCAATTGCTGAAGAGGCTAGAGCAGAGCTGCTCACACCTCAACCAGCTGAGGGGAATATATCATCTGATAGCCTAGAAGTGAGCAATGGGGAAATTTCTGACATTGCTGATTTGCCAGATACTAACAAGAGAGGCCGAGAAACAGACAGCGATGATGAAATAAGTGAGGAAAAGAGAGCACGAATAAATGAGCTTAGAAAAGAGAGTAAATCTAAAAAAGCAAAAAGCAAAACAAAGTCAATTAGTACCAACTCACATAATAATGACAGAGCAGAGAAAATGAAAAACATGCTTGAACTGTTGGCTGCCCTCCTCTAGGAATTCTATGTTCCCAAAATTCTTTGTTTTCAAAATTACATCGAGAATACTTAACTCAAAAATATTTTAATATTCAATAGAATCCTGCTGCTCCTATTGGCTGCCTTGGCGGATGGACAACTTCCGGAAGGAGTGGAGCATGTCTTCTTCAGAAGCAAGACTGATATACACACTACCCGCTCACGCTGGCTAGTTGGATTGGTTGTCGACTTTGAATTGTATGAAAATTATCTCCTCCATGTAAACAACGTCTTTGAGAATGTAAACGAGATAAATTCTGTAGCGCAGGCCTACTTTTATAAGTTAAGTCAAGATCGTGACTATCGAACAAGCATGCTACATTTAGCTAGAGTCCAGCAAGATGACAGAGAAAATTTGAAAATAAATTACTACTATAAGATCTTTCAGGCACAAAGAAATGAATTAGCTTCCCTTCAGGAACTACATGACAAAAACTGGGTAGACTTTTCCGAAATACTGGGTGTTGGACACAGCGAATTAGAAAGTAGTCGGAAAGAAAATAGAAAAAGTACCCGACATAAAAGATTTGCAGGTTTAGCTGGTGCTATTTTTGGGGGAATGGCTTATTTTGAAACCAGGAAATTACGACAGGAAGTTAATGATCTACGCAACACTCAGCATGTGATACGTCATGTTCTTACCGAAAGTTTATCGCTTATCAATATTACTAAAATGGAGGTTGAGGAGAACCGTCATGCTATTAACAAGATTATCCTGAAAATGGGAGAATTGACTAGAGGTTTTACAAGAAGTGTCACTGGCATTGTTAATAGAATAGTCCCTTTGGAAAGATTTGCTATTGCGTTTGCCCAATCTCAAGCAAATCTTGGTGCTTTAAGAACATTGGTAACAGCAGAAACTTCATTAATTGTTAATTTGCATGCTAAAATAGCAAAGTTGTCCACTAAAAGACTATCTCCTCTGCTCCTACCGGCTCCTGAACTTGTACAAATACTTAAGTCTATTGAGGTTGAACTGCCAAAACAGCTTATGTTACCGCGCGACCCTAGGGAAACCCCTTGGTATTATTATACCATCCTGACCACTAATACTGTAGCACTGGATAAACAACTTGTCGTCACCATAGAAATTCCCCTTTTAGATGTCGCCCAAAGGTTTAGTGTAAAAGAAGCAATAAGTCTACCAATCCCGTATGGTGTCACTAACATTACAGCGGAATATGAGCTTGAGTTTAAGAATTTTGCGGTCAGTGAAGATGGTCGGCAGTATGTTATATTAACTCTAGATGACCAAATGAATTGTGGGAAAAGAAATACCAACTTTTGTGCTATGACCTCTGCTGTATATGAAACCAATCACCATAGATATTGTACTTTAGCTTTATACCAACGGGACACTCAAAAGATAAAACAATTGTGTAAAACAAGGGTGACAAATAAGCTTAAACTACCGATTGCACGATACATTTCAAAGGGTCAATGGTTGGTAGCTACTAATCAAGACTTTTATCTCAGAAAACTATGTGTGAAATCTGACCTTGAAACCCGTATACTAGTTGAACCCCCTTTTATGCTCATATCTTTAGAATCAGGTTGTAGAGGACTTGCTGACAAACTCGAACTACCGATTTACTTTGAGGAGAGATCTGAATATAAAGTCGATAGAGAATCAAGGGTCACAACCCCTTTTAAAGGAAATTTGACGAATCTTCCAATATGGACTCCTTTGGAAAAATATAAATTTAATTTGGAAATGGATCTCAAACAACTTCCTCCCATAGACTCAAAACCTATTGACGAGTTTGTTGACATGCTTGAAGCGACTAAAAACCAAGGCAAATATGAATTTTCTAATTCTAATGTACCCTATATCATTATTGCTTGTGTTATCCTTGTTCTAATTCTGGTAATTGTGGTGATATGTGTCAAACGTCAAATCATCATGAGGACTCTTATGCAAGGTGTTCTTAAGACTGCAGCTCCAAAACCAGCCACGCAAACCGGGACTAGTACTGTCGCTATGAACTCATCCACGCAAGGACCCCCTGAACCCGTAACTACTCATGACAGGTCCTCTATATCTTCTTCCTCTGACATTGAACTAACTGAAGTAAAAACAAAACCCTGTGCTCAATCATCTCAAAGTGCCTCAGATCCATCACTTGGTGCTCATAACTCTAGCTCACTTGTTGCCCCTCCGGTATCCGCCATTTCTACAGCTTTCGGAGTGACTGACCAGTTGCTCCGGAACACCGGATACCGTCCGCGCACTACCTTGCGTCTGAGCCGACGTGCTCGTAGGTAGTGTGTGGTGACACACCTGTGGTTATGTGTGTCCAAGGAGAGACATTCTCCCGTTGCCACAAGACTTGTGTGAGGATGTCCAGACGTGGACATAATGAAGTATTACGTGGACTTATGAAGTTTTATGTTTACTTGTGGTAATTTAAAAAAAGGAACTGTGCGAGAATTAGTAAGAAGATGGACAATTATAGTGGATGACGTCAATTGAAATAATTATGTGCATGCTAGATCTTAAGGTTGATTTGGTATTCCAATGTTTTATTATGTACTGTATTACATTATGTTTTGAAATTTTATCATGTGTCTTATTACGGATTGTGTCTAGTGAGTATGTCTAGACAAAACTGATATTAATCTTGTTGCATGTTAGTTTTGAGAAGTAATTTGCTGTGGTTCAGCAGCCTTTAATTGCGTATCGATTACTTTTAATTTTGTCTATTGCGGTAACCCTAGACAAAATTTTGTCGGGGGCGTGACACTGTTACACAGTGTATGCTTATTTATGTATATTACTTTTACAAGCTCAATATGACTGGTGTGTGGGGATCCATGCATGAATATTAATTAGGGATCCCCCACGTGACTTAGCGTCCCTTTACGTGCCGGGTACCGTCTCTGGATAGTCAGAGGTGCGGCGGCAGGGAGAGGGAACGGACTCACCAGCAGAGCCCAGTGTGGGGCAACTATAACATCAGAGTACTACAGAGCCTGGAAAATAAAACAAGTTATTTCAACATCAACCGGCCTTTGTCCACCATTACACGATCCGGCCAACACTGACATTCAGACACTCTTCAAAACGTGCGTACTACCTTTGATAAGTTAGAAAACTGGGAAATATGGGTACAAATTTCAATACAATTGTTTTTTTTCATGGTCAACTTTCTTAAAGGCGACCATCTTTAATAAACACTGATATGGAAATCTATGTATAACCGCACTTTCAATGCGAAAACGGCAAGTTTTATCTTACTCATTCAGATGAATTTCTGTTGCTGGATTTTTTTCCTTGGGAAATACAAGGAAAAAGGGGATGGGACTCGTGGTCAGTGTCCAGGGTAGGGCCGACTCCATTAGAACATCAGGCCCGTACCCAGGGTCTGTGGTGGGGGGGTGGCGAGAATCCCTTAATGGAACTTTTGCTTATCATAAATTTAGTTGTTTTAGCCTAGAAAGGGGGGTGGCGAGGTTCCCAGAGTGGAACTTTTCAATATTTTCTCCTGTTTTTTTAGGGGGTTAAAGTGAATTTTTAAGGAAAAGGTGGAACTTTTTAACTAAGTTTCTCTTGGTTGGAGGGGGGGTGGGGGGGTGGCGCGCCACCCCCGCCTCCCCCCCTAGTTACGGGCCTGAACATGGTGTCTCGTGTAGGTTCAAGATAACAGAGGGCTGACTGCATTTGTGTCTCACCATCTATGAAGCCAATATACCCACTGGGATGAATGGGCGCCTAAATCAGCCACCTAATGCCAAAAGAATCGGAAGATTTTTGTGCCAATTCAGATCACCAATCAGTATGTCATCTAATTCACGTGACAATATTGGTGTCTCATGCATTTTTTCATGGTATCTAAAAAATCTTATGTTATTGTGACGTTCTCTGGTAAGTCGGGGTTGCCGATTCCTACAGCAGAGGAACGTGGGAATTGTTCGGGTCTCGGGCGGACGGAGAATCCGGGCAGAGAACCAAGATGTGATGTCTTTAGAGTCGTGCCTCGCGCACAAGGGGGGGAGGGGGCTGAGCAAATCGGTCGGGAATCGGTGCTCGGTGTCAGACGGAGGACTGTGGGGGAGGTAAAATATGGTAGGGGTAAGGGGGAGCCGTGGTTCGTCTCGCTCTATCTCTCAGGTCGGTATTCACCTCGACAGGGCGGTCCACCCCGGATTCCGGTCCGCGGGATCGTCGGGCCGACGGTCGCCTATTGTTTGGTAGCATGGGGCTGAGCCAGCCGCGCCGTCGTCTCCGCGGACTTCGGGTCTCCGTTCCGCGTTCCAGGCCTTCGTGCCGTTCCGTGCCTACACTTCCGGGACCCATCCGGGACAGTTTCGGGCCTTCGCGCCCTACCTCGGTCCTTCGGTCCTCGTTCCCGTTCCTCGGGCCGTCGGGCCCCCCGTCCTAAGTTTCACCTATTTATCTCGAACTTCTACTATTTTACTCGAACTTCTGGTTAATTAACTCGTATCGCCTCATCTCAGCAGTTGTTTAAAGGGAGGGGCCAGTTACCAAAAATTAGTATACTCTTGTGATCTGTACCATCCAGGGAACAACCATACCAAATTTTATACTTTTATCTCTATTTATTTTTATTTTATGCACATTTTTGTGTTTCAAAATAAGTTTTTCTGTCTGCATCTGACAATGCCTGCACAGAGCATTTATCTGTTTGTGACGTCACAAGCAGAACAGTTGAAAAATATAAAACTAAGAAAAAAATGCAGAAAGAAATTTGTCACATGTTCTTTATAAGTCTAAAAGAGGTTAAAATCACAAAATTAAATGATTCATAAAAGAAAATGTGAAAAAATATAATTTTTATGGAATTTAGAAATTTGAAATTTTAATATAACTGTCATCTCCTGTGACGTCACAGGCAGATACGTTTTCTACCTGTGGACAGCAGAATCATGACGTTCTCTATTTAATAATCAGTTTTAACATATAAAAATTATTTTTTTTGGAAACTGGAACTTTAGGTAACATCATAGCAGTCCTCAAAGCACTGAATTATGGTGAAATGAAGCAAATTTAAATTTTCACTGGCCCCTCTCTTTAATGGAAAAAGACACGTCTGGACACAAGGAGAACTGTTAAAGAACTCTGTTTATTCGGGCCTCACCGCCCCTTTATATACCCTAGAGGTTAGCCCTGATTGGCTGCTTTTGGTCACATGATCTACAACTGACGTCACTTCCGGTTTACATTCTCGTTTCCGGTTTACATATCACTTCCGGTTTACATCTTTCCGGGTTTCGTTCCCCTTACACTTTCGTTCCTTTACACTTTCGTTCCTTTACATATTCGGGCCTCTTTTTCGGGCTTTTACACTTTCGTTCCTTTACACTTTTGTTCCTTTACACTTTCGTTCCTTTTACGAACATATATACTTTTTGTCATATTACCTTACTTTTCTCTTATTTGGTCTCTTTACGTATTTGGATGAATAGGCATTCATCACATTATCATCGGATTCATGTCCAAACCAAATTCATCTAGACAATGTTAATAATTTGTGTCAAAACATGATTCGTGTATGAACCAAATACATCTTGTTAATTTTAGTTTTTAATAAACTGACTTATAGAAATATTACAGAATGAAATTATTACATTATGAATGCCAACGGGCCGCTGGTGGAACAAACTTCTACAGATTCCAAGACGAGCAGCACTCTCAACCTTTCTAAGTAATAGGTGTACAATGCCATAGGCCGATGTAGCTTTAACGATGGACGTTCTGAAATAGAATAGCGTATTTTCCAGTTACTGTTATTAGTGTCGATCTATTTGCTTTGTGATAAGATTCGCTCGATCTTCTAATCATTATATTTAGGATTGTGTAAGTATGTTCAATAGTTTTCTATGCTGTATTTGGGGAAATTATCAAATAGATGAGAATTAGAAAACGTGATACACACCTTCTGATCTTCATGCACGGTGTGATGTGTTGGAGTCATTGATGTAACCGTGTGCTGTAGAGTATAATTTGGTGCATCATAGATTATCACAAAACAATCATTGGTTCAAGAAAATCAAAGTTGATTTGAATTATGAATGCCTGTGAACTCGTTTACAAGATATTTACTATAGGATTTAAGTTACAGCGTCGACGCCGATAGAAATATATATTTTCTATGATAAATGGTTAACAATTCCTCACCTACCAGCAAAGTCCCGTATATAATACGGTTCAATGAAGTCTCTTCCTCTCGGGTGACTGCTTCGCCCACTGGGAGGATGCAGATATCCATGGCTGCTACCTTATTGTTGCAATGAAGAAAACACTATGAACTAAGGCAATTATTGAACATGTATACATGTTTAAATGCAGTTACATATCTCTAAGTTACCTAAATACACAAGTTGATATGAAGATAAACTTACCTTGCAGTGAAAGGTAATTATGCTCGCTTAAACATGTCTCTTCTCCTGATGTCAGACCTAAATATTATTAAACAAGAAAATTGTATTTTAGTGGGGTCTGTTAAGGTCATTTTTTTGAGAAATCGTTATGCGGCGGATAAAAGCACCAAATTTGGTATGAGGCACTTCTGAGGCATAACTATCAAATCTGGAAGGGGAGCCACGTTGAAATATCAATAGGACAGATGTGGGGGCCAAAAAACCAATATGGCCGACTTTTACTATAAAAGTTCTTATATCTCAGCTTCTAAAAAGACTAAAGAGACATGGTTGGTGTCAAAATCGAGGGATTATGGGTCAGGGAATTCAAATATTTATGTTTCAAGTCAATGCGGAAATCCAAAATCCAAGATGGCTGACCAATTTTGAGAAATATTATGATTTTTAGCTACTAAGGCATAAGGCCAGATGAAATGGTTCCAATATCAGTTGTTAATAGCCTAGAGGGCTCAATAAATATGATATTCATCCAATACAATACCATAAATTTCAAAATGGCTGAATTCATTAGCATGAAACCTTTGATAATGACCGCTGGATTCCAAATTAATTCGAAAGAAAGGATATAGACTTTACTCTTTTGCCACAAGATTTCTTGATTTCATTTGGTATGACGATCCCCTGGGACCCCTTCATTGAATTTAAAAGGGGAGCCACCTTGAAATATCAATATAACCCAGACGGGGGCCAAAAATCCAATATGGCCGAATTTTATTGAAATAATCTTATATCTCAGCTTCTGAAATGCCTAGAAACACATTGCTATTGTCCAAATTGGTAGATTATAGGACAGGGAATTCAATTATTTACCTTTCGAATCTATACAATAGGTCTAATCGAAGCTAGCCAAAAGTTTTGGTTAAATACCTTAAATTTCAAATGCTAAAAACATACAAAATTTGTCAAAATTTCATTTTGGTATTTCAAGATGGCTCCCCTTCTAGATTCAATAGTTATGCCTCAGAGGTGCCTCATACAAAATTTGGTGCTTTTATCCGCCGCGTAACGAAAATGTTGTTAACAGACCCCACTATTTAACTACAATGTCATTTTACATGTATATGGATAGCAAAGAGATTTTGTGCCCAACTGGTCAAGCTGATGTATATATGAGCCTTGTTAAGGCCTATTGTTTTAACAATAACCCTTTAGACCCCACCAGATACGTTCATTAATTTGCTGTATTTCCCCAGATATTTTTCCAAATTTTCCAAGAAATTTCCAATTATCTAATGCAGGTCACCTCCTTATGGTTTAGCCAAACGTCATCAAGATATAATGGAGTAGTATGGTTTTTAGTAGGGGATGGAAAATTTGATTAGCTTTCAAATGATATATTGGGTGTATTTGTATGACTATTCTTCTTGGAACTGTAAAAAATTTCAAAAGCGTCAGAAAAACGTCAGAAAACATCAGAATACCAGGCGGTTATGGCCGGATTGAGGAAACTACCCACGAGTGGCTATGGCCGGATTGGGGGCTAAAGGGATATATTCTAGGCATTAAACAATGTTAGAATAAATTTTCTGTTTACTAACCATTGTACTTAGTTTCTAGCGCCTGTCCTAAAACAGTATCAGGAACAGTGCACCATAAATATTATCTCTTTTTAACAAAGTACTTCTTTCAGAAGCATAACTGTTTTAAAAATGATTTTAAAAAATATGACAATTAGAATACCAATCTATAGTCTAGACCTAAGAAGGTCACTGCGAGAATGTTTCCGTGTTAGGTTACAGAGCTGTTTTTGAAAACCATCAAAATATTTATAATTCTTGTGAGCAATCAAAAGAACGTAACCAGGATGAGGGGATGATGTTGCCGTGATGCTGTGATAAGGCTACATTCTTGGTGGGTAAAGATTATCAATTATGTACTCTATGAGGGGCATGAAGAATAGTTAGATTTTCCACTGTACCTTCTCCATTGACGCTGATCCCTGTTAGATTCGTAGAAATGACATGGGATGGCACTGAAATAGAATTTATGATAAAATGATTATATCAAATTTACTCCTCATGAATATTCATGAGGAGTACAAAAAAGACAAAGTAGTGACATAATTAAATTATGTTTTATACGAACACCTTGCTACCAATGTCAAGAATATGAATCTAGGTGATGCAATTTCAGCACAAACATGGAAAATGAGAAACGTAGACCTTAGGCTATCATGGTAAAAATCAATATTTACCTACCTATCAATGGTATTCAAGTACAGTTATGACACAACCTAAACATATGGTACTTGAGATATACTGATTAAAGGTAGTAGATGCCATTTTTCCTGATTTCTAATGACTAACAATATATCTTAGATAACTTTTGTCAGCAAAGGCCAGGTTATAAATAGGCCATAGCGATCAACATTTTCACTTTTCACTGTTTTGAAAAAAGTGATTGCATAATGAACAAAATTACCCACTACTATTGATTTCAATGGGACAAATGACATTTTTCCTCACAGTGAAAAAACTGCCAACAATATTCTTATCAAACTTGGTAGTTGTTTACTCTAGATAGTGCTCAAGGTAAAACTAGGTCAAGTTATTTGAATATTGCCCATTTCAAGAAAGGTTACAAGAAAACATATAGAAATATAGAGGTAAGAAGCTACTTTAGAATATGCAAATTTGATCTTATATCATGTGAGTTCTAAGAAAAATTGTTAATTAAGAATAACTAATCAATAAATTCCTTTCATTTGGATGTGCAAACTCTCAAAAAGCACATAATTAAAATAAGTTATTCATTCTTTGAAAAGCCACCAACCGGCATCTAGGTGAACAGCATCTAGTATCTTTAAATGAGGTCGAGAGTATCACTCATATTTTTCAGTATAGGTCAGCACTTTTTCCAAATAGGTTATCATATCAAGAAGTTTCAATATTACTTCAATGTTACTTCAATATGAATTATCATATTGAAACTCCTTTATATTGAAATAACAGTTACCTCTGGGACCTCTTCTACATTTCTTGTGCAGAAAATAGATTCCCAATACTATAACAGAGAGGCCAGCTGCTGCTGATACTAATATCAATATCATTGTGTCGTATCTCATTGGCATTGTTGTTCCTGTTGGTGGATTGGAATGGTCTGGTATAGTTGGTTCTGTAGGTGGTTTTAGAGTCTCTGGTATTGTCTTTTCCGTTGTTGGGCTTAGGTTTTCTGGTGTAGTTGCTTTTGTTGGTGGATTTGTGTTTTCCGGAATTGTTGTTTTTGTTGGTGGATTTGCTTAAAAGAAAGGGAATTTGTTTACATCTACTAGGGATATCGAAATCCTATGATATCAAAGATTAAATCAGTATAAAAGAAAAGTACAACTTTCATGATACATTTAGAAATTACATTACACAGGTACCAAATGTTCCACTCACTTCTTTCACAGTAGCTGGCTTCCTCATCAGAACCATCTCCACAATTATCATGACCATCACATACATATTTCTCACGAATGCATATATTAGTGTTGCACTTGAAGAAGTCTGGTCTACAAGGAACTGAAAGGGACAATACAAAAAATTACATTTTTGATTATTGTAATTAGTGTCAGCCTAAGAAGTGGGTTCTTGGAATAGTTTTAACAATTAATTTTCTATATCATTTGGAAGATGTATCTGCAAAGAAAATGTGGATGAAAACAGAAAAAAAGTCATTTACAATTAGGTTATAATTTTCCTGTGTTGGGTACTGCTAATGGAAGACAGAACATTTCTGATATCAGTTTCTGCTCCTTCTATTGAACATAGTAGAAACCAACACTAAAAATATGCACAGAAATGTAACACATTTCACATAAATAATGACCTAATAGAACATCCATTTATGGCTGTTGGAAATCAAAATGCAATTTATGGTACTCACATGTTTCACAAAAAGATGCATCCTCATCAGACGCATCTGCACAGTTTGCATGACTATCACATACAGACCGCATGTCAATGCATGCTCTGTTATCATGACATGAAAATCTGTCAGGTGGACACACAGCTGAAAATCACGGATAGACAGAGCAATCATATATGATTGATATATGGGAATTGATAAGTTCAAATTATGGAATTTTTTAGTCTTTTTTAACAATTAGTTTTCTATATCACTTTGAAAATACGTTTGCAAAGAATATTTTGATGAAAACAGATTAAGTCATGTACAGCTAGGTTATCGTTTCCCCATATTAGGTATTGTTAATCAAAGATAATGTTATTTAGGATATTGGTTTCTGCTCCTTCCACCGATCTAAGAAAAATAGAAACTGCCACTAAAAATATGTCCAGCAGATTTTCAATATATGTCCAGTATTAGGAAGATCAACCATATAGTATGTATTATACCCAGCTGGAGAACTTATAATAACGTTGCAGTAACATTCTATTTGGTTCTGGTTTGGTTCTTGTTACATTCTTCTGATGACTCCCAATTACGTCGCTGTGACCTACTGCTGCGACATTGCACTGCAATGTTATCATAACGTTCTGGTTATGTTCTTTGACCTAAACAAAATGTTCTTATAATGTTCTGTTTTGGTTTCGTCCTTACCTCACCAAAAAATAATGTTATAATCATGTTCTAATTTGGTGAGATTTCAACTTCACCATCAATAACGTCATTGTTATGTGCCATCTTAGTAAGTAACAAACTGACTAAAAAAGTATGGTTACAGAACATTTCTGTTACGTCGCAAGCTGGCTGGGTAGTCTTTAGTAATGGATGATGGTCAAAGAAGCTGTAGTTGATGCACAAGGTGCATCCTACAGTTGGTTACAGAGACCATTTCTCCAAATCATAATATAAGTAGCATGTTGAGAGATGGGCCCATAGCTAAGGGAAGGGACCTCAGGCCTGAAGATAATTAAAGAACCCATCTTATCCACAATGATGAAATAAAACTTATAGAAAATTAAACATGTATTGGACATCTATTTTTAAGTATCTGTTTATTCTCCTTGACTTTAGTTAGGAACATTCAGTATCTAATTCTCACAAAAATGGACCCCCTCTGTGAAACTCTTTGAAGTTCATTTTTGTTTGTAATATCTGAGAATATTTTTGGCTGTTAACCGTTAGGGTAATTGAACGCTCAGTTTAGCTAAAGACAAGATTTTCCTGAGATTTAAAGGTTTGATATTAAAACAGGGGTGGGTCCAGGAGGGGGTTCCTGACTCCCCCCCACCTTTGGTGGGCCCTTAAACTACAAAAGAGGGGGGAAAGCTGCATGAGAATGTGCAAATGCACAATGCTTAGTATATAGCCTATATGCTGACACCCCCTATTCGGAAATCCTGTATCTGCCCCTGAACAAGAATAATGTGCACATGTAGTTCAGAGACGCCTCCCTGTAGAGGTAAGCTTGGTTACATTTGGGAACTCTAATATGCAGACACACAGGTCAATGATCTCTGAAACTTTGTTCTTTTGTTAAAATGATATCGTGGTATAATACAATAGGAACAATACAAATATTGTGTCAGAACAGATATGAATATTCCACTCACTTCTTTCACAGTAGCTGGCTTCCTCATCAGAGCCATCTCCACAATTATCATGACCGTCACATGCATATTTCTTGCGAATGCATATATAAGTGTTGCACTTGAAGAAATCTGGTCTACAACGAACTGAAAGGGAAAATACAAAAAATCTAATTTGTGATTATTGCAATATGATTATTGGTGCCAATCTAAGCAGTATATCTTTTGCATAGTTTCAACAATTAATTGTCTATGTCATTTGGAAAATGCATTTGCAAAGAATATGTTGTTGAAAACAACATATATCAGTTTATGCTTCTTTTACTGGACACTGAAAGAACAGTAGAAACCAACACTAAAAGAAAATACAGAAATGAAACTAGTTTCTGATAAATGATGACTTGATAGAACATCTGTTTATGGCTGTTGTACCTCAAAATACAAATCATGGTACTCACATGTTTCACAAAAAGATGCATCCTCATCAGAAGCATCTTCACAGTTTGTATGACTATCACATACAGACCGCATGTCAATACATCTTCTGTTATTATCACATGAAAATTTGTCAGGTGGACACAAAACTGAAAATGCATGTTAGACATCGCAATTTTATAATATGATCGATATATGGGAGTTGCACACTATCCGATGTAAGTACCTAAGTCACAACACTCTGTTAGTCAGTCTAATGAATAACTTTGGTCAATTGACAATGAGCTTTTAGGTGGAAAACCTCGGTTGGCCAATCAAGTCACTTTCAGTGGACCAGTGGGAACGCAGCTAAATATTTGATTTCTAGATTATTGTTTTGTGAGGCAAATCAATAATGAATTTTGTCTTGATAATATTTTTTCTAAAATCAAGATTTCAAAGACGTTAGTTTCCAACTGATATGTAATACAGGTACTTTGATCCTCATTATAGCCATATCCACAGTCCTTGAAACCATTTCAAAAATATTTCGTGGTATCTTTGTAATGTAAACAAAAATGCCAAATACATATGATATATGGAATCCAGAAAGTCCATATCAACCCTTTAGACCCCAATCCAGCTGCATCCGCCCGAGGTTGTACTCCCCAATCCTGCCGTACCCATCCAGAAAAATGGAAATTTTCCACAAGTTTCCCATATTTTTCCAAGGTAAACACGTTGGTAAGCAATCAACCAATATGTTGTCTTAAAGATGATTTGATTCCCTAATGAATGTTACAAACAAATTTCTTAAACTTATCTTGATAAACGTAGGTCAAGCTGTGAAATTCCTCAATTACTATAAAATTAAAGAATTCTGGAGGGAAATCCATAGAAATCCTGGGGAAATCAAACAATTCATTAACGCAATCCGTGGTGTCTAAAAGGTTAAAGAATTTTTAAGGATCACTGCAGTTCACAATCTCCTTTAAAACGGATTAAAGACAGTTATGATCATTGTTATCTGTATATCCCTCTTATACCTCAATGAAAATAGTCATATTCTACATGCATATGGTTAGCAGCACCTCAAGTATATATAATAACAAACACTCTATGGTCACTGTTAATGGGTTCTTTGTAACGATGAAATAAATTACTACCTAATTGAATTCAGATTTCCATAGAAGTTGGTCACTGTAATCAACGCATGGTCAGAGTCTAAAACCCAATAAAAAGGCTAGTTTAATCCCTGTTCACTATTCATTTACCTGAAGCTGAAGAACGTATCAAGGACAAACAGAACAGCATATAACCTGTAATCGTAAAAAAGTATTCATTCAACAAATTCGTAAGTGAATATCACCAATACGACTTGGATTCGCCATCTTCGTTGATGTGAGATCGTAGCAAATTTACACTAACACTTTCCTAAAATTAATATTTAGATCCATTTAAAATGTTTCTTATATTTTTGTTAGTCAGTTTAACGATCGCTGAGTCGTGTTTACTCTCAATACAATTATATATACTTACACGTCAGGACCTGCGGTATCATCGTGTCTTTACAGGTCTCCTCCACAGGATTATCACAGCAGTAGCTCCAAAGGGGTGCAGGAGAAAACTATAACCGTTGATGGCTTGAACCGTAGTTGGCCGGCAAAAGATTTTGCTTGTATATTATTTATCCTGTTATTGTTCTAGAAACTGAGTCAGATTTATCAGATCAGAGACTCAGATAGTCACAGTTTATATCTATTTCGGTTACTGATCTCAATGATGCCCAGCATCCTGTTTTTATACGAGAAAAAAAGAACGCAACACCAGGAGATGGTTACTTTCATATTCGACGGATTACAAGTTTTGTGATTCCACTGATTTATCCTAGTAGGTTTCTCGTGTATTCAATTAAAGCAGGATACGGTGTTCTATCTTTGAACAATGTATTTTGCACATTTGACCATGGTTGTACAGCTTTTCTTACCTATCATTTTTCTATTTTTCCTTACCCAGGTTTATACATCTTGGATTATGTTAATGCCTTGCTAGTCTGTACTTTTTAAGTGTTATTTAGAAGAATGCCTAAATGATATAACTTATGTTACTGGATTTTCAAGCACCAATGGCTTTATTTACTTAGAAGACACATTTGGTATGACATTAGGCTGATATCAGCTGTTAATCTAAACTCCGGTTATGAGAGGTCTCATAAAATATTATTGCTTCCCCTAAATAAACAAATGGCACGTGGTACATCCTACATCCTGAGTGTCGATGACAATTCGAAATACTACATTCATATTTGACTTAACATGTATGTTATATATGTAATGCTGACGAGTGTAGACGTGTGATCTGAGCGCTGCTTGTGACGACCCTTTGCATGGACTGATACACTGGAATTACGAGTACAACTAGTGGTTTTGAGTGTTTATGAACTGTCAGAGTCACTGGAATACTACTTGAAATAACGATCAGTCACTGGAAAACCAACGAAATTTGAGGAAAACCTGAAGCTACATAGCGGTAGTCAAGGTAAACAAACATGGCGTCGAAAGGGATACCTATATCCAGGAAAAGAGGGCGCTCACTGAATAGTAAAGCAGACGGCAAGGAGATTACAGTCTTATCCCCCGAACATAAAAAGTTATTTGTGCAATCGTTGAGGGAAGCGATGATTGATAATGCAGCAAAACCGGATTACGAGACAGATGATGATCTACCATTAAGCATTAGAAACGCGGTAAGATCGAGGAAGAATAAGATGAAACAAAAGACAAAGAAGGCGGCAACCGTGGGCAACGAAGCGGAAAGTGAAACAGCTGAGGCGGAACGGGACGGTGGTCAAGACGAGGTTAGCGTCAGTGGACCGGGACAAAATGGTAATTTGGACAAGCTGAACGACAAGGAGGTGTTACCAGAGGACACTCAAGGCGTCAACACTGGCAATGAAGAGGATCATGAAATGAACAATGTATCACATTCCAGCCTAATTGTCGAGGAGGAGGTGAAAAACCAGGTCAGTAGTCAGCTGACGGACAGTGGTGGGCCAACGGATAATAATGAAAAGGATGTTACGATCAATGGAAACAATACTTCACGATCTAGCATAGTGGTTGATGATGAGGTGAAAACTCAGGACTCTGAGAATAAGGATGAAGGCGACGATGCGGAATCACGCACAGATAAAGACCAGGAAAACACGAAGAAAATTGACTCTTTGTTGAAAACTGTTGATATCATTGTTGCAAGACTGAACAAGCTAGATGTTATTGATGTTGTTGAAGCGGATATCAAAGGGATGAGAGAAGAAATGGTAGGTAGGAAAGAGGTTGAAAACATGATCGAAGCTCAAACTAAAATCGAGAAAAAGAGAAGTGAGGAACTAGAGAATAAAATAGAGGAATGTAAAAGGGAAGTCAGAGTAATGAGGGAGGATCATGACAAGATGGAAAAGAAGATGCAGGCTATGGTGAACAAACTAGACAATGTACCAGTAAGTAAGAGTGGAACTTATGCAGATGCTGTAAGGGATGAGAGTGTAAACAGAAGACTACCAGTGGGTAGCCATCGTAATGTGATAATACAAGGGATGTCAGAAGATAGGGGAGTTGAGGACATCGAAAAGGTACGGGATGTAGTGAAAGAGGTAGGAGTGAACTTACATAGATGGGACATTAACCGGACAGTGAGATTAGGGGCGTTTGAGAGGGGAAGGAAGCGGCCTGTTAAGGTGGAATTTGTATCTGAGGTTGTTCGATCTGATGTGATGAAATACAAAAGAAATCTTAAAGATTCACAGTTGTATTCTGGAATTAAGATCCAAGCGGATGAAAGCAAAGAGATAAGACAGGGTAAGGCCAGACTGCGTCATGCCGCTTATCTAGCAGAAAGAGGGGGTGAGAAAGTCTGGAAGCGGCATGACGTGGTGTGGATAAAGGGCCAGAAATACACTCTAGATAACTTGGATGACATTCCCGCCATGTATTGTTATAAGAAAGGGAACCTCAAACCAACAGAAAAAAATCAGGGGGAACGAGATGAGCGTGAAAAGGGAGAAACAGCAGAAGGTGGGGTGGATGAAGAGATGGAGGTAACAAACGAACCATGGGATTCAAAGGCCAAACGGGATTACAAGATTAATGACAGGAATGGTGGTGGAGTATGGGAGGCCACTCACGTCACGAAGAGGGGGCTGGCCTTCTTTACTGACAAAACGTTTTTGAGCAACTTCTATAAAGTAGGTATACGCTTCAATGGGAAGCTATTTGGCTCAGCAGAACAGGCATACCAGTACGAGAAAGCACTGGTATGTCAGGAAACTGAGCTCATGGATAAGATCTATCGCTGTACAACGGCCCGAGAAGCTAAGCGTTTAGGTAACAGAGTTAGGGTTACTAAGAAATGGCTAGACGTTGAAGAAGAAAGGATGAAGGACATATTGATGGCGAAATTTATCCAGAACGCAAGGGAAAGGGGCCTATTGATGGAGACTTGGGGGAAATACCTCATCGAAGGCAGCACGGACCGAAAATGGGGATGCGGTCGTGCTTTGTACAGTCAGGAGCTTATTGACGGCGACTGGACAGGTGAAAATAGATTAGGGGAGCTACTAGTACAGGTACGTGAGGAACTTAGGAAAAAAGGATATTAGGATGTTACACTAGGTATGCAAGGGTCTATGGCAGCATTATATGACGAAGTATGGATATATACCGGTTTGACCTAGAGTCACTAAATATATTCAGATTAGCTGACAAATTAGTCTTTCATTTCATTATACAATACCATGTCATCTTACTGTGTTGTGTGAAATTGTTAATAGGAAAACATGGGGAAGGGATTTAGAATTGTGCATTTAAATATACGTAGCATCCGAAAAAATCTGGAGGAATTATTTGTACATTATGATGGATATGATATTATAGCATTGACCGAATCGTGGTTAAACAGTGGTATACATAACGATCTGATTGTACGAAAGGGATATACTGTCTTTAGACAAGATCGTGATGAAGTACTTTTGAAGCGGGGAGGGGGGTTATTGATATATGTAAAGGATAACATCTCGCCTTATATAAATGTTCATGAATCTTTGTGCTCAGTGGATGAACATATGGAACAGTATTGGTTAAGCGTATGTAAGCCGGGTTTGAAACGGATTGATATTGGACTAATTTATAGGCCGCCGAGTGGAAATTGTAAAATATTTTTGGAATATTTGAAATGTAATATGGAAACATTTATGGACACAAATGGTGAGCATTTAGTAATGGGAGACTTCAATATTGATTTTAATAAGCATCGATTACCGCATGTACGAGAGCTGAAGGAGTTGATGTCGGACTATCAGTTACTTCAGATAGTAAAAGATTGTACGCGCGTGACTGAAAACGGAAAATCCCTCATAGATTTATTATTCACAGATATGACTAATATAAAAGAATCAGGTGTCCATAATGTATGCATCAGTGATCACTTGCCGACATATATTATTAGAAAAAAGGCTAGAGTTAGAAAGACTTTTGTATATAGGGAATCACGTGTATATAAGAATTATGATACAAATGTATTGAACAGATTAATACGGTCTGACATACGATGGTATCAATATTGGTTTGATGATAATAATGTTGATGCATTATGGGAGATTATGTATGCTATATTTAAAGATGCTGTGGACAAAATGTGTCCGTATGTTAATCGACAAATACAGGAAAACCGTCCAGAATGGATAACTGCTGAGGTGTTGCATGCTATACAGGAGAAAAATCTTCTAAATGAACGTGCGAGGCTATCTAATAGTGAAACCGATTGGAGAAATTTTAAGACTGGTAAAAGTAATATTTCAAAATTAATTGAAAAAAATAAGGGAAACATTATTCGGAATAAATTAAAGGATAATAGAAATAATCCAAAAAGATTTTGGAGAACAATTCAACAAGATGTGCTGGGAAATAAAAAGGATAGTGGCATACATGGGATAGAGGATGAATTGGGGAATATATTGGAAGGCTCATATGCCGTTGAATATTTAAATAAGTATTATGCTGAAATGGGAGAGAACTTGTCTGGAAATGTTTATCCTGCATGGACTGAGCAGGATATGGGAATGAATGGTATGGGTGACCATAATGTTATGGATTTTGTTGTAATCGAGCAACATGAGGTGGAAAAATATGTCAAGGATATCGAGATATATAAATCTTCCTGTGTACAGGGATTATGTTCTAGAGTATTAAAGGATTGCTTGACATTTTGTTTACCAGAATTGACATATTTATATAACATGTCGTTGTACACCCAGGTTTTTCCGCATGCATGGAAATGTAGCGTAGTAACCCCCATCCCTAAAGAGGGCGATGTAAAAGATGCAGGCAACTGGAGACCCATCAATAATCTATGCATTATGGGAAAAATACTGGAAAAATGTGTTTATGCCCAATTGTCAAAATTCTTTGAAGAAAACAAATTATTTTCCAGTTCGCAATATGGATTTAGGCCTGGATGTGGCACCGATATGGCAGTAATGGAATTTACTAGGAAACTGTATGATGATTTGAATAACAACTTAGTATCAAGCTGTTTATTTTTGGATTATTCCAAGGCATTTAACACTGTTGATCATGATATACTTTTACGTAAGATGGCTATGTATGGATTACAGGAAGGGTGTGTTAAGTGGTTTCGTAATTATTTAGGTAACAGAACACAGGTCACTAAAGTGAACGACTATGTATCTAGCCCTTTACCTGTAAATTGTGGCGTCTATCAGGGGAGCCCGTTAGGGCCACTTTTGTTTATTATTTATATTAATGATCTAAGTGAAATTTTTGGGGATAATTATCATAATATGTATGCGGACGATACCGTGGTAGTCTGTACTGGGGTAACCCAAAAGGATGCGGTACAGAAAAACGCGGTGCAGTTGAGTTCTTTATGGAAATGGTGCACAAAAAACAGAATTGTATTGAATAAGAAAAAATGCAAACACATGTTATCTGGACCCCGAAATAGGATAAAGGAGCATAACTGTTGTATAGCACTGGATAATTGCATAATTTCAAATGTAAATAGTTATAAATATCTGGGGATGTATATAGACAAAAATCTTGTATTTGAAAAACAGGTGAATGAAACGATATCAAAGGTTAACAACCGGTTAATAACGTTAGCCAGTGTGAGAAAATATATTGACAAGGATACGGCGTTATTGTTATATAAACAGATGGTGGTCCCATTGTTTGATTATTCTGCGATCTTAACTAGTTCAAGTACGAAACAAAAGATAATGAAATTGCAACCACTGCAGAATAGGGCTGTGAAAACAATATTATTACTTAATGAGTATGTTTCAACAGACCGAATGATGCGATATCATCATGAATTATCACTGGATAAACTTGATTTACGGCGGGAGTGGATAATTTTGAAATTGATGTATAAGTTGAGTATGGATTGCAGGAACTTAGATTGTGATACTTCAGATAGAGTTTTGCGTAACAAGAATAAAGTTAAATTTAATGTGCCATTTACTACTAAGGAAAGAGTTTTGAAAAGTCCTTATTACAAAGGTGTATCTAGATGGAATAAGCTGGATAGTACATTACAATATGCTGCTGGCGTGAGAGATTTTAATGTGAAAGTTCGGACGGATATATTTAAATGTAAATGATAATTTTCTTTGTAAACGAGACTGAAAGAGTTAATGGAATGCATGGTATTGTATGTATTATATTTATGTTTATCATGATTGTTCATTTATCATCAATTGTATATAATATGTTATCAAACTCATCGGAAGAACTTTGTGTATACGAAGAGATGTTTAATAAAAATAAAAAAAAAATAAAAACATCATAGTGAGCATGGTAATGGGACATTGGCCTATCGGAGTCTAACGGCTTCTTTATAGTGCATTATTATTGGTTGTTTGGTAGAATATTCCCGTCTGTCCTGTGAAAGCTGGTCAGCCGATGGGCCTTTAGTTTCTTAACGCATTTGGCGATTTTAAAGAGAGAAAAACATGCTAAAAGAATAAGGATCGTGAGTGTGAACATTCTCAATACATTAAGAACCTTCTATAAGCTCCTTTTTGCATGATCCTCTACACCATGTAAAAAGAAATTAACTCAGAGCTTGCTTTATGGGAGCAGAATTCGCCCATCTGCTGGCAAGCAGTGGATCCTTGAGTCAAAAGTATAAAGTGTAATGCGTTGGTGAGGTATATGTATTTGTATCATTAGATGGAATAAACAAATGTGATTTATATGAAGGCGTTTGGGGAGCATTTTGTAGAATAATGTTATTGTATGCCGGTGACAGCTGCTCCTTTGCCATTTCCGGATGTCAAAGGGACTTGAATAAATATGAGTGTGAGGAAATATACAGCAGATTAGATAATCATGATATAATGGTGAAATTGGTCTTTGTGTATTCGATTCTCAATACATGTCCAGAATTTGGAAAATTAATCATACAGTACACAATTTATTCATTAGCAATAGATGATGGCAAAAGTACCTGTAGTTGATGTACTTGTTCCACCCAACAGTTGGTTACAAAGAAAATTCTCCAATTAATAATGTTAGTAGCATTTTGAGTGATGGGACCATAGCCAAGGGGAAGGGACCTCAGGCCTGAAGAGAATCAAAGAGCCACTCTTAGCCCCTCTTAGGCACAAAGAATGAAATAAAACTAATGGAAACTGACATATGTATTGGACGTCAGTATAGTAGCTGTATATTTTCCTTGATATTAAGCAGGAACACTATAATATTATCAAGAATCTACTTCTCACAGAAAAATGGCCCCTCGGCGAAAAATCCTTCGACACACATACTGTAGTTTTGCTTGTAATATCTGGGAATATTTTGAGCTACTAACAGAGCCGTAATTGGATGTTCAGTTTTCATTACATCAAAAGATTTGATATCACAGGAACAATGGGCACATGATGTAGTCCACAGACGCCTCCATGTGGAGGTGAGCCTAACTAGATTTGGTAGTGCTGACATGGAGGTACACAGGGCAGGCCCGTAGCCAGCTTTTCCCAAAGGGGGATTCGTTTTATGACTATTTTTTTTCCCAGGGGGAGAGGTGTCGTTTTATGAATAAAAGGGCTAAAATGCATGTTTTTTTTGTTTTTTTATTAATTATCATATTTTACATTAAAAAATAGAAACCGAACCCCCCTGGCTACGGGCCTGCAGGGTGATCTCTGAATTTGTGTTTAGTTGAAAAGCAAAATTGTGGTACAATTGTTACAATACAATAGAGACAGTTGTTATAATACAATAGGTACAATTATAATTGATACGAAGTTATTTGAAGTAGAGATTTCTATTGCAGCTGTCATTCTTTGGCGCGCTTTTCTTGACAGTAAGTGGCATGCCAATTCTTGGCCACATAATAGAATGAAATCATTTTTTAAAATCTTGTTATAACGTTTTCTTCTTACAAATGGTAGGATCTACGTAAATTTTGCCTCGACATTAATAACCAATATTATTCCTACCACTCATTTTTATCATAATTAATTTCTCTATGCGTTTTCGTTTGACATCATTAGACAGGGAATCGTGATAGCTGATTGTCAGAATGTGCTGACGGTGACCAGGAAGTCATGTCTCCTGAGTACTCCTGTGTGAGTGCGTATCCTTGGTAACCAACGTCACACTCCTCCCACCTCCCACCTCCCACCTCCCACACGAGGATTACAATGTATCTGACTCACCCTGTGTGTGCATTTATGTGAGACAAACAAGGAAAATTAATTACCTGTGCTGCCTGTCTGTATAATATGTACATATTTATATGCATTTGTGTGTAAATGAATTAAACAATCATTTGAGGTACTTATGCCTACATGTGTGTCTTTTGTCTGTAAGCAATCCTCATTCGATTCATATATTCTATTATGAACCATACAGTGACATTATCATTCGACTTTTTACATTGAGGTAAATGCCTAAAACTCTAATGCAATATATGGGCTCAATTGCAAAATGTAACGTTATGTATTCAGCAGCCTGTTCCGTTGTGAATTATGGTGAATTATCGAAAAAAAAAAAAAATCACAGAGGTTTATATTTTTTAATGCTTACGATGAACTTTTTCTTCATCGTAAGCAACTGAGGCCTATTTCTTTTGGCAACCCATATATGGAGTATTCAATGTCATTTACGGAGCTTTTGGTGTACATATTTTCACAGCTAAAACAAGTGTTTAGAATGTAAACACTTTCCTAAACACTATGTTGCACCCACGTTTGAAATCCAATCCAATACATGCATAGAAATTACAGATGTTTACATTTTTAACACATGTGGTTTCTTGTGTTTATATTCTAAAGACATCTAATCCAATATATATTTAGAAATTACAAGTGTTTAGGTTTTAAACGCATATGATTTCTTGTGTTTAGATTCTAAGCATTTTCAAATTCTAAACGTCATTTTTACAGTGTTGGGAGCCTTTGGTGTCCCTGATAAACTTTATTGAGAGTTGCTCACGTCCTATTTCCCTGTTCTCTGCACCTGTGAACCTTTGTTCGTGATGGACGGATACCACCAGTATGCAGTTTAACCTTTTCTGCCAACTAATGCAAATATTACGGACACGGCGTCACGATGGCATCCTGATTTAGCAAGCGAAATTCAAGTGCTCTCACGACTATTTTTGAGCAAATAAATGAGTACATTAAAACTATATAAGGACACGTTATGTAATCATCTTAAGAAAACACGCAGTATTCTTTGGACTCTAATGTGTTAAAGTATTTGTCCATGAATTTCATATCCAAGTTTGGTAACATAGGAGTAACGGTTTTGTGACTGCTCCTGCCAAGGCTTTAATATTTCGGTCCTTTCTTTCATAAGGGCCCCACCTGACTCTGTAAGCGCTCAATCAGAACGGGACAGAGAGGAAAAACGTTGGATGCAACGACTCTCATCCATCGTTCCCAAGGGTCTTAACCTCATGGACTAATTCCAGTCGACGCCATATTGTTTCACTCCGTTCCAAAGTTTGGTAACATACAATATTATACATAGATCAGTAAACCTTGTATCCTTCAGTTTTAAATCAAACTTGTCCTTTATTGACACTTGATATGCGTTACATATCATACTGAAACGTCTTAAGAAGAATATCTTCCAGGTTATGGGCCTCCAGGTTTTACACTAAGAGAATCGTAAATGCGATTCTCACATCTCAAAATTTAAGATAAGATGTTTTAAAGTTAATTACCTTAACTCTAGATTATATAGCTAACCACGGGAGTACAAGATATTAGGCCTAAAAAAGTCCAAATATCTTAACCAAAATTACAATATTATAGTTACGAGCAGTGTAAAACGCCCCCTGTATCAATAAACGAATGGTATCTAATGTATTCACCAGGAAACCATTGTTTTCATGCAAGAAGGATGTACGTGATGTTGATTTAAACAAAAAGGAAAAAAGGGGAAAAATGCGTGTTCGTTTATGAACCCCTACTGAATGTACGACCATTGTCATTTAGCCTCCCCTCGAAACATTTTGCATACGAATAATACATAAGTGCAATTTGAACTGTCACAGCAATGTATGTTAGACGTACTTGAACAATGTATAATTTTATCTCAAGAATTGTTCATATGGAATTCCTTTGATTAATAAATGCATATGGTACATCCCTACAATGTTGGTCTGTACTGATTGACTGCTAATTCTACATGCACCCGGGTACATTCATCCATAGGTGTACCGCTATTTATAGGATATAGCCATGGCTACATGTGTGTGTGTGATTGAGACTACAATACATAGAACAACCTGCCTTAATTGAATAACTGTGACCCTAACCTCTTTAGTTATAGCTGTTATATATATTTGTCGGAGTTGATGTGTCAAAAAAATCTATATTACCACTAATAATAGAACTTGGTCATGAGGTAGGTGCAAACTGTACTAAAGTGGTTGATCAGTCCATAGTTAGCTTAGCCATTCTTGTGTATATCTTAGAACATAACATTTGGGCTAATAGTTTAAACTCTTCTTGATCCACAGGTGAAGGGTGAAAGGGGCAGCATCATGGTACATATATTTAAGTACTTGTAAGCTGCAGCACTCGGCAGAGCGCTACTCACTGTCAATAGTCAAATACCCTGTAAAGATTGGTTCTGGAAGCAAGGTTCTGTTATGGAATTGAAGCAGATAGACTGATAGTCAATCAGGAGCATTGGCTGGGTGTGGTTGAGTGGAGACACCCCTTGGATTGTTCATTGTCAACAGGAGTTTTTGCAATTGGTATTGTACATATTGGACTTGGCGAGTGTTATGTCCTTCATAATGAGGAACTACATTATGGAATGGACCTGCTGTCTGAATGGAGTCAGACCACCATTGGAGCTAGCTAATATCTATAGGAACTAAATCATAAACTAAGTACAAATAGCACCCTATCAGTAACTGGACATTAAACCTCGATAGTTCAAAACATTGTGCTTATTATCCACGTACAACTGCAGGCTGAATGCAGTGCATTCCCGTATAATTATTTTTTTCACTCTGGTAATAAAACAACCATGTGCCTCTGTTGTATTATACCTGGTTTTGCTAATGTAGTTTGGAAAAGTTACAGTGACATGTGTAGCTTCGTATATCATTGGTTCTCAAGACGATGCTCTCACTAAACAGCAGAAAATCAACATGTTTTCATAACTAATTAGGCTAATCAGGGAAATTTTGATTAGGACCCCCAAAATTTATCAAAGATTTATCAAAATTAATGGTGGTATTGCAAAATGGTCTCAAAGAGGGATTAGGTCTAAAATCTATTTGTTATAGACAGAATTTCTAATCATAAGATGCTAATCAAAATTTCCCTGATTGGCCAAATTAGTTACAGATCAGGGGAGGTTCTACCCTGTCAATTATGCCATTAATTTTGGTTTAGGTTGATGAAGGTTACAGAGTTTCTCATTAACGTATCCTATATAAATCATAATTTTGTCTAGATACATTTTATAGAAAGGATCTCTTCCCGTAAAATTGTTAGAACCACCCGGTTCAAAACTATTCATAAAATAACTATTCTTACTGACTTCACAATTGGTTTTCTAAAAGTCGTATCATGTAGAGTCCACATGGTGAGCGATAATACCGTGCTACTCCTATGATGTAGAAAATTCTTAAATATGCAGGCCTATATTCATACACTTTCAGCCATGGTCCCCATGCAGTAGGGACGGTCTGTGAACTGTCTGAGGTGGGGTGATATATCCTGAACTGTTAGTCAGAGCTAACGAGGCCTAATAAAGTTACTGTTCGATGAGACCAAACTATCTTCAACAAGGACTATTGGCAAGGGTGACATTACTTTATGTCCAACATGTTGCCCATATTATGATTTGAGTGCTTTGACGACCCAAATTGGAAGCTGATCAGTGACCCTTAAAGATCATCGGTCGTAATTAGTTTGTCTCCTCATATTGACTTCTAGGTCTGCCAAGAGAACTTGGCCAATTTCCAACCAGACCTCCTTACGTACAGATCTAATACTAACTGGTGCACAGGATCGGGCCTAATAAACTGTGCCTTTATTGGATCCAAGTGAATTCCATATCTGGTTTAGTTTTAGACAATGTTAGTCATATAATGGCGGGGGGGGGGGGATATAATACTCAACCGTTACAACTTTAGAAACACATTTCATTAACTTAACGTAGGCATAGGCTTTATGATAAGATAATGATTATGAAAATTAGATAAAAATAAATTTGATGTTTATGGTATTCTAAAATTTTATAACCAATGAAAACCGGGTTGAAAAATTTCATACTGACTCCATTATTGTGTAAGGTAGGGCAAACAAGTGCAGACTTTATATATGCCATTGATTCCTAAATACATATAGAAAAAAATAAAGAAAGATAAACGTCGGTGATATAGACTTTTGGGTTTTGCTAGCTGTCAATATGGGTACCAAAACTTGATTCCTAGCCCAGAATTTCGGCTCACTGTGGCGTTTGGCAGAGAACGCCAAGCGAACCGACTTCCGGTGAGGCCTGCATGGCCGCCTGGCCAAAGGGAAATCGGACGTGAATTGTCGGTGAATGTCAGCTCCTCTGGTCGGCTGTTTGTCGGATATTAGGTGTGAACCCTCATGTACCCACTTATAATGCTTGTCTCTCGTTGAGTATGAGACTCGTACTAGCAGCAGATGAAAAAATAACCAAGATTATTATCACAACTATTATAGGCCCATAGGTCATATGTATCATTGATCAGATGATGGACCCATACAGGTTATCTTAGTGTCTTGGTTGATGTGATACTTGGCATACTTAATTAGAAAATAATTAGTTCTGTGACTGATACATGTGGACATAGATGATATTGACGGGTGCATGTGGGATTATTTTTAGAATGCTTGAAAATTAATGTTATTGTTTTATATGGAAAATGCATGGTTATGTATGTGTCCACGGTGTGACAGAAAGCCCCATTCACCCTGGGCAATTTGTTATGCATATGGCGATCTAAGATATAGGAATTGCAATCTTCTTTTATTTAGAATATTTTTTTTAGATGTTTGTCCTTTACAAAGGAGCTATCAATGTATAAGGTTATGCAATTATTGATTAAAGTTTTTCATGATTGCGATTTTAAGATAGCTGTGAGGCCTACCTCCAAGGAGACTATAACAACTGTAGACGGTGCCAAAGGTATTATGATAAACCAAAAGTTTAGTCATTGGTCTATAGGTTCCCACGATCTAAAAGCTTGGCCCCAATTACATTCCCTGTCTTGGCTCTTCAGGTTGTATTTTATAGGCCTAACTCTACTTTGAAGGTCTAGGAATTGATTCGTGTATGTCAAAAAGGCTGCATTTCAAGGAATGACCACTTTAGGTCTATATTGGTTCAGCCATTGCGGTTTGAAACTATACTAAAAGTTAGTCAACCGTTTCGGTCATAAACCCAAAGCGTCACCTTGTCAAACCAATCTTGTTCCAGACTTCACCAAGGTTGCAATTTTTAAGCTTTCCCTGGAAATCCGTGTTATTTGTGTCTTTGCGCCGGTAAAAGGCGACCATGAATTGCTTTGGTGGTGGATGAACTCATGCTTGAAGCGCGAAGTAAGACTAGAACTTGCACATTGTAAATAACTTGGTTCACCTGATTTTATTTACCATGTCTATTTGGTTATTCAGACTTTACAGAACACATTGCTTTCTCTCTATGAGGATGTGTATATATAATTTAAGAATGCTAATGTCGCATGTCCTTGATGCCAGTGAAGGCTCATGGCCCTTGCTGATCGTCATTTAATCCCTGTCCATGTCACTACCTTATCAACCGTATACATGTACACGCACTCGCGCGGCATTTCCTTGACTGATATTAGATATGACACCTAACGAAAGCTAAGCAAAAGAAGGAAAGTAAAATCTTCTGGACGCCCCCTTTGCAATGACACCACTGCTTTGCTATTTCTTTTAACAGTCTACAACTCAATATATCCTGTCCTTGAAAATATAGTAATAAATTTTCTTTAGTTTAACCTGGTCCTTCCCCCATTAAGAATGACCGCACTTGACCGCAGCATGTTAGTATTCAGGGGCGGATTCAGATTATTTTGATTCTGCGCAAACCCCCCTCCCCGCCCCCAAATAATATCAATGTCCGTTACATCTATTCCCAAATTCTCTCGCCAAATAATTTGATAATCCCAATTCCTATCAGATTGGAAATAATGGAGGATAGCTAGGTTGGCGCAGGAGAGAGGACCTAATATGGCCTCCCCCTGTAACCTTCATGATGGTATTGCCTAAGTTGGTGAAGCAATGAAACCCTGACTCAGAGGCCCCTGGTTCGGTTCCAAGAACTGTAATTGGCCCGGTCCTTTCATGCTACCAATGGCAGCTTTCTGAATAAGTGGTCTTCTTGCCAACGATCATTGATCCTGTTATAGTTTGCATTTGTCTAAAAATCTTCAAAATGTTTATGAAATACTGTAATCTAATACAGAAGAAAAAATACCACTGAAAATGTGCGTAATTGTTCTCCAAATGTGGAGTAATCTTCGCCAAATGCATAATCAGTAGGGAGTTTCAGATCCCCCAACGCATCTCGATGCTTCAACGTATCTCAAATCTACCGGTGGTACCCTATTATATGTAAAGCTAAACATGCAAAATTTGGTAATTGTAATTAATTAAATCATCATGTACTATTGGGGCATAATTGTATATTTGTAATGAAATATTTTTGAAATACCTTATAATAACCAAGAAAAAAGACACGTTACGTTTGCGTTACGTCGTGCCTTGGAGGATCTGAAACTCCCTATTAAATCGCCGTTCATGTTACTGATGTTTGCTTCACTTAATCGAAAACAATAAATTACATGTGTCGCAGTATTAAACTATACCACCAAGCAAACTTTCTTCCATTATGTATATGTATATATGTGTGAAATGTGTCTGACACACGCCTTGACCACCTGTGGGTGAGTGAGTAACCTCTGAGGTCATCATATAATGTGTGAGGATTGACGCAGGTCCCAACCTGCAGACCAGGTAAAACACGACGATGAAGGAAGCTTAGGGTGACTACACCCTCATCCCACCGTCACCGGCCACCAGTCTCTGACAGATTCTCTGATTCACAAGGAGGTGGTACTGGGGCCTCGCCAGCCCTGTTCAGCTCATTAGACAAGAACAGATACTGTATAGGGAGTTACCGGATCCACCAAACCCAATTCTGGTCCCTTTAATAATTCTACCAGTCACCCAGCAACATATGGCCAGGAGGTAGCTCTGCTTGTTCTTGTTTAATGAACAAGCTGTTCTTTTTTTTGTGCATGTCAATTGGCAATTATGAAAGCACGAACATTTTTTGTGTTTTCCGTGTCTACATTTCCTATTGTCCGGGTTTATTCTCGCCCATCCTGTCCGTTGGCATTAGCTCCTATTAAGGCTTGTTGACTGTAGGTTCAGCAGGAAGTATAATGTCCCCTGAAGGTTAGCACTGTGCATTGTGGTTGTTGGAGTCCCCCCTGCTGTGTTTAGGTTCCTGGTATCATTTACATTTGCATACCACTTCCCCTCATCCTCTCACTGAATAAATACACTGCGCTGTTGCAGAAAAGTATTGGTGTCCACTGTGGCAAAAACAACAACGAAATTAAATTGTTCACATGTCTTCATATGTGCTAATAATCTATTCTAGATATGTCCAGTAGAGGAAAGACTTTTATTTTTAAATACAGGGCTAAAGTTCATTTCTTAATAGAAGTATTTATTTCATAGAATATATCTACCAAAAAAAGAGATGAAACCTCAGCAGAATAATATAATGAATATGATTATGTTATCTCATACACCTTATCTACAGTCTATATGTGGGTATACATGATCATTAAAAGCATATTATTCTTTTTAAAAAAGTAACATTGTTGTTGCCAATATGTAAAACAGAACCCTGTGTAAATGGAATATTGTTTTATTAATTGAATAGGCCTAATCTATGTCATCACTTCATACTGTCATTGCCAATATGTGCCATTGCCACTACAATAAACAGGTAAATGGGAACATAATTCACACACTTAAAATCCTTTGCGTAGCAATTTAATAGAAACAGACAGGCGATCTTTGTCATAGAAACATGGAAATTAATTTGAGTTAAGTCATACATTTCACACGTGTTGGAACTCTTTCCCTATTTTTATCATCAAATATATATCTAGAATATCTTTAAGACATCTTTCATAATTTCAGGCTTTAAATATTCTTTTAATGTACTTGTTATACATTTTATATAAACATTGCTATTGAAGAACACTAATATTTGCTAAAAGAGAGGCTTATGGCTTGCATGAAGGTGGCAATATTATGCATGAATGAACGCTTAATGTTTCTCCAGTCATAGCCTAATCAATAGATAATGTAAATGTAATGCAAACCATGGACTTTCCCTGAATATATATGCATTTGAAAGCATCTTTTCTTCACATGCAATCCCCGGTGGAAGGGCTTAACAAACACCTACCAGACAACGTTATTGAGTAAGCCTCGGAGTGTGAACTCTATTGATTCCCCACCTGATGTTTATCTGCACCTTATTGATGGGTCACATGACCCCAACGGCAATCGATTGAATTTTCCCCAGTGACGTCATTATTTCCAAATCTTTCAATATTCCACCCACTTAATTAACAGCTAGTCTATTTATAATTTTAGTTGTAGCAGGTGATGAACTGAATTCATTATGGCGAGACACTGCATTTATAGAAGCTTCAATTGAACAGATCAACAAGTTTGAAAATAACAACCTCTCTACACAAACAACTGTCTACACTTGTTTATTCAATAACTATTCATCAGTTAATAACAGAAATATAGTCATCTCTACTCAAGTTATATTCATGAGTTCATGTTTAATTTGGTACTCTAAGGTCAAGGAAGTATGAAGTGGTGACACAGAGTAGGCCTATTCAATTAATAAAACAATATTTCAATTACACAGTGTTCTGTTTTACGTAATTTCATCGTAATGAAAATGATGTACAAACTCATATGATTATTCCTTTTATTGAAACAAAGCTGCATCACACATAATTGTGCTCTTTCAATAGCTGTATGTTGAAATGGAATTTGATGATATCAGCCTATTATGTCAAACTATATACATCAGTTATTTCCATCTGATAAAACAAATAATTAGACGCTTCAAATGAACCCCATACTCGACCACTGATTATTTGAAAGTACTGCATACCCCTAAGCATGGTATATTAGTTGTACTTTGAATACACCCAAATAACCTTGCCTTTTATAAAAGGGCAAATGAACGGATATGATGAGCATGAAAAATAGATGAAGAGAATTGCACTTTTTGTCCTTGGTTTTATATTGCACAATAAAACCATAAAGAAGCGCCCCTGTCGGTCCCCTCGTCGCACCGTTGTAACGGTGCGTATCCTGTTGAACGGCTGCCAACTTTGGCTCCTTTCATGACGTCCGGAGGGAGAGTGATGGCGTCACGCTGCACCGATTAGCACAGACGCCGGCCAGTCTTCTCGGCATGACGTAATCAGGTTGGGATGATCATATGATTCACACCTAGGAACAGGTTAAATGAAGTGTAAAACACCCTTACTGATGCCACCTGTCTTGTAGGAAATCACCAGACCTTCCCTCTGGTTCAAGGTAACTAGGGTCTAGTTTAATTGTTTTGCAATTGCAGTAAATTTGTCCGATGACCCTGCAAAGGTTCAGCAGAGCCTATACCCCCTACCCCCTACTCCCACCAACATGCACGTTGCCACCGACTCTTTATTGGCAAAGCTGCCAAATGTGCATTTCCTCGGTTGCCATTGAAGTCGACAGAATCGATCAATCATTAAAATTTCATTTCGATTTTTTTTAAACTTGGTTCTTTCTCAGTGCTTGCAGCCCACGTACAGGAGGTGGGTGGGTGTAGAAAGAAAGGAGCAAAGGGGGCTTGCATGCTAGGTAGGGGGGCAAGGGTGGTGTGGGGAAGGGGTGGCTGGACCTCAGTGGTATTGCGTTCACACCAACGGTGTGAAAATAAGCCCGACTCATGCGAAACTGCTGTCCCTGTGCCAACCGTCTCCCCTGCCCTCCAGTCCGTTAGGGGCGCACCGACTGGGAATAAAAGGTACGCCTGCACCACAATCCTAAAGGTACAGGTAGCCATGGGAGGATTCCCAGAGCAACGGTTATAACTACAGAACCTGTGAATGTGAACCCCACAGCACATGTTTGGATCAGAAGAAGACTATTTGGTGATCGGGATGGTCGATCAGCAATTCGATCAGGAGCCCACCTCGAGCTCATTCCCCTTTACTCCAAACACTAACAAGAGACTGAAGAGCTATTTCGTTATAGACATAAAACATGTATGATTCTTACTTGTTGAACTGCATTCTTATTTATGTATTTTATCTAATGCTGCTATTTGTTCTGCTGGTGGTAATACGTTATCTATGCATCTGGTGCTATTTCACATCTATTGATGTAGACTAAGTGCTAGGTACGTCTGGTGCTTCTGGCGCTACTTATATTTCTCCTGCTGCTTGTGCAACATGAACTTCTGATGCTGCTACTGCATCTTGTGCTTCTGGTGCTTTTTGTGCTGCTTGTGCTAGTTGTCTTTCTATTGCTCTTTGCCCGTCTTTTGCTATTAGTACTCAGTACTAATGCGACTTAATCTTGGTGCCTTTCATGCTACTTATACGTCTGATGCTTCAGGTGCTACTTTCACTTAAGATGCACCTGGTTCTACCTATACTTATGATGCGGTTCTACAACATGCCTTTCTGGTGCTACAGATGCATATTGTACTGTTGGTGCTACTGTGCTTCTCATGCTTTTTATCCCTCTGTTACTATTTGCAACTATTTTGCTTTAAGCGTTAGCTTCTCATGCTACTTAAACTTCTGGTGCATTTTTTGTTACTTATACTTCCAGTACTGGTTTTACTTCAGGTGCTTCTGGTGCCACTTATAGGGGTAATTCGTGTATTTTCGCGCATGTGTCTAATTTCACGCACCACATTTGTTTTGAGCCTAGAATTTTAATGATTACTGATAATGCAGATTTTCTTTTGTTGACAGTACGCACCATAGCTGCCCCTTTATTCCTGATTGCTTTTATGATTTTGGGAATAGTATCTATATTTTCGTGATGGATGAGGAAAAAATTGATTTTTTATTGATTTTATGGTATTGTTTTATTAACATTCATTTTACTTCAATCAAAGCTGCAATATTTACCATTGAAAATAATGTATTTGTAAGAAGTCCAACATGGTCAGGGAGAGTGTTTGTATAAACACATCAAATTAGAATGACAGAAAGACAGTTTATGATTAAACAAATTTAGGGTAATATTGATAACATATTAGGCCTAATTTCACGCACATCTGTCCTAATTTCACGCACAAAAAGCCTATGTTAATGACCCAAATGCGCGAAATTAGACCCCTGTCAGCCTAAAATATAGTTTTCCTTTATATATGTTTTATTTGCAATAATATCTAGTAGCTGGCTAAAACAATATATGCTCAGATGAAATATCAAAATTAACTTACTTCATAACACACTTTGTGGGATAGATCAAAATGTTTTCTTTAGAAGACTTTGTTATTAATGTCTGGTTTGGTATACTCATGATATTTCATATTTCACTTGTTATTTTACATAAAAGCAGAATGGTAAAGTTTATAACATAAGAAAACTGAGATTCAGCCGTAAGGAAAGTACTCTGAATTTTTTTTGTACATATGTTAAGGCATTATTTTTACAGTGGGTTCATCAGTTCCACCCAGTTTTGCTATAGGAATGTATGGTGCGTGAAATTACAACAGATGCGCGAAATTAGACTTATTATTGGTCTTAATTTCGCGCAGATCCATTTAAATGGCCCAAATCATAAAGTTCTCACATGGTAAGTCTTTCTCTCATATAACAACTCAAAAATCCTATATAAAATTTGATATTCTGCACGTTATGATTGGTTTGAATAAGTTAAAATGCTGCCTACACCTTGATTTTCTCGTTTCACAATTTATCCATAAAGACAGGTAGTTTAACATATGCTCATTATTCTCTTGGTGTAATTTCGCGCACTAGGTGCGCGAAAATACCCGAATTACCCCTACTTCTGGTGCTGCGGATGCTGGTGCATCAGGCAGCAAACGCCAGGCGGAGGCGGAGGCGTTCCGCACGCCGCCGCCATTGAAGTATCGACCGGGTATTGAGCAGCATGGCTATTGGACAGGGTCTCGCACGGTGACACTGTAGTGCGTGCAGTCGCCGCTTGGATCACTCCCGCCTCTGCTATCTGCCATGAAAGGAGAGCACCGGGTGACCTACCCCCCAACCCACCTACCTTCCCACCTTACCCCTCCCCCCACCCCCTCTCCTGCCGCCCAGCCTGGGATCCCTCGCTACCTCCACCCCTCCCACCCTCCCACCTTCCACTGGATCCCTGCCCGCCGAAATTGCCGCTGCCAGAGGCTGGTTGCTTGGCACCTGGCGATGGGGGATGTTTATAATTCATCTGCCACTTGAGGGCAGGGTTACAGGCTGGAGGAGGAGTTTAGGGGAAGTGGGGGGTGAGGGGTCCCAAGGACATGAGTTTATGGGGTTATGGTTGCGAAATAACATGAGGCAGTCAACGGTTATAAGGTGTGTAGAAGGGGTTGGAATTCCACCTGTAACTGGTGGAGGGTCAGATATTTAAAGAGATAATTATTTAGCTTCTAGGTACAGTTATAAATTGCATGCTTAGCCATGGATTCATTGAACAATTGAACGAAGTGGGTAAACGTGGTTACTGGAATTTGAAATCTAGTTACACAAACCATTTGCTTCTGCGCGTGAGATTTTACCTAGCACTAGGACCATGGCATGCCAACAAACCATGTTTCTAGTCTCTACTTGTTCCAAAGGTTACTGTCCTACTTTTTTTCCCTTTCCACCTTTGCACTTCTCTATTCCTCCAAACACTCTTCAGTTTTCCAAATCAATATTAACGTATGATTACCCTTTGCGTTTCTTTTCTTGACCAAGCTATTTCTAAGTAAGTTTTATTTGATATGGATTGCAATGATCCTATCGATGTGAATATATTCTGTGAAACTGTAGGTAATCCTTTCTATTGAGTATGGAACCTTCATACCCAGCCGTTTTTAATTCGCCTTAGTAGACTATATCCTAAAGAGAGGTACAGGGCATTGTTAGGCCTTTTGCAGTAATAATGGTTGTTGGATAGGACAACAAGGAAAGGATGATTTAAAGAATCGATAGTACATGCATCAATAAATACTTGGAAATGGCTCAGATTGTTTCACATGTATATATGTTAGTGTTGGACACTGAACCAATTTTAAAATATTCATGATTCCTAGAGGAAGTTTTATTTTAGACCCAGACAACATGTTGATATAATGTTTTAGCTATACAAGTATACAATAAGGTTAAGCACTCAAAACCGCCTATATTATTATCATTTCTCAGAGTAAGCTCAATAGTATAAAAATTACACTATACATATAGTGTAAAGATTATACTTTCACTAATTAAGCAGAACTTCATAATACAGACTGTCAAATATAATTCCAATGTGTTTTGCCATTCTATGGTGTGTCTGTGTGGAGAATTTAGATACACATGTTTGTTGTTCAACAAAATCGGCACCAACTTTTAAAGTGCTGCTTATTTATTCATGCTGTTCCCCAGGCCTATAGTACACCAGAGCCAATTCTCTACAGAGCGCATGTTTGATTTGCCTTTGTAAGGCCATGTTTCAAAGTATTGCACGTGATCTGCATTGATTTTTCATATGTTCCTCTGTATTTTTGCTCTAATAGTTAGGATTATGCGGTGCACAGTTATTAGGGCTAACATTTCACATTGCATTTAGCATACTTCCGGTTGTTTATAGGGTTGTTTGATAAGATTACGTGTTTCAATAGTATGTAAGTACGTTTACATGAAGTTATTTGTATAAAATTTTGGTTCAGTTGTAGAAGCATAGAATCTGATTGTTGAAGTCTCGAGTGAGGTCACTTGAGTATCATGTCAAGGGCAATCGTGTTTAAAAGAAATGTATACATGTACGGGAATGGTGATGTTACTCTACCGAATCGAATATTAGGTAATGTGAGACAGCTGTCGTTTTATTATTGGACTCATTTATAGAATCTACCATCGGTCAGTAACAGCCTTTAGTTAAAAATAGGCATATACATGTATGTGTTACTTCTAAACAGTGTTGTAAATTTATCGTTTTTTTTGTTTGTTTTATTTCAGTATTTTTTACCCTGGGTATGCTTCGGTCTAGTATTAGACCGGTTTTCAAGATTGACCCAGCTTACATTATTTATTGTAATCAGTATATTCAAACGCTGTTGATACAATTATGGTGTGGGTTAATTTGTTCAACCTTTGTTCAAACATGCATACACTTGTATATATATATGTATATATATATATATATATATATATATATATATAATATACATGGTACCAAAAGAATAGAAGAAAGATTTAATGGGTTATGTGCATGATGATACAGAACAGGTAAATTCATCCTATTTTTGTATCAGTTGCACATGCAATGACACAGGAAACTGTTGGGTTTGAAACGACGGTGCAGGGAATGGGTAAGAGTTAAAACAAGTGTAGGTGAGTAAGATTTAGTGAAGGGATCTGAGTAAGAGCTAAGGCAAGCTTGTGAGTTAAAGATGTTGCAGGGGAATAAGTAAGAGCTGATACAGGGATAGGCCTATAGGTAAGAGTTGCTGCAGGGATGTAGGTGAAAATTGGAAGAAGGATGTGAGTAAGATTAGTTGCAGGGATGTGAATAAGGGCTGTTGCAGGCACATGATTTTCAGTTGGTGTAGGGATGTGAGTAAAAGGTGGTGCATGAATTCAAGTGAATAAGAGTTTTATTGTGAGTAAGATTTTGTGCAGAGATCGGTTATTGGTTGACATGACAAATCTAGTGCAGGAGTATTGATGAGATTTAGTGCGGAGGTGCTAATGAATAGCACAGAGCTGGCTGCAGGGATGGTGAGACTGTGGGGTTTGGTGAGTGCTGGAAGGTGGCTGATATCCGCCAATAGAGAGGTATCCAGGGCAATCCAGTGCCAGCATTCGGTCGCTATCTTGGCCTGGGATGTTGGCAACTTGTTGTATGATGCCCCAACCTCGAATATGGCTCCACTATGAAATATGGCTCCACTAGTCCCAACCCCCTGGACCGAGTTCCTCGAGCTCTCATCAAGAGGTTTAGAGATGGATATCATAAAGCTTAGTGTAACAATCTATAGAGCCCCCTTAAAGTAGGAGAGAGGATGGGATGTAGCATTAGTGTGTGACTTTTGTTTTTCTACAACTCCTACTGCGCCGTTGTTTCTGAGACGAAGAATTAAAATTTGTGTTTGTGAAAGTTTGTGGAGAAAAAGGGGGGCATACTAGACGCCCCCTAACCCCCACCTCCTCAACAAGGACCCGGTGGACCTTACAGATCCAGGAGACCACCACTCCCACTGCTGCCAACACCTCCACTCAACCTGGCTGCCACCTAACTTCACCGCTTTCAATGTCATAAAGCCCACATAACACGCAGTTCCCAGACACGAGCCTATTCACACTTAACCTACATACAGGTGAACCCGAAATCTCTTAAGACCTAAGTACACATACACATATAATCTAAAAACAACATTGACTCTTTCACTAAGTTTTTTTTTTTTTTTTTTTTTTTTTCCCAACTATCTCTTTTACAAAAAGCTCTTCCGATAGTATTGCGGAATAAATTTATATAACGCTGGTATAACAGCAACGTATATGAAATAATGCCAATAACAATAAAGTTACAGTTCTTTAAACATGTCGATGGATGGTTGGATCAATGGCTGGCTCCTGGAGTTAGTAGGAGGGTGAGGGTAGTTGGAGGAGGTGGAGCAGGAGCAGGAGGAGAGGGGGAGGGGTAGAGGTCTGGGGTGCTCAGGGGCACCAACCACCTCGAGCCAGGCCTACCCACACGTTTCATTAGTCCCAGACATAAGTGTTCAGCGACGATGTGCCAGCGGGAACTTCACCAAGCGGACGGCAGCGGCGGCGGGGTCACCTAGTGCAGTAAAATGCACAATGTACATTGCATGTGTACGTGACCATTGATCTGCTATAAAGCGAATCAATAACACGAAAGAGAGACGGTAGGGAGGGGGTTAAGAGCGGGGAAGGCCCATGGGACTATAGAAGTCAGGAGACACTGAGTGCAAGGTACCTGCTTCTATAGAAGACATGATCAACACCCGTTTATACTTAACACGTTAGTAGATGCTGGGTCGACAATGGACTCTCCATATGGCCTTTGTTATTGAGGAGAGCTTGACACGACATGCCAGCATACTCACTGTTCAACAGGTATGATAACCTACCTACATATAGGGAGGTTAGCATGCTAAAATACCATCTTACTGATACAGTTCACTTTTTAGATATGACCTGAACTGAATGCACTCAATTTGAACTCGAGAAAACAAAGATAGAAAACAAAATTGATTGACATTCATACACTATGTTAGCCGTCCCAGCTGTTTGGTAGTTGAAACCGTCAGTGCTGCTTTTAGGTAAAAATAAACATGTGAAAATGAACAAGCAATTCCGCGTATTTGACCGTATTCAACACTTTTGTCAATTATTTTCTGTGAAACTAAAATGAATTAGTTTTGCTTCGGATAAGATCTGTTGCTAAATGAATCAGTCTTTTGTTGAAATGTCATCAAACAACGGAAGGCTGAAATTACAAATTTGTTATACAGCTCACTCTAGTATCATGTTTGCATTGTATTTGTATTTGTACTATTGCTCTCATGTGTGTTGAAAAACACGCTAGACAATTGCAGTCACGAAAATCTAGTGTAGTTATTTTCCACTTCTCTCACTCTTTCACAGTAAATTGTATTTCAATCTTGAAATTCTAAATGTTAAATACAGAAGTATTTAATATTTTGGATTTCTTTCAGTGTCTCTTTAATGTTTCTCCTTGTCTATAATCTAAAATGAAGCGAGTAAACCTTAGAGATGTCGGCTATGAGACTATAGCTGATATGTTTTTTAAGTTCAATCAGGCTGTATTGAACTCTTCATTGACCTTATAGAAGTTTTACCAGGAAGGTTACAGTTGTTCATTCCCGGCATCTGATTATTGGTGTCAGGTAAAAGATTATACAAAACCCTCTTCTTGGAATTTGAACCTTTCGCGCAAACACAATTATTTCACTGGTTCTTTACACTCTCTTTAATGAGTCTGTTCTACTTCTAACATTCGGAGATGGAACGTATTCCGGTTGACCTCCGACGTACAGCCATTTGTACAACCTGGAATAAACACAATAGGCGGAATGATACGTCGACAAAATAACAAAAGACAGGCTGACACACATGTCAACCGTTTATCAATACCCATTCCGTTTATAAATACCAATGCCTTCGATGTATTGTCTGAGGTTGTGTGTGGGTGGGCAGTGAACCGGAGTTCAGAAAAACAACAGGAAACCACTTGATATTAAGGCTTTCGGTGTGGTATAGATGCCACCTGATTCTACTTAGGCCTATAGACAGAATATTCAGTTGATGAGACTTTCTTTTTCAGTATGGGTATGATGCATGTGACGTGCGTGCGCGTGTGTGTACCTATAAGGTTGTTTTATATGTCTGAGGGGGGCTCTCAAAATGTATCAGATAATCTGATAAATGCGTGCACAACCTCAACCACAACACTGCAAGATTATACGGAAATAAGACCTAGTATAACCCAGTGTATGATTAGCTAGCTGTCTGGGATGGCATGGTTTCCGAAGAAACGAGAGGAGTCAGGTCCATGTGCACAGGCCAAGAAGAAGCCCAGCTTGAATCACTAGAAATAAAGAACTAAAATAAGAAGCGGCTCAATGTAATTCCCTGGTGTCAGAGAGTGAGTATTATTACTGTTCACACTGTGCAATGAGCTGCTCCTCCTGCAATAGCTTGACTATTCCGGGAACGCCGCACTCATAAGCTGAAATGACGTCATCAGCCATGTGTCAATCAATCTGATTGGTCGCGGGGGCGTTCAGGAGGCTGCCGCAGGTGGTCTATATTGTATGCTACTAATTCTAAGATGCTTACCGAATGGTCAGCCAACACTAACCCTCTAGGATAATACAATGATTACGATCACGGTTATTTAGCGACAAAACTAAAACAGAACTAGGACTACTAGATCTACTAGTAAAATAACAATATATATCACAGGTCAAGCTATTCTATTTTCTTGTACTTTGTTCGTATTGTTACCGTCATATGTAGATCATTTACACGTGACAAGCTGGGTTCAATCTCTAGAAACATGAACTATAGGTAGTGAAAGCTATCTTGTCAATCTGTTTATTCAGGTCTCATTATACAAAATACATCATTATGACAGTTATCTTCTACATTAATGAAAAGCAAGTTTTCCCACCCCAAAACACGTTTTTTCTCTCATATTGTAGAGCAGTGACAAAGCCAATGAAAATATACAGGTAAAACAATGAGGTGGATTGCCCTGCGTTCATTCGCTAATTTTCAAATCAAGGGATTAACAATCAGCCCCGCCCAACCTGGTCTACTTCCAGCCTGGTACATGTGCTCAGGGATTCCCGGAAACCTTCACAGTTTGATCACCAGGCCGGATGACTTGGACCGGCTTTGTTCTACATCCTGGAGGCTGCCTTGTGCTGCTATGAATGGTAATTGACATCTCG
Organism: Lepidonotus clava; assembly: GCA_936440205.1. Lineage (NCBI taxonomy): Eukaryota > Metazoa > Annelida > Polychaeta > Phyllodocida > Polynoidae > Lepidonotus > Lepidonotus clava. Next base: position 38,033,376 of record OW387141.1, read on the forward strand.
GCCTGAATCAGACGTGGCAATGAACCCACATTATCACACATCAAGGACCCCTCCGGCTGGGCTTAGAAGGCGAGGCCAGATTGATTAATGAAGGGTGGGGTCACTGGAGAAATGGTAAAAGAGGTAGAGGATCTTTTGGAGACAGTTTTTAACATTTTTTCTTTGAACATGCATATCTAGTCAGGGACTGAATATGGTAAGACGACAAGACACGAAGGAATGTTCTAAGAGGTGCGATAGGGGCTGTTGTTTTCTGGACAAGAACACAAGTAAAATGTAGAATTCATACTAATGATAAAAATGACTTCAAGAGATATCTTAATATAATGACTGAACCATGTCTAACTGGGGTATGAGTAGATAAAGATGGAGAGAAGAGACATATGTGACCTCCCGCAATCACCCCCTCCTTACTTATCCGTTTGTCGACGCTGGATCCGGCTTGAGAGAAATAATCAATACAAAAGTAATCTGTCTATTTTCCTTTAGTGCATCTGTGTGCCGTGTGTATTGATCGGCAATTCTACTTGTTATTCACAATTACATCTCTATTTTCCATTAACGATTATTGGGGCTCTTTAGTTTTGTATAATATTGAAAAGCAATTGCACGACTTTCATCTTAAAATATGTTCTTAGAACCAATCGTATTTACCCACGACACTGATATCCAACTACATTTACATTATTCGAAGCCGCTCAACATAATTAACAGTGATCATTCAGTTCAAAAAACATATATAGAAATGGCTACTTCTCATGATCCTGCTAACATTTTGGTTATGTTTTATTTATGTAGATAAGTGCAATGTATATAATGTGCACCTACAAGCAAATTATGTGTGACACTATAGAAGTGAACATTAGTCAAACAAATTAATAAAATCCGCTTGTATGAATGTAGTTTCTTTGCCTGTCTGTATCTTGTCCAAATGTTTATTCAGATGCCTCCTTTGAATTATCAAGTGAGACGGCATCAACATCATCGTCATATTTCTATTACATGACCAGTGTACATTGTAGCTGATACAGCGTTTATCGAGATGGCGCGTGGGCCGAAGATACCTGTTGTCCGGAGTCGGCGAAACCTGTGGTAGTAGTATATGGAAAGATCGGCTTATCTCAGGTGAAAGCAAGTATTGTACAAGAGGCATTTAACAGCTGTTAGCAGCTATATGTTCGGAATATTTACGGATCTGACTCCTACTTTACCCTGCACCTGCTCCTGTTTTGATATAATACACAGTTCAAATATAGGCTATGGTAATATTATTGACCATTGACGCACATATCATAACGGAAAAACGCAAGCGTGGAAACTCAATTATCCACTACTACAAATTCTATCGTAAAACAAGACAAAGAGTGACGTTATAAACACACATATTTAGTACGCTGAACTGTACTATGCATATGCTTGTAGTGAATATACTCAATTTTGAAGCTAGCTGAACCAATATAGCTTGACTACAGCTTGGTATAAATAAATCACGCGGAACTTTACATAATGACGCAGCACAATTGTTGAATGCAAGATATCTATAGCTTCCTTGGTTAGTTTGATTTGTCTCCTTGGCTAGACATATAGGCCTATTATGAATATCAAATTTCTGAAAGAGACATGCATGTCTTCCGAGTAATTATAGGAAAGCTAACAGATTATGTTGCGGTTTTCTCTTGGCACTCATGGTCCATGATAATTAGTGTCTGTCACAGCGGGTTGTCGTCACGAACAATTTACCTTGAGGTAATTAGTGAAAATAACCACATAAAACAACTTGATAACCTACCGCCGGAATTCTCTCATCATTGTGTGTAGAACCACAACCACAAAGATTATTAGCGTAGTATTGGCAATACTACGCTTGCACTTACTTAATTGGTCCAATTGCAGCTCGGCAAAGTGAAGCCAATGTAAAATAATTGAGGTACTTCCAAGTTTTTATCTCCGTTAATTCCAGAGCCAGAAAGTCAAGTGCATTGAACAACACACATATGGCCCCCGGAAACTGTCGGTTGTAACTATGGGAACCGGGCCGTTAGCACCAGGAGCCTTTCCCCGGTACCTGAGATTGTAATTACCAGCAGACGACAATTAGCCGGACAGCCTCATTAGATTCCACCGCCGCCACCAGGTGTCCCCACTGACCCCGGGGTCAATGAGGTCAAAGCACTCGCCAAGCGGTTCATTTTCCACAGTGAGGCACATAATCAGTGGGAGATTAAACCTCAGGTTGGCGAGTGCGGATTTCCTGGCCTGGCTGACGACCTATATTGAACCACCGCTGGCACACCTCAAGGTTATTGGGTGCTGATCCAATGGCGGAGGGCGCAGACCTACCTTGGAATGGAGGGATATCGTTCCTGGTCAAGGAGGATATAATTATGCAGATAAGCCCTCCTTGTTGGTGGAAAGGTCGGGGTAGAATTTGGTCGATCGCTTGTTGTTATTGGATGACATATCAATTGATTCGAACATAAAAAAGGAGGGATTGGGCGGGCCCCTCAAGTCCAACGGGCGGAGGGAGTATAGACCCAAAAGAATCAGTCATAAAAACGTGTGAGAGGGACAGTTTTTTTTCCATTGAGAAAGATGCTACAGGGAGCTATCAAATTATTGTATAAACTAATGGATATAGTGTATTGAAATCGACAAGACGACGTGACTATTTATCACATTCGGCATGAGACAATCACATGGAGCTTAGTGACATGAAAAAAATATCAACTACATGACGTAGGAGATTCCCTAATTCCGACATGCGACATGAAGGTCTTTATAAATCGACGTAAATCTCGAAAAGATAGGGACATGTGACATAACCATTTCTTGAATTCAACATACGAGATAGTGGACGCCCCCGCCCCCACCCCCAATCTACACCACTAAACTAGACCGACAACATACCCTCTCTGTACCCCTTCAAGTCGTAGTGGCGCGACTTATGAATGGTAATGAATCTCTTAATTATGTGGCTGTGAAATAAATCTCAAATATGTAATTATAGATAATGACAATTGTCAATTATAATTTCATGTTCCATGTGCAATAGAATTCCACAGAAATCTAGTAACTTGGAAATAAAGAGTTGTGGTAATTTTAGATAATTTCTTATGGCACATCATTGATCTCAGCTATGAATTAAACTGCATTTTAAACTAATTGATAAAATACTTTTCCAGCAAATAGACATGATGATTCATTCAAATTGCGCAAAGCGGTAAAAAGATGTGACTCAGACGCATACATGTGAACATACACTGGCTGTATCAGAATGCGCCGGGATGGGTAGAACTGGGGCTAAAACTGCCTATTACTCTGTGCGTGTCATTACCTACTTTCAACTACCCTACTCCCTATACTCTCCGGAGACAAGCACAGTGGGAATAGAGGATCCCGCACCCACACGTTCTCTGGGGTGCCAAGGTGAGGGAACCTCTGGTGGGAGAATGAAGAAGAACAGAGGCAGCGCATGCGCACCTGAGTCTGACGCACCGAGTCACCTTATGCCATGACGTCAGCCCTGAAGCCCCCGTAGTTATATTAATCAGATTATTATTACGTAAGAAACTCATCCAATCATCATACCAATAATAGTTACAAATTTGATGTGAATGAGTGCTACAGTATTAACTAAAGAGGGTTAGGTAACGGTAGATATTAAAAGGGAAATGCTTCCAGTAGTTTATGTATTTCATTAACTTTCACAATAATTACACAATTACTGTATAGGCCTATTTGAACTAGCTTCTATTATTAAGATATAGGCACATTTCCACGTATAAAGCACAAAGTGCTCATATGGTAGAATTTCAGGGGAATCCTGTAGCTATGACGTCATATACTTTCTGTTGTAAGCAAGTCATACTTTTACGGGTCCACATAAGATAAAGGGTAATAATACACCGCATTATAATGAGGATGTAGCTTATCTTTCTCATTTATACTTTACCATATAATTATATCAATAAGATCTATGGAGTCTATTTCTCGTTAAGTTGTCGTAGGGAATTTTTACAATTAATGCTAATTGATTGTCTAAAATGATTGACAGACGAGCAGCATGGACCAATATACATTATACGTGGGATTGGGGTCTGAAGGTTCGCCTGATAATAGATTTACGCAGTATTTAGAAACCAAACACAAAGGTAATGGATTTATACTCTAATGGGGCCCACTTGAACTTTCAAGCAAATAATCCTTCTTGTTAGCAAACATATATTTTACGTTAAATCGTGTTTATTCTGCATATGGTCAATATTAGGCTTTCAAAAAGTCACACAGGAGGTGTGATAGTTTCAGTCGACATGGCACGTACTGGGAGAGTTGCTGCCTGCAATATTTTCTAATTCTACCTTTCCAGGTTTTGTGTTTCTTAATTCAAACATTACAAGTGAAAGGGACACCCAGACATCGCTGAATGAGGAGACATTTTTATGACAAATGCGTGGGAACTGAGAACGACATTATGATGACAGATTTGTCAACCCACTGACCTACTCTTGGATTCTGGGTATGACATCCACAGCAGTGCGTTGGGTTACACCTGTAACTTATATATGTATGGCAAACAATTTGAATATAGTCCATATTATAATACTGGTACTAACTATCAATTAATGTAATAATGTAATTAGGGGTCCTATGTTAGGTATAAATATAGAGGTCATTCAGTAGGACGTAAGACACTAAGTCTTATTGTTTGCAATTTGAAATAAAATTCTTCAGGAATGAAATGATGAATGAAGTAACGAGAATAGTAGCCCATGGAACACAGCTGCTCTTATGAAATATTGAGGAGGTAGGCTATGCAACAAGTATCCATTGTTGAGATAGTTGGACAATAAAAGAAGTAAAACAGAAAGGAGAAACGCTTTCTTATGTCCCCAATAAGTCACCTCCTTGCCTACGTGGAATAGGGTAAGGGGGTCTACATGGTGTCGGCCTCAGGCCTCGCTCCAGGGTGAGATGAGTGCAGAGCGATTAGTCGGTCGTGTTGGGAAAGGTCAAAGTGTGCCCCACCTGATCAGGTGTGCTTTGGGCGGACAGGGGGGTGGGGTGGGGCCGTGCGGGGTGTGGGAGAGGTGAGGGGCAGTGCGGAGTACACGTCTACGGCCAAACGACGGTCATCAATAATTGACCAGGGCGCCCCTAGTGTGCACTGACCACACTACCGGGGTAATGGCGGCCGGACACGCAGGCGCAGTGGGCGCGGGCAATGAATAAACAATACCAGCGGGCCGGTAATGGGCAATTAGTCATTTCTCTCCCACCCCAGGGGAACCACACTCGGCAAAAGAGGCAGGGCCCGGGGGGTTGAGTGTCTGGTGAGGGCGTTTTATTGTAGACCGCCCAGATCGAGATGCTCAGGATGTGCAGGCGCTATCTTATTGCAACCATAGAGGGAACTCTCCATGTTGCAACTTTCCATCCTGCATGCACCAATCTGAGACGTGTGTGTGTGTGTGCCAGTATGGATGTAGCCTATGCAGTGGCTCCCAGGGTTCCAGGGAAGGGGGGGGGGGGGGCAAAGGGGTAATTGCCCCCCCCCCCCCCTCCCCGACCAAATTTGAACTCTCGTAGTTTTGACAAATCCGAGAAGAAATTTTGCAAGGTTAATCATGTGGGGGGGGGGGGGGGGTAGATATCTTGCCCCCCCCCCCCCCCCCAGAAGACATACCCTGGATCCGCCCCTGGTATGTGTATGTATGTATGTATGTTATGTATGTAGGCATGCATGCATGCAGTCTGGTCTCACAATACCAAATGACCTTGAACGAATTCGTAATATCTTTCACAGACTAGCCTCAAAATACGCTTATTATGACAGTTCAATATAGGCATAATTTGCATATAATATCCCTTACAGACTGGGCTCAGAATGCGCATTATGCCTGTATTGAACTGTCATTATGAGCGCATTCTGGGTCCAGTCTGTAAAGGGTAATATCAGAATTTAGGCCTATATCCACAGTGGCTTTTAGCCGCTATTGTGCTGACCGTCTTTGGCGGGTGGGAGCGTGTTGCTAATGTAAGGCCCATGGTAAATGGATGAGGAATGGAAGAGGCGGAGGGGAGCATAGGTAGAAGGGAGTAAACAGTAAAAAAGTGCACTTAATTGCTGGTTAAATAGACAAGGGAGAATTTTAGGAAAGTTAAGGTTCTCAAAATACAGGCATACCGATACATGATTATGAATGATTAAAAAGGGTTCTGATGCAGAACAATCATCCTCTATAACCACTGCCCACTTATTTATATGCATGCAATGGGTATGTATACTGCCATGGCCAATAATTGAAGGTCATGAGATGTTTATGACTTTCTGTCATGCTAGCTGATAGACTGATTGGCTGTTGGATTTTCATAATAACCAAGCACACAGGAGTAAATTGGTGGCAAAATCTAGCCATGTTCAACATCTAGGCCTAGTTCTAGTGAATGGAGCAGACGGATTGTTCGATTAACCTTATCGCAATGGGAAGGGTTATTGTTGCTTTTACAATTTCAAAAAGCTTATTAAAACACTGTATCAAATTTAATTAAATCTTTTTTAATTGTAGCATGGCAATGTGTCCGACAGTTTCATCCATCGGCCCTGGATGCACGGCCGTTTAACAGTTTTGGACATTTGGACGTTTCAATGGCAGCCTGAAGGGGTCTTTTAGTATAATCACAATGTTAGATCCCCATGAAGAAGAGAGGTGGGATTCAGGATCCCCTGGTCCCCTCCAGATCCGCCCCGTACCCTAAACTCGAATTGAAGAGATATGGAGCCTGTGGTGGGAGGGACCCCTGTTCTCAGTGCGAATGTAGAACAGTGTAAAAGTTCAGTTACGCACGGGCGACTACAAACACTCAAAATGTAGATTGTACCTGTCCACTTTGATATTTTGTATTTGACTATGAAAATCAAGCCACCATTAATTTTGGTGTCTATAAAACACTCTTTTTAAAGTATAAATTCATTCAATTTTAGTGAGGAAATATTTCTTCAAACAGTAAATCACAAATAAAACTTTTTCATCCATAAAAGAAGGATTGAGTGGACACCTGCTGTAGTTGGGTCAAAATCTATACTCGAACTGGTCTACATCCCTCTGCATGACACTGCATGCGCATCGACACTCATTAAGCCCAGGCCTAGTGGGAACAGATACGCCCAGACGCCAAGTAATTGGGAATATATAAAACTAGTTATGTAAAGAAACGGGGACAAATTTATGTAAGATTTATATAAACATTCCATGGATTCACAATTATAACTTGGGCACTGACGACCAAGCTGCGTCTTGCGAAAAACAATAGATGCTATCTATCACTATAGACCATTTTCTTTAGCGTGGCCCCCGCTAGCGGATTTGACTGAACCACAGAGTTGAGCTCGAGCGCTGGGGCTGAGGTTTCAAGAACAAGGCGCCCATAGGGGAGGCCACTGCGCAATCTCGTTCAAAAGGTATATAGATGGTTTTCTTTAGTGTGGCATCCCTCAATAGCGTCATAGTTCTGAATCAATTTGCTGGTATATTGATTCCAATGGAACCGGGATTAATATGTTGGATACAAGGAGTTTATGGGAGGGTTCACAATGCAAACTTGTAAGCAAGGTGTACATTGTATAGGTCCCCTACATTGTACTTTTTCTAAATGGATATATATGGGTTCTGGTGGTCGGATCAATGAGAATATATTGCAACAGGCTACCAAGCAGGGTAATGATATCGCACATGTAAGAATTATGAATATGTCGGATATTAGTGTTTCTGATATATAATTATATGGGGTCTACCCCTCTCTTCAATACCCATAATTTGGAGTGGTGATAGGCCTAAAGGTAAAGTACTGGGGTGGGTTCAGCACAGCAATTTGAAGACTGCGGACTATCTGTTAGTGGTATGCCATACCAAGCCCTGCACATTCTGAGGCCCCTCAGGGAGTAAAACGTGCGGGGATGGGTGGGAATGTAGTGGGTATCGGTCAGGGTACAGGGTTAACTAGTACGGTCAGTGTACATACACCTTACAGGTATGTGTGTTCCCAGGTAGCTGGGAAGCACAACTCCTTCCCACAGATTAGCCGTCTACCTGGCCGAGGGGCTGCCAGGTGTGGCCCGGCACAACAGGGCTCAGACACAGGTGAGGTGGACAGGTGCCAACCTGTCCTTCCATGCTAGTTACCTGGCGGTTGTTGGAGACCTGCAGATCCAGGAGTATGCAGGGACATCCCTGGAGAAGTGGCGTCATTTTTGAAATGAAGAATACATGGTGCACACTTAAGGCCCTATTACACTACACGACTAGGGCTGCGATATGACAATGTCGCAACGAAATTGCACATTTTGCAGATACAATTCTATGTTACGCATTTCGCACATGCTCCAAGTTGCCTATTTTAACCATCATATCACTCTTGTATACAAATTTATCTTTGATATCGTCATAATAGTGCTTATATCGCACTTCATGTCATAATAGTGGAATACCCCCTCCAGGCCTAACCAATGCGATCGGTCCCACTCTTGCCCTACCCCCTCCCTGTTGAGTGGGGCCGACCACAACAATCCATTCCCAACTGAGGCAAACCCAACTCAAGTTTGGGACACAAAAAATACAGTGTGCCTACATAAATGACACCCACCTGTGTATTGAGAACTGTTTTTCATACCATGGACACTTATTTTTGTAGTGAACAAGGTGCATTTTAGTCCAAATACAGTGTTTGAAACCCATGAAGTGGACTGACTTGGGCTAGTTCCAACATGGCTCCCCCTATGGCAGTAAGAGTCCTCACCTTCCCAGAGTTCAATATTTCTTTACCACCTTTTATATGCTGGGCTGCCTATCCCTACAGTGTCGGGGATGCATATATTCCATCTAACTTAGGGCTGAATCCAGATAGACTTTCAGACTTGTAGTTTTGGGGGTCCGCTTTCATTACTCCTGATGACTTAGTCAAATTGACCCTGACGATTCATTACTCAATCAAGGCCTCCATGTTAGGAAAATAGATGTATTAAATGTTTGGAGTGCTTTATCACTCATTGGTATATAGAGAACGAAGCGTTTGAGAAAGGAACGACTGTAATTAAACCAGTTCTGTTATATATGAACTGGTTAACCGGTCAGATTGGTTTGAGTATAATAATAAAAAGCATGAAGCTTAAAGTGGAATTAGAACTCTCAGACCATTCCTTCCTTGTTTCTACATAAAGCGCGATTCTCATCAAAACATATCCGACTGGTAACAGCGAATATAGCAAAACACTAAAGTTTGAATGTTGTCCAGTTTCTAGGACGGATGCGCTTACATGTATGGTTCACTTTGGGTCTGAATGTCAACCCACTAGAATGGAGGTATGTTGAACGGGCTAAGTCTGCGACAGCAACGCCACCTGAGGAGTAGGCAATGAACAATGTTCCTGTTGCTGAAAGTAAGAGCCAGGTTACTTGCTAATGGGGCTATTAAGCCTACTATCATCTTGTTACATCTTTACAATTTATTATGGTGTGCATTTCAAAGGCATTTGCTGTTTGATATTGGATTCACAAAGATCTTACTTATTAGGGAAAAATGTTTTAAGGGCAATGGAATAGAAAGATCGCATAAATTCATACCCTATGGAAAGACGCTTTCCATAATGAATAAAATGTTGAATTGAAGCTGAATTGGTATTGAACTATGCTTTACGGCCATACTTACAATTCCAAAATTGCTAAAGAATGTTTGCACTAGCCATATATATCTGTATTATTTCTTAACGTTTTTGAGAGACCAATAACTATAAGATGAATGCACAATTTGTGTGGAATACGGTAAAGAGATAGCTCCACTCTTTGTCGATGTGCATAGTAGTAAACTTAAGTCGGGTTACATGCAGATGATGATGAATCAGAACATAGGGCCTAGCACAGACGGAAAATGTTTTCCACTTTTTACTGATCTCTTCCACTTTACATCCCTCAGGCATTTTCGTGTATCATTCCATGTTGTTCTCTGTGCTGAAGGAAAATGCAATCAGCATGCTCAATAGTCACACAAAGAGAAAATCGAAAAAAGTACACCTATGCGAAGTTTCATGAGGTCATACATGCACAGGTATATATGTACCCTTTGCCCCTCCCGCCAAAAGAAAAACAGCGGGTGAAAAAGTTACCGATACTTTTTGCAGATGATGCGCAGACGACATTTAGTCACTATAGATACACTGCCCAGGGCAGCCATCTTGGTATCACGTGATCACGAGAGGTTCTCCGAGAGGTCACGCTTGGCGGCGCGGGGGTTGTTCGTGTTAGGTGGCGCGTGACGAGAGGGGTTAACAGGTGAGCGCCTCATCAGCTCACATCAGCTCCCCGGGTTCATATAACTATGTCCGCGGGTTAGTCAGTGGACACCGGCCCCATCTCCTAATGTACTCGCCCGGGGCCAGGGCGGGCAGCGGATCGGGTGTATTCTCCACAAAAAGGTCGGATGTCTGGGAATAGGAGATCCCATCGTATCGGTTTTACCTATAGGAAGAGGCATACAGGTCGTAACCCGCTCTATAGGAAAAAGGGCTCATGTCATGCGACGGTGTGTGGTTTTTATATTGCTGATTAGGGGGAATGTTCGTCATGTTATCTGAGCTCTTCTTTTAGGAATAAGAAGAAGTAGACTTGTGACCTTTCCGCGCTGCAAATATAAAGGTCACTAAGGGGGAGGGGGTAGCCGAGATAGGCAGGAGAAGCGAGGGTATTGCGCTAGGCCATAGTCAACTGTGGGCGATATACATTGGCGAATCGCTCAGAGATAAGTAAATCAAAATTGTTGATAAGAATACCATTGGGGTTAATTTATGGCCAGAAATTGTGAATCACATTCACGAATACATCATGATATTGATTAATGAATTGCAATATAGTGCAATATGTGACTAATACAGCACCGTCTTGCAGAGAGAAATAAAGATATACCATAATCCGACAAATATTTTGTGACCAATTTACGATAATTCTTGTTTAGTCCATCCAGAGAAGTTATCGTGAAGTGGTTTGTATCGTATATTGGTCAGTATCCGCAGTTTGAAATAATTATCTGTAAAAAATTATCTGCAAAATAATTATCGTAAAATCAGTGTAAATAGGCCTTAAGTTATAAGAATGTTCCCGGCAGGCCACTTGGATTAACTGTTTAACATGAATGGCACAAGCAAATAGCAATATTTATCGGCAAATAACAAAAATAATTATCAGCAAAATTGTTGCAGCTGTTTAATTGGCCTTATTCCTGACGGATCCTTCGGGTCGGGAAACGTGAAAGGCTGAAGATTAGCAACTGTCGGGTCTGTAGGCATATGGCCTGTTTAACACCATTATAGGCCATTATAATTATATAATTGAAAACTATTTTCTAATCAGGGGCTATGCCCCCAAACCCTTTTTATTTTCTCCATTGTAAATTTGATATAAATTCAGCCCTTCTTTAGGTTCTGGATAGACCCGTGTAAATAAGATGTACTACATATGCGACCATACCCACGCCTGAGCTACCAGGAGAAGCCGGCCCCTTAGTTAATTAAGTCGCGCCATGGTGAGCTGGGTCCCGTGGTCAAGTCGCCCCGTCAAGTCAGCCCCGTCATTAAGTTGGCCCCTTCATTAAGTTGGCCCCGTCATTAAGTTGGCCCCGTCGTTAAGTCGGCCCCGTGGTTACACTGCGTAGGGTAAAAGGGGGTCGTATCACGCACAGTGGTATATCATGCATTTTTTTTATTAATGGCCCTTAGACATAGAAAAATAATTCAATTAAGGGTCTGTTAGATGTATTTAAATTTTCCAGTTTGAATACTTAGGGTATATACATAGAAGGGACAACGTGAGGCAGGAGTCCCACAAGTCCAACAGTGTGGCCACAAACCTGTAATTGACCCTGCAGTGGTGATTCCCTTTATTCTCCTAGGATTGTTGGGGTCTTACATGTGATAGGACCTGAACAATGGGTGGGGACCCCTAAAATCAAAATCAACATGAAACTAAGTGACCAGGAAGAAAACAAATAAACATAATAACAGGGCACTTCTTAGATTTGACATATGACATTCCCCCCCGGCGAGATGTATCAAACGGCACACACCCCTTCTTGTCCAGTGCCGGGTCAGCCTCTGCACTGGGATCCAAACTACGTACACAGTCCGCCCTCAGACAGCTTTTGGACGTCCACTGGTGAGACGATGTCCCCCGACCACATACCCCCAGTGGTGCAGTGACCAGCTGGCCCTCATTAGGTCGGAGAGCCCTATCCTGTGTGTGAGGGGGACCAACCACGTTTTCCAATTTTGGATAAAGTAGTGAAACCATATAATAGGGTAAAAAAGTGTTGTTTCGTGCACAATGGTATATCACGTATATTTTGTTTTGCTCATGTATTTAGGAGAGGTGCCCAAGAAAAAGTTATGAAATTTCGTTGAGTTGGTTTTCCCATTTTCTCGTGGCCACGATGAAAAATCCTGCCCAGAATACATCTATGACATTTTGTGGACATGAAAGTTTAGTGAAAAATTAAACTAAAATCGTTCAGAATGTATATATTTTCACCTAATATAGGCCTTCTGTTTAATGTGTGTCTGAACAACTGTCAACATAATGACCATTTGAGATTGGAGAAAATTTAAAATAATTGAAAGAAAAATCCACGAAAAATTTTGACATCTTAAATTCCATGATAACAAATAGACCTAAATAGACCCCCTATGAGACAGACGAGTTCCGTCTAGGGTCGGGACCGGGGCCGGGTGCCGGGAGGAGGGTGGTGTGTGTAGGCCCGCCAGCCGTGTGGACACTGCCCTGTGACTACTCTGAGCAGCCTAAACCCAAACACCACCCCCACCCACAATGGCCCGGGATTGGGGAAAGACCCCACTGAGGGTTAATAAGATAAATGGGCCCTCATAAGAGCTAGGAGTGACTCAGCTGATGCCCGGCCTATAACCTAAGTTTATACTATTCCTGGGCCACAAACCTATTGTCTATTCAGTGGGGTTCTGGTCGGGGAGACTGTGGTCTGCCAGAATCCTCAGATATACCGACCGGTGAAGCTGGGTCTCTCTTCTGTCTATACTCGTTGGTGTGATGTAGGCCTATAAGATAGGAAATATATCACTTGGTTAAGATAATTTCAAGTTTATAAAAAAGTTTTATATAGTCTGCAGGTCCGATTTCGAGCCATCAACCTTTAGATTTGAAGACCAAGAGGATATCCACTGCTCTATCAGGGCAGCTTTTGGTGGATAGAACTAAAATAAGATATCTTGTTCACTACCCATACAGCTATAGCTTATAGTACATATTTTCAAAAAAATTACAATATTTGATTAAATATTTAAGGAAGTGACGTGTGTTGGGATATCATAACATAGTCAAGCCGAGGGTAAAACTCCCGTAGACGGTAATCCGAGTGCCCGCCAGGTGAAGTGAGCAGTTGTGAGCCCCACACACGGGGTCAGATGACCGACCCGACCACTCAATGGGTTTTTAATTGAACCAAGGGTGGAGTTCTGATGCCGTCGTAGATAGACCCTAGCTGTCTGAGGACGGACTGTACACACACCCCATACCCCCACTCCATGGGTACTGGGATACACCAACGAGTATACTGGAGATAATTATTTGCGGATAATTATCATGGTGCCGTTAGCAACTTTTACTAACGGCAGCAGATAATTCTCCGGATAATTTTTTCACTGCCGATAATTATTTTTGAATTATCTTGAAATGTTGTCTGGATGGATCATAATTATCGGGGATTTCTCTCTGACTGGAAAATAATTATCGGCATGAAAAATAATTATCCTAAATTCTCTCTGCAAGCCGGTGCAGAAAACAGCCAATAGTATATACGTTGGATTACCTCACTGAAACCTGGAGGAAACTCTTTGAGACAACTTAAAAAGCTAAAAGGCCATCTTCAGTATAGTTTACATACCTTAAGTATACCTTAAGTATAGTTTACATACATAAAGCTGAAAGGCCACCTAATTTTTATTTATTTACATACAAATAGTCTACGTGGCCATTCATTGGTTCTACCCAGCGACACGGACTGCAAACGTGCAACTTCTCCTATCCCATATTTGATCCCCCAACCGAGGCATGTACCTTTTTGTAGGTTGCAATAGGAAAAGTTCCGGATGGAGAGTGTACCATGGCACATGGTATTGCGTGCCCAAGCATGACCAGAGTGAAACCGAAACCGGACACGGCTGAGTGGAGACGCTGGCCTGGGTCGAGTCAGATGGGTACAATGTCTGTCCATGTGTGAACTTAGGGTTTTGTGTGGTATGAAGGAAGAGAAGACTTGAAGGCAGGAGGTTGTAGTTGATGTTCATTATGTATTACTCTACAGAACCAGGAGTGTAGGCCTAAAGGCCTATTGCTGCTTAGTTGTTACATGGTGTGTTGTCTTCAGCTGCTGGACCCAGAGTGTCCCTTACAGCATACCTGCACCTCCCACCTGACCTCTGGTCAGTGACCTAATTACAACTGACCAATCAGGGCAGGGGGAGTGCTAACTGTCCAATTACCATAAACTCTATAATGAAGTAATTAATATGCATATATGATATATCTTTTGATTATTATAATTAGATACAAGATATGTATGTTAATAGAAATTATGATATTAATATATCTTAAATGATAGATTTGATGAATTCTTGTAATTATTAGTGGGAGGATATGCCATGCCTAAACTTAGGTATGACATAATGCCCCCCTTCCCGGATTAAAATTTGGCTCCGCGCAAATAAATAAGTTTTTTTCAGAATTTCTAATTGTTGATATGTCAGGGAATAAAGAGTTTATGATAATTGTTCTTTCATGTGTGCACTTGGAATTTTTGTATTCTATACAATGATAGCGATCTTCTACTTGATATCGATTATATAATGATAGCATGGGATTTTAAAACAATGAAAGCTTTAACTTTTATAGGCTTATCTATCTTTTCTAATTTAACTATTAATATATCTAAACCAGGTCGCAGATGAGAAGGTTATAAGTTCTAATACAATAAATTTCACCTAACCTTAAAAATTAAAGGTTGAGAAAAATTGTATAGATCATGAATAGTGTTAGTATCCCTGACTGATATTCCTGTCTAAATCTCTGAAAAAGAAGTCCTTAATTCTAGCTGAAAATTGAAAATGGAGAATTAAACATAAGGTATGCATAACATGGGTTAGTTTTATGCATTGAAATTATTAGAAAGGTAATATTGTCCATTTTTGTTGTAGTTCATTTTGAAGTTCTAGTAGTCGAGGCATTGATATTGCCTTTGGATTTTGTTGATTGTTTATCATAAAATATAGTTGGGTATTTTTTAATATGTTTGATTGATTGTTCATTGTTTTGGGGCGAGTTTAATTTCGCTTCTATTTCCAACGATGAGGTTGACTTAAATATTGCAGTGTTGTCCTGTTGGTTGTCTATTGTAGGTTGTCTAGAGGCCTTTGGTAGTTGTGTAGTTTTGACATTGGGGCATCAGTTGGAGGGATGAGGCATCTGTCACAGCATCTACCATCTTTCTGAAACTCAATTTAGAAAAATCTTTTAGGGCAGAATGTTCAATTGTTGTTAATGTTCAGCTGAAAATACATTATATTTCATCTTATTTTCTTTCTAATCATTAATCCAACTTCAATTTTTGTTGTTGTTGTTGTTCGTTTCAAGAGCTTTTGATAATTTTAAATCATGATCTGTTTATTGTCAAGTTGTCAAAATAATGAGATGAGGGGTGAAACATGCCTTAACAAATCTGGCAAGTATATCCAGGCAGCGAAACCATAAATGATAACACGCAACTTAAATCCAGTTGTAAGACATGCCTTAGGGACCGGCTGAAATCCATTTAATTTGGTGAATCAGCATTTTGTTTCGGGACGTTTTGTGGACTGAAATCCTTTCCTATGGTTAATCAGTCTGTTTGGGAATGATTTGATTTGTATGAAGTGTTGACGTTTAGACTTTATATACATTAATTCATGCAAAATTTACCCTCACATTTTACCACTTCAGGCTCGAACACCATAAATGATGCAGGCAATCAGAGTGAACGTATAGGTAGCATAAGCAATGGATTAATGAACAAATCATTTTGTATATGATTTGAATAATGTACTGATGATGAAAAACGGGTAAATGTGCGCAATCGTTCTCCGTCTCTCAAAGTTACACATAATGTGACTTCTCATGTAGTGATATATAACACAAACCATGCCCTAACACATCAAGTACAAACATTCAGATCATATCATGTTATAAGACAATGTAATTGTTTTGTTGAAACTTGTTATTGTTGAATTCACATTGTCATTTTATTTTTTGTAAGAAATAACTTTTTGAAATTGAATAAGATTCGTTAGAACAAGTTTTGAATTATGATTAGAATTTGAACAATTATAATTTATAAGGTAACAAATAGATGCCTTATGATTTTAATAATTGGATTGGTAGATTGGCAGATGGACCATCCTTGTTTGAAAGAATTCGAATTTGGATATTGAAAATTAAATGATTTAGAATAACTGATATTGTAAGTATGATTTGTGAAATAACTTCAAGTTGTGATCGGATTTTAATTTTGACTTAATTTCTTTTTGAGATCAGCAAACAATTTTTGTAAAATATTGAATGCAGTGTATAATGATAAAACGGTTATCCACGTTCGTTTTGTGAGATAACTGTGTAAAAAGTGGTCAGATTCTAATTTCATTTTCATATTTGGAATCAGCATGAAATTTCGCATCAGACAGGAGAAGTGCTTTATAATGTAATGTAAATATGAATGCATCACAATATGAATGCATCACATAGTCATAGCTGAAATATGAAATTGATTATTAATAGTAGAATCATAACGTTATAGTTGGTACATAATAATTATCTGGAACAAGTTATGCCCGGTGGTATGTGGAGATTTGCGTTCACAAGTAACAATTAGGATTGGTCATTAAAGCAAACACAAGGTTGCGGGTGTGGCGTTGAGGGTCGGGCCTTTTGTTTGTGAATGCCGTCACTAAGACAGGGGCGTCTTGGTCGTGGCGCCTGGTGGGAATAGTGCGTTTCTGGTTGTTGTGAGAAGAGTTAGATTAGGCCGAGGCCAGGCTTGCCGTTGGTCAGGTTCCTATGCTTGCCCAGTGTGGGACAGGCGTTAAGGGTCGGGGCTTTTGTTTGTGAAATGCCGCCAGGCTGATAGGGGGTGGCTGGTGTGTTGAGGACGCTGCCGGTTAGATATGGGCCCGCATGTCTAGAGCATCTGACAACAAGGAACACCAGGCTAAATTATTTTTATGCAGCGTCCTAAGAGAATGTCACATTATTAATAATTGAAGTTGTGATGATACCTAGAAATGTTATTTGCTGCAAAATTGAAAATCATTAGTAGTTTCACGTTTATGAGCATGAAATAGTATGTGAATGTATTCTGATGAAATAATTATAACATTTCACCAAAACGTAATTTGCTGTACAATAGAGAAGTTACACGTTTTAAGGGCACAAGATGGAAAATGAACAAGATAATTTATGTTCTTCATGAACCTTTTACATTTTGTTAATAGATTGGTAGTAAGTTGCCACAAGTGGATAAACAGGGTGATCAGACCTGAACTCCTCAGTTCCAGAGACTTGGCCGAGCCTTTGCAACTGGTTGCTTCACAAACTACATAGTTATGTCATTTTCATTAATTCATTTCAAATGTTCGTTTGAATTTCGTATGATGGGGAATTTTAAAAGGGGAACGTGGACATAGGGTTAACATTACATTCACCAGCTCGAGGACCCATAGTTAAGACAGAAACTTGCATTCTGTTATAATCAGGGGGTAGGTCGTGGGCTACGCATTGATTATCTCAGAACATGCATTTTCATAGCCACAACAACATAAATCGCGGTCGTACTTCTATTAAATTCAGTTGAGAAATGAGAAGGGTAATTCCTTGATAACTCTGGAAGTATCTATCCGATTTTTAATTCTGCCTACATATTTGGAATCGTCCTGAAATCTAGGGTTGGGCAAAGCTAGGTACGAGTATGAAAAAATAGCAGCAGGTTCTTTGGAAGTTTTGTAACGATTTCCCCGTTGTTTCTGTGCAAATTTCCGCGTCTAATTCCGCGTTTATTTCTGAAATACAAAGAATGCTTATGGGGGCGTATCTTGACCTTAAATTAAGATAGAAACATGCAATTTTCACCCAGGGAAAGGAAATTTCGAAAGGCACGTGGCTAAGGACCTAAGGACCACCGAAACTGTGGAAAATCGCGGCCGTTCCTCACGGCCACTTTTCTAAAAAAAAAAAAAAAGTTTCAAAGAGTAATTATTGGATACAAAATACTCTCACCGGATTTGTAGAGCTTGGCTTAGTGTTGAAGTTGTGCAGTTTCTGCCGGACTGTAGATGTAGGCTGTAGATTCGTCTGCTTCTGCCTTCATTTTTCTTGTCGTTTTGGGGAGTTGCTAGCTGGGTTTTGTGGTAGAGCTTGCTTGGCAGTGTAGAGGTAAGGTACCGGAGTTCTGTCACCATTGTGAACTTAGGGTTTTGTGTGGTATGAAGGAAGAGAAGACTTGAAGGCAGGAGGTTGTAGTTGATGTTCATTATGTATTACTCTACAGAACCAGGAGTGTAGGCCTAAAGGCCTATTGCTGCTTAGTTGTTACATGGTGTGTTGTCTTCAGCTGCTGGACCCAGAGTGTCCCTTACAGCATACCTGCACCTCCCACCTGACCTCTGGTCAGTGACCTAATTACAACTGACCAATCAGGGCAGGGGGAGTGCTAACTGTCCAATTACCATAAACTCTATAATGAAGTAATTAATATGCATATATGATATATCTTTTGATTATTATAATTAGATACAAGATATGTATGTTAATAGAAATTATGATATTAATATATCTTAAATGATAGATTTGATGAATTCTTGTAATTATTAGTGGGAGGATATGCCATGCCTAAACTTAGGTATGACACATGCCTCCGGGATATACACCACAATGTCACCTATACCCTCGCCTTGCATGTCTTACATGAACGCGGATAAAACCTGTATAGGATTACACACTGCTAACATAGTCTATCATTCAATTAGTATTTCATTACGAGAGCTGCATGAAAGCATCTCTTTTGCCAGTTGAATGAGCAAATCTGCACACGACATATCGTGTTTTCTTAGATTTAAGGAAGCTGCTTATTTAAGATATTTATCCTATATTTATCCTATCCTATCCTTTACCATGATTCAAATCTCTATACCTTCCTCTTGTCATGTCCTCTCAAAATTAGGCAAAAGATTCAAGGTGATATTGCCCTGGAGTGTCACTATGGCAACATGATAATAGGCCTATAGGCCTACATGTATTTGCCACTTTATACAGACACGTAATGTTAATTACACAGTTCACAGTTGATACATTCATTATAGAATATGTTCGTTATTCAATACAATCACATTTGACTAAAACACTAAAAGGAATGAGCATGTCTAAGGCCTTATATTGCATGTGGTTATCATAGTTATCATATCCTTGTCAAATTTTGGAATTCAAGTGCCGAGGGCATTAATTATGTTTTACGTGACACATGCCCATAGTTCAACGTTGAACCTGAAGCGACGCCCCAAATCATATACTACTCACATCAACTTTTTCTTTTTCTGTTTAAGTTTTCCGTTATAGTGATATTCTGGTTTGCAGTTTCACTCAAACATGAGAATAATCATCAGTAGTTAAATCGTTTCGCCATATCGATTGAAGATAATTAGCACATTTTTCAAAAGATCCCTAAAATCAACTGGAAAATATATGATAGGGAAACGTTTAGGGATGGATCGCTTGTGCACATACCCCAAAGTGCGGGTGCTGTTAAGGCACTAAGGATGCTCCCATTTGGCCTACAACATGCATGGCTGTACTACTATGATAGACCACTATACATCAGAAAGAAAAAAGGGATACAAAACAGTGTGTCACTTGTTTTATAGCACCATGCAGTGGTCTTTCACTGAATGCATATCGAATCATATGAATGCTTATTGGAAAGTCATGAACCTAAATACAATGTTTAACGAAGAAGCTTTGATAACTCATAGGAGTTTCACCATAGGGACACTGAAATGGTTCAATTCTGGTTTTCTTCAATTCTGCTAAAACTGTTTTATTTCTACGCCAATCAGTTTCTATGCGGTTGTCATGGAAACAATAGGAAAAAGTAGTCGGATCAAAAGGTGCGCGCACTGCATGTTAGGGTATTAGCACAGCGATGCAAAGACGCAGTAAACATGGCATCAAAAGCGCTGTTTTGTACCTGTTTTGGTGCCACCCGTCCCAGGTAAAGAGCCTGAATCGGTTCCCGCACGCTTTGTACCCACCAACATCCGGGCAACTTCCATGCCTCACCTGGTCGCGCATGCGTAGTGAACTCGCCTCTAACTCAGGCCGTTCTCAGATCCCTTCCTTTGTGTTTTTTCTTTCTTTACCTGCGTCACTGGCGACACGCATCAATCGTTTTTTCTTCTCCTTCTCCTTTCCCTAATCAGTGGAGCAAACATGAAAGCGCATGCGCAGCGACGCGGTCCGCCGCACTGGGCTAACTCGGCCAGCGTCCACCAGGTGACCCCACGAGCACCCGGCCCGTTGTCATGGAGACCGAGAGGGCGGCCGGTACGGACGTAATTGGATCGGCTCAGGTGACTTGTTGGTCGTGTGAAGACGGGGTAGACGCGCCCTGTGTGTCTGTGTGACGCCGGCCCATCACTGAGACGCTGAGTGGCCGTCTCCTGGGCGACAACAGGTGCGACACGCCAGGGACGGGTACATGCACGCCTTTCATGCCTACGTGCATGCACGTGCTGCCCTACGTCATGCCACAGATCCCCGCTGCAAGCACTTATTACATGGAAAGGCCCCAGCTTGCACGCAAACCTTATACGTCTTTTTGTGGACTCAAAGGGACGTGTTTCTGTTATCAATCAATGGACGCATTGATGGATTTCGGGTATTTTGAATTCCTTTT
Organism: Lepidonotus clava; assembly: GCA_936440205.1. Classification (NCBI taxonomy): domain Eukaryota; kingdom Metazoa; phylum Annelida; class Polychaeta; order Phyllodocida; family Polynoidae; genus Lepidonotus; species Lepidonotus clava. The sequence continues at coordinate 38,054,418 of OW387141.1, forward strand.
TGATACTTTTCTTTGACTTTCCCTGTGTAATGCCTAAATACAGGATTAAATGTCTATTCCATTCTACAGTGATGTACTACTTCTATCAGAATCTATTCGGACATAGGGCCTAATGAATAAAATAAAATAGAGTAGGCAGCTGCCCTGTGATGATTTTCATAATGGCTGCACCACCATCCATGGGCTGGTCATTGCTGGTGAACTGTCTGATACTGAGTCCTCTCCCCCCCCCAACCCCCGCTCCCTCAATTTCTGGATCCGCCCCTGAGTTATTACTACAAATAATAGGCTACGAGACGTTTCTATTAGATGATCGGAAATCGAAGAGCTCTGTTAGTCAATTTCATGAAACAAATAGATTGTGATGGGGCCTACAGGTTTAGTTAAGGACATCCCAATGACATCCCCAATGGCATCCCAATGACTACCCCGTTGCCTTCTTCACCCCCTTCACCCTCTTACATTCAGATAACATCCAGGGCCCAATCTCAATCTCCAAGCTTCAAAGAAAATGAAAGGGTATCCCAAACGCTGTGTATCGATACACTCTCCAGCAGAATTTTTTTTTTTTTTTTTTTTTTTTTGAGAAAAAGGGAATCGCCCGTCGAAATCCTATGTTCAACTCTTCAATGTCCAAGCAGATCAATGGTTGTAACTGACAAATTTAACAGCCAAAATGCCTTAGCTGCATGGCACCCCACAGGAGATGACTAGGCCTATATATGTTCTCTGCATTTTTCAATAACTGCTTATAGCTGATTTATTGGAGTACGACAGGGTCGCATAGAAAAGCCACTAGTGTCGTGGGAGTACACGGTTGTACATCATAAATGGGAAGTTATGGGCTAAGTTATATTCGAGGCTGTTGGGCAAAGGGCGTAATGCCGTCCAAGGTTACTGCGCCTATGAACCAACAGAGTATGACATGAACAACACTTCTGAATTTTATCTTTCTTTCATTTTTTTTAAGGAAACGGTAATTGACTTGTTTTAGCTTCATATCAATTGAGAAAATACTGGCCTGCTTTCACTTTGATACACGGGCCAAAGTGAAAGCAGGCCAGTATTTTAGGTCTAATTTTGCTTTGATTGACTACCCACACCCCTCAGGACCATGTATGAACTTCAAGAGGAGGTTAGAATTGATAAATAGGAGCCTTGGGGGGCCTTTGGTCGGACTGCGTTAAAGTTGACGATTCTTTTTTTACCTCAGATGCACAGGGGTCTACCGGCAGATGCACGGCTCCACACTGTGATGTAGTAGGGTCTTAATATTACATATTTAGAAAGGGGAGAGGTGGGGCTACACTGCCAGATAGAAACATAAGCCTTAGTCCTGGGTATTTAGGTTTTACAGGTATTGACAAAGAGTGCATGTTACTGTAAACACAATATTTCATAGCGCACAAAAATTGACCGAACTTCAGCGCCCTATCAGGTGCCATATTTTACGACACACGAAGTGAAAGTCATATTTTTCCATGTGCACAAGTCCTTTAGTGGCCATATCAACCTTAAAAATAGGTGTAACCTGTAAATGAACACATGAGGGGTCCTTTCAAAGATCACTGACCAGAAATATGAGGTAAAAACTGGAGCACTTTTTTTACTTCGGAGGCCAAAACTCAAAGAGCCGCCACAAAATAACTGGAATAGTGGCTGTCCTGATTTTTTAGGACATGAACCAGCAACCCCTGTACTATCCAAAACAAGTATTATAATGGGCGTAGAACACTTTTTTTTTTCAAGTGCCCAACCCCACTGGTGACGATTTCGTGAGCCTGACCCATATAGGCCCACCTTATGTTCCACTTACGGGCATTGAGATAGGTCAGTAGTTGAATTGATCAGCCAAAATCTGATCCGTCCAGCGCACAGGTTTCGTCATAGCCTCTGGCGGGTCTCATTTTAAGCATCTAAGCACATACACGACCCGACCTCTAAATAATGGGATTCATCTCAAAATGATATCTGATATACTTTACCATATTCTCTCCATATTCCTTTATCCTACTATGCCGCTGTTTCAGGGGCGGATCCAGGAATTTTCAAAAGGGGGAGCGTGCAATTCTGAAAATTTATCCCTTCTATATTAAAAAAATCTTAATTTTGGCCCCAAAAAATGGGGGAGGCGTGCGCCCCCCACGCCTCCCCTCCCTCAATCCGTGACTGATGTTTCTTGACTTCCTTTGCTTCAAAATGCAAGTAATATACTCAAGGTGGCACCTACATCTCCGGTACGGGGATGGTAAGTTCAGTTCTCGATTAGCTTACGAGGAGGCGCCGCCATCATCCATTATGCTTTCCTCATAAACATGCTATACCTGTATTTGACAGCAAGACTATTCTCACCCAACTCGTTTTACTGGATGATGTGGAGGTGGCGCGGGGCAAGAACGAAATAAGTGTAGCCTAAATAGCGATATATTAGATGTCCGTCTAATAGGAAATAGTAATCTTCCAATTCAAATAATTTTAACAGATGACCAAGCACATTAATAGTACGCATTTATTTTCACATTTACAAGTTGAATTGTTAAGAAGTCAATGGTACTATTGGACCAATTAATTAACAAACGAGTTCTATTGCAATCATACATACGTAGGTTGTGTTTTAGAAAGCATCTGGCGTTTGCGATCGTATATTATGCCTCAGTAATTGCAGTTTAAGATGTTTACAAATATACCATATATTACAATACATTTATAAATTCAAAGTAATTTCAACATATTTACACAAAATAACAACCTTCAATTATTTCATTCACCTCGTATGAGAGCCAAACATTGATACAATATGTGGACCTGCGTTTATTAAGCATTATAATATGGAACCTTTTGACAAAGTGGATCTTTCTCCAACAACATTGATTATTCAAACATATTGGCCTATAGACAATGTGCGTGAACATAGCTCGAGACAATGTGTCCTACATATCAATGTGTTTGACTTCTTCGCACGGTTTTTGAAAACTTTACTCATATCATTATGAGGTAGCTTTATACAATATACATACATATTAACAATATATACATCTTTAGATATAAAATTAAACTATGAAATTGGCGGCTTTATCTTCTAAGCAACTAAAACGACAGATGACACAAAGGTTTGATGATAATACCCACCAAAAAGGTTTACTGTTGTATGCGAAAGATTGTTTTTTGTTTCATAATTCAGTTCACATTTACTTTATCTATTATTAATCACACATCAATTACAGGGAGGACCACACCACAAACACATTAGTATCTAAATGCATACAGAGTTTTCAACCAAACCAGTGTCTTTTGATTTTGAGGAATTGCCTTTAATTATGCAATGCAGCCGTTAGTCTAATCAAGAAAAGACTGGATTGTCAATGCAATAGTTATCAAGTGTGATTATCTATATATCCCTACACCAACATCACAGGAATATACAATATTTTCTTTAGTTTTTTAACCAAGTAAAACATTGCTATGCTCAGTAATTAATCTAGTATAGATTTCAGTAATTGTCATAGTCCCTTTCATTTACAGTTCATGGTCGAACTTTTCTATAAACCAGGGACACTTGAGGAGATCTGATTCCTCAATCTCATCAAAGCCGCCATCCAAACTGTCATCGTAGTATCATAGAGAATAGAGTCTGTATGATAAGTATAAACCCAATGATAATACATTAAGACACCAGATGGTGTTACAATTAGCTCATTACAATGAGATGATTGTCATTAGAGTCGACACAATGCAAATACCACCTATATCTAATATTGCTTATCTAGTATGCTGCTCCTTGTTCTCAAGGCAAATAAAAGTAATGTTCTTCGTCATGCTTTAAGTGGCCCGTTGCATAATCAGATCAACGAGCGATCAATATCCCGGTTTAGAAAACGTAGCAGTTATGCAAAAATACAGCATCAAAATTCGTCCCTTTAAACGCTAATTTGGGGCTGAAATGCTCAGGGATTTTGGATCTGAATAGTATTTTCTTATAAACCTTTTACAGACAGGAGAACGGCTCCACGTCAACTGTGAGTCCTATTGCAACAGTGACATCCCGTTGCAAAACAGAATATTTCTTTCATCGCTGTTATACAAATTATCATGCGACGGGCAAAGGTAATCTCTTTTTAAATGATGAGACTCAGCCGAAATATAGGCTTTGTATAAATTTCCCCAGCACATTAATGTGAATGGCTGTTGGGGGTGAACACCTCGCTCATCAGGTACACCATATTCATGTTCTCCTGGCCCACAGCCTTCTCCAGTTTCCTAGGGACAAAGTGAAAGATGAATATAAGTATGCCATTTTTAATTCTTCTATGTAAACTGAAATGTACAATTCGGCACTTGAGCATACTTGATTATTGAAACAAAGAAGAATATGGTTATTATGATTTCAAATTAGACATAATAGTTATTACTAATATCACATTGAACGAGGCAAAGATGTTTATCTTTGTAAAATAAACAAACGATAATGCATATATGGTATAATTTATATGTATATATGGGGGAAAAGAATAAAATATAGCAGTTTCCTGTTTTAAAACCATGATTCTTGGTGCTTCAATATACTAATATAATACTAATATAAGTTCATAGAAATATTGCATCACTTACTTTAGTTCGGGTTTACTGCCATTATTATTTTCACATATTGTCCGGATTCTCTCATATTTCTCCTTGCCAAGAGTATCCATGCAATGCCTACAAAGGTAAGGAACAGTGTGATGAAAATATTTATTAATCTGGCCAGAGTCTCACATGGCACCAGGGTAATGACCAAGTACTACTCAAACATAATCAGCTGATAATGATTTCTTCAATGTGTTCAATTGGCAGATATACAAATTGCCAGTCACACACAACGTAGCATTTCGAGGCAATTAATAAAGTGTTGGACATTATGACCTGTACGGACAGGCTTCAGCATTGGTTCCTAAGGAGAAAGTCTATTATACTTTACTGCATTTCACATAATTAATGACAGAAGCAGTTTGTCAACCAAATTGTCATTTGTCATTTCGTTTTATATCACTTTCTTCAGGGAATGAAGCAAAAAGGTATTGTGATAATATTTAATGGTAAATACTAGTTTTGATGTTAAATGGGATGGGCTTATTTCTACTTACTTGGTGATCATCTGTCTGGTGTTGGACCTGGGTCTTGTATCCACAATAACCTCATCTTCTGACGACCTCTTACTGAGGTCCTTGTGGGCCTCACGGGCAACCATCACCACCGAATCCAGGTACTGAAAGGAGAGGTTGGAAGAAGAATGTTATTACAATTACATGAATCTTTAAATCATGATTATAGATATATCCATGAGTTGCTTTGTTATCAATTAGATTGGTGAGTGGTTTTGAAGTACAGAAAACAGAAACAATGAAATTACTCTGAACATAATAATCATGTTGGAGATCGCATTAAACTACCACGTAAGATTGAAGTATGATTATGTAGGTTGAGCAAGCTTGATAAAGCCAGAAAAGTATATATATATATAATATATATACATATATATATATACATTTAATATACACATATCATTTATGAGACCAGTATCATGTGTTGATTATATACATGCCATATATCTGTTGAATAATTCATACCAACTTCAATACAGAAAGTCTTACTAGAAATACAGACAGATCCTAGAAATTTCTTGTGATTAATTGATATTACTCGGAAAATATATCAAATTCCCGAAGACCAATTTTAGTCAGGCCATACCTCCTCTTCCTCAATCTCTTCTGCATCGGTGTCAAAGTCTTGGCCGTAATCGTCGTCATCTATGGCAGAGCCGTCGATCAGATCTTCAGGTATCTCAGGAATTTCTGATGAAACCAAGCCATATGTGTTAGCATGAGCGATTTTGTGTGAGAAACATTAAATCCAGATGGAATAAATCAAATATTATAACGAACTTGGTGGCATTGTGTTTGCCTTGTAGATTGCCTCCAGGCAGTTTGAGTGAAATGTATTTATCGACAGGTTGTAAGAAAATGTCTTTTCAACACATTATCAGCATCAGTGAAAGATTTTTCTATGTTCCATAGGTAAGTGTTTACAATATAGAACCATTACCAGATGGGTGCATCGAATACCTAGTTCCAGTGCCGCTTATCTTTTAAATAGTACCTGTACTAACTGGTGCACTAAGTGTATCTTAGCATAGATCTAATTTCAAATTACTTCATTCAACTATCCCATATTATGGTAATGATTTAGATGAAATTAAAGCCTAATCCAGGAAATCGGAACTGAGGATCAGTTAATGAGATTGATGAGGCTTTAGCCCTGTTGATAACGTCTTGAAACACGACATGGCTTGCTAATATTGTTTCCACAAATTCGGTACACTTCAAATTCATCAAGTCAGCGGTTGTTAACCAAAATTTCAAAAATAAAATATTTTGCAACAGCACCATTACTCATTTAAAACTTTGATAAAAAATTGGTTTCAAAAAAAAGAAATAATAAATTCATAAAAATGCTGCCTTGAATATGTTTCTTTCAAATATTCATCTGATACATTTCCTTTAGAATTTCTAAAAACTTTGCACAGATTTCAAACTATGTACTTGTTGTAAGCATCCATACACCACACTATTAGAAAGGTGTTAGACGGGGCTGATGTGCGCTTCTTGGCAACAGTCGTTTGAATCGTAATCATGAGATATATCTATAATACATTGGGGTAAGTACGCCCAAACTTACTCAATGTGCAATCTCCTTTTGCTACTTACCTGTATCAAAGTGCTCCCCTAACACAGGAGAAACCAAAGTAGACTGTTTATAACCAACGATAACAACGTTTGGGTGCGATAAACTAATGCAGCCAATGCCCACTTATTGAACATTAAATCCCCTGGGTTGAGGAAAGCAACTTATTTAACTTAACGACTGTAGAATTGATTTTAACAAACAAAATAAGAGGAAATTGTCAGAAGCATGGACGCAAACTAATAACTTACCCAAGGCCTGCGTGAAGGAGTAGCTTCTTGCCATTTTCGCGGATCCTTTTGATTTCAAGGGAATATCCTCGGGAATTTCTGTGGTCAAAATAATATGATTATATATAAGAAGTGCTTGTGGTAACTCCATTGATAAGACTCATATACTCTTATGGACTTCCATAAGAACTTACAAATGAGAATATTGAGAATTCTATTAAGAGAGATATGCATGTTCCTTGGTTTTACTATAAACAAGTTATATTTGAAAAACTTGTTCTTTGATAAATCTTCCCAGCGGTATTGCTTAGTGCTTGGAGACCGCCGAAAACCATAATATATGATGTTTTTTACATCTGACCATGAAACCACAGGGACACAGATATGTATCAGATTTGACAACACGGGCACAATATCAAATCCGAACCATGCATCGCATTACATTCTTCTCTCAGATTCCTTTAACCACACTATTTAAGCAGTCTCTCCCGTTCCACATATAATCATACCAATAATATAACCGTAACCGAGTTCAAATTCCTTTTTTTAAAAGAACTGTGAATAGTCACACTACAAAACGAGTGGGGTGATAAGTGTCCGATTGATATTTTACAAATATATATGACTGTGAGCGTGCAACATGCAATATAAAGCTTATTTTGCAAAATATAACCTGAGAAAAAGAAAGACATTTTATCGTGGTCACAGCTTACCTCAAATATTGAGCTGAAGTACAAATTCAAACATTTTAACATGCAACATTTTTCACTACATTCTACAATCCTAAAATTCAAAAATTTCAAATCTATACCGCAGACTTGTTAAAATGGTAGCGACCTGCTTTGAAAATTGTAGTTTTATGAAAAGAATATAAATATGGATTTGATTTTCACATGATTCTTTTAAATTACAGTCAACTTGAAATTTAACCAAACGAAATAACCATATGTGCTACAACAATAAAAACTTGATAACTTACCCTCCTCTATAGACGAGTCTTCGAAATCGTCTGAATAGTAATCAATGTGCTCTGTGGGGACACTTAAGTTTGTACTGCCCCTTGAGGGTGGGGGGATGACCTCTGATTGGCGTGGACTCTCACTCTTTGACTTATGACCTTTGGATTTCTTACCCTCTCTCCTTTCAGGCTTTGGTATAACTACCGGGGGCAGTGATTTGGGGGGCGTCCCCACCAAATCTGGGACAGGGGGTGATTTTGTTCTGTCTACTTGGATCAGTAGCGAGTTTTGTATAATGTTTCTTGGGGTGCGGGTAGGCTCTGCTATTTTTTGCCTACGGGGAGAGTTTGTAGGAGAGAAAATATCGCGCAGGTGACCGTTTGGAGACGTAATCCCACTGACACCCCTTGCATTGGCCTTATATGCGTCCCTTTGGATACTGTTCAGGTTGAGGCTTTGCGAAAGGTTGATTTCTCCATTGAGAGGGGACTCTTTCTGAGGAATGTTCAGGCTTTGGGTAAGGTCCAGTTCAGGCAGGCGGAACGGTTTGGCCTGGCCCACTGACCCTACCTGGGGCTGTTTGTCCCTGATTGGCAGAGAGGTGGGTGTTTTGGGCCTCAGGTCAGGGGTCTTTGATTGCTTGGCGGCCTGGCGCTTCTCAGCCTTGTCCATCTCCTGCAGGCTGGGCAGCTTGCTCTCCTTGTCCTTCTTAGTGACCAGCTGTTTAGCACTAACAGGCCTCTTCTGCTCCTTGTTATCGTCCTTTGCATGGACCTTCTCCTTTGCACTCTGCGGCCGTTTACTACTTTTCTCCTTGCTCTCTTTGGAGATACCGTTTTTAGAGCCCTTTCTCACTAACTCAGCCCCAGCCGCAACAGCTATATCCCTCTCTTGAGATTTGTCCCTTGGGGTCTTAGAGTTTTTGTCCTCAAGCTTCGAAACTTTGGGTGGCTTTTCGTCTTTGCTGTCTATAGCCCTGGAGGATTTCTGCTTTTGGTCGGCTTTGCGTGGGGTCTTTGGGGTCGTGCTGGGGGTTTGCCTTTTGTCCTCCAGGGCGGCCAGTCCGTCCTTGGGTTTGGTGAGTGAGGAGGGTGCCTGCAGCTGGAGTTTGTCTAGGTGGAGGGACCGTTCTGTAGTGGCTGATCTCTCCGTCGACTGTTCCTCGTTCTCTTCCACAATGGTCGAAACTTAAGGATGAAAAGCAGTTATTAGATATTGGGAGATATCAAAACATTAAATAGATTTAATTTGATAAAGCTACATAAACTTTATTTTATACATTAAATCAGAAACTACATTAAAATTGTTCAAGATGTAATTCAAAGCTGAAACCCGATTAAAATGATGTCCAACTTGCCGCATGATCCATTTCAAGAGTACTATAGAGATACATTGTGACCTCAGTTCAATCTGCTTAGCACCACGGCTATAGTGTTAATAAAATGAATAAATATTGACTGTAGATTCACGGCCACAGTTTTGATTGAACGGCCAAAAATAGTCTATGGTTTCTGTATAATCTACTTAGTACCACAGCCACAGAATAGATAAGTATTGACTTTAGATTTTTGTTAAATAGCCAATCTTTATAAAATATAAATACAGTCCTCTTTATCTCTGTTTAATCCTGCAGGAGGGATGGTCGAGCAATTTATAGCACCAGGATTGGACTTCTGGCGTTGCGTCGGTTAAAATATAAATTCAAGTAGTGTGGGCAGTCTGCTACAATACTAGCCCATCCTCCTGACACAGTGTCTATGCAGTGTAAGCAGTGCCACGTTAGGACAGGGTATCTACTTCTAATGGATTCAACCACCAACACAACCCTTGTTGTGCCCCTGAAACACCAAAAATGTGTAAAGCTACCAAACAACGAACCGACCCTTACATTCCTTCTTTCCCTTTACAAAGACAAATTCCATAAAAATTAATTATGAATTTTCGAGAGATAAAAATCTACCATTAGGGTAAATCATAGCTATTATCACACAGTTGTCCACAAAATAATTATTATGCAATATCAAACCAGTTTATTAAAGAAGTTCCACAGCTGATGACCTACCATTAGCCCTGCGTCGGTTGGCCCGGGCACTCTGCAGCAAACTGTTCTCCCGCTGGCTGGGGACGAGGACGGGCCGGCTGGAGATGGCCCTCTTTATCTCCGAGGGCAGGGGGGCCTGCTGGGTCCTGTCGGAGAGCCCTCCACGGGGGGTCACCGGGGCACTGCTAGGGTCCACCCGGCTGAGGAACAGGTACAGGATGAACATACATTTTAATCATGGAAATTTGGTTTCATTTGCCAAAATGATCTTATCTTTTAAGTCAATTGGAGATGGAATTCCGAAGCTTTAATCTTTTGCATTGGTTTTCTTATGAATAATGTTTTTAGAAGGATTTCTATGAACACACGGATTCTTTTTAGTTTTTTTATGCAATTTCCTAGTTCCATGTAATTGGTCTTAATTTTAGGATGCTAGCAATGAACTATATTGATAAAATGAACTGTAAAATAGTATGGGCCTACTTTGTTAAACACATGCATACATAAGGGTCTTATTCATGTTTAAAATCAACACTAAACTATGATGATTCAAACTTGTACGAAAAATATCATGATGCTTGTTCGATTAATTATGTATATAAATCATATGTCATCAATATCCTATCTTCAATTTGCAATTTCTTCTCTATTCTTTGTTAATAATTAAAAAATCATTTCTCATGAAGCGTGGCATCCTTCTTGAGACATGTTGTATACAAAGCATCTAAAAATTAAACCTTACTGCTAAAATATGACATTCTAACATCAAAATAATCTTCCCTCAACCAATGTAAGAATCAACAAACAGCAATTTGTACGCCCAGACCCTCCACAAACAGAAAATCATTTGAGTATTTGTAACTTGAACTAACATTATGTCCATGGAGATGGCATTCAACTAATCTGTCTACCACATTAAGTAGCCGAACTCATACTAACAATTTGAAATAAGCATTTTTTGTTTTCCCCAACATGAGTTATCACAGAGCAAATAATTATGATATTATTTCATGATCAGCCCTTTAGTTGATACACTGAACAATTTAGTATAAAACTTTGATAGTATCATCTCCATGTACATATTGTCAGCCTAGTATATATTTCTGTTTACCTGGGAACATGCATTCTACTCCTGACAAGAAAAACAAGTGTGTTTGTAAGTACTCTTGAGACTAACTATAGAAAACCCGCACCATTTGCTTTTGATAACGAAAAAGGGAAAAACATTCTTTAACTCCAGGAAAGGTTGTATTAGGAGTAAGAAGGAATTTAACTTTCTGAATCCGAATCCTAGCTCCATGCAATAAGAAACTTCAAAATTGTGCAAAAAAGGATGTGGTCAGATACAAGATACAAAAGTTGTCTTTTCACAGAATAACCTTAATTAGTCTAATTTCCCCACCAACATGCACGATTGGGTTGCATACCTACATCACCGAGGGTGTAGCGCATGCGTTATTCCCTTGTTTATTATATTGGAAGATTATAGACCTTGTGCAGATCAAAAATCATGACCAAAACCCTGACTGAGCAGCCATATTGGTGACAGTTGGCAACTATGGTAGACCTATAGATCATATTCACATTTTGCATTGTATGTTCATATAGCTCTAGAAGCCAACCAATCTATACTTTCATGCAAACTACATGTGCATACCGTATATCAACGTAATAATTATATGATTTTAGAAAGGAAGTGTTTTTGAATGATAGCTTAATAACCAATATGGCTGTCAGTGCTCGTTTTGTCACATAAGTTTCTTTGTTGTATAAACAAACGTTACATGAAAAGTCCAACAATATAGCTTGGATAATTCAAAAAGTGTAGTTTCACTTTTGTTGAAAGAACAGGCCTACTTAGTACATCTATGACTACCTTGTTAATGATCTATGGATGACTTGTTAAAAGCATATGTCAACTAGTGAAGAGTTGTCTATTTCTAGAAATAATGTTAGCTGAAAATGTTGAAAACTTCAGTGTGTGGGACCAAAAACGGCTTACTGAACATATTCGAAAAATCTGTATTAAAAACGATCAAAATAAGGCAAAACGATCAATGACTAACCTCAAAATGCAACTAAATACGAGGAATGGCATGGACATATACATTTTTGTTATATAATGTATTAGTTTCTTACTCAAAGAGTCAAACTAAACTAGAAGGAGATAAGGTATTCTAAACAGTACCTTTGTACAAAGTTTGATTGAATAATTACATACTTATCCTATGAGAAATAGGCTTATGACAAATACACATTACATATTATTTTGATAATTTTGACTACATAATCCACTTTTTTTTTCGAAGATACTAATATGAGCCTTACCTCAGTGTTGGGGTGCTGTATGGCCTAGAGCCTTGCCTTGTTGGAACTCTTATTTGTTGAAGCTGGAACTCTTTTTCCTCAATAAAGGTTAACAGTTCCTCTTTGAGATAAGGCATGGCCAGCACCCCACGTGCACTGAAATATCATATCATGTTTTATATAATCAGCAAACAAGTGGTTCTTATTACCTTCAATTGAGTGACTGAGTTATGCACTTGACTATAGGTTCACAACCTTATTGTAACCTCTTCTACTTAGAGTTGAAACTATGCCATAATATTCTGAGGAGAATCATGTATTCTGTAAGCATTATGTGCCTACTTCATAACAGTGATAACAGGTATATTTATAAGATCTTTATAAACACTTAATTAAAAGTCAGATTATGTGGACAGATCATTTATCTACAGGTTCAAAAGTTAATTAATGTAAATGAGTATATATGAACTAGTTAAGAGAGTATATCTGAATATGTATAAGAATATACCCTACCTCGGTCTTGTGTCCGGTGACTTGGACAGGACTGCCTGCACGAGGTCACGCATCTTATTCGAGTACGTGACGGGTATTGGCTGTAGACAAATGAAAACAAACACACGTACTTGAACAATACATGTGGATTATAACAATGAGATACATACGTTTTAACCTTGTGATTCTTTTTGCCCTTCGGCTTCGGAGGTTTGGAAGTTCCCTTCTTTGTACGACCTTTAATGGTATTCGCCATGTTCTTGTATTGGTAATCCTTCAAATATTCGTGATAAAACTATCAGCTCGGTGTTTTCGGAATCAGAGGAGGGTACCCTAAGACTGAATACCTCTTGCCACCCCTTGATATATAATGAGACGAATACTTAGTTCCGCGACATATGACAAGGTGCCAACCACACTCGGGGCAGGCCTGACACATCGAAACATGCGCGCCACCCCCGGGCGCATCATTCAGGCTAGGCATTGGCGCGATTGCGGGGCTTCACCAATGGGTCACAGTCAGTTTGCACTAGGATTATGAATTACGTATATTGGGATGATCCGACACTCCCCTCCGTAAGCTAAAGCCTAAATAGCTTAAGGCTACCTACAGACAGGCTAATGTCTCTGACAGTGCAATGAACGGTGTTCTTTCATTTAGAAAAGAAAGTGTATTGGTAAGGAGGTTATTGAAGTTATATTGCCATGTCTGTACCATCGTTTCTCTCCTTCCATTTCAGCACAGTATAATCGTTCAGGAATAAAACATTTTTCAATTGCAGTAAATGGGAAAGTTAGTTTCCATATGTGCTATGTATGCGCGTGCGTGCGTGCGTGAGTGTGTGTGTGTGGGGGGGGGGGGGTACACATCTTAATTCTTTTGAATTTTAATAAGGTCATTCTCAGTACGATGCATCGGAAACGACCAGTGTCGGATCTAGGATTTTGAAAAGTGAAGAGTGGGGGCGCTTTTGGAAAAGAATAAAACTAATCACTGATTCCAGTGTTATAATTACCTCGTAGTCAGCCTTGACAATCTTGGAGAACAGGCTGAGGAGGTTGTGGGCGTCAAAGGCCGGCTTCAGGGCGCACATCTCGTACAGCATACACCCCAACGCCTGGAGAGTAGACGGGCACAATTAACATTATAACAAACGACCCAGATAACAATTTCACGTTGTTACAGTGTTGTTTTCTGGTTGTGACAACGTAAATTTGCAACGTTGTTACAAAAAGGATGCATCAACCGTCAACAAAAGCCGTTCATGATTAAGCAGAAGGTTATTACACTAATGTAATCTGAATTTTGTATCACACATTCATGGAACTGTCATCCTCGTTATATGTGCCATATAGGCCTAGATATGATTATTTTTGAGGATACATTGGACGCTATGTGAAATAGATTAAAACAATCATCCAATTTCAACATAAAAAGGAAATGAACAAATTACTTTTAATATACACAACGATAAAAACGACAAAATTCTTCCAAATGGTATAGGGAACGTATAGAGAATAGACATTGGACACGATGTGAAATCAAAACAATCATTCAATTACAAATAAACAAATCAAATTAATAAACTTCTCTTATAATACAGACCCAGACGTCGGCCTTGGAGCTGTAGGGGATGTCCTGACACATCTCAGGACTGAGGTAACACGGGGTGCCCACACACGTACTCGCCACATCTATCGTGTCCATCGCCTTGGCAATACCAAAGTCACCTTCAAATAGAAACTTACTTAAGAAATTGTGGATAGGATGCATAGATAGACTTATGGATATGACTAACGAGAGTTATAAAAGTTCTCCTAAAGTCCACACTAGCCGTATGAAAATATCCAACACTATATGTTTTTGTGTAAGTTTTATACCATATTTTTTTCTAAAATTATGTCCTAATTGTTTCCTAAACGTGTCGTCATCATCGTCGAAATGGTTCTTATTGTGATGTGATAACCAGGCTCAAGGCAGTCCTAATACAATATAACGTAATGCACGTCTTTTTCGTTTTCATTATATTTACGTGTATTCCTTGCATTAATCCATAACGAGCATTTCCTGAACGCAGGCAAAAAGAAAGTAATAGGCCTATGGTCGCAGAATTATCGACATGAAAAGTTGCGAAACTCCCAAAATAAACTACCGTTAGTAGGTGTCTTTATTATATATCGCACCTACCACCTTTCTCGATAAACAGATTGGATCCATAAAAAAGCGATTGATTGAGGTTTGAGTTGTTATTGAGGCAAACAACACGTGGAACCAATATACTATATATCAGATATATGCCTGGCGTCTGTTCATACAAATAAGCTTCTATTGTCAAACCATGACGTTGATGTGTTGTCCCGGAGTGCTGTAATACTCGTATATGATACATGTTTTTATCTATAGTGTGTGCCTATGTGTACGGTACCGCATGTAATATTATTTTAATTAGATAGTTAAGTACATGCATAAACTAAAACTTACCTAGTTTGCACAAGCTCCCACTTTTATTCAAAAACACATTTGAAGCTTTCAAATCCCTATAAACAGAAAAAAAAACATACATTACAGTAATTCATACCTGACGTATTGTTTCAAAACACTTGATGCGGAGGCATAAGTATTCTATACCTGGAAGTTAACTAAATGTAGATAATCAGACAATCAGAAGGAGGATTGAGCATAGAGGCATGCACTATAGCATAGACATTATATATAGGCATATTTAAGTAGCTTTATGCATGACTATATAGATAGTTACAATATATTAGGACATTGAGTTAATTTATTGTTATATGAGATAAATGCACTGTTACATGTTGTTGGTTTTCGCATAACTTCCATAATGCAAATACTTTTAATTTCTTTCTGAAATATTGCCTCATAGTTCTATCAGGCAGTTGCAGGTCCTATACTCACCGATGAAGGACCTTCTTCGAGTGCATGTACCGCACAGCCATCGCAATCTGCAGGAACCACTGAAAAACAAATAATCAAATATTCAAGACACCAACTATTACCCAATCCAGCATAGGCCTGTATATATACGAGTCATAATTGAAAAGTGTATGGAAGGTAAATGCTTGATTAAGATACCTGAATGATTTGTTTCTCGGGCAGGAACTCATCTTTAGCGATGGCTTCTTTGAATTTTTCTTCAAGTGTCCCTCCATCACAGTAATCCTGAGTGGGAAAAAACATTATTTTTTCATTTAACATGAAGGGTTTGATACGCTGCCTTGATAAGATGTTACTTTTTTTTAATTGATATCTATAGGCTTATTGCTGTATATCTGTATAATATAGCCTGTTTATCGGGACAAGAGATTATTACTCAACAGCTGAAGTAGATGATGAAACGGATGAATATCTACCTTGGATTAAAATTCATATTTCACAAATTGATCATTGTTATGTCTTAGAGACAATAATCCGGCAATAATCATACTGAGGGACAACAAGAATTGATCACACGGACCTGAATGATACACAGATGTTTCTCTGCTTCACTGAAGAACGATTCATGGAAAGACACGATGTGAGGATGCTTTAATTCGGAGAGTATTCTGGAAAATGAAATATAACTATAATTATATATATCAGCCATGCTTTAGCATCAAATCATTTAGAGGAGTAGGATAGATGCAATAGGGCTTTGTGGTGTTGAATTTAAGATTTGAAGGAAGGGTAATCAAAGAAATTGTTGCGATATGATTTCCTATATTTTCATTATTTATATATATAAATTTATGTATTTATTTTGCAACGTTGATCTTGCCATTGAATGTTGATTAGTCATCCTACCCCGCCCCCTCCCATTTTTGGCGAAAATAATAATTTTCTTTTATAACGTATGAAAGCGCACTTTCTGTTACTTTCAGAACAATATATGCCTCCACCCACCCCCTCCCATCCCCCAGTGGATTGTTCGAATTCATCAATCTGCCCTGTCCTAATTTTAGCAAGTGGTCAAGAGCCCTTCCGTGACCTAGTTAGGCGAGAGGGTCAGTGCGCGGAAATTTTGGCGGGAAATGAAACTGGGTCACTCAGTGGGCAGCCGACTTTGGGAGCAGACACACCACAACAGTGTAAGTAATGGCAGCCGGCTCGTCTTTGTCTCAGATCTCCAAGGACAAGGAAGATTATTTGTCCAAACTTCTCCTGCCAAATGGCGAGCAGCTACCCAACCCCTATGGCCTACCTCTCAGCGGCTGGTTTTTGAATAAGAAAGAGTGGCCAGACCTCGAATATCCCGAGGTCCATATTTTTCTCACTTCAACCCCTAGCGAATATGCCGAGGAAATGAAGATGTTCTCTGGCTACAAGAACATGGAGGCCTATAAATCTGTCATTCAGGTGGAAAATGTCATGTACCATTCGCTCGATTACGTGAGTGAATATTGTCTCCTGATGGCCGAAGTTATGCCCTGCAGACTGCGAGACTGTGACGATTATCCAACTGAAGACGAGAAGGAAAGAGGGAACCACAAGGCATGGGTTTGTTTCCAGAAGAGCACGGCCCACATCCACACCGCCCACTGCACCTGTATGGATGGGTGAGGATTTTGTTTTAATTACTAGGCAAACTCAATTAGATGTGTTCCTTAAAGAGCAGTAGATTAAGGGAAGGGGGCGGGGCCGGGGCCCACGAGTGTGCGCGCGTACGTGGGGGGGGGGGCATTATCCAGGAATTTTCAAAAGGGGGGGTGGGGGGGGGGGGTGGGGGTAGGGACGTGCTGTTGTACTGACGCGGGTGGCCAGTCCATGTTTGGGCAGCATTACGTGAGCTTAGAAGCGCACGTGTAAGCCAATGTTTCACTTTGACAGTAGTGAAATGAGGGAGGAGTTAAGGTGTGACGTACCACCATATAATAATGTGTTCCGCTCTTAGCTAGCCAGAGTAGCTGCAAGCACTGTGTGAGTAAACATCCTGTGAAGGTTGGACCTTTAATCTGCAGACTAGGTTCTGGAGAGAGGCATATAGAAATTGTGTTAGAGCACGGAGCGTTGACTGAATGTGTTTGAGGGAACTCTAACCTCGGGACTGATCATGGTCAATCGAGTTCTTGTTACGGAACGACTAGACATTGGATAATAAACAACAAATCCTTTCACAACGAGTGTTCACGTCTTACATGATGAGGGAACTATAATTATGTATTGGACGACCGCAGTCGACGAGGAGGGAGACTGCGAATGGAGCTAGCTATTATCTATACAACGAAACATCACAAACACGCATTAACTTTAAATGGATAATTAAACCTCTATAGTTCACTGTTGTAAATGTTTTCCCGGCCCCTCCGGCCCCAGGAATTTTACATTAATAAAATATAATATTTTGGCAACAAAAAGGGGGGAAAAAAAGGGGGGGGGGGCTTGCTGCCGTCTCAAATTTCTATAGGCCTACAAGTTGGCCCCTAGCTATTATTGAAATGACCAAAGACTGGAAGTATTGGATGGTAAAGGCGGTCGTGTGACGTAATCGTGTAAGGCTCATCGAGCTTACAAAAGTTGCTAACACTGACAGGGATGTAAGCTTTCAGATTTCATATTTTTGTACATCATCACTTTAAATAATAATTTCCATGATTAGGCCCTAATATAGGTAATCTTACATCACATGTCACATCACTTTAAGTTGATTTCAGGTATTTTTTCTGTGGTTTCAGATTTTTTCATTAAACCTGACTTACATCTTTGTACCTATAGCCCTAATTCAATTTGTTTCTCAACTAGCCTAATTGCATACCAGTATCAGTTAAGTCCGGTTAAGGATAGGTAATAAGCTAATTTCATAATGTTTACGTTCCGGGGTTGGGTAAAGGTTGGACAAAATAATCATATTAGACGGCCAAGTCTCCATAAGCTAATTTACTGATTTAGGTAAATATTAAGTTTTTCCGTATCACCAAGTACAACTCAAACATACTGACTCTTTTAATTTGATCAATTGACAGATTTGTACGTTTGTCAGCCACTTAAGACATGGCATTTCAAGGCGATTAAAGGATAGGACATTATAGGCTGTGCTTATAGGCTTTAGCGTTGGTTCCTATGGGGAAAAGGCAATTAGGCCTATATTTTATTACAATTCTCAAATGTCAGAAGCAGTTTGTCAAATAAATTGTCATGGTTCATTTTGTTTGCTACCACTTTCTTCAGGGATTCATGAAGCAAAAAATGTATTCTAATCATTTTTATAGGTAAACCTTCATTTCGATGTAATTTGGGAAGGGTTTATTGTTGATGAGGGGCGTTTTCTATATGGTCGTTTTCTATGAGATGTCCATAGACATAGTATATAGTTTGTATAGGCCCTATATGTCTGGATATGGCAAATATAGGCTATTTATGTTATAGGGGCCTATAGCACCAAAAAGAAAAGCCTCCCCCAAAGAAAAAATGAATGAATGAATGAATAAAAAACAAGAGAAGGCATTTTTTTCAGTCCTTTGGACTGAAAAAGCTTGCTTTCGTGGCGAGAATTAATTATCCATACTGATTTCTGGTCTCAATATAAGCCATTGACTGTTGTGGGTGTACAGACCCATTATGCAATAGCTAACCTCGATCAGAACGGACTAATAGCCGATGTTTCTGTGGGGACTCTTCAAACATAGCAAATGTCCTGACAGTGCTACCTGTAGTGGCGCACACTCCCCGGCCACCTGGGCTTGCCAGTTTCTCAAACTCGACATACCTCTATATATAGGACCCACGTGCAGTGGTTGTCAATCACTGACACACCACCCTCAGCTGTCAATCAGGGCCAACTAGAGGGGACTGCCTTGACCAATCATGGGTGGAGGTGGAGGGGCAGGGGCAGGGGGAGAGGGTGAAGGGGTCCAATTAGTACCAATTTCACGCCTGTTGGTTTTACACAATAGAAAAACATCCGACAGTAAGGCTTTTGGGGCGATCTTTACCAATAATCACTAGATGGCGCCCCAAAAGCAAAAACGAATTCCTCTACCACAACAGCATTAACCCAAATTATACTAAAGTGCCAATTATGATCCAAAACTCTAAATATCTTATATCTGGCACTATATATGAGATAATAAGTCACATACAAAATTTTAGGTCTCTATCTATAGTAGAAGCTGAAATATGGGGCGTCCTACATGTAGGACGCTAGCATAATCCACTACCATAATTTCCATAGTATTTAACCCTTTGCTAATGCTAAAAAGAGCCTTATTGGCAAATATATGATAACAAATAAATCCTACTATTATTTTTAAAAATAAGTATTCTTGTAATCCATTAAATGGAAAGCCACTCATAATTATGAAATCCACTTTCGGCGGGTGTGAAAAAATTATTTTTTATTTATTTTTGGGGTTACCATGGTAACCAACAATGATAATATGCCTTTATCCGTCATTAAAGAGTTAAGGCAAAATAAAAATCTGTTCTAAAATACAAAAAGAGCTTTAAAGTACTAAATACTGGACTTCTATGGGCATCTACTACATCCTTTGTATGCAAAATGTGTGAGTAAATGATGACAAAACTTCAAAATAATGCTATATCATGTAGTATCCAAATGGATGCAGGGCATAAAATTAAGGTAGTGGATTATGCTAACGTCCTACATGTAGGACGGCAATAGAAAATTCTTAATATCTCTGGACATTATTATTTGATTTAAATAAAAATTAGCATGCATATGGAGCTCCATAAGGTCTATCTAAAATTCAAATTTTGTCCCAAAATATTTATCATATCATAGGAAAAACATACATTGATTTTTCAATTTTTCTATCATCTGTATTTGTCAATTTACCTCATTGTTTGTTGCCATGGCAACATAATGTTGCGAGGGATATGTTCTTATTTGGAATGTTTTCATGGTCTATAGATGTTGAGGTCATATTTACACAAAGATTTTAGATTGTATTCATATTTTGACTAACTTTAACAAGTAGCACAAAACCCATGGTATAGGCGTCCTACCAGTAGGACGTTAGCATAATCTGGGTTAAGGTGCAGTTGGAATGAAAGATAAAATTGACCTGGATAAATAGGCATAAAGAGGTTATAGAGAAGGCATAAAGGACTTATAGTTGTATAAATGTACATATTCTAGTTTTATGCCCACATTTTTCTCTTTTTCACATTGTTTTGTAATAGTCTCGATAAGCACACTGTTACCAAGATTATTTCTTTTTACATTTCAGAAGCGGACCTATCTGCAACCATGCTGCTGCATTACTATTCAAGGTTGAAATGTCGGTACGACTAGGGCTCACAAAGTCTGAGGAGCCAAAACGCCATCCCATGGATGACCTAGCAGAGGAGCTGGACGACGGAGACTGCAGGCCAATAGCTGAGATCTTTGCCGAATATCAAAAGGAAAGGAGAAAGAAAAAGAAGGAAAAGCGCCGCTTAAGTAGGCTTCAAATAGGGCCTAGTGCGCTTAAACTTCCGAAGCCTCCGCCGTATCCGCCGTTGAACGTAAGTATATTCTTAATTTTGAATAGTCAAAGAATATGAAATATAGGCCTGCAAAATAATTATGCCTTTTCTCAATGTGCATGTCGAGGACGGGGTACTCAACGGGGCAGGCGACGGGCCAAAAAAAGTAGCAACTACTCTTTATGTGACATGTTGTCAAAAAGGATAGTCAGACAGTATAGCAGAGTGTTTACTATGTTAGCTTTAGCATCATTAAACTCTAAGATCAAAAGGTGCCTCTTGTTTTTATCTCAGTTATAGCTTATTATAATTTTTCATAAAAGTCAATATTATGTAAACATGTATGAGATCAAAACTGAATAATCTTCATTGCCTTTGTTTTCAGCTATCTCGGCGGACGCACTTCTCGAGCTGAAAAAGATACGTCGAGCCGCTGTTCTCTGGACGGCTTATACCGGGATGACTTTTGATGTGTTTTACGAGTCTTTTCTCAGAGGAATTTGGACTGTTCTGTTCTTTATGGAATGTCTGGTCTAGAAGCAATTTGAAACGTTTGACATGTCAGTTCTCTGAGAAATTTGACTATTTCAGAAAGAGTACCAGCCAATAAAGTACACTGAAAACACAGAGTTGTCAAAAGTGGTGCCAAAAACGACAACCCAAGGTTGTCACAGGCTGTGTCTGTGTCTATTAGACAAAAAATCTTATTTATGAATATTTTCATGTTGTAGATATCATAGTCATTATAATGACATCCTATTATGTTATTACTAGTTATTAGGTGTGGCCATTACACATAGGAGGCCTATGAGTTGTATGGTTTTGACACCAATCACTTACAACACTGGGTTGATATAGACAGAGGCCATGACAACCCTGGGCTGTCACTTTAGGCACCATTCACCTACAACCCTAGGGTAGTCAGGCAGGACTTTTGACTTCTCATTTTCTTCTGTGACAACCCTATGACAACCCATTCTTCATTTTTGCTTCTCTGACGACCTTTTTGGCCTAAAGCAGTCGGGAGAAAATGACTACCTTTGGGTTGTCATACAGCCTCAAAATTCACAATGACAACCCTCTGACCACCCCAAAGTTGTTAAAGGATTGTCACAAGGTAGTCACACAGCATTGATGGCCTGAAATGAGCCCTTAGTGGGGTCTGTTAAGGCCATTTTTTTCAGAAATCGTTACGCGGCGGATAAAAGCACCAAATTTGGTACGAGGCACCTCTGAGGCACAACTATCAAATCTGGAAGGGGAGCCACGTTGAAATATCAATAGGACGGATGTGGGGGCCCAAAAACCAATATGGCCGACTTTTACTATAAAAATTCTTATATCTCAGCTTCTAAAAAGACTAAAGAGACATGGTTGGTGTCAAAATTGAGGGATTATGGGTCAGGGAATTCAATTATTTATGTTTTAAGTCAATGCGGAAATCCAAAATCCAAGATGGCTGACCAATTTTGAGAAATATTATGATTTTTAGCTACTAAGGCATAAGGCCAGGGGAAATGGTTCCAATATCAGTTGTCAATAGCCTAGAGGACTCAATAAATATGATATTCATCCAATACAATACCATAAATTTCAAAATGGCTGAATTCATTAGCATGATACCTTTGATAATGATTGCTGGATTCCAAAATAATGCAAAAGAAAGGATATAGACTTAACTCTTTTGCCACAAGATTTCTTGATTCCATTTGGTATGATGATCCCCTGGGACCCCTTCATTGAATTTAAAAGGGGAGCCACCTTGAAATATCAATATAACCCGGACGGGGGCCAAAAATCCAATACGGCCGACTTTTATTGAAATAATCTTATATCTCAGCTTCTGAAATGCCTAGAAACACATTGCTATTGTCTAAATTGGTAGATTATAGGACAGGGAATTCAATTATTTACCTTTCGAATCTATACAATAGGTCTAATCGAAGCTAATCAAAAGTTTTGGTCAAATACTTTAAATTTCAAATGTTAAAAACATACAAAATTTGTCAAAATTTCATTTTGGTATTTCAAGATGGCTCCCCTTCTAGATTCAATAGTTATGCCTCAGAGGTGCCTCATGCAAAATTTGGTGCTTTTATCCGCCGCGTAACGAAAATGTTGTTAACAGACCCCACTACCTGTGATGACCCAAAAGTCACATATGAGAGCCCAGAAGTGACCTGTGACAACCCTTTGACAACCTTGCAGTGGCTCTCTGACGACTTTGTGTT
The DNA here is from genome assembly GCA_936440205.1 of Lepidonotus clava. NCBI lineage: Eukaryota > Metazoa > Annelida > Polychaeta > Phyllodocida > Polynoidae > Lepidonotus > Lepidonotus clava. The sequence continues at coordinate 38,077,817 of OW387141.1, forward strand.
TTCAGTGTAGTTTCGATTATCAAACGGAGTTTTGGTTCTTTTTTTTCCATAAGGTAAGTTGATGTGGCCGGTTGTCTTGAAGAGTTATATTAATGATGAAAGGATTCGATGAAGAGATACAGAGCATAATGATAACGGGGTCCGTCAAGAGATTCAAACGATCCCATGTTCATTGCGATTGGTTCATTAATGGCATTAATCTGTATTTACCGGATGGTAAAGATAATAGACAGGCGGCCCTCCAGGAGCCTGTATCTGGGCATGGAGGGTGGTATCACCCATGACATCAGAGAACTGGCTTCCCCTGATTTTAGACCATTTTGTGGTCAAGGGTGGGGTTTACATTGTGATGATTTTAAATGTATCTCTGTTTGGCTTATCAAAACCTCAAACTATCCCATCGGGGTCATGGATTGATTGTAATTCAAATAATGGGGTAAAAGATTGACCTTTTCAACCACCACCCCGCCCACCACCCCATCCAATCTCTTTTGCCTTCCACCTAAACCAAAGAAAGAGATGAATCTATGTGTGGGTCGACTGTAATAGGGAGCGTTTTTGCTCTCAAATTACGGGACCGTCCTCTTGTAAAGATATTCATGAGACGCGATGTTCCAACATGGCCGGACTCTCCTTCATTTCCCCCGCCCCTAACGCACACATCCTCTCTTTGTCAATAGGATTAGAATGGACGTTTACATCCCGCATGGGTTGTAGGAAATTACACTGACTGTTTTTACTAATACCGAAAGCCAACATCAGGTAATTACTGACTACTTCACACCAATTTATTAGGCAGGGAAACTGTAAGTGGATCCACTATTGTTTTTCCTACTCTCTAAACGCATCCTCCAACTAGGACCCAATAATCACATCGACTAGACCTTAATCATGGATAGTATGAGAAAAATGTCTAATATAATGTACTGATAGGAGGTTAACCCTACAGAAATGTGTATTAATCCATATCGATAAGATGCCTTTGACATGTTCAAATAAACTCACACATAGCGTAGATTACATTATCAACCTAAGAAGTACTGGATATTTACCAAATCTTTACCGAACAACCTAATGACGATGCCATGATATATGGGTAAAATAAAAGCCCTAATATCGAGTTCTTTTGGAGTTTACTTCAGACAATCTTGGACAATCACATTTGAGTAAAATGATATAAATGATTATGTAAAAAGAAATCCCCGTTCAAACTTAAATATCAACATAGAAATAATGTTATGTATGTCTATGATATCAATGAGTAATATCCGATTTATTTTATATTTGTAAAAACCTCAAACATTCTTCAACTGAGGACTTTCAGTATTAGACACCCGTGATGGAAAAGTACAAAAAGGTGCATATTTTTCCTGTTCGACTTGATCCATAGGGACTATAGACCGCTGTGTGTGTATACGAGGACGGTTTCATGCAACCAATTACGTAATATGTTCCTAACATGATCGCTTGAATAAGCATGCTAGTCAATACAGAGTGCGTTCGGAAAGTCTCAAACGAAGGGATCTGAAGGAAGCATTCATAGAAGTTTTACCTGTACTGTGTACAAGGTAAGAACTCATCTTGATAATCATTTTCTCTCTCTAATGAACGAACAGTAAAAGTTGAAGTGAAAGTCGATCCAAAACGCAATAAGCTTTCAGGGAGTTTTCGTCCAAGCGCTCTCCATCCCCCGTGACTTTCTCTTTTTTTCAAAATCCTAGAACCCCCTGACTTGCCCTTATCGTAATTGCTTTTGTTAATAATGAAGTACATTCCAAACTGAAACAAAAGTAGTTATCCTATCATTATAGGCCTATATGCCCATTGTGCCCAAAAAAACATCATGTATTCGAACGGAAATGGTGACTTTATACTGGTATGTAGGCTAACGGCGTTGTATGCGTACTCAAAGACGACCAGGTGGAAGGTGAGTGTGGGATTGTTGTACCAGAGACTATGCACATAATGCAGGTACTCCCATGCCGGACCTAGTTTGTAAATCAGGCTACAGCATCGATTAACTATATATACCATGTTTTGTTTCGCGCTACACATTTTCTTCAAATTGCAGGAATTAAAGCCGCGAATACACAGGCCAAGGCCAACACCCCGCGCATATTTTCTCAAATATAATGCACCTATGAATATGCCGTTTTCACTGTAACCACAGGACTTTTAAAATCAATTGTATGATTCTTTTATGATTATTAGTTGTGGTGTAATTTCGGTGTTACATTTCCAACTACACTGTTTAATTTCTGTTCTGCAATTGAAAAAAAAAACCTCAATAATGTGAATATAATGTAAAAGAAAACTTACATGGCTTCTCTCTGAACCGCCTCCTTTGTTCTGGTCTTGCGAGTGTCATCGAGTTCAATCCTCTTCAACGCCAGTAATCTGAAAATATAGGCCTAATTAGGTGATTGGATAATAAAACCATAAATGCTTAACCTTTTATCAGTTTATCAAAATGTCTATACTGTCACTGAACATATCATTCTTCGTTCGCCAATGCACGAGCTAAAGATAAGCGTAGTCTGGATGGAACCAACGGTATAGAGTAAACTGTGATCTTTAGTACGACAGTAGTAATGATAATAAAAGGATTCTTCTAATGCAGCATAATAATAATGGCAGTGACTGTAAAGGCAATTGTAAGGTGATAGGCACTGTGAATGACTAGTTGAAAATATGTAATGTATTTCAGATGAATGAGAAAAAGCATTTATAGTAGCAAGAGAAGGTAGGTCTAGAATTGATTATGCTTAACAGCAAGATGGCAGATTACAATAGATTATATGTTTTTAAAAATACACGTCCTTCTGGTACAAAATAATATCACAATGGACGTGTATTCATGAATCGATATCCTTCACATGAATTAATTCTTTTTGTAAACATTTAAACACAAATTCCTTGCGGTTAGTCTTTGTTGTTATTTGATCAGTCATCAAAGACACAGGTCGCAACATTGATCAGAATGAATTACGTTGATTCTGTTTCTAATCAGTCGTGGTTCCATTTAGGGCTTACCTTTGTACGACCTAACGTCTGAGGCATGTTTCCTACGGGCCGATTTACTCAAGGGGCACTAGAGCGGTGTCTAGATACCTGACTAAATAGTGTACAGGCATTAGCTTACAATTTATGCCAAGCCTTGATAACTACCATGAGGTAAAGGCCTAGGGGTCAAGAGGTGCAGAGCTTCAAGTATCCCTCTTTTTCATGTATGTTAACAAAGCGATCACAACATACGATCGACCGAGTGGGAATAAGCGTGGTTAGAAAATAGCCGCATGAATATCAATTAAGAAGGGCAAAGGGTCAGAATATTGGGTAAATGGAACCGATGACAATATTGCACACCAAAGAGTTTATCAAATACGGTCACTGAGTCTTATGTAGACCTATAGGGTAAAATCTGAGACATGAAACTTAGTTTTGATATTATTGAAATATCCCTATTAAATTATTTATAAATAATATACCTTTAGTGACATACTTAAGAATTCTAAGGTAGTTTCAGCTAATATATTTACGCTTGATTAATTCAAGGTGGGAAATCAGGTCTGTTCACCTGATTAAAAGGCTGTCACGACAAATCAAACGATCGCAGAGCTGCTAACTTTTCATATGCAATACAGGCTTTGTGCAAAATACTATTCAATCATTTGATACCATAAATACGTTCGGATTACTATGCAGAGTTTCGAACCATCCGTGTCTGAATGGTTCGAGATAATTGATTATCCTGCAGGGCAATTCTGGATACAGTGTCAAGAAGTCTAGAGATTTTCTATAGCAATAAAACTGACGAAAAAGTGTTGTCTTTGGCTCCAGTAGACTCCTTTATGGCCTTAAAGCTTGTATATCATATGATATGCTCCCTCCAATCTGACGATTATACAGATAACTATCCCCCGTAACCTGCAATTGTGTTAGGATTGATAAAGGCCTACATTCAGCCCTTTGAATAATCTACCTCAGATTTGAGGGGGTATTTACTATAGACTCAACATAAAAGTATAACCTAATGTGATTGTGTTCAACACTGAGGATATGTAATGCTGTTGATGGATTTGGTTAAGGCTTGATCATAACCTTATGCAACATTAAGGCATAATATAATTTGCTGGTATATATGATTCATAATTCTACATAATAAAGTGATCGAGCGTTGGCGATCTGTGCAATAACTGATATGAGTGCGGCAATCGAAAAGTGGATTAGAGGGAAATAGCATTATAAAATGTTGATAGGTGTTAAAGCATTCTATCTAAAAATCCACAATTAATAGAAATTCTCTTAATTGTGGATATTTTTAATTATTTTTATCATATATATATATGAAAACACTTGAAACAATTGTGAAACTTCACAATTGTTTCACGTGTTTTTATATAATGAAAATGTGCAGCTAATTGCAAATTATTAATGTGCCATTGCTTCCTTAAACATACAATATTCATTTCCTATATTAAATAAACATCCCCCCCAGAGTATTAATAAAACTATGGGTTAAGCATAATGGGTATTGTAAGAATGTCATTATGGATGCGTGAAAGAGGGCTAGGAAGCTGGAGAAGGGCAACGAATAGGTGGCATTGGTAGAAAGGCTGTTACATAATATTATGTATATATGGTTTATATAGATTCGTTCATCGAATGGACACGAAGCACTTGGCAGGACTATCAGGTGCTGGACCAGTGTCATATCATAAGTGTACCACAATCCTTTTTTTTTTTTTTTTTTTTAGCTCTATCTGTTTATACTAATACATCTGCCGCTACCATAGAATAATCTGCTGAACAGACCTTTACTGTTAATATATACTGCAAATTGTAAAGCTCACAATTATAGTATAAGCATCATTAATTTTCTAGATGCACTTTGACCGCCAAATTTGCTATAAATCTACAGTGCCAGTGCTAACGTGTATCACTGATAATTCTTATTTTGGCAAGTAGAAGAAAACCTTACCATAATCTTGAGGGAAAGGTGTAAACTTAAAACTTTTGATTATGTCTTATAGGTATTTGAAATAATAATAATATACCCAGACATTCAGGGTGATGCATGATCAGAACGCAGGTCGCAAGAATTGTACTTCAGCAATATCAATCCTTAAAAAAGATTTGCCAAGACAAATAAATGGCTGATAATCCAATGTCAACAGCAAGATTCGTACTTGTCGCAATATCTCCAGTGACATTTCAAAAGCCACATTGCATATGCGACATAACCCTATATTGGGCATTGGATAAAAATGGAAAACGTATATAGTTATAGTGGTGCTATGGGGTTTGGCCATAGGGCATGCCCGCATGGTGTTATTGTTGGAGCTGGGCCGGAAACAAACAGTGCATAGACCCGACTCACAGAGTCTTCAGGACCTGCAGGGATAATATTGATACAAATCTGGGCAATGTGTTCTGACGCACGTCTCTGGCGTGGAAAGACAATGTGAAAAGAAGGTCTTTGGAAATCAGCAGGTTTGTAAAAAGGCCAGGGCTATTCATACTGACAGAATAAACATGCAGAATACATGTTTTAAACATAATATTATAGAGCCGATGGTATTGTAAATGAATAGTAAGTATGGTGGTCTCATACCACCCCTCCCCAGACTGCCAAAGGCGATAAGTTTATTTTTATAATCATGAGAGTGAACAGGTGCCCTTACTGTACTCTGCAATTATACTAACTATAGTCCTTTTTCAACCAGCAGCTAGGCAAAATCCATGTATAGACCTATTCTGAATGACAGGAAATGGTAGCTATTCAAACGTGGTATAGACTATCTTTGGTGAAATAACACCTCAGCAATATCATACAGTTTACCCATGCATATGCAAGTAATTGATCGTGCTCTATGCCAACAGAGCTCGTGCATGTCTGTTGAATCTATAACCCCTTCGCATCTCTCTGTATCAATAGGCCTATGCTATGCCTTCTTTTAAGCCAGTTATTTAGCTGATGAGATGTTTAAAGTTGGTTTTCCGAACGCCCACATCCTGTCCCGACGCGATCTGTCCGGTCTTGGCATAAGTCAACTCCGGGCATGCAGATCATAAATCGCCTGGTACATGGCCGCTTACCTCTCCTGCACCTTATCAAGGGGCCAGCATGGCTGGCACTGGACAGGCCCTGCTTATGATATTACCCGGGACGACTCTTTATGGGTTCTAATAAAGGGACTCAATTGAATTTGACACTCAATGTCTCATTGTTCACAAACAGGTGGGAGCTATAAGCAATTCCACGATTGACGTATGAGGTGTCCCAAATACCAATGGAAGTACTATTGGCTCTATATGAAATCACTGGGCCGTCTTGTATTATTTCATTATTAGACCGGCGAACAGTGACCAAATTATCAATGATATAAAACATGGAACAGTAGGCCTAATAGGAACTTGTCATCACTAGTCGTTTTAACCAAGAAAAGAATCTCTATAATTCTGATAAATGCGTCAAAGTTTAAAGCACGATAGTCAATAAGATAGCGGAGCAGTCCACCAAAACAGTTACATGTACTTGACTTGGGCCAATAGTTCAATTACCAAAATGTGCTGTAATTCACAACCAGTTTATACCAAATTTCTATAAGCTCTTATATTATCATAGACATGATGCTTATATTAGGAGTAAGGCGCCAAGAACCATTTAATTGAAAGAATGAAAGTTTATAGGTATATATAATATCGAACAGAAAACAATACTCTCCCAGATCTTTCGAAATTGAAACATTGGATGGTGCCAATCCACTATTCTCCACTGATATTCGTCAATTCACATCAAAAGAGTGCCCCTAATCTATTGCATTATTCTCTAATTTGGGGTATATGGGGACACTTGATTAAATTCTAACAATAAAACTGCTCCCACACAATGAGATATTTTCTGATCCTGACCTTTATAATCCGTAGTAAAGCCACATCCTTGAGTGTTATACAGATTAATCTGCGGGAGATCTTTATTAGAAGTACGCCTACTGACTCGCTACTAATGTGTCTAGACTCCCACTCACTGAGTGCATTGCAGGGGACAAGGAAAAAGGTGAGTTACTTTAAATATTTCTTTGCATGTGAAAAAATGAAATTAACATTCCAAATGACCTATAGTTATAGAGGGATTCAGATGATGTACTTGATGTAATAGGCCCTTCCGTTCAGGGGAATGACCCATGAATTTCAGTGATCTGCATGAAGATACGGACATGTGTTATCTGTATAGCCTTCATGATTATAGGCTACATAACATCATGCAGACTGACATCTAATTCAGAGTATTCTATGTCCTTGTGTCTCATCTGTTATGGTCATTGTGTCAATATGCATCATCGTGTATGTTTGTCAACGATAACTATTCATATGAATCTCAAACATTATGTGTGAGTCGTGTATCAATGGGAAGTATAACCAGTATAGGTATTGTTTTTGACAAAAGAGGAGGGGCGGGGCGTTGATTGAGAATGGGAATGAGTCGTTTTTGGAAGGAGTTGTGTTCCTCAATATCATGAAGGTCTACATGTATGTGTGTACACATTATACATAATTGAAAAGTTTTCAACTTCCCCTCCAGGTTCTCTTTTAACCACGATACAATCATATATAGTCAGAGGCTAGATAAAATCAATCCAAATAAATCTGTTTAATTACTCATATATAATACGATTCACTCACCTTTTGGCGTTTTTAGAGCGCACCAGGAAGACGTCGCCGCACGCTCCTTTGCCGATCTGACATATGATTTGGTAATTCTCCATGCCTGCTGCAGAAGGCGTCCCCGCGGGGGGCATTCTCCATCCCCTCCTGTCGGGGGGCGGGGGTAGGGGGGCGGTCACGGCTCAGCGGCCACCGGGAGGCGCAACCCCCGGCCCATCGTGGAGGGGGTCAGATGGGTTACTGTTGGACGGTAAGGGTGCCGGGTAATGCACCTTCCAGGGTATGTTATTCTGTAGATATATCTGAAAATGAGATACATAAAATTAAATTATTGTAGATTATCTGACGGCTAGAGATATACATAAAAGGCATAGTTGTCAGAGGTGGATGGTGGGATTCTAGAAAGGGGATGGGATGAGGTATTGTACATTTTGAAGGAATTTTACATGAGATCATTGTACATAAAAATTTAATGTTGATGTATTATCTAGTGTTTGTCTAAAAATAGGAAGAAATGCGCCTCACGTCCCCGCCCCGCCTGCTAGGTGTAAGATATAAGGCCTGCATGCGTCGCACGTTTAGGTTGTATACGATCATAATGATAAATATCATAAATTGTATATAGCTTATAATGTGATCGACCTAAAAAGTATTAGTAATCAATGACTGATAACGCAATTTACGTTAGCCTGTACTTCACAACGACAAACTATTAGGTACAATTTCATTAGCTTGATTATAGGCCTACCGTACACGCTCACTATATATCCATATTGATTTGTAATGGCCAGATTGCCATTATAACACGCACAGTATGTTTTATATTACTATGTCTATATAGCCTCATTAGATATTAACAATAGCCTATTTAGTTAAATATTATAATAGCGATATATTCCCTGAGAGTAATTAAGTTCAGTTTGATATATGCCACCATGACTAGGGTCCCAACAGCTAAATTACTGACAATATTTAAGATAAATCATTAATTTTTCCAGCCATCTGTGTGTAGAAATACGTTTAGGTAGCATGCAATGGAATATATATATTGTGAATTAAAACTTTATTTAAAGGATGATTGGGAATTGGGCTCTTTCAAGTTTCTGCTCAGATCAGAAAAGGTACATTTGAAGACTGTTTAATTACTTTTAAGAAAAATAATCACATACGTTTACGACTCATACCTCTCTGCAATATATATTCTATCAAGACCGATTTAACCCAGATATACGTTATAAACGTCCCCTGGACCTGTTCAAATGTTGTAACAATTCCTTACCTTTAATAACTATGACTGGGCTATGTTAGTCTGCTAAACCAGGCAATATATGGCGGGTGGTCCACAGTGTGCACAAAATAATCCAAGCCTTGGGTTACTGCGCTCCAACAATCAATATAGGCTTAATACCACCGACTATTAGGCCCAGTGTAAGCAGAGACCGATCACTGCCTGGCCTGGCCTACTGAGTACAGGTGTTATCAACTCCAACCTGGGTACATGTAGCTCTACCTCAGAGCTTTAGGCCTATAATATAGAAACAGGTCCGTGACACTATGGTAAATCCCCAGTCTCCGCTGTTTACACACGAATTCCACTACGATCTGTCAGATTCCCAAATTGTATCTCTGCTTTATCCAATTGGCTATAAATGTTACACAGGCCATGTGGGACCAGTTGCTACATGTCTTGGGCGGCCATCATGTAAACACTGGCTACCACAGTGTGACGTGTAGAAGGTGGCCCCTGATTGGTAGGGCTCTGTGGGGGCAGCCAATAGAGGCCGGGATCTGATTGAAGTGTTATCCGGTTGACCCTTTCCCGCCGACCACCGAGGACAAATTGCCCAAGTTAGGTTTGTGTATTGTAAATGGATTCACTAGTTTTGTGACCACACAGAAATGTCAATACTGTGGTTGTTACTTATATGCCTATCCATGCATATAAGCTACTTTGATTACCAAATTAACCTTGTTTCCTAAAATAATTAATCCATCTTCATAATATGGAGCCATTAAAAAAGTGATGTCATGTTATCCACCATACCGAAATGATGCATTTAAAGTTTATGAATTACATATCCCCTATTGCATGTTAATTCTGATTCTAAAGTGTCCTCTTTGAGGAAAAAAAAAGTTTCGGTACTCCATATCAAAGAACACGTTTTATTGATTGGCATTATATTATTTTCTCTCTATTGATTTAATGACACGATTTTAGGTCTAAAACTCAGTCCAAAGACCTAATGTCGCTTTTGGTTTCTTAACCCTGGATAATTATATCAGCCGTAGGCTTAACAATGTATCCTCGTTTAAACTGCTAGATTAAATCAGGGAGTATATAACAATTGAATTATCTGCGATTAAAGCGCGCGACAAAGAAACAATGCCTAATCCGTCAACCGGACATCGCGAATAACACAATGAAGAAGTTTTGTAATGCAGTTTAAAATCCCGGTTATGACTCTAGTACCTAAAATATTCAGTAAAGATAGAATCCTCTATCTGAACCGTTTTTTTTATTGAGTGCCTACCGTATAAGTTAAAGGAGAAAAGAAACAGGCCCCAGTGCTTCAGACTGAATGAACATAGCTTCTCCTGTGCGTCTATGCTACCTCTTCCATGCATAATAAACTCGAAGCGGGTGTCGAGTGGTCGGTGGTCTAAGGCCATCAGGGTATGTAACTCATAGCAAAACTGTAATATGATCTCTTGATATGTAGATAAATTTCCAATATCAGTACGTGCATGTGTTTTAATTAATTTAAGTCGATGCACATGAATTTGAAAAAAGAAGTTTGGCCACCTTTTCCCACTTAGTCAATTTTCACTTTAAAATCGTTATTTTTATACGTTTGATAATGCGCTCGCTGTCGTTTTCTCTGTTTCTATAGCTATCTATAAGCAACGTGAAGATTCATGCATGTCCTTCTAAGTCAAACCAAATGTTAGTGCACATGTAATGCTTACCATTAATAAAATGTTAACTCATGAACGACAATTGTATAAAAATAGAATTTTATTCAACTTGAAACATAATAAGTATTGGATATGCAACTGTCAGATGTGTATGGAATAGCAATGGTACCTAGGTATTTTGTTGAGGTTCAATTAATGGAAAAATGCTGCCATAGTGTTTTCATCGGAGTGATCGGTGTACAGTGAATCTGAAGGTTATCACTGTCCACAATATCGTCATCCGTTCCCACCTTTGTCTTTCTTGGCGACTTCCTAAAATAGCAACATAAGAACAGGAAAATTAGAGCAAATCCCATGTTTTGCCCCTCAAACAATTATCATCCTTACTTCAAAACAATGCGAAATACCATACGTTTAATAATCCCTGTATCGTTGGATGGCAGGGTTTTGCTTTAGCATAAAATATATTCAATATGAATAAACTACAGGAGTTGAGAAATACACTAATATAATTTTAGTGTATTTCTCAACTCCTGTAGATTGTATATAGCCAGAAATAAAGAAATAGTTGTGTTCCAGTTTCATCACTTGAGAAAATAGGGTAGGTCGGTCAGTTTTTGTTTTGTATATTTTGCCACTTTATTTCCAATAAAATGCCTCCCCCCCATGATCCCCAGAATCTATTTCTCACTCTCCTTAACAGCCTTCAAAAACTGTAGGGTCAGTCGAGAAACTGGAACAGATTTTTTTTTTTTTTTTTTTTTTTTTTTTTTTGGGGGGGGGGGGGAGCTGTCATGTTTTTGTTTTTTTATGTATATCATAGGGCCACCATCTTCACCATTTTCATTAACAAGCTCATAACGTTAATTACCTTTATCATTATAGAGCACATTGATACCGTTATAATATAACGAGAACTTCGCCTATTCACGTGATTTACCAAAAATAGTTCTTGCATCACGCTGAAAGTACTATTTACATGTAATACTTATAACAAGTTCGCATTTGTTTAAAAAACAAAAGAACACCACTGATTAATGTGATTAAGTGCACGATTAAGTGCACGTTAATTACTAATAAAATAAGTTTATTTAGTTTTAATCTAAAATTGATGCTGATATAAGAAATAGAAAAATTGTATACTTTGCATGAAAATGAAAAACCTAAAGTCTGCTTCAAACAAATGAATAATGTTAGATGGGCATAAGAAAACATAACAATATATATAAATGTTATGAAATATTTAAAAGAAAAAGTCTTAACATCTGCTTGGAGAGTAACTGTCATAAAATCTGCTTGGAGAGTGTACAGCTTAAAATCTGTTTAGAGAGTGATGAAAACCTTTTTGGAAATTACCAGCAGTCAAAACATATAAACTTGATGGAAAAATAAAAAATTGAAACTGAAACATCAGCTTGGAGAGTGTAAACCCTAAAATCTTCTTGGAGAGTGCCAGCAATCAAAGCATATAATCTTGATGCAAAAATACAAATTTGATACTGAACATCTGCTTGAAGAGTGTACACCCTAAAAATCAGCTTGGAGAGTGATGCAAACCTATTCTGAGATAACCAGTACTGAAAACATATAAGCTTGATTCAACAATAAAGATTTGAAAACGAAACATTTGCTTGGAGAGTGTGAACCCTAAAATCTGCTTCAAGATTGATAAAAACCTGTTTGGCGATTACCAACACTCAGAACATTTCAACTTGATGCAAAAAAAATAAAAATTTAAAACTGAACATCTGCTTGGAGAGTATAAACCTAAAATCTGCTTGGAGAGTGATAAAAACCTGTTTAGAGATTACCAGCAGTCAAGACATTTACACTTGATGCAAAAATAAAAATTTAAAACTGAATATCTGCTTGGAGAGTGTAAACCTAAAATCTGCTTGGAGAGTGATGAGAACCTATTCGTAGATTACTAGCAATGAAAACATCTAAACTTGATGCAAAAATAAAAACTTGAAAATGAAACATCTGCTTGGAGAGTGTGAACCTTAAAGTCTGCTTGGAGAGTGATAAAAACCAGTTTGGAGATTACCATCAGTCAAAACATTTAAAGTTGATGCTAAAAAATAAAAAATAAAAACTGAACATCTGCTTGGAGAGTGTAAACCTTAAAGTCTGCTTGGAGAGTGATAAAAACCGGTTTGGAGATTACCATCAGTCAAAACATTTAAAGTTGATGCTAAAAAATAAAAAATAAAAACTGAACATCTGCTTGGAGAGTGTAAACCTAAAATCTGCTTGGAGAGTGATAAAAACCTGTTTAGAGATTAACAGCACTCAAAACATTTTAACTTGATGCAAACAAATAAAAATTTAAAACTGAATATCTGCTTGGAGAGTGTAAACCTAAAATCTGCTTGGAGAGTGATGAGAACCCATTTGTAGCTTACTAGCAATGAAAACATCTAAACTTGATGCAAAAATAAAAACTTGAAAACGAAACATCTGCTTGGAGAGTGTACACCTTAAAGTCTGCTTGGAGAGTGATAAAAACCGGTTTGGAGATTACCATCAGTCAAAACATTTAAAGTTGATGCTAAAAATAAAAATTAAAAACTGAACATCTGCTTGGAGAGTGTAAACCTAAAATCTGCTTGGAGAGTGATAAAAACATGTTTAGAGATTAACAGCAGTCAAAACATTTAAACTTAATGGAAAAAGAAGATTTTTAAAACCAAACATCTGCTTGGAGAGTGTAAGCCTTAAAATCTGCTTGGAGAGTGATGAGAACCTATTTGTAGATTACTAGCAATGAAAACATCTAAACTTGATGCAGAAATAAAAACTTGAATACGAAACATCTGCTTGGAGAGTGTACACCTTAAAGTCTGCTTGGAGAGTGATTAAAACCTCTTTAGACATTACCAGCAGTCAAAACATTAAAACTTGACAAGAAAAGAAAATTTTGAAAATCAAACATCTGCTTGGAGAGTGTAAGCCTCAAAGTATGCTTGGAGAGTGATGCCCATACAGGATATTTCTAATCATAGCCCAGGCATCCACCATGGCTGTAGTCATTCCTGGCCACAGGTTCCACCTGGTTCCACATGGCTGCATGGACTGCTGGTCACTCAGTAATCCACTTGTTTACCTGATGCCAAGGACACTCTCACCTGTCATGGTAGACTTGCCTAGTACATATACCTATACCTACTTACACTAGGCCAACTATAATCACTAACACTTGGGTAAAACTAAAATATAAAAGGGACCTTCACAATTCTAGTAAACAGGATGTGAGGTGGTCTGAGGTCAACTTTGAGGTCACCTGTCATTGAAACCAATGGTACACTCAGGCCAACTCCATATCTGAGCATAACCTTGATGACCTTTGTACCCTTTAACCCTGCTCAGAATAACTGGCGACTCCAGACTATTAATTGATGCTGTCGGGTACGTTTTAGTCATAGAGGCCTCAATGGGCGGGAGGTATATCCCCCATTAAGGATAGAGACCTGTAATTGTCACCTGATTCAGTAAAGTCGCAATTTCTCAGAGTTGAGATAAATTTTCAATTGCTACTTCATACATTTATAAAGTTATATTTAGGCCGACAAATCAGATTCCACAAATATATGAGAGCCGTGCGATAATAACTATTATCACGTGTTTCTATCCTTATGATCATACTAAATGCCCTTTCCCGTGAATTTGTATAGATATTTTTATAAATATGGGGTTGTAAATAAAGCTTCCTTTACATGTAAACCCACCCAAATGGCAATTTCAGTCCATGTTATAAAAACTACAAATCAATGAAAGGCCTACCTGTTGAATTTGTTGTGGGAAGTCCTCTAATCGACTTTGTACACAATCCATGCAGAAGCGCTTGGAATAAAATAAGCTGCAATCCTAGAAAGAACAATTCAATTAGAATGCAATTATCTATAGAATTATAACTCTTTTATTTCGCGATAAACAAAAGTTGAGTAAAAATATTCATAAAACGTAATGTTCAATTTCTGAATCAGGTCATACATAAACTATACGCTATTTCAAATAGTGTACTAATAGGAAAGGCGAACTGAGTTGCGGTCGTCAACAACTACAATGACGATTATAACTTACATTTACACACATTCGTTTTACTGATCAATATCTTTTTCTTAATGCATTACATCACTACCAAACAAACTGAAAAATATATCTTTCATGTGCAGAAACACTGTAGCATACAATTATGGGTTCGATGTCAAGAACTTGTTTATTTGCATCTGGATCTAAAGATCTAGACCAAGTACCTACTTGAACAATGACTAGATCTACATGTATTGTTTTATTTCATATTCACCTGTTTGACGCAGACACACTTGTTGCAGAGGGAACAGTTAGACCCGAGTATCAGAGGGGGATGTTTGCCGGTCCTGTCACTGAATGGGTCCTTCATCACATAGACTTCCTCCATCAAACTGGGAAAACAGAGTTGTAATATCAAAGAGATCATGTGGAAAAACCATTGTGAATTTGTTCTTTTGGTGATGGTCACTTTTATGACATTTTTTTTTTTTTTTTTTTTTTTTTATTTCGCAAAAAACAGTAAGACAATTCTCAACGCTAAGCGCTGATTTTCAGAATTATACACTGGATTCTATCAAAGGTTAAATATAACCGTAGCATTAGTGGTAACAGGTGTTTAACAATTATATAAATTCATATACAATTTAATTACACATTTAAAGAAATAAGGAATATGGAGGAAGGAAGGGGGGGGATGGGACATGGACAATACATCTATACAGCCTATGTTATACCAAGATACGCCTTACATCTAAATTTAAATTCAACGTAGGAACCCGATTGTTGCAATACAGCAGGAGCTTCATTCCACATAGTGCTACCAGCATAGATAGGTGATGAGAATGTCTTTGTTAAGACCACTTCAGGGACCTTCAAGACTAATTTAGCAAATTGCCTTGTAGGTAGATCACGATCATCTATATAAAGGGGATCAGAAGATCTTTTATACATTAGTCCCAGCAAATGTAAAGATCTTCTTTGCTCAAGATTGCCCATACCAACTCGACGTATCCTCTCCGCTTTGTCAATTTTATCACCAAATACGATTCTAGTAAATCTATTGAACATAGCCTGGAGACGATCCTTTTTTTCATTAGACAATAAAATATAGTAAAAATCATTGTAATCAAACAAAGGTAAAATTGTTGTTTTGAACAAATATAAAGCAGTTTCAGTTGACATTAAATGTCTGATTTTTGAAAAAGTTACCTTTTTTGCAGCGAGAGAACCTATGATCTTATTGTATTGGGCATCTCCTGAAAATTTCTTATCTAACATAGTACCCAAATAATTGTATTTATCCACACAATTTATCAAATTCTCACCCAGTTTCAAAATGGGAGTTCCTAAAGTTACTTTCCTATATGCATAATGAATGTACTCTGTTTTTTTAGTATTTAGTGTTATCCTATTGTTGATACACCAATTAAAGACCTTATCTAAATCAGGTTGCATATCACTATATACTGTGGCACAATCTTTGTTTGCATGATATAGTACAGTGTCATCGGCAAATAACAGACAATGTGAGTGTAACAAAACATTAGGCAAATCATTTATGTAAACCAAAAACAATGTAGGACCTAAAGTTGATCCCTGAGGAACTCCAGTGACCAGACCATGCTCATCTGAGTAGTTCCCTTTATATAATGTGACTTGACTACGGTTTGTTAAATAATCCTGGAGAAGAGCAACAGTTTTGGGTAATATTCCACTCAGGGTAAGTTTTTTGAGCAGTATTTCATGATTTATTGAATCAAAAGCTTTTTTTATATCTAAGAATGTTGATAAAACTATTTCGCCATTATCTAAATGCAACATGACATCATCAACTAATTTTGATACCGCCGATGAAGTAGAATGATTTTTTCGGAATCCATGTTGTAATTTAGTGAAAAAATGAGTGTCTTCATAAAACTTCTTCAGTTGGTCATGTATCAACTGCTCAACCAACTTTCCTATGACAGGTAAAATTGAAATTGGACGAAGATCACCAGGTGTAGTAGGATTTGGTATTTTCATCAATGGAATAACGGTTGCTGACTTCCATACATCAGGAAAACTGGCTGTCTTCACTACCAAATTAGCCAGACACAATAATAATTCTGGCTTATGTAACATGGCATCCTTAAATAAGCGCGTACCGTACTCTCTTATACCAGAAGACTTATAAATGTTAAGACCTTTAATTTTGGAGATAACATTCTCAAGTGTAAACTCTGCTAAATTAAATTTATGAATATGATTAGGGTGATCATCCAGGAAGTGCGTATCAACATTCTCACCAAATTCCCTTGAAAGCCCGGGTCCAATTGATGTAAAGAATTCATTAACAGACTGGGCCACTGAGGCATTGTCCAATAATTTACCATCGTCATCCCTAAGTAAGACACTACATGTATCAGTAGAATTAAATAGTTCTGATTTAATAACTCTCCAGAACTTCTTAGCATTATCATCATACTGTTCCAACTGTTCCTTAATAAAGTTACTCCTTGCATATCTAAATGCAACATTTGTTCTATTCCGTAAATTCTTGGCCAAGAATAAATATTCGTCGTTACCGGTCAATCTAGCTTTCCTGAAAAAATAATCGCGGTCTTTCTGTAAACTAAGTAACTCATCAGTTAACCAGCCAGGACGATCAACCGAGACAAAATAGTCTCTATATGGACAAAGAGAGTCTGCGACACTAATCAGGACATTGTGAATACCATTCCAGCAATCCACTGGGTTATCGGCACGATAAACAGCGTCTAAGTATATATTCCGATTCAATTCAAGTTTAAGTTTATTAGTTGTATATTTCTGATAACTTCTGCCAGTAATTTTCATCCTATCTTTAGCCACCCTCTTCTTCTTTTTGATAACATATATAGGTAAATGATCACTTATAAAGTAATCAAGTACCCCCTTGTCCATTACATGGGTCATATTGCAGAACATATTTACAAAACATTAAAAGGGGGTCTTGTCTTTTTGAATTAATTTCAAATTCACTGTGACACTATTCAATACCAAATTTCCTAGAGCCAATATGTATAACATTTCAAATTCTTAGATTCAATGTGCATTCCAAACAGGAGACATGACATAGATGTAGGGGAGCCAGTTTTCGCGCATTAGGGGCAAAAAAATAAGTTTTAACAAAATATATCAAGAAAAAAAAAAAAATTAATATTTTTTCACATTATATGTACGGGAATGACGTTTATGATAAAATCATGAAAAGAAATATCAAAGTTTGGAAATATTTTCGTAAAATATTAATGTTTTACTTTTACATGTTAATTCTTCAGTTTTCGCGCACCTAGTGCCTATTTTCGTGCATTTTGGTGTTAGTTTTCGCGCATTTACCCATATTTTAGGTGTAAAATGAGTAAAATATTCAAAAGAAAGAAATTGTCTTATATGGCACATAAGAAATAGGCTATCTATCGATATCTGTTAATGAAAATAAATTTTGACTTTTTGATATCTTGTAATAATGCATTCTAGAAATGAAATCCTAAATAAGAAATGTATGAAAAAGGGAACAAATACGCATATTTGTGCATTTTCAATATATGACAAAAGCATCAATTCCTGTTAGTAAAACCCACACAAAAAAGTTTGCTTTGACTGTTTGGTTGATGTTATTTAAGGAAGGCATCTTAAAATCCTATGGCCTCCTATGGGAGCTTGTTTTGAAAAATTTTCCAAGTTTTTCCATGAAAAAAATTGTTGAAAATTCGGAAAATTCGGAAAAATACGTGAAAAATGTGCGAAAACTGGAGAGTCCCCAATTATTTGTCATTAGTTTTCATGCAGGGGTCTATTTTGAAAATTATACATATAAAAGGTGCTATCTGATTTGTAAATGAAGTTATGTCACTTTAAACTAATATCCAGAAAATTTAAGATGTAGGCCTATTGGTTGTCTATTTCTTTTGATATATCATATCTTAATTTAAAATTAAGAAAATATTAATTTATAAAGCCACAGACGTTTTTCCTAATATCAGGAATCAATTATCCTATATTTGCCTCTAAAATACACAATTTTCAACAAATTAACCTAAAAATTGGATAGAGTAGAGGAGCCAGTTTCCGCGCAGCACTAGTTTTCGCGCATTTTACACATTTTTATGAACGCATTTTTTCTAAATGCACCTAGAACCCGTTTTTGGTACCTGAGGAACATCAAGACATTACTGCCCAATAAATTTGACGTTTTTTAATTGTGTATCACAAATATTCAAGTATTCTAGCAGCAATAACATGTAGTGATGTCTATTTTAATTAGAGAAATAGTGGGAACCTTAAAATATCATATTTTCTCAAATAAGAAATAAAAATATAATTTCTTGAACAAAAAAATAATAATGAAACTTCAAAATGTTATGGATATTAGTTTAAGGTAACATGCCGTCATATTAGTATCAGAAATGTAATTATTTCAATGTAAATTAGAAAATAGACCCCTGCGTGAAAAATAATGACAAAAAATTGGGCAGTTGCTAGTTTTCGCGCATTTTTCACGTATTTTTCCGAATTTTCCGAATTTTCACACATGTTTTTCATAGAAAAACTTGAAAAATTGGTCAAAGTCAGCCTCCATATAATTTTCAGACACTTTCCTAAAGTAATATCAACCACAGAGTCAATGCAAACTTATTTTGGTAATTTACTAAGGTGCTTGAATGCTTTTGTCTTTTATTCAAAATGCACAAATATGCGTTTTTCTATCCCTTTTTTCAAACATTTCTTGTTTCGATTTTGTCATACAGCATATCATTTCTAATATGCATATTATGATTTATTAAGAAGTGTACAATTATTTTGCATTAAAGATATCAATAGATAATCTCGTTCTGATGCTCCATGTATGATATTTTCTTTCTAGTCAATATTTTACTCATTTTAGACCTAAAATAGGGGTAAATGCGCGGAAACTAATGCCAAAATGCGCGAAAATAGGCACCAAGTGCGCGAAAACTGAAGACTTGACATAGGTAAATGATTCAATAGCATATCAACCATAAAATATAATTTTTATCTCTTTTTTTTTTAAATACGATTTACCTGGCCATACCCATCCCAGAAAATCAAAAACCATGAATACATGAATTATTTTCAGTAATTTATGGCAGTAAATCCCGTTTTAGGGCCCTTAATGCGCGAAAACTGGCTCCTCTACTCTATATGCTTCATTATGACGCCCCCATGGACACAGAAATGCAAACGGATCTGTAGGACATGAATTGAAAAAATGCGTTCATAAAAATGCGTAAAATGCGCGAAAACTAGTTATGCGCGAAAACTGGCACCTCTACTCTAGATCTAGTTCTAGGTAAGGAAAATCGCCCCTACCTCTCCCTTGAGGGAGCACTGGGAGCCTTTTTATTTTAATATAGGGACCCCAAAAACAAAACCTTGAAGAGTTTTGAGATGGCTTCAGAAGTAGACTTTCTAAATGTAATGCATAATGGAGTCAGTGGATAACAACAGTAGATATACACCCATGTCTCTCCTCTTCTATGAGGATATTCAATTAAAAGTGCTCTTTTATCGCCCATACATGTAAAAATTAAGTGTCATTCAGATATGTAAGAATGATTCCTTTTAAATTTTTCCGTTGAATTCAAGCTATCGCATATACTCACGAGATGGACTTGCAGAATGGAGGTTTGTTTCCAAAATAATCATAATTTACAGTAAAATCGCACTTGCTGCAGATGAACTTTTCAGACATGTTGCATCGTTTCTCACGAGGTGGCGCTACGATACTAACACAATTTCATGCTAAAATATCCAGGGGGCGCTGTTTTTCTATTTAATTTTCGCTTACATATGCAAAGTTCATTTTTCGGAACAGCTCTTTTCATGTCAAGGTGGCAGTACTGAGCTCGTATTACATAAATCTACTCGACTTCAAGTGTTTTTTATATGCAGACCAAAGAGTATATCTAGAGATCAAAATATCGATTTAAGCTAAATCCACATTTGTTCTAGAATACCGAAATATCATATCAATATAGATCTATCGCCTTCAAAATATTTCTCAAAACCACTGCATCTCATCTTAAGAGAGTTTGATAGATATACAATTAGATAACCGCATTTTACACTAGTTCAGACCAAGTCTCGGGGATCTATTTTCTAAACTATTATTTTAGAGAGTGACATCTAGACAGGTAGGCTGGCATCCGACCGGGTTTCCGCGCACTACAACTACTGGCCGGTATTAGGTCCCTGCCGAAACTACTTGAAAATGTGGCAGTTTGGCTCAATCCAAGTTTTCTTTTGTCAATAAATGACTTAGTATTCGATCAACAAATCAGAAATGAGTTATTTTAGGGAACCAGTGTCTTTTTGTTGCACATCTGTTGCATTTGAAAGCTGATGCAGTGCCCTAAGTTTGGGACTATTTTCTCTTGCATTGGCACATTGGTGACAGGGCTCTGTTTTCTGGCGAAATGGATTTCTGAACTTTGAGTTGTATTTATATTGAATCTAGATGACATAAAATTCTTCTTTTTGGGTTATTTCTTAGTTATATCATATTGTATGACCTCGTAAAAGGAATAGCCTGTAGAATTCTTCTGAATATGTGAACACCCAATGTAAACAAACCCTAAAAAGTTACGAAAAATCAATGGCGGACGGTCGTAACGTTGGTTACTTGACCTTGACCTCCACACCCAATACTTGGCCTGTGTTCTCTGACCTGGCCAAGCGGCGCTAGGCTACTAGATAGGTCTCTGGTGTAACATACAAAATTTAAACTTTCAATCAAAACGGATTCCAACATCTTTTATCATTTCTTTATTACATGTTAAATGCCTGCAAACGGTGACATGGAAAAGTTAAGCACGCCAGGCATATAGCTTCTTGATCTTTTTTTCAGCTTAAGATATGTACAAGCGGTGGCGAACAAATTTACACCTACGTTTCTCGACAACAGTGGAACCGACCAAACCAAAGTCGGTTCTTCCAGTTAAATAAGCTCGATATGAAGCCCTCAGTTGATCTATCTTATAAAACAATCCAATTCCTCACAGCTTCCCCGACCTAGAAGAATTCACCTCTGATGAATAAATATCACGATGTCCTCTTCAACTTAAGCAAGAGTAGCCACAAGGAAATATCTAGACTACAAGAAAAATTCTTCTTCCTAGTTTTTCTCTCAACTTTCAAGGACTGCAGAAAGAAAATTGACAACAGAAATACAGGATATTTAATGAAGAATTAAGACACTTTCACTTCCCAAACTGTCAAGTTTCTAGGAATCTACAAAATAATACGTAGAGAGTTGGGATCACCATCTAATACTTTAATCTACAAAACTGTGTATTTCCCTTCCATGTCAGCTGGATCTTTAGAGTGAAATTAGGAAGTGAAAAAGAAATCAAATTGAACAAAGACGTCTACTTCTGAAAGGGTAAATTAGTTTTCAATATGAAGGTTTCATGGCCCAAGCCGTCATCACATTTTCTTTACCGTTCTTAACAACCTAATGCCTTAAGACATGCATTTGTTCCTCATATAGATAAATTACACATGGATACAAAAAGTATGCGCATGGTTTTTCAACCAGTGGGGGTGGGTTAATGGTCAATCACTGAACGTAATATAAATCGATCTAATATTTGTAAAATCATCTGCGATTTCCTGGAACATTATAATTATATTATGTTCGTGGTACTGACACTTTCATAGTCAATTTAATTTCGAGACATGAACTTCAGGTGATATATTCACAATTGACCTGACACAAGCCGGCTATATTATCTCCAAATGTCACAATGAAACACGATGCATCTGTATTGCATATAATAATGCGAACAGCTGGGTATTTTGTTTGACGGCTTGTTATTTCCAATCCCTTGCAACCGAATTACATTTATTTCTCACATTTGAAGCAAGAAAAAGATGGCTGAGAGCAATCCTGAAACCTGCTTTAAGTTTCCTCTGCTTCACGTAATGAACAGGAGTCCTTACAACTTGATGGCCTATACAATCATCATAATAGCAGAATAGATACGTCTTAGGTTATCATTTTCGCATTGTACCCCCTTTGGTTTGATAATTTTTAATACCCCATTGCCTTTACTTTTAAGAAAAATGTTCAGCTCTGCCCAAGATCACACACAGAGCTGTAAGATGTACCTGAAATATATTTTGCATAACATAGAGAGAAAAAATAACATCAAATGTACAGGAACTCATTTTTACCCATGAAGGTCCCCGTGTTTGATATACAACAGGTATATTGTCCGTCCGTTGTCAAGCTCCAGCCTGGTTGTATACTAACATCATCCGTCCCTTTAGGTTTAGGTGAGTGTTACCGTTTGGTGCAGTTAACAACGAAGAGTCGTCTTCGGACTGCTGCGACTCTTCAGGTTTAGCCGCAGAGGTCCAACCATGTATGACGTCGTGGATGACGTCATTCTGATGACGTTACTTATGACGTCACTCCTGTCAACTTTTCATATCCATGCCAGACAACGATGGGTGGGGGGCAACCGTTTGTATCTGAGCTATCACGGAGCGGTATGCTCAGGTTTACTATATCAATCCCCCCCAAGACGTAGACACGCTGGTAGTACACACACACTCATCCGTTCACACACATTCTGTCCGTCCCCTCCCGGCGCACTACTCAGTGGATGCGGGTCAGCTCCTCCACCATCTTCACCAGGTCGTCCACCGTCGCCTCACGCTTCATCCCGCTCCCGTCGTCGATCTGAAATGAGGCAAAATGAGAGTGAGTGAGTGAGTGAGTGAGTGAGTGAGTGAGTGAGTGAGTGAGTGAGTTAGTGAGTGAGTTAGTGAGTGAGTTAATAAGTGAGTGAAGTATGACAAGCGGTTACACATGGAAACTAACTAAACTAATTGAGACCAATTTTCCTGATACTTGACCCTTGAGAAGTAAATATAGAGGTTTTGCACAAGTAAATTCAACCCACGATATTGATTTATACAGCAAGGATTAGAGACCATATCAGGTTTGAACCCAAGGTATATATGCCATACTGGCTAAGTTGAATATATGCCATACTGGCTAAGTTGTACACAAGTATGATTATTATTCACTATATTCTATTGTTTGGACAAAGCTTTATAGTTCACTGTTTTGAGGTTTATGTCGTACCTGGAGCCCCTGGGCTACTTCGTGCATCTTGTCCCTGCTGAGGTCGAGGAAACTCTCGATGAGGTCTCCATCTATGAAGCCTACTGACGGCTCCGTCTTCCTGTCTGTGTAGAACGACCGCCAGCTAAGCAGGGTTAAGGAATATCACGTCTTTATTTGGTGAGAATATCTTCAGCAAAATTATTAGGTTATACCAGGACGACGGTCTAAAGTGCTCAAGGATATGGATGGAAATCGTCTGACATTTTTAGAAACCTGGGAATTTATTAGAGTCTGTGAAAATCAAACCCTTTGTATTCTACACATATTTCCTGCATTTCCCCAACACAATTTTTCTGGTTGATATCCCTTTTTGATGTAGAGGTGTCATACTGTTATACATACGGTTCTTTCCATGTACAACCTATATACAACAATGATAACGATTTGCGCATTGGTTCTTGACTTATTACGGTAACATGAAACTTAGGTCATTATGAGTATATCACTGTCTTGTATGTCGTTGGAAAGGATACAATGTGTGGTCGACTTTGCCGACGCTTTTGATGACCTTGGCCAGCTTATTTTGTACTTCAGTGAGGAAGGAGAAGAATTCCTGTGGTAGCTGTGTCACTAGACCTGAGACGGATAGAAAATATATATCAATATTCATCGTCTCATACATAAACATGAATACTTCAGTGGCCCGTTGCACAATGGGTTCGTAACAACGAAAATAATTCTTTTGAAAAAAATTAATATTTTCGTAACAAGGATGGTTTATACACATTGTTTTTCTATATTCAGAATGCAGCCAGAGAGCTGTAACTTTTACTGATTTGTCCTTAATTTTTTCCCTTTTTACATCAATTTACAGAATTCAATTTCATTCATTAGAACCAGAGATTTTATTATGTTTGTAAAATCTTAACAAAGATATCTTTGACAAAGATATCTTTGTTTGATCCTAACAACGAAATTCTATTGTGCAATGGGCCACAGGTGGCTTTAGAACATTAGATTTTTACATTAATAGTTTACTTTAATAACGTAATTGCTTTAATGGAGTAAAGAACGTTTTTGAGTAAAGTTACCTTAACAGTGGTTAAATACACAACATAAGCTCTTAGTCGGTAGGTTTTGATTGGACTAAAGGTAAACTCACCAATTGCTCCGTTCACGGTGCCAAAGAGTACAGATCCCTGGGTGGGTGTGCTCGTTTCTCCCGGGTGTTGCATCACCAACGACCCTGTAATAAACACAACGATTATTATATCATTAATTTTGGTATCCATTAGAGCCTGAGAGGGCTAAGGAATATACCTCTTTATATTTCTTGTTAACAGGGTATTTAATATTTTACTCTGAATACTCCTATCAGGACCCACGCAAAGTAGGGAAACTGGAAATTACCTTTCCCAATGTATTTCCGAAGCACTTAACAAGCTCAGAACTTTAACACGAGGTGGGAATGTGGAAAAACATATTCCTCAACGATTCATAGAATCAAGCTTTAATCACATCTGTAAATACTCTGTTGATTGTACAGAACATACCGTGTCTGAAGACGTTGACGAATTCTCCTAGATGGTAGAAACCGACTTCTTTGAGATGCTGTCGTTCCTCGTCGGTGGTGGCGGCGCTGTCCTTCTGACATGTGAACAGGTTGAAGGAGTTCTCCGCACCCAGGAACGTATCATCGTCAAGGATCTCGATGGCTGACATCCAGTTGGGGTTAAAGTCTCGCGCAATCTATTGAAAAAAGGTATTTACAATGGTGACACATTTGTCAACATTTCTTTCATCGGATCATAGGATTGCATTAAGTGGAAATGCAAGCGCTAAATAGTGATACTTCGTTACATTAGGTGATCAAAATCGACAGTATCAAAGAATTCATATTTTTTAAAGAATTTTAGAAAGAAATGAAGAAAAGCGCTATCTTAACAAAAACAAAGATTATTTCATTTAAACTATCTAAACATAAGAACGTTGGTTTTATTTCACAAAAACTCTAATATGAACCGAAGCAAGTTGAACCATAGGCCTTACCACTTTACAAAGTGTAAAGTGGTACGATCTGTCGGTGTACTCTCTGAGCATTACTCTTTTTTCCCTACATTTTGTAGTCTTCTTTTTTGTCTTATTCTTACCTCAGCAAAGTTCCCTTCCATGGACTTGTAGGCGAGCAGAGTGACGGAGCGCATCAGGTCGCCGACAAGAATGAAGTCGCCCTTAGTCTTGAGGTAGAGCGAGATGATGTTGTTGAAGTAGCTGCACTCAACCCGCAGCTCCTTCTCTGTCGTCCACTCGAACAGCCGCACCTACGGGCAAGTGAGCAGTATTGTACTTGTAATTCCTATATTATTTTCTTTCCTTTTCATTTCCTATCATTATTCCACTTAAATTGTATATACACTGCCATGTATCATCTGGAAGACCAGGGGGTTACCCTGAGGATGACTTTTTGAATTTAAGAAAAAAAGAAAAAAAGAAAAAAAAATCAGTGGCCGAGGATAATGTGGATGTGTCCACTTTACTTTTTCATTTTACTGTGGATATGTCAGTTTTACTATTTTTATTACCCCAGAAACATTTGGACATAAAAACGCAGGGAATTTGTGGTCAGGATATTATTTTCAGGCACCACAACCAATATTATAATGTTGTCGTGTCTCTAATCTTTCCAGTCATATCGGAGACAAAAGATGCACCATTTGGTGGTAAGTAAAAGTTTTTCAAAGTGTATAATCATGATATAGGTATTGGTGTGTATGCTTATAATGAAACATTATTAAATGTAATCCAATTCATAAAAGTCATAATTATATGGGATGAAAATATTTGTTCTTGGCGCCCCTTTTTTAACCAGGGTGTTTTTTTTTCTAAAATTTGTCCAAAAACAATCTTGTTTTACCAACAAATACTTCCACAGTAAGGATTCATGACATCGGTTAGATGGTTCTTGTACTTACTGTACTGTTGATGCTTGCTAGCAGTTTACCGTTGAATTCAACCAAAGTGTAGGCGGCTCCTTTAATCTCCTTTTCCGCAACCTGGGTCAGTTTACCTAGAACATACATTAGTTCTTGCAACACGCCGTGATGGAAAACGATCCCATCCCTTTAACAAAATGCATTAGGCCTAACTATCTCTTAGAAATTATCTCTCTTTAAAACGTCATTTTAGGAGGAAGTAAGGTAACTAAGACCATACTTTATACCACTGTGATTTGATATGTCTGATGACATTAATATAATAATGCGCTTTGTAAAGAAATTACTGGGTAGTAACGTTGGAAATGAGAGTAGTACTTTTTCTAGAAACAATGAGCGACAAGTTTGATTATCAGTAAAGTATGGATGAAATGTAGAGTACTTACCATCTGCATAGTGGAATATGATGATGCGGCCCTGTTTGGGTTCGGCTTCCTCGGGGTAGGCCATGGCCGTGCCCACGATGTAGTAGTCGGTGCCATCCTCCCCGAGCCGGGCGCTGATCAGACTGGTCGCGAACTCATTCGGCATCAGTTGGTGCGAGTGAAGCACTGCACACAGAGAAATTGGATGAAAACTGGTTTGTACTTTCCCGTTAATTCTAGTACATTTATCAATTTACAAAATCTAATTACATATCAATTTATATTATTTCTATGAACACTATCAAATCAAAAGCTGGATTGACAACAATACAATCTTGATTTACTACAAATAAGGTACACAAATGAAAGAATTTTTCTGAAGTCAATATCGAATGGAAGGAGCTCGATTGTAAACACATGAAGACAAAGGGCTTTTGCACCGTAATTAGTTAACCCCATTATCCAGTAAACTGTAAGTGTTTTTTACCTTCAAAGGTGTGTTGATCGAGAACCAAGAGGGAGTGAACTTCTACCTCGTCACCAAACATGTGTTCTGTCAGTGTCGTTGAACTTGTGGCGGAGAGAATCTTAGATGACGCTGAGCTACTAGACGACTGAGCCTGCAATTTAAAATCAAATATACATAATTATATCAGTGTTCATTGCATTTTTAACGCCGTCCGACCTTATTATTAGATATAACTGCTTATTCCCTAATACCTTGTAAAACCAAACAGAATAGAGGTCTTTTTTTGGCGTTGGATCATAAATGGATCTACATCTATACCTAGACACATACGAAGCCTGGTGATAAGCCGGTAACATGTGACCTCCAATTCCCTTACCTAATAGCCTCTACCAAGGTTATAGAATAGCCTCACTCTATCGTTAGAGTAACCACACACCAAACTTACAGGGTGACCTCACTCTAAACTTACAGAGTGGTTATTCTAAACTTACACTGTAGCCTTACACTAAATTTTAGAGTGGTCTCACTCTAAACTTAGTTGCCTTACTCTACCCTTACAGAGTGACTTCACGCTATCTTTACAGAGTGACCTCACACAAACTTACAGGGCGGCCTCACTCTATCCTTACAGAGTGGCCTCACACAAACTTACAGGATGGCCTCGCTCTTTCCTTACAGAGCGGCCCCACTCTATACTTACAGAGTGGCTCACAAAATGGACTGCCTCTACTTAACAACTTAACCTCGCTTACCGTAGTTCCTACCTGTGTACTTGCACTCGGGCGTGCCGGTGTGGTGCCATTATTTCCCTGCAGGTCTAACCGCATGCTTATCACACCAAACGTTTGCGACGATTCCTGGTAGGCGATGCGTCGGGGGGACTCTCCTAGGGGTACTGTCCGTATGTGTAACTTCTGTATTTCATCTATGGTTCCAATTGTGAGACAACTATGGTTGGCAAGGGCCAAACTGAAAGTAAAGGGGGACTGAATTACTTTTTAGTTTAGTGACATATGATATCATAGGACTAAGGAACCTATTTATCAAGATATAATCAGGCTGCGGCAAAAATATGAGAGATGATAAACTATTATCTTTCCGAGAATGATTCAGAATGAACAACTGAGCAAAAAGCTACTGTGTTTTATATACGAGTCCTCACCAAGGTTGCTCAATTTGATTTGTTCAAAAGCACGGTAAGAAATCAGTCTACTATTTTGTTACTCCTGATGAAGTCCGCTACTAAGGACGAAACGTTGAGTTGAATAAAGCACCCAATTTGAAATTACCTGGATGACTCTGGTTTTGTATTATATCCATTATACCATTTTTGTTGACATTATTTGACTAGGGCACTCACGATGTTATAATAGCTGGACTGTTCAATTACCTGTCAGGGTATCCGTCTGAATTAAGAGGGCACATATAGCTGACTTCTTTAAGATTAACGTTGGAGAAGACCAGTTTGTGGTTGCTGGAGTACACCACAGTCGGCCGGTCAGAGCAGGCAAAAACGTTGGTTGTTGATAAAGACTTGAATGTACGTAGCACAGTAGGCTGCGTACCCAGTGTTACTTTCTTACGGTCACCAAGGAACCCTGGAAAATATAGTACAGCTAAATTCACAACGGGAACAAGATGTAAATGTGTAAGTATAGGAATAACGCTACTTTTATTACTCCTATTAGATAAGGGTGTGGGTTTACACAACGTTTCTTTCAGAAAATTATTCTATATCTGTTGATGAAGGTATCAATGGAAGACTTGGTCAGGTTCTTACAAAACTTATTAGGGCATCAGCATAATAGAATTACCTGTGTCTATGTTGAGATTAAAATAGAAGAGCGAGCCGTCGCCGAGGGCACACAGCAGGTAGTGGCTGCCCTCAAAGGTGGTCATGAGGATCGAGCGGGGAATGATCTCTCCGCCCAACATCTCGGTGTGGAGTGGCTCTAGGCCGGGCAGTCGCAGAAGACGGGCTGAGATATCTGTCCACAGGCCAACTGCCAACAGGTGGGCGCGCGAGTCACCATCACGGAGAGGTGTGATGTCGAGACAGGCTACTTCATGTTCCATGGTCACTTGCCTGAAAAAAGTGAAGGGCATAGATTAGCTACCTAAAGGTATGTTAGTTTACGAATAATGTTATCGTATATCTATAAATTAATCGAAATTTATATTCTAGTAGCAATCAAGGTAAAAAAAAATCAGTATGTTATTTAACGTTAAAATACCAATTTTGATTGTTACAAGCTGTATCACTCACCTACCACATATTTTGTATCAAAGAATACGGCTACTAAGACTTACTTGATCTGGTTGATGACTCCGGGCTCTATCTCAAGGTAGAAGAGATCGCTGCCTACGGCACACACCACCTGGTTCGAGTTACATGAGGCCACGCTGATGTTCTTCCCGCTCGCTGGGCGCCACTCGTTCACCAGCAACTTGGTCTCGGCGCTGACCAGACGCACTGATGCAGCCGTGATCTGAGGTTTAAGGACGTAAGATACAGGTAGTAAGTGGCTGGGTTACAGTTAAGACTGGAATTAATACAATGTTCAAATATTTGCAAAACATATTTCAGTGATATCCACAACAACGAGGCGATAGGGACTGACACTTTTCACTAGATGTTAAAAATTTCCTAGGAAGGAAATAAATTTCAAATCCAAAATCATTTTGACGTATTTCAAGCCTGTATTTGACTACCAACACTCTTTCTTTTATAGCGCAAAATCCTAAAGGGACATGCCACTTTCCTAAAACAATCAATAATAGATTTGTGAGAATTTCATTTTTTCTTGCTGTAGTATCGATAATAGACCAAATCTACATAAAGCGTTTGACCCACCTGTAGCAGTTTATTGTCGACGACGTTGCCGCAGTAGAAGGTCTGCTGGTCGGCGTCGAAGCCGGCCACCTCCGTCTCCTCCACCTCCTCTCCGTTGAGCATGAGCACGCGGGTCTGGCCCACGAAGGACAGCACCAACAGACGGTCGTACTCGTCCTGGGTCAGCTTCAACGGCCACATGCCTACACAGGGAATCAGAGCAACTTTCACTTTTGAGGGATACATACATGTTTATCTACGTCCCATTGGTTAGGCCACTTTGTGTGTAGGGAAATTCATTGGGTTATTCACAGCGTTTTCTGTATTTTTTTGTGCAGGCTTATATCACAACGAGGAATCACAGTAGGAATTATACTTCAACTAAAAGAATTGGCTACTTGAACAAAGAGGATGAACTAAACATCTACAGATTTTCAGACAGAGACCGGCCGATGTTGCGGTGGGGATTCTTTGAACTCCAACCCCTCCCCCCCCCCCCCCACTACTCCCTCCTCCACCTGAGCTCGACTACCACCCTCCCCATCCCCACTTTACCACTGCCACGGTGAGCCTGAGGAAAGTGTGTGTGTGTGTTGGAGGAGGGATCACTAGTCACTCAAACTAAATCAGCCAGAACGTACTTTTTAAATCTTATTTACGTACATTCCATGATCATGTGGATATGTCAAATTACAGTTTGTTAGGGAAATAGAAGAAATAACAATGTTTACTGCGAAAACCATATACAATATGTTTTACTAGTTTTAAAAAGTATGCCTGTGAAATCACGACGTCCTGTGATTCTAGGACACCTGACCGTCCTGTTATTTCAGGTCGGGTTTATTTTATCAATAAACAGTAACTTGCATTTTTATCAATAAACAGTAACTTTTAAAAAGTAATATTCAATTCAAAAAGAATAAAACGATAAAACGGTAAATGCAACGAGCAAATTTAACATTAAATTTTTTTTTTCAGCAAACTTACCATCTACATTGGTTTTACCTTTGAATATTTGAAATTTGTATCTTGCATAACAATGGAAAATAATAAACATACATGATAAATTACTTTTTTTTAAAAATCACAAAAACGCAGGAATACAATATCGCAGCATTCCTAATAACCAAAGATGAATTAAATGCCATACGACAAGGAAATCGATATATTTAAAGGATTTTAGAAAATGTATTTAGGTTTCAGGACGTCCTGTTATTCTGGGACACTTTGTGCGACAGTTTATCAGGCCGTAGAGTTATAACAGGACAGGTTGTTTTCCCTTGGTAGCCCCAACCTGGTAAGTGTACCTATGGGCCGCTGTGCTCACCACTGTCATGGTCCTGCCTGTACGCTCCATAACCCTCCCCTCCCCACCTCCCCACTACCGTGATCCTGCACAGTGAAGTTCTCACTTCCAGTGTATGCCAAAATCTACCGGACAGCTGAACATGTCTGACACTTTCCCAACATGTCCGGTATTTGACCCTTCAACATCTCACATTTTGTCTGACGATACTTTGGTATATTGTCCATATGACATTGCATTTTTGTTAAGATTATTTTGCTTAATATTCATTTCTCCATGCCAGTCACGAAACGTCATTTCCGCGGAAAACCATAAAATTAATCAAAAACACATTTAAAATTCATTTTTAGAGAAGAAATACATTTGATATGTTAATAGGATGACCCCAACTGTTTCCTAACTAAAATAAAGCATGAAATCACCCCTAAAATTCATCACTTTTTTTTTTTGCCAACAAAATCTGCCAGGGTGCCCCACCCCCCTATATAAAAAAAATATTTCTTCTGGATTTGGAGTGATCTTAAAAATGACCCAAAATATTTCAAAAACCGCGGAAATCCGCGGAAGTCTGGCATGAGGCTGATCTGGATGACACCTAAATGCCCAATATGTTCCCCCTTAAATTTTGAACAAAATATCCGCCGTTTCACAAAGATTTTACGATAGTCATTTCCCAAGAAAATCCTAGAGAATCCTATTTTGTACCTTTAATGCCTGGCAGGTCTATGGTGGCGTGCTCGTCGATGCCGATGCCGTTGCGGATGATGCGGAGTGTGCCCTCCTTGTAGGCGCCGGAGCAGGTGACCAGCTGGCCCTGGCCCTGCCGCTCTAGGTCCACCACACACATGTCGACGATGGGTCCCAAGTTGGTGAAGGTCTCCATCACTTGAACGTAGGAATTGCTATCGTCAGCTTCCACATTGAGCTAGAGCAGAAAAAATTGGTGAAGGTAAAAGATGGGTGATTCAAGTGTTCTAGTGTTTAGAGTCACCCTGTTGGATTATTCAAAATGTGACAGGAATATGAATGCCGTAATGAAGATTATATTGATAGACAAAAAATCTTTTGATCGTGAAGTGTTCTATTATCCATCATTATATTGGCAGAATAACGTCAAAACTTCCTAAGTTTATGCTATTTTGGTGGTGCTTATTTTGACCATTTACCTTGATGAGTTGCGAGTCTCCAAGACGAGATCCTACGTATACCACTCCATTGTCGAGATAAGTGAGGCACTCTGCGATAGACGTCTGAAATGCGGCAAAACACAGTTATTCATTGGGACAACTTTACATAGAATAATATAAAAACTTTCATAAGAAACTAAGAAGTTGGGGGGGGGGGGGGGCGGGGGCTAATATTTGTTCACCAGATAGACACGCCCGCAGTTGTTACGTTTCAAAAGTTTCAAAAGAAATCGAATGAGGGTACTGAGAAACAAGAAATCCTCTCCTTTGTGGATTTGATAACCATTACCTTACGACACAGTTTAAATTTTCTGACCCACCCTGAGCGACTCACCTCTCCGAGCAGCTCCACCTTGAGGTCCTTGACGGTGATGGACCCGTCCATCTTCTCCTCCTTCTCCAGGAGCAGCATGAAGAGGCGCCCGGCCATGTCGCCCAGCAGGTACCGCGACCCATTGGCGTCCACCTTCCCGTAGCACGTGATCGTGCTTTGCTACAAGTCAGAGTTTAACAAATTCATCCTAACTGTGCTTGCAATGCCAGACTGCAAATGTCTTCATTTTCGGGAATGGTGGCTTGTATAGTTGTTGATACACCCAAAATGAAATCTTGGATGAAAGACCGTTCTAACATATTTACTTGAACATAAGATTTAATACTGAGAAATGATTATTATATACCGATGTTCCTCATAAGAAAAGTTTTTATTACAGATAATATGCAATGCATAGGATTCTGCTATTCTAAATTTTGGTACATTATCTTATTTGTACATGTATTACGAGATTTTACCTTGATGATAGGAGGTGCAATGGCAAGGTATGTGTCGCCTTTGTGGTAGGTGATGGACTCCTGTCCAATGATCAACGCTCCTCCAAATGGTGATGGCACTGGGGTAAGTGAGAGAATAACATTTTAAAAGATGATATACCCAAAATATAATATCATTTAAAGTACATTGATGACAATGAATTCGTATACATGCACGATGAATTTCCAATACAAAGCCTTTTTAAGACGTACTATCCAAATTAAACTTATTTTACAGAGACAAGTTGTA
The DNA here is from genome assembly GCA_936440205.1 of Lepidonotus clava. NCBI lineage: Eukaryota > Metazoa > Annelida > Polychaeta > Phyllodocida > Polynoidae > Lepidonotus > Lepidonotus clava. The sequence continues at coordinate 38,111,764 of OW387141.1, forward strand.
AAGCTCCCATTCTCACCTGCGATGACCATACACGCTTCGGTCTCCACGTTGTCCTGCTTCCATGGCCCTTTTGTGAATTCCTTGTCTCGAAGTGATATTTCGTAGGTCTTGACGTGACGTCCGTGTGGATCCTTGGAATGAATGATATTTGTTGAAAGGATGTTATCAAGTTTTTTATTTGGACATCTATAATACACCCGTTACCTACCCCTTGCTTAAAAATAATGTCATTTCTTTTGCGAAGTTTATAGCTGAATCAGGGCTCAACATTAAGCATTACCCGCCTGCCCGGGGCAGGTAAAATTTGTGGTGGGGCAGGTAAAAGTTGATATCCACCTGCCAGAGGGCAGGTAGAATTTTTGTAATATTTTATAATAATCAAGTAAAGAGGGGCAGGTGAATTGTTGGCCGGGGCAGGTAAAACTTAACTTGTACCTGCCCGATGGACAGGTAAGTTAAAACCCTTAATGTTGAGCCCTGTGAATGCCAATTTAAGAATGAAACACACGTAAAATTATGTAAATCGGATTACCAGGGAGATCATGTCATTGAACTATTGTTAATGTTTAATTTAATACTGCGTGATGTATATAACTAAGTATCCATGGGTCGTTTGTCCAGAGTGTCTGAGTCAATCAGACTGCGTTTAAAGTTAGCTCATTCACTTCCCAATAGTTCAAAAGAAATGAACGATGAGGGAGCTCTTAATATGAAAGGGTTTTATTCAATAAACATCTCATCCCGAGTCAAAGCCACCATGTATAAGTCTCCATCAGTCCACCTCCCATCTCCTATCAGCAATCAACCACATTTAGAATACAAGTTGTTCCAACACATCCTAGACCGCCCTAGTGCTTAGCTCTATCACAATCCTTTGTCCGAGGTAGTTGGTATAGGTAAACTCCGGTCTGCTGCGCGGGAGCCGATGTACTAACTCCAAGTAGCTCCTTTGCTAAACTTACTCAGCTGACATTCTCACTAAAACTGCCTGCTCCTCACTTTGCAACACCTTTTATACTGGTTAACAGGTGGCGCTGGGAGCGTAAAATATCTCTTTTTCTAGAAGTAGACTAGAAGTAGACTTGCTAAGCCCGATCCTTGTTAGATTATACAACATGATGATATATTAAAAGTGCTAAGCTATTAGTACATCATGGTTTAAAACTGAAGAAAAGATTACCTGGTGTACGAGGATGATTGTTGGTGCGGTAGTGCAGTGTAAGAACTGGACGTCCAAAACTCGCAACTCTTCCAGCCTGCAAGATAAGGTTTTTTTTAATGCCAACTGATATCAGTTTTGAGTGCTTTATTTTTATTTCGCTTAGTCAACAATAATAAGGAAACGTTTCGTGGAGTAAAATAAGACAAACAAACGTGAAACATGAGGGATACTTAAACGTCAAGTTATAATTCCAAATATTAAATTCTTCTAAAGTACCACATCGCCTGAATCATCATTTTTTGGTCGAAATACTGGTAAATTCACCAAAGAGAAGATGTCCATGGGATACCGACCTGATGTTAAAGGCCTTCAGCTCTCTGTTTTCACGGTCCAGTGGAATCACCTTGAAGAGCCCGTCGTATAGACGCAGACCAATGATGCGGCACTGTGGGTCGAGGATTCCGATGATCCCGGTCTCTGAGGGACGTCCGATACGGTCCTTCAGGATGAAAGGAAATAAAGTTGTTGTTTTTCGTTAAAAACACCTTTTCTAACCATCATGTTAGAGTGCCTATATGCAAATACAAATGATCAAAGAACAGGCCTGTAAAAACCACGTCACTGTTTTAGAAACTGATGCACGCTTACCATTAGTTGTACTATAGTTTAACGACCTATTCGAATACTATTAGTGAGTAATTCTCTCTGCTAATACTACCACAATGTCACAAGTACTTGATCAAAGGTACTTAGTGCGGAGAAAAAATTATAACGACCTGTTATTTTTACCTCAGGCCTTAAACACTGTCTAAAGTTGACCTGTGGCGTTATTCATTTGACAAATGTGAGGCCCCTACTTATGTAATGAATAGTAATGTAGAATATAATGTAAAATAATTAACTGTTCTTATCATATTTACGACCCATTCTTACCTGTACATTGCCATGGGCACGTGTAATAATCTGGATATTATCGCCCTCCTGCTCACATTCCAGGATCATCGCATTGTAGCGCGACGTCAGCAGGAACAAATGGTCCCGCGTCTCGCCCGGAGGCCGAAACAGCTCCATGACCGTGATGCGGCCATAGATGCCCACTTCCTTCACGGGACGAAGGCCCTCGGGGGTCACCAGGTAGATCTCCAAGCGGGTGTTCTTAGCGATGATCAAGTTCAAGTCATCTTCAGAAGTGAAATTACCTATGAGGAAAGAAACTTGATATTACTTGACTGTGAAAGAAGAAAATCGGTGTAGACTTGTGGTGCTACCATATTTTAGGTGAGAAATGTAAATCACATCTTTCACTTAGTCAACAATAATAAGGAAACGTAGGTTTCACCTACAATTACAATGTACTAGGCTTATAGTTTAACTTGAAGATAGACTACGGTGGTTGGCAGCTACTTTGTGCTTATTACAATTGTTTTCATCACTCAGTGAACCAGTATGCTGGGATAAGTTCTGGGTCAATAGTCATGCAATTTCGTATAACAAACAGAAAGCCATACATAGATTTCACTAGTAATGCATGATTTTTCCATTCATACCTAATTACCTGTCCCACTTCTAGTTTAATCAGCCCCTAGTGGGAAAGGCTTATATGTCAAATGTTGTTTGTCCTTTTTATTCCCTCAAGGCTTATCACATATAAAATAAATTGGACCTTTTCTGGTGTCCACATCCATTAAATTTCTATTGACTGAAATTCAATTACTTTTTAAGGGTTCCACGAGTTTAGTCATCGATTCCTTTAAATGCTCAGAAAATGTACCTGACCTCTATCTAGTTAAGATATCTGAAATGCAACAGAAATGATAGTACATATTTCTTATAGAGGTTCTGTTCGTCCCTGGAATGAAACTGTCCAGGGACGAATCTCTCACAGACAGGTGTGTGTGTCATAGGCCTATCTGGGTCAGTGAAGTCCTTAGTGATAGTCATGCATGGTTGCTCACACATGACTAAGGCAGAGGGGGGCAGATCAGGTTAAAAGATAAGGACTGGAATGACCAATCAGATACTGTGAGATAGGGCAAAAGTGTCCCCCTCTGCCTCTGGCTCTGCCTCTGGCTCTGCCTCAACTGAAGACAATTAAGTCTCATAAATCTATCATAATCAAATGGCAACATGTCCCGTCTGTGAACAAGCTTGATTTCTATTCCTACATAAACAGGCAACTTGTCACTCGACGATGCTATATCAATATGTTAGGAAGACTGTCAGCATCCAAATGCACGTATTTGAGTTTTGACACATGGGGGGAAAATAGCCATTTGCATGTCTTGCGCTCGCGAGACAAATAAACATGGCGTTTTGACCAGCGGCGCACGATGCACAACAAACCGGTGAGTCGAAATAAAGGGTTTTTCACTTACCTGTTACACATGCATTAACTCCAGTTGGCTTATGAGCCGTAACGACATAATTATAGGCCATTTTTCACGATGACAAGATGAACTACACAGTAATTTTCGGCAAGATTTCTCCTTTGGAGGAGAAATACAACCGGAAATGGCGGCTGGTTTCTTTTGCGCATGCCCCGCGCGAAAATTGACCTGCCGAAAACTAGCTCAGACAAGACTGAAATGTGGAAAAATACCAAATGCCTTGAAATGGTTATCTAATGTCTAAATTCCCTATTATACAAGAGAATAGTATATTGTACACTCCGTAGAAAGGTGCAACCAATAAAGTTAACAAGTATCTTCTCACTGTCAGTGGAAATAACCGACGAAAGATAGATAAAAAGAACTGTCTGCAAAAATAACCCACTCCGAGACTGAGCGCGTTCGGAAATGTAAATATTTTATATAAGCTAGTTCCCCCCCAACTCTCGGAGGCTGATATAAGGTGAGGCCAGGTCACGAGAAGGCTTAAGGCCTTGACCCGGCATACTAAGTTAGGTGAATAAAGAGACGGTGGTTGGCGGAAAATGACCAGCGGTCCGGCCTTTATTGAACTAGTAAAAACAAAAGAAAAAATTGTTGATGTTGACAGCCCGGTTTCTAGGATATGAATGGCTTCCAGGCCGTTGGACTGTGACGTCACAGGCTGATGACGTCACAGCGCGGTCCAGTGGCGCCACCGAGTGGGGGTGCGGGGAGTTATACCTGGAACAAGGCTGTTCCCGCGCATAAGCTAGTTCCCCCCCAACTCTCGGAGGCTGATATAAGGTGAGGCCAGGTCACGAGAAGGCTTAAGGCCTTGACCCGGCATACTAAGTTAGGTGAATAAAGAGACGGTGGTTGGCGGAAAATGACCAGCGGTCCGGCCAAGGTGCCCAACCACAGGGTCGAAGAGCCTCACTAAAGACTGGATGAGATAATAGTGTCTTTCCGGCGGAGAGTATCATCGGAATGGTGTAGGTATGAGTTAATGGCGGAGGAGGCCCAGGAGCCACGAGCCCGGATGTCCAACATATCAGAACCGACAGCAGCCATGTGTGACGCGCCTCCATGGCGCAAGGAGTGAGAGCTGACTAGTAAAGGGTCTATGCCCACACGCGCTGACAAGTATTTAAGCTTCCGATTGAACCAATTGTAGTCCATGGGAACCAGGCCGGAGGGACCCGGAATCCGGAAGACTGGGTCCGATTCTAATGGGTTGTGTGCCCTGGACAAGATAGATAACCAGTGAACAGGGCACAAGTCCGAGCCAGGCGAAGAGTTGAGAACAATCCTCAAGGGTTTATCGAAAAACTGGTTGGTTTTGGATGAATGAACCATAATGATTAGGTGGTCCGGGTAAAGGGACAAGTCTCTCCAGTGCAGCAAATGTGGTGATGGTGAACAGTAGTGGCCTTTGCGGAGTAGCGCTCTGAAGGCTAGGGTCACAGCGCACCAAAAGGATAAGTCCCAAGGCACTAAGGTGTTGATCTCGGCGAAAATAAGTAGTAAGTCCTGCCGAGATAGAGGGTGTCGGGGGTGGCGAATACCAGCACCCAGGCGTCTGATTCCCCTGAGTGTCATTTTAAGTGAATAATCATCGGCATAGGATGGAAAGCCGAGAGTGCGCTGATGGGTCCAAACGGCCGATAAATAGTTAGGGATAGAATTTGGGGATAATAAATCACTCAAGTAAGCCGCGTATAAACGCGCTTGGTAGGGCTGGCAAGGGAAAGCAGCCAGATGGTAGTGGGCACAGAATGTGCTATAGCAGTCCAGTTGGTGAGCCCTGGACCTCCTGGTCGCAGGGGACAGGGCGAGACTCTCCAGGTGCTTCTGTTTGGCGTTGATGGCATCCAGCGACGGATCTGTCAGGGGATATAGAACAGCACATGTTATTGTCAGACAGAAAGGTCGAGCATTTGGCCTGCACTCCAGGGTATGCTAGTCGTGAAAGGGCATCCGCTAGCAGGTTGTCGGCTGACTTGATATAGGTGGCGTACACGTCGATGTTGTTGATGAAGCACACCCAGAATAACTCACGCAGCCATGTCATGCAGGTCTTGTTGCAGCTCCGGCCGGTGTTAATCATGGCCAAGACCTGCATGTTGTCCGTAATGACGTGGACACGACAGTTTCTGAAGAAAGATGCCCAGCGCTTGACGCCTTCCAGGACGGGCCAGAGCTCGTATACATTAATGTTCTGTGGGGGTGAGTCGAAAGAAGGAGCTCGTACGAGGTGGGAGCAGCCCGACGTGAAGGTCGATGAAACAGCAAAACCTTCCCAGGTGCCATAGAACCAGTCAAGGCCAAGCCAGGCACCGAATCCCCGTGACGAAGCGTCACTATACAGAGGAACCGGATGGAGATCCTTGATGATACAGGCTCTTCCGTTGAAGGTGTCACAAAAGGTATCCCACCATGTTAAGTCTGCTTTGATGGAATCAGAGAGGGGGATCTTCTGGGAGTATCTGGAGTAAGATGCTGAGAGATCGAAGATACGCCTGCTGAAAGTGCGGCCACCCCGCACCACGTACGAGCAGTGGGAAACTAGACCACCAATACGTTCCAGCTCTTTCTTGGAGGCGTAGTCCCTGCTGAGGATGGACGACAAATCAGTCTTGAGTTTGGTTACTTTACACATGGGGAGGGACAGCTCCATTAGCAACGAGTCTATGGTAATACCAAGGTAGGTAGTTATAGGGGACGGTTCAGTGACCTTGTTCCAGGAAACACCAAAGCCTAGGTGTTCAATAATTCGGCAAACTTCGTCACGGTCACGTTTACAGGAAACTGCATCAGGCCCAATGATTAGAAAATCATCGAGATAGTTTATCACTCTGGGAACTCCGCGGGCATTGGCTATTTTGACAATGAACCCTGAGAGTGAGTCAAATATGTTCGGGGCACATCGGAGCCCAAAGCAAAGACGATGATCCAGTAACCAGACTGGGCCTGAACCGAAATCCCAAGATAAACCTTGGAATTTGACTTGATGGGCTGAGATGTTGACGGATCTGTAGGCCGAAGAGATGTCCACCACGGCCATGAAGTCACCCGGGTTGAGCAGGGATACTGCTGTCTCTACAGAGTTATAGCTAAACGAGCGAAAGGTGGAGTTCATGAAGTTGTTAATGGAGAGCCCCTCTGGGCGAGAGCAGTCGGTGATAGGCCGAAGCTTACCGTTTGCTTTCCGAACCGCACCAAGGGAGTGGACACACTGGGGTTGAGTGTCAGATATAGAAAACTTTTCCTGTTGATAACTCGTCAGTTAAAAGGGTAGTCATCTCTTCGTAAGTGTTTGGATCTGTAATGGAGTCATAGTTCCGACAACAATAATTTGACGGACAGTCGTCATCCACAATGTCAAATCCCAAAACCAAACCCTTCCAAAGGTAGGTTCGATCCTGAAGGCTGATAGTCTGAAGAGGAGAATCCCCGAATAGAAAGGCGGCGGCCCGACAAGGGCGTAGTTGAGCAGCGACACCACCAATGGTAAAAGCACAATCACAAATGCCTTGTATACAGTGAGAATAAATGTGCCAACTGGGAACACCGGAAAAGGCCGGTGTTGAAAATAGAAAGTCATTAGGGGAGTTGCAATCGTACAACCTAACAGTAACTGGCGAGGACAAATGTGCAACGGCGACTGAGCCCTGGTCAAAAGTGGGGGTCGTAGGTGCACGGTCGGCACCATTAAAGAAACGACCAATGGTAGCAGTAACAGGAATAGAGTTTTTGACAGGGGTGACGTTGCAATCCTCATTTCATTTAGCGTTGGATCCACGCTTCACGTTGGGGCAGTCCCCATTCACATGACCATGTGTGTAGCAAGCTGAACAGACGTGTTTATAAAAACACTCTTTGCCCCTTGAACAGCCTGAAGGGTCAAAGTTATATTTGATGCAGACGTTCGAGCCTTTGTTAGAAGACTTAGAAGTGGTAGCTTTCTTGGACGCCGAATGCCTGTTGTTGTTCGCGGCTTGTGTGCCATCGTACGAGAGGTGTTTGACTATCTTGGATGGATCAACTTCACCGAACACCTTGAAGCCTTTGTCGTTTGCTGCTGATTTAACTGACTCGTCATATTTAATGAGGGCGTCGGAGGTAAACACTTTGGTGTCTGCTTTTTCTGCTATAAGAATAATGTGGTCTAGAAAGCCTGAGATATCTTTCTTTTTCTTGAAGAGAGATAACGCTATTTTGGCATTCACCAAGACCAGCCTTTCGTAGGTGTTTACTTTCTCGCCGTCCCGTAAGTAGCGAGAGGAGCTGTACTTGCCATGTTTCTTCGGCGACTTGCTTCTGTTGCTGTGGCTAGTAGAGCGACAGTGACGATGGTGGTGACGATGTCCACCACAGGAGGAAGTAGAAGATGATCTTGAAGATCTGGTAGACATCGGGGCTGGGGAAGACGATGGTGATCTAGAAGAATGGCGTCCAGCCGAGTGGGCTGGGGGCAGCTGCACTGGTGTAGGAGCGGCCAGCTGAGAGGAAGCCGAAGCAGGGGCCGGAGGAGGAGCCATCGGAGCAACGACCGACTGGGCACTCATCATGGATAACGAAGATCGAAGAGCTGATTCCATCCGTGAAAAACGCTCATCAATGCGTTTCTCTAGGGATACAAGGCTGTCATCAGGACGAGTAGCACTCGAGATCGGAGCTGCAGGGGGGACGATAATAGGCGGAGCTGGGTTAGGATCCACAGCGGCGGCAGCGGCCTTTGTTGTTGTTGACATCTTACCCGAAGCTGAGCGAGTAACCACCGGGCTGAAAGGTGGGATGGAATACTTCGACGACGAAGAATTGCCCTGTTTGCTGGGCTTGGAAGTCTTGCGATTAGAGTTTGATTTCTTCTTTCTGCCGCCCGGCATCGTAGCAAAAATTGTTGATGTTGACAGCCCGGTTTCTAGGATATGAATGGCTTCCAGGCCGTTGGACTGTGACGTCACAGGCTGATGACGTCACAGCGCGGTCCAGTGGCGCCACCGAGTGGGGGTGCGGGGAGTTATACCTGGAACAAGGCTGTTCCCGCGCGTCAACTTATAAGGCACCCAGAACTCTCACAGACTTTTTCATTTTTGATTTCAACTTTCTGATTTCAAATTTCAAATTCTGTTTATTAACCGCGAATTTCAAGTTAGCCACTTAAAATGAAAAGTCAAATATTTTCTGAAGAGATAACATGTATTTGAAAAAAAAAAAAAATTATATTACAATTAAAAATATTACAATTCAAAAATATGAGAAAGAAAAGATTGTTCAAATAAAGTTAAAAGTAAAAATTGTAGCGATCCTCGCGAATGGCGTCACCGCCGATCAACAACTTGTAGTCTGTATGTTTCATGCACGGCATCATTGCCAATCAACGCACGATGCGTCGAAACTACCACTAGCCTGTCTATCTTAAAGTTAACATTAAAAGAACCTATATAACCTCAAGAATCTGGTCTTAAATCATCACATGGTGGCAGCTAGAGGATAGAGTGAAGTTTGAAGAGAAGATTGGGCAGAGTGGTGAGAAAGTTTCAAGCAGAAGTCAAAGTAAACAAACCAAAGTGGCCCAGCCTGAAGTACACAGCCTGGCCAAAGTGAAACCACAGTGAAACTATTGACATTCTATGAACTTTTGCCATAGCTGAGGGTAAATAACCTCACTATATCCTGTGTTCACGAACCTAGGAGCATACATAGTGGTGTATAGACTATCTTCAGTGTGGTGACAGTCAGGAAAAAACCAGTGACAGTGTGTAAAATCAACACCACAGGCATAGATCAGTATAGGAATTCAGCCTGAAAAAAGTGACAAAATGGAGGGAGCATTGAGGCCGAAGATAAATTGGGCAGACCCCGACCTAGCCAGTGCAGTAAGCATGTTTAAACAACAGTGCGAGCTCTATTTCTCCGTAAAAGAAGTAAAAGTAGAAAAGCAGGTAGACCATATTCTACTGTTCAGTGGGGAAGCAGGCATTAGAAAGTACAACTCTTGGAGACTCACAGATGCCCAGAAAAAGGATCCTGCCGCAGTATGGGAGAAGTTTCTGGGGCAGGTAGACACAAAAGAAAATTGGCGCGTAGCTAGACTCTATCTTCAAAAGTACAAACAAGAAGAAAAGGAGAACATCGACGCCTACGTGTCTAGATTAAAACTTCAGGCCCTAAAATGTAAATTCGCAGACGAAGAGTACGAAGAGAGGGTAATCGAACAGATAATTAGCGGCACACGTTTCTCTGAACTTCAGAAGACATTACTTGGGAAGGATAAGCTAACCCTAGAAGAGGCGGTAGACTTAGCGCGTACCGAAGAAGCGTCAGTCGTACACATGGCACAGTTAGCCACCGTCCAGACAGCGCCAGTCACCGTGAATGCAGTCAGCCATAAGACCGGTAAGCCGTGTTGGTTTTGTGGACGTCACCATGCGCACCGACGGGAGGCGTGCCCAGCGTATGGCGATACCTGCGTCCAGTGTAAAGGGAAAAATCACTGGAAAATCGGATGTCCCCAGAATAAGGACAGCGACACGAAACGCGGCGAACACGCCAAGGAGAAATACAAGGGACAGCCGGGTAACAAGAAACCACAGTATAAGGGGCAGTATAAGAAGAAACGCGCAGTTCACGCCATGGGTCAGGACTCCGACGATGACTCCGACGAAGACGATTACGGAGGGGAACAGTTCGAACATCTGACACTTGACACCATAAAAATGGCGAGTATCGACAGGCCGACAGAAAACAGCAAAAATCGTGAAGAGGCCTACGCGTACATCCAAGCAAAGCGTGACAGCAAGTTGATCGCAGACATACAGGTGAAGGTCGATACAGGCGCTCAAGGCAATACACTGCCGCTCCGGATGTTCCGAAAACTCTACCCGGAGAAAATTGACAGTGACGGAAAACCGAAACCAGACGTGGGAAAGGACAAGCGCACGACCCTCACAGCATATGGCGGAGGAACCCTTCCCCATTATGGGTCCGTGGCCCTCCCGTGCCGTTACAAGGACAAAGACTGGAAACCGACCGAGTTCTTTATTACAGACGTGGACGGACCAGCGATACTCGGTATGCCGAGTTCCGTAAAATTCAAACTAGTCACGCTTCACTGCGAAGTTAAGATGAGCGACAAGAAAGTAGATTCGGTAGAAGACCTAAAGAGGATGTACCCGACGCAGTTCGATAGGGTCGGTGAGTTCCCGGGGACGTACCACATCGTTCTTAAGGAAGGAACTCGGCCGATAATACACGCACCACGGAAGTGCTCAATCCACCTGAAGGACGAGCTGCAGTCCGAACTCAACAAAATGGAGAAGGAGGGGGTAATCCGAAAAGTGGACGAACAGTCTGTCCTGGAATGAGCGGTGCTAGATCCCTCGCTCTTTTGTCGTGGAACTCCTTTTGAGTCGCCTGTCGTTCCTGGAGAGGTGCCCAGGGACGGTAGGGATAGCGGACGACGTCGTTGTGTACGGTAGGACGGAGAAAGAGCACGACGAGAACCTACACAACTTGATGACCAAAGCGCAGGAGTACGGACTAGTGCTCAACAGCGAGAAATGCGCGATTAAGACGCCACGAATCGAGTTCTTCGGTATGGTATACACAAAGAACGGCGTCAACCCCGACCCTAAGAAGGTTGAGGACATTAAAGGGTTGGACCCACCACAGACAAAACGCGAGCTGCAGGAGTTCCTCGGGATGGTGACGTACATGTCCCCATTCATTCCAGACCTGTCCGAAAACACAGCCGACCTACGAGCTCTACTGAAGGAAGATGTGGAATACACCTGGACGTCGTCACACAGGAAGGCGTTTGACAAGGTGAAGTCCTTGATCTGCAAAGAGACGACACTGACGTACTTCGATCAGGATAAGGAAACCACAATCCAGGTAGACGCGTCCGGAAGAGGACTGGGCGCATTGCTGACGCAGAACGGAAAGCCGATCGCGTTCGCCTCAAAGTCGCTGACGGACACCGAGAAGAGGTATGCGAACATTGAACGTGAACTGCTCGCAGTTGTGTTTGGGTGTGAACGATTTCACACTTATGTCTACGGGAAACACTTTATAGTAGAAAGTGACCACAAGCCGTTAGAAATGATCCAGCACAAACCCCTCACCGCGGCCCCTCCAAGACTACAGAGGATGCTGCTGCGACTCCAGCCATACGATGTGACCATTAAGTACCGTCCAGGGAAGGAGATGGTCGTCGCAGATGGACTATCGCGGGGTTCGAGCAGGAACAAAGCCGTGATCAACCTAGACATGCAGCTGAACATCGTACAGTTCACAGAGGAACGTCTGAACAACATACGCGATGAAACATCAAAGGACCATATCCTGTGTGAGCTCAAGGAGATAGTTGTACATGGATGGCCCACAAACATCAAAGAGCTCCCGAACGAGCTCCGACCTTAATGGTCGTTTCGCGATGAACTGTCAGTAGAGGATGGACTCATTCTAAAAGGTGATCGTGTGATTATTCCGAAGACCGTCCAGGAGCGTATCCTAACCAAACTACACATGGGACACCAAGGTATTGAGAAAACCAAACTCCGAGCCAAGGACTGTGTGTACTGGGTGAATATCAACAAGGATATCGAACAGCTCGTGCGAGGCTGTGACAAATGCCAGGAGTACCAGAAGTCTCTCCCACACGAGACTCTGAAACAGCACGAACTCCCAACGAGACCATGGCAAGTTATTGGCACCGATCTATTCCAACTGGAAGGCCAACCATTCCTTATCGTAGCGGACTACTACAGCAAATTCCCGATCATCAGGAAAATGCCACAGCCATGCACGAGCCAGGTGGTTGTCCACGCCACCATGGAGATCTTCGCAGAGCACGGGATCCCGGCAAAGGTGATCAGCGATAATGGTGGACATTACGACTCCGTAAACTACAAGCAGTTTGCCGAGTCATGGGGATTCACACACATCACATCCTCACCCCACTATCCGCAGTCAAATGGATTTATCGAGCGTACGATCCAAACAGTGAAGAACACCCTCAAGAAAGCTCAGGCGAGTAACTACAACAGCCAGATGGCGCTGTTATGCCTGCGCACGACCCCCGTGGACAGCGTAATACCGAGCCCTGCCGAGCTTCTGTATAAGCGCAAGATCCAGGGAAACGTCCCTGTCCGCATTAAGAACTCTGTGGACCTAAAGGACCAGGTCCGCCTCAGGATGGAGGAACGACAGGCGACTCAAAAGGAGTTCCACGACAAAAGAGCGAGGGATCTAGCACCGCTCATTCCAGGACAGACTGTTCGTGTTCAGGACCACAGATCGGGACTGTGGGCCCCGGGCAAAGTGTTAAGCAAGTGCCCTGAACCGCGATCGTACACGGTTCAAACACCTCAAGGGGTGACTCTACGCAGGAATCGGAGGCACCTCCTTGATGTCCCACAACCCCAGCAGGACATGGGACAGAACAGCGCAACACCTACGACTAGGCCTGATGTGCCTGGTACACCCAAAGGTCACACCGTGAGACCCGTGACCACTGAGAGTAGCAAAACTGCTCTTAGCCCACCTAAGCGGCCGAGCCTGCCAGCGCTGGAAGCGGTCCCGCGCACTACTCGCTCTGGAAGAGTAGTGTCGAAACCACTCAAACTGGACCTGTGAAGATGGGTTGTGTCGAAGAAAAAACATTGACTTATTGCCATGAAACTTGATAACATTGATGTTTGTTTCTATTTCAGAAAACCTTATTATCCATACCTAGTCATTGAGTAACCTAAAGTAAAAGCTATAGTATTAGAGCTATATGAACACATGAACATTGCCAGAAGACCGAGACCTTTGAAAAGACATTTATTGGGTGCTACTTATGAATATTTCCTGCAGCTGAAAAAGACTATACCAAAGACTATGATAGTGACTATACTAAAGAAGGGGGATGTAGCGATCCTCGCGAACGGCGTCACCGCCGATCAACAACTTGTAGTCTGTATGTTTCATGCACGGCATCATTGCCAATCAACGCACGATGCGTCGAAACTACCACTAGCCTGTATCTTAAAGTTAACATTAAAAGAACCTATATAACCTCAAGAATCTGGTCTTAAATCATCACAAAAATAACAATACCAAATTTTAAGGAAACAATCTATTATGATTTTGTGGGTTAAATTTGTACTTGTGGGCCACCCTACTTAAACTTTTAAAATTAGTGAGAATAGATTAGATTGACCTATAATGATCAACGGGTATGTATGTAGACACTAAAATGATTCTACTCTGATTGCCAATTTTTCTCTGACGAGTTACCATACATTTTCTCTGCAGTGGGATGGTCTTTCTACAATTTGCATGATATTGTGTTTCCGAATGCCCCCGTTGTGCAAGAACACACTTAGGGCGCGCCTGATGCTTTGAGTCGAGACAGAAGTTGAGCCGAGGAACATCAGTGTTATCAGTTTGCCGGCTATCTATCAAGTACGTTAACACATAATAATTGAATAGTTCTAATTTGTAGGATATGTTGTATACATCTATTTCACCTAATAGGATGTTGAGATGCATGCAAAAACAGTGTTACTTGTGCATTTGAAAATATCAACACGTATTATCGCTCACTGAAACCCCCCTCAAAAGAGCATTAAGGCTAAGCTATCCCTAACTATTAAATTTAGTTTCGGCTTATGTAGTTCAAATGAGGGTGGGAAATGTCTCCCAAACCGACAGACTGGACCTAACTGGAAATTGACAAGGAAATTTGTTGGGAATAAACTCCCCAGGGATTTGATAAAATAGTACAATGAAAATGTGTACAGCATTTCATCACAGGCTGCAATTCTTTTTTTTAAGTCCTAAGAGACTAGTCCGCGCTGACGTGGGCCAATGCCATTCAATTTCAGGGGTGGATCCAGGTGGGGGGCGGGGGGTCCTGACCCTCCCCCCTTTTGGTGGACCCCTAAACTACAAGAGGGGAAAATGCTGTGCGCATACACGTGATTGCATGCGGTTTTAGCACTTAGCCGTTATGCTGACCACTCCTCTCTCCCCCCCCCCCCCCCCACTTTTTTTTTTTTTTCAAATCCTGTACAGGGTACCAACCACACAGGGAAAATGGCACAAAAAACAAAAAAAACAAAAAACCTGACAGGGAAAACACAGGGGATTTGCATATTTTGCCAAAATACAGGGAATTTCATTTGGTCAGGTTCTAAAATTCCTGATTCTCAAGATATTAGGGATTCGACTTTTTGTTGTTGGGTTGTCCAAATTTTTTCTGCGCCCAGAGGCTTTAAATTTGAACAACTTGCTAGATAAGGCCAGACTAAAAAAAAATTCTGTTTCCGGTGGACCGCCCGAGTGGGTGTAAAACCCCCAACTGAGAGCATTTTTGTGAGCCCTTAATTATAGTTTTTAGTATTGTAGCTTATGGGAAGGGCTCACTCAATCAGTCATGTCTTTTGTAGGTATTTGGGCTTTGATCTGATTACCCAGTTACATAATCTTACATACAAGTAGCTACAGGCCTTTGTCCACTGGCATGCATTTGTAAGCAAGGACAATTAGTATGCATCAAGTGTTATTGAGTGGGCAGGCCTCTCCCCTGCACCCTCCCCCACTCCTTGAACTCAGTTCAAGGAGTGGGGGTGGGGGAGGGTGCAGTTTGAGAAGCCAGAAGTGGGTTACATAACCAGTACTTTAGCCACCCTCTGGGTGGGTGGATGCAGGGACCTAGCACTGGTAGTAGGAGCCCCTTTCCTAAGCCCCTCCCTGAGTTGTGTGTGACAGCAGGAGTGGTGGTGGTGATCACTACTCATAGCCCATATAGCCTTCAGGTTGTAGGAAGGCCTTCAGTTTATTGAGGGACGACCATTGCTATAGATTACATACATTAGATATATTGACATTTCGTTCAATTACCTTTCAAACACAATGAAATGTCCATTGTTATGTTAAGGGCGAACATTGATTGTTCCAATGATTGGAACTTTGATAGTCATTTGCTTCTTGTTTTTTCATTTTTTCAGAATTTTTTTTTTTTCAGAATTTTTTAGTACATTCCCTACCAAAAAAAAAATCTAAAAAAAAAAATAAAAATAATCCTGACCTCCCGACTGGCCCTTTTAAAAGCCAGTCGGTCCACCGGAAACAGAATTTTTTTTTAGTCTGGCCTAAGACCAGGGAAAAATTGCTGCAGGACAGGGAAATCTCGGAAAACACAGGGGGTTTGAAAATGGAATTTGGTTTGGTACCCTGCTTTATCAGCCCCTGCCATTTAAAACTTCAATGGCATGGATGAATCTTCACTGGCCAAGAAATGATGCAATTGCAAATCAATGCAATGGTAAATATACCCAATTAAACGGTGGAAAAGTTTGTAATTGAATTAGAAAACCTTCTAAATGTCCTCTTTAACCCTTCTTTCAAAATCTTATTTTCAAGAAAAATTAACTGGCCATGTGGAAAATTAATTGACCATTTCCTCTCCACCTTCTAATGATCCTGGGAGTGGGTGGGGGGATCACTAATGCATGAGCAACAGTAAAGAAAACTAGCAATAAGCCCATCCCAGTTTACATCAAAACTATATTTTACCATTAGATATTTTCATGATTGTCCCTTGCCTTGTTCCAAAATGACAGTAGCATAAAACACAATGACACATAACAATCTACTTGGCCAAATTATGGCAAACGTTTCTAAAGCTGTGAAACACAGACAAATATAATAGCCTTTCCCTTAAAGGAATCAATGCTAAAGCCTGCCAGACTGGCCTATAATATCCAACCATGTATTGCCTTCAAATTTTGAATGGCTGACAAAATTATAAATCTTCCAATTGATCACATTTCAGAATCAATTATACTTAAGCATTTCTTGGTGATACAGAAAAACTAATGTTTGGCTATTCCAGTGTCTTAACAGTAACTTGTGGAGACTGGGAGTTCTTATTGGGAGGCAGGCCTCTGGCCGCCTCCCCTCTCTACACTTTTTATTTTATGCTGGTTCCTGGCAATCATTACTATATTTTAACCAGCATGATGGGTACCAGCGAAGCTTGTTAGAATTTTGTGACAAATTTTTTATTGCACCTTTCTCAGTAATGGATGCATTATAAGTATCAAACTATGTGTAGTTTGTCAGTTCTGTTTCTAGTGTATGGTAGTTTGGTTCCAAACTTGTGAAATTCCCTTTTGTTTTCCTGTAATTTGGAAAAGAAACCCTAACTATTTTGACCAAAATTGGAAATAGGCATTTTCTATTGTAAAGGAACCAGTGCCTCACTCTCCATGGACAGCAAAACTTTTTACCATAGAACTGTATGGAGACTGAGAAAGGAGGTTTCACTTTGTCAGATGTGACATTCTCCAAGCTAATGTTTGGTATTTGTATAGGAATAAAGAGAAGTGAAACCTGGGAGCTGGTTCAAGTTGTTAGCATGATTGCACAATCATGTACAGTTCTTGGTATGATTTGGATTCTTGGAGAGACATGTTATCTAGTTGTTCTGTTTCTGTTTGATTTAAAAATTAAGATTGATGTTTTTCAGTTTGCATGTTAACATTGAGAATTGTTACAGTTATGATGAGGTTTATAACACCTAGATTTAATAGAGCTGGTTCAAGTTGTTAGCATGATTGCGCAATCATGTAAAGTTCTTGTTATGATTCAAATTCATCATTTCGTTGTGAATTCACAGTTACTGCTATTTTTGCCCGCCTCATTCGGTATGTCAGTACCTGATAAGGCCAACCTTAATAAAAAGTTTGTTTCCTGTTTACCGCCCGAGTGAGTATTTAAGGGCCGATTGGAAACATTTTTTTTCATTTTTGGAGAAAATCTTTTTTTTTTATCAAACTTTTCAGTTAAAGCCTTACCAACAAAAAAGAATTATGAAAAAAAAAAAATTTTCCGACCTCCCGACTGGGTATTTTTATGGTCACCCGCTGGACAGGTAAACAATATTTTTTTTAAGGTTGGCCTAATCTTGTACGATGTACTTGTCTAACCCTTGCGAAAACCTTGGACATACATAATGCGGGATGAGCTTATTGTGTTTGTACATTTATGTAACTGGACGTGGCGAAGGTGTGCTCAGATCCCGCCAAAAAATTACACTTTAAATTGTAAATTTCGAACTTTATATCTATATATACCCTTTCAAATCTATTTTCTATGAAATCATATGTTTAGGAATTAACTTTTGTACTGAGCAGGGTGTCTTTTTATCTGTTTTGCTCAATATTTGTAATAGCCCGTATCAAATTATTCTAGCCCCAACCAAAATTCGAAATGTATACTATAATCTCAAATTGTTTCCGGGTTTTAACAATGTTATCATATCAATATCAGCATGATGTGTACTTTAGATGATGACTTTTGCGTTCCTTACATGATAAATGCGCTACTCCTCGTTTTGGCGCACGTATTTTGGTAATTAAAATGATCTATTTATTCGTAGGAAGCAAGATGTCAGACTGGAAATGGAGTGATCAGTTTGGCGCTGATGATGACGACGACAATGAAGAAGAGGGGGGATTTCAGCCGGTAAGTCCGAAGGCTAAATTAATACTATCCAAACAGTCCCCGTCTTTGGGTATCCCCTAGCAGTCCCTGCTAGAAGTGTTTGGTTCATGGTATTGGTAGATGCATCCTTTCTTATTAGTTAGTTACTTCAATGATTTTAGATAGCAGACATTATACGATATTGATATGAAATTGAATCATGGCATCATAATGTAATATCGATATGATATAGTCCAAAATTTAGACTAGTTTTGCATTAAATCTAACTACAACATGAATTGACATAATAAAAGAAAAACACAACACCCCCATAAATATGTGATTTAAGGCGACTTGTGTGAGGGAATTGTTAGATTAATCATTGACACCAAATGTTCACCTTTAAAACTGCTTTAAAACTGCTTGTAGAAACATATACTGGATATCACATCTACATTTAATTACATTTATTAACCGATGCTATAATGATCTGTTCGAACAGTGGCAAATTGGTCAACGGGATGGATTGATCTTTTTGATTGATGTAACCAAGCCCATGTTTCAAAAGGAGGACAAGGACGACGACACCAGTCCCTTTGAGCTTTGTATCAAGGTAAGATGTTACTTCTTCTAAATTACGGTAAAATTCAGTATGTTGACACTTTTGCTCCCATCTCAAAATGTTAACAATACAGTGATTGTGTCTTGTATACCTGTACTACTTCTCGAAGACTTGTGATACATATTGATTCAGTGAAACATTAAACCGAAAAAGATAACTGTGTTCAGGTTCGTTTCCCGTCCGATCCTATCATTTTGCCCCGACCCTTAAATATTTATATAAAAAAATATGTATTCCCAACCTACCAACCTTATTTTTTGAAGCATAAACATGAACTAATCTTTTGGGGCTTAGGAGTCGAGAGGAATTTAAATGTGTGAATGTATACGTGTGATACACATGCTAGTTCTGATTATTTCTTTCAGTGTGCGAAAAACGTGATCCAAAATAAGATTATTTCAAGCGAGAAAGATCTACTTGGAGTCGTTTTCTTTGGAACGGTAAGCGGTTCCAACTTATATTCTTGTTGACTATAAGCATAAGTTAGATACATAGATTTTTTTCTTCACAGAAATATGCATTGTAATATCAGTATGTTTATAACTGTCTATCAAGATTTGTCTATCCATTAGGGCCATGCGTATCATATAATTACATTTTGGTAATAGCTGCTGGATAATGAAATAAAACATTATACCAATTGTGGGACAATAGACATCAACGCTGTGGAATTGAATTAATTGTATGCAGTATCTTTTGACAGTTTGGAATCTAGACTTTTTTGTGGCCGTGCATAAACCCTGGTTGGTTATTGAACCAGATCAAAGCTGTCCATTTCATTATAAAAAAAAATCTTACATTTCTACCTATACATAGAAAGAAGACAAGAACCCAAGCGACTTCAAAAACATAAATATTCTCCACGTAAGTAGCGATACTCAAGAGTTCCGTATCATAATATCAGAGACAAGAATTCCGCTTTCCTCTAAGAAGCCTCATAATCAAATTTTTTGCCCGTCTGTTTCGTTCGTAGCATTGAGTATGTGTAAAATGATTTCACATTACCTGTGTGGGTGGAAATTAAAACGCTCGCTTTGTTACAGAAAAACTCCTTTAGAAAATGTAAATCTTCATTGCAGCCATGTCCACTTTATCAAAATAGCTTTCAGTTTCAAATGACCCCCCCAAAAAAGGAAGAAAAAAACAAGTGATAGTTAAGAGATATCGTCAATAAACCACTAAAGCTAATTCGGTACATGTGGTATACTGACTCTTGTTTTTTTTTTTGTTTTTTTTTTACTGACTTGTTTGTGTATTCACTGTTTGATTAGGACTTGGACCAACCGGGAGCCCAACGCGTGCTTCAGCTGGAGGATTTTCTCAACGGTAAAACTATGTAGCCTTCACTTTTCACTTGAAGTATAGAAAAATATACAAAACAGTAGGCAGAAATTCAAATAGTTTCAGAACCACACTGAATGTATCAACATGTTAAATACAACTCTGAAAGATAATCACAATGAAGGCTACACCCACACATCCATATATTTCGGGTAAATGTGAGAGAATTTTGATCTGGTATTAGCGTAAAAAGCGTTCCATGCCTATTTCGGTACCACTTCTCATTGAGAAATCGAGGGTCTTCCTTTAGCCCATAATTATGTGGACAATCTGCCATATTGAATATCGACTTCTAAGAATCTATCTTTGTGATAAATTTGTGGATACTGTTTTATTTCCCTAACCCAATCCTTCTATATCTAACATAACAGAGGAAGGCAACAATGACTTCGAAAACCAGTATGGACACAACGACGGTTTCTCCATCAGTGATGCATTGTGGACTTGCTCAAATATGTTCTCTAATTGGTAAATATAAAACATCTATTTATTTGCTAAAAAAAAAAAAAAGTGCCCTGATTTTAATTTAGAGATGTGGGATTGTCTGAGAGTTCTTGCAAACTTAGTTGGCTATGTTAGAAAAATAGGTAAGAGAATACTTAGATATTTTCATTTTTTATTTTGAACAAAGAAAATAAACGTTCTTTCTTCAATCCCTTTAATCATATTATCATAATGTGATTGAAGAAGGTAATCTTCTAGCTGTGAGTGTGTTTTTTTTATGGTGCACTTTCTCGTTGCAGTACCCAGAAGCTGAACTTCAAACGGGTGATGCTCTTCACAAATAATGACAACCCACATTCCAACAATGCCCAGCTCAGGGTAAGCCGACATCATAAAATTGACATGTTTTCTAATCATATGAAATAACAGATACAGTGTAGCTCAACACTATCTGCAGTAGGCATTGAAGTTGTATTAGGCCATACAAAATTCCGATTCGAAATCAAGGAAGAACTAATCCCACATAATTTGAACTTTTTAGCGTCAGGCAGCGGCTAAAGCTGAAGATCTCCACCAGAATGGCATCGACATTGAGTTGATGCACATTAACCCGGCTGGGGGCGACTTCAACGTGGCCACCTTCTACAAAGACATCCTCTTCCCCGACGAGGACGAGACGGCTGCCATGCCTGACCCCGCCGAGAAGTTCGACGACCTGCTGACCCGCGTGCGTGCTAAGGACCACAAGAAACGCACCATGGGCAGGATCCCCTTCGCTCTGGGCAAGGACCTGTCGTTCTCCATTGGGGTGTAAGTTTTATATATTTTGTGTTTCTACTTTTTAAATAAAAGAAGAATTAAAAGAAATAAGATTAGTAGAGAGCAGAAATATCGATTTTTTTTTTACATCTATTTTATTTGAGAATGCCATTAAAGCATGCAATTAATAATGGCCATATTGTTCTTCAGTTACACCCTAGTGCGACATTGTAACACGCCAAGCCGTGTTCGTTTATACAAGAAGACCAACGAAGAAGTAAAAGGTGTTACTAGGACGTACCAAGAGGTAAATTAACTCCCGTTATACTGACATATTACCAAAGATTATGAACCGCTGCTCCGTGTACGATCTTTGATATTACGACCCAAAAGTTCGCCTTCTCGTGCACAATTGCAATTTGTACCGGTAATTGCGGTTATCTATTATTCACACCATCTATGCTTAATCATGTTAAAAAGAGTATAAAATGAATAAATTTAAAAGAAAAATTACCCCAAATATCTTAGAAAGCCATTCAAGTTTGTAATAATTTCAAATGTATTCAGGAAACTGGAGAGATCCTCATGCCACAAGACATGAAGAAGAGCCAGGTGTACGCAGGCCGACAGATCTGCTTCGAAAATGAAGAAGTGAAAGAAATCAAGAAGTTTGATGACTCTGGACTACTATTAATGGGCTTCAAACCCGCAAGCAGCGTCAAAAGATACTATCACGTACGACCAAGCCAGTTCATCTACCCTGACGAAACGGTAAGGAACAAACAACCTTTAGAATTTCAGTTGATTTACGTTTGATTATTGTGGTAGAAAACAAGTAGTGGAAAGAACAATTCAGTTTTAAATACAAAATAATTTGTCATTCTGAGATCTGGGGAAAACTTTGATTGAAAAATCTCCGTGTTTGTTTGATTTATGCTTCTCTATTGAATTATACATATAACATTATAATGAAAAATGTATAAAATTCTTTCTTTTAGAATATGGAAGGCAGCACGACTGTCTTCACAGCCTTGCTGCGGAAGTGCCTGGACCGCAGTATGGTGGCCATCTGTCGCTACATCCCACGCAGGAACACCCCGCCCCGCTTTGTGGCGCTCATGCCACAGGTACGTAGTCCAGTACATGGTTGTCTGAAAAAAGTATGTGAGAAATTCTAAAACTAAAACTGTGCATATGTTCTGGAGAAGCAGTCGTCTGTTTACCTTTATATGTTGTATAGTAAATATATCTTTGGCAATTTGGTTAATGCCAGAAGGTATCAACTTGATATGTTTTCATTGAGATTTAGCAACCACATTTATGACTAGATGGCCAAATGAAAATTTGTTGACTTCTGCACTTTTTAATGCAAAGTGGAAGGCCAAGCTTAGAGGTCTTTACAATTTTTGTGAGCCCTTAATTATAGTTTTTAGTATTGTAGCTTATGGGAAGGGCTCACTCAATCAGTCGTGTCTTTTGTAGGTATTTGGGCTTTGATCTGATTGCCCGGTTACACAATCTTACATACAAGTAGCTACAATCTTACATACAAGTAGCTACAGGCCTTTGTCCACCGGCATGCATTTGTAAGCAAGGACAATAAGTGTGCATCAAGTGTTATTGAGTGGGCAGGCCTCTCCCCTGCACCCTCCCCCACCCCCACTCCTTGAACTGAGTTCAAGGAGTGGGGGTGGGGGAGGGTGCAGTTTGAGAAGCCAGAAGTGGGTTACATAACCAGTAGGCCTACTTGAGCCAATCAACCCTCACCCCTCCACATTAGGACCTCCACTTTCACCTGCAGGTGGGCAGGTCTAGGTTTCCTAAGCCCCTCCCTGAGTTGTGTGTGACAGCAGGAATGGTGGTGGTGATCACTACTCATAGCCCATATAGCCTTCAGGTTGTAGGAAGGCCTTCAGTTTATTAAGGGACGACCATTGCTATAGATTACATACATTAGATATATTGACATTTCGTTCAATTACCTTTCAAACACAATGAAATGTCCATTGTTATGTTAAGGGCGAACATCGATCGTTCCAACGATCGGAACTTTGATAGTCATTTGCTTCTTGTTTTCTTTTTCAAGGACGAGGAGGTAGATGAACACAACGTTCAAACAAGTCCGCCAGGATTCCACGTTCTCTCACTGCCCTTCGCCGACGACATCAGAAAACTGAAGTTTGAGGATGATATGCCCAGGGGTAAGAAATCTTGGCGGTTTCTACCTCAAACTTTATGTCATACTTAAAATCTAGGTATACACGTTACTGTAACTACCATTTCCAAAGCACTACTTATTCTTCTCATTTACTCTGCAGTTGCCTTGGTTGAGAAATATTTCGTAATAGGTTAAATGAGATTGAACCTTTTATAATCAGAGATTGTACAATCTTGAAAGAAATAATTCATAAATTGTTTTCCCTATCTACGTCTAGTTCGTTGCAAAGCGGGTAAGTTTGTAGGTTGGGGGACAAATAAATTGTTCCAGTTTGTTATAGTTTAAGATGCAGTTGAATTTTGGTTTTAGGGCAAGTATTTACTTGTTTTGAAGTTGGGAAGAATTTTTGTGCTACTTTGTAAAGCCCAAAGTCCCATGTCATTTTATACACACAGAAAATGCAGCAAAATATATGCATAGACAGTAACACTTATTTGAGTGTTTGCTTGAAAAACATTATGCCTCGACCAGTTTTGGATAGATGAGTCAGTTTCAAATAGAGATACGTAAAAAGCAAAATGTTTATTCACTATTTCCAATGTTGTCTGTATTTCTAGCTAACACAGAACAGGTTGACAAAGCAAAGGAATTAGTGAAGAAGCTGCAGTTCACTTTCCGCCCAGAGAGCTTTGAAAACCCCGCGCTTCAAAAACATTACGCCAATGTGGAAGCTATGGCCTTGGATAGAGACGAACCAGAAGAGATCACCGACTACACAAGTAATTATACTACTTTAATTAGTTCTGAGATATGATCGGAAGTTGCAATCTGTGTATAAAATGCCAACAACAAACACATTCTAGTTTGCATGCTGAGGAATCGCATATTCACATAGATCTGGCAGAATAAAATTACTAGCAGTCTTTATAGACAAAGCTTAATATTGGAAAATAGTGTTACTTTAAATCAGTTACCAGTTATTTAAGCCGTGGATTTACATCTAATAAACTTTTGCTTCTTGCAGTGCCGGACCAGGGGAAAATGGAGAAACGGGCCGGTCGACTTCTCCAAGAGTTTAAAGATCTGGTCTTCCCGGCTGACTATGTTCCTGGCGCCAAAAGAAAGGTATTTATTTTTACAAAACAAACTTTACGTTTTAGCTGTTCGGTTCTAACATACGATGTTTATATTTCAGGTGAAACATCTCTGAAAAGATAAGAAGAAATAACATTTAATATAGCAACTTCAATAGTTGTCGAAATTGCGATGAACTCGGATGAATGTAAAAACGAAGATAGTCTTAGATTCACATGCATTAATAGGTATTTTCTTTTAATGTCATTTCCCTTGGTGTTGTTCTTTGTATAGACGGGCGGCGGCGGTGCTGCTGCTAAGAAACCCAAGATTGAGGTAGAAGTGGACATCGAGAAGGAGGCACGAGCAGGACAGGTAACTTAATTTAAACAGTTTACAATAGATCTTATATTTGAAGTAAATCGGATGTGGCTGTTTTTAGATACAGAAAAAAACGGGCAAGAGGGGTGGATAGGGGACTTCTGAAAGGGAGGGTCAGCATATAGGCTAAGCAGTAAAGCGATGCGTATTCGCCCACACCCGTTTAGCATTACCCTTCTGTTTGTTGTTTAGGGGTCCACCAAAAGGGGGGACCCCTAGGTCCGTCCGTGTGGCAACATTAGATCGTTCCTGATCTCATTTGGTGTATGCTTTCAAGTTAATTCCATCTTGACATCGTATAGCATAACTACTTCTGTCTTTTGATCTCATTGATTTCTTCTGCTGATGTAAGATACATTTGTAAAGCGCTGCAAAACCAAAAATATAGCAGTGTACTCTATGCTTTAATAATTGACCCTGACCATTTTTGTTACAGTTGGGCAAGCTGACGGTTCCTGTACTGAAAGAATACATCAAGAAGCACAAAATTCAGTCCACTGGCCAACGCAAAGCGGACCTTATCGATGCCATCAGTGACCACTTCGGCCTTTGATGATGCGGACCCCAGAACGGGTTCTACAGACAGCATCGTCTTCTCAACATTTTTTGTTTGATTCTTATTTTGTATATTTTCTATTTTCAAAGTTCCTGAGCCTCTCACACATGCTCGGGTGAAATACAATGTCACAAGTTATGAAACCAGTTTCGCCTAATTCTTGATTGTTGAGATTATATCAGTGTTTTGAGTTATGGAGGTAATAGGTATGCCAAAGCTTAGAAAGTCAAAGCCATGATCTATATTAGCGAACACGGCAAGTGGTGTGACTTGAAGTTAGGAGAACGGGAGAAGCTGGTGCTTTTGTTTATCCAATTATAGGAGGCGAATTTATTGAGATATTGTGACCAATTTTCACAGGCAGCACTCAGAAAATACCCTTCATCATATACTTTCTCTATTACTACATCATTATCATTGTACTGTATAGCATAATGTCCTTGTCCCTCATCTTTCCTAGCTAGGAATACTTTTGTAAAAATTGACGAGACAGACCTATAGAACGCTGATTTTCATATATGGAACGATGAAGTCAATATTATGTTTGCTTATCATAGATGTACTTAGTTATATCACTTTTCAGAAGCAATTTCCTAAGTTGAATCTTAATTCAAATAGTTGAGATTTAATGCAGACCTTTATCGATTCTTGATTTCAATTGATTCTCAGCAACATCCCTTTTTATTTTTCTTAATGTAAATCACATTTATTTGATGTGACAGAATGTGTATGAGACTGTAAAACATACTCCTTTCTCGCTTCAGATTTCCTTGTAATCAGTATTACATGCGAAATGCGACGCGACGGGGGAGTATGACTGTAAAACTACTTTTGGTGATAAATGAGACCTGTTTGTGTTGATTCGCCGCCAGCTTATTACAAAATAGAGGCTTACAGGGTTCCCACGCATTTTTGAAAATCAATTTAAGACCAAATTAAGACCAGTATTCGGAAAAATTAAGACCTATCAACCGTGCGCAAAGAAAAATTTCAGAATATGTCATGATTTTAATCTAATTCAAGTGTAATAAGTTGAAAGTGGGATCTTGGATTTTCTTGGTTACTTCAAGGCTGCTCCACTTTTAACTTCTCAAAAAATTCCATTTAAGATCTTTTTAAGACCTCTAGCTAAAAAAAGGGCAAATTTAAGACCTTTTTAAGGCCTTAAATTTGAGAAAACCAATTTAAGACCTTTTAAGACCTGCGTGGGAACCCTGGGCTTAGTAGAGACACTCCCCGAAGCCTTTAGATGTGCTTATCATACGCCGATCTTTCCTTGTTTTTTACATAAAGTGATGTAATGCTGTCATCATTTGAATAAATTTGTTATTGTGAATCATTTCAAATTTTTCATTAAGAATAAACCTAGTCCTAGCATGTCAATTACTGAAATCAGGAAAAAGAATATATGTATAAAAACAAGCTAAGCAGAGAGTTAATAGTTCAATAGACTGCATTTCTTCAACCAATTCTTGTTGCTTCAACCTAGATGAAGCCAATATTGATCAATTAAATAAAATTCAGAAATGAGGGGCAAGGGTACATACGTTTTTTCAGAAATCAAGATTTCTCAGAACCTTCGTCGAAAATAAGATAAAAAAAACACGATTGAATAACATATCTTAGCAATAATTTCGTTATGTGCTCTTAAATCAACGATTCCTATACAAGTGCATTAGTGCCATCGTAGAAGACAATGACGCCAGTAAAGCCTGCGAAAATAAATTTACAAAAATAAAAATCAAGTTTAATGTATTAATACGAGAAGGCGACTTTTAAAACTTCACAGAACACCTGAAATTCCCTGAATACTGGCACCTATTACACTTAAACAAGCATTTTATTTAGGAAAAGATAATACTTCGCATCACTGTGCACTGGAATCCTCAAAATATTCAATTAGAAACGCGGATGCGTGCTTTTCTAAATGTTTTATTTGCCATCAGATAATTCATTAAAAAAGAAGCAAATTGTCTTCTTATGGAGTTTTGATGAGGAAATCGAATATATTACACTGACGTCAATGCAATTTTACTAAACATTTTAGTGTCCCATTGCTTAGCAGTGACTTTGTACCATTCTATACAGCAAGTAAACATAACTAAAACTGACGAAGTGCACTACCTGCTTCGTATTAGGAGGAATGAGTTCATCCTCCAGAAACATTAACTCTAGAAAAAGAAGTTCTTTGCTTAAAAATAAAACTTCCTCTTATCTCTTCTACCTGTACATTTCTAGAACTTCTCGATTCAATGCTATGCTAAATAATGGGGAATTTATAATTACAATCTGGCTCGTTGCCTGCCACCTTTCTATACACTCATGAGGGGAAGGGCTGGGGTTTTTCTTTGTCTAGACAATAAATACAATATAAGTTTGAAAATTTGCATACCTAATTATTTCTCTGGTATTGAGAATACCTGCAATAGTACCGTATCAATGTCGACCTATGCAGCACGGGAAGAACGTGAGCCACCATACGAAAGAATGACGCTTTAAAGAGTTTCCTCGCCAATCTCTATCGTTTATGTAGAAAAAAAAGACAAGACAAAAAATAATGCAGCTGTAAAAAATCCACATCACAGGCGGAGACAAGACATGATTACAAGCGGCGCCTTAAGCGGGTGGAATGGGGGTAAACTCTGGTCAGGATGGGGAAGAAGGGAGGCCTGGTTTGGTCGTGGGGTGGGAGTGGATTGCTCGTTGACAGAAAAGTTACAAAAATAGTCTGCTTTATCATCATCACAGATACCGCAGATGGGTCGGTTCAGATCGGGGTAACACTTAGTGGCACCTCTCTATAAAGACCTGGCCGATTCTGCTCTGATGAGTTGCGGGTGGACTCTCCTAGATTAAAGCTGGGCTGGATTTGTGATTCTTTAAGTGTGCATGAAACAGCGTTTATAAATAGTACCCCTTAAATGGACTCTCAATGCCTTTTTATGAAGATACCGTGGGCTCGAATTCAAAATATGTTCTTGTTTTGTAAGAACATCAAAGTTATGTTCCAATTATTTAGTGAAGAGAGACGGGTTTTCCAGGAATTTACAACAGCAATAAATAAAGGTTACATAAGTTGGCCAGATTCGCAGAAATTGTTCGCTTCCATCGTCCAAGCACCATGAAGAGGACAATCAAAATCTCCTCTTTTTCTTTTTTTGCAAATAAATATGATGACGCACATTGCTAGGTAGTTCCTTTTTACAATGATCGATGGCATGAAACCATTTGATTAAATTTACATTGCCAAACCATTAATGAGTATTTCCTCTGGGCGAAATTTTGAGATATGTCAATTTCCTACGAGTGGTCTCTGAATTTATCTAATAATGCTTGTACAATGAAAATGAGAGCGCAAAAATCCGTACATATGTAGTATTCAGAAAGACCAATCGCTATATAACAATTTTGGTAGGGAAAACGGCTCTATGGGGAAATCTAAGAATCATTTGCCATGCACATTACTCAATGGAATTCACATCAATTTCCTTACTTCTGTGTGTGTGGAAATACTGGAAGTGGCAGCAGCTCAAATTGACAAGAAGCCAGTCATCACAACACGCAATAAAACCTACGACCAGGCGACGTGTTCACAGACTCACCCTACACATTCAACTCGCCGTTTCAGATAGGTTAGCAATACACCAAACATAAATGCTTCTATGGTTTCTAACAAATTCAGGCGAGGGTGGAAAGTTGATGGTCGATGTCTAACGTATCCAGAGTTCAATAACATAAACATCCTCATAAAAACAGTAGTAGACAACCGGACATCTAAGTGGGAAGTCCCACCAGTTGTCTAAACGAGTGATTTGGCGCGATCACCGATGAAGAACTAATCATTAACATCTAAAAAGTTGGCCACTTAGTAAACAATATTGCATTTCATGGAATCTATAATTTGACCATGCAAGATGACAGATTAAGACATGTACACTTAAACATGGATTAAATTAGTCACAGTGGACCTGAATGAAAAGAAATGCCTAGTCGGTCTTGGCCTGATCTTCATCCTCTTGGTTACCGGTGGCGGCCATCCGATCGGTTGTTTTTTTTAGCTCGCTCTCGAGGCTGGACAGTCATCGCGTTTTTATATCGTCAGTTTATCACAGTACTGGCGAGGAACATTGGTGTCACAACGTGGGACAAAGGCATAATCAGATTGGTCTCTTGACTTGCTCCTGAACACTCTACTAGGCCGGCCGTCACATTAAGGGCTGCAGAAGTTGAACGTGTTCGGTACTGTGGTGTTTTGAAAGACGTAGCCACCAGCCTGCTCGATCTTCTTGGAATCTGAAATAACAAAACAACAACGTTTTAGGTATATAGGAAAGATTTTGAATTTCTATTCAATTGAGGCGACATGACGAAAGTGCTCACAAGTCACACCCAAACAACTCAATTTCTGAAATCTCCTTGAATCCTTTAAACCATACTATGCAATTCGCCGGGAAGAGGTAGCCCATAATGCCCAGCGCGAAAGGGGTTCCTGTTTACTTAAAATTCTTTTATAAATTCATCTATGGCACAGAAAAATCTGAAAAAATATAGAATATTTCAGTTACGATCCCTGCTATCGATGGGCAAAAAAATAGAGTGTAAAAATATTATTTTGGAAATTTGTTGCATTTTGACAGATTTTAGGGGTCTGGCTTCTCCTCACTGTTTTCTAATGTAAAAGAATTGCTTCGTTGAGCAAGAAAGAATCATATCTTATCTACCAAAATGTTGGAACAGAAAATAGCCCTCATCTATTTTGTAATGTAGAAACCATTAGACAGAAATTCGACATACTTTCTTTGTTACTGTGTTTTGAAAATGACTTGAATAAGAGAAAAAAATTAGGGGAACCCCTTTCTCTCGTGCTTTCTCGGGGACGAGACTTGCAACCTCTTCTGGGCGAATGAGAACTACAGTTAACAAACATCAGTTACCTTCGGCAGCTTTCCGTTGGTCGGCCAGCTTAAAGACCTCGTTAAGTTCCTTCTTCTGCCCGTCGTCCAGGTGACTTGTCAGGGCCTGATACCAGGCGGGGTCACGCTGCTCGATAGCTAGAGAACAAACACACGACACGTTTGAAGATTAAAAAAGAACATTTGACCCGAAGGCAATCATGTGTATTGATCAATTCTTGGCAAATGAACATGGACCAAATGATAACTCATCGTAAGAATGACGACGGTGTTTACTGAAGTTTCCGTCCATTCATCAATTTTTCAGATACATCTGGACCGACTCACATTTTTGACAAGTCTTTTCCAATCTCCATCCTTGTACATACAAACGCATATCAGGAAATACACGGGTTTTTTTTATCACTAGGAGGTGGGTAGAAATAGGGATATACCCGGCACTCGGTGCAAATTTATGCTTAACCAGAAGAGAATAGTCTTCTTTGTTTTCTTCTGATAAAGTTGTATTAAAAGTATTTACCGTCTGTTTCAAACTATTTTTTACCTTCATATTTGTCGTTAGGGGTGGGAGGAAGAGAGAAGATAGTCTGAGAATAGCACTGTATTTGAACTTAACCAAAGCTTGTGAAAAACAGTATCTGATAGCCTTGAGCACTCACTGAGAAGCATGTTTTTGAAGATCTGGTACTCGTCCACGGGGCAGTTGTCCTGGTCGAGCGGGGTCTGGAAGCTCTCTAGCGCCGTCTCCTCTGCCTCGTCGTCGTACTCGTCGTCACTGTCACAGTTGGCTGACTTCTCCAGCTTCTCGATGTACTGTTGTCCGTCCTCGTCTATATCATCATCGTCGTCGTCCAACTCGCCTGAAAGCATTGTTTATAAATTTATTATTCAAAAAACAAAAGAAACACCAACTTTGGGCATTATCTAACCTTAATAACTTTTAGTTAATTCCCCTCGCTGCTTTTATAACATGTCTACTAAGGAATGTAAAATGTGAGATATAACTCAACTAAGATTATATATACAATGCTTTTTTGTTTTCTTTTCCAAAGTTCTCAGCAGGTGGGTTTTTCTATATTCTGACTCAATTCTTTTTTATAACCTACCAGTGTAGCAACAAAGCTAAGCCAGTGGTGGTACAGACTTCTCAAAACTCTTGTCAGTGGTCTGATAATGTGAATGGCCTACCTTCTTCTACCTCCTCGTCTTCCTCCTCATCACCAGACTCCCCTTCAGCCTCTGCCCGGCCTGGTGGTAAAAAACGTAACACGTTAAATACAATGGTTTATTTTGGATCTAGTACTTTTGATAAGGTTTTACATTACATTTGATTCCAAATATTTTTCTTTTACCAATTGATATTTTCAATCACTGCACTGCAGTTCTCTTGATTTTAGGATTCAAATTGAATGTAGTCAATGCAGTAAATGGCGAATTGGTTAAGACTGTAAGAGCCAACTCAAACAAAGCAATGGCACTGATAGGCCATTTACTAAATAACAAGTCCCGCTCAGTTTTTCTTGCATACCAAAGAAAGTCGGCCCCGACAAACACAAGGCTAACCATGGTGAGGATGCGACAGAAATTGTGTTCAAATATCGGTCTCCGAAAGGAGAATTGTGTTGATTTTATGAAGCCCTCATAAGAGGAACTTTGTCATCCTACAGTTGATCTCTTCCTTTGGTGCTGACTCATCTCAACAATCCAAACATAATTTGGTTTATATTTCAAATACACGGGAGGCAAGTCAGACTCAGTGAAAAAGTCTTCTAAGTCAGGATGAAAGCAATTGTTTTTGAGTTGTTTTAACTTGTATTTAAAATATCTGAAATCGGACGATAATCTCAATACATTACTGATATCCCTGTAAATAAAATTCTAGAGGCCCAACTAACCCGATAAATACTAATAGCATCACATGGATAGGTTTCACATATCATTTCCACTTATTCTCTTTCATTAATTCAACCTATCTCACCCAATTCAGCTCTAATAAGATTTCAAATATAAAATCCCATGTGAATTAATGCAGCAAATGGCTAATTGGTGTATTTTGTACGAGTCAACTCAAACAAAGCAACGGCACTGACAAGCCATCTGCTAACCAAGAAGTCACACTCAGTTTTTCTTGCATACCAAAGAAAGTCGGCCCCGACAAACACAAGGCTAACCATGGTGAGGATGCAACGGAATTTTTTAAAAGAAAAGGAGAAAGGGGGGGAAAAAGTGGCTGGTTATCCGGCAGTTAATCCTTTTGGTATTGGCTCATCCTGTAAAAGGTTAACGTAATTTGATTTCTGATTTTCAAAAAAACTTTTGAGGTCCAACTAACCACAACAATACTGCTAGCCTTATTACTTACTTGCATATGCCCGCTGGAGTCCTGTGAACAGCATGAGCAGGGCGGGCAAGATCTGCTGAGCAATCTCGTTGATGGGCTGAGGGCGGGAAGTGGGCGTATCCATCAGCGTCACCAGGCCGAGTACGCATATCTTACGGTCATGGAGGCTGAATGAAAGACGTTTATATTTGATTAGTTTACAAGTTCTTTGTCTTTCAAAAAACATTTAAAACAAATGACCAGGACATATGTGAACTTTGTTTGATGAATTCTTGTTACTATTGTTATGTTGATTTTATAGATTGTACGAAGTAACTCTGAGTAGCACATGGCACTGACTAGCCAAGCACAGATAAGTAAGTCATGATCATTTCATCTTGCATGCCAAAGAAAGTCACCCTCGACAGACACAAGGCTAACCATGGTGGGAATGCGACACTTCATTATACAAACAAGGTCACAGGTTGAGGTATGGGAGAAAAATATCGGTTACAAAACCGAAAAAACCCGGGTTATTCGTCTTCTTTTTCTATATATGAAAGGAATTGTTGATGAGATATCTGGATGGGAGGAATACAAAGTATCGACTGAATTATTGATTGATTTTAAACAAAAAGATGCACATGCCAGCACGACCCGCCCGCCATT
The DNA here is from genome assembly GCA_936440205.1 of Lepidonotus clava. Taxonomy (NCBI): domain Eukaryota; kingdom Metazoa; phylum Annelida; class Polychaeta; order Phyllodocida; family Polynoidae; genus Lepidonotus; species Lepidonotus clava. Next base: position 38,145,013 of record OW387141.1, read on the forward strand.
GTCCTCTATTATCGTTCACCTGCACGCGGAGAACACTAACCTTTTGTCCGATGCCGATCGGTCATATCGACATAATTCTTCATGATATATCGACCCAGACCAGCTCCTGATATTAGTAATCCATAATGTATACTCCATGAGGCTTGACGATGCCGATTTAAGGCGTAAGAGGCTATCACTCGCGGAGGACAGCGACACGCGGTCCGACCTAGCCAGCGCTATCTTGGCGTCTGTGGTTTGACAGTGTCCATGCGCGAGATGCGCTTCGGCCGGAAGGAATTGCGCATGATATATAGTCCGCAAAGAAATGCGATTTTCTGGGTTTATATCGATATCTAGCTTCCCAACACATCGGCATCATCAATAAAAGATCGACATGAACCTCTATAGTGACTTAAGTCGACTGAAACGCGCGCGAAATAGGCAAGCAATCCCGGCTGACTTTCCGATCGGAAACCGGGGGCCGCCATCTTCGCCGTCATCACCCTCATTAACATAATCATACTACACGGCAATCCAGCACGCTATAGGCTTTTGAATGCTGAGACGTCGATATCATACAGTTTGACCCCTGTCAATCTCCATCCCGATCTCGGCTAATGCTTTGTCAATGGTCAATTTCTGGTATAGACTTCTCATAGGGATAGCATTGAGACCGGAAGCAGGTCCAAATTTGCGATCTTGTCGCCGCTGGTGCTGGTATCGTTCAATGGAGTTTCCCGCCTTTTTGACCAAGTCAGTATACCCGGGCGAGATTCGATTTGATCGATCATATTTCGAAGATGACTGTATAATACAGCGAGCCCGGGTAATGAAAAGAGCAAATTATAAAATTGAGCAGTTTTTAGATGACAATTTACAAAATTGTTTCTCTCCCCTCAAAAAATGTCTATCGTTTTGTCAGCGCTATTATATACATAAATGTTCTCCTACCCGACAAAACAGTCGGTGTCATGCAACCATTGCTTGAGGAACTGCGCCATGATGGGTTCGTTGGAGCTGGGCAGGTGCATCTTCTGGAGGATCTCCAGTAGCATGGCTGGGTTGTAGTAGAGCGCGGCCACCACCACCTGCAGGCACATGGTGCGCAGCTCGGACGTGCGGACCTCCCGGGTTAACCGCTCCAGCGCCACTTCCACAAACGATGACACCACCTGATGGGGATAAAGAATAAAAGTGTAAATTATGTTTTCATTTGAATCATTATATATTCTATCCTACTACTATGGGTTCGCCACCCATATTAGTAATGGTTTTTTCAAATATTCCCATTTTTAAAAATTTTTGGTAGAAACTTCATCTAAAGATAGTTATTTCATTTCAAGTGTAAATACGAGGTCCTTCACACTGATATCGTAGTGGACCTTATGGCATTCAACAGTAACTATTTCAACACTATTCTCACAAGCCCGTATCTAGGGGGGGGGGGGGGTGACGTGGGGTATGGGTCACCTCCCCAAACTGGGCCAGGTCCACTTTCTGAAACCAATATTTTGGTTTTCCCTCCTCCATCTTATCCTGGCCCTCTGCTATCCCTGTAAAAACTCCCTCTTATTATGGCTTTCTGATAAGCATACCATATTCACAACATGACCAATAACATCACCGAATTACGTCTAACATTGCAAAATACATTGCCGGCTATGACATCCCTAGGCTAAGGGTCTGAGCCCCTAACCTTCACAATTCATGGATGATACCCTGACCGTGAGCTATTTTACCTCTAGAAAGTCCACTTTTTTTAAATGGTCACCTCCCCATAAAAAGTTCTGTATACGGGCCTGTTCTCAAAAGAACAACAGGAGCTACTCACACTGTCGACTTGCCCCTTGTACTGGAGAAGGATGACCTCCAGCAGCTTGGCGGCGTGACACTCGGCGTCCTCTCCGGCGTCCGCGGTCAGCACGGTCTTGCACATTGTGAAGATCATCTCGAGATATTTAGGGTCGGAGGAGAAGGTGGTAGTGTCTACTGTCACGTAATTATGTAACGCAGGCATCATGTCTGAAAAAATGGGACACATTGTACTACGCTGCATTGGAAGATGCATCAACATGCAATTGACGCTAATTTTCTTTTTACGAAGCAGGGATGAGATTTTTTTCTTAAATAAATTTCCATAAATCATTGTATACAGGTAAAAGGTTATTGTACTATTCAAAACAGTAACATAAAATCGAGTAAGTTTAATATATAGTTTACGCATAATTGCCTAAAAATTAACATAAGTACAACAGCTTAACAGTTATTAACAATTCAACTACTAATATTTACAAGATAGGTATGGAAGGTGCATTTATCATCGCTTCTATTCATATAAATTCTACATGATTACGCAAAAGCCAGCGCATCATATTTTCATTTTCAAAATGTCACGCCCTCTTGCTTGGATTTTAAAAGTTTTGTTCACTAGTCTAGCTTAGTCAATGTAGATGTCCGTATTTAGAAAAAACGCACCTTCTTCTAAAACGTGGATCCTTATCAGTAAAATAATCCATTTAATCATAAGGGATGAATTTCTAATCATATTGCTAATAGTCTCTATTGAAAGTAATATATCAAAATTGGTGATCACTTTCCATGAGAACTGAATTGAACAATCCATTTTCGATGTTTAATTCTTTAAAGGTCGTTCACTGGTTCATCTTTTACCCACAACAAATATCACATTTTTCTATGTTTGCACAACATCGTAATCCTACTTTCCTTTCATTCCGCTAATAACTTCAAATCAAATGCCAAAAAACAAGGGTCCGTGTAAACAGTACAAAACAAGCCTGAAACTAACTATAATCTGCAAGCTAAGCAATATAAATGCCTAAATTTGAAGCAAATCGATCCAATACATGGAAATTTATGCAATTTTACTTCGATGCGCCCTTTTCGATCTTAAAATGTCACATCAGAAAAAAATTACTTAAGTGTGCATTCATTTTGCCGCGAAATATCCCAGTATGTGGGTGTCGTTTGGACTTGGTTTTGGATGCGATTTTTGTCTCTTGCAGCCGTGATGAAGCATTAACGATGCAAACTAAACACGAAAGCTCTGAACTAACTGAAGACGCACCTGTGAAGTAATCAAACCCATCGGACTCGAACATTTCATTGATCATGGGCAAGACAGTCCACATTCTTTCCGAGATATGAACGCATGTGAGACCAGAGAGCAGCGACAGAACCTGATCGTAAAAGTCTGCAAAAAGAAGGCCACACAGAGTTCGCCATCAACTTAAGGTCTAACTTAATTAAGGACATGTGACCTTGCCACTGAAATAAGGCTGCGCACAGGGCTGACCTGACTAGACCACAACAAGAACACACAGGGTTTTTTCTTTTACTTAAATAAAATATCTAAAATTCATATCACAAGTCTGCAAAATAGGTCAATAAATTTAAACTAATACCCGCGAGTATCCAGATAATTATATAAAAAGACATCGCCGTGTGGGTATGTTTAGGTTTTACAAGTCAGGTCAGCTCCGCGTTGGATTGGGCCGGGAGGGTGAGAGGGCCCCTCCAACATAGTGGCTGAAGGGGGCAAGCAGCTTTTCCATGTCTATACCAACCTGTGAAGTAGTCTACGTTATCGTTTTTGAACAAGTCGAACAGCATGGGAAACACAGACCACATTCGCTCCGAAATGAAAGTACAGGTCAGACTGTAAACCAAGGAGAGTAACTCCTCGTAAAACTCTGCAAAAAGATTGGTCTTTAATGAACAAAAACTTATAAAACTGTGTTGGATGTATTTACGTTTTATGATTGTTTTTTAAAGCAGTTATTACACGGCATATGCCTTCTATTTCTGGTTACGTTACACTGGAGGGATGTTGTAAAGAACAAACATCTTCAATGTCTAACATTTAACGCAAGTATGAACAGGAAAAAAAGAGAACATGAATATTAACTTTCTTAATGAAAATCTGCTTCTTTTAACAAATGACATACAAATTCATGCATAACAAAAGCTTTTTATAATTCCTTTTCAACTTTATCTAATTACATAATTATTTGCGTAAATTCACAATCGGTAGAGTACAACGGAAAATAACCGCATTGATATATACATATTTGTGAAATACAGTAGTTCATGTACATGAGAGTGGCTTTATAGATTATCAACTTTCTATACTACGTACACAGGAAAAGTTGACAATTCATATTTTTGTTTTTATCTGTAATCGTACTAAGCTAAGTCTCACTTACCTATCAGATTTTGTTGCAAAATGAGCCCGACCACATCTAATACAATGCCTTCCACGTGTTGTAGTACCTTTAAAATACGAACAACGTCCCTCATTTGTAACAGTATATTACCTGGTACTGGTAGCAGAGATGCCACTCCCGACTAATGAAAAAGTAGGAAACACTTTTCCTACTTTTTTCCTAGAAGCAACTAGAGAAATAATCTTCAGGAATAGAGACCTGACATTGAATTTGTATTTGAATAGCTTGAAAATAACACAGAAATACTCTAAAACAATCATAAAAGAAATATAGGAAAAATCGGTTGTTCGATCAAAAATCACCAAAAAGGAGGAAATCCTACAAAAATAGGAGAAATGGCATCTCTGTGGCAGGCTAAAATTGCGTATAGTCCAGAGATTGCAACTGAATGTTTCGTCTCTGGTAAAATACATAGCACACTACACGCTTAATTCTATATAGACAACCACAAATCGACACCTATGTCCAACACCTTTTGAAAAATGTCGGATGTGTTCAACTCGATAGGTTATTACAAACTTCTACTTCAGAGATGCATGCCGATGTTTTAGATTAGTGTCAACACGTAATGTAATGCCTGTACGTCCATCTTCTTTTAGCGAGTATTTACCTCTTTTTTGTCCTCCATGACTGTAACTATCGTCTCTAACGTGTTGAGTATGCCCATGGCCGCAATAGCCTTCTCGTCTGAGCCGTCTGTGTCAGAGTCCAGCACCTTGGCGAATGTCTGAGCCAAGTGTGTTGTGATTTCCACAGCCAAGGGGGCAATTTCCTCGACGTAGGTACACACTAGCTTCTGAAGTACACTGGTTAGGTCGTCGTTCTCGGTTTCTCGGATGATTTTCAATAACTCTGTTGGCATTGAGAAAACACGTTTATGTTACAACTTATTTTTCATGGGTCTGAAAATGAAGGGGAGAAAGCATGAAATCTATGGAAATCCTCGAGTAAGATTATATACATGAATTATAACTGGATGGTATTTGAGGTTGTATTCTCGAATTTCCAGAAATCATGAAATTTATTGAAGATTCAAATGTTTATGTAGACAGAACTACCAACTCATCTTCTAATTTCAAAACATGTTCTTATCAAGAAATGCCACTGACCTACAATAATGGTGCTAACATGTGGTTTAAGTATATCCTTGGCGCGCTCCTGTTCTGAGAGCAGCATCTGCAGAGCGATGGCGGCCTCAACACGTACTGGCAGCTCCTTGTCCGTGGTGAGCGCGTTGTGTGTTAACTCGAGAGCCTTCACTAGGTTTGGTTCATGTCTGAAGTTCACTTCCGAGAAGCAGTGCATTACCCAGCAAGCCTGAGGAAAATCAAAGGGTAAAATAGTTATTCCTCCCCGTCAATAATTTAACATTCTGTTTTTCATTGAAATTTCTACATAGTTATATTTCTCCTTTATCTTTTCTTGCTACTGTTGGTAAGTAGCTGATATGTTCGTTATTGAAGAAAGGTAATTGTAAGCGTACGTTTGGGAAACGTGATGCTATCAATGTGAAATTTTTATTTCAAAATGTTCCAGGATATTATCAAGCTTGCAGGAGGTAGGGATTCCAAAGAGTTAACTTACCCTTGCTCTCAGGTAGCCGTGTTCACTGGCGAACTCGGTGAATACGTGGTTGACTAACATGTTCTCTACTTGATCCTTGTAGATCTTTTTCTGTAACCAAAACAAAGTTTCCATCAGCGTCATCAACCAAAGAAATTTCTTTTATCAGCCAAAAAGAGAAATTAGAAAGTCAATTGTTAATGAATACAGTATATTCAACACAACGTCTTCCAAGAAAGTTAACTTTATCTTGAAAATCACTAATACATGACGATGAATCTCTACATAAGTAATGTCGCCTTGTTAGAGCCACTGTAATCGTGGTTTATTTTCTTTTCTAATAATAATTCTATATGAAGAAATGCAGTGAGAAAGGCCCCTACCTGAAGAAGGACGTCGGCGACTGCGCCGACCATGTGGAGGGCCCCGGCCTTCTGGCGCGGGTCGAGCGGCGTGCTCGTCAGGACCTGCATGATGAAGCCCATCGTCTTCTGGAGGACTTCTTTCCGCTTAGACACAGCAGAGTGCAACAGGGCTTGTGCCGCTGTCACGGGCGAGAAGAACTCCTCAAACACATCTGCAATAGATTCGTTACGTTTAATTTCTTGTGTTCAATGTGTAAGACCCCAACATGGAGACCGCTTTCTTTGTTCAAAAGAGGGCAACGTTTCCGAGCTCAGCGTAATATTTTCCTTGGTTTAAACAGATTTCTAAAATAAATATCACTTTCTTTTATTTTCCCTTTTCTCTGAAACAGTCTTCAATATCAAATAAAAATATATCAAGCAGTATTTGGTTTTAATTCTCAAAACACTTACCGTATTTGACACGAATGTACTCGACAGGGTCCGAGTGCCAAAGGTCTTCATCCTCGTCGTTGTGACACATGAGCGGGAAGAGCACCTCCTGAGTGATACCCTGTGAAATTACAAAGAGAATAATGGAACGCACGCCTGTACAACACGTTTATTCCCTGGTATAGACGGCGAGCGTTAAGTTTGAGGGACAAGACTGAAGTTAATCATTCTAAACACTATCGGAGCACTTTCAAGAAATTTCTAATAATTGTTAATTGAAAAGCCATAAGTAAAGAGGGTAAAAAAAATGTCTTCTGTTAGAACAATTAATTGAAGACTGGCATTTCTGAAAATCGAATATATTATGAGACACTTACCACCATGTAGGGCTTGATTATTTTCCACGAAAGGGCATGGCTCACACTGAAGAACAAAACAAGACATTTATGTACAATATCTTAACATACTATGGCGGAATAACTTATTCTGAAATCATCTATATTTTTTTTATCATAATTCTATTCGTGACATTATTTAATTCAAAACGCATAATTACCACAACAACGAGTGTACAGTAATATTAATTGATTGGAAATAAGTGAAGGGGAATTGTTAGTGTTCTCACCCCTGGTTCAAGTAGTTCAGCGTTTGTTGTAGAACACGTGGTGCAACATAAAGCTTCTGTCTGTATTGGTCCAACAGTTTTAGAAGGACAGCCAGAATACCACCTGCGAAGAAAATCACCCGAATCATACATCTAATTTCATTACCACCGGTAGATATACTGAACCTTATCATTCAATATGGGTCTTCACTCACTTTGACTACAACATTGGTTTTGTCAAAAGACAACATAATGGGCAAGTTATGCAATTTATACTTGAAACCAAGTCCTTTAACGGTAATTTTCCGACTGCTTGATCTACTAAAGTCGTTCATCCTTCCTATCACAATTTGGGAAAAGTCAACACAAATGCATCACTGTGACCGCACGCCATAAACGTATTAACTATTTTCAACTTACCTGAGAAGCTCTTGAGGTACCACTCGGAGAAATCTTTGTACTCTTTGGTGACGTTACCGGGGCTGCCATACCGTTCAAAGCACCGTGCAAGAATGTGGAGAGCCCACTTTTTGCACTTCCACCAGATCAACTCTGGCCGGTCATCCTCGTCTACTTGGTTACACGCCTATCACAGAAACGAGATTAAAATATTTTTTTATATTATTATAAACTGTTAATCTAAGTAAATCTGGCATGTCGATACGACATACTACGAAGCGAGAACAGTCGGCAGCCTTTTGGTATTTATCTAGGCCCGTCTGCAGTTTAAGACATGTCACCACAGCATACACTTATTCTATGCACGCTTATAATATATTTACCTATCAGCCAACAGGGCTGATGGCATAAAAAGTTAGTTTCAAACACTTGTAAATTGAAGTGTAACCTTCTTTTCAGTTTAGTAAATCTCAGCAATAGGGAATAGTAAGGTTCATTTCCTGCTTTCCACGTTCTATCAGTTGGTTTTTCAAGCGCTGTCTCGTTCAGATATGTACAGACCTGTATACATGCTTGTCTGGTCAATAATAGATAAGGCCATACCGGTACTCATAAACAGTGCTGTAATTATGAAGGTGAAACTTATCTTACCTCAGGTATGGGCCGCTCAACAATCTGTCTGACCAGTTCCATCCACTGAGTAAACATCTCCTTTGTGATAAGGTCAAGTGGCAAGAAGTACTGGAAATAAACCAAAATACGTGTGCATCAAAAAACAGTCTGTAGGAGTTATCTACCGGTGTACTTAAGTTGTTGTTCAAAAGTGATTTGGAGCCTCGGCCCAATATCAAGTAAAGCAGATCATGTTACACGGAAATTTTGGTAAAATATTTTAAGATTTATAACGCAGAAGTTTTCTTCCGGTTGGAACATAATTACACACTTTATATACTGCACTGATAATAATGATTTGTTTACCGAACGTTTTTATAAACCACTCGTCACTATGCCAACCATAAATGGAACTTTTTATTTATTTTCATGTCTTTTGCCTTTTGACAACATTAACGCACAGCATTACTGTCCCATGACATAAAACAAAACTGTATTGATTGGTAAATATATCACGATATCAAATTGAATTAATAAACATCCATCGTAACGAGGTTAAATTAAACTGCCACCAGAAAAGAAGAACTAACACTTTTTCTTGCATCTCGAGACTCTACTTACGGATAGGATTTAATGATTGCCACAACAAGGTATTGTTGGAAAGCTACGATTTTCACTCAGTATGTTTTCATTTTTTGTACTTTTAAATGTTTTTCTTGTCCGATAGTGGACTCTTTAAAAAGGTACTTTTCTAAACAACAAATTTTTTGTTTGTTCAAGTTAAAAGGTTAGTTGTTGAGAATTATTTTATGTGACTTATCTCTAAACTGCATGCTATCCGTTGGGAACCGAAAACAAAAGTGTTAGTTCTTGCTTCCGCACCCATCTTCAGAAAATCCTTTAACAATCATTTTGTGTTTCATAGAGTACATTCTCATCATCAGAGTAAGCCGCAGAAGTTTATTTTCTGGTAGGCAGTTCCGTGAATCTATGAACTTCATTCTACACAATCTGAAGGTTTAAGAACCCTGTAGGATTCGTTAGATTTAACTTAATTAATTTCTAATGAGTTATCTGACAGGGTTCCCACGCATTTTTGAAAATCGATTTAAGACCTATTTAAGACCAAATTAAGACCTGAATTTGGAAAAATTAAGACCTATCGACCGCGTGCAAAGAAAAATTTCAGAATATGTCATAATTTTGATCTAATTTAAGTGTACTAGGGTAAAAGTGGGATCTGGAATTTTCTTGGTTCTTTCTTACTTTAAGGCTACTCCACTTTAACTTCTCAGATAAATTCAATTTAAGACCTTTTTAAGACCTCTAGCTAAAAAAAGATCAAATTTAAGACCTTTTTAAGGCCTTAAATTTCAGAAAATCAATTTAAGACCTTTTAAGACCTTTTAAGACCTGCGTGGGAACCCTGTCTGATAGTTAGTAAAGCGATTACGGTCTTATTTTTCTAATTACATAATTATCAAGGGCTTGCACTCTAAACCGGGTAACAGGCATGCTAATTTGAAACTAAAGCCTGAATTGAGCTTAGACATTAATATTTTTGCTCATGTAACTGAGATTTCGGAATATTTGTAATCTTAGTACTTTAGCTTTACACATCACAGGATTTTGCACTATGTTGGCATGCCATCAATAAAGACTTGGCTAGACCCTTCTACCAAAGATTAATTCACACTTCCGAGCTTTTCCTCAGAAAATCCTTTAACAATCATTCAGTGTGTCATAGAGTACGTTCTCATCATCTAAAGACCACCACCCTGACACTAGATAGAGACATGTTTGTAACGTAATCTTAATACTAGGGACCTTATAAATGTGAAAGACAAGTGCATCAGTTGAAACTTTGTTCGTACCTGAATAAGGGCGAAGAAGACCTTGAGGACCTGTTTTTGGATATGAACTGACAACTCTGATTGATCAGACAACAGCTGGGCACATCGCTGGTGGATTAGCGGTAGCAGAACTTGCATGGCTTCATTAAGCGAACCTCGTTCTTCGGGTTTTTTGTACCTAGAAAACCAAACAATTTTACTTGTTTATGATATCTTTCGAAACATTTTGTTATATTAGCTATGTATTTGTGTGTACATTACTACAATACCAGGATATAAAATAACGTCTTTTAACTTGCATACTCAGCCGTTCTTAAATATGGAATGAATCTCAGCTATTTGTTTTTCATATTAGTAACGTCAATGGATTTAGGGATGATCCCAAGTACTTACTCGAAGTTCTTGACAAGCTGGTAAAGGCATATCAGAGCTCCTAGCCACGTGTCGTACTTGTCGCTCTGAATGAAGTTGGCGACTTTGTGTGCTATCTCCGGCCATTTTCCAGGGTAATCGTGTTTCACGATATTACTGATGCATACAGCAAGCTGGACTCTGAAGGACAGTTCACAATGGCATAACTAAAGACCAGGCGTTGTACTTTAAACAGTGCAGAGGGGTATAAATAAAAAGTCGACCTTGGGTTCCAATGCCCTTCTAAAAGGAGGTGGGGCCCGACTGCAGTTTGAAATTTCCAAGTGAGTGATACTCCCCAAAATGAGAAATCAGGGACGCGACTTTACCGGGGAATCGCGTCTATATTAATTAGCAATAAAACTTCTAATCTGTTTTAAAGCGAAATTAGAATAGGACTTGTGAAATCTTGGGAAAAAATGACTGTTTAAATTTCTATATTACTCGCACTTTTTGCTCAGTACAAAGGGAAGTAAATACTATTATAAGTTTGTATTGTTTTTTTTAATGGCTTTTTTAGTATGCATATTAACTTCCATTCGAAATAATACCTGATGGGTTCCGGGGCAACGATGACGGCATCAACAATGTGATTTCGAATCGTTTGCTTGTCTTGTTCGTGCAGGCTGAATGGCACTGGGTCTGTAACATTTGCAGCTTCTCGTTCTTCCCAGAACTGGCTCACCATGTTTTTCAGATAAATCACCCCTGAAAGTAATATGTCTTGATGTGAAAAGATAGGATTGGAAAACAAACCCACAGTGCTTGTCTCAATTTCCATTTGATCGCAACTATCAGATAATCACATTATTTTGCAGCAAAAGTTTTAACGACCAATAATGGAGGCGTCATACAACTTCTTTTAATGATCAAAGCATTGGGAATTGAAAGAAAGATCAATTAAATGATATCATCATGTATTTTTTCAATATTTGTCGACAATTTGGAACGAACGGCGACTTTGAATTACAACATTTGATTGATGTCTGTTGAAGACGGCTTGCTTTGCAGGAGACCCTTTGAATAAAGTGACCTACCAGCTTGCCTGACGGGCATGTCATACTGATCTGACATAACAACCCGCAGGAGGCTTGGGGAGAAGTCGATAATCTTGTGGACCTAGAATGAAACAAAGTTACGCTTATACCTCAGTAAGATGTACATGTTACGGAATAAACTGTCACATGCTTCATCATTGTGCATTTTTAACAAGCATTTTCAGAGAGAGTTTCACTTTTTAAATATATATCAAATTGCCCACATAAGTCATGCCATGAATCCCAGATTTGGAAGGGGCAACCTCTTGTTAACAGGGTGACCACTCATTTTTTCTTTCAAACTCCCTGTTTCCCTGTATCACCATAAATACTGTCTCGTTTTCTATCATTTATTCCAACCTGAAAGCGTTCAAGCAACATAAAAGGAAAATCAATCTGCAGAAGGAGGGATGGAACTATGTGGGCTGGTAAAACAATGAGGAATGATCATGAGGAACAAGTTGTCAACCAGACGGGCAGATTTTATCACAATTTCCAAAGAAAACGTCAGCCCGTAAGTCAAGTTATAATATTGAGGTTGTTAACCAATGGCTAATGGACTGGCGTTATTTCCAACTCTCGAAAAAGTCTACTATTTTAGAATCAGGAAATCGTGAAGCTAAGAACCTTGTGTTTTGGACAAAATCTGTTCTTATTGACAGGGAATTTGTTCTTGCTATTTTCCCTGTGCAGTAGTCACCCTGAGCCTGAATAAGGATCAAAGTAGCTGCTTCAGCTTTGCTACAAACGTTAAATAACTAAACTAAATTCTGAACTACGGTAGCACAAATTTGATAAAGGGGTCAAGTTGCTGGTGTGTAATAAAACTTCCCAGTTTATTAGGTTAGACAGACAACCTGCTGTACGTTGGCCCCTTGGTTATGTAGATCTACATGATCATGGCATATTAGTTGGTCAATTGAGAACCAGGATGCCCGACCAAGTAACATATGGCCCTCTTATCATAGCATGGGGAGACTGAAGTTGAGTCACTATGACATCACATTACAACATCACATTACAACATATCAGACCAAAATTACTGTTATGTAGTATAAGGGCTGGTAGTGATTTGGTAATTCTAACTAATGTTAATAAATTAAACCTAAAGATACTCTGAGAATCAATGATTAAAATGTGTCAAGAACCAAGATAGTTTTTTTTTAAATCTTCCTAATCATAATGATTGTTGGATATGAAGTCAATATTTCAATGATTTAGCTGATAATTTTCAATCAAAAGATAGGCCTAGTCTTAGAAGTTGGGAAAAGTCTGGTCAGTTGTCTTCCAGTGGGCTGAGTGGCAGTGTCCGTCTTGTGACTTGTCAGTCATGAGGCAAGTGATAACAAAGCACAATTCTAAACTATTCCTTGTTATTTCAGTTTAGCTAATTACCGTCATCACGATTCGGATATAGAGTAGAACTATTACTGCAAAGTCACTCAACAGTTTCGAAATGAATTCAGACTTGGGCAATTTTAACACGAAAAGGCCAAAAATTCCCCAAATGACAAACTGACAGTTCGGACTCAATTCCACAGGATGAATGACGACTGATGGAACTGTTACGTCTCAGAAACTCATTCATATGAAACAATAAATGAAAAGAACATGCGTAGAAACTCAGTATTTTTGATCGATCAAAGCCTGGGTAACACACGTGTGACAGTATGTAGTTTGACAGTGACCATTTTATGTAGTTAAATGGACACCAAAAAATGACAGTTCATGAGCACATGTGCAGGAAGCCATCTTGGAAAACGTGTCTGAAGAAATTTCGCGATACCTCATTGAGTTGTTGCTCCGCTTGTTCTCTTTGATCCGGTTGAAGCGTTGCCCGAAGGACTCCAGCAAGTTGATTGATATCCATTTTTGCTTTTAAAACTGATAAAATTAGTTGCTATTTTGATTATTCTATCACTCAAAGGCACTGGCCAAGTGCCTAACACGGGTAGCCGGGTCCGTCGCGCCAAATCCTAAGTTTCGTCTGCGCATGCCCCAAATATTTTCGTCTGGTCGCTGTCGTAAATACTACCATAAATGTATCTAGCTAATTATGTGTCAGAAAAATATATGTATACTTTATATATAAAATATCTTAGTATAAATATCGTAGTTTTTCTAAGATTTATCAAAATATTATTTTACGACATCAAAGATTTACTTCTTCTCCCGCAGTTTCAGTTTGCCGCCGTAGCGTTAAGCTCGGGAGAATGTGTGTGGAGAGTGCCGAGTTCGAGTCGCGTCACGGACGCTGCGCCCGACGTCACAAGACGTTCCGCTCCAAAGCAAGGAGTGCGAGTCGTCGACGAAAACAACAACAAAAACCTGACAAATAAGGTACTTCGTCGAAAAGGAATGGGACAAGCCGTTGCAAACATAACTGTGGATGTCGATCGTAATCGTCGTCGATTTCTTGTTTGAGTTAGGTAAGTAACGTGATAAGTTACGTTACCAATCGACGACATTGACAATCATGACAATTTATTTCTCCACACTCTCACTCAGTCACTGAGTCAGACCACAAGCCACAAGGCACAAAGTGAGTGACACAGTTTGGCAAATGATCGACTTTCTATTCCCTACGTCGTATGTACAGAGCTAAGTTTGGCATCTCGATGCCATCGAGAAGGATATGGGACTATGGCCGTATGGGAGGGGGTGTGGAGGCCCGGGGTGGAGGAGAGGTAAACAAAAGTATTTTTGCCATAAACAGGCAGGGGCGGACCCAGAAATTCCTAGAGGGGGGGGGGGCATCAAACATGATTTAACAGGGCAAGGGGGGGGGGGGGGGGGGGTGCCAAGCCCAAGGCCCGTCCGCCGCCCCCCCCCCCCCCCCCCTGGATCCGCCCCTGAACAGGGGAGGGGCGGACAGGGTCCCACTGTCAGGTAGGACAGTCAGACTCAGGACAGAACTGAGAAGCCATGCCTCGTGGATCAAAGACTTTATTTTATTTTTATTTTTTCTAAATCACAGGCAGGTGTTCCGTGAAAATCTGTCCGCCCGTGAGAAACTGTCCCCCCGGACACTTTTTCACAGGAGATGTGGCCATGAAAAACTGTCCCCCCTCTAAAATCACTAGTATAAACAGTTATAAACAATTAATTGTACCACATTCAATACATGCTTATATATTAAAACCAGGCCAAGAGTATCGTCCTTAAGTTAAGATGCACGTAATTTGTTACGTTGTAGAGTCTAACACCCTTAGATCTACTAATTTCGTGACGTGACCAATCGCGTCGCCGGATTACATTCTTACGTCACAAAACACGCCAGCTGCGATGTAGTTAGCGTAAGGGGTGGAGTCCCTAACCTTAGAAACTCTTAGAAACTCATGGAGTCCCTAACCTTAGATACTCCGGCTTTAAGATGAAAAAAATAGTTTGCAGAAAAAATAAAAGCTAAATAAATCATCCCTCTCTTCTAAACCATCCCTAGGATTCAACACTAACACTAACTTGTCCCTATTCCTAGTCTATGGATAAAATTAACATCAAATTCTCCGTCTAGATAGAAAATTAATTGATAAGGTTCAATATGAAATATTATCCAATAAAAAGAATAACATAAATATATAAATAAAGTGATAGAATATGATGGGGGACACATTCTCATGGCCTTGGACCATCCAAGAAAATCTGTCCCCACCCCCACCCCCCACCCCTTTCACCGATCATGCTCAGAACAGGGGGGACAGATTTTCACGGGGGACCGTTTTTCACGGCACACCTGTTCTAGGGATCTACAGCCTGGGCCTGACGGCTCGTAGCGTCGCTAATCACATCGAACGTCCGTAATTAAGTTAGGTGATTAGTGCTAATCATAATTAGTAGAAACGGCTCGTAACTCACCCAACAGCATATGGAACAAGCAATCTCATTGGTCTAAGTCTCTAACCTTAATCAGATCCCCTTAATCATGATTAGCGACCAAATATTTAATCTAACTACATAGGTAAATTAAGTTGATGATTAGGGACCATTAGATAATCATGACAGTCTGTCCTTAACAACCTACGGAGCTACGAGCCGTCGGGCCCTGGCATACGCCAGGGCCCGACGGCTCGTAGCTTCACTAATCACCAAAAACTGACGTAATTAAGCCTGCAGTAATTAAGGGCCTAATTACGTGATTAGGCCCAGTTACGTGATTTCGTGGGACGGCTCGTAACTCCCCCTAGAGCATTTGAAACAAGAGGTTTGATTGGTCTAACCTTAATCACATGCACTGTAATCATGATTAAGTACCAAATATTAAATCTACCTAGATAGTTAGATTAAGAGGTGATTAAGGGTAATAAGGACATACGAGACGTGATTTAATCATGTTTAGAATGTTTCTATGGCTACATTGCCGTAATTAGTGCTTAATTACCTTAACAGAGTTAAAAGCCGTCGGGCCCAGGGGCCGACGGCTCGTAACAGCCTTAATCACGTCGAACGTCCGTCATTAAATTAGGTAATTAGTGTTAATCATGATCAACAGAAACGGCTCGTAACTCCCCCAAAGACATTTGAAAGAAACAATTTCATTGGTTTAGCCTTAATCAGTTCAGCCTTAATCATGATTAGCGACCAAATATTTAATCTAACTCATGAGGTAAATTAAGTTGGTGATTAGGGACAGTTAGATAATCATGACAGACTCTCCTAATCAACCTACGGAGTTACGAGCCGTCGGGCCCAGAGGTGCACTGGGCTTTGGGGAGAACCCTGACTGATCACCAATGTCATGATATCAGTAACGTTATAACTTATAACGTTACTGATATCAATATAAGACAATATGGAATCCCAAATCGCTACAAATTATATTCTTGAATTTAATAGACAATAACCAGGAATGTCATTTTTCATAACTTTGCAGGATTTCCTACTTTTTGCCTATTTTAGTGATTTGGGATTGCTTAACTACTTTTTCCTACATCCATTTCTGACTTATCTAGTGTTGTATCTATAGACGTTGTGCACATGACGTCATAAACGCCGTATTGGTGATCAGTATAATCATTCTTATTTCTACCACTGTTTTCAGAAGGAAAACAGAAGTCTCTGAATGGTAAACGTCTTAAAAACTTAATAGCCACTCGGCATGTGTGCATCATCTTGATTTTTGTGTATTTTGGTATTTGTACCCATTAGCAGACATTTGTTTCAATGCAGAAAAATAACACATCACCATGCATACCGATGACTCGGATTTCCCGAGGCCACCGCCACAGACAAGACGTCGCAGTGTGCTGGTGGGTCTCCAGATGACTACAGAATCCATCCGAGAAAAACAGGTAATGCATCGCTACCATCTATAATAGTAACTTACTTTAACTCTATTTCCGTTTTGCTTACTTATACTAGATTATTATGCAATATTATAAACGATAGTAGATCACTGAGGCTTTAGTTAAATACCGCTGCCCATTCCCTTTAATGTTCTAAGAAAATATAGGCCTACCGGTAGATGTCAATTGTCATAGCAGCAAATTCAAAGGAGTTCATTTTTAAAATTCTATCTATTTCATTTTGAAGGATTAGAGCTACTTTATTTTGTTTCACAAAAATAGGCACGTGCTCGGGAAATGAGAGAGCTGCGAAAGACACTGTTTGGGCCAGTTCATAAATATATGTCGACGCTCATGGCAGACCATCTCAATCTGGATCCAGCTCAAGTTGAAGATTTCTTGGCCGATGACCCTCAGGTACTGTTGACCGTTAACTCAGTTACATAAATTACATAAAAAAAATAACGTTTGATAGGCGCTTTCTTGCTAGTGGCACAGTTATTCTGCTGTGGATGTATTTACATTATGGATGTAAAAACCCTTGGATTAGGCCACACAGGTTTGTGTTCAGGTTTCTTGCCTCCAAAAAAAATAGGGTCGGTAGGTAGGGATGTTTTTTTAGGGCCGGTGAGCCAGTTAGACGTTTGAGTCTGTTCTGGTCATTTGAATCTGGCGCGCTCGCCGCCCTTTAGGACATAGACTTGGGTGAAGAGTACTTACGGTCACTTTGTTGGCTGGACCCCCCGGAGCGTTTCGAGAATTCTTACACATTTTGACGACCGAATCTGGGCTTAAATCCAAGCATTTGGGCTTATTTGGGCTTATAATAATATCAATTTTGACTTAAAGAACAAGCAGGAATGGTGAAATTCCTTCCAAATTGTTCAAATTAGATATATTAGCGCAAAATAAAAGTCGGTTAGATCGGCGGTAATCGGGTATCTTCGGCATTCTTCGTGTCCCACTTTCGATCGGGGAGGAAGGGATCTGGGTCAATCTCTGAATATTCATCAGGCTATGCAGACCTATTTTACCGTGAAATCGATCCTTCTTTCGGGCCTATTATATATAGAGAAGTAGATTTGGATACATACATGACCATGTCAAGGTCCAATAATGAATAGATTGCGAAATAACGCGTCTAAACGCGAAAATGCATCGCACTATTTTCTTGGTATTCCGTCGCGGCGACCCGGTGAACAATCCAGGTCAGACCTCTCTTCTCACACCGGCCGGTGCAAGTGCCCCGGTCGGACGTGTTGGCGGGAGGCTCCTCTTTCTTCGCCTGGATTACGGCGGTATCTGATGGTTTCAATATATATATTTTGGACGTCTGGACTCCCTTCAACGCATACAACGCATTGAAAACTCATGCGTGGTCCATGCGTTCGTATCGGAGGGGAAACATTGGATCAATCGGGCACGAGGAGCACTGTCACTGCTGTCAGACCGTCAACATGGCGTCAACCCTTCGCCGGGTTCTCTCCCCGCACGCCTGCACCGATACATTGAACTCAGGAAACCAGGATGATATTTAGACAAAATATCTAATTGTGATCAATTGTGGAGGATATACCCATTCGGAAGCATTCACTCCTTAGGCTGTACAGGTAGGTTCATATATCTTTTCCAGCAGTTCAAATGATAGGCCTAGACAAGCTGCTGGACTCAGCCTCTCAGGCGTTCGACACTGACAATCTCAAAAATAATTTTTTAGACCTTATTAGGCCTATCAAAATGAAATTCATGTATATATCTATGTTCTCATATATGTGGGGGGTCCTACATATCATATAGTTTGATCGTTTTAGGCCTGGAAGCGCTTGCAAGAATATTTTACAGATGGTAAAATCTTAGGCCTAGAATGCCATTGAACTCGGGCGTTGGGTCGGACACTGGCAATCTAAAAAATAATTATTTAGACCTTATTAGGCCTATCAAAATGAAATCCATGTATATATCTATGTTCTCCTATATCTCAGGGTCCTATATATCATAATATAGATTGATATTTTAGGCCTGGAAACGCTTGCAATAATATTTTACAGATGGTATGAAAAAATGATTGGACTCAGATAGGAAGCCCCCTCCGACACTGTCAATGTATTATGGCGGCTCTGAAAGCAATTATTTATGATCAAAAGATTAAATTATTTGTTGAATTGTCACTATAGTGTCATTTTTTCTTACCTACCATCAAAATATTCAATCTGAACTTTAATATGTCTAGGCCTAAGTCACTGTCAGTGTCTGAATCATTCCCATTCAATGTTAAAACATAGGCGTCACACTGTCAATAAGTTCTCCGGTGCTGTCAGTGTCACACAGATTTAAGATTTAAATGATTCAAAGATCAAATAATTTGTGAAATTGTCACTATAGTGTCATTTTTCCAGACCTACCATCAAAATATCTGAATCATTAATATCTCAATATCTAGGCCTAAGCCCTCTCCATTAGATCTTGGGATACACCGGCCCCTAAGTGCCTACAGCACTTATAACTTGATCAATTAAATCAATGGCGCTTTTGATCTAGTTGTTTAGTTAAGTTTTTCTATTTTTTTTAAAATAATATTTTTAGCTGTAACTAATGAAAGATAGGGTTAAACATAAAGAGTTGTACGTGTCATCAGTGATTAAATTAATTATGTCAGGGAAGCTTTCAGTTTGTTTGTCTGATTTTTGACAGTTCTAAAGGAACAAAAATCAATTAAACAATATTTCATCGAGAGTAATGACACAAATCATTCAGCGACCATTCAGTGTTTTTTGGTTTCCTTTTTAAGGAAGAAAGAAAAAGAAGGCTTATCGGTAATGAATAACCCATTTGATTTTTGTAGATTGGGCGAGCAATAGAGGAATTTATATGTGCAGATGGCAACCGCTGCATTAAATTCTTTTATCAAGAAAGTGAAGTACCTTCCCCTGAGGGTTAGTACATGGAACAATCAAGTATTTACCAACGATTATAAACTAAGTAACCTTTACTACCTGGTTTTTACAATCAAATGTAATATTCCATCCACTGGTATACCACATCGGTATCTGTATTACTACTGTTCCTTGCTATCGTATGCAACTGATTTCCAATACTTAAAGATATAGTGCTTGTTTGAATTGTTATTCTAAGATTGCGGACGTACCGTAGTTGGGCATGCAAAGGGCACAATGATGACTCGTCTCTTTGTTTGCGATGGAAAGGAAAAACAACTTCAAGGGACCTGCCTCTATTTCCTTCGTACTCGCCCAGAAGAACTGACAGTGAGAAATGTAGGCGAGGTAAACGATGCGTTCTCTCTTCATCGCGGTTTTCTGATTATGCCTAGGTAGATCATATGTACGACTTTTGTTAGAGGTAACAATTTATATATTTCATCATAAGACAGTTATCCCAACGTCCTAAAGCTGAATATGTATTACCCAGCTGTTTAGTTATTTTGGACCCTCTAATAACTCCATCCCGGTGATTTTTGATGAATCAGAATAACAGTATCTGCTCAAGTGAATAATGGTTCAAGACGTATTCTGTCCAACCCGGGTGCAGCCCAATGGTATACCCATTCTGGGATGGGCTTACTATGCTTAATCTATTCCATGTTCTTTAACTTAAAAACCTGTACTTGCAGGCATGTGCTTTTGGCACTCTGAAAGCCGACGATCAGAAGGCAATGCTGAACGCATTCCAGCATGCTTTAACAAAAGTGTACATCCCTGCTCTAAAAGACTATCAAGACTGGGGTGACCTGGGCACAAGCACACAAGGCAAAAAGACGAGAATGACCTGCATTGAAAATTGTGATCTGTTCCTGTATTCGCTCCAATGTAGGTTATAGCTTTGCATGTTAAGGTTGAAAGTCATCCAATTGGATGATCTGTCTTGGTTACATACTTTGATTGAGGCGCTGTTTGCGCCACATGTTGGTCTACCAGTCGCATGTCATAGAAGGCCGTATGTTGTGTTTTGCCCTCTAGGTGCCGACCTAAACGCCCAGAGCATTGTGACACTGCCAAAGTCAACTGAAGTCGACTTGAGCAAAATAAATACACTACATGACTGTGTAACAGCTGCGTCTAACGCAGATATTGTTGCACCATTGGAGCAGCTATGTACGCTTTGGTGTAAAAAGGTTGAACAGGTAAATTTTGAACGTACATTACATAATCCATATTCATTTTCCTAGCGGAGACAATTATAATCTTGGACCTTGTGCTGACGTAGTCACGTGACCACTTTTTGGTGATCACTAGTAGCTCTTTATCACCATGTGGCAATTCATGAATAAATTTTAAAATTGTCAATTCTGAATAATAAAAATACTTAATCATAATTTAATGATTAGTTTAGGCACATTTAGGATCAATACCAGTTCAAAAGGTTCGGGAAACGTGAATACAAATGAATCTAAGCTGACCACTGACATGGCGGCCAGTCACTTTTTGTGCATAACTATGTCTATAAGCAAGCATACATGTGACCTTCAGGAACTATATATCTAGTAGAGGTGTATCTTGTGATGAAAACTTCTTTGAGTTCAGTCTGTATATAATGTGTATATATACGGCTTTCTCCCCAGGTTCTCACGGAGAGTGAACAGATGAGGAAGGAGGCCGATGATACTGGACCACTGGCTGAGCTGGAACACTGGCGCCACTTGATGTCACGGTTTAACTCCCTCATTGAACAGATCCGGGGCCACGACTGCAAGATCGTCATTCAGATTCTTCACGTTGCCAAATCTAAGATACTTAAGGTATGTAATGGTCATGTATCAATTGTCAAAATAAAAAAACTCCCGCGTCTTCCTCTGATTTAGTTTAGAGAAATATTAAGATGTTATAAGGGAAATTCGTTGCATTATATTACCATTAATTATAAGAAATATTCCGTGCCTTGCCTAGAAATAGTAAGATTGAAGCTTCCATTTGCTAATGACGTCCTCATTTGATTTGTTATATTTGATCTTCTCAAATGCCACTCTCACTACACTACTCAAATTCAGTTGATAAAACATAAGTAGTATACCACAAATGTATTTTGACACAGGATATCAACTATATAAATCAGATAACATCTACTTTTCTGTGGAAAATAGAACAATGATAAATATATTTATTTCTATCAGATGTGGCGAGAACAGGACTGCAAAATCACCGAGGCCGCCAATGAAGCCAAAGACAATATGAAATACCTGTACCAGCTTGAGAAGTTCTGCGAACCTCTCTACAGGTGTGACCCGGTAAGAAACGATCAGTAAAATTATACAAATCTAAACTGAGTAGGATATTACAGAATATGTTCGTGCATAAACTTTCGATTCTTTAATCATTTCTATGAAATCTTTTCGGAATTTGAAAAAAAGATAATTTGATTTTTTTCAGTTGGATGTACATGCTCGCTTTTTATGTGTATACCTCGTTTAAACTTCTTTTTTTTTTTTGTGTCTGGTAGGTATCGATGACGCAGGCACTACCACAACTGATAAACGCTATCCGTATGATCCACAGCATCTCCCGCTACTACAACACATCTGAAAGAATGACGTCACTTTTTATAAAGGCAAGTCAATTTCGACACATTCATTAATAGGCATTTAAAAATGGCTCTCAGATAACTAACAGATAAACAGATCTCCAAATTGATTTCCAGGTATATATAAAATCTTACTAAACCCTTTAGATTTTACAAGTATTTGCCGTGACACCATTTGAATCAGTGAAAGTTAATAGCCAAGAGGCTTCAAACGTTGCAGGTGACCAACCAGATGGTAAAGGCCTGTAAGGGCTACCTGACCAACGATGGCCTTGACCGTCTATGGGACCAGTCGAGACCTGAACTGCTCACCAAGATCCAGCACTGCATGGATCTCTTCGCCTGCTACCAGGTAGCTTTCCAGCGCACAAAGCAGAAGATTGATGAAACACCTGACGAGCGGAAATTTGAATTTTCTGAGATGTATATCTTTGGAAAGTTTGATGCTTTCTGCAAGAGACTGAAGAAGGTAAGAGTAGTGTTACATGCAAACAACTTTGTATTTTGAAATAAGTGTGTTTGCGTCTCTTGTATTCATGTTTGCCTCTTACATTGATCTTTATGAAAAGATTGAATATCCACAATCATTTGAAATATGTATGTTTAATTGCAGATCGTCCACCTGCTGGATACGATGGAACAATTTGCTGTGATTGACAGCTGCCGCATTGAAGGCATCGACGCATCTGTGGCTAAATTCCAGCACATTCTTGCCAATATCAAGAAGAAACCATATGATGTTCTTGACCATCGGAAGCTCGACTTTGACCAAGATTTCAACGAATTTCGCCGCAGCATCAACGAACTAGAAGCTCACCTCAGAGGCTTCATGGACGCCTCATTTGAACGCATGGCCTCAACTCTGCAGGCTCTGAAGCTGCTTGAAAGATTCAAAAACCTTGACATCCCCAGTCTTGGTGTAGAGGACAAGTACCAAGCCTTGTTCAAGTTGTTTGGCAATGATATTGAAACAATCAAGAAGCTCTATCAGAAGTACCGCAACGACCCACCAGTTCCCCGGGACGTTCCTCCAGTAGCGGGTAAGATAGCCTGGGCACGGCAGCTTTCACGCAAACTCCAAGAGCCAATGGACATCTTTGTGACCAAACCTTTGGTGCTGAAAGGTGAAGAGGCGAAGAAGGTCATCGTCAAATACAACCAGACCATGCGAGTCCTGATGGAGTTTGAGGTACTTTATCACCAAGCCTGGATGCAGTCAGTTGAAACATGCCAGGAGGTAATGCATGTTCCTCTCCTTGTCCGCCACCCTGAAACAGCAGAACTGCTGGTCAATCTGGATCCAGTAATATTCCAAGTGATCCAAGAATCTTCCTACATCAAGAAACTGGGGCTCGAAGTTCCGTATGGAGCCAAAACTCTGGCGTACAAAGAGAAAAAACTCAAAGAAAATCAGACACAGATGCAGGTAAACCGCACGTTTTTAAGGTTGTGTTGTTTCTTAAGTTTATACTTAAAAAGATCAGTTGCTCTTTTAATTTCTAAATGTAAAGTCGAACCTGTAAAATGGAAGTGCTTATCCCGCCTTAATGCTTAATAGATAGGCCCCTGATGACAAAAAAAGAGCACAATTTATATAAAAGCTTTCTTAGAAAGTGATATAAGGTATTTATTTTGCAATAAATTAAATCATGGTTTCATATTGCATACGTCGCTCTCCTATAACAGATGCTCCTGGAGGAAAACACAGCTATCCGCAACAAGGTTCCTACCATCTTTCTGCCACTTCTCGCCAAACGTTTGAAGGAAGTTGACCAAGCCATCAGCCCTGGTTTGACTACTCTCTCTTGGGCATCAATGAATCTTGAAGTATACTTCTTCAACGTCAAATCAAAGCTGATAAAGCTAGATCTGCTTATTAAAAAGGTATCATTCAGATAATCCTCTAAAAATTGTCTAACGACTGTGATCCTTCACTGACTATGTTTTATTTTGGTATTAGTGCAAATAATGTATTGTACAATTTCCATAATTGAAATGAAATGTCATTGCTATTGCTACATGTTGTATATAACGTGATCAAACTTTAATTTCTTATAGTATCATTTTACAAGACTAGTTTTATTGTTATTACCCGGGCTCGCTGTATTATACAGTCATCTTCGAAATATGATCGATCAAATCGAATCTCGCCCGGGTATATGACTTGGACATTTAGGCGGGAAACTCCATTGAACGATACCAGCACCAGCGGAAACAAGATCGCAAATTTGGACCTGCTTCCGGTTTCAATGCTATCCCTATGGAAAGTCTATACCAGAAATTGACCATTGAAAAAGCATTAGCCGAGATCGGGTAGGAGAGTGACAGTGCTCAAACTGTATAACATCGACGTCTCAGCATTCAAAGGCCTATAGCGTGCTGGATTGCCGTGTAGTATGATTATGTTAATGAGGGTGATGACGGCGAAGATGGCGGCCCCCGGTTTCCGATCGGAAAGTCAGCCGGGAATGCTCGCCTATTTCGCATATTTCCCGCGCGTTTCAGTCGACTTAACGCGCCATATAGGTTTGTGTCGATATCTTATTGATGTTACCACTGTATATTAGGAAGAAGGAATCGATATAAACCAGAAAATAAAGAAATTCGTCGCACTATTTTCCATGCGGAATACCTTCCGGGCGAAGCGCATCTCGCGTCAAACCACAGCGCCTTTCATCAGAGGCCAACATGGCACGACCCGGTTAGGACACGTGTAGCTGTTCTCCGCGATGGATCGCCTTTTACGCCTTAAATCGGCATCTTCCAGCAATATGGAGTATCTGTTGTGGATTATTAATATCCTGAGCTGGTCTGGGTCGATATATCGTGAAGAATTATGTCGATATCTTCGATCGGCATCGGCCAAAAGGTTAGTAAGCTCAGCGTGGAGGTGAACGATAATACAGGGAAATGGCGGGCGGCTTCACTCGCGCTGGCATGTGCATCTTCTTCTTTAAAATCAATCGATAATTCGCTCGATAATTCGTATCCCTTTCCCCACATCTGATCCATAACTATTTTCGTATATATAGAAAAAGAAGACGAATGACCCGGGTTTTTTCGGTTTTGTAACCGATACTTTTCTTCCATAATTCCACCTGTGACCTTGTATTTCAGATCCTTGACATCAAAGTGATGAGAATCGACAGGTTCCTGAACGACATGGCTGACACAATGTTATGTGAACTTCCAGAAAAAGAACCATGGACTATCACACAGTTCCTGAACAAAACGAAGGTAGGATTATAGCAAAGAAACCATAAAGTTAAACACAGACGAAAAATTTAGATTTATTTTTTGTCTGTATAAATAAAAGAAATTTAAAAAAAGAAAAAGAAAAGAAACAACGAAAAAAAAAAGTGATGGACGGAGGATGTTCTAAATACTTGTCATTAACGAGTGACTTTGGTGATTCTAGGCTTGGTGTGAGGAGTGCGCTCGGGAGATGGACGGTATGAGTCGACGTGTTGAACAGGCGGTAGGTGACCTGTTGGACATCTTCATTGAAACAGCGGGTATCAAGCTTCGCAAATCACTGAGTAAGTTTTGTTCAGTTCACCTTAATGTACGCGACAATTGTGCATCTATTTACCCAGAATACCAAGGCAAAGCTTGGGATGCACCTGGGCCTTAATTTCTTAATGGTAACACATAAAAGTTATTCATGTTTGACGTAGCAAGAGTTGGGAGTTCTCTTCAGGGTGCATTAACACTTGCAAAAGATACTTATTTAGGATTAACTTTCAGCATTTAATCTTTATGCGGCAAGGCAAATACGTATTATAAAAGCAATAGACACATATGCATGCGTGTATTGGTGTTTATCATCAAACAAAATGAAAGTTATTACTTTCTTCAAATTTACAGAATTCCCAATCCATCGAGATCCCACAGCCATGGTGCATCATGTGGCCCGAGACGACGATGACTACGATGAGTCCTCCGAGGTTCCTGAGGAACATCTTGCATTCCACGATGAGTGCATTGAGCTCTTCAACCACTTCAACCACAAATGCCTTGAAGCCATACTCAGAGCCACCAGACTGTCTTTGGACCTGATCAGGAAACGTGTGTTCTTTACAGCGTGAGTGATACCTCTGTCATATAGAAGTAAGAAATTTAAGATAGGTATTTCATTTTAAAATGAGAATGGTCTTGCCCTAATGAACCTTCTAAGAAAGTAGTTTGATGACTGAAATTTAGAATTCTCAAGTTTAGGATGGACAAAATATTGCAATATAGAAATAAAGATATATAGCTGAGATTTGCCAAAATATCCTCACCCATCTAAGATTAACTCCAATCAGAATAAGTAAGAAGTAAACACAGTATTGTAATCACAGCCACAAGGAATTAAAGGCGTTCTACATCTTTTCTCTAAAAGTCAAATGGGACGACGTGGAACCGGGTTGTACGGAGATGACAGTGCTTCTCACGATGCTTCTCAGATGCCTTTCTTCCACGTGGACATGAACCTCGCCATACCTAATATTGTAAGTACACATTGAAACAATAGTTTACCACAATACCTGACTAATAACTATACTTACCAATAATACGGCAGAAGTGAATTTTTAGGACGATCTTTGGAACGGAGCCCATGAAATCTAATTTTCTCGTAATCTTTCCAGATGTCTAGAAATTCAGATGACACTTAAGCAAACCTGTGAGTTAATATACTTGTGTCATTTTCTTTTCTGTACCAGGTGAGTCAGCCGAGCCTTGACGACATCCAGCAGGCTCTGAACAAGGCCACTCAGTTTGTGCTGGAGGTGAGCCGTGGTATCGGTCAGTGGGGTCAGAAGAGGTTCGCCATGAACATGGGCTCCCAGATGGCCGCCCACCACCACTCACACCACCTCATGATGCACCACGAAACAGGTGAATGTTACACTGAGATTTTCCAGTTTTGTAAATCTGTATTCCTAGACAGTATACAGAATATCCGAATGTCATGCTATTACATAAGGTGATGAGATTGCAAGTTGATTTGCGTACTGCGAGTTCAATTTATGTGCTTTATTCTCCGGGTTCGACCTATTGAACCCATCAAATGAGTCTTACTCCAAGGAGTAAGGGGTCACGCCCAAAACTCTGAAACCAGCTTTTGTTTTTGGTATAATTTTATAGTCTGCTCGCCGAGAACATTCTAGGTCAAATTTTCGACTTCCTGTTTGATCCTGTTATGTGGTCGGAGAGTGTAAGAATTGCATAGACTTAGCATTAGAATCAGAAACAAGATGGAGATTGATCAGGTGCTTGGAGATTGAATGGATGATGTCATAATGGGATTCTCCTTTTTGGTCTTTGGGATACCCCCAAGCTGTCGGACCAATAAAAGCCATGGACTGTAGTGGATGTACAGATCCATTATGTAATAGCTCATCTGATTCAGAACAGACTAGTTTGTCTATTTTACTTTTTTCTAGATTGTCGGGGCTCACCTTGCTCTTCCTGTCTTTGTCCTGTCTGGAGACATACC
The DNA here is from genome assembly GCA_936440205.1 of Lepidonotus clava. Lineage (NCBI taxonomy): Eukaryota > Metazoa > Annelida > Polychaeta > Phyllodocida > Polynoidae > Lepidonotus > Lepidonotus clava. The sequence continues at coordinate 38,172,811 of OW387141.1, forward strand.
ATTGAAACGTTAAATCTGAATTGCATTTCAATGTAATATATTCATTAAAGTGGATGACCCGGAGATTTTGGTTTTCCAAACCACACTATACTTCCACCCCTACCTAAGCTGCCTTGTCTTGTAATGTAAGAATAATGGCATGCAAATATAGCTTCATGTGGCTATTGATATCATATGAACGTTCGGCAGACGGAAGGTGGAATGTATGTGGACCAAATACCTATATCTAATCTATATTAATTTCCATATTCTTTTACAGGAGTGGCGCCAGTGCTCATTCCTCCTCAGAATCTGAAGAATTACTTCAAGAGCATTGCCGACCATAAGGATATCAATAAGATCGTCATGATGCTGTCCTCTGCCGTCAGCTCTTTCCGTCAGGAAATCGCCAAGGCACTAGAGAAGTACTCAATGTACCACTTTCTGTGGGAACAGGATAGGAGCGAAACTGTCAAGGTATGGTATCCATACAACAATGGAATTAGAATACGAGCCGATTAAGTATACACCAAATCTCATGTTGTTTTCCTAATTGACTAACGATGAATAGTGTATAGTAATGAAAACACTGCAAAGAGTATTTTCAGAAAATCAAACTACATGAGCCATGTTATCCCAGCAGATGTTTCTGTCCAGTAATAATATTTACTTTAGCTTTTTGATTTATTTTAGGAATTTGTCGAGACAAGCCCCATTCTCTCAGACTTCAAGGCTGAGATCCTGAAATTCGAGACTCTTGCCGAAGAAGTTGAAGAAATACCACAGTCAATAGTAGTCGGTGCCATCGAGCTGTTCACGGGTACATTAATTCATTTTGTATTGGACGTACACACCTGTCTATTTGATAGTTTTACTAAAGCCAAGTATTTGAATAGACATCTAGGTAACAGTAGTAACGGAAAGAATCTAACAAGATATAGCATGTATTAGATATGTTTCCAGTTCAGCAACCGCATGTGGGAAAATATATATGCAAATTCAACAGTACCTACGTATTGATATATTTGAAGGTATCCATACAAAAAAAAGTCATACGCAGGTTTGATTATAATGTATGGAACGAGCAAGAAACATTGACTCCAATGACTCCTGATCTATATTGCTGTGTACCCCGACTATTTACAGAACATCTGAAGATGTCGCTCTTGGTGGAGATCAAAGCCTGGAAGATGCAGTACGGACGAACACTGAATCAAGAGTACAAGAAGCAGATGGATGAGATCACGGAGTTTGTCGAGGAATACCACAAACGACTGTCTCGTCCTATCAAAGACTTGGACGACGTGCGACATGCCATGTCAGGGCTGGAGACCATTCGACAGAAACAGATAGCCATAGACATGAGTCTGGGTCCGATCGAAGTAAGTATGAAAGTGCTTAAACTCTGTTAAAGGTAGGTATTCATACTATTAACAAATTGTATAAGCAATTAGTTGACTTGAAAATGAGAATGTTTCAAAATGTGATAATAGAGTGAATGATCATTGCTTAGTTTATGCTGTTTTATTGTTTTCGTTAGGAAGCCTACAGTCTGCTCCAGAAGTATGGTGTGAGCGTCAACAAAGAAGAAACCGATAGAGTGGACACCTTCCGGTACTCAGTACAGAAACTACTCTCGCAATCGGTTTGTATCTTTTGAAAGCCTCCAATCACATTGTAACATTTAACCTTCATTGATTTTAGAACCTGTTTGTGCAATCCCTAAGTATATTAAACATGAGTTGCTTTAAACAATATTTGAAATATCTGTTTCAAAAGATTTTATCTTTAAAATTGCAAGGTATGTTTAGTGTTGATATACAAATTATATTCTGCTTGCAGACAAAAGTACAAGATGAGCTTGTAGAAATTCAACCAAAGTTCAAAACGGAGCTTCTCACCCACGTGGGCCAGTACCACAAAGACCTCGGGGACTATGAATCGGATTACGATACGGTGAGATGCTTTACCATGTCCAATCATTAGTGATCATTATACTTAACCAGAAGTACGCAGAATGAGCTTTGCTTTTTCAAATGTGCTCACTGAATTGTAGTGTATATTGAAATGGTATCTTTTACTAAAGTTGGTTACATCGTATTCTATTTAAGACGCTCGTGTTATCTAAACAAGCAATCCAGAATATGCAATATTTGCCAGTGTTTTTTCCACGCTGAATTAGTATGGACGATCAATATATTTATGGCAAAGGGATTGTTAACAAGACTTGATTATTAATACGTATTTCTATTTCTAAATTATTCTCTATATATTTGACCCAGAACGGACCAATGGGTGAAGGAATAGCGCCTCAGGAAGCAAGTGACAGGTTGACGGCATTCCAGGTTTGTTTTAATTGTTTTAAGTATCTGAGGTATTCTGAGGTATCTGAAGTAAAACATCCCTTCAATTTCTTTTAGATATCTGATCATATACAACCTTCACACATGTACATGAGAGTAAAGGAGATAATCGGTGGACAAGATTTGCTTATGCATTATCTCTTCAACAGAGTCGATTTGATGAGCTTTGGAGGCGGTTCCAAACATACTCCGGAGGAGAGGAGCTCTTTGGACTACCCTCCACAGAGTACCCCAGTCTGAACAGGATAAAAAAAGAACTCAACCTTCTACAGAAACTCTACGGCCTGTACAACGCCGTCATGGCTAGTATTGGGGGCTACTATGACATACTATGGGTTGAAGTCGACATTGAAAAAATAAACACCGAGTTGTTGGATTTCCAAAACAGGTAAATTGATAAAGTTTTAGCTGGTTTAAAGATTCGTGGAATTATCGACTTCGCTCATTAGTTTAGCAAGTAAATTAGTGTCGCATGTTTTCTATCTTTTTTCCTAAACCAAATGAATAAACATTTCATGAGTCTGATCGCCTGTATTGGATCTGTCTTCAATTTGTTGCTTTCATAATTATTCTGTATTCAAACATTTTTGAAATTGAGAGTAAGTAAATACCGACTTTATCTTCCCAACAGGTGTCGAAAACTCCCAAAAGCCCTCAAGGATTGGCAGGCATTTTTGGACTTGAAAAAAAAGATCGACGACTTCAGTGAGAGTTGTCCTCTATTGGAACTCATGTCGAATAAGGTAAAAAAACAACAACAACAAACTACACTTTTAGCAATGGCCTATAGCTCTAAACCATACCCAATATATTTAAAACATATTGAGATTCTTAAATGGAAAAAAAAGAGATAGGAATAAACAACATTGTTCTTTCTTTCTTTTCAGGCTATGAAAGACCGGCATTGGGACCGAATCGCAAAATGCACTGGTCATACGTTTGACCTGGAGTCTGACAACTTTGCCTTGCGGAATATCATGGAGGCAAATCTCCTTCCCCACAAAGAAGATATTGAAGTAAGTTGAAAAATTTAATAACATTTCGAACCACAGTTAATGTTCTTTACTAACTTTGAAGAGGATAGTTTAAATTGTTGATTTAACTAGCATGTGTTGAAAGACTTTTTCCATCTTTTTTTTCCCTCCAGGATATCTGCATCTCGGCGGTGAAGGAGAAGGACATCGAGGCCAAGCTGAAGCAGGTGGTGGCCGACTGGAGTAACCAGGTCCTCACCTTCTCCAACTTCAAGGCGCGAGGCGAGCTGCTCCTCAAGGGGGGAGACATCACCGAGATTGTGGCCCTCATGGAGGACAGTCTCATGGTGCTCGGCTCCCTGCTCAGCAACAGGTACGGGGGCTTACACTCATATGGCCTAAGGCCGCCACCCAAAACCCCTTAAGACAATGCTTCTGGACTTGACTCCTACTAATAAGTTGCGTTACACGTGATTTGGAAAACAACGTCTTTTTCTCTGTGGCGCACACATAATGAAAAATAATACGTATAAAAGAAGTAGAGTAGAGGAGCCAGTTTCCGCGCATCTCTAGTTTCCGCACATTTTACACATTTTATGGACACATTTTTTCTCTAGGTATTAGATATGCTATTTTTAAAATGCCAGACCCAAAAGAATGTTCTTATGCAATTAATTTGTCATTTTTAATGATGTTCCATACATATTTATGTATTCTAAGGCCAAATATATGTTTCAATGTCCTTATTATTAAGGAAAATGACAGGATCCTTAAAAAGTTAATATTTCTGAAATAAGGAGCATAACATCATTTTCTTCAAGAAAAAATATAATTTTCTCTTAAAAAATGTCATAGATATTAGTTTAAAGGGATATACGATCATTTTAATGCCATAAACATAAAATTTCATGGATAATATAGAAAATAGGCCCCTGCGCGGAAACTAAGGACAATAAATTAGACAGTCTCTAGTTTCCGCGCATTTTTAACCTATTTTTCTGAGATTTCCAAATTTTCTAACATTTTTCCAAAGAAAATAAAAAGAAAAATTTTTCGAAGCAAGGTTCTATATAATCTTAAGACACCTCCCTAAAATAATATAAACCAAAGACTAAAAACTGAACTTTTTTTTCTCTTTAACTGAGGCGAATTAATGCTTTTGTCATATAATAAAAATGCATAAATATGCGTATTTCTTCCTTCTTTTCATGAATATATTCTTAAGATTTTCCCTGACAAGGTAGCATTTCTATTTGCATTATTATGAATTTTTAAGAACTTAACAATTATTTTGTATAACGGATATCAATAGATAATCTTTTTCTGATGCCCCATGTATCATATTTTCTTTCTATAAGATATTTTACTCATTTAACACCTAAAATATGGGAAATGTGCGGAAACTGACACCAAAATGCGCGGAAATAGGCTCCAGGTGCGCGGAAACTGAAGAATTAACATGTTAAAGTAAAACCTTAAGATATTACAAAAATATTTTCAAACTTTAATTTTTTTTATTATGATTATGTTCATAGACATCATTCCCCTGAATATGGAAGAAAAAATATTAAAAATATAATTTTTTTCTTTAAATATTTTGTTAAAGCTTAACTTCTTGCCCTTAATGCGCGGAAACTGGCTCCTCTACTCTACATGATAATGAAAAATAATTATTTAAATATCGAAAGAAACACTTTGAACCCTTGAAATCTTTCAGATATAACGCACCATTCAAGAAGCAGATCCAGGACTGGGTTCAGAAGCTGTCCAATACCACGGATATCATAGAGAACTGGATGATTGTACAGAACCTCTGGGTCTACCTGGAGGCCGTCTTCGTCGGCGGAGATATCGCCAAACAACTGCCCCAAGAGGCCAAGCGTTTCCAGAACATTGATAAGGCCTGGGTGAAGATAATGACGCGTGCACACGAGGTGCCCAACGTGGTTCAGTGTTGTACAGGTGACGAGACACTCGGCCAACTGCTGCCACATCTACTGGAGCAGTTGGAAGTCTGCCAGAAGTCTTTGACAGGGTAAGTGTAGAAAAAAAAAGAGGAAAGCATCGTATTTAATTTATTTTGTGGACTTGCAGTTTTGCATTTCACACAATGTTATATTCTATTCTTCTAAAGGTACTTGGAAGGAAAACGTCTCATCTTCCCTCGGTTCTTCTTCATCTCTGACCCGGCCCTGCTTGAGATCCTCGGCCAAGCTAGTGATTCGCACACCATCCAGGTACAATCGATACGAATAATTTCATCAGTGTTAGTTTTTCTAGATTGACGCAAATGACTGATTTCCTTAAAGATTGTTTTTACTTAAAACACTAGTTTTCATAACGCAGGACTTTTTCTGTCCTTTGAATAGAATAAATTTATTGTCTCAGTGAAGCTAGTTATGTTAGTTAAAATTGCAATTAAAGGAAAAGTTACCAACCAATTTGTTTTTTATTGTTACTAGTCACATCTGCTGGGTATATTCGAGAATGTGAATGAAGTAGAGTTTCACGAGAAAGACTACGACCGAATAATTGGCGTAATATCACGTGAAGGCGAAAAAATCCCGGTGAGTTTCTTCTTCCTTTTGTAGGCACCTTTTCAAACAAGTATTTTAATCCAAAATACGCGTTAAAAACAGCCCTAGAACAACTTGATTCGATTTAAATCAGCAGAAAACAGTTTAGCATCATGAATGTGTCCATAAATTAATGAAAATAAAAGATAGCATGTGTAAGTACAGATTTGAAGTATAATATCTGTAGAAAGAAATGTAAATAAATAGATAAAATATTAAGAACCCTGACCTAAATAACAATTTCCAACATAGCTGGAGAAGGACGTCATGGCCAAAGGGAACGTGGAGATGTGGCTTGGTGAACTGCTGACCATACAGATGAAATCCCTGCATGCCGTCATCAGAGATGCCAGTGTAGCCATAGGAGAGTCCAACTTTGAGCTACTGGGCTTTATTGCTAACTACATAGCACAGGTCAGATTGTTCATTAGATATCTATTAGTCTATGAATTTTCATAGTTTTAAGTTTTCATGTTCATGACTGACATTAATTCATTCAGGCTAAGAAAAAAAAATTGAAAGCCATTTTTTGGTTGTTCTGTTGCGTTATCTAGGTAGTGTAAGAAACTTATCTAAACGTGAACACCACCCAGGTAGGACAGTGAGAACCCTATTTTCCAAAAATTCAAACACCCGCATTCACCTTTTCTGATGATAAAGATATCAAAAAATTGTGAACTTGTTTATTTAGGTGGCACTGCTAGGAATTCAAATGATCTGGACACGAGATGCAGAGGAGGCTCTGAGTAATGCGCGAAGTGACAAGAAGATCATGCCCACAACCAACCAGAAGTTCCTCGACTTGCTCAACACGCTTATTGAACAGACCACGCGAGACCTGGGAAAGTTTGAGCGTATCAAATATGAGACACTCATCACCATCCATGTGCATCAAAGAGATATTTTTGATGACCTAGTGCGTATTTACTATACAGTGCTTGGTATATCTCTCTTTATCCCCAAAAGAATGACATAGAAATCAACCGAAATTAGTTTTCTTAATTATTTGCTTACGGTCTTTTGATTCATAACTTAAAACATACAGAAGAAATTAAAGATTTTTTTTTTTTGGGGGGGGGGATAAATTAACTTAACAAAAATGCACCTGTCTACCTTTAGGTTCGGATGCATATCAAACACATCAACGACTTCGAATGGCTAAAACAAGCCCGGTTCTACTTCAAAGAGGACACCGATCAGTGCCTCGTGTCTATCACAGACGTAGACACCATCTACCAGAACGAGTTCTTGGGCTGTACCGACCGTTTGGTCATTACCCCTTTGACTGACAGGTGAGAATATGTCGTGTGTCTAATTCCCTGCAAAACAAAGACTTGCTTGGCATCCGATATAAAGATTAGTAATATGCAGGGAACAACCCTGTTTTACAAGGTTTTCGCAATGCAAGACAAAAATGTAAGTAGTATAAGAAAAACATTATCTTTATCAGGCAATATGTGAGTAGTAGGTAAACAAGGATATTGTATCGGGCAACAGTACACGTTATATTTCTGGCATGGTCATTGATTGCAGCATGTTATTTTGTGTATACTTGAAATGTAATAGATTCCCGTTCCGTGGTTTATGGCACCATTCCCTTACCCTGTTTACCTGTAGGTGTTACATCACCTTGGCCCAGGCGCTGGGGATGTCTATGGGTGGTGCTCCTGCAGGACCGGCTGGTACAGGGAAAACAGAAACCACCAAGGACATGGGCAAGGCTCTCGGCAAATACGTCGTTGTATTCAATTGCTCTGATCAGATGGATTTCAGAGGTCTCGGTCGTATCTACAAAGGTAATAATCTCATGAAAATGGCTGCTAATATTTTGTCAGGTCCGTAAGAAACCATTACAATGAAATCAAAATGGTAATGCTTCAATTGATTACTTCACAGTTATGCCTATTTGATGCAATAAGCAAACGTAAATCCAAATAAATTTCACGATTAAGAAAATTCGTCCACCGATTTAAGAACTTATAAGAAGATGATATTGAATCTAAGTGACAGCAACCTACATAAAAAGAGGTCATGAACAGAACAAAAATCTGAATTCCCAAGAAGGGGTATGCCGCTAAAATCTATAAATGTGTTTTGTTTGCAGGATTGGCTCAGTCCGGGTCCTGGGGTTGCTTCGACGAGTTCAATCGTATCGAGCTTCCAGTGTTGTCTGTGGCTGCTCAGCAAATCTACATAGTCCTAACTGCCAAAAAGGAGCGCAAGACGGAGTTCCTATTCTCCGACGGAGATCTCGTGTCTCTTAACCCAGAGTTTGGTCTCTTCTTGACAATGGTAAGTAAGACTGGTTTCCTATCAAGAGTCAACTGGTCGAATTTACTGTCATTGCATTGAAAATGTTTGAAAAACGATATCGTATAAACAGATAAGAATATCACTAGATCCATATGACGGAAAATAAACCCAAGCAATTACAACTTATATATACACCTATCCAAAAATTGAAATGGTGTTTTAAGAAGTGGCAAAACTTATTATTGTGCAGTGATTTGTATAGAGGATACAAACTTTATCATTTATAGAATCCCGGATATGCCGGTCGGCAGGAGTTGCCTGAAAACCTCAAGGTCCAGTTTCGAACTGTGGCCATGATGGTTCCTGACAGACAGGTACGGACAAATTCATGTCATAGGCATGCACCTGTTGTCGCAATTTGGTTTGATTCTTGGGTTTCTGTATTTCTAGTGTTGAAGTTTTAGAGAACGATGAAGTTTTAGAGAAAGTGGCTCCTAAAAAAAAATTAAGATAGCATCTTTAATATTTTTTCAGATCATTATGCGAGTCAAGCTTGCCAGCTGTGGTTTCCAAGAGAACGTCATCTTGGCCCAAAAGTTCTTCGTCTTGTACAAACTGTGTGAGGAACAGCTTTCAAAACAGGTAAATATCTATCAGCTTTACGGGCTCTCTAAGATATAGATTTCATGCAATTAAAAATACATCTTGCGATCCACGATGAGCTTTTAAAAGAGTCAAAATTGGTTAGAATTAAAACAAAATTGTTCTTATGTTTTTAGGTTCATTATGATTTCGGTCTCCGTAACATCCTTTCTGTACTGCGTACACTGGGGTCAAATAAACGTGCACGACCCAACGACACAGAGAGCACCATCGTCATGAGAGTCCTGCGAGACATGAACCTGTCCAAACTGGTAAGGAATTTCACAGTTCATTTCAAATGACTGATTGAACAGTGCAGTTGATACTTGACGTTATCTGTTATCCTATTAACATTATTGGCTTTGAAAATTGTGTTTTCATAAGAAGAAAACCTGAGCATATTCCCCCTACTACCTCAGGTTGATGAAGACGAGCCCCTCTTCATGTCCCTCATCTCTGATCTGTTCCCCGGCATCACCCTGGACAGCGCCAGCTACGCCGAGCTACAAGTTGCCGTAGCCTACCAACTAGAGCAGGCCATGCTCATCAACCATCCAGCCTGGAACCTGAAAATTGTTCAGGTAACGTAGCATTTGACAGTGAATGGGTTCCGTCATTATAAGAAATATTAATATATGTAACATTTACAAGCATCTGAAAACATTGACAGATGCACTAGTTTACATGCTAGAATTCGGGTTATTTTTTAAATCAGTCATTTTTATTACCAACAATATGTACAATGATATTTTCAACAACAAAAAGTGTATAGCCCGCCAAAGGATAGTGTTATAAAATACCGCTGTCACCATAACAGTTTTGTAACGAAATAATTAGATTTCACAAATTCCGCGCTGTCTTTACCAGCTACAGCATAAAGCGAAGAAGTACATTTTCAGACAATTTATATGTACATTTTCAGCTGTTTGAGACCCAGATGGTGCGTCACGGTATGATGACCCTGGGACCCTCAGGGGCCGGTAAGACTTGCTGTATCAACATCCTGATGAGAGCCATGACAGACTGCGGTAAGCCCCACCGAGAGATGAGGATGAACCCCAAGGCCATCACTGCACCTCAGATGTTTGGGCGACTCGATGTTGCCACCAACGACTGGACTGATGGAATATTCTCCACATTGTGGAGACGCACACTCAAGGCCAAAAAGGGTAAGTCAAAATGACCACATATCAAACGTTCCCTCAGTCTGGTAAAAGAACCCTAAAGCCTAAAGGGTTGACCGGACGTTAAACTAACCCGACAAACAAACTTTCCCTAAAATCCAAGGCCAAGAATACAGTAGTTCGGGATACATTACTATTGCATGAATGCATGTACCAAAAGGAAGATTTTATTTGGACATATGTTTACGTTATGTAATGTAACATTCAGAAATACTGTTGAAATTAGAAACAGAATGCCTTTGCAGCTGTTTTTCCGCGTAGTTGTAAGTCATTGTCTTGGTCTTTATGTCAGGTGAAAACGTATGGCTCATACTGGACGGTCCTGTGGATGCCATCTGGATTGAAAATCTCAACTCTGTGTTGGATGACAACAAAACTCTGACCTTGGCGAATGGTGACCGGATCCCTATGGCTCCCTGCTGTAAGATCCTCTTTGAGGTGCACAACATCGACAACGCCTCTCCAGCTACTGTGTCCCGCAACGGTATGGTCTACATGAGCTCCTCGGCCCTCGATTGGAGACCCATCCTCATGGTAAGGAATCCTTGCATTGTAAAATGTATTCACATGTACTTGGACACAAGTTTGAAAGTCTACAACTGTATGCAAATTACACGTTTATTTCTTTCCTAGCGAATCGTTAAACAATGTGAAAAAGAATGAATAAGACAAACTTTCATGCAATCTTTGACTAGTGCACGAGTCATGAAAAGCTGAACCTTGTGGCATTCTGGAAATAAGCATGAAGGGTTGACCGGACGTTAAACTACTCAAACAATCGGTCAAGCAGTGACATTCAGCACTATGAAAAATGTTACTTTAGTCTGCCCATAGCAGATCCTTGCATCAACTAGAAATCAACAAGAAATATTTGAAAAAAAGGACATACACCCATTCTTTGAACATGTATGTATCAGAACCTCCAATGTTTTCTTTCTGGCTGCAGGGTTGGTTGAACCATCGTACCCCTCACGAAAGCGATTGTCTTTTGCAATTGTTTGATGGCGTCTTTGAGGACCTCTATAACTACATCACTCAGAGCCTCAACCCCAAGATGGAAGTGCTTCAGTGCATGCAAATCAAACAGGTAAGGGTTGCATTTCAAGTTCCGACATTGACCTTTAGGTCACCATCTCTCATTTAAGAGATGAAAGCAGTTAAAACTCTATCATAATCAAATTAGGTTACCGTTTTTCTACAAAGATAAAAATCCGTCATTCTTTTCACACATTACCCCACAGGCGTGCAACCTTCTCCAGGGTCTGATACCACACAGGGAAGACAAGAGTCAACTCACACAGATGCACCTCGAAAGACTCTTCATCTTCAGGTTAGTTCGAATACTGTACCTTTGAAATTCACTATCAGTGGTTTGAGGGCCAGAGATTGGTCTCATACGCTCGAACAATGTGGGGAGGGCAGGAGTCCACGTCCTCTTCTGGCAGCAAGCTCAAAGGGGTGTGTCATATAAAAAGGTCCCCTAAGCCCCATTGTCTGTGACCAATCAGACTAATGAGTTATGCTTAAATCATAATAGAAAGAATTAGTATAGAAATGTTTTGTACTTTCAGTCTTATGTGGAGTATTGGGGCGCTGCTGGAATTGGAAGACCGCGACAAAATGGAGCAATTCCTTATGGCTCATGGGTCTAAATACAACTATCCTCCTGTCCAAGAAGGAGAGACCATCTTTGAGTACGTCGTTGGCGATGCCGGTAAGTAAACCGAAAAGGAATCTTAGAGCTAAAGAAGTATAAAATGTCCACCTTATGATTTGAATTTTCGTTCCTAACAAGCCTGTTTTTTCATAACTTCATAAACATTCTCTACTTTGCCAATCTCGTGAAGAATTAGATATACAAATTTGTCCTTATTCAATTGGCTTCAATAGAGCATCTAATATGGTATTGAATCATATCATATACCAACTGTGACTAAGATTTGCCAACGTTGTCTCAACGAATCAGGAAACTGGGAGCATTGGTCCCTGCGGGTAGAAGAGTACATCTATCCGGACGATTCTGTGCCTGAGTTCTCAGGAATCTTGGTCCCAAATGTGGACAACGTCCGTTCAAGTTTCCTGATCGACACCATCTGTAAACAGAACAAAGTGAGTTTCAGAATCACTCCTGATATATTGGTACATCCATAGAGAAGTTTTATCTGAATTATTTCTTTTAAATAACCTTTGTTTAATAATATCTGTTTTCGTCAAAGTATTATTCTGTCCTGCACATGTATTCTACCCTGCAGGCTGTTTTACTGATTGGTGAGCAAGGCACAGCCAAGACCGTCATGATTAAGGGCTACATGGCTAGGTATGATCCAGACGTACACCTGGGCAAGAGCTTCAACTTCTCGTCAGCTTCTGTGCCTATGATGTTCCAGGTAACTATGCGACCTTCATAATTCTTTGCTGGTAGGCTTCTATTACATGAGACTAACTTTGTTTAATTTGATTGGTTCACGTCCAAACGTATGCATTGCATGTCCGACATATGGACGAATAACGAAACAACCCAATGCATTATACCTGCTGTCTAGTTTCAGCTCCTTATTTTTCGCCCACCGTAATCCAGGCGATCAAGGCTATCAAGGCGGATGGGCGAAATTTTCCTTAAGGATGTTGATCGTACGTCTGCACAGACGTCTACCAGCTGCTTTAAAATCAATGGTCGTTTCTTGGACGCCGTATCCAGCAAAAATGTTCGCTGGAATCATGCCAGTAGTGAACCTATGTAATTCTAATGCTTTTAAGAAAAACAGGGGAACCAGTTTCAGTCGATCTTCCGGTGTTCCGTGCAAAACGCACAGCGCTAGAAGCCACTTGGTTTGCGCACTCGAACTAGGGTCCGTCCAGTTGTTATCTGAACTCTGATTGGTCACAGCAATGCGCGTCGTCACGACGACGGACATTGTCACGGCGACGGACGTCGTCACGGCGACGGACGTCGTTACGGCAATCGTTTTATTTTTCGCCCAAGCGTAATCCAGTCGATCAAGGCTATCTAAGCGCATGGGAATCTAGCACAGAATTAGCCTGCGCCACATCCCCTACCCCCGCTCCCAATGTCCGCTATGGAGGAATGGGAATATCCAGAGGCGAATACTTTGTCTAGCACAGAATCAGCTGATCGCATTCTCCTGTCTTTTTACATCTTATTTCAACAAGGAAAATGTCGAAGGAATCAGATGCTACGGGTAGTGTGGGAATCTGCTGGATTACATTCTTCAAGCATACACTTTGCCATCGTGCTTCGTTTCTTGAACAAGGAATCTGTTGGAGAACGCTTGATCGCATTCTCCAAGCACACACTTTGCCATCCTGGCAACGTGGTGAAGATGTGCAACAATTCTGGCAGGCAAATTCATCGAATTTGGCGGGTTTATGTAATTTCGGGATTCAAAAGGTAAATAGTATGATTTTAGGGATATCAGAGGTCATCCAGGACAGATTTTGGGGCTTGACATTCTGTATTTTTTCAGACATGAAAACATTGAGCACTTCACCGAAATGTTGGCGATAATAGCCTAAATAGGGGTTATTGACGGCCGCAGTGATGGGCCTAGATCAATTGCTAGACAAAAAGGCCACTCCGCAAAATGGCCCCGACCTAACAGCCCCTAGCATTTACAGGGACCACAGTAGTACCTCCCGTCACCCTCCCAATTCAACCGTGGCCCTCCCGTGTGGCCATTTTGTCTGGTTACCCCTAGATCAAGATGTCATCGGAATTGTTTTTTTTTGACATCGGAATTGTTTTTCTTGACTAGCGATGACGCTTTGTTATTCTGTCATTATAGGAAAACACCCTCCACGAAAATCCTGATATACAAGTGTACTAATGGCTTAGTACTTTTAATACATTGTCATAATATATAATCCAACAAGGATCAGGCTTAGCAAGTCTACTTCTAGTCTACTCCTAGGAGAAATATCTTACGCTCCTAGCGCCACCTGTTAACCAGTATAAAAGGCGCTGCAAGGTAGGGAGCGAGCAGTTAGTGAAAAGTTAGTGAGTTAGTTGGTTGGAAGAAACATGTTTAACCAAGGAGTTATACCTGGAGTAAGTACATCGACTCCGTGTAACAGACTGGAGTTTACCAATACCCACTACCTCGGACATAGGATTGTGTTAGAGCTAAATGCTAGAATGGTCTAGAAGGCGTTGGAGCAACTCGTGTTCTAAATGTGGTTGATTGCTGATAGGAGATGGGAGGTGGACTGATGAAGACTTATACATGGTGGCTTTGACTCGGGATGAGATGTTTATTGAATAAAAACCCTTTCATATTAAGAAGTTCCCTCATCGTTCATTTCTTTTGAACTATTGGGAAGTGAATGGACAAACTTTAAACGCGGTCTGAATTACTCAGACATTCTGGAAAGCAACTTACGAAGACTTGGATATACACGAATCTTACGCAGTCTTAAATCAAACATTAACAATAGTTCACAAGTTAATATTTGATAATTTGAAGTAGATATTGGCAGATCTTAAAGGGACGTTCTCGTCCGTGAAACCAACGTAATTTGCTCCGTTGTAACCCCCTCACTCCCGCGAAAATTTCGTGACGTGACTAATCACGTTGCGTTATTACGTTCTGAAAGAGCAAAACACGTCGCCAGTGACGTCGTTGCTAGGCTAACGTCGGCGGACTTATCTCAGTGAACTCACGGACGAGAACGTCCCTTTAAGTAAAAAATGATGGGGATCACGATTCTGCCAATGAAAATATCAACCAACACGATTCTAGTACCGAAATTCAAAATTGTGATGAAATCATGAAAATCATTAACTCGATGATTTTTTACGTGGCCTTCAGGAAAATACCATTTTCAGCTTTTTTTCTGTTTCCAGGAATCAATACAGAATTGTTTCAGCTTTCCCCTAAGCAAAAGGTCCAATTGAAAATCGGATTGAATTGATTTAGTTTTAAACTTTGAGCTAATTACATTTAGGCTGTATGAAAGATGGAAAATAGACTGACACTATCAAACAAATTCACTTGCGAGCCCCCAAAGATATTTTAGGACTCTGGCCTATCAATCCTATAAAAATGAAAATTATGTAGATATCTATGTTCTCATATTTCTCAGGCTCCCATATATCGTAAGGTTAGATTATTTTAGGCCTCAAAATGTTAGCAATCAGAATATTTTCACCACGTGATATGTAAGGGGGGAAAACAGTGATACTGTCAAGCATTTTCATTCACCCTCCGAAAAACAAAAATTAGGCCATATCCAGCCTATCAAAATGAATAAGATACAGGAAACTACGTTTTGATATGTCTTAGGCTAGGCTCCTATACATCGCATGGTTTGATTATTTTAGGTCTGGACACATTTGCAATTCAAATATTTTCAGACCATGTTTCACAGCTTTAAGATTTTATATGATTAGGCCTAAATGATTCGTGAATTTGTCACTATAGTGTCATTTTTTCAGACTTGCCATCAAAATATCACAATCTCAACATTTGATGTTGAGACCATTTTCACATCATTTAATGAAAAAATCAGATTTTCTAGATATTTCCGACTTTTTCACTCTCCCTAACTTGCATCCCTGTGAGTGACATTCCTATTCTTAGATCTTTATGAAGTCTAGTTTTAAAGCTTAACTATCAACTAAATTGCAATAATTCCAATGGGCGAAATTCTCGTTTCCTTGAACGATCAATCTTTCTATAAAGGCAATCACGTAGATCTTGTTCTCCGTCTTCGATGAGTGGATAACGTCGATAGTCCGATATATCGGAGTAATAGGTTGTCCCAACTCTCATAGAGATCAGTGTTAAAAATGGGGGGGGACACATCGTGCTATTTCTGATAGGAAGGATCTGTTTGGAGATTGAAAGTCGTTCCATAGAAAATGCCTTGAGAGTGTACTAATTAGCATAAATAAGTCTGTGTTCGGAGATTGACGAGATGATGTCATAATGATATTCTAAAAATAGAACGAAAGTAGGTCGGGAATACCCCTTTCCTCCACTGGGGGCGGCCATATTGAAAATCTGCTAGTTCCTCGGTCTCTCGCTAGGGGGATAACGTTGATAGTCCGATATATCGGAGTCTTAACTTGGCCCAAGTCCCATAGGAATCAGTGTTAAAAATTTGGAGGGGGACACTGTGCTATTTCTGGAGTAAAGAATCTGCTTGGAGATTGAAGCTGTCCTCATAGAAAATGCCTTGAGAGTGTAGTAATTAGCATAAATAAGTCTGTGTCCGGAGATTGACGAGGTGATGTCATAATAATATTCTAAAAATAGAATGAAAGTAGGTCGGGAATGCCCCCATCACCCACTGGAGGCGGCCATATTGAAAATATGCTGGTTTCCTGTTTCTCCGTTTTCGTCCAGTCGATAACATCGATAGTCCGATACATTGGAGTCTGAGGTCGTTGAGAAGTGGTCAGAGATGGGTCAGGAGAGGTTCAGGAAGTGTTCAGGAGTGGTTCAGGAAGGATTGTGAAGGTGTCAAGAGGGGTTCAGAAGGGTTTCAGGAAAGGTTCAGAAGGGGTTCAGGTTCGGGGAATGCAAAACTTCAAGTACATTTCATTTCGTTTTATAAACCAAAGAATGGATAAGACGGAGATTTTGGTTTACTAAACCACATCAAGAATCTATAAAGTCGATCAAACCAGAACTTGTAATAACTACACTGTAAATATGTTTATACGTTTTTGAAATTTACTTTAAATCGTTTGCAGTGTCGAAACAGTTCATTTTAGGGGGGAACCCATAGCACTTAACCTAAACGCTTCTGTTACATCGATGTTCAACAGGTGCTCTGTAATTGAGTTCATGTCGATCCTCTTCCACAGCGAACCATTGAGAGCTACGTTGATAAGCGCATGGGAAGCACGTATGGTCCTCCAGGGGGCAGAAAGATGACAGTCTTCGTCGACGACATCAATATGCCCATTGTAAACGAGTGGGGAGATCAGGTGAGGAGTATTTCAAATGAGCAGACAGATGCTCATTTCTGTAAGACAATTTTCAAGTTGATGCTTAATACATTGATAACGATCAATGAAGAATATTTAAATTCCACACATTTGAAATCTGCGGTCTGGAAAGAACCCTCGGGGGTTGGCCGGACGTTAACTACCTCAACAAACAAACTCATGTGAAATATATTTTGTTAACTTTCTTTGAAAAATCATTAAGTACTTCTCAAACATGAATAATGAAACCTTAAGAACCAACACACTTTATAAAATGAAACATATAAAACATCCCTTCTCGTCCTTCTGATGAGTTAACGTACACTCTAATGCATCCTGCAGGTGACCAACGAGATCACCCGTCAGATGATGGAGATGGAGGGCATGTACAGCCTGGACAAGCCCGGAGACTTCACACACATCGTGGACATCCAGTTCATCGCTGCCATGATCCACCCTGGAGGGGGTCGTAACGATATCCCCGAGCGTCTCAAGCGACAATTCTCCATCTTCAATTGCACCTTGCCATCCAACAACTCCATTGACAAAATATTTGGTAAGCCGATCGTTGTTAAATAGTTAGAGTACGTTACAATTGGCAATACAGTTGGAGTCATAATGACCTAAGGAATTACATTTTATTCTTATTTGGATGTAAATCGTTTGGCTAGACTCGTTTCAGTCGAGTGTAGTAGAGTTTAAAACAACGTTTATGTATGAAAGTTTGCAATGCGTTATTGAATTACTTTTTCTTAAATATGCCATAAATGATATACATGTACATACAATACTCTAATATTTCAACAGGTATAATTGGGTGTGGCTACTTCACCGGTACTCGGTTTGCACCAGAAGTTTGTGCATTGACAGCTCAACTTGTTCCTGTTACAAGAATCCTTTGGCAGCTAACTAAGGTACAATCTTAAAAAAGTCTATGATAAAATCGGGATTCCTTATTGTAATACTGTTAGATAATTCTAGTACTTGGTTCCGTAATGAAAAATTGTGCCTAAATTGTTCTTTAACTGGACTTACATGTTTCATCCTAGTGTGAAAAGGGTCCGCATTCGTATTTCACGAGTATTCTTCTCATAGATGTTGGTCCCCCATGTTCCAGATCAAAATGCTGCCGACACCAGCCAAATTCCACTACATCTTCAACTTGCGTGACTTGTCCCGTATTTGGGAAGGTATGCTGAAGATCTGTGGACCAGAGTGTGAGGATGAGGCCACCCTCATCGCCTTGTGGAAGAACGAATGTATGAGGGTCATAGCAGACAGGTAGGGGTTGTAGGGATACCTCCAGTATTTGGCAAATATGTTAGAATAATAAGAAAGAATGTCTTAAATACGTAAGCTCAGGCTTTATATGATGAAATACCTAAAGATATTTTTTCCAAAGTGGGGATCGATGCTAGGAAACAATGCTTTATAGATATAGGAATATTATTTGACTATGTTTTCACAGATACAGACTAAGAAATAAGCAGAGTTTGTATAAGACCTACCTTAACTGAATAATGAATCACAGAAACTAATTTGTGGTCTTTAAAACTATTGATTAGGTTTACCAACGAGCCAGATAAACAGTGGTTTGACAAGACAATGACCACTGTGGCCAAACAGCACCTTGGGGAGGAGTATGGGGAACTTGTAAGCATCGAACCATACTTCGTCGACTTTCTCCGTGATGCACCAGAGCCAACCGGAGAAGAACCGGAAGATGCTGATATGGAAGCCCCCAAGATCTATGAAAAGGTATGTGTAAATGTCTGAGACATGGTTGCACTTTGTCTCAAAAGAATTAAAAAACTTTCTATTTTGCTCCTCTATTTGGTCTATCATGTACAACAAATAAAGAAATGGAGGAAAACACTAATATATATATGCGACTGTTAGTTGCTATGTTCTTCACACTGGAACGTACCCAAAAAGAAATTTATTGAAAAAAAAGGTCACTTTACGTATTGCCAAGAAACGTTCTTGTACTATTTGGACATGGATCTTCTGATGTGGAATTTTCCTTACGTGTCTGGTTTATTTTTCAGATCCCCGGCTACGAGGAGTTGAATGACCGCCTGCAACTCTTTATGATCCAGTACAATGAGACAGTGCGTGGTGGGCACATGGACCTGGTGTTCTTCAAAGATGCCATGGTTCATTTGATCAAGGTTGGTGAAGAGAGCCATTCAAACATCTTTTTAGGGGAGTCACTTTCGTTTCGTTTCATGGGTTTTCTGTTGATATTTAATTTATCCACATACATATTCTGACACTGTCAACTTACATCTGTGGATATTTAAATCCTCTCGTTTCCTATCTCTAGACCCTAGATGTTAAAAATATGATAGAATGTATATACATGTCATTGCGACTTGGACAGTGTTACTGCTAATCATAATGTTAATCATCATGTCAAAGTTAAACTTAGGTATTCATCTGCTACTGGTATTTTACTATAATTATGTAGATCTCACGAATCATTCGTACACCCCGGGGTAATGCTTTACTGGTCGGCGTGGGAGGCTCGGGAAAGCAGTCCCTGACCAAGCTGGCTTCATTCATCGCTGGATATAAAATATTCCAAATCACCCTCACCAGGTAATGTACTCTGTTTTCCCCAGAAACATATCTTACCTGATATAAACTAGATGGAATCTATTTAATAGATCAAAAAAGGTGGAATATTCAGTTAAGGGTTACCGCCGTAGGGAATACACAGAATATTAAGCAACTAAAAGTAGCCCGTGCCCATCACATCCAAATTACAGCTACTGTGTCTGTAGACCAACACATTATCCAAGCCTTTTCCCGACCCAACAGGTCGTATAACGTGTCCAACCTGATGGACGACCTGAAATACCTGTACCGTGTGGCCGGCCGGGAGGGACAAGGCATCACCTTCATCTTCACCGACAACGAGATCAAGGACGAGGGCTTCCTCGAGTACCTGAACAACGTGCTCAGCTCGGGAGAGGTAAGCTAGTCATCGGAACATGCTCAGGATATTTATAAAGACGTTTGAAGTTTGATTCTATATGAGAGAATACAATGCTGAGCATCCCTTAACAGTTCAAAACAGCGGATATATGCGATACATAATTTATGTCAATTAGAAAAATATACGTATATCTACCTGACCTCGCTATCTGAACTTAAATCAATACAAGAAAATCAAGCCTAATCACTTATTTTTGTTGCCAGGTGTCTAACTTGTTTGCCCGTGATGAGATGGACGAAATGTGTAACGAGCTGATCGGCGTTATGAAGAAGGAGTACCCCCGCCGCCCGCCCACCCAGGAGAACCTCTATGACTACTTCATCTCGCGCAGCCGCAACAACCTTCATGTTGTCCTCTGCTTCTCCCCGGTATGTTCTTAGGCTGTAATTCAGGTCATCATGAAAAGGGACCTCTAATTCGGGTTTTTGTATCATACAACACATTAGAAACGGCATGCTTCCCATAATATAGGTATGAGCCAAGATTAAGTGAAAATTAATATCGTGCCATTACATGGTAGCTTGGAAATTCCTTGCAGCGTATCATACTACTCAAAGCAAGTAAATTTCAATTTAATGTACCACTATGTCTTTTTGTACTAAATCAATTCTTAAAATATTCTTTAAAATAACTTATTTGTTTGGTGTCGTAGGTGGGAGAGAAGTTCAGAAATCGGTCGCTGAAGTTCCCCGGCCTTATTTCGGGCTGCACAATGGACTGGTTCAGTGGATGGCCCCCAGATGCCCTCATCGCAGTATCAACCCACTTCTTGTCCAAGTACAAGATAGAGACGACTGACGCAGTAAAACAGCAGCTTATGCAAACTATGGGGCTGGTACACGACAATGTGGCCCATGCCTGTGGGGACTACTTTCAGAGGTACAATATTTTAAACCATAACTATATTAGTCAATAGACAACGACATTAGCTTTCGTTGTAAACGGGCTGCAATTAAAATGTTCAGTACGAACTTTTGAAACTTCAATAATCTGAAAATTATTGCAAAATACATTCAATAATAATTTATCAAGAATGCCTTTGGTTGTCTTAAAAAACAACAACACTGTTAATGTTTCTTTGAAACCCGTCAGATACCGGCGCCAGGCTCACGTAACGCCCAAATCCTACCTGTCCTTCATTGACGGCTATAAGGCCATCTACACCGAGAAGATCGCCCATATCGGAGAGCTGGCCCGACGCATGAACACTGGTTTAGACAAACTCATCGAGGCCACAGTGGCTGTAGACATTCTGTCAAAGGAACTCGTTGTAAAAGAGAAGGAATTAGCCGTGGCTAACAAGAAAGCAGACAAGGTAAATAGACATCTGTTTCGGAATCCTTTCGGAATCTTATAACGAGAATCATACTCTCGTTGCTGGTAGGGGATACAATACTGATTAACTTTTACTTAGGTTTCGTTTAATCTACGATCTGATATTAATTATTGTCACAATGAACAAAATATTTTCTTAAATCTTAATCACGTAAGAAAGTTATTATGAAATTTTATTTTCCACATTCCTCAGTTGTGTTAATTGGAGGCTAATTACTGATATACAACAGAACATCTAGGAAAAACAGAGGTCACCTACACAACACTTTCCTGTAAGGTTAATAATAGAGTGAAGTTTCTCGCATCTTCATGTCGTCTCTTAATGGTCGGTACCAGGTATTGGCCGATGTCACCGAGAAGGCGGCCGCGGCAGAGGTGGTCAAGGCCTCCGTACAGACGGTCAAAGACAAGGCCCAGCATATTGTCGACGAGATTAATCACGAAAAGGGCATTGCAGAGGGAAAGTTGTCTGCTGCCGCACCTGCCCTCGCTATGGCAGAAGCTGCGCTGCAGGTGAGTTTAACTTAGTGTACGACATGTCATTTTGAATGTTTTTGTGCGTCTCTCCAGCTCACCATTTATATATGTGTTATCTAGACGCCTATGATGTACGTTCATATTTGCCGTCTGTCTATTCATTCGATTGTATGCCATACTTGATTTATCAAGGCAGTTCTGCAAAATTAGTGCGGATACACATCAAAAAGCATCTGACGCATCACTTCCCCATGGCTCCACATTTAGATTCATTCTTCTCATGAATAGTTAGAAAATGAACATATTACACAATGCATTTCCCTTGTTTTCTACGTCTGACAGACCATCAAACCAGCCCACATTTCCACCGTGCGTAAACTGGCCAAGCCACCTCACCTCATCATGCGTATTATGGACTGTGTATTGCTGCTGTTCCAAAAGCGTATTGATCCAGTGGTGGCCGACCCCGAACGACCCTGCCCTAAGCCTTCATGGAGCGAATCCCTCAAGGTACACAATTTATGATTGTATTTCTTGTATTTTTTAAGAACTTTGATACTAACACAGAACGTTACCCTCTGAAAACCTACCAAGTCTAATGCATAACATGTATAAGTGATGTCTCAAATGCATAAAGCCTGTAATTCACCACTAAATTTCCCTTCAGCTCATGAGCAGCTCAACCTTCCTCTCGGGCCTCATGTCCTTCCCTAAAGACACCATCAACGAGGAGACGGTGGAGTTACTCCAGCCGTACTTTTCGATGGAGGACTACCACCTGGAGAAGGCCAAGAGTGTGTGTGGTGACGTGGCCGGTCTCTGCGCCTGGAGCCTGGCCATGGCCACCTTCTATGGCATCAACAAGGAGGTGCTGCCGCTCAAGGCCAACCTGGCCGTGCAGGAGGGCCGGCTGGACACGGCCACCCGCGAGCTGAACGCCGCCCAGGCCACGCTCGACGCCAAGCAGGCTGAGCTCGACGAGGTGCAGGCTATGTACGATAACGCCATGGCTGAGAAACAGGTGATTATGTAGATAATTGTGATAAATGGAACGATGGAGTTCATAGGATATTAGTTTTTGCAAAATTAGAAAATTATAAATTGGTAAGCAATCAGTGATAGGAAATATCATTATCAAGATCAGGAGTTTTTTTTTCAATGGGGTTAATTTATAGGATTAAGAGTTAAAAGTCATTTACTCAATACTGTCTTCCGTAGGAACTTCTGGACGATGCAGAATCGTGCCGTAAGAAGATGGAAGCAGCGTCAGCCCTCATCGGAGGTCTAGGAGGAGAGAGGGTGAGATGGACTCAGCAAAGCAAGGAGTTCGCCGCGCAGATCAACAGGTACATATCAAACAAAATATGATAGGAATGAGATAATCCTAAGTAAGTACTATGGCTATTATCAATTTTTCAAGTAAATTCCCAGAAGGTATATTGGGATCGATTAACAGTTTGAAACTAATGGATGCATTGGAATGTCCATGATATTTGCAAAAAAAGATTTTTAGAGTGTAAATCAGAGAGCACAGTTATTTTGCAAATCAGAAAAGTGATCACAGCGTTTGGCGTTGCTCCTTTCAGACTGGTGGGAGACGTCCTGCTGTGCACGGGTTTCCTCTCCTACTCCGGACCCTTCAACCAGGAGTTCAGAAACCGCCTCCAGACTGACTGGCAGATGGAGCTCCGGAAACGGCAGATTCCATTCACAGACAACCTCAACCTCACCGCCATGCTCGTCGACAACGCTACGGTACGTTTTGTGTAACCATCAGAATATATTTTTCCTAGCTCTATAGATTTTCAGAGGATTTCAGATTGTTTACTGCCTTTGTAGATACATGTTTACCGACATGATCATACTCGGCAGGGAATATTAAAATGAATCTACAAATAAAACGCTCCAAGGTGCAATGCAGCTGATATATTGAAAATGCAGTATATATAAAGAAAAAAATATTCCTGTACCCCTCTGTACACCTTACAGATCGGAGAGTGGGCACTTCAAGGCCTCCCAAGTGACGACCTCTCCATCCAGAACGGTATCATTGTGACCAAGGCCACTCGCTTCCCCTTGCTTATAGATCCCCAAGGCCAGGGCAAGATCTGGATCAAAAATCGCGAGAAGGATAACGAGCTCCAGGTAAAGTGGGATAAAACACTTAAAGTTGGATTTACCTTTTCTCTACAAGCAGGGATGTAAGTTTTCCGACATATTTCAATCACAACATTTAAGGTTACATTGCAGTGCGGCATGGAAAAGGGACATATGGATGACCCCTGCACGGAATTGTGCCCAAATGGTCTACAGGACTGTAGTGGAAGAACATTTGATAAAGTGAACTAAGCTTGTATGAAAATCCAATAAAAACATATTTTTCTAATTAAGATTTTCTCACTGCTATTTCCGACTTTTTCCATGTCCCCAACTTACATCCCTGTACAAGGGTTCTTGCAATTCTTAGCGACTTTCACGTATAACCTCTCTCCTAGATCACGGCCCTGAACCACAAGTACTTCCGTACCCACCTGGAGGACGGCCTGTCCCTGGGCCGGCCCCTCATGATCGAGGACGTCGGCGAGGAGCTCGACCCGGCCCTGGACAATGTGCTGGAAAAGAACTTCATCAAATCAGGATCAACTTACAAGGTACAATAACACAACAGTGATGCCATACGTTGTGTTCATGTTGCTGGTTAAGCATAGGGATTAAATTGTGTATAAAGTTCTTAGCCTTAAGATTAGAAATAGTTTTTTTACCGGCTTATTACACATAATGACAGCCATGTTATCTGTTCCTGCCAATAGTGAACGTTCCACCTCTAAACCATTTACTTATAGACGATTGGTAACACGAAGACGTTTTCTACGGAGAATATCTGAATCTTCTTCATTTTAGAAAAAAAAGAGAGCCATGCTCATTAAAATAAAATACGTGAATCTGTGATTGTTTTGGACAGGTGAAAGTGGGAGACAAGGAGTGTGACGTGATGACGGGCTTCTACCTGTACATTACCACCAAACTGCCCAACCCGGCCTACACCCCCGAGATCTCAGCGCGCACCTCCATCATCGACTTCACCGTCACCATGAAGGGGCTGGAGGACCAGCTGCTCGGCCGGGTCATCCAGACCGAGAAACAGGTTGGCAGAAAACGTTTTGTTTGGTTTTGAAATTGATATGCGATGGTATCGTTTGTTGGGGTAATCTATTTTGTAGAAATGGCCTCTGGCATATGACACTTTCAGTAATCAGAATAAAGTTCCTCAGTTGTTAATTACTCTTATATGGGACGTGGACATCACGTGGCATGAAATATTTCCAAAACGTCCCACACATAGTAGTATATGAAGATTGAAACCTGAGTTAGTAGTATATAAAAAGTAACGTTTAACTCACCTTGTACGTTTACTACTGATAGTAGTGTAGGGAAAGTGGTCATTTTCATGGTACAACCATGCATGATCATTGAGTAATAACAAAATAACCCGAGCCAACGAACGACTCATGTGTACCACAAATGAGTCTTGTCCAATAATCGAGCCTGAACCTGACCCCGATTCCTTGGTTCTGTGGTTGCCCAGGAGCTGGAGGCGGAGCGTGTCAAGCTGATGGAGGACGTGACGTCCAACAAACGTAAGATGCAGGAGCTGGAGGACAACCTGCTCTACAAGCTGACGTCTACCCAGGGCTCGCTAGTCGAGGACGAGTCGCTCATTCAGGTGCTCGCCATCACCAAGGTTACGGCCGGCGAGGTCAGCGAGAAGCTCGCCATCGCCGCTGATACAGAGATTAAGATCAACGAGGCCCGAGAAGAATTCAGACCAGGTTTGTATTAAATTTGATATTAACACCTACATATCCGATATAATATGTGAACAGAGTCCTCTTTTTTGACCATACATTTTCGTGTAAACTACAAAATCTATTTTATATGTATAACACAAAAAAATACTTTGTTTATGCGCGTATGTTACTTCTTAGTGGAGTAAACATTTACATGTTCTTTTCATCATGTCCTCAAAATAACCGAAAGCCTGTATACCGCTTTTACACAATGGTCTTACAAATGAGGTACTTTTATATGACCACTGCCTTTCTGCAGACAATAAATTTGAAATAAAAACATGTCCACAGTGGCGAACCGCGGCAGCATCCTGTATTTCCTGATTTGTGAGATGAGCATGGTAAACAGCATGTACCAGACTGCCCTCACCCAGTTCTTGGGGGTCTTTGACCACTCCATGGCCAAGTAGGTCGTCAGCCAGCCGCGTCATCGTAGTGTGAAGCTGTTATTGTTGAAGGAATACGTTTACACTACATCGATCTTACTAGCTTCTGTTGTCTGAGAATATTATGCGAGGAATTCAAAAAGCTGGAAAAGTACAACTGTACTTTTTATGGCTCTCTGCTATTGTGTTATACCAATGTATAACGATTCTTGATCGAGGAACCACTGAAAAGAATCTGGCTACAGATAAGTCAACTCATACTTACCATTTTAGCATATATTTGTCCATTGTGTGCCCCTTGTGTAGACAGCTAGTGAGATTGACGTATAACCTTCACGTTAATAGTTCACGTTCTATATTCCTTGGTTCTTCACAGTACTTGTGATGGTTTATAGTATACACTTTTAACTCGTTAGAATTGCAAACTTAAAAAAACGTATAACCAAATGTGGCTACCTCATTTCTAGATCGGACAAGTCGCCCGTCACCCAGAAGCGTATTGCTAACATCATTGAATACCTGACGTTTGAGGCGTTCCGCTACACCTGTCGTGGACTCTACGAGAACCACAAGTTCCTCTTCACCCTGCTGCTCACACTGAAAATAGACCTCAATCGTAGTAGCATCAAACATGAGGAGTTCCAAGTCCTCATCAAAGGTAGATTATCGAAATATACATTTGAAAAATATGCTAACAATTCTAATGCAGAAATAGCTCCTCCTTTTACAGAAAACGATGTATAGACAAATAGTCTAATTATAAGTGTTACAGTATGGGGAAGGAAAGTGGTTTACTTTCAACGATATACACCTTGGCACCAAACTTGGTTTATTATGAGGCGGCTATGGCTTTAAGTTCAAATCAAGGCCTAGGTCACCTTAAGATCTTAGCCGCCGAATTCCCCTTTCGTCATATACGAGGATCGGTGACGCGTTTATGTGTAACACACTGTTGTTTGCTCTGACTATCTCACGTAGGTCATGAATGCTTTATCAGTACGGTCTAGCTAGAGTCCCAATAAGGTCCCTGAAGTCATCTTATACATAAAATTTAGGTATATCAAACTTGAGAGCGTTCTTCATATTGTATTCTCAAGTTTGAGTTTGGCGCCATTATGATTCAAACATGGCGGCGACGAAGTCATCAAAATCTATCTTATAAGACTTTCAGGGTGTCGGTAGATTTCAATTAGTAGGTAACGTGCATTTGAAACCTATGTCCATAGTGTATTGTTATGTTTAAACTTGGTGCCATAATCATATGAAGATGTCTTACAATTTTGATTTTGGCGCCATTACGATTCAAACATGGCGGCGACGAAGTCATCCAAATCTATATCATAAGACTTTCAGGGTTTCGGTAGATTTTAATTAGTAGGTAACATGCATGTAAAACTTATGTCCATAGTGTAGTGTTATGTTTAAACTTGGTGCCATAATCATATGCTGACGGCTGACACGAACACGGAAAAATTCAAAATGGCGGACATTCGGAGTTTCGACCGACCGCACAGTTAGCCCATTGCTAGGGATGTAACGAAACCATTATATGCACGGTCATCAAGAACTCAACATGTTTTAAGAATGGCACACATTACATCTATTGTTACTTAATTCCAGTCTACAAATTTTGTGTGTCAATCATCTCCGGTCGGTCATAGAACCATTTAGGCCTATTCATGAGAAACTCTACCCGGTTTAGGCTTACGCTGTACGCCCGGTAACGGCAGTCTAAAAATAACTCTTCGTCACTCGGTACCCTCCACCCCCCTCCCTCCCTCTTCGCACACATTCATTTTGGCGCTCAATTTGAAGCGCTGTCACTCGCACCGTGTTCGATGTACGGTCCACACCTCATCATTCGGTCGGAAGTTTTATGTCCCAACTCAATCTCACACACTGAAACTTTACTGCTTTACGAACACTGTTACCATAATACATTGAAAACCGTCAGCATAGTCGATATCTCTGTTCAGGTTTAACTTCAAAGTTGAGCTCAAAACAGTCAGAGAAATGGCATCCATTGACACGTTCAAAATGAATCGGTCTACTAGTATCACTTTAGGCTCGCGTTCACAGAGTCACACCATTTATGGTTCCTCAGCCGGGAAGCAGTGTACTGCCATGTCACTTGCCTTTGCAATTAGGTCACATGATAGAGATCCTGTCCTGATGCATTCTTCTGACGTAGACAGAATTTTAGACATGGGTAACCGCATTTACGAGGAAGCTAGTTCTTTCTATGAGCAAGAGCTTCTTTCAGCTGAAGAAATTCCAAATTCCGTGACTTTTGCAGGAAAGCGATTTAGACTGTCCTTAGGCCAAGTGCGTTATGGTTTCATACAGGAACACCGCAAATTAACCTTTCATCTCACGAACGTCTTTTGTACCTACGTGCAATGTTTTGTGATATGTAAAGGCATGACAGTCATGGTCAAGTTTGTCAATGGCATTTATTATCTTTTTGATTCACATAAGAAAGACAAAAATGCTAGAAAAAGCGCAGATGGAAAGAGTTCTATTATGCGGTTCTTAGACTACAACGAGCTTTTGAATTACATATTTCTGTATTTCAAATCAAACAACAACGAACAGTATGAAGTGTACCCTCTCAGAGTAGAAACTGAATTGAGTCACGCAAAAGACGGCTTTCAAGTGCGTTCTCACTTTCGGCGGAAATCAGCTACTGTTGTGAACCAGTATGAGGCTGATTTATTCCAACTTGATTCTAGCGGATCTAGTCAAAGGTTAGGAAATTCCAAAAAAAGAAAATCTGTCAGTCATTCCCACCCAAAAACTACAAATGTTAAAAAACAGAAAAAATCAGTTCCACTGAAGGATATCACCAACTTTCAATGTCAATCCAATTCACAGACTGTGAACATTTCCACGCAAGAGAGTGAATCAGAAACAACATGTCCTGAAAATTGTAGTGAATCGTGTACATCTGCTCCTAGTACTCCCAACAAGTCACACAGAACAGTACCCAAAATTAAACTTAGAAAAAAAGGAAATTCTTGGGTTTTGCTGAAAACTGTTAATCGTTTCAAGATATCAAAATGCGATAAATATCAGATCGAAGGCTTGCATAATCAGGTGAAAGCACCACACGGAATGGTCCTAACTCTAGTGAAATTAGAGAATCAGTGGGTCATACAATCGAAGCAGCGGCCAGATGGAACCTTTTCTCCAGTAGCTCCCCAACAGCAGAAAAAGAAAACATCTGAAAATTTCAAAGGAAAAAGAAAACTCTTAAACCAGGACAGTGGTTCTGATGTTAATAGTACAAAAGCATCGAAGAAAACTAGAAAGGCCTGTCGAGTTTCAGATGTTTCATGTCAGAGTTCTGTAGTAGATAGTGATGACTTACAGACGCTTACTGACGCCTCTCAGGATTCAAATGCAAAGCGTGGATTC
This sequence comes from Lepidonotus clava, assembly GCA_936440205.1. Taxonomy (NCBI): domain Eukaryota; kingdom Metazoa; phylum Annelida; class Polychaeta; order Phyllodocida; family Polynoidae; genus Lepidonotus; species Lepidonotus clava. Next base: position 38,202,198 of record OW387141.1, read on the forward strand.
GATTCCAGAAGTGAAACTTCAATGTCAGTTAAAGAGAAGGAACTGTCTATGACTCCTGCAGCTGTTAGGCAGCGTGAGTATAGGCGTAGAAAGAACTTAGCGAAAGAGAAAGCTGAAGAGTTTGTTGATCTAAGGCGGCATAAAGTGTTATCTGAAACGCCAGTAGCAAAACGAGTCAGAGCTTACAGGAATAGACAAAAGAGTCCTGACAGTGTCAAGACTAATTTATTTGTTACTCCTCAGCCAGCTACTTCTAAAATGCGGACTAGAAAGTATAGAGAAAGAAAGCGTAAGAGTCAATCACCGAAACTCTATTCATTCCCTACCAACCTTTTTGAAAATAACAATCACTTTGGTAATCCTTGCCAATCAAGTTCTGATATTGAACAACACGATAGAGAGAGTTACAATGGTTTATCTCAGAATGAAAATGATTTACATTCTTCATCACCTGGAATGTCAGACGAAGGAGTTACAAACATACCTACTCAGGATAGTGATTTGGAAGTAAATGTTTCTGATGTTGATTGCGACCTTTCTCAGAATACACAACATGCTTCAAATACATTAGATATTGATGTTGATAACCAGACTGAAGCGATGTCAGAAATAGAAGATTCTACCTCAAGTCCTCCATTAAGACAGTTCAATTTTGTTGATGATGTAATTGACTTTGAAGATACTTTTGATCATGCACCTGTTTCACAGCGAAAGATTGATGTTCTTGACGATTCTGTAAATAACTCCTGTCATTTTTGCACAAAGTTATGTTTCTCAGAACAGGGTTCTTTTATTCGTGGTAACAAACTTGAATCCTTTTATCCCTATGACAGACAAATAAGATTTTGTGATGAAATATTTGTCTGTAGCACATGTAAGTCGCAGGTAAAACGACATCAGTCTCCAACCTTTAATACAACTGGTGGTATTCATTGGCCCAAGTATGTACCAGAATTGGACATATTACCTCATGAAGAAAGACTAATATGTTTACGTTTACCCTTTATGCATATAAAGGTTTTGCCTAGTGGATCACAGAGATCCTTGCACGGTAATGTAATTAATGTTCCCACTGACATGGGTGAGACCATTCATATGTTGCCTCGGCATATAAATGATACTGGAACAGTAACAGTACGTCTAAAGCGACGCATGTGCTACCGTGGAGTATACTTGGAGGCCAATGTTAGGCCACTGAAAGTCCTTAAGGCTCTACAGTATTTGAAAAACCATAGTACTTATTACATAAGTAGTCCCTTAGTAGTTTCACCCACATGGTTGCAAGATACCATCAGGGAACTAGAAAACAGTGGCGATCTCGTGACAGATAATCCTTTGTCAAATGACAATAATGTGGTTCAAAATGATAGTAATGACGATCAGGTTAATGAAAATATAGATCCTGGCACAGGACTTTCTTGTATAGATGAGAATCATCAAAATGAGTCGGATGAAGATCAATCTGAAGTTGAAGATAATTTCTCTGAGGCAGATCAAACAGAAGTTGTTGAGACACATGACACTATGATGGATATAATTCCCCCAGTGAGAGCATTAAATGTTGCCCCGGCAGAAGGTCAAACACCAATGCATCTATTGTATGATAAATTGGGTGAAGAGATGTCTTTTCCTACAATATATGCTGGTATGAAAATAGATGAAATTTTCCCATCTAATATTTCTTTCCTGAAAAGAACTCGTTGGGAACTGACAACTGCAGATAGGAGAGTAGCTCAGAAAGTCGAATTGATATTTTACAAGTACAAAATGTATCAGTTAGACTTTATTAAAGACAAGGCCACATTTGCACTTCGGTGTATAAAGCAAGACAGTCAGTACCGAGCCAGACAGGTTAGAGAGGAAAGTGATAGAGAAAAAATAGCAAATGTTGATGATGGTTTTTATTTTTATCGCCAGTTAAGAAACAGTCCTCAGTACCTCCAGCAAAAAAAAAGGGAACTATTTGCCACAATTAGGCAGTTGGGTATTCCCACCTTTTTCTTGTCTTTATCAGCAGCTGACACTAGATGGAAAAAGTTGTTACAGTCTCTAGGTAAAATTGTTGATGGGCGTAACTATACAGATAAGGAAATCGAAGAAATGTCCTATCAGGATAAAACTAGATTAATCAATTCTGATCCAGTCACATGTGCACGCTATTTTGATCGGAGGTTTCATTTCTTTTTGACTCAAATTCTGTATAAACCTCCTCATCCACTTGGAAAAGTCACTCACCATTTCTATAGGATTGAGTTTCAGCACCGTGGAAGTCCTCATGTCCATATGATAATATGGTGTCAAGGTGCGCCTAGATACAACAAGGACTCTGATCACACAGAGGTCGTTCGATACATAGATAAATATATATCCTGTTCATTGACACCCGATATACCAGAAAATGAACCTTACATCAAGAATCAGGTGCACAAACATTCTAAGACATGTAGAAAAGGAGGGAGACCAACTTGTCGTTTCCATTACCCTTTACCACCGTTTGAACATACTGTAATCCTGAAGCCAAATCCTAGTCGAACTGAAGATCAGAAACAAACGTATAAAGAAATTCAAACTTATTTGGATAGTGAAGATATTGATGAAAATACCATTCTTGAGGATATCCTGGATAAGTTTGATATCACATTCGACGAATATGTTGATATAGTTCGTTCAAGTTTAAGGCGTGACCAAGTGTTTTTGAAAAGAAAACCATGTGAGTGTAGGGTGAACATGTACATGCGAAATTTACTGTATGTCTGGAAAGCTAATGTAGACTGTCAGTTTTGTTTGGATCCATATAGTGTTGTAACCTATATAGTTAATTATATCAATAAGGAGAATCGAGGTCTTAGTCTAAATCTTGCTGCTGTAACGAGGGAGTGTGAGAAAGAAAAGAAGTCTATTCGTGAAACCATAAAAAGACTAGGAAATGTGTTCGTCAATACAACAGAAATATCAGTTCAAGAGTGCATTTACGTGTTAATGGGAATGCATCTCACACACCAAAGTGTTGATGTACTTTCAATTAATACATCTGTTTCTGAAAGGAGAGTCAAGGTTCTGAAGAACCCAAATGATATTAGGAAACTTGCAGATGATAGCCTGGACATATTTGTTGATAGCAAATTTGATATCTATGCTAATCGTCCAGATTACTTTGAAAGTTGGTGTTTTGCAGAATATATTAGTAAAGTTCGTATAACCCTGAGAACAAAGAAAAGTATAGAAACTGAAAGAGTTGGGGTTCACGAGACAAGAATCCATACTTTATATTACTTGGATGCTCATAAGCGATATTCCATAGGGAAAAAATGTATCATAAGTTACGTGGCTAAGTCAAAGTCAGGTGAAGAAGAAGAGTATTACCGTATAAAATTGTTGATGTTTCATCCCTGGAGGGAAGAGCCTATGACCTCCGAAGAAGTCACATCATACAAAAGTATGTATAACAATTTGTCTGCCTGTGAAATTGATAACTTGCGAGATGTCAGTAAGAGCTACAATAAACAAAGTTTACAAACATTGGAAGGTCTCTATGATAATCTCACAAATGATGTGACTAATCTAGTTTTGGCACCAGGTTGTGACCACACTGAAGCTGATGATTTAGCAGAAGGTGCCCGAAACTTATCCGGTGGCAAGTTTTTTAGTCCTGTAACGTCAGACCTACTAAAGGAATCTCGCACAGGTCGTTTTGATCATGCGGTTAATGCCACAGTAGACGATGACAATATCAATAAATTGTGGCCTGCAGAACAGCTTGCTGAAAATATAATTAAACTCAACCCTGGACAGAGGAAAATCTTTGACCATGTAATGTCTGTTGCTTCTGCGGAAAAAGATAAAATGTATATCTTTATAACAGGTGGTGCAGGTACTGGGAAAACATTCGTGCTACAAACTATATATCAGGCTCTCTCAAGATACTACAATTTCAATCCTGATCATCAACCAAATCTTAAATCAGTTCTGAAGGTAGCAATAACCGGGAAGGCTGCATATTTGATAAAAGGAGAGACAATTCACTCAGCCCTCGGTGTGAAACCTTCGAAGTCATATGAATTTTACCAACGTCTTCCTGCAGACAGGCTTAACACTCTTCACTGCCAATTTATGAGCACAAAAGTTCTAATGATAGACGAGATATCTATGGTTGGCAACAATTTTTTCAGATTTATAAATCTTAGGCTCCAGGAAATTTTCGGCAATACACTACCTTTCGGTGGTATTCATGTTATTTGTTATGGTGATTTATTTCAACTCCCACCTGTAACCGAAAAATGGATATTTGAAAATAATGCTACAGGCCTTTCAAGCTTGTCCATAAACTCGTGGGTCGAATATTTTCAACTGTATGAGTTGATACAGATAATGCGTCAGAGAGATGAATATGCGTTTGCAGAACTCCTGAACCGTATGAGAGTTGGTGAATTAACACAGCAGGATTTTAGGACTTTGCAAGAACGTGTTGTTCACAAAGATGTTTTGAAAGACGGCCTTGACTGTTTGCATTTATTTTCTACGAATGAGGCTGCCCGTACATATAATGGTGTATGTTTCTCTAAATGTGAAGGAGAAAAAACCACAGTCGAAGCTAGTGATTCAATAGTACAAATAGTTTCACAAGATAAAATACAGGCAGCCAAAGCTGAATTAGAACTTAATCCAAATAGAGCAGGGACAACAAAATTTTTATGTTTAGGCATCGGCCTAAGCTATGAAGTTAATACTAATGTTAATGTTGCCGATGGTCTCTTTAATGGTACTGCAGGCGTACTTAGGTACATTCAATATAGACAGGGCTATTCAAATCCAATTTGTTTGTGGTTCGAGTTTGAGGATGAAATGATCGGTCGTGCTCAAAGGAAAATTTATAGGCATTACACTACAGACCAAATTAACACTCAGTGGACTCCGATATTTGCAACAACTCGCGATTTTCAACTACCAACATCTAGAGTTACAATAAAAAGAAAACAGTTCCCAGTTCAGCAGTCCACTGGAAAAACTGTTCATAAAGCACAGGGATGCACGGTACCAGAGGTTGCGATCTCTCTTTGCGATTACAACTTCAGAAATGCATTCTATGTTGCATGTAGTCGTGTCCCAAGTTTGTCTAAGCTGCACATTCTGAATTTTCTTCAGTCTCAAATATTAACTGATAAAAAAGTAGGTGCTGAAATGGAAAGACTTAGGAAGGAAAGAACCATTCCCATCACACACCCTTTCCAAGATACAAGTGAATGGTGTTCGGTCTACTGTTCAAACATTCAGTCTCTGCCTAGACACTGGAAGTATCTGAAGAATGACTACATTGCCATTGAATCAAATATTATCATTTTAAATGAAACTCATTTGAAAATATCTGATCATGATAGAGACTACTCTATTGATGATTTTACACTTTACCGATTTGACAGTGTTAGGCTAGAAAGCAATCGCAGGTCCTACAACGGTTTGGCAGCCTATCTGAAAAATCACCTAAGAAGTCAGGTATTGAAAGAAACTCGAACACCTAGATATGAATTTATAATAATTACAATAAGTGTAAATATAGATATTTCGCACTTGGTTCTAGTGTACGTTAAGCCCCAGTCAACGAGGCAAACTCTAATATCTCTTTTTGAGGATATAAATGCTACATGTGATGGGAAGAAAGCAGTGGTTGTTGGTGACTTTAATTTCGATGTAGCTCAGCCTGAAAACAGATATTTTCTTCAGTCAGTTGCTAGTTCCTTTGGTTTGGTTCTAAATGACTCTGACTATACCACAAGTAGGCAAACAAAAATTGATGTATGTCTCAGCTCTAAACCTATCCATGTTCGAACACACTATGTCCCGTGGTCCTATCATCGAAGTTTAACATTTCAATTCTAATCTGTATGTCATTTTACCTTTGAACTTAGCAAAGTTCAAGTTTACATTCTAAATTATATCGAACGAGTCGATTTAAATCGGGCGATTTTTTTAGTCTGTAATGTGTTTACCCGCTCACACTTAGGCCTAAAGTTGATTTCAGTCTAGGCTTCTTTAGGCTTCTACAACGTGTAGCGTAAGATTAAACATCATAACTATTTTTGATGAGATTTTGTATGGAATACTGGAACTAAAAGATATTATGCTCTTCCAGTCATTGACAATTTATTTAGAAGTTTCCTATCACTCTTGGAAATGCCCAATGTCAGTCGCAAACTTTCGAGACTGTCCCGGCGTCTTACATCATCTTCGCCCGGGACGCTCCGCGTCCCCGGAGACAAGGCGCATAAATTATGCAAATTAGATCCGGTGTCTTTCCACTGCGAGGTGACGCTCACTCTCCAAGCGGATTTTGACCATTTTTGGTTAACGCATTCTCTGTTGGCGAGTGAAAGCGTAGTACGGCACAAGCGTTACCGGCGTCCCTGCGGCACAGTTCGTCAGAGTTTCTGCTGAAGCAGGACGCAGCTCGTCATACTTTACTAACATTGGAACTTTACACACTTTATGAACGATTTTTACTCCATAAAAACATTGAAAATGTCCGAGAACGACCAGGATCACAACTCTATCGATGAAAACCCCGAGAACCATGGAACTTCTATGAATAATACAGACGGCGTGGAAGATTTATCTCCGACCAAGATCCATCCCGGAGCCGCGCCACCGGAGGACGCTGCAAGAGCTGCGCCCAGTCGCCCACTGAAGCGGAAACAAGTCGGACCTCCAAAGCGTAAGTACCGATCTATGATATCTACGTACTTGATTTTACTAATGTCTATATTGGGTTCATCTTGAAACTAACCCTCAGTGCTATTCAGGGGTCTACGTGTAGGTTTGTAATGTAGCATTTTGGTGAGACTTCGTTGGTTTTTGTAGTTTTTTGAGTCGGCCATTTGTTGCCGGCGGTGTGTAATCTAGCGCCACGTGTTCATTTTTTTGTGTTTGGCGGGGGGTCTCGGTTCTCGGAGTTTAGGCTCAACTTACGGGAGTCTTTGTAAGGTCAATGGATTTACTCATCAATACCATTGTCTATGAAGTCTATGGACTTCTATTAATTACAAGTTTTAGTTTCGGGAATTTATCGTCAATTCATTTTTCAGGCATTGTATAAAGTTCAGTCGTAGTTACAAATTTCACGTTAATTTAGGCACGAAGGAACAAGACATACTTCATTGATACATTGATTAGGAAATCTATTTTGTAATAGGCATGAAGGAACTAGGCTTACGTCACTGTCACAATGAACCCTCAAAGAAATGATTTTTGAACACGTGATTTTTATAGTTTTACAGCCTAATAATTAAAGTCTGAACTTAGAAAACAGCGCAAGAGTCTATTATTATTGGGTGTCTGACAAATTTTAGCAATGTTTTCCAATAGGCTCTTCTCTGAGTTTAATGTTACAGGATAGTTAGTGATTTTCTGATGATTTTAGGTGTGTATATTTTTGGCAATTATTCCTAAAAAGACTGAAAAGATTAATTAACTCTTTCTTTAGACACTCAAGCGAAATTTTTTTTTTTTTGCGGACGTGCCTATTAATTACAAACATAAGTGTGTCAGTCAATGTCAATGTAAATTAAAAAAAGGAATTTTGATTTTTTATTACAGCAGGTGCTTCCAAGGCTAAGCAGGCTAATAAGGTTTACAACCGCAGAGGTCAAGGTCACGGTCAACACGCAACTGTTCAGGCAGGTACATCAGCTCAAGGGGCGGCCGCACACGCTCATCAGCCGGAACACATGGGTCAACTTATGACAAGTTACAACGGTATGCAGTACCACTCAGAGATGAACCGCAGTTATGCTGACGTTGCTTCATGGAATCGTTCAGCTGCGTCAAATATTATTCCACAGAATGTCGGAGCAAGTCAGGCAAGCAATGACTATATCCCACTGTCGCAAGTGAACCGCAACATGTTTAACGCCAACGTGAGTGTTCCTCCTAACACTCCAAGTACATCTCGTCGGGCTAATGAGCCAAACACACCTTCAGCATCTCGAGGAGCTACTCCTTCCAAGCGTTCACACGCAACCAAGAGTAATCAGAACAGGACCTCTACTGGTCATCAGGGATCCTCTGGTAACTCTGGTCAACAAGCAGTCACTGGTCAAGCTCGTGGATGCGGTAGTGGACAATTCCCTCGGCACTCTAGCCCTGTTCAGTCTGACTATGTCCCACTGCAAGAAGTCAACGCTAGACGTCCAACCAGTTTGGACCTGGGCTACGCTCAGGCACAAAGCTTTCCTCAGTCCTCAGCTAACGCTCAAGCTCAGCCAAATAATCAGTCCTCGTACTACTGGGCAATCGAAGAAGAGGAGGAACCTGAGGATGACATCACTGTGAACGAATGTCTTGCCATGAAGGGCGAAGATGACGTCGGTAAGAACTTAACATGCTACGTGATTGAACTTGAACCACCCCATGCGGTTCATCCCCAGGTCTCAGAAATCCGTAGAAAGATCTGTGTAGGAGATGAAACAGGCGTTATGTACGGATATATAAAGAGGCAACTGCCAGTGTCTTTTGACAAGGGCGACTCTATCCGCATCCGGAACTTCGGATGGCGTGACACCTTCTTCCTTATACATGGAAACACCTTCATCTCACAGTAAGTCGGTATTTCTTTAAATTGTTGTAACGATATAGAATTTAATTGCGAGATTTGTAATATAGTTCTTTTTTTTTCGAAATATGTAAATATTTGGTGAAATATCTTGAAACTGAGTAATGACTGGGCATAGTTCAATGCCAATAGAACTTTTCATGAAAATCAATAGTCTACATTTGTGTTTTTAATGTCAGGATATGAAACAGTTTGCATCCATTATTCCAGGTATTTTACATGCAAAAGGAGATTAGAGATTTCTTTCAAATAATAATTATACATGATTCATTGAAGGGAAATATATTTTTTGGGAAAAATAAATAACCACATGTTACTGCGTTTGCAGCTCTGTGCCGGTCATCCTCGTTCCTGAGCTGGTTAATCGTGGGCAGGTGCTCTACTGTGCTCCACAAAACCCTATCGTGCCCATCCGTAGAGCTCTCCGTTCAGAGAAAGGTCAGCTGGTATCTGTGACTGGTAAAGTGACCACGGTAAGTTTTAGAATTTGATTATTCCAATTAACTGATGTCCAAATTATGAAAATATAGAAGATGTTCAAATTACATTCATACAGGAACAAGTTGTTAAATATTTGAATTAAGATTTATAACCTAAAATTAAAACCATTTTTGTTCCTAGAAAGGAATCAAGTCGAATTAAAATTTATAAGTAAAGATCAAATGAATTTTGTTCCTAGAAAGTAATCAAGTTTATTTAAAATTTTCAAACTGATCGGAAATTTCCAGAATTCGTGGATAATCTTATTTTTTTCAGCTGTCATATTTGGTATATTTTAGCAACATACAACTAGCAATTTTGTATTACATTTCAGACTGAGAAGTCAAGGGTGGTCGGGAAACTGAAGGACCGTCTCGTTAAGAGTGTGACCTTGAAGGATTCTACAGGCGAGATAAAGAGCAGCCTTTGGGGCACAGCTGCTAACAAGTGCGACATCGAGCTGGGGATGCAGATCACTCTCATCGATGCCAACCTCCAGTATGCTAAGAACAACAAGCGAGCCTGTGACCTGAACGTGAACCATGCTGATCAAGTCATTGTAAGTACCTTTGCATTCTTTAAATTATTTTCTTGAATTAATTTCCAATACAGGTTTTTCTTGAAACGCATCTAGAAAGTAGCTGAGAAGTAGTGATTAAATAACCGTGGCTGAATTTAACTTCTGGAATTATTTTGTAGAAGCTTATGTAATCTCGATTTGAAAAGCCTCTTGATATCTATATTGGTATCATTCAGGATGAGAAAGAAGTTCTTTACAGTTAATGGCTGAGCTTTAATATCTAATATAGTTATTGAATTTAAATGCTTGAAAGGGCAATAATAATAAATTACCAATTTTAGGATTAAATCGTAGTAACCAATTTGATATAAAATGGTGTGCACAAAATTCAATTTTTCCTTTTTTTTAAAAATATTTTTCCTTTACTGTTTTTTTTAACAGATTGAACCCCCTAAGGATCTCGAGGAGTTCATCCGGGTCCTAGGTGTTGAAGAGTCCGAGCGTTACAAGATCCTCATCTTCGATGTGGTCAACGGTAAAGTGTCTGAACGCCTTACAATTGACAGGTACTACCTGACTGACGTTCTGGGCGGACGTGAACCGGTGACTGTGCGCCACGTCATCAACTACCTTCCATTCAGTGCCATTGTGAACATCAAAGGTCAGAAAATCACTTAGATGCGCAACATCAAGATTTCACCAAAGGCTGCTGCCCGTCTGATGAATCAAACCCCAAGTCACAACGTCGGACAGAACCGTCCACCTAGTGCAGCGTCCGGTTCAGCTGATCATCCATACAGGGGGTCCGGTCATGACCCATCAGGGCCCTCAAGTGGTACACCTCGCTCATACGGTAGCCCAAATAGGCAGCCCCACAAGAGCAACGTCTCAACACGTCTCGATTTCTCTGAGCAGGTCGAGAACGTCTCCGCTCAAGACGAGGAGATCAACGAGAACCCAGAGATGCCAACTGACTCAGCTGAGAACGATATGGCATTTGGTAACGGGGACGAAGATCTCCACCTGGGCACCCTCTATGGCAATGAAGAGGAGGACATGGACGACGGAGGGGATGAGGCTCTCGATGAAAGTCTTCTCGACTCTAAGACTGACGATGCGGACGAAGCAGAAACTGAGTGAACAGTTCATGTGTGAGGGTCATTATCTTGCCCTCAACTTTAAGAAGTTTGTGTGAACAGTTTGTGTGAGGGCCGTTATCTTTCCCTCAAGTTTCCACCATTTTGCCTGTCTTTCACATATTTTTAAAGGACAGTGTTTTCCAGTTCGGTTCTTTGTTCTTCAGTCCATGTCATGTTTCAGACATTTTTCATATTTTTAGATTTAGGGAGAAAAAAGAAAGAGATCTGACCTGAGACGTTTCACCTCATTGAGCTCAGAGATTTATTTTATAACATTTGATACAATGCTGCCACAAAATGGCGAGGTAGTATGACAGATTTGATATTCGTCCAAGTTTTTTTGTTTGCTTTGCTTTTCAGACGGTATTGACATGGCATGTAAGTTACGCATGCCTTCTAGATATTGTAACTGTTTCTGTGCCGGTAACATGGTATGTAAGTTACGCATGCAAGTAACAGTTTGAGCATAATTATGTAACGTGAGAGTGTATTATATACACGGCAGAGGTAGAACAATGTACCTGGTAAAAAAAACCAAAAAAAACTGAAACCGATATTACTTTTTGTAACTGATACTCATACTGAGCTTTCTTCACTGTAGAGGACACATACCAGACTCAAACATATTAATCTTGAGAAGACTTTATCTAACTTGGAGAGTGACCAACATACTGAAGGAGTTAAACATTGCAGGTTTGCAGACTTATATAATCTATGAGTTCAGATGTAACAAATAAGCCATTGTTGGTGCTACTGTCTCGATTGTTTTGACTTACCTGTTGGGAGTTTGATGTGTTTGCAGTAGTATAGCTTTTCATGATAAAGCGGGACAAAAAGTCGAGAGTTGCATGAAGGAGGACTTATTTTACTTTTCATAAAATGAAAGGCGGGTATGAACACTTGTTCGTTGTATCTCATATAGAAGCTCATAGATGTAAAACATCAAAGTCTTCGTGGTATCTAGTATAGAAACTTATTGATGTGAAACATCAAAGTTTACTGAAGACAGTTTTTTGTACACGCAGTTCTTGGAGTTGGATATTCAAAATAAAGCTATTGTTCAGCAAAATGAATTTTTGTTTCATTTCCGTATGAATTTTAACTTTAAAAATTATTGCAACTCATGGAATTCATTTCTACTTCAGATACAAACGTAACAGATATCAGAAAGTAAGGACATAAAAATAATAGTCTATTTTTCGAATAACTTTCTTCATCGAATATATTTTTTGATAGCAAAAAAAAGTACAATCAAATTTCTCTGCGCGTGATGAATTCATGAAAATAAATAGGTAGGAAAACTGTTTCAGACAACTTCGAACTAGAAGTCTACATTTAAAATCCTACATTTTGAATCTATACGTTCAACTAGTAGTAACGCCCCCTAGTGCGGTTTTCAAATACAGTAGGTATGTTGATACAGTAACGCCCCCTAGTGTCGTAAGTGGTTCCCCCTAGTGTCGATTATACTTTTTAACAGTGGATACATTTGGTATTGTTTGCGGTGTTCTCTCGTGAGGATTTGATGACTTTACTTTGATTTATTTTTTCCTTTTTCCTTTTGCATGTATTTATCTTTTCTTTGTTTTCGTATGACGGCATTCATCTAAATCTCTTTTCCTTCCTAGGATGTATTACATGATTTGGTTATGCCCTAAAGTCCGCCGCCTCATGGGTATCAAAGCCCCCTTTGATACCGAATAAGACATTTTGATCAATAGACCCTAGATCTTCAGACCCGACGTTTGGTCTTGTTTTCTTAAAGTCGGAGCGCAAACTAATTGTAATTCTTTCCTTTAAGGTGGTGCCGCCTTGGACTTGAATGCAGTGCAGCCCAAGCCCTGCAAATGGATTCTAGATATGACATGGCTGAATCTGGTAGAACTCAGCAAACTCTCCGGCTTCACAGAAATTCTCAACCAGGTATGCCTTTACGGTATTTCACAGAGATTGCTAATATGACAAATCTTTTAACAATATTTGAATAACCTTTTCTTGTAAAACCATTCTTTAGTATGTGTAGCTTGTATTCGATAAGCCCAGTGTATTGAATGCCGTTCACTTTTCCTATTAGATCCCACGTAACGAGAAGGTGTGGAAGGGATGGTTTGACAAAGACGCCCCCGAAGAAGCACAGATCCCAGACGGCTACAGCTCCTCCCTTGACACCTTCCGCAAGTTATTACTTATCAGGTAAATGTCGTTATCACGCAAATAATTGATATGATATTGCCTATCTGATGATGAATTTCTTGACATTCTCTGTTCACTATGCATCATCAATAAAATGTGGGTAAATAAATTCCCTCTAAATCTGTCTTAGGGGTTATGAATCTTCATACCAGAAGTATTTTTGGAACATCTATGATAAACAAAATTGTATAAGTTGCAAAAGCAACCACTCATTTACATAAAATATGTTTAACTTTTCAGATCCTGGTGTCCAGACCGGACCATCGCCCAGGCCCGTAGGTACATCGCCGACTCCATGGGGAATCGGTACGCGGACGCCGTGCTGCTCGACCTGGAGGGCACCTGGGGGGAGAGTGACCCCCGCACCCCTCTCATCTGTTTCCTTTCCATGGGCTCCGACCCCACCAATCAGATTGAGGGCCTAGCCAAAAAGCTGCATCTCGAGTGTCGCGCCATCTCCATGGGGCAGGGCCAGGAGGTCCATGCCCGGCGCCTCGTCGGGCAGTTTATGCAAACAGTGAGTGGATTAGACTGAATAGGGCATGAGGGATGTCAGGATGCCCAAATTATGAACAAATATCAGTTCTCTAGTTTCATTATCCCAAACAGTAACTATACAATTAAATGGTAAGATTTCCAGTTGACGCTCAATTATACACGTTTCGATAAAAAGTACTGATGATCAGGACATGGTTAATAACGCTGGTCAGTATCAGACATTATAGTACTAATGAACTACTAAAACGTATTTAGATAGGGTTAGATGACATGTTTATAATCTGAATAAAAATATGTTCAGAATCATAAAGATCGGACAGCACTTATGGCAGGATGGTAGATGATTTCCTAGAATACGTAATTTGCATTACGTATATTATCCATGAGAAATACACATTGAAGATTTGGTATCAGTTGAAACTTACTTAAATCGCCATAACTTACTCCAGGGAGGCTGGGCGCTGCTCCAAAACTGTCACTTGGGTCTGGACTTCATGGATGAGTTGATCGTCATCCTACATGACACCGAGTCCATACACGAGGCCTTCCGCGTGTGGATCACCACCGAGGGCCATCCCAAGTTCCCCATCTCCCTGCTGCAGACCTCCATCAAGTTCACCAACGAGCCCCCACAGGGCATCAAGGCCGGCCTGAAGCGCACCTACACGGACATCTCACAGGAGTTCCTCGACATCACCAACATGCCGCAGTGGAAGCCCACGCTGTACGGGGTGTCCTTCCTCCACACTGTGGTCCAGGTACGTGCAGTCACTGTGATGACTGGTACTTTACTGTTGAGTGAAACCAAAACTAACTGAATTCCTGTTATTAGTGTGATCATAATTCGCTGGCTTCTTCTGATATCATGATTACCAGGTTATCATCACTCGTTGGTCGTTTCTCTTCCTTCCCATCTAAGTTTCTAGACAACCTTGGCAGTAATTGTAAGACCTAAGCAGGGGAACTATACCAAATACCGGTGTTCCAAATGGTGTAATACGTTATGATAGAGCTAAAAGGGGGCATTGAATAACTGAATATAAACGATGTATTCCAATGACATGTGTGACACGTACGTCGCTGCAGCACACGTTTAGAGATCCTTTAATCACCAGCACCCTTTGATATAACTTTGTTGTTGATGACTTTAAGGAGCGGCGCAAGTTTGGTCCTCTGGGATGGAACATCCCGTACGAGTTCAACTCGTCTGACTGGACGGCGAGTGTGCAGTTCGTCCAGAACCACTTGGACGACATCGACCCCAAGAAGGGCATCTCGTGGAACACGGTGCGCTACATGCTGGGTGAGGTGCAGTATGGAGGGCGTGTCACCGACGACTACGATAAGCATCTCCTCAACACATTCGCTAAGGTATTTGTCATTTGGGAGTTTTAGCAACCCGGGCTCATTACCTAATGTTAACATGTTTGATCTCAGTCATGTTAAGTCGTTCCAGAAATGTTTAGCACTGCAGTCAGGTTCTTGGATATAAATATGGTTTCTTTATAGGACTTTAAAGAATAGAGATATGTTGATGTATTGAGATGTGTCGCGGTTTCTTAATGTCGGTAATATTAAGAAATATACTTACCCCGGTACATCCTTTTCTTGGTCACTATAGTTGAGAGATATTCCACCCAAGAGATTTCCACCCAAAATTCAGTGGGCTTCAGAACGTTTCTTACAAAGATAGAGGGGAAAAAGTGTCCAATGACTGATGTAGTTATGCTTTGTAACAGTAGACTTTTAACATTTACGTGCGTCACAGAAAATCTAATGCAAAAATTGCCTCTTCACTTAAGGTGTGGTTCAGCGACGCGATCTTTACGGACGCCTTCCAGTTCTACAAGGGCTACAAGATCCCCAAGTGTAAGAAGATCGAGGAGTACATGGCCTTTATCGAGGAGCTGCCCCTCGTCGACTCGCCCGAGGCGTTCGGCCTCCACCCCAACGCCGACATCACCTACCAGAGTAACATGGCGGCCGAGGTGCTCGAGAGCATCATGAACATCCAGCCCAAGGACAGCGGCGGGGGAGGCGGCGAGACCCGCGAGACCATCGTCTTCAGGATGGCTGACGACATGTTGAACAAGTTACCACCCGACTATGTGCCCCATGAGGTAGGGATACGAGAATTATCCTATCATCTGGGACATTCTGAATCTTGTTTCACGTTCTCAAACCTACAAATTAAAACTAATATATTGCGTACACACGTGAAGTAATCATTTCCACCCTTTCTTTCAGGTCCGAGACAGGCTGCGGAGGATGGGACACCTCCAACCTTTGAACATCTTCCTGAAGCAGGAGATTGACCGCATGCAGCGTGTCATCAGTAACGTGCGCATCACGCTCAGCGACCTGAAACTGGCCATAGAGGGTACCATCATCATGTCCGAGAACCTACGTGATGCGCTTGACAACATGTTTGATGCCCGCGTGCCGAGTCTGTGGCGCAAGATATCCTGGCAGTCCTCCACCCTCGGGTTCTGGTTTACCGAGCTGCTTGAAAGGAGTGAGCAGTTCTCCCGCTGGGTGTTTGACGGCCGTCCCTGTGTCTTCTGGATGACTGGCTTCTTTAACCCCCAAGGTAACAACTGAAACTTTAAATTCTTTGTGTTGCGTTACATAAATGTATTCAAGTCGACGTTGCAGGGGGTTTCCAGAACAAAGGTCTACTTTCTTGGCTCAGCACTTTCTTGTCGATATACCATAGTCTGAAGTGTTCAGGTTCACGACTACAGGGTTCTCCCTAGAAAAAAATCCCGAGTATCAAAAGTCCCATTTCACTTTTCCTTAATTAACCCTTTCAGGACGCCAGTATCCCTCAGGCCTCACCAGGCCTAGCCTCCTGTATCTATCAGGCATCACCAGGCCTAGACGCCTGATGCCTGAGAGATACATAGCAAATATTTCAGAATTGTGAATTTGATGCTCAATATTTTTCAAATATATTTTTTTTCTATTTCAAACCACTGAAATGGTCCAAATGATGCTCCATATAACTATTGTCATTCAGAAATAATTTCTATTCATGTTTTAGCTTGTCATTGGTCTAATTTAAAACTTTGTGGTATCAGTGGCGACCGTTGGGGATATTCATTGAGTAAATTGGTGTCTATTTGGTACTATATTAAAATTTTGTGGCGTCTTGAAAGGGTCAAGGGGCATTTTTGGGAAATCTTGGGCTTTTTGACTATATCTTTATAAAGTTTCTGTAATTTTACTGCGGGAATGGCCCCCTCCAAGTCAACATAATTTGGTAATCCCGCATCCCGCACGCCTAGGAATATCCCTGCGACTATTTCCCCGACTAAATGGAAAGAAGTTGATACTAAAGTAAACTATCAAAAGAAGCAGAATTTAGCAAGAATGTCAACTAAAGGAGCATTTGAAAAAGAGGTACAAATCAGGAGAGGGCAAGTGGTTACAAACAAATAGTATGATTAAAACGGTTTTCTGAGATTAAATTAGCTGAATTTCAGGTCAGAATTATTATCATCTAAATGAAATAACATGTCAGAATCGTTATCATCTAAACTGAAAAATAAGATGCAGTTTCCTTAGGCTTGAAACTTTTGTAAACGATCATATCTGTAGGGAGAACGTAGCCAATGAGTAAAGTAGTCGCATTATACATTCACTCGTTATTCCGCCCGTAGGTTTCCTGACAGCCATGCGGCAGGAGGTGACCCGCGCCCACAAGGGGTGGGCCCTCGACTCCGTGATCCTCTACAACGACGCCACCAAGAACTTCAAGGAGGACATCACGGCCGGCCCGCCCGAGGGGGTCTACATCCACGGCCTGTCGCTGGAGGGGGCCAGCTTCGACCGTCGCAACCTGCGCCTCATCGAGTCGCAGCCCAAGGTGCTCTTCACCCCGCTGCCCGTGGTGCACATGTACGCCATCCTGTCGGGCCCGCAGGACCCCCGCCTCTACCGCTGCCCGGTCTACAAGAAGCCCCGCCGGACTGACCTCAACTACATCACCTTCATCCTGCTCAAGACGGTGCAGAGTCCCGACCACTGGACCCTGCGAGGGGTGGCCGCCCTCTGTGACATCAAGTAGATGTGCTTAGGAGCCCGGCAGTTATTGAATCATTAATTGAAATGTCTAATTAAATATTTAAGAAATCCCTAAAATGTACCAATTCTATTTTTAAACAACTTTTTAAATGTGTTTATATATCACTGAGATCCCAGATGTATCGCTGTATATTACTAATTTCTCATAATGTAGTCAATGATCTTCCAAAATGCGGTAACCAGTACATGTACTGCTATTCTTATGCCATATTGGAGATAAAAGCAAGGTTGCTATTCAATAAAACACTTTTACACGAATAAATGAATGAGTTAATCGTACTTCATTTAATTGTAAATGGGGAGCTTTGCTTCAATCATTCAGATTCATGAGATGTTTAGACAGCCCACATGAGGTTACCCCGAGAAGTTAAAAGTGTTTAGTATTTTTTTGGTTTTCTTGAACAGAATGGGGTCACGGATGCATTTTACTTTATTCAAAATACTTCAAAACCCAACCCCGCTGAATACGCACATTATTAACGAGAGGCCAATGGACTTAATACATCTATTTCCCTTCACAAACAGAAAAACAGACAAGGTCACAATAATTTCTTTTGTATAACGTCTTTATTTTAAAACGCAAAGTAAAAGATAACATATCACATATGATTGATAGTCGGATGCACTTTGCTAAGTTTTTTGGCCGACTCCATAACCATGATGTGTATACCTGAGGTGGGGCACCATTCATATATTTGGTTTCAATATAAATAGTCTATCAATCTCAAAGTTGGCGTCAAGCAGTGGTTCATCTTTGCAATAATTACGGTCTCTCCAGAGCTGTTAAAACCAGAAACTTATAACATTGAATGTCTCGTACCACTTCGTCTATGCCTTGAAAAACATCACGGCAGAAAATGAACCCTGAGTTCCTGGACTAGCTTCACATAATTCGTCGGACCGTCTTATTATTCCAGTGTTTACTAATGTTAAATTCCTGGGCAATACCATGATGTCCGTATGGACTGGTCAACTTTTGTTCTTCTGTTGAATACTTCCAAAGTCTCTTATGGGCCACACCTGCAAACATTCGAATCGAAAACGAAACAGAAGTTTAAAAGAAACACTTTATAATTAACTGAATCGAAAGAGGTATTGATGAATATAATCCTTGGTGGTC
This sequence comes from Lepidonotus clava, assembly GCA_936440205.1. NCBI lineage: Eukaryota > Metazoa > Annelida > Polychaeta > Phyllodocida > Polynoidae > Lepidonotus > Lepidonotus clava. The sequence goes on from OW387141.1 coordinate 38,220,836, forward strand.
ACTTTTTTACGCACTTTAATGTTCATAAGTACCAATAATCACACTTCGTTTCATGGTTCAAGTATTAAATATCGTTGTTGAATTTATTTGTTACTGACCTGAATCAAATGGTAATAGATTTCAAACGATGCAGCATGTTTGATTTATGATAAATAACATTATGCACATGTATTTACTCTGCAATATATGGAACTAGAGCAATGCGAAATCATGGAAATCCACGAAAAAATTAAGTGAGTGTTGGGTGTTTTACGCCATACCAACATCTAAGGTCATTTTTACGGCAAAAACAAGTTTTGACACTTTATCTTGAACCACAAGTTTGGACATATTCAGTCTAGGGTCAGTGGATCTATGGAATGATTTAGAGTGTGATTCCCTATCGTAATGTAGGGATAGGAGCTGGCCGGCTAGGTTTGTTGATTATATAGATATGAATTAAGTTGAATCTAAATGGAGCACAAGATGATGGTTTTCTGTTATGTTCCAAATTAGCTATTTTTTGAATATTGGTTTTCAATTTTACTGGGCTATGGAGTATATCCTGTTTACTCAGAATAGAGGAGCCAGCAAGGTGTCTTTCCCAATCTGGACTATAGCTATTGACAGGGTGCCACTGGTCAGGGAAAAGTCAGGGAAAAGTGGTTTTTTTTCAAGGTCGGGGAAAAGTCAGGGAATTTTCGAATTGGTCAGGGAAAAGTGGAATTTTGTATATCCTGTTTACTAAGAATAGAGGAGCCAGCAAGATGTCTTTCCCAATCTGGACTATAGCTATTGACAGGGTGCCACTGGTCAGGGAAAAGTCAGGGAAAAGTGGTTTTTTTTCAAGGTCGGGGAAAAGTCAGGGAATTTTCGAATTGGTCAGGGAAAAGTGGAATTTTGTATATCCTGTTTACTAAGAATAGAGGAGCCAGCAAGATGTCTTTCCCAATCTGGACTATAGCTATTGACAGGGTGCCACTGGTCAGGGAAAAGTGTGTTTTTTTTCAAGGTCGGGGAAAAGTCAGGGAATTTTGGAATTGGTCAAGGAAAAGTGGAATTTTGAAAAAGGTCAGGGAAAACTGACCCTGGTCAGGGAAAAATGGAATTTTCAAACGTGTCATTGCCCCAAATCTAAATCACAAAGTTAGAATTTGTGCATCAGGTCACAAGAATCTGGTTCAGTAAACATTATTTTGTAAATTGTAGCCCCTTGAAAGGCATGTTGTGATTTTAAGGTGTGTTGCTGTCCAACAATATTGCCGTGGCTACAGGAGTTGCCAAGGAAAAATTAATGTACTGTGTTTCGAAAGTTTGAGCTTAAATGGAAAGACAAAACTTCTAGGTATCGTTCAATGCTGTATAATAGAAAGGATTTTCGCATCTAGTCAGGGAAAAATGGAATTTGTCAGGGAAAAGTCAGGAAATTTGACATCTCTGGTCAGTGGCAACCCTGTTGTACATGTGTAGCTTTCTAAAGATGCTGGAGGTAAAAAGTGCTGGGTTCCCCCTATCACATAAAAAAGTAGCTCCCAATAAATGCATGACAGAATGAATTAGTACAGCGCAGACTAAAACGATTGTTTAAAGGTACTTGGGTGTGTTCAGGGCGCCACCTGGGAGGTGTGTATTAAGAACTAGCAAAAAAATCTTATTTTAAGCCAACTTCAATGCTATCTTAGCAGTGTCGGAAATTAAGCTGAACCCTGCACCCGGCGCGCATTTTCACGGCCGGTTGCACAATTTTTTCAGGTTTGCACCCACAATGTGCACAGTTTTAATAACTGATATAATTGCAACATATTAGGAGGGGGCATGGACCAAATTTCGGGCGCACAGCACCAGGAGTTGTGCACCCGGCGGGTGCACAGGATATGAGCTTAATTTCCGACACTGCTTAGGTATGTTAAGACTAAAAAAATACAATGCACATAATTTGTCTTTGAATAAAGTAATGTATCCTAGTATAATCCAAGCAAATAGTGCTCAAATACTCACATTTTTAAGTTTATTCACAATAACTAATCTCACAAACGGTAAATGTTCTTTATTTTTTTCTAAAATTTGTGTAATTGCCTATTCTTGTTGTACACTGAGTTTGGTGGGAATTGCACTGGTAGTTTTTTTGTGATTTTACAAAAACTCATTTTTCCCATAGAAACCAATGTAACTTCTTTCACAAACGGTAAAATATCAAAATTTCTATTTCTATTTACTCCTATAGATATAAGCTTTGAGTAATTATCTAAGAAATTTGACTGGTCAGTAAAAATCAGGTTGAACACACCCAAGTACCTTTTAATCAGAAATTGATCATCTAGCTGTATGTAGTGTAGAAATACATTTAACCCCCGGCTTGTTAAGTCAAAACAACAAGTTTGTTTGTGGGATTAGTTTAACGTCCGGCCAACCCTTTAGGGTTCTTTTACCAGACTGCACAAGGTAAAGCCTTTCAGCTAGTTTTACGCCACAGGGGCGGTGACCGAATTTATGAAATGAGGTGCCTATTTGTAACAGTGGGACCCAATGCCCTCTTTATAGTGCTGCCACACTGAGATATCATGTCATAGGCCCACACAATACCCCACCCAGTCACATTATACTGACACCAGGCTGACCAGTCATGTTTCGTGGTTCTTACTTATACCGAGTGCCAGGCAAGCAGTGACCACTACCATTGTTAAAGTCTTTGGTGTGACTCGGCCAGGGATAAATCCCAAGACCTCCCAAATTCAGAGCGGGCACTCTACTAATTGAGCTTCCAAGTCTGGTCTCCCCATTTGTCGCCTTCTACGAACAGCAAGGGGCTGCTGGGGACCTATTCTTCCCAGGAGGCTCCCGAAGGAGCCCCCACCCCGGATCCCCACGGGGGTCAAAACAACAAGATATTTACCTTGTGGCAAACCCTGCTTCTTATCAATCCGTACGGAACTGGGCCGTAGGTGCGGGAATCAGTAGAGTTCTGGTTGTTGTCCCCTTCTAACCAGACGTGCCCTTTAGGAACCTGCATTTTGAACAAGGGAATTTCGTCAAAAAAATGTATGTATGATATTTGCGAATTTTGTCAATAAAAATACCTATCTTTAGCTTAGTAACAAAAGGTCGTATGTGCAAAGTTTTTGTTTTATTCCCAAAATTGTACTTCACGTGAGATGGCGTGAACGTAGAGATGCGCAATCACGTGATCGATGCAGACCAATGAGCTGGCAGTTTGCGCCATGTTGCTGCACTCAGTGGGCAGGAGGGGCTTGCTGCTCCTCTTTTTTGTCTAATTTCTCCTCCCTGAGTGGATTTTTCGGAGAAATTTGTGGTTTGTTTGTTGGGTTAGTTTAATGTCCGGCCAACCCTTTAGGGTTCTTTTATCACACTGCACAAGGTAAGGCTTTTCAGCTAGTTTTACGCCACAAGGGCGGTGACCAAATCTGTGATATGGTTTAGGAGTAACCTGCCACCGGGTCCGATACAATACTCTTTATGAAGAGTGGCAAGGGGTCTTTAATGTGAAATTTGTGGTGTTTGCCCAGCATGGACTACTGCTTAACCAGTCAAATCTAGTTTTGACGGGTTATCAACCACTTTTAGTGTTTTTTTTTGTTTTTTTTTTTAGCAGTTTTAGACAAATGCCAGCTGCGAAGGAGCGGACCCGGCGTCTCAGGCGGTTTGGGCTTGTCCAGCACTAGATTCTTTCACCCTTTCCACGCTTATATCACAGATATTGCATGGATATACATGTCTGTTAGGATCCCACATATTGGAGGTGATTGTACTTCACGTAATCTCCGTGAGATGGCGTGAATGTAGAGAGCGCGGTCACGTGACCTGGCGGACCAATGAGCTAAATTACTCCTGAGGGTACAGGAACAATTAGACAGCACAATGAAAGTGCTAGGGTTCCTTTTCACTACCAGAGGGTCAGAGAAACGACGTAGGAATCTGTCCCAAAAATTCCCTGTACACCTAAAAAAGCTGGTTTCCTCTTAATTTCCAGCCAACCCAGAAAGTCTACTGGGGGACATAGAGTAAATGTCAAGAGTCTGACCGAATTGTCAGAATTACAAATGCAGTTAGCGAAGCCAGCTACCGGTAGTGGTAAGGCATCTTCCAAAACGGGCCCCAAAGGGGGGGTTAAAAAAAGGAAAACCTGGAAAAAGGGGTCGTCCAAGGGTGGTAGAGTGAGTGTTGGGTGTTTTTACACCGTACCAACAGCCAGGGTCATTTTTAAGGCGAAAACCAGATGGGACAAATGCTGTCTTTGGTGATCGAATCTATGAGACGTGACAGGGCGGGCAAACACCAGGGGATCAAAACCCAGAAATATTTTTTGCCGTACCTCATCCCTTAGTGAACCACAGCACCAACTGGGAATTGAACCCAAAAAAAACACCTGGTTGGTGCTGGTTTCCACCTATCGTCGCCTCATATGATCAGCAGGGGCTACTGGGGGCCTATTCTTACCCGGACCCCCACGGGGTGAGAGATCACAAAGTAGTCTGTAGAGTTTTACAAGGTATTTATGTGAACCAGCCCCCAGTTTCTCGTTATCAGTCAACCTGGGACGTCAATGTTGTCTTACAATATCTTCGTACCCTTTCTCTGGTAAAGAAACTCTCCCTAAAGACCTAACCCTTAAGGTGGTCATGTTGATTCTCTTAATCTCATGTCAGAGGGTGCAGACCCTACACATGCTAAAAAGGTCGACTATAAAGTGGGGGCCTGGTGAAAACTCAGTAACCTTTGTTCTAACAGAAATTCTTAAACACTCTCGGAGAGGTACTCTCGGCTTGTACTTCTCCGTGAGATGGCGTGAACGTAGAGATGTGCGCAGATCAAGTGACCGCGGACAGCCAATGAGCATTCAGTTCGCGCCATGTTGCCGGACTCAGTGCGCAAGAAGGAGAGATCGCTCCTCCTTTTTGGTCAGAAATTTCTCCCCCTGAGTGGGTTTTACTGAGAAATTTCTCTTGCTAAGGCACGATAGAGACTGCCTAACCCGTCGAATCTAGTTTCTGCGAGGTTTTAACCGCTTCTAAGCGGTTTTCGGGCAGTTTTACACGAACACCTGCTGCAAAGGAGCAGACCGGCATCTGTGGTGGTTTGGGGTTGTCCATCGCTTTTCACCTCCTTTTCCACGTTCATATCATGGATATTACTTGGAATTTACATGTCGGTTATGATCCCACGTACATGAGGTGAGTTTGGCGAGTTTTCAGCAGATTTTACTGCAAGTTTGGGTCGAAAACTTGAATATTTAGACTTTTCGCGCCCCCAAGGGCCCGGCCGGGACCAGATGACAGCGTTTGCTCCGGTCCGGTCTAAATTCATGATTTTTCTGTCTCTTTTGACAGAAATACGTGTAATTACGTGTAGTCGAAGGGTTTCACGTGTAATTGGATCTCTATTACACGTGATTTGGCTGGTTCTAGCCAAGAATTCGACGAAAACTTGTGATATTTTGATTTGGCGCCTTTTGGGGCGCCTGGGTTGGGCTTGACAGTGTCATTCCGCTGACCCGGAGGCTTTTCACGTGTAATTTGCGTGGAATCTGATCAAAAATTACTATAATGGCATGTATTTGCGTGTAGTTGAAGTAATCTATGTGTAATTGGATCTCTATTACGCGTAAAAGAGCTGGTTCTGGCCAAGAATTTGACGAGAACTTGTGATATGTTGGTTTGGCGCCTCCCGGAGAGCCAGGCTGGTGGTTGACAGTGTCATCTCACCGAGCGGCGACGGTTTTACATGTAATTTGCGTGGAATCCGATCAAATTCAGTACGATAACATGTATTTACGTGCTTTAGAAGACATTCACGTGTATTTGGTTTTCACTTATACGTGGACGGCTTGATCTGGCCAGTTTTTCTGCTCAGACTTGGAAAAAAAATTGATATTTTGTTTTGGCCTCCCGGAGAGCCGGGCGGGACAAAGACACTGTCGTTCCGCCAAGTGGGCGGAGGTTTCACGTGTAATTTGGCATGATTTCTGTAATATTTTACTGAAATACGTGTAATAGCATGTAGTCAAAGGTTTTCACTGGTAATTGGTTTCACTATTACACGTGACATGACTGTTTCTGGTCAAATCTGCGACTAAGACCACTGTGGACTGACGCTTTGTGTTTATGTTTCAGACACACATGGCGGCTTGTGACAGGACCCCCAAGCCTTGAGTCCCCTTGACTTTACCCTTACACTAACTTTGACCCTTATCTGGCATGGCCTCAGCAGAGGCGTCGACCAGCTTGCTCTCCCGTGAGGGAAGCGGCAGGCACTCCAGCAAGTCGAAAGCTTCTCACAAGAAGTACACTGGCTGGAGCATGGGAAAAGACAGCGCGGGCAGCATGGAAACCCCGGCAGGGGAGCTCCCCCGCGTCACCGAGACGCTGGGCACTGCGTCAGGCCAGGGCAAGTCGGCCAAGCCGTCATCACCGCATGGCGGGATGACCCCAGTCATGCCCGGGAGTTCGGCGGCGCCCCTATGGGCGACCCCTCCCATTAGGGCCATAGGTCCCCAACCTGGGGCGTTTGTTAACCCAGGAGAGTCCCCTGTGCCTGTAGATTTTTCTCAGGTTATTTCGGAACTCAAAAGGGCTCGGGTCCATTTTCTCTCAGGGCTTCCAGGGCCTTAACTCGAAATTGGTAGACGGGTTTGAATCGACCAAACTCCTCTTGGAAGGGGATTCGGATTCAGAGAGTAGTGGGGATTCCTCAGAGGGGGCTTCCGACGAAGAAATGGACGTGGATCAGGCAGTCCCGGGGGTGGGGGGGCCAAGTGATCCAGGGTGATGCTTACTCCAGTCCTTAATGTAGACGATGGGGTGGCCGATCTTACCAAGACCCCCGACGCGGAGGTCCATTCGATTTACGCCGCTAAGGCAGAAAAGTTACAGGCACCCAAGGAGTTGGGGTCGGGGGGACCCGCTTACCAACCCACATTTAGCTAAATATATACAGGGTCTGTTTACGCTTCCGATGTCGGAAGATGAGTTCACCGAGGTGAAGAATGACATAGTTCTTTCTAACTTACCCTGCCTAATCCCACCTCGCATCCCAGAAGCGGCCTGGGATAACCTGGACAGGTCCGCTAAGTTTAACGATGGTTTGTATGCGGGCTTTCAAAAAGGGTTGAGTCTCATTGGCTCGAAACTGGCCTTAGCTATGCAAGAGCTTAGTTCTCACAGTTCAAACGACCCCGGGTTGCTCTCCGTTCAACTTGACAGCACAATGCAGATTCTGGGGTTCCTTTTTGTGAAAAGGGGTACAGAGAAACGCCGTAAGAATCTCCACCAGATATTCCCAGCCCACTTAAAGAAATTAGTGTCATCAAAATTCCCCGCTACGTCAGACAGCCCCTGGGTAACATGGAGGAGAATGTGAAGAGTTTGACCGAGTTATCTAAGTTTCAAAGTCAGCTGGCAAAGCCAGCCACTGTTAGCGGGAAGACTTCCTCCAAAACGGGGCCCAAAGGGGGGGTCAAAAAGAGGAAAGTCTAGTCTGGAAGAAAAAGGGGTCGTCCAAGGGCGGCAAGTCCAAGGCCTTGTCGGGCAAGTCAGACCGGAAGAACCAGACTAAGGATGACGGCTCGCGGAAATCCAAGAAGGATTTTCGGTGGAAGGGGGCACAGCAGGAGTAACTCTGGTGAGTGAAACGGTAAATTCTGCTGATACAAATTTGGTAGATGTATTTGTTGTTCCCACGGTCCCTTTGTTTGTGGCCGGAAATTCAAAACAATTCCTGGAAAAATGGAAAGAAATTACCTCTAATGAATCAATTATCGAAATTGTGTCGGGGGTAAAATTAGAATTCGACAACGACCCTGTATTGGGCGTGTGGCCGCGCGAGTACAAATTCAACAGGGAATTGGGCTCGGTGGTAGACACAGAAATTCTGGAACTCCTAAAAAAGGGAGTAGTGGTACCACAAGAATATGAAAAGGACCTTTTCATATCCAATATTTTCCTACAGCCTAAGCCTAAGGGGAAATATAGGATGATCGAAAAAGTATTTCAAAATGCAGCACCTGGACGTAGCAATCGATATGTTGCAGAAAGGTGATTTCATGGCCTCTATCGATCTAAAAGACGCGTACTACACTATTCCCGTCCACCAGGAGTATCAGAAATTCTTGTGTTTCTCGTGGAAAGGTGAATTATACAAATATCGGGCCCTCCCGTTTGGTCTCACCTCGGCCCCAAGACTGTTCACAAAGACCCTGGTACCCATTTTTTCCACCTTCAGGGAGGGGGGATATATGGGATTTGGATATATAGATGATTCGTTCATCACCGATAGCTCAAAAAGGAGATGTGCCGAGGGCACACAATTTTTGGCCAAGCTATTCGGGGAATTAGGCTTTGTGGTTCACCCTGATAAGTCACAGTTCGCCCGATCCACATCTCTGGTGTTCCTGGAATATATCCTTGATTCCGAAAAAATGACAGTGTCTCCTAAACAAGATAAAAGGGAGAAAACAAGGGAGAAAATCAATCGGGTCCTCGACCAAAAGCGAGTAAAAATCAGGGAGGTGGGCTCCCTATTGGGACTACTCAACGACATGTGTAAGGGGATAGACTATGGTCAATCACACCTTAAAAACCTAGAAATTGAAAAGATCGCAGCACTACGCAGGGCTGGGAGCAAACAATTAGAAGGGTTCATGAAATTGAAGGCAGTCAGTAGAGGGGAACTCCAATGATGGTTAGCCAACGTACTGGGCGAGTTAGACTAATCCACTCAACGGCCCCGAAATTAAAGCTAGTGACGGATACCTCCATGGATGGGTGGGGCGCTGTGAGAGGGTCGGACTGCTCTGGCGGCAGGTGGACTCCCGTAGAGGGCTCTTGGCACATTAACGCTCTGGAAGTCAAAGCGATACTTTTGGGCCTGCAAAACTTCTTTAGGGACGTGACCAATGCCCATATTCAGGTTCTGTGCGACAATACCACCGTGGTGGCGTATGTCAACCACGGGGGCGGTACAAGGTCCGTGAAGTGTAACGAGCAGGCCAGGGAAATCTGGGATTTCCTTGAGGAGCGGGACCTTTGGTTGTCGGTGGCCCATATCCCTGGAGTTGAGAATGTAGATGCCGACCATGAAAGTAGGGATTTCACGGAAAACACCAAGTGGGAGCTCAATCCAAATATTTTCAAAATGATTTGCGATAAGTGGGGCGTCCCTGATGTAGACCTTTTTGCTTGTTTCTTGAGGTAGTTTAACGTCCGGCCAACCCTTATGGGTTCTTTCCAGACTGCACAAGGTAATAATTTTCAGCTTATTTTACACCACAAGGGTGGTGACCGAATATATGATATGGTTTAGGAGAAACCCGCCACCGGGTTCTTACTCAATACCGAGTGCCAGGCAAGCAGTGACCACTCCCATTGTTAAAGTCTTTGGTGTGACTTGGCCAGGGATAAATCCCAGACCTCCCAGATTCAGAGCCGGCACTCTACCAATTTAGCTACCAAGTCATGTCTCCCAATTTGTCGCCTTCTACGAACAGCAAGGGGCTGCTGGGGACCTATTCTTCCCAGGAGGCTGAGCCCCCACCCCGGATCCCCACGGGGGAATTGAAAATAGACCTGAAATTTCAGGTCAAGTGAAACTAGACCTGAAATTTAACCAAACTGATTGTTATTTTCTACCATATTAAACTTATGGATATCCTTGAAATTTTAGGTGTGGTAGCAAATTCCCTTTGGGTTCACATATGACTCATTACAAATAGTTTGATTCATGTTTTAAATATTGCAATTTATGCCAAACAAGATAGCTTGTTTAATAAACTAAACCGAAAAATGCAAAACAATTCCTAGATATCATCAACTGCTCATAAACCATTGTGTATTGATCTGAATTCTTATATACCTATCACTGGTTTTCTATTAGCCATTGCGAACACTTTGCAAACAATATTATTTTATTATAAAGAATTGTGTGAATTCTAGGCTTAAAACAAATATAATGCGTGAGTTTGTTTGTTTGTTGGGGTAGTTTAACGTCCGGCCAACCCTTATGGGTTCTTTCCAGACTGATGCGTGAGATAAGACACCTGTGTGAAAATACCAGAATTCCAATAGGTAATATGGCAATGACATAATATTATAAACTTTTTGCAATTTAATAATTATAGACCTAATGCAAACTGGTAATATGATTATGATAATCAACTTTTAGAAAATTGTCAAAGGGAAGATTTAATATAGATATTATGCAACTATAGTGTGCAATCAAACCAAACAAGTATGGCATACCATGACTGCAATTATATATCAGTAGGGTAAACCTCCATAACTTTGGTAAAAATGTTTTGTTATCTCCTGGTGGTACTTAATAAAATCGTCAGAGAATCACTAGAATCCCACAAAAATAGGGGTGTAGATGGGGGGTCCCTATGTCGGATGTCGAATATAAGAAATGGCTATGTCGCACGTCACTATCTTTTTAATATTCATGTCGATTTTAAGAAGCCCTCATGTCACATGTTGAATTAAAGGAATGACCTGTGTCATGTTGTTTATTATTTTCTTCATGTCACTAAGCTTCATGTCGCATGTCAAATTTAAGAAAAGGCCATGTCGCCCTGTCGATTTTAAGGGTCTACACCCATAAAAATCCCAAAGCTTCTGGGGACCTGGGCAGCCCACAGACCCGTTGCCTTTCTTCCTCTATATTGGCCAATCCTAAATCCTCAATATGGGCAACATTTATTTTTGCTTACAACAAATTAAGGCACTGAGTTGTGCACGGGGAAGATTTAATGCTTGAAATACTGCAAAGTAAGTCATCTGTCAATAAATTAGCATTTGCTAGGGAAAAAAAAAATATAGTCATGCATGCCATTATAAATAGAGAATCCCTTTTTTGTTTTTGTAAGGAGGGGGGGCCTACCATTGGCACCAAGAGAATAGTGGTGCGACAGGAGATATAATTCGTGCGACAATGAAAAAGATTTTGCCCACCCCTGGTCTATGAGAATAAATCCCAACGAAATTTGGTGGTCAATGCAACTTTCTTGCAAAGTAACAGGCACTAACGGCTTAATTGCCGATATCAAGGCGCGACCTCTAGTAACAGGCACTAACCGCTTAATTGCCGATATCAAAATGCACTAGATTAGACAGTACTAGATGCTAAATTGATACCAAAACTATACCTAAACATTACGCGACGTCTCCGAAAGATTTATTTTGAAATTGCCACTTCTGAAACCGGAAGCGAAGGCTTAACCTAGAAATTTTTTAGAAGATATTTATTTAGAATCTACGTTGATGTAAGCGTATTTAAGAGACATAAGTTTTTTAAAATGCCCCAAAAAACATTTACATTCCTCAATTTTCATCAGATATGATTCTTTTGAAAAAGAAAACGGACATAGCTATGGTTCGAGAGTAGATATAGTAATCATGTGCTGGGAGAGTGAGAGTGCGCATGCTATGACATATTTCCGCCCATACCATACATATATACCTTACCATACCATACCATACCTCACCATACAAACCTGGAATTTAACCATACATAATAAACATACGAAGAACCATACGAAGAAATGAAGCCCCTCAAACCCACCAACCCAGAAGAACCCAGTAAAATCAATTTTACTGATGTAAACAACAGGGCCACCAACATGGACTCAAGCATCGTCATTGTAACCAGCCCAAATATGAGCCCCACCAACAGCACCAATAGCATGGATTCATTTGTCCCGGACTACAGTGAACTGGAATCCTTTGACGATGACTCTGACCCTGATGATGTCTATGATGATGCACTATTAGATAGCGAAGATCTAAGAGAAGAGGAGGCCACCAGAGAAGGCAAGACCGAGATGGACACCACTATAACAGAAGTCAATCAAACCAACCCCACGAAGGGGAAAATGGACCAGGTCCATAAAGAACCCCATGACGACAAACCCCACGACAAACCTACAAAGGGAAAAAGGAAAAGCCAACGCGCAAAAGAACCCATCAACTATGCAGAAGTCCAAAAAGGGAAAAAACAGAAGACAAAAGAGATTACCGATGAAGGAGCCCACCAAATTGACGAAGATAAACAGAGGGCAGATGATAAAATACCCAAGAAACCAGAAGTCCAGGGAAACAAAGTACCTGAGAAACCAGAAGTTCAGGGAAAAAACAAACTAAACAAACCAACCATACCAAAAAATCAAGCTGCACAGAAGCCAAGCTGTACCAAATGTGAGAACCTCAAAAAAGACTACAAAGAAGCCTCCGAGCTGATTAAACACCAACAGGAAACAATACGGAACCTCCAGATCCGGGTACAGAAGCAAGGTAACGACATGAGCCTAATAGTGAACGAGCAGGTCACCTCACAAACAGAGATCACCCTCCTCAAAACACAACTAACAGGAGAAACAAGCAAGAACATGACTGAGAGGGAAGTAAATGAGAGACTAAGACTCACCCTGGACAACGCCAAGGCTGAATTGGAAAATACCATAAAAAACCTAGAATCAACACTGACAACCACCAGAACAGCGCTGGAAACAGCCAAAAACACCATTGTGGAGCTTCAGCAACAGAAAGAAGACCTATCAGAAAGACTACAAATGGCAAACAAAGAGATACAAAACCAGGGGGAAAGAACAAATGCCAGGATCGAAGAACAGGAAAGGAAACACCGGCAAAGAACCCAGGCCCTCCAGGAAAGGCTATCCCATGCCAACCATTTTATAGATGAGTAAATTGACCAACATGAAGACAAGATACCTAGTGATGACGTAGACAATCAACCACCAACGGAAATATCCCACAACGTAACCCTCCTAGGAGACTCTAACCTCATACCCATCAAGAAGGTCTTATCCACCAATAAGTTCCTAAAAATTTCTACCAGGATGACTTATAATACACAAGATCTCCTGGACTATACAGACAACAAAACTGATGCAATCACCCAGGCAGACCACGTCATCATCCATGTAGGAACAAATGACATCAGGCAAAACAGTCAGGCTGAAGACAGTTTTGATAGAGCAATCGGTAGACAACATCCTCCGGAACTCTGAGGCGCAAATCACCGTTGTAACACCACCACCACTAGAGACGAGTACTGCCCATGAAAGACAACGCAGAATTCTAAAGAAAACTCTCCACAAACACAGCAAGGCAATGGTCATCACCATCCACGAAGAATGCGGCCTTAAACCAGACAAGATCCATATAGATGACGCATCAGCCAAGGATGCAGCTGCAAAAATCGAGGATCACATCATTTACAACACCGACCACCAACTCCCAACCAAACAACAAACAAACACCACAACCAACGACGTAGACTACCGGCAGGGACGTAACGTGACGCACCAAAGAAGACATAACACCCCTGAAGAATCAACAGACTTTGTCATCCCAGTTAATATGATGATACATATCGTAGGCAGGGAAGCGAAAAATATCAGAAGGATGACATCGGAACACAATGTTAACATACACTTTGAAACAGACGGAACTCTTACCATCAAAGGCCAGCGGCAAAACATAGACGGAACAATTGAAGACATCAATGAAAAGATCGAAAAAATCAAACGAGATACGGCCCTATACTCAAACACTCCCAGTTCACAGCAGCAGGCAAACAACACAAACAACCGTCCCACCACACCCAACATAAATCGCCAACCAAGGATCACCCACAGGCAGGACCGATACAGGAGCCAGTCACCCCAGACACACAACAGGAGAAGCCCCTCTGGAAATCGAGAGCGCGGCCAATCAGGTAACAGGGACAGAAGCCAGTCACCCCCAAGACACAACAGAGGAGGCCCCCACAGACGACAAGATCGCAGCCAATCAGGTAACAGAGACCGAACCCGCACAACAAACCAAGAGCCATACCGGAACCACAACCGACTCTCACGGACCCTATAATGGCAGACAACAATCTAGAACCCGCAACCTGGGAACCACACATAAGAGGTACTACCAAAGTTCAAACTAGGATACAGGCCAATCCCTGCAAAACGACCCAAATGTACAAAGACCAAACCTAAGAGGTATACTGAAGACAAACGACCGACCAAAGCAAGCCAAAACCACCAAAAAAGTTCGTTTCAGAATACCAACAACGCATGAAAACATAAAACCCTACCAAACCAAAACCAGACGCACCAGAAGAAATAGAGGAAGAGGGAAGAAAAAAGACAACATAAACATACTATACACTAATGCGAATGGTATAACTGGTAAGACCACGAGCCTGAAGACCATCCTAGCCACCCAACAGGCAGACATTGCCATAATAGCTGAGACCAGGACAAAGAGAACTCCCAACATAGAAGGGTTCACATGGCACCACAAACCAAGAAACCAGCGTTCAGGAGGAGGAATTGGAATCCTCATATCAGACGAACTGTACTCTTCCACCAAGAAACTTGAATTCACCACCCATGAAGATCATGAGTTAATATGGATTGAACTAAACACCAGTACCAAACCGACATTCATAGGAGCCTACTATGGACCCCAAGAAAAAGTTGAAAAAGACAAGGTAAACAGAGAATACCAGGAAATAGGCTCAACCATACTCCACCTCAAACAAAAAGGAGAAGTGATAATCATTGGGGACTTTAATGCCAAATTGGAAATAAATACCAACCACATAATACAAGAACAAAGCAGAAATGGTGAACTCCTCCAGACTATGATAGACAACAATGACCTGGAAATACCAACCATAGCAGAACACACAGCAGGGTGGACCCGAGTTAATAGAAACAGGAAAGAAGAAAGATCTGTCATTGACTATATCATGACAACTACCGATATATCAAAGGAAATGAAAGATGTATCAATAGATGAGGAAGAACTATACACACTAACAGGCAGAAAACCCACCGACCACAATACCATCACATGCTCTATCAACCTTAAGACCGTAAAAACAAAACCCAGCCAGACTAAAATATGGGCACCCGGAAATAAGGACTCATGGGCGGCCTTCAACAACACTAAACAGCAGCCCCCCCGACATCTACAAAGACTATACCAAAGTAGAAAAACTAATAATCAAGAGCCTTACAGAAAACGTTGGGACGATTACCATACGAGGCAAGGGCAGAAGAAGAGAAACAGAGCAAACCAAACTTCTGAGGCAACAGAAAAAAGAATCAAAGAAGAAATTTCAAAAGACCATATCTGTCAACGCTCCAGACAACCTCAAAACACAAATGAAGGATGATTACATACAGGCCCAAATCAACCTGAAAAACCAAATCCATGAAGATGTCAAGGCGAAAACTAAGGAAAAGATGGAAAAACTTGCGGCAGAAGGTGGTGACAAATCAGGACAATTCTGGAAAATTAGGAAAAAACTACTAAAAACAAAAGATAACTTAGAAAAGTATACGAGAGATGAACAAAACAATGAAATAAAAGACCCTGAGAAGATCAAAGACCATATAGCTAACTATTATGAGCAACTATACCAAGCGAGAGACGAAACACAGGGCCATGAGGACGATACGGAAGAGATTGTGAATACCATCACCAGCCTTAGAGGAGAGACTGAAAAAGACCATCTCAGACCATTCACAAGGGATGAACTGAACCGCGCCATCTCCAAACTGAAGAGGAATAAAGCAACTGGCCCTGATGATATACCCAATACAGCCCTCATAGAAGCAAACCATCAAACAAGATCCCTATACCTCAAAACCTTTAATCACATATCAAAAACTAAGATAGTACCCACCCAATGGCAAGAAGGTGAAGTGATCAGGTTATACAAAGGGAAGGGGACGATTGTTTGTTTGTTGGGGTAGTTTAACGTCCGGCCAACCCTTATGGGTTCTTTCCAGACTGCACAAGGTAATACTTTTCAGCTTATTTTACGCCACAAGGGCGGTGACCAAATATATGATATGGTTTAGGAGAAACCCGCCACCGGGTGCGATACCCTACTCGTTGCGAAGAGTGGCAAGGGGTCTTTAGTGTGCAATGTCCCATAGAAAGGACACCACACACCCGGCCTTCGATGACCCTGTCGGGAGCACAGGGTGGCCCCTGGATCCCAGACTCTTGGATCCTTTCTTAGATTTTATCTATCAGTTGGCATTCTCGAAGGAATTGCAGGATCTTTTTACTTCCGTTGTTGTTAAACACGTCCTTCATCGATGTTCTGTTTTGGAGATGCCGCTTGCGACTATCATCCGTCTTCTTACACTTCAATATGATGTGCTCCACCGTTAGTTTGGTGTTACACTGTTGACAAATAGGAGCAACTTCACCTTTCAACAGGTGTTCATGTGTCAGCCTGGTGTGGCCCATGCGAAGACGGGCCAGTTTCACCTGTTCTGACCTTGTCAGGCACTCTCTTTTGCTTTTGTCACTTTTCTCTTCTAATTTGGGTTGGACAGAGTGTAGAAGATTGTTCTCCTGTTTGTTCCAGTCGCTTTGCCACTTAGACCGCAAATGTGTTTTGCTTAGTGGCAGTAAGTCTGTGTGTGGGATTCTAGCAACCTCAGGATCTAGGGCCAAGGCCCCCTTGGCTGCTTGGTCTGCCTTTTCATTACCAGAGATTCCAATGTGGCTAGGTAGCCAGCAGAAAATCACTTCTTTGCCAACCGATTTCAGGTTGGTGTGACTTTGCTGGAGATCTCTGATTATGGGATTGTTAGGCTGATGTTGTAGGGGGACGAAAGGCAAGTGCAGCAATGAGTGCGGAATCACACTATCAAGTAATATAGGAAAACTCTATGAAAGACTACTAAACATTTGTTTGTTTGTTTGTTTGTTTGTTGGGGTAGTTTAACGTCCGGCCAACCCTTATGGGTTCTTTCCAGACTGCACAAGGTAATACTTTTCAGCTTATTTTATGCTACAAGGGCGGTGACCGAATATATGATATGGATTAGGAGAAACCCGCCACCGGGTGCAATACCCTACTCGTTGCGAAGAGTGGCAAGGGGTCTTTAGTGTGCAATGTCCCATAGAAAGGACACCACACACCCGGCCTTTGATGACCCTGTCGGGAGCACAGGGTGGCCCCTGGATCCCAGACTCTTGGATCCTTTCTTAGATTTTATCTATCAGTTGGCATTCTCAAAGGAATTGCAGGATCTTTTTACTTCCGTTGTTGTTAAACACGTCTTTCATCGATGTTCTGTTTTGGAGATGCCGCTTGCGACTATCATCCGTCTTCTTACACTTCAATATGATGTGCTCCACCGTTAGTTTGGTGTTACACTGTTGACAAATAGGAGCACCTTCACCTTTCAACAGGTGTTCATGTGTCAGCCTGGTGTGGCCTATCCGAAGACGGGCCAGTTTCACCTGTTCTGACCTTGTCAGGCACTCTCTTTTGCTTTTGTCACTTTTCTCTTCTAATTTGGGTTGGACAGAGTGTAGAAGATTGTTCTCCTGTTTGTTCCAGTCGCTTTGCCACTTAGACCGCAAATGTGTTTTGCTTAGTGGCAGTAAGTCTGTGTGTGGGATTCTAGCAACCTCAGGATCTAGGGCCAAGGCCCCCTTGGCTGCTTGGTCTGCCTTTTCATTACCAGAGATTCCAATGTGGCTAGGTAGCCAGCAGAAAATCACTTCTTTGCCAACCGATTTCAGGTTGGTGTGACTTTGCTGGATATCTCTGATTATGGGATTGTTAGGCTGATGTTGTACGACAACCATTAACATATCAGAAGAACAAGCAGGTGGGCGAAAGGGAATGGCTACAGTTGACCATATCCTGAGAATAAAGGAACTAATAAACAATAACAAAGAAAACAAAGGACCAACATACATCACCTTCCTTGATGTCACTAAGGCATACGATAAAGCATGGCTTGATGCTATTATGTATGTCATGAACAAACAGGGATGCTCAGGAGCCATATGGAATATAGTGGACAAACTCAACCAAAACTTAACTGCCAGCATCTGTACGACACTAGGATACACACGAAAAATCAAGATAAACAACAGTATCAGACAAGGAGGAGTACTGGCAGTAACCCAATATGCCACGCTTATGGATGAAATAAACAAAAACATAGAAAGCACCAAAGCACAAGGATGTACCGACATAAATGAAAACTCTACATGTCTCCTATGGGTAGATGACGTCGCAATCATAACTCCGATAAGGAGTGCATCTTTGGAAAAACTAACCTTTCAGTCGGTGCTGAAGCAGACTTATAGGGAGCAGTTTACCGAGCAATTCCACATCCAGATTGTATCCATACAAGATAGCTTTGTGGACAAAGATCAGAGTCTTTTGTTTGTTTGTTGGGGTAGTTTAATGTCCGGCCAACCCTTATGGGTTCTTTCCAGACTGCACAAGGTAATACTTTTCAGCTTATTTTACGCTACAAGGGCGGTGACCGAATATATGATATGGATTAGGAGAAACCTGCCACCGGGTGCAATACCCTACTCGTTGCGAAGAGTGGCAAGGGGTCTTCAGTGTGCAATGTCCCATAGAAAGGACACCACACACCCGGCCTTTGATGACCCTGTCGGGAGCACAGGGTGGCCCCTGGATCCCAGACTCTTGGATCCTTTCTTAGATTTTATCTATCAGTTGGCATTCTCGAAAGAATTGCAGGATCTTTTTACTTCCGTTGTTGTTAAACACGTCCTTCATCGATGTTCTGTATTGGAGATGCCGCTTGCGACTATCATCCGTCTTCTTACACTTCAATATGATGTGCTCCACCGTTAGTTTGGTGTTACACTGTTGACAAATAGGAGCACCTTCACCTTTCAACAGGTGTTCATGTGTCAGCCTGGTGTGGCCCATGCGAAGACGGGCCAGTTTCACCTGTTCTGACCTTGTCAGGCACTCTCTTTTGCTTTTGTCACTTTTCTCTTCTAATTTGGGTTGGACAGAGTGTAGAAGATTGTTCTCCTGTTTGTTCCAGTCGCTTTGCCACTTAGACCGCAAATGTGTTTTGCTTAGTGGCAGTAAGTCTGTGTGTGGGATTCTAGCAACCTCAGGATCTAGGGCCAAGGCCCCCTTGGCTGCTTGGTCTGCCTTTTCATTACCAGAGATTCCAATGTGGCTAGGTAGCCAGCAGAAAATCACTTCTTTGCCAACCGATTTCAGGTTGGTGTGACTTTGCTGGATATCTCTGATTATGGGATTGTTAGGCTGATGTTGTAGGATAGTTTGTAAACAGGACTTTGAGTCTGAGAAGATGATAAACTTTCTGTGTCCTGATACTTTGATCCAGTCTAGTGCACGCGCCAGAGCACGTGCTTCAGCAGTAAAAATGCTGGCTTGGCCATGAAGGGCACCCGTCAGGTCCCCATACTCTGTATGTACTGCATAACCCACTCTATTTCCTTCCTTGGAGCCATCAGTGAAGATGGGGAAATGATCACTGTATTGGTCTTTCAGGGCTCCATATTCGTTCCTGAAAGCAGAGGGGTTGGTTTCGTTCTTCTTGTTATTGCATAGTTCCAGGATGACCACAACTTGACTCTGGGACCATAGTGGGTTCTTGGGTGGTCTTGTTTCTCTGATGATGTTCAAAGGTATCTCTGCTTCTCTGATCACAGATTTAGCAGAGGTAGAGAATGGTTTGGCCACCCTTGGATTTACCCGGAACAACTCGCTGTTATGTGTGCGGAATATGGTATCATGTGTTGGGTTTCTCTTGTCAGCTTTGACCTTTATTGCATATTGTAAGGACAATTTTTCCCTCCTTAAATGTAAAGGTGGAACATTACCCTCCACGTGTAGGCTTTTGGCTGGTGATGTTCTGAAAGCGCCAAGACATATTCGTAGGCCCTGGTTTTGGATGGGGTTCAGTCTGTCCAAGTAGGATTTCCCTGCTGACTGGTATATCAAAGAACCATAATCCAGCCTTGACTGGATGTATGCTTCTCAGTGGTAGTCAGGGAATTGCAGGGCCTGGGTCAGATTTTTGCCCAGAACCTTAAGGGCTTGAACAACGTCTCCTTCCTTAGTACAAAACTGGACGATGGGTTCCATCCAACCAGAGACCTCATGACTGAAAAGACTTCGGATGAGGATAGAGAGCAGGGATCCGAGGGGGACTCGAACTCGGAAGGTGAGATGGTAGTAGATGTCCCAGTAGAGGGAGTCTCAGGCAAAACAGAAGTGAGGGAGTGAGTGTTGGGTGTTTTACGCCGTACTGACAGCCAGGGTCATTTTCACAGCGAAAACCAGTTGGGACGTATTCTGTCTTTGGTGATCGAATCTATGAGCTGAAGGTGACAGGGCAGGCAAACAGCAGGGGATCAAAACCTGGAAATCATTTTTGTTATACCTGATCCCTTGATGAACCCAGTTTGTTTTGTTTGTTGGGGTAGTTTAACATCCGGCCAACCCTTATGGGTTCTTTCCAGACTGCACAAGGTAATA
Source organism: Lepidonotus clava (assembly GCA_936440205.1). Taxonomy (NCBI): domain Eukaryota; kingdom Metazoa; phylum Annelida; class Polychaeta; order Phyllodocida; family Polynoidae; genus Lepidonotus; species Lepidonotus clava. The sequence continues at coordinate 38,241,164 of OW387141.1, forward strand.
CTTTTCAGCTTATTTTACGCCACAAGGGCGGTGACCGAATATATGATATGGTTTAGGAGAAACCCGCCACCGGGTGCAATACCCTACTCGTTGTGAAGAGTGGCAAGGGGTCTTTAGTGTGCAATGTCCCATAGAAAGGACACCACACACCCGGCCTTTGATGACCCTGTCGGGAGCACAGGGTACTTGAAGCCATTCGCTGTAGACCATCTGAAGACTTTGTTCAGGCTCAGTTGTAACTGCCTTTCAATGCTGTGCATGTTTCTGCCCCTGTAACACATGAAGAAGTCGTCCACATATAGGCTACAGGTTATGTCCTTTTTGATGACGTTGACTATGCCATTGATCTTAATGTTAAACAAGGTGACAGAGAGGATGCTACCCTGTGGGACACCCATCTCCTCCATGTCGGTGCATAGTGGAATAAGTGTTGTTTAACCATACTCTAAAATGCCTATTGTCTAGAAAACTTTTTATGAATGTGGGCAGTCGGCCACGGAACCCCATGGCAAGTCTCTCATAATGCCATGCTTCGACATCGTATCATAGGCTTTTTCTAGGTCGAAAAATATTGCAACTGCATATTCCTTATGAATAAAAGTGTCCCGTAGGAAGGATTCCAGGCTTACCAGGTGGTCAATGGTGCTCCTTCCTCGCCTGAAGCCACTCTGGAAGTCAGAAATCAGATGTTCTGACTCCAGGAGCCAGACAATGCGGGCATTGACCATTCTTTCCATGGTCTTACAAAGGCAGCTTGTAAGGGCTATAGGCCGATAGTTGGTCGGATTTGTGTGGTCTTTACCAGGCTTTGGGATAGGTATAACAGTGGCTTCCTGCCAGCAAGCTGGTATTTGGCCACTCTCCCATATTCTATTTAACAGTCCTAGAAGGAGTTTGAGGACTGGCTCTGGCATTTGCTTTAAAAAATTGTAATGAATCTTATCGGGGCCAACTGCAGTGTTGTGTGAGTGGTCTATTGCAGATGTTAATTCTTCTATTGTGAAAAAGGAATTGTAATTTTCGTTGTTATTTGACCTAAAGTTGAGATATTTTTGTTCTTCTCTTGTTTTCCGTTCTTTGAATGCATCAAGACAGTTAGCTAAAGATGAGTTGTATTCGAAGGTCTCTGCTAGTTTCTCTGCTATGTCACTAGATGTTGTCACTAAACCTGTCCCATCCTGGAGGTGTTGGACTCTAGAGTCCCCTGTCAGTGCTGGGTCCTCCCTATCGCGCCTTCTATGATCAGCAGGGGCTAATGGGGGCCTATTCTTCCCTAGAACCCCCATGGGGTGTTTCAAGGATAGGATCTTGTCATAGATCATTCCCAAGAACTTCACTTCCTCCCCTACAGCAGGGATGTAAGTCAGGGTTGGATAAAAAATCTGAAAACTAAAGTTAATACTTGGAAAGTGAGAGGCTTAGGTAGGCTTGTAGTGAAGTTCAATTTCATAGTAATATCAACCAATCAGAAGGCAGTCTTTATTCACTGCCTTCTATAGGTTTCAGATTTTGTATATAATCTGAACTTAATCTGAAATATATCTTAAGATCTAAACAGTTTCTGATGACCTGCCAGGTGCTTCATTATGTTACATTGCTTATTAATCCAGGTCTGACTGCTACTGAACTGTTGTTTACTGTAGTTTTAATACCTTTTAACTGTTACTTCACTGTTTTTCAAAAAATCTTATAACAGACAAAAATCTGAAAACTTACATTCCTGCCTACAGACAGTTCGGTGTCCTTGAGATGGAGTGCCGGATTTTCCACACACAGCCTTCTATGATACAAGTGAATGCATATAGTTTTGTTCTTGGAGAACGTGAAACCAATTTCAGCACTCCATCAGTCAAGGAGATTCACTGCCTGTTGTAGTTTTATTTCTATAGTTGTCATTTGTCTCAATCGGTACTTTGTTATATGCTACCGATCGTTTGTTTGTACTTTGAAACTACCCCAAAGAACAAACGATCGGTAGCATATGACAAAGTCATCCACATAGAGACAGCAGTTAAGGTATTTCTACAGGAACTTTGTTATGCTGTTAATTTGTATACTAAACAATGTTACAGAGAGAACACAGCCTTAGGATACACCCATTTCCTGGTTGACTCTGCCACAGTTTGGTACCAAGATGTACACTTAACGTTCAGTTGTCAAGGAAATTGGAAATCAATGTTAGCAGTCTGCTACACAGTCCCATTTCCTGCACATTTTGTAGGATGCCACATTTCCATGTTGTGTCGTATGCCTTTTCGAGGTCAAAAAAGACAGCAACCACATGCTCCTTGTTGGCAAACCCTTCTCTTATATAGCTTTCTAATCCAACCAGGTGGCCAGTTGTGACCAACAACTCAGAAAATTAAGTTTAAAACACTGCTTACATATTTATATGAGAAGTTTGCAGGTGGATCTTTTACAACATCTCCCTCAAGGCCTATAACACGTTTACAGATGAATGTCCGTGGATTTGTGGGAGAACGAGCTATGATGACATCACCTCTGAAAAAGAGAAACATTGAGATGTTTTAAGTATACCACATGATATAGTATAGACAGCCTGCCAAAACCTCAAAAATAGAAGTATTGAATCAATTACAGAGAAAAAGATTGAGTTGGATAACAAATTAGAATTTGACCATGAAGGCAACTTAAAAGGTCACAAAGGTCTAATTGATCTCACTTCAATTTCCATATCAGATAGTCATTAGCTTTCAGAAATACTAAAGGTTATTCAGTTGTAGTGAATCTTCTTATTGTAGCAATGGGACCCAAAACCCTCTTTATAGTGCTGCCACACTGCCTATGACATGATACCTCAGTGTGGCAGCACTATAAAGAGGGCATTGGGTCCCACTGCTACAAATAGGAACCTCATCACATAGATTCGGTCACCGCCCCTTTGGCGTAAAACTAGCCAATAGCCGGCCAACCCGTCAAGGTTCTTGTACCAGACTGCACAAGGTAAAGCCTTTTAGCTAGTTTTAAGCTTTTTGTAGCAGTGGGATATCATGTCATAGGCCCACACAATACCCCACCCAGTCACATTATACTGACACCAGACCAGTTATGTTTCGTGGTTCTTACTTTATACCGAGTGCCAGGCAAGCAGTGACCACTACCATTGTTAAAGTCTTTGGTATGACTCTGCCAGGGATAAATCCCAAGATTTCCAGAATCAGGGCAGGCACTCTACCAAAGAACTAGCTGAAAAGCTTTACCTTGTGCAGTCTAGTAAAAGAACCCTGGATCTCTACAGGGTGATGACAGAAATTTGTCTTTCTATAAACCTCCTGACCAAATCTTTATAATAATTCACTGGGAATTTTTATTTAAATGTAACCTACCTCTGTACATTTTTCCTATGAACAGATATATGTTCTGTTACGACAACATCATCTGAATATATTGTTGGTTGCATCGATGGTCCAGAACACTGGAAATCAAATAAGATTGTATAAATCATAGGGGACAGAGAAGAACTTTAGTAATATCCATTACAGACAAAATTCAGCTGTGTGGCTAATAATCAGGCTGTTAAATATTCCAATTGATCTTTGATCAAATAACAGGCTAGTAGAAAACGACAAAACTTGTTGAGTAGAAAACAACAAAACTTGTTGAGTAGAACACAACAGCTAGTAACATACCACAACAAAGTCCCCAATGAATTCCAATGTGCAGTGTGCAATGCAGCCATACTGCAATACCACAGCTCCAGCACCAATTGCTTTCATTGAAATACGCCGGAACATCTTTCTGTAACGTGAGAAGAATGATTTCAATATAAAGAGTGAGTGTTGGGTGTTTTACGCCGTATACCCCGTGAGGGACCGGGGTGGGGGCTCCTGTTGGAGCTCCCTGGGAAGAATGTTTCCTCAGTATCCCCTGCTTGTCATAGGAGGCGACTAAAAGGAGAACCCTGTGCCCCCAACAGGGTCATCAAAGGCCAGGTGTGTGATGTGCTTTCTATGGGACACTGACACCTTCACCAAAACGAGGCTCTGACCTCTGTGAGACCTAAATATTGACATAAAACTAATAATAACTAATGCTTACCAGGGGCGGATCCAGGAATTCCTAGAGGGGGGGGGCCCAAAAACATGAATGTAGGGGGGAGGGGGCCCCCACACAAACATGATTTAACAGGGCAAGGGGGGGGGGGGGGGGGGGGGCAATGCCCGTCCGCCCCCCCCCCCCCCCCCCTGGATCCGCGCCTGCTTACAATCATTTAGAAAATCATTCTAAGATACAAATATATTCTAAAGGTATAATAAATTGTATTTTTATACATAATTGTAGCACCAATGCATTTTCTTAGTCCTTAACCCTTTCTTGACGGCCCCATAGGAAATCGATCATATATGATCGATGGTCATTAATTAGGTCATAGTATCTATCATTTTTACAGCTCAATGCTAAAATTTGAAAACATTGTATCAGATATGATATCACTGCTACTGGATAATAATTTATACTCATTGACACTTCAAAAATAATTTTGTGAGGCCCTACTAGGGGGTACCTTCAGCAAATTTGGGAGTTCATTGATGAGGACCCCTTAATATTTCCCTAAAAATCCAAATAATTAACGATTTAATGGCTTATTTTGGAATTGCAATCTAATCTTTTTTCATTTCAGTAGATTTCAATGTGTACAACATCATTATATCTACATACATTTGCAATTTTTAATTATTTTGACAGTATTTTCTATAGTTGACAGCAAGATTTATTTCATTGTACAAAACCTAAAAATGGCCATGAATTAGCCATTTTGAGCTATTTCCAAGATGGCCGTCCATGAAAACTAGTATTTTAGAGCTTTGACCAACTATCTAGAGTATTTCTCTAGAAATGTTGCCAAAAAACCTCTTAGATAGACCCTTGACATTGTGTGTTGTCATTGTCCTTGTTCATCTGATAATTATTTTTGGTTAAATTGTATTTCTCATCGATATGATAATGTATATCATAATAAATAACTGTAAATCAGGGAAATTTGATTATTTTTGGGCTACAATGTCCCCATATCTCTCTTCAAGGCAAATACACAACAAATGCAAATATTTAAAAAAGTAGAGTATCATATGATGGGCAATTGCATGGGGAACAATATCTAAATTCAAAGTTTTCCTCTAAAATAACTATTTTTTCTCTTTTTTGGCCATTTTGGGGAAACTAGGCTTTAAAAAGGGTGTTTTTTCGAGAAAGGGGCAGCTTCTAAAAAGGTTCTATGGTTACCATGGCAACAGAAATAAAAAAATATTTTCATGTATTCTAAGTCCTTAGGTAATGGGCTTTCCAATGGTATATTGGTTTACCATCTAATACCTTTGTAGAATCTCAAAATATTAAAGTGAAAAATTTAGCACCCAATTAATTTGATAAAACCCTAATTTGTGCCGTCAGCAAAGGGTTAATGCATAGTGATAGCTAGTCTATCATTCAGTGATGTGAGGCCTGAAGTTTTGCCTCCTCCATGAATTTTGGACAGGGGGTAAAGCGATGAGGTTGCTACGCTCCATTGCGCCTACAGCACGGATCACTTCAAAAAAACACTTTTCCCTGACCAGTGCCATCCCTGTAATAGAACTGGAGGATAGAGAAAAACACAATTCTTGCTTATTTCAGTAACCCCAAATTTGTTCAAACAAGGATGGGGGTCTAGATGGGGGGGTCCCATGTCCCTTGTCGAATTTAAAAAAGAGCCCTGTCATTTGTCACTATATCTCAGTTTAGACCTATGTCCCCTGTCGAATTTAAGAATTGGCCCTGTCCCCTGTCGAATTTAAGAATTAGCCCTGTCCCCTGTCGAATTTAAGAAAAGGCTATGTCCCTTGTCGATTTTAAAAAACGGCCGTGTCGCCGTGTCGAATTTAAGGATGGCGTGTAGGGTCCAACCCTTGTCTAATGTGGGATGGGCTTATTAAATGAATTTTCAAAATATTTCATGGTAAACCGAAATGTTGGGGCAAACTGGGATGGGCTTATTGCATCAGGACAACCTCTCAAAATAGGTTTACCACGATGATACTTACGCTGGCTAAGCGTCTGCACCACGATGGACCATGGCTGACATGACACTTTGCTGATAACGGGCCTACCTCTGCACATTTTTGGCGCCAAATTCTTAACACGCCTAAAACCAGCGAAACGCTACAATCCGCGAAGCTTCCAGACGTTCTGGGGTAGCTAACTCGCATTCAGGTACTAAAGTAGCCTGACTGGGATGCGTGTGAGAGAATGTCTTGTAGGGTCAAGGCTGAGTACAAGGCCAATGAGATATTAGGTTACAAAGCCTGCCACATGGCTACAGACGTACTCGGCCACGTTGACAAGATCTGATTGGTCCTCGCCCGTCACGTGGTACGAAAACTCGCACCTGATTGGCTACCGCGTGGTCGGGGGATGATTCTCCGTGGATTCTCCGGTGGGCTGGATATCTGCATGCATAGGTGGGTACCGCGGCGTAGCTTCTCTTTTGACAATACAGCTGTTGTGCTTCATTGATTTACAAAATTTAGTGCACACCTATTGTGTACATGACCTGGCGACAGCTGAGCAAACTTTGCAAGGGAAGCAGTGAGTATTATGGTTTCTATTATTGAGTGAATGTGCAGTGATTTTCGCCGAGATGGGGATGCCCCTCAGCGTCTGTACCCTTTTGCTCGTCCGATGTCTTCTGTGAGTGAAGCCGAGGTGTGAAGTCACCGAAAGGTGCGACGCTTTGCTTGGTTAATTGGTGGAACGGGCGGAAATACTTTGAATATTTACTACACTCGTAACCTAGAGTGGTGACCTCAGTCTTTGGAAAGCTTCGATTGATACAAGAATTGCGAGTGAACTTTTTTGGAGTGGTTTCTTCCCAGGTTTCTTACTTCTCGAGAAAAGCCAAGAACTTGAGTCCCCCGTCGGGGTGCCTTGGGAGTGGGCGGGGGTCCCCATCCCCGTCGTGGCACCAAGGGCCTCGGGCGCTCGATGAAGGATGACGTGTCAGAGTCGTGCGATAGCTCTAGAAATATCCCAGTCACGACTATTGTTAATTGTGAATTAACTTAGATGTATAATGGTGGACAGTCTATGATAACGTTTATCGAAAATTAAGGAAGGTAAACTGGGATTAAACAGATTTTGCTTAGTCTAAGATCTTTATTTCAATAACTTTGTTAGATCTACTTTACCGTGTGCAGTGAGTCTGGTAAAAGAACCCAAAGGGTTGGATGGACACGAAACTAACCCAACAAACTATATTTCAATAAGCTGTATAGATATTGATTTTGTTCTGCATAAAGGCTTAAAGCCCAACAATTTTGGATAGGATTAGGACTGGAGTCATAAACATAATTATAATAGAGTAACTATAGGCCTATTCCAAAAGAACAAGATGAGACTCGAAATTATGGTTCTCTAGAGTAGATATAGCAGGGGTGGACAAGTCTAAAAATCCAGCGGCCAGTCGGGCCCCCAGCTTTCCAAATCTAGGGGCCCGCACCAAAATCTAGGGGCCCTCATATATATATAATCAGACTGTCTTTGAAAACATTATGTTTTATTGTAAGATATATAGAAATCTGTAATTGTTATCCAAGATTTCTAGGGGCCAGTCAGGCCCCTTGGCCAGAAAATCTAGGGGCCCGACCTGTTTTTAAGGGCCTCGGGCCCCCGGGCCCGTGGTTCAGTCCACCCCTGTATAGTTAGATATTGAACCACAATCAGGCTAGGAAAATTCCGCCAAAATATTATTATGGTCGTCAGAGCACAACCATAAGCAAAAATCTAGCAGTCGCGGATTTAGGGGGGTCGATGGTTTGAATAAGAAATATCTCTAGATCATTTTGTCCGGTGCACATTAAATCATACAGCCACCGGAAATGCAGCGGATGGGATGTTTTGTGACAGCAGCCTCATATAAGTTTAGTCTACATTCCACTAAGTTTTCCATGTGAGATTTTTCAATAAAGCCATTGCCGATTGCAGTCTTCCAAATTTTCTTACAATCATCCTAGAACCTTGATCCTAATTCAGGGATGACAGAGAACACTTGCGTAATAGGTCAATGTTTATTGAGTCAAAATGCAATGATATGCGCCACTGAGCTTCCTTTGACCAATGCCAGTCTCGGAGATTGTCCGCTCTACTTCTCACAAACCAGTACTCCTATCTCAAGTCTCCTATCTATCTCCATACTTACACGCCTAAGTGTTATCCAGTTCTTTCTAAGCCCACACTTTTCGGAGGTGCCTTCAGAGGCCACTTGAATCACTCGAAAGAGTGCAGGTACCCAGCTATGCATCTTATTTGTGTCGTTCTATGACGTCATCTATCTTACCCTCCAATCATGCCGCAGCTGAGCATAAGTCAGAGAGTCTATCTTAGTACGGGTCTAGTTACTAACAAACAACTAGCTAAGATAACTACTGCATATCTAGACTTGACACCCGTATCAGTACAGTATCAAAATATATAGGAAAGAAGATTTTACAGATAAATATTTCAGTGATTAATTCAAAATATCTGGTCATCATGAGGAAGACCAGAAATCATTTTCTGGTCCACAGCCATTTTCTTGTTGTTGCGCACATGCAGATTTTCCTAGCCTGACAATCCACATCTTGATGTTATCTACATATGTGCAGACTGTCTCATGGAATACGTTGTGTATATAATGCAACATGCCGATTGAAAGCTATCAGGGACGACCTTTTCTTTTTTTTTGACAAATCGGGCCATAAGCAAAAAATAAAATGTGTTCAGTTAGCCCAGACTACCTACCCTATTTTTTTGGCCCTATCCTAACTTTTTATTTTAGGAAATTTGTTTTAAAAAAAATTCAAAATCCAAAAGAATTGACCATGCAAAACCATAAAACAACATATAGATGCTCAGGGCATATACTTTAGATGCTAACAATATTTTTAGGGGAGATTTGGATTTTTTTTTTTTTTTTTTTTTCAACGCTGAAAAAAGAGAAATGTGACCTGCTCTGCGATTTTGGGGCTACTTGACCTATCAAAGTGTATGTTATTAGGCCCCAAATTTGCAGAGCTGGTCACAAATATCAAAATTAATTTGAAAGAAAACCGTGCGAATTCAGGTGCCGAGATATGATTCGTCTCGGGGGGTCAGGTTAAATAACGTTTTTGAACAACACGGATAATGCATGAAAAAATAGTAATAATTATATTTAAGGCATCATACATAAAAAGTACTAAGGGGTAGTGGTACGCGTAATCTCTTTTAATGATTTTATCCATTTTCTATCTTCCCTATTTTGTCCTAATTAGATTAGACAAATTTAAGATATGAACAGCTTCCTGGTTTTTATTCTGTGGAATGCACGTAACATTAAGTCATTTCCACGTGGCAGTACTTCCTTCTTGCTCAAACATTGTGAGGTGGGCCAATGTATGATGTACACGTACGGTATTAACAATTAAAAGACACAAGGTGCCTTCTATTGGGCGAGCAACGGCAAAACAAATCAGTATATAAAGTATCGTATGCATAGGTGATAGAACAGTTTACAGTGACTCACTGTCTTTATAAAGGTAATTACAAAACTACAGACTGGTTTCTTCAAGACTTTTGTGTCTTCAGTATATACACATGTATTGTATTATCTCTTTTCTCATTTGCAGATGTTTGAATACGGTTGCATCATGAAGATCTATGTTATGGTTGTGGTGCTGGGCCTGGCGGCCACCACCCTCTCAGTAGCCATACCCAAACCAGATGACGACAAAAAGAACAGAGTAATCGACAAGGTAAGATTAAGAATTCCTAAAAGTATCAATCATTACTATTGTGTATGCAAAGTGACCATAGCTGCTTGATGTCAGAAATTGAGAATTAATTTTTGTTTGCGCCAGTTACACTTAGATTATGCACACGGACATTCCCAGGTGCAGGCCTGAAACAAAACCTATGAAAATTCTACCAAAAAAAAAAATAGCAAACCAGGTGACCAATCCTAAAAATTTACACATGGCCACAGTATTCTAAAGACCAGGAACATAATAAATGTCTGTGTGTTAGTATTGTGGGATTTAGGTCCGTATCGAGTCTGACATATTTTCTGATTATATCTACTTGATGTAGGAATTGAGTGAAAGGGAACACTTTGGAGATGACGAGGAGCACAACCCAGAATATGATCACGAAGCTTTCCTTGGCCGCGACGAAGCAAGAACGTTCGAGGATCTGACACCAGAACAAAGCCAAGAAAGATTAGGGTAAGAAACACCATGACTGACTATCATTTCTTTTTGATAGATCTGCTAACCTTTTCGTTTTCCAAAGTCCCTATTCAAAACCCTACATATTTAATTTTTGTGTCACTCTAATTGCTTGTTATTCATATTTGTGAAGTTAGATTATTTAGTCGTTTATTTTCATTATTAAAGTAGCCATATTGATTTCATTAGCTTTTGTACATGTATTGATACAGGTCTGATCTCATGGCCCAAGTTTACAAATCATTTGCTTTCTATTCAGAAAAATATATGATAAAATCGACAAAGATGCCGATGGTTTAGTGACACAAGATGAGCTCCGTGAATGGATCAAATATGTACAAAACAAATATATCCACGAAGACACGGAACGGCAATGGAAAGAACACACAATCGAAGATGGGAAACTTTCATGGGAAGGTTACAAATCAAGAACGTACGGAAATATTGATGGTAAGAATGTAATTACGCTTGTATCTCAGTGGAGAATAGCGTTTCATTGAATATATTTGTTTTACCGCAGATTTACTGTTACAGCTTGATAGAGTTACTGAGTCAGAATGATCAAATGTTATCTAATTGTTCTCACGCACCTAACTTTGCACAGCCCCTTTGTGCAATAGAGGAAAACAACATGGTGTTTTCAACATATATTTTGATTCAGGAATACAAATATTTCTATAGCGTTTGCCCATAGCCTACTACTAGGTACTGTAATACAAGTTCTTTCTATTTTCTTCCCTGTCAGAAAACGCTAAGGAAGGCGACGATGAATATAACTACAAGGACATGGTGCGGCGCGACAAGAGGCGCTGGGAGAAGGCGGACGGTGACTCCGATGGCAAGCTCACTGTGGAGGAGTTCGCCTTCTTCCTGCACCCGGAGGAGGCTGAGCACATGAGGGAGATTGTTGTGGATGTAAGTAGGACCCTTTTTTTTTTAACTTTCAAGATTTTCCTTAAAAGTGTACTAGGTATTGATTTCGCAAATTCACCTAGGCTAGGCCAAAAAGAAAAAGTTGTTTCGTCGTACGTGTTGATGGATACGGTAGTTGAATTTATGATAGCCTTTTTCCTTTATTGCTGAAGCCCGTAGGCACATGTATACTGGCGGCATATCCACTAAATTATCTTTCCTAACTTAGTAAGAGGCTCTAAAACATTTGCGGCGTCGGTCTGTTTGTGGGCTGTGTTGCTAACGCCACCACCTGCTTTTGAACTTCTGACTTAGTGGAAGCACATATTGACCTCGCATTGTCTGTTAAAAATCAATATTTCAATGCATTTTTAAAGGATACCAATCAATAATTAACGGTAGTCAAATTTGGTACGTGGCGCATTTTGTTACAATTGTTGATTTTACGTTTTCAGGAAACGCTAGAAGATATTGATAAGGATAAGGACGGCTTGATAAGCATGGAAGAGTATATAGGTAGGTGTTTGGATTATTTGCTTATCAGTTAGTTGACATTTAGAGAAAATGATACCGCATGACCCATGAGGGACGCAGGATAATTTCCAGTTATCATCCTGGTGCGCCCAGAAATATTACAGCTTTTGTTTCAGACATGATTATATTTAACTCAAAACTACCCATTGTCATGTAAGGTGTTTCTCATTCACATAAAATTTAGACGAGTATTAAACATGCACTATCTAAAAGACAGGAAATATTATGATAGCGCAATAAAAATCATTTAATTTTCTTGTTCTCTCTCTCCTAACACTAGTTTGATATTGTTTGCCGTTTTTGCATGCACAGTTCAATTTAAAATACATGTCGTTTACTCTCATATTCAAATTTTTCACGGCCATTTTCGATTCTCGAGAAATGTGGTATCTGCTCTCTTCATTCAATAACGAATATACGTCGCCAAAGAGTACGTCGAGATGTTTAAATTCTATATTGCCAGAGTAACACATTCATTTCAGGGTTGTTGTTTTTTCATACCATACGTAGAGGGTTTTGATTTCTATACCTTTGTGATCCTTACGTTAAACTCGATTTGGTGTTTACATTCTAACAAGTGCCCTTGCTAATTTTCAGGGATGTTGAAGTATGTAAGGCGGGGGGAGGTTGGTTGTTTTTTTGTGGTTTTTTTTGCCTAACCAGTATTTCTCAGAGTGTGGGTCTGTGGCAGGCTCAAAATATCTTATTACCATACACGGTTTGCTAGCAAACGTGGAACACATAACGGGAATCAAATTTATGGATTCCTTTAGACCTTAGATTAAAAAAAAAAGAATTAGTGTACATAAGAGAGATGTTTTTATGTTTATAATCTGGAGTGTTGTTTTGATAGCTGGAATGTTGTTTTGATAATGCATACGCTGTCTAGCCTTTTCTATAATTTAAATATGTCATTCTATTAAAAGTGACCTAAATCGAGATATACTAACCCAAGTCATTCTGTAAAAAGGGGATATATACCCAGGCACCGATGATGACGATGAGGATGACGAGCGGCCTGAGTGGGTGAAGACAGAACAGGATCAGTTCATGACACAACGCGACAAGGACGGTGACGGCTTCCTTGACCACAACGAGATCCTCCAGTGGATCCTGCCTGAGGACTTCGACCACATACATGCTGAGGTCGAGCACCTCTTGAGAGAGGCTGACGGGGACCAGGTGTGTATGGATTCTGAAAAGAGTCCACCATCTACCAAGGTCGTGGTGTTTACAAGTGTTGCTAACAACCAATTATATTTTCATCTTTTTTCTCCTGTGTTTTCTTTTTCAGAATCAGATGAGTCACGTGTAGTTTCGAGACTAATGTATTTCCGCGACTACTGTATTTCCAGCGGTATTTAAATGCTGGTATATTCAACTTTTGCAGGATGTGATAGCACTACTCATCTTATACGATTTTTCTTTCTTTTTTTCCAGATAGTTCATTTTTCTTTCAGGTGCAGACACTTTCCCAGATTGTTGGTTTGCTTATATATCTACCTGGAGCTTTGCACAGATGCCTTGTCCACAAAACTTCTTTCTCTAAATGAAACTGTCGAGGATTTCTTTAAATTGTTTAACTTAAAGTTTTGTCTTTAATTCTTGGACGATTACTAAAAGTCTTGTTTCTAATAAGGTACAGAGTGCAAAACCCAAGTACATAGAAAAGCATCTAATACCCTTTTCCCATATAGAATCGCAAACTGTTGGTGGAATAACTGATCCAAGAATCACTGAAAAAGAACAGCTGGATCAACTTGAACTGGAAATTTAAAGAATACAGGTTCCCCCCTAACTGACCAGTTGTGTTTGTCACAGAGGACATGTGGCCTAACAGGGACGATGCCGATCGCGACGAGCCAGACTGGGTGAAGACTGAGCGGGACCAGTTCAACAACTTCCGTGACAAGAACAAGGACGGCCACATGGACAAGGCTGAAGTGACCGACTGGATCATCCCCAGCGACTACGACCATTCCGAGGCTGAGGCCAAGCACTTGATTCTAGAGTCAGATACCGACCGGGTAGGTCCGCTGAGGGGTAGCTGCTTAGGGTGCGAGCATTGAAAATGCATTTGCTGTCTCTGAGGGTGTGGCAAATTACAGTTTTCCGGGTTTTTTGGGGGATTTTTTTTGCTTTAAAGAAGCTGATTAGGCCTCAAACTGCTGTCTAGTTGCATTGGACTTTGGCATTATTGATTTTAGTTTTATTCATTGAGAAATAGCAAACGATAAATTAGAGACCATGTAACAGAAAGAAATCGAAACCAAATGATTGGAAGTTATTGGATAGTGTTTGGCACACTACCGTGTAGATAACAGAGGAAGGGGAGCATTTATTACGAAAGTGAGAAAACTGCATGCGCCTTAAGTAAATGCCCACAGGAAATAGGCCAAGCTTTGCATGGTGCATGAAGAACCGTCTAACCCATTGCTCTTCTCCCTAAAACCAACCCAAACTGCTCATGCAGGAATTCCCTACCTGGAATTTCTCTTCCGTACGTACAAACGCATGTGTGTACAGCTAAATCTTTCTTTGTTGAAGCTGCGGAAACAATATGAACTGGAGAAGATAAATATTGACCGCTGCTTTAAATTCCATGAACCCTGGAATAATAGTCATTTATAGAAACGTGTGGTCCTTTTTAGAACTTTCAGTTTTAATCTACCCCTGCATAATAGATAAAACCGTCAAACTTGCTATTGATTTGCAACAGGTTTGTTAGGTTTTGATATTGATAATTATGGTTCTTGGCTATTTCTTTGGAAAGAAAAAAAATTCTGTGTTGTAGGTGTCAATTTAGTCAAGTGTGCCCCTCTCCCCAAGTCAGTGTTAAAGTCAAGTGCTTGGCCCTCCCTTTCTAAAGTCCTAAGAAAACGTTTGTAATTTTCAGATCTCATGGACCGCCAGCCTTTGTGCCTAGTTATTCAAAGACTTGTTTCTGTTTGTTCTCTTCAGTTCATATGATTCAAAATATAGTCCTGCAACTTGTACTTACTGTTCATGTATACTGTCAATGTGCTCATGTAGCAGAGCCAACATTTTCATAACTGGTTATTCTAATTTATTACTAATCAATGTGTTATGATTCATGTTTCATGGTTAGCAATTCTATTTGTCATGAATAGTAGTGATCTTGCATTATAGCCTTCGAGGAATTGGTATCATAAAAATTTCTTGTGCGGGATGGAATTACTATTCAGGAGACACTATTATTATCAAACTGATTAGTTACAGATCAGTCAACAGAGGCAGATTCTGACAAAAGAGGAATGATATGCCAAGTCCTGGCGCCCTATCTGGGCGCACAGATTTTACAGTTAAAAATCATATTTGGCACATGCCCTTATCCGCCCCTGTTCTAGACTAATCAGTTTTGAAAATATAGGCCAACTCCTGTTTCCCCATGAAGTTGCATTTATATCTGTAATTGAGTGCATTCATCTGCATTGAATGATCCACATTCATGTATATACATGTTTCATGCGCATTTTGTAAAAGTAATCTTTTTTTTTCTCTATAATAATACTATATTAAAATACTTAGATAATGTTAAACAGATTGATTCATTGTCGATACGAAGATTGTCACTACCTACTAATTATATGGACTAGTTAGTTATATAGGGATAAATTTATTCCTTCCATGTTTTCTGGCCCACAGGGGTAGTTAATTATATCCTTATTAAAACATTGAGTGTGTGCACCAATTCTAATGTCTCACCTTTTCCCTTTTAATAGGATGGCAAACTAACAAAGGAGGAGGTGGTCAGCAAATACGACCTCTTTGTGGGCAGCCAGGCCACAGACTTCGGTGAGGCGCTCAGCCGACACGATGAGTTCTGAGCGGCTTTAATAGTACAGGCCGATTTAGCAGGGAGCCCAGGCCAGTCGCGCTCACCGGCCCGCCGCACATACTCATCACACGTGGAGTGGCAACTATCAGCAAGCCATCGGGGTATTCTCTTCTCGCACAAGGTGGCACCACCAAGCGAGGGGGTCAGTTGAACGTGTCGGGATCACCAGAGTGCCTTGGGCTGTGACTTGTCATCTCCCAAACTGCTTCCTCGATCATCAAAGCGATTGTAAATACTTAACACAACAATTTGAAAAAAAAAAAAATCTTTAAGGCCGCGAAGTTCAAATTTGATCAACAGTAATCGGGCCAAACTGATATTGCAGTGTGTAACTTTTATGATTGCGCGTTTTGCATTTGTATGGTGTTCAACATTACTTTTTATTAGTTTATTTTGCAATTTACAAGTATTTGCATGAGGTATTATTTTAGATTCAGTATGAAAGAATGAGATTAGTAAGGTGGATTGAACCTCGCTACTATAATGACTGGAGTTTGAACATAGGTTCAGTAGTTGATGGATTTGATATGACATGACATTACCGTCCCATACGGGCTGTACCAAAGACATAATAACTACATGTTTGGGACATTTGTACTTGTTCATCTGTCTATATTATGCTAATCTGAAATTACAAAATTGGAAATTGGTGAACGATTCGTGGTGGGTTCCTGGCCATGGTAACACTTCCAATGTATAAATGAGGTCTTGTCAAGTTGGGACTCGTCAAAATGGTGCTCTAGGAGAATTCGTGACACTAACCAGTCTGTTATATGTAACTGTTTCTACTAACAGATGTCCTTGTAACGCTTTTATATAGCGCACGGAATTAGTAGGTACTCCGGCTTGTAGTTAAATGCCATATCCGGAAAAGTCAACCTCAATGTGAGTGATATTAAGTATACATATTAATTGTTATCAGAGCTAGTGCATTGGTTAGTTGTAAATTGGTTCAACTGCTAAATTTTCATGACATCAGGATTAAAATTGCGTATTATGGCGGCTTTACATATGGTCTAGCCAAGCAAGCATTCATGCACCCTATGGTTACGTACATTGTGTTGAAACCCTGAATCAGAATACCTGTTACATGAAATGCACGTCCAAACATGACATATTACGACATGAAGCATTGTAGTAATGATTGTGTCAAAACGAAATTTGTTTTGATCAACGGCGATCATTTTCATGTTGGGATTCTGTTGATATTTATTATTTTGTTTCCAACATTACAGCATACCATTCATGTTAGTACGTCTTAAATAGAACTCTTTAAGTGCCAATGTCTTAAATCTCCCCGTGGCATTGTTAAAGACTCAACCTGACTTAAGCATAATCTGTCGCCAAAACTTTGTTCACTGCTTCAGCAAACTTCTTCGTGTTTAGTATTTCCTAAAGTAGGACTCTATGAAACATTCTGTAATCTCAATGTTTTTCGTAATTTTGACCAGTATAAATCTAGATAAAGATAAGGTAGTGATTCGTGGTATTCAGATTTAGAGGGAAAATTATCAGAAAACTTAAAATATAAGAATAAGGAAGTATTACATTATGTCTATATTTTACTATTTTACGTGTTTGCATGGATCTGTTAATTGGTTACATAATAGAATGTCTAATTATCCTAAAGAGATATCAAACGTATGTTAAACATGCCTTGCTAAAGCTGGGATAAAAGTTCAGAAACTGTCGCATCTGACTCTTGCTATCAAGTACTTTGTTTTCATCGCTACTGTTAGAAACAACAATTGTTTTGTTTGTAAAGACTTGGCCAAAGTAAGGCCCATCTTATCGTTATTTGATAAATGCTATTTTTGTACAGTTTCCATCCATCATCATGTCATTTCATGCCAGCAATAAACAAGATCTGTAGAAAATGATTTTATTTTGGTCTTAATCACTGCACAGAAAAATCGTTTATAGTATTTCGTTATCAAACTGCTAAATGTCTTTAAGCCATGCCACTCTCAAGTCACTCATATCATAACGTGAATTGTTTCAAGATTTTAATTTGTTCATGGAAGTTTCTTAAGTCCGTATACTTAAAGCTACACAATGAAAACTGAAACTTGCTTGAAATTTTATCCATTATAAACGAAACCAAAAACCTATGTCAAATTTTACATGCATTAAGCTTATGAATTCAAAACTATTTATTCCTGTACTTTAACACAGAGACCTATGTAACAAGCAGGGCACATGTGGTGATGGCAGTCTTAAGTAAATGGGGTTCCTTAGAAGTAGCAACCTGAATTCCCAAGGCATGTAAGACTCGCGGAATTTCGCGTTTTTGATATATTTTTTTCATTGTCTGGGGTAGTGCTAACCAATCGCCAATGGCAAGTGTAGAATCAATCTGGCGGCTTGATTTAAGATGGAATTAGCCAAATTTGAAAGTTTTGGCGAATTTCTTTTTAGCCAAAATGTGTTCAGAAATGAGCCAAATTATAGTTTATTTCTGGTCAAAAATATATATGTAATTGAAATATTTTTCAATGGCAGAAGAGTGCTAATCATTATTATAATAGGCTAATCCAAATTGTCCTAAATTCGCCAATTTGGCAACTTAAAAATGGGACTTTGTGCGAACCCAGATTTTTTAGATTTGTCCATGTCCGAGGAGAAAATATTTTCTCTATAGTGGCCGGGGATACCTGAATAATCTTTTGCACAAAAAAAAGAAAGAATGGACATTTTTCTGCATTTAAAAGTTGATTTCACAATATTTTTCCATAGTAAACATGGAATACCTTAATATCTCTCCTTAAATTGGGTTTTATGTTTTTGGTCGCGTCAGTGAAGTCTTATTAAGTCTGCCAAGTCTAATAGTGAGCTCTCATATCAACCACTGTCGCTTTTTCCTTCACTGGTGAGGTTATGCAGCATGTTTGTATAGATTATCGACAGCATCACAGGAGCCAGCTTCAACAATTTTTGTTCCATTGGTACATATAAGCATTGATCATATAGGTGTTAAGTTACCAATGCAACTAAGGTATAGGTCCGTTTTTGAAGTGGGTCTATTGTTGTGGACCAGTGGACCATGTAATTGTTTAATTGGTGTGCCCTCTCTGACCCCCAGTGGTGGTCAGACTGTGGGGCCTCCACTCAGTGTCTTCTCATTGGTCACTGGCGGTAGAGGTAGGAGGGACAAGTATCAGTGATTGACATCCAGTGTCCGGGGGTCCTATATATAGAGGTATGTCAGTGGAGTGGCTGGATTGGGCTGGATCACTGTAGAGGGGGGGAGCTGTCCCGGGCAGCTGTACACTCATTGGTCAACCTGATTGACCAATAGGACTCCCTCCTATACCACCGTCCGTGCGCCCAAGCAACCATGACCAGGCAAGCCTTCTTATTATAGTACTGCAGCTGACGACATTACCCCCCCCCCCACCATCCCCCCCCCTCAGTTGCTGGCACCGCTTGCCCACTGTTCTAACCACCCCCCTCCCCCCGAAGCTGCCATGGCCTGCCTAACCACCCCCCCCACCCCACCCCAGTGGCTGTGGCGGCGCCGGGGAGAGGGAGCTATTGCGAGGCAGGGTAGGGCGAGGCGAGGTGGTGGTGGTGGTGGTGGTGGTGGTGGTGGTGGTGGTGGTGGGGGGGGGGGGGGGTGACCGGCCGGGGCAGTATGCGAGGCGGTGGTAGCAGTGGGGGGAGGGGGGGGAAGGCTCCGATCTGGCGGCTGGGCTGGTGTATATGACAAGTTCAGGGGTGGGCAACCTGTCGCATTGTCGCACAGAAATGTGACAGAGGCCTCGAATTGTGCGACAGGAGAATATGATATTGATACTGAAAATTTTGATAAATATGTACTGAGGGCCCAGTCTGTCCACTCCTTATCTGAAACTTGAAAGGACACGCATCATTGTTCTAAAAAAACATGAAGAAAGGGTCTATTTTTACAAACATAATTATGTCCATGTCCGTATATGGGTCAAATTTTCTACAGATGTACAATTGGCATTTTCAGGCCATTTTAGGTTCAAAATGGTACAGAGTGCCAACCAGTAGACATATTCTCTTCTTCTTGGTCTTATTTAAGAGGGAACACATGAGGCTTTTAGAAAATATATACTTTTGTATATGTTCAGCCTATATTGGTGGCGCTATTCATCATTATACTCTAAAAATGTATGAAAATCACAAATTTTGCTATATGTGACATGTGTAAATATCCTTTCATGTTAAATTAGGCCAGAAAAACATCACCAGAAGCTATTAGTTTGATTAAGGTATAGTAAATGGAATTGTTGAAAGACCTTTTATCATCATATGGATCATATCTGAATCACCACAGTCCTCTGGACATTATTTTTCACTCCGACGAACGTCCGTAATCAAAATTTAATATCACTAAATAGCCTTGAAATAAAATCCCCTCCATATCAATAATACTATATATAGTTAGGGTCCATGTTGGTGTTCAATATGTGTGAAAACCTTGTTACCATCGCAACTTGTCTTTGCCTGGGAGCGAATTAAACACGATTATACAAATAAAAATTACGGACGTTCGTTTCACATTAATTGCTATAGCCCCGGTTTACCCTGGCAGAATTGATTTATTTTTTTTGTACACATAGTTTAGAAGCTTTTGAAAAGTTTTCAATATAACATTGCCTGATCTTGCCTCCTGGTATTGAGAACTAGCCATCGGGAAAAAAAACGAACGTCCGTAATATTTATCGAACGTCCGTAAGCGATATCTTGGCGGGCCAGAATATTAACCGGCGGAAGTAGTCAACATCCGGGGACTTTGACCTAGTTATACCGGCGGCTTTTCCTGAGATTTTCAACAAGTCACACAAGAATTTCAGCCAAACTTCACCGAAAATCGTGCAAACAAGTAAGTGTCACCTGTTTCTGACCATGTAAGCTTGTAGATTATGTCACCAGGATTACACAGATGTAAGTGATTCGACATTTGAAGCTGTAAAACATGATTACCAATGGTTTGAAACCGACAGAGTGTGTTCCTTTTTCAATACCACGCGTGTTGTAGTGTTTATACTGCGAACGAACGTCCGTAAGATTTATCCGAACGTCCGTAATATTTATATTTCGGAACAAATATAAGTCAATATTCATATCAAATTGGTTTGTATTTTGCTGTAATCACTTGTTAACTATTCAGTACACATTGATACGTTGTAGGGTGAAGTTTGAATGCAATCTCCTCTGATTTACATAGGTTTCCCTCATCTTGAAGTTTGTGTATACAAAATATTTCATCATTATTTCAATGTGATGGGGTCTCAGCTCCTAAAAAAGAACATGAAATCTACATTTTAGTGGGCTAGAACCTTCCTTAACCTCCAATAAGTAAAGGGAAAGTGTTATAGTTAACCTGGAGTTAGTATTTTGAAGGTGGCACCACTTAAGGTGTTTTGAAAAATAAATATTACGGACGTTCGTTCGACATTGACAATGTGGCATCTTCTCCCCTGTACAAGTTAAATCAACGTTTTCAACCCTAATTATTGTTAACAAACCTAATCTCACATAGTCTGAGCAGTTTAAAGGGTTTCTACTTTCATATTTGTCCTAGAACAGCCAATTTTATAAATATTACGGACGTTCGTTTTTCATATTTTCGTCGAGAAATCATCCTTGCCGATGAAATAATGCATCAATATTTCACCTGAAGATGCCTATTTAGTACAGTTATCATCTCCAATAATCGTTTTGAAAAAATTAATTAATTATTTTTTTATAAATATTACGGACGTTCGTTTTTTCATATTGCAACCTTGAAATTGTCCTCCAACACACCCGCCTGACATTGTATTTACTTTCAATTACAGCATGGGTCGCAAGAAGCTCCCCGCGGACCAGAAGAAGTCCAACGCCAAGGCCCAGGCCGACTTCAGGGAGCGGCAGAAGGAGAAGAAGGGGGAGGCGACGTACAACGCTGAAGAGGCCACACGTAAGCGTGGCAGCCGCAAGAAGGTGTGGAACCTCCTCGACACCAACGAGAAGGAGCGCAGGCGGGGGCTTCAGCGGGACCGTGGTGCCACCTTCCGGGCCAAGAAAGATGGGGAGGAGGAGAGCGACGTCGAGTTCGTTCGAGAGGAGGACGTCGAGGTTGGAGGAGAGGTCGTCATCGACCAGGAGGCCGCAGCTCAGCCTGACGCTCAGCCTGAGGCTCAGCCTGACCAGGAGGCTGCAGCTCAGCCTGAGGCTCCTGGTGCCGTGACACCCCCAGCAGCCCCGGCTGCCACACCACCCCCACAGAGGCTCCGTCTACCGGTAAAATTACTTTCTAATTTAATAAAAACATTGAACCGAAGTATGCACATGAATGACTGTTCAAGAATTCATCACCCCATGGCCAAGCAGCAGTACATAAAAAGGGCCAGTGGGATTAGACAGGCTGCATGTACCACTTCTCATTTACTGTAACCTATTTCGTTTATAATTTGATACATAGAACAGTGTATACATAGAAACCACTTGACTATTCTTATCCTTGCCTATCACCAATCTAATTTTATCCACATCGCATCACAGGTGAAGCTGTTCAGCTCCGGCAGCAGCACCAGCAGTGCCGTCAGCGGCCGTAGCTACGGGCCGAGCAGCAGCAGTAGCCGTGCCCCGAGCAGCAGCGGTGCCGTGAGCAGCCGTGGCCATGGCGCGCGCTCTTCCCGGCACGAGCCCATCCCAGTTTCGTCCTCTGACGAAAGTGATGGGGAGACGGACCTCTGCAGGCGGCTGGCCATCTCAAAGATTGGCACCCGAGTAAGTTCTAATTACTTGCAACCATCATGGAAAGGAATATTGAGGAAACACAACATTTAAAATAGAATGCTAGTGAATTAAAGGTAATTGCTGTTCATATTGTTCACTCATCAAGAATGTGAGTGTATTGAAGCTGATAAGTGTTATGATTGTTCATTATTTAAATGTTCATTATTTAAATGTGTTAACTATCTTCTCTGCACAGACGTCCCGCCCCCGCCGAAGGAAGGGTGAGCCTGCTGAGTTGGTTCCGTCCTGTGCTCGACGGACGAGGAAGCGGCACTCGTCCCCACCGACTCCGACACCGTCCGGCACCAGCACGGAGACAGGGCCCAGTCCTTCCAAGACCAAGAAGGACCAGATGCTCGATGACATCGAGTAAGATTTTTAAATGTACTAGTTGAATAGTAGGAATGGTGTATCTATTTGTGATGGCATGAATTTCCTGTAGGTACAACATTATTATGTCACAATTATTGAATGCAAATGAAATATCTATTGTATGGCAGCCTGTTCCCTTCCTATAACATAATTTATGAATTTCATGAACCTTACATGTCGCATGTTTACCTGGAAACCTAATAACGAACCTTTAACATGTACCTTGCAAATAATGATGCATGATTTGATAATATTGGATGCAATCACCTTTCCTTTACAGGACCTTGGTACACCGCTCCTCTAAGAAGATGCCGTGAGGAAGGACTGCGCATGTATGCATGATTTTGCGTAGATATTCTAGATTGAATGATAACTTAATATATTGTATTTTATTTATTTCATGTACATGATTCTAGTCTTATTGTGATTGAATAATATGAGTGACACATTTTAGTTCCTGTACATAATAATAGAGTGTCACAGTTGTTGTATTGTATGATTTCTACGATATATTTACCTGTCACACTTACCTAATCAATTTTAATATTTTATTTTGATCTCACTAGTATGGTGCTTTACTGATTTTCAATAAAGAAGGACTTGAAAAGGTTTAAGTTGATGTTTCATGTTAGTTCTAGTCTTGTTTTATGTTCGTACACATTTACAATTCCATACACATTCACATATCCATACACTTACCATTTCATTAATAGGAGTGGCCCAAAACCTGGCAGAACTCCCCGAAAATCCCACCTGTACTACCTGCTGCGTAAGGAGAGGGAGGCACACAATGCTGAGATTGCCGAGCTCAGGGCGCAGTTGGAAAGGGCCCAACGATCGAACAAAGTACAGGGGGGCCCCCTTAGTGTTACCCGATGTTGCGGTGGGGGTTGGGGAGGCCCCTGTCGATGTCCCTGATGTGCAGCCTCTGGCCGAGGTTGCGGTGGGGGTTGGGGAGGCCCCTGTCGATGTCCCTGATGTGCAGCCTCTGGCCGAGGTCGCAGTGGGGGTTGGGGAGGCCCCTGTCGATGTCCCAGATGTACGGCCTCCGGAGGAGCACGAAGAGGAGGTGCGAGTGGTGGCTGTGGGTGTTGCAGAGGGTCAGCCCCCACCCATAGTCACAAC
Organism: Lepidonotus clava; assembly: GCA_936440205.1. Taxonomy (NCBI): domain Eukaryota; kingdom Metazoa; phylum Annelida; class Polychaeta; order Phyllodocida; family Polynoidae; genus Lepidonotus; species Lepidonotus clava. The sequence goes on from OW387141.1 coordinate 38,264,957, forward strand.
TTCAGTTCTGCGTACACCGACAGACGAAACGTCCAAGAAGAAGCTGGAGTTGTACGACGTCCTGACTTCCAGCCTTAAGCGGCTCCCGACAAACAAGCGTCTGAAGGTGATCAAGAGCGTGACGTCACCGACGAAACTGAAGGAACTGCGAGCAACCAGTCAGCTCGCAAAAGATGTTGGGGTGGATCGACGTGCCTTAGTCTACCGGAATTCCAGGCCGTCCAAAAAAGCTATGAGGTCGATGGATCGTAAGCAGCTGGTCATCGCATTCCTCACACGGGCAGAGAATTCCATCACTCTTCCGGGTAAAAAGGATACAATCACCATAAAAAAGGTGAAGTATCAGCAGGTCATCCTCACGGACTTTCTATCACATTTGCACGAGGCTTACAACGAGGAGTACCCTGAGAAACTCGTTAGTTTGTCCTTCTTTGCAGGAGTCCGGCGGCAGGAGCGGTACATCCGGCTACTGAGGTACCACCAAACGAGTGTGTGCCTCTGTTCAAAGCACCAGAACTATGCTTTGAAGTTGAAGGCCCTCCGTACCATGGGTGTGCCCAGTATTCCGGAAGCCCTTGTCCGGGACTATACCGCTCAAAGCCTTGCCGAGAAGCTCCGTGAGGCTGACCTGCCTGACCGCATCTTGTTTGAGACCTGGAAGAGGGTAGACGTGCTGTACGGTCCCCCGGAAAACCAGAGAACAACCAAAAAACTTCGGCTGGTGGACATCTCTTCCACAAAAGCCGATTTCATTGCGGCCATCGTCGACGAGTTCCCGGACATGAAAGATCATATTGAGAGGGCACACGCTCAGCACCGGGCCATTCGACTCCTCAGGAATGACATGAGTGAGGCTGAGTGCACCATCCAGGTGGACTTTGCGGAAAACTGGATGATAACATACCCAGATGAGCCGCAAAGTGTGTACTACTCAAAGGAGCCAGTAACGGTACATCCCGTCTCTTTCCACTACAAGGAAGGCGGGATTACGAAAACACGGTCTGTCGCTATTGTCACCGATGACAGGAAGCATGATAGCGGCGCCATCCTCTCCTTCCTTCGCGTCCTCACAGACCTAGTGAGGAAAGACATGCCCAATGTAACCACAGTTCACTACGCGTCTGATTCACCATCCTCGCAGTACAGGAACATCAGCATGTTTTCGGTGCTGTGCAAACATCAGCTGCTCTTCGGCCTCAATGCAACCTGGCTGTACTTTGAGGCCGGCCACGGCAAAGGGCCATGTGATGGAGTTGGTGCTGCAGCGAAGAGGCAGGCAGACTATGCTGTGAAACGGAACATCCTTATCCGGGATGCTGCCGACTTTGCTGCACAAGGTAACCGTGCTGGTGAGGTACTATACATCAATGTGCCCCAGGATGATATCTTGAAGGCACGGGAGGACATCCTCTCGCTTGTGGCCGCCCAAAGTGTCCCGGGCACAATGTCTGTTCATGCTGTTGTTCCTGTGCAGCCTGGGTCATCACTGGCAGTTAGGAATCTGTCCTGCTACCTTGACTGCTGTTGGCGCAACAACACCTCCACAAGGCAGTGTCAAGGCTGGCAGGTCCGGGTATTGTTTCCTGATGCTGATGGTGAGGAGGAGGAGGAGGAGGAGGAGCAGGAGGAGGAGGAGGAGGAGGAGGAGGAGAAGGAGGAGGAGGAGGAGCAGGAGGCGTTGGTTGCAACTGAGGAAGCAGTCAGGGGAGAGCCAAAGTACCAGGTGGGAGACTATGTTGCGTGTGTCTATGACAGCACCTGGTACCTGGGAAAGGTACTGCGCCTAGGGGAGGAACCAGACGAGTACGTCCTTACCTTCATGGTGCCAACCGAGACGAATCCCCCCAAATTCTGGTGGCCGCAACGAGCTGACATCCTCCCAGTCGCAACAGAGGACATTCTAATGGTGACCCCGGAACCAACACCAACTGGCAGTGGGCGCCGAAAGATATACTTTGTTCTACCCCCAGCTGTGCTACAACAAATAGAAGATGTCTTCAGCAGCAATTCCTATGAATGAAGTATGTGCCTTTTTCTTCTAAATTGCAAGGCCGATTAACCATGACAATGCTGTCTACAACATGTTTTCTTCATGTACACTAATTGACTTGATAGCATGTGGCCCAAACATAGATATATAACCACCAACACATGTCCACAAACGTCCGTAATATTTATTCGAACGTCCGTAATATTTATTTTCTAGCGGTACTCAAACAACCCTAGATTGGTGTGGTCTATTATTTTACCTTGCTAACACTGTAGTCGAAGCTCTCAGGGACTTGTGTGAGTAATATGAAGACAATTGTAAGGTATCTGGCGTTTCCAGAGGAATTCTAGTGAAGCCTACCCCCTCGACGAACGTCCGTAATATTTATTCGAACGTCCGTAATATTTTTGCTGTTCTCACAAGGACGTGCCACACGGCGTCCGAAAAGCCATAATTGTCCAGATTACTGCTGGATCCTATAGAAAACATGTCAGGCTATTGGGAAAAGACATTTTGAGGGCTGGGAAGATGTATAATTTTGACTGGTTTTCTGTCAAAGTTTGAAAACAGTGAATTTTTTTTTCTTTTCCATTTTCAAAGTGCCAAAGCTCACCCTAAATGCAGGTGGTCTATCATTTTACCTTGCTAACACTGTAGTCCAACATGTTGGGGACTTGTGGGAGCATTATGAAGACAATAGGAAGGTATCTGGCGTTTCCAGAGGAATTCTACTGAAGCCTACCTCTTGACGAACGTCCGTAATATTTATGCGAACGTCCGTAATATTTTTGCTGTTCTCACAAGGACGTGCCACACGGCGTCCGAAAAGCCAGAATTGTCAAGATTGCTGCTGGATCCTATAGAAAACATGTCAGGCTATTGGGAAAAGACATTTTGAGGGCTGGGAAGATGTATGATTTTGACTGGTTTTCTGTCAAAGTTTGAAAACAGTGAATTTTTTTTTTTTCCATTTTCAAAGTGCCAAAGCTCAACCTAAATGCAGGTGGTCTATCATTTTACCTTGCTAACACTGTAGTCTAACATGTTGGGGACTTGTGGGAGCATTATGAAGTCAATAGGAAGGCATCTGGCGTCGCAAGGTCAATTCTACTGAAGCCTACCCCTCGACGAACGTCCGTAATATTTATGCGAACGTCCGTAATATTTTTGCTGTTCTCACAAGGACGTGCCACACGGCGTCCGAAAAGCCAGAATTGTCAAGATTGTTGCTGGATCCTATAGAAAACATGTCAGGCTATTGGGAAAAGACATTTTGAGGGCTATGAAGATGTATGATTTTGGCTGGTTTTCTGTGAAACTTTGAAAACAGTGAATTTTTTTTTTTTTTCCATTTTCAAAGTGCCAAAGCTCAACCTAAATGCAGGTGGTCTATCATTTTACCTTGCTAAGACTGTAGTCTAACATGTTGGGGACTTGTGGGAGCATTATGAAGTCAATAGGAAGGCATCTGGTGTCGCAAGGTCAATTCTACTGAAGCCTACCCCTCGACGAACGTCCGTAATATTTATGCGAACGTCCGTAATATTTTTGCTGTTCTCACAAGGACGTGCCACACGGCGTCCGAAAAGCCAGAATTGTCAAGATTACTGCTGGATCCTATAGAAAACATGTCAGGCTATTGGGAAAAGACATTTTGAGGGCTGGGAAGATGTATAATTTTGACTGGTTTTCTGTCAAAGTTTGAAAACAGTGAATTTTATTTTTTTTTCCATTTTCAAAGTGCCAAAGCTCACCCTAAATGCAGGTGGTCTATCATTTTACCATGCTAACACTGTAGTCTAACATGTTGGGGACTTGTGGGAGCATTATGAAGACAATAGGAAGGCATCTGGCGTCCCAAGGCCAATTCTACTGAAGCCTACCCCTCGACGAACGTCCGTAATATTTATGCGAACGTCCGTAATATTTTGGATGTTCTCACAAGGACATGCCACACGGCGTCCGAAAAGCCAGAATTGTCAAGATTACTGCTGGATCCTTTAGAAAACAAATCAGGCTATTGGGAAAAGACATTTTGAGGGCTGGGAAGATGTATAATTTTGACTGGTTTTCTGTCAAACTTTGAAAACAGTGAAATTTTTTTTTTTTTTTCGTTTTCAAAGTGCCAAAGCTCACCCTAAATGCAGGTGGTCTATCATTTTACCTTGCTAAGACTGTAGTCCAACATGTTGGGGACTTGTGGGAGCATTATGAAGACAATAGGAAGGCATCTGGCGTCGCAAGGCCAATTCTACTGAAGCCTACCCCTCGACGAACGTCCGTAATATTTATGCGAACGTCCGTAATATAAATAAGACTTACAAAGTGGATGATTTAGGGGAAAATAGTGCAGAAGAGACTGCCAAAGTGATTTGTTTTGGAAAGAATAGATGTTAAAGTATATGTTCAGTAAGTTTCAAGGAAAACTAAGCAAGTCTAACGAGATGAGAGAAAAGATATCAAAGTATAATCAGAATGACAAGAATTTTGTGGGATTGACAGAAGAGTAACCAATGTTCCAAGCAATGTTGTGCCAAAAGTATTAGACCTGTATGCCTGATACTTTGTATAATCAATCAGTTATATCTTGCAAGGACACACACCAAATTTGGAATGGCTAAGAGGTGTTTAAATACTGAAAATTTGTGGTTTGGTATATTGAAAATTATTTCCATTACGGACGTTCGCAAAATTTGACAGGTGATGTTTGATTATCTCTAAAAACTGAACCGATAACCCAAAGTGAGTATAATTGGGTTCAAAATGAAGAGAACTACATGTACTACATGAATAAAATACCAATTTCCAGAATTGTGAATTTTTTTTTTTTTTGACCCCCAAAACCCAATTGTACATCTGTAGAAAATTTGACCCATATGTCCGTATTTCTGGAAAAAAAGGGTATATTTTGCACCCAAATGTCCGTGATATAGGAAAATAGGGATGTTTTCTTCTTCATGGTATGTAATTTCGGGGGGAAAGGGTTATTTATAGACACAAAAAGTCAGCGTTTTGCAAAATTAGAGAATTTTTGGGTGTAAAAGTCAGTGGAAAGGGGGTCTTTTCCGTTTTGAAGAATGATGACATGTCATGCTTTTATATCTGAGTGGACAGACTGCAGTGGAATATTGAGAGGGGGGCGCGGGGGCGCAACCCCCCTTTTTTGTTGTTGCCAATTTTACATTTTTTAAATGTAAAATTTGGCCAAAAAGTCATTTAAGAATTTCTTTTCAAAAAGCGCCCCCCCCCCCTCCCCTTTTCAAAATCCTGGAACCGCCACTGTACTGGGACTGAGGGAAACCTCCAAATGCCAGGAGCTGATTTATTGCAATATAGATCAGCTGGATAAGTCAGAAAACAACCGCAAAATCAACAGAAATTGGGGGACAAGCTAGATATTGTACGCCCCTCAGTGACTATGTTACAATAGAATTGCCATTAGGAATGAATTGAATGACCAGCAGTGTTCGGAATTACGGATTCGTATTATTTTATGCACACCCCGGGTTCGTAGACATTTCAAATAATGCACCCTGCAAGTTTTTGATGCACACACCCCTATGAAATGGTATTTATAGTGTGGAAAAGGCTTGCACAGGGCGGATGCATGCCCTCCAAAAGGTGTGCACCCAGCAGCAAAATTGTGCACACTGCATGGATGCAGGGTGCACCCTTAATTTGAGTCCATGGACCCCTGAGACATAGGGCCTAGATTGTTCTTGAATCCCAAATAATTTATATTATAATGATCCTCAGCCTCAACATTAGGCCTATAGTCTATACGTGGTCCGAGTTAATAGTATTTATGGCTTAAAGGGAGGAGTCAGAAGCTACAACCATTTACTGCTTTGGGACACTTCCTGCCCAAGGAGTAATCATATGAGTTTTGACTAGTAAATGATACCCAAACTACCTGCTACTAGACCTTGCATAGTGCATTTACTGTGAATAATAAAAAAAATGAAAAAATGACAAATTTCCTGGGTTCTCTTACTTAGTCCTCAATTAGTTGGTGATATAGGATGATCTGAGATAAAATGTGGCATTTCTAGGTTATATTCAAGCATTTAGAATTCAGAAATATGAAAAACCATTTGTGTGTAATGTCACACACACATGTGTTTCTCTGTGTGTGGGGAATCTAATACATTTCATTAAAAAAACAATGATTTGTACATTAAAACTAACTTTTCAACATAAATTCTTAGTTTTCACCATAGAACTACTGCATACCTCTCTTAAATTTTACCATATAACCGAACAAATACAATAATAAATAAGATAGATTCTTATTTCACTGGCTCTCCCTTTAATAGTGCCAAAACATCAAAGCATTCACTATGATTCCTCTAAGTTCCCAGAGCTTCTGGGGGCCTGGGCAGCCCCCAGACCCCTCGCCTTGAATACCTGCATGTTAGTGAAGAATTACTAGTTTTTTTCAATTGGTTATATTTTATGCAAATTGCATATTAAGACACTCACGTATTTATATTGGGTATTGTCACACTTTAAATTAATGAAAATAAACAAGCAAAGTCAATAGTATGTACAATTATTAAGGCCTATGTAATGATCACCTTTTGGTGAGTGGTGCGACAGGATGTCCAATTTTTGCGACAGGGAACAAAATTGTGCCCACCCCTGAAGTTCCTTTTATAACATAACAAAATATAAACCACCAATGCAACATCGGCCAGTTTCTGGCCGACAATCTTCAGATTTCTAGTTGCTCAATGACAGGTTTCACATTCGTGTTGTATGGAGTTCTATGGAAGGCAAGTCTTAAAGTTGGTTGAATTTGCAAGCAAGTCCTTTTGGATTGGGTCTAAATTTCTGTTAGTCTCTGAAAGTCTATTAAGGACAGTCATGGACAGACATAAACAGTCATGAAGAATCATGGTCAGTCAAGGACAGACATGGTCGGTCATGGACAGACATGTTCGGTCATGGACAGACTTGGTCAGTCATGGACAGACAGGTTCAGTCATGGACAGACGTGGTCGGTCATGGACAATCGTGGTCGGTCATGGACAATCGTGGTCAGTCATGGACAATCGTGGTCAGTCATGGGCAAACACAGTCATGGAGAGACACGAACAGTCATGGACAGATACGATCGGTCACGGATTGACACGTTCAGTCATGGAGGGGCACAGTCGGTCATGGACGACATATCATGGACTGTCATGGACTGACATGGTTGGTCATGGTCGGTCATGGACTGGCATGGTCGGTCATGGACCGACATGGTCGGACACGGTTGGTCATTGACAGACATGGCCAGTTATGGATGGAAACAGGTGGTCATGGATGTCATGGACGGACACGGTCGTTCATGGATGGGCACGGTTGGTCATGGACAGGCACGGTTGGTCATGGACGGACACATGGACCGACCATCTCAGTCCATGACCGACCATGTCAGTCCATGATATGTCGTCCATGACTGACAGGTCTGTCCATGATCAACATGGTTGATCATGGACGGACATGGTCGGTCATGGATGGACTTGGTCTGTCATTGACAGACATGGTCGGTCATGGACGGACATGGTCTGTCATGAACAATCATGGTTGGTCAGGACAATCATGGTCAGTCATGGACAATCATGCTCAGTCATGGATAGACTTGGTCGGTCATGGACAATCATGCTCAGTCATGGACAATCATGGTCAGTCATGGACAGACATAGTTGGTCATGAACAATCATGGACAGACATGGTCGGTCATGGACAGACCTGGACAGTTATGGTTGGACATGGACAGACTAGGTCGGTCATGAACAATCATGGACAGACATGGTTAGTCATGGACGGTCATGGTTGGTCATGGACAGACATTGTCGGTCATGGACAGACATAGACAGACATGGTCCGTCATGGATTATCATGGTCCTAGATGGACGGTCATGGACAATCATGGTTTCAGCTTCAGAAATATGCACCACGGGTGCAGTGTGCATGTTTAATTTCGGACACTGCTACAGTTCTCAATTTAACCAAAAACCGGTGTCAAATTAGATTATTTTCATGAAAATACGTCCGTGTCAGGTTTGTCAATTCTGTCATATTTCAACTTCAAGCATCCAGCATAGCCCTAGCCCAATTTCTAGCCCAGTGCCCGCCTTGCTGTTGGTAACATCATATCAAAGTATTTAAAAATATTTGGTATCATACCATAGGCCAATCAAATCAATATGTTTTTTACATGTTAGATCTGTGAATTCTATTTTTTCTAGCCTTTATATCTATACCTAAATTCCTCAATTTAGTTCATTTTTCTCTGAACATATCCCTGATACATGTGTTTTATTTAAAATGAGGTGAAGAACATCTAACTCAACGACGGCTTGTTATAGACTTTGAAATTTATTATAGACATTCAAAGTTGGTCAATTAACATGTTTCGGATAGTTACATCCTTCATCAGAATTCTGTGTTTTATTTGTTTATGAGATGAAGTCTCACACAGTCTCACAAGGTCTAATCAGATCTCCTAAGGTCATTTAATATCCTCTCGCCTACAGAATAGGAAAAAACATATTTAGAATCGAAAATAAAGTCTTATGGTGACCCATTTGTTATCTTACAACTCATCCTTCTATAAACTCTCACACAACCTGTAGGTTATTTTATAGCTGTTTTGGGGTAATTTTATTACTTACCGTGGTTAACAGGATATTTTATTTGAGATTCAGTTGATAGAACTGACTGCGCTTGCCTAATATGAGGCTGATCAGATCAACAACAAAGAAATCTCAAGACCCGCTCCTGTAACTCATAATTTCATAATAGGAATCAAAATTAATATCCCTTTGACACTTGTGTAATATCGAACTGATCTCGGCCGAGAAATTGTTTTTGAGTAAAGGCTATCATTTCCCTGTAAAGCAAACTAAGCAATTCATATCGTACTTTTTTATTCAAAGCACTACTATTTTCACCATTGGTCATACTAAAACGTTACATGTTTGGTACGAAAAACTAATTGTCAAAATGTACTTCAACCACTGTATTTGATTGGTTCGTTATGCAAGTATTTCTTTATCCATGTATGAGGTTCGACACTGAATTGGGACTATAGAAAACATCATACAAAACAGTCCTGCTTTTATTGGTAAGTAATACAATATATTTTGTAGGATTTGTGCCCAAAGCATAATCTTTCAAGACACTAAATCCTCCAATAAATCACGTCAGCAACGGTAATGCCTACATTTGGGTACTCTCCCAGTCATGTTCTTTACAAATGTTAACAACAGCTTTACCGAAGTTTTCTCCCCTGAATAAGCCGTAGAAGGCGGATCGCATGTTCTGGAACCCTTCAGTCACCGCCATCTGATACTTAAGTTTTCCCTGAAAAGCGAAATGTAGCAAACAGAATTACCTCCGAGGTAAATTTGAGAACCTGTCCGGGGGGGGGGGGGGGGGCTATCCCATTTCACTATTTATCATTTATCTCAGCTTTGAAAGTATTGTGGCGTTTCATATTAGGCCTGTATCATAACGATGTATATTTATCAAGAAACTGATAATACATTAAAATGCACATGGTTAGGGAATTTATACATACAAGCAAATAGTCGCAAGCCTTTATATAAGAATGTCTGTCCGTCAGTACCAGTTTATGAAAAGGCTCAGGAATTATGTGAGAAAAGTGTCTACTACATACCTCTGTAATCCATTCCTTCAGCTGCTTTTGGGCCGGCACAGTTTTATCTGGTCCATAATTAAAGAAGACGAACCCTTGAATCTTCAAGGACTTCAGCAGGACGTCGGTGAAGAGGAGCGGACCTAGAAAAGGAAACACACATAACATCCAGATTATATGCCACGACATATAACCGACCATCGGATATTTATGCATATTCATGGCAATACAGTTCTATGGTTTATGGCACAGAGTCTAATACAAACCTTGCTTAGCATTGATTCCAGCAGAGGAAAAGGGATTCCTAAATAATTGTGATTTTGGTATTTAGGATCATTTTGAGATTTCTAAGAACAGTACTCAACTTGATCTGCATTTATTGTATGAAGAATGGGAGCTTACGTTGGAGGGGCAGATCCAGAGATTTTCAAAATCTATATTTGGCCAGAAATAGAGGGGGGTGCCCTCTGCGCCCCCTTCCAATTATGCCACTGCGGTACCAGAGGCCAAAACTGATAAAACTTTCCCCTTATAGGGCGAGCCAGCGATCTTACGATCAAACCTACCAGATGAATAACACAAGCGAATGAAATAACATATATATTCATATGTGTATGCCAAAACTTTAAGGAAACCATGATAATCTTTGTTAAGGGTACCCTAGATTTTTCAAATGGAATCTAAAGTGCATGATGAGACCACTTACCCTGAGGTTGTTCTGTCTTGTTGTATTGTGATATTGCTCCAATGACCACAACCCTTCCGTACGTCCTCATATGTTTCTGGACTATAATTGAGCTGGCCATCCCTCCAACCTGAAATGATTGAATGTAAAACAGAAGAACTATATCTTTTATATTCAACAGAATATTGAATCTAAAATTTAGTGTAGAATCAGGGGCAGATACATAATTTGAAAATGGAGGAGGGGGTCTGCATAATCGTTGGCTGAGTAACCAAAGGTCGTATATGAAAAATGGGGAGGTTGGGAAATGACAAAAATAGAAATTTGTATCACTGTAACTGTAAATAAAAGTTTAGATATTCACTAAAGCTTTATAAATTCACTTTGCTTGAATGGGCATTAAGTTATGAAAATAAGAGCGGGTTTCGGAACAAAAATGTTGGATATTAAAGAAACCATGGTAACATTAAAGGTGAATTAATGCATATACGACCTTTGGTTACTCAATCTTTCATAGAAAATGTGAAATAATGTTAATAACCAAAGGTCGTATCCAGCAAGCATTATAATAGATTATATGCATATTAATGAAACCGTCTCAACTTTAGAATTATGAAATAATGAGTTATAGGTGAGGACAATACAGTCTTAATTATTTCATATTATCAAATCAAAATTAAATTATTTGAATAAGGTATATGATGACAAAACTGAAGGTAACTGTCATATACGACCTTTGGTTACTCAACCTACAAATCATCAGTCCAGTAACCAAAGGTCGTATCTGGCATTTTATCTATTATATTGATAAATTTAACATACTTGATCAAACTTTTACTTTTATGTTTTGTCATATGACCTTTTGTATAATTATATACAAAAAATATCAATCTAAATTCTGATATTTTATCAAAAAATCTATATTTTGATACTTTTTCTAATCATATACGACCTTTGGTTACTCACTGAACAAGGAACCAGGGCAGATACGACCTTTGTTTACTAACAAATAACGTTCCAAAGAACAGTGAGATTTAAAAAATTCCAAATTTTCTAAATGTTTCAAGGAGTGAGGAAATACATTCAATAATAAAAAAAAAAAGATTTTTTTGAGATACGACCTTTGGTTACTCAGCCAACGTAATGTTTATAAGTACTAAAATGTTGAGCAGTCGTTTGCACATACATAACGTTTCTTCCCATGTATGTGAAGTCTCCACCAAAAGAAGGGGGACAGGACCAACTGCCCACCCCTATCTGCCCCTGGGATTGCAGCGTCACCATACGATATTGTGATTAGTATATACATATAACCAACCAAGAAGGGAGTACGAGGGTGGTTATCACCCCGAGTCGGGACCCCGATATCAGCCCGAGGCCAGGGCCCGAAGGGCCGGCCGAGGGCTGATATCGGGGTCCCGGTGAGGGGTGATAACTGCCCGAGTACTCCCTTCGAGGTTGGTTATGGATTTATTATACCTTTTCTGTTAGATCTGAGCTCCCAAGGAAGGATGCACAGCAATCAGTGATGGTGGGACTGTGATGCTGCACATTTTTTTATGTTTTTTCATATAACTCTTTTGATATCCATCAAATCTACAAATAGTAAGCAGTAAAATGTAGCTAGGAACGTTGGTCAGATAATGCATATGTTAGATTTTTTATTTCTTAATCATTTCATTTTTTCACGAATTTTAGAAAAATAAAAAGTGTCTGTATCACACTGCAGTGTGATACAAGGCTGGTTATCAACCAGGTTTGTATCACCCTGAGTTAAACTCTTAACTTCTAAACTTGTATCACCCTAAGGTATAATAAACTACAGGGACATGTGCATGTGACATATAAGAATTTCTTACATCCTTACATCTGACATGCAACAGTGGGAAACCTTCCCCCCATTCAGAGCTCTGTATCAGGTTTATATTGCTTTTTCTTTAATTTAAAAGAGTATGCAGTGAATAGGGTTATGCTTGCTCATGAGGTCGCAATAGTAAGTCTGCACTAAGGCAAGTCATGCATGTATATATTGTTTATTGTTTATTGCGAGGAAATAAGTTCAGTTATATATGTAGGTGGCAGTGAACTGTGGAGGTTTACTTTATAGTTAATGATAGAGGGATAATTAAGTGTTAGTCTTTAACTCATTACTCTTTCAAGTGAACTAGTCCAAGTCGCAGTCTTCTTGTTATTAAACCGCAGATCATCTGGAGACATAGTTCATCATCTAGAACCGACAGGAACATTCGCATGAAAGGATGTTGTTTATTAATGTCTGAGACATAATATGATATAAGTCAATGACTTCCTGTTGACATTCACCAGTCCTTAGGCTAGTCTGCTCAGCCTTGACAACCAAATGCTCCTAGTCATATAGTTAAAGCCTCCTTTAATCCAAGTATCTTGGCCTACTCCTGCATGGGATGTTACTCGGCCAACATTACATACTCTGCCTGCTGTTGGCTATGTGCCCAGCCTTCACTCTCCAAGCACAACAGGGAGAGATTCTATCTCAGTCCTAACACTGTTTAATGCATGTAGTCTTTTTAACTAGGACTGACGCCACATCATTACAGCAGCCTAGACATCATTGTTTTATTTAGCTAGTGTTATGCAAAGGAATAAGGGTGCAGCCAGACCTGAAGAACAGGGATGGGGATAATCAATAAAGTAGAAAGAGATATGGAATTGCCACCAAAGGAATGGAGATAGAAGACTAATAGTTTTTAGATATGAGGAGATGGCCAGAATAGAATTACTGCCAACTCCATGTCAGGGATATGTCAAGCTGAATAATTAAACCGCTATGAAAAGAGATGGATGAGCCCCTTTAATAAGAAATCAATGAATAAGGAAGCTTGGAGCAGTTGGGAGTAGATGATAATGTACATTTAATGTATGTGTAGTTTGGTTTGGAATATATAGTTATAAGCTCATTTATCTGAAATACCTATCTTCTGAAAGGCTTAGCTGGAGAGTGATAAATGGAATGACATGGTAGGTCTTCTATACAAAGAGTGAGCTAAGAAGCATAGGAGCAGACACAATGAGACAATGTGGAGGTGACATAGACTAGTCAGATCCAGTATGACTTTGGTCATAGGCAGTTCACATAGGAGTTTAATGGTACTATGGATGACAGGATTTACCTACTGCTAGCTGACCATGATCATGGTAGTGACAGTATGGTAGTAAGGAAGTGGAGAATTAAGACCTTAAGTGAGAGTTCAGTTCTTGGTTAAGATGAGGGACCGAAAACAACAGTGAACATCCCTACTGAGGAGTATGTAGGCTGTACCATCAAGAGATTGTATGCTTCAGTTATCACGGATGATAACATACAGTTGGTTACATAGTAAGAACTAAGCCTATTATGCATTAATCTGTTAAGTATTATAGAAAAAGAAATTAAAAGAACCATTTCCTACTTACATTATCAACAAATATGTCTATTCCATTTGGCGCATATTCTTTGAGAGCTTCATCACCGTCTCTTTTCTTGTAGTTGAATGTGTGGTCAAATCCTAACTCCTTTAACCAGGCCACTTTCTGTTCAGTTCCTGCAGAACCAATTACTGTACATCCCTACCAAAAATAACAAGGAAAATGTAAAATGTAAAAAAAAATAGCCCATACGTCATGCTAAGGCAAATGAGAATTATGTTCGCAGCTCATGAATAACAGTACAAAAGTAATAATATTCTATGGCACACAGATCTAGGCTATTGTACAAAGCAAGAACATAATGAAACAAAATTCATGGAATGTTATCGTACATCACAGAACCTTATCTCTCTTATATAGACCTTCAAAGCCATTTTTTGCCATAAACATAAATGTATACAATATTATAACTACAGGGAATGTGTAAGGGCAGTCAGTGGGTAATATGGACATAGCAGGTAATATGGCACTCCATATATTTTTGTTACATATAAGTTATACTACCTATTACTAATTACTACAAAGTAGGGAACCAAAAACATTAGTCTACAGCATTTCTATATAGACTATTATATTTTAAGACATTTAATAGAGGGTACCTGAACTTGCTTCCATACCATCATATATATAAATATTTATAAAATCTGAGTAAGAATATCTAAGCCATTCAAGTTCTTCCTCAGAGTGCAATCTCTCAATAACAAAATAGGAAGTACAACGAAAGATTTAGGAGAAATATACCTGCTTCTATAGGGCCAGAAGATCAACAAAAGACTGTTTTATAGGGTAATATGCCCCAAAATCCCATAGTAATCCATTGGTAGTCTAATATGGGCACAGTTCATGTGCTTCCCATATTAGCCTCCTCCAATTGTAACTCTATTGAATCAAGGCTAATACGGGCAGGTGTGCCCGTATTACCCTAAAATAGGAGGTATCCATAATATTTCCATGTTGGAGGGTAATAGCCTATATGTGTTTTGAAAATGCAAAAGGTTATCTTCTCCATACTTTAATTATTTATTGACTTGATGGTAAAAAACTCACTCATTTCTTCAATTACTGATAACAGTTCCATAAAAGAAAACAGAAGTAGGTTATGATCATTTCTTTTGAATTTACTGCCAGGTATTCTCAAGGTGCCCATGTTACTCAACTTAATTATTTATCCTACATTTGAGTAAAATGAAATGGACGGAAATAATGCTGAAAAATACTTGTACAACCAGACCTTAATTTTGGCAATCTGTCCAATCATGCTTCCCACAGCTCCAGCTGCTGCATTAACATAGACAACCTCTCCTGCCTTTGGTGTGCCCATATCCAGAAGAGCAATATATGCAGTAATCCTACAATATATCAGTAAAATTTCCCTATATTTTGTGCACATGAAAGCCAATGTAATAATAGTACATATTATAACACTGAATTGGACAGATGCATAGATTAGGTATGTAGGTGGATATAATGAAAGTATCTTTAGTTCTTTAAAGTGATTTGAAGATATTTCTGTTTATAGATATGAAAGACCTCCACATATATGTGTATATACAAAGAGCAACAATTCTCAGGGCTATCTTTCCACTGCAATCATGCAATTACACATCATTATCCAGCTTGGTTAGGCAAAACGATTTGTGTTAAAAAATTAGATCAGAATCCTTTTTAATTACCCAGTTGCTACTTAATTCTATTTGAACCATCTACGCTCCTGAAACGTATGTTAGTAAATGGTATGCAAAATATTTATAGAAGCTACAATCGTCAAGCAGCGGTCAACTTGCCCTGGCATCCCCATTGGTCCTAGGGTCAGTGCTGGAGGGAGGTTCCCCAACTCGGGCGCCCGCTGTATCTCGGGCAGGTCTTTGCTGTTCATGTTGACCACGGCGTGGGTCCTCCAGCCCAATTTGGTCATGTACAGCTCACCCTTTTTGAAACCGGCATGTTTGCTTTCAATAACCCTTTTTGAAAGTTAAAACATTTGGAGATTACTATTGAATTAAAATTCAATGACAGTTTTTATTTTTGAAAAAGATGAGAATTTTTCCACTTATAAATTTTATCCTTTTGGTCAGGACTTCTTTCAAATATACGTTTGTATAGTAGGTATCTTGAGGCAATACTGATTTTCCTACCTTGAAACTTGCTCGCCCACCATTACAGAATTCAACGGAAGGTCATTTGTAAAGATTCTGCAAGTATATTTTTATCAATGAAGTTTTTTTACAACAGTTTTGGTGAAATTGTGGTAACAAACGTAGATAATTATGTATAAAGGCCTATTCGACCAGTTATTTTAGCAAGCAGAAGAGCATTTAACAAAGGTAATTTGTTGTAACTGGTACCCAACGACCCAGAGAAGGATTTCTTCTCTTCATCAGATATGTCTCAGTTCTGAAAAAATATTGTTTTATTAGGCCTATGCATCGAAAGCAATTACTTATATATCTTATCTTATATCTTATATTTATATAAGATATTCATAGGGTCATATGGCAACCCTATGAATATCTTATATCAATATCACAATAGCATTGTAGCTTTTCATACATCCTAACATTATGACTTAGGCTATAACTTTTTTTCACAAGATGATAAAAGATGGAATTTCCAGTCTCTGTTTACTTCTGAGAGATTTGACTGGTCAATGAAAATCGGGCTAAACACACACGTACCTTTAAGCTTAGTATACTTACCTCATGTATGGGTCAACAGACAAACATACTGCTTCAAAGAGGACGTCTGGAAGATGTTGTCAAATGTAAATGAGGTGTTAAATCAAATGGAATGAATTCAAAGTTCATTCAAATAATAAATAATTATAGTGTTACAAACATTAGGAAACATCAGGGGCAGTGTACATGTACTAAAATTAAACACTAGCTCTCAACCTGCGACCCAATTTTAGTGTCTATTCAATAAACTTGTTATATTAACTTGTTTAGTATGTTATGAATGGAAAAAACGTAGAGGATTGGCTTTTTCTTTGAACTACGGAGATGTGTAGGGGCCGGGCCACACAACCCGGGCGGGTAACCCTGCGTAAAGATTACGCATCCAAACCAATTTGAATATCAGATAAATCTGTCTTTCTTTGAGTTATGTTCTAAAATGTATTTTACTTGTCTATTAAAAAAGTGACGAGTAAAGGTAGGAACCTGGCTCCCCTAGGCAATGTGGACTACCAAAAAGGACGGTATTGCCCACACTGACACTATTTACATTCTGGGCGTTATGACCTGTTTCTATAGCTTGTAAGGGGTTACGGGTTGAATATCTCAGTAGTCTTTCTAACAACTATCTCCTCAGATCTTATCCACATTTATAGATGGTCATAGATTAGATACATTATCTCCCTGTCAAACAAAGCCCACAAGGTACAAAGGTATTGAATTTTGTACCACGTCACTTTGGCTCAACAAATAGTGCAGTGTTGGAAATTACCCTTTTAATTACCTCTATATTGATAAATATATTTAAGCCTGGTCAAAACTTTAAAAGAAATGACGTTCATATCTGAAACAACCTTAAAGCACAGTAATACCTTTTGTTCAATCTGAAATATAGAATGAGCTGTATACAAGCTTGCCAGACAATTGCTGACAACTGTAACATACTCATACATTGCTGAAACATAATCTTGAAGTAGATACAACCAGCTTAAATTGTGTATGCATGACAATCAACCTCTTCAAATTGTACATGAGTGACACACAAATTTAATACTGATGTAATCTCAATTGTTAATGAGCGACACATATAAGTCAATTGTAACCCTGCAGGGCTGGATCCTGAGTCAGAAATCTGAATCCATCACTACTAAATAATTGTTGCTAAACCGACTGAAAAAAAAAGATAACATTAAATCAAGAATTAAATATAGCACGGTTTAAGAGTTTTACATTCTAAGAAAATGGCATTTGGGTAAACAAAGGAATCTTACCGCCTTCTCCTACAGCTGGCAAATCTTCATCTTGTAACTGAAGATCAGAATCTTTTGGAAGACCTTCAAAATGTTTAGCAAGAACCCACTTCTGTGCCTTCATGATTAGGATTGTATGAGAGTCGGGCGAGAATGAACTTGGCCAGCGTCTAGCGAAAGCCTTATAAATAGGTTGTGTCTACTATCAGCTGAAGAGGACGAGCCTACTCAGTGGGACGCACTTAAAAACCAAAGTGGAATCCTGTCTCTGTTTGCAGGAGTTCACTCTCCAGGTATAGACAAAAATGAGGGAATAGTATTTTGATTATGGAGACCATGCAGTATAAAAATTTCATTTTTACACATGTTTCTAGATACTGTACATAACTTAAGAATAATAAACCAACTGTACTTAACTTAAGAATAATATCCCAAGATGTTATTGCAGTTTAAAGGCAATCACGCCATTATATATATATAGATCTGACGTTAAGAAATTCTTTAATATTTGCACAGTGGTAGATATGCAGCTATATTTAACTAAAAATTGTGGAAAAATAGGGTGTTACTGAGGAAATTGTATGCTACGGTGCAGCAAAATTTTGCATTTTTTGTAAAATTAAAGTATAAATGTATTGAAAATGGATCATCAGATTGACTGTATTTTGGGAAATTACACTTTCCTTACAACATAACTTATTCAAACATAGTTTAATAATGCAGTAATATAAAATTAACTGTGTTAAGTAAGATTTTTATTTTCACTATGCATTTCAAAAATTGAAATATGCAAAAAGAATTCTTGTTAAAAGCCTAATTTTGAGGAAAGGATGTCTACAAAAGATTATCTGACCTTAAGAAAATTCTAAAAATTGTACATAATAGGGTGTATACTTTTATCTTTCATTTTTATTAAAAAACCATGGGATCACCATGGAAATTTGCACAGGAATTCTAATTTGTGCCCTGGAGATGGGCATATTTTACATGTTCTCTTGCCTAAATTCATGTAGAAATAAATCTAATAAACTCATATTAGTGTTCAGATAATAAGGTCTGATTCTCTCGCTTCCTGTATATACAGATTGGATATATAATCATATCCATTAATTTACTGTACTGATGTCGGTGGTCAGTCCATGCTCAGCAAGCTTAGTGTAGTGTTTACATCAGGGCACGCCTTAGCTATAACTCTTTGTCAATGTCAAAAAGTAAGGAGGAGTCTAGGTAATGACGTGTACTGTATCATCATACATAAGGGGAGCTATGACTGACTTTCAGTCAGAGTAAAGCTGAATGTTGTTGTGAGTTAACCATCCTGAAATATTTGCTTCCTGTGAACTTCTTTCAATGAAAATTTACTTTACTAGTTTCAATGGCTTTTGTCTGAATTACTTCCCTCCCAATTTGGAATTCGGAACACAAGATAACTGTTGTCACTCATTACGAAAGATCCTTTGGAACCTCGGTTAGAGTCAGTGGAAAGTGTTTGCACCACACAAGTGTCACAGTGCCTCGTTTCCATTCCGATCTGGGACCCTTGAGGTCGGTTCCCTATATTGAATGCTCTTTTCCTTTGTAATTTCGAGACATGACAGGACAGAATAAGATGCTTTTTGTCACTCACAAAATACCCACTCTCTTCGATTGAGTCATTGTGATATAAGAGTTTCTTAATTGATTTTCTCTGTCCCAATCATACAAATGAATTTAAATGAAGGTATATATTATGTATATGAAAAAGAGTAATGTTTTCTTGTAACTTGAGCCCCAAAATAATTGTACAACAATAATCACAATGTACAATTTCCCCAGAGAGAATTGTGTGCCTGTGTTGATCAGTAGGCCTACGCTCACAGACACACGGATATTTACTAGAAATATACATAGACCGAATAACAATGAGATGTGACTGTTCCTTTTTAAGTTGATAAAATAACTATTTCTTTAAAAAAAAAACCCACATATTTCTGAGAAATTTGAATGATGGAACAATTAATTACATTTGGTATTATTTTCGATATCACCGTAATTTGACATAGGAACCATTGATCTTGAACTTAGGAGATCTGTTTCGAGAACTGGGAATGGCATTGGGGTGGGTTGCAAAACTGTCTATAATTAGCGTGACCATTTATGATGCAATTGTCCACTTGCTATTTGAGTGACCAAGCGCCTTCCAAAAACATCCGCAATCTACCAGCCTCTAAGGATTTCACTCCGTTATAGTTCTAACATTGACATTTCCTTTAAATTTGGGGAAAAACAAGTTTAGTGCCTATGAATTGAAAAAATAGGGGGCCACCGTGATAACTTTTGAATTGAAAACATCACAAAATTGGCAAAAAACAAAAATTTCTGTATTTTCACAACTTAAAATAACTATATGAGATTCCTCAATCACATTAACGAAAATCATTGATTATGTTTTTAACTCATTTGATATGAAGTCAAAGTTAATCTTCATATATAATGCATTATTTGCCAAAAATACGAAAATAAAGTTATTTTGGGGGAATTTAATTGGGTGAAACAGGATCTCAATGCAAACATAACGATCACCTCACTATAGGAATTGCTAGATCATGACTGAAATTTCTCAAATGAACTTCTCTTCACACCTTTAAACATCCTTTCAAGAGACATAATGCTTTAGCAGAGTCAGCTTTCTGTAAATCAATAGGAAGATACTGCAAAGATGTCACTGCTCTCCAGTATGGAGAAAGCTTATTCAAAATTAACATGAAAACGACAGATTCATGGGTCTGACAGCCGGGATAATATGCTGCAATCAATTGAATACAAGTAATAGAGTATTCTGTTAAGACTATGCGTCGTATTGATAAATAAGTGCTAGGGTAGCAAACTGCTGCCTCATGCATGTAATATATGCTCAAATGCGTGCTAATACTAAAGCAGGAGAAAGACCAGTGCTTTTGAATACGTTTAATTAGCCAACTGACAATGTTCGGTGCAACATGGCGCTGCACTCTGCAACACTGCACAATATTAAGCCTTACAATACAACAAAATACAAACGTTTTAAAGTATTCCTGTTAGATTATCATTTTGTGAGAAACTATGAAAATACTGAGATATTTTGTACGTGCCTTTTTTTAGTTGAATGTTTAAATATCAGTTTGCTTCTCCGAATGTATGTCACTCAGAATTGCTGCCAACCCTAAAAGATTCACTTCACATGCTGTGCAAAACACAATCACTACTATATATCATAATATGCATTGCTGCTTTCCTAACAAAGTGGAGTTGTATAACCTTATGTGCATCTTACAAAAATCAATTATATGGTGAACATGATAGTGTACTAATGGCTTAGTACTTTTAATACATTGTTATGATATATAATCCAACACGGATCAGGCTTAGCAAGTCTACTTCTAGTCTACTCTTAGAGGAGACATTTTACGCTCCTAGCGCCACCTGTTAACCAGTATAAAAGGCGTTGCAAGGTAGGGAGCGAGCAGTTAGTGAGCAGTTAGTGAGTTAGTTGGTTAGAAGAAACATGTCTAACCAAGGAGTTATACCTGGAGTAAATACATCGACTCCGTGTAACAGACTGGAGTTTACCATTGTCCATTACCTCGGACATAGGATTGTGTTAGAGCTGAATACCAGAATGGTCTAGAAGGTGTTGGAGCAACTCGTGTTCTAAATGTGGTTGATTGCTTATAGGAGACGGGAGGTGGACTGATGAAGACTTATACATGGTGGCTTTGACTCGGGATGAGATGTTTATTGAATAAAAACCCTTTCATATTACGAAGCTCCCTCATCGTTCATTTCTTTTGAACTATTGGGAAGTGAATGGACAAACTTTAAACGCAGTCTGAATTACTCAGACATTCTGGAAAGCAACTCATGAAGACTTGGATATACACGAATCTTACGCAGTCTTAAATCAAACATTAACAATAGTTCATTTGGTGGAGATACCCGAAACATGACTTGTGCCGTTTTGCTCATCCTTGATGTCAGCCACCGGTGACTTTGAGGCTTCCTCTAACCCCAAGCCTCAATCTTTGCGGCCCGCAGGACACGATGTGTCAACATCATATACAGGGAATGTGGAAAACCGCCACCTGGTAGGTAATCCCTTAGACGGGGAGGCACAGAGACAGGAGGTCGCAGCCAGACCCAAGCAGCTCTGCCCCGAAGGTGCACAAAATTACCAAACCCGTGGCAGAGGTAAACCATTTCCCTGGCACCTAGGGTCCAAAGATAGGCCGGTTCTTGACGAAGGACTTGAAACCCTAACACACTCGGGACGAGTTGAAGGGAAGAACCGTCTCACGGAATATAAGCAATATTGGAACCCAGGGTACGTACCGCCTACGGACCACGAAACTGGTACTGGCTCTCAATCCACCTGTGTATCTGATGTGAACAATCTGTGGTGTAATCAAAGTGTTCCTTATCCTTTACTGCCCGCAGCGGGAGGTGAAGGCGAACAGGAAGTTTCCAATGGAGATAACCTATTTTCTTCAGGAAGCCTAAAACAACGACAAAACACCGCGGATAACTCCAGCCCATCAGGGGGAAAACGCCCCGAAAATCCGGTAATCCTACCTGATGGGAGCTCTCTCACCTGTCCATTACCCCAACGACTTGAGTTTACCAGTCACCCACTGGTAACACCAACTCACCCCAACCCGGGGGCGTCCATTCCTTATTCCACTGTAGCTAAGGGAAAAACAGTGGGAAGGGAAAGGGGAGTGGGAAGGGAAGCAGAGGGAAACAGCGAGAAAGTAGGCAATTTACAACCCTATCGATTAACCTACGGTGTAGAAACGAACCTAGACCAAGCTGGTAAAAGAGCGGGAATTCAGGCCTTTGATCCAGCCGAAATATTAAAGCAGTGGGCAGACACAGGCCCCGAAAAGCACATAGATTTAGAAAGGCTAAGCGATCAGGATAGTGAGGAAAATGTAACGCTTAAAGCACCAGATTTTAATACTTCAACTCAAGAATTGTATGATAAATACGAAAGTGAAGACGAAGAAGAAGATAGAGAATTAGAACAAGCTATCGCGAGTGTCAGAAAAGGTAGTCCTGATAGAAAATTAGCTAGAGAAGATAGATCAACCTCGTCTTCATACGAACTTATTACTGAGGACGGTTTAGACACAGGTAAGAAAGCTAAACTTGAAAGTGAGGACGAAATTAGTGTAGAGGAAATACCTGTGAAAGAACAGTGGGACGATCACGATATACAAAACCTCCACGAAAATAATATGGCGGAAGGAGGCGTTCCTTTGATGGATCTAGTAGAAGAAAGAGAGGAAAGAGATCAACGCCAACAACCCGATGAAGGGGGAGCTGGGGGTGTAGATCTGGGGGCAGGGCCTCCTAACCGTGGGATGGGCCCTGGGGGACCCCAACAAAACAATGGGAATGGCCAGATACTAATCCAGCAGCCGGGCCGAGGCGCGCCGGCAGGAGGCGGGATAGACCTTGGGCCCATACAACAAAATATGTTGTACCCTTTTATAAGGCAGGCAATGGGAGCCCCTATACAGGCAGGTCAAGGAGGAGGGGGAAACCAACAGGGTCAACAGGCCCAAGGGGGCCAAGATAATCAGGCCAACCCTCCTCTTAACCAACAGGCCCAAGGAGGCCAGGATAATCAGGCCAACCCTCAGAGGGCTATTCCTCCTCTTAATCAACAAGTTCAAGGGGGCCAGAACGATCAGGCCAACCCTCAAGGACTTATTCCTCCTCTTAATCAGCAGGTCCAGGGAGACCAAGGTAATCAGGCCAACCCACAAGGGCCTAACCCTCAGCAAAACCTTCTCAATAACCCTCCTCAAAACCTTCTCAATAACCCTCCTCAAAACCTTCTCAATAACCCTCCTCAAAACCCTATTAATAATCTCCCTCCGAATCAGCCCAATCTGGGAATAAACCCTGGGGGACTCCAGCAACCCGGTGCAGGGGGAAATGGTGGTGTGAATCCGGGAATACAACAGCCTAATCCTGGGGTAAACCTTAACGCACTGCAACAAAATGATGGGGGAGGCCAACCAGGCCAACAGCCCGGCCGGGCCGAGCCAGCGGGAGGTGGGGTCGATCAAAACCTGCTCCCTCACCTGTTGCAGGCGATGGCACTCGCAGCCAATCTTAACGCAGGCCGAGGAGGAGCGGCTAACCAGCAGGGTCAGCAAGCCCCAGCCGGCCAAAATAACCAAGTAAATCCACCAGGACCCAATAACCCTCCCCCGAACCAGAACAACAATCCTTTCCTTAACCAACCCAACAACCCCCCAAACCCACCGAACCCTCCGCCGCCCGGACCGCCAGGTCCACCGGGCCCACCAGGTCAGAACAACCCTCCAAACCCACCGAATCAACCAAATATTTGGGAAATTCTACCACGGTTGAGCCAGGCACTGGGGCAAACACCAGCGCCAGTGCGTGAAACGACTCACAGTGGTCACCAAAGGGGACCAAACATTAGGTTACCGTGGTTTAGTGGAAAAGAAGACGAGCAAATAGAAAAGTATTTCAGGGAATTAAAACGACTGAAAGCTATCTATGACTGGTCGGACGCCCACCTCCTGAATATGGCGCTGTTAGGCCTAAAGGGAAGGGCCGACGACTGGGCAGGAGCGTTAGCTGAAAGTGAGAAAGACTCATTTGAGAAGCTAGAAGCCCAAATGACCAAGATCTTCGGTGATCGAAGAGCTAAGTGGCAGAAACACGCAGAGTTCTGTGGCCTTAAACAAGGAAAAGACCAGAGCGTGATCGAATTTGCAGGTGTTCTGAAACAAAAGCAAGTTAAAGCAGAGGCGAGTGAAAGCATGATGTTAGCTGTGTTTTTAGAAGGATTAAAACAGGGCGTAGCCAGGCAAGTAGCTATACTGGACCCTAAGTCTTTCACCGAAGCGGTGGATTGTGCAACGAGGTTAGAATCGTTGGACAAAGGCAAAGGGGGAACTAAAATATCTAATGCAGTGAGCGAACTGGCTGGAGGCCAAGAATCAGAGGAGACCGCGGCCCTAAACTCCATCTCCGAACGATTTGGAGTGGTGCTGGCCCGACTGGAGGCCGCTCCATGGTTTCAGAAACCAAAGCCAGGGCAAAGCGGGACTCCCCAGAGTGGTGGTAACTTTAAACAGCAAGGTTATGAGAGAAAAGATAGGTACGAAAACCAGAAAGGTGAAAGAAATTCAGATCAGAAGCCTAAATCCAATATCGCCCCGAACAGAGAGGCAGATAAGGGAAAGAATCTGCCAACTCAACAGAAAGTAGAGAGACCCAGGTTGCCTTTTGATGAAAGTAAGTTTTGCATCATTCATCAACAACATGGTCACTCTACAGAAGCGTGCTTGTGGTTAAAGAATAGGTTGAGGGAAAAACCCCCGCGGATCTACAAAGATAGCAAAGCCAGTGGTACCGAACAAAAGAATCAGGGAAACTAGAGGAAGGGTCCGTTCATTCCACGATAGAATTAGGCGCAGTGGACGGACCGGCTAGGAGAGAGATAGGAGACGAAGCATTTTTCTTAACGTTAAGATTTGATGATCAGAAGGAGGTTAGATCTTTAGTAGACACAGGAGCGAGCGATTGCTTCATGTCCACCCATTGTAAACGACAGATCCCTAAACAATGCATTTTAGATGAATGGAAGGTATCGAAGGGAAACATCAGTTTGGCAGACAACTCGTCTCAAGTAATACTAGAACAAATTAGATGTAAGTTTTCAATCCAGGGATCGGTGGTCTGCTATGATTTCAACATAGTGGACGATCTATGCCACCTAATAGTAATCGGTAGAAACTTATTAACAGTGCTTCGATCAGATTTATCTCTACCAGGCGCAAAGATAGAAGTGTTTTGTGGAAACCCTATAGTTAGCAAAGAAACAGTGAAAATTCCGCCGGGGAATGAATGCATCATACCGGTAACCACTCGAGAGCCGCTGGGATTAGACTCACCGGTAGCTTACTGCGCACCGGCGGTAACCGCACCAGTCCTAGTAGAGGGGTGCGTGAATACGGTGGGAAGCCAGTGGTGGATCAAAGTCATGAATCCGCTAGATGAAATGCAAGAAATCACTCCCCAGGAAGTATTAGCTTTTGCGGAAGAATGCGCAGTGCCTGAGGTAAACCAAAATCAGATAGAGGAGTTCCTAGACTTGTGTTATCTAACTAAAACAGAGACCCCAATGTCCATCTGTAGGATTTCTGTAGAAGTAATGAAAGACGCAGTGCAAATGGAAAGCCAAACCTCTGAGGAGAAATCCCGAGGTAAAATGGATGAAAACGTGAGTAAGATAGATCTGTCCGAATCGTGCTTAAACGAAGAACAACAGGTAAGGTTTAGGCAAATGCTTAATAACAATAGAAATGCACTAGCGTTCTCAATGGAAGAGTTAGGTCACTGTGAAATAGCGCCGATGAGAATCATTGTGGATGAGTCGCAGGGAGTCATAAGTTCCAGACCATACCGATACTCTCCACAGAAAATGGATATCATCGATGAACAGGTTAGGCAACTCATAGATATAGGTGTCATAGAGCCCAGCGAATCGGCTTGGCGAAGCCCGCTGGTGGTAGTGCAGAAGAAAGACGGCAAACCTAGGCTCTGTACAGACTTTCGCATGCTTAATCAAGTCACTTTTAAAGATAAATTCCCCATGCCCACGGCTCGCTCGCTTTTCCTATATATGGCTTACAAGAAACCCACTATGTGGACAGCTTTAGATCTGTTGAGCGGCTATCACCAATGTGTAATCGAAGAAGACAGTAGAAAATATACCGCTTTTGAAACCCCGATGGGTGTATATCAGTATAAGCGTGTACCGTTTGGCTTAGTTGGCGCACCTTGGCAATTTACCAAGGTAATGGCCATAGCGCTAAAGGGATTGATTCCTAGAACATGCTTAGCATATTTAGACGACGTAATTGTCTACGACACTACATTTGAAGAACACCTGGCGAGCGTTGAGGTGGTTCTCCAAGCTTTGGCGAAAGCTAATCTCAAACTGAAACCGTCAAAGTGTGAGTGGTGCCGCAGTGAAATCAATTTCCTCGGCCATGTAGTAAACGCAGAGGGTGTGGCTACACAAAGGGTAACCACAGAAAAGATTACAGCCTTTAACCGTCCACATAATGTGAAAACCATTAAATCATTTCTGGGACTGTGTAATTACTACCGATCATTTGTCCCAAACTTCGCTGATCTAGCAAAGCCTTTAAACCGGCTGCTAAAGAAAGAAGTCTATTTTGAGTGGACAGAGGCCTGCGAGGAAGCGTTTCAACAGTTAAAGAAATTGCTGACCTCGCCGCCCTTACTAATTCATCCAGATATAGGAGGGCACTTCTATCTACTAACTGACGCATCAGACGCCGCGTGCGGTGCAGCGGTTTGTCACAAACTAGATGAAATCTATCGTCCGGTTGCTTTCTGGGGATGTACTCTCCGGGACGCCGAATTAAATTATTCAGTAACAGAAAAGGAGGCTCTGGCAGTAATTAAAGGCATTAAGAACTATGAGGACATGTTGCAGGGAGCTAAAATCACAATAGTGACTGATCACAAACCATTGATTCCCCTGCTACAAAGTGCCTACAAAGCCCCGTCAGCCCGGCTGAGACGGTGGGCTTTAGCGTTATCAGATTTTGATTTTGAAATCATATATGAGCCAGGAGCGACTCATTTTCTACCGGACTATTTGTCTAGAGTCTATCATGAGCATGTCCCCGGTGAGGAATATGAACCCGCCGTGGGATGTGAGTTATTTGAGGCCGAAGTTCAGGATGAAGAGCTTTCTGTGGCTACGGTATTAAACGCGCAACTCCAAGATGCAGAGTGCGCGCAATTAATAGACTACCTGCAGGACGGAGACCTACCAACAGATCCCATTGAAGCTAGGCGAATAATGGACCAAGCTGATTTTGTAGGAATGGTAGCACCGGGAGTACTGTGTAGGTTCAACATAAAAAGGTATAACAAACACCAAGACCAATTGGTCAGACTGAAACCCAGGATGATAGTTCCAGGTAGGTTAATTCCCAAAGTCCTGAGACTATTACATAATGATATCTTAGCTGGAGGACATGTAGGGATCAGTAACCTCACTACCAAAATCTCTGAGAAATTCTACTGGCGGAATATGAACGCCGACATAGTAGACTATGTAAAAGCTTGTGAGACCTGTTCTCTAAGAAGACGGGCCCCACATTTCAAGGCCTTAGCTAAGTCTTGGGAGAGACCAACCCGACCCTTTGAGGTAGTACAGTGTGATTTCATCGGGCCACTAAAGAAGGCTAGGGATGGGTCAAAATACATCATGACCTTCATAGACCTACTAACAGGTTGGCCGGAGGCTTTCTCCACGAAAGACTCTACTGCCCAAACCGCGGCCAACTGTTTCCTAACCGGGATAGTGTGTCGGTACGGACGGGTAAACCGTCTGCACACAGACCGGGGAGCGGCCTTCCTCTCAGGGCTATTCAGGGAAATCACCACACGACTAGCGTGCAAGCAAACGTTCACTACCGGGCGAATGCCGACTGGCAACGCTCGAGTAGAAAGACTACATAAAACCATCGAAAACCTGATTGCTTATTATATCCCTGACGATCACTGTAACTGGGTCGATCTACTTCCCATTGCATTATGGACAGTTAGATCCACAATCAGTGTACGGTCGGGATACAGCCCGCACACCCTGCTGTTTGGCAGAGATCCAATCAGTATGGGAATGCCTGAGCAAGGAACAATTCCTGAAACGCTGAACGACTGCGAGTTTTTCATGCAAACCAAGGATAATATTGCTATGTTTAGGAATATGGCTGAAAGAGTAGTTCAAAACTACGAAAAAGATCTGAGACTGCGAATTGATGAGCGGGCGCGGCCCACCCAGATGTACGAAGGTGATATGGTATACATGTACGACCCTTTAGCTAGTGAAAATAAAGCGTCTAAGTTCTCAAACAGGTATACTGGGCCATTCAGGGTAATTGAAACAAAAGGAGACCACCTTGTTAGACTAGTGTCTTTAAAAACTGGAAAACAGGTCCCACATCTAGTAAACATTTCAAAACTCAAACCTGCACATGGGCCCTGGTCTCCCGCTGTCCCTCATAACATTCCCAAACTGGTGAGAGAAGCGAAAATCACTAACTCAAAAGGGGCAGATCCTGACCGAAACCCTGAATTGCATCACACTCCGACGGGTGAAATCGCTGAGGAAGATGGCGAAATAAGGGGTGCTGAGACTGAAAACTCAACGGGAACGACCGGTCCCCGTGAGCATGATGCAATTCCAATGGCCAGGAAGGTACCTACACAAAAACCTGGTCCAAGTCCCACTGATTTAGCAGAAACGGATGGGCAAATCACTGATGGTCAGGGCACCAGTGTGGACACCACGCTGTCCACAAACTTATCCTTTGTCCCTAATAAAGCCGCCTGTGAACGGGGAACAGCTGGCGATAATGGACAGAGGAAACGCAAACGAGCTAAACGAAGGGGCAAAAACCAGCCGTTGGAGGGGAGATCCCCTCCAGGCAACAACAAGCCCATAAAACTACCCTGCGGTGATGTGCCGATCTTGGATACGTCGGAACAGAGCCCAGGAAAAACAGTAAAGGACCATGTCCCGACGAAAGGTGGCTATAACCTACGTCGGAACCGCCGCCCTAACTACGTCGCTCTGTCCAACGGCGGAGAGAGCGACGACATGGATGATTAATGCAGGAAATTTAGCCGCCCTGTGAAAATAAAGGTTCGGC
This sequence comes from Lepidonotus clava, assembly GCA_936440205.1. Lineage (NCBI taxonomy): Eukaryota > Metazoa > Annelida > Polychaeta > Phyllodocida > Polynoidae > Lepidonotus > Lepidonotus clava. Next base: position 38,294,408 of record OW387141.1, read on the forward strand.
GGAGCGGCACCGTTAGCGTCAGCGCTAATGGAACAGGTGGTCCACCTCACGACCACCTCGCCGCGCCCAGGGGGCGTGGCAGAAAAGGGGGGGTGCGCACACCAGGGGAGCTGCCAGTGGTTGGGCGTCATCTCTTGGGACCGGATGCAAGCGTTCCCCCCCACCTGAAACAAGATACAGCTCCAAATATGGAGACAGCATGGACAAGCGGATCGGTTATAATTTCGTGGATCCGCGCCGACCCACCAGTCGGTCCGCAACTCTGCTCCTAGACGGTCACCTCTGCTGCAGGTGATTGTGCGCGCAACCTGGCCTGGGAGGAAGCGGAGATAGAAATTGATTCTGTCTCTGAACAGAAGTTGGAGATAGAAATTGTTCAACTTCCGACTTCTCCTGGAAGGAGCAGAAAGAGAACTTAGCTGGGACACTGATCCACCGACTCATGGGGAACTGTCTAGCCCTCCGGCCACATAGCAATCCAAAGGGAACTACTACTTTCCCTGCGGACACGGAGGGAAGAATCATCGTCCCCCTGAGAATGAAACGGATTAGCCGGCCCCACCAGAGGGTGCTGCCTACCAAAGGAAGGTTCGTTGGGCCATTCTTTTAGGATTTTACCAAATGAAAGAAAAGGCAGCCGAGAAGGAGAGTGTTAGAAAACAACCGGCTCAGACCCTTAGGCGGTGGAGTTGGCCGGGCCGGGGCGGTGTCCGTCCGGACTCGACCGACGCCGGGATTGCCCGGAAGAAGCCAAGGACACCAGCCCGGCGGCCCACCAGAACGACCACAGGCGGAGCCAAGAGGTCCGCCAAATCGGCTCCAGCCAAAAAGAAGACAGCAGAGAAAGACTTCTACAATTTATCTGAGGTGAGTGACGCGGAGCCCGAGCCAAGGCTAACGGCGTTGGCCAAGCCGGTTCAGAAGGAAGAAGCGGTCAACCAACCAGTGCAGATACAGGCCGGCTGGTTCTGGGACCTTACGCAACCACTGTTCCAACTATTTGAGACTGTTGACGAAATTAGGAGAACAGTAGGACTAGATGTGCCAAAATCAAACAAACAGTTAGCTGAGATTAAAACTCAGGTAGCTCCTTTTATTCAAAGGACCACACAAAACTCTAAATGCGTCAGGGAAAGTACCAGCCTACAAACAAAACGAGGCGGCCGACCTCTGCCCATTCTGGAAAGGCGATCGGGAGGGGAACAGCTAACCGTCGCCGCTCCAGGACTAAAAGTGGAGGTAGCACCCGGTCAACACGCGCCAACCCCACCGGTGGGGAACGGGCCAGCGGGAGCTCCCCTCCTCCACCACTTACAGCCTGCGGACCCCGCTTGTTTAGACTTGAGCAGCTTGACAACGAGCTGCAACGCCAATCCCTCACCACTGCTATGGAACCAGCCGCAGTGGACGCCAACCAGCCAGCCGGGGGGCCCACTGTGGCCGAGCCCACTCCCAACGACAAACCCACCGCAAGTACCAAACCCATACCCCTCGAACCAACCGTCGTACGACCCAACGGGGGCCGTTTCGGACTGGAACCTACTAGGCCAAGACCCCTCAGAGCAATGCGCCCCTCGTCCTGCGAACGTATGAGAGGCTTAAGAGTCACGGTCACCAAGGATGAGAGCGGGATCATCAGGCGAGTGGTAAATGACAACGGGCAAAACCTCTACGAGCATGTCCCAAACTAAACAGACCAGGAGGCCCGAGAGGAGAGCATTTTTCGGCGCATGGATGTTAGTAATGCGCAGAAAAATAAGGTAACTTTACTGTGAACATGTTTAGATAAACTGCAAAATTAACTTTCTCAAACGATCGCTAAGGCAAAAACAAGGACAATGAAGTGGCTGGTGCTGTTAGTATTAGCTATAATAGGGGGCATTAGGGGAGTGCATAACGACTCCGGCCCACCTGAAGGGCTAGCCCCTAACGCTGAAGTAATAGCTTTAGAACAATATGGAGTAGTGTTAAAACCAGGGAAGTTAATGTCCACCGCGGATATAACACACGTTCGACAGGGCTTCCTAATCGCTATTCCAAGGAGGCGCCCCTTCAACAAAGCTACCTTTGGCCAGGTATGTCACCGATATCTACAGGGAGGAGACGCCCTTGATCGGGCCTGCTATCATATCAGGTCGCTGGTCAGTTGGATGGATCAGACGTCACAGGCGCTTAAGGGTCGGTACCGAGAAGTTCTTAATGAAACCTTAAGTTCCCTAATAAAAAACACTCAACAAGACCTTCAAAATCAAGAGTCGGAGTTAAAATCTAGTGGAAGGATCAAAAGGATGAAGAAGTTGCCCACAATGCTAGACGATCCAGGGTGGCCGACCTTTCCTCTTCCAACCTCTTGGAATCAAGGACTGGCGGCTGATGTCAAATATAACCGAGAATTGATTAGAGTATTGCAGGAGTCTTCGAACCAAATGATCGAAGACTTGGCTCTGATGAATGAAAAACATGACGAGGCTGTCGAAAAGGTTAACCATGTCGTGATAGGCCTACTGGACAATCTAAGATCACTAAATAAGGCACACAACACGACTCGCCGAAGGTTAAAACTAGTGCAACATAAGGTGGATTGGATGGAACTGTACCTGAATATGATACCGGTCGCTCTAGAAGACAAGTTAGGAGAGATGGTGTATCTTCAACTAATGGTAGAGCAAACTCGCGTGTTCAGGAAAGGTGTACAGCGCCTGACGCGGGGCCAGCTGACTATGGACTTGGTACCCCGCCAATATATGGTCGGAGCGGTCCAGGAAGTGAACAGATACCTGAAGGGGATCCACCCCAGGTTCCATGTCGCGTTCACAGATCCTTCCTTCTATTACGAGAACAGTCAACCTTCGTTCAAATTCAATGAAACCACTCAGGAATTTATAGTGTATGTAAGGGTGCCTGTGGTGGCTGATGAACATCTGTTCCGGGTCTACGAAGTACTAACTTTTCCTGTGCCAGTGACGGTTAGGGGGCGACGTAAGAAGGACGCTCTCCAAATTGTTAATCTACCCAAAAGTGTCGCCATGTCCATGTCCCGCCAGTATTACGTACCATTGGCTAGTGGCAGTTGGTCAGGTTGTTACGGACAGACCATCACGCTCTGTAAGGACCTACCTTATATGAAAAAGATTACAGACAACACCTGCACTGCTGCGCTACTGAGGCGCGACGACCTAGCGATCCAAGAAAAATGTGAGCTGGACTATCTGCTGGAAGCAGACTTCGGAGAGATGGCAGTGTATCTAGACGACGGAGATATGCTGGTGGTCAGCGCCGACACCCGAGGCCAAATGATTTGCAGAAACCAGCCTGCGGTCGGAGTAAACATAGAAAATTATGCAAGGGTTCAGGTGGAATGCGACTGTGCATTCCAAACACAAGGAGCATGGATACCGTATAGCTTGCGAAATTGTGACAGGCACACCAGGATCACCACGGTTGTGTACCCACATAATGACCTGTTGGAAGCAGCAAGTCGTGTGAAGGGGTGGGACATGAATTTCACGACGTCCAAAAACGAACCCACTATGTTGGAATCAGACCCTATCCCTGAAACAATTAGGAAAGACCTGCTGGAGATCGAGGAAAGCCTGAAGGCCAAAATACCTGTAACCTCCTTGGCCAAACGAATACAAAAACACCGTAAAGACTTGGCCAAGGGTATCAAGAAAGCGACTGACCGTTATGAGGTGGAAAAACACGCCCCGTGGTTCTCTATAGGCAACTTCGGAGGCGGTTTTGGTCTCCTCACCATCTTTTGCATAGTGGTAGCTGTGACAATTATTGGATGTGTTCTCTGGAAGTGCTGGCGGAACCACCAAGGCAAGGCTGCCCTGGCCGGACTAACCATGACTTTACCTCGGGCCATGGCCTTAGAAGCGGCGGACCCGGGGGAGCTGCTGCGCAGTGAAAAGGAACTAACTGGATGCCCGGACACGACCGCCAACCCCACTGCGGTGGCAGTACTTGCTATATTACTGGCAGTACTCGTCATCGCCATAGTGGTCCTCGTGTGGCGAAAGTGGAGAAATATTAGAGGAAAAACTGTGGATGGGTTGTACGTACAGTTTGCCAACCCACATATGATAGAAACATCTTCCTGGGCGAACTGGCTATGCCTTCAGACCACACTTATACTGAAGGCTATGTGCTCATTAGGGATCTACTGGTAACCCAGCTGTGTCTGAAGTATACTCTGACGGTAACCTGGGGGGCGCAGCTGATGGGAGCAGCGACTAGACCTGGACAGCACCCATCTAAGGTGCCACTACCCGACACCCTGAGGGTATCTAAAAAACTCGCCCGTCTGATGATGAGTAACTTAAAATACAATACCAGGGCCAGACTACTGAGATATTCCTCGGGGCTAGCCACTCCTGTACCCATGGGAGTACCTCGCCTCATCGACGCAGGGTGGTCCGATGTCGGAGCGGACTGGCCTCAACCGGTGTTGGGACAAGGAACAATGCCTAACGCTCCTCCTAGATCGACCACGCCCACCTCAACGGCGACCGGAACAGGATCTGCACGAAAGACAATAAGGCCAGGGACATCCGAAATAAATCCAGGAACGGTTTATGAAGTTATCATATGACAATGTAACGAGTGGTAAAACCTGACCTAGTACTGTACAGGGAAAATTGGTGAATTAATGACACAAAGGGTACTAAAACTAAAATGTTACAGGAAGTTCGCTGGGCAATACCTGTTTGGGTAGGTAGGGTTCTGTTGACTAGCCTGAGCAATAAGGATTCACCAGTCAGGAAAAACTTAGTTCGGGTAGGCTGGTCCAACCGTCTCTCTATGGACCCATGGGTTATCTAAATTTCTCTCAAGTCGAGTGTCCCATGCCCGGTAGCCTAGCTCAACACTCTAATTGTTATTGATTTGGCAACTCTTTTAAAGTAGGGAACCATTTGGAACCGATCCTAGTGTCGCAAAATTTTAGCATTTTAAAAGAAAAACTCAAAATTCTGTATAAAACCTAAGAGCGCTCAACGGGACCAATGCTCCCAACGAGCGAAGTGAACTTCCCCAAGCAAGTACCATCTACACCTGACCCCTGTGCTGTTGTTACCGCTAGGATCGGGCTGCAGTACAGGAGCCACTTGGGGAACGCCACTGTCTATTCTTTAGCATGCTTACATATATACTCTTCTCAAAGATGAGGGGGTTGCACAAGCGGCAGGAGCCTGCCCACAGGCCTGGTGTCAGTGGTGCCTAACAGGAGGCAGGACGTTGGGGTTACGCGTCACCGACGCTGCGAAGGGCACTGGGGTGGACGCCCGACCATGGCAGTCACTATGCCCCGGGTGGATTGGCTCCTGACAAGCGGTCCCTTCATCACAAAAAAAAAATCGACGAGTAGAAAGAAATTTACCTAAAAACTAATATATAAAGCAAACCAATATTTGTGTAACTAAGAGCTCTTCCTCAGGGAATTTGGGGCAAAATATAATAAGAAAGCAATATAATTAGTAACATTCTCAGGGGGGACGCTCCGTGACAGCACACGAGAGTACCTGATACGTGGCTCGTTTGCTCCTGGCATAGACACGCTGCAGCGGCAAGGATATGTGCAAATCCTGACAAGGCGTGCTATATTTGGGAGCTATAACGGAGGTCACAAGGAAATGAAGTTACGGGACAACAGCGAATTGGTGACATTCACAGGGTGCTCGGCTCTCTCTCACTATATCGCGACTCCCTCAGACGGGACAAGCTATCCCTGGGGGGGAGAAGCTGTAGCGAAAACTCACAAGGCGGTGGAGCGAGGTGCTGTCCTTATTAATAGCCCCGTCGTCTTGGTTATGTGTAAATGACCACTGAATCACCGTATGTCTTAGGTCAAAGGATCCTGACTTTAACATAAAAGTCAGGATCCAACGACAACTAGTATATGAACAACTGCCCATAAATCAAGACTAAATTATTTAGACCACTTTTAGACCAGTTTTAATCGGGACAGAGACAAAACGGCAAGAAGTCAAGTTTCGACCCGGGTAATAAATTAGAAATAATTAAAATTAATAAAGAAAATGAACGGCTTCAGAGCTGACCGCCGTCGAGGAAAAGAAAATAAAATAAATAAATGAAAATTAGTCTTGACCGCCGTCGTGGCGCTAAAAGTATCCAGGTCTCCGCTCAACAGTTGAGCTGAAGAGGGGGGACATGGATTACTGATTCCCTGATGAACAAGCTACAATAAACTTGGTTGACACCCAAAGCTAATAAGATTACCCAATCTATTAGAAAGGAGATAAATAATTCTAACTCTGTCTTTAGCACTACCTATCCCTGCCCGGCATGCGCATAGTTAGGATAAGCTGGGGGCGGAGTCTTTTCAGGAGTAGTCTTGACTCTCCACAAGAGAAACGGGCATAGACCTGAACAAGAAAACGGGTTTAACCTGGTACTGTACTTCGGTAAAGGCCCGACTTACTAGGTGCTGTCTGAAAGTAAGTGATCTCAGGAGATGCATTTACACATCTCTATAATTTAAAGGGGGTGTAGGCTGCATATTTAAAAAAAAAAAAAATATATATGCAGTCTGCTCCCAATTATAGCAATGGAAACTCGGTGCTACCCATTCTGGTCCTACGAATGGGAAAGTACCGACAAACCACGTGTAACTAATAAGGACCGGGAATCAGATCAGAAATGAACCTGAATCTGAGACCCGATCCTCTAGTGATAACTAAGCAAGGAACGAATAATCTCGACCTCCCTTGTACAGTTAATACTTAATGTCCTTTAATGACATTTATACCTCACGGAATGAAAACGCTACCCCACCGCTAGTCATGTGGTTTTTCCATATAGTGTAGTGTATACGGGAGACAATGAGATGTTACTGGTAACATAGGTATAATAATTATTCAGTGAACTGTTTGGAGTTGGTGGCGCACCCGTTTGCATTATCAGAAAGGCGCCGCTACCCAATATAAAGTGGAACTCGGTCTTCAGACCCCAGGCTGAATGTAGGGGGTGAACGCCGAGCTACCACCTATAACTAGCAGAAAGAGAAGGGATTTTGTCGCAACAAAATCAATCAATAAGAACAAAACTGGGTTTTTAAAGCGAACGCTTCATAAAATGGAGTCAAATATGTTAGAACAGTTGTCACCCTTGAAGGGGGTGTTAAATTGTTTGCGTATAAATCTTTGGAGTGTGTTGGGTAATTATTCTATCACACTGTACAGAAAGAGTGTTATCAAGAGTACTGAACCTTGTGACCTCTTAAGGTAAATCACCAGGGATCCAACCCCTATCATTATTCTTATCTCCCCATGAGGTCGTTTGGGGAATCTGAGCGGGACAGTTTTGCCTCACATCTCGGGCATTCATGAAACCTTTGTAGGTGGATGTTCTTATGATGGCTCAACTCCAACCTGTGGGTACAGGCTTTCACGCATTCATCGCAAAGATATCACTAGCTGAGGTGTTTGGAAACCTCAGGTGCTGAGAGGCGTGGTTCTGTATTCAGTGGAACGGTGCCCACATGGGCCCGATCTATGAACGCACGAGCTGCCGCAGTGTACACACATGTATCTCTGCAAGGGACGCTTGATAATCTTTGTGATGTTGGTGCCTTTCTAACTCTTAATAAGGATACCATTCCTTCTTTCATTACATTCATACAGAATCTTCATTTGGGAGTTCATTCAGTGTCTTAGAGACTTCATCTCGGGCTCCTCACAGTAGTATTTTTTCCTCTTCGAGACGACTTTGACCATAATGCTCACTCTAACACTTATTCTAACACGATGACACTGACGAAGTCTTGCTGTTAGACTAAAACATGGGATGGGTATCTGTGGCCTTCGCCACTACATCTCAAACTTACCTTGGAGTCGCCAACAGCTCGTTGGACGGCTCCACCTGTGGTGTCGCCTTACGTGGCCGACACGTCAATCTTACCAGTACTCTGTAAGGGGGACAACTCATCAAAGAATTCTGTCACAGCCAATCTAATGCTGGGAAGTCTGGACCAAAATACTTGGTCACCTACAGTCACTTAAACTTACCGGGGTGAACACCCTGGGAAGCGCTTGTTACCTAAGGCACCCCATGTGAATTGTTTCCAATGTAGACATTTACACTAATGGTCTGTACGTATAACGACTAAACAAAGAATCCTGTTACAGCGAATCTGATGTTGTAACTCTCAGACCAGAATCTCTGGCCACCCATACCAGATTATCATGTGCAGTGTCAGTCCCCAACAGTTAACAGTATCAAATAATAACAATACGATACGAATTACCCACACTCCAGAAAACCTACTTAGATCGGTAATAGCAACAAACCGCTAATCAGAAAACCCCCTAATATCGCCCAACCACGCGCGAAGTAAAATGCTTGATCATATTAGTCTAAACAATCCGCCCACTAAAAATTATACAGCCTGACGCTTTTCAGTGCCAACCGTGTCACATTGCTTCATTTACATCACCCTAACATACCGCGGGACCTGGAAAAGATAATAAGTTTAGTACACAAGGTCCTAGTTCTCAGCCCGCGTCCACCATCTTGGAACCAAAAGTAAACACCAGGTGGCCGCCCACGCTACCCGTTACAAAAATCACCAGCGAAACAGTTTCTGGTTCCGGGAATGACATCAGCTTCCGGAATTCAACCACGTGAAGGCGAGCTGAGAAAACTACTGACTAACTCCTGACCAACAATCTCCTTAAATCTACGATTAGTAGCCTACCTAACATGCAAGAAACGGTGGGAAAAGGAAGATACAACTTACCCGATCTCGGAGCGGTGGTTAGAAGGGCGGCTCCACGAGAAGGACGAAGGCCCGGCAACGAGCAAGGTAGACGACGGGTCCCGTGGCAACAGTCTTATGTTCCTGCGGCTCCTGGTGAACATCTGGCCAAAGGCCTCCGGAGAAAAGAAACACTGTCCGGGGTATCCTGGATAAAATACATCTTAGTGGACTAGGTGCTGATCGGGAATTAAATCACCGGAATCACTCGGTGAAAACAACCCGGAATTAAGTGTTCCAATCACAGGCCGGGAATTGGATCCAGAAATTACTTGTTGGAAATCACTCCGATAAATTAGAAAAAAATTAATATATACAAAAGAGTGCCGGCGGCCTACTACTGAAGGGGCAGTCTGACAAAGACTCGGCCCAAAGCCCGGGCCCAACGACGAAGCAACCGGGTTGACGGCATGTAGCCATCTGTCAGCTCGCGGAAATCGTTGACCGTCATTACCCCGTCCGCGACTACCTTGGGCCGGTGGAGTGCGTGACCAGTGTCAACCGTCGGAACCGCATACCACTCGTTGGCTCTTCTGACCTCTCTGCTGACTCGCGGGATGATCCGGTTCAGCCACTTTTGTAACGAGCTATCACTGTCAGTCAACTCCCAACTCCGGGCATCAAAACCGGAGGGAGTGGCCAAGATCAGGGTGGCTGGGATGGGATGGGCTCGCAGGTTCAGGAACGCCTGGTTAAATAGTTCCGCATAAAAGTTCACTACTCCATCCGGGTTAATGAATAGTGGCAGGTAAAGCTTCAATTCTCTGTCCCAAGTCAAAATGTCGAGGAGGTTAGTCATAACTATTAGCACGTCTTCCGGGTAGAGCATGTGATGGGCGAAGGCGTGCCCCGCCAACTCCGCTGTCGTTGCGTCCTCGCTCGGAAAAGTTACAAAATAATGGTCGGTGCTGCTCCGGATTAGATCAGGATAATCCTGGAGTCCGGCCTCCCGGTTTGAAGAAAAAATAGCCACTCGGACCATGGTGAACTTGTGGAGGATAGAGTAAAATGAACGAAGATATAAAAAACACGTCTTAACTCTGTAAAAATACCGCCGGCACTGATTAAAATGACGTCAAAACGAGGCTAATTTGGAAAACCCCTTTTTGATCCAAAAGATCCAAATTCTGAAATCGGCTAGCATGATCAAAGCATCGTATAATTTCCTATAAAATCTATGCTAAACTAAAGTTTAGGTCCCCAACCAACGTAATCAAGCGCCAGAATTAATTCATATCGGCCCAAAATATCAGGTCGAACAATCAAACTTGAAAGTTTGATCGAAGCAGAAATTTGCCATCCGGGCGCTTTGCGCCCGAAGGATCCAAATCGAGGTCAAACCTTGGGGGGGAACTCCAGTCAAGCGTCCCGCTAAGTACACGTGTACTAAGTATAGCTGGCGGACGCGTGACGGGAATGGTGGTATTTTCTGGTTCCAACTGCTCGGTATTACTAAACCTGATACAGAGACCTTGTATTTATTGTAAATAATGTTGTTCTGGTTGAAATTTGATTGAAATTCGACACGCATTGTATCATGAAAGTCGTTCGTTCAAAATGTCCGAATTCTCTGAATTGATTTATGTTGTGTTAATTTGTTCTGAAAATTGGATTTGATGTACACTTGTTACTCTTAGAAGTTTAAGACAACCCTACACTGTATATATGTTGAGTTCTGTTAACTTGTGTTACAAATCATAAATATCAGAAACTGTACATGCGCGTACTAAGTCAAAACTGAATTTGTCACCTTATGCACGGGTGTCGCAATCTTTGAATCTTAAAATCAGCTAACAATGCTGAGAACTGACTTTAATGTACAAGGCATGTACTAAGTGAATACCTAAAGATGACAAATACTTCATCCTCTAAAGTTGACTTTGTCATTTTGTAACCATGATTATGTCATCATCTACGTTGTTATCCAACTAATCATGTTATCAAATTTTAACAATTACCTTGTCGTTTTATGAACAAGTTCTGCTAACCTTGAACTTCAAAATGTGGAAATCAACTCAATGAATAATTTCACTGTGAATTTGTGTTGAAACCGGATCTACAAATCTATTGATACTGTGTTGAATGTACCACGAGAGTCAAGGCCACCCCACCATGGTTTAACAAATATATCCAATCATCAAAATTGGGAGTTCATTATATTCATTTGGTTTGAGCTATGTCGTCCACCTCCTTAAACTCAAACACCTGACCGCCGTCGAATGTACTAATGGCTTAGTACTTTTAATACATTGTTATGATATATAATCCAACACGGATCAGGCTTAGCAAGTCTACTTCTAGTCTACTCTTAGAGGAGACATTTTACGCTCCTAGCGCCACCTGTTAACCAGTATAAAAGGCGTTGCAAGGTAGGGAGCGAGCAGTTAGTGAGCAGTTAGTGAGTTAGTTGGTTAGAAGAAACATGTCTAACCAAGGAGTTATACCTGGAGTAAATACATCGACTCCGTGTAACAGACTGGAGTTTACCATTGTCCATTACCTCGGACATAGGATTGTGTTAGAGCTGAATACCAGAATGGTCTAGAAGGTGTTGGAGCAACTCGTGTTCTAAATGTGGTTGATTGCTTATAGGAGACGGGAGGTGGACTGATGAAGACTTATACATGGTGGCTTTGACTCGGGATGAGATGTTTATTGAATAAAAACCCTTTCATATTACGAAGCTCCCTCATCGTTCATTTCTTTTGAACTATTGGGAAGTGAATGGACAAACTTTAAACGCAGTCTGAATTACTCAGACATTCTGGAAAGCAACTCATGAAGACTTGGATATACACGAATCTTACGCAGTCTTAAATCAAACATTAACAATAGTTCAATAGTTCTCACAAAAGTGAGCTACAGCATGTGGGAGAGTCATCAAGTGAGGTATAACACCTCAAATAATACTGTAAATCAAAAGATTTTAGTTAGATATAAACAACTCCAGTGTATTAGAGACTTTTATAATTTTCATAATGATTAATATTGAAGACAATTTACTAACCAAGTACCCAAGACTTAAAAGAAAATGTTCAAAGGGAAAAAAAGCAAGCTGATATTGATAAACATGCTCTAACCACAACCTTCCATTCTGAGCAACGTGTGCATACGTTATAGCCCATCAAGTATGATAACTGTAGTTGCTCCATTCCGATTTATACACTCATACACCATCTTTAATATAATATGCAAACGACGATCCAAGGCTAGCAGATGTTGATCCAATAAAACGGGAGCTAGTGGGTCATGTGACAAACTGACTGACATGACTTGGCTGAGGCGTGTTGAACCCAGCTCAAAGTGCAGCAGGGTTTGGAAAGTGGAGAATCTTACTGTACAGCACTGATAAAGAGGTGCAAGAATGGAGATTTCGTCCCGGTAGGATTTCCCAAACCTGAAGAGAAACAGAACTTTCACTATAGGGCTATACGACAAAATAAAGTTCATCCTAAGAAAATATTCTAACAGAAGAAAATAACAATTTTGAATTCTGATAAGGATGTAGGCCCTAAGGTTCTTGTTGAATAAAGGAAATATGCTCGATAGTGCAATAAAATGACCCATAGAACAATTATTTGTTGACTGTGGAAAGGGTCCAATCATTGATGTATAATATCTTACCCATGAGAATTATTGATGTGATGGATGAAGGTGTCGTCCGCAAACTGTGAAAACGTTTGATATTCTGTCCGTTTCACATTACCTAGAGGTAACATGAGATAGAAATATCCATTTATATTAGTAGATTCGGGATTACTCCTGTTTCAATAAATTTTGTTGTAAAACAATAGTGCTAAAATCAAAATCAAAATTTGTTTTAAATTAATACTTATATAGATCAAATAACGAAAGCGTCTATGAAGCTTAGGAAATAGAAACAGTTATGAATGAATCTCTATGGTCATGGATTATCTACCCTCGAGATCTGCATACATACGTATGTGCACAATAAGTAACAAATAAATAACAGTGCTTCATCTAGTTTTATTCATCTGGTCACCCAGGAGATCCAGAACATCAAATATTCAACAAAATATTACATAGTTGATATCAAAACAAGAATCGAAAAATAAGAAAAAGTGCAAATAAACGGATGGATGTGTGAAGGAGCATTACCTTGTAAGAAGTCAAAAATGGCCAAGTCGACGACATCAAGAAGGCGCCTACCATTATCGTAGGGAGGTATCAGTCTTATGTCGTCACAAAAGGTCCGGTCCGTCTGCCACGCTGCCTTTTCGTTTGGGTCATCTGATTGCCGCCAGGGGTAGTACCACACGGTCTGTTCAACAAGATAGAGAAAGTAGATTGCATTATGATAGGTCATCATTGTTGCACTATTTAAGTAATAAAAGTTATGTTGTAACCAATGACAAAGACTACAAAAACTAATGTACTTGTAGGCCCTATATCTCTATATATAGGCTGAAATACATTAATACAATCATGCATGATAGTGTATGCATTTACACATAGCCTATAAATAACACATGTTCAGTTTACTGGAGGCATGGGCGGATCAATTTTTATTAATTATATATTTATTTATTTATTTTTGTTGGGGGGGAGAGGGACGGCGGGCATTGCCCCCCCCCCCCGTCCCCTGTTAAATCATGTTTTTAACCCCCCCCCCCTTCCTCCCCCGTGCATTCATGTTTCTGCCCCCCCCCCCTTTCAATTTCTGGATCCTCCCCTGTATAATCCCTCATTCCTTTTTACAAATAGGAAATCATATCATACAAGTGCTGTTCATCCTAAACCACCCTTTTCCAACTCAATTCTAAGTACAATTTAAAAATGATATAATGTTAAATCACATCTATATTAAAGGGAGCCAAAGGCAATGTTTTGCTAAAATGGGACAAAACCTTGCAAACTTAGATAACTATAGAAATACACTCTATGAGCGTAACCTTAGCTAGTGGTACACTTCAAACCATGAAAACTTAATTGAATTTAACTTGAATTCAATGAAACTCCTGTCCATTCTGCCTCTAGACAACAATGTTTGTAAACAAACCAATTTTGGTGGGTCACCAAAATTGACCAGGGACATGTTTTATTGTGTTTTGGTGAAGTTATAGCCTGCTTTCACAGTCTTTATTTTATCATGGGCCTCAGTTACGGTTATAGATTGTATTTCAATGGTTAATATGTTTTGCTGAATTTTGACCCAATATTGCTTTTGGCTCCCTTTAAGGTTTAGCTGAACTCACTGTGTTATAGTGGGAAACGTCTGGTACAATGGACCCTTCAATCATTCCGGGAAATCCACATACGCGATCAGAAAATGTTTTAGTGTTGGCTTTAAAGCAAATTTTTCCATCTGAAAATGTGATAATGTACATATTAGGAATAAAATGTAACAAGTATCAGTGTGGATAACACGAAACCTATGCAACATTCTGCTGCACAGAAATACACAGATTTCAGTATCTTTATATATATTTTCCAGATGCGTTCACGAGTATACTATATGCAGAGACATACATGTATATAAATAAAACAATCATGTATCCGACATTTAAACAAAAAGGTGGGCGGTATTTTGGGGAAAGTAATTACATATTGTACATGTGTTTGGGCCGGATTCTACATTAAAGAAACGCAAATATAAAAAGAAAGAAGGGCAGCACGCCCGCGCGGCCACATCTGTATACTAAAACACACATTCGTATACTTACGCCATTCATAAGGTTGGGTGTGTGTTTGATGTCTTATATTTGACAAGTCCTTTGTTATGTTGAAAATCCTCCCAATGCAAGGCAAGGCACGTCGAAATCCCAAAATCCTGTTCGATGTAAAATACATCAAATCAATTCTCAGCAATCATTTTATTCTTTTTACGTACATTATTTATAGTCATGACTATGGTGTACAATCTAAACTAATTTTCATATTTCAAACGAATACTGAAACATGGGAAAGGGAAATTATTCTACAAGTAGATTGTCCAGTTTAAGTAACTGGTGTCTTGTCATAAAGAAAATGGATGGCAGTTGTGTCGTGAATGATAACTCTTTTCCAACAGGGTCTGTATATGATTTAATATTATCCTAACCTGTCTAAATGATATGCAGCAATTTCGGCCGTGTGTCTATAATCCTCGTCCTTTGGGTTATGATTCGGCAGTGTTTGCTGTGCCCGTGTGTGTCTAGGGAAGAATTATAGAAATTAGTCATCCCTTACACACCCCTAAAGAAAGTTTTCATTCTTAATACTTTTTGGGCTAAAACTTTAAAGGTTTAAGGGAAACAGTTTGTTCATACTGTTCCTATAATTGATACTAATAAGAGTCAGACACACCTAAACCTGTAAAACAAAAGATATTTCTTAATAAACGTTTTGTACTTGAATGCCCTTGCATGCCTAGCCAGAGCATGGACATGTGCATGCCCACTGGTCAATCAACATTAAGAATCGATTCAATACAATTGACTCCTAGGAATATGACTGAAGGTTTGCTATCCATCAACAAAATGCTGGTTTCATTGATAAAACACGCGTGAGATTATGATCGACCTCTGTGCCATATATATCTATACCTGGAGACTTTGGACACTTTGACTTGCGATATCTTTGATATCAGTTGGTACCGATTTACCACTCAATTCCGTGATTCCGAATTCCTCCAAAACACAAGCTTTCTGTCATATCACATACTCTCTAAGTCCAGGAGCCAAATCCTGAATTCAGTCCAAATTAGGATTTACCCTACATGGTGAGCCCCCTGGATTTTCCTTTTTTTTCCCCCAACTTATAGCACCCTAGGGACCATGAATCAAGATGGTTCTGGAAGAATTTAGGTATGTGAACACTGCTATGTATAGTGATTACATATGAGAAGCAGAGATGGTCACTTGTTCCATGTAAATAAATATGTGAAATCAATACTTGTATAGTTATAGATCGCTGATTGTTTATATTGTATATACTCATCATTTCATAATCTATACTATAAAAGATAGTATAATATCATGTACGTTACTCATGAATATTTATGATTGTATCGTCTGGAAGATCAAACCATGTTTGAAGACGTCAAATAAAAATATTATATATAAAAAAACAATGATGTGAAATCAACAAGACCAGACGATATAGAACACACTATGTAGCTAGACTTAGTATAATACAGTTCAGTTGTGATGTTATCAACCTACAATACCACCAGGGGGCATGAGAGGACAGTATTGTTAAGGTTGCTCATGTACTAATAGCTTAGCACTTTTAATATATCCTCATGTTATATAATCCATCAAGGATCAGGCTTAGCAAGTCTACTTCTAGTCTACTTCTAGAAGAAATATCTTGCGCTCCTAGCGCCACCTGTTAAGCAGTATAAAAGGCGCTGCAAGGTAGGGAGCGGGGGAGTTAGTAGTCACTTAGTTTTAGTGAGAACATCAGCTAAGTAAGTTTAGCCAAGGAGTTACCTGGAGTAAGTACATCGGCTCCCGTGTAACAGACTGGAGTTTACCAATATCAACTACCTCGGACATAGGATTGTGATAGAGCGGAGTACTAGAATGGTCTAGAAGGTGTTGGAGCAACTCGTGTTCTAAATGTGGTTGATTGCTGATAGGAGATGGGAGGTGGACTGATGAAGACTTATACATGGTGGCTTTGACTCGGGATGAGATGTTTATTGAATAAAAACCCTTTCATATTAAGAAGCTCCCTCATCGTTCATTTCTTTTGAACTATTGGGAAGTGGACGGACAAACTTTAAACGCAGTCTGAATTACTCAGGCATTCTGGACAAACGACTCATGGAGACTTAGATATACACAAACATCACGCAGTCTTAAATCAAACATTAACAATAGTTCACTCATAAGAATTAATTGTAAATCCTGCACATTAGTTCTTTCATCTCTGCACGTTAAAAATGCTATGTATTATTCTAATATCAAAATTGTTTTTGTTGTTCATCTAGAAAACTGTCCCTTTAGAAGCAACAAAACCCTAGAAACACAATTGCACTGTGGTATACTTTAGACGAGCGTCTAGGGAACATCGCAAGGTAAATACAAGCAATGGTCACTAGTAACCAATTATCTACCAAATATAAATGAATACTACAACAAAAAATCGCATACAGCGAATCCTTTTTCAGGCATTGGGAGTAGAAGGAGCGGGTCCTACAACGGACATATAGTCTATAATGCAGGGGAATCAATATATCATGACTGTATTTGGAAAAGGACAACTGAAGCTGGTGATCCACGTTGCGACAAAATTGGACCGATATTGGACCGATTTTCAAAATATTTTCTATGTCCAGAATCGGTCCAGAATCGGTCCAGAATCGGTCCACTTTTGAAAATATTGCAACGTGGATCATATCAACCGATGTTTTCTAACCGATTTCGAACCGACACATGTCAGACTGAATTATTCCAACCGATTTCTAATCGATTTCCAACCGACGATGGTCTGACAAAATTATTAAACCTGTTTAATAATTTTGGACCGATTCTGGACCGATATGGACCGATTTTGAACCGATTTTATTATGTCTAAGTATTTTCAGTGTTATTTCATTTATTTTTGGTAATAATAGAATGATAATAGAATGATAACTAAATGGCAATGACAAATCTCATTGCTGTGAGATCCTGGCCAACAGCCTTGACCTCTACATTGGTTGTCAACCAACAGTACCAACCAATCAGAATGCCTCCACCCTGGTTACACACAACAAAGTTGGTCACATGACAATGCAAACCCAGAAGAGTGGGAAAATCAAAGTCCCACTGGTCAGTTGTGGTTGAGTAGCCCTATCTGCCTCGTCAGCGGTCCCAGACTGCACCCACAATAGAATGATAATGTTAACAAAAGATGTAAAAATGATTTCTCTTTCACATGATATATTTTTTAATGCTTTTCAACAAGTATTTTACTAAATTACTTATCATTAATCAAACAGATTAAATAATATATATTTCTTGTTGTACTGACAGTATTTAGACATGAAATATTAAAATATTTCCAAAATTTTGATACCTTAATCAACCGATTTTATTTCTCACTGTTTTCCTATCAATTTGTGGTCCAGAATACAAGAAATTAATCAGTCTTCATCTTCACCGTGGATCATGGGTGTAGGACCGATTCTGGACCGATTCTGGACCGATTTTATGACCAGCAAGTTTAATTACCAAACCGATTCAGGACCGACAAAAACCCGTCGTTCCGAAAATCGGTTTGCTCCTATCTTTTGTGTCGGTTTGCAAAATGTCGCAACGTGGATCATTAGCTTAAAGCTGGTGATCTACGATGTGACATTTTCCAAAGCGACGAAAAAGGCTTAGGCAAACCAATTTCAGGACCGACGGTTTTTTGTCGGTCCTGATTCGGTTTGGCAATTAAACCTGTTGGTTCTAAAATTGGTCTATTATCGGCCCAGAATTCGTCCCGTACCCATGATCCACAGTCAACTTGATAAACCAACTATTTGCTTGTACTTAAAAGTTGAAATCAGTAGGAAAACAACGAAAAAAAACATCGGTTGGTCTATTTATCAAAATCGTACAAGTATTTTTATATTTCATGTGTAAATATGTTAATTATAACAAGAAATATTATATTTTTAATTTGTACACATAGAAATAAATGAAAATGTTAAATATCTATCATAAATTATTAAAAGTTATATCACATTAACGCATACATATTGTAATACATTATAGTGAAGTTTACAATCTAATAGACCCTAGAATGAATTGAATAACATTGAAAATGGATATGCTTTCTAAAATCGGTCCAGAATAGAAAAATTAAAAATGATCGATAATTCCGTCGGTCCATTGTCGTTTTGAAATCTGTTGGAACGATTTTTTTATCTCACTTGTTGCTCTGGGATCAGTTAGTAAAAAATCAACTGAGTTTCAACTTTTAAGTACAAGCATGATCCACCGCACGACTGTGACCCATAGTTTACCAATTTTGAACCGGTTTTGAGATACAAAATAATTATTTTGAACCGATTTTTAAATCGGTTTATTGTCCATTTTCGTCGTTCACCGCTTTATAGATCAAACGATTGACGTGCATGGCTTGGTCTAGATTCCGGGGCACCAACAACCGTAACTATAACAGGCCAGTGAAGGTCCATCATATTCAATCAAATTGAAAATAAGAAAAACAGTAGGCCCTTTACATGATTCATTCATAAAGGCCCTATCTTGGGTGGATATAGCTCATCCAGACGATTTTACCTATAAGTTATTGGAAAACAAATTCATAGTTGTTAAGAAGCGTGATACCTACTTTGCAAAGGTCAACCACACTCGGATGTGGCCAGAAAGCTCCAAGCGAGGTCTCAAAGTGTGGTCTTTAGTTGGTACCTCTGATTTTAAAAGAATTCAAGCAGAAACATATCCAATTAGCAGCTGAAACATATCCAATTAGCATATGAACATACTGTAATAATTGTAAGAGACCAAACAGTTATTGTTCCCCTACCATTATTTTCAGGTCACTTTGGTGCGCTGTCCACGCCTGACGAGCCTGGATTCTATGCCTGGCACGCCTGACCCCTGTATGAGGCCATGTCGTACTGGTGCATTCACGGTAACCAATTTGTATAAATGGCTGAACAGCCCTCTACTGCATGTTTCCTTTGTAACTAATTATACTATAATCATACTACCTAATTATGTGTAAGGCTAAAAAAATTGATGAATCCTAATTAAAGTCTTGTTTATGGTAGATGCAAAAGTACACTCATTATGAAATGCTTTTGATCAAAAATGTAAAAAGCTGAGAAAAAAGTTTACGTTATACGTCATGCCATGGAGTATCTGAAATTCCCTATCATGTATTTAAAAAAAGACCTATTGTCAGAGGCAGCATAACTAATCAAGGAACGCTACTCAAAATACACTTGCTCAGCCTAATCAGATATGAAAATATGGGCCTCCCGTTCTTAGAGAATTTCACTCTTTTCATAATTATCAATATGTCTTAGTAACAAGCCAGGACCTTCAAGACACGATGAAGTGTCAAAAGCCAGACAGAAAGCTAATGATATAGAGAGACGGAGCTAAATGGTAAAGAAGTATGGTCATTGCTACATTTCAGTATTCTCTGAAATTGTTAGGAAATTGTTTTTCATACATCCTGACTCCTCCTTAGGGGCTGTCTATAAATGACGTCATGCTATTTCTGACCATATTTGACCGTTATGTTTTGTCATGCAATCCCTGACCCCTCCTCCAGAAATGAATCATACCGAATAACCCCCCTCCTCCAATTGCAGAAACATTCTAAGCAAGGGTGGACAAAACAGAGGTCCAGGGCCCAAATCTCTTTCAAATCAGGCCTGGCCCCTTGATTTTCTTGCATGAGAGCCAGACCTTAACAGAAAAAACATACAAGCTTCATCATTCAATATTCTTATCCAATATACAATTTTCACTGACATTCTTTAAATTAAAAGTTTCTCAACCTGATGCCATGCACCACATGGACCCCCTCCCCTCATTGTCATGTTTGGTCATAGAATCATGAACCCCCTTTCCGCTCCCCCTGCTGCATGACGTCATTTATGGACGGCCCCTTATTCATATGAATTCCCATGACAGCACATAACCACGATTGTGACCAAACCCGAATCAAAACCAGGGAAGCATCATGTATCTCTCTATATAAGGCAAAAACAATAGGTAGATGTCATGCATATTACCATAAGATACCACGGGTAGTTTGCTGAGATCTCCAAGAGCTCTGTCTACATCCCTACTTTCCCTGTACATGTCGTCCCGAGATATGTGAGAGTAAAAACCAAACAACGTCCTGGTCCTGTATTTATGTCTACAATATGAAAAGACATATAGATATTTTTGCACTCTGTATATGCAATATGTGTATTGTAAAGTGTATGTATGGAATTACAGGCGTTTCTTAATTACGTGATGGAAAATGTGTGATGACTCCATACGGGTCATACTATATAAGAGGTATAGCTGTATGCATAATTTTCCTATATTGATAGGAATCATGTAAATATCCTCAATGTAGACAAGTTTGGTAAATTTAGCAGACACCATTACATCTGTCAGAGAACTGAAAACAGGGAAAATACTAAAACGTTGAAAATTTTCCAATTGTACTCACTTCTTATGATGTCCATCAATGACAAAGTCATGCAAATCAGTTCTCTTCATTCTGTTTTTCCTGTTTCTCTTTGCATCCTTTCTCAAATACGGCAAAGCATATTCTAAGGTATTCCTCTCTTTCTTAGTAAGCAAGAATTTGCCATTGTATGATTCTACAACAGGGATATCCTTCATCCTGCCCCCCATGGCCTGCAAAATCCTTTTAAACTCCAAACTAGTGATATTAGATATCTGTTTGATGTGATCCGCTGCAAGAATGAGTTTCTTCATGTTGCCTACTTTCCTCAGAGCGTCGGAATGAGTCACATAGTTTAATAGAGCCTTTTTAATCATCGACTTCCTTGGGAATTTGAATGGCAACGTGTCCGTCTTTAAAGGTTCGGTGTCCTCCTTTCCATACCCAAAAAGGCGGCGGTTATCATCGTACAACTTGGCGAACTCAACCCTGTCACTTTCACTTATTTCCTGCAGACTTCTCACTCTCCAAGGCTCGACTTGTATACCAAACGTTTCTTCAGCAGTGTCAAATATTAAATGCTTCTCAGTGAGATCTGACTGGAAGAGTTGGTAGTAATATAGCCACACTGCAGTCCACAGTGCGATGAAAAGAAGGATAAGAAGAATGGTGCGGAACACGAACTTCATTTTCAATTAATCTTGGTAGGCTGTCTGCTGCTTGTTGGTCAGGGAACAAAATTTGGATCCAATGCAAATAGCTAATAATATATTCTAAAGTGCATCATCTGTAAAGATTCGAAAAGAGAACTCTAATTTGACCAATCAAAGCAAATCAATGTTCTGTATCAATGGCGAAAAAAGGTTGACATTATGATTCAATGTGACAAGCTTAAGCATGGATTCCTTTGTGAAATAAACTAGAATATTGTCCTTTTAAAATTAGAGTTTCACAAGCCTTATCTATCTGTATTTCTTTTTTTGTCTATTCGAGTTGACGATTAAACCTGGAAGCTATGGTATAATGATATTTTATCATAAATTTTGATTATAGGAAATGTGGGATGGGTTAATCATAATCATATTTAGATGTTAGACTATAATGCAGAACTACAAAAACGCGTGTATACATACATGATGATGATTCAATTTAAGTAGCATGATTTATGAAAATATCAATTGCTCACCAACGTGGCATGCAGTCCATTTCCATCAATGTGACATCTTCTACCTGCTGGATATAGACTATTGGAGTTTTGGAAAGGACATATGACATTCAACGGCAGATTCAACCCTAAAAGATATAAAGTGAATGTCCTTGATTCGAATATGTTCAGAGTATAGGTTCCCCTGCTTCAGGTTACAGATCACTGCTTCATGTGTTCCCATTATACAAAGAATAGACTGCATGTAGGTCTATATATACACGTATGCACATACAGGACTACAGGGGCCCATATAATATTATGATATGTAATCCACGGCGTATGCCGGATAATGTCCAAACTACCGTTCACTGAAAAATGTCATTCTGATGCTCTGAGGATAGGTCAATATCCTATCCCAACCAGTTAGTAGAAGAATACACGATCAATGACATTATGTAGATGTAGCCATAGAGGCCCATGGATCTCCTCCAGAGGGCTGGGAACTATGAAAGGCAGGCTGGCAAATCGGAAGGCAGGAGACTCCTCAGGTACTGAATGCCTTGACATACAATCAGAAATGGTGGAGATTAGTAACCCCGACAATCAGGGCGTGAGCCATGGATTTGATCATACGCACCACTCCATTCCCACATCAATTGCCCACAATGTCATCTGCCTGTTCCTCATGCATATATGTAATCAATATAAAGGATTCCCCTCACCTGGACTTCACTGACTATTGACTACGTGTGGCAACGACATTAAACAAGCATCCCTCGATTTGATGTTACACTCCAACTACAAGTTTGTGTACAGGACCAGAAAAAACGAGCTCCTAATGGGGCCAAGTGAATCAATAACTAGAGCGAGATAGTCTCTGGACCAGAAAGACATACCGCGGGCCGGTATGCCTTGACCTGGCGTCAATACAACATTTTCTTATTGATTCTGTTTCTCCTAGCTGTAACCTTTTGGGCAAATAAAGTTCTCATGTTTAAAGAAAAAAAAGTAGAAAAATAAAGATAATTAAAAAATAATCAAAAATTGATTTTCTTAAGGTAGAATTTACAATTATGCACAGTGCTGTGAAGCATGTCAGATTATAAAGGCAGGTTTGGGATAAATAACATGTATTATACCATAAACACACCCCATGCAATGGGTATAATTAGCAACGATTCCCAACAATCATGTAATACCAATGGTAACAACGATGTAGCAAAATTACCAATTAATTTTAACTAATACCATGACAGGTAGGGAAAAAGTGTTATGTCATGCTTGACAGTTAAATGTCGTTGCTTTACAATAGGGTGTTCCAGTGACATAGGGGTGACGTCATGCATCACTGGTAACTAGGTTGGTTACTAGGTTCCTAAAGGCTATATTCCACTTCGCGGTAGGTGACATTTGTGGTCACTCTTTTTGGCCACCGCAAGCAATTTGCGGTTATTATACCAACATGTTGGTATCTGGTGCTGCAAGCAGCCCATTGAAAATCAATATAAGATTGCAGGTGCTGCAAACATGTGCCACAAATACCCATATTCCACCTTGCAGCACCCTACCGCAAACGAGTTTACAGCAGTTTGCTTGCGGTTTTTCATGGTGCCGCCAGCAAATACCACAATGTGGAATATGGCCATTACTTTCTACCGATTATAAAGCAATACCCGTGGGTATTCCATCCATAATTAAAAAAAACGTGTCACCTAGCCTTCTTGTTACATGTAAGTGATCTATCCAGGTCAGGTTGGTTGGTTGGTTATTGGGGTTTTACACCATATCGACAGCTATGGTCATATCAGGGTGAGAACAAGGTCTTGACAATTCTGTCTTTTTGATGATCACATCTATGAAATGATTGTATCTATGAGAAGGTAGAGACCATACCCCTACACTTTTACCGAGAGCAGGGCCCCACACACAACAGCCGGTGGTCCTCTAAGGACCTTTGATAACCCAGTTGTTGCCACTGGGAGAAACACAGAGGGGTGTAGAAGCCCTGCCTGGCCCAGCCGAGAATCAAACCCGCTATCCCGCATGCCAAGCTAAGCGAATGCTCTAACCACTTCACCACCCTGTGCCCTATCCAGGTCAGGAGTATGAGATATTGATAATCAATTTAATGAATAAGAATAAGTTTTCTTTACATATTAGGAGCCATGAATATTTGTAAATCACTATTGACTTCACAAAAGAAAGGTTCTTTTGATAAATAACAAGTGCCTTTGGCAAATCTGAGAAAAGCCAGTTGTAACAGAAATTAGTGTAACAGGAATTTAGATTCGGTGAGGCACCTGTTACGACTCTTGAGCCAATTATAATAAATAGTAAAAATGGTAGCGTGTCGTCTTTAATAACTCGTGTTGATATACTGAGACCACCTACTAGTGAGCCGCTTCCCGTAGGCTGCCGGTGAAAGTAGGGGGGAAGCAGGGTAGTAGGCTACTCTTAAGATACTGATAAGAAAACACAGTACCACCAGTGGGCCAACTAGGTGGGGGTGGTGGCTGTGGCTGCCTTAAGGGCAGGGTCAAGAGGCTATTCAAAGAGGAAAGAGACCAGTGCTCTTAGGTGTTGACGGTCTGGGTTTAATGAGCCAAATGACAAAGAGTGGCTGTTAGACAGCTCCTTTTATAGTGCCCAGTGGTGCATCACTACGTCGACGTGCGTCGACGCGTCATTCGACGTGCGTCGACATGAGTCGACGCGTCGATCGACGTGGGTCGACGCGTCGATCGACGTGCATCGACATGAGTCAACGCGTCGATCGGCGTTGGTCGACGCGTCGATCAACTTGTGTCGACATAAGTCGACGCGTCAATCAACGTGGGTCGACGTGTCGATCGACGTGCGTCGACGTGGGTCGACGCGTCGATCGATGTGCGTCGACATGAGTCGACGCGTCGATCGACGTGGGTCGACGCAGTAATGCACAGAAATAATTAACAGGAGGCAGTCCTGTTACAATAGCTTTTCCTTTCATATTTGTTAGATAATTATGCAATGTACAATCAGATTGATAAATGAATTCTATCCTCATAAGGACAGTAACGTTGTTGTCCATGGCCAGAGACATAATCATATATTATGTCTACATAGTGGTTACTGCACAGACATATGTCTGCATTGTGGTTACTGTGCAGATGTGTTTTGCTGGCTGTTTTAGTATCGCATGAAATAATGAAGTGAAGTGGTACAGCAGCCAATCAGAAGGCTATTGCTGTCCTGCTACTTAGCAGATTTGGAAGGAATAACACCGGTAGAGTGAACCTCAGCCAATCAAACTGCTGCATTCTGTGGATGCCTAACATTCAGTTTAACATAGACCAACCTGCATAGTTGATGTTGACCTCTTGAAATTAAGCATTTATAAACATTTGGCCTTTATCTACCTAAATAAGAAATAACTGATCTAAACAAATATAGGGGAAGGTTGGTGGTACACTGTACAATTTATCAAAATATTCGTGCACTCTTTTCATTTATAGATAGAAGGGAAGTATGTGCCAAAATAGTCTCATTCCAGCATGTGTCCAATGGAGGCAAATTTGGTCAGTTTTGTGGGAGCTTTGCACATGGTCCACATATGGATTTCCACAGTGTCTTCTATATAGTCTAAATAACAAAAGTTATTGTATAGTTATCCACAATATACTTGCTCTTTCTTGATGTTATTGCCTACCATCTTCAATCTAAATCAAAACGGCTGATTTATGCAAATTTGCAGAGAAATTTGGTGTAAATGATTTGTCAGTAAACTGAATGTTTGAGGAAGAAATAATCTGGAAATGTATAAAAGCTTTTTTATATGAGCAGCGCTTTTATTTCTGATATTATACAGTCCATCAAATAAGTTTTTTCTGCTGTGTTTTTGATTTTTAACATGGTTATGTTTTAGTGATAAACAAGAGTGTTGTATTATTGTTTATAATGGGGAGGTGGACATGTAATAAATGGTTTCTTTGTATTA
The DNA here is from genome assembly GCA_936440205.1 of Lepidonotus clava. NCBI lineage: Eukaryota > Metazoa > Annelida > Polychaeta > Phyllodocida > Polynoidae > Lepidonotus > Lepidonotus clava. The sequence goes on from OW387141.1 coordinate 38,320,388, forward strand.
CTTTCAAACTGTATGTCAGTTAATGTCCCTGTGTGAACGTTATGATATGCTAGTGTGCGGTAGAGGGTTATACTTCATTCAGGGTGTGTATTGATGTGGATGGTCAGTCCACTGTCAATGATTCAACATCCTGGAATGATCCTGTACTGGAAGCTAGGTTCTATCATGGAATTGAAGCAGATAGACTGGTAGTCAGACAGGAGTGTTGGCTCGGTGTGGTTGAGTGGACACTATTTGTTAATTGTCAACAGGAAATCTTGTGACTAGTATTACAAATTGATCTTTTCACATGAGTGTTATGTCCTTCATAATGCAGAACTATGTTATGGATTGGACTCACAGTCTGGATGGAGACAGACTGCTAATTGAGCTAGTTAATATCTATAGGAACAAAGAGTAAAGCAATATACAAATAGTAACCTTATGATACATGGACATTAAACCTCTATAGGTCATTTAGGTTGTATTAGAAATTTCCCTTAGAAACGTCCAAAAACTTTGAAATAGGACCACAATGTTTAGTGTAATGGAAATTGTGATTTATTCAATAATTTTCCCTATTAACATTCTATTTTGCATTAACAAATAGATAAACTGATTTTGAATAACTATAAATCATGAAACTTTCCGTAATTCAGGACAAGAACATCCAAAATATTCTATCATTCTATCACCTGAAATATTTTACTGCTCTTTAGAATATTAGGCCTACATATGGCTACCATGGCAACCAAAATGAGAAATAATGAAGTTTTTTTCTAAAACCTATAATTAATGCCTTAAATAGCGAGGTATAAATATATCAGTAAAAACTAGACAAAAATTTCACAATTTTCATAATTGTAACCCTACTGCCCATTGCATCTTTGAAATCCCGTTTTTGTACCGTCAGCAAAGGGTTAGGGGGAAATTACTGAAGAAAGAAAATAAAATTTTGAAAACTCCCCTATTCTGGCGTTTTCAGTAGGCCTATTCCCCCGGCCGAGGCTGGTAACTTGATGGGTCTAGACCCCTAAATTCGACAGGGCGACATGGGCATTTCTTAAATTCAACAGGGGACATGGCAATTTAGGGACAAATGACATCACCCTTTTCTTAAAGGAGGTTTAAAACGATAGTGACAGGGGACAGGGTTATTTCTTAAATTCGACAGGGGACATAGGTCTAAATCTAGATTTAAGGACAGGTGACATGGCAATTTTTTTAATTCGACACGGGACATGGGACCCCCCCATCTACACCCCAAACTTGTGAATAAATTGGTATTCACATTCACAGTCACAGGTGAATGGATGAATTTGGGTGAGTAAAACTAAAATTTTGTTTCAAGTGTCTGTAGATCTAGAGTAGAGGAGCCAGTTTTCGCGCATCTCTAGTTTTCGCGCATTTTGCGCATTTTTATGTACGCATTTTTTCTAAAGTGATCTTAAACCTTTTGTTAACCTCTGAGGTACACCAGGACGTTATGTTTGAGGTAATTTGACATTTTTATAATGATTTTCAAATATTTTTTATGTATTTTTGAAGCAAAAACGTGTGCTTATATCCATATTATGAGAAAAATTGGCGGGATGCTTATGAAATGCTATTTTCTGAAATTATCATTTCTAACATAAAAAAAAAAAATGTAATGGCTCAAAATATTTCAGATATTAGTTTGAGGTGATATGTCGTCTTATGAAGATGAGAAATGTAATATTTTTCAATATATTTGAGAAAAATTACCCCTGCGTGAAAACTAATGAAAATAAACTAGGCAGTCACCAGTTTTCGCGCATTTTTCGCGCATTTTCCCGAATTTTCCGAATTTTCTGGCTATTTTTCATATAAAAACTTTTTCAAAGCAAGCTATTATAATATTTGTAAGATATTTTCCTAAAATAATATTAGCCAAAAAGTTGATGCATACCTTTTTTCTCTTTTGCTTGGGCGAATTAATGCATATGTCAGTTAATGATAATGCACAAATATGTGTATTTCCTACCTTTTCCCCCCATAAATCTCTTATTTAGAATTTGTCAGATAACATAGCATTTCTAATACGCATATTACAAATTACCAGGAAGAAAAAACTATTTTGCATAACAGATATCGCTCGATAATCTTTTTCTAATGCTCCCTTGGTTATTTTTTTCTTTCTAATGAATATTTTACTCATTTTACACCTAAAATATGCTAAATGCGCGAAAACTGACTCCAAAATGCACGAAAATAGGCTCAAGTGCGCAAAAATTGAAGAATGAATCTCTGAAACTTAAATTTACTAAACAGATTGAAAAAATCGATTCAATGCATTCTCTACTATAATCTGACATAGATTTCGTTTCCCCTTGTGTATTTAGATCTACCCAGCCTGGATCAGCCTGCAAAATCTCTGCACTTTTCGTCCGGACTCGTCTCAACACCGATGACAGCTGCGCCACGAAAATCTTGATCACGTAGCGAAATAGAAAATCGCGTCATGAAATTTACCGTTACGTCTCAAGGTGTAAAATGCGTCATGAAAATAACGTCTTGAAAATAACGCTTATCACTGACCAAGCAGAGTAGTGGTAACTCTTGTTATCTGCTTGGAGAGTGAGGAGTTCGGCGCATGCGTGCTGAGACCGTTGCTAAGTTACCGGTCGTCGTCAAGGACGGAGCATCTTCAGTTAGCAGACAGAGACATGGAAGGGGAACAGTTAGATTTCAATGGATTTTAATGATTACAACGGGACAATGAGAACGGATATCTGCGAATGAAAAAACTGGCTGAAAGGTTAGTCCATTGGCACTTAACTGTTATTCCTAATCGTTACCATATGACGTTATGCTTCAACTTTCAGGACAGAAGACGTATTTCGTCTCTCAACTCTATGACTATGACTGAGTCTGGTCTGGTCTCTGGATATTGTTGCCAGAGTTGGCTGAGCAGTAGCCTGCGCCGCATCCCCTCCTACTCCCGATGTCCGCTACTGGAATGGGAATATCCAGAGGCGAATACTTTGTCTAGCTGAGCAAGGAGGGGATAAAGGGGCCTAACCGGAATATCCAGGACCCATCCTTATAAGAAGAATTTCGGAATGTTTCAACTTTGCTAAACTGCCTTAAATAAATTTCGAAGTATATTTCTCAAGGATTATCAACGAAACAAAAGTCGATGGTCAATGTAAATGACTAAACTAAGTATTTCAAAACCTGAGCTTCTCCCACCTTGTCAACATGATCGCCATTTGTAAGTTCCAACAAAACAAGGTATTACTACGCAACGCGTCACGTCGATGACGTAAATCAAGCAGAGATGGAAAATAGTTCCATCATGTAACACTTTAAAAAAATGCAAACTGAGGAATAGGGACGAGTTAGGGTTAGTGTTGAATCCTCAAAGATGGATCAGAAGAGAGTGATGTATTCTTAGCTTTATTTTTTCACCAAATCTAATGTTTTCTGAGAAAAGGATGACGATGTGACGTCACGAAAGTAGTCCCTCGCACTAAATAGCAAGATGGCGACGTTGTTACGACGAGAGGATGCCGTGGGTAGAAAAAAGCATATTATTATTATTATTCCATCAATTTTTTAATTATTTTTTGTCAATCCAATAAGTTTCAATGTTGCTTAATGTTTATGTAAAGTTTCTACGTCTACAAACGTGAAATATTAGCCGTATAGGGATGGGTCCTGGATATTCCGGTTAGGCCGATAAAGGCGCAAGCTAAACTTTCAGCAATACTCTGTGGACCCTTCTCTCACGGCAAGCTGTGTATGAAGGCTCTGAAGCTACCCACGGATTTTTGAACAAACTAAACAAAATTCCATCTGTGTAGAGTAGAGGAGCCAGTTTTCGCGCAGCTCTAGTTTTCGCGCATTTTACGCATTTTATGGACGCATTTTTTCTATATGTATTAAATATGCTATTTCTTAAATGCCAAACCCGAAATAATGTTATTCTGCAATTAATTTGTCATTTTTAACCCTTTCCAGACCGCCAATGCAAATTTGGTACATATATGTACCATAAATGGTTTTCTTCACCCTACTCTTAATTTTTAATGAATTCTTTCACTTTTTTTCTGCCTTATTGGTTGCCCAGGTGACAGTACACAATATGAAATATTACATTTATCCAAATAATGTTAAAATATATTTCTCACACCCCCTGATTATGCACTGATTGGGATTTTGTTACTATTATAAAATAACCCCAAAATTTGAAACCTTGTAGTTTTCATTAATAATTGGTTATTTTTATTATAATATACAAAAAAACTAAAATTATTATGATTATTCCAGCCAGAAAGAATATTCTTTTCATACTTAAATGACATCATATCCTCTACTGTTGCAGTTTTTCAATTTTAATTGATAAAATATGGCACAAAGGTAGCACTGATAATGAGCAAATTCTCTGAAAAGGTCAAAGGTCAGTGACCACTCAGCACAGGGCACCACATTTAATATAACTATATATTTGACACAGATTACTCCAGAAAAAATAACTTTTACCCATTCAAAATGGTTTTGTGATTAGCCAAGACCTATTTCTCAATGAATTTCATTTTAAAAATAATTCATCAATATGTTTTTTTGCAATTATTCATGTTTTATTGCCCCTAATTGTGGAAAATGAAGAAAATTGGTAATTTTTGACACATTTTCACACCAAACCAACATTTTATCATTGACAGTTATTTGTAAATTGACAGTGTCTATATAGGAAAACAATATATCATTGTCTTGCATATACCATACACTATAATTTCTTAATTCAAAACATTCTGAGAAAATCAAAATTTAACCCTTTTTTCCTTGATTTTCTGAAAAATTGACAATAAATTGCCACTTTTCTTAAAAATTGTAAGGTCACATGACCCTGATCATGTGACCAAGAAATTATAATTTTATAATTTCTATGCAAAATCTAGAATCTTGAGGTTATAAGCTTTCCATTGATATATGATATGTTTAATTTATGAATGGAATACAGGCAATTACAAGCATTAGAATCTCCTAGGTCCATTAAAAACATGTAAAAAAGGGCTTCCCCATGGTCTGGAAAGGGTTAAAGATGTTTCATATATATTTATGTATTCTAAGGCCAAATATATGGTTCAATGTCCTTTTTATTAAGGAAAATGACTGGATCCTTTAAAAAGTTAATATTTCTGAAATAAGGAGCATAATATCATTTTTACAAGAAAAATTATCATTTTCCTAACACAAATATCATAGATATTAGTTTAAAGTGATGTACGATTATTCTAATGCCATAAGTATCAAATTTCATGGCTAATAACGGAGGTGCACCTATTTTCGGACATACACCTATTTTCGGACAGTTTCACAAATTTTCCAAATTGTAGGCTTGAATAAGTACATGACTGTAAAAAAAATATTGTTAATGTTGATAAATTTGTGACAGGACATATACCCAGTGATTACAAGTGGAAATAGAATGTTTCTGTCATATATTTATCTATTTTGGGAGATAAAACATATGATATCATAAATTCTGGTGCAAGAAAATGCTGTTTTGGTGCACCTAATGGTTTTGGTGCAATTTAAGCAGTTATTTACTTTTTAAGCCACAAATTACAGAAAAATGAGTTCAGAATGTTAAAGCAAACCACAATGCAAAATTATCAAAAATTTTTAAATTTTTTAAATTTTCAAAATCAATCCTGACATCTTCAACTACACTCATATAAATCATATTGCCAGTTAAAATCAAAAATTGGTGACTAGAAGTCTGATAATTATGATCCTTGGAAAGAGGATCTGTTTGTTTTTGTTTTCTGGTCTGCAATCAACTTGTTGGGGAATCCCCCCACGTGACCCAACTGCCCCATAATCAGTGATGTCATCATCAGGGTCAATAGGTCAATTCCCCTCCTTTCCTTTCTGTACTAAGCCAGGCTCAACCATGTTTGCCTCCTCTCAATTCCCACATCATTCTCCACCAAAAATAAAACTCATTAGAGACTCTGCTAGCAGAGTGAAAATGCAGGGGGGATTCCGGAAATCACATTTTGATGACATCATCAGTTTTTGGGTAAACAATCTAGGTATTTGTGTGGACCACACAACAGACCAAAACAAGTCAGAAAATGAGTATTCATGACAGTCTAAATCTGTTTTTGAATAGAATTTTGCATACCATTCTGTTATCAGATGAAGCATGATCATACATGGTTTGTCAACAAACAAAGTTCACTGAAATTTTTTTTTGACAATATATAACTGATTTGCGTTGTGGTTTGCTTTAAATATTACACTATTTCTTATTGGAATACATCCAGACAATAATTAGTCACTTGAAAAATTTGAAATCTATAATTTAACTTAGCAAATTGCATTTGATTACAGAAATATGGTGTCCGAAAATAGGTGAACTAATGCACTTGAGCTGATATATTTAAAGTAAATTAAAACAGTCCACAGATTTTGAGAAATGTAGATCATAATAATTTCAATGACATATCAACATATTTTTATTTTGAAATTGGTAGTTGGAGCCTTAAAAACAATTATCTATTAGTTTTTGACAAATTCTACGCTATTTTTTCTATCATAATGACAAATCAGACAAATTTATGCATTTTCTCACCTATAATAATTCTGAAAAATTTACATTTTCATACATTTTTATGGTCAGAATTAACTCTGTCATTAAATGACAGCTAAATATCACAAAAGTGAATTGCTAACACAGTAGTTGCAGTTAACACGATGTATAATTGTTATAAAACTTATATTAAGGGAAAAAACTCAAGATATATTTCTTTATAAGAAAATACCTAGGGTATAGTGAACCATCCTTTCGGACAACTCTAACTGTCCGAAAATAGGTGAACCTGTCCGAAAATAGGTGCACATAACCCAAAAATGTGAATATAACCCTGTGACTTAAAAAATATTGTGTCTGAATCATTTTTGGTCATAACATGTATAAAACATATTTAGTTCTGGAATAGGGTCAAATATGGCATATCCAAGTTGTTTTTAAGAAGGCAGTATACAATTATATCACAAAGTGTCCGAAATTTGGTGAACCTGCGTTATAGAAAATGGGCCCCTGCGTGAAAACTAATGACAAAAAGATAGACAGTTGTCAGTTTTCGCGCATTTTTCACATATTTTTCCGAATTTTCCGAATTTATCAGTTCATTTTCAAGGAAAAACTTGAAAAAAAATTCAAAGTAAGCTCCTGTGTGTTCCCCAGGCCTTTCCTTAAAATTATATCACCAAAAAAGTTGATGCATACATTTTATTCACTTTATTTAGGCAAATTAATGCGTTTGTCCTTTAATGAAAATACACAAATATGCCTGTTTCTTATCTTTTTATCATATATTTCTATTTTTAGATTTTGCCAGAAAACATAGCATTTCTAATATGCATAATGTACTATGAACAAATCAGTGACTATTTTCCTTAACATACATTTCAAAAGATAATCGTTTTCTGATGCTTTATATATTACATTTTCCATCTATGAGATATTTTACTAATTTTAAACCTAAAAAAGGGTTAAATGCACGAAAACTAACACCAAAATGCGCGAAAATAGGCTCCAGGTGTGCGAAAACTGAAGAATATTCATCTGAAAGTAATATGTAAGGATTTTACAAAAATATTTTCAAATTCTTGTATTTTTTAAAATGATTTTATTGACAGACGTTGTCCCACTATGGTAAGAGGAAAAATATTTATTAAATTCATTTTTTGATTATATCTTCTGTTAACCCTTTGCTGTTCCCTAATGCAAATTTCGGTCATATGTGTCTGAAACTTTTAAATTGGCATAATTTATTTGTTACTCAATGAATTTCAATAATTTTTTCAGTCCCAATGCATCCTTAAGTCCTGCCATACATCCTCAGACAGTAACATTTTCAAAAAAATATTGACTGATATGATTTTGAGGACTTTGAAGGTTCAGTTTTAGCAATTTTTTGTATATCTTAAAAATCAACCTTAGATTTTCCATAAATTCTGTGTGCCAGCACCTTTGAAATGTTAGTCAATAATTGTAATGAATGAAAATATATTTGTAATAGTGATATATTCTGATTTAAGAAGCTTTTCTATTAATTATTAAATAGTTTCCTTTGGCGAAATTTTGATTTAATATAATTTTTCACTATGCTTACTGTAACACTCAATTTTCCCAAATAGCTCAAAATTACCAAGAATTTTACACCAGCTGTGCATTCAGGATGTCATATGCACGTCCTGTCATAAAATGCTTATCCTTTTGAGAAAAAGACTGCTTCACATTTCATATTGCAAGCATAACCTCTTTAACCATAAATACATATAATTATATGACATACAATACATTTCCAAGGTAATTTCTTACTCCATGGTGTCCTTAACCTTTATCATACAAAAATAATTGTCAAGATTTTGCTAAATTTCTCAAATTTTCTTACGAAGAGTACCAAATTGATCCAATACAAATAAAATGACGACTTTGGAATATATTTTCATAATGTATATCATTTTATTCCAAATTTCACTGCCTACAATTCATCAATAATAAGTTTTTCTCTCAGATTAATATTTAATCCTTTTTTCCTTGATTTTCTCAAAAAATGCTGAAAATTGACTGAAAATTTGGAAATTTCTTAGGTCACATGACCTGGGTCACATGACCCAAAAATAGATATTTTAGAAATTTGATCTCTTGATAACTTACCTTGGATAATTAGCTTTCAAATGATATATAGATTGCTTATATTGCATTGTTTTTTGGTGGTAAACCCCAAAGCCAAAGTGGGAGATGTTGCATCTCACAATGGAAAATGTCAAAACTGTGGAACAGCAAAGGGTTAAAACTTAATTTCCTGCCCTTAGTGTGCGAAAACTGGCTCCTCTACTCTACTAGTAAAAATTCAAGTTAAGGTGCTGGAAATTTCTCAATCAGAGGATAGACATAAGAGCTTTATTCCTACTTTTGAATTGTAACGAACACATCATGTGCATTTTGAAGAGATTTATTTAGGGAATTCCGACGTTTTTGCAGTTGTTTTTGCAGTTGTAACGGGTATGGCGGACAACGTCTTTGACGTTTCTAAGCACCACATATGTGTGAGACCTTAATCCAACTGTTTATTTTTCTATTTTATGCCATTCCTCAATAGTTTTATGATGTTAAACAATGTATAGGCTTCGAAATATTAAAAAATATTCAGTATTTACTTGATGACAAAAATATGTGCATGCGCATTGATGCATTAGTGGCGACGTCTTGAGTAAGATTTCTTTGGAAATACAACTAAATATTCTCATATCTTTTGAAATCTGATAGCCACGCACACAAAAGTATAGCCTAAACCTGAAAATAGTATTCTTGGTTATAGATATACCTTTGTATTCGTTGAGACTGATATCCTAAGAAAGTTATCAGCCATTTTATTGTCAGTCAATGGATAGCTTTTCGACTCTCATACGAGGTTAGGAGTAGAGAGTCGATCATTCGGCTACCTCTTGACTTGACTTCTTGCTTTAAGTTATGCAGTAGGTGGCAGCAACGTTTCTACAAAGGAAAGATTAATGACTGGATTCATTCCGGCTTGACGTCGTTGTTAGTGGCGTCGTCTATGAGGCTCCATGCAACTGGTTACGATGCGGCCATCATCGTGACGTCATTCATAAACAAAGAGTCCATGACGTCACGGTAACAATGATGGCCGTGTCGTAACCGGTTGCACGGAACCTCATAGACGGCGCCACTAACGACGACATCACCAAAGACCCATAGGCAGCAGTCAGACTTGTCCATCTTTGTGTAGCTATAATATCTTTGGTGGCAGTCTAGACATATCAATTTATTTAGCTAGCATTATATTGAGGAGCAGAGATGTGGTAAGATCTGAAGAACAGGGATGCAGATGATCGATCAAGTAGAAAGATAGACTAAATGGGTTTGCTAACAAAGGGAGGGATGTGTTCCCAGCTAACAATTTCACGTTGTTACAACGTTGCTACAACGTTGCACTTTGGTTGTAACAACGTTACACAATTACGTTGTCCCAGAAAGGTTGCCACAACGTTGTTCTCAACGTTGTACAAGTACCATTTCTCAACGTTTATACAACTTTCATAATTTGTTATATATATGGGAATTATGTATGCAAAATTTTGAAAAATCATTTATATTGTGTAATACATTTGCACTGACATCTTTATCTACGCGGATGATGGCCATATTTGTCCCTGAATCAATTAAGAAATACATCATACATAATATTAAAAAAATGTTGATATCACATATTTTTATTGATAATCCTGTGAGTTGGTTTCACAGCGCATTTTGCATCTAGAAACTGAATTAATGATCGTGTATATTAGATCATGTCAGGTTACTGACCTGTTGCATGTGCAAATTAAAACTATCAATGCTGAAAACCAGTATTATATCGACAAGATACATAAAAGGTGTTTAACTTAACTTTTTACTAAAGTACCCTCCATAAATCATGATATGTCATAGCATCATGTCTTTATGAATGAAAACAATGGTTCCTCAATCAAGATATCTTATTCATGAATTTATTTAAAAATAAATATCAAAATCTTGTTTTAAATGGCATAAAATAGAAAACGTTTCTTTAAATTTTGTACTTTTTAGAAGGTGCTGCCACCTGTGTGCTGATTTTATGTTATTCTGCAACATTGTGACAACGTTGTGAGTGTAATGTTGTAAGAATGTTGTGAAAATGACGTTGTCACAACGTCATTTTGAAATGTTGCAGGTATGTTATAGGAAAACGTTGCAAAATACATTGTGGCAACGTTGCTGCCACGTTTTTCCATGAAAGTTGTGAAAAAGTTAAGTTGCACGACGTTGCCTGAACGTAGTGTGTTTGCTGGGTTGTGTGTGTAATAAAAGTATCACTGCACCTCTGCAAGAGAGTGATGATCATTCCTTTGGACTTGAACAACCTAGATGAGGAAAAAACTACCCCAATACAAATATAGAATGACTTAGCAAACATGTCAAATAAGTATATAAGACCTCTCAAGTATTGAAAAACTACTAACATCATGAGTCCAAGACATTATAAGTAACTTAAGCATAAATTAGAAGAGCTAGGAACCCCTTTTATATGTAAATATACAATAATAACAACCGTAATAGTCCGATCAGCCTTATTCAAAAGTGATGGCTGTTTGTGTGTGTGAATTATAGCATATCCATCTTAGCATGCTAAAATTATGGGGTTGACCACTAAAATTGACATGGAGACAACGGTGTTTCTTAAATTCCACACCTGACATGAGCAACGTGACAGACAGAGCAAAAATTATAGTGACATGCGACATTAGCATTTCTTAAATTCGACATGGGTCATAAGGACAACTAAGCGACAAAGACATGCGACATTGAGGTTTTAAAAATTTGACATGCGACATAGGGACCCCCCCATCCAGACCCCCATAATTAAGTAAAGGCCTATAGAGTAGAGGAGCTAGTTTTCGCTCACTAAGGGCAGGAAATTACCTTGTTCCAGAATATATAATGAAAAAATTAATTAGATCAATCTTTTTTCGTCTAACCATTGTGGAACAATGTCTATAGACATAATCGTTTTGAATAATATTAAAATATGAAAATATTATTGTAAAATATTAACATATTACTTTTAGGGGATTGTTCTTCAGTTTTCGCGCACTTGGAGCCTATTTTCGCGCATTTTTGTGTCAGTTTTCGCGCATTAACCCATATTTTGGTGTAAAATGAGTAAAATATTTAAGAGAAAGAAATTTTCATACATGGTGCATCAGAAAAAGATTATCTATCGATATTTGGTATACTAAATAATTTTTGACATCTTAATAGTTCATGATAATACATACTAGAAGTGCCACATTGTGTGGAAAAATCTAAAGAAAAGATATATAAAAAAAAGGGAAGAAATACGCATATTTGTGCATTTTCAATAAATGACAAAAGCATTAAAGCACCTAAATAAATGACCAAAATAAGTTTGCATTGACTCTGTGGTTCATATTACTTTAGGAAAGTGTCTGCAAATTATATAGAGGCTCACTTTGACCATCTTTTCAAGTTTTTCTATGAAAAATATGTCGGAAAATTCGGAAAAATAGGTGAAAAATGTGTGAAAACTAGCAACTGCCTATTTTTTTGTCATTAGTTTTCACGCAGGGGTCTCTTTTCTAATTTACATCGAAAAAATTACATTTCTGATACTAAAATGACGGCATATTACCTTAAACTAATATCCATAACATTTTGAAGGTTCATTAATTTTTTTTGTTCAGGAATTATATGTTTACATCTTATTTGAGAAAATATGATATTTTAAGGTTCCCAGCATTTCTCTAATCAAAATAGACATCACTACATGCTATTGCTGCTAGAATACTTAAATATTTGTGATACACATTTAAAAAACGTCAAATTTATTAGGCAATAATGTCTTGATGTGCCTCAGGTACCAAAAACGGATTCTAGGTGCATTTAGAAAAAATGCATTCATAAAAATGCGCAAAAAGTAGTGCTGCGCGGAAACTGACTCCTCTACTCTATCAAAGAAGGACGAGAGTCAGTCGTTACCCTTTCCTATGTATTTAGTTATTTCCTTGCTGGATCCAGACGTTCTTCATGAAATGAGAGAATGGGAAGGTAGTGGGGGTCGCTTGTCCATGCCTCAGGCTTGAACACAGGACTGCAAACCGAGACAAGGACACAAGGCGAGTCAAGCTTCTTGGAGAATGGGCTGAATTGTGCGTTTTAAGGGACAAACGGATTGAAATAACTTGGGGGGAGAGTGAAGTAGGCTGTGCGTCACGAGCCTGCGCATATGTTACACTTTGAAAGGGGGCAACTTCTGTTCTACTAGGGTTCTACTCTGGGACCAGGATACCAGGCTGTCGCAGATAAAAGAAGGGTGGAAGCATGTTGCTGTCCGCCTGACATCTTGTTCCCTGTGCCTGCAGATTCGTCCTATCCCCAAGTCTTGCCATGTTCTACATTCTTGTGCCAAACTAGCCAGTATTTGTCTGACTGCTTTTTTTTTTTTTGGTTTGTGTCCCCAGGGGGACACTAGAGCCCTGGGATGGGTATCCCTGGCTCCTGAGTCTGACTGCCAATCTAGCCTAAACTATGTAATAATTAAGGCGTTCTCTCATTCTTTCTTTCCGGTTAACTCTACCAATTTTAAGTCCTGAGGTGGTTTCGACTAAGGAAAGGAAGAAGTGTTGACACATTAAGTATCATAAATGGACTGTTTATTTTGTTCTGTGTCACTACTTATATCACCACAAACTTCAATTTCATTGGTTAACACTGGTCTGTTTTACCTCATACAGGGTCCTTTTCGGTTACATGTTTTTCAGTACTACTCATTAACATTTGTTCTTAAAGGAAACCTTGCATATAATTACTGGATGAATATTTTGTAATGAAATTCTTTGAGCATGGCCCTCGTGCCAAGAGCTAATAATAAGCAGATACTAACCGGGCTGGGATCCTGGCCGCCGTATTTCGTCTCTGGGTCTCATAATGATGGGTCCCACCAGAGGGGTGTCAGGCACTCTGGTTGGACCCATTGTCGGCCCTCTGGTAGGACCCATCGTAATGAGACCCAGAGATGAAATACAAGCCCCATTTTTTATTTAACCTCCTTACACATTATTGTGCTTTTATTGTGCGAAATTTGAGGGAAATTGCATTGCATACCTGTGGCGCCACCTAGCGTACTTACCGCGCACCTTGGCATACTTACGGCACTACCTAGCTTATTTTAAACAAACTTTGGATCAATGTGAAGAGTGTAAACATTGAAAATAAACATAAATATTTGTCAATCTTTTGGCATTTCATGTGCTCTTACATATTTGTTCACTAATTATGCGTTTTTGACAGAAACTATGTGTTTTTTCTGCGTAGTTGTTGACACTTATTTATGTTTGTTTACCTATTATGTCATCGCTGGGCGATCTGGATTTCATGACGTCACAACAGGGTGATACAAATATTGTATTGCCCGGGCTGGCTGTCAGGTGTTCCTCAGCGGATAGGAGACTACGTATCAGGGGCGAAATGATGCACAAGATTTCATTAGAACATTCCAAGTGTAGAAAGGGTTAACTTAAGAGAGTTTAAGACTTTTTTTTATGAGTTTTTGAGGGAAACCCTGAATTTGTGACTTCACAAGGACATTGATAAGCCCATCCCAGTTTACACCAACACTAAGGTTTACCGTGAAATATTTTGAAAATTTCCTCCACGCTTATTCCCTGAAGACATTTGTATAATACAAAATTAACCAAAGCAATTTGGTTGACAGATTGCTCCTAAATTTTGTAAAATCCAGCTTTATATTTTGGCAATTTTCCCATAGGAACCAATGTTTAAGCCTGTCAGCCCAGCCCATAATGTCCAACCCTATTTTGCTCTGAAATACAGCATTTTGATTGGCTGGCAAACCTACAAATCTTTCAACTGATGAAATTTTAAGAAATCATAAGGTTAAAGCAGTCCTTGAAGATATAGAAAATCATAATTCTTGCTTGTTTCAGTAACCTGAACTCTTGGAAACAAGGATGGCGGATACAGTAATTTTGTCCAACCCTTGTCCAACCCTGGGATATACCCAATGTGGGATGGGCTTATTGGGAATCCCCAGCATTCAAAAAAAGGGAATCCCAACACTCAATAGTGCATACAAAGAAATTTTTTCATTAGCCCAGAAATTGGAGAATTCCCAAATTTTATTTTATTTCCTTTATAATTCCCTAATGCTTTGACATTTTCCAATTTTTCTTTTGAAATATCTCAAGAATATCAAAGAGATATTAATTGAATAAATAATAGGCTTTTGAAAATATATGTGCAAGGGATCCTTTAATTAGCGCTTCCTATGCCATCACATGAAACTCTCGTGCTGTACTGCACGCACTCATTATTTCATTCCAACGACTGAATAATTATAAATACATAACAATAACCAGTGCAAGAACAACCAGATAAGCATACAATTAGACTTAAGCATACAATTAGTGCTTTATTGAATCACCCATAACTTGGATTTCTAGGCTCTCAAACTTCGTATCAATAGATTCATCACACTAAACAATAATCTCCTTACTAAGTTACTGCCAATACGTGTTTTATATACTGTTCTACTATGATTCCTCATCGTCATCTTTTTCACCCTGTGTATCGTAGATCATTTAATTTCTTCTGCTTTAATATGGAAATGATATTAGCCATTTCTATTGGGATGTGACAGAACTAGTACTCTTTTCATGATATCTTGAAAAAAGTGTTCAATAATTATAGCAATCATATCTTCCTAATTTGTAAGTTATTATCAAGATAAGTGAGCATTTGCTTAGGATGAATTTCTTTGGCACATTCATGTACATAGAACAGGACATGACTTGTACAATCCAAAACAAATAGTTAGTTGTACAATATAAATACAGGTAAAAATAATATGTATTAATATGACATGTAGCCGTCTATTAAAATTTCTTTTCATGGAATACAAAATTTACAATGGTGCCATATTGTTTAGAGGCAGTGCATTTTGATATTCCGTGGTCCTGACCCTTGTTAATAGTTTTATTTTTCGATGATCACTAAATGTACACACTGGTTTTATATTACCATCTGTTCACAGAACTGGAGGACCAAATTGGTATTTTCTACCCTATCCAAGTGTTGTCTAGGCAACAGCTCCTAGCTGAGTCTAAAGTCTCATTACCAATGGTGATCTACTCTATAATGTTGACTCTGCCATCCCGATCATGTAACATATAGGTCAGACCTGAAATCCTCAGAGTTGACTTCATGGTCCTCATGCATAATTACAATATGGAGGGTATTTTTTTGTGAGAACTTTTAACCATAACACCACATTGACAAACACGTGAAAGAATACATTCAAGAAGATTATAATGATATATTAAACACAGACTGTTAGGGGCCATCCATAAATTATGTCACACTTTTTCAGGGTACTTTTAGGGCTCTCCCACCTAATATCACACTGGTTTTTTTCTTTTTTTAAATTTTATTTGAAAATCATCTTCAGGGTTTCCCATGATCTTCCAGAAAATAGTTCATTATTTTAACAAATATACAGTCAGTGATGTGTGTCATATTGACAAATAGTTGATTAACAATTTAGTCGTTTGATATAATTCATATTAACAAATTGTTAATTTAATTTTCTGTTATAAAAAATAAATAGAATGACCCCCGTGTGTGTGACATCATCAGATCTTAGGGAGAGCCCCTTAAACATACACTTCATAGGCTTCACTATGTAGTAAGGACATGCTATTCTTTTTTAATTAAAGATTTGGCGAGTCTATTTAAAGTACTGGTAAACATATATATTGTGGGAATGCAGCATTTTGTGATTCTCCAAGCCTAGATTCATACTGATAGTCTGAGGACAGAGAATGACACCACTACTGTTAAATTGATTAATTTCTAGATAAAATTTATTTCACCTTTAAGGCCGTAATCCACATACCGAAAGTGCGCCGCCGATTTGCCGCCGATACACTTTTGCCACTAGCGATACATATTCGGCGACTCTGCCGATAAAATTTACGAACATGTAAGTAAATATTTATGGCCGATTATAGACCGGCCGCCGATAACGCACTTTCGGCCGCCGATAACGCACTTTCGGCTGCCGAAAGTGCGTTATTGGTGGCCGAAAATCCACCGAAAGTATAGGCTCCCGGTATGGAACATTGCCATGGCGATGGTCACTATCGGCGCCACTCACTTTCAGTACATGGAATACGGGCTTTAGTTGAAATCTGATTCAAGTGTGGTGCGAATGGCCCAATAATTCTAGTCTATTCTGGTAACATTCCAAGGAGGGATACCCATCCCAAGGAAAAAATACTTTAGATTTATGAATGTCTTCTGCTTTGCTCAAATTCTATGCTCTTCATACACAAAGTCTTCTGACTTTTTTTACAGGCATATTTCCATGTTAATTTGTGCTAACGCATACCCATTGGGGAAGCTTGTTAACAGATATCCCTTTGATTTGATTCAAACAGCTTCAATCAGAATGGCCGATGAGAGATCACCCAGCCTCATAACAGGATTTATCTTCTCATCAGATGTCCCTCCTAAATCTTGTTCCAATGTTAAAGGGCCACATGTAAATACTCCTGCTCGAAGAAGGGCACCACATACCCTATCTCCTTTGGTACAAAAGAATACACCTCAATTCACAAAGCAACATCAAAACAGAGGCAGATCGGTGAAGGGGAGTGGCAGTGCAGGAAAGAAAGGAGAGCATGCAGTCAAACATGTGGAAGAGACGACTGATATCAAAGCTGATATACTGGCCAAGGCACCCTATGAGGAACAAGAGAAACCAGGCCCTCTTACTCATCCAGAGGGTAAGAGTTGTGCAGTAACTTTTGAGAAGAAAAGCACAACTGAGGATGATGTCAAGAAAAAACCTGAGAATGATAGTATTTCAATATCATCTCCCACATCTACAGCTACAAAAATTGTAAATGCTGTGAAATACCTCTTCTCTCCCTCTCAGGACAGGTCTGCTGACAAGAAGGAGAATGTAGCAGCCAAAGAGACTAGTTCTCCTTCAGTTGTCAACCAGACTAGTTCTCCTGTACCTGTCAACCAGATTAATGTGCCTACATTGCAAAAGGATACTTTAGGTAGTTCTCGTTTGCTGAAAATGGCAGTTCTGCAAAGTGTCAACAGCAAACTGCTCTCAGTTAAAACAGATGTCGCAACAGCTGAAGCCAATGAACTGGAATCTAAATCAAAGATAGGTGGTGCATCCAAACTAGTTCACCAAGTTAGCCTTGGCAATAAAGATGCTACAGTGGATAGGCGTACTGTGCATGTGAATATCACAGAAGAGCGTTCACAAAAGCCTTCAGCAAAGATGGCTCAAACCAATGCCAACCAAACATCTCCCAGTACCAAGGAATCGCCACCTACTCAGAAAGCTGGGAATGACAACAGTGTTGCACCTAGAAGATCAGCTGTTCCTCGAATTGGCAGCACTAGTTCTGCCAGAAACCATGCAAATTCCCAGGGCAGGAGCTCACCAGCAGCAACTGGAGCGAAAGATGATAGTTGCAGCCCTAAGATCATGCAGCCGCAAATTAGGAAGCGCTCATCCAAAGTGACTACAGCCACAGGGTCCTTGGTCACTTCAAGGGGGGTCAGTTCAGCGAAGGAACAAGAAAGTAAAGTTGAACGTATTGACATACATGAAAGCTCCTCAAGTAAGGCACCAAGTAAGGTTAGCAATAAGCCATCCTCTGCGAACAAGAGCCAGAATGATGATTCTAAAGTAGATGCTTCTAAACAAGAACAAGCAGCCACTCAACAAAAGCAAGGAAGCAAAGCAAAAGCAGTTGTCAATAACCCTAAATTGGAGACCCATCCATCTAATCCAGTCCCAGATACTAAGAAAAGAGGTCTTGCGAAAGGCCATCCTGCCAATTCAGGAAATAATGAGGTCCATGGGATTGCGCAGCCAGATTCAGGCAAGCAACATAATATTATGCAAAAGTCATCAGTAGACAAGCCTAAGACCAATGGTAATCAAATGAAACGAGGCAATGTGAAGCAGATTTCTTCAAACAACAGAGATTCAGAAGATATCAAAAAATCAACCACAAGAAACCCTTCAAATTTAACTCCATCTAGAGCAGTCAGTAATAAGACATCGAGAAACGTAACTCCCCAGCTGCAAGCCAAGTCAGTGCGAGGAAAGCCCAAACCAGAAGCTGCTTTCAGTGAAAAACAGAACAGTGAATCTCACTCAGTTCAGAGTAACAAAGACCAGAACATTTCCGAGGCAGCATCATGTCCACAGCCTGAACAAAGGTCATTCAGTTCAGAGTTCGCCCACATGGAGGAAAATGAGAGAATTGTAAATGATGTTATTCAGGATTCACTTGCCTGCCGAGGTGTTTTTGGCCCTGGCCTGAACCTGGATTACATGGTTGAGAGGTCGCACATTTCAGTCTACTTCAAGACCCTGGAGGAGATCAATGACGAAATGGACTACAGCCTAGGAGACCTAGAAGCACTGCGCGCTCTCAGTTCCAAACTTGAGACCCTCTTGTTTCGCCTGACGTGGATCCAGCGCAGGGCAACGGCGGCCATCGTCACACTGAAGACGCACCAAGCCGAGCAGTTAAGAAAGGGGAAACAGAACAAGTAAACGAGTGATCTCAGTCTTTATAATATTACAGCATTTAAATGCTTTTTCATCATAGCATTATATCGTATTCATCATGCATAGTAGTTGATATTATACAAATCGTTAATTGACTTATTACTAAATGAGGTATTCAACACGTATTCACACATTGTGTCTGGTTCCGTTATACATGATATACACAGGTTTTTATAATACCCATACAGTAATGATAGAAGAAAGGTGCTTCACACATCTTTAAGTCTTTTGTCTTTGATTAATTAAATCTTTTTTTGCATAGTTGATATAAAATGTTATATTATGTGGCACTTGAATATCGTCGGAGTAGACTATGACGTTTTAGTGTATTTAATTAATATAGGCCTAAATATCATAACAAGACCTATTACATATGTATATAAATTGAAATACATTCTTTTGACATTGCATCAGTGATTTTTAAAGTAAGCTTAAGGGTTTGAGGCTAAACAAGATGTAGCTTTGTTTTAAACATCTGAAAGTACATGTGATGAATATGTTTTATAGGAAGGCCCCTTATGTACATATATGAGAATACATACTTTTGACATTGTAACGATGATTATGAAAATAAGGTTTTTACCTAACCTTAAATAGCAACTGTAGTTTTGTACAATTACATATTTTACATTATGCTGTTTAGTGACTGCTTAATAAACGTATACTACCTGTTATTATCATGTACGATTTCATTGTTATTTCCAGTAATTGTACGGATGTCTACTTTATCTAAAGTGTATACACCGTGTAATGACAAAATAACCTCACAGCACTGTCAAATGAACTAAAAAATAATCTCAGGCTGTTTCCATTAATTATGTCTGTGCTTCTTTCTGAATTTTTGACCCCCTTATACCCACCCAACTTGGTAGGAGGAAATCATTGGATGTATACAGTTAAGGACATGCGTAAATTTACCAAACTCTCTAACATCCCCCCCCCCCCCCCCACCTTTTGCAGACATTCTTAATGAAATTACCGTAGACCAATCAACTATGTCGCAGGCACAGTTCACCTCTCACATTCACATATAAAAATATGTTTTGAGATAATATGATGAACCATGCGCTGAAAAACAGAAATATGAATTATTCCCAAAATATCCTGGAGTGCCTTTGAATTTGATAATATGTGGCACGACTGGTAAGAAATCATCCCACATTTAGTACCCAAAGTTATCACTACCATTATGTACATGCGCGTGTCACCATGACTGACAATTTACATGCACTGATCATGCATGAGAAGTAAGCGAACACTGATAAAGAAGTCCGTTTTAGTTTTCTACGACGGATCAATTCGTCTGAAATATTTCCATCCAGTAACTGAGTTACAAATTATGACATTGTCCTTTCTGTAGCTTGAAGTTCGCTAATTGTACAGGTGTACTGATGACTACTCTAATCTGAACGTTACCCTATACAATGCAGGTAATGGGTTGCATGCTTTAGATCAAGTATTGAGCCCAACTTTGGTTAAGAATAGGCAATTCAACCATATATACTAATGCAAATTATTCAACTATTTCTATTATAGATTAAAGATCTGATATAACTTCATTGAACCTTTCATAATGTAAAGATGACTAAATTCTTGCATTGCACAAAAGACCTTGTGTTGCCATTTCCAAATAGTTTGACCTCCCATGAATTCATCTTGTGTGCTGTGCACGTTCCTTTAACCATTGATACACACAGATTTATGACACTACAGATCAAACCGTCGTCAATTTTGTATTGCGCAGATATTGAAGAACTATATATAGCAGAGGCGCCCCAAAATTTTAGTTCAGAATTCACACAAACTTAACTGAAACATATATAATAGCCTCGACCATGTCTACTATATAGAGTTCGTCAGATATTGATTATTTCCACTTGGACATCGACCTCATTTAGAGAATTGAGAATAAAAGTGAAAAGGAAGATATAATTATATTGACCATTCAATCGAATAGCGTCACTATCATTTGATATGTTAATTGAAGAATGAATTCATAAACAATGTAGGTGCTAAACGTGATGGTAGCTAGACAAGATTCTTGCCTAATCCTTCCTGCTGATGATCTCATTGCAATAGTCGTATGAGCCCGTATTTAAAGAAACATATGGAAGCTGCTTTTCTTTATAGGTCGTTTTATGTGGTGGACCATGGGTAGAGATTTGTCCGAATACAGGGGGACAGGTCGCGGGGGTACTGGGGGCGGTCGCGGCGAGGGCACGGCGAAAATTCCCACGGCCGCCTTTGGCTCGATCTCCTCATAGGAAGACTCCCTATCACTTCCGCCGGCGACGATGAGCGACACCGTCGGCCCTAGTCCTAGCGACCCCTTCCGTCGCGCGACTGGCGACTTCCGGCGGACGTCTTTCGTTGACCGGAAGTCCTCGTCGCAGGACCGGAAGCCCTCGGAAATGCTGGCTAGGACGCCGCTCCTGCTGCACTGGTCGCTCGTGCCCCCCGCACCCAGTCGGTCGCCGCCCGATAGACCGCCCTTCCGGTACCCACCGAGGGAGCATGCGTGTCTGCTCGAGACGGAACGCCCGCCGGACTTGACGACCGACGCGCCGACGGCGGTCGGGGAGCGCCTCCACTTACAGCGCAGAATGTCGAGCAGCTCGTCTCTGTAGCGCGCGCCGACCAGGGTATAGATGAGAGGGTTGATGCCGTGGTTCAGGTTGGTCATGAGGAAAAAGAGCGCCGCCAGCATGTTCTCCAGTTCATGTTGGGCGTTTTGGCGTTCAGGGTTGGTCCGGCGGAACAGGTCTAGTAGGGTTTCAGGCAGGGTGAGGATTATGAAGGTCACACCGTTGACGACCAACATCCCGAACATCTTGTGGGACTCGGCCGAACGGAGGTTCCTGCGCGCGAATTCCAACAGGGACACATTGTGTCTATTGTATAGGACAGCGCCAATGGAGAAATTTGAAATGGAAATCAAAATCCCAGGCAGTATAGAATAAGCAGCCATTTCAAATGCAATCAAGGCCTTTTTGAAAATGGGATTGCTCCCCAAGCAATCGAGGAATTTGGTCGGTTTGAGTGTTTGATATTTGAAGATGTACAGGTTCATACAGAAAATCGTAAAGAACACGGCGGCTGTGATGGCCATTGCCTTCCGCCTGGTGCAGCAGGTCTTCTTCATGGGGTAATAGGTGACGTACAGTCTCTCTGCCGTGAAGACCACGATCACCCAGCTGCTGGAGCAACCAAGCCACAGCCGCAGCCACTGAATCGAAGGGCACAAACCCCCAGGCCATGGCACATTCTTCAGGTAGGAAATATCGTAGAAAAGAGAGGTAACCAGCCGGCCAAAGTCGGACAGTCCGAGGCCCAATAGGTACACGTCCACGCTTTTCCTTCTTACCTGAGGCCGACAGAGAACCGCTATCACCAGAATGTTAATTAATAGGCCCGCACTGTTAAAAACAGCGTCCAAGTAGAGTAGGAACAGAATGGTGTCCATGCCTCCTTAACCGTCCTCCTAATGCGTTATGAAGCCTGATATGAAGCTTTCACTTTTCTTGGGGTAAGATCTACATACATGTATACATGTCTCTTGGTACTTCCTTGTACACAAAAGCTGATGGTTGCAAATAAAAACAGATTGAACCCACATGGATGTTTCATATACTTTTTTTTACGTGTGATATCCGATAAGTCATGCATTGCATATAAGAGTCAGTGACAGCTAAGTTTTTATTCCATAGTTGTTTATTATGATTTGTAGTATACCATCACGCCCAATGCATTCATGAAGACAACGCTGTAGTGACATTGAAAATAATTCGGTTGGTTAAACCTATTTGTCATTAGCCTTTTTTTCGTCAATGTAACTGAATATAACGGCAAAATAAATATGATATAATGGGATACTGACTTTTAAAAAATTCGGCCTAGTATTTATCATAATCTAAGCAGTACGAAAACATTTTGTCAGGTAAATCAATCCAAGCAGACTGAATTATTTCTCAGTTATCATGAATGCACCAGAAAATACTTTTAAATGAGATACCTTTAGAATGTAGATCATTTAACAGACTGAAGAAATACTCTAGATAAAAATCTGAAATAAAAGTTAATATGCATATATGGATATTAAAGTTGAATCGCCTTTCAATGGTGGATCTTGGGTTTTTTGGTTAAAAGTAGGTGGGATCTGGTAGGGGAGCACTTCTAAACATTCTTTCTTTAAAGGGTTTTGGACACAATCTTATGTTAGGATACACATACCTGCTTTGCTGTGGAAATGTGATTCATTTAAGACGTTTGATTGCAGTTTCCCTTTCGACGCCCAAACCTGTACAAGTTCATAACAATGCAGCGGGTCCATTGCAAATAGATCTTGATTGCATATACTTATCTCATACATTATACAAAATTGTGCAGGCTGAAAAAGGCATAAAGGCAACGCAACATGTGTTATTGACTTCTGTTTCTGCATGTAGTATAACATGCAGTAAATGGCCAGTGAAGTTTTAGTACATAGGTCCAACTCCAAGGAAGGAACCACGATTTTCTGCATATTACAAGATAATAATGATATTTTTTATTTATAACATAAGATATCGTGCTAGCCTAATCCCTCACACAATTGCAAAGGCGCAATATGTTCTGATTTGTCGAGGGGAACCACAGTACTGATAGGTCTCTGTAAGATAGAGATTACTTTGTGTGCATGTATCTTTTTTATTGGCGATGCTTGTATAGCTATTGAGGGCATATGGATAACAGACAAAGCTAGAGAATGTGGGATCTATAGGTAAATATGGGATCAAGCATCACCTTAGTACGTCTTTTATAGCAGGTACAAACATTAGTGCATGTTATTGGTTTTTAAACGGCGTAGCATAACTTAAATTTGCATAATCAAAATTTATTTGAGATGCAGCAACATCTTCTGTCTATGGTATAAGCACATTTTTGGCCAGATACATTTTCGCAGGAGCGGCAAAAATAAAATATATTGCTTACGTAGACATAATACGTGTTTACACCTTAAGTTTTGATTTGTTATACAGTAAGATTGCTTTTCACAGAAATTCATGGTATTTCAATTTTCACGAATTAAGCAAAAATACATAGGCCTATACACCCTTTTCACGAAGCTGCGCAGTGCAGGCCTGCTTTGCCCCAGACCAAGCTGGCGGAAGTCCCTTCACTGGGTCACTGCCCTGCATATAGGCTAAAAGTAGGACCATTTAGAACTTTTTTTTTCTAAATCTCATCAATGCACTAAAAAGAAAAGAAAAGTGTCATATTTAGCACTCATAATGGTATATAAAAAAAATTGATCTTTGCTACAAGTAACATAATTTCATGGTGACAGATTTAGTTAAGATACATTAGGGAATTTTTCAGCCTAGCTTGACATTTATATTGAAAGAAGGTCAACCCTAAAAACAAGTTAATTACTGGTACTCAGCCAGAGGGTCTGGTGTGCACTTCACTTAGTCTTCAGGTTAAGTGGGTGTCCAGGGGTCCTAGGCTATGGAGCTGAACTGCTATGAACAACCACAACTATCCCCTCTCCCACCCCCCTCCCATACATACAAACTGAGAACTATTAACAATCACATACCCTGGCCATCTGAATGGTCACTAGTTCTCACTTCATTCTGCAACAAGTAGAGTGGTCAGTGTTGCAGACTGCACTCCCCTCACCAGGGTTCATATTTTTGCTAAGAGAGGGTGCCACCCTTCGTAAGAAGGGTGTATAGCGCGAATGAAGTATGCATAGGGTGCTGGGCATCTGCAGACTAACAAGTAATCCTCCTTTTTTACTTAAGGACTTATTGGGCCCATGAGGGGTGGGTCCCACTGGGCCCCCCTTCCACAGTTTTTATAAAAGAAAAAGGCTAATTCGTCCCAATTCCTAGTCAATGTTTCCAGTTTTTAATAATGGGGAAGAAACTAAATATATATCCCTCTCTTCTGATAGATCTTTAGGATTCGTACCTAAAGGGCTAACTCGTCCCCATTCCTAGTCACTGTTTTCCAGTTTTTAATGGGGGAAGATATTCTTATATTCGACATGCAACTTTTGGAACCCACCATCAAGGGCTCCCTCCCTGGGGAGGGCCAATGGTTGAACTTCCTAAAATAAACATGGGAGGATTAGCCGTTGGTCAGATGCCAGCACCCCATGAATACGCAATTCGCAGTATACGTATATATACAGTCAGCTCTTTCTTTAGTGGACTCTGTCTTAAGCAGACAACTGTCTTTAGTGGACAGGAGTGGTGTTGAGCAGACAGGGAGTGACTGACAGGACTTCTCCCTTTGATGGGAGGCCGGGAGCAGTGTTGAGCAGACAGGGAGTGACTGGAAATCTCCCTTTGATGGGATGGCAGGTGTGGTGTGGAGTGGACAGGGAGTGAATAACAGGACTTCTCCCTTTGATGGGAGGCCGGGAGCAGTGTCGAGCAGACAGGGAGTGACTGGAAATCTCCCTTTGATGGGATGGCAGGTGTGGTGTGGAGTGGACAGGGAGTGAATAACAGGACTTCTCCCTTTGATGGGAGGCCGGGAGCAGTGTTGAGCAGACAGGGAGTGACTGGAAATCTCCCTTTGATGGGATGGCAGGAGTGGTGTGGAGTGGACAGAGAGTGAATAACAGGACTTATCCCTTTGATGGGAGGCCGGGAGCAGTGTTGAGCAGACAGGGAGTGACTGGAAATCTCCCTTTGATGGGATGGCAGGTGTGGTGTGGAGTGGACAGAGAGTGAATAACAGGACTTATCCCTTTGATGGGAGGCCGGGAGCAGTGTTGAGCAGACAGGGAGTGACTGGAAATCTCCCTTTGATGGGATGGCAGGAGTGGTGTGGAGTGGACAGGGAGTGAATAACAGGACTTATCCCTTTGAGAGGGTGACAGGAGGGTTCAGGGAGCGCCAGAGCTTTTTTCTTTGAGCTGTCAATATACAGTATGTAAGTTAAATAAGGTTGCACAAACAGTAGCAAATGGCATAAGCTTTTCAGCGATTGCTAGTAACTAAGCACAATCTTTAATGATAACAAGACCAAACGACATAATTATGACCTAAGGCTAAGTTACTATCAAAAGCAAAAGCATTTTGATAGTAATAGGTCGGCCCATTTTAATCTTTATGATATTAATGATTCGGATATTTTGATGGTAGGTCTGAAAAAATGACACTATAGTGACAATTTCACAAATAATTTAATCTTTGAATCATTTAAATCTTAAATCTGTGTCCGATACTGACACTGACAGCACCAGTGACCAGAGAACTTATTGACAGTGTGACGCCTATGTTTCAACATTGAATGGGAATGATTCTGACACTGACAGTGACTTAGGCCTAGACATATTTAAGTTCAGATTGAATATTTTGGTGGTAGGTCAGAAAACAATGACACTATAGTGACAATTTCACAAAACATTTAATCTTTGAATCATTTAAATCTTTAAAACATGGTCTCAAAATATTTGAAATGCAAACGTGCCAAGGCCTATGCGATGTAAGGGGGCCTAAGACTGGACCAACTGTAAAATATTATTGCAAACGCATCTAGGCCTAAAATAATCAAGGCATATGATATTTAGGACCCTGAGATACAGAAGAACATAGATATATACATGGATTTCATTTTGATAGGGGTAATAAGGCCTAAAATAATTATTTTTGAGATTGCAAGTGTCCGCGTTAGGCCTCCAGCCGAGTTTAGGCCTAGATTTCAACGGTATAATTTCAAATGCTGGAAAAAAGATATAAACTAACCTTTAACGCCTGGAGTCCTCAATGCGTTTCAATGCGTATATCCTCCACAATTGATGCGTTTAATGTCATCCTGGTTTCCTGAGTTCAATGTCTCGGAGAAGGCGTGACCCGGGCGGGTCAGACGCCATCTTCATCATCTTGTCAAGCCTGAGCCTCCACGTGTCTGATTGATCCAATGTTTTCCCTTCGATACGAACGCATGGACCACGCATGAGTTTTCAATGCGTTGTATGTGTTTAAGGGGGTCCAGACGTCCAAATATATATATTGAAAGCATCAGATACCGCGGTAATCCGGGTATATCGGCTGGAAAGAGAGAGCCTCCCGCCGTAACGGTCCACCTCCCCGGCCTGCTCGGGGCGGTCTGATCTAGATGCCTTTATACCGGGTCGACGCGACGCAATACCAAGAAAGCTCATTTACGCGTTTAGATGCGTTATTTCGCAATCGTTTCATTTCTGGATCTTGACTTGATCATCTATGTACCCAAATCTACCTCTCTATATTTATTTGACCCGTAAGAATGCCCGATTTCATGGTGAAATAGGCATGCAAATTTGATGAATATTCAGAGTTGACCTGGTTCCCTTCCTCCCCCATCAAAAGCGAGGCTGGTGGGCGGTACAAGCATAACGCGGCATTTTACGCGCTGGGACATCGTCACCGTAACGATTCCAGGCTTAAAAATGTCTAATTTGCTCCATTCTGGACGATTTTAACGATTTCTTTGAATTCTATACATCCAAATCTCTGCGATGTAAGCCCAAATAAGCCCCAAAATGTGGTTATTTTAGCTCAGAATCGGTTTGGGACATCGTCACTTTGCCGCGTTACAGGCATAACGCAGCATTTGACGCGCCTCACGCCCAACGCGCCCTGTAACGCTGCACAGATTTCTGGTTTTATTTGGTCATATAACGATTTCGGATGATTTAAACGATTTATTTGTATTCTATATATCCAAATGTCTGCGATGTAAGCTCAAATAAGCCCCAAAATGTGACCATTTTAACTCAGAATCGACTTGGGACATCGTCACTTTGCCGCGTTACAGACATAACGCGAGGCATAACGCGTAAACACCGTCACAGATCTAAGAAAAGGATGCGGACAGTAGAATAGGTCAGGTCGGATTGAATGACTTAATGACTTAATGTGGCGATCAAACATTTTTAAGATGAATTGATTACAGCCGACCTATAATAAGGTCAATAATAAGAGATTAAAACATATTTTCAAAAACACAATTAACTACTTCACCTACGTGGACGTCACTTATGATTTTGCCTTTATGTCCAAAGGGTAATAATAAAGTTATCAATAGAAAATTATGTGCATGTACAAAATAATTGAAGAAATTCGTAATCAAATATATTTTTATATAAATGAGTTTATTATGGACATGTCAGAATGTATAATAATCAATTGGAAACAGGTCACTATACATGGCAGTTTTACAATAAATTGCATTCAAAAGTATAGATGTAAGATTACTATATGTTTTCAACACAGATTTATCTTTACATTGCATTATAAATGTATATATTTTTAATGTCGTCATTGATATACGTTTCGCTGTATATTCTTATATGGTAAGATCTTCAGAGCATAATGATGATAGAAATATCGACGATTAAAATTGTTTTCAAATCGGATACGTCATGGTACAAGGTGTAAATGTGCCTTAGCTATTGGAAAAGGTCCATTTACATAGTTTTGGGTGGAGAACAAACTTTCATTTCATACATTAGATTGATTCATCATTTTCCGTCTCGAAGGGGCCAACATTTGTGTGTTTCCCGTGCCAGTCCAATGATGAAAAGGGCAAATAACGCCCCATCCTACTATATCTACGATCACAACATCATGACGACAAAGGCAGGAGCATTTTCATCTTCTACCATTCTAGTATGGAGAGTTGCATTATATCTGGAATAAGAGAGTAACAGTTCCATTGCCTCAAATACCAAATAGCAGATACTAAAACTACACATTGATTAATTGTCCACACGCTACCAACAACCACATTCCTATAGTAGCATACTCAGTACATATGGTAAGATTTAACAAGGACAAAAATAGAATGTATAAAGAAAATGACCACAATACAATTCACACTGCCTCTGGTAAAGGCGCAGTTTCTCAGACATTATGGTATGATAAAATGTTATTGCAAATTTCCAATATTCAATCAGCAGTGACTTTTGTACTATATACAATTATTTGGATAAAAAAGAGTATCCTTATTTGCGAGTGGAATTTTGCTCATTTATACAAAATAACAACATCGTCCAATAAATCGTATACAAATGTACAGTTTTTACAAGTTCCATATTATCTCATTGGTAGTGACTGTTCTACGTTGTTATTGTTTGTTTTTTTGCATAGATAGAATAACAGACAACCTCCCCCTCCTTAGTAAGACAGGCTATATGAATGTACATATCCCTCTTTATTGATGTGGCTTTTAAAAGGACAGAACATTTTTAGACAATGCACCAAGTCTTCAACTCAACCTTTTTACCATATAAAAGAACCATTTGAATGTTTTGCATTTCATCCATCCACCCCCTTAAAACATTCCTGTAAGTTTGTACAGCACTTATTAATAGATAGAACTACCTAGCAGTGTTATGAAGAAACAGATTGTGTACAACCAGAAACCTGAATCTATACACAAGAATAGCTGTAGAGTGAAAGGGGGTGGGGATAGATTTCAGGTTGACTAAATTGTACCATCTACAACCATAGCAGTGCCCGCGACTTCTTTAAAGCTGGACGACAAACCTATGATGACAACACTGGACAGATTCATTTTGTGGTTCAAACTGGAAATTATGATTCAATACTGCGTTAGAGATTTGATAGTATCATTTCCCAGGTAGACTACTGGCATGGAGATAAATGGAAATTCCCAAGGAATTAAAAAAAACGTCAGCCAACGGTTTTTTTCTAATTTGAATACTTCATTGTGATGAATGGATGAACAATTAATTTACAATTAAATCATAAGACCCTAAAATAAGTTGATTAAAATACCAAAAATGTCCATTGTTACATCGTATTGCATGAATTTGGGCATCTTTTCGGGCAACCACGTCCCTGATACTTTTTATAAGGAATGATAAAAGCAGTAAGCGGCAATAAGGGGTAAATTTGATGGGTGTTCATACTGTTGTCTCATTGCTCTCCTTTGGGGGGCTGGTGACGGGTACTGGAGGGGGCGTTACTGTGTTGGCGTTGGGGGACGCCGGCTCCTCCTCCTTGACGACATTCTCATTGACGTCACTCGTCTCATGTGGCGAGGGTGACACACCGTCTTCCCTTGAATCAATGTCAGTTTCCCCTTCAAAGTGCACCGTTTCTGCCGTGACCATAGGTGCATGGCGCACCACCCTGGTGACTACGATCCGCTGGGTTGCTGCTGTGGAGGCGTCAGGACTGCTCTCTTCCTCCTCGCCTTCCTCTTCCTCCTCCTCATCGTCATCATCCTCTTCTTCCTCTTCGTCCGTCTCGTATTCCGATTCCGATGAGGAGTTCTCATCCATGGGCCTCAGATCCTCTTCCACTCTCCTCATGACCACCTTGGGGCTGCTGGACTCATTGGGGACGGTCACAGACAGCTCCTGGGGCTGGGGGTCGGCAGGGGGTGATGTCGCGGGCACCGGCGGGGGTGGTCCACGCGTGAAGGTCTCCACGATGGGATCAGCGACCTCAGTGACCTCCTTGACATTGGTGACGTCGTCGCCGGTCATTGTCACCACCCGCGTGACGACGGTCCTGGTAACGATCTTCTCTGTCTCCACGGTGGGCTCCAGCTCCACAGTGGGCTGGGGCTGGGGGGCGGGAGGGGCGGGCTGGGTGGGGCGGGTCGGGGAGGACGGTTGGCGGGCTGGGCGCGCCGCCTGTGGTGGTTGGGAATGTGCCATTGGAGGAGCGGCTCGCTGCTGCTGCGCCACCCGCGGCCGCTCCACCACCTCCTCCACCATGTCCTCCACGCGTTGTTGGACCTGCTGCGGGGACACGTCGAGCCGTCCCCTGGCCTGGGGCGGGGCCTCCCGGGGCGGGGTGACGTACTGGGCGGGGGCGGGGCCGGGGGTGAGGGCGTGCTCGGCCATGGGCAGCTGGTTGTTGTCGTCGGACACGTTGACGGAGGCCGCCTGGATGGCCTCCTCCTCCTCCTGGAAGACGCGCACTGCGTCAGACACCTTCGACAAGATGGCCTCTGTGTCTGTAATACAATGGATATTTGGTTACAATTAAGAAAATCTTACACAAATATAATATACGCAATTTGCAGATAAAGTGATTACTGTGTGCTACCAAGTGAAAACGTATAGAAAACGGTTTCTATATAGGAGCATACAGTGATTCTTGTTTAACTGTATCCATACTGATCGAAAAGGACAACCCCACGGGAATCCTTCATAAATCCATCTTTCTTTGTTCAACAGTGTTACCTAGCAAATTGGCGGAGGATTGACCACTGCCATGGGCCTACTATAGCATATAGTTGCGGTGCCCTATTGGTATATTTTAACCTTAGAACTGTACGCACGTTTTAATAATTCTATGATTTTAACGATAACCCCCCAAAATGTTAGTACGTTATTTATCTTTATCTGTAGGCCTATCCACATACACAATAAGCTTAAGAATACAATGAACTCTGTAATGTCTGTAGATATCATAACCAATCAGAGGTAAGTTTGACTGACCTCTGTCCTTGCTCTGGTACTCGGCGGCCAGGTGGGCCGTCAGCCCCTGCATGTCGCTGAAGTTCTCCTGGGTGCTCTGTCTCAGCAGGATGTCCACCATGTCCATGTCGCGGGCCTCGAAGGCCTTCAGCAGGGCGATGCGCCCGTCAGACATTGGCCGGTCAACCTTGGCACCTTTCTGAAATGGCATGAGACTGAGGGTTAAGCTGGTATTCTATTGCAGTCAACAATCTAAAAGTCTGTTCGGGTAAGCCTATCATGCTATGGCAAGGTCTTGAGTATTTATCATTATGACAGCATAAGGCGACAGCGTACAGAGAAACTTCAAAGTGGGGAAATCTGAACATGAATTAATGGTCTAGTAAGATTCTATATGGCCAATAAAGGCGACTTCAGTATCATTATGAAGGTAATTATGCATTGAAAAAGAAACTTTCCCCTTCGGTATCATTATAAAGGTCATGATGCATTGAAAAAGAAACTTTCCAGCACACGATCAGAGGTAAACTGTTGCTTAATAGTCAGCATCAGAATTGAAAAAAACATAAATCAGAGGTCACCTATATAGATTGATAGAGAAAGAAAAGAAATATTTAGGGGAAATTTAAACTTTTCCCAACGTGAGAAGCATCCACAATTAAAACCAGTCAAATCCCGCCATATCAGCACCGTACCTTGAGGAGGAACTCGACCAGTTTGTGGTGCTGGTGGTTGGAGGCGATGGTGAGCGGCGTGGCGTCCTGCAGGGCGGGGCACGTCTTCTCCGGGCTGGCGTTGTTCTGCAGCAGCAGGGTGACCAGCTTGATGTTACCCTTGGCGCAGGCCTCAGCCAGCGGGAAGCGGCCCGACGGGCCCATCAGGTTCACGTTGGCGCCTGGGGGAGAGAAATTAGATGATATTTAATGATAGCCTAGTGGGGAAGGTAAAATTATATTGAATAGGTAATATCAAGAAAAAGGGAAATACTGTTACATTTCCCGAATATTGGCCAGACGGACCCATCAGGTTCAGGTTAGCATCTGGCGAAAGGATATTGAATCGGGAAAGTCAAGGTAAAAAAGAACTGTATTTCTTTTAAATGGAATACTTTTACAGCAAGAGCCCAGTGACTAACTGAATTACCATTCAAAATACTACCCTCACCAAGCATTGTTATATAATTGGGCAAGAGGATAGCATACAGGTATGCTCTATTCTATGTGAGAAATATGAAATATTGATAATACGTCATACCTCAAAGTAAATCAGCGTAACTTGGAACAAAAACATATTTGTTCACAAGAACTAAAGAAAACCAGTGCATTCACCAGACAATACCGGATTGCAAGAATGTGCTACGCGGGAATTCCCCTGTATAACATCCCAGGACTATAGACAACCTACCTTTCTTCAGCAACATCTTGACGATCTCAATGTCCTCCTGCCTGCTGGCTAACGTGACCGGGGTCATGCCCTCGTCCGACGACTGCGTGTCGACGTTAAACCTGGAGAAGATCTGGTTGACGTCCAGGTCCTCGTCGTACGTGAGCAGCTCCTTGACTTCTTTGCGCTGTCCCGACACTATGGCCTGATACAGCTCCTTCAAACTCAGCATCTTCAGGAAATGGTTCGGGTCAGCGCCGGCAGAGGTCAGCACGGCGCTCGACTCCACGTCGCCGTTGAGGATGGCCAGGTCGAGTGCCGTCATGCCGAACGTCTTCTCGGCGCGGTCGATCTCGCAGCGAGCGTCGATGAGCAGACGCAGGATGCGCGCGAAGCTCTTGGAGAGACGCCCGTACTCGTCCTGCGGGGCCTGCGCTTTGACGGCCACGGGGTCCTGCACTTGTTGGGTGGGGGCGTAGGGCTTGGCGCCTGGAGCGTTCGTCTCGTCCACTTTGGAACTTTTACCTGTAAAGAAAAACATTTTTCTTATTTGTCGGACGGTGCGAGATGTGCTCTGTACAAGAAAGAGTAGAATGTACGTCGGATTTTGTTTTATCCTAGTTTTAGGTTACTCAACTTATGTCTATGGGATATTTATTCAACTAGCAAGGCTATGCATACGAAAAATAATGATTTTAAAGATGAAAATGTTAAGGCCTATTTGATATCAGTATACTGAGGATGAATCTCAACAATATAATGTTATGTATATTAAGTGTGAATAATCTTAGTTTGATTGTATTGAAACGGGATGATAATCAGAAGGATTAACTTAGTGGCTATTGAATTACGTTGTAGAATTTCCATTTGATTTGAGGTTAACTTTTATTTCAACACACAAAATAAAGTAGAGTAAAAACAAGGCAACATTCAGTTCAAATGCCCTGTTCCATATATACACGCGCTGAAATCATTGAGCTGAGAACCCTTACCTCCGCCACAGGAGAGCAGACTCCAGATCCCCGACTTGTTTTTGTCCTTGTTCTTGGCGATCTTCTCCTGTCGGTGTTTCCATACAGCCTGCACACGTTTCTGGAGCACGGCCTGGAGGAGGGGAGGAGGAGGTTAATAAACGGGTCACTCAGAATAAACAATACACACATACAGGTGTATATATAGAACGAGCAGAAGGGAGGAGCATAGCTCTAAAGGGACACACGATGCAGGTAAAAACAAGGCAGGCTTCTTTTTTTCATATAAAAGAAAACGAAAATCTTCCCACATCCGACAGGCATTTTCTCAATTAATTGTTCTAGGGTGATGCATGAATGATGGATTGAGCAATCGGAGATTTCAGTCAAATAGGTGTTCGGGCATTCGAGGTGTAATTTCCAAACAGGATCAGAAATATACGATGCACCCTACTATTCCACCCTACATCCGAATGCATTAGCTTTCTGTCGGATACGCACCCTCTTTTAGAACTATTAACCCAGATATGCACAAATGTTTTACTAAGCATTACAATCATATGCCAAAGGGAGTGTAGGAATATTGGCCAGGTGCACACATTTTCGGACCAAGCACCTGATGGGTACTAGGGTGCCGACAAATCGTTGGATACTGTCAATACGACATGAAGTGACCTGATTAGTCAGATGATTTACAAATTGAATAACTAGCTATTTTGAATGTAATCTGCTTTAAACTAGATTTCTAACTTTAGTCCCTTTCGAGATAAAAACCAAAGCAGTATATGGCAGTATGGCTGAAATGCGAACTATAGCATTTCTAACTTTAGGAATATCCATTATTTGTACCAATGCACTTAATTGGTTAAAGATAAGTGAAGGTGCAACTGTGATTGTCAGGAATGCATACGTGAAGAAATAGAAATAATTATAGGAAGAACCTCTACAGCAAAATTCTGCGTGTCAAACAGAATCTTCTCTTGGCAATAGTAAAGACTGTGCGTGTCCGTTACCACCGCGTTAGTCTTATCAGTATTTCACACTTCTAGTCCATATTATATACCTGAAGTAACGCAACCCCTTGGTATGATAATTATTTTACATCAAATGAATACAGTACTGTACTACATATATTTACAAACCAACTAAATCCATGCGGTCTAAACAAAGGTACTTTTGTATATGTACACATCTAAATGTATGAAAAAAATCGCACTTTCATCTTTAACATTATCATCTCATTCTATTTCCGACACGAAACCACAACAATATCATATCACGCGTATGACGTGATACAAATTTAGAACATTGCTGATATAAGAAAATAAATATTTCTTTTGGCCAAATACAAAGAAAAGGGGAACACTAATATAGCAACTGAAAATTCAATAGGGCAAATCAGTTGATTCCTATTATAAGCCAAAGATTTATATTGACTCATTCATTCTTGAAGTCAATACATATACCAACATATGCAACAAGGGTAGCGTTTATGATTATACGGGATACAAAATAAATGGTAAGAATTAACAGAAAATAGCCATTAGGTCAAGGCATAGAACGTCAAGCTAAGGGTTCTCATTGGGGTTACTTACCCCTGGAGACTGAGAGCAATGGTAAATTAAGGCAAAGAAAACGTAGCGTGAATATTCTGTGAAATAATCAAATATGTGCAGAGGCACAATATCTATATAAAAAAATGTTAGAATTGCATGGAAACATCACCAAGAGTTATTATGATGCCAACGACATATTCAAATAGATGCCATATTCTCAACAGCGCATCACATGTGATCAACACGTTTAATTAAGGCAGGGACTTATTTTTTTAGGCTACCCGCAACCATAATTACGAATCTAGTCAAGAGATTACTGAGATGCAACTTATATAATGTGTGGTGAAACGGTAGAAGACTCCTGATTTCATACGAAGCCACTAATTTCCGGTTTTAGTCAAAGCACCGTGTGGGAGTAGGCCTATAACCAAGCCTTACAAGACACAAATCCTAGCCACACCCATAACATCAAAAAAAATAACCAATGCCGCATCTATGCATACTGGATATAAACGTCCACCATGTTTATGGGGACGCAAAGGTAAAGTCTATAACTATCTATTTTCAGAACATTGTTAGATGAGTTAAAGTGCAAAATTCTGAACCCGTTCCCTTACTAAAAACGTCTTAATCTTTCCTCTTTACATAGGAAATGATTGTGAAATTGATAGAAACTGTCGCATGTAAAAAGTTCCATTTCAAATTAGCTATCTAACTGTTTTGGGTACTAGTATAGGCCTATATGTAGGCCCTAGGCCTATATTTCTCAAATTTGATCAATTTAAAAGCAGCCTGGATATTGATGAAAACATGAAAACAAAAATACTTTAGGCAAGAAATATGTGAAAGAAACGATAACAAGAAATGTGATTGATCATCAATAACCAAGAAAGATAATAAGAAAATAATAATCAGCAGTTTAAAAAAGAAATCTAAATATTTAAGTAAAGACTCACCTGTTCGTCCTCGTCCTCGCCGGGGTGGTCCTCGAGCTGGTGGCCGACGCTCATCATGATGGAGCCGGCCTTGGCCAGGGCCTCCTCGTCCTCCTGGGTGCCGCCCACCTCGTCCCGGTGAACCCGCGCCCACTCCTGGATGGCCACGTCCAGGTTGCGCCGGTTCAGGGACCGGTCGGCCGCCACCGCCTCCGCCGTGCCCAGCCGCCGCAGCTTCTTGAGCAGGTCGCGCTTACCTACTACTGTCAGGTGAAGGGCCCTGGAGGGTGGAGAGAGGAGAGGGTGACAGGTTAGGGTTTGTTAAATTGGTCGATCAGTGACGGATCTGCTTTATGAAAAGGTGGGGTCGCGCCAATAGAAAGTGCCCTCTCCATCCTTCCCCAAATCCATTACTATTGTTATTGACAGTTGCAAAATCAGGGGAAGGCACGTAAGTGTGGGCCGCGAGCCTGCCATGTTGCTTCAATTTCACTCATGATTAAATCATAGGGTAGGCATATAGAGCAACGTGGAGTTTATGTTCCAATCAAAAAGGCGCAACATACCTTTTGAGGGCACTTCAATTTAGAGGTGAAATGGGACAAGTGTTGACGCATATACTATATTCTAGTATTTTAGTTCTATCCATTGTTTTACTTATTCCTCATGAAACTGAATCATAATAGTTAAAACGTGGCATGGTCTTGGGTTTATTTTGTCCGGCGACCTTAGCATAACGAGAGTTCCATCACCATTACAAAATGGATGGCGATCGAAATCCACTTTCAAGTGCTCACAAAGAATTAAAGCATACACCATTTTTAGGTACTATAACTTAGTAAGTACAGCCCTGACATACCGAGCCAGTCTTAGAGCATTATGTATAATCAATAAACACATACGTGTGTCCGAAGTCGTTGACGGTGTTGGGGTCAGCGCCGGCTCGCAGGATCTTCTCGACCAGGGCCTCGTTGCCATAGCCGGCCACCAGTAGCAGGGCGTTCATCCCCAACATGTTCTTCTTGTTCACGTCGATGTGATGGTCTAAGAGGAGCTGCACTACCTGCAGGTTACGGGATCCTGTGTGCAGAAAGGGGTACAGAGGTTAAAGGGTTAAGGGGGGAGCATCCGAGGGGGATGTTGTCAACAGAAATAACGGCTGAGTCATTATTTGTTGATTAGAGAGTTTGGGAGAAAACGTGAATAAGGAAAGACCACAGCAATGTGTAAATTGACAGGATCTGACTGGATATACTGGGTATCAGCTTCTGCATAATGCACATACTGTTGATTTCTATTAATATAGGTTATGTTAATGCCCATGTATAATTAAATAGCACCCAATATGGTCCATACCATCGCTAATATCCCGAAACATGATTTAATATTAAATAGCACGCAATATGCTCGATACCATTACTCATATAGGCCCTTTTTATAACCAGAGAATATAACTGGTACGCTTAGGTAGGAAGTACTGACCTCCAAAGCTGTAGCCGAGAGCCGTGCTCTGTTGGAGATCGACCATCTGGACGTCGGCGCCGTTCTCCAGCAGGAGGCGGACCACCTCCACGTGGCCGTGGTAGGAGGACGTCATCAGGGCCGTCGTGTTGAGCGCCGCGAACGGCGTGTTCACGTCAGCCCCATTAGCTATCAGCTCCTGCAACGCAAAAGATGAGCATTGTTTAGAAAATATTGAAAAATATGAATGGATGTATCTGTGGTACTGGTGGGCCTTTATACCTGAACCGTGAGCTCAGTGAAAACATTAAAGAGTTCAGGCATCATCGGCGAGGGTCCCCTGCCCAAGATAAAGGAAATTTGTTTCAATCAGCAACCTCTCTAGCTGTCAACCCTCACATCTAGGCCTATGTTTGGAAAGATTAGAGTGGGGGGAAGGGGGAACTGTATAGGTAAAACACGTTTTGCCATTATCAACAATAGAAGACCCTTAAAATTGACAGGCCCTTCACGCAACATACAGATTACTCCCAAGACTGAAAACTTAAAGGAAATGACATTAAGCATTTCTTATAAAGCACCAATAACCTGTGAAATGAAGGGCCGTTGAAATCTATATACATGTTTAGAATACATGGACGTGCAATATTGCAATTCATTCCTAATCAACAGGCGACATGCCCCATCCCCATCCCCATGAGTACATCCCACAAGGTAACCTTTTGATGTAGGCTTATCGATTGTTACCAGTGAAGACAAAGCTCACCTTGACGACGTCGACCTTGTTGGTGGCGCAGGCCAGGGCCAGGGCCGTGATGCCGGCATGCTGCGGGTTGACGTTCTCGTCAAAGCGGGCGTTCAGGTCCACACCCTCCTGCGCCAATTGGCAGATCTGAAAGAGGGATAGCATAAAACGTACGTGTTATAGTAACTCAATACACCGACCACCTATTGTGGTGTTGAGATAGAGGAAGCTTATTTTGAAATTAGGTATTGCTGAGTCGATACGTCCATGCAATTGCATGCACATGATTTTGGTATTTTCCCATTTAAAACATAATAGGCCCCTCAAGGTTGGGGTTTTCTGCGAGTTCCATTTTTCTGAATTATACAGTTCTTAGGCCGAGAAAAATCTTAAATATTTAGGGATATTTATGTAAAGAGGTCAAGTTTTAAAGAGTTTGAACGAAGGCTTTGGGCAATGCCTAGGCTATGAATAAATATACATTTTTAAAAGTAGCAATTTTTTATTCTTCGCATTGACGAATTATTGTTATTGATTTCTATTGAAATTAAAAGCGTGTGAAAATTGATTTGCTGATTGAAATTAAACTTTAATTTACGTATACGTGGGACATTGTTGATTCTTACCGTCTCCACATCGTTCTCCTCGATGGCCGCGTGAAGCGCTATCAGCTGATCCAACATGGCCGCTGCAGTGGCGCCACCTTCATAGAGCAAAACAGTAATATGGTCATACACTGCATTATTATCAGAATCATTTCAGCTGGTTTACAAAAATTATTGGATTAATTACAGAAAATAAACACTTTTGATTTGCCATCAGATTGCATTTAAGTTCATGATATTTACAATAACTGTTTTCTATTCACAGACACAGTACATCTTTTTTCTTTACACATCAGGTAATTTAATACATCTTTATAATACCAAATATAAACAGGGAATATTACACTTCCCCAGAATTCTCATTAAGTATTGCTTCGTATTATACACAATGCATCAATATCAGCAACACTTTTAACAAAGTGCTTTCAAATAAATGCAGGTGAGTATTTGAAGGCACATAAACCAAGCAGCTTGCTTTGAAACAAAGATTTAGTACAAAGTTAACACACTTTTTATTGCACAAAGACAACAATCCTCTCTCAAAAGTGGAGCTGCCAGAAAGTGTTCTGTGCACGTATAACGAAGGCAGACTGACACCAGTGATAGGTAGGACACAGGTGAGAGAGGATGAAAAAACATCACATGTGTCACAAGGGGGGAAACCCATTCGTAATACCACACAATATGTGACAACACACACACAACTCGCGACATAAGACCTAAACAA
The DNA here is from genome assembly GCA_936440205.1 of Lepidonotus clava. NCBI lineage: Eukaryota > Metazoa > Annelida > Polychaeta > Phyllodocida > Polynoidae > Lepidonotus > Lepidonotus clava. Next base: position 38,360,424 of record OW387141.1, read on the forward strand.
TGGAGGACCCAACTGTTCTAAAAAAACTCTCACAATCTAAAAATAAATAGGCAGGAATATCTTATTTTCTTCCAATACAAAAGCTGACTGCGACTCGAACCCTCAAACCCCAATCCTGAACCTAATTGCATCCCCTAATGTGTAGCAAAATAACATTAATAAAAATACAACACCCAGAAATAGTGAAAAATTATACACAGCAGTATTATAATGTGCCTCTGTATTCCTAGGCTATAGGTAACAGGGATTCAGACTGACAAGAAGAGACTGTCCGGATAGAAAGGTCACTGCAGGAGGTTGCAGGCTTTCTGTGAGAGTGACTCAGGAGTCAGTGTTTACCATCTGGGCGCTATTACAACCCTGTAATGCGAAAAGACCTCCTGGTATGTAGTGGCTGTTTGTGTTTGTTTATCTCTATTTCTTTCCTTTTTCTTTTAAGACTTTTTTCACGTTTTAACACCCGCTAAAGAGGAGGAGAACAATCATGAATGATGAGAATAATGAATCTATCTATAGGCCTACTTATTAACAAAACAGCACCTGCGTCTTGGTTATAAACATAGCGGAAACCAACCATCCTCCCCAGAGCAGATGCTTTGCTCCCCGGGGCATCTTTTCTTTTTACTGTCGGTCTTATTGGTACTATTACGGTACTGACGAGCAACTAAAAAGCTGCCAGGTGTTGCTGTTGGCAGATACCAGTACAACATCTATGACCTCTGACCTTTACTGATTACTTTTTGTCATGTCTAGTTTACCCACGTCAGGCCACTGATGGAATGTAATTTCTTATACCCTGGATGCTTAATGTTACAGCTCATCCACTAACACCAATCTCTCAGAATGGATGGTAACTACTTAGTATACGAAGTAGACTCCTCATGACATCACATTGGGTGTCTACTTTCTGTGGTTCCTGTATCTAATAGTATGTGATAAGGTTATGCAAGTGAAGTCTGACCACAGGTAATGATAACTGATAGGTCGTGTTAGGCTAAGATCAAATAACTATGTGATTGAGGTTATCTTTCCATATTTCCATCTAAGTTTCTTTTTACCAATTAAAGTAAGCTGTAAATAATTCATGAGCTCATGGGATTTTACCAGGAAATTGTATGTAAAATTGTCTGACACATTCCTATTGCTAGTTGCATGAGTAAGTGCGGAAGGGGATCTACACACACAAAAAGAGAAGAGATATTGGTAAAAACTGTGTTAGAATACTTATCGCAAAATGTGATCAACAAAACACTCCACTCTAAGACACACTTTACCAAACACAACCCAGGCCTTTCCTCTTTTGTTTTATCCCTTTAGATATTCTACTTCACTGGTAGTTAAGTTACTGGTTAATACATGAGAGAAATTGGAAGTTTAATATTCATGAGTTTTGGAAAGGGGCAATTCAGGAAGTGGATATATCATATGTGTCCGCAAAGCATTCAAGACCTTTCCAAAATGTGAAGTTTTATCACAAAGTTATTTCGTTGTTGAGTTTTCATTTATCGAATCTTTATGGGTCATGCTCTAAACTGTTGAACAATTGAACCACAGCTTTTTTTTTTTGCATGAAATCCATACAGGTGTACAAGTATTTGTGCGGGATTATTCAAACTAGCGTCCCATGACATGAAACATACAAGAATACTAGCACGACTATAAAAGGTAGACACCAATATGAATGTGTATAACAGGGCCTGGGTAGGTGAGGCTTGCCTGTGTGGGTCTTTAGTACTGACCCATTGCAGACCCTGGACCCATTGCCTTAGGGGGTGGAGGCGGGGTGGTCGGGGTGGTCGGGGAGTTTGACAGACCGCGGGACAATCTCCTGCTGGCGATCTCCAGGGTCCGCCCGGAGCTAGACCTCCTCCGGAAGTATGCAAGCTCGGCTGGGTACAAGTAAGCGATGGCATATTTTCCGATGACATAATCGTTATTTCACGCTTATCACACAGTGATTTCAAACTATAGTTGTTTAGATATTTCTAATAATTAATCTTTCATGAATGTATACAAAAACATGCTTTGCTGATAGGTATGTTATGAAAAAGGATCTATAGCCTATCTATATTTAGAAAACTCCATTTGTTTAGATCTTATTTTTATATAAAAATATCATAAATGCTTAAGTAATCTACATGTGTTCTAACAGAATTGTTCTAAATAAGCTATGCTTTGTTTTTGTGGAAACATACATATCAGCCAGGCAAGACATGAAAGCATGTATCATATGTCTACATACACAATGATACCATGTGCACCAAAAGTAGAGCAATGGTGGATAGTTTGGTATCCCTCGAGTCCTAGACTTTATGGTAGTATCCCATAGTCTGCGCTAAAAGCACCATGATACTTTAGTCATTAAAAGTTTGAGACCTATTGCCATAAACCAAAGTCATAAGCTAACCTAGTAATAAAATATACCCAAAACACAATTGTGTCTGTTGACACTAAACTGCATCTTATGTTAAGTAGAAACTCAATTCATGAAAAATAATTTCAATTTATGTCTGAAAATAATAAAGGCGTTTCTATGTGAAACTAACTATCATGATAATAATAATTAGGCCTAGTGCTCTCAAGAAACCATATCTAGTACCAAAAACGGAAAAGAGTAAAAAGAATACATTTGTAGGTAATATATCACCTAGCTATCTCATTATGGGTCACCCTAATCGCTGCAATGTTATTGATAATGGTTCTGATTAATACCCTGGTCAAAACCTCTGACATTAATAGCTGTCAACAGGATCAGCTTCCTCCCCACATACAGTTAAAACCAACTGAAATGATACCCCGTGCCAAAACAGGCGATGAAAAGTGAGATACTATAGGTTATGATGCTGACAGATGACTTGAACTGTATGACATGGTTGGCCCTGCCAATGGCTAGTGGTGTGTAAATCGACCTGATTTATTCATTCACGTAGCCTGAGCTTATTTCTCTGAACATGTGTCACTAGTGATGGACTATTCTGCCATTTGAAATTTCATTTTGAAGACGTCACCGTTAACTTCAGTAGTAAAAAGTCAAGGCAAATATAGGTTGAATTATGAATGTATGTAAAAAAGAAAAGAAAAAAGAAAGAAAGAAAGAAAGAAAAGAAAAAAGAAAAGAAAAAGAAAAAGAAAACAATCTCCAGTCTCATTAATCTAATTATTACTAATGGCCCGAAAATAATTTGAGAATAACAATAATTTGTCATGTACATGACCTCAACAAACTTTAATGGTGTCTATTGCAATACTGATATCTGGTCTAAAGCGCAATGTGAATAGAGTGACAGCTGAGAACGATGAGAGGATCCAGTAAATTCTGAGTTTTACAAATAAATAATCTATCGCTCTAACGGTCAACCGATACTCAAATCCTATGATTATCTTCCATAAATGAATGTCCCTGCAGCCAATATTATATAACACCATATCCCGTTTACAGGGTTACTGTTATACTAGTGGAATATTTATTCCACACATTTCTAGAACAATTGTTTACAGTGTAGTGTTCCACACGAGCTTTTTTCATGCCCTATAACCGAGCAGATGAATAGCCACCCCCCAACTGACATCAAAAGGCCTGTATGATATACCAATCCATGTTTACCCGCAGCAACTCAAGTTTTTTTAGTGGGTAAAGCAACATTATGATTTCTCCAAAATCAGTTATTTTGCCCAGAAGGTCTGTAGTAAACTGTCGTTTAGGAGCCTGGCCCTGTGACTAGGTCGTCGACCCAGTTCTGTGCCCGCCCCATACGCATCGCATGTTCTAAATTCTAAACTAAGAGGAAAATAAATAGTACGAGCTAGGATCTCCGAGTCTCGGCCCAGTAGACATGAATCAGCACAACAATGTCTTGCCCAGGATAGCTCTAGCAGAGTCACGAATGTATAAGAATTTAGGTCCCGGACTTTGGGCTGATCATGATGTAAGTGCCTACGTAAAAGATCAATAGACGGACAATTTTCAAGTGCAATGTTAGATCAATTTCTGCAGATTTGTCAATAGGTCAGAGACAGGTCTAGGAATCAATTAGTGACAGTAATGTTATTCAATTATTTGATCAGTGTGCATGAGGTATTCTAAAGTATCTTTTGTTAAAAATAATATGATCATTCACACGTCATTGAATCCTACTTCTTCACACCAACATTTCTGCGGTAACCCAATAATTCCATCTCATACCGGATCCCATTGAAAGACCTGTAGCATAATCATCTATGTAACCTACATAATAATACCTAATAATATTCGTTTTTACCAGATTATAACTGGAAACTCGCTCATGAACCTAATTCTAACTGGGCACATTGAAACAGATCGATATGCCATGTATATATGCCTAATAAATTTAACTTAATGAAAAATATACTAGTTTTCCCATCCAACATATAGTTTTCTCACATAAATATAGTGGTAGTTGTAATATCTCAATATAGTAATTTGTTGTCTTACTTTCAACCACTAAGTTGGGGATAATCCAAGTACAGAGCTATGCCCTCAGCAATCCCTAGATATGTATGTTGGTTATGACTTTCAATGTTATTTACCTGATACGGCAGCAGGTGGCGATAAGGCGGGTTATAAGTACACCAATCCTACGACTGACACCAACACCTATCTACAACCATGTAGACGATCCCGGGGCCAGACCCCCAGTAAAGGTCCGTGGGAGCTCCACCTTAAGGTCTCCCTCCACCAAATCACACACAGCTGTCCCTGTAATGTAGGAGGCCACTCATGTTATAGACCAGACCCCATGGACTATGGCCGCAGAATGGTGAAGTACATCCGCGAACGGTTTTTACTGTGACCCATGCTTAGCGTCAGGTGGCCTCAACAGCTTTTTAACCTCTAAACAGTGTGAGCTAAGCCCGAGGATGGGTGGAGTGGGTTGGGGGAGTCCTCGTCTGTTAGTGTTATGACGTAGACTTGTTTGGTCAAAGTCACCAAGTCCGTCAAGTAGGTTCTCATGCACCAAATATGTGAGATACCATAATATGGGCATTTCCTCTAGGATCCGACAATGTTGTCTGAAATAGACATCATTGAAATCTTCCCGTTTTTTTTTTGTTTTTTTTTCTTTGGGGGGGGGGGGGATGCAAATTGGAGGGGGGCGGCGGCCGAAGAATAAGGTCCAATGATCATTTGCAAACCATAATATGAAAGTTATGCAACTTTCAACAACCTCTTAACTAATAAGTGTTATTTTTCTGCATGCTACTGTGGGAAGTGTCATCCCTTTTGAACATGTCGGCCAACTGGTGCACAGTGTGCACCAGTTGGTGCACTAAGTGTGACACTTTTCAGAACTGGGCGCCGGCAAGTGCTTACTTTTCCTTTCATAGGTTATTACAGTGCTGTGAACACGTATGAGAAATTGTTGAACTGCATGAAATTTAAATGTATGCACCCGATAGACTCAGACATTTAATCCTTAAATTCGGATACTGAGTCAAAAGGTGATACTGAGAGTTGCCCTGCTATAAGCCTATATGACTCTACGGTAATCATCTACATAGCTTGATCTGCGTTTAAATAGGACAATGTAAATGTAATGCTAATCCATTAAACAATTATAGTATTTTCCCCCTGCTGTACAAGTTAAAAAGAAAACCTGAATAGAGAAAAATGATATAGGTATACTTGGTAAAAGAGCCGGTAAAAGAGGTCAACTTTGAAAGCTGGTGAAGACGTTCTAGTTTCCATAAGGTGTTTGTATTTATTCAGCCACCGGTGGTGGGAAGTCCGTCCGATGAACGTGAATCATCGCCACAGCCCAAGTCACCTTGATTCTATTTATAGCTGCCTTGACATAAGAAAATAATAATGTTCATTCACCTGGGATACCTGGGGCCCCGGTCTCACGGGTCAATCTTACAAGACCCTGGCGCCTCCTCTCTATTTGAAATCTTTACAGCGAGAAACTATAGCAGACATGCCCTGGGAGGACTAATAATTCTGTCCTTTAATCAGCTACTGACATGCAACCACTCCGTTACAAAGAAATTATCCTCGATCGTAAACAGTCCTAAAAGTGTTATATATTGCTGGTTCAGACTTTTCGCGTCTTTTTAAATTTTTATTTCAGATTGAATATGGTAAGTGATTTAAAGTATTGCAACATGAAATGTTCCGTGACGTTGAAATGTTAGAGAAGGGTTAAACCCTAATAAGCTTTAATAAGGATAATTTCAGTGAGTACACAGTATGGTGGCCACAAATAAATTTAGAGTGCTACGTACATTCCTTAGTGTATCAATTATAGTACACCTCCATTACATCGTAAGGAAGCGTGAACTGGAAGGGGGTGGTGGTAGCAAACGTTTGGGAACTGGGAGAGGGGGAGTTGGGAGCGGTTGATGGGGCGATCAGGTGCTCTAGTATCAACGAGCCAACAAGCCTGTGTAGCTATAATATTTTTGCTAGTATGGAATTGTTCTGACGGGAAATTGTATCACACGAAATCAAGAAGAAAAAACATGCGCTAGAATTGTGCGTGTTATCATACTGGACCTGAATTTAAATCTAGGCAAAAAAAACTATTTAGTAGCTGCATGAGACAAATAAGCTGAATCTTAATTGTTTGTTTGTAGTAGTGCCTTTTAGAACGGAGGATGCCATAGCCTGCATTTCACGAAGCGCTTTTGCCTTCCGGAAAGTGTTTTCTTTCTTTAAATCATTAGGAATATGTCAGGAAAGTATGAATGTTGCGTACAATTTTCATTCGAAGGAGAATTTGACATGTAACCGCTGGCGACTTCTGAAAACGTGAGTATTATCGCCAAGAGGAATCCAGCCTTATGAATCCGTGATACTGACTGACTATAAAAATTCCCCGACCAGGTAAGCGGTGTCGATGACCAGAGAGGCTGACCCTGGTCCTGACCCTGATCCCTGACCAGTGGCCACACCCAAGGCTATGGCATCGGGATGAAAGCTACCTGGAAACTTTTTTAGTGTGTTACACTTTCCTCATGCATGTTCAGGCTTATGCCGACCACAGCTATGGATTTGGAGTGCTATAACGATTTATTTAGGATGAGGTAAGGTATAGAAATCATAGTGAAATGTACCAGAGACTAATAGTCCTGCATGTAGATTGTTTACGGTGTCTCACCTTGTGAGTCAATAACCATTGAGGTGAATGCTAAATCATTCAACATGTAGAATAGAAAATCCCTCAATACCCTTGAAATCATACTTTCTATTCTGTATTTTCTCAGGCAAAATTGTTTCTATTATAAGATATAATTATATGGGGCTTCACAACACTTTTAAGTAATACTTCATGCTCATGCAGAGTATTCTCAGGATGTACGACTCCTTCCACCAATAGGTAATTGTGGTCAGCTGTTGACCCCTTTGGACTCAGACGGTAAATCCATACATAGGCCTGCGTCTACATGTCAAGATTATACATGTATAAATAGATTCTATGGCATACGTTGGCGATTACGATGCCACATAGGTACCTGACTGAAGTTATAAAGACACAATGTCTAAATCGTCTGTGACCCATTGTACAGACATGAAATCACCAAAAGTTTCCCAATATAATAAATCCATCCAGTTTCAATTTTTGTGGGGGTTTTCTATTAATAGGAAAGACCGACCAATATTAATTACCCTCTGTCGTGGAACCTGCCACCTTCACGGGTCAGAGATAACTTATCAACAGCGAGGTCGACAGAGCGGATACACCACTACTCCAGATATAGTCTTTTTTTATAGTCCTCTTGGTCTTTTTTTTACTGAGAAATATAGAGCTGATTTATTAACAACGTGAGTTTTTGCTATTTAAAACTTGCTTGATTTATGCAAACACGACTGCTCTCTTAAACTAGAAGAACATTTAATGGTGGCAATGTCTTAAAACGGAGGTAGGGTCTATGGTAATTCCAATGCATTATAACAACAACAACCTAATTTGCGATTAAACTAATAAACCAACTGACCAGAAAACCACTAACAATACTCAGTTTTTTTTTTAATATCTATAAGCCGCGAATAGAACTGAAACCGCTTGCGCGTGGCGTCGCACAAGTATCAGTATGCACAGTCATTGACTTACTTCCGTGAAAAAAGATGCAGTCGCAGGCAAAAGTGGCATTGGACACTACACTTATTAGTATACAGAAATGTGATATTTTACTTGCAGTTTCATTTTGATTTGAGAGTAGAGGGATATGACAGCATTGGATGGCAAAGTGCATACGTGTGTATGATACAGTCATAGCATTTTACCAGAATGAACCAGAAACACAAAATAACATAATGAAGATATAGGAAACAATACATTGAATATGAAAATATGCCCAGAAACCACGATACGTGACTCAAATAGCACAAATAGAGCATAACGGAAGTCATGCAGGCGGACAGAGACGCGGGCGGCAAGAGCAAAAACGTGTCTCATGTTTTCATAAACACCTGACAGAACAGTGTGCAGATAGGCGGTGCGCTCAGGCCTTTCGATCTGCGTCCAACGCATGTTTGTAGAAGTTCCCACGAGATGGGTGGACTAGTTCAATGCAGTTCTGGGATCTCTAGTGCAAAGAAAATCAATTCATATGAAGTATGAATATGGAATGATAATACACAAAAATAAAATTGTAACGAAGAAAATGTAAAATAATGATGTTCTAGATATTATAATAGTATCTGGGGGAAACAATAGGTCATGCATGTACACCATATTGGTAGGCCTATAGGTTTGGTTTATCTAGATGGTAATCAAACAATACTCATGTGCCAGGTGTTAAAATGCGCGGCGTACTTGCAAGGTGCACGTGTTGGAAAACAAAACAATCTCTAAAATGTAATACTCATAAATAGAACTCTATCAAAAGAATTAGAATGAGAAAATTTACGAGCTATAGGTATTTGAAGGCCTTGCCTCTGTGCACTTAATTATATTGTTTAATATGCCAATATTGCATCAAAAAACAATCAGCCTCTGATTGACTAAAATCGTTTGTTTTATGTTACCTAATTCTTTTTCATTCATCCAATTCGCAGACTTACAATTCTTCCATTGGAGTGACCCTAATGAGGGAACGCTCTAAATTTGCTATGCAAATACTTCATATAAAGAAATGGGAACCCCAATGTTTTTAGTTGAACAAAGCCATCAGAAAACGGGCACGGGCGGGTTCCGTGCAGGGATTTATCGATTGACCCACTGTTGTATATATAATGACCCAGGCTGCGTTTCTAGGTATGGGGGATATAGCATGGCGGATGTGTACACTTGGCCATGGAGGTATTGGGGAATTGATCGCCAATCGATCTATATTTAGTCCAATGCTAGGACGGCCACAGATGACTGTTTAACGAGTTTGCATTATTAATGTAGGCCATTATATGGCTTGGTCAGACCAAGATAGGGACAATAGCAAGAACAACTTATAAGTATGGTAGGCCTATTTATCCTCGAGCTCATTTTTAAAATGTCATCATTCATCGAAAGATTAAGTTAGTAAGACATGACCTATTACGAATTGTGAAAATGAATACCATACACCTATCTATAACTATATTCAATGAACAAATCTCATTCTAAATGCTGTTTATCGATAAAACACAACACACATAGTGACAATGATTTCTTGTCACGCTGTAAATTTGGCAGAGGATTCTTTTTTTTTTAGAAGTTTGCATCACACTTACTACCATAGAAATATGGAACTAAAGTATGCAAAGCTTTGGGGAAGAGGTGGGGGCTCCACATATGCATGTGGATAACTAAGCGCCAGTGTTTCCAATCTGGGGCTTTACTTGGTATTTAACAAGGGGATTATTATATGTGTATTAGGACTAAGCCAAGGGTTACTGGCTTACCCCCTTTCCAAGACACATGGCAATGGCTCTAAATGGTTTATGTTTGTCTTTTAGAAGTAAAAACCGCATATCAAACATCATGTTACACTACAGTGTTCGTACAAAGCTGAGTAGAATAATTTGAGTGAAATTCAAAGTACGCCAAATACCCACATATTGGCGACAATTGGGGGGAACCTGTGGTTCTGTGGAATGTACACTGCGTGGGTGTTGAAACGATTAGGGTCCTAACAACCCTTAACTTTCAAGTACTGCCATGACCGAACCCCTTGTCGGCAAACAGTGACGGTCAAGCATTAATTACGAGTGTGACCATGCAGTCTTAAGAAGTCAATATGGTTCATCATAACGTTAAATGGATTAGTGCTACTCTAGCTGTATAGTCTAGGGTCTGGCTTGGAATGTGCTGGAAAGATTAAACATTAAGTCGTTGGCATGCAATTACTTTCCTATGTTTTTCATAATATTATCGGGTGTTATCTCGATTATTGTTTCTCTTGTGTATTTGTCATGGTAACGAAACATTAATACACATTGTATGAGCTACAATTCTTTTTCGTGAGCGTGTGATGAGGCATCCATTAAAGACTTGCGTTATATTATTGACAAACAAAAGATTTATCTGAGCTGACTGCTTTGAATTCGCTACGGATGTACTAAATTGGAAATATAAGATAATCTGTTTGGATTACTAGAACAGTTCTGTGTGAGGTTGAATGACACTGAAATCCTTATTCTATATCGTCATTTTCTTGCTATGCACTCCATACTCATAGGACTTAACTATCATTACGTCTTGAATTTTAGATAAGCACAGGCTTTTTCAACAAACATCATCAGTGCTTTGATTGCCTGTTCGCATGACTTTACCTTAGAAATCTATGTTTATTTTACAGCACTAACGCTAAGCTTACTTCACACGCGTGATCCACTGATAATGTATGTTATTTAATGGAACTTCGTAGTAAGGTACCCATTGTCAAAGTGATTCCTTATATTTAGTGCCTGGTATATGAGACAGTTCAGGGTATGGATTCAAGAAGGTAAAACAGGTCCCAAAATATGGTCTGTGCCATATTCCAATCAGTGAAAGGTGCTTCACCACATAACCCTGATACTTATTACATAATAACACTCTTTTGGTAAAAGAGGGGGAAAAAACACGTAACCATTTCTTTTTCTACAATCAACTGTTTCAAAGCAAAACTATTGCAAAAAGATTACATCATTTTTGAGCATGCACTTAAAAAAGCTCAGAAATTTTATTTTAATTGTATCTGTTAGCCAATTCTGGTATCAAAGCCATTAGTTATATTGTTCTGCTAACCCCAGTTTTGTTTCCTGGCAGTTAGTCTAGCCCACTGAGGTCACAACAATCCAATGCAGATGATGTCATTACCAGCAACCACAGTACCCATTCAACATTCATAATTGATTTTGGTAATCAGTTGTCATTTCAGTATGTTATGATTTGTGTATCATGATAAGTGATTTTGTATGACAGAAAAAGTACAATGTCATTAGAAAATAACTTTAAAGAGGAATTGTTAATTAAGCGCAGGGCACTTTTTTGTGCCAGATGACTAATTAAAACACATTGTTTAGTAGATGATTAATTTCAACGGTTATGAAAATATTGGTTCTACCTATATGAAAAGAGTGTATATAAAGCTGGGACAGTGTGGGCCCGAAGTGACAGAAAACATACCTGGGTCGGGGGAACAAGATAACAAATGGCTTAATTACCAGAAATGATTAACAGATAGAGTTAAGATAAAATATTGTATATATGAGGTAAAGTAACCTAAGAGTCTGAATATTGAATGGGTACGGTGGTTGCCGGTAATGAAATAACCTGCATTGGATTGTTGTGACATCAGTGGGCTAGACTAACTGTCAGGAAGCAAAACTGGGGTTACCAGAAATGGCAAACAGGTACAGCAGAAATAAAATGTCTGAGCTTGTTTAAGTGCATGCTCATAAATAACGTAAACTGTTTGCAAAAGTTATAGGCTGTAGATACAGCTGTAGGTACAACTGAAAGAGAGAAGTGATTTAATCATATCCAACAGCGCTCATGCAGGTGCCATGGAATTCCAGGAATGTCAGGTAAACTTGTTGGGGAATTCACAACCGACGCTACTGACCGGTGAAATACACGTAATACACAGCAGGCCCTGGAGGTGGGGGTCGATGGGGTCTGTCAAAAACAGGTCTTCCTGAAACTTTGTTATATCAAACAGGAAGTAACCTGGGTCAAGGCAATTATAAATACCCAAGGCTAGCCATAAAAATCAAACACAAGCATTAATGTCATCTCTCGGGGAGGGATGTGGATAGGGAGTTTATTAGGCTGTAGCAGGCATACAAACTTTGCATGCATAGGAAACCACGTAGTACATGTATTACAGTGCAACACTGTCGTCCGTGCCATGTTCATGGCATGTATAGGTTGTTTGTGGATTTAGTTATGGTGACATTAAATGTATGCACTGACTGGATGTGTATTAGAAATAAGGGCGCCCCAGACACCCCAGCATCGTGACGCCAATACCTGGAGACAGATCTATCATATAAAGTGGTTTCCCCGTTAAACTTAAACGCCATAGTATGTCCTCCAGGCTTAGTTAAAGCTGATCTACACCCATTCTACACATCTGTAGCGGCGGCCTTAAGCCTGTATTAAAGCCGGCCGGGTAAAGTAGGTCACAGCCCGTGCCCGGGACGCTGCCACATACACCACACCTGAAAAGGTAAGACGCCAATAAACCCCTCCTCTCAAGCCCTCCAAACTCCCCCATGGCCGAAGAAAAAAAAGCCCAAACTACCCCACTCCGTCCGGCCTACCTGCCCCGTTACGCGCACGCAACGCGATCAACCCGACCGCTTGGGTAATAATAAGAATTCAACGTATAGTACTCCAAGACATGCCTACCTGCCTGTTCGCCGGTCGATAAGATATTTCCCACCAGCTCCTCAAAGTTGGCGATTTGGCTTTTGAGGTCTTTAGTGCGAGGGGCCGGGTCGGCCGAAGTCTCCATCTAACGAGGCCCAGAATACAGTTTCCAGGTCAGAGAGGGGCCGTGGTCGTCGTAGCCGGGCGGTCACACCTCTCCTACCACTACTCCACTCACTTATTATCGGCCTGTGTGTGTCTGTCCGTACAGGTGGTAGTGGGGACCGACCTAGTTTTACGTGCGCTAAGTGGGTCAAGTCCAGACAGGTAAAGGGAACGCTGCTAAATCCGGCCATTGTCTCACCTGGGCGACGCCGACACGCGTCACCTGGCGGACAGGTAAGGTACTACCACATCAAAGGGTTGTTGCTAGGGGTCGCCAGGTAGGCTGCGGGGGCCCACCTGGTGTGGGATGGAAGAGAGAAAAGTTGGATTTAACACTAGGGGGCGCCACTGAGCCCCTCGCGGACAGGTAGAGAACTAACTTGGAGTTCAAGGAGGGGGCGCCACTGTGCCTGTATATGCAATTTTACACCTGGTGATCTATGGTTGAAAATGGTTGAAAACTCGAATTGTCACTGCCATCCATTTTTCATATAAACACCAGTGTTCCGGCACCAATATATTAGTGGAGTTGAATACATGTAGATAATAAACACAATAATCGCCTAGGCGGATTACAAGCAAGTGATGTTAACCAGAGGGAACAGGTAGGTGTAGTCCATCCTACCCATAGAGGGCAGTGCTGTGCCTCTCATAGGCGCCCCCTACATTTATATTTGTAGAAACCCATTTATATGACACATCTATGCATGCTGTAAAGACCTACATTTCTATATCAAAAACTTATTCTCTATATGTAAAATAGCCCAACAATAAAGATTTTTATATCTATGTTATCATGGACAGGTGCTGATCTACATGCATTGCTAAATTGATGCATGGACATAGATACTATTTTTGCTTCACGTGGGGAAGATTGAATGAGATAATTGCAAATATCTAATAGTAGCAATCTTTAAGGTCGGAACCAGGAATTTTAGAAAGGGGGAATGCTACTTTACAATTTGTGTATGCTTGATGATTCAATTTGTGTGCGCTTGATGATTCCGAGGTTGAGGACGCGGAAATTATTATTTGTACATTGCAATTTTTAATATTTGGACCAAGCAAAGGTCTGGACGGGAGAGGCACACCCATACTGACTTTACATCTGCGCCAAGGAGTGTGAGAGTCCCTTCGCGTTGTTTTTCATCTTTCTATTCTTGAGGGTTGTTTGATTTAAGATATACAGTACCTGGTGTGTAGGCCTACATATTATAGAAACTGTTTAAGATCTTGAGGTCCACTAGTACTGTCGGTGTTGGATTTAGATTTGGATTATTGGTCATATATACATGTATTTCTTTTTTAATGTAAATTTCTTGGAGCGGGAGGATCCAGGGGAAAATTCACAATTTTGAAATTAAAAACTCTGGGTCCACCCCTGACTATTGGAAAATTGCTTTTTTGGTGATAAATTCGTATTGAAGTCATCTGATCTCCCTCCCAATTTGCACGCCTCAATTCGATTAATTAACTATGACTACCTCACAATTTAAAAACACAAAAACGTTATTCATTGGATATGAGTGGACATTTCATTCTGAAAGTGTCCCACGGGGATTGGCCCTCAGACAAATCACCGTCTACCACCAACACGGGCCACAAGAGGGAGGCACTGAGCCGTGAGGTTATGTCAGGCCCGTACTGGTCACTTCACCAAGAATAACCCCAGCCCCCACCCCACCTGACCCCCCTCGGAGAGATCCGTGTGGAGACATTCGGACCCCCTGGGCGCACCCCCCGGGCCTTTACCTTCCAACTGTCAAATCGTCAATGACCGCGTCATTTACACTCACTTCATTACATACGTAACCTATCCTCCACCTCAACCTCCAAACTATGGTGAGGGTTGGGTTGTGCCATGTACGTGTATACATATATACGTTTGGACAGTATGTAGGAATATCTTATCCATGGATGTAAACCATTATTTCATTTTAATCTGACCCATGGAATATTTGCTGAAAATATGGTCTATTGTTAATAAAAGCCACATTGTTCCATGTATACACTAATATTGAAATTCTAGGTCTGTCTATGAAACCCTGCACATCAAAGAACACCTGCCTCAGTAAATGTGAAGGGGTATTGTTTCAATCTTCTCATCGATTTGATCATTTTATAGATTCGATCATAAAAATCAGAATTGATTGTTCTTGTTACGGCATTAAGCCTCAATAACCCCACCAACAAACTAGAACTTTTCGGTAATACATTGCACTCAAGTGTTACTACTAATTTCCGTATTTGGCAGAGTTTCCTGTTGTTTTAACTACCGTAAGGACTTTGTACTACGGGCCATGCACTCACTAGGTAAAGACACGCGTCAGGAGGGAAGCCCCAGGGCCCTTCCGTACTACTTTTTAAAACTCAAATGACCAACCGTGCCCTCTACGACGTAGGCCTACCGCCCAAACGGATGGCCGTTTGTGATTTTCAAGAATAATTGGTTTTGGCAAGATGGTTCCGAAGTTCAGTTTTGAAGCTTTTTTGGGGGTCGTGAATTACCCCTACGGGTCTGTCCTTAGAGAGGACCCTTCACATTCTCTCCATACCTTCTTTTGGGTAGCAAGCCAAACGCCTATTGTTTGCGAGCCTGTAATCAGCGAAACACAAAGGAAAATGATATATTACTTTTTTCCAAAAG
Organism: Lepidonotus clava; assembly: GCA_936440205.1. Lineage (NCBI taxonomy): Eukaryota > Metazoa > Annelida > Polychaeta > Phyllodocida > Polynoidae > Lepidonotus > Lepidonotus clava. The sequence continues at coordinate 38,375,973 of OW387141.1, forward strand.
GGAATGCCAAGGAGTTCATTAACCTTGTTGGTAGGGTTCTTGCTAAAGTTTATGATTTATTGGTTTAAAAGTGAAGTTAAAAGCGAAGCACATGCTTTTTGTTAGGACAATATAGTTATGTTGGTACTTATGTGAAGTCGACATTTCTCTTTTTACAGACAACTGTATACTTTATTGAAGACAAAAGTGGCCTTTTTCAATACAGTATTTCAATACGCACTTCAAAACACATGGATACTACTTTCCGGACCCCTTGGATCGAATAAAATTTAACACTGTCATGAGATGTAAATCTTTCAAATACGTGCAGGGTCATGACCAAAAGATGACCTGAGAATTGGTGATGAGTGTCCATATCGTTTTCCACATTGTCAGGAAATTAAGTTCAAAACCCCACCCATCCAGCCTCCTTTTCGTATTCACCAGGTCGACGAGGCAGCGTATAACGGCATTATGAGGGTTTCAAGTTAGCCTATATATCAGAAGACCGGAACTAGTTTGTGAAGCCACTTTCAAAATATCATTTCATAAATTTTGAAAGCAAATCAAATTTAATGTGATCAAATGAATGTTTTCTGGTCTAAGTAATATGTTTAGACTAAAAGTGCAACCATTTACTATCTAGAAACTTTGGAAGAAAAAGTAAAACATCCAAGATGGTGGAACCCGCTTGGTCGCTATAGCAGACGACATTTGTCGCCGTTTTGCCGCCGTTTTGTCGGAGTCTGGCTGATTTACTGTCCGTGGTCGGGTTGCTGACCGTTGTACGTCGTTGGTCGGTGACTGATGCTCCTGCCCCGGGACTTAGGAGACCCTGCAAGCCCGACTGACCAACAAAAGGATCGTAAAACGCCCATCACCCCGACTCTAAACTGACCGGCGGGGACTGGACGTTTATATATGAAACTCATCTGTTAACTTTAAATTGGATAGACGCTTTTACAATTCGGGATTGTTCGCGTGGAACGCAATTTGAAGGAACGGTGGAGAGCTTTGTTTTGTCTTTTTGTGGTTTGGTCAAAGCTTAGCCCCTCTTGTATTGTTACCTGACTTCAACAATTGTAGATGTATGCACTATAAAGGAGGCATCTTGATGAGAGTAGTAAATTTGTCATCCAAAGACGTATGTGCTAGCGCAAAATTTGTTTGCCCAGTAGGCAACCACTCGACTAACCAGCTGCCCTGTGGCCAATTCCAATTATGATAAATTGGTAATCTATTTCTTAATCATCAACTATATAAGAGAGGAGATGAAATAAACTTTTGCCTTCAAGACTATGAAAGAGACGCTTCAACTTCAAGTATGTACAGAAGTGATTTCCCTCAACAGCCAACCTATAGCTATTCTTTTGTCAGAAAGCTACCGAAGCCTACTTTTTTAAAAGGCATATTTTGTTGATTCTGGACCCACAATTGGTCAATTTACACCACAAAACCATCAGACAATTTTTTTTCAGTTGAGATGCTGTAATCTCAGGTAACCCCACGCACAGGCCCACTCTTTACCTTTCAGTGCTAATAAACACCTTGAGGTATTCTAATTGGTCATTGCTCAAGATGTCCTTAAGAAAATTAGGTAGGCCGATTCGAGGGCGGTTTGAAGATGGTGGAGGGAGGTCCTCCGCCCCATCCAAAAGGCCCCCTACTGGCAATTGCCTTAACCATTCTTCTATACCTGTCCGTCCTCACACTTTCGACGTTTTATCCGACGTTTGGTAGTGTTCCTACGTCATCATTAAGTCACATAACATGACATCACGTTTGCGCCACGAGAACAGACGGACATTGACAGATACAAATCTCCAATCACTCGACCCTGACAAGAACCCCTGAAATGCCCACGTGTTTGTGTAACGTCTAAAAAGATTTACCTGTTAAGCCAGAACCCTGGCTTTGTCTGTCCAATAAAGGTGATTATAGGGTAATTTTAGAGTGGACCCAATAAGATCGACCTATCAGAATTGCATAAATGCCCGAGCCTGATAAAATCCCGTGCAGGAAAGATAAGATGCCGTGATCCCCAATATAAAGGGACTTGGTTGGGACGTTAAGGCTTAATGAAAACAAACCTTGCCTTAAACCTGGCAGGTTTTACAGAGGCCTTCACAACCTGGAATGTGAGTGGTGTATATGCCTATAGGTCTACAGGATGGGGACGGTTGACCGTTAGCCTTCTTTAATTTGCCCAACATATGGCTTCTCTTTTATTTGAAAGAACTTCAAATGTGTAAGATGGAGAAATCAGTAAAGCAAATCATTACATATTGTTTATTCTTGAAATGGATTGGATGGAATTTAACATTGAAATAGGTGCATGATAAAAAATTATAGACCCTTTTATTGTTGATAAGATCATAAAAAGGTCAGTATGCATGTTCAACGTTCTACTTAAGGCAAGGAACACACTAAGTTACTTATAAATAAAGTATTTAACAACATCATGAACGTTATAGATATTGAATAATAACCCCGATTTAAATGATTGCGCGCCGATTTAGAGGTTTTCAGAACGCTTCTTCACATTGTTTTGCCAAAATGTACTCGAATTAATAGAACTTACCTAGGCCTGTTTCTGAAAATATATTCAAAATATAAGCTGCTATGATCTGGAGGTAAGTGAAAACAGGAAGAATCACGCATCTTTATGTTTTTCTGAGACATTAAAAAGATATACAAAAAATAACAATATTTAGTATAACGTTTGCAGGAGCACATTTGTATCTTAGAGCAAACTGTAGTGGGGATCGTTAAATAGATGACAGCTTTTCCTCAAGGACTGTCACATTGTGGTCGATCTGCGATCGGCCCCTTGATATCGCGCCACCCATTTCACGCCTCACTCAGCCCCAACTGATTCAAGCCCTAGGGTCCTCCACAACCCCTGAACCAAACCACTGACCACCGATTTGAACCCTCTTGAACTTTAACCATACTCCCAGACTGCCCCTCTAATTGTCCCTGGCTCCAAAGTTGCTAGATGATAAGTGCAAATGCCTGGAGTAATGCCTACTTCAGGGATCCAGAGTGGGCAGGAGGAGGGAGGCAGAAAAAGGATGTGCCCTGCCCCACTGTCAACCCTGTCTTATCTCCCGTCCCTAATCCCTCATACTGTCACACCCTCTCGTCACCACCCCTGCCCCCTGGGGACATTCCTCAGAATCAATGATAACGAATAACTTGTTTATTTCTTTCACCTTGCCCCCTGAAAAGATCAGGCCCTGTACAGAGATTGCACATTGGGGTCGTCTTCTTTCCTCCTTTGATTGATCAGGATGGCTGGGTGTTGTTGGCTGGCTCCGGTCTGTCTGATATCACCATCAATAACCAACGGGTAAAGAACAGTTACTTTTCTACTCCAAACCATTCCTTGAGTCCTTTGCAAAAGGAATCTGTCGTTTATTGTATTGCACCGAACTCTGCTCCAAAGATCCCATATTGAACCGTATCATTATTGCATGCTATCATTGAATGAGAATTACTGAAACCATGAATAGCTGTCATTGTCCTTTACTATTGATTAGCTTTGCCTGCATGTTAAAATATACCAAAAAATGATAAGAATGCAAGGTAGCACCCTGTAAACCTGAAGTGTAACCCAGTAAGTACCCAATATGTCTATGGAATGTTCAACGTAAGTTGTATAAGTTACACACGTTTGGTATATTTGATACCAATTGCCCTGGAACTGCTGGTTTAGTTTTCCACCCTTTGGATTGGGTACACATTGATCCTCATGCTCGGCCTGGAGCTGGTGAGGTGATTCTCTCGCCCAGATCACTTACCTGTTGGATCCTTGCGTTTACCGAGCTTCTATAGACACCTATAGGCATGCTGGCACGTAGAATGAACACCATGAAGGTCCACAATTCCTGCTCCCATACGTCCAGTGTGGACCTGTTCATATATGAAGTTCTTCTTATAAAGAAGGCCTTGGAGGTTTATAATCTTGCACATACAAAAGCAAGGCACTTCAATAAAGGATAAACTCTCTTTGATAAAGTTGATCCAATGTTGGGGCATTAACAATATTGTTGATATGCAAGTGTACATTACGTGTTAATATTTGTGGGTAAACATATATGTGCAGTTCTTGTAAATTTACTTTGGGTATACTATAGCTTAGCCTCTTCAACAAAAGGGCTTGCCATGGATGTGAAAGCGGACCTAGTACGCATTTGTTATGTATTTTATTCTTCCTTACTTACTAATTCATGATCCTATCTTTATGCGTACATTCCTTCTAAGATGAGGAGAGAAACTACTTTTCTAGGCCAATAGGTAACTATTTTGTGTGTTATACCAAGAACTATTGGCAGAGAAAGTTCCTGGCGTGATACACTAGTAAATTTTGCATTTTACTGGTTTCTTGACGGTTGGCAAAATATAGAATTTGTAGGACACAAAATCTCACATGACCATGCCGACTTTGAAATAAAATATGTCGAAAACAGTTAGTTAGCAAGTGAATACAATTAGTTCCATTTCCTGTCTAATGTATGATAATGTAGTTTCGGGGCACAAGGTGCCACCTTCCACCTTCAGCTCAGGAGCAAGTGTCCGCCCCTGCCGAAAATGTTATCATGGAAGCACATACATGTATAGGCCTATAGGTATATAGAGTCAACGTCCATCGAAAGTCAAACTCATTGAATAAAGCTGAAGGCCTATCACCAATGTATGGATCACCTGATCTGACTGACGTGTATACATGTACGGTCTTATATTACAATGACGTATGAAGGCTAAGTATCACATTTCACGTTGATCAATGAGGGCCAGGACCCACATGTACAAGAGTTTTTATGCAATGATTACCATCAGCCATCACATTTCAATGATTTCCATTCAATCCGTTGCATTTAGATGCAGCCAACTGAGTTCTGCTCCATCTTATTCTATTAGAGGTTCCCGTTGGGGTTGTCAGGGGTTTCACCCGAGCCCACCTTTACCCCCTTCTGCTTCAATCTCTCCCATATCCGGTGGCGTTGCATCGCCTTCACGTCTTTTAGAGCGGGTGCTGGGCGTCCTATTGTTGGCGTCCCGCCCTGTAGGGGGCGTGTCGATCGTGGGCTAAGGGCCCAGTGGGTGGTACAGTTATTAAGGGTGTGAGGGCCATATACTCCCAGGACAACCTTCCTACCTTCAATTCAATCTATAATAAGAGATGATTTTAGGTGATATGCTTTAGAGAACTAGTTTTTTTCTTAGATATCCCTCATTATCTGGAAGTTAATACACACTTGACTTATTAAAGAAACTGTATCACACTGCTAACAGTATGGAGGTAAATACTGGCCTATATCTAAAGCTCATATATATGTAAATAAATGAAATATTGTCTAAACATGTAAAGGGATCACCGTTATTTTCTTTTATAGGAGGTATGTAATTTCCCTCTACCGTCGCTATGTGTATTTTTCTTTTCATAAGTTTATGTCACGAAGTGATTTGATCATACTTGATATTACTCTCAGTTCTGTAATTGTAGACTGCACAAATGTCTTATATTTTCTGAAAGAATCCGAACACAATCATGTTTATTCTCCTGTGGAAAACAAGTTTTATTGAAATCACTGTGGCTTAAAGTTCAGGCATGAAAAGCTCGGGGATACTCTTCAAGCCGCCGTAAAACTCACAAATTACTTCGGGGCATTGAAGCATATTGTATTGGGTTAGCAAGATTCTTGTAGTAGATTTGTGGCCGTCTTTCAACTCCCCCAAAAAGGGAACACGCTGTGAGATTCTCAGCCGTTCAACGTAGCCGTGGGCAAGTCTACGTGGTCTAGTGGTCATCAGAAGTGGTCAGTAATCTCACCAACAGCCCCAGGCCTCTACACACAGGCTTGCCAAATGACCGGCAAGTTTACACAAAATACCTGTCTTTTAGGTGTAGCTTACACTGAATGGCCAAAATGTCCCACGCTGGCCCCATAAAAACTAACCTTAGCATGGAGAATGGCCAACGATCCTTCTTAGGTGTTTCAAAACAAAATCCTGAGAATACTTGTGCATATTGTGAGTTTTATACATGTATATTGATCATTCTGTAGGAAAGAAATGAACAAAGCAATGACAAATTCAAAAAATAATTGTACTGTTACTGTTACCAAGTTGTATTTTCAGCAGCTATGTAAACTTAGATCCTAGACGTAGTCTACAAGAACTTAAAGAGCTAGGATGTTGTTTTCTCGTGCAGCGGTAGTATTTGCTTATTTCAAAACATCACTTGATATGCAGTTAAGTACTTGGCTGAAGCCACAAGAAATCTCGAGGTAATCTTAGCCTATGATTACTGCCTTGGTACGCAGCCATGTTAAAGCATGTTTACCGTGTTTGTGTAACAAGTGGTTGGTCACATGCTGCGGTCACTTCTAATCACCATTCACCAGCTCAGAGCTCACATGTCCACAGGTCCACAGCCATTCTCGGATTCGGATATCCGGGCATTTGTAGGTGGCGCTGTGGTCAGCTCCTTAGTGATTGGTGCAAACAACTACATAGCGACGTGTATTCCAACTTGTCAAAGGCCGCATCATGAAAAAAAAAGTTCTTACCAAGTTGTACATGCCACACAAAGTGTACATTTGTGTACATATACACGTAAAAAAACAAAGTACACGGAAATATTCATATCCAATGCTGTTACAGCCGGCAGCAAGAGCTGGTGTAGAGCTCGAGTCAGGCTGCTGTTGTCGGGGAGGTGTCAGGTCAAGGGGCCGGCAAAAACAACTGGTCAAGACGGCCTACTTGTCAGCCTAGTGTCCGGCAGCTTTCACACTATGCGTTCGCACCTATTTTCGCATTACAGGTCACAGTGTTCACGTAATCACTGTGTACAGTCATTTAGATTATAATTTGTATTTCAATAAGTTTCTTAAGATTGAAAGAATAACAATAATTCCAGTATTCACTGCGCGGGAAAACGTATCTAGGGAGTTGTATTCACCAGTTGCTATGTGGCCACGTGACCGGATGAACTAGGCTCGAATCCGAGAATATCGAATTACACGAAAATCCTTGAGAAAACGTCCCCATTGTAGACAGCCCCTTACCGCGACCACACATGTATTATGTGCAAAAACCTTATGAATGAACCAAGAAGTACCTTTGGGAGGGCCAATATAGGGTTTGTTGGCTATATATGAGCGGTTCTCCCTCTACACAGGTGCATTGGAGTGTACTTCTTTGAGCAGCATTCTTCATATACTTCACCTTCTGTCGCCCTGTGTGGTGGTGTGTATGATAAACCCCTGAGGGGTGACGTAAAGGGGCCTATAGAAACCCCACAATATCAGCCGTGGGAAGGGGAAAACACTTGGTGTGGCGTGTGATCAAGCCTTTGCTTGGGTTTCTTTAATGGCCACTTTAAATAGAAGCATATATGGGGGGTATACCTCCATGCAGGTCTTCACCTTTTAAAGCAGCGACGAAAGCCTCCCTAGCTTAATGAATGTGTAATTCCCCATTGGTCTAGCAGCTCAACATCAACGAATTATGCACTACAGAAATAAAAGTAAATCTTCTTAGATGTGCTAAAGAATTATCAATATAACTTCTCTAATTGTGATGTTCTTGTAAAAGATAACAATTGAATGAGGATAAGTATAAACTTTTTCATTAGGAGGGTGGCAACCCAACGGCCAGCAAAAATGCTAAAGTCGTTTGATTGTTTGGATTATGATAAAACAATCATTAATTTAAGGAAAAGAAAACTTTTCTGTGAAATCAAGGTACGTATGTGCGTAGATATAGATAGTTATAGATATAGATATCATTTGGATATGTGTAAGAAAGAGTTATTTTGAAAACCGACTGGGGTTTATATTGGGGCCCTGAACATGGACCTTACCGTGTACGACGTGGCAAGTATATAGCCCGAGCTTAGCCCCACAGTGTGGGCCGACAAAGGATCAGGCCACCGGCAGGGGTCTGCCCGCAGGCTACGAGGGGTTTCTGAGCCCTCCTCAGCCTGATCCGCCCCCGTCACAATATGCCTCTTGACCCCTCCACCAAACCGCGAAAAAATAATATTTCTTCAACCCAGAAGGTATAAGGTCGTAGGCTGTGGGTTGGATTTATAGTGGATGTGTTGAGGTGAAGACAGGTATTGAATTGGGATTGGGTTAGAAAGATTGGTGAAATAGATTTGTTGCCGTCTTCGCAAATTTGTATTTGATGAATGGATCATTGAATTTTAATCTTATTGATTTATGATATTCTCTTTACAATTAAGACAAGACACAAGTGAATTGAGGTTTATTGTGAAATTTATGTTGGTTTCTTTAAGTCACTGTCACCACGTCATCGTATATATCTCTAGGCCAACAGACGGTTATTTCTATGCAGGGGTCGATCTTAGCACTAGTCCACTAGTGAAATCACTACTGCAAATCCTGTCGCACTAGTGCATTGTCTGGATAACTAGCCCAATGGGCTAGTGCAAATATAAAATCTGACATGATCAAATCACATGGCGAGACTTGTTTAGCTGTTTTTAGTTATGCGCGGAAACACCCGGCTGTTGCAGCTATAAACTCCGCCTCACACACCAGGGGGCGCCACTCCCTTGTTGTCCGTGACGTCACACTCTGTGACGTCATACACCAACTGTCACGAACAGTTTCATCTGAACTCGAGACCGGACAACACAAAAATTGTCTACTTCCATGCAGTTACGATGTCTGGAAACAAGAAGAAAAACTCTTCCAAACGTAAAACACCGCGGAAACCTAAGTACATAGTGCTTCCAGCATCTCCAGCCGTCACGCGTTCAGGCTCAGTTCGTAAACAACCTTCGCAGTCAGTGGCGTCGAGTTTGTTGACATCTGCATCTCCGCCATCATCCCCGGCAAAACATCCGCTTTCTACGGAGCAACCTCTTAACCCTATACCACCCCGTACTGATGGCTCTTCCACATCAACTTTCGAACAGAGGATCGACGCTCGTATGTCTCGGATGGAGACCACTTTACGTTCAGCTTTGTCTGCTATGAGTGCATCGGCTGCCTCGACGGCCCCCTCGCCGACAACAAAGGGTTTGACAACGGCGGCCCCTGTTGACGCCCCCCCACCGGACGTTTCTCCACTTGTTATTCCGAAAGTATCCGCAGCTGCCAGGGATTCTTCAGCGTCATCCTCCTCATCGAGTTCCTCATCCTCTTCTAGACATCGATCTTCAAGTGATGACTCCTCGTCTAGTCATCGTCGTCGTCATCGTCGCCACCGGTCAACCCACGGTCGCAGTCGTTCCAGCAGTCGCAGATCTAAACTTGGCAAGTATAGCTCCTCCAAATACTTGCGTGAGGGAGAGCGTGTTACCACTTATGAAAGGCTCGTGTTAGTTAATGTCCGTATGGCTCGCGCCCTGCTGAAGCGCAAAAAGGACATTAAAGGATTCTTGGATCACTTAATTCTCCTTGCTGAAAAAGCGGATACCAAGGTATTCACGTCTGACGCCTTGATCAAGTACGATGAATCCATGAAAGAACTTGCCCATGATAAGGGCATCAAGGCCTTCAAGACCGTGGATCCAGCTAGCATCGTTAAACACCTGTCATACGATGGAACCCACGTAGCTAATAATGCATCTAAACACCAGTCAGCCAAGAAACCGTCTGCTCCCAAGTCCTCCACCAAGTCACACAACGTTTGCATCAAATATAATTTTGATTCTAACAGCTGTCCGAAGGGGAAGGATTGTTTCTATCGCCACGTGTGTTCCGCTTGCTTCTCACCTGGCCACGTCAACGGTGACTGCCCCAATGTCAAGAGGCACTCATCCACTAAATGAAGTGAGGGCTCTGGTGTTGTTGCGATGGTTGATCCTGATTCCAGCTACAATGGTTTGGATTATCCACTGACTGATCCTGACATTGCCAACAATACCCCATCGCTGGCTACCATACCTATCTTCAGCAACTCCAGTACAAGCCAAATCCACTCCGTTAACCCTGTTTCCAGTATTACCATTTCGGAAGGGAATCCATCGTTGATGTTTGTTGTCCCCTCCTCTTTAGAAACACCTAGTGTTCCCATTTTTGACTCTTGCCTCCTAGGCTCCTGCTCCTGTGATAATGTTATTGGAGGCCTGTCATCTCAACTTAAACCTTGTAGGGCTGCTCCTTTTCTCTTCGGGCATTCGGCCCTTGACACCATCGCTAATCCGGACAGAGACTATATTTGGTCCGGCCTAGTAAATGGATTCAAGATAGTAGATGATGACTGCCCTTCGGCTTACTACTGTTCAAACTATGATTCTATAACAGTAGAGATTTACTATGACGAGATGTCTGCCTTACTCGCCAAAGAAAGTGAGGAAGGGAAGATTTCAATAGTCGACACTCAACCCACTTGTGTTCACTCATTAGGTGCGGTTACAAAGGCCAACGGGAAACTTCGTCCCATTACAGACTGTTCACGCCCGGATGGCTACTCCATAAACAATTATATGTCGACTACCTTCCATTCTTTTTCTTACAATTCTGTGGATGATGCTGTTAAAATCTTACAGCCAGGCGACTTCATGTCAGTAGTTGACATTTCTTCTGCTTATAGGGCGGTCAACATTCACTCAGATCACCTACCCTTCCAGGGTTTGTCATGGATATTTGATTCATCTCCCCAGTGGCTGACCGACCACCGCTTGTGCTTCGGACTGCGCTGTGCCCCTAACATTTTCAACGCTCTCTCAGACTTCATCGTGAAAATCGCCTCCTCGTGGGGTGCATCTCGAGTGATAAATTATCTGGATGATTTCCTGATACTGGGAGACAGCTACGAATCCTGCCTGGCGCACCGCCTCCTCGTCACTACGGCCATTGAACCACTACTACTTTCCTAGGGATCACCATAGACTCAGTTAACATGGAATTATCATTGCCTTTGGCCAAGGTGGACAAGCTTAAAGCCGCCATCATCTCAGTAAAAGAGAAAGGCTACGCCTCCAAGAAAGAATTAGAACGGATCGGCGGCCTTGTGTCCCACTGTTCTTACGTGGTCCGTGGAGGCAGGACCTTCAGCCGCAGAATTTTTGACTTGGCAGCATCTTATTCTCGTGAGACACGTTCCATTCCCCTTGACGAAGCCATTCTGGCTGATTTTGACTGGTGGCTGTCTTTTTGTGCAGTTTTCAACGGCCGAGCATGCATTCTACGTGACGTGGCTAACGTCCCACTCATCTCGGATGCCTCGTTCAAAGGGTTCGGTGCCTGGATGGGCCTAGATTGGTTCTTCGGCCAGTGGGACTCAAACGGTCATACACCAACGTCATACACCAACTGTCACGAACAGTTTCATCTGAACTCGAGACCGGACAACACAAAAATTTTACTCTTACTTGTTTTCTTATGGTCAATAAATAGGGCCTGTTTTTGGGTCTCTCTGGTTCGCCAACTACACCTTTATTCACTTATTGCAATCGTATTTATCCTAATCACAATCCTAATTATTATCACGCTCATATTACTAGTTATCACTGGAGCCCCCCCCCTTAAGGTGGGGCCGGTTTATGTAACTATAAAAGAAACATTGAGAAAATACACACATTTTATTGACAAAGTTGAGTAAATTATGCATGTAATTCTAAGTGTTTAGTGGGTACTAGTGCAGTTTGCATTGCACTAGCGCAAACTTCCATCTACTAGCCCCGTTGGCTAGTGTGGAAAATAGTTAAGGTCTATCCCTGCTATGTATGGAAGTCCTCCATTACATCAGAATGTCTTTCACTTTAAAACAACACAATGAAGAGCTGATCAATTACGTTTAACCGAAACGGACTGAGATTTATGAGAGGGGTGTTTATGGACATTACACAGGAAATAGTGTGTTCTCAGTAAATAATGAACATCCCTTTACTAAAGGCTAGGTCAATTTTGTTATGGGTGGGGGTAGATGAGGGAATGACTGTCCCCGCCCCCTTGACCTCCTGGTTCCAACGCCCATGCCGAATCCAGATAATGCACGACTCAAACCCATTTGACAAGTGACCATCAACTCACCGGTCATCCTTTTACCCCGCACCATCATCAGCCGCGCTCCGTCTGTTTTCTCTGACAAGGGGGGTCAAACGGCCAGGACTGACCAGCGATTAGCCGCTGCCCCCTCCGCCCACCCTCCGTCAACATAATTAGTACCCTTTGTACCGTCCTCAACCCCTGGTGTATCCTCCCCCGTAGACAAACATGGTGGAGACGGGGTTTGGGCCGTTTTAAATGTCGTCTGCTGCTACCGTCTCCACGACCGTTGTCTCTGCGTCCGTCATTGCGCGAGACGGACGTCTGCGCACCTCGAGTGAACATCATCAGCGATCCCTATCGGAGAAAGTTGACGCTAATGACCTTGGGGCCTTCCATCTTGGATCCTATACCTGGAGAGGACAAACGGTTATTCTCCAAGCTGAGACCAACCGCTGACCGATTTGCATCTATAGTTAATTCATCAAGAAACTAAAATAGTGCTTGGAGAGTGAGGCGGTGGGATTTGACCAAAAGATGAGATCTATATGTGCCGTATGGGAGAGTATCATTTGTCAGATAGAAGGGGGGCATTTTGTTTGTAATCCAAACGGTTTGTCGGCGGGGTTAATTCAAATCAACGGGCCATAAATTGAGAGTTGGATTGAAGGATGGGACGATACAGGACTCTGAGGAGCCAGATAAAATCAAACAGTCTCTTTCCATTTGAAAAATTAACAGTTATCCGTCAATGTTACAGCTCCCCGTCTGTGAATAACAGATTAATGTTGCATAAGAGGAAAGTATGCCACACTGGTGAATTAATTCAATACTCTGTATACGTTGGTAGAAAATCACAGACTCGTGCCATTTGGTATCATTTCATTTTATATATTTTCAACGTTTATGGAACAAAAACAGTCATATATGCTCCAAAACACCTGAGTCATACAGGATATTTTACAATAATGTGAATGCTTTGGCTACATTCGTTCTATACATAAATATAGTTTATGTACACAGACTTTATGAAGGCAATGCTAGCTGCAGGACAGGAAGGATTGTCACGGGTAAAACAGTTTCGTCAAGACTTACCAATTATCCCTTCATTTAGGTAATCGTCAATAATACTAACCTTCGCTCAGAAATGCAAAAGATATATTAGTTTATATTCGATGTTATATATCATCGTCTGGAATTGTTGTTGTATAGAGAAAGTGTTATTGTAAAGCATCATTTATTTAAACCTGTTGACCTACTAATATCTATTAAATTAATTGTCCGTCAATAAACCTGTGAACACTTTTCTTGTATTTTGTGCTTAGAAACAATTTCCTGATATAGTCATACATTCATTGATATATTACAAAACATGTACTTCTTTTATTAGAATAAGTTGAGGTCGTTGTTGATATATTTTGTATCTTTTCAGCATATCAGAGAAATAATAGTCTTCAGATTGATGCATACTTTATACAGGCGTGACATCCTCTTGCGAAAAGTTTGCGAAAGTTTATTTTGTATACAAGAAGAAGAATAAAATACCTTGTAAAATGGACTTTCAATTTAAAAATATTTTGATATGTAGACATGAAAACATCCATGACAGAATGCATGGTCTTTAGGTCCACTAAAGAAGTCAGAGGAACAGAAGTTTTATCTGTCATAGAATCCATCCATATATACAGTATCACGTCCAACTGGCGAACATTGCCAGGCCTAGTCTATTTCTCACTCCACAACTGCTGCCCGAAACGAATGAAATGCATTAAGATGACACCACTTGTAAGTATCAGAGTGGATAAGAAATTACACTTAGTACCCACAAAGTGTGGTGATGTGGTGGGTCTTACACAAGTGTTTCCAGTATAGGGGGTGCCTCGTCACTGTGTAGCGAGCTGAGGCCTGTGTCCGAATTGGAATCGTCTGAAAGTATTTTTGGCTGACTGAGGTAGGCGTCCCTGTAGGTGGAGGGAGGAGGGTAGAAGGTCTTTGTCACATAGTACTCCTCGTTCTGGGAGTGTGGGTGGGGCGGTGGGGGGAGAGGGGGTCTGTTAGGGTATATCCTCGTTTGGTGAGAGTCCTGTAGGCTCGGGGGCCCACATAATGTACCCATTGACCCGCTCAAGTCGCGGCTGAAAGTCACTGTCCGGTTGGATCTCTCGGATCTACTACTTAAGTCTCCCCGTGACGTCACAGACCCCGAGCGCCCCCTACTGGACGACAGGGACGTGGAGCGGTCACGTGATTTGTCTCTGATACTGGACATCCGGTCCTCCAGGCGGTCGGGGGTGCGCGCGCGGGACCGACTGCTGGAGCCCTCCTCCTGGCGGGAGCGACTCGTACTACGGTCGCTGCCCTCCATTTCCGACACTTCAGAGACGCCGGAAGTGGAGGAGGAATGCCGGTCCTGGGGGAAGCAGGGGTAGCCGCCCTCCCGGACGGGCGGCGGGGGCGCCGCCGTCGCGTTCTCGGCGATGTTGAACTCGTACAACATCCGGTTGACGTAGTCGGCCTTCTGGCCTATCTGAGCGTCCAGTTCGCTCATAGTCATCTCCACCAGGGTGAGCTGGTGTTGTTGGGCCTCCGTAAGGGCCTGACTCCGCTGGAGTTCGGACCTCAGCCGCTCCACCTCCTCCTGGAGGCGGTCCTCGGGCACCGGGGTCAGCGGGCCCCCTCCCGCCCCCTGGCGGCACTCCACCGGGGGCGGCGGGCAGGGGGCAGGTCGGGGCGGGGTGGGCGGCGCCTCCAGCACGCTCTCCTCCTGTATCCGGTGGGAGAGGTCGAGCACGCGGCTCTTCTCGCCGGAGATCCTGTCCTCCAGGTCCAGGATGTTCTCACAGATGTGCATGTAGGCCTCCAGGTCGTTGGCCTTAATGGCCGGGAAGAGCTCCTCCCCGCCGCTACTCCCGCTGTCCTCCCCCTTCTCCCGCAGGTACGCCTCCTGCACGTAATTCTCCCCGTTCTCACGCATGCGCAACTCGTGCATCTTGGTCTCATAGTTCTCAATTTGCGTATCCGTCTCGCGCATGCGTGTGAGCTGCTCCTGGATCTTTTTCTCCTGCTCAATGACGAGCTGGACGAGGTCGTGGAAAGCCTGCGCCTTGTACCGGTTGTCGATCAGCCCGTTTCCGTCGATAGGGCCATAGTCCTTCCGGAGCACGCCGGAACCGGAAGTGCCGTTGATCGGCCGTCCGCGTTGCTTTTCCCGACTGCGCCGCTCCCGCGCCGAGTAGTGGCGACGTGAGCGGCGCGTCCGGGACACCTCACTGCTCGTGTCCAGGGGCACGTCCACCTTACGGACACTGAACCGGACGTTCCTACACTCGTCCCCCCAGGCCCGCCAGACCTTGAGGATCTTAGTCCTACCCCGCAGAGGGCGCTCTACATCCCGCCACCGCTCGTAGATGCAGAAGCCGGAAATGTCGATGTCGTCGTCGTTGGGGTTGCCGTCGTGCTTGAGCAGGGCGTAGAGGACGTCGTCGCAGGTGGTACGTTTGGTGAGGCCCGTCACCCACTTCTCACAGCCGCCCAGCCACACGGGCAGCTCCAGGCCCTCGCTGCCCTCACTCATACTGCCCGAACTCTGTGGTGGGGAGAACAGAAAGAGGACAGAATTAGTGCCTGGTAAAGATCGGATAAAATACCGGCTAAATTGCTGGTTGTAACGCGAGGTGAAAAATGCTAAAGTCTGAAACCACCCGCACCTATACATTTTGGCCTGTCATTATCTTGTGCCCTTATGAATCGTGCGCTGTGGTTTTTCTAGCAGGATGAGAAAATGATTTGACGTGGCCAAGAGAAAAATAAGTTGGCTCCCACGGATAGCCAGAAGCAGAAATTTGTCAGATTAAGTCAAACGTGTTGTATTTATTGGTTTACCCAGAAAGAAATTGCATAGAACTGTTGATGAGGTTATTCATTCTAGGAAATGTATTACATACGTCAGTATAATGAAAGAAAAACATTGACATACGCGTCATTCAGTTAGATGTACACTGATATCAAA
The DNA here is from genome assembly GCA_936440205.1 of Lepidonotus clava. Taxonomy (NCBI): domain Eukaryota; kingdom Metazoa; phylum Annelida; class Polychaeta; order Phyllodocida; family Polynoidae; genus Lepidonotus; species Lepidonotus clava. The sequence continues at coordinate 38,391,933 of OW387141.1, forward strand.
GGAATCTATGAGGGTTTTACACAGATACATCCCATGCAGCCAGGGACGCTTGAGTGCACAGGTCAATTGCTATAGCTACCTATAGACGTGGGCCCTCCTGACTTGACTAAAGCTCACATTATTCATTTCACAGATCTATCACAGATTACAACACTCTATAGAGGAGCCAGTGACAATAAAGCCGAATCTATGTGACTTTAGCCTCAGTTGACTAGCTCCCTTACCAGTCACAAAAGCCAAAGGGGTGCCATAGTGTATTCAAACGCTATTCAGTATTGTATGGGGTATGTTTGAATAGACTCAGTGTGGAATTTCACAATTCAACATATTAAATTAGATAGTACCAATAATAAGTCATTCCACCCACGTTTATAAATCACCTATTCTATTGAACATCACCTAATCTCTAAGGATAGATTTACACTGCGTTAGGGCCTACAAGATTGAAACAGCAATTACACACATGCATTCTTGTACGTCATGAAATATGGTGTTTACAAGTAAAGTAGGTTTACAGTACATACATTTTAAAAAGTAAAATCGTGCTGTCTATGACGAACATCAACCAATTATTTCTTAATTACGTGCATGAAAAAACAAAGCGAGGCAATAAACTAATACGTCTTTTTACTTTATCTCCAGTATTACGTGCGTGTCAAAGTGTGGCCAATATTTGCCTAGGCCCCATCATGTTGTACCACCAAGTGCTTAAAGCATTAACGGTGAGATAGGTAGGACAAATCGCACGTTATTGAGGATATGTCACAAGGACTGACAGATAATGGGAGATAAGGTCCGATGCAGGGAGATAGCGTTGATACGGACTAGTGCTGGTAGTCTGGAAAGGCGTAAAACTCGCAGCAATGGCAGTAATTATGAATTAAAGCTCCATCCCTAATCACATACCTACACATACCAGAGATAATGTGTGGAGGCACCTCCCAAGATAACACCTATATGGCAAGATCCCATGTAAGAGTTAGATCTATCATGGCTTTTATTGCCATATAACGACACATATTAGGAAGCTATACGTGTTATTATAGAGGCAGCTTAAATTGCATCCATGGGTCATTGTCCTTTTCACTTTCTATGTTGCATTGTATTACATAGACATTACATTATACATATCATGAAAATAATCAATTTTAATTTTCTCTGGCATAATAACTTGTTACGCAGTTCTGCCGATGCAATAATTATGGTTTCACAAATGTACAGCGCAATGTATAACATTGGACACCAGAGGAGCTTCATTGCAAGCACCTGCACCCGTGGACAATCCACACGCCTCTTTAAAAGCCACATTCCTGTACATGTTTCACCCAACATAGCTAACAGATTAGTCTTAAACTTCAAACCTAATTGGCCTTAATTACACCGAACACGGACAGTGAAGCTACCCAAGAACAAAGCGGAGTCAACCCAGAACAAAGCTGATGGCTTCTCTTTGATCTGAAATCGTGACGCAGCTTTCCTAATTCCTGTCTGGTCTTTCTTCAGAACTCCCTCTCCGTTTGTGTTCACTGTGTTAAGGGTGTCAGCCGCCACAGTATTGATACAGAGAACACCGTTAATGAGCCCGCTGATTGATATTTGTTTAATCATTGATTAATCATTGATTAGTGTATAAGCATGGAGGGTAGGAGCTGACCGTAGCGGGCTGGATCAATGTTGTAGCTATGGGGACGGTGGGATGGTTGTTGTACCGGACAAAGACGTCCTGGTCCCACACCCTCGGTGGTGGTGGCGCCGATAATGAGTTGTGAATGCTGTGTTTACCTGAGACTAATGGGCGACCACTTCACACCATGCAGAATGGGGCGACCTCAGGACACTCCTGAAGGTTTACCCGGATACAGGAGTCCTGGGGCTTTGCAGTTTAAACCGTGAAGGTATTATAGGGCCAGGGGGTAGACATGGAGGCACCATCATAATAATTATGCTGCACTAGTTTTTCTTACAACTAAATCTGAGTTACAAGCATTTCACATGGATGGAAGAAAATATGGTTTCTTTTATCATTAGTCATCACTGTCGTCACTAGTATTAATAAACACATAAAAAGTTTGCACTAATTGTTCAGGGAGTGTGCTGTTTGAATGCAAACTTCTTAAGTTTCTGAGACTACGTCACTTGCATAAAGAAGTAAATGGTGCACATTCACTTCAAGTAGGCCAATGCCAACTCCATTTTACGCTTTTCTCTAGATTCAAATACATGTATGAAACGTTCACATTGCTTGCCAAATTCTGTGTGGGTCTACCGCGTCGTCTAATTTGATGCAACGTTGGAAAGAGTTATAAACCGAGATTGAAACTTTTAAGTTAACAACTGTACCAACTCGTATCAAATTCCATATGATGCTCAATTATTCAATTTTACACCTCACGTAAAAACTTGCATGCACTCTATTACAAAATACGACATCAAAATGACCTCAAAATTATACATGTAATCCATCCCCACTTTGCATTCAGTCCCCGCTTGTTTGATTAAAAAAAATCTACTTATTTATGGAATATACCGGTGGACCCGTTGCATCAACATGCAGCCGGTGATCACTAAAGAAAGAGTTTCCATTTCCGGTCGAGCGACGTCGCAGCGCGCGGGCGGATGACCGTTGACAAAACGTCGCGACGACGCCCGACCGCGACCACCACGACCCCTGGTGAGGTCATTGAACAGCGGTCGACGAGGGGGGCATGTTCTAACGTGGGAACACTCCACCAGATGGGGCTTATTTGGACTACAGGTGAAAAGGAGCGGGAAATGGGGTTTACGCTTGTCATAGGATTTTCCTCCAAATAGCAATGTTCAGAATTATGAATCGTATAACATGACTGGAGGAATAATCAATCTGCATCATTATGCAATCCCTAAAAGAATCACTGCAAAAAGGATCCAACATCCGCTGTTAACAATATGATGGATCTTTCCTTAACGATGGGGGCACATTTTTTTCTTCGGAAGTGGTTTGATAAATTGCACTTTTGACCAAAAGATAAGCTGATCTCCAATTGATACTTTTGAATTATTATCAGTACAATCTATGGATGGTATCATGATGAGTAATTGCTTTTAGATTTAAAAAAAAATGAGACCTGGATTGAATTTTGAAACATATGTCTTCATAAAACCCCGTTGGTTCTAACTGAAAAGGACCCAATAAATATCCTTTAATTCCTATACATGCAGCCCTTGCAGTCTATACGCGCGCCTGATTTAGTAGGACGTACGTCTTTAGTAAACTCAAATAGACGGGGTTAGGGAAAGAACTCTGGGTCATATAACGATGTACCAGCCGAGATTTATTTGACCTTACTGCATAAAAAATCGCTAAAGTATTAACACCCGTCCTTTCCACACCATTTTAACCAGTTTTATATTGGTAGAAGACGGGTATATTCTTTATTCCTTGTTTTCAAGTTGGATTTTAGATAAAAAGGTAGTTTTTATTTGAAAGCAACGATGGTTATAAAAAAAACTTGACTTGATACCAAAAACCCTATTGGCAAATGGACATCTGAACTATGACGCATACGTTTGTAATAGCCTCCTTTTTGTCATTGCTATTGTTAAGTTATTATTTTCTAATTGAAATAAATATACCCCTGTGCATCGATTACCAAACGACGCCCTCACTGCACGCCCCCCACTGCACAGTGGTGTTGTTTGTGTGCACGGCGTTACACAAATAAGCTTGTTTATGTCGAGTGTTTCTCAAAGAGTGTTTCCCACAGCTTTCTGGAGATTAAAGCATGTTTGTTTTGCCGTTTTATGAAATGTTAGGATCGTGGAATGGATTAAAGAGGGTGCCTACTCCCCTGTTTGCACAGAGGGAACCAAACGTACTTAAGTGTGAATAGAAAGAATCCGTTAACAATATGGAATGTTTGTAACGTCATATTGTATGACCCACCCAGGCTTAATGGACTGCAAAAACAGGTGTAATCCCACAATTTGCCAACCATTCCATTCACCAAATACAAATACAAGGAATACAGCATTCTTTCAATACAACCACTTGCACTGAAGAAATGATAAATCTAACACAAAATACCAGCCTATTTATAGACCCAGCGCCAATTTCTTTTACATATCAGGACCTCGTTAGTACCTGAACCATTATATTATTAGCCATAAATGCATACATAAGAAGTTTTTCTCCCCAGGGGCTCCAGGGACACGCTCCCATCATCCTTGATACTCGCTGCTTAATGGCTGTGGATACCAGCTGAGTCAGTGCCAAAATTGCAATTCGCTATGGAGCATGCAATGGTATGGACAGATTTAGGATGCTAGGTTCCTGATTTTGGTTCCTAGGGTGCACATCGCATGTGCCATGTTAACATAGGTTAATGTCAATAAGCATGACACTGGCCAGGGTCGGGAGTGCCATGGCTGGTTCCCTAACCTACAGATGTCTATTTTCCTATGACCACACCCAAGCTTACTGTCCACAATTCATTCTTACGGGTAGGCTATAATGATTCAAACCTTGCCAAATGTCACGAAAGCTGCACAATACTTTGGACCTGGGCCTACATTATGAAAGCAGTTGCAATTCAAACTTTAAACGACAAATAGGTCTAAGTAAACCATGGCATTTCTTAACATAATAACCCTACGAATTACAGATTACTTGGCTGGCAGTTGCTTCAGTATTCAGTTTTTCTACACATTGCAGATTCAATGCACCCACTGATAATCCACAGTGATTCTTATCCATCCATGTGACATTTCAAAACCTCATATTCTAAACCTCATACAACAACAAGGAACCGTTCAGAAGCTTATTTCTTTTGTTATATTATCCTGAGGACATCTTCGAAATTATATTAGTCTATACACCTTTGCCACGACCCTGCGCAGTGCCCCAACCCCACAGTTGCTGCAGTGTTTTTGGGGAAGGGTGATCTGGGTCACTTCACTGTATATAGGGTTATAGAGGGGCCTGCTAGGAATTCTGTGATGCAAGTCCACAAAACCCTATTAAAGAGGTAAAAGTACATTACTAAAACCACAAATTAGTATGTATTGCATTGTCTTCTAGTCATAATTGAAACTGTTTTTATGTTGAATGCTACAGTTTGCATGCTTTAAGGGTTTTATTTAGACTAACCTGGCTTGAAATCTGAATAGAGGTCAAATGCCAAAACAAGTTGATTGGTGAGTGAGTGTTTGGGTTCTCAGATCAAATGGGTGATTAGCAGTGTGTGCTTGGCAGGGTGGTGGACAGGCATGGCCATTATACAAGAAAGGGGAGGGGACATTTATTGTTTTGTGAATGTGGTAGCAGTACCACACAAAAATGTAAATTCAATTTTCAGTAATTTGAATAGGCATATGAGATGCACCTATTCAAGTTCTTTTTTATATATCAAACAGAATTAAAATTGAACTTTGCATTCCTCATATATTCCCAAAAAACATTAGGGTAAAAGTCAACTAACAACATAAAAATAAAGCATGCCCCCCCCTCTTGTATACCAAATGACCACCCTACCACTTTTTACCTTGGCCTCAGTGCTGTGGTGTACTACATAACCTTACACCACCACTCTCCATAACAATCAAAATAAGAAGACACTTAATTGACCCTTTCAGTAGGCACTTGAAAGTGTCAACTCATTGTCAGATGTTTACATTTACAACAGAATATTATTCTTTCATTCTACAACATATTACCACTCCAAAATATTCAAATTATGACATACTTTTATACCTCAGTGTATTTGCCTGACTTAGTAGGAGTCAAAAGCTATGAATGTGCTATACTATGTTCCTGCTATTAGGGCCCAGACCTAAAAGTGTGTTTCCTATCTAAGCCACAGGGGGGAGCCACCTTAATGAAAAAGATGTATAGACACGCAGACCACCTGTCAACTGTCCCGGCCACTAGCCATAAATGACTCGTGCAGGTACATTAGACACCACAAGGGGTTGTAACCCTGAAATCCTCACCCGGATCGGGTTGAGTCGGATCACACTTAAACCCCCACCCCCACCAGGTCTTTAGACCTCATCCGTCTTCGTCGATCACACACAGCGCTCTGTGGGCTTTGATCGTGAGGCAGGTGAGTTGGCAGAGGGAGGGGGAGGTGGCAGGGCGTTGAGGGCTGCACATAAAGGGAGACTCCCTACCATGAGCCCTGACCCTGGTCACTGTCAAGTCACCATACAAAACGAAAATGGAGAAGCTTTATGGTCCGTGCGTTAGGAATGTCTGGTTCTATTTCTGATTTGAAATAAGTCTAACAATGTTGCAGCTACATACTGACTCCTCTCAGTAGGAAAGATGGAAATATAACCGTTTTTAGAACAGGCCGTCTGATCATATACTGTCTTTCCTCATTCAAATTGAATTTATCTTTAAACTTCATTTGAAAGTTCACACAATCAAGTGAAAAAAGAAACTTGTCATGTCTAGGGGACTTTCATCACGACTCAGCCAGTCTTGCAGAAGTTGTTCAAAAATACGAAATTTTCGACATCACAATAAAAAAGAAAAATTAAAAGAAGGATATCTGTCAACAATTTTCAAGAGGGGGCGGCTGCTGCCAGTGCTGGTGTAAGTCTTGATTACATCAACCCTTACCAGTAATCTACCACCTAGTTCCTACTGGTATACCCTACACCTTTCTCTCCCTTCCCCTCTCCCCTGGACGTCCCCGTGATTGAGTGGCCTTTACCTGGTGGGGACTTCATACCTGAGAGTCCTGACATGCACAGGACAAGCCCTCACTGACTCCCACCCCAGGAAGCAGGTAACCCGAGAAGGTGTGGGCCAGACCAGGAGGTGGGCTGATTGAAAGAAATCCACCCACCGTCCACCAATTAATAGAGTCAGTTTTTGTCAAGAGGAGGTTAGTCCTTTCGATCCCGGACGTGACAGACTGTGATTAAACAGTGTGATTGGGTTGAAGGCTAGATGATATCTTGATGTAAAAAGTGAGTCTGATTTCAAGTTAGGTGCTTGTTGTGGTTGTGGCGCTGAATCATTGGACAAAGAGATGCCTTATTGACTACTACCTTACTCCTGTCAACGACCATATATTATCACAGCGTTTTACTGAACATATATCTATTTCCCAATATGTTTTTACATGTTATATGGAGTAATCTATGTTATTACATATACATGCTACTTTACATTGCGTTCTTCTTAGCAAAGAAACTGCCAGGCTATAGCGTTTCAACAGACACAGTCATATTCACGATGAAAATCAAGGTTTTTTACAGTTCTGTCTTTGTTTGGCAACATAGTTGTTGAAGATTCTGCTCCTGAGTGATTAATTATGCGTAACAAAAGCACAGAATGATAGGTTCCAACCTTTCCTAACATTTTGTTAAGTCAAAAGCAACGAAAAGTGTGATTTTGCAACCTCTTACTTTGCAACCTCTCACTTCATAAATAGATTATGAATATCTGGCATAAAGGATGGAGATCTTCTTAGTATAACAGTACAGAACAGATTCTTATATGCCTCTCCCTTCCTATTGCCTGTAAACATTCCCTCGATCAAAACAATACAGAATAGTTGTCGCCGTGCTCTGTCAACTTCTTGGTCGAGAAAATTGTGTTTACCTGTGTGTTTTTCTAGCATATATGCACCCAAAATCACCTGAATTACCTCTCAATAACCACTCTAATTTAGATCTAAAGAACCCAGATAAGGTGGCCATACAAAAATAAGTCCCTACAATTCACCCAAATTAGACCCAGGCTGACCAAAAGGGGGTGAGCCATTCGCCGAACCATCTCATTTCGGGCCCGTTCGGCCATAAATGTAGACGTCCCTTCCCCCTTCCTCAGGTGTCCCTGGTTTGGTATGGTCTCACCTGGGCACCTCGACACCTGCTGGCCCTACCCCAAGTGTAACCTCCCTCTACCTGACCACCTGCCTGGGGCCTGGACTGCCTTAATATATATCTACCTGCCAACTTTTTAAGCCACCACCTTTGCTAATATACTGCCTACACCATGTAAAACCAGAGGCATGGAATGATGTACTGCATGTGTTACATATATGTTTGGACCAAAAGGAAAGTTTACATGTATACTATATACGTCTATAGGTGTGTTTTTATTTCTTCCTTACCGAGTTTTAAAAAATCAGTTAGGAACATCCTATGTAGATCACATATGGGCATATTGCCTTTCAAATTATTTTGTCGCTTACTATTATACATGTATGTGTGTATTAAAGTAACACAACACGATGCTGTAGTTTTGCTTGTCTATTATGTTCCAACAGGTGGACAGGCGTTATGCCTCCTGCATATGGAATAACCAGGAAATGTTTTGGGAGGTTTTCATTGACATAACCACATCGAAATGGAGACCCAATGCTTTGGCAACGGTAAATAGAATCCATATCATATTTCCATCTGAAAAGACACTGAATGATTCATGCCCACAGTCTAGTTTTCTTGAGACCTAAAAAAAGGTCTAGGGGGCGGGTGGGTCACGTATGCATATGGAAACGACCCACACCGGATCCTATAAACGAGCCTTATGAGGCTCTTCTGTCATAAATGATCGATGACTCAACTGCTTCCTCAGTTCTTTTATTTGCAGTGTTAGATCAACAGAGACACCAGCCTTAAACAAGGTGGCTGGTCTCACACTGTCGGCCCTACCTGTGGGTTATAGTACCTGGAGTTATCAGAAACACCCACTCCACCTCCGCAGACAGCCTCGCCATCGACGCTCGATAAAAATCTTTAATGTTTTTTTGCCGACTGCCACGGTCATAATCTATCACCTGGTTTGCCCATCTGATATTTTAGTTTTGTCATGGCAGTTCCCCATCATCCTGACATACAATATAAGCACCGCAGCAAGCATATAACACCACAAAAAGAACCACCCCCCTGTTTAGAATGCTAACGTGCTTGATGAATTCTGGACCTGGCTATCCCCAATGAAATCATTCATGAGCACTCCCTTGGGAGCCTCTTTAATAACCCATTGGGCACATCTTCCGTGTACACTGCTCGAGTTATACACCCATAATGTGTGACAGTAAAAGAAGTCCCCAAACTCACCGTCACGCACCAACGAAGTCCGTCAAAGTAACATTGTCAGAAGTCCTTGCTGCAGGCTTCAGGTAAATCCAGACAGGAGACACATAGGTTCCCATTGGGTCGAAAAGTCCTCACCTTGAGTGGTGAGAAGTTAATCCCAAGTATCGAGAGGGTCGATCCATAAAAAAGTGGCAAGGATATCCTATATGTAATAATAAAGCCAGGTAAATCTTCCTGTAGGTGTTGCTTCAGCTATAGACACATACATATAGGCATCCCCTTGTTTGGTTTCTCACAGTCTCCACAGGTGTGTGTTGAGTGGCGCCTACCAGCTGTCCTCTCTTAAAGGTACTCCTCCACGCCTGGCTGCTAACCGCACCAAACGGCCGGCCGCTGAGGTGGTGCGGACCTTACCGCCCCCGAAAGCCTCACTCCATGAGGTCCCTGGACAGCAGTGGCATATTGCTGCACCGGGATTAAAGTATAGAGCCCGCCGATGTGGGTATATATGTGGTCCTGGGTATGAAGGCGCCTCCTCATAGGCCAAGCCCGTGCATGCATCCAATATTTACCGTTTGCGAATTATTAAAGTGGCCCCCGGCAGAACTGGCGCCTCGGGTTGGTGGGTGATGGGCGTGAGACTGGGACTTCAGTGGGGTGGTGACAAGGGCAGGCTTGTCCCAGACGACCTGCATTCGGAGACCCTTCCTCTTCAGCCGCCTACACGGCTCTGGCCAAGTCCATCACTGCCCGCCCTCTCCCCCCACCACGCCGCGTCCAATCTCCAAGCGTCGCGTGCAGGCGTGCCATTCACCACCACCAGCGTGGTTCTGCTTGGAGAACGCTACGGCTGTCATTAGCGTGACGTCACGTGAGCGCGGAGTTCGGGACGCTGCCGCTAGGTGGTAGAAGGGAGCCACGGGTGTGTCCCTTTGAAGTTGGTTGCAGTGAGACCACCAACACCCAAAACCATATCTAATGAGTCAGAAAAAGAAATGCAGGTATGCGGCTGTGGCATTTCAAGCCTGTCGATGTAATGTGGCCTCTGCCCACAACAAAAGTTGGACGCTGCACTGTGGGCCCCTATGGCGGCCCCTGTGTAGTCATGTAATCATGGGTTGACATGCAAGGCCGGTCAGACACCTAGAGTATGAAAATAAGTGGACTCGGTGGGAAAAAATAGCATGGGATAGGTGTGTCAAAGAGTTTTCGGTCCAGGAACTGAAGATGTGGACAGCTTGTGTGGGTTGCATGTCTTAGTGGACAGAGGTTTTACTTTTGGGGTGCACGTCTGCAAAGATTCCCCATGCAGTTCAATCCAATGCAATACCTTTCTGACAATTTGCAAGTGCAGACAGTTCATTCAGGAAGGGTTACCACTTTGAACCAAGCTTACAATTGGTGAATTTTGATTTTTGCAAAGTTATGAAAACATCATAGAGGGGACCTAGTTTTAGCTCAATGAAAAGCTCATAGGGGTACATTTTCCCATCCTTCAGCCAATATGTCCTTGATGACGCCATTAGCTGACAGCATCCAATATTCTTGTATAAAAAGTCAAACTTAAAGTATGGGATTTAGGTATAAAGGCAGTTCCTTCTATATGCATCTAGCAGAAGTAAAATTGGTTGCAAGTTAGTGAAATACAAAGAAGTGATGGAAAAAAAGACTCGAAAAAGTGCAGGCTTATTCTCTTCTATAATGCACTGTCCTACACATAATATTTCTGGCTTGAATAGCCCATTTCCTGATTCACTCTCCCCCACCCATGCCTTGGCATTGTGAAAGTTTCATGAACTCCACAAAATACAAACGGTTCCCATTTTTGTTGTGTATTCAATATAGGCTAGTCCATCTAACCAGCTCTCTTTAATATTTTTTCTTATTGTTTTTAATGGGAATCACATTTTCGTCAATTACATTATGTATCTACTGTGACTAATATCACATCATCTCAGACTTCCCAGGGGACGAGCGTTGATAATGGGGAAAAAAAAGAATGTAACATTACATTACATTTCAAAAGTTACCTAGTTGTTTTGTATGTCAAGATTATGAAACGGTATTTTTGTGTGCACTGTTCGCTTTATATGGCCGCAATATGTCTATATAAGATCCCAAAGTACCAATTTCTGGCAAACATATGAGCAGGCGATAAAAAGGGGGCTTGTCAGAACCGTTATATCTAAAGTGGTCATAAAAGGGGCCTTGGTAGGAGGTATTCCTATTCACTTTCCTTCAACTATATGATGTCAATAGCGGAGGTATCTGGCACACATGTAATTGTCATTCTGTATGTCAGTGCCACGCCAACACAACTCTCCGCACTTCAATAATGATCAACTTCTGAACTTCTTTAACATTTCTTCATCGTGGGTTAATCTCTGCTTTTTAGCATCAATATTTTCTACCAGTGACATTAATTGATTCCATACTGACGCCTCCCTTTCCAAATCGCCAATGGTACTCGGAAACCTCTTAAATTCTGAATGTTATAGGCTAATAATACATACTTAGCTGCTATGGGGTGGACATTAGCGCAGATATGATTTAATTTTTGAAGGCGATTTTAGAATGGCAAGAAAGACAGTTTGAGAGAATTTTCAAGGAATGTTGCATACTCTTCACCTAGATACACATCACTGCAATGTGAATTATGCAAGGGGGTTACCCGTTGCAAATGAAATTTAACCTCTCGATGGCTTTGGATATGAAGTACATGTTAATCATCTACTAGTAGGCCCTATACAAAATTATAGATTTGAGGTGCCAGCATTAAGGTCACTGGTAGGATATAGGTGCATGAGATGTTGAATGCTTTGGTCCAGCTATTTGTGCAATTATTCAGATCTGCCAGGCTTAAATCTTTCTCTTTTAAATGAGAATTGTCAAATATGACATATTTGATCCTTATAATTATAGATTTTACAAAGTAGGAAGTACTTAATTACTTATCTACAAAAAGAAATATCAACATAGGCCTAGGTAATATGTAACAAGACACTGATCATATTTTGGAAATACGAATACAAAAGGTAGAGTCACATGTAAGGTACCTGGCTCTCCACAAAAGCTATTTTAACACACCTTGAAAGTTCAGACCATTAACTTGTCGAATACACTATCATTTCTTCTCAATTGATTTCCAAAAGTTGTGACTCTCATATTAATCTTTCTAAATGAGGAGGCGGAGGCCAGTCAGTTAAACTGAAATAGTGGGAGTGGACAAAGGTGGGGGTCATCTATCCGGAACATTTGAATATTGCCTGGTACTTGGTGGTTGTATGGGTGTGAAGTGGTGGGAGTAGGCTGTTTCAAAACACCTTTATGGACTTTGAATAAGGCGGTGCGTGTCCATATTTCTGTGTGGGCTCCTGTCTGTATTTGCTGACGGGTATGGTTGTGTATCTTTAGTTAAATAAATCAATAAAAAGTGTCCCTGTAAACATGAACTTTCACTGAAAAGTATTTGGCATGAATACACTTTTTGGGGCATTCATGATACTTGGCTGTTTGGATGGCTGGTATTTCTTATATTTCTTATTCTACTTTTTTCTCTGCTTTGTATATATTAAAACCATGTCCATGTTCTTTCGCGTGTCAACATTCTGATTTGCCCATGTAAGCCACTTCCTTTTCTATCTGGCTACAAGTTGCTACGTTTAAAAAGGGGTTTATTATTTCTATATTTACCGTTGCTAATTACAATAGCTGTCCCTCGCTACTTGATCACGCACACTCGAAAGTCTTGCAGTCTTATCATCCTTTGAACTTTTCGTTTTTAAGATATACTTTGGAATTGCGTCTCCCTGTTCGTGTGTCAGCTAACAAACAATCATGCTCGTTACACTGTCTTTTTCAAGGCTTCATCTCTAAATCATCACCAACCTTCTTTGTATTAATTAACAATTTATTTCAACTCCAAACATATCGGTTCGGTTTGGAACTGATACTGATTAGTTTTTTTTGTAAAATTGTAAACTGGTGCCCTTATGACTTTAAATATTTACAACACATTTAAGGGATTTTGCCCAAACTGGTCAGAACCCAACTTTCATTTTCATCTTCTTTATTTCATTTGGAGAAAATTACATGCAATATATCTACTTCTTTCTCCTAGAGCTTTCATTTCTACTCTTCACCACCCGTGCTGTCCTGCCTAATTTGGCATTCCGCGGGGAGGCTGCGTACCTGTATTGTTCACACCTGCCTGTATGATGGGACCGCCTGGAGAAGGGACCGAAAGCCGTGACAAACATTCCCAAAGTGCACACCCCCATCCCGCATGGGGCCCTAAACAACCAGCCACTCCACCATCAACTCCCATGGGAATCTGCAGGTTACATCAATCAATTACCATGCAAAGACTGACCTCTCTGGTTAGAAACTCGTAGTTGTCAATCAAAGTAGAATGCGTGAAATTAAAGTCAGTAGGTATAGTGTTATCAAATATGGATTGATTATTGACATTTTAATGCGGTTGTTTATGATCTCGGTTTGACCACTGCTGGCTGCATTCACTGTGGGATTCCACACATTTTTCCCTGGGCAAATGGGAGGATTTATCGTCAATTATTCAGGGCACATCAGCATTAGCATCTGCTGCAGCATTCCCCCTGTCTTTATGCTGGTGGTAAGGTGTAAGGGAAGGTGTTATGATGGGTTTACGTTGACACACTATATATCGTACTCAAGTACTAACTTGTCGCACTGGAGTTAAAGTCGGTGTAAAAGTGCAGTTGAGTTGGATGGATCGGAATAATTTGAGAAAGCGTTAGTTTATTGCCAACAAAATTGGATGAACAGTCTTTGAAATAAAAATATGTTGTAAAAAAGGTCATTGAACTCGTACTTTTCAAGAATTGACGAACAGTCTATAAGATTGTTGAGGGCCTTTTTGTATGAATAGGCCCACTGCATCCCCTAAATTTGTCTGGAATTATTGGTATTCATAGCAAAATGTTCTGTACGCTGTTTGAAGAAATTGAGGGGTAAAATGTTATCGGAGATATAAACTTTTATGGATCATAATGGCTGGATAACCGAGGTAAATCAGCAATTCATCTTACGATCTGACAGTTTGTCTGTCAATAAAAGATCTACTATTACTACCTATATAAAAAATATATTGAAATAAGTTAATCTGCTTACTGTAGGCAAATCCTGTAGCATAATTCATAAGAGAAATGTAACAATTCTGTTGACGGATTTTGTGAGGAGAGACAACACAAACAAGCTCATCATTACAGTAATCATCAACTATATGCACGGTGATTTCTGTAAGGGCAAATGTAATAAGTGGTGGTAGACATAGAGTGCATCATGAAACTGAGTGTGTCATTGTTCGTGCATGCAACCCAGATGAACTAATTAGATAAAGGTAAGTACACAAGACAATGAGGTCGAGTGTACAATAGACTTCTGTCTAACCTCTCTACTCTGCTTGAGTCTAATGAGTTTGGAACAATCCCTTTGCACTGAAAGTTAGTACAATAGTTTAGAAATGTACGCTCCTTCGGTAAAGCAAATCAAGTTTTTTCCTTTCTCGAATAGAATTCGAAGACCTTGACAAACTCTAGGCAAGGTAAAATGTAATATCATTTTGGCATGAGATGTGTCTATAGTTATTTCGTTCTATCTAATTTGATATTATCTAAAACTGTGTTATACTAGTATTGCACTACCCTTGTCAAAACACGTGTCATAATTTGACAAGTGCAGCGTACAAACTAGATATGAATATATAATTGCACTGACATTGGCCTACACAAACTCAGGGTGCATTTATGGGTAACTTAAGAGAGAAAGTTCAAATGTAATTAGAGTATCCTCGTATAAGTACACTTTAAGTCCTCATATATTCATTTATAATGTTCTGTGAAACCAAATACATATTCTACTTCCCAAGGGATGTTCCTAGTATCCTGACTGGCACCACCCTCCTACCCTATACGTGTATACCTCCCGGTGATAAGTTACCTGAAGCAAACACCTTTAATATTTAGCAGAACTTGATTGACCTTCATAAATGCACTGAATATCTTGAGGGATCGATCTTCAAAGCTAAAGCTTTTCTATCACAGTTATTTTTGCATTCGGGAACACTATTTATAGGGACATTATTCATAGAAGCTGGTAAGTGAATTCCCCACTCCCAGAAAAAAATAGAAAAAAACCCACAATTATGCAAAATCAGACTCGGGCATATCTAAGAAGTAAGACAATACCTTGTGGTTTTATCATAGAGGAAGGGAGGCGTGCACCTTGCGAGTCAAGATTAGGTCAGTCGGGCGCACTGACACAAGGAAACGGGGAGAAAAACACATATAATATATGCCGGGCGTCCAAAAAGGCCGCTTCCTTCCTGATTATAAAGCCCTCTATCTTGACGTGTCACATAGTGCAGGCGTCGGGTCCCTGCCCTTACTAAGGTGATTTGTGACTCGGCGGTCGCTAAATGTTTTTACCGCAGCCGCAGCAATTCAAGTAGATTCATTCATTATACAAATGTGCAATTTTCGGCACTGCGGCTGAAATTGAACGTTCAAGATTATAAATGATGGAGAGTATTATATAGGTAATTGTCCAAGATAGACTCATTGGCCTCTAAATATATTCAGACTCAATTGAAATAAATCATATGTTAGACACCAATTAGGAACTCGTTGTGTGGAAACAGACGGTATGGATGGGAGTAAATTTGGGGTATTTGTGGATCAAATACAGAATAGTAGTGGTAAATCATGTATTATATAGGCTTTTAGGACAACACTTTTTTTCATCACTATGTCATGTCTGCCCCTTTTGGGTCTGCCGAAACAGATGGGAAGACTCAATTTGCACTAATAATTGTGCAAACTGATGAAATCTAGGCGTGAGCTTAACAACACATAGGCCCTAGTGTAATATAGCTATTTGTTTAGAAATCATATTTTCTTCATCACCTTGTCATTTCTGCCACTTTTGGGTCTCCCCAAAAAGAGGGAAAGACTTGATTAATGATGGAGTCAGGTCCGGGCGTAACAATTTCAAAGAAAAAAGACTGAACAGTTCAACACACAAATACCTGTTTGTGTCGGCGGTAGGCTTTGGCGCGCCGCCGGAGCAGCACCTTGGGCTGTTGGCTCATGACCTTTGACCTGAACCGCTCACTGAGCTGCTCCCACTCGTCTGGCATGGGGTGGGCGCGTCAGGCTGACCGCTCCAGTTCTAACTCCACTGTCCAGTTCTAACTCTCCCTTGAGTGAGTACAGTGGAACTTTATCTCTAAAAAGTACTGCCGTGATTGCTGCGTTGACGTCTGTATGTCCACAATCAATGTAGCCTATAATTTCAGCAATATGATTCCTCTCTCTGTTGCAATCATGATTTCACGTTTCACCGCCAGAACTGGACCATGCAGCCAAACTTCTCGTCTCGTGGGTTATTCCAATCATGGAGAGTAAAATCGCGTAGGAAGTGAGAGGTAAAATTGTCTTGTCTTGATAGTTGTTCACGTACTTTTATGTTAATTTTGACCCAGGAATATCTCCATCACTGAGCGTGTCTATGCCAGTGTTATTCTCCGTTGTTCATTCATCCATAATGCATTAGGATCCATGCTACCAGGTACGACGGTATCAGTATGGCCGTGGCCGTTCCCCATTGACTAGCCTTACGTCTCAGGACCTGGAGGATGTAAGCCGGGCACGTGACTGAAGACACCTGTCTCCTCCAGGGCGGGTCAGGCCTCACCTGCTGGCCAGCTGACGCCTCCCTGGTCGGTGCTACCTGCCGGCCTTTTAGCGGTCAGTTTATGGTCAATTTACTGTAGACAGGGTCAGTGTCACGGTCCCAGATGCAGCCCCCATCCACTGACGCCAATCTCTGCGGGCACACTGGCAAAGACGCCAATCTTAGTATGGTACAACTTCTTCAGTGAAATACCACCATCGCACCATCGACATCGCTATGTCAACATTACCCGCTGTCGTTTTCGTTTGAATCCTGCTGATGCAGTCCCAATATTGCTGCTTTTATCATTTTATTGCTGCTATAACATCCCCATGCCCACCTGGTTATTTGTGCATTATGGCATGCAACTACTTCAGTTTTCATAGTACTCCATCTCAGTGTTTTCTTTAATATTACATTTTTGATGTCTCATGCTATGTTTTTACTGCAAGGATGCCCTTCCCTTTCGCGCGATGCTAAAATAAACAATGCCTTTCTTTGATTTCGCACGGGGATGTTGACCTCTTCATCTGTGCCCTCCCACTTCGGTAAGTAAACTGTCGATACAACAGTGATAATTAGAAGGCATGTCCACCTGTTTGTTTAATAATGACAGAGGGAAGGGGTTGTTCTGTCTCCGTGCGCTGTCATACACAACGGGAACAATAGAAGGGGTTTTGTTTTTGTGGTAATTATGTGAAGTTGACCACAGGTTTACACACGACGCGTGGGGTTTGGTCTACGGAGGGGACGACAACATCGACATACATGTATCTGTGTCGGGTACTGCCGTCAGGGTTGGCGCTACTGTTTGCCCAAAAGGACATGTGTTTGGCCATTCGGACATTTCATTGGCGCCATGCAGTTGTAACGTAGTTAACAAATCCACGACCGGCCAACACCCTATCGAAAACCCATTATTTCTTATTTATACGTTGATACAGTTTTGTCATTAAAAAACATCATATTATTGCCCGAGCTGCATTGATTAATAACATGATTGAAATGCATATTGCAATTACAATATTTGCATATCGACTCTTTCAAACAAAAATGTCTGATAGCAACGACCGTTACAATTGTATAGTATATTATATCTGATAACACTACTTTCGCTTCCAAAGCTGTACTTATTTAGACCTACGAGAACTGATTACTTAACGGGGGTTATAACAAATTACTGACGTGCTACCATCCTGGGGAGCAAAGCCAATTCCACTTGACAACGTGGAATTAGGCTCGTGTGATCGATACGGTCAGAGTTATAACATGGCATTAGCGCCGCACCCCTCTCCCTCTAACTATTACTTACCCACATGTCAATGTCTCATGGGGTATTTAAACGGACAACTCCTAATATACAGAGCTAAATACGGCCTCTTTAGGACCTAGACAAGCTGTTGTCTAATCGAAGCGAAGTGAACGTCCTATATGTAGTCCACACCAATGTATTTTGACATTAATTGTGGCAGATCTGCTTAATCTTTAACAGCGAATTTGAGACTAGAACTCATTTACACGTTGCCGAATGTATCCCCTAGTGGAAAATGTAAAAGAGGGAGTAGTTGCGTAAAACACAAATGACTGTAGTCCTAATTGGTCTTAATTGTATCTTCAGAAATTAAGATAATGTCCATCTTGTGGGGTCGCGGTGATTCCGTGGGAGGTAGGGCCAACTTACAAGTTCTGACTTTTTTTTAAAGCTGGAGTAAAGAGGTGAAGAGTACTTCCCAAATTAATTGGCAGAAGGCCAACAGTTACTGTTACAGATTTTTTTTTTTTAAAGTGAGAATGTCAAAAAATAAATCTAAAAAAAAACACCTAAGTTTTTAATTAAAAGCCCAAGCGTGGAACATGAATAAGTACAGTATTTTGCTGGCCAATGTATGTGTCATAAAGAACAAATAAAGGTTTTTAAACCCCGAAGGTATTCACATCACTTGAAACCTGCACACATTATACCCTTAGGTCTACCTGGGTATAGGTTGGGAACGGAAGTAACCCCCTGCTGGGACATCGGGAAACAACAAAGTGGTCAGTGGGCGTTCTCTACTTTGTGCTATAGGTTAACCCGTGACCGGATGGCTTACCTGTGTTATACCTGTAGGGTAACACCCCCGACACACACCCCCTACAGGGTTACACCGATTACCCCAAGCCGGCTTTCCTAATCGACCAACAACCACCCTCTGCCCATACAAGCATAATCCTCGAAATGGCCAGATAATTCGCAAATTACTGACTTATTTTTATCAGGGAGAACAAAAGATGAAAGAGAACAATGTGTTGGATATTTATAAGTGGCTGTGAATTGGTGCATTGGACTCATTGGGTACGTGCTCACTTATTGGACCAACACCGATTTTATCTGTGTTGGTAATTAAATATGAAAATATTGTACAGAAGAATGTTTTCTGGTACCCTAACTATAATTATATGTCCAGTATGTATAAATATTACGTTGCTTTAATATTTTCTGTCTCCATGATCGGCATATGCTGTGTCTCATGATATGCCAATCATATTTAATTTGTGAGATAATGTTTTGTCACCCCATGAAATAACATGCACTGAGGCAATGATTACAATCTCATCGGACCATGTATATGTCAAAATCTAATTATACGCATAACTTATATATTTTCATTATTTTGTATTCTAAATAATTTTGTTTCTGATAAAACGAAACAGTGAGAAACTGTGAGTAGAAATGGTGTGATACAGTTGTGTATTTAACTTTAAATTTGTACCGGTGTCACATGTACATTCACAAAACAATGTACCACATGCGATAGAACGCAGAATCATAGTCCCAACTTGCACGCTTCACTTTATATACCTTTAATCCGTGGGGCGAAAGTCTTAAGCACTTACTTAGCATTCTCCTCCGAGATTAAAGCACCGGAATGGTACGTTTCTGTGTAACCCCCACTGACTTGTGTCCAGATTAACCGGGATAGGAACCAACAAGACCTTCGGCACCAGCAATAGGCCTATGTGAACTAAAGACGTTTGAAAAGGGGATACTTAACTCACAATAATGTCGTTTAAAATTAGTGTAATATTTATCATTTACTTATGATACTACCCGGACCTTCTCTTCCGTCGATATGTTTAATAGACATAAATAATTTAAAACAATTCTAAATTATATATCCAAAATGCTAAGTCCTCCTTTTCAACATTTGTTAGGTTATGGTCAGATAATCATGAAAGGTAAAACGCGGTTAATCTGAAAAATTGGATTGCTCTTCGGCCAGCTCTTGAGATCAGATATCCTAACAGCACATTTGAATTTGCAAAATGACTTACAGAACATTACAAACTGGTGTAAGGGTAATAAACTTGCAATAAATGTGAAGAAAACAAAATGCATGCTGTCAGGTACAAGAAGAAAGATCAAAAGAATTATACTTCCCAAACTTAAAATTGATGATACTGAGCTTGAATTTGTACATACCTACAAATATCTGGGATTTATAATAGACAATACTCTTTCTTTTACTAGTCAAATTAACAACACAATAAAAATTGTTGCTCACAAAATATTTATTTTACAAAAGATAAGAAAATTTATTACAGAAAATGCTGCTATTCGAATTTATAAAACAATGTTATTACCTTATCTGGACTATGGTGACATTTTTATTCATTGTTCTAATGTTGTTCTGTTAAACAAGTTACAACGCCTCCAAAATAGAGCATTAAGGGTTTGCTATAATGCCGCTGTTCCACTAACTATAGATATAATGCATGTCTCCGCAAAATTATCAATTTTAACCAGAAGAAGAATAGCGCACATATTGAATTTTATGTTCAAACAGAAAAATAACCCTAACCTTCTGGATACACGTAATATCAGAACAAGGAGGAGAGATGCATGTATCTATTACACAACCAGGCCAACTTGTGAACTATATAAAAGAAATATATTTTACTCAGGAGCAATACTATGGAATAATCTTCCTGCTGATGTACGAAATATTGTTACTTACGACCGATTTAAACAATATACCAAAAACTGGATGCTGACTGATTAAAGTGCCTAGCCAAATCAATTGTATTTAACTTTTACAACCATTATGCCAATACTCGATGCCACTAAACTCATGTATTTATGTGCTTGTATATATATATATATATATAATAATTACTACTATTCATATAATGTACATATGTTACGATATCCTATTGATGTCATTGTCTAATTTTTCGCTGGACCTGTCAGAAAACCGACCTAAGGTCGAGT
Source organism: Lepidonotus clava (assembly GCA_936440205.1). Taxonomy (NCBI): domain Eukaryota; kingdom Metazoa; phylum Annelida; class Polychaeta; order Phyllodocida; family Polynoidae; genus Lepidonotus; species Lepidonotus clava. The sequence goes on from OW387141.1 coordinate 38,412,928, forward strand.
CAGGCCAGGATAATAAAGAACTTAAAAAAAAAAAAAACCGACCATTGTGAAGGCCACTTCATATAGAAAGAGTCGGAAATTGGGCCACCATAAGGAAACATCTGGACCGGTCAGAAAGGGCCTGCATTTCGGCTAACACAGATACTTTTCCGAGGACATGAACCCAATCTTTTCCAAATAAAACCCCCTAAACAATTGTTTAAAAGAGGCTTATGGTAATCTTTAAGTAGGTTCACCTCAAATCCCATTTGGCAGTTTCCATAGAACAAAAATAGTGACAATGCCAGCGATAATAGCCTACCTACTTCCCTCAAGAAATGTTTACCCCATTATAGCTTCTAACATCACACCTTAATTGAGGTTCAAGCCGTTAACTTTCAAGCATGTGAAGTAGTATTTTCCTATCAATCTTGATGATTTCTAATTACAATATACATTATGTCAAATGTGGTATTGGCCTGCCTATCACTCAAACAAATTGCCACAGTTTCATATTCCACATTATATCATTAGGCCTAATTAAACTGATTCAAGTTATGGTCAATAACCGTTGATAAACGTCAGTATCTGGCCATTGCATGATAACAGGCAAGGGCTACTGCTGCTGCATATCATTCAATTATAATGTAATATCGCTATATAGGCCCTATATATGATTTATGTGAGAAACATAGCAATAGTCACATTAGTTAGGGTATTCACGGTGTGGAAATAATGTCTGCAGGCGAACCACACGCACATAACAAAAACGGGCAATACTTGTTTATAGATAAAATTATAGATAAAGCCACAGTTTAGTTCTGGCTAACTAACCATGATGAGAAACCTATTATTAGGGAAATTCCCCTTTTATAAATCATCCAAAATGTTGAAAGAAACAGACAGCTGGAAGATACGCAATGTGATTAATGTTTAGCTTTTTAGTTATGAGCGATGAGATGCTCTTGCAAATTTCTTGGTCGTAGTACAAACTATATCCTAGATCCTCTCTGCACTTTAACATATCAGGCTAAATCTTTAGGTTTCCTGTCCAATTGCAAGCACTGCATGTGTATCCCGAGTATTACAAAAATACACTATAATCACGACAAATAATATTGGAGGGGAAGTAACTGCCAACAAAATATTCAAAGACAAAATTAGTCCTTATATTAATGAACTAACGGTGACCTAATTGATCCCTAGTTACTGTTTAATAACTGGCTTACAGGAAGGATATCCTGCCTAAGAAAAACTTAATTTACATTGAAACTTTTTGAATTAAAAATCAAAAAGAACCCGCTAAGACGGAATTCGGCCTTACGACGTTGTATGAACATTGCACATCGTTTAGTATGAATCATGATTATTTCTTGCCTTATCCGACATCACCTATTCATAAGGTCACAAATCAAAAAAGCAAGTTTGATTTTGTTTAAGAGTTTCAACAAAGTCAGGTTAAAATGATAAGGAAAGAGATCATAATGTATCTAGGATGGATTGATTATTCATAAAGAGCCACTTGTGCAAGCCCAATGGGAAAAGAATCATATATGTGCCACCTTCCATCACAGCGAGTTCTCATATATTAATTGTAAGTATTAGTGTGGGTCTATGTGTGACAATTAGGACCTAAATAACATGGACCTGGGCTTAAGCTTATCTATGCTATAAATTGGATGGATAATTCGCTATCATTTACAGACTGCCTCAATCAAAATGATCTTTTAAATATACTCGCTTACAGTACATACTATTTCAATAAGAAATATGCCAGATATATTTGTATGACTGTTCGTCTTACTCAAGTACATGTCCAACAATAGCCTTGAATAAGCTGCTAGTCGCCGCTCAGGAGGAAACGGAGTACAATAGCATGGTGCCAGTGGGTATTGTTAGCCAGGTGGGGCGGCCAGGTGGAGGCCAAATGAACCGTACATGGCATGTGGTGCGAAATACCGGTAGAATGTCACGGATCACTGCCTCTTTAATACCACACATGGAATAACCAGCCAGACCCAAAGCAAACAGAATAGCAACTAACGCTAGCTATACAATGACCAGAAGAAAAGGCCTAGCCTTGAATTATTGCTAACTATGCTGATTAATGAGTAGTAGGGTACTTGGTTAGCCGCCTTATTCATCACCAGGTGGGATTATTATGAAGGTGTCATGGACGTAGCGGGAGGGGGGGGGGGTCAAGAGGTTTGTCACTTGTTAGATATATTAACTATTTTTCAACTTTCTTTTCGTCTCTATTATCTTGCTCAGATTTTGCTACCTCCACAAATATTGATGTTTTCTGGGATTTTTCCACATGATTATATTTGTTCTGCCATGGTGAAAAAACACCAAGAAATGAAAAGTAATGGATATGATCAGATTCTGAGTCCAATACTTTCTTTTCTGCATGTATCGCACGTCTGATTCATATGCATTGTGTCGATAGAGTTGTAAGCATCAGACGGGCAACTAAACCTCTGGTACTTAAGCCAAAATATCCGAATTAACAAAGAAGAGAATGATGTTGTTTATTTGAGCAAAGTACCCCCCCCCCCCCCTACAGGTAAGTGGTTCACACTCATACTGACTCCACGGCCCCAGACACCCGGCACTATCGGACATCTGCCGTCCCATAGAGAGTCAGTCAGGTGATTCCCTATGCAGTAATAACTGACATGACAAACTACATGCATTTATTACAGTCTAGATTAATTTCACAGATAATTTGATTCCTCCCCGATGATTGAGCATGCTGCTGTGAAAAATGCACATCTTGTGTGTGGCCTCAATCAACTTGCAGGTGTGCCCTGATATAAATGTGCATGGCATTACTCTGAGGATTTATGGTATGAAACACCAGTCAAAAGGAGCAGTGTTCAACTGTTTTTTTGTACCTCCGCCTTGTATAACTAAGTCATACCAGACCCTCTTTGGTCTAGAGAAGCAACATTGCATGATAGGAGACGTGACAGAACGCCTAAGACAACACTGCTTGTCATTTTCCTGGTCAGAGACAAAAACCACAGCTGCTATGACTACCTCTCTATGTCTGCACATAGCATCACATTTTGTGTTTGGCTTGTCAATAAAGACAGCACTCTATGTTTGATGAATAGTAATTAGAAAATTATTGGCATTCCTCTATATGTATATGTTCTTTTTTCTTGGTGCTCATTTTTTTGTAACCAAGAATTTGTATTCCTTTAAAATTTCCACCTTTTCCATATCTATGATTATATTAGCTTTTGACAATTTTTTTCGAGTTGCTAATGGTTAAAGTATACTATAACCTCATTAAGGAATAATGATATCAATTAAAGGTTCTCTGAAAAAAGCCTCTAACCGGAAATATTAATATCTAAAGCTACGGAGATATTGCATTTTTTGTAAATTGCCTGTTCATCACCGTAGTCTAACCTTAAGGACATCAGTATTCATTCAAAATGTTAATGTAAATGATTGGAATACATGTACTTATTTTTTGTAATTCTCAATGAACTATGCCCATATATAGGTAGACTGGTTCGAATACTCAATAGAGATTATTTTTGATGTCCTTTTTACATATATAATACAACTCACATATGTGAATGCATAGATACATGAGCATATATGTATGTCTATGGTGAATGGTATTACTTGAAGGAATGCTGCATACCAATCAAGAAGTACTTTTCTCTATATATGCTGGTAGGAGAACATGTCAAGATTCCATACTGACGGATACCAGCAACATGACAAGCATGCTACCGCCAGTACCAGCGGATGTGGCCGGGGTCGTGAGGTCAGGACCCCTAAGGGTCAACCTGGAAACGTCTCGTAACATTCCTCTGTGGACCTTAAGGAGGCGACCAGCAGGGCCTATGAATATGCAGGTATGGTCTCTGTGGGCTCCGGTCATTGCCCCAGGCCCTCCTCCACCTCTCACACAGTGCTAATGTAGCATACCTACGCGTCACCTACCAGCACACCTCTTGAGGCCGGCCGATCTAATCCCTACCTCCGCCCACCTTAAGTAAATCTGTAAATGATCATCCACATAGTTCACCCACCCACTAACTTGTTATGTTCAGGAATATGCCAATTTCCAAGTTGAAGGGTGGCGGCATAAGTCTTGATAACACTTGATTTAGGATATTAAAGTCACCACTGTCTCCCACCAATTAAGTTTATTTTAATTGGCAATATTGTCAAGGTCATTTATCAACTAGTTAGGGAAGCCTTTGATATTGTAATTATACATGGTAATTATCTGAAATTTACCCTGGAGATTTCCCGTGATTAGAGGCATTGCTGATGGCCGTCATAACTGAATTTGACTTTTATTTATTAATATCGGATCATTACTTTGATTATGTACCTGCGTCCAAATCAGGCGACATAAAGTCAAATTTATTAGATGCTCAGATGAAAGATAATCTCAAAAAGGTCAAGACTAGAAAACAGAATGTATATATATGAGTACTTACACTGGAGGTTTTGATTGTAGCATCATCCCTGTAATATGCCTGTAACATGTTGGAGGTAGTGTGGAAGGAGTTCATGAGGTAGGTAATAATCCGAGGTTTAACGAGCTGAGGGTAATCCTTTCAGACATATCAGGTAGGAGGCATCATCTGCAGTTAGCATTCCCCATCACCTATTCTGTCATCATTCACCGCTTCTCCTCCCTGTCTTAGCTTGCGCCAAGTAACTATTACCGGACCACCAGGTCCTGGTATCTATATTGTTATGAGAGGTGACAGCCTAAGACATGTGACTCCAGGAGGCCTCTGTTGTTAAGTACGTCTAGTATTTCCCAGTGGATCCCTCTTTGGGTTCTTCTGAGGACGCCTGCATGTAGTGTCCCTTGTGTCTACTCCCCTTGTCTGAGTGTATATATATAAAAGCCCGCTCCCGCCAGGTAGACGTCGTGAAGGTATAAGACGCGGGAGAGGATCCAAAACACACCTGCACGCTCCAGCGACCCGCTGCTCACTGCAGGCAGTCACCTGGTCATGGACACGCCCCACTGACAGCACCAGGGGGGCGGGGCCAAGACGCAGCCAGGCGTGGCGAGGACAATGATTGACGTCTTACCACATAGTGGTGGGAGGGGCCGGCACAGGGTAGACCATTGTGCCTTCTGTGTGTTGCCTGATTCGCTCCGTGCCTCTGGGCTGTCTTGTCCTGAGACGGCTGGATCCCCAGCCAGGGCAGGGGAAGAAGAGTTTGGGACATACGATGTGGTTGGGAGTAGTGGGAGGGGGGGGACTTGCACTGAAAAGAGGGGTTTACCTACAATGGTCTATCAATTACTGTAGCTGTGAAACGCAAAAAAAGGCTTAGGCGAGGGGGAAGTGGAATTACAAACCCTTTTCATAACCACTCTATCGTCAAGGGGTTCGCTTTCCAGGAGAAAATACTTAAGTACTTCAATTATAACAATAATTAAGCCCAACAATTTAAGATGTCTATAAAGGAAAAGTAATGAGGACCTGTATCGATTGCTTTGGAGTTAATTGGTTTTTTGGTTGTTTAAGTTTTCATAAATTGTTCATGGCATAATCGCCAAATTGTGAGAAGAGACCTGCCGACCCGAAATTGTTGAAAATTGTGTCTTGCGTTTTGTAGACTGCTGTGGTTTTAAAAAGTGGGCCCCCCTCCTCCCGAACTCCAGGTAATGTTCGGGAGGTTTACCAACAAGGCCTGGTACTAAGGATTACACATTCTCTGTCTCTTTTTTGTATCTGCGGCAGAAATCTAGACCTTTTCAGAGCTCCTTTCATTTAAACCGCATCACGGGCACGTGTGACATTGTCTGTCCACAATGTGATGAATTATATATGAGATCCGTTGAGAAATCCATTGACTCGGTTGTGGGGGGAAATAATAGAGAGTCAACGGACATGATTTGCACAAAAAACGGTTTATTTGACGGGAGACACGTTCTCTAAAGGCATGCTACCAGCTGTAGGAGGTATGGAGGTTGGTCCGTGACCATAGAGATTAAAAGTAGCACACTTTCGGTATTATGAAGATATTGAAAGATTATAAAAATGTCGGAGTCTATTATTCCCTATGTGAAGGTCTATTCACCTTCTTTTCCTCAGGAATTAATTAAGTATCTTCACACATTCCCAGGAATGTTTCATTATCTGGTTTAAAAAGGGGATAATATAAAGAGTTTCATTCACTGCTTGTTTAAAGCAACTGAGCATGTACATCACTGCTTTTAGTGCACAGAGATTGGTAAAGGTTGATACGACATTAACATCATTTTAAGGGTTTAACACCTTTGGAATGTGCATTTTGGATTTGCAAATGAAAGTAAAGACTAGTGCCCAACCAAACATTACAAGATGATATATACCAGACCAAATATTACGTGACTATAGGCCATAGATAGCAAGTGGAGCACACAAGTTCGTTGGGTTCTCCACCAAGTAGGTCTAGACCTACCTTTAGGCGTGAACTGACTCACTTAGGCCTTGCCAATAATTAAAACTTCACTTGTTGGTTTGTCTCCATTGATTGTTGGTAGGGACGCAGTCATCAGACCGTGGAGGCTATACACTTATAACACGCTTTTCGTCCAAGAAAACAGACTAGCCCTTAATACAGTGGACCGAAGCCCCTGGGATCACAAACTATAATGCATAGGAAGTTCAGAAGTTGATAAGATGCCGTCTGCAATTATCAATGGGAAAAAAGTAGTCAACACTGAATAGACTCAAATAAAGGGGCGCAACTTCCTTTCAGAATTAAGTAGATCCTGGTTTAAGTGTCAAAACAAGGTCTTATTGTGTTTGGTATGAAGAAATTCTAGGGTGTCAAAAAGAAATCCACCCTAAGGGCTTTAGGATCAGCACCTTAGTAATAAGGCTTAGGAAAAGCCATCACTGACGTGTCGTTTTTTGTAACCCACTGCAAAGATGTATTTAAACAAATATACGTAGACTATTTACACCGATCAATTTTCTTCTTGACTAGGTCAGCTGTGAAAAGGTCCGTTTTTTTAGTTGATATCTGGCTGTCCAAGCACTCCGAATAGCGGCACTTCTAAGACCGATACTTTACTGAAATTACCCTCAAAAGAGACCTAATAGTAGACAGACATAGTTTGGGGTTGTTAGTTAAGATATTTTCTTTGTTTTTGTAGTAAAACAGAATTCCCCCTTCATATATACTGCCCAGCGGAAGTACAAGCCTTGCCTTGTCTGAGCAGACGACATTGTAACTGACAGACGTCAACAAACAGAGGTTGGGGAGGGTAAGCCTCTTTATCCCCAACCCCAATACGCACACCCACCTCCGAATTCTTAAGCTAGCCATCCATAGGTCCGTATATGCGTATCCGTATTACGTATGCGTATGCGTTTTGGGTGCGTAATGCGTATGCGTATGCGTAAAAGCCCCATCCATAAATGCGTCAAAAATAGGTGATACGATGCGTATATGTGACCCATAACTACATAGTAAAGCATTATATATATATATATAATGTCCATATATATATTATATACTTGTACATATATATGTATATCTTGGTGATGTTATAATAATATGTAGATATTTCTCCATTGGGCAATTAGACATTGATAATAAGATGAAAACTGCTCTCCGTGGGAAATTATTTTGTAAATCACTCCTATTCACCAATATGTAGTATAGGAAAACTCATTATATCAATTAATGCCCATTTTCCCGTCACATTTGTTGCATTTCCACTAAATTTAGAAACAAGGGCCAGGGAAACCCCCTCTCTGACATCACATTGCTGGGGATTCCCTGTCCGTTTAGTGTGCGTATGCGTGAAAAAAAGGTCCTGGAGGCTTTCCAAAACGCATACGGACGACGCATGCAAAAACGCATCACGTATTACGGACATATGGATGGTCACCTTGTATCTGACTATGTGTTCAATTTTTTACGCAAACGGACGTCGCATTACGCATACGCAAATACGGACCTATGGATGCCTAGCTTAAGTCTGTTCTTCTTTTTCAACCCTGTAGCTTTACCCAAACACCTTGCCTCAAGCCTGGATTTCCTGTGGGTTCAGAACTCTTTAAGGAATTCCAACAATACGAGGAATGAAAATAAAATGTTGAAGATGTAGGCCATTTGGCATTAAATGCAACATTTATGGTCTATTCATCCTGCGTCTTAATCATGTGAATATGTTTGATTTATATTAAAGTCTGGCATATTTACTAATAAGTTTTGATACTGTGGTGGAATGAAACACTACATGTTGCAAATAATTTCAAAATGCTATGTAGATGTAAATCTAAATGCGCACTGGGGTAATTATTGATAATTGAAGTCAAGGGTGGATGGCTGGCTGCCTACCCTAAAAAGAAGTAATCAAGGACTACTTTCCTTATACTATATGTGAAAGTTCGCCTACAAAAATAACCATATTTATGACCTTATAGCTTCTGGGTAACATTGTGAGACGACCGGGTAAATTGACTTTGACAGTCGAGGTGATTTCAGGGATAGATTAGGCTACACCTGCACAGAACACTCAACAAAAATATAAGCAGAATATAAACAAACGTAAGCTTTGTAGTAATGCTTCCTTTATGTTTTTCAAATATGCCAAAGCTAGCATGTTTGTGACATAACTGTCACAAGGTACAGGATACGATATTATTTCATTTCCCTATATAGGACACACCTACGGGTATAGACTACCATGTACACTGAGTGACATGTTATTAACTAGTCGGCAACGCTTCACACTTGATAGACACAGACAGAGATCTGTATGATATTTGAGTCCTTACACTTCAGGTGAGATACAGGATTTCAAAAATGGTGGGGGTTCCCTGGATCCCCATGGATCCGACCGTGCACTTTAGCCAGAAAAGTAGCATGATCTGTATGCAAAATATAGCCATCTTAATCATAACGATATGATTTCATCTATATGCAGCAGAGCTTTGTATAGTCTGTCCAGTCAAACCCACTATTACCAATTATGTAAGAAGTTATCTGGGTCAGAACAGACTAAGGTTTTTATGGAAGCCAGCCACTAATCTCAGATAAGAAGGGAAATTGATCCTCCAAAAATATCGTACAAAGGATCTGCAAACAAACGAGTTCGAATGTATAGGATGATGGTCTATGATTGGTATAAGCTAGGCTTGTTCTTCTTGGATGTTCAAAAATGAATAACGTCTTGATTTATTGGACATATCATGTTGTGGCTACAACAAGATAGATTGCCTCCATATATCTAAACTTGTCATATAACAACCATCTCTAAAGGTAAAAGATAATAGAATGAAGGTAGTCAATCAAATCTAAATCTTTGACCATTTCAACGTCAAGCTTCCGACATACGCAATAGCCACCCATGAGCACAGGCAATAACCTACATGTCTTATGTCTACCTCCACACCTAACCATTGGCCCACCCTCGTGCCCCCGGCATGGGCCAAGATAGCAATCTGCTGTAACTGCTGTCCGTTGGCCGTGATATCCCAGAAGCGTCAAGGACGTCACAATAACGTCAACGGCACTACCACCACGCATATTTAGACCTACACCTCCAGACCCTGGCGCGAGGCTGTAGGCCTATAATAAACCAAGAGGTGGCTATTATAGAGATGGAAGATCTTTGAAAACATCCCGACCTTGGCATGCATGCACACCATGGTGATCACTGGATCCAACGATTCACCACGCATGCAGATAAGGATCGGAATCCCTCTTCCCGCCTGTACACCCCTAATGGGCGGTGACAGCGGCAGTGTGCGGTGTGACAGGGTGGTAGTGGTCCCACAAGGGCCTGCCTCTTCTCCCTGCACAACGGCTCCCACCCACTGCCCACACCCCAGTGCACACTGCCTTAACCCTGTACGTTCCACGACCAAGGATCAACTGACAAACATAAAGCACATAAATTGCTGACATAAATACAAAATTCGTCATGAATAATCACATGAATGTGCACATAAGCGGTGACCTTCGAACTTTCCTCTAAGGCTGAGGATGATGTATTTGATATCCCGCATTTTCCTCTATTGAATTGATTTTTTTTCCTTTTTTATATTTATGTCTATGTTTCAGATAGGAAGGTCGCTCAGAGCGCAGAACCAGCCATTTCTCTGCATAGATTCTCGTGCGATTATTATGTTGATTTTTTTTCATATCCTATGTAGACTATGTCATATGTAAATGATGCTTGCCAATAGCCCTTCCAATTTTCCATATGTAAATCGACTGTCAAGTAGGAAATGACGTTCAATACTTTTTAGGCAAATAAGCTCAGTTTATTGCACTGCAATAAGTATTACCTGAGGCAGATGTGTTTTTTATTGTTCTATCCAATAGTATAGGGTCATATATTGAGTGTTCTTGGTAGCCTATAAGTTGAAGAAAATTAGGGCTTCAAAGATATGCCTCCTCTAAATCGCTAAGGTTGGTGAAATATTGGTTATAGGGATGGAAATAGGAAGCTGATGGATACCTTCACAAGTTTACAGGTTTACAAGTTTACAGTTTGCCAAAACATCAAATATATCTATCAAAGACCGACATCAAATCATCAACCCCTTCAGTCCATGCATGGACCTACATGTAAGCTTCATGTATACACACGATGCAAATAAACCGAAAATAACCCAATTTACCTGAAGAGGACTCAGCTGACTGTTACGTGGAATGCCCCATCACCGGCCGCCCTATCTGTGCTGGGATCTTCCAGGTTTACCTGGCCCTCAGGTGAGTCTCTGTACTCTCTGCCGGTATTTGGGCCGGGGGCACCTTCTCCTATCTCCACAGGACAAAGCCTCCTGTTAAGGTGCGATAAACGCGCCACTACCACATGGGGAGTGGCCCTCCAACATGCCTCAGACAGCTCTGACACCTTCTGATCTCCTCAAAGCAAGCCATTCAAAGATCACTGATGGGGGAGTCCCAGGGTCCTCAGAGGTGATTCAGGATCCCTGCCCTGGTGGTTGTGAGCTGATATGTCTGTGCTTGGGAAACAGGAAGAGTGAAGTGAAATAACCTCAGGGGACTACCGACAAAGGGGAGTTTCCCTCAGAGTCATGTTGACCTTTGACCTGATGCAGAGGAGACTTGGACAGGTGTTGCTACAATTGTGAGGCATGAAATAAATCTGGAGGCTATTCATTGAACTCGGCTTAATTTTGTCCATACGGTTTGATAACATACTGTTGAATGTTTACCTCTGTTCCCAATCGGAAAGGAAAATGAAGTATAATAAGTTAAAGAAAAAGGACATATCTTGTAATCAATAACAGAGAGCAAAACATGAAATCTTATCTTACTCTCCATGTTCCCATGTATTCGCTATAACGGGACAGACGTAAACGGTCTTTCAATATAATTTTGGTATTCTAGTAAATCATTGGTGCCCATTGATATAGACTACGGGCATATGTCCTGTAGCCATCTGATTTGCCACACAATAGGTCGGTAACCTGGGTTGGTACCTTGTGTATAAACTGTGAAGTAGACAGGTTGTGCTTTGAACAAAGCCAATGCACCAGTGCACACCGAACAATGGTCATAAAACAATACAGCCATACATCACATCATCATGATCATTAAAAACACAGCAGTTTGATTGTTATAGAACGTCTGAATCAATTACTGTGCGATTTGAACAGTTCTTTGGTAAATCACACTATATCACCGCAAAAATAACAGTTATTGATCAATTGCCAAAACATTAAAGAGAAATGGTCTCCATAGATGTAGCTGTAATTCATTATGTAAGTGCAACCAATGACGGTGTGATGAACGGCTATTCATCCAAAATACATAGAGGTCAAAATAATAGAAATAAGGTAATAGTAGAAATATATGTAAAGGAGCGAATATGTAATAATAAACGAAAGTATAGAAAGCCTGAAAAAGAGGCACGAATATGTAAAAGAACGAATATGTAAAGAACGAATATGTAAGGAACGAATATGTAAAGAACGAATATGTAAGGAACGAATATGTAAAGAACGAATATGTAAGGAACGAATATGTAAGGAACGAAAATGTAAAGGAACGAAACCCGGAAATATGTAAACCGGAAGTGAAATGTAAACCGGAAACGGAAAATATAAACCGGAAGTGACGTCAGTTGTAGGTCACGTGACCGAAAGCAGCCAATCAGGGCTGACCTCTATAGTATATAAAGGGGCGGTGAGGCCCGAATAAACAGAGTTCTTTAACAGTTCTCCTGGTGTCCAGACGTGTCCTCTTTCCTGAAACAACCGCTAAAGATGAGCCGATTAGAGTAATTAACCAGAAGTTAGGACAAAACAGTCGAAGCTCGAGATAGGTAGTAGGAACACAGGGTAAGGGGCCTGACGGCCCGAAGAACGAGGAACGAGGGAACGGAGTAAGGCACGAAGGCCCGAAGTAGTCCCGGAAACCGAGGTGTAGTATGGCACGAAGACATGGGGAACGGAACGAAGGAACGAAGTCCGCGGGGACGAGGGCGCGGCATGCTTGGCCCCACGCTACCAAACAATAGGCGACCGTCGGCCCGTCGCCCCCGCGGACCGGAACTGAGGGGTGGACCGCCCGGTCGGGGTGAATGCTGGTCTGGGAGATAGAGCGAGACGAACCCCGGCCGACCCGTACCCCTACCATAATTTCCCTTCCCCGCAGTCCTCCGTTGACATCGAGTGCCGATTCCCGACCGATTCGCTCAGCCCCCCCTCGTGCGCGAGGCACGACTCTAGAAACACATCTCGGTTCTTGGCCCGGATTCCCCGTCCGCCCCGAGACCCGAACAACCCCCACGTTCCTCTGTTGTAAGAATCGGCAACCCCGACTTACCAGAGAACGTCACAACAGTTAGGCCAGAGAATTGAAGGAATCCAAAAGGTTTCTGAAATAGATATACGCCTGTATCAGTAGTATGAGTGGCCTATGTTAAAATCTAAACCATGAAATATGGCAGAAAATCATTAAAAACATGTTTTCCTTGCTCAACTCAAATAATGTGGATTTGCAAAAATTGGGTTTGTTTACAAACAAAAGGAAATATCACCATCTCTCATGGAATTGTACTTCAGTTTGAGCTAGATTTCACAGATAATACTTTACAACTGACCTTAACTAGACTCCTCCAACATATTTCTATGATAATCTGAGTTCTGAAAATGTTGTCAATAATAATGGTTTTGGGTCCCTTTCAATGACCTATCAACCCCGAAAATCTGAGCAGGTTCCAAGTAAATCTGAGGGGTTCCAGACAGGCATCGAGAGTTTCAAGCAAATCGGAGGGACAAATAATTCAAAAGGGGTCCCTATAAATCGAGCGGGGGGTGGGAGGTTCCAGATGAGAATTTGCACCGTATTTTCAGTGTTTTATGATCCGTGACCGAGTTTTTTTCTTAAATCAAAGGGGTTCAGAAACCTTTCGATCCCCCTTGGGCAAGACACTGGCCTTTACGTATGTATATTATGATGTTTGCAAATAATGGCACTCGCATTGATATCTACCATCCTATACCAGAAATTTGATAGAAGCTGCATGTTCATAGCCTGTAATCGAACGGACCTGGGCTCAAGTAGGCTTACCTGCCCGCCACTCGTGTAGCTGATGCTGTAAACCGACTCACCTGCCGCTGATTAAATCCTTTGTTCACAATTATTTCGTTCCGCCTCACTGAACACAATGAGGTAATGTGATTCAAGGTGGACGATAATTCAGGAAACTAAAACCACAACATTGCAGAACTCGGTGTGCTATGGGCCGACCCCTCCATGCCAGACTGAGTCACTCACGGCCATCTGGTGTAAGCTCCTTTGATAATCTCACAAATTGATTCAATAAGCGGTTTATCCCAATTGAAATTAGTCACATTTGACGATGAGTGACTGAACTGAAGTAGGTCGAGGCATGCATGTTTCATAGGGGTTCGACAATCCCTTGGTCGGCCGGCTAAGTCCGTCATGCACTTGGTACTGTTTATACACCTGTAAATACTTCACGTGGGAGTTCTCTTTGAACCACAAAGCCCACATTCCTGATTGTGACTTAGATCAAGAGATCAAAAGGTTTTGACATTTCCCGATGCTTCAATTGAAAATAATAATTCTGAGCTTATTATGGCCATGCATTGACTCTAAATTGCTTTGAATCTTACGATCAAAGAATTCACGTTTTCTGTAGCAACTTTTAACGATAGATTCTAAACGATAAAATCAGTTGGCAATAAATTGGAATTACAGGGGTGGACAGATAATATTATGGCATAATTCTCATAAATGTCTCAAAAGTCATTTGCAGGCCGCTCTTGGGTCTAGGCTGACTCACAGCAAGTAAATAATTGAAAACTCCAACGGGCTAGGGAACGGCGCAAGTCGTAACACACTGATACAGACATGTGGACGTACACAGGACCAGCATGTGCCAATGATTTATTTACTTATTTTACTTAGATTTATTTCATCTATGATAATGAGTGTATGCGGGGTATCAATTTGGTTTGGAGTTATGGATAGTACTTCAATTCTGTGCTGTCAAACATGCCCTGACTTGTACGTCATGGAAAAGCGCGCCAAAATATATTGAGGTTGCACCAGTTGTCGTCTGCCTGCAGAATCATTGAATGATATACTTGGGTTAGGCCTGATAGATACTAGCATACCTAGGCCTATCTGCCAAACAGTGACTAGGACTATAAAGATTATAATAAACAACTGGAAATGATCGATTACATCCCACAAATGTTCATCGCTACTCGTACGTCAAACACAAGAAGAGCAAACTAAAAGTCGACCTAATTCAAGGCAAGAAACGTGCAAAACTCAAATTGCACCTTCAGGCACACACTAGCAACTTGGTGATTTGAAAAGGCGCCTTTTCTGCTGTGAATCACTGGAAGCGTCCCAAGAGAACATCTTTTATCGACGCAGCATTCCCCGATGCGAATAGCCCGCTTAGATCTGTCAGAGTTCTGCCGAAGTCCATTTATCGTGTGGCGCGGGGCCAGGGCATTGCGGTCTCTGTGTTGTAACCAATCCACAATAAGAAGTCAGGTTGGCCCTCAGCCATGTACAAACAGCCCCAATGGGCCCATTGCGCCAAAAGCGGAAACACTATGTTACCGCACCTGACACTCCGCAGGTGTAAGGGGTACATGGATTAACCGCTAAATACGATAATCCCAGGCCATTTCTTTCGGTGTTTTCCGTCTCTTTTTTAAAGGTCAAAAAGCCAGTTAAACCAAATTATGAACGATGGTGAAAGTTGTTTTAGGTCTTGGGGAATGTGATGAAATTATGATACAACGATGATGCACATAGAATCTGTCTATTGGAAGGAGACAGTTTTAGGCCTGTAGGTACGGAAACGTACATTGATAGATAAAACAAGGCTATAGAAATGTATTTATGGGGATGCTTTAGTCCCCTCCTCACATAGATCCAGAGAAATACGCAGTTGCTCAAACTTCAAAGGAAAAAGTCATGTACATGTTAAAATGCTCTTCTCATCCCGGGCTGATAATCACACATAACATTTCCACTAGAAAGATAAAAAAGCCTTTCCCTTATCAGTCTCTGTCTTGGATGCATGCTGATACAAAGTCACATAAGCCTCTCCTGCTGGCCTGTGCAGTGGCTGGGGTTTGATCTCTGATCTCAAGGACACTCACTCCCCACCTGCCTGCCCTCTACTAAGCATACAACATGTTGACTCACCTGATAATCCTGATCCCGGCTCATCCCGCAGGACAAACACAACAAAGGTGTGCCGTCAGGGCGCGGCCTACTCACAGGAGGCCAGGTGAGAAGGCAACCAAATACCCACCCCTAAGTCTATAAGCCAAACCCTCAGGTTGACCACACACAGGTTGATAGACCGCCCTATCAGTGTCCTTGTAAGACAAGCACACGCCACACTCTCAAGTACTGGGGTATTTACACATGTTACTGTCCTGTCTCTTTGTGTTGTCGGAGATGTTTGGGAAAGATAAGGTCATTGGAAATGAAGCATATTTTGTTTATACGAATACTATAGAAAGTTTGTAAAAATGTCAATTATGACATGACAATAATATAAAATCGAATTTACAAATAACAACCCTGGTAATATAATTATTGCCATGTTGTTAATTAATCTGATTACATTGGAAACCTTGAATATAGGTAGGCTTTGCATCTGTATATCTGTCATAAAGGGAGCCAATACTTGACTGTGTAGAAAAATTGTAAGCTACTGGATACTTACCAATTAGGTATATGTCATGGGAGAGTAATGTACCAGGACATAATTATTGGTAGTTGTCATATGTACCTCATATGTACTAATGATAAATAGGCGTCGTACCTTGGTGTGTGGCCTATGGCTGGAGGCTGGAGGTACACCTATTATTTACTCAGAACCCAACATATCATATATACAACGCATAGGGATTTTTATTACCGAAAGCAAAATGTTTTGAAAACATAAACATCACTCATCCATCTAAATAGGAGGAAATAAGTCTAAAAACAAATCACATTACTGCGTTTGCCCCGTTCAAGCCATTTCCACTTTACTTCAAGTTCAACAAGGTTACTTTTTAGCAAACTTACTATTTACTATTACTTTAGCTGGGAGTAATGTGCCATTAGATCTTTTATTTCTGAGAGTTTCCATCACCTTGGGTCATTGAGGTATAGAGGGTGGTAGCTAAGCTCAATGCCTTGCTTTGTTCATTGGATACATTATAGACATTGGGCCCTGAGGAATAGAGGGCTGAATGTTTTTACCTTAGCTCCCCTTAAAATTAATGTTTCAGGAAGCTAAAGTATACGCCCTATCTGCTTAGTAGTAGCACTTAGTAAGATAACAAGAAAAATAGCAAAACCATTCCACTTTTCAGGGAATTACACAGGACCACACATGGGTGTCACAAAAATATAACAAGCACTTGGAACAGTGACGCAGTTCATCTCGCCAACGTTAAGGGCCATAAATCAAACTGTTGCAGTGTGTTACTCGTCTTTTCCCCCTCAGTCGGTGCACCCTGGGCCCTTGACTTCTCCTGTCTGGTAGGCATAGTTACTGCCCACCCACCTGATGATGCCCCTCCTCACGCGATGTCGCCATAACAACCGGTCATCACGTCACAAAGACGACGTCACAGCGTCTGGTAGGGGCAACTGTCAACCGCCATCACTTCACAGGCCCAGACGGCGTTACATGTCCTTTTTAAATCCCATTACAGTAGAATTTGATCATTCAACCTATGGGAAATGAAGGGTATTGTCACCCAGTTTGTGTACTTGAAATGTAATTTACTTTTGATGCGATGATGTAAAAATATACAATGTTTGTTTTGTGGGGTATAGGGGATGGTGAAGTGACATGCCTTGAAATATATGGAGTCATAAACCAAGGTCGTTATGTCACCCAGTCATGTCACCCAGGCCATGGTGACGTTGGCCAACGCCAACATTTCAAACGCCACAACGATCTTTTTGTCGTGTCATGTAAATGTTATGACTTTTCAAGTGAATTGACTCCTGACACGGGCATACCTTGGTGATGGTTCTTGAGAATCAGAACAGTCAAGAACTCGCTGCAGCCGTTGAATGCCTTTCTCTATTTAGCTAGCTCAAATCTCTTAGTGACATTCGCATCGTATACGTATTTACCTTTACATAGAAAAAAGACACAACTTAAATCTACTTAACAGCAATGACAACCTCCCTGCACTATAACACAAATATATCACCCCTAAATGATGTCTGGGTTGAAAAAATCACCAACAATTACCGATGTAGCTTTATGGACCCACAATGTAGAATAGATCATTACATTGGTGCATACATGTACGTTTTTGACAGCCAAGAGTTAAAAGATAATCCCGACGACATGGAAGAGCGGTGAGGAGACCACCAACATATAATAACACGTCTCTGTAGATGAACGTCGAGATAAACATCACCCCTTGTCCTGGGGAGGTGTTCCTCCCCCTTTTCCCTTTGCCCATTACAAACAGGCCGAGTACGTTGTCTGTTGACCGCCCCGGGAAACAAATTAATGAGACAACGTCCAAATCGACCAGGCTTGTCCGCTGGGGTATTTTCAGAGGCAAGACGTAGTTGAAACAAACCCATAACTCACTCCAAAACAGCACAAAAGGGACAGAGAACAAGGCTTTAGGACGACATGGACTGTGAATAATTTATAACCCTGATAGACATCGGTACTGCTTGGACGTTCTGTCAAAATAGTTCTAGGGTACCTGATCGGATGTTTATTCTAAGGAGATACACGTTTATTTACACGATCCTTGGGAACTGTCAAATTCAATATCTTCATGATGTTTCCCTCGGTGAGTCATGGATGACATAGACGATGCTATCTGTCATTTATAGGTCCTTGTATGCATAACAAAAGTTTCTAGCTGCATGAGGGGTATAATATTAGAGACGTAGTGATGTCTGTTTCTCCTTTATCACATATTCTTATTTGAAGTCACTGGAGGTGATTGGTATTGACTGCTCTCCATAAACGATGTCATGTATTACGAAACCACTCCATCTGATCAGCTGTCCATTGCAGCTTGTTATGGCGTATTTACAATGAATTGTATAAAAGAAAACGCCTAAAATAATTTCGTTTTAAGTACATGTAGTAGGCCCATGTCCCTTTTGGAGTAGTATAGGTATGATTTAGAGATATGACAGTCATTGGCTTCATATATCATTTGAGAGGGGCATGGTGAGTTAATGCATGGTCACATAAATAGTCATATCGCAAAACCAAACATATTCACCGTCTCCTGAAGGTCATATAATATTTTTGATAATTATGACATGCTCTAGATAATAACTATTCATATATTTTCCTCTTTTTTTGTGTTATACAACTGTGATTATTATGACGCAGGTGAGCTATTGAGTCTGGTTGAAAGGTCTTGTGATACCTCTATTTTCATTAAGGGAACAGCCTGCAGCAAAGATAGAATCAGTCCGCCTTTAATAATGTAGTCACCCAAACCTTCAGGGATACAATAGATCACTGTCAAACAGGCTCACATGTAGTAAATGCACTAGAAATACACACTGCAAAGTTAATGCACTAGAAATACACACTAGGCATGCCTTAGACAACATATCACATGAAAAAGTACGTGGGAAAAAAGCGCACCTGTCCTGTTCACATGAGAAAGGGTTAACACAAGTGTAGCAGAGTAAGCCTCTTATTTGCGGTACATATTACTGCATTTTGACCGTTAGGAATGTGCATGCATGATATTTTCTCTTTGATTATGCTCATTAAACACGTTGTGTTACGTTTAAGGTAATCTGTAACCAGGTTGGAATGAGAAGCTATGGGTGTTTTCATAGAGAGGGAAACTATAGCACGCGACACATGGCACCTACCCACGTGACCCAACTCGTCACGTGACCTGGTCACCTGAAGCAGGTCGGCCACCTGGCGGGGGCTAACCAAACTTCCTGATTCATATTTCAAAAACTGTCAATCACCCTTTCTACACACCTTTTGTTGTACTACATTGGAAATTCCCTCCCTTCCTATGGTGCTATACATTACAGCCCATCTCTTGTTACATGACCACATGTAATAATGGGTTATTTTACAAATATCTACAATGTAGGAATGCATTTCTGCATTATCTACATGCTATTTCTGGACTTACTTTAGTTCTGTAGTCTCATAATTATGTTTATTGCATATCAAATTTGTCATTTTCTCCCATTTCATGTCCTATAAACACGAGGGGGGTCCTGTCTCAATCATGTTTTGCTCATTCCATGTCATAATAAACAACCTCAATTAGCACTCTCAAATTTGAGATCATACACGGGAATCACAGTTGCTCTGATAATTATAGTTTTATTATCGGTCACACCCTCCCCATTATTTTCATTAACGAGAGTGTCTTTTGACAAATAGGTGTCAATTTGTCTATAGCAGTGTGATAGAGGAGTGAATATCCATTATATTACCCTGTATGATCAGCATGGGTGGTCTCTAAAGCATTGGCATTGTGATTAGAGTGGTGTAAATGCAATTGTCCCAATTTAGTTGTCTGTACTTATTGAGGGTTAATGGAAGGCCCTTTAGGTAAGCTGAAGTATTAGATTTTGCCATTCCGTATGAGGAATTCAGGAATTGTCATTAGGTCTTCTGGAACAGTTTTGTAACACTTAAAGAAAGACAATCATCAATCAGACATACCCTGTGTTTTCTGAATACTAAAGACGTCGAGGATGGTTGGTCAAAGTTAGCATACTTCTGCGCCAAGGGTAATGCTGGCTAGTCTTAACAAAAAATACAAAGAAAAATGTTACTTTGTTTTCTCTCCTTCGCCTTCTTGTCTGCAGTATAATCACATCAGTCAGAAGTTACTTAGTACCTGTCAAGCCAATCCCACCTATAATAGACAATTAAATAGTGCATGGAGGCGATTCAATGGCAAAGGTTTGGGTTCAAATGATTTTTCCTTTACAATTACACGAGAAAAGAAGAGTCACGTTACATGATCACCTTGGCTTGTAAGCGTGTACAAACATAAATACCTTTATATATGTTAAGTAACATATATTTGTCAGTTATGTTTTTACCATTTGCTAAATTTTTGCGAGAAAATGTCTGTTTTGACATGTACGAACACACTCCCTTTCCTTTTACAATCAATTTACTTATTGACTAAATATGGCTATTGAGGGAAGCTACCAGAGGTACGTCAGGACCAGCGCTAGAATCTATTCCCTCTTCTCCATCCTGAACAGTGACCTACCAGAAAATCAACATTGATCCCTCGTGTATTTACTCCCCAACTCAATGAATCAGGAAATCTCGCCGCTTCATAAAACATTACGTTCTATAGTACCACCGTTGACAAGGCCTCAGAAAATAGGCTACACGGTAACTGCCTGGGCCGGGCACAATGCAGTTTATTGTATTGGGCTGGAAGTGTTGTGATCCTGGGCTGAGATATAGAACAGGGTCTCCTTCGTTAAAGCCACCCTGTGCATGTTTACCCACCCCCTGGGACTAAGCACTTGTGACGCCATGATGCATGTTGAAGATAAAGGCCCCATTTACCCACATATCGCTAAGACAAATATGTTCTGTTATCACACTATTGTAGTGGAACGACGACAGCCAAACCAAAGATACTCTGCAAATGTGACTGAAGATACTAGACACCACGGCCCAGTTCCATCCCATTAAATATCCGGGATCAAAATAAAATGTCTTATCGCGCAATAGTGACAAAGCCTTCCTCAGCAAATGTATGCTGTCACCACAACTGCCAACATTATCTCCACTTGGGCCAGGCGGGATTTCGATAAGCCCTTACTGTTTATCACGTAGCCAGGCCTCCACTGAGAGCCTGTCTATTTGGGAGTATTTGAGAAGGTGTATATCGCACGGCCGTCACTTGTGTTAAGCATTCCACCGGGTAGTTGGTTGGATCATGTGTTGATGACATGTTGATATCAAGTGTACGAATTAAGAGCCACCATTCAAAGTCGACCAGGTTTCAATAGCTTAGGTCACCGACTTTTGGCTGTTTTATGTCTTAGTGGGAAAAGTCAATGGTTAGGTTGCCTTTCAACGTTAACGGTGATTATGGCACTTAAAACCAGATTTAGAAAAAAATACATTAAACACATGAAGAAGAACATTGCACATTTTGTAGTAACACTGTCCAATAATTCTTCGGCAACTAAGACGTAAAAAAGAGACGAGGAGTTCCTCGCGAAAATTTAATTGGTCAATTCCCACTTCCTAGGTGTAAGAATTAATTGATTAAAAGATTAGATAGAGGAAATTTCGCTGACTAATTACGGATCTACACATTCTATCTGAGCCAAAATTATGTCAGGAAGGGCTGTAGCTATTATCTCTAACCTCACCCAACTTTAATTTTCGCCTGGCTGCCACTGGCAGTGGATTGTGTGTGTCAAAGGCACATTTATAAGTGTTGATAAGACCTGACTCTGACATTTCAAAGTGACTAATTAGACAACCACACAACACCCAGTACTAGTTAACCTCTATGATAGGTATAAAGGGTAAAGGGGAGGGGCGAAGAGCAGGGACACCCAGGTCGCACCCCATCTTGTTGTGTTCGAAAGTAAAATTTAATACAGAATTCTAGAAATGTGAACGACGTCTCAACAAAAGAACAGAATTAAAAGGTTAAAAAAGGTCTTATTAGAAAGCAAACACTTAGCCCCATATAGATCATAATCAGTAATTAGGAAGTCAATATCAAAGGTTTTGCTGGAATAGTTGAGCATAGGTGACACGAAAGCTTGCTCTTGTCTCGTTCAGTAACAAAGATGGTAGAAAATTGTCAAAGTGGACCTTTAAAGGTTTTCTGTGTTACTCATATAGCCTATCCCAGTTTGGCGTGCATGGGAAACATTACTCCCAATGGGGCGGGGTCCGCTGGTTAGGGTGTGTGCAGTTTTTATTAGTCATGAATGAGTGATGACCGTCCGACACCAGCTCACCTGGCCTACTGAAAGCTGGCCCCAGGGTCAGGGGAGTCAGTCACGATACGCTCCACTTACCACCCCCTCATGATGACCCCTGAGCTGCTCGATATAGCTCAAGGCTACAGACTCACCTGAGACTGATACTGATCTGACTTGGCCCTATCCGTATTGTGGTTCGTCATCTGGATCACTTGATCTCTAGATTACCGGCTCACAACTCGCTTATTGATATAGGACAATAGGCCAGGCTATTAAAGCTTAATTCTGTTAAAGTGTTTGTCTGTGCATGATATATGCTTGATATATGCCTCTGGTGTAAAGGAAATAATTATTTGAAAATATGTTTCATGTGTCAATATTGGATCATTAGACATGCGGCGCACATGAGGTGTGTGATATCGATGACATTCTCCAAGATCATAGCTTAGTGTCTTCTGTCGCTCATTCCATGTTGTGCCTTCGTTCATGTTCCTCCTTATTATTAGGACCAGTACACTCTGTTTATTGGGCCTCCTTTCTGTCTTCCCATCTTCTACCACCTTGTTGTTTCACGTAACTGGAGCGTTGAAAAACTAATAAGACGCCTGCTAAAGTCAATAATATAGTGACCCTCTTCATACGTCATGGGGCAGGTTTTGACGGCTTTTTAAAAATTCTCCACTGTACTTTTTTCGCACAAAAAAGCTTTTAGCTCTGACAAGTCCCATATCCAAAGGGCACTATACGTATATGAGTCACCCTACTCGTCATGTGGGCAGAGTGAACCCTAGACTTTAGCAAAGTGCTCTTGTCTATTATCTGTCCGTATTCATGTAAATGATCCTTTATTTTATCAGATTTAGATCGAGTAATCCGGCACCATGGCACAAAACGAGAAAAAGCCAGGAAGCGGACGTCGTCCACAAAATAAATTATGTGACACATTAGCTCAGTGACATGAGACTAGGAGATAAACAGCAATTCTGGATTTTTATACCAATGCCTTATCCTAGAAAGACATTTTAATTAAAGAAAATTATAAATTTTGAAATTCCAGAACTAAGATTTTGAAAAAAGACAAAAAACGTGACAGACCCTGTTGCTTTTGTTCTCTGAAGGTCACGGGTCTGACCTTCTTCCGGTGTCATGTGGCGCCACCTATGCCGTGCGGTAACAATGTTGTTATGCCCCGCCTGGTCACGCTCCAGTCGTCACAGAGACTTCCACCTCAATCACCCTGAGGAACTTTAAACGTCCTCAGGACAACAATCACTTCTTGAAGCATGTGTCACCCCCTACTATACTTCACATAAATGGCAAACTTTGTCTTAGATCTCTTGTAGTTGTTGTCATTAAAGTTCATCATGCTTTTGATGATAAAAAAGAGATAGTGGCATAATAAGTACTCACTGTGTTGTGTACATAGAGACCTAATCGTCGGAATTTCACTGTATAGCCAATGTCATAAGGCAACGTATATAACATATAATCAAAGGAGGATACTGAAGGAGGGGTGTTTCATGGTTTATTTGAAAACTTAAAAACGTCTTGTCCCAAAATAATTACCAGAGGAAATATAAGGATATATACACATTTACCTATTACGATATGTATGGATATCTCCGTTCTAAATGGACAAAATGACTTGAAAACACCAATATGAGATTACTTGTGTCCGACAGTTGGAGGCCACACGCGCAGACTCGTGTGTGGGGGCAGTCACGTGGTATAATCGGTGCCCACAAGCAGTTAACAGTGGCCCTCTCTCCATGTCCTGCAGGTTAGCCATATGGGCGAGGTGAGGATTCAGAGGTATGGCTAACCTGCAGACTATTGTTAGAAGCGTGAGTGTCATTATTGCCCTCGTTATCGAAGTACGCACTTCACTTGAGAATACTTCCCGCATGGTTTTGTCCTAGCACTTTATGATAAAATTGCATTTAAATTGCATTGGTTTTCCACTTTATCTGTATGTGTGGTTTGGTTGCTGAAATACTGCTATTGCTAGGGGTCTTCTGAGTGCAACTTTGCTGTAACATCCTCCAGGAAAGTCAATTTCCATTTTACAGAATGGTTAACTTCAGAATGTATTCATCTTAGTCGTGCATCCTGTGCTCTTTTGACTTAAACGGTCAAAGTGGCCTTATTAGATAAGTTGACTAGCCATCTGATATCCGGGACAACGAAACCGACTATACTTTAGGGAGACGCATATTGAAACTCTTCTTGGATATATACAGATCATAAGAAAGAAAATCAACATGTTCTTGGATGAAAAAGGTCATCTTTTGTTTGATCTATGAAAATTAACAGAATATTTTCTATTGTGATTAGAGTAAAGAGGTTAGATTCAGTAATTTGAACTGTTTGGTAATATAAAATTGACTACTAAACGTTAACGGCAATGTTCAGAATCAGGATATTAGTAATATCCTTCCAACAAAACGCTTTGGTGTTCCCTATGGATAAAAGATGAATGCAGATTTCATAACATGAACTTCCTTTGTAAAAGGAGGATAAAATGTTTCCTGAAGATTATGCAAACATGCATAAACCCCATTCCGTATACGATATTGGTTCTCTATAGAGTACTTATGTTGTTTTCACAGAGACTTATTACATTTGACATGCCTCAAACCAAACCTTACCTATAGGCGTGCAACCCAGACCCTTTGCATATCCAAGAAGGCAAAGCTAAACGAAATGTTAGTTTCTAAAAATTAAGTGGGCTTTTTGCGGTCGAGGCATTGTACCAAGAGGTATTGATGATACTTAGGGCCCATTTTGAGGCTGTGGCCTATGTTGAGCTGTTTGATCCTGGCTTGGCCTGGGACCAATTGCCCACAAGTCGTGTTGACACAGTGCTGGAGGAGTGGAGGACCACTCCGGGCCCGGCGTCTCTGTTTACCCTTTGTACTCCAGGCTTTGGACCTCCGCCAATGGGAAAAACCAGCCCGTCTCAGGTCGTCAAAGGCGGTAACAATAACTGAGTGGTGCATTAGCCCAATCAGACAACAAAACGGTGCAGGAATATGCCCGCCGACGTAGAACGCAGAGAACAATGCGAAAAGCCCTCGTATCAATATTGATATCTCTTGGCATACAGCTGACTTTAATAACGACGGCACTCCGAGTGGGTCCTTTTTTTCTCCGGTTGCGGTAGATCATTGTCGATACGTTGCTGGTCGACTGGTTAGACAAATCGGGCCAGTTTGAGTATGAGGTTTGTTATTCTGTCTGATGAGATGCTTATCTTATTATTTCAGAGGGTTAGGCTATGTGTTATGGAACTACTTCGAAACATCAACTGGTGGGTGAGGAATATGATCTGTTTGAACAAAACTATAACGATCCATACTAAGATCAATAGAGGTTTACTGAATATGCATTATATATATGTATATATATATACATATTTTGCTTTCATACATATGATAATATTAAATACACACACACTTATTTGCCATAAAAAAGAATAAAATTGTTTATACGCCAGACGAGAGAGGTTGCAAAAGATGATTTAGTAATATTCTTTTTGAGCAGATCATCTATCTATACATTTAATGCTATTATAGAAAGTTGCAGGCAGAGGCACTTAAAATTGGCTTTAAGTGCAGTATTTTGCTGGGATGCTTTGTTGGGGGCCATGTAATGACCAGATTGATGTTTTTAGGGGCCATTTGATACGCTGTGTCTCCATGGGCCTCCTCAACGTCCCCTAAATGTGTAGGAACGTGCTCAAATTGCGTCAAGTGCGCATTTTTTCAATCTCAACCTCGGCCTCCATCACTTGTGGTTTGGTGGTGTTTTTTTATAACCTCAAAGCTCCCGAGTTACGCTCCATACAGACACATATCCTCTTCCCCAAGACAAATTGCCCGTCCAAGCATGCCCCGTTACACACCAAATGCTGCGATTTATTTGCATTTGCTCACTGGGAACAAAGCACGAATCTGTTTTCAAGTTGCAGGAAATGCGATAAAAGCAGGACCTCCACTGCAAGACCCCCTCCAAGGGCATAAAATGTGACCTGAGAAGGGCAAAAAGAAGGTGGGTAATGGGCCGGTATCTTGGCCATCTGTGAACCCACGGCGACAGGGGGAGGACATGGGCCAGCTTCTGTCCGACTGATTCGTTGACAACAAACATACTCCAGCTGCACAATTTTACCAGGTACCAAAGCATAACATATGCAGCCGCAATCAAACCTCAAACTCCCCTCGTTATGCAGACCCACAGCTGGCATATATACGGCATAAATAAAGGGCCTTCGTTTGTCCTAACTATGTCAGACACAAGGGGGCAGTTACCTCACAGGTCGGGGTTAAGAAAGAAACCACGTGTAGGTAAAATGTGATGTTTTGTGTGCTGCAAAAGTAGAAAATGAACAACACACACGCAGAGACCTTGTACTCAAGGTGTCTTTTTAAGAGAGAAGTATTACCAGCCACGCGCGGCTTCCTTCTTATAAAAGGGGGGATAATCTATGAACATCTGCGTTTTTATACCAAAGCGTGTTCGCATTGACACCCTTTTCAATTAGAAATATAACTTCGCAATTGGTTATGCAACGGGTGAGGCAATGTTACATGGAATTGATTTTGGCTTAGCATGTAATAAAACCTCATAAAACCCTCCACGTAATGTCTCAAGCCCATGACCTAACCCAACATTCAAAGTTTGACACTTCCAGGTAATCCTTTCACTATGCAGGGGGTTGTTAAAAGGTATACTAATCCCAGGATCTATTAAAACGTGTCATGGTTAAAACCAACCCCACACAGAGCATTCCCCCTCTCCTAGCCCCTAGGAACTGGTCTCAAAAACTTCCTTGTTTGTAACCAGATCCTTGGAGGAAACCACGAAAGGGTGTGCTGCCTCAGCAGGGGGCTGGGTGTGCTCAGGGATCAAACAGAGTTAGCCCTTGACCCAGCCAGGTAGGGGCAATCAATGACGATATAAAGACACACATAGGCACCTATTATGGCCACGTAATGGTCGGGCATTTTTTATATTGATTTTCCTACGTTGGTTGGTTTTCATGCAGTGGGAAGAACTATAAGGAGTTGTGTGAAGCAGTGTTGACTGTTGGAAAATTGAACTACATATTTATTATAAGCTGTACACACAAACACTCGTACAAAACCCCTCAGGAGGTTTGGTTCAATAACAGTTCCTATAGAGCAATTATAACACAATAAAACATAGTTGGGGTAAGATTTACCCCTGCGTCCCTTGCCCTGCGATGTGCGGCCCCTCCAGGGAGTCAGAATTCTTAAATGTTTGCATGTGCACCTTCATGATAGGTGATAAACCACCTTAGCCACAAACCCTCAATTGAGGCCGTAATAGGCCTATTAGTTAAAGAAAAAAGACAAAGAATTACACCTTATGTTTCTGTCAATGGAACAATGTGTAACATGTGAGTGTTACAATGATATATGAGATAATATGTAGTTGTACTGAGGTTTGTTACTATAGTTGCGTTATTTCACAACATTTGTCGTTTTAACATTTTTGAGGGACTTGATTCTTATGGATCCCAATTTCTTATTTTTCAACATGGTTCAGGGGAAGCATAATGAATTACATATGGAGGGAGTGAAAAGTATTACCAGTTATGCCCCGTACTCTTTCCAAATGGCGACCCTAAATATTTTGTTCCCGTGGCCAGGAATACAAACATCAAGGATATATCCCGAAATTAAACATAAAAAGAAAAGAACAGTTTAACACCAAGGGTGGATCAGCTGCCTGAGGACATGTACATAATTGTGTTGACCAGACGAACCTCTGTTTTGATGATTAACAGATTATCTTAATGCAGTATATGTTAATAATTAGAGAGTATGGTAGTTGTTGTCTTACCTTATCCCAGTCGGAAGACTGGACCGAGATTAAGTCCCAGTTTTCTGAAGTCATGTTCCGCCACATGTTGAAAGGATTAGTCGCTTGTTTAGGTGTTCGTATGTAATTCA
This sequence comes from Lepidonotus clava, assembly GCA_936440205.1. Classification (NCBI taxonomy): domain Eukaryota; kingdom Metazoa; phylum Annelida; class Polychaeta; order Phyllodocida; family Polynoidae; genus Lepidonotus; species Lepidonotus clava. The sequence goes on from OW387141.1 coordinate 38,441,316, forward strand.
CTCGTTTATAAGGGGTATTCGTTTCCAAGATGTCGCTCACTTTTCCTCCGTCACATTTATTCACATTATGTACATTAGTCAGCTTGTATTCTCCAGCTGTTCGAATATTATAACAAATTTATATGTAAAACATAATATAAAGTGTTTTGTCATCCATGGCTGCAATCCTGCTCAGAAATCTTTTGTCCTGAACATTACCATTAATTGCTATAATGTAGATCACCTGCCAGTCTCAGTGGGGTCCTTGTTTTAGTTCCTGCTGTAATCCCGTAGCCACTAACACTCCAGGCATAACTGTATACCCAAATAATGTTAACGTTATCCACAACAGTCAGAGAACATACATGCTTTTGAAAATTAGTCCCACGCCTGTTTCACAGTCCAACAAATCCTTATACGTTTCCGTGCTCTCCTAACGTAAATTTCCATTTGGGGTTCGCACCCCAATCATGCCTCTCACGGTAAATGCCATACCTCTCTGTTGGTCTACGTGTTCGTCGACCTCCGACTGGGCCCAAAAGGCCAGGCTGGATCCTTCAGGGCCAGGATTGACCCGTAATCGCTTGTTATTTGTGATCATGGGTTTTAGCCTTGTTCAATCAGGAGGTGTATTCGGAAACCCATATGTGATATGTACCACTATGTACCATGCCATTATATAGTCATACACGGTACCCACACTACAAGTATCAATCTACGTTCTTTTTTTGGAATATTTATCATCTTCTTTTTTGTAATATTGCATCTAAACAATATATCAGCCACGTAGTAATAACCAACGCCCACTCCCCCAATATTGAACATTAATTGGAATCACACTGGACACTAATACTTTGATGTCAAGTCCTGGACGGAGCTTTAAAATTTACGAAAGGTCTGATCGGTTTCCTCAGAGAGAGTTTGGCAGGTAAACCGCTAAGTAGGAGCTTGTAATCCATGATCGAAACGATCAAGTCACGTCAGGAAATCACTCCTTTTACACTTACAAAACAGAAGTTACTTGGTAAGCTCATATAAGCTATGCTTTTTTTGGTTAAATTACGGGGATTTCATTTATCACTCAAGATACGAAAATTGCGCTAATAATGTGCTCTGAAATAACAGTTACCTTCTGACAATCATTGGCTAACTTACGACAGAACTAATTATCAAAATGACACATAGGCCTACCTTTTCCTAATATTGTCTTATCTTGTATATTTTTCTTATATAAAAAAAAAGAAATTTTCTAAGTAAGGTTTTATTAGCTGTATAAAAACGCATTATGAAAACCATGCATTAATACCGTCGACATCAAAATCAAAATCGCGATGTAGGCCTGTGTTGCTAAGCTCTGATAGGCATGTGTTTTTTTTTTCACGTGCCACAGTTAGATTCTTCAGCTGCTTTGCCGTAAAACATAATTCTGATACAGACGTGATATACGGGTTATATTCAGAACAGGGGAAATATAACCCACAGAGCAGCAGTCTGACGCAAATCAGAACACACACACACACACACACACACACACACACACACACACACAGGTACCCTATGTGTAGGTTTAATTATGTCTATAGGAATTAAATTGATGTCATATGTGACATAGTTTTTCGGAATATTCTTACATACATAGCTGGCAATCTTTGTGTCCGAGCCATAAGCATTTCACTGATGACTTGATTAAGAACAGGTGAAAAGCTGATGATATCAATCACTTTGGTGTTCCATACTAATATTTTATTTTCTGTCAATTCAAAAGAAGTACAGTCAGATTTATTTAAGTTGTACATTACTTAACTACTTTGTTGATTTAATGTACTATGGCATTGGTCACGCCGTTTATATGTGAAAGGATGAGGTTTTATATCATAATGTACAACACTATAGATCCCCATGTAAATGTATCCACTTAATCCCCAAACCTCACCAGGGGGAGGTTGCGCTTTGCTCAACTCGATCCAATTATCATTTCGGCTTTTTTCACGGATTCCCTTTCAGTGTTCTGACTTTATCTTACAGGTGTTTGAGGGCCGACCAGAGAAAGCCAGATGTCGAAAGTTAGTGGATGATTCTGTCACAATGATTACATCTTTTGAAAGAGAGACCAAAGTTGTTTTATATGCACAGAAAAACCGAAAGTAAAAACACTCATCCCTTGTGTGTTACCACGACGGAAAAAGTAAATAGAGTAAATTGGTATGCTGTGTGTTTGTAAAGTAATCCTCAATAGATTCAAGGCAATACAAAAGTGCTTGTGATCGATCATCAACACTTTTTCTTTTCTTGGCGACACTCTGGCATGCATAATTATTGTGTTTAGAATATTTATAAATACGAGGAGGCCAAAAATGATAGAAAGATCTTATAATTATCATCCTTATTGATGACTGTTGGATTTTTGTCCAATATTGACCTCCTATTTATTAAGTTAGATTTCTTTCAGAGCGTTTCTTTCCTTCAGACATATAACCGCCTCCATTTTCACATTTTTAGTGTGACATCTCTAGATCTCCTGTCAGCAGCCCCAACTTTTATTTAAATATTGATGTTGTCTGGTCATTGTTTGACTAGATGATCGTTCTCTGTCACGTTCTTTCTAAATACTTATATACACGTTAGTTGTTTTTTTCCTGAAACGTAGGCTGCCAATTACTAACTGAAGAGAATTGAAGAGAAAAATGTGTATGGTAAATATCAACATTAAGCTATATTCCCAGCCAAACATCTTATGTTATTATGACGTTGCAGTAACGTTCTGGTTTGGTTCTTGTTACATTATTTTGATGGCTCCCAATAACATTGCTGCAATGTACTGCTGTGACATTGCACTGCAACGTTATTATAATGTTCTGGTTATGTTCTTCTACCTAAACAGAATTTTCTTATGATGTTTTGTTTTGGTTTCGTCCTAACCTCACCAAAAAAAGTTATGATAACTTTCTGATTTGGTGAGGCTTCAATCTCACAATCAATAACGTAATTGTTATGTACCATCTCAGTAAGTAACAAACTGACTAACAAAAGTATGTTTAGAGAACGTTTCTGTTACGTGGCAAGTTGGCTGGTTTGATAGTGCATGTGGTGATTGTGTTTGTCGTTCTTTACACAAGACCAACAATTGTGGTCCAAAAAAGAGATTAGGCATCATCAAGTTTTAACACTACTTTTAACATGGTAAAAATTGTTTTTATAACCAATATGAGAGATAATGTTGTATATGGACTGATGAGAAAATCATGTATTCGACATATCGATTCTATCCTCGGGCAATAATAGAATAAAAATGACATTATTATCATTGCTATCAAATCAGGGCTGTGCTACCACACTCGAATGCCTTGAGATACATTATTGGAGTTTGTGGTGAATAATCGTACTAAAATCGCACCCGATATTGGCGATAATCGCCATTATATAATTGCAATATCATGAGTAGGCCTATATTATATCACAAATTCCTGTAGTATATCAGGAGCAAATATCGAGAAAAAGAGTGCACGTTGGAATCCAGCCTTAATGTTTCAGCTGAACCATATTGAAGGATAAAAAGCGCCTCTAGGTACATCTGTGATAACAGTCACCACAGTCACATGTTCATGCACGAACCAGCACGCTGACCTTTTTCAATTACTTCCAACCGCAGTTGCAAAAATGAATTCTAACGGCCACGACTCGACAACGAGGAGAGATTCTGCTTTGTTAACAGACTGCCATGTGGGCGAGATGCCAGTGTAGAATAAACACCGGCTGATTCTGTCCCCTTCTCTCCCACCAACGTTCGCCACGAACATTGTGTGTTGTGTCAGACCCCAAAGGACACCAAACATTCCTATGAGTCGAAAATTAAACCATTTTTTGACAGATATCTAGGACCGTTGGTGACTTTTTAAGGGATAATACAAATAGTCATGAAGCTTGATATTTTTGCAATTGTGCTTTATCATTGACTCGAACGTTTGATCCAGCATGCATGGATGAAAGTAGGAAGCGCACAATAGTATAATCATTTAATATTTATTGAATCGTCATATGTTTATAAAGATCTTGCATTTTTTAATAACATAATGACCTTTATTAACCCCTTCCACCCATAAGGCCATATTTGGCCTCACCACTGGTGTAGTCCATGAATATGGGTCAATTTTTATGGTTATTTGTTGATTAAAATACAGATATTTGATATACAGCTTTAACAGTTTTAGGGAAATACTATTGCATTCCTTAAGTTCCAGGGATTTTCCTACCATTTGTTTCCTTGCATCATCTCAATTAGTTCCATTAGAATCTTACAGCCAATGCAGGCCATTATTGCAAATTTTGGCCAGACTTAGCTGTATCTCGAAATCAGCCCCATAATTCTATTATTTATGAAATTATTGTTAAGAACAATTGTGAATTTTTATGCTTTTTTAATGAAAAAATCTTACTTAAATAGAATTGCATTATGGGAAATTTGCAATGGAACGTTTTTTTCAGGCAAAGTCTTAGTACATACATATTTGGAACATTGCCGGGTTACCGTGATTACAGATAAAAGAATAAAGATATTGAAAATAATATGTTACATGATTTCTTTAGAAGATGTCTTTATCTTTTAAATACCACAAACATTTAACATGTTTAAATAAACAAAAATATCTAAAATAAACAGAACAAAAATAATATAAACAAAACTATCTAAAGTTATTGAATTTTCAACATTTCTAATGATTAAAGGACTTAACTTCATGTTTTAGTATGATTGAGGTCAAGTTGCATCTATATTGAGATATTGAAGATATATAGATTGAAGGGTTTCCTAGCATGATATGAAGTATGTAGCTTCAAACGGCGATATCTCAGTTTCTAACAGGAATATTACAAAACAGTTTGCAGCTATTAAAAGCTGAGAACGTTTACTTTAAGAGGGCTTTTCATCTGATTTTCTCAGGAAAGGAGGGTTGAAGGGGTTAATGATACTAATTTATCATCGGGGATATTCGAGCTTTATGGTCACCCTTATCATAAGTATGGTAATAATAAAAAGATACAACAATCCAATTGTTAACACATGATTCAAAAGAAATGCTAAGGAATTGCAAACACCAATGATATAGAATCCATCCATAAGTAATCAGGGATACAATAAAAGTGGTGTAAGAAATAAAATCAAAATATCCTGCGGTTTTCCAAACTATTTCAATTAATATAGAAGAAGGAATGTCCAGGAACATGGAATCTGGGGAACTTGCATAGCGAGGTGCCCTGTGTGAGCACGAGGTGCCCAGATAAGGTAGGTCTCGGGCCCCCTTCACAAACAGACCCTTACAACCGTCTGTTGTACCCTACCTGCCATTCCCTACATCGCCCTGGCTAAATTAGTCCCCCCACTCTATTTACAGTAGGCAGATATCTCACGAGCGAGATATTTCCATCTCTGTCGGGTTTCAGAGGGGGTTACTCCGCCAGAAGTTGCTTGTGGACGAAAGTAGCGGCGGTTGACGGCAGCTTTTTTAAAGGAGCAGTCACCCCAAGGCAATTATGTTGTTTGATTTTTGACATTAGAATTAATTTATGAAATAGAAAGAGAGATCAATGAAATCAAAAATTTTATATCTGTTTCGTTAAACTTCTGTTTATAGATTAACTAGCTCACCTGAACAAATAATTCAAAATATTCATGATCCTGTTGACTTTCCCTAGGATCTTCTTGGTGATGGCTGCTACATGTTTCGTTATATCAGGCAAAGCGCGGGCCTCTGTGGTCCGACTAAAAATCCGAGAATATACCCATTAAAACTGCCCCCCACCCCCCAACACCCTGTCCTCGCCGTGGTTGGGTTCCAGACGATGTGGAAGTATTTATATGTGTGATCTGTGTCAGCCCAGAGTGTACCCAGCGTGGGAGGAAGTACCTTCATTAAAAACACCAGAAACTGCTAGCCACAGCCTTTCCCTACCCTTCCTTGAGAGGGAAATAATTACATGTATACATACAGTCGCGGCTCCCATGCATTCCTCCCTCTGTAAAAATACGAATTCCTCTAAGCAGGAATACCGCGAATGCTTCCGTAATACAAAGAATCTATTTTCCGTTTTTAATCAAAATAAACCGCATACTGAGCGGTCCATTAGGAAGACATTTGTATATTTGTTGTCATAACACTTCTGTCTACTATTAGTGTGGTGTCAAGAATGTATTTTTTTGTCTGGATGTAGTGAATTTCCCATCGTTCTGTCTGCTACAGCATTCCGAAGAAGTACCCTAGGAGCAAGAACCAAAACAGCACCTTTAGGAATGTCGTTCATTTAGTCAAGGGCCCATAGTCATACCCATCAAATAGTCTCCAACCAATGTAATTAGGTCCTTAAGATGACCCTTAGATCTGGTCCGAAAAGACCTGAGTGGGTGAAAGTGTCGCCCTGGCCCAGACGGCTAAGGTTATATTGAAACAGGTATCTGTACCTCAAAATGATAAAATGTCGTCTGCGGTTGTTGATTGTGACGCCGGGAATCTGCCAACCGGGCTTTAATGTTCACCATAATGTTTGATTGTCTCTCGATGGCAGTGCTTTGTGTTGGTTCATGATTTTATCTACTCTCAGCGGCACTTTCCTTTTTATCCACGAATACTATTAAAGGATAAAGACAGGTTTAAAGAGGAGAAAGTCGGGAAGTTTGACTGCAGGCGCGATCACAGTCAAAACCTTGACATCTGACCTTGATCGCAAAGACTTTTACATCACTGTGAGACTGAGGGAGAGAAAAAGTAACTTGATGATATGGCCATGGCCTGTTAAAGTCAGTATAATATAAAGTATATTCCTATTGAAACTAGGGTCATTGTAGGTGCCTTTTACCAATAAAATACATGCAGTGAAATAAAGGACTGGCCATCTGCAAAGCCTCTTACAAGATCGTTACTTTCTGAACATTGACACCAAATGTCAAATAAAAATAGTGTCTAACCTTACGTCTGTAATCGTCGTTTCTTATAGAGGTTAGGACAAAAGAATTTGACAAAAAGTTCTCAGACTCCCAGTGAAAGTGACCGTTACGGATGTCTCGGTCAACCGTCATGTCTCAGCTCCTTTGGGCTATTTCATTTCACCAGAAATCATTGCATTACACACTCAGTTTTTACAGTCATGCCGATAGAGGACTTCCTCACATACATGTATGTTTTAAGGCTAGTCCTCAGAGATTTGATCTTGGGAGACTGACGGGGAGAAAAGGCCGAATTAATGAGGCATTCTAGTGAAGGTGCAGCCTGCAGGGGGTTATAGTTGATGGATAACACGTGGACATTCCTGTGTCACTGCAGGGAATTCTTTAAATGACTGACCAATAGATTTGAATCAGTACAGACTCTGAAATGTTCAGTTGGCGAAATGTCTTTCCAGCCAGCAGACGAATAATTAGCGTACACCAAAAGAAATAATATTGACGTCAAAGAAGGTATGACGTTCAGAACATAAATAGTCAGGTGACAGCAAAATGGTTTAGCTAAACATAATTGACTTGATAACAGATCGTAAATAAACGGTTAATTCATATACCTCATTATATCTTGGCATGGTAATGCTTTGCTCGGGCAGATTGCCACTTTACGCCTTATCTAATAGTGTATCGCCCTGCTAGTGGATAGACCTGAACCAAGCAAATTGGGATATTGGTTGCTTATTTGACATTTGTTGAGAACAATGCTACTGTGGGGGGAGTTCGCTGCGCAGTTTAATGAAAAATGTGTATAGAAGGCTACGATGGGTAAGGACATTGAAAAGTAAAAGTAGAACCTCTCACTGGCATTTATCCTCAACAGCAAAAGCTATTGGCGGGCTATTGACCCGTCACTTCTCGCAAATGAATGTACACTGTATAGCAGGGTTTTCGGTAGACCCAGTTAGTATTTCATACATGTGCCACTTGGTTGTTTGGCCTATGAACATGGCCTAATATGCCCCCACCACTGTCCACTCATGGCTGATATACAGGTCACTGATCACCCCGAGTCACTTTCCCAGCCGATATGGCTGATCGTGACTGCGCATGTGCAGGTTCCCGGAAATGCTGGGTAGTCACGTGATAGTTCAGTAATGCCATGAAATGTCGCTCTCACGTGACCACTGGGTCACCTAGTTAATTAGTCTTGTAAACGTTAACACAACATGAGCAGGAGAGGAGCTTGAACTCGCCAATATGTGTTTGACCTTTGTGTTGGCATGATTAATTTAAAGGTTGATTAGGGATTTTTCAATCTTAAAATGAAGGATAAGTTCAATGTAAAATGAAGGATAATAGTCTAGGTCTACTGAACAAACTTTAGTCATGAGGGGTCTACGTGTTAAGGGTCGCATGGTTTCTATCCAGCATCATTAGTTCGCTCTTTAATCAGTTAACAGGCGACGTCCTTAAGTTGGTGATGACATCTGAAGCAAACATAAACAACAATGGTACAGGCCATATGTTTGATGATCTATGGGGGGATTGAGAGCCTCCAACCTTTCCTTTCACATACTGTATCAAAACATATGGGGGGAAACACCTACCTTACAATAAACCCAGACAATAATTATGCCCTGTTGCAAAATGTAGGTTAGAAAAAAACGGAAAGGACTGTCAAAAGAGTTAGTATTGATCCAAATCGAAATGACTTCTCCAGATTTAGCCAGATTGTATCAAACATGAGACATTTGTCATTCTGATTAACCAAGCAAAATGCCACATTTCACAGGTGATGCCATTCTTCATATGGAATTATAAACAAAGTAAACAAACAACTTATGGCCACTTCATATCTCATTTCCATTTCCATATTCATTTCCGGGATATCTATGGCTTGTTTATCAGTATCTTCGTGGAGGCTGACAAACCTTGTTATTTCGAAGTTTTAAACAATTGCAACAAGTTATTGATACGATGTGAATACTGATGAGAAGTTAAATACTGGTATGATTTAGGGCGAAGGTTTGGGACACTTGCTTGATGGATATAAGCCTATTTGAAAAGAAGTGCACTATACATATTACTTGGGGTACTATTGCAGATATACTTTATAGTATAAGCACGTTTAGGTTGTTGTTCCACACGTAGGACGTATACTAAATCATACCGTTTTTATATCAGTTAATGAAGATCAATTTATCAATAAAGATGTTTGAATTCGAATTACAAATACTTCAAGTAACACGACACGAAGCTTTCAGGAAAACCATCTAAAAATCAACTTTGATATTTCAGTTTATAATGATACAGGATCGAAGAATAATGAAGACGTCAAGGCTGGAGTCTAACCACAATGCTCAAAGACATAATCCGTGTCTGTGTACCTGTTGATGTGGGCTTGTTATCTCACCTCTCCACCAATACATCAAGTACGATGACGTAGTGGGGATATGGTGGGATACAAACACGCCCCAACACGTTTTGTTACAGAACTCTAGGTAATCATAACCAGAACTCCGATTGGATCAGCTAGGAATGCGGATCTCAAGTTGTTTTTTTCCGCACCCAGGGTGTAAACACAAGCACCTAATCAGGTCTCCAGTAGGCGAGGCAGGTGGCCAGCAGAGTGTTAACACATACTGGATGGGGATATTTTCGGGATCATACACCACAACATGTCAAGAACATCTTCCCTGTTGTGGGTTAATTAGATTACAGAGTTTGCGTTTAACATGTGAAAAAGATCGGCGTTCATGCGTCGGTCATATGAGGTTATTGTTGTTAATGTTTTAGGGAAACATCAGCTGAAATATCTCCAAGTAACTCTTGGTCCAATTAAAACTAAATTTTGTAATGAAAAGACTGTTTTGCTCGAAACAACCTTTTATTATACAAACAAAAAATGAGAGACAAATGTCAACTTAACGAAGCTTGATACCACGAACCGACAATACAAAATAAGATGAAATAACGTGAGTAGGGAAAAAGCAATGGAGGTTTCATGTTTCTTGAGGTGAGATTAACCACTCGGCATGTGATGTAATGTTCTCATGTGTGGGACCTGCTTACATGTGTACCCCATATTCCATAACAAAGGTGGCGAGAAGGTATGTCATGTTGTGATGGCCTGGTTAAAAATACACAGGCTAACTAACGCATTAAAGCATGCAACAATGACACACTTTGTACAATAACAATCTTTTTTTATTTCCCCTGACAAGGCATGTTACTCACTGAAACAAAAAGTATTCCTCAACATCCGGTAGATTATTGAATTCTTATATACAAAGAAACTCATAACAAGTTGTGTCTTTTTATGCCAACATAATATATAAATGCATTCACTGGGGATATTAGTGAACGTTTATAATTTCGTGGATTTAAGAACAAGGAAAAATCGCATTTTAAGGATGAAGGAACTGTTTGTGATATCATGAGATATTTTCGCCATGTGCATATTTTTGCGGATATTCGACAAATGCGATTTACGCGAAAATATTGTACATCTCGAATATAACAACTTTTAGCATATATATGATTATTTACCATTGTGGTGTATAGAAAAACGTTCCCACAAACCCAGATAGCCCTAAACCCAGGCCTGTCGTGACCCTACCACACTGTAAGTAGTAATCCCTGTTTTCTTTGGGCTCTTCTCATATTGTGTGGTGGTCCGGATTCGCAGAATCACAAGAACAATCAGCGACTGTTCCCACTCTTTTCTTGGACAACTCCTACTGGTGTCAAACAATATTTGGCGCAGCCTTCAGGGACATATTTGACATAACATTTTAGTCAGGCATAATGCCTACATTATATTTTACATTCCACTGTTTTAGAAACATGAATTCACAGAGGTGGAAAAAGTATTGTGCATGCTCATGAGTAATCGTTTAGGGAACTTTTGTAAATCATTTACACAACTTTAGTATTGCCTCTGCCAGGAAAAAGTGACCTAAATTGAATTTATTGTGTCTTCGGTAGAACCTCGAAGTGGAATGGATCACAGAGCTGATACAGATGTAAAGTGATATGATGGCCCTATCATTACGCTAGCTTTATTTGTGGCTTTTTTCATTTGTACGGAAAGTTTCTTTGACTATTTCTACCATATTATTCTAACAACAAACGTATCAAATGCTTAGCAAAAAATACAGATCTGAAAGGTTACAACAAGTGGTTGTTATCATCCATTTCGGGAAACACTATTATTTCATTAAGTACCAAATTAGTTTCAATCCCCACCATCCCCATCATCCATAACACAGATAAACAATATATATATTGTTTTATGCATATAAATCAAGTCATCTTTGTATAAAAAATATTTAATATTAATGGACATTGCAAGTATCAATTCTCGAACATTTTAGCTCGTTTCTTTAAATGTGTAGGTAGCATAATGGCTTTTTAGCTAACAATTCTTGATAGACTCATGATTAGTTGGCTATAAGTTTTGTGCATGAAAAAAAGCTGACTTTACAGAAGTTGCTTTGAAGGCATAATTTGTGGTTAGATTTCCGTTATACATCAGACCACAACAATTGGCATTCCTGCGTGGCCTCCCCACTGCTCGTGTTGTATTTTCTTTTGATCAGTGTCACAATAAAGAGCCTTTCTGTGATCACCACCTCTCAGGTCTAATGTTCATTCCTCATGGGTGTTGGCAACACTAGTCTGCTGGGCCAGTGTCAACTCACATCAAAGAACGGTGTTACCACTACTTTTTACCTATTTTTTTTTCACACACAGAGTACACACCAGTTGCGTAGATCTTGCGTAGCATTTCAGTGAACCAGAGGTCATGCTAAGGTCAAATCCGTGGAGTCTGCAGGTTGGCTGTTTTCTTACATTATCGCACGCGTGAGGCGCGCCAGGTTTCATGTGGAAAACATTTGATATAGACAAAAAATGGACCGCATTCCAGAAAAGACAAGCATCAACACGGACATTATTTGCTCTGCCAACGATTATACCTGTGGGGACATGTTTAAAAATAGGCTGAGGGAGTTCCCAGAGACACCTACTTGTATCTACCGACTGGGCCGTAAGCTCACAAGACTCCTGTAGGCACGTACACAGACCAAAGACAGAAAAAAGGGCTTGGAAAATATTTATTTGAACATAACCCAAATATGTCCATTAGTTTTAAATGGCATAAATAGGCTGCAATTATGTCTTAAATATTCAAGCAAATTCATAAAATATTTGAGATCTTTTAAAATATACATGCAATGTACACAACGTTTTCTATTTCTAAACCATTTCAAAACATAATGTAAAAACAGTTTTTGAGTTTAATTTTATAGTATATTAAGAAAGGGTGTACCTGAGTGACTTTGATATGTAATGCTTTGTTATCCCTTTGATACACTTTTTTCTCTCTCAAAAAGTTAACTTTGAATGTCAACATGCATCGGCCGGGTTATGTTTCCCTGTGGCTGTTCCATAAAAAGGTTTATTCCCCAAATATGCTAACATTTTACATTTCTGTGAACCCTAAGAATAACACCTAGCGTCTGTGTTTAATTTTCTCTGACAAGGTTGTCGTGCCTAAGGACTCAGTTCCCACGCACAGGCCAAGCAAAGAGTCCAAGAAAGAGTCTCCTAATACACAAAGAATAACTTTTGATTATCAATCTATTAAACGACCCTCTCACAGCTTGGTTGCCTTTCAAATATGTTGTATTTTCTCATATGGAATCTATTAGAAGGTCAATCGGACTTGCTGAGAGGAAACTTTTTATAATTGTATTATATCTTTTCACGCTGTACCACATATTGAATGGGTTAAGGGTAATGGTGTGGGTGATATAACCCTGTGTAGCTTTGTTACTTAGGGAAATACAAACAAGCAGCCTTAAATACCTATATTTGACTGTTGTCACAACCCCCAGGGTGGGTTCCAACACTGTCAACTGTCCTCAGAAGACTTCGGGCTCAGGCAGATTGGCTTATCATCAACTACCATCGGTTCCCATCAATATCATATATCATATATGCCCTTAGATTCAGTTGGATATCGAGGTTTCCCATATCCGAACCATTCCATGTGGTCTGACAAAGAAGCCAATTATCCACTTTGCCTACCCCCTGGGTATAATCCTTTTTTTCATGAGGAGATATTAGAGCGCTCTGTTTGTGGTTAGAACTGTCAGTGAGGACATGTCCAGAAGCATGCATGCAATTATCATTCTCTAAAACATGCAAGAAATCTGCTCATTTTATAGTTACACTATACTAATATTACGATAGCTTCAAATGCTTCCTCTATTGAATATAATAAGTGGGCAAAAGCCACTATACTATGGTGAAATGGAAGCCGGTATGTCAAGCCATACAAAGTCATATAATTGTAATGAATAATGGGAATTACTGGGAACCAGCAAAATCTGTCTGGACAGTAGCAAATTATTCACGCTTCCAAAATATATTATATATATATATTATATTATATAATGTCCGTGGAATAACTATTGTTCATTTCCAATAGTTTGAAAACATCCATAGTTTATCCATGCTCTCGTATCCCAGTTCTCAGATTTATATAGTTATACAATTTAGATTTATTTAATGTAAGATTCAGCCCAAAAGTAATTAAGGACAATGTTTTACAATAGCGTGCCCCCCCCCCTTTTTTTTCAAAATCCTGGATCCGAGGCAGCGTTGGGCAGGCTCCATGGCATTTTTAAGAATGAAGCAAATTGCTACAGATCTATCTTATACGAGAAACATGTCACGCTATAAATAAAATCTAAATTAGGTGATCTGTCTTAATAAAAAAAGGATACTTATGTAACGTTTCACATTTGGCAGCATTCTGTAAAGTGCTATCGGAATGCCATGGTATGCACCTTTATTTTCCTTCAACCTTGACATACTTCGTACATGCTTCATTACTCATACATACCTATCATTCTCTTACTTGATGATGATATGGAAATAGTTTTGCTCTTTTTTCGATGAACACCATCTAAAAATAGGTGCATTGAAGACAGGAAATAATTATTCACGCTTCCAAAAATAGAAATGTGATCGAAAATGTCTACCTCACCCTCTTTGATTTGATCTGAAGATAAGATATCTTTGATTGTAACTGGTATTTTTGTTCTCAGTAAGTAAGTAAAGAGCAAGATCATAGCTCTCTCGATGGAACGATCTCCGTCTTCCGATCTGTGTCCATAAACTAAGGCTTAGTCACACAAAAAGAGCCTTTATAAAGGTAACATGGTTACAGAACATTAGATCATTTTCTTTTGATATTATTCAATTGAAAAATTATGCATTCTTCTTTTAATCATCTCCTTTTCATATAACATAATGATAATATGTAGATCTATTGGGAATAACCCTGGAGAGAATATTGTACAGGAGGATCAATCGATAGAAGAATGTACCTCGAATGCGGGCTCATTTTCAACTGGAACACATTGATCCATTTATCTAAAAGCATTACAATATCAAGAAATTAACGAAATTTAGAAATTTCACTTCTTGCACAAAATATTAATGTGCCTTATCGTCTACCTTTGGAAAAATTGATGAAAAATTTGCTGAATTAGGGAATATCATATTTTCCATCTCGATGTATATTATTGAAAAGGAATTTTATGGTCTTATGCTGTTATGGGAAAGTAAGGACAATTAAGGTTATTCCTATTCAGACACCTGTACCCAGCCTGTGGCCTGGCCACACGCCAGCGCCAGCAGACTCACGCCGGTAACGAGCTAGCTTTGACGGACTGGAATATTAATCACTGTGGTGGAGAGGTGGCGGATCTAGGCCATCTGTCAGCATGTGTCAGAAACAATGACAGCATGTTGATTTATAGAAAATTAACATGATGGATGGCAGCATCAGAACACCAATGATTAATGATCAGGTGCTAATAAATGTTTTAATTAAGACTTTTTTTCCTTGATTAAAACCCCAGGATTAATTATTCGTACATTGCTAGCTAATGTTGGTTATCAACTGTCAGGGTATGTGTAAGAGGATTTAGATATGGGAATGGAACCTTTTGAATGTGTCTTGATAATTCATCACCTGATACTGATGTGAATTACATATAACTCAGTGTAATTGCACACTTCCTGATATGAATAACGGTAATGATCAGAGATAGTCGGCTCCATGGATTAACTAGAGATTAACTAAAGGCCTGGA
Source organism: Lepidonotus clava (assembly GCA_936440205.1). NCBI lineage: Eukaryota > Metazoa > Annelida > Polychaeta > Phyllodocida > Polynoidae > Lepidonotus > Lepidonotus clava. The sequence goes on from OW387141.1 coordinate 38,456,393, forward strand.
CACATATACCGACCCGACGCGACAGTTGAGTTGAGTTGGTATCAGTTGGTGTATGTGTCATGGCCTTACGACTGGATGGTCGGCAATTCTACCGACTCGACCGTCGAGTTGTACATCATGAGAAGTTGAAGATGAACAACTAGACTGTCGGGTCTGTAATGAGTATCACATCCACTTCTTTTTCCATATACACACATATCTAAACATAAATGATATGGTTGGATAGGACATGACATTAGCTTTCATATGACATGTTGTTCATTCTCTAATGACTATTCTTTCTATCACAAGCAATATGGACTTTAATATTTTTCATACTTTATAAGGAAATGGCATGGCATGTATCCTCATCTGATGACTTTTCTATTTGATGATTATATAGTTCATAATCTATATTTAATTATTTACTGAAATATGACTCAGTTCCTCTGACCAATTGGTCGTTATATGTGACATCCCCCATCATTATCCCTACAACTGGCCAGTCCCCGACCGTCGGGTCTTAAGGACTCCCGACGATCGAGTTGTTATATGTGTCCCGGCCTTAATACGAGACTGCAGTCAGTACGATTGGTATGGCGATATGACTCTAAGCAGTGAGAAGTGATCAACTTGGAACATTAAAGGACCGGTCACATATAGAAACTGAACTCAGCAGTCTTAAGACCCAATCGCAATATGTGACCAGCCTTAACACTGGATAGCCTTCAGTCCCAAGCAGTTTTAAGGTCCAGTCTCTGTATGTGACATAGCTTAGGACTCAACTCAACTGTCCATTATCCAATCAGATGAAGGCAAATAGCCACACCTCCTTTGCCTATAAGTAATTCTGTTTATAGGCAGAGGCAAGAAGACAACTATCCAGTTTCTATTTGTGACCCCTGGTCAGTTTTTCACTAACACTTCTAGTTAGTTTGCAACCATCCAGTCTTAAACCCTTAAGACTATTAAGTTAAATTCAGTCTCTATATTTGACAGGGCCTTAAATCTTTTTATTTGAAATGGCCTGATGCTTGTTGGTTATCCCTCTATCATAAAAACGTACCCACAGACCTAAAGTCGTTCTATCTTGAAAAACCAATTCTAGTTGCACAGGTATAGGTTACACAGCAATGTTTCTGCATTTTGATCCATTCGCCGTTCGCTCTATATTGTCGTATTGACTAGAACGAATGTATGCAATTGCCATTTACTTACTCATTCCATTTTTGGACGACAGTGACTAAATATACTAAATATACCTTCACAAATGGATATAAAAGGCACTCGTACTTACTGACTTGTAGATAGTTGCGATAGGAGAGGAGAAACTGACGTCAAAAGGAGGTGATTTGTGCTAATTTGACACTAATGCTTCTAAAACAGGAGGAATTGGGGAAGGTTATATTCGGGCCGGATGTGTGGAGATTCAATGCTCATCAATCACTTTTGCGCATGCGTGTGATGGACAGAGGGTGGAGTTCCTTATAATATATAACTATTGCTTGACTGATTTGCACTGACTGTATTTTTCCACTTAAAGCCTGTAATTACCGCAACTTAAGTATTGTGGTCAATCAAAGATGCATTAGTAAAACACCTGTCATAGTGAGAAAGTAGTTGTAATTTATTCTCTTCTGCTGTTTTACCTACAATGCGATCAGTAAATTGTCCCAATGTACCATAAATGGTAAAAAGTTCAAATTCCAACGAATACAGAAGTGGAAAAGATTACTTTTGCAATTAATGCATGCAGTAATTTAGGAATGTGATGCTTGCAATGTGACAAAACTGATAGTAATAACAAATAGCATACACTTTTTTTGTATATTTAATTACATTTTCTAAAAGGATATAATTTGGATGAAAAGAATTCGCATAAAAGATAATAATTAATGTAGATATACAATTAAAACCAACTAAGTTAGAAATAGTCTATTTTGTATTGAAATACGCACCAGTGCTATAGGTTCATTGGATGGTGGGTTCATACAATTGTGTATACAGTAATGATTCTAAGTAGATGATTATCCCTTTCACATGTAATCCATCATCCTTTACCATTTAGGGTAGATTGGGTGTGTCAGGGCAAGGAGAGATTCAGCAGAAATCATGACTCATCTCACAGATCGGCTTTCCCTATCTGATGCCCACGTAACACGTTTGTATTTTCAGTGTGAAGCCTTGGCCAAATGTCAATAACGAAGAAGATAATATCTTGCAGATACAGCAAGTGGCTTATAAGGATGTGCTTTCCTGCCTTTTGATGTGCTTTCCTGCCTAATATGCAGGTAAACTACTATGGTTGATTCGAAACCTAAACAGATTTGGGTTTTTTACCTGCAGTATGGATGCTCACACACTGGCTCACATGGATTTATTTATACATGCACATGTCAAAAGTTAAAGAAAGCTCGTAGAAATAGTGTATTTCAAATCCACAAGTAAGCTAGTAGAAATACTGCAATCCACCCAAACAACTATGGCATAACCTCAACTCAATCATTATGTCAATGAATTATTCTACCGATAAAACAGCGGGAAACAGGTTCATAAGGCCCTCCCTCCTACGCTTTGTGAAGATCTTGATTTATGATCTTAAAGAGAACTAAGACAATCTATAAATGTTACCATTTTAGAGATACATGTATTCTACTTGTATTATATCATCCAATGCTTAAGTAACGTATAGGGAGTGAAATTAACAATATTTTTTAAAAAACCGACTTCATGAATAAAAAATGTAGACAACAACACGGTGAAACCCGCCTCGCCCTTATACGCAGAAGAGCACCACCTATAGTGTGGCATTCCTCCCTCACCACTGGTATCCAAAAGACATACAGGTGGGCACCATGCAATAAGCCCTACGTCAATGATGCACTTATCCCACGATATATCGTCAAACAACATGCTACACAGAGGCCACCCCCATCTCAGACCACCCTACAATTATTGATGGCTTGCAGGTGTTACATGGAGCTAAATACCTTCTAATTTCCTCACTAATGAAGGTCGACCAACCAGAGGTCATGGACCTAAAGAGAAAGTCTATTGTAGTGACTATTTGTTATTATTTGATAGGCAGGCGAAAGGCATGGATAACAATGGCACCTTCTGAAGATTTGGGGAATCATTTTACCTTCACTGGAAAAGCAAAAACTGTTTATGTGAATGATGGGTCTATAGTATGCTAAGCATGAAAGGGTACTTTATTTGCAAAAGATAACAGATATTGAAATTTTCTACATTAGATGCTATTTATGCCAACGTGGGTATTTTCTTTTGATTTGATGTTCACATCCAGCCTTGATGGGGCGAGACGTATGTGGTGTGGGACTTCTTCGAGTGTCAATCTTCATTCAGCTTTTCTGGTTGATCCAGATTCTCCTGGGTTCTGATTAGTGAACTGCGCAGCTAACCCCTTCTCTGAAAGAAATTACTGCTCCTGGGAAATTCTCCTCCTATGGCCCCTCGATCTCCCCCCTCATCTCCAGGTACTGCAGGTAATTGTCAGAAGGTGGGGGTGGTGCTGGAGTGGGGGTGGTTGATCATAGATCCAACTGATACTGTCACCACGGCCCTGTGTGGTATGGATCCTAACCCCCACCAACAATAGAGGCCTGTATTTGCTGTTCCCACACACATCTGGGCCCAGAACCGCACGTTTCTCTATATACCAGAATACACGTGTTGTGGCCCTACCTGTGTCACCCTACACCCTCGGTATTAAACGTTAAACGGCCGGAACCACCACAGTGTCCACCCTACAAAATCCCCGCTGCCGGCTGGGGATCGCATGGCCGGCCGTGTTGTGTTGGTAAACATGAGCTCAGGTGCTCGGCCATACAGGTCTTTATGGGTGTTGTTGGAATTACCCCCTGAATGGAGGTGTCACTCATGATGTGACGGTTTTGTGTATCACTGAAGAAAGAGGGGACACGTCCAGGTATTATGCATTCAAGGGAGGTAAATTTGAACGAATATAAATAGAGAAGTGTTTTCGGTTGGTGCGATAGGATTGGATTTAGAGAGGGCAAGACCGTTACAGACATGATTCTATCCAATGTGATACACAGATAAATAGAGCTGGGGAATTTGAAACCTAAGTACATTGTACCTACTTCTTTGAGATGCAGTTCCAGCATGTGCAGCAAGTGCAGCATTATAAGCACAGATTCCTTAAATGTAGGGTGTTGTTGCAGCATATAATATATTATGCTAAATAAATAATCTCATGTCTGATATCATTGTGTATTTGAAAAGAGACATCCTTTTTGGCTGGTGAAAGATATAGACCTATATCTAGCTGCGTATTTTATTAAAAACCTAAATTTAGAAAACAAATCAGATTTGAAGACAAATGATTCAAATAATTATAGTTGGCTCAGAAGAGATTAATCTTTCCAAGATGCTCAAATGAATTGGACTCGACGCAAGAATCACAGAAAGAGAAACCTATCAGTATCAATCATTCTATTGATAATTATATAAACGATTATGGACACTTCAAAATCAGTTTCTCAACAACCCATTTGATTAGTTCACAAGTAATCATATAATATATATAATGCAAATATGCTTACATAGATATAGAGTTTCAGTAGAGCACAAGTCATGTACTGTAGGTTAAACTGCCTATTATATAGGATTCTAATGACCTATGGGACATTGGCACAAGGAAGAAACGTCAATGAACTGTAGGTGGTTGGGTTGGTATAGGTCTACCCGGCGAGAAAATCAGAGCAAGCTTTCAGAAATAAAGGCACAAAAATTGTGTACCTCCCATTTTCCGCTCAAAAGGACGCACTGCCGAAGAAACATAATTTATTACATGCCTAATGGCGTGATTTCCTTAGTTGTACGTAATTATAGGTTTATGGGTAGTCCAAAGGGTCAACACCCTCCTGGTCCTTTGCCCTGAGACTGAAAGGAACAGGGCTACACTGTTCTGATAAACTGCTTCATAAACATTAACTATTATTTTGTTTTGTAAGTGATCAATTAAATGGCAATATATAAAGTATTGAGCAATTGAATGCAATGGAATGCAATCACTCTTGAAGGTAATAAAAAATATGCCGTATCTCTGAGTGAAGGATCTGCGTCATCAATTAAATATAACATGACAGCAATCAGCAAGAGCGTTTGATCTTGGTACACTCAAAGGGTTTCAGACCGTTTTGCAGCCCTGAGGTAGCCCCAGTGGGCCTCTCCTAATCAATTAACACTCCCTTACGTCGCTGACAGGGCGGCGGGGGCTGAGTGACGTTGGGTCACGACGTTCTGTCAGACTCTCTCCTGAGAGGGGTAGGTAAGTGGTTGGTGAATGAGCTCTGTCAGGCCGTCACCACTGTGGCTCACATTTACCTATTAAAGCTGCACACTACACTGACGGATGGATCGGACACTTGAGTCCACAATGGGACTAACTCCAAAAATGTTAGAGAGCAGAGGTATGGGGAGAAAAGAGGTGAAAGTGACTTGGTCCAAATGGGTGGCCTTGGGGTCTAAAGTTGAACTTAAACCTTTGAAAGGCAGAGTAATGTGACAAGGATAAAAATGTATTATCATTTGCTTCTAGTGTGCAACAGCACTTGTTATCTACTTGATATGTCCTAGCCCAGACTGCTTTCCTTTCAGGACTGATTTAGATGGAAAAATATTTCCTTGTGATTGCTGGCAACCCCGGGTATTGTATTTTTCCTACATAGGGTTTCTTATTTACAATAATATTCCTTTTTTGTTCAGTAAAAGATGTAGGCCACTTATTGTCACATGCAAACTTTGGAAAATAAAATCAGCTACTTTTGCCATTCATAGCTTTTGTAGGTTAAAAAGAACTGAAGAAAAGTGATACCCAAGCGATGTATATATGATGTGTTGCGATCGCAATACATTATTTTTTGAAAGTATAAAGCTGAAAATAGCAGGGCATATTGATCACCCAAACAGCATTAGAGGGCTTGAGGCACTTACAAACGTTGTGACCAGCGAGGGGTTATGGCCGGGGTTATGGTTTCAAAACTCGTCCTGACAGTTACCTGTATAGTGTATAGTTGGCACAGCTATATATATATCTTGCCCTGTCAATAGCTTGGGGACAAGGTAAACCATGGATAGATTCCTTTTGTCAAAGAACCAATTCAAAAGGGATATTCGTCACCAAACCAAGCGTGGGCGATTGTTATATATACATAGAATTACTTTGCTTGTAAGGATGTTTCCCTGTCAATAAAATTCTATAATTCACATAAGGCCTCTGGCAATGCAACTGTGATAAATCATATTTTTTCTACTTGATATCCTGAATATACTTTATTTAGATTTATTTGACAGGCCTTGTATGTTTTCTTTTCTGTCTGTGAGTGGGTGAGATTAACTATGTATAAGGCCTATGAGCTACAGCATACACGTTATTGTCGACTTCTCAGCTCCTATAATAATATATTATGTATTCTGTGCAGAAGGTCTGACTGCACATTGGCCACTTGTCACGATGCACACAGACAGAAACCTAGTGTTTCTACATTTCAATTTGTCCATCGTATGTTCCTGCGGACCACCCATGCATGGTAGGCAAAAACAAAAGAGGGCAATGTCTGTGTGCGTGTCTCAATCCTAAGAGACCACAATCCACCCCTACCTTTCCTATATTTACCCATATGTCCTCCCCACGTCCTTATTTTTCTATGGTCCAGAACTACTTCGGAAGTAGAACGACGCTACTACAGCACAAACATGCACCAGTATGCATGTGTTTTCTGGAATTATTTTGTAGATTAACTTTTGTATACTACTGTTATCTTAACTTTGTAGATAAAATAATATTATTCAATCTATAGTGGATTACAGAAAGGCCTTTTCAATACCCAACGCTCTCAATGATTACAATTTGTATTCTTGAAGGTCTGATCACTTTATATAGTAGTTTTCAACATTTTATGAATCTCTCTGTATACACCTTATGGTATTATATATAATGAATGTGTGACTCTTTCCAAATATGGAGTATACTCACAAGAATATACCATTATTTATTTACGTCCATACTTATTCATTCAATCACTCCATTTGTTTGTTCCCCTTTTAACTCATACAACCCATTCAACTTGGATGCATTTTACATGCCCTGTAGGTGTACTCATCTTACAGGTTGAGACAGCCCTACCTGTCTGCAGGTTTACCTGGGCGTGTTATCTGCAGGTCCCTACCTGCAGGTCCCACCTCCCGCCTCGATCCTCACCATTCATCACACCTGACGGTCGTGGGAAACCCACAACACCTACCTGCCTACTGGAGAGGCGGGAAGGAGCATCTCCCTCCAACAGAACAGTCTATTGTTTTGTTCTTAGCCTCAGAGATATCGTCTATAGTTATCAATGAAATAGCATTTATGCAGAGAGAATGAAAACTGACTATAGGCCCTGGCATTGATTCATTGCATGACGTCCACATTTAATCCCACGTGATATTACCATGAAGACACTGTTATTAGCTGCAAGGTTATATATACCCAATATAAGTATACAGATATTGTTTCAGATATGGGATAATATGACTATGATAATAATAGTATTCCCACACAGTTATTCATGATATCTGGACGAATATCCTACCCCAATCTCGGTTCATTTTTCCTTCTTGTATCCTTCACATATGATATCAAGTTTCCTAATGTATTTTTTTAATTAGGCAACAAGTGTCCACGCCTGCCTGAATGTGTCTATTTTTACCCCAGTCTTGATTAATTTCTTTTTTTATTATTCACAAGGGCATCAATCGGTTCCCTGGTTGGTATACCTTAGAATTCTCAGACGATATAATTATCAATTATACTTTGACGTTGGATGTTTTATTGTTATCTCAATACGTCATACTGAAGAAAATCAGGAGCGTGACCCTATAAATCAAAATTATAATAGGAAACTTACCAAATGCCCATGCATTGATAATAAGACATATTCTATGTATAGATTACCTCTGACCTTAACGGACCTATTCTGACTTCGGAAGGTCCATTAGCCTATTCTTTATGTCCTCACAAAACGATTCGCTTTGTGAATATGATCTACAGATATGGTTTGATGCCCAGTCTTATCTTGTGGCGATCTCAACGCCGTATAGCCACAATGGAACTAAGTATCCTAAAATTGTAAGGACATACATCAAATTCCTTTGGACTTTGTCTTGGTATGTGCAGCCATACAGTCGAGGTGTTCACGTATATCATCAAATATTAGCATTCAAAGAAAAAAATGGTCTTATGTTCAAATGCATGTACACATCTACAAAGTAAAACCTAGGTTTTTATACAACCAGAAATACCTCTTCTCGAAAAGTCCGCAAACGTAGACAGAGAAAGAGCTATAATTTTTAACGGTTTATTTCGACATTACAATTTCTGTCTAGTTACTCTGTCAACGTGGGCAACACAAATTCAAGGAGAATTGCAACGACAAGGGCAAATACATATTATTTATATCACAATCGTATTACAATTTTAGATAACAACCTATGCAGTTTTCTCCATGATTGTCACAACTTTTATGGCAATTTTAGATTACACCATATGTGGCCAATTTTTCTGTACCATTTTATTGTTTCTTTCCAATGCAAATTCTTTTGATTACATAATCGTTCTTCCAATAGTTGGATGAAATAAATGTAAGCGAACATGGTACGTATATAGTATGATTGCAAGACCGAGAACAACAAGCCTTCTTAATTAAACACATTTGTTTCTTCAAATCATTCATTAACTCAATATCTATAAACTATTTGTTTCTCCATTGGAAAGTTCCAATCCATGGACATTTTCTTTAAAAACATTATGATAGTCGCATAGTTGTCAACACATCTCTCCAATGCGTCTTTCTCGGACTGTTCATCACTCCTGGCTCCCAGACCTCCTGTCACCTGTACCCCTCAGATAGAGACAGGTGTGTACAGGTGTGAAGGCCCCCAGAGGACCCCCTGCGGTCTGTTATGACACACCTGTCACGGGTAAATGTCTTTGATGTTTCACAGTCAGATAACGCCTGATAATCGGCCGACACAGACATCAAAGTCGATACCCTGACCCCCGGGGCCCTTACCCCAACCCCTGCCCGGCCCAGGGTAACTGACGAGAGCCTTGCTACAAGGTTTTAGTGGAACGTGACAGTATTATATGAGGCATGACGACTTAAACACCAGCCCTAACGGTATTGTGTGGGGAAAATTATTATAATTACAGTTCTTTAAATTTTAATCAGTTAAAGGATGAGGCGCATACTTTCGAGAAGACTTGAGGTTCTTGATATGTTCGCATTAATGTCCTTTGTTTTTTTAAAGGAACGTAGGCCTAGAAACAAAAAAAAAATGAAAATTTTCAGGTAATGAATTTTTTAGGTGTGGATTGGTAACTCTGTGTATTGAGAAATGCATTGGTTTTCAAGAATTCAAACAATGCAATTTGTGATCTTAGTGAGTCTATATATACACGATACACGTTATTTCACTCGAAAGTATATCGACTCTGTGTACGATCTGGAACCCAAGTCTGGAATATCAATTGGTCAGGGCGATTGTACTGAAGTGAACTATATAAAAGGTTCACATTTCAGGCATTCCCCAGCCATCTTACTAAGGTTACTTGGTCCCATAAGAAGTCACCGTAGGCCTCACCGCTGACCTGTCACAGGCGAACCTGTCAACTAAGCGCATTGTTTGAAACGTAGCTGATGGATAGAGGACAAAGTATAGGAAAAAGATGGCGGCGTGTCCATTCTATTTACCAGTTTGTTAAGGACCAGTGCCAAGCTCCTGATGGAAACCACACTGCTCCGGAACAGAAAAACCACCTGGACATTCCCCGTCTGGTTAATATAATGATTCATGCTGCACAGGGTTTGAATCTAGAGCTAAAAACGCATGCCATTGTGTGCCAATTTTAGTTTACCAGCCTTTAGATTACCAGCTCGGATTTAGAATACAATACAAGCTGATTTGATTAGAGGGAGGGTATGGGATATAATTATGTATAAATAGCATGTTAAGACAAAGTAACATGTATTTATATGTACATAATTTATATACCATAAAAAAATTGATATTATTATATCTATTGCTTCAAAGATAAAGAATGTAATATGCATCAGGCATTACCCCAATAAAGTAAAATCACACAAGTTCCGCGTGAAGTCCCGATACATGCACATCATTTTACATTATTCTAAATACTGCTCATATGCATTCTTTTTATCATTGCGTATATCATCTCCGGACCCTGTGTATAGTCGCCTCAAGTCTGATGCTGTCACATTGCCGTGCCTCATGAATGCACCATATAGAAAGTGTCTCCGGGCAGTTTCCCTTTGCACGTTTCCGTATAAGTCCCATTGATGCCCACAAATGGTATGTCGTCACAACGCTGTCAAGGGCTTGCAGCAAGCAGCATTCTGGGAAGGAGGCGTGAGAAGGCAATGTCAGGACTGCTTTGTCATGCACGTGTTTACCAGAAGAATGTAGAAAACATATTGTGTGTCGTGTTGGTGCTGAACAGGCATTGTTTATTGAAATGACCCCCATCACCTCAGTAAAGCATAGGGACATAGGATACAATTTAGGCACCTTGATGAATATTTGCTAAGGTCGTTCTGATCCTTGAGGTACACAGAACTAATGTTGTAGATCAATCAATGAATATGCAAAGGCAATCAGTAATTGCAAATACATCATCAACTCAGACATGTTCTGTTTTACTTAAGGATAGACAACTGTTGATAACGGGTGTTTTGTGAATGTCGGGGTATTCTGCTTACCATTTCTAGGCACTATTAATATCCTTAAAATATTATACATCACTAAATAGCTAATAAAGAATCCTTTCTAGTGATATGAATTGTAAAGATAGTCATTGATCATGCCTGTGTATGAATTTCGGGAATTTTGAAAAATCTTTTTTTGACTACTATTTTTTGAACAAGGATATCTCTCTTAATAATTTATTTACAAACTTGAAATTTTCAATATATATAGAAAAGGGGCATTCAGAGGGAACCGTGTCTCAGATTTTTTATTTAGGTCTTAGTTTTTGTTTTATGAAACCTAGAAAATTAATAATAAAAAAATGACAAAAAGTTTCCCGTTTTTTGTGATAAAATAAAAACTAGGACCTAAAAAAAGATTCTGAGACACGGTTCACTACACAAGAACCTCATCAGGAGGCATGCAAAGTTTGAAGTCCATAGCCCTTATATTAAGGGAAATATCCATGTTCAAGAAATAAAAGTCAAGAAATTGGTTTTTAATTCATTATGTCAGGGATATTTGTTGAAGCTTAACTTTACTTATATAGTTAGATAGGCAAAATTATTACCTTTCTTTTTGTGTATGGCACGATGCTATATCTCAACAATTACGAAAATGAGGGGAGAAAGTGTAAATAACGCCTTGCCTACAGTTGTCTATCCTTAATAAGGTCTACAATTAGTGTGATGGGCACATAGAGGGGCTGACGTCACTTGACGGTCATCGTTTTTGTTTGGCAATAACGCCGAGGTTTCCTTGATGTGTTTCCAGGGGCAGAAATGCAAGCAGGTAAAGACCCAGTGACCTACAACTGTCAGGTGTATGAGGCCCTGCAGAGAGACAAGTCCACAGGAATTGACCTTCGTATTTCGTCACCTCTCTATACAGTTGTACACTCTGATGCCTGGATCGAAATTATTCGGAATCTTCTGAGTAATAAATGGGAAATGTGGCTATGTCTAACACTTTGATGATATGAATCATTTAATTAGATGGGGGCAGAGATGAAACACGATGAGTCACATGCCTTGGAGTGTACCAGGGTCCCCACAGCACAGGGAAACAGGAAAAATGGCAAAATGAAAATTCCCTGACAGGGGAAACACAGGGAATTTGCAGATTTTAACAAAACACAGGAAAACAAAGGGGATTTTATTTGGCGAACTTCCGCAATTCCTTATTCTCAAAATATTAGGGATTTGACTTGTTGTTGGATTGTCCAAATTTTTCTGTATGTGAAGGCTTTTGAATTTGAAGGACTTGCTGGAAATGACACAGGGAAAAAATGCTGTGGAACAGGGAACTTTCAGGAAAACACGGGGAATTTGAACACGAAATTTGAGTGGGAAGACCGAACCCTGTATATAGTACGCGTGTCATTTTACATGTGCGATGTATCCGTGGCTCTCGTTCGCGGAAAATGTATTGTTTTCAATATATAGGTTTTGGACCAAAGGTCATTAAGCAAAATGATAACAGCAACCCTAACACAAGTAACAGTGCCCTTCCCTTTTCAAAATCCTAGATGCGCCACTGCGTACATGTATACAATATAAATACTAATAAAATGCGATTTTTGTTGTAGTTGGTGATGCTTTTATACATAAATTGGACGTTTGCGTAGCAAAAACAAACGAACGTGTATAGATCTATATAAAATGCAATTGCAAATCATGACAAAATATGCAAGTAGGCACACTTAATTCAGTCTTATGTATTTGTCATCTTGAACCCAAAGCTCAAAGTGACACTCACTTGGAAAGGTATAGGCCTACGTATTCTGATTCTATACATTTGGAATCTCTTTGCCATGCGAAACATTGCTGACCATGTGTCTACCCACATCCTGTTTTTCCCCTGATTCTATCTACTCCTTTTACCTCAAATCAGTTCCCATCGGCGGCCCTAAAATTGTGTTTAGCCTTTACTACAGTTTCCCATGTGAGCTACTTAACTGGGTATCAGATGACAAGCCCTAGATTGCCCTGTCAAGGTGAGTTACTCAGAGTTACTCACCCTGGACTTGGGGCCCAAACAGACTACTAAATAACCCGCCAGAGAAAAAACGATTAGACAAACTGAAAAATAGCATACGCTCTATAAACTGGAAGCTGTGTGTACATTTTGTTTTTGAAAGGTTAAGTTCCATGTCCAAAAAGTTTAACTTTTTGTACCGTTATATTTAGTTTCAGTCTGTTTATTATCTCAGTCCTGCACTTTGTACTCTTACAATCCCAACCGCCTTTACATGGCATATTGTCCCATATTGTAGGCGTTTTGGCCCGGAGATTCGTCTTACATATAATTTGCATTCTTGATATCATAACTGTCTTCTTGTACTAATTTCAAAAGCGGCATTATTGTCAAGCCAGGTGTAAGGGTGAGACGTGTTAAAGTTAAGTACGTCATTATGGGGGTGCATGGATGCCTAAAATCGACACGGCGACAGGGGCCTTTCTTAAATTCGACAGGGCGACATGGCCGTTTCTTAAAATTGACAGGGGACAGGGCAATTTAGTGACAAATGACATGACCCTTTTCTTAAATTCGACATGGGACAGGAGCCTTAAAAAGATAGTGACAGGGGACATGGCTGTTTCTTAAATTCGACATTGGACAGGCCTCTAAAGACAAGTATAGGGACAGTCGACACGGCCGTATTTTAAATTCGACACGGGACATGGGACCCCCCCCCCCCCCATCTACACCACCGTCATTGGACTTTTGAGTTTCAAAATAGCAATACCTACTAAAGTTGCGTCATAAGGATGTTTATACATTCAAGTGTCAGTTTTTAAAAGTGGTGCCAATGAAGAGATGACCACAGAAACGACCAAAAGGGGTTAATTCATTCTTCAACAATGATATTTCTTACATAATGTATACAATGTAAGATTATCCCTGTCCCCAAAGAAAGGGATGCAGCAAACAGGAGACTTGTAATAGAGTACACCATTTTAAGATTATTAATGTCATAGAATTCATGGTGATGGTCGTAGTTCATCTAAGATTATTTCATTAAATTGACCATCAGGTATTTTAATATCATATCATGCATTAAAATTGAACCATGCTTCTGAGCTATATAGGTATAGGGGGTTCCTAGACCTTTTCTAGATTAGACTAAATTTTAGGGGCAAACTATACTTAAATAGGACAGTTGGGGTTTATATCCAATGCATGGTGTGGATGACAGACCTACGACATTATACAAATTAGTGAGCATGTTCCTATGCTTAAATTCCGGCTATAATGAGGCCACACAGGCAGAACAGGGGTCAAATAGCCAAGGGAACCCTGCTAAAACGGCTATAGTCATCAAACGAAACGCCACACCACCGTAAAATAGGAATTCCGCATGCCGGGGGCGGCAGGGGCCTGTCACGCGCCCGCTGAGGAGAGAGGGGCAGTGAAATCGGATAGGTCGGGGGGTAAGAACTGGTGAAAAATTAAGCTAATTATTTGTGATCGATCTCTGGGGTCACGCCTCCAAGGTCAACGGCCATGACTTGCAATAAAAGGGAGTCACCGAACCCTACCTTTATCGCCCGTTTTATGGTTAACTTGGAATGGGAAAAGGGAAAAACAGTAATTCACCGAGTCATATGAGGAGGTCTGAGTTGTAAAAAAATGTATGTTGTTAAGAGTTTGAAGAGATGTGTGTTGAGGTTCCTCGCAAGTTTGGTTGATTTTATTTGACAGATATTGATCTGTTTTAAAAGTAAAGTTATGGGCTTCCTGATCAAACAAACACGTAATTGTGCTCGCGTGATGGAATGCTTAGAGACATTTACGATGACAGAAGCAGGGATTTGTAAAAGAGCAAGTATCTAAGAACAAGGGTGGCATGGTTTGTGAAATGTAGATTAGAAATCACTGCTTTTGGTCCCGGGCTTCTAAACCTTTTTATCTAATTGATGTTGGCCCTTTTGTGCTTATTCTGCAATATTTGACTGATTGTTTGATTCTAAAAATGTGGTTTGATTGATTTGCATGAATAAATTCAATTTGCAACAGTTTTACACCAAACCCATTGTAAAATACTTCAAATGGATCATGCAAGGTTGTCCTTATACTGAGTTATAGGCCTAGGCCTAATTCCCTTTGGGCGACCTCTTGAAATGTTCCTATATCCAAAGTTTTTGAAAATCATCAAAGAATAGTGACCAGTGAAGTTGCTTTCATTCTTCCCGAACAGAAAGGCTGCAGTGGCCATGCAGCCGCAGGATAAACGATTTCTTCTAATCTTTATCTCAAAATCTCACGCCACTCACAGCAAGATTCACTAATGAAAGGTCGGTCTAAACCTCTGATGGCTTCCTCAAATGGCCAATCAGCAGAATTAGCTACCTCCCAGGTGGATTGAGAGGCTTCAGGGCGAAAATCAGCTGCTCGGTTGTGAGACGCTACAATCAAATCAAAGTGGGGGTCAAGCAGACGACATTTTCGAAAGCGTTGCCGCCAGCGGTCTCAACATGGCGCTTGTGACTTTGGCCGCGCGCCTCGTCTCTAATTAAGTCCACGACAACAGCGCGTCTCGGTAGGTGGCGTGGCGGTTGCTATCGGCTTTCCCTACAGGTGGGGTCCGCAGGTATCATGGCCGTGTCGACCTGTCGCCGCGCCCTGTCATTACTCCACTATCTAGGCCCATCTCAGCCTAGTCGCGCCTCATCCGCGCTCGCCAGGCCTAAACGGTCGCCAGCCGCCGTCACCCTCGGCTGCTCTCCGAGAGGACTTTTCTTGTCATAATGAGATGCCACCTCGGGATAAACCATCTAGATTAGATGTAATGAATTGTGTAAATGCGTGAATAGATATCCAGGTGCCTCTGGTGTATCTATTTTAAATTCCTGGGTTCTTTTTTTTTCAAACAGTGAACCAGAAGCTCTGCGTTAATGCATCCCATGCACATAAGAAACAATTTCTGACAAAGTTGAAATTTCGAATTTCAATGGTATTTCACTTCGATGCGTCCTAATAATATGTTTGAAAAGAGATTGATAGGTATTAGGGCCCACAGAATAATATTCTGGCTTTTGGACCAATGTTCTACAAAACCGGAAATAGGCTATATATATTAGATCTTGCAATACAATTGACAACTTGCAAGGATTACGTACGCCCTAGGCCTATATGAATTAATTACCATAAAGATGTACGTCAATTTTATTAACGGAAGTCATATTCCCCTAAAACCTATGCATTGTTTTTCAATATACACCTTTTTTTCATGAACCTGCGCAGTGAACTCTCCCATATAGAAGCCTTGATACCAGACTGCAGAGACCCTTTCCGCACCTCCTGCTATGATTTCGTAGCAATCGGAAGGTATGGGTAGTGTGGCCTTTTTCCCAGCGATTCCCATTGGAACCCATATGCCAATTGATTGTTCAGGCCTATTCCGCTAGCAGGGCGCTACACTACTGAAACATAAAGGCCTGTGTATGATGAATGGATATGATACGATAGGAGAAGGAATACCTATGGCATAGATGTAATATAGTATTGGCAATTTTGCAAAATCCTTTGACCTCAATTCATAGGGTTTATCAATTAGTTGAAATCAACTTGATATATATGGCCATCTGTTATGTATATTTTGTCTTGTGAAATGAGTGTAAATTCATAGTGGGCATACGCATAGCACTCTTAGACGGTATGACAGCAAATCAAGTCAGCTGAGTACGCAATTAATCGTTCTTTTATCATCCTATAGGCGTGACCATTTAACTGCTTTGGCAACCGCTGAAGCATTCTTGACGTGGTTGTCTCCAGGTGAGATTATACTTGGCCAGCCTCCACGTACCTGGACGGTGTTAACGTCGTTATCGTTCAGTCTGCTGTCGCTGCCAAATCGGTAATCTATGGAGAATTACTGATAAAGGTGACATTAACCTCAGAATTGCAAAGGCGCCAACGAGATGGTGCAATGTAATGTCTATTTTATGTATTGTGTTTATTTATGGGTGATAGCACTGAGATGACCAAAGAGAATGGAATTCGATTGTAAGGAAATTTGGCTTCGCATTGCATTGCATCCAGGTTTTGGCCAATAATGTAACAATTGTCCTCCAATAACCCTATGTACATTGGAAACTAGGCAGTGAGGCAATTTTTAGAGTGTATTTGGAAAATGTATACATGTACACAGCATAATGATTACATGTATTTTCTTCTTTTTATTTTTTCTTCATATTACACATAGTAACCTGTCATTTACCATAGAAACCTCTCATTTGAACATAATCAATGCTACCACAATGCTGAAAACTCTTCACACTAAACTTGAACAATGTATTAAGGTTGCTTTGCAACCAATTCTGAAATTGAGTTGCTAAGCAACATGCTGTTGCTAGGCAGAACCAATGGTCACTATACTATTCTTTATGAAAACTGGGTTGCTAGGCAACCAATAACAATCTTTTGAATTTAACCATTGAATTGATACTGTTGTATCTTCTTTTTCAGGGTACATGGTTTTGGTAAGTTTATATTTTATGTTATATTTATGGTGGGGTTGCTATACAAACTAACTTTGCCATGGCAATTTTACTATATTAGGATATAAATCCCTATCATATCCCTCTTACATAATGTGCCTCAATGTATCTCAACTAAGAATATGAAGTTTCATGATGTTTCCTCAAATAACATTTTCACAATTTAAGCATTTCAAAAATGAATGAAATACTGTAGCTAAGACTTCAGAAATCTAAACAAGAACAGGAAAATCTAATGGTGAGGTGCATGCTGGGAAATCTATTCAAAATAGCTGCCCCCAGTGGGGAACCCAGGAGTATTCTATTTCCTCAATAACCTTTGAATGCCTATCCAATTTTAATGCTGTTTTGACTGAAAGAAAGGCAAGATTTATTTAGATTATTGTTGTAGTTTACCACTGGTATTCCCCTTTGAAGTAATACTATCGTCAAACATCTCAAATAGCAAATATTTCATACCTAGAAATTTCGCCCTGTTAAAGGTTACTCAGGGTTCAATGTGGCCCACTGTCACCTTGTTAACGTCTAGGTTCTGTCTCACCTG
This sequence comes from Lepidonotus clava, assembly GCA_936440205.1. NCBI lineage: Eukaryota > Metazoa > Annelida > Polychaeta > Phyllodocida > Polynoidae > Lepidonotus > Lepidonotus clava. The sequence continues at coordinate 38,474,210 of OW387141.1, forward strand.
ACTCCTGTTACACCCTGACCAAGGTAATGAGCCCCGACCCAGGAGGTCATATATCACAGGGTTATGTAAGATGGGGACTTCAAAGGGCCCGTCCTGTGTCCGTAGGTAAGGGCCGTGAAGTGATCCTGTGACGGTAACGTCCCGGTGGGTCCTTTTACCCCAAGGTAACAATTACAGGGGAAAGACAGGGATGGATACCAGCAGGCGACCGTTAGGGAGATCTAGAGCAAACTCGAACTTTTGATTATACTGCCTAGAATGCATCATGTCCCTTGTCTTAAAGAGTACTGTATTACATAATCAATACATTCAGGCAAGTCACAAAATCATTACATTTAGGCACTTCACTATGCAATCCTTCCTGGGTTTGTAATGTTGAAGCAGATCACACACACACACACACACACACACACACACACACACACACACACACACACACAAATATATATATATATATATAATTGATTTGTTTACAGGATATCAGTAAGATCGAGACTTAAAATCCGTAGGAATTTCAAGAAAAGAACAATACAACGTTTTTTGGGGGGACTTTTGGAATTTAAAAATTCAGGTATTTTCCATAGAAACCCAAAGTAAATACCTCAAAAGTTTACAATCCCCTAACTGAAAAACCAAACGGTAAAACTTGTTTTCCCTCTGGCTATGTATTCATGATGTATTAAAGAAAATTCTGAGGAGGTATGGAAAAAATATCACAATAAGAAAAATATATCACAATAAAAAAATATCACAACAAGTTAAAATCCTGACGAATAGGTACAAGTACCTTTAAATAGATACAAGCTCAGGCAGATCCACTTTACAAAAGTTAAGGCCCTTAACACTGAGGTCTTCATCTCTGTTTATATCGTACCTGGATTCCCAGGGGTGACCTCCTGCATGGATCTTCCTGACTTAGGAATGGCGCCCTTGCCGGCGCCTGTCCTCATGGCGTCAGCATGGCGTTGTTGTTACGTCAGTCATTTACTGTCTGAGGTAAATGATGGTTAAAGATCAGAGATCAAAGGGACCGCCCTGGTGACGTCACAACCTTCGTCATGGTTGGCTGCAGCTTTGTCTTGACTACAACCGCTCGTAGGTTAATTGCCGCCTGAAGGCCAAGGCCTTCTTTTTGGTGTACCAAGGTATAACTTGTAACTATAGTGTTCCATAGCTCTTAGTGAATTCATAAGCATGATAAAACTTTGAGGTTAAGTAAAGAATACGAGAAATTAACTAGGGAACAACACTGATTGGTTTGAAGTCACGGTTTGTAATTCGGAGACCCCAATTATTGCATTTACCATTGAGCAATCGCTTTATTATCCTCATCTGATATATTCTTTTATTTCTAGACGTATGTACAAATTACACAAATGCAGTACTTTTCTCTTCGTTTTATTTCTGCAGTCATTGTGCTTATAGGTCTGTGCACATCTGAAAGATCTTGGGCATCCCATATAACACGCGCCACTTGTCTATTTTCACAGACAATAGAATATAAGGCCGAATTTCGAAGCTTCCGTGTTAAGCAATAACGTGAAGTAAGTTGATACTGTTAGTATATATGCATGCTTTAGATCCTTTACCCACTAGTATGTCTATATTCACCTATAACCCTTTACAAGGACATACGAAAATCTATACAATATTGGTATATTTTGTCGAGATAATCTTGTCTTGAATTTTGTCCTGAAAAGGTGCAGGTAGGTTGAACCACGCACCTTGCCTCCTATCTACCTTCAACACACCATACTGGGTGGACGACTACCATAGGGAATCTTTTTCTCATCTAGAACTGGCTTCATGGACAGTTGTGGGGTGACATCTCGCCCACTTACAAGTATGGCGAAGTACAGATCAGACATCCCAAAGCCCAGACCAATCTCACTACTCTCCTTAATGACCTTCCTTTCTACCATTTTCATGGCCACCTTATCCACCTTCAGCAGAGGCTGGATACCAAAGACAGCCACAATGTGCACAAGTTTGGAGAAGCCGACCACAACGCAAAGTCCCATGTTAATCATTACAGCCATTTTCATGCCACTCTCTCCTGAATCAATACATTGCACTGTATAACGATTAACCCTGCCAAGATGCCTAATCTCAAAGTCACACATAAATGGATTTTCCGACTCTGACAGTACCTCAGGGTTATAAGTAGTGTAGGTGAAATAAGCAAAGAGTAACCATAAGAAACAACCAGCAATCTGAACTATTATATAGGCAGGGGCTTTGCTGAATGACCTGTGAAGGTTGTATGAGAAGAGAGCATCAAAGCTGCTGCAGGAAACAATGCATTTGATGAGAGAGTACAGGGCACAGATGAGTAACAGTTCTCCAGCCAGGTACTTCAGGAGCGTTTCATCTTCACTCAGCAGGGATTTCGCAATCCTTCCAGGGGCACCCTCATGTGGCATTAAATCATCTGTGGACACTTCATATCGCGCTGTATGGTTCTGAGAACAGATTGTATCGGTGTAACGTACCATACTTGATGTGAATTGGGATGGACACCAGCAGGCGACACCTGTGAATCAATCAATTGCAATGTTTTATTATTTTCTTACAAATTAAAGTAATTAATGGGTATATAGCCTAAATGTTGTTTGAAATTGAAATGTATAGTTTACCGGTCTGAATACAGTACATAAGATGAAAGTCCATATTCATACATCCATCAAGACACAAGCTACATAGGTGAGATAGCATTGCAAAAATTCAGAAACATACCACTTCTGCAGGCGTACAGAGCTGTTCCTGCAGTTAGTAGCACCACAATCAAAGACAACTTCTGCACCCACTGATCCATTTTGCCACCTATTTAAACCAAGTCACATTCCTTATTATCTACAGAAATCCAAGGGTATGATATTTAAACAATTTACTCAATTTATTTTTTATAAGGATACATAAGGATAACCAGAGAATATGTATGTGTATGTGGAATATTGGTCCATGTATCCCTTGAAAATAAAAATAATCTAAAGAGATAAGAGACCGAATTTGCATTATGATGTCATCATGCACATTCCATTTTTAGCAATAAACAACTGTTTCAGATGCTTCCTTCAAAGTACATTATAGGATTGTAAAGTTTTACCTTGGGATGTGTCAGTCCGTCACTCTGGTGTATAGTGTAGTAAGTGACCTATGCCAGTGGGAAATGACCCTATCCTTTATATCAGACGATGAGGGCAATTTGCTGTATTTCCCATCGTATCTGCCTTTGGTGTACTATATTTTCGGGCAAGCATATCTTTTTTGCCTCGTGGAAGCAAATTTGAGTCTCCACAGGCAATTAAAGAAGTACCAATTCCATACAAAGTTAACCCTACCGTTTTAAGCTTATGAAGTCGAGTACATATAATGTGGTTTCGTTAAATAAGAGTATGTCCCTGAGTAAAGGATAAAAGCGTCACAGGATTTACAGTGCTTGCACTATTACCCTGCACTTTTCTGGCTATTTGGACCACCAGTATTTGCCTTATTATTGAGGCAGGCAATTTGTAGTCTGATGCTACCATGTTTAATATGTGGTGTCGTTTAGGACAAAACAGGTCAGAGAACCAAACAGAAAATAACAAGATATTATAAGTTGATATTTTAGAGAATCGTATATCATTTAGTCCGGGTAATTTTAGTTATGATTGCACCCATTGGTTGATGCACGTTCACCTAAATTTTAGTCAACACATTATCATCTTCAAATAGATAGGGTAAGGTTGTAGAAAAATTAAAGTATAATAAGGGATAATAAGGCCATCTTACCACAACCTAAAAGGTCTATCTTACTTTATTTGCTTTTTTCCCAAGCTATTCACATTTTCTTTCAAAAATATGAAAGTGAAATTCAGAAGTATATTTTTTCCGTTGATACGATTGCATATTGTATTACCGAAGTGTATTAACTTTTTAATGACGATATATATAATATACACAAATGTGTGAGTGTGTATACGTTGGTGTGTCTGGTGGACATTTTCATGGGGTTATGTGGGAATGCATACAATCAACTTATTTTTGCTATTCATACACATGTATAACAATAAACCTTTTTTTGCTTTTCATACGCATGCATATAATAAACCTATTTTTGTCATTACTAATTTCCGGCATCGTTTTATCGCCTCTATGACCATAACGGCACGCCTTCCGATGAAGAGGATGGAAGTTTTTCTGTTGAAATAATATTTCGTTGGCGTACGTTTGTGTGTGTTTGTGTGCGCGTAATATAGCAGGGATTTTGTTTAGAGATATACTATATTAGTAAATGTCATTTACCATAGCCAAGAAACATGTACGGTTATGAAAAGGAAGTGAGTAGGGGTGAAGGGTTATTGGCCTTCGGGGTAAACTATAGAGACAATAGAATGGGTGGCTTGTTTCGTTAACCTACATAGAGAATGACTGATGGGTTACTTAACTGGTGGTCCCTGCCGTCATATAGGCCCTGAGAGCAGACAAACCATAATAGCAGCCCCTATAGGATGCATTGGGCAGGAAATCAGGACTCGGATATTTTAGGGTTTCATACACACTGACTGATGACTGAACAGCGCCATATATATAAACATGACGTCATATCCTTATATCTAATGTGAAGTAAGCGAATATAGGACTACATCAACACTAAACCAGTATTTTGTGTTGTTTAAATCTCAAATCCAAACAGGATCAGAAATGCACCACCCATATCGGATAACGAGGTGGTTACGAGCTCTCGTTCAGTAGTATACCTACGTAATGATCTTCTTAAAGTGTTTTCAATTAAAACATATCTGTATAATGATTATATTATAGGTAAATCCACCCATCCACCTAACGGTTTCCGCTAGTGTTGTTTGCTATAGGCCTATGCAGGCTGATCATTTACAGACCCGGAGACTGTTCTATTTTACATAGGATATACATTAGCTTTGTATATATCCGCAGCACGGGGTAATTTGCAGGGGGATATCGATCTGTTCTCAATATGCCGTGCTGTGTACATCGACGTTTTCTATTTGTATTTCTGATGGTTAATCAAAATAGACAGAATCTTTTGGAAAATAATTTATGTTTGAGTGTGTAGCCTTTAATTCAGGTATTTCTAGTAATACAAATTTCACAAAGACGTTATGTCACAATGTATTGACGCCCGAATAATGCAAGCGTGAAGAACAGGGAAAGTCCCATGGCCAATTAGAGCCTGCATGTGGACATCACTGTATACAGTGGCATTTCTTTGGTGCCAACTCATTACTAGAACTATCAATACTTCATTCAGTATAATGGCATAGCCATATTCCCTGATATCATATGTAATATCAAATTTAAAAAAAAGTCATGCATCGTTTTCCCATACTAGCAAATTTTAGCAACACCATCGTATTCGGCAACATAAAATATTTTTAACTCAGCTTTAGGCCTATAAAATTAATTTCCGAAAGGATCCATTAGAAGTGTATAAATGTACTTAAGTTTTATCATTTGCGTACATCTATTGTTAATCTGCATGAAATAGAAAGTCAACAATCTGATTTGTGAGTGACCCCGGGGAGTGACCACAGGAAAAGCAGTTTCATTGGAGAATCTATTTGCATAAGTATTGATTTTTTTTCAATTATACTTTGTGTGATCTGATCTCCTCTTCTCCGTGTACTCTAAATTGGAAGGCTATAGTATCTAGAGTCTTCTTAAGGATACAAATAAAGCAACGAACCCCTTTTGAAACTGAGGTCTACTTTGGCCCACACCATCCCTTTATCATTGCCCCCCTTTTCTATTGCCTCCACAACTCATTACATTTCAGGGACACGCTACTTGGGACTAAATCTATATAGCAGGACTCACTCAAGAGGTGGCGGTGAATACATGGTCTTTGATCTTGGAATAATGACCGTGAAATAACACTATTTCGTGACGTCATCAAAGCGACGCTGGAACGACGCTCAGGTGGCGCTTTGGGTTGTTGTTACGTCACAAGATGACCGTGACGTGGTAACGACCAAGGTGTATTCTCCAAGCAGGTAATCTGAGAGAATCTTGGAGCGGAGATAACAATGAAACACACCTCTGCCTGAAGTATGGGTGACCATGAGAGGTCGATTGAGTCCGATTAAGGTGGGTTTGGTGTAAACGATCTCATCCCACGCTTTGTTAGGAATTCTTTGTGGTTGAATGCTAGTAACTGAAGCACAGGAAAGATTCAGAAAGGAGTGCGTATAGGCTATGGCTTATTTCTCTACCGCAATAAATAGATTTCTTTATCACCCTTTTAGATGAAACTCTTTCTAAATATGTAATTCATATTAACAAATTTACGGTGTAGGATGGTTACATATTTGGAATTATAGATCATGAAGTCGCAGAGTCTATGTTTGTTATGGCCATATACCCTGAATATATTATGTGTTTTATGATCGGTCACTGGACACTGGGGCATGAGCTACTGGTACCGCGTCGGGGGGCAGGGGCGGATCCAGGAATTTTGGAAAGGGGAGCGCACGTATATATATGTATATGAAAACGGGTCCTGGCCATCCCTCCAATGTATCGAGTTTAACATTTAAAAAGTTTAAATTTGGTCCAAAAAAGGGGGGCGTGCGCTCCATGTGCTGATGTGCCCCCCTCTTTCCGTCCCTGGGGGGTGGGGGGGGGGGGCAGGGTGCTGTCTCCTGGCATCCTGGGATTTGATCTCAATTACTTTATTTCAAATGTACAATGACATTCGAACAAAAAAAAAGTCCGATGGGTTCTGTCATAACAAAATTCTATAGGTACGATGTGTTACTCTCTTCCGTTTCTGATTTAAAACCCATTAGACTTGGGAGCAAGGGGAAGTGCCCATGGAGTAGCTTGGAAAGCCTCTCTTTTGGAGATTGCCATCTCCCTGTGCGATTCTACACACCTTAATATATACGGAGTGGAATTGGGTGTTTAAAACAAACACCTCCTCTCCCTCACACCCCCACGGGGCAGGTTTCAAACTCATTAGAGGCCCAATCCGCGTGTCGGGCAAAGGGGCACGCGTCCCGCCCATACTGTTTACCGAGTACATTGACTCGGATGACCGACAACAAACTGCTGGGGGGAGGGGGCGGGCAGGGCCCTAATACTAATAGGGATGGGGTTTTATTATGGGGGGGTTATATTAGACAGGGGTGTGGGAACGGCCACCTTGGGCTGATGTTTGCGGATTCCACAGGTATAACCACAGGTGGGCTGCTTTATCCCGCACATTCCTCCCAGGGTAGGAATGGTGGAATGCAAGGCATTTAATATATATACCCACACAAAGTTCAAAGGTTTATCTTTTTTTTTTATTCCGGTGTTTTGTTAGACTAACAGTGTTGGAACTATAAATAAAAAAAGAGTAGACATTGCAAAAAATAATGGATTTGTCATAATTATCTCGACAGGAATTTGTGTTTTAGTAATCAAACCCACGTGCATATAGGTTACATGGGATTAAATATTGTTTTTGCAGATATCGCCCCAACTACTTGGGTGGCATTAGAGGTACTAACCCAAATAAGCCTACACGTCTATGAAAGGGTAGATTCGCGAGTATTATTATTGTATTGCATGTTGATACTAACGTTTACTCACGATGTTTACAACAATCTGTCGACGGGTTCCATGCCATTGATAATAATTAAGGTTCCCTTAGAAACGTATATCATATGCAATACCCTTATATATGGAGCGATCACCTTCTCTAAAGGACGGGAATATTGTCCCAGTCTTATTTCTTAATTTGCTTTTATGTATTGAACCACATTCATTATAGGTTAATGGTCTGTCATGTAGGATATGTAATGTACATAATATATTTGTAATAACACATTATACCAAAGTTGTTGTTGATTAGACTCCTGAATGATATGCAAAGCGAGAGAAAATAATGTGCCGGTTCTATCCTGCCCTTAGAACTATAAGCACTTTCCACAATGTTATGAGTATTACCAAAATTCTACGTAGAAGGCTATATATAGATGGAAATTATTCCATCTCATGATGATGATATGAGAATAACCATGTAATAAGCAGTCAAGATGACATGTCTTTTTTTTACTAATGACATCGTACGCGTCATTTTGTGTTTACATATACATGCATTCCAATCAGCCACATATATATAAGTGGGTAATGAAACATTGGCACAGACCTAATTATGATGACCAATAGATATGATGAAACAGCTTGGCGAAATTGTTCACATTTCTTATTCTTGTGTTGCCTAAATATTGCTAATGAGTATGACAATAGTGCATGGGGTACATCTGAGTTACCGTCACTTTGTCACATACATGATCTAAGAAACTATTGCGTCGCATATAACTATATATTTATTCCCAATGCCACTTTTATAAGCGTGTACTTTTTCTACCCTTCTGTTGCTGAGCTCTACGTCATGATATGTCTAATTAAGAACATGGCCATTGATTTAAAGTGTCTGCACCCCTCATGGCTATATTGGTTCCTCCCTCCCTCATTTTCCCAAATGGAGACTCGTGACGGTAAACGAGTGACCACTATTGGTCACTTTATTGCCCTCACCAGGTAATACCTGACCGGCTGCAGACGCCCACCCCTACCATTGAGTAGGTCTACCTATACAGGTGTTGTAGGGTAAGTTCCCACGGCGTCCCACATCAAAGGGCCGACCCCCATACGGACAGGTGTCGTTAGCACCATCGGGCCTGACCGCAGGCACGCCACTTAAAGATCAGATCAGGCCGGAATCACCAGATCGAGCCGGAGATAGGTGTAATACGCCTAAAACTGGGTTTTATTGCCTAAAGTAGCGGCCACCTCCAACACTGATACTTTACATATTCTCCAGATGGCGGCACTGATGTGGCACGTACGCTTTATCTCCATGAATGTACTGCACTTTCCAACGCGAATTTAGAGGCTGGAACTTTGTTTACGTTATTTTTGGGTAAAATTAATGTAAAATTCTATACAAAATAGCATCGATTTGAAATCCTTTTGATTTTTTCCTGGATAACGTATGTATTTGATATGATAAATTAATGGTATAGGGTTGTGCATTGCGTACGTTTTACATAGTAGTCGGCCTCCTTTTAATATAAATATAAAAAGATATATCTACACGTAAATAGAACTGATTTTCTTATAGTCATGTGATAAAATCTTATCTTGTTGAACAAAATTCATGTTCCCCTTTTTTATATACTGAAGCTGTAGGTGCGCTTTCAGTTTGTGCTGGTACCGGTGTATTCTAGTCTTAGTCAAGCCCGTCACATCTAATAATTCCTTGCCTGTTATGCCGATTAACCTTTCTCCTCTGTCTCTACAGTAACTCCCATAGAACAGTAGGACTGTTTGCAGCAGTGTCCTTATGTGTATGGACTTGCTCACGTACGCAGTGATAAATAATATTCTTTTCATCATACAGAAAGTGTAGCAAAAACTTATAACAGAATCTCCCTAGGGAGCGCCACTGTCCGGTCAGCTGCCTCATGGCGCTACCTACCATCATTGGGGGCTATGTGCCTTTTATATAATAACTATTGCATGTAATTCCAAAATCAAAGTACTGTGAGAGAGCTATATTGCTTTACCTTTTTATTTATTCATTTATTTCGAAAGTCACCATAATTTGGTTATAATCAATAACTTGAAATTAGCCCGCACTAGGCCCATGTAGAACGTTCACAATTTTACATGGCTCAGTGGTGCCATCTCGTGACAAAAGTATTCTTTACAAAGACCAATTTGTTTTTGCAATTCACTTTTGCAAGTTTTTTTTTTAACAAAGCATAACTCTACCTACACTGAGACGAAGAAAGATAAAGGGACTATATGTCCAGCAGAAATACATGCTAGTATTGCTACTCAAGTAAATCTACAACATACTATCAAATAGAAAAGGCAGATAGTTCCTGAACATGAACATATGTATTATAAGTAAGGGTGGATGAAGCAGTGATTCAGTAGTTTTCATAATATGTACGACCACAATTGTGGTCGTGAGTATGTGCTATTCACTATAGTGTCTTTTCTCGCGGTCGTATAGAACATACATATATAAGTATATTGTAAGACAATTTATGACTTTTTACTTCTAACTATGAATATACATGTTTTCACTTTATATAACAAAGACTGGGCCTGAGATCACTCTCTACCACAGTACCACTTCACTCTGAGACATCCTTGGGCCATATTTTCGTAATTAATCTGGGTCACCGAGTGAAATTCGATTAGTGTTTTATCATAAGTAATTATGTCTAGGACAAAACTTATTTACATTAATAATTCCCCTTATTGGTTATTTTGCAATGACAATACTACCTTTTGTGGACTATAGAATTTCAAGGTATGAGACCCTAATCAAATTTTATGTGATTAGCTTAATCAGTTACCAAGATATGGCCCTCGGTCATAGAGGTCTGGGGGGGGGGGGAGTGACCAGTGGTCCCTAAAACCTGTCAAAATTGCCAGGCATAAACAAAATGCTTGAGGGAGGCATGCAACATGACCTACTCCATGTCCCTTTTTGTAGATATATTGTGGGAAATGTGGAGTTCAGTGATGTGTGTAGACTTGTTGTAATTAGATCAATTATTGGAGCTAGAACACAGCAGCTGCAATGTGGCATGGGCCATCATCGTAACACTTATTCTACAGTTTTTGAACCGATAATATGGGAATAATACAAATAAAAGCAAGGTCATCTGCAGGGAGGTTACTTGAGAGGGGGGCCTGCTCTGGTACACTGTGTGGTACTGGTCAACTGACATGTACACCTGACCCCTACAGTACTGGTGGCTCTGCATGCTCCCTGGAAGAGGGTAGAGACATGTATACGCTTAGTCTATTAAGTGTATAATAGAAACTGACAATACATTTAAATTGCAAATAAATCTATCTGCTTTGTTTCTAATGTAAATGTTAAACCTTAGTACCAAAGGCACTTGTTCAATGATGATAAGAAAAATTTCCATCAACTTATGGTATTCACAACGGTACTCCCACTAAAGTTATCGACTTCTACTGTATGACGCATCTCGATGGGTCAAAGTATCTCTAAGCTTCGAAGTTTCGTGTAGGATTAAAGCTAAATACTTTTTAAGAATAAATAACATCTAACAATTAGGCCTATATCTATAATGTACATTATACGACTCTTGTGACAAACATCTGGGAACTGTGTTATCAGAATTAAGAGGGGACACATTATTCATTCGTTCATATAATTATGGCTACGTCGTCATAAATGTTATGTTGATAATCACATTTGTCATAAATAATCTATACGCAAGATCCATCATCGTAATTGAGTAAAGTTAATAGTAAAGAAAAAAATACTATAATAGAATTCTGTGTCACATGAGCTCTTGCAATTGGTGAGAACAAGTTGATGCCTTAAAGGGAGCCAAAAACAATATAATTGACAACATTTTCGAAACTCAGATGAATATAGAAATACGTTAGATGGGTCCAGTTAAGGTCAGTGGTAAGGTATTAGCTGTGAGAACTAGCTCATACTGAAGTAGAATGCCACAAGAGGTGGTAATATTTGCATTTGTTTGTAAACAAACCCTATTTTTGCGGATCCACATCAATTGATTTGAGCAAGGAAAACGTGTTTTTAATAAAATTTTTACCATATTTCATGGTTTAGATTTTAACATGGGCCAGGAATAGGCTCAAGGAATGGATTTCCATGGTTATTTGAGTTTGCAAAATTTCATTGAATTTATTGGTTTTGGCTCCCTTTAAAGTTCTTTATTGGGGTTGGTCAACAGTGAATTTATGAAAATCAGGTAGTCGGAGAGTGAAAACTTTCCAGGGGAGATCATATTCTATCTTATGTTTTAAAGTGTATGGATTAAACTTTATCTTTGGAAGCAAACCGGAATTTATTGAGAACATTCGCTTTTGATTTGCCTATCCGTGCTGTGTACATTTTCAATGTTGACAATAATATAATGTGTACCGTAAAGATTAAGGTATAAGCCGTCGCTTTCTCAAGAAGATTTCGTCATTTATTCCAATATCATGACGTGATGAGAATTATTCAAAGGCTACGTTCTGTTTGAAATGTTCTGTTTCAGTCATACTTTGATAATGATTAATTTCCAAAATAAGATTGCAGGTTATATCAAACTGGGGCTTGGATTAGAGGTTTTACAATAGTTTGTCTCCTAATGGTCCCTAAATGTAATCTGAATTACATCTTCCTGTCGGTGTATAATCTCATCTTGCAATGCATTCGGTCTGTCATATTACAGTTTGGTAGTTACCGCCATACTAATAGGCTCTTGTTGGTGGTATCAGATGCACTGACCACCATTATAAGCCATGGCTATGGCATTCAATTGCATTTGCAAATCAATACTAATGATCATCTGAGATTCTAAGTTAGAAAAAACTTTTTGTAATAATAAATGGGAAAATCTATAAAAGATGCAAACACCAGGGTTCATTTAGTCAAAGGCGGTGAAGACTTCTTTGAACAAGGAAGGAAGTTGTATCTATTTCAAGTATGATTTCACAGCAAAGGGACAGAAGAACAATGTGGACGTCACTTTTGCTTGTTTTAGCTACATTTTCCTTTTTTATGCAAGATGGTATGTATAACATTTTTAGCTATATTTAATTTTTAAAAAAAATTATATTCATCTCATTCTTTTTACATATTGAACGTTAGGTTCCGAATTGTTGGACCTGACGGATGGCTATTTGGAAAATGTACAAGGGTTGGCATAAAGGTCCGCGAGATTTGAGGGTAGTGCAAATCTCTGTTTTTTTTTCTAAAAAGACTTGCAGAAATTATTTATCGACGCCATATATATCGTCCAATCCCGAGAACAAAATACTGAAGCAATCATACATATATATTATGTATGTGTTTGTGTGTGTGTGTGTGTGTGTGTGTGTGTGTGTGTGTGTGTGTGTGTGTGTCTGTGTGTGTCTGTGTGTGTCTGTGTCTGTGTGTGTCTGTGTGTGTGTGTCATAAGCTGACGGGTCAAACCATTTACAATAATGAAGGCAATTTTTTTTAATTGCCCTGACCGACATTGCATTAATGTCAAAAAGAAAGTTAGACATTTCATTTGTGCATGAGCTGTCAGAAGTAGTTTTAATTCCAGAAGTCAGTGCGGTGATGTGTCATGCCTGTATCTCCCATATGTTAAACGGTGCAGTGGGCCCTGCAGACACCTGCCCAGAACAGTATGACGACTCGTCCTCTCAGACGCAGGGTCAAGGAGGGTGCTCAGATGATTTTTGTGTAGTAAGTATCTATAACTTGTCCGGATATGATTATCAAACCAAAATAAAAAGCTAAAAGTGTAACATGTATATGGCTGAGTGTTTTCTCTAATAGATAAGCAGAACAAGGTATATCATATCCTTAACTGTGCCTCGAGAATACATTAACAATAAGATAAAAGTTTTAATGAATAAATGCTATCAACTAAAAATCCAAACTTTAACGGAAGCTACCTGCAATAAAATTAAACACTTTATTTCAGTTTTGTCAAAGATAATAATATCAAATAACGAGGAAATGCTATGATAGATGCAAAAGAAAAACCTGCATCCTCGTGGGGACTGTCAACTGTGTAATTATTAGACGTGACTGCATGAACATGGATCGGTGGTTATTGCAAAGACATAATATCATGTTTGCCTCGTGGCTACTGCACATGATTGTATTGAATAATGCCTACAATTAATCAGCTGGGCTTAGATAAAGATTAATAATTATAAGTAGTGCATAAATCTTATTTTCGCATGATTGCTTTCACAGCCGTTCTATTTTACTACAATCGTCCCAATAACGACTGCCCCAAAGCGCAAGTGTGTTTGGAATATTGGTGTGCATATCACAAATTATCCGATTTTTCTTTATTACCAGAAAGGAGATTTCAAGGGAACGGCGAATGGAACTGCAGTCAGGATTGTTCAAAGAGGCTGTGTACCCGGATGCATGGAAGGTAGTCACAAGACCGATGTAGAAGGCTACAAGGGAATTATCACAGTTTCCTGCTGTAAAACAGATTATTGTAATGCTTCAAAATCTCAGAAAAAGGCCACCATGGATATCCTGCTACTCTCGACCTTCCATGCACTGTGTTATCTTTTCTCGGGACTCTCAGGAATGTGGATGATATGAAAATTGGTGAAGAATTCGAAGTGTAACGAGTTTGTTTTTTTCCGGTCTCCAGTGTGGAGTTATCCAAACTGTTAAAGGTAGACAACCCCTTAGTTTGGTTTGCTTTGATTGCGTGCCAATAAAGGCAGAATATTGTCTAATGCATCAAATAAAAGCCTTTTTCCTCTATTTCTATACATGTGTATATTTATGGCGAAAATCGAATGTTAGCACTCATTTTTCTTTCATTTGTTTGTGCTGAAACAGCTCGCTCGATGTTTAAGTTATTGCCCCTTTATTTTCTATAACTGGTGGTACAATTACATAGAACTAAGACCGCATCTTAAATTTGGATATATGATACTCAAAATCATGTCAGTTAATTTAGTACTAAGTGAACGAAATGATTTCTGAGGTTAGGACACATAGTGTAAGCTGGATAATCGCCTTGGGAATGTAGGTTATGCTGCAAAACCTCCTAAGCCACGTAACATCGTAACTCCGGCTCCGCGACGGTTAGTCTCCACTAGGTCTACTTTTCCCATACCGATATTCTTTTTGCAACCTAATAACACAAAATGTTCCACCACATTGTATAATTTTTGCATGTTTATTGAGAAAATGACATGTACAGTTTGTTGCTTGTATTCGGCGACGCGCAGTGCTGCAACTTTTCCCTGGGGGCAGCTAACCACTAAAAGAAAACCTTTGGGAACCAACTCAAATTTGGTGGTTTAAGAGACACTTCCCTTATTCTTCATTCCACGTGTTGTCCCATAATATGTCGCCTTCGACAAAGAAAGGAAAAGAAGACACCCTGGGCTTATGGTTTGTTCATATTTACAAGTAGATATTTTACTTAGGCCAAGGTTGGTCCGCAGGTCTAGCAGTTTTGTTTCCATATTGATAAGTTTTGCCCAGATTCTCTGGGATAAATTCCCCAGTAGTTTATACACTGGAGACTACAGCTGGACATATATCTATTCCAGATTAAGTTTTACCTGTCATACTTGATAGCATATGCAACGACTATGCCATATGAATCAAATACACACTATAAATTCAAGCAAATGCAATTTCGTACGGACTGTATCTGTGGTCAAACAAACCTAGAACTATAATCGACGGTGGGTACTCTTCATGTATTTTCAAAATCTGTGAAATTAACCCAAAAATCTCATTATCATAAATATGTGTACTATCGCAATACATAAATAATCTGGGAATCGTCATTTATACTTCAAGCATAATTAAATGATTAGAGAGGCAAATGAATAGTAATATCAATGGCTTCGATTAACACCACTTATTGCCTATTTCCAGATAGTAATTACGTAGAAAAACGCAAATAAAGCAGACCATTTCTGTACCAGAGATTGAATGCAAACTACATTTACAGCAATTGTCCCTCCCTTGTACATCTACTAAATCAGTATCATACCGAAAAAAAAAGAACTTTTCTGTTTTCACGAGGTTTTCACGAAGTGACCAACAGTATTCACATCAGGAGGAAGGAAGGGTCAATGGAAAATAATTCATAACTGGTAAAAAATAATGCTTGGCTGAATACCAGTAAACTGGAATACTTGGTATTCAATATTGCTGACGAGGTTAGGATACAATGGCAAGACACAGAATTGGTCCGGATACAAAAAAAGTCGTTTCTGGTTTCAGTCAACAGAGTCGAAAATGGAAAAAAGGGAAAGAACATGGCTCAGAAAGTATAACACAGGGTGTTTAAAGTATAAAACCTCATGTGATTATCCCTTTTAAGGATAATAATGACTTTTAATTACATGTATTAGAATGTCCGATATATACTCAACATACACTCGACACATTGTCACGAGAACCATTTAAGATTTTCCACTTCTAACTTACAAATAACATACAAACGAAGATGCATTTTCTGCGATAGAACCATGCAAACAGTGTACATGTATATTGTTTAAATTCACTTATATCAGGTTATTGAGAACAAGGGTACAATGCTAGTTAAATGTTATCAGCCTGTTAAAACCTAATCAATCTAAAGCATTTCTTTAACTATGAAACGCAAATGTTGAGTTACGTGCACAACCAACTGAAATTGGAGAATGGAACTTGGAAGGCTGAAACATTTCTTTGGCGAATAGTGGGACCATGTTCCAGGCGAACTAAAACATAAGAATGGTGACCACAAGAGGTGGTTTATTCCACTTTCAGGCGCACTAACAGAAATGTTTTTGTCCATGTTTTATTTACCACTCACTTGAATGGCGTCCTCGCCATGGTGGGACTTGGTAAATGTGAAGGTATTTAACTGTTTTTCTGTAATATGGAGCAAACAATGTGCGTGATATGGGACTTTGGTTGGTAGATCCAGCAGAGCAGACTGGCAACGTGCATTTGATAATACCGGGTGACACCCAACTTGTGCTTGACTATGTATACTCTGTAAAGGTTAGCTTCCCACTGTGTTAAAAAGTTTAAGAATCATTTCTACTCTACTTGAAAAAAAAGTGCCCTCTTTTTAGGTTTCATCAACCATGTCCCGAACTTCCAACAAATCTACAACACTCCAGTCCAGCAACCGACGTTTTAGAAACGTGCTCAAATATTGAGAAATAGCTGGTCGGCGCAGAAACTGAGTCGCTCCTTTGGTTGTCTATCACGTTGGAGGAGTCGCTCAGACCTGATCGTAAACCAAGTGAAGTCTAGTTTTAACACTGAATACGGACTCTACATCCTTATAGGTAGAGTGGTAGGTAAAAAAGCACCAGATAACCTCAGCGGGAAAAAATAAAATGATTAAAAAAATAATAATAAAATGGGACGAGGGGTGGTGTAAATAAGTCAAAACTTGCTAGGAGATGCAATGATCCACGTCTCTGGGACTATACACAACCGCCAGATAACTCGGGAGATTCATACCGAGTGTTAAAAAGGAAAGTAAAATCGCTATCATATTTACAAGAGCCCAAAACCAGTCCAACCGAAGAATAATCTACATCATACGTGCGGAAATACTGTCTTTTTAAATCGGCTTACATTGTGCATGGTTATACTACACGTGTGACTCAATAGTTTGGTGTAAGAAATACAGAAGAAGAGCCTCGTCTTTAGTAGTACTTTTGAAAATATTCCAAGACCCAAACGTTTTGGTCTTATGTTAACGCATTTACACATAACGGTATCTTATGTTGGTTCGGTGCATATTTGTATTAGGACTAAGACATTGGAGACAAACTTCTCAGGTTCAAATCTTTCCAAATGATGGGGGTAGATATAATAAAGAAAAAAAGATACCTCCCCAAATGAACAAACTATTTTAAACTACCAAAGATGAATGCATTCTTGTAGGGACGAATATGTGCTCTAATAACATCATCTACTTTTACTGGTTTAGGTTCAAAGTGAAGCTGTTTGGGTAAATCACGACCAATAACACAACTACAGGCCTCTGACACGGCAGTTCTATGGAGAAGTGGGAACGACTCGAAGGAGGGAATGGTTAGCTAGGAGAAGAAATGTGAAAGCTTGTTAGTGCATAGAACAGCTACTACCGACTAAAAAGGTTTCTATTTACCCTTTCCCTCTGTACAGAACTAATTTAGTAGAAGCTTGCGCGGGTCTAGAAAGCTGCCGTCACTCAAGCTCCAATGTATCCAATTTACAGGACTGGTCAAGTTCGCGCTAAAAAATAGACAATCTCTCTTCAATCGACAATCTCGACCACTACGGACGTTGTCGCTTGCACAAGTCCGAGAAGCGCGGGGCGCCGAACACCCAACACCCGCGTCTTCTAACATTAATATAGTTTTTACAAATATTTCTTTTTATATATATCACAAACGAAATCCTTCGCAAGGATGCAGCTTGCATCAAATCTTCATCTTATCCTTTACATCTTGTACAGTAAAATCGGAGACTTGATCACTCGTTCACCTACTAATACGTATAAATGTGCTTATATGATCGGGCCAGGGGCGAATGTATACACTGGTTCTAGCAGTACAAGTATACGATAATCTGCATCGTTCAAAATCACTTTTTGTATACAAGTATGATATATTGTCATGTACAACTTCTTCAGGCCCAATGCCCTGATAGTGACTACGATCGCCAGTTAATATATAATATACTCTAATAAATACACTCGTCATTTAGTATAACTCTCGATCTAATCTAGCCCAAATATAACTGTTTGACTGGCTTCAATATGAAACTGTTTTTTTATGTGTGTAAATCTCAAACATCTTTGTAAATAGTATTATATCTTTTACCTGGCTGCATTTAAAAGACGAGGGAGAAAAAGAAGCAAAATAATCCTTCAAGTTATTGCCCTTCTTAATTAAAATCGCTGGATTTACAAAAGCACCAAGATTAATTTCTTGTTCTGGTATCGGGAAATCAATCTCACAAGCTTACATTCACAACCGAACAAATCACCAGGATCAGCCTAAATCAACAAACCATTTGCAGCCCTACAAAAAGGACCTCGCCTAAAGTTTCCACCATCCCACCCAATCAATGGTATCATTCACCATTGTAGGGTCAGTCTGCATTAAAAGTAACTACAATTGGTCAGATCGAACAATGATCACCACAAGATAAAAATGTCCTTTTTTAGACAGTCAGAAATAATCATTGAAAATAAAAGACCAAAAAACCATTGGGGTCAGGAAGTTAATTTCTTCCACTTGGATCCTATGTTTCTTCAATGCACAGATTGTCTTTGATAAAGCGAAGGCGCGACCCGAGACAACTCCCACTGGCGATAAGATCCTCCGCCCTGTACGAGCCTGCGGTCGCGGTATGGGAAGCGGTTGTACCATAAGCAGTGTACGACGTTCCAGGAGTCCGGGGCTGGCTGAGGGTGGCAGCGGGCACGCGGCCTGTGAGGGCTCTCGGTGAAACTGATGTGTTTGGTGTGTGGGCCTCGCCTACTCGTCGTCTTGGTGGTCTGGGTTGTCCGAGTCGATGAAGTTGACGTGTGTGAAGGGGAAGTTGCCCGTCCGCCCGTTGATGCTGCCTTCCCACTGACCGTTGATGTTCATTGCCGTTACCAGCACCTCGTCTCCAACCTACGAAACGGGCAAAGTTTTTAAATTTTTAAATCGATTTTCCCCCCAGAGGCATAGACGCACAAGCCCCATGTTATCAGATAGATTTTGACATAGATTTTACAGAAGAATTTCTGCCTGCTGTAGGCCAGACAGATAGGAAAAAGGCGCGTACAGTCTGTTAAACCACGCAATCTGTTTTTATTAAATCTTTTGTTTGACTGATTCCTTTATTATCTCTTGAGGCTCAATGATATCGTATGGATAGCTGGTGACTGTTACTCAACAGATCATTGTTTACTCTTTTAATAATAAGTATTTTATTGACAACAGAGAAGTCTTTATAAACTTGTGTGTTTATTGCTCATAAGTAGCCTTATGCATCCCATTCCCCCTAATTCGGTCGGAGTGGTAATTCTCAAACCAGCAGAATAAGGAAAAGCGTGGTATTTGTATATCTTACCTCTAACCTCAACGCCGTGCTGTCGTATGCATTTGGTATCCGTTTCTGAATGACCACTGCCCTGGCTGGCAGTTTCCGTTGCTGCAATAAAATGGTCAGGGGTCTAGCACTCAACACGAAGGTAGATATTACGAGGCAAGAGCAAATCTTTAATTGAAGTCAATAATTATGGTTGTACATGAAACTGCATTGAAAACGATATTCAAGAATGTGGCAAGTTATGTTGCCTGGATCGATGCCTTGCCTTTAATTGCATCCAATAAAAAAAATCTAATCTTGATAATTGTACTCTTAATGACTTGTTGCACCTCGGTGATATACCATTCTATTTTGTTGTCAATTGTTTAATAAATGTTGAAATTACTATCCATACCAACACGAAAAGTAAAATAAATGTTTTAAGTGCTTCTGCAATAACTTATTCTCAAAAGAAAATATAATTTGAGTACATACGATATTATCACAATACACTATCATACTTTTTATTTGAATTTTGGAGGCATTAAATAACTTCATTTTAATCTAAAACTATCGAGGTGTGTGGGCCCATACCTGTCCGCCGTTGATGACAGAGGGAGGCTTGATGCTTGTATCGGGCACGGTGTAGCCGGCCGTGGGTTGACTCACTGCCCCTTGATGGTGTTCTACTGACGGGTCGTACTGTAACATAGATCGAACCAATTACTTCACATATTGTCTTATATCTATGCGTGCAACTGATCTAACATGAGCTTTTTCAAAAATTCCTCTGCTTAATTTTTCCCGTGTTAAACAACCATTTGAGATAAACACCTTATTATCATATGTAAATGTCCCCGTCAAGAGTTTCATTCAATGCACTAATTATACTCAATACATGGATTGAACGCATTTTTGCCTTTGAATACTACTTCAACTGTGACATTCATTCCTCTTGTTTATATCTATTCATTTCCCGTGCTTGCTTGGCTTGGTGGTCCTTAACGTAGTGCCCCTTACCCGTTGAATGTAGGGAACAGGCACTTGTCCGATGCGGCCTTGTTCGTTCTTAGCCGTCCACCATTGATCCTCGTCTTTTTGTAGAATGAGTAGCGTGTCGCCTTTTTGGAAGGGTAGGTCCTCGGGGTCCTGGTAATGAGATATAATCTGACCATGAGTAAAGCTTTTTCTCCACGTAAGGAAACGGACTGACGTTAATAACGGCAAGAGCAAATGTACATGATCATCTAAGAGTCAGTTATGGAGGCAGAACGTGATTTTTCAGTTGAAAGTTTTATGTGTATATTCTTCAAACAGTACTTATTTTCTTAACCGCACAGCGATAATAAATCAATAAGTCCTTACCCGTCCGTTGAAACTGTATTTAGCTATGTACTTTTCACGTGGCGCCTGCAAACAAACAATCGTTATGTAAAAGGTGTCAGTAAAGAAGAAATACTTAAAGGGAGCCAAAACCAATAAAATTGACAACATTTTCGAAATTTTCAAAACTCTGATAAGTGTAGAAATATGTTAGATGAGTCCAGTTAAGGTCAATGGTAAAGTATTAGCTGTGAAAATGAGCTCAAACTGATGTAGAATGCCACAAGAGATAGTAATGTTTACATTTTTTGTAAACAAACCCCATTTTTGCGGATCCACATTAATTGATTTGAGCAAGAAAAACGTGTTTTAATAGTTTTTAAACCATATCTCATGGTTTAGATTTTAACATGGGCCAGAAATAGGCTCAAGGAATGGATTTCTACGATTATTTGAGTTTGGAAAATTTCATAGAATTTATTGGTTTTGGCTCCCTTTAAAGAGTTTTTACATTGGATGTTTGCTAGGATGTTCTTTTAAACGCTTCAGGCATCAAAAGAAGCAGTGAACAACTTAGCAGCATTGGAATAATTTGTATCTAAGATCGTTATTTATTTGAATCAAACTTTGATTTGCAAGGTGAAAGCAGTCCACTAGACATAGCTGGCTAGGATATTAGTAATTTCTATCCCCAATTTGTTTACGTCCATATAACAAAGTATCAAAATTTGATATTATACTTCCGGAACCACTTCACACTTTACTGCTACTTTGTACAACTATACTTTTTTTAATTAAATTTTACGCAAAAACTACTTCACAAAGTTACAATACGAAGCAAAGATTCCCACTAGATGTAGTAAGTAGATGTAAGTAAAGCAATACTTTATCTGTTGTGGATTGGGCTTAAGTCCATACATCTCATGTTACAAGATGAATTATATAATCTATAGGTTGATGCGGTCAAAAAGCAATAATTAAACAGATTGAAACTCAAATCACTTCAGAGAATTACTCCATGTACGGTATTGTACCCAACTAAAACTCATGGTATGGCCCGCTGAATATAAAAATATCTGTGGCTCGTGCAGGGTCATTTACATCGAGTGAGTGCTGGGTCAACTATCAGCTAGGGAAGCTGGACGGTAGGCTTACTGCTTCTGGGTTAGTGCGCGATCATTGACCTCTTGACCTGTGATCTGACCTAATTATAGGTCAATTTGAGGTCAGTAGGGGTAGATTGAGTGCACAGGGTATAGCCTATTTAGATGAATGGCAACTTATGGTACAGGTTGGGGTTGCTGAAAGCATTTATAATATGTCTAGAGTATAGGGTAAATAGGAATCCCTGTAACTATGAACGTACAGGTTGACTCTGAAGGGCCGAGGCAACGGGTATCGGGCAGTCAAGGAAATTCTTCATCTGCAAATGATACGGCCCTAATGTACTCATTGTCACGTCCGTCTACTTTGTGTTTTACTAAGAATAAATGGGTGTGTGACGTCAACTAAATTGATGTAATATAAAGCTATAATGATTTGATTTAAATATTCTAAATATTCATTGCTGTCCATAAATCGCGATCAGCGACATGGGGTCACTTTCCCTGTGCAGTATTTTCATACCAACTCATGATCCCATTTCGGTACTCATTCTGTGAATTTCAATGTATTTTCCTAGCCACGTTACTTTCGAAATTCTGTAGCCCAAGACAAGTACTATTTATTTTGAAAGAGCTATTTACACAGCTGCAGACAATTTACATTGTTTGAAAGCCTTATCATGTATCAACATGTTTTTGAAAACTCATTTGGCTCCCACAATTTATATTTTTCCGTCTCAGTTTGACCGCCTGACTAGGTTTATCTTACCGCTCTACTAGTACTTTCTAACCATAAGACATTTAATACAGAAATGAAAAGCGGATTTGATGCTTGATATTATTAGTTTGGAAAAAATAAACTACAGCCAAATGCTACAAGGAGGGGGGCGGGGCATAAAAAAAAGTTAAGATTAAAAAAAAGTGATGCAACATAACAACCGCACCAACAAAAACATCAACAAAGCAACATAAAAAAAGGCCACCATGTAAACTTACCGGTCGTATTAAAGGTGTTGTGTCCAAGTAATGTGTCTTGTAAAAGTTGAGGAGGCTGGGCAGGTCCGGGAATTCTTGGTCCCCGATCCGGAACCGGATCATTCCGTTTACCTGGATCTTGTTGATGATATAGTGACTGACTTTTTGGTCCTCCCTGAAGAGAAAAGAACCCAGAAATGACGTAATCGTTGATTCATTGGATTAAACAAAGGTCTATTCAGATTTCTTTTTTTCGAGACAATAACAGTTTACACGTTTTGGCTGGTATAAGCCTTCATAAGGAGTCTTTCTTGTTTCAATTTCAGCATTTGTTTCATAAAGTAATTATCTGATGTTGTACTATGGAACTGTTCAACATTTCAACAACTTTTTATCACTTATACCTACTATTTATGATGAGGATTCGCTTTATCGCACGGATTCCATTTTTCTCTGTAATTTACACTTCAATGCTCAGACTCATACATCTTTTTGTCACTTTAAAGGTAACACAAAATCCTTGGATCAAGCAAAGTGTGATCAAGTACAAAGACTTAGTTCCACATATAAAATTATCGATTTTCTGCTAGAAACTACATTGTTTTTGGCAAAATTGTGATATAAAAATCTGAATGATCAAAACCCATTCAACGTACCTGACACACAAAACGAAGTCTCCTTGGATGGACCGACTCCCTCTGACTAGAAAGATTCCGCTGGAGATGCCTTCTGCCATCAATATATTGTTGGTCTCTTCCCTTGTCAGCGACCCGAAGTACCAGCTTTGTGATAGAAAATTATTGAAGTCTTTTAGTAATTGGGATCTAAGATAGTAAGAATCACCAGGAAGATGCGTTTGACAAAATCATCAAAAGAGGGGGAAAGAGCAAAGCATAATGAATGAAAATTATCTCTTAAAATATTTGCATCTGTTTTGTATTAAAATTTCCGCAATTGAGAATGGCAACGTATGAGTTTGAATTTCATTGGGTACAGAGAATGGTTGTGATTGTATCATTTTGGCCATGTATCATGTTATTGATATCTCCGTTATTATCCAAGTAATGTTTCAGATTTAAAAGAAGTAACCACTGGATCATTGAAATGTCTTCAGAATTTTCAACACCTAAAAAAGCGAAACAACATTCCTCGGCCCAAAGCTCAGTTTTCTCTAGCTGACTGGCCAAGCTGCTAAAAAGGAAAAATACCTAATAGCATAAATCAGAGGCCAGAAGTTACTGCAGCTGGGCAACCACATTCAGGAGTCTAGTTACTCAGTGGGCAACTAGGTTTCAAATTAATTTGTCAATGACATGTGCACTGCTTCAAAAAGAACTCTTGCCTGACGACATGTGCACTGTACCCTTACTGGTGACTTTTATGTTAAGTTAAATCCCTTCCCTGGCATTAAAACTACCAGTAATGCCTAAATTGACATGGAGTTTTGAGCTGTACTGTGATTCTTATAAAAAATTATCTAAAAAGGCTGCCCGAAAGTACTGATCTTGCATATCTGTTATATAGTTTGATCCTGTTTATATTACTTAATATCAATTAGACGTTATATTGATTTAGTAAACGACTGTCTGGTAATCAAATCAACCTTGTAACACGAATGTAAGATGCGTCCTCAGAAGTCAGAGACAGTATCACATCATTACTGAAACCAGATGATACTGACATCCTTTAATTATGTCCGTGATATTTATCATACATTTGGAAACGGAAACAGAGTATTTGGTTTCCCTTTAATCAACATGCATAAACATTACAAATCATGTTCATTCAATTCAGATAAAATTGATCATTGCAGACAGTGCTCTGAATCTGGCTTCTGTGTGTGGGTGGCATGCACTAGATATCATTATCACTGTTTCGAGTTATTAATTCGTTTCTAGTCCTTATGTTAATTGTCATTATAGAACTGAACATTAATGGAAAGAACATAGAATTAGAAAAGTCACGTTATGTCACTGTGAATCATGATGAATCAGTGGGTTATAACTTGTGAAGACAGGTCAGGTGTACTGAAGTTTTGGTCACTTGCTGAGATTCAGATTGACTGCCGACTTTCAGTGAAGTCTTGAGACTATGTCCGAGCATTTTTCTGTACAGCTTACCTGTTTTTATCGTTTGGATCAAAGTCCCCCGCCATCCTGAATGTACGGGAAGGCGATTGTCAATAAATCTTCCCAATAATCTGCTGATTAAAAATCAACAAGTAAGTTCCAGAGTTGGTGGGGCTTGCCCCCTCCGGTGAGTGCGACTTGTACTCCGAGGGTCACTCTAACAGGTCCAAACTCATAAATAACCCAACGCCGGTGGAGATCACCCCTCTAAATCGAGTTCGGCAGATGTCCAGCTATCATAGGATGGTAAAATCTTACACCAATTCCGAGAAAAATGTACAAAAGTCACAAAATTTGGGTCGTTTCATCGTAAACATTTCTTTCAGGAAGTTGGCCTCAGACAACATGGCGGAAGTGGCCCCCGTCCGGCGTGACGTCACTGAGATGATGATTTGTGTATTTTCTCTCTTTTACAAAGTATTCTAACTATTATATTGTAAATAGATATAATAAAAAATTATTAATCCAAATATGGCGAATGAATTTCAAATATTTCCTGACTACGAACGGTGGAAGTGTTTTAGAAACATCATCGTTGGGTTCGAGACTATTAGTTCACTTCCGTCGAAATGGCGGCAACTTCTAAAATGTTGCCGGCCATGTGGCTTGTTTTGTGGATTTTACCCCTTATTCTTCAGACAGGAGCTACAAAATTGAATGTGCCAAAGATTCTACTACCATACTACAGTTCAGTGGCTGCAAATTTCACATTAGAAGTAAGCGACGGCTGTTTTAAATGGTAAGGAATCTCCGGTATGAGCGATAAAGGGTGAAGTTATCGTCTGACGTTTGCCGGTTATGACAGTTTATATGTCTCATGAGTAATTAAATTATTGCGTGTTGGCTTCATAGTGGAACCGGGTTCTGTCAGCCTACGGCTAAAGAAGGCTCAATCTAATATCTAATGACGATCCATGAACTTTCATTCCCTAACGTTATTCGCTAGTTAATGCCATTCCTCAACCGTGTTTAGCTTTACCGCTTGACTTTAGCCTTAGGCTCTTACTAGTCTTAGACTAACTATTTACCAAGCTGTGTGTAGAGTTCTAACACTCCAGTCCTACCAATTAAGTTTCAAATCATTGCACAATGATTCATTACACAAAATGCAGGTGGTCTGGTCCAAAATTATGACTAGTATTGATGTACTTACTTAACCCTAAATGCGTAGTAGTTTATCCATTGCGCGCAGCCATGTTTGTTTTTTTAGCTTGTCACCCATGTAACAGGTCACTGGCCAACTCAGTGGACCATGCAGTTTTTAGCTAAGAACTAGCCACAGGGCTTTGATCACATGACCTGGGTCTTGGGCATGCAATGAAAATGTAAGGGCCGCGCCATGCGCCCTGGGCGCATTAAAATTCAAAATGGCACATTGAATATTTAATCAAGGTGCCCATGGAACATATTATAAAAATAATTTTGAAAGTTATTGAAATATACAAAAATAGCGCATTGCAGTGAAAATGTCACGTTAAATTTGATTAGGAGTGTGCTATTGTTGCATACCAACGTATCCTAACATAATCACTGCTCTGGGCATGCTCAGAGCATCACTATCCAAAAACAGAATGGTTGTTCAAATGTTGGGCCAAATTTTTGGATAATTATTTTGCAAGGTCTATTTTTAAAGCAACCCTAAGTCACCCTAAGGCTAATTCTTTCTTTTAGCCTTACCCACCTTAACTGTCCATTGTATTTTTTTTTTTTTATGAAATCTTAGTAAAGGATTTCGAAAGATGTGATCGAAATTATATTGGCTTCCCTGAGGCATAAATGGGGCCTGACTCAGTATGATCAGTATTAAAATATTGAGAGAGAAAAAGAAAAAATACTTCAATTCAGAAAAAGGTTCTCAGTCGGCAAATGATATTAAGCGGTCAGGCGTTCATCAGGAAACTTTAACAATTTTAAAGGTACCGAATAGACAGTGAAATATTGATATGTTGTGGCCACAGGAATAATAGTTCCCACATAGCTTCTGGCTATATAGAACTTTTTTTTACCGACTTTTCCTTTGTGAACAGGAAATCATCTCGTCCAGAAATAGTTGGAGTAATCCCGCTTGACGTTAAAGAGCGGGGGGACTGTTCATCGCAGGCCGTAGTGTCAGCAGTCTCCAAGACTCCTACTCGCCTCACTTCCATCATCATAGCTGAAGATTCAGGTTCGTGTCTTTTGGCAGAGAAATTTGGAAAACATTATCAGGAAGATTACTAGTGAAATAGTGCATAATATATTTCTAATTTCTAAAATCCAATTCCAATTTTGACTTGTAATCTTGAATTCAATTTAGCAGTATTTGGAGCAAAAACGATTTCGTTAAATGAATATCATTCATTTAATTAATTTATTCCAATCTTAGAGTTATCCCCGTTTTCTACGACCAATTCTGTTGTTTCAGTATCTGGGCAACAATTACGATGCGACGTAATTGTGGACGTAATTCACAGTATAGACGTGGAAACAACAACCCGAGAGCTTTACCTGGAAGATTCGCCCATGCAGTTTGCTCTCAGAGCCTTAGATGACGAAGGTACGTTGCCACCCTCTGTACTACTAGTTTGATATTTGTATATCGCGGGGCAAAATTTCAAATTTTCGTACATTTTACAGTATGGTGATATAGTTTTCCTTTTACATAATTATCTTTTATCAGGACGCTTTGACACCTAGATTAGCATTCACATCTTTTGAAATAGCTTGTGCCGCTGGTTATAGTTTCTAGTATTATAACAGTCTAAAAACCCGAGTATATATATCAATGATTTACTGTTTTTGTGAGCCCTTAATTATAGTTTTTAGTATTGTAGCTTATGGGAAGGGCTCACTCAATCAGTCATGTCTTTTGTAGGTATTTGGGCTTTGATCTGATTGCCCGGTTACACAATCTTACATACAAGTAGCTACAGGCCCTTGTCCACCGGCATGCATTTGTAAGCAAGTACAATTAGTGTGCATCAAGTGTTATTGAGTGGGCAGGCCTCTCCCCTGCACCCTCCCCCACCCCCACTCCTTGAACTCAGTTCAAGGAGTGGGGGTGGGGGAGGGGGAGGGTGCAGTTTGAGAAGCCAGAAGTGGGTTACATAACCAGTACTTGAGCCACTGTCACCTGCAGGTGCGTGGGTGCAAGGGACCTATACTAGTGCTAGTAGGAGGAGCCCCTTTCCTAAGCCCCTCCCTGAGTTGTGTATGACAGCAGGAGTGGTGGTGGTGAACATTACTCATAGCCCATATAGCCTTCAGGTTGTAGGAAGGCCTTCAGTTTATTGAGGGACTATAGATTACATACATTAGGTATATTGACATTTCGTTCAATTACCTTTCAAACACAATGAAATGTCCATTGTTATGTTAAGGGCGAACATCGATCGTTCCAACGATCGGAACTTTGATAGTCATTTGCTTCTTGTTTCTTTTGTAAAACAATATTTTTAAAAACTTAAGATGGTACATTGTATAATGTAAAGAGTTACTTCTTTCCCCTTGAAATCAGGTAACGTTTTCTCCAGCTTAGAAGGGTTGGCGTTTGATTGGAGTCTGATATCAGACACAGACGTGGACCATGAAAGTATCGTCGATGCTCACAATGTCCTACGGTAAGACATAACATAGTCATTCTGTACTCGCCTTAATGGAAAATGTCTTATTCGGGTTTCTTTGCAAATATCATAACAATAACATTCTATGAAAAGTTTGGAGGACGAAATAATGTTGGAAGAACTTGAAACTGTCTAGGAAAAAGACAAGTTATATACTTCGCGTTATTTTTGCAAAAAGTTATTTTTGCAAAAAAAAAAGAAGTAATTTACAATATGTACACAAATAATAACCGATATCTCTTAATAAATCAGTGATATAAAGCCTCAATTATTCAGTACGAGGGACATATTAATGGGGATCGGATTGTAGTCGATTGTAAACTGAATATTTACTAAATAATATAATGAATGTAGTTAGAAGGCCCCAAATGATATAATAGATATATTTTTGCTGGTTAATCTAGGATCCTGCCGTATTCGGAGTCGGCCTATGAGACCCCTCCGTACATTGAGGTTCTGGAGAACCGCGGCAAACAGGGCCAGTCCATCCTGGTGGAGGGCATCCGGACTGGGTCGGCCAAGGTCAGCGCCAAACTGGCTGATCCCATCTATAAGGTAAGACAAAGCTTTAAAACTTTGTAACATATAGAAAATTGTGAGTTCAGAAAATGCCACAAAAAGAAGTGAGAATTATCCAAATTTAAAGTTAATAATCAGCATTGGTTGAGTGAACTTCAAATGTAACTTCCGACTTTAAGTTTCTACTTGTGCTCAGAAACTCATGGAAAAAATAATTTCAGCAGTTTTGAGAATTAGTGTCTGATCATGAACTTGCTGGTGTTTTGTCTACGAGTAAAATGGTATTTTGTAATTTGAATTATGCATGTTTGTACAAAACCGTTGACAGTACGAGGCGAATAACTAACATTTGAAGCAAAAGCAGTTAATGCAAACATGGAGGGTGGGAGATGTATTGTACGTTTAACCATAAGCAAAAGAAAACAGAAGTATTTTCGGTTTGAAATGGACCCAAAACTTCATTTTATAAATTTATTGATTTCTTAACAAATCTTCAATGAGCGTTACACCATCGTTTCTTTACATAAAGAAAATCCCGGAGACGGTGGTGCGGCTGATCGTGATCGCCAACATCATGCTGAACCCGTCCCTGGTCTACCTGATGAGGCACTCCCAGGTGCACTACCGCGTGGAGCTGCTCAAACAGGGCAAGGTGCACGGTCAGTACTCTGTATGTTACATGTTAGAGGAGGACTTGGATTTGATGTATGTTATATACTAGAGGATGGCTTAGGTATGATGTCAAAATGTTCAGATTTAAAAGGAATAGATGCGGTTGCAAGGGGGGAGTGTCAGTTAATTGTGTCAAAGACCCCGATGCTCAAGGAGGGTTAGTGGCATTAGGCTACCGCCTGCCACCAAACTAATATAATTTGGTCGAAGCACAGCCAGATTGAGTCCAAAGTATAACCAGAGAGAGTAAAGTTTTAATTTTAGTCTCCATGGTATAACATTTGGTTTGTTTGGAAAGACATAAAATTTCTCCTGTGTTTGGTTTCAGAGATCCCAATGCCCTCCCAGCAGTACTTCCTGGAGCTGAAGGACGGTGCGATCTGCAGCCTGGAGCGGAGCACGTCCATCGTCACCGCCACCACCATGGGCTTCACCGAGATCGTCCTCAAGGACAAGAGTATCCTCTCTGGTTATGGACGAGTACACTCGTTTATCTATCTCGAATAGATTCGACTGTATTAAAAAACCCTTGCCTCAGTTAATTTGCTTGCGAATTTGTTTGATGTTTATATTTGATTACTACATCTAGATTGAATCAGCCTAAGGGTGGGGATGAGTTCTGACCGTTGGTTCCATTACTTTAGATACGCGCTTTTGGGTATTACATTTGCAAGGGAAGAAAAATAAATGAGATAATTTGTTACTGAATATTATCTCTGAAGAAAGGAGTTTTCTAATTTAAAAAATACCCTAGGAGTGCCTTAACACCGTGTTCAGATATCAAAGTGAAGGAGGCGTTCCGTCAGCCCTCTGGGGGCATATACGTCGTCAACCCAGGGTATCTCGGTAAGTAAAGACCATCTGTTCTACGTCTCCGATCTTCTCCATTGTATGTGCGCACTTTATGCTGTATTACTTTTCTGATTGCAGATAATCTTCAAAATCAAATTTGATGAATTAATTTGTCTGCAAATTTAGATAAATTTAGCCAGATATAAGTTATTGAGCAAAGATGGTGTATTCCTAATTTTTGGAGAGTAAAATAGAAAAAAGTTAACACAATATTTGTAACGGGACAAAAGAATAATCACCGACCATATGTTTCTTTGTTTACAGGATTTGTAGTCCTTCCTGGACGCAAGTGGGTTTTGGAAGCTAAACGGGACTACGAAATCCTCATTGAGATTTATGACAAGGATAGTCACAAGATATATCCTTCCGATGTAAGTTACACAAACATGCTTAGACATGGGATCCGATCCTGAATATCAACAAAAGACTTATCATTCAATGTATCAATAGAGTTCGGTACGGTTTATCTATCTCAAAAAGAAATTGTTAATTTGTATTAGAATTTCCAAAAGATTGGCTCAAATGGATTAATTTTGTTAGATACATATCCTTCGGCTTGTTGATATGTCTTTTGCTGAATTCATTGTACCTGTATTTTTCTGAACAAGCTTAATCTCCTGACTTCATTTATGTCTTTGGAGAAACAAATTTGATGTACACAAATAACAACCCATGAAAATAACAATCTTTATTCAAAAACACGAATGTATGTATTCCATGAAGGCACATAGCTAAGAGAATGATTTATTCCTCAGAATGTGCGTGTGATTGCCACCTTCGACACGTCCTACTTCCACGTGTACTCGTCGTCGGTGAACGGCACCTACCACACCGTGCGGGCCCTGCAGCGGGGCTTCACCGCCATCCACGGACACCTCAAGGCTATCATCATCCAGGTCTGAACATCATCTGCATTTAAATTTCTGACCAGAGGTCATTAAAAGTTTTCAATTTCAGAAAATTGATTACATCGAGATATAATACTTCGAGATAATCTGGAGCACCCTATATTATGTGTTCTTTGAACTAGAGCTACTTTAAGTAACTTATATAATAGATAATTAGACTGTATTCATGCTCAGTAAAACGTTCAATCACTCTCGGTTATTTCATCCTTTAATTACAGACATATGGTATTCATATTAGGAAAAAATCACTTCTTTTACAAAAATCAGTCTTTTTGTATTAATATTTGCTCAACCTATTTAGATGTTCTCGCAAAAGTTCCTTCTAACATTTCACAGGAAAAGACAAATGCCACCTAGTCGTGTCACATTTCTTTTTTCCATTAAAACTTGACAATGTCATTAACAATTATGTCTTGTGTGACCTGACAGGACGGCACGGAGTTTGTCATTACACCGATTATAAAGAACAGTCAGGACGTAGAGATCTACGACCCCATCCAAGTCACCCCTCAGGTGCTGCTCTTCCCCTGGGACCCCACCAAGAAGGCTGGCTACCACTACAAACTGGAGGTAGGTCAACCGTAGAGGCACAGACAGTGCTCCCCATATATGCTGTATGGAGAAGTGTACGTATATGTTTGTAATTTCTGTCGGAAAGAAGGTGAAATAGCTTCTGATACATCTTTAGAATAATCGTACAGTCTGTACATGAAGTAAGTCGTTGATAAGTACTATTGTAAGCAAATATCAGTACTTACTTAGGAGTTCTGGTAGAGAATACCAAGTTCCGGTGAGGCAATCAAGGATGGGTCCTGCTGCTTCGACGGATGGGGTAACTCTGCCGGATTATCTGGCAAGGGCGCCGGGGGCGCCGAAAACGAGACTACGACGCTTGACGCTTACTACACTCCTCCCCATTCCATTATTTAGGAGGGCTCACTCCATCAGAAGCGTCATTCCATTTTGAGTCATCATTCCCTTTTGAGTTGGTGGTGGCTTCAATTGATTTCCTCACAAGAGTTCACTCTGCCAGAAGTGGTGGTCATAATCTTTCTTTAAGTTGGCTGTTGCGGAAGTGGTCTTTCAGGAGGGCCCCCTCCATCAGAAGAGGCCATTTTAGGAGGGCCCCCTCCATTAGAAGAGACCTGCTGTAGAACTACATCTTACTAACATCTGGCTCTACGGGTGTATGTACAGTCTATAGGCTCTAGGATGAGCATCTAGTTGCTACTTTTTACAGTGGTAGGTCTTCTTGACCTACAGCCTGAAGAACTTCCGAGCATTCCCTGGGGAGACCTCCAAGTCGTGGCTGGGTGGGATTCCTCGGAGCTCTCCTACTCGGCCCGTTACCAGGCGGATGGAAGTAAGTCCATGCTGGTTGGACAGGACCCCTCCTGGGCAGAAGTAAGGGCTGTTGGCTTCCAGAGGGAGCTTGCCCAGCTCCAGGCTCTGTACCACCCGGTCCAGTTCCAGGTGGCGGTCAGCCCTCCGAAATTCTCCTGAGGTACTGGACATCGTCTTAGGGGCCCTTGCACTAGGTGGATGAGCTTTTGTTGTGGGCACCAGCTTCTGTTTTCGTGGTGGTACCCTTCCACTCTCAGGGGGCCTTTGTACATAGGCCTCTGCCCTGGGTGAATGGGCTGTCTTTGAGGGCAGTGTGGTCCCCTCAATTGAGACCATACGGTTCTCCTCTTCTGCCCTTTCCGGCTCGGGGGTTGTGGCCTGGTACCCCCACTGGACCCTTCGGGGTCTGTCATCTCCAAAGGTTACCTGAAGACCTCTGGCTTGTGCAGGGGGCTGGTTTTTGTCTGGGTCCCAGCTAGTGAGAGCTGACTGGTCCCCAGGCAGCTGGAGAAGGAGGACTGGGGTCCCCCCTTGGCCCATGAGCCCCGTGATGTTGATGGGCAGTCTAGCTGATGTGGGAGGCTGGTTGTTGTCTGGGTCCAAGTCAGCGAGAGGCAATTGTTTCCCAGGCAGCTGCAGAAGGAGGACCGGGGGCCCCCCTTGGGCAATGAGCCCTGCGATGTTGCTGGGCGGCCCGGTGACATCACTCTCCCGCAGACCAGGTGGCATGGCAACTCGCAGGGAGTAGGTGAAGCTCCTAATCTGGCCTCCACAGGCTGTAGCCAGTAGCTTGACGTCTTGGTCTTCCCTGTGTGCAGCATCTCCCGCTGTGTCCACAAGTGGTTGCGCTGTAAATCTTCTGGTCTTTTTGTCTTGGGATGCCTTCTTGCCTGTAGCATTGGTCACCTGTGGTGGACTTTGGCCAAAGGATGGAGCCGAGGCCAGGGGATGCTCTTCCTCTTGCTCGAGCCCAAGTGATTCCTGCCGGGTTTCCTGGTCCAAGCATGGTGCCTGTTCCAGAAGGTGATTTTCATTGAGCTGGGATGGAACTTCCTGGCCCAAGTGTGAAGTCCGATCCGGGCGGTGATCTTGGTTGAGAAGGGTTGGTGACTGGTCAGTGTTCGCTGGCAGGTGAGCTGGAACTTCTCCAATCTTCTTATCCTGAGCATTCGCCAGATTTCGGGATCCCCAGTTCATGGGTTGAGCCTGGTCTGGGGGGCAACCTCGGTTCAGAAGGGTTGGTGATAGGTCACCCTTCCCAGCACCTCCCACAACATTCACTGTTAGGCAGGCTGGGATTTCTCCTGTCTTCTTGTTCTGGGCAACTACCGGATCTTGGGATTTCTGGTCCATGGGTAGGGCCTGTTCGAATTCCGGGCCGAAGTGTGATATTCGGTCCAGCGATTGCTCCAAAAACTGGGCTTGATCCAGTGGGTGATCTCGGTCCGAGCATGAGGGCTGATCCCGGGAGCGGCTTGTGATGAGGGGTCGCCATGGAGCCTGTTGGATTTCTGTGCCAAAGTGTGATACTCGGTCTGGTGGGCGACCTCGGTTAAGGAGGGTTGGTGATAGGTCACACTTCCCAACACCTCCTACGGCATTCACTGTTAGGAAGGCTGGGACTTCTCCTGTCTTCTTGTCCTGGGCAGCTACCGGATCTTGGGATTTCTGGTCCTGTTGGAATTCCGGGCCGAAGTGTGATACTCGGTCCAGCGATTGCTCCAAAGATGGGGCTTGATCTAGTGGGCGATCTCGGTCTGGGCATGAGGGCTGATCCTGGAAGCGGCTTGTGATGAGGGGTCGCCGCAGAGCCTGTTGGATTTCTGGGCCAAAGTGTGATACTCGGTCCGGCGGGTGACCTCGGTTAAGGAGAGGTGGTGATTGGTTGCGCTTCCAAGCACTTCCCACAGCATTCATTGTTGGGCGGGCCAGGACTTCTCCTGTCTCCTTGTTCTCTGCAGCTATTGGATCCTGGGATCTCTGTTCAATGGGTGGAGCCTGTTGGATTTCCGGGCCAAAGTGTAATACTCGGTCCGGTGGGCGACCTCGGTTAAGGAGGGGTGGTGATTGGTCGCACTGATCACCCCTTTCTAGTTTTCCGACGCCGTAATCTCTGCTCCCACCAGTTTACATTTGGGATTTGGGCACCCACGCAAGAAGTGGCCCAACTCTTGGCAGTTGACACACTGCCTTGGCTGGCGCGGGGAATCGCTGCATGATCCACTTCTGCTCAGGTATGGCCTTGGTGACCTTGCTGGCCTCCCCGCTGTGGCTTGCA
The DNA here is from genome assembly GCA_936440205.1 of Lepidonotus clava. NCBI lineage: Eukaryota > Metazoa > Annelida > Polychaeta > Phyllodocida > Polynoidae > Lepidonotus > Lepidonotus clava. Next base: position 38,509,503 of record OW387141.1, read on the forward strand.
ACTTGTCAATCATGGCCCCAGCTTCTGTCTCCACTGCTTTCTCAACCTGCTCCCCAAGCAAGCCCTGCGAGTGACTGACATCTCGGCTGTTCCAGCGTCCATGCTCCCTCGGAGGTGGTTCTGAGGATTGGCGGTCGTGCCATTTCTCATGCCAAGAAACGTCATAAAGGCTCCGGTCATCATGCTCCCAGGACGAGCACTGTGAGCGGCTGACATCCTTGCTGCGGCGAAGAGGAGTCTCGTACTGGCCTTCGCCTTGGTTGTCCCATGGTGATCCTTTGCTCTGGCCTTCGCCTTGGTGCTCCCACGGTGATCCCTGCGAGCGAAGGACATCTCGGCTGTCTTGGCGTCCTTGCTCCCTTGGGGGCTGTTCTGAGATTTGGCGGTTGTGCCATTCCTCATGCCGTGAAAAGTCAGAACGGTGTCCGTCTTCTTGCTCCCAGAGCGAGCCCTGTGAGCGGCGGACATCCTTACTGTGATGCCGAGGCGTCTCATACTGGCCCGCATCTCGGTGCTCCCAGGGTGATCCTGGTGAGCGAAGGACATCCCAGGGATGTGATGGCTCAGGGCTGTAGCTGCCACCTTGGCCCCTGTACTCCTCCCCCCGGGTATGTTGATGCGGGATATGAAGGTTATCCCACACACTTCCCTTCCATTGGGGAGTTGAGTGCCATTGAGGTGCTGGCCAACCGCTGCTTCCGCTCCTCTCCTCCAGTTCTGCTTGGCAACCTTGTCCGCCACCTCTACCGGACCTTCCGCCTCTGACATTCGAGTGGGCCTCCCTCCATTTGGATGCCCGCTTTTCAGCCTCATGGTTCCAGTGTTGAGCTCCCTCCTCTGCCTCTCGGACTCGACATTCCAGTCTCTCCAGCTCGGATTCTGGATGCTTGCTGGTCTCCTCTTCTTCACTCCTTTCAGAGCCGTATCCACTCTCAGAGATAGTAGATTCTGGAGGTAGCATCGGCTGTTCCTTCTCTGTCGATGATGGCTCTATCGGTGGGATGTGATGGGTGATCCTTTGTTGCTGTGCTGGGGGTGGTATCACCGGTACCTCTACAGTTGATGATGGCTCTTCTAATCTTGTTGAGGCCCACTGCTCAATCATCTCAAGCAGCGTTGGTGATTTCTCAACTGGAGTCCAGTCACTGACCTCTTGGCCAATGTGATCTTCCTTGTCCCTGCTTTCACATGAGACCTCATCAGCCCGCTCACTTTGCAAACTGTTCCCCTGTTCCTGCGGTTGTCGGTTTTGGGGCTCCTTACCCTTGTCAGCCTGCTTCTGCTCTGAATTGTGTATGATCGACCTCAGGCTCCTTGCTTCCTGTCGGTACAAGTCGTACAGCCCCATGTCCATCTTTCTAGCAGTGAAAGCGTCTGTTAGGAGCTTCAGCTTTATGGCTGCATATTGCCGCTGCCTTAAATTTTCTATGGCTACCCTCTTCCTCACCATTTCCTGCTGGTGCAGGTCATATCGCCCCGTATCGATCTTGTTATCAAGGAAAGCCTCCTTTAGGAGCTGCATCACCGCTGGGTCTAAGTGGGCAGCCACCTGGTTCAAGCTTTTCACAGGCCCGTAGTCCTGAAAAACCTTCCAAATCGCTTTGGCCTGTGACAAGCCAATACCTGGGAGGGTTTCCAGTTTTGTCAGCGATGCAGTATTAATGTTAAATGGGGTGTCCGCTTCCATGTAACACGCCATGATGTGATGTAGGGCAATTAATCTTGGATGAATATCCTCTTCACAGGCATAATGAATTGATTCGCAGCTTGATTTAATTTGCCTTGAATTTTGGAGAATTAGCCCAATTTGTAGTGTCGATACCAGAAGAACTTGGATGAATTCCCGACTTATCTTTGATCTTCAAGAATTAGGCCAATTATAGGTGACTCCGGAAAAAGTAATCTTAAACCAGAAATTACCTTAAATTTGGAGAATTAGCCTAATTTTTAGTGTTGATACCCGAAGAACTTGGATGAATCCCCGGCTTATCTTCAATCTTCAAGAATTAGGCCAATTAAAGGTGACTCCGGAAAAAGTAACCTTAAACCAGAAATTACCTTAAATTTGGAGAATTAGCCTAATTTTTAGTGTTGATACCCAAAGAACTTGGATGAGTCCCCGGCTTATCTTCAATCTTCAAGAATTAGGCCAATTAAAGGTGACTCCGGAAAAAGTAACCTTAAACCAGAAATTACCTTAAATTTGGAGAATTAGCCTAATTTTTAGTGTTGATACCCGAAGAACTTGGATGAATCCCCGGCTTATCTTCAATCTTCAAGAATTAGGCTAATTAAAGGTGACTCCGGAAAAAGTAACCTTAAACCAGAAATTACCTTAAATTTGGAGAATTAGCCTAATTCTTAGTGTTGGTACCCGAAGAACTTGGATGAATCCTCGGCTTATCTTCAATCTTCAAGAATTAGGCCAAGTAAAGGTGACTCCGGAAAAAGTAACCTTAAACCAGAAATAACCTTAAATTTGGAGAATTGGCCTAATTTTTATTGTCACCAGAATAAATCAGGGTAGTACTTCCGATGAGTTATGACGAGAGCCTGAGCCCAATTTTGGGAGTTTGTAAATTAAGTCACCAGGCTCTGTGGCCTTATATAGGATAAATGGGCAAAATTACTAAGTCCAAGTAGGCTTACTAAAGTTATGAAAATTACTCCTAATTCAGGGTAAAATAACTTAAATATATGGCCTAACTTAGTGCATAATAAAGGCAGAATGTTCTGTAGGGGCCACTTAATGTTTTTGTAAAGTTTTAGTCAAAATGACTGACTCCTGGCCAGGAGGCCTGGGCCTTTTTTGAAAACTAGGCCCCAGATTTTAGTCTTAAAAAGTTCACAACATGTAAAAATAATGGCCCAAAATTAAAATGTAGGTGACATACAGTCCCTATAAGTGACACTTAAATCATAGACAGTCTTAGTAAATGCAGGATGGCTCTGTAATTTGTGTGATGAAATGGTTTGGGATTTAAAAATGGCCACTTCCAACCTCTCCTGGGGTGGGCATGAAGTTGCCAAGTTTCACCATATAAGTCCACAAAAACACACCAAACCACACAAAATGTCACACACACACAGGGGGGTCCTTTGTGAATAATCCCTGTTAGTTTCAGCACTGTAGATGGCCTTTTTCAGACCTTTTTAGAGTCTTTGAGAAGTAAACAAAGGCAGGGGCTTGGATGTAAACAAGTCTCCACTGGCAAAGTTTTATCTCCACAAAACTATCACAAAAATGTCTTTTCCTGGATCCAAATTTGACAAAATCCTGGTGGGTAGGCACACCAACACTCCTGGCACCAATGTAAGCAAATATCAGTACTTACTTAGGAGTTCTGGTAGAGAATACCAAGTTCCGGTGAGGCAATCAAGGATGGGTCCTGCTGCTTCGACAGATGGGGTAACTCTGCCGGATTATCCGGCAAGGGCGCCGGGGGCGCCGAAAACGAGACTACGACGCTCGACGCTTACTACACTATTGTCATTGACGGAAAATGAACCAGCAGTACTGACTGCTTTCTGAACGAATTGATGATGTGTTGGAGTTGATGTGCACAGTAGATGTAGTATGTGATAACTAACAGTCTCCGTGACTCAGTAAAGACGTGAATGTTTTTTAAAAAAGAAGTTGGACAACCACGTGGGTTTGTCGTTTAGTTAATTCTATATCAATTAATGACTATTATCTATAAAAAAAATTATCTGATGTAAAACGTCTTCCACCCACACCTTACAGGCGACAGGTGGGAGCGGTAACTACACTTGGAGCACGTCCGACTCCTCGATGACGAGTGTCAACGTGCGGGGCGGTATCACCACCATCCAGCTCGGGGAGGCCACCATCACCGCCGCAGACGTGCGCAACTCAGCCCACACCGACTCCATGAAGGTAGGGGCGTTTTCTGTTATACTTTTTTTGTATATTTCTAATGGGGTAAATTGGTTCAGTGTTAGAGCACAGATCTGGTGATCCAAAATCCCGTTCCAGTTTTACACTCTATTCACAATACCATTTCTTTATGACTGAGTTGTAAATGTTTACTGTGTCCGATGTCATGAAGAAATAAGGCAGTAGTTATATGGTTATGTGTCTTCATTTGTATGCCAGTTTTACTCCCATAATAGTTAAACCTTTCTTTGCATGCGATGGTTTCAGGTGTACGTGGTACCTCCGTCAGAGCTGGCCTTCGTTCCTTCCCGAGTAGAGGCTGAGATCGGCACTACACTGGAACTACCCCTAGCCATGTATGGTTATGCTGCTAAAGCAAGTAAGTCCCTTAAAATAAGTCAAACCATATAGACAAACCAGTAAAACCGAAACCTGTTAATACTGTACTTAATGGATGTAAGACCATTGCCACTAAGATTTGTTAATATAATTGTTAAAGCAGATTGAATAATAAGTATTGGAATCTAATGATATTTCTAATTGGAATGAAAAGACATTTTCTTTTCTAAAATTCCTTTTGGTAAATGAATGAAATATTTATTTCAACTTTTTTCTATGATACAGCCAAGAAGCAGATGTTTGCCGACTGTCGCCGCGTGCCCATAGCGGTGTCGGTCAAAGACCCCTCGGGCTTCGTCCATCAGCCGGACGAGCAGCTCCCCCTCCAGGCCGGCAGCTGCACAACAGTCAAGGTGCTTGTTAAGAAACTCGGCAACACTGAAGTCATTGCCACTTACACAGCTGGCAAGGCCACACTCAAGGCCAGGGTCACCATAGCCGGCTACAACCCACTGAAGGTAAGGGAAGGTCAAAAATATATTGAATCATGATGAGGAACAACAGGAATTGACAAGTCATATTCAAACCCAGTTGGCCAGGAAAGTTGAATGTCAAAACATCTCCCTGTGTAATTCCACCCGACAACCTAGGCTCTCTTTAGTTACCCTTCAGCATTTTCTCGTCACTCATTGTCAAAGACTACTGGCCACCCACATTTTCCAACTCTGTAAACTTGATGAACCAAAATAAACTTGACATTGCAGTCTGTCTTGGTGTCTGTGTTTTGATGTTAATGTATTTCCACATAACAATGTATTGAAATAACAGAAATGTAAGATATATTTTCTTGGTTAATGGTAACTTTGTACTATGCCCGTCAGTCGGTAGACCCAGAGGAGGTGGCAGTCGTGGCCGTGGGGTCTTCCATGGAGGTGGTCTTTCAGGGCGGGCCCCAGCCCTGGGTGCTGCAGCCAAACCAGTACATGCAGAACAGTAAGTGGAGCTTACTATATATATAGTACCAGGGAGTTTTTTTTTTTTTTGGTGTACTCTGTAGAAATATCCTGATAGTATTTATTACATTTATAAATACTCATTCTAACTCATTCTTCGTATTGGTGTACTGGAAACTGAAAATAATTCGATCTTTCTTTTCACCCAACTCTTTTAATGAGAAATAATTTATGGTAGAAGTATATAGCGTTGTATTCAGGAATGTGCCTTTTCGTATTCTCTTTAGAATACCTAAACTGTATATAATATTATACATATAGTGAACGTACAATTATTTCTTTTGTAGTTTGAAGCGTACAATCAATTTTAATTTTGAAATAGGTTATAAATATTGCAGGACCTGAGGCAGAACCTGTTTTTAACCTTACTTTCAACCTACAATATTCTTTGCCCTGTACAGTTGAAGCGGAGAAAAAAGACATTGTTAGGATGGTATACATCCACAAGTTCGGAACTATAAGTGAGTACATTTCTCTTTCTTGGTTGTTGCATCATTTGATTTAGTGTACATAACATTTTAAATATAACCATGATAAATATTCATTCAATAATGTCCTTGGGTGTTCAAGGTGGTTGCCTTTTAGGTTAAGATTTCCCTGTTTGCTGATGATGTAGTGTGCTACTGCAGGGGTAAAGCTGATCTGTTTCATATTCTTGATTGCCTAGGTAATTTTTGACAGTACTCTGGTTTGACAATCAATAGGCTTAAGACAAACCTTTTACAAATTACAGGAGACTTTTAATATTGATTATAATATGCTTTTCAAGTTGTTCAGAGCATGACTACTTGACATACCAAAATGTAAGAAGAATGATGTTGAAATAATGTATAGATTGAATTTTGAGGAAAAATTGAATAAATGTAAAAGAATTTGCTGACTGGACTAACAGAAATCTTTCTATCAAAGGCAAAGTATTGGTAATAAATAATTTACTAATACCTATACTACTATATTCAGCAAGTATAACATTTACTCCACAGTGGGTTTATACAGAGTTGAAACCAATCTTCTGTAATTTATTTGGTCTTCTTCTGTTAATTGTATAGCTTATACAACAATGTGTGGAAACATTGGGAATTCGGAATGGGATTATTAGATCTTGAAAAAATGGTTTAAATCTCCAAACTGGCCTGGGTTAAAAGACTTTGTGAGAATGATTTATGACCTTGGACTTATATACAGGGTACCAACCAGACAGGGAAAACAGGGAAAATGGCAAAAAAAAAATCCCTGACAGGGAAAACACAGGGAATTTGGAAATGTTGCCAAAACACAGGGAACTTCATTTGGCCAGGTTCTGAAATTCCTTATTCTCAAGATAGTAGGGATTCGACTTTTTGCTGTTAAGTTGTCTGAATTTTTTTGCATGCAGAGGCTTTTAATATTGAACAACTTGCTGGATATGACACAGGGAAAAATTGCCGCGGGACAGTGAAATCTCAGGGAAAACACAGGGAATTTGAAAATGGAGTTTTGGTTGGTACCCTATTCAATTTCAGACTTATATTTAGTACTAAAGATACATATATAGTACTGACCGAGGTGAGATATCAATCTAGTTATTCCCTGGGTCTCACAGGGTCGAGGGCCGTAGCGCAGCGCAGGCCCGAGACCCTGTGAGACCCAGGGAATAACTAGATTGATATCTTACCGAGGTGGAGTTTCGGTTGGTACCCTATTCAATTTCAGACTTATATTTAGTACTAAAGATACATATATAGTACTGACCGAGGTGAGATATCAATCTAGTTATTCCCTGGGTCTCACAGGGTCGAGGGCCGTAGCGCAGCGCAGGCCCGAGACCCTGTGAGACCCAGGGAATAACTAGATTGATATCTTACCGAGGTCTGTACTGGATTTATTTCACCTCCTATAAATCTATAATTTAAAATCGACATTCTAAGCAATAATATCTCTTCAATACAATTTTTGAATCAAGTCAATTGATTGATTATTGGCGAAGATACTGATTTAAAAGAGTTACGAAAAAATGTATACAAACGACGGAATTTCGTGGCGTAGCAACGCGACCTAGCAACGCGACCTAGATATTCCACTGGTGCGCTCTGATTGGCTGATAGGATAAGGGGGCGTGGCCTAACTAAAAGTTATTTCCCTGGCTCTGTGCAATACTATTGGTTTAGCCTTACAAAAAGGGCGTGGCTTAATGTTTCCCTGGTTTTCCAGGGGAATATCTTTTTGTTATTCCCCTGCTCTCTGTACTTAAGAGTTTGATTCAGGGCATTATCATTTTTGTTATTCCCCTGGTCAGGGAATACAACATTTAGATAGGAAATGTACAGACGCTACGCCATTAGGGGTGAAATAAATTGTATATATTTTTTTGGTACTAAATATAAGTCTGTTGGAAAAGACATGACTAGCCTTTTCTATAGAAACATGGGGTTCACATGGAACAGATTTTGTAATAAAGATCCAGTTACAGATAAAGAAAAACAGAGAGATTCTTTGGAATAATGATATTAATTAGGAAAAGAGCTGTGAATTGGCAAGGATGGCTTAAAGCTGGTATTCTTAAAGTTATTGACCTAATTTCTCATCATTTATGGATAGACATGTGATAGAAACTACTTATGGAATCAAGTCTGGTCCTATTGTTCATGGTTGATGATCCTGAAGTATATTTTTTCTGTTCACCTAAACAATTATATGAGGTTTGTGGTAAAACAGTTGACAGGGCTCAACATTAAGGATTGCCCGCCTGCCCGGGGCAGGTAAAACTTCAGGTGGGGCAGGTAAATGTTGACTGTCACCTGCCCGAAGGGCAGTTAAAATTTCTGCCATACTATGATAATCTAGTAAAGAGGGGCAGGTGAATATATGAACCGGGCAGGTAAAATTCCACCTCCAACTGCCCGACGGGCAGCAAAGCAAAAAAGTTAATGTTGAGCCCTGGCTGACCTACAATATTGTTGTGCCCCTGGATTACCATTATCTATGTATTTTAGAGTATACATATAGTTTCACAGAGTATACATGTAGTTCCTTATTCTGGGCCCGGAGTGGCCCCGATGGTGAACCTTGTAAAATTTATCATTCGGACACAGATAGGAACTGGTTTTGAGATTGCTGGTGTCAGCCTAAAACTGTCAAAGTGCTATGCATTAGCATGACTGTGGGAACCAGCTTTCAGAACATTTCTACTTCCGCTTCCAGTTCCTCCCAAAGGACAAAAGAAAATTGCATTATTGTTGTCTCACAGCATTGTGGGAATGCAAGTCTAATTAACATAATGAATATATCAATGCCACAATAGGTCTCACTCAACCCTTTTATTTTCATATGGGGGTAAGGGGGTGAAGAGGGTGAAGCAGGGCTCAACATTAAGGATTGCCCGCCTGCCCGGGGCAGGTAAAACTTCAGGTGGGGCAGGTAAATGTTGACTGTCACCTGCCCGAAGGGCAGTTAAAATTTCTGCCATACTATGATAATCTAGTAAAGAGGGGCAGGTGAATATATGAACCGGGCAGGTAAAATTCCACCTCCAACTGCCCGACGGGCAGCAAAGCAAAAAAGTTAATGTTGAGCCCTGTGAAGAGGGTAAAGGGGTAAAGGGGTAAAGGGGTAAAGGGGTAATGGGGGTGCCATGGGGGTGCCATGGGGGTGCCATGACCCACATGACCCACATGACCCACATGACCCACATGACCCACAAAAACTTACTAAGAGGGACTAAGTCAGCAAACGTCAGTCACAAAAAGATAACTAGTAACGAATTAGTAGTGAAAGGAACACCGACATAATAATCAATTAATGATAAATAATTAGCAAATGAACGTCAATAATTTCATCACTTAGTGCCTTTTTGTACTTAGTACTGTAACAAATGTCATGTCAACGTCGTTGCATCATCACAGCAATGTAACTTCATATTCATAATTAGTAAGATGTACAGGTATGAGTTTAACATCTTTAAATCTAAATTTTCCTCTCAAACTTTTTATTCTTTCATGATTAGGTAGGTCTCCAGGAATTAGTTACGAATTTCGAATCTTTAAACTTTGCAGAGATTTGTACTCATTTCTAGTCACTCAACTGAAAACTAGGATTTCTTTGAAATTTTCTATACTTCATCAGGGCCCAGGCTTTAATTATTGCAATAATTAACCTATTTACTAAGTTTGTATTTATTGCCTTTTTAACTTGTACATGTCTTAGAATAGGGCCTATCTTGTGTGCTTCCTTATACATGTAGGTTAAAGGGGGCCAAACTTCTGACCACTGGGGGTCACTGAGTGTACATTCCCTGGTCAGAAGTCTGTCAGAATGTCAGAACTTTGGGGTATATATAGCCCAGATGTTGGGGCTGGGGGAATAGTCTGTTGTATACCCTGGAGTAGTTCACACCATGTTTATTGTAACACAGGATTTACTCATAGAATAAAGGACTATATATTCATCCTACAAGAGACTTATCATTGGGTCTTTGGGATTTTACCCTGGAGATCTAACAATATAAATGGAAAAAAGAATTTCCTGAAGACCTTTTTGATCTACAAACGTGGAAAATATTGTATCTAATGGCTTTCCTTGCCTCTAGAAAAAGCAAGGTACAATCTCTTCAATGTAAGATCTTACATAGAATTTTTCCCTGTTGTAAATATTCATTTAAAAGGAAAACCATATATTAAGCGGGGATGTAATGTTTCAGATTTTTGTCTGATTTCAGATTTTTTCACTTCGACATCTCCAATGATACCTTTCAAACATAATTCCTTAATTCGCATATCATAGCATTTTAAGATAATTTCAGATTCTACTTTTGGTGTTTCAGACTTTTCCTTTAATCCTAACTTACATCCCTGATTAAGTGACCAGACTGCTAATTTTGTGGAGCTGGGGACCGCTTGATTCATTTCTTCCTCACATACCCAATGGTGAAAGGTTTTCTTAGCAGTGTTAAATGGTGGATTGTAAATGTTGGAGTATGATTTAGAAAAATGTACTGAACAAGGTTATCTTTACCTAGTGGGAGGTGAGGAAAGGGCCAAAACTGTCAATTCTCTTTTTCTGTGGCTTAAAGCAAACCACAATGCAAAATTATCAAAATTTAGTAAATTTTTTAAATTTTCAAAATCGATCCTGACATCTTCAACTACACTCATATAAATCATATTGCCAGTTAAAATCAAATATTGGTGGCTAGAAGTCTGATAATTATGATCCTTGGAAAGAGGATCTGTTTGTTTTTGTTTTCTGGTCTGCAATCAACTTGTTGGGGAATCCTCCCACGTGACCCAACTGCCCCATAATCAGTGATGTCATCTTCAGGGTCAATAGGTCAATTCCTCCCCTTTCCTTTCTATACTAAGCCAGGCTCATCCATGTTTGCCTCCTCTCAATTCCTACATCATTCTCCACCAAAAATAATACTCATTAGAGACTCTGCTAGCAGAGTGAAAATGCAGGGGGGATTCCAGAAATGGCATTTTGATGACATCATCAGTTTTTGGGTAAACAATCTAGGTATTTGTGTGGACCACACAACAGACCAAAACAAGTCAGAAAATGAGTATTCATGACAGTCTTAATCTGTTTTTGAATAGAATTTTGCATACCATTCTGTTATCAGATGAAGCATGATCATACATGGTTTGTCAACAAACAAAGTTCACTGAAAATTTTATTTGACAATATATAACTGATTTGCGTTGTGGTTTGCTTTAAGTTTTATATTACATTCAAACAACACCTCTTTCATAATGGCCTTCTTGAGTCGTGGATATATGGATTATGATGCAAAATTGCAGTTGAGAGTTATATAAACCAAATGGAAGACAGGAAAAAAATTCTTCATAAAGACCTGTTATCTAAGATACATGGTAATACCTGATGAGTGTGGAACTGTTAATCAAATTACTGCATATCTCTATGAAAACAATATTTTGAACCCACAACAATATGGGTTTCGGCAAGGTATGAGTACCTCAATCGCTGTTTTTGATGTATTAAAATCACTGTATGATAAGTGGAATAATCACAACATATCGTGTTGCACATTTATAGATTTTGCTCGCGCGTTCGAGACTATTGACCATAGGATAATTATGCAGAAGTTTAAATGCTATGGTTTTGATGAAACTGTATTGTCATTTTTTGGAAATTATCTAGAACATAGGGGGCAGAAAACCATTGTGAATGGACATGCATCAAAGGTGGAATCTTTAACATATGGGGCTGCTCAGGGTTCGATCCTGGGACCTTTAATTTTTATCCTTTATATCAATGATATGTTTCAAGAAGTAAAGAATAATGAGGAGATGTATGTCTATGCTGACGACACACTTCTTCTCACTACTGGGGAATCTACTTTTGATGCACAGTTAAAAATGCAGCTGCTACTTGATAAAATCTTTAATTGGTGCTTTGCAAATAAGTTATCTATTAATAATTCAAAAACTAAATATATGTTAATTGGTTCTAAGGATCGAAAAGAGGGTGTGGATATGCGAATTGACACGACTGTAATACAACAGGTACATAGTTATGAATATCTTGGTATGAAATTAAATGATAAATTGGACATGAATCAACATGTTGATGCAATGTATAAACAAGCTAATTCAAAACTGGGTATTTTATGTAAAATTATGAGATATATTGATGAAAGAACCGCTGGAAAGATTTACAAGGTTATGATACGACCTCACTTAGAATACATTGACTTTGTTGTAGAGTCAGCAGATATGTATTTAATAGAGAAGGTCCAGAAATTAGAAGAAAGGGCTATCAGGCGCATTGAATATTGTTTTGACTTGTCGGCAAGAAAAGATATTGGAATATTACGTAAGAAGTATAACATTGAATCAATTAAGATTCGGAGGAAAAGGTCTTTATTGAAACATATACATAGATACTGTCAGCAAACTGAACATTTGGATAACTATCGGCCAAGCATAAACTTAAGAAGTAAAAATAAGGTAAAATTAAAACGAAAATTTACGGTACAATCAAAAGTACAAAAATCCCCCTATTATAGAGGGATTTGTTTATGGGATGATCTTGATAAAAGCCTACAAAAGGAAACAGATATTGTCAAGTTTACGCAAAAGGTAAAGGAATTATTCTAATTTAAAACATGTTGGTATGGACTAATGTGAATTGGTGTGGATTTTGAAATAGAAGTTGATGTACAGACTTATGGAGATTGCTAAAATGATATTATTGTATATAACTAAATACTGTATTGATAAGACATGTGAAATGTATTTGATAGGCATATTGATTTTGGTGATGTAAAAGCTGAAAGGAAGAACTTGTGTAAACAGGATTTTGGCTAAATAAAAAAAAAAAAAAAAAAAAAAAAAAAAAAAAAAATCCTTTTAAAAGTGTCATGTGTGCATAATTGATTTGTGCTTCTTTGCCCATTTAAAAACTGGAAAAAAAAGTAGGTATATTAAGGATAGCTTCTCTGAAAGATGACTGATTGTTTTAAGAGTAAAAAAAAAAGTACCACAGATTAAGTATTCTTTTGTTTGTTCTTTAAACAAAAGGAGCTCTGCACAATTAGGAAAAAGGATGGTTGCCTTTTGGGCCCATGGGAGTGTTGGGTGACTAATTGCATGTTTCCATTTATTTGTTTCAGAAACCCTGCATACATTCTGGGTCCTATGTACAGAGCTCGGAGAACAGGTATGTATTAACACAAACTTATGTCTAATCCTTTGGTTGGTTATGTACAGATATGCGTTTACTGGGAGGATGTAGGATTTAGAATGTATTCTGATTTTACTAATTTTTAGACTGACTCACTTGTGACTTTAGAAGAATATAGATGCCGAAATATAGGTGTCAGACTAAGTGCACCTTTTATCCCTGTTAATACAGAACGTATCTATTTTCTTTATTGTGCAGAATATTTCGAACAATAATATAAACATAACAATAATAATTTTCATTTTCAAACCTTTCAGATCCTGACAGTGACGGTTCAGAATGGAGTAACATCCAAGAATCGCTTCCCAGCAACAGCCTCAGCTTCGGTCCAGTAAGTGCAACTTGCTACCAGTATTACGTTATACATTTATCATATATTTCAATGCCCCTCTGAAGCATATCGAAAATAGGCTTCCAGACCCGATCCATATTTATTGTATTTCATTGGGCCTGCAGAAGAATCGTGGTGCATTGTGGGTAAATTGCGACTTGTCCGTATTTTTCGACCAGCCTTAGGCATACAATATTTTACAATTTACAGCATTATTTTTGCTGATAAGTTAAATTGATAAGTTATTTCTGACAGATCGCAAATATTTGTAGCGACAAAATATCCCTAATTTACCTTACATGTACAGTATACAAAAAAAACTCGTGAAGAGGAGCATATGATTATTGAGGCTATAGTTTTTAACTAAGGCGCCTTTAAAAAAAATTACAGACCCACCACCCCCCCTTCGGGCAAAAATACTCATTGGATATGTACTAAAACATACGCACATTTTCAAAAATCTTGGACCCCGCCTTGATACGTATGTACTTAATGTAAGGCCCCTAAGAAGGATTTACCTATTTTAGTTATCAATTATAGTGAGAATTGTTCATGTTCGTTGTGGTTAATGTCGTTCTTGTTGTGTAGGTTCGTGTGCGCCCAACCCGTGGGCCTCCACCTGCGGCCTCTCGTGGCCCAGCCCACCGACCTGCCGCCCTGCCCCATCACCCAGGACTCCTCAGAAGCCGTAAGTCTACTAACACTTGAAAACATGTTGAAACATGGCTAAATGAGCTGTATGATGCTACCGCTTTTTGAATCTGGGATCCAGGGCCCAGTTTCTGTAAGTGGGATGTCGGAAAAAATACATTTGAAAACATAGGGAGAAAACTAGACCTGTCTGAAATAATACTGTAAAATCTCGGTAAATTTGGAACATGAATGTGCGTATTCAGATTTTAGTCCAATGTTTTCTGTTTAACTTGCCAATAAGATACATGTCTTATCCTTCTGCTGTGTTTCACTTTTAGGACATAGAAAAATTGACAAATCAGATTGTTTTACCTGATTCTGATTTACATCGTTTTACGATGAAAAAATCAACCGTAAGTAATTGCTAACTGATCAGCTTTTTGAACCAGCACCTAGACATTGCTTTCAAATCATACTAATCTTTTTGGGGCTTTAAACAGTCAATTTATGTGCACGTTGCCATAAGGAGCAGTCATTTTCTTATGATATGAATATATTCACGTCAGACTTGTAATCAAGATTGGAGTACAGCTGAATTTAAACAAATAGTCGGAGAAGTTGTAACATAGTAGAGGCCTCTACTATGTTACAAAGTAGTCAGTTCAGAGATGCCATTTCTCCGGTTTGTTTCCGGAAATCTGGCGTTAAAATACCGACAGACAATCAAAAATATGTGACCAATCGTGGGAAATAGTGACTTAAGAGGTAGACGTAAATAGTGTAAATCATTTGAAAATATTCCTATTTGGAGCTGAGATATGCTCTCTTGAATTCACCTACCCTGGGCGCACTGAAACACTGCTGATTTAGCTAATGCGCATCGCTTGCATATCATATTTAGATGAACGAAACAATATCAAGTCAGTAATAATAATAAATAATATTCACAATACAATGAATTCTTAAATAGATCTTAAATCAATCGACAGTTAGAATACTTGAAAACATTTGTCCATGCAATCTGAACATCCCTTTTTTCTTGCCATGGTAACATGGTATTACTGCTCATTTTGGTACCTTTTGAGAAATTGACATTCCTTTACAAATTACCCATAATGCAATCGTTGTTACTAGATAGAGGCTTCTGTGGTTATAATCTTAACCTCTGGAAAATTCTACCCAATGCACAATTTCAGGGAATATTTTTTCGCTAGCTTGTTTTTATCAGTAACTTGCTTAAAAATGGGTTTAGAGCAAAGTACCAAGTATCCCTCTAGGTCACCATATCACGTGACTGGTTACATATTTTTACAATCCGAGATAATAACTGGCCGTGTCTCATGTGAAAAAACCCTCCAAGAGATTTGGTCCATACTCTGACAGCTAGAGAAAAATGACATTGTCCACTTTCTCTTCACGCTTACGGTCATAACGGCTTTTTCCGGCCCTGGTCCTCCGGTTTTCCTTTATACCTTCACCATTGCCGGCCTTCTCACTGGATAAGGGGGAACATGCGTTATCTATCACTGCCGCAAACCGGGGGAGACCTGTAACCTGAGTAGGGCGATACTTATTTTAGCAGGCTTGAGACACTGAAGGGGATTGGGCTTTGTTTGTACATTATGTTTTTATTGTATACTTTTATTTTTTTCATTAAAAGGATCCATAAGAAAAAATATAGTTTAAAATGAATAAATTTAGTTGTGGTGTATACTTATTGCTAATATCAAAAGATTGGATTTCCGGCTTTTGCCTTGATCTCTGCTGGCATCTCTGCAAGTAATAGTATATCTTTGGCGTTTATATTGTATTTTCTAAAAAAAAAAAAAAAGACAGATGTAATTTGCATCTAGGTATGACTTTAACCTAATGTAATTTCAGATCCCAGTCCGTGGTGACCGGGACCTGGACCTCGGGGTAGTCGTCACCGACAGTAACGGGCGGCGCTTCCACAACTTCTCCTCCCTCCACTTTGAGTGGGACCTGTCTGACAAGAGCGTGGCTGCGTTCGGAAATGACGGCAAGATGACCACCGACGTGACCACCACGGAAACGGGCAAGAGTCTGGTCGACAGTAAGTTTTATTTGCCATTACCTTGTTTAAATATTCAACAGTAATGTTGTTTGTCTTAACGGTACATATACGCTATCTATCTTCAGCAGAACACTGAAGAACACAGAGCAAGAGTAATATATCATATAAAAAGGCTTTTATCGATTTTCCCGGTGAAGTCTAAATGCTTCAATCTCTTCCCCTCTCCCCAGCTACGACTGTATGTGTCACTTAACTGCAGTGGGTATGTCACTCTTGGAAAAATGGTCGAGAGGAGTATAGGACAACTCCCATGGGTGCAATGTCTAAATCAGTCATTTTATGTCAGGCAAAAACAGGAACAAACGTACATGTCAACTTTCATTATTATAACAGTAGGACATTCTTCATTTAATTTTTTTTCCGGTAAAAAGTAAACTCTTTAGACTCTAAGAGGGTATGGTAAAGGGTAAAGAGGGTATGGTAGAGACATTTCTTTAGAATTTTAGAGTCTAAATTTTAAATTTCTTTAGACAGGAGCCATGTACGTTTACCAATATTGTAGAAAATGGTTAAAGAAAGTTTGTAATTGCAATGAAAATGTGCAGGTGATGAGTTGCGCCCTGTGGCCCCGGTCCATGTTGGATAGGGGCCCTCCGAACCCGGTTATGACGAATAAACCAAGTGCACAGGGGCCATCTGATGCACATCTGATTACACTAAATGTTCTTTCTTAGCTATAATAATGTAGGGTATGGTAGAGACATTTCTTTAGAATTTATTATTTGTACCTACTTGTCACTTGCGGTAACATCAGCAGAGAGACCTAGCCTCGTCCACATTATTACATTCTTCATTTAAATTCAGCAATTTCAAATATGATACCTAAACATCACCCTTTCCCCGATCAGACTACCAGCAGCTGCTCATGCTGCAGAAGTTGGGCCCACTCCGCGTTACGGCTAGCGTACCCCGCTACGAGCGGGTCTACTTCACCTCGCAGAACATCCGCTACGACCTGGACCTGGACCCAACGATCTCGGCCACCCTCGACCTGTACAGCGTGGAGGACCCGGTCATCACCCCCGACTTCATCTCCATCTTTAACCACCCCTCAAACAAGGTGAGCACGAGTTCATAGCGACTCCCAAGTTAAGTTAACATCAAAGAGTGGATATGTAAAGAACAATTTGAGAAAGTACGAAAGCACTTATTGCAATAAGATGTGATTAGCTTCGATGAATTATGATGTTTGAGAAAAAAAATTATGGGTTTGAAAAAAAAGTTAAATGTTGAGGTTGAATCTAGTCAACAAATAATTTTGCATGCATTAGATATTTCAACAAAAATACAGATGTGCTTTTCCTTTTATCTAGGTGACTCTGAAGATAGGCGGAGGGTCCGGCTACTTTTTGGTTAATCATGGCAACACTGAACTGGCTAAGATTACTTATGAACAGAAGCGGAGGGAAATTATGGTAAGTGATCATTAGCTTTGGTAACTCATAAGAATTGATGTATTTAATATGTATACGCATCAATTTCAAATTTTATATTGGCAATATTCAAAAACGGATTTCGATTGATTAGATATCTCACGAACTAGTCATATCGACTATGTGCGTTGAGAAGCACTCAAGGGAATTCTCTAACATGTCGAAAAAGACGTCCATATCATTTGAGATATGATGAATCTGCAAAAGATGTATACTTATAAGCCTAGTATGGTGATGATAAAATGCCTGTACACAGTATGATTTTTTTTTTTAGGTAGAATTAAAGAATTCTCATTATTATTGTTCCAGGTCATACCAGTGTCAGATGGTTCGTTTACTGTGACTGCCTACGACCTGTGTATGGAGACGGCGGAGAACGCCCGCAGCGAGATCCACATCTCTGGTGTCAACGCTATCATCATGCAAGTCGTCGACAAGGTAGGTTTTGTGGTCGTTAAATTTGATTGAAAATTTTCAGGGTAAGATTGTAACTGAAATGTCCATCTCAAGATCTTAGATTTAAAAGGAAATGTTTTGCTGATAATAAACCTTGTAATATAGTCATTTCTATTTAAAGCAGAACTACCTAATGTGTCAGTTTATAGGTATAGGATGATCATACACTTTAAAACTTGAGGGTGTTGATAATCGATTTCCTCAGAACTTTTACCTTGAATTCCTCAGTGACTTAGTTGTATGGCGTGACAACCAACTATTCTGTAGTACTTCATTGTATAGCCTACTTTTGTTCGGCTTTGAATTTTAAGAACGACCTACTCCACTATGAGTATATTATTTAAAAAAAGTAAAATTTGCGTAGGTGGAGCTTCACAAAGAGATCAAGGTGCGGGTCTCTGTCCTCGACAAGAACGGCGAGCCCCTGCTGGCCTCGTATTTCCCCCTGATGGGGCTCCGACCGCAGCCCGCCTCCAGCATCATCTCACTCAGGTAGGCTGCACTGGGCTTAGGGAGGGAGTGATACCATGGGAATATGAGCCCTATTTCGATGTATATAAATCAATACTTGAGATTAACCTATTTCTAGACTAATTTTATGATTTCTGTTTTCAATACTACCCGTAAGCAAGCGGTCTTAAGACTTTAAAAAAAACCAAATATGCAAATTAATCATGGTACATGTACAAATTACAATGACAGCGTGACTCAAAATGTTGAAATAAAGCTTTATTTCTTTGAGCAAGTGGAATCTGAGTTAGGTGAGGACGAATATTGTGGGAATCATTTACTCATTCCTTGTAGATACTTCTTGGTATTGTTTAGTCTGATCCATGCTTTATTTCCCCATATTTTGTAATTCCAGACCTGATCCCAAGAAGACTGATGATCTGTACTCGGTTCAGTACATTGTGCATGGATCAGCTCTCGGTCGGACTATGCTTCACTTCATTGCTAAGCCACAATCAGCACACACTATCACCAGCCAACCTAAGGAGATACAGGCAAGTTATATTACTGAAATAAGACAGGAGCCGTGTATGTTAACTAATATTGTAGAGAATGGGAAAAGAAAATTTCTAATTGCAATGAAAATGTGCATGTGATGAGTTGCGCCCTGGGGCCCCGGTCCATGTTGGATAGGGGCCCTCCGAACCCGGTCATGAGGAATAAACCAAGTGCACAGGGGCCATCTGATGCGCAACTGAGTACACTCTATCATCTAAAAACGAACATTTAGCATTAGGTATGGCAAATATCCTTTTAAAACCAGAACTTTCAATATTGATAAAGCAGTCGTGCATGTCGGACCCATATTTGGATCTGTTTTGAATACTCTCAATACTGTAGGATTCTACTGCCCCTCCTCAGTAGACACCAAGGTAGGAAAATCGACTCATAAATGATGGTAAGCAATTCAAGTGATATTTTACAATTTGATTACTGAAGACTGATTTGTGGTATATCTACCACAAGGCATACACAAATCTGTTCTTTTACATCAAACTGGTATGGAAGTGTCCCTAGGTACCAGGTTCCATTCTGCAAATTGGCATGTTTAAAAAAAATAATCTATCAAATGAATCAAAGTGATTACCAGAAGCATTTGAGGACTTGTTGGCCATAGCATCATCAAAGTTGTAGACATGGTGTAATGCATTATCCTACTAACACCATGAACACAATGTGAGTTTAAGTGAGAACATTAGAATAAACATAAATACACTATGTTAAAAGTATGACAAAGCAAGAATAGCATGTGTTCCTGTTCTTTTACTTCATTTTTGGACCAAGCAGTTCTGCAGTTGATGAGTTGCGCCCTGGGGCCCCGGTCCATGTTGGATAGGGGCCCTCAGAACCCGGTTATGACGAATAAACCAAGTGCACAGGGGCCATCTGATGCATTTCTAATTACCTTTGATAAACTTATGAAGTAATATGGAGTCTTAGATATACATAATACAGAGATATTTAAAAAAATTAAATTTCTGACTGCTATAGGAAGACAGTTTGATCATTTTACTGCAAAATGGTGCCTAGTTGGTCTGTAAGCCCAGTTTCATCCTAGAGTTATATATTACGTCTAAGCATGTGTCATACGTCTTACTCCTGGAGTGGTGCACAACTTCACAAGTGCCATACTAGCTTTCCGGATTTTGTCTCCCTTGTACATAATGATCCAATGATTGTAAATTGAAAAAAGGGGACAGCCCTGGGAATACTAGTCAGCAAAGCATAGTATTCTACCCCCAGGACAGTGTGGTATCAGCTAAGCATAAAGTGCCTGGTATAATACCTATATTGAAAAAGAAATCCAACTAACACTGATAATGAAACTAATATTCATTTCTGTGACTTTTAAAATAGATCCATGTCTGTTTAAAGGATCTCAGAACAAGACTAGAGTGTATCACTGTTATTTTAGCTCTATGTTATGACCAAGAAGATGTGCAGTTGATGAGTTGCGCCCTGGGGCCCTGGTCCAAGTTGGATAGGGGCCCTCCGAACACGGTTATGATGAATAAACCAAGTGCACAGGGGCCATCTGATGCACATCTGATTGGTCTGATTAACATTTCTGAACATTGATATTCAAATTTCTGAATAACCATGTTCAAATCACACCTACTTTTTCAATCGAAACCAAGTGCCCACTATCTTACTTGGGCCTGGCTGAGATACGCATTATTTCCCGTTTTACGGCTTAATTTAACGTAAATAATCTATAGATAGATCAACAGCGAATTGGTATCGATTGTGTAAGTTTTCATATTTTTAATCTGCAAATCATGTACATATATAGCATTAAACCGTCTTTTCAACAATCTCTGACATACATATCTGAATTTCTTCCAAGGAGATTTGGATTTGTTAAAAATTGCGCTATTTGAAATTTACTCATTGGTATTGATTCTCTTTTTGCAGGTGTTCCCTCCACTTAGACTGGATCCCCGAAACATTACCCTCATCGTTGGAGCACTCTTCCAGGTAACGATCTTTCATTAGAATAACTTTTAAATAAGGGACAAAGTTACATTTCCTTCGATTATTTAGGTTATTGTTATTTGTGTTTGGAGAAGTTTTAAAGCTATTGTTCTTGCTGTTAACAGACTATGAAAATAAACTTACGTACTTTCACCTCTTTAATAAGTTGAATGTTACAATCTAAAGCAATCTAAAGTATTCGTGTAATTTCCATTACTTGACCATGTAAGTGATATAAGCAAGAAATCATTCTCCTTCCTCAGGTGACAGCTCATGGTGGACCCCAGCCTCAGTCGACCATAGAATTCAGTATCCACAATGAGGATGTCGCTGGTATCTCTAACTCGGGCCTCATCGACGCCCAGGAGATCGGTCAGACGCGTGTCATCGGGCGAGCGGTTGGCTACGAGGCAGAGAGCGGCCGGCGCATTGTGTACTCGCAGGACGAGGTCAGGGTTCACGTGGTGCAGCTGGAAGGGATCCGAATCTTTGCTCCACTCAAACGTCTACAGACAGGCACAAAGGTAGGATCACTCCGATTGGGAAAATCTTAACCTCTTCTTATTTCAATGTAATGATAGCGCTTGGAATTCATACTACCACCTAGTAGTATGTCAAGCTGATATGGGTTGCATTTCTGAAAAATTAGATAAGCCAGATGTTCACAGCTTGAGTGAAAACAACGACATGCTCAAAAAGTACTGACGGGACGAAGCGTTAGCCTTTGTTTACCCTTTTAGAAATATCGATGACAAGGTTTTTTCAATTCCCCACACCGCAGATAGAAATCGATTTTATTTCACAATCTCACCTAACATAAAACTCATGACAGAAATATTCACCAATGTCCTTAGATGCCCCTGTACGCTATGGGGACCAACGAACACGAGACCCCGTTCACGTTCGGCAGCTCGCTGCCCCCGCTCACCTTCATCTGGTCCATCAACAACAAGGAGGCCGTCAGACTCAACTCCATCTATCACAAGGTAAGATTGTGTGTTTTAATCAAGAAAGGTTCTCAACTGAAGACTGCATTTTGCTGGTGTTTTTTTCTTCTCGCACGCCTGACTTCGGATTTCTCCATTCTAAACAATATTTTAGGTCATTTTTGTTATTCATCCAGATCCATTGAGAAAATATTTTTTGTATACAAGGGTAGGGGTCCTTATGGTTCCAAAAGAGATTTTCTGCGCAGAAATGAGGAAAAAGCTAGGCTTTGTGGGGGAAAATAACTAGATAGTTTTGGGACTAGAAATACAAAATTGTACCCTGTTAAATGTGAAAAAAAAGAGTTTACACTGTTAAGGCGATTTCTTAATATTTTACAGAAATCACATTTTAGCAACTGGCATGCCTATCCTCAATATTTTTCATGCCACAATTGATCCTTTCCTCCCTTTTCAGAGTGGCATACGTGTTGGTGACAAGAGTAACTTTGCGGTCCAGCTCTTCGCCAACCAGGCCGGCCACGTCACCGTGAGCCTACAGGTCATCCCAGCCGCCGAGTCTAACCTACAGCTACGGGACAACATCAGGCTGCACGACGAGGTTCAGCTCCAGGTATGGCATACGGGAGAGTCGTGATCATGTTAGAAAAAGGGTTTTTTAAACAGAAAAGTTAGTCTTATGATTTAGAAAGAAAAGGAAAGTGGCCATGGAAAAGTAACAGAAAAAAAAGTTAAGTCATAGAATGATATTCTCGTGATATTTGACACTTTCTGGTTACAGGTGTTTGAAAAGTTGCGATTGACCAACCCCTCTAGCTGCGACGGTTCCCTCCTGATGACGCCCAACACAGAAACGATTGTCAAGACAAACAGGTAAGTAACCCAATAAACAAGGTTTTGTTTAGGTGCTGACCATCGAAAAAGTATACCGTGTTGTCTAAAAGCCTTACATATATGCCTTTCAAATATCCTTTCAAATAATACTGTTGTCCACAACCATCGGCAAATAACTTATTTATCATTAACATTTGACGTGAGCCTAAAAAGAGGCATGTTCAAACAAAGCATTTGTTTTTACTGTCCAAAAGTTAGCCTATTTTACCAAAAGATGTTTGATAATTTCAGGCAAGAGCAATATTAAAATCTATCACATCTATAACAAATGTGTTATGTTTATCAGGGATGGCACAGCCCGCCTGACGTACCACATTGAGACAGATGGTTGGGCGGACGAGACACCCGTGGTGACGGTTTCAAAGTCTGGTCAGCTGGTGTCGGCTGCAGGCAGCGGTCACGCCTCGCTGGTTGTCGTCGCACATGAGGACTTTGGTGTCAACCAGACCATCGTTATCCTCATCAAGGTAAGTTGTTTCTTGAATTAGAATCCATAGACAAAATGTAATCAAAATTTAAAAGGTCTCGTGTGGTTTCAAAGCAATACCTCATCTTTAGTTTTATCTCAATAATAACTAGGATAAGACTTAGTGTTCATTTACACAAGCATGGCCAAGTTTTATTGCGACAGTTTCATCTGGGTGGTTCTGAATGTCACCAGGTCTACATTAAAGCCGGATTAGTATAGTTACGTTTGCGCTGTACAATTCAATTTCATGGTTAAATTATTGAGAGATTCCTATGACCAGGATATAACTAATATTTGAGGAGTACTATTCCCAGAACATTTTTCAGAGTAGTACCTGATTTTCGACAAACCCTATTCAACCTGGCACGTGTTGTGTTACAGGTGAAGCCCGTGTCGTACCTGATGTTAAACCTGGACACGGTGATCCGTACACGAGGCCACAGCCTGCCCGTGGTCCCCGTGGGCAGCGTGCTCCACTTCACCGTCACCTACCACGACGATGTGGGCGAGCAGTTCTACACCACCAACACCGCCCTCAGACACAGACCCAACAGGTAGACACACAGTTATTTTACTTTCTTTATATAGACCCAACTGTCATCGATTCAAGATAGTGAACCCCACCCCCACCCCCCTGAAATTGAAGATTAGTAGATAATACTGACTCGAATAATGTATAACATATATCCGATATGGGCTTTCATGTTCGCCTCCTCTCCATGTTTTGCTCTACATAAATTCAATGTAACATTTGTTGCAGGTTCGACTTGATCCACGTGCAGTCCGGGTCCGAAAACGGCACTCTGATCGCCAGGACGACCAGTATAGGGCAAACAGTGTTAAAGGTAGGAAAAAGTCTCCACTACTAACATTAAAAATTTGATACAACATGAATGTACAACATGAGCTGAACATATACCATTACCGGTAATAATCAAATTGCACGATGCGAATACAATTTCAATCCCAACTCATGTCTGAACAATTTCTTTGTGTACATACACACACCCAATCAATTATTTGTACAGCCTTTTCTTACTGAATGAAAATTCTGTATCTGACACAAACTATTCTTAAAAGTTGCTAACACATTGCACTTTTGTGTCTCAGGTTTGGGACCAGAACAACCAGGGGCTGGCTGACTACATTAACCTGGAGGTGGGGTACGCCGTGTCCCCGGCCCAAACCTCCGTCACCTTGGGGGACGTGGTCTGCTTCTCCAGCCCCGTCGTCGACGGATCAGGTAAATTTATAGATACTTAAGCCTATGTTCCACAGGCCCATTTTGATGCTGCCAATTTTCCCTGAAAAAATATCTAATTGGATCGTACATCCTAGATGACATTAAAAAGAGAATTACAAAATGTTTCTCGTGATATGAACAGGGTACCAAACGCAAAGAGAAAACAGGGAAAATGGTAAAGGGAAATAGATCCCTGATAGGGAAAAAAAGGGAATTTTCAAATTTTCCCCAAACACATGGAAATCCCCAACTGTGAAGAGTTTCTGAGTGACCGCTGCTTAGGGTACTAGATCTTGAATATCTAATTCTTCTTTACAGTTTCTTAGTAATTAATGGGGAAATTCAAAGCGATTTACATGAATGTTTTTGGAACTTCAGGACAGCGGGGGTCGTGGCGCAGCAGTAACCAGGTGGTCAGTATGAGGGGGTCCTCCGGTATCGGGCTGGCCGCTCGTATTGGTCAGTCGGTCATTACTTACACAGCGGGAGAGCACACCACCAACACTGAGGTAAGAGGCTGCTCTAAGATTTACTTTGAAATATACGATTAAGTAACCTATTGTTGGCTTCCTGACGCTTTAAAGGGTCTGCAGAACCAAAGGAATTGTTCATAAAAATAAGATGAACGCAATTGTTTCTATAAAAATTGGGGGCGGTAGAATAACTTTGAGCACGGACTTATGGACAGTTGAAATACTCAACTGCTCTCCTTCATGTTTTAAGGTCGACACAATCTTATCAGTCCTAGATTAGGGAGTTGCCTACCTAATTTTACCTTATTAAAGGTTTCCAAATAAAAATCTTATGAGAAACTGCTGATCTTGCTAGAAATTGCCACATATAGGTAGAGTGTACCTAAAGAGCTGAGGTAATGTTCTTCTTCCTCCCTGCCCCAGGTGACCGTGGTCCCGGTGAGGAAGGTGTCGATGAAGAACGAGAACCTGCAGCACTGGACCAACGTGCCCGGCCGGGCCACCTCCAGCGCCATCCAGGTCATCCTCGAGTCGGGCGCCGCCAAGTCCAACCTCGTTGGTGTGTAGCCAAGACTTTGTTTTTGTGACATAACGTTCACACGGAGAAATTATCTGTAAAACGTAATTGACACTAAATGAAAGAAATCACTCAAAATGAAATACGCTGTTGAGATTGGATCAGTTACAAATGCATATATTCAGGTCTGCTGTAAACGCAAATATAAGATTTGATAACTTTCATTGGCTGTGAAATTTTGGGACTCTTGATGAGCGCTTCGGTATGAAAGTACTACCTCGGACACTGAAACATCGACTTTCATTACTACCAGAGCAATTTGTGACAACTGTCAGCCCTTACAAAAGTATCATAAACTGGTAACCTAACTTGGGGCACATTTACGATGTTTCATCAACTGCCAGTTCAGCCTGTATTTGACTTTGCTCCAACAAATCCTTGCTCTCATTACCTCCAGGCGCTAACTGCAGCGAGCTGGTGTCGGAGGAGCGGTACGCGGTGCCCGTTATGCCCATCCAGTGTGAGGCCAGTCTGAGCACCCGACACCCGGCCATAGACATCCAGGACCTGGTGCGCGTCAACGCCGACTTCGATTCTGTAGCAGGTGAGAAAAAAAACACAATTAATTAGAACGAGGTATAGTATGAACTATGATGTTTGGTATTTATCATCCTTCCCCTTTCATATTACATGTATTCAGTTTAAAAAAATTTCTCATGCTCTTTGGCCACTGAGAGAAAAAATGTCACTGGAATGCCTTTAGCCTGATAGAGAAATGCTTAACTCCCGATTGGTAACTGTACAAAAAAATGCCTAGTCGCGCCTAAGGCCCTTCCAAATATTGACGGTCACTTTGCAGTGATTATTATCAAATCAGTCTCATGACAAACTTCCCAGAAATAACCTATAAATTAATCTATTGCCCCTTTCCTCCTCAGGTCAGTACCTGTGCCGCCTGGAGCGCGTGGCCATGGTTGACCTGCAGCACATTGTGTCCACCCTCGACACATACATCCAGGTGCGGGCGGTGGTGACCCCGCGTGAGAACCAACCCGAGGTGGTGGCCGATGTGGTCAGCCTCCACTTCCTGCCCGCCTTCTACGTCCACTCGGCCGAAGTGGCCCTCAGTAACCTTCAGCCCCGCGGGGAGATTCGGGTGTCAGCCACTGACCGAGTCTTCCAGGACATCAAGGTATGTGAAGTTGGATTTCAGATTCCCTGATACATTTTTCCACTCAAACATCCCAGTTGATGATTAGTTATATTCATATTGTAGTATCAATAGATTACAGAACTATCCATTGAGGATCCTTAAAAGATAATATCCTTCTGGGAAGCAAAATTTCAATGTAATAATTTTAATAAAGTACTGTAATGAATGCAGCTGAATAATGTTTAAAAAAAATTGAAGATTTATGATATATTCTATGAACTTTTTCTTTCTTTTTATAAATAAAATCAAACAAATTTAACCAATAAACTTACAAACTTACCCCCTTTTCCAATGTGTCCACCCCCAGGTCTCATCCCATAACCCTCAACTGGTGGAGGTGCTGGCCGGGGAGCGCGACTCCCACCAGGACCACATGATGCACTTCCCGCTCAAGGTGGTGGACAGCGCCGCCCTGTGGCAGCAGGAGAAGCACGAGGTGCGGGTGGACGTCAAGTGTCTGGCCACGGGACAGGACCACACCGTGCTCGTCACCATCAGGCTGCTCGGCAAGGAGGGACAAGGTAAGGGCGGAGAGCTTCAAGTACTTATCTTAAACTTACTATTGTACATGTGCCAGTAAAGATATATAATATTGAAAGAAAGCTGTGTAATGAACAAAGAAGTGCATTTCAACTGAGGATTTTTTTTTCTAACTAGCTCAATCAATATATTTTTGTCTGACACGTGATAAGATAAGTTATATGGTATTTATCCCATCGTTTCCTACAGTTGCGTGATCAATCTTCAGTCATAAAATTATTATTTTTCGCATTTCCTAGCAATAAGTATTCAAATGATGAACGAAGTAGGTTTATAGTCCTTTCTTAGAAACTACCTTATACCATATATTGTCGTATATATTTGCAACTGTGGTCCCTTTGAGACAAATTATAGTAATATGTGTTTTGTGTTTGCTGTATAGGTGCAGGTTCGATGCACGGCCGTGAAGCGGGGTGGGGCCAACTGCTGACGGTCATCGCCAACAACTACCAGAACTGGATCTTCATGCTGCTTTGTATCGTCGTTATCATCTTCACACTCTTCATCTGTAAGCACTAACTCCCTTTCCTCATAATACCTTTACTTTATGTTTTTTTTAAAAACTTAAGAATTGGATAGATGGATTAATTTTAGTCTCCCAAATTCTGTACTGTTGTGACAGAGTATAGGTAAGCTAAAGCTATAAGACAAAATGTACATAAGAGTCTTTACTAAATACTGTATCAACTGAAATCAATTAACCTTGGCTTAGCTTTCTCGAAAGTTATACACGTACTGCAAATCATATTTTCTAAAACGGGCGATAAAAACACACTTATTCGCAAAAACTCTTCCCTGTGTTTCAGCGTACAACGCGGTGCGTGGTGCAGCCAACACGGGAGTGTCTCAACAGTCAGGAGTCTTCCTGCAGCAGGGCCAGTCGCCCCACCCTCCTGGTATGTATATAAGTACTCTCATGAGATATTTAAAAAGATGTGTCAAGAAAGATCAAAAATAAAAATTCACGTTTTTTTCTAGCCCTTTAACGCATGTAAGCCGAACATACATGATCTTAGATTGATCTCTATTTTCCTGGAAAGAATATAAACATGGATCATTTCTGATATTGTAGAATACAACTTTGTTCCTACTTACAGTAATCTCTTCTTAGTAATACGTCAGTAGTATCTTGTTGACCATGAATGGGATAATATGTCGATGATATAACAGAATAAAAATGAAAAAAGGTCCCGTTTTGAATTTTCTATTAAAAAAAAAAAGGGAAAAAAAACTAAACAGAAACATTTTACCAATTTCTCATCATTACCCCGTTATTCCTGACCTCAGCCTACCTGTCGCTGTCCCCGTATGATCCATCTTGGATTTCCTTAATTAAAAAAAAAAGAGGCAAACATTTTACCAATTTCATTATAATAACCCTGTTATTCCCCACCTCAGCCTACCAGTCGCCGTCCCCATGGAACTCCCCATACAGTACGAGCACGTCGCCCAGTAAGATGCCGCTGTGGACATCAGGCTACGACCTGGACAAGTCCTCGCCCGGTCTGCAGCACCGGTCACCCTACAACCGGTCACCCAACAACTACTAGAACACTACAGTCTGAAAACTGTATTGTACAACACCCCGCCTCCACCCGACTACCCTGGTACTCATTGACAGGTTTACACTTCTTCCAATTCACACTCAGGTTTCAGACAAATATATGAAAAACACTATTTTATAGTCGGGGTGTAGGATTTCGTTATTTCAAATGACATTATAAAAGCAGTGCTTTGTGGCACATTGTGCTATAAGATAGACACATGTAAAGAGATTGGTGAGTTATTACACCCAAAAATGACTATAAAAGGGAAAAAGTAGGAACAAATCCATGCATTGTATATATGATCTTGAAATCAGGGAGCATTTTTAGACACTTCAAAATTGTATTCTCTCCGTCGAATATAATTGTCAAAAATTGCTATAGTATGAAGGGTGAATGTGTTTGTATAGTTTGAATGGTGAACATATTTGTGGATAAAGATTATGAAGAAAACTATATTGGGATATCCCAGTCACCCGAAGTTACGTAAAAATTCTATAAAAACGTTCTGGTATAGTTTGTATGGCACAGGTAAAAGAAAATATATAAAAAAAGGTGCTTCGTTCAGGTATCAGGTGAAATGACTCGTCAGCATTTTTAGTTTTGATATCTGCTATATTCTTGCGAAAAATAGAGGTTAAAAAACAGCTTGCCTAGATATACCCTGGTTAATGTAGTATTACATTATAAACGACCAGTATTAGAACAGCACAACACATTTATGTGTATTGTAGATGAAACAAAGCTTTATAAATATTGCCATTTTCCGTCAAAGTATTCTGTTTTGAGTTTATAAGTTGGAACCATTTATATTATGCCTGTTCCATCTTCACTCAGTGTATTGATTTTTAGACCAGTCGACATGGCATCTCAATCAGGTCTTTCACTGTCAGTATTAGTTTACTAAGCTTCTCATGTAATTAAGGCAAACATTTAAGTAGACCACACTCAAATAAGTCACATTGCTGTATTTTACTTTGTTAAAATGTAACCCCAAATATGATAATTCCACAAAGCAATAACGTCCACCGAGTATCAATGAACGTGCAGTAGAGATGCTTCTTTAGAGGTTCACCCTTAGGCTGTAACAGTGTGGCTTCATTGCTTAGATAATACTACACGCATGCTGGGATGCGAGTAGTATTAGGAGAAATACATATCGTTTCTATAGATGAAAGTTATTGTATTGAGTTGCATATCTGATCTGAGCTGTCATATAAAAATGTTTTGGTGTATTTTTGTTTTGATGTTTTCAGAACGTTAATGTGGAAGGCATAGAGAATACGAAAGAGATATGATAAAAGATAGTACATTCCTAGTTGAGAATATGCCGAGTAAAAACCTTCAATATACGGGGTTAATTTACCTGAATTTGTTCAAAAACAGGTATTATCTGCGTGTGAAAGAAGTACCATAATTTCAATTCAGAATGTTTGTATGGTTTACGACGACGTCTAGAGAGCACACTCGTGTTTTTTTTTTTCCAAGCAGATTTCTATAGATATGTGTATATTTTTGTGTTGGACTAACCGTTTGTACTAAAAAGACATTGGGGATTTTGTATTTTGTCAAGTCTTACATAATTATGATGCGTTCACCAAATTAGAGGAGTTAAGAGTTGAAGGTCTACTCTTTTGTAGAGAAGTTAAAGATAGTATGGTGTTTTCTCAGAAAAATACCATCAAGGTGTAAATATGTACCATTTGAGGGAGGTTAAATATAAAAATTCCTCACAAGACGCATCAGTTAAAATACATCCATACGTACGTGTAATTGACCTGTATGAATTCAACGCCAGCCAAAAGTGATTTGGGTAATTTGATTAACAAAGCATAATAACCTTAAACTTATCAGTGGTACTGGTTGGAAAATATCTGTAAATCAGATTTCAGATAAATCGAGATTAAATGTACATTTTCTTAGTGCACATACGCCATATCTGTGAGAAATGTGAATTTCATTTTAATTGTACTACCACTACAGCACTATAAATACGTCATAAGCTGATCTCACAAAAATATTTACCTGTTTAGTCAACGGTTACGTATCACGGGGTTAACATTTTACCCATTTCGTATCTGCAGATACGATTTGTTAATCACAAAAAGATCTGTCTGGCAATTTTTTCTTCACCCAAACAGGGTTAAAGTTTACCAACATTGTGATGTTGTATGCATGGTGGTTAATCGTTGTTAATGGTCTGTGATTGACAAAACTCACGTGTATATTTCTATAAATAGTTCAAGATACCTAACACAGATAACAATAACCCGGTTAGTATGACTCAGTGGAGCCTAATTGTCATTTAATAAGCACTAAGTGTTTGAGATTTCTACTCTTAATTAATATTTTGGAATTTACGGTATTTTTTTTTTCTTTTCAAGTGTATCAATCACTCATCTTCGAAGAATTGCTGCATTCAAGATAGTGTCTTCAGATCCTAAGCTGGACCAGTGTATATTATAATCAAACATTGATTTTCAGGGTTTCTTTCTTATCAATCATTTACTGACACTTTGCTTTAATCTGTCTCTGTTCATCTTTTAACTTCGAGCTAATAATTAGCATGATTTCTCTATTTTGTTCCTTTATATCGTCTGGTGATTTTTCAAGTGTCAGACTATTTATTAAAGAACAATAAAAACATAAAATATACAATGGCGTTCTTGGTGTTTTTCCGATATAAATAGTGACAGTAGTTGTGTGATTTTCCCATTCTTTTATTGCATTTTCTCGCATCAATCCTGTATTGCTTGGAATGGAAATGTGACATAAGTACTTTGGTATCCATGGCAACAAAGTAAGCACGTAGTCCATCAAGAACCAGACTTGTAAAGACATACCAGAGGGTAAGTTGTTGATCGTTTATCAAGATACAACTTCAAGAAATTTACTTTTTCTCCTCACCGAAGATATTTCTAGTTCAACAATTTCGGTAGAAATTCAACAAACCATCAACAGTTGACGCCTCAACAACTACTTTTTTTTTAATTATTGATTTATGCAAAACGTAAATAACTCGAGACAATTACTAAGTTTTACTGTAGAGGCAAAGCAAACATGTGGCTGCAATATGAAAAGCACCATGCGTGATGGAACGAAGTGTAAGTTAAAATCATTGGAATCAATCAAGGTGGAGAATCTGTGAAAAACATTCAACCTCACTTCACCCTACCACGGTAAGCTGATTTCACGTATGTTCGACACCTGCAGGTTTAATTTGACTAATTTGGAGGCAGAAACGATAAAAAACAATAGAAATTGTGCAAATATAATATGTTATGAAATAATATTAAAATCAAATTCAAATTCAAATAGTATTAACCATCACCTATATACAGAAACATGAAGAAAATTACACAATGATAGGTTTTCACGATGTGAAACATTACCACAAATTGTAAAATATTACATGCTTGTGGTGAAAACGGACTTTTTCAATATTTTCCAGCATTCGACTTAATTTGTGGTGCTCTGCAGGTGAAATACAGGAAATCGAACATCCGTGGTAGGAGGCAATTAATGAGGTTTAGAGAGGATAACACTTTGACAATGAGCCAATTCTGTAGATAATCAACAAATTACGCAAACACTGCGCGACTTCATTGCATCAAATTTAACAGGATTCATAATAAATTCAACAAGTTATATCCACGTACATAATAAATGTACATGTCAACGTGCCTAATTCAACCATCTAAATTAACAGAACTGTTATGGAAAGACGGGGATGGGTTTAACATTTGCCGAGGATATTATTTTTGTATTCTCAATATCCTCATCACAGTTTTTGCAATAACACTATATTAATTCTATTATGTAGTCTACCATTTCAAGCACAAAATTAAACTGTCATCTTTGCCATTAATGAATAGGATCAGTAATCGATAAAATAGCTAGAAATCGTTTAACTTAGAGATGCTTAACTTTTTTTTAACTGGTTCCAAACCAATGGTACAACCACTGTAAACATTTTTATAGAGTAGACGAGACGCATAAAGCTAAATTAATTTTAAAAAATGTTAAGAATTTTAATTATATTCTTTCTACATTGTTCTTTGCTGGCTTAGGCCAATATAACTACGCATGTCCAATTAAAAACAATATTTGGATTGACCTAGTTATTTCTCAAATCATTCTACTTCTACACTAAACAAGCAGTAAAACCCTTCAAATTGCAGTCTTCGCTTTAAGCGTCTTCAAGTGATAACTAAATTGGAGAAACAGTAGCTAACGAACATTAACATTTAGAAAATATACACACAAAAATAACAGCGGAATGACATATTGTTTGTCACTGTAGTTAAAAAAGTACAAAATGATGTAACAAAATTAGTCGTTTACTTCGTCTGAACTACGTCTTCTTTCAGAAGAACTCTATCTCAGACAAAAGTACTTCCACCAAGGAAGATATGTTACTTAAGTGAAGAAAAGCATTTCTTTAAGGTGCAGATCAAAGTGCGACAGGATTCTAGTAAAAAACTGAAATTTAAGTTTTTAATCGCTCTCATTAATGCATTTACTTCAGACTCATAATGCCCCAAACACAAGTATACTGTAAGCAAACACAGACGCACACAAGGCATAGCACCGTACTAAAAACTAAGATATTGGATTGACTTGTAAAGTGGAACAATTTGTGCTCCTTGGCATGTGTGTTCTTCTATGTATACGAGACTACGCAAGACTTAGGAATGTAATGAAAGCACTCAGATAGACTTTATTAGAGTTATGGATAAATCGAATTTTCGAACTCAGTAACTCTTAATAACTCCCCCTTGTATATGCACTGACTATTTTCACACTGTCAAATGTAAGCCTTTCTATTGGTAAACAAAAAATACTGAAATATGTAAGCAACGGGTTAATTGTAAGATTCCCCTCTCATACTATATGGTTTTGAAGTTGCTGACAAAGAAACTTACAAGAACTGGAGAAAAACGAACATGACTTAGTTATTTCTGTCAAACATCCCCTTTACCTCTCGCTTTGGTCTACTCGATAAACCTCTTAATCTTGTTGATGTCTAGAACTGTTCTCGTTACCTGCTACTTACATGGATGCCATTTTGCAAGAGACAATTATTTGCTCAGCTTAGCTGAGCTTTCCGTTTGAAATACAAACATCAGATTCTGTTTCGTTCTAATATATTTTAGTAATATTTAGGAGAGTGTGGCTTTGTGAGAGTTTGGCAAGAACATTTTTGATATTGACATCACAATTTATTTGCATACCTTCTGCGTTATCTCATTTAAAAGGCCATCGACAAAAGATACCTGAGAGTCGAGTGTTTTTCTGAAGTAACCACGATGGGCTGGTTGTTAATGAATATACAGTTCTGAAACTGGCGGGTGGGGTAAGCGTGGCACTGGGCAGTAAATGTGGTTTAGCCTTTTTTTGACCAATCATCGATGGACGTGGTCGACCTGTCAATCACGAGTGGGCGTGGTCGACCTGTCAATCAAGAGTGGGCGTGGCCACCTGTCAATCACGAGTGGGCGTGCTCAACATGTCTATGACCTGCCTTTCACTGATTGAGTGTGGTTAACCTATGATGCGTCGATCACTTGGGGAGCTGTTGTTCACGACCTGCTGAATACTGTATTGATGGACCAGTGAACCAGCTGCCAATCACTTCGGTGGGCGTGGTTAACCCGCTGTTGACCTGTCAATCAGAGGCCCAGCTTGTCTGTAGATTGGTTGAGGCAGCGGATGGCTTGTAGGCGTACTAAGGCTGGTTCAAACGTCGACTGGAGGCCTAGCGTGGACCGGTAGAACTGGCGGGCACGGACCCAATCCTCCTAAAATACAGAAACCTGGTTTTTATCTTCTGTTTTCAGGGAATCTTTGAATATTTTTCACTTCAATGTGGACAGTCTTTTACATATAGAATTTCTACTTGGGAAACAGACTTCCCCACAGCAGGTGGCTACGAAACACATCTCATATTACTCACTGAAACAATGATAATACATGTACATATGTAATTCATATCCTATTCTAGATTGCTTCTATTTATTCGAACCTAAAGAAGAAAAACTAAAATGACTAAACAAGTGACTGTTGTATTCCATTTCTTTACAAAATATCACAATTTCTGGGTAAGACTTTAATATTGCTGTAACACATTTAAAACATGGCCAGGTTCATACATACCTTCGCTGCAAATAGATTAGCTACTGTGAGGTGCAGAGCGACGAGTCTGGGGGAGGCCTCGAGCGCCATGTTGGTGACGAGCAGCGCGTCGTCTAAGAGGCCCGTCTGGTGGAGGATGTTGGCCAGACTCAGCAGGGCAATGTCCTACGGAGGGTAATGAAAGGTCAGACTAAAGCCACATAAAGGGCAAAAGCTTGGCCCCCAAACAGTGAAAAGGTATTAGAAATAGCACAAAGGAAATCAGAATGTATCGTAAAATGTGAAACGCGTTCTAAAGATCAAATTTTGAAACTGATTTTTTGGGATGCCAGAGAGAACATTTGGATTTCCGACAAAAATTGAAAAACTTACATCCCTGATTTAAAGTATCCAGACAAGTAGGGTTATTGCAAATATAACAATCAACGCAAATATAACCATCATTTGTCATTATTATGACAACGGTCTTTTTATGGTTTTACTTTTTATGGTTATTTTTGAGTGTAAAAAGGGTTCTCGTTTTACGTGTATGTCTGGGAATCGGACATCCTTGATGTACAACTCTATCTCTCCGATGGATGGGTAAATCTCTACATGATTACTAATCTTTGGTATTCTAATACTTTACCGAGTGACACTGATCCACATCAACCGTCGACCTACCCTGGAATATCTTGGTGCGTTGGCGTAGGCCACTTTGATACACTGGAGCGCGTTCTCGGCGTCACCCTCCACCCTCCAGTAGAGGGCGGCCAGGTTGGCCAGCGCCCAGGAGGAGGGGGACTCCTCCAGGGCTACAGCGATCCGCGCGCCCACCACCGCCATGGGCTCAGGCTCTCGGCCACCCAACTTCTGCAGGGTCTGAGAACAGAACAGAGGAAAACTCATATAAGTCTTTATTTTTTTTAAATTCCCTTTTTCGGAAGGAGAAAAAAAAGAGAAAAGAATTATATCATGGTGCATGAGCTGCGTTTAATCGGAGTATTCCGAGTCTGATTTGTGTACGGCTCATAACTAAATTGATATTAGATCAATGTAGGAATAATCAGTTATGCAATCCACAATCACCAAAAAGTCGGAAATTCTACAAAAGCAGGAAAAATGGCATCTCTGTAAGTAGAGGACCGCTGAATTTGTTGCACCTAAACTACCCACTTTGAGAGGAACAAAATATTCTGAATCTGAGCTGCATGAAAGTTTAGTGCTCCAGCTGGAAATGGGCTTGATCCAAGCCCTTATCCCTGACCAACGATAACCTTGTGGCACTGACCTCCTGCAGGCCGAGCTCGGGCTGGTATAACTTGTTGAGCACCTGGATGCCGGGCAGCACGTCCAGGATGCCCGCCTTCTCCGAGCTGCTCAGCGTGCACTCCGGTTCGACCAGCTTACCGCGGAAACTCGTCTCTTGGTCAATCAGCGTGTGCACACTGCGACACAACAAATGAGAAATGAGTTTGTATGTGTTACTTTTTTTTTATCATCAATCCAGGCTTGCATGTTGGTATACGTACATGTAAATGAAATACTATTCTTTTTTAATATACATCAGACTTGAATAACACAAGTTGAAAGAACAAAAGTGTATGGACACACTAGAATATCAATGGTAACTCTCCCGAATATTAACACATTTACCTATTCTAGAAAACCGAATCATGGAATTAAAGAAATGATATTATCGTATACCTGTAATACTGTTCCAATTCAATGAGAGGCAATATCGGTTGCCAAATACAGAAAATTGAACTGCCTCATATTGATGAGAC
This sequence comes from Lepidonotus clava, assembly GCA_936440205.1. Lineage (NCBI taxonomy): Eukaryota > Metazoa > Annelida > Polychaeta > Phyllodocida > Polynoidae > Lepidonotus > Lepidonotus clava. Next base: position 38,546,107 of record OW387141.1, read on the forward strand.
TTCATAGAAATGAATAGTATTATTTTATTCATTAATTCAGCATGTATGAGAAGGTTCTTACTTTATGCCCTTCGTCGTGACGGATACCCACGTACTGAGGAATTTGCTAAAGTTGATTTTATATTTCTTTTCTTGGCATTGTTCTGCTGTAGGCCACTTGATGTCTGCTTGGCTGTGTATATGGCGGGCAGGGTCTGCCGAGTCAATGGATACAAATGTAGCAACGAAAACACAAGTTTCACTAGGCAAATTTGTATAATCTTCCTGGTCTAGAAATGGAATTCATTCAATCATCCCTTTACTGGAATAATGATGAGCAATGTTGGTACTATAATACAAACATAATACTTTGGAACCATTATTCATAAAAACAACTGTACAGTTAATCTAACCCATATACACTACTTGGTGTGTTTATCGTAAATTCTCCACCATAAAAGCCGCCAGCATTGCGGATTTCGTGTTTCATTTCTATTAATGTGACTGCTACATTACAATTGACACTGTAAAAACAAGTTTCTTTGTTGGGGTAATTTAACGTCCAGTCAACCACACAAGGTTCTTTCCAGACTGCACAAGGTAATGCTTTTCAGCTTATGGGTGATCATATCTATGATATGGTTTAGAAACCCGCCACTGGGTGCGATACCCTACTTGTTTCAAAGAGTGGCAAGGGTCTTTCATGTCCAATGTCCCATAGAAAAGACACCACACACCTGGCCTTTGATGACCCTGTCAGGAGCACAGGGTGGTAAAAACTAAAGATCCCCAAGAAATTAAACCGTACCTGGATTAAATTTAAGGATATCTTCATCAGAAAAGGTAAGAGGTTCAACAGAAATATCTTCGGGGTCATCATCAGAGTATTCTTCAATCTCTTCGTCTTCATCGTCGTCGTCCCCGAGGTTTAGTGAAGTCAGACCAGAAATGTCGGCAGTCACTTTGTCTGGGTTCTTGGTGCAATCTGTACATTCTTTGTTGCCATGGTTACTTTGTTCATCATTATTTGTGCTGGGTCTAAAATTACCAGTAAACTTTGGTAGAATGCTCATGTCCTGAAAATAGAAGAAGCGGAAACCAGTGAATTTTTTTGATTTTTTGTTTTTTGTTTTTAAGAAAAAGTAACTTGATAACTGATGGAACGGTAGGTTGTCAAAGATAGATTAGACCAAAGAACTGTAGCGAGACACACATTTCTATGATTAAACTGACTAGGACCTTGGTGACACATCTGACCAAGTTTAGGGAACTTGGTACGTTATTTTCCCCTTTAAAGTGATGGTCACCAGACAGAGTAACAAGGCACCTGCTGGATCACAGTGGCAACTAAGAAGGCGACCCCTTCGGCCTAGTTCACCTTAGATTGAACTTGATGAATCGTAAATAATTATTTCATAAATAGTAAAGAAATGAGATTATTCGGGTGAGACGGGTGGTTTGAAACACAGCAATATCGTTTACGTGACATTCAAGCTTTTTGGTACCATGATACATTGATAGTCAATTATAGCTTAAGATCTCGGTTGTATAATTCTCATCAACAGAAAAACATGAAAAATTTGACATGCACAATAAGAATCATTGTCTATTGACATAGGCAGGTACATTGCTTAGAAACGTATTTTGATAGACTAAGAATGATCATGTTAAGTATGACAGGTGGGTTAAACTGCGTCACAAGAAAATGATGAGTTCCTTAACTGTAGCCCTAACACATCAGTTGATGTAGAGTACCCTCACATACATCTAACAACGCCGCAGTGTTAGTTTTAACTACACAAGCTAATGAGTCTGTTAGTTGGTTTGAGATAACCCATGCACATGCATAAGACGTTTGATTAAGTCTTCAACCCTGTCACCTCACTTATTTTCTATACACAAACATCCAGATATTATTTTTTCAGTTTTACTTTCTCTTTACAGAGATATCATTTTCTGTTGATAAGATATAAATATTATGTCTCTTGAGTTAGATGTATATACATATATACGATCTTTAATTAAATGTTGATGACATTTCTAGAGAAAGTAATGGTTCTAAGGCACATGAAAAGATGTATATGAAAGTGTGTGTCTATTTACTGTTGACTAATCGAGGCTTTGTTCTTAAACATTTTAATTTGTGTTAAGTGTATATACAAGGACAAAAGAGAATTGAAAGTAAAAATTCTCTACGGCTTCCTGAGCTAAGTTCATCATTTGTTTGGCTAATTCAAAAATCTAACGTTGAAACGCTAAAGTCAAACAACGGCAAATCTGAAGGAAATAGGAAAACTAAGTCCTAATACAAAAGGATCTCCATCGTCCTGTGGTTGGACACGAAAAAACACTCAAGATAACGATGTTACGTTGCCTTTCAAATAGCCACTAGATATGAAGACAGTCTAAAACGAGCAGTGGCGTACCCACAATCTTATTTTACTCATTTAGCCTCCGTTTGCCATCAACTTACAGAACCATCTATCAAATAACGCAACGCAATGAAAGGACGCCGGAACAGAAAATGAACGGAAACTTCTTTTCTGGTTTGACAATATTATCTAGATAAACATGCCAAATCAATACGGGCTCAATGTGAAAGTGATGCCTTTGGCTATTTTACGAGTATATATCCCTCAAAATTGTAGTTAATTAAAAGATACGGGACTACTCTAGACAGGATTAATAAATTCCTATTGCTTACATTTTGGTGTAAAAATTTAGCTCGTGTAGTTTAAAATCAAGTCCTCTACAAAGTGTACAACATTGGAGATAGGAATGGAAATATAGAAAAAAACATGCATCTTATTCGGAATGTCGTACGGGTAGAGAAATAGTTAGAAGTTGAATGTGATAAAATTGGAAAGGATTCGAAAATTATCTTTTTGCGATATGAATGTTTGGCAAAGACATTTATCTTACTTATGGTTTTCAACCAAAGGCCTGTGAGAACATTACACATGTGCGTCTTGTAGTGAAGTTATGTTTGATTTTCTCTTTTTTCGTGTAAAGCAAATCTGTAAAACACATCTCACTGCAATAGAATAAATTGATTGGACTTCTTCGTTCAACTAGAAATGGCACCACTTCAACTCAGCACGAAAAAGAGAACCTCTAAAAGAAAATTCTTAATATTACGACCTAGAAGAACAAGACCCAAAAATAGTGAAGGAAAAAGTAGGGCTTCATCATTCTTTGGCAATCTTAATCGACTCACAACATGGATACGTCTACGGTGCGGGCTAGGTAAAAGGAAGACTCGTTGCCATGGTTACTTACACCTGCCAACCAGGGGAGTATGGGCGGGGGCTGAGGTCAGAGAGGTTAGTGCATTCCACCCCAAAACTGCAAAGGTGGTCGTCCCGTTAGGCAAGGGTGGAGAGAAGAAACAAACGGCATCATGCGGAGTTAGACTTCGGACACACTGTTAACGCTTAGTTCTCCTCATCAGCACATTATCATGGATATGAGAAAATACTCTCACGTCGTGTTACAGGAAGGTATTATGAGAACTTGCTGTTATTTACACTTACAGATTATTATGAGTATTTAGAACACGTACACTTAATGTGAGAAAAATAGGTATGTACATTGAGACGGTATACAATATAACATGAAAAAGTAGCAGGCAAAAGCATCAATGCGTATAGATGCCCCATCTTATTTTCGTACTTCTATAATTTTCGTGCACCTGGAACTATAGCAACGCATTCGGAGCCAGTCACTTATTTGTACTTAACGTTAACTTTCAAGTTTATTTGTTCATAGCACTAAGACAATAGAACCTAGTCAGCAGCAATAAAAGTAAGTTATAACTTCTTCTTTTTTCGAGTAGGGAGAACTCGCCACCTACTCCACAAATAAGTTATAACATTAGGAAATACCATTCTAAAAACATGAAAATAAGGAATTGTGTGAAACAAAAAACTTTCCGTATTTTAGGTTGTCCTGGAACAATAGAAGGAAGACACTTCCTTTGGTATATACGTTCAGACATTAAAAATAATCAAGAAAACCTGTTGTATGAAATAACATGCACTATTTTTGTTTTAAGATTTTTAACTGTTGCGGGGAAACGTGGTACAGTTAAAAAAAAAAGATGAAATAAGAAAACAGCTTAGTAAAGTAATGATATAATAGATATTTGAGTTGTTTAAGTGTATTCAAGGCTCAATTACCGGGGCATCTCATGCAAGGGTAATATTCTACCCTTTAGGACAAATACCGCTAGCTATAGAGACCGGGCTAACTTTACCAAGCAGCATATACATGTAGGTATGCTCACTATCGAATAATGACATACGGCGTTATAATTATATTATCTGTTGTAAATGTCTCTAAAGTGTTGTCGTTAACTTCTACGCTGTAGCATTAACTTCTCACATTTGAAGAGACCTCAATAGACACCCATTCAAATAACTTTAACTCTACCTGCACGATATTTTGGACAAGTGCTGACACCTACAATTGTACTCTAAATCCAGAGATAACTTGACAATAAATCTATCATTTATCGTATACACTAACACTACTCTATAAGGCCCATTTGGTTTATGGATATTGTTGTAACAATGCTACATTAGGAGATTCAGGCGCTAGATATGCAGTGCTTTATCTGTCTACATGCTAGCATTTGATCAGCATTAATTTGAAAAAACATTATCCGCTCAATAAGGGTTAATATAAAGAATTAATTAAAGTCATAACTGTGGAACACATTTTTCTCGTTTAGCAGGCTATTAGAAAGTCGAGGATCATTCTGAGGAAAAAGTTAATCATGAATATTCTGCCCGAAGACATTTCAGAAAACAGACGGTTGCATCGGAATTTGTGTTGCAAGTACATGCTACCATGCAGTTTAGGGAGATATTTTTGACACCTACCCATCTCTGAAAGATAAGTAAAGTAATGATAGAAACGTTACGATTCTCAAACAAATTGTGCATTTGTGGGGTGACATCACAAGTACTATCAAACATATAAAAAATACTTTAAAACATCGGTGATATCATGCAATTGACTTCTTTAAATGACAATATCAATGATATGGTAATCTGTGAGAATAAAATCATGACTGAAACTATCTAAGAAAAAGTCCGAGTGAAAAATAAATTCGCCGTTAAGACAAGATGGGAGACAATAGAGTTTACTAATACATTGAGGAAACCTAAAAAGAAATGTACGTTTTAAAAAAAGTGTTTCTTACACGCAAAATCAAAAGTGAAGCCACTAATTAAAACAAGTTGTTTAAAAAAACATCTGAGGTGTTAAAATCAGAAGAAAAATCCCTATGAGATGATGTTGACCGAATCAAACAAATAAGACAAACGAAAAAAGAAGCATACAAAACTGTATGGCGAAAACATATACAACTTGACCAATACCTATCCTGGCACGGCTAGTTCCTTATCTCATTCATAAAATAACGTAGACACTTACATAGGGTTTAAACTCCTCCCTCGTGCAGCCTGAGCTTTTGCTGCCGTCGTTAAAAATCACACAATCTGTGGATTTGACAAGAATGTCGGTCGGCGACTCGACAAAAATAAGCTTCTGGTGGAGAACGCCGTTAATGATCTCCAGTCTAGTGTGAGGCCGCTGCTGCTGGTTCAGGTTCTGAAGGCAACAAGTAAAAAATGGAATAAGTCTCGAGATACAAAGTAGATTGTAATCCAGTTTGCTTTATTCATATTCTCTGACGTCTTTAATGTTAATATTTGAATTGAAGAAAAGTAGATATATAAATATTCAGAGATTTTAGTAACGTGATAGCAGTATATCATAAATGGTATGCTAATATATTGATTAAGAATATATATATATATATATATATATATATATATATATATATATATATCGATCTCAATATTTTAATGGAACAATAAGAATTGTAATTCAATCCACTTAAAACAAGAACATTACAACAGCTAACAAGCGACAACAGCTATACCAAACATTTAATGAATATTGCTGGAATATACATCTGCAAACTAGAAAATGAACTCAAACATCACAATAGCGAAACAGAACTGAAACATGAATTTATCAAACGAATTACTGTAGTACATTTATCATGATGTGTCACAGCATGGGCCACGAGCTGCAAAAGCAGAGACAGGTGGTGGAGGTGGATAGATTAACCTGCTGCAAACACATCTAATGAGACTTCATAAAGAATCAACAAGTCGTATAGCACAGTAAATAAGTCTACACATCAACAACACGGACAAATAATCTGAATAGATAGTCAACAAAATGCTGAAAGAAAATTGAGTTGGATAAGCTGAATTAATCTATGCAAAAAAAAATTGAAAGAGGAAAATCATTAGCTTGCATTAATTGGGTTTTACTGGTTATTCAGAGAAGCTCTGGTCTGGCACAAATTGCATTTAAATGTAAGCAGACTTATGACGAAACTTTAAGTGAACTATTTCACAACCGATTTACCTAGGAGTAAATGACCCCCATTACCTCTACAGGGTGCCCACGCTTTTTCAGAAATCAAAATAAGACCTAAACAAGACCTTTATAATACCTTGTCGGGTACCAAAATAAGACCTTTTCTAGACATTTTAAAGAAGAATTTTTGACATATTTATGCATTTATACATTCTACCAAAAATAAGTAATTATTGAAATGACAGGAGGAAAAATTAAATCTTGTAATAAATTGAGATTGACCAAAAATAAGACCTTTCTAAGACCTCTGGACCAAAAATAAGACCTTTCTAATAGCCTTATAAATGGCAAAACCCAAATAAGACCTTTTAAGACCTTATAAGACCTGCGTGGGCACCCTGCTCTATTCAAACATTATGATAGAAAATGAAAAATAAAAAAGTGAACGAATAAATCTTGTTTAGATTTTAAATGAGTAATACCCATGGCAGTAAAATATAGTCCCTTGGATTGTTTTCTACTCTTACCTCCTGAGGCTAAGTAGAAGTAATATAGTGTAATAGGAAAATAATTAATAGAAATCCTACAATCTCATACAACAAGTAACTACAACAGCAACAACATCAAACAACAAACAACAACAAAAGGGTGGGTGGCCATCTTGTTGTGAGTGCGGTGTTAAGGTTGCCTACCGGCGGGGGGATACAAGACGTAAGGTGCACGCGGCTCGGTCGGTACACAAACTGCTGCTGCGACATGGCCTGCACATAACCAAACTCTGTCCGCACTGGGGTAAAACACTGAAAACCGAGTGGGCACAAGGGTTATAGGTTGAGAAAGTGGTGAAATGGGTCCAACTCGTCCAGGATTATATCTTGATTTAGCTGAAAAGAATGCATTTTATACTGGGATCGCGGCAGAACTCATAAAAGCTGGGAACATATTGATAATCTAAAGGTTAGACCGTTAGTTCAATTTTACTCAAACATTTTCCAGTGCTTCTGGGTTGGGCTTTATACGGTTGCATAATTTCAAATCTGGGCAAATGGAGGAAGTTATGTTTTGCGGGCTCTAAATTCATTGATATTCAATGAGTAAAACCGGATCGTGGACACCATACTGTTCCCATTCATACAATGGCAGATGCTACTCTTTCTGTAGTTACTAGTTAGGCATCCACAGAGAGGAGTAAAATGGAGTATAAATCTAATGTTTTCGGTCTACCAAAGTCTACAAACGTCACAGACCCTGTTTTCTCCCATGACACATTTGAATAATAAATTTGAGTCATAAAGCTACAACAACACCTGATTAGCACCTTAGGGAATTGACGTGGGGTGCAAAGAACAATTTATTGAGAGATGTATTTACATCTGTATGGTTGAACAATTTTTTTCTTAAACCAGACATGCGCTGTTCCTCACCTGAACCATGAGTCGGTGGCACTCCTCACCGTTACACGCCCCCTTCTGGCGGAAGTACTCACTGATCTCGTCTAGACGTATGTTTATATCGGGGTCAACTGAAAAAAAGACAAGCACACCTTGTTTGAGTCCGTTCTGACTCAGATTAACTATTGCGTAAAATGGCACTTTGGGAAACAGTTGGTCTGAACTGGACAGACTAACCATGCATCACAACACGCCAGTCAGAGACAATCTGAGATCATTAGCTTGGAGTGCAAAGAAATACTTTAGATAGGGCCAAAGTGTAATCTTCAGTTTAAATGGATCATTTAAAAAAAGAAATGTTATTTTGGAACATAACAGTTATATCACTGTTATATATACGACAACTCACTTCAAATAGTTTTTATGCAAATATCATTCTAACCTTATTTAATTATTTACAAATAACAGTTGCTCTAATGATCAAAAAATAATAATACTATGTTTTGACAACAAATGAATAAAAGATTCACCCATTCAATATATTCGTATTAGTCCATGAATCCAATTCAAGCATAATATATTAATTGTTCTGTGGCATGCGTTATTTTCTGTTTCTACAACATTAACCATACAGGTACATGTAAAGACAACTTTGGAGCAAACTTACTCATAACAGGGTGGCTAGTCGTGCCCTGATTGGTGCCCTGGCCTCCGTTATCACAGTTCTTCCCATCGCCTCCAGTAGCTGTGAGGAAATAACGAAATAATGATAATCTAAAAATCTACAAAGACACTAATGATGGCATTTACAAGACTGGGCACCTGAAACCAACAAATACCACAAATTTACTGAGATGACGATCATGACACATCTGTATCTTTTACCTTGGAACTTGATCTGAAAATTAAGATGGGAAAGATCAGAAAGAAGTGCGTGCAAAGTAATCTACACACGCAGTTTTATATCGTCACTCCTGCTTTTCAAAAGAATGTGGGCTTTCGACGAAACTTCTTATATTACACTTAGAACATTTCTCTGACAACATGAACAAGTTTGGTCCTTTTCTATTTGATTATTTCTATATCGATTTTTGCAGGTTATCGATGAGTTATCCTTCTCCTACGTGAAAACAGATTTTTAAGAAATAAATATGTGCTAGTGTTTTATGTTAAGAATTAAATGAAGAAAAGGAAAATTACACTATATAAAGCGTGAGAAAGTTTGCATCCTACCAGCAATATACAAGCACGACCATGGCAACTACCAGAATCAAATTGTATCTACCTATAACTTTTGTCGTTATACGAGTTGTTTTACGTGATGCTATAAGAAAAACAATAAACAAATATTCATAACAAATATGAAATATAAATTTATATGAAAGAAAAAAGGTGAATAACAGGTGAACCAAATACTTTTGTTAAGCCCTTGTTACAGGTCCCTAAGACTCAATAGGAGGTTACAGTAAAAATAATTGTAATAACAAATATATTAAAATAACTCACATAAAAGAAAATGATTAATTCACCTATGGTAATAGATACTTTTGTTAAGCTTTTGTAACAGGTTGCTAAGACTCAATAGTACATTCTAGTAAAATGATTTTCAGAAGAAATCTATATTACTGACTTGTATAACAGAAAAATGATAAATAATCTGTGGAATAGATACTTTTGTTAAGCCATTTTAGCAGGTTCCAAAGACCCAATAAGTGGTTACAGTAAAATACTATTAATAACAAATAACAGGTTGCCCACGCATTTTTAGAAATCAAAATAAGAACTTTTTAAGACCTTTACCAAACTTTTCCAGGGGTGAAACTCAAGACCATTTTTAGCACCATTTTATCAACAGTATGATCTCCTAAATTTAAGAAAGATTTCTACAAAAAGGTAAATATAATTGGTTATGTCTATTTACTAACTAAAGGCGCATTTATGAAACAATATATACGTATGAACTGCTAAGTGAAGGGGTACCTCTAACATGTTGTTGGACAACAAACAAATTTCATAATCTGAAAACTTTAGCAGAACCTAAAAATAAAACCTTTATAAGACCTCTGATTGCAAATAAGACCTTTCTAATAGCGTTATATACAGCAAAACCAAAATAAGACCTTTTGAGACCTTATACAACCTCCATGGGCATCCTTAATATATACTACTGGCTCATATGAAAGAAAAATGAATTATAGCCTGTAGTAATTAATACTTTCATTAAGCCTTTGTAACAAGCTCCCAAGGCCCAATGGGAGGTTATAGTAGAATAATATTCATAACAAACAATATATAATAATAATTCATTTGAAAGAAAAATGAATAACTGTAGTATTAGATACTTCTGTAAAGCTCCAGTAACATGTCGCTGAGAACAAATTATATCTACCTAGTATTTTTGCGGTAATACGCGTTGATTTGCGCGTTGCTATAAGAAAAGCAATAAACAAATATTCATAACAAATATAAAACATCAACTTATATGAAAGGAAAAAAGATGAATGACACGTGAACTAGATACTTTTGTTAAGCCCTTGTTACAGGTCCCTAAGTCTCAATAGGAGGTTACAGTAGAATTAACTGCCATAACAAATATATTAAACTAACTCACATGAAAGAAAATGATAAATTCACCTATAATAATAGATACTTTTGTTAAGCTTTGTAACAGGTTCCTCAGACTCAATAGTACATTCTAGTAAAATAATATCAAGAACAAATCTATATTACTGACTCATATAACAGAAAAAAACGATAAATAACCTGTGAAATAGATACTTTTGTTAAGCCATTTTAGCAGGTTCCAAAGACCCAATAGGAGGTTGTAGTGAAATACTATTCATAACAAATAACAGATTGCCCATACATTTTCAGAAATCAAAATAAGAACTTTTTAAGACCTTTACCAAACTTTTCCAGGGGTGAAACTCAAGACTATTTTTAGCACCATTTTATCAACAGTATGATCTCCTAAATTTAAGAAAGATTTCTACAAAAAGGTAAATATAATTGGTTATGTCTATTTACTAACTAAAGGCGCATTTATGAAACAATATATCGTATGAACTGCTAAGCGAAGGGGTACCTCTAGCATGTTGTTGGACAACAAACAAATTTCATAATCTGAAAACTTTAGCAGAACCTAAAAATAAAACCTTTATAAGACCTCTGATTGCAAATAAGACCTTTCTAATAGCGTTATATACAGCAAAACCAAAATAAGACCTTTTAAGACCTTATACAACCTCCATGGGCATCCTTAATATATACTACTGGCTCATATGAAAGAAAAATGAATTATAGCCTGTAGTAATTAATACTTTCATTAAGCCTTTGTAACAAGCTCCCAAGGCCCAATGGGAGGTTATAGTAGAATAATATTCATAACAAACAATAATAATAATAATTCATTTGAAAGAAAAATGAATAACTGTAGTATTAGATACTTCTGTAAAGCTCCAGTAACATGTCGCTGAGAACAAATTATATCTACCTAGTACTTTTGCCGTTATACGCGTTGATTTGCGCGTTGCTATAAGAAAAACAATAAACAAATATTCAAAACAAATATAAAATATCAACTCATAAGAAAGAAAAAAGATGAATAACACGTAAACTACTTTTGTAATGCCCTTGTTACAGGTCCCTAAGAATCAATAGGAGGTTACAGTAAAAATAATTGTCATAACAAATATATGAAACTAACTCACATGAAAGAAACTGATGATTCACCTATAGGCCTAGTAATAGATACTTTTGTTAAGCTTTGTAACAGGTTCCTCAGACTCAATAGTACATACTAGTAAAATAATATCCAGAACAAATCTATATTACTGACTCTTATAACAGAAAAAAAAGATAAATAACCGGTAAAATAGATACTTTTGTTAATCCATTTTAGTAGGTTCCAAAGACCCAATAAGAGGTTATAGTAAAATACTATTCATAACAAATAACAGGTTGCCCATGCATTTTCAGAAATCAAAATAAGAACATTTTAAGACCTTTACCAAACCTTTCCAGGAGTGAAAATCAAGACCATTTTTAGCACCATTTTATCAACAGTATGATCTCCTAAAGCCCCAGTAACATGTCGCTGAGAACAAATTATATCTACCCGTAACTTTTGCCGTTATACGCATTGTTTTGCGCTTTGCTATAACAAAAACAATAAACAAATATTGCTAAGACTCTATCTAAGAATAATTATCATAACAAATATAATACAAACTCAAAACAATGAATAAACTGTGTAATAGAAACTTTTGCAAGGCTGCTGTAGCAGATTGCTAAGACTTAATAGGAGGTTATAGTAAAATAGTATTCATAACAAATATGTAATACTTATATGAAAGACAAATGATGAATAACCTGTGTAATAGAAACTTTTGCAAAGTCACAGTGATAGCTCACTGAGACTCAATAGGAGGGGTAACATAGTAACAAAAGAAAAAAGGCTTTACGGGCCAAGTGCTGTCTATTCTATGCCTCTACTTGTGCTGAGAAAAGCGGCATATAGGGTATAATAAAATTGCAGCAATCTTTCCTTATTAATGAGCAGGGCTTACATTCTGTTCGTTCTATATTCAAACAACCGGTATTTAAACACAGGCTTGGTCACCTTCCATTTTCGTTTACAATAAAACGCTGTTTATCTTTTTCATTGACATAACCTTTAAAAAAAAAAAAAGTTCTTATAGTGTTTAAAAAAAATCACAAACGTAGTATAATTATATTCTGAAGTTCATTCCAAAAAAGTGTTTTTTTTTTTAAAGAAGAGTACTTTGATTTCTGAAATTCATCTCTATCGTATACCTTCTAACTGAAGAGGCTCTATGTGACAGATACAATTCATTCCCCCAAACCAAAAACAAGACAAAAGAATGAAACTGCCCTTTAAAAGTGGACTTAATTGATTTGTGAACAAAAATACTGTAATATTGGTCAGCAAGAAACATGTCATTTTGTGTTCTCTTTTCTTGTAACATGGGGATAGTTGGCAGTTTTGACTGAATACTACACATTTCGCTTCATATTAAGGTTTGCACATAAACAAACATTCATTACAAATAGATTTGACATATATGCCTTTAGAGTTGCAGTTTTATTGAAATCACAAAACTCTATTCACCAATCAACTTACCAAAAACTTAGTGCTAGATTGAACTCTGACGCTTATCAGTTAAACATTATTTGAAACCAATATGTTGGAAGAACTGTCGAACTAACACAAGCAGTTGGTTTTCAATGATTTTGAATTCATTTAAAAATCAAACCGTCATGTCTTCGACCAGTAAAGGTCTTCTTCAAAGTTTAAAACAAAAACGTACTGTACATGGTGAAGTATCTCATGAATACAATCAAGTATCATTATTAATTTTCAATGCTGCAATTGAAGGGCTTAAATATTTGATATTTTTAACTTTTGACCCTGAACATTTTTTATTTTATGCTTCTAAAACTTTGGAATACTCGTACAATGTAGGGAATGCTGACGACGCCAGCGAAACAGAACTTGCGCCTATTACGTAAAATGTTAATACATATTTGCAAAGCTTCAGGTTAGTTTGTTTTTTTTCGTTATCAAACAGGCATGCCAGTTACTGACAGTAAGTTCCGCGGAAATTTGTTTAAAAACTCTAAATCCAATTTTAAGCAAACAACTGATCTTTAACGAGATTAAGAACAGACAAAAAACTACTTCTTTTAAGCATACGAGAAGAAATCCCCAATTTTATATTTTTCCACATTAAATGCTCCTCAATCTATATATTTTTTTTAAATAAAGTCACCAAACATATTAAAAAACAACTTTGGAATTTTGCAGCTCCGCTGAATTCTGGTATGCCTGTGAAAGCCGCCCCGTATCACCAATTATCCAAACCTTGTACTCACCAGGTTGGCACTTCGTATTTTTCTTACTACATGACCCTATTGATACAGTTACCTCACACGTTAACACTGAGTAAATGGTATTCAGCTTACAGTTCAGGAAGGATTTAATCTCACAATGGTCCTTGAAAAAGCTATTAAAATAGATTAGGAGTTTCTTTTGGTGGGCAAGGGTTCTACAGTATCAGCTATTTAAACTTGATTTAAAAACATGCTATCTTACTTTTCACTAATTATATCCAATCTATATAAACGAAAAAAAAATATAGAAAGAACTGTAAATAACTATATACAAAAGAAAATACATACCGTTAACTTATTTCTAGTTTTACCTGAAAAAGTTGGTAAAAAACAGACAATTGACTAATTCTGTACTTACGGGAATTGCTGCCGCAGTTCTTGCCGGCCTCTCCCTCCCCACGTATCGGCGTGACGGTGCACGTCTGCTTACAGCCCCCAGAGCCGCAGCTACTGCCCGTCGCCTGGGTCTCCACCACGCACGTCTCTTGACCGTTCTCCTGCAAAGAAAACTTACAATTTACCCCTACTTCTACAAAGGCCCTATTTTTTATTATTAGTTATTTTCCAATGGTTAATGTCCCCAATGAAGTTGTTTTTTTCTATCATTACGCATACAAATAGAAGAACTGGCACGAAGCAGTCACACTTAAAATAAATCTCAAGTTTTCGTTAATGCTTAACCTTATGTGTCATAACAACCTTGAAACTTTCAAGCGTATTTATTACGGTGGAAACCTGCAGAGTTGTGGCGGGCAGCACCTACAGACGTTTTGCAGGTGACGTCTCATTCCCCAGCAAAGGCCTGGATTAATGTTAGTGATCATCATTCAATTTGGTGAATTTCCATAAATTCACGAAGCAAATTTATTTCAGAACCTCTTGGCCGCGGCTACAAAACATTTTCCATAAATTCATTGTAAATCTTGGATTTAGATAAGAGTTAATAACAACAAAAAATCCCTAATATGAATGTGTGGGTGTACATACCTGGGGAGTGAGGAAACAATAGATTATAGTGCGCGGTGGGCGTGGTGGCGGGGGGAGGCGGTGGGCCGACTGCTATCTGCGGGTGGGCAGACACGGGGTGGGCCAGGTGGGTACAGGGACACACCGGTTAGCCGCCTCCGTACCCACACTGCCGCCTCCGCAGTCCTGAAACGCCAAACACAGTGCACCATTCACGGTCCCTGCCTCACTGGCTGACGTGACAGCTGTTTACATCCCATATTTACCCTGCTGTTTCTAGCCCCCGCTCATTTTAGCTTCCCTCAAAAATCGAAATTTTCAAAACTGAATTAATTGTTCCCCAATGTATGTCCTATATTTGTTATGAATGTTGTGTAGGATATATACACTTGAATTTTTCATTTAAGAGTAATATAAGTTAAAGGTATTGCATTAATTTTGCTGTTTAATTTGGAACTATGTACAGTTAATTCTCACACAGTGCAGTAATGTTTTTATATTGTGTAAGACTTGGCGTATTGTGTGTATTGCTGTTTGATTGAAAAAGATTCGTAAACGAATTTTATTCCTAAATTTAGCCGAATATAAATGACAACAGAATGAAGAATAACAAATGTAAGACAAATCTAAAAATGTACACAAAACACTTAAAGAAAGGGGCGAACAAAAATACTGGGGCTAACTGAATACACCCATCAAAACTAGACCGGTAAATAGTGCACAATGTTGGCGTTCCATAGCAGTCCAGAAGACCAGGGAACCCTCGAAGGGTAATTATGCTTTACATGTCAATTAAAGACTTATACATTTGTATCTTTAATGCTAGAATATTGCCGCATTATATCTAGTAACTTGAGTAATGAGTTCTTTATTGTTTTTTTGAATTTCAATCTATGGTTCAATCAGGGAGATTTAATGAAAAAAGATTTTTTGATTGAAAGAAAATTGTTGCCACTGCCAAAAAGCTAGATACAGGACAGTATTTATGGTTACTTGTTATTGTTACATGCAAATTTAGACATGAGGATTTCATTCATGTTGTAAATAGCTTTATCTATTTGGAACGGTTAATAAGAATTGTTGTTACCGTTTAAGACAAAAAACAATGGAATAATCCCTATTTTACATCCTTTATTGTGCCTCGCACTATTGAATAATGCATCTATCAACTGAAATGATAATTGACAAAAACGAAACGATAAAATGGAAATTTCAATGTTACAGAAACCATCACAAACTGGAATTAAAGCAAAGAAAAAAGAAAAGAAAAAGGAACATATCAGTGTTCATGCAGGTGGTCAGTATGTTGGTAGTTTAAGAAGAATCTAAGGAAAGAGTTTCGGTGGACGGTGTTACATTCTGTTTTTATGAGGAAATAAGCAGTAATGTTAACAACAAAATTGTGATGTGACTAATTGGTTAAGGACAGATAGAGAGAATTGGAAAAGTCTGAAGAAATATCGTGCAATAATAGGTTTGCAACAATATAAAAAAAATTACGAGACCAATTACAACCTTTATAATGGCGCTTTTTGCCAAATTGAATTTATGATTATTGAATCTTTTAAAAGTTACTATAAAATCTGGAAAATATGACAGTATTGACAACCATTAAATCATCTAGATTTGTTTATAAACCGTGCAATGGAAACTCAATGATATTTTGTAAAAAGTTGCTATCAATACCAGTTAATATCTTTCTTACACTAAAAATCTTTTGGTACTAAAACAGTGACAAAATCACTCTAAAACTCACATTTTTGCAGACCACCTTGCTCTCCACGGGGTGTCTGATCTGCACCCCCTTCTGACAGTTGGGCGCGTTGAGCACGGTGACCGACTCCTTGGGCGCCGCGCTCTGCGCCGACCGGTGGAACTTGTTGTAACACTTGACGGTCCGCAGCATGTTGAAGGCCCCCTGGTGGGTGGGCTCCTGATTGAGGGCCTCCTCGTAGTGCCAGATGCCCCCCGTGATGTTGGTCTTAGCCGCCAGCACGTTACCCAGGAAGAAGTGAGTCTCCGGCTGAGGGAGAATATAGTGGGTTTAGGGTATTTAGGGCCAATCTATTGATTAGTGGGGATTTCTACCTGATATTTAGACGTGTGTATTGGATTAAGAGAATTAACTGCATTTACCAATATTTCTAATCTACCTCCCCCTCCTCTTAATGTGTACATTAAAATGGAGGGTCCCCTTCAAGACAACTGGAACGATTTATCTAGAACTAGAAGTTTTGAAAAATACTGGTGTTTTTTTTTTTACTTTTAGGGCGTTTAAACATGTTAATTGAAGATATTCTAACTGCAAGCTATAGTATTTAACGAGAATTAATGACAGAATAATAAAGAATCTCTCCTTCATAAAGAAGTATCAAACTGCAAATATTCTGAACTGAAATCAGTGTTTGAAACTAACTTTTTGGACTGTCGAACAGGGCCGCCTTTGCCTTTATATTGATAACTTGCTCTAGGATCTGATTATCTTGGTAATTCCTCTAATAAATGACAAGTGGGCATGGGGGGGCAAGGTTTAAACAAGGTAGGAAAATATGGGGACCATGGCACAAATCTGATAGCCATACAGGTCAATTCGATATAATTTTTGCTGCCTATTTTTGGCCCTTTTCCCAAATCTCCGCCATTGGCCGACGGGCAAGAGCTAGTGACAAACAGTGCTAATACATCTTGTTTCATTTGTAACATCCACACTTGTTTTTATATTAAATAACACTTCTTTTATCTCATCTTTCAAGTTCCACCGACCTCTAGCTCGTTGATGCCGACGGCGTCCCTCATGACGGTGACGGCGTCGTCCACCCGGCCCCACTTGTAGAGGATGTTGGCCAGGTTCAGCAGAGGCACGTCCTTGTACTCGGCCGGCGCGAAGTGGATGGCCCGCCGCAGACACTCGATGCCCTGGAAGTTGTTCCCGTTGATCCGCCAGTACAGGCCGGCCAGGTTGAACAGCACCCATTTGGGACCTATACCCTGAGTTGTAGAAAATAGCGGGAAATGATTTGTCTATTTTTATTCCTGTTATAGTTCTTGAGTGATGGATATTTTGTTGAAGGCTTATTCGGAACAAGAGGCGGTGTGTAATGGGACCGCTAGAGCTTGTGTGGTGAGATGAAAAAAAAAGTTCTCTATTTTAGGGTCTCAAATTTGAACTTAATTCAACAACCTGTTCACTTTTGCTGAAACTTACAGGAAGTAGGCAGGTAAAACGCAAGTCCCCAAACAAATTTCAGGAAGTACCGGTAATTACTCATTTGGAAAACGTCAAACAACATATTTTGTTTTAAATGTTCGTAGTGTATACAAAAGAAACAAAAACAAACGAGTGTTTCTGCCTGAAAATTCACATATCCATATTAAGCCTCAGTAAACTGACCCCTTTCAGTGCGGTGAGAATCCTCTGTCCAACCTCGGCTTCCGTGACGTCACTTCCGTCAACCAGCCCAAGGAGTACCTGCAGCAACACAACAGATTAATTTCATTAGTTGTTTCTAATTTTGTAAAGCTTTATATTACATTTGTGAATTTGATTTTCTATCTTTATGCCCTAAACTATATCTATCAGCTTTTTAAATATCACCCTAAAGTAAATTACTTAAAAAAGGTGTTACATATGGATCGCTTATAGAATATATTTCATGTTTCGTAGCCCGGAGGTACTGCAAATCACATAAACTAGGAAAGATGTATTCATCTAACGATACCCCTTAAACTGGCGTTCTTTTGCTTTGAAAAAGTCATAGATATGAGGGGTCTCGGAGATCGCAAAAGGACAGGATGATATGTTTTCAACAGGCAAAGAAAGCTTGGACGAAAAAACTTATTTCATATCTATATTAGAAACGCCCAAAATAGGAAATTAAAAAAGAGATTGATCTGCTAACATGTGTGAGGCTGGAGTCGGAGAGGCGCGCGGGGATCTTGCTGCGGTCGAGCACCGACTGGATGTGGTCGTAGGCCGAGGTGCCCGAGGGGATGTCGACCAGGGCCGTACACACCGGGGGGTACCAGGGCAGCGCATGTTGCACGTCTTTAGACAAACCCTGCGCCTCCCCAAGCATCGCTTTCACCCTGGAAGAAAAGGGTCAAAGCTTGTCACAAAATTAAACAAATGCATATCATTGTGTACCTGATGCTGTGCACCAATCGCATTTCATTTCTTATAGCACGCGGCAACTTACTATTAGAATTCAAAGAGGATGCAAATTACATACTTGTCAGCTTCACTTGGCTAAAATTGTTTCTTACTCTGTGAATTGTTTTCTGTAACTACAATTTGCGTGTGTCTTTAGCATAATATATATATATATATATAAATTTGCTTAACATTGTTACCATATTAATCATATCCAAGAAGGGCATTTTTTTTCTGTTAGACCCTTCTCTACCTCTAACGCAGTCCGATGATTCTGTTTTAAGCGTCAGAAACTTATATTTTCAAACCGTTAAGTAAGATAACAATCTGATGGATAATGAAAACGTGTCACTCACTCAAAGCCCTTGTTCTCGGGCGGTAGGTAGGTTGTGGGGAACTCAGTAAAGGAAGGGAACTTCTGGACGTGGGTGTCGCACTCCTCCTTAGACGGCCAGTCCTTGTCTTTGTAAGGCACGTCAGGCTGGCCCTGAAACATGTTTGTATTTTTATTACAATTATCTAAGTTATTACGCCGTGCAGCTGTTAATGGTTTTTCACACTGTTGTCACAACAAAATCATATCTGCCCTTAATATCAGTACTACCAATGCACACTGATTTAAATGTGCAAGTTTGGCTTGGAAGATGTCAGCCAATGGCATATGAATTGGCGTAAAATTCAAAGCCTACAAAGTTTCCTTATATCCTCGTTTATAGTCAATTTTACCAAAAGGCACGGACAGCCATCACTTCAAAATACATGGTAACATTACTGAACGTTTTAATTCATCCAGAACACTTTTCGTGGATGACTGTCATTTCTGAATTGGTGAGCAAAGAATGTGAAAAAAAAAAATTGACCAAAGGAATGTAGATTTCACAATGACTGTGTACTGTGCTCACCTTCTCAGAGGAGTTGGCCTTCTTCTTACGGCCGTAGAGCGGAGGCCGGATGGGCTTGGAGAAGTCCATGCTACTGTCCATCACCGGCATGCGGTCATCATCTGATGCGTTGGGCTGAGAAAGGGTATTTCTTTAGTTATAAGCTACCATAACTCAATGATATTAGTCAAACATTTTATAAATAATACAAGAAAGATTAGAGGGTTCTCCACCTCATGATCTTCTAGACTGCGATATAAATCTTCAAAATGCATCTATAAGATAAGTAGATAAGTAATAGAACAGTATAAAAATAACTTCGAGAAAAGACAAGATCGAAATAAGAACAGTAGACAACACTATGCCCCGTGTAATGAGCACGCCGTGTGTTTTTTTTACTGGACATTGAAAGCATGACTACCGGTACCTGTAAACATGCTTTGATTTCAAACACTCCCCTCCCCCCTTTTTTTTCTATACAAGAACACAATTCAGTCAGGTTTTTAAAGGGTCACATGCAATCCAATGATGAGAAGATAAATTTTCTGGAGATGGCAGTTATAGGTTTTAAGTGTACGCTCATAATGTATCTTTATCACTGATTCCTAGCATGTACACTACTCCCTATATTTCCTGCTACTCAGTACTGATTCCTATATGTACACTGGTAATCTATAAAAGTCTGTACCCAGCTCCCCAGCAGTGTTTTCCTCATTAAAAGCCCCGCCTTACCTGGTCGTGCGTGCCCCAGCCGTAGTCGAGGTGGTGCAGGGCGGGCTGACGCCGGCCCCACGAACACTGCAGCGCCTGCTTCCCGTTCTCTAACACCATCTGGCAAAAGTCACCTGAAACGATCCAATTTTTAACATTATAAGAAATGTTCTAACCAAAAAAAAAGAAACATGCAAAGTAACTCTTCGGTCCAGCTGAAGAGAACAGTGACTTTAAAGATTCACAAGCGAAACTCTTTTCAGCTGATAAAGAATTAGCTATAAAAGAGTGGGAGAAAGGCAATATTTGCAGTACACATTGATTAAGTAGCACGTCCAAAGGGTATGAGACCGATTGGACATTCTGCATATATTCTTAGCTTTCATAGGTAGAATATTACTATAAACATTGATAAAATGTACCTAGTACCCAGCACGTTAATATTCAATCTTATTGTTTACTAAATTAAGTAATTTACTCCATGTATTAAGTAATTTACTCAATATAATGTACCTATGGTGACGACACTCTGGCGCAGGCGGTGCTGCTCCCAGGCGACCCGCTGATCGAAGCGCGTGTCGGACGACACCTGCTCCGTGTCCAGCCGGTCCTTCTGGTCCTGCCAGTACGCGTGCTTCCGCTGATAGTCCCGCAGCTCGTTCAGGGTTCGCTGCAGGGACCTACAACATGGTGTGATACAAACGTTTACTACACTGAATCACCTACAGAGAGTGAACTGCCAAACCTTATATTATATGGTGGTATATGTCTAACTTCTGTCACATTTTATGTAATTTATAATTCTGCTACTAGGAAAATTGGGATGATTTCTGTACCACTACCAGTATCATGCTGTCTTTGCGTGACCGTTTTCTCAATACCTGACTTTCCACCTTGTTCTCATATAGAAAAAAATGATGATGGTTGGCAAGCTACCAGCAGTTGTAAAAAGAACTTCAGTTCGACGATATGTACACACTTGTCTTTTTTGATTAAGTTAACACGCAATAAGTTCTACATCACATATAGCATGACCAAATGAAGCCCAAAGTTCTCCGGAGTACGTTTATTTCCGTGAAGATTTATATAATCAGTCGTTTTCAGTATCATATTTCAGTATTGTATTAGTTTCAAAATATAGTAAGTACGGGGACACTATCTACAAAGACTCTATCTCCGTATGTTAGGGGACATCGATGTTATTTAGTACTGATCAAACGTTGTTTAACTTAATAATTGGTTTTGTGCCTGTTGATCATTCAGTACATTCTACCCATTGTTTATATTCGTCGTATCATTATATCATATACATATATATTTTTGGTAGCCATTTGTCAAATCTGTTACCTGAAGGCAAAGAAATAACACTGAACCATTACGAACAAACAGCCGGAGTTTGCCTGAAACCTTTGAACATTCTATTTAATTTTTCACATTCTAGTACAAGGTGCATGTTTTAAGCCAGCGGCTGCACACCCTTCACCGGTACCCTGTGGCAATCGGATACTCTACACAATATCACAAAGACCAACAGGTAGCCCAGGAGCCAAGGGTACTGCACAACCCTGGACTCTCATACAGAGACCCAGATACCGGGTTCCACCTCACCTGTGCTGGCTCTCCAGCGCGCTCTCCAGGCTGGCGTGACAGAGCACGGCGTGCTTCCTCTTGGCCGCCGCCTCAAAGTCGGGCTGAATCTTCAAGGTGTTCTCAAAACATATCACAGACTTGTTGTACTCCGCTAGTACCTGCATTGGAATTTTTTTCATTATTTTTTTTTATATTTATCTATATTTTGTTGCCATAGGCAAAAAATTCATGTCAATGTTATATGATAGCAATATCTCGAATATCACAAGATCTCAAAACTTTGACACAATCTATTGAAAATGGTCACGCTCTATTAGATGTACTTCACATCTACAAATTATTCTACTGTTCTTAAAGAATTCTCTGTTTTTATGCAGAGGAAGTGTAATAAAAGTTTCCGGTGGTAAAATAACCTGGTCACGTCATAGTTCATGTTAAGTCCTACTTCCAAGACATAATTGACTGGGTTTTTTTCTGAGCAGCCTTATACTTTGTGAACCATCTCATGAAGATAGTAATGATTATGTGTATGAATCAGTGTCACTGTGCTGTTAATTAAAGAGCTCTGTAACACACGGCGGTGACTCACCGCATATATATTTCCTAGTGTGAAGTGGTTGACGTTGAGTTCTTTGGAGACGTCCAGGGCCGCATGTACCACGATGGCGGCCTCGTTGGAGTACCGGGAACGGTGAAGGACGTTGGCCAGACTTATAAGGGCCACGTCCTTCTGCATTCTGAAAATAAGAAAAAAATGTTTAAAATATATTTGGAAGTATTTGAGCATAGCTATGTTTCCACTGAAGGGATTTTTTTTCCTTCGTGATTTTTATATTGATTGTTTCTGTCCCAATCTGGAAAAAAAAACCTTATTAAAGAATATATTTGAACGATATTTAGCATGTGTCTGCAATGATTAGAAATTCATCCGCAATACTATCGGAAGAGCTTTTTGGTATGAGATAGTTGGATGATGATAATAATGATAATAAAGAAAACTGGATAATAATCTATGTGTATGGAATGGAGTCACATCATCATGGTCTTGCACAATATATTTTAAATTCTAACCGTCTAACGATAACATGTATGTTAATATTGCATGAATTATTATTGGGAGGTAAGATGAGACCATGATAATGTAAAGGTGAAATTTCAGACGACGTCACGATCAGAAAAAACGAGAGATTTACACAAAGTTAATTTTGATTTACACCCAAAAAGGTGTTAAAATTACTCCTAATTTTACCCTGTGTCTATGTATACCTGGATTACTTAATTTGAACAGTAAGTAGGCAAGCATAATGCAACAGCAAGATATTATTTTCATAAGGTTTGCGGTATAACCTGTTGGTAGCTTTATTCATGTTTGTCTATTTGACTCAAGTATTGCTAAAATTCGCTACACTTTGCATAAAAATAAACCAGTGATCATCAAAGATTTGTCGGACAGCGGGTCAAACTCTCACAAAAGAGTGGGCGATGAACCTTATTTCAGAAAAAAAGACGTGCCAAGCAGAGCGAGACGAGTCTACATCATCCATTATCTGTGACCTTGGTGTGTTATTTCTAATTCTACTTAAGCTATGAATTATTTGTCGAACTAATATCGATAAAACATTAGTTAGACAACATCACATAACGTTTTAAAACTGCAGCCATCTGGTCATTTTTTGTGTGAGAGTACGCTGTCTGTGGAAGGATCAGGAGACATAAATTCCTTTTCAAACGACATGTATCTGCTTCTGAAGAGGCATGGATCAGTTTAAGCTTGGTGCCTTTACGGCACATATTAAATG
Source organism: Lepidonotus clava (assembly GCA_936440205.1). Taxonomy (NCBI): domain Eukaryota; kingdom Metazoa; phylum Annelida; class Polychaeta; order Phyllodocida; family Polynoidae; genus Lepidonotus; species Lepidonotus clava. Next base: position 38,569,886 of record OW387141.1, read on the forward strand.
GGAAATTCAGTCTAAAAGAACATTTGGTTTATAAAAATCCGAATAAATATTGTATTTTGAGATTTTCTTATTACAATCTGACTGTAATAAGGGAAAGGAGCATGCCATACCTAAAAACGCATGAGACGTGATACAGGGGAATTTGGCTCTATAATGATTTCCTTTTCTATTTACGATATACGAAACCAACCCATGTACAAGAGGCGCTATTTCTCTACGTTTAGGCAAGCACGTCGCCCCTATGCCCGCACTTAAATAACCACATGGGTACTTCTTTCCCGACGCCAAGAATCTGAGCCTGATGCCAACAGACGCTACTAGACCATGTAGCATCACGTGAAAGGAGGGCATCCAGGTTCTACACAGAAATTATTTTTCATCAATTGAGAAGGGGCACTCATTCGGAGAAACGGGGTCTAAGTAGACGTTATTGTCGTACCACACACAGGCTTTCCTCTTACACGCCCCCCAGCCTACCAGGGTTTCAGTTCTACATTCCCAGTGTCTTCAACCCATCTGCTGGATAGAGCCTTCGATCTTTCTGGCTTTGCTTTTCATGGCAACCTTTGCTCCTCCCTGGCCAGTGGCCATAGGGGTCACTTTATAGGCCACACTTAAATCAAAAGCATGGCGATGCATGCACCTGTACAGTTAATAATGTAACATGATATCTACATATATATTATACATATATAAAATCTATAAAATGAATTATAGATATCTTTATCTAAAGTAATAGGGTGCATTATATCAATGTACATTCTATGGAACATTATGTAATCTGTATTCCCATTTTGATACTTATTTTTACATAATATTATTAATCAGATTTGAAAGATAACATACATCAGAGTATAGATATGTCCTACCCGTTTTTAGGTAAGACATGCTCCTTTCCCTTGGTAATGGCCAATAAAAGCCTGGATATCATACATGTATTTGTAAAAGAGTGAGAGTGAGCATGTGATATGAAGCTAAAGAGACTGAATGCTATTATGTAAATATCATACTAGCACAGAACTAGACCAGGAATGTCAATGCTAGACGTGGAATGTCAATGAAATTAAATGTGGCCTAAGAACGTCCAACGACATATATCATATATGTTTATGACATCTCATACCCCCCATAAAAAGTACTTTCCAGCTATGTGCATTCTTTATAAGATATCAATCTCACAAGATTCCATATTTCAAAGCCCTACATATATAAAACAATATGCAATACCATTAGTGGTTTTCAGGGCGCAAGGACATTCTGCCTTTCCTGAGCCTGAGTCTCTGACAAAAATCCTATATTATCTGGCACCATGAGTTTCCCTAAGGTATATCCCTACATTTGTTAAGTATAAAATATGCTTGTGGACAGCAGCCAAACGAACCAATCCGAGGAGTTGTACATAAGCAATGCATTTTTCAAATGATTTATTAGGGGTCTTCCCTAACACGTGTAGCTTCAGCAACATCGTTTGTAATCTCCTTGTACGATATTACACAGAAGTAAACTAAAAACCTGAATAAACGACACAAAAACATACAAACACGCAATGCTGTTTTATACATGAATGAGTTTTTTTCACAGCCAAAATTACAACATGTTGACGACTACCATTTTAATTGTACTCTTATCATCAACGGCAGTCCGTTTTGTTACTATTTTTCCTGAACATTTAAAGATCAGTTAAAAGAGAGGAATTTAAGTCTTTCGAGATGCGGGTACAGGACAGGGTTAAGATTTGTCAAGGCTAGAGTGTGACGGCAGTAGGATGGTCACGCTCTGATTCCCAGAGTACTTTAAAGGTCATGACATAGTTAACAACTTACAGTAGCCCCTTCCCCTCTCCAATCCTATTAACACAATATCTTAGGGTTGTTGATGTCTTAAATTTCCAATTTTAATTGCGTTTTACAGCGCATGTCAATTAAATGTCTGACACTAAATTTTATATTTTTTCATATTTAAATGCTCTGGCTTCACTGTCTCGACCCGTTTAACTCCTTATCTTTAGACATAATCATTCTTCACTGCAAAATCAACCACCTTGACAGGGGCCTTTCTTATTCAAACGACTGGAAAACTGATCTCTTTCCGTGCCGATTTCACCCTAATCTCAGTAACGGATATGCCTATCATCAAAATATCCCAACAGTCTCGACCCGTTAAAAATGCTCGTTCATAAAATTGTCGTGAACCATTGGTTTATCTTAGTAGGATGAATAATTTGCCTATCACAAGGATAACGGAGGTTGAAATATTTACACACTACTGAATATCAAGAGAATCAATTAGGTCCATAAAGCTGTGTTTATTTCTACTGTTGAGGTGAAGCAGAATTCTGAAAAATGTATTGTCGATTCACTTCAGCAGTGAATGTTGTCTCTAACCTAAACCAGACAGTGGTCTTCACCTTAATGACCCTGGAATCTCGGGAAGGTCATACAGATCCCAGGGGGGGCACGGGTCAGGGAAGAGAAAAATAAGCAGTCACATAAGTCCTTTCCTGAAGAGCTTCCTATCTAATTCACCCAAATGCTCATGATAGTTAAGCAAGCCGGTAGAGTCAAGCGCCTAATGTAAATGTTTAATTGTTGAGAATATATGATATTTTTCTTAAGGAGAGATGCAGAAGGTTTGTCTTTGACTTGCGGTAGCCAAGTGTATCTGGGTCCATATTTTTGTAACTAATTAGGCTAATCAGAGAAATTTTAATTAGGGTCTCAAGATCGACAATCTTGCCTTTTACAAAAATTGTTATTGCAAATAGTCTCAAAGAGGGATTATTGGGTGTAAAATCTATTCGTAATAGATTAAATTCTAATCATGAGACACTAATAAACATTTCCTTGATTAGCCTAATTAGTTACGAAGAAATGGACCCTGGTCTTTATGAATGGAGCTCTTTATGTAATTAGACATATCTAGTTAATGGCTGGCTGTTCAGTTCTCTTAACTACTGTAAAACCCCCGATTTAAGCCGCACCCTATTCTATGCCTCAACTTTTGACGTTTTTGGGGGGCATTTTTCAGAACCTTTTTTTTTTCAGTTTATTTGTTGGGGTGGTTTAACGTCCGGCCAAACCTTCAGGGTTCTTTCCAGGCTGCACAAGGTAATGCTTTTCAGCTAGTTTTACCCCACATGGGCAGTTACCAAATCTTGAGATGGGGAGTGGGGGTGCCTATTTTTCAGGCGTAACATACTGTTTAAGGTTAGGAAAACTCTAATTTAGCCCACATAAGATTTATTTATTTACATGTATATCTGCCATACTAACATTTAAGGCCTGATGGGACCTAATTTCTGTAATCAACCCTTATGCCGCGGCTTAAATTACGGGTTTACGGTAATACTACTTTGAAAATAAAACGATGCACCTAAATGTGCGGCGACAATTAGGTTTGGTAGGTCAAACTGTAATTAAGTTATATGATTATCATATTAGTTACACTAGGGTTTCAGCTTAAATAACTTTTGAGGAAGAGCAGACAAACAACGACGGTATAGAGGACACACGTACGAAGATGTCTGACTTTTACAGCAAATTGTGAAATATCTATAACAAATTATATGGATTTGCTACACTAAGTACCTTGACATAACATCCTATATTATAGGATGTTTGATTTTGTTGAAAAAGCAATGAGTACTCTGTCATAGGATTATCCTAATTTACTGCTAGAAGCTAATATTATCAAATGACGATCGTTATTGACATATATTAATTCCTATCATTAGTCCTATTACCATCACTTGTATATATGTTCATGTAATACATCTGAAAACCAGTGAAAACACTGAAGATTATTATGTAATAAAATTGAAAAAAGAAAAAAATTCCTAGATTCAGCAATTGATTGTGGGACAACAGAGGGCACATCATGGTGGTTCTTTTCAGAGGTCATAAAACATTTTTGGCCAAGTATTTATGATGTGGCTCTAAAAATACTTTATGACATTTTATTCCTGATGAAGATCATAAAGGATCGAAACTTGTTTGCTGACCAATGATTACCAATGATAATTGAAAGGGGGAAATATTCACTAAAAACGTAAATCTATGGTTGAAATGGGTTAGTGAAATGGGTTAGAAACCAAACAGGAATACTTAGTCTCTAGAATTATGTTTACTCATAAAAAATGTTTTAAAGTGACCCTTTCTTAGTGCATGGGTCTAGGTACGTTGGGCGAATGCCAGTCATGTCATCGTCGTATCCAAAACCGTTTTCACATTTCTTAAATGACTGTAATTTCAATACTTAAGTCTCTGGGAAGGCTATACGTGCTCGCTGTTTGAGGATAGGGGGTCTTATATATATTTATCAATTTTAAAATTCCGCCATACAAGTCATTACCCCTGTTTGTTTAGGTGGAAAAAAACCTCTGTGGAGCCTAGCTCAAAAGTATAGAGTTAGGATATCTACTAAGAATTTTGTGAAAAGCTAATGGTCTCGGTGTTAGGAAACGTATTCTTAGTATGGTACAGTTATGCCAGTCCCCTATCATGAATAAACTGACAGGTTTTTGTATTGGCTGATTTCTAGTATCATTGGTGTCAGTACTTTGTTGTGAAAACACTTCAACTATTACTGTGGATTTTGATGCAGCACCATCCATGCCTTCACCAAGGTCCAGTCTCTACCTGTCAGCTTGAAGACTCCCAACTATCCAACTGTCGCATAGACTCCCTCATTATGTCTAAATTGACCGCTTAGTCCCATTGCCTTCAACATGATGCCAATTCAACCCATCACCAAATTCTAACTTTCCCATGGAACTCTTTTTTTTTTTTTTGCTGATTCTTAGCCTTTATCACCCACTGACCATTGTTAAGTATCCCCTGCCAGCAACCAGCAATGTAGGTAAGCAAATAGATAGGAGCTCACAGACCACCTATCTCTTTGCGTTGGTTTCATGGTTATCTCAACATTTAGTTCTATAACAAATACATGGAGCAATGTTTGGAGCTGCACGTACACCATGGAGCATATCATACTCTTTGATTTATACACTTTTAAGAGCTGCATGTCTAATCAACCATTTAGAATTACCATCAGTTCGTTTTAACCTCATAATTTGTAACTACATACTCAAGAATGCATGTAAATCATAATTCCAAAAATTGCTGAAGTGTCACTGAAGCTGTAATAATACTTCCTATTGTTGAAACGTGAGGTGTTTTTTTCTTCTGTAAAGTGATTACTTACCTGGGTGAAAAGTGGAGCGCCCGTCGCAAGCATTCTACTACCTGGTAGGGGTTTCCCTTTATACGCCAGTAAAAGGCCGCCATGTTGTAAAGAACCCAGGACGTCTTATTCTGTTGGACAAAATTTCTAAAATTTTAAATAACAGAGTATAGATATCATATGATCTAATAGGTACAAGTTGTTTTTGAATTCTTTTATACATCTACAGCTTGGAAGTTACAATTGACCTTTTACTAGTTTATATGGAATTCCAGCATAGTTTGAAGCGATTGGTGATTTCTATTTGGATTTTCTTTTTCTATCTTATTGGTAGTTGAAATTACGATGCGTCGTAACACTTTATATAGATCTAAGTAATTCATTTGGATACCTATTACTACATAGGTATACGCCATTTCGTGCAACCATCTTAACACAGTCCGTAAACATACCTTTTTGAGGGCTTCGTAAATAAGGTGCCCATAATCATCCACATTGTCTCGATGGGTTATTGCATTTTTTAAACCGAGCTCTGGAGAGCCTGTTAGATTTTCTCTATCTTTCATTCCCTGAAAAGAAACAATGTTTGTCTTTGTTACGTTTTTAATACTAGGAAAGGCGTTTTCCCAAAAAAGTATTGAGTATGCAAAGGAGCTACCAAAGTATACGTAGATTCATAAAAAAAAAAGTAACAACTTGATATTTGAAAGTTCAATAATGCTATTGTGATAATATACCTTAATATATAAATTTCTTTAATGAAACTCTCTCAAAACACATATTTTGGAAAATCGTCAATTGAATTGTGATAGTGCATTAGAGAATAACAATATGGAAACCGGTATTGACTATTGGCAGTGTCGGTCTTCTGAGTGGACTCCTTACCTCTAGATGTTCAAAGGCGTGGACGCTAAATTCAAGATCGACGACGTCCATACAGTATGGGGACTTAGGCGAAGCCGTCGTGGAGGCTTTAAAGTCTATATGTTCTTCTGGCCTGGAAGCACAAGCGCAAAACACAAGTGAAAATCATGGGATATATCCCATAGAGAATCCACATACTGATAAAAGTCGTTATATCTGAAGTAACCAGCTCGAGAAACGGTTTAGAATGAGAGAACGAACATGTACCTTTATTTATTCATCTAGATAGTGCATAGTAAATAATTTCTAATTTGTGTCGCTGTTAACAAGAACATATAACCTCTTTCTAACTTTTTTTCATATAAACCAAATACACGTACACTCATTTTCAGAAACTACATAGAAATACTTATTCATCCACTTATTGAATGAGGAACTTAAAATGTTTTTCTTTCATAAAAAAAAGTGAAAACACAACCAAATATACAATAGAATATTACCTTATGCCTTTATTTTCTAAAGGTAAAACTGTGCTTATGTAGAGGTCGAATTCTGGCAATGGTTTTCCCGCCGCCAGGCAGTCGGGATTAGTTTTGTAAAAACGCTGCTCCAGACCTGAAGATACAAAATAAAGGTGACTTCAAGAAGTTTGTTATCATAGACAGAGGGGAAGTTACTTTTTATAGGTATAAGGTTGACTTGAGACGGGTACTTTTTCTTTTAAACGAGATCAGACTTCCTTTTCACAAAACAAGCGCATAAAATGCTTACAATACATCATACTGCGTGGAGAAGGGGATGATAGAAGGGGATGAGTTCTGATTTTGTAGAGCTTTACCTCATCTTTAGATTTTATATTTATACTATATCATTCGACAATTTTTTGACTATGACAACAATGAACGAGTAAATGTACTGTAGCTGTCAATCCAAAGCATAATAGATGTAAAAAAGATGTTTCATTAATCCATCTTGTAAACCTGCAAAAACGTATTTCCTTCAATCACTTAGTTTTATCCTGCATGTTGTTTGGTTATTCTCCTGTGCAAATACATAACAAGGGCATATGAAACTCACTAAGTTTAAATAAGCAAAGTAAATATGGCCATACATCTCTTACACTGCCAAAATCGAACGAAACTTAATACATTTGATAACCGTTTTTGCCCAGCGATAGTACTCGATAAGCATCTAAGTTACTAAAGTATTTTGGCAGTTTATTTCAAGGTTTTAATATTTTATCCACAACGTATGGTGCTATGTATTATTTATATCAATGTCCGATAATGCCTTCTTCCTCGATTTTGAGAAGTGATCCAAATACGATTACTATACAGTCGGACCTCACTACTTGAGATATGGCTGGTGGCCAGAAAAATGTCTCAAGTAACGAAGTGTCTCAGGTTATGAGGGTTCATCTGAGTGACATAAGTTCTCATCAGGTGTCATGTCTCACATGAGTCAGATAAATAAATGGTTTCAGTGACATCTTCTCCAAGTTGCCTTTCAAATGATGTATCATATGTTACAATAGCAATAATAGCAGTAGAAATATAAAATGTTAGAGTGTTTACAATGGAGATAAAGGAGACATACTATGCCTAATTGTTTCCAAAGCAGTGTTTGTGGACAGTTTAGTGCACATCCATTCCAAGGTGTGAGGGTAATTTATATGGTGTTTTATAACTTTGTTTCCAGAAAGCATGTCTCAAGTTGAAGTAGTGAGGTTTTTGAAGTAGTGAGTAGTTATATAGTGTAAAATAAATGGTAGTCACTGTTTATGTCTCAACTAGAGGGGTATTTCACTTAGTGGGGGCTCAAAGTAGTGAGGGTCGACTGTATAGGTTAAATCAGCAGAAGGTTCGGGCCGATAATCTTATTATAGGGCATAACAGAAGGGAAATGGGACCGATATCGAAACACTTCTTGCGGCCCCACATTCAGTATAGGTTATGAAAACATGTCGGACCTTCATATCGGTTACATTTCAAAATGCATCAATAATGCCATAATTATGGGGTCGAAATAACTCTTGTAAGGAGATCCTCTTGAAAATGTTGCAAAATTTAAATCAATAGTTTAATTTCTATCCCCCCCCCCCCCCCCCGCCACTGGGCCGGGTCCCTATAGTTTATATCAGACTGTCTGACAGGCCAACGGGCCCTACTAACGAGTATCAACATCCCAGCCAGAAATGTCATAGATCTTTTATCTCTCAAAATTGTCAATACCTGATCAAGATAAGGGCGCACCTAAATTCTAGTAATGGAGTCCCAGATATATAAAGCGAGGCGCCCTACTGACCCCTTGGATAGTAATAATACATGTGTCTATTGCTATTAGGCTCCCCATAACTGCTCCCCGACGGGAGCCCCCGGTACAGTGCAGTACTTTTATTCACAACCCTTTGCAAGCCAAGAGTTTTAAAACGTATATAACAGAACAAAAATTGTGATTTCCCATTTGGATTTCATAAACTCCTTATTACAACTAGTGGTAATGCATCATGCTGGCTATACACGTCTGATAATTTGTCGGTTCTTTGACATTTGTTATATATATGCTGCGCCTCAATAGTAAAACGGTTAATCATGAATTCAATAGTACTGAGTAGCCTATGTTCAGCTCCTTTTTTTACATTTTTTTACGACAAGAAACCCAATAAACATCAGAGATAAAATGTCACAACTCTAATTTATATGTGTTGCCTACTATCGGTGCACGATATCAGCTGAACTTTGGATCTTGTAATCTGATAAAATTTTCCCCATTTGCGGAAACAGGTCATCCCAATTGGACTATGAACAATTGTCTTGGGCATTGCTTACGATAAACGCCAATCACAAAATTGTATAGCGTGACTTATTAACTCTTTCATTATACAGAGATGCCACTCTCGACTGACGAAAAAGATAAAAAGTAGGAAACACTTTTCCTTCCTTTTTTCCAACAGCATCAAACTCAAAGAGACAAAATAACCTTAAGGAATAGGCCCCTGACATTAAATGAGTTATTGAATAGCTTGAAACTAATACAAAAATACTGTAAAACAGATATTAAAGCGATGTTGGAAAAATTGGTTGCGTAATCCAAATTCACAAAAAATAGGAAATCCTCTAAATGTAGGAAAAACTAGTATCTCTGAATTTATATCCGCAGCCTGGGGGTAGGGCTGGATGGTGAATTTCAAGCTTATGAAAACTTAATTTTGAGAAATCAATATTCGTCTGGCTTCGTAACCTTACTAAAAAATACATTAGTTTAGATGGTAATTTCTCGTTAATTGGTCAAAAAGTCCACTTTCCGAGAATAGGCCGGCCGATTATAGATTCATAGAATTCCGGTCACCCTCGATTCTGGGCTAAACCTAAACTAAACAGTGTGCATTTTCATGACAAAATTGTGTGCCCGCGACGGTATCATGCACATCGGGTGAAGGGAGCATCGTTACTTTTGGACACTGATTCATAATTTCCATTCGCCCTACATTATTTTCATATCATGTCGGTAAAATAAGATATATACAGGGAAACATAACTTTCATTTTGGCAATAAATGACATCAAATCTGTTTGCGGCGCTGGAGTTACTACAGTAACACTTAAAGAAGTGTATGTACGTTTATGGCCATGAACACGTCATCTCATCCTTGACAATGACATGCAGGAGACAATGAGACGCTATGTATCACTCATCGTCCCTTTTTGTCAACCGAGTAACCGAAGAGATAGATAATAGTAGCGTAGTGAACTGTTGCACTTTTACTCGTAGCAAACCTTTTTATCGAGGTTGAGCATACATGTCGTATATCTTTGAACGGCTGGTCAAAGTTTAAAGTAAATATGTTACATTGCGTTTCAGTGGAACAGAACCAAAGATCGAGTGGGACATTAATGAAACATTATAGTTTAGTATACAAAAGGCCCATTGAGGCTTCAACTTGGTAATCAAACAGCCCTTACGAAAATGTGGAGCCTCATTCTCTTGATATATTAAGTACGATTATAATGTCGGATTTACGTTGATAATGTCAGAAACAATTGGGGTACGACAATGGATAATTTGTCACTGAATTGAATACGACATATTTTCACTGGAATTTGTGATTTTTTTTGTACATTTCAATATATCTTTTAAATCCTGACTGTTACATAAGCGCATCAAGAAAACAATGCGCCATTACAAGCTTTTATGCGTCCAGGGCGTATGTCGATTTCCGTTGCTTATAAGTTATATGTCAAAAATAAAATAAAACAAAAGTCTCGTTAATGCTCAATAACGCTCATTATTACTCGTTAATGACGTTATGGTGATTGAGGGTAGAATAAAACAAAACAAAATCTAAACTTTGACAATGGTCGTGTTATAATTTGAATACCTGTGTCTTTGTCTTCGTTCTTGTCTATCTCCTCCTTGCGTGTGAGCAGCTCCTGTTTGAGGTGCTCCAGCATCACCGCGCGCTCCTCCTGGCGCAGCAGGGCCACCAGGTCATACGGCCGGCGGAGGGTAAACACCGAGTCCATCTGCAACCAGAGATAACTTATCAATGAAACCGTCATTCAAGAAAAAATGTAATACACATCAGTGCAAGACTAAGTAAGAATGACACACTGCATTTTAAATTCTGCACTTTTTATTCTGCAGCTGCTTTAATAGTCGATTTGGTTCAGCGAGATAATTCTCCTCCCCTCCCCCATTGAAACCATATTGTACGAACATATCTTTTATCTACAGGGAGTTTGCCTGCCTGGTACTAATTATAAAATATTTCAGTCACAAGGTCGGCAACCGTGTAACTGAAACATTTTATGATTCGTAAGTTTTCATGTTGCTGCAACCAACCTGGTTGCATCAACTTGAAGACGTATGACTAATGCTTGTTGTTATGGTGAAGGGAGCTATAAATCCATTATAAAATCAGAGACCCATAATAACAGATTGCTTTGTAATGAGGAGCAACTCAAATTAGAATCTTATTTGAGACGCTTTTTAGATACAAGTATAAAGTGCAGGAAGTCACCAGTGCAGATAATTACTTGGCGGCGGTCTCTCTAATTTTTTTTCTATCTTGTTAATGTATTTTTCAATTAATATCAACGCTTACAGCCGTAGCCTGGATCTTATTTGGCTATTTCTAGTAAGTTTTGATATATATTATGAGCAAGCTATGTCATATTGAATAAGTTAGCATAATCTTATAAATATAAGTGTACCTGGTAATAAGATTCCATACCCAAAAGAAATCTATAGTAAAAACAAAAATATATTTTCTTAGCATGGATTTTCGGAGCATGGATATCACAGTAATTGTATAACGATGTATTAAAAATAATTAGCTTTCATATGACGCACAATAAGACTGATTATGAATATCTGAATCCTGCACACACATCCCCTCTAAAAGAATAATGATGGCCCTTGCAACAATAATTTTAGGTAAATTGTATGGCACTGATTTATAAACGGACTGACAAAAGGACCAATGAAAAAAGATGAATTATTTCCTCCAATAATAATAATTTGGGAGCAAAGCCCCATTCCCATTAGAAACGATTGTGACTCGGCTGACCGATTTTTACAATTGTCAATTTTCATACATTTCTATAGCAAAACACCAGTACTGTTGACGTAAGAGTGATGAACCAGTTCCTTCACTATAGAAAATGCCTACCGGGTATATGGTTTCTTCTCCAAATTACAAGAAAATGAAATCAAATTTCAAAAATGTAAGACCAAACTACCATATACTAGAAAAACAGCTAACAAACTACATATAATTTGATCCTTATAATCATGGTGGTTTTTAGAAAAGTATGACGAAAAATTTGTCACAAAATCAAGCTTCGCTGGTAGATCTACTCATCATGCTGGTTCAAATATACAAATGATTGCCAGGAACCAGCATCCAAAAAAAAAAAGTATAGAGTTGGTAGACAGAGGCCCGTCTCCATTATGATATACTGTACACCTACTACTTTTATATCATACATCTCAGTTGACAAGAAGGAAAGTTTCTTATGGAGAAAATATGATAGGTAAACAACTGTTTAAATATTTTTAAATCAATATGAGTTGAAAGCAAAGAAAATAGTTTTCCCTTTTCTCCTTTTGATTCCCGCGTTATTATTCTTATTCTTAACGTATTTTTTTGGCACATTATGAAAACGAATCATTTGCAATTAAAATAAAATATTACTAGCCATCTGGACAAAGTACATATATTGACACTACAGTACCAGATAGCTTTTAGAATTAAGGGCCAAAAAAAGAAAAGAAAAGTTATGTTCAGGTAACCAGACCTACTCTAAATTTTTGGCCCTAACATAATTTTTTTTTTTCTAATATCTTTTTTTCAAAAACCAAAAGAATTGACATGAAAAGCATGGGAAGGCATGGAACAGCATGTAGATGCTCAGGGCATGTAGATCTGTTTTAGATCATGCTAAAACATTGCTTTTGGGGACATTTAGAATATCTCTTTCTTTTCAACACTGCCTGGGTCTCTTTGGCAAACTTGGTAAGTAAAAAGAAAAGAAAATGACCCATGTAGGTCTACCCTTTTTTCTTTTTTTTTACCTATGTTACCTGAACACAACTATCTTTTTTTTCTGTCTAATACACTGAGTCTGAGCCACTAGGACCCTTAATTATCAGTCCAGCAGTGGTTTGTGGTCGCCACACGTTACTGCACACCCGATTTGTCAAGCCATGTAATACATTTTAAATCTATATATTGACTTGTTACAACCGTATATTAGACCTAAACATACTCTTTTGTCAAAACCAATTCAAGGGGAAAACAAATGATCATCGATTTTGTTGTTGTTATTGGCCTAAGTAGTTTTTCTACCCACTAGAGTAGTGGAGGGTATTATCGGCAGGCGTCTATTATCGGCACCCCTAACACCTATTCTGGTATTGCCATTAAAAATTGTGCTTAATTGCAAAAAGATATACATTTGATTCAGAGGAAACTTGTAATCTATCATTTACCATTAGACTTTTATAATACGATCTGTGCATAGATGATATAGCATTGAAAGAAATATATCTCTACATCATCACCCATCCAGAAATGGCCATTTTATGAAGCTGGATAATGAACATAGATCTATAGAATTTATTTATTGACCCCAAAAATAAGTATAATAATTTAATTTAGATTTTTATGAGCTAAAATATGTCCAAAAATAAATAATTTGGGAAAAATAGATTTAAAAGTAAAGATGCATGTCTAATTACATGGGTGCCGAAAATACACTCCATTCCATGTGTATGTCTTGTATTATCGGCAGGGTTATATCATTGTTTCAAATATTAGGCTGATAAATATAAAAATTGACAACACTCAAACATACCAGTAAAGAATTGTGGAAAATATTGTCTGGCTATGCCATTATTAGTAATTTTAGGATCAATATTTTGGTTAATTCAATTTGATTTTACATGAGAATTAATCACAACGGAATTTACTAGAAATGGCACGTCTAAAGTAGAATGAAAAAGATATATTTCGTGTGTGTTATGACAAATTGATATTTCTACTAAATGAAGTACAATATTGGACTCTAATCCCTCTACAATGACTTCTTAGGAATGAAAGATAGGGTTTCTGCTCAAAAATTGTTAAAATGTTCAATTTTACCGGAGATATTCATTTCTATATGATGGGGTGCCGATAATACAAGACAGGTGCCGATAATACACTCCAAAAGATGAAAAAAATAATCAATCTTAAATTTCTATATAATTTTCTGAATATCATCTATCATATCCTAATGGGTTTCAAATATGTACAGACTGTCTCATGGAATACGTTCTCATTGAAATTTAGGGGGAATAAGTATACAATGATATATTATGCCTTAAGGTGCCGATAATACACTCCACTACTCTATATGCATAGACGGCATAGTAGACTTGTGTACAGAAATCTAGATGGCAACCAAGAAATGACCCCTCTTTATTTTTTAACCAGATCAGCAACTTCCCCTCATTTTAAAAACATCTCTACATTATTTTTCTTTAATTTTTCAAGAATTTTCTATGGTCTTGCTATCAACTAATCTATTAGCAGAGATTAGTTTAAACAGAGTACAGCTAATGAGTACTTCTTGATCTTATTTGTATGGAGTAGATCTATCTCTCTAATTTGCTAAGGGCAAGTTTAACTTTAATCCTAGCATATTTGGAGGAATTATATCTGTCAATCGTATCTATTGATATTTATAATATCAAAGCTGAGCAATATTCAGAAGATTGGCTGAGAACCAATAACTTTAAAGCGTATCATCGTGGTTCAGCCTTCGTGCCCATATCTTTCGATAAAAAATCACGGAATCCTGGAAATTCTCCATCAAGACACATGGCCCGATGGCTGATAACTAAAAAGTGTGACACGGTGACTAGGCCTCTGAGTCTGGGGGTTTGGCCAAGTGAGAGGAGCACGAGTAGACAGGTCGCCGACTGTTTACGTCTGCACAGCTTCTGAAATAATACACCCAGAGTGCAAAACTAGCTGAAGATTATCAGATACCAACCTGAGCTTGTATTCTCCCATCTTCTGTTACAATCCAGTGTGTTGTGGCCTTGATCACGGGAAAACTTTGAAATAATATCTTGGAGCACAGAAGAACAACAACCAACGTCGCCATCTTAAGCCATCAATATTCATCAGCGTGACGTCACGACAGGTGTCCAATGGGAAGGCAGCATCTGGCACGGGCATATTTCGCGCCCTTTTCTCTTGGCCAGGTGCGCTTTAGACTAGTTTAGATCCCGGGTTTAGATCCCTTTAGGACAGTCTCAGAAATAAAACATCTACAATATCTTATTGATTTAATAATCCAATTGAATTTATATAGTATTATGTAGATCTGTATGGATATCCTTATAAATATCAGACAAAAGAAAAATCATTTTTGTTACCAGTAGGAACTAAATCTATTTATTTCTTTCAACACAATCTTTCAGGGCATGGTCTGATCTTCCAAGGTGAATTTACATAAAATTCTAATGCTAAAATATAAAATAGATAATGTTAAGCTATCAAGGAATCAATTAAATGAAAGGGTCATTGACTTTTATCCCCGGTTGTTTATCCCAAGTTTATATCTATTGAGTTGGCCGGTAGTCTTCCTATTTATCTAATTGGCCCCTATTGGCAGATCTACATCTGCTTCCTCTTATAAAATGTTTGTTAAAATAATAGGTAATACGAGTAAACTATTTTATACAAGAAAAGGAAAGAAAAAGAAAACAGAAATAAATAATATGTGGAATAGGCAGTGTCATGAAAATACGACGGTAACTTTAAAAAGGACGTATAGATCTAAATCTTATTCCCGGGGGGGGGGGGGGGGGGGGGCACTCGGTTCGAAAATGGGTACCAACTGCGGTCGGAACCTCCGGGGGCTGTAGCTGTGAATCGCCAATTTGGCTAAAAACAGGGGGCTGTAAAATGGTCAAGGGGAGCTTTCAATAATGTATTGTCCATTATATTATATTAACAGTTTATTGTATGTCACTCAACCACTTCATAATGCTTTTTAATCAAATTCTTGAGTACCAAAATCAAATAATGGCCACAAAATTTGTCAACAAATGCCTTTTTGGAGGCCTGAAAAGGGGGGCTATCAGACTTGATCTATACCTATTCAAAAAAAGGGGGGCTGTCCCTGACATAGCCTGAAAAGGGGGGGGGGGGCTGTCAGAATATTCCCATCCCCAAAATGGGGGGGCTGTAGTTTCGCAGTTGGTATCTACCTTCAAAGAGTGAGTGCCCCCCCCGGGATCTTATTCTACATAATTCTTTGCAATATTCTGACATCAACAAAATGTAATTTAAGGATAATGCCCACACACTTGTGCTTCCCCCTAGTGGTGAAAACTGTAAAATCCCCCTGGACCATAGGGAAATGTCCTAAACCTTCTGTTTTGAAAACTTAAATCAAAATTTGATTGATTTAGGGAATTTACTTTTTGCCTTTGAAATGCCTGTTGGGCAAAAGGTGGCACTTGGACACTAAACACATTTTTTTCACAAATTTCATTCTTACAAGCTAATTGCTGAGGATATAAAGGAAACTGATGTTCTGATGTGTTAACAAGTTTGGCTGCCATAAAAATTACTTTGTGATTTATTTATTTTGCATCTTTTTTTGTGTCTGCACTGCAAAACATGCCAAAAAGGTACGATGTTTTTTCCTATTTGTCATACCAGGTACATATTTCTTCACCCAGCTCAGAAGATCACCCCGCGACCTATGCTGATTTTTTTGGTTTTATGTTCACAACATATGGAAGTATTTATTTCGTGAGACAAGTTCCATGTTTAGAAATCATTTTATAGCAGGTTTTAGGCAAAATAAGGGCTTCAAAAAGAGGCTCCTAAGACATCTAACACTTTTTTCTTAAAGTAAAATATATATCAAATCTAATATTTAGCCACAAAATAAATCTATAGCACCTCCTTGATACATTTCATGCAAGAAACATCAATAACATGTAAATCTTGTATCTCAATTTCATGGGTATTTAATTTTTGATTTTCTCTAAAAAGTCGCGAGGTATCATCTAATAGCTCTTAAATTAGCTCCGGGACTCCCACTTTTCCTTTCATATATTGGCTATACATCATCAGGGGATCAATTGTACCAAATTTCAATGAGTTTCCATGTTTCGTTTAGTTAGTGGGCATTATCCTTAACCCTATTTCTAAAAGATCAAGAGAATTTAGAAATAGACAGGGGCGACCTAATTTTTTTAAAAAGGTGTTGAAAAATGGGAACTTCCATTGACGGTTTCCATTTTCTAAACGAGCATCAGGCATGTTTTACTGTATGTGATCTAATTTACATTGCATGAAGTTCATTTTCTTCACATCAATGACTTTTGTTATCTTCAAATGAATTGATATAACAATGACTGCAATTAAAACAGTTTAAAAGCGTTTCTCTCACAGATGAAAATTTATAGTAGATCTACCTGGTTAGTATCACTTAATAGCAGAGTTTTCATTTTAAGTCCCTCTAAACGTTACTTTATTCTTCATTTTTCAAGGCAAATTAGATCTATGTCAGAAAAGAACAGGCTGTCCGCCTTCTTTGCAACCCTCCCTATTGAGCCGATCCCAGTTTACACCAACATTAAGGTTTACTAAGAAAATTTGCAAATTTACCTCCTTGCGCATTTCCTGAAGACAGTTGTATGATACAAAAATAACAAAAGTAATTTGTTTGTCAGATTGCTCCTAAAGTTTGTAAAATGCAGCTTTATATTCTGTCCTTTCTCCCATAGGATAAGCATTTCTGAAATGATTATGTTCAAGCAGTACTTGAGGATATAGAAAAACATAATTCTTGCTTATTTCAGTAACCCCAACTCTTGGAAACAAGAATGGCTTACAGTTATTTTGTCCAACTCTTGGATGTACCCATGGGGGATTGGCTTAATACACATGTGTAAGTAATAAAACATTTTAAATGGTGCGATTGTGCAAACCTCTATATATACAGTTTCATTCCAGGGATCAACGACTGTTAGATAAATCCATTTTTTCTCATTTGGATCAAAATTACAAATATCACACCACTATAGAAAATATGTACCGCAAAACTAAATTCAGCTGCACCTTTTGAGTTTCCAATTGGCCATCTTTTTCAGAATCTTGTTTTCAGAGGTGCATATTGAAAAAGGACGCGGAACGTACCCCAAAGTTTAGATCTGATATTATTAAGAGTTTCACGGTACTACATGTACATGTTGACTGCTTGGCTAAATATTCCATAATAATGACAGGTGAATCTTCCTACGATAGCGAAAGAAGCACAGATATTAAAAAATTAAATGAAAATAAAAAACGGATACGCTGGAAATATGGCTTATTTAAAATAATTTTCCGAACTAGTGACCCATAGTAAAGTATATTGACCTGATAACATTTCCGCGTCCGTTTTAGCAGAATATAACATAGGAGTTACATCTTTAGGGGTAACTCTATCTATCTATACAGACTAGTTCCAAATAAGGGCTGTGGCTAATATGCACATCGTTTGACAATGTTCAAAACCAGGAATCTGTTTACATGTACACAACTTTATTTCATAAACGTACACACCATGTATTGTAAAAGTTTCCATTCTCTCACTCACTTTTCGTAACCTTTCAAGGCAGTCACACATAACGAAGAAATACAGAATATCAATCAATTTTATACAGGAAATGAGACTGGACGAAACTTATATTTCAAGGAAGTAAATCATATCGAATGTTGATATAGCCTGGATTCATCTTTCTTTAAATCTGTATAACCTGGGTATCAATTTTTGACATCTCCCTTTGTAAATTTACTATATTTCAATTCATTCTGATTAGTTATAAGCCAGCCTAAAGTTCCGTTCTTGTTCCTTTCGCCTGAGGTCGGCCTGTTTTGAAACCTCTTCGACGCGTCTCTGCAGAAGGGCTGTAGAATGAAATGAATGTATTAAAGCCTTTTGTTCCAATGATGGAAAAACATCACAATTAATATTATAAAATTTTAAAGTTAACATTTACATAATACACTTTGAAAATTGCTTTGCACTTAACGGCGAGTGTTAGGTCATTCCTTTTAATTCGTACGAGATTATCGAATTCATACATTCCGAATTTGCAAATGTACAAATAAGAAAAATATCTTCGATGTGAAAGTCATTTTCTAAAGGAACTGTTTCCTGTGGAATGTCCGCTGCTTCTTTAGTATTGATGTCGTTTATCGTTATATAATTTCAAGGAACTTTCAAAACACTACTACTCAAGTAACCATGGGTTGAAACGGTTTTTTCCTACCTGTATTCTGATCGATCCATTGGATTGAATCCATGTGAACATTGAGGATTTTTCCGATTTGATAGATCTGATAAAAAAGAGAAAAACATCAATTACATAGCTGCCGCAAAATAACCAGACACATTAAACACTTGTTATATTTCCATTAGGTAAGACAACTATGACCAACCAAATGTCTAATGGTGGTGGTGGTGGAGTTTAGGGTCTACTCAGAAATTTTTCAGCTATATCGAGACCAGCTCTGGTTTCTGACTTTCAAGTCAATGACCGTAACTATGGGGGTGAGAACGACGGCAAGGCGAGGAGGTGTAACAGGCCGGGCCCAGGCTCGAACGCAGTACGCCCGCATGTGAGGCGAGCACCCAACCCACTTCACCATCCCAAACCCCTGTCTAATGGTAGAATTTGATATGCCTGTCACTTAACTTTTAAACTTACAACGGTTACAGTTACTTGGTAAACACGCTTAACTATTATATCTACATGTCACTACGAGTTACTCATTTCTAAGTAGGAAATATTAACAAAGTGATTTTAAAAAGCGGCATAAACATACAGGGTCGTTGTTGTCTGTAGCACTGTTATTCGTGTTCAGGTGCTCAATGATTTCTTTCAGGTCTGTAACCATCCTCTTCAGCTGGCCGTCTACGTTTTCTGCCAACTGATATCTGGAAATATGAAAACAATTCAATGTCAGATAACGTTTTATTCTAGAATTTATCATCGAGTACAAACGTTCTTCTCGAACTCAAGGGTCATTATGGATTTGGTAAAGGCTCGCAACGGATGAAAAAATGAATGCGTTACTTAAAGATCGTAACTTTTTTTTATTGTGAACTTAATATTGTTTCATGTCAGAAGAATTCAACACCCTTCTAAATTGTCATGAGGAAGATGTCCGTAACCCACGCACGTGACGTACTATTTGAAAAAGAATCCTACATCCTTTTTAATGGTATATAACATGTTTATAAAGTACGTTAATTCCCGCTGGCGATTTCCGAAGTCCGACTAAGATGAAACGACTAAAGAATACAGCCTAAATACTACCGTAGAACCCCTCATTTAACCCGAATCTTTTTTTCAGAGGAACCATAGTGTTAAATGTTATGCACATCTCTAATTTAGGCCACACCCTAAAGTTAAGCAGTCTGATGAGCTCCCACATATGAAACAATCCTTCATTAAACCAACGATAGTACAAAGGTTTAGCTATATTATTTTTTATTAAACCGCAGCTTAAATAATGGGTTTGACGTTAATACAGTAAAACCCCTTACGTGTGTTCCCGCTCCAGGTCGGCGTGCTGCTGGTAGTTGATGGGCGGCAGCTGCTCCACCGACTTCTCCAGGGGGCTGAGCATTTCCTCCAGCTCCCGCTGCTGGGCTAGGATGAAGTCCAGCTCGTGGTCCAACCGCTGCTGGTCAATCTTGACCCGCTCCACGTCCGTGTTAAGTCCAGTGATCTGTGACGGGGGAGGGCAATATTGGCTTATTGTATGAGGAGGATAGGTGTAGGCTTCATAACGGGTAAATGGGTTATTTGGTGGTACATTTGGGTGAACATATCTTTGAGGTCCAAAACAGTTTGAGCCGATTTGAAATTAGGCACACACAGTATTCGTAAGGTAAAAATATTTTCTATACAGAATTTTTTAGAGCTTTCTGGATACAATGACTATTTATTCACAGATTGTAACTGCCTGCTGGGAGGACATGAAAACCGGGAAATTCTCGCTTGAAGACCTTCTCAGGATAGATAAACTGAATAAAAAAAAAATTAATTTTTTTTTGGTTTATAACGTTTTTCGTGGTTGATCAAGGAGAGAGCTTCCCCCAACTGTCTTATATCAGACTGACAGGCGACTAAGTACCTTCTCGCCGTTGTCGATGAGCAGGCGGTCCCAGGCGTTGACCTGGGTGGCCTTCTGCAGGAAGTTCTTCTCCTGGTCGTCCAGCTCCATCATCCACTTGTTGATCTGCTCCTCCAGCTGGTGGTACGTCATGGTGGGGGCGCGCGCCGCCGAGGACGTTCTGAGGTTGAAAATACCATGACATTTATTTACAAATAAAACATTAATTGCAGTTCGAATTATTTCGTTTTTAGAATTGATGCATTCGAAGAAAATAAACTGGACACGGAAGAAAATAACTATCAGAAAAAGAAATATCCTTAAATTTCCAGCCCTTCAGGACTTTTTCCAGACTGCCTTTAAATTCTACCAACGACGGATAGCTGATTTACAGTATTTAAGCAAATGCAGGCTAATTTTGACTAATTTTGTCGACAAAACCACTTAAAAAAAACTATAGAAAATAAGCAAATAATTCTTCTATGTCCATCTATGATGAATGAATTTTCAAACAACTTAGGAAATATCACATACATATAATTATACAAACTGAAAATTAATCATCAACAGATTTCCTCGTGGTATGAAATAATCAATGAAAATTCCTATAATAAAGCAGGAATATTACCCAGCATGCAACCTGATCTAGACTAACCTGTAGGTAAAAAATCAAGAAATTGGCTATCCGTGGCTGGGAGAATTGGTTCATGCAAAACGATGAAACACAATCGAACATATTATTTGGATACTGCTACAGTGACAACATAGATATAAACAATATTTAGTATAGTGTATCAATACTGTATGACTATAACTATGAGTATCAGAGCTATCTATTTCAGATTAATATAATTTTATATCGATGTAACAACTTGCGCTTTTATGTTCATTATCATATCACCAAAGGGGCAACATTGTAACTTTTATTAGATAATAGAATTGTAACTTACGTAGTGGTGGCCGTGGTCAGCGAGGCCTGGGCCGTACCCGCTGCTGGCAGTCCAAAGCTGGACGTCGTCAACGTGGAGGCGGTCGTCGCTGTGGCCGTCGATGATGGCAGACCTAGGCTGAAACCCGCGGCGGGGGCAGCGGCGGTGGGCAGGGTGGCAGCGGTGGTCGTCGACGAAGCAGGGGTCGCCAAGGGGGCGACCAAGCCCAGTTTTAGGCCTCCGCCTAGTGCGCTCGTGCCAAGTGAGGCGCCTAGCCCACCGGTTAGGGTAGAGCCCAAACCAGTGGTGGCCGTAGGGGCAGCAGCTGCGGTGGGTTTGGCTGTTCCTTGAAAAATATATAGGTTTATTCAAATAAGTGAGAAACAATGATTGAGTAAAAGTTGTGGTTTCATTTTGTTTTTCAATTGTGTGCATTAACTCCAATATAGCGGGGAGTTGGAAGTTGGCTAACTGCTAACGCTATTTTGTGTTTCAGCCTTCCATATTAACACATTGCCATATCATAGACGTATAACTTATTTTGTAGTCGGTCTTATCAACTTATCATAGCATAATTTTGAAAATCCTAGTGATACTTACCACACTATAAAAAGTTACATTTGTATTTTCAAAAAATATTTTGAAATTTCCTACATGTATCCGATACGGAAGCATCACTCTTATGTTATTGAAAAAAAAATCTTTCAAAAGAATTACGATGAACACAACAGCAAATACAAACACGTTTCAAATAATCAGAAGCAAATTAATTCTCTCACATGTGAAATGCATGAGGGTTAGTTTAGAGCAGTTTTGTCAGTTTTTTCTGGCAAGGATAATGTTGAATGCAGCACTTACCAAAACCGAAACCTGCTTGTCCTGTGCCTAGAGTGAGGCCCGTGGTGGGGGCCGCAGCAGGTGCAGCCGCTGGAGCGGTGGTCTGGGCCGGGCCTGCCCCGAGAAGACCGGACAGGGTCGGAGTAGCAGAGGATGCAGTCGATGTCGTCAGGTTGAGGCCACCTTTTTACAAAAAGCATATAGTTAATTATCACAATTAAAAAACAACTCAAACTCAAGGGAAAAAAGAAAGTTGAATTGGTCACTAATACTATGTACCAATGTAGGCGCATTAGGCCAATGTTTAATTGGAGATCAAGAATACCAGTAAAACACGCTGGTGGAAGACTGGCTAGCATCAAACTGCCGAAGTGTTGTATGTGCTTTTTGGTTAAAAACATAACGTTGGCAACCAGAAAAGTGAATTAGTAAAGACAGACACGGGCAGTTCCTCGCCTACCAATATCTAAAGAAAACTTGCAGAATGTTGATACTGCTGTTTAGGACGACATGCCTTTTTCCTTTCCCGACTGATTTATTTAAATGATTTGTTTCAAACCCTGTTTACCTGACGGAGTTGACGTTCCAAACCCGAGCCCGGTGGGTGCGGCAGCAGTAGTTGGCTTAGCAAGCCCCGCAGTCAGATTAAAGCCTGGAATTCGCAAATGTGTCATTCTTCTTATCTGTTACATGTACATTTTATACAGACGTGTTTTAACCATACATTATTCATGCATTATTCCTAGATGTATTTTGATTAGATGTGAGACAATGCGGAAAAAAATAAAAGAAAGAAAAAACGTTCCTCTTTGAAACCTTGACGACTTTTTCTCTTATATCCATAACATAAACCTGCGGGTATCCTGAGAAACATGGGCAAATTCTTCAAGGTTCTCCAACCAAAAAAAAATTAAAGTAAAGAAAAGTTCAAAAGTTCACCTCCAAATGCTGCAGAAGTTGTAGGTTTAGTCTGGGTGGCTTGCGGCGCGGCAGCAGGGGTGCCTCCAAAGCTGAACCCAGTGGAGGCGGCGGCGGGCGCGGCAGCGGCAGCTGGAGCACCTCCAAAGTTAAACCCACCGGCGGTAGGAGCAGCGGCAGTGGGTGGGTTGGCTGCTGCAGTCGTCCCAGCGCTACCAAAGGTACTGGCTCCAGGGGTACCGAAGCTGAATCCACCTCCTCCAGGGGCGGTTGCAGTGGTGGTCGCTCCAAAACCGCCAAGCCCTCCAGTTGGGGCTCCAGCGGCTACAAGTGATTGAAAAGTATATGCATGAATATTACAGGGGTGTACCCAGCCCTAAAATCTCAGGGGGGTTCCAGGTAAACCAAGGGGTTTCCATGCAAAACTAAGGGGGTTCCGACAAGTTATTTTGATGAAATTTCCTGTATATTTGTAGCTTAATTATATAAACTCCGATAAATCTGTGAACCCCCCCTGGATACGCCACTGTAATAATGTAAGCTTTCAATTCTATTTTTACTGGAATAACACTTCGCTGCTTTGTGTCAATATTTATCGAAATTTTGCGAATTACTTGTACCTTCAAATAACTGGCTATATTTTCCGATGAGCAAAATCTTTAAATTTGTTGTATATGCTTAGAATGCAATTGAAAAGGGAACAAAAATCCACAAATAATAGAAATCTATTCGGCTGCACGTCAACAAAGTTTACACTGAACCTCTTTTTTATTTTTTTCTCAAATTGTTTTTTACCCTCACGACCGAGGCCAAGAAGCAAAACTTAAATAACTTGACAGAATATTGCCTTTTTTTGTTAAGCATGTCACTAACCTGGAGCAGCTGCTGGGGTTTGACCAAAGCTGAACCCACCCCCTCCTGCCGTAGGCGCTGTTGAGGCAGGAGTGCTTGTGGCTGCTGCTCCAAAACTGAAGCCTCCTCCCCCTCCTGCTCCAGCACCTCCGAAGTTAAACCCGGACATCTCTTATGTTCTGCAACAAAAAATAAAGAAAAATTTAGTTATCAGACTGAGTCATGTATTTTGTATCATATCCTCTACACTACTTCACTGCGTTTTTGATTGTTCATTGATCAAAAGGCATACAATGAATTCGGCTATATATTAGATGAAAATTGACTTCATTTGCATTTAACATTATTTAAGTTATATAATTATTACAAGAAAGAAATATCAATGACAATATTACATATCTTGTTGGAAATGTTAATAAGAGTATAACTTATGAAAGAAAACACTGTTTACAACAATACAAGGTAATTCGTTATTTCCGTCCAAATGACGTCATTCGGTTGGGCGGCCAACGTCCTCAGCTTGGTTCAAGACATCCTGCCAACCAATTTAACATTACAAGGTATGTTACATTCCACTACGGGGAGCCACTAAAAACATACCCTGTTTTTCTTAAAATGTTGTGACCCAGCACTTTAGGTAGGGCTTTAATGTTTCACCTATATCTTCAGAACTTTAATTATATATCTATACCAAACTTTGCAAATCAACTAAACAGAACCTTAGCTATCATATAAAACTATTATCTTTGTCTAGTCATTATGTTAAGTATTGCCTTGAAAATTGAAAATATAAGATAGTGAAAAAATTTGATGAGACTACAAGAATATATTGCTACATAGTTTTCCCTTCAAAATGACATATAACACTTGTATGTAACAGTAGTCTAAGTCACACTCAAACCACACAATGAACCTGAGGGTTCTCCACTGGAAAATTTCACAGCCCGGTGCACTAGTTGCCACAAAGGTCAAAATATAAACAATGAATGATAAAATTTGTATAGAAAAGCATTCTACAGACATACCACATACTCAGGTTGTACCAAAAATAATTTGAATAGCTTTATTATCATAAGAAATACACATTGTCAGCATCGGTTAGAACTACAATAGAGGTCAATTATCTGCCTACCTAACAGGTCAGGAACAAACCTTTTCACATTATAAAGGGCCTGGGCGTCATACTACACTTTGAACTTTTCATTATCTTAATTAGAAGAGAATTTGTGGGATTTCATATTTCTGGGTGGTCACAATGGTTACTGAAATCTAGTCACTGTAGTGGGACAAAAAAAGCATCAAAATATCAATGAAAAATGTCTTAACTTGAGAACCAATGCACATATTTTGTTTGTTGGGCAAGTTTAACATTCAGCTGTGGGTGATCCTATCTAACAGTCATGATATGATTTAGGAGAAACCCGCCACTGGGTACGATACCCTACTCATTTCGAAGAATGGCAAGGGGTCTTTTATGTGCAATGTCCCATAGAAAGAACAGCACACACCTGGCCTTTGATGACCCTGTTGGGGGCACAGGGCGGACCATGGACCCTAGACTCTTGCTGTCTTGGATCCTTTCTTAGATTTTAACATAGACATGCATAACTGATGTATCTCTATGATTTTAACTAACAGTTACCACTGCCACTGGACTGGTACTAGCCTGGTTGCCGGCCCACTAAGCAGAGCGTTAGTACTTACGCGTCATCAGTCTATCGGAAAGCGTTGGGCCTCGGCAACCAGGGTAGACTGGTACCAGTTGACATCATTAATGAGTGAGTAAATTTCATTCTATCAAGAGCGTCATGCAAGACATTAGTACAGTATGCGTAATCACTAGAGTGGCCTCTGTGTGCTCGCAAGTGGCGGAACCGTTTAGGTGGGTATGTATTATATGACTTTTCTCAGTACGTCCACATGACGGTTGGTACCGATTGAGCGATAATACGTGTATTGAATGTAAACAATGGTGAATGAAGAATTTACGTCTATCACAGTAAGAGAAAACTAGTTCAAATAATCTATGTTTCTTGTGTTAGGTATATTCATAATCTCTTATATACTTACAAACCAAATATGCAGGTAAAAATACGAGGAAAGCGAAAATTCTTCTTGCGCGCAAAAACCGGTTGTCCCCGATCGATATGCTAAAGAGACTGCTATTTTCTATGTCGTAAAATATTTTTCTTTTTGATCATTTCGTTTAGAAGCAGAGTTACCACTTAATTAATATATTATTGTGTTTCTTTAATGAATCGCAACCAGGCGATCAAAATATTTGCCGATTAAGAACATTTATAGGTCTAAATAGAGCAGTTTATGGACAGCTACAGCCACAAAACCAAAATGCCGACCTCGAACCACATGAGGTTTCTTGCTCGGACTGTTTTAGTGGCAAAGAACGACGTAGACGCTGCATATCGGTCGCTTGACAGGTAGATATAAAGGGTATTGATTGCTTTAATTAGATATATTAGTGATATAGCCGTAGTTAATACTGTAAGCATTATATTTAATATGAAAGTGACGAAGGTCGTGAACACAGTCACTCACACAGTCACACTCACAGGCCCGTCACTGCGTCAGGCGTCACCCGTTGCAGTGCCAGTGGGCTTTGCGTTTGATCCACTCTCCGGAACTGTAGAAGTGGTCGAAGTAAACTCAAAATTGTCTAGATTTGCTATCTGATACGCATAGATAAATGTATGTAGACCTGTCTGTCTACTGTCTGGTTTAAGTGTGACTGCTAGGTGTCACCCCCTGGTGGTTGTTTGGAGAGTCAACTCCCCCTGGTGGGTGTCAAGACTTAGGCTGGTCCCCGCTCCTGTCCGCTACCGCTATACTAGGGACCGGACTTGTGAGGCGATCTAGGTCAGCCGAGCAGTCTGAGCGAGCGGTGTCAGCTATTAGTAGTCTATTACATAATGTGTTTCACAGCTTGGCAGAAGCCCCCCTGACAGATCTGACTTAAGGAACCACCCTCAAAGTAGCACAGCCTCTCACCCCAAACCTGTCAAGAAACTAAAGAAACCAACCTCAAAGTTTCACAGCCTCTCACCCCCATCCTGTGAAATAATTTTCTATACCTTAAATGCATTGAAATTATTATTTTTTAATTGTTTACATAGAGTGGTTTCTGGGAAGGTCAAGGTTGCACATTTCCCCATACCAGTGGTATATGTAGAGTAGCGAAATTACCACCGGGAACCAGTGTAAGGTAGACTCAGGTGTCAGTTTGCTACTCTCCGCCGCATCGCCAAACCTGGGGGGATTTGATGACTCTCAGGCTCACCCAGGTCTCCAGGGTATCAGTTTGCCTCCAACCACCTAAATTTACTAAGCCCCATACAAACCAGTGGGAGTTCATTCATATCTACAGAAAGAATGAACACAGTAAAAAGATTAACATCAAAAAAATTACTTGTTAGACATTAAATGATATGTATCATGTCAAACTCATTCTAGAGTAGAGTTACCAGTTTTCGCGCATTAAGCATTGAAAATGGAATAATGACTCATTATTTTCCAAAAAATATTTTTCCAAAATATTTTTTCACGTATACTATGTGGAATAAAACCATGAAACATAGTTATGAAAAAAAATCGTGACAATGGAAAATATTTTGGTGGTAGACTACTATATGACTTTTAACAGATGATAAAAAGTCTTGTAGAAGGTCAATGAAGGAAATTATTAATGTCCAAAACCATGTGTCATTACTTGAACTCTGTAAATGAGGTTTAAAAAAAATATCCAAAATTAAAAAAAAATCGACCTACCTACCCTATTATTTTGGGCCAATGAAACCTGAACTCGACATTTTTTTTGTTTTGTCCTAATGACTAACCTATAATCATGACGTAGTCATAGGCTAACGTAGGCTACTTAGTCTAGATAGAGATTCCCTGTGGGTCAGGGGTAAATGAAAATGTAGCCCATGTTCTCCAATGCCGAAAGTATTTTGGGTAGGGTTAAAATAAACCACCACCAGCAGGGGCGGATCCAGGATTTCTTTGTCTCGTGGGGGGGGGGGGGGGGGGGGATATGTGCATATGAATGTTTATTTTGGATAGGAGATCATCGGCAGATGCCACAGGGGGTCAGCAGGGGTATCGGGGGTAGGAGGGGACCAGAAATTGTATGAGAGGAGGTAGGGGTGACAGAGGATATTAAAGCAGGTAAGAGATAGGACAGAGGTCGGCGATCATCAGTCGGGGTGGGAGAGGGGCGGTAAGGGTAGAAGGTCAGAATTGGCAGGAGAGGCCCGACAGAGACAATGGAGGATAAAATAATAAAGTACCTTTCTCTTTCCCCCTCTTTTTTTCTATATGAACCATTGCCAAGTATCACCTTTCAACAAACTTAGGGTCGTGGCAAACAGGGTTGGTCTGGAACCTGGAGACAACTATTACTTTTTGCCTTATTACCCATGGGTTACTTTTTATTTACAGTTTGCGGGCCTAACTCTGAAAATGTACAGTTTAAAAGAACCAATATACCGGTAGATCTAATGATGATTAGTTTGCTTATGTTGCAGTTTCTGTGTATAAACTCTTTTGATGACTGGTTGTGGTATCCACAGTGCTAGAGTCAACAATGTTCTTTAACTTTTAGCTCTATTGTTATTGGAGATGAATATTAATCCAAAAGAAAAAAATAGATAAGTGTTATCATCTTATGGTGATTGTTACTTTAACTTGTCTCTCATTTGTTTTTCTTCAGAATTCTACGCAATGACAACGTTCTAGAGCGGGCAAGAAGAAATATGTACTACGAAAAGCCATTTCTCAAGCGTAATCGCCTTAGCTATGAACAATGTAAACGCATCTACGATAGTGACATGAAGCAGAAAATTCAATTTATAATGAGGAAAAACAGAGAAGATCCATGGTTACGATGAAGGCATCTGGGCCTAGCATTAATTCGACTTCTGAGTTTGAACTGCTTCGTGAGAAGGGCAAAGGATGCAGACATGAAACAAACACTCACTATTTATGGACTTCGCAGATGATAATACACGTGTATGTCCACATGACTGTCCAAATGTGACTTATGGAAGAACAGTTATAAATATGTTAATAAATGTGAAAGTTTCTAAGTATCCGAATCGATCATGTTGCTTTTATTTTCTGTACATGCATGTTATCTCGAATAATTAAAAATGTATCAATATTTCCTAGGTAATCTTAGAAAAGGTGTAGAACGTTCTTGACATAACTTCAATACTTGTAATTATATGGAAATTTCAATGTAGGCATTTCAAACACAGTTACACTCGCATTCTTTTTTCCTCCGTCATGTGAATATCAAACACAATTTTAAGATTTTCCCCTGTGACAGTATGGTTGACAATTTGAGGGTCATTAGCTTAGTAATAGCAGAGAGAGTAAAGTTTTAACATAAATCTCTCTGGTAATAGTTCCACATAGCTTTTATCTATCCAGCGGCAGATGGCGCACCTGTGCAGTATGACAGGATCGCCCTAGGTTTTCCTTATTTAAAAGAAAAAATTACTTCTGAGTGGAAAGTTAAGTTATCTATGTCAAACCAGCCTATAAATTGAACAAAACGAAATCGATACACCGAGTTCAGAAGTTTATAATCCATGGGGGACTTTAGTTCATAAAGTATACGTATCGGGTACGGATTTTGGGCTAAAACTAAAACTGATGCGTCTAATAGGTCGAACAAATAAAACGACGAGTGCCCATTAAACTTGGTAACAACTAAATAACACAATACAAACGCAGAAATTGGTATTAAATCATAATTTTATTTGAAAATAATCAGGGCTACTATGACGGCCGGCACTAGCCAGATTGGTGGACATCTGCCGACTGGACCTTGCGAGGTGTCTTGTTGGGACATTCTACAGCCGTATCCAGGGCGAACTATGTCCATTATGTAGACGTGCACAAGGCCGACGTTACAATGCTCCATATACATATAGAACAGCATATTAGGCAGCTTTTACCTTGAGGCAAAATAATGGTGGAGACTTGCACGCGTCTCGGATACCTTTCTTTTCACCCGGTGCCCATTTTTATTTTTTGTATTATACAAAGACCTCTGACTACGTGCAACAAAAAAGTGCAAAATGGATTCAGCTTCTACCAAAGCCTAAAAGGGACAGTCAGTCCCTTCTTCTTACCATGCAACAAAGAAAATTTTACACAAAGAACATTTTGCTGTAATAAATATGACGTACGCATCGGAGCACAGTGTAGACATCTAGTTTGATTTTCTGTTTAATCAAGAAACAGTTCCATTCACCAATACATCATACAATAATTTGTATAACATTTTTTGGGATATTTTTTCGTAATGTTTTATTTTTACATTAAAAACCCTGCCTATGTAAAGGGATAGGGGTACATATATGAAGGCCACTTTCTCACATCATCTCCAACCTGTGCCTATGGCACTCTAACCTACCGACGTCCCTCTAGGAGACGCGGTCATATTGGTATGTGACTGTTCAAATGAACCTCACATGTTCCACTGCCACCGTCGCCATTTTCTTTGTCGGAGGACCACCGAGATAGTTCTCGTACTATACCTCAATTCAACAACAGCAATACCAGAAAGTCTCTTGTCATTTTCGTATCCACTGTTTTCACCCGTCATCTTTTCTTTTAGTTTTGGTTACCATCCCTCAACTTTCTTTGATTATTTTGGAAATACATCAATATCTATTGTTAAACTTGGATTTGATTCCATTTCTCGCACATATTTTGATTTGCTTTATCATTCAATGTGGACATAGTTTGGTGTCGACCTGCTATGGCGTGGAGGCCCAGGTTTTGCCCCTGCCCTAAGCTTACTATCACACGAATAGAAACCCCCTAAAGCCTAGCTCTTTGCTACTGAAACCGCACAACGTCTCAGAATAGTGCACCAATGAAATGACTAGCTAACTGAGGTAAAACATTTTACAGTCACCAGGCAAAGATGTAGCAACAGCGTGAATAAATACACACAGGGGCTGACGTATTAATTATCGATACACATCTTGTATTCTTTTACCACTGTGGTCCAGGTATAGTAAGTATAACATACAATATATTGTAAAATTACACATTAATTCGCGGATATTTCCAGTTGCGAACTTGATGTCAAGATGGTATCACAAGTGATAGCAGTATGAACAGAGTTACTGAACATGAATTCTGATGAACAGACAAGATAGTGATACCACAAAGGATGCTACCAATCTCCTTGAAAAACATACTACAAAATGTCACATGTGCACATGCTCTACAAAACTGGTTGAATATTTCTAAATTCTCAAAGTCTTCGGACAGGAAATACTTTTGCAGTGTTTCATGCTGGACACCCGTTCTTCTTTTATTATCCAAAATAATGTTCTTTCCTAAAGGATTCGGGAAGACCTGTGGTAATTCAATTGAATAGAAAAGGTGGCAGGTACAGTTGGCAGATTCAGAGTGGTTTTGGTGGATATCATTCCATCATTTATATAAGTGTTTTATACACGTCAGAAGTCCGTGGGAGGTGACTAATACAGGCTTGTAGAATCTCGGTCTGGCTGAACGAATCACAGTACAAAGATGCCACTTTCAGAGGATGAATCAACGACAACATTCAAGGTATCATAAACAACAATAAACATTATATTCTATCCCACCCGTCGTTTTCATTGTTTAAATGAACATGAGGAGGAAAGGTAGCCACGATCTTCTTTGGAAAAACAAATACATGAGGTTTTATTCCATTTTTCTTGAAAATTTAATATCTTCTACCATCTGTAGAATTCGGTTTCATCAAAGTTGCTTAAACTTGTGTAAAAAATTAACACAAAGAAAAATCCCTCTTTAAAGTGACACTTCTGTATGATCCAAATCTCTTTGAAATTGACTGATTCTCCCTCTTTCATCATCCCTCACCACCAAACTAAAGGAGCAGCAGAGGCGATCAAGCAATCAATCAATCAATCCATCCTTCTATCAATCAATGTGGGTTATATGTGGAATCTTGCAGCTGATGGGGTGATGCTACTGTCTACCATATACCGGACGACTTGCCGCCTGGAGGGTTGGACACGCGGGTTCCAGCACGCCGGCCAGATCTGTCGTCAAACTGGTCTCCTGAAAAACAGAGAGAAATCATGGTTAAAACGATTTAGTTTAGGACAAGATTGTATTTTAATCAAATAAGACCTGAACATTGACTATCCCTTTTCAATGTCAGGCATTTTACACAAATCTGGTCAGCAGCTGCATTATATCACGAAGTCATGTATTTTGACGTATTTTAATTTCTGAATATTCATATTTTGACACAGACTTTTACAAATTAATGGTACCCTAATACAGATGACGGTGTAATGAAAGGTATCCCTGATGGGTGTGTACATTTTAATCTCCCAATGCAATTACTGGGGCCCTTGATGGGGGGTCCCAATGTCGCATGTCAATTTTAAGAAATGCCAATGTCGCATGTCTATGTCGCTTATATTTCTTAATGTCCCATGTCGAATTTAAGAAATGGCCATGTCCACATGTCGATTTTAAGAATGCCCCATGTCGCATGTCACTAAGGCCTATGTCAGATGTCGAATTTAAGAAATGCCCCTGTCGCCGTGTCGAATTTAGGGGTCTAGGGCCATATTACTATGGAAAATTGGTTAATTATGGTTAAGCAAGATGTCTGATGATCACTTTTAACTTGATAAATAACAAGCATATAGCTCCCCAAGCCAAGGGGCGATCCAGCTCTTAGTATCAGCCTCACCATTTAATATACCAATTTGACTCATTTAAGTGTGTGTGTGGGGGCAAAATTTAGTTTTGCAAAGAAAAGAACTTATAAAAAAGTAGAACCAACCCAAAAATTTCACATGTCAAAACCATGCAAAGTAGTTAGATAAGTAAACAGTATTGGTTGATTTGGTTGTCTCAACTAAGTTATTTTCAGTATACATGTTTACCAAATGACCATTCACTAGGGTAATTGTTTGTATAAGATAAACAGTGTAAGCATCAGTAAAACACCCATGCCCCAAGGGCAACATGTGCCAGATCAATTGCCCCCAAGGGCATCATGTGCCAGATCAATTAACACACATGCCTTCCTAATTGTTGATAAACAGTCTGGGCCTTTGATCTACTGAAACCTGGAAATGCTAACATAAAAGCAGCAAGAACATTTAAATTCACTAACAAAAAAGGTTCATTTATCATGCTGTGAGAAAATAGTTCGTTTCAGTATGCCCAAGTTCAAACGTTGAAGTGTTTTCCAATAGTGCTTTTATGTTTTCAATAAAATTGTACAGTAAACTTTACCTCCGAATTTGGTGACAAAATGACATTACAGACAGCCAATACTATAGGAAAACCACTGTCCAAAAAGGTCTTTTGTGACATCACAACTACACTTTCTGTCTTGGGTCACTCAAGGGCTAGTAAGGGGCTCCTGGGGGATCGCCCCTTAATACGATATATATACACAATACTAAATGAATTTGTTTTCCGTCTCAAGAACAATACTGAACCAACAAAATCGGTTATATTAGGAGGGAAACTCAATCCCAATCAAAATGTGAATTTACCGCTGAGGCTGAAGGATGATTCTTGTAGGTTGCGGCCGCCCGCACTCGTCTTGGGTCGGTGGTGGAAACTGGCGTTGGGGTCTGTGGCGAAGGGTGCTGAATCCCGTTGGTCCTTCTCCGGCTCCTTGTCCCCGATCTTGGCGATGGGCCCCTCGTACGCCTCTCTGTCCACGCCCTTCAGGGCCGCGTTCAGCTGGCAACCACAAACATATATACATGTATTGGGCTACAGAAATAATTCGGGATGCCCCTACATTCTTTAAGGTTTACAACTAACTTAAACGTTTGAAAACTATAAAACTCAACTCCTAACTTTCGTGTTTTTTTTTAAATATTTGTCGACAAGTAGTTAATCAAGGATATTTCTTTTAAAATAAAGGTACTATTTAATTTCTTTGTTCCAGTAATTCGATACGGTAACGGAACAAATATGGATGCTATTGTTAGTGGCAGATACGGGCAATAACTTATCATCTTTATCTTTTATGTGCATAAGTATATACCTTTTCCCTGTTCCGGATACGTCCGAAGACAAACTCTCCGTTGGCAGGCATGGGGACGAATCGGCCAATGCCTTGTGTTACATGAAGCTGAAACACAAATACACAGAAAAATTGTAATACATATCCATCGATCTTTGCCTCTGGAATATACATGTATATAGTTGTTATTACAAGGATTCTTTTCCTTCTCATTTTCAAGGATTTGGGATCCTTTTTGCGCAACCCAACTGATGCCCCAATGTCATTACACAACGTACCCTGTAGCAATTGAGGTCATTACCACATTGATATTCCTTCAATCAAATTTTATTCCGTGAACTGCACATATAGAATATCTGAGTTTACCAACAGCTCGCCTACGTCTTCAATTCCTTTTAAAAACAAGAAACACATGAAGGTAGATCGTAAACGATCTAGAGTGAAAAAAATGCAAGAACAAGAATTCTGAAGTCCGAGACCTTGCATAGGATATATCCAATCCAACCAGCCCTGCCCACTGACACAGCTTGCTCAGACCACTCTGATGGTCGTGCGACATTATGTAATGGGTAACACCGCTCACTGAAACCGCTCTGGTCACACCATCTAAGTGACGTCAGGCAAGCTCCTAACACGTGCGCCTAGGCCGTAGTGGACGTGTGAAAGGGACTAGAAGGGGCGGGGCCCACACCAACCTCACCTGTCAATCAGGGACTACCAGAGGGGACTGCCTTGACCAATCAGGGGCAGGGGGAGGTTGGGGCGAGGGCGATGAGTGGTGTACCTCTTCACCTACTGCCTGTGCATGTACCGTGAAGGTGCGACCACAGTGTGATTGGCTGAACAAAAGAAGTGATTGCACAGTCAATTGACTTACACAACTTTCCGTTATGTACTCAACTGAACACAAAGGATCGACATTCAACCCTTACTAGTGAAAAAAATGTTACTCATTCACGTAAATACATCAATACAAATCCATTTTTTTCACTAAAAACTCTACATTTCTCTGCAAGTTATGTTATCTTTTCTAACTGAAACTCTCTCCAAACACATAAAAAAAACACCCTCCATGCTTACCCCGTCCTCGTCGAGCATGACGCGGCCCCCGGAGACGACGACCTCGGGCACACCGTGCACCGTCATGCCCTCGAAGATGTTGAAGTCACACGCGTGGTGGTGGGTCTTGGCCGAGATGGTGCGCGTCTTGTCGGGGTCCCACACCACCAGGTCGGCGTCCGAGCCCACCGCGATCCTTCCCTACAACACACAGCGACGGGGTTTGTGAAAGGGCATTAATTATATCGTTTGGCTCCTTATATTTGGGGGTAACACTGTTCAATGCATATATTTTATTCTTGTGAGTCCCATGAGCTACATATGTAAACTGAATGCGATAAAGATCATTTTCGTGCTACTTCTGAACAAAATTTCACATTTGTGTACACTCAAGTTCCTGCATACTCATGAATGATTTACAATCATGGGTAAACATACTACATGCATATACAGACTTATTCTTTCGATTGATTATTTGTTAACGACTTGATTATTTGTTAACGACAGACGTATTTGCTTAGTATTCAAATTATTCTCTCTCCCAGCTCACCTTCTTGGGGTAGATGTTGAAGATCTTGGCGGCGTTGGTACTGGTCACAGCCACAAACCGACACGGGTCCATTATACCACTCGTCTACAGCAGAGAAAACAAAAAAAAGTTGCGAGTTTGCTAATGGCGGCTAAATGAGACTATGTAAAAATTCCCTACAAAGAGATAGCTTTAAACAAAATATACAATAATATTGCCGTATGTCATTGGTGAAATTCCACTTTTTGATTGGGGCAAGGGGAAATAAAATACAGACTACTTTTTTTTTTGTAAATAGATCTAGAAAAATTGTGCGAGTTTCTTATTGCATAAACTAAGTATTCCTAGTATATATATCCAATGCTCTAACTCACCACTCCCTTCTCCCAGATGAGCGACATGCGGTCCTCCACACCGTTGATCCCGTTGGGGATCTTCCTGAAGTCGTCCTTCCCCAGACCCTTCTGGTCGGCGTTAAACGTACAGTTGTCTGTGCCCGTGGCCTGCAGGTCGTCACTGTAATGAAACGTTGTAAGGTTATTGAATGTGGCCATTATACAAAGGCATTGGAGGGTCATGTGAGATGGTTCCTATTGATTTTGATGTTATCTTGCTTTACAACATAATCTTCCATTCTAGTTTTCTGTCATACATCTGTCTTT
The DNA here is from genome assembly GCA_936440205.1 of Lepidonotus clava. Lineage (NCBI taxonomy): Eukaryota > Metazoa > Annelida > Polychaeta > Phyllodocida > Polynoidae > Lepidonotus > Lepidonotus clava. Next base: position 38,606,450 of record OW387141.1, read on the forward strand.
TTCACAATGGAAAGGACTACCCAATTCCACAGACGCGATGAAAGGGTTCACTTCGTAAAAACCATGGTTGAAAGGTTTAGTATGGAAAACGTAGTTATTGTATCCCTCCCACTGATTGAATATCTAGCATTTCCACAGGGTTCACCCGATTTCCATATACATGAACTTGCTATTGTGGCTTATTCCAGACTAAAAACACGAATAAACATTATGAAATTTCCCTATAAACGAGCGACTCACTTGGCGAGCAGGTTCATGAGGTAGCCTGGCGTGGAGGGGTCGGGGCGGAGTGGGGGGCTCATGATGTGGCCGGCCGCGTGACGCCAGCACTTGTTCCAGTAGTGGGTGCCGTCCGTGGCCAGACTGGCCGCGATGGGCTCTCCGTACACTACCTTACCTGAGCACGGAAAACGATCAGTTAATATTTTAGCCTCAAACTGATGTGCATATTGTTTAGTTGTCCAATAGTCTTGATATACATAATTTATATTTGGCATTACATTATGTATGTTGTCCAAAAGTATTTAGCCGTACAATAAAATTTATACTTTTGATCTAGCATCAAATTCTATCCCCACCCCAGATGTTCCTATTTTTCTGACATTATTTCTAGCAACTTGAGGTGATGATTGTCGGGTCTTATGCAAAAAAAAAAAAAATACTTATTTTAGAAGTATATTTCATTTTGTAATAATATAATTATGCTTCGACTTAATAACATATAATAACTGACAAGGGAAGACTACGCCTCGTCTCAACACTTCGACCTAATAACATGCCGCATTGTGTACTGCATAAATGAAATTAATGACGTTTGACCATTCGCAGGAGTTAAGATTACGATTAGGTTCAATAGCTAAATGAACTTATACAAAGCATTAGATAATTAACAGCCTTATAATTTATAGCATTATGTTATACCATATTTCGTGGGGATAACCTAATACTAAGGAATTCAGCTTGGTGAACGGGCTCTTAGATTAGGGGGTATTTTAACAGTCACAGGGTGTGAATGAGAGATACAAAATCACTCAATACTCATATAACGGGTGCCTTACCTCGACGCCTCATACTAGCGATTACGTCGGCCGAGCTTTTGCTCATGACCTTGGAGATATAGAGGGGGCAGTTGGCCGCGGAGGCCAGCGTCACGGCCCGGTAACAGGCCTCGGCTTCGGCCTGAAACAAAATCCAATCAAACCCCGTAGTCAACAGTGCTGAGGGCTGGGCTACTGGAGGAGAAGCGTTTTGGGTTATAGCATGCAGGTTTAGGAGGTGCAGGGAGGACGGGAAGGGGGAGTGTGTTAGTTATTGAACTATTTTCTGTACCGTCACAACCGTGAAAAAGAGACTATCATGGTATGACCATATGATATTGGTTTCGATATGCCCCGCTCAATGATGAGTGAAATTTATCATTGAATCAAAAAGATTTTTCTTTTGGTTTTTCCCCCAACTTTGTCCAGAAAAATATTCTGCACATTTACCTCCATTCATATCAAATTGGACTTGCAGATCACTTTCTATTCTTACGATAATTAAATCATCGCTGTACAATATTCATTTTCTTATAAAACATCATTTTTTCTGTTTCACTAGTTGTGACGATACATTTCATATAAATAATACAAAAACATGCAGGTGCCATAACCAGGTGTGCCTCCTTAGTCTGTGAGAACGTCCTGGGGCCGTCCCAGCCCCTCCCGCTCCCACCCACCACTCACCCATGCGGCGTGCGCTGACGACGGCGTCGGCCGCCGACTTGCTCATGACGTGCACCACGTACAGAGGGCAGGTGGCCTGGTTAGCTATGGTAATGGCGCGCGTAGTGGCCTCCGCCTCCACCTGAGGGCGCCAGTGGTCGATGAGGTAGTAAGTGTAGAACACAGACACACACACAGAAACAGGGAGGAGAAAATGAAAACCGTGAAGGGGAGAACACCATCAACACATGTGCATGTAAAACTGAATGACTACTGTGGATATTATCTAGACACAAACGTATTTCAATCAACAAAATAATGAGTACACGCTACAAATTGTGAGGATAAAATGTATTAAGTAAAATCACACTCTGACAACATTGTGTTAGTAGGAAAGCTAGAGCTACAAGAGAGGTTAGACAGAATTTTAAAAAACAACTGATACCACACATCTCCATGCAATACATGCTTTACCTTTTTAAATATGATCTCCAATTTCTCTCCATTTAAGTTACACTTTTGTTATCAAACGACTTCAGCTTAAAGTGATACTCATAAATAACTTTATTGCTTGAACTAAAACTATAGCATTTACGTTGAATTTCTACTATGACTATACATGTCTACAAATATAGATATCTGTTTTAAGTTGTACTATACACTTTTACAACGTAGTTAAAATAGCGCAAAGCTATTGATATATTTACTTCATTTTACCATATTAGATTTCGTCACAATGAAATAGTATTCTAAACCGTATGTTGTTATATTTATTCCCTTGTTCTTTTCCCCCCCTAGACTTAAATGAAACTGACCTCTTCTGGTCGGCTGAGTTCATGACCCTCGGGACCGGTGATACCTTGTTTGAAAAGCTCCTCAGATTTCTGAAATTATAAAAAGTTAGTTTGCAATTATAAACCAAATGAAGAATCAGAATCATCAAACAAGTGTCGATACGGAATGGTCCTAGAATACACAGTATATATGTGTAAAACTATTCCTATGCTATATTTTCCTTGCATTCTGTATAGAACTATTATTTCAATCTAAAGAGCTCACCTTATTACACATTTTCCCTTTTCTTTAACCCATTAAAGGTCTATTTTTTAAAGGAGAGATATCATTCACAATACCTTTACAAGATTACATTTAAAATACTGGAGAGGTCTTGTAAAGGTGACCTTTCTATTCCATTGAATGTACCGTCAGTCCATTCACAAGATCAGTATGGTTAATTTTTGCTCAGTGGAACCTACCTCTGCGATGAGACTGCCGTTCTCGGCGTGCACCTGGGCGATGGCTCCGATATCACGACACTTCTTGAACACTTTGTACAGGTCCGAGTCGTCCAGCATGAACGTGTCTTTGTAGGCCATGAACATCTTGAACGAGTTGATGCCTACAAACATATAAATAACTCAACATATCGTTCATTTTCAGTTGAAGAATTCAGTTTACTTGTTCTCAGCGTTTCCTGTTTTTATTTTTTATACATACATGTTTTTTTCCCTTAAATTACGAAAACCTTTGCTCTAACCAATATGGAATAAGATATGTTTGTCAGGAAATGTAGACATTTATTTCAATAACTCGACATGAATAAATACCAAAGGTATCCGACTCTCACTCTAACCCTATTCTTTAAAACCAAGACTTGTTTTGAACATATATAAAAGAGTATTAAACACAGTTATTTCGGTGGGTAAAAAAAGATCAAACAGTGTAAACTGACCCTTTTCACTGGCGAGCGTGGCCATGTCCTCTGGTACGCCCTCTCCCCACCAGGTGACGGCCACGTGCAGGCCGTAGTCGCAGCAGACCTTGGCGTCGGCCCAGGCCCGCCACTTGTCGTACGCCTCCATCAGGGGCACCCCCTTCTGGTCCAGCACGAAGTCCACTGTACGGGGCAGGAAGGGCACGGTTAGTGTTTTCTCTTTAAATATTATATTTGGAGTCAATATCAGGTTGCCCCTGGTTTTCAGATTATTACACGAAGGAGATAATTATTTGTTATTGATAGATGAGTAAAGATTGGGAGATGCACGTATTATCTAGTCTGGATTTTAGGTGTTGCACCAAACTCCTTTCTCGCTTCAGATTCCCGTGTAATCAGTATTACATGTGGAATCCGACGCGACTAAGGAGTATGGTGTTGCACTTGATATGATTTTAAGTTGACATCTACAACGCCATCTGCATGGTGTTTCTTATAATTCAGAGAAAATATGTCTTAACATTTTCGTTACAGGAAAAAGTTGCAACTTAATGATATTCCATATATTTTAGAGTACCATACTATATCAAAATACAATCCCTCTTGAATCACCCCCCCCCCCCCCCCTCCAGTAGTCTTTGCATTTTTTAACACAATATTATCTTAATGTACGATCCCTCTTGACTACATTTCCCCTAGGCAGGAAGAAGGTGCCCCTCCTTCTGAAGGTACTCACTGATCATGGTGGTGCCTCCGGCGATGGCGGCCTTCGTGCCGTGGTAGAAGTCGTCGATGGCCGATGTCCCCATGAAGGGCAGCTGCATGTGTGTGTGAGTGTCGATACCACCTGAAATATACACATACATACAACATTGAATTTCAAGTCATTTTCTCCAGCATTCAATATTCGACGAGTTACACTTTATATAACCCAACGGGAAATATTGACGATAGCATGCTGCTGCTATATCATTTGGATTATACCATTGCTATCATTGACTGTTCTTATATTTATTGCCCTAAGGAAACCCTAACTTACATTGTGCTTGTGGTGTGGGCATGGATATCAATGGTGCATAGTGTTTGCAGGTCTTTGAAATCGTGAAATTCCTATGTAGAAAGGTTTGCCTTGCATACCGTTTCCTACCACTTGAAAGGAAACCTAATCAATCAGTTAAAGTGGGGAGTTTTTGTAAATACATTTCAGTCATTGGAATGGAAAGCTCTATATGACGGCCCAGGACAGGATTTCTCTAAACGTCTCTTACATTATACAAGCCCTTTTACAAAGAACACTATTCCCCCTTCACATTCAAGTACAGTGTAATCCACCCAAACGAGATATTCAGCAACAAATCAGTCGGTTAATTTCTCATAATATGGGGCCCAATAAAAAAAACTCCAAGACAACCCCCGCCTTTCACTGTCAGTTCCCAATGTCAACACTTTCCATCCACTCTGTCAGGCAGTTTGTACACGTAACCCACGTTAGCGGCCCGGTGGGGGGTCTTAGGTGGGCGGTCACCCAGACACGTCGAGGGTCACAGATCTCACCTCCACGAGCCCGCCGCCCCACACCCTCACACCCGGCGGTTTAACGGGCAGATTACGGCCTTTTGTTAAAGACGTACTGTCTCTAGATGATTTGTTACTGAACGGTTACTTTTCTAATATTTCAGCGGTGCTCTAGTGTGCCTTTTTCTGGCCCTTTTCTGGCCCTTTCCCCCCCCCCCCCCCCCCTCCTCCTAAGATACCGCAAAAACAAAACACGACAAAAACAATATCTATTATAGTCCCAACTATATTTCTTTGTTCCAAATCTCCGACAAGTCAATGTGAATACTATTTCTGGCACACATGGGGAAATACTTGCAAAATACGTTCAATTCACACTTAGGAAAGTTAGGATAGGTAAGGTTAGTGCTCCTGAACTCGTCTCTTTATTTTGGGAAGCAAGTTTTAATATATTCCACGTTATTCTATTGAATGTTTACATGCATGTATATATGTATAATATTATATAAAGCAATTCACGTTGTCATTGCAATCACTCTACCCCATCCCCTGTACACTTAAGACTATTTCCTCAATCTAGGGTTGGTCCCCATCAACCCACTTACAACTGCCTCTTAGTATTTAGCCCAGAGACGTTCAACGGTCTGTGCTGCCTCACTTTTGCTCGGCCGGGTTCTCAGGAGGATGGAGAGGTTTTGCCTGAGGCTAGGATTTGCTGTGTAGCACCCTTTAAGTAATTGGTACCCACAACCCCTGTAAGGGAAGGTTACCCTACCCTAAAAGTATGTTTATTCCGAGCCACTGCGTCACAATCTAAGAGAAGTACCTGGATTTAACTACTACTTGTCTTGTTTACATTTATTTTCGAGATTATGACTACAAGTAAAATATTGTTTTTGCTATTGAAATGCACACGGTGTGTTAGACAGGTTGCTAGAATCCCGAAAGTTGTGTAACGGGAAAGGGGATAGCTGTAAAGTTCCCACCGTCACAGTTGGACATTTTCCAGAAATAAGCTAAACTAACAGTGCGACATGTTTATTAAATGTCAGTTTTTTTGTGATTCCCATGGGTCTAGCGGGTAATCTCCTTTGATATTTTTCGTGGAGCATTTTGTGGAATTTCCGTAATCCTATTTTAGTGTTAATGATAATTTCAATCTCATAATTGGTACGGGCACTTTTATCTAACACAAGTAAATCTGCATTTCATTACTGTATACACGAAAAATAAGACCTTATTTCTGGGGTACAATATATAACAAAATCCAGTTTTAATAGATACATATTATCTGTAAAAGAAGCGACAACTCTTACCTGGAATGAGGAGTTTTCCCTTGGCCTCGATTGTGCGCGCGCCACCAGGGATGACCAAATGGGTCCCGATTTGTCTGAAAAACGAGAAGATTAAGATAATGGAAGATTGTATTCTCACCATGTGATATAATTGTTAGCATGTGAAAGAGTATATTATTTGGCTTAAATTAAAATTTGTTACATTATTCAACAATTAAACGAGGCGATAGGGTTGTTGTGTAATTTGGGCCGGCAAAAACAATTAGTAAACTTTAATAGGCCAGAATATGTACTCATCTAGAGCATTTATCCACAAATAACGCCGTTATATGTATGTTATACAGGGCGTGACTAGGTTAACTAAATTAGATCTATGTAGAAACAGAAACAATTTAGAATACACAAATTAAAGTAATTCTATTTAATAAAAAAAAGTCTCTCTTACAGAAATGTTAATATATTTTACAATAATGTGGGGATATTCTAAACGTCTCATACTTCAGCTAGGAAAAAAACAGAGTGAAGTATACTCGAATAACAATATTTGTGTGCATGTAACATATGGCACATGACAGTAGCTCTTTCACAAACATTATGTTGAAAAGTGATAATGGGAAACGATGGAAATCATATTTTACTTGTATAAACCTGTAGCGGTCTTTCCTTTCAATATCTATGAAAAGAAAACGTCAACATAAAGGCGCTACCTGTGAGAGCACACCTGTGGCCGTGTGACTCATACCTGCCAATACTCAGGTGATAAAGGTGGCAGCAGGCCCGTCTGTCTGGGCCATGCCTCACCTGCCTCCCCCTTCTGCTCGCCTGACTGACTCTCATCAACCCAGTTTTATGTCTGCTGCAGTGCAGTCTCAATAACATGGCCTTAGGCCTGGGGATGTGGTTTTCACAATTACTCATCGTCTAGGCTGAGCGTTGACTCACCCCCGGTACCTCTGTACCTGGAACCCTTCATGTCTTACCACAGACCCGCAGTCTTACCTCAGACAGGTTACCACGCCCTGATCATTGAGGGACAGGAAACAGGGTGTCAAAGTACTCAGGACACATTGAAATCATTCATCAGCTTTTTTTCTCCATATGTGTATGTTTTCTAAAAGATAACAGCTGATTTCATAGATTGCCTTTCATAACAATCATGTATTCAACACACTTTCTAGGACTTAATGTAATTCTGATATACCCTTGCCTCTCATAAAATCTGTATTCCAAGGTTTCCTTTGAACTTTCCGGATTTAATACCTGTTTTTTTCTCTGTCTTCAGACATCTCAAGATGTACAATGAAATTCAGTCTGAAGGCAACTTCATCGCAACGTCGTCTTTATTTCAAAATATATAATATATTCTGACTGACAATATCTATATTCTGACTTTGTGGTTTCACTGAGATCATCTACCTACTGATAAGAAGGTAAGCTTGTATCTTCCCCTTCCCACATCAATAGGACCAGGTGGTCAGAATCATTCCCCCACGTGGACGTCATCCTTCCCAGAAGACGGCCTGCCGCCTCACCCCCTGACCTTTTGACCCCACGGGGTCAGGGTCTCAAAGAGGGATTCCACCCCCTACAGGAGGTGAAGTGATAGGGCAGGGGAATACCCTGACCCAGAGATGTGCCTTGTGTAAGATACTTCATTTTAATTTCTTGGTATCTTCGGAAAAGTGTGTGGCTTCAAATGGCATTTTGGCCCTTTTCAAATGTATAATTTCACCTATCGCTGTAGGATGAATTTTAATTTGGTTGCATGAAATTCACCTTGTAAAGAACTCTATCGGGGTAATAGAACTGGACGGCCTTATGCAATCTACAACTTTTCAAATTCATACATTTTCAAGGTCACACATCTTTCTAATTTCAGTTAAACAAAATCGTAAGATACTGATTATCCAGCAGAAATTAAAACAAGTCTGAGGCCTAACAAAAAAAAAGTGTAATCTCCCAATACAAGGGCGAGTCCATGTTGAAAAACAAAGCTACTAAACAAGGCAATTGAGGGATATTGTCGAACCACTGGCTCACTGTTTTGTTTGCCCTGTTAACCTAAAAACGGACGCTTTTTAATGTAATGGCCCTTATGATGGGCATGCAGCACGTGTCGGGCGTTGACTAACCCCCGCTAAATCAGAGCCCTAACCCCTGCAGCCACACTCCGACCTCACCCCAACCACCCCGTTAATGATAACCCGCATACTCCATCCCCCACCTCATCATCCAGCCAAATTCTCCACATTCCAGATTTATGCCGATTTCCCTGGGTCGACCCAGTCAGCATGGAAATATGATTGCTCCCAATTTTTATCTAACTGCAAATCGCAACTCTGCTCATATTGATCATTTGTTTCGGTTGCTGATTTGATTGGCAAGATGCCAAGTATGTGCATCATACGTCGGAGTATTTGAATCTCAAAGAGGAATGCTCTAGCAGAATTATTCAATTGCTCGTTCTCTTTTGCTGTAAAACCCATTTTGTGGTATGCAGTTACTAGACTTACAACTGTATCATAAGCCTAGGTTGTACTTATTTATCATCAAATAATCAAATTTCTATGGGGTTAAATGGGGTACTCAATTACGAGTGGACGTGGCGTGGTGTTGGTTCCAGTGTCAGGACCAACTTTTTTTAATGGCCTAAAAACCATAACTGATTTTTTTTTAACTTGTTTATTGGGTTACTCACTTGATGACGCCATCCTCGATGTAGACGTCGGCGTCAAAGGACTGGTCGTCGTTGACCACACGGGCCCCCTTTATGATGAGACGTGACTGGGCACTCTGAAAAATAGAAATATCAAACTTTGAGTAAAATAGAAATGTACAATTTTGATTTCATGCTACCTAATAGTATGAATATAGAAGCCATGATTTAAGAACATTAATGATCAAGTTTCCTAGTCCGTTGTTTACCCTATAATTGCATATTTATATAAGCCTTTGTTGAACAATACAATATTTATTTCGTAATAATAAGACATCTTACTCATATTTATTTAATATATTTTGCGTAAACATAAATCTGTGCTCTTGAGGTGTCATTTAAAACACCATTTCTCAATATGTAAAGCAATGAACTCGATATGCTTTTCAAGTACAAACTGACAAGTTTTATCAATGAATGTAGCTTTTTATACATTCAGAGCAGTAGGAAAATCACTCTTCTTTCATTATACAGCCATTGCAGCTGGTCCCTAAAAGAGGGGTTTGATACGGCATCAATCAAAGTGATACCTCACTCCGACCATTTACTGCCTGTTTGGTCGGACAACGTTGTGACTCTATCTCACTTTGTGAAGACTACGTCCTCTGTTCGAGTCAACCCTGTGAGTGTTAAAGTGTCAGGGCTACGGAGTGGGCTGTCCCCAGTCTATGAATCTTTCACTCAGAGTCTATCAAGGGTCGAGCTTTTTTCTTTTTTTCATTGGCGCAGCTATTGTACGTGTACCTCTAATTCTTATCTTCTCCGGACGGCATTCATAGTGTGCATTTTTTAAAGATAAAAAACAGTGAATGGTGATGTTGACACACAAGTCACCCAGGAAAGTGAGCAGTTACACAAAAACTTTGGAATTGTTTTAACTACAAAAACCTGAGGGAAAAGTATGGTGGCTTGCTACATGTGGATGTATAGGCCTACCAGACATCCCCTTAAGTGAACGAGAAGAGGGAAACTGAAAAACTAGAAAACTTAAGGGGGAAACTGGAGTTTCACTGGAGTCAACTCCAAGAGTAGACTCTACTGCCATTAAATGGAACAAATGTCTCAGTGGACCTACTTCCTGCCTGCGCCGAAACCAGATTCCGTGTACTACTAGGTCAGGTCGAAGGCATTCATTGTGTTGCTCTTGGTCTATGAGTCTAAAAGCAAGCCATATTCTAATATTGTTCCATATTTCCAATATGATTATGAAGAAATTCTTGTAAAACAACGGCCATTTGCAGTGAGTCAAAAATTAACTGCGCTACAAGGTACGTCTCACGGGAATGCCAGTTCTACTAATCTGGTCGGAATCTGGCCTCCGTCAAAAATATTTAAAGGTGTTTTAATACTAATCCGTTCCTTCTTTACCTTGGACCTGTACCAGACCCTGGAGGGCCGTCAGAGGCGGGGCGGACCAATACCTAAGTGGTCTACTTCCCGGTCCCAGGAGAATCCCCAGCAGACAAACTACGGCCTGCTTCACACTATAACCGCCGGCAGATTCACACAATACATTCATTAATGGTTATTACCCATTACGTTATTAGCAATCAATTATTACTAATAAACATGACTGTCTTGATTAGTATGATCGATTCTCCGGGGTCACCTTATTACCAGATAATTATTTCTTTAGTTCTTTAGTTAATCCCAGTGGAAAACTGGATCGGTTATAGCAAAATGAATCTCAACTTGCCATATAGGTGGTACTAATCCAGAACACAATTCGGAATCCCTTCACATCCATTTGTGCTTAAATTTTGTATTGTCCGCACAGTAATATCAAACATGTTATGACGGCATGCCCCAGTAATTTAACCACGACCTATCTATTACCTAATTCTAAAAGGAAAAGAAAGGAAAACTAATTTCAGAGGAAATCAATTGTTCTACAATTCAACAGCAGAGAAAATGATCTATATCATGATCAAAAGTCAACTGAAGAACTGTGTCATCATCTGTGAAGGATTAGCCGAGCGCAGAGCGGCAGAAGCCCTATAATCCTCACCCTGACTCGTTCCTGACTTGTCAATGTTGACATTGGATGCTCAGCTGACTTAGTGGTGTGTGGCTGGTTGCCAGCAGTCCGATCAGAGAATAGCAACCAGCTCTTGACCCGGCGCCACTGACGCCGGCAACCAGCCAGGGGAAGATGAGATAGCCTGATAGAAATTCATTATACTGATGTACAAATACTTCATACATATATTCACATCCAGTTCTGAGCCTGTGATGTTCTATTTTGATGACATGACATGCTAAAGGCCTACTCTCATTCTGTGATACATACTCATGATAGGCCTGTCTATTTTACTTCTAGCCAACACATAAATACTGAGGGGTATTTTGTTTTCCTGTAAACATATATGCGTGTGTATTTATATTATCTATTCATTATATATGTTTGTACATCCATATCTATATGTATGTACATGTTCTACATAATTGTCTAGCCTAGATTGTATTGTATGTAATGTAGTATCCTTGTAGTGGCAAGCGCTTTACTGGATCAGGGTCAGACAAATCAATGTGGACCATAATCGGGAATCCCAGGCGCGGCAGAATACCCGGTGGACCGTGTGGGGCGATCTGATCGGGGCTCTGTTTGAATGGTTCCCCTGGGCTGACCACTGGTCGGTGATTAGGGAGGAGGGGAGGGCGTTGTTGGGAGGGGGGCTGCTGTGTGGCATCAATCAACCCAAAAACCATGAGAAATAATGATATAATCAATCGTGGAAAAGTGAAGCTTTTTTCTGAAAAGGCAGGACTGAATGTTGAATCCATAAGTCGATTGCATACAATCAATCAACCCTTTCCAAATTAGGAGGAGAGTTAAGAATAACAAGGTACAGAGAATTAATCACAGGGAAGTTTGATGATTTTACTTTCGCTACCTTAATCAAATCCATCCACCGTTTTTCACAAGAAATAGGAGAGGAAATGGCCAACGACTGATAAATTCTTATTTGGGAATACTTCATCTGAATACCTCACAATGTGATAAATGAATGGCAGCGAATTTTATTGGTGGTAAAATAACAGAAGTAAACTGCAAAGGTGTACACGTATATGAATGGACTAAAATGTTGTTTACAATAGTATGTTTTAATATTTTTGTTGTTGCAATAATACTCCAAGTGAAGTGTACGGGGTTGGGAATGTTCCCGGCGTGTACGGCATGTACAAAGTCACGCCCGCCGGACACAAACGTCTCCGACTACCCCCACCCTAGCAGACAGCTGGTCGTTTTTTTTTACCCTACCCGTATCCCTGCCCCAATAAAAACCGCACTAACCCGGCCCAGAGGAATGGAAACCATGTAGGAAAACAAGCCCCTGGTTTGGGGTGACAACACGTGCTGTGTGCGTGCGGGCCGTGCACGTCACCTCACATCCTGCGGGCAGTCACAGGCATGCGATTTTAACATTCTCCCTGCTTAAAAACACAAATTTAAGGGAAAAAAGTGAATATTGACGTGTTTTCTTATGGGCGAAATATTAACTGACAGTGTATTTCCACTCTCCCACTCTTTTTTAGGTTGGTTGGTTGGTTATTGGTTGCTTTACACCCTAATTAACTGCCAGGGTCATATCAAGGGTGGTGATGGTGATCGAATCTATGAGAAGGTAGAGACCATACCCCTACACTTTTACCGAGGCAGGTGTTCTTTAATGTGCAGGGTCCCATAGACAGGGCCCTACACACAACAGCCGGTGGTCCCTGGGGACCTTTGATAACCCAGTTGTTGCCACTGGGGAGAACACAGAGAGGTGTAGCAGTTTCACCTGGCCCAGCCAAGAATCGAACCCGGCTCTCCCGCATGCCAAGCAACCGCTCTAACCACTTCACCGCCCCGTGCCCCCCTCTTTTTTAGGTTTAATGCATCTGATGAAATAAATGGACAACTGAAGTCTTCCCTTTGCATTCCAATGCATAGTAATTTCTCTGTAGAATCAACTGTCAGCGTCGTGAACCAACACGTTCCATCTTTGCACTGTGTTTATTCCATTGACATAACCATGGCGGTATTAAACATATAGACACGCCTCAGATGTTTCCCACTTACTGAAAACAAAATGTTAGTTTAATAGCCAGGACAACCATAATACTGCTAAGTGTTCCCCTTCAGTTTTATAGCCGTTCCTGAGCGGTCTCCTTCAAAGAGGCCCAAGGCAGGGCGACCAGGACGTTAGACCATCCTGCATACTGCATCTGATGCCATGACCGGGTCTGTCTACTATCAGTAAATACCCCCAGCTATTGACCAGACACTGACCGAGGCTGTTCAGAAACTTTCACATACAGTGTCTGATTGTAATGCAACGCCCCATAAGATCTATTCACCCAAGATGCATTAATGCAACTATAGATGTAATAGTACAGATCGATCGAAGTAGAGTGGGTCTTTTGGGACTCTAATCCACCTTGATGGCTTGTCGTGAAAGGGTATTCGATAGGCTTATGATGTGATACGACGTGAGACATTTATGAATGTGTCCGGAGCAGTTTGGATCAATCCCGGTATTTACTGGCTGCTGGTCTGGATGAATAGCAGCAGAGCGGTTGGGTGGATGGTGGTGGGGAGGGGATGGTATTAGAGGCTTTGGGGTTAGGGATTAAGTAGGGGTTGGCACCGGCGACATGGTTAACATTGGGGTGGGTTATTCAGACTCAGTGAATGGGAAACGTATCCCTGTTTCGGCATAATCATAGGAAGAGCACAATATCTATACATGTATGATGGTGAGCTATGCCCTTGTCTTATAATACCCCTTGCTCCTTATCTATATACACATCTACACACGATACCTCATGATCAGGTATGGTTGTATATCACTAATTTTTAAAATATCCAAAGAAGTTTTCAATTCTATCTACTATTGTGAAATCCCGAGTGTTCTGGATGCTCCTCCCCCTTCCCCTCCAGACTGTGTTACCTGAGTTCGCCTCACCTAAATAATTCATCCGGGAATACACGTACTTCAAGATATTTATTGATTCTTTGGTCAAACCCAGAATGACAGGTAGAATCTAAGAACCTAGTCTTCAGCAACCATGCAGGTAATCACAAGCTATTTATAACGTTTCTTGACACCATGGAATAAATTGGAAGTCAAGCTCTCTTGAAGTTGAATATTTAGATCATAATAGACTGAGCTGAGATGAATACAACTGTTCATTTGAAGGGGGAACATTCGTATTGAGTTTCATGTAGTACTATGGTAACCACATCAGAGGAATTCTAATGACATCACTCTTGGACTCAGATGACCTAACAGACATGTGCTTTGTATAGTTAGACTTGTATCCTTTACACAATACCTATAGAGATAGTGAGGTAAACAGGGGTCAAATACACGGAGAATTGTTTTTCTATTTGATCATAAATATGCCTCTAACTCTAGTAGGTTTATCTAACAATAACATTGATGGCCAAGCCTCAAGACACCACGACATTGTGTTCGTTCTGGACCAAAGCCACGTGAACACAAAAACTAGATTCTTGTGAGGGACACAGTGGACCTTTGTGTCCTGACCCTATACGTGTGAGGCGGCAGATGGTGTTAACCTACATCATATAGGCCTGTAGTCATACGTATCTAATTCATCTCACTACACACCTTGATCCATTACGACATGCTTAGGAAAAGAAAGGTGTACTTGTGGTACTTGTGTCCTTGTAAGAACGAAGATACACCACTAAGCATTCGACTCACTTGCTTGACTTCTATTCAGTCATTAAAGTGGTCAGATGAGGAAAAAAAACAGAAAAAGTCAAGTTATCAGTAAAGAATCGTCAAATCCTAGAGCAGATGGAAATTGTATCAACCCTGATTATAGAGATTAGGCCTATACTTATGCGTAAGGGAGGGAGACACAGCCAAGACATGGCCAGCAGACAACTTACTGCTGAGAATTTATAACATTGGAGTCTGGCATATTTGACTTTCAATCTTTCATATAAAACTCAACAACAAAGACCAATCCCAATATATTTGTGAAAACACTCCCTTAAAGCCCCCTATACATAATAACACATGGGCATACAGGCTCGTTAATCCTGGATATACACTATGTCTACTGTACTGACCCCCTCAACCATGACCTGTCCTGACACCTCCTATCAGCCATCAGGGTTTCCACCACAAACACCACGATAAGCCTCCATAATGGGAATATGGTAATGTCTGCTCCAACCTGCAGGATATTCTGCAGGGCGGTCAAAGGTCAGGTCAGAGGTCACCACTGTTTGACTGCAGGCATTCATCGGTACAATAAGGTTGTGTGGGGAGGGTATGAAATGCTCCATAAAAACCTGGGATCACGCCTCCTCTTTTGGGCCCCTCAGTGGTCTAAGGGTGGTTAAGGGTGGGGAGGTACATTCATTGTGGGCGTGGAGGATGCCTCAATGATCTACGCTGGCCCCACTTACTACTGTCATGGGAAATGAGGCCTCTTCTTCAGAGTGAAGCCCCTTTGTGTAGGTCTGACTTAGCATCCTCACTGACTGACAACAGCTTTTGGATTCCCAGATATAGGAGTTCTCGGACAGCCTGATTGTAGGGTTGGGTTAAGCATGGAGAATATAACAAAATTCGTTTACTCTCCATGGTTTACGCGAAAATTTGTTTGCATCTTACTACAATGTATACATGTTAGATTCATGGTCTTTACCTTATTTCAAGTACTTCCTTATTCGATGTTGCCTCACCATGTAACACTAGCGTATCATATTAGTGTATCATATTCTGTTCTGACTAGTGGTCTGTCAGGTTACATTTCAACGGACACCATGTTCTGCTATGATTATAATTGCACTGTTTTATATGTACAGCAACTAGTTAATATTACACCGACCCAGTTTCAAAACCCACTCCAGACCCCCAATTTCTATTTCACAAAACATGGCCAATTTATAAAAAGAATATTCCCTTGAGTCCATTTTCAAAGTCCAGTTGGTCTTGTGTAAATAAACTGTAATGGTAGGAAGGGGACGCATGGCCGAGTGGTCATTAGTGTATAGGTTTCAGGTTTCAGGTGCTAGGTTCCCAGTCCCCTGGGTGGTGCCCCCAGTCCCTGAGGTCACTGGTCACTCAGGTGTCGGGTCTACCTGGTCAGTCCGGGGTGTAGGGTGTCACCTACTGGACATTAACCCCTATTTACACCTGGTCAATCCCCTCTTTCTACCCGTCAATCACAAGCTTACCTGCCGATTAGTCTGCACATTTCTGAGCTATGAGGTACATCTTAAATATCAAACTACTGAGTAGTATTACTGCTTACTAAGGTATGTAAGGTTTTGGAAAAAATGTCGACTTCAACAAATTTCAGGGGACTTTCACTTTCTATATTGAATCTTGCAATAAAGTAAAATTACGAGGAAATTAATCAGGAGGAAATCAATTCATATATAATGTTATCCTCAAACTAGAGATGTTCAAATTTGACACAGAATCCTTACCATAGATGATCTTTTTAACAATTATCTGGATCCTGATTGGCAGGCTATATAGGTCTATTATATCTAATGTCCTGAAAACTCCTAATGAGTATTATTCTTTTTCAAAATATGCACTCAGCAGGAAATGAGATTGTTCCTACTTCCTCTGTTACCTGATGCCAGGGGTTTCGGGTTGTTAGTGCTTACCCCGAGATAAGGGGAGTCAGGTATAAAACATGCGATCTTTAGGAGACCAAGGAAAAAAGGTAGGCGTGGATGTGGGCCATCAAAATATTTGCTGGTGCCCGGCCCGCCAACATTCCTGCTACTCTGCGGAGTATATTGCGTCTGCCAACCTTCGAGAACCAGCGAAAAGAAAACAGGGCTGTGGGACACGTGCCGAGGCACTCTTGAGTTCACTAGTACCCGGCTGGTATTGGTACAGTACTACTATAGGTGGGATCATCTTGAGAACCAGCGGAGGAAAAAGTCGTCTGCTAAGATGACTGAGAATAAAACAAATGATTGGAATGACACATGAATAGCTCTATCCAATGTCCATCTGACCGCTCAATCATAGTTCATGCTATTCCTAATAGCTTTGACATAATCCACGTGAGGTTTCATCCTGACTTACTTGAACTCTTGAGCAGATGTTTATCAATGGTTTTTGTTGAGAGGCAATTACAGATGTGTCTACTCTACACAAGTCTACTTTGACTCACTAAATCAGTTTTCTCGAGCCAGCAAACATGGTTGGCCACGATGGCTATATTCTGCGATGCATTCCGAGAAAATATAGAATCTTCAGTTTGACTTTTTTGTTTAGGTTGGCATTCCAGGTACTATACATCTTTTTCATTAAGAGTGGCGCCGCCCTAGTGGATTTGAAACAACTGTTTGGGGATTTCCTATACTTAATCTATATCAAGTGAAGTGACCTAGTTACCAAAAGCCCCAAAGGTAGACAGGATGAGGACTGCGCAGGTTCATGGAAAAGGTGTATAAAGTTTGAGTTTTTTCTCTTTTCACAAAAAAACATTCCTTTCTTTTACGATAGTTGTCACCCTCATCTCATCATCCTCACGCATCATCCATCTCAACTTTCAATCAATCTCATTGACTGTTACTCCTATGTATTCTTTGTTATTGTAAAATTACATATTCTCCTGATTACTGTTGTTTAAGTAGTAAATACTTGTCCTGTCATTTTACAATTTTACAATAGCTGAAAGGCTATGTAATGAGTCTTACATAACAACAGGGTTGGTCCTCCACAACCAATCTACTTGTTTACATTCATTCCCAAGGATGCCAGATAGCATGTTTAAGAAATACAGAAAAGTTGACATTTTAAGGAAACTCCTAAACATTATGAACTCTGAATGCCGCCATGACTTTTCCAGACTTTTGTAGTTTACTGTTTTATTTCCTGTTACCTGCTAATGTAAGACCCAGCAAAAATATAATGCTGGCAGTACCTGGAAGATCGGCTGCTCCTAGCCGAAGGGCTGTATGATGATATAAAGTTTAATAAAAAAACAAAAAAACAAAAAAAACATATCCCAACCGCAGACCAAAACTCCGATAATGAATATTCTCCAATGCGGGGTCGTAAAGTATTAGCATACTGTGCAGGCTCTGCTAGATTGACCTTTGCGGTGATCGTATCCCCGGATGACCTAAGGTCAGATTCTGCTAGAGGTCAATCACAGGAGCTTTAAATATTTACAAACTAAGGTCTACACCTCCACCCAGCAACCTTACCTTAACCCCCAGCCTGACAGTAAGGCTCGTATAGACACTGCACGCCCTATATATATAGGTCTATATATATACATATTATAACCATGTGAAAGTAACATATACATTTGGTTTGAAGAACCCTATGAAAATATGTAAATGCATATTTCATATATCCCATTCATTCTTTATGTAGGGCCTACAGAACACAAACGCAATATGTTTACATTATACAAAAAAATGTCAATCTAATCTTGTGAACTGCAGGGGTCGGAACCCCCATAGTTATAACATGGAGCCAGCCCGATCCCAAAATTATATACCGGCACCATATAGCCGTGGGAGCTGGGCGGACACAAACAAACAACAAAAACGCCCAGCAGAGGAACAACTGGGCCACCACTTCTTTTTGTGATTTTTTTTTGTTCTATGGCTAAGTAAGAGCACCATTCTGTAGCCTATAGCCGGGGAGCTAGACCTAGATGGGACTCCGGGAAAAAAAGCTCCGGTAAATGTGTATGGAATATAATGCTGCCACTGTGTGCCCCTTTACAATAATGGGGGATTGGCTGCAGGGAAATAGGCACTCACTTTTATTATGGGGATAATATGTGCAATGATGTCCTTCCACTTTTTCAAAGAACCTTTGAAATCACATCTATTTATGTATAATACTCAACATAGGTGTACCATTGAAATATGAATCATAGCCCGACAACAGTCAGAAAACGAGCCTTTTTAATATAGATGTAGGCGCCTGTTTGGTTGTAAATCATACGTGTGTAGGTAGTTAATCGGCCTTGGTTTAATCATGGCACGTCCAGCCCGAGGATGTTAGCATTCAAACAGCATATCTGCTCCTAGGGGAAAGTCTACTCAAGTTATCAAGTTCTGCAATCTGATGTTTCTTTTTAAAGCATTCGCGAGGTATTTGAAACTCCTTGGTTGTGAACATGTAGCTATATCATTTGCAGTCAACGTAAATTAGAAATTACATTTAAAGCTAGGTTTTATAGATGCCCTTTTTTAAAGCGATATATATTTATCCTGAAGCCATCTCAGGCTCACGTACTCTAGCTACAAAAAGTAAATTGCGATGTTTTACAACCACATGATGGAATTACAAATAATCTGTAAGACGCCCACTACTCAAACGAGATATGTAAGATTACCCCCCCCCCCTACAACATATATGAGGGTAAGTGAGTATTTTGATCATTTAACTAACCATTTTACGTACCAAATGAAATAAAATGTTTTATTTACATGTCATAAGTCTCCTTGTTATTACATTATGTTGCATAATAATGACAAATCCACTGGGGTAAACATTGACGAAATACAAAAAGAAAGCCTCATCTATGAGCTGTATCCCCTTTCAGCTTGGACGTCTCAGGTAAGAGGCAGTGTAATCATACCGACACCTAACTGTGTCTGTGTGTAACATTGCAGCCTGTTATCGCTACCGCGGGGGCACTTGACTTCCGCATACCGCCGGGCACCTGCCGCCAGGGGGAGCCTGTGTGGGGGGCTAAACCCTGGAGGAGTGGGGTAGGGGGGTCTATCATGTAACCGTATAGGATAGCACTAATGCTTATGGTTGTGTGACGAGGGTATGAAATGCTTAATAACTAATACTGAAAGGGGATGTTCTTCCACTTTCTGCATTTCTAAGTATTAATACAAAAAGCCAATAAGTCAGTCAATCCTCTTCGGGTGGTTTTGTGTATAAATTTATCTTTTCACCCACTGCCTTGATATCATAACTTGTCGGGCAACTGGAAAAAAAAGTATTTCTTTAAACTAAGCTAAATAGTGCAACGTGGTATAGAGATAAGACCTGAAGACTGCAAAAAATATTGAACAACTTCACAAGACTGTTTTGTATAACTGTACTAATGGCTTAGCACTTTTAATATATCATCACGTTGTATAATCTAACAAGGATCAGGCTTAGCAAGTCTACTTCTAGTCTACTTCTAGAAAGAGATATTTTACGCTCCCAGCGCCACCTGTTAACCAGTATAAAAGGTGTTGCAAAGTGAGGAGCAGGCAGTTTAAGTGAGAATGTCAGCTGAGTAAGTTTAGCAAAGGAGCTACTTGGAGTTAGCACATCGGCTCCCGCGTAGCAGACTGGAGTTTTACCTATACCAACTACCTCGGACAAAGGATTGTGATAGAGCTAAGCACTAGAACGGTCTAGAATGTGTTGGAACAACTCGTATTCTAAATGTGGTTGATTGCTGATAGGAGATGGGAGGTGGACTGATGGAGACTTATACATAGTGGCTTTGACTCGGGATGAGATGTTTATTGAATAAAAACCCTTTCATATTAAGAGCTCCCTCATCGTTCATTTCTTTTGAACTATTGGGAAGTGAATGAGCTAACTTTAAACGCAGTCTGATTGACTCAGACATTCTGGACAAACGACTCATGGATACTTAGTTATATACACATCACGCAGTATTAAAACAAACACAACAATAGTTCATAACCATCTTTTTCCATATAATGTTTCCATATATAGTTTGTAGGTAAGGTTTATTTGTCCGATGATTAACCATAGATCTGCAGGGAAAACACCATTCAAGAGCTCAAACCGTCTCCAAGTTTTGTGAATATGTAGTCGGCTGAATCCTTCAAAAAGTGCCGAGCCCAGGGCAGCATAAGGCACACGGGTCACACACGTCTAACTCCGTCATCCCCTCCTCAGGTCTGCACGGCCAACAGAACCCTACCCCTCTTACCTGTGATTACCTTTAAAGCGCCTTACACCTGCCACAAAAACTGCCCACGCTCCCCAGCCCCCACCTCCCCCGACAACGACACCACTGTCCGCGCCTGCCGTCACGTCGTCGTCATGGTTACTCATGTGTAAAACTACAGCCCCTCTGCCCACCTCCCACAGCCCCGGCCAAGTGGTGCCGTCTCCCCTTACGGCCCAGACCTCCTCCAGGGGGCCAGGGGGAGTTTACCCAGGGCTTAAACTACGTGCCAACTGCTGAAAGGTTGAAGAGTCTGTGGGACTATTATTATAGTCTTGGGGATTCTCCTCATGCTCTTAATCCTGCCTTAGTTGTCTATTTTCAAAAGGTATAAGACTGCTTTTTGTCACTCCTGATTTTCCTTTATGCTGTATCGGAATCTCTCTTTTTTTGGTTTTGGGCAAGTCACATGTAAGAATGTAAAATGTTTACATTCATAAGGTCTGAGTTTACCTTTACGCCTTATTTATATTATGTAATTCTCTCTATAATTCCGATATTACTAATATTCTTTGGGGGTATACCTTCAAGTTTCATCAGATACAGAATTCCTATCGACTGAAGTGATATAGTGGGTCTTCTGTGAAGCCTCTTTAAGGGGCCTAACATCTTGACAGGTTGTTCCGGTGCAATGTTAGAGGAACACTTGCTAGATCTGAAACATAAGTTAAATGCCGTCTTCACTCTGAGTACCTACCTTTGTACTTTTACTGAGGGTAGAGGAAATTTACTGGGTTCATGTTTGTTAAGTCACTTCCCATGTGCGTTATTTGTCAGGAAACTAAAAGAGATTTCAGGCAGGAAGAACCAACTGTGGTTTCCGTTTTTGTGTTTAGTCATACCACCATTGAAGGCTATGATTTCACTCTGACATGATCTTTATTGTGGGCACACACACAGGCTTATGCCACCCACCAACGGGTGTTGGGATTTTATATGTGAAGAGTACCTTCTATTTGTTTTCAAGCAAAATCAAGTATCTCAACCACTCTAGTGCTCTAGTATATTCTTTGCTGTTTACTGGAAAGTATGAACAAGCTTACACAAGTCTCCATAAATTATTTAAGTTTGGTGATCATTCTGTCATCCAGTCACTTAAAAGTAACTGAAAAAGGATCCTCTTTTTTAGGGTGTGTTTGTCTGGAACTGGTTTAGGAGCATTTTAGCACGCACTTAGAGGAGTCAGGGTCAGATGTGTAGGAGTGGGGCTAGGTCAGGGCCTTGTGGGACTCCCTCCTTCTAATTGCGCAGGAATAGATCTAGATCTGCGCCTTGCTTTTAAACTTTAGGAGTGGTATAGTATTATATACCCCTGTTTTTTATGCTTTTTTTAACCGTTCCCCCCTCCCCATTTTCTTTCACAACTGCCTGCCGGAAAAATTCTGAAAATAACAAAACGCTTAACGAGAAACGTAACCTACGTCACCTTTCCGTCCTTTAGGCGGTTTCTGGGGCTTCCCAACCTCTCACTGGCTGCCAGATGACCACAGAACCACGACAACAGTGTCCGTGTTTTTCTGGGATCGGCGAACATACCTGTGGTTCAGATTTTTACACCTCTGCCAGGAAACAGGAGTTTTCTAAAGCACCATTGGTACACCACATCTTATTTGCGACCACTTTTTTTTAACAATTGCGAACTGTGCTATTCATACTACATCACATCATACAGGAATATTCATTTTTCTAAGATAATCAATACATGGTCCTCTCCTACCTTGCCGGGAGACCCTCAACTGCATCATTGTATAGGTGATACATACCTGCAAAGACAGGAAAGAAATACATTACAATGTGAAGCAAACAATGTTTTAATGTACCCAAAAGTAGCATACACTTTGATATCTTATTTCATATTTCCAGTAATATTTCTAATTAGACGATGCTAGTGCTGTACATGTACATCTGATTAAATGGTAAACTGGTGCGATGTTCATGTATATCTGATTCAACTGTAAACTGGTGTGCTGTACCGGTAAACCACGTCAAGGCCTAGTTAGAGCCGACTGCCCGTACAGCTGGTCTGAGGCCGGTCTCTACTTGACCAGTACAGGCCCGTTTAACCCAGCCTTGGCCCAGGTCACCGACCCATGGGGGTGATGCGGGTAGAGCTGGCACAGAGACGTGTATGAGACGAGTTCTATATGGTCGGGGCAATCTCAGTATTTCATGATGTTTAAGGGGGTTTCTTCAGAAACACTAGGGCTCGACTAGAATAAATTGTAAACAATCATGGGTATACGCTGGTGCCCGCGCCTCGAACGAAAGGGCGCAGGTGGAGCCCATTGTGTCGATGGATCGGATTGGTCAAAAAGTGGTCACGTGACGCCGAGTTAGCCAAAATCTGACGAACTGGGCGTTAGGCTGAACCCGCGTATATTCGTGACGTTCAGCGATAGCGTGAGTTCGATGCGCGGGCACCAGCGTATCATGGGTATAAATATTCCCATTCCTGTTCAAAATATAAATAATCGCGTTTAATGGACAAAATATCGTCATTTCATACCTACAGAGCCTCAATATCATGAATTATATTTGATAACTTTTACAGAAGCGCTTAACCATTATGAGAAAAGAGAGAAGCAGAAATTACGCTGCCTGTGCTAAAGCTTAAAACAATACATCATCCACGTGGTTACTGCTGGTACCCAGCATGTAGCCTGAAACAGGCCATGTTCGCCGGCACCCAGCCACGTGGGTGGGAGCAGACCCTGGAGGAGAGGGGAGGGGGTGTTGGGGGAGGGGGTGGGAAGTTAACACCTGGCAGTAATCCGCTGACCACCTTGAACAACATGCGGCTACCAAACTACAAACTGAATATCGTTAGCAAGTCCGGGTTGGCCTGGAGTACATTACTGAACTTGAATGCCCTCACAGAGTGGTACTGGTAGTCCGCATGTTATGTTCCAGTACATTATTTCCATTCCGTTATATCATCCGTGTATCCAGTTGCAAATCATGTGGAAGTGGCACACAAATCAAACCACGCGTTTTTTTTTAAAGCATTTCTGAAGTGGTAAGGATTATCCAATTTCAATTATCGTATCAGATTTTCTATGTCTGTGAACCTTAGCATTTCTGCTTCTCAGACAGACACTTAATTGTATTTTCCTATTCTGGCTGCTCAGTGATTTTCCAGGCTTCTAGTGTACTCTTTATGCAGATGTTGGTCACAGAGACGTTAGAGCTAGAACGGGTACTACCGATATGTGGGAACATGCAGTCACTGACAGAACACCCTAGACTATGTAGTGTAATAAATATGTATAAGGTAACTGGATTCCCCAATGAAACCCGATGCTAGAAAAATAAGTACAGGCACCCGGAGGTCAGATGCCATCACTAAACAGGTATATTACTGGGTGTTAGCATTACACTGTGATGTGGGGAGCAGAATAGGGGTTTCCCCGCACCGATCCCGAGGCGTGTGGATCCGAAATCACAATATTGGTGTGAGGGGTCAGAGGTAGGGGTCAATATTTACATCAGTTACACCCCGGTCACCGTCTCATACAGAGGGGCCAACCGTAATAGCACAGGTGATACCAATACTTGATATTACCCCTTCTAGGACACGGGCTGGTTATTCTAGGATGTGAGGGAATAATTGATCATTTTGCCCTGTACCCATTTATTCTACTTTCACACATCATTCCACCATGGCTTATGGGGAAGCACTCCCTTTAGCCTTGTATGAAAACCTGACGTATTCCCTAACCACCTCGGGGTTTGATTTACGACCATGTAGTCCATCACATGGATAATTCCTGATCACACGTATTCTACCTTTAGAAATTGCAATGTGAATGAAGCAGTCACTTGGTAGTGGTGTCTGTATACATGAGTGTCTGAATACGTACAATACAGGCAATGGGGGAGGTATAGGGTCATAAATCAGGGTGTGTGTGAGGTACACATGAGACGTACAGTCAGTGGGTGGCCCAGCAGGTCGTCCACAGACTGACTCCCTGACCGACATGTCTGGTCCCCTCCACACCGGAGACGGAGGACTACTCCACGGTCTCTGCCCCACACACACCCTGTTTACAGTCCGACTCGGGGTACATCTAAACACGCCCCACCTGCCACACCTGTTACTGCTGCCGCTACATTCCTTCTCACACCATACCGTTATATATAAGCCTATATCATATTATATTTAAGGAGATTATTGTATAATATATATTTATTCTATTTATTTACTCATTCATATCAGAACTTCATCTGATCAACTATGAAATCGAAGATGGAAAAGAGTTGGTTCTTTATCTTATCCTTTGATAAATACATCTCTTCGTTTTTTCAAAATTTATTTTGTAATTCTAACAACAATATCTTCATCCATCAACCTACTGCCTTCTAAACAAATTGTAGAAACCTTACTATAAGACACACAGGTTCAATATAGCCAGTAGTCGGACTAACTGTACCCTGGTATTCGTATTAACGTAAGTTACAAAGCCTAGTTAATGACGCCAGTGTACGAAGATATATTGAATCGGAAAGATCCATATTATAGCCCATTTTCTTGGAGCCGTGGCGCATTCGATCATCTATACCCATTCATAAAACACAAAATAACACGTTTCTCTCTACCTCTTGTCAGATGGAATTCTATTCTCATTCATGTATACGCTGTTATAAGAGTTGCTGCCCCCCATATAACAGTTACTCACATTCAAGCTGCCATGGAAATATTTTCACAGCAAGCAAATACCATATAATGGTATGCAGTGGAACAAAGGCAATTGCTATACGTAAGCCTTCTAATGCACGCCACTCTTCCTGTCAAAGCAATGGCTCTCAGAAGCAATTGTGTGAGGGAATCCTTCAATGTTTATTCAAGTGCTCTGCTCTCTAACACCGTCATTCCGAGAAGTGTTTCCCTAATACCCTTTATTCTTTCTAGACTTGCAAGTAATGCTGGTGCGGATTTGATGTTATAATGGCGAAACGAGTAATGTGAGTATAGCTCCAGGAAATGGGCAGATTTTTCTGCATAAGTGTATATACTCTTCCCTGAAATTCCCAGGAGTAAGCCAAATATATATGAAAGCTAATATTGGTAACATAACTGAAATTATATTAGTATATCATTAACTTACAACAAACGATACTTTTATTGGGATCAGTAACAAAACACAACTGTAAAACAAATACTCTAATAAAACTTCAAAACCGTCACCTCAAAAACAATTTCTAGTTAAGGTTTCGCAACTGTTTCAACAGTTTTAAATCGATTTTTATTTCAAACCATATACCAGTAAATCATAAAAACATATGTGGGACGAACACATATTGTAAGAAGTTGTGCTGGACAGATAAAAACAAAATAGCAAGTTGTAACTGATCTCAGCTCCTTATGATTAACCTCTGAGCTAACCAAACAGCTGTGAGGTGTAGAGTTTGTGTATACCAGTGGGCACGTCCTATGTCAGGGAGACGTGGGCTTCAGGGCACCCACTCTATTTATCATCCTCATGATAATTTATTCAGAAGTAAAGTATGCCATTGTTGACGAGCCGAGTGGGCCGAGGCTATGTTTAGCTCGGTAAACCCAACTTGCACTCTGCTGTGGGTTTATGTATGGAGAAGCCAACGATATGTGGAGTTGACCATTGCGTCAGGTATAACGAGGGAATTGTACTCGAGGGGCATGAGGTATATTACTGGATTTCTGAGGAGTTAAGCGAAAACTGTTTCTCCTTCAAAATAGAACCACATGGAGAGACTATCAAAGGCAGAACACCCCTAAACGATTAAGACACAATCCCTGAATGGAGAACTGCATTTATGTTATTTGCATGGTTCTTAAATAACTTCAACCAATAATCTAGAATCTTGCTATTGGTTGATATAGAGATCATACAGGGTTGAAAGTTGAATTTCCATATGAATACTGACAAAATAGTGTGCTTACAGAAATTCTCAATCTGTATACTCATATGTGAAAATAAATGAACCTAACACAACTGAATGATTATAGCTAAGGTTTGTTGGGGTAGTTTATAGCTAAGGTATAACAAACTATGGCCAATATGTTTCTGTTATTTTCTTGCTATGGCGAATAGAAGATGATTCATATCTTATTTTTTGCCATTGTAATTTAGTGTCTTTTTGTCATTGGCAGCAATAGGATAATAGCAATCCTTTAAAGCTGAACCATACATTCAATGTGTACTGTCCTCAAACAATGCATGTAGATCAACAAAGTAAGGGAGAACGACGATGGGCGACTCTCTGAAGGAGAGTCAGAGCCTGCTGTTTAGTTTGACTGGCTGAGGCGACAGGTTCAGAACTTGATGTGGCTGGTTCAGTCATGCCCGTGGGTAAAGCTGGGGGCTGGGGAGTGCGTGCAGTGTGTTATCCCTCTCCATATGCACACACCACGCCGACCAGCCATGTGGACATACACCCTCAACACTGGCGCTGTTCACGGGTTCTGGGTTCGGCAATATCGTACACCTCTGTAAGCCTTGCTTATCGCAGAAGAATATTTGGCGCCATGCCTCGAGGAATTCGTTGGGATTATGCAAAAGATTTGCCTCTGCAACTGTTTCATGAATCCATTATGCTTTCACACTTTTTTATGGACACTGTCATCTACACGTACAGACAGATAGCTCCAGTTATCCTGGCCAAATTTTGCAAACACATAATGCATGAAATGAAAATGTTTACACATTTTACAGTCATATAATAATGGTAAAGCAGGTCAATTAACAATGGTATTAAGTCGACAACTTCAGTCAAAATTTCAAGTTTTGATAGGGGAACAATGGAATGCTTATAAGAAAGCAATACATTGACACTTGGTTTAAACCCAATCATATTTGCTTGTGAATTTCAGCCAACCTAAAAGATGATATATGATCAATGGCCTTCTGGGGTCAGGAAGTCAGAAGTAATTATGGACTTGTTAATATGTGCGCGACAGCAGAGTGCCCCAGGCAATGGTTTATATTTATAGGTTAAACTGAGCTGTGGATCGCACATTCACACACACCACAAGCACAATTCCCACAAAATGCAAAGACTTTAAGTCATTCTTGAATCTTCTCATTTTAATCTGATGGGCACCTTCAATTGTCTGTCAGGTTTTATATTATCATGTGTTAAATGTTTTTACAGAAGATAGGAATTAACGACACACTTAACCCCTTCAACCCTCTATTCCTGAGGATAGTAGATAAAAATATGTGTGGACTCCAGAAGAAATGCTTTCTTAAGCTGCAAACCGTTTGAAAATATTCCTTTTAGAAGCTTAGATATGGTCGTTTGAACTTCCCTACTTCGTGTACAATAGAAACCCCCCCAGTTCTGATAGTCATCTTTGTTTCCATGTTATGGTAACTTTAACTTGACCTTGTATATTTAGAATAAAAAGCATTTCTTATCCAGAAAAATGTTTAAAATACAATAACTTTTGATTGACTTGATCTTTTATCTAACTGTTTGAAATATAAGGCAGAAAAAGATATTTTCCACATTACCTATGAAAATTGTTCCATTGACTCGGAACGTTCTTTTTTCGGTAACCATGGCAACCTAATAACCTTATTATATGAAGGATTTCTATGAAAAAAGCATTCCATTGCAAATTTCCCATAATACATCATTTCGCAAAAGATTTGATATTTTTATGAAAATCATTAAATTCTCTGGAAATTTCTATCTAAGTCAAAGTTTTCCACAAAATTAAATGGAAAAATGTTTTTTCACCAATAATTCCTTAACTAATGCTTCCAAGAGGCTGATTTCCCAGAATAGGCAGATTTGCCCTATATTGACCATAACGGCCTTTACTGGAACACATGTTCTAAAATATCTAAGCATCATAGAATAATAATTCAAAAAGTGTAAGGCTCCTCAGAACTTTGGGAATATTTTGATATTAACCTCATGAGTGTAGGTGAAATACCCATTTTATAATCAGAATAAAACCATAAAAGTGGTGCCATTTTATGGGTAGCACTCATGTGGTGGCCAAATATGGCCTTATGGGGTGGAAGGGGTTTTAACAAAATAGAACTTTTTCAAAAAATATCTGACATTTTCATATAGTGTCTTCTTTTTATTTGTATTAAAAGCCAATTACAACTAGCTACCAAGCTATCTTTCTAAATACTTCACACAAAATATATATTTTTGTTTTTTCCTTTGATGTCTCAATTCTTTTCCGATTGTAACAAAACAGGCTCCAATATCCCATTCGAGATATCGGGTTCAAATAACCCTCTTTCCTGCCTGTAGTCCTTCCTATGTCCAAATATTGATATACGAGAACTATGTGAGCAACAAAAGAAGAAAGGGGTGACCCTATCACGACTGTCAACACGATTGTAATAAATGAAATTCTTGAGTAAGATGACGACAGTCAGTCTCTTTTTCCCCCACACCATTGTTTACCGACGGGTCAGGTAATAGCATACCTCCATCCTCACCTCTCAGGTACAAGTAAAGCACAGTCTCCTCGACAAAAGGTAATGTATGCAGGAACATACCGTCGTAGCTCATATCAAACAGACAGCGCTCATCACTGAGGATATCTCAAACACTAAACATATGTTTTTACAAGTGTACTTTTTCAGGTGACAACATAGAAGTGTGCAATGATGCTACTTGTAAATCAGACAATGGTAGGTTGATGATGATATCTACTGAATATCGCAGAATATATTTCAGGAGAATGAACCAAAACTGTCAATTTTTTGTCCATTTGTTCTGAAGTCACTTTAAGCTGCCCTGACTGCAGCGGAAGACGGCGGAACGAGTTCACATAAATCTGATTTGCCATTTCTTCCATATAAGAAATGCTACCGGTAGCTGGGATTCTAAAGATTTTATGTTTGTTTTTTAATGTGATTTATTGTGCTAACTATTAAGAACCTATAGGGTAGTTATCAAATGAAACCTGACGCTAACTAACTGTCATCACCAAACCATAATTCTCCTTAACATTACGGAGGTTGGAACTTTGATATACAGTTCCTCATTGTTAGCATTAAAATTACTTATCAAACTTCTCAGATTGTATTGGGTTAAAGTTAACGTTACAGTTTCCAATAATATGTATTCTTTTAGTTGAAGCTACTTTTAAACAGAGAACATTTAACATGATATAAGAATTCGTACCTGAAGACCCCATAATAGGGTACACATTAGTTATTAGAATGTAGCAAGGGTCACTCTTTCGTAACAAGCGAACTTACCGGGTTGTAATAAGTTAATAAATCAGAAAGTTGGCAGGTGTGTGGTGCGACCTGCCTATACAGCTCAGTAGGTTTTGGCCCCCTGTTGGGACGGGCAGGCCACAGAGCACCTTCACCAGTTGGCTGGTCTAAGAAAACTCCAATAGTCAAGTCTACTTCTGTATCAACAACACATTCGTCAATGCTAAATTGGCGAAGTTCATAAAAGGCAATCCTGTCTTTTGGTTTAATGACCTTTTGACCTTTCATGTTAACGGTGCACAGGTTTGCTACTCAATGGCACCAAGGAAATTCGTTATATTATTGTTACAAAGGTTAGATTGAGGTTAAAGGTAATGCATTGGAAGTTTAACCCTAATAGACTTGGATGTACGCTGGCTCTGCTGCATTCCAGTTATTCATCCCTGTATACCCAAATCCGACCATATCCGGAGGAAATTACAGCCAATGCTCTAAGTATAATCATAGTAATTGTAGAATAAGATAACGAGGGGACAGATTTCTTAGATTAATGGTGCATGTGATCCGAAAATAGACCTATATATGTCAAGACCACACAGTGTGTTTTATGTCACATATACTAACGATGTTAGAGTAAGGCTTCAATATCCTGGATATTCCCATTGAGTAAGGTGAACTAGACCATGTAATTAGTTGAGTTGGAATCCTTGGCACAAACACCACAAATCCCCGTATAACTCCCGCAGTCACACAGAGCTTTAGACAAACTAAAACCAGACCACCACACCAACAGACAAGTGACACCGATGGCATGGGACCTGCTTGTGTCAAGAGAAGCAGTAAACTAGTAAAAACCTAAGTGCCACTTGGAAAGAGCCTCCATTCCTCGGTTGTGTTGAATACACACCAATATTGCATTAAAAGCTGTTAAACATAAACGGTTAAGTGGTACACTTAAAGGTCGATTTAGAATGGATTTCATTTTCTTGAATGCATTGTATATTCGATGTTCCCACCATGTTGTAGAATTGACCATGCATGAGCTTATATTTTCAAATGATCATTTAATTGGCCAAAAAATGTTCTCATGAACTACAATAATCTATACAGGTAGAGCATAATTATGAGAGCTGCATGTCTGGTCAAAACGTCAAAACAACAGTCAATGAAAACATAGCTTGCTTAGACTACCACAACCAGTTTACATTATAATCCGGGAGGCATCCCAAGAAACTGTTATCTTTGTCAGAGGAGTGGCCTCACCTCTTTTTCCACACCTTGCTAAACGTCTTCAAGTCTATATACGTTTCTTTGACTTCTACCATTATTTGTTGGCTGATAAGTGAGCTGGGAGATCCCGATTTGTAGCCAGCCAATGGCTCAATCAGAGAGCAGCTCGCTGTCGAGAATAACTCATTACATGCTCAGTCTCTCACCTGTTCGGTGTACATACGTCAGGTGTAGGAACACCTGGTCTCTGCCTCAGGTGTAGTAAGTTCTCAGGTGTGTAGAATGGCATGACTGCCGTGCACGACAAACTCATGACCACAAGGTAATTGCTCACGAGTTGCCGTTCACTTGTTTGCTCTACTGTGGTGTATGTATCATGTCTAGAAACTGCCTTTGAGTGTTACCAAACATAAATTGCACACTTACATGTCAATACTTGTTTTAGTAAAACATTGTGATATGATATTGTTACATTTGGTATTACAGTGCTCCTAGCGAATACAACTGTTGACACATTTTTTTCTCGTAGCATTTAATATTAAGAGTTTCGTATAAATTTTCTCCTGTTAAAATCAGGTTATTCATGTAACTTTCTAACTGTCCACAGCGGAGTCCACAGCGGACAAGATAGCACTTTCCTGTGTCAGTTCTTCAACTAGATGGTTATCTCACATTCTCAGCGTGAGGCCGACCCACCTGTTGTACCTGTTAAGTGACCTGTCCGTGCGGTATAAAGGTAACTTTACAATGGGACCGTACGATCCTGGAGATCAAAGAGGATAAGGATTAATCTATGGCACAAACTGTGATTCTTTAGCCACTGATTGACTATCTAAGATAAGGATCTAAGAATCTAAGACGCTGGCTTGAGGTGTTCTTGAGTAGGCCAAGCACTATTCAATTCAATGTATTTTTATAACCTGACTGTAGCGATCATGAATAACTGCATACTGATGAACCAGAATAGCCAATATCTTGATTAAATCTTTTTTTCATGGGTTGTAAGTATATTTAATGCACTATTTATTATACTGTTGTACATACTGAGCCGTAACGACTAACGTACTGGGATGTCAGAGTATTGAATAGTTGGTGACATCGGGATCAATGATACCGTTAAAAGGGGGCCAATGTTGGTCACTATACCCAATGGTTTTAACAGTAGGTCGCCGTGTGCGGTTACCTGCCGGCGACACCCTATATACCTGATCGCCTGGACAACACTAAAGGTGATCTACTATATCAGGTAGAGGGCGAAGATAGCATCTACCCGTAGATACTTATCAAAGATGTTTGACCAACCGTCAACATTAGAGATAGTTTAGGCGGGGCTATACGTTTAATTTAAAAGTTGTCTTTGCTCATTTCAAAATAGTTGTTACAGTTTTGCACCACAGAATAAATTGTACAACGTAGATGTTTGGAAGGGTATGGAACCAAAAGACAAACCAATATGTTTTAAAACAAGGTCTAGTAGTACCCTATGGTTCAAACACCTGCCTAGATATTGGAGAACTGTCTTGAAACAGAACCTACCATGCAAAGTCATGAATAAGGGAAATATCAGTGGGAGCATTATTTATTTATGTCCCGGTCTGGTTTATAAGAAGTGCCAATAAAAAGTGCCGTGTACCACTTAGTGTGGAGGCTTGCATGACACCTGGCGATCTGTGTAAGGTTAGCTGGGCAGGCGGGTAGGGGGCCGACCGACGGGGCGCCTTCTGTGGTAACGTGTAACTTCTACCATGAACGACAAAAAGCCACCACTTGACCTCTAGCTCCATGTAGCCAATTCGGAACTTACAGGTTCTTGTTTGAGACTATGCCAACTTTTTTGGGCATGCTAGATATATATTATGCTTTTCAACTTCCTAATATACTTTATATTTCATGTATAGTCTACTATTTAACGAGATTTCTTTTTCATACGTTTGGTCTTTAGTATGCATAGTTAGTTAACTAAGTGTAGAACACAGAAGTCAACCAAATATTGTACAGAACGTGACTGACACTGGATTGGCCCTATGCTATCACACATAGTAGTCTGGGAACTTTATAAAATACACAAGGGGTAGACTACTGAACAACTATAGCTTTTCGCAAGTCATGATCGAACCCAGGATATAGGATGCATGGGGGGTCTCGAGCCCTAAGTCATGATCCTAACATTTTAAATATTGGGCATGGGGACCTTTACATGAACAGACCAGTGGTCTACCGATAGTTGCCCTAACCCTCTTCCTGAATTCATATATAATTCCATTCAGAAACAGAATAATGGCTTTGAGCATGCAGGGACAGATGTGATGGCGATAGTAATGGGCCCTATTCATAGACGTGTTATGTGGGCATGTTGGTTCGTAATTAGCAGCCAGTGATGGCACAACCCACACACAAGCCGTGGCCATATGGTGCCCTAGTCCCCTGACTTTGGTGGAATGATGATGCAGCCTGGCCTGTGGTTTAACCCAACACACCCAGGTTAAATGATGTGCGCATGACACCAATGTTGTTTTTGTTGTTTCATTATTTAATCATGCGCATATGATTTAGTGAATTATACTGAAAAGCTGGCACACATTTTCGGCCTATTGTAGGTTACTGCTCGCTTACTTACATTAACATATCTGAGTCTGCATAATCATTACACAACAGTGTACATAACAATCGGGGCAGTATGATAATTGCTTTGGGAATCATGTCATTAGGAGTTACAGATGGTTTTATGACTCAGTGTTTGGCTCCATGCGATATGACACTTATCTAACAACCAAGGATCATTTACAAAGTGCAGCTGAAGTGGCATTCGTTGCCACAGAAAATACAGCATTATGTCAGTGTTTGACAAGTTGACAATGGCACTTTGCCATGGGATTCTGTCCTGCGGTCAAGGACATGACAGTGAATAGCAAAAACAGATGGTCTTTTTCAGTCTAATTTTGTTAGAGTGTGGCCTTAAAAACAAGAAACAAACTACTGGTAAAAGCATCCATGTCACTGAAGACTACTTTGAGCATTATCTATTCTGATCTACGACGCACAGAAGGGAATGATACTGTACACACCATATGTAGCACCATAGGCATGGTCATGGGACTTTTGGTCCCATGTTTAAGTGCCTCATACTCACAGGGCTTCTGACTGTCAGGAAATTGCTATGATGGACTATGTACACATGTCGCCATGGGGATAAGCCTGACCCAGTGGGAACCCCTCAATGACCCTCAACCCCCCCGCTGACCTCAACCTACGACACGCACACCCCCTGGTGGACAACGATTACCCCGTGCCATCATGACGTCACGAGAGCTTATTCCATGTACGCCCGAATACGTCCTTATAATTATATGGGTTATATCTAAATGAAACCTTATGGTAGCAGTGCCTACAAAATGTGGAAGCATAATAAGCATACACATGCGGTAGGTGTTATGCAAAGCTAGTGTAGAAACATTTCAGTTGTGCTATAATGATTGAATGATCTCAGAATGAAAATCATTAAGCTCGAATGATGCACTCTTGCTACTAATAGTCTATATATAGCCAAACGTATAAATCAAATATGTGTTACGTCATTGAGAATTCAGATGTCGTTAATTCCTTTGAAATGAGACTTAAATACATTATGTATTTGATCAAAGAAGTTAATTACCTTAATGACCAGAGGGAAAATACCACACAATAGCCACTGCTCTGAGAGTATCTGCCAACTTTCCGTGTTAGCTTTAAAGAAAGGTCATTCATGGGCCTTAACCTAAACCCACAAAACACTAGTTTCTGCCGTGTCACCCGAAGGTCCCTCAGTTAACCTGGGCTAAAGTCCATAACCTTAGTCTCCAATACAACAAACGCCTGGGGCATTATTACTAACACAACCCCGGGGTAGGTTGTCATGGTTACAGGCCACCACCACGACAACTACTAATAACGGCCAGGTTGCCAACTGGTCGAAGATTTGGCAAACAGTGGAGCCTACAGGGAAGACGGTTTATTGTGCATAGGACTTAATTGAAGAAATCTAAGAGATTTTTTTTTTAAATATAAAGTGTATTTAATTATCATGTTGATTTGCAAGAAACCAACGCCAACATCTACTAAAAAAATACACCAGTTTTCAATGCAAATAGTCTAGGCAAAATGGGCATAATTAAATAGTTGTTTAATGATTCATTATTCTCTGCATTGTCGAGGCTGTTGGCTTCATGTCTTCATTCACTATTCGCAAAGAGATGTTGCTGCGCTGTGCCTTCTTTTGACACGACCGGAAGTCAAGAATCGGAAACTGCTGTCTCGGCAGTCGATAAAATAGGAAGAGTCATCCTATTCTGTGCATTAGGCTCCATTTCACAGCGACAGACTTTGTGGGCACTCTCATTTTTCTCAGCATTAAAGACTAATTATCATATCAAACCAACGTCTCGTTCCTGTAACATTTTTTTAATTGGAAGGCCGGCGGTCTAAAATTCAGCGTAAAATTAAGGTCCCTAATTCAAAATCCCCCTGGGTTTGGCACAATTCCTAGTCATCCTATTACAGATCAAAATGGCACAGAAAATCCCAGCTCCATCCCCTGCTCTTTTAATGCCAACGAGATTTTTTTTCTGTTGGACAATATAGCATGTAAGACATTAACACAGGAGCAGTAAGGATAAAGGTTGTGGGAGTAGCCCAGTGGGACTGTGTCAACGGTACAAGGAGTCTCAGTGTAGGGAGGCTGAGCTGTTTGGTAAACAGGGGTGTTACTTTTTACATGGCCGCCTACCCTATAGCCGTCTCACCCTTACACCCCCACGGCCCCCGAAACTCCTCCAGGAGGGGAGACGTACCCTCCAGGGGGAGGCGCAAACAACCACCTGATGCTGCTCCAGCGCATTGTATGATTTATCAGAAGTCAGATGACTGCTAGTTGTGTCTGTATAGGTTTTATTGGTGGCCTTATTGAAATGTCCTGGTGTCAAACATGTGTGGGTGTTTTTCATTCAACCACCAGTTCAAAGTGGTTCAAAGAAAACTTCAAAGAATATTCTTTTCCCTAGCGTGGGCGATGAAACTCTTGGCAATTCTAACCTCTGATGTGATGCGCCTTCCTTGAGCTTCATATTTCACAGTTGTGCGGATATTTTCAGGAATGACTTCATCGTAGGTGCCTCATATTGTCGAACATTTAAAAAAATTGTCGATGAAGAAATTCAAAGATACAGTGCAGTATAGCGATGATACAGACTTATTCTCTCAAATTATAAGCCAAAATGATAATAGACTTACAACTATGCAGAAGTTATTAAATCATTTTGCTAACACAATTTCACTCCATGTTACAGCTTCCCAAAACAATGATTAGACCCCATAACATAATATCATTTTGTTGTTCCAAGTGTGCAGTCTTGTCACCATAACCAGCTCTGTGGTTCCTCGTCAGCTTATACATGGGTGACCTCCGGTTTTGTGGTGACTTTGAACTATCAGAATACTCCGGTTGTGAGAGCCGATATAACTTGTAAGGCGCTTCCGGCTCCCTACCCTATATCAGAGACACCGTCACCATCAAGATGTTGAATAAATACACATCATCCCGGCCTCCCCTTTAGGGTGACTGGCTACATATGGAGCAGATCACAGCACTGTTAGAGCTGCTCATGTTTATTTGAGCAACTCAGGCGGGCTCAAGGCGACATCCCTTAACAACTGTGAATGGAGATAAACTTGTGTCGTAAGGCATTCGGTTGGACTGTCATGTACGTGCCATCTTTACTTTAATTTGATGTTGCATATGTCTTTGGAATAGCCCCGTCAGATTATACCGATACCTTTTTCCTATAATGTTTGTCTGTATAAATGCAATCCTCTCAAACTTTTAGGCGCAATGCTGTCCTTATTTCATTGGGATTAATCATTTCACGGTGAATGATCAAGGAGACGTCATCTGCTACAGGGGTCGTAATTAAGAAGAAATTAAACGTCTCATTAAATCTAAATGTTTCTAATAATTGCATTGTCTAACAAGCTTGTTCCATTAAGGCTGCAGGTCAGGACCCTAAGTCTGAATCCAGCCCACGGTGCTAACATTCCCTCGCCTACACATTGAATTGGCCATCTGTAGTACTTACTGCCTCGAGAGCGCCTATGTTTCTACATTCCAAACTGAGTCATACAAGACTTGCCAAGGTCTAGAATGAACAATATTTCGATCCTCGGTACACGCCGGTCTTGACAAGGAATTGGCATTTTGCATAATGTTTGCATTTCAAAAGGTCAATGCTATGCAAATGCATTTTCAAAATTGTCACCGATATTGTGGTTACCAGCACTTGAAAATGTTCAAATAAATCTGTCTGTATGGCCTATATATGTTCTGAACAGAAAGTGCAAATTCGGAGATCTGGTGGACAAATATAGTCTTTTATCAATATTATCAGTTAAACACATCATTATTGTTACTATGGAAACATCACCATCTGAACACTTGAGCTGTTCAAGCCTGCCGCGTGCTGAGGATCGAACGCCATCCACTGAAAAAGTGGGTCACGTGACATAGGCGCCGGAGCAGACGACATTTTGCCAATCATTGAGGCAAGGCACCATCCGCCCAATAGTTGGTTTCCCGCCAATTTATAGATTTATGGGTGATGGATTGATTGCAGATAAGTAGCTTAGTAGTAATGAGAGTAGAATTTCCCAAGGGGAGGCCTGAAGCGTTGGCTAAAGGCATGTAAGTTGTAACCTACATACAGTGCAGGTTGTGCCACTTCAGCAGTTATTCAGAAGGTGGGTCACCACAACAGAGGGCCCTGTCAGAGCATCTGCTCATCTAAATGGGGATCTCATGTCGACTACTAGGCCTACAACTTATTGCTTAACAGCGAATCCTCAGTTTTCTTGATTAATTGGGGGGTCATGTGATGTGAACTTTACGGTTAGTTGACTAGCACGGTTGTTGATAACTTTCATTTTGCTGGTGCCTGCAGGTATGCCAATGCTCATAGACTGAGTTGAGCAACCCGTTTATAACACCTATAACTGAATCGACCATTTTGTTTGATGAAAAAATAAGTTATAATTCTTATGATTATAGCATGGTTGTCATATTCAATGTTATGTTAGTGGTTAATGCATAACAAAACAACAAGTTTTAAATAGCTGCTATCTTGTCAATAAAGAGCGACTGGATAAACAAGAAAACTTAGTTTTACCTGTAGGTGAATGGGTACTTTCTTGACTGGAGTACGGTTTGCCATGGTTGACGTAATTGATGACAGTGACGTAGTAAAAACTATTAATTCTGCACCAAACTAGCTGCACACACTCGTAAATAAACCAAAGCTCAGGTCGAGCTCAACAAAATCTGCAGGATAATCCGTTCAAGACTGCTTGCAGTAGTAAATCCTCCCGTTTTCTGCGAGATTAAATGATTATCCAATGTTTCCTGAACACCTAATGGCAGTAATGGTGGATGAGTGATTTACAAATACACACTTACACGGTTCCGCACTTGCGAGAACACACGGGACCACTCTGGTGATTACACCAACTGGACTAATATCTTGCAGGACGCTCTTGAGAGAATGAATTTACTCGCGAATATGACGTCATATCTCCTTATATGGTAAACCGTGTAAGTGTGTATGAGATCCCTGACGTTTCTATCGAGGAATGTAGGCGTAGTCAGTAGCACCTTGTGACCGGGTTTCCTAAGGTATACTTCTGTAGGAGCACACTGTGGGAATATACATGTAATCTTCTCACTGGTCATGCAGTGCAGGGTACAACGTCCACTAGTGTAGGTCTCAGGGGCCGGCAGTGGCAGCACCTAGATGTGGGCGATATATGAGGCGTGTATGATGAGTGTGAACGGTCGCGTGGACAGCCGGCGGACGGTGGTGGGCTCGTACACGGCCAGTTCCAATGCCACACTTCTCTGAACAACTGCCGGTCGTGCTAGAGGATCTAGGAGGCCGACACGCCAAGGGGCGGGATGTGTGGGTGGGTAGGGACAGTTCCACGGGACGAAAAAAAGCCGGCCGGCGTTTCAACCTACACGTACACGTTCTTCCCTGACGGCTAGAAGTAGTAGCCGAGATGAGGATGTGGATGCTGTCACTCGGCGTCCGCTCAGCGTTCGTCGTTCCACGCGCTCTGCTCTTAAAGGCAACCTGCCGTTCTAAAACCTCTCCCTGTTTTCCAACTGTCTCTGAACGTTATCCACTCACTGTAGATAACTCCTATGGCAAAACACTTATCTAGGCTTGAATGCGTCGTTGTCTGGGAGAAGTAAAACCTCCCGAGGTTAGCCGATAAAGTGAGCAGCGTTGCTAAACTCGCCCTGCCCTCTGTACATCCACAACCACCAGCGCCGACTGCGTCCCTCCCTCTCCTCTCTCTACACTCCGCGTTCCTCCTGAAGTCCCGCCACAAAAACAGGCAGTCCCTGTAGGACAGACAGGGAGACAGGCAGGGCTGATAGTCGGATAATCTGTCTGTCTCTTGGAGTCCTGCCCACCAGTTCAGGCTGTAGTTGCTATCACTTGACGATGGTATAATATCCTAGACCCTATGCACTCAGACCTCGGCGGCTGGCTGCCCACATTACAACAGCGGCAGGGGCGGCGGGGACTCGGCTCAGCCCGTACATAATTTATGCAGGCAGGGGGCCCGGGAACATGGACAACCACTCTGTGCTTTCACAATATCGATCGGGCCGCTTCTCGTGAGTCACAGGGCAGGGTGGGACGTACCATTTTTGTGGGGCAGGGGGTGGAAGGTACCGGCATTTCGCCGGCCGGCAAAACTACATGTGCATGAGTGGTGCGTGCTGCCATCATGTGCAAAATGCATTCACTAGTTAGAATCACATTTTTAGGGAGAACAGGATAAGTCAAAATAATTTCTCTACTAGGGCCTATATGGTGATCTAATGTCTTCTATGCAATGCTTGATTATCATAGCATTATATTGATTGTATGTATATATTTACTGTTACTGTAATAACTCTGAAAACCAAGGGAAACCTTGAAGATTATTACCAATAAAACCTTAAAAAAAAGATTTTTCTGTATGAAGAAAAACTCAGTCAGTGGTACTCTCCCTTAAAGAGATAAAATGTCTATGTATAATAATTATAGTATGCAATGCATTATGTCCTGCAGCCTTAATTTCTTATATTTGAAACCATTTAATGATCTGTAATCACAACGACACTTTTTATACATCGTTCAACGTGCAGGGGCATATCCTTTTTTTTTATAGGGTAGGAAATGATTACAAAAAGTTGTCGGTGCGTATCTGACATTAAGAAAAAAAGAAAAATAGAGTGGGGCACTGCCCTCCCCCAGCTCTAAATCAGTCCCTGATCCCTCTGGGGTCGTTTTCTTTTTAGTCACACCCCTCGATCCTGACTCAGTGGTCCAACCCTCCATTCAGCTGACTGTCATCAATAACACAACAAAAGTCACCCCAAATCCTCGCTTTCACCCCCCCCCCCCCCCCTCCCCCCACACACGAGTTTCAGAACCCCACAGGCTGACCTAATAACAAAGATCAAAACAAAGGAATGCTCACAAAGAACTGCACCCCCTCCCCTCGCACCCCATTGTTTATCCGCCAGCTGGCCAAAGTGGTCTTGCATAAAACATAATTTAAAAAGTAGGCCAATCTATTAATTGCATAAGAAAAGGAGTATGCTAATTCTACCAGACATAATATTACTACTAATATTTTTAAGATGATTTACCAAAACCCAAAGTTGCAATATTCTAACCTTATTATTCTGATAGGGAATAAAATGGACATTAAATGAACAAAAGTGTGAATTACAGTTTACTATTTAGGCTTTATTCTGAATAATAGTAAAGCAATGTGAGCACAAATAATAGCTTCCCGGTAAGGCTCTGTATGTTTGATATAGGCATGCAATATATAGCTGTACATGATGGATTATGAAAGGTAATATCCAGACATGGTGTATGCAGCGAGACTATATATAATTAAAACGTTAATTAATTTTAGTCTCTCTGGTATATGTTAACAGGCTGCGACAGATGTATGCCAATACAGGCCCTTCCGCCTTCTCTTTTTTTCATATAAGCATGCCATCTGAAGCCAAACATATATATTTAGCAGGATTGGAGTGTGGGAACAGGCCAGCTGTAACATTCACACCTTTGCCCTATGTATATATCCTATCTTTAATCCCTTAAGGAGGAGGACAATGACGGAGCAGATAATTCGTTCTTAATGACCACAGATTATCGTTGCCATGGGAACATGACGTCATGTCATTGTGACGTCACGGACCGTTCTCACCTTGGGGACGCTGGACGCTGACCCCACGTGGAGTTAAGGTGACACCCCTGGGGTGACAGCGTCATTTACCCCTCCCCCGGCCATCCCTGCTCCAGGACATAAATACATGTAAGCAGATGTGCCGGTAGATATTATCAGACCTTAGTTTCTCCTATTCCAAATTAAGTTGAGAATAAGTCTGACTGTTCTTATGAGACCCAATTATTCATTTTCACCACCTGCAGCTTAAATAGTAAATTGTTATTGACACAATTATGTAGAATATTTGAAGTGTCTTCTCATCACAAGTTACCATATGATTATGTTCTCTCTTGACTGCTCATAGAATCGGTTATATTATTCTGACTAAGAGAAAACTCTTTGTTTTGAATGATAATTTTGCACTTTTATTTCACATTATTTCATACCAGGCACCTCTGATTTCTGCCAAGAGATATTGCCAACATTCTATATGGTGATTACTCATGTACCGGATGCACAAGAAATAGAAATATCATTCATTATAGGGGCGAGGAATATAGGAGGTCATGTTTTCGCTACGAATCGTATTATGGTATACATAAGCCTGTGATCAATGCCTATGTCTATAATCAATACAATTATGTAAATAAAGCTTCCAGCGCACACACGAAACTATGACTTAGTCTATATACATACTGTTTCAACTGTTGAGGTACCAACCAGAGTTAAAAGAACATTTTGACATTGAGTACACTAATAAGCCGCATACTGGTAAATGAATTTATAGTTCTTAGAAAAATAAAGTGTTGAATTTAAACACTTTCTATAAATGACTTGATGTAATCCCATACCAAAAACGAAGTTATACAGAGTTATGCTTCAGAATAATATGATACATATCTATAATCTATAATCTTATTCATTTTAATCAATCTTTATCAACATCTGTCCACCAGTCAGTCATCGCGTTGGATATATTTACATCACTTTGATATCTATAATCTGCAATATCGTACTGCCTCCAGGGTTTCAGAAGGATATCATAATTATATTTTATGTAACTGTATCATGACTACATCTATATATGATCAGAAGAAGCCACAAGAATTATCTCATGTTCTGCTTCACAATAAGAAAACCAATAAAATTCATAATAAACAATTCAGTGTGTACACAAGTACCATTGCATGTAAAAGGGAAAAGCGGAAAGTGTGAAATGTTTCCAGTTTCAACAAGGTCACCCCCGGGCTGGGGAAAGGGAAACACAAGGTCAAGCCAAGGTCAGGTCAAGGTCAGTAGGTACGGGGTGGGATCGTGTGAATGATGGTGAACATTTTCACGGTTGACA
Source organism: Lepidonotus clava (assembly GCA_936440205.1). Lineage (NCBI taxonomy): Eukaryota > Metazoa > Annelida > Polychaeta > Phyllodocida > Polynoidae > Lepidonotus > Lepidonotus clava. Next base: position 38,649,356 of record OW387141.1, read on the forward strand.
GAACCCAGTAACACCGGCTGGAGGGGAGCATACAACCCCGGCACGGTGTGTTTAAAAGGGAGGATCCTATCTAAAGCCCCTTTAGAAAAGTCACTATCCTACACTTATATTACACCGTGTCCACCTTCTACATCGCCACTATAACTAGGCAGATGTCATGGTTAAATTGCATCCTCTATACTGACAATATAAGCCTTGACCCGGGCCTATTACACTCCAGTGCTCCCACATCCTGCTACATCCTGGTTGACATCTTTTTAAATAACATTTATATTTACAATTTGTCGGCGTGTAAATGCCACCCAGAACGAAAGGACTATAGAGCTTGCTTGAGACGTGGAAAATTACACGGTAAAGAGTCAACTACGTTTTGTGGTTTTATTTTAAAGAAAAAAGTGGTAAGGTAAAATAGAAATAGTATTCCATAAAATACATATCTTCGCTTGTGTCGGAAGTAAGACCTCCAACGTAGAAGCCACGTCTACGTAAGAAACTGATTCATTATAGTAGCCCTTTTTCATTAGTGTGACGCCCTGTTAGCAGATTTGTCTGAACCAAACAGTTGGGGTATGGGGGTGTGGTTTCCTATGGAGCTGTGCCTGAGGTTTTCGGGACAAAGTGCCTATGATACTCAGAGAGTCCATTGCGCAAACTCGTGAAGAGGGTGTATTGCCATATTAAACAGAAATTTGTAGATGTAGGTAAATACTAACTTAAAAGTAAAAGAGGATAAATATATGCGGGACAGCAACTGATTATCCAAGCTTCAATTCAAATATATCAAAAAAAATATTTCATGCAAAGCGGATAATACGATTAAATCAATTATGTTGTTTTTAAACGAGTATTTCATTTCAAGACATTGTGAAAAAAAACTGTCTTTCATATCGTACTCGATGAATTATACCATGGATTATACTAGCCTTGGATGCTACAATCTTCGGCCTAACGCCTTTGGGCCATATTTCATCCCGAAAAGTACAATTCAACTTGTTACATATATGGCATACATGATATATCGGTCTCGGCTGATCAAGGTACATGTTTGTCGATTTTGAAATGTCTCAATTGAATAAATGGGCCTATTCAGAAAATATGGAAGGACTTTTTTGGCACTCTGATAACTACATAATGACTGGAGACGATAAAACTGCCCCTTTATCTGAGAAATCTTCCTATCTGACAATGTGCCTTTGTGGTGTTTTCGGACTAAGGATCAACCCGTGTCAACAAGTCTGCAGCGGGCACAGAGATTGCCCAAATCTGATTTATAACTGTTTAAATAGTCAACAGCCTAGATATCTGGGTGCTTGGTCATATAGGACTGGCTCAATATCTAGATCTAACAGCGATTGGGATAGGGAGAGAATCGGCAGAACTCATAATATATGAGTTCATATCAAGTTCATATCACACGTATAGCATGAACTATAATTTAGTCAGGATGAATACCATATTATTGTATTCACTCTGACTCTTAAGGTTAAGTTTGAACAGGGTTCTGTCATTTTCTGTAATAACAAGTCATAAAGTCCGACCTGGAGCAGAGCTGCCATGAGAGGCGAAATAGTCTTAGGAATTTGTCAGTAAGTATGAATAGAACTATGTGAAAACGTCTGTCAAATGTTGTTGTGTCCTTACATATGACTAGAAGAAATGATCCTGGGTCTATAGATACAGTAGGTACAGTGGGGAGCCCCCCACTACACGGTTACCGTCTGAGGAGATAGGACCTTTTGTTTTTCACATCGGAGATAGGACCTTTCGTTTTTCACATCTTAAAGTTCAAGTTCAACGCATATGTCACTGTTGCCGGGCACCTCAAAGTCCCAAAGACTATCTCCAACCTTTAGTACATGTGCACTTGCGCTGTTGCCGGGCGCCAGGCACCGGTATTTTTAGATTTGCACCGGCTGTTTTGACAAACACCATCATCTGTCAAAAAGATGATTTCATGACCATTTTGAAACTTGATAATGTTACTTGTATATATGTACTATTCCTTGTCAAAAACTGAATGGACTATTCTTCCTGAGATCTTAAACTGTTACCAGGACATAACTATTTCTTTGTATCACTTACCAAGTCTGAGTAAAATGAGAGGACAGACAAGTCAAATTGTGAAAAACACAAATTTCCAAAATGTCAGCTGGTTCCCAGCGAGATGTACACATTCACTACAGAAAAAAGTCCAACCGTCCGAGGACCAGCGTCTTTTTCTCATAATTAGAGGACTAGAGGTGAAAGATCATTTCGCCTCTAAATAAATATTTATGTGTATATTATACATTATGTGAACCACACTTCCATGAAATACGTAGCACCGACCTTTATGTTTAGAAGATAGCCTTTTTTCTATTTTTGTCTCCATTTTTCTTATAAAGGATGATTCATATACGCAAATGTCCTCCTTTCAACTAATGAAAGGGGAGTATTCATAAATCGTAGCATAACAAACAATGAAATACTATAGTACGTTATAACGTCGTTGGTCTCAAACATGTAATAACTAGTGAACTGGCAGTGCATATCCTATATACAAGTCTTTTTGCTATACTGGCACATGGGTTAGCAGAACGCTATTTGCCATGAAATTGTCTGTAAAGGCAGCGTGGAGGTGAATAATTGCGAAGGTAGAGACGTCGAACGAGAATGCCGACCAGGAGACGTGTGGAATGGAGGTAGGGTGGGAGTAGGCGTGGTGGTCAGGGCGGTGTTGGTATATATAATATACCGTACACAATAACCTACCCAAGCCATGCTGAGAGTTGTACCTTTTAACCACTGAAAAGGTCTTACAGCAGCAGTATGTTATGAACAAACTTCAACTTCTATTGAAGCAAGAATATCCCGCAAGGTCTGTGCCTCAATTAAGTGAGTGTGCTTTCCCTCTATGTAGCAGTGACTTCATCAAACGTCATACAACTATTCGAAATGATGACGAATTCAATGAAACATGAATAACATAAAGTTGTACTTTTTTGTGGTGCTCATCTGGCATAGACTATAACTCTTTCTTTGGTAACAGGCGTGGGTATTACAAGTTTTTCACAGCATAATTGTATTGGAATACAGCATTTTTGTATATCTTTTAACTTCTCCAGCTGGTCATACATTTGTCCAAAAGTGTCCTAAGCAGCAGTATGAAATGATGTCAATAAAGCTCAATAACAAAATGTTACTAGCATATATTAATGTTTGAAGACGACACAATTGTCTTAATCTTAAATATTTGGTCCCATGCAAAACATTTTAGACCATTTTCATATTGAAAGCATTGCAAGGATTGCAAGCAACAACTTGCCTAAATGCTCACATGGCTGAGAAATATTATCGAATATGATACGCATTATGGTCATGCTAATGCACTTCAACACTCTTTCAATTACATCTGTACATGTACTTGATAACATGCAACATGCAACACATCAACAGAGCACAAACAGCTCCCTTTATATTCGTGTATTGTTACTGGTTAAGGTTTTCTTGTATGATTTTGGTATAATTCAAAAGAATTCGTTTAAAGTTTTCATATTGATGTTCTATCTTTTACCAGATGTCTTCGAATGTTATAATAGTGTTCGATTCTCACCAATTGTATCAAATCCATCTACAATCAACTTTTTTTTCATACAACGCTATGTATCAATCAGAGAGGAGAATGCTACGTTGAAATCATCCTGAATGCTTTTCAAGCAGGTTGAGAAATACTAATATATTTCAGTGACCTTGGGGTATTATTTCGTCATTCATTAATTAGCACAGAAGGTGTTGTTTTGTTGTTGTTGTTTTTTTTTGGGGGGTTTTGTTGTTGTTGTTTTTTTTGGGGGGGAGGGGGGTAGTTTAACGTCAGTGTATTATTCATTTACTGAAAAAAAGTCTTTTTTGTTGTGTATGTTTTAACTTGCAATTCTAGATCTGTTCAATATCCACATCACGAAATTGAAAGCAAAACATTTCAACAACACGCAAAGCTGTATCCTCTCATTATTATGGGAAGTTGGTGATTCAGTTGACTGCTGTTGAATATTAAATTAGCTTCTCGACGTGTTACCATGTTTTCAAGACTCTCCAGTTTTGATGAAGCACAGGATGTCATGCATTTTCGTAATGAACATGGTGTTCTTTTAGATCCCATAATCTTTAAATTCACAGCAAAGAGGTCAACAAAATGAAAAGATTCTCTACATCCTCAATATTTACCCAGCATATGCAATGGAACGTGTTTGTATGGACACTCAGGTGAAAAATGTTTGCTTCACCGTCCTTTTCAAAACATTGGTTTGCCCTTATAACATGATATTTCATGATGACCGAGCAGCCAGGCTCATGTGTATTTGACTACCAACATAATTCCTGTTTTGAATACACAATTGCTTTCCACAATGAATCCAGAGACTGCCGTCATGAGAGAACGTCTGCAGGTGGATTACTGGATAACTAAACTGGGACGTTAAACAGTAAGTTTTGTAATCTTCAAGGGAAGCCACCCTGCTCTACAACAGACATGTGAGGATCAATGAGGCTGGGAAAAGCTTCTACCGGTGCAGGGAGTATAGGATGCGAGGCCAGATAAACTGACCTATATACCCTCACACACATATAAACACCATAAACATAGGGATGACATAGACAATAACTAAGCACTGCCCCTGTGGCCTATATTCTCAGGGTGAGTTTCCACCGGCATGGTATAGGGATGAAGTCAAGGTGTGCACCTGGGGTATAGTTGTGAAGAAAGTCCCAGTTTGCATACCACTCTGAGCCCAAAGTCACTTTAGGACGCCCTCGTACACTTACCTGGTTACCTGCCATGTCGATGGTGTTAGGGTGTTGTCAGGGAAAGCCTATAAAACCACCTGTTGAGCAGCCTCCTTTGCCTAGGTGTGCACGGGCAGGTATATGACCCTGGATCTCTTGCTGTCAGCTGACAAGACGGGTGGGTCCGGCTTAGGGAGGATCAGCCGGGTGTAAGGTCCGGATCTCAGGTGTGTGTACGTGTGTGTAGGGTGGTGATGGAGTCTCACCTATGGTACACCTGTGAGTGTAGGCTGCCGGTCCCACGTACCTCCTGCAGGTAAAGTGTATGGATCTCTCTCCCTCCGACCGTCAGACACCCACTGCACTGTGGCCGACACCTTTAAGGGTGGAGGGAGCTGGGGGGAAGGAGAGCTGAGGGGGCGTACAGGGGGCTAGGTGGGAGCGACGGGAGGACGTCTGTGGTGTGTGGTGGTTCAGGGGGTCCCCTCTCAGGTGCACAATTGGTCCCTAGAGGATCCAACTTTAGCAGGCTGGCCACCCTGGAGAGCCAATCGCCGGACGCTTCTGGGGCCCCGAACATGGAGTGTAAAGCAGACTGCACTTGCTGATTTAAATAATTGATACTCTACTTTTGGTAATACTTGAACAGCTTATAGGTGGTATCTGATATTGCTGCACAGGTGTTCTGTTTGTCGGAATGTCATTCCTGGGCACTTTTCAAATGTATATTTTGTGGGCACATACTTTACTCAACTCTCTCGCCACACTGGCACCCCTTGGACAACTTACATATTTACATCGGCTTCTCTATTGCAACAACTATGTTGCCTTAAGAATTTTGCCTACCAAGAAACCTGAACTAAAACATGTTTTTACAATGAAAGTTCTGTTTTTATTATTGACTCTGCAGAAAAGTAAAAAGTATGTTAAAAAGGGAACGCTGTGCTCTCACCATCCATTTCAAACCATCCGCAGGTCAGGTATACTCATAAATATTATGGGGTAACGTACTTCTACCTCTAGACTTTCTAAAGTTGTCTTTGGAATACTATATTCCATGTGAATCCATTTATCTTTGTATCAGTTATTCATCGTGGAATACATAATATACATAATATGACACTAAGTAACGATTTACACTCTTGGGATATGAAAGAATACTTAAAGTTTGGCATAGGGTCTTTATTGTTAAAGGTAACCAGGGTGCCGTACAAAATTACATATTGCCAGGCCATTTTAACCGTTGAAGAGAAAGGTCAGATAACATAAGAAGCACTATTGCCACAGGAAAAACGGTGGCAGGATCAATGCACCAGCTGATATCTGTAGACGATTATCAGATTGTCTGACCATATATAATCCTCCCATGTTATCTCCCCTTATCATACAAATGGGTTCTGGGCCGGTCCCATGGACATCACACACAATACAGGTGGAGGTGAGCACATATTATGTAGATTTAGTACCACTTAGGCTGCACTCCAAGTTTCATTTAATGTGGATCAATGGAAAAGGCAGGGTATGTGAATTTGTATTCATGGCACACAATAAATAGGGTTGTGACCGTGTAGGGTCTACCTGCCATCATATACATTTGATCACCCAAAGACAGAATACGAATTCACATTGGTCTCGACTGCATATATGTCCTTTCATGCAACAAGTGCGTTTATAAATATCTAGATCATAAACACCCTTCTATCCAGTGCTATGACAATATGTCTCCATAAACTTGCAATTAGTTAGATCATAGGGCTTAATGACAATGGAAGTAATGGTATACATCACAGGGTTGAATAGCCGTTGGCGTCAGTCTGAGCCCTCAGGCAAAGTAACCTAGTTACGTTAATAATGCTAAGCATACATTATGTAAGGGCTGTATTAGGCACTAAAGGTGGCGAATGTGGACAGAAGGACTTACCTTTACTCCTAAGGAAATAAACTCGGTGGGTATAAAGAGATGAACTTACCTGTAATGAAAAGAATAAAAATACACATTAAATTTGGTTCACGAGAGCCATTCATCATATAGGAACACTGGAAATCCAGAGAAAGTTTGAAGCCAAAAGATATAACCTTACAGGTTACACATGTAAATATGCACAATACCTTTTGAGACCAGAGTGTCTTTGGATCTGCATTTACAGTATACACAACTGGCACGACATTATAGAAAACCTTTATACTGATTTGGCAGACCGAGATAAAGTAACAAAAGCAATAAGCATTATACAGGTATCACATGTTATATCTTCTAATGTTTTACTTTCTAATAACATGCACGCAACATCGACCAAGCAGAACCTGCCTTTCATAGTTCCATAATTAACTTAGACCCAGCCAGCTAGTGAAACATGTACTAAGTCATAACGATATCACCCAAAGGGCTAGAGGGCCCAACGTAAATTGGCAAAGTTGGACCTAGAGTATGACATATCCTCCTGCTAAAATATTGCTGGAAATCCCAGAATATCATGAGTGTTTTCTGTGACAGCGTTCTTTCTCCATCAACCAACCAAAAGGCTCCCAGACGCAGAAAGACCAATTGGTCCCGGATGGGAAATGCATGCATGTTGATTGCATGGCGACTGATTTGTATTTCAACCCAGCGTTTAATAAGCATTCCAGCCTCGTTTGTCATAGAGTAACCACAATAAACTCTAACCCCATTGATTTTGCTTTGACATTTCCATCCGTTTACTGTGTTTCGGCTTCTACCCTGTGATTGCCCCGTTGCTGTCACAAGGTGCCCTACCCTTTGACCTCTATTGCCCCCTACCCAGAGACTAACCCCACTGTGCAGACAGGGCCTTGGGACTTTTTCTCATCATTTTGGCTGAACAGTAAACACATACCTGTCCATTCATTGACTTTGACTACCACCGTGTAGGTAGTTAGCTGTCTCAGAGATGGGAATTCTCGTTATCTTGTTCCAGTTATCATGATTTGCCCATGCCCTTGACATGATCAAGTACCTAGCCGAAACCAGATAGGCAAACCAAACCTACTTCATTGCAGGAAAGTGTCGGAACAAAATAGCAAAGGTGATTTTTTTTTCTGCAAATGGTATTACCATTCCATTACAATCCCTTATATATATATATACATATATATATAAAATATAGAAAATGGCAGTATGTAGTGCGTTTAGATCTACATCTATAATATCTTAGGCTTGCTTTAAATGTACAAGATAATTATAATCATTACTGCAGGTATAGCCTAATGGATTAGCCAATTGTAATTGCAATTTAAAAACTTAAAAGGGAGAGTTTATTGTAATGTATGGTGTTGTTGTTAGTTGTGTATGCATCCATATACATAAGTACAGTCATAGGGCCACTGCATACAAGTGGTAGGTGGCCCCAAAATACACCAAACATTGCCCCTTCTAATGCTAAAGGTACTTTCGCATTGTAACCCTTAAGCCCCATACCCACTAAGCAATTTACCGTCGGCCGACGGTAACGGGCGTCGGCCGTCGGCGTCGGCGTCGGCGTCGGCCTAAATTTATCAAACTTGTTTAATATAGATCGGTGCTGCCGTCGGCGTCGGCGTCGGCCGTCGGCGCCGACGGGACCGCCGATTATGTGTGGGTATAGGCACCAGAGTTGGCCGACGCCGACGCCGACGCCGACGGGACTGCCGACGCCGACGCCGATTCAGCAAAACGTCGTCTAGTGGGTACGGGGCTTTAAGGAGGTCCCCTAGGGCTGACGGGGGTAATTAGGGTGTACCTCAAGTAGGTTTCTTCAACAATATGGGAGAAAATAAATTGCTCGCAAGTAAATGCTATGAAATTAGTGCAGTGATAAGTATATCGCAATTGCCCATTTCTTATTTAAATGTTCTTTCATCCACATCGATTTAAATCTATAAAATCAAAATAGTTTTTCATTTCCTATTATACTAATATAAGTGATCATCAGGACCTGCCATATAGGTAGTATTCTTGGATTAAAGATAAAAGGAAAACATCGAAAGGTTTAAAAACTTGATGAAATTGAGTCTGTTTACTAGCATACATACGCTTTTTTGTATATGTTCATAGATATGAAGTCTACGATTACACATCCCGCTGATATATTTTGCTCAAAGACATTATAAGATAACTATGAGGAGAACGACTTTTCTGGGCCACTGGGTATCAGCCAAAAGCTATCACTGCATCTCACCCTGAACCAATGACAAACAGTCCTCTGTGTTGTACACTGATAACCTACCGCTGAATCCAAAGGCCCAAAAAAGTAGTTCTCCTCCTCGTTGTCCGAAAACAGTATAAGGGAGGAACTATGGGGTATATTATGGCTACCCTCAGGTTTTGTCATATACCCATAACTGTCTGTCTCGTCTATCACTAGTGTAAATTAGAATTCATAGTTTGATTTGTATGTGCAATGGAACGTTCATTACTTCCTATAAATAAACTATTTAACAACCAAATTAATCATGAATCCTCCCCTAAAAAGTCGTTAGACATCAGAAAGTGCCACTGTAAAAAAACTAGAAAGGGCTATATATCGGAATATATTAGTCACACGTACTGATCATATACGACCTTGGGCCGTCCACAGAACCAAGTCCTCTGCCCTTACGACCCCTAGACGATATACGAGCCAATTGGGTGGTTATTGATGACGGTCACGTCACCGTACCACAGGCCTATTTATTTTATGTCAGTCTCTGATGGACAACTACAAAAACACCTTATATCAACAAAACTATTCTGGTACTGGGCAATATAAAACATGGATGCTCATAATTATATGGCTCCTGTTGATATATCTCAGCCTTCAGCTCAAATTTCAAAAGGAATACATTATCCAATGGTAACCCTTTTTATTCTAATGGCACACCCATAATTATTTATCCAAAAGGTCCCTCTATAACAGAAACAAATAATAGAGTTGTGACAACTGCAATAAATGGAAGGAGCATTACAAGGTACTGCTATAAGTTGAAGTCATTAGGAAGAGCATATTCCCCGTTCACGAAAAAAATGATGAAGGACCACATATATATGTATGTGGCCCATATGGCTGGCCAAGTGGAAGTGAAACGATCCTATTCTGTAGGTTATACTGGTTATATCGTCGTCATCTTTGTGATCCCGTACATAATTACGGTAAACAAGGTCGTAATAGTTGACACGTAATTATCACATTGTAACTCACACTTCCAGCTAAGCCTCAATTTAGAGACAGGATAATAGCTCACTAGCATAGTCTCTATGACCTACCCTATGTGTTTTTTCTCATTCATGCATACTTTCGACAATATTCTATGTTACACTATATCTATGTTACACTATAAAAGGACGAACCTAACATCAGATCGTTTTTACTTAGAGAATTTTTGTACAATGTCAGTTCTGGAGAGTATCTGGAGGTTTTCATCGATTTTGTTAAACAGGTCATGAGTATGTTACCAGCTGGAAACCATATGTATTGCCATAGTAAAAGTAACATTTACACCCTCGGCCCACATGTGACATGGATATTTAGATCCAAATACGTTGTTCATGCAGATGAGGTAATATTCCATCTACATGGACTTGGCACCAAATTGGTGATCACTTGGTAGGTCTGTATTTAATGTTACATAAACATAAACAATTATATTCAGATTACAATTTCATAAAGTCTAGTAGACTGTATACTATTTATTGTGCCAAATTAGTTGCAGTTGTAATTGATTTCTTCAATTGTAATTTCTTCACTGGCAATACAGGTCTATATAGACACTTATTAAAGTGAAATCATAATTCCTTCATAAAATCATTTTATCCAGTAGTAGGCTTTCTATAACAAAGTTAGTAAAATTGGAAAATGTACACAATACACTTCCATCAGGGCGATAAAAAAAGGCATGATTATTCTCAACTTTATCTAAGTGCAATAAGTAGATAAATAAATATGACGCATTTTCCGTTGTTATACCATAAGTGGCCAATAAGGTTATACGGAGAGGGTTTCCCACCAAGCCCGCCTACCGCCCGAGGATGTCGCCTAAACTCCGGTATGGTGCAGGCCCTGGGTCAGGCCACAGGCCGGGTACCATGTGTTTATTGGTCTCGGTCAGCCCTCATATATGTTTACCTCCCAGCACCAAAAAGGTCTCCTATAGAAACGTGTGAGGATGCTTCCATTTAGTACCCATTTAACAGCTGACTATGAAACATGTGTCCAGAGACCTGGGAAATTAAATGGCCTGCGTGTATAAACTGCATGGGTTTTATGAGTATTTTATCACCATGTCATATATAATTAAGGTGTGTTACCTTAAATCGAATTGTATTAGTGAGTCATGTGAAAAAAAAGAACATAAAGTTAAAGTTGATGGTGACATCATGTACTATATAATTTGCAGATTGGGTGTCATGACACATCTATGATGATGAATAGAATCACTTCTTGATTTCCTTAACGTAAACAGAGAAAGTCCAATTCAAGCCCGTAATAAAAAATATATGTAAACATTCGGGTATGTTTATATATACATGGAACCTCTTATGTTAGATATAGGACAGAACAGCCACGTACACCAATAGAAACTGGAGCAAGAGGCAGAAAAAGAGAGCTGAGCTCATTCTATTCTTTCGGACACTTTCTAAGGCTCAAAAAGTATTTGACAAGAAACAGGAAATTGAAAGGGAAGATATTTTTAAGTTTTGTGATAAAAGCTAGACTCCAAAGGTTAATATGGTGCAGTTTCCACGGACTTACAAGAAATCACAATGATGTTAAACCACTTCGTCGAGCTTAATGCCTGAATATTGAGGATCAATTGATTATCTAATCTATTTTATCCCCATTTAATGTGATCTCATTCACGGAGCCGCGTTGCCACGCGTCAAATGTAGTATATAATGTACCAGATGGGCAATATCATACCCTATCCCTCAGCTGTGCCAAGTTATCATAGCACATATACAATATCGAGATCCATGTATTCAATATTAGATAAAAGGAAAAGGTTCTTCTCGTAAAAACTAACATCTCTAAGTTTTGTAAGTTTTTTTAGATCGTGTTTGTATCCGGCAGACCTTCAGGTGAGCTCATTACCTCCGCATGACTTGTAAAGCGGCTGGCTCATGTAAAAAGGTCAGGGAACTATTTGTGTAGTATATGCACCTACCGTTCCTTTCACCATGTTGTTGAAGGGATGTTGCTGCTGCTGCTGCCTTTATCCCCAACACTTGAAGCTCTCGCCTTATGTTAATGCTACTGAGTCAGTGACGCTTAGCAGACAAACCGCGCAGTTTCTGCACTACACTGTACCAATAGATGGATCTGTCAATATCAATATGGCACTCGGGGACCTGACAATGATCTAATCCTCACGGGACGACTCCACTGTCTGCCTGCCGCAGCTGATGATTCCTGAAGTATCGATGATGGAGGAGGCAATAACCATACACCACTACATGTATGGAATCGTGAGCACCCGGCCCGGCTGTGACACACCACTCCACACCAGCAGCCTGCAGCGGCCACGGCCTGACCCAGGACCCAGCACTGAGCGCTGAGGGGCGTGGTGGTGGTGGACCAACACACAACGGGTCTATAGCTCCGGGAATTACACCCTGAATGGGGCCAGACTACGGACGATTTGCAAATGGGGAGGAATTTCAACTTGACCCTAATTGCTCTCCTGGTGGACACAGTATACAGGCAGGGATCCGATGATGTATATCACGAACTCAATATCAATGCCTGATTTTCTCCACCCACTCCCACTCCTCTGCCTCCAGTAGGTCTGGTCTTGTTTGTGTGTGTATTCTACCTCCTCCAGGGCCGCTCCTGGAGGTAGGCGTCGAGCACACCTGGCTGCCCTTCACCTGCAGTGCGGGGTGTTGGGGGGCTGAGGGCTGTGGGTGATGGGGGTGGATCTACTGAGGGGGAAAACTTCTAACAGGTGGTGATTGAGTTGGGGGAAAGGGATCGAAGTAGTTTGGGAGTAGCTAAAAGTGGAAGATGTGAGTGTATTTCTGGCTTCATGTTGGCCACACACATTGCTCCAGGGACGTTTGTAAACCTATAGCTATATAAGATATCTGAGATGGTGAAATGATTGCCTGTGTTTCCTATACCACTTCATCTCTTCATAAACCTTTTCTGAATAATGGCACATTCCTTTATCATTCAAAGACGAGAAATGTAGTTCAGGGGCTGATGTTTCTAATAATTCATTACAATTATTTAATAAACATATTCGCAAATAGTATATAAATGTAGGTTGCTTTTCTGGAAGGACATTATGTATTGATCACAACTATATATGCTTAAAGCTATCAAAGGCGAAAATCAAGTAGCATACTAACTGTAAATCTACAGTACAAAAATATCATCATATATCAATCATACACACAGGCAAGTACCGCGCAATTATTGCATTATGATGTGAATCGAACTGGAAGTCATATGCTGTCTGTACAATTCCCATGCCGGTACAGTATGGTGTATATGGCGCAGGGAGGGGGTCTACAGCATGTGACACCGGGTCAGCATCCAGGTTGGTTACCATAGTGACCCACTCACATCTCACTTAGTGACTAGGGGTCACACGGAGAACCTGCTGGTAACGGGCTGAATGAGTACAACTCGTATAGTAAACGCTGTAAACACAGGGACCACCTGAGCACACTAAGTGCTTTAAAATCAATTTAAGTATAACTGCTTTAAGATTAATTGAAAGTAAATACAAATATCATTATTTCATACTTTCCTTTCCATTAATTCATCTCATATGCTCATTTGAGATTTCGATAGAAGCTTATTAGCATTGGCTGTACACCTTGATTGCATGAAAAGCTGAATGTGAAATGAGTGGGCGAACTGCCATATGATTATGCTAATTACGGTGCTCTTTTTATACCTCAGACACAAACAGACATCGGTAAGGGGATAGTGTTTTGTTCGGAACACATATTGTATCTAATATATGGAGTGTCACAAGGGCTATATATTGCAATTTGCTAGAGCGTGGAGCGTTTCAATTGTACCATTTGAAAATGGCAAGGACAATTCTGTCACAGTGGGAAAACTGTCAGTTGTATGTATCCTCTTTTCATCTATTCACAACAGCATGACCCACTCCAAATTACATATATAAACGCAACTTTATAAAGGGCTTAACAGAGTCCAAAGAAAGAACTTGCACCCATTTTTACAAGAGCACACTCAAAGGGCTTATGCGCGTATTATGGACTGCATTGTGTCTTTTAGTATATAGTATGGTATTCTATCTCCCCCTAAAAGGATAATGGAGCGGCTGGTTAAAATTAGCAGACTTCGAATCCTTTGATCTGACGAGTGAGTGATCAGCTTAGGGATCCGGAGGGTGGCTTCATCCAAGCGTGGCTAACTTAGAGACCTGCCGGATTTTAAGGCCATTCAGCAAATGGGAGTTAAGAACATACAACAAGTAAAAGGCTCTATAAGCCTTCCTAAATCCCTCTTTTCATTGGCAGAAGAAGCTTTGCTTTGGCAATATCAAATGACCTGATAACAATGTTTTCTTTTTGTACTATGCTCCTGTGTAGCAGGGTAAGTACGAAAGTGTGTTTCTTTTTTATCCTCCGAAAAGACGTAACATCTGTTATCCTATATATATGACTTTTTTTTCCACTTTTGCCGAGCACGTCCCTTTAGGAAATTCCTCTACCGAGATGAGGTGGCAAGTATTTCCCCTTGACACATTTGTTATATGGGCGTGAGACAACCGTACTCACGCCGCCTGAGGACGCAATGGAGACAGTAGATGATTTTTTTTCTAAACTAAAAAAAAACGCTTAAATGTAAAAATAGTTCACTGTACGGATCACAACCAAGGTGGCTCTAGGCAAACAATACGTCATCTTTGAGTATAGGCTAGAAGAGGACAGACGAAGATTGGATCATTTGTACAGGACGGTTGTTTCCTGCTGCTGTGTATGGTATAAAAAGGCAGTGAAATAAAGATATTAATAAAACTACGATATATTATACTAAAAATTGCTGTATTGTATGGAGGGGAGGCTGTTAAGATAGAAATATGACCGACAGTCTTAAATTTGCACGTAATCAAATTATCAGTTCCAAAAACAGCTAAATATATTCAAACAGAAGACAATCTGTTTTTACAAACTTGCACATAAAGTTGTTTTCTAAATGGGCCACTGATTTTTCCAAAGTGTGTTACCTGACCCAATCATATGATATAAAACCGCTACATACCTTACCACCACAATCCCTGCTTTAGGTAATTGGTAATTAACTGTTACTTGGCCATCAGAGCCACATTAATTAACAAGGCATTTAGACCTCTGGGCTAATTGTCTTACCCTAGTTAACCATTGATCCTTTAATTTCTGTTTACATAAGGACCCACAAGCATGTGATGATTACGTACCACACTGATGTTATTTTGAATGATAGCTTGTTGTAAACTGCATTAGAATAAATACTATATATGTATGATTAATGTGGTCTGATCGATACATAAAACCCCAAAACTAATCACAATGTTTCCATCATGTTAAACAACACACGTAATGCGAGTATAAAACCATTGCGTGTGTTCAAGCCTGGCTGAGAAAGTGACTTGGGACCAATCTTCTACTATGTACTTTGATTTAATGTGAGGTGCATTAAAATACGTAAAATCGGCTATCTTTGGTATAGGAAGAAAAGGATTAAGTGAACGTGTACAAAATCGTGTGATTAGACATGAATTGCTTCAACATAACTGGACTAGGTAAGCGTAATATATCTAGAGACACTGTCCTCAATGAACACTTTTCAATAAAAAGTTTTGACCTGCTGAACTGAAATAAACTTTGTGACCACCTGCAGTGCTTCACTGACCAGCTGTCCGATTGGTGGATACAACTAACGCCCCTCGAAAGACAGCTCATTTACCGGGTGGCCGACGTGTGTTACAGAAATTTGTGACTTAATTCTAGCCAGTCGAATACGGATCTTAATATCTTGATTTAGATTCATCTCCTAAGTATGATATTTATATGATCAAAATGTTGACAATTACCTTAAAACACTATGAAAAAAACGTATAAATAACAATTTGAAAATTCCTGATTTAACTGTATTTTCAGAAGTCGCTTTCTATGAAGTAGATAGTCATGTTAAATGTGCCCTGAGGCTTCATGGCTCAACACAACAGTTGTCTGTCCTACTTCTTTACTGTACGTGTTAATCTTTTTAGCTTATTTTTAAACCATAACCACTCCTGACTGTTAATTCTGTTCATGGAACATGAACTGGCTCTTTGTTCTAAAGATACCTTCCCATAAAGTTAGGCTAGACAAAATATTGAAACATATTCTACTTGGCACACATAGAACACAGACCAGTTTATGTAAGTTTTTACTTTCTTGAAATAACCTATTTACACATGCACTTTCCAAAGTCATTAAGTGCCATACTAAGTTATCTGTTTGATACAATATATCAAATTGACCAATACTGCCAGGGCATAAATCAATTTGAGCATTATAAATCATATTCGAGTTGATTGCACCTTTGAGCGGTATGTAAGACATGTTTTCCCCAGGCCATTTTTGTCAGACAAATAATTTACATATATTCTTTGTGAACAGTATAATGAATATAAGACTAATATTTTTCTCTCAATCAATTCCAGGAAACACTTAAAGTAAAATAAACCAGACATGAACTTTCTACCCCAACTCTCTACACATTCAGGTCTAATATATAAGATGCCAAAGTCACCTAGATTTCCAAGTACAAATGTTAGCATGTGCAGCTGGGATTGGGTTTTCAATTATACCTCGCCCGAAAGTACCACTTCAACACACCAGGTTTAATAAAACCTGATGCAGCGTGGTGCACGTGTGTTTGCTTGACATTGAACACAAACATGTCGAGTGTGTCGTGTCCAAACCCGCCATGTGGGGACACCAGACCAGCTGCACACTCTAATATAATGTGTCTGACTCGGTATCTGCACACAGGGTTTCATGTCAACATTGTAAGTCTTACACAATGCACTAATCTAGTATATACTAAATCAAACAGAGTTGCATTGTGACACAATGCAGACCATACGGGTATACAGACCGCCACATTGACAAATCAAATAACATTTTCTCTGTGCATTCATTCATTCAAAGGATATCTCAATACACTAAGGGGGAATATGTATTTGTTTCATTGAAATGGTTGACATTTCATGAATATGATACATTGAAACTGATTTTGACAACATGCTTAACCTCATTGACCCCTTATATACCCTCAATAACATGTATGAGGCCGCGGTACAAAAAATATTTAAAATACATCAATGATCATAAATATGAGCAAGTAGGAACTTTCTGCAATTTCCAGTCTGGATTATAATATCAATAGGGGGTTCTTTATCTTTTGAGAAAGCTGTAAATGGAGAGCATCCCCCGTTATCGTATTGTTGGAGGATTTTCAATACAATTTTGAATAAGCTTACTTGTCACAAGCTACTGGGTACCTACGCAGCTGGCACACAGACAAGGGTCCCATATCCAGGGTCCTCCAGTGGGACCCAACCTGTTGATCTGTGAGGCGGAGGTGCTGCCCTCTGAACACAGACATACGAAGTGGTGACGGAAGAGTCCACGATGTTTCTAGGGGGTGGGAAGTATGTGAGACGGTGGACCCCAGCTGGTGGTCAGATTAACTGTTTACAGTCCAGTTGGGGGATAATTAGCTTGATTTCCCCCTCGTCAACACATTATGTACTATTATAGGGGGGTGAACGGATCGCGTATATTGGATGCAAAAGGTCGTAGTCAACAAAAGTCTATTCTGGAACCACTTGTATATCAATACAATAATCCTCAAATGAATCTTTTGTAAGAACACTTACATTTACTAACCGAAGGTTTAATATATAGTTGTGCTATGATCTATTTGATTTGATGATATGGTAGCAACTCAAAGAGCTTCTAACGCGTAACTGTATGATGAAAAGAAAAAGAAAAAATAATGAACCCACTTAAAATAAGAATGTTGTATAATGATAGTTTTACAATAATCAATATAGCTAGATGGATTTCCTTTGACTTATGCTGTCTTTTTAAAGGTTAAGCCCTACTTAAATCATACTAACTAATACAGCATAGGGCCGCAACCAGTACTTCCAAATCTGAGGGGGTTCCAAACACACCTCAGGGGGTTGCAAGCAGAATTTCACTCTGAGAGGGTTCTATGTAGATTTGAGGGGTTTCCAAATAAATCTGGTGGGTTTTTCAGATGAGGATTTTTTTAACCTAGTTTGTCAAGTTTAAAATGTATAAATTTAAACTTTTCAAAATCCAGGAGCTCGAGCGTTCCTGACAACCTCAGAACCCCTGTTGGGTACCCTAATTTCAGATATTGGATGCCATGTCTCAAAAACATCGTTTATCCAATCACACACTCCTCATTCATCACTAATCAAATACTGAAAATAATCTCTGTTTCATTCAGAAATCATTCTATTTCCACAATTGTGGTAAATGTGAGAACAATGGCTGTGACTCAGACTGTTAGCATTCACAATACAGACGGCCAGGGTCAATATTGACGGAGGCTGGGGTTAGGGCTGGGTGGGGTCTGTCTGCATGCTTCCTACTGATACTGGGTGTCAGAGACCTCAGCCACAACCACAAGAATTAAAAAACTAGAAGCTGACACAACGATGGAGCAAAGATGGACAGACAAAACGAGAACTATATATGTCTATATCCAGAATGAAAATACTAGAGGCAATATTATATAGGATTACAATATGAACATTTTGAGAAGTGGGAGGGGTGTTTAATGGTAATGAACCCCAGAACCACAAGAATATAATTATAGTAAAAACTGAAAGCTGATAAAGCGATGGAGCATAGCTGGCAGACAAGAAGAGACGTACATAATATATGACTAGACAATAAAAATAATAGAGGGAATATAATCATAGATTTAAAGAAGACATTTTTGAAGTGTACTATATATGGGAGGGGTTTCCATGATACTAAATCTCAGTCGGGAATAACGTAAAACTATTCTTATATAATTTCTCTTTAACTTGCCTCTGAGTATCATTCTCATCCTAATGACCTCGCAATAGTGGGAGTTAAACCATATCTACTAAGTGTATTTGCAGCTTCGCAAAAAGTCATGAAATGGGCCCCCTTTTTAACAGAACCACGTCCATGAGTGAGAAATTAGTGTTAACCTTTGTCTGCGCTTTTTGACATTTCATGTAGCAAATTGTAGCATGATTTGTTACAATGCTCGTTGAAGGTAAAACATCTGACTCACTTATGTTGCGATTAACCTCATGTGCTCCCAACTGTTCACTGGATGTAGGGTACGTACAGTATACGACAGATTGACAGAAGTCAAAGAGCGGGATAAAGATATTTAAAATATCATATAATCTAGTATAATATTGTCCAATCACTGCTGGTAAAACAACGTATAATGCACAAATGAATGTCAAAAAATGATGTTCCATTTAAGTAAGCATCACCGCTTAAATAAGTGACATATATCACGCTGCAATGAAAAGGGAAACCCTTTTGTGCGCCGCTGTGTACCAGCCACATGCAGTCTATTAGGCGGATCCAGTTATTTTTTTTAAATGAGGGAGGGGGAGTGCTAGAGTAACATTTTTGATGGCGCACTCTGACTGCACGAGATTTACATCAGAAACGTCACATTTGGACAAAATTAAATTGGGAGCTCCCCCTCCCCCTGCGACCTAAATCCACTTTTTGTCTGGACACTGATATCCCATATGGCTGGTATCCAGCGATACAGATTACTTCTCCTCCCCATTCTGGAAATTGTGAGTATTACACGTCACTGTAAACGTGCATTCCACTTGTAACAAATTACATTAGACGTTGGAGAAAAAACACCGTACCACCCCCAGACGTTTCCTAATCATCCACTGAAAGACGTTAGTGGACTGAATGATTGCAGACAGTTGACCTGTCTTAACCCAGGACATCAATAGCTCCTCGCTCTTATTTTCTGAGGACTTTTTTCCCAACCAAGATATTGCTGAAACTCTATGTAAGGACAGAGATGAGTGGGCTTGCATGACTCAGCGTCTAAGAGCGACTGGTGAGCATATCGCTGAGCAATCCCTGAGCAGATAGGCGGTGATGTCAACGTACCTAAGCGGGTCTATTACATGGCAGGGGGCTTCCCAGACATGCTCGCCCTCTTTTTACGCCACACGTGTGTTCAATGAGCAGCTCTGAGTTACTTATGACACACATCAGTGGGTTCGAAGCGAGCTGCTCCTCGGGAAGCACCTGTCACTTCTCATACTGTCACAAGGTGTGGAGGGCCGAGCTTGTGCTCATCCTCTCAAAATTTTGGAACCTTTGATGTGGAAAGAACGGAGACTGAGACCTATAAACCCCATCTTTAATAATAGCAACTCACCGGCGTCATGATGAAAGTGTAGGCCTATTTATGTGAATGACCCTTCTTATTGGTATTGATAAACACAAGATATCAATGCTAACGAGTATTTTTCTGCGTTGATGTATTTAAAGCCATTCATACTCATAGTGAGGCAATATAAAATTCCTGTCCATGAGTTTTTATTGTCTTGCATTTACTATGAGAACTGTGACTATAGAAATGTCACGCCCCAGTTGGTGTACACCAGAGCAATATGGCTTACATTAACATTGGATAACCATTAATCAAATTGTATTTTCCGACAGTGACAGTGACTGAATGCCGGTATTTTTGTCGCCACAGACCGCCATCTCGGCGGGCCGTGGTCTCAATAGTGCAATAATTACTATCATTTACATTCTAATTGGATTGGCGTCTGGCTGATGTGGTGGCGGGGGATGAGCTGTGTGTTGTGAGTCATACTGATCATATGGACACAGGCTGGACAGTCACCACATGGGGTGCCTCAATGCTAGAGATAGGTGGGGTGAGGTAAGCTGGGCTACAATTTGGTGATAGATTATAATCCTATCATACTTCACTTTCAAATGAATTTGTAGTGACTTGGCTCACTTTACCAATGGAGAAAGATAGTGAGGGAATTACTCATTCTTATGAATAATATCTATGAATATTTATTATATGAAAAGATATCAGATCTGCGCAATATTACACATTATTTAATTAGATAATGTCTGCTACTTCTTCTTAGGTTGCCCTACTTTCCCAAACTATACTTGAACCAGAGAGAGAGTGAAGTTTTAACTTTAGTCTCTTTGCTTGAACTGAAGGAATACTACGTCTGCTTTAGTAGATCATCAGATGGATCTTTTTCTCTACAAAGAAGCGTCCAAAAATATTGTCAATGACAAGAGGGTCAAGTTTTTTGTTGTGATTGATACATCGTGCATATTCATCCATACCGCCTAACCACAAGCGACTACATTAATGGTCACTACAGATAAAAGCCATATGCCTTTGGTGCGTCTGTTTCTTTGCAGCTTCTGTGAATCATGACATCAACTCTTCCTAGAATGAGGGGAATACCCCAAGAACTACCCATGTGTAAATATATATAGTTGATACAAACATTTTTTAGTGAATGAGTTAACCATACAGGTGATGTCAAGAAACCTGGTAAATGTTTAGAAATTAAAAGCACAAAAATAAATTTATTATGCATTCTTTATTGAGTGAACTCCTAACCCGATTATATCTACATCTTCAACTCTAATATTTGAAATTCATTTCGAGTGCTTTTCCTGAGAACATATACAAATAAAATTCACGACATATTGCTACTATCATCATTTGTCGTAATGGATATATTTACACAGCATATATTTGTATTGGCAGTATAAGCATACATATGGAGTAAGGCACTAGACCACATTATACAGGCCCTAATCGAAATACACATCAGCCAGTGCGGATAGATTATACCAACTACTGAAAAGGTCAAGCAATTACCTTTTTTCGGTTCTGGATGATGAATGATTATCACTACCTTCCTGACCACTCTGTTGGCCGACTTATTAATAATCACTGGTAGACGTTACATGGCCCACTAAGCATATTGCCTTCCTAAAAGTGTGGAACGTCCGGGGTAACGGCATCATTCCAGTACTATATGCTATAAAGATGCTTGCTAGTTTCTTTAACCAAATGTGTATGAATAGCAGATATGTAAGTAATTATGACTAGGAAGAGTATTACACGTATATTGTAAAATATTTAAAATCATTATGTAAATTGTAGAGGTACACGCTACATGTTAACAAACTTATAAGGAGCCTTTCATGTTGTTTTTTTCTCGAATTTCGCCTCCCTCATCCTCCGTGTTACATTTTAATTAATTCAAAACACCTACCAAATTCACTTTAGAAAAAAAACACCTGAAATGCCTGAAACACCCCCCTCCAACCGTCACCACCCTTTTATACGTACAAAACTCATCGAAGGACCCTTTAAAATACTTGCTAAATAAACATAACGCAATAATCCAATACAGATCTGATATGAAAATCTCAGAAGATCTAAAAGAAATCATGAAGGTCAGGTTGCATGTCCAACCCGGACTAGACCCGATAATTATAGTGTGAGACAAACTCAAAAAAATGGGCAACGCAAACCTAATTTTAGCGAGATGCGTGATAAATAGGAACTTCTAATTACTTAGACACTAAAAAGATGTTGGGATTCCCTTAGTCTACTCAAACCCAAACGACAAGTTGTCGGGAATGACCCAGTTGTCTTTGAACCATGAGTTCATAAAATAAGACATATTACAGTCGTATATGTAAATCCAGTCCACATACTTTGTGTCGCTTGTACTAGAATGGAATAAGACTTTGAATGAGAAACATTGAAAATAGGAACATTGAAAAAGATCAAAGAATCGTTTGAGTAGGATTTGGAGTTTTTTTCATTTGAAGTACGAGATAGCCCGGGGTAGGTCGATAATTCAAGATGGTATCATATCAAGCCTGAAAAGTCATGATGTTTTTTTTTCATATTATTTATGAAAGTGGAAAATATGAAGTACAAAGAAAACTTGAAAAGTAACTTTCAACTGGTAAGCCCACGCTTTTCACTTAATCAAATTAAGATTTTAAACCAAATGCCCGAGGCAGACATGGTAGGAGCATTTGACAAAAATGACAGGTCATTTTTCATTGTGTAGGGCATAAACATGTCAAATACCACACTGAGAGAACTCACACCCTTTGACATGACGTCTGTGACGTACCCATGGCGATGACATTCACATGACGTGACACCCATAAAAGGTTAACATATAGCTCATAATTGTCAGTCATGTCTGCCGTCGGAGGCACGCAGAGAAACCAAATAAACTTACACAATGACACATTATGATTCATGTATGTCACCAAAGAGGCAGCTTGCATGCTCTCCTGTGTCTTTTCCACTAAGTACAGGCCTGTACCGAAATATATGTCTATTGAAGGTCATCGACAGCATGACATTAATAATGTACCTTCCTCATTCGACCTTTGGCATAAATATTTCATTGGCAGATGTTATGAATACCTTACTTGAATTTCACAAACTCAAGTCGCAAGTTGGCAAACGGTACTCTTTTTTGGAAATAAACCAGGAAGCTACAGTAACTGTAATATTATTGCATAGTAACAATGTGTGAATGCATCGGAAAGACATTGCCTTAAAAAATAACAGCAAATCTATATAATCTGATCCTGGATCTGATTAATCTATTCCTGGTACAGTAAATATTTTCATTGCAAATATGTTCCTAAACGAGATTATGGAAGATGAGAAGAACCCACATAGTGAACAAAATTATCCATGCATGTTAAGGCATATCTCTACAGACCCTCGGTGCCCCTCTTTCAATATGTCACCTTCTGTTGTAGCCTTTCCCTTGGAGTTATCCATTAATTACTTGTGTTTACAGGAGAGTATGGATTTAGACTAAACGCTAATGGCCTTATGCATTCCCTGGCCTGACCTCCCCGTCGACCTGCATCATTGATGGCCCTACTTAATACCAGTCGATGCATCTTGGGGGTCGGCACAAAACGGATCCAGGGGCCGGCAATGTCTTAAAACTTTACGTCACAGCCGGCGCTTTTAACTCCGATTTTGTGTAACCTCAATTGTGAGATCTTGAATTGAGGTGATAGCAACTCACTATGTATTTCAAACCAGCGGGAAAGGGTACGTTTTCTCTGGTCATAAATGCATGTAATAAATACAATCTCAATTTATAGTTGTTTTCAATGTGTACTGTAACCCTTGGAGAGGAGAAATTTCATTTAAGAAATATATATAATATTATGTCATTCAAAATCGTAGGTCATGACTTATACAAAGAGAACAACATATCACTGTCTCCCAATCTTGTTGAGTATGACAGAGGCGCTAACTTGTGCCTTCACGTGCATAACGTTGCGTGCATGTATGGATCATTTTGCCTTCCACCCCCGGATATTTTCATGCTTGGCTAGCCCCATGCCCCGGACCGTATGGGATCAAGTCATGTCAGCTGACGGCCTTAGACTGACGTGTTTGTGACATGTGTCCCTGGTCATCCACCCGAAAACCACCACACCCCACGGCCCGCACCCACAGCATGGAACATCAACATGTACGTCCGACCAGATAAGGGGAGGCCAGAGTGACTCAGTGGCGAAGTATTTTTACTACTTGTTTAATTGAATTTCCACCTATATTTGCCAATATAGCCCTATAAGGCATATATTAGAGAAAATATCTCATATGAAAGTGAATCTCTTTGTGAAGATTTAAAGCTTGGTAGAATCAATAAAGCGTTTTCCATAATCAATCTGTTTGCGTGCATACTATTTTTGATAAACATTCTCCAATTATTATGTTTAATGACATTGTCTCACCCATTAAATTACACAATAAGATTTAAACATTATAAATCACGGTCAACGTTACGAATAGGCATTGAATGACATACTGTGAGCCAATTGGTTCTCAGCTCATAAAATAAAGATGTCACATTAACAGTCGTTTAAAAATCACTCAGCAGTAGATTACCTTTTTATAGCCTCATGAAATGCATGGTTGAATACCCATAACCGTTTCAGTGATGAATTTTATAAGGCAAGCGCTGTATTAAAACCTGCAAATTGAACATTCTTAAATGTTGGAAATTGTTGCGAGAATGTGATATTTTAACTTTAATATAGATCTTTTTATATTACATTTATTATCTAATAGAATTATTTTCAGTTTATTTTGAGTTATCGTGTGACAGGAACCGGAGCTCCGTGTTTCTGGTCCATCTGTCCTCAGCCTGTTGGGAAGCGGAGATCAAGTTCCTGGTCAATGTCAGGGCACAGATAAAAACTCTCCACGCTGTGCATGCCCCAGTTTACCAGGTTTTAGGCGCCGTTTTACGACCCCGGGACTTTTGCCACTCGTCTACATAGGCTATATATTCCTTCTTCACCAGGATAAATCATTGGAGTGAGCGGACCGGCATCCTTGGTTGAAGGGAAGACGAGGAAAAAACACTCACAAAATGTATATGCTTGAAAGGTCTAGAACACGGTCTTACGTTAGTTTTTAGGACTCAAGGCTCATTTGGTATTCGTTTCAGCCAATGAGAATAACTTTTAACTTACTAAATCGTCTTTTATCTGACTTGCTCTGACTGTGGATGAGGATGAACTAACACAAGGATTTAGTACACAGAATTCTAATTTTGTTGGGGTGGAAATGGTATATTTGACTCAACTTACTTTGGGAACTGAGTCATGTCTATAGCGAGATTGGTTCTTTAGTAAAGAACGTTAGACGTTTAAAACGCCTTGCATAAACTGCCCTTTTTTCATTTTCCGGAAAAAAAGTGGTATGGTAGGAATTTCGTTACCAAGGTTTCACATGGCGAATCTCCCATTAACGTTACAAATGAGTCAACAAATTATGAGACGGTCAACATGGGTCTATTAGAGACTCCCAGGGGTGGTAAACCCGGGTTCTTTTAAAACCAGTTAACCTGCAGGTGAGTAGGTGGGAGTGGCTCGCGGTGAGCAGAAGCAGCTGAGCTGCTCATCAGCCGGTGATCACCAAGGTGATGAGAGCTGAATGATGGCCGCCCTGACGTAAGTAGGTCATCTAAATAGGTCACGGGCTGAGAGGAGTCCCAGCCCGGCCCACCTGGCCCATCAGTTACTTTCCAAGGTTTCAGTTCCAGGCACCACTTTATGATAATCATAATATGCATCCATACATTCCTGTGCTGAAGAAAGTCCCAACTAAACTGTCATACCAATGCCATAGGAGCTTGAACCACAACTAAACAGACGAAATCAAACATTAGGTACATCCACTAACATTCATACGCAATGATGAAGAGAATGAGAAGAATTGAGAGCAAGAGCGAGGGAGTGACAAATTTCAGAAGCATCCCACAGATCCCAAACAACCGCTTCTGAGTTCCTGCTTGAAGCATGAAATGCCTGTCCGTGGAACCTGATCGTCCAAGTTAGCAGGGTAGAATGCGTTTACATGTGTGCAGTGTTTACCTTACAAAGTGGTCGCACCTCATGCCGAGGGGTGTGACTGCACGGACGTGACTGGGCTTCGAGGGGTGCCAATGGGGACCACGGGGCGTGTGGAAGGGTCACAGCCGTCGGGGTATTCACCTTTACAGTACTGTTATGTTTATAGAGGCATATTTCTGATAGTGTCAGGTGATGTCATGCTGACAACAGCTTGAATAAGTAGAATGCATGACATTTTATTTCCACTGTAGATTTTGAATACTGAATTTCGCATCAAGAAGGGTTAACTGACATGCAGAGAAAACCTTTTCGAGAAAATATCACTGCATGAAAATAGACCTTTAAGACATTTAAGTTTCTGTAAATGGGGCCATTGAGGTTTGCTAAAGGTAATGGAAAGGTCACCTTTACAAGACCTTTCCAAAACTTTTTCAAGTGACTTTTAAACCTCTTGCAAAGGTGTTGGAAAAGGTGGCATATCACATGCCTTTAATGAACCTCAGTGGACCCATTTACAAAATTAAAGGTCTTAAAGGTCTTCTTTGCAGAGTATGTAGCACAAGCATTATTCACATACCCCATATATTACACAGGGAAACCTCCCATATCAGCTTCTTTTCAGGATGTTATTCATTATGAGACTAAAGACGTCTGGTAATCTCTTTTGACAGAATGCTACCATACGAGACCAAGAACTGAAGGCAACAACCCCCCAAGGGGGTATGGGGGGGGATGTTGAAGGTGGGGGCACTGACTCTTGGGAGCTTACAAACACCAAACTGCAGACCCTGCTTTTGGTGACTGAACGCTCCATAAGTGTGAGTGAAAACCGGCGCGTATATATTATTAGGATGCCCTAAAATTGTTCATGAAAAATTGTCATCAAAGGATCATTGTTTTTTTTCTTGAAGGTAACAGATTATAGTTGAGAGTTACAGCTCTTACATTATGAAAGTAGTTGATCTTAGTTTTATGACAGAAGTTGAATGACCCTCATGTTTGCCTTATAATATGAGAGATGAACACCCGTCACTGCTTCTGCGGTTTGTTTCTCAACCCTTTCAACTTCAAGACCAAAGTAACTCCCACCCCCTCCTGGGTCATAACGTTCTCTGTAGATGTTACCAACACACAGGCAATAATAAATGGCAGATATGATATTTACCACCTGCCTCGTGTATGGAATGTTGATTTCTCCCAGACACAGGCTTATGAATGAAGCCTTCTCAACTGAAACTAATGTAAAACCTTTCCTTTTTTTAGGGTGAGAAGCAGTCTTTTATCTACTACAATGTACAATACAGTTTAGATCCCCTGAGTCAGTGGCCATTTGATACAAAAAGTATTGTTGACCCTATCAATACATTCCCAAGAGGATCCGCACAAAGCCGCTTTTAAAGTCGCTTATTCAACTCATCTTTTAATGGGATTCCACAGTCTCTAAGATTTCGAATCTCTAAGATTTTGGGCCAATACTGTGTGGATTCTTTTTTTTTTAATATTCTCTATAAACATTACATATTGCGCATTGTAACCCGACCTACGCTACAGCTAAAAGAAAAGACGAAAAACATCTGAAGGTCTGGACATGTTGAGTCGGACTCCACAAGAGGCATGTGCATGGTGCTGGTAAAGAAAACATTAAACAGGTCATCACAAGAAAAGGTCTGTCTCGTAGAATCTGTTTGGGATATCAAGTTATAATGAAAATATAACTTAAGTAGGCAACATGGCAAGGCAATCCCTAGAGTCCCAAAATCGTTTTTGGACTTCCTCAACTATAAGAGATTCTGGAATCTAGCAGTTCATGATCGCAATCTGTGGGTCTAAACCGTTATATCTATACCCGATTTATGCTCATTTCAGAAGAGGCAATCAAATGAAAAAGCTTGAGCATCCATTTATTGAATCGTATTGTCCCTGAACCTTTGCCGTTCGTGTTTCTACAAAAATAATTAAAGAAAACTGAAATATTGTAAGACGATGTCATGATATCAAAGGAGCAATAGTTTACGCTACAGTAAACATGTAGGAGTCGAGGTGTACATTTCATCCTACTTTTTATCAATTCACAAGCTTAAAATGAGCTTTTACAGCCGTTTGCTCTAGGTGGTCCAGCCTCCTTATACCACCCACACGTAGGCCTATCACGTTAACCCTGCCGTCCCCATGGCCGCGCTACCTGGGGGCACCTATCAGTACTAACGTCATTAGGCCCAGCCTCCCGGTGTCTGGGGGTCAAAGGTCAGACACCTAGACACGTGACCATGTGACTGGAGCTGGATCAGGTAAATCCGATGGTTAGATTCCCGATAGGTGGGAAGTGGTTTCCATGGTAACCGGCGGGTGTGAGTTGACGGGGTGGTAATCGCCGATTAATGGCTGGTCACATGTACATAAAAATGCAATGAAAAAGATCTATAGCTGAGTTCGGCGTGAATTGGATCAATGTGACTGAGAGCTTCATGTGGTGTATAGGTGGCAGAGGCCTAGATGTTGTCTTAGTTTGTATCCAGTCTAGTCTATGCAGAGATTAATTCTACAGGGGAGGTTTGCTTAAACTATAGGCGTCCAGACACCGTCAGCTATTCACGTCTGAACGCTACAAATGTGGCTTATGATACTCCAAACTAAACATGCAATTATTTATAGCTGAATTCCCGGTCTATGGCTATGTATACATTTTTATCGATGGTAATATTTAGCTACTGTACAAAATGTTCCGCATGTGACGTCCTGTATAAATTTATTAATCAATTTCTCAATTTTCCTATATTCATAATGCATTCAAAATATGATGTTATATACACTATATTGGAGGGTCATAACATGGGTAAGATAGAGAAGTGCCTCCCCCTCCCTCAATACAAGCACGTATAAAGAATATTAAGGAAAATGAAATGAACGACAGCAGCCTTTCCATTAGATTCTAGGTGGAATCCACACGGAATCTGCCCAATGTCTGGCAGCCGTGTTTACAGGCACGGACAGGGTTGTCTCTCTTTATCGGAGCAAAGACACAACCCACACGGACCGACTTTGCTTCCTCTCTAAATACAGAACCACCGCGTGAAGTCTGCAAATGTTGACCGAGAAAATAAAGCACAAATAGGCAAATAAAGGTCTGTGGCTAATTTTCAGCCAATGTTTCCAATTATCTGTTGTGTTTTGATATTTAAAAGCCAGGTAAAAGTTTCATATGGAAATTTTATCATAATAAATGTTTGAATGTATGAAGTATGCCTGGAAATATATTTTCTAAATGCCATACACATTGTGCAAACTATTTTTGCATGAAATCATGTAAATGGTATGAGCAAATAAAAGGTTCTCAAGTTATTCCTCAGAATCCAAAATACCTATTATACAAGCTTGAAATGGTGCACAGATGTTTAATAATTTTGAATTGCCAGCAACAAATAAAAGCAATCCGTGTTAGCTAGATACGTGTAGCATTTAGGGAATGAGATCTAAATTCCCTCTGTGCTAACAGAAAACATTCTCTGTCCAACAAGGAAAAAGCCAAAAGTAACAGGCAAAAATTAGCGGTACATGCTGCCAATACCACTGTTATTTTGTCCTCTGCTAAAAAGATCAACCTAAAAAGGAGCATGGAACAAGAAAGCCATTGAGCTAAAAATCCTAGAAAAAAACGTTGAAAGCTGCTATTTAACCTTGCACCCACAAGGTGCGGGTCAGAGCCGGTCGTTTTGGGGGCAATTAGGGGCGGTTTTTAAGGGCCTCTGTCAGAATGTAGTAAAAATCGGGGGCTGTGGGCATGTTTGGCGTCTGACTCTAAGACTGAAGTATTTGTGACCCGTGGGAGTGGGTGGACACAAACTATCTTTTTGTTAAAAGTGCCCCAGGTAGTTAGTATGACGGGAATACTGATGAATAGGGAGATCCTCCGGATTGTCTCTTTTCTTTTTGTCCCTTAAAACTTTAATCCCCCATAACTGACAAATTGATTAGAAGAAAAGTACGCAAAGGACAGTAATGGCTACTCTTGCAATTGGTTATGGAAAGAAATTCTGACGGTCATCGAAAACAAAGTCCAATTAGAACGTGTCTATTCGGAGAAATGTAGTAAACGTATGTCGTCAACCTAGGCCTGCCCTATCCTACATAAACAATGATGTGGAACCACTTTCTTTCCAAATGTGTTTACTCTCCCATAAAGGCACAAATTTAAGGTACACTTAAAAACAGACAATCTAAACTATATTTTAACTCGCTCATGTGTAGTTAATACTGTTTACTATCTATTCAGGCCACCTTCATTTTACAGTTAGCCTTGAGCTGTGTGGTCTTCCCATGGGGGGCCTGTTTGTTTATGTGTTTTCCTTTGGTATTGTGAGCACAAAGGAAAGCATGTTGCCCAAACACCATCACCTCGACCAAGGACCCAAGGAGAAACATGGCCGGAGCCCATAACCTTTGATCCCAGTCAACCATACACCTGACAAATGGCATATAGGTAGATTACAATGAGTATAGTCTCCTGTCGGCGTTTGTCTGCATGCAAGGTATTTATTTTTACAAGTGAAAGTATGACTTCAGCCAAAAGGTATGTTGGCTTAGGAGTAAGTAAAGTGTGCATTGCCATGGCAACGGCTTGTATTTCAAGGTGTCATGTGGAGAGAATCTGGGCGGTACTTTTCTTACAAATAGACAGGCACAGACACCCTATAAAAATATATACTGGCCCCCTATAGATCACACATATTGCCGTGTGTTTAAAAAAGTACGACTCCTTGGAGTAGGCCTACATCTACCCTAGATCTACTGAGGGTTCGCGCTGAATGCCCACCCTTCATGTTTTTCTCACATGTTCGGAGAATTCCTTCCTCCAGGTGAACGGACGATTTTTGGCGAGCTAGACCGCTCTTGTTCTTTCTCTTTTTTGTATTTTTGTCAATTCCTATTCGTGTTTTTTTTGCCTTCTACTTCAGGACCTCTACGGCCCTGACTATATATCCTGGGGTCCTGTGATATGATCTCCAGGAGGCCTTCCGCCTGCTCCCTCTCCAGAGCCCCATGCACCACGTGCAGGGAGTTCCTCTCTCCTAGCTCCCTGGGCGTCTGCTACCACTCTCACCCTAATGCCCCACCTCTCTACCCTCTCCGACGTAAATACCTACATTCCATGGAATGGGGGGTATATATGAACGCTTTGAAGAGTCAATTCTAAAGAGTAGAACATATTATACATGTAAACCCAACTCTATATCATACATAAAGGTTACTAGGCCCAATTATTTTATTTCCAAATGTTATAACGGTCATAAAGTAACCTAATACATGTAGGTCTACAGTGATTTATTAAGCTCCTGTTGCCCAATGAACTCTTTTAGATCTTCTAACGCCGTCTCGAACTCCAACGGCGGCCATGGTATATATATAAAGAGAAATCCAACCCACATGTTATATACTTATGTTAGGCATTTGTAAAGTGTTGGTATGTCTCTTAGTTTTAGATGGGTGGGGCTGCCATCAACATCCTGAGAGGATTTTGTGGAATGAGCTTAAGCCACATTGACCTGCAGCTGCTGCTAAATGGACCTATACCCTGCATGCCCTGTTTTTGTGATACAGGGGACATGTACATGTAGTAGATATACAACATGGGCCTATGATATAGCCTATTGTGTAGGGCTAGCATTCAGATACAAAAGTATAGTATAGGCCTAATCATCATGTCATATGACAGGTTCTGCCCACTAAAACATAATAATACTACTTTTACAATCATTGTAGGTCTATCCCCAAGTGCAGGACAATAGGTTAAAGTTAACAAAGCCATTTTGGACAGTCTACCTTTAATGAAAGGAATACTTAATAGATATAAGGTTCTTGTTAATTTTTTATAGCTGTCACACAAGTATAACAGATGATCCAAACAACAAGAAATTCAGGCTATGCCTATTGCCTAATATATTAGGCACTGATGATAAATTTTCATATAGGCCTAATTAAGAAAATGAGCAACAACCAATAAGGGCGACAGAGCTAACGCGTTCTGAACGCAATAAATAACCCGAATGTGTCCACTGGTAACCATCATATTAAGTGAGTGTTCTGAACATGTAAACTCAACTATGATAAACCTCCCATTACCGGTTCTAAATGAGAAAACGCCTTCCCACACCGGGAATCGAACCCGGGCCGCCTGCGTGAAAGGCAGGAATCCTAACCACTAGACCATATGGGATGGTTGAAAAGGTCCGGCTCGATAGTCCAACGGTAAGACGGACCGGTCGGCAGCACCCATTCAGCGCTGAGTCAGGCCCCAGTGCCCACCACATTAACCACCACGAGAATATGTATGGGCCTATTGCAAAGGCGCTTGCTTGTTTTATCACCCAGTGTCATCTAGAAGTCCCTAAATTTGTCCATGACTCTACCACATTACACTTCTAGGTGCCATTTCTAGTTGGTAAAGCCAGGATCATTACTTGTAATTCTATAGTATCAGTTTCAAAACTGGCTTCATAGTTTCTCATATCACTTGTTTATTGTCAACTGTGTATGTCGGTTTAAATAAATACTCGGGATCAATATACGTGTGTATATATATGAAAACAATAGTCGATAAAGTCCAGGTGGTTGGACACACTCCTACGGCGTTTTTTTTAAATTCACAACGTTTTCAAGTCAAAATAAACATATATCTAGACCCAGACTGTTTTCCTGGATTCCCTGTGCCCATTTTTTCATAGGGTGACATTATTGATAGGCTGTACAACCCTGTTGAACGTGACAGTAACCTCAGGTTGTTTTCAGAAAGTGTTGGAATGTCGGCATTCAGCAATTAGGAGACATGTTTTTTTAATTATTGGCGTCCGCTACAGAGGGGAAAGGGTCTGCAATGTAAAAGGGTCAATGCAACCACCTGACTTTGATGTAAAAAGTGAAATAAAAAAGTCGGAAAGAAATATTATTAATTGGCACGCCAGAGATAGCACCTGTAGACATGACATAATGTAATTCACCTATTAATATTAGTTCAGCCATTTAAATCTGCTGAATAATGAGAATACTTTTACTCTCTAATAGTATGAGATTGCGCTTAATAAAAGATAAGTACACGTTCTACTACGCTGATATGGGTTGCTGAAAAAATGTTGATCCGGAAAATACTATTACCATCACCCTGCCACGCCCCCCCCCCCCCCTCCCCATTACCATGCACCTCCCCATTCATACCATTCACCCTCCTCTGGATATGACAAAAAGGAGCATGCATTAAAATTTTAGCGAAAGATCTACAGACCGTCTATAGCACACCTCAACCTGTTAGATTCCAAATTGAATTAGCCAATTTCAATTGCACCTACCGCTTCAGAGACCGGAAGAGGCGTTGCTTCTTCTTCCACTTCCGGTTCCGCTTCCTCCACCCCGTTCTCGGCGGCGGCCTTTTCCTCTTCTTCCTTTCTTTTTGCTTCTTCCTCTGCTGCCTCTTCCTCTGCCTTCTTCTTCTCTTCTGCCTCCTTTGCGAGCCTGGCCCGACGCGCGGCTGGCGTCTCCTCTCCGATCTTCAGCGACTTGTCGTCGAAGGCGTCAGGGACGTAGCCGAACATGTTGGTGTTCAGCAGGCGGGATTTGGGCTTGGGGGACCCGACCCCACAGAAAATGGACCCCCTCTCCTCTTTGGGGGAAGGAGGGGGGCTGTTCTGAACCTTACCGGCCATTTCTGAGGTGAACGCAAACTTTTAATATTTATTTAGATTTCAGTGTTTCGAAGTTATTTTCAGTGCGCTGACTGCACTCAGATGTAAGCATGCAATTGTAAAGTAGAGCTCGTTTCAAGTGAGCAGTTTGAATTTAGCTTTGCCTTTGGTCTATTCCTAGAAATCCTAGAAGTGGGTCTGTTATGTGGGACGCGTCCGACGGCGCTGACTTCCTGGCGGGGACTGAGGGTCAATGACACAGCGGTCGATACAGTCAGACAGTAGTGGGCTGTGAGTGCAGCCTAACTATAGCCCTCCCTGTTCACAATATGGTCTGTGGACGAAGTGTGAGTGGCCACGAGTAATGAATAACAGAATGTTTTATTTATGGAGACACTATGTATATCAGCCGGCAGTTCCGAGAATTTCCTGGAAAATCCTGTAGATTATGTCACCGAGTCACGTGGGTCAGACTGACCTGATTAGACGCTGACGTGACCTGAATACAGGTTTCACGTTGTAATACTTGGACAAGCAAATGACGGTCAAAGAAACCACAAAAAGCTTCGTTGATATTGAAGATATACAGAAGTCTTGGAGGATGAAGCGTAGGCAACGTTGGACAAAACCTATTAATGGTATTCAAGTGTATGCAATGAGTGATATGCCGGTGATGTGATAGCAGATGCCGGTAGTATGGCCCCACGTTGAGTATCTATACTGAGTATCCGTGCAGGAGCTATCCTATATCTCTAAGTGTCGGGGCCACTTAATTCTGTAATTCCAAAGATGATGTATCAGTTAAGCCGTTTAAGAGCTACTCACGACCGACGACTCACTGAAGAGGTGCTCAATGACTAACCGGAAGTACACAATCCAGACGGTCTAGTAAATATACACAGGTCTATAGTACAGCTAGGGCCTTGAGGGGTCTGGGACACATGTAGGAGCACATGGGGGTCTAGAGTCACAACACAAAGAGGTACGTCGTGAGCTGAGCACTACCACAAGGAGCTGCTCGCATAATGAAACATAGCATTACCCAGATATGCTCACCGAGTCACTCTGTAGTACTGGTGATGTCAGGCCTTGACCGTGGTTATCCCAGATTGACCTCAGTGGTAGATTAGATCCTGAAGGCCTGTCAATAGGGCCTTTTCTGTATGTGAGTCCCTAGGTTGAGTATGCCCCTGGCTGGCTGGTTTTAAGTGGGGAGGTAAACTCCAGGTGGGACCTGCCGGGCGGTGAAGGTGAGTAGCAGGCACAGGAGGAGGAGGAGGCTGGGTAAAGGTGTAGTGGTAAAGCCGGTCGCACGTGTGTTGTTGACGGCAGGCTAGAGACCTGTGGGCCGGGTACTCCTAATCCTATCCAGTGGGGACGTTGTGGGAGAGCAAACGGGATGGTTTTAAATCTTCTGCTCCAGCGGGTAACCTGTTTGCAAGAAGGACAGTCCTTACTCCAGGGTGTCTCCTGGTGCAGGGCAGAGGTCCGTGGGACGGCTGGTTCACCTCAGATGGGACTCACCGGCCCGCGACTCCAGGCGACGACGACGACGACGACGTTGGGACCTACTCCTACCTCACACCGCGTGCTGAGCGGCGGACCACTTTCAAACGCTCGGTCCCGGGCCCCTCGCTCCCCCCACCCCCCGGCACGCCCCCCTTCCTCCCGCATCTCATTACCATGGCTACGTCATCTGGCCAGACTAACTCCCCCCCCCCCCCCAAATCAAGTGACAGCTTCTAGACTGAGAGCTCTCCAAACATGAGTATTGTTATAATTTTACAATAGAAGGGTCCAGGGATGACTATGAGTGTGCTTGGAGCGTACGTCAAGATGCGGCCCTGGAGAAATCAGTTTCTTCTCTTGCGTGGGTCCTATAGCCAACAATATAGGCTAGTCTACTAGAGCAGATCATATAGGAGTTCTATACAAAAGAGTAACCACAAGTTTCGAGATGCTTAAATAGAATTAAGATTTTGTGGGTGGGTGTAAGGGAGAGCGGAGAACGAACTAGACCGTAATATTTCAAATTTGGACCAAAAGTTGTATATTTTTGGTGAGGGGTCAGATTGGACTGCATAGATCCCGATACCACAATAGTGATAGGCTAACATACAGAGCTGTTGGATCTCTATTGGGAGGGAGGGGGGGTGGTCAGCCTTTCCACCCAGCCTAGATTATAGACCCATATGGCTGGGGGCAAATGGGCCCCCGGGGAAATCAATCAATAGGCCTACAAGTAATGCATCATGGGCAGTTTCGGGTATCCGGACATTATATAATACCAGGTGGAGTGTCAGTGTGTACTACAGAATATCATAATGTAAATGAGTCCACGAAATTAAAGAAATTGAAAGAATGAAACAAAAATGTGTCAGTGTTAAATTGATTGCGGGAAACAAATGCGTTGATTTGTCGGGTGTCTAGGAGGAGTATGAATCATTCCCAAACAAAGGTCTGATAAAGAGGCCTGAGGAGGGTAATTTATTCCGTGGGTACAGTTCTACGAGGATCGTAAACCTGTCAGGAGGTTCTTTGTATCCATCAGGCGCAGGTGGCCATGATCAGCATCTCCTCATTTACATATCAGACCACGCCCACTTTGTCTCAATGACTCAGTCTCAGGGTCAGGGATGCGTGACTCAGGATCAATGCAATTTCTCGCCTTTTAATTTGATAAATGATAGTAAATGTAAACAAAAGCAACGTCATTTTGCGTTGTTTCTATATGTTATACGGCTCAAGTTGTTTATCAACCTACCAGGATGGAGGTTTTGTAATATAGAGGTTTACCATTTGATTAAACAGTACGTCATGGAACTTCGTGCATGACGCTTTATAAAATAACCTGTATATCGTGGTGCTACATATATATCTATAAAAGTGCATCCTTTATGAATCCATGCATCCTGCTCATGGGTCAGACATAAAACCGTTGCGGAACAGAGCAGAGGATATGAGACCATAACCGTTTGTGTTTACAACAAAAACTAATCAGTGGTGGATCCGGCAGGAAGACGAACGTGCCCCCGTGACCCTATACATCACGTAATGTGGGGAATAGAAATGCTGCCTCCCTGGTACATTCTATATTACCTTCCCAGATACCGTGCTTCAGAAAATTGTCCATTTCCGTCATCAATTTACAAAAAAAAAGAAGTATTGCGCTAACGTGAAATATAATAAATGTTATATAATGTCCCCACATAGCAACTTATTGTATTGATTCAGTATGGCACACGCACATGTTAATTGCCATCTCATATTACGACACTAAATTTTAGAGTCAATGAATTTACATCAATAACTCTGGAGAAAAAATCACTTTTAGGTCGAATTTTACATCAGAATTATCCGACCATCCCCGCAAAAAAGGAGCGCAACTGTTCTTATTTATATCATATCACAAAACAGCGCTATGATGCAGTGCATGTGGCGCATGTGATAAAAAAACACCATATCAGTACCATCTCTGAGCTTACCATTCGAGTATTTGGTATCTTGATGGCACTAACGCAGGCTGCGTCTGGTACCTACTGTGCCACCTGTCTCCTTGACATACGGCGTACGTTATGGTCCATATCTAACCGTCTGTATTACGTTATAGGGGCATTGTGTCACCATCTGGTCTCCCCCCCTCTCACTCTCCCCTCATCGAGAAGCCAGCGTCCCTCTTACCACCCCCTTTTCCCCTCGGTTGTCCAGCGCATATCAATAATTCACCGGGGGTTTGTTTGCCCACAGAGGACAGGGGGTCGGGGTACCACGGGGTCGTAATACTGCGTGTGTGCACGTGTGGTGGGGTGCACGTGCCGGTTGTGTGATTTTGATTATTCTTCCGGCTAGTGAGTCATTGTGATCAAGGTTCAAGGGTCGCCTAGAGAGGGGCTATGTATAATATATAACTAAGACCGGAGCCCAAAAGTGGCGGATCTAGAAGTTTGGGAAAAAGGGGGAGGGGGGCACACTTTAGGAAAACATTGCTAAATTTTACATAAAAAGTTTCCCCCAAAAAAGGGCCTTTTCATAACCAAAGACGCTTACGATAGGTGACTGCGCCGTTCCCTTATGCCTAAGCGAATGGAAATACCGTCTTTCCAACAGTTCTTTCATACATGATTATGATAAATGATAATATGATGACAAAGAAAGTGATTGAGAAAAAGTGACCATATTGAAGGTCCATAGAAAAAAAAACATCGTATAACTACACTGAATTACATGATATGTGATCAAAAAATATATGGTAAGATAACTATGTGGAATCGTAAACGTAGAAAACTTGAAAAGTTACCTGTAGGCCTACATTCCAGCACTTGGAACTTTAGAGGATGAACCTGAAAGGAATATACAATTGGAATCTATAATGAAACCTCGTCAAACTTTTACCAGAAAGATTGTGAGGTAATAAGAAACAATTCCACTGAAACATTTTGTCAATTTGGAATTATAAGCTTTTATCTGTTTCAGCATGAATTACCCGCGGGAATAACCCAGTGGGTTTAAAGCTCACACGAAAAGAAATGTTTCAAGATTCAGATAACCTGCTATACTCTTATATTGATGTCTGTATGAAAGCTGGCTAGGGTCTTACATGACCTATGCACTTAAACAATGGGCTCAAGGGCTATTTCTGGAAGTGCGAAGCCAGTCTCACACTCTAAGTGTGAATGTGCATGAGGCAATACTGGACAAAACTGATGACGTCATGTGAGGCACTGGCACTCCATTATAACCAATGGACAAAACTCAATTGCATGTTGCTCATAAAATATAATTCAGAATACTTTGTAATTCTCAGAATTCATAGCTATACGTAAGTTCTATACCTATGTATTTTTGCCTAATTTTTCAAAGAGTAGTTTGAGGATTATGAATTTTCAAACATGACCCTTAGCAATGCACTAGGTCGGCCTAATGCCTCCCGTGATGTCACAGCCCATTGTTTACATCCACCTTCACACAGAGAGGCGTGAACAGCCTGACCTCCTGTCAAGTCCTTATTCAGTCTATTTTTGTAACATAAACCTCAATGATATATGTTTCCTTACATATATAGTTAATTTGATACATTTTGTTTGATTCACAACGTTCTAAATGGCCTTTTCGCGTCATCTTTAAATTAAGAGTAACAAAACGTACATGTATGCATCTGCATTTAGGACAGAGAGGGGTCTTCGTGCCTTTCAGTCATTTGCCGATCAATAAAAATGAAAATAAATGAAAAAAAGCGTAATGATTGTAATTATCAACCGACTGCTGCGGGGCATGCAATCAATTAAGGGAGTGTCCTAATGAGTCAAAGGTTACCCTCGGCGAGGTGATCTCTATTTATAGTAAACGAGTTGGGAAAAATGAGGTCAAGTTAAGGGAGGGAAACATGACCTGGGCTCTGATGAAACCATTATAATTTCCACTGACAGACGAATCATTAAACATGAATAACCAAAAAATAACAACAAAAAACCACCTCGGGGCATTGTGTTTTTTTTTCTTTTGCAGCGGAAAAAGTTGATGAATTACAAGATCAGCATGGGGTTGCTAATAATAGATTCCTCTCGACACATTCACATTGGAATTCAATGCCTGCGTCTGGGTAATTGTTATCGGCCTCGACTATCGAACCATACTCTGATGTATTGATCTCGGAATTATGTCACATACTTATAGCATATGCGGTATAATGTGTCTCGCCAGACAAATGTAAGAATTACAACAATCATGTCTACTTATGTTTGCTCATAAACCTATTTCAGCTTGCATTAAAGGTCAGATAGATTTGAGCTATGTTGATAAACTTCTGTAAGTTATAAATTTCAATTACATGCACATGACATATTTCTATTATTTCCTTATACTTTTTGCCCTTGCTGAATTCTTTCAATAGCTGTTTATCATATACCATATGGGGATATCGTCACGGTCCGTACCAGCTTCAAGAGCCGACCCAGCTTCATGCCCGGATCTTCTTTATATCCTCTAAA
Organism: Lepidonotus clava; assembly: GCA_936440205.1. Taxonomy (NCBI): domain Eukaryota; kingdom Metazoa; phylum Annelida; class Polychaeta; order Phyllodocida; family Polynoidae; genus Lepidonotus; species Lepidonotus clava. The sequence continues at coordinate 38,689,240 of OW387141.1, forward strand.
TATATAGTGTATTCTTATTGTATTGCTAATGTCTAATTCCAATTGTCATGGAAATATCAGGACCATACCAAATATCCAAAATACCCCTCATCCCCTAGAACGAGTTGACATTCTTTATGAGTTTTATCATTGTATGTTCTTCTTTTGTTTTTTCTAAGGTCATTATTTAATTTGATTATTTGGTTTCAAAAATGGAAAAACGTCATCAGATACATTCAATACAAAGTTGTCTCCTGATTCATTGCTCCCACTCGAAACCATGGTACTGTTATTCCTCCATAAAGGACAATTCTAACTTTTAATTTCAATGTGCAAAAATATTATCATAGCCTTATGGATGTTCGCCCGTTGACACGCTTAAATGTATCCGAACTGACATCTAGTGGCGAGTCTCAATCGTTTAAATACATGCAGAGTCCCCTAACGTTGAATATGAAAGCTGTTGGTGGTGGTGGTGGTGGTGGTGGTGGTGGGGGGGGGGGGGGGTTGCACTTGGATAGATCATATATAGATACTTTTTGGGCGGGAGCATGATTGAGTTTACGATATAAAAAATACTTCGTGAACATCACAAACTGCCCCTTTTATATCCATTTTTACGAAAGCGGAAACACCCTGGGCCAATACTGAAGCCTGAGTGAATGAAGGAAGTTTTTACTTTTAGAAGGGCGTTGTACCTAGTTATAATATAACTCATGCTGGAGTTACCTCAATGCTAAAGGCTTGGAAATATTTGTTCCCCTTTTTTTAAATTATACAAAAAAATAATAAATTGTTGTGTTCGGCCAAAATAATAGGGTTCGCCGGGGAACCTGAAGACAATAATCTTTTCTTTTTGGCCTTAACCCACTTCCCAATGCACCGTGAACTTCCAGTAGTTATATGATGACGATGATGATGATGATAATTAAAATTGTAAGATTATGTCAAACCAGATCGATGTCAAGATCGGAATTTCAAATTTGAGATGTATTCTAATAGTGGTGTCTGTTGGTCATTTTTAGTGAAATCGTTACACGGTGGATAAAAGCATCAAATTTGGTATGAGACACCTCTAAAGCATAACTATCAAATCTGGAAGGGGAGCCACTTTGAAATATTGATAGGATGGATGTGGGGGCCAAAAAACCAATATGGCCGACTTTTGCTACAAAAAATCTTATATCTCAGCTTCTCAAATGACTAAAGAGACATAATTCGTGTCAGAATCAGGAGATTATGGATCAGGGAATTTAATTATTTACATTTTAAGTCACTGCAGAAATCCAAAATACAAGATGGCTGACCAATATTGAGAAATAATATAGACAATTGGAAATGACTCCAATATCAGTTGTTTATAACCTAGAGGCAGGCTAGAAAAATTCGGCCAAAATTCTGGTTGTCAGTCTCAGAGGACGACCATAAGCGCAAATCTGGTTGTCCACGCACAGCTTTAGGTTGTCCACAATATAGAGATATTTTATAATATTTTAACAGGTTATGAAAATAGATAGACAAGAATATTTTAAAGCTGAATATTTTAGTGATCAATACAAAATATCTGGTTGTCATGAGGACGACCAGAAATCATTTTCTGGTTGTCCTCAGCTATTTTCTGGTCGTCAAGGACACGCGAACACGCAGATTTTCCTAGCCTGAGAGGGCTCAATAGATATAATATTCATCCAATACAAAACCACAAAGTTCAGAATGGCTGAATTTATTAGTATGATACCTTTGACAATGACCGCTGGATTCCAAAATAATTCAAAAGAAAGGATATAAACTTTACTCTTTTGCCACAAGGTTTCTTGATTTCATTTGATATAATGATTCCCTGGGACCCCTTCATTGAATTTTAAAGGGGAGCCACCTTGAAATATCAACAAAACCCCGATGGGGGCCAAAAATCCAAAATGGCATACTTTCAGTGAAATTATGTTATATCTCAGCTTCTAAAATGCCTAGAAGCAAATTGCTAGTGTCAAAATTGGGAGATTAGATTACAGGGAATTCAATTATTTGCCTTTGGAATCTACACAAGACAGGCAATAAATTTGGTTAAATATCTCAAATTCCAAATGCTTAAAACATGAGAAATTTGCCAAAACTTCATTTTGATATTTCAAGGTGGCTCCCCTTCTAGATTTGATAGTTATACCTCAGAGGTGCCTCATACCAAATTTGGTGCTTGTATCCACTCTGTAACGATTTTATTTTTTAACAGACCCCACTATAAAAAGGTGTTTTTGCAGGGGAGCGTGTCACTGATTTAAGAAATGGCGATCCTAGTGTCACTTAATTGCTAGAAGAAAGAAGAAAGAAATCATACATACTCTAGCTATGTGATTTGAAGCACAACTCCCTCTAAATGCCTATTTTGTACATACAGGCTCTATCTCAAATTTCATGTCTCCACATCAATAGTTGAACCGAGACCGAGTCATCTCTACTTGGATCTCAGGGGAAGAACCACCTCCCCCTCTATGCACACACTGACAATAAACTCCTTCACAAAATGTATGGAATCATGTCTTAACATTCAGTCTGCTGTCGCTAGACATTAAGGGGCCAAGATCAATAAACTGTCATGATTCATTTTGTTTTATGCTGCTGTCTTTTGAAAATAAACCAGGAAGCAGTTGTGACAACATTTCATGGTTAACTCAACTTTTGATACAAACTGAAATGGGCTATTACTCTCTAATCATTTTAACATGATAACCTAAATCAAGGCTATTTTCTACTTCCGGCATTTTGGTTAATACACTACCAAATTTGTTGTGCACAACAAAGATATTTTAAAAGTACATTAAGATCAAGGTCTGTCCATAAATGATGTCACACACAAGCGGATGAGTGGGCGGGTTGAACGGTGTGGCACTGCCTGAAAACAGGCCTTATTTTCACATTTAAAACAACCAATTCAGTGTGACGGGTGGGGGTGGGGGGTCCTAAAAGTACCCTGAAAAAGTGTGACATCCTATATGGACGGCCCTTTTTAGGAGCTCTAAGAAGCCAGACTCATGAATTCTATCTAAATGCAAAAGCTAAATGATGAAATAATCAATTCAAATAATTAATATTTAGCACGTTGTCCCGCGCCAGAGGTATCTCCAGCACTGGATCATTACTGTGACAATTTTGAGCAGCCTATTTCAAACAGAGTCAACGACTGAGACAGTTAGACGATCAGCGGTGAAAAGCCCAGAGCAACTTTAATCATGATCTTAAATACAGAATAGCGTGAGAGCAGGTTCCCTGCTCACCCAAACAATTGTCAATAATTGTCATTTGTGGAATAATTGTCTAGGAATTACAGCCCTCTAGACAATACACTTTCCATCAATTACGACAATAATAAAATGATGACGTGAGACCAATTTGATATATTCTCATAACAAATTGAGGGTCTACGTACTTGTCAGAATACCAAGAGTGATATTTTATATGCTTATACTAACGGTAACATAAGCTTAGGTCTAACCTTAATGCGACGTTCACTGCATGCAGTCCCATATTATATATAGAATGGGGGGTGGTGAACCAACATACTAATTAAGTACATAAAGCATCACAATAGTCAGTTATAAGTAAATACAGTTATAACCACTAGCTATATAATGACATTATAAAATATAATTGTATTATAATATGAAGTATTTCTAATTTTGCAGGATATATTTAATGCTTAACCCCACTCAGAATATATAATACTGCGAGGAGCAAAGTTACACTCAGTGGTCACAACAATCCCGCTGTGTCCCACTTTCCCAGCCATACATCAAAACAGTATCTGATAACCCAGCGCTCTGTAACTAGACACATTCCTAATGAAACGATACAATCAAAACATAACAGTTGATGAAGTACGCCATTAACTCACCATTTAGAATGTCTTAAAATATATCCAAAATGCCCGACAATATACCCCAATGCTACATTCCTTCCTCACATATCTTAACTTTTATCTCATAAAAGTTAGAAGCCGTTATATTTAAATCTTAAACTTCAACAGTCCTCTTAAAAATCTGACCACTCGACTTACACAATCTCGGAATCTTACTTGGTTCAATTTCAACTTGCTTGGTTGTTGTTACATCCTTGTTGATAACGTTCTTCTTAAATTTTGTAATAATTAACTTTCGATTATACCAAACAATAAAACTCAAGACTCCAACAATAAAGATCACACTCCATATTACAGACTGTCCATATGTCTCATGCCATGCAGGACCTATTGGCAATTCATCAAGCGTAGTCTTAACTGCGTGGATGGTAACACGATCTACAATCTTAAGATGATCAAGTAATTTACTATGAACCTGTCTAGGTATCCTGTACGTAACGTTTGGAAATGCTATGATGTGGTACCGTTGATCAAAATTTGAAATAAAACTGGTCACTTGGTGAGTAATTATATCAGCAGAATGTATGTTACATCCCTCCTTAAGGTGCCACAACTCTACACCTTGAATAGTATGAGTATAAGTCTTACCACCTAAACAATAAATCTTAACAGTACGCGGAATATGAGACTCTAAAATAAACTTATTTCTAGACCAAGGGTGAACACTAAGATTTTCATGCAACTTAGAAACCTCAATAGGACAAGCAGAATTTGACTCACCTATTAAATCCAGTTCACACCCTTTTTGTTCAAGCACTTGAACATCACATACCTGAAGAGATCTACCCTTGCAGCTACCTGGTACAAATAACTGAGTCCTCTCGTTATTAATAGCAACCAATTTGCGTGGGGCTAGTCTCTCAGATAAGTTATTCTTAAATATAGGGAAGGTTGTCAGGCGCCATAAGTAATAAACATCAGGCTCAGAAGCCCATAAGCATACTTTGAAAATAAGCCTTTCAGGTTCAGCAACTACAAGCTTCACATAAGTATTCTGATAATACCACATAGTATTTTGAACATCACCATGCTTGGACAAATGATGTAACATGTCACTTAATTGAGTCTCTGATACAATGTCCTCCGATAATCGACCATGCTCAAGCGCTACCCTCGCATTACAGAAATGCGCGCGCTCCTGTCTATACTCATCTGCGGCAACCTCCAGCGCAGTAATCCACTGATCAAAGTGACGCGCCACTCTGATCTGGATAATTCGAAGTCGGAGCATGTCGAGATTTCCTATGATGCCACCAAGTCTTTCAGTCACGTGACTTATATAACGCTGTAGTCTCTCAATGTCCTCTCGGTTCTCCTTTGAATACTGCCGAGTCAAATTCACTACACTTAAAAGTTGTTGTTGGTTGTGATAAACAGTGTTGACATTTAACATTGCCTGGTCCACTTCTGCCTTCAGTGCATCCACTTCTGCATCAGTGGCCAAACCAAATAAAGTATGTCCTAAGTCACCAATCAAATCAATGAGGCCCAAAAGCTTTCGGCTTCTCCTAATAGATGTTATAACAGGTGAGCCAACTTCTTGGCCAAAGAAGTCAGCATCAAGCCGATTCAGTCTCTCCACGGTATTGTTGTAATCACCATAAGAAAACCATTTGATGTTACAATTGGCATGTATTCGAATGTCCCTAACCCATGCCTGCACGGGCGGTACCTCCGGAGCATGAATAGCAATCACAACTGTCCATTCTGCTTTCAACACCCTAGCCTCTCCAATCCTTTCGGTGATAAGTCCATCCTTAATCGGTGTTCGTATGACATTCGCAGCTCCAAGAACCATTAGACTGACTAAGACTAATAAGACCTGGTGCATCTTACTTTTTGTATGGGCAGTACCGACGTTTAAAAGGAACATAATCCACTGCCCACGGTCTACTCCTCTGAGACCTCCTTAAATTTTGAACTTCAGGGACAATAGGGGGTTCCTCAGTGTCCATTAGCTCTGATGTATCCGATGTTGTTGGTACTCCGGGAGCAAGTGCCGGCAAGGGAGCGGGAGGTGGTGTATTAACAGGGATGGGCGTGGTGACAATGGTCGGTGGTGTTACTTGATCCACATCATTCTCGTGACTCGGCGGTGGTGGAGCAGCCCGCCTGACTGTTGTGAGTTGTTGCGGTCTGGTTCTGTAGTATCGGGTCACTCGTGGTTTCACGGAGATCCAGTCACCATCAGCATTCACAAGTTGCAATTTGTCCCTATTATACACCTTCACTTTCCCTACCCCATTAATTGGTTTGCACCATACCACATTCCCTCGCATCCTTGTCACTTCACGTGGCATATCCCACTTAGAGTCAAATGGAGCTCTCTCATATGCTCTCGGTAATACCCTGTCTCCTACTTTGAGCGTCAGAGCATTAGCACGTTCAGTGGCATCGTTGAAATAACGTTCCTTTGCTTTTTGCGTATTTTTGCAGGCCTCATGTAGTGCATCCCCCATCCGCTCTAAGCGTTGTCCCAGCACAGTTGTTGATTCTGGGGCTCTATTAGTTGGATACCGAGCACGCCTTCCATATAGGAGATAGAACGGAGAGTAGCCTGTAGTTTCAGATACAGATTGTCTGTAAGCTAGCAACGCGGATCCAAGATGTTCTTCCCACGTTGAGATGTTGTTATTCACTAACTTACGTAATATGTCCTTAAGACTCCGATGCCACCTTTCCAATTTCCCGTTGGTCTGAGGATGGTATGGAGTGGTTCGACGAACCTCCACTTCTAACTTACTTAGATAGTCCTGCACTGTGGCGTTAGTAAATTCAGTGCCGTTATCATGTATCATTATAGTGGGAACACCATGTCGTGGGATAAAGTCACGTGATAGTTTTTGAACAACTGCTTCCCCTGTCCTATTTGAAATAGGATAGGCTTCCGCCCATCCAGTAGCATGGTCCAGTAAGGTCAGTAAATAAATGTTACCTTCGACCGATTTGGCCAGTGGACCCACCAAATCCATACCCACGATTTCTCCGGGGTAGGTTGCTGTAGGCATGCCCACCGGTTCCGATCACATAGAATGGGGCTCATTCATTTGACAAGTCTTCCTCCTCCCCGTCACTATCATCATCGTCGCCATCGTCATCACTCTCCTCAGCCATTTTTAAAATGTGTAAGGTCACTCACCGGTTATATATGAGTTCTACCATATATATATTGGGGCCTGAGAAGATCGCCTCTTAACCTTGTCACCATCACGAGCCTGGATCCGCCATTGAACCATCATGAGCCTGGATCCACCATTGCGTCACACCCTCCCAATCACTGGATGTTGGGGAGTATCAAACTAGACACTGCAGCACCCCGCAATCACAGTGATTGATATCACCACTAATCACCCAATCTCAGTATCATCTCTGCCCTTTGCATGAAACAGGTCGCGCCGTGGGGAGCCAAAAATGTCCCGCGCCAGAGGTATCTCCAGCACTGGATCATTACTGTGACAATTTTGAGCAGCCTATTTCAAACAGAGTCAACTACTGAGACAGTTAGACGATCAGCGGTGAAAAGCCCAGAGCAACTTTAATCATGATCTTAAATACAGAATAGCGTGAGAGCAGGTTCCCTGCTCACCCAAACAATTGTCAATAATTGTCATTTGTGGAATAATTGTCTAGGAATTACAGCCCTCTAGACAATACACTTTCCATCAATTACGACAATAATAAAATGATGACGTGAGACCAATTTGATATATTCTCATAACAAATTGAGGGTCTACGTACTTGTCAGAATACCAAGAGTGATATTTTATATGCTTATACTAACGGTAACATAAGCTTAGGTCTAACCTTAATGCGACGTTCACTGCATGCAGTCCCATATTATATATAGAATGGGGGGTGGTGAACCAACATACTAATTAAGTACATAAAGCATCACAATAGTCAGTTATAAGTAAATACAGTTATAACCACTAGCTATATAATGACATTATAAAATATAATTGTATTATAATATGAAGTATTTCTAATTTTGCAGGATATATTTAATGCTTAACCCCACTCAGAATATATAATACTGCGAGGAGCAAAGTTACACTCAGTGGTCACAACAATCCCGCTGTGTCCCACTTTCCCAGCCATACATCAAAACAGTATCTGATAACCCAGCGCTCTGTAGAGTAGAGGAGCCGGTTTTGACGCATTAATGACGGAAAATTAAACAATATCATAATAATTAGGGGTAAAATTAAACCATTTAATAATTATTAATCTGAAAATAGTTGAATAACACTGGTTAACGTAATCATGAAAGAAAAATCTGAAGTTTGAAATTTTTTTCATTATATTTTACTATATTCCTTTTACAGGTTAATTCTTCAGTTTTGACGCACCTGGTGCCTATTTTGGCGCACCTAGTCATCAGTTTTGGCGCACCAGATTCTTTTTTTGGCTTATCTATCAAATTTTGATAAAACTGACAAATAAATGTCAAAAAGATGGATGAAGGGTCTCGACTATACTGTGAGTAGACATAAATTCAGGCATATGGTGCTGGATTTAGTACAAACTGTCATTAGAAGATGGTTGTCAATCATTTATGGCCAAACCATAAGTACCACCCTATAGACCATAAGTATACCGGGTATTCATATTTAGGGCTAGTGGCTTTATGAGTACCAGATAAACGTTTTATCATAATTCCAAAAATTCAAAGTGGATATTAACTATAAAGGCCATAATAGGTTCATTTTGTTGTCTTTAAAAGATTAGAATACTTTACCCTGAATTTTTCATTTCATTTTTGGAAAATTTAGGAAAATTCGGAAATTTAGGAAATTCAAAATGGCGGAAATGCGCGAAAATTGAATCATATTGTATTTTCTGTCTTTAGTTTTCACGCAGGGGTCTAGTTTAAAAAATATGAAACAAAATGCAGCATTTAAAATCGTGTATGCTAATAAATGACTTTAAACTCATACATAAGCATTTTTGTGCATTAAACTGCAATATTAGTTAGAGAAATTAATTTTGATAGTTTTAATTAAAGAAATCCGTGATTCATAAGCTTTTCAGTGATTTCACTGAAATATTTAAAAGTAGATGCAGTTTTTGCCATAAAAATTGATCATTTTCATAAAATTTGATCAAAAATAATCATAAAATCGAAACAATTTACTGCCCATTGCTCTTAAATGCAAAACATCTTGAATGAGAATTTTAAAGACCCTTAGAGCAGTGATATAGCTTCAGGTGCGTCAAAACTAGAGCTGCGTCAAAACTGGCTCCTCTACTCTAACTAGACACATTCCTAATGAAACGATACAATCAAAACATAATAGTTGATGAAGTACGCCATTAACTCACTGTTTAGAATGTCTTAAAATATATCCAAAATGCCCGACAATATACCCCAATGTTACAACGTGGATAAGTGGAAGATATACATTCTATCCATGGTATTTTTCAGATTTGTCCTGTTATTAGAACTACTTTTTAAACAACTTTTCCAAAACCCCTTCTGGGCAGAGCATTTCAATATATCTTTTCTAGGCGAATAAGCTATCTGTGCTGGGGGGGGGGAGTTAATATATTCCGAAGGCTGAGATCAAGGGAAAGTACTAGTAGATCTGGATAGATCTACTCTTACTGTTCATCAAAATAGATTAAGTGTGAAAATAAGATTCAGAATATATCTAATTATGATTTATCTATTATGATTTATGTGGTCAGTTTGCCAATAGCTAGTATACAACCATCACATCAACCGGTAGGTTTTCAGTTACATTTTAATTTATTGGCATATAAGATATGCAAAGGAAATTAAGAAACTCAATTAGAATTACAATGGCGATATATGCTGCCTGTCTTTTGAGAAGGTCTGTGGGCAAACAGATTTAATGTGACCCCACTTTCCTTTTTAAGTTACCGCCGTATATTGGAATAACAGGGACATATATAACTTATAAGGCCAAACAAAAAAAATTGTTTTGTTCAGGTAACCCTACCTACCCTAAATTTTTGGCCCTACCCTAACTTTTTTTTAGGAAATTTCTAATTATTTTTTTTCAGAATCCAAAGAATTGACCTAAAGTACCATGGAAAACCATAAAACAGCACATGGATACTCAGGGCATGTATCTTAGATGCTAAAAATGCTTTTTGAGAATATTTGGGTTATTTTTTTTTATTTCAAACACTGGCTGGGTCTCTTTGGCAAGTGAAAAAAAAAAGAAAAAAAAAAGAAGTTTTTTCGACCTACCTACCCTATTTTTTTCGACCTATGTTACCTGAACACAACAATTTCTTTGGTTGGCCTAAGCTATCCTTGTCTCGTAGACTAGAGTTGGGGTAACTCAAATAAGCAAGAATTTCAATTATATTTGTCTATAGTATAGACATTCACAAAGTATTCGTCCCTGAATATTGCCATTCCTGAAGCTGAACAGGGGAGGGGCTTGCGGCGCAGGTTACTTTGTCTATATCCCCAAGTACTGCTTAAGCATTATCATTTCTTTAATGTTATCAAATGACAGATTTGCAGGTCTGCCAGCCAATCAAAAAGCTGTATTTCAGGGCAAAATGAGGTCAGACATCTAATGTTGGGCTGATACAGTTAGTGAGTGACAGGCTTTACCATCCATGACCATGCATTGGTCCCTATGGGGAAAAGACCAAAATATAAGCCAATAACATTAATTATTTTAGGAGCAATCTGTCAACCAAATTACTTTGGTTAGATCTACTTTTGTAATAAACAACCGTCTTCAGGGAATAAGCACAGAAGCAAGTTGATGGTGAACTTCATTGTTGGTGTAAACTGGGAAGGGCTTATTTCAGGAGTTTTGTCTGAGGCTGAGCCTGAGCCAGGCTGAGGTCAGGAAGTAACGTTACTCAGTCAGTGACGCCTGACGGTACCTTCATTCAATCACAGAACAGTACTGCACGTGTCGTGTAGTTCTGTGCTTCAACCAAGACTTTAGTTTTCGAAATCAAGTCAAACTACTTACCATTTCACTGCACAGTCCAGATAGTTCTTACAATAATCTCAAAAACCGCTGTCAAGTGCAAAACGCGCACGTGTCGTCTGCAGCATCGTCTGCACATGTTTTGTTTTGGCCAACTTTCGTTCTATGTCGTAAACAGACCAACGGTTCGGTCATTTCGTACTAAAACTTTATATTAAAGTAGACAGCTTTATGATTCATATAAATGATTGATAAAATGTATTTAATTCGTAATAAAGCTGTTCTATCGTTAAAACCCATATTACGACATAACTTCCGCTACTGCCATATAACCTACTTCCGGTCTTTTCCATCCTGAAGCCATCTTGGACCGTGGGTATGTGAAGACTTATATTTTATATCGGCCAATATCTGGCAATCATGTTGACATCCATTACTTATATTACTTTGACAATAAATACTATGTTTCTGTGATTGTATAAAGTATTTGGTAACGCTGCATTTTGAATATTTATTGAATACGAGCCCCCTGAACTTGACGTATACACACATGTCGGACCGGTTTGTTGGCATTTGACAGAACCTAACGTGATACTACGGAGCGCAGATTCAGCTGTTTTGAACCGCGTAAATATGTCACAGCGCAGGGAACTATTGTTAAAACTGTATGACCGGACTGTGAATGTTGTCAACACCGGAGTCATGTCCTAAATATTAACTGTAAAGTTGTAAGTTTGGCAATCGGGGCCCGATTGTGAACGGGAGAAATGTCAACAAATGTGTCAAGTGCTTAGTTCTGACAGCGGGGAGGGCAGTGTCACTTGCCACGCGCTGATCAAAGGCAAAGCTACGGTATTTAGCATGTAGATCAACAAATACATATTGTTTTTGTGATCCCCCACTGATACTCGCAACTATTAAAAATGTCAGATTTTTTGTACAAGATTGTTGTCATAGCAATTCCAAGCGATATTGAATATTTTCTGTGATGTCATGACTCATGTGACACGGACTGACCAGTTTTCGTGTTTGACCTGATTGTAATCAACAATATATCTCTTTTTTTCAGGTCACCGCCAAGATGGGTGCCTATAAGTACATACAGGAGCTTTACCGCAAGAAGCAGACAGATGTTATGCGCTTCTTGTTCCGCGTGAGGTGCTGGCAGTACCGTCAACTGTCTTCAGTCCACCGTGCACCCCGCCCTTCCCGCCCAGACAAGGCCAGGAGGCTCGGATTCAGAGCAAAGCAGGGTAAGCTTCAAGCATAATGATCTTCCTATTAATATCTAACTTTCTCCATTATTGAGCACCTATGTCTGATCGCCTAGTGGCTCCTGCCATGTCGGTATGTTCTTACTAGTCAGCTGTCACCTTGCAGCTTGCCAAATTGCTGCAGTGAGGTTTTACTGCTTTATTTGTATTTATTTTGTTGTTGATCTTTGATCAGACGCCTAGGCAAAACAGCATCCATTGGGCTCAGTATCCTAGTAACCTAAAAGGAAAACTGTAGAGCAGTAGGTAGATTTTGTAGCTGTAAGGAGTTTATATTGTCCACTCCGGTTTTGGAGAATATATTCGAATATTGGAGCAATCTTGGGCAAAAAACTTAGTGGTCTCGGATTCAGTGTAAACCAGAGTTTCTGAATCGGAATATATTTTTAAAAGAGGTACTGTAGAGAGAGAAATGTGGTCTGCCTGAAAAAAGACATAACTGGATCACAAGTTCCTTTTGTGTCTAGCACTCGGCATAGAGAATAGGTTACTAAGCAGGAGTAATGAACTTACTGTGTCATATGCCCTTACCATGGTATCAACATTTCCATGATGATGTGCTAGATGTGGGAACTGTCCTGTTGGTTTCTATCTTACATTTGCGACGCCTTAAAGTTAAGCATACAGAGGAAGTCTAACAAATGTATGATCTGTTTGGTTCATGGACAAATAAATGAGTGTCATTTGGTACTGTTTGAGATGAAATTTGTATCAAACTATTCATCGGTCATGGGGACAAATTGTTTACAAGTTGCATAAAAACTTAAACGTACCAACCATAATCCAATACATCCAGATGTGAGCCAGGGGTGAGGGTAATTTCAAAAACTAAGTTAAGACAACTACTTGGGGTGATTGTGGTAACTTTTATCCTGGTCATTGCATTCAGTATCCCACCTTTCATTAAGACGCTCTTAAGAATGCATGCCTGAAAAAGACATGACTGGATCACAAGTTTCTTTTGTGTCTAGCACTCGGCAGAGAGAAAAGGTTACTTAGCAGGGGTAATGAACATATTGTATCATAATGCCCTTACCATGGTATCAACATTTCCATGATGTCCAAGATGTGGGAACTGTTAATATTGGGATCTTAAGATTTGTGAAATTAGCCCGCGGCTGAGGTTAATTTCTAAAACTTTTAGGTGTTAAGGTGACTGCTTAGCTTGAAAATAACTTTTATTCAGGTCATTGCATCAACCACTTTCCATTAGAACAAACAATAGAATGCATGCCTAAAAAAGATCACTCACCAGAAAATTGTTTATGCCTGAAAAAGACATAACTGGATCATAAGTTCCTATTGTGTCTAGCACTCGGCAGAGAGAAAAGGTTACTTAGCAGGGGTAATGAACATATTGTATCATATGCCCTTACCATGGTATCAACACTTCCATGATGTGGAACTCTTGTTACAATTTGAAGATTTAATACTTGATTAACACAGAAAAGTGTAGTTCCTATACCTGTTAGTTTGGGTACTTTCAAGGCAGGGCCCTGATTGTACGAAGTTGTCATTCCGACACCAAGTCAGGTTCCTATACATTTTAAACTCAGTTTTGTCTGATTGTACTTGTTGATCATCAATCACTATAGCTGACATTAGGAGGGTCAAATTTCCCATTGCGAATGCGTTAATTTATATCTATGAGTTTTTTTAAATGAATACATAAAAATCCTGCAAGGCTAGTACAACTCGTTGGCAACTGGGCAGGTCTGACTGAAAATCTTTAGAATTAAGAATAACAACTTAATAAGGACACGGGAATTAAGGTTTTCAACTGCTGCCTGCCTTTACCTGGTCAGGTGGATATTCACATTTATTATTTACCTACCTCGTGGGCAATGATTAAAATCGAGCCCTGCAAGTTAAACGTTGATTTTGGGTACAGTGTTACAACCGGACGTGTGTGACGTATGTCCGTTGTGAGCTGATAAAGGTGTCTAAAGATTGAACATGGGACAAATGTCTGACGTGTAAAAAAAATTGACACAGACTTGGGGGTAGTGCAAAGACAGGACCGCTATAGATTTGTGGACAAAAGAGTTAGCAAAAATAACTATAACCTGAGGGGGAGAACTTTGAGAATCAGCCCAGGCGAATGTTCTTCCTTCACATACTATGCCAGTCATCTCAAATTGCTATTGTACGGACTCATTCCTGACCTTCAACTTACTAAATTTAATCACATTCGCTATCATTTTGAATTGAATTTGCCTGAAAAAGACATGACTGGATCAACAAGTTCCTTTTGTGTCTAGCACTCGGCAGAGAGAAAAGGTTACTAAGCAGGGGTAATGAACATATTGTATCATATTGCCCTTACCATGGTATCGACAAATTGTCATAGAAGGAAATCGTCTTGCACTTGATTTGGACAGTACACAGTTTTTGATATTGTGGTCATATAAATCTCATCAAAATTGGACTAAATGTTGTATGCAGTGGGGGATTTTGGAACATCTGATAATGTAAACAATTATTTTGATAGGTAAAACATAATACGACAATATTAACAGTAAACACAATTAACACCAACAAGATTTCAACGTTTGTCTTGATAACAGGCATACCAGAGTTCCGCGGATCCGCGGATTTCCACGGTTTTTGAAATATTTTTGGTCATTTTTGAGATTCGTCCAGATCCAAGGAGAACATATTTTTTGTATAGGGGGGTAGGGGGGTCCTGATTAATTTGATGACCAAGTTACAAACATTTTTAGGTTTTGGGGGGCAATTTATTTTTGTATTTTGATGGGAATCCACTCTTTCCCTGGTATAAATCATATAATAATTCAATATCTCCTTTTAAAAAAAGAGGTTTAAAGGCGTTTTTGATTAATTTCCTTAATTTCCGCGGAAATGACCCTCAATGGCTGGCATGCCTGTTCAGATATTCCGTGCCCATCGTAAAAAGTTTAGGTTTTGAAAATTAGTAGAATTCTGTAAAGCTGAAGAATTATGGAAACAGGACCGAAAGCGAGTTTGTTGGTACACGAGCAACCAACCTTGCACACCCAAGTTTGTGTATAGCGTTGCTTTGGAAGAATAGTGTTGTATTTATAAACTGCTAAATTTGGTGCCATTCCCTTCAGATTAAGAAACAGTTGCCTATATGGGCCTATATGTATACATGTATACCTTCTCTATAACTCTTATCAGCCGTACCAAGAAAGATTAATACAAACATCACTTCTTTGAATCTAAGCGTAATCTATAGATATTTCTTTCATCTCCAAGTAGTAAAATTAATGTTGCATTTGTTGCTGTTGCAGGATACGTGATCTACCGTGTGCGCGTCCGCCGTGGTGGTCGTAAGAGGCCCGTACCCAAGGGTGCCACCTACGGAAAGCCAACCAACCAGGGAGTCAACTCCCTCAAGTTCCAGAGGTCCATCCAGTCCGTTGCTGAGGTAAGTTAAACTTCTGAGAGTGTAATAATTTTCACATGAAATTTGTATCATTACGTCAAACTTCTGCGCTGGAGAAGTAGTTTCAGAGCATGTTGTTGATACAGGTCACAACACATTTAAAAGGTCATAGATACGCTGTCAGAAAAATTAAATGTCTCCTTCAAGGAGATGCCTACACACAATCGCAGAGTTTTCTATACCATCGGTATAAATATAGGATTGCATGCTAGAAAATTATGTTGTGTATGCCTGATAAAGACATTACTGGATCAATAAATTCCTGTTGTGTCTAGCACTCGGCAGAGAGAAAAGGTTACTTAGCAGGGGTAATGAACTTACAGTGTCAAAATGCCCTTACCATGGTATCAACATTTTCATGATTCCTGGAACTTTAAGATTTACACTTCATAAACCAAGAAAGCTATAGACATAATTTATCATGCCATTTAAGTCGCAGTTGTCAGTGTTTCAAATATAATTTAAGCAAGCTTTTTCCTATTCCGTGCTAGTCCAAGAATGAAGATGCTTATAAAATTTAAATTTAAAAAAGAAACTAGTGCGATTAGATACAGTCAACATCAGTATGTGGTTTTGGTCTGTTTTAGAAATTATTTCAACTGCATACCCAGGACATTTAAAAGGCTTACATATCGAAGGTATAGCAAACAAGATAATGCATTGAAAAAATGAAAGTCCATCTTGGTTTAATTGAGGAACAAACAATTTCTTGACGAGTTGCTGTCTAGCCAATGTCTATCAGTTTTCGACAATACACTTGTTCGTAGTTTTCCCGACTTCCAATGACACCCCCAGAGTTTTTCAACCACGTTTCCCCGTTCTCTCCACACAGGAGCGTGCTGGCCGCAAGTGCAAGTCTCTGCGTGTGCTGAACTCCTACTGGGTGGCCGAGGACTCCACCTACAAGTTCTACGAGGTGGTCATGGTCGACACCTTCCACAAGGCTATCCGCCGTGACGCCAAGGTCAACTGGATCTGTCGCCCAGTGATGAAGCACCGCGAGCTGCGTGGACTCACCTCCGCCGGCCGCAAGTCTCGGGGACTCGGCAAGGGCAACAAGTTCAACACCACGATCGGAGGCTCCAGGCACGCATGCTGGAAGAGAAACAACCGCATGTCTGCCCGCAGGAAGCGTTGAACTGGCTAGACTATTTAACAAAGACTTTAGAAACGCGCTCCTCGTCCTCAAGTTACTTAGGCACAGACCGACGAACATCAGCTCGTGCAGAAATAAAGACATTGTACAGAGGGAATTACTGTTTTAAGTTGTTAATTATAGCTATATTTGTTGACCGTTTAAGAGGAATCAGAAACCTAAAATATTGTAAAAACGAAAGGTTTTTTTCAAGGGGCACAATGGGTAATAGGCATTTGTATAAAATTTACGTTTATCAATAGCAATTGCCTTTGGAGTCCCAATTCCAAATTTCTACAATATGGAATTTGGATATTTTACTTCCATGCTTCATCTTGATTCGGACTTATACAGAGATGCCATTTTTCCTTCTTTTTCCGTATTTCCGGATTTTTTGTTGTACCATAATTTTTCCAAAGTCAGTTATTATAAGCAGAAAGTATTGCAGTATTAGAAATATTTGTTACCAGAGAATAGATAGAGTATATCAGAGTTGTTTTTAATGCCAGAATGTACATATTATAAAATTTTCTTCTTTTCAAATCTTCCTGCTTAAAATCCGGAAAGTGTGTTTCACAAGTTTCCGGATTTTTCATGTTCATAGAGTAGCATCTCTGCTTATAGCCGTGGTTTATCACCAAAAAAAACAACTCTTTGTAGGCACATACTCTGCTTAATTAAATTTGACACTTGATTCTAAACAGGCTAGTTTTGTCGGTTTATCGAAACATGCTAGAAAGCAGATTCGTGAAGTAACACAGAAGGAAAATAATGTCTTTCAAAAACAGTCTAAATCCGTGGTGGACGTATATTTCAAATTATTTGGGTCAATCGGGACCCTAGCTTTCAAAATCTAGGGGCCCCTCACATACACTAGTCTGTTATTCATCATTTTCTAGGTGATATTGTGGGAATCGCTTGTCAAGTATTTAATGTCTTACGAAATTCGCAGATAGGCAATTAACCTCGAGCTCTGTGATCCTGTAGTAGATCCGATGTACCTGTAAATTGCATACAAATGGGCCCTAGCCGCCGTCTAACTTGCGTATCATGCATTTAATAGATCGTCAGTTCTTGCTTGTACAATCCCGATTAGACTTTTTACTTTCTTCCCAGTAAATCTTGTTTGATCTACGATTTAAGTTAATGGTATAATAATCAGGGGAAACACGTCTTGATTTATCATTGTTTATTTAATACTACAATATAAAATTGAAGTTGGTGCACTCAGCAGATGTAGTTTTCATTGGTCAGTAGTCAGGTAGGGAGATACCAACGTTTGGCTGGGGTCTAGTCTCCCACAAACCCTCCTGAAGTCGTTGTATCTTGGGTATGACTCGCTCAGGTGGCAGTTGTCTAGGTACTGCAAGAAATGGAACCACCCAACAAATTGATGAGAGCTCGGTATTAAATACAAAGTTAAATACGAGGTACACTACAGAGCAGTCTAGAAGAGCATTATGATCATACGGCCGTAATCGTATGAAATTAGGAAAACAACTGCACTGAAATACCGGCCTCTAACCCGAGCTCCTTAAAAATAAGCGTTTACCCCGTGTGAAACAATAGAAAAGAGCAAAGTAGGATAGCAATTCTTTGCAATTCATTCAAAATGCATTCAGGAACGCAAAATAATATTGGACGTAACAATAAAATTCTACGACATACCGTTTGCCATGAAAGCCGCATCACGTGGCTCTGGCCGCAGAATTGCTCAACGACCTTGAGATGTTTAGCTACTGTTGAAAATACGTCCCGTGGCATCGCTCTTAAAACAAAAGCGATATGAATGTGGGTTAAAGGCGTCTCCCACGTATCAAGGGAACAAAACGAACTAGCACAGTAATTTGAAACACAAGGAAAATAATGTGTCTCTCAAAAAAGATATAGTCTAAATAAATAAACGAAAAAATGACAAATGTAACGCTGAAATGTCAATGAAACCAGAGGTGGAGTTCAATGGCCCAATTTCTGGCGTTGAAATGCAGGAAATCTTTGTCTATTTAAGCTTTTTCTGGGGATGCGATACACCATATCAGTGGAGAAAGGTTTTTGCAAAGGGGGCAAGATGGATAGGTTCTTTTTTGCAAAGAAATGCACCTTTTATTTCTATTTTCTGAAAAAAACTCAACGCATAATTAAAACGGCCATTGATCAATTCCTTAACAAAAAGGGGTTTTCAAATTTCAACTAGAATCACTTGCAATCTGGAATCGAGTTGGACTCATTGGAATTGACGATTTATCATAGATCTACTCCATTACACAGATTCGGGTCATAAAACAAGGAAGTCCGCTAGGGAAAATCATAATAGAACCAGTCCATTTGGATGAACCTGAACACAACCATTCTTAATTAGACCTGATATATCCTTAAAAGTCCCGATGATCACTCACCTACCAACGCTGATACTGAGGGCGGCGCTGTCCGTGCCTGAGGCTTGGCTGAGGTACAGGTCGTCAGCCCTGACCAGACTCACGGCCACTCGGTGCACGGGCCACCGCCCAGTCTCTATGAGATCCTTCAACTCGAACATCACAAGGGGAACTAGGTTTCTATAGAGAAATGCACGCAAAAATAGGTTGAATTACTTACGTTAATGCATGCAAAATATTCTGATCAAATTTCATTTGAATATTGATTTTTGAGCGGGGGAGGGGGGGGGGGGGTGTAATAGAGGATAAGCCGAACTTTGACAGCAGATGCATAAATTTGTATTCAATACTGCACATATAAATTATAAAAACCGAAAGTGCAATTGGTTGACATTTAATGTTTAGTTACTTAATATACATGTATATAGCAAAATATGTCTCTAATCAAAACTAATTAGTGAGATTAAAAGACACAGATAGGTAGTTTAACCTGTTTATGTTACCTTGGAATAAACCATTCCTCTGTGTAGTATCGATCTGAAGGTAAGCAAGTAGGGCCACAATACTGACCATTTCTGGGATCCACCTTAAAGGTTACATGCTTGTTGTATCCAAAGTAGAAAAGCAGCCGGTTCCCAATAATAGGCAGCAGCTTTGAGCCAAACAACCAACTGCAAATGGTTTAAGTATAAAACAATTATACATGTATCGCAATTTAACAGTAGAACTAGAAGGGTCACAAAGGTGTTACTCCCCTATTCATAAGAGAAGCACAGTTTGAATCCTAAAAGCAACTTTTCAACTTTCCAAAATATTTTGTCTAAATATTTGTATTATTTCTTCGACGTCTTTAACTGACCTTTGTTACAACAACTATCTATTTATAGTGCTCCAATATAACCCACCTCGTCCAACAAATGGCCGTCTCACACATTCCATACATGAAGTTTCGTAGAATTCCATTTCCAGTCATTTTGGGCTAAATAGTAATTCAATTATCATGAATGAAAAATATGACAACACAAAACATTCATCATTACCATACCAGGCTGCAGATGTGCTTATCATACAGGAAGACTTAGAACAAGTCATAATGTCTGTCCTGGAGCGGAGCTTCCATGAGAGGCGAAATAGTCCTAGGATTTAGTCATTAAGTATGAATAGAACCATGTGAAAACGTCTATCAAATGTTGTTATGTCTTTATATAAAAAATACTAGAGATCTACTTGTAAGTGACTTTGCCAGGGAAACCCCCCTCATATTTTCCACAGAATTTGTTTTTCTGGTTAAATAACTCATGTTCATGTGACATGTAGCCTATATCTGTTCATATTTCAAAAATGAGCCCAGAATTCCATGTATAGGCTTAACACTGGTGCAAAATGCCGATGTCACCAGCCTCGCGGGAATTCCCAGTACCCTAAAGTATTGCATGAGTTACTTTTGACGCTCTCCAAACAGAGATCAGTGTCCGAAATTAAGCTCCAAACTTGTGCACCCAGCGGGCGCACAGTTCTCTAAGCTGTGCACCCGAGATTTGCTCTTTGCACCCCCCTGATATATACCGTAAAACCCCTAATTTAAGCCGCACCCTAATTTAAGCCGCACCCCAACTTTTGGATTTATGTTTGGGTAAGCTTTGCATAATATTTATCATGAATGCCATTGGATTCAAGGTTGTATAAACCCCTAATTTAAGCCGCACCCTTAAAGTGGAGGCCTTACAGTCTCTTATTTTAGAAAGTAACCCTTATTTAAGCCGCGGCTTAAATTAGGGGTTTTACGGTAGTAATGATAAAAGCCCTGAAAAATGTGCACATGACGGGTGCAGACATTAAAAAATCGTGCACCCGGCCGTGAAAATGTGCGCGCCGGGTGCAGGGCGCAGCTTAATTTCGGACACTGGAGATGTAGACCACAGTGCATGTGTAGTGAATGATCGACTGAAACTTGTTCCCCTTTGCCTGTTAAAATCACGAGGAAAAAGTTCAAGTTCAATACATATGTCACTGTTGCCGGGCGCCTCAAAGACCCAAAGACTATGTCTGACCTTTAGTACACATGCACTTGCACTGTGGCCGGGGGCCGGTATTTTTCAACTTGTACCGGCGCTTTTTGAAAGCACCATGACTTGGCAAAAATTGAAATTTTTCATCATTTTGAAACATCAAAATGTGACTTTTATATGATGTTTTTGAGAAAAAATGGAATGGACTATTCTTCCCCAGACCTGGAACTTTCACCAGGATGTATCAATTTCTCTGTAAGTGTTCACATGTCTGAGAAAAAAGGGAGGACAGGACAAGTAAAATCCTAAAATAACAAATTTTCAGAAGTTAACTTGTTCCCGGTGAGACATACACATTTCCTATGTCTAAAGTCCCACCCTCCGAGAACCAGCGTCTTTTTGTCATTATTAGAGTACAGAGGCGAAATATCATTTCGCCTCTAAAAAAACAATCAATAACACGATCTATGTGTGAAACTGCCATGAACAAATATCACATTCCCTATACTACTCATAAAAGGTTTATTTAAGATGCGAAGCACCAAGGAAGCATTGATATTTAATCAATGCTACCACGTTGACCATTTTATCTGTCTCTACTTATATGAAACACATAATCATATATAAAAGAACCAGGTAACTGATTACCTAGGCTACTATTAATTGGTTATTAGAAAAATAGTTCATAAAAAAATCTATTATTTAGTTACCTCTTGGCTATCAGGCCTGCAGTGCCTTGCCACACACCCTCCGTATGGGAACCAGGAAAAGGAGAAGTACTTTGACGAGGAGCAATGAACGGCAAAGCACTCCAGCAACTGTAGTTCAATACAAATATATCGCTAAATCAATTAATGGCTATTACTTAATAACGTAATCGTTATAGATGATAAACATTATTAGATTGCTACGAGTCGGATTTATGAGACATACCGGTAACTTATTAAGTCTGTAATCAATGACGGGTTTAGAAAATAATAAAGGTTAACTTTTATTTGAATGTATTCTTTTTGAAATGTCTCTATTATGTACATCCCATGGAATAAAATAATATAATGAACAAATCCAATAGACTGTATACTTTACATACGAATTTTAAATTAATTAAAAAGAGAGAACATTACTTAAATAATAAATTGGTTTGGGAATACATGCGACACAATGCCATGGTCAGTGTTGACCACCACCTACCTGGTGTAGATCTATAGGGTACTGGTTGACCACAAGGGCTTCTGACCTTATGGCCGTCATGGTAACGGTCAGTACCACGGCGGCCACCCCTAGCCCCACGCCCAGCGTCCGGAGCAGCTCAGGGTCAGCGTCCCGGGTCACGGTGAGCAGCTCCCCCGATGACATCATCACCTCCAACTGCTCAGCCTTATGAGAAGGTGCCAAATAAAGATAGTTTAATGATCATCTATTTCAATTTACTATAATGTTTATTATTTTAATTTGGTATTGAACGGGTAACCAGTGTTAAATGAAGTAACTGTGAGTGCGCTGACTAGGATATTCCTCAATATCTCATTTGGAATAGCTGCAAAAGAAGCACAGTACCAAATAAACTAGTCTGAACCAACCAAATGGCTGTGAGATTAGATATCCCCCCCATATCAATTTCCATTGGGGGTGGGGGATTTTAGAGATAATGTATTCCGTATTTCTGCTTTTTATCTCTTTCTTTTATAAACCATACTTACATTCATCGAATTTAATAATCAGTACTACCTTACTTTTATCCTATCTTTTTTCTATTTCTAAAACCCTCTGACATGCACATGTACTTACATAGCTGGAGAGAATCCCAACGTCCGAGCCTGACGAATGCAAACACGACGTGAAAGCCTCCCCAACTGTCAGCTGGGTATCGATGGACTGACTACAAAAAAACCCAGATACAATGTAATTATAACTGAAAATGACAGCTATTAAATAACTTAGTCTTTATTAATGATATTGTCATTACAACGTGAAATGCTCGGATACATACCTGGGGAGGGATAGGCCAACATTGGCAAGTTCAGCTTGCAATTTCCTCACACCAACCGCCGTGCCTACTGTTACCTTTCTGGTTTCTGAGACTATCTGTGGTAAAAATAATCATTTAACTTAAATCATCTTTAAAATGTAGATTAATTTGGATGTGTGGAGTATATATTTGAAAGAGAATGTGCTAACTTCAGAAATAATTAAAAAATGACTACGAGCCAGGGATAGAATTAGTGCTACAACCTGAAAACCTTAATCTATTTTACAAATCCGTTTAGACCAATTTTATCATAATATTCTGATTGATGTTGTAGTGCTTTTCTATGCGATTCCAATGATTCAATTGGATCAAATCTTTTATATTATAACTTTTATATTTTCATGGGTAGGCCTACAAAATTTCAAAATCCAATCTTTCTTATGAAGTGTAGTGTTGACGATGTAAACCTTAATGTATTCTCAGTTATTACCTTTATCTCTTTTTCTAAATCCTTCAGGCTGACAATGTTATCAGAAGCGCAGAAACATCTCTGAACATCGGGATCACCGCTTATGACGCAGACTTTCTTGTTCGCCTCTAGAGTAGTTTTAAGTATCTAAAGAGTAATTCGTCATTATGAATATCATCCACTAGATGAGCGAACATTTTCACATATATAATTGCAAACTAACAGAACGAATAACATCAATTTTAATTTTTTTTCCACGAAAAATATGTTTAAATAGTTAGATAATTCTATTGGGTAAATTATCAACTTAAGCTCGAGAAAAGATAAGGTAGGTCTAAACTATTAATCTAGAGTTCTCGGGTATCAAATGCTAGCTTACAGAAAGCATGTTTTCACACCAATATATTATTTTTCTCAAAACTAAGGTTATATATACGTGGATTCAAGAATAAAATCGTTTCAGTTTTGCAGGGTTTTACCTCCTGGAGCTGCTCTCTTGTCCTGGGCTTGTAATATTGGAGCATTTTCTCATGTCCAGGTGAATGTACTTTATATGGAACGTCTTTGCATTTGTACGGGTGACATTTGGCCATGGCAGCGGAGGTCTGATAACCAACTGAAATCGGCAATTTTCATGCATATATAGGCCTTCACACCACGTACAACTTCGGCAATATATTTGTCCAATTTTAATATAAGTCCAAGTTAAGGAGAACGCATATTGAATAGGAGACTCTTTACCTGCAACAAATAACAGCTGCAAAGTGTGGGTCTGAAATAAGTTGGACTGCCTTCTTTTTCAAGATGAATTTATTTAGTCTCGATTCATGGCACCCCGATCCATTCCCAGGCCCAATTAAGAGGGTAGGTCTCTATAATTATAAACAGGGATTAGACCCATATCGCAAGGAATCTCATGATATTTCCATATCATGTTAATATGACATGGTGAAATATATATTTGCAATTTGACAATATCATCATAATCATAATATCATTACCTCTAGGCCTAATGAGATTAAACCAATTCGGTTCTATTGCACTACAAGCATCCTCCTTAAATGGTTGAAAAGGAAAGACAGCACATCACAAAAATTACAGTACTCTCCCATGGATCTACATCTACCCCCTGCCATCAAACGATAGGGCTGGTGGTGGCGGGAAATTTAATTCCGTTTATACCCACGAGGTGACGCCACAAAGCATACAATTTACAATCTAAGTCCAAGAGGTTGAAATCTCCAAAAGCATTTGAGTGTGATCAGGTGAGTAACAGGCCTCTGAAGGTAACTAAAGAAGTGGACAGTCTTAGGTACATTACTCTTACAATTCTGATTCAGACATACAAGGTTATATCTTTTGATAACCTACCCTGAATGAAGAAAATGAACGATTGCAGGTTACATGCAGGTAGGCTTGCTTCCCGGTAAAGACGTCTCTTTGAGACACCAGGTGGCGCGCATCTCGTTTCGCGGGCTGCTGCTGACGGGATCGGATGGGGAGGGGAAGGGGCGGGAGGGGAGGGGAGGGGTCCGGGAGTACCTGCTGTGGCGGGAACCAATTAGGCCCTACAGTTATATCATTTTGCAATTCAACCAATTGCAAAAAATATTGAATCTACATTGATTCGTTGAAGAATATTTACAGTTAGATAATTATTTTTTTAAAAACGGGGGGAGGGGCATAATGCATTAGGCCTAGGCCTATAGGCCTAATTTGTACAGTCTGAGGGTTCCTTACACATTTAATTGACAGGTTTTCAATTCTTTGTATTTCACTTCAATAAAGTATTGTAAAAATATTACAAAAAAAAGTGCCCAGATATTAGACAATTATTTAGGTAAGGAAATTTAATTTAGGAATTCCTTTACTTCTGGGCTTTCAGCAGTGTCCTTGCTACATCATAATTATGGGAATTCCCATAAAGAATTAGATTAGTAAAAATACAATTAGTAATAGATTGCATGGGGCTAAATGAAAATATTCTATGCTAAAGCACAATTTCCTTTCTATACAGTTTTGAGGGCGGGATTCCCTTTTTTGAGAAATGGGGACTCTCAATTGTCCTTGAGACGTCACAGATGTGGGCAAAATGGGGCACAAGGCCCATATGGGCCTCTTATACCCCACATATGGGCTTTTTTGCCCCTCTTAGCACATAATAATAATATTTTTGTTGGGGAAGTAGTCGAATGACCAACCAATTAGCCTCCTTGGGAGGGCCGATCGTCGGGTCTTGCTTGTTTGAATGGGGGGGGGGGGGGGGGCTACTCTTTCATTAAAGTGGTAATAGGCCCCGCATGTTGCTGCAGAGAAGACAGATATATTAGTTTTCCACATTACAGTGACTAGGGATAGAGACGAGTTAGCCTTTTAGGTATGAATCCTAAAGATCTATCAGAGGAGAGGGATATTTAGTTTTTTTCCCATTATCAAAAACTGTAGAAGGAGGGCTCCACAGTACCCCCCCCCCCCCCCCCCCAATTGACTCAATTAAGAAGGGGGCCATCGACCCTAATTCCCTTAGTAAACAAAGGAGGATTAGCCGTTGGTCAAATGGCTAACAGCCGCCTTTTGCCCTACACCCCTGGGCTTCTCACCCCACACCCTTGGGTATTACCCCGTACACCTTGGGTGTGGCGCAAAAGACCCATTCTTTTCATTCTGCTATCATTTAAGAACTTTTAATAGAGAATCGTTTTTTCTGCATTATTTGGCAAAGGCTCACTTGATTTTTACGTTAATTTCCTCCCGTTTTTGACCCAACATTTAATGTTACTAAAAATAAGGGAATTATTTCTGAAGGTGGGCGTCTTGCCCAACCCCACTTACAGCTAGAAAGACACAACTTAATTTGTTTACAGGATACTAAACATAACTCAAAACGTGTGTTGCTAAATCTATAGGCTATAAAATCTTTTACAAATGGAAATATTAATCTTTATTTGACTTATATCTTCACGTACAGTAGGCTGAAAATTGTATGTTTAACAGTTACGACGGAAATTTGTCCAGTTGTCAGATATATATATATATATCATATGCCCAAAAGTCAACAATTAGCAGCGATCTTCTTTTAATTAGAAGACTTAACTTAAACCAGATTATTATAATGATGACTTGCAATTAAGATATATTTACTCCTCTGGGGTGTTATGGAGAATCAATACATGTAAGGGGCACACTTCATTCTTTGTACCTATGGGCATTTGAATCGGTATAGTATTAATAATATAATGTAAAAAAAAGAACAACAAATTTCTAGATTTATCATTTTCTTCTCTGACACGCATTATACTGTTTAACTATTTTTTTAACAGACAATACAATTGCAACAAACAAAAACAACACAATTCTTTAACCATTATGTTATGTGCGTATTTTGTGGCTTATTGCCGAACAAGATTTCAAACCATTAATATGTTTCTAGTCAAATCAGCCAAACAGCTTCATCCACATGGACATAAATTCATCTTTGTCGAGTGTCCCGTTTTTATCGACGTCGAAGTCTTCTACCAGGGCGCGCGCCTGCATCTCCTTCAGGGAGCATTCACGCACCAGAACCTGGAGATGAATTAAGGATTTTTTTTTTATGAAAGCTTCTTCAGACCAATTTAATTAAGTTTCTCTAATTTGGAACTCGAATGTATTATAAGAAGTTCATCGTAGCTGCATGGTAATACACAAGCAGGAGACCGATTTTGTGTACATTTTGAGCGTTTTTTATTGAGTCATTATTATTTAGAAGAATTTATGTGAATTTTACAAACCTGTTCTAAAAGTTGTTTTTGAGGGAGGTAGGCTGATGTCTCAGATTGTTCATGTCCAGAACCAATGATGCATTTGAAATTCAATTTTCATTTATTGACAATGATTTAGTTTAGTAGCAGCAATCCTATTCTAGATGCAACTTTAGTAGGATACAAGCATGGCATACTGTACATTTATATATAAATTTGATAAAAAAAAACAAACTTCATATACCTGGATAAGTTCCTCCGTGTCCAGGTCCCCGGATTTATCCACATCTAACTCGTCGAACATCTTTTCTATATCACCGCGTCTAAAAGCATGGGATATGTCACCGAATTCAGTATACTTGCATGTAAAATACTTAAGGGCGCTTAAGGGCCTACTGTCTTAGGTTTGTGATGCATTTAAAAAAATGTAAACATATCCATCGTCATTTTCGAAAGTATTAATGACCAAGATGTCCAGAAATGCTAATGTATACAATGTAATCTTGATACATGACTTGCAATGTAGAAAGTTTAGAAAGAATATTTCGTGTAAATTACTTTAAAAAAAAGCGTGTGGACTTACTTGGACTTAATGAAGGCATAGAATTCAATGAACTCGCAGAAGTCGACCTGAGAGTTTCCGTCCGTGTCGAAGCGGGCCACCATAGTCCGGATATTCTCCTCCGGGATGCCCTTAAACTCGTTGACGATTATGTTGACGGCCGTCTCCGGGTTGACGAAGCCCGTACCGTCGGGGTCGTACGCCTCAAACTTGGGCGCTAACGTTTCCTTACTGAATGGGGAAGAAATTAGTAGTTGTTTATTGCATCTCCACAATTGATTATCACAATGATTATGTTGCTAATTAATGGTAGACTATCGAATAGTAAGACGTAATTGATAATCGTGTGGTTTCCGTTAGTATACAAGCCTAATCCTCTGTGCTTGTATATCATTAAGTGCAACCAATTAGTAGATTGAATGTACATGGTTCTACCCTCAGTGTCTGGGCTATAGGCTATGCAATGAACATTTGCGTCATAAGAATGTGATTACTCATGAATATAATGTTGTTCCTATTTACAATCACATAATTATATTATGTTAAATGAGTAATCTTGCATATGACCTCATTATACATTATGCACTTATTATTGTTACATACAGTTATGCTGGGCTCATGTAATTTGTTGACATAAATTACTCATTTTTTGAATGATATTACTGGAGCTACTGAGATTTAATAAAACACGTAGAATGTTTATTAGGATGGTTTTGAGAATAATCATCATAGTTTATGCATATATCATATTCATGAGTGATATGCATTATCTTAAAAATAATAACAACAATTGAATTAAGAATTGAATAGAAACACTATCTATATGCTTCATGTAGTTTTGTTCGGAAGACCCTGATCAAAAGTGTCATTTTATGTGCTACTTACTACTGAATGGCTTTACATGTTACGTGTTAACATTTTATTGAATATTACTCATTGATCGTTTTGTATACTTCTTATTGATTATGCACATCAAACTTTTGGAGTTTGTATCATCATAGTATAGGTTTCCTCTCATTGTGACAAAGTCCTTTGATACGTAGATCGATAGATGTCTACAAAAGGCCAACATAAAGTAACATAAGTAACAGACCAACTTTCCAAGTCAATTCATTGATTGAGTAAATGCCGATTGATCGGATAATAAGTCTCGTCGTAGCATTCAATGTAGATTTTCTCATCCACTGAATCAATATGGCCATGCAACCAGTATAATCTATGTCCGACTTTATCTAGTTTACGAAACCCACCAGTAGAGACAGTATCATTACATGCATATATACTAGAATTAATCATATTTCAAACTTCTAATCGAGGTTAGGTCGATCGATACGGTTATGCAAATGATTATTCGGATTTACTTTGTGTTGGGAAATTCTTATAATAAGGCCCCTAGATTTACAGATCCATTGGTGTGTCATAAGGCAATGCCATGGATTTTGCTCCATTGTTGAAGATCAATATTTTCATGAAAATCATTATTTTCTCCTATCCTATTGAATTACCTACCGAAGTAACAATGGGCCCTAACGCGCCTTTTTCCACTGCCTGATGTTGCTCATGATTCCAGAAATCGCCAGTGAAAATATGGACTAAATATAGATATGTTACATGTCATTAGAAAGGATTTCATAATCGCTTTCAAATGGTATGCAGCGTGAAACGGTTACTTTTATATTTCTAATAACACTTTAGAAATCGCCAAATTTCAGAGTGTCAAAGTCAGATAGTGGAACGTGGGTTTGACCCTGCTCATTCAAATCTAGGGTGAGCGGGGGCATTGTGTGCATGTGTGTGCGTAGGGGGGGGGGGGGGGTGTTATTGATACAGAAAGACTTTTTTCTTTGAGGAAGCCAATATTCTCTTTGTGGAAACAAACCCATAATTGGGAACTTAGGGCAACGATGATTAACTAAAATGACCATATTTATAGAATGATTGATTACCACGTGGTAATTCAATAATAATATTTAATAATGTGTGCTTTATGGCTTTCTGGTCACAGATGGGCACACATTTTGAAACTTAACAGATACATAATCTTTAAGCACATGTAATTCTATAGTGTTATGCCCCATGTGTAAGATGTACCCATTCACCTGCATTATTTATTTCCATATGACATGTGCATTGCTCATTTTACAGCCTACATGAATGGACCATGTATGATGATATTCTTTTAAAAAATATGGATCCAATCAATATGCGTCACCGTGTCTCTCGTTTCAATAATAGGGGGGAAAACAGCCGTCCACATAAATGCAATGTAGATCCCTTTGCCAATGCAAAATAGAAATACGTCGGCCAACAATAATAAACACGCATTTTCTTAAACGAACATCGCACAAAATGTTGAAATTGAAGAACTAAACTCACATTTCCTTGATGCGTTCGTTGAGGAGTACGATGTCTATACAGGAGACCTTATCGGTGTTTCCCCTGGAGACGGACAGCACCATCTGGCGGGCGCGTTCCTCGTCTATGGCCAGCTCTTGCTGGACGTAGGCCACCGCCTCCTGTAGCGTCACGTGTTCGTCGTCCCCGTCGTCCTCGTCCTCCTCCCTGACGGAGAAAAAATAACGAAGGCGCTGTGTAATTTTGGCGTTTACGGTCCTGGGCAGTGGCGGATCCCGTTTTTTGAAAAGGTGGGGGGGGGGGGGGGGGCGCTATTAGAAAGGGAAGGGGGGGGGGGGGGGGGGCGGGGCGGCGCACCCCTACTTTTTTTTTTTCCAGAATTTAACATTAAAAAGCTGAATTTGGCCAAAGAGGAGGGGGCGCACATTCCGACGCCGCCCCCTCTCTAAAGTCTCTGGTAGGAACTCCCTCCAAATTAGGTAACCACCTATTAGAGCTATAGGATGAACGATATAATAGTGGTGGTACACCGTTTTACACTTTCTCTAACATTAGCTATACTGTAGGCCTATGGGACAAATTTATACTGCGTATTTTTACATACAAAGTAGGCCTAACGTATTCTTACACTGTAACACACAAAGTAGAATAGTCTTACATTCAAAGAACCATATAGGCTACTCATAATCATACACACAAAGTACTTGACTGATAATATGTACCTCTCATCAGTGGAGGATAAAAAATGGGGGGTCGCTATTGAAAAACGAATTCCTTACCTACTTTTTGGGCGAATTTTACTTTGAAACAGTCTAAATTTGGTAAAAAAAAAAAAAAAAGGGCACGGAGAAAAGGATGGGGGGGGGGGGGGGGTGGGGGGTGGGCGCCGCCTCTAAATCCGCCACTGCTCATGAAAGAGTATTGTATGTGACCTTCTAAAAATAGCAATGAAGAAAGCACATAAACAAGCTTTTTTTATTTGTGTTTTTCAATTTGTGTGACCATGATTATAATTATGGAATTGCCGTAACAATATTGTACTGCTACCTATGCGACCGACTTATGTCCTTCTTGAACTGAGGTCTGTTTTTCGGTAGGACAAGTGGTTTCACGAACTGCTCCGATAGGCACTCAATATCTCACATCAAGCATGGTATAGCACACTCTGTAGCAAATCATAGATTAATGATTCTGCACGGATGACATTGTGGACTATGTGATACCTGTCATCTGCAATGGCATCTTTGATATCAATGTGTGCATGTTGTCCCATAAGCGTCATCATTTTTCTTAGAAGGTTAATGGTTAACACTTAAGCTGAACTACCTACATATAATGAAGGTATACGTATTGTGCCAATGGGTCTATTTCGCATATGGGCGATAAGTGGGGGGGGGGGGGGGATTTGATCTTTTTTATATAAGTCTTTTGCCATAACAGTATCGAAAACAAAACTCAATAGCGCACATCCCTTATCTTGGATCGGCGTTGTTTTTTTTTATAGATATTCTTTGTACCTATAGGCACTATATACGACCACTGCTTAAACATTGCTATATAACCGTATACACATTGCAGAAAATGCATGTGGTGTAAGTACAAACAGTTGATAGTCGGGGAAGATATGTTGATTTTGGTTAGTCACAATTCCCACAGGAAATGTTACATGCATATATGTCCTATTGGCCAAAGACATACTATCATATTCAGTTACAAGGCACGTCCCCGGACTTTTAATTAATTTTCTTTTTCGGAAATTTGGATGAGTTGCAATTCGTTCATAAACTCATCCCCGAATGTCTACCAATTAAGCATTATCGCTATACAGCACATGACATTGTGTTCTAAAACTAGACCTATACCGACTAAGACTAAGACTTACCCAGTTTGGTATGCAGCCTCTCTTTGTTTGTCATCTGCTGCTGTTTGTCCCGGTTTTCCTTGTGGTGAAACTGCTCCGCTCTTTGTGCTTGCACATCCCATGTCTGCAGAAGTACCAAAAATTTATATTTGCTCAAACATAACACTGATTCAGACACCCAACATTATAAACTTTACAGACTGAGTGACTTATTGACAGTTCAGAATAGGCACACTGGGCAATCCGGGGCTGTAAGTATATTGTATAAAGATATCAATTTTGATCAAATGCATTTTGAAAATACCAGAATATATTACATGTTTTGTATGTATGAGAGCTTATATCCCATTATGCATATATAATGTATGTATACATGCCATTATCGAAGGCATCCTTGACTTCACTGACTTCACTAAATTCAACGTTATAACTTATATTGTGTATTGTTTAAATTGTGTATCATATAACATCTATAGGTATGCATACCAATATCTGGTAGAGATCCAAATGATATCCTACTGTACTGCTTCATGATCACAAAGAAATCCCATATTGACTATACATAGCATTGTAAAATCCATGCCGTGAACTCCTGACTCTCACTCCCCCAGATTAATGTCTGGCCGCATCCTACCCCCATCCTCAACCTCCAGCTGGGGGAGCGGATGGTCGCTAGGAGTACGTAATAGGAGCTCTATCCCAGCAACCGACGATTAACAACAAACAATACCATTATCGGTATGTAATAGTTAATCCGAATCGACGTTTTGATTTTCATAATCATGGATATCGACTCATCATCGGCTAATTAAGGCTGTAGGCCTATAATTAGTGAAAAAGAGATATGATTTCCAGCTTTTTGAAAATGTGGGCGAGCGCTATTAGAAAAAAAAGGGGGGGGGGGAGCGCACCCCAAATTTTTCCGAATTTTACATTGAAAAAGTTAAATTTGTCCCAAAAAATCCTTTAAATCCGCCAATGATTTCAAAGGAAAAGAAAAACCTATGGATTAGAAAATTCTTTTATCATACTCTCTGTAGCCTACATGGGGAACTTTCTAGAGATGAAGGAAATCAACCACCGCTTTGATTAATTCTTAATCATACAAATACAAAACATAAAATAATCACCCCCTCCCAAATCGGGAGTTTAGCAACCCCGACGCATCTGGATACCAGGAGCGGATCTTGAGATGTTCATTGCAGGGGGAGGTGTCCTATTATTAAAACGTCCTCTGGACCCTACGGGCCCAAGAAACTTATATCAAAACATTTCGCCACTGGATACGTTGGCGTTTCTCTAACATTAACGACATTCAGTGAACAAATCAATTATTGGAGAATGTGCCTAAATGTTTCTTGATAAAGGTAACAAAGTGACATGCATGTACTTCTATGTAGATATTTTTGAAGCAATTCATAATTATTGAAATAAAAGAGACCTTACGCTTACGTTAAGTGATGCGTTGGAGTTACTTAAAATCCCTATTATATCAGGTGAAGTTGAAGACTACATGTTCCCCGGCAAAGATTTGCCTACCTTTAGTGTTGTTTAGGTGCCATTCGATGAGCATACTCCAAATAACATTGAGATGGTAGAGATCTCCTGTTTTGAACAAAATTGGGTAATTCCTTAATCCTGGAGACTGTTTCCGAACCGACAGTTTGAAGCAATAGATGTATGAATGTTGTACTCCAAAGAATATACAGGCTTTATACACAAAGCTGTGAAGTTGTCTAAACGGCCACGCCTCTCCCGCCACACCCACCTCCAATACCACCAGCACGACAGCTAGAACATTGTTCCTAATAGACAAGGAAGCCTTTTAGGTCGTGTATCCTGTATCCGTAACGATACAGACATTGGGTCATTACCTGTACCCAGTTTCTCTTGATAACAGGGGAAATGCCTAAACTGTATGCACCGTGGAATCAATTTCAAATGACAAAGATTTGTCAGGTAATATACTATTATCGTCATTAACTAGCAAAGGCCGTTAAAAAGCAATGACTTCAAAGGCACCAGGATAAAATGCCGCGTGAAAGAAGACATCACTTGCTAAGAACTGGAGTGGGCCTATAGATCAGTCTCACTTAAAAAGTAACGTTCGATCCTCCTACTATTGTTTTCTTTTTTTTCCCCTGCACTACTTATACCAATTTTCATTGTTGCAATATAAAAAGTACCCATAGCATAGAACTTATGCAGTTCATGGAAACGGGTTCATGTCCTACTTGTTATATCGCGGTTTACCATGTATCTATAATATCGCATACAAAGACAGATTTCGCCAGTCCAAACCGGATAACATCCGAAATCAGGAAAATGGTGTAATATTAGTATGCCATTTTCCTTAGTAGGGACAAAAATGCTAGCGGACTGCGATGCTCGTGCGTGCATTTTGGGCGAGGTTTCAGTATGTATATCAATAATAATTCATCAACATGAAAATAACACTTCACGTCACTCAACTCTACGGGGCAGCATAACTTGATTGTGATGTATTGTTTCATTGAAATAACAAAAAATGTAAAAAAAGAAAAAAAGAGCATCTATGGGCCACGCACTGCATCCAGGCAACAAACTATTTTCCTATGACGACATAATTATTGTGCATTATATTGAAATTTATTTTTCTCTATCAAATGGCACCAATATTTCAACAAAATTTAATAATGCGGAATTTTATGAGCAAAAGCGGAGTTGTAGTCTTTTATATCTCTTTATGATCGATATCACAATAACTACCTTCCTTACTGAGCTGTGACGTAAGATACGGTGTCCACATGCCCTTCATTGAACGATATACATCAAACTGTACTAAAGAGCTCCTTTCCGCGCAATCAGAAGCTAGTGGTAGTGTGCGATATACATGTATGTCTATAACATATTTCCCCGACTCTCTTACGCATTATATTTTTGATTTCTATTATGTTGCTAAATTGAATTTCATTTAGATTCTGACTTTAAAACAGGAAAACTTGATTAAATACTTAGAAATATGGTTATATATATGGTATAGTTAAACGATTACGACGATCACTTATTATGCAAATTATTGGCAAATGATTACGAACGATATAATTTCTTGTGGATTTTATTTAACGTCAACAAGTCTCATGATGGTCCCATGATTGCAATGAAGTGAGACGTTTTTGGCTGTAAATGACCTAATCTTTAAGATCAGCTCATCGGTTTTGGCACAAATAGAAAATACTTTGCCAGAAGTACTTCAAGTCACTCAGACAGCAGTTATAATAAATAGAATCAATAATTTACACGTGCAAATAAGATTACTTACAGACTTCACTAGTCACTAGTCATTGTATATGTTTGTATTAACTCTAACAGCAACCATTAGAATTACATACATGTAATGTTATATCTAACGATTTCCATTAATCAAAACATAACATTTCTTTCTTCATAATACTCCAATTATGCTTACATTATATTTACATTTGGTTCTGAAACAGAATATCACATTCGTAAAAAGCACAGCACCGGTATATTGGGTTTCTTGTAAACAATTCGCGTACACAGAATGTCGAAGTTCAATTATGCATAGCTTAGAACTTCAACCATAACAACTTGGAATGTCGTAAAATAGAGAGATCATTTCACACCTAAAAGCAGAGAAGTGAAAACATATAAAATAAACTCCCACCACTTTGCAAAAGCAAAGAAAGACAAACCTTTTGATTCAACGTCACAATAAATAGCAATGTGCACAGGGCCCATATTTTGAAACAGTTAGTAAATTGTGATGGATATTTTGACAAATTATTACGCAACCTTCAGTGTTAACAATTTTCGACCTATCCTTAAAGACAAAATATTACAAACTAAGTTAATCATATGATATCATACTACAGCTATGTCACCACTTATTATGTATTATGCTGGGAAATTGCATAAGGTTTCAACATTTTAAACCCAAAATATTCTGTCTTTTCGAAAAGAAAAAGATAATTGGTATTTCAAATGAAATGAAAATCCTACCTACGAAACATGAGGTACGGTCCGGGGGTACGGTACATGAAATACAAATTAACAATCCTTCGTAAAATAAATACATATCCCACTAATAAAGCATTCTTCTAATTCTATCAACCAAATTGACTGTTCCATTCAGCCTTTTAGACTGATTCAAGTCAGTGCGGGCCTTCTCACTTTGCTGCTGTAATTCTTCCATGCCCGCTGTATGACCTCAGCGGCCCGGCGTGCACGTCGGATGCGCGTGACGCGGTCCTTCTGTTCGCGTACGGTCGTCATGTAGGCCGTCTCCCGCTTCGTCTCCGGCAGGGCCTTGATCCGCGGCTTGTAGTCGTCCACGTCAAGGTCCACCACCTTGGCCGGCTTCGGGTTCATTGACCCAGACTCCGCCTCTTCTAGTACGCGTGGTTTCCTGTAGGGGGCGACGTCAGCGTCCTCGAAACTCTGGCCTTTCCCTGGAGGTGCAAAATGATATATAGGTATTACTATTAGTGGGTAAAACAGGTACATTGGATGTGTATTTTTTCTGAATGTGTGGCTGTGTATGAGGGATAGGCGGTTGGAAGATGTACACATCTGAATCCAAATACATATCATTGATGACATTCTGCTGTATGCTGTTAATGAATGGAGGTAATTTATACAAAAAAAGTTTCGTTTTTATGTCGCAAGTCTATAGACTTTGCAAAATTCTCAGGAAAATATAATGGTGGGTAATATATAAAATTGACTTATAGACGTCCCCACGTCAAGTGCTCCCTCCCAACCGGTAAGTGTGTGGCTTGTGCGTGCTAGGAGCATGATGCAGTCCTTTTTTCTTTTTTTTTAACACTAAGTAGGCATACAACACGTAAGTGAAAACATCAATGCAGCACAAATAAACATATGTCACCGATCCGATGTTTCTCTACTTTTAATTGCAAGGCATGACGCTTCTTTTGCGTTTCTTTGCACTCGTATATATGGTGTTTTAGTGTTACTCACCAGGTTTCGGTCGACTTGATGGGAGGACATCTGTGTCCAGGAACCTCGCCAGACGATCGCTCATGGACATGTTCTGAAATACAAAACACCATTTTGTTCCTAGATATTTTCATATATCAAACAAATGCATAATTGGTTTTCCCATGTTCTATCTACAAAATATATCAATGATAGCCTGTAGGTGGATGCAGTTGAGGAAACCTAGGAATCGTATTAAAAACACTTCAACTTTTTTACTGTCGCCCAAATAACAAAACACATACAGAAATACCATATTCAAACGTTAACGCAAAGTATCGCTTTGGTACCAGTTGGGTGATATCGGCTGGGAGACACCGAAAAAGGACCATATCATGACTAAACTGTTATTCCAGGATGAAACCAAATAGAAAAACTCACCTTAGACTCGGGTCCCCAGGCGTCCGAAGACACCGGTCTGGCCCGGGGCTGGTCTCCCCGCGGGCTGAGGCTGAGCGAGGCCCGTGACCTCTGACCTCCTGGGGCGGCGTCCCTCCTCCGGGGCCGCTCCTGGGTCCGCGACTGACCCTTAAGCTTCTGACTGTAGATGGTGCGCGCGTTGGCCGACGAGTCCTGGCGGTTCCGACGGGCGAACTCGTCGTAGTCGTTCTGTTGGATGGTCAGCGGGCCAGGCTTGTCCGACCCCTCCATGGCCAGCATACTCTGTAGGGCCGACTCAAAGGTCTTGTGAGAAAGTCCCATTTTATTGGCGTCAAAACTCTCGTTGTGGTCCTGGTTGGCGTATTCACTCGGTCTGACTTTGTCTTTGGTGTGATTGGTTGTTTGAGAGTTGTGATTCATCGCTTGGCGATTGTGACGTTGTTGTGACTGCTTTGCGGCCTCTGTGAGGGACCTCATGATCTCCCGGGGCGACTTGATCTTGGGTTCGTCCTTGGAAGGGATGTGATCAGTGTCAAGGTCAAGTGAAAGGTCGTTATATTCAAGGTCAGCATCGTCCTGATTTGAGACGCCATTTTGAACGTTAAAAATTAAGTCAGTGGGGAGGTCCTCATAACCAGCCTCCTTCACAGGAGAGCTCTCCAACTTTGGAGAAGAGATGTCACCAAAAAGGTCCTTTTTACTGGGTAACCCCGAGGTGAAGGGGTCGTTCTTAACCATGTTATTGTCAACCATAGAATTCTGACGGGATGACGTGTACGACTTGGCCCACAAGTCGTCAAAGTTCTTTTTAGTCTCTCTTTTCTTGAACATGTCTTGATATTGGTTCTCCTTGCCGCTTAAATGTGAGCTGGGCTTTGGTTTGGGCTCTATAGCAGATTGTTTGTTCTTATGTGTGTCCGTAAATGCACCGTCCGAGGGATTGTGTTGTGATTGAGAACCTTTCTTGATGTTAAAACTGATTTTAAAGGTTTCGTTGTGTTTTTTGTTGCTGTCCTTCACCGGCTCCTCCTCCAGGTCGACCACGGTGGGTGGCGGCTCGGCAACCCTGGGCTGAATCGACCTAGAATCAGAAAAATATGATAAAATATTGTATATTTCATTTCAAGCATGGACGTGGCTAGTATGTTCTGAACTTCCTAATGCTACCGCTTAGTCAGAAAAAAATTACTTCAGGGATGCTAGTTGGGGTTTGTGAAAAAGTCGGAAATAGTCATTCATCTATCACCATTTATTTACTTCCCCGTACCCTTTCAGACTTTAGTGTGAATCTGAACTTTGTCGGACAAAATATCTGAAATGTTCAGTGTCATTTAACCACTGTTTAACTTTCCATTAATTTTGAGGATTAATTATCATGTAGTTCCCAAATTTTAGATGGTATTTGGCCACAATTTTGCAGTCCTTTGGCCACTTCAATAGCCACGGGCAGAAAAGTCCAAAATCTTTTACATCCATGTTGCTAAGTGTCAGGTGTAATGTCGTTGAAAGTCCACATTCCATCCTAGACTCTGGGCATAAATATTGAGGCAATTCGTATTATAGTTCTTGAATATTCAGCATCACATTTTCTTCCTTTCCCATAGTTATGATATTAAAAAACGTTAACTTACAGGACGGTCCTGCCCCCTCCGTCCGTCTTGCTCTCCTTGAGTCTCAGTTTAAAGTCCCTCAGTTTCTGTCGGGTGGCAGCCTCCTTCAGCTCAATCTGCTGACTCAGCGCTAACACGCGGTCGTCCTCGATCCGGGTCTGGACCTAAAAGGGAACATAGGGGAAAATGTAATGATGAAATTACAATACGTATGTTTTGTGGTCGCACTGAATAATAAATGTATTTTAGTGTTTGGCAACAAAATGGAATAATGTTATAATTTTAATGGGGATCGTTTGCAATAGGTAAGTGAAAGGGTCTAGTCCCAATATTTGGCCAGTTCTAATCTTGGTCATTTTACGTGTGTAATACGATGTTATATCACGTACAATCTGATTTATATCTCTCTCATAATTTAAACAAATGGTATGTCACATATTATGGTAGAGGGTAAAGTGTAGGCCTATATTATAAGTTTCCTCCTGTTTTGTTACTGGTAAGGTTGTGTTACTGGTAACGGTAAGGTATTCTGAAGTGTCTAAAAGTACATATTAAACCCACAATCTTTTAACTCAGTGAGACCATAGGGGACAAACTAATATTCTCCCTTACCTTGTCCTGCTTCTTGTTCTCCTCCTGCAGCTTGTCGAGCACCATACGGGAGTTGATGACCGTCCCGAAGCCCTTGGCCTTGGTCGGGTCTTTGGGCTCGCTCTGCCCGGCCGGCTTCTTACCGTCACTCTGACCGGCCTCCTCCTGGGCCAACAGCTCCATGTGCTCCTCCAGTAACCCGATACGCTTCTCCATCTTCGCCTATTGGTGGAAATACTGGGTTATTTAATATCGTTGGGATGGTTATATTAGTTATTTCTATGGGTGGTGCGTTAAACTGTATTTAATAGGCTTATACAATGTTATGTTGGAGTCGAGGAATGTGATAGGAATAGTCAAGTTGCATCTTTTGGTACATTTTTCAAACACACAGAGCCGATTATATGTACGATTCTTTGAGCTGCATGAACAAATGTGACTTCTGTTACTGACATAAAAAAACACTTAACTAACGCACATCATGTTTTATTCAAGAAAACGTTAGTATGTTTCTACTCTGTAATTCCTTTACAAGTGACTTTGCATTAGGTTAAATTATCTAAATAAGCTAACAGGATATAAGAAATGTTATGAGGTCTTCCCGACTTTTACCTGTCGTTTCCTGAGCTGGCGCTCGATGAGTTTCTCCTGGCTGTAGAGCTGCTCGTCCCGGCCCTCCGCCTTCAGCTGTTTGACCCGCGCGTGTTGGTCGGCCAACTGACGGCGGTTCTCGTCAGCCTTAGCACTGCAGTCAAAGGCCAAGGAATTAAAATTATTTTCCGTTTCTTGGTTACAATTTACTTCTATAACTCCACACGGGAACGCACTGCCCCGTCAATCCAAGTAAACTTATCTTTCGTTTTTGTTGTTGCAGTTTTAACACGGAAAACATTATGAATTCACCTACGGATACAGTAATTTACTAATTTAAGACTTGGTGAGAATTTGTAAGATTCAGCAATGCCATTGCACGGCCATGAAAATGACATTATATGTTGCCTGAACCATACACCCAAAAATCTGGAAAACGGACAAATGGCATCTCTGAACATTATGCAGCTATATTTTTTTCTGCTTCTGAAATTGGAGGTAGAATAGTACTTCAGGTAAAATTGAAATATGTTATATCCTAGTTCATTAAAGAGTTGTTATACAATCCTTAATTAATTTCATATAAAGGTTACCTAACCTAACCAACTCTTGTCTTTTACCGCACAACCTCATCAGACTTCGTAATAAATTTGCATCCACGCGTCTATAGAGCGTGGATAGAGCAGCCTCAAACCTCACCTGAGCTCGGCGTGGATCATGGTGAGCTGCTGCTCGCGGATCGACTCCTTGAAGTCCTTGAGCTGCTCGCGCTCCTCCTGCTGCTCGTTGCGCTTCTTCCTCACCTGCTCGGCCAGCAGTTTGATGGTCTTCTCCCGCTTACGCTCAAACGGCGACTTGTACGAGTTGCGGGACGAGGCTCTGCTGCCTGAGCGACCTGGAAAATGACAATGCGTATAGGTAATGATGATTTGATTTTTTATTGGCCTATTAACGAAGAGACTGTAAAGGTATGTATTAAAATGAAAATATAGGTATTAAAGTTCACATATATAGCTAGTGTGGGATTTTTCAGGCTAATACATGTGTCAGAAATATGGGTTCTTAATCCTCCAGTTTATTCAATTCACACACGCGTATTTGACATCAGTCACTTAAAGAAAGAGGTAAATAAAAAAAATTCAATATACCCAACTGTCTGTCTATTGCTCTCAGCAAACACTCTCATGGTCAAACTGGAAGCATTCTCAGCAACTACTCCCTTACATAATCATAATCCGTAAACTAAAGGCAATGCTTCCAATCTCATATTAAATACACAAGTTCAAAACCTACTGTCGGCTAGGGGCCGCTGGCGGCTCTGTGAGGACGACCCCCGTGACTGGAGGCCGTCCCTGACCAGGGACATCTGGGACATCCTCAGGTCCAGGTCGCTGGCCACGCGGGGCGGGCTGTGGGGCAGGGTGGACGCGCTCTGAGACCGCTGACTCGTCTGGGACGTGTTCACCGTGGTGTGGGAGCGGCTCGAGGTGGTCGACGAGTTGAGCTGGGTGGACGAGGCGGCCCTGACGCTGGGGGAGGAGTCCAGGCCTGAGGTCATCACCTTCA
This sequence comes from Lepidonotus clava, assembly GCA_936440205.1. Taxonomy (NCBI): domain Eukaryota; kingdom Metazoa; phylum Annelida; class Polychaeta; order Phyllodocida; family Polynoidae; genus Lepidonotus; species Lepidonotus clava. Next base: position 38,730,971 of record OW387141.1, read on the forward strand.
TGTTGGTAGGGACGGTGCGGGGCCTGCAGAGGGTCACTTACTGGTTAATGGTTGTGTAGGAAACATTATTTCTCTATTACGTGTACGTAGCATCGGAAACGTATGATAAATTTAAACCAATTGTCTAAACACCGGTGTTTGCATTCTCGAAAACAATTTTCAGGTGTGGATCCAGGGGTTCCTGGCCCCCCTTTCCGTGAGGAATTAAAGTCCACAAAGAGGGTAATGAATAGGACGCACCTACTTGATTGCGTAATGCTTAATATTATATACCAATGCCAAAATACATGATGAATACTAACTGGACACTGCCATTCAGTATTTTTGGTGTATTGGCACAGTGGGCAGTATTCGTGTATACTGCCCACCTTGCTTTACTGTGTAAAATGTTTTTCTCCTTATTTTGTGAATTCTGAATGGATTTGCATGATTATTTTTTTAATTTCTGGTAAAATAATGCAGTCTAATTAAATGGAGATAGTGATAGAATCCTAATTTAAGAGAAAATAATGATTATTAGGGAAAACTGCTTGACACCAGTCAAAGTGTGTGCATAATCAATACATTAAAATACTGCCCACTTTGCTCCACTGGTAATTTCCTTTCTCTTTTGCTTATAACTTACAAAAAATGGTATATAATATAAGGAAAACTTACCTCGGTTGACAGTACAACCCTGAATACTCGGTGGGATGTCAGAAAAATTACTGCCCTCAGCCTAACGGCCTCGGGCAGTAATTTTTCGACACCCACCTCGTATTCAGGTTTGTACTGTCAACCTCTGTATGTTTTCCTATAGTACTAACCCTGTATGCGGACCCACAACTTTTCACCCCCCCCCCCGATCTTGAAATGATTGACGTTTTTCGTCAATTACTTCAGAAGTTTTTTTTTATCAATGTACTCAGAGGCGTCCGTGCCATTGTAAAATGTTAGGCGTGCGCCGATGTTAATACCTTTATAAAACCTTATATTATTCATGCTTATACATGTATAATTTGCCGAATACAAATTTCTCTTAACGAAAAATGTGCATCACCAAAACAATTCGTACGTGCCTCTTGGACGTGCAAATCATAACTATCACTATTGTGCTTTCGTAAAAAGACACGCATTAAAACACTGTGCATGGAAAGTAACGAATATGATTAAAAGTTTAGAAAATAAAGAAATAGTAAGTTTCTATCCTCAGGTGCAAACTTACTGGTTTCCCTTTCCCGAAAGAAAGGAACTGAATTCTCTGGAAATATCGATAATTCAGATAAGTTTCTATAAGTGGGATACAGTGTAAATTTGTACTTTCTCAACATGTGAGTCAATTACGGACACAATAACGGAAGAACATCTACAAGCATATTTTTCAAGTATACTTTTACAAGAAGTTCATATATTATACAGGCCACACATGGATTACATACAAATAATAATTATCAATCAATTGCCTTAAATATCTGTAACCCACATTTTCAATGACCCTTGATATAACATATTTCTTATCTCTTTTTGACGTTTATATTTTTGACGGTATATTTGATGTATAAATCGAACATGTAGTAAACAAGGGGATAATGAGCAAAGGGAGATGAACCCCTATGAATCAATCAGTAACAAGAGTTACCCTCACCTGGGTTCCCTGACCTCTGTCCAGGCGTTGAGCGGCCGGTTGTTCTGTGTCCTTGGTCCGTCCGTCTGCAGGCTCTTCACCATAGCCTTAAACAGGCGCATGCACTCCCTGAAGCGGAGGGGAGTGGTGACCCCGGCCGTGATGGGGTCGCCGATCTGACCCCCCAGGTAACTCTGGATGATGCGCGCACAGTCCCGCTTGTCGTCCTCCGTCAGCTTACTGTCCATCAGCGACGTGTCCGCATCCCCGCCCTACAACACGCAACGTTAGAAGGTTGTGTCAGAGCCAGTGTGAAATGGAAATATTAGCTATCAGTATTATATCAATGAATGACATCCTTCATTGAGTTACACGGATTAAGTTCCCAGGCGAAGACATTGTCTTTGACTATAGTTTGTACCACTGTCGATGGTTCCCTACTGATATTCTGCTTCTTAGATATTGAACGTATTGACAGCGTGCAAAAATCACGATCTAGGTATATTAGACCTTCGGAAAATAAGAATTCACAGATCCTTATTTTAATTCTACCCGGCACTCTGGGTCCATGGTAGATTTACAAATGACCCGGTCATCCGACGCCTCGCTCCAAACCTACACCTACTCCGTGACTGATCCTCAAGTGACAGCTTTTGAATTGCAAAATCTGATACGCATAAATACGTGTCGATCCTCAAAATTACTCCTTTGTGCTTAATCGATCAAGGACGATTGTTCTCACAAAGTCTGTACTATATCAAGAAAAACAATACATGTTTGTAAAAAGAATCAAGCTATCTACTTTAGTATGGGTTACCACTACTGTCTCCTCTAAGTCTACAAATATTTTGATGAAGGGAAAATATCAACGGCTGTCCCTAAATTTATATCTCTGAATCGTTTTGTGTATATGTTTGGCTCATGTAACAATGACGGGGAACCAAATACGGATTAGTTCATAGTAGATCTACTATAACAACTTTCGTAGTATTAGCTAAACATAACCATTTTCGGATCATATGATGAGGTTGGTGGACAAAATAGGCTCATTCTGTAAATGAAATTCACCTGCAATTTGATTTCTGACTTTGTTCTTTTCGCTCTTCAAAACGTGTAAAGCAAAATGATAGGATTTGAAGACTATTTGTTCTGAAGCTAATATTAGAACACTGTGGCAGAGGTTAAACGTCTAACGTTGCAAGCCTATGCAGCTGATAGGAAGTTTATGACTACCTTGGTCTGGGCCTGTGCCTGTGGGATCCTATCTCCTGGAGGACAGGTGAGGCGCACCTTAACTTTAACTGTCCACCTGTCTGCAGGTAAATGTCCAGGTGAGGTATGATCCGCCTCCATCCTCCTGTGATTGATATATCCCCTTTCTACACCTTTATAGGCGAATCCGCGGTTATATGTAGGTATACATGGACTACTTCTTACAACAGAGGGGAAATCCAGTAGCAATAATGCGATTTTGCACTGTACCCTAACCTTCCACTCCTCATAATCTACGTATCTCAAAGGGTTCTAGTCTATAACTGTGTACAGATCCCGGGAGCTCGGGTATTAAAGGGGTCCCCTGTTCTGCTGGGTGTCTGAGTTGGCCGGGTCCTCCTCCAGTGTAACCCCGAGTGGTACTCCAGGTGCCCGGCCGGTCAGGGGTGACGGGCGGGTGTTTGGGTTCTTAATCCATGTTTTGGTTGACCCCCGTAATATTAAAGGCGTTCCATTGAATGGAAACCTAGATCTATGGATCGGTATAATATACTGTTACCACTAATGTCTCTATGTTATTATTTCTTAAAATGTTGATGCCTTAGACAGCGTTTCCCTGCCATTCCCACCACGGCATATGACGTGCTTACGACAGGTAGATACAGGCTCCAGTGGTAAAGTACTACATGTATCCTGATTTGTATGGGGTTTCCTGGTATTGTTTCCATGACAACCAGGTAACGGGGACACCCACCCCTTTGTAGATGGCGTGTTAACTCCTGGGGTGAATACCCCAACCAGGTGGGTAGCGCACCTGACTCACACCTGTCCCTCCTACCGATTTCTGGGCACCGTCACGCATGGTAGCCCCCTACCCCACCTTACTTTTATAACACTGACAGATGGTACATGTCCATTCCTGATTGAACACTGATTAATCCAATGCTTGAAAAGATACACCATCGGGTCACCAATATTTGGGAAGATATAAAGGAATATTGTAGTGAAGTTAATGTGATCCCATGGGCTGTTAAACAAAGATGTCCAGTACAGGCATGCACATGCCAGATACTGATGTAAAACAGGTTATCGGCATGTACAGTTACCCATAACGATTCTCTTTCTTTTTATCATATTTCTTTGTTCATATAATGAATATAGTAATCTAATCTGACTAAAGCTATATGGTTTACTTGTTACATGTTGTGGCAACGCAGAAGTTACAATTATTGTATAAAGACTATAAAGACCATTCTATGACCCCTCTAATGTTCAAGAAAAACAGAGGTTTAAAGTACCTCTGTAATAACATTTAATCACGTGGCAATTATCTCATTAGACAGCACCACACCAACATATTCACCACACGTACATATACATAACAAATTCTTATAATGCCGCACAGAAAATCTCTTAACGGTCCAAATCGGTTCTTTTAAGTACACCCATGGATAATAAAATTCTCATTATGATATGAAATATCCAGTAGATGAAAAGAAAACAGACATAATTCAAGATATAGCCGGAGGTGCTTACCGATCACTTCAGCGAGCCCCGGAGCTGTAGTGCTGCCAAGTGGGCCGGTGCCCATTTAATTACAGGCCCGGTCTGGGGCTATAAGGTGGTGAGGTTTATAGTAGAGGACTAAGGGTCGGTCCGCTTTTACACCCAGTCTGATCCTGCCCAACACCTCGTCTAGGGGCCCGGTGAACGGGGCGGATTTAACATTACACGTAACAGGGCTATACTGCCCTATGTGCAGAGCCCTAATGTAATTTGTGGCTATGTGGTTTTGTTTGTTTAGCGACAAAGGGTTAATTTGTTGATAAAGGGGCGGATGAAGGGTTACGATATAGGGGTCCTACATTGGCGAGAATCTGGACTTTGGAGCTTGTCGCCATGTCAAAAAGAGTGTCGTATGTAGTCAGACCAAGTGCACTTTATTCTATGCTAACTACAACTTTGCATGACTACAGGTAAGGCGTACTCTATTCTACTCAAGTGATCGTACATACATGCCAACATTGATTAGAGATATAGGCAGTTTTTCTATGATGCCTAGTCATTGGAGATTATATAGAGTAGAGTTTGTTTTCACAGATTCATGGATCACCGTTGGCTAGCTATTTATGTGATAAAAAAAAGCCTGTCTGCTAAATTAAAGTTACCCCCCAAAAAAACCACTAGTCTATAACATTATTCCTTTATTTTATGAAACAGTTAATTTTTCACTTCTCCGTGTGTTCTCCTATTTCAAACGGAAATACCTAGACAATGTTTCAGCTACCATACGTTTATTGAACAAGCCTGGTGACACCTTAGTGTGTTTGTGGAACAAACACAACTGCAATATGAGCACTTCAACCTTCATAGGTTTCCTCAATTAGCACCTGGATTTTCGGAACCAGTGAAACGCAGTCCTGTACTACTTGGATATCACTTGCTTATGTCTATTTACAGTATAAACATTATGCTGCCTTACAGGTTTACAAAAGGGTCACAGAACGTAAGGTATGGACTCCGTTATAACACATTGAATCGAATATAAACATATATAAACATTCAAAACTTTAGATCCCTCATAGTGCTTACACATACAATACTTAATTGATTTAAAAGGAAAGGAGCTGCAATTTGAAACATGTTCAAGTAACTAGAAAGACCAAAAAGTACCGTGATGAGATTATTCTTTCAACTACTATGGAATTAAATTTGTTTTCGTTTGAATAACAACAAGGCTGGAGAAACAGAAGATCAGTAACATAGTAATGGAAATCAAAAGCGCTATGTACCTGTGCCGACTTAAGTAGCGCCAGTTCCGTCTCTAGTTCGGCAATCCTCTTCCTAAGGCGCTTGATCATTAACTTGTCGTCAATCTCCTCGTTTTTCCTGTTGATGATAGATGTAGGGATTAACAGGATTTATATTGGTAAAACTATTTGCCTCCATCATTTTGTTTACGCGACAGTTCAAAGGTTTTCCACTCATTTAGTATGAAGATTCCGAAAGTGTCACAAAGAAATCTAGCTAAGGGATACCGGAATTTCACGTGAATATTTGCAGTAAAATGTATAGACATTTGATAACTTTGAGGTAAAATGACAAGAATGCAGCACCGGTTTTATGGGTGCCTAACTGCTCTCTCGAGAGGCGATCATGTTTTCCCTGGTAATTTTTCAGATTCTCATATGACATGTCTTAGATACTGTAATCCTATTCAATTACGAGAACATAATTAATAATTGATCTGATATTATCTCTCAAAAGAACAATCTGACCAGTTTTATTTTAGCTACACATTAATGAGTTGAATGTCTCAGGCCCTTGCAGTTAATAGTAAGAAGGTATTCTAGGGGTAGAGCCACGTAAAGGAAAATACTATTCTATGCACAGTTCGCGAAATGGCCACATAAGATCAAAGTCGCCCCCTAGTGAGAACAGCTTGAACTTTATCAAAGAAGTGTGACCCCCAACCTAGGTGTTGGTTGGGGGAAAGAGATAAGGGCTTCTCAATTTACATTTTTGAGAAGATGAAAATATAGATCTCTTACAAATTGGAATATTCACTGGGTCATGGTTGTCCTCGTTCAATTTTACAGATGGCGCAATGGTGTCAACATTTAAGGTAATCTTCCTCAATCACTGAATAACAGGTTTAAGTCATTTGGTGCCTTACCTGACGGTATTGGTGATGCAGGCGACTCGCTGGGAAAAACGACATGTGGACAGGCTCTCACTGAGGTTCTCCTCCTCCACGCTCACTGTGGCAATCATGGCCGTCTGACAGTTACCACCTGAAAGCATGTATGCAAGAATATAAATATCACCACGAATTACTGTACATTTCCACGTGAAGTTTCTCTTATACTTTGTATAATTCATATAGAATCTACTGAATTTAGTTGAAAAAAGTATCAATTAATTTCCCGACATATCTAACGATAATGGAACAGGTAAAAGAACAACTCTCGTCCACTGACTTCTGCAACATGACATATCTTTGCTCGTCAATCTGTATTTGTTACATCTATGACAAAATCAAAAGAAGCCTTATCTTATAATTCTTCAGCTACCAACCTAGACTGTCCTTGAGGACCATGGTCAGGAGAGAGTTCCTGTAGGGGACGTGTTTGGTGGCGCTGTAGCTGCGATAGCCATCTGCACTGGACGGTCGGACATTGGACCAACTCGAGCTGAATTATAACAAACAATTCTGATACAAGAAAAGTCGTTAATAGAGGTATATTAAGGAAAGAAGGGCTGAAGATTACTGTAGTCTATAAAGGACGAGAAAGCTTAAGATGGGAAAAAAGTCAATGACAAAATGAGTTTACTTGTTATGAATATTTTCTATTTTCTATTTTCTTTTCGCAGACAGCTTGGGGAGGTAAACGTTTCGCAATATTGGAGTCATAGAAGAATTCCTTATAAATCGACACGAAAATTTACATAAATAATATATCTGGTGTTTCTGCTTCAAATGTTTTTCAGCAACAACAGTCCGTGGATGGCTCAAGAACCATGAAGTTTGACTAATAAATTATTATACAACTAAACATCTACCTGTTAGTCTAGAATAACGAATTTTGGATCCTGTCAACTCTTCCAAAAACGAAAACACAATTTTGAGTGCATAATCGATATAGTCAAACACTGTCTATAATTACTATAGCTAGGATATTTCAATAATAAAACAAATTTACAATAATATTCGGTTATTGAAAATTACATGGATTCATACTTATTTCTGTCATTTTTTTTTTTATCTCTGAGGTGTTGACAGATATCAATATGAAATTAGTTTACAGTCTTTTTAAGATTTAATAACAGAATAAAATGAGTTTAACCAAACCAAGGTATCATTTATATCCAATAATAAAAATGAAATGAAAAATCATAATGAAATAAAACGTCATAATGAAATGAAAAGGCTCCCTATCCAAACTGAAGTACTTCACGTGCTTATCAACGGTGCCCATTCATTAACAACCACCTAATACAGGGACAATAAAATTATTATGCTTTCTACATATGCGTTCACAATGTCCATACTCCCATACTAAAGAACTGAATACGTATAACGTGGAGACGCCGTGCAACCTAAACATTGATCACAATATAAAACACAAACAACATACCAGTTAAATATATGCGGAAGCTCTTTGCTGAAATTTAAAGTGATATGAAACACTCATGAAGTGAACTTCAAACAGTATATAGATGCAATGTAATCATGTCAAATTATACCAGTTTTGTTAACGAGAAGGGAACTTCAGAAACTGTACAGGGAAAATAGAGAAATGAAAGGAATTAAGTCACATAAACTGATGGTATACACATAGCTTTATCCATGGTGTGTTACCTATAGGGAATATCTATTGGCCATAGCTAATACAGAAATAAGTTGAACCTTACTGAAATGACGACTATTTATACAGCCATATCATATTGTATTAACCACTTGCTGCAAAGATAAATGTAAGTTTATGTGTCCCTGGGCAATCTAACTATTTTAAAGAAACTGTTTGCCCTTTTTGATTTGTTATCTCATTAATCCTTAACTATCAACCTACGTCGTATCATATAGACTATGATTAAATTCCTATTGTAGTGGTTATGGGTTTGGGGATGATGCACCAAAAACAAAACTCTGTTCGTCCGCACACATATTGGTCACAAATCAACACCGCAGTCTGTCAACCACGAGCCTGACGTCACATGCCGTGACGTCATAATGACGTCACCCTGACGCCAGCTCTTATAACACCACACTCATGCACCTGTTATTTTTCTTGGTGCGCTGATTCTGTCCAACACTCGGCGCCGAACTGCGGACCCTACAAGACCCAGCCAAAAGACAAGTCACCGGTAAAAAGGGTTACTCTTGGAGTTAGTATGAGAGACGTCTCATGCAATTGTTTTTACAATAAGAATGATTCACTTTTTAAGTCGCAAGAGGTGCGACGCTCATTTAACGCTCTGATGACGTATTTGGTTTTATATCATAAATATGGGTTCTTATTAGAAAGCCGATACCTCCATTAAGGTATAGGCAACTTCGCAAAGTAAGATTGTAGACGATCGATTTGAGCTAAATATATTTGTTTCTGTCCATCGTTATCCATAATGAATAACATATCCCCCTAGGCCAAGTTGGGAGACAATTTATTGGAGTTTTACCTACCCAGCACACAGAATTTTATATCTCCTATAGGACTACCGATAATAAATAGTGAAACGCCCTCTGACGGATCGAGGATTCTAATAATGCTCTAATAATGGATTCTGTTTTGTCATTCATACATTCTGTTCTTTTCAAAGTTGGTCGGTGTCATCAAAATGACATTATAAATAAAATTAATGTCTGTATACTACTTTTGTGTGCCTATTTCTTATTCTAAACTCATTACATATGATTAAATGTTATATGTGTCTCTTCCTCTCACCAGTTTTAAAGTACCGAAGTGTCCATTAGATTCCCTATATGCACCAGTTATTATGGGTTAACGATTTTAATGTGTTGCATGCGGACTACTGAGCTGCTACCAACTGGCGCCAGTTTCTCAGCCGGTGTGCCCAGTCCTCCCGCACTGGACTGTAAGGGTGAGCGAAAGGCAACTCAGTCAGTTGGCTGAAAGGGTTTGGTATACTTTTCTGAATTTCACAGTTCTGAATTTTCTGCAGAAAGAATTAGTATCTATTCGGAAATTGGCCCTACTCTCGCGAGTGATGCAAACAAGAACAACAAAACTGAAGAAAGAATTACGTTATGAGAGAATAACTGACATCACTTTAGTTGATCATTTTATTCTATAGTCTTAGTTTAATATCAATGTTTTGTCAAATTACTTTGGTACCTCCCTATCGTGTAATGTGCGTGGTTTGTGGTTTATCTTCCGATATAAGCCAAGATGCTCAGTTTTGATTACCAATTTAGTACTAAAGTTTACTATACAAATAAAGGCATGTACATGATCTCCTCTAAGTTTATGCGGAATGTTATCCAGAATTGGTATAGCGTTTCTTAAATTTAAGACCACCTAAACAAAACTGCCAAATTTTAGATTTTTACGCCATATATTAAGACAGATCCTCTGTGTACCATCACTGTACCAGGAAAGCTTATGCCTATAATTTTTACTTGTCATCTTAAGGATCTAGCCAAGGCAAACAAACAATACTTCACTGCTATCAATTCTTCATGGTAACACTCTTCAAAAGACTTATCGTATTTAAAGGTTTTCAAGTATTAGTAAGATAAGACTTATCTAATAAAAAACAGTGATACAAATGCAACGTGTTTCAGGTGAATATTCTAATCCTACTCTGAAAAAAAATGTGTTCAGTATTTTCAGAAAAAAACAAGTATCAGGAATGGGGGGCTGATACTAAAGGTTACATCCTTGTTAAGGGTGACACATTCTGGTAAACAGTGGCAAAAGATACAAGTTGATAGTGTTGGATTACAGTCACTCAGTCAAGCACACACTTTACCTCCGGGGCCGTTTGTAGGGATGACTACGCTCAGCAAGAACCCTTAAAACCAGTGTGAAAACAAAGTACACCATCAACATCCGTTAAACCAAAAGTAACAGAAAATAACAGAATTCACCTTAATGAGACAGGCAATGGAGATTTCCTTTCCATCATATTTTCGATTAACCTGTTAGTCACTATATCTATACCACTACGAGCAGTTGGATAATAACTTTTTTAAATAACAAGTTTTATTTACATGAAAAGAACTATTAAGCATTATTCTTATATCTAGATCTTACAGCTTAAGCTTTGTACAAAGACACTTCCAAATCAATAGGATAACCGTTACCACGAAACTAGCGCACTATGAGGGTACTAAAATTAGGAAGCAATGTAATTTACAGTAAGATGGCCTTTTCATAATAGCATGTACACAATAAAAGAAAAGCGGCCGATCATGTTAAGTCAGACATACTGTTGCTTTAAAGTAGCGTCAAATGTAAGGCAGGAAATAGGTAAAGAAAAAGAAGGACAGCTGCCCATTAACAGAGGAGAAGTTCTGAAGCGCAATGGGTCTATAACGGGGTATTCAACCACTCGTTCTCCATCGAAACCTTCACTTCAGAAATAGGTCGGCATCAAGGATGTAATTCTCCCATCCACGACGTTAGTTAATGAAACTGAGATGGTGAAGGTGACGGCAACTTACTAGGTAAGTTTTCTATGATATTGGGGTGGGGAAATAAATGATTATCTACATGACTATTTATACCACTATCTCCTCTCACTCTACATATTCTATACCACTAAGACCTAACATTCTGAAGAAGGGACAACGGTAAGCTTTATACAAGCAGTCGGAACATTAAAGCCTCTGTCCCCTATAGCGCTACACACATACCCAGTAATTGTAGGTGTCCTAATATAAGGCCCTATCCTCTCTAACATTTCATACCTATAACCTTGGAGTTGTAGAAGGAAGAGTGATTGGCCTTGTAGGGCCGGTATAACCCTTAACGCCCAAATCCATTGTTACATAATATACCCTTTTACCCTAGGACCTCACTGTTTGTAGAAAGAAGGAGTAGTCAGTGAGCATTCTAACACATCATACCCTTTAACATTATTTTAGCCAATCCATTCTAACACACCCTTTTACCCTAAGACCTCACCGTTTGTAGAAGGAAGGAGTGGTCAGTAAGACCCTTACAGCCTCAATCCATTCTAACACAACATACCCTTTAACGCCATATTGGCCAATCCATTCTAACACACCCTTTTACCCTAAGACCTCACCGTTTGTAGAAGGAGGAGTGGTTGGCGGTGTGCGGGCGGAAGGACCCGTCGTCCTGGTGCAGGGCGATGATGACCCCCTCCAGGTGGTGCAGTGACAGGTTGATGTACTTGGCCTCGGCCAGCTGCTGCCCGTTGATGCCCGTCTTCGACACGCGCTCCGACCCGGCCAGGTCCACCAGGTGCAGCTTGGACCTGTGATGGTGGAATACCAAAGGTTTAGTACGTGAAGAATAGTTACAATGAACTCTGGCTTTCGTACATGTACTTGTATTAAAACTTTACAAACCTCAGCACAAAGTATATTCGATGTAACTTTAATAAAAAAAAACTTTTTTTCTATATGGACTAGATAGCTGAATCGTAATTCAGATTCATTCTTCACGGATGAATATTTGTTTGTTTACATCAATTACATTTTTTGGCAAGTTCATTCACCTGACAGCGTTAGTAACGGACTCAAATTTCTATGAGATCTATAACACTTTGCAATACAAGGCAATGGACATTTAATGGATTCAAACTTATATTTGACATTGTTAATTTACGCAAAACACACTACATATATTTGGAATCTATTTATCATTGTTTCCAGAACACAAAGAAACAAATAATTTACAACGTCGAATTTTCTTTGAGTAATACAACCTTTCAGTTCTACACTCATACACTACTGCACTTCATATGAAAAACTTGTTGAAAAGCCGGACATTATGTCCGATTTTCATCGAAGTCTCCATATCAGTTTTTCTTTTACCAGACATTTGTCTATATCCTGTCGGGTAAAAGAGGAATTTTATCCATTTTTATCATATTTTCCCTCCTGCCCGACGTTTTAAGCTAATATATTGAACACAAAAGCTAAAACGTCGGACGTTTCCGACAAAAATTACGGTTTCCAAAAAAGCACTGGAACTCACTTGGTGATGATCTCGGCATTGTTCTGCTTGGCGGTGAGCGTGATGGTGAAGACGGCGTGTGAGCGCGATGACCGCTGGTTCATGGGCGTCTCGGCCACCTTGCGGTTGGCCTGACCCTGGAGGAGCAGGCTCTGCGCCACGTCCTCGTTGGCCGCCAGGTGCGTGCTCAGGTTACGGACCACGCACGACCCCTTGGTGCCCTCCACCACTGCCACCTGGGGGGTGAATGGTGAGATTCATAATCATGAATATGGGATAGACTTTTAGTGGCTGGTGACTATTGACGTGATACTTTCTTGATACAATATGTGGGCACTCAATATTCTATTATTTATTATGTAAGTTTAAAGATGATTAATCCGTTTTTAAAAGGAAAACTACAATAAGTACCTTGCCATTACCACGTCTACGTGATACAAATACTTATACGTCTTTTTTTTTTTTTCAAAGGCATTTTTCTCCTAAGGATTCTAAAATATTATAGAAATTTCGTCCAATGCAGCACATTTAGCCCGACGGAGCACCCTTCACATTGTAATATTTAGGAAACTGAACCCCTTTAGACTAAATCTATCAGAAAAAGAACTTGGAACAACAAACAACCACTTTGTGACTAACCTTTGGGAAGGGTGTGACGGCGGAGGAGGAGCGGGCGGCCTGGTTGAGCAGGTCGTACCCCACCTCCTGGTAGATCTCCATGTAGGACACGTGAATCGTGGCCTCCATGTCGGCCCCGCGCGCCTCCAGCTCGTTGTAGATCATCGACAGCGCCCTGAAAGGGGAATCAAGTATGACAGACACCTTTAATTAATATCTCTGTACGGAGGAAACTATGTTATTTATGGTTTAGTGAGTCGGAATTATTGCCACCCCTGTTTCTTACTAGGACAGAATGGAGACAAGAAAAATGTTGGATCGTTACAAATATTACTGAAGATCGCTTTTGCAAGGCCAATAATTTTTTTATAATTCAACTGATAGGTTAGATGGACACTGGTAACATTTGGCTATTTTCATAGAGTTCTTGTTTTTTTTTCATTTCACAGCAGAACCGCCCTGTAACACATATCAAACTAGAAAATCCAACGTTGAAATAACCGTCGGACTAACACAAATACATGTAGTTGAGTAACTACTAAGTGACATACATTAAAAGATTCGGTTAACCGACGTTTCGCCCTCCGATAGGCTTTTTTCGGGCCAGAACTTGAAAATGACCTTAAAGCAATACAACGCAAACAAGAATATATTTGACAGGACTCACCTCGGGGCCAGGCCCCTGTCCTCATAACGGCGAGCGCTACCCTCCACTGTGTACGTCTTGCCGCTACCGGTCTGCCCGTAGGCGAAGATGGTGCCGTTATAGCCATTGAGGAAACCTGGGGAAAACATGGAAAGTGGCACCTTATTAAATGAATATATCAAACAAAATTACGTAAAGAAAATAAGTTTATATATTTATTCATTTGGCAGATTGAATCATAGCTGATTGGTCTGTGTTTTAGACACATGCATTTTACTAACTACAGGTTTATAATGTGTAAAACCATAGACCGGGTCTAAAGTGTGTCCCCCAGTGTTTCACAATCTAACCACAAACCGACCAGGCCCATTGATATTATTACCTGCACCCCGGCACTCTAGTGATTTTCCTACCCAACACCTTGCAATGTCCAGTCCTGTTTGAGATTTGTACTTTAGTCTAATAACGTGGGTGAATTTAAAAAAAATCTGTTTATGTGATGTTTTGATGATAACAAATGCAAACGAATAACGTAAAACTTTATGAAAAAATAAAGACCTTGTTAACGCTATTTGGTAAAAACGATTAGCTACATGGTGACAAATATCACCATGCCATGTAACTAAATGAATACAAAGAATCATTAACTTCCATGATACGTGTATTATGCTTTTTAATACAGCTATCGCAACGACAAATATGAATCGACCTATATTAGGCAAAAAAAAATTGTGTTCAGGTATCATTGACCCCCAAAAAATCGGGTAGTTAGGTCGAAATATTTTTTTTTTTTTTATTTTTGTTTTAAACATGAATTAGAGTCAAATTATTGAATTATAGCTTTGAACATAAATCATTTCTTTATATACCTTCAAGAATATTATTATAAACTAGAAAGACATTTCTGCGATAATATATGCCATTTTCTGCCCTTTAGGTAATTGTTATTGAATTTTATTAACATTTTGAAAAAAAAAATCCTTAAAAAAAGTTAGGGTAGGGCCAAAACATTAGGGTCGGTCGGGAACACGACAATTAATTTTAGCCTTATTTTTCTCTATACGAAGCCTCCTGATGTAATGCGTGGGGTTGTTAGACGTTCATTAAAAATTTGTAAATACGTGCTTCATTAGGAAAATTATATTTCACGGGAGAGTTTATAATAGTATCAGGAGAAAAAGTTATTTCCACATTTTTTTTGACTGATAGCATGTAACAATAATTGCAAGGACCACTTTAGTTGAAGTATCAGACACAAATGCTTGTGCATAATACTCTTCTCCATACAGATAACCGATATGGCTGGGAGAGCGTTGATAAGATTGTTATATCTAATTAGCTTGGGGGATTTGTCGACATCGCTATCAGTTATGTAGGCAACTGCCTGATGCAACAAATGCGAGATTTAGATACTGCTCCAGACACTCTAACATAATCGACGTCGTGTATCTACTAAACCCATATTACAATGATAAATGTTTTTCCTGCGCAGAGCACATGGCGTGTTTTAAGCTATTCTCAGACAAATCCATTTTCTATATCATGCCTTTGAGCTCCTCTGACGTCCACCTGGAACTGGTCAGATTTGAAATAATTTTAGTTCGTTGGATCATACTTGTAGCTTTTTTCCCCCTTACTTTTTCCTTACACAAGTGCTTTCCATAGCCGGGAGGTGAACCCTGACCGCCCACATATTGTAGCCCGGTGCCCTACCCATAAGGCCACTACTAGAGTGGCTGTGGGAGGGGTCTAAGTTTGGGTATAGAAGGACATTTTGTTGGGTGCTGGTGTTCTGCGAGTAGGTTCATAGTGGCATGTATGCGTTGAGATACCAGCATTTATCTCAACTGGCACTCTGCCTCTGGCTCTTACTAATCTATGTCTAATGGTTGCTAGCACTGAACAGGTGGGGCTTGGTGAAGATTGGAAGCAATGCTGTTTTAATGTAAGGAAGGTAACAATCTGCAACTTCTTTCTATGAAACAACTTTGGGGTATCCCACAGGGGTCTTTAAACTTATGTTTTAAAATGTAGAATTATCATGTTATGATTTCGAAAGACGAGGCGAAGTGCTTCTTACAATACAAATATGATAGTCCTGTGCTTTCGTTTAAGGACCAATTTGCACATTGGGCAATCGGTGGCCTACATATTTTTCCACATTACTAAAAAGAAGTTGTCCATGATACCTGATACTATCGGTATACGAAATGGTGTTCCAATGGTTACCCACCAATTACAGTATTAATTTGAGGTACAGACAAATAAAAACAGAAGATATTACTGAAACACATATTATAGTAGCAATGGTAGGGAAAAAGCAAATACTCTATTTCCCGTATGTTTTGATATTACTAGCAATTATCGAATACACAATGAAATATAAGGTTAATTTGATGTGCTATTTTCCATTTCACTGTGGTTGGTTGGTTATTGGGGTTTTACGCCGTATCAACATCTAAGGTTATATCACGGCGAGAACATGATTTTGACAATCCTGTCCTTGATGATCGTATCTATGGGATGATCGAAGCTATGAGAAGATAGAGACCATACCCCTACACTTTTACCGAGGCAGGTGTTCTTTAATGTGCTGGGTCCCATAGGCAGGGCCCTACACACAACAGCCGGTGGTCTACTAGAGACCTTTGATAACCCAGTTGTTGCCACTGGGAGACATGTAGAGGGGGGTAGCAGCTAGCCCACCCAAGCCCAGGATTGAACCCGGGCCGCCCGCGCAACAGACGGACACTCTAACCACTACTCCACCCCACACGCCTCCATTTCAATGTGTCGAGGGGGCATGTTCTTAAAGCCACTATATCATGGGACCATAAGAATATCCCAGAGCTTAAGGCTTCTCCAAATACTCAGTAAATGCTCCTCGTCTGGCCTACTTTTAACACGCCTCCCATGCAGGGGGCTCCTTGAAGCCGTGGGTATTAATATACAAGCATAATCCCCAGCCAGCTAAGCTTCTTGTGCCACTTACACAGCTAACTCCTTCTTTATCTTTACGCCTTAATACCCTTTTTCATTCCTCTTCCTGTTGACACAACTTTCATTTCCTATTATGCTTATAAATATAATGCCCGATTTTATAAAACTCCAATTTGACTTTTTTTTTTTAAAAATGAAGGTAGTCTGTGCTAGCTAAATCATCCTGATTTGGGGATAGGGTTATAGGGCCACGCAGCGCGCAATATACGCATTAGAACGTAATATCGTGAACCGCCTGAAGGCTGAATGAGCATCTATAATACCAGCTGGGAAAGTTCTTTCATTCTTGGGAAAATATCATAAATTCCCTTATTTCTGGACCGATATTGAGAGTCTAGATACTGAACTAAAACTCTTACATTGGTGCTCCAGTGTAAAGTCACAATCGTGCATATCACTTATTTTAATCTAACTCTATTTTGAGACTGAACCAGAAACCAGCTGCATTGATATTAATTCATAAACTTTAGTTTCAATGAGAACTAAGATTTGCTTTTTAAACTTGTGTTCACTTTAATATTAAAAAAACCTTCTCTGTATTAATTTCAAGAATCTGTTACGCCAAAAGAAGTATGAGATTTCATCGAAGGCAAATACAACAAGTAAAATTACAAGCTGACCGTATTCAAGATTGAGTGGTTGAATACAGTAATTATTCTTTATTGACCTTAAATCTGGTCTGGGATAGGTCAGGGTGCTGAAAGTGGCGAATTGAATCACAGCTGGTCGGTCTATGTTTTAGGCACGTGCCTTTTACTAACTACTGGTCTAAGTGTAAAACAAATGTTTGTCCCTAGTGTTTCACAATCTGACCACACACCGACCAGGCCTATTGTACACGGCGCGGTGTGTCGCCAACTGGAGACTCCCCGTTACTGTGGGCCTCATGGTCCACCATGTTTGTTCACGTTAATCCCTGCCGATAATCGACTACTGAGAGGCTGACGGTGGGGTGATCCACCCAACCAACAAATCTAGATGGAAACTTGTGTATGTGCAGTATTTGAAATGAACGTGTATATCATGCGCCTGCCAGGTTCAAGCACATTCAAAGTCTGAACCTGGCAATGTCACCTTCTTATCCAAAATATAGACATTTATATTGCCTATGATACCTGAACACAACTTATAGTATTAGTCATTCTGCCAACGATACCCGAAAACAACTTTTTCTTTTCTTTTTTTTTCTTCTTCTTCTTTTTTTTTTTTTGGGGGGGGGGGGGTACTTAATAATTATATCATGGCAAGATATATAGCATCATATCTGTGTATATGTTACATATTACTAGAATTTATAAAAAGTTGAAATACATGTTACACCTGATAGGAAATAAACTTTGGAAGAGGTCCAAATATATGCTATTTTGGTGGATGTGAAGTCAGTAGTGATAGACTTTTTTCTTACGAGTTCCTTCTACAGCTCGACTAGTCACTGCACGGTTACGTACTTAACCATTCAAATACCATTCATAATACAAGTGCAGGTAGAACAACTCGACCTAAATTCTTAGCACAGAATTCTGAAGTTTACTCTACCGCTCAGGGCAGGGTCCGAGAGGAGGGTTACCCAACGTGTTCTAGGGAGTCCTCAGCCCTTAATTGCCGTATATATAAATATGGTTATTATGTAAACGTTTGCGTCTTTACTCAGGATAGCTTATATTGAACAAGTTATGTTTAAAACCAATTGCAGAGTTCTGTCTAATCAAAATGAAAAAACTGCTGAGTCAAATCCCCTAACGTGATAGTGAGTAATATGACTAAAGTACATGTACATGGAGATTGGCTTTTATCAGACCACAATTTTATTCAGTAATCTGCATATTTTTTTCCCCTTATCAGCACCCAGGGCTCTGTTGTGCGAGAAAATGTCAGCAAATATTTTATGAGCAAATCGTAGACGGACTGATGTTTATTACTAACCCTTAGTCTACATGATATATGGAGTTATCATGGGAATACCGTTGATAAAAATTGGCAATTGAACGAGAAAAAGAACGAGGCTATTCAAAACGTCACATGGACACCAATAAATCTGAATACTGCTTTACAATATTAAACTGTTTCTGTTAGAACTGTTAATCCTAGCAAATGGTTACTTACCGTCAATAATATCCTTTGCTACAATGCTGAAGACTTCCTCCTGTGGAGCTTGATTGCTGAATACATGAGTGAACTTAAACTCATGGTTGACTGTACACATTCGAGTTTTAACTTGGCCATTAGCGTCCCGCAATACGTCGGGGATCCGCATATACAGGGTGGAGTTTGTTGCTTCATAATCATCATAGGAGCGTTTGCTTGGTTTTATACGGGCGTACGTTTTGATGTGAGCCATCTTTATTGGTTTATAGGCCAATACCGCCGTACCATACACAAAGGTAGATTTTTAGTGGTATTGGCTTCCAATGTTCTCCAAATTCCTGGAAAAGGAAAGCAAGAATAAATTTTATATATAAAAAATATATGAATAAATTCTAATTGTTCAATAGTTCATTTTAATAAAGATCGACTTGGGACTAGACCAATTGATTATAGATCTACCTTAATGTGTAATAGTAGTCTAAACAGATCTATTAGACTACAATATCTTTCTTAACTCTTATTTTGAACTCTTAATACAAAGTCCAAAATAATAATATTTCGTAAAACTAAATATCAATGAAAAACCATCTGCTGCTATGGACATGAGCAATGGGAACTTTATTACTGTATAATTCTTCATTATAGATTGGTTGTTAAAAAGGAAGAAAAAAGGAAAAGAAAGGTGGAACGGTATGACGGATCTAGTTTATCTTTCAGTAATAAATCCAACTTACATGCACTGGTATACATATGCCACTTAGTCATACTACACATGGTAATCGAGCTCCAGAAAGATAGCAGCTTACCTTATTCAGTTGGCAATATTGCACAGCATTCTTAGGTTGCCATCTTGAAATCTTATCCTGAGATTCTCAACCACTTTGAGATTAGATCTACTTTATTTTGTATGGCGTTGATAATGACAAGAAATCCTAAAGCAAACAGTATCCACAGTGCACATAGTTTCCTTTCAAATTATTCCATATAGCTATCAAATCACATTTTTCAGACGAGGAGACATCCGTCGTATTTCCCCGCTTGGTTCCTTGGTGAAACCACAGGATTGTTATTCCATGTTTCAGTGTTTGGCAGTTCTACCTACCTCCAACAACAGTCATTAGTGGTCGTTTGGAGCTGTGCCGTTTAGTTGTGATACCATCGGGCAATCACGGTATTGTCCTTGGTGTCAACAAAGGCCACAGGACTAGCTCGGTTGCCGGCCGCGATCAGCAAGCTATACCAAGAACGTGTCTGGACCCACCCACTGCCACTGCGACCCTACTCCGGCACTCGGCAGCGCCGCCAAACACAAACCAAGTTTACGGACGGAAACTGTTCCATTATCTCTTCAAATCATCATGAGTGCCATTTTATAATCTAGATAAAATGATATCTATATCAAATACTTCAGTTTACCTAAGTTCAGCTCTAACCATTGCCTGTTGATTTAGAAATCGCTTATTTTCTTGCTGCACAAAATCAAATTTGGTGCGATTGCCGCCATGTTTGCTGTTCTTCACTCTCCGAGCAGATTATAGGTAAGTTTATTAGTACAATTCGCCTTGCACGAGTACTGAAGATCTGTTTGAAGCGCGAAGTACGCAGCTGGTTGCCGCAATCCTCTACAACAATCCATTAATCTGCTCAAACAAGCAACAGACCGGAAAAAGATTCACATGGCGGCTTGTTTACTTTACAGATAGTCGCGTTTTTCATAAAATAGTGTACTTTGCATGAGTCTACACATTTCTTATACACACTGAAGGTCGATGGTTTTACATATATCACTGATTCACAGCTAATGCCTCTTTGGAGTGCGATTTTAAAACTGTTTAATGTGAAGCAAACTTCTGACAGTGTCAGTGGAGAAGTGAAGCCAGATCACAGAGCAAGGCCTCAGATTCTGAGTTAAAATAACAAAATCCTCAAGTCATCATGTCTTGTTGCATAGGGAACAAGTTATCCGAGGAAGAAAATACAATAGTATACCTAGTAGGACCTACAAAGTGCCTTTCAGCAGCAGAAATGCGGATATATTCACATGCAAGTCTTTGCAAAGTGAGGGAAGCAGATAAGGGCATTAAAATATCTGCTGAAGAAACTACAGACAAGTTGCTATTCACTCCAATGACAACATTTCCTAAGCCTTGGCAAAGACAGAATTACAAGCAATGGAAGGCCTTGATGGATTTAGGATGGCGACTTAGGCAGATCAAGAAACACAAAATCATTTATGTTCAACCTCTAGATGAATTTCCAGATTTCATATCAGAATTCTCATGTGGAACACACAGAGGCTTGTTTGAATTCTTGTGCTCACTTTGCGAAATATTCTTTATGGGCATTAATATCAAACTACTCCCGGCATTAAATATGAAAGAAGCAGGATGGAATATTACAACTCGTGTTCATGAGAAGACGAACCAAGAGCAGTATTTGGTGACAGATATCCAGAAGAATCTAAAAAAGAACATCCCCAAAGACGGATATTGTACAGTGGGGATAAGCTGGACGGATCTCTACCCCCGAGAAGAAATGAACTTCGTGCTTGGGGATGCCAATGCTGGCCTTAACTCTGCTGTGTTTTGCTTTGGTCGATTTGAACCAAAGAAATTTAAGGAGGGCCTACCCCCACCAGCAGTCATAGACAAGATCGACGAAAATCTTGTTTGGAGGCTGATGAAGGCGAGCTTCTGTTTTTCAATCCCAAAGTAGCACCTAAACTTTTTCATTCACCATAAAGAGTAAATTCAGCTGTTTTTCTTAACGGGATGCCCAGGCTTATCTGAACATTTTGACTCTTTTGGGATGGCATATTGATAGTCAACAATTTCGTTTTTTAAGCAATTTAAAATACCGCTATTTCAGATGCTATAAACTGTATGATTATTTTGCATGTAAAGAATTCACTATAAATGGTTATTTTCCATGTAGACTTTTATTAATATTATGTTTATTCTTCCCGGTTTTAGGTGATCACCCATGAAACTTGCCACATACTCGGGATGGCTCACTGCGAATTTTTCGAGTGTGCCATGAACGAGAGCACATCAATGGACCAGGCCATGTCTCAACCTCTCTTCTTGTGTCCAGTTTGTCTTCGCAAACTTCAGAAAACTGCCAAATTTGATATTGAGCAAAGATATGTCAAACTCCTCGAATTTCTAGTAGCCATCGGACACACCTACGAATACCCCCGGATCAGGGAGTCAATTGATTGGCTCAAACGGGCTTTAGGATTGATGAATACGTCCGAGGAACTTGTTATCAATAACACTCATATTTGATGTCAGGGGAAAGCTCGATAATATCGTGATAAGAAAGTGATAGCAAATATATTGAAATAATACTTCATGTTTTTTCTATATCTATTTTTCTGATACGACTATTTATATTTGCTCTCTTTGTTCTGAAGGTGCTATGTATTATTTGTTCTTACTTAAGGAAACACATATCAGATTGACAATTGATTTGTATAGTCATCACTGAATCTAAGAAACCCGTTTCAGCGTTCGGCCAGATAGGTTAATTGGTCCGCATATTGAAAATAGGTTTTCATTTTTGTCAAGAAAAGTAAAAGAACAATAATTAAGATGATAATTATTTTATTTCTCTCAATTTCCACTCTTTACATTTTCAAACTCACTGTTGCATTATAAGAAGTTTATGTACCAAAATCCGACGACTGAGTTTACATTCTGATGACTTTGAAATAGACCTAGATGAAACCAGAAGGATAATGTTAGATGGAATGGGTAATCTGTACATTATGAACACATGTAATATTTCACAAACGGCATAAGACCTATTTTCTACGTGTCTTTGAAGTTTGCGACAGTCACTGGGTATCTGCTAAGGATGTAATGTTCGACTTGTGTATGATGTGTATGAATGAATTGTGAGGCAAATAGCTAACTACTGAACTTGTATTTCTGTCAATGATATTAGAAATAAGTGGCACCATAGATTTCTAAAGTAAAGACCACTCATAAATAGAAAAATAATGATGTATGACGAAAGATTTGCATTCAAAAAAATCCACTGCCAAACGGATGATTTGATTGTATACTGTACGACAGATAATAAAACTTTTTTCATGATATATATCAAATGTCTACGTTCCATACATTTACACTGCACTAAGATAGCTAACCTATCTACTTCTCCTTTGAATGATTATGACAGTATTATGAGTGGGCACATTATGTCTCTCAATACTGACATTAGATACAATCCATTATTGAATGCAGAACAAAACTTAACAGCTTTCTTGTTTTTTGTGCATCCGATCAACACTTATGTTTGAGACGCAACATTTAATAATAATAATAATAATAATAAAGGTAGAATTACTTCACCAAATCAATTTCTATTTGAAATGGTCAAACCTCCATATATAGTTTGTATTCGCATTAAATGGGCTTCTCACAAATTACCGGTAAGGCCAAGGAAAAAAATTGCTGAGTTCCGGTAACACGAGGCCAAAAAATAGGTAGTTATTTTTAATGTCTTTTTTTTATAGAAATTTTCCCCAATTCTGTGACATTTCAAAGAATATTATTCACTGGATTCTTTAAAAACGTTAGGGTCGGGGCTAAAATGTAGGGTAGGTCGGGTTACCGGAATGCAACTATTTTTCTTTTTTGCTAGGCCCAAGTCAAATTTTAAACCCATTATAATGATTACGCATCTTTCCCTATAAACAAACCAACTTAATTTGCACAGAAACGAGTCAATTGTAACTTTGTTGAATTCTGTAAACCTGGTAAGACTACTACTTGGACTGTTTCTTGGCTATGGTTCCGACGGCGGAGATCACAGTTGTCTTGGTTCCCGTGGCACTTACAGAGATGACTGACGGGTTTAAAACGGTAGGTGGCACGACTGCGGGGCGCACACCAGCCACTACCGAAGGTTGAGCATCCCATTTACTCTTTCGTTTTGGTTCTACAAAATACAAGAGAAAAATATTGATAATATTACAAGTTCAAGTAAAACTGAAAAGTATTAGCGTAAATAAAAGCTTTTGTATAAATTTTGTTTAGAAGATTTTTATTACAAAATACATTGAAGTACACTTTGATATTACAAAATAAATTCAATCATCAAGTTTTGATTTGGCGACAAGGATTGCCATTGCCTCCTCTGTTGGATGGTTGACAAGCAAAAGTACATTTTTTGACAATTTTCTCTGTACGTGCAGCCAAGTTTTCATTTTCTTTACAACCATTCCTGCTGAGGAAATCTACACATTTTATTAATGACCGTAGCTTTAATCTGTTCCCCTTGCATTAGATGTTTACTAACTAAGAAGATGACAGAATTACAGAAGGGATATACAAGTGATGTCTAAGATGTAAGATCTGCTTACCCGGGGCCTCTACTTTCTTGGTACCCATTACGAATTCGATCTAGACAAAAACGAAAAAAGTCGTTTTAGGCTAGGGGTAGACTACTAATTTCTCTAGACAGATATTTAGTTGACTACTTTATTTTTGCCTGCTTAGCCGAAGATGATGTGAAAGCTAAAGCTATAGGTCAAGAATTTCTTTTTGTACACTTCCAACCTCTGGATCCTCTAAGTAAAAGCAGGTCGAACTGCGGTTCTTACTGTAATCTGTATGTAAAAAATGCCATTCATACAACAAATAACCGGCTAATCATATACTGTTTTTTTTATTTATATATTCAAAGTTGAATAGTCTTCCATAATTTTTATTTTACATTTTCCGCAAATCTTGCGTATAATGTTTGAGCTAACTCGGCTGGCTATCTCTATTCAAAGGGTGCTTGATATCATCCAGAATCTATACGTTATAAATCTTTTCGGTAGACGTGGCAAGATGTATCCCTCGAGGGTAGGATGAGATTCAATATTAGCAGGGACAGGTTACCCAAATCAAGGCGGCAGAAGTGGTGGATCATTACACTATTCAGGTATACTGTTTCTATTTAATCTATTTTATCTTTAAACTAAACTGTTCGATTTTCAAGATGGGTGTAGGTAGTAAGTATGGTCGCAGTAATATATGTCGCGTCCAAATTACTGCATAGCAAATCGTTATTAATCAATCTGATAAATCTGTGTGGAAAAGGGCGCGAATGACAGTGTCAGAAGCTTAAATCTATCCTTATCATATGGAAATAATTTACCTTTGTTCTGTCCTTTTTTTCTTTTTCTCGTTTATCCATTTCTATTTTCTGTATTTTGGCTGAAAATAAGAATAATCTTATATGGAACAGTATGTTAAATAGATCGTTTATGAGATTATGCATACAATTACACACAATAGAGATGCTTGTACAATATACAGTGAAAAAAGCTGAAATGATACTTTACTACTATTCATTATGAATTGATAGATACACAATACATACCTAGTTCATCATAGCACGATTCAGGTCCCATGAGCGTTGGGTCGTAAATTTCCTGAAAAATATATGAAGAGGTGTGATTTTGCGAAAACAAATACTTGACCGGATGTAGTCAAAACCGTTCTAAACTGAAACGCATTAATTTATGACCTGATTCTATTTTGCCAATATAAATCAGCTTTCTTATTTTCTTTTCAGAGCTCACACTGGCTACTTCCTCCTAAACCGACTCTATTGAATTAAGTTTCTAACCCACTTGCATTTATAAAGAGAATTCAATCTTTATCCCTATTCATTTGTTTGTTGGTCTTTTGTGAAGGACGACTCACCGGCGGATAATTAGTTCCTTTTTCGTCTATGTTTATGTAAGTAATCAGTTTTTCGTATATGCTGGGATTCCTGAAGTCCTTTCGTTGTTGGATAGATTCGTTGATAGATGTATATCGACCATTACCCTTCTCATACATTTCTCTCTTCTCGTAAAACCCTACAATCTTTTCCTGGAATAAAGAATATAACTCACGTCAATCAAGGGGTGTTTTAATGAGCGTAAATTCTTCAATATCAGGAGGGGTAATACATATTAAGTCGAAAATAATATGCTATGGACAGACTTGTGCTGATTTTATCAATCTACAGATCTTCATGAATCAAAGAATTATTAATAAAAGAAAGAAATGTCTGTCATATTGATGTAAACAAAAGCCTTTATTTTGCCTTGTTTCTTACCTGAAGTTTCTTTGAGCATTTACCGGGAGGTTCAGGTGGCAGTTTGATGTCATCGGCCTCCATATTTTGTACGCTTCGCGATAATGTTGCTGTAAACAAAGAGATGCAATCAGGTTATGCAATAATTTGACCCGTCCGAGATATACTTTTATATAGGGTTGAACATATATCATAAATAAGAGAAGGACTTACATTTACAGCATTCGCTTAAGTTTATTTATTAATTCGAAAGCCGATTCCCTTTTTAAGTTTACAAAACTTCAATAAATGGAAAATAAATTGCTATGAAATCCAAAGAGGGTTCACTTACCCGCCATGTCAGAATTGTAGGACGCATCCTGTTATAAAGAGAGTGAAAAAAATGCTTTAATTACGTTGGAAAGAGGGGCATGTCATGTTATAAATATTACTCATTTAGTGCTATTTATTATAAAATAATAAGTTGAACAAAAAAATCATCCTAATTCAATTATATAATCGACTCGGGTAATATTCAAGGCATTTACATGTATAACAGTTTCTATTAGTTTCCGATTTCGCCGATGGTTTTTGAACTTTCGAACAATTATCTAGTAATGGAAGATTTGATGAATTACCTTGGCAACATTGTGCATTTCTATTGATGAGACATCATACTTTTCTTCCAAGGACCTTTCCTCATCTGCTTCATCTAAATCTTCGTCTATGTCATCGGCTCCATAGGAAACTAAGCGTGTTGCTGTAAACAAAAACAGTCAATCAAAACAATTTTTCTAAGGATTCAGTATTCATTTGGTTACAGAAAAACAAATTCACAACTTTTTCTATTGATTATTTCCCAGAGATCATTTTCAAACTGGCTGCCTTGCTTTTACTTTAGAAATTGATTTCACTTTTCATAATGATGTATTCCGAAATTAGGATTTCTGAAGAATCCTACCTTTTCTTTCTAACTTTGGGCGAGGCTGAGATTCTTCTGGCGACGTGGAGGCTGGCCTTTTCTCAGACTCCCTTGAAGGTGCCCTGGAGGCAGGCTTCATGTCCTCGTCATCGGACCCTGATATGTTATCTATTCCTTCCGCATCTTCTTCAGCTTCGTCATCACCATAGTTGCCGAGGCTCATCAGCGCCTGGCTGCTATCAACCTTCTCCATTGGGTTCATCAGCTGCAGAGAAGATTTCGAATTTATTCAAATAATGAACTCCAAATATTTGTATGAATTGAATTGAATATTATATTGACTTTCTACATACATATATCTTAGAATCTAGTAAAGAGCTAGCAGGGTTCCCACGCATTTTCGAAATTTAAGACCTTTTTAAGACCAAGATCTGGAAAAATTAAGATTGACCGCATGCAAAGACAAATTTCAGAATATACCATGATTTAAATTTCAAATGAGAGTACTCATTTGAAAGTTGGATTTGGTTATTTCATTTTAACTTATCAAAAGAATCAATTTAAGACCTTTTTAAGACCTCTATAGCTACAATAATGCCATATTTGAGACTTTTTTAAGGCCTTAAATTTGAGCAAATCAATCTAAGACCTTTTAAAGCCGGGAAAAAAGTATAAAAGGCGCTCTGATGCCAGTGATGGCTGACTGCCAAATCCCCTGGGCTCAATGCCTTTGAATCCCTCAGGGCTAATAATTTTTGAAATCTTAAGGATATAATAGATACCAAACACTCATTTTTGCACTATATGTCTATACAAATACGAATACGAATCTTTTATTGACTAATGTAGAGCAACACATTTATGTCACACATCGACAGCAGGTAGGTCTTGTACGAGAGTATATGTTTTTTTAACAAAAGTACAAATACATTCAATAGCTTGAGGTTTCAGGTCATTTTCACAGTTGGGGTGTAGGTTGAGGATAGTTCTCAGTTTTTGTTCTTCAGGTAAGGTTTTGTAGTTCTTAACAGGCTAGGAAAATCTGCGTGTCCGCGTGTCCTCGACAACCAGAAAAAGGCTGTGGACGACCAGAAAATGAGTTTTGGTCGTCCTCATGACGACCAGATAATCTGTAAATTATCACGAAAATATTTACTTGCAAAATGTCGTTTTTTGGCCTTTTTGCTAGCCTACTAAAAAGGGGGAACTTTCTTTAGTGTGGACAACCTATAGGGGCCTTCCATTTAGTACTGTACTAATGGCTTAGTACTTTTAATATATTGTCATGTTATATAATCCAACAAGGATCAGGCTTAGCAAGTCTACTTCTAGTCTACTCTTAGAAAGAAATATCTTGTGCTCCTAGCGCCACCTGTTAACCAGTATAAAAGGTGTCGCAAAGTGGGGAGCAGTTAGTTTTAGTGAGAATGTCAGCTAAGTAAGTTTAGCCAAGGAGTTATACTTGGAGTAAGTACATCGGCTCCGTGTAACAGACTGGAGTTTACCAATACCCATTCCCTCGGACATAGGATTGTGATAGAGCTGAGTACTAGAATGGTCTAGAAGATGTTGGAGCAACTCGTGTTCTAAATGTGGTTGATTGCTGATAGGAGATGGGAGGTGGACTGATGAAGAATTATACATGGTGGCTTTGACTCGGGATGAGATGTTTATTGAATAAAAACCCTTTCATATTAAGAAGCTCCCTCATCGTTCATTTCTTTTGAACTATTGGGAAGTGAACGGACAAACTTTAAACGCAGTCTGAATTACTCAGGCATTCTGGAAAAACAACTCATGAAGACTTGGATATACACGAACCTTACGCAGTCTTAAATCAAACATTAACAATAGTTCATTTGGTGGAGATTACCCGAAACATGACTTGTGCCGTTTTGCTCATCCTTGATGTCAGCCACCGGTGACTTTGAGGCTTCCTCTAACCCCAAGCCTCAATCTTTGTGGCCCGCAGGACACGATGTGTCAACATCATATACAGGGAATGTGGAAAACCGCCACCTGGTAGGTAATCCCTTAGACGGGGAGGCACAGAGACAGGAGGTCGCAGCCAGACCCAAGCAGCTCTGCCCCGAAGGTGCACAAAATTACCAAACCCGTGGCAAAGGTAAACCATTTCCCTGGCACCTAGGGTCCAAAGATAGGCCGGTTCTTGACGAAGGACTTGAAACCCTAACACACTCGGGACGAGTTGAAGGGAAGAACCGTCTCACGGAATATCAGCAATATTGGAACCCAGGGTACGTACCACCTACGGACCACGAAACTGGTACTAGCTCTCGCTCCACCTGTGAATCTGATGTGAACAATCCGTGGTGTAACCAAAGTGTTCCTTATCGTTTACTACCCGCAGCGGGAGGTGAAAGCGAACAGGAAGTTTCCAATGAAGATAACCTATTTTCTTCAGGAAACCTAAAACAACGACAAAACACCGCGGATAACTCCAGCCCATCAGGGGGAAAACGCCCCGAAAATCCGGTAATCCTACCTGATGGGAGCTCTCTCACCTATCCATTACCCCAACGACTTGAGTTTATCAGTCACCCACTGGTAACACCAACTCACCCCAACCCGGGGGCGTCCATTCCTTATTCCACTGTAGCTAAAGGAAAAACAGTGGGAGGGGATAGGGGAGTGGGAAGGGAAGCAGAGGGAAACAGCGAGAAAGTAGGCAATTTACAACCCTATCGATTAACTTACGGTGTAGAAACGAACTTAGACCAAGCTGGTAAAAGAGCGGAAGCTCGGGCCTTTGATCCAGCCGAAATATTAAAGCAGTGGGCAGACTCAAGCCCCGAAAAGCACATAGATTTAGAGAGGCTAAGCGATCAGGATAGTGAAGAAAATGTAACGCTTAAAGCACAAGATTTTAACACTCTAACTCATGAATTGTATGAAGAATACGAGGACGAGTA
Source organism: Lepidonotus clava (assembly GCA_936440205.1). Lineage (NCBI taxonomy): Eukaryota > Metazoa > Annelida > Polychaeta > Phyllodocida > Polynoidae > Lepidonotus > Lepidonotus clava. The sequence goes on from OW387141.1 coordinate 38,760,723, forward strand.
CGAGGAAGAAAATAGCGAGACAGAACAAGCGGCCGCAGATGTCAGAGGGGGTAGTCCTGATAGAAAATTAGCTAGAGAAGATAAATCAACCTCGTCTTCATACGAACTTATTACCGAGGATGTTTTAGACACAGGTAAGAAAGCTAAACTAGAAAGTGAGGACGAAATTAGTGTAGAAGAAATACCTGTGAAAGAACAGTGGGACGATCACGATATACAAAACCTCCACGAAAATAATATGGCGGAAGGAGGCGTTCCTTTGATGGATCTAGTAGAAGAAAGAGAGGATAGAGATCAACGCCAGCAACCCGGTGAAGGGGGAGCTGGGGGTGTAGATCTGGGGGCATGGCATCCTAACCGTGGGATGAACCCTGGGGGACCTCAACAAAACAATGGGAATGGCCAGATCCTAATCCAGCAGCCGGGCCGAGGCGTGCAGGCAGGAGGCGGGATAGACCTTGGGCCCATACAACAACATATATTGTACCCTTTCATAAGGCAGGCAATGGCAGCCCCTATACAGGCAGGTCAAGGAGGAGGGGGAAACCAACAGGGTCAACAGGCCCAAGGAGGCCAAGGCAATCAGGCCGATCCTCCCCTTAATCAACAAGTTCAAGGGGGCCAGAACGATCAGGCCAACCCTCAAGGACTTATTCCTCCTCTTAATCAACAGGCCCAAGGAGGCCAAGGTAATCAGGCCAATCCTCCCCTTAATCAACAAGTTCAAGGGGGCCAGAACGATCAGGCCAACCCTCAAGGACTTATTCCTCCTCTTAATCAGCAGGTCCAGGGAGGCCAGGATAATCAGGCCAACCCACAAGGGCCTAACCCTCCTCAAAACCTTCTCAACAACCCTCCTCAAAACCTTATTAATAATCCCCCTCCGAATCAGCCCAATCTGGGGATAAACCCTGGGGGACTCCAGCAACCCGGTGAAGGGGGAAATGGTGGTGCGAATCCGGGAATACAGCAGCCTAATCCTGGGGTAAACCTTGGGGGACTGCAACAAGATGATGGGAATGGCCAACCAGGCCAACAGCCTGGCCGAGCCGTGCCAGCAGGGGGTGGGGTCGAGCAAAACATGCTCCCTTACTTAATGCAGGCGATGGCGATCGCAGCCAATCTTAACGCAGGCCGAGGTAGAGTGGGTGACCAACAGGGTCAGCAAGCTCCGGCAGGCCAGAATAACCAGGCGAACCCACCAGGACCTGGTAACGTTCCCCCAAACCAACCTAATCAACCCAACCCGCCAGGTCCGCCGGACCCGCCGGGTCAGAATAACCCCCCAAATCCACCGGGACCTCCACCGCCCGGCCCGCCGGGACCGCCAGGTCAGAACAATCCTCCGAACCCTCCGAACCAGCCAAATCTCTGGAGTATCTTCCCGCAACTGAACACGGCCTGGGGTCAAGTACCCTCACCAGTGCGGGAAACTTCCCATAACGGTCATCAAAGGGGACCAAATATTAGATTACCATGGTTTAGTGGGAAGGAGGATGAGCAGATAGAAAAGTATTTCAGGGAATTGAAGCGACTGAAAGCTATCTATGATTGGTCGGACGCCCATCTCCTGAATATGGCGTTATTAGGCCTGAAGGGACGGGCAGATGACTGGGCAGGAGCCTTAGCTGAAAGCGAGAAGAATACATTTGAGAAATTAGAAACTCAAATGACAAAGATCTTCGGCGATCGAAGAGCTAAGTGGCAGAAACACGCAGAGTTCTGTGGCCTTAAACAAGGAAAGGACCAGAGTGTGATTGAATTTGCAGGTGTCCTGAAACAAAAGCAAGTTAAGGCAGAGGCAAGTGAAAGCATGATGTTAGCTGTGTTTTTAGAAGGATTAAAACAGGGCGTAGCCAGGCAAGTAGCTATACTGGACCCTAAGTCGTTCACTGAAGCGGTGGATTGTGCAACGAGACTAGAATCGTTGGACAAAGGCAAAGGGGGAACTAAAATATCTAATGCAGTGAGCGAACTGGCTGGAAACCAAGAATCAGAGGAGACCGCGGCCCTAAACTCCATCTCCGAACGGTTTGGAGTGGTGCTGGCCCGACTGGAGGCCGCACCATGGTTCCAGAAACCAAAGCCAGGGCAAAGCGGGACTCCCCAGAGTGGTGGTAACTTTAAACAGCAAGGTTATGAGAGAAAAGATAGGTACGAAAATCAGAAAGGTGAAAGAAATTCAGATCAGAAGCCTAAATCCAATACCGCCCCGAACAGAGAGGCAGATAAGGGAAAGAATCTGCCAACTCAACAGAAAGTAGAGAGACCCAGGTTGCCTTTTGATGAAAGTAAGTTTTGTATCATTCACCAACAGCATGGTCACTCTACAGAAGCGTGCTTGTGGTTGAAGAATAGGTTGAGGGAAAAACCCCCGCGGATCTACAAAGATAGCAAAGCCAGTGGTACCGAACAAAAGAATCAGGGAAACTAGAGGAAGGGTCCGTTCATTCCACGATAGAATTAGGCGCAGTGGACGGACCGGCTAGGAGAGAGATAGGAGACGAAGCATTTTTCTTAACGTTAAGATTTGATGATCAGAAGGAGGTTAGATCCTTGGTAGACACAGGAGCGAGCGATTGCTTCATGTCCACCCATTGTAAACGGCAGATCCCTAAACAATGCATTTTAGATGAATGGAAGGTATCGAAAGGAAACATCAGTCTAGCAGACAACTCGTCTCAAGTAATACTAGAACAAATTAGATGTAAGTTTTCAATCCAGGGATCGGTGGTCTGCTATGATTTCAACATAGTGGACGATCTATGCCACCTAATAGTAATCGGTAGAAACTTATTAACAGTGCTTCGATCAGATTTATCTCTACCAGGCGCAAAGATAGAAGTGTTTTGTGGAAACCCTATAGTCAGCAAAGAAACAGTGAAAATTCCACCGGGAAATGAATGCATCATACCGGTTACCACCCGAGAGCCGCTGGGATTAGACTCACCAGTGGCTTACTGCGCACCAGCAGTCACTGCCCCGGTCCTAGTGGAGGGGTGCGTGAATACGGTGGGAAGTCAGTGGTGGATCAAAGTCATGAATCCGCTAGATGAAATGCAAGAAATCACTCCCCAGGAAGTGTTAGCTTTTGCGGAAGAATGCGCAGTGCCTGAGGTAAACCAAGATCAGATAGAAGAGTTCCTAGACTTGTGTTATCTAACTAAAACAGAGACCCCAATGTCCATCTGTAGGATTTCTGTAGAAGTAATGAAAGACGCAGTGCAAATGGAAAGCCAAACCCCTGAGGAGAAATCCCGAGGTAAAATGGATGAAAATGTAAGTAAAATAGATCTAACCGAGTCGTGCTTAAACGAAGAACAACAGGTAAGGTTTAGGCAAATGCTTAATAACAACAGGAATGCACTAGCGTTCTCAATGGAAGAGTTAGGTCACTGTGAAATAGCGCCGATGAGAATCATTGTGGATGAGTCGCAAGGAGTCATAAGTTCTAGACCATACCGATACTCTCCACAGAAAATGGATATCATCGATGAACAGATTAGGCAACTCATAGATATAGGTGTCATAGAGCCCAGCGAATCGGCTTGGCGAAGCCCGCTGGTGGTAGTGCAGAAAAAAGATGGCAAGCCTAGGCTCTGTACAGACTTTCGCATGCTTAATCAAGTCACTTTTAAAGATAAATTCCCCATGCCCACGGCTCGCTCGCTTTTCCTATATATGGCTTACAAGAAACCCACTATGTGGACAGCTTTAGATCTGTTGAGCGGCTATCATCAGTGTGTAATCGAAGAAGACAGTAGAAAATATACCGCTTTTGAAACCCCGATGGGTGTGTATCAGTATAAGCGTGTACCATTTGGCTTAGTTGGAGCGCCTTGGCAGTTTACCAAGGTAATGGCCATAGCGCTAAAGGGATTGATTCCTAGAACCTGCTTAGCATATTTAGACGACGTAATCGTCTACGACACTACATTTGAAGAACACCTGGCAAGTGTTGAGGTGGTTCTCCAAGCCTTGGCGAGAGCTAATCTCAAATTGAAGCCATCAAAGTGTGAGTGGTGCCGCAGTGAAATCAATTTCCTTGGTCACGTAGTAAACGCGGAAGGAGTGGCTACACAAAAGGTAACCACAGAAAAGATTACAGCCTTTAACCGTCCGCATAATGTGAAAACTATTAAATCCTTTCTGGGGCTGTGTAACTACTACCGTCAGTTTGTCCCAAATTTTGCTGATTTAGCTAAACCATTAAATCGGCTGCTAAAGAAAGAAGTCTATTTTGAGTGGACGGAGGCTTGCGAGGAAGCGTTTCAACAGTTAAAGAAACTGCTCACCTCGCCACCCTTACTAATCCATCCGGATATAGGAGGGCATTTCTATCTGCTAACAGATGCATCAGACGCCGCGTGCGGTGCAGCGGTTTGTCACAAACTAGATGAAATCTACCGTCCGGTTGCTTTCTGGGGATGTACTCTCCGAGACGCCGAATTAAACTATTCGGTAACAGAAAAGGAGGCTCTGGCGGTGATTAAGAGTATTAAGAACTATGAGGATATGTTACAAGGAGCTAAGATTACTATAGTAACCGATCACAAACCATTGATTCCCCTGTTACAGAGTGCCTACAAGGCCCCGTCTGCTAGGCTAAGGCGGTGGGCTTTGGCGCTGTCAGACTTTGATTTTGAAATCACCTATGAGCCAGGAGCAACCCATTTCTTACCGGACTACCTGTCCAGAGTTCACCACGAACATGTCCCCGGTGAGGAATATGAACCCGCCGTGGGATGTGAATTGTTCGAGGCTGAAATTCAGGATGGGGAGCTTTCCGTGGCTACGGTGATAAACGCGCAACTCCAAGATGCGGAGTGCGCACAACTAATTGACTATCTACAAGACGGAGACCTGCCACCAGATCCCCTCGAGGCTAGGCGAATAATGGATCAAGCCGACTTTGTGGGAATGGTCGCGCCAGGAGTACTTTGTAGGTTCAACGTCAAAAGGTATAACAAACACCAAGACCAGTTGGTAAGGCTGAAACCACGAATGATAGTTCCAGGACAGTTAATTCCCAGAGTCCTGAGACTGTTGCATAATGATATCTTAGCTGGAGGACATGTAGGTATCAGTAATCTCACTACCAAAATCTCTGACAGGTTCTACTGGCGAAACATGAACGCCGACATTACAGACTATGTGAAGGCCTGTGAAACCTGTTCTCTAAGGAGACGGGCCCCACATTTCAAGGCCTTAGCTAAGTCTTGGGAGAGGCCGACTCGACCCTTTGAGGTGGTACAGTGTGATTTCATCGGGCCACTAAAGAGGGCTAGGGATGGGTCAAAATATATCATGACCTTCATAGACCTACTAACAGGTTGGCCGGAGGCTTTCACCACGAAAGACTCCACTGCGCAAACCGCGGCCAACTGTTTCCTGACCGGGATAGTGTGTCGGTATGGGCGGGTAAACCGTCTGCACACAGACCGGGGGGCGGCCTTCCTATCAGGACTGTTCCGGGAGATTACTACCCGACTAGCGTGCAAACAAACGTTCACTACCGGGCGAATGCCGACTGGCAACGCTCGAGTAGAAAGACTACATAAAACCATTGAAAACCTGATTGCTTATTATATCCCTGACGACCACTGTAACTGGATCGATCTACTTCCCATTGCATTATGGACAGTTAGATCCACAATCAGTGTACGGTCGGGATACAGCCCGCATACCTTGCTGTTTGGCAGAGATCCAATTAGCATGGGAATGCCTGAGCAGGGAACAATTCCTGAAACGCTGAACGACTGCGAGTTCTTCATGCAAACAAAGGACAACATTGCTATGTTTAAGAATATGGCAGAACGAGTTGTTCAAAACTATGAAAAAGATCTGAGGCTGCGAATTGATGAGCGGGCGCGGCCCACTCAGATGTACGAAGGTGATATGGTATACATGTACGACCCTTTAGCTAGTGAAAATAAAGCGTCTAAGTTCTCAAACAGGTATACCGGGCCATTCAGGGTAATTGAAACAAAAGGGGACCACCTTGTTAGACTAGTGTCTTTAAAAACTGGGAAACAGGTACCACATCTAGTAAACATTTCAAAACTCAAACCTGCACATGGGCCTTGGTCCCCCGCCGTCCCTCATAACATTCCCAAAATGGTGAGAGAAGCGAAAATCACTAACTCAAAAGGGGCAGATCCTGACCGAAACCCTGAATTGCATCACACTCCGACGGGTGAAATTGCTGAGGAAGATGGCGAAATAAGGGGTGCTGAGACTGAAAACTCAACGGGAACGACCGGTCCCCGTGAGCATGATGCAATTCCTATGGCCAGGAAGGTACCTACACAAAAACCTGGTCCAAGTCCCACTGATTTAGCAGAAACGGATGGGCAAATCACTGATGGTCAGGGCGCCAGTGCGGACACCGCGCTGTCACCAAAATTATCCTTTGTTCCTAATAAAGCCGCCTGTGAACGGGGAACAGCTGGCGCTAATGGACAGAGGAAACGCAAACGAGCTAAACGAAGGGGCAAAAGCCAACCGTTGGAGGGGAGATCCCCTCCAGGCAACAACAAGCCCATAAAACTACCCTGCGGTGATGTGCCGATCTTAAATACATCGGAACAGAGCCCAGAAAAAACAGTAAAGGACCATGTCCCGACGAAAGGTGGCTATAACCTACGTCGGAACCGCCGCCCTAACTACGTCGCTCTGTCCAACGGCGGGGAAAGCGACGACATGGATGATTAATGCAGGAAATCTAGCCGCCCTGTGAAAATAAAGGTCCGGCGGAGCGGCACCGTTAGCATCAACGCTAATGGAACAGGTGGTCTACCTCACGGCCACCTCGCCGCGCCCAGGGGCGTGGCAGAAAGGGAGGGTGCGCACACCAGGGGAGATGCCAGTGGTTTGGCGTCATCTCCTGGGACCGGATGCAAGCGTTCCCCCCACCTGAAACAAGATACAGCTCCAAATATGGAGACCGCATGGACAAGCGGATCGGTTATAATTTCGTGGGATCCGCGCTGATCCACCAGTCGGTCCGCAACTCTGCTCCTAGACGGTCACCTCTGCTGCAGGTGATTGTACGCACAACCCAGCCCGGGGGGAGACGGAGATGGACATTGATTCTGTCTCTGAACAGAAGTTGGAGATAGAAATTGTTCAGCTTCCGACTTCTCCTGGAAGGAGCAGAAAGAGAACTTAGCTGGGACACTGATCCACCGACTCATGGGGAACTGTCTAGCCCTCCGGCCACATAGCAATCCAAAGGGAACCACTACTTTCCCTGCGGACACGGAGGGAAGGATCATCGTCCCCCTGAGAAGGAAACGGATTAGCCGCCCCCACCAGAGGGCGCTACCTACCAAGGGAAGGTTCGTTGGGCCATTCTTTTAGGATTTTACCAAATGAAAGAAAAGACAGTCGAGAAGGAGAGTGCTAAGAAACGACCGGCTCAGACCCTTAGGCGGTGGAGTTGGCCGGGCCGGGCCGGGGGGGTGTCCGTCCGGACTCAACCGACGCCGGGATTGCCCGGAAGAAGCCAAGGACACCAGCCCGGCGGCCCACCAGAACGACCACAGGCGGAGCCAAGAGGTCCGCTAAATCGGCTCCAGCCAAAAAGAAGACAGCAGATAAAGACTTCTACAATTTATCTGAGGTGAGTGACTCGGAGCCCGAGCCAAGGCTAACGGCGTTGGCCAAGCCGGTTCAGAAGGAGGAAGCGGCCAACCCACCGGTGCAGATTCAGGCCGGCTGGTTCTGGGACCTTACGCAACCACTGTTCCAACTATTTGAGACTGTTGACGAAATTAGAAGGACAGTAGGACTGGATGTGCCAAAATCAAACAAACAGTTAGCTGAGATTAAAACTCAGGTAGCTCCTTTCATTCAAAGGACCACACAAAACTCTAAATGCGTCAAGGAAAGTACCAGCCTACAAACAACACGAGGCGGTCGACCTCTGCCCACTCTGGAAAGGCGATCGGGAGGGGAACAGCTAACCGTCGCCGCTCCAGGACTAAAAGTGGAGGTAGCACCCGTTCAACACGCGCCAACCCCACCGGTGGGGAACGGGCCAGCGGGAGCTCCCCTCCTCCACCACTTACAGCCTGCGGACCCCGCTTGTTTAGACTTGAGCAGCTTGACAACGAGCTGCAACGCCAATCCCTCACCACTGCTATGGAACCAGCAGCAGTGGACGCCAACCAGCCAGCCGGGGGGCCCACTGTGGCCGAGCCCACTCCCAACGACAAACCCACCGCAGGTACCGAACCCATACCCCTCGAGCCAACCGTCGTACGATCCAACGGGGGCCGTTTCGGACTGGAACCTACTAGGCCAAGACCCCTCAGAGCAATGCGCCCCTCGTCCTGCGAACGTATGAGAGGCTTGAGGATCACGGTCACCAAGGACGAGAGCGGAATCATCAGGCGAGTGGTAAATGACAACGGGCAAAACCTCTACGAGCATGTCCCAAACTAAACAGACCAGAGGACCCGGGAGGAGAGCATACTTCGGCGCATGGATGATAGTAGTGCGCAGGAAAATAAGGTAACTTTGCTGTGAACATGTTTTAGATAGACTGCAAAATTAACTTTCTCAAACTATCGCTAAGGCCAAAACAAAGACAATGAAGTGGCTAGTGCTGTTCGTATTAGCTATAATAGGGGGCATTAGGGGAGTGCATAACGACTCCAGCCCACCTGAAGGGCTAGCCCCTAACGCTGAAGTGATAGCTTTAGAACAATATGGAGTAGTGTTAAAACCAGGGAAGTTAATGTCCACCGCGGATATAACACACGTCCGACAAGGCTTCCTAATCACTATTCCAAGGAGGCGCTCCTTCAACAAAGCTACCTTTGGCCAAGTCTGTCACCGATATCTACAGGGAGGAGACGCCCTCGATCGGGCCTGCTACCATATCAGGTCGCTGGTCAATTGGATGGATCAGACGTCGCAAGCGCTTAAGGGTCGGTACCGGGAAGTTCTTAATGAAACCTTAAGTTCCCTAACAAAAAACACTCAACAAGACCTTCAAAATCAAGAGTCGGAATTAAATCCAGGTGGAAGGGTCAAGAGAATGAAGAAGTTGCCCACAATGCTGGACGATCCAGGATGGCCGACCTTCCCTCTTCCAACCTCATGGAACCAAGGGCTGGCAGCTGATGTCAAATATAACAGGGAATTGATTAGAGTATTGCAAGAATCTTCGGACCAAATGATCGAAGACTTGGCTCTGATGAATGAAAAACATGACGAGGCTGTGGAAAGGGTTAACCATGTCGTGATAGGCCTACTGGACAATCTAAGATCACTAAATAAGGCACACAACACGACTCGCCGAAGGATGAAACTCGTGCAACATAAGGTGGATTGGATGGAACTGTACCTGAATATGATACCGGTCGCTCTAGAAGACAAGCTAGGAGAGATGGTGTATCTTCAACTGATGGTAGAGCAAACTCGCGTGTTCAGGAAAGGTGTGCAGCGCCTGACGCGGGGCCAGCTGACTATGGACTTGGTGCCCCGCCAATATATGGTCGGAGCGGTCCAGGAAGTTAACAGATATCTAAAGGGGATCCACCCCAGGTTCCATGTCGCGTTCACAGATCCTTCCTTCTATTACGAGAACAGTCAACCCTCGTTCAAATTCGATGAAACCACTCAGGAATTAATAGTGTATGTAAGGGTGCCAGTGGTGGCTGACGAACATTTGTTCAGGGTCTACGAAGTACTAACTTTTCCTGTGCCAGTGACGGTTAGGGGGCGACTTAAGAAGGACGCTCTCCAAATTGTTAATCTACCCAAAAGTGTCGCCATGTCCATGTCCCGCCAGTATTACGTACCATTGGCTAGTGGCAGTTGGTCAGGTTGTTATGGACAGACCATCACGCTCTGTAAGGATCTACCCTATATGAAAAAGATTACAGACAACACCTGCACTGCTGCGCTACTGAGGCGCGACGACCTAGCGATCCAAGAAAAATGTGAGCTGGACTATCTACTGGAAGCAGACTTTGGAGAGATGGCAGTGTACCTAGACGACGGAGATATGCTAGTGGTCAGCGCCGACACCCGAGGCCAAATGATTTGCAGAAACCAGCCTGCGGTCGGAGTGAACATAGAAAATTATGCAAGGGTTCAGGTGGAATGCGACTGTGCATTCCAAACACAAGGAGCATGGATACCGTATAGCTTGCGAAATTGTGACCGGCACACCAGGATCACCACGGTTGTGTACCCACATAATGACCTGTTGGAAGCAGCAAGTCGTGTGAAGGGGTGGGACATGAATTTCACTACGTCCAAAAACGAACCCACTATGTTAGAGTCAGACCCTATCCCTGAAACAATTAGGAAAGACCTGCTGGAAATCGAGGAAAGCCTGAAGGTCAAAATACCTGTAACCTCCTTGGCCAAACGAATACAAAAACACCGTAAAGACTTGGCCAAGGGTATCAAGAAAGCGACTGACCGTTACGAGGTAGAGAAACACGCCCCGTGGTTCTCTATAGGTAACTTCGGAGGCGGTTTTGGTCTCCTCACCATCTTCTGCATAGTGGTAGCTGTGACAATTATTGGATGTATCCTTTGGAAGTGCTGGCGGAACCATCAAGGCAAGGCTGCCCTAGCCGGACTAACCATGACTTTACCTCGGGCCATGGCCTTGGAGATGGCGGACCCGGAGAAACTGTTGCACCGTGAAAAGGCACTGACTGGGTGTCCAGACGCGACCGCCAACCCCACTGCAGTGGCAGTACTTGCTATATTATTAGCAGTACTAGTCATCGCTATAGTGGTCCTCGTGTGGCGAAAGTGGAGATATATCAGAAGGAAGACTGTGGATGGACTGTATGTACAGTTTGCCAACCCACATATGATAGAGACAATCTTTCTGGGGGAACTGGCCATGCCTTCAGACCACACTTATACGGAGGGCTATGTGCTCATTAGGGATCTACTGGTGACCCAGCTGTGTCTGAAATATACTCTGACAGTTACCTGGGGGGCGCAGCTGATGGGAGCAGCGACTAGACCTGGACAACATCCATCTAGGGTACCACTACCAGACACCCTGAGGGTATCTAAGAAACTAGCCCGTCTAATGATGAGTAATTTAAAATACAATACCAGGGCCAGACTACTGAGATATTCCTCAGGGCTAGCCACTCCTGTACCCATGGGAGTACCGCGCCTCATCGACGCAGGCTGGTCCGATGTCGGAGCGGACTGGCATCAACCGGTGATGGGACATGGAACAATGCCTAACGCTCCTCCTAGATCGACCACGCCCACCTCAACAGCGACCGGAACGGGATCTGCCCGAAAGACAGTAAGGCCAGGGACATCCGAAATAGATCCAGGAACGGTTTATGAAGTTATCATATGACAATGTAACGAGTGTTAAGACCTGACCTAGTGTTGTACAGGTAAAATTGGTGAATTAATAACACAAAGGTACGAATACTAAAACTAAAATGTTACAGGAAGTTCGCTGGGCAATACCTGTTTGGGTAGGTAGGGTTCTGTTGACTAACCTGATCAATAAGGATTCACCAGCCAGGGAAACCTGGGTCGGGTAGGCTGGTCCAACCGTCTCTCTATGGACCCATGGGTTATCTAAATTTCTCTCAAGTCGAGTGTCCCATGCCCGGTAGCCTAGCTCAACACTCTCATTGTTATCGATTTGGCAACTCTTTTAAAGTAGGGAACCATTTGGAACCGATCCTAGTGTCGCGAAATTTTAGCATTTAAAAAAAAATATACTCAAAATTCTGTATAAAACCTAAGAGCGCTCAACGGGACCAATGCTCCCAACGAGCGAAGTGAACTTCCCCAAGCAAGTACCATCTACACCTGACCCCTGTGCTGTTGTTACCGCTAGGATCGGGCTGCAGTACAGGAGTCACTTGGGGAACGCCACTGTCTATTCTTTAGCATGCTTACATATATAATCTTCTCAAAGATGAGGGGGCTGCACAAGCAGCAGGAGCCTGCCCACAGGCCTGGTGTCAGTGGTGCCTGACAGGAGGCAGGACGTTGGGGTTACGCGTCACTGACGCTGCGAAGGGCACTGGGGTGGACGCCCGACCATGGCAGTCACTATGCCCCGGGTGGATTGGCTCCTGACAAGCGGTCTCTTCATCACAAAAAAATCGACGAATAGAAAGAAATTTACCTAAAAAACTGAATATATAAAGCAATCCAATATTCATTTAACTAAGAGCCCTTCCTCAGGGAATTCTGGGCAAGTTGTGATAAGAACATATGAACGCAGAATAGTTAGTAACATTCTCGGGGGGAACGCTCCGTGACAGCACACGAGAGTACCTTATACGTGGCTCGTTTGCTTCTGGTATGGGCGCGCTGCGACGGGCAAGGATATGTACAATTCCTACCAAGGCGTGCTATATTCAGAAATTATAACGGAGGTCACAAGGAAAGGTAGTTACGGGACAACGGTGAACTGGTGACATTCACAGGGTGATCGGCTCTCTCTCTTACCATATCGCGACTCCCTCAGACTGGACAAGCCATCCCTGGGGCGGGAGAAGCCGTAGCAAAAACCCACAAGGCGGTGGAGCGAGGTGCTGTCCTTATTAATAGCCCCATCGTCTTGGTTATGTGTAAATGGCCGCCGGATCATCGTATGTCTTAAGTCGAGGGATCCTGACTTTACCATAAAGTCAGGATCCAACGAAAACAAGTATCAAAAAGAAAGAGAATAATGAACAACTGCCCAAAAGTACAAGACTAAGTTATTTAGGCCATGTTTAGACCAGTTTTAACCGGGTCTGAGGCAAAACGGCAAGAAGTCAAGTTTCGACCCGGGTAAATTAGAAATAATTAAAATTAATAAAGAAGACGTGCAGCTTCAGAGTTGACCGCCGTCGAGAGAAAAAAAAAAAAAAAAAAGATGAAATACTAGTCTTGACCGCCGTCGTGGCGCTAAAAAGTAACTGGGTCTCCGCTCAACAGTTGAGCTGAAGAAGGGGGACACGGTCTACTAATTCCCTAACGAACGGCTGCAAAAAACTTAGTTGACACCCAGAGCTAATAGTCTACCCAATCTATTAGAAAGAAACTAAAATTCTAAGGTTGTCTGTAGTACTAACACATTCCTGCCCCGCGTGCGCATAGTTAGGATAAGCTGGGGGCGGAGTTTTTTCAGGAGTAGTCTTGACTCTCCACAAGAAAAACGGGCATAGACCTGAACAAAGGACGGGTTTAACCTTGTACTGTACTTCGGTAAAGGCCCGACTTACTAGGTGCTGTCTGGAAGTGAGTGATCTAAGGAGATGCATTTACACATCTCTATAATTTAAAGGGGGTGTAGGCTGCATATTAAAAAAAAAATATATGCAGTCTGCTCCCAATTATAACAATGGGAAACTCGGTGCTGCCCATTCTGGTCCTATGAGTGGGAAGGTACCGACAAACCACGTTACCAAGAGGGATGAGCTCCTCGACGGGTAGCGTGGAACAGGCGGCAGTGGGCTCGCGAGAGTCCGGGGGACACGTTAAACTATCCCTATAGTGCAGGGGAGAGAACTACCTAAGGCCCCCGTGTCTAGCGAAGGATGAATTAACATCCTACTGTGGTACCGTCTAGTCGGCGTACATATCGGGCTGCTGGGTCACAAGGGGCACATACGACTAAAATTTAAATCCGATTCAGAGCTAATGGGTGCGGGGGAAGGCCAATCCCATACGGCAGAATCAACTAAATTAAGGTCTATTAGGTGTGCACCCGCCAGTAAGTGGTATGTACGTGGTACGGGGCCGACAGACCCCACCTAGCTCCTGACAGCTCAGGAGTGAACAGGCAAGGCCAGTGAAAACGGTCAAAGTTCAGTGTGGGTTGGCAGATTCACCTGGATCAGACCGTCGGTGACCACCCAGGGTGACTTGGGACCGGTAATCGCTATCGACTGGGTCACTGGCCGGTCGTCTCTGCTCTGCTGGTAGGTCCAAGATCTTCCGGTAGCAGAGAGGGCTCAATGTACAGTCAGGCCATGGTAAAGCTAAATGCTGCATGTCCAATACCCTATTATTGGATATTGTGGGTTTAGTTGAGCCATGCTCTCTGTGATCAGAACAAGTTTGAAAAGAACATTCTGGGAAGCAGAGAGAGCCTTATGGCTGGAAAGGATCCCAGCTCAGGTTGCAATCCACTATGTCTAATGACATAAGGGAAAACCGAAGGGATCAAGCGGTAACTAATGAGGACCGGGAATCAGATCAGAAATGAACCTGAATCTGAGACCCGATCCTCTAGTGATAACTAATGAGGAACGAATAATCTCAACCTCCTTTGTACAGTTAGTACTTAATGTCCTTTAATGACATTTATACCTTACGGAATGAAACGCTACCCCCACCGCTTGTCATGTTGGTTTTCCCCATGTGATGTAAAGTATAAGGTAGACAGTAGGGTGTTACTGTTAACATAGGTATAATATCTATTCAGTGAACCGTTTGGAGTTAGGGGCGCACCTGTTTGTCTCGTTAAGAGGGCGCCACTACCCAATATAAAGTGGAACTCGGTCTTCAAACCCCAGATTGAACATAGGGGGTGAACGCCGAGCTACCACCTGTAACTAACAAGGAAGGGAAGGACTTTGTCTTAATATAACCATTCAATGAGAACAAACTGTGGTTTTAAAGCGGATGCTTCACAAAATGGAGTCAAATACGTTAGAACAGTTGTCACCCTTGAGGGGGGTGTTAACTTGTTTACATATAAATCCGTGGAGTGTATTGGGTAATTATTCTAACACACTGCACATAAAGAGTGTTGTCAAGAGTATTGACTCTTGTAAAAAAAAACAAAAAAACAAAGTGGCCTCTTAAGGTAAACCACCAGGAATCCAATTCCTATCATTATTCTTATCTCCCCATGATATGAGGTCGGTCAGGGAACCTGAGCGGGACAGTTTTGCATCACATCTCGAGCACTCATGGGGCCTTTGCAGATGGATGTTCTTGTGACGGCTCAGCCCCGACCTGTGGGCATAGGCTTTCACACATTCATCGCAAAGATATCACTGTCTGAGGTGTTTGTCAACCTCAGGCACCGATAAGCGTGGCCTCTGTGTTCAATGGAGCGGTGCCTACTAAGGCCTGATCTATGAACGTACGAACTCCCGCAGTGTTCACCCGTGTATCTCTGCTTGTGGCGCTTGGTAATCCTTGTGGTTTTGGTGCCTTTCTAGCGCTTAATAAGGACACCATTCCCTCTCTCACAATGACACATCCAGAATCTTCGTCCGAGAGTTCATTCAGTGTCCTGGAGGCTTCATCACGGTCTCCTCACAGTAATATTTTTTCCTCTTCTGGACGATTCTGTACAATATTACTCGCTATAAAATTTATTCTAACACTATGACACTGACGACGTCTTGTCGTTAGACTCAACATGGGAAGGGTATTGGTGGTTCTTACCACTCCTTCTCAAACTTACCTTGGAGTCGCCAACAATTCGTTGGACGGCTCCACCTGTGGTGTCGCCTCACGTGGCCGACACGTCAATCTTTCCAGTACCCTGTAAGGGGAACTACTCATCAAAGAATTCTGTCACAGCCAATCTAATGCTGGGCAGTCTGGATCAAAATACTTGGTCACCTACTGTCACTCTAAACTTACCAGGTGAACACCCTAGGAGGCGTTTGTTACCCAGGGCACCCCATGTGAATTGTTTCCAATGTAGACATTTACACTAATGTCCTGTACGAATAGCGACTAAACAAAGAATTCTGTTACAGCAAATCTAGTGTTGTACGACTCAGACCGGAATCTCTGGTCACCCATACCTGATTCCACATGTGCAGTGTCAGTCCCCAACAGTTAATAGTATCAAATAATATCAGAATACCAATACGATACAAATCACCCACACTCCAAAAAGCCTACTTAGATCGGTAATGTCAACAAACCGCTAGTCAGAAAAACCCTCTATTATCGCCCAACCACGCGCGAGGTAAAATGCTTGATCATGTTCGCCTAAACAATCCCTCCCACTAAAATCATATAGCCTGACGCTTTTCAGTGCCAACCGTGTCACATTGCTTCATTTACATCACCCTAACATACCGCAGGACCTGGAAAAGATAATAAGTTTAGTACGCAAGATCCTAGTTCTCAGCCCGCGTCCACCATCTTGAAATCAAAAGTAAACACTAGGTGGCCGCCCATACTACCCGTTACAAAAAATCACCAGCGAAACACAGTTTCTGGTTCCGGGAGTGACATCAGCTTCCGGAATACGACAACGTGAAGGCGGACTGAGAAAATTGGCGAAGAAATCCTGACCAACAATCTCCTTAAAATTCAACAGTTAGTAGCCTACCTAACAAGCCAAGAACTGTAGAAAGAAGACCAAACTTACCCGGTCTCGGAGCGGTCCGGACGAAGGGCCGTCTCTACGAGGAGGGCGGTGTCCGACGACAAGCCAGCAGGGCGGTGAAAATGTCTGTGTTTTCCCATAAGAACAGTCTGGAGCTCCGTCAAAAGTGTGATCTGCTCCTCTTGGATATATGAACTTAAGTGTACCAATCACTGGCCGGGAATTGGATCGGCAGAATCACTTGGCGAAACCAACCCGGAAAATTAAGTGTTCTAGGCATAGGCCGGGAATTAAATCATAAAATCACTTGGGAAAATCAATGAAAATCAATATATACAAAAGAGTGCCGGCGGCCTACTGCTGAAGAGGCAGTCTGACAAAAACTCGGCCTAAAGCCCGGGCCCAACGACGAAGCAACCGGGTGGACGGCATGTAGCCATCTGTCAGCTCGCGGAAATCGTTGACCGTCATTACCCCGTCCGCGACTACCTTGGGCCGGTGGAGTGCGTGACCAGTGTCAACCGTCGGAACCGCATACCACTCGTTAGCTCTTCTGACCTCTCTGCTGACTCGCGGGATGATCCGGTTAATCCACTTTTGTAACGAGCCATCACTGTCAGTCAACTCCCAACTCCGGGCATCAAAACCGGAGGGAGTGGCCAAGATCAGGGTGGCTGGGATGGGATGGGCTCGCAGGTTCAGGAACGCCTGGTTAAATAGTTCCGCATAAAAGTTCACTACGCCATCCGGGTTAATGAATAGTGGCAGGTAAAGCTCCAATTCTCTGTCCCAAGTCAAAATGTCGAGGAGGTTAGTCATAACTATTAGCACGTCTTCCGGGTAGAGCATGTGATGGGCGAAGGCGTGCCCCGCCAACTCCGCTGTCGTTGCGTCCTCGCTCGGAAAAGTTACAAAATAATGGTCGGTGCTGCTCCGGATTAGATCAGGGTAATCCTGGAGTCCGGCCTCCCGGTTTGAAGAGAAAATAGCCACTCGGACCATGGTGAACTTGTGGAGGATAGAGTAAAATGAACGAAGATATAAAAAACACGTCTTGACTCTGTAAAAGGACCGCCGGCACTGATTAAAATGACGTCAAAACGAGGCTAATTTGGGAAACCCCTTTTTGATCCAAAAGATCCAAATTTTGAAATCGGCTAGCATGATCAATCCATCGCATAATTTCTTACAAAATCTGTGCTAAACTAAAGCTTAGGTCCCCAACCAACGTAATCAAGCGCCAGAATTAATTCATATCGGCCCAAAATATCAGGTCGAACCATCAAACTTGCAAATTTGTTCGGAAGAGAAATTTGGCATCCGGGCGCTTCGCGCCTGGAGGAATCAAATCGAGGTCAAACCCTGGAGGGGAATTCTAGTCAAGCGTCCCACTAAGTACACATGTACTAAGCATGACTGGTGGGCGCGCGACGCGGATGATAATATTCTCTAGACCCAACTGCAGAATGCTACTAGATTCAATGCAGGGACCTTGTATTTATTGTACATAGTGTTGTTCTGGTTGAAATTTGATTGAAATTTGACACGTATTGTATAATGAACTTCGTTCGTTCAAAATGTCCGAATCCTCTGTATTGACTTATGTTGTGTTAAAATGTCCTACAATTTGGATTTGATGTGTGCTTGTTACTCTTAAAGGGTTAAGACAACTTTACATTGTACATATGTTGAGTTCTGTTGGCTCGTATTACAAATTATAAATATCAGAAACTGTATACATATGTACTAAGTCAAAAAACTGACAATCATCACTTAATCTGGTCACCTTATGCACGAGTGACACAATTCTTAAACAGACAATAATAGGAGATCTTCCTAAAACCCTTCATGTTCATGAACATTTTCACTGATCTCAAGTCTTAACATAGACTACTGGAAATGTACTTAGGTATTAAGTGAAATTGAATGTATCTTTGTTTGCAATCTTCAAATGAACAAAAGAACTTGATTATCATCACACTGTGTTGAATGTACCACGAGAGTCAAGGCCACCCCCACATTGGTTTCTCATGTTAGGAAACAATAATAACAAATATATCCAATCATCAAATTTGGAAACGTTATCCCGTTTGATTGAAAATTTCCATTCGGTTTGAGCTATGTCGTCCACCTCCTTAAACTCAAACACCTGACCGCCGTCGAATGTACTAATGGCTTAGTACTTTTAATATATTGTCATGTTATATAATCCAACAAGGATCAGGCTTAGCAAGTCTACTTCTAGTCTACTCTTAGAAAGAAATATCTTGCGCTCCTAGCGCCACCTGTTAACCAGTATAAAAGGTGTCGCAAAGTGGGGAGCAGTTAGTTTTAGTGAGAATGTCAGCTAAGTAAGTTTAGCCAAGGAGTTATACTTGGAGTAAGTACATCGGCTCCGTGTAACAGACTGGAGTTTACCAATACCCATTCCCTCGGACATAGGATT
Organism: Lepidonotus clava; assembly: GCA_936440205.1. Classification (NCBI taxonomy): domain Eukaryota; kingdom Metazoa; phylum Annelida; class Polychaeta; order Phyllodocida; family Polynoidae; genus Lepidonotus; species Lepidonotus clava. The sequence goes on from OW387141.1 coordinate 38,779,481, forward strand.
GTGATAGAGCTGAGTACTAGAATGGTCTAGAAGATGTTGGAGCAACTCGTGTTCTAAATGTGGTTGATTGCTGATAGGAGATGGGAGGTGGACTGATGAAGAATTATACATGGTGGCTTTGACTCGGGATGAGATGTTTATTGAATAAAAACCCTTTCATATTAAGAAGCTCCCTCATCGTTCATTTCTTTTGAACTATTGGGAAGTGAACGGACAAACTTTAAACGCAGTCTGAATTACTCAGGCATTCTGGAAAAACAACTCATGAAGACTTGGATATACACGAACCTTACGCAGTCTTAAATCAAACATTAACAATAGTTCAGTACCTACGCAAAATTTCTGAAATTTTAGACCCCCACCCCCCCTTGGGCTAAAATACGCATTGGATTTGTACAGGTATGTACGCAAATTTCCTCAAAATTTAGACCCCCCACCCCCCCTTGGTGCGTAAGTACTTAATGGAAGACCCCATAATAGTATGTGGACGACCAGATTTTTGCTACTGGTCGTCCTCTGACGACCAAAATTTTGGACGGATTTTCCTAGCCTGCTTAATATACTTAGCGATTTTATCTTCAAACACATTTCTGTTGCTAGATAGGCTAGCGTTCTTACAATAAAGGAGAATATGTCTTACATCTTGAACCTCACCGCAATCTATACAGAGTATGATGTCACCTTTTTTTGTTTGATAACTCCTATGTTTGCTATCTGACGTGCAGTTACAATCTATTCTTAGCTTTGTGAGATAACTTCTAATCATTGGGGATCTGGTGTTGTTGAGGTAGGGTTGCTGACGGTATGTTAGGTTACTAAGCCCCAAAAATACCAGTGGGATCTTTCACTCATATCAAAGAGAGAGAGTGAATCCAGTAGAAAAATAACAAATATATTGCTGACGGTATGTTGTTGACTTGCATAGTTTTATAATTTCACATCTGTTATTGTTAATGTCATTGCCACAGTATGAGTCAAGAGTTTGTAGATAGATGTTCTCAAGCCTTGTTGTGAGAAGAGATTTCAGGGCAGGCTTGGTGAAAGCATTGGGTGTTTGCCATACATTTCCAAAACCGATAGACCACAAGAAATACTGAATATTTTGTAGCCACTGATAGTGTTTGTCATGCATAGACTTGAGGGCCTTGTTGAGAAGTGTGCTTTTTGTGCCTTGCTCAAGCCTCAACCAGCACAGTACCGCTAGGACATTAGATTTAATCTGGATTGGGAATCTTGTACTAATAGCTTAGTACTTTTAATATTTCATCATGTTGTATAATCCATCAAGGATCAGGCTTAGCAAGTCTACTTCTAGTCTACTCTAGACTTTACGCTCCTAGCGCCACCTGCTAACTAGTATAAAAGGTGTTGCAAAGTCAGGAGCAGTCAGTTAGTGAACAGTTAGTAAGAGTTAGTTAGAAGCTAGCATAGTAGAGTCTTAGTGAGAACATCAGCTAAGCAAAGGAACTACCTGGAGTAAAACATATCGGCTCCTGCGTAGCAGACTGGAGTTTATATCTATACCAGCTACCTCGGACATAGGATTGTGATAGAACTGAGCACTAGAATGGTCTAGAAGGTGTTGGAACAACTCGTGTTCTAAATGTGGTTGATTGCTGATAGGAGATGGGAGGTGGACTGATGAAGACTTACATATGGTGGCTTTGACTCGGGATGAGATGTTTATTGAATAAAAAACCCTTTCATATTAAGAAGCTCCCTCATCGTTCATTTCTTTTGAACTATTGGGAAGTGGACGGACAAACTTTAAACGCAGTCTGAATTACTCAGGCATTCTGGATAAACGACTCATGAAGACTTGGATATACACGAACATTACGCAGTCTTAAATCAAACAATAACAATAGTTCAATCTCCCTAATTCACTGAGTGAAAGTTTAGTACTGGCATATTTGGAGACTCCTAGAGTATATTTACAGTATTTTGAATAAAGTTTTTCAACATCGTTGGGGCCGACCTTACTTGGCGCGATAACCTCGACACATAAGATCAGTGTATATGACTCCTAGTTGTCAATAAAACTACTACTACTACTGTATTCCTGTCTTACACTTTTACACGGACCTAACACAGGGAAACAATAAGCGTATTTACCTCGATTATCGCTCAGACGTGTTTTCAACGGTTCCCTTCTGACGAGCGAAATAGAAAACAACCCGAGATTGTGTGTAAACCGCTTTAAGGATATTAAGAGCTATCAAAAACAATACTTACATGATTATTCTAACCCCAATATTAACTATATTTTGACTGAAACTGTCACGACTGATCGCGTTCCAACGTTTCTCGATTTGACGGCAGCTGACCTACTTTTTCGGATTGTACGCTTTTTGTACCTCCTTTCAAAATCGCCTGCTAACTAATGCACAAGAAATTTGTTGAAACACGTTTTTCTTGAATAGAAAATAATACTTTTAGGTTCTATGTGTAAATCAATACATTTATCTTTTCTTTATATTTTGATTTTCAACAAATACTGGTGAAACACTATCGTTTTAGAGAAGATTTCTACTTCCGTCGGCCATGATGGACGCCAAGGACGCAAATCATTCTCCAGGCAGATGTTTCGCCCCTCTCTTCAATGCAATTTTAACCTAGACTCCGCTTGAAGAGGAAACTACTGTGGCGCAAGCGTGAGCGACGAATAGTTGAGGTAGACGTACATGCTTGTGTTTACATGTGGATAACCCGAAATGAGGATTATTCCGAGTGTAAAGTGATGGTAAGTATACCGCTAATAGATTCTTACCAACTTGATTATGCACCTTACAGTATCAGACGATGCAAAAAGCTCTTGACACGGGAAGGGACAGCGGTTGCACCTTGAGTTTGGACCTGAAAGTTGATGCTGCTTCAACTTTCAAGTTGAAGTTGTAAAGCATTCACATTGTAATCAAGATTCTGTCTGGACGAGTCTTGATCAGTTATCATAGCAATTAACATTAGGTAAGAGCCGGTAGTAATTGTTGCAAAGACGAGGTATCTTGGACTTAAAGGTGTTAGTCCACACCTTCCAGCTCTAGTCTACTATTAAGTATTATGGATTGTCATTTAGATCCTGACTCACTAAATTCTACTGGCAGTGCCTAGTTCAATGACAATGCCAATGGCAATGTAATTGGTCATTGCCAAAATCAGTCCCAGGCCCAGGGGCAGGGTAACATCACTTCCTGGGTCTTTCCTTACTTATGTGATATACTAAAAAGACACATTTTCACGTATTATTGGAATGGAATAGGTAATTACCATTAGGCATAGATCTAATGTCACAAACCTTACACACATTAAATAACTTTCTGCAGAATGCCTGATAAAATAACCTTGCAGACAATGAATGGAAGAGCAAAATACACCACCACAATGATATGCAAGGAAAATCAAAACAGAGGTAGATTCTAGTTGTAAAAATATTCAATCCCAATGTGCCACGCCCACACACAAAATGTTTCAACAAAATCAGCCTACATCTGTCCAGGCATACTAAGTCGACGTCACACACTCATACAGACTTATCAGCGGAAAGGGTGCATTGAATTAGGATTTTGTTAAATTTAATCAGAAACCACATTGGATTCCATGTTGGAGCCACCTTCAAAAGTGGACAGGTCAATTTCAATACAAACCACATACTTAGATCAGCTTGAAGAATGACAACAGTTTTCTCTGGTATTCTAGGATGTTATGGTAACAGACTCCATTTACATTTGTTCGACAAAATGATCGAACAAAATATAGGCATAATCATTTACTAAAAACGCTGGTCTTAAGTCGCGGTTGACAACGTTGTAAGTCATTGCCATTTTAAGTGAAAAAATCAAGGAAATCAGTGTATCAGCATAAGATATTTTTCACTGTAAAAGATGGTGAACACTGGCCATTGTTCTTTTGGCAAAGTAACAGAAGTTCCTGTAGTTTGTCTCACTGTCTATTATTCACTGAATTACCTTGGTCTCCACCTTCGCGCTTGATTGCACAGCCCTCTGAGTTGGGAGAGGGGCCAGCAGTGGCATATTTCTGGATGAGGGGGACTGTCAATCTAGATCTTCTGCAGGGCCTCTGCATGCCTCACAGGACGCAGAACAGGCTGAGTAGCCTGGCCCTGCAGGGATCAGACTGGGTATTAGATTTTTTAAGCCAGGAAAATCACAACTTCCCGTTCTTTTGTCGCAAAATTCGGCTACGAGGAGCCAAATTTAAAGCTAGAATTATGTTTTAATAGATGTTATAAATTTCTGTACCATAGAATCCCGTGGGCATATTCCAAAGATGATTACATAAACCTAGCACCGAGCTCTTCTCAATCAATTTGGATGACATTGATACAATTTCCTATAGTTTAATACTTTAGTCCTGTCAGCAAAATGGCAAATAAGTCGCCTAATTACGTTTTCTGTAGCCAAATAAGGGTTGACAGTGCAATTGGCGACTTGCAAATTAGGTAGCACAAGCCCTGGCTAGTCAATAGTCACTGGTTCGTGCACTCAGCACGTCTCACAGGTCCCACAACCTTCTGAGAGGCCTGACTCAACTACGCTTAATGCATATCATTATAGTCTTTTCACTTATAGATCCATTAGGAACTTAATTTCAGAATTCTTGTTGAATCTGAAATTTTGTTTTTTCGAGGACATACTTTCTTGTGCATTCTATTCCTCTTAATGTCACATACACAACTTTGACATGGCTTGATGTATGTTGAAATTGTCGAAGAAACGCGTTGAAGATGTGTTAAAGGCCAGCCGACATTGTAAACACCAAGGCACATTACGTTTATTCAGGCCGTGCTTGTGTACTATAAGAAGCCATCCATTTTGTACACATGCATATTTTCACAAATTTCAGACCCCCAACCCATTGGACTGAAGTACGCATTGAATTTGAAAAGGAAAAATAAGACACTCCCACTCCCTCCCTCCCCCCTTTGTGCATCTGTTTGTTTGTTGGTTTGAACCACCAGACTCAGTGGTTCTGGAGCACTGGGATATTTCACCTTTGCTCCTGGATGATCAAAATTGTGAGAAGGTAGAGACCATACCCCTACACTTTTACAGAGGCAGGTGGTCTTTTATATGCAGTGTCCCATACAGGGCTCAACATTAAGGCTTTTGGCCTGGCTGCCCGACGGGCAGTTGTAGTGAATTTTTACATGCCCGACTCTTAATTTTACCTGCCCAACTTTACTAGATTATCATTATATGGCAACAATTTTACCTGCCCTTTGGGCAGGTGAATGTCAACATTTACCTGCCCCACCTCAAGTTTTACCTGCCCCGGGCAGGCGGGCAATGCTTAATGAGGCCCTGGGGCCCGTAGGCAGGGCACCATATACAATGGCCGATGGCAGTTGGCACTAGACTTTCGATAACCCTGTTATTGACCACAGGAAATGTCTAATACCAGAGCAGGGGGACACAGACTTGAACTGCCAACCTTTGGATGACGAAGCCAACACCCTACCACTGTGCCACCAGAACACCCTATAGTGCATCTGACTGGAAGGCCCCTTATGTACATCAACAATCCCACAGCCTTCTTCATGTAGGGTTGCCATAGAATTAGGAAACACCTGTAAAACTTAGAAAATGAAATTTGTCGTGGAAGCTTATGAAATTGAAAAAGAGATAATAATTCATGGAATTTTGTAATGGAATCTGATCAATTTTGACCAGAAATTGAAAAGTATTTTTTTATTATTATCAAACTGAACCGTGATGCATCAGTCTGCATTTTCAGAGAAATTCTGCAAAATACATAGTATCACGAAGGTTAGGAAATTTACCTGGACACATCTTTCTTGGCCATGGAAGAAACCTGGAGAGAATCTCTGGGAATGTCATACTTTATATATGTACCATGGGAAGATCTTTGTCCATATCAGATGTGGTACTTAAAAAAACACCAAGCACACTATGACCAGATAGTTTTTCCGGACGTTTGTCCTATTGAAAAATGTCCTGAGGGTCACACTCAAGTAAGATCTCCAATATTTTCAACAATGAACGCTAAACCGAACTATAATATTTGAAAAATGAGAAAAGAAATCCAACAATCCCTTTAGATTGGGATAATTAATATCCATTTGTCCCATTAAATAAAAGTATTTTCAATAATATCTTTTTCAGACGTGTCGCCACATTCAAATGTTACCGGTAGATAAGATTTGTATAGCTCAGCATGCGGTCGGACATTTTATTAATGTTTGCTGCTTATCTTAGAAATTCCCCAACCCCGTTGCACATGTTATTTTTATTATGACATGGCTGTGTTACTGTTCCTAGTTCAATCAACAGGAAGAGGGAGAGGCGGTTGTATCATTCCTGATTCATTTTTATGATAAACTGCCCCCTACCCCCATATACAATGCCGAAAACTTGTTGTGATGGATTGAAACATAGTTGCCATAACAACAGTTTCATTGTAGGCTTTCAATATTGATTAGTCTAAATGCTGGTACTACTCAATAATTAGAGGATGGACGCGTTGCCCGGTTAGAATTAATAATTCATTCTCAGTGAAAATCAATTATTGGTTACTGCTGTTATCGATGAAGCGTATATTCAAAAATCCGAATGATGTTTTATCTCAACTTACACTTAACCAGCTTATGCGTCTACTGATAAAGAACTGTTGTGTGCAGGCGCTAAAAATTGATATTTTTAGACTAAATTAGTGTTCGATCTTAGCACTAACCTGCTACTACTATCATATAGTGCAAATCAGTTTTTGTTTGTTTGTGGAATTCATGCCTCTTAGATGATGATTGACGGAAATTATAAGCATAATCTTTATAAGTGAGGATTTGGTACTAGTGCAATGTTGGCCGGGCAAGTGTGATTTGGCTGCTACTAGTGCAGAGAAAGGTTAAGATCGACCCCTGTAAATCTAACAAAATCTCTAGTAGAGACATTTCAGTTTTCCTAAGTTCTTTCCCTTTGTTTTAAATTGATAGTTTTATTCTCGGCCGATGCCAAAACAGACTTTTATGTTCTGCGCGGTAGAATACCTTGTACTAATAAGAAGTAAATTATGACGGGAAGCGCATACAATAAAATATTAATTTTGGACAAGGCCTGGAGGCTGTAGCAAAGATCTGAATAATTTTTTGGCGAAACGACATCGAATAAGAAATCCCCCTAATAACTTGATGCGAATCATAGGTAATAAAACATCATTCCAGTGTATCTAATAGTTTTCTCTTTTCGTTACAGCTACAAATGACAGTCTACTAATACCATGTAGGTGGGCTTCTGATGTTAGAGCACAGGCCACAGGATAACAAGGGAATCCCCAAACGGTCGCCATGACAACCAGTATGCAGGAGGTGAACGTCCGGGTGGCAGTCAGGGTGAGTAACTCACGAGCCCTTATACTGTTGTGATCCTAATAGATATGAATATCTCAATATCTTACACGATTCGTTCAACTCACAAAAACTTGGAGAAGGGACTGAGCGATAACTGAGAAGATATTCTTCACATTCATACACATTTACAATTAATATTATGTATGTATACATGTGTGAAAATAATATAATGCACGTTTACAATTAAGAATATGCACGTTTACAACTTAAATTATACACGTTTACATATAAGATGATTTAAAAAAGCTTTAAAAGAGCGAAAAATATCAACAACAACAACCCTTTTCTGTGTACCCCAGCCCCACCCACTGGGTCGCGGCTAGACCCTTCAGCACACCTGACACGGTTATTGGGCGGTGTACCTGAGTATTGATTGGCCGGTCTGGCCAGGTGTGGGGGCTGATTGAGCCAGGGGAGCGCACCTGGCCAGGTAGGAAACTCCCCAGTTACGGCCAGACCCTATTGACTTTACCATCACAACAGCCCGTCATTAAAGCCACAAGTCGGACTCTCTCCGCTGGGCTTTCCCAGTTGTGACTCACATTGATGACTTTAGACTATAAATAGACTGTTAAAACGTGTTTTGTTAATTGTGTGGAGTACTTACACCAACACCCCTGGTCAACAGATGGGCCTAGCAATCAATACTGTATTTCTAATTTGGGAGTTATTACTGTAAGTGCTCGTCTCCTGAATACCTGAGTGTCTCTTCCTCTAATGCTGAAATTCCTTTATTACTAAATGTAAAAGTTCCGAGTCTGGCTTATGACAACATTTTGCTTGAATATGTTTTAGTATAAAAATTTTCTTGTAAAAATCGAGAATTACATTTTTCTTTATCATCAAGTACTGCTGAAACATGATTACTTAAATTTTATCAATTGACTGGTTTTCATGTTTACCAGCAAATCAAAATGCTGGGCAAAATAGGCTGGGCATTATAGGTGGGGTTGACAGTCTTTAGCAGTGGTTCCTATTGGAAAAGGTCCAATATAAAGGGCTACCTTTCACAAATTTCAGGAGAAATCTTTCAATCAAATTGTTTCGGTTAATTTTGTATTATGTAACTGTATAATGGGATAAGCATGGAGGTTATTTTGAGGCTATTTTTAAATGATTTCATTTTCAACTTTAATATAGGGGTAAATTGTGATTGGCTTATTGTGGTTGCTTCCAGCCAACTGAAGTTACGTCGGGTCCTTGCACTCATCCAAAAAAAATTCATGTCAGATCGATGAATATAAGTGTTTCTCTTTTGACAGGTGCGCCCGTTGCTACAGAAGGAGATCCTGGCCGGTGAACAGACGTGTGTGCGGGTTGTGCCCAAAAACAACCAGCTCATCCTCGGAAAGGACCGCGCCTTCACCTTTGACCACGTCCTCACCTCAAAAACAGCTCAGGTACTACTCTCTTATGGGCCCAGGCATAAGACTGCGATGATTGTAATAGTACTGGTTCTAGGTTTCCATCTGTATATTGAGATCTGTTGAATTATTTCCCGGGTATAACTTCAAGGTACAGTAAGATTGGAAGATAATTATTTTATCCAATATCCATTCGGACTGATAACAGTGGACAGTTCGTCAGGGCGGTATCTACGTATTGCACCACATTTGTTTCACTTTTATTACTAGTACACACTACGATTTGACAAATCAACAAACAAAGCTGAACAGTATGCTCGCTAATAAAACAGTATTATTTTCCATCTTTTCGGTATAATAGAAATTTAGAATAAATAACCCCATGGTTTACGAAAATGGCTGTATTCTAGCACAGAAAAGGATAAGAAGAACTTTAACAGCGGCAAACGAGTCGATAATAAAAAATCATTTAACCATCAACAATGTTCCATATATTAGAAGTAGATGCCTCACATCCCAAAGAATTAATCAATGCGTCTTATTTTGTGTCAGAATGATGTCTACAAAAAGTGCGTGGCGCCGCTTGTCCAGGGCTGTTTTGAGGGCTACAACTCCACAGTGTTCGCCTATGGACAAACGGTAAATATGATTTTGTAAATTCGTTTACCTGTTTGTCTAGTCGAGAATAGAACGTACATGTTAGTTTACCTTTTTCATTTGATCCTCGAAAAACATATGGAAAACCAGAAAAATGTATTTAAAAAAGTTGTATAACTCCCATGATTTATCTTGATATTCAGGGATCTGGTAAAACGTACACGATCGGAGGCGGTCACGTAGCTTCCCAAACAGAGTCCGAGTTCGGAGTACTACCCCGGGCCATAGCAGAGATCTGGGACATTATCAAGGTAAGTCAGCATAGGATATTATGACAAACTGATACATTCAAGGTTCCCACGCAGGTCTTAAAAGGTCTTAAATTGATTTTCTCAAATTTAAGGCCTTTAAAAGGTCTTAAATTTGGCATTTTTGTAGCTAGAGGACTTAATAAGGTCTTAAATTGAATTTTTTGAGAAGTTAAAATGAAGTTTCCAAACCCAACTTTCAAATAAGTACTCTCAATTAAAATTTAAATCATATATTGTGCAAACGTGGCTAGAGTGTTCAGTCTTTCTGTGATGCTACCGCTTGTGGTGCCTGGATCAAGGGATCCAGTTCTGATTGGTTCTCACCAACCTCTCCAAGGTGACCATTGTCACCCTCTCCTTGGAGACCGGGGTCTCTCTCAGGAATGAGGCTCCCAGGCACCAGGGTGCCAAAGGGGGCCTGAAAGGGGTTCACTGTTTGCAACTGGGTGTTGCAGAAGTGGTGAACCACTGAAAGGGGGGATTGGAAAAGGGATCCAAAACCCAGAGTAAACGGTTTCGACAAGTGTCTCTTCAGGCATCATTGGAAAAAGTAAACGGTACCCGAAAAAGGGAATTTTCGGGGCAGGGGTCCCTGCAAAGGGGTCCTGCAAAGGTGGAGAGTGGGGCCCTATGGCTAGGCCCCTGTGGTTGGGGAGAATACCAGCCCCCTTCAAGGGTGAAGGGGGCCTCCAAAAACCCAGACAAACCTCAGAAAAATAAAAAATTTTTGACGTGGCTAGTTGAGGTGAGTAGGGTCCCAACAATAGGCTGAAATTGGGGACTCAAAGAGGGTCCATAACGTTCAAGCCCATGGGTGCATTTGTGTGGAGCCTCTGGATCCAATTGAATTCAATCAGGTCCCTTAGGTATTTGGCTTTATTCCCTGCCGGGTGGGCATGGATAAAATCCAACACATGTATTTCCACATGATCCAGACCTTTGTGGTCTGGTTGATTGAAGTGGCGGCCTATCTCACTATTGGTCTTGTGGTGTCCAATATTGTAGAAGTGGGCCTGGAACCTATCCATGAGGCGGTTTTTCGTCTGACCTACATATTGAATCCCACATTTGGTGCAGGAAAGGCAGTAGACGACGTTCGAGCTCTTGCAGGTAACGTTATGCTTAGTGTTATACTCCCTGGTGGAAGCTGAACACCTGATACGTCCTGTTTTGTTGAGCCTCAAGCAATAGCGGCAATTTCTGGTATTGCAAGGATTGCTTGGGAGGGACTGAGTGACGGTCGGTCTCTGGCGTGGGAGTTTCGCTCTCACAAGGAGATCCTTAAGGTTTTTTGGCCTCTTGAAGGCTGTGATAACCTCATGACGGTGGATTTCCCTGGTAGAGCAAAATCTACCCAAGATGTCCCAATTCTTGGTGACAATGTTCTTCAGGCCACTGAAGCCCGGGGTGTAAGTGGTCACCAGAATGTTGGAGTGGGGTTCCGTCTCCTTGTCGATGTGTACAAGGAGGTCTCCCCTGTCTTTTTGTAAAAAAAAAAAAAAAAAAAAAAAAAAAATTTAAATTTAAATCATATGATATTTTTGACATTTTTCTTTGCATGCGGCCGATAGGTCTTAATTTTTCCAAATCTTGGTCTTAAATTGGTCTTAAAAAGGTCTAAAATCGATTTTTGAAAATGTGTAGGAACCCTGACATTTCTCCAACTGAAGTTGTGAATTTTGTTATGTATTATGTTTATGTTTAATCTTAATTGTGTTAATTTTGTGACAGAGAAACCACAATAAGGAGTTCACCGTGAAGGTGTCCTACATAGAGATCTACTGTGAAGAGCTCCGGGACCTGCTAGACTCGGAGACGTCCAGCAAAGATTTACACATCCGGGAAGACGACAAGGGAAACACATGTAAGGCACTGTTGTTAGTCATGATACGTCAGGTGTTGTTAGCCACAACTTTTACTTCTTATTTTAAGTAATAAAAAGAAATATAAGGGGTTTCACGCCAAGTTAATTTAGCATGTCGGTGCTCGAGATTGAATTTAAACACACTTGTTAAACAATTAATGTCACATTCCTATCATTTCTATGAATGATATTTGAAAGTTTTTGTCACCAAATTAGACCAATTGGTTTCTACAACAAAATTGTTGGTGCACTATTTACAAATAGTGCTACAGATAATTTACATGTTATGTTTTTGCAGCTGATTATATCAAGTGTTCTCTTCGTTTCTTGAGATCCTTTTAACCGAATTACTATCGGGACTCCCAAATGTAATAGGTGACATGACCTTCCACTTTCTCGCTTGCAGTAATCGTTGGTGCCGCCGAGCTGGAGTGTGAGTCGGTGGACGAGATCATGTCGTGTTTAGAACAAGGCGCCATCTACCGACACACGGGGTCAACTGCCATGAACGACGTGTCGTCACGTTCACACTCCGTCTTCACCATACTTATAGGTGAGAAGAAACACTTGAGAAATAGTGTTAAAAAAAGGCCTGCGGTACGACATTCTGATAGAGAAGCGAGGGATATTGTAATGCTTGTACTGTGAGATTGTTCAGATGGGTCATCAACAATTTACTTAACCGGTTATTAACAAAATCTTTTTTTTTTTTTTCATATATTATGACAATCGCATGAAATTGTTCCCTGAGGTACATATGATGTGGACAGTTTGATACTGATAGGGAACTAATCCTCGTCTTTTTTAAACCAAATTATTCCGACTCCAAGTATAAATTATTATACTTCTACAATCATCCAATAACGGTCAGAGTAATCTGACATTGAAGAGTAACCCCTGGAAGGTTAGTTAGAAATGTTTTGGCCATGAACAAGTGATTCTAATGTGGGGTGTTTATGTGTGTCTCTTGATCCCTTCTCTCTAGAACAACGCTGGATCGACGGAGATTTAGGCCTCAAAACACAGAAAGTCAGAGGTAAAGGGAAGGACTCCGAGATCGTAGAGGAAGATGCCGGTAAGTTTGTGGTCATCTAATCATTCAAAAAGCGGTATTCATATACTTGGGGCATTACTCTGCCGTTTCTACTTATTGCTTACATCAATACAAAAAATATATGATTCTAATAACAATGTCATAAATATAAGTAAACTTTTCTATAGATTAAAAGTACGATGTATTAAAGATATTTGATAAATATAATGTAAAACCATAGCAGTCATTAATATATGAAATTAGTTACTGAAAACATTATTCTAACACCTTCAATGAACTTGTCTTTGATGGATAAAGACACGAAAGGTAGAAACAAACACTTTCTTATTATTTACGTATCACTTTGTTAAGTATTCCTTAAACGGTTGACGTTCCATCCGTTGTCTTAAGTAAGCTTCCTGCCCGTGTGCGCTTACAACCATGATTATACTATTGCTAGTCTAATTTCTACCATTGCATATTCACATTTTATCAACAGTGATTTACTTCTCGACACGAGTTATCCACCATCGACATAATTGCTGTTGATAAAGAGGTTCAAAAATATATCTAAAACAAGATTAGAAATAATTTTCAATGTTTGATAGTATATTCAGGCATCGCTTTTATTAATATCAATAAGCCAAAATGTATTATAAGCCGATATTCCTAGGAATGACTAAGAACTTGCATACAGTCACATGAATTGGTATAATTTTAGAGTTAACACTTTTGTATTTAAGGTAAGCATATTGATCCTGAGTCCAATGCATTTCTCTAAGCTAAAATACACAATCGAGAAGTTCATACTATAACGGGCAATTCGAATGACGAAAAGATCAGCCCTATGAATAGATCAGATTTGTTTCTCGATAATGACATTAGAAAATTGAGAATCACTTACTGTTAGTATCGCTACAACCTTGGCACTGTTGAATCACCTCGATGATAATGAATTCGTTATCTATTAAAACAACAATTTAGATTTATAGCGTTAATTATTTACATTCCCTATCCCTAAAATTTATCAGTAAAAGAAAGAAATATCAAAGATTGATCACAGTTGGAGTGTTTACACCCAAGGTTATCAATTTGTATTTGTTTTCCCCTCAAACATCACAGTCCTCAAAAATGTACACGTCCAAATGACATTTTGAAATGATTACATTTACACTTGGTTTTGCCTATGTGATCTTTCACAACGTTCATCTCACATGTGTACTCTGTCACCTATTTTAAAAATGACAATCTACGTGCACATCATTCTTTGGTCAACTTACTTTTCTACCGGTAATTAACATAATTTCAGAAAGCAGTGAGCTTTCAAGATATAGCTTTGCTCTTCTGGCAAGAAATATATTATTCACAGCTTGTGATATAACGTGTATGTAAATAGAGTTGTGTCTGGCTCTTCCAGAGATCAGCCACTATATGTGTGCCAAGTTCCACTTCGTTGATTTGGCCGGCTCGGAGCGGGCACACCGCACGGGGAACGTCGGGGACAGGTTTAAAGGTAAGATTGTGCTTTTCATTGCAATGATCTTGTAAGTTTTATGTATTTAGATAGACTAACTTGTAAAAGAGTATATACCTTTTATCCGGACTCTCATTTACCATTTATTAGCAGCCATAAAACGACCAGCTCATAGCTTCGTTACTCATGCAACATAAATAGTGGTGAAATAGGAGGCAGCCAAAATAAATAGAATGTATGACTTTTACCACGATACGTGATGGATATTTAGGGAGGCTAGATGTTATTGTAGTTTTGTGGTCTAATCCCAGCGTAGCATTTCATGCCTTCATTTGTGTGGAATGATAGAGATAGTCGTTTTAGGCTTAGTTTTTGGCACTCAGCCAACCGCGGTGCTCTTAAATAGCCAGTGCATGTACCGAGATCAGAAGGTTTTACAGGTCTATAGGAATATAAAGTACAGGCTTATGCTTTCCTGTAAAGCCTGAAACTAGGCTAAACTAGATTTGTTTTGAAATTTAAACAATTCTCCAATCAAGTTCTAAATAGAGTTTATTAATTTCCCCTTACAGAGTCCATCCATATAAACAGTGGTCTGCTGGCCCTCGGTAACGTTATCAGTGCCCTGGGCGACACCACCAAGAAGAAGACGGCCCACATCCCGTACCGCGACTCCAAGATTACCCGGCTCCTGAAGGACTCGCTGGGCGGTAACGCCAACACGGTCATGATCTGCTGTGTCAGTCCTGCCGCATCCAACTTTGACGAGTCGCTGAATGCACTCAAATATGCCAACAGGGTATGGTTGCACTGTTCCTGATCACTTCTGCTGAAGGAAGTTATACAAAAAAAGATAGAGAAATTGTATACGGAAAAATATGGAATACTAACAATTTAAAAGAAAGGAAACTTTATACTGATGTACTTATATATATCTGTTATTCAGCATACTTATCTTTAGCTTCTATACACTGTAATGTTGACACAGTGGGATAAAAGTAAAGGAATAACAGTAGAGAAGTAAAACTAAAATGAAAAGTGGTCTCATATGAATGGTATTGGAGATATATGGATATTGGGCTAGCATTAGGCATTTGGTATATTGATGTAGCGATTATTCTCACATGTGTTTCAAACGATTCACAATTTTACGATTCTATTTTTAGGCAAGGAACATTAGAAATAAGCCTATAGTAAACAGAGATCCTCAGTCTATAAGGTTTGAGGAAATGCAGAGTGAAATCAAGGTAAGAAAATATCTACATTTACAACATTACATTTGTAACTGAAAGTGAATAAAAGCAAGACACTAAAATGATCGACAATAGTCTCCTCTATAATCTTAAAATCCTCGCTGTTGGAAAAAGTAGTCTATAAAGGTCTCCGTACTTAGACATTTAATGGATCATCTAGAAGTCGAGTAAAATATGTATGATAATAGTGTTTAATAATAGTTTTTTCTTCGTCCTGTTTCATTTTCTTAGGCGCTACGAGAAGAACTGCACCGACAACAGACCTCAGTTATTGCAACAAACGCCACTGAAGGTAAAGAGTTGAAGCGGGCCATCCAGGAGGTGGGACAGATGAAGGACCTGGAGGACAAAGCCGCCAGGTCAGTCCACATTACTACATACATTTCTGTCCACAGTACCAAATACACTTTCTTTGTCAAAAGTTACTAAACTACGGTTCTAAAACCAGAGATCTTTTTGATATATGTGCACTACTTTGTAATGATTTCACAATGTATTGAATGTTCAGAATGTTTTCCCATTTCACTTCAATATCCATGTGATAGTAATGACCAAGACTAGTGTTCCTTAACTTATAAAACATTTATCAGGAATTTGTATGTAAATGCTAAAAAAAAAAAAAAAAAAAGGCATAGAAACTTCGGATGTACCAGAAAAGACAAAATAGGCTAATTTGCTTTAAAAATCAAAGATTGCTTTAAAAATCAAAGCATAAGTGGATTTAACTCTATTCCCCCGTGGGCACAAGTGGGGTAACAAATCATTGTTGGGATCCCTGAATTTAGCTGAGGTTATCTAATTCGATATTCCTCTGCCCTGGATCCAGGCTTCAGACAGAATGTTCCCACTACCGTATGATCGCGGAGGAGGCGTACAAACAGCTGATGGAGATTCAGAGTCGGAACGTGCTCACCTCCAGTATGACCCTGCGACTGGGCGACTGGCTGGAACTCATGGAAGAGGTAAGGGCTCAGCATATCACTCGTTAACTCGGCCCAAGTAAAAGTTAAAAAATATTGATGGATACGCTATAGAATACTTACTGCAATTTGTCACATATCTGAACATAATTTAGATAATCTACAAGAAAAATGACACAGAAGCATATCATGAAAGAGAAAGAAGAAGCTTCAATATATATATCTCTACCATGATACTACATGTATGTTACATGCAAATTACGATACAGAAAGCATGGTGGTGCATGTAATCAGGATTCATATTCTTAACCAATTGGGAACGTATGCTAGTTGGTGCATGTGGATATCAGGTTGGATGAGCTCGATACGGATGAGTGAGCATGTAAATCCCAAGGTTAGTCGTAAATTGGTGTGGACATCTTGACGTTCTGTAGAACTTTTGTTGCTTCCGCTATTCCCCGATTTTCCCTAGCTACGAACTGCGTAATTACATTGCTTTATTCTCCAAGTCATTCCTGGTCAGACATTACTTGAGATGTTCTAATATGAATGTAGGACTAATGGTTTGTAATGTTACCGATTCTTTACCTGACAGATAAAGAATAAGGTTCCCTCCACGCTGTCTAAGGATGCATGGGAAAACCAAACTATTAACAAACTTCAGACAGAACTCAAACAGGTAATGGGCTTTTAGCGTCTTGTCCATGGTAAATAAATTCACACCTACAATATAACAAACTTCTGCATGATAGTGCACCCTCTCAAGGATAGTCTACTTTAGATATGTACCCACTTAAAAATCGCTTACAAATATTATAGCATGCTTCTGCATAAAGCGTTTAATGTTCTTATTTTAGTATTAATGTACAATCTATGTATACATGCTTGCATATTGAAAATAACTAACCTCAGTTAGCTTGTCAATGTTCAATATTTTCAAACTTAAAGCCTTAGTGGCTTTGTGTTTTTGGTGCTCCCTGTATTATATTGTCCTCGTTGAAAATAAAAGAATAAGGAAAAATAGTAATTCTGCAGCATATAGAATTTCCATTAATTATTTAAATGAAAATCATCTTCAGTGCCGGAACGACTTGAAGAATGACGAGGAAATCTTTGCTGAGAAAGCTCGTGAGGTGGTCACGCTACAGGACAAAATAAATGAGCTAGTAAGTGCCGAGTAAGAGAAATTGTAATGTCAGTGAATATGTAACTGCGGAAGAGATGTTGGCAAGAAACATTTTGTCGTTAAGAGTAACAGAGAAGGACCGTGGGGGTATTTGTTTGATGATGGTAGATAGCCGAAGACCCATCAATTCTCAAGGTAAACTCTGCAAATACCCATAGTGCTGACGCTAGTATTGAAAGTCTGAGAACGTATCAAACTGATTCACCTAAAGTTAATGTTGACGGTCTTCTCTTCAGTGGTCTTAACATTCTACAATCTTATGCAAAAGAGGAAAAACATTTCCTATGAAACATTGACGTTAAACCACATGTTCATAACTTGTTCGGAGCCTGTGGCTGATTGGTCGTAAAATTTCAAATAATAGTCTTAGATTGATCAGTTAAATTGATTTGTGAAAACTCATGGGTACCCTGATAGTGTTAGCCCGTAACCCCCATCTGACCCCCGGTCGCCTTGTGTTGTAGGAGCAGCAGGCGGACGACAGCCAGCAGCAGCTGGAGCTGCTCCAGGAGCGGGTGGCCCAGCAGGAGGAGCAGCTCGTCACCCAGCAGGTCACCCTGGAGGAGGTCACCGCCAAACTCAAGGTCAGCCACAGATGTCGTATAGAAACCCATGCTGGGGTTTGTAAGCTGAGGTTTATAGAGGAAAACAAATGCTCAATTTATGATCCAAATTTTGTAATAACATGAATCGATTTGGTTAAAAAGAAGTGACGTTTGTCAGCATTACCTGCAGTGAATACAAATACTTTTAAATCAGAATCTGCTTGGTTCTTTTTTGTGTTTTTAATATAGAAATACACGAAATGTATATGAAAATATATCAAAATTGGAATAATAATGCTGAACTAATGTCATATGCAACGAGGAATGAAATATGTAGTTTTGCACTAGATTGCACAGATCGTTGCATCAATTATCAATGTCTTGCTAGATAATAATGTGGACTATTTTCCATTTACGTGTATTCGTCTAGGAGAGAGAGTTGATGCTTGAGGAGATGGAGAAGGAATCAGCTGAACTAGACCTGACGTCAGAGGGGCCGCCCACCACGACACGCCGGGCCAAGTCAGTGCCTGCCAGCATGCTGGGCAACCGCAGCCATCTGGCAGAGGTCAGTCATAATCAGTATAATATAAATATTTAGAGTTAATTTACCTTAGAACCACTCATCTTTAGCAGGCATCATACCGTTCCTTTATTTTAAAGGAATTTCCTTTAAATTCCTTTATTTTTGTGAAAATAGGCAAAATTCCTTTATTTTCCTTTATTTTTGTGAAAAATTCCTTTAAATTCCTTTATTTTATTTCTAGAGTAAGAAAATATCACATTATCTCATAAAATACATAGAATTCAATATTATTAGCGATAAAATTGCAAAATTTTCTTGCCGTCGATCGATCCAGGTCGACGTGTCGATCGGCATGAGTTGACGCATTGATCGATGTGAGTTGATGTGGGTCAATGCAGTGCTGCACAGAAAAAATCAACTGAAAGGCAGCCCTGTTACAATACTATTTGCCTTATTTCATGTTTAAACTCTCTAAAAGTTCTCTAATTATTCCTTTAAAATTCCTTTATTTTTCCTAGTAATCCCTGCAAATTCCTTTAAATTCCTTTATTTTTAAGAAAAAAACTTCCTTTAAATTCCTTTATTTTTTTGGGAGGGCGGTATGATGCCTGCTTTAGGAAAAGATAACAATAGATAAACATCAAGCAAACAATTACAGAAATCTATCAGGATTTTTAGATATTGAAACTGAGTATGGTTACTGAAAATAAATAAAAATTGAAAAAAATGAGTGCACCAAACACAAAAGAAGTGCAACGATAACACTTTTTTCCCACAACATAGTAAGGTGTCGTAAATTGAATCACTGACAAGTTTATCCACATGGAAATTTAAAGGTCATTTGAATTTTCACCTTAATGTATTACTTTGGTACCATTTCCTCAGCCGGTGCCCCAGCGGAACATCCACACGTCGCCGGCCCTGTTCTCGGTGGAGCGGGTGATGGCCGGGTTCCGGGCCCGCTCCCAGCTGCTGGTGGGGCGCCTGGAGGACGGAGACGACGTGCTGCAGCAGGCCTTCAGCGACGACGAGGGCACCGGGGACGGGCCTGACGGGCCAGCAGCCCCGGCCAAAGACAAGTTAGTCCTGTTTATAGATTTATACTCTATATCTATGTTTATTCCCATCCTTGAAGTGTGCTGTGTGTGGGACGTTTTTTTTTAATTAAAAAAGAAAATTCAACAACTTCCTAGTGCACTTTAGTTTCTGTGACCCTTCCGAGGGTTTTTCTTGTTATCTTATTATTAGACACCTAAAGCAAAGAAACTAGGGATGTACTTCTTGCCTCTATATTCATGTTATTTGGCGTAACTGATACATGGCGTGATAGAGTTTAACTAGTCCGTACTCGAAAGTGTACCATTGTTTCTTGTAATGAAGAACTCATTATTTTGAAATCAAACTTCCTTTATTCATTTCACATAGCCTGTATTCTCATTCCCTTTGCAGACAACCGTTCCAGCGTAACAGCAAACAGCGAGGTACGTACAAGGTGTCTAAACCGAAGATCCGCGGTCCGCTGCAGGCTCAGACTGAGGAGGGCGCTGCCTCCACCCATGGCACCCGCACTTCTCAGACTGACGATGAGAAGTGGCAGGAGGTGACCATGCGGAGTAGCACAGAAAAGGGTACGAAGGGCATGCGCATAGTGACCAGAGGTAGGTGTGTGGGTGCCGGGGTCAGTAGTAGTAGTGCCCGTAGATCTCAGCCCTCCTTGCACAGCCTCCAGACAGTGGGCGGTCAG
This sequence comes from Lepidonotus clava, assembly GCA_936440205.1. Taxonomy (NCBI): domain Eukaryota; kingdom Metazoa; phylum Annelida; class Polychaeta; order Phyllodocida; family Polynoidae; genus Lepidonotus; species Lepidonotus clava. The sequence goes on from OW387141.1 coordinate 38,799,682, forward strand.
CCCCTCCCTTCGTCAGTCAAAAAAGGTATTTTTTTGTGATTTTTGGAACTGACCCTAGATTTAGTTTTGGTAAGATACTAACCCTAGATGCTAGCAACTTTCGTTTATTTTTCCGAAGGTATTGTTCCATGAGTTCGGTTCTTTGTGAATGGTTAAGATTTAGAATTGCATGTAGGTAATCCTTTATTTTTCATGGTTCCATAAATTTGACAAATAGTCATTTGAATCAGTCAAATCATATTGACCATGAAAGCAGCACTTCCTGTTTCCATACCATTTGTTGAACACTTTTTCCCTTATCGTAGCATTGGCGAAAAGTTTTTTTTTTTTTTTTTTTTTTTTTTTATTACAAATCAACATCACGCAAATACATGTTCTTCCTGTCGACGATGATAGGTGATCGATGTAACAAATGAATGAATCAATGAGTAAATTCACAATCAGTATGTCAGTCAGTCAATTACATAGCAAATAGTTTAGTTAGTCACATGTGATCAGCCCAGTTCTAATTAGACTCGTAACTGACTTCTTAAATTTTACCTTAGTGGTTGACCTCTGAATTTCCTTGGGCAACATGTTCCAGAGCGTTATCCCTCTCGACATAGGGCTCTTCAGGTACATTTCATATCGCCGCTTAAACAACGGAAATTTAACTTTGTCTCTACTTCTCAGATGTATTGTTGGCCTAACTAAGTCTACAAATCCATCTAATCTACTAAGGCGGTACATCGTTGATAGCATATGCTCATCCATCCTTTTAGTTAAGGGCACTAGGTTGTAATGACTAAACAAATGGTCAACATCTTGGTTTACACTCTCCTTATTATCAATTATCTTAATTGCCCTCTCATGAAGGGAAATAAGCCTATTGATCTTAACCTGTCTTCCAGAATTTATCATAAAATTTGCGTAGTCACAGATTGGTAATATGGTCTGTTTATAAATCAAGCAGGCAAGATGTGAAGTAATGTATTTTCGGATACATCCTAGCTGATGTAGTCTGCTATTGACCTTTGCATATTTATCATTAAGGAATTTATCAAACTGTAATTTGTCATCAACAATCACCCCTAGATAGTTGTAGCTATGCACTACATCCAACGATTCTCCCATTAGAAGGATCCTATACTTACTCTCATCTATGATCCTGGTTGACAAGATCATATGTTTGGTCTTTTTGACATTAATAGTTAACTTGTTTCGCGAACACCATTTTTCAAGTCTATGCACGCCATTTTGTAACCTAGAATGGGCCTCAGCCTCGTTTAAATCGGACGTATAGAGCACAGTATCATCGGCATATAATATCAAGTTAACAGTTCGGTCTTTAAATTCACATAACAAATCATTCACATATATAATAAAGAACAGGGGGCCAAGAATGGACCCTTGGGGGACGCCACATACAATTTTATCATATTCAGATTTAATACTACCAAGCTTCACACGTTGCTTACGCGAACTTAAGTAATTCCTACACCAGTCGACTATATTAGGACTTAGACCAATATCACTCAATTTATTACACAGAATAACATGATCTAGCGTATCGAACGCTTTAGTGTAGTCCACATATATACAATGGATTACTTCTCTACGATCTAGACAAGAATAAAAGTATTGCGTTAATTCCAATATCGCAGTTGAGGTGCTATGGTCCTTCCGAAAACCATGTTGTCTTACATCTAACAAACCATTTGTCTCAAGAAAGTAAATAATTTGGTTATAAACCACTCGTTCCATAATTTTGCTAGGGGCAGGGAGTACAGAGATTGGCCGGTAATCACAGGGGTGCAAAGAGGGTCCTCCCTTTGGTATTGGGGTTACTGTACCAATCTTCCATTCATCAGGCATAAAAGACATTTCTAATCCTTTATTTACTATGTGGGTTAATTCAGTAGATAATATATTTAGGGCGTCTTTTAATATAGTCATCTTAATTCCGTTGACACAAGTAGATTTATTATTTCTTAGCAAATGGACTAGATGTTTGACTTCCTTAATACCTACAAAGTTAAAACTACCTGAGGTAATATTAGGTAATTGAATTCCCTGTGTATCAGGGGTCATTGTGTTTTCAGGGCTTGCAACAGGATCTACTGGGGCAGCAAACTTTTTTGACAATTCTATACCTATCGAGGTATAAAATTTATTGAATACATTCGCGGCATCTAAGCCAGTAACTGTCTCACCACTGAGGTCCTTAATATTAGAAATAATGTCATTAGATTTCTTCCTACCTATATGCAGGTTTTTGTCGATCTCACGCCAAAACTTCTGCGGTTTGTTTATACAGGCATCCAGGCTGTTTTGTATGTAATGGCACTTCTTTAAAATTAGCAGTTTACGGACCGATTTCTTTGCGACTTTATAATTATTGTGATCCGAAAGTGTCCCACTTTTCAAAGCCTGCTTATATAAGCAGTTTTTACGATGGAGGGCATGTCGTAGTTCACCATCCACCCAACCCTCCTGGTCTTGTCTTACAAATCCTATCCGCGTTGGACAGAGTTTGTTTATACTATCAGTTATAATCTCGTACATTATGGACCAGAGCTCATCAGGCGTTTTGGCAACGTGCCAAAAATTATACCAACGGTTGTCATCCAATAATAGTATTTCAAAATTTCCAACATTATAATATTTGTACGATCTAATTAGTTGAGTATGTTTAATGTGTTTGGCCTTATCCATCTTCCTATTTATGTAAATAGGATAGTGGTCAGATATGGCAACTTTCCATACTCCAGACCTGGCAATTTTGGGAATTGGGATATTAGTAAATATTAAATCAATCATACTTTCACTCTTATTGGTGACCCGAGTATGCTCACCAATTATTTGAATTAACCCATACTTATTGGTAGTTTCTTTAAGTAATCTCCGATCAGGTGCACGGGTTTTCTTATAATTAATGTTGAAATCACCAATGAGTACTATTTCAGGGGTATTTTTCATCTTATTTAGCTTACGTAATTGTTGTTCAATTTCCTCAATACAGGTCTTGTAGTTCCCAGAAGGTGGTCTATATATAAGACCTATTATAATCTTACGCCATCCCGGCTTAGTTATACTAATCCATACCTGTTCTAAGTCTTGGTCGGTCTTGGACGAGTCCTTGATAACCTCGACGTACGGATAGATTTCTCTACGGATATATATCAACAAGCCCCCACCTTGCCCTTTGTGTGTTCTGTCTAATCTTATTGCAGAATAGTCCACATATTCTAGTAATCGCTCATTTACTTTTGGGGTTAGCCATGTTTCAGTAAAACAGATAATATCACACTTCCCGAGAGCTATAAAAGCTTCCTCTTTGTGTTTAATAAAACTCCTGATATTTAAATGACATATTGTTAAACCCTTTAGAGTCATAGTCAACCTATTGTCCGACATGGAAATAGGTGATCAGTTAGAAAATTTACGATAACTAGTAATATTGGGCAAGGGAGAAAGCTGAAGAAATAAGAACGTACATCTGGGCACAAAACAAAACCACATTTCACAACAATGAGTACAATGAGTGACAAGTATGGGTGATTTAATACAGATGAAATTGACCATGGCATGTTGCACAGGGCCAATATTGACATCATATGGTCCACATATTGGGCCAGTGATTGATCTGGTGACATTTTAAATTAGTCACCCTAATATATTCATATATTTAGTACGTGGGGCATCGTGCCCGAACCACCAGCCAGACAATTGATTTAGCAGACAGATATATATAGTATTTCATATTAGTGTGCAACAAGCATCCAGGTGATAAGTTTCACGCTACAAAGTTGGTTGCACTCCAATACAACATACATACTGTACATTCATACAAAGAGTGGTGACATAAGTCTGTGTAGTTCTTTTCGTTATCGAAAGTCAAAAATATCAGCAGCCGGAGGACGAAGGGTAATGTCATGCAAGACCAGGTGTTAGGATACACTCAGGTCCATTATACAATCGGGAATGTCTAATTTGAGTAGCATTCAGCTGCAGGCGTATATTTATATATATATATATATATACCTGGTGATAGGAATCACTCAGGTAGTTTTGGGGTTACTATGGTACGCAGTCAATTTTAAGGTTCTGCTTCATTTAATAAGTTCAAATGGACCTATCTAATACTGATCACAGGTGACAGGGTTCACTCATGTTAATCACAGTCTATCCTTCCAGTGCACATTATAACCTTAACTCCTTCTTCTCTGCTTCATGGTTGTGCTATCGGTGATAGGATTCACTCGGACAGTCTAAACATCATTCTACTTTTACAGCACTGTTTAAAAACTTCCTGTCCCAAACCCTCCCACTTGCATTTGACCCTTTATTCCAGGGTGCTTACCAAATTGATAGATCATAAATTTACTTGTATTTCTAAGCGCTTGTTAAGGAATCAAATAATATTAATGACATTTATTTGTTAAATTAAAAAAGACAGAATACAAGGCTTCGGTTATACTTTCCTCCATGGATTAGTGTATTTTTTAGTTGTTAAGTTTGACAACACGAAAAGAAACACAGCAACATAGGAAAAGAAGCAAAGTATGGACAACGAAAAACACATTATTATCATGAGAAAAAGTAATAGATGGGAAAAAAATGAAGAAGAAAGAAGGAACCAGCTAGCACAGTAGACCCTCTTGCCCTCCACTGAGCCCACCTAACTGTGAATTCCCCCCATTAACCACCTTTCATTGGTTTCCCTCAGGTCGGCAGGCGGCAGACCAGGTCGATGTATTAGACGTGTCGCGGATCCACACGGCCGAGCAGCAGGAGCAGCTGAAGCGGTCGGAGATGGAGATGCGCATGTCGACCCAGAAGGCGCGCGACCTGTCCATCAACATCCGCCTCAAGGAGCAGCTCATCAAGGAGCTCGTCAAGTCGGGCAAGGAGGCCAACCAGATGAACCAGCAGTACGAGGAGAAGGTCCAAAACCTGGAGCGGGTTAGTGCAGTTACATATATGATAAATTAAAAGTAGAACTATCCTAAACTTATACGGAGAGTTAAGGTGGTGACAGGTGTATGGAAATGTTTTATTGAACCGACATGTTTCAACATTAAATAGTGTTCTTCAGGGTTCTATATTAACCATAATTACATTAATTATGTAAGAAAGTAAATGTTGTCTCAATTGGAGTAATTTTAATGGATTTTCTGTTCTTTTTTATGGGCCGGTTATCTGCTACCATGAGTATGGCTCAGACGTACACACGTGACCGGACCATTCTAAGAAGAGAGTCCCCCTGTAGACCTAAAACGTTATGAAGGAGGAGTGTGGGGATAGGGGGAAGGGACATGTCCCTCGAAATGCGAAAAATATCACATGTACACTAGAAAACTGGGTATCCTCGTGATCCTTGTCACATATTCTACCCAAATATCACAAAAACAAGGGTCCAAATCGCTTATTTCTGCGAAAAATGACGCAAATTCTCTAGGGGCATCCTCAATGCAAACTGCAACACAGCTGGACGATGGTGGCGTTATCTCGCAGGTATTGTGAGAACTAATAGGGCATTGGAGCGATGGTGGCGTTACCTAGCAGGTATTGTGAGAACTAATAGGCACAATGGAGCGATGGTGGCGTGATATAGCGGGTATTGCGAGAACTAATAAGGCACCAAATAAACTTTAGGATGTCCGGCCCATCAGTAGCGATAGCTACTAAATGAAATTTCAAATGTTGGACTTGTTATTATTTCAGAATTTTCACTTCAACACCTCTTTTGACAACTTTCAAAATGATTGTTAACATGACGTTTTGTAGCATTTTGAGGAAAACTTCGTCATGATGTTTCAGATTTGTTTATAGTCCCCGACTTATGTCCCTTAATGTTAAAACATGTGTCCTGCACAGTCAAAATAAATTGCCTCTCTCAGTCACTGATGACTAAACGCTTCATTGTATTCACTTTAAGGACAAGAACTCGGCTAAACAAGACATCACAAACCTTCAGAAAGCACTGGCCGAACTTGAACAAAGGGAGACGCACGACAGAGTATGTATAGATTATCTCCTAATATTGGTTGAGTAGCTTTAATTATCATCGTTATCGGTAATTTTGATAAAAATTCTTTCTACGAACATTTCTCATCCGGCATCTTTTCTGTGGATGCCTTTCCAACAAAAAATATCGACTCACAGACCGGTCGTACTTAACAGTTCCTTCTAAAATTCTTATATAGTGGTAGTTAAGCAGGGAAATGTGTGGTTTGACAAGCCTTCTTTCATGATTTTCTAGGCGGAAAAGGAGCGTTTGCAGCATGATTTCCGGAAAAAGATGGAGCTTGCAAAGACAAGATTTAATTCATTGACAAAGAAACAAAAGGACACAGAGCGTCTGGCCACCATCACAGGGGCCAACCACAAGAGGTAGGTTTGGGACTCTGTTTTCCGAACTGTGGTTAAACTTAGATGTTTATTTTGTAGCAAAGGTGACCAGTTTTGGGAGAGTTTCCTAAGTTCTGAATATTTGATAAACACAAATGGTAACTTAGTTTTAAATAGTCTCAATACGGAAAAAACATATCATAAGAAAGCGAGCCATAAAAAAACGTTCTTTTTCAGGATCCAACAATTGGAATCAGCCGTGGATAAAATGAAGCAGCAGCAAGATCAGTTACAGAAGAAGTTAAAAGACGAAAGCGAACGGAAAATAAAACTAGAGGTAAATAAGCAAAACTAATGTGGCAACCCGATTAAGCTTCACCCGCTGGTTAGCTTTCAATAACAGCAACTATTTAGTTAATTTACGAGCAGAACATATAAGAATCTTCTCGATAACTAAATCAACGGTACTCGCTACTTTATTTTTCCTTTTCCTCTAAAAACAAAGTTTCTAACAGATCATTAAAAAATTAGTCATGTAATGAAACGACCCACTAACAAAAACCTGAAATATAAGCATTTCCTCCTGTACAGTCCACTTCAAATTTTCTACGTTATTTCTGCTGTGATAACATTATTAACCAAATAATTTCCACTTTGCAGCGTGACATGGCGAAGGAGCAGCAGCGGGTGCGTGAGTTGGAGGCCCGTAACGCTCAGCAGAAGAAGGTGTTGAAGGTGAAGACGGAGGAGATGGCGGCCGTACAGCGCCGGCTGCGGTCAGGGTCCCACACACAAGGCAGCAGGTAGGGGCTTGTTTGTGTATGCTGTTGCCTGTAACTTAGGCCTGAGCTATTTTACTATGTTCTCTCCTGAACTAAAATAAACGTCTTCATTCGTTAAATTATTCAAATGAGATGTGAGCAATTTTCTTTTTGTGGTAAAACAAAAAAGAAATAGGATAATATATATCTTTGCTTATTTTAGGCAAAAGCCATTGATTTACAATCATGACATTCGCGAAGTATAATCCTGATAATCCATAAAGTTCAACAGATGATCTGAATAATGTGTTTCAAAATCACACAGGTTTCACTGATACAAAAGAATAATAATAGCCATTTGTTACAGTCGAAGGGTATCCCGAATGATACTGTTTACTCTGACTCAAATTTAAATTGTGTGAATTATTTACTGTAGAAACCTGTGTAGTATTCTCTTTTCCATTCACAATATTTACCAATAATGAGAGAAACTGACAATTCAGCCTTTATTATGAGTCAAGTATAGTGCTTTAACAACATGGGGAAGCAGACTGACAAAATGAATCGATCGAACATAAATTATATGAATATGCTCCCATTGCATAGGAAGAAAAAAAGGTAACCATAATGTAGAAGGATAGTCTTCCTTTCTCTACAACTTTCCATTGAACTAATCATCAGCAGTTTTGCAGTGTTATTGAACACATCACATTATGTGTTCTTCACCAAGGGTGTGCCGTCTTGGACTCTGACTTGCCCAGAAATGTCATTTGTAATTGTATTGTCCATGTTGGGTCCTGTGCCAATGACACAAGCCTATATTTTTCTCACTGAATAGTTTTTTTACAATTTGCCACCCAGTTGGAATAGTTTCTTTCACAGGATGCTTTCCGCAGCATCATATATTATCACGAAGAGCCAACAACGACTCATTTTTCTTACATATTGAATTAGTTTTGCTGTTTGGGTTTTAAGTGTGTACATGTTTTTGTTTATTGATATTTATAGGGGCTCCGGCCTTTTAGACATATCCAAGTTTCCAGGAAGGTAGGGATCGTGTATATATGCGATGAATGGACAGTAGGATGATTTAGTAGTAGTGTGCACGTTGCAGGATGCTTGCTTGTATGGGTTTAATGGCAGGACGCGATAGAAATAACCCGAGGCTCTGCAAACTATGGATAGATTGCAGGTATAGAGTGCATGATGTAAATATTGATATCTAAATATACACGTTACATACAAGTGCAGTGGTGATGGTGGGTCTTCCTCAGAAAGAGCACGAACACGTTTCGATTTCCTAACGCAGATTTTTAGCTTCCATTTAAGCATACCCATGTTAGTAACCCAGGATAATGCATGTTTATATTTAGCATCACCTAGCAGCCCACCCCAACCCATGTTTATGTTTTGATGTTTTATGAAAAGGGTGTAGCTTATTTTTCTTTTCCAACACCTATTTTGTGATATGCGATTGAATAAAAATACTATTATAGGTTTCTTCTCGGTGCATGCCTTCAAAGCATGGCCCAAAGTAGCTGGGGTACAAATTTTTAAGCTAATCATACAATTTGCAGTTACCGAGAGAAGTACTTGCGTCTACGAAATCGGTACATTACAAACATATTTGAGCTGTTTATTGAAATCCAATGACATTTACAACATTTTGTGTTAACCAATTTTTAGTTCGGATAGTTTTATTCGTTTCTTTAAGTTTATGTGTTTATATATAGCCATGCCTTTACCTGTTACGATACTAAGGGGTTATTTAGAAGTATCAACTTCAAGTGGTTATTTAGGGCTGTATGAATAAAAAGGTATTGAAGAAAAAGAATCAGATTTACAGTGATAAGTAAAATGATGCATATAGATTAAAGTGGCGTAGTGAAGTGTATTTATTATTACCTAAGTGGTCTCCTACCCTATCTTACAAATAACATACTGGATTTTCTCAGTCTTTTTCTGGCTTTAGTAGACTAATTTTAAAACACATATAAACGAAAATTTACAACGGTTTTGTAATGAATTATGTTTCACTCTGACCAGTGAGGAACAGAGCCGGTTAGAGGACCAGAAGAGATGGATCGACACTGAGATAGAAAAGGTGCTAGAACAGCGAAAACAAGTGGAACAATTGGAGAAGGTAAGGACGACTTCACATACCGAAACAGCCACATAACATAAGAGCTACAGTAAGACGTTGGAGGAAATGTGAATCCTTTACACAAACTTTGGGGATTTTATTTACAGTACTTTAAGCCGTAAGTTTTAATTACCTCTATGTAACCCACAGTCTCAATTGTGATTCAGGATTTGGGAAAGCGGGAAGAGATCTTGGCTAAGAAGGAGGCCATGCTGGACGAGAAGAACGAGCTGGAAATGAAGAAACTGCGGTCGTCACAAGTTATCTCCAAGGTAATCAAATCGTGATATGAAATCTTGCAAGTACCGGTACATGTACTTTATACAAAAAGTGTATCTGATCTCCTGAATTTAAATTTTATTCTTGTGGGAAAACTGCCGAAGCAATTGCCAATAAACAACTAATTTGGCACTTTCAAGCTCCTAATGATGTTTCTTAATACAAAATTACTAAATCTTGAAACGAATAAACAATGTGGCTAATGGAACCTTATAGTATTCTCTAATATAGAATGACACTACTTTATTAGAATAATGTGAAAAAAAACAAACACCAACACCAACAGCAGTCTGATCGGTGAACCTATGTTACCTATAAATGAATGCTCATAATAGCGCGTCTCTAATACAAAGAAATATAATTATACAGTAGAAGCCCCCAGCATCAGATCATCTCATCTAAGAACATGTTTAAACCCCCCTACAGGACATCAAGTCGGTGTCGATGAAGCTGGAGTCGGTGGAGCGGCGGATCAAGGAGAAGACGGAGGAGGCTGCTGGTACCCCGCGTGAGCGGCAGGGGGCGGTGCGGGACGAGCTGAGGTCCCTGCAGACAGGCCGGGACAAGCTCAAGGACAAGTGGGAGCAGCTCGACGTCAAGATGAAGGAGGGCGCCGTGCTGTCCACACAGGAGGAGAGGAGGTGAGGGGGTTTGTGGTAATAAGGTTTGTTTAATGTAGAAGAGTTAGCAGAATATATTCCTACATAGGATGGTGACGTAAGGTCCTTTTTTCTAAGGTGCAAGATCTAGTAGTGTCCGGGAAAATCTGTAAAATGATATTATTGTGACTGAATATATCGAGTTTTAAAAATAATTTCTTTTATTGTTTTTGTGTGCACGACCATGCACGTGGGTTTTCGTGAAACATGTTTTGTATACTTTATTCAAAATCAAATTGATGTATAATTTTAATTTTATCAAATCAACCTTGATTTTGTTGATGTTAGGAATTTATGATGTTCTGATTGTTCCGGTAAATATAATTGAATGCGTATGTTAATCTTTTGCGATTTTGTCTTCTTTTTTTTTTAATTTCTGATAAATTAATCATTTTGTGTTATTTTCTAATACTTTAGATTAATAGAGTTGGACGAGTACATTGATGCCTTGGACGCAGCCATAGACTACAAGAACGACCTGATCAGTAACCGACAACACGAACTGCGCAGGTCGGCCATTGTCTCACAGGTACGTTCTACTTGCCATCAACAATCTAAACAAATAACGCAAAATGTTTCTAAACTTAATCAAACCTCTACAGCGGCCGATGTCGGATAAGATATCCAGATTGGCCAGAAGATTTCTTCATTAACTTGTGTTGTAAGAAAAACTACCTTGAAGCTTATTCCCTGTTGTGTTAGAAGACAGGAAACCAACCTGTTATTAGAAAATGTCAATTTGGGATGTCTTAGGTGCAAAGGTATCTGTAATGATTTAAGATAAAAGGAACTAGAGCTTTTATTCCCATGTTATTATGAATTTAACAAAATTGATGTATATTCATTCACTTGAAAATTGAATAAAACGTTGAAAGAAATACCGACGCAAGACATTTTTTTGTTAAACAAATTTGATCCAAAAATGCTTTAAATCGGAGATAATAAATGCAAAGCTGTCCTACAAATTGCAGTCGAGTGAGGACAACCTGATGATGAAGATGAAGTCCCTGTCGGCCGTGGAGATGAGGACGCTGCTGTCTCGGTACTTTGAGAAGGTCATCGAACTGCGTGACTCGGACCGTAAGAAGAACCTGGAATGTAGTGAACTCCAGGTGAGTGATGTGTGATGCATGAATTACACGGTAAATTCGGAGAAAACTCCAACACATTTCATCAGCTTATGAGCCTTCTTTAACTTGTCTGGTGATATATTCTTATGACGTATGGCTCTTAAACGTTCTGATTTAGAATAACCCTTTACCCACCCAAGTTTAGGAACAATTAACTGATATATCCAGTTAAGCTCTATATACCTGATAGAAACACCTTTAAATTATTCCAGAGTTAAACATTCAGTTGTTCTTTAAGTTTTACTTTGTAGGTATAGAAAGTTTCCAAAAGTCATAATAAAATAAAATGTAACTTTGTCGGTAAGGCTGTGTATGAATCCAGGTTACTAAAAAATAACGCTACCCATCATAAAATACTTATCAAATATCCAGATTTTCCGGCTAAAGAATCCAACAGAAATACATAATAATCAAACTAAACGGTTTAATTTCAGATGCGGCTGGATGAGCAGGAGCAGATGGTGCGTGGCCTTGAGGCGACCTTACAGCGGTCTGGTCTGGAGACTGACCGGCGACTGACCCAGCAGCAGCAGCAGTACGAGCGGAAACTGCAGGTGGTGGTCAAACAACTCGCCGAACTGTCCTCAGCACCCAACTCCATGTCCAACTCCACTACCGCCAGCATCGACAAGGACAAGTAAGTAAAGGAGCATCTTCTGTTCAAGGTGACTTTTCTGGGTAATAGTTTTATTATTGAGGCGTATGACGAGTGAATGTTTAATTACCTCAACATGTTCGGCGTTTGTCATCGCCTCAATTTTTGTTTTTACTGAGATGGTTTCGATGGTTACGAGCGTAATAACGTGTTCGCCAGTTACAAGTTAGGTTGCCCTCGACAGTTTTCAGAAAACGTGTGTAGTCATTGTGAAAACGTCGGTAACAAGTTCATGTCAAGACTGAGTGAATTTGGGTGAATTTGTCGATATGGTTTTCAATTAACTGAATCCTACCTGGATGGTCATTTCATCATAAATCATTGTATCAGTATATGTGGTTGGTAAATTTTTGCCGGGAAGTTGCTGTGTTCGATAATTACTGTTTTATTTTAGTTAATGTGCGTCCAATATCCGCGCGTAATCTTACGTCACAGTTCAGATCTTCCGGTGTTCCGTGAAGAACGGTCCCCCCCTCGGGTTGGCCCTATTATCGCCCATGCACGCAAAGAACGACATTATGAATTACATCGTAGTGACATAATCCATAAAGACAGAACTGAATGCTAGACATTTTTGGAATCGGGTAGACCTGACGATTCCGAATCTGTAGGTTTTATCTATCTCCCAACAACGTGGTTGCCGCAATAACGCGTCCAACATGTCCCGTCGGGTTCGATGTTCTGAAAATAGTTACACTTACAGCGTGGCAAACTCTCTCAACTCTGGGTCACGTCACTCGTCAGTGTTAGAGACCACAGAGCTACACGACGTGTATTTCTATGTCAAGACTAATGCCTGCCTGTCGGCCCAGTGGCCGACGATCTTGGATCAGGGCCATCAAAAAATGGGGAAAACATGGCTAAATTGGCCCGGATGGCCGACGACTTTTTCGGCCGTCATTTCTGCTATTTTCGGCCGTCATTTTGCAACTTTACACTAAATTACAGTCCCACTTATTTAGCCGTCATTTAAGCTATTTTCAGCCGTCATTTATCCAACTTTTCGGCCGTCATTTAGAGTACAGGAGCCAGTATTGGCTAGCTCTAGTTTTCGCGAATATAACACATTTTTTCTCAGGCCTTGACAGATTCAGTACCCGGGGAGCCTGGAGCACCCTCTTCAGCCTCCTGGGCTCCCACTTTTCACTGCTTGGGAGCCTGGGGGGCTCCCTACCTTTAATGAAAAATGTTGATAATTTATTCTGTCGCCCTGATGGCCGAGCATTAAAAAAATTAGCCTCAGACACGGCACATTGGTTGAAATGTGGAGGATTTAACTAAGCATTCTGGCACTTTCATGACTTTGAGGCTTTAGTGTATCAAAACTAAAGAATTAAACCCTGTAAATGATAGAGCAAAATAATATGAAAATATTTTCAAAATTTACCATATTTTCTGATAATTTTTCCCATGGAACTCATTTCACTCCATAAAGATGAAAAAAGATAAAAGTGGATTTATTTTTTCCAAAATATTTTATTATCATTACAATTTTGGCCCTTGGTGCATCAAAACTGGCTCCTTTTCTCTACACTGACAGTTCTAAGACTAATAATATATGGGAACCTCTAGAGTCATGCATAGTGGTGCCTTTGGATGTATGATGTCTAGTGATAATATATGATAAAGTTTATTAGCTTGTATTAATTTTCATAATATAATGTCAGGTATGATTATAGTCTATCAAAGTTACAAGCGATAATGGATCAGGATCTTTATTTATAAGTTTGTGAAAGAACCACCGACATTTCAATGAATAATATAGAAGGGCAGTTTTCATGAGTTGGAAAGAATGAATAAATTTAGAAGTTATATTATATTTGAAATAAACTGTAAAACGTTTCAAAATCATCGCCTCAATTGGAAGCTCTGCTTCCCAGTTAGTTTCTAAACTGTTAGCTAGTTTCATTTTGTTGTTCAAAAATTTGTAAAATGTACTAAAAGTTCAAGGTTACTGACCTGTAAACAGCATTGTATGATAAGTAAGAGAATAACTATGTCTACCAGGAACAAAGTATGACTCGCCTTTTTAATTACCATGTTTCATTCGTCCTTTCAGATTAACGCAATTAGAACGGGATCTGTATTACTACAAAAAGACGAGCAGGGACTTGAAGAAGAAACTCCGAGAACTCTTACAGACCTCTATGGTGTCTGCTGGTGAAAGCGACAAAGGTAAAATTCAATTTTTGATGATGCCCATGATAAATAAGCAGGAAAACGAAAACCGAGTTTTGAATTGAAAGACAAACATTTATCAAAACTTTATATACTCAGTGTCTTGTTTCTGTGGTTTAATGGCAGGTGTATCAATACAATCGCTTGATATGTTTTATTCTTATCCTTCTGAGAGACCAGCCTTAAAGTTGATTTTCAGTAAATAAAAATCTTACATAGGGCTTTAATTTTGTTTTCCACATTTGTAGAAATCGACAGCCTGCTGATGCCCACCCCCCGAGACACCCCCAGGGAGGCCATGTCCCCCAAGGCCCTCACCCCCCGGCCTCAGTCTGCCAGGTGAGTTGATAAGTCCATACCTAATCCATATTGTAGCCGATTTTTAAGGAATTTACTTTTTTTTGTTTTTATCAATTTAACTTAGATACTATAATTGTATTTCTAATCTATCCTGCTTTTGTTTTGGTATTCTATGATGTATAACTAACGGGTAGTGCTACATCTGAACTCAATAAGGAAATGATGCTGTTAACGAGGCTAGTTCTCTGCCGATGCTTAGATTTTCAGTGAATACCAAAAATAGTATTTCCTAATCTTTGATGATGTGAAAGTGTATGAATAGGTAAATTGCTATCGCGACAAATACTTATGCACCAATTCTGTATAGTGGCATAGAAAAGTACAACTCACTGTTTCGTACAGGACGAAGGAGGGCGACCGCCTGGCCCACCTGCGGGAGGCGGGAGGTACACCGGTCCGTATCTCCCGCCGGGAACTGCGCCGTATGAGTGACGAGGAGGTCACTCTGAGAAAGTCAGCGCTCAGGGAGTCAGAAATTGCACCACAAGGTGATTGATTGATTCTAATTAACTAATTAACTTAATTTTTACCGAAAGTTTCTAGCTTCGTTTGAGCTGTTCAAAGAACAGTGGTCGTTTATTGTTGTGCCAGTGGTTTAAGTAAAGCAACACAATTTTGATATGATTTGCTTTCTAAGAGTCAATTTTTCCTCTATAAATTTTAACTATGTTTGAATTGGATGGATATACTCACAATATTTATACAACTCCCACTTCTTTTAAGCGTTTTCTCTAACGGTTGCACAGAAACACTTCGTAAAGGCTTACGATCGTTTTAATTCTACTTGTATTTCTCTTTCTTTTACAGATTCATTGGACACTTGATACACTTGGTAGCAGAAAAGAGGAATTTCGGTCTTGTCGTAAATAGCCATGCGATATTACTGCATGGTCAAGTTAGAATGAAGTTTTCATGCGAAGCCATTTGATGTGACGGCATCTGCCCTGAGCAAGCATTGGTTACTATTTATCTACTAGTGATATTTCTTCCGTCCCGGTTTATCTTTATGGATATTCCTATGTAAATATGATACATTATGTACTTACTTTGTTAGGGATCGCACTTGTGGAAGACAATGATAGTCATTTCAAAGATGAGATAACGTTTGCCGAAATAGAATTAACTGAAATTTTTGGTATATGTTAATTGAATAACAATGGTTTACATGTAGGATATTAAAACATGAGGATGATTATTTGTTACTGTACATAATCTAATGGATTAAAGATGAAAAATTCGGCGTACAAAACCAGTTCAGCACCACATACTGACACCAAGAGTAGGCAGACACACGTTGGTATACGGTTATGTGTTGTCAATGACAAAACCAACGAATATCGCACATCAAATGTTAATGCATAATGGGTACTAATGGTAGATTTACATTATTTGTATTGTGGAAGTTTGAACTGTGTACCCTAATTTATCAAGGGGGTAAAGGTTACTAGGATATGCTAGTACAATAATGACTTGCACCAGAAAGTTCACACTGAAAAGGCTGAATATGAAGGGCGAGTGAGAGTAAAGTATGATTAATAATTATATTTGTTTGCTATGGAATATTTGTAGAACTCTTTTGAGAATCATTTTAGAAGATCAGGCAAAAGTATAAAACCACACCTTGCGTATGCTTTAATTAACTTGATTTTGATGTTTGAAGACAAACTAAATAGATATGTTTGAACAAAAACTTGACAGAATAACATCTTCAACAGCTTACATGAGGTGCCTTTAGTTTTATGCAGCAGAAAAAACAACACCAAAATGGCTGAGTACATCAACTGCTGATTGAATTTGTGTTTTTTATTAGTATAAACTTATTTACATAGCCAGTGATGCTTATATATAAATTCAGTGTTATCGATGCGAGAATAGGATAATGCAATTAATACGCCGTAGACTATTTAATACACATTTTGAATCTCTAGTTAGATCACAGTAAAACTCTTGCTCATTAACAAAGTCACGTTCACTTGTGATTTAGAAATTAAAAACTTATCCTAAGGATTTAACACTTGTATTTGTAACTTAAAACATAACCGCCACCTACCTACTGTACCCTTTTTAAACTCGTTTATATGCAAAATAATTACCGTCATATCACTCACTTTGTCATAGATGATGTGAAAAAACGTAAGTAATATCGTACCAAGACCAAAGTGATAAAATACCAAATTGTTGGACTTGACGCTAGGTGGCAGCTGTGTTGTCTCCTGTTAATGTCAATATCTGTGGTTGTACACCGTCCGTTATCATACTACCACACTATCCGCCTCAGGCTGATTCATGTAATTTGCTGATTTCTTCACGTCATTGCGGTGTTGTTCGGAATTAACCATTCATTCTGTGCGCCATTCAGATGCGCATATTATGAAACTGTATCCGATATACTGTCCAATGACCATTCACTTCTGGTATTCAAAGAATATTCTATCGAAGAAATGTCAAACAGATTGATGTCCCGAGTTTTAACTTTTATCAATCCTTTGAACCAAACTGATTATTCTTTGGGTGAAAATTAACATTGCTTTTCGATTTCTTATGTCATCTGATCTATAACGATTTTGATTGGATCTGTATATTTAATTTCCATGTGCCAGTCCTTGTTCTTCGTTTATCGTCCATGTGATGCATAATTGTCTCAAAATTTATGATTCAATGTTTTAAAGAACTATTTTGTGAAAGACTGAAATCCAGAGAAGGTGCGGATAACATGGCTTCAATGTTATGCGAATTAGTCCCATTGTTGGTTATTTTCATATACAAATAATTAAGATATCCTCCTGCCACCAGATATCACCAGTGCAAGTAGAGATATTTCTGAGTGTTTCTGTTTCATATAATGATGTGGTAAAAGTGTTTCCACCTACAACTGCGTTTATGCCTAATGATTAAACATCCATTGTAGACACTTAAAGGATTATTCAACCCAAAATACTTCGAATAGCAAGGGCGGTGAGTTGTGACCGAATATAATCTAGTCATAACTGTTCTGTATATGGTCATCTATGTCACCAAGGAAAGCAACTTCACATTCCAGGGTTTCACATGTAATTAAGTTGGCTTGATGAGCGTTGGATACACGTTCTTTTATTTAACGTTATGGTAATTGTAAATGGTGTAAATCCGTCCACTTTTCAGGAAAGAAATATCCCAAACTTTGGGGATGTGTGATTGAAAAGTAACTTGAAAGCTGACATACTGAAAACTCTTCAGTATCATACTGGCAAAATGAAATAAAACTGCCACCTGTAGACATTGTCGTTCTGTCTTTATTTTTACGTTTGACTGGTCATTTAAGAATTTTGTTTTTGGTGTGAGGTAAGTTTTCTAACCTTAGCTTCACTTTTTGGAGGGAGCCTCTGCAGAAGCCTCATCTCCGCTACACATAGAGGGTTCCTGCACGTAGAAATGGTGATTGCTTTTATTCAATGTGAGATTGTCCATAATTATGGGTCTAATCTACAGTTATTATGTTATTCTTTCATGATCAATTGCATAAGTACATACCACGAGGCCAATTCAGATATCTTACTTTTGAGTCAGTTCCTATGTATTTCAGTGTCTGTGCTTTTTCTGTTTTAATTCGACAGAAAATTATCATTACTATGCCTTGAAATATTCAAAAACTACTTGTAAGAAGTGGTTAAAAAAAGTTCAATAGTAAGTGACGATATACTTTTCTATTTTCTGTTCTTTTATGTATGCTTGGATCTCTTTACAAAAAAGATAGGGTCATCCAGAGGCTCATTATGGGATGCAATACTGTAGGGGTGCAGAATAATATATGCAAAAAAATATCTCAAATATAATTATTTCAATATCAAAAACTGATTACATGTTTCATTCGAATGAACCCTTTCTTTTGACTATACAGTTGGTGCAGCACATGGTTCGCCTGTTTTTCAATATCACTGTATCCTTCCATAATTCGATGCGTCAGTAAATATCAGTCAATTCAAAATTCCCATTCTAATGTAGGACGCAACAACCAGGTGCCATATCTTCGTAATTAACCAAGGTAATCAAAATTTGTGGTTAGGCTAACCAAGGCAATTGTAACCATGAACCATATTTTCGTAACAGTAACCATGGCTTTTTTTTCTGCTAGCCACACATTTGCTAACCCTCCTCAAGACTTAAGTTAGGGGTGGTTTAGCCCATGGTTAAGGCTAACCATGGCATTGCCAAATTTCAGGTGAGATAACATGTGCTTACTTGTTAATTGAGTGAATAGCAGAAGAATTGTCAAAAAGTCACACATATTCAAGTACCTGATGTTACGATGAATATATTTAGGTCTGTAACAGGCATATATAAGTCCTAAATTAAATGAGATTATTCTGAAAGTGCTGTCAACATTACAAAATCCAAATTCCTTGGTGCAATATGTGCCAGATTCAATTACCCACAATTCATAATGTGACATCCCACTCAAAAATATGTTTTTTTTTCATTATTGTTTGTATTTGTATGGGTGTTCCATTTGTAACTTGCTTACATTTAGCTTGTTACTGTCTATTTCCATAAAGACATTAAAAGCGAACAAGGTTAGAACTATTTTTGTTTAAACCCAGAATCCTTAACCATGAAACCGTAATCACAAAATGCGGCTTAGACCGTGGTTAGTGGTGATTAGCTGAAAACGTTATGAAAATATGCACTGTGGTTAGGTCTAAGGACCACCGCTAACCGTGGCCTAACCATGGCAAAATTAACCATGGCATAGTTAACCACGAAACAACTTTATGAAGATATGGGCCCAGGAATGGTATACCATAAAGTATTCTTGGATCATAAGACCCCATGATATCTCTAAGTGTGAAAAATAATGAAGTTTTCCACTCTCATGCCTACAAAGAGCCTAGGATAAAATATGGTTATGCCATTGGCGTGACCTCCATGCACCAAGTGCGGAGGTGCGTTATATATGGCAATAATACTCTTACCTGTTGAACGTCAATGTTTTTTCAGAATTTTAAAACATGATGCGTGGGTCTGCATATATATGAACAGATAAGCGAACTTCAGAAAGTATCGCTGACATTGATCTGTAAGGGATGCACGCTATACATAAGCTGCCTTAACCACTCGCCAACTGCTCACATGAAGTACATATCAATCTAAGTCTACAGAGCTGAGCCGGTGGCACGCCTCTTCAGAATGTCGATACTGCTAGCCAAACAATCGCCGATGGAACGTTATGTATTATAAGTACAAGTATTATTTTCCCACAACTTCTCTTTCATGAAAGATAGATATCATTTTATATCTTTAAGTTTGTTATCACAAGCTATATTTACAAAGTGATAGCGCTTATTGCAGATATATTGAAGCTATTATTTAAATTAAGCTTAATCTAATTTTGTTTAGATTAAAAGAAAATCCGCTACTTATTGTTAATGTTGAAGAATTTCCTACAGCGTGGCCTTTGTAAAGGAATGCATTCACGAAGCTTTGAAACATTAAAAAGTGGTTTCTAATAATGCGATGGACCTAAGATATTTGCGGCGGCAAAGGCGGCGTCCTATGTGGAATGGTTACCGAAATCTATACTTAAACGCATCCGTTAAAATATATAAATACAATGTTGTCATTATGGGTACATCAGATTTTTGGTACACATTGAATGATATAAGCAATATCATTTAGTTTCCACTGTATCTCCATTATTTATCATTTATTCCGCAGTTCTGCGTTATTCCTGCATTAACAATATTCGGCCATTTATATCAGGATCTATACCCAAATTACACATAATTATGGTTTATGGACAAAATTAAGCATTTTCCAGTCTTGGGGGTAACTAAGGCGAAATTCACAGAAATCAACTTTAAAAAAGTATCGTCTAAAAACGATGTTTTCTACCATGGTGCATAAAGTGCAATAGGCCATCCCTGTTGTTGGCTGTTGTTTTCGCCCTTTTCTTTTTATGGCAAAGTGACCCCTTTCATCTGTTCAAATAAAACCCGCCCTGGAGTGGCGGAGACAGGACGTGGTCATCACCGGCTGATTGGGGAACACTGGCCGCTGGAGGCCTGCCATAAGTCACCTGTGTCACGGCCGCCCCACACACCCCCCGCCATGCAGGGCTATGCGGTGCTAGACCCATAACGAAACTAGACCTTCAACACCAATACTCCAAGTGGACACTTTGGTACACTACATTATCCCCAAGTAAGCTCTTACAGCTTATTTATAAAAAAAAACTAATATCTAACTTATCTTGCATATTGATATACGACAAGGCGATCATGGTTCATAATTCAATTTTCTTATACTACGAATGGCCCTTCATCCCAATTTTCATATACTACTTACAGCACACTAGTGGACATTCAATGTACTACTAACAATTATGTAGTTGATACATTCTGTACTATCGTACCTCCATTCAACTTTCTATATACTACTTGAAACGTATGACAAACCTTTCCCATTATATTCTCTACTGAACATTACTGAAAAAGAACTCTAAAGTGATTTTCATTATGATATTTCCTTTTCTCTACACATCCCATGAGAGTCTCAATCATATGATAATGATATTATAGGGACCGGAAATACACTGATTGTGACAGGAACTAGGGAAAACCACTTTGGTAATAGGGCCTATATTCCTATTTTGATAACTATTAAAACCTAATTCAGTAGGAATAAACAGATGGATTATATATAGGCCTCTATATAGATAAATATACATATATAAATAGTAGACATATATCAGCTATAATTTATTGTAATATCGAGACATAGGCCTAAATGGAGTACCAAATGATGAACAATGAATAAGATTACTTCTTTGCGGGTTGGCTGTGTGGCAGACTAATGGTTTTTAGTCCATAGACCAAAGTCTTTGGAAGAGCAATCTGTAATTTCAGGGTTTGCCTTGAGCATTCACCATCCAAGCATCCTCCCTGTGCCCTCCCGGCTAATCATAAAGCTATTCACTCTTATCTGCCCAGCGTTTGACCTTCCATTTCCGGTCTGAAATGAAGCTTTTAACGCCAGGTCAGCCGATAAGGTGTGCGCATGCGCAATTGAAGGACTGCCGGTCGTCAGTAAGAAAAAAAGAAATCTTTCCTCAGTTGAGGAGTGGTTTAACGACAGCAAATGAATATTAAGGTGCGATTCCCCAAAGCACCCCTTAATTTATGTGCTCCTCTGCAATCATCAATTCTGTGCTAACAAGGCCCTTAGTAAACGCCTCATTAAAGGTGGACAGGATCTCCGACCCACACCCACACCTTGGTATTAATAGCCGACTGATCAGATTATACATCAATCGTACCCTTATATAACCGGTATAATTGATGACGTTGTGTTTAATCTATAAATATATCTATAAATCAACGACTAGAAATACTAAAGTATTTAAACACATGTTTAGGTCGTAAATAGTGCTGTCCCAATTCAGGTTTAGAAGTAGCATAATCGAGCCCATAACTATATTTCTCCAAAATAACATACGAATTAGTTTCTGTTCATATATTTGATTATGAAGGCACTCAAAATACCTATTTTTACATACTGACACTAAGTACTGCCAGAGGTAGGCCGGAGTCGGATGTAATGGGCTGTATTGTAAATACAGTTGTATAGGAAATAGATATGTCAGAATCATGAAACAAAGAATGAAAGAATCCCTGGGACTTCAGAAACATTATGATACATAACATTTGGATAAATGTCAACCCCAAAAGAAGGGGCAATGAGATGGCCAAATGTGCCAATAGATACCTTTTCCAAAATTTTCTCACGTATACAGTATACAACAATCAACAATCATTTAATTTTCAGCATGGGACATTACAATAATTGGTATCAACGATAGAAGAGACCAATAGGCCTATTTTTTAGATTGAACATGGGAGGGGGCAACATTGTCTCAGTTTCAAGTCTACTTCAACCTATTGGCCCAAACTCAAATGGTGTCGCATGCTCAAATTCCTTTGTAGATAATGTTACGTAGGATTACGTACTACAGGATTATTACAATTATCATAGAAAAAAGATAATCCCAGAGTTAATTGGTGTTATAGATCTATAGGCCTATACGTAATAATCTAACTATCCCGCTTCCCAAAGATTCATGGCAAAATGGATAGGTACAGTTAGGCCTAATGCTATTTTAATCAATGTTTAGTTTCACATATATAGATGGGCACAGAATGAATACGCTATGTGTCACAATAACGCCAGAATATCTATCATAGTCCTAGGAAACATGTCCTTGGTTGGAGAAAGCAACTAATTGTTATTATCTCTCTAAAGTAACCAGATGATTAGAGTCCCAAATGAGGATCTATGAGCCAACCGGGACCCAAAATAGCGATCACCGGGTGTATTCTAGTCTTTCAATATGTGAACCCCTTTTATGTGCATGACCGCATGGTGCCTCCGGCCATTTACCGGAAGTTCATCACCGAGTCCTAAATCTCCGGCTGAAATGGCCCTTTACAGCTACTTTGTGCATATAGCTGTCACCAGGTGTCTCGTCAGTCGTTAGACCTCACCCTGCTGCCCCTGCTTCATCCCCGCTTTTCCCAAATGCAAGATTGTCAAAAGCCCTCAGGACATTCCGTGCAAAGCAAAAGGGAATTCAATACAGGAGGACCGAAGGCATTCAGATTAACGACGGAAAATGATATTCCCTAAAGGTACTCAGGTATGTCTGGCATAATTCTTTATGTAAGTTGATATAAGTTTGATATCTAGGCTATAGGGAACAAAGTCTGTGTCTGAAGGAGTATAAAGACAACATTTCGTAAACTTACAGGCTAACAAAAAAATCTTAAATTTAAATTAATGTTAACTGTCTATATGTACGTGTATCATGTACGGCTTCTGATAAAAGTTACAGAAAAAAAAGTTAAATTGGCTCAACCAGCTTCAAAGACATGCTACACTGCTAGATTTTTTTTCTGATAGTAGAGACACAGAAAAAATATGGGTTAGAAACTTAG
This sequence comes from Lepidonotus clava, assembly GCA_936440205.1. Lineage (NCBI taxonomy): Eukaryota > Metazoa > Annelida > Polychaeta > Phyllodocida > Polynoidae > Lepidonotus > Lepidonotus clava. The sequence goes on from OW387141.1 coordinate 38,823,146, forward strand.
TCAAACGTTCAACTTTAGGACATTTGACGGTGCCTATTTGTCTGAACTTTCTAACCCTTTTTTGAGTTATAGGCAAAATGACTATCCCTTAAACATACTCTTAGATATTTGACTTACCCCATGGTTCATGAAATTAGAAATGGCAGGTGTCACACTGAAAAAAATTGGTATCACAATACTAAGATCACTATAATTATTATTCCTATATGTATAGATTCAATACCTATATGCAAATCTTTTGAGGTTTATAGGTTTATGGTGAGCATATAGCGTTAATCAGTGGTAGGGATAACATAAATCAGCCTGCCATTTAGAGCTCTATCCATATGTATGAAGGGCTACCATCCACTAATCAACCTAACACATCACTCAGGGATTAGGGTCAGATGGCAGTGCCGATCAAATTGTATTAGAAAACCACTTTCTATAGGCAATAATATTGAATAGATTATTGGGTTTCGTTCAATATTTGCTGTAAATATTGGTTAGAAATCAGGGGCTGTGCCCCCCAAACCCCCTTTTTCTTTTCTTTTTTCTATTTTCCAATTTTCTTATCAATTGCTCCATAAACAATGACCAACCTAAGACAAACATTAGGGGATTATCTTCTTTCAACATGTTGACTTCTGAGGTGATCCCGTTTGGAGGCTTCTCTGAAAAGACAGGTCATGCCCCTGCGTTCACAGCAGTTACCATCCTAGTGAGGTTTCAAGCAGTCAGAAATCTCAAAATGGATTGACAAGAGACAATTTATCACAAAAAAAGGTGTCCATCTGTGTGCAACTATCATTATAATCCTTATTCAAATCCTCTCAAGATGTTCAGTACATTTTTATGTCTTTTATAACATTTGGAACACATAGGATATAAGAAAGTAATTGTGTTATCAAAATTCAGGGATTTTACTCTTAGAACTAAAACAGTTATTTTGATTAAGAGTGTTACCTAGTGGAAAACATGAGAGATAGTTCTTTAGGGGATTAGACACTGGCTCTCAGAAATGGGGTTAGAAACTAATGCCCTGTTTCCACCAACAGATTTTTCCACCAACGATTCCAAAAAGACCCTAAAAATCGTCCCGATTTCTAAATCATCCAAGAAATCATTTGGTGGAAACAAAAAATCGTTTGAAAGACAGATTTCAACAGACGATTTTTGACCTTGTCAGCTGACAAAAGTGCTCCAGGGACGACAGACAAATTATTTGACATGTTAAATAATTTTGGACGATTTTGGCCTGTTGGACGATTTTCCTTAAACCATATTTGTTAAATAAAAATAATGTTTAATCAAATAGTTGGTAAAATAGTTGGTGAAATCGTTGGTAAAATCGTTGGTAAAATCGTCTGTCAAATCGTTTTATGGTCTTTTGGTGGAAACAAAAAATCGTCCAAAAAATCGTTACTAATGCGCGATTTTTTGTAACAATCAAATCGTCTGTATTTGTCTGTTGAAGAAATCAGTCAGTTTTGATCCAGTCTTTTTGGTGGAAACAGGGCATTAGAGTAGTTATGTTGAACCCTCATTTCATATGGCAAAAGCCAGATTTTACTGACTTTCTAACCTTTTGTATTTTTTCTGTGCTCTTGAATTTTCTTAATTTGTTTCATCTCCTTCACTGGATATCATGTGACTGGCCCCTGGATTGACTGGCATGCACCGAATAGTATATTTATTTAATTAATGGATTCTCCTGAATCTTGACTGGCCTGCATCGAATAGTATATTTATTTAATTAATTGATTCTCCTGAATCTCTTTGTTCAAAACAACAATCGGACTAATTGAATTAAATAGATATATAGGTTTACAAAGTACAATACGGTGACAGGTACCTGCTGCAGCTGCAGAATTCCTTTCATTTGTATTGTTGAATGATACTCATTCTACAAAATCTAATGATGTTCTCTATAAGTAGTGTAATATGACTTATACAAAGAGACAGTTCGTATAAGGCATACTGTCTACCCAGCCGGCGGTATGACGTTATAATAACGTTGCAGCAACGTTCTGGTTTGGTCTTTGTTACGTTACATTGCAACGTTGCAGCGACGTTATTTTGATGACTCCCAATTACGTTGCTGCAACCAACTGTTGCAACGTTATATTGTGACATTCTGGTAACGTTCTTGCCACGTTATTATGAGGTTATTATTGGGACCTTACCCAACAAGAACGTCACAATAACGTTCTGTTTAGGTGTGGTTGAGACCTGACTAAAATGGAATGTCTCAGTAACATTCTGTTTAGGTTACGTTGACACCTGACCTAATCAGATAGTCACAGTTACGTTCTGTTTAGGTAAGGTTAAGACCTGACCTAATCAGAACATCACAATAACATTCTGTTTAGGTTAGGTTGAGACCTACCCTGGTGAGGAAGTTATAATAATGTTCTTTTTAAGTGAGGTCTCAACCTCACCTAATCAGAACGTCACCATAACATTCTGTTTGGATTTGGTCTTGACATTACTTCATTAGAACGTTATGATAACATACTTTTTTGGTTAGGTCTCAACCTCTCAGAAAAATAACGTAATGGTTACATGCTACTTTAGTAAGTAACAGACTAACCAAAAAAGTATGGTTGCATAACATGACCGTTACGTCGCACTCCGGCTGGGTAGATAGGGCAGCTCATAAAGATAAACACCAATAGCAACTAGGCAATATACCTATGAGAGTGAAATTGATGAATGATCAATGTTATTATAGATAATTGTATAAGGCCAATAAATATTTTAATTCATATTACGATAATATCACAGAACATAATAAATAAGAAGTCAATTGAAGAAAAATGGCCCATAGCTATATAGGATAAGCATCTGACCAACATTGATTCCATGTCTTGTATAGGTAAGGCATTCAATAACAGACTTCTCATATACGATGGTGATTTTTTTTATAGATTTCACAATTCACACTTTGAAGCTACCCATTTCTCAATTTTTGAAAGTACTCATTCTTCATTAATATATAATGCTTTATTTTACAACTTCTGGAGCTTATCAGTATCATATCGATTGCGCAATGAAGTCAATTATTCAGTCAATAGAAGAGTAGTTTGTGAATAAACAGTCTAGTCTCAAAGACAACAGGTAGCACAGTTTTATGATTGCCATATCGAAAAAGTGTCTTGTTTCAAATCTAGTAGCAGAGTGTTGGCGTAGAGCAATTGTTCAAAGCCACCTGGCGTGGTTCAACCAATCTTAATCATTATTCATCTGTGAACAAATGACTGCAAAACATTAAAGAAAGAGCAAACGAAAGTAAGGTGATTTTGGTAGTTGATTATCATGAGCTCGAATAAAGACATTGAAACAAAATACTTTATCCTTGATAGAACATGGCAGACAGTAGAAAAAATAATCTATACTAACGCAAGCGACATTGCCGGAATGGGAAGACAAAAGGAAGCTTATTGCTGGAACAGAAAAGCTAGAAGTAAAAGAAAAGCAGTAAAAGAAAACGTATGCCGATGCAGTGAAAGAAAAAAGTGTAAAAGAGAGAACCCCGTACTTGCCGCCAAGACGACTGAAAGAATTATGAGTGGAAAGGGTGTGATGACTTTGAAATAATTGAAAAGTCATTTAAAACCTTTAGATAAAAGGAATCTGAAATCGATATAGACCACGTTGATGTTACTGATATCATGAATAACGTAATTTTGTGCTTAACTTGGCAATGAATACCATAACCATTGATAAATCCCTGTCTTGAAAAAGGATAGATTCAAAATATAACTTTGAATCCCTGAGGTATTTCCAAGTAAGAATCCAGCCAAAGATTTAACACTGCATAAGGTTCTAATAACGTCACAGAACGTTACAGTATACGTCGCAGACCGTGTCTGTTTATATGCCGCACCTTGGCTGAATCGCTTTTCCAAGTTGTAGAAATTGAAGGGACGGAATTTTCTCTATATCAGATCAGCATGCAACCTTTCGTTCGAAAGGCATATGGACAAATGAAATTAGAATCATTATGCATTGTATCAATCATTTTATTTGGACGGTAGAAGACCATACAGCGTAACCTGGACTTAATCCATGAGGTTCAGACCCTGAGGCACGATGGATGATAATCTTTGCATCCAACGTTTTTCCTCTTTATCCCGCTCTATTTGGGCCATGGTGGATCCAGGGGGCGAGCGTATAAACGACAAGACTGATATTTGGAAACCATCCGTGCGTCCCAGGTTTTCGGTTGGACACATATTAAAATGTCGAGCAACTGTAGTGTCATGGTTGTGTTGAATGTCATGAAAATGGCCTTGAAACCGTGTGAGTAATCGGTTTTTGGTTTGGCCCACGTAATGTATCTTGCAATGCTTGCAAGTGATTAGATAAATTAAGTTGCTACTTTGACAATTAATGTTGTATAGCGGTGTGAATGATCGACTATCATGAAGAGATGTGATCTTTTGTGTAGTGTTCAGCAAAGGGCAATAGCGGCAGGTTGTTGGTCGGTTGCAAGGGTGACCTGACAAACCTGGTTTTCTTTTTCCAGTGCGAGTAGAGGCTCGTACCAAAGAATCGCTTAGGTTTTTGTTGCGTCGTAGTCCAAAAATGATTTTGGATTCTACTAGGGGTCGTGTCGTTTTAGACCGGCCCAGTAGAGGCCAGTGTTCACGAACGATGTCAGCAATGGGCGGATTTTTAGGATTGTGAGTGGTGATACAGTAAAATGTTTGTTCTGTATTCTTCCGGTTAGAATTTATTGAGGAATCTCTTAAGAGTTTTTGGTTAAGAAGGGTATCTCGATCCAAAATGTAAGCTCGTCTCAGTGAAGATTGGATCAGATTTTTGGGATAACCGCGTCTAATGAAATGTGAACTTAGCATAAGAGCGTTTTGTATGAAGTCAGTATCCAAAGTACATATTCTCCTCAGTCGAAGGAATTGGGAATATGGAATACCTTTTAAAATGTGTCTCGGGTGTTCAGATGAGAACAACAAATAATTGTGGCTGTCAGTTGGTTTACAATAAAGAGTGGTGTAAATCAAACCACTATGTGCGCGCTTGATAGTTAGGTCAAGGAAATTAATTTCATTGGGAGAAGTTTCCACAGTGAATTTGATAGTCCTATGTTGGCTGTTTAAATGATCAACAAAATCATTTAGGGTATTCGGGACGTTGGTCCAGATGAAGAAAATGTCATCAATGAACCGTTTCCAAATGAGAGGTTTCAATTTGTACGAATAAACGTATTTATCTTCAAAGGCACCCATGAAGAGGTTTGCAAAAGAGGGTGCCAATTTTGTGCCCATGGCTGTTCCCCCTACTTGAAGATAATGTTTGTTGTCAAAATCAAAATTATTAAGTGTTAGAACCAATTCCAGAAGTTTACAAATAGAAGAATTCGCACCTGAAGAGCCATTTAAGGCGAAACCACTAAATACCAACAATCATTATTGCTCAACTGCTAACTCTACTTTATTGGGTTACCATGGACATTCAACAACCCATGATTAAACTGAGCACACCTTTACCTGACTCACATCACATAATGATGATGTCACAACCCCGGTTGCTACACAAACCGTGGTTGTCACGCAGGTTACCGTTGGCAACTTCTAAGTGACAACTGTCACTTGATGTGGTAGTGCTGGGCAGTGAAGTATAACAATCCGTCACTCCCATTGTATCAATCATGATCGATTATTTTTATGTGTTTGACCTTATTTATATTTGCAACCAAATTCAACAACATACCTGCATATCTTGCGTTTGTGTTTGTAATTCCTCTTGAAAACAAAATCCCTTATGGTTATAAGACATGGCCTAATCTCTCTACGAATTTAACCGTTCCAGCCGCTACATTATGAAAGATCTTATACACGATGGGTTACGGAAACAACTTGTAAATGAAACCAATTCTCTAAGGCTACACAAGTCAATTCCTTATGTGATCGCAAATCACCGAATAACATGGTTTGGTGTACTGTTCAAGATAGTGATCTCACACTTCAAAGCTGTGTATACCCGATACTTGGCTGAGGGCTGGGTCTCAAGGGAAAAGTGCAATAAGCCAGAGAACACCACTGGTTAGATTTAGGGATGTATCCAGAACATTACTGTCTGTAGGGATTACGTATTACGTAGGGATTACGTATGAGAGTCAGTTAATCTAGGTTTTCTAGCAGAGTCTGAGAGGGCAGTTGGCTTTACCTAAACTTATTATCAGAATAACATGGTGACACAACTTCAAGATTATACATTGTGTAGAGCAGTTATAAACTACATAACATACATAGTCAACTTATTTTTCTTTACTACTGTGGATTTTAGGGATTGCACTTACCACATTAAGACTGAAAGAACGTTGTTGCTTTTGGTAGTATAGAGCATGAAATGATTAACATAATTCTGAGGAAGGTAATAGAACGTCTCCCAGTTTTGCGATCATATGCCCTTGCAAGGATCCAATAGCAGTGGGGCATGGGATTCCCCTTCTGTCTACCTTTAGGGAGGTTCCAGGAAGTGTTTGCTTGACCACTTCTATGTGGCCCTTAATCTAAAGGAATGCGTCCCCCCCCCCTTTCTTTTATAGATTTGGGTTTACTGTGTTGATCATCTTCTTCTTCCAGCTCCCATCCCCTCTTCTTCATCAAATAAGATTACTTTACTGTTTAACAAGAACCATTTTAAGACACTAGAAGAACATGTTCCATATATAGTTGTACACAGTATTTGTACAGTGTTAACAAGATAATTATAATCCTCCAAATATGAATATTTCGTGATATATGGCACATTGACAGACATAAAAAATAATTACTTAACATATCAATATGGATATGAACAATACAGTCATATTGCAACTGCACCATTCAATTTTTACTATTTTTATGTTTGAGGGTATCTGTATCTAGAATTTGCTCAAATAGAAAAGAAATGGCATCATATTTCATGAAATTGTATTTGGCATTTAAAATTTTGGCCCGCATTATCTTACGCTTTTATCTTGATAAATATCAAAGGATGACCTATTTTACCATATTTGGCCTATTTATCTTTTAAGATTGTCCTAATGCAAAGGAACCCGGTCGGGTCTACATGCTTCTTCTTCATCCTTACTTTGATAAAACATACTTATGACCGAGCAGGTAGAATTACATGCCTGTAATCATATTTGTATTTAGTATCCATCTATTCTTTGTTCCCAAATGGCTTGCTTTAAATGTTGTGCTTTAGGCCTATATAGATAAAGCATTCTCTATCATATGAGACCTAAAATAACATAAATGTTTTCGTCACTGAGATTCAGTAGAGGTATAAGGAGCGTTGAAAATAGACTATTCCTTTATAAGTTGTTATTGGGTAAATGCAACGAAAGTAATTCAGACTTTTTATGATGATAGTTATCTCTCTAAGACGATTCAGTGCATTATATGAATAGCTATTCCTGTATGTTACTTCCCAAATTGCATCCGGCCATATTTTTCTATATAGCTCAGGACAACTATGCAATTGAATTATTTCTGGGCAAACGTCGAATATTAGATTAGCAATTACGGCAAGTAATTCCAAATGAAATTAGATTGGTGAAAAACACAACTAGTGTACTGTAAGCGAGGTGGGAGTGTGGGGGCGGAGGGACGTCAATCAAAGGCTGTAGGGGGCGTGGCTTCTGTCTGATTGGGTGGGCAGAATAAGCCGTATCAGTTTTGAAGTGACTGGTTCCTATGGTCTAGAAAAAAATGTAACAGATAATTGCAACTGTGTTTGTTCTATAGATAATGTCATTGTTTCTTTCTTTCGTGGCAGATTGAAATAGACATGCCAGTCTGCAGAAATATCAAATTTCTGCAGATTTCTACATTGTATCCAACTTTTGCACTTGCTCTAAGCGTATATACACGATGGTCTGTCATGTTAGTTTACATGTTGGCACAAAGTACTGCACTATGCCTGTTACTATCTCTATCTCTTCCGTTTTCTCGATGTCCGGGAGAAAATGTCTCATGTATAATAGACGAAATTTCAGTTCATGGGAAGTAAAGGTAATTCTCATAGCTGATTAGGGTACTTGGTCAGTACTCAGTGTTATGTTATGATGCATTCCTCCAGAATTATTATGGTTAGACAGCACCTCTAATAATTATCTTCTTATTTTAGAGATTGAACTGTTGTAGGTTAATCATCCGTTAAATTTAAGGTTTCATTTAAGAGGTTGTTTCATCTTTGGATAATAGCTAGCTCTTATCGCAGTCTCCTCATGTTCAATTGCTGTCATCCAATACATAATAATAGTTCCAGTATGATGTAAGACATAACACTCGCATGAAAGGATGTTCTTCTTTATTTATTCCTGTGTTACGTTTCCATGACAAGATCTCAATGACAATGAGCAGTTCCAAGGATAGAATCCACTCAACCACACTCAGTCAATGCTCCCACCATATAAGCAGTCTATCAGCTTCAATTCCAACTCCAGGATTAAGCTTCTAGAACACAACCTTTCCAGGATGGTTAGCTCACAACAATGTTCAGCTTTACTCCAACTGAGTGCTGTCTTGAATGGCCCTTATGTATGATGGTACAATACACGTCACTAACTAGACTCCTCCCTACTTTTCACCTATGACAAAGAGTTATAGCTAAGGCGTGCACTGATGTAAACACTATGTCGAGCTACTGAACATGGACTGACCATCCGCATAAGTACAAGATAGCGAGATAGTACCTCATTGACATTAAAGGCAATAGACCTTTTGATCGTCGTAGTCTGAAAGCTTGTTTCTAATGCCTATGGTTTTATGCGTCATCACTGCTTCAATCTTAACTTGGTCAGTTACCGGAAAAGCGACGTCAGTTTAAAAACCAGACCAACGTCAAAGACATCGTTACATAGTAGGAGTTGAGGCATTATTCAATAGGATAGAAAATCAATAAGATCACGGGACATAGTATACGGCATATATACATAGAAAAGAGCCAAGGATACAAAGATTTTGCTGAGTCACCATCTTCCTGAAAGGAAAAGGAGCTTGACCTTTGACCTGGAAGTGATGCAGTATGTGACCTTGGGCTGTGACCTGGTGACTAGAGTTGATATAGGGGGCGCCACCGCCGTCAGGGGACGGAAGTCCAGGTGTCGACTTGACATGCGCACCAAGAGGGTGCTGATCTAAGAACCTGTAGACCTGTGGGGCTGTTGATGGGAGCCTCCAATGGCGAAGGTTGAAGATCAGAAATTCTTATGCCTTCTGTCATTATGTTTCTATTTTCGCGGAGGATTGAAAACACTTTTATGATTATGTTTATTTCAAGATATCATGCACTTTAATTGTTGTAGCCTGTTTTAGTAAGCAATATGCCATGTATCTAATTTTAAAATTTAGCCATGTCTACTTGTTGAACTAACGTGTAGGGGGCCCTGTCTCTGTTGAAAGGCTCTTGAACAGACAGTTTGTCAACTGTGTAAAGATACTGCAGTAGCCCTCATCTACGGCGGGAAATTGCTCATAAATGGTGTATACGTTCAGGTTGTGGCACAAAGATAACGCTTATTGCGGCGCCACCACCTGGTAAAATGCTTGTAATCACCCAGTTTGCGCTGCAGATGCACTTGTTTTGGTCTCCTAATGTTGTTAAACGTCTAACAAAGATATTATAGGAGCATGTGGATGATTATTTCATGTTGACTTGTGGATATCTATATTCATTAGGTCACAAGCATTTTGTAAAGATAGAGTTGATCATCTGGGACTCTTCTGACATTAGCATACATGTGCATCATCAGCTAACTCTTACCAGAGTTTTGCTAACCAATTAGCATTGAACCTATACTTATTGCGAACATAATAGATTCGCTTTGAGTGCCAATCAAACACTAGAATCACAACAGCATATATTCTAACGATTCGAAATACAGCCATTCACAAGTTCTTTTTAGTGGCTTGTTCATCAAGCTGTTAGGCACACAGTGACGCTGACCTTTTAGGTTTTGCGTCAAGTACCAACAATAATAGACTTTCAGGTTAATTATCTATTATCCAGATCCAATCCAATGTATACCCCTGTGTGATGGTAACTTTATGGTAACTTGAAGATATTTCAAACTTAAATCCATACATAAATAACAATCCCATAATGGAAAATGAAGCAGAGCTATATCAAAACATCAAAGAATAGATAAGGATGACCATTTCTAGTACGACTCTGATTTTGTGACACATTATATTAAACTGGAACAAGTACAGTTGTTGGTACACTAATCCATCACATCCATGGTTTATCAGGCTTTGATACCGGTAATTTCATTAGCTTAGTGGGACGTTGTTGACTGGATATAGGGGGTGATTAATAGGGTGTAGGGGTATGACGCGAAGAAGGAACGGCCGTGTCGTTACAGTATCAATTATTGAAGTTATGGTATATGGGTGGGCACGGTGAGTCAGGGGTCACCTAATCTGGTTACCTGTAGTGTATCGAAACAGGCTGACCAAGTCATCTCTGTATAACCCGCTGATATCATAATATTATTGAGGATAGAATGAGAACGGATCTTTAAACAGATAAGTAAGCTCTAAAACCAATGTATCCATGATAATCAATGGGCACGTTTAATACGAGCAAAATGCCAAATACATTTCTCACATAATTGATTTTGAGATAAGATGATTTTACAGATATTACATTAAACTATCCATTACACATAGTTACAACAAGAACACTAGATCATACATCTGAAACATTACCATCTCAAAGTAATTATTTCATTTGCAAAATGAGAGGGACGACCGGTTTGAAACATCCCCAATTTTTAGTACCTTATATAATTTATATGAAATGATATTCTACTCACTTACTTAAATTTAATGACGTCCCAGCAGACCCGACGTAGCTGGCCGTTACCTAGATGAGTGGAAGCTCTGAGTAATGAAGTCATTAGAGGGATACTTAACGGATGGATCAACCAGTCAGGGGCATTTGTTCGCCCACTCAGGGGATATTATCGAAGGATTAAAACAGATATGAATCATGTAGTCATTGTCAGGTAAACACTAATCCAACTATTGGACCGACCCTGGATGAACGTCCAAGTAAATATTTACAGATATACCTATGTCAGATACGACCTTATGCTATTCACCAAATGATATATGCTTCTGCGGTTTTGCAGATAGCCCACGGCAGAACCGTACCCAGCCCAAGATTCTGAGGGGGTTCATGAAAAATCTGTGGAGGTTCATGGAAAAGTGGGTACAAGAAAAATCTAAAGTGGTTCCAGATAAATCTGAAGGGTTTTAATTCAACTTGAAGGGGTTCTGAATAAATCTAAGGGGGTTTCCACTGCAAAACCGTCTACATTAGCTATGTTTCAATCGTGTCTAATCGTGCAAAATCGTTCCAAAATCTGAAGGGGTTCCAGACACAATCAGAACCCCCCCAACGGCGTTTTGGTGACACGTCGGAATATTTTCTGAGAACCAAATCAATAATGTCTATGTTTAGTTACAGCTATATAACCTTTGATGATGGACGTTGCTTTCAGAAACTCTATTCAAAATTCATCAGTCAAAGAAAGACCATTTATCATAAGGTCATACCTTACCATTAGTTATGTTCTATTTTAGGTTCAGACAACAAACGAGCCCCGTCGTCGGTGCACTGGTGATCTCCACATTAAGGCGTTGGTGGCTAAGCAGCATTAAACTTGCAAATAAGGGACATATCATTAAATTATTGTCAGATTTATCAGAGATTACACATTTCTAAAAGGAGATCTATTCAGCCAAAGATGTGACGTTGCAGAATGTTCTAATGATATCACAGAACGTTATTAGAAGAACGTTATTAGAAGAACGTGATAGTGATGTCGGCTCTTGGCTGAGTATGATAATATTATGGGAGCGAGTTATACACGCGACTTCCTGTATTTGACGTTGTTTATACTAGAGATAGTGTATACACAAAGTCTGTATAAGACGAACTATGCACATGACACCAATCAAACCATCTGTAAATTCACATTTCCTTACACTACCGACATTTCGCGTGTATAGAAGCATAGAAGCAATGCCGAGCAATACACACCACATTAATCGTTAATTGCCGCACATATATCAAGCCAACGCATAACATTTTGTAATGTAGATAGTGGATCATCTTAACACGATATCACGCATAAATTGATAAAGATATAGGACGTATTCCTCATGGCATACACGATTAAGTTTACTCATGATATTGTTGTGTAAACGCTGGAGCCTATTGAGTTGACATCGCGTTTTGGGCAGCGCAGTCCATACCTTACTGTATATAGATTAAGCCAGATCTAAAATAGTCGCATGTGTAGTGGGCATGTTCAGGCGACGTCGCGCGTGTAGGATTTACAATGTATACAATTTCCCATTTCGATATACTACTCACATCGTTACAAATTGTCGCGAATACAATAATGTCATTTCACCGATTCTGTCGCTTACACTGTGGAGCCTGTTGACGGGACGTCGTGCATATATATATATATAGGCAGCACCCAATTTACCCCTTCCTTTCTAGAGGAGGTTATGACAGCACTATATAATTTGAATCATTCCTACGTTCTATAGTACTTATCATTATCCCAATAGCGTTGTTTCGGGTTTGCTATCTCTATCATTCGGGGGTAGGAATCTTTGTTACAAATTATTTCTCATCAAAGGACATGCAATATATATACAATATATAGACTAGATTTATACGGGTTATGACGGTCTAAAAAACGTGCATTGTGCATCCGCATTTCGGGGAAATCGCGAGCGGCAATGCTGAGCTATTGCTATGTCAATGTATGTTAAACTCAAAATGCTTCTAATGTATTACATACATTTCTCAAATACTCTACATTACCTCGAAAATTCTCTCTCTTTTTATTTTACAATGAATCTATATCAACATTTAGAAGAAATCTCTAAGAACTACAGAGCATTGGCATACAGTGTCACCTGGTGGAGTACAGCTCATGTGTTCAGATTCTAAGCATATCTAATCCAATACTTGTTTAGAAATAGAATGTGTTTAGGTTTTAAATACCTGCAATTTCATGTGTTTATATTCTAAACATATCTAATTCACATGTGTTTAGGAATTACAAGTGTTTAGGTTTTAAATACATGAGACTTCTTGTGTTTAGTTTCTAAACATGTTTAGTCCCTTAACATGTTTAAATTCTAAACGTCATTTTTACAGTGTATGGATTCCAATAGGACCAGGCTAAAGCTTTGGGTCCAAGGCGCCTATTGGAGGGTCTACTGCGCAGGTTCATGAAATAGAACCTGTGTATGCACAAGTACATCCATGGCCACTAGGCTATATTAATTCTGCTATATTTCTTCAATGTATTGGACCTAAAGACCCAAAAAGAGCCTACTTAAACGCTACATTGGTTAAGAGAAGGAATAAACTAGTTAAACAGTTAACTTTCCATAATGTGAACCCGCAGCCCCCTCCCACTCAAAACCTTGGTCTGCATCGCGTGATACGTGACATTGACTGCCAGTATTTTGATTAAAACAAATATCAACCTATGGTTTTTGATAGGTCTAGTAGACAAAAATAAACCAATCTTTCACGGCAGTTTAACCCTTGCCTCGTGTCACTGACCGCCACTTCAACTCCACAGTGGTCGTTTATCTTTCCACCCCAGCAGATTTCATAATCATTTTATATCGGAGGCCTGCCGACCTTTTTAACATAACAGACCCCAGGTTGTTACATGAAACCCACGCACTACTAGTAAAAGAATGAAGAGAACATTTGAGGTATTGAAACCGTTCATATCATATTAAAATAGCCGTTTACGATTTCCATTTTGACTTTGGAAGGTAAATGGAATCTGAACGCTTAACATGTTTGAAAAACCCTTAAACACTGACGGCAATGAATTGTTAGGCATTCCATTTCGTTCCTATTTCAGCCATATCCTGATTTTCAAAAGGGTTATTTTTCAAAAAGTTGTTTAGAAAGGGGGTTCGCTCTTTAGAACAAAAGATCATACAGAGACTTTCAAGGCCTAAATAAATGTTGTTATGTTTCCATTTTATTTGTAATTCTCCTTCTCCAAACAATATATGTCCTTTTAGGAGCCCGTTCGGATTTTCATATGGGGTAGGGGGTGTCTTCCCAATGGGATCTCGACCTCTCACCCCCCAGCCTAAAAAGGTGGTCAACTGATGGTAAAATATCTAACAATTTGAGATATTGCTTGCTAACGATCTCTAACTTGATAAGAATTCCAGTTGCATCATCTAATGGGTTCCCCCTTTAGTACCTCTTTCTTTGGAAAGCTTACGGAGAAACGGTTATGTACAGTCACTTAAGAATGGCATGATCATTTCCGACTTGCATTGGAACAACAAATTAACAGTTTGATCCTATCCCTTAATATCCTAATGAAAATCAGAACAAAAGGCGGAACATACATAGTACAAACCAAGGGAGCACAAAGCAACTCGGATTGCCCTCGTTTGCACATACCATCGATAGGTGTGTACAAACTGGGTCAATAACAATTGCTGAGGGCACCTGTGATCTGTACTTTATTTAATCTATATAAATTGCTATCAACACAAAACTTAGCATTAGCATTTACAGACAGGCTTTATTGCCCTACAGGAAATAACACATAGGCCTAATATTCACCAATTCCTTCAGGAGAGGGCAGGACATTGGTAAAGGTACAGGGGCTGGGACCCTGATATAGAATAAAACATCTTCCCCAGCTTTCAGGGGCCAGAATACGTGTGACCCCATCATTCAGCAGGGTCAGACCCAATGTTGAGACTGTCGGTGTGATGCCCATTCGTTAAGGCCTGTTTGGTCTGGGGCCCCTCCCCGCCTGACACGGCCTGGCCACACACACCGAGCTGCTCCTCGGCCGTGTTGACCCGCTCCCGAGCTGCTCACAGGGGTGGGCAGGCACCGAGTGACTCCAATTGAGTGGTTGCACCAGAGGTTACACACGGCAGGTCAACAAATCTATAGGTCTAGATTCATTGGCTTCGACATAATCCATGGGAACATCGATATGATTTATGCGATAAGCTTAAAGGGAAAGTGTATGAGCCTTGCTATCATTTAGGCTTCAAGTTTTTCTTATTTCTGAGTTATACACCTACAAAGTGCTTGTTAAAAACATTAATGAAACAAAGAAATGACTTTTCTTATTCTTTTTGTTAGGTCCGTTGTTAAAGTTCGGGTATACCGATGAAGTTAATACATTGAAAATCGATCACTTAAAACCAAGAGCCCCCGTGGAAGCCATCCTATTTTGGTTTTTAAACTTTCTGCAGAAATTATGGACAACCACAAGCTATGACCTCAATAAGTGTATGATTTATGATTTTAAAACCACGAAGCGAGTAGAGAATGGATTTATAAAATGAACGACTGAAATTGCTATTCATGTCACACTCTTTGCTTTGATTCAACTTGCTCTTTTGATTCTAACAGAAGCTAGGTGGAAATGTCCTGTAACGGTCTACTATTTGAAAACACCAAGCACATTTTCATGTACAGAGCAAACACATGCATTTACATAAATAAGTTATTTTTGAATTAATAGAACGAAACACAAACTTGAAAGCAAAACCTCGGTAGAAAATACGTTTTACATTTCCATTTCAGATATTGATCTCTCTTCATAGACTTGAATTAAGCAAATAATGAATTTTGATACTAAAGCCAAACGTGCGTTTCCATAATGAAATACAAGATTAACGAACAAGAAATCTCCCTTCCACTGATCTTCGATTTTCTGTACTTTAACGCAACCGCGGACTACCATTGACTCAGCAGGAATAAACCATAGAAAGAAATCCTATGGATATCTACTTTTCTGTAGAATTAATGAAGTCCTTCATGGGAGGTAGATAGCATCATAAAACAATTAACCGTTTATGGAACCGTCCTCCCATTAAGTATGGGGACGTCAGAGTGCTGTTTCAAAACAATTAGTGCATAGCAAGAACAATAACATTACGTGCATATCAGAATCATTTCCAATGACGATGGCAAATTACATATTCATAACAGCATTTTTCGTCATCGTACATAATGTATCTTTAAAAATAGACGTATCTATTTACAACTTACGACAAATCAAACACAATGTCGTTATTCCATCGAATGCCAGAATTATTGCAAATATTTTGTAATCTCCCAATACATTATTTTCATTACATTAGCACCAGAAAGGACGCACATCTGTATCCAGATATAGATGTCTAAAGAATGTTGAAAGAAAACCCATCGTCATCACAACAGCACTTCAAAAACATTTTACCAGTTGAAAATAATGAACCCCGTAACACATGATTAACACAAACTAGGAGAATGGAAAATACATAAAACGCGTCGGTAAATCAACGGGGTCGTATTACATGTTTTTATCACTAATGCGTGAAATTAGATTCGTAATGAATACTTTTATATCACATCCTCATTAGAAATGTGGAGGATTAGTTTCATTTTGCTATTTCTGTACCGGATAAGACGGTGTCCATTAGTACCGGACATAGAAGATCCTTCTTGAGGGTCATTTGTTAAACAATAATCCCTTTTTCATCATGTTGCGGTATCAACATTCGGAAATACTAATAATTAAACGTAATTGGCTATTACAATATACCACAAGCTAGGCTTTCGACAAATCAACATTAAATTCCATTTCATTGCAGACATTCCCCAGCCAAGGAGTGACTTAACGTTCTGTGACGTTTTGATAGCGTTCTATGACGTTATTATAACGTTCTGCGACGTCACATCCGTGGGTGGGTCTGTTCTAACTGCTAAACTATTACAAAAATGATAAGAAGGTATAATCATAACGGTGTAACGTGCACCAGGCGAATGCACTGCTGTTTAACATGCTCATATCCATACATGTGCATTAATGTAACCTTTTCGCACTGCCTTATGTTGTATTATAGCAAAGAGAAATGCGTAAAAGGATGGCACAAACTAATGTACCCAACTGTAACTCATAGGTCAGCTTATAACTCCTGGTGAGGACTTTGTCTTTCAGTGGGTGCATGACTGACTGCCATGGAGGCCAACCACGCGGAAGTGAGAGGAGGTGGTGGAGGGGGGTCGTATCCTCCTTTATTTTGGTCTCTGCCAAAATAAACACCTGTATCTGGATGGCGTTAATTAATTCTCAACCCAGCACTAATACTGTTTGATGGCCATTAGGTAAGCAAGGGCCAGAAAATCATTATTATAAACCACACAGTCAATGTTGCCCATGGCAATTCAAAGAAACCTTGATGCTGTTCAATGTAATCATCTTATCAAGATGTATAAAAGAAGAGCTTGTACATATAACTAATTGAAATGCTGAAATAGATAATTTTCTATCTTGGATAAAAAACATGATTTTTGATAAACATCAAGTTGCCACATGTGTGTCGCAAGCAAAGAAGAGGGTCTGGAAATATTTTTTTTTGTAATTGTGTATCCAAAAACCTGATTTCCAGTGAGCTGTTCTTCATTAAGTTGTTTTCTATTTGTATTGCTTCATTTAAGCGAGTTCTCGGAATAAAAAGTGTTTAATTAATGGGATGATTTTTTTTCGAATTATGCTCACCGTATTACGACTTTTTCTTCCGCATGCCTTGAGGTCACGTGACCTTAAGTCTTACACCCAGGTGGAGATAACAGCGCATGTGCAATACACCGTTGTTACGCATGCTCAGTAGGAGCTAACCGGCGGCTGGGGTCACTCACTGAATCAGCTACTGAGGAAAAACTCAGGTATAATAATTATACTTCTAACTGCTTAGCAGGAACGCCCAAGTTGTAATTTCTAGGCAACCAGTAGCAACGAAAATAATTGTGATGAATGGGTATTCATCAGGTGTCAAAGCAAGAATGTGAATGTAAATCGATGCGGTAGATCTTTAAGTATATTGTTATGTAACGGGAACGAAACCCGAATCCCGAAACCCGAAACCCGAAGCCCGAGAAATAATGTAAACCGGAAATGACGTCAATATGACTGCGTGACGTCACTATGATCACGTGATATGAAATAGCCAATCAGAGCTGACCGCTAAGGTATAAAAGGGGCGGTGAGGCTCGAAAATAAAGAGTTCCTTCATAGTACTCCTGGTGTTCACAAGTGTCTTCTTCCTCTAATAGCTCCTTATGAGGACTTCAATCGATCAGATGATCTAATATGGACTAAATAACTAGGAAATCGAGATAATATTGGTAAAGTTCTGTAAAACTAAGGCTTAAACTAGTACGGGGTCCGAAGGCCCGAGGGACCCAAAACCATGGCCCGAAGGCCCGAAACTGCCCGACCGGCGACGCGAGGAAGGAAGACCGGCTAGACAAAGAAGCCCGAAATAGTTAGCAGCAACCCCCTGACCGGAGGCATTAAGGCGGAACCGGCTCGGCCCCACGCTACCAAAACATAAGCGACCGTTGGCCCGGTACTCCCGGTCAGGGAACGAAGGAGTGGAGCTCCCTCAGTTCCGGCCTGAGAGACGAGTAGAAGCACTGGCCCGGACCCCTACCATGACAACAATCCTGCCGTCCGCCGTCCTCCAGGCTTGATGGCTGCAACCCCCCGGCCCGATCTGACCAACACACCCTCCCCCCTTCAACGAATACCGATCCCCCGACTGACCCACTCAGCCCCCCTCGTGCACGAGGCACAACTCTGGATTTTACACCTCGGCTTCTTGCTCGGCCTCCATGCCCAGCTAAGAACCGAAATAACCCCCCCCGTCCCTCGGCGGTAGAAACCGGAAACCCCGAACTACCGAGGAACATCACATAACCATCGAAAAGTGACCTTATACTGACATCAATAAGTAATTTCGGTATGTAACGTTCGTCCATATTGTGTCTTACATCTCATGTAAAGGGCCTAGATCCTTATCAAAATCCAATTTTCTCTTTAACAGACTTCATGCACGTAATGTTCTTTTCTCATGGAAAGAAATATGCTCTAGTGCATTAAAACTTGCAGCCATGCATAAGATTGATTACAATGATGCAGACACAAGTACAGGAACCTTCAAAGGAGACGATGTAGCAGATAGACCCATATAAATCTTCAAAGGAGACATACTTTGATATGTATAAAACGTTTAAAACCCTTTTATCCCCCTTTTAGCGGCCCACAGTAATAATTGTGTCACTGATATCCCTAACGGTCGGAATACTCGTTACAACAGAGCGAGCCATGATTCCATATTGACCTATCAAACCAACCTGTCAATACATCCTGCCATCACCCCATGTTAGTCATACAATCAAATCCACCATCCATTTACAACATGCATGTAATTGCAATACAAGGGTCAACAAATGTCATTCGCGTAGATATAAAAAAGAAAAGAAAGCAAACTCATATTGTCGGAGTCACCGGTGGTAAATATATACGCGCGTAAGACGGAGATTGGGGGCTAGGTCAGGTACAGTCGTATAGCGTTGCATGAAACAATAGGCCGACTTGAGTGCTCATTAATGTGGGCTAAAAAGCCGCGAGCTGCTCGTCGCACCTGCTCGTAGGGCCTGAGCCGCTCACAGCTAGACCCGCACCCAGCGCCCAAGTCACATATGCCATTCATATGCTCCAGTTTCTCCCCTGACAGACTGGAGAACGGGGACAGAGTGGAGAATATGTAGCATTTTACCAAGAGGAATTTTGTCTTATAATATCCAGTTATTCATGAAAAGCTTAAGTTGCATCGATAGTGGAACTTATTCTCGTTTGGCGGATTGTTGAGGTTTTGTTTGTAAATAGGTCAATTACCCGCTGTATATATGTCATTACCAAATTACACGGTAACCTTTTTCACCCTTATGCTACGGTTAGGCTAAGGGTGATCTGAAATAGGATGTCGTAAGCTTAACGAGGTAACCTTTAGGACTCCTCATTGTATCATATTTTAATTGGGTACTTGTGTAAGCCTTTGTGGTATAGTATTCAGTTCATGGCCAGGCCATACCTATCATGTCTATTGAATACAAATCCTTGTAAAATATACAGTGAAAAGATCCATTTGTCGCACTCTTCATTTCAAGTGAATCAGCAGTTATGGGACTTTCGTCAACTTTTGTATTCAACTATTCTTGGCAATTACACAAAATTGCATAAATTCTAAAAGGAAGAAAGGGCCTGTACATTAGCGCAGCCATGAGGCCGTCGAAATAAACGTTCCTGTTGTCTCACATTCTAAGGGAATTAGACAACACCTTTTTCAAATCATAACGTACACATGAAACAAGAAGTCGCAATGTGAAGAATGCAAACTCAAGAAACTAAAAGCTGTTTGCGTTGAATATCAGTATTTTGAGTCTAGGATTTAAACAATGACTTCAGCATTCCTCTATTTCTAAAGTGCGTTTCTGTGAAAGTCTCGATATTCTGGGCGCTTCTCCTTACATGGGAATCTACGTCACTACGGAAGGTGTCAGGGTCAGGGTCAAGGGGTCAAAGGGTCAAAGGTCAGGCGTGAGCCACTCTAAGTGCTCGTGAGCAGCACGTGAGCAACATGTGCCCTTCATGCCGTTACCCACCACTAGGTGGCTCTGCCTGGCAAATAGCCTATGAGGGGCTAGCAGGACCCTCAAAATTAAGACAGATCGGGGATATGGCCGGACTCATTTATAACTATACATACCTAAACAGGCTTTGTGTATAGGTGCAAGTAAACAGTGACATCAATCCCTCCATGCTAGTTGAATGTGAAGGTAGTATTTGGACAGGCTATAAAGGCAGCAACTGCGTCAACAATCGGTCGAAAATCATTGGCTTGTCTGTGGCCCATTGCACAATGAATTTACAACGATACCCATCCTCTTCAACTCTTGTTATGCCATTCCCCCCCCCCCCCTCAAAACACCTATTTAAAATGGTGTATATGAGATGTGTTTCTTACAGAACATAGACCTACAGTGTCCCTCCTTATATGAATTTACAAAATTCATTTTCATCCAGTAGAATAAAAAGATATAGGAGTTTTTTAATAAAGATATTGTCGCTGTTATGAAATCAATCTTCAAGTTATCTGAAAAGTTGCCATTGTTAAGATTGGTCATTGTTCAACGGGTCACTGGTAATTTTAAAGGCATGCCAACAATTTGGTTTGTTTAGTCTAGGATGAATGCAATAAAAAGGAAATATCTCAGACTAATTGAATCACTGGATTGAAGTATGAGTATCAATCAGGTACATTACAAGCTTGAAATATCTGACAAATGTCATTGGTTCATATCAGTTTGAGAGAAAGAACAAAGCGTACAATGATTTTCTCCTTTCAATTAAGAAATGAAGAGCATAATATCAAAGGAACATGTTTTACATAGAATCCCTTTATAGGCTACACATGATCGAGGATTACATTAATTTCAAAGATAACTGACAGCATCCAGAATTCATTTTTGTTACATGTATAAAGTTGCGCAGTATGCAGGGTCACAATTTTATGAGGTGACACCAGTTTTCCCTATCATTATAAAGGCTTGTTGTTAAAAGTTTTATGCAAGGGAGCCTAACGATCCTTTCAATAACAACGCAAAGTGAAAATAGTCCCGGTTGTAGACAGAAATCCTTATTATTATGGTCTGTAAAAAGAGGGTTCTTGTGAGTTAAGATTTTCTACTAGTGATAAAAAATGCATTAACAATCTTAGAAGAGCTATTCTATCAAATTTCACAGACCAAGAGGTATATCAAAGACATATTAGGCTATATGTTTGGCTAAGTAGTTAGATATGCATGTAGTTGGGTTCAACTACCGTACATAACCCATTCATTCAATTTATAAGTGATTGCTGATGTCCATCTTGTATGGCCTAGGACTTTTAAATAAACTCAGTCATCCCCGCACATGAAGCTTGAATTGATCAGCGAGTCAAAATACAAAACTCCAACAACGTCAAAATCCAAAACCCCAACAACAGATGCATGAGTTGATTTGGAATTTGTAACTTGTCACCTCTGTGACCTCTGTCAGCTTACTACGTTACTCCAATTTGAGCCGTCCACAACCGTTTACCCTTGGCACCACTGTTGTAAGGGGAAAACGTACGGATTTTCTCCGACCTTGTCTAAAGAGACACCGTCCTATTAACTGGCTAAACTATTTACGCGACAATATCGCCCGAGTACACTTAACTGTATAGGCAGGAATTTATAATTTTGTGAGTAGTATATAGAAAAGGGAATTTGGTGCGTGTCAGTTACATTGTGCATCATATGTATGTGGCAGCCATCAAACAATAATTATACTGAATTGGAATCTATCTATTCCGGAATAAAGTACAGGTATGTCAATTTTAGGAAAAGTTCAAAACTTTTCCTCTGAAGGAACGAAACCGCCAGTTCATCATTTATATGAAATAAGTAATCCATATGTAATTGTCACACACACACACACTTGAATTTGAATAGGCAGAGTACTTGTGTCCGGACGTCGCTCATACAAAGACATTCAGGTGAGGTCATATTCATACGATTTCTTACATACGCGAAAAATTTTGTTTCTTGTATCAAACAAACAAGTCAATCAAAGCAAAAGCCTAGTGTCACCTTCATAATGCAATATATCAACATGATGTCGCATATACAGTTAGGGCCACGCAGGTGACTTCGCGTATGTCCCATCAATTATATACACGGCAAGCTCAAAACTCCCATTTAATTATACTTCTCACATTTCCTATGTCCAAGAGCAACTCATGATATATTGTTGCATACATATAGGCCTATTGTAAAGCATATACATATATGAAGGCGCAAATATGCATCCCCAACCAAAGCCTAGGTGCGAATATTATAAGTGTCAGATCTAGGTTTAGAAAAAGCCGGGGGGGGGGGGGTCGCTATCGGTGAGATTTGAACGTTTTGGTCAAATTGTACATATCAAATTAAAGGGTACATCATATTTTGGGAAAAACAGGGTCGCGCTCCCCTGTTATGTGCCCCTCAGGCAATACCTATTTGAAACAGTATTTTAGACTTAGCCTTAGGTATAGGGGCCCCTAAATACTCTTTGTCCATCTGGGCAGACACAAAGAGAGACAACAGAAGCAGCCCAAAAGGTTTAGAAACTACGTGACTAATCAAGTTCTTCAGATGTCACAACGACTCATAATTGAAGTACGTGGGTTGAAAGAAATTGCATTCTTTGCTTCTTTTACCGTTGGTCAGGTAGATACATATCAATGTTATGTGAATTTGTTCCACTACAGATGGCTAAGGAAGGCGATTATGCATGGGCAAGAAGACGTCATGATTGGTAGTTTTGAATGAAAAACACGTTTCCACCACTGAGGCCGCTACTCTTTTATAAATGACTAAGATGCTAGTTGGGTATAACGATAAATATCACTTTGTTTCACATTTAAGAGGTTGAACAATCGAATATCCCCTTTTATACGGCCACGTTTGGAATAGACATATGACCGCTTTTGAGCAGTGAATTGCATGGATCCTATACTATACAGGCATGCAGTCTCAGTCCTACATTGCCTTTGTCTCTCTAAAAATGTGTTATCATAAGGAAGAAAGTTGGCCGTTGGTGAGGTTAACAGTATAATAGGGAAACCATTGTAATCTATCAAGAGCTTTCAGGTGAATCAATAAAAATTTGGATGTGCCTATACATTAGGCCCTATATGTGTTCTCTGAGCTATAGGATATATATGTCGCATGTAGATTTTCCAAAAAGTAATGTCGCATATCACTATTTTCTTCAAGCCTTTTTTCTATTCGAGCTATGTCACCATGTCTTATTGAAATAGCCCATATTGCCATAATATCATAGTACAATTCAGCATAGGAAATATTCTATGCTATCATCAATATAATGATTTCGGTACATATTCAACAACAAATAAATAGACTATATCATTATTACAGCCAAGCCCTAGTAACATTTGTATGCAATATAACCTGTATGAGCAGTAGCAGGAAACGACTCACAAGACTTGGGGCGAGCTTTGACGAGTGGTTTATTTTAGGGTGAAGGTTGGTAGTGGGCCAGTAGTAGCGAAACTACATGTATTAGAAAGGGAGAGGAAAGGAGTTCCTCTGCAGGTGCAATCATCACTGTCAGGGAGGGTCTCCAGGGGCACAAGGTGGAGGCCCACGGACGCCGGGGGTCCGCCCTGGAGGGGTCATGTGACCGGGAAGGAGGTCAATGATTGGTTGAACAGGTCGTGACCGACTTGGAGGTCATTCCAACCATTTTATCGCCAGGGATATTGATGCTATACAGTACTAGAGATACGTTCTTGATAGTTGTGATGAGGGTTTATGTATGCATTCTTCAGACTGTATTTAAAACAAGTAGTACATACCAGTTTTTGTAAAAAAAAAATTGTTTTCACTATTCATCAATTGTGTTACAACTATTTTCTTTTATATTTTGATGATGGGGAGAGGGGATTAGGAAAGGGGCCTGCCCACCCAAAAAGAAAAAGAAAAAAAGAAGTTATGAGGAAACGATGGAATCAGGACCTCCTGGATTTGCACCCAAATAAACAGTGAGTCGTAATACACAACTTGAAATTTCGACAGACGTCCAGGAATCAATAATGCAGAATCCAAAGGTGAGAACTGGCCACGCTCGTTGTATAATGATGTAGACATACTTTTTGTTAGAGACCTACTTCGAAATGCATAAATGCAAGTCTGTCTAGAGACATGAGGACTTCAGGACAAACCCAATGACCTTGAACACCTTGAATCGTCGAGAACCTGCCCTCTACCCAACCCACTCCCCATCCCCACCCGCGTTCGCCTCCGTTCCTATTCTTGTATGGCGTGGGGCGGCGATGCAAAGTTATCTCCCCGCAGTCGCCAAACCAGGATGAAATGATCCACGTGTGGGAGGTGATGGAAAAGAAACCTTCAGCTGGGCGTCCCAACGGAACGCGCAGACGACATTACTCCTGGATGTGGGTGCGCGCGCCGCTGTAGGCGCGCGGGGTCACTGCGCAGGCGCCCTTTAGTAGCGGGCGTATAGACGCAGGGTCAAGATGGAGTCTTGTAATTCGATTGAGCTGAATAGAAAGGTGTCTCGGGAGGGATCCTCGCGCGAAGTCGCTCGGGATTAGGCGTTGACAGGTGTTATGGTATGTCAACAAAGTCGGTCGTGCTTGTAAGACCGTCTATCTCAGTCTATTCCATCGCAACTGGGATTGTAATCTTTTCATGTATAGCGCATAGTTCTTAGAGTACCCATGCATATACTGTAGTGTAGACGGGTATGTAGAACCAAAAGGCGTTACAACCCACTACTCATGGCGAACACTATTTATATTAGCCCTAGGTTTATAAAAATCAAAGATTATATTAATGAAATAATAGAGGGTGCATACATTATCGCAAATAGGCCTATCTCTACCGTGTGCTATGTCACTGCCCAGCCAAGCATGCAAGGTAATTATGACGTTGCAGCAACATTCTGTTCAATCATTTTTTTATGGTCTTGTTAAGTAATGCCCTGTTTCCACCAAAAAGACAAGATCAAAATTGAACGATTTTTTCAACAGACAATTACAGACGATTTTATTGTGTGAAAAAATCGTTCATCAGCATCGATTTTTTGGACAATTTTCTGTTTCCACCAAAAGACCATAAAACGATTTGACAGACGATTTCACCAACGATTTCACCAACGATTTTTACCAACGATTTAAGTTATTATCATTTGCATTTAACAATTATGCTTTAATCTATCATGATAGCATCTACGATTTTTATCATTTGTCTGACATTTATTTTATTTTATTGAATCGTCCAGAGATGTCCTGTTTCCACCAAAAGACAAATGCAAAATTTGTGTAGAAAAATCGTCCAACAAGCCCAAATCGTCCAAAATTATTTAACATGTCAAATAATTTGTCTGTTGTTCTTGGGGCAGTTTTGTCAGCAGACAAGGTCTAAAATCGTCCATTGAAATTGTGCGTTTGAACGATTTCTTTGTTTCCACCAACAGATTACTTGATAGATCTGTCAGGATTTATAAATCTGAACGATTTTTATGGATTTTTTGGAATCGTTTGAAGAAAAATCTTTTGGTGGAAACAGGGCATTATTTTCAAGATGTCTTCTAATAACGTTTCTGCAACCTACTGCTATGACGTTGCACTGTGACATTATTGCAACCTTCCCATACTATACTACGTGTTAGTTAAGTCTAGATCTCAACCTCACTAGAAATAACATCATGATAGCATTCTGGTTTTGGTTAGCTCTCAACCACACTAAAATAGAAAATTATCAAAACGTTCTTTTTTTGTGGCCAAATACCAAAATGCCAAAATGCTCATTGGCTCGAATTCAAAGGGACCTTTCCCCCCTGTCATTATGGATCCTTTAGCAGTGTAACTAATATGTGCAATCGCAAAAATGGTCCCTTCATGGAGTTAGAATTACATGTAGTCTGACAACTTAGGGACGGAGGCACTCAAGTATTTCAGTCTGCCATAACAATTTTCTATACCCATGCCATATGAGGATGTTTTATGATATGGAATTATTGAACTCTGATAGCATATGTGATTTGAAAGACTTTTAGAGGCATTTTATGAGTGAGAGATTGCCAAAAATATGTAAAATTCAAGGTACAGCTTAATCTAATGCAGCTTTGATTACAGGTTTTATATTCAACATAGAAATATGCCCTCAAAGTGGAAATATGCCACCCAAAATTTGCCGGGGGTTATTTAAACGCAGTTTTCTTCCCTCTGCCTAATGTTCTGTTTTTATGCGAACACCTACCTATCAAATAATGTAAATGTCATACAATTGACATGGGTTCATAATTATTTAACGAGTCGTACTCAATGCACTTGACTAATAACTGTAAGTCAACCCTATAGACCGATTGCCAATTGTCGCGCATGGCCGTACAGTTATGAACTTCCGCCCTATGTGTTAGCATTGCAGGACACAAACAAATGAAATTGTCTATTCTGCTTCCTAAAAGTATGAGGTTATTTGGTAACATATTGTAGATTATTGTTCTGGCTATCTGTATCTATGCGTAATTTAGCTGGGGGATGAGTTTAAAAGATACAGGAAACAAAAATCTGATTGTTTTGCATTGCGCCTATGGGCCGGAAATCAACAATTCGCCACCTAATCCGCGCGAATGATAGGGGTGGCTGCGCGTCTGTCAGGAGGTCTATGGTGTACCTCAATAATCCATTCTTGGCCACACATTATTTTCAATTTATATAAATGATATAGCCAAAATACGTAAGTAATGTGATGCATTCTTATATACGTACATGACAATCTTGTCATTAAGTGCCAATTTTATAGGCACTGCCACAGGAAATTTGCAATCTGATCTGAATGATATACCATTATGGTGTTGATCTCTCGATATAAAGACTCAATCTGTGCTCTTTGGTTCTCGCCATCGATTGAAAAATACCAGGTGCAAAAAATTATCTGTAAATGGGATTTCACTGTATATGCTAAACCATTTTAGGTATCACTTTGGACTACCACTTATCATTTATCAAGCATGTTAGTAATGTTATTAGAACGGTTTCCTATTATAAAGGTATCAGCTCATCTATATGAGAAAGGAAATTGGCTGTTATATATACCCTAATTTTACCCTATTTTCATATTCTATTCATGAATACTATTCAAGAATTACTATCAAAACGACAAAGGTTCCATATTAGTTTTATTAATCAAAATAATTCAAGCAAAGATCAATTACACCAAGGAGCCAAACTCGCTTATTTAGAAAAGAGATGGTGTGCACATTTACTTAATTATACATGCATACAAATATAGAGAATTAGGAATTGTTAGATGTTAGAAACATACAGACAAGATTTTTTTTTTTTTTTAAACAATTTTTATTTATCCTGGAACCTTTTCAGGCCTAAGCCTGGTCTTCCTCCGGCTCCAGCCTCGGTCAGACAAACAGTATTGGTTTACATATGGCAACAAGCATTTATGTAGGTATAATACACTATGGTTTCAATATTACAAGGGTGAAATCACATTCTGATGAAGGGATGAGTAATACAAGAAACGAAATACGTTTTTAGCTTGTATGTGTTATAAGCAAATATTCAAGTCGTTAAACAAAATAACGTTGATAATTTTGGTTTTCTGGAGTAAGAAAAACAGATCACGTGTATTTATATCACAAGGCTCCCAAGTTTTACAGCAATATCAGCAAGAACAAGTAATCAAATTCTCAAGGTAAAATTAAACAGTGTTATAGCGGAAACTCCAAGCGTATAGATCTGTCCAATAGTGATTTATAATATAAATATATTATATTTTCTGTTTAAAACAAAACACAGATTCTTCTAACCTAGTATTCAGTGGTAAACTATTCCAGATCTGTGATCCCCAATAGAAGGGAATTTTCCTGTAAAAGCGGGTACGAGGTACAGGTAGGTCAACAGTAACCATGTTATTATTTCTAATTTGTATTTCTCTGTTTACTAATGGAACCGTAGTTGTAAAAACAATGCCATAATCTAGTACACCAATAAACATTGATTTCAAAATCATCAAAGCAGCATTCATAGTTATATATGGTCTGATTCTCCATAATAACTTGTGCCCTGCCAGCTTACAAATATTGTTAAAATGCGGTTTCATACTAAGAAAGTAGTCTATCTCAACCCCTAAGTATTTAAAGTATTCTACGTGTTTAAGGCTTTCATCATTTATACAAAAGTCTAGCTGCTTTTCTGCTTGTTTCCGATCAACAAATTTATTTTTTGGGAAAAATTGGATGTTTGATTTAGAAACGCATAGATTTACTTTTAAAATCTACTACTATCTGTCTAGGTCGTTTTTGCTGGGCCCATATATCTTCGTAACTAATTTGGCTGATCATGGACATTTTGATCAGGGCCTTGAGATAAGCAATTTTGTCATTTAGCAAAATTGATGATATTATTGCAAAATAGTATCAAAGAGGGATACTCAGATATGAAATGTATTCATGATAGACAGAACCTCTAATTGTGCGACACTGATCAAGATTTACCTGATCAGCCAAATTAGTTACGAAGATATGGGCCCTGGTCAGATTTCTTACCTCTTCTGTAGGTATTATCGGAGTCACTGGCTGTTGTCGGGTTACCCGTTTCAAAGCAAATCTGTTTAGCTATCAGGTCGGTATTATCACTGTAGCTTTCTGGTATTCCTTCGAACACTATCGTTTTCTTCTGTGCCTCTCGTCTAAGCACTGTTTCCACCGTTTTTGTGACTTGCTTCTGGTCAGCCGATTTATAATCTTTAGATGCCAGTGTTTTTTTGAGCTCCTTGTTTTCCTTTTCCAAAACCGTCACTCGTAGTAGCAGGTCATCGACATTTTTTGTGGTTGAATCCACTGAGACTTTCAGGGATTTAAAGGCAGCAGTGTTCTCACCCATTTCGCCTCTCATTTTAGTTATGTCACCTTGTATGGTGTCCAGGTTAGCTGTGCTTTCCAAAAGCACGTTAATTTTTTCTTCTAGTGTTACCGCCACCGCCATTGTTTTTGTGGTCGATAATAGGGGTAGAGAGAGTTCGATGGTTAGGCTTCCCGATCTGATATAAGGAAAATATGGCTAGCACATTTAAGGCATTCACTTTTGGGGTTATTTAATGTTACCTCTCTACTCAGGTCATTGTTCGATCCCAAGAAGATGTCCGATTTCATGCCATTGTGGTTGAACGGTTGTTATTCAGCATTTTTGGAGCCCCTTCTGCTTAGCGCCCCTCTCAGCTTGCCGGCATTACTTTCCGTCTCCAGTTTTCAAAATTGTATTCTTTCAATATCTTTTACCAACTGCGGAAAGATATGCTTATATAAAACCACGTGTACTTAATTTGAACTACAAATTCTATACATGATCAATTCATACTTACTCAAGGATTACCAATAACGATTCACATTGTACGTTTAACATTATTTGTTATTATGTCAAAATACCATCGCTCTAACCATTTAGAAACATCTTGTTTTGAATGTGATTACAATATTCATATGATTGTATTTACAGCATGTCTAATTTACTGTATCAATAAAGAAATCTAGTATACATACTGATGTAGGTTCAGTCTAAATAAAAAAAATAATGAAATGAATTCTAATTAGTAACAGACTGACCTAAAAGGTATAGTTACAGAACGACAGTGTTACATCCCAAATTGGGGTATAAGGTAAATATAGACTCCGTAGGGAATCCACAGGGTTCTTAACCCAAATATCTTGTTTATAACACTGTTTACATTGAAATCGGCCCAGTAGAACGGCTGCAATTTAACAGTGAAACCCATCTTAACAGCCACGTCCCCCTTGCAGCTCATCGTGTTGTTCCATAGCTGTTATGCCATTCATTATGTGAATCACCCCTCTCTTACCCGCCCCCGTCTCCCTCACCACGACGTCACTGTTGTCACAACTGAACTGTGGCCATTCTACGGGATCGGTTTCTGTGAAAGATAGGCCTATTCGATGACTGAGTCGATATCTATATTCTAAAGCATTAGCCCATAAAATAATTCTTAAAAGCTAATTTCTGATTTCAAATTTTGCAACGGTTTCGAAGAAGGACAGGTCTCGCTATTACGTTGTTTTGTTCTGAAAGGGGCCACTTGTCTTTAGGATTCGACAATGGAAATGGAGTGACATATGTAGCAAAGGGAAATCTTTCAAAAAGTCGGGAGATTCTCTAAAAGGAAAGAGATCAGGAGAATTTTGAAAATGGAAACAAAATGTAGACATCTCTTATTTTGTCGGAAGTCTCTGCAGTTGGTTGGCCCTTTGATACAAAAAGCAAAGTTTGGTACGTGTTTTCATGTTTCTTGATGGAGCAGACCCAGACCGCAGTTTCACAAACAAGATAAATGCTTGTTGGCATCGTAATTGAAGTCAGGTGCTTTCTGCATCGAATTAATGCCAGAGCGTTTCCGTTGATATCTCACAAATGGCCCAGTTGATGTGGAACAGGAAATTGAGCAAGGGGTTGAGAATTTGAGAGAAAGTGTCTGTCATACACCTTTCTCATGATCCAGGGGTCTGTTGTATGTGTGTCAGTCTTAACAAATGATTTAACTAATCTCAGATTTCTCTGCTAACTACACTTAGAGGTCCCATTACAATATAGGTTGTAGTTAAGTTAACAGACAACAAATATTATTATCTATATCAATATCACCCAGCCAGATGTAATTTTTTTCGATTATTTAGTTGATGTATTCTTTGCAAATGTTAAAAAAGCCAAGGATTACTGACCGCTTCCGGTTGTAATACAACCGGAAGCGGTCAGTAATCCTTGGCTGACTACGCATGTGTCTTGTCCATTTCCATTAAAAAGAGAAAGAACTTAAAAGAAACACTTGCCTCAAAATGAAAACAAAAGCAAGGAGCCCGTATCTACTGTCACTATGGATTTTAGAATATATGTGACCAGTCACGGGATTTGGTAACCTAGAGGGATTTTAGTCATTTTGCTCTAAGTCCATTATTAAGTGAGTTATTGATGAAAACAAGCTGATAATGCATATTTCCCTAACAAATGTTACTTAGGCAGAATTTTCCAGAGATTAAGATTATGAGCAAAATGTCATTCAATTTATTCATGAAAGTTGCATTGTGGGTAATTTTGTAAGGAACGTCCTCTTTTAAAAGAGTGCTGCAATAAGGAATGTTGTCATGTTACCATGGCAACAGAAAAAGGAATGTTCAGATTGCATAGAATATTTTTGTCAATTTTAATAACAGAAGTTTTTCACTTTCTGGTAGTAAAAGCTGTTATTTGAATGAAGATGTGTGTGAGAAGTTATTGTATTTTGAATATTTTGATAAGTAAGATAATAGTAATTTTTAATTAAATATTGTTCGATTCAAGGAGCTATAATATGGAAATGGAGCACAAATGGGAAAACAAGGGTGTACCAGTGTGTACCGCATAGGGGATTTCAAACTCCCATATCTCAGCCTATAATGGGAATATTTATAAATGGTTTGCATTGTCTGAGAGGTAGGAATGTAAATTCAAATTCATACTTTCCCCCTCTAGGACACCAAGTCCCATGACTGGTCACATATGTTTAACTCAAAAGATTGTAATATTTTAGGTTCCGAGGCCAAAAAAGTGGTTACTGCTCTACACATAGGGTCACAGAGAGATCATTTCTGACTACAAGCCCACCTTCAAAATGCAAAATTGTAGTTCATCAAGTGACTAAAGGGTTGTATTAGACTTGTGCTCGGCACAGACACCCCTCCTCACACACACACACACACACACACACACACACACACACACACACACACACACACACACACACACACATCCATGCAAACCTAAATACACTGTACCTTCGTTTTGAACCATTATAATGAAGGTGAGGGGTTTGATAATGGGAGGGGCAGGGTTGGAGACAGTGAGGCAAGTAGAGTAGAGAGTGGGGCTGAGGGTAGTGATGGGGGACGAAGGGTGGGGAGGGAATGGCAAAGAGTGGGTGGAAGGGGGTGGGCCAAGAGGAAACAGTCTAGGATCTGAAGATGTGTGGGAGGGCAAGGGATGGACTTCACGTGACTCAGATAAGTGGGCTCATTTGCATAGGAAAGTCACGTGGCTCCATATTAACCACGCCCCCTACCACCTACCACCCCGCCCCACCACTACCACCACCACCTTAATCCCCTCTCTATTAAAGCCTAACGAACCAACCGGAACGCCCATAACTTGAGCAACTGCGAGCAGAAGAGGAGCAGTAGGTTCTCCAGTGTCTTACCCAACCTGCTCGTCCCTACCAAGCCTGGTCCCGACCTCAAGGAGCACTGCCTGCCGCAACCTTTTACACTATGTCGATGGTTGAACCCGGAGCCAGGGGCAGCGGCGGCAGCTTGTGAGTTCGGCACGCGCGCGGATCGTCCCTAGTACGCATGCCAGAGGGGAAGTCGCAGAGTTAGGCAAACTAGGAGCTGCTCGGCTAGGTGGCTGGTTGCGGCGTGCTGCCGGGCTGAGCGTGTGTCTAGTGTTGGAAACCTGCTTTAGGAGTTTCTCGGTGTGTCCCCGGGCCCAGAAGCCAGTGAACCATTGCGACTGTCATGTTTTCTGAAAAGGTAAGTGCACAAAGATGTATTAGTGTGCCGAGCGTTTATTTTTACCCACACATCTCTTTTCTGATACCTGCTCTAAAATACAAGGGTATTCCAAGCAAGATTGAGAGGGTTCCGGATCATAGGGCCTAATACTTGAAGTGGATTCCACTCTATTTCTTTTTCACAAAATATCATGTATTTATGTAGGCCTATATTCATTAATATCAAAGTAGGATCCAGACACCAAGAATCCCATCTTTGCTACAGCTTTGTTTTCAAATGAACGAATGTAACGGAGCATAATTTGATTGCTTGTATATCATAAGCGCAGTCATTTCTCTACTCAGGCAATTATAAAGGGATTTTCACAGAATCTGTATACAATTATGGAAACAAGATATAACAATCTTAACAGTAAACAGGAACATCTACATTACCCATACAATTGTACAGCGCTATGAATCTTCGTTGAGAATCAAAAAAGGTGACACAAGAGGAATCTTACTTTTTCTAGCCCATCTAAGAATTGTAGCTTGAGTCCAGTTTATTTCATGTTTCGAACAGCAATGGGACCCTTTGAGTAATGCAACTGAAACTCTCGACGAATCTCGTAGTTTATGACCAGTATATTAGTCACATTGTCAAATGGATTTCCCCTTTTGACATAATCTAACAATTCATTTTGTAAATGACAGATATTTGAGGTAGGGATGCACACGTGATATGATGACTTGCGGAAACAAAGGTGCAAGAAGATAGGGCAGTCGCTATTTGAGGAAATTCCTTATTACATTTCTAAAGCATGTCAAACTCACCCTAAGTGCATTTCCGGACCCTCTTGAAAGTACTATTTTGATTTGAGTTCATTTCCCTGCACCGATCAGTGCAGATCCAATACATAAATCGTAATGCTTGTGTAATTGCCATGAGTGTGAACGCCATGTACTCTAAATACCACAAGTGTAATTTCCGTTTCGATCAGTAGAGGTATTGTATGTAACGGAGGCGGATGTATTTGTGATATTATGTCATGTTGAAAGAAACGTACACAAAACACAAGGCAATCCCTATTCGGGGAGTTTCCTGATTAAATTATGCAAAGCTCCCCTCCCAAACCTCTCTCAAAAACAACCTCCCAACAGACACATTTTTGTCAGAACTAAAACATTGTATTGGTGGAAATTATGAACCCGAAAATCACGACCAGACAATCGAGAGTTATGCAGATCCGTTTAGCTGTGACTATAAACCTTTTTTTGACATGAGACTCCTTAAATTCAAAGAGCTTTCGATGACCTTTCAATTGAATCGTTATTTGTCAGTTTTTGTCTTTTAAACTGCACAACCAGACCGGATTCAAGGGGATAATGAGCATACAACTTACCAATATATTTAATTTTGGTTTCTGGTTTTAGATAAGAAACAGTTAAGAAAACCTAGAACAGAACGACTTTTTCCAGGATTGGAACGGATAGGACAGAAAACCCCTGGTTCTTCATTAGGTACTTATATTATGCAGTAATGAATAGTAATTATTGACTTCGTAGAACGACCTTTTATGCTATTTTCATAGCATATCCAAATGCAAAATATGCATAGTCCTACAACATGTTAACACCTCCGGTAAAAGACGTATGTGCACTTCATCATTCCCTCAGGGAGTCTATCATCTGGAATCTTGATTGGGTGCAATTAATTTGACAAAACAGAGCAAATTGTTCTAACCACATCTTACCAGGAACTGACACTGGTATATGATAAGAGGTCATTAAAAGGGGCTACTCCTAAGTGGTCAACAGGTTGCAGAATTTCGTGCATTTTGCATTTGACGATGACTCTAAAGTAGCGTCCACCTTCATATCACCTGATTTTTTTTAATCTGTTTTGCAAATAACCTACATTCTGCTCTCGAGTGACACCACTTGACGTCTGCTGACGGAAAAAATACTGTATTACTTAGTGAAGACGGGATGTAGACAGGAAATTTCTACTATGCAAATTTTAAAATAATAATCATCACCGATTCTGTTTTATGTCACTCATTCCAGGTAGACATAAAGAACCAGTGTGTGTCCATGACCACTGACGACCACACAATAATTGGGATTTTTGGTACAATTTTAAACATACATACATAATGATTAGCCTAATAGTTAGAAAATTAGTAGTAAGCACTTGCCATTTTATATTTGTCTGGCACTACTGACCTACACCAGCACCCAGCTCTTTCGAAAAAATGTTATATCTCAACGAGGTGTAGACGTACTGGGCCACTGGGCACCAGCCATCAGTGTAGCTACACGAAGGGAACCAGTGGTAGAGAACGTTTCTGGCATTGTACATGTAGCATAACCGGACTTCCTTGCTGAATGAGAGTTCCCAATACATTCAACTGGTTGGCCGCACATAGCCTTGGGCTAGCTGGCACAGGTGCCCCTCCACAGAATGAGGAGTAGGGACAAGTTAGCCATTTAGGTATGAATCCTAATGATGTAAAAGACATGAGGGATATACATTCAGTTTGCTGCCCATTACAACTTTGACTGGCATCTTTGACATGACACACATCAAGACTATCCGTGGCTGGGATCTACCCCAGTGCACATGTGCAAGGGGCTGGAAGGAACCTGCATTCAGGTTGTAACTCCAGTCATATTACAATACTCTGACAACTTATAACTGGTACCCATCGGCACAGAAAAGTATTTCCTCTTATCATTTCTCGCAGGGATGAATGTGTTTCGCAAAATAAATCACAATAATGATAGTAAACTGACTGTACAGGGGATGCAGACAAGATATACTGAAATTATGTAGTTGTATAAGCATGATTCAATAATCATTAAGGTGATCAGATAACCTTATTGTAGAAAATAGTAATCAGATAAGGCACACCGTTAATGCAGGCTAAATGGAATACATTAGGAAGTAAGCGGCGAAGAACACCTGGGGGAATTTCACCTGCACAATATGATATATTAATTAGCTAACGAGGCAGGTAAGGATAATGATATCTCGCCACATTGATACATAATGGGTTATGCATGCTGAATGAGGATTGCGTTGATTAATCCAAAGCCAAGGCTGATTACGAGTTACAGGATCAACGTGGGTACCTACCTGTAGGCAGTGGGAGATCCGGTACAAGCCGTCCCCTGTGTGTTATATAGGGGTTTGTGGGGGCGCGCTATTGTGTGGTCTCATGGGAACAGCATAACAAAACAAAAGATACTATTTTTGTCACATTACAAAAAATATGACAACTTAATCGGCAGTATTTCATGATATAATTGTAGTTTAGCTCTTAAAAATTCAAGATTTTTGACACTAGATAATGTATACTTCATCCAAAAAGTCAAAGATGAACATTTTGGCGCATTAAGACAATGTATATCGTTAATGAGATGGCATTATGATTAATCAATACAAGAACACGTATTCGTAGTAGGATTTGGTAATCTATGTGTCGCACACTATACAATTGACGCTTTTCCACAACACTTTCATATAATGATTCTGTTAATTATACTAACGTATCCTTATATTCTATCGTAGTTCTCTTTCGTAAACCTTCAATACACCCATAGATCAAATACCGTCTCGTGTGTATGCTCTTTAATCAGACACTATACACTCAGAAGGTCTCTGTGATTTTCCGTGTTTCCCTCCACTTTTCTAAGCAGGATGCAGGGCGAGGGGTTTGGAGAACAATAAGCACGTGCACACACTACATGATATACATCAAATGAAAGCTTTTTTCAGTTTTATAGATTCCTAAAGATGGTTAAACATTTGCTAACCCTAGAGTATTATGTGAGGTCTAGAGATATTAGAAACACGCAAAATACACTCTTCATAAAGCTTAGTATGATAGGTGGAAATAGGTTTTGTTGTCTGGCACGAAGCACACCCTTTGGTCATGCCAGGCAACAATGAGTGTATGAAGTATGATGACATTAGAAGTGGGGAGTATTGATATGACCTCGAGGGCATGTGGAGCCATCGCCCTTTGTCTCACAACAGACAGATCCCAATTAGTAAGCATAGACATAGTAATGGGCTATAATAGTGGGCCAGGGAAAGATGGGAGGGTACAAAGGTTGTCTTCTGATTTACTGAATGTAAAGCGGAAGTACATCAATCCTGTCCAACTTTTAGGCTGACAGAAAAAACACTTTATGAATACCTACATGAAAGGATCCTGGTAAATCATTGTTATAGTTAGAACTTAGAATCACAGAGAACAACTGAATGCCCTTTTGGTATATTCACTTTTGTGCTAATGGCGTTCGAACAATGCTCAGGTGTGACAGGTACTGTACTAAATCATACCCATCCATTTGTCTCCTAATAACACATCTGCCTCGTAGCTATGCAGAAAAGATGGGTTTCCTTAAAAACTGTATAACGTGCACCTGCCAACCTCCTTACTTTAACATTTCACAGATACAGGTTTTACAGGTAACGTTGGATTGGATCCTGAAATGTTAAACTTGTACCGAAAAAAAATGACTGAGAGATATAAAGGGTCTTGAAAATCACTTTTGTACTGTCATAACCATACCCTGTCACAGTATACATACACATTCATACTTGAGATCGCTACCGCACGCAGAATACACAGATTCCATTTTAGTAACCTATTTAGTAACCGGGACTCATGTTTAGTCCTTGGAAAGCTCAAAAGCAATTACTTATGCTTTAACGTTTATAGTTATGATAGCAAATAAATTGCAGTTGCAGCAAATAAATTGCAGTTGTCGCATGTATCTGTTTCCTGCAGTAGGTTACTGGCATCTGAAGGACGTTTCCAAAAAGGCCCTGGTATTTCATTATAAAGCTAAATTTAGGAGAACAGTTTTTCACTGTTCATCAGAAGTATTGAAGTCATTCAGCTCCCCAGAGAGGCTGGCTAGGCCTCCCTAGGCATTTCAACCATGAATAGGGCACTTACCTATGTCAAGTAGAATATAGATTTACAGTCTTTATTGTTCGTCGCGGGACTCATGTTTAGTCCTTGGAAAGATCTTAACTCCTAAGGTGGGCTTCAAAAATGTATATTTGCACTAGGTCGTATCATTTATTTACAGCACATATTTCTGTCAGGGAACAGAATTACAAACTGTGAACATGCAAGTGCAGCAAAAGATTGGTTGTACAGCAACTTCTATTGTTTAAAAGGGTCTATTATATATCACAGGGATGCATTTACATTATTATAACAAGCAATCAATGAACAATCACACATTATAGTAAAACATGAAGAGAAGCCCGATTTAAGTACAAATTTTGCGGAGTTTATTTCACTCAACGTTTCGGCACAAGTTGGCCTTCATCAGGATTCTATCAATGAAAAAGTTTAAACGACGAAAAAGAAAAACACCTACAACAAATGCTCTCCATAGAAAAAAATAATGTTGTCAATGTCTAAAAATTTATTGTAAATCGTAGTACACTGGCAAGATTTGCAATCTACAAAAGATATTGCCATGCAAGTAATAACTCTCCAAAAAGACCTTTTAGATCTTAGCAGCATGTCGAACTCTTTACTTCTGCTAATGTAAATACATCTCCCTGCATATACCTATTGTAAAAAAACTTACCTGATATACAAAGGAGCATCTAGGGTGTAAGGGACTTTAAAATGCTCCTTCAATATGGGTGAAGTGTGAAACTATCCCGACCTATTCTTATTCATAAGTGCCTTATTTAAGCTATACACATAATGGATTGTAGACTACATGATTCTAAATTGTATTCCTGCCATCGTCTTGATATTAAATCCTAGGCGTATTGTAACATCCTCGGTAGTTATCAGGGGTAGATGTTACGAATTACTATGAAGATCTGCAACACAGGTAAATGTAATATTCTCTGTACCTTTCATTTATGATATTGTGTATATTGATCACTTGGCCTTTGAAGTAATCCTATTTTTGTGTTCCGTCAAATAGTAATGATTCATTGTTTTGAAACGCTACATTATGACACACAAGGTACAAGGTACACAATTAATCACAAGTCAATAATGTGCGCGTGCTTGGTGGCACTTAAATGAAGATGTAAGATGGTTTCTTTTCTAGAACTTTGCCTGTTGGTATAATCATACACCAAGTTTCCACATCAGTGTAACTACAAACCGACGGAATAACACTTCTTCAGAGGTGCATTCAAACCATTAATCCTTTCCTCGTATTAAGACCATAATTATATTTTGCCACCACACAGCTCCACAGTATAAAAACACTGGATACTTCTGTCTTATTTTGGTTAAATTTGTATTTATTTTCATATTGCCATGGGAGTAACATAAAAATGGAGTTTCTTGATTAAAGCCAATTGCTTCTGCATCTTTCATGAAAACCTTTAATCTGTGTAAAATTTCCCCGAAGACAGTTTAGAAAATACTTGAAGTTCATTATCTGATGCGATATGGGAACTTGCCACGTAATGCTTCCCTATGAATTCTTAAAATAAGAAAATAGCTTTGTTCTCTTAGAGGCCAGTGGAAACGTCACTTCTACCTCAATTCATTGCATTTTATCACTGGGGTATTCAGGAAACAGGAGTGGGAACGAATTAAGCGATTGTACCAGCACTTTGGTTGAATTCAGAGTCGTTCAGACACTCTTTCTGAAACAATTGAAACCCGTCGTTTGTAAAAGAAATAGCTACTGTCGTGTGTTTCAGATTGCATGCCAGTGAGAACGTATAAAAGAAACCGAAGAATTATCGGAAATGATCAGAGATTACTTTTTCGGATAAGACAACAGCAATACAACAATAACAACAACAACATAAGCAAAAAGTATTCCCATTTACTGATGTGATCAGAAAAGGTGGGAATCACAATATAGAAATAGCAATTTGAGGGAAAAGAATTCCAGTTTTGATTATTATAAGAACCAAACTAGTTGCATCAAAGCCACCAACAGAATGTTCGTTCATCTGATCGTGCAATGGGTACATCCTTTTAATGTTTTGTACCAGATAAGGCACAGCTCACTCTGTTACAGCATGGGTATTATGAGAATTATTATTGTAAGGGATTTTGATGGTACGTGATGGCACGTGATGGCCTTATGGCATGATGACAGGAATGTTCCCAAATTGGTCGTCACCGTTTGACTTTAAGGGAAAAGTTCTCTGTTTTATCTTTAGATCTAATACCTTCAGGTGGAAAGGTTTCCAACTACCTCTAAATCTGACGACAGTATTGCGCAGTTTGAAACATTTCAATAACTTTTGAACCACAATTTGATATAAACATGCATATATACGTCAAGAGCGCATTAGAGGCCTTCCATTAAGTACATACGCACTAAGGGGTTGAGAGATGGGGGTCTGAATTCTACTACGACAAAACAACAAACACTGGCATTGTCTCTAGGTAAACGAGACAACCCCTAATCTTATTATCAGCAAGCAATTAAGGGGACATCTGTCATATTAATTGAGTGTGCATTCTTCTGGGAGTTAATCAGTAAGTGGTACGGTCTATTGGCCCTCTTTTAGCATAAACAAGTTCACTTCGCCTCCCACCGGGTACCGAGGCCCTTCCTCCCTCACACATCCCTCGATCTCCATCTCTTCTTTTCACCTTTTTGATGTTCATTAAAACAACAGAACCATATGGAGACAATGCATATGTCAAATATATAACTTCTTCGGGATTTCTCTTTTTATGATTTACTAATGAATAAACGCATTTTAAACCATAGGAACCCATGTTATATCCCCACGAAACTACTTAATGTAGGGTCCTTTGAAACTTGTACTGTGCAGATCTGTTAGGACGCTATCCTACATACAGATGCTATCCCACAAAAACAACCTAATTGTCACTCAACATCCATGTCAGGATGCTATCATGCAAACATTCACTAAAACACAAAGCACTTTGTCAGTTAGCAGCACCCATATGCTGCTAAGCTACAATCAAATGCTATCCAACAAGATGCTATCCCACCAATGAATGCTATCCTACAGATTTATGCTGAAAAATAGCAAACCAATTTTGAAGATTATTTAATTGGGGTTTGGAAGAGAGGTGTACTGCAAACTCCTAGAGGACATAGGACTAACCTTTTTGAATTTTCAAATATATAATTTATTAATGAAAATTAAATAACTTTTATTTTGCATTTTTTTCTGCATCAAAAGAAATTTGAATATTGATAACAAAATAAATTCAAGAAGCAAAAATAAGACTACAGTTGTTCAGCCCCTTGTCACTTCATAGCAGTGAAGGATAATAGATATAGATAAACAAACATCGGTTTGTTTAGAATAATAACTCACTCGTCTTAATTGATTCTCCCATTTGCAGGACATAAAACCTATTTTTGTATACCTAGTTGTTAGTTGTTGCACACAACCCTTTTTTCACAAATTCTGTCAATATTCTTTGAGGATTGTACTAAAAAGACGAAAGTTTCAGAAAAAGATTATTGTCTATCACCTCTCATATAGCGATTACTAGAAATTGTCCCTTGAATCATCCCGCCCCACTGAAAAATGCATATTTTCCATGATTTCT
This sequence comes from Lepidonotus clava, assembly GCA_936440205.1. NCBI lineage: Eukaryota > Metazoa > Annelida > Polychaeta > Phyllodocida > Polynoidae > Lepidonotus > Lepidonotus clava. Next base: position 38,864,731 of record OW387141.1, read on the forward strand.
CATCTTACATTTCCCTGAATAGAAAGCTAAAATTGTTAAGACAAAAATATACTATCTATTTTATTGGACATTTTATTAAAAAAAAGATAAGGAACTTAACGTTTTGGGGCATAATACATAAAAGACCTGACATCCCCTTTCAATCCTACAGAAAAAGTAACTTTGCTGTATAATACTTTTATATAGCTTTGTGCAGAGATGCTATCCCACAAATATTTGTGACTTAGCAGATCTGTTTGTAGCTTAGCAGCTTGTGGTGATGCTAATTAAGTCACAAAAGGATACTAAGCTACAAATATTTATAACTTAGTGTCTATTTTTGGAAAGATGCTATCCAACAAATATTTTTGGTTTAGCATCTGTTTGTAGCTTAGCATCCTGTGGTGATGCTATCCTGCAAAAAGTCACTAAACCACAAACATTTGTTAGATAGCATCTGTTTGTAGGATAGCGTCCTAACAAGGTCCCCTCATTCCCTTATATCAATCTTGACAAAAACTTAGTTCAAATGGATTCTATGTACAACCCTACTACTGATGGTTACTAGGAGGGACACAGTGTGGAGCAACGTGTCTGCACGTGCCGTCGAAACAGGGGCGATTTAGTAGTAGAAGTGTAACAAGCAGTAAATAGATGACACAGACAGTTAATCCGTATAAACTTTCAGGGACTTTGAATGTCATAAGCAGTGACTACCGGGCTGATAATAATTCTCAGAGTATGTCGTGGAAAAATATTTGCTGTAAGTGGGAAGCCGATTCTCTATACCCAACGTGCACATCTCAACCTTTAAGGGTAGAGTCTGCAGTTTGACGTATCAACGTTAAGACACAAGTTCAGCTCAAGCGTTAATGTTGCCTAAAGATTAATATAGCTCATAGTAATTGACTAATTAGCAGTACATAGGAATGGTTGTGAAGAGATATGAAATATTGAATAGCTAAAACGAGGCGGTTTATATATGTATATTATATTATGATATAATCGGACCGGTTATACATGTGCACGCGACGTCTTGTATGCGACGTCCTTTACACTACGGACAGTGCATGCATACACGACGTCGCCTGTATGAGATAAAATGTTTATGTGACATCCTCCAAAGTCCCATTTCTCTATACTACTAACATGTGTAAAATAGAACAGAAAAGATCATATGAATTCAATTATTCAACATGTGGTTAAGGGGTTGGACCATCTTAAGGCCTGTTTCCACCGAACGATATTTTGCTAAAGATTAAGAAAGACACTGAACGATCCACATATCTTTTGTGGTCGTTAATAAAATCATTCAGTGGAAACACAAATTCGGGGGTAAAGACATCTGTGAATGACTACAAACGACATTTCTGAACGACATTTGTGAACGATTCACCAACGACCAAATATTAAACCTGTTTAATATTTCTGGACGACAAATGCCAATGATTTTTCCAAGACCAATTAAAAGCAATTAAATCTATTGTTCCCTGACTTTTCTAACCTTTGTCGTTGGGAAAAATCGTCCAGATTGTCCAAGAATCGTTCAGAAATCAGTATTTTAGTCGTTCAGTGGAAACATTCCTTTGTGAAAGATTAAAATGACCAACGATTTTAATTTTTTTTAGTCTTTTGTAATTGCCAAGAAATTTTAATGAAAGTCGTTCAGTGGAAACCTGGCTTAACATTAAGAAAAAGGCGTGTCAGTACCCATTTATTATATATCTAGGAAAGTAGGCAGACTGGTGAATGACATGTCTGAAGTTAAGATAAAGGTTAATTTGGGATTACAATAATTATATCTTCGTGTCCCATAGTTATCTTTTAAAGATCTGACAAAACACGGATCTTTATGCTGACTTTCTTTCTCTAGCATATTTCCTCTGACGAGATTGCACAACTAAAATTTAACGTCTCACGTTGTTACACCAATAGGGCCTAAATATGACTCCTTGCAATACATATTTCTCATGTTTACTTTCCTTCGGTGAACGTCATTGCTTATTATTTGATTACCTTAACGATGCAATAATAAAAAGCACCGTTAGTAAGTGCCATTGAGTGTGGTGGGATTTCCGGGGGAGAATAACGAAGCCACTTTAACGCAACGTAACTAATCCGCTCTGGCTCCTTGGTAACGCCTCTCTTAGTCTTAACAAGTCCCCCTATTTAGTGGGTCAGTACAGAAGAACACACTTGTATAGTAATTAATGTATTAATGTATTAATGTTAATATATGACAGTCTATGGGATTTCCAGCCTTATGGAAATACATATTTCTGGCTCTAGAGCCTTTTTTTAGCTAAGAATCAAGAAAATAAGAAAAATAAGCTAAATTTATGCTAAAAATGAAATTTTCCATAGTTTTCATTGATTGTGAAAAATTTTAGATTTTCTCGCATTCCGTTGCCATGGTAACTGGAATGTTGATAGAAGGCCAAACCTGCTGATACTACTGCTATGCAAATGAGGGTTTCCATGGTAACCATGGAACAAAATTAAGTTTCCAAAAATTGAAATTCTGATTCAAGGGACTGCTTGACTATATTCTACAAAAAACAGATTGTCAATATCTTGAATAGAAAGGAAATGGCAGCGTATTTCATGAAATTGCATTTGGGATTTCAAATTTTGGCCCAGATTCTCAACATAATATTTTCATAAATACCAATGACTGGTTCATTCTACCATATTTAGCATATCTGACCTTTGCGACTTCAAATTAACATAACTTTTTTTCTTATTAGAATATTTACATAGTTCTTTCATTATTGGATTCCCCAAGACATCTTCCTTATTCAATAAACCAGGCCATAAGACTGCTTTTTGCAGAGTATGTCACTTATTCACATTCGACCCTAGAGTTAACATTGGGATAACCTTGTATCATTAGAGGATTTTAAGTAGTAAATTGGTTGCCAAATTCCTATATAGAGGATTTCGCTAGTATGTAATATCAGATATCAATCCTGTTTAGAAGTGTTCTGTTTTGACTCGTTGTCTTAAGTAATTTTTTTCTGAGACCCAGACCTCTGTAGAATAGTTAACCCCCCCCCCCCTTTCAATATCAATGGCTCTGTCCCTGAACCATATAACAATGAGCTTTAAGATGGCCCATAGGACTATATATAGGGATATTGGGGTAATCTGTTCAGGGCTTGTCAAGGGTTTGTTTAAAGTTGTAATTCAGTCCCAATTGACCAATTATGACTAATTTATTTCATTCATAGAAATATGACGTAGGTCCTATCGTGCAGATGAATTTGACGGACATCAAATGATCTATACATATGTCCAATAAAAAGCGTTGATAGCGAGGCGTGAATGAAGACATTGAATCAGAGCGTCAAATGTAGGCTGTATCTTGGTATTCTGGAGGGGGCTCCAGAGAAATTTCCGGATATTGGGCTTTTCCATAATAAAACGGTGACCCACTTTCCATATTAACGCCGTACCCGTTCCAGAGAAATTATGGAAAGTGGGTTCGGCTGGAAAGTTGGTCGCGCATATAATTATGGAAAATAATTATGGAGAACACAATTATGGAGATGAAAAATATGGAGAATCGAATTATCAGCTGTACTTTCTCAAGGTCACTAAAATTTCCCGTTTTTTTTCACATGACGTCACATCCGGTAGAGGTCAAATCGGCTGGTTCTCGGTTGAAGTGCGTAGTTATGGGTTTTTTAAGTTGTGGATAAGCACATCGTCGCTTGTTCCCGCTGTTTCGTTGTTTTAGCAATACAATACCTTGGACATCGGCGACGTCACGCCAGCTTGTTCACGGGTTGTTTACCGGTTTCACAGATTATCGACATTTATGTGGCTTTCGTTCGTTCGATCACCATGGTAAGTATTACTCGTATTATTACAACATTCAGGCATCTATTGTAGACAAAATAGATGTATGTGTAGCTACAAAATTTCCAGTATTTGTGTTGATTCGTGTCGATTACTGTCTCCCGCTAAGACCTCAGCACCCAACCGCTCAACCCCCTTCTCGTCAAAATGTATTTCGCGTAGAATTGTTTTTTCAAAGTATATTTAGCACCCGCCGACCTCCCTGTGACTCATAATTCTCAAATCTAAATATGGAAATGAATTCCTATACAGTTTCTATAATGTGGAACATAAAATATTGTATATCTTTTAATGATTGGTTTTTTTTCTCTTTCAGCCTAAGAAAAAAGAACCCGTCTCATCATCGGAAATAGCCGATGAAATAGCATCAGTAAGGGAACTAATGCAAGGTGCACGGAATGAGAAGGAGAAGCGCACATGCCAGAAAATTCTCGATGACCTTTTGGAAAAACATAGAGAAAAGAAATTCGCTTCACTACATGCCAAGTATCCGCAGGCCTTTGAGGAGGGAGAGAATGATGACCAAGATGACTCCCTTCTTTATGTGGACTCACCCCTACCGACCATGGTAAAAGAAACCAAAAAAGAGAAGGACAAGGACAAGAAAAAGATACATACCACAATGACAGAGGAGCAATTCACTACCCCAACAACATCAAAAAACAGGAAAATTCGTGGCAGACGGGCTACCCCCATAGACACTTCGATTGTTATTCCACATATTGAAGATGAGTCTAAGTGTGGCCAGAGCTCATCATCCGAATCTGATCATACCGACACAGATGACACTGAAAGGGGCAAGGGAAAAACCAAGTCCAAGGGTGCGACTAAGTCAAAAGGAAAACGAAAGGATTTATCCTGGTGCTCGTCCACAACCGAGGACGAAAATGAAACATCCAATGTGAAGTGGACGGAGGCAGAACTAGCTGCCGCATACACCACAGCGGCAGACTTCAGGTACGTATGAAAAATAACATAAATACACAATGACCATATCCATATAAATCACTAGATAAATAATTTATAAAACATTTAGGATAAATAAATTTAGGGCAAATGTAATACAAAATATCAAATGGAATCATATAAATATGGCTGATGCTAATTGGAATAATAAAAAATAAAGTACAATACTAAATGGCATAACATTAATTTTGAAAGTAAAGATTCCATAATCTTTCTTATTGTCCATAATTATTAAAAACTAAAAAATAAGTGTTTGTACTTATACAGGGACATAGTGTGTGGACGTTGGAAAGGTGACGATCTTCTGGAAAGGAACCGTCTAAAGAGAGAGGCATACAAGGCAATGATCGATCGAGTGAGGGCCATCGGTGGGCGTAAGAGGAGGAAGAAGCTTCTCTACTACAAGCTGATTAACTACAAATCAGACTGCCGAAAAAGAGTAAGTTCTTTACCTCCATTTCATCCAGTTTCTATTTTTCCATATAAACATATATAATATTCAGTTTATACCATTTTTTTTTACATAAGCATTATCATGGTCACCAGTCTTTATCAGGGTCTTTAGGGGTCATGTATGTGTAACTCCGCAGGTAGAATATATAGATACTCGAATGTATTCAGTAATGTGTCATGCGTTAATGTGTATCACACCTTATAAATTCTGGAATAAATATATTGACGTTAACACCTATTTATGTATGACAGGCGAAAGACTTGGCGAAACTGCAGAAACAGTCGGGTGGTCGGGGGATTACGGAAAAAGACCAACTTACGAGCCTGGAGGTGTTAGTGCTGCAGTTTTACGGGCCAGAGTGCTGTGGAGGTTAGTTTGATTCTTTATATTTATATACACCTTTTTTCTGTTTTTTTCCCCAATACTTTTGTACGGAAAATAAATTTGGCTGTATATAATATCTATGTGGCTGAACTGAATGTTGTGATCTTCCATAATGATTTTACTGAAATTCAGGTATATTTCGTAGGTGATAATGTCCACTCTGCCAGTATGTCCATGAGCACTGACATAAAGCAAACCACTGATTATTCCCTAAAAAACAATAACCCATAATCTAAAGTGAATTAAGAAAGTTATATTATACTTAACTGTCTTGATCTTATATTTGATACTACAATACCATGACATACCTTTATGTTTAATACTTTACAGTGATTCCCGGTTCGTGGAAAAGACCAATAGAGTCCGACGACACCTGCAGGATTGTATCCGCCGCCCACAAAATGGTCCAACGTATGGCGGAAGCAGAAAAACAACAGAGAGAGGCGATAAAGGAGTCGAAAGAAGACAGCAAAAGACAGGTCAAGGTGCAGGCAGAGATCTATGGTAAGTTAATTACATAAAAAAAATTGGAGGAACTCAATTAAACACTAATTCTTGCTTCTACGTGTACCTGCTGCAAAGCTATAACTAGTATGTCATCATATCTATATATATATACATGCTCTATATTATCTGATATGTGGGTGTAGGTATTATGTGTAGGTATTATATTCCATAATGTATATTATTCAGTTTATAAGTTATATACGTAACTTCTCCTGAAACAACTAGAAAGCATAGTGGAACAACATTTTCTTCCCCGCTTTAAAATTTGTCATATTTTATATGCTCTCCACATCTTCATTATTAGGAATTACCAAGAAGAGATCACTTCTGAAGGAGGAAGACGAGGGCTCACAAGGGGACGACGAAAGTGAGGAGAAAGAAGATGAGCCGAAGGAAAAGAAGCAGGTGACAAAGAAGACCGGACGGCTGTCCATGAAAAGGAAGAAGCCTAAAGTTGAAAAAGATGATACGGCTATCGTCATCAGTGATGGTAAGTGATAGACTAGGCCTAACTAGAAAGCATAGCATGTAAGCATAGTGAGTAACCATACATTAAAGAACATAATATAAACATCATCCAGCATCCATAAACCGGTACTGGTAAAAATGTGGTCAATAAATATGTTTCTCAAGGATGCAATAACCTGTTACTTAATAAATGGGGTATGTAACCTCTCATGAATGTGGTTATTATTATGTATTATCCATTTACCACATTAGGGGAAGACAAGAATGGTGAGAGACGGACTTCTCCGCGCATAAAAGCACGAAAAAAGGAGGAGGAGAAGAAGAAGAAGCTGGAAAAGAAAAAGGCGGAACCGAAGGAGGAGGCCCACGTCTCACCACTCTCACCCACCCCGCCACGAGCAGAAACCACCATCGGAGGACAACTGTCGCAGATATTCCCTCAAGATTCCGAAACAAAAAGACAGCTGTCTTACGGGGATGGTAAGTGTTCACTTTAATACATTAGCATAACTTTGAATATATTTTTGTCATCATAAAGTAGCAGTTCTATGTCTAACCTAAACTCGAATTATCATTGCTAAGGTAACAAAACAATCCCATAAATAGAATTATGGTGGTACACATTAAAAACACTACATTTATCATGTGGGGTTATAATTATAATGTATGGTCATTGATAAGGGAAGAAAAACATTCCATTAATAGAATTATTGTGGTACACGTTAAGAAAATAAGATTTATCATGTATGGTTAGAATTATAATGTTTGGTCATTGATAAGGGAAGAAAAACATTCCATTAATCGAATTATGGGGGTACACGTGTAAGCAAAATTATTAGAAAACAAATTCCATTCTCAGATTCTCCAGGAAATCTCCCAGATATATCCACCCCTCTGCCGAAGGCGTGTGAAAACATGGCACAGACAAACGAGTACCGTTTGTCTGCACAACAACCTGCCCAACCAAGTGTGTCTCCAGCACTGATCAGACGTGAGTTAATATTGAATTTATGCAAGTAATGAAGTTACAATATTCCGTCACAGAATTACTTTGACCCAGATAGAAATGCATTCTAACAAATACTATTGGTTATAACATCTACATATTATCCATTCTGTCTTTATAGGCCTTCTTTATAAATGGTTAAAATAATCCGGGGCCTGCGTTTGGCTAGGCTCAACTCAAGTCTGTAAGTCATAATTTTACAGAATATATAAATATGCTTACACCTACACAGAAAACACAATATTTATAGGCCTGCCATCCCGTCTGCGCCTAAACAAAAAGGCGCGTTTCCATATTTACCCACAATTCGCCCACAATTCATGTCTTTTATTATGGAAAGATGCAATATCCCAGACCGATATAAAAATAATACCGATCGAACTCTACAAATAGAGGCCCCATATTTTGAATATTTACAATAATATTAACATTATAATCTATGCAACGAGTTGTATTTCAAATATACGAAGCAAAACGCTGACACGATGGTGAGGCGCCAAAAAATATTTATAATATAGTTTATAGTCCACAGTTTAGGCACAGGCCTATAAATATTATCCGGATAAAAATTTAGAGTGCTATGACATGAGTGGGGTTTCTAACATTCATCTCACAGCACCCAGGTAGCTAGGGGCCTAAGGCCAATTGATTGAGTGCTCTGTACAAATCAAGGTAATGAATTGATTGGATGCACTACCCAGCTACCCGAAAGTACATTCCCATCTCTGAGTATATATACCAGTGCCTCTCTTTCACCCAACAGGAAAGGTGTCTAAACCTCACATGTAAGCAGTTATCCACTACTGCAGCACCAAACTCAGTTTTCGCATGAAAAAATAGCATTTCTAGGATCAATATAATATAAATAAGTTATTTTTGTAATGTGAAAGCTGTGTAAGTGGTAATTTCAGCGAATATTGAGCGAACGTTCGCTCGCCGATCGCTCGCTGAAGCTTGTGCCCGGCTTGCTCCTCTCTTTGTAGAGTTCGATCTGGACGTAAGCGCTGTCGAAATACGTAACCGGCTGTCCCCGGCTTGCGCCTCTCTTTGTAGAGTTCGATATCAGGAAAATATTTATAGGCCTGGACGTAAGCGCTGTCGAAATACGTAACCGGCTGTTCCCGGCTTGCTCCTCTCTTTGTAGAGTTCGATCTGGACGTAAGCGCTGTCGAAATACGTAACCGGCTGTCCCCGGCTTGCGCCTCTCTTTGTAGAGTTCGATATCAGGAAAATATTTATAGGCCTGGACGTAAACGCTGTCGAAATACGTAACCGGCTGTTCCCGGCTTGCGCCTCTCTTTGTAGAGTTCGATCGGTATTATTTTTATATCGGTCTGGGATATTGCATCTTTCCATAATAAAAGACATGAATTGTGGGCGAGGTTTAGGTTTTCTACAATATACCACAATTGTATTATGTTAATATTATCTTAAATCATTTGTATTACATTTTCCAGTGGACATTGAATCCGGATTCAAGACGCTGGGGGCTGCGATGCGGAACCTCAAGACGGATACGCGAGTAATAGCTCGAATTGGTGAGGAGACCACTGTCATAGCAACTGATATGAAGTCAGTAGCGCAACAGTTCTACGGGCTCACAGCCGAATACGATAACGTCCACTCGGCCATCTCGTGCGTGAAGTCGGATGTTAAGCACGCCAAACAAGATTTAGTCGAAGTCAAGGTGTGTAGTGAGACCGCAAAAAATGATACCCATGTGCTGAAAGGTCAACTGGGTATAGTGACATCCGACGTCCAAGACGTTAAGGTGGACGTCGCAGGTTTTTCATCAGATGTCCATGCCCTGCAGGAAGACGTCACCCTTATAAAGAACGACATGCAGGACATCGAAACTGACCTGCGAACAGTCAAGAAAGATGTTCGTAACACCAAAGTCGCTATCTCCATCGTCAGTGGTGACTGTAAGAACATTCAACAAGAACTAGTACGCCTTCATACCAAGCTTGATATTCTCTTACAGCGATCGCCAGAAGTTCTTGGAGAAGTCACTCTAGATGTAGATGTCAAAGACGAGGATCAACAGAATGACGTCAATGTGTCGGTCTCTTCACCTCTTCCCACATCAATCAGTGTGCCCACAACAGATAGTGTGGAAACAACACATAGTCAAGCTGCTCAGCTGAGTGCGCTTCCTCCTCTGGCGAGGAATGTCGTGTTTCCTGCGCTTGCGAGGGATGTTGCCGCAGCAGTTCTGGCAGAACCTGTTACTACTTTGACTGGATCTTCTTGCGCTACATCGACTACTCGGTCAACACTACAAACACCAGATGCCAAAGCAATGTTTTTTATCACCGCACCTGGGGGCGTCACTGTTACAGCATCTTCTACAGTCACTACTGAGACTCCACCTTCTATTGTGGCCACATCCACAACGGCATGTGGAACTTTCGCAGGATCTTCTCCCGTGACCGCTACAAATGTGACCCCATGTGCTAGTGTGACCGAACCTGCTAGTACATTTGCTAGTGCCACATATCCTCCTGTGACTGAATTTGCCCCATTTACTCCTCTGACTTTATCTGCAGGTGCATCGACATACCCTCCCACTCATGTTGACAATCCTCTGGTAAAAATTACAGAAGTACCTCCAGATACTGTGGCAGACGTGACGGCCATAATTACAGAAGAAGTGGTCGAAGTTGTGGGGGAGGTATATGCTGAAACAATTACAGGTAACCCTGATTTGATGGCAGTAGATGGTGGGGCTGATGGTGAGGCGGAGTCGTCAGTTAAGCCTCAGGATGCACAGAACGAGGATCATGCACAGTCTCCAGTAAACCCAAAGAATGCAGAGAACGAGGATGAAGGAATGCCTTGGCCCATACCCCCTGCAATGCAGGTGGCGAGAGAACTGCCACGCCATGTAACACGAAGTGTGGAAACTGACAGTGATGGTAGTACGTGCGGTACACGCCGGTCAAACCGGCCAAGAAAGCCCACCAGAAAGATGAAACGTTAACAAAGTACATAATAGTGAGAGTCAAAAGATAATTAATCTTGAGTGACCCTGATCCAGTCGATGTAGCGCAAGAAGATCCACGTAGTAACAGGTTCTGCCAGAAAACAGTATTTTTTGTATTCACGTTAAATGTGGGCGTTTCTTTGGTATCTGTCTCAGACAAATTACTGAAGATTTCTCTAATTGAACCGCATATTATATATATTTAGAACTTTTGTCTCTTTCTATAATTGAGCCGCACATGCAAGGTGTATGAAGACTATGATTCGAAATATATATTTTGAACTTATGACTGTTTCAACGTAATCAAGGCATTCCTAAATTGTATAGGCTGCTGTTTAGAGTTTACTGTATAGGCACTACTAAGTACTGTATGTCTGACGTCATTGTCTATTTCCTTAATTTTATTTATTTATTTTTTTTCTGTTCTTAAGATTTCGGGGACAATGTGAAATGTGGTTCCCAATAGGTAGTTGTGGTTGGTTGTATGCTTCTCTCTTAAGACTGTTCCCTTCACCTTTGTGGTGCGGTGCTAAGTAGATTAGAAAAAGTAAATTGTATGCATATGAAGCTTTTGAAGTCCATGTGAACGCGATGTATAAATGATCATCACATAGTTGTATATATATTGGAATATATATATATACATTTATAAGCACACATATATATATATTTGTATCCTTCTCTCTTATATATATAGACATAAATATATATATATATAATCCAATATACATAATGGTGAGATTATCGCAAACTGTGTTACAGATGTTTTGAAAGGTTACCGTTTCAGAAAGTTACATGTTCGTTTATCGTTTTTTCAGGAAGGTTTGCATGTAAAATCATGTTGTGTATTACAGGGCAGTATCATAATTAACAGCCAAATGTAAAACTTGGGATTTATAGGAAGGACCCATTTATGGGACGATTTATATGGAAAGTTGTGCGTAAAGATATAACACCTTCTCCTGCATATCTCTGTTCAAAAATCGTCTGTTGAAGAAGAGTGGGTTATTGTCACATTTAGAGCTTTTAGATAATAATAAATAGAGCCTATGTCAATTGAAGCAGATGGTAGTTCCGAAAAAATAAAAATAAAACCTAACTACAGCCCAATAATTGTCTTAGTCCTAATATTTATGGGAAGGTTAGAATTCTCTAAAGACGTGATAGTAAGAGTAAAACAAATTCGAGATTACAGTTTAATGGTGAAAACGTAGCTTTTATTACAAAACATGTACCAAATAACAGTTCATCCAAAGTGATTTAATCATCGCATTGCATAATCACAAAGGCATTCGAAATTGATTGATCTTCATGTCATTTCAATTAGTTCAGCTTTCGATCAATTAAAGATATACTTCACAATCAGTAAATCACGTCATAGATTGGTACTTGTAAGTGGTTAGAAATATTAAATCAAACAATCTAATTTCATAGAGTATACTAAAATTCATCTCCATATTTCACTGCATCTATATCCCGTCATAAATCAATACTTGAAAATGGTTACAAATTTTGAATCACACAATCTAACTTGATAGAGTATTCCATAATTCAGATCATTTCACTGTAAAGTACATTCCGACATACAATATTTCATCCATTGAAGAGTTGCTGTGTCAAACTTTCAAATTACACTTGTTTAGAGTATTCCATAATTCACATCGTTGAACTTCAAGTAAATGCCGATCTGAAATATTTCATTAAATCATGATAGGTACATGATTCAAAAATTGGAGAACACTTCTAACAACAAGACAAAGCTTCCATAATAGTTCAAGGTAGTTGATAAAATGCATCCAATTAACTGTAAGTGTAATGTCAGCACGATTTTCTTTGTTTTTTTTAACGACGGCGTCTTTGACGGAGTGTTGGGCGAGGGCCACCGTAGTTACGGAAGATGTACCGTGCCCTTTTCGCAAACCCTTCACGGTAGAGTGCAGACTTGGTGTTCTGGCGCAACTGTGGATCACCAGATGCCCCTTCTGTCCTTCTTGCGCGTTCAGCCTGCCGCATAGAGAGCAGTATGCGTAGACGCGCCTCCTCTTGTATCAGGTCTTCCATGTCAGGGTCCTTGTTCTCCCCTGGTCTTATTGTGCGCACCCCCCAGTCGATGCAGAGGTTGTGGAGCGTACAACAAGCCTCCACCACCCAAGACGCACGCAGCGGATCGAACTCTAGCACGCCCCCACCCTGTTTCGACAGGCATCTTTGGAAGTAAACAAATGATTTTCTTTTAATTCATGGGGAACAAATAGAAATTAAGATTTTTTTTAATTTATGGGGAAAAGAAAATGGAAGGGCAAAGTATACAGTTTTCTTGTTTTTATTTTAGGAAAGAATACTATTCTATTCTATATTAAGTAACAGAAAAAAACAATTTATACAAACCTCCAACGCATCTTCAGTTGGCCGATCGCCCTTTCAACTGAGTTGCGGGCGCTGATGTGCTGCATCTGGTACTTCAGCTCGTGCCTCGGTAGAGTCTGAATGGTTTGGTGTTTGAAGGGAGTCAGGACTTGCGGATTCAGACCATACCTATTTTAAAAAAACAAATGTGGAAAAGAATTAATGAAAGCAACTAATAATAGAACTATATATACTATATATATAGAACTTTATTGTAATTTTTTTTTATGTCGGTGGGTTTGATTTAAGTAGAATATGTGTCATATTTAGACAGTACTTTTTTTACATTATACCTAATACATAGCTATATATATATACAAGTTATTGAACGAACCCGCTGTCTCCTAAGAGGAAATAATCCCCCAGACGGTCCGTTCCCAGGATCTCGGCGCCGAATGTGGAATGCTCAAGAATGTACTGGTCATGGTTTGAGCCTGCCATAGAGGTTTCCACAAACGTGAAGCGTTGTTCGTGGTCTGTGACCAACTGCAAGAAACATATTTATTTTCATTTATGGAAGTAATGGAATATATGCTTTCATTTATGGTATTGCGAAGCGTTTCATAGGAAAAAGGCTAATTTGAATTATTATTATTTGTTTGTATTGTAGACTGCTTTTAGAAAGTTTTCACAATTTCAATTCTATTACTTATAGAGGTATTTATTTTTTTTGGGGCGGGGGGGGGGGGGGGGGGGGCAAAACATACAAAATCATTATGGAGAACCCACCAAGCAGTTAAGAGAGTGGTAGTAATGGCGGTTCACGTAGGTACCCTCGTTCTTCTCAGGACGTCTTATGGGTACATGAGTGCCGTCCATGCACCCAATACAATCCTCCATATTGAACCTCTGACAGAACCGAATTGCTGACTCGTGTAGGTCATCTTTCTAAGAAAAAAACAAAATAGAATAGTATGGAGTTAGTATATATAATAGGAAAGGTTATTTGAGGACACGAAGTATGCATTTAACCTACATTTTAGTTCTTTCTCTATATAACATTACTGTATATATTAATTAATACTAATGAAGGTTATTACCTTTGGAAAGGAAATCACCCCGGTCCTGCTCTTGTATACCAGGAACTTCACGAACTGTCTTACGGCCCTTGAAACACTAGATGAGCTGCATCCACCTTGGGTGTCACGTATCACTTTGAAGCTTGCCCCGGTGGCAAGGAACCTGAGTGCGTAGCACACCTGTCAATATATATATAAAAACAGATTTAAAAAAAAGGATGAACAAACAAACTGAGGATTATTTTTTATATTATATAATATTTTATTATATATATCTATACCTGTCTATGGTGATTCAAAAAAGCAACTAATGCTATTACTTTTAACATTTTTGGATTGGTAATGCATAGATATGGACTACTACTAACTGCAAGTCTTATATCATAATATATAAATGCTGATATATATATGCCGATAAGATTGCATGATATACTTTACCTTGTTGAAGACTGGTATGGGCCTACCCCTCCCACTGCCTTTGGTGTCGCAGAAGGGGCTTGCCTCAAATTCCTCTGCTAGTTTCTCGACCATATCGGGTGGCAGTCTGTAACGTGCTTCAAAATCACGGGGCCGAGGGAACTCCACCCTAGGGTCGATTCTTTCTTTGTAGATTCGAGTTGATTTACACCGCTTTCTCCCTCTTCCTGGCTTCATTCGCTTTGCAGGCAGTAGGGCTGAAGGCAAAAGCCATACCTTCAACTCCTCACACCGAGCGGACACGGACATCCGATTCTTAACTGGGGCCATTCTGAAAGAAAATAAACGAAAAACTTTGAATATTATATATCATGTGATACCTATAATGTTAGTGGAACCTACGGATGTTAGTAGGGATTCATGTTTAGATCTACCACCCCTAAAAAAACAATGAATAGCATGTGCTCACCTCACTTGTGTGCTCCAACGTCAGTTGAAAACTAGCGCCAAGAACTGGGGTAACTGTAAAACATTAATTATGAACAAAACAAAAAGTCGAAAAAGAATTATGGAAGAACTATCCATAATTATTTTGAGTTCCCGACACCGATGAGTGATGTCGGCAAAACACGGCTTTTCACAATTATCCGCGGTTTCCATAATGTTTTCCATAATTCGAAAATTTTTCTCTGAAACGGCTTTTCCCAGCCACAATTACCCGGAACTGCTCTCTGACTCGACTTTAATTATGGAAGACGAAATTAAATATCCGGAAATTTCTCTGGAGCCCCCTCCTGGTGTTCCCAGACCAAGCGCATTACCCCTTACATCAAAGAAAGATCAAAAGGAGGAAAAACCTTAGGGTTTATTGACAGGCTGCTTTAGAACGTTGTTTCGATTATTTACTCTTGCCAAAATTCAAAAAGAGTGTCTGGTTTGAAATAATGGTGTAGTGGTATATACTATAGACACTATAATGGTAGAGCTAGAGAACCCAAACAGTTATGGTCTGATGATTGATAACTGGTATCTAAAGCTCTATCTAAGGGGGTAGGGTCAGGCTCATTCAATAGAAAATAGCATGTGTACTCCCATAAAGTTATTAGTTTCAGGGGGAAAATCATAACCAATCTAAATCCGCCTAAATGTGCTTTACCTCACCCATGGTAGGTACCCCCGATCCGATGTAGGCCTACACGAAAAAATAAACGTAAAAATCACAAAGTACGTACACACAATTCTGCAAAACTGATGGCCATCGATAGTTGGCGCATGCGTTGCGCCCACACAGGTTAAATAATATCAGTCCTTGACCGGCATGACGTCACTTCCTTCAACTCGCACAGTGGCCACTAGATGTCAGTGCGCAGTAAAAGTAGATTTACTGAGCGTCTCACCTGCCATTTACCTCCCCCTCCAGTCTGCGTCATAATTCTCCGACTCTGTGATAAATGGAAGAATTATTGTCCCTGCAAATGAAAATTTCGTGTTTGCCTTCCTGAAAGTATAAAGAATTCTAGCAATTTCTTGTTATTTGGATGACGGCCCACAGACTTTGCCAAGGAGTATGCATATGACTGCTCAGTCATGGCAAACACCTGACCTTTTACTTTAAAAGAGGGCCGGCAAGTGGATGCAAAGTAAACATACTAATTCTACAGCCGGCGCGAAGCTTGAGATAACATGATTTGAAACTCTTATGTCTACAAAGGCAATCGAGTCTCTTTCCTAAGTAGAGGATTATACGCACATAGGCCTAAAATATCTAGGCTTATCATAACAGGTGCTCATGTTGTCAAAGAGAACAATATAATTATACTTGGCCTGCTGATTCAACTCAACTCAGAGTTGTCAGTCTACATCAAATCAAACATTAGCTCATGACGATCTTGTAAACTTTGAGATTCTAATTGGTTATAAGATGGATGACTTGCTCTTTAAAATGACAAGGAATTATATTTTGTAGGCCTAAAATGATATCTGTTTAAAAAATAACCCTCATAAAAAAAAATTCTCCTTATATTGCCATGTTCTCACTAGTGTCAAAGATTCTTTTCATATAAGATAGAAAAAAGTTATGCATGGTCGGATCCAGGAAGTTAAATGGATCCTGATTCCCTCTCCCCTTTTGGAAGGGACCCAAACTAGGCAAGGAGGATAACAAACTAGCCATATGTGCACAAAAGGGCATCATTTTGGTACTAAGTTAACCTATATGCTCCTCCCCTTTTGGAAATCCCGAATCCTCCCACGCTCTGTACATGGACATATTCTGATGCCGCACACATAGCCTAGAGGGGGTGATTACTGATGATATGAGCGGCCTTAAGCCAGACCAGGCGGATCAGGGGAATGCCTTGGGGCCACATAAGATGATGTACCACGCTACTGAACTGCTGTTGAGATTACCACTTGACTTCTTCCCAATTGGCACCTTTCTATAATACCACTGCAACCCTAGACGCTACATCCATGTTTACGTTCTTTCTATGCCTACTCTTGTTCTTTACACAACCTAGCATATTCAATCAACCACAAAGATGATAAGAATACGTCGTAAAGGATATTCTGAAATACATTAGCAGCAAAAGAACACATTGCTAGTTCCTTAGATATATCTGATGAAGCTGCCTATTCTATTGATTTGCCTGTCGGAGTCTACTTCCCCAGTTCCTTTTAGTTGATGTTAGCTCCATCACGAGTTTTTATCAAAGCCAATCTTCTCTCCTTGTTAGCAGCATTAAGGAAATGCTGATATCTCAGCTTTTATTTCAACATCATAATATGATGTTATCTATATATATATATATATATATATATATATAACTTGCAAGGATATAAGGAGTAAGATCTGTGCAGCAAGAAGGCATGATTAAACAATTTGATTATGCTTTATTTTGTAATTCTTTAGATATTGAGTTGAAAACTATACCTTTACTTTGTAGTAGGCAGGGAAGGGTTGGGGCCCTACCCTCCTTTCGTAAATATTCAAAAAATTCAAGATCAGTCTCTTAGTGTTAACCTTAACAGTAGAAACTAACATTTTGCAAATTCAAATAACTAGAAAAATTATTGGACCTATCATAACGTGGACTGACATGACCGGTTCATTTCACTTTCCTTGCCTGAAGGGATCCAAAAGTAATGTTATGCCTAACTCAAAGGTGACACAATTTCACAAATACTAATAACTTTTATGAGATTATGGTAAGAAAGAATGTATGACAACTGGCTTAAACACAATACAAATACATATGTAAACTGTTTTTATTGTTCAATCTAGATCTCTACGCAGCTTTAACTTTTTAATTTTCAAGACCAATACCTCGCCATTCGCTCAGTCTAGACCCTTGAATTGCACTATTTTGAATATTTCAGTTTACATAATTTTGTCTCTTTTTAACACCTGGTTATGGTTCCCTTTAAACAATATACATGGTTCCTTCTCATACATAATGCAGCATAACCGGTACATGCAAAGACGCAAGTAACACGTGAAAAGCAGTAAGGAGTTGGGAAATCGTTGAAAGGTGATCAAAAATGGCAAACGGCCTCTGCAAATACTGAACGAAATGTAGACCTCACAGTTGGGGGTTGCATACAGTTTAAAGAATTACACATGTTACATTGAAAATGACTTAATCAATCATTCAACTATAAATCTTTGTCAATTTGAAACACATTCGATTAAAGATCCAATAACAGATCAAGTGGTGCTGATTAGATATGAACGGAAGACCTGCAGGCAGCCCACGCACTTTAAAAAGTACCTTGTACAGCTTTTCTTTTCCAAGCACCGTCGTATAGGCCCTACATAGGCGAAACTAAACGGCGCCTGACAGAATAGACCCAATTGCTCCACACCTTGACGACAACATTTAGATTGAATGCACGGCCGTCTCAAATTGACAGCAATTAAAAAGTGATGTATGCCTATGTTCTGACGTCCAATAGACTTTAATGGAGATTACTTTAGCCCCTTTGTCTCAGTATTACGGAAACAGGGGCACGATCATTCAGTCCTATCCGATCAGGGTCCCTTATTTCCCCCAATTATCGCCCATCGTCCAGGCAGACGACTTCTAGCCTCTTGATGCTGCTGATCTATTGTTCTTGGTTTACACCATGGTTCACCATTCAAACCCATTTGTTTCCTATTGTTTCAAGGAAAAGTAGTTTTCCAATAATCATTGCATCTTCTGAACTGTATTAGGAGGAAATGAAATAGAAATGAGCGCTTTGAAAAAATAGAACAATATTACATATATTTAGGTTAGCATTTCTTGTTATGCTGTATTACAGTATGTGCACTATAACAAGAATTGCCATTATATTCAGCGTCTTTTAAAAATAGTTCAGAAGAAGCAAACATGGGTGGCATTCTGTTCCAAACACTATGTGGAACTCCAGATGGTTTCATATGGTGAGCTAGCTCCCAGATTACGAATACGTGCCATGTGTGTAATGTATAAATTCAATGCTATCCATTTTTTACATTATGCAACATGCATGATTCTTTTTCTCTTACCTCTAAAGCCCTTACTATAACAGGCTACTTTAAAACCGGTTATCTTGTTCGTTGAATATATATTATGGTTAAACGGAAATAAAAGCGATGATAATATCATGTTAAATTCAAAAGGACACAACGAACTGTGAAGATAATGGAATAAAAGATCCTGGCCCCTATAACATAGGCCCTATGTCATTCATTTGTAAAGTCGTCAGAATAAGAAGTTTCAAACACAATGCTTTTATGTTTTGTAGCATACAGTTCCTCTGAGTGTATGTGATAAAATGTATTACGCTCATAATCCCGCCCTTAATCTTTGCCTTATCATCTGCTTTCTTTCAGTTTATAATGCAGAAGGTGGGCGGACTGGCCCTAGGCCTGATTCTAACAGTACTACTATGTCAATGCGTTGACGCTAGGAGGGTCGACTGCACGTAAGTAATAGCCTGCGTTCTCTTTGAATTATTTATCACTTTGAAAATCGTTGGAGGTCCTAATTATTTAACAGTGATAAGTAGGTCTTTATCTGTGAAGGACGAATAATACGATTCACCCTGCCACTGTTGGACCATACATGACGTATTGTAAAGGTAGAGTTATTCGATCTTATTCACTGTGCTTGGACGATCATCAGCAATATTCGACCGTCAGTTAAAGGGAGACAAAAGCAATATTTAGCTTAAATGTGACAAAAGTTTGACAACCTAAATAACTATAGAAATACATTCTAAGAGCCTAACCTTAGCTAGTGGTACAGTTTAAACCATAAAAACTAACTTTGATTTAACTTGAATTCAATAAACATCCTGTCCATTCTGTCCATAGATAACAATGTTTGTAAACAAACCAATTTTGGTGGGTCACCGAAATTGACAAGGGGCATGTTTTATTGCATTTTGGTAAAGTTAAAGCCTGCTTTTATAGTCTATATTTCATCATGGGCCTAAGTCATGGTCATAGAGTGTATTTCAATAGGTTTTACATTTTGCCGAATTTAGACACAATTTTGCTTTTGGCTCCCTTTAAGTCCTTCAAAATGAAATATAAAGCAATAGTTCTTTAAACCCAAATCTGAGTCTTCTAATCTATTTCAAGTACATCTTTTCAATCTTTAGGCCCGAATGTTTCTTGTCTATTTTCGGGAAGTCATCTATTTGTGCCACAATTTGCGTGACGCTTCTACCAATTTATTACACAGGACGTGTAAGTAATATATGGAAATTGGAATATGGGGCCTATGGCAAATGTACAGGATGTAAACAATTTCATCTCACCATTCAAGCGATCAGGGATAATCTAAAAGGATTAGAAAATAGTTAAAAACTACCAGAAATGGCATTCCCATTGAGCAAAGCGACTCGAAATTAATCAGAAAATTGCTTGAGAAATAGCTAACAATCTTAGATATTGGTCGCTATAGCAATCTGTAATTCAACCAGAATATTATTCGTCGCATGGCTCAGCGGGTTCCCACTTTTGATATACGCAATGTCATAAATAGTGATAGACTTAGTGCAGTACTGCCTTTTTGGGTAACATTTCCCATATTGGTTTTGCAATATCCGTGACATTTTAGCAACATGACAGTAGTACAGGGAAATGGCAATTTGGGGATGGCCGAGTTTATATCCCACCAAGACACTTACTCAACAATATACCATTA
Organism: Lepidonotus clava; assembly: GCA_936440205.1. NCBI lineage: Eukaryota > Metazoa > Annelida > Polychaeta > Phyllodocida > Polynoidae > Lepidonotus > Lepidonotus clava. The sequence goes on from OW387141.1 coordinate 38,885,360, forward strand.
GCAGTTTTATAAACAGATGTCTCACCCGTCACGAGAAAATGAAGTTAATACTCGCTGTCTACGCAATGTTGTATGGAACCAATCGCTTTTGTGCAAGATTATGACCAAACTATGTAAGGAATGACCTTCAATGTACATTAAATGTTAATAAAAGGTCATTGGTATTATAACGTCACCTGTCGCTGGTCGGGACAAGCTTTGCTCATTCCCCCTAAGGATAGACTTATGCGGTATATCTTGAAAACAATTGTGATAATAAATAATTTTTGCCTCACACCATATACTTTACTAACATACGATTTTATGGGGACATACCTGCCTTGGGCAGGGATGGAAAGATTCTTTTTATATGCAAACATATAGCAATTTTCATAAAATTACTGCCCGCCAAAGTATTTAACCCCAAGATGTCATGCATATATGAAGAATAGGACGTTTCAATAAATCAAGTTTTCTTGCAAGCAATGTGACTGAATAATTATGTGATTCAATACAACCCAAGAAATGAAATTCATGTTCAATTGCCTATTTTCTTTTTATATCTGTGAAAAAGCACACGTGGCCAAAAATCTACGTAAACGTCAACAATTAAATATAATTGCTCTGCAACTTGAATTAATTACCAACGTTGATAATGACTTGTGAGTCAAACCGCCAGCAGAGCAATTCAACCTAGTTTGGAGGTAGAATAAAGTAGTGCAATCTGTTTCCGTTCCTGCACGCATTCCTATTGGTTATAAGGCTCTCGAAGCTCATCACCAGAGAACACTTTTTGGGATGTCACATGGCAGTCCCGGCAATTAGTTTTGAGTCATTGAGGGCCGCGTGGTTTAGGTTTACATGGTGATTTTTGGCTCGCGGGCGGTGGAATGCCACAAGAAAGATAACGGTTTCTTGCTTGCAGTGAACTTTTACCAGGTCATCAGCTGATCACTATCATAAATTGGGCTTGAGGAATGCTTACCTCTGCTTTTTTACGTCTACTAACGTAAAAAGCAAGTAGAAATCGTTCAACCAAGCTCTTGGGAATTTGACCATAGCCTCTAACGTCTTAAGGAGGGAATTTGCCAATAAAATGTTAAAAGTCAGAGCCTCATTAATTTGCCAATAAAATGTTAAATGCTAGAGCTTCATATCTCCAAGAGTAAAATTCAGAACCCTCTTTAATGTAAGGCCAAGTCACCAGCAATGTTTATCAAAAATTACTTTCCAGTCATTCTTGATTTATTTCAATCCATATTTCGACTCGTTTATTCATTTACAATTCTCAAACCTGACTTTGACACAATCAAATAACGTTCCCGCATCGCTGGTTACTATCAATCTAACGTAATTTTAACGGATTTGAAGATGTTACCACCAGCAGCCAGCCACGGCCGGCCACTGATTTCCGGCGTTAGACATTGCCAAGCTAATTGACACCGATCAGGCTGTTTTTGTAGGAAATCAAATTAGGGCGAGGCCGACTAATTGTCTTAATCAACACGAGAATACGCTTTAATCAACACGAGAATACGCCGCATGTCCCGGGGACGTTTGCCTCTGCAATCGGAAGTCGGAGAATCAGAGGTTGTCCCACTTTTTGACACATTTAATCTCCCGTCATACAATATAAAATTGACGACGTCTACAACATGACAGCCGTGGGTGCCGTCTTTTTACATACTAGGAATTACCCAGATAATTTGCGACATTACTTATTTAAGAACCGATGCAAAATGCACTAATTGTTTTTCTTATTTCCGTTTACTCCATAAGAAAAGTGGGGCAGTAGCACAACCCAGTATTTATGTGTTATACATAGATGTGGATAAGACAGTCCAGATACTCCCAGATGAATAAAATTCTATGCATCATGTAACCTCCTTTATGTTCATGTCAAACGCCCTGGGTTCCAAACTTCCATGTAATTGTTTTTACTGTTGATCCTATGACCCTGTTCCTCAAGGCATTAATTCCTTTTGAGATTCACGCCCACATGCGCCCACATATACGCCCACTGCGTCTCTGGTATACTAGTACATCATTTCACGATTAAAAAGGTTGGCGTTGTTGTATGGTCATTACCTGTTGCAGTAAATATTTGCAGCGTTACTAGCAACTTTTGAGCCATTGCATTTTTCATTCGAAAAGCAACACGGATAGATCATGCACAGAAGCATAAATGTACCAACCTATGGCTAATGTGGGTATTAATCCTCACTTCTATTGGTGAAGTCAACATTTATTGTATACAACATGTTAATAGAGTGCAGCTGTAGTATGCAAAACAGTGAAGTGGGGAAGTCCGCACCGTTAGGATACACTGCTTCAGTATATATTTGAAACAAATCGATTAAAACAAGACCTATCTATAGACTGTCATGAGAGGTCGATTAATTTTCCACGTGGCGGTTAGCAATTACGCTTCTAATTACGTGGTGTTGGAGAGGTGGACGTTCTGGCAGGGTTCCAAAAACAAGGGTTAAGTTTAATGAAAGTAGACATTTTCTAGATAAGAAGGCAAAGTGAACCACAGTGATTTCCCCTCAAGACATCAAGCTCTAAATCACACCAACAGTCTCCTAGGGATCTGGGCGCGTGACGTTATGAGTGTTAGCGCATGCGCCCTCACCCCACCGTGCCACCCTGTTGCAATCTGTTGTCGGTGTGCTATTGGGAATACATGGCTGGGATGTTAAGCTTTAAGTAGGGTGTTTTAGCAGTAATACTCAACATGCTTTTTACTTCAATCCTTAAATCATTTTGGTGTCTAGGGAAATTAAGACATTCAGGATGAATTGTAAGAAGGAAAGTGAATGACCGATTACGCTAATCATTCACATCACAAGCACAGCTTCTATATGTCTCACTGGACTAACACAACGACATTTCCGAATCGTTATTTAAAAAAATACTAATCATGTATGATCGGTATGTTTTGTATGTCTGCTGAAGTACATTCAAAGCAAGGCTCAGGAGAACCGGTACTCATCTGTTTATTGGGTTGAACGCAATTTATTATACTATGGACAGGCAGAGGTATTATAAACACCTATTCAAGCTGTGTCAAGACAGGTCATTGAAAACGTTTGCCTTTCTATATAGGTATGTACATAAATCTGCTTCATTATTTAACGTAATGAGCATACATTTATGTGTTTTGTACCTGTGTTTTTGTTATCGTACATATGTACATAAGCCATTATTCTAAAAACAGTTTCAACCAACAACTTTCCACTGCATAATTTATAGTTAAATATGTATAAGATGGTATATTTAGCACAGATTTGGCTCCATGATCATCCGTACCCATTTCTCCCGGCCCCGTTCCGAACATTCATTACATTTCAAGCCCTCTATAAGGTGCTTTAACAATGACATAAAACAGGGTTAGGGCCAGTCTAGGTAGGGCGTCGGTTATGTCGATAGGCAATGACTATGTAGGAGACGGCAATAGCAGTATTTATTGCACATCGATCATTAGACAGTCAATAGTCGCCCCTTGTGATAACCATCATTAGGGACGAGAAACAAAGTCAATCATGGATTGCAAAATGGTTTTAGGCAGAATCAACAAGGAACAGACCCGTGGGATACGTAGGAGTGTTTGAATAATTCAAAACCCGATTTTCAGGATTGAAACGCAAGGTTGGGGCATCATTTCTGCCATCCCAAATAATGTACTTCGATTATTTAGTTAGACAAGCTTGGCTTAAGGCATATCCAAGCCTTTCTGTCCAACCGTGGTAACGTTAACCCTCCAAGAATCAAATACGAAAATAATTTTCTCGGCTTGACTTGTCTTTAGGGGAAAGGAAAAGGCTTTTCCCAAGGAATACTCATATGTTTCGATCGCCGATTTTCGTGTTCTTTGGTCCTTGCCATTTGGTATTTAAGGTACTTTAGGCAGAGCAAAACAAAAGTATTTGTTGCTGATAATTCTAGGAGAAGTAAAATTAAGGTGTCTGTTCAATTAGAATAATAGGGTATCAAATTACCATAGTACAAATACCCAAAATACCTAAATTTTTCAATGTTTTTCCATATAATTTTTCTCACAAACGGTGAATATTTGATATTTTGGTTTGAATATTTACTGATAGTTAAATGCTAAATATTCAAGAAGTTTCATGAAAATTCCATCGGTACTTTTTTTCACAGAGAAAAAACTGATATTTCCCATTGAAATTAATGGTAGAGATCAAATTGTTTATCAGGCTGTTAGACTGAAAATTGTTTATATTGTTTCTATATATTCCTTTATATAGAAGCTAAATCTCCTACAAATTTGCAGCAGATTGCATTGGTAATAAGAATTTAAGCCAAACACCCCCAAATACCTTTAATATAATTCATTTTACAGGGTCTTTTTTTTATTTAAACAGTCATTGTCACAATTTTTTTCACGATGCTAAATGGATTTAATGGATATAGACCCAGAGAAGGTCATGTACCACGTTCAATGTCTATAACATACTTTTCAAATAAGAAGGTACATTATGGATCCACTGGACCAGCAAACAGGGCTAGTGTTTTCTTCCACTTTAACATGCGTTTCATTCGTTGTAAGCTGGTTTGATAAACTGACTCCAAAATTACACCAAGAAAACTATGATCATATAACGTATATAAAGTTTTAATCTGGGTTTGAACTAATGGTTTACACAGGTTTAACACTGTGTTTGATATTAAGGCACTCCTATAAATATGAGATCCATAGGAACGCGTGCAGAGCACGACAAGAAATGGTGGTAACAACTTCTCGCTATTTTCATATATTTTTTTCGACCCAACTTCCATGCTCTCTTCTTTATGTTTTAGTTTTATCAATTCACGACACCTTCATGACACAAATACTTATGGGATTCTAACTTCTGAGCAATAAAGTAATTTAGAGTGATACGGAGAAAAGGATTGCCATAAATCAAGTGTTACGCATATCATCAAAGCCTGTGAGATCACCCACCTCATCTTTCAATTTAAGTTTCAGTACTACTTTCAGTGTTCAAATTGCTCTGAACAGTCGTCATGTTTTATTGAGATCAAAACGCCGTCTGATTTGTAAATCAAGATGCTACCATTACCTCTTTTTGCAGCGGGAATTTTTCCACAATTTCCGTCTGGGAGCTTTTTCTCCCCTGTGAACCACCTCTGTGTTTTGTACTCCTTTTTGTGCTTTGTTATGAAACGATTCTACATTAAACCTATGCAGCATACAAAAAGTGTCCTAAGCCATATGATATATCTATTTACGTCTTTTTATTTCAGAAGAAAAGGAAATCACTATTTAATCGGTGCACGTTCTTCCAACCATTAATAAATAGTATAGAATAACTACAGCAGTCAGGGAGTTTTTAAGAGGCAGGAAGGTGCAAATTTCAACGTCAAGAATGGATGAACTAAAGCAATGATGATATATATATTTCAGTACAAAACTCTGTCACTATCAAGCAATTTTCTGGTCGTTTTCTACTCGTTCTATTTGCTTAAACAACCAGGATTCTAATTGAGTCGCTAAATGGATGCCTCCAACCCAGGCAAGCATGTGACTTATTATAACGTTGCAGCAACATTCTGTTTAGTTCTGTATTGGTTCTTGTTACGTTATTTTGATGGCTCCCAATAACGTTGCTGTGACGTCGCACGGCGATGCTCTGTTTTTGTTTTGTCCTAACCTTACCCAAAAATAATGTTTTTATAACATTCTGATTTGGTAAGGTTGACCTAACCGTAAATAATGTCATTGTGACCTGCCATCTTAGTAAGTACTTGACTAACTAAAAAAGTATAGTTGCAGAACGTTTCTGTTACGTCGCAGCTTGGCTGGGAATTTTATTGGTTACTGCTGATCTCTGATTCTACCATAATTACAGTCGTATCGCTCAATGGGTTCTCAACTTTAAATATTTCCTAAGCGGTTAACTATTTTTTAAGTAGATTAAAATTACTTGAACAACTAGAATTCTAGGTGACAAAGGCAATAAATAAGCTATTGTTAACGTTGTAGTAGGTCATAAGGGAATATCATCATAAACATTTAATATCTTTTGACTTTGCCTAAGTTGTTTAATGGAAATGAAAAGCTCGTTCAGTGTGAACCTGACTTCACAATTTCTGAAACGCAATTCCTTACTTTGTTTTTTCCCGAACTTAGAGATAGATTCTCTGTCATGCGAACCGTATGGGACCCAGAAATGAATCTGTCCTACTTCCTTTTTATCCTGTCACTCTTCCAAGCCCCAATCTTACTAAACCTTCCCCATTCATTCAGCAAGGGTCGGGAAGTTCATTTTGTTATTGTACCATCATAATTTAATCCTTAGTTGGTTGGGTACAATCCTTTTGCGTCGTGCAAGTAAACAAGAGATTACCAAATAGCCAAACCTTTGGAAAATAGGTATATGAGATTTACAAAAGTCGATAGATCTGGGCTGACTGCAAAACAAATGCATTTATGAAAGTTCCTTAGTTTACCTTAGTTTATACTAGAAAAATGTGGTTTCTTTTTGTTTTGTGAACAGAGGACGTCGCTTTTCTAGATATGTGATTCAAGTGCCTCTATCTGAATGAAAATTCAAAGATCAGAGTGCTACTAGCCAGAAGTTATTGAAATAAACTGTATTGGTTTAATTGGTTCATACTCAAAGGGATTGGTAAAAACCAGTGTAGTATTGAATACTTTCGCTGGACATTCATGTGACATTAGAAATGTCAAACGGAGCTTTGAAATCCAAAGGCATTATGCATCTGCACACGGCGCGACTTGAACCTTTTTACCCTAAGTGCTTAATGATACTGCAACCTTCAACTTTTGATTTCTCTGAGCTTCCTTTCAAAAGCTAATATGTATCTGACCTTTAGGTGTTAATTGTGAAACAAGCCAATATATACCCATTGAATTAACCAGCCTTCAATTTCTCACGTCATTTCCAACTAACTTAATGTAAGGTACAATCAGTATTTTGTTAGTGGGCGATTTCCTTGATAATTGATGTTTGGGATATCATAATATGGCATCACATTGTGCTAACACATTTTTCCCGATGAATTAACAATTCCAATCCAAGGTACGGCGTAACAGTGACCTTCTGTGACCACTGTTTTTTGAAGGCTGTGGTTCCTCACTGTAATATCATAGAATAATTATATATGGTTCTGTGGTGAGGTGTTGTCATAATATAGATAGAATGTTATCATCGCAGTTGTATCATCTCAGGTCAAGGCCCAACATAAACAGTAATTTATCGTTTCATTGTTACTAGGTAAGGTTTAACCCGAACCAAAATGATTGTAATTGTCATATTCCTATAGTTTAGAATGAGACCAAACGTAAAAAGAAGTTATAATTATGCTCAAGTAATGTGAGGCTGAGACGAAACCAAGGTAGAATGTCATTATTGCATTCTTATAAGTTGAGGTTAAGAGGAAACATAAAATAAGAGTTTGTTTATTAAGGTACTTGATGACAAAAGGCTTAGGTCGCACAAAGGTCTCGCTGTATCAAGGGGCCGCCTGAGGATAACAGCAAATATGATATACTGAACTTGCCATATTTTTTTTTCCAAAATAGAATAATTATATCTATCCCAAATAAGCAGTGAATAGAAACGTGAATTGAATATAAATGTTAAAACTACATGGGATATCCATTCCCGCTTCATTTACTTTAGAGAGACGGGTAAGACAGAAGTTTGTTATCAAAATGTTTGTGTAAAACAATCAGTGTTGTGGTGGGTGGGCGGGATTGTAGGGGCAACCTAGCCCATACATATATTATGACAGCATCATCACAGTGTGCTGCAAGAGACACTGATCAGGTTATCTTGTTCAGTATGTTTCACAACAAACTAAAAAGGGCTGAAAAAAACAACAAAAGGTTAGTCACACATTGCACATGATGAGTTTTGTCCGATAAGGCCTGCTTGATAGCCCTTAACTTGCAAAACGTTTTGTCAGTTAAGGTGTTTACTACTGAATGCTTTAAAGGTGGCCGTACGTAGCAATACACACTTTTGATTCTGCGATTTAGTGCCTTTGTGAGACTATAGTGTCCTAATGTTATTGTAACGGTTTATTGAGGTTAAGACTACATAACATCACTTAGTCATTTAGCAATGTGTCTTAACAGTCATGATAATGTTACAAGACCATCAGTGTGTGGCACTGCTGTGTTTGGTTCAAACAGACGTTAATGAGACTGACTAATAACGTCACTTCAATGCTATAATAACGCTGCATTGTTTGCATTATGACATAAACGAACCTATGTGTGACTGTTATTTAAAGGCAGACAGGTGTGGATATTATTCAAATATGGAAAAAGCATACCACCTACCATCACTTTACGATTGATTTACACACTTTACAATATGTAGAAGTTAACCCTAAGAGCCCACAGAAGGCCTCATCCGACAAAAGGCATCGTGTGTAGTGTGTGATTAAACCTCTTGGGATAACAACCTCGTTGTCTTTTAATTGCTACGTCTTGCATATTCATAATTATATTAACATCAATTTGGGCTAGATTAAAGAGAACCGAAGCAACATAATACTTAAAACCGTCTTTATATGATTTGTTATGTTGTGATCTAAATGACCGTATATCAAAGAGTACATTGTGTGTACTTAAATTTGTTTGTATATTTACCGGTTCGATGCGTGATTATTAAATTTGCTATGAATAGGAAATAACAAGTAACAAGTGATTAAGTTTGGACATATATAAATATGGGAAATATTTATTAATCCTCCTATTACAACAAGCTAAAAATTTAAAATCAGAGATGTGAGCAGGACGGTGGTATGGGAGCAACTGAATCCTAATGGTTAGCATCCCACTTTTTATAGTCACATGTCAACAGATCCGCGTAACCACAGTTAAGGAACGGTTACGTCACTCGCCTGCTCCCGGAAATAACAATTTTAAGGTATCGGAACCCAAAATATTACATTATAATTTTCTATTGCTGGAAATTTGTGGATACTTATTACACTTGTCTATACATCTTAATTTTCTGTTGCAGGAAGTTTGTGGGTACTTTCATTTGTCTGTATATCTTAATTATCTGTTGCAGGAAGTTCGTGGGTACTCACAGTTTTCTGTACATTCTAATTTTCTGCTGCAGGAAGTTCGTCTTCGCTCCCATCTGTCGGGGGGTGGCGGCCAAGCGCGCCGCTGCCGGCGGTCTGTCGTCCTTCTTCCCGGACAGCCGGGAACAAGCTCCAGTAGACAGGTACGTCCTCCACGGTTATCATCCTTTAGGGGCGGTCCATTATCATTTACAGGGATTTCTAAGAATCAAAGAAAATCTAATGTCAAAGTTTGGCCAAAGCATCTCTCAAAGTACTTTCCACTTTTATTATTACTTGAGGTTACCAAGGTGAAATTTCTGTGAAATTCTCCCAAAATATAACATCTATAATGTTCCATATATTGTTATAGGATAAATGATTATTAACAAAAGCATTTACCTTGAGACTAATCATTAGAAAAGAACATTTGCTTCAATGTATTCTCCTTGAAATGTTACATAAAGAGCGAATGGGTATAAGTTTAAATGTAATAAACTTTAACAACTCACAGTTACATAATGCGAAAAGGGCAAATGTGTCTGAACTATACAACATAGTTTTAGATCATTATTTAGCACTTGCTTTCAGGATATCATCAGACAGATGAAATAGAATGTTGGTATTGGCTATATCTAAAATAACCATGATCATGCATAGCTCTTTATACTTTTCTGTGTGGGATGCTGATAGAGATTATTTTATAGAGGTAGAAGTGAACTTATGCTATCTTCCAGCAGGTGGAAACATACTGATGTACCTAATTTCCATTGCCTTGCGCTTTTGTGTTGAAAACAACTGTTGAATGTGACCTGTCTAGTGTGCAAATAATACATGGTAATTATAAGACAAGTCTGTCATAGTTTCTCTAATGCTGCTGAACACTCAGCACATTGTATACATAACCTGTGTATCCTTGCTAAACACTCAGCACATTGTTTCAAAAATTGTTAGTTGGATGACGCAGAACAAACAACAATGGACGATTGTTTTACCAAGTAAAAAGAAAGATCTAAGTGGCCGATTCAAATACCTTCATTAAGCTAGAAATTTATATAAAACAGTTCCCCTACTTTGTTTCGTGTACTAAACATTGCCATTGCTAAGGAAAAGTGCACAGGTATGACAGGTAGAGTTTCTCAAGGAAAGAACCTTAACATTTCTGAAGAATTGAAGAAAAATTTCTTCTTAATAAACAATGGGGAAATACGATTGATAGTGATCATAACGCATCTGATGTGAGACGCACAATAGAAACGGCACTTTAGAAGCTGGAGGATGTTTTCTGGCACAATGGAACCATGACGTAAAGTACGAATTTAAAATGTCACCTAACTTGTAAGTTGTAGATGCATTATCATCTAACTTTTTATGCGGTCAGTTGCTTTATTGAATGGCAACTCAAAAAGACATACAAAATCATCGAAATGGAACCAAGCCAAGGACCGACGTAACAGTAACAGTCTGTTACGTTCTAATAATAACATTCCGCGACCTCACATCCTTGGCTTGGAAGACATTGAAACAATGATTTAGGATGTTCAATGTAATGGAACACATAACACTATTTCCCATGTATAACTGACAAACACCAATATCTTACTATAGCTACCAACTACAATCTCCTCACATTCTCTCCCTTTCAATCCATAACCCTTTCCTTTAAGTACCCGTTGAGGTGGCCCCCTTGGTTAAGTAGCCCTGTAATTTACAAGTGGGAGTTCTAAGCACTACCTGTGCGCCGATGCGCATCCCACGCGGGGGGCTGGAGGGGACACTGTCCTGACCACTCATTGAGACAACCAGCAGGGACTTGGTCAATGTGAGTCCGCCGGGAGGGGACCTGACAGGGCGGAAGAGATGTACGGCGGCCATCTTGACCAGGCCATTTTGTGGTCAGTCCCCCAAGGTGCGCGTATATCTACCTAGACGATAAGGAGAGGAGTAGGCGGTAAGGGGCAGGGGTGGGAGACGACTGGGACGTTATGCCGGAGTAACTAGTGCTCCTGACTCGGACATCACCCTTGTGCCTCCTGTGCATATTTAAAGAACGTTATTGCTGGGAGGACTTGGACCTGGTGAACTCTTGCCTGAGACTTTGGGGGGAATTAAGATCCAGGAGATTGGTCAGACCTCCCACGGACCTTTCTACCTTTTCCGCTGACTCAAAAAGTTCTCATCTACAATAATTGTTGGATAGTTAAGGTTGATGGCCAGCTTTTATTGAATCAAAGAGACCGATAGGCGATATTGTTTTATCCGCCTTTGTCTAGATATATATATGTGGAAACATATATATAATTATATGGCTCAAAGGTCCTTTCAATGAGACTGACTTTCATGCATTCGGTCGGAGAATGTTTTTTTCTCGGGAAGCATCGAATCCTTTCTTTAAGCACATAAGCAATTGTCAACGATTTCATTTGGAATGCACATTAGCCTTGTTTGTTCCCGTCATACCTATTCCATTTTATCTGCTTACTCGTGTAAATTTGAAAATGGATAGTTATTATTGAGTAGGCCTAGTACTTAGCCGGTTAAAGAATCAATTACAGTGGAGACTAGCGGAAAACCTCCATGGAAGACATTCAACAGATTCCTAAACAAATTGCAATGATACACAGAATTTGCTGATGCTCGGACCACAAAGCCAAATGCACGTGCAATCAGGCAGTAATCAATTAAAGGGTCCTTGTAAAGCAAAGAAGATTGGAAGAACTGTTCTAAAGAGAGAGATAGTTTTGAATTAAAAAATCTACATAGTGATAATACATTCAAAGACTAATCACAAGCAAAATTTATCAAATTAGAAGAGGGAAGAAGCACATTATTATGCAATTACTGTTTCAGGCCAGCTAACACGTGTGTACGCTAAATTAAAATCAAAGTGATATTTTCATTATCGACATACGCAAAATCCCCGCTTTGCCACGCAATACAAATATCGACTCTCTGGCGAATTGTTATCGGGCACTTGCCCCAACTAGACACAGACGGTCTTTTTTGGTCTTCCTACACACTTAAGTTGACCAGGGCATCTGGGCGGAAGGCAGCCTTAGATCCGTGTAATTTGGCCCGGGACCCACCCAGATCACTAGTGCATTAGCACCACTGTATCCTCCCCCAACACGGCCCCTTGGCGGCCCCACCCCGACCCCTCACTGGCCCCACCCCGACCCCACAAGAGCCCCACTACGACCCCGTCGACGACTGTCTACCCCAGACCAGCCCCGCTCCGACCTTGCGGTAAATCTCGCGTGATTTGTGCGCTAATTGCTGTGATTGGCTGCAGCTGCTGACCACGTGGGTCGCGCGAGATTGGTGATACTACTGGGCGCTCTGTTTGGTTGATCAACCTACAGACGATGTATGTTATACAATACGACTATTAGCGTGATCATTGATAATTTTAGAAGTGACCACTATGAATGATGTACAGGGATTCGTGATCTAAGTTTTGAATGCCATAATTGTTACCTTTTCCGCATGCACACTATAAAGAACATATACTAACAAAATGTCTTGATTTGATGATTATGCTATTTTCCTGACCATTCTATAATGAATAGAGTTAAGTGGTTCTATAAAGGGTAAAACATAGCACAATGTGATACAGAGCATAATATTCGGGTGTCACATATAACCCTAGTTACCTGATATACTGTAATTCAAGTAAGCCTAAGAACAGGTAAAGGCATTAGGATGTGTTGATAGTTTTATTTACAATTATAAGTGGATGGTTGCTTATGAGACTTGTGATTAGAAGTCGGCCAGTTAAGTTTAATGTTGCAGGTAGTATATAAAAAGATCGGCAGAGGGGTGTAATATAAGTAGTATATGAAAAGTTCACCAGTATCGAGTAGTTTTTAGAAAGTTTAGCTCAGTTTTACATCAGGTCAAGTTCAACAGACAGTTATAAATTGAATATAGGCAGTTGAGCTGGTAGTTTAATGTTGTTTAAGGTTTTCAATTTCAGCTGAGACATGTAAGTAGTAAGAAGTTCAGCAGGGAAGTGTAAGTAGTATATGGAAAGTTCAGCAGACAATTACAGGTACTTGCCGTGCTTTAGGGTTTTGCCTAGCCACGATGAAGTTTTGCTGAAAAATTTGCTAAGTGATAACCAGGCATTACACGTGTACTACTCTCTTCCTATTCTTCGTGTACCATATTAAGTGGTAATGACATAAAGTTAATCGGAGCCTTCAGTAGCGGAAAGTAGCACACTAGGCCCTATAGAAAGATCAGTTTAGGACAATCCTCTTTTTTGAAGTCTACAAACTTTTTAGAATAAACATTTGGGGGCGAATGATAATTTGATCACGATGACCTCTTTTGCACGTTTGTCAATTTCTCTTTAAATAGACGGACATCATGGCAATGGAGGCGTCTCTGTTTAAAAAAAAGTACAACATTAGGGAGAAGGAAGACTTGATTCAGTTTCTATTTAGCCCGGCCAAATCTTGTGCCATTCTTATTTTTCCTTTTGTATTGTAAAAAGCAGTTTTACAAATAATTCGCACAGGAAAGGTATAGGCATTACGAGAACATGTATGCGTTTACCTAATTTTGTGTGATATGGTAGTTTTACTTGACTATAATTCACCCTCTCATTTCATAAATCACTCATATTCATTTGGTCTGCAATTTCTCTTCCCTTTCTGTATCATCACTTTCCATCTGAAATGGCCTGAGGAATATTGTAATGTGAAGCTTTTATACTAAGTAACATAAATGCATATGGGGACGTATCAATTATGTATCCATTCCTCTGAAGCAAGAACACAAACCCTAAAACAATGCACACTTCCCTCGGCAAGTCCAAAGCGTACCTCAGGCCTGAAGGGGAACGGAAGGAGTGTGTGTGTAATTGAACAAAAAGTCCTGTCGTAATTAAGGCGAGGCCCACAATGGGTCCCTCAGTGCGACCTTCCCCCTTGATCTACTTCTGTCTCTTTGTGGTGTCAGTCCGACCATCTTTGATCTCGCGCATCACGTGACGGGTGAGTTCGATGGGCACAGAGGGCGTACGCCACGCACTGAGGTTTGGTCCCCGGCCTTTACACCAAGCGGCGCTGAACAGGTACATTCGGTCATTTTAGGCCTGCTATAGTCTCTGAAATTACATACTGCCTGATTGCAAAAAGTATAGCTTTATGGCCGAGCTGGAAGCAAGTGTGTGTAGCGGATGTCTATAAAGTTTCAGCTCAGTTTTTTCCCCAAAGAATAAGAATATAAAAACCGGGTCTTCACTGGGCCCAAGAACGCCGCCATTCAAATGTAGGCGGTCTTATCCATTTCCACAGCGACACAGAAATGTCAAAAGTATTTCTATTCTGTGTGAAACTGTAGAAACCCTTATTTCTAGTACGCACAGCTTTTACTGCTCTTTGATATTGATCCAAATGCCATTTGCACATCACATGTATCTCAAGGCAAGTTACTCATAAACAGTTACTTTACTTCTGGTTGACTTGCAATTGGGTTCCGGGATGCCCTGTGAGATATATACTTTTTCATAATAGATTCCTAACCCTGTAAACTAATCAGGACCGTAACAAATTAGAAAAAAACTACTTTTGATGCAAAAAATCATTGTATGATGGAAAATAAATTTGTAGAGGTAGCGCTGCAACTTTCAGGAAGACTTCAGATAGAATGTGTTTCTTCATAATATTATATGAAAAACAAAAGTTATCTGCAACAGCGATACGTGTTTTTCACATCATATTGATTCTTTGTAGTTGCCAAAAAAACAAAACAACATGGAATCAACCATAAATAGGCAATGGTGCTGTGATAAAATTAGCCACGATGAACCGTTACTTTCTTGCATTTCATCTTGATTTACTAATATGACAGCCAACCAACAGATTCATTATTTTACTTCTCATGGCCACCAGTGTCTCAGGCCAAAACAGTGAACAAACAAGCCGTGGCTTTTTTCGACTCCCTCCCTTCTCCCGCTGCAGCTTCCCTCTCCCCCGGGACGCGCAAACCGCACGTTATCGCCCATGAAAGACGTTAAATATAAAATGGCCGCTGGAAAGCCGAGAACCGTCATCTGACACTCGGCCGACGGTGGCGCTGCGGTCGCTCCAGCTGGCTGACATGCGCAGTGGGCCTCCATTATGGCGACAGGCACCGCACCTGCGCACTGCTCACCGCACTTGGCCGGTCCGTCGCCCAGAGAGGCGCAACACGCACGCCCACGGATCACTTCCGCCCCCGGCAATCCCCTGCGCATGCTCAAGAGGCTGAGGTGGCGCTTAGGGTCGTGTGGGTGTTGGAGAATGGGTTCAGTGTGTGGGGGCGACTCGGGGTGGGTAAGAAAAGGTAGGGAGGCCTCCTAAGGAGGGGGATAACTGAGGGGCCAGGGCGGATGTAGATCTATACATGGTGATGTAGTCGCCTGCATGCTTACATTGGTTTCCAGGTATTCATAAGCACTTAAAGGCCTAGCCCTTTCCATGGAGGTAGTACATGGGTAGCGATATATGTAGTGGTAATTGTGAGTGTACTGTCACTTACTCATGTGCATAGGCATAAAATGTGTACCCACTTGGACATAATATACTTAGACGACAATGTTAATGCATAGGCTACATTCAAATTATTTGTATCTTGAATCCCATGTCAAATAACAGTCTTTAATGATCAGTAAATTAAATATACGACATGGATAGTCTGTCTATGGCCATAACTAGTATGATATCTCTTAGCTACATGCAGCCAAGGTTTAGGACATTCCGTCACTATAAGAGTACTTATAGGGTGTTTATGAAACCTGTTTTGAAAAGGATAGCATTTATCAGAAGAAAACATGATTGTTGACATTTGATTATCGGTAGGTAATGATCTAGGTGGTGCTAGCAGGGTCCCGCGGGAAGAAGAAGTAATCATATCGAATTAATTAGTATATTTGCCTTCTACAAAGAGTCATTAACGACTTGAAAAATATCTACTAAGAGAATGTGATACTGGAAAACATGAGCAGAGCACCAATTACATAGTGTGAGATTTATGAATGGTTTATGATTGGTGTTTATTTTCGTTAAATATTCTAAGTAATGGGTTGTGTACATGTACATCTTCCATTCCAGCTATTGTAAATGCAAAGACCATTAATTCAGAATGAACAGTAATCTAACATTCTCTTTATTATGGATTGCTAAATGAAAACAATTACACATTTTACACATCTTATTGGTCACATGAATGAACACTGTTCCATTGTATAATCGGCAACCCGATCCGAACATGTCCATATATGGTGATAAGAAACCCCAGCTGGTATTTCCTAAGGGGACGCTGGCATTAGCATTGACCTTTGACTCCGGGAAATGTAACTTATGTAGTAAGCCTCCGTTTTACTTCATTTTATTTGCTCCTGGAGTCAGGAGGTACCTATCTTGGCTTGCTCTGCAACATGACCCTAGTACTACTCCAAATATATAAGCTTCCTGCAATGGAGTTCCTTGTCAGTGATTCAACCAGGACGGTGATGATAAACAAGGCTTAGATTCATAAATGTATAAATGTTATTCCATTCTTGTATATGAACACCCAGCCTGATTACAAACAAGACTGATATAAAATAATCAAGAATAATTAATATGCCCATTGGTGAAACCCCTCAGCGAATCCCGCATCCCTACTGTGACCATGGAGTAAATGTATAAATGAATAATTATATCTGATGAACAAAAGAAAGCAAAATTGAAGAAATAATTAATGATGAGTGCAGTACTAAAACAACGTGGTTTACTCTATCTTGTTATTGTTGATAACGACGAAGAAGGTCACCTGTATGCGTCAATGTCTAGATAAACGCCATTTGTATTCAACCTAAGTCGGAAATCGGGTAATCTTATTGTTTTTCATTTCTTAGTCTTTATTTTGACATTGATTTATATTCCCTTTTACTTATCTTCAGGACTACGGATTGTTTTCTCTTGTTAAATTTCAGATTCATGCTTCAAGGACAACGATATTTTCTCATTTCACCATTGAATGTTCGGCACATAACTGTATCATTAATATATCTGATTGTGTACTTCAGGTTGGCGAACATGGTGGCGCTCGCTACCGAACTGGAATATCCACCGAACGCTGACCTATCGGCTGTGAACGACGACTTGTCCTCCAGCAGACGACTTTCGTCCGATGGCGGGAAATCAGGAGACGCTCCGCTCGTCGACCCTATCCACGACCTGTTGCGCACGCGCTGGGCTGCTATCAGAGACGCTATACGGAGACGCGAGAGCGAGAGGGAAGATTTGAGTGGCGACTACACGGCTGATAGTTTAGGGGTAAGCTTTTTTTCTTAAAATACTAAATATTGTATATTGCATTTAATCATGGCGACCGCAGTCCAATGTTCTTATCCTGTGTGTTTCACATGATATGTCATACACAGGTTTTCTGACATATCCTTCAGTCGGTTATTGCCGCGCTCCTGGATAATATCGGGATATCTGTATTTGAGTTACTGTACACTTTATAAAGATAAGTTAGATGCGTTAGTTATTACTTTCACGCCAACGGGTAGGGGCAGTTAAATGAGTACTGAAGTTCAAGAACGAGGTCATCTGACTATCTTAAGTATTTATGAATTATTATGAGACTGATTTGAATTCGTTGACACTGTCCTACCAGTGGCAACTTATGATATATTCCCGTAAACTACAATCCAGCAATAAGTGCAACTTCCGCCAATGTACATTGTAAGAATCGTTTATTGATATAGTTCAGGAATTAATTGTCAATTGCAATCCAAAAATCGTCGTATAAATTGCCTGAACAAAGCGCCCTTTCATTAATTGTCCATACACTACCAGTCTTTCATACTTCTGAACTCTGGTAAAAAACTACCCTCTGATTTCTTTCATAACTACTAAACCGCGGCCGATTTACACTTTTTGTTTACTACTCACATCGGTCTGAAAAGAATGTCACTAAAAATGCGATTTGTAGATTCAGGATTTGTTTATAATTGCAATGTTTTCTGTTCTTGTTTCAGAGCAAGTTTCAAAAAGTATACCGGCAAGCACGCGCAGTAGGGCGATTTTGACCTTGACAGAGCCAGGGGTTGAATCTACATACTATCTTGCAGAACAAACTTAAGGTCCCAATTCATGACCAAATTCTTAGACAACGAACATCTAATTGATGAATGATGACCAACAGGGGGACGTTCCTTAAAAATGCCTGCACGACATCAATTTGATCCTGGTGGACGTTATGTATGATTAAATTCTGATAAATCAAGATGTAAATAATTATATCTTAAATGATTATTTCTATGGCCTCCGTACTTGTGACCTTAATTATTGTATCACATCAGTGATCTCGGTATTCCTTACGTGTTAGCACCTGTCTCACTTCTATTATGTTATGATCTCTATGATGATTATTATGTGTGTACATAAGTGAATTGAGAATAAAACAAAACAAATAAAACAATAATTAAAGTGAGGTCCTGATGATGAAATGAGATAACACCTAGCCGGTTTACTTAAACGAATATTGGCTATTCTACATATGAGAGAAATGAAGCCTTTAAGGTAGGTACGTATAATTCAGTGTAAACATTATCTTACACTTTCCTATTTTCAATTTAAAGAGTCAGAAGAAATGTGAATCTAAACAATATTTTTCAAACCATTCGCAGCTTACTATCGCTCAGATCCATTCAACGATTATGGATTTTATTGTACATTAAGTAAAATATGCTCAACCTTTCTCATTGTCATAATATTGTTTCTGTTTGAGACATGTGTAACATACAGCAAAGAAGTAATTTGTTGAATAATCAAGTGTCTACATTTCTTTATGGTTCAGTTATGGCTTTGCCTAAAGCTATATAGGTGTTCTTTGGAAGTTCAGACAACCGATTACACTGTTGCCTTCGGGCAACAAGGACAGTCCGATTATAAATGTTATGTAGTATCTTACAGACTATACGCAAATAAAGTTATAAACAATAATCAAACCTGCACAAAAATGCCTGAGCAGAACCCGCCTGTTGCGCATCAATAAAATGTAGAAGAATGATCATATCTATATTTTTGCATCCAATTCGTCCGTTCGCCATATATATGTCTATTCTATTAAATGTTATATAGGAGTTTGGTTGGGCGGTGATATATCTTTGCAAAAGTCAAAATGAGGAGCCTGGCGCATTTCTTTAGTATGAGTAAGCAGACCCCACCATTATTTTGATATATGAAAAAAGATAAATTCATATAAAATGTTCACAGTTTTGTTCTACTTTTAATAACGGTTGAATTTAGATCGAGTTTCGTAATACCACGTTGTTATGCACGTACCATATCTCAATAGGGAGCATAAAATGTTCATTATATTTAGATGACAAGGCAAGACAATGAACTCACTTTTTGCTATGATATTCTAATAATAACAATACCTTCAGAAATGCAACAAAATATTATCATTAGATATTGGAGGAAAGTCTACATTGCGCAAGAATACTTAGCGGTTTTCAAACTCTAAGGATATCATAGTAACAAGCTGATTGACTAGGATCACTAACACTGTTTCAATAAAAATGAACTGTGCGCGATCAAGAGAGCACCAATTTAAAAAAATATGACTGAGGGCCTAAAACATATATCCTTACATGTTCTGTAACAAAATCACCATGGTATTCACACGGATTGTGTCTCCCGGGA
Organism: Lepidonotus clava; assembly: GCA_936440205.1. NCBI lineage: Eukaryota > Metazoa > Annelida > Polychaeta > Phyllodocida > Polynoidae > Lepidonotus > Lepidonotus clava. Next base: position 38,905,102 of record OW387141.1, read on the forward strand.
TATCATATTTTCTGGGGCTATTGCGAGGCGTGCTGCAAACTGAGTAAAATCGACCGACGACAACTTGAGGCCTACACCCAGTAGGCAATCCTTCAGAGATTGATCCATGTCAGAATCCGGTGAATTTATGGCTAGAAAGGACCAACTTACATGAACGGTACACACGATTATGTTGTATTCTTAATGTAAAACTTAAAGGAAGATAAGGCGCAACTACCACTAGTAAATTACAATTGCAATGTTTTCTTTTAATAACGTTATTCAAAAGCCGACTCTATTGACAGAAGTATTGAACTAGTTAAACTTGAATTGCTTTTTAACGTTAGATAATTCAATGGTTCGATCAAGTATGGCATAATTATGAGAGGTTGTAGCAAATAGACAAACAGATATAGCGTGTATGCCAGGTAGTTTATGCGATATATACAACGTCGCTTTCATAAGAGAAACAATGTAGGCAACAAGCTACAAAGTCCCATTTTTGTGTACTACTAATATAACATGTAAACGAGGCGACCATCTTTAAATCCCCATTTCCATATACTACTAAGATGCCACCTATATAATACATGTGAACGAAGCGACCATCTTTAAATCCCCATTTCCATATACTACTGACATGTCACTTGTATAATAGAATCGATGCAGGCGTGAAATGTGAAATGAATCCTGGCGACCTAAATAATTAACGACCACGTATATCAAGTCCATGTACACAACATTGTCACGTAGATGTTGGATCCCATTAACGCGACGTCTCACATACAGGCAACAGCCAGTCTATAACATGGTAATTTAAGTTTATCTGACCTTGTATTTCCACACCACCTCTGCTCTTCCAGCAGTCTCAACCCATCGATATAGCATAATACTCTAAACAAAAATTGATACTAAAGAATAATGTCAATCCTAGGATGTTATGTTAGATAAGAAACATAAAACGATACCGGATGTTTTCGGTAACCATTCATCCGTTTGTTTAAAGTAGCTATACAGTGGGGGATCCCATATTTTGAAAAGGACATGTCCCGCTGTAAGATAGAATTGTCGATATAAATTTTAAAAGGAATTCCAGCTAAAAAAAATTGATATTATAAGCTTGAATTTTCAGGATAAAAAGGAGATATCGGACGCACATACCTTTAAGATGGCCACCTATGTCTCCACATTCTGAAAACACAAAAATCATTGCTTGGTTAAATATGCTAAGATCACCTAGTTCTAATTCAATCAGATCTGCATTTTTTTACAGGACTTCAGTTAAATATTGAAATATGCCACCTTTCCTTTCACAATGGAAGTCACCAGCGGATCTACTCTGCCCTCTGGTGGACACGAAGGCCAACTATAAACAGCATCGGCCTGGTGGACGATTCTGCAAACCAATAGGTCCGAACGCTGTTTTTATTGCGTGGACGTGCATAAATGGCATTAATTTTACTTTTCATCATGGGCTTGCATCTACGAGTTTTTAATGTGAATTTGCGGAATAAAATCATGTTTAAAGTGTTGACGAAACGGATTTGACGTTTAAAGCCAAAGGTGTATCTTCATGAAGTTTAGATATTTCTTTCTTTATTTAAGGGGGGTGGGGGGCACTACCTATAGCGCCCCCTCCCCTACTTCTTGCCAAATTTAACCTTTAGAAAAAGATTGTATTGCCCGAAGGGGTCACCTAAAATGTTCACGTGAGGGCACTTCCCTCCCCAACACCACGCCCCCAGTTTTTTTCAAATCTCTGGATCCGTCACTGGTGTGTGTCCATTTCCCGCAATATAATAGTTGCACAACTATTTATCTATTATCTATTTCAAATAGTTGCAGTCCCAGCTGCTTAAAGTTAGTGAGAATTGCTCCAAATCGCAATATACAAATAAGTTTGGTTGGTTAATGAAACAATGTTGAAATCCACACTAGGTGTCAGTGGTGTGGTGCAATGCACAAGCATTCTCTACCCAGCCTTCATGTCCATTGCTTCTGGTAGGTGGCGCCATTGGATATTCAAAGTCTAACAAACGGATTATCTGACTCACTAAACCCATTCTTGTGTTTTCTATAAGAACAATGAATGACTTTACATTTTAGATATAAAATATTTCCACAAACATTTCAGTGGGCAGAGAGAACTGTAAAAGCCTAAAAGATTCACGACAGAACGAGAACGAATAGTGGACTTAGGGTAGACTTGTGTGTTTTTTTATACTTTACTCTAAGTTAATGAAAACCCAGTGATAGAATGCCTCATGGCAATTGATTACAGGTAATAGCCGGTCCAAATTGGATTTTTCCTCTGGGAGTAGCAAAGAATGGGGTAATAGTGCTGGTGGGAGAATCTACTCGGCTTCACCCTCGTCTACTAGGATTCTACTAGGATTTACACCTTGTCTCAATTCCAGTTAATAGATTTGAATGGACACAAGAGTATTTTCGGGTTGTGCACATCTGGACTAGATCTATATATGTAGATGGAACAAACACAGCGAAACCCTCACCATCCATACTCGGCTAGGGTGCACTTTACATAGCCATGATTCTATACAACTATGCACTGAACGACTAGTGTAAATATCCCTATACAAACATGAGTAACTCATAATTCATTTGAAAACATCTACATTAGTTGATTCTTCCTCTTTTGTTACGTGATAAATCTATAGATTATTTGTATAACGTAAGCTTCCACTATACAAATATTTTGCAAAAGTTACGAATGAAAAGAACACTTAGATTAATTCGTGTATTGGAACATTGCCATTTCATGAAGCGTATGGAACATGCATATTAGTTATGCAGTTTTAACCTTTTATGATTGAACTTTATCATATTAAGTTGTCAGGGGAACAGGGAATCTATTGCAAGTCGTACGTACCGAACACTGACTATACGTGAACCTGTCTTATAGATCACTAATGATAGTGACAACTCAAAACATGCTGAGGTCTATTAACCCCTGTCAAAAGATTTTCTTATTTGCTATCTTAAAATCAATTACCTTACTCCGTAATGATGCCAACAAAAATCTTGAGTTCAGGTATCATACCTTGGAAATTAGGAGCTATATTGTAACACCTTGTTTAACGATTTTGAACACCTGCAATTCATGTTTTTGATACTGTATAGACCATTCAACTCAATTGCTCATTCGTGTTTATTGAGTAGGTCAGCCAACCTGAACATAACATTTTGTTCGGCCTTGTCAACATCAATAGGCACACTGCTTCATACTTGGCCAGAACACTGTGGAGCCCTCATTCTCTTCATTGCTTGTTTTCCCAGTGATATGTTATGTGTTCAACAACAATTGTTATGGCAGTTCTTGAAATGATGCTATATACCGACCAATACATTGGATTTGTAATCATTCATTCGTAATTTAAAATAAATGGAAGGATAGAATTGAGAAATCTAAATAATTATGACGAAACGTGATCTAGCAGAGTTTGTACTTTTAACTCAATGAAATTATATAGCTTCAAAGAATGTCTCCTCCTGGGCAAAATGATATAAAGACCACCCATATCGATATTTATAATTACTTGTGGGTCATTCTCAGTCCACAGAAATTAAGGAACTGTGGCCTTTTGCAGAGTTAACAATTGTGATAGCTTATTATAAATTCCAAACTATCTTTTATTTAAAAGAAATTATATAACAGTATACGTATACCGGCCATAGTTTAGTTGTCAGAACAGTGACATCGCCGTAGAGCTGTTGCTATAAATCTTTTTCACTAAGGTGGAGCCACTCTGGCAGCATATATTTGAAACATTATTTTTAGAATAAAGCCCAATGGGAAGGAGCTGAATGCGAACACTTTACAATGATTGGCCATTTCAAGTAGGTGGGTTGCTATTCAAAGGGTCAATTGTCTGCACTGAGACCAGGGTAAACAGTGGCAAGGTGGTCATTATAGTTTATGCTTGTCCACCAACCTGCCTGATGTACAATCATAATCACCGAATTGAACAGAGAGCCAAGACACTAACAGACCAGTGAACTTGCTTTGACTTTTGACCTCTATTTATATCAAAAGCCAGGACAGTCTGGAAATACCCTTAAAACATGTAAACTGTACCATTTAGGATGGGAACAGTTTCCTACGTGTCAAAAAGACAAGTTTTAAACCGTAAATTGTGGGTTAAACATGTAACTTTGCCTCTACACTAGTGTTTCCTCTATTAAGCTAAATACAATGCAGTGACCCAGATCACCTTCTCCCAAAACCTTAGCCAGACTGCACAGGTTCATGGAAAAAGTTGTAATAAGGCTGTTATTATAAGGAGGTCGCTATTAAGACATTGTTATATTCTGGGCGTTCTGCAATAAAATCAGTTACAGTGGCACATTGCAAAACACTGATCATAACAATGGAAATTGTTCAACAGCAACCATCATCGTTGTCCAAAGTGATCACCGTTGCGTGTTTTCTTGACATGAAGATATCATAACATTAAATTGCTTTCTATAATCTGAAAATTCGAATTTCTTAGTTTTTATGTAATGGTACATTTGAAATTGGTATCTGGGACGTTTTCAGAAAAGCAAAAATATCTGTATACACATTTCCCTTTCAGACAATTGACCCTTTGAATAGCAACCTACTTGAAAATGTCAAAACATTGTAAATCTAAAATGCTCATTGTAAATTTAAAATGCTATCATTCGATGTCCCTCCTATGGGGGCCTACACCCAAATGATTGTCTTCAATGTGTGCTTTCAGAGCCCATATCTTCGTAACTGATTTGGCTGATCAGGGTAACCTTGATTGGGGCTTCAAAATCAGCAATTTTGTCATTAATTTTATCGAAATTGATGGTATTATTGCAAAAAAGTATCAAAGAGGGATATTCAGATGTAAAAGTTTTCATTATGATAGACAGAATCTCTAATCGTGAGACACTGGTCAAGATTTCCCTGATCAGCCAAATCTGTTACAAAGATATGGGCCCAGGGCGTTACCACTTTGATGCATAGATTCTAGAAGTATAGAACAAGTACTTAACGTACTATGCAAGAAGAAAATAGTGTTCGGAAGTTGGGTACCTACAACAAAAATTGTATGATAATTTATTTCCAATATCTATCATTTGTGTATTCAAATCATGAAAATGATATGTCCAATAATGCCTTATCTACGCAAAAATGGGTCTGTGTCATCCAAAGTCTCTAAGCATTACCCTCCAACTCCAATCATGTAAGATGTTTAGGAATTAGCACTACTTTTAAAAGGAGAGTTATTCTTATATGGAAATATTATATTTCAGTTTCTTGTCCTTCGGCCTTGTCTCAACGATAAAAACAAGATTTTTACATCGGGTTTAGGAAATAACGTTTTGGGTCATTCAGCTCAATTATTTGAGTTAGGCCTAAGATTAAGATTATTTTCCAACAGTATCCTCAAAATTTTTGAAAATTGGAACATGATTACATATTGATATTAATTGCATAAACATGTATGTCTAGGCCTGTAGGGAGATGCACCATGGGGGCGACCATTGTCCCCCAGTTCAGGCCTGTCGGGAGACAAGCCAGACTCCTTCAATACTGATAAGCTACCAAAAACCCACTGCCTTTGTGTCATTACTGCAGGAAAACAGTGTCTAAACAGATTACATTTTCATTTTATCTCAACAGCTACAGTAATGAACCCCATGCTCCTTTTGGAATTTTTTGATAAAACTGAATGATAAGGAAGTTATAGGTAAGCAAAACTTATCACTGCCCCTTCCCTCTGAGAGACCCCTAAATGGGTTGTGTGTGCAATGGCTTATCTGCACTCGGGTGTTTTAGGGGTTTAGCCATGGGTAAGACAATGCCTGAGTTGGTTGGCTACCACAACATAGAGGTGGGAACCCTAGTCTGCCACCCTTATCATGCCTCTTACCACACAGGAATTATCTGTTAAGGGGTATAGAGTAAACAATGACCAATGGGGGCCCAATGGGGCCTGGAATGGGGGATTTGAAAAAGTGTTATAGCCTGCAACTCCCTACCTCCCTATATATTTATGTCAGCTGACCAGAAACACATTTCAAAGTAAGAACCTTATAACAAAGACTTGGTCAATTGTAATGAAGAGCATGAGAAGTATTATGTGTATTATCGTGTCCGTATGTAACAGACTTAATAATTTGATCCACACGTTTCTGATGGTGTGAAAGTGTTATTCCATTTGCTTATCCGTTTACAAATCCTACTTACACTATTGCAGAACTGAACATATCCCATTTAAGGTATTAGGCGAATGAGACTAAATGGCTTACCTCTACAGACCACATACTTTATCTTAAATACTTTTCGCCTGATTTGTCAAGCATAAAAAATGGCACATATGCTTGAGTTCCCCGGTCATTTTTCAGAGAACCCGATAGTACGGAAACAGTGTTTGCTGGCTTGGCGATGGCGGCTCTACTAATGTTAGGTACGTGTGAATGTAAGCCCATTAAACGTCGCTGACTGTCGCCTTTGTCTGATGTGGGTCCACAAAGTGACCGATCAGAGGCCTGGCACACGTCCACCTATAGACCTTGTGCACAAGACTTCACAATTCCCGGAAAGGGTCTAGGAGCTATATTTCAAAATATATAGAACAAATATTACGACTGACTGTCTGATATAATCACATCAAGTCAAAATAAGCAATTTTATTATTCAGAATTTATAATTGTATAATTATATCTATAAGATCCTTGGAGCACACGGTGATCGACATATACACAAGGTCTATATAATATACATATAATATGAGTGTGTGTTCAAAGGTAGGCGATTTGACTTGCCAGAGCACACAGAAAGCTAGTCACCGACAATATTATTTATTGACATTGGAAACTACTCATGATATTTCATTAGGAGCTGATAACTAAGTATTGTCCAAAACGTCCTTTGCTTTTAGTGTCCAGGAAGGACATAATGGTGAATAAATCAATCAATAAATAAATCATACAATAGCTTCGCTGGATATTCCAATAACTAAATATGAATAGGGGGTGAATAAAGGAAACATTTCTCTGCCTTGACTCGGGTAAAATTATAATTGTTATATCTGATGCAGATCTTCACAGTTTATGGAGACTACAGCCCTATGTCAAACTGCTCAATCAACGTTAACATTAGACGCAAGAATCCAAAACCTTGCCACCATTACAGGACAGGATTCTTAAATGACCGCTCCTCATCACAGCAAAAGCAGTTAGAACTAAATAAGGCTATTTTTGCCCCGTCTTCATATGTTTTCTTTTTTATGAAAGGAAAAACTTTCAGGAGAAACCCATGAGGTTTGGTAATATTGTCATTGTCACAAGGCGAGCCACTGTGGCACAGGTGGCTTCTTTTTGTGTTTTAATGGCGCTTCCTGTTTGCGTCACCCAATGGGAGTTTGGCCTGGTCTGTTCTGCTTGTTCCCGAACGTTTCTCTTAAAACCCACTTCCCGCCAGGTCCCCTGTGACCAGCGAACATCCGTTCTCAAAATGTGTGAAATTTGATTCGGTTTTGATGTCAGAAATTTTTGTCCATTTTCTTTTTCGAGGTGGTCTGGTTAAAATTGAATGTCTACATTATTATTCATTGTTACCTGGCAAAGGTATTTGTATTCTTATTTTTGTGTGAAAACATGCACACGCTTTTAGATTTTGTTTTATCCCATGGAAATGTCATTTACAAAATTAAACAGCTTTCTTCCCAAGTGCATAAAACAGTTGTCTTAGACCGAACTTAAAATGTAAGGAGATTCAAAGTTGAAAATACAACGCGGCTTTCCCTGCATCAACAATTTTTCATTCAATGGCAGCTAGAATACTTAGAACCTTTTCCAATGCAAAATGATGTTTTCTAAATTGGACTTAATTTGTCAAAATATACGAAACCCAAAACGTGTGGTCACTATTCATACCATTCAGAATTCCTGCTCTCCCTAGATTAACATCCCCAAGCGGAGAGCAACAATGACCTACACAGTAACCAATATTCGATAACAATCATATCGGTACTGCCTAGCATGAATGGCAAGAGAGAAAATATTATTTCAAAACGTGCTTGCTACTGGCGCGTTATTGGCACACCTCCTGCGCGTTTATCGTCTGCCCGTGCGTCCACAAGCGTCCCTACCGAGTCGATACCGAGGCTCGCAGAGCAGTTCCGCAGTCGCAGAGCGCAATGCATTCTGATTGGCTGGAAGCCACCACCGCCGCGGTCGCCGCCACCGCCGCCGTTACCGACGCTGCCCTCCCCGCTGAACTATGAGAAAGCAGGTCCAGGGAACTCGACCGTTTCACAAAGTAAAAGTGGGAATCACTCCATGTTTACCTGGGAAAAGAAGGACTAACCAGTGACAAGCTACAGAGTGTATCTAGGGAGGAACACACCGGGCATTATGAGATCGGGAAGAGTACCTGGACCAAGTTCCTGACGGCCTTGCTGTTTCTCTGTGAGTGACCACCCTCAAACGCTGCTGACCGGTAGCCCCCATGTGGCTAGTTCTACCCCCTCGCTATGATCAATCAGATTCAGACCCATCGCTGCCGCCTCTCAAAGGGAAAAGTTTAAACCCAACAGCTGTTGTAGATTGACATAGTCAGTTCTGGGAGGACTTGCCTAAAACCCGTCTACTACTAGTTGGACCCGTTACGTCGTGATGATGGTGGCAGTGGGGAACTCGGTGGCTGCAGCTGGAGAGGTGGGGTCCAGGTATCGGTGTAAAACCACTCACCTGGTCTACCTGGCACTAATCTGCTTCTGCTCAGGTAAGTCATCTATCGGGTGTCAACCTGGTGAAACAGCAAACAGCGTTCCCTTCTAATGTTTATAAGTGTAGTAACATTCTAAGCGTTTAGGATTTTTTTTTTATATTTATGAGTTGGTTGGTATGATACTTTGATGTTTTGTTTTCCAGAGAAACCCAGATAAAACAATACAAATTAATGGCTGTTATTATTAAATATTGTTTATTGGACAAATTCGGACCTCTGTTTTAGAAGGATGCATTAACATCTTAGGATTACCATTCATTTGTATGTAAACAATATATCCAGAAATGCCAGATGACCAAGCATACTCATACTATAGTAGATTGATATATTTGACAGGGTATACGGGAGAAAGGTTATCTCAATGCAGAAGATGTATGACAATCTCCTTTGAAGACAGAAAGATCTGTCAGAATGTGCATACCGGTTGTTATACGGTTATTGGTGCTATATAAGCGTGGGTTCCTCTCAGTAGATGTGTTGTGTGGTTACCTAATGGGAGGGATCTCGGCACACGGGAGTTTATACACCGGGTTGGTGGGAACAAAACGACCATAGCAGACGTTGGTTTGGGTAGGCTGATCTCTCGGCGGGGTGTGCGTTTAGGAACCAATGCAAGGGGATACTCCAAAGCGCCACGTTTGATCCCAGGCTTAGCGAGATCAATTCCTAGTCATAACACACAGCGTGAGAGAGCCTGCCATCCCGACTAGGAAGCCTCAATTAGGCTAGTCAATGCCTACGGGAGGCAGTCGACAAAGCCTAGCCGCCAACTCAAGCACTTAAAGGCGCCGCTAACACTCCTGTCTCTTAAAGCCTATTGAGAGATTAATCTAAAATTGCAATATTGGGCTTACTGCTTAATTAATGAGCACATGGGAAGTCAGCAGGTTTTCAAGCAAAGCTCTCTTTCTTTAACGTCAAAAGAATGACAGTATCCCCTTGGAGTTGAAAGTTAAGAAGTGCATTGGGATTTCTGTGAAGGTTTAGTTTTAGCTGAAGGCCCTGGGCTTTGACGGGGATGTTGCCTTTAGGGCTTTAAAAGCAGTAGCAAGAGAGGTGGGGACAGGCTCTCTGTTTTTTCCTAGGTGTAAAACAAGAAGCCGTGGCTTATACGGATAATCTTGTCGTTAGATGCCGGCGCTAGGCAACTGGTTCTTGACGCCTGCCCACCGCCCAAGGTACCGGGCCCCGCAGCCCAATGGTAATTGACGAAACAGTTTTCGATTAACTCCGGAGCTGGCTTGTGAAATGACAATCAGTGAAGTGCTGTGAGGAAGAAGAAGACCCAACAAAGCCATTCTACGGGGACCTGGCGACCGGACAAAATCCTCTAACGTTACATGCCAGCAATTAGCGCGGAGAATAGAGCCAATAGGCGAAATTGTAATAGTCATCTCCCAGACAGGTGTTGGTTAGACATCCTTATCAGGATCCCGCTCACGAGAAGTCCCACAGGAAGAAGAAAGCTATCAGATGTCTGATTGGGAAGCGTTTAAGAAGACCAAGTACGGAAATTATCTCTACCTTGGCTGAATCGCCTGTGAATTGCAAATTCCTCAACTTCCTGTTTGCTGATCTTAGGTAAAAAGAGGTTGACTTAATGAATGGCATACAGTGTTAGTGTCGTGTAAAAACTCTATATAGGAATATTTCTGTTTCATTAAGGGTGTCACTAGTTGTCATATGTCTGATAACTTTAATCTGTTTATATGATCTGACAGTAATTATGATTATACTTCCTAAAGGAAAAGAACCGTATCATTGTCTCTAATTCTCTCAGACAACGACTGAACCTTTTTATAGGAAGACATAAATAGCCCATAATAATCGGTAACCCATATATTGGTGAATATAAAACCACACCTATTCAGACCTTTTAGTACCAGTAAGGCATAAAGATTTCAATATAAAAATTATTCTAAAATGAGTTTCATTTAGGTAATCTTTATGTATCTAAGAGTTACTTTCCAAACTAGTTCCGGTCAAGAACAATGTAGTTCCGGTTTCTCTGGCTGGCTAAATTGGAGCCCTCTTGTGCCGTATAATAGGCAGGGTTAAGGGGTTATCACCCATTAAGGCCTTCGATGCTTCTATTCAGTTTGCCCTCCATCAAAGGTATAGGGGTTATCGGTACCCCTTCTCAAGTGTCCGCTGTCTTATAGATGACAACATTAACATTTCAGGTGGTACCAAGAGGGGTGGCGGTACTCTCAAACAGGGGGAGGAGGTGTATCGAGGGGCTACTTACCTGACTAGTACATTAGATGTCACATATATGTATATATATACCCCACCCGTTGGGGCTCTAAACTACTAGGTTCGTCCATTTATGAGGAAATAAGTGCAACCTGATTAATATGCAACTTTAGAAACTTCCAAAAATGGAATGAGACTGGAAAACAATGACCTTTATGTTTTTTAAATCTAACAAATGAACAAATGTTTTCTTTCTGTTGAACATTTTCTTTATAGTTAAACGTAATGGAATACTGTAGGGTCTGCTATGTATGTCCCTTCTTACAATCTGTAACCGAATTATATTTGACATTTCTACTTCAACAGCAATATGGATAAGCCACTCATATAAGCTGCACAAACAATGCCATGTAGAAACATCTACCACATGAAGGCATCGACAACAGAAGGATTACCGTGATGCGCTTCTGTCTGAAATACCAAGAGGGAATTGGATATTCAACATCTGAAGTTTGTGAAACAGGATTATGAGCATTTATATCCAGATAACCTGTCCCAAGGAACTTTCCAGATTGTCATGAGAGTGTCTAACTAGTCCATGAAACAAATATTGATTGTGGCTGTGATAGTCATACAAATAATCGGACACGCCCTATCTAGGAAACATAGACTATACTTTATTGTATTGGCGCTGGCCCTCCCTACCCAGGGTCACAAATGAAATCTAAAACATACCTATAGGGTCACCAAATTCAATAACCCCCATTTAGAAAAAAAACACTTAATCATTAGACTATACTTTAATGTATATGGAATGACATAAAGTCATTTATTCATATGTTTCCTCATCTATGTTGAATGAAGTAGCCTCATTAACTTGTATGAGACATTTTAGAAAAAAAGATCTGGCTGAGGGGATGATCCCTCCTTCCATCCCACAGTCTCTCCACCCTATAGTCGAGGTGTAATTGATGATTGATGTTAGGCCAGGACGTGTCCACAGGAGCCCGACCCTTGTCACAGGAGGCAGCCAGTCGCCCCAGACAACCTTTTTTACTGCCTTGTAGATGCAGTAAGACCCTGCATACATTACATACTGTCTTCTTGGCACTTTGGTCAGGCAGCTATTCTGACTTCAGAAATCTTTATAATTAAGTAAATAGAGGTTGGAAATGAATACTCAGACTTTATGCAGCGGCACGTGCTGTCAAACTAAAGTAACAACTTGTGAAGTGTACTTGTGTTTTAGAGTGAATTTTATACTTAGTGTAAGATTTTCTTTGCTTTTAAATACATTCCTTACTACCTCAGGAAATAAGGAATATTTCAAACCTAGAAACTTCTGTACCTGATCACTTTCAGCTCGCGAACAATTTCCATACGTTCAGGCATGTTTTGTAACCACATGGGGTTTTAATGTCTAGCCATTAAAATAGCAAAGCAGGTCTAACTGCCTGGGAGCACACACACCAAACTTGTTAAGAGAATTTAACTGGTTATTGCTCGGCTGAATTACCCAGTTGTTGCTAACCTCCGGGTGTTTCAGGAATGTGGCTCATTACCATTAGGCTAATTAGCATACATTAATTATGCATTGCTTTCAGATCCTCGTGTTTGAGTGGCTTCTCCTGCTCATACTTTTAAAGGAGATTTGCTATTGAGTCGTAAATATATAAAGATCTAACGGAAAGATACTTTGATACAGAGATAGTTGAACCAAAGTCATAGCTTGATTCTCCCGCAACGAATAGCTTTATCCTTTGTACTTTACATTTAACAGATTAGCCTAGATCAAAATTCTAGGGTTTGTAGCAGAGATAGGTATCGTATTGTTTGTTCTTGAAATAACAGGGGCTCTGCTCAATGAGGAAAATTGCATGGGCTTAAGATTAAACATTTCCATTTAGCTTGGCATTATTTGTGTTGAAAACATGATGAAAATGGCATTGACTATAATTTTCATGGTTTGAAAATGAACCAATTACAAATAGATATTAGTCAAAAACGTGTAGAAACTAGTAGAAACCAACCAGAAGGTGCTTAGATTATAAAGTAGCTATCAGTTGTAAGGGGAATAGAGGAATAGGATATGTTGACCTCTAATAACAATTTGGTGCTACCTAGAATAAGATCTACGTCCAACAAGCAGTTATAAGGAATATAGGTCTTCTCTGACTCTCTTTAATGGTGAAATTACACCCATCATTCTACCTTTGCCAATAAACTGCTCTTTGATGTGAATTATAGCCCCGCTAAAAGACCTTCACTAAGTTGGGGAGTTCTCTTCCACTTTTAGAGGTGCGTGAGAGGATCTTTGCTAAAATAAAATTGATGTCATTTCTCGGCAGCAAGCAAGAGCACTAAGTTTAATTCCAACCCAATAAGAAAGTGAGGACGACATAAATTAAAGACGACCTTTTTTCCCCTTTGATGGTTGCATGCTGGGGGTGTTACCGCCATCTGCCGCTGGGGTCCTTTTTGCGGTTGACTTGCGCGGGGAGTTTGAAAGAAACACCAAGAAGGCCGCCATTTGCCTCAATCCAGGGAAGGTGCGCACGCAGCGGCGCCTGAAAAATGTGATAATAAGATCAGTGTCAGAACGGAAAATAGCCATTAGTTGGCTGAGTGAGTAAAGCCCCCTAATGACACCCGAGCCCGCCACGCGGATCCTGAACGCGGCCACGTGATCAATATCCGGGTCCTCTCAGCGTTCGACTAGTGTCAACACTTTGCGGAAAGTCGTCTGCGCAGGGCTCGCGTCAAGTCTCGTTACGCGTCACGCGGCTGGCGAGATTCAAGATGGCAGCTTTCAATAGGGAGGAAGGTGGGAAAGGTTTCCAGCCAATGGGCGGCTTCTATTTTAGACGGTCAGTTTGAAATTATGAAGCTGACAGGTGTAAATTTGTAGGATGTAGGGAAGGGAAACCGCGAGTGGGGGTTGGTGTAGGCCTATGCTGAAAAGGATAAAGGTTATGTAGGTTTGTTTCCTGGGGCTGATTTTAAACTTAAACCACAGGTAGGCTATGGTCATTAAATAATTATTTCATACCGTGAATTTCTAAAGAGACTCTCCTTGTTGCTGTGTGAGCAGACCTGTTGGTGTTTATATGATAAAAACATTTTTCAGGAATGAGCAAAGGGACACACTATAGGCCTAAATGTCTATGTTGAATAGGGCCTATGGCTATGGCAATGAGTTATTCTCAACCCATGATTAATTATACAAACACCCAAGTGATGTTACCGGCCATAAAGAATCATACCTTTGCCACCATTTACTGTCATCCACACTAATTATTGTACTCTCCGACAAACATGACGTTGTATTGAGATCTACGCATACGTTTTGCAAAGCAGAGTCAATCAGATGTGCTGTGACCTTTTGGAATTAGAGTTACTCTCGTGCTGATCCATTTCGATCTTTTCATCTGTACTCAATTTCAAAAGTTGAATTGAACGCTGGCATAAAAGATTCAGCGGCGTCTTAGGCATTGCCTGTATCCAATTGTTCTCTCTTGGAAACTTAAACAATTTCCCTCTCCAGAATTCACCTAAAGTATCTTAGAATGTGCGTCTGCATTCAATGTCATTAGACTGTATCAAGAAATCCTAAATGTATTTCCTCATTCTGGATTTTCAAATAATCTTGAGCATACTCTGCACTGAACACGCTTCTGGAAGTACATCGACTTATTTCCAGCGTAACATTTCAATGTAAACTCCTCTAGAGTTGAAACATTTAAAACTTTCGATATGGACTTATCATGCTAAGGTCTGCCGTCTGTCGATGTCTTTTTCCTATCGAGAGGAACATTATGGACATTTGGTCGAGTTGAACAAAGTTTCACGAAAGCTAGGTTACATTTCTTGGGAAACACCACTTCCTCATATTGAGGGATCTTTGCTACTCAAAAGCCTTTCCAAGAAGAAAGCACTGTTAACAAAGAACGTAGATATTTTTTACAAGTTCTCTTAGTAGTTATCCATCGCAGTGTACTGTTAGTAACCCATAGCTAAATGCATAAATTTACATGCCTCAGCATTTTCCTTATTATATCTTTAGCCCTACTTTCTACATATTCCAATAGATTTTAACAATAGTAACAATGACAGCTTCATCATTTCGTGGCACTATTTGGTGCTAAAATAGGCCGATTGTACCTAGAGAATCAGCTGACTTTTCCGTCGATTCAGATGAAACATATATCTATATCAATGCTACATACTGATGAGTGATCACTTCAAAACTAGATCAGCAGTCTTCAGATCGCTCTAGTGGGTAGGGGCCTTTATTCCTGTCCCCTTCCCGCAATTGCCTCAGTAGAACTTTCCCTTTTGCCCCTGTCTTCCCATGTAGGCCTACCCCACTTTCCCCCACCCAAACAGCTGTTAGCTCATTGATCCTTCTCGTCAATTCCTCCTTAACCCGACCCCTGGAGGCTCTGGTCGGCTCAACACCATATCAAAATACCATGAGCCTTAAACGCCCACCCCGCCTCCCCAAGAGCAAGCTCACCAGGTTATTCCCCACAGCCCAGCAAGGATTGAAGGGGGGGGGGGGGATCATTGAACGATGCGAGTGAAATTCTGGTACCAAAAGGGGTTGCTGTTTCAAGCCATAAACAGAATTGTTGATATAATTTCTGACAGCATCACTTAATGAGTATACATGTCTTCGATCATTCTTGTTAGTTTTCAACAATTGCTATTCATTTTCGACGATTTACGATCCCATTAACGACGAAATCTAACCAGGATTTCAGTTGCGCCGGTCAATGGGTTCCCCCTTTGCTCTAGGCATGCGGTTGGCTCTTGAGAACCGGAAATGGCACCCCAACACACAACAATCTCAACGCACTGAACTCAATCAAGACGGCTGTTGTAGCCTTCATTGAGCTGCGAATGTCTATTGAAGAAGATTTTCGCACCGGGATGACATCTGGGTCTTTAAACAAGTAAAATAACACTTACAGGAAAAGCAAATAATATAGCAAAATTATTCAACTGTCATAGACAACATAGACAGTAGTCATTGAGTTGGGAAGGATCAAGTTAAGGCCTATGTATAGGCCTACATAAAATCTCGATAAGGCCTTAGCCAATCCATCATTATTTACACAGATAAAAGGAAAGAAAACGGGGACTTGGCGGTACAGACCCAAACTTATATCCAGTTTGTACAAGACAATAATCTTTAATATGATTATATTTAAAGCAATCGAAGGACATTTCTAATACTTGTAAATAAAAATCAGCAAATGAGACCCGGCTCCTCCTAAACCTCACGTGTTGTGGTTGGTTGACCAACTAATGGTTGCCATGTCATATGGTTATATGGTTATCTATCTGGTGGTATTGTTCAAGTTGACAATCATATGCCCCTTAGCCTATGTAAAGATGTTTCAGAGAATAATACAAAGGAAGAAACACTAGTAGGTTGGTGGCATATGACACATTGTGTATGATAGTAGTTTATATTCACCTAAAGATGTGTTTGATAATATAAAAAAGGGGAAGGTATAATAGCATGTTCCGAATAGGTTAAAAATGCATTGTATGCTAAAAGGAATTCGTTGTTAGATAAACGTAATATTTTTGAATTTCTACCAATGTACACATTGACTACCTAGAGTCAGATGAAATTAAGTATTTCATTTATAATGACCCCTTTTAACATAAAGGTTAATGCGAATAAATAACTCGAGTTCTGGTAATGCGCATGAGTGAGACAACACATTAAAAATACATCAAATAATGTTTCACTCTTACTTCTCAATAATGTCAAATCTATGTCAGAAACTTGGTAAGGTCTTACATCCACTGCTTTGGGAAGATAGTAGGCTTATAGTTATCAAACAGTATCTTCTTGTTCGAAGCAAAGTTCAGAATTGAGCAGTAGGGCACCGTAAGGACAATCACCTTATCTGATTTCGCCATAAACACCAGCTTGCTACATCAACCGTCGTATATCTTCTCATCAATGGTTTGGAAATGTTATGTTACATGGATTGATCTTCAGAAAACATGGGCTTGCGACCAGAAGCAGCCATAGGTAATTCCCAGCTGTACAGTTATATCTGTCCGAGAAGCTCGTAACCGAGTGGGTCGTTCAGCTACATGCTTGCATTAGGGTTATAAAGATGATGGGATACAAACACAAGGATCTGGGGTCCGACAAATGAGGAGCTGCTCATAAGATCCTCTCTGAGCAACTCGCCCAGGCAATAAACATAGAAGGTAAGCAGCATATAAATAGAGCCGGCTCCTCAAATCAAAGCGGAGTGCCGACGGCTGGCCATGTTCACAGGAGTGAGTACCTCTAGGTTTCTTGGGTTTGTTATTGTAAAATAGGTAGGTACACTAATGGCAATGGGCAATGAAACACCAATTGCATTCATATTCTAAAACTTTTGCAAAGTTCCAATGTGTGATGTGATCACTTTTTTTGTGGATTGTATACGTCGGAGTAGAATTTGGCTTAGAACCACGTGTATCCGCATATGTAAGTTAATATATGATTAATAACCAATTTAGTTAAGAAAACAATCATATTATTTTTTTCATTTCTCACACAGCAACTAGGTATATAAAATCACACAATGCCAACAGTAATGACATTTACCAAGTAGCTAAATGGTTTATTTATCAATTGTTTTTTTTCTGATATTTCCAAGTGAGGGGAATATATCTCAAGATTATCTACGAAGACACTATGTAACGTCTGCTTGCCTATTAACGTCCTAATGAAATATTCCGGTCTACATATGTTCTTAATGGAAGTCTTAATTGGAATAGGGCCGGCATGCCTTACCTCTTCAGCATTTCAAGAGAGAACGGATACAAAAACGCTAATCATCGAGTTTAAGAGTTTCTGTGTATCATTATAAGACATCACATTTGATTACCTACGCATCATTTGTATTTCTTCCCAGCCCTTCCCGCGTGAAAGCTTCCCTATTACTGAATGGTAAAATATAGAAGTTGCATCAGCTCATGATATTAAATTGTTTTTCTCTGTATGGAGTTCTCTCTCGTCAGAACTCGAACCGTAATACCTTCTTGCAGGGGCGGATCCAGGGGGGGATCCAGGGGGTCCTGACCCCTCCCCCCCCCCTTTTGGGGGACCTCTAAACTACAAAAAGAGGGGATAATAATGCACGCGTACACGCGAATGCACACCATTATAGTACTAAGCCTTTATACTGACCCCCCCCCCTTTGAAAATCCTGTATCCGCCCCTGTCTTGCGTAATTGAAATATGCCTATTCAACATGTGCAGATATATGTACAAAAATATGCATGTGTTGCATTAATGTGTATTTGTATGCCTCAGAGAGCGAATTGTTATAGGAGCTGATGGAAACGGCTTACGTATTTCAGTCAGGTTACGTTAGCAACGTGAAGGTCGCCCAGAACCTTACTAGCTCCATATCAAATCAATCTGACCTTCCGACGCGTCATACCCACTATCTCCACCTGTCACTTTCAATTGTTCTTTTTACTGCCATTCTGCCAATATGCATCGAAGCCTCAAGTTATCTCCGGAAGTCTTTTGTCTCTTACATCTGAGCCAATTTGTAGGAGGCAGAATGCCACGCTTTATAGGTTATCCCATGAGGGGTTAGCCTGGAGTGGGGAGGCGTGGACGGCTCCCCCCTGGAGGCCACCAACTCTAAGCCCCTCCCCACCTCCCCCATTCACCCCCTCCCCCCTCCCCCCCTCATTGCCTGCGTCCTCGTGACCTGCATCCCTCTGAGCAGGACGCCAGGTGGAGCCACTGCGGTATGCATGATTGTGGGTCCTGCTGTATGTGAGCAGCTCGTGAGCCGGTGACATGGCCCGAGCACCTCCCCCTGCTGCTCGGTGACATGACATGAGTAGCTGGCGGAGACTCCAGGAGCAGCTCGGGGTATATGTGACAAGGTCTGAGAGCAGCTCTCTGACCGGTCCCAGTACAGGCCTGTCACCTGCCACTGTGTGAGACGGGGGCTGGGTATGGACCCAAGGATAGGAGAATGTGTATGAGGTATGGCAAGAGGGACATACGAAATAAGACGCAATGTAGTATGCTTCATACGAAACTATGGCAGTAAATTTACATACCGTCTGTGCTATCACGGGTGTGTAGGGGTGTAGCTAGCCCTAAAATCAAATATGGCTAGTAGGATTGGGGGGCGAGGGGTTGTATGTAAATCAAAGGGGGTTCAAACCAATATTGCTCGAGATTTTCTTAAATTTTACTCATAGTCTAGGAAATCAAATGAGTTCTAGAAGCCCAGGAACCCGCGCTGTCCACGCAAATGCAGTAAGACCCACTCAAAAATACGTACTGCAATCAAGATTATGGACTTTGGAATTACCTACAGAAATCTACCTATAACAAATAGGGCTCATACAGAAGAGCTGCACATAGTCTACTTGCATGTGCATCGACTTGTCGGTATTATGATTTAGATGGGTTATTCTGTGAAGAACCTGTGTGAACGATACACCTGTATTTATCACGAAATAACTGAGTCATCCCACCTTCCTGCACTTTGAGAAGGTGCCATAACATGAAACAAACTTAACGATTGCAGATTCAGTTAGCCCTGAGGCGAATCCACATTTTCCTTGTATTTTGGAATACCCTTGACTAAATCAAGGTGCATTATGGATCACAATTAATGTTTACAGGTCCGGTTCCAGATACCAGACTGGTATTCAAAATTGTATTATCTATGATAATTTTCATAATACATAATGCAAGGGTAGAATTGGGTATCTTTTGTGTACAAGTATCTTTTTATTGAATTATAAATGCTCAGATAATGAAAAGACCGTCGATATCGACTTTTGCAATTTAATTTATTCATAAACGTGACATTAAATGATGCTTTTTCTCAATGCCCAAGCATAGTTTACATTTTCCAAGCTGGTGTAGATATTTCCCACTATTTATATTACGTTATGTTGCTTATTTAATGCCCCCGTTAACAAAACATGCCGAAACTATCCTGCGAGTTTTTCTTTTTTTTAAATCACTTTTATTTATCCTGAGACATACAATTAGGCGTAGAGCCTGTTTTCGTTGTAGTACACAAGCTATAGGAAAACAAATAACCGTAAGAGGCAAAAATAAAGATACCCAACAGACATACATAATAGTAAAATGGGAAATAGCAGTAGCCAGTGGATTCTATCTTTCTTTCACTAGTCAAAACTGCATGAGTACAATTCTAGAGATTACAAATACCCACAAAATGTATATTGTATGGAATAGGGACCTCATACAGAAATTCATACCCCACATTCTCTTTCCGATAAGGTAGTTAAAACTTCTTTGGAATTCAACAATTTCGAATGAATAGCCACAATAACAGTCTAATTCAAGAAGAATGAATGAAAGATGTCTATAACAAACTCAATGACGAAAATGTGGACATACATTGTCGGTTTATGAATTACAGATCCATGGCGAAGCGACTTGTTGTGACATCAATTTTTACTGGTTTCGTCGGAATTAATTTAACCTGAGTATACCAGGGAAAAGGGTTACTTGACCTTGTTACTATACATTGACTCAGGTTGCATGTAAAAGGCGAGTCATTGGGGGCACGAGAGAATTCAATTGACCAAGGAATGTCAGCTGATCTGACCAACCCAACATTACTGGCAGACAAAATTGTGATTACTGCCTACCAAAAATAATGACCAATTAAAACGGGCAATTGTATTGGAAATAAAAATGAGCACTGAATAATGGCTTGTTATTGAGAGTATTTGAGCGGAACAATGAAATAACACCAACAGAAAAAAAGGACTAACAATTAAGGGCATACCTTGGGTTCAGAAATGATTCAAGATTGTTGACAACAAATTAGATATAATTTGATTTAACGACAGACAATTAAAATTAATGAAAAATAGAGAAATTAAGGAGAACAGTATAGGTGTCATCAAGAGGTACTGTTGTTTTGTTGATTGCAGTGTTAGTTTAACTTGAATGCCCATGAATCGCGAATCACAGCTAGGACAATTAGCATTTAAAATAGAGATCTATAACCTTTCTCATAGTTGATTGTATAAGTAAAGAGGCTAAGGGGGTAGTAAATATGGAAGAAGATCAGGCCATGATAGTGAATGCTATGATCTGAGTTGGTCTGCTATGAGACAATCCATTAATCACATAAGCACAAAGGGGTGCGTGGGTAGTAGACTCTCATACATGTCTAGTACATTATAATAACATGCTCAAGAAGGATGTTAAAATGAGTGTGTAATTCAGGGACGGCCCTGTTTTAAGTTCTATACATCTCCTAGCATGTCCCAAGTACAAGCCAAATGGACGAGGACTTGACGAAGAGTTGGAACAGACTGCAGACTTAATATGAGGCTGATATTCAACTTGACAGTGGTTGGTGGAGAAATGGAGCAATTAATTTGTAGCAGTTTTTACCATCTTGGCAATTCAACACTAGCCAAGAAAATAATTGCATATTCAAGCAAAATATACTTATGATAATAGTGATTAACATGCAGAGAGAATTAGTGTTATTTGCATAGAAAATGTACACAAACAGGGCACAGGCTACCCTGGTATATTTCCAAGACGAAATGGCACATTTATATCGAAATCTAAACAGAGGGTCAACTTCTATCCTATGATCAAACATATGCAGGATTATGCCACACTTTACAATGGGAACGTAACGGGCCATCAAAGGTTCACACGTCGGTCAAATGTTCGTAATGTCAACGACCATTCTGCAGCTCCTGCCAAAGTACACAAACGTACCTCCTTGAGAGTGTCCATCAAGCACACTTGGAGGCACATTTCCCCAGTTAATTATTCTTTTGTGCCACTCTAAATACTAGTGACCTAAATCCCGTCTTAGATATACAATAACTGGTACTTAGACTATGGCAAGTTGGCAAGTAGTCTTGACTTGTGGTCTAACGGGATTAACCAAGGCGTTATATTTTTACTATTCGTTAGGCGATGGATTTATATATGTTTTCTTTTCACATGTCGAGTTAGAAAGAGGGATAACGTCTTTTCTTTATAGGTTTATTTCTCTGGTCAAAATTGAATTTTATTGAAGTAACGAGGTGCCAGAATACCATAAAGGTGATTACAATGTACACTATGTATCCTTTTAGCGACCACTTTGTTTATATAGAAATATGACATATTCAAAATATGTATACTTTATACATTCCGGTATAATTAGAATGTAATCATAATCATTATCCATTTGCAGTAGGTATTTAAGATATCATGTTTTCGAATTTACCGTTCTTATAAACGCTTCAAATATTGAAGTCTCAAACACAATTAGTGAATTAACTTTTCCATATTTTGGCTGAACAATTTAACCTTATAGTTAGAATCATCTATCCCTGCGTTAAATCATACCAGAAAACTGTATTAATGTAATCATCTGCGGAGCCATGACACATTGTCCTTTAAATGAAAACTACATTTTTCC
Organism: Lepidonotus clava; assembly: GCA_936440205.1. Classification (NCBI taxonomy): domain Eukaryota; kingdom Metazoa; phylum Annelida; class Polychaeta; order Phyllodocida; family Polynoidae; genus Lepidonotus; species Lepidonotus clava. The sequence continues at coordinate 38,927,518 of OW387141.1, forward strand.
AACTATGAAAAGCATAACCCAGGCAAGCATGCAGTGACTTAACAAACACATTATCTTTTTGGTCAGACTGTTACCTGCCCACTTTTCATGTAACAGTTACATTACTTTACAGGACAGAGTGTTATAATAATAGTATATAGTCTTGTCAAGTTGAGACCTTACAAATACAATATGTTATAATAACATTATTTTCATGTATACTTATGTAATCAGAATGTTATAATAGTATCACAGTACAAAAACGTTATCGGGTGCCATCAATAATGTAACAAGAACCAAAACAGAACCAAGTAGAATGTTACTGCAATGTTATAATAACGTTACATTCTTGCCTGGGAATGCAATGCTAATAGTATTGTTAGTAGAACCGTTGGGTAGGTTGTTAACAAAGTAGAACTCTGGCAATTTTCCATGGATAATAGCTTTGGCAAATGATTTTAATGCTATCAGTGCAAGGAGATCGTGTATGGATCAAGGTCTTTTGATACCTTGCGCATAACATATAGGCAACTAGGTGCGATCAACCCTTAATGGTCGGGATTACCAGATGTTACCTCTGAGAGTTGGACTAGGCCAATGCCCTGGTGAGCACGGCTAGTGTTTTATGTTCGGGTCGTGGATTTTCATTTAGGGAAAATGTAAATTGTACTATGTGGCAGTCGAACAAGTCCTACATTATGTAAATACCTTTAATAGGAACATCTATATTGACGTTGTACAGATGATGTCACAACTAAAATTGGGTGTCTGCCATGTTGGTGACCAATTTATTATCATTATTATTCAGAATTTTGAAACTATTAGAACAAAATTTTATGCTAAATGTACCTAATACAAACTAACTGAATCATTATCAACTATAATTATCACTTCAGAACTATAAATTTAGAACCTTTTTCACAGGTATATGGTCATGATCACCACGTGGTGATCACGTCTGCACAAGGTCTATACGTTAAAGTTTAATCAAGAATCCTCTTCATAGAAACATACAAGTGCAGAGGTAGCATGGCCCTCTTTGAAACACATCTTCTATTAAGATATTTTCAATATAAAACCTGCGCTCTTGAAGAAAGCATCAACGTTCAACGTTGCATCCATGCTAATCTGCTATAGGGATTCTCTCTACCATGGTATTTTCTATTTTTTTATTTTTTTATTTTAATCCAATCTTACATACATAAGTTCTTCCTTGGACGGTTGTGCAACAATGCACTATGAATTAATGAGATGGGTAATAATGATGTCTCATTTTGCAAGATTTCTCTAGTACAATTTTCTTTTAATACATGACTTGAAAAGAGACTTTTTTTCTAACATTTGCTCATCTGCAGACAATCGATCCCATAAATCCACACCTCTATAATAACTACTATTTTGTACCCTAGTTAAATTGGTAAACTTCTTTGTAAATTTAATTTTACTAGAACTTCTAGTAGTAATCCTATTAGATTGTGTAACACTCTCCAAATAATACTCATTATGACGATAATTATACATCATCATTAACAATTGAAAGTGTCTTCGTATCTCAATGGTATGCTATTCATATGTTAACGGTTTTTGTACCTAGCTAGCAAGATTTGAGATTTCAGTAATATTTCATTTTCTAATATTATATCCTCTCAGAATTCTCTTCAGTATATTTGTTTCAAGACCACATAGCTAAAACGAAATTATAATTCACCATTCACCATTCACAAAATTCATAGAAAGAAATGTTCAGTGTATTATTTTTTATTTTTACAAAATATTATTGAATTTTACCGCTTTAATATGGGCCTCCTGTTGCCTCTATCTAGTAAGAAACAGAGCCATTCACTGAAAAGCACCAGGTGGCAGTGCCGATACTAGTTTACCTTTCTTTAATTATTACAGAGAAACTGAATGGAGGAATAAGTGGACAAGCAATAAAAATAAATATAAATTTCCAACTTGTTTGTGCCCCCAAAGGCAAAAACATTGCTAGGTTATCCTAGACACGTTGCGATGCAAATCACATAACGCCTACCATATTTTCAAAAGTGCCAAGGAAACCTAATAAAAAGAAAATTATAGGTGCGGAAATCTGGTCTAAATGGACTAAGTGAGGTTATGTCCTGTGCAGCCACCACCTGCCTTTCTACACACGCCCCCGGGTAGCACTTTAGGATGGGGTGAGATGACGGTGTCAGATAGAGCGTATTGGATGCCAGTCTCACAAGTACCGCTTTCTATTCTACGATGTGGGTCACAATGTCTGGCACTATGCAGCCAAAAGCTAGGACATTGGACATTGTACCCTGGCCAAAAGTGCTCTTGTCAACAATCCATTAGCATTTATCAGATAGAAGCCTACTCTTGGAAAAACAATGTTGGTTGCTCAAACAGCATAATTCTTCATTGGGAGACACTACAAAAGATATGGAATCAGATACAGGTTTGAATAGGCTTTACTTGAACATTTTGATATCATTTAGATAGTCATGATATGCAAACCTTACTGATGTATTGTCTCATTCCTGACAGCAAGACTTCACAAAAAACGAAGCACTGGTCCACTTATCCGAAGGGCCTTAGTTTTGTAACGGAGTCATAGTTCATGCATCTTACACCAGTGGCCCGTTGCGCATACTGATTATACACACAACAAACGCATTCTTAACAGAGCACGTATACGTATACCTTGTCCACTTTGATTGTTGTTCGGCCATTTTTTGGTCAATCAAAACACCTAATTAGAATGCTATAAATGAGCTCTAATTTTACAGAATGTAGACCTACAATGTTACTTCACATCAAAATTCACAGAATTTGATTTGATCCATTAGAAATGATGTTACAGGTGTTTGGCATCAAGGATGTCACTGTTATGATATTGTGATGGGAAATGGGGTTTGGGTTTCCGTTTCCTTTGTCATACCTAAGTTTAGGCATGGCATATCCTCCCTCTAACAACTACAACTATTTATCAAATTTATCATATAAAATACATTAATATCACAATTTCCCTAAACAATAATCAAAAGGCATATCAAATATGTATATATACTACTTCATAGAGTTTATGGTAAAACCTCTGTTAGCACTCCCCCTCCCCCTAGTGGCAACTGGCCTAATTAAGTAATTAGGTCAAAGGCAAAAGGTGAGGTGGGGAAGTGCACCCCTGCTGTGAGGGCAGTGGGAGACTGGACACCAAGGTGGACACATGTCTATTGTGTAACAGCCTAGGCTTAGGCCTATGGTTCATAACCTGTGACTGAAGAACAATACATTATCATCAACCACTACTCCTGTCTTCAACTCTTCATTACTCCCCTCAACACCCATACACACACCAAAACTTAAAGTACTTCATTGCTGTCAGGTACAAAACTTAAAGTACTTCACCTTTTTCCCATTGTTATCTACATATGCTTAAAATGTTCTTAAAAGTTGTCATTGTTATGATAGATCATTGTGCAATGGGGCACGGTGGCCTGTTGCACAATGACCTACTGTAACAATGAACCTTTAAGAATGCTTTTAGCACATGTTCTTAACAGCAATAAGCCGGGTTTCCACCGAACGACTTTCATGGATGGTTGCTAACGACCCCGAACAACTTTGAAAAAAGAAAATCTTTGCTTATTTTTGTCGTTCAGAATGAAACCATTTGTTGTTTCCACTAAATGACGATTTTCGGATGATTCTGGGATGTCGTGGACGATTATTTCCAAAGACTAGAGGTAGAAAACATAGAGAACAATGGACTTAATAGCCTTTAATTGCCCTTAGAAGAAATCGTGAGCAAATGTCGTCCACAAATATTAAACAGGTTAGATATTTGGTCGTTGGTGAATCGTTCAGAAATGTCGTTCAGAAATGTCGTTTACAGTCGTTCAGAAATGTCTTTCTCACCGATTTTGTGTTTCCATTGAACGATTATACTAACGACCACAAAAGATTTGTGAATCGTTCAGTGTCGTTCATGGTCGTTAGCAGATTGTCGTTCGATGGAAACAGGCCTTTATCTACGTTGTAACATCTTGGTTGTGGAACCCCCATAAACATTTTTTCCACTGAATCAAATTGAATTCTTTGAAGTGATGCATGAAGGGACACTTTAGGTCTAAATACTGTGAAATGTACAACTCTTTTACAGCATTTAAAAGGGTTTTTATGAGGATGTAAAAATGGCTTGTAAACAATCAAAATGGACAACTGGCCACTGGAGTGATTTAGTCTTTTTTGTGTTAATAAGAGCAGGGGGATCCTTGGACACACCGGTCTCCCAACTAAGCAATAGATAGTAGTATACTACCCTAGCATAATGTTTCAGAGCAGCCTATTACCTGAACATTGGGCTCCTGACAATAAGAAAAGACAAAAGAAACAAAAGACCAGAGTGAATAGAGTACAACAGGTTCCATAGAGCCCCATTCGCCGTGGCGTATGGTCCTGTCGCAGAGAGCGGCGAAAATTCTGTCTTATGCCTACGATAATAATCTCATGGATGAGACAATGATCGCAGGCTAGAGATATTGATAGCATAGCATTCACACTGGGATTCAGGGTACCTTGCGATCATTTTCGCAAGCAATCTCCCCCTCAAGCCCCACTCGCCGTGGTCAATGTTTCTGTCGCAGAGAACCAAGAAAAATTTATCTTAGGGATTCGCAAATGATCTCAGGTGCGATACGTTGATTGCAAGCTAAAGAAATTTATCGTATAGCATTCACACTGAGAATTGAAGTCCTTGCGATCATTTTCGCAAGTAATTTCGTATTGAATCGCACAGGACCTCTACGAAAATATTGAACATGTTGAATAATTTCGCAAGGATCCACGTCGTTGAGTGCTGCTATAATCCAACGCACCCAACGTTCTGAGATCGCAGAGAGCTGCGACAAACCACATTCACCACGGCGAATGGGGCTCCGATCGCACAGGTTCTATACGAAAATATTCAACATGTTGAATAATTTCGCAAGGGATTAGATCGCAGAGGGCTGCGATAATGCAACATTGCCAACGTTCACAGATCGCAGAGCTCTACGACGCCACGGCGAGTGGGGCTTTAGTCGTCTTGCCCAGTGGCTGCCCCAGCTCATAGAGGACACATAGAAAAGGGGGCAAAAACCCTGAGCAGGGCCATGTGGCAGGCAGGGCAACTCGTGTACATAGACGAGGGCCAGACGAGACAGTTTCTGAGGCCAGGCCAATTACCGCCCGACACCCTGCCCGTCCCCCAGGCCACGGTATCAGTGACCAATGTATGTGTGCGCCACCACCACTGGGGGCTGACTCACACCATTGATCTCCCACAGACGTCTCTCTCCACGCCCTTTGCACTAGGCAACAACGCCCGACAAACGTTGGGCAACTTAACGTTTGTCGATGAAAAGACATTTGACAAGTAAACGTTTGTCGGTGAACAAACTTTTCTGTGAAGTTCTTTTTAAGGAATGATAGGTATTTTTTTAAAATCCAGTTACGATAGATTTTGAACAATGCAACAACCCTAAAGTATTAAAAAGAGGGTTATGGTGGGTCTGGAAATGTGCTCATCATCATAATGTCCCTATATAAATCAGTTTTTGCCGAAGATTATAATGACAGATTGTAGATATTGTAACCGAAAATTGATGTGCATTTTCACCTCTAAAATTGTAAACATTTCTACGTCTGTCATGTCCTTGTTTACTAATATTTCCTATTCATTACGATGGGTGATTTAGATAGCGCTTGCTCCAATAAGGTTATATCTATTGCCATTGGACAACGGCAGCAAAGTGAATAGGATAGGTTCTCTTTCCTGCACCATTGTCTCAAATTGTTTAAACTTTGCAGTCGCACAGTTTGACTTTCGCCATCTCGCGGATCACAGTCACTTTTCTGTCACAGGAAAATGCCTCAACAACCAATTCTGTAGCAGCTTATATAGGACATTGACCAGCCGGTTCAAAAAGACTGTTTTGACAAATACTGTCATTTTGCTCCATCAAATACCGCTTTGAGGTTTGCCTTTGGGCATATCTAGGGAAAGAATGTATTGGCATAACAATCGGACTTTCATGAGCAATGGTCCATATTTCTTTTTCCACCGAAGAAAGGATTTGAATGAATCACAGGAACTTTTATATTTCGGCTGTAACTATGCATAGAGTATAACTTTCTCTATTCCATTATATATTGATAACTGCCTTCTTTTCTTATTCACGCACCGACTTAGATGATGAAGGCTCATTTTCGTTTAGTTTCGAAGTCAATTATTTCTAAGTAAAATTTGTGAGGTTCCTCATTCAGGACGATGATGTTCCATTAAGATTTACATTGCTGTGTAGGACCAAAGGACTTGCAGTCATAGATGGCTTATACATCCATAAAGCTAAGTTAGACAGACAGTTGTTTTGCTTAGAGGCACTTCTCCGCACATATATCTCATACTTCTACATAATGTGCTTGATACTCAATGACAGAGGAGGAGCTGGAACAGATGAAGACCTGAATCTTCTACAGACGAAAAGGCCAGCACATCGGCTGTTGCTTTTTGAATAATTTCTCCTCGCCTCTATTAGCAGTTGATCGAAGACTGATGACAAAAACGACGATACTTAACTAAAGCCACTCTTCAATGTGACATAAGATGATGGGATCATTGAATACATACATAATGTTTATCTGTTGTTGGCAAGATGACTGTCTCAGCAGACAAACACAAAACAAGAAAGTAAATGCGATCTCTCTATACGGATAATTCACTTCCCAAACATGCAGGATTATTCTTTTTGCCTTAGAATACACCGTCCTTTTCCTACTCTGTCCTACCTTAAAACAGCTTAAAAACAACCCTTCCGTTGTGTGTTCTTTCCACGCGTTTGACTGAAGAAGGATTCCGGTATTTACTTTTTTCATCAAAGCTGTTACCTGCATCTTACGTTTTTTTTTACCAGGAAGAAAGAGAGCTTGCATTTTCGGATAAAAGATTTAAAATGGAACATTTTCTTCAAGCAGAAATAAAAGTGGTTGACAGATTATAACATAGGTTTAAATGAACTTGATTTCAACCATAAATTTTACCAGTAGTTTAGTGTAGTTATCGAATAAAATAGATTAGGCCTACCAGGAACAATTTTTAAAGCGGTTGTTAGACATTCACTGATGGATTGAATCAGTTAATAGTTAATTATTTAGTGGCTCGAAACGTTATGAGGGCAGCCGACCATGCTTGGTTGTGTAGGCAGATTAACTAAAAGAATGTTGAACATACAATTAGCCAGTGTTGCTACTGATCGAGAGGCCATATGTCGAATATGCATTGTATAAACATGTGTAAGAATATATGCATTATGATGGAATGCAACCGATAGATCGGTGACTATGTACTATCGATTCGACACCGATACTTTGACTTCCTGGTGTATATACACTGAAAACACAGAGTTGTCAAAATGGTGCCAAAAACGACAACCCAATGTTGTCTGTGTTTTTTATACAAGAAATCTTATTTATGAATAGTTTAATGTTGTAGATATCATAGTCCATAATAATGGCTTCCTATTATCTTATTACAATTTATTAGGTATGGCCATTACACATAGGAGGCGTATGAGTTGTATGTTTTTGACACCATTCACTTACAATACTTTATCATAGACAGAGGCCATGACAACCTTGGGCTGTCGTTTTAGGCACCATTCACTTACAACCTTAGGGTCATCAGGCAGCACTTTTGACTCTCATTTTGTTCTGTAACAACCCTATGACAACCCGATTCTCAGTTTTTGCTTCTCTGACAACCTTTTTGGCCAAAGTAGTCAGGAGAAAATGACAACCTTTTGGTTGTCATCCAGCCTCAAAATTTACAATGACAACCCTCTGACCACCCCCACATTGTCAAAGGATTGTCACAAGGTTGTCACACATCATCAATGGCCTGAAATGAGCCCTGCTCTGCCCCCACAAGTCACCTATGACAAACCAAAAGTCACCTATGACAACCCTCTGACAACTTTAAAGTGGCTCTCTGACGACTTTGTGTTTTCAGTGTAGTATGTCTAGTATAAATTAACACAGCTAACCTTTCTATAGACGAGTAACCAAAACTCAATTGAAATATGACTATCAGGGGACCCCTCAGCAGCCAGAAAATTGTGATAGTGGCAGACAAAGTTTGATTGTAAGGGTAGATTTAACTAACTAACACTGTGCAATATCAGCACGTACGATGCCCGTACGCGTCATGTTGGTCATTGCATAAGACGTTCTTGCTACTAAGAGGTCACCAAAGAACTGTTTAGCTGTGGTATAATATCAAATTTGATTTTTAAGTGAACCCTGCGGCCGACAATTATATGCCTTTCATGACTATAGCTCACAGAGCCCGTGATTACAGTGCCAAAGTGTGCGTGATGTTCTGCTTTGATATAGAGGAGATCCGATAAGGTCTAAGGTTACAAGAACTGATATTCAACTGCAGAATTTTGTCAGTAAAGTCAAAGGTGTGGACATCAATTAAACATTAGTTTACACGCGGAAATGGGATGCATGCCGCCCACACTGTCCTGTTTATTAGCTTAGCTTAATCCATCTCAAATCTGGGCAAAGGAATCTTGTGCCGTGGATCCAGGCAAGATTCTTTAGTATAAAACGTTGGATCCCATTTTTTCACATTCTATGCAAACCACCGTTCTACAGAATAGCAGTCCTGAGCTCATATCCTTGTAACATATGTGGCTAATCAGGGGGCATTCTGTTCAGGGTCACAAGATCAGCAATCGTATTCTTTAGAAAATTAATTATGTTAATGCAAAAATAATATGAAAGAGGGTTTCTTAAATGAAAACTTTATTTTTGACACACTCAATATCTTGTCATCAAATCAAGCAGCCAACCGAAATGCCCCTGATTAGCCTAATCAGTTATGAAATATAGACCCTATGGTTTTCTAATGAATGGTTTGTAGCTTGAGGTAAACGTTATCGGGCTTATTCGAAATGAAATTGTAAATCAAAATGGGGCAGTCCAGTCTGAGCCAAGCTGGCTGCACCAGGGTTAAGGAGACTGTCTTGTGTAATTCACCTTAAAGAAGCTCTGATAAGGCTTACCGGTACTACTCCCAATATGGACAGAACGCAGCCACCTGAGGCCAGTCTGCCATCTACCTAGACAGGGTAGGTGAGCGCACCTTTAGTACATATTCTGCACCCTGGTGCCAGAACAAGTTTAGTGAAGGGGTATTCAGTGAGAGCCAACGTTCCCTCTGTGTGCTGTCATATCATTGTTGATACATGGGGATATCTATTAAGAAAAAGAGAGGCACCGGTTATTGGTGGAAATATTGCATATTCCTGCTATATATATATATATATATATATATATATATATATATATATATATATATATAAAGACTGTACGCTCTACACAAAGTCAGATTGGCAAGAAACTTTTGAAGTATACCTTTAAAGAAAAAACGTTAAGACACGTGTTATATTGTGGTTTATTATGTTTTTAGCCTTTTCAAAACATATCTATATCAAACAGACATCTTATACATATACATGAACCGCTATTCCAAAAACGCCATACACACAAGCACGTACGCATTCTCTTATAAATTCGTGTACTTGTAAACATACCTATATTTTATGCGCAAACGTATTTACCTGAAGTTTATGTATGCTTTTTGTATGAAACCTTAATAATGAATTAGTTACTTTCAAATATTGAATGATTGCCTTGTTGACGCATTTGAATCAGACTAATAGACTGAAATGAATTAGAATGTCTCCGTGAGCAGCTGGTAAGTCCGAATAAACAAAAATAACAGCTAAGTTGCACTTACTTCATGTTTAGGAAAAACATGAAGGAAACATTGTAACACTATTGAGAATCAGGAAAGGATATAGAAATAAGCACCTTTGACCTCACGATTCTTATTGCAGCTGTCATACCTAAGTTTAGGTATGGCATATCCTCCCTCTCACAATTACAAGCATTTACCAAATCTGTTATATAAAATCTATTAATATGATAATTTACTTTATTTTACAAACTTTATGTCTACATAATAATAATCAAAAGATATACTAAATATATTAGATATAAATATAAGGTACTATGCTATAGAGTTTATGGTAATTAGATAGCACTCCCCCTGTCCCCTATTGGTCAGTTGTAATTAGGTCACTGACCAAAGGTGAGGTGGGGAAGTGCACCCCTGCTGTGAGGGCAGTGGGAGTCTGAACACCAAGGTGAACACATGTCTTTTGTGTAACAGCCTAGGCTTAGGCCTATGGTTAATAACCTGTGACTGAAGAAACAATACAACATCATCTACAAACTACTCCTGTCTTCAAATCTTCATTACTCCCCTAAACAACATCCACAATTAGAAAGTACTACACCAAAACTTTAAAGTACATCACAGCACTATTTCTGAAATGAGTGCGGCGACCCAGACTTATAATCCACTGTCTATACATATCTTAGATATTCCACAAACAATCTATTCAATAAAATGTATATATATAAAAGGAACAATTGAATGGTGTTTAAATTACCTTTACACATAATCACATATTTTTACCTAAAAGAATTTATGAACGAATTGTCAACGATTATCATCCTTTCAAAACCACATGGTTATAGATTACATACTGATTACCAAAATGCCGTCATATGACCACATCAGCACAAGGTTTACACATAAATGCAATGAAAAACGTAAAGGACCGTACTGTATTCGTAGTGATACTCTTACTCCCGCGGTTGGGCGCTTGCAGTCTTTTTCAATCTATTGCAATTATGTCGCTAAGCCTCTTAGGAAGTCTTATTTCAATCATTTAATGTGCCATTCGTCAATATTTGCATATTATTGAGATAACAGGGAAAAGTACAAGGTTGAAGCAAGACTCTTTGCTGCTGCTCCGAAGTAGCATTTGGGGGCCCCTTACGGTATATCAATTTTGTTATCTTCGTTAAACGTCTTGTCATATATCCATCGTTGAAATACATACAAGGTAATTACAGATTACTTACCATCTAGTTCTGATCGAGCTAGGAAATCAAGTGCAATAACTTTTTCTATCAGTTTGTGAACTTTACCTGTCTGTATACGTATCAATCGAATGTTGCACTAATATCTTCTGAAGGACGACCTCTTTGTGAAGCCTGGTCCTTTATCCAGAGATGGATCTCCAGTATTTGAACAATTATTTGACGTTAAGAATTACGAGAGGATAATGTCAGAGAAGATATGTGTCAGCTCAACATATCTATTAGAAAAAACATTAATGACTAGACTATAGAATCAACTGATTCGTCTGAGAGGACCAGCATATTGGTTTAGAAATGCTTAGAGTCAATCAATCATACATTTATGATAGTAATTTGTAAACCTAGCTTGGTCTAATCATAGTCCATCTTCTGCTTCCTATTTGCTGCGTATACATTAAATTTTAGTGTAACGGTGAGTGGGAAAGATAGAGCCAGGCCCTGGTTCATTCTTTCTTATACTTTACCGACCTCTTTATTCTCTATACTGATAATGCTGTGCAATGGTCTAATTTATGCATGTGCTTGACTTATTTCAAAGTGTTGTCCGAAAATACGAATTGTCATTTTCACAAAATAATATAGATTTACCTGATCTGATCTGCCTCATTCAACTTATTTAAATGCAAAGCTGGCATTTGACTGTAAAAAGTGGAAATGCCTGACGCAATTCACACAAAAACAGTTTGATGGATTAATAGTTTTTCTGTGACCAAGTCGGACCAGAATACATATGGGTAAGCCAGGAGGACTCGGTCATATCAGCTTAATTTAAACATTTAAGCCCTGTTCCAACCAGCCGATTTTACTACCGATTTGTTGGTAATTTATTACTTTTAACATGGCAAAGGATTATATATCTTACATACCATTTGAAAGAAAATTAAAAACCTTTTCTAATCTATATAACATGTTTATGATTAACCAATATTGCCACTGCCGATTTCTGAAATCGGTAATAAAATCGGCTGGTGGAAACAGCGCTTTACTGGATATGGCAGAGTCTAAGCTGAGGAATTCAATCGTTATTCCTTCTCTAGGTCTTCTCTGTTAACCTTTAGGTCATTGATTTACTACATCGAAGCAGGGAAGTCAACACAAACTCAATGAGATTAATACGGTCTAAATATTGTTCATTCGACACGTATCTTATCAACTTATTCTTTTCGTTGGGGACCTCAATGTTAATTTTCTAAATCACGTTTGAAATAAAGGTTATATTACACAAAAATCAAAATTGCAAAACATTCGAAAAAGATGGTGAAATATTGCATGGTGGGGTATGAAGTACCATCACTGATTTCATCTCTTCCTTGAAACGTTTTCCTCGCACTGAGCCAACACAATCTTACTTTTCCAAAACTTAGTTTTTTTTGTAAGTTTTTGAATACCTACATCTAGCGCTATGGTTCGTAATCATATGCTACATATCATAATTGAAAAGGGAATACTTTCGCTGTAAAAGTATAGAAGCAATACCTTTTTCGGCCTTCATTCTTTCTCCGCGAGATGTATATACATCACAATATAGGACAAACTGGTTAGTATAACGCCATTATGACGAAGCCACCTGAAAAAGCGAACATGCATATCTTTACCATACAAAATAGACATCATTGACCACAATTAAGGTTGTACGGTTTTCAGGTCAATATGAGAATAATATTATTAGAGAAGTATCCTGGCCGCCTCAAGAAGAAGATGAAGATAAAATCTTGTTACTTTAAGGTAGATTTCACAGGACACAAATCATAGTGAGCAATTGGGGGAGTATATCGAACACCCGATTGCAGTTACCAGCGTGAGGATATGCATGCCTGTGTATCTATTGAAATAACCCTTCAAGTAATGGAGGCACAGGACAACAAGTTTTAATATAGGCCTATAGTCTACTGCAGCGGTCCACAAAGCCGTTTAGAGATAGTGTGATTTAATGAGGAAGAAACGTTGTCTAGTGGTTTAGCCCTAACTTTAATTACCAATGTAATAATGGCTGCAGGCGTTGCTACCTGGCACGGGTTCTCCCTTCCACTAACACGGACCGACCAAAGTACTTCCGGGTCAAACTGACAGGGGTCTAGGCCATAGCCTGTGCTTAGAGATTGCGGGCGACTAATTTACTCCTCCAATTAGCCCGACAACTTGCCCGTGGTCGGACGGGCAGGAAGCGCTGTCGGGCCAGCAGACGACAATCTGACCAAACTCCAAAGGCGGGAACGGCGAGGCGCCTCACGTGATGTGCACGTGATCAACGCCTGATCAGGACGCCGTCTGATTGGTGGCGACGGTTGCCACATACCTCCCTTTGTCGCCATAGAGACGTGTGCTGGCAACTGGTATGGCCGCGGGAATGGGAACGAGGCTGCGAGCGCGCACGGCATGATGGGTAGGACGCGATGGCTTCCGGTTGGGGCGCCACTATCAGCGGGTGGGCGGGGAGTGGTGTGTAGGCTGAGCCTTACCTGTCCTGACAGCCGGTTGGTCCACCTGAAAGGCAATACCCGCCACACTGATGAGCCTAATCGCGTTACCCCAAGGTGCGCATGTACACAAAATGATAAGTCTAATGAGAGGCAAGGACGGGTGGAAACACAAGGTATACTGCTTGAGGCGGTTGGCAGCGCACAAACAATCTACCACATGTAACCCAGATAAAAAGAAACCAGTGGGAGGCGAAGAGACATAAATACAAGACGTAGACTAAATCCATCTGTGACCCATCGAAAAGTTGTGCCTAGTAAAAAGGGTCCACATAGAAGGACGTATTTTGGAACATGGGTACACAAAAGTGCCCTTTTTACCCAACAAACAAAGTCCATATCTAAGTAAAATCCATTATAATATTCCTTAACTTTAGATACAGTGTCAGGGCCATACTGAAGTCAAATCCATTATAACTTTAAAAACCTTTCAGTGTCCTTATTCATATTGTCATTTTGCAGGCTCTGGATGACGGCATACATGTACACTGATATATCACTTCGCTTTCTTTATACCATACGTACCTGATAATCACAGATTTGAAATTCACATCTAAACCACTATCAGGAGGTAGTGCCTGCCATTTATAGAAAGGCTGTATGTCTCTACAGAGTCGTTGTGTAGACATAAAGGTCTACAGGAATACACTATTCAGGCCTATGTTTATACGTGAGCCTAACTCAAATAGAAGGAAACAACTATGATAAAAACACATGTACTATCAAATGAGTCAAAGTTTATATGTAGCATAACGTATAAACAGTAAATACTAAATATCCGATGGTTGGAATATTTTGTTCTGGTGGTGTATACTTGGACTGCTATCCTGATGCAAAGGTTGTTATAAGTTTAATGCTAGTAACATCCTCTAAAGTATAAGTACATGTTCTCAATAATTATTGATGTTATATATCTATGTGCACCATCTCATTTAGCTTGGTAAACTATAAACACAAAGGTCTGATATGTCCCCAGCCAGAATTCTAATGAATTCTAAATCTTAGCCCACGTTCTGTTCTAGTTTATAACCTTCATCATCTATACTTGTGAATAAACAAACATAGAATATGTCTATAGATCTGCCACAAGGAGTCTTTTCTGATCACGTGTGGTTCTCTCCCTTTCATTTCTTTTAGAAAATCTCCCATATGAAATGTTCTGCTTTCTTTTTCTTACCTATTAGTGGGTGGGGCAGTATACGGTCACATCACAGGAAACACACCTTAATTGGGCAAACCTAGAGAGATGAGCTTGTCAAAACCGTATCAGTTACCAAAGCTTGGAAGGGAATCAAATGTCTTAAAATAACTCTTGGTGCCTCGGCGGGCATTCACACGCAGCCTGGGATAAGGAGAGTGGAAGCAGACATGGCGTCAACCGTACACCTTTTGTGTCTTTGGGGGAAAGCCTTGGCTATTAGCAGTCCAGTGTGACTTTTCTTAAAGGGGGTGTCTCTGGAGGAGGCTGCAGTGATGGCTCCTGAGTCTGGGTGGGCCACAATGAGGGGCAGACGGGGTGAGGGGCAGGAGACTTAAGGGGCAGCCTCTATCAATTTGTGCTGGATGGCCAGGGGCGGGGGACTTATCGCACGATGTTCGAGCGATAAGACCACCTCCATTGACAAAGAATGGACACTCCTCCGACCTATCTCTTAGCGTTGCGGTTCCGACGCCCCTGATTAAATAGCGATACTGTCGGGGCGAGCCGGGAGAGGTTGGGCCGTCGGAGGCTGGCCTTTGCGCAGAGGTGGCCGGGGTTCATGCCTCGATTGCTGAAGCCCTTAAGGCTTAGGGACCTATTTCCCGAAGGGCTGGAAACTGCGTCTACCGCAAAAGGTCATAATGCTGTGTTCTACAGGGGCTACATTGGTCCAAACAGACTGCAACATGAATAAAACATGATCTTTGTTCAACCTTTAAAGGTATATTTGAGTGACATGCCCTTCTATAATGAAGTAGAATTTTGTGTAGAGACTTTCATCTAATTATCATGGGCCGAGGCATACAATCACTACCAAATTACATTACTAGAAATTACTGATTTATTCATTTCATTATATGCAATGCATCATGAAAAGTATACCTTCAGTACATACTCTCTGGGCTCTACTCTGAGACTCTTAGCCATTACTTGCGTAGAGTCTATTGGTTGTACCAACAAGCCAGAGGCATCCCTAATCATAAAGTGTGCGGTAACTTGTATAGCGAACTGACAGCCATCTCTGGACGTGACAGGCATCTCACCTAAGGCCTGTCATATTACTGCTATGTGTTACGTGAAGGTCTGCTCAGTACGGGGATGTCAGAGGTAACAGCTCTGAGGGCGGCTTTATGACTACTGCCACAGGTACATTAGACAGTCTACCGGTGTCTTTGATGTCACTGTGATGCCTGGATTCATATTGACTTTTTATACCCTTACAGTTACTTTACTTCTGATGTTTGATAAGTTTCAGCTCCACTTGTGTCTCATTTTATGGACCTCTTTTATACTTATAGACAAACCATCATAAGTCAAGCTTTCTTGGCTACTTTTGGAAATACGTTATTTCTATGTATGTGTGTCATAATTTTATATATATATATATATATATATCATATATATTATATATATATATAAAATAGCTAAAACACGTACGCACAGGGTGCACAATCTGAAACACACCTGTCATTTGCAGTACCATTATCATGTGGAGTTACAAATTGGTCCCAGTGATAATGAATCACCATGAATGAATCATATTACCATTATTACCTAGAAGCAAATGAACCCTCAGCGTACAACCAATTATGAGTAATTGTGGTATTAGTCTACAAGTATCAGTACCTCAGGTTTCCGTTGAAGCCAAGTCAGATTTCAGTGCAGTAGATTCAGTAGAAATACATGTATCATCTAGCACCCAGGAGGCTGGTTGTGAAATTAAGGCCGCACTAATAAGCTTGGATTAAATGTAAACGGACGTCAATGGACGAGAGGTAATTGGCGTAGAGGGAAATTGCTCCGATGCTATCTGGGTAATTAATTCCTTTGGTCTAGACCGTTCTATACTACGGAATCTCCCGATACATGTACGACAATGATTCCCTATGAAGCTGCGAACAATGGAGTCAGGTAGTACGTTTCCTGTTTTTAAGCAGGTAGCTTTAATACTGAGAGAATTGAGAATATATTACAGTACGTACGGATAAGTGTGCTATGGTAGGACTGTGGAAGAGCTAGATGGTGGGAACTGAGATATGCCAAGGAAAACACGAGGTTGAAAAACTGGTAAAGTGGTACACAAATATAAAAAATGGAAGGTATAGACTGACAATGGACAACATGAAAGAACATGAGGGGCTGTTGCCGACTAGAAAAGTGTTTAAACACTCTATTTCAACTTGAAGTAACATCAGTGTCCGAAATTGAGGACATTTTTGCGCACTTTTTGGATGTAGACTTAAAAAACTGCAGCCCACCAAAAGTTCCTGCCCTACCCTCTATATGAGACGTTAAGTCACCGAAAAGAATGGGGCATATCCAGGTGCACAGCATCAGACACTGGACATATGGTTATGCTGCACTGTATAACGTAAATGAAAAACATTTATATTCATCTCGAGAATATCATAGCCACATTTCCATCTATAAAGAAACAATAACGAACAACAGCTCTCTGTCTCTCGAATAATTCAGATAATTGTTGAATGATAAAACACATGAAACTAAGTGTTGGCTGGATCACCATCAAGGAGCATTGCCACACACTTTGCAGGGGCTCCTTTAATTCCTCGAGTAACAGATATCATAGTGATCGGCGACATTAGTCACTGTGGATCATTATACTACGTGTCTATGGAGAGAAAGTGTGAAGTGGAGGTTTGGCATGGTAAGAAAGAGACGCTTCTCACCAACTATTGCCACTGAATTAATGCACGTAGTCATTTTAAGAAGCAAGATTTTCGAGGAAAAGCAGACATTGAACAACGAGTAGTCCTTGTGAAGATAATACTTTTGGGGTACTTATTAAAGTAACTTATCCGTTGACTATTGGTGGAGCGATATTCTAAAATGTGCTATTGACACATTTCCATTTCTATCACCTTCATTTTGATGTTTCGGATTGAGGGGATTACACCAAGATGAACGCTATTAGTCTCTTAATCCAGCTTTCAAATGACGGGCGGATTTTGTTTTAAAAGCACCGACCCCGCCTACGCTGATCACTCTCACTACTTATTTCACATTCTAACATTTTACTCTTATCTTGCACGCCCTTAAGGCCCCACACAATCCGTTCAATCTTCCTGTCCCTCATTAAATGACAAACTCAATCCTCCTTTTTGCCGTCTCCAGCCCGGTCCTGTTGCCCAGTCCTACATCTCCGCAGATCATACTTGCAAATAACTAAACCCAACCAGATCCCATCTCCCCACAATCTGTCTGTCATGGCCTCAACCGCCTTGTTTTGTAATGAGCGAAACAATTACGTGGCCATCCCCTCCCACCTCCCGCCGCTTCTTCCCGGCGGCCTGTCCGTCAGAGTAGTAATGCCTGTGATAGTCTGCTAATGTGTTATAATTAAAGGAGCCCCACGGCTATGCACCGATCAGAAACCACCGCCCCCGTTTAAGGACGAAGAACCCGTTTTTCATGATTTAAAGGCGGAGAACAGTCAGCTGCGCGTCTTGTAGCATGGGCTTAAAAGCTGTATGTAATTGGTGAAGCTTTGGATATGATTCAAACTATTTCTTGCATTGCGAATCTGTACAACACTGTTCGAGTCCCATGAGGTGCAGCATGAAACATAGGACATTGGGATGACACCTGCACGGAATTGTACCCAGATGCTCCACAGGACAAAAATGGGAGACCAGACATATTGTTTGAATTGTATCCTGTATAAATAAAATAAATACCAAAAAAAATATCAGTACCTGTAGAATCACAGTGACACCACCGGTTATAATACTATCCTTGGAAGCAGGAAGAAAAAAGATATATGTCTTATATACAGACTATGCAGGGGCCTGGTCTCATGCATTCCTGCATGCAGCATGTACATAACACAGTATTAGTTTCCAATTTCAGCTCATCATTTTAATAATGGTCACTCCCCCTTCGTTTTAGAAGGCGTCGTTGGAGTTGTTTTAATTGCTCGCTTTATCTGGCGCGAGCTGCTCCCCGCCCGCCTCCCCTGCTGCCCCCCGTGAACTGCCCACTAAGCCCAGCCTACTGGAGACGGATAATCCCGGCTTAATTGCCAGCGTTTGACGCCTGCTTCCCCGGCCAGGCCGTCACCAGGGCGCTGAGTCCTCGGATATCATCGCTCCAGTACCTTCACCAGTTAGGATAATTGAATATCGGCTACAAAATGGCGGCAGGAGCGACGACCGATTCCTTGAAGGGAGCAGGACTCAAACAAGCCCGGGAAACAAGCAGTAACAAAGATGTAATCAACTTAGGCCCGCCACGCTCACCGCAATCCCCTTTAATCCCATTACAATGTGAGTTTTTTTAAAATGCACATTCAGGGGCCCCGCGGCCGCCCTGAATGAAATGAACCGAATTCTCTGCGGCCCCGAACAATGGATTGAAATTGGATTCGCAGAACAAAGTTTTCAGTGTTGAATCGAGGGAAAGGGGGACAGGAGAATTTTATCAAAATAAAGCAATAGCGATAGGCAGGTGGACAGACAGATAGAGATAGGAAATCCAAACTAGGAATTTTTAATATAAAAGCAGTGTGAAAGTATTAATGACAAACTGGGCACAAGAAAAAGGGAATGAAGCAAAAAGGAAATCTGGTCGATGCAAATATTCAGTTGGGATGAGCTGGGAAACGTAGATAAGGAGGATAGACCTGCTATCAGACAGACAGTCTAGGTAGACCTCACCACCTTCTCGCCACTCGCAGAGATACGTTGATAGCGCAGTTCTCCCAAACATGGGCCTAACTGGCTTCGGACTTTCAGGGATTAGCCAGTAAGAAGTCTCCAAACTATGCTATCCATATTTCCCTCCAAGAGTATGGATCCCCCTGGGCAAAACCCAGCTTTACTTTTTTCAATAATTCCATTTCTAATTATACTCGTAAAAGACTGAGCTCAGGTGAAATTTCTCTCAGTAGATGCTAGAGATGCCATTTTAGATTTTTTAACTGAATTGAGAACACTGGAATGCCCCCTAGATAATACATTTGGTTGTAAAATAATTATTTTGACCAAGGTTCATAATAATATCCTATGCACACGATCCTTAGGGAAAACATGTACATTGTATATTCGTAGAGAATGCAGCACCTCTTAATCCTTTTGCAGAAGATCTGCTATGTCAGCAACAATTTTCACTGTGGCTAATGGGGACCATTTCAATGAAATACATTGGGATACACCTGGTGCTACTGTGAATAAATATCGGGATTTGAAATGAGGACACCTTCTCTTGGGGCAATCTAAATTTGGACAGCCTACTTTCTTTGTGGAAAAACTGATTCCTAAACTATCTGTGTTAATGATCTCTTTCCGCAGACCAGTACCCAGAAACTGTTTACGTCTGTCAGGTATCTGGTCCTGGTGAACGGAGGCATGGACTAACAATTATGACTGTACTCGAATAGTCTGGAGAAGTAGCTGAGAAGTATTCCCTCAAGCAAGAATGTGACTTCATTATACCGTTGCGGCAACGTTCTGTTTAGTTCTGCTTTGGTTCTTGTTATGTTATTTCGATGTCACCCAGAAATGTCTTTAGAACCTAACATTGTGACTTGGCACTGTTACATTATTGTTACATTCTTGGTACATTTGTTCACGTAAAAATAACCTGAAAAATGGTGAGTCTCCAACTAACCTAAAACAACGTAATGTTATGTGACAATTACACTAGTGACAGACTAACCAACAAAAACATGGTTACATAATGTACCCGATACGTTGCAGCATGCCTGGGGATCTATTTCTCTTAAAGGGGTAATCCGTTGAGCTATGCTACTAAGATTCTACTTGAATTCGGGGGGGGGGGGGCTTTTGATTAATATCTAATATCATTAGATATTTCCCAAGCCATCAACCTACTTTGTGCATATTTCTGAAAGTGTCGCTCAATGGATGCACCTCTTTCTTGTAATTCTGATCATTTCCCGACGAATTCTGAACGTTTTCTACGAAGCAGCAGAAGTGGGTCCTCACTTTCTATATCTCTCTCTCTCATCAAACAGTTCGGAGGTGCTGGGAGTGGCTCTTACTCAGTCTGAGGGTACCTAGATAGAGTAGCTAATAGGGGCAAGGGTGGTACAAAATAGATATACATATCCCCACTACCAAGGGTGGCAATAGTCAGGGCAAAGATCTGACTGTCGATAACTCCCCAATTGCCCGGAGCAACTCCTGGAACAAATTAACAAGGAGAGATTCTCATCTAGAGAGAGTAAATCATACGCCAATTATGGCATCAGGCAACAGCCCCTGAATAGTCTTCTCTTCTTTGCAAATCATTCATAATCATTTTGAAGCGTGTAGAGGAATGAAGAGTATAGTTGTTTTTCAATTCAATTACCACAGGGGTATTTCGCGATTTATCCTGAGGACTAGCAACAGTTTTAGGGTGATCATCAAACGTATCTTAGAGGGATAAGGGTACCGCTTATTCATGCTTTCAATGGCGAACAGTTCTTTTGATATTCAGTTTAGCTATTAGTATAGGAAAAGGCCAATTCTTAAATTAAAACGAAATAAAACGGCATCTTGTAATACATATTTCCTCAGAAGGGAAGATCAATTTTAGGGACTAGATATAGTTAGTCTTATCATTTTATTATCTAAAACCTAAATATGTGGTTCACAGATTTGAAACTTATTTTTGAGACATTTTCATACAGCTATATATTCAAGGCCGACGTCAACCGGTGTAAAACGTTGTTAAAGCTAAAGTCCATGAAATCCATGGGTATGCACACACCTCTTCCGGTCCTGAGCCAGCAAAACAATAATCCCATATAAAGGTAGCATGCGGCACAAAAGAATTGAAAAAATTTTGGATCTTAACTGATTGGATACATTTAAGACGGATTGTCAACGTCCTTTTTCCTTAATGGCCTTTCGTCATTTGCGATCACTTGGTTCACACCATAGGTATTAGCTGTAAGGCTGACCAGTGCCTGGATAAAGTTTGAGGCTGGCTTGGTGTATTTAACTGAGCTTGCTCTTGCCAAGTTCAGCGAATCAACAATCGATTCAAGGGTCGGTTTACAAAGGGGTCCTTCCCTACGCCTCACTGAGTAATGTTCTTGTATGGCTGGCGAGTAAGAAGAGCGTAGAAAGCATCGCCTTGTCAACTAAAAAGGTAATCCATAACCTTTGGAAGATTAAACCTATTAAACTTCCGAAATCAGACAGCAGTGTATTTGTTATCTATGTTATTTGTACACGGCTTGCTATAGAAAACTCTATCATCAACGTTTGCAGGTTTTTGCTTGATTTGTGCCTTTTGTTTAGAGAAGTAGTACACACGTGCAAGGACAAAGATGTTTTGTTCCGAAGACTGACTGCGTTTCACTGCTTGCATTTCAATTAGATTACTTTTTCATCAATTGACTAAAGCCTCACTGATTCTATTGATGAAAGAATCCCCATCTATCAAAATATTTTCCAAAATATCGATTCTTTATTGCAACATCAGAAACAGGGACTTTGATAGTTTGAGCATTCTCTGCACAACAAACATCATTTTGTCTTTTTAATAAATCAATTATAATGGGAGTATTTTTCTTCTAACCTGTTTTGAGTTATAATCCATAGCACTCTTCTGTCTAATGGACTAGGAGAATATAACCATGGGTGTCTATTGACTACATCAACATTATAGTGTTTTGGATGTGAATGAAATCCAATTGAGCATTCTACTGTTTTTGACATCCAAAACACAAACCCTAGTCAAATACCGTTTTAGGAGTCTGTATATCAGTGTTGAATGCCTGAACATGCACCAATAAGCCATTCAAGATGGGATATCAGCTTCCTATTAAGGTAAACAGCAACTTATTTAACTTGCAACAAGACACGGTTTTGATTCCTATTTTGTAAGAACGGGTTCTCGTCACAATGGTATCAATTACGAGTAGTTTTGTCCGGGGCAGGACTATCCTGTTACATTGACTATTTGTTAGAATGAGGTCTGGGGAAGAGCTCGTCACGCAGAACAAACTGAAGAGATCTGGTATCTCTAAAGACTGTTAATAATGGATGGAACAAATCATCCAGACATCACGAATATATCAGAGGCGGATCCAGGATTTTAGAAAATGCACATGGTTGGAGGTGCCATATATGGGTTTAGTGCTAAAGTTATCTAATCGTTTTGATACATGGGCACGGTAAAGAGGAGAGGACTCCATGGCCCTATTAGCCCCCTTGAAACGCACATATATACAGGCATATAACATATTTATGCATCTCTACGAATATATTCCCACCCCGTCAAACTGGTCTTGGATCTAGATGGATTAAGATCTGATTGATATAATGAGCTCAGAGCTTGACGGAACCTAAAACTGAATTAAAGACAAAGTAAATCAATGTTTGCCACAGGTAAACGTGTCCTACTGCGTCCTGAAAAATGAGCGACGATACTTATCTGAATAATATTGTCTGGAAAAGGTACATTGAAATAAAAACCGTGGAAATATGAGATAAAACGTCTGAAAATTATAGCAAAAATCCACATTTTGCTGAACGGTGACTTCTTGATTAAGAATAACATGTCTTGCCTTGGTAAACAATACCAGTGACGATGCTGGTGACTCTTCAGAAGCCCTGACGTGCGATTCTCGATAGGAGGCGGGGGGCATAGACACTAAACAAATACGCTACAGTTTGTTCTGCAGCCAGAGATGCCTCATCTAATTCAATTAACACAGGACTCCAAGACAATACCGCTGGTTTCCTCTCCGGATTACGAGGATCTGGAAGAGGTGAGCAAACATGTTTCTCATCCTCTCCTGTAATGAAGTCGGAAAAAGCCTCCGCTGGTGATGACACCTAGACCGGAAAAACACCGGCTTTTTACATTATCGCCACCTTCCCTCTGGTGGTCAGAAGGGGAAACAATACGGAAAGGCAAGTTGACGTTTATTATCGCCCATGGGGCGGGATTGTCACGTGAGCTCTCGCGAGAGGCTGCGAGAAGGTGGCGGCCAGCTGTTGTGGGCTGAAGGGAATGTGTCGGAATGTACGCCCTGCTAAATTGGCGCAAAAGTGTTTTAGGTGAATGCTTTTTATGAATGGAGCCAACGTGAAGGAAACAGTATGATTTAAGTGAGGCAGGCTCAGAAAAGATGCCGCATTTCTTTTTACCAAATGAGCCTCACCTTTAAGAAAATCCCATATGCCCATAGAATGTGTGGAAATGAAGAACGAAAACATCAACGAAGAAAACGGAAATTCTCTAATTAAGCTACTGAAAGAGTATATTCATGTTCATGTCACAATAAAAAGCCTAATGGAAACGATAACAGTTTTTTGCCAGTGCAGTCTAACAAATGTTTGGCTGACAATCAATGTCATTCCTAAACCTTTGGAAAGTATAGACCTAAGAGTCCTATAGTTAAACTTCATTTATAAGAAATTCTCCGCATTAGACAATCAGATATAACTGTGAGGAAGGGACCGTTCTTAGAACAGCCTGTATGTAAATCATAAGATGGCCTATTGTAGGACAAGTTGTCCATATAAATACACGGCGATTCCATTCCCTTTCCTGACCTTTCTGACTTTACATCTATCTTTTCCTTGGCATTTCTTCTGCCCCCCCCCCCCCCGTCCTTCCTTTCCCCTGTCCTTCTCTTGTTTTTCCCTTTGCCATAGATCTGTCTCTTCAACTCCTCCCATACCCTCATTACACACCTCTACGCCTACACCAAGCCCACCCACCCACACCCTAATATCGACACTCCTAACCACCACTAACAGTTAGGCCTCTCTCCCTCACAGAACCCAGGCACCCATGTAAGTGTGGCAAATGTTATGGGTCCTCATGAACCGGGGAAATCAGATAAGGTCCGTAATGGTGGGGCGACCTGGAAGGGTCAGAGACGTTCTCCGATTGGTGGGAGACTACAAATAGAATTAGGCCCCAAACCTGAATAACGGCCACCCTGCCGCGTGCACTTCATGTAGCTGCAATCTGCTAATGTGTGCAGGGCGGCCTGAGATTTATGCTCCTATTTATGGACAATAAGGTCATCCATGGTGAGATGTACATGTTTACGTGGACGGTGCATTAGCGTAAACTAGGCAAAGATACATGCATGAGCAGCTCAACGTTAGTATCTTAACGTCTTTAGAGTGCATGGAAAATATACAACTTGTGGTAAATGTGAATTGAAAAAAGTCACGGATTGACCGTGAAATAGTCAAACAGAATTGAGAAATCCTTCACCTCCAATTAGACGAAATCGCCAGAGAGAGTAAAATAAGATGACTCTCCTTCTACGTACCAGCATTTTACATGTCGTAGACAAGTAGGTCATTATGTTTACTCAGAGAGCCAACTAAACGGTTTACTCATCCACAATCTGTCTGTTTTTCTAGTCGGTTAGAAATAAGCCATAAGCTCCTTTTGTATAATTTGTAATGGTCCCATATCCTACTGAAATACACTCACCTGTAGCTACAGCGCTTTTTGTGTAAATCAAGTATCAAGACTTCAAGTATTGCATGTTCTACTAGTACGTTTGCAATGATATCTGAAGGGTGTATTTATAAATATTCTCTTAAAGAGACTAACAATTTATGCAGCAATCCCAAAGCAGTCGTTGGTACAGCTAACATTTTCTAATTTATAAAATAAATTCTGAAGGGAGTTGCAGTTGGTTACACTCATAGTTTAGCCAAACCTTAATCTAAGGTTCAAAGGTACGTACACCTAACCCTGGAGTTATCTGCCTCGCTGAAAGTGGAGATGACGTGTTATTCTCGCATTAAACATGCCCAAGCAGGGAATATCGTAAACAAATCACAATGTTGGTCTTGTTTACAGACAAGAGACCACTCTCCCCGATTATCTCAATCTCTTGTCGCTCATTTGCCTCTTTTCTTTAAACCCTTGTGCTTCATTAGCAAAATCCAAGCCACGAAGGAGCGAGTAAAGTAACCTTTTTAGTCACATAATTGGATAATAATCCTCGGCAATCAATGGGGCACATAAGATTGGGCGTCCTTGGAGCTGCCTTCTGCAGGCTAACGGGGAGTGTCACTCTGCCTGTCAAAAGGACGATAGATGGTGTTTACACTGAGATGTCACTGGTTCGCCACTGGGGTGGCACTAAATTTCACTGCATGAACAAATACATATATTTAAAAGATAAAAATCATTAAAGAAATTTCGAAATATCCTATATTTATAGGTCTGCAACTGTACATATTACATATATCCCGATTGATTTATGGCTTTAAGGAACGGAAAAACAATTGCAAATGATAAAGAGATGAGCAGTGTCTGCCCGGTTGTATATGAATGAACAGTTCTAAGCAGTCATACTGTTACAAGAATAACACACACACGTTTGTACATTATTTGCATGTTTGTGTGTGCATATGTGTGTGTCTATAGCCATATGCACAGGAAATTGTAGCTGCCATGCATTTCCCATTGCAAGTGGCTTGCCCCAAAAGGCAGTGCTAAAGATGAAGAACAGGATACCTTTTTCATAACGAAGCATACCTCATGAACCATAACCTAAAAGAGGCTCGGACTCTATCATCCGGCTGAGATATTCGGCTTCTGATTGGACGAGGCAGCTGTGGGACGCGCCCTGGAGGACGCTGCGGGGGGTCGTGACGTAGACCGCGCCCTCAGAGACCTCTGGTGGCGAGATGACGTGACAGAGGGGTCAGAGGGGAATCCCCTCTCAACACCAAGGTCTTTAGCATTGTTCTTTTTACGCCTTCCCACGTGTATTTTACGTTATTCTGGGCATATATCGTCCCTGACTGTTTCGAATACTTGCATACCATAGTTTAGTATATATACATTCTGTTGGTAATATTACATATTTCTTGAGGCTCTTCTTTTGGGGTAAAAATGTAAAAAGAAATACAGGTACGTTTGATAAGATGCAACCAATAAAAGGTCACTATCACGATAACAAGTAAAATACTGAGATAAATATCGATTATTGGGCTACCGATAAGAAATAAATAGTATTTATAAAGTGTAGGTCGATATCTGCCCGAAATAGCAACCTGAAGCAAGTTAATTATAGGGGCAATAAACGTCATGGAGCTTCTCTTTCATCTAGCTATCGTAAAATCATCAGATTCTGCTGACATTACATCCAATTTCCGTGGGCGGCTGCAAAGCAGTTCAGATAATAATTCAAGAAGAATAATTATGATAACCAGACAGGATTTCAGAATCTCCTTAGACTCACCACGCAATAAAAGAAGTCGAAATTATTAAAATCACATCTTCTGTCACAAATCTTAAATCTAAACTTCTGTCGCTTAGACCAAGGAGACTAAAAGTGAAACATCAAAGGAAAAGAGTCTGCGTGAGTCCGATGGACAGTCTCTGAGCGTGAGCAGCTCTCGTCGCGAATTGCTCATCGAACAGCTCGGCTCACAGAGCAGCTCATCATAAGAAACCGATTACCTGATTGTCCAAGCCAGCCCTGCCACAGCTCCCACTGAGCTGAGACTACCATCTCGGAAACCACACCTAATCAGTCAGCCAAATCAGAAAGGAGTTGGTAGGGGGTAATAATTAGATATAAACAATTGTCTTGATTAATGGGACTGCCTTTGTAATCAGTCCACATCTGAGTATCACTGAGGGATTACTCCTTCATAACTCTGGTCTTTTCCCAGAGTAATCTCACTTACAAGGCGCCTCAGATAGTCATCGGACTTTGGGGATTTATATCCCAGATAAAGCAGTGGCATCGAGAAGTCTCTTCAATATGTAATTAGTTAATTGCAAATGCTTCATAATATACTTACTATGTGAGAGGGGTATTCATCTATGGGGAAAATCAGGATCTCTTATAGTTTTTTATTCGTTGACATAGATTGAAGATGAGATTTCCGCTGTTATACCGAATCTTATTGTTAATACTCATCAGTGGTATGACTAACCAGCAGCTCAGCAGTCTCTGATTATCTAGCTTGATAGGATTAATCTGAATCTGACGTCTCAGACAGCCTTGCAGTGTTGTTAATCACTTCATGATTGTGGGTCAAATAATTAATCAATCGACAATTTGCCTCTTAATCAGTAAAGAGAGGCATTCATGCAATACTTTCAACATAAAAGATGACAGGATTATGGAAATAAACTTTGTCAGGTCAAATTGGTAATATGGTGACATATTATTAGCCAATAGAATTTAATGATCAGAGCATTTTGACCATTGACTCTGTTTATATGGAAGAACAAAAATGCACGATAGGCATCATAACAATAAAATTTATTGCCACATCTTACACAGGAGAAATTAAATTATTCTAAAGTCAGCCTATTTCATGCCATATTTAGGGAGACGTCCATTGTGAAAATCATCGCTTTTATTTGATTTTATTTATTTCAGAGAAGATGAATTTAGTCGCAGAACTTTTCTCTAACTTCATGATGTTGCTTTTTATTTGTTTCAACAATGCAGAAAAAAACTTTTTGTTGCAGCTATAGTAGGTGTTTGTGGCATCCATGAAACAGAAAATGTTACAGCAAAAATCGCCTATTGCGAATGCTCCTTAAGTGACCTGACCCTGTGAGTAAACTGACCAAACGGTCAGTCTCAGGTGGCCAATCGAACGGCAAGAACAAACCGCCAGAACAGCGGCCATTTCGGCGGCCCCCCACACGGCCGGTCCGTGGGCCTGTGTACCCAGGAAAGATGATATTATCGGCTTCTTGTCTGGTGGTGATGATTTCTCGTCAGTAAACACGGCTCGCCCCACCCCCGGGGGACCCCTCCTGGGCGTTCTGCAACACAACAAACACAACGCCCCGGGATATTTTCCGCCACACTTGTTTTGCTTTAAGCTGGATCACAGATCTTACAAATAACATGGGATGTGGCTCTGTTTTTAATACAGCAGGACATGTGGGTTAAATGTGAAAGGTTCTGAAAGTATGTGATGGGATATTAGAAATTGTAATCACTTTTATCCGTGTTGATTTTGTTACTGAAACTACGCTTGGTCTGCAGGCATAATTGCTTAGGGGCAAAATTGTATTGTTTGCCGTGGCAATCTTTTTGCGTATGAAATGCGAAATGCAAACACCCTCTTTTTGTGTGGAAACTTGGTTGTTTCAGAAAACTAACCTTTTTGATTAGTTTGTTAATGAATGGAGGCTTGTTTTTGTACACAGACAGAGAAAAACAGACGCTGACTGTAGTAAATAGGAGAGGGAGCCAATCAGCAGCCGACATATGTCGTCTGCGTGTGTTGACAACATTCTGTAAACTCTCATGCCATTGGCGGTCCTTAGGGAGAGTGAAGCTGGGGCCGTGGAGAGGTTCTTTACCGCCGTAGATTGTATTCTATTACTCATAATGGCTTTATGTTGTCGCCGCCTGAGAGGAGGCAGGCTGAGACGCCGGATGGGGCTATGTATCAGCCAACAGGGGGCGCTG
The DNA here is from genome assembly GCA_936440205.1 of Lepidonotus clava. Taxonomy (NCBI): domain Eukaryota; kingdom Metazoa; phylum Annelida; class Polychaeta; order Phyllodocida; family Polynoidae; genus Lepidonotus; species Lepidonotus clava. The sequence goes on from OW387141.1 coordinate 38,956,625, forward strand.
ACCTATTCCAACATGGCTGCCGTCTGGCCGCCCGCCCGCACCCACGCTCACAGGGTTCAAACTTGGAACGGACCCTTATCAATCCGGCCCAGCCTCTCTCCTCAGTTCAAACTCACTCTCCCTGCTGGGGTAATACCTACCCTATCTTCCACCCATGATTTCTTCAGCCACCGTAGAGAGCGATGCTTATTTTCTAGTTGATAAATAAGGGATAAAAAGCGGGGGAAATGGTGGATGACACTGGCTTGGCACCTGCTGGAATGTCCCCTTACTACTCTTTTGGGAAGATCCACTGGTTTGGCAGCTGTCCAACATATTCCGACGTAATGATGGTAGCACCTCTGCACTCGAGAGCTGGAAGCCAGCGGGAAAATTGCCACGACAAAGCAGCCACTGCATACATCAAATAGGCCATGTGACACTTAGATGTCAACCGTGTAAAAACCGGTAACTTCATCATAGCCAGGACTCTATTGGAAAGCACTTCAGATTGTCAAAATAAAGTTAGAGAGATTCTTCCGTCTGCTTACAAAAAATATGTGTTTTTAGTAAGCTGTGCACGGTAACAAGAACTAGCTATCCGTAAAGCTGATCATATCAGAGCAGCATAATCATAATCTGCAAAGCTATATCTCTACAGTGAAAATTAGCCTGAGAGGGGTTGGAAACGAGGCCAATCTTTAGAACTCTGTTTTACTATATCAAGGGGCCCGCTGATATTATATCTGTGGAACTAGAAGGGTATATTTCAAAGTCTTGTTTTAGATAAGGCCAATTTTATAATACCATATGCCTCCTTTCTACATCTTTCAGTTTATTCCTGAGCACCATGTCATTCTAATTATGAAGAAGAGCCCGTGAAATCCAAGCCATCTGGGGACAAGGGCGACACTTTGGAATGAGTTCACGGGACAAGGAGGATAGACGTCAATATTGACTCAGGTTATTATGTTACCCTGACACGACTTTACAATTAAAGGGAGAGTGTCCTCACAACGCAAACGCCTACGTCATCAAACCCTGTGTCTCTAAAAAAAACATCAGAAGCCCTTCTCGCAAACTGAAAACATTTTCATTTCGTATATTGGTGTTCTCCAGTTAAATTCATACATCTGTTTTTGTCAATGGAAAGCAACCTGCTTGAGGGGTCAGGGGTTATCAAATAAAAGGGAAATTTACATTGGAGGTGGTATTTACATTTAATTTGTTCTGTTGTTACTGGGAGCAAAACGAGCGTCCTCGGACAGTCAGCCTTTGGGATCCTTTCTTTCCGATAAGGCTTTTTGCCCATGTGGCACTTGGTACTTTTACATTGTTTGCAAAGCGAAAATAGAAAAAAAAGGTTCAGCGACGGAGATTGCCTTGGGGAGGAAAAATACTTTAATGGGTGGACGAAGGTAAACCTTATCTGTGAATGATAATGGGAGCTTCTGATTGGCTGGCCAACCATTGTCAGACTGTTTGAGTGCAAATGTAATTTAAAACCTCTATCAAAGACTCCCAGAAGGCTTTGTTAAAAGTGTACTCGACTACTTTGAATTGTAGCTGGAGAAATGCATGAGAGTATCACTCTCAGTGAATCAGAGATTCTTTTATGTGAAAGATATCGTGACAGAAGGGCTTTAATTTAATTTAGATATATCATGCCACCACAGAATTCTAGATGCAGTAATATGAAGTATTAGTATCAGTTTCCTGTTTCTGTATAGTCTTTTCTCTTACAGGGGCAAGCTTTAATATTTGGCTTTTAAATCTTTATATTATTTCCTGCAGAAAACGATTAATATATCCCATTTATTTCTACTGATAAGATCCGGAATATTATTCCACAGCAGTGGCGGATCCAGGGGGGGGCAAAAGGGGCAATTGCCCCCCCTAGACCAAAAATGGACTCTCGTAGTTTTGCCAAATCTGAGGAGATATTTTGCAAGCTAAATCACGGGGGGAGGGGCAGATATATTGCCCCCCCTAGAAGACTGACTCTGGATCCGCCCCTGCACAGCCAAAGAGAAATTACCAAGAAGCAGATGAGGCAACCACAAAAAATCACAGCTATGAGAATGCCCAGTGATGGCAGTATATGGGAATATCCCACGTCATATAAGAGGAAAATGCTGTATAGGGACCCTCTGCCACATGCACGTGTATGCTCACTATCAATTGCTGGCACAGAGCCCAGCCTGGGGGAACCTGAGCTGCTCGCTCTAAATGAGGCGCTCGGTGCAGTGATACCAAGACGAGCTGCTCAAGACGGACCGACGGACCAGTTCTGGCAGTATAGCCTGTAGCTTCACCACTGTGGCTGAACCCTTTTAGAGACCCAATGGTGAGACAGACTCATAGTAGTTTGAGGGAAGCGTGTGTAGTGTGCTCGGTGTACACCTGGAGACATTAACCCGCTGGAGGCAGTGTCCTATGTTCAGAGATCCTGTGTAGGGCCTGTGTAGTGGCTCTGTACCAGGTATATCGAGCCGTGACACGGATCCCCCCTAAGGGTGACCCACTCTCTTGTAGGTCTGGTGTTCTAGATGTGGTGGCTCCATGCTACAAAGCACCAGAACACTATCGGATAATTTTAAAGGTGATGGTGACCTAGTATGAGCCATTGAAAATATTTGGGAGATACATCCTAAGCGATGGTAAATAATATCTTATCTAATATACCACAAATGGATTTCATTTTGACGCTACTTATTCTCCGATCAGTCGTAGGCTTCTTCATTTTTTATTTTGCTTTTTAAATTTGCTTTTTGTAAATCTTTTACAATGGCTAGCAACGCGCCCACATGTAAACAGAAGTGTTCAAAGCTCAGATTCATCTAATATCTGTGTTATATGGATCCTCATGTCTTTTGGCATCCCTTCTAATATTGCAATAGGTAGTGGTCAGAACTTGTGCAGAAGGTGTACAGCAAAGGACAACATGCAGTAGAATTATTAATTAATCAGTCGCCGTTGAACTGTCTAATTTAGACTAATTATTCTGTTTTCAAGCCATCAATTACCATTCCTAAGTTAATTGATTGACCTCTTAAACAGACAATTAAAGCAATTATCGTCTGAATCTTGCTGAATATGTTATCTTCTACTAAATATGTTATCTTCTACTTTCTTATCGCAGGGCTATCGCCATCTTGTTAAAGGCATAACTTAGATGTATTATGGTAACGTGCCTGGAGCACGGGGAATCCCCTTCTGAAGCCTTCGATACCATACAAGTGTTCTGGATTACAGAATCACAAACAGAAAGACGACAACAACAACTTTCATGTACAGTTTCCATAAAAGACCTCATCTTGTGTGGGCATAGTTACGGTTCTTCGATCTCAGCCTTTATTCAAACGGTATAGTGTTTCTCTATGTTACCTAAGCATATTTAAAATAGTTTGAAAATATATGAAGTATCGGTCCAGCATTGCAATTCAAATTTTTAAAATATTTGAAAATGTATTCTTTTTTGATCAATAAACGTGTCGTTAGTTAGAGATCCTATAATCATGGTATAGAAACATCTGTGCGAGGATATGAAGAGAGTATGCTCTCAAAATTCAAGAAGAAAAGGATATACTATAGTCTTTGCCTCATGTAGAATGTCTGCCGCGCTAGATTTTCGAAAAAGCCAAGGGCCTCTGGGCGCTACAGGATCTACACGATATCAAGCACTTAGACTCCTCTCCTACCTTTCGGTACCTGGCTAGATTGTCTGCACCAAACGCCCCTTGCCGCCCACAAGGGTTAATATCCAATTTCCAGTTCATATTTTGTATCTTGCTGCTTTTGTTGCAAAATACCCCCTCTTTTTCATGAACTATGAAAAATATTTTGGCGTTCTTCATGCTTTTACAAGAAATATTTAAAAATTGGAGTACCAGTATTAATTCCTGATTGATATCCTGTTACCTAAGGTCACCTGATTATAGATATCACATAATGATCAGCAACACTTAGTCATGTGACCCTATCTGCACACGGATAAAATTAAGGATGGTCCAGTTTTATTTGTTCATCTATGAAGCGTCTTTCTAATTTTCTTTTATTGGACTGAGTTTTATTCTAAATTGTTAAGAGACAAAGTCTTTGGTTGCGTACATGTTCATTGATGAAAATACACCAGGGTGGCAGAAAGGCATCCCGTGAGACATAGGATACCAACAATCGTTTACCCTCAGTCCCTGCCCGGGTGTTTCTGCGCACGCGCAGGTTAATTGGCAGTGCGCCTGCGCAGGGTGCTTGTTTAGTATGGTAGCCGAGCCTCCGCTGGTTCTAGGTGTGTACGCCAGACCCGCCGGCGCCAAATCAGGCCACTTAGTGACTGCCGCCCGCGAACCAGCGAAAGGCGGGGCGGGGACGAACAGGTGACCAGCGGCCGCGTGGAATTGTGGGAGGATGGTTGGGGGTGAGGGGGGCATTGGTGTTGTCCTGCCTAGGGGACTGATTCAGAGTTAGTTCGGCCGGCCTGTAACAAGGTCATGCACGTCGTCCCGACCTGCAGCTGTAATGGTTGTTGGTTTGGATAGAGGGGGTGGGAGAGCGGAATGGACAAGGTGAATATATGCAGCATTGAGTGTGGGGGGTGGGGGGGGGGGGGGGTGGAGCATGGATGGCTCTGGATGTTGAGATATTATCACTCAGAAAACAGACCACCCTGGAACTGGAAATTGGGTTCGGGGAGAAAACAGCTGGTGCTAACAACCCGGGGAGCCCGTATAGATGTCGGGGTTAAACTGTGGGGGTAGTGGTGCTAGTAGTAGTATAGGGAATCGGAGGCCTGCGCCAGGCAACGAGGTCCTCGCACGCGAGTAGTGTCTGAAAATGGGAGGAGGCATCAGGTGACTGAATCATAATGAACCACTCCAAATGTGTACAATATTTTCATCGCACTAAATTGCTTTTGTTGTGCCATGGGAAGGTGCTTTCTAATTTAAAAGGCACAGAATATGTACAAATGAAAGCAAAAGAAGAACTATGAAATGTGTGAAGAGGCCAGAGAGCTAAAGGGCAATGAACGGTATGCAATAGAAAACGTCGGCACCTGCCAAATTATAATATAGTTCCTATCAGAATGAACACAGCACACTGGGGTGAAGGACTCTATGACAATATTATTCAGATATGTAGAAGAGATTGCACCGACAGAATAAGTAATCAAAGCCGAGTTTGAGTTCAACCTGTACTCAACTAGGTGATCCTGACTGCTGGCAAAGAGTAAATCTAAAACTTTCCCCGGTAAATATGGAAAATATCATGAACCGTACATATCATTGGAAGAAGAATGAGATCATGCTTATGATATACAAATTGTTCATGAAGATGATGTGGAATAAAGTATATCGAATCCAACTCCAGTTGATGTTCTAAATGTTGTTTTATTGATTGATAATTAGGTAGGTTTCGGTGGGTTCAGACCAAAATTGTTCATGATTACTCTCAACTGGTCATTAATAAAATCTCGGGTAGAATCGGCCAGTTTGATTCAGCCTTTAGACTGTATGGGGAGTTTCAGACTCAGGGCAAAGGGTGCAAGGTGAGAAGTGCACTTGGCAAGGACCCTGAACCACCCTCTGTTGTTTTACCAGAATGCAGGGCCTCTCTACAGATATTGCAGGGAGGGTGGCCTTCCCACAGATATTGTGTGGAGGGAGGGACCTTAGGCCACAGCAGTTCCAGCAGCAGGCCCCAGCCGACCCCAACTTTCACTGTAATGAGTGGCATGGGGAACGGGTGGGGGCCGCAGATATAGGGGTTGTACTGGGCGGACAGAAAACAAGGCCTCATTAAAGCCTGGGCATGACACAGGACCACAGACACACAGACACACAGACATGCACACAGAATCACACTCACACACTACACACAGACACCTAAGCGCCATACCCACTAGGACATTTTACCAAGTCGGCCGACAGATCTGCACTAAAATCAGCCGATTCTAAAAAAAACAATTGGCCGATTTTAGAGTAGATTTAGATAAAACATGCAGATTTTAATACAACATTTTGCCAACTCAGTCAAAATTGCCTAGTACGTATTGGACTTTACAAAGGCACACACAAATCCCACACAGACACATTCACGCAGAGGCACAAGCACATAGTCACACACAGACATAGAGCCCATTATTCACATGCTTGGTAAGAGTGTCACATGAAACGAAGCTTTGGGTAAAATTTCTGACCAAAAAATGACAAGCTATTCACGTGAAATAGATTGGTACTTGTTTATTAGCCCGTTAAATCAGCCAAGGATATGATGTTTCTTCACGTGCAAATAGCCTAATGCTTATTACAAACATTCTAGGGGTGTCCAAAATAATGTTGGGAAAATAATTATTTTGTTTGCATCAGGTTCACGCCAGATGTTTGATTGGAGGGGGCCTAAGAGGACATGAAAGTACTTCTTACTCAAGAAATATCAATTGATTGCCTGTTTTTAATTGTACTTCTCCATTTACATGGAAATTGCGTTCGATTTAATAACCTGTCAGGAAAACTCCTCGATGATTCTTCTTGAAACATTACGTCGTCATTAGAGTGGCACTTCTTTGTGAGCTTCAATTGTTGAATGGTCCATTAAAACAAAATGGTTTTGGGCCTAGGGAGTTTTCAGAGGGAGGAGCGGAGTGTTTCTCCCAAGCGCCTCGAAAAGCAAACCTTGCTCGTCAGATGAAAGACGGCCCCAAGTAATCACCTAAACTTAGCTGTCCCCACGATCAATTCTCTAATCACCCTGTTTTGCACGTGGCCGCCTACCCTGCTACAGCGACTGAGGCACGCCGGGATACGGCAACTGATGAGTGGCAAAACAATTCGACTTTGAACAACAAGCCGTAGCAGAGATATCGACTATAATTCTTTTTCATCCAGGTAGCGAGGAAGTCTTTACTGTTGGCTTTAATTTGGGGCCCTAGCTGCCTAACTTTGGTAACAACATATCTTGGTGTTTATGAAATTGGGAATTAACTCATAAATATATATATATATATATATATATTTCACCAAGTGATTATTCCCTTGGGGTATGGTACTAGTATGCTATTGCAAGTGGCTATCTATAATCAAACTCTTTGGATAGGATTTCAATGGCAATATCATCAGATTATTGGAGGTACGCACTATCCATTCTAATATCCCAAGCAGACAGAATCGATACGTGAAATACAGGCTTCAAGGCAAATTGCAGCAATTTGTCTCCCGGCGTTAATAAAATGAATAACACTGCTGCCACATCGCTATAGTCATATCCTATGTCTCACCTGCCGAATTAACTTCGTTAAACTATGGTGTTTTGTAGTTTGTGATATTGTATGTCCTACATGGCTATATTATATATACACAGCACATGACAAGAAACATCACAGTAGAATATAGGCCTTTGTCTCCAATGGCAGCCTCAGTTCAATGTTTCCAGCGACCACCCTGCCACCATTTCACTGCACCCTAGTGACCTGCATTTCCTATTGCCTTTTTTCAGACCCAGATTGAGGTTCAACTTCAAATCTGAAGATTCATGTGAAAGTACCAATTACAAGCGTGTCTCCGCAATCAGACATTGGAACGGGTGAACATTGCTAGCGATTGGGGCATTTAACGGAGTAATCTAAGTAGGGAACGAGTTCTAAGGTGTTGGTTCTAGGCTTTAAACTCGGATGGGTTCCGCCAGCACACCGGGTTGTAAATGCTTAGGACAAGGACCTCAGGCCTTTTCTCTGTATAAATCTTAACACCTGTAAAGTAGAAGTAAAGGTTGAAACCCGTTGGGCGAATCTCATCATAGAAGTGATCTTCGGAAAAATAATTAGAAATAGCAAAGAAGAGGTTAACCCATGAAGCAGCACGACCAGGAATATATACACACAATATGCTGACTGTGAGGAAAATATTGAGCAACGTAAGATCGGCCGAAAGCAACTCCTAATTCGACCAGAACCTTGGTCGCATCGCTCAATGGGTTAACACCTACACATACATGCCCTCAGCACGCCCACCCAACAGCCGGGGATGGACTGTAGTAGGATGGAACCCTCTTTCTAAAGTGCTTCAGGGCAAACACAGAATTAACGTCATATACGACATAGATGTAGGCACAACGTAAAGGGGTAAATTATGTTTGAGAATATAGGAAAAAGGCAATATCGCCGTGTGCGTCTGGGACATATGTGCCTCAGGGAAGCAAATACTGTGGCGGCTGCGTTCTTTTTATTTGGATTCAGGAGATTTGGGTTCCGATGCAAACCTGTTTTGTCATTCGCTCAAAGGTAGAAAGCAACACTGTCAGGAGTCTGCAGAAATGCTTTTCAATTGAAAGTTCTGCTTCCTGTAAAACGAAAGGAACCCTGATTTTATATTGTTATTACTTACATTATATGGATGCACACTATACATTACACAAGATTGACCTTTTCTCATGGTTTAGGTTACTATACATATGGCCATCTGTTTTGAAACTACTATGTCCTACAATAAAATATTCTCAAGATCGTGTGTTACATCTAAACAAAAACACAACTCACAAGCCCGATATTCACTTATACTACACCACTATATTCCCATAAAAGCATGTGATATTGTTTGTATTACAAAAAATGTAGCAGCTCTTAATCATTGCTCCAAAAATGGCTACGGAAATTTCACACAGACAAGTGTGTCAGCACTTTTTGATGATTTTAGCAAATAGCATGTTGAAGAGAAAATGAGAAATGGGGTCTGATATCAGGTGGGGAGCGGGAGCGTCTGGTCACTGAACCCAGGTCGGGCAATGAATACTAATGACACCAAGGCGGCCACAATCCATAGTAGTACATGCTGTGCCATTAACGGCTCCTTAGTATTGACATAGTAACGTAAAGTGTATTATGTTCAAAGAGAATATTGTACTGGATTTCTACCCTTGGCATAGGAGATATTGTAGCTTTTGCAGTCAGGCTTTCATCTTTGAATGGTGCTCAATCGGAGTGCAGAATGGCTAAACCTCTGCAATATTTTTTATTTGTATCTAATTCAGGTAATTAGCAATTGATAGTTGTACCATGATAACGCCACGTTATAAAGCAAAAGAAACTCCAAAAACTAAGTATGTTAGTTTTTCTTTTCAATTGAAAACTATTCATTCCAGGATTTTTGCCTTTTCAGTCTGCTGCTTTGCTTTTACACTTTGTAATCCAGTGAGATATAAACATCTATCAATCGATGCATTAGCACTTCTTGGAAATACCTAACAAAGAAGGAAAATGCACTCAATAACAAATCATATCATCACACATATGGCACCAATGAAGCCATGCTTACAACTAAGAGAGAACCCATATATATGATACCATGGTTAACCCTTTTTTTTCAGTCCACCAACCAGGACGTACGTGGGTGGTAGTAGTGCGGGTATCAGATCCACCCACATGATCCATTGATCGCCACCACAGAGGTGCATGATGACCAAAGCCGTATGTGACACCTGGATTCTAACAGGGCGCATGCCCAGGACAAATGAGGCCTTTTATGTAACCAGGCATCAATAACGATAAATAGTCTTCCCACAGTCTCTTTTGATCTTCGCTGACTGCCTCGACTCGCTCCGTTGGAGCGTGCATTTTTAGCAAAGTGATAAGGGTCAAAGGTCGCAGCCTCTCATTGGCTGAAATGGATAGGAACCGGAAGCGCTGCATCAGCCTTCCGGTAGAGGCGCTGCGTTGAATAGTGGCCCCATCTGGCGGCCTACTGTTCGTCCTGCTTTTTTTGTTCGTCGGGTACATCGGGGGTTTTATGAGGTTGTCAATTTTCTATCAGTTAATGAAGATGTCTAATCATACCATCTAGGTTATGATCCTTACGGATTGGGTCCTTCCAGATCTACTCTATTTAAAATGGGAAGGGTAAAAGTACATTACCATTGACAAGTATGTATATAAAGTAAGGGTAGCTTTGATTTTATTATTCGATAAATCAACGCATACATACCGTTAATGGACTAGTTTTGCTCTGTATGCTCTAACACGTTCCGCGGTCGTTTGTCATAGCAGTATCGGCCATTCAACCTTTCCACCTAATTCTATTTTGGTCATATTGGCGAACATAAATACTATTATTTTCCGAGTTTCCATTGTTGAGTGATATGTATGACTGTATTTTTGTGTGTATGCATATACGAAATTACAAATAATTATACTTTTGATACATTTCATATTACGCCATAGCTCTTCTTGTATTCAGAGACTGTTCTCCTGCATTGCTTGCTGCAGCTCAGTTATTGTCGAATACAGACAGTATTGCTATCTTGTTTATCATGAACTTAAATCTTGACCTTCATAACCTGACAAACCATAAAGGTTTCAGATAACGAATGATACAATAAGAATAAGGTAAAGATAAACAAAAAAGAAAGAAGCATTTTACACTGCATACAATGCATTGACGTCAATTCCAGGTTCCTCAACAGACTACCGTTAATGCAATCTCAACAAATGACATACACAAAGGATAGAGTTCCTGTCGCCTATCTGTACAGCTCAGTTATTGTCGAATACAGACAGTATTGCTATCTTGTTTATCATGAACTTAAATCTTGACCTTCATAACCTGACAAACCATAAAGGTTTCAGATAACGAATGATACAATAAGAATAAGGTAAAGATAAACAAAAAAGAAAGAAGCATTTTACACTGCATACAATGCATTGACGTCAATTCCAGGTTCCTCAACAGACTACCGTTAATGCAATCTCAACAAATGACATACACAAAGGATAGAGTTCCTGTCGCCTATAGCAAAGCCTTACCACTGGGGACCACGAGCTAATCTGACATCCTTTCTCTGTTCTTTCAGTGTCTCAGGCTTTCGGCGGAAACAAGTCATCAGAGCCGTCCTCGGGGGGATCAGCGGCGGCCAACGCCGGTCCCAGGCCGACGTTACCAGGCCGCACCACCCCGACCCAGCACCAGCAGCTCCTGGTCCGGAAGGAGGTGTACCGGCAGAAACTGAAGAGGGACGCCGCGTCCCAGGATTCTATCCCCACCACTTCCGGTTCCGCCAAAAGTACCTCAGGCGCCGCCTCCTCCTCCTCGGCGGACCCCACTAACCCCGACCTGGAGCTGCGGACTATGAAACTAGGCTCGTCCAGAGAGCAAACGGCGGAACCGGAAACGCTGGGCCCGACGTCGAGCGGGGTGGCGTACACCTCGGAGAAGACGGTGGAGATTAACGGCACGGCCTACACCATCGTCGACGACGCCGAGCAGCTCCTGGGCCTGGAGCAGCAGGAGGAGGACCTGCTCAGCAGGACCAAGCGGGGCAAGAAGAGGAAGAAGGACAGGTACATGACCAACAACCGCCGCAACCCGCAGCTCGACGGCTACTCCAACGAGTACAAGATCAAGAGGATGCTGCTGCGGAATCAGTATTACGACAAGACCACGCGCCCCGTGCGGAACGACTCCAGCACCACGACCTTATACGTCGGCATGTCACTGTACCATATTCTCGATACGGTAAGTGGTCCTTCTCGATCTTTTATCAGCACGATGATCAAGCCATGGGCGGTACTTAACGCAACAATTTGAGAGGCTTCTGGGAAGATCTGTAGGTGTTCCAAGTTATTCAAAATAGGTTAAAACAAAGGTGTACTCTAGATGATAATGTTTACCAAATATGCCATGTGTTATGTCCTATGATTTAAAAAAAAAATCCAAAATCGGGTGGGGCGGGGGGGGGGGGGGGTGTTCCAGACACTCTCGGAGGCAACCTGGAGACGGCACCGATGTTGACTTTAGAACAAAGTCTTTCGCACCGTCTACAGAGGTTGAGCAAATGTCATTCAGGGGCTGTTTTGAAATGTAAAGTTCGTGGAAGGTTCTTAAGTAAATACTGGGCCACTTTATACACCATTATATTACAGGTCGACATTACTAACGCGTTAGCTGCTTGCACACTAAGTAGTCTGGCTAATTTACCATGTTGGAAGATTGCTTTGATGGTCTGTACCCTGACATGAATAAGGCTCAAAAACTTTAACTTCCCTGACAATTATTACCGTCCTTTCAGAGAGGAAACACGTTCTCTCAAGCCCAATTTACATCAAATGAATGAGATCAAAGTGTCTTTGTCTATAGGCAAACAAGGCCTCGCCCTTATTTGGCGCCAATGTTTTCGCACAGCACACATTTAGGTGTTCAATATGAATGACACAGGCAAAATGTAAGATAAAGACTACAAAGAGTTAAAAATATCTCGCCAATCAATAAGCTATTGGCTGTTCTATAGGCAAATAACTACCGTATATTAATGGAGATGCCATAACATGTTGTATTTACCTGAAATTCATGAGTTCTTAAAATGTTATGATAAGCCATAAGGCGACGAGGGTAAGGTGCGCAAGGAATCCATTGTTGTTCCTTGAATAACTACCTTCGTTTAAAATGTTGCATCTTTTGTATCTACTCTTATCGTCCATTCTCTTTATAATTATGTGACATCAAAGTTTGGGTGGAACCTCTCATTCACGGGCAAAGTATTGACTCTTCTTCGAATGAGAACTTATCAGACTCAAAATATGCGAACAATAAAAGCTGTAATAAATTAAGAGCAGTATCCTTAATGACTCAAAACTAAGAATAGTTATTCGGATTGGAAGACGTAAGCTTTTCTTTTGCAAGACTAATAATTAACTATTTATGTAAATAACGACTTCCTTCTTGGCAAGCTTTACATTTTTATACATAGTCCTTTGCGTATTTAAGTTACCTCACGTTTTATAACAACATGCAGATAGGAAAACAAAATGCGTTATAGTCTTTCAGGATAGTAAGAATGGGAAATACCATATGGACGTGCGCCAGCAAAACGAATGCGCAATTAAACCTTACCTCTGACCCTAACTCTTAATGTCTATGACATAATTATATGGACCGAAGAAGCAAACTGAAAGCAAAAGGTATATGTATTTGTTTGAGTCATGCATCATTATTCATGCGGTCATCATCGCCATATTTAACATGGCCTTGACTTTTTAGAAGGCACATGTATACTGTTGCTTCATATAAACCACCAGTTTCGTTCTGAGAAAATAAGCCCAGGCTTCCTTGCTTGACTAGCTAGAGTCACGTATGTCCCAGTCATATGTTGGGCGATGACTGCTCAACTTTCCGACAACATCCATATCAGTGCTGCAGGGGGAGAAAGCCGAGCACCTAGAGCCATCACCAGGGTGACATTGAGACCAATGCCCTTTGCCAGACAGTAATAATGGCCCGGGGAGAGGGGCAATGGTGAGGTGGGGAATAGAGAGACAAAACAAGTGAAGGACAGCAAAAGGGGCGGGGAATGGTAAAGTCCATACCCACTAGGACATTAACATAGTCGGCTGATGGATCGGCATTAAAATCAGCCGATTCTACCCCAATAATCGGCCGAGAGTGACGCCGATTCAGATCTAATATGCAGCATTTCTAATACAGTATACTGAGTGGTGATCATAAGAATTGGCCGATTTTAGGGGGCAAACTCATTGGCCGGCTGTGTCCTATCACCCAATGGATACAAGGCCTAACGACAAGGCAGGTAGAGGGGACAATAGAGTTGCGCCTCAAGTCAAGGACATTTTTTCAGCGCCATTAAAGGCATTTTAGTTATTAGGCTTTTAGGACTGAAATTATTCCTACCGATATCAATTGGCGGCGCACATTATAACGTAAAAAGTGCTTATAGTGATCGAATGTCTATAGATTGAAAACAGATTACTAGCTGATCTCGAGTAGAACACATTGAGGTTTTGCCACCACCTGCAGTAGCTCAGTACTTGATATGTAATAGGGTAACCTTGAGAATATTTCATAGTTCTAAACATATATAATGATAGAATGTCTACAGATTCAAAACAGTATGGGCCTACTAGCTGATCTCGAGTAGAACACATCGAGTTTTTGACACCACATGCAGTTTCTCAGTATTTCATATGTAATAGGGTAATCTTGAGTAGCCTATATTTTATAGTTCTAAAAATAAGGTCCTTCCCAGCATAGAATTCGAAATATACTTCTAAATATGACTCGGCGGCTCATCCTTTTGGGGCTGAGATTGGCTAGGATCATGGCAGAATAATACTCGATATTTCACCCCTAATGGCGTAGTGTCTGTACATTTCCTATTTAAAAGTCGTATTCCCCGACCAGGGGAATAACAAAAATGAGATTCCCCTGAATTAAACTCTTAAAGCGACGTTCTCGTCATTGAGTTTTTAGAGATACACCCGCCGACGTTAACGTGACAACGACGTTACTGGCGTCGTGTTTTGCCCTTTCAGAACGTAATAACGCAACGTCATTGGTCACGTCGTGAATTTGGCGCCGCGGTACGGGAGTTGCAACGCGTCAAAATACGTTCGCCTCACGGATGAGAATGTCCCTTTCAGGACAGGGACCAGGGGAATATCAAAAAGTTATTCCCCTGCAATACCAAGGAGACAGAAGCCACGCCCCTTTTCTAAGACTAAACCAATAGGAATGCAGGGAGCCAGGGGAATAACTTTTAGTGAAGCCACGCCCCCAAATGCTATGAACCAATCAGAGGGAACCACTGGAATATGTAGGTCGCGTTGCTAGGTTGCGTTGCCACGTCACGGAATTCCGCTGTTTGTTTACATTTTTTCGTAACTATTTTTTATTTATATTTCGTCCGATATTAATCAGTTTTCATGATTTAAAAACCGTAATGAACACAAAAGAATGTCCTGAAAATGTATTTTGATTTACAGATACAGGGAGTTTGAAATAAATCGAGCACAGACCTCAGGTTGCAGTGCTAGGTCGCTTTGCTAGGTCCCATGATGCGGCCGTTAGTTTACATTTTGCCATAGCTTATATCTATTGATATCTCTGCTGATAATTCACCGATTTTCACAATTTAACCTATGTAAACATGAGAATAGATCTCATATTATATTCCTGTGGATTTATATATTCATAGGGCTCGAAATAAATCCAGTACAGACCTCGGATAGATATCAAAAAAGTTATTCCCCTGGTCGTCATGGTCGAGGGACGAAGCGTAAGCGTAGTCCCTCGACCATGACGACCAGGGGAATAACTTTTTTGATATCTATCCGAGGTCTGTACTGTACGACCAGGGGAATAACTTTTTTGATATCTATCCGAGGTCAGTACTATATATATATGTGTCCTACATGAAGGGAGAAGGGACGATGTATACGGGCTAAAAAGCTTGTATCAAAAACTTATTACAAGGAACGTTAGGCTTGAGCAAAGATATTAAACCTTGTTATTCTGGCCTGCTCCTGATCGTCATGTCCCAGACTTCTCGGCGATACTATGTACAAAATGTGATCCAATTCATAGAGTACAAACTTAGCTTTCTGAATTAGGACATAATATTAACCTACTGGTATTTGTTTTTGGTGTTGATGGGGAGGGAGTGAGGGGTGGCCCTAACCTCTCTGAGATCAAGTAATTTACATAGATACAAAAAGGTGAGTCATATACGATGAGTGTATAGAGCGGCAATTGTATTTTCCTTTCATCTAATAGCATTCCCATATATCAAATACCTCAAAATATGCACTTTTGCTTTTATCTAATACCATTCACATATATTAAATACCTGTAAATACCCCTTTTTTTTATATGTTTTTCTAATAATGTAAATGCAAAATACAAAATACAAAATATAACATACTTGATATGAAATACTTAATATCATTCATAAAAGTTATCACTATTAGACTAGATCCTAAATACCAAATACCAAATGCTCCCAATTTCTATAATTATATTTACATTAGCATATTGCTGAAACCCAAATACTAAATAACAAATACCATATACACAAGTCTTCAATTCACATTAAGCAATTCCCTTTATCCATCACTTATATAACAGAAACCAAAAACCTAAATACAAAATGCAATATCACCTTTTGTAATGGTTAAACAATTATTCATTGGAACCATTTACGTAATTTATGTCAAACAAAATACTGATTGGTCACACCCAGAGGCATTGCCAATTACCCAGGAAAGCCATTTTTTCTAGCCATCTGATTGGTCGAGAGGTGGTCATGTGATGTCGAGTTAGTCAAAAGCTGACCTTCATTGAAAGTGGCAAAACATAAGTATCATATTGAAAATACTCACAGTGGCCATACTTGCATTTGTTTTAATAACCTTTCCCCAAAACAAAATACTAAATACCAAATACTAAATACCAATTAAATACTAAATGGCAAATAGTAAATACTAAATGGCACAAACCAAAATGACCCAAAATACAATATATGCCAAACAAAATACTGATTGGTCACACCCAGAGGCATGCATGGCCAAGTACCCAGGAAAGCCAAAGGTACATGTGTATTTACTTTACAGGAAAAGGGTTTTGGTATTTAGTATTTAGTATTTGGTATTTAGTATTTGGTATTTAGTATTTGCTATTTGGTATTTGGGTTTTGGTTTTAATTAGATCTATAATGAATTCATAGTGAGAAAAGGTAGATTTAGTGCAATTTAGATCTTCTTAATAATTTATGGTGGCTTTGGAGCAAAACAAAATACAATTGCCACTCTATACACGCATCATATACCCTTCTTCATATTTTTAGGATAGGATATTATCAAAACATAAGAACCCACGGGCCCGGCTAACAATGGGCACAATATACTAACGTCTTTACATTGATTTCATCGCTTTCTCAGTACGAGACTTTGATGATGATTCGGGTAGCAATTTTACGTGATTTATATTCTTATCTCGGTGTCAGGAAAGAGGAGAGAGATGTCTCTCAATCTTCGCAAAGCATCTTCAAGATCCAGTAAGGTCAGCTTTTGAAAATGTCAAAAGTGAGTTAAAGTGGTTCGTACTATGCTAATGGCTTTTAAAGGGTCTATCCTTTGAACAATGGTAGAGATGTGAATGTGTTGAATTTAAGATGTAGCTTTCATAAATTTTATGCAGAAGGCAACACTATGCAAGTTTCTCTTTTACAGAAAGCCTGAAATTTTTAATATATTTGAACTTACTGAGGTTCATTGGATATTGTGAGTACTAGTCTCCCGTATGTGGGTCTGCAATGTCAGATAACTGGAATAATCATCTGATATACCACTGGGGACTCTGAAAACCAGAAACTCCACTAATGCTACTGCATGTGTCTAGATGATTACTTTTTGTTATACCTGCAGCCAGGAAGATAGCGTTTTTAGGTACCATCCAGTTATTACTAGAATCCCATCACGCAAGACAGAAACCATGTATTTTATGCAAAAGGATACTTTCACAAAAAGATTAGGATGGATCATATAGCCAGGCGAAGTACTGAGATATACCAGGAAAATGAGTGCTTTATTCTCTTATATCACAGGGTGACTGCTTCAGCATTCCATGTCCCAGACTCCCTGCCTTATTACATACCAACTCCATTCGCCTTTGCCTGGACATTGATAATTGCAGCTGGAATTTCTTGGTATCCGAATCATGTAGAACTCCCACGCAATCGATCTGTTCTGTTGTATCCTAGGCTACATTGGCACGTCATGGTCACAGCATATTATGCTGGGGTTTATTGCCCAGGGGCAGGTATGACATGTATGTGGTGATCCAGTGGATCTATAAGCCTGCTCTTTGATGACCAACTCAATTAGAGAAACAATGGTGCCACTTTAGGCCATACCTTTGGGAAGGTTTTTGCCAGGTGAAATTGTCATTGATCAGTTCCATACTTAGGTTCAACACTTTCATAAGACATTATGCAGGCGAAATAATGACATAGTTTCTATTTTACCCGAGTACTTAACATGCGTCAGGCATAGTTGATCACTCATTTTTTCATTGTTATACTTTTTTGAAAATCCAAAAGATCTTTGTAGCGAAATAATTAGTATTTGATTACTAAGGAAAATGACATTTAACAAACTTTAATTAGTCTAGATAGTTTACAATAAAACAAGTTTAGAGCAAGAACAAATCCTAAAAGGTGTTACTTATTGCGCACTCTAACCTCTCAAAGTGTTTCAATTGTATTTGAATCTAATTTCGGTCATTTTCAACTAGAACTAGAAGTACAGCCGCATCGCTCAGTAGGTCCCCCCTAAAGTCACATGTGATTAAAGCATTGTTCTTTTAACCGTCTATTTCCTATGCTGCTTATCACCGACAAAACCTCCAGTTCCCTACTTTCTCTGCTCACACAACATCTTATAATTACGCCCAGAGGGCACTGGCTGCCCCCCTTATCGTTCACATCATACTCAGTACTAACAACTCGGACTGGGTGCCCTTCTGCTCGGCCGGCCCCGTTGTTGTAGGGTGAGCTGCTCCTCACCAATGGTCCTCCCCTCGAGCTGCTCAAAGTGGGTCAGGACTGGTCACGTGATCAGCTGAGACTCTCAGGTCACGTGCCAACGGCGCTAGGCTAAAGGTGAGGAGATGAGTGTGGGGTGGGGGTGGGGGGTGTTGGATGAGGTGTGGTTAAGGAGGCAAGGGGTACATGCAGGTGTGAACTCCTGAATTCAGATGTCGAAATGAGTAATTTTAGTGATTTTATTCGTCCTGGCGAGCGTTCAAATCTATATCAGTAAGATAAGGGATAAGTTCATGACTGCAATAACATAATTGAATGTCAATAATATGACCTTTTTATGGTCAACCTTATAGTAGCGTTTTAGGCGGCACTTAAACTGTTGTCAGAATATTGCGAGAGAGTATTAGGAAATGTGTTAATTGCTAAAATACGACCTGGCATATGGGGACCCCTGTGCCTCTAGAGCCCAGTGAAAATAAAGTAAAGGCAGTGGGCCATCGCGGTGAGGGAACCTCGAGGGGGTTGTCTAGAGGTGTGCGTGTAGGTTCGGAAGCTTTCCCGCACCTTGGATTACAGAACAGGGTAGGGTCGTTCCGTAAAGGTTTTATTACTTCCACCCGGCTTTCCCGATTGACCGCCAGATGCTTTAGATACGGTGACAGGCTTGTGAACAGGAGAAACATACACTTTCTGCAACATATTGAGTGCAGTTTTCATTGAAGAATTCTCCATGCTTTATATAGCTGATAAAACATATGTAAGGATGAATTTCACTCTATTAGTTTCACAGATTCTTGTGTCAGCGCCCCGTCACACAAAAAAGTAAGGATGGATCTACCAGGGATTTCTGAAGCTATGTAAATATAAAGATTACATCTGGTTAAAAGAATATGATACCACTACTTTATAAAGCATAAACACATCTCTTAGATTTGATTAATCAATTGGGGGAAACTGTTTTCAATAAAAAAGCTGCATGCTCACGAAAGCCTTGGTATATATGGGTGTGAGTATTTCTTTAACTTGTCACGTCTTCTATATATGCTATGAAGAGAGTCTGCTGTGAACCCATCTTTAAATAGTCACCATTAAGGCTAAATGCCTTGAGGGTGGCTCATCCAGTCTACTCATCCCTGCAAGCTGGATCAACAGCACTGCTACTCTATATGCTAAATACGGGAAGTAAAATCTATATTTCTTGAGTGGGAAGGTAGGGTGCAGATTAACACCCTTAAGGTGTTTCTTACCCTTTAAAGTGTCATCAGTTGGCAGTGTTTTAATTAATTGCTAGGGAAAGTAGTTTTGAATTCTGTAATATCCTATTTAGTGTTGGAATACGGAATGCTTGCATTAGAAATGAAAGAACAACATTGCTACATGCTGCCGAGAGTAGTCTGAGATAATGTCTTTCCACTTGGATCAATAATTAATCCATTCTTCAATGAAACTGAATCTTAAAAGAACATCTAAGATGTCTCTTGGCACCTATTGGAAAGGACACTCGTAGCATGAATGTAGACTCCTGGCACGTAACATAGAAATTTGCCCTAGATCTAGATAGCAGGTGAATGTGTAGGAATATAACATTTGTCTACCATATTTAGCTGTTGAGAATATCTATTATTGATAATTCTGTTTAATGAAGGATCGTCTTCTCTGAACAATCTTGGCCAAAAGTTAAATGATTAAACTTTATCAATTATTAATAGCCTAAATATAAGAGTTCTTTTGTCAAGCTTATACGCTTAAACTATTATGGATAATTCTAAGAGA
The DNA here is from genome assembly GCA_936440205.1 of Lepidonotus clava. Lineage (NCBI taxonomy): Eukaryota > Metazoa > Annelida > Polychaeta > Phyllodocida > Polynoidae > Lepidonotus > Lepidonotus clava. The sequence continues at coordinate 38,976,692 of OW387141.1, forward strand.
ACTAATTTATTTCAGTACAGTATATGAGACAAAAGAAATATCATGTCATCTAATAACCTGACTGCAAACTATGCATTTAGCTTACAATTAAAATACGAGCCATGTATATATATCATAGCTAAAGTCCTTACAGGGAATAGTCTCTAGCATCCAACTTTGTTATTCTCATGATACAGGGAAACGTGAGAAGGTAAACGTAGCATTGGGAGATAGCTACAAAATGGCAGAGCACAATGCTATTTAGAACCAAGAGCACCGTACACCTAAATGCAGCAAAGTGTTGTATGTTAGATGGTCATGGATACTAAGCATGGATCTCTACCATATAGTCTGCTTAAGCCCCATATCCACTAGGCGATTTGGGCCTCGTCGCCCGTCAGTATGGTGTATTAAAATGTTCATGTTTTATCTGAATCGCCGGGTGAATCACTGGGCGATTCTCCCGATTCAGATCAAACATGTACAGTTAAATATAGCATACTGACGGGCGATGAACCCCAAATCGCCTAGTGGGTATGGGGTTCCATAGACGGAGGCCTAAGTGCCATATATGCTGTATAGGACGAGTTCTGCTTGGGGTAGTAGTCCAGTCAGTCTATGGTTCGACCTCACACCTAATGCAACATAATTTATTTCACGGGGATTCCTCTTAGAATTGTACCAGATGATGATATAAAAAGTCATAAGGTTTATCGGATGGGGACATAGGAACAAATTTCCATAAGGTGTGGGCTTTTTCACATTTCCAATACAGTGCAAGAGGGAAGGTCATGAATGTGTCGTTGAGTATAGAATCACCTTTCATTTGATATAGTGATATTTTGTTTAGTGACACCTAGAGGAAAATTGTTACTTCGGGAGTGGCGGTGATGTAACCGGCCTGTATCTATGGTTACGCAGATTTTTCGACACTCACTATATAAATTCACGTCACATGACCTATTCATTCACATTCAAACTGCCATCAACAAAACTTCGCTACAGATTTTAAACTTGGTTGTAAGGGGGTTAAACCTTGTTTTGTGTGCATTCAACGAATTATTTGTGCATTATTCGGCCTACATTTATCATCATTCTGTAAAAAAAGAACTTTTACAAAAAGTGTCAGTTATGACACGAAGCACCTACCAGCTAGAAATGTACGAGGAGTGCTGAATCTGGATCTGCAGACTCGGTGGACTCTGGGTCCGGTAGCGAGGGTGGTGATGGAATGCAGAGAGGCTCATCACTCTAATGTTTATCCTAGCAGCGAAGTAAATCAATTCAATTCTGTACCTTCTGAGTTACGGGAAGCATGACCTTCCAAAATGCATACAAAAACTGAAGTTTCCTATTTTACCTTTGGTTGCCTACTACTTTTAAGAAAAGTTCTTCCAGACCAACTGTAGGGTTTTGTTTCCATAAGATTAGTTTAAGTACATAAAATTAGCTTTTGTGGAATATAGAAAAAACTGCAACGGAAATCACAGGAACCGCAATGAACCAAATATCCAGCATCATGGATGTATTTTGTCTATACCCTATAACACACCAAACTAGCCCGAATACCTTTCTTCACCTCAATTGCACATGCGTTCTAACGTTGCCTCCCAAGGATGTACATCTAAGTGGCCTCAGAGAAATGTTTGTTGCTTCATGCCTCATTCTACCATTAGGAGAAAATCAACCCATTGACCACTGAAACGAAATAATCACTATAATTTGGAAGGCGTAGCTGGTTTTAATATACCTTTGGTGTCTGCCTGAAACCCGCTGTCACTGCCGTTGTGTAGACTGATTAATTAGTTCATTTTACGGGCCAATTGATCATGGTATGTTGCTCTGCCAATATCGGTGATACTGTGGGGTGTGGTCCACTGATCTGAAGCCCTATACAGTTGCGCGTCTTTGCCTTCATGCTACATCAGAGTTAGTGCCAATGCCAATACACATAGTATGTCTTCGACCGACTAGAAGGCAGATTTAGAAGGTTGATTTGTTTGCCCTTCGTCATCCGAACTGTTACCTCTTACCATATGCATGGGATCTTAATTCTAAGGATTTTTCAAAATCTTTTTATCAAACACAGTTCTTCCGATGAGTGTGATTACATGTTTTATACGTTTAATTTTATCTCTATTTCTCAATGATACCGATATACCCACTCTATCTAAATGCTTTTCCTGTTTACTCAATTTTCATGACGCTGCGCCGTACATCGACCATGTCTAGGGAAAATCTTTTATGAAATCATATCATATCCTCTGTTGATATATATTCCTCATTAATACAGTCTTCACTGCTCTATTTTGTAATGGTTGTAATTCTAATGATTTCATTTTTGTACTTGAGAGGAGCCAGTGAAATTATCATTTTGTTAAATTCTCATGTTAAACTGTAAAAACGATGCTAATATGTGGGTATTTAATATCATTAAGATAGAAAGTCAACCTTTGTATCAAAAATATTGTCTACATCTCACAACAAAATGTTGAATCCCCTGTCCACCTGAAACATGACGTCTGTGTGTGATGTCACCAAAAAAAGCCGTTATATCTAGATTTTGAAATTATAAACACCTTCTTAAAGGGTTCCTTGCACATAAATTTACAAGTTCCCCATTTTTGTGTATCTTACTTCATTTATATAATCCTAAAACGTTCCAAATGAAAAAAGGGCAAAATATCAGGATATAGTAAATTATACAGTAAAGACAATTAAATTTGGGAATTCCCTCAATTCTGAGCTTTTCAAGACTGTTCTTGCTATGCCATAATTAAGGGAATTCTCATTTAAGATAACTTAGGAATCCCACGTTATATAATGAACTGAGGTAAGTGATAAATACAATTAAAAGTAGCCTCTGTCGAGCCTAACATAAATATTTTATTTTAAACCCTATTTTACTTTCTATAAATCTTAGAGAGTGGGGGATTCCCTTTTATTTAAACCTGGGGATTTCCAATTATTGCCCTTGTGACGTCATAAATCTGGGTATTTCCCTTAAAAATCACTTAAATTAGACCAAATTTTAAAGTCCTATAACCTTCAATACACTTAAGATATTTCTAACATTGTCAGTTCTTAGTAAAAACATCACACTCCCAGATTTCCAATGGAAAATAATCATCCAATGATTATGTGCAAGGTTTCCTTTAAGCTATACCGCACACGGGAGTTTCACACTGGGCGCGGCCATATTGTGCCACATGGTATAAGAGGACACTCCTCATTCGCTGGTAGATCGCGCTTGACCCCCCAAAATCTAATGGCGCCAAATGACCATGCATGCGCAGACCTAAACTCCCGACCTCGGTATATTTTCTCATCCTTTTTTCATAAATAATTCAATTTGATGATTTTAACACTATTAGAAGTATAAAGAACACCATTGAAAACTATATATCGTTATTTGTTTTGTTTTGTTTTTCTTTCAGTTGTTCTTCTTGTGACGTCATACACAAAGAAATGCATTGTACAGGCTGCACCATGTGCAGCCAGGACATCTCAGTTTGATTTTAAAAAATGTGTCTGCATTGTCATTCCTGAGTAGTGGGGATCACAGTAGTAAGCTTGTTTAAATCCTCTGGCTCCTCCCTATTGTATTGCAAAACAATCCAGCAATGGCAAAACCATTTGTTTATATAACAATAATGCAGTTCCCTTATCAATGAATTTTCTCACCTTTGATATCAGTTATTTGGCCATTAGAAAAACAGATGCAAAGAAACTTAAGCCTACAATTATTGCCTCTTACTTATCGGGGGCTTAGCCCTTTATCAGACATAATGTACCCTGTCTGGCAAGATGCTATCTACATCACGGCCTTTGTCAATTCAGCTGTCTGTGTACAAAGAAAGAACGTAAAAAATATGTCCTTGGATTGTTATGATCTATGCCACAGCTGGTCGACCAATATCTGATAATCATCATGACACCTGGCCAGACGAGAGTAAAAAATGAAGACGCTCATAAAATATCAAAAGGTACGATTTGACCAAGAGCTATCTTGTTGACCTTTATATGGTGAATAGTACATATACGTGTTTAAGTTTCTTATACTGACCAGTGGCGGAGGTACTCCGGGCTGATAGGTAGTTTCACCATTAGATGACCATTTATTTGAGGGTCTTTTGCATTACCTATTATTTCATGTCAGGTGAAATCCGAAATTCAAGGCGTGCACTTATGTTTAATTTTATCAGTTTATTTTGAGAAATCATGTATGCTCATATCTATGATATAGTGCGTATAGAGAGTCATGTCCAAACATTACTGTGTCCAAACGGTCAATTTAAGTTTACGGCCACAATTTGCAATATGAATTAAATCAAATAAATTATACCGTAAGATTCGGTTTCTTTTCAAAGGGATCAAAGACAACGTTTGGCTACTTCCTGGTGCTAATTATTCTTAGGGGATTGTCATTTTCGTTTTAATTAATGAGATTATCATCAATAAGTGTCATTCGTATTGTAAAGATCACCCTGAATCTTGAATTATATTTCATGAAAACGGTATTATACACATATTTGAATATTTACTAATAAAGGTTAATTAAGAGCAAGGGCTGTTTGTATTAGGAACGGGCAAAGAAAGTTTGTAATTTTCATGTCGCCTTCACCAGAACGTTTTGATGGTGCACTGTGTACATCGGAACTGTTTTCTTAGAGTGATCAGCGAATGGATGGATAAGGGGATAAGGGCACGGGCATGAACTCTCTAGATGGCGCTACCCCTGTCTCACAGTTACTTATAATACTAACAGGGTAAGAACCTAAAACTGTACCCTGCAGTTTGTACAGACATATATTTTGGATTTATGCCTAAACTATTATGTTTTTTTAAAAAAAAAACAATGGTTTGTATTTCAGACAAATGATAAAAACAATTGGCTGTCGTGTTTTATTGATATTTATGCTCAATAAATGGCAATTGACAAATTCATTGAAAAAAATCCAACCCCACCCAGCATAGCAGCATACCATATATGGCAATGCCCTTATTTGGAAAGGACTTTATGAATGGAGGTCACATGACCAACCACATAGGGCAATGTGCATATATGCCAATTGGTAATTATAGGCAATGGACAATTGTAATTATAACTCCTATGTATGTTAAAACCTTTATTTGACCATAGTTTTCTAGTTTTCATATAATATGCATTACTATTTCCTTCAAACAGGTTAATTAGGACATGGTAGGGTAGGGGAATCCCGTGTGACATCACAATGTTAGTTATACAAGAGGCCCCGTAATGGGGGCTCTGAACAAAAGACTTCATGGTTTACATAAAACTGTACTCTCATACAAGCCAGGCATGTGTGCCTCTGACATCACAGTAACTGGTGGCCTAGCGGCTAAGGTGCAGGACTTCAAATCAGGAGGTTGGAGGTTCAAATACCAGATGATCATCTTATTAGTTATTTTTCAATTTCTATCATTTTAACCATTTATATTACATGTATTCATACCCTGAGAAACATACATATATGAATTATCATGGGATACTTACACATATAGATTATAGCTTTATTTTGTAAGAAGGGTAGTACCGTTATATAAATAGCATAAAATACTACTACTTGCACTTTGACATAATTCATTATATATGTATAAATAAATGTTACTCTAAAGAAGGTAGGAAGGTAGATACATATGGCCTAATGGTTAGAGAGATCATCTGCAAATATAAAGGTTAAGAGTTCAAATCAGGATGAAACCTTTTTATATTTTACTATACTGTAAACTAAAAATAACATTTGTGTGATAAATACAATATAACTTGTGGATAAATACTTGCCACTTGCATAGATCTATATGATTTCAAAGTTCTGTTTTATATTTTGCAACAATTCCTAAAATGGGTTTATTTGTAAAAGAAAAAGTGCTTGACTAGCCATGGGTGGGACTTGAACCACCAACTTTCAGATTTGAAGCTCTAAGCTCTAAGCACTAGGCTAGTTTGTCTCATAGTAAAGGAGGGTGTTCATGAATGGTATGAGCATATAGCTTCCAACTTGTTACCTTTGATCACTTTACAGAATGTTTGAACAACTTTGGGGAAACCCTTTTAGCACTATAAATAACCAACCAACCCAGTCAAAGAGTTGCATTCTGACCAGTAAAGGGGTACTGAAGGGGGAAACTATACATACAGATACCTTTACCTGTAAAAAAGGCCACACAATAATACAAAACAAACTGTAATAATTATGATTTATTTTAATACAAATCAGACAAATATGATAAGTTAGATATGTTTTTCCTATTCAAATTAGAAATAAAACTAGGTCATTTACTGTGGTCTTGTGTGAATCCTATCAGTCTGCTGGTCATCAGCTTATAGGTTTTGACAGGCACCAGCTAAAAACAAAATGGCTAGTGTGCTACCCTTTCTATTCTTATAGTTCTAATCAGAAACTCTGGTGCCATCTGGAGGGTTCATGCCCGTGGATAAGGGTGAGGATATAGGGCTTGAATTTAGGCGTTTGAAGAGGATTCTAGGACAATCACCCCTGGGACAATTACCCCTGGAACAACTACCCCTGGGACAACTACCCCTGGGACAACTACCCCCTAGGACTATTACCCACTAGGACTATTACCCACTAGGACTATTACCCCCATAGGACAACTACCCCTGGGACAACTACCTCTTAGGACAATTACCCCTTAGGACAATTACCCCTTAGGACAATTACCCCTTAGGACAATTACCCCTATGGGTAGGACAATTACCCCCTAGGACAATTACCCCTCTAGATAGGACAATTACCCCTATAGGTAGGACAATTACCCCTTTAGGACAACTACCCCCTTGATAGGACAACTACCCCCCATTGGTAGGACAACTACCCCTATTGGTAGGACAATTATCCCCATTGGTAGGACAACTACCCCCATTGGTAGGAACTGCCTTACTAAAGGGGGTAATTGTCCTATCAAAGGGGGTAGTTGTCCTATCAAGGGGGGTAGTTGTCCTACTAAAGGGGGTAATTGTCCTATCAAAGGGGGGTAGTTGTCCTAACCATAGGGGTAGTTGTCCTACCTATGGGGGTAGTTGTCCTATCAAGGGGGGTAGTTGTCCTACCAATAGGGGTAGTTGTCCTATCAAGGGGGTAGTTGTCCTACCTATAGGGGGTAGTTGTCCTATCTGTAGGGGTAATTGTCCTAAAGGGGTAATTGTCCTATATATAGGGGTAGTTGTCCTACCCAAAAGGGTAATTGTCCTAAGGGGTAATTGTCCTGGGGGGTAGTTGTCCCAGGGGTAGTTGTCCTATGGGGGTAATAGTCCTAGGGGTAATAGTCCTAAGGGATAGTTGTCCTAGGGGGTAGTTGTCCCCAGGGTAGTTGTCCCAGGGGTAGTTGTCCTAGGGGTAGTTGTCACAGGGGTAGTTGTCCTGTCACCTTTGAGGAGATATGGAATTATCAAGAGAAATACAAACATGTAGCGCTATAGGCCTATATATGCATCAGGGGTTGTGGGAGGAGGATGGTTGTAAAGTATAGGAACCTTTGCTTACTGGAATGCACTTACTTTGCTTGTTACAATAGGAACATAAACAGCACTCAGCTGTATCTAATAAAAATATGTCGAATCTGAACTTGCACGAATTGTCACACTGCTTCCACTTTTCTCGCAATGGTGACCTTTTATACGCATTGGGTTGCAAAAGGTTGACTCTATGAGGTATTACTTCTTTTTCACCGTCATCTACAATAGATTTAAGCTGAAACAAGTCAGGGTCGATGAGGGGTTCTGATGTCAGTTGAGAGGGGTGAGAGGACAAAGTTAGACCAAGATAGGCCGAGGTAGGCACCAGGTGATTGTTTCTGCAGGTGAGGAGAGGCACGAGGAGGAGCTTCCTATATACCCTTTGTCATTTGGGTTCTACCTGTACATCTATTGTTCTGTCCACATACCTGTTGAATTCATGAATATTCATGATGATTTGTGCATCATTTATGAGCAACATCTATTTGTTTCCATAGTAAATTATATATGTTCCTCGGAATCAAGGAGTTCTTAAATCATGATTTACACACTTTCACATGTCTTATTGCAATTCATTATTACTGAAGAGAAAGAAAATTTACACGGTTCCACTCTGCAAGGGGACCATTAATCTATAGTGCAAATGTTGATCCCCCTAAACAAACATTGAGTTTCAGTAAGACGCGCAGTATTGGGGCAAGGGACCCAAACGCCCCCCCCCCCCCCTTCTCGATCTCTGTTATCCAAAGTTTATGTTTATTGCTCTTTCCCTCCTTCATATCTCAATGTTCTTGCCCTCTCCCCTCTTTTAACAAAAACTGTATCCGCCACTGGGAAAAAGAACCAACTAGAGGTATTTAAGATTACAATAAAACAAAAGAGTAAGAATCAAACAGCTTTAGCAATACAACCATATAGAACAGCTGACAATGAGTAATTTTATTAACCGTCTAGTTTAATAAATAAAAGAGTAAACGATCTATCTTTAAGCTATAGGGTTTCCTGCTTGTCATACATTAAGCCTGTGGCACTTATTCACTCAATTGTTATAAATGTTAGTTAGACCTATGTTTTAGTGTGTTTCTGTGTCACTGTGACTGAATTCTTTCAATCGACACCGGCGAACCGGCTATGAACGCGACGTCTTGTGCGTGACATCGTGTATACTAGGCAGAGTGTGTACACGACGTCGCCTGAATAAGATTAACTATGTACCCAAGAACCTAAGTAATCTTTTCATATATTACTCAGACTGAAATATATCGCTTGTATATCAAGTGTTGTGTACACTATCATGTATGTATACAATCTTTCATATCAAGGCAACATCGTGTAAATTACTGAGATTTATCCATGTATTTGCCAATAATAATTTACACGGTGTACAAGCATCAAACTGCCATTGTTATATACTACTTATAATATTATCATTAATATATTGTTTCTTTGACTTTATGCAATAAAGTCAATCCTTGTGATATTATAGGCGACATGCTTCAAATTCCCAACTCATTATGCTACTCACAGGATCGATTGGGTCGACGTTGTGCGTACAGGCGGCGACTCCGAAATATTTGACAATAGTAAACAACCTGGGGAAGGTTGTTTTCTGTTTGATTCTTACTCTTTTACGGGAGCTACCGTATCTGTTTGTTCTTTGGATTTATTATCTCGTAGATGGACAAGGTTTTTAGATTGAAATTAGTTTTAATTCCTCCCAACTAGCATTACCTTTTCACAGCTCTAGCATATTCGGCACCATTGCCTGGTCAGGGATTTGAAAAGAAAATCATAGCTATAATATCATTCTAAGTATACACTAAACTTCCATAGGAAGCATTGGTTGATATCTCCCCACGAAGCTTCACCTAAGGCGGCTATTCGTTTAGACATTTTCTTTATACTGCTGACGCGTGCAATTTTATAAGTTCTTCCTTCTAAAAACAATAATGTCGGGCTATGGATAAAATGGAGTACCTTCTGAGAAACAACAGCTAGGGACAGTCACAACAACAGATCTTTTATGTTTTTCTCAGATCTAAGAGTCTGGAAAGCTTGCCAAAAGTTAGAATGTAAACAGAATTTCATCGCATATGGATCCTTTGATATCGATCATCTTGAAAATGTCACAGGGTAAATCGACATTCATGTGACTTTTTAAACGTCTATCCGTGTAAACATCATGCAAATAGACAGTATCATGTTCTAATTAATTGTCAAGGAAGAAATTGTTTTGTTTCTTTGATCCTTTAGAAAGACAGCTTGGAATTTAAGACTGCTTTATCTCTGCAGCTGCACTTCACATGAAATTACTTAGCTTTGTGTCTTATTTACCTGGCTGCAGGCTTCTCTTGGGCTGAGATATGCCCCGCAGACTTCGATAAAGAAAACAAAATTTGCGGGGACCAGTCCTGTACATCGGAATAGGAATTTCCCTTGAAACAAAATTAATTGTTCGGATAAAGAAAATTCAATCCTACATCAACCATTGGAAAATATATCTCTAATGTATAGAATGAGGTGTTAGACCATTTTTATTCTATACAGTTTTGATTGATGAACACCTGAACATAATTAATATGTGAAAACATAATTCATAGTTCTGTGTATACTCGTTACGCTGTCGGTACTGCGTAAAACACCCAACACTCACTCACTCTCGTTTGAAAAGTCGTCAACGCAAAGAATTTAAAGTATGTGTTTGACATTGACATGCTAGGATATACATTAATATGAGTCAGCTCACATCGAGAATAATGATATCATGTGTAGCCCCGCAATGTCAGATAACCTCTTGTGTGTAAGGGACACGAGGCTTGGTCTATTGATCCAAGGCCCCAGCTGGTTCTGCTTCTACTCCAGGGTCACAGAGTGTGACCAAACATGTTATCTGTATACATGTACACTGCCTGATATGATCAGCTCAATGTTTGTCCATGTGGACAAATGTCAGCGAATTATTAGGACAGATTACCGCTACTGTCATATAGGACACAACAAAAATGTTTTCAAAAGTGACATGACTTGTTACTGTTTTGATGAAAAGTTGAAAGAATATTGCAGAGTTAATGTATGTCTTCAATATAATTACTTCATTCACGCTGGCTGGACATTAAAAATTCATCATGATTTAAAAAAAATCCTTTTCTCTCTAAGGTAGGGTAATTTGCTTGACTTTTATCGTATTCAGAATATTGGCGAACCTCTTTGATAGCCCTACCAAATCTATCAAATACATTTCTGTTACATCTGCACCTTCAATCAACGTAATTTAAAAATAGTATAGTCCCGAAAGAATCATAACATTCGACAAAATCGGGTTTCCAAGCAGCTAACAAGTGTTACCCCTTTCCAAATGGCTGTACCTTTGGTGACATTATTCCTCTATATCCAAAAGGGCCAAGACTTGTCGGTCTCCAACAGGTGCCAGTGGTTCTAGTCCCCGAGTGTAAACCCACCTTCAGACTCAAGGTGTGCTTGACATTGACACGACTAGGGCTTTATGTCAGTTATGTCATAAGCACCCGGGGATGTTGTCAAATGTCGGATACACAATTAAGTCGGTTCATTGTGTCTGTAATAACTTTGTACCATGGTACCCCCACTTTATGACACATAGTCGATACACCCTGGTGGGCTTTGTCTAATATGGTGGAGTGTGGACACAACATTATCCTAACACTTTGACCTCTGGCCCCGTGGTACTTTTATGACCAGGAAATTCGATAGAAAGAACCGTGGACTATGTATGAAGCAATAATATAATGTGGTAAGGTATAAATGATGTAAAACCTGGAAAACAAGGGAGAGCGGGGTTAAAATTTACCCCGATTGTAACCAGTATAAAAAAATCTGAAATAAAAAACAAAACAATCATCGCAGCATGAGTCGGCACAATGTATCATTGAAATGTGTCACTGAAATCCAGATAAATTGCTTATTATTGAATATTACGGAAATAGCAAGCTTTATGCATACATTACATGTGCAGTTGCCTGGCACTAATTACATGCCACTCACCTCCGGATAATCAGCGATTATGCACATGAGAGATTGCATATATTACGTTTATGCAAGAGTATTTGCTAATGCGATAATTATTGCACCAAACATGCATATCATGCATGCTAATGCAATATATTATGCAATTATAACTTTTAGGTGGTGCTATTGAAACAGAATAATTGCATCTTTTTCTTTTTCTTTGTATATCTATTACTCTAGCATTGTGTCAACTTCCTATTGTTTTCCCATTGCACATTCGTTGACGATACATCTTCCTTTACTATTTGCTTCTGTATGATGTATGATTTTTTCTTCCGTTAACTGCAGGAGGTATGATCTTCATTCACCACTTGGAAATTTATAACTCTGGCTCCTGACCGCAATCATGCGTATCGTTATGTTGATATGAATAATGCCTAAATACGTAAATCACCTTATATATGAGGGTATAATAAATGCTACTTCTATTAAGGATGATGATGATTGTTGGAGATTACGGTCCGCCCAGCAGTATTCCAGCTATATCAGACCAACTCACGGTATTTGGCTTATACAATGTACTATGATCGAATCTATGGGGATGGAAACAACGGCAAGGTAGAGTGGTCTAACAAGCAGCACCGAGGATCGAACCCAAGCCGGCCGTGTGCAATGCCAAGATGCTGATCACTATAGACCACCCGAAGCCCCTCTTCTATTAAGGATCACACTTGTTGACGTTTGATATATTATGGTGTGTAGGTTAAATAACAAACCACGTTTAAAGCATTTTGAATTTATTACCTCCTAAGAGAGAAACTCCATCACCTCCTATCACCTCCTAAGAGAGAAACTCCAAATTGAACCGATTGTAGTATTAGCATTGGGAGCACTTCTTTACTGTTACCCACCAATTGGTTCATTTATACCCCCCTTGTCCACCACAATAGTATAACGACTACCACGTCGACGAACCCACTTACCCACTGAGGGCTGCGGCCACCAGGGGGAGTTCTAATCGTGCCCCCACTAATAGTCACGTGATTAGGTTTCTCCCTGCTGCCCCCTGGCGGCCTAAGGAACCAATAAACGACGGGCATTTGGCAGCCTGCCGACCCGAACTGACGCTCAACGGCCACCGACCTGGTCCATGTGTAAGGGGTACTGTTCAAAGGGTTCCTCACATTAGTTACTGTTCAGAGTTCTGTTACTCTTAACATGGATAAACTTTTCAATCCGTGGTTTAACAATCGAACCAATTTATCAGAAATTACTTTGGAATACATATATCAATAATACGACTTATAGGTAAATGTGTACTGGACCTTGAAAGTGTTGATAGGTGAACATCAATTTTGTAGAAATTCTCAGCAAGGGATGTTATTGCTCAAACAGTTCTCCACTGTAACATGGGATATGTTCTGCGAAATCTTGTGCCTTGGACTTAATCCAAAACGATACCAGGTTTGTAACATGGTTTAGGTGGTAATATCATGGAGGTCTTTTCTTTTTCTTGAAAATAATCATTATTTTACCAGGGATTTTATCTTCAGCTGCTCTTCTAGATTTTCCAGGGATAGCAAACTACCTTGCATTATTGAGATGAGAGAAGACAGTTCCTTTTGTTGCCCACCGCTCTTATTAATCTCAATGGAAATCTGGGATCTTTTTGTGCATAGGTGGTTCTGGATCAATCCAAGATCAAAATGCATGAAACATGCCTGGTCATGATAAGTTACTCCGATTCAAAACTAGACCAGAAACATTTTAGATCAGCACATCAGTGCTCTTCAACCAAGCTTTTGCCCTTCTCTTTTCTATGAGATGCTATCAAGTGCACAACTCTCTGCAACAACAGTTCACAGTTGCTCCTCCTACGTAACTCAGGTACTTACAGCAGGGAAAAGTGCGGGAGAAGAAGTCTCTTTAAACCGTGATTGTTTCCCTTTTAGACAGAACTACGCTAAAAGAAGACACCAATCACCAGTCGGCCATCTGAGGTCCCGCAAACACCGCCGGGGGTCAGGGAGTCGGGGGGTCCCGGCCTAAGCACCCGCCTATTTACCCCAGACCCATCACTCTTAGGCCTACAGGTTTTCTATAAGTTTGCTGCCCGACCTGAGTAATGGTGGCCCTTGCCGTGACCCAGACCTCATAAACATGGACACTATACATGGGAATACTGTGTAAACAGTTTTTGTAACAGACCATGTGATTGGTTTGCTTTATGAGAGTACTGATGAGAGATGCCTATCACCTATGGCTGGAAGATTATGTATACACAAAGATAGAGTAGGTACATTTCCATCATACCATATGGGCATTATCTTAAAGTTTGTTCAAATGTAAATGTCATTGATTTATCTACAGTATAGATCCTGACATGTCAAACCCACGGAACTTTAACACTATAGATGTTCTTGTATACACCGTTTTCAATTGCAATAGACCTAAACCAAGCGTTAAGGATGTTGATTCCAATAGTTGGGAACAAGGCTTCTATGGGAGGGTTCACTGAGCATGTTCGTGAAAAAGGTGTACATTTAATCGTTTCCCAGTAAACTGTCACTAGTCTGCTGTAGGCAATAGGAAGTCCAATTTAATTGTGTTTAATTAATCTGATCCAGGCAAGGCAAGCAATGAATGATAATTGATTTAGCAAACATAATCGTTAAGGTTATTGTGTCAAAGATGTAGCAAAAATTGGGTAGACTTTTAAATTGCAAAGACCTGATAAAGCAATGCAATGTAAAAGTTGCCTCTGGCACTCGGCGGTTACCTTTGGCATTTATCTTTGTTTAATGTTGCTTAATATGCTGAGATGTTTTCTGCTATGTAGATAAATAACTTAAACTTTACAAAACGCTGTAGGAAAGTCACAGACTGAAGCATATGGCTGATCTTCATCTTCGATGCATGAAAATGAACTCTATTTTTGAACAGGTTATCATTTCCACGAGCATTGTTCAGTCACATTTTGTTTTGATAATTAGATTGAGTGTTTTGTATTATCTATTTATGAGAAATTCATTTGGTTTTTAGATGGCACCGAAGAGTGTCTTTTTGGAGCAAAAGTTACAATTCTATTCATGAAGTTTCTTGTAAGAGTTGGGCATTGCTACTGTGACCTATCACGCGCACGTTTCTTGGGCTTAAAGCCACGTCTTCCAGGCGACTAGACATGAGCTTATCTGCAAGATAGCTCTGTCAAAAACATCTCATTCGGATCTGCTGACATGCTTACCAAAATATGTTCGGAGTCACCCAGTTCTAAACCTTATCCCCAGGTATGTTTCTGAATGATCAATTCCCACTAAATCCAGTGCAAATTGAGTTCAATTTCATGAGGCAAAATATGTGAGATGAATCAGGAGTGTGTTTGAGTTAAGTTGGTTGGGATGCTCACACTTGCTGGTGAGCTGCTCTATTATGCTCACTGCCCTATAGCTTGAGCTGCTCACAGTCTCCTGAGAATCTCCAAGTCTCAGCCCATTGCTCACAGACTCCTCGGGCCGTATTCCAAGTGCTCGTGTTGACATGGGGCTTACCTCAGATTGTCCTAGTAGACTTCTCAATGCAGTGTAAATGGAGACATAGATTGCAATTTGTAGGTTAAAGAAACAGCTCAGCTGTAGCCTACGCTTTCTCAGCCTGGAAATGATCTTTCTATATTCGAGAGTATTCAATTTGAAGCAGTGACAAAACTCCATTTGGCAGAAGCTTGCCAAAATATTGCGCTCATTGATTTATACAAATAAAGGCTCAAGTTGTCATTATCCATCCTTCTGTTTGTTCTATAAAGTAGCCTTTTTAAGAATGACAAAGTAACTCACTTATAGGAAGATGGTATGTATGTTCTGCTCTCAGTGTTGTAGTAATGTCACAATATCCAATTTCAAATACAAGTTATTAGGTCTCACTGGGTCCATATAACTCTCTATATCAAAACATTTACAGTTTAGACAACCCCTTCAGTTCTTATTCCATCAAAATATCCCCAACCAAGTTCTATATCATATATTCTCAGTGCCGTGGGAGGCACTGCATTACCGTTTTCTCTCTCTGTCAATTTGGGTGCATAATTACAGCTTCTATTGTGGCCCACTGTACACTAATAGTGATACTCATGCAATGCATCTCCAAACCTTTGGTGTTTACATTATAGAAGTGTCATTAAACAACGCCCCAGTGATTTAACTAAAGGGGGTACCCATTGTGCGATTAGACTAGAACTCTGGTCGTTTCAACTAGTTCTGGTCACTCCATTCTGGTGAAAACGACCAGAACTGGTCGAAAATGACCAGAAATGATGTTCTCCTTGTGCTATTGGACCAGAAATCCACTTGAAAACACCAAATCGCTTCGAAAATATCTAACGATGTTAGATATTGGTCGCTAGCTTTAGATCGCATCGCACAGTGGGTATCCCCCTTTAGTTATATATGTAATGTGTCGTACATTAACACAACGGATCCGTTCAAGGTTTCTTATGACCATCTATGTTAAACACCACAGCCTTAAATGTAAACAGTTGATTGACCTTAGCTAACCGCCAATTTGGGCTATCAAAAGTAATGTCCTCTGACACCTGGCCCCCGCCGGCTGTCCGGGGAGGATAGGGAGCAGTTAACCCTCTCAGGCTCAGCCAGGTCTAAAGAACACCCGACCTCGGCGCCAGATGCGAACATCGGGTCAGCGGGTTGCAGCCAACTAGTAATCAATTTGCATTGGTTCAAACCAACTAATCGTGCATGAAGGAAAAAGCTAATCGGGGTCGGTTCTTAATGAATCCCCCTCAATCCCGTCTCGGTTTGGATAATTAAGAATTGGCGCCATGGTTCAGGTTACTATAATAGGGACTGGGAGTGCTCGATCGACTGCCGTTGTTGGACTAATTAGATGCAGTTTAAATTCCCTGCCTAAACACTTGGGTGTTACAATTGAAGAAGCAAATTGTGGTGTTGAATTATAGAATGAATCTTAAAAGAGGGAAGGAACTGACAAGTTGACACGTGCGTAATAATGACTTTTCTACAAAAATGTGGGTTAGTCTTGATAATAATCTCAAATCTTTGTCCTATTAATTGCTATCTCCAGGATGTGGCAAAAGGATTGCTCCTTGCGGGGGAAGTCTCTGTACGCTTGCCTCATCTGCCATACAAATTAGAATGAAATTCTGCGAATTGTTTGGAAGAAAAACACAAGTCTTCCAGTCCTGATTTCCCAGTGTGCTCTGAATTATACCATGAGAGAGGGGAGCCCATCATTAATTAGTCTTATCAGCCTTCGTCTTTTTTCTCCGAGTCACTACGGACAATTATACAAGGAATGAACGGCAGGTCATGTGACCGGAAGTGGCAACAATTTTCGGTGGGGAAAACTTCCAGGCACACTTAACGATTGTATTTCTTAGCGATGTAGTTGTGTGAAGAATTCATTCATACATTCTTAGATACTGAGATTAATCCGTCGAAATTGAGTGTGGCAAATATAAATATCGGTTTAGCATTAAGTGCTCTCAGTTATGCATCATTCTATAGATTGGCAGATGATAGGATAAATTGCCACTTTATTGGTTTTGTTGGTGTTTCAGTCTATTCTATCATTCTGTGTAAAAAAGAACAAGTTTTCTAGTTAACCATTCAAATACTACAAGCACGAAATGTAACACTTATCTGTGTAAAATAAACAACAATTATTATTGATAATAAAATTAGTGAAATCTAGATATCAGAAGAGGCACTAGCCCTAGGTTTTTGCCAGATAGAAAATACAGACGCGTTTTTTCTAGATGGCCTTTACTGGTTCTAGCGACACAATGGTCTGATGAGTCATGGCATGACTGAGACCTAGCTAGAGCCCTCTGGACCACCCTAGCTTACACTCTCACCTAGGGCAATGACCGTGTTGTGCATTCAGCTCTCATTTTCCCAGGCTCTTTGCCTCACCTGGACTATAGGGGGCGCCCCAGTGCGGCCCGCCACCTGCCAACGATAACACCTACACCTATACAGGAGACTGTTGGTATTGGGTGGACGTGTCACAACACGTATTACACACCCTGAAGCATTCCCAACTTCCTACATTCCAGAGAATATCAAGTACAGAAAGGGTATTGGGATAATGCTTACTGAACGATGTAGTGTACTAATTGTGTTGATGTAGAAAATAATGTAGATAACATAACAGGGTGGCAACGTTCCCCAAATATTACTTTTATGACGATTTTTAGTTGAGATTAATTCCAATCATTTCTTTTTCTTTTCAGAATGAGAAATATCAAACATTGAAAGCATTGATAGCCGTTCGACTGGTGAGTACAATTTAACTGTAAGTTCTGAGTAATAAGAATTAACTGAATAATCAAGACTGAACAAGTTTTTGTCAGTGTCTCCTAGTATATCAGTGTTTCCTTTTTGCTATCAATAATTTATGGCAATATCATAATTAAGTTCCTGTCAGTCATTGATACTGCCACACTAACCAAAAAACATGTATAACAAAATCCAAATTATCATGTCTCAGACAAAAAGACAAGATCTAAAATCCTTGTTATCTGTATAAATAATAATGTCAGCAAGCTTATGGCACTCATGTCATCGTTTACGTTTCAAAATCCATCGCTCACCTTCAATATCTATTTAAATAATTATATGAATCATAAGGTTTAGTTCGAATCTTATCTAAGGATTCTCTTTAGGTTTCACGTTGGTTATCAAGAGTAACAATTCCTCGCGACCAATAACTGAGCCCTACGACGGAGGTATTTCTGAGAGCCTATCGGTGCTTTGCCTCATCTATTTTAACATGGATTACCTTTTACCAGGCACAATACCTGGGTAGAAGCAGCAGGTGCAGGGCAGTATCAGAGTTGTCTACGTAGCTCTAGTGTGCCCAATACTAGTTATGTCCAATAAGTAGGACCCAATATCACTTGGTATTGATTCAGATAAAAATGTGTCTAAACTAGCAGCATTTTCACGCAATATTCACCTCAAATTATTTGATTAAACCATTTTCAGAAGATTACACTTTTGGAACATTAATTATCACAAACCGGACCCCCCCCCCTTATTCGTCAACATTTCTTAACAAATTCAATTCTTTAGATAAGTTTCATTGAACAATTGTTTTAATGTACCTCAATTTCAATATGTAGCCTACTTATCCCTCCCCCTCAACCAGTGTGAGGTTCTACATGTGTCTGTAGTAGGCACCAAAGCGGCAGCCTGGGCTAAGCCCTGGTGCATGTGATCAACACCCACGTTACCGCCTGGAGGCAGAGGCCAAGCCCGCCCTGATGCCCGTCTCTTTATGACACCATTTCCCAAACAAAATCACTTCCCCTGGCAATAGGCCGAGAACGATATGTTTTCCATTTACCTGTCCATACCGTTTTTTCTCCAAGTATTATGTTATAAAAAGGTGTAATC
Organism: Lepidonotus clava; assembly: GCA_936440205.1. Lineage (NCBI taxonomy): Eukaryota > Metazoa > Annelida > Polychaeta > Phyllodocida > Polynoidae > Lepidonotus > Lepidonotus clava. The sequence goes on from OW387141.1 coordinate 38,995,589, forward strand.
CGCGATACAATAATTATGCCAATTAAAGGGAACAAACGCCTTGTCGTCAACATTTTAAAGCTCAAATAACTATGTAAATCAAATCTATATGTCTAACTCAGACCTAAAACAAAGAATAAATCATGAAAACTGGCATGACAATCTTCATTAGAAAGGTGTTTCTATAGCTATCTGAGTTTCCAAAATGTTGTCAATCATATTAGTTTTAGGTCCCTTTAAGACCGATATTGTGCTTTATTTGTAAAAAAAAATATATCATTTATCAGTAACCCTAATGGCTAGTAGACCACTAGTCCCTAGGGCAGTAAATAACATTATTAATATCCCAAGAATCGAAGCTCTAATGGAAACGTGTATGGTAGAAGCCAGGGTGCTAAGAGGCCTGTCATCTTTATGGGTAGCCACCCTCCAGGTCGTTAAATGTGGACTCCCGATCGAACAGAACCTCACAGAGATGTACCCAGATACATTTGCCCACAGGCCCCTTTAACTGGCGAGTGACCTGTAGGTCAAGGTCAAATTTCCGCCCTTAGGTCTCCCACTGAAACATCAGACTCTGTCCCAGGGTCTCCGAATTAGACCTTTAAGGCAAATGTCAGCTCAGAGGGCAACAAAAAGTTGCTTCCATTTTGGCGCCAAAAGTGAAAGGTAACCAGCAGACGACATTCCTCTTTGGGGTCGCCGCAGGACATTAATTGTGAGTAGGAATTGGTTCGGGAAGGCGGTCTAATTGAGGAGAGCTCGGGTTATGTTAGCCCTGATAGATTTAGCCTGTAGACATAGCAACCAAAATATCAAAACAACACACATGTTAGATAAAGATGTAATGGGTATATTTGGTATTAAAACTCTAAACAAAACAATTCTTAAATGTACCCTAATCTGAATTATACTTTTTAAAGTGTAATGTTCTATTGAGCTATGTTGTACGTTATTTCACAAGCTTTAAACATTATTAAAGGAATGGGCACATTACATTACATTACATACATATCTATAAGTTGCTCCTCAGAAAATGGCCCATTGCAGAGGGTGAGTCGATAGTAAAGTTGTCAGTGGCTAGCCATGGAGGCAGACCTATTCTAACTACCACACGTTTAAGAAATCAAATTCAGCCTGTGCCCAGTCTGGTAATAATTGGGTTTGACCCACGGGGCTTACCCGTACTTAAGGTGCTGGATACGATGCAAGGCCCACCGCTCAGCTGTTCATCAGAATAGCATTAAGTGCACCAGAACGTCAGGGCCAATCCCTCTACTCCCCTCATATGGCTATTTCCCCCATACCCACTCCCCATACCGCCATTATGACGACTACTCACTGCGCAGGCGCACTGATGCCCCCTTCTGCTTCCGCCGCCAGGCAACATACAGGAAGCTGTGCATGTATGCGCATGCGTCGTTGAAAGCTGCTGGTCACATGGGTATTAACAGCTATGGGAACGCTGAGTCCATCACGTTTTTGCAAGATAAAACATACCCTTTGATGGTTAAAGCTGATGTGTGTATATTGCGCAGAGATATCTTTCTGATAAAACTGATGCGTAGAGTTTTATCATATCATTATCTGCTCGTGGAAGAAAACATTAGATATGCATACTGCTGAAGTTAATTCTATCTCAACCATGCATAATAATAATGTATTTATTTAATGTTTTCAGGAAGATACTTTGTTTTTGATGAGTAGAAAAATCTTTCATTGGTATATATGCTGTACACTGTTAATATTATAGAGTATACTATCGTGAAACAAATCAATTAACATAATTTGGAAAATCCAGAATTGTCCTACATAATCAAAATCTAATGACCCATGCTGAATCTGCAGGCTAAAAATCAGTCCCAAATTTTGAAATTTTTATCTTCTTTTTAAATTCCAAATAGCCTGAATGGCTCTACTTGTGAGAAATTGGTTAGAGACAAATACCTAGCATATATCTACCTGCCCAAAGGATCTTATAATTGTATTTGAACCTATAACATATTATTACAGCTTCTCTCACTAAAGAACTAGAATATCATACACTGATACACCCTCCCCACCCAGCCAGTTTAGATACAAACCATTGGGAACTCCACAAAGTAATTGCATCCATCCTCAGTCCCCAGTCATCTTAGGTATGTGAGTCAGTCACTTTGTAATCCAAACTTTACTTTCCGAGCCACACTCTGCCCTGTCCCCTGAGACTAACGGTTCTCCTTCTGCCTCCCCTCCCCGTGGCGCCCCCAGCGGTGGGTGGACGAGTTCCTGAGGTGGGACCCTGCGCAGTACGGAGGTGTCGAGCACGTCTGGGTGCCCGCCATGGACATCTGGAAACCGGACATCTTTATCAACAACTTGTGAGTATTCCATGGAAAAACACACAATGAGTTATCTCCTGGTGATTGTATTTTGTGGAAAAAAGAATGTAATGATAATATGGCTTATATATTTTCTCCAAATGTTAGCAAAGTATAAGATACCTTATTATGCTAATAAGACTATAAGACGTTGTGGATAATAAAACAGTATACAATTTCAAAATGTTCTTATTAAGAATCAATGTTTGTGAAAGTGTTGCTTAAAAGTAAGATAGGTTTCTCGTTGATCAATGTACTGTCTATGAAACCCTTCATGATGTAATAATTTATTTTATAATTTTGATTTAGATTATTTAAGTCTGGAGTCCCAGATTGAACGTCACTTTACTTCTGTTGAATTTACGTACCTTATCTTGTTTTCCTTTTGTGAATTCTAGTGATAGTTACCTGCATATAATTTTTCCACCTATACACTAATTTACCTTGTTTCTGATTATGCAATTCTCGGCTTGAATATAAATATTATCAATAGTGTATAATGCATAGAATAATTGCATGTACTGAAATATCAAGGCAAATAATATTAGGTGTATTCATTTAAGATTGAAAAACTACATTCCGTAGAGAATATGACAGGTTGGGAGGAGAGAGGTTCTTGGAACAGTGGAATGTCTTCATTGATCTATTCAAAGGTATGATAGTTAACAAGAGTCTTTAATATTAAGTAGAGGCTATGGTATGCAGAATTCTGCACAGTGGTATGTATATTGTATTTGGTGTGAACTTAATCTTTTGTTAATATTCGGGATAAAAACGTTGAATCTTGCATTGTTACCATAATCATTTCTTTGAAATTTCTTAGCCAGGGAAATAAGGGTCATGCCATTTAGCTTCAAATTTATTGACATGTTCAACATTTCAAAGTCTCATTTGTATATAGAAAGTTATGTCAACATTCCTCATCCCCTATGTAATCTCAATCAATTATGTTTGTAGAGCTTAGGCACCGCCAACGTTCCCTGCTATGTCCATTGCTTTAATTTCCATTAGATTTATGAGCCCATTACGTATACATTCTTATTTTGTTGCATTAATGTGGTTACCGCACATAGGATGTGAGGCACATTCTAAACATCACAAGAAATAACAAGAGAGATGGCATCTTTCTTGACTGATTCAGGCCCGTTCTTCTAATGTCATTCCTACTCATCTAACATGATTAGTCTCTAAAAAGAGGTTTCTCTTACGAATGATATACAGCACATAAAACAGTTCATACAGACCCTACATGTCTATATCATAAATGTCAGCTTTTTGTAAAAATTACAAACCATATATTTCTGCTCAATGAACCTACATAGGGAAGATATCCTGATGACCTTAAAGGAACGCTGGCCTCTGTGAACCTTTCCACTGGACACCATATCGGTTGTTTTATGGTCTTTTTCAGCGCTCCTGACCCCGGCCAGACCAAAGTGACGACCCCCTTACCCCTGACCTTGTCAAGTACAATGTCATCCCTTTCCCAACATCCCTTTTTCAGTGCGGATGACAGCTTCCAGGACTTCATGGACACATTCTCCATCGTCAACCACAACGGCTCCGTGTTGTGGATGTTCCCCGCCGTAGTTACTACCTACTGTACCCTCGACGTCCGCCACTTTCCCTTTGACCGCCAGAAGTGCAAGATCATCTTTATCTCGTGGACATTTAATGGGTTCAAGCTGAACGTAACTTACAACGTCAGTGAGCACAACACCGTCTACTACACCCCCAAGAACCAGGAGTGGTATGTAGACAAGATCGGGGTTGATCGGCATGAGAAGATCTACGCGTGTTGCGTTGAGCCCTACCCAGATGTAACCTTCACCATACACATGACCCGCCGAAGCCTCTTCTACATTATCAACCTTATCTTCCCTTGTCTGCTTATCTATGCCGTGTCGTTCCTGGGCTTCTTTCTCCCCGTCGAGTCGGGGGAAAAGGTGAACCTGGAGATAACCATATTGCTGGCCCTTGTCGTCTTCCTTCTTATCGTCGGCGAAACCCTGCCGCCAACCCCCGACGCCATCCCCGCTCTAGGTAAGCTCCTTCTTATATCTTCAACATGTCGACATATAAACCTGAGAGATAAGACATTTTAGGGGGTCGATTATCTTAGGGTTTATTTCTGATTAGTAAAGCTGTCGACAACCTGGTTCATTGATATATATCTGTTAAAAAGCTCTGCTATATTTTCGTGTTAAGAGAATGGCGATGCTTGCAAGTGGAGTGCTGTACGTCTCGATTAAGATGAATTTGTAAATCATATGCAAAAGTCCTAGATCCTCCTGACTACTTGAAGAGAATTTCCATTTCAAGATTCCATATCAACTAAATTACAAACGCTGTATTTCACTTTAACTCCCTTTTAAAATGAATTAGTGCTTGAGTGTAAATATCAAATAAGCAAGTTCATATTCTGCCGTCTAGGAAAATGTTAGATAACAATAAAACATTTCAATTTCAATTTCCCAAGCAAGGAGCCACATTTTCATGTTAGTAGTTTTATGGAATATATGAGACAAATGTTACGGACGGTTCTGACTATGAGGAAATTGATTTAATCCTAAACGTTCGTATTTTGAGAGACTTATCTGAATGTATATATTGTACTGACGCGGGTGGCCAGTCCATGTTTGGGCAGCATTACGTGAGCTTAGAAGCGCACGTGTAAGCCAATGTTTCACTTTGACAGTAGTGAAATGAGGGAGGAGTTAAGGTGTGACGTACCACCATATAATAATGTGTTCCGCTCTTAGCTAGCCAGAGTAGCTGCAAGCACTGTGTGAGTAAACATCCTGTGAAGGTTGGACCTTTAATCTGCAGTCTAGGTTCTGGAGAGAGGCATATAGAAATTGTGTTAGAGCGCGGAGCGTTGACTGAATGTGTTTGAGGGAACTCTAACCTCGGGACTGATCATGGTCAATTGAGTTCTTGTCACGGAACGACTAGACATTGGATAATAAACAACAAATCCTTTCACAACGAGTGTTCACGTCTTACATGATAAGGGAACTATAATTATGTATTGGACGACCGCAGTCGACGAGGAGGGAGACTGCGAATGGAGCTAGCTATTATCTATACAACGAAACATCACAAACACGCATTAACTTTAAATGGATAATTAAACCTCTATAGTTCAATATAGATCATTTCATAGAAGGAATTCATTTCAACTAACGGCAAACCATGTACTTAACTTACATTCCTTTAAAATTGAAATAGTGTTTCAATGAAAATAATGATTAAACGAGTTCACAAGTTGCATTCTAAGGGGCCTAACTTCGCTTTTAATAGTTTTAATGATGATTGAATTAAGGAATTTAAAGAAAAACGGTTGTGAGGACATTGATTTAATCTCTAACGTCCACAATAATTAGATATATCAGATAATCTTAATGTATCATGAAGGTCATACCTTCAGAATATGAGCCCCAGACAGTTGCTTTTATGATAATTCAGCAAAACACTGTGAAGGGAAATTTCTCGCTTGATAAATGAAAAGCACAAATGTTAATGAAGCAATGCATTTCGTTTGTCGTTACAGGCGTGCTGTTTGGCACCACCATGTTGATGGTGTCCATCGCCCTTGTCATGGCCGTCATTGTGACCAACATCTTCCTCCGCAAGGACTCTGGCCACCGGGTTCCCGTGTGCTTGCGTAAGATCTTCATCGGCAAATCTAGCCGGAACTCTCTCTCCAACAAAGTGACGCACACTGAGAACCACGTCCTGGAGGCCAAAATCCAAGAGATTGAAATAGACAACCTTTCCAACCAAAGTGAGGCTGAGACCTTGACCTGCAGGAGTCGCTGCAGTCGCAAACGTTCGGGCACGCCCTTTAAGGCCAACGACCTTGACCTTCATGTGCGCATGTCCCATGAGTGGCAGATACTGGCCAAGTGCGTGGACCGTATGTTCTTTTGGCTGTTTCTGGCAGCCTCTGTGGCCGCGCTCACGTCCATGTTCCTGCAAGTCCCCGCCTACAACGCCACCTAGTGAGACGCACCCGACCGGAAGTGTGGGGTACAAATTAATGCATGCACATGTATTTATATATGCGCACCACGTGACCGTGCACACGGCCACACGTTCGTTTTGTTGCTTGGGGATCGCTGCTGGAGTGATCTAGCTGTGGATGCATCTTTATACCAGTCACAATGGAATTCTGATGATGTCAGGGTGTTATTGGACCGTTCGGTTAATTGTGGCCCCGTAAAAGGGTCTAGTCTGATGCAGTGATAACACAAAGATAGGAAATTAGGCCAGTACTGCTGAAATCCACTGTAAAGTACAAAGACCCCGATATGAAAAACAAAGTGACACTAGAACTGATTGCCAAGGGTGTACATAATTTGACATGCTCTCCTACAGGAGGAAAAAAACACGTATCATTGGAAGCTCCTCGGCCTGTTTGGGCAGCTTATTTCAGCCTGACTTATAGTTAGCGTGCACACCCGTGGAAGTAGCATCATACACGTTACTTACATGTGTGCCATAAATATATTCAGGCTAAGATAGGCTGAACTTACGGGCCTTGATTTCCTTATTATATCGTTTTTGTATAAAGACTGAGTTGTTCATGGTTCGTACAGTTGCAGTAACCTTTGTACATGTAGTCCTGCCTGTAAATATCAAATTTAAGATGCCCTAACGAATGAATGAGGTATTTTTCTGTACTTTGTGCAACTGTTAAGGTGATATGGATTTCAACTCTGAGAACAAATAATTATCATCAATACATCTTCCTATAATTGACAGGTAACACAAGTATTTGCTTTTTACCATTGAATTTCGTATTACGTGCATTGCATTTAGGATGTGTGTATTACCTAGATACAGACTAGATAATTTGAGAATTTGAGAATTTGCAATTTAATGAATTATATTGAGGAGCAAGCAGGACGGTAAAATTTAGCCGGAAACTGGGAGCCGCCTATCTTATGTATATATGTTCCTATGCGGCCCTCACTTGTGATCACGAGCGGCCCCTACAGTTTCTTACAGGTATGTTGCCGGTGACATTTATAATTACTTTCTGGCCTTTGGTGGCACTCAGCCGATCTTTTCATTTCTTGTTACTTGTGGCATCAGTGAGAGATTGAGTTGCCTGGGATGAGTTTACAGACATACACTCAGAAGTTCATTGACAGGCGAAAATAAGGACACTCGTTGAAGGAGGTAGGCATGGTACAAAATTTATGATGTAGCCTGAGATTGATGGAGATTGAATGATACAGATAAGAACTCATTCATAGAATCCAATTACTAAGGAACTGAGTGATAGGGCCTAGATGGATGCAAGAACACCAAAAAAAAGCTGAATATTGTGGCCAGTCAATGATGAATATTCATTCAGTCTCAGACAAACATGAAGGCCCCCATATGTCCATATATGTAATTGAGATACAGAAACCAACCGCTTCTGGGTTCGGATCGACTCATTTGCTGGTCCCTATCCGGTACCCTCAGCTCCTGCCTGCCTCCCGCGGGGACAAGCGCCCCTTTATCGCCATGCCACAGAAACAAGATGGCGGCCCAGCAAGTCACGTGACCTTCCCATTCCGCGTGACACCCCGGACCTCAGACAGCGCCACCAACGGGGAAAAAAGGTGCAACGGAGTTCACTGGAATGTTTTTCCTCTCATTTCCTTTTTTTATAATTCTAAGAGTGTGACATATTGTGGTGTTGGAGTGCATTTCATCGATTTGGATTTTGAATGGATGGAAACTTTTAGGAGTACAGGATTCGGTTCTTGATATTGGAGCAAGAGGTCTTGATAGATATGAATGAACACTGCACGCTGTGGTGATTGGATTATTAGTGTCTTTAAATTAGAATTCAGGATTTAACGAGAATGGCCGCCACATTTTGAGAGAGAAAACACGACTGTGTGGATAATGTGTATATTTTGGTGTGAGTGGAAAAGAAACTCCCGAAAGATTATTTGATCTTGGATCATACGAGATTTGGAAGGCGCTCCCATCATCGTAGCAGTTGATTGTAAATAATACTCATTCTCTAGTGCTGATGGCGACCTGCATATGCTACACTGAACTCATTTTCTTGTTATTACAGTGATCCATCATATAGGCAATACGAATCATTATATTTGTCTGTTGGTTATTGAAGAAACAGTAACAAAGTACGTGTTTGTTGGTCTCATATAGCCCAAGGATTTTGTGTTGTTTTTATTTTCACAAGTTAGGTCTTTAATTATTTGTCCTATCATTATAAGTATTTTGCACCTTTGTCAGTCCCGGTGCATATTTGTATAACTACAGGAGCATTGTCGATTGCGCACATTTCTCGCGCAGGTCACGGTCAAAGCCTCACCCTGGTTGGATTCTGCCGAAACACTTTGAACAAAATAGGGCATTGTAGAAATCAGAGCAATTCCTGGGTAATCTTGATCTGTTGAGAGTTCAAGCCCACTCTTGTGTACTCGATGTTTTTTGAAAATAAATTTGTGTCATGATATATCGTTTTCCATAGTCCACCATTCTTCCAACTGCTTCCGAGGAAACAGTGGAAATGTTACAAGCAGCAATCTGTCCTATGATTATTACAAATTCTATATTCTAAAATGCTCATCATACAAACAGCGTTTTGCAGACCACAGTTTATTCATATAAATTGAACATGAGTATATAAAACAGTGTAGATGTGATGCCCAATAAACATTAACGCTAATTTGGAAAGTGCTGTCTTAATACCCACAGAAAAACTTCCTTCTGAGCTAAAAAGGTTCAGTTGGGCGGGCATAGCAACATGGGTGATTAGTCCATCAATACCCTAGCCGATTATCCGTGTAACCATCAAAGATGGCCGCCGGCTAATATCCCTCCTGGATCCCTTAATGATCAATAAAGTGACGCATAACCCTTAGCTACTGCCTCGGTTCTTGAATTTGCTATAAGAATAGGGTACTGAGGTATAAGAATAACCTTGACACACAAAATAGAAAATATCTTACATATAGGCCTACAGTGATAAATTGAAAGAAAAGGACAGGGAAACAGAGGATATAAAACTTGTACTCGTTAATCGTCTTTAAAGTGTTTTTACTCGCTGGGTAGCAACCAAGATGACTCTGTGGAATAGCTCTAAGCATCCTCTGGTGGCAAAAAAGCATCACGTGTGTAGGCTTAACGAGCATAAATCCCATATAATTAACTTCATCATTAGAAAGATATGTTTAATATGTACCTATCAAACTGCTCGCTCTCAAATAATAAGGGACATTAGGGACATCCTATATTGCTACACATTGTGAATCGCTGGTACGTGGTGATTAATTACCCGGTAAATAACAGATCAGCAGATTAGGGCCTAAACACTGACGCCTCCCCCTCCTGGCCCTAATCGATGACGTAATGTCTTTCATTGTTCCTTCCTCCTAATTATCGCCCATAGGAAGTCACCACTCTTCCACAGTGCCCCTACTCCCCAAAGCAGGTTCCCAGTGGTTAGAGGGGGGTACCCATTGAGCGATGCGACTAGAATTTGGGTCGATTGGGAGATCTCTAGCGACCAATATCTAACATTGTTAGATATTTTCCAAGCGATTTGGAATTCTCAAGGGGTTTTCTGGTCGAATCGCACAATGGGAACACCAATTCTGGTCGTTTTCGACCAGATCTGGTCGTTTCGACCAGAGCTGAGCGACCAGAACTGGTTGAAACGACCAGAATTTTATTTTAATCGCACAATGGGTTCCCCCCTTAAGGCTGTATTCCACTGCGCGATTTCAGAAATCGCCAATGGCAATACGGAATAAAAATACACGTGCTAAATATCATTAGAAAGGATTTCACATTCACTTTCAAATGGTATGTAACATGGAAGGGTTCCTTTCGTATTTCTAATTACTATTAAGAAAATGTCAAATTCAAATTGTAAAATAGCCTAGTGGAATATAGTCCTTTCTGTCCAATCTGAGTGCACAATGGGCTGTGTTAAACATATGGGTCTGCACCGGAAGTCTTGAGGCTTGGTGTAACATTTAAAGGGGCCGTCTCGTCCTCCCAGCTGTAGGGTCACTTCCGCCTACTTTATGTATTGTCATTGTCATGGGACAATCGCACCATCAGGACTTATTTACCACACGCATGCACAATGGGGAGATCCCAGTGTTAGAGAGTCTTAATGCCTGTTTTGTCAATCTTGATAGTAGAAGTTGTAATTGTTCGCAAACTAAATGTATGTACCTAACATCTTTACCATCACTAGGATTCATACCTAAATCAGTAAATGACGGATTCGTTCCTACTCCTCAGTTTTTGGGGAGATTACTTGTCAAGGTATGTCCTAGATTATGTGCAGCCAACACGTAAAATTGCCCCCAGTGTGTTGGCCCTGGCAGTGTGCTCATATCACAAGATGATGTGTGTTTCTATTCAGTATGTCAATACAGAACGCATACTTCAGACTTCTTCCGTTTAGACGTCAATGCATGCAATGAAAAAACTATAAAGTTATAATAAATCGTATGTTTCTGCTCACTTCGGTATTCCCTATACTTCTGCTTGAGGGTATTATTTCTAAATATCTAAATTTATAAATTCTTAAATTTCTGTGTGGCTCCTCTTTAAAATTAGGATTTAAAATGTAGTTTTCACTCTAAATCTACCTTATTCGAATACAAAGCAAGAATTCCCCCGTGGAAACCTATCGTGTACAGAAATGACAACCCTCGAAAACTGTGCCAACGCCCTCATAAAACGAGTTACAGTCACGCCACTTTCTGACCTCCTTTTTTATCTGAATAACTGTTCGGTTACCCCTGGTTTAAATCGAGACTGGTATTCTAGGGTTTATCAAGACTTTGGGTATTTCAAACCTTGCAATACAATATGTAAAAATCATTCCGTAAGTGGCCAACTTATATACGTTCCTGTATGAACCCTGCATATGTCAGACAAAGAGGGAATGCTAAAGAGGGGTCTAAAACTTGCGGGAATGCATGCGTTGGGAGAGCCTTTACCCGTGAAAGATTTCCAGTGCTCGACGGGCTCATGGCAAAGCGAAAATCTAGGTAGTAGTATATGTAAAGTGTGAATTTAGCCAGGACGTTGGCTATAAAAGAGGCACCGCATGCTGTGTGTGATGTTTCGAACTGGAATTTTTATACATTAGTGAATCTGTTTCAGGAGCTATAGTCTAGGCCTATTATCTAGGCCATTATGATATGTTCCATATTGCTGCTTCCCTCTGTTGGCTGTGTAGTCGTAAGGCGGAGCCCTAGTATATGACCATTCATGTTTTCAGGGTTTGCCCTTACACCAACCCCCGTGAATGCCCCTCATCTCATGTGTAAATCCAGCCGAGCAGTGAGTCCATCACCTTCTCTTTAACCGATGCCTTAAAGCACCCACTACACGGCCGTTACCAGCCCCTAGCCCCAGTACGCCTACAGCGGGAACCAGCCGACACCACTCACCGGAACCTCACCAAGCCGGATTTGTGGGCCGGAAGTGAGGGGCGACGAGTCCGGGATTAGGCCGGATTACCCACCCTGGATGGGCTGGTGGGGGCCTGGAGAGCCCGGATAACTGGGGCTACGGGGTGGTATCATAGGGCTACGGGGCGGTATCATAACACGGCTGTGGGGGGTCGATGGGCGGATTGGACGGGGAGGTCAGTGGGCGGAGGTGTGGGAGAGGTAACGTGCGGGGGGTTTAGAGGTTATGACCGGGTATTGATACAGCATGGGAAAGCATGGCGCGGCTTGTCGGAGGGTGGGAGGTGACGAGGTGGAAGAATGAGTTATATTAAAGGGCCTGCACAAAAGGCATTGCCTTGTTATAGACAGAACGGACCAGTCGATATATCGAATGCATAAACAGTCTGTGTTATTGGAGTAAATGAGTAATATCATGTTTTACTTAGACATTCGGATTGATTTCGACCCTATCCTGCTTTATTCTTTAGAATCTTGCAGGATTTGCAATAAAAGGGCGTGGACGCCAAGAAATCCACCCATGAAGAGGATCTGCTAATAAATAGTTGAATAGATCCCTATTTATATATGCCTAAGAGGGCGCAAAAGCCATGTTCTTTTATGTGACACTGTACAACAATGGGAACACAGAACTCAAGCAATTTGAAACACTGGAAAACGGATGAAAAACTTAAATTGAAATTTTAATCACACACACAAAAGAGGGGGACTATGTGGGATAATCCTCAGTGTAAGGAAAGCTTAGGCTTAAGGTGGAAGTAACAATAGTGATTCCACTTAAGGATTTAATACTGAAAGTTTGTGACTTTGTGAAGGAAAAAATGTTTAATCATATATAAAAAGAGACAGAAGAACGGAAGAAGAGGGAGTGGCTGAGACCCGATTCCTTTGCACCTTATCGTTAACATGCTCCTCTTAATAAGATTCAGGGGTAGCGTGCTTCGGGGGAAAAACTGAGAAGGACCTAATCAGGGATAGAGATATATCACGGGAAGAATTTGAACTCATACATTCGACAGGCTCGGGCTTGTCTGAAACCACTTCCTCTAAAACGTGTCAAGGAGTGTAAGTCTTACTCCACCATTATCCCTGAAAAATCATAGTATCATTATACTACCCATAGCAGTGGGCGTGTTAGGTAATACTTTTGCGCCCACCTCAAAGTTTCCCTTCCCCTTCTGGCGTGTATATAAGTGTAAGTCAGGGGGTGTTAACTATATTGTGTCACAATAGTCCCGTCCGCTCATAGTTCTCTTCACACGCCCAACCTTCTCGGCGTCTTAACGTACCTACCCTCCATTCAGGCACCAATATAATTGCCAGCAGTGGCGTACCCAGTCCCCCCCACTCACGATTGGATTAAGGAATTTGGCTCCACAATCTGAAAATTTCGTTTGGATTTTCTTATTATATTACTTCTCGTGTTCTATCAAAAATGAGCCTATAAAAATCCGCCATACAAAGTTTAAATGCGTGACATAACCACCGACCGTTCATTCTTATTCATTTACCTTTAAAAAGGGCCACTTCAGGGCTACACTGGCCTTCCCACATTTGTGCATATAATCTATAAACGCCGGTTGATATTGGTTTCCAAGCTCAACAAAAATAATACTCAGTTTCCTGACCTAATAAGAATAGATGAAGCGCAGAAGGAGTAGCCTATAGTGTGCACACAACTAGGGTAAAACAGGGTTGTATCGCTCACATTGGTAGGCCTATATCATTAGCGCATTTAGTTTTAATAGCCCTTACATATAGAAACAAAAGTTATATAAAATCAAAATAATTCATAATAATTAATCAAATGCGTAAAAACAGCGATAAAGCGTGATTTAACTTTATAACCTCTATGATTAATCAATAATGAAGCAATTGTCTCCCATGATGTTGGGTACAACCCTTATCATGAAATGAAAGTAATATTTTTGAGAAATCTTATCACATATATCATATCAATAATGGTTTTCCATCCCATGAAAGTGATGTCCAATAGGCCTATTTCTAAAAAAAAATAGGGTTAGTTCAACCAAACTTGTAGCTAAAAATTTTAAGGGCGTATTTCCAAAAAGCAAATATGGTTTAAGCCTGTTTTAAACCAGATTTCTTAAACTCGCTTGTGAGACTCGTGTAAGCATTATAAGGCATAAATAATTTGGTCCCAACGTTAACCTTTCCCAACCTAGCTACTGAACTCAGTAACAGAATAAAACACGCTAACTAATACAATTCACAAGTTATAGCCTCATAAACCTATTCTAAATTTGTATATTTCGCCCTATTTATTGTTTACCATTTCAACTAGAACTCTCCACCTAAACTTTGTTTTAAGGTCCTTCATGGGCAGATCCAGGGGGGGGGGACAGACGGGCTTTGCCCTCCCCCCCCCTCCCCTGTTAAATCATGTTTGTTGGGGGGCCCATCCCCCCGTACATTCTTGTTTTTGGCCCCCCCCCCCCCCCCTCTACAAATTCCTGGGTCCACCCCTGTCCCTTATTATTAGATACAGTACTAGTTTAACTAAAACAGGTAGAAATATAGCATTTTTAAAACAGATTTTCTTGAAACACATTATTTAGGAGTTAAACCAGGCTGCCTAAACTCGATTCTTAAACTTCTTGGAAATACAGGGTGAAAGGCATGAAAGCGCAAATGGTCTTCACTGAAAATGATAATATTAAATAACCTTGACTACACATAAAACTATTATTTTGTGTGATTTCAAGTTTTTACCCTTATTTAACTCTCGACATAAGAAATGATAAATGCGCTATATTAGCCTGACGGGCCATGCCCCCCCCTTCCCCTGTTAAATCATGTTGTTTAAAAAGGGGCCCCTCCCATGTAGATTAATGCATTAGCCTCTCCCCCCCCCTCCCCCCTAGAAATGCCTGGGTCCGCCCCTGCATCCCTCCGGACCGGCCCGTGGGCCATCTTTTCATTTCAATATCATTATTACAAATAAAACTTCCCAAAAAAAAATTTGGAGTGGCAGGTGGTAATCGAGTGCATGAGGTTCGATTAGCTCCTACCACCCAGGTCTGGCGAATTCATCTGTGCCATTATTCAGTTCATTTCATTTCATTAGTTTGCACAACCAGACCCAATTACGTATAGAGTTTGCGACATATATATACCGTGGGTGTAATCGGGGCAACGAGAAAGGTGTTTACCAAAAAGAGACACTTTGTAGTTTCGGTCCTTGTGTTTCAGTGGGTTTTCCGATTTTGAAAACAAGCAATACCACAAGTTATTAATTTTGATCGCCCTCAATTGTCACTGATGTGTCTCTTTCGGCGGAAAGGCAAGTTTATCAACTTCAATTTACATCGCCCATCATCGTTTTCCCCAACGTAGTTTCGACGTATTTGGTCCTGCGACCGGAAGGACCTCTAGACGGCTTTCGCTGGTTTGCGACGTCATCGTATTATTCGACCCAGTGGATCTTTGGGTACCAGCTAACTCGGTCGGACCCCGGTTCGAGTCCCTTTCATGCCCTACGTTTTTCGTTCATTTAATTTCAATTTTGCAATGACGATCATCAGGGTTTTTGCCGACGAGAGGGCCATGGACCTGCAGGCTCAGGTGGACAAGCTGAACCTTTCGGACTCGCAGATAGACGTGTCACACTTGCCGGATGCAACGGTAAATAACCTGGTTTCACTAGCGTGGATCCATGCAACCACCCACCCTCACGATCTAGTAGTAGTTATGGGAGGTCCGTTTGATTTCCTTCTTTGGGACAACATTGTCAAGAAGTATCACTTCACACGGGAGTCCGCCGATCAGGCTGTCGACCGTATCCTGGGACATTTAAACGACGCTGACATTGCCTTCCATAGGAACTTCCCGACAGCCAACATCTTGTTCGCGGACTTTACAGGGTGTAACCTGAGCCGTTGTCCGTTCGTCCAAGACACAGACCCACAACACCAGAGAACTCTTAACGCTGCCATTATAAAACTGAATCAGGAGATTACAGCCATCAACAAACGCAACTGGCTACCGTCCTTGTTCCTAGGAAAATGGGTTCACAAACTGAGGCGTACCAAACGTGGGCGGAGCCACTTTTGGTCGCACAGGTACCAGCTGCTAGCCGACGGCTTCCGTCCTAGTCCCCAACTCTTGGAAAAGTGGGCTAAGCAACTTTCCCACCTGGGCCACCAATGCTCGTAAACACCCCCACACAAGATCTTTTTCTTCTTATATTACTGACCTAATTACCTGTAACCTAATGTTTGAATGACCTAGGACAAGTTTTTGGGAACATTACAGTGGCTGCTGGGCCTGGTAAATTCCCCCTTTTAAGCGTTGACTAGCTTGTGATTTAAACACATAACTTATAGCCTCTGCTGGTATCTTGCAGACCTCCGGTTCTCCTAGTCAGTTCCAAAACTTTATATGGACCCTCTGATTAACGTTTGTTAAATCTAAACATAGCTCAGGTACTGCAATTCAGTGGTTTCAAAATTTTCTGTCTACCCCAAATATTAAAAAAACGTATGAGATTTGGAGATGTCACATAGAGATTTCCTTGATTTCCGGATGTCTTTATTTGGCTGTGGCTATGATATAGTACTTCAATACGGAGAAAATAATTAAGGTATAGGATGCAAGACTGACTCAAATAGTTTATAGAAATCATGTACTTTTTATTATTTCATTAGTTTGACCAATTTAAGAGGTTTGATTAAAATAACCCAAAACCACTCGGTCCCCTACGGGTCATCATTTATCAGGTATTGTAGCACAAGGCCAACCTAAAAAAAAAATTGTTTCCTGTCCAGCGGGTGACCAGATAAATACGCAGTCGGGAGGTCGGACAATCTGTTTTTTTTTCCAAATTTTCTTTTGTTGGTAAGGCTTTAACTGAAAACTTTGATAAAAAAAAAAAATCAAAAAATGATAAAAAAAAGTTTCCAGTCGGCCCTAAAATAGTCACTCGGGCGGTAAACAGGAAACAAACATTATTTCAAGGCTGGGCCAGGCCAAGTGCACTCAAGAACTGCAGCCTTAAGCTTACTATAGACCAGTACTAGTATAGGAACCTCATGAACATGTTTCAGTCCACTGATTCCTTGAGTTGAGAGTTAATACCGTTCTGTTCACATTGTTATTACATTGTTACTACCTCATGTAAATGTAATCTCATGTAGAATCATCTTGTGCCTTACTAGAGTTGACCTATGTTTATTTAAACATAATATATTGTGAATACTACTCAACATCGATGTAGAACACCGGGTATAGTGGCCAACAAATGCAATTTTTTTAGTTTCCTTGGCTTCTTGCGATGCCCTAACCATGCATCCTGCTATACGGAAGCCCTATAGCTAACCTGTTTCCTAGTTTGCCCAAGAAGTACGTACCTAGGCCTGTTATATTTCCTTCAGATAAATATACATTAGTTCATATCATTTGACTACCTTAGATAACTCAATAACATTAACTGTAACTGATGTATATTCAGCTAGTGTCTCATACTATGATGTTACCTGGCGGATTTGTTTAGGCTTTGTAAGCCCACAGTTTAGTGTCATACCTACCTAACCTATTATATCCCAGAATGATCTCACTACTATGTACAGAAAACTTGGATTTGTTAAATTATCCTGTAAGTGTCCCTCCGTACGTCTTGTTTCTTTTTAAGTATTCTTGAATTGCGCGAATGTTAATTCATCCATCTAGATCATGTTCATATGTTTAACTTTAATTAAAAGTGACTTTTTTTACCCGCACCCTATGAAGAAGCGTCTGTTGTATGTAACAGTATTCCCTCAATTTAATGATAAGGCTAGGACTACTCTGAACCCTAATCGTCATGTCAAGAGAGGAGGTTGATTGTTAACTTATTTTAAACAGGATCGGGACGTTACGCTTTTTAAAGGAGAACTCTCCATTTGTAATCAAAAAGTTGTTAAATCAAAAAGACCCTAAAAAAAATTGGCAAATTATAAAAAAAAAAAAAAAAACCTGCTCGAACCCGCCCTCTCCTCAACTACTACTTTTAAACATGATAGTCCTAATGGTAATGAGACTGATCCGGCTTAAATTCCGAATATTATAAATTTATTATATATACTTCTTGCAAACATTCTAAATAACCTTCTTTCCCGATCTTAGCATCTGAATAAACAGGAGACACTGGGCATCACACTTCATTTAAATTAATTGTCTCAGCTAAATATGACCATTAGTTAACAAGTTCCATGTACTTTTTAAGTAACATGACAGAAAGCATTTTCGCGATTCTGCAGCTATCCCTCGCTCCCCTGTTCCCTTGTGCATAACATTTCCTAATAAACCAGGTCCATTCCTAACGGCGGCAAAGTTTGGAAGCGTCCATCATGGCCGGCCTTAATCCATTAACACCCATAAGTACCCGGAAGCACCCCATCTAATCTGTACCCCCCTCTGACATCTGACAAGGGCAGGGGCACAATCTTGGTAATCACATAACTCACACCAAACCCACTCAAGAGCGACACAGGTATCATGCTGGGTGTCATCTGACGGACTCCCCGCCATTAATCAGGGGTTAGTTATCGAGTTAACACGGGCCAGAGTTGCCCCATGCAGGCTACTGCTGGGTCGGGCACTTCCATACCCAACCTACGTTCGCCTGCAGCTGCAAAGCACATGTAGCTAAATCTTTGACAGGCCTATTTCACCCTACCATCCATCGCCCCTCCCACCCGGAAAACCATTTACCCTTACCATCCATAGATGGAGTATTAAAAGTGTTTGAAATTAACTTCTTTTGAAGTCATCCGTGAGAGATGAGATTAATTAAAAATTCATTAAACATTTTCTGTATGGATAAAAGGTACCTCCCGGCCTATATAACTACCCTAAATAATTCACCTTAAACTGGGTCTAAGCTGGTTAGATATTTTTTTTTTTTTAATCAATTTTTATTATCCTGAGAAAGATACAAGTAGGCTAAAGCCTGTTTTCATTGCCTTCTCAGCATCTCATATCCATAATACATTAGTCTAATATCAAACAGTCATACAATTATATAACATAACAGTTGTAATAAGTAACCAAGGTCATACAAGAAACACAAGAAACACAATAAACAAAAATCCAAAGAATACATAGAGTTTTAACCATTGTTATAACCCACCCCTAATAAACAATGAGGCAGACATTGGGATTTGTGCAAGTACTCAACAGTAATATAAAGATAACACGTGCTGATACAAAGTAATATGTATGGTTCACACACGTCAATTCAACAAATTGGGGGTCATACAAACCATCAGAAAAAAAAGAAGTTAAGTTAATAGGTTCTAAGCGAGCATATTTTAGTAACACTAATGTCGAAAAAAGTTAACTCATGTAATGGGGAGCAACATAGCATGTTTAGACATGGTTTTAAATTTAGTAAAGGATTGTTCCATTCGTACATGCACCGGCATACTGTTCCAACATTTATACAAGAGTTCCCGCCACTCTTGTATAAAAGCAGGACATATCATCGTTCTTCAGAACAGAAAACACCCCCTTTCCACGAATTTTTACCTTGAAAAAATGACCCCTTTTTCTTTAAATCGCGGACATTTGACACCTGAAATTGACCCTTTTTTCTTATTTTTATCGAAAAATGACCCCTATTTTCCAAAACGCTGACACATTTTCAGAAAATGTACCCTTTTTTTCAAAAACAGGGACATGCAAAGTCTCTGAAAACAGACCCTTTATTCGCGTTTTTCAGAACGCTGATGCATATCCTTTTATAATTAGAGTGGCGGGACCGGGGGTTTGAGACTAATTTCAGCCAGTCCAGACTTAAATCGGCCTGAACTCCATATAAACCACCTGCAAATAAAACCTATAAATATCAGGCAGTAATGGCATTTACAGGCTTTCTCACTTCTCATCCACAAGTTAAGGAACCCCATGCCAACAATTCATTTTGAAGTCTGCCTTCCAATTCAATTAGAACAAGCCGACACCCTAACCAACGAAAGCTTACTAGCAAGCATACGCCTAAGCTTATACTCTTCGCACGGCTTTTCTTTTGGCATTAACGTAAGGTTTCTGCACGGAGGTCAAAACCTTTAGATCCCAGGTGCACGTGGCGACTGTCTGTCTACTCCTTCCCGTGACTGGGAAAAAGTAATAAAAGACTAGAGCGGTCTCTAGCCTGCATCAGACATGGCTCCAACAGTATTCATACTCCTCCTTCGTGGACTCTTTATCCTGGGCACTGTCTCAGCTAAGCCATGCCTATGCACCAGTACGGTAAACCGTTTTCGTACCAACTATGGTGTAGTATTCGAGAGTAAACCGTCCATCCACATAGGTAATGAGTACTTCACTACCGAAGTCGATATCATTTTACCACTTCCTCCTTCTCCCAAACAGGCAGCCGCACTAAATTGTAGACACGGCGCTACCCTGGCAGCCGGTTCAATGGAACAGTGTCGAAAAATCCAACTTATGTTGAATAACATAACATCTATTGGGAAGACTATAGCAGCGAAGGTCACCAAAGGACTCCGGGAAGTGCAATCAATTTTGGAATCGACGGCCCAGCCAACACCTCCATCAGCAAAATCCAGGAAGCAGCGGGCTCTGATTCCAGAAATCGGCAAGTTCTCCGAGACTTTATTTGGAACGGCCACACTCGATGACTTGAAGCAACAGACTCGTGCTGACCAGGTAAATGCCGATGAAATTGGCTTCCTCGATGGCAAAATAAATGCAGTCCTAAAGGTAGTTGACTCCACTTTGGAAATCCAACTCCAGGCCATCATAGAGAACACTCATTCCATATACAATTTGTCCCGAGGACTCCAGGCTTACATTAGTAACCGGGAATTGATGGTCAGGTTGATGCAAGATTTGCAAGAATTGCGTCTACTGGATTTTAAACTGGACTATTCCCTTGATGTCTTGCTACAGGCTATTCGCGACCTAACGGAGAACAGGCTGAGTAACTCTTTGATATCGGAGACTGATATGAGGAAGATTCGGTACCTTTTCCTTTCCAAGTCCAATCGTTCAAATATTTATATTCCAAACACTCGCGACATGTATAGAAGTGTAACTGTTTTAGTCCCCCCGGTTTTACAGCGAAATGTTCTGAAAACAATTTTGAAGATTCCCGTTATTTCCTTAGACAAAATATTCAAGGTTCTAAAAGTAAACACCTTCCCTCTAGCCTTCCATGGGCATTATACTCGCCCCTCCAACACACCGGCTTATTTATTGGTGTCCGCAACCCAATACACGGTATCCTCCAACCCAGATCTGGATAATTGCCATTCTCAGTTTTGTCATTATGACCTACCAATTCGCAGGCTTTCTCCCTCGTCGTGCCTCATTTCTATCTATCTACGTGATCATGAGTCTGTCAAACTTTATTGTGATTTCAAAATACTCATTCAGTCTAATTTCAGAAGGTCGAACATCCAAGTCATTGCAACAGGGACCTATTTGTTCTCTCACATAGACGAGGTCGTTGTGCGCTGCCCCAACCGAACAACAACCCATCCTGGATGTGAATCGTGCGTTCGTGCCTTTGAATGTGGTTGTTCTGTGTCCGCCAAAGAATGGGAAATTCCAGTCTCAAGTGTTAACTGTTTGCCTTCTACAGCAGGCCCCTTAAGAACAGTTTTCCCCGTCAACCTTGCTAGTCTTCAACACCTCAACCTGTCACTTAGCCGACTTGTGAACCCGGATTTTTCGTACGATAAACCATTCCCAATTTTACCTCTTAGCCCGCAAATGCGAGTCCGCCAAGAGGATATTTTTAAGCGAGCAAAAGACAATTTCCTTTCCCTCCGTACATACATGAAAGAGATTCGACTGAATGAGGTCGAATACAAGAAACTTCGTGGTGACTTGCATCTTCCCCACGTACCATTCCTCCCCCCCAGTGTGCACGGTACTGTTTACCTGTTGAACATTGGACTTACTTTTATAATGATACCAGCACTTTTTGTTTTCATCTCAATTCTGTATTTCAGACAACGTAGGATTCAAAGCGCATGCAGACGCTTGACTTTAAATTGAGTTGGTTATATATACATTAGCTATTAACTCTTCCTTTTATTGCAGCTCAAAAGTTATCAGTTCTCATTCATGTTCGATTTTTGTTGTTTAGAATATATACTCGCCCTCATAATTTCGTCACACATGTACAGCTGCAATTCATTCACATTATCCTCATGAATTCCCATTTATAATTAGTCACAGCCACATAAGACTACACACGTTCATGATATCAAAATGTTTTATTGTTATGCATGCGGAAAAGGTTTTATGATGTCCACGTGTCAACGTTTCGCCTATTTTCCCATAATTGTATTTACTGACCATACACTAATGTACATATGTAACTCGAAAGCTTCGTGAACATATGCATTTCACAATTAAAATTTTGCCATATCTACTTCAAACATATCGTACACTTTTATATAACTGTTCATCACACCCAAGAGTCTACGTCAGGCATGCAGCCCAGTTTTTCGGCTGGGAGTAGTTCTTGGGCCATGTTGTTCCTGTTGTTTATCAGGCAAACGCTCGCTCTACAAAGTCTGTGCCTGAAAAATTTGTTCAGGCGCACGCGCTCCGTACGAGGAATCTTGACTTCTTGCGGGAGTTCCAACGTCAAGGGTTCGTCACTGCCATTCAGATGGACCGTGAGTGGGCCCGACCAGGCGACGGTCAGGGCCTTGGACAGGATGCTCGGTCTTTGGATGATCATTCGTGGGCAGGCAGCACTTCCTACGGCTTCCATTTCGGCGGGAATGGGAGCCAGTGGAAAAAGGAGCGTTTCCCATCGGCAGTAGATTCTCAGACAGCACTGCACTGTAGCCCTCCGACGTTGACCCTGCGCCAACGAGCGACAGCCTGCTGCCAATTTCCAGAAGATACCGATAAATTTCCACCCCAGGTATATCACTAACAAGAGAAGCAGCCACTGATGGTCGGATTGGTCCGCGGGTTGGAGGTGACTAGGTCTCAGCACTGGCCTTTCCTCCCGAACAAGACGCAGACGCAGACTTGCGTTTAACAGTCGCTCGATGTCCATGGCCATCAAGTGGCTGTTCTGAACCAGTGTATAGTACAGGCACATATTTATACCCCCCACCCCACACGACATCACAACTCCCCAGGTACTGTAAGGGCTTCGTCTAGTCTTTAGCGAAAAGTTAACCCTCGGTCGACAACTTAAACGCTAGGTAAGGTACAACTAAAACGACTTCTTCTAGCCGGGGGCTTCACAAGTTTTTACACTGGGTAGTGCGAAGCACGTCTAATAGGCCGCTATTTTCTTCAGAGAGCCGATCGACAGGGGGTTCATCTGAAATGACTTCTGTCGCGTTTGACACCGGGACACGCGTCTGTGATGACCGCGTCCACCTGTTGGCCATCTGAGGCGGCGCATGTCAACTAGCTTCTGTGTCAGGTCCCTCACAGGAGTACCGCGGCACGCGGCCCGCGGGGTAGTCTTAACACTTCTTGACACGTAACAGGCCTCACAAGGGGCGGCGGTGAGGGTGTCGCTGATACCCCATGTACTCCCCGTCACGGCTAGCACGTAACTTATGGTAAAAGTCTCTCTTACCCCGTCCACACCCCGTCACGTCTACCACGTAACTTATGTTCAAAGTCTTGCCTCATCGATAAAAGATCGCTTTCACCAGATCATGTATCCACAGGGGGGCCTGCCCGGCATGTATAAATACGGCGTGGCATATGGCTATATAGATCACTTGAAAACTTGCTGCCACCATGAACGGGTCAACTGATTATAGTGACGCTGTTCTGTCAAACCCGTCTACGAGCTCATGCAGGATCTTGACCAGCAGCCCCAAACCGGGTGGCGAGAAAATAACCGATCATGATTCATCAGCAGGCGTAGGTACTCTGCTGTTGGATATGTCTGCGGATGCGCGTCAGTATGGGTCACAGAATGGGTTTCCGGATCTCTCTGCGGATCAGTCTCTTCACGACTCCCTGTACGCGGAAGAGGGATCCACCCTCAACGACGTGGACCTTAGCCTTGGTGGTTCCCAAGGCGGTACTCCATCCGCATCGTCGTCCACGCCCTCCACGCCCTCCACGCCCTCCACGCCCTCCGGATCCACGCCCTTGGGGATGACGCCCTCCTCGTCGCAATCCCATCCATGGTTCCCCAGCTCCACGTCCAGAACGTCGTCCACGCCCGGACCCTTGACATCGCAAGGGTCGTTCTCGTCGACGACGTCCCAAAGGTCGTTCACGCCCGGGCCCTTGACATCGCAAGGGTCGTTCTCGTCGACGACGTCCCAAAGGTCGTTCACGTGCACGCCCGAATACTCGTCCTCGTCCGGCCCCTCCACGTCTACAGCTGAACCGTCCATGGCCCATTTGCTGGCCAGGATGGAGGAGCTGGAGAAGAAGTGCCGAAGGGCGGAGGCTGAAGCGGCTGCGGCAAAGGCCCAGGTGGAGGTGCTCGTGAACCAAGCGAAGCCAGCTGCAGCTGCCAAACCACCCAAACCACGCAATGAAATATGTGTAAGTTCTAAAGTTTGTTTTTACAGCTTATAATTAACTAATAATCTCACCTTGAAAACGTTACCGTTTGATATAGTTCTCGGTTTGTTTAGAAATGATCTCATTCCTAGTATAGCCCTGATGTTCTTCTCCGCCGCCAGGGAACATCCCGGAAAACAACGAAAATCCGTAATGATTTCGTACACTGACATATAGTTAGAAGTCCACTATTAATTATTGGCTTATTATATTGTTTGTAGGAACTCGTTCGTTCGGCCTACAAGGCCAAGAGAGGTGAGCCTGGTTGGGGATTCAACCTGAACCCTGGGTAAGTTGATTACGTCATAACAACATGAATAGTACAGAAAATAATATTGTTTTTAAGTAAGCAATGGGTAATGTGTTCCTGAACACCAGAAGCTGCAGCTGAATATAAGTTTTGCTGTTTTTTTTCATGTTAATAGAGTCATAGAGCACTTGACGTGATGCCGATGAATTGAACAATATAAATATATTCCAACATTCAGGGCGGGGATCAAACACCCGGATAACGCGCCGATCATCAAGGCCGTTGTTGACAACGTGTGCCTCGGGCCAGATACCCCCAGAGAAGAGGTGTTAGGTAAGTCCCATAGGTAGCAAGTTTCTTTGTTAACTAACCTGCAGCTGTACATTTCATGCATCTAATGTCCATGATTCCAAAGTATTGGTCCTTCAATTAACACAAATTTTAACATGCTTGAAATGCTGGAAATCTGTTTTTAGTGTCTAAATAGGCTCCACTTACATTGGAAATTGTTACTTTTATAATTTAAGTTATCCTCCCAGTCATCTGAAAAAAACGTAAGTTCTATTATCTGGACAAAGAAATATAATACCAGTGTAATGATGGTTTTAATTCGTGAATAATATGTTGACCCTCACTTTGCATTTTTAACATGTATTCCCTTGATTTATTGCCTTTATAGTGCCTTTGTCTACTTAATGGCTCCAGTTTTAAGCACACTTCATGTCCTTCCTCTTTTTCTAGCTTCTGCCAACACCTACTTCAAGACCCTCCAAAACAGGGCCAACAGAATGCGGAAGAACCGAATTAAGGCTGACAATGAAAAGGCTATCATCCGTCACCACGTGAACGAGGTAAATAAATTTTTGTTACAGACTTCCTCTATAGACCACAAAAGTCTGACGTCACGGACCCCTCCCGCAACACGTGTTGGGCCCTGTGTTGGGCCTAAACCTTTTACGACCGGCCCCGGTAACCCTACACCCCCGGTCACCGGCCCGGCCCGCCCTGGAGGGGGCACCGATAACACCCGGCTGGACCACGGTCACCCGTACACACAGACAATAACATTGCCTATAACTTTGCTATTTATTAACTCTTTTTCTTTTCAAGTATATCATAATGCACATTGATAATTCCCCTATGAAAATACATGTTTTCATAAGTTTGCGAGCATTATTAGTGGAAATAGCAAATCTGACAGCTGGGTCCTACTAAAGTTCATAGAGGGGACCCCCGGCCCAGCCCTGCCCATGTTTAGGCACGGGAGCAGCGTGCAGTGACCGTTAGGGGCCCGCCCGACGTCATGGCTTTTGCGGACTATTGTTCTCAACATTGTTTGACGTAGTTCGATTCAGGCAGGCCGAAATTTTACACCTTTCAAGTGCAAAGCCGAGGAGAAAGAGTAATGTCTATGGTCTATGCCCAGTCTGTCCACTCCTTGGGTGGAAGGATACGCATCATTGTTCTAAAAAACGCGAAGAAAGGGTCTAGTTTGACAACATTCACATGTCCTTGTTTCTAGAAAAAAGGTTACTTTTTCATCCCAAATATCCATGATATGAAAATAAGGGTCTTTTTTTTCCTGGGAAATATGAAATTTCACGAAAAAGGGTATTTCTTGGCCACTAAATGTCTGCGTTTTGAAGAATAAGGGGTCGATTTTTTGGTATAAATGTCAGTGGAAAGGGGTTGTTTTCTATTTTGAAGAACGATGATATGTCCTACTTTGATATCTGAGTAGACAGACTGGGGGTCTATGGTGTAGGGGGTGTGACTTCCCGGGGACCCACTCAGTTCAAAAAGGGGTATACGTACAAACTGCGGTCGGAACTATACCGGGGGCTGTAGCTGTGAATCGGCAATTTGGCTTAAAACAGGGGGCCCGGCTGTGAAATGATCTTATGGTTGTAACACTGAAACTTGGGAAACAATTATAATTTTTTTACATTATGAATTTTTATAGAGCACTGTAACCTTACTTGCTTCCTTGGACAATAATCTTGACATACAATTAGAATGGATATGACACAATTAATAAAAAGTGCCTGTATGTTATAGAGACCAAGGATAAAGCAACGCTTTTGAAATTAACTGCAGTGACCAGCTTTTAAATTAAGGCAACTGAAATATTGAAAAACTTGTTTGTGTTTATTGGATGTTCTTGACCAAGTATGTCGTAACTGTATTAAAATAAAAAAAGTGTCTTTTTAACTTTGCAGAAGCTCAGAAGACGGATAGTGGGGTTGGAAAATTTCGTCAAAACGTGGGACGAAGCTCGAAAGAATTCCGTGAGGCGCCTCCTCACCCCCGACTACACGAGCGACGAGGAGCGCGGACTTTATTATCCGGCCGCGGTCGACAAAGACGGGAAGACGAAAGAGCGATATCACCGCCGCGTCAAACCGCTCGTGTGGGAGAGCGATGAGCTGAGGGCCTACAAAGCCCACCTGGACGAAATTGAGTATGACGAAATTAGCGGCCGTCAGCGGGGCGTTAGAATGGAAAAGAAGCGGAACAATGTCCCCGACGATAATCCAAAACGCCAACAGCCTCCTCCCAACACCCCAGACTGGGCGGTGAAGCCCGGGTATCGGTCGGGTATCGCCGATGCACATGTACAGCCAATTTAACTTATTTCTAAAGGGTCTGTTTAAAGCTCTATTTTATGTGATGTTTATGTTTATCATCTTTATGTTTTCTTTATAATTACACTACGTTTAATTGTATGGTCTGTGTCACGCTGTATGTTAGGTCTTTGTACTTTCTTCAATTGTAAAGTCGTTTTATAAACTTTTATCAAAGAACTTTGCGCTTCTTGTTTTGATTGTGGCATGCTCGATAAGCAGGGAAGTATTTCTATAGATATGTTGGTAAGACTCGCCTTATATTAGTCTAAAACCGTACGCGTTATACAGGTCCTTCTCATAAGTGAATCGTAAATTCATGAATACTTTTTATTTACGATACGAAACGCATTTAACTATAATGACCTGTCATTTTGTTGAAAACCCGAATGTGCTATTTCTTGAAGATAGACCACGAACTTGAAATCGATTACAATACAACACTTTTTTGATGAGTGTTATGGTACAAGGTCTCTACCATTAGAAGAGCAATGGAATGACACCTAGGCCTGTTATCAATAATAACATAAATCAATCATAAAAAGTGTATTTTAAACAAACATAAGCTCGATATACGATTTTTAAAATGATGCGACATGAATCATCTCTTCGTACTTATTTCGCAGTCATGAAAAAATAATGTTGCATGAAGCCGGTTTTAATTAAGAACTGTTACTTCTTTTCAAGTGGATCCTTTTTAGTTCGATTCCATGCAGTAAGGTGCAAAAGTAATTTTTCAGAAATTTTATTATGATCAAATACATCGCTGCCAGTAGGACCTATCAAAATTTACAAGTGACCATGTAGTCTCCTGATGAACCCGAAATACTTTCTAGGATTTGTATGGCACGGTGACCTATATTCTTTCTGTGAGAGAATAAAAAAACCTCTTGCATATAGTGTAACCCTTTAAAGTGGGAGTTCTCCGGGAGTTATGTATAGGTAACTTGGAGCTTCTGTGACATTGCAAAATTAATAATTTAAAAAACAAACAAGTCAATTTAGGTGTCGAGATTTATTAAGGGACAATAGCTTAATTAGCTATAGCCATAATTTCGGTTGGAGCCCGATCGCCAGATTGTGGCGTTAACCACATTTAATTCCACTACTAGTTTTGGTTGCAGACCTAGTTTAGCCTCAGGCCCCTAAATTAGGGGCCTGTCTCGCAGATTACCTAAGGGGTCGACCCTAGCCCGAGCCAGAGTAAAAGCGCTCTTGTCAGCGTCATACTGCTCTTTCCAAAACCGAAATTTTATTTAGCTACAAATTCAATTTATAACCATAACACTTGTATCGATTGACGCACGTTCGGCAGCATATTGGTAGTAAACACACAAAAATACAACATTTTTCACACAAGACTTAATCAAGGTCAACACGGCTTAAGTCGACTGAAGTATTAGTACTAATTGCAAGCTCACCGGGCCGGTATTTCCCCAAAAGAACAGGCTCTCCTATGCCTATACCCATGGTAACCAACTGGTAGCGTATAATGTCCTTAGTCATCAATCTTGTCAACATGATGTCCTTCAGTTTATTAACCTTTAAATGTGTGGGCAGTCGTGTCGATGTGCCGGTATAGCAGTCGGTCATTTGGATGACACAGTTCAATGTGTATCGTGCGCCTAGGCATATATTTTCGGCTTTAGTCAGTGTGATAGGATCGTCTGTTTGAAAGATATAATCTCCAAAATGTCCAGGGAACGTGCCTATTTTAAGCCATACACTGTGATTGCCCGAGACAAGCAAGTATACACGAAAACGAGCATC
Source organism: Lepidonotus clava (assembly GCA_936440205.1). Taxonomy (NCBI): domain Eukaryota; kingdom Metazoa; phylum Annelida; class Polychaeta; order Phyllodocida; family Polynoidae; genus Lepidonotus; species Lepidonotus clava. The sequence continues at coordinate 39,024,576 of OW387141.1, forward strand.
TGCGAAGATGCGATTAATTCCGGAGCAAACAAAGAATATGCTAATAATTATGGCTACGGCGAGGATAAGAAGAAGAGTGTACGAAGAGAGAAGTACCACAGTTGGGAATTCTTTAATGTTTCCGTCTCCTGGGTTGGCTTCAGATCCAGTGTCAGTTACGGTATGGTCCTGGTCCAACAAGGCTTGCAGGGTGTCATGAAAGGTGAGGCCGGTCATCGCATCGTGTTTTGGTGGAGGGTGACCGGTAAATGGAGCAGTGAGGTTGACCAACCGGGTACGGGTTACTCCAGGCTTATTGTGAACGACCCTAGGCCAGTGTCCGCCACTGGCAGCTCGAACAAATTCCACGCATGATACAAGAACCAAGTACGCGGCAGCTATATATTGAAAAAAAAAGAAAGAAGAGAACATGAAGGTTGTCATCTCAACTTTAAACAAACACCTTCGTTCCAAATTACCATGGCCAGGCTATTCAAACAGACAGAATAAACTATAACTGCCATATGGCCACACCCTAGAATTCAGAAAACTGGCCATATTATTTAATTAGGAAGGGCGACCCCCAGAATGAATACATATGTTTTACCTATTTTGAATAATTTGGAAAGTCGGCCATCGACTCGTATCACTTGTACAACAAAAGTAATTAAGAAGATTCTCACCAAGGGTGGCACTCAGGATTTTGACACTCATGATATTCACGTAGCCGTACACCAAACGCACTATATAACGAAATAAGCTGACCCTAAGTAGTAGCAGAAAGCTTAAGGTTTGACCTTCGAGCTAAACTTCGAGCTCAGTTTTCAAGGCAGATGAAATCCTATGACCAGTCGACCTGACGGCAGCCGATGCGTTTCGGAAGCTGAGGAAACTTCACCGCCCTTTAATGGATAGACCCTAGGTTTTAATGGCAGGTGTCATGCCCTCACCAGTCCAGACGGCGGACGATGCGTTTCGAAAGCTGGAGAAACTTCACGCGCCCGACAAATCACGACAACGCGCTACCGTGACGGCCAGGCTGGAGGCGACATTAATCTCCTGGTAATACTGTGGCAGGCTGTTCTCGGCTTTAATTTCACACGGGTGTCTGAGGTTAGGAGCTCGAGTGCAACTACCCCTGGGTCGGGGCTGTGGCATGTCGCGGCAATTCGCGGCTTTCAGCTGGTGGGACCATAGGCGTCGGTCTGTACCATATATAAATACTTGTGTCGCGGTCGCAAATGGGGAAGGTTCATAGCCCTGAAGTGCTGCTGTCTAACTCAAGTTCGCCATGGCCTCGCGATCGTGGTGTTTCAAGGGTCTGACCAGTGACCAGGCAGAAACCAGAAGAAATATGGACACTAGCCGAAACCGATGGTGCGACACATGTAAACGTGCAGTTTCAAAAAGTACATATAACAGGAAGCATCTTAAGGAGCATGGTGAGTACCAGATAAATAGTATAACTAGGATAAAGTCACTTTCACCTGAAATCGATATCCTTCAAAACCTTCATAGCTAGCTTGCGCGCATAGATATTATTTTCAAATACCTACTATACTCTTAATGATCAGTTAGTGTTTGGAAAATTATCGCCAGCCTAAATCTTTTCTTGACAATTAAACAATTGTTCAAATAATGAATGACTTGAACAATGGACGTTATATATATGTATCCCTCCATGCATCTTTCTATCATAGCTTTTGAGTCAGAGAAACAACATTGGGTGGGAAAGTCTGTACTCTGAAACCCGACTGTACATTTGATTTATTATTATACATGTGTCTTGCAGAACCAATCCCATTTGGTTTACCTCAACGCGCTGGCAATCAGGCAGAAGTGGGTCTTGAGGCCGAAGCTGCAGATATTCAGGCTCAGGCAGGTAACCAGGCTGAAGCAGGTTTTCAGGCTGAGGCAGTTAACCAGGCTGAAGCAGGTTTTCAGGCTGAGGCAGGTAACCAGGCGGAAGCAGATATTCAGGCTCAGGCAGGTAACCAGGCTGAAGCAGGTTTTCAGGCTGAGGCAGTTAACCAGGCTGAAGCAGGTTTTCAGGCTGAGGCAGGTAACCAGGCGGAAGCAGGTTTTCAGGCTGAGGCAGGTAACCAGGCTGAAGCAGGTTTTCAGGCTGAGGCAGGTAACAAGGCTGAAGCGGGTGTTGAGGCTGAGGCAGGTAACCAGGCTGAAGCGGGTATTGAGGCTGAAGGTGGTATGCAGGTTGAAGCGGGAATTCGGGCTGAAGGTGGTATCCAGGTTGGAGCTGGTATTCGGGAAGAAGCTGCAGCTGCTAATCAGCGGCAGGCTGAAGTCGGCAATCCGGGAGAAGCAGACAGTCAGCCTGTGGGTCGCAATCAGCCTGTTGAAGAGGCGGTACCCATGGAAGCCGATGAGGAGTCACGTGATGATATGGAAGACTATTACGGTACCATGGAAGATTCCCAAGAAACGGAAGAAAATGATAAGCTTGATCCAGAGGCAGTCAAGATTCGCAACAGGGCCATCCGTCACTTAAAAGTGGTTTTCGGTGACGGGACGGGTCGTCCTAGCCCATTGGCAAGGCTTGTTAGTGGTACCCCTAATAAGAATATCCAAAGCCTATTTTCATGGGTTCTGTTCTTTCTTTTGCAGTGGCAGATCCACACCTTCACCAGTGATACGCAAATGGCTAAAGTTATGTGCTTCATTTGTGAATTATTGACGGTAGCAGGTAATGACCGGGTTTCACAAGCAGCGGAGGCAGTATTCCCCAAAACGATGCGGATGATGTACAAATGGTTGGGTACAGACCTAACGATGACTAATTACTCTATCAGTGTATGCTGCCCGGCCTGTTATACGTTGTCGCATTCTGTGTTGTCCACCACTGAGCGTGTGCGAGCTCGAGGCTTTTACACGGATCATAATGGTAATCAGCAACCCATTAGGTGTACTACCATCGGTGATGATTTAAAACGCTGCAACAGGAAATTGTTTTATGAGACCAAGATTGTGGGGGAAATTGCCTTCCTTCCAGTCAGGACATTCTGTTACCAGTCGCTCGAGAAGAGTTTGCAGGTTATGATGAAACGTCCAGGTTTTGAGCTGAAATGTAGAGAGTGGAAGGGCAGGAGGATACCCAAAGGAGTGTTTGCTGACATTTACGACGGTTCGGTATGGAAAGAATTTAACGCGAACAACGACGGCTTTCTTGATAATGAAAACAACTTGGCTCTTCAGATGAATATCGATTGGTTTCAACCATTCTCTCGGAAAGCTTCGATGTCAGTAGGGGGCATTTACCTAACAATACTTAACCTACCCAGAAATGAGCGGTACAGACTTGAGAACGTCATACTATACGGTATCATTCCAAACTTAAGTAAAGAACCTGCCGACCTTACCAGTTTTCTGAGGCCCCTAGTCAACGAACTCAAGGAATTCTGGCATCAGGGAAAAAGGCTTATAACCAACGTTTGCCCAAATGGCAAGACCGTTAAGTTGGCGCTTTTGAACGTTGCTGCCGACCTGCCTGCAGGGAGGAAGACCTGCGGTTTCCTGCTACCTAATGCTATCATGGGTTGTTCAAAATGTCTGAAGGAATTCAAGAATTCAAACCGTGGAGGATTCAACATGGCGAATTGGACTCCTCGTACTCTGGACCAACACAAGGAGAGAGTGAGTGAGATTACAGCTGCATCCACCCCGAGAGAGAAAAGTAAACTTGAGAAACAGTATGGAGCTCGTTCCTGTGTCCTCCTGGAATTGCCCTACTTCAATCCCATCAGGTAAGTTCAATCTCCAGGCCGAACAAATTTAAAGGCCAATCTTACACAGAATTATACCAAAATATTAACAATTTTAATTTGACATTTGAATAAACATTAATACAAATGTTTCCATTAGCAGTAACTGTATTATATGACATTCATTTCTTCAGGTTCCTCTCGATCGATGTGATGCATAATGTACTGTTGGGTAAGTGTTGAAGCTTGACCTAACGTTAATTAATGTTTAGCACTGATAATGTGTTTGAAATGGAAATTGCATTTGCCTTTAATTTGGACTATTAGTTCATTGGGGTTTCAATACCGATTTCACATATGTGCTTTTATTATTGGGATTCAGGGACTGCCAAGCGAATGTGGAAGAGGTGGACCGACAAAGAGTTGTCAAAGAAGAAGAAGAATTCAACAGATGACGTTGTACTAAGCGCTAATCAGGTGTTGACTATTGATACTCGTCTGAATCAGTTTAAAGAGGGACTACCGGATGACTGCGTGGTAACTAACATCAAATCGAACGCTGGGATGTGGACGGCAAAGGAGTGGAAGAATTGGGTTACAGTCTCGTCTGGATACTGCCTCCAGGGCCTTTTGCCGGAGAATATGCTTCATAGCTGGCAGCGTTTCGTAGAAGCCACTCGACTTCTGTGCAAGCCTTGTATTACACACCACGAGATAGAACAGGCACACAGGAAACTATTGCACTTTTGTAAGAGCACAGAGCTCCAGTTCGGTTCTGATTTCATTACCCCAAACATGCATCTACATCTCCATTTAAAGGAGTGTCTCCGGGAGTATGGTCCAGCTCCCAGTACTTGGCTGTTCAGTTTTGAGCGGTATAATGGTTACTTGGGGGATGTGCCGACTAACAATCGCCAGATAGAGAAACAATTGTTTGAGAGGTTTCACAGGATGAGTCGTGTCAGTCAGGCGCGCGCCGAAATGCCGTCCAAACACGAGGGGAAATTTGGCAAACACTGCCAGCTGGGAGAAGGAGAGAAGAAAGCAAGAACGGTCCTGGAAACACTCGATGTACCCAATGAGCGAGATTTCACGCAGTGCGAGAGCCTATGGAGTCTCCCCGACGGCTTCGAGACATTTAGAGGAGAAAATGTGTGGATCGACTCGGACGATCTTGAGCTGCTCAAAAAAACATACAAAAAGATGTACCCCACAGAACCGGAGATCCTAGAGAAGTCATTTCTGCCTTCAGTTTACGTGAAGTCTAAAGTCGCAAAATATGGCCCCATGACTTATTCCAGCACAAATTCCAGCAGTGGTAAAAAGTTGTCTAGACTAATGGCAAATTGGTACGACGACGGACAGACTGACCCCCGGGAGCGACCGTGCATCGCCACCCACTACATGAAACATTACATACAATGTAATGCAACCGGGCAGAAGAGGCAACATGTGTTTGCAGCTGTGAAGTGGTACCGACCCAGCACCGTCGATTCCAGATACATAAGTCCTTATACAATGTGGCACAAGGAAAAGTTCGAGCAACCTTCATGGGCATCTTTCCTGCCTGTTATGCGGATAAGTGGACATTTTGGATATGTGGTTGAACAAGAAAATATGATCGTATGTCCCCTTCGGCGCCACGACTTCTTGTAGATCTAGAGGACCTATAGATATATATAACGAACTCGTGCACGTAGTGTCCGAAATTAAGCTGAAAACGTATGCATCATTAATGAGATTGTGCACCACAAATATTGGATATGCACCCCCCGATATATGGGAATGAAAAAATTCCATGAGAAGTGTGCACATGTATAAAAAAATGTGCAAACCTTAAAAATAACGCACCTGGCAGTGAGTGTGCAGAATCACGAGTGTGAGTGTGCAGATCTAGACTCACGAGTGTGAGTGTGATCCCCGGGTGAAGGCCTATAGGCCCGGCCTATAGGGTGCAGCAGCTTAATTTCGGACAATGTCCGGTGTTTTATATGCATTGTTAGGATTATGTGATTTAGACGCTTTTGCCAACAAAAGCAACATTTTTTTATTAGGAATAATTATATTACGCCCTAAACCTTATAATGTGACTACTTTCAAATTTAAAATAAAAGGTAGGAAATTACTTCGCAAGGTTACGGTGCCAGGATGTGCGACTTTGAGGTACGTTTTCTGAAGTTATTTCACAGGCTGGGGGTGTGGGGCCGTGTGCATTTACGGGTGGTTTCTTGAGTCAGGTGTCAGGACGTGCACATCCAGCTGCCAGGGCTGCGCTGCGCGAGCGACACCTTATGTAACACCTGACACCGGTCGCTCAGGCTGCTCGGCTGACCTAGATGGCCCCTCATTACCCTGCCCCCCGGGGGGGTCGGGGGGGGGGGGGGGGCACCAGCTTTATAAGGAGGTGCCCACCACGTGCACACACACAGTCCCGCGCCAGCCTCACGACCATAAAAGCCGTACGTACGCAGAAGTTTGCTGATATTAAACACAAGCACCACATTGTGAACAATGGCGACCGCGCAGAAAACCCGGTAGGTGAATCAGATAACTTGCCTATAATTTGATAAGATAACATGCCTATATAGAGAAGTAGTGTTTTTTCAGGCTTTGCGGGAGAATGACTTGGGGGTTACACTTCCATATATAGAGTGTTTGTTAACAAATGTATAATTGTGTGGATAATAGCTGTTACGTTTGGTAGATATTTTCCATTTTTTTTCGTTTTCTCCCCATACACGTAGATAACCAATTCCAGACACTTAAAGGTTGTTTTTTTTGGCTCATTCAAGCAACCATGTGCGGTCGGAGGAGGAAGAGGAATCCCAGGCATGGACACCGCGTGAGGAGAAAAATATTGAAGAGGAGGAAACGATCTGGACGGAACCCGAATGGACCGAGTGCGCGCCCCTGTTCACCCCTAAGTAGGTTTAAATTGTTCAACACTGTTGCAATTGATGGACAGGGATGGAAGAGAAGCATGGAAAGAAAATTATTAACTTACTATCTGGTAGGATGACTATCGTCATGCCAAATAATGCACACTGTCTAAAACCCGACGACGGACTCGCGGTCGGACATAGTTGTGGTCGCTCGAATTCATGTAACATGCTGAAACAACAGGCTCTTTTTTGGACATTTTAAAAATTGCAAATTTGTCAGACTGGCACAATAACATGAAATAGAGATTGGATGAGAAAAATTGAGATGCCGATGATTTGGTAGTTTCGACCACCTATGTTGAAATGATGGACGGTGTGATGATTTTTGAAATTTTTTCCAGGACGCACGACCAACAACAGCTCCCGGACGGCCCATCAGAGTGGACGTGCGTCTACTATTCGGAGGATCCGACCCAGGTTGGTACATTTGTATTTACACGATGAAGCTAAGTGGGAAATAAAACATGTAAGCGTATGAAGGGAAATATGTATAAACAAAACAAAATGATGAGTGGGGCGATTTCACGAGTACAATTGTTCTGAAATTTGCCAATATTACGAGGGACACGCTGGTATGTAGTAAGTGCAAAATTGACTTTTGCACATTTAACTATAACCACACAATTTTTTTCAGGAGCAGGAGGAGTACTTAACGGACCAAAGGTGGAAGGCGATGAAAACGTTTGCCGAAGACCAACACGCCACACAACCGCAGGCCATATTCTTGGATGGCAACTACAGGTACGCCGGGGTTTTTTTTCATAATAAATAATATTATATAGCGACAATGATTTTCGATGATGCTACTAGGCAAAAAATAACGAGGGCATAGAATCTTGATGTTGACGTTGGAGTGAACGCCGAATTTCGTACGGTTACTAAAAATTGTGATTGATGATGGTCCGATTAGTTCGTGCACACAATTTAAAAAAATGTGTATTTAAACATGCCTCCGTAATATTTCAGAATGTACTTGGTCTGCAACTACTGCGGCCGGTGCTACCACGCCGACTGTGAGGGGGGCGAGCCTGCCAGCATCATGTGCTCCGAGGTGTTGTGCGAGTGGTGCGCCGAGGATAAAGATTAATAGAATCGATTCAGCAATAAAATAGTACACTAGATTTTAACTACACTTTGTGTCAAATGTCCTTTTATTTTTGTTTTTATATAGTAACACTAGCTATAGGTTAGAATTTACCTTAAATCACAGCTTCACGCTAAACTATGTTTTTTGTGTGTACCTGGCAGTCTACGGCCGATCGTACAGAGTATATTGAACAGATAATGTGAGTCATAATATATGTTTCATCTAAATTTACAAATAGACTAGATCAGAGTGAAACACAGTCTTTTAATGCCTACTAACTTCTAAGTACAGTGAGAGTAGAACACTGGTAAAGCGCGGCCATCAAATACAACCCACATTCCCCGTATAGGTCTATAGGCATAGAAACTTTGCTAAATCTGAGGGGTTCCAGAGACCCCCTAATTTGGATAATTCCCTTTATTGGTAGTTTAATTGCGTAAAATTTGAGAAATCGGAGGGGGGTCAACCGAACATGGGACCCCCCCCCTCCCCCCCTTCAATACATTCTGCTACAGACTGCAGGCTTTAAGCCGGATGGCAGGTGCACACCCCTGTAACGACCAACAGAGAGCTCCTCTCAGACTGGGGCAAATTAAACTCATGGGGCAAACTGCGACACAGCTCAGAATCCGTCCCAATCATCGGTTGAGACCGGGGTTTACTTACGCAGTGCAACGGGGCGTGGTGGGGCGTGGCCCGGTAAGGGTTACACCGTCAGGCGGTCTCTGGGTCGGGCACCCGGGTCGGGCCCTGGAGATTAATCCTCCATCACGCAGGGCTCTCTCCCTCACTCCCTTCCAGTCTATCCCGACAGATTACTAGTTTTAGCGGGGCAGGAGCCTTGATTTGTGAAGACGTGGAGAAATGGCAATGTTTGACCCCATCGTAAGGCCCGTGGAGGAACCTACCCGTCGGAAAATCAATCACCTGCAGCATCAAGTCGGCGGTAAAATGGATAAGTCATTTCACCGGCGACCTGATGTGTTTTCTCTGCACGGGTTCGAATCCTGTAAATGCCTGGGTTAACTTGACGTATCGTCCGTCATACGGCAATACGCCTTTTTTCTGTTCATAATTTTAAAGTGTCATTATTATTGTACTATTTTATATCAATATTATCTAATTCACGAAGATGTCTTGGTAGGGAAAACCAGTGTTTAGCACCCCTGTAATAAGCTAAGGGGATTTCCAGAGATGAAAGTGGTCCATGAGAAAAAAAAAGTGTAAATTCATCCTCCAAGAATTGCATGCATTTACGGGAGGGTCGAGTATTAACATATTATTATTTGTTTAATTCTCCGAATTTTGTATTTATCTTAATTATTGCTCATTTTTGACTTTAAACATATCAATTTGTTCACAATTATGTTAAAGAATGTTTTCCGTAGAAAAAATCCTACTTTGATTTATGATTTCAGACTTTTCTATCATCACTGTCGGAATAATTTAATGCTCCACAGGAAAGAGACCACATGCTGTGTCTAGCGCCCGACCCCCGTTCTTCCCCCACATCACATAACCATCTGCAGCTGGTCACCAGACACCCCTGACCACAGGGCTACCCATGACGGGGATAAGACTACAAATTCAGAATATAAAACTATAAATATTTCATATGGAAAAAAAAACAAAATACGTACATTTTCCTTGGTGTTAGGACTAAGAATGAACAATATATACAAATGCTCAGTACATTCTGATGTGAAATTAGTTTCTGAAATTAAAGTGTGAACAAAATGTTGCATAAATTTATATTTGCAATTCCAATGGGACTCCCCATATGAATCCGATCCTCCACTTTCTCCTTTTCCACTTCATACTGGGAAGGGGGCCCTTTCAAGGATACTACCCACTGCCAAACTACCGCCCGCCCCTTCTTTTTCTCACCGATCCCTCCTAAATTCTAGTTGACCACGTGCACCTCTTGTTTATGGCCCTAGACCCTTAAATTCGAGACGGCGACATGGCCCTTTTTGGGCTTAGTGACATGGGACAGGGCTAATTCTTAAATTCGACAGGGCGACATGGATGTTTCTTAAAATTGACATGCGACATTGGGACCCCCCCATCAAGGGCCCCTTGTTTGTCAGGGAAGACTCACATCACCGCCCCCAAAATTCTGGTTCTGTACATGTCAGTACCAGGAAATATGCCTAAAAACCCCAAACTGCTTAATCTAATAATACTGGGTATGCAGAAGGTTTAATTCAGTTTGGCAGGTATCCAAGTCTATCAATACTAGACTTTATCTCTTGATGGCTCCTGGTTGATATGTTTAAATCCATACAGTCAATTTCACTAAGCTACGATCTGTTCATACCGGTGGGTATTTGGATGGTCCCTAGCCCGGGTAAGTTAAGCAACATTGAGACCGGTTGTTACTTGGATGGTGGCCTGCCCGTGTTCGAATCCCCATTTGAATACATTTTTTTCGTTCATGGTCGTCCTGGTTTCAATTTAATCCACCAGGTGTCGCTGGAGGAAAGATCAGTCTACACTATCACTCTGCCACCTCGACGCTCGCTAACTGCGAATCATGGATGACGATTCTGGCGCGGAGGGGTCATTCGCCGCAGATTGTCTACACTATACTAGAAGTAGGACGCGGTGTATTGCATCAGTCCTGTGGTTCGGATATAAAAGGCCTCTATCGGCCACAACCGTCCGGCGAGCCGTGACGCTGGGCCACTAATGAATTATTCGAGCCCCTCGTGGGTTCGACCCCCACTAGATTCGTTAGGCCCGGCCTAACAAAACGATTGTCGTTTCCCCAGCGTCAACATGACACTCGCCACTTTTGTGAGTTTTTACTATAATATGTATTGAAACCAGATATATATATACGTTGATAAGTTTGAGACATAAATCTGTACGATTCAAAACATGTCAATATCCCACCCCCCCGCTTTCCTCCATTAATTACACTTAGGCCTACAGAATACCTTTGGATACAGGTTGTCAGATTAACTGTGAGAGGAAAGCGCATTAAGGGAATTAACACGTTGAAGCTGGAAAGGGGGGATTGTTTTGTTAAAGCTGCAACTACTGCAATGGAATAGATTTTCGATGATGCTACTAGGCAAAAAATAACGAGGGCATAGAATCTTATATGTGTACCTTTTGTGTGTACCTGGCAGTCTACGGCCGATCGTACAGAGTATATTGAACAGATAATGTGAGTCATAATATATGTTTCATCTAAATTTACAAATAGACTAGATCAGAGTGAAACACAGTCTTTTAATGCCTACTAACTTCTAAGTACAGTGAGAGTAGAACACTGGTAAAGCGCGGCCATCAAATACAACCCACATTCCCCGTATAGGTCTATAGGCATAGAAACTTTGCTAAATCTGAGGGGTTCCAGAGACCCCCTAATTTGGATAATTCCCTTTATTGGTAGTTTAATTGCGTAAAATTTGAGAAATCGGAGGGGGGTCAACCGAACATGGGGACCCCCCCCCCCCCCCCACTCCCGCCCTGGGGGGGGGGGGGGGGGCGGGGGGGAACTGGATACGCCACTGCTGGCAATTATATTGGTGCCTGAATGGAGTGTGGGTACGTTAAGACGCCGAGAAGGTTGGGCGTGTGAAGAGAACTATGAGCGGATGGGACTATTGTGACACAATATAGTTAACACCCCCTGACTTACACTTATATACACGCCAGAAGGGGAAGGGAAACTTTGAGGTGGGCGCAAAAGTATTACCTAACACGCCCACTGCTATGGGTGGTATAATGATACTATGATTTTTCAGGGATAATCGTGGAGTAAGACTTACACTCCTTGACACGTTTTAGAGGAAGTGGTTTCAGACAAGCCCGAGCCTGTCGAATGTATGAGTTCAAATTCTTCCCGTGTATCCTTACTCGCTGGGGGCCTTGGTGAGCGTGATATGCATATCTTTGGGAAACTCCATTTAGTGCATCACACATCGAAGGTAGTGTATTCTGTTAGTCAGAGTCGATTGATGGTTTAGGGGTACCGGTATATTGGAGTTCCTACCCTTTTGTATACTAAACCAAGAACGTTTGTAACCGCATGCTGCCTGGTAAACTGTTAACGAATTAATATATTAGACTTTCTTTAGTGAGAATGTTAATGCACCTAGGCCTCTTCTCGACAATTCTAAATCATCCATGTGTTATACGTCGTGTATGTGACGTATTATATATTTACTAGAAAGAGACTCCTGAACATGAGAAACAATGTACGCAACAAGAACAAGATTGATATTTTCATATACTACTTAAACTATTTTGTACATGTCGCTTGTACTATGTAATACTATGTGTACAATAAATTTCATATCTTTGAATTTTCTCATAATTCACCAATTACCGTGGATATAATTATCTTGATTTGTGCGATGTGGTGTAAATGACACAGTGCTCTTCACATGATATCTTCAATACAGTTTACACAATATGAGCATCGTTGCGTGTATAGCTTGACACTTGTACGCGACATGCTTCAAATTCGCATTTCTACATACTACTTAAGTAAGTAGTATGTAGAATACAGGTATGATGAACATGTTTACATGTTCATAATGAGTTCTCAACCGCTTTTCCAAGCTCTTCGATAGGCCACGTGGGCACCTATTCAGACTGACCGAAAATAAGGCTCATGGCGTGGACGAGTACAGTTAACTAGACATGACTAACTACAGATAATGCGTCACGAAGGCCTAGCTTTGTACAAAGCATTCATTAACCATTTCTTTGTGAATGCCTTTAAGACATTAACAGTCTACTGGTGTATACACATTATTCTGTATGCTAATACCCTAAACCCCCACCACTGTCTGTCGGTATCTCAACAGAAGCTTAAGCCAAATACCAAGCCACAGATGTGACTGGGAACAAAATGGTCCATGCAGGGCCTTAATCATCAAAATGATTGGCCCAATAAGGCAATTATCTCACCATACTGGCTTTACCCCGCCCAACGGGGCCTACTATTACATCCATAACACCGGTCCAATGTCGAAATCAGGGAAAAAACGTATTAAAACCCATTTAGCACCGCACCATATTGTAATTACTTTTCAGCCTCCAACTCCCCCTAGATGAATAGGGACATTAGTATAGGCGATTTTTGTAATGTCCCTGTAGTATGTCGTATTTACTTCCAAGCAACAATATGAACTTCCTTTGAAGTTGGGGTTTTTCTCAAGGTATATGGATGGTATGTTTTTTGTTTTCGTTTTTTGTAATTTTCAAAATCAAATTCAGGGTTTCCCCTGATCTTACAGAAGATAGTATTTTATATAATATTACATCGATTCCTCAATGTACGTCAAATATGTTGCCCAAATTAATTCAACGTAATAGATCAACATATTTCTTATTAGAAATTTTGAGATATGATTTAGTAGACCCATCAAGGAAGAAACATATGTTCGTGTGGCACCTGGATGAATCTATCACCAACATCAACAGAGATGATGAGAAAGTTAAAGTGCTAAAATGGCTTGATTTAAAGGCAATTCGTAGTTGCTTCTCTTTGACGAAAGAGACTGAAGATACTTATTTAAATTTCAGTTGACATTACCAATATTCATAAAAACATTACTTCGAGGGAAACCTGTGCTGTATTGAAAGTGAAACCTGTGACATTCCCCCATAGTTTTGTAATCAAAGGGAAAGATTGTAGAAGATGGGTTATACTTCCCCAAGAGTCCAGATGTACTTCCGAGAAAGTCGTTTGATGTTAGGTTAGTTCAAATGTAGAATTATAGTCGCCTCGGATTTACTGAGAAAACATGCAATATTATGAAGTCACCTCTCTCTATGACCCTATTGGTTCAATTAAGAGGAAGCATTCCTTTAAAGCTGGAGCAGCTCAGGCTGATTTGGACTTCAAGGTGAGCAGCTCAGGGCAAGCTCGTTCCTGTCCCTCTGCTCCATGTGAGTGGCTCGGACGGCCAACTAATTGAGTTACAGGTTGCACACTCCCACGTCCACTGTTAATGTGTAAAAACCATGTCAACCAAGAATCACGCTCCACCCTTCCCCCACTTTCCACCCCTCGCATTCTTTTATCAGTTCAGTTTTTCTCACCAAATTCCGTCTTCACGGTAAATTTGTTTCCAATTAAGCAACTTCCGAACTGATGATGATGGGAAAATGATAAAGAAAACAGTCTGTAATTGTCCAAACCATTATCAAGTAATCGACGAAAGAAAACTTGTAGCAAAAACATGCACAGAGGTGTCAACATAATGATGTTCCTATCTAGTCAAAAGAACAAATGTTGGTGCAAGATGCCCGGTTTGCAGTTGCGATATGCAAATTAAGTACACGTATGAATCAGTTGGTTTATGAACGGATAGCACGTTTGCTTACCCCCCAAAGACGACAATGCTATAGGAATACCGGTATTTGCCGGAAATAGGAACCGGAAGTGTTGGATGAACTCTTGACCCTGGCGGCTGTCAATACAATTACTGGAGGAGGACGCCTGGCGGAAGAAGACGGTACCACAGCCCAGTGACCTTGGCATTGGCCTTGACCCTGACGGTAGTCAGGTCACTAAATGGGGTCTTTGCAGCAAATTACTGCAACTCGAGACCATGCGAAAGGCAGGAAGTGGGGAAAGAACTCAGACCCTCTCCAAAATCTTATACATGTCCCCCACCGGTGACTTGGGTCCTCCCTACCCTGTCCTCCCTATAATGCATAGAAAGGAAACAGTAGGATTGTTGGGAGTGTTAGAGATGTTATGACTGCATCAAAAATTAATGCAATATTTGCAATAACTTGTTTAACGGATGGGATAGTTAATTCTGAATACTAGTTGTTATGTGTGTTAGATAGCAATCAAAATGCGAAAAACAACATTATGTTTTCTCCAGCAATTGTTCCCAGCATCAGCAGTCAAAGAGCCTATTTCATTAATCACAGGGGGCGAACTTACAACCCAAAAAGAATGTCGTTAATCAAGTCATTGTTTATCTGACATAGAATTAGGCCTTGTGACATGCAGCGTGTGACGCCACTACCAAAGAGTATCCAAACTGAAATCTTTACATTGATATCCATCTTAGACTTTGGGTATCATGTATCGCCCTATCCATCTATTTTTGGCAATAAATGTGTACAAAATCTAGTCTAGGGGCATTTAGTAAATATCCTCCTCAAAAGGAATACGTATAGTGTGTCCCTTTCGAGAACACGTGTGGTAACACCTCAATCATGTATGTTTTAGGACACATTACTACGAGTGCTCTCTTTAATAATGTGTGTGAGTAGCTTCCAATTGTGATAGCAGAGCACCAAAGATCCAGCAGCTACAATGGAGACAGAGAGGCTTCAGTGCGAGTCCCAGTATCAATTTCTTCCTCTATAACACGACGATAAAATGGGGCAGTGACTTGGCTCAACTTCTAACGCCACCTTTTTCACTAGACTTCAACAAGTTCATGGTGAGAGTATTGATTCTCGGATTGCCGGTACAAACACTTAAAAATCTATTAAAATTGACTGGACTTCTTCGTAAACGAATTCAAGGGTATTATTGGAACATATGACTGCTCGCTGCGAATTATAGAAATAGGCCTATATGCTATTCATTAAATATTTTACCGAGGTACTCAATGTTCAATGAGAAAAATATCTTGTACAAGATAAAGGACTGGCAGTTGATTGAATGTTGTAGCCTCTGTAGTTTGCATGCGTAGTGTCGTTATTCAAGGTAGAATAATACTGTATAGGGCCTTATGGTAAAGACATGAGTTTCATAAAAGTGCAAGATCCTTTAGCCTAGCCCCTCAATTCCTTTCCGGCTCACAGGCCCGGGCTCACAGGATCCTACTCTTCTGTTGTTATCTCACTACAGCCCTATATACAGATGTCCCGTGATGCACTATGGGAAGGAGTATTACATGATATCCGGCGCGTACAAAAAGGACGGGAATGCTGGGAAGCATCACGTGATGTTTATTGGGGTGTGGCACGCCCCCTGGCGGCTTAAACTGCGAGCCTCGTTTTCGCTGCTCGTAATGGCGGCCGGCAGACGACTTCGGGAGCACGGCGAGCATCGATTTGGCGGGAAATAAACCAATTCTGACTGACCACATAACTGACCGTCAAATCAGGCTCAACTGCCCCCTTCGCGCCAGAGGTCACTAACCACGCCCGCCAGGGGCATTTCGATCGGCCACGTGAGGGGTGTATTTAGTTAACTTCATCTACGCCTATATCGTTACAAAACTGGACTCAACGACCAACGAAAACACCCTCGTATAATGTAAGGTGCGACCTCTTCACGTCTTAATAGTATTTTTATGGCATGGGAAACTACATAGGAATTTACTGGGAATTGTGTTTATGATTCTTAAAGTCACAGTGTCTTGGTTGGTTTTAACAACATTCCAAGCTCCTCAATCAGACGCACTATGTTGTATGATGAATGTTATGTCTAGTAGACACCGGGCTGCCAATATATATGGTG
The DNA here is from genome assembly GCA_936440205.1 of Lepidonotus clava. Classification (NCBI taxonomy): domain Eukaryota; kingdom Metazoa; phylum Annelida; class Polychaeta; order Phyllodocida; family Polynoidae; genus Lepidonotus; species Lepidonotus clava. The sequence continues at coordinate 39,040,761 of OW387141.1, forward strand.
TCTTTATATAGAGGTCTTTGCTCATCCATCAAAGTAGACAATTTCTACAATCGGATAATGTCAGATACTGTTTTCAACGTTTTATCGATAACAGGCCGATACAGAGGGCCAATTGCAAACATAAAATCCATAAAAGCTTTAATATTCAAGCCATCGCAATTCTACCGACCAGCCGTATACATATATATATATATATATATGATTCACCCAGATCCCCGTGCCCTAAACCTGGTAGGTGAACCCAAATATTGTTTCTATGCCCATCGTTATGCGTTATCATTGTTTCTATACATGATCCCAAAGCAGGAACATTCGAATACATTATATTTGGATGTTCCAAATGGAATACAGAAACTCAAGTATGAATGGATAAGGTGGCAATGTACTGTTTTGCATATACCTGTTCTGATACACGACACATACCATGAGGATTTATGTTATTCTCCTTTCGTAACAGCATACCTTGGTTAAGAAATTAGAAAGGAAAATATTGATACCAGCTGCAGTGTTTTTTTTTATTTTGTTTTTTTTATTTTTTACTTTCAACGTATTGATGAAGAGATACCGCACTGCTATTGAATTGAATTGAAACAGAAAAACCCAGAAAGATGAAAGCAAACTTGATAAGCAAATTTAGATTTCATTTAACAGATGATTGACGAGCATCAGTATCACTCTCGATTTAACGGTCAATCTTGATGATTTTCCATTAGCCTATAACGTGTTTCCTACATCTAGTGTGATAAACCATAATATTGTGATTTATATAATTATCCTAATCTGATCATCTCAGGATATTTTTATATCTAAAATCATATCAAATGTAGTTGAGGATATACTTTGAATGATTGCAATCAGTATTCTTGATAATTTGAAAACAATATTGTAGAATGGCCGTCGAAGGGGGAGTGACCAATAATCGCTGCTGTTAAATTCGTTATCCCCAAAAAATCCACATTTTGCAAAACTATTGAAAATCAAAAAGGGCCGAGTCTAATGCTCTTATATAAAATATAATTATCTGACTTTGACAGTTCCAATTTGCGTTGCATGTCAGACCTTCGAGGTAATTATTTATGCAATCTTACAGGGGCCTTGTTGAATTAATTGAGGTTAAATTCAAACCAGAGTGAATGTGTTTTCCTTTTGTCGTCCAACACGCATCTTTCCTCAACCATTACAATTAAGTGCAAAAAGCGCCACCAAAAGGCCAGGATGAGTGTTTTCTTGTCTCCCGACGTGTGTGGCCAACGTTCAAAGGATCAGCTGAACAGTCAATTAAAATTTTGATTTTCTTATAGAGACCTTCTTCTTGATCAAGACGTCCTCTACTGAAATGAAATTACAAGGGCTTTGAGGATTCAATCTCCGAAACTCCGAGGAAAGTTCAAGTACAGCTCACGAGCATAAACATTATCGAGCAAATCTGAAAGATGTTCAGGAAGAAAATATAAAACATTGATGAGCACTGAACAGTGCCTCAAAAAACAAAAACATTGTGAGGCATATTTAGGTGTCGGAGATACTTTGATAACACCTACAAACCAATTATTATCAATATCAACGTTTTAAGCAATTGGGAAACTTCAAACAAATTTGGAAAATCATATTTGGTTTTTGTGGTCAGTTCCACAGTCCCAAACCCTAAACAAAATCTCAAACTCAAATTCAAAACAATTATCCCCGATGAATGCTGTCGTGTCCCGCCGGGACCAGCGCAGACCAGCGCAAACGGAACTTGTACTGATGAATCATGGGAATAAACACTCCCGGCATGACGGCAACGTGACGAAGTCGTAACTCTTATTTGTCCATGTTCTTATCAATATAATTCAGGTATTTCGATAACATCAACCTGTCATTTGGCGACGAGGATGAACTTTGGAGACCAGAGAATAAGGAGGAGTGAAGATTTGGACTGAAATGAAGAAATTAGGAGTGAGTTTGCTGTTTGAAAGGGGGAGTCAAGACTGTGACAGTGTGGGGGCCATGAGGTCCTGTCAACTTTAGCCATCCAAGCACTGTCAACTGCCCAGCCCAGTCCAGGGGGTTGGTTTTGGTGTGTTTCAAGTCAACTTTACATGCAGGAGAGGGACACTCTGTGTGATGTGAGTGTTTGTCACTGTGAATGACATGTGATTTTGAACTGTAACCTGCTGTCAACTTTGAAGATCTAAGAACTATGCCAGTGTATGCCTAGGAGTTGGGACTGACACCAGCTTGTGATCATCCAAGTCAAGTTTATTCTGCAACTACATAGTATTCTGCAACATAGACTGTTGGCAGGGTAGTGTTTCCTGATGACATTTGGGTTAACTACTGTTTTGTGAGTTTTGCAGTGATTTTTATACGCGTGCAATTTTGTGCATAATTGTGTCATAGCCATTTCTTGTGATTTGTGCCATAACTGTGACTTGATTTTACAACATGGCGGTAGAGTTATCGGACGTTCGGGCATGAAGGCCTTTGATGTGTCAGGTGACGCGTCAACCATTTCTCTACGCTGGCAGGCATACCTGGAGGAGTTCGAGGCATACGCGGACAGCAAGGGTTTGTTCGTTGAACCGGCTCGCGAGGACGACAAGGCGCAGAGACGAGCTCTGTTGCTGTACGTCGCTGGAGCCGAGGTGCGTGAGGTGTTTAAGACTCTGCCAAATAAAGGAGGACCCAAAGAATGGGAACGCGCTGTAGACGCGCTCAACACCTATTTCATTGTGCCGGTAAACCAAAAGTATGAAAGACATTTGTTTTGTAAAACTGTTCAAAATGAAGGTGAAACTATCGCGCAGTATGTAAGCAGGCTGAGGAAAGCTGCAACAGGTTGTGGGTACGGACAATCCTGTGATGACCAAATTTGTGATCAAATTGTTGATAAATGTCATGAAGATCGCTTACGTAGAAAGTTGTTAGAAAAAGGTGATAATTTGACCTTAGCGGTAGCTTTGAAAATAGCAGCTATGTTTGAAGCTGTAGAGTCTCAGGTCGAGGTTATGACCTCGAAGGAGTCCGGCTCTGTAAATAAAGTAGCCGAAAAGCCCAAGTTTGGTGGTAAACCCAAGGTTAAGGGCAGTAGCGTAAAATGTTGGGACTGTGGGTACACAGGTCATTACGCAGGGGAAAGTAGGTGTCCCGCGAAGGGTAAGAAATGTAATTTCTGTAAAAGTGTTGGTCATTTTGAGAGCAGATGTAAAGCTAAATCAGGGTGTCGTGACGAGAAGACTCCCGCGCGAGGGAGAGGTCACGGACGGGTGCGACAGATGGCCGAAGAAGACCGTGAAGACGACAACGAATCGTATGCACTTCATGTGAATTCTGTGTGTCCAAATGAGAAAACTGATACTATGCCTGTAACTGTTGGTGGTGTTCAGATTGATTTCATTATTGATTCTGGTTCAGACACAAACATCATTGATCGTGCTATGTGGGAGAAATGCAAGACTGAGAAAATTGTCTGTAAATCTAATTTGTCTGACAAGAAACTGTTTACCTATACTTCTGATGTTCCATTAGATGTAGCGGGTAGCTTCGAAGCCGAGGTAGTAGTGGGTGGTAGGGCAACCACAGCAGATTTCGTTGTGATCGAAGATAAGGGGAAACGTTTATTAGGTAGGAAAACCTCAGAGAAGCTAGGAGTTCTGAAGATAGGACTAAACATAAATAGTGTTCAGGGCGAGCCAGATAGGGAGAATCTGAGACAGACAGTTAGGCAGGAGAACAAAGATGTTCTGACGGGGTTAGGTAAGTTAAAAGGGAATCAGGTAGGATTCAAGACCGACCCTAACGTTAGGCCAGTAGCGCAGCCGTTTCGACGTACACCTTTTGGGTTGAGAAAAGCGCTAGAGAAGAAGATAGATTCGCTGATAGAGCAGGACATTATTGAGCCAGTTGAGGAACCGACTGAGTGGGTTAGTCCGGTAGTTATAGTGCCCAAGGCGGACGGGGATATCAGACTATGCGTAGATTTGAGACGGGTTAATGAGGCGATTATTAGAGAAAGACAGCCCATTCCTACGATAGATGAGATAATCCATGACATGTCCCAGAGCAGGGTATTTTCCAAGATAGATTTGAAGTGGGGATATCACCAGGTAGAGTTAGAGCCCGAGTCTAGAAATTTGACGACGTTCATAACGCACACCGGGTTATACCGGTATAAGAGACTGCCTTTCGGAATTAGCACAGCTAGTGAGGTGTACCAGCGGATAGTCAGGAACGTGTTGCAGGGTATCCCAGGGGTAGTCAATTTATCAGACGATGTGGTGGTGCACACGCCCGATGTGGCCACACATTACGAGGTGTTGACCAAAGTATTTCAACGACTGAGAGACAGTGGGATGACTGCTAACCCAGACAAGGTAGAGTTCTTTGTTTCTGAAATGACGTTCGCAGGACACAAACTGACGGACAAGGGGATAAATGTGACAGCCGAAAAGGTAAAAGCAGTAGTCGACAGTAGGGAACCGGAGACGGTGACTGAAGTCAGGAGCTTTTTAGGGCTGGTGAACTATTGTGGTAGATATATCCCAGACTTAGCAACGGTGGCAGAACCACTGAGAAGGCTCACTCGGAAGGACGAACCAGTTGTGTTCGGCGAGGAGCAAAAGAAATCGTTCAAAAAGCTGAAAGAGCTTTTAGCCAGTTCAGAAATGTTGGGGTATTACAACCCAGAGGCTAAGACGAAAGTTATCGCGGACGCGAGTCCCGTTGGTCTTGGAGCCGTGTTAGTTCAGGTACAGGGCCAGGATCACAGAGTTATCGCATATGCCAGTAGGAGCCTTAGCGACGTAGAACGTAGATATTCTCAGACTGAGAAGGAAGCGCTAGGTTTAGTTTGGGCATGCGAGAAATTTCATCCGTACATTTACGGGATAGAGTTTGATCTTTTGACAGATCACAAGCCGCTGGAGGTTATTTACTCAGCGCGCTCACGACCTTGTGCTAGGATAGAGCGATGGGTTTTGCGCATGCAGCCCTATAAGTTTAAAGTGATCCATATTCCGGGAAAGACGAATATTGCCGACCCTCTATCCAGACTTTTAAAGACAGGTAGCAAAGGTAGTCGTGAGGGAGAACAGAACGAGGCGTACGTTAGATTTGTAGCATGTCTATTCCTACAAACTGCAACCGCTAGCCTGGTATCGCTACATCGACGACGTCTTCTGCGTCTGGCAGCACGGTGAAACAGAGCTTAACAGCTTTGTTAACCACCTCAACACCTGCCATCCAACCATTAAATTCACCGAGGAACGTTCGACGAGCAACATAAACTTCCTGGACACGACCATCAACATCCGCGAAGGCAAACTGACTACCAGCTTATACTGTAAGCCGACAGACAGAAACAACTACTTGCCTTACGATTCGGCACACCCGTACCATTGCAAAAAGGGATTGCCCTATGGACAATTCCTCCGCATCAGACGGATCTGCAGCGCCCAAGAAGACTTCCTGACACATTGCGCACGAAAGGGCGCCCTTCTTGTCCAAAAAGGGTATCCCATCGAAATGCTCTCGGAAGCTTACCTAAGGGCAGCTAGTAAGGATAGGACAGAAATACTACACCAAACAAAACCGACCACGCAACCGGGGACGGTGTACCCAACCTTTCTCACCACTGACTACCACCCACATGAAGACGACCTCCGCAAGCAGGTCGATAAAACCTGGGATTACCTGGATCGCGCAAGCAATACCAGGAATGTACACTCCCGGGGCTTCCGAGTGGGCTACCGCAAACCAAAAAGTCTGCATAACACACTAGTCAGAGCCAAACTCCCTGAACAGGTTACCGACAGTCCCGCTCCCAGCACCCCCCTTGACAGGAAGTGCAAAAGCAAACATTGCCGGTACTGCCCCAAGATAAACATCTCGGGGACGATACGTTCAAACACTACCCGGAGTAAACATCGCGCACGAAAAAACGTCACCTGCAACAGCAACAACCTGGTATACTGCATTTCCTGCAAGAAATGTGGTAAACAATATGTGGGCCAAACCAAAAACGCTCTCAAGGAACGTTTTAAGAGCCACTTTTACCAGATCAGCAAGAACCCGTCGTCTACCGAAGTCTCACGCCATTTCAACCAGCATGGCCACAACGGCATCAAGGATGTAGAAATACATGCCTTGGAATTCGTCAATCGCAACCCTGGTCGTGATGGGACAACTGAGAAAAGGCTACAACTGGAATTTGACTGGATCCACGATCTGATCACGCAAATACCAAAGGGCCTTAACTCCATAGACACGGGTTATCAATCTAATCGCTAGGCCGACAAGGTGGGCCTAATCGGGGGACCTTCCACGTAAAATTCCACATATTGAATGATATGATTTCCAGCCCCCGTACCGCACCACCTTGCGACCCCGGCTTTTCTTCTTTAATTTGGGATGGAATTGACCTACTCTGCCTTACCGACCTTCACTTACCCCGCAGACGCCAGGAGAACTGACGACCGATACTTCCACCCGCGACCCGTCTCGCCCAGCCCGTAGGTATTCCTCGTCAAGTTCCCCTTTCACAAGCGGACACCGTGAGTACATTATAAGGCCTGATGAGGTATTGCACCGAAACCGTGTTACAGTCCCCTAGTGCCACCGGCCCACCACTGGGTCGGTCTTCAGTGTTTCATGCTTGAAAAGGCATTTTTCACTGCCAGTGCACTCCCCAGCGTCCTAACAACCCCTTTCCGCACCTTCCCACCATGCCACCATGGAGGTTTAGGTCTGCAGTTTGGGACCTGACCTTGGGGCTTTTTGCACACTGCACAGGGCTGCATAAATTAGGCAGCGAGGTCACATGTCACTGTGAGCCTACCGGCTCACTGTCACGGTAGCCTTTGTACCATACACACGTATACACTAGATTTGTAGCCGTTAACGCTACTCCGTGCGCGATGACTACACGCGAGGTTGAAGAAGCCTCTGCGGATGACGTGGAGCTGACTGACATACGAGAGCGTATTAAGTCATGTAAGTGGGACGACTGTGAAAATAAGCTTTATGCTGCAGTTAGCACAGAATTGTGCGTGATCGGAAAGTTAGTTCTCAGGGGAACGAGAATAGTCGTACCAAAGAAATTACGACCGAGATTATTAGCGTTAGCTCACGAGGGTCATCTAGGGGTCGTGGGTACAAAACAGAATCTCAGAACCAAAGTCTGGTGGCCTGGCATGGAGAAAGATGCCGAGAAATATGCGAAAGCATGTCACGGGTGCCAAATTACGAGCAGACCCGATCCGCCAGAACCGATCAGAACCACTACTATGCCAGCCGGTCCCTGGCAAGATCTAGCTATAGATTTTCTAGGTCCTCTCCCGTCAGGAGAGTCGATCTTAGTCATTATTGACTACTACAGTCGCTATTATGAGTGCGAAATCATGAAAAAGACCACAGCTGAAAAGACGGTAGAAGCTTTAGAAAGGGTGTTTGCGAGACACGGTTTGCCTGAAAGCATATCTTCGGATAACGGGCCACAATTTATATCTGACGTGTTCGCAAACTATGTAGAGGAAAATGGTATTAGACACCATAAGGTCACGCCAAGATGGCCTCAGGCAAACGGGGAAGTAGAGAGACAAAACCAGTCGCTCGAGAAGCGTATGAGAATTGCTCACGCCTCGGGACAGGACTGGAAGAAGGAAATTTTGAAGTACATGGCGATTTATCGCGCCATTCCCCATGCCACAACTGGGAAAAGTCCAGCCAAGCTTCTGTTTAACAGGAAAATTAAGACTAAGATTCCTGAGCTTAGACCTGAGATAGCTGACTGGGAGACACGAGACCGAGACGCAGAACAGAAAGGTATGTCAAAGGCTAGGGCTGACGAGAGACGTAACGCGACTTTTTCTGACGTTCAGCCAGGCGACAGTGTTCTTTTGAAAAGAGATAGGGTAGAGAACAAATTACAAACGCCCTTTATTCCAGAGCCCTACCAGGTAGTCGCGAGAGCAGGTAGTAAGGTTACTGTAGAAAGTGAGGGAGGGGTTCGCTACGATAGGAATACTTCGCAGGTTAAGAAATATCAGCAGCCTAGCCCAGTAGTAGAAACACAGGTTTCTGAGCAAACGAGTGTTAGTAGCCCGGCCAAACCAATTCCTGTAATAGCCGCGCCAAGTCCTGTAAAAGTAAGACCATCTCGTGTAAGAGTAATGCCGAAAAGGTTTGAAGATTATGATACATCATAAGCCTGTTGTAATAAGAATTTATTACCGTATGTTGAATGACGAAGACATTTGTTGTATTAAAACCTGTATGATGGTTATATAACAAGATGCACACTGTTGTGCTAAAGTGCTTTAAAAGAAGCTTTATTGTGTGACATAGTATCCAAAGAAAAAAAGAAAGAGATGTCGTGTCCCGCCGGGACCAGCGCGGACCAGCGCAAACGGAACTTGTACTGATGAATCATGGGAATAAACACTCCCGGCATGACGGCAACGTGACGAAGTCGTAACTCTTATTTGTCCATGTTCTTATCAATATAATTCAGGTATTTCGATAACATCAACCTGTCAAATGCCTATTCTTAACGTGTTTTAGTGGTTGAACTGCTTTTGCCAAAAGTGTGAGCAAAACGTGGTAGATACCTAAATCTTTTTAAAACTACATTAATCACAGTAGAAACAACTTTCTGGTAACTTTAATTGATCAAAATGAAATACTTGCTCTATAAAATTACCTCTTGCTAGTATATATATATATATATATATATTACTCTTAACAAAGATCTACTAAACGTATTTATCTAAATCACTTATATTATGTTATAATAAACTTCTACTTTCGTTAAAATTTAATCAACTTCTTCAAAAGCCACGTGGTTATGCAATTCACGTAGTGATCCCTCCAAAATGGTCAAGTGACCACGTCTGAAGACGCACTAGAAAGGACTGCAAGAATGCTATACTTATAAATTGTATAATCGCATGACATGTATATATCACGTTTACATCGATCGATTCCACGAACGCTGTGCATGTTCAAGGAACCCTGCTTTAAAGAACACATGGAAATTCAGGCCCATCTTTAAAGCTGAGCTCATTTTAATATCACCACCAGCACAGTTTTAAAAATCGATTGAGATTTTACAGATTTTTCAGAGCGGAACGCTAGAGAGGAACAAGTATGGATCTCGACAAAAGGAGAGTGGGAGATCAAAGGCGGATGGTGGGCACTACGGAGGCAGACGACTTTGACTGGAGGAGCGTAGAAACATTGAAAATGGCGGGAACTCAGTGGTCGACACAAATCCTTCCCATGTGTCCAGGAGTGCAGATTGCGGCCAGTTCCTTGAAGTTTACGTCAATACAAATGTCTGGCCCCTCTGTATAATGGATTCCACTCTAGACAGATAATTATTTTTTTTATGATGCCAACTTTGTAGAGTGTTAGTTTCACTGGTACGCTGTCTGAGCTGGAGTATATCCTACCAATCAACAGGCAAATAGGGGAATTCTATAGGCGAAAAAAGTACTGTTTTTTCATTGTTCTTCTGTGACTGTTACTTCTGTGATTTATTTTCAAATATTTCTTTTGCTCTTCAAATTAGCTTAGTTTGGAGATAAGGGTTTATCTTCTAATCAAAACGATCTCAAATGTATTGATTTGAGGGAGGTTTCAATAGGAAACCGTTAATTATGTCCTAAAGAGTTGTTTTTTTAACACCCACGATTTAATTGATTATTTCCTTGCTGGGTAAGTAAGTGGGCGTTGGCCGTCCGTTCAGCAGCTATCTTTGTCACTTAGATTGATGAGCCAATTTCCTACTCTTTATGCAAAAGAGAAAAGATTAAACGCAATTAGAAATGACATGAACATTCAACCAAGGTTAGGCAAATAGCTGATTTCTGCGCCGATTCCCCATGAGCCTAGCTTAACGCCGCAGATGCAGCGGAAGCTGTCTTCCGGTTCCGCTTTTAAGGGTCATGCGCGTTGCGCGGTCTTTTTATCGCTAGTCCACAGTCTCTACCCAGAATGCATATCGCGACCTACTTTATAGAACCTCCTGGGTGCTGGCGATCCCTTCTTTATTGCTGTTACTCGTCGGGAACCGGCGGAGCCGACGTCACGGCGCCACCTCTCGGCAGACGCTGACAGCTCGCTCGTCCATCTTTATTCTCTGAAGACCTGATTCTTCGCTTTATTCCCCTGAGTCTGTACTTAGCGTTCTACTAATACTTGTTATTGCCTTGGGGCTGCATGAGAAGTATTGATCGTTAAAAAAGACGAGCATACATACATGTATGTAGAGATAAGGTACTTTATTTAGGAAAAAAAACATTGAGAATTAAGTAAGCGCTTTATAGAAAGATAAGATGTAATTATGTGCAATTAAAGTGAAGCTCATACAGGATAACGTTTTTTTTCACTTGCAAGTCATTATAGCAGCGTGTTTTCCATACAGTATCTAACAGAATTCAATTCATACAAGACACTCAATAATAACATGCACAATCTGATAACCTCGAACTCTAATCAAATAATACAGCTATCTTTAATGAGAGGAAACCAGTAATGAATGGTGAATGAATGCAACGAATGACACCTTTCCCGCGCCCCCCACCCAATCCCTCCCCCCTGTAAAATAATGATGCATCCCTCTCTTGTCGTTGCCATGGCAGCTGTGTAGGGCCGTGGGCTACCAATCGGCCGCCGACAATCGTAACTTCCGGTTTCATGTTGTCAATGGCTCTGCGGCCATTGTAATTGTTACAAGCAGACGACATTCGGTAGTGTCTAGGACCCCACTTTCCCGCTCTTTACCTGTCAGCAGACGGCACTTGGACTAGATGGAGGAACGTGCGATGAATGTTTCTTCTAATTCTATTCTCCATCTCCACGTCCTTCACCACTTTAGCTTGGACCGTTTTTAATCGAGATGCTGCGAGGTGGGACATCCATTTTAAGTAGCTATTGAGGCTATTCGGAGGTCACAGTACTACATAAGGCAGTCTTATGAAACAAGATCAGTAATTATATCCACAAAAGAGATGCATTAGGTAGAACAGTGTAGAACTCGATAAACGCCGATGAAATTATCAATACTCATGGTATAAACAATTATTAATCAGAAGAATTATTCAACTGATGTGGCTATTGGTGATCAAGATCAGATGATGGGCACAAGATGTGTGCAAATAAATTGCTTACAGGAGATTCAGAGCGTTTTTTTTTATGGCAAATAAAAAACGCTATAATTACTTTGGGGACCAGCCCGTGAAGATGATAACTAATAGGCATAGTCCTCCTGTTAATGCACATGCTGTGTACCAGGGGGCGCCTGTGTTCAGTAAGGTAAGGCTGTGCAACAGGCCGTCCATGAATTTATAAGTATGTGGCTTGATGCATGCAAGTAGTTCTCTTAAAAAGGGGGGAAAACTTGCTCTTTTGCTAGACCCAATGTAGGTACGCCTACATGTATTAAAAGTATTTCCGTTAATTAAGTGAAAGTTTACTTGATGATTTCTGATGCTACACATAATTGCCTTTTCTTAACTAACTTTCAGTCGCCACCTTAGCATTATCACATTTAAATCTTTATTTTGCAAAAGGGTTGAGCGTTAACGTTTAGTCTTGTTACTTGTATTTCAACTAATTTACCAAAATAGGGAAGCTCATGGCAGAGGGTTTAGAGAGATATTACAGGCTACGTTAATACCAATTCAAGTTAAGTCAATCTATTATAGAATGAAAGGCAAAAAATATAATGATTTCTGTCGAATATCTTTGTTTATTGAAAAATGCAGATGTTTATTTACTACAATTTTTCAATCATTGTAACATCACTGAAAACCAGGGTCAACCCTGAAGTGATATACTTAATAAACAATTTTTTTTAAACATATCTTCCCAAAAATGTACAGAGGTTTTCATAAACGTAACTAATAATTAAAAAACGACTTTCATGGCATTGATGTGGGATCCACTTTTAAAATATCAACTGATTATGTGCTAATGGTCGTACATCGAGATAAGCAGATAAATGAAATTGAAACTTTTATATCTATTATGAAAACATACCGACGATCAAATTAAAAGAGTAAACAGACAGCTAGCAGATTAATTTTGGTCATAGATCGTTGATCATGGTTGTTGATCACCTCTCACCAAACGCCGCAAGATGGCTAAGTTTGTGTAGACCCAGAGGTAGTTCTAAGAACCTCGGCCAGGGGGAACCACTGGGCCCGTTTTCTTACTGCTGCATGTATATGTATACACTTCTGGAGGAAAAAATCCATCGGTTTTTTAAATACAGGAAAGTGACCCAATAAATAACTCGGATTTTTTTTAGCACATTTTGAAATTAAAAAGGATTATATGTTATATCTGATTGATGAGTCGTATATTATTTTGACGGGAATTCTCTTCATAACGAATATTATCATTTTAGGAAAGGTTTAATTTGTTTTTTTTGTAACACTGCTGATGTAGTTTTTTTTGTAAAGCATTTCGATCTAAACTATGCGAAGATAAAGGTCTTAGTGTTTATCTGCCCATCGTAGACACTACTGTATACGTGCCACATTAAGATTGTGCCCGGATGGATGTCCTTCTATTCCCTGGCTTTCAAACACCGGTCACTTGTCAGACCCCGTTCCCTTTCCCTACCTCCCCGGCGCCGCCTGCCCCGCTGTCCAAAGAACTCCCGATTCGGACGCAATAAACATGTTATAGAGTAATTAGATCTCAGTCGGCGATAACATCATTGGAGAGTGGGATGGGCCACACGAGGCTCAGAAAACCAATCCCCCCCATTCTCCGTCCCCCCACCCCGCTCCCCCCACCTCCCCGCCACTGTCAACGTACGCAGACCCTCTTAGCCTAATTCCTAATGAGCCTAATATATAATGGGGCCCCCGCTGGGTGAAATTTATCTTGTCTGAGCGATGAAGTTAATAAACTGCGTCTTGACGAGGCCGGGCGTATCGGCCGGGCGCCGGCTTATGTGCCGCTTTGATGTGTTAAATTGGCGCGGAGTGGCAGGACTGCTCACAAAAAGATCCGCTCCCAATGACGCCGGGGAGCTGCTCAGAGCAGGGGGGGGGGGGCAAGCCGATCAAGGTCAAGGTCACACAGACAGAGACTTGGCCATGGGCCTTAGTTCGGGCTGTTGAGTATAACGACTCGGAGGGTGGGGGTATAGGACGGTCTGCTATTTTGTCTATATTGTGTGTTGATGTTGTTTGATAATAGAAAGACACATTTGGTGCGAGTGGAACTATAATGAAGTATAAGATAAAATTAAAGGTTTCACCTTAAATCTGAGAGTGTAAACTAAGATAAAGATTTGCGGAAGAAAGTTTGACTTTTTTAACAGTGTCTAGGTACATTATTTCTAGGTTACAATGTCAGTTTCATTGAGCCGTTGAAGAGGCGATGGTAGTTCTATAGTTTTAGTTTATACATTTTTGATTATATTGATATGTTGTAATCGTGTGCGATAACAGAGATCATGTAGAGTATTTCGAATTGAATAATATGCTTTAAAGTTTTGTTTTTTATTGGGCTGCAACAGAAATCTGACCCGTGACTTGAATCCCTGACGTAAATATGTATAAATTATAAAGTACGCAATTGGCTTTAAATTTCAAATAGTTGGCATTCACAGAGTACATTGGTAACTGTGTAGCTCATCACCGCAACATTGTAGGCCTATAGCACATACATAGGCACATAAAATGTATTAAATCTGCTTCAGAAAACTGTTATCTCACAGTTGTAATGTGATAAGTTAGACATTAAAATTGTCTTTGTTTGACTCAGATTACCTATGTATGTTTCAAGCTGTAAGAATGATGAAATGATAGACCTGTCACGGTGTGAAATTGACGCATTAACGTAGTAATATCTATGCTAATGTCCATACATCAATATTCAATTGCAATGCATTATACCAGCAGCAACAGATGATCCTGGTAATATAGCTCATATTGATGATAAAGCCCTACGGTGTTTCTTTATTTTGCATTATAGGAATACTCCGCCCACGAAGCCCCCTTATTATAAACTTCTTGGGACGCGCGGATAAAAATGAAATTAAAGGATGACGCATGCATGTAACCTTCTGAAACCTTTCTGGCTACCCTACCATGCATCCCGCCTGGATTCCTTATTCCCCAACAACCTGCCTTCTCTTTTACAGTACACAGCTTGGCTTCACTGAGGTCACACTTGGCTTTCCTTCATGACCTTAATATGGCTTCTTAAAGACGACCCACCTGGCCTAACGAAGACCTCATTCAGCCTCAGTATAATGCCACTTTTTCTAGTACCGCACCTTGCATCCCCAACTTGCCTTCTCAAGCATCTTGCCTTGCATTCTCAGCACTCTACCTGGCTCTATCTCCTATCCCTCCACCTAACTTAGTCCTCGTGAGCATCTCTTCACCCTGTTTCTAACTGGCGTCACCCTTCCCGGCTTCCCGTCATCCCCCATGACTAACCCGTCAATTGTACCTGACTTTTCCATAACTCTTAGGCGGCTTTCTTAAGACCTTTTTATGTTTCCTTGTGACCCTCCCGCTTCCCACCAAGTTGGTTTCCCCACTTCTCTACCTGGCTTCCCAAATTCCCCACCTGACATACCCTTTACTCTACCTAGCTTCCCAACTTACCTACCAGGCTCCCAACTTCCCTCCCTGGCTACCACACTTCTAAATCTGGCTTCCCAACTTCCTTACATGACTTCTCCAGTTCCCTACTTGGCTCCTCCATTTCCCTACCTGGCTTCTCTACTTCCCTACCTGGCTCCTCTGTTCCCTATCTGGCTTCTTTACTTCCCTAACCAGCTGTCACACTTTCCTACCTTGCTTCTACATTTCCACACCTTGCTTCCCCCCTCCTCCCCCTGGCTTCCCAACTTCCCTATACCTGGCTGCCACACTTTCCCACCTGGCTTCCCCCTTTCCTTATAATTATGGCTTCTCCAGCTCCCTACCTGGCTTCTCAATTTCCCTACCTGGCTCCTCCATTTCCCTACTTGGCTCCTTCATTCCCTACCTGCTTCCCAACTTCCCTACCTGGCTTCCCTGTTCCCTATCTGGCTTCCCATTGTCCCTATCTAGCTTCCCCACTCAACAGCCTGGCTTCCCCACATAACTGCCTGGCTTCTCTGGTTCCCTACCTTGCTTCTCCATTTCCCACCTGGCTTCCAGTTCCCTACCTGGCTTCCCCACTTCCCTCCCTGGCTTTCCTACCACCCCGTCAAACTCCCGTCACACTCCGCATGTTTTCAGCGGCCGCCATTCCTTAAGGGGGGTTACCGGGCCCGCTCCACCCAAATCCGGTCTGCCTGTCCCCAGTCTTCCTCCCCCTCCGGCTGGACCACCTCCCGGGCGCGGTGCCCGTCCCTCGTCGTCGGTCATTGCCCGGGATCGATGCTCGCCTGGTGCCGGGCGGCAGGAGAAGGCGGCGGCCGTATCAACAAGTGAGAGGTATGGGCCGAGCCGACAGCGGCGGCGACGGCGGCGATGGGCGTGCGATAGGCAGCGTCGTGCCTCCCTGATCAAAGGGGCGCCCCGCCGCCGCCCTGCCCGCCTCATGTTTCATAATGGCCTGCGATCGGCGGTCGTCGATCGCCATGAACATATATACATGTATGCAGTCTATAGCTGCTTATTGCTGTTAAGGAAGAGAGAAGGGTACTCCCTCTTTGCGTGCCCCCCCCCCCCCCCAACCTTCGCTAGGGGGAAACGGGAGTTTGGAGAGGGGGTCCACACATTATCGATTTAGTACTCAAAGATGTGCATTAGTGCATATGCGCACAACGTTTTTGTTTCTCTGTATTTTTAAGTCCCCATCAAAAGGCGGGGTCGTCAAGGCCCCCTGGACCCTCCCCCCTTGATCCGCCCCTGCCCCCCGACGCCCTCAGAACACCCCACCCAACCCACAACCTCCTTCGTGACACACCATCCCCAGCAGACGACAAGGTCAAGTTTACGACTCTCACTTGTTGCCGGCGCCCCCCTCATTGCGCCTACGACCCCCCAGTCGGCAGACGCGCCACCGGAAGTGTTATTATGACCGTGGAGGATGGAGTCAGTCGGGCGCGGGAGGGTCGCTAGGCGGCGCCTCAATCTGTCCAGAAATCATCCCGCCATCGACGTCCGGCAGGTCGGGGCGGGAGCGACGCGCCGGAGACGACGATAGACGTCGCCACGCGTTTGCCGCCAATGCCTCAAACTGAGAACGACTCCCCGTCGGAAATCGATCATAAGCCTAAAGTGGCCGGCATGGCGTGATGCGGTGTGCTGCACTGCATCAGCCTATTTTGTCGACCTCATCAATTCCTTATTCCTATACTGTAACATTAGAATAACTTTTCCACTATACCCGAGACACACACGCGTCATCTCCTGAACTGTTTGCAATGGGAGAATGAAGCATTTGGAAGTATAGGTACATGTATTGTGTCATTCTAGAAGAAGTTCATTCAAAAAGACTCATGGAGGGCATTTTTACTTCCGCCAATCTCTTTGGTATCATAAAAGATAACGATATTCATAAATGAAATAGCCTACACCGTACAGGAGTCATCCAACATGCTCGCATTACATTTTTGTGAAGACCTTTATAAAGATCCCTTTTAAGCACAATATTGAACAGATTTTCGCCTGAAGTCGTTTTGTTCTGAGAAAGTTTCCATACTTTACATTATCAATTATAATCTCGAGATAAATGCTTCTCGCATTGAGACATCTATGGTCTGACGTTGGCGCGTCCGCAGTTATAACTCCGTATGCGAAAGTGCAATTAAACATGAAATAACCCTGTATCTGAAATCGAAGTGCAACTTAACAGAGACATATAGGACGTGAACAGCAGTCTGACACCACTATACAGCTGATATATACCATTTACAATCTCATCGAGGAGGCGGTTGGAAAAATAATGGACGGTGTGGTGTAGGGGGCGGTAAACTGGTAAAACCAAAATATCTGCTGACGTGTTTCACCTACCACATGAGGCCCAATCCGGGGAGGTGTGCGACAAATTCAATGAATGGCAACAGAGAAAATATCAAACATGTATCTGTTCCTATCCTTTCCTTCAGGTTCTTGGAGAGATTTGAGAATTCGAAATAATTAGGTTTAATCGCAAAGGACATTTTCTTAAATATAGTCTGAAGGGTGGTTTTTTTCTATTATGCAAGCCTAAGATAATTGTTTCTATTAGATTTTTTTTTCTTTCACGAGAAGGTATTTTGGTGGATTCGTGTGATAGATAATATACACAGGGTGAAGTAGTCCTTCTCGAACCTAGCTAAATTGTGTACCTAGCGGAGAAGGACGGAACTGCAGCCTAAGGACGAAGGGGCCTCGAGCCCATGCACCGTGCCGGCGCTTCATGCTGCGCGCGCATGCCGGAAGTGGCGGTGTATCGGCTGTCTATAGCCTTCGGATGTTTTAACTGCATCTTCACGGCAGGATTAATGATGTCTTAAGCCGAAGGGGACACTAGTGACTACAGTAAAGAGTGGGGTAGGTGGTGTGGATTAGATGGATAAGAATGGACTAATAATGAAAATATAAGACAAGAGAAAATGCTAATCTTTATATAGATTTCTTGATTGGGTTAATTTTTTAAAGTAATTTAGTTCTAAAAGTTGTAAGAAAAACCAATTTTTTTCTCCTTATCTATGGATAAGATGAATATGCATACATGCGAGTCTGTGCTTTTTTATGATTACCTATTAAAAGAACGCAAACCATTATGTTAGTTCTGCCATCAACCATAGCTATGATTCATAGTCCGCCCCCCACACACACACGATTCTAGGACAATCACCCCTGGGACAACTACCCCTGGAACAACTACCCCTGGGACAACTACCCCTGGGACAACTACCCCCTAGGACTATTACCCCCTAGGACTATTACCCACTAGGACTATTACCCCCATAGGACAACTACCCCTGGGACAACTACCCCTTAGGACAATTACCCCTATAAGTAGGACAACTACCCCTATAGGACAATTACCCCTATAGGTAGGACAATTACCCCTATAGGTAGGACAATTACCCCTTTAGGACAACTACCCCCATTGGTAGGACAACTACCCCCATTAGTAGGACAACTACCCCCATTGGTAGGACAACTACCCCCATTGGTAGGACCTGCCCTTGGTGTTCAGGGCTGGGCAAAGGAGGGGTAGGCCTACCAATGGGTGTAGTTGTTCTATCAAGGGGGGTAGTTGTCCTACTAAAGGGGGTAATTGTCCTATCAAGGGGGGGTAGTTGTCCTATCTATGGGGGTAGTTGTCCTATCAAGGGGGGTAGTTGTCCTACCAATAGGGGTAGTTGTCCTACCAATGGGGGTAGTTGTCCTATCAAGGGGGGTAGTTGTCCTATCAATAGGGGTAGTTGTCCTATCAATGGGGGTAGTTGTCCTATCAAGGGGGGTAGTTGTCCTACCAATGGGGGTAGTTGTCCTATCATAGGGGTAGTTGTCCTACCATTGGGGGTAGTTGTCCTATCTATAGGGGTAATTGTCCTAAAGGGGTAATTTTCCTATATATAGGGGTAGTTGTCCTATCTAAAAGGGTAGTTGTCCTATAGGGGTAGTTGTCCTATGGGGGTAGTTGTCCATTGTCCTAAGGGGTAGTTGTCCTAAGGGGTAGTTGTCCCAGGGGTAGTTGTCCTATGGGGTAATAGTCCTAGGGGGTAATAGTCCTAAGGGGTAGTTGTCCTAGGGGGTAGTTGTCCCCAGGGTAGTTGTCCCAGGGGTAGTTGTCCTAGGGGTAGTTGTCCCAGGGGTAGTTGTCCTGTCACCACACACGCACACACCTTGGTATTTCTAGGGCAATCCAAACAGTGCTGGGTGCCCACAGGTGCCTGTGAATTTTCCATACAGGAGGCGAGCATTAAGGGTATAGTGTGACATACCGAGAATGGTTAACCTTTAACGAGAAGATTTGGGGATTGGCTATAAAAAAGTAGATGTATTCAATATGTTGGTCCTGCCAGTTCAGAACTATCACTTTAGCATTTTTCAAGTTTCCATGAATTAGTAAGTTGTATTGTTTTTTAGCCTTTGTCATATTCAAATATAAATTGATTAGAAGATGCCCGTCCGAATGTTTCACATACAAACTAAATCAAAATAATTACGTTTTAACCAATATCACCAAAAATGCTGATTGAGAGTTTTGGAGTATGCATTTACCCCTAAAGCAGACTAGCCATCACTCAACTTGGGAAAGAGAAAGCCTTCCTATTTCAAACATACAGAGAGAATAAATTATTGGCATAATTCAAGATTCAAAGCTTTATAACTAAAACCGGTCTATACAACATGGCATAGACATATCAGAAGGTCCCCTCTGGGGCGCACCCCCACATTTGTCATACATTGCCTTGAAGTAATAAATGTCTATCCCAGGAGTCAAAGAAGAAATGCAATCAGGCTTGGGCAAAGCCAACTCATTTTCCAACAAGTATATGAACCGGAATCAAACTGCCCATGTCTCACCCATGACCCGACAGGGTCAAGGCCAGCATATCAAAGGTCAAAGGTTAAGAGTATCAGATAAAACTGGGTCACCTGGGGACTTTGTAGGCTGGTGGCCGGCAGGCGGTTAGTCACTGCCTGGGGCTCGCCGGGGACAAGTGTCTGTGGGCTGGAGGGGTTTATCTTGGTGTGCCAGAATCCAACATGGCGGCTGATGGCTTTAGGGTAGTCAGCGTCTCATCGCCGTGAAGGGGGGCCTGGTGACGGGTGGAGGCAGGGAGGAGGGTCCGGGGAGATGGGGTGATCAGCACCAGACAGCGGGGGACAGGGGACTAACTGACACATGGGGCAGCTCGTTTGGTCACGACTTACTAATAGACTCATCGCCTCACTCATTATTTCCTAGAACCAAATGACATAATTCAAGTTTACTGTATAATGGGGGGTCAATCGAGTTTCACTTTGCATCAATACGGCACACTCCGGTTATTTTGTTCATTGCTACTACCGACAGGGATGCTGATGATCATTGGATTGTTTTAGACAACCCTTAAGGGCCAACAACCCACTCATTGTTTTATCCTTTCCGACAAATATTCAATGCTCTTTAACTAACCAATCCATGGATATGTTTTGATTTGCTAAAGATAGAAATTAAATTTTAAAAAGACACTCTATTTACATCTGTTTAAATAAAGGGGGAAAAGTTCTCCTCGTGAGGGAATGATAAGGGAATCATATTGTAGAGATCTATAATTCTAAAACGATTTCCATTAAGGAAGAATAACAATTTTTCGAATGTTGTGAGACAGATGGCTCTAGACTTAATTGGTTCTTGGAAAACATGCTGGGAAATTTTAGAAATATTCTATTAATGGCAATAGCGTATTACAAATGTGAGATGCACGCAACATCGGGAACATGCGGCATTGTCATTTCAAAATTGACATGCGACATCGGGATGAGCCCTCTTACATATATTTATATGTATAAGTATGTCACATAATACGTTTTCTTTGATAAGCGTGATAGTATCTAACAGAATTGATCATGATAACGTTGGTATACTGAAATATCTTTGTTTTATGCAGATAGACTGTAAGCGAGACTAATGGGAAGATTACCAAGAACGGTACCTCTCGATGTCAAGAAACCAGGGCTGATCAATGTTAAACGTCATTGCATGTAAAGTCGTCGTCTGACCAGGATGATGACTGCAGAAGCACCTACTTCTCGCCCATCCCCAACAAATACTATCCTCCCACAACAAGTACTTCATTGCCCTCCTTTCCTTGCTTATTGCAACAACACATGTTACAGATGTTATTCTTGGTGACAGTGCAATGTGACCTAAAGTTAAGGATCGACCACTGTTTAACGTCTCCTTAGTTCGCACAACTTTGTCACCAACACTCTTATTCTTAATTCAAAGTGGTACAGGACTTAAGGGGGCGTTTCACACTGGTCATAATTCTAAGATCGTATTATCAGTTAAGATATTTGGACTTTTTCAAGGTTGTATTTCTGACTTATGATCATATATTTCTATTATTAACCATAGATTTAAGACTACTGACTTTTAAAATGGCTTATCTTAAACTTTGAGATGTGAGATTGTCCTAGTGTGAAACTCGCCCATATGCACTGAAGGGATAGGGACCATTTCGCAAGGGCGTGAGCACTAGGCTCGCTGTACTGTAGTGTTTTCAGTAGATTATCTTATACATAACTATATGCATTACTAAAAAGCTATTTGGGAATCCTTACTACAATACGGATTATGCAAAGGTAGAGTTATGATGACTGCATTATGCCTGGAAATGAAAATTTATTTCGTACTTTATTATAGATATATCATTTGATACTGAATAAATTACCCTTTGCAGATGTGTAGATGACATTTGCATAGATGGATTCAGATCTTAGGTATTCAACTACTCAGTCAGGCCGGTAGCCAGGGGGGGTTCGGGGGGTTCGTACGAACCCCCCCCCCCCCCTCCCCTTGGAAGATTTTTTTCTTTAATTTTTAATGTAAAATATGACACTAAATCCAAAAAATTTTTTTTTTTTCAAAAAACGAACCCCCCCTGGAAAAACGAACCCCCCTCTAAGAAAAGCTGGTTACGGGCCTGTCAGTGCATGGTTACTGAATGGGTACGTCACTTGCAACCATCTGTCCAGAAATATTTCTATTAAACTATCAATACCCAAAATATTATATATATAATCATATAAAGAAAGTAAGGATATTCATCATTAAGTATATGTTATATGCATATATCTGTATATATAGATGTGTGTGTATGCTCTATGTTCAATGTTCTGTGAGCTGGAAGTAGAAATGAGAAATACCCCTACCCTTAGATTATTTAAAGCAAAACAAAAAACATGGTTGAAAAATCTCTTATATAGAGATTAACTCTATCTATGACTGGATTGGTACTGCTTTTTACTAAGCCCTGTGCAATGTACGATCAAACATTATGACATGTTGTCTTTGGAAATACATTATAGACAATATGATTGTACTCTTGTCTCATTATGAGACATTAGTTTTGAGATTTATACATATAAAGACAGTTTAACATTGGCTGGTGTACTACGAAAACCGAATGCAAATTCGAGAATACCCAGGATAAATAAAATGAATTAAAAAAAATAAAAAAAATAAAAAAATGTTGTCCCTTTCTTTTCTCTTTCAACGATTCCAGCTGTACTTGACCAACCAGTCTGCACGAGACCCCTGCCTGCACCCAGACGTTCCTCCCAATGACGTGGTCAGTGGTCGTAACTTCTTTACCCCCGTCTCTACCGTGACGGACCCCATCACCGTCCCCACCGCCGCTATACTTCTATTTCAGAAACAAAGCTTTCCTCTTATCTCGACTTATCGGCGTGGAGCTGTCATGCAAACCTTGCTATCAAAACGAGGCAAATAGGAGCGGCCATTAGGGGTTCCCAGGGGAAAGGGGGCTGGGGCTAGAGACGGTCGTAGTGACGGTTTAGTAAAACTACTACTACTGCTACTGAGGGGGGGGGGGGGGGGGGGTCCTCTCTGAGCATTATAACCAATGTGAGGTGGGGGGGGGGGGGAGGTTCAGGAGAAATATTTTAAATGAGGAACATTTTACTTTGAAAAAAAAGTGAATTAAGTTTCTTTTATTGAAATTTTTATCAAAATTGAAAAAAAATAATAATGAGCTTGTCTATCCTTTTGTATATATTCGTGTGCTTCCAATTTCATCTTTTCTGCTCCCCAAAACAAAACAACCAACATGCCACAAGGAACATTCTCACGCTGATATAATTCGGGGTCATTATATCCCTCTGGTCTAGAGTATCCCCCCTACCCCCATCGACAGCAAAGTGGGAAATCTTGAATCAGGGAGGCGGTAGGGAGAGGGGCGTAACTGGACCTCACACATCATACGCTGTCACGGTGACGCCCCTATGGAGGATTTGGCGGAGGGTGTGTACTTTTCCTGTCTTGTTAAAGGATCCCTGATTTACGTCTTTGCTCAGGGGCCGAAAGGGCAATACTATCGATTTGTAACGTAAACCCGGCCATATCCTCGTCGAACTTGGACGCAACATGCGTGCAATGTTAGAGTGGGAATTTCAATATTTTGTTATTTCAATTATCCTGAATAATTGCATATACATGCAAATGATTTTCGTCTTTTTTTTTTAGCAAAAAAGCTTTTACCAATATGTGGAGAAATGTTGATTAGTACAGCTATTCTAAAGGCACAAGAACAGTATTGGTATCCTAGCTATACTCGGGTATTGAATTTAAACCATTGCAATCTCTTACAAAGGTATATCCTCATTTCATCTTTTGAACTATGCCGTCCTTTCTAAGGGTATTTTCTTCAATTTGTACCACCTTAGTTTATACACACAATCTAGACCTTTATTTGTCATCGGTGCCGGGAACCTAAGGTATGTAGACAACAAACCTAGCCCCTGAGTTGCACCAATCGACCAAGATATAGGACCATATCCTCATATATCGCCATGGCAAGAATGCAGAAAAATCGTCCACCACATTTAATGACCGCTACACTTGGCCATCTCTTGTCATAAAGACGAAGCACACCTTGTATTACCAGTTGGGATCGATGTATATAAATGTAGGGTTAAGGAAGCACATCGATGACTAACTATGACGGACTATAGGTCTTAGTTAGGGGTTAGCCATAATGCAATAGAATAGGCACATCATTTATACACGTGAAGAGGCTTGAGATTGGCCAAAAGGAAGAGCTGATATCGTTGTTATTGATGTAGCTAATTGTAGAATTCCATATCAGGCGTATTGAAATGTTTTGTGAGGCAATACCTAAACAAAATAATTATTTCAACGTAACCGTGACATCACCACGATGTAACCACAGCGACGCAGACTTGTTGCCACGTCACTATGGATAGTGGCTCCCACAACCGCCACTTTGCGTTCCAACCACCATCCAAGCAACAACTCCTACGATTTTTAATTTTAGAGTCGATGTAAACAGGAAGGATTAACAAATAATAATGGTATAGTTATGTCCAAACCAATCTAACTTGTTCTCATTGTTATCTAATGTTAGTTAACATATTCCAGTTATTATCGACAATCTAATAACCAGGTACATGTTGTAAAATTGTGCATTTTGTTGCGATTTTATTTGACAAGTAGTTACAGGAAAGCAAACTGAATAAAAGATTACATGTGCGATGATTAATTATGAAAGAAATTGTCAGTGGGTACCATGAAACAATGCACATCTTCTCACCAAATTGATTTATGTTATTTCTTTAGCCATACCTACATTTGACCTGAAAGCGGAGTTTATATGGGAACACTCAACATTTTAGGTTAGCATGCCATAGGTTCGTTAATCAGATGTGTCCCATTCATACAGTCAATTAGCCCATATACTATTACTCACGTGGTTTCCAGTTTTACAATCGGCATTTTTTCTTCTCGGAAACAACTGATAGTTCAGGAAAAGATGCATGCATCTATTGAAGATCTATTACATTTTCGTAATTATCTTTCTCAGAAGGAATTGGTAATTGATTCTTGAAATTGGACTAATACTGACGTTCGACTGTGAGTTTCTTGCAATTTAGATATACGGATTTGAATGAATTGCGAGGAACAATGACCAGTGAGCAAAAATTCAGGTTAACATTCTCAGATCTAATGAGATGATTGTTAAACCTTTCATCTTTTTAAATATATAAAATTTATATATTTAAAAAGATAAAAGAGCCTGAAACTCCCAGTCGAACGTCAGTATTAGTCCAATTTCAAGAATAAATTATTACCCATCAATTATTACCCATTGAATGTTGACAACATAATGTTGTCAACGTTGAATGGGTAAGGGGTAACTACATATTACAGACCTGTACATACTTATAGGTAAGGGGTAACTACATATTACAGACCTGTACATACTTATAGGAATCCACCTAATGTTCATCATTGCTGCGTGTGACTTCGCCAAAAGTAATAATATATGTGTGTTAAGACCTTTTTCTTTATGGTGTACATTGCATCTTCATGTACATGCATATTCTTCCATGTGCGTAACACACATATACTATAGATTTGACGTGGATGAGCAATGGGGTATACTATTGAATGAGGCTCCAACAATAATAATCTAGTCGTGATAGTACGTAGAATTAACAATAATGTGTTTCTGCTCCACTTTATATTCATGTCAATCTAATTTCTATGTCTGCTGTAATGTATTCAAATGATCAAGAACTATGTCCACAAGCTTAAGGATGTGTCAAGTAAAGGTATACTGAGGTTTGTTTGCTCTTAGATGGATTAAACGTTCATACCATACAGGACTCCATCCGTGTCAATTTGAGATGGACTGCTGATAAGACAATAAATGAAGACCATAATTTACTGCGAACAACAGAACCTTAGGGACAGGCTATCGCACTAACCAGCTAACGTACCCGTAACAGCACGTGGACGCAAAATGACAGTTATGGGATAAAACACTAATGGATAATGTGACAGAAGTCATAACTATATTGGGTCTACACAGTTAGGTGGACTATTCTACATCAAGGTGAAACACATAGATACGAGAAGAAAACGCCACACATGCCTGTTGAAGCATCTTTGCCTGTAACATTGGTTGTTTAACAGAGGATACACCGGTCGAGGAACCTGCACATTATAAGTTTTCTCTCTAAATTCTAAACAATATTTGTAGCACAGAGGTGAGATGGCACCAGTCTGCAAAATGATAACTGTGAACAGACAGAAGACACTTTGCGTCGACTGGCCCAAAGTGGACGTCACTCAGTCGGCAGTCAGACACAACCAAGTCACTCCGTCCTCTTTGTCTGAGACGAGTAGCCCGCCCCTACCGGCACTAATGTACGCACCTTCCCATCACGTGGGCTGTCACGTGACATCAACGTCACGTGACAGCCGGACGCATGCGCGTGTCGACTCTCCGCTGGTCCCAGTCAGGACATTGGGCTGCAAACCTGATTACCTTAGTTACATGTCAAGCACCGCCCGGCAACAAGCAGCTGGCCGGACAGCTAAGGGACGCCGGCTACTAGTGCCCGGGTTCAGTGCGCACGCGCGGACGGTCGTCAATGGATGACACAATCAAGAATGTCGTCTGCTGGCTGTGGGGAGGCAAAGGGAATGTCATTGCGCACGCCCGGAACCACCTATACCCTGCACCCGCACCCAGTGGACAGGGCCCCATTTAATCATTCCCTGGCCGCCATCCATGACCGCTTTCTCCATTTTAAGCCAACTCCAGGGCGTTATGTTCCCGCCAAGACGATGATAAGATTGTCGGAGGGCGTGGGGTTGTTGCTGGGTTCGTCGTGGGTCCGTTGGGGTCGCCGACAGTGTCTGTAGTTTGTCGGCAGGGTTGGCCGTTCCCACATTATCGGCGCAACCCACAGTGTCCAAGTATTCCTCTGTGAACTCACTCGCGGTAAAAGTGAGATTTGGCGATTTCATCTGGACGACAGAGGGGCGATGCACACGGAGGAAGTGTTTTCAATTATTGATGACAAGATGAGTTAGCGTTAACACGTCTGCGGTGACAGACCGAATCACGGACTTCTTTGGGGAAGACTTTCCTTATGGCCCAGGTTGTGTAATTACAGACCTGAAGGCTCCAATTCAGACGTTAACGTGTCCTAGGCTTACTTAGCCAAGTTAGAAATTCGCAAAACAGGTCGAGGCGCAAACTAACATAATTGTATTCAACTATAGATTATATATTTATTTACAATAATGTAAAAATTGAAATGAAATTTGATATCAAATCTATGTATGGTTGCCATAGCTATACCCTATGTTATAAAAAACCCATAATCATGTGATAGTATATATATATATATATATATATATATATATATTCATGTACATTAATATTCACATAGAGTGCTGTTTGCGACATAGAACCGGTCATCTATATTATGCCCAGTCGTATATGAAAGTGTCCGTTTTTGCAGGTTCACCATTTTCCATTCAGCAGCGAACATGTAGTGTTTTTATATAAAAGTCTCTGTTCATCTAGAAAAAGGAGGCAAGTATAATTGTAGCTAACAATTGATCTACTTTCTCAAGTATCACATATGTTATCCTTCCTCCCAAACCCAATCTTCTTAGTAAATTGGTCACTAATCATATTACACCTTTATGTATAAGCAGCCTACACCTGCCGTTGAAACAATCTTTTGTCACTCAAATTCATAGATCGGTAGAATATGCTATTTCCCAAATGTAAGTCATCGGCACCCTTCAAATTCTAATCTCCAGATTCCCCATTAATAAAGCATCTTCTGTTTTTTTCTGATTTAAAGTTAATCTACTTGCTGAACACTAGTCGGGGATTCCCGGCCTCTAATTGGTGGGATGGTCGCCCACCACTACTTGCTAATCACAAGCCACTACTGCAGGCACTCTGAGATGGCGCTGGTTAGATAGGCAATTTCTCGGTCAGTAGGACAGCCCCCAGGTCATACAGGTTTCTTGAATAGCTTCACAGTATCCTTGAATAGAATGGCTTTCCATTAGTCAGATAGAATAAAGCGGCACTTTTTAAGATTCGTCAAGCACACAGCAGAAGCTTCCTCCTGGTGAACAATTTCTAAAGTAAGTCACCGATACTCATTGATGTCAGTTTCAGTTTTATAATTTTCAACTCATCATAAAACTTGTATAGTCTATTAGTCACAAAGCTACGGGCACATTTTATCATCGACATACCTCTATTGCCAGGATTATTGTGGATAACTGTACACTTTACAGCTATCAACCTTGGTGAAAAGTGTGAGGAAAAGACTTTGACAATACGTGCTGTATTTCTGTTATCTGGTTATCATAACAAAATGTTACCAAAAGGTAGGAGAAGCCTAATGTAGGAATAACATACACAATTAGAAGAGTTCGACCTAGATCGATACTTCAAAACAGGTTGTTTGCTCATGGCAGTCCCAAAATTGTATGTGAATCGACATGCATGGAAAGAAGTGTAAAAATTGAAATATTATTAAAATGGGCACAAAAGTTGGGGTTCCAATCAAGCGCTAATCGAGATGTATCTGAATATTGTAAAATCTTTATATATATTACAATATTTTCTCTCTATTTGGTACATAATTATGAATTTAGTTGTTTGACACCCTTTCACGAGAATTGTACATATTGATATAATAGTTAATGAATGGGTTGCCATGCAAAAATTAGATCTCAATTCAAAATGTGAGGTAGTGCTACTGGCAAAGGAAAAGCCAGCAAAGTCAATATGTCTAGAAACGTGAGGGAACTACAGAAGAAGCCCGACCTGTTTGAGAGACAATATTTTTCCAAAAATATTCCACTAATTTAAAGACAGTCTGCATCCGCCGCTGTATTTAAACCTCATCATTTCATAAGACTGAGAATTAGCATCCTTCTCCTTAGCTAATATCAGTGGAATAATTCTTATTTTGCAGCAGTTCTATGCCTTATTTACCGCCTCATCATATCATACCGTGGAATGATGACAGTTAAAATGGCATACATTGACGAACATGCCTGTGAAATCGTGCTTTTATTCCAAACAATTAGAATGCACATCCTTGAATGAGAGAACACATTTAAAGGTAGTTACTCAGCATCAGAATAGTAACGTCGCGGTACGCAGAAGGGAGAAGATTTCTGGAAATTTGGCTTTAAAGTGTCTCAACAAAAGTAATATATCTTTTTGGCCCCAGCCCAAGGCTTTAATCATTGATGCACTTGGTGAAGTATTTTACTTGTCTTTTTCTGTCCTGGAGAGTTTGAAGAGTGTCTTCAGAAACGTTTGTAATTCGGTTTAATTGCAACTTGCTGTCAGAGGACATTCCTATGCTTAAGCTGGATTATGCCTGTATTGAATCATGCTTTTACTACGAGAAAATTGAACCGATCAGAAAAAGCTTATTGATTTAAAGACGAAATGGTTGTTATATGAGGTTTGCCTTCTTAAAGGTGACAGAAAGGTTGACATTTGAAATGCGTATTGTAGTTATAAATTGTTTATAATGCTCCCAAATGTATGTTTACAGAGAGTGTTTTAAGGAGACGAAAATTTTAATTTTGGTAGCACAATGGAATCAAGTGAAATGGAAAAATAAGATCAAATCAAATTATATTAAATAAATTCTTTATCTATGAGTGTGAAAATGATAGGAAGGTAGATTGCTGACTATTTTGACACTGACACAATCCCTGTGATGGTGCCTCCAGTAGAGTATTACTCGAAACATTGACATTTCTCTAGAAGTGGCTACTAAAATTAGTTTAAACTTTCTGCATAGATCTATAGATCTTTTCCCTTCCATTAATTGAAACGTCAACAAAATTTCTCTCATGGAGAAAATTAAACTAAGCTGGATATACTTCGCTGAATTATGTGGTAGGAGAGGATAAAACTATTTACCTCTCCTAATATATGATTATGTGTTATGTGTTCCTATTGTCTCCTATCACATAATTACATGCAAGTCTATTTGGTTGTTCGGTCTGTCTCAAAGTATCACCCAATGACTAGCAGAAGGAAGCAATGCAGAGGAAGCCATCCCAAACTTATAAAACATAACAATATCAGGATTTTGGCTAATATGACATGTCTGGACAAGCTTTAAGACAAGAACCCTTCCCAGCCAAGGTGCAACATAACAGTCACATTATGCAGCCATACCTTTTTGGTTTGACTGTTACTTACTAAAAAGTCACGTAACCTGGTAACTGTTACTTTATTTTTCTTGGAGGTTGAGACCTAACCAAAACAGAATGTTATCATCATTTTCTGGTGAGGTTAGGTCAAGATCAAACAGATTGTCATTGTAATGTCAGAACAGTTGGTTGCAGCAACGTCAATGTTGGGAGTCATCAAAAGAATGTCACTGCAACCTAATCGATCCAGAACGTTGCTGCAACATTATTAGAACGTCATATCCTTGGCTGGGCTTTTGGTATTGCTTCAAGCGTGTATCAGACAACAAGCAAGTGATATAATCAGTTTTGGCAGCAAGTGTGAAGTCTAAAATACTAGTTCCCATAGCAACAGATAATCCAGTAGGTCACTTAATATGATGATTTTTGCAGAAATATTTGACAGCGAGATGCATAGAAGCGTTTTCGAATGAAACATAGTTTTTTGTGTCTAATTTTGTCGCATAAAATTGTTTCCCTTGTTATTCCGCATATTTTCATAAAGTATTACCATTGTTATGTATAATTATATTCAGGTTAGTATCAAACAGACTGTCTAGTCTGATAAAGCCTAGCTGATACGTAATGATAGGGGTTATTACGATAAAGATTACAGAAACATGAGAAGAAAATCGGGAGAGAATTTCGTAGAATATAATGTAAACTTTAACGAGATTATACAGTGCCAGAAACTTTGTTGGGACCGGTAAACTAGGTTCTTGGGAGCTGTCAGGACTACAGTAGAGCTATAATAAGATATTACTGTAACAAAGTCAAAAGTAATTGTTTGTGTTAGTAAATGGGCCTTTAAGGGGGGCTTCATACTTGCAGTCAGAAGTTTCATAATTACATTGACCTTAAGCCATATGATAGTAAGAATAGCCTAAAGACCTATTTCCATCAAATAACCTGAGCTGACGAGCATGACAGACGGCCGAGGATTATGTAACCAGTGATTTTCAGAGGTCAAGTTGTTCAGTAGAGACATACGAAATGAGGACTGAGCAACTTGAAGTGACTGCAAACAACAGTAAACAACTGCTCATTATAGATCTAGCTTCCGGATTTTCTTAAAACCTTCGAAAATGCAAGTTATACCTCTATGTGCCCCCCACTAGAAAAAAAAGCTGATAAAATAAATAAACAAACAAAATCC
The DNA here is from genome assembly GCA_936440205.1 of Lepidonotus clava. Classification (NCBI taxonomy): domain Eukaryota; kingdom Metazoa; phylum Annelida; class Polychaeta; order Phyllodocida; family Polynoidae; genus Lepidonotus; species Lepidonotus clava. The sequence continues at coordinate 39,071,599 of OW387141.1, forward strand.
TAGGTCACAATGAAAACCTTTCAGTTTAAAGGCAATCACCCTATTTTCTAGATACCCCAAATTTTAAAGTCCTATAGGCCTATTTATGCTGAAAATTGGGTGCAGAATAATATTATATTTTCTGAAATTGTGTCCAACTTCTCCCAAACCATGCATAAGGACATTAAGGAAGCATATTAGAATTGTCAGAACTGTCATCTGATAAACAAAATCAAAATAATGCTTTTTCAAGTTAGCGATTCCGACACCACAACGAATTCCATGTTAGATTCATGGGGCTAATGGGGCTTGGATCATCTCTGAATCTTCCTTTCTCATCAGGATGCTTAATAATTATTGTTTATGTTCACTTCAATCACAGATGGATCTCGTCGCTATTAGACTTTGGCTTTGATAACAATTTGTACCATACAAATTTGAATTCAAGACTCACTTCATATTGAGCATTGTTTACATATTCAGTTAACGGTTCTCATTCCTAGTATGAGCCTGCTTTTTGTATTCCAATTTTCTATTTTATGCACATGTATCGTCGGAAGACCAGGATCGACCCCGATGGCATTTGATAAATTAGAAATAATCATTCAATCATATAAATATATAAATATATATATATATATATTTATATATATATATATATATATCATCTAGCGCATAAGAAATAGCATGGATCACTTGAACTGGTAGAGTCATACATTGTATATGTAATAAATGGATACACAATAACATATCTATGGAAGGAAATGTAGTCCAAAATTCTCTGGGGGGTCTTTGGCACAGTAGACGAGTCTGGCATAGTGAAGTGTTTAATGCTTAAGAGCCCCAATATTTTAACGGCTACATTCTAATTGCCCGATTGCCCCTATGCAGTCCAGACTATGTTGACATTTGAACTTTTACGGATTTATCAAAGGAAAAGCTATAGCTACCTGTGAGGAGGTGTTGATACAACAACGGCCCACGCCTCAATAACATGAAAACACCTCCTACACATTAATGCGTGAGCTCCCAAAGCAGTGCCGCAATGGGTAATGGTTCTAATCTGGACCCACTTAGTAAATGTTATGATATTATTTTTAGGTTTGCACGGTTGTAATGCACGGTTGTATAGACTGAATGAGGACCATCTAAACCCGGTCTGATGAACTGAAGAACGTCAATATCTTTTACAAACATTAAGTGCAATAGGATAGGGTAAACTTGGAAATCATATCCAGAGATTTGACATGGGAGTCGAGCCATAGATTATACCATAGCATTTTTCTTTTCGACTGTTTCTGCATATAAAATCCCTGTTGGGAGCCATATGACTAAAGGCTGATTACCACTTGCCAAATTTGCTCCCAGTTTCAAGTATTGACATTTGAAATTTTGGTTAATCATAGACATGTTATCTGGTTATATATCAGTGAAGCGGGGTTTAAATTTTCTTTCAAATGATGTGTAGGATGTATGGTCCTTTGTCATATTTCTTGGTTGCAATATTGTTTAGGAGACATAGAAAATTTTTTCACAGTCCCAAGGTCCTTCCAGTGGTGGGGGTAATGGCAGACTGACTCCACCTGTAACTAGGTCATGATGTCATTTCCTGTGACCTATGACCCCTCCACCGGGTAACATCCTGTCTTCCTCTGTTGTACTGTTTATACTTGTATAATGTCTCTTTCATCTTCATTATACTTCCCATTAATGAAAATATTGTTCTAACATGATGTGATTGCACTTGTTAATGATTACTTGAACTATTGAAATGCATGGATAAAAATATGTATATATATATATAAATATAATGGTCCTCCCATGACCATATATTAGAAGACTTGTAAAAAGTTATAATGCATGAGGACTTCTCCTGACCTGAAACGCATAATATTGCATTTTCACTGCCTATGTTGTTGATGACTAATGGCTGTCATTAGGGACAGATAGAGTTATTTTAGTTAAACTAACGATCGCGAATGCTCATCTATACTTTTAGAATACTAAGCGATATGTAAAGGAAATTAACATGAATGCACCGCATGGAGCACTGTCTGAAGTTTATGATGGTATTATTTTGTTAAAATATGGACGCTTTGTGATGGTTAGAGGGCGATAGGCCTAATAGCCACACAGAGTATCTGCAAATTGAGTGCATTGTTAAAAGTACATACGGGTACCCACTCTAGTGTACAAATGCACCGATCCACGTGGGACGCCGGGCAAATGATCCATTTTGAACGGATATATCTGCGATCACACATATTTTCCTTAGGTAAAATCGATACCATGCACATCTGTGTAGTACAGCTCTAAAGTGAACACACAGGGCTGCAATCGTGTAGTCAGCAGGTAAATTGTTCGGTGGCTCTCACGCAGACATTCATATAGAAGTAGATACGGTAACTGGGTGAGCATTGTCTGTAGGATGGTAGCTAGATGAATATCACCCCCATGTTGGTGCAATGCTACAAATTACCATAGAAAAAAGTTGACAATGTTAACAATACCGTCCAGAAAGGTGACTCTCTGCTCCGAGAATTTAGGAATATACGCCACACGTTGTGACCAGTGCGCGTGCGCACGGGGAACGGAGCACGTGTATTTTGGCGCCCCCTAGGAGACGCGGGTGGAATAATGGCGCGCGTCTGACGGTGGGCGAAGAGCGGCGGAGACGGGCTACTACTCGTGGAGTTAGAACGGCTGGAGAGGGGATCTCCAGGGCCGTCTCGCTGTGTGTTTCCTAGGGACCCCGTCGGCGGCTCGTTGGACCAGCACCGGCCACCTCCAGGGTAATCCGGACGGCAGGAGCAGGGAGAAAAGACCCCCAAAAAAGTCGGGACTCAAGTGTCGTCAGTGTTTGTGCCTGTTTGTATCAGTTTCTAAACAGGGGGTGTTGGTAAAGTGCCGGTGGAGGGAGCGGTAGGAGGAAGGGGCGAGCGGGTGCAGGAGGAAAGGAGGCAAGAGTCCTCGCTACTTTTCTGCTGGTGTCCAAAGCCGTAGCGTCACCTCCGACCCAGTGTCGCCGGCTGAGACGCCCAAAACGACGCCGGCGACGCCGACGACGGCGACGACGACGGCGGTGGAAGTGACGGCAGCGGCAACGGCGATTGATCGGTCGACGACCGTGGCCACTACTGCCGGGACAGTAGGTTAGCAGGCCAGCCGGGATATCTGCGTATCCTACGCCCTGGACATGGGATGTACGTCGCAAGATGAAAGATTGTGTTGTCTTTTTCATCAAGTTTTGCTTTCTCGCAGGCCTTCTAGGTAAGTTAAAGATTTTTTATTGTGTCGCTCAAACTTTTTTTTCTTTGTGGCGTCATTTTTTTACTTAAACTTTTCTACGCATTTCAGGCAGTTTTACCAAGCAACAAAGAGCGAACCGGGCTATAACTATGCCCTATCCCACGGTGGAACGGAAAGCCGCCGGGTATAGTACAGCAAAGGGGAAATAGAAAAGTTGTAGTTAATTAGGGAGGCGGTCTAAGCAGATAAGCACTGAACGCCAGTGTTTTATTTTTTCTAGTTGCAACATGTTCTGTGGGCAATAACAGCGGGAAGTCTGGTCGGTATGTACACATGTGGATGTTGGGGAGGAAGGTGGAGAATAGTTAGATACCGGCCATTCTGCCGGTATACTATGTGTTGGGGGGGGGGGGGAGGGGGGGGGGGTCGACGCTCTCCGTTCCTCCACGGCGCCGACGGCACCAATACCCGGGCGGCGGGGTGCAGGAGGCGCGGGGGTCTCTCCCTATCCGCTAACTACCCTCCCCGGCCCTCTCCTCCAGGGCGGGCGGCCAGTCCCAGCAGGCCGACCAGGAGCAATCACCACTCGCTCCAGGAAGCCAACAACACATCACCTGCGTCCGGCCCGATCTACCTGTAATTGCATGCCCGCCCCGGGTCCCCTCCTACCTGCCCACCTACTTCACAGTGTTAAAACTACCTGAACCACTCTTGCTGATTTTTGAAGGAAAAAAAAGCTATTCCACGCACACCTGGTCGGCACGCAACCCCCAACCCAGGAGTGATACAGCTGCCAAATGCGCATCGACTAGCTTTTATCGCCATTATCAGTGCTGTTGTCATTATTACACAACCAAATCTGCCCGGGAGGCATCCTCCCCCCGGGCCTCGCGGGTTGGCCAGATCGTATTACATGGGTCATATTACGGAGGTAGGGATGGGCCTTCTCTATTCATGGCTCATCCATAGCAACCAGGCCTAGACCCGGCCCCTCCTCAGACCCAAGTATTAATTAGAGATACTCCACCGGGCCCTCGTCTTGTGGGGCGGACAGGTCCAGTCGGTGCCTTTCAGAGAAGTCACAATGGGGGAGGTGGACCTCTCCAGCTGTCTTATGCCAGTAATAGGGGTGCTGTCGTTTTTTCCTCTCACTAATAAGTGCAATCAACCAGATCTGGCTACAATAGGATGGGGACGTGTAGGGAGGAAGTTAGGACCAGTGAATATCACCAAAAGCCAGTAGCAGATCCATGGCAATTGCCTACGGAAATCACGATTTTAATACTACTTTTTAAATTATCTATAATTATACTTCTATTTGGGTATTAGGTGACGCAGCTTAACCGGTATCAAACATCCTTTCCCCACCCCCCTTTCTCCCTCCTAACAATTTTACCCAGAAATTTTCAGTTCTGGAAAAGGAACCTCTGAAAAAGGGATATAGCAAGATGGCTGGCTCTGGCGGATGTGGAACTAGGATAGCTCGGGTGGCGTCCCGAGAGAGGTCGCTGTGAGCTGTCGACGTCCTCCTGTCCTCCTGGTCCCTCCCGGTCCCTCCCGGTCCCTCCTGCCCCCTCCCCTGCTGCCCCTGTCCTCCCGGCCCCCTGTCCTCCTGCCCCCCCCCCCTCCCCCCCTCCCGGCCCCCTGTCGGCCGCGATGCGCTTCTCTGGTTCCTCCTGCCGGCGACACGCCCGCTGGGACCCCACGGGCCCCGGTACCGACAAGGCGAGCAGGCCGGTCACCAGCAAGGCCCGGTGTCCGGTGCCGGCGTGCGTCCGGGTGTACATGGACCCCAACTAGCCACCAGCGTACTACACCTCAACCCCCTCCCTCCTGTATCCCCCGACCCCAACAAACTCCCTCTCAACCAACCCCAACCCCCATCAGTTGGAAGCTTTAACCAACCCATTCTCTCCCTTCCTCCCTTAACCCCTCCCTTCTAGCCCAATCCCTTTCCATCAACTTTAGAGGTGACCTTATTTAAGGTTAATCGCGTTCTTTCGCATTTCCAATGGATAGTTGAAATCAATATACATGCAACAATCAGACACTGAAGCATTACATATGTAATAGTTTGACCTATGATGGAAATACAGTCATGTCTTCATTTATCTTTGAATTTCGAATTCTAGAATCTTGAATGAAAGAAAAAAAAGTAACTAGCTGCCATAAATCAACTTTGATATATTCCATAGTTGAGCCATAACCCATGGGCCAATAATTTAAAAAGCGCTTTTAAATAAGATAATAAGATACTTTCAAACAGTTCTTTGTTAACATCCGGATGCCAACAGAGTATCTTCTAGGGGGAATTATGACAATTTGATTCCAATAATTTGAAAAGTGCATTATTATTCGAATCTTTTCATTCCTTACTGAACACTACTTTACACTTTGCAAAAATTCCACCGCCACATTATCTTGATCTCTTCACACTTTTTCATCCAATAGTTTTTTCACTGAAAATCAATCTGACATTGGAGTTAATATAATCCAAGTAAATCTGTTCTAATACATTAATGCAGTACTAGAAGCAGTTCTGGGGTGCCTGTGGCGGGCGAGCTGCTCCCACGAGCACTTAGAGCAGTTGGCGAGCAGCTCCTGGTTGTGATGGAGTCACGCGTGGAAGACGCCCAAGTCCTTTCCTCCAGGGACTGCTTACTGGTTTGTTGGAGGGGAGAAAGTTTGAGGACAACGGGAAGAGAGGGAAGCGTCACCAAGTTGGATGTTGATGTTTTTTTCAGTGTGAACGCTGAGAGTGATTTTAAAATCCATACCTGACGAGGGTTTCATCAGATTCTAATGGTATATTATTAATGCTAAATAACAGGGGAAACGCATTGAGGAATTCTGGTGGAATTATGCTGTTGAAGCGATCAGGAAAGTTTTAAAAAATCACCAGAAATTGTCAGAAATAAGATGATGAATTGGATATATATACATGCTAGGTATGGCAGAGGCGCGCAGGTTATTCTGGCCGGTTGATAAGCGCCTACCCAACCTAACATGACCCCAGTGTACCTCTGAACCCGTTGGGCGAGTACCTCACCGCGGGAGCAGCTCGTGTCCAGAGGCCCTGCGAGCAGCTCAGGGTTGGGGGCCATGTCGGTGCAGGATGAGTAACGACTGATTGGCCTCGTTCTTGGATGTTAAGTTTAGGAGGGATTCCCTAAATTAGCGTTGTTGCTTCTTGGATCCTGAAAAGCCCTGACGCTTCTATGAACCATACTAAACTAATATCCATACAGCAAAGGTATAATTTCACCCACTCTGCTACACGTGTATGACCTGTAGTTAACGTATACGTGAAACTGCATAAATCATTGATTAAGGAAGATATTAACCTATATTTGAATATTTTTCTGTTCTAAGTTTCCCTCTTTTCAGCGCATCCTCTCATAGTTTCCTTCCTTGACTTTCCCTGACTGTGCTTCTGTACATATATGTGCTTCCTTGCTCTATCTCTATCCTCCCCATGCTGGTGTGTTCATTCCCTGCATGCTACGTCTTCTGTTTCTTAACCCACTTTTTGTCTACTCTTGCCCTGTCTATATCTACCTCAAGCCATTAGCCAACATCTCTGTGTAATGGAACATCGGTCCCAATCCTATTTATCATGATACATGCGCGCGCATCAAGGCTATGCCACTACCGGAAGTTGATCAATGTGCCGATCAGAACCCCAGTCAGCATGCGCAGTGCCCCCGGGGCCGTCACGGGTCAGTGACCAGCGCCATTATGGAACAAACATCACGGTCTCTATATAGTCATGATATCGTACCCACCCCAACCCTGCCGATACTAAAAAAATATATCCATGAAATAACATGGGTAGACCCCTGCTCCCGACCAAGCTGGACCGTTTCCCTAATTGACTATTCAATACATCGATCCTAACCCATTCAGGCTGGACAGAGGTGACCGAGCAGGGGGAGGCAGCAGAGAGCATGTGTGTTTGGCGTGGAGCTGACAACCCTTTGTGGCCTTTCCCATACATACAGAAAAACGGCCTGAGAGATTGATACATGGGTATAGGCTGGGACCAGCACACAGGGTGCTAGACAAAGCCGGCCGTGAGGCAAAATGAAAGGTTTTCGTTACACTGTAATGCCGGCTGTCATCCACAGGGTGCCGAATGACGTTACCTGAAATATTGGTCTATTATTGTACATGTAGGCTAAAGCCAAAAATAACTACCAAAATGTCCAAGTGGTGTATGATATATTGCTGCAGCTCATGATATGATTGGCACTAGGACGTAAAGACTTCATTACAAGTCTGTTAACATCATTAAACATGGTAACTCTGTATGACAAAAGCTAATCTTTTCCACAGGTTGCAGGCTGGGCGTAGAATTAAGAGAGGAAAAGAGGTCGAGGGGTATAATCTCTAATGTGTCTGCTCCTCATGTTATAGGCTATGTTCCCCCCTTTTTAGAGGTTTTGTCCCTGTCAAAAGATAGAGGGGGTCTTGACCCCCTGCAGCCAAATCCCCACTCCAATTATCCGCTGCTGTATAAATACACACATAACAAAGGCTTGAAGGTATTTCCGTATGGCGATTAGGCACCGCCCAGATAGGTTGAAAAGCACCTTAGTCATTGAAGGAATTATCCGAGTATACCTAACCAAATCCCCGGATAAGCCTTCCCACGAACACTAATCCCCACAAAACCAGCATATCCTAACACCTCACCAGCAGGTTGCATTTTGTGTTGGGCTATTCAAAGTATGCAATTTATGGCTAGGTCTTAGACAGAAGTCGCCGTAGAGCGACGGGAGGTTAGCCTCGCAGTCTGTTCACTTTGGACAAATCTTTCAAAAGGAGAGGCAAAAGAAGTATTTCCGGACAAAGAGAATGCCTTTCACACATAGAGTTAACCATCTCAAATGGTATACGATTCCTGTCGAAGGTCACACAGAAGTTTGACAATGATAATCTATCCATTGACCGGGAGGAAACGTTCCCACAGCCTATGAAATCTTCAATGTTGAGGTTTAGTCATTAGTCATATTTATTCAAATGATCCAGATTTGATTTAGCCTACTTCCGTGTATTGTTAATCTGTGTGCCCTATTAGGCACAGCGATAATTTAGAACAGTCAATAATTTGATTAGGAAAAGTAAGGTAGAAAACAATGATTTCATATCAACATTTGAATTGATAACTTTCGCCGGATACCTATGATACATGTAGGCATATGGGCAGTATTGCATACCTGGCATTTGCCGGTAAAACCAGACTGGACTTGGCAAAAAAACATTCAAGAAAAATCTGACTTTAGTCCAGAAACCATCCACGACTCTTGTTGGCTGCCGTCCTAGTGCTAACACGTCTGACAAGTTTCCGTTGGCGTCAGAAGCATTTGGGTTTAATTACGTTCGGTATATGTCAGTACACGTAACAGCATCCATAGACAAGGGAGATTCTCACATGGTATCGTTCTTAAACCTTCTTTACCTGGAATAACATACAAGAACTATTCAGGGCTGAAAAATATGGGGAAACTGACCCCAATGACAAGGCTAAAGGAAATATATACATGTGCGTTTGAATACGTAAAATACTGCGATATTTGCAGGCTAAACCATTTCCTAAAGTATGGATGTATATATATATATATATTGTTTTTTGTCACAAGTGCCAAGGCACCAGCATCCCATCAATGAATCCTTTATGAATATGCACACTTCTTTTCAAAACAAATCAGTGGCACATTGCAGCCATCGGCTACCAAATATTGCCTTTCAAATCAATGCATTCACTTCGGGAAATATTTTGTATCGTATGAAAACCCATGAAAACCCGAAACTAGAAGAAATCTGAGCAATATAAACAGGGCGATTGGTCAATATCTAAACAATATGACCTGGTTCATATTGGTCCCCTGCTGACCACTAATTCTCAGTGACCTGTGCGTTGTATGGACAAGTCCTCATTAAGGCTCCTACTTAGTGTTGCCCCGTGCTGAGAATCCCAACCCTGGGCCTTTGGCATGTTGTCAACACGCTGTAAGCAGAAACTTGCCCCCAAATACCAAGATATTATGGTTTTAGGTGTAATTATAATTAGGGGATCTCTCTTGGGCTATGCCTATACTTTTTGAATTACCTATTGGTAGTTTCATGGATTCTGTCTCAATGAAAAAGGCTCCTTCTGTATATGAATGCTTACATTTTCATCTTTAATCGTGAAAAGCACAAGCAAAAGAAAGCGGTTAATGCTAAACAACTAAAGTAAGTGTAAGTTTATAAGTAGCTGAGCTAAAGCCATTATTAGTTTTATCATATTCAATCTTACAAATGGGAAAATTAATATGACTATTTTGAATTTCTATATATAAATAAGAACGAATTATTTTTTTAAGTTCAGTTACTTCAATCAACTGATGCTTCATAAATATCTAATATTCTTGTTCAGAGATGTAAATCTATATGAATGACTTCACCGTTGTTGGCCTCTTGTTTGTCATTCATGCACCATGTTCTGTTACCTCCAGCGACTGGGGTGTTCCATAACTCACCTACACACAAAGACAGGCTGTGCAGTGATAAATTGACATCCGCGTTTCACACAATGGTCAGTGGTCGGATGGTCAGTGTGTCTACCAGACAATGGGGTCAAACACTAGTCAATACAATGTGCTGCATCATCAAAAACACGCTGGTTAAGCCTTTCAATTGTTCATTTCATGATTCCTCACTATCAGGATACCCGTCTAATGTGATGGTTATGATCAGATTAGAATAAATATTGGCTTGGGGTTTCGTAGTTTCGTAGTTTCGTAGTTCAACTATGGATTAGGGTTTCGTCTAAAAGTGCACTAGATAGGTGAGTGCATAGATTTTATCCTATATATACAACATATCTCATCTACATCTCTAGATCTGTTTGTGTATTTGTAAGTGTAGGAGTCAACCTATAATGCCTCTGTCGTTATGTTGTACAGTAGATAGGAGTAGATATCACTTGGCCAATAGAGTATAAAAACATCGATCTTTGTTAACATTTGGACAAGAGGAGCATTCCAAACACACGTTTAATCAGTCTAATAGCTGTGTCGGATCAGCTTAAAAGTCTCTTCGTGCTATGCACGACCGACCTGACCCACAGTGACAAGTACTTTAATGTTGATCTGTGTTTGGATAAGCTGATCCCAAAGATCAATGGCTATCTTCAAATCAATGCCGAAATATAGCAGATGGTACCACTCAACTGGATTTAAACGCTGCAATGTCAAATTGTCAAAAGTTGAGTGCATTTACACGATGGTTTAAAAAGAATAATTGGTAATACTTTCATTCGTAATTTTATTCTAGGTGTAGATGATCTCAGGTCGGGACTTGTTCTTGAAAGTAGTGAAGACTCAATTGTATGTTTGTTGATAGAATTTACATTGAAAGTTTCAAAATACTATTTCAACATTTCATGATTTGGGTGGTTTGTAAGATATCGATTAGTTAGACATGTACAATACAACAGCACAAGAAACCAAAGGATTTAATCACATATATGTTGGTAAAATTACGATAAATTCTTCCTACTACAGACTACATCAATAAGTAGGGCCTACCAATGAAAAGCCCGTCATTTACTTTTAAATGCATTTATAGAATTAATGAATATTTCCATTTTGAATGTATCATACACATGCAATGGCACGAAGTCTTAACGTTTTGAATGGCTTTGCTGAACATTAGGTAAGATCCAAGACTTTGAAAATCGTTAGTAACATAGATCCCTTCGGAGATCGTGTGAAGCATTAACTGTCATAAGCCAAACTTTGGGGTTATAACAAAAGAGAGGAGATGGGGAATATCATGATATCCCAAAGTCTCCTCGTCTAAACCCGTCTCCTGAGCATAACCCTCACCATTGGATGGTCATTTGCTCGTGCCCAGGTTTCATTTGTCCAGCTGTCCCTAGAGGTCGTAAGAGTACAGGGTCATCTTACACAACTGTAAGTCATGTGAACTATTAGTTAATGGGTTGGCGAGGGGCCAACAGAAACAGGACGTCTCCTGCGATCAAATTGAGAAATTGATCGTGTTATTTCCCTCTCACCTCTCCCTTTGAGTAGAGACACTGAAAGGAGAGACCGGAGAAATTGCTCACAGATTCCAAGGTAATTGCTGTAACTGGATGACCTGTAGGTAAATGTTTAGACTACAACTATTGCGTCCGGTCGGTTACGTTATGGGTAAGCAGTTATAGGGAGGGCGTGGTGGGTGTTGAATATTCCGTGCTATAAGTGCCATCAGCCATGACGTCATTGTGTTGTGGGATTAGGTAAATCCATCTGTCACTAATGACCTCAGTGTGTGTCACCATCACCCAGACTGACCCATATAGTCCGCATTGATAGGAATCAGAAGCCACCGTTATAAATATAGAATATGACAAACCATCCCTGATGCACTTTGATGACCACCAACCGCCTAGAATTTAGTCCAAGATAAACTTGAAATTGCACGTCAGGAATAATTATATATATGCACACAGACGTTGGCCGAATGAAAGCTCAAAATACCAAGGTTCCATTGACTGGACCCTGCAAAACTAGAATAAGATTATCTTGTGTATCCAGTATAATGTGGCAGAGGATGATGATCCGTTGAGATATAATCATGTATTTTAGTGTTACATAGAGAAAATAAAGTAGTATTTACCTATTCAATAAAAGATTGATGCAAATAGATGGTACTTGCCACTAGGCCTAACAGCCTTCAATAATTGTACTGGCTCAAGTAATCTTTTATGGTACATACTAGGTATAAATATACAGAACGGCAGACAGAATTAAAGGTCTAAACATTGACAGTGCATGACCAGAATGAGATTATTTTGCAAAAATAAGTATTCATTATATCCCATAATTATAGACATTGTGCAGATGACGTCACACCTCACCAAAATGCCTGGTTGATATTTGTTATTATTCAAAGTAAAAAAAAAAGAGATCACATATTTATGAAAAGGTTACTTAACACAATCTTATGAAAACGTTATTAACAATCATTACCCCTTAGAATTGAATAATTTTGGATTAATTTATGGCCACATGGTGATCACCATAATCATGTGAGAACAGAATGAAGGCTCAGAAGACCGTGGTTACATTGAGTCGACAGTGCATGGCCAGAATGAAATTATCATGCGTTGCCAATACGGATGATCTGTTGAGATATAATTATGCATTCTATCAATGTTAAGTCGAGTAAGTAAAATGCGTAGGATTCTAACTACTGAATGATAATTCAATGCAAAGGCAGTCAGCATTATTTTGGGAAAGGGAATGGCCTGCACACTTTGATTAGCCATGATACCCTTCTTAATCTTTGCTGGGTTTTAAAGATCGATATTTCAGTAAATACTAGCAGAGAGACTGATGAGATTATAATGTGTTGACAAAGCTGATGATCTGTTGAAATATAACAATGCATTCTCTCTATGTTACATCAAGAAAGCCTATTTCTCGTTTTAAGATCGATATTTTAGAAAATACTTTAACTCCTCTAAAAGGTATTATTATATGCTTATAATTATATACCGACCGCCATACTATACAATTGGTACTATACCATTGATTAGTTATTTTGGATGATAAAACCAATCTGTTGATTCATCCCCCTCTCTCTCTCGCCCTTTGCACGTTTAAGTAGAGTGTGGGTCATCAGCTATAGATATCCACGTATTACCTTTTCGCTGGAGAAAAGAAATAACCTGCTCGTGAGCACCATTGTGTCCTTTGACATATCATGTTAAGTGCTTTTGGACCCAGGGGGTACCAAATGTATGAATGACGTCCAAATGAGTCTGAAATAAAACTGCGACGTCGCACGCCCACTCTTTGTGAATAAGGGCGACTGATCACATCACGTTATAGTATTGTTCAATACAATGACTAGATTTCCATTTGTCAATTTGCTCGTGACAGGACAGCTGGAGGGGTCATGGTGTTCAATGAATAGGCCTACAAACTATAACTCACGAGCTCGATGTTCAGCACAGTAGGCCTATGTTCAGCGTTATGGTACTGGCATTGGCAATGCTTCAATTTGCAATTGTAGTTTGTCTCTCTTGTATATTGATTTACCAATACAAGGACTAAACACAAGAGTTTTCAAATTCTGTTAACAAATGTATCCAAGAGGTAATTTTGAAAACAAATAGAGGATAATCTTTTAGGTTAGCGTTTGGTCAACATAATGGTAAATCAAACCCAAGTGTGTTTTCTTTCAGTAGAAGTCAGTTAAACCCGGAATACACTGTGATTTCAAACACAAAAAGAACATATAATCACATGGAGGCACAGAAGCAGCAAAAACAGTAAAAATGTTTTATTTCTTTATATCCTACAATAAGAACAAAGTATGGAAGCTGCATTGAGACATTGGGCCTACACCTCTTAAGAGTAACTCCGCCTCCAACTCATTGATTCCCCTCATAAAGTGTTATCTGCAGCCTTAATAACCAAAGCCCGGGCGTATTAAAGGCGTCTTTCTAATTGGCTGATATAAACATGAGAGGAGACGGGCCAACCAGAACCTGTCTTACAGTCACGTGAAGCCGACAAGCTGTGTCCGCTACGTTTTTACACCTTGTGACGAACACCAGCCCACTCTTGAGGGACTCTAATGAAATTTATAAGTGGCGAATTAATTGTATTATTCATTAACCGTTTCTAATTAATTTCCCATCACTTTGCCTGAGGGGACAGAAATCCGGATCTGCGGAATCACTCATTTCCCTCATCTATTAGCCTCGACAAATATTTTCCTATTGCTTTTATAACGTGGGGTTCGGATTGTTAAGCAAAGCTTATTGTTAAAGTTGCGGAACGATGGCAGATAATCCAAATGTCTTCCTGTTTCCAAAATAGTTGGAATTCGTGTAAAACTATATCGGTTTCAAATCAGAAAAATATGATAGAATTGCTGTAAATTTGTATCTAGCTATGAGGATATAGGACACTTGAAACCCATACTCTTCCTTGCATTTCTTTGTAGTAAACCAAATGTAAATATCAAGCTTTGTAAGATACTACCTCGGCATAATAATGATAGATTAGATATTAAATGTGCTTTTGTGATTTTGTTACTGCACCACCAAAAAGTATAAAGTTTAAAGGATAAATGTCCTCTAAGTTAAACTCAAGTTGTTGACTCCGATATTCCTCATAAACTATGATGGAATCAATTGAGCCAGACAGATTTTTGGAACCTTTTCAAACGTCAAAAAACACGTGGGGTGGCAGGGGGGTATGTTGTAACCTTAAACCTGTATTCCAATAGGCGATTCAAACTTGTAGTAATTTTGTAACTTATGACTTCTTACCGGTAATATAACAAAAGACCATACATCCCACAAAATATTTACGAAGAATGAAAACCCTTTTCTACTGAGATATAACATGATTATGGTAAAGCAATATTTCCAGTAATGATTTTTGAAATCGGGAGTAAAATCGGCTAGTTGAATCCAACCTTTAGGCGTGTTGGTGTCCGTCAGGTGTTGGACGTCATCGCGGAGATCATTACCACGGTCCGACCGAGCCAAGGCCAGACCGCCCTGGGGAGAGGGAATGTGGATAAGTCGAGGAGAATATACCGCCACCAAAAAATACCCCACAAAGCCGGAAACAAACAACCAGCGAACACACACGGCGCTATATAAAATACGACCGTCTGGGTCGATGTGGAATATATATATGGTGGATAACACTATAATTATATTATACAAGTTTGAGAAACATCGTACTTTGGCCAACCGATCCCCCCCCCTTGTTAATCTGTTATTGTGTAGAGCGGGCCCTGAGACGTCAAATTAGTGTCGGTAAAAATAATTTCAGTAATTACTAGAAATTATCTTGAGTTCGTGCGGGCTTATACGTTTTGGTTTATGTTAGGTGTTACACAGTCCCAACCCCCCCCCCCCCCCCTCTTTTTTAGGGGGAGAGAGGACAAATCCAGATTATTTTAATGTAAAATTCTGTAAAAGGGGGAGCACCCCCCCCCCCCCCTTCTATTAGTGCGTCCCCACCTTTCCAAAAAGCTGCATCCGCCATTGCATGCAAGTATTAGATATAAATATCGACAGAAACATTTTATTATAAGTGAGAATTCCTATCTTAATAAAATTAAAATAAGCTTATTCGAAAAACCCGACCTTTGACTTTGGACGTCAAACGCAACCCATGGAGCAAATTTGATTAAAACCCTGAGGGGGCCTAAAAAACACAATCCATGTTTGCCCACACCGACATGAAACAACACACGGTACACAATTCTGTAAAAGGGGGAGCAAAAACTGTCAATTAGTTTTTACCACATACGTCTTTTAGCAAAAAGATGTTGTCCACACTCACATATTGAAGCATATCAATATATATATATATATATATATATATATATATATACTGAATAGTTTGTTAAGTGTGTGAGAATTCATAAGTTTGCAAAGATACTTCTCATAATCAGCGCTGCCCTGCTTCATCTTCTCTATATCAATCGCTGCTCTAGTCCAGCTTACAATACTTCAAATTGTGAAAGCATCCCTATGCTTTCTGTACCAACATATTAGAGGTAATCTATAAAACGGTTCAGCTGACCCAGAGATGTTATTTGCCTAGTAATCGGCTAATCTAACTGCCTGGTGAAAACTGGGTTAAACCCGGACAAAGGCTCGGCAATTATACCTAATGAGGAAGAGTTATGTGACGTAAGGGTTGATATGATTTGGGATTGAGATCAGTTCACAATAGCTTGCTATTACTGGGTCCACCATCCATGTGATATTTGATTCATAGATTCTGGGCGTAATGTTGCGTTCTGAATTTCTGAGGAATAATCTGGTGTGAGGCTACTAAAGCCAGAGCATATACAGGAATTGAGTTTTGACAGTTTGAGTCAAATGTTGGGGTGCACAATTTGTGCTACTTTCGGGGGATTGCCGCAATATATTTATAGTTAGGGGCACATCTCAGAAATACACAGTACAGACCAAGGGGACACAAAGGAATTGCTATTGCCCTGCTTTGCACGTACGTTCAAGGTATTTACTAAGCTTTAGACATAAATGTGTGCAAACTGGAGCAATCACAATTGCTGAGTGTGTCCATGTTCTGTACTTGATAAATTACACGGAAAATGTTGGAATTCTTTACTGAAATTGCCATCACCATTCACAGACAGGAAAATGTTTTGTTAACTGGAAATAATTGGGAAAATATGCATACATGCATGCAGTCTGATCTAGACAATTTTGTAAAATGGGGAATTAGAAATAATATGAGGTTGAATGTACTTAAAACTAAATCAATGATAATATCAATAAGAACTAGATTGAAGCGATTAGTTGAACCAAAAATATTTTCAGTCGGTAATCAAGATATACAGCATGTGAATAAGTACTCATATTTGGGTACGGTTCTTGATCAGGAGATGACATTGCGTCCTTTACTGAATAACATAAAGAGGCAGGTTAACTGTAGGCTTTTCACTTTGCTAAAGATTCGAAGATACCTAAACAAGGAGGCCGCAATAGCAGTATATAAACAAACAATATTACCACTTTTTGAGTACACAGGCTTCTTATTGGTAGGTTGTAATAAAGGTGATCGTCAAGAATTACAGACCATACAAAATAATATTTTGAGGATATGCTGTGGTGTCCAATTACAGGACCATGTCACAATTGAAAGGCTGCATGCAGATTGTAAAATGATTGGGTTAGAGCAAAGAAGACGTATTCAATTACTTGGCTTGATGTACATACATAGTAAAAGTGATATGGTGCGAAAAGTTCCTCAAAGGGTTACAAGAACTCATGACAAATTCATTTTTGTAACTGATAAGAACCCTGGTACTGTATACCAGAAAAGTCCTTATTTTATTGGTACAGAACTATGGAATAATCTACATGTTGAAATGCAACAAAGTGCTTCTGTGGATATCTTTAGACAGATCCTCAAAAGGGAAAATAAGGTATATCAGAAACTGTTATGACCATGTTTGTGTGTTACTTGGAAAGGTTACAAATTGTTATATACAATTTCATAATTTCATAATTTCAATTATTAAGTTTAAATTATCACCTATATTAACTCATGTAATATTCCACTACTACATCTGGAAGATCAGGGAAACCTGAAGTTGTATTTATGAAATAAAAAAAAAATAAAAAAAAACAAAACTGGACAATGGTGAAGGCATGGGAGCTTAAACCCTGCCATAGAATAAATGCGTTGCCCTCTCACAGCTTATGTCTACGAAATATTATTGTTGATCATGTAGGTCAGATGTGGGGATTGCACACCTTTTCTGTGACATTTGTTGGGATGGCATTTATAAAAGCCCTCGGTAGAGCAAAATTCATTTTTGTGGATCAATAGAGTCCATAAACATGTTTCTGTGGGATGACATGTCAATCTTTCAGGTATTGTCAGGGGGGAGTTGCATAACTTTCCGCTAATGTTTTTCGCTATAATTTTCCGTTATTTTGCCACAACGAACGGACATATACTATGTTGCATATTTCGTTATTTGAAAATCCGTTAATTAACGATTCCTTTAATAATATTTTATGTGTATTCTATAGTATTAGCGGACGTATTTAGCGGAAAATACATTAAAATCTTTCTTTTACGGAAATTTATTAGCGGATTTTGCAACCCCTGGGTATCCGCTATCTATTTTGCAACAGTGTAGCTTCGTTGCACATCCGTTAAATATACCGGAAAGTTATGCAACCCCCTCCTGGCGTAGTTAAGCCCACCTAGTACTGTGCTTTGAATCTATTCAATACTAATTTGAGGAAATAAAAATTATAAATTCAATATTTGAAGAATCGGCCTGAAATTACAACAATTACAAAATGCCAAGAAGAGACAGTTCGGATGTGTGAATCCGTACTGCCCGTTGCTTATAATTATGTGTGAATGTGCGATAGACACGTGGGCACCTACATGGAAGGGCTTTTGCTTGTTTTGAAAGAGATTGTCTGTACTAATGATAACAAGTCTGATCTAGGAACAGGTGACCCAATATTACATGATATTTATGTAGGCAGGGCTGTGCAAACAGGTCACCTGTGTAAGATGGTAAGATGGAGGTTAGATGGCCAGGATGCACGCATCTCGAAGGTTGTGTTTGTTGTTAGTTCTGATAGGAGATTAGATTAGATGGCGAAGTTGATAAGATGTTTGTTGTTAATGTCTAACCAATAGAAAAAAAATCGATTTGCGTTGGCTTCGACTAGAGGTTATGTTGGTCATGTATACAAAGATCATTGTTGATAGCAAGACAACCTGGCATTCTAAGTTCTCACTACACAGGATACTTGTTACTCACAGCTTATAGTGTCTATTATTGATAACAAAATACATTATTTTTATTATGTTCATTATCTAATTGTGTAAACGAACATGGGTAAAACGGCAATGTTGAGAAAAATGCATGACTTCTTGGAAGAGAGTTATTCCCATATAACGTTTTCCATAGTTACAACGAGGTATCTGGGTATGCCCATTCCTACGGCGGCAGGACAGAAATAGTACGAGTGGTGGTTGGGACATGGATCTGGCAGTAAGGGTTGTGTTTGTTCCGCCCTAAGATCAGAAGCGGGGCCGGCTTTCTTGACTGATGCTATCTTGATGCCATCGATCGAGTCACGTGATCAATAATCTCCATTTGGCGATGACGTAATGCTCACTGCCCACCCTGCTCGGGGAGTGCCCCCGTTGCCACTAGAGGGCTACCGTATATTCCAGAATAACACCGATTGTCTGTATTCCCGAATGTGATAGTACTTAATGATCTTTATTACAAAGTGTTCGGAAATACTCTGCTTTTATCAAGCATACCACTTTGCTTTTTATGACCATTTAGCTGTTATTTTCTTTGGAGAACAAAACTTTCGGTTTCTTTTTCTTTGTTCACTTTTCTGAATATCAGACCTCATATGTTAGTATCTTAGTAATAAAAGTGAATCTACTGCTGTCATCAGTGTCAAAATGTCGTAGATCAAAGTTATTTTATCACACATCAAATGATGTACATTGAATCTTACCAAACGTGTTGTTGCAACTTTTGTTATACACACCAAAGTCATATCTGCCATGAAAAGGTCCCTGCGTTCAGGGTACTTTGAATTATATACCTTTTTCTAATTCTTTATTTCTACAAAGCTATTAAGACATTTCTTGATCTACCAAACTGTTGCAGATAAATTCCTAGTTTCAGGTAGTCACACGATCAATATATCAAAGAAGAGAAACAATATAAATATATAGGCCTAAATAATGATAAATGATGAGTACCATGTTAATATACAATTAGTGGAAAGAGGATAATCTTCATTTATATCCTAATCATCAAATTATTTTATTGAAAATGATAAGAGGCGACGTTCGTTGTTGGCCTTCTACAAACCCACACTCAGCTAGTCTGATCAGGAAAATCCCCTGCAGAAAAACGCCTCAGGAAAGGCCCCAACCAGTCAAGTCAATCCTCCTGCAGTCACCTTCTCTGGGGTAAATTTCATTTCCTTTAATCGATTCTCTTTAACGCAATTTGGAAGCCGCGAAATAGTCCAAATATTTTGCCTGTCGTCCGGGAGTGACAGAGACCAATTGGTATTTTCTGGTGCTGGGGCGACTGGGGGACATTAGATTTAAGCCCTGATGCCCCGCCTCAGGGCTACAGATGTCTGGTGGGTCAGGTAAGGAGATAAGATCTTATCTCTTACTCTTGACAGGCCAATGATTAATTAATGAAAACAAACAATCAGAGACCAATTTCATTTGGTTTTTAATGCAATCTGGGATAAAAAGCAAGAGGGAAAGTGACAACTGACATTGGAAATATTGCAGTTCTTATGCAAACAAGGTCATGGGAACCGTTTCGGGTGATCATAATGACCGGTGTCAACACGACTATTTTGATCATACTGGACTGATTCTCAATTATTACTTATTACTCATAAAAATGTAAACTTATCCTCAACATTGCGCTCATTTCCCTTCTGGACCAAGTTACATAATTCGCATAATGTCTATATGAAGAGTGAGAGAAGATGTTGAAGGCAATTCTAATTTAAGTACATACATGTATGTGCTTCTTCTTCTTTAAACGTGAGGATGGGTGTCGATAAACGAAAGTGTAGGAGTTTAAAAAAGGGGGGTAAAACACCGAGTGATTTTCATTACGTGCTAAGTGGTTTTGTGAAACAGGAAAAGATTGTGCAATTTATTCCCTTGAAATCACATATGCGTATTACGTAGGGTGCATGGGAAGCCAGGGCTTTCATTGTTCGGTACGAGTTGTTTTTATATTTGTATAGTATTGAAAGTGGTAGATGGCTTGGTGGTATTAAACGAGGAAGTGCCAAACGGAAGGGGCAATGACAGTGGCGCGTCTGCAGTACTGGTTGGGGTTTGTATTTTTCCCCTTTCCCGGTCACTCCCTTTGCTGTAGCCGTCCGATCTGCGCGCGCAGCTTCATTGGAAGGAGATGCTTAATCAAAGGGGATAAGCCTCACTCTGGTAATCACTTCCGGTATTAGGGGATTAATAGAGATAGGGCCCGAGATTGCCGCCAGGTGCCACTCATTCATTTCACTACAGAGGGGGGGTAGTGGGTGGGTCTCTGGGATGGAGATACATGGGGGCCGTTTTAAGGGTATCAAAAACCGATATGGAGAATTAGGGTTATATATAAAGTGGTTAAACCGTGAAACA
This sequence comes from Lepidonotus clava, assembly GCA_936440205.1. Taxonomy (NCBI): domain Eukaryota; kingdom Metazoa; phylum Annelida; class Polychaeta; order Phyllodocida; family Polynoidae; genus Lepidonotus; species Lepidonotus clava. The sequence goes on from OW387141.1 coordinate 39,092,565, forward strand.
GCAAGTGGTTAAACCAGGAAATTGTCATGCAATAGACCTTTTTCATTGATGCTGCGCCCCTCAGGTGATGTAGGTTTGAACCATTGAGTTTGGTAATGAGTTCCTATGCAGCCAGATATAATATATTGGGTACAAGGAGAGTTTACCGCACAGACTCACGAAAAAAGGTGCACAAGGCATTGCATTTGCTACAGGTTTTAGAATTTAGGCCCCAACAGAAATAAATGAGCTGGAAACGGAGAGGGGGTTAGGGTTTTGGGTGTGTTTGGGGTGTTAGGGTTAGGGGAAATGGGTCTAAATGAGCACGAGTGGCAAGACCTCCGACGAGGGCTGAACTGCCGGGCAGAGCTACATGAATCCAATGAACCCATCAGGGTACCGACATGGTACCACTTACCGCCTGTACTGCCTTGCCCTACTCATTCTTCGAGACTTCCATTCCCCTTGGTCCAACAGGATGCAGACATGTTCCAATTCCTGTTTGAAATGTAGACACGCCAAGTAAAGGCCACGATCAGACCCTACCTACCTACCTACCTACCTACCTACCACAAAATAACACAAAGTTACATATTGTGTAGGTGGAGGCTTGCTCTCTGACGTGGAGATTTTTTTCTATATATTTAGCCATTAATTTATAAGTTAATAGTCAGCCCTATCGGCACTCAGACACCCTAATAAAAAAGGAAAAAAATAGAATTACAAAGTTATTTTCAAACATCGTGTTTATGTTATATGTACAATTCAATATGTCTTTCCAATAAATTAGAAAGTTAGGTATTCTACCGTACGCATTATCCTGATAGATTTGCGGAGTTTCTCCGTGGTTTGCAATGTTGTGTTCATATTAGTCCACCGGTCTATATTGCAGCGATACAAAATATCTTTCAATGTATAGGTCCTGACCCCATAGAGGGTAACCGCATGTATATAATTATATTCTCAGAAAAACAACCAAATACGACGATCATTGTGTACTGCCGAGGAAAAGAAAATGTGGTTTCCGCCCATTTGTTTCCCTTGACAGAATGTCACAAACATACTCTGCAGTATCAGCTTATGGTAGCACACATTTTAAGTGTGATTTGATGTAAACATTTATATTTAATCAAAATTCCGTTGTCTCAATAGTGAGATTGCAGATGCAATTATCATTAGTTCAATATCACATAGCAAATACAAATAGATAATCTTAGAAATAAACAATACAGATAATTCTAATGGGTGGGTGAGAGATATTTGATTATAAAGCTGATGATTCATGACGTGACGAAAGTGGACCGATAGTGGTCCGATTGCAAAATTGGCCAAGTGTCGGTCAAAATAATTGTCAGTCCAAAATCAGTTTGATCTTTTTTTCTTAAGAATCGGCTCATGGATCACACTAACCAATTTTTTTTAAACCGATTTCAAAGCCCACAAGATGAAATAGAAAATCATTCCAACGGATATCAAAATGACAATAGGCTGAAAAAAATCATTTTGAATATTTTTCTGGACTGATTCTATGAAGTCTATGTATTTGTAATGTTATTTCATTCATTTTGGGGTATATTAGAGTGAAAATCCCATCAAAATATATTAAAATTAATCTTCTTTCAGTTGATATATGTTTAAATTCATTTCGATAAAAATCTATCTATGTTACCTTTTGTTAACCACACAGACCTAATGTTTTACATTTCTGGCTATGAGTAGTTTATTTACACCACCAATTTTTAGAATTGGTTTTCTATTGATTTGTAGTCTAGGACGCAAGGAAAAATTGGGTTTTAACTTCACCTGGTGGATCATAGGTTGGGGTCTGATTCAGGACCAATTTTAGGACCAACAGGTGTAATTGCCAAACCGATTAGGCCCGACAAAAAAACCTCGGTGCAGAAATCGGCTTGGTACTAATTTCCTGGTAGTTTTGGAAAATGTCGCAACATGGATCATCAGCTTTAGGAATAAGTGGTTATGGCAAATCAGTCCAATACCCCTCTTCACAATTGATTTTCTAAAGATCAATTTCTTGTGAAACATGTCTGACCTGGAGAAGGGGTACGTATAGAATAGCATTACCTAGTTCACAGATACGTAACAGCCTGCTATACATGCACAAACACACACTCCTTCCCCCCAGCAGAGATTAGGTTATGCAATGCGGGTGTAATGTCTGTGTCAGGGCTCTGGGTAGATCTATAGGCCTAGTTACTGGAGGAATTACGACAGTGTGAGGGCGTTCCGATTCTGGCTGTATGACCCCTCATTAAGACATGATTTATAGGAAAACAGTATATGTTTAGCACAGCAAAACTTGCCTTATACATTGAACAGTAGAGGACTTTCCAAGCATCCGATATATGCATATACCTACAATCGCACCAGTGCCTCACCATTTTACCACATAACCTGTTAGATTTAGCCTTCGGGCTTGTACCCTCATTGCATATCAAGGAATATAGGACGAGTGCGGACATTGCATCCATGATAGCTAGCCTGGAGCAGAATCTGCACAGTCGGATGTTTATGTGTGTGTTGTCCGTATGCGTCGGGTTCCTGCGTCACAATATTTGATCAAAGAATAACACTTGTTGATGGCCAGTGTCAGATTCCTTCTCGGGAGGCACCTAGAGACATGAGAGAACCATGAGGGATGGTACGTCAGGGGAGAAGGACAGGCTCTCCCTGTGTATAAGTCCCTTTGTATGTATAAACTAGTGGTTCTACCTCAATCAGGGAGATCACAGGGGAAGTGGGGGAGACGTGGAGGTGCATCCAGGAAATTCCTGGCATGCAGCGGTTGGAGTTGTGCCTGCGTCGCCATATGGTTTGACATAGTTCCATTACTTGTAAGAATACATGTGGGTCTTTGTATTAAAAAAAACAAGAAGAAGGAGATGTAGTATCCAAAATGATGGCCGAAAGTGGTTTGTTTGAGAAATAATACCGAAAAGAATAAAATCAACAAATACAAATGGAGAAAGAAAAGTCCGTAGAAAATTACTAATATTCATCAGACGCCCTCTATGATGTATGGTGTGTGCGAGTAATTCTTTCTGTGGCGAGTGCCTTGATGGTTTTAATTCCATGCTGGGACCACCTGTAGTGGCCGCCTGCCCCAACCGCTGGCCTTCTGTGTTTCCAGCCATATGGATCAGCAGGGCGTATAATGCAACTCGAATTTACTATACACGCCCTTCGCCAGAAGGCCTAAGCCCTGGTGGAATGGCACACTTAACGTTACGTATCCTTAGGGGGAAATGATACACTGAATTTCGATGTTGGCACATTTGGATGAGTTCCAAAATATGTTTTATGGTCTTATCTTGTATTTTTTCACGGTATGGTTCACCATTTATTTTGCTCTCAGAACCCGCATATAGTAGGCCCTATACTTCGCTTTATTTCAGACCAGAAGATAGGAGTTGCCACTCTGCTATATCAATGAAATTGGAAATATGAGGTTTTGTTTAGCATAGGGGACATACGCCATAAGTTGTGTATAACTCTCTGGGTCAGATTATTATCTGATACTTGAACGACATCTGGTAATTATATGATCAGTGATTGTGGTGCGGAACTGGCAAGTGAATATAGGACGTTTAGACCAGGAAAACAGCGGTGTGCCATTGCGCTAAACCTGCTCCTGTTTTTCCTCTGAAGATTATGTTATGATAGCTTTCAACATATAAATGGAGGGAACTTAACAGTGTATACACACATGCTGAAAGCACCAGTGTTAAAACCATTAAACATTCTGTTATAACGCACATTATAGAACAGAAACATGTTATCATCACATGCTGACCTTTTGTACGACAGTCATGCACATTGCAAACAGGCCAATGTTCAAACTTGCTCAATATTTCAATTTTCAATTTTACTGTTATAAAATGAACAAAAGAAAATATCTATATTGTCATTGTTATGTGGGGAACTTTGAGTCATGACTGCTACGTACAGGTGCAGTACAAAAGACAGAGCCTACACTATTTATGTTATTTGATAATGTCAAAATCATCATAAGTTTCAATGTTTCGTGCATACATTGGAGAACTTTGCAACCAGCATACCTCCTACGCACAACATCCGTCTTTCTGTTCGGCCTTTCAAGCCTAGTTTTAGGCTCACCAAACGTATTGCTGATTAAGCAGGCAAATAAATAAAGCTACCCCTAGCACATAAGCCGTGGGCTTTTGCAAGTCTGGATCAGGCTTATGCTTGTGTTATTACAGGGATTATCGGGCGATAACCCAACTATATTAGCTATCAGCCGTCATACCTACCTCACTATTTGTACATTTATACTCACCGCCTATGTCAACATTACCACGTGCCAGAGGTGCCATTAGGTTCAGGCCACTGGTATTTCAAATAATATGAAGAAGCAACGGGTAAATAAACTTTACCTGCATACTGAAATGGTTGATCTGAAATGCTTCCAAATATAAATAACCATAAATATAGCAGATGTGACCTATTAAGTACATCAGGAGGCATTGCCGTGTGAATGATTCTTGTATTGAAAGGAAAAAGAAATAGTGGCAATATAAAAGAAATTCTATAGTCTGCGGTCTTTTGTTTTTAGGATGGTCATTTCACCTATTTGATCATTTGTATAACTTTCCACCGGGACGAGACGTAGCACACATCTTACCTTACTCATGCGGGAATACACAAATAGGACGTTTAATGATGTAAACCTGTCAAAGTATTGCCAGGTATCATTGATTTATCCAAGTAATCTTAGAGATGTCACTTGCTTTTTGAGATGATATATAGCTTGAGGTAAACTCCATAGTTATCATACCGAATCCTTTCGTGATAAGCGCTAGTGCTAATGATTAATCACGAAAGGATTCGGTATATTATTTGAAAGTTGAAATGAAGCTGCCATTCGGTGTCAATATAGACCTAGCTTAATGATAACGATACGGTCAGGATCGATTAACAATCCATAGAAATTCAATTATTATAGCCATTCCTTAAGTAGAGATCGGTTATCTTGAATTATTAGAGGAATAAGAAACGTCGTCTCCCGTTTGTAGTTACAAAAATACGTTGATTTCTTTTCTCCATGATTCATTAATTTTGGAAATATTGTCCCGATTCAGATTGATTAGGCCTCCATTCAAACAGTCTGGCTATAAACGGTCAATGATAAATGCGCAAATAGTTGGCACCAAAAAGCAGTTGACATTAGCAGTTTGTGAGCTGACTAAACGATGTTACCATTAATTGCGCAGCATTTTCATAATAGGTTTGCGATCATTTTAAAACAACCATCAGTTCAATGAATAAATGAGATAATGCAAGCACAGAGTTATGTACTGAAACACCTGGACATAAATAAAAAAAAAATTGGGTAGTGTGTCAGTACGCTTTCCAGGAAATGGTTGCTATTCCTCAGGTACATTGTGTTCAGTATTTGTGGGATAGCAGCTATACTTCAATACCCTATCCCACAAACAGACGTTATGCCTATGGTATCTGTGACTTAGCAGCCGTTTGTATTTTAGTGTCTTCTGATAATTCTATCAAACAAACAGTTGCTTCATCACAAATATTTGTGATGTAACATCAGTTAGACCGTAAATGCTATCCCAAAATCTCTTTGTGGGCTAGCATTTAGTGGTGATGTATCTTGTGGTGATGGAACTAAAATAAGTGCAATAAATGACTGCATAGTGTATTTGCATGTTATTAAGGAAAACAACATCGTTTGTATTTATGTAACTTAGCTTTTAAAATGTTTATTGGGAAAAAATGGCCGACCTGATACTTTTTGTTTTTACTCTTAGGCAGTTAAAATTATTGAGAGCTGATGCAGTTAGACTTTGTGGGCATCCATACTGCAAAAAGGAGATTGTATAGAGAATACAACCATCGTGAGGATGAATGAGCAACATCCCTATTCGTATATATCTTGACCTCAACATCACCATCTTTCGAAGTTGCTAACGAGCCCTTAAATCCAAAATATGTGCCTGGTTGACACGTAGAATTGTAAAAGTAAGAATTAGTCACCAAATACCTTGGTTTCCTTTCCCTTGAAATTTGATCCCTAATCAATTGTAATTGCCTTTGTAAGTTATATGAAGAGACAATTAAAATTATCACATCACAAACGTCATCCATCCATCCAATATCTGGTCAATTATTAGCTATTAAAGTGTACTTTACTGTGGAATTAATTTGCGGTTTTATTCCCAAAGCAATTAATTGACAGAAATTAACTTGTCGATAAATACGTTACAGTAAGCCATAGCATGACAGCGAATGTACAAAAATATAGTAGGCATGTCAAGCCAGAGGAATTGCAGAAAGAAAACAGAATATATTGCCTCGGGAGGTATGTGCTCTCACGGATATTTGTTCACAACATAACGACCAATATTTAAAGCCTTTAACTATAATATATTGTTGTATTAGAAACAGGAACATATATGTCACTGGAAGCATATTCTTATCAAAGGTCGAGCGGCCTTAATTGAAAAGCCTCCTTTGAATGAACGAGTTGGAGACAGCTTTCGTTGCCTTATCTTACACAAGATATGGAAAATTGAAAAGGTCCTACGGGAGGGCAGAGGTTGGCGGTTGTACCTCAAGAGTTCAGGCTGTGGGTTAGAAGGTAAGTTAGGGCATCTTGTCCCGTGCCTAGAGTGTGTGAACTGACGGCTACAGTGACCGGTAGGACCATTGGGAGTACTGGTTTCGGCTAGGGACGGCTAGACTGGACACACTCTCCCCCCTGAGATTAGGAAGCTCCCAATTCAAGGAGCGCCTTGATTCATGGTAGAAGCTGCGATATCCAATGTCCTAATCAACTGGGTCAAACAACTCATCGCTGATTGGCTAAGATTTATGACTATTGATCTCTGAGTCCACGAGGTGGCGCTGGACAATGTTCAACGGATACAGCCGCTGCGCATGTCTGTGAGGCCGCAGCTTCCGGTCCTAAAGCCGAGCCTGTTTTAAGAGGGCAAAGGTGTCAGCAATAGACGCTGATTCAATAGGTCCCAACTGATTTTTCTAAATGTCATTTGATCGAATGTCATAGGGGTGAGGAGGTGGGAGGGTGTCGATATATATTCCTCTTTTAATATGAGCAATGGATAGCAGTTACTTGCTTACCTTGTTTACATGGTTAGTAGGAGTTTGTTTCATAAAGGTCTGGAATAACAATTGCTTCGAAGGGCACTCTTGCTTTATTTGTATAGTCCTCGCTCTAAGAACTGTTTATGGTGACTTTCTACACTGATAAGCACACTTTTAAATCATAATTATCTTGAATTTAATCACACAAAACTGAACGTGCATTCTATACCTAATCCTGCCTTGTAAAAAAAAAAACTGTAGCAGCCAGACTTATCCTGTGTATTTTTCTATGAAATTACTTCTCCCAAAATTCCTAATGTGTCCTCAACCATTGCCCTCTTGAAAGTCACACAGCAATGCCCATGCCTTGCACAAATGCACAGTAGGAGCAACGGCCATTGGCCATCAGTGCAGCCTGGAGCGGGGAACAAGGATCGGTAATTGAATAGGTTTGTCTAGATACCAGTGGGGAGGAGTTACAGAGATGGGAGGGGTTTCCAGCGGGGCCAAACTAAATAGGACAGTCCAAGGAAGGCTCCCCTATTCTCCGCACTCTTTGTGTCATCTACTCCTGTATGCCTCGGTTTCCCAGAGGTCTCACCCCAGAGACTTTTACTGTAGAACCCCGCGGTTTACTTTGGGAGCTGAAGTAAGAGGACCACACAAAGATTCAACTACATTTACACACGTTTAGTCAGATAAAAAGCCATGACTTGTGTATTCTGCTCACTTAGATAGTAGTAGGGCTCCAAAGGTTATATCCTGTTATTGATTGTTTTCTTGGTGATAACTCTTATGGAATGTCACATTATAAATTTCAACCGGTTATTCTAAAACTATGTTATCCCTTTGTTGGTTCTATTAGCCAATTTTATTGTTAACGGTCACATTTTTTCTTCCTCAAACTTCGAGTTCGAAAGCTTCCCAAACTGTAACAAACTAGTCTGAACACGAAAAATCTTTGTCAACTATAAGCTAAAAGTGTCACATCATCGAGTTTTGAGAACTTTCCTCCCAAATCCATATCACATGAAACACAGACACACAAATCTTCTTTAATAATCCTTGCCTTATTTTGTGGGTTGGAAAATTGGGCTGGGGCCAAGCCCAACACCAAACAATCATCGACGGAGAACCCAGGGAGTCTATGCAGAACTGCTGGAGGGATGGAAGGAGTTCAGATAGGGGAGGTACTTAGTTAATGATTGGTATTACCCATTTGGAAAACAAATCCTATGTAGTTTGTCAGAGTTTCACTTCCAACTTTAAGACCATAACCCCATCCCCAACACTTCCCTGTTTACTTGGTCACTTTACAAAGCACGATAGATAATAACTTGTAGTTGGGAAGCTTTTAGAAAATATTCAAACGACTTGTCTCTCTGCTGTTTCATCTTCTTACATTATTTAGTATTTTGGATTTTAAATTCATAATGAATACACAAGGATGTTTCCTTTTGCTTTTATTTCAAACAGTCTCTCCCCATGGCCTCACGACGTTGGGTTTCCCTTACTTTGCATGAAGTACCCCCTCCTCCTGCCCCTGCTCCTCCTAGGCCTGCTCCGGCTGCCCCTGCCATCGCCACACCTCCCGGTTCCCAGGGAGGCAGCCCTGGAGGCAGTCCAATCCTCCTGTTACTGGCCACTTGACGGCCAAGCAGGTTTCCCTGACCTTATGATGTCAAACCAACTTGATCTGCAAAACCACATTGGAGAAGGGGAACCTGCCCAAATGTCACAGGGCAACGGCGGTAGGGCTATTGACACAAGGAAAGTCTGACGAATCACCAATAAGCTCGTTTATTTTATCACATATAGGAAGTCGGACGCAATTGATTTTCGTTTGTTACAAATTACAAATATACGCCCATATATAAAAGAACATCATACATGATACCATGTTTTCGGGACATTACGAGTAGATTGTTGTCTACTTACCATTTTTGCGAGTAGCTAAATACATTTTTTGAAATAAGCTAGGGCGATCAAATTCGTGTAACTATCAAGTAACTATTCTTGAGAGGGAAATATATTCTAACTGCTGCCATTGTGCACATTTGTGACAGTTGGAAAACAATTCGTTCGTATATTACAATACACGTCGTAAACTCATATTTGATAATGGGACTGCCAAGTAGGTATTTAATCAAAATGTGAAAAAACTAAATTGACGCCATTCAATTTAGAACACGAGAATGGTAGTTGAAGATAATTAATATCAAGTCTCGCTGCTGTAGCTGCCGACGTTAAGCGTGTTGGATTTTTTCCCACTGGGTTAGCCGAATTGTCATGTTCCTGATCACAGCAATTCTTCCGAACGACTAGGCGAGATAGCACTGCAAAGGAGATCTTCCTTAATCAGATCCATTTCCAGAGCAGATAATTTCTATTCCAAATATCCCTTTCTTTGACGATAAACATAATTGGCTTATTGAGCCCCTTTATTTACAAGGGGAGTCCCCTTTTTGGGCCGGACCGACTCAGAGCCTTGGCTTGAGTGGGCAGATAGTTGGAAACATTGGTTCAGTAGCTCTCCTGTCAGCAATTGATATTCCACTCCATTGGAGGCGCTTCGCCGCTATCCCCTTCCGTTCACCACCACGGCTCTCGGCAACGATCCGACGATTGTGGTTGCGATGGTAACTCCATATAGGACGTGGTGAGTGGTGCTCTCCACCCCTTCATAATAAGGAGAGGATTCCCAGACTTTGGGCTACAAACGACCCTCCATCCTCTTACCACTGTAGACGGCGGTAGGGCTTATGAGCAGAGGAGAAAGCAGTTGGCCAATCGTCATTATTGGTCCACACACGGCACGAGGCAAACAATGACACCGTGTTCGTAATTAACTTTTTCTGTCTGTTTATCTAGGCCCGTTCCTACTTTGGTCGTAATCAGAGGTACCGGGAGCTGTCTGCATGGTGACAGTCCTCCAGTTTGGTCGCGGTTTGGGAAGGTATCCTTAATTAGGATACATGCATCTGAACTTGTTTGGGGACAGAAGCTAGGAAGACACTCAGGCGTAGATCAACAGGGAATCGGTCTTGATACCCCTCCATGTATTTGTAGACACCTAAACTGAAAGGGGGAGTAATAGATATAAGATTTCCGAAATATTGGGTACGCTACTGGTAATTTGTGAGAAATTACATGTACGTTTTATACATATGATATGCTGGAGGAATGTTTATGCCACTAGGCTTTTTTTAATCAAAGGTCTTCACTTTGATAGATTTCTTATCCTATCGACATTCTTTCTTCGTCAGAGACACATATTAGGAGATACAAGACATAATCCTGTGGTCCTACCCATCGACGGGTTTGTACTGCAGTTAAAACATGGTATACATAGGAAAAAATAAAGATCACCCTAGCCTTTTTCATTTGAGACAAACTGCACAATTAGAATTGTGACATCCTTTGCAAAGAAGTCTTATGACCTTAAATATTGAATAGAGAAGATGGCTTGGAGATTCTTGTACGGGAAGAATTATGTCAATATTCCAATTAGAAAAAAGGTTGCAGTTATTTGAAGACAAAAAAGTCAGACTTGCTAAATATGGTAAAACCAGCCAGTTTTTAATAAATACTGTGTTAAGTGTATGATATGCTGGGCTAAATTATGTTGAAATACTGAATATGCTTTCATGAAATATACTCCATTTCTTTTCTGTTCGAGATATTCAGGAATATAATTTACCATAGAAAACTTTTGATTAAGAATTCTTATTTTAGCAAACTTAAGGCTGTATTCCACATCCAGAAAGTGTGGGTTCATGATAGTGAGCCTCTCCATAGCAAGGTTCCATACCAGCAGCCCATACTTTCGGTGCAATTGCGGCTGCCGAAAATGCGATATCAGCTGCTGAAAGTGTGATATCAGCAGCCCATACAAAATCAGCAGGAAATATTTACCAACATGTTGGTAAATATTTTCGGCAATGCCACTGATAATATATCAGCAAAGCTGAAATTGTAGCAGCTGCAAATCGGTAGCTCACTTTCGGTATGTGGAATATGGCCTTCAGATTTAGTCCTTGGTTACCATGGAAACCTCTACGTCCATATCAGTAGTATCAGTAGATTTGATCATTTCAAGTAAGAGTTGTTCTGAATTAATATTTTTTTCTTTAACATATTCTTGAACTCAGTTTTCCTGTATTTTATGAACCTGCAGGCTACTTTTAGCATAAATATGGAAACCAATAGGAAAATGCAATATGAGGACATCTAATGAAAATAATTTCAAATTCACTTTAGAAACATGAAGTATATGTACAATAACAAAAAAAGGTAGCCTATTCTACCTCTTTATAACCTTAGACAAAAGATAATGGCACAAATTAACCCTTTCACTGCCAGAGGCCTCATATGGGGCCCTATAGTAAAATGCCATAGAAACACTAGGCCTATTGAAAGAATGCAAATTATGCTTTCAGAATCTGAAAGATTGTCTTAGATATTCCAATTAGAACCAGAGATACAGGTATTTGAACATCGGACTATCAAGTCTCCCAAAAATGTTAGAATTTTGCGATTGTGAGAAACCATAAACAATGTATTTACATTTGAATTTGCCATACTAATTTAAAAATCATGAAAAATGGGTAAATTTATGTAGATAACATGATTTTCAATTTGCACATGTTATTTTTATAAAGAGATTACATACAATGCACCTTGATATAGCCTGCATGTCTACCAAATACAACAAACCAGAGAATAGCGTCTGGGAGAATTTTACTTACGTAGTTGCTTAAGTGCAGTTCCCACTTTCCTCTACCTTTTTGCTTAGATTTTGCCTTTTTATTATTCCTTAGGCGAAATGTTCTGTCTGCACCGCATCAAGTGAACCTATACTACTTTTTAGATGAACCTTAAATAAAAAATGAACGTGTAAGAAAAAAAGGGGCTTTTAAATATAATGAAAAGTTGGTGGTACCTGTTGTATGAGGTTGTTTCCTGCAGGCTGCAGAGGGGAAGGACGTCACACTATATTTGAGTTACTACCCAGTGGAGCGCCCTGGGGACCGGTGCATTAAATGTCGTCCTGATGCTACGGTCCTCTATCGGCTATCGTGATATAAGGGGATTCTCACGGGGATACGACAGTAAAGAATGACCTCGGATACCAAAGCCATCTCCGACTAACCTTTTTACATCTTTATTTAATAGGGGATGGGAAAGGATTCTGAAGAAAAAGAAGTTGGCCAATAGAGTAGTAAGAATAATGGGACATTTGACTATTCGGTTGGCACAGCTATGATTGTTTTACCATAGCTTAGAATAAGAATCAGTGTTATGATTCAGGAATATTATACAGGAAGATTGAAGTCTCAGGTTGTCTTTTGTTTTACCATTGTGCTAGTGAACTGTAAAAAGAGGTATCGCAGCCAAGCATGTGACATTATTTTAACATGGCCACGACTTTGTTTCATTCTGTTCTGGTTTTTGTTAGATTATTTTGATTCCCCCAAATAATGTTGCTGCAATGTACTGCTATGGTGTCAGACTGCAATGCTATTGCAACTTTATGGTTGCATTCTTCCAAACCTGAATGTTGTGATAATATTCTATTTTGGTAGGGTCATAACATTACCGTCAAAATGTTACAATAACCTATGATGTGTTGAATTCTCAACCTAGTCAGTATGTACTGTTAGGTGCTATATTTTTTAAGTAAACAGACTTGCCAAAATCATATGGACGAAGAACAAAGCAATTTTGATTAGATTCGTTTGTTAATTGTTGATAAGATACTGATTCATTATCACTTATCTATAGTTCTGAATGAGCATCTTTCCAATATCGCCAAAAAAAAATACCACAAAAAGTATGATAATGATTGCATGGTTTCTCCAGAAGCATCTCTAAAAGTCAGCAAAACTAGGGAAAATCTAAGTAAATATAGTTTCTATTAGAAGCTCGCCTATACTCCTCATATCCACTCACTCACACGAGAAAACTCACATCCCGCTAATGGCACTGAGCAGCATTACAGTGATGGTCATTAACCGGATCTTTGACACCTCTGCGTCAAAGGTTCACAACTGATAGAAAATAGTGATCCTTGAATACTAACTGTATTTCTTTGGTTCGTTTTTATCTGCACAAGGGTGACGTTGATAAAAGAAAAACCTGTTTCACAGTTTTAGTACTGCGCAATACAAATTGCAGTCATAATGATATCTAACAAGGTATAAACATATGCACGTGTGTGTTCTAGTTGTTCTTGCTCTGTCTAAACAAATTTATACATTTTATAAAATGAGAATAGCACCAACTAAAACACGAAGGTTCCATGAAATAAATTAACTGTCCGCACAGAAAAAATAGGATTCTCTATAATCGACCGTTATTTCTTCACTCTCATTATACCTGGGCATGGTACGCAAGAGTGGAACAGACCCACGTCTAGCAGGGAGTTGATGAGCAACTCCTGACCCACTCAGACCTGCTCAGACCTGCTCAGCCCTGACAGCTCGGCGGTGTGGGGGGCGGCCGCACCCCGGGGTACCTGACAAAAGCAAGATCTGACTTCTTTCTCTAAACGCCCAACCTCTTACCTCCTGTCGGTCAGGAGCAGTTATGAGTTACTGTGAGCACCTTGTTCACATACTTCCTGTATGTGGGAGGTAGGGCTGGGTCACGATTAAGCCAGACATTGTTATAATATGTGTCGTTATGTGAGCCTAAATATCAGGCTGACACATTCGGAATGCCATGTCACAGATTATCTTCCTAATTATGTTGGTCCTGCAATGGATTTATTGCTCATGTCGCATTTTATTAATTCGTCATTTTCTCACTTTAGTGTATGTACAAACGAAATGTATGACCTTCATGCATAAGCCTTTATCACAGGTTGTTTATTTTTCTATTAGAAAAATGTAATTATCGATGTTTTTCATATACTTGTTTCCTATATTGATGCCTCCCTACTGCTATGCAGACTTGCCCATCATATTGTTATAAACCCACAAATCACACCTACAATCACTGCCAAACATGTAATTAACATTATATTATAGTGCCGCTCAAATTAGAGTCAAAGTATACCAAACGTCTATCGCCCAATGCAATGCCACAAGCCGATCTATACAACTGCACTTGGGGAGGCAACAATCCCGAACAAAATGAAGTGAGTTATGTGAGAGGCGGAGGCACGTTCCTAAGTGTCCCCAAGATCTTTTTGAATCCCCGAGGGCTGACTCATCAGAATCTGTCTGTCCCGTGGAGTGTGATAATTGCGGTTGTAATTATAAACACCAGTGGTGATCGCCCTCAGGCTCCGGCCTCGGGTGGTTAGAGAGACCCGTCCCCGCATACCCTCCAGAGACAGACACCATCATTAATTTGTCTTAATTCATGAATAATCACCGCAAAAAGACTAAAGTGCACCCGTGATATAGGTGGTTGGGGTTGGACTGAGTCTATAGAAATGCCTCCTCGCTGTGGTTGTAAAGGGAGTTTACTGGCTGTAGCATCGTGATCTATCACATACTTTTCTTTTGCTTCAGATAGACATCTTTTTAATATGATACCAGGGTAATGTTCAGAGATACCAGTCTCGTTGGTCAACCTAGAGATATCTCGGTGACGATGCATAATAAGAAACAACGCAGTCACACCATTGTATTAGCTTAGAGTATCGAAATGTATCTTTGGAACCCTGTGGATACATGTTGGACAATGATGCACAAGGGTGCTATTCTGCACTATAACAGCCTTTGAGGTTTCCCGATATAGGTTACAAACAATATTCAAATGCCTTTAACTTTAAAAAAACGTTCTGTTTCTACGTTCTTAAACTGCATGTTACTTTTAAATCCTATCATTGAGTGAGTGAAAGTAAAGCAGATATTCTTAAGGCTGGCAATAGTTCAACCCTATTGGTTCTACTCCTGAATAGAAATCCCTTGCAGTACTTTCAGACACTTACAACGCGTGGATCGAAGAAATGCCGCTGACATGCATCAATGGCTTACTGTCACTCACACACACCACCTACCCACTTGACAAACCAAAGATTCCAAAAAGAAAATCAATTTAAAAAAAAGGAAAATCCTGCAACTATTTTTGCACAAGGGCAGTGGTGGGCACTCAAGGAATTATGTCCTAGGGCCCACATTCACAGAACATTTCAATCCAAATTCAAGAATAAATTATATGGATCAAAAGCATATGAAATATCATGAAATCTGAATGCTGCCTGTTCATGATGATAAAAAAAAAACGCACCGGGGTTGAAGAAGGGTAGTAAAATACTTGTTATTTTCATTTAGTGTTTTGAGCGATTATTTATAGGCTTCATCCAATTAAAACAAACTCAAGCGGCGTCTATACTAGCATGTTTATAATTCTATAAACATACATATTTTCACACTGCCAAGGTTTTGCGCCTCTATCTCCAAGTCCCATCAGTTATGGAAAGCTCAGTTTACTCTTCCCATCCTGAGCTTGAATTTCCCATTATATTTTTTACAATTCTTTTTTTTACGTTATATGTATATATGTACTGACGATAGACAAATAACAACACAAAATAATAATACGTTTGCTATAATTGCATCACTTTAATTTCTGACAATTCTGGTGATGCTTGTATAAATATGAGTTGCTAGCTGCATGCAAGTTGCTAGTTGCACAAGCTCGGCAATCATTTCTACAATACGTCTACATGTATGTGCGCATTTTAGCAAAGCAGGGGAGAAGCTGCCTACAGGTCTAGGCCTATTAGCGCCGACAAACACGAACCTGTCGGTCAAGCCACAGCTCCAGGCAGGTGCGAAGTATCAACCTGCCTGACTTATAAATCCAAGTCAGTCTGGACCCCCCGCCACCAGATAGACACCACCTCTCCGATTTCTCCAGACTAAGCTCGAGGTGCCCCGCTGAGTTAGTCATGTATTAATGCGCCCACTAACCCGCCAGCCTTATCCTCCACCTCCTCAGCCATTCTTGTCCTATTTTCCATGAGGTCATCCGACCAACCGCTAGGGGGCCCTACATCCGGGGAAATTATATCCGGGCACCAGTGCCCAGCCTCCTTTTGGTTAGTGCATCGGAAGTGAGGCTTTGTTGCCAAGTCGCAACGCGCACGCGCGGCGGAAATGGGAATGTTTCGGTGGAATATCTTTGTGTGGTTGTATCAGAGGCCATTGGTGGGTCTGTACTCTGCCAACTCTTGAGCGCGTGTGCGTGGGTTGCCAGTGTTCAGAATTGGGGTGAAGATGAAAGCTTAGGAAAATAGAGGCTAACAATTGATTCCTTAGGCGTTATAATGATGGAAATTAGACAAAATTACTTCACAACTATCATCAACTATCAACCATTTAAATCGGTTGTATAAACACAGAATAATGGAAGATAACACTTGTTTAACTTGTTTAAGTTTAAGTTTGTTTTACGAAAGTCGATCCGTTGAAATGCGATGTTGGTCTGAAGAATAATGTATTGATTAACAGCCTTTACCAATTCACATATCATAGGTAGCAGTAAAATCAAGATGTCTGCCAGTAAACCCTCAAAATATGATAGCTTAGGCGTATTCTAAAAGTGAATTACCAACAGGACGTGGGCTCTCTTCTCTTTTTTTCTAAACAGCTTACCATAATAGCGGTCGATGCAGGAGCTTGCACCAAATTCACTTAGCAAGTGACACACTTTTCTGCGGGTGCCATTAGACAAGAAAGGCAACCAACGAGTAACTCAAAACTAAAAAGGGAGGGGCCGAGCGGATTCAAACCGCCCGCAGATGGCCGCGTCTCGTCCGCTGTATGACGACAAATGGGTTGATCTTATCGTCCGAGCAAGCCGCTTAAAATACCATTACTCCATTTTCCGCGCCACCGCTGGCTTGGCGGAAGCGGCCACGCGGCGGGCCGAGCGGCATCGGCGGCGGAGGCGGCTGTGAGAGGCGGCAGAAGATGTTTCTGGTGACTCGGCGTTGGGGTGGCGCTGGAGTTTGCCTCTGCTGCCGGCCGGTTCTTCTAACTGGCAGGTTTGACCCTGGGTTTGGGAGGATTTCAAAAGAATAGAGAGGAAAATAGGGTATCCCAGTCAGGGATACAAGGAGAGGTGTGTGTGTGAGGGGGGGGGGGGGAGGTAGGCGTGGATCTACTCCTAGAAAGGGTTAAATGGGCAGGCCGGGTTTGGGGGGGAGCAAGGATGAAGGTGGGTTTTTTTTAGAATGGGAAGTTGGGTAAGGGGAGGTCCAGCGGGCTGATCAGTGGCCATAAGAAGAGTCCCACGCCTCACCACCCTCTTATTATGCCTAATTACTGCGCTGTCTATTCTGCGCATGTCTTGTATTCCTGCGCAGGGGTGCGCCGGTCGGCCGGCCACTTGAAGGTGGAGGGACACAAGCCAATGATAGTGATTAGTCCCTTCTTACGGCGGCGTCCCACTAGCCGCGGCCGCGCTACATCCTAAATGGCTTCCATTAAAGATTATTATATCGGAATCTCTTAAGGTTGTTACTGACGTTTTAGGCGGCCTTTGATCTCTTCAGAACGGCGTGCCGCAGATGGGTGGACTTTACCGGCCGCGGCGCCGTTTCGTATCAATTAGAACGAGATTTTGATTGCCCGCACTATTTTATGGCTTATCCGACCTAAGAAGCGTGCGGATCCCTGCTTGTCTATTAACGTTGCTCGGCATAAAAAAAAAAGCGCAACAAGCAAATTGGGTCTCGCCCCCAAACAGCCCGCTGCCTGCCGCCCGACTGAGCAAATTGCTGCAGAATTGCTCCTAACTAGATTTAAACCGGTCCTAATTTTCTGGGAATGCAGTTGATTATTTGACGTCAATCCAATCGGATGGTGTTACAAAGGGGCTCTCGGCGCCCTGCGGTCCGGCAGATTAGAGAGGTGGCAGAGTGGCTCGCCCGGTACCAGCGCACCACTTACTGGCCGACGTGCATTCCACACAAAAGTCGTCTGCTTCATGTCCGTCTTTTCCCGCCGTCATTGAGACGTCATCTATCGTCAGCTACTGTATGCTGTCTCTTTATTTTCTAATTGTGGATTAAAGTTGGCAGCCTCGTACTCAAATGTCACTAGTCATGAGGCATATAAAGCATGCAGTTAAGAGACAAACATAAATTTAAGCTCTTTTTCCTAGAAAAAAAGAATAAGTCAGACATCCCACATGTGCTATCTATACTTAGAAGTCTAGTGACTTGATTATCATCGAATAGAGCAGTAGGTCTATTGATTGCCGGAACAGTAAACACGCAACTTAAGATTACATTGTGTACCATATGTTTTACACGGTTCTATAGGAAAACATACAGAGGTTGACAGTACAACCCTGCTTACGAGGTGGGTGTCGAAAAATTACTGCCCGAGGCCGTTAGGCTGAGGGCAGTAATTTTTCTGACATCCCAGCGAGTATTCAGGGTTGTTCTGTCAACCGAGGTAAGTTTTCCTTATATTATATACCATATTTTGTAAGTTATAAGCAAAAGAGAAAGGAAATTACCAGTGGAGCAAAGTGGGCAGTATTCCAATGTATTGATTATGCACACACTTTGACTGGTGTCAAGCAGTTTTCCCTAATATTTTCTCTTAAATTAGGATTCTATCACTATGTCCATTTAATTAGACTGCATTATTTTACCTGAAATTAAAAAAATAATCATGCAAATCCATTCAGAATTCACAAAATAAGGAGAAAAACATTTTACACAGTAAAGCAAGGTGGGCAGTATACACGAATACTGCCCGCTGTGCCAATACACCAACAATACTGAATGGCAGTGTCCAGTTAGTATTCATCATGTATTTTGGCATTGGTATATAATATTGTTCAATATTTGAGCAATACAGTTGCCATGTCATTGCCATAATAAGTATTATGTTTCTTTTTATCAATACTTCTTAGAATAACCAAACAATAAGAAAGATATCCTTCGTATCATAACTGACACTTCTGGGACGTCCTCACGTCATTGAAAGTCATTTTACATCCTTACAAGTAAATTTAATATTCGGTTACCAATCTTAAATGACTTAATCAAAACAAATGAAAAGTCCAAAGTAGGCATGAAAGTATAAGCCACATCGTGTACGGAGTTGATACACTTTTCGTCAGCCGGTCAGGGCGACAGTAGGTGCGACTAGTCGCCCCGGTCGCCCAGGCGCTAACCGGGTCTTTGACCGGTGGTGCCCTTCCACCCCTACAATAATAAACATGTCAGCCTACATGGCCCAGATTGCGATACCAACGAAATAAATTGGTTTGATGCTTTGCAGAGGTCAATTAAGGCGCCAGCATCGGCGCCTAAATGAACGCCCGACAATTGGGTTTGGGCGGAGGGATATCAATCGTGGAGGTGAGGCGGCGGCGGCAGGGCGCTGGATCCCTGGCCCTGGTGCTGTATCCTTGCGCACGTGGCCGGGACTATGTTAATGGGGGTCAGACTAGGAGACGGCACGGAGACGCCGCTAATAGTGTTGATGGGCTGTTAATCGCTCAATGTGAATTCATGATTGCAGAACCAAAATGGCGCCCACCCAGCCGCGGCTTCAATGACTCGGGATAATTCCCCCCTGATTGACGTGCCATGGCCATTTGTCAGAGCCGCGCTGATTGGTTGATGAAACTGTGGCAAAAGAAACCGTAATTTGCTGGTCAACCAAAGTTTGTGGATTTGTGATTGGGACTCAATGCCAAAACATTGTCCATAATCTTTGAATTGATGTTTAAATGTCAGATGACATCTCTTAACCTCGTTATAGTAAGAAGCTACTTTCCTTTTTACCTAGATTTATCTAGATTATAGAATATAGGCCTTTAACAAATGTGCGGAAAAGAGCTGACCTGAGGTTACTGTAGGCCGAACATCATCGTACTTGTATGTCTAGTAGTACAGGGAAAGAGTGAGTCTCTAAATTCTGGTTTTCACTGCTATAAGACTTCATATTGTGATTTATACCCAGAGACATTGCACGCTTCCCACGTCAAATTCGGCCTCATTACGGCATGTACGTCAAGAGATGTGTCATGGTAAATAAAAGAGATTACAAGGGTATTACTGTCTCCCTACCATTTCAACCACCACAGTGACGCGAAAACATATTAGGTGTTTTAAGAGTAAATGTGATTGACAAGGATATTCCAATTCCTTGAATGAAAATCAAACACCCCTTTAACGAGGATAACTACCGTAAACTATAACCTAAAACCGGCACCGCCTGATTTACTATGACCGTTGGAAAAAGCACATTTCCATATACTACTAGTGGTATAGGTCAGCACCGTGACGATAGCTTTAAGTGCGACATCTCTCCCCGAGGCCTTTATCATGATATTATAATGTGTTTATGTTTTTATACATACGCATGTAACTAAAAACAAACGACAACAATACTCACCACAGAGTACCTTTACTAAAATTTAAACAGGGTACAAACTGCAGCAATGACAAACCCCTGCAGGATGGACTCCCGGGATGGACTGCTTTGATAGTCCTAGGCGCTCAGAAACCAGTTTTATAGTGTACTTGGTGAAATCAGCCGGTCATCGAAATAACAGACATGGTTGGATTTATTGGCATTTAGGGCATTACCATTTCTCAAATTTGGCAATGAATATTCCCATCTACAATGCATGGATAGTAATCTGGGGTGTATAGGCATATACCTATGTCCAGTTTCAATTTTGAGATATGTCCATGTCCCCTATCGTTGTGCTAATGAAACACCATTGTTGCTAGTCTAATGCTATGTCCATCGTTGGACCTGTTGCTATGTCGATTTTCAGAATCCCTCGTGTCGCCCTGTCAAAATTAAGAAATCTGTAGGTATAACACGAGGATAAATTCCCTATTTTCTCAAACACGACGATATTATTTTGCATATTATCAATATTATTCCACACTATGAGGGTTAATCAAAAATAATATATAGTCCGGCATTACTAATGCCATTATAATGGTAAAACCTTTAAGTCAAATGACCCCATTAGTCTCAACAAATCTGGGACCAAACTCCAGCGACGGAGAGCATAGAAACGCACAATCGGTGGTTTTCGGGGAGGTAATTGACTTAAAGCTATTGGTTGCCTGCGGAAATTACATGTAAATTATCGGAAATGAACTTATTCGCGACGCGGCTGCTTAGCCCTTGGTTAGCAGTGGCCGGGCGCCGGGACTATTTTGTCTGCCGTTGATGTATCGCTACGCAGCGGGTAAGGATACCGAGTCTGGTCGGCGCATTGTCTGCCCTTATTGACCCCTCATCTGACCCGGTGTTCGTCAAACTTCGATGGCCACTGCATGGCTGGGCTCTCTTCTAAAGGAAACTGTAGCGGTAATTTACACGCCCTATTCTGAATTAAGAATGGAAACATCGGTGGATGTGAGAAGGAAGTTTCTCATAATTGTAGGACAACACAGTAGACTTTTTCATTGCATCATTCTTATATTCTTAAAATCGACTTGAAAACTCAAAGCTATCGCATCCTTAACCTGTTTGACATCAATCACATCTTTATCAAGGTTGGTGTGGGGATCAACAAATCTATAAACATGCAACGTGCGTGATCGAAAACTGCAGAAGTAATTACGTACATTTATAACTCACACTGAAAACACAGAGTTGTCAAAAGTGGTGCAAAAAACGACAACCCAAGGTTGTCACAGGCTGTGTCTGTTAGACAAAAAATCTTATTTATGAATATTTTTATGTTGTAGATATCATAGTCATAATAATGGCTTCCTATTATGTTATTACTAGTTATTAGGTATGGCCATTACACATAGGAGGCCTATGAGTTGTATGGTTTTGACACCATTCACCTACAATACTGGGTTGATATAGACAGAGGCCATGACAACCCTGGGCTGTCGTTTTAGGCACCATTCACTGACAACCCTAGGGTAGTCAGGCAGGACTTTTGACTTCTCATTTTCCTCTGTGACAACCCTATGACAACCCCATCTTCATTTTTGCTTCTCTGACGACCTTTTTGGCCCAAAGTAGTCGGGAGAAAATTACTACCTTTGGGTTGTCATCCAGCCTCAAAATTCACAATGACAACCCTCTGACTACCCCAAAGTAGTCAAAGGATTGTCACAAAGTCGTCACACAGCATTGATGGCCTGAAATGAGCCCTGTGATGACCCAAAAGTCACCTATGAGAGCCCAAAAGTGACCTGTGACAACCCTTTGACAACTTTGCATTGGCTCTCCGACGACTTTGTGTTTTCAGTGCATGAAACTCTGACGACCATGCATTGCCATGAAAAAGCCAAGGAGGTGTTTGTCCAAATACGTGTGGAGCTGAGGACAATCGAATTGATGGCTGTAGTAATGCTGCACGGATAGAGAGATTAAATGAGAAGGTTGGGAATTGATGTATAATGTAGATAAAAAGGATAAATATCAGTCGCTAGTACACTATAGACCGATTCTTCTTGCCAAGATTTCTTTGGTAATTTTGTTTATTTCTGTTTTGCATGTGAATATTAACTTGCGAGGTACAATTTGTTTCATTTTGGGGTTATTCTATATACGAGAGAGCTCTACACTAATACCATCAAATCTGCACTTCCTGTGGGCAATACATATTATTCAGGAACGGTAGTATTGTTGGTCTTAATACGTTGCAGGTGTGTTTGAATGTGAAAGCTGCTACCACATTGCATTACAAACATACCTATTGGCTTTTCAAAAGCATCTTATTCCTGTAGTTTCTACGTGTGTAGGATTTTCGCTGAGTTAGAGATGCTCTGAGTAATTCCAAGACACCATCTAACGTAAATGGTACGTACCAATGCTACTATGACTTGACGTTTAAACTATTAGATTTGAATTTTGTTAACAGGTCACCTTTATCAATATAATATTATATCATATTCAACCTACAATTCCTAAGAACTATAGAGTTTTTATGATGTATACCCCAGAACCCAGGACACTCGAATGTCCAAAGAAACGTTAGCGTATGGTTGTTCGTCGGGTAAAAACTGTACGTGAGGTATGTCTGCCATCTTGTGTATTTGAATTGATGTTCTGTCCTTACTTTATCCACAAAAATACAAGATAAGATACACATGTCAACATGTAAAGTGACGTTTGGGGTTGATGGGAGAAACCAAAAATATGCATGTATCAACGAATAACGAATTCCAGACTCCAGAAAGCCGAATTACGCCGGAAGTTGATATCATTGGGGGAAACAATTTCCGGTAGAAGCACACTTGGCTCCCCTATTGGTAGATTAAACGGATACATATTGACACGCAGAGCTGTTTATCATCATTCCCTTACTTTCTTAACCTATTTATTAGACTACTGGTTCAGAAGATATTGCCACGATGGTATAGATGTCATAGTCATCTCTATTGCCTTATTGCATGAGGGAGATAATTCACCTAAAAAGATAAGCAAAATTATACCTTTCTGAAAACAATTTGACCTAAAATTATACTATTGACATTTGACATTTGACGCACTCATTCGCTATTCTAAAGTGACCATTGGGTGACATTAGGTCCATATGGACAATGATTTACCTGAAATTTTTGCAACATAGGATATTGTTTAAAAGAAAACAAAATCCCTTTTGACTGATTCTGCAAAGCGATTGGTAGATAAACCCTGACCGAGAATGGCATAGGCCTATAGGCCTAGATTTAACAAAAGATTCTTGCAATGAAAATTATGGTAAATATGTCAAGTTGATTTGAAAATCACTCATAATAATGGCTTGTGTACAGGAGGTCAGGCCTCTCCTTTGAAATCACACGCTCATGGTGGCTTATTCCAAATGGCTCACCTTTGACCTTAGACTACCACTTCCGCGTTCCTTACCTAATTAGACGGAAGTAGGTGGAGCCACCAAGTAGTATTACCCTGGAACACAACAGATCAACAAATAGGGTGACTTTTAACGCCCGTATACTCCCCACACGCCCTGCTACCCCATGGTGTTGACTTTGGCACCAGGTGGCACCACTACAAATGCTCCTGACCTTCCGCTGCACCCAGCGACACCAACAGGAAGCGGAAACATGTCACGGGCCACGCTCATCCAGCCAACCAATGAGATGTGTGCTCCTAGTTGAGGATATGTGAACCGACGGCCGGTGGTACGGCGCGTGTGATTGGCCGCACGCCTGGACGCCCCCCTGTCGGCGAAAATAAAAGACGTCCATTTAGTTTTACAAAGATGGCTGAACATGTTGTATCGGGTAGTGTTGGAGTACTATCTAGGATCATTCAGGCACTAGTAAAGGGTGGTATGGTGCCTATATCCAGCTGTGATCTATTTTATTGCTATTCTCTGCACCGTAGTGAAGGCCAACCACCCCAGCCTCTGTCACACTGAGATCGACCAAAGCACAGAACTCATATCCTAGACAGTACATAAAATTATATTTACTACTGTTCTTATAGTGACATCACAATCCATGAAGGGCAAATCTAGGAATCAGATGAAATTTAGTTCAATAGTTCAATTTGAACCTGTCACTGACCGCTTCACATTTTGCATTAAATTACTGGTAATACAGTTGGAATTTATACTAATTAACTCCAATTAGCGTGAGCAAGGGGACACCAGCTACGGTGGATATGATCAGCTGTCTCATATTCGAGGTACCACCAAATGGCAAAATTAGGTACTTTGATTTACCTACCACCATGACATCTTTACCTATATATATAGCCTACCCCTTCTTCCAATATACCATCATGACGCCAGGAACATGTTGGATTTAGGATCAGGAGTTGCACAAAGTTTACAAAAAAACAGGGGGTCATAGGCTAAGTATTCAACTTGCTCACATCCCAAGGCCAATTTCCTAGCATGCATCAATTGATACACAATCATGATTCCAGCATAGTCCTCCTTTAACTATACGTTTACGATAGTAAGCAGTATGCATATGTATTATATTCATGGGCGGCAAGCAGTATGTGATTGTTAAGAATAAACTTAACTGTGTATTCCACTTGAATTTTAGACATACATTTGTTGGAGTTGTTCGTGCCTCAATTCATCAATTGCAATTGTTGACTGACTGATTGCAGGGAGGATACTAGGAAACCTTGTCAAGGATAACCTGCAGATGTACCTATACCATACTAATTGAACGGGTCTAAATCGTGTTCACGTATATCTCAATTTCATCTCTACTTTTATTATTCTATTCCAAACAAATTTTGCCTTGCACTCAAACAAACCCTTCGCATTTTAGCTTATCGTCCCTTACGATGAACCCCCATAGTTTCTCAATAGACACTGGGCCTATACATTAACAGCCGGGAAGTAACAAGCTGAATCATATTTAAATAGAACATGAATGTTAGCATGTTGACGACATATGAATATGTATTGTCATTTGCCAATGCATTGTCCATAATATGTGACGTGATAAGTTGTATTTAAACCGTGATATGTGGCCTGCAGAATATTGAACTATAGTAGGTTAATTATCCTTTAATGTTAAGGTTACTTTTAAGAGGTTGATTTGCCTTTGGGGCCTTCCATTAAGTATGTACGCATCAAGGGGGGGAGGGGGGTCTGAGATTTTTGAAAATGTGCGTACATTATCGTACATATCCTATGCGTATTTTGGCCCAAGGGGGGGTGGGGGGGTCTGAGATTTTTTAAAATGTGTGTACGTACTAAATGGAAGGCCCCTTTGGATAATAGCTAGCTCCTATCGCAGTCTCCTCCTCCTTCCACTGCTGTTGTCAAATACATAATAATAGTATAGTTCCAGTATTATGTAAGACATAACACATGCGTGAAAGGATGTTTTTTTTCTATTCCTGTGTAATTGTACTTCGATGACAAGATCTCAATTGATAATGAACAGCTCCAAGGATAGAATCCACTCAATCACACTCAGTCAACACTCTCGCCAACTAAACAGTCTATCAGCTTCAATTCCAACTCCAGAATTAAGCTTCTAGAACACAACCTTTCCAGGATGGTTAACTCACAACAACATTCGGCTTTACTCTGACTGAATGCCGGCTGTAATAGCCCTTATGTATGATGATATAATACACATCATTACTTAGACTCCTCCTTACTCTTCACCTTTGACAAAGAGTTATAGCTAAGGTGTGCGCTGATGTAAACACTACGCTAAGCTTGCTGAGCATGGACTGACCACCCCTGTCAGTACAGTATGCCTCTATACGAAATCCAAGCTTAGATATACCTACAATTAGCTTGGATTTCCCATGGAGCGTAATATGTTGATCCCTGAAACCATGGATGAATGATTCTTTCTACGGTTCCAACTGTTTTTTGGTTGTTTTTTTTACCAATCCTTACCATTTTACCGCAGCAATATTTGCAGCTCAAAGTTTGTAGTGTTCAGCCAGAACTTTGTGTATCAGGAGCCATGAACGTAATTGTTGTTACGACAGTTATTATCACCATTAAAAATGTCTGCATTGTGTACTGCAGAGTGGATGCCCAGAAAGGCTGATCTCGTTATTTCTCTACAGTTGGTGTAAACTGTCTCTCAACCTATTCTTGTTTAAAGGTTATGTGATCTCCGATTTGGTCAGGGGCTAATTATGATTGCCTTGACCAGTGGCTGTGTTGTTCTAGGGCCAGTTCTAAACCCATTTATGCAGAAGGAAACGCGGTTAGATGAAGATGAAGATGGAATTCTATGTGCAGGAGAGCGATAAGATTCTTTATGCTGGCTTTTCTAGACAAGTTGATCGAGCTCCTTGTACATTTTTACAAAGTTGACCTCAGTCCTTCTGAATGCTGACCTACTAATCTTTTTTTAACAAAAGCTGACATTTCTGTTCCCCTTACATATATTATGGTGTCCTCTTCAATCCTTGTTAAGGAACTGACTTTGATTTTCTGAAAGGTTGACTTAAAATTGTCCTCTGGACAGGTTGATCTCCTTGTTCTCTCTACATGTGGAGTCATTCTCATTTCTTCTAATTGAAGTGACCTCATTTTATCTGAAGGTGCCCCTTACATGTGGAGTCATTCTCATTCCTTCTTAAAGTGCTGCCTTCTTTTTCCTAAAGCACAGATAGAATTTACCCATTCCTTATGAGGTTTCTATACTCATTATTCCAATCAAATATGCTGTTTTCCTCAATACCTTTAACATAATAATTATATGTCTCCTAACACAGCTCTTGGTCAGAGTTTGTTTGTTCCCTGATTTGGTCAGTGTACTTCATTTGGCAGATAGGTACCAGGAACAATTACAATTATCTTTAGCGGTCTCGTGGGTGGGTGAGGACCAGTCCTAACCTCATTTGTGATCAAGGAAATGAGGTTGGACACCAACAGCAATAAGTTGTGATTATGTCAGCTGAAGACGTTTTTTGCCATCAAAAAGGATTAAGTAAAGTGAGAATTTCATAACACGGACGGTCTTAGGAAGAAGAAGTTAACCTAAGAATAGAAACTTTATTTCTAACCAGAACCTCATTATACATGGTGACATTTTGATTCTCGAACAGAGTCATTATTCACGAATTCTTTTCTCTAATTACTTTCAAGAAATATATTTAATTTGCATAGAAGTACATGTATTTAGTTTATAGAAATATCAACGGACTATCGTACTGACGTCAGCGTGCTATTTTCAATGTCTGAGAACTTACTTACTTCATCCACCTCAAAGTATATCCCGGATACAGCCATTCATATTCCCTTTGTCTATGTATACAGCCGGTGGGCCGTCCCCTGCATTCTTCTTTTACCTCGCCGCGACCAAAGAATCGCATCGGTAGCATCTCTAATTGGTTCCTATCTGCCCGCATAGGCACCTCTGACCCTGCGCTGAGTCTATCCTTGCCTGATGACGGCCACGAATCGATAACCCGGACATTAAGCGTGTCCCCCTCCTCCCCGAGCGACATGGGCCTATTTCAATTAACTCCCACCCGATGGTCGGGCCGGACTTCCACCGCTTGGAACCCGGCGCCCTTATTCGCCGCACCAAATAACACCCGGCCGTCAAATCAAATAAGTGTTTTGCTTTGAAATTTAAACGACACATTGGAGGATTGGGAGGGGACGTGAGTAAAGTGGATTATTTTTAGCCCTTTCTTAGGATAGGTGTGAGGGGGTTGTTTTGAACCTACATAGCTGACCCTTTGGGCCTAACATCCATGGATATTTGTAACATGGTTCCAATCAAAGAACACGTATTCCTTTAGTAATCTACTTTTTAAAGGAACATATTGATCGTGTATGAAACCTGGAGGACTGGATTAAAATAACAGGGATAGTTTTTCTTAGATATAATCATAATTATTGATTGCAAAGACAACATGTTTGATTGGGCACTCATTAAGATTATTTTTGTTTCACGAAAAAATGAAACATAAACCTAACCAAATTATGGTATCAAAAGTGAAAACATTAGAAAAGATGCATGGTATCCTCAACCTGTTGAAAGGTAAATTACACAGTGAACAGCTGGTGAGTGCTAGTCTCAAATAGTGCTGACTTGACCGTGCTGGCTGCCCGTTTACTAATTCGGCCGGCTAGTGCCAGCAGTTAACAATACCGGGAGACGTATCATCCAATCAGCAGCCAACCCGCCATTTACTAGAGAATGCGTGGTCTCCAAAGAAGAGCTGCCACGACCGGACGTTTGGCGGCGTTCCCCTGGTGCCGCTGACAGGAAATTACCACTTTCTCCCAGGCGCCATTGTTGACCACACTGTGTTCATCGCCAATTGATGACGTCATCGGCTGCTGCCGATATACATACTTCTCTCCCCCCCCCCCAACCCTGGAGATGTATCCATCAGGGAGACGTTGGTGATCACGTGACGAAGTGTACTTGGAGGTCACCAGCTGAAGGTCGTTCTTAGACTTAGAGACATGGAGGGAGTGGTTAAGAATAAGTGAATGTATTATAGCGGTCTGTAAGCGACCATTATAGAATAAAACCTAAAAAAGAACCGTTTGATTAATAATTGAATCGAGGATGCATGGTGGTATTTTCTACCGTATATAGGCATTACTAATTAGGCCCCTATAGTGACACATATAGTATCTCATGCTAATAGGAGTAAAACAACTTAAAACATATGGCTCAGAGGTACAACATGCCCGTTATCACGTCGTGCTCTGGATTCAAGACACAAACGTACAGTTCTAACTATAAAATCAATTGTATAGAAGAAAGGACCAAGGTACAGCAGCAAATAAGGACACATGACTCGAAATGCATGTAAAGGGATCTCCAAAAGAAAATGGAACCTTAATATCAAAGTTTGTGCAGTCATGGAGGAGATGGGCTTAAAGTATGGTACCTTTCTGGGTAACTGATGACCTACTCGTTGACTGAGTCCCTCGACAGGTATTGCTGACGTCAGGCGATGTGGTACTGGAGGGAGGATTAATGCCTGTGTTTATTAGGACGCCTTCTCGGAGAAT
Source organism: Lepidonotus clava (assembly GCA_936440205.1). Lineage (NCBI taxonomy): Eukaryota > Metazoa > Annelida > Polychaeta > Phyllodocida > Polynoidae > Lepidonotus > Lepidonotus clava. The sequence continues at coordinate 39,122,046 of OW387141.1, forward strand.
CAGCCCCTGGTGGTTTGTCCGCAATCTGTCACTAAGGACATCCAATACCAGGTAGTTTACTGTCCAACCCCTGTTCATCACGGTCTGTACCTCTCGTCAGGGGTACTGAGGAACAACTGAACGAGGGTCAGTCCAGTTGGCAGGCGAGGTACATGCCGAATATGCAGTCCTGTACTCAGTTGGACATTGATTATAAGTTTATCAACCCTGGATATAGAATAAAAAGATGAGAAAATCGAGATTGGCCCTTCTCAGCACATTATAATTATGCAGCTGTAGGTATAGGCGATATTGTCATAATTATCACCAATCTGGAGAGCACTCAGTCAGCCTAAAGACATTTTTGTCAATTTCTATCTATTGGAGAAGTTGGATATTCTATATTCCAATCGCTACTAAGGCTACCTACCTCTATCGATCAATCTGTTGAAAACTACAGGAGATTAGATAAGACGTGACGAGCTTAATCGTGACTGGCTTCTATTATAGCTCTTATGAACCCATACGTTTTGTTTCATTTTACATAAGCCTTGGCTCTTTTGAATTCAGGTTTTATTCAAATCTCCCTTTTCTCCTCACTTGACCGGCTTCGTTCTTTGATACTCCTTTGATAAGCAAATGTGCTGAAAAGAAAGTTACAGGTATAGTAGGGCGGACACCACACCCATGGCCCCCTGGGACTACTTACCTTCCCGTCACCGGAACTGGAAGCTGGTTCACAGGTGGCCAACCCCCCAGAGACGCCACTGTGTAAATGGAGTCTACAGTCTGGGCCCTGCTGGGATGGGCAGCTTTGCAAGATGTCATTCTAAACAACCTTATCAAAAAACATCTTAATAAAATTGTCGTATATCCAGTAAACAGCGCGCATTTCACACCTTCATCGATAGATCGGATGGCTGATTGGATAAAGGATTATTATTGGATCTCGCACCGGAAGCAGATAAGCTGAAAGGTTAAAATGGCAATTTTTTTCTGATTTTTGTTTGGCATTGCCTTATGAGGTTGACCGACATGAGCAATGTTAGAGTTCCCGGCCGGGCAAATTGAATGTAAGAACCCCTGCCCGCCTGAGTTGTAGCCCTAAATGCCAAAGTTGGCGCCCCAGCTTCTCCAGGGTGGATATTGGATTAGGCAGACCTGGCGACGTAGCTAGCTCCTTGAGCTGGGAATGTCAGGCCTCAGCCTCCCCGCACCCTGTGCCCTTACCTTATCTGACTTCTCCAGATTCCGCGCTACTTCAAGCTCCTACCATTCGCCCCCACACCCTCTCCCTCTTCCCTCACGTCAACTGCCTGTCACCAATGTCTTCATTTGCTCCCAGAGGGCAGCAGGCGAGCCAAGGGCCGCTCACAGCAATGTTCAACACGTCACGTGACATGGAGATGACTCCCTCAATGCCCGGCAGGGGGCAGGGTAGGGGTATGAGTCGTTGGTGCATTGTTAGCACATCATTCCCTGTAGGTCTACAGCACAATTCTAACTTGCTGATATTAACCAAATATTCCATCTGAAATTCTTATTTCTTTCTCTATTCAGTATTGGCGTGTATTTCACCTGTTGTATCATGTGTTTTCAGACAGGTCGTTGTACTGTGTTGCCACCTCACACTTCAGAGGTTGTTGTTTTATACAGAGGTTATACATACAAAGCAATTAGATCACCTCGATCGAATAGCACTGCCTGCTATACAATCTGTCAGTATATGATCATCCACTACTATCTAATCAATCATGGTCGCTACAAGTACTTTTACTTAATGTGAAAATAATTCAGAGTTTTAAACTGCAACGGTGAGGTTAGGATTACCATTCAACTTGAGAACCTAATATTTCTTTTGAGTCATTCATGTCATTATATTTGTGATGCGACTGCTTAAAACAGCAAACCTACCAAACAGGATCAGTTTGGGCGACTGGTCCGACAAATAGAGTGGCTCCACCATGTGAGTGACCCAGTTCCTTATCTGTTGATCACCAAATAAGCAGGCCACCAGACCCATTAGGTTCCCATAGGGAGGTAGGGGTAATGGGATGGGCCCTCATTCACCCGGTCATTTACTGGACCCATGTAAAGATGCAAGGCTTAGGTAAATCGACACTTCCCCTGTATTTATTCTGGAGATGCGAGTTCGTTTTTAGAGGGAGAAATCATATAAATTTAAACAGTTATTTATTATTTATCTATTTTGTTATTTATTATTTATCACCGTGAATCTTTTCTTCAGGATCAGATCTTTTATCTAGATATCTCCCTAGATATCTCCCTAGAGTCCCATAAAGACTGTCTGAGTATCCACACTAACTGTACAGTGATTAAGGATCATAGTGGAATCAGATCAAACAGGAAACAAAGAGGTCTTTGGCCCACTTTCAAGAACATTTATGGCAGCTGTACATTGGCTGTAAAAAGTTTAAATAACGATTATACAGATTGGGAATTGATCTCTCCAGGTGGAGTTTACTGGGTCAAAGCTTATCTCATTGTGCCACTATACTCTGAATAAACCATGCCTTCCGTATCTATCCTTGCGTAACGAATGGCATCCCTTTGAAATCAGTGACAGTATCAAACGTCCGAAAGTTCAGTGGTTTTTTTTCGAAATAGATGCAGGATGGAATGGTTCAATAGGTGTCCTTCTGTTTGTAGACGTGGCTATGAAATATCAGTATCAAGTACTAGGGCTGATGGATCACCTAGTGACTACTTCAGGCGGGACCATCATACTGAGAAATCGAGATTCTAAACTGGATGATTTTTTTCAATAGAATCTCAGACCGAATTCTGACATTAATACAGATGAATAAATGCTATACCGTGACGTTAGAACGGAAAATACACAGCTGATGCACACTCAATATGTCTGTTCATCATTCAAGTTCTCTCTTGTTGAATGGATGAAGGACAATGAAAAGATATTGTCCCGGACAAAAATACGCGCAGTGAGTAGTATATGAAAAGGAGTTTTTACCACTTGGATAAGATTGGGATACACAAAGGAAGTTGAGTTTGAAGAATGCGCAACCTATCGCAATCAGTCTGAAATGACGTGTTGTTGTTATTTGTTTTTTTACTTATCCATAATCCTCTGTCAGAGACTATGACTTAAGGATACCAATACGTCAAAGTCTAAGTGGTCACTCAAATCCGAAAATTGAATCTAGACACATTATCAGGAATGTTTTCGTTTTCGTTTTTTACGATTTCAGATACAACCTAACGTGAAAATGACAATTTAAGATACTCTCGCATTCTGTTTTGATATATTTTAACATTGCTTATTATTAATTTTGTGATCTATAAGATTAAGAGTTTTTAAGAGATACCCATAAGAGTTGCCTGAGTGTCATGATGTCAGAATGTCCTATACAGGCAGCTGAGTGGTACTACTAGTAAAAACAGATTCTAAAAAAGATAGAGTAAACAGAGGGATCATTTAGAAGCTGTAGTGATTTGGTTGGAGACCCAACGAGGGATTGCAATTATGAGTTAAAGTTAAAGGAGTATGGGGAAAAGGAGAGGTTCTGGAGAAATTGATATAATTAGTTAAGGGGTAGGACTTGCTGGAAAGTAGGAAGGTGTACAGTTGGACATCGCAGCACTGAGGGGCCGCAGCTGGTGAGAGAGATAGCAGGAGATAATTGGACATTATTCCGGCTGGGTATAATCGGTCTGGGCCTATTCACGGCAGATAGGCTGGGGCGGAGGGTGTACCAAGGTTTGGCAGGTGGCCGACATAGAGCGCTGTGGTCTCGAGCAACCAATGGAAGATGACGGCAAGGGACTGTCATTGCTAGCTTCCTAACCCCATATCTCGACATCCAGACACATTTGACATAACAATGATTATAAAGCACGGATAGAAGAGTTGATGTTGTATTTTGGGGATGTGTTACATTCAAATATTTTCTGTCCCCTTCACCTCAAACGTTCACCTAAAATGTTTGCAATCCCTTGATATTGGTAGCGTTCTATTGTGGACTCGTATATATGGTATGACAATGAAAACTATCAATTTCTAACGTGCTGCAAGATACACATTCGCAAATTGGGCCTACTTTACCCTCCCTACTTCTAAGGACTTAAGTTTAAGCCCTGCAAGGAATTAGTCGTCCAAGCTCGCTCCTTGGAATAAAACGTTGACAGCACAGGTAGATTTTTGCAACATGTGTAGGGCCTAAAATAAATGTCCAATCCGGTTCCTTCTTCAAGTCTATTTTATTTTCTCTGACTCACTTGCTCTAAAATGTCTGTAAAGATGTTCTTCCATTGACCTTGCCCAACCTATCAAGACCTAATCGGATTCTCGAGGACTAGGAAATCAATTTTCTGTGGCCACAACCCTCAGTTGGAGCGCGTCAGATCTAATAGAGAGGAGAAAGTGTGGGAACCCACGAAAGGGGCTCAGACAGAGAAAGAATCTACCATGTGTCCATATAGGCTATAATCCTAATCTAGTGCCTGAGAATTAAAAGACAATTATATGATATACCGGTAAATGGTATTCTTAGCATACAATTAGACATGCCCTTCCCATCCCAGTCATACGAAGGTTGCATTCGAGTTGTTTGCACCAACGTAAAATGGCGATATATTCAGTCACCTACTTAGAAAGAGGGGTTACCGACTCGGAAAATATGACCTAGAGGTGACACACCAATCAGTGGCTAGTGAAGCAGTGTTTAGGTGCGGAGCAGTGACTAATGATGCGTGTCTTCTGGGGACATTGGGCTGGTCTTTAGATCATTAGGTCATTTCTAGGGAGATCCGAATACAAGGACAGTCGTTCAGGTGATTTCATGTCTTGCGCGAACGACCAAGGCCGTTTTCTAGTCTTCTGGTAAGCAGGCCCGGCAAGGTAGCTCGCTATTGGAGTTTGTTCGCCACAAAAGGTTTATCCCTGAAACAATTTTACAATTGCAATAGGGTAATTATTCCTCTGTACAGGTATTCGACATTTTGTTTAGCCACTCATTATTATATATAGAAATTCAAAAAGTCTTTAGAAATGCGCTATTCTTGTAATAGCTCATTCAATTCTTGATCTAAGTACTATAATATATTGAAGTGTCCTCGGTCATCTTAGCAAATCAAAACTGACGTTAAAAACTCCATATGTCATGGCTTCCATTTTATTTTACTTCAGACATGGTCTCCACGACCCGACGATATTTTGTCTGTAGAGATATATGAGTTAATATGACAATATAATATGATTTAATGTGACAATATGTATTAGAGAGGGATCTCAGAAATAGTCGTCACAGCATCAAACTGGTGCTTAACATTCAAAATGTTCTTACATATTCAAACATTGAGTGGTCAAACACAAACCCTAGTGTATTGCCATTCTTTATCAATTAACTCTTGTGACTAAATAGTAATGAGGTTTATAAAAGTTCATCAGACCTACAGATTGTAGTTAGGATCAGCATGACCAGACGTTTGTGGGTTGATATTAATCTATTTGCAACTATTTACATCGATAGTATTTGAGCCATCTATATGTAATATTGTGTATAGACATGCGTCTAAGCATGTCTTACAACAGGGACTGACCTATGCAGGGAGGGGGTGTCCCATGGGTCCTGACCCCCTCCGCTCTTTTGGTGGGGACTAAACCATGGCAAAGAGACAAATATTGGGTGTGCATGCACCCGAATGCACGACATTTTAGTACTACTATAATAAATTGATAATTAGCGAATTTGTGGAACCCCCCTCCTGTCTTTCCAAATTTCTGCAACTTAATTGCGGAACTGAAACGGAACTGCAACTGTTTGGGGTTTCTTGGCAAAGTGTGGCCTCAGAAGTCTATGTTTTAAGGCCTCATCAGTTGGTGAAGACGATCGGAGTAATGAGGTAAACAATCAGATTATGGGGCACTAATTGGTCTTAATTGCCAATCCATGTGAGGCAGTGGTCGCTGGAGGTCGCCGTCTTAACTTCTGTCAAACGAAAACTGTCACCCGCACATTTGACTTCTCGCTGTGATGAAAAAAAAGACATGTTTAAAAATGTGCTCCTTTCTAATTTATCTTGCTCTCAACAATAAATTGAGTAAACAATAGGCTTATGATGTTATGCATCATGATAGAAATGTCTAACTCTTGTTTTATGACTGGCATCGTTTGGCCTTCAAATTATTACATTACAGACCTGCATAATCTCTTTCTCTTCCCATCCTATAATTATTCATTGCTTAGAAAATTTCTATCTAAAGACCTCCTGATAAGTTTCTACAAAGAATATGGAGACCAAGTAGTTTTTAGTAAGTGTTGCTTTATCTAATCTGTCGGCCTTTGACAGAACCCTGGCTGGTTGTAGTGATAACCACCTGAAGGGGCAGGGACGGATTTAGGGGGGGGGGGTTTAAGGCTTTACATAAGGGCGCTCTGGATCCATGTATATTAATACCCTATCGTTATAAATTAAGATATATAAAACTGGTTAGTTTAACAAGGTATACGTTTGTGAGAACAACCAGTAATGCCCTTTTCATATTCAGTTCCAGGACATCATTCTCATTTTCCAATAATAAATACTTCATAGTTTAGGACATAAATAAGCGCTAAAGAAAGACTGCCTCAATACAACCCAACTTGCTAACTTTAGCTCCATATTAACCCCCTTGACAAGACCAGTTTACCCAACCTCTGTTATCTTTCCCTCAGACCTCGGTGTCGACAAAGAGCATTAACATTGATTTCTCCGATGAATGCTACCAACTACCGATCATCTGTACTAAGACCAGATAACACAGACCTACTGGGAAGAGAAAGGGCCATTTTGGCCTAAGTACCAAAAGTCGGTCATTTTTTTCTCATCAATCTAAATGTCCGAAATAGGAAAGAAAGAGGTTGCTAAATATAGATTCTGGGGATTTTACAAAAAAGACACAAAGGAAGTACAGCGCCATATGAAACAAGATTACACGGTGGCCCGTTTATCGAAAGGGTATAAAGAACCAGTATACGTTCCTCTATCTTTTTTTGTTTTGGTTATCTTGTCATCCACCAATTCTCTTCTTTATATTGAACAAAAAATCAAAGAAACAGGAACGTTTTCAAATCTACTTTTACCACAAAAGATTCCAGTTCCGGTCTTTTTTATTTTGGTAAATGGAAACTCTCATATAGCATTCATACCATAGTTTGGCTTTCAATTTCATTATATTTACCTGAACTTATTTGCTAACTCAACCTTTAGAACGCAGTATAGAATATTCAAAATGATCCTCCTATATGTCCCTTGAGGAGTTATCACTCAAAAGGTTACATCATAGAAATACTACATAGCTTAACATTAACAGTTCAACATTTGTTCCTTTCACTTTTAATGTGGTCAAGAAATCTGAATATGAGAGGCGACAGCCAAATGCTCCATTACCAACTAAAAATAGAGACCTACCTGGCTGCGCAGACTTCAACACCTTTGGCTGCCTCCAGCCCCCACCCCACCCACCTCCAGTTCCTTACCTATAGACGCCCCTATAGACGTGAGGTGTATACCGCCACAATCAGTGGCGCCCCCTAGCGCACGCCAATCGCTCGCTCCCCCTGGCGGCCGCTTCCGCTTGTTACCGGCGTTGCAATTGGCTGGTTCCTGACAGGAATACCAGTTCCTCTTCCGGTGGGGTCTGCTATCATCCGATCATCCCGTGGAGGCCGGCCGGACCATCGCCAATCTACCAGAGGCAATTTAGGGACCCGGCCGGCGGCCCCGCGGCCCTCGCCGACAAGATTTAAGCGCTTTATGAACACTATCAGGTATTATCAAATGGCCGGGGCCGACGACACCCACCTCTCCCCTCGCCAGCCAGCCTCCGGAAAGGCTCCACTCGGGGAAATAGCCTGTGGATCTGTGGAGAGTTCTTCTAGTGGGAGAGAAGGAGGCGGTGGTGATGGGGGAAGGCTGAGGGCGGGGGCGTATAGGGTGAACAAGGAGAATGAATAGGAGAAGGAGGGGCGGGATAGGGTGTGTAGATGGGAGCGAAAGGACTTGGGAGTCAATGAGAAAGAATATATATACAGGCCGGTCGGCGGCCTGGGGCTGATCTGACAATTTTCTGGGTTTGTCTCTGAGTCCATCACGCCCAATTTGGTGAGGCCTGGCCGCCAATCCTGCCTGAGCCGGTCATAAAGTAGTACCAAGGGCCGACCGTCTTATACATAAAGCAGACAGCCCGCCGTTTTCAAGGCAAATAACCAGTGCCGTTTGGTATCCCACCGGCAAATGAATAGTACTGAAGTCCCTCCGGAATTGTTTATGGATATTTATGATTTGAAAAGGAGATGCTATCAATTTTCATATCCGTTTTTTTTCCTATGGGTTGGCTCAAAGTTTTGATATCGGCTATTCTTGTTCTATATTCAAATATCTCGATTGACGTTATTACCATTTGCATTTGAGTATAAAGCAGAAACTATTCCTCCATATTGCACACGTATATCGATTATGAAGCGCTGCAAAAGCATTATTTTGCAATTTTAGAAAAATAATACAGTTAACGTTGTTGTTCCATCATTCCCTCATATCAATGGAAATGTATATTTTCTGTGTAGTCATTTAAAGCAGATAGGAGGAGTGAAGAAAGCGCTATAGAGAAAGAAAAATGTATTGATGCTCAAAATGATAAATGATAAATCGATATAGTTGTTCATATTACACAGTCTATTTATTGCCATATGTATCGATAAAGATATGCACATCTAATGCGGCTAACTAATCTATATAATACTGTTTGCTTCCTTGCAGTGACCGCTGGGAAAACACCCAAGCGGAAAGCGAAGATTATCCGCTCCAACGAATACAAGATCAAACGTATGATCCTACGTCACTATGACAAGACCACGCGCCCCGTCCGCGACGACTCGACGCCCGTCAACGTCAACGTGGCCATTTCCCTCTACCACATCCTCGACACGGTAACCAGTGGCCCGGCGTATATAATGAAAACCACCCCTGTTGCGAGATATCACTACCATTTTTGTTCAAAACAGACATAACGCCGATTACTTTACAACACAAAATTTAAGCATTTTAGAGTATTTAGGGGGGGGGGGGGGCTGGACATTATTACCAAGCATGGCCCCGGCCCTAAGCTTTAGTTTGTAATAAACAGTATCAAAATCAAACAAGTAGAAAAGCTGCAGTTTATACAAGAATATCTCTCGCAACAGAGACACTGCAATAGCGACACCTATGGATGCAAGCTATATATCGCAACGGCTAGACCCATTATGCGACGGGCCATTGGACAATACAGGGTTCTCAGATCTGATTTTTCAAAGGAAATTCTCAGATACGTTTAGAAATTATCAGCAATTCTTTTCAGATGAAACCACAACATCAAATCATTCAGAATTTCAAAATAATAAGTTTAGTAATAAGTTTTAGGTTTGTATTACGCAGTATAACTGTTTATACCTCAAAATGAATTTTGGCGTATATTTTGCTCATGGATGATATTTGTCTCGTCTTCCCAAAATGTTTGATTTCCGGGATTCAATTAAAGTTAATTTATACATGCAGTGTATGCTGCTCCTGATATCACGGACCGCCTTTGTACTGATACAATTTGCATTTGTGTCATAACGCATTATTATACTATTTCCTAGGAGATCGGGTTTACAGGAAGGCAATTACTATGGATATTATAATGGTAGTGTTACGTATGATAGAGCATTGTTCCTCTTTACCTATATGTCTGAAATGTTAAGTGTTATTGATAAAGCTGTCGAAATATAACGTTTCCTTCAATGTACCAACGTATTCTTATTTCAGAATGAAAAAGAGCAGACATTTACTAGTTTACTTGCCATCCGACAGGTGAGTTGCATTTTCTGACTTCAAAATAAACTTTATTAAACGTTGCATGACTTAAACTTCCATTAATTAATCATATTACCCTAACGTCATCAAAATGATTGCACGCAGATGAAATAAAACGCATTTAAAGAAATAAATTTCAAATGTAACACCTATTCCTCTCGATGAAATCAAAGAATTCGGAAAACAGAAATAGTAAAAAGCAGGAACCTGTGATAGAATTATTCCATGCACATTCTTCCCACGGGGGTACAGTTTTCCAAAGGAGTGTCGGATCCATTTCAAATTTCTTGAGTGGGCTGTGAATGTAAATTAAGAGAAGGCCCGATGAAGCTGATCACTATACAAACAGATGGCGTGAGGAGGCAGACAGGGCCGGCCGCTTGCACACTGTGTGGGATAAGCAGATGGAAAAAGATAACTAGATATTTGTTTTGCCTTATTACAGCGTTGGCGAGATGAATATTTGGTGTGGAACGCCACCGAGTACGGAGGAGTCAGTACAATCAGGATTCCAGCCAACCAAATATGGACGCCGGATTTAGTCATCTCCAATTTGTACGTCACATATCCTCTTCATCTCCTTTTTCTTGAGATTATTTCTCGTCCTATGCACTATAGAAAAATACATAGAAAAGAAAGAATTGGGCGGCACAGCTTGGAGTTGACACTGTATAGCATGGGCGCGTGAGGTTCATTTATGATTGGTATTAGTAGGTGACTCTTCTGACAGATAGTCACTCCAGGCGTAAGCCGCTACATAAAAACCACCCACTGTGGGGACTGTGCATTTTAATCTTCTTACACATCTGTGAAATTAAATGGCATGAAACTTGGAGAGTCGCGGACAGGGGCGGTTAAGAAGTCAATTTCCCGTATTGGATATTGTTATTGTTTGCTTTATATTCTTATTTAAACACTTTGTAAATCGTGCTATAATTGGTATAATCAAAATAGAAAACGTGCCTTATCTCTTTCCTCCATTCGGCTGCAAACTGATTTCAAATCCTCTGCAGATTTGAGTTTGCCGCGTGTTTAGAAATATCGATGCTCTGGTTGCTACCTAAGTGATCCACAATCTATTGCAAACCTATTATTATTCTGATATTTGCATCCAATTTAAATATATCGTCATTTAGTTTTATACAAAACCTCATGCGAAAATGGGTACCTATCAGTGATCTATAGGGTCTAATCTCTGTTAACATTATTTTCGTATTTAAGATATGTATGTTTGATGATTGTTTAAAAATAAAAAAACTATTTTCATAAGAACGACCATTTCCCCTGTATAATTTGCAAAACTCTATGAAGTTGCATATTTGTCCTTTTGTGAATCATAGCCCATCGTGATTGCCAATGCTCAAAGCATAAATGAAGAAGTTATTCATATAAATTATGTTTCTCATCTCAAACTACTATCTCCTCCCACAGTGCCGGAGATAAGTTCAACGACTTCATGGTGACCAATACAATCGTCTCCGCCAGTGGCGACGTCCTCTGGCTGTATCCAGCACTAATCAAGACCTACTGCACGCTGAATGTCAAGTACTTCCCGTTCGACTCTCAGAACTGTGAGATAGTGTTTATCTCGTGGACGTTCAGTGGGGACCAGCTTGATGTTCTTTACAACACCAGCTTCAAGAACAGCGTGTACTACAAGCCCGAAAACCAGGAGTGGGCCGTAGACGGGATCTCCGCACAACGCAATGAGAAGTACTATGCCTGCTGCAAGGAGCCTTACCCGGATGTGACATTCACGATACACATGCGTCGGGGTAGCCTGTTCTACATCGTCAACCTTATCGCACCATGCTTCCTCATCTTCCTCATCGCTTTCCTGGGCTTCTTCCTGCCGGTGGAGTCTGGAGAGAAGGTGAACTTGGAGACTACCATCCTGCTGGCGCTGGTCGTGTTTTTGCTGATGGTCGGAGAGACTATGCCACCGACACCAGACGCTATCCCTGTACTGGGTGAGTAATTATAATATAATAAGTTTTTTGGGGTTAAATTCACATCAAACATTGCCATCTTCCAATTAATCACATACATTGTTATTGATGATATGATAACGGAACTATTGGTTATACAGATATAGGCCTATTATTGACTGCTATTTTTTGCAAAAATTTAGGATAATCATGCAGCGCGGCTATTCCAAACTGCTTTTTAGGGGAGAAAACCCATGTAAGTCTCAAAGCATAGTGAAGCGACATTCAATACGGATGGGAATTTGGAATGTGGCATGAACAGCTGCGCTATATCATAAGCTAATTATTGAACCAATGCCTTCAATTTACTTTCGATACCCAAGGGTCTTGTATTCTTTTTCCTAGAAACCAAGCCACGCACTTGTACATGAAGTAGTATGCAATCAGATTACAGAGTACAGTGCAGTTTTCTTTTTCCTATGATGACCGAAACATAGTCTCTTCGGATTTTGAAAAACAGCGGAAACGCAGCTGGGGGATAGTGGGAGAATCTTCTGGATAATGGGAGACTTCTTTTTAGAAGGAGTTTCCAAAGTGGATATTTTCACTCAAGTTTTTCGACAGAAGATTATAGGGTATACATTTTAATGAAATGTCGAATTTCCAATTATTGGAATGACCATTTTGTTATGTGAATATTTCCGACTTTATTTTAGGTTAATAATGAAGTATCAAATGCCTTATGTCGCTAATAGACAGCTGATTGTGTCCTTTTCCTTTTTTAGGCATGTTCTTCGGGTCTACTATGGTAATGGTGACAATAGCCCTTGTGATGGCTGTTATCACGACTAACGTCTACGCCAAGAAGGACTCAGGTCAGAGACCGCCTAGATGGCTCTCAAACATCGCTCTGCGCATGTACGCCGATGCGGCAATGCTTCCGCCGGAACCACATCACTCGCGCAACATGCGCGACCGGAAACAGGATTGCAATGGTCGGCAGGTGGACGTGATGTCAATCACCGACGGAGAGCTGGATTCACTCACGTGCGGCTGCTGCTGCCACTGCAAGCGGGACCCGCGCGACGGGCGCGGCGGGCGGCACCACGACGTCGACATGGACCGCGTGGAGGTGGAGTGGCGCATGATCAGCAAGTTGTGCGATCGCGTCTTCTTCTGGCTCTTCTTCGTGCTGGCCACCGGGGTCCAGACGGCGCTGTTCCTGCACATGGTGCCCCCCACCTAAGGGCCGCCACCACCGCCACTGTCGTACCTCCAGGGGACGGCCGATGACGTTAGGGTACAGGAGAACCACCACAGCCCCACCCGGTCACCGATCTGTATGTCCACGGACTCGGGCAGTGACGAGGGAGGTCGACCGGTGTACCGCACGTCCCCTGCTAAAACATGCCACCACCTAGTACCTGAGAACATGGCCGCGTCCTCGTCTCTTCCGGTGGTACTAACCATGGTCACGGGAAGTCAGGACGCTTTGGGATGACGTACGCCCGTTCGTTCAATAGTAGTAGGCACCATCGTCGTGATCGCCATGAATTATGATCGGCTCCGCCGTCGTTAAACTGGCTTCCGGCCTTTTATTTACTTCCGGTCGCATTTGACTTCCGGTCGCCGCGCTGTCGGCTCGCAAGGTTGAGCCAGAATGTTACCGGTTTGGCAAACTCCGGTCCAGTTCTGATTTTGTCAGAGGATGATGTATAAGTTTGAACCATGCTGGCCCTGGTGGTCACCAAGATGGTAAGAAATGCAACTTTAGGTGCACACTGTGTATTGTTAACTCATATGAAAGTTTGTTTTATGTAATCACATAAAGTCTTATTTAATTTGTTTACTTTTTTAAGTTTATCGTTCACATTATTTATCTAAAATAATGCGAGATACTTTTCAAAGTTAAATGTTTCGGGTTTAAAAAGAGCATACTTTGTTGCTCAGGCCCATAATTATTTTGACACTTCTGTAGTTTGATTTAGGCACTGTAATTTAATGGAGGATCTGCCGTAGGAATGCACTGATAAACCCGTTGTAACACCTGTACATATTTTATACCAATGAAACGAAGTGTATCTCCGGGAAACCTTATAGAGAAAGCAAGAAAGCCCACATTATGAAGTGCTTTCCGCTTATTTTCTGTTGAGGACGCACAATCTGTAATTGTCAATGCGGTTTATCTTTAGAGCAGAAACCATATATATATACAATGAAGTTATTTGATTGATATTGTGAATACAAGAGTTACTCCCCCCTTTCCTTCGGATGACATGGTTAGATAACTAATCATGACATATAACATGGTTAGATAACTAATGTTATTAATTTGTTTAATGTTTGACGCTTACTTTAGGGATTTGGACAAGCCTAGAGAAAAGGATTGTCAGATTGTACATTCAATAACCATGTTTGAATATACCCTGTGTTTATAATTACCTTGCACTCATTCGAAAACTGCATGTTATTTATCATTGTTTGAAACACCCTATGTTTACAATTACCTTAGCTTCATTCGGAAATAGTCTATTCCCATTTAACACAAATTAGCTAAACTGGAGGACGAATACTTTTGTCGAGCTATCACCAAGACAGAGTCGCATAATTCCCCCCACTGAATAGCCTAAATTACTTTGTTGTATTTACTCTCAATGTACCGTCTTGTGAATGAATTGTCGTTTCTTGAAAACAACAAGGCAGAACCAAGCCCTGACTGAAAGACGTAGCCATGGCGATTGCCGCCAAAAGTATTTCATATTAATGTCAAATCGTACGGATTCCAAGGGCTGAGATTCTACATACCAGCAGTTTTGTAAAACAATGGTTATCTGCTGTATAGCTATAATATGTCCGTTTGTATATATACATAAGCATATAGACAAATGTTATACAGAAGTAAGGATTGATATGGCCAATGCAATATTTTAAGACCGACTAGTTTTCTCGGTCACTTCAGTGTTTCAGTATTATAACAAAATGTTCCCACAGCACGGACAACCACAAGAAAATTGGATGAATGTTGAAAGAATTTGTGTGTAATGGGAGGCTGTAGTAGAAGTCCCCTGCCCCCTCTTTGGTGAACTCATCTTGTATTCTATAATAAAGCACCCTAGCCACCACCCTGTATAATAAGTCCCTTGCGTCAATCCAACCAACATATCATACAGAATCTTTCAGCTGGTATTATTTAACTAATTGGAAAAGAAAGCGGGTATCAGTATATATAACAACCCTTAAGTGGTTCCCACTTTCCTAACGTGAGGTCCGTATGTACTGATGACCGAGCTGTGTGCAGTATGTACGGATATATCTATCTTCTGGTGGTCAGAATATCCGTGATTTTTTTTTTAAAGATGTGTTTTCCGTGCAGTTCCCATGGTGTGTACTGAGTGACTGAAGTACTAATGATTTGTAAAACAATCGGACCGTAAGTAGGAACATGGCAAGATGACAGCGTTGGAGATTTTTATTCGCAAAATAATCTACCACGGTTCTTTTTATGATAAAGCAAACTAATTTAGCAGTTTAACCGGGATGGTAAACGTTTTTTCTTTTGAATTGTTTTCTCCGCCGTCTGCACTAGTTGTGACGTATAAAACGGGGAAGATGATTATACTACTCAATGTGGATAATGTGCCAAATGTAGGAACAAATCTACTCGAGTTTATATGCCAAGATATATATTTATGGTTATATTAATTCTCCACGTAAATTGCACTTAGGCCTGGTCGATACTCCAAAACATCTTTCATTGAAATTATGAATATGCCAATAGGTAAAATGATCATTTCAGCAATGTTTCTTTTCATGATAATTATACAGTTGTGATTTTGCAATAAATGTTATCCGATTATGATATCTAAGGTTTACAACTTTAAAAAAAGTAAATATTATTCACGGGCACCTTATTATTGATAAAATGTCAAATTACTGTGAAGCAACCCCTAGGATTATGTGAGTTTATCATTTTGGAATGGTCTAGGAATTGGGTTTGAGCTTTTGTAAGAAATGTACTCACATGAACCAACTGCTTAATTCTTAAGAACTGTTCGTGCAAAAGCTGAAGCCTTTTAAGCACAAAGAGATATACGATATGAATATAATAGTCAACGATGGCTGTTTTCAGAAACAAAGACTGCGACAGATGTTTTACATGAACATTTCTATTAACGAGTGACTTTCTAGCGAAACCCATGAAGTTATTTTGTTAATGGTCACAAGCGTTTCAAGCCTTAAGATTGTGTCTATAAATTAAAGTGTTTAATGACAGCTTTATTATTTAGTCTGATGGTTGTAGGTATGATAAGTAAATTTGACATCTGAGCATCGAATTAGGTGGATAAGCATTATAAAGGCCAGGCAAGCTTGGATTAGGATAGTTTGCTATATCTTGCCGGCCAATTTAAGAAAAATATTGAAATGATTTTATATTCCTTCATGGTGAAGTACGAACTATGATACATCTGGTGTGCTTTGTGTAATGTAATGAGATCAAGGATATTTGCAGGTTGCTGATCACTATACTGGTTGTCATAATACCATGCAGGTACATAGAAAGTTACAGGTCTTTGTATCAAAGGGTCTTGGTAGTGCATTTTTCATTGAAAAAGATCTTAAGCAATGTCAAATATTCATGTGTCAGATTATCAAGAAAGGTTAATGTTGCACATTATTGACTGAGACAATGCCTTGGTTATTCCAAGCCTAAGACATGGTACCATACTACTGTCACAACTTGAGGTGTGTATTTCCAGAACCAATGTGAGGATATCAAGCAATACAAGACGATGTTCTGGAATTTCTAATCTGGCAACCGCAGCTAGAATTATATTGATAATTCATTTAAAAACAACTGGCATAAAGATATATAAACATGGACCTAGTATAATATCACCTGTCTTTTACCAATGGCGTCTCAGGAGAAAGTCTTGGGACATGTGTGTACCTGTAGCTGCTTCTAGGCTAGAAAAGCATTTTGTATATCATATAAACTCACCAAAATCACCACTAGCTCACACCGTTAGGTCAACAAGTAATCATCGGACCTCTAAAACATAGTTGTGGAAGGCAGATTTTGCAAAAGATGTTGAAATACCCTAATCTCAACTGTCCTCTTGTATACTGTAGTTTAATAGTCTTTTTCAGCCAAGTTCATGTGTTTCCAGATAGCAACTTACCAGTGTTATTGTAACTGCAGAGAGGCTGCTTTGATTGAAAGTAATGTATTACAAGATCATTCTGTTGAGGTGACATCAGCCGCTTATTGTGATTCGTGCTCCCATGAAGACGTCAAGAGAATGTTGGAAAAAATCTTTCTTGTTTTAAAAGCCTTCTTTTAATCCCTAGCCAGCTGCCTAGCGAGGCCATAGGTGATCATGCCAAACGTGCGAATGGTGGTCCAATAAACCTTTGTCCATTTGTAGAAAAAACATCTGTCTTTGACTCCATTTGACTTAATTGTATTGCGAATCCATTATCATCTGCCAGGTATACATGAAAATATTATGAAATATTGTAATTTAAATACTCCAGGTCATATCCCTTGTTTATCACTTAAATAAAGCTTTTTACTTTAAATAACGTGATTATATATATATATATATATATATATATATATATATATATATATATTAATCAGACAGTTAACTACCCCTTATGATATTGAAAGTAAAAAGTGTGATGCAAAAAGACTTGCACAAACCTCTGCAGGTCCTATAAAATTTTCTCTAAATCTATCAAATTTGAAATGTCTGAAATCTCACGGAATGTCCATGAATTGCTGAATTGAGTTTCTAATTTGTAAAATGAAATGAACGACTATCTTTTGAAACAGTCATCAACCTGAATTAAAACAAAACATTGATACTACATTGCGGATAACGATTATCAGAAAACAAGTCCAACGTCTACTTTTCAAGGAATGTTAGTTCAAACCAAAAAGACTTTTTCATAATAGTGTAAGAATACGATGAACAATTGAACTTATGAACATCATAATTATGAATTGTTGTTTAGGCATTTGTGCTATTGAACTATTGTTAATGTTTGATTTAAGACTGCGTAAGATTCGTGTATATCCAAGTCTTCGTAAGTTGCTTTCCAGAATGTCTGAGTAATTCAGACCGCGTTTAAAGTTTGTCCATTCACTTCCCAATAGTTCAAAAGAAATGAACGATGAGGGAGCTTCTTAATATGAAAGGGTTTTTATTCAATAAACATCTCATCCCGAGTCAAAGCCACCATGTATAAGTCTTCATCAGTCCACCTCCCATCTCCTATCAGCAATCAACCACATTTAGAACACGAGTTGCTCCAACGCCTTCTAGACCATTCTAGCATTCAGCTCTAACACAATCCTATGTCCGAGGTAGTGGGTATTGGTAAACTCCAGTCTGTTACACGGAGTCGATGTACTTACTCCAGGTATAACTCCTTGGCTAAACATGTTTAGCTGATGTTCTCACTAAACTGAGTGATTACTAACTTCTAACCAACTCACTCACTAACTGCTCGCTCCCTACCTTGCAGCGCCTTTTATACTGGTTAACAGGTGGCGCTAGGAGCGTAAGATATTTCTCCTAGAAGTAGACTAGAAGTAGACTTGCTAAGCCTGATCCTTGTTGGATTATATATTATGACAATGTATTAAAAGTACTAAGCCATTAGTACATTCGACGGCGGTCAGGTGTTTGAGTTTAAGGAGGTGGACGACATAGCTCAAACCAAATGAATATAATGAACTCCCAATTTTGATGATTGGATATATTTGTTAAACCATGGTGGGGTGGCCTTGACTCTCGTGGTACATTCAACACAGTATCAATAGATTTGTAGATCCGATTTCAACACAAATTCACAGTGAAATTATTCATTGAGTTGATTTCCACATTTTGAAGCTCAAGGTTAGCAGAACTCGTTCATAAAATGACAAGGTAAGTGTTAAAAATTGATAACATGATTATTTGGATAACAACGTAGATGATGACATAATCATGGTTACAAAATGACAAAGTCAACTTTAGAGGATGAAGTATTCGTCATCTTTAGGTATTCACTTAGTACGTGCCTTGTACATTAAAGTCAGTTCTCAGCATCGTTAGCTGATTTTAAGATTCAAAGATTGCGACACCCGTGCATAAGGTGACAAAGTGAGTTCACAGAATTGTTAGCCCATATTAAGGCCTAGGGATAACGACACCCGTGCATAAGGTGACCAATTCAGTTTTGACTTAGTACATGCATGTACAGTTTCTGATATTTATGATTTGTAACACAAGTCAACAGAACTCAACATATATACAGTGTAGGGTTGTCTTAAACTTCTAAGAGTAACAAGTGTACATCAAATCCAATTTCAGAACAAATTAACACAACATAAGTCAATACAGAGAATTCGGACATTTTGAACGAATGACTTTCATGATACAATGCGTGTCAAATTTCAACCAAACTTCAATCATAACAACATTATTTACAATAAATACAAGGTCTCTGTATCAGGTTTAGTAATACCGAGCAGTTGGAACCAGAAAATACCACCATTCCTGTCACGCGTCCGCCAGCTATACTTAGTACACGTGTACTTAGCGGGACGCTTGACTGGAGTTCCCCCCCAAGGTTTGACCTCGATTTGGATCCTTCGGGCGCGAAGCGCCCGGATGGCAAATTTCTGCTTCGATCAAACTTTCAAGTTTGATTGTTCGACCTGATATTTTGGGCCGATATGAATTAATTCTGGCGCTTGATTATGTTGGTTGGGGACCTAAACTTTAGTTTAGCACAGATTTTATAAGAAATTATACGATGTTTTGATCATGCTAGCCGATTTCAGAATTTGGATCTTTTGGATCAAAAAGGGGTTTTCCAAATTAGCCTCGTTTTGACGTCATTTTGATCAGTGTCGCTCATCTTTTTGGTCGGAGAGGACGTATTTGTTTTTCACTCTCTTTTAACAATGGCCCGCGTCGCAGTTTTCTGTAGTCAAAGGGAGAGCGGGATCGAGGGGTACAACGACTTGATCGTCGGGGATACAGCCCACAGTTTGACCGTGGTGGAGTGTGCAGACGCCGGGACTGCCGATTTAGCCGGGGCGGCTTTCGCGCATCATTGCGTGTGGCCCGACGACCTGTTAGTGATCGTGGTCAACCTTCTGGACATTTTACGATGGGACGCGGAGCTGGAGTTATACATTCCCCTCTTCTCTTTCACTACGGCCGCGGTGACCTTTTACGGGGAAACGCTCAACAGGGCTTTTCTTAACCTGCGCAGTCACCCAGCCCCCGCCACCGTGATGTTCACCACCGTGACGGGCATCAACACGGAGTCTTGGGAGTTGACGTGCGAGGACGCGTATTTTCAACGATGGATGAACCACCTGGTGCCCCGGGTCAACCGGGAGGTTCGCCATGCTAACCGCTGGTTTGGCGTTCCAACAGCCGACCTGGGTCACCGCCTCCACATCACGCGTCAGACTGCAGACGGGGCCTTCACCGTCCACGACTACCGAGAGTTCGTGGACGGTTTCATGCCGACCCATCGACAGCTTCGACGGTGGGCTCGCGCCCTGGGCCGGCTCCTTCGCCAGCTCCCAATAGCTCCCCTCTAGACCAACCCCTTCCCCCCTGTACATTCTGATTGCCTGCGGTGATCAGTGGGCTTTAATTCCCGGCTAGTGATTGAGTCATAAACATTACTTGACAATCAACAAGAGTTCATCGGATCCAATTCCCGGCCAGTGATCGGACCACCAATGACTAGATGCTTTTCTTTGTGGCTGTTTGCCGGACTGTTCCTATGGGATGCAACGGACACTTTCACCGCCCTGCTGGCTTGTCGTCGGACACCGCCCTCCTCGTAGAGACGGCCCCTCGCCCAGCCCGCTCCGAGACTTGGTGAGTACAGCCTTCTTTCTATTGTTCTTTGCATGTTAGGCAGGCTACTAACCCGTAGGATTTAAGGAGATTGTTGGCCAAATTCTTCTTGGTGGTTCTCGGCTCGCCTTCACGTGGTTGTATTCCGGAAGCTGATGTCACTCCCGGAACCAGAAACTGTGTTTCGCTGGTAATTTTAGTAACGGGTAGCGTGGGTGGCCACCTAGTGTTTACTTTTGGTTCCAAGATGGTGGACGCGGGCCGAGAGTCAGGATCCTGCGTACTAAACTTATTATCTTTTCCAGGTCCTGCGGTATGTTAGGGTGATGTAAATGAAGCAATGTGACACGGTTGGCACTGAAAAGCGTCAGGCTATATAATTTTAGTGGGCGGATTGTTTAGGCTAATATGATCAAGCATTTTACCTCGCGCGTGGTTGGGCGATATTAGGGGGTTTCCTGACTAGCGGTTTGTTGACATTACCGATCTAAGTAGGTTTTCTGGAGTGTGGGTAATTCGTATCGTGTTGTTATTTTTTTTTTTTGATACTATTAACTGTTGGGGACTGACACTGCACATGATAATCAGGTATGGGTGGCCAGAGATTCCGGTCTGAGTTGTACAACACAAGATTTGCTGTAACAGGATTCTTTGTTTAGTCGTTATACGTACAGGGCATTAGTGTAAATGTCTTTATTGGAAACAATTCACATGGGGTGCCCTAGGTAACAAGCGCTTCCCAGGATGTTTTACCCTGGTAAGTTTTAGATGACAGTAGGTGACCAAGTATTTTGGTCCAGACCTCCCAGCATTAGATTGGCTGTGGCAGAATTCTTTGATAAGTAGTTCCCCCTTACCGGTTACAGGAAATATTGACGTGTTGGTCACGTGAGGCGACACCATAGGTGGAGCCGTCCAACGAGTTGTTAGCGACTCCTGGTAAGTTTGAGATGTAGTGGCGAAGGCCACAGATACCCGTCCCATGTTTTAGTCTAACAGCAAGACTTCGTCAGTGTCATTGTGTTAGAATAAGTGTTAGAGTGAGTATTATTGTCCAGAGTCGTCTCGAAGAGGAAAAAATACTACTGTGAGGAGACCGAGATGAAGTTTCTAAGACACTGAATGAATTTTCAGATGAAGATTCTGTATGTGTCCTTGTGAAAGAAGGAATGGTATCCTTATTAAGAGCTAGAAAGGCACCAACACCACAAAGATTATCAAGCGTCTCAAGCAGAGATACACACGTGAACTCTGCGGCAGCTCGTGCGTTCATAGATCGGGCCCAAGTGGGCACCGTTCCACTGAACACAGAACCACGCCTATCAGCACCTGAGATTTCCAAACACCTCAGATAGTGATATCCTTGCGATGAATGCGTGAAAGCCTGTACCCACAGGTTGGAGTTGAGCCATCACAAGAACATCCACCTACAAAGGTTTCATGAGTGCCCGAGAGGTGATGCAAAACTGTCCCGCTCAGATTCCCTAACCGACCTCATGGGGAGATAAGGATAATGATAGGAATTGGATCCCTGGTGATTTACCTTAAGGGGTCACAAGGGTCAATACTCTTGATAACACTCTTTCTGTACAGTGTGGTAGAATAATTACCCAATACACTTCAAAGATTTATACGCAAACAAGTTAACACCCCCTTCAAGGGTGACAACTGTTCTAACATATTTGACTCCATTTTGTGAAGCCTCCGCTTTAAACCCCCAGTTTGTTCTTATCGAATGATTATGTCACGACAAGATTTCTTCTCTTTCTGCTAGTTACAGGTGGTAGCTCGGCGTTCACCCCCTACATTCAGCCTGGGGTTTGAAGACCGAGTTCCACTTTATATTGGGTAGTGGTGCCCCTCTGATAATGCAAACGGGTGCGCCACTAACTCCAAACGGTTCACTGAATAGATATTATACCTATGTTAACAGTAACATCTCACTGTCTACCCTATACTTTACATCACATGGGAAAAACCAACATGACAAGCGGTGGGGGTAGCGTTTTCATTCCGTGAGGTATAAATGTCATTAAGGGACATTAAGTATTAACTGTACAAAGGAGGTTGAGATTATTCGTTCCTTGTTAGTTATCACCAGAGGATCGGGTCTCAGACTCAGGTTCATTTCTGATCTGATTCCCGGTCCTCATTAGTTACACGTGGTTTGTCGGTACTCTCCCATTCATAGGACCAGAATGGGCAGCACCGAGTCTCCATTGTTATAATTGGGAGCAGACTGCATATATATTTTTTTTTTAATATGCAGCCTACACCCCCTTTAAACCATAGAGATGTGTAAATGCATCTCCTTAGATCACTTACTTCCAGACAGCACCTAGTAAGTCGGGCCTTTACCGAAGTACAGTACAAGGTTAAACCCGTTTTCTTGTTCAGGTCTATGCCCGTTTCTCTTGTGGAGAGTCAAGACTACTCCTGAAAAGACTCCGCCCCCAGCTTATCCTAACTATGCGCATGCCGGGCAGGGATAGGTAGTGCTAAAGACAGAGTTAGAATTTTTTTATCTCCTTTCTAATAGATCGGGTAACCTTATTAGCTCTGGGTGTCAACCAAGTTTATTGTAGCTTGTTCATCAGGGAATCAGTAGTCCATGTCCCCCCTCTTCAGCTCAACTGTTGAGCGGAGACCTGGATACTTTTAGCGCCACGACGGCGGTCAAGACTAATTTTCATTCATTTATTTTATTTTATTTTCCTCGACGGCGGTCAGCTCTGAAGCCGCTCATTTTCTTTATTAATTTTAATTATTTCTAATTTTTACCCGGGTCGAAACTTGACTTCTTGCCGTTTTGTCTCTGTTTCGATTAAAACTGGCCTAAAAGTGGTCTAAATAACTTAGTCTTGAATTATGGGCAGTTGTTCATTATTTTCTTTCTTCTTGATACTAGTTGTCGTTGGATCCTGACTTTTTTTTTTTTTTTTATGTTAAAGTCAGGATCCTTTGACCTAAGACATACGGTGATTCAGTGGTCATTTACACATAACCAAGACGACGGGGCTATTAATAAGGACAGCACCTCGCTCCACCGCCTTGTGAGTTTTCGCTACAGCTTCTCCCCCCCCAGGGATGGCTTGTCCCGTCTGAGGGAGTCGCGATATAGTGAGAGAGAGCCGAGCACCCTGTGAATGTCACCAATTCGCCATTGTCCCGTAACTACATTTCCTTGTGACCTCCGTTATAGCTCCCAAATATAGCACGCCTTGTCAGGATTTGCACATATCCTTGCCGCTGCAGCGTGTCTATGCCAGGAGCAAACGAGCCACGTATAAGGTACTCTCGTGTGCTGTCACAGAGCGTCCCCCCTGAGAATGTTACTAATTATACTGCGTTCTTATTATATTTTGCCCAAAATTCCCTGAGGAAGAGCTCTTAGTTACACAAATATTGGTTTGCTTTATATATTAGTTTTTAGGTAAATTTCTTTCTACTCGTCGATTTTTTTTTGTGATGAAGGGACCGCTTGTCAGGAGCCAATCCACCCGGGGCATAGTGACTGCCATGGTCGGGCGTCCACCCCAGTGCCCTTTGCAGCGTCAGTGACGCGTAACCCCAACGTCCTGCCTCCTGTCAGGCACCACTGACACCAGGCCTGTGGGCAGGCTCCCGCTGCTTGTGCAACCCCCTCATCTTTGAGAAGAGTATATATGTAAGCATGCTAAAGAATAGACAGTGGCGTTCCCCAAGTGGCTCCTGTACTGCAGCCCGATCCTAGCGGTAACAACAGCACAGGGGTCAGGTGTAGATGGTACTTGCTTGGGGAAGTTCACTTCGCTCGTTGGGAGCATTGGTCCCGTTGAGCGCTCTTAGGTTTTATACAGAATTTTGAGTTTTTCTTTTAAAATGCTAAAATTTTGCGACACTAGGATCGGTTCCAAATGGTTCCCTACTTTAAAAGAGTTGCCAAATCAATAACAATTAGAGTGTTGAGCTAGGCTACCGGGCATGGGACACTCGACTTGAGAGAAATTTAGATAACCCATGGGTCCATAGAGAGACGGTTGGACCAGCCTACCCGAACTAAGTTTTTCCTGACTGGTGAATCCTTATTGCTCAGGCTAGTCAACAGAACCCTACCTACCCAAACAGGTATCGCCCAGCGAACTTCCTGTAACATTTTAGTTTTACTCTTCGTACCTCTGTGTTATTAATTCACCAATTTTACCTGTACAGTACTAGGTCAGGTTTTAACACTCGTTACATTGTCATATGATAACTTCATAAACCGTTCCTGGATTTATTTCGGATGTCCCTGGCCTTATTGTCTTTCGTGCAGATCCTGTTCCGGTCGCTGTTGAGGTGGGCGTGGTCGATCTAGGAGGAGCGTTAGGCATTGTTCCTTGTCCCAACACCGGTTGAGGCCAGTCCGCTCCGACATCGGACCACCCTGCGTCGATGAGGCGAGGTACTCCCATGGGTACAGGAGTGGCTAGCCCCGAGGAATATCTCAGTAGTCTGGCCCTGGTATTGTATTTTAAGTTACTCATCATCAGACGGGCTAGTTTTTTAGATACCCTCAGGGTGTCGGGTAGTGGCACCTTAGATGGGTGCTGTCCAGGTCTAGTCGCTGCTCCCATCAGCTGCGCCCCCCAGGTTACCGTCAGAGTATACTTCAGACACAGCTGGGTCACCAGTAGATCCCTAATGAGCACATAGCCTTCCGTATAAGTGTGGTCTGAAGGCATAGCCAGTTCGCCTAGGAAGATTGTTTCTATCATATGTGGATTGGCAAACTGTACGTACAATCCATCCACAGTCTTTCTTCTAATATTTCTCCACTTTCGCCACACGAGGACCACTATGGCGATGACTAGTACTGCCAGTAATATAGCAAGTACTGCCACCGCAGTGGGGTTGGCGGTCGTGTCCGGGCATCCAGTTAGTTCCTTTTCACTGCGCAGCAGCTCCTCCGGGTCCGTCGCTTCCAAGGCCATGGCCCGAGGTAAAGTCATGGTTAGTCCGGCCAGGGCAGCCTTGCCTTGGTGGTTCCGCCAGCACTTCCAGAGAACACATCCAATAATTGTCACAGCTACCACTATGCAAAAGATGGTGAGGAGACCAAAACCGCCTCCGAAGTTGCCTATAGAGAACCACGGGGCGTGTTTCTCTACCTCATAACGGTCAGTCGCTTTCTTGATACCCTTGGCCAAGTCTTTACGGTGTTTTTGTATTCGTTTGGCCAGGGAGGTTACAGGTATTTTGGCCTTCAGGCTTTCCTCGATTTCCAGCAGGTCTTTCCTAATTGTTTCAGGGATAGGGTCTGACTCTAACATAGTGGGTTCGTTTTTGGACGTCGTGAAATTCATGTCCCACCCCTTCACACGACTTGCTGCTTCCAACAGGTCATTATGTGGGTACACAACCGTGGTGATCCTGGTGTGCCTGTCACAATTTCGCAAGCTATACGGTATCCATGCTCCTTGTGTTTGGAATGCACAGTCGCATTCCACCTGAACCCTTGCATAATTTTCTATGTTCACTCCGACCGCAGGCTGGTTTCTGCAAATCATTTGGCCTCGGGTGTCGGCGCTGACCACTAGCATATCTCCGTCGTCTAGATACACTGCCATCTCTCCGAAGTCTGCTTCCAGTAGATAGTCTAGCTCACATTTTTCTTGGATCGCTAGGTCGTCGCGCCTCAGTAGCGCAGCAGTGCAGGTGTTGTCTGTAATCTTTTTCATATAAGGTAGGTCCTTACAGAGCGTGATGGTCTGTCCATAACAACCTGACCAACTGCCACTAGCCAATGGTACGTAATACTGGCGGGACATGGACATGGCGACACTTTTGGGTAGATTAACAATTTGGAGAGCGTCCTTCTTAAGTCGCCCCCTAACCGTCACTGGCACAGGAAAAGTTAGTACTTCGTAGACCCGGAACAAATGTTCATCAGCCACCACAGGCACCCTTACATACACTATAAATTCCTGAGTGGTTTCATTGAATTTGAACGAAGGTTGACTGTTCTCGTAATAGAAGGAAGGATCTGTGAACGCGACATGGAACCTGGGGTGGATCCCCTTCAGATATCTGTTCACTTCCTGGACCGCTCCGACCATATATTGGCGGGGTACCAAGTCCATAGTCAGCTGGCCCCGCGTCAGGCGCTGTACACCTTTCCTGAACACGCGAGTTTGCTCTACCATTAGTTGAAGATACACCATCTCTCCTAACTTGTCTTCTAGAGCGACCGGTATCATATTCAGGTACAGTTCCATCCAATCCACCTTATGTTGCACGAGTTTCAACCTTCGGCGAGTCGTGTTGTGTGCCTTATTTAGTGATCTTAGATTGTCCAGTAGGCCTATCACGACATGGTTAACCTTTTCGACAGCCTCGTCATGTTTTTCATTCATCAGAGCCAAGTCTTCGATCATTTGGTTCGAAGACTCCTGCAATACTCTAATCAATTCTCTGTTATATTTGACATCAGCCGCCAGCCCTTGATTCCAAGAGGTTGGAAGAGGAAAGGTCGGCCACCCTGGATCGTCTAGCATTGTGGGCAACTTCTTCATTCTCTTAACCCTTCCACCTGGATTTAATTCCGACTCTTGATTTTGAAGGTCTTGTTGAGTGTTCTTTATTAGGGAACTTAAGGTTTCATTAAGAACTTCTCGGTACCGACCCTTAAGCGCCTGTGACGTCTGATCCATCCAACTGACCAGCGACCTGATATGGTAGCAGGCCCGATCGAGGGCGTCTCCTCCCTGTAGATATCGGTGACAGACCTGGCCAAAGGTAGCCTTGTTGAAGGAGCGCCTCCTTGGAATAGTGATTAGGAAGCCTTGTCGGACGTGTGTTATATCCGCGGTGGACATTAACTTCCCTGGTTTTAACACTACTCCATATTGTTCTAAAGCTATCACTTCAGCGTTAGGGGCTAGCCCTTCAGGTGGGCTGGAGTCGTTATGCACTCCCCTAATGCCCCCTATTATAGCTAATACGAACAGCACTAGCCACTTCATTGTCTTTGTTTTGGCCTTAGCGATAGTTTGAGAAAGTTAATTTTGCAGTTTATCTAAAACATGTTCACAGCAAAGTTACCTTATTTTTCTGCGCACTACTATCATCCATGCGCCGAAAAATGCTCTCCTCTCGGGCTTCCTGGTCTGTTTAGTTTGGGACATGCTCGTAGAGGTTTTGCCCGTTGTCATTTACCACTCGCCTGATGATCCCGCTCTCGTCCTTGGTGACCGTGATCCTCAAGCCTCTCATACGTTCGCAGGACGAGGGGCGCATTGCTCTGAGGGGTCTTGGCCTAGTAGGTTCCAGTCCGAAACGGCCCCCGTTGGATCGTACGACGGTTGGCTCGAGGGGTATTGGTTCGGTACCTGCGGTGGGTTTGTCGTCGGGAGTGGGCTCGGCCACAGTGGACCCCCCGGCTGGCTGGTTGGTGTCCACTGCTGCTGGTTCCATAGTAGTGGTGAGGGATTGGCGTTGCAGCTCGTTGTCAAGCTGCTCAAGTCTAAACAAGCGGGGTCCGCAGGCTGTAAGTGGTGGAGGAGGGGAGCTCCCGCTGGCCCGTTCCCCACCGGTGGGGTTGGCGCGTGTTGACCGGGTGCTACCTCCACTTTTAGTCCTGGAGCGGCGACGGTTAGCTGTTCCCCTCCCGATCGCCTTTCCAGAATGGGCAGAGGTCGGCCGCCTCGTGTTGTTTGTAGGCTGGTACTTTCCTTGACGCATTTAGAGTTTTGTGTGGTCCTTTGAATGAAAGGAGCTATCTGAGTTTTAATCTCAGCTAACTGTTTGTTTGATTTTGGCACATCCAGTCCTACTGTTCTCCTAATTTCGTCAACAGTCTCGAATAGTTGGAACAGTGGTTGCGTAAGGTCCCAGAACCAGCCGGCCTGTATCTGCACTGGTTGGTTGACCGCTGCCTCCTTCTGAACCGGCTTGGCCAACGCCGTTAGCCTTGGCTCGGGCTCCGAGTCACTCACCTCAGATAAATTGTAGAAGTCTTTATCTGCTGTCTTCTTTTTGGCTGGAGCCGATTTAGCGGACCTCTTGGCTCCGCCTGTGGTCGTTCTGGTGGGCCGCCGGGCTGGTGTCCTTGGCTTCTTCCGGGCAATCCCGGCGTCGGTTGAGTCCGGACGGACACCGCCCCGGCCCGGCCAACTCCACCGCCTAAGGGTCTGAGCCGGTTGTTTCTTAGTACTCTCCTTCTCGACTGCCTTTTCTTTCATTTGGTAAAATCCTAAAAGAACGGCCCAACGAACCTTCCCTTGGTAGGCAGCGCCCTCTGGTGGGGCCGGCTAATCCGTTTCCTTCTCAGGGGGACGATGATTCTTCCCTCCGTGTCCGCAGGGAAAGTAGTGGTTCCCTTTGGATTGCTATGTGGCCGGAGGGCTAGACAGTTCCCCATGAGTCGGTGGATCAGTGTCCCAGCTAAGTTCTCTTTCTGCTCCTTCCAGGAGAAGTCGAAGGTTGAACAATTTCTATCTCCAACTTCTGTTCAGAGATAGAATCAATATCTATCTCCGTTTCGTCCCGGGCTGGGTTGCGCGCACAATCACCTGCAGCAGAGGTGACCGTCTAGGAGCAGAGTTGCGGACCGACTGGTGGATCGGCGCGGATCCCACGAAATTATAACCGATCCGCTTGTCCATGCCGTCTCCATATTTGGAGCTGTATCTTGTTTCAGGTGGGGGGGAACGCTTGCATCCGGTCCCAAGAGATGACGCCCAACCACTGGCATCTCTCTTGGCGTGCGCACCCTCCCTTTCTGCCACGCCCCTGGGCGCGGCAAGGTGGCCGTGAGGCAGACCACCTGTTCCATTAGCGCTGATGCTAACGGTGCCGCTCCGCCGAACCTTTATTTTCACAGGGCGGCTAAATTTCCTGCATTAATCATCCATGTCGTCGCTCTCTCCGCCGTTGGACAGAGCGACGTAGTTAGGGCGGCGGTTCCGACGTAGGTTATAGCCACCTTTCGTCGGGACATGGTCCTTTACTGTTTTTCCTGGGCTCTGTTCCGACGTATCCAAGATCGGCACATCACCGCAGGGTAGTTTTATGGGCTTGTTGTTGCCTGGAGGGGATCTCCCCTCCAACGGCTGGCTTTTGCCCCTTCGTTTAGCTCGTTTGCGTTTCCTCTGTCCATTAGCGCCAGCTGTTCCCCGTTCACAGGCGGCTTTATTAGGAACAAAGGATAAGTTTGTGGACAGCGCGGTGTCCGCACTGGTGCCCTGACCATCAGTGATTTGCCCATCCGTTTCTGCTAAATCAGTGGGACTTGGACCAGGTTTTTGTGTAGGTACCTTCCTGGTCATAGGAACTGCATCATGCTCACGGGGACCGGTCGTTCCCGTTGAGTTTTCAGTCTCAGCACCCCTTATTTCGCCATCTTCCTCAGCGATTTCACCCGTTGGAGTGTGATGCAATTCAGGGTTTCGGTCAGGATCTGCCCCTTTTGAGTTAGTGATTTTCGCTTCTCTCACCAGTTTGGGAATGTTATGAGGGACGGCGGGAGACCAAGGCCCATGTGCAGGTTTGAGTTTTGAAATGTTCACTAGATGTGGGACCTGTTTTCCAGTTTTTAAAGACACTAGTCTAACAAGGTGGTCTCCTTTTGTTTCAATTACCCTGAATGGCCCAGTATACCTGTTTGAGAACTTAGACGCTTTATTTTCACTAGCTAGAGGGTCGTACATGTATACCATATCACCTTCGTACATCTGAGTGGGCCGCGCCCGCTCATCAATTCGCAGCCTCAGATCTTTTTCGTAGTTTTGAACTACCCTTTCAGCCATATTCCTAAACATAGCAATATTATCCTTGGTTTGCATGAAAAACTCGCAGTCGTTCAGCGTTTCAGGAATTGTTCCCTGCTCAGGCATTCCCATACTGATTGGATCTCTGCCAAACAGCAGGGTGTGCGGGCTGTATCCCGACCGTACACTGATTGTGGATCTAACTGTCCATAATGCAATGGGAAGTAGATCGATCCAGTTACAGTGATCGTCAGGGATATAATAAGCAATCAGGTTTTCAATAGTTTTATGTAGTCTTTCTACTCGAGCGTTGCCAGTCGGCATTCGCCCGGTAGTGAACGTTTGTTTGCACGCTAGTCGTGTGGTGATTTCCCTGAATAGCCCTGAGAGGAAGGCCGCTCCCCGGTCTGTGTGCAGACGGTTTACCCGTCCATACCGACACACTATCCCGGTTAGGAAACAGTTGGCCGCGGTTTGCGCAGTGGAGTCTTTCGTGGTGAAAGCCTCCGGCCAACCTGTTAGTAGGTCTATGAAGGTCATGATATATTTTGACCCATCCCTAGCCCTCTTTAGTGGCCCGATGAAATCACACTGTACTACCTCAAAGGGTCGGGTTGGTCTCTCCCAAGACTTAGCTAGGGCCTTGAAATGCGGAGCCCGTCTCCTCAGAGAGCAGGTCTCACAAGCTTTCACATAGTCTACTATGTCGGCGTTCATGTTCCGCCAGTAGAATTTATCAGAGATTTTGGTAGTGAGGTTACTGATCCCTACATGTCCCCCAGCCAAGATGTCATTATGTAATAGTCTCAGGACTTTGGGAATTAACTTTCCTGGAACTATCATACGAGGTTTTAGTCTGACCAGTTGGTCTTGGTGTTTGTTATACCTTTTGACGTTGAACCTACATAGTACCCCCGGTGCTACCATTCCTACAAAATCAGCTTGGTCCATTATTCGCCTAGCTTCAAGGGGATCTGTCGGTAGGTCTCCGTCCTGCAGGTAGTCTATCAATTGCGCGCACTCTGCATCTTGGAGTTGCGCGTTTAATACCGTAGCCACAGAAAGCTCTTCATCCTGAACTTCAGCCTCAAATAACTCACATCCCACAGCGGGCTCATATTCCTCACCTGGGACATGCTCATGATAGACTCTAGACAAATAGTCCGGTAGAAAATGAGTCGCTCCTGGCTCATATATGATTTCAAAATCAAAATCTGATAACGCTAAAGCCCACCGTCTCAGCCGGGCTGACGGGGCTTTGTAGGCACTCTGTAGCAGGGGAATCAACGGTTTGTGATCAGTCACTATTGTGATTTTAGCTCCCTGTAACATGTCCTCATAGTTCTTAATGCCTTTAATTACTGCCAGAGCCTCCTTTTCTGTTACCGAATAATTTAATTCGGCGTCCCGGAGAGTACATCCCCAGAAAGCAACCGGACGGTAGATTTCATCTAGTTTGTGACAAACCGCTGCACCGCACGCGGCGTCTGATGCGTCAGTTAGTAGATAGAAATGCCCTCCTATATCTGGATGAATTAGTAAGGGTGGCGAGGTCAGCAATTTCTTTAACTGTTGAAACGCTTCCTCGCAGGCCTCTGTCCACTCAAAATAGACTTCTTTCTTTAGCAGCCGGTTTAAAGGCTTTGCTAGATCAGCGAAATTAGGGACAAACGATCGGTAGTAATTACACAGTCCCAGAAATGATTTAATGGTTTTCACATTATGTGGACGGTTAAAGGCTGTAATCTTTTCTGTGGTTACCCTTTGTGTAGCCACTCCTTCCGCGTTTACTACGTGGCCGAGGAAATTGATTTCACTGCGGCACCACTCACACTTTGACGGTTTCAGTTTAAGATTAGCTCTCGCCAAAGCTTGGAGAACCACCTCAACGCTCGCCAGGTGTTCCTCAAATGTAGTGTCGTAGACAATTACGTCGTCTAAATATGCTAAGCAGGTTCTAGGAATCAATCCCTTTAGCGCTATGGCCATTACCTTGGTAAACTGCCAAGGTGCGCCAACTAAGCCAAATGGTACACGCTTATACTGATACACACCCATCGGGGTTTCAAAAGCGGTATATTTTCTACTGTCTTCTTCGATTACACACTGATGATAGCCGCTCAACAGATCTAAAGCTGTCCACATAGTGGGTTTCTTGTAAGCCATATATAGGAAAAGCGAGCGAGCCGTGGGCATGGGGAATTTATCTTTAAAAGTGACTTGATTAAGCATGCGAAAGTCTGTACAGAGCCTAGGTTTGCCATCTTTCTTCTGCACTACCACCAGCGGGCTTCGCCAAGCCGATTCGCTGGGTTCTATGACACCTATATCTATGAGTTGCCTAACCTGTTCATCGATGATATCCATTTTCTGTGGAGAGTATCGGTATGGTCTAGAGCTTATTACTCCCTGCGACTCATCCACAATTATTCTCATCGGCGCTATTTCACAGTGACCTAACTCTTCCATTGAAAACGCTAGTGCATTCCTGTTGTTATTAAGCATTTGTCTAAACCTTACCTGTTGTTCTTCGTTTAAGCACGACTCGGTTAGATCTATTTTACTTACATTTTCATCCATTTTACCTCGGGATTTCTCCTCAGAGGTTTGGCTTTCCATTTGCACTGCGTCTTTCATTACTTCTACAGAAATCCTACAGATGGACATTGGGGTCTCCGTTTTAGTTAGATAACACAAGTCTAGGAACTCCTCTATCTGATTTTGGTTTACCTCAGGCACTGCGCATTCTTCCGCAAAAGCTAATACTTCCTGGGGAGTGATTTCTTGCATTTCATCTAGCGGGTTCATGACTTTGATCCACCACTGGCTTCCCACCGTGTTCACGCACCCCTCCACTAGGACTGGTGCGGTTACCGCCGGTGCGCAGTAAGCTACCGGTGAGTCTAATCCCAGCGGCTCTCGAGTGGTTACCGATATGATGCATTCATTTCCCGGCGGGATTTTCACTGTTTCTTTGCTAACTATAGGGTTTCCACAAAACACTTCTATCTTTGCGCCTGGTAGAGATAAATCTGATCGAAGCACTGTTAATAAGTTTCTTCCGATTACTATTAGGTGGCATAGATCGTCCACTATGTTGAAATCATAGCAGACCACCGATCCCTGGATTGAAAACTTACATCTAATTTGTTCTAGTATTACCTGAGACGAGTTGTCTGCCAAACTGATGTTTCCCTTCGATACCTTCCATTCATCTAAAATGCATTGTTTAGGGATCTGTCGTTTACAATGGGTGGACATGAAGCAATCGCTCGCTCCTGTGTCTACTAAAGATCTAACCTCCTTCTGATCATCAAATCTTAACGTTAAGAAAAATGCTTCGTCTCCTATCTCTCTCCTAGCCGGTCCGTCCACTGCGCCTAATTCTATCGTGGAATGAACGGACCCTTCCTCTAGTTTCCCTGATTCTTTTGTTCGGTACCACTGGCTTTGCTATCTTTGTAGATCCGCGGGGGTTTTTCCCTCAACCTATTCTTTAACCACAAGCACGCTTCTGTAGAGTGACCATGTTGTTGATGAATGATACAAAACTTACTTTCATCAAAAGGCAACCTGGGTCTCTCTACTTTCTGTTGAGTTGGCAGATTCTTTCCCTTATCTGCCTCTCTGTTCGGGGCGATATTGGATTTAGGCTTCTGATCTGAATTTCTTTCACCTTTCTGGTTTTCGTACCTATCTTTTCTCTCATAACCTTGCTGTTTAAAGTTACCACCACTCTGGGGAGTCCCGCTTTGCCCTGGCTTTGGTTTCTGGAACCATGGAGCGGCCTCTAGTCGGGCCAGCACCACTCCAAATCGTTCGGAGATGGAGTTTAGGGCCGCGGTCTCCTCTGATTCTTGGCTTCCAGCCAGTTCGCTCACTGCATTAGATATTTTAGTTCCCCCTTTGCCTTTGTCCAACGATTCTAGCCTCGTTGCACAATCCACCGCTTCGGTGAACGACTTAGGGTCCAGTATAGCTACTTGCCTGGCTATGCCCTGTTTTAATCCCTCTAAAAACACAGCTAACATCATGCTTTCACTCGCCTCTGCTTTAACTTGCTTTTGTTTCAGAACACCTGCAAATTCGATCACGCTCTGGTCTTTTCCTTGCTTAAGGCCACAGAATTCTGCGTGTTTCTGCCACTTAGCTCTTCGATCACCGAAGATCTTGGTCATTTGGGCTTCTAGTTTCTCAAACGAGTCTTTCTCACTTTCAGCTAACGCTCCTGCCCAGTCGTCGGCCCTTCCTTTTAGGCCTAACAGCGCCATATTCAGGAGATGGGCGTCCGACCAGTCATAGATAGCTTTCAGTCGTTTTAATTCCCTGAAATACTTTTCTATTTGCTCGTCTTCTTTTCCACTAAACCACGGTAACCTAATGTTTGGTCCCCTTTGGTGACCACTGTGAGTCGTTTCACGCACTGGCGCTGGTGTTTGCCCCAGTGCCTGGCTCAACTGTGGTAGAATTTCCCAAATATTTGGTTGATTCGGTGGGTTTGGAGGGTTGTTCTGACCTGGTGGGCCCGGCGGACCTGGTGGTCCGGGTGGTGGAGGATTCGGTGGGTTTGGGGGGTTGTTGAGTTGGTTAAGGAAAGGATTGTTGTTCTGGTTCGGGGGAGGGTTATTGGGTCCTGGTGGATTTGCTTGATTATTCTGGCCTGCTGGGGCTTGCTGACCCTGCTGATTATCCGCTCTTCCTCGGCCTGCGTTAAGATTGGCAGCGAGTGCCATCGCCTGCAATAGGTGAGGGAGCAGGTTTTGATCGACCCCACCCCCTGCTGGCACGGCCCGGCCAGGCTGTTGGCCCGGTTGGCCTCCCCCATCATTTTGTTGCAGTCCCCCAAGGTTTACCCCAGGATTAGGCTGCTGTATTCCCGGATTCGCACCACCATTTCCCCCTGCACCGGGTTGCTGGAGTCCCCCAGGGTTTATCCCCAGATTGGGCTGATTCGGAGGGGGATTATTAATAAGGTTTTGGGGAGGGTTGTTGAGAAGGTTTTGAGGAGGGTTGTTGAGAAGGTTTTGAGGAGGGTTGTTGAGAAGGTTTTGAGGAGGGTTGTTGAGAAGGTTTTGAGGAGGGTTGTTGAGAAGGTTTTGAGGAGGGTTGTTGAGAAGGTTTTGAGGAGGGTTGTTGAGAAGGTTTTGAGGAGGGTTGTTGAGAAGGTTTTGAGGAGGGTTAGGCCCTTGTGGGTTGGCCTGATTATCCTGGCCTCCCTGGACCTGCTGATTAAGAGGAGGAATAAGTCCTTGAGGGTTGGCCTGATCGTTCTGGCCCCCTTGAACTTGTTGATTAAGGGGAGGATTGGCCTGATTACCTTGGCCTCCTTGGGCCTGTTGATTAAGAGGAGGAATAAGTCCTGCCTGCACGCCTTGGTCCGGCTGCTGGATTAGGATCTGGCCGTTCCCATTGTTTTGTTGAGGTCCCCCAGGGTCCATCCCACGGTTAGGATGCCATGCCCCCAGATCTACACCCCCAGCTCCCCCTTCATCGGGTTGCTGGCGTTGATCTCTATCCTCTCTTTCTTCTACTAGATCCATCAAAGGAACGCCCCCTTCCGCCATATTATTTTCGTGGAGGTTTTGTATATCGTGATCGTCCCACTGTTCTTTCACAGGTATTTCCTCTACACTAATTTCGTCCTCACTCTCTAGTTTAGCTTTCTTACCTGTGTCTAGAACATCCTCGGTAATAATTTCGTATGAAGACGAGGTTGATTTATCTTCTCTAGCTAATTTTCTATCAGGACTACCCCCTCTGACATCTGCGGCTGCTTGTTCTGTCTCGCTATTTTCTTCCTCGTACTCGTCCTCGTATTCTCCATACAATTCATGAGTTAGAGTGTTAAAATCTTGTGCTTTAAGCGTTACATTTTCTTCACTATCCTGATCGCTTAGCCTCTCTAAATCTATGTGCTTTTCGGGGCTTGAGTCTGCCCACTGCTTTAATATTTCGGCTGGATCAAAGGCCTGAGCTTCCGCTCCCCTACCAGCCTGGTCTAAGTTCGTTTCTACACCGTAAGTTAATCGATAGGGTTGTAAATTGCCTACTTTCTCGCTGTTTCCCTCTGCTTCCCTTCCCACTCCCCTATCCCTTCCCACTGTTTTTCCTTTAGCTACAGTGGAATAAGGAATGGACGCCCCCGGGTTGGGGTGAGTTGGTGTTACCAGTGGGTGACTGATAAACTCAAGTCGTTGGGGTAATGGATAGGTGAGAGAGCTCCCATCAGGTAGGATTACCGGATTTTCGGGGCGTTTTCCCCCTGATGGGCTGGAGTTATCCGCGGTGTTTTGTCGTTGTTTTAGATTTCCTGAAGAAAATAGGTTATCTCCATTGGAAACTTCCTGTTCGCCTTCACCTCCCGCTGCGGGCAGTAAACGATAAGGAACACTTTGGTTACACCACGGATTGTTCACATCAGATTCACAGGTGGAGCGAGAGCTAGTACCAGTTTCGTGGTCCGTAGGTGGTACGTACCCTGGGTTCCAATATTGCTGATATTCCGTGAGACGGTTCTTCCCTTCAACTCGTCCCGAGTGTATTAGGGTTTCAAGTCCTTCGTCAAGAACCGGCCTATCTTTGGACCCTAGGTGCCAGGGAAATGGTTTACCTTTGCCACGGGTTTGGTAATTTTGTGCACCTTCGGGGCAGAGCTGCTTGGGTCTGGCTGCGACCTCCTGTCTCTGTGCCTCCCCGTCTAAGGGATTACCTACCAGGTGGCGGTTTTCCACATTCCCTGTATATGATGTTGACACATCGTGTCCTGCGGGCCGCAAAGATTGAGGCTTGGGGTTAGAGGAAGCCTCAAAGTCACCGGTGGCTGACATCAAGGATGAGCAAAACGGCACAAGTCATGTTTCGGGTATCTCCACCAAATGAACTATTGTTAATGTTTGATTTAAGACTGCGTAAGATTCGTGTATATCCAAGTCTTCGTAAGTTGCTTTCCAGAATGTCTGAGTAATTCAGACCGCGTTTAAAGTTTGTCCATTCACTTCCCAATAGTTCAAAAGAAATGAACGATGAGGGAGCTTCTTAATATGAAAGGGTTTTTATTCAATAAACATCTCATCCCGAGTCAAAGCCACCATGTATAAGTCTTCATCAGTCCACCTCCCATCTCCTATCAGCAATCAACCACATTTAGAACACGAGTTGCTCCAACGCCTTCTAGACCATTCTAGCATTCAGCTCTAACACAATCCTATGTCCGAGGTAGTGGGTATTGGTAAACTCCAGTCTGTTACACGGAGTCGATGTACTTACTCCAGGTATAACTCCTTGGCTAAACATGTTTAGCTGATGTTCTCACTAAACTGAGTGATTACTAACTTCTAACCAACTCACTCACTAACTGCTCGCTCCCTACCTTGCAGCGCCTTTTATACTGGTTAACAGGTGGCGCTAGGAGCGTAAGATATTTCTCCTAGAAGTAGACTAGAAGTAGACTTGCTAAGCCTGATCCTTGTTGGATTATATATTATGACAATGTATTAAAAGT
The DNA here is from genome assembly GCA_936440205.1 of Lepidonotus clava. Classification (NCBI taxonomy): domain Eukaryota; kingdom Metazoa; phylum Annelida; class Polychaeta; order Phyllodocida; family Polynoidae; genus Lepidonotus; species Lepidonotus clava. The sequence continues at coordinate 39,159,910 of OW387141.1, forward strand.
ACTAAGCCATTAGTACACTATCCAGATGTCCGTTACCCTCCGTATGCAAAACTGTTTTGACAAGGGGTATTTGAGATCAATTATCTTCAGTATTAGTTTTCTTCTTCTTTCAGCACTCCAAGGTCTGTTGGTGAACAATATACACTATGCTGGTTCACCCAGTGGGTGCTGGTATACATACATACATATATATATATATATATATATATGATCTAATTTGGGTTGAATATCAGGTCCAGAGTACAATCCAATGCAGAAAGGCCCCACTTCCCTCTATTCCTATACATGTATATCCACACAAGTTTTAACCCACCTTGTGTTACAGCTCTCTGTTTTGATATTACATATACAAGCAGGTCTACCCAAAAAGTGTCGGTAGGTTTGAAGAGGAAATGACCGGTCTTTATTATGAGAGTAGGAGTGTTTTCTTCATGTATATGACATCCCTGTTGCTTCGTTTTCTGAGATCTTGTCAATTTCCCATTGGCCAAGCAGTAGTATAAGATATTTGAAGTTGAGTTTAGCCTTTATGGACCGTCCTGATAGAATCACCGGCAATTGAGTTTAGCCGGGCCCAGAAACCGACGCCATCTAGTGGGCCTTTTTATAAGCTCTGCACATGGGTGATCGATAGCACTAAACACTTTACTGCCGCGCCCGCCGCGCCCACCGGTCCCGCTTCCCAATCCAATTCTCCTGGTTATTTGAGATGCGAAGATTATCACATCAAGGTATTTGTAAAGGAAAAAATATATAAAGAAGGATCTGGGGAATCACACCCAAAAAAATTACAAAAATATGCTTGCCACAAATACAAAATAAGGCTACTTTCCAATAGAAAGATAAGCTAAAAGAATCGCCATGTTCCTGTGCTTCAGTATCTTGGCCTATCGTGCGTGGTTGAAGTGAGATTATGGTAGGCAGCACGACCTATAAAAGAAGGTTGGTCAGTCAGGTAGACTTAAAGTCGCGCCAAGGCAGCATTATGTGTGTTGTCACAGAGGCAGGGAGCTGGGCCCTGGTGGAGCCGAAGCGTGTCGGGCAGGTCGGGGAAGGGCTGCTGCGACCTAAGTCAATTTGTGACCGCTCACAAACAGGCCTGTCCGAGCCTTGGTTTCATTAGTGGCGCATCCTCATTGGTTAACACGCTGCACACGTGACCCGGCCGACCTGCGCGCGCAGCCCCGACTCAAGCCACTTCCGCCGCCGGAAACTTACTTCGTCAGAGGCGTGACCCCCAAACATCCGAGCATCTGAAGGCTATTTGGCCATCTTTGTTGGTCTGTCGTACAAAATGGACGTACAGGGCCTACTTGACATACACTTGTTCAAATGCGAAGACCATTACATCATGAACAGCTCGAAATATATATATTTTTTTATATAATATACATACATGTATATGTGTATGATACAAGTCAAGGAGTTCTGGGACGTTCTTTACCTACATTATATTGTAAAGTTAAAGTTTACAACCCTCCTAGACTTGTACAATATTCCCTTATAGGAATGGCACGCATGTTGAATTAAACAGGGTACTGTTTTGTAGCAGATTCAAATGGGGTTGGTATTTATAAAGTTTCTGCTGTCTATGTGATTATTGTCTGTTATATTTACTGTAGGGGCAATCACAACGTTGCCATCGATATTTTTTGGGGTTCACGATTTGGTCTGATTCTTGATTCCTTCTAATTCTCTCATTCTTTTTCAGCCAGACATCCTTTTCTTTCCACATAAATTATAGACATTGGAAATGTTTTTTGATTCCCTTGATTCTTTACAGGTATATCAAGATCCCCTCGACATAATTATATCGAAATGATATACCAGATTTATTCTGGACATTACAGGCAAATGGGTAAGAGATAGATGGAAATGATAAAGGAAGTAAAATTAGTACTTTCATAAATAGCGACATAGAACATGTACGTATGCCTTGCTTCCCATGATGGCAACGTACCCACCATCGGATCATTCGTTATTGGGTTCTCAGCAGACCTGGATCCATTACTCCAGGAATATTGCCAACTAGGTAATCCTACACTTACTTTTTCTGCCAAACTTGTAAGTGAGCCTTATTAAATATTGAGTATTTTGGAATGCATGCATTACCCCATCTCAGGCTCACCTTGTACCTCGTCTCTTAAAGAAGGATCTACTAGGAAGCATCATGAAACACCTACGTATATGGGGCGCCTTCCACCTAAAATATCCCTGCACGTTTTTCTACTGGCGAGTTAAAGGAGTCCACCTGAAAAGAACCAAAACTACTGATCTAATATTCAATAAGAAGTAGTCCCTGCCGAGCCCATCAAAAACGTGCAGAAAGTGCAAAAGGCAAATATGCACGGTAAATAGCGGGTGTAATAATTATGTCATACTAAAATTATTTTGAAAAATCATTCACAATTTGAACATTTATATTTACTTTTTCTTTGTGTATAAGTTTGAAGAACATTGAAACTGTCTGGAAGTTGGAACACTTGAAAAACGATCCTCAAATTTTGGCCGAGACTTTTAATTTAAGAAAACAATTAAATTGTGTTTTTGGAATCATTATAACTTTGCATGGTCCATGAATTTTCTTTTAATGTTTTGGTCAGCGTCCTTGGTGAAAAATGTAACTTTAGGCTCCTAGGCTGGCGGCATATGCTCAACCAATTTAAGATTGTAATATGCTAATACTACTTAAAATAGGATGTTGGAAATTCCCCCCCATCACTTACAATGTACTGATGCAGATGGTCAGTCCACATTTTAGCTTAGCCGTTCTTGTGTAGAACTAAGACTCAGGGCTAAGAGTGTTACTCTTCGTGCTAGGGTGAAGAGTGTATAAGGGCAGCGTAAGGCAGCGTATGTAAACGTTTATACTCCTCCCAGCCCACGCCTCTATTGTTCTCTCCGTAGATTTCTGAGCGTAACCTACAGTGTAACCCTCAGGCGGAGGTTATGTGCTAAACCGCCGGAGGTTATGTGCTAAACCTCCGGAGGTTATGTGCTAAACCTCCGGAGGTTATGTGCTAAACCTCCGGAGGTTATGTGCTAAACCTCCGGAGGTTATGTGCTAAACCTCCGGAGGTTATTTCAGACAATTCATGTTCCAATTTCGAAATTTTGAAAAGTTTCATTTCCCATTTAGTTCCCCGGATTCGAAACCTATACCTTTGGATTGATAGTCATAGAGGATAACCACTACCCTATTGTGGCAGCTGGTACACTACGTGACGGACTGAATACCTATACACCACAGAAGTGCAGTGTCGTCAGGGGCCGGCCACGCGGGGGCTGGTTCTTTTGTAAAATAGGTAGTAAACATAATGGAAACCAAAACGCAAATCCTGGGACTCCCAGAGGTTTTGAACCCGAGACCTCTTGCATGAAAATCAAACGTGCTAACCACTATACTATTGAAATCCGTGGTATGGTAGGTTTAGAACCAATAGGCCTAAAAAATAGACGTAAACATATCAGACAGTATATATATATATATATATATATATATATATTTATAGATATATAATATATATTTAATCTTGATTCTTCTACCTACAAAGGTTCTGGTTGCCTCAAAACTTTGTCTGATGACTATGGGACGTAGTATAAGCTCGTAAACCGCCTTGGAGGCAGAGGTTATGCTATATAACCTCCTCGGCTGATGCCTCGGAGGTTATATAGCATAACCTCCGCCTCCGCGGCGGTTTACCTTCACATGTAAGGCACAGCACTCAGCAGAGTGCTACTCACTGTCAATGTAAGGGCAGATCCAGAGTCGGTCATCTAGGGGGGGCAAACCAACCCCCCTATAAAAAAGTGAAAATAAATAACCTCAGATTTGTATGAATCAACAAACGTAGATTATTTGGAAAAAAAAACCTTTTGCCCCCCCCCCTGGATCCTGCACTGCAATGATTAAACATCCTGGAATGATTGGTACTGGAAGCTAGGTTCTGTCATGGAATTGAAGCAGATAGACTGGTAGTCAGGCAGGAGCATTGGCTGGGTATGGTTGAGTGGACATTATCCTTTGGATTGTTCATTGTCAATGGGAGTTCTTGCCACTGGTATTACGTATTACTTTAATATTATTTTGCTGTAGCAAGGTGACGCCCCCCCCCCCCCCACCCCCCCCGCGCGTTTTTTCAAATTCCTAACTCTGCCAGTATGATGCGACATTGGTTCAGTGGAATTTATTTAGTACTGTGAAATTTCGATAACTATAGATGGCGCCAAAAGCGTCTTTTACCTAGCCTAAAAATTAGCAATTTTGTTGTGAAGCTTCACAAAGTTTGTTCATGTGTCGTGTCGTATCTAGAGGCTTTCTGTTAGAAACCACTTAAATAGCCTGAAAGCTTCTGAAACTTATTTCGTTGTTGGCAGCATTTACTTCCTTAGCAGGAGTGCAATTTTCCTCATAGAAATAAGATCAGGGTAATGTTTGGCTGTTTCAATGCTTTATCACGTAACCTTTTGACAATTATCATGTGTTGCATTTTGTCATAAAATAATCAGAAAATGATTTGGTTTCAATCTCACCCTACATTTGTAATAAGAAAAGAAACATACTCACGAAGATAAGAACCCCTCTCAATCTAGTGGCTCCTAAATTAAACTTATCTTAATATATTTATCAAATCATAACACTATATGGGATGACCATCGTGGAACTAGATAACCCTCGAAATGATCTAAAATATCAGTATTGCTCAAAGCAATGATGTACGGGTCAGGGGGCGTTTCAAACCGTTAAAATCGCCCACTGATCCGTATTTCATGCGCATTTAAGCTTATTTCATGGGATAATGGTGAGATTAATCAGGCGGAACATGAGGGGTTGTAAAATTATGTAGATGGATTTTGTTTTTCAGGGCTTCTGAATACATTTGATCTTGAGGGTGTGTGTAGGGAAAGGAACCTGAGGATTTGGGCAATTACCTATTAGTCTTCAACAATTTTAACATACCCTATAATGATTCAGGTTAGTTGTTCAGAATTTAATCCAGGACTGAGAAAGGGAGGGTAATAACCAAAGTAGAAAACAGTAAAAGAGAGTTCCACTTGTGTCATAGGGTATGGTTAATATATGACGGACCAGGGGCTTTCGATGGGTTTATCAATAATCGATATGTCAGGGATATCAGCCTTCAGGTGGCCCTGCTGGCCCTGCCCTTAAGTTGATATCCCTGACACACATTGGGTTGTTAATACATCTTAGAATCACTCCTTAGTTGGTAACATACATTTACATCTAAGAAGTTTTGTACCAAAGTGCAGAAGAACACAAAAGATATTTGATTATTTGAAGAATTGCCAGGAACTTTAACTGTTTCAACATAAGCCTCAGGTATTATTCTCTTTTGTGCTATTGTAGTTGCACTTTATGCCGTTGGGACATATTCATTGAGTAGTGTTATTATTTTAGTGTTACGATCTCAGTAAGCGATATCTGGCATCATTATGTAATGTGTTAGGAAGAACTGCACACGATTGGGATGATTATTGAAACAATGTAAACAGATGATTGGAATGACAATGCTGGATAATCCAAATGGAACAGAGTGGTTGAACATCTAGTAAATATCTCAATTCTCATTTAGTTGATACAATGGGAGGTAAGAATACTTCATAATAATATTCTAAAATTAAAATGTTATATATAAGCTATATTCTATAGACCTTGTGTCCTCGTGGTCACGTGACCAGACTTTTACGATATCCGCATGATTGCCACACCCACGTGATTATCAACAACATCCACAATTTATAGAAAATATATGTTTATTATGATATGATTAGTTTTCTTTTGATGAAATAGACAAAAGGCTATTTCATAGACCCTTTAGGACTGTGGATAATAATGAATTCAAATTGATCACCAACATGGTGGTCATCCCAATTTTGGAGATGTGGCGTTATGTGCACAACGGCTATATATTTAGAGGTCGTATGTCTTATATCAGAGGTTATGACTGGACCTTATTAGAAATAGACATTATGGTCCTTCATAGGCTAAAGCAGAATTTCCTGTAACACTCTCCCAGAGTATGTAATGTAGACTATACATGGTACTGCATGGCACTGATGATGCAATTGACTATTTTTACATTATTGAGATTTTAGTTTATTTCCTGTTTATAGTTTAAGCCCCGGGTTTAAGCTAATCATTTCCTTAGAAACAGCTAAATATTGTTCAAATGTATTGATGAGAACGATTATTGTTTTATTTAGTAGTTAAATAGAAACAGGTAGCCTGTTTCTGCGGATAATGGATGAATTGTCTTGGAAATAAATGCTAATTGATTTTATCCCAACGTTCTCAGCTTGGAAATCTCTATTTGAAGCAATAAACTAAAGGGTTTTAAGTCACCCATTGCAGGTCGGTATGGGAACGGGACAACATAAAAGATGCATACAGTCTATCAGACATTGTAGATTACCATGTAAGATTCTAGTTTATATACTTACGTATTTAATTCTCATTCATTTCGGTACCGAAAGTGTATTTGCTAATTCATAATTATTTCCTATACAATATCATTCATCTTTTTACAAGACTATTAACCTTTTTCTACATGGTTGACTCATGTTTTCTTTTCATCATGCACCATGTCACCGTTACACTACAGGTCCGCCAATAATAGCTGTGAGAAGTCCCGACTCATAACAAACAAATTATGTCATGCTCTATAAATTTGCCATGTAACTACTAAACATTCAGGTGACTTTTAATAGTGTATGTGTTCTTACCTTTCAAGATTCAAGATTTGTAATGCAAGACAGGTTTTTAGAAAAATTAATATCATATGATTAATAATATCTGAGAATGATAGTAGGCCTAAACGACACTACTAAAACTTGAACTATGAGCAGTCGTGATTTCATTTCCAACGTTCACGCGGTTTGTCCAATATCTGGTTGTGGGCACCGCCAGTAAACCATACAGGTCTGTTTTCCGGGTATTTTTTTTAACATTTAGTATGCACGCTCTTGCCATCCAGACAAGTCCCGGTTGAGCATCTAAACACACGAGAAATTTTGTTTTTGGTTCTATTCATGTTTTATTTAATCTGTTCATATCGCATCCTTTCTTACAGATATACAAGACCTTCCTGGTTGATTTTCACAGTAGCACCTGAGGGTTGAGATGTTTTTTTATTTCAAAACTATGAAAAAAAATAAGAACATCCTGTTCTTATGTACCCAGTGTTTCTCCCCACACTTTCCTGCCTACCTGAGATTTCAAAGAGCACCATGTAAAACATGTATGACTCATGTTCTTGTGACTCTGTTGCTTCTTAATATTCCACTCACGTGAGAGACATTAAACTTAGCTGAGGTCGTGTTCACGGGATGTTTTTGTGATAGGAACTGGTGTTTTATTTGATACCATCCCTCACGACCCAGCCATCGAGGACAGTATAAAGAGGCACCTCTACGGGACTAAAGGCGTCTGTCATCCTCCAGCCTACCAGCGTTAATCCTAATACGCAGTTAATCCTACTCACCAAGCAGATATCCAACATAATCCATGCAGGTAAGTTTTAAAAGGTATAATATAAAATATTCTACATAGATTATTAGTTAGATTAATTTTATCTACCTAGGATTACGAAATATTGTCTGAGCTTTTTTACTTTTACTTTGTTGGGATAAAACTATGTTTGATCTAAATTCTTACAATGCTATAGCCTTATGGAGGCCTCCTTCTATAATCATACGGACATCGACATTCCTATTGTACCCATCTTAGATGCGGTTTAGTCTGATCATTTGGTTCAGCATTTCAGATGCAAATTATATACATGACAAGTAGTTTGTATCACGTCAATGGTATTCATGCATGTGTGTCCATCCATCAGAGGCGAGTGCTCCATATTTTTTGGCAAATGTTGGATCTATTGGATACTTTTTCAAAATAAAAAATAACACTGTGATTGTTACTCTTATGTAGTTAGAAATAATTGTTTAGACCAGAACAGCTATAATGTTGGATTTCGTATTGGGAAAATGTTTACAATAGGGCGCCGCCAACCTCACCCTCTCCCTCCAACCCTCTCAATTTATCAGCTAACAAAACAATATAACACTGAAAACACAAAGTCGTCAGAGAGCCACTGTGAAGTTGTCAAAGGGTTGTCACAGGTCATTTTTGGGCTCTCATAGGTGACTTTTGGGTCATCACAGGGCTCATTTCAGGCCATCAATGCTGTGTGACGACCTTGTGACAATCCTTTGACAATTTTGGGGTGGTCAGAGGGTTGTCATTGTAAATTTTGAGGCTGGATGACAACCCAAAGGTAGTCATTTTCTCCCGACTACTTTGGGCCAAAAGGGTCGTCAGAGAAGCAAAAATGAAGATCGGGTTGTCATAGGGTTGTCACAGAAGAAAATAAGAAGTCAAAAGTCCTGCCTGACTACCCTAGGGTTGTAAGTGAATGGTGCCTAAAGTGACAGCCCAAGGTTGTCATGGCCTCTGTCTATATCAACCCAGTGTTGTAAGTGAATGGTGTCAAAACCATACAACTCGTAGGCCTCCTATGTGTAATGGCCATACCTAATAACTTATAATAACATAATAGGAAGCCATTATAATGACTATGATATCTACAACATGAAAATATTCATAAATAAGATTTTTTGTCTAACAGACACAGACACAGCCTGTGACTACCTTGGGTTGTCGTTTTTGGCACCACTTTTGACAACCCTGTGTTTTCAGTGTTAAGCACCTACGTCTACCCATCCCACATATGCCTATTGCCATATGCATGATATCATTAAAAGCATTCTTCTTTGATTTTTTTTCAATCATCATGAACATCTTTTCAGATGACAAAGTTACTCCTGTGTTCGATCGTCCTCCTGGCACTCCTCCATGGAGTGGTGTCAGGACCACGAAGTCGGAGAAGAGGTCGGGGCCGGGGAAGGCATTCGTCCGAGGAGTGGGATTCTTCTTCCTCCTCTTCTTCTTCTTCGTCTTCAGAGGAGGAGGAGGAGGGCATGGGGTGCTTCCGACCCAAGGTGTGTCGGATACTGAACGTTACCTCCCAGGAGGACACAGCCCTCTGCAACGAGACGTCCGAATGTTCAGACAGGAACAGCTCTACATGCCGTTCCTTCGGCCAGCCGGGGATCAAAGCTACACTGAACGGTACCCTAGAGTACAGCTACTGCCTTCCTCAGGTGAGAACTTATTGTTAATATGTCCTCAATTTCCACACTCATTGTGTATGATGACGATTAGCAGCCATGTAGGTATTTTATTTAGTTTACCTGTCTAAACCTCGGGATTGCAATTCTTCAGTAAAGTTACAAGCTAAGTTGAATTTAATTTATAAAAAAAGGGGTACCATTATTGTAAACATTTCTGCTGGACTCTATTGATGCGAGAATATTACATTTAAAAAGTTTTTATTTGGCCAAAAATAGGGGGAGCCCTGGGGCCCACCTAGATCAGCCACTGGATAAGAATTCTATATAAAAGTAGTGTAGGCACACAGGTGTACGGGTTGGGGGGAGGAGGCCTAGGGCAGAATTCGAGCAAACAAATTGCATGTATAGAGACTGCCGACTCCCTCTTTATGGCGAGGGGATCGGCCCCATTTGGTCTAGTATTCAAGAGCTCCTTCATTTGCAATGATTATATCCAATACACCAACAGACTTTATATATAGATATGGGTCAGTTAGCTATGATTACCTTTATGACTTACTCACAAATGATTCATGCCTACATGTTGATTTAGTTCCTAGGTCTGATTATCATATGTCATGAGTAGACATAACTTTCCCTTGATTTTGAAATGAGGAGCATCTGAATGTGACGTCATGGTCACGTTCTGCTACGCTTTTAGACAATTCTGTGAACATTCTGTCACATCACATCTTTGCCTGCGTATACATTGTGTTCTTTTTTTTCTTTTTTTATAGAACCACATTCATTACAAATGATCTTCCATGTAGGTAGTTTTAGGTGTAAATTCACATTTCAGAACAGAAGATAGTACATGTATTACCATTATGGTTATACCTAATCTTAAACTAGGCTAGTTCTAGTGACAATATCCATCCAGGTCACAACCCCTTTTACTAAGGGCTATTGTAAAATTAATGTTTATGTGCCCTAATGAATGCATACTTTTTAAGCATTCTTGTATATATTATTCAATATGGCCAGCTAAGAGGGATGGATTTCAAATGTAACAAACCTTTTCTTCATCTTGATTAAACAGGAATGCTCAGGCCCCGATGACAGCGACACCTGTGGAAACAACCGAAACTGCACCCAGGTGACGTTTAACAACGTGACGCGCTTCCTATGTCTCAACAGCAGCGACTTTTCCAAGTGGGATGTTTGCCTTGGGGAAAGCTCATATTGGCGCTTCTTCACGTTCATATACCGATATGCCAGGGGTTTTAATCGAGGGAGGAATGACCCGACCTGCTGTGATGCTCTGTTCTACGTCAAAATCCTGGCAGCCCAAAGAGAACGTGCACGACGTAGGGGTTCTGGTGGTCCTAGAGGTCGTAGGGGTCGTTTTGGTCGTTGGGGTAGATGGGGGCGAAGGAGTAGATGGGGTCGTTGGAGCAGCTGGGGTCGTCGGGGTAGCTCGGGTCATTGGGGTTATACACCTGACTATGATTATGATGATGACGACCGTAAGGGCTGTGCCAACATCACAGTTCCAGAAACAAACTCCAATAACCCTATTCTTCCAGCACCTACCGTAATCCCCATTATTCCTTAGACTACACACCTTGTGGTTTAAAGTGATAACAATAATTTCAATCTTGAAACAAATTGGATTGTCTTTACTAATAAACCTACTATGACCATCTTATCTGGTGCAGGTCGCCGTTCGATATCATGGTATGACTCAATTGCCATTATGCTATTACCAGTACAGTTTGCATATTAACTTCCTGAACGTTTAGATCATATGATTTATTGCATTTGTGAGACAAAATTTTCTTTTTTCTTTTACAAGCTATGTGTGTTTCTCGAAAATAAAATTAATCTTTGTTGCAACCCTTGATTACTTTTATCAATTGATCTTGGCGGGAAGCATTCAGAAAGGTTAATGATCAGATGTGAGAGAATGACCTTAATTGATAAGTTGTAGGTTTCAAAGTTACAGTGAAGAATACCGGACATGCATTATAACTATTAATTTCTGCTTAACAAGGGCCGTAGAAAATGTGAAGGCTTTCGAATCAAGTCAAAGTAAATTACAATTCAGGACACTCTAAATAGGTCTACAATAAAACGCAGCAGGTCCCAACTAGATCAGAAGTTTGCTAAGTTTTACACTGCGTAAGCTGCCTTTCCATACCTGCGTTGCGGATGCGTTTTTTTCCATATAAGGTATGAGGAGACTACCCGGAATTTTGAAATCTTGGAAAGTGCCCCTCCACCTGTTTTGCACGTTTGACATCATATTGGAGATTTCGCTTATATCAAAATATAGGCCAATATGGAAACAAGGATAGTTATAGCAAAGATCTATAATTAGCTACGCTTTCTTACCTCCTTGGTTATAGTCTGGCTGATCATAGGCTTTGGGAGAAACACTAAAGGGCCTACAGCTTAACTAATTGAACTATATCTGCTATATATGCCAATGGTAATTTTTTAAATCAGTTTTGGTAACATGTTAATGCGAATAATACATATTTACATGTAATAGCAGTGGTTCTTCCGACAACATGTATGATAAACTGATGAATGATTGTTGTAACGAGAAAAAAAAAGACATTCAATCGAATTTCTACGCAGAGGCCAGTCGACAAGGAAGTGGACGCTATTGTAACCTTCACCGCCAAAAAGAGAGCTTGGCCCAGGCCTTGCTCGTGCAGTTTTTTGTCTTTGAGAAAACCCCGACCACAAACGTCTTGACAGAAAGTTATTCCCAATTATATCTCAAGCCCGGTTTACACATTACGAGGGTTACAGTTACGACGATGGTTACGATAATAGATAATGTTAGAATACAGTGTTGGACCAACACAAGGCTGTCGGGTCGATTTAATTGGGAGAGCGGTATGGATTCTCATATTATGGTACTGTTCGCGTGTATATATTTTCGCAGGTTTGATAAGAACAATTCCCGTGGATTCATTTTACCGTTCTCACGATCTAAGTCCTCTATATGATAGGCCCTATATTAAAAGATATTTTCAGGTCGCGATGTTTTTTTTTAATACTAAGACCTCATTGAATAACCCAAACTGGCAGAACGTTCCAATATGTTCAAGAAGTTTCAAACCATTAGAGTGTTACCAAGCGAGAAATCGGTATTAAAAAAGTATTGCAAAATGAGTTTCCACTTTAATGATCGACTCCTACAGAACGAAAAAAAATTATACAAAAAAATGATAAAATAGATCTTTAGAGTTTAGGCAGCCTTCCATCTATTTTTGTGATAACTTTAGATTGTGTAAAATGTTATATTCTGGGGGGGAAAGGGGGATGCGCCCCTGCCCCCCCCCCCCCCACCCGAACCCCCACCACTTTCTATAAACGCGGATCTGCCCCTACTACTCTATCCTTGCACGACCTCCCAAACAAGAGAGGAGGTGAGGAGGTGCGGCAGTGCCCCCTCTGGCCTGACGGAGTACTAAGAATCGACTGGCGCGGTGGCGCCCCCGTGTAGCGCTTCTCACAGTTAGCCACATCTGAATTATAGGCCTTTTGACCTATATTTCAATTGAGTGGCGCCCTGCTAGCGGAATAGGCCTGAACAATAAACTGGGATATGGGTTTTAATGGGTATCGTTGGGAACAAGGCTTCTATGGGAGGGTTCACTGCTCAGGTTTGTAGGAAAGGTGTATAGGCCAACTATACATTAATGGAGATTTTTTATTAATTCTACATGGTAATTTTTTTCCTGGATAATTTTTTTAAGGTATATATATATTAAGGATAGAGTAGGGTGATCGGGCACCAATTTGCAACAGCCGTGCGTGTTTGCTCATAACTCTGCTATTTCTTTATCCTTTTACACATATTACACATCATATGAAAGCTGTTTATCTAAGCTATAAGATGGTACTACTAATATTTTATTCAAGGTAGAAATTGATAGAGAAAAGAGAGACGAAATGTAAAAGAAGAATATTATAACTTTTATTTTTTGAACATGGATTTCTCCCTTAATAATACCTCAACAGCTTTGAACCTTCTCAAGTACGTTGAAAACATTCTTCCTGAGGGAAGCGTGTCTCAAAATGTTGATTTAGGGTCTAGTTAATTTTTTAATATGTAAAATATAAAAAATATGTAAAAATCAATTCAAATTATTTTCTACATAAGATAAAAATAAAACTAGGTCCTAAATCAAAATTCTGAGACACGCTTCCCTCAGGAGGAATGTCTTTAACACACTTGAGAAGTTTCAATGCCATTGAGGCATTATTAAATGAGAAATCAGTGTTCAAAAAATAAAAGTATAAAAATTTAAGTTTCAACTTTGATGGTCAGTTTCTGACATAGTTGAATGTCAAACTTGTCAATGTCAGTATGATTAGAAAGATATGATAAACAGCTTTTTTTTGGTATATAATATGTCGAGATATCTCATATATTAAGAGATATATGAGCATTTTAGTGCAGACATCATACAAATGCCGTTCATCCCCCTACTCTAACCTTAAGAATAAGTTAAAATCCTACACTAGTATATTAACTGGATCATCAAATATTTCTGGGGACCTTGAACAGTTGTGGGTTTCAATCAAGGTTCCTGACCTGAAAAATAAATTTATAGGATTTGTGTATAGACCGCCGGGGGGGAAGACTGATATTTGTATAAATGAATTAAAAGCTACATTAGATATGTTTGGAAACATACATAAAGTAGATTTAATAATACTAGGTGATTTCAATATTGATTACAATAAGAGACATACACAACATTTTGACTTGTTGAAGGATCTGGAACGGGAATATCTACTAAAACAGATAATTTTAAAAAATACGCGTATCACAGAGCATAGTAGGAGTCGCATAGACTTAATTTTTACAAATATTGATTATATTTCATCATCTGGTACACTTGAACTCGCAATAATTTTTCTTGTTAAGAAGAAGGATAGACTGCAAGCAACACATACTCGTATCAAAGGCAGGAGTTTTAAAAACTACAATTGTGAGGAATTTCAACATTCTATATGAAACAGTCCATATTGGGATGATTTTTGGGGTCTTGATTGTGATAGTGATGATTTATGGGAAATACTACTATACATAATTCAAACGTGTGCAGATTACCATTGCCCAGAAATAGACATTAAGGTGAGGGATGATTGTCCCTCTTGGTTCAGTAAAGAAATTCTTGAAGAATTACATCATAAAAATTACTTATATAAGAAGGCCCTTCATTCAGGAAACGCTGACGATTGGTTTAATTTTAAAATTTGTAAAAATAGAGTTAAACGACCATTATTAAATGCCAAGGAAGAATATGTAAAGGATGAACTGGATGCATGTGCAGGCAATGCCAGAAAATTTTGGAGGGAGATTAATAAGATATCGGGTTTGGGACGGAATAAAAATTCTGATAGGTTAACTGAGTTGAAGGTGGATGGTATCTCGATGAAAGAAGAGGTACTAGTTGATTATATGAACAAATACTACGTGAACGCCGGTGTATTATTAGCCGACAAATTTAAGGATACTTGGTCTGAAAGATCATTTGGTGTAGATACTAGTTTCCACTTTGAAACTGTCACTGAGGCCCAAGTGGCGGACCTGGTAAAAGATATAATGATATCTAAGTCGGCAGCTTGTGGAAACATTAGCTCTAGATTGTTTAAGGATGCGTTTTTGGTATGTATTCCTGCATTAACACACTTATTTAATAAATGTATATCAGCAGGTAAATATCCAACTAAGTGGTGCATAGGGTATGTCAGTCCGATACCTAAAACTAGATATAAGAGTTACAATGCTAAGGATTCGAGGCCGATAACCCAAATATGTTTGCCGGGTAAACTACTGGAGCGCTTAATGCATAAGCAAATTGTTAATTATTTTGAGTCTAACAGCTTGTTGTCTGAAAATCAATACGGATTCCGGTCAGGTAAAAGCACCTCGATGGCAATTTTTGACATGTTAAAACATTTGTATCAAAACTGGAATGAAAAAATGTATAGTACATGTATATTTATCGATTTTTCACGTGCTTTCGATTCAATAGATCAGAATATATTACTAGAAAAACTTAAATTATATGGATTTGATGATGCCGCGTTAACATTTATGTCTTCATACGTAAAGAAAAGGACACAATGTACTGTAATATGCGATACCATTTCGGAAAAATTACCACTTTTGTATGGCACTGCTCAGGGCCCGATCTTAGGCCCGTTGATTTTCATAATATATGTAAATGATATTTTCAAAAAGATGGAGGACTTGTCATGTGTAATGTACGCAGATGATACTTTGCTCATAGGTTCAGGATCAACTCCTTTTTTGTCATTATATGATGCTCAATGTAAATTAGATATTCTGGTCCGATGGTGCTGCCTCAATAAATTAACTATAAATGAGGAATAAACTAAGTATATGATTGTTAGTTACAGATCTGAACCTCTGGATATTGATAGTTCTATATATATAGGTGAGGAAAATTAAAACGAATACATGTTTATGAATACTTGGGTATTTATTTGGATGACAAACTAACCATGAACGCACAAATTGATCATGTAATAAAGAAAGTAAAGTGCAAATTATGTATATTTGCTAAAATAAGAAGGTTTCTCAGTGATGCTACCGCGTTGAATGTATTTAAAACCATGATCCAATGTCATTTTGATTATGGAGATTTTGTAATTGAATCAGGACATGCGGATAAAATAAGTAAGGTTGATAGATTACATCGTAAGGCTATAAGGCTGATTGAATTTAGCAATCAGGGTTATGGTAAGTCACCTATTGATGCGTTATACATTAAATATCGTCTAGATATTCTAAAAATCCGTAGGAAATGGAATTTATTGAAAATCATATATTCTCAGAGTAAGCTGGCTATAAATATTGATGAGCCTAAACATGAGAAATTACTACGTAGTAGAAAAAAGGTAAAAATGAAACAACAACATACACGGTTTACAAAAATCATGAAAAGCCCTTACATGCGTTGGCTTAAGGAATGGAATTCACTTAACAGTGACATACAATGTATACCTGATAGTAAGAGGTTTAAAGCAGTAATTAAATGTATGACGTTTGAATTGTAATTATTACTATGAAGTGACAAATGTCACTCTATACTTTGTTTAGTTGAGTTCTTACTTAATCAAATGAAGTTTGTAATACATTTATATTAAATTGTTATTTGTGTTGGAATATGTGGATTAATAATACTGATGGAAGAACTTGATGTAATCAGGAATCAGTTTAATAAAAAAAAAAAAAAGGTTAATATCATCAGTTGAGCAGGAACTTAAATATGAATGTTATTAGACATCAGCGAGGTCTTTAGAAATAACAACCTTGGTTAAAATTGTGTCTTGAATAGATATATCATGATATTAACTAAATTTACTGAGGTACAGTTTAGATAGTCGACCATAACTAATAATAATTGTTAATGTAATGGCCATGTGGCCTGTGATACAATCCTGGACACCTAGTGTCGTGGGACTTTTTCAAAGAGGTCTTTGAATATAATCAAATCATACATTTTACCAAGTTCATTATGTTTAAAGAGTACTAGTACTATGCTAAAAGAAAATAGAATTAGACAACTAGTTTTCTTTGGTGCAAACAATTTACCGGAGGCACTGGTTTATAAATCTAAAAGAAATATTATAATTATAGTTTTTATAACATCCAAAATAGGAGACACCCGATGACGTGATATGCATGGAAGACTACTCCCATTATACACTTTTTCTATTTTCAAGGTGAATTAAATGTGAATTTTCATGGTGAATAACAAGTGAATTTTCCCTTTCTGTGATGTCTACTCATACTGTTACATGGTCACGATGAAAGTACTGGGTGTGTCACGCTTCAGCATCCTATTATTACAACAGTTTACTGCTTATCATGTAAAATAGTACAAAAGTAAAAGTGTTAATAACTTTAGAATATGAAATGGTTGACAAAAAAGTGTAGGATCATTTCCTGAATGTTTGAATCAGGACGTAATTGCACTTGATGAGACACCTTTCATTTATCGGAGAGGTTAGTAGTATCTAACCTGTAAAGAAAATTGGTTGGATTTAAAATTTACAAAGTAGAAATAAAACTTCATAGATATGTTACACAGAAGTGTTAAGGACATTTTACTGCAAACTTAAGTATGTACTCGTACTTTATAGTAAAATACGAAACATGTGTAACAACATTATCCTTTCATTAAAAAACTAACTCTTTCAAATGAATACTTTGCAAACCTTTATTTTCCCTCACCAATAGGTATAATTGATATAAACTCTGGACTGCATGCGTCTCAATATTGATTCGTGCTATATGTCTACCACAAACATAATTGTCAATATAGATTAAAGGCAGAGCTCCAGCACCCATTGAAAGTCATACCAGTGCCGTAACCACAAGGGCGACCGGGATTCATTTTCCCAACCGTGGCGGAGCTAGCGTATCATTATTTTTGTAAGCAAAGCTACCAATTGTGTATGATGATTGACATCTGAGCCTATACTGTTTACAGGAATTGGGATCCCTATGTGTCAAATGAGGGGAAGGATGGAGTCAGAAAAAGAAATGGCCAATAAGATTTGTTTGTTGGGTTAGTTTAACGTCTGGCCAATAATTGTAAAATTGATGTATGGTAAGGCTGCGTCATTTCCTGCACATTCCAAAAGAAGCGTAATGCAAAAATAGTGTTGATTAAAATCGTGCGAGAAAGAATCCTTTTGCATTCTTTCTTATCTTGCCCCTTGTATACGAAAAAATATGTCACTGTTACGTACGATAGCCTACATAAGCACATACTCATGTGCAATAACTTGAATTAGATATGGGGATAGGATTTCAAGGTTTGAATTATGACCGCGTGCTGGTGAGGTATAATTTTGCTATAAAAACATGTAACAATATGTAGCTGCTGGTATAATGATGAAGCTTGCATATTCATGCAGTTTCCTGAATCCAAGCACACGGAGTACTCCGTGATTATAATCACGTTTACATATGTTAGCTTATGCACTAGGTTATTCTCACGGAATTGAGCGACGGGGGATGAGGGTGAAAAATTAGTTATACCTCATTGTAATCTATTTTGATTATTGAACACATATATTGCAATAAAGTCCTGACCCTCCCCTCCCCCCACCCCACCCCACACTTTATGGTGGGAATTTAAACTTGCCAAAGAGGAAAAGGGCACGTGCATACATGTACGTGAATGCATGCTGTTTAGTACTCATGCAGCCTATACGTGGACCCCACCTCCCCTTTTCAAAATCCTGTATCCGCCCCTGAAATATACATATGTATTACTGAGGGATGGGCATTTCAATAATTGCGTTATGTAGGCCTATATCAGTAGAAGATGGTGGATATCTTTAATCATAAGGATTACTTATGCCCCATAATAGTAATTACAATGATAATGCTTTCTATGAATCAAATCTCTAGGACTTCATTGGAAAACTAAACAACATAATTTTTCATGCTAAACGTGGCCCTTTAAGTAATTGCTTCACCTGGAGGCATACATTAGTGGAGAGATCATCTGCAAATTAGTCACCGGAAATTGTTAGCGCAAGGTGCGGGGGATATGTTTTTACTCATTATTTCCGGATGAGGGCAATGGGAAGTATAAATACGGTAAGTGGTGTTGGTGGATGTGCTGCAGGTTCGGGTGGTGCCAGCAGCTGTGTTAATAGAGAGGATGTACATGGTAGTGTGCTGTATGTTTAGATAGGCACACGTCATCCCCTTGACCCTATTCGTTTCTGCTCATCTTCCTGCTCGGAAGTTATTGTTGGTTATAACTAGTACTCAAATCTGGGCAAAAGAGTGTAAACTTGTAGCACCAAAACGTTCCCAAAAGTCTGCTGCATCAGTCACATGTAAACAATAATTGTTATAGCCTTTGCCAATCATTAACCCTTCAACATGCTGCTCCAAAGTGGACCTCCCTGCTTCAGTACAGTGCACAAAGGTAGGTCAGTGGTTCTAGGTTCCACTTTTGACTTCTGTTTATGTATCCAATCGTCTGGATATAGCTATGTAAACTGTGCAGGGGCGGATGCGCCACAACTGGAAGGACATGTACTCATATTATGTGAAGTTGTTAACAATGAAAATGATAAATGGAGAAAAGTGATGCAAGGCGGGCAATATACACAAATACTGCCCACCTTGCTTCACTGCATGCGTGTGTAAAATGTTTTTCTGTTTATTTTGTGAATTATGAATAGATTTGCATGGCCATCTTTAATGTCAGGTAAATAATGCAATCTGATAAAATGGAGATAGAGCCCTAAGTTTGAGAGGGAATCAAGAATTTTAGGGTAAACTGCTTGAGACCAGTCAAAGTGCGTGTGTAGTCAAGACATTGTGATACTGTCCACCTTGATCCACTGGTAATTTCCTTTCTTTTTTCCTTATAACTGAAAAAATATAGTATGTAATATAAGGAAAGCTATCCTCAGTTGACAGTGCAACCCTGAATACTTGGTGGGACATCAGAAAAATTCCAGCCCAGAGCATAACAGCCGTGGGCACTGATTTTGTGATACTCACCTCATATTCAGGGTCATACTGTCAAACCTCTGTATCTTTTCCTACAATACTGATTATCACAGAAGATATGGCGAAGGGCATTGTCTACGATTGTATATATATGTGATAACACTTTAATTCCAGGCCTCCTTCTTGGACTTCCCTTAATCGTCCTCCTACTAATGTGTCCAGTTTCAGTGGACAGCCTTTCCCTCAAGATTGTAATCTGGCTGATGCAATTCAAGAATTTCAACACCTTACCAATTCCCGACGAGGTGCACCAGCAGTGCCGTGACTACGACGCCTGGATTGATCCCCTGATGGGCAGTTCACCGGCCATGGATAGCACACACCCCACTTTTGAAACAATGGAACTGTTAGAAAATCAAACGCGCAAGCGAATCATACAAAAAAGCAACGAGACTTTATTTACATTGGCAGGGATGCTTGATGGCTATGAGGTATGTCTATGAATGATAGTAGAGACTGCATAATTATAGAACAGAATTGGTATACAATCTCGTATTGAAAGAGTTCTGTTATGCTTCCATGTATGAATTTCCGTCTCTAAAATATTGACTATGAATAGGCTTCCTTATAATTCTTTGTAAATATGATACCTTTTTTCTAAAATTCCCAATTAAACTTAATCTGTCTATATATCATAAGGTGACTTATATTTGTAATTGTTTAGTTGTAGATGAATGAAATCCTAATGTCTTTTAATGGGACCCGTGATCATCTTGCAAACCTCATTTTTGGAAACAATCATTAATCAGTCCTGACTTTGTCTATTATTTAGCAATCTGATGCTATTTTTTATAGTGTCCTTCAAGTTATGAACGCCAGAGAACCACCAAAATGTTGTCTATTAATAAACCACAAAAATGTGATTCAAAATTCTACTTCGTTACAAATACGGATATAAACGTGAATATAAACTAATTTTTTTTTTTTGATAATATTTTTATTTGACGTCTTCAGATAGTGTCTGCTCTTCCAGACGTTACAACAATTGATATCTGGTATTACATTCATAATACAGTATTATCATTTTATGTGATATATGATACATAAATAATATTTACAAGAAATATGTCATTAGTATTTACAAAATACTTCAATAATTATTACACATATGGTATATTCATAGATATGGTATCATATATAATCATCACACTGTCACAACAGAATGTGGGTTCGGTGGTAGTAATGAAACTGACAGTCGATTGAATAAATAACAGGTTCTCTGGGAAGATGGTTGAACATATAATACAATGCCATGCAGAATATTAACAACTTAGTTTGGCATTCTAGGATAATAATTTTTTATCCTATTTTTGAACTCAATCTTATTTTCAATACTGCGCAACTCTCTTGGAATAGTGAGCCATAGTTTAGCACCCCGATAATAAGGAGACCTTTTTCCTTCCTCTGTTCTTGGCTTAGAGATTCGGAATTGGCTAGAGTTTTGATTTCTGGTAATTCTGTTTTGTTCTTTTAGCCATATTCCTTTTTCTTTCCAAGAAAACATTAGGTTCAGTAAATGCACCTGTCTACGCTGCTTTAGGGTTGTCAATTTTGATCTGGTAAGTAAATCTGTACGGGGTACATCAGTCGGGTTTCTAACCTTATAAACAATACGAAGTGCTTTGTATTGTAGTTTTTCCAATTTTGATAGTTCCTTTTTTTTACAACAATCAATCAGGAAATCACAATGCATGCATTCACAAATCAATCTAATTTACTAAGTTACTAAGATAAAAGTCCCTTTTCATTTTCCAGGATCATGGCCTTTTCCAAGATTGGGAGAGTGCAACGCCTTCAGTGGATTTTATTCCCAAAATAATTTGGAAGAAACCTTGGAATCTGGAAGTAGGTTCATTTTTTTATATTTAACATCGTAGCTGGTTGTAAAGACAGCAGCACAAGGACATTGTAAATATTCCTCTATTCAGAAAAAAAATTAAGATTGAAATGAGGACCAAAAAGCAGAATGATATCATTCACAGACTGCTGTGCATGAAATGCTGTATTTTGGCCAATAAGTGATGGACACTCTGAAAAACCTTATTTAAAGTTTTACCCTCCTAATATACAGCTGTAGCAGCCGAGGTGTTACCGTAGTGCCACTACCTCTGTAATGACAAGTGTCAGCCGAAATGTGTTTCTTTTTATTAATAGGGGGTGTTTATCAATTTTGTAATTATAGTTTGCTTAATGAGCATGTAATACATAGCCATCACTGCCACGTTTAAAGTTCTCCCACTATTGATCTCTACTCCATTGGTAACTTGGTTGGTGTACATACCTTCAATTGCACCTTTGGAATTTCTCCTATAGTGCCTTTGAACTGCATCACCATATGTACGGGTATATTTGTTAAAATCATATTTTATAGTGAAAAAGGTTTTGATATAAACAGCTAGTAAATTGGAATGGGTCTCTTAAACCTGATTATGAATCACACAAACATTAGGAGGAAGGTGGTTAATAATTCAAAATTTAGGATTTTATTTCACGGTAAAGGGGAGTATAATAATTGCCTCCGTTGTGTGCATGCACGGTTAATTCATTTCCCCGTTCATTTCACTGTCAAAGGCAGTATCTATACTATGCGTTTTGTGCTATGACTATAATTATATACCCATACTGTACCCATACTAGGGACAGGTTTATCATCCGTATGTACTTTTTGCTGTAGGACAAAGCGGGGGACCTGTACCAACTGCTGACTACCTACTCACGGATCCTTCATTATTATGCATGCATCTTGAAAGACGAAAACAACTCAATCAGCCGGCTCCAAAGATATACCCCCATGAGACGGGACAGAGGGAATCAGGAAAGTCACACCCTTCCTATAGAGGATGAAGCTAAATTTGATACAACTGAAGCGAGGTTCTTGTCAATGATGGGCCATGTATTCCAGAAACTTGATAACACCACTCGACCTGCCGTCTCCAAGCTGACATTAGATCATAATGTTAATGAGGCAATAGATAAAATGCGCAATGCCAGTAACATAGCATTGAGGATATTGTACAGAGGAAATTTATGTCTAGAGTTACATTCATTCCTCACAGAACTAAGTGATAGGAGCAAATGGGCCTCTTAGCTGGATGCAGTAAACGTCTTGTCATCCTTAGAGATTCAAGATTCAAGATTCAAGATGTTTTATTGACTATAATGTATAAGTTTACATTTATGTCACCACATGGTTTTCATTCTGACAAAGATAATTTATTTTTAGGTATACAATATAACAGAAACCCCCTTGGAATCTAAAAAAAAATTAGTAGCAGGGACCTTGTATTTAATCTAATGTGTAGAATTAAAAGTGTAGCTGATATATATACAACTCGACGACTGACTGGTGGATACTTGTTTTGATGAATTTATTGAATGAATCAATAAAATGGCAGGATCAACATGTTTCGATGTCTGAATGTCTTCTTGAGGATGTAATTTTATGTGGTACATGGTACATGGGCATTAAATTGCTACATATAAAAAAAGAAAGCCATACTTCTTAGGGGATAGAGCCCAGGGTTAGGCATTTATTCAAAATTTCAATTTTAGTACTTTTAGTATTTTCAATTTTAGTGCTTTAGTCCAGGAGCCAAATCTGAAAATCTTGATCTACCCTCCACGGTGAGCCCCCTGGATTTTCTTGATTTTTCTCATCTTATAGCATCATAGGGACCATGAATCAAGATGGTTCCAAAGAATTTAGGTATGCAAACACTGTCTAACTACACGATTTTGCTTAATTAGCAAAAACTGAAAAACGTGTTATTTCTAAATTTCTCAGGAACTATGTAAGATATGATAACATGTTATATATCATATGAAAGGTAAATTTTTGGTATATCATTTGTTATTGTCATTAATCATGGCAATGAGTAATTAAAGAAAAACTGTTGTTTCAGTCATAATTTCTTCTGCCTGCATTGAACTGTCATTATGAGCGCATTTTGAGGCTATAGTCTGTAATGGGCATCATATAGGTAATTTCATAAATATATAAACTTGAGAAATATTCTTTACCTATTATCATCTATCATGTGGGGTTGCCCCACCACGGGGGCTGCTCCACTATTATCCTATCCAAATAGAAATATTGCTTGACACATATTGTTATGATTTTATGTGTACAGGGGACGTGCCTCGCTTCCCTTGATTAAGTACTTTCTCTCAATTCTCCCAGACACGATTCTCTGATTATAAGTATTTTGGCCTACCTGCAGGCTAAATCAAGGTGCATTGTGGGTAATATGCTGACAAGTCCATTTCCTGTTATAAGCCTTTAACATATCATAATCATTCATTTATGGCATTTTCCTCTGTTTGAGATTATAAAAAGGTAGAATTAGGTACTTTTCCTTTTATTTTGCCATAAGATGCATTATTTCTATTGGTTTCCACATGCCTTTGTCTACAAAATATGCCAAAATTAGCCTGCAGGAGCATTAAAATACAGGAAAACATAGAACAGTTCCACTTTGTGAAACTCACCACCGCCCTGCAGCCCACCCTCTGTACAGCCCTGAAAAATAGTGTGATACAAATTCTTCTCATGAGAAGAATTTGTATCACGCTATTTTCATGCATAGTTGCCCTCCCCTTTTGTTTTAGTTTAGTTTGTTTGTTTGTTTGTTTGTTGGGGTAGTTTGACGTCCGGCCAACCCTTATGGGTTCTTCCAGACTGCACAAGGTAATACTTTTCAGCTTATTTTACGCCACAAGGGCGGTGACCGAATATATGATATGGTTTAGGAGAAACCCGCCACCGGGTGCAATACCCTACTCGTTGCAAAGAGTGGCAAGGGGTCTTTAGTGTGCAATGTCCCATAGAAAGGACACCACACACCCGGCCTTTGATGACCCTGTCGAGAGCATAGGGTGGCCCCTGGATCCCAGACTCTTGGATCCTTTCTTAGATTTTATCTATCAGTTGGCATTCTCGAAGGAATTGCAGGATCTTTTTACTTCCGTTGTTGTTAAACACGTCCTTCATCGATGTTCTGTATTGGAGTTGCCGCTTGCGACTATCATCCGTCTTCTTACACTTCAATATGATGTGCTCCACCGTTAGTTTGGTGTTACACTTTTGACAAATAGGAACACCTTCACCTTTCAACCTTCACCTTGAAAGGTTTAGTTTGTTTGTTTGTGGGATTAGTTTAACGTCCGGCCGACCCTTTAGGGTTCTTTTACCAGACTGCACAAGGTAAAGCTTTTCAGCTAGTTTTACGCCACAGGGGCGGTGACCAAATTTATGAAATGAGGTGCCTATTTGTGGCAGTGGGACCCAATGCCCTCTTTATAGTGCTGCCACACTGAGATATCATGTCATAGGCCCACACAATACCCCACCCAGTCACATTATACTGACACCGGGCTGGCCAGTCATGTTTCGTGGTTCTTACTTTATACCAAGTGCCAGGCAAGCAGGGACCACTACCATTGTTAAAATCTTTGGTCAAAGGTTTAGACCTCCTGCATAGCTGGTATGTCAGTGACACTGTACAGACGCAAGTGTCAGTTCTATTAGATATTAGATCTAATATTAGATATATTCTAGTAGATATCTTAGCTAGTTGTTTGTTAGAAACTAGACCCATACTAAGATAGGCTCTCTGACTTGTCTACATCTGTGATGTGATTGGAGAGCGAGAAGATGATGTCACGGAACGAGGTAAATAAGATGCGCATGTGGGTACCTGTACACTTTAGAGTCAAACAAGAGGGCCCCTCAGGCAGCTTTGGTATGTGTGGGCTTAGTAAGCCGGGATAACACTTGGGTGCGTGAGCAGAGCTAGATAGGTGACTTGAGATAGGAGTACTGGTTTTGTGAGAAGTAGAGCGGACAATCTCTCAGACTGACTTTGGTCAAAGGAAGCTCAGTTGCGTATACTATTGCATTTGGATTCAACAAACATTGACCTTTCACATGAGTGTTCTCTGTCGTCCCTGAATTAGGAACTAGGTTCATGTTGTGAAAGCACTGCGCCTGAGGCGGGAAATCAAGACCGGATGTTACCCAGCAGTCTGTCCCAAACCTGTAGTCTGTGTGAACTGATATAAAACCAAGCCCACTCAATCCTCAAAACATGTGCTTCCAGTCTTAATCTTTTGGTATTCAAAGGCATTTAAAGCAGTAATCTAATAGCAGTATACAACAGTTCGAGGACAATTAACGAATCGAAAAGAGATGGAAGACTGCGATCGGCAATGTTTTTTTTTTTGTTGAATATCCCACATGGAAACTTAAGCCCCATACCCACTAGGCGATTTTACCGGCGACTGGCAACGGGCAACAGCAGAATCACTTGTACAATCATTACCAATTTCGCTCACATGTTAGTTATTAACATGTCCATGTTACAAACTAACATGTGAGTGAAATTGGTAATGATTGTACCAGTGATTCTGCTGTTGCCCGTCGCCAGTCGCCGCTAAAATCGCCTAGTGGGTATGAGGCTTTAGCGGAATGCAGACTAGACTTTCATGCGAAAAGTAAACCCCATAGCTCAACATTCTGTTTGTGATTGTCAAATCACCAACTTGTATAATTGTACATGAATTTTTCAATCATAGATAGTTCTAAACTGATACAGTGAATCTGTTAGCATAAACTTTAAAGCCTTCTTTGTTTGTTTGTTGGGTTATTGTTTGTTTGTGGGATTAGTTTAACGTCCGGCCAACCCTTCAGGGTTCTTTTACCAGACTGCACAAGGTAAAGCCTTTCAGCTCGTTTTACGCCACAGGGGCGGTGACCGAATAATGAAATGAGGTGTCTATTTGTAGCAGTGGGACCCAATGCCCTCTTTATAGTGCTGCCACACTGATTACTTTAACATTAACATCTGGCCAACCCTTTAGGTTCCTTTACCAGACTGCAAAGGTATGCAAAGCTTTGCAGCTAGTTTTGTGCCGCATGGGGGTGAATGAATCTATGAGATGAGGTTCCTATTTGTAGCAGTGGAACCCAATGCCCTCTTTATAGTGCTGCCACACTGAGATATCATGTCATAGGCCCACACAATACTCCACCCAGGCACATACTTTCTTCTTTGTACCAAGTGTAGGCAAGCAGTGACCACTTCCATTGTTTAAGTCTTTGGTGTGACTTGGCCAGGGATAAATAAAAGATCTCACAGACTCGAAGCAGGCACTCATTGAGCTACCGAGTCTGGTCCCCCCATTTGTCGCCTTCTACAAACAGCAAGGGGCTGCTTGGGACCTATTCTTCCCAGGAGGCTCCCAAAGGAACCCCCACCCCGGATCCCCACAGGGCAACCAAGAAGACGACATTGAGTCTTATGCATTTCATGTAAATTCTGTGTGTCCAAATGAGAAAACTGATACGATGCCTGTAACTGTTGGTGTTTAGATTGATTTCATTATTGATTCTGGTTCAGACACAAACATCATTGATCGTGTTATGTGGGGAAAATGTAAGACTGAGAAAATTGTCTGTAAATCTAGTTTGTCTGACAAGAAATTGTTTACCTATACTTCTGATGTTCCATTAGACGTAGCGGGTAGCTTCGAAGCCGAAGTGGTAGTGGGTGGTAGGAAAATCACAGCAGATTTTATAGTGATCGAAGATAAGGGGAAGCCTTTATTAGGTAGAAAAACCTCAGAGAAGTTCTGAAAATAGGGCTAGACATAAATAGTGTTCAGGGCGAGCCAGATAGGGAGAATCTGAGATAGAAAGTTAGACAGGAGAACCAAGACATTCTGACAGGGTTAGGTAAGTTGAAAGGGAATCAGGTAGGATTCAAGACCGATCCTAATGTCAAACCAGTAGCGCAGCCGTTATGAAATACAGCTTTTGGGTTAAGAAAAGCGCTGGAAAAAAAGATAGAATTGCTGATAGAGCAGGATATCATTGAGCCAGTTGAGGAACCAACCAAGTGGGTTAGTCCAGTAGTTATAGTGCCCAAGGCGGACGGGGATATCAGACTATGCATAGATTTGAGACGGGTTAATGAGGCGATTATTATGGAAAGACAGCCCATTCCTACCATAGATAAGATTATCCAGGACATGTCCCAGAGCAGGGTATTTTCCAAGACTTGAAGTAGGGGTATCACCGAGTATAGCTAGAGCCCGAGTCCTGAAATTTGACGACGTTCATAACGCACACCGGGTTATACAGGTATAAGAGACTGCCTTTTAGAATTAGCACAGCTAGTGAGGTGTACCAGCGGATAGTCAGAAACGTGTTGCAGGGTATCCCAGGGATAGTCAATTTATCAGACGATGTGGTGGTGCACACGCCCGATGTGGCCACACACTATGAAGTGTTGACGAAAGTATTTCAAAGACTGAGAGACAGTGGGATGACTGCTAACCCAGACAAAGTTGAGTTCTTTGTTTCTGAAATGACGTTCGCAGGACACAAACTGACGGACAAGGGGATTAATGTGACAGCCGAAAAGGTAAAAACAGTAGTCGACAGTAGGGAACCGGAGACTGTGACCGAAGTCAGCAGCTTTTTGGGGCTGGTGAACTATTGTGGTAGATATATCCCAGACTTACGCAGCAGTTGGCACGGAATTGTTGGTCGGAAAGTTGGTTCTCAGAGGGACGAGAATAGTCGTACCAAAGAAATTACGACAGAGATTATTAGCATTAGCTCACGAGGGTCATCTAGGGGTAGTGGGTACGAAACAGAATCTCAGAAGCAAAGTCTGGTGGCCTGGCATGGAGAAAGATGCCGAGAAATATGTGAAAGCATGTCATTGGTGCCAAATTACGATCCGATCCACCAGAACCGATCAGAACTACTACTATCTATCTATAGATTTTCTAGGTCCTCTCCCATCAGGAGAGTCGATCTAAGTTATTATTGATTACTACAGTCGCCATTATGAGTGAGAAATCATGAAAAAGACCACAGCTGAAAAGACTGTAGAAGCTCTAGAAAGGGTGTTTGCAAGACACGGTTTGCCCGAAGGCATATCTTCGGATAACGAGCCACAATTTGTATCGGATGTGTTCACAAACTATGTAAAGGAAAATCGTATTAGACACCATAGGGTCACCCCAAGATGGCCTCAGGCAAATGGGGAAGTAGAGAGACAAAACCAGTCGCTCGATAAGCACATGAGAATTGCTAATGCCTTGGGACAGGACTGGAAGAAAGAAATTTTGAAGTATATGGCGATTTATCATGCCATTCCCTACGCCACAATTGGGAAAAGTCCAGCCAAGTTGCTGTTTAATAGGAAAATTAAGATTCCTGATATTAGACCTGAAATTGCTGACTAGGAGACACGAGACCGAGACGCAGAACAGAAATGTATGTCAAAGGCTAGGGCTGAAGAAAGACGTAACACGACTTTTTCTGATGTTCAGCCAGGCCACAGTGTTCTTTTGAAAAGAGATAGGGTAGAGAACAAATTACAGACGCCCGGCCTTTATTCCTGAGCCCTACCAGGTAGTTGCAAGAGCAGGTAGTAAGGTTACCGTAGAAAGTGAGGGAGGGGTTCGCTATAATAGGAATACTTCGCAGGTTAAGAAATATCAGCAGCCTAGCCCAGTAGTAGAAACACAGGTTTCTGAG
Organism: Lepidonotus clava; assembly: GCA_936440205.1. Classification (NCBI taxonomy): domain Eukaryota; kingdom Metazoa; phylum Annelida; class Polychaeta; order Phyllodocida; family Polynoidae; genus Lepidonotus; species Lepidonotus clava. Next base: position 39,189,192 of record OW387141.1, read on the forward strand.
TAAACGAGTGTTAGTAGCCCGGCCAAACCAATTCCTGTAATAGCCGTGCCAAGTCCTGTAAAAGTAAGACCATCTCGTGTTAGAGTAATGCCAAAAAGGTTTGAAGACTATGATACATCATAAGCCTATTGACCAGGCCCGTAACTAGGGGGGTAGGTGGGGGTGGCGGGCCACCCCCCCATAAAGGAAGTTTTTCCAAAAGTTCCACCTTTCCTTGCAAAATTTAATGTAAAACCCCCTAAAAATAGTAGGGAAATATTGAAAAGTTCCACTTTTTACTGCTCGCCACCCCCTTTTTCAAGTTCAAATTATTGAAAATATAGGCAGAAGTTCCACTTGTGGAACCTCGCCACCCCCCCACAGGAGACCCTGGGTACGGGCCTGTTATTGTAATAAGAATTTATTACAGTATGTGAATGGCGAAGACATTTGTTGTATTAAACCTGTATGATGGTTAGAGTAGAGGGGCCGGTTTTCGCGCATTAAGGGCCCTAAAACGTGATTTGCTGCCCTATATTGCTGAAAATAATTGTTATATTCATGGTTTTCGATCTACTGGGGTGGATATGGCCAGGCAAATTGTATTTAAAAGAAAAAGAGATAAAAATGATATTTCATGGTCTATATGTTATTGAATCATTTACCTATGTCAAGTCTTCAGTTTTCGCGCACTTGATGCCTATTTTCGCACATTTTGGTGTCAGTTTTCGCGCATTTTACGAAATTTGAGGTGTAAATTCAATAAAAATATCAATTTTTAAAAAATCTCATCAATGGAGCATCAGAAAAAGATTGTCTATAGATATTCATTATGTAAAATAACTGTCGACATAAAAAAAGGATTTAAAAAATGCATGAGTCATGGTATGTGGCTTAAGAAAGATTCAAAGATTAGACAATAATATGGAGGTTAAAGAATGCGCATATTTGTGCATTTTCAATTACAGACATAACCAAAAAAATTCCCTTAGATAGAAGACAACAAATGCATGAATCAACTCATTTTTTGTCATAATTACGGAAAACTATCTGTACAATAAAAGGAAGGTTGCTTTTAAAATATTTGACTTTTTTATGAAAAAAATAGGGGAAAACTTTTTAAAATCTGTTAAAATTCACCCAAAAGTGCGTGAAAACTGACAACTGCCTTAATTTTTGTATTCAGTTTTCACGCAGGGGTCTATTTTCTACATATATGCAAAAAAAATGTATTTCTGATATTAATATGACGGCACATCACCTTAAACTAACATATGTAATATTTTTAGCCTTAAGACTTATTTTTTATTTAAGAAATTAAACTTTCATTCCTTATTTCAAAAAATAAGATTTTTTAAGGATCCAGCCAGTTTTCCTTATAATAAGGATATCACTACATGTTTTTGGTGCTAGAATGCCTTAAATATTTGCAAATCGCCATGATAAAGTTCTTTTTTACATAAACATAACATCCTAATTAACCTCAGAGGGAAAAAACGGGTTCTCGATTATTTTAGAAGAAATGCGTTCATAAAAATGCGTAAAATGCGCGAAAACTAGTGATGCGCGAAAACTGGCACATCTACTCTATATATCAAGAAGCACACTGTTGTGCTAAAGTGGTTGTCTAAAGCTTTAAAGTGTGACATAGCATCCAAAGAAAAAAGAAAGATTTAGTATCCCGCCGATACCAGTGCGACAGGTGTAAAACAGAACAGCAATGCATCTTGGTTAATAAATACTCCCGGTAATGACGTAACATGAGTGACACGTGATGCTTATTTGTCCAATCTTTTGAGCAGTATAATTCGGTTATTTAGATAACATGATCATGATCACCCTGTCAGCGCTCGGACATGACAGGATCGAGTCAACACTGACAACAGGTCCAAAAGTCTGATTCTGACGTTTTACACTATACCAGCTAGGTACCTCAATGGCAATCTCTTCTTAAATCAGAGATGCCACTCCCAACTGATGAAAAAGTAAGAAACACATTTCCTACTTGTTTTCTAGAAGCAACTAGGAGGGGAAAATAACCTTAACGAATAGAGATCTGACACTGAATTTGTACTTGAATAGTTTAAAACTACACGAAAATTCTCTAAAACAGATATTAAAGTGATGCAGGAAAAATCAGTGGTCCAATCCAGAATCACCAAAGAAGTAGGAAATCCTACAAAAGTAGGAAAAATGGCATCTTTGTTAACCCTTTCCAGACCGCCAATGCAAATTTGGTACATATATGTACCATAATTAGTTTTCTTCACCCTATTTTAAATTTTTAATGAATTCGTTCACTTTTTTTCTGTCTAAATGGTTGCTCATATGTTGGCCAAAGACAAACAAACATAATTTTGACTGATTTGATATTATCATTATGTTTTTGCATCCTCTAAATATGTGTGTCTCCCCACACAGAAAGGATGCTCCAGGCGGGAATTAAGCATTAAAGAGGATGTTTTAAGCTTTCAAATGGTATCAGGCACATCAAAATTGGATAATTTTCAAGGAAGTTGCAGCCTGTTGAACGCAGGACTGTCAGTATCCCTGAAAATGGCAAAAAGCCTGAATATTGAATATTTATCTAAATATTCATTAATAAATTAATATTTACCCAAAAATTAACAAAAATAAACTTTAAAACCTATAATCAGGATAACTGTTGATCTAGAACAGATAATCTATTTTAGTTTGGACTGATAATATAATGAAGTCATGTTTTTCCAAATGGGTTACAATTTCGGACAAAATCCTCGAGATGTTGTTTCCATGGTAACCAAACATCTGATGTTAGGTAATATATGGGGGAAAAACATTCCATTAACATTCCAAATAGAATGTTTTCCCAACAATATGGAATGTTTAGAGTGGGATAATTGAATTCTACACAAAAAATTGGTTTAAGACATTTTCATCCTTATTTTTTACAAATCTACCCATATCTCCCTTAATATTAGCCTTAGAGCTTAAGATATAACCCCCCCCGGAGCATCCTTTCTGTGTGGGGAGACACATGTATAGGTGCAATGTTTTATCATCGTCATAAAAGTATCATGAATTTAGAAGTAAACTTTTATTCATTTTTATATATATTTTTGATACAATATAACGTGTATCAAAATAGTATTTGTTATACCTAACCAGAAATGATGTTCTTGCTATACTTAAATCATATATAATCAAGCATCACTGATTTTTCAAATCATAATTCATAAAATATGGTACAAAAGATAGTACCATTGCTGCATAATATATTCCCTAAAAAGGTCAAAAGGTCACTGGTAGCCAAGTGAAGGGCTTCACATTTAGTATAGCTACTTAATATAACCACATTTGTTCTGGATTTCTACCTATTAATCCTTCAAAACCGGTTTGTAATTAGGCAAAGCCCATCTCTTCATGAAGGTGACCTTGAAAATATTTTGTCTATATTTATTTGGCATCTTTTTTTGGTGATTTATTGCCCTAAATTGCTGAAAATATAGAAAACTTGTCTATTTACCCAAATCTTCAAGTCAAACATGTATTCTATCATTAGCAATACCAAAACCCTTGAAAAATCAAGGGACAAACCATAAAATTACATGCTTTATAGGGTTGGCGACAGTAATATGAAGATAACTTTTTAAATTTTAGCTGTAGAGAAAAAACAATACCACCACATGAAAGAAGGGGGTTTTGGGCATGGGGAAAATAAGTTTGATAAAAATCTGACTTTATTCGATAATTTTGTACAAGATTATATTAAGAGATGACATGATATTTTCATTTATTGGGATTCTGCCAATATGGGCCGCGTTTTTCAGAAATTTGCTAACAAGCTTTTATCCAGTATTTTATAATTTTTATGAATAAATTTTATCTGATGAAATAAGGCAAAAGTTCTGGGATCCACGGAAATAAAGGCCCTTTTCAATGATATATGGCATACAGATATGCAAATAGGTTAAGATCCGCGGATTTAAGCATTAAATTGACACTATAGGGTTAAAATTATGATAAAATAGGCTAATTTGGGGGTCCATGGCTCTGCTCTTAATTTAATGTAAACCAGGTTGAAAAACATATCAATTTTTTCATTACATTTTTGTCCATAACTCAGGATTGCCATATCCTATTTCAATTCTGTAAAAAATGATAAAAAGCACTAAAACAGCTTAATCTCAAAAGTATTAACAAAGCATTGACAATTTAAACTGTATTTTTAGTGTGGTATTGCTACTATCATTGGCAATTACTTATAATACTGCCTTTGTGCAGTAAACAAACTGACACATCAATTTCTTCCTTTTACCATGTACTACATTTTCTTAATACTAAACTTTGTTGAAAAATCAATATTTAACCCTTTTCCAGCTGATTTTCTGAAAAAATTATCAATTTTTCCGACTTTGCTTAAAAATTGTCAGGTCACATGACCTCGGTCACACAACCAGAAAATTATAATTCCATAATTCCAATAACAAATTTAGAATCCTGAGAGTATTAGCTTTCCATTGATATATAATATGCTAGATTTGACTTGTCATGGAATATCAATTTTAAATTAGCATTTTCATTTCTCATGTCAATGAAAAACATGTGAAAAGTGGCTTCTCGACGGTCTGGAAAGGGTTAAATGACCCAGTTATCACTCAGGGCCTGACCGGAGGAGACGGTATCGAAACAGCGATGCCGACCATGCCGGAGAATAACTAATGGGGGTGTGGACCGCTAAAATCGACACTGCGACATGGGCATTTCTTAAATTCGACACGGTGAAAAGGCCCTTTTTTAAATTCGACAGGCGACATGGCAACTTAGGGACAAATGACATTGCTCTTTTCTTAAATTCGACATGCGACAGGGCCATTTCTTAAATTCGACATTGAACTATTGTTAATGTTTGATTTAAGACTGCGTGATGTTTGTGTATATCTAAGTCTCCATGAGTCGTTTGTCCAGAATGCCTGAGTAATTCAGACTGCATTTAAAGTTTGTCCGTCCACTTCCCAATAGTTCAAAAGAAATGAATGATGAGGGAGCTTCTTAATATGAAAGGGTTTTTATTCAATAAACATCTCATCCCGAGTCAAAGCCACCATGTATAAGTCTTCATCAGTCCACCTCCCATCTCCTATCAGCAATCAACCACATTTAGAACACGAGTTGCTCCAACACCTTCTAGACCATTCTAGTACTCCGCTCTATCACAATCCTATGTCCGAGGTAGTTGATATTGGTAAACTCCAGTCTGTTACACGGGAGCCGATGTACTTACTCCAGGTAACTCCTTGGCTAAACTTACTTAGCTGATGTTCTCACTAAAACTAAGTGACTACTAACTCCCCCGCTCCCTACCTTGCAGCGCCTTTTATACTGCTTAACAGGTGGCGCTAGGAGCGCAAGATATTTCTTCTAGAAGTAGACTAGAAGTAGACTTGCTAAGCCTGATCCTTGATGGATTATATAACATGAGGATATATTAAAAGTGCTAAGCTATTAGTACATTCGACGGTGGTCAGGTGTTTGAGTTTAAGGAGGTGGACGACATAGCTCAAACCAAATGAAGATTTCAATCAAATGTGATAAAGTTTCCAATTTTTTGATGATTGGATATATTTGTTATTATTACTTTTCATATGGAGAAACCATTGTGGGTGGCCTTGACTCTCGTGGTACATTCAGCACAGTGTCAATATAATCAGGAGTTCTTTTGTTCACTTAGAAGTATAAGCAAAGATACATTCATATGATCGGTTTTGTTTTAGTACATAGTACATTTTGCTGGTAGTCTCATGTTGAGACTCAAGATCAGTGAAACCATTTATAAAGTTTCAAGGTAAGTTCATAAAAGAAATTATTTATCGAGTAGGCTTCCACATCTTGAAGCTCAATGTTAGCGGAACCCGTTCATAAAGTGACAAGGTAAGTGTTGAGGAATGATAATATGATCATTTGTATGATAAGTAAATGGTGACATAATCAAGATGACAAAAAGACAAAGTCAGTTTTAGAGGATGAAGAAATATGATTATCAGCCTAGATTGAGGCTTAAGAATTGCGACACCCGTGCATAAGGTGATAAAGTGAATTTAGAGTTGTTAGCCCATAGTGAGGCTTAAGAATTGTGACACCCGTGCATAAGGTGACAAGGTAAGTTTTAAGGATGGTCAGCCATAATGGGGCTTAAGAATTACGACACCCGTGCATAAGGTGACAAAGTTAGTTTTTGACTTAGTACATACATGTACAGATTTTGATATCTATGATTTGTAACACAAGTCAACAGAACTCAACATATATACAGTGTAAAGTTGTCTTAACCTTCTAAGAGTAACAAGTACCCATCAAATCCAATTTCAGAACAAGTTAACACAACATAAGTCAATACAGAGAATTCGGACATTTTGAACGAACGAATTTCATTATACAATGCGTGTCAAATTTCAATCAAACTTCAACCAGAACAACATTATTTACAATAAATACAAGGTCCCTGCATCTGATCTAGCAACATTAAGCAGTTGGGTCCAGAAAATATTACCATTCCCGTCGCGCGCCCACCAGTCATGCTTAGTACATGTGTACTTAGCGAGGCGCTTGACTGGAGTTCCCCTCCAGGGTTTGACCTCGATTTGATTCCTCCAGGCGCGAAGCGCCCGGATGGCAAATTTCTGTTTCGAACAAATTTGCAAGTTTGATGGTTCGACCTGATATTTTGGGCCGATATGAATTAATTCTGTCGCTTGATTATGTTGGCTGGGGACCCAAGCTTTAGTTTAGCACATATTTTGTAAGAAATTATACGATGGTTTGATCATGCTAGCCGATTTCAAAATTTGGATCTTTTGGATCAAAAAGGGGTTTCCCAAATTAGCCTCGTTTTGACGTCATTTTAATCAGTGCCGACAGTTATTTTAGCGTGGACAGACGCGTTTCACCTTTGGTCCTGTCACTTTACTTTTCTTAGCTTTCACCCGCCATTATGGTTAAACTCGTCGTGTTCGGGGACGAGAGGGTCGCCGGCCTTACTGATTTTCTGGCAGTGATAGAAGCAGAAGGGGCAGAGGCAGAAGTTGTCAGCACTTCAGAGGCCACCACCGCCGACCTCGGACGCCAGGCTTTCGCCCACCACACGGTATGGCCGAAGGACGTGTTGATCATCGTCCCTTCGGTCTACGACCTCTTTACGTGGGACGAGGAGTTGGAATTGTGGCTTCCCCGTTTTTCCAAGATCGATACGGCGGTGGCTCACTACGTGGAAGTGCTCAACGAGATCGCCACCAACTTTCTGTGTCACCCGGCTGCTTGCCAGTTTACTTTCGCTCAGCTGACCGGCCTCAACTGCTCGGAGTGGGAACGGCTCTGCGACGACTCGGCCATTCAGCGGTGGGTAAACAAGGCCGTTCCCAGAATCAACGTGGAGCTGGGCGCCATCAACGCCTGGAACCGGACCCCCAGCGTCAACCTGGCCCGTTTTACTCACGTCACCCGGAGGACCACGGACGGCGTGATCTCCGTTCACGACTACCGGGAGTACACCGAGGGATTTCTCCCTAGTCCCCGGCAGCTGCGCCGATGGGCCCGGTGCGTGGCTGACCTGGCGCGGTGTTACCCGGTCCAGTAGCCCGCTTCATAAATTTCTTTTGTACATAATGATTTCTTAATTCTAGTGATTCTTAACCTAAGTGATTCCCGGATCCAGTTCCCGGCCTGTGATTAGGACACTTAATTTCCGGGTTGGTTCCGCCAAGTGATTCTGTCAGTCCAATTCCCGGCCAGTGATTAGTACACCTAAGTTTATATATTCAAGAGGAGCAGCCAGACATTCTGCCGGAGCTCCAGATAACAGGATTGTTCCCATGGGAGTAGCGGATTCAACAGACTGTTTTCTCCACGCCCGTTGTTGAGTGCCGCCCCCTTCGTCTCCCCGCCTGCTGTTGGAGCGCCTTCCTCGTCGAGACGGTCCAGCGCCCCGACCTCTCCAAGCCCGGGTGAGTTCGGCCTTCTTTCCACAGTTCTTGGCATGTTAGGTAGGCTACTAACCGTGGTATTTTAAGGGGATTGTTGGCCAAAACTCTTCCTAGTGTTTTTCGGTTCGCCTTCACGTGGTTGTATTCCGGAAGCTGATGTCACTCCCGGAACTAGAAACTGTGTTTCGCTGGTGATTTTTGTAACGGGTAGCACGGGCGGCCACCTGGTGTTTACTTTTGGATCCAAGATGGTGGACGCGGGCCGAAAACTAGGACCTTGTGTACTAAACTTATTATCTTTTCCAGGTCCTGTGGTTATTGATGATAATATGAACGGCGTAAGATGGTAGTGTTGGGCACTGATAGACGTCGGGCTATATGATTTTAGTGGGAGGGATTGTTTAGGCGAACATGATCAATCATTTTACCTCGCGCGTGGTTGGGCGATAATAGGAGGTTTTACTGACTAGAGGTTTGTTGACATTACCGATTCAAGCAGGCTCTCAATGTGTGTGGGTAGTTTGTGCCGTGTTGGCCTTGAGTGTTATTGTATTACTATTACTGTTAGTGGGATGACACTGCACCAATGGATTTGTATGGATGACCAGGGATTCCGGTCTGAGTTATACAACACTAGGTTTGCTGTAACAGAATTCTTTGTTTTGTCGTTCTCCGTACAGGACATTAGTGTAAATGTCTACATTGGAAACAATTTACATGGAGGCGCCCTAAGGGAATAAGCGCTTCGTAGGGTGTTCACCCCGGGTAAGTTTAGAGTAACTGTAGGTGACCAAGTACTTTGGTCCAGATTGCCCAGCATTAGATTGGCTGTGACAGAATTCTTTGATGAGTTGTCCCCCTTACAGGGTAGTGGAAATGTTGACGTGTCGGCCACGTGAGGCGACACCACAGGTGGAGCCGTCCAACGAGCTGTTGGCGACTCCAAGGTAAGTTTGAGAGGGAGTGGCAAGAGCCACCAATACCCATCCCGTGTTGAGTCTAACGACAAGACTTCGTCAGTGTCATGGTGTTAGAATAAGTTTTATAGTGAGTATTATTGTGCAGGTCGACCAGATGAGGAGACAATACTACTGCGAGGAAACCAAAACGAAGCCTCCAAGACACTGAATGAGCCCCCAGACGGAGATTCGGTGTTTGCCGTTGTCAAGAAAGGAATGGTGTTCTCGTTAAAAAACTAGAGAGGCACCAAAATCCGCAGCAAAGATTACCAAACATCTCAAACAGCAATATATCTGCGAGTTATCAATATTCTTGACAACACATTTTATGTACTTTTTCATAGAATAATTTACCAATACACTCCGAGGGTTTATATGAAAACAAGTTAACAACAGTTTGTTCTCATTGAGTGGTTAACGTCGGATAGTGTGCCCAACACTAACTGATCCGGCATCGTCTCTGGATGCCACTGATGTCGGTAAAACCCAGTAGTAGCCGACCAGTAGCCTACCAGAGCACCCAAGAGAACTGCTCCTACCAGATTCGACCGGTGTCGTCACACATCTTGGTCTTTAATGATTTATATTAGGTCAAAATCCTTTCCCCCTTTGTTAGCTACAGGTGGTAGCTCGGCGTTCACCCCCTATGTTCAATCTGGGGTTTGAAGACCGAGTTCCACTTTATACTGGGTAGTGGCGCCCTCTTAACGAGATAAACAGGTGCGCCCCTAACACCAAACGGTTCACTGAATAGATATTATACCTATGTTAACAGTAACACCTTACTGTTTACCCTATACTTTACATCACATGGGGAAAGCCAACATGACAAACGGTGGGGTAGCGTTTCATTCCGTAAAAGTATAAATGTCATTAAAGGACATTAAGTATTAACCATACAAAGGAAGGCGAGATTATTCGTTACTTGAAAAGTTATCACTAGAGGATCGGGTCTCAGATTCAAATCCATTTCTGATCCGACTTCCGATCCTCATTAGTTACACGTGGGTTGTCGGCACCCCCCATCCGTGGGTACTAGAATGGGCAGTACCGAGTTTCCCATTGTTATAATTGGGAGCAAACTGCATACTTCTTTTAATATGCAGTCTACCCCCCCTTTAAATTATAGAGACATATAAATGCATCTCTTTCAGATCATCACTTCCAGACAGTACCTAGTCCGGGCTTTTGCTGAAGTATAGTATCAGGTTAAACCCGTCTTCTTGTTCAGGTTTATGCCCGTTTTTTCCTTGTGGAGAGTCGAAACTACTCCAGAAAAGACTCCGCCCCCAGCCTATCCTAATTATGCGCATGCAGGGCAGGAATATGTTAGTACTAAAGACAGCCTTAGTATTTTAGTTTCCTTCTAATAGACTGGGTAGACTATTAGCTATGGGTGTCAACCAAGTTCATTGCAGCCGTTCATCAGGGAATCAGTAGTCCGTGTCCCCCCTCCTCAGCTCAACTGTTGAGCGGAGACCCGGATACTTTTAGCGCCACGACGGCGGTCAAGACTAATATTCCATTCATTTTTTTTTTCTCTCGACGGCGGTCAGCTCTGAAGCCGCACGTCTTTCTTATTAATTTTAGTTATTTCTAATTTACCCGGGTCGAAACTTGACTTCTTGCCGTTTTGTCTCTGTCCCGGTTAAAACTGGTCTAAACATGGTCTAAATAACTTAGTCTTGTACTTTGGGCAGTTGTTCATTATTTTCTTTCTTTTTGATACTAGTTTTCGTTGGATCCTGACTCTATGGTAAAGTCAGGATCCTTTGACTTAAGACACACGGTGATCTGGCGGCCATTTACACATAACCAAGGCGACGGGGCTATTAATAATGACAGCACCTCGCTCCACCGCCTTGTGAGTTTTCGCTACAGCTTCTCCCCCTCCAGGGATGGCTTGTCCAGTCTGAGGGAGTCGCGATATGGTAAGAGAGAGCCGAGCACCCTGTGAATGTCACCAGTTCGCCGTTGTCCCGTAACTACCTTTCCTTGTGACCTCCGTTATAATTCCTGAATATAGCACGCCTTGGCAGGATTTGCACACATCCCTGCCGCTGCAGCGCGCCCATACCAGGAGCAAACGAGCCACGTATAAGGTACTCTCGTGTGCTGTCACAGAGCGTTCCCCCTGGGAATGTTACTAAATATTCTGCGTTCTTATGCTTCTTATTATATTTTGCCCAGGATTCCCTGAGGGAGAGCTCTTGGTTAAATAAATATTGGGCTGCTTTATATATTAGTTTTTGGTTAATTTTACTTGCTATTCATCGATTTTTTTGTGATGAAGGTACCGCTGTCGGGAGCCATCCCACCCCGGGGCATAATGACTGCCATGGTCGGGCGTCCACCCCAGTGCCCTTTTGCAGCGTCAGTGACGCGTAACCCCAACGTCCTGCCTCCTGTTAGGCACCACTGACACCAGGCATGTGGGCAGGCTCCCGCTGCCTGTGCAGCCCCCTCATCTTTTGAGACGATTATATATTTATGCAGGCATGCAAAAGAATAGACAGTGGCGTTCCCCAAGTGACTCCTGTACCGCAGCCCGATCCTAGCGGTAACAGCAGCACAGGGGTCATGTATAGATGGTACTTGCTTGGGGAAGTTCACTTCGCTCGTTGGAAGCGTTGGTTCCGTTGAGCGCACATAGGTATTTGTATAGAATTTTGTGTTTTTCTTTAAATGCTAAAATTTTGCGACACTAGGATCGGTTCCGAATGGTTCTCTACTTTAATAGAGTTGCCAAATTAGTAACAATAAGAGTGTTGAGCTAGGCTACCGGGCATGGGACACTCAACTTGAAAGAAATTTAGATAACCCATGGGTCCATAGAAAGACAGTTGGACCAGCCTACCCGACCCAGGCTTCCCTGGTTGGCGAGTTAATATTAATCAGGTTAGTCAACAGAACTCTACCTTCCTGAATAGGCAGGGTCCAGCATATTCCCCGTTACCTTTCAGTTTTAGTATTTGTACCATTGAATTATCAATTCACCAATTTTACCTGTACAGCATTAGGTCCGGTCTTAACACTCATTACATTGTCATATGATCACTTCATAAACCGTTCCTGGATCTTTTTCGGATGTCCCTGGCCTTACTGTCTTTCGGGCAGATCCCGTTCCGGTCGCTGTTGAGGTGGGCGTGGTCGATCTAGGAGGAGCGTTAGGCATTGTTCCATGTCCCATCACCGGTTGAGGCCAGTCCGCTCCGACATCGGACCAGCCTGCGTCGATGAGGCGAGGTACTCCCATGGGTACAGGAGTGGCTAGCCCCGAGGAATATCTCAGTAGTCTGGCCCTGGTATTGTATTTTAAGTTACTCATCATCAGACGGGCTAGTTTTTTAGATACTCTCAGGGTGTCTGGTAGTGGCACCTTAGATGGATGTTGTCCAGGTCTAGTCGCTGCTCCCATCAGCTGCGCCCCCCAGGTAACCGTCAGGGTATATTTCAGACACAGTTGGGTCACCAGTAGATCCCTAATGAGCACATAACCTTCCGTATAAGTGTGGTCAGAAGGCATGGCCAGTTCACCTAGAAATATTGTTTCTATCATATGTGGATTGGCAAACTGTACGTATAGTCCATCTACAGTCTTCCTTCTAATATACCTCCACTTTCGCCACACGAGGACCACTACGGCGATGACTAGTACTGCCAATAATATAGCAAGTACTGCCACCGCGGTGGGGTTGGCGGTCGTGTCCGGGCATCCAGTTAGTTCCTTTTCACTGCGCAGCAGCTCCTCCGGGTCCGCCGCTTCCAAGGCCATGGCCCGAGGTAAAGTCATGGTTAGTCCGGCCAGGGCAGTCTTGCCTTGGTGGTTCCGCCAGCACTTCCAGAGAATACACCCAATAATGGTTACTGCTACCACTATACAGAAGATTGTGAGAAGGCCAAAGCCGCCCCCAAAGTTACCTATAGAAAACCATGGGGCGTGTTTGTCCACCTCGTAGCGGTCAGTTGCTTTCTTGATGCCTTTAGCCAAGTCTTTCCTGTGTTTTTGGATTCGCTTGGCCAGAGAGGATACAGGTATTCTGACCTTTAGGCTTTCCTCGATTTCCAGTAGCTCTTTCCTAATCGTTTCAGGGATAGGATCTGATTCTAACATAGTGGGTTCATTCTCGGGCCTCGTGAAATTAGCGTTCCATCCTTTCACACGACTCGCTGCTTCCAACAGGTCGTTAGGTGGATACACGACCGTGGTGATCCTGGTGTGTCGGTCACAGTTCCGTAAACTATACGGTATCCATGATCCCTGCGTCTGGAAGGCACAATCGCATTCCACCTGAACTCGCGCATAGTTTTCTATGTTCACCTCCACCGCGGGTTGATTTCTGCAAATCATCTGGCCCCGGGTGTCAGCGCTGACCACAAGCATATCTCCGTCGTCCAGATACACTGCCATTTCTCCAAAGTCTGCTTCCAAAAGATAGTCCAGTTCACATTTCTCTCGTATGGCCATGTCATCGCGTCTCAACAGGGCGGCAGTGCAGGTGTTATCCGTAATCTTTTTCATGTAGGGCAAGTCCTTACAAAGCGTGATGGTCTGCCCATAACAGCCTGACCAACTGCCGCTAGCCAGTGGTACGTAGTACTGACGGGACATGGACATAGCCACACTTTTTGGTAGATTAACAATTTGGAGAGCGTCCTTCTTTTGTCGTCCTCTAACTGGCACTGGCACAGGAAAGGTTAGTACCTCGTAGACTCTAAACAAATGTTCGTCGGCCACTACTGGTACCCTTACGTACACGATCAAATTTAAATGAGGGTTGGCTGTTCTCATAATAGAAGGAGGGATCTGTAAACGCTACATGGAACCTGGGATGGATTCCTTTCAGATACCTGTTGACTTCCAGGACCGCTCCGACCATATACTGGCGTGGTACCAAATCCATGGTTAGTTGGCCCCGTGTCAGGTGTTGTACACCTTTCCTGAACACGCGCGTTTGCTCTACCACCAACTGGAGATACACCATTTCACCCAGTTTGTCTTCCAGAGCTACAGGTATCATGTTCAGGTACAGTTCCATCCAGTCTACCTTATGTTGGACGAGTTTCATTCTCCGGCGAGTGGTATTTGGCGCCTTATTTAATGACCTTAAATTATCCAACAGACCTATCACGACGTGGTTAACCCTTTCTACTGCCTCGTCGTGTTTCTCGTTCATCAGCGCCAGATCTTCGATCATCTGGTCGGAGGACTCTTGTAACACTTTAATTAGTTCCCTGTTATACTTGACATCAGCTGAAAGCCCCTTGTTCCATGATGTTGGAATAGGAAAGGTCGGCCATCCCGGGTCGTCCAGCATGATGGGGAGTTTCTTCATTCTTTTGATCCTTCCGCCTGAGTCTGATTCTGACCCTTGATTTTGAGGTCGCTGTTGGTTGTTTTTAATTAGCGAGCTTAAGGTTTCATTGAGAATTTCCCTATACCGACCTTTGAGCGCCTGCGATGTCTGATCCATCCAATTCACTAGCGACCTGACGTGGTAACAGGCTCGGTCGAGAGCGTCTCCTCCCTTTAGGTACCGATGACAGACCTGGCCAAAGGTAGCCTTGATGAAGGAGCGTCTTTGGGGAATAGTGATCAGAAAGCCTTGTCGGACGTGAGTAATATCTGCGGTGGACATTAATTTTCCTGGTTTCAGTACCACCCCATATTGTTCCAAGGCTATAACTTCAGCATTAGGGACTAGCCCTTCACGTGGGCTGGAGTCATTCCGCAACCCCTTAATGCCCCCTATCATGGCGAAAACGAACAGCACCGACCACTTCATTGTCATTGGTTTTAGCGCTAGTCCGTGAAAGTCAAGTTTATAGTTTAACTAAAACACGTTCACAACAAAGTTACCTTCACTTTTCTGCGCACCACTATCATCCATGCGCCGAAGTATGCCCTCCTCTCGGGCCCCCTGGTCCACTTAGTTTGGGACATGCTCATAGAGGTTTTGTCCATTGTCATTCACCACTCGCCTGATGATTCCGCTCTCGTCCTTGGTGACCGTGATCCTCAAGCCTCTCATACGTTCGCAGGACGAGGGGCGCATTGCTCTGAGGGGTCTTGGCCTAGTAGGTTCCAGTCCGAAACGGCCCCCGTTGGGTCGTACGACGGTTGGCTCGAGGGGTACGGGTGCGGCACTTGCGGTGGGTTTGTCGTTGGGAGTGGGCTCGGCCACAGTGGGCCCCCCGGCTGGCTGGTTGGCGTCCACTGCTGCTGGTTCCATAGCAGTGGTGAGGGATTGGCGCTGCAGCTCGTTGTCAAGCTGCTCAAGTCTAAACAAGCGGGGTCCGCAGGCTGCAAGTGGTGGAGGAGGGGAGCTCCCGCTGGCCCGTTCCCCACCGGTGGGGTTGGCGCGTGTTGAACGGGTGCTACCTCCACTTTTAGTCCTGGAGCGGCGACGGTTAGCTGTTCCCCTCCCGTTCGCCTTTCCAGAGTGGGCAGAGGTCGACCGCCTCGTGTTGTTTGTTGTCTGGTACCTTCCCTGACGCATTTAGAGTTTTGGGTGGTCCTTTGAATGAAAGGAGGTACCTGAGTTTTAATCTCAGCTAACTGTTTGTTCGATTTTGGCACATCCAGTCCCACTGTCCTTCTAATTTCGTCAACAGTCTCAAATAGTTGGAACAGTGGTTGCGTAAGGTCCCAGAACCAGCCGGCCTGGATCTGCACCGGTCGGTTGGCCGCTTCCCCCTTCTGAACCGGCTTGGCCAACGCAGTTAGCCTTGGCTCGGGCTCCGAGTCACTCACCTCAGATAAATTGTAAAAGTCTTTATTTGCTGTCTTCTTTTTGGCTGGAACCGATTTAGCCGACTTCTTGGCTCCACCTGCGGTCGTTCTGGTGGGTCGCCGGGCTGGTGTCCTTGGTTTCTTCCGGGCAATCCCGGCGTCGGTTGAGTCCGGACGGACACCGCCCCGGCCCGGCCAACTCCACCGCCTAAGGGTCTGAGCCGGTCGTTTCTTAGTACTCTCCTTCTCGACTGCCTTTTCTTTCATTTGGTAAAATCCTAAAAGAATGGCCCAACGAACATTCCCTTGGTGGGTAGCGCCCTCTGGTGGGGGCGGCTAATCCGTTTCCTTCTCAAGGGGACGATGATCCTTCCCTCCGTGTCCGCAGGGAAAGTAGTGGTTCCCTTTGGATTACTATGAGGCCGGAGGGCTAGGCAATTCCCCATGAGTCGGTGGATCAGTGTTCCAGCTAAGTTCTCTTTCCGCTCCTTCCAGGAGAAGTTGAAAGTTGAACAATTTCTATCTCCAACTTTTGTTCAGAGATAGAATCAATGTCTATCTCCGTTTCCTTCCGAGCTGGATTATGCGTACAATCACCTGCAGCAGAGGTGACCGTCTAGGAGCAGAGTTGCGGACCGACTGGCGGATCGGCGCGGATCCCACGAAATTATAACCGATCCGCCTGCCCATGCCGTCTCCATATTTGGAGCTGTATCTTGTTTCAGGGTGGGGACGCTTGCATCCGATGCCAGGAGATGACGCCAACCACTGGCATCTCCCTTGGTGTGCGCACCCTCCCTTTCTGCCACGCCCCTGGGCGCAGAGAGGTGGTCGTGAGGTAGGCCACCTGTTCCATTAGCGTTGATGCTAACGGTGCCGCTCCGTCGAGCCTTTATTTTCACAGGGCGGCAAGATTTCCTGTATTAATCATCCATGTCGTCGCTTTCCCCGCCGTTGGACAGAGCGGCGTAGTTAGGGCGTCGGTTCCGACGTAGGTTATAGCCACCTTTCGTCGGGACATGGTCCTTTACTGTTTTTTCTGGGCTCTGTTCCGATGTATCCGAGATCGGTACATCACCGCAGGGCAGTTTTATGGGCTTGTTGTTGCCTGGAGGGGATCTCCCTTCCAACGGCTGGCTTTTGCCCCTTCGTTTAGCTCGTTTGCGTTTCCTCTGTCCATTAGCGCCAGCTGTTCCCCGTTCACAGGCGGCTTTATTAGGAACAAAGGATAAGTTTGGTGACAGCGCGGTGTCCGCACTGGCGCCCTGACCATCAGTGATTTGCCCGTCCGATTCTGCTAAATCGGTGGGACTTGGACCAGGTTTTTGTGTAGGTACCTTCCTGGCCATAGGAATTGCATCATGCTCACGGGGACCGGTCGTTCCCGTTGAGTTTTCAGTCTCAGCACCCCTTATCTTGCCATCCTTTTCAGCAATTTCACCCGTCGGGGTGTGATGCAATTCAGGGTTTCGGTCAGGATCTGCCCCTTTTGAGTTAGTGATTTTTGCTTCTCTCACCAGTTTGGGAATAACATGAGGGATGGCGGGAGACCAAGGCCCATGTGCAGGTTTGAGCTTTGAAATGTTCACTAAGTGTGGTATTTGTTTCCCAGTTTTCAGCGACACTAGCCTAACGAGATGGTCCCCCTTAGTCTCTATTACCCTGTATGGCCCAGTATACTTGTTTGAGAACTTATACGCTTTATTTTCACTGGCTAAAGGATCGTACATGTATACCATATCACCTTCGTACATCTGAGTGGGCCGCGCCCGCTCATCAATTCTTACTCTCAGATCTTTTTCATAGTTTTGAACTACTCTTTCTGCCATATTCCTAAACATAGCAATGTTGTCCTTTGTTTGCATGAAGAATTCACAGTCGTTTAGCGTTTCAGGGATTGTTCCCTGCTCAGGCATTCCCATACTGATTGGATCTCTGCCAAACAGTAGGGTGTGAGGACTGTATCCCGACCGCACACTGATCGTAGACCGAACCGTCCATAGCGCTATGGGGAGTAGATCGGTCCAGTTACAGTGGTCATCAGGAATATAGTATGCGATCAGGTTTTCAATGGTTTTGTGTAGTCTTTCTACCCGAGCGTTGCCGGTTGGCATTCGCCCGGTGGTGAACGTTTGTTTGCACGCCAATCGTGTAGTAATTTCTCGGAACAGCCCCGACAGGAAGGCTCTCCCCGGTCTGTGTGCAGGCGGTTTACCCGCCCATACCGACACACTATCCCGGTTAGGAAACAGTTGGCCGCGGTCTGCGCGGTGGAGTCTTTAGTGGTGAAAGCCTCCGGCCAACCTGTTAGTAGGTCTATGAAGGTCATGATATATTTTGACCCATCCCTAGCCCTCTTTAGTGGCCCGATAAAATCACATTGTACCACCTCAAAGGGTCGAGTCGGCCTTTCCCAAGACTTGGCCAAAGCCTTGAAATGTGGGGCCCGCCTCCTCAGAGAGCAGGTCTCACAAGCTTTCACATAGTCCACTATGTCGGCGTTCATGTTTCACCAGTAGAATTTATCAGAGATTTTGGTAGTAAGGTTACTGATCCCGACATGTCCCCCAGCCAAGATGTCATTATGTAATAGTCTCAGGACTTTGGGAATTAACCTACCTGGAACTATCATACGGGGTTTTAGCCTGACCAGTTGGTCTTGGTGTTTATTATACCTTTTGACGTTGAACCTACAGAGCACCCCCGGTGCTACCATTCCCACAAAATCGGCTTGGTCCATTATTCGCCTAGCTTCAAGGGGATCTGTTGGTAGGTCTCCGTCCTGAAGGTAGTCTATCAATTGCGCGCACTCTGCATCTTGGAGTTGCGCGTTTATTACCGTAGCCACAGAAAGCTCTTCATCCTGAACTTCGGCCTCAAATAACTCACATCCCACGGCGGGCTCATATTCTTCACCTGGGACATGTTCATGATAGACTCTAGACAAATAGTCCGGTAGAAAATGAGTCGCTCCTGGCTCATATATAATTTCAAAATCAAAATCTGATAGCGCTAAAGCCCACCGTCTCAGCCGGGCTGACGGGGCTTTGTAGGCACTTTGTAGCAGGGGGATCAACGGTTTGTGATCAGTCACTATTGTGATTTTAGCTCCCTGCAACATGTCCTCATAGTTCTTAATGCCTTTAATTACTGCCAGAGCCTCTTTCTCTGTTACCGAATAATTTAATTCGGCGTCACGGAGGGTACACCCCCAGAAAGCAACCGGACGGTAGATTTCATCTAGTTTATGACAAACTGCTGCACCGCACGCGGCGTCTGATGCATCAGTTAGTAGATAGAAATGCCCTCCTATATCTGGATGAATTAGTAAGGGCGGCGAGGTCAGCAGTTTCTTTAACTGTTGAAACGCTTCCTCGCAGGCCTCTGTCCACTCAAAATAGACTTCTTTCTTTAACAGCCGGTTTAAAGGCTTTGCTAGATCAGCGAAATTAGGGACAAAGGGTCGGTAGTAGTTACATAACCCTAGAAAGGATTTGATAGTTTTCACATTATGCGGGCGGTTAAAGGCTGTGATCTTTTCTGTGGTTACCTTTTGTGTAGCCACCCCTTCCGCATTTACTACGTGGCCGAGGAAATTGATTTCACTGCGGCACCACTCACACTTTGACGGTTTCAGTTTGAGATTAGCTCTCGCCAAAGCTTGGAGAACCACCTCAACACTCGCCAGGTGTTCTTCAAATGTAGTGTCGTAGACGATTACGTCGTCTAAATATGCTAAGCATGTTCTAGGAATCAAGCCTTTTAGCGCAATGGCCATCACCTTGGTAAACTGCCAAGGCGCGCCAACTAAGCCGAACGGTACACGCTTATACTGATATACACCCATTGGGGTTTCAAAGGCAGTATATTTTCTACTGTCTTCTTCGATTACACACTGATGATAGCCGCTCAACAGATCTAAAGCTGTCCACATAGTGGGTTTCTTGTAAGCCATATATAAGAAAAGTGATCGCGCTGTAGGCATTGGGAATTTATCTTTGAAAGTGACCTGATTAAGCATGCGAAAGTCTGTACAGAGCCTAGGTTTGCCGTCTTTCTTCTGCACTACCACCAGCGGACTTCGCCAAGCCGATTCGCTGGGCTCTATGACACCTATATCTATGAGTTGCCTAACCTGTTCATCGATGATGTCCATTTTCTGTGGAGAGTATCGGTACGGTCTAGAACTTATTACTCCCTGCGACTCATCCACAATGATTCTCATCGGCGCTATTTCACAGTGACCTAACTCTTCCATTGAGAACGCTAGTGCATTCCTGTTGTTATTAAGCATTTGTCTAAACCTTACCTGTTGTTCTTCGTTTAAGCACGACTCGGTTAGATCTATTTTACTTACATTTTCATCCATTTTACCTCGGGATTTCTCCTCAGAGGTTTGGCTTTCCATTTGCACTGCGTCTTTCATTACTTCTACAGAAATCCTACAGATGGACATTGGGGTCTCTGTTTTAGTTAGATAACACAAGTCTAGGAACTCTTCTATCTGATCTTGGTTTACCTCAGGCACTGCGCATTCTTCGGCAAAAGCTAATACTTCCTGTGGAGTGATTTCTTGCATTTCATCTAGCGGATTCATGACTTTGATCCACCACTGACTTCCCACCGTATTCACGCACCCCTCCACTAGGACCGGGGCAGTGACTGCTGGTGCGCAGTAAGCTACTGGTGAGTCTAATCCCAGCGGCTCTCGGGTGGTAACCGGTATGATGCATTCATTTCCCGGTGGAATTTTCACTGTTTCTTTGCTGACTATAGGGTTTCCACAAAACACTTCTATCTTTGCGCCTGGTAGAGATAAATCTGATCGAAGCACTGTTAATAAGTTTCTACCGATTACTATTAGGTGGCATAGATCGTCCACTATGTTGAAATCATAGCAGACCACCGATCCCTGGATTGAAAACTTACATCTAATTTGTTCTAGTATTACTTGAGACGAATTGTCTGCCAAACTGATGTTTCCCTTCGATACCTTCCATTCATCTAAAATGCATTGTTTAGGGATCTGCTGTTTACAATGGGTGGACATGAAGCAATCGCTCGCTCCTGTGTCTACTAAAGATCTAACCTCCTTCTGATCATTAAATCTTAACGTTAAGAAAAATGCTTCGTCTCCTATCTCTCTCCTAGCCGGTCCGTCCACTGCGCCTAATTCTATCGTGGAATGAACAGACCCTTCCTCTAGTTTCCCTGACTCTTTTGCTCGGTACCACTGGCTTTGCTATCTTTGTAAATCCGCGGTGGTTTCTCCTTCAACCTATTTTTTAGCCACAAGCACGCTTCTGTGGAGTGACCGTGTTGTTGGTGAATGATACAAAACTTACTTTCATCAAAAGGTAGCCTGGGTCTCTCCACTTTCTGCTGAGTTGGCGGATTCTTTCCTTTGTCTGCCTCTCTGTTCGGGGCGGTATTGGATTTAGCCTTCTGATCTGAATTTCTTTCACCTTTCTGATTTTCATACCTATCTTTTCTCTCATAACCTTGCTGTTTATAGTTACCACTACTCTGGGGAGCTCCGCTTTGCCCTGGTTTTGGTTTCTGAAACCATGGAGCGGCCTCCAGTCGGGCCAGCACCACTCCAAACCGTTCGGAGATGGAGTTTAGGGCCGCGGTCTCCTCTGATTCTTGGCTTCCAGCCAGTTCGCTCACTGCATTGGATATTTTAGTTCCCCCTTTGCCTTTGTCCAACGACTCTAGTCTCGTTGCACAATCCACCGCTTCGGTGAACGACTTAGGGTCCAATATAGCTACTTGTCTGGCCACACCCTGTTTTAATCCCTCTAAAAACACAGCTAACATCATACTTTCGCTTGCTTCTGCTTTAACCTGTTTTTGTTTCAGGACACCTGCAAATTCGATCACGCTCTGGTCTTTTCCTTGTTTAAGGCCACAGAACTCTGCGTGTTTCTGCCACTTAGCTCTTCGATCACCGAAGATCTTTGTCATTTGAGTTTCTAATTTCTCAAATGTATTTTTCTCGCTTTCAGCTAAGGCTCCTGCCCAGTCATCTGCCCGTCCCTTCAGGCCTAATAGCGCCATATTCAGGAGATGGGCGTCCGACCAATCATAGATAGCTTTCAGTCGCTTCAGTTCCCTGAAATACTTTTCTATCTGCTCATCCTCCTTCCCACTAAACCATGGTAATCTAATATTTGGTCCCCTTTGATGACCATTGTGGGACGTTTCCCGCACTGGCGGGGGTACTTGGCCCCATGCCATTCTTAGCTGTGGAAAAAGATCCCAGATATTTGGCTGGTTCGGCGGGTTTGGAGGATTGTTCTGACCTGGTGGGCCCGGCGGACCTGGCGGTCCCGGTGGGCCGGGCGGTGGAGGATTCGGCGGATTCGGGGGGTTGTTCTGACCTGGCGGTCCCGGTGGACCGGGCGGTGGATTTGGGGGGTTATTCTGGCCTTGTGGGCCCGGCGGGTTGGGTTGATTCGGAGGGGGATTATTAAGAAGGTTTTGAGGAGGGTTGTTGAGTTGGTTTTGAAGTTGGTTATTAAGAAGGTTTTGAGGAGGGTTGTTGAGTTGGTTTTGAAGTTGGTTATTAAGAAGGTTTTGAGGAGGGTTGTTGAGAAGGTTTTGAGGAGGGTTAGGCCCTTGTGGGTTGGCCTGATTATCCTGGCCTCCCTGAACCTGCTGATTAAGAGGAGGATTAGCCCCCTGAGGGTTGGCCTGATTATCCTGGCCTCCCTGAGCCTGTTGATTGAGAGGAGGGTTAGGCCCCTGAGGGTTGGCCTGATTATCTTGGCCTCCCTGAGCCTGTTGATTAAGAGGAGGGTTAGGCCCTTGAGGATTGGCCTGATTATCTTGGCCTCCCTGAGCCTGTTGACCCTGTTGGTTTCCCCCTCCCCCTTGACCTGCCTGCACAGGGGCTCCCATTGCCTGCCTTAGGAAAGGGTACAACATATTTTGTTGTATGGGCCCAAGGTCTATCCCACCTCCTGCCGGCGCGCCTCGGCCCGGTTGTTGGTCTGGGATTTGACCATTCCCATCCCCTACTAGATCCACCAAAGGTACGCCTCCCTCCGCCATATTATCTTCGTGGAGGTTTTGTATATCGTGGTCGTCCCACTGTTCCTTCACAGGTATTTCCTCTACACTAATTTCGTCCTCACTTTCTTGTTTGTCTTTCTTACCTGTGTCTAAAACATCCTCGGTAATAAGTTCAAACGATGACGAGCGCGATTTCTCTCCTCTAACTAACTTTCTATCAGGACTACCCCCTCTGACATCTGCGGCTGCTTGTTCTGTCTCGCTATTTTCTTCCTCGTACTCGTCCTCGTATTCTTCATACGATTCATGAGTTAGAGTGTTAAAACCTTGTGCTTTAAGCGTTACATTTTCTTCACTATCCTGATCGCTTAGCCTCTCTAAATCTATGTGCTTTTCGGGGCCTGAGTCTGCCCACTGCTTTAATATTTCGGCTGGATCAAAGGCCCGAGCTTCCGCTCTCTTATCAGCTTGGTCTAAGTTCTTTTCTACACCGTAAGTTAATCGATAGGGTTGTAAATTGCCTACTTTCTCGCTGTTTCCCTCTACTTCCCTTCCCACTCCCCTATCCCCTCCTACTGTTTTTCCTTTAGCTACAGTGGGATAAGGAATGGACGCCCCCGGGTTGGGGTGAGTCGGTGTTACCAGTGGGTGACTGATAGACTCAAGTCGTTGGGGTAATGGATAGGTGAGAGAGCTCCCATCAGGTAGGATTACCGGGTTTTCGGGGCGTTTTCCCCCTGATGGGCTGGAGTTATCCGCGGTGTTTTGTCGTTGTTTTAGGTTTCTTGAAGAAAATAGGTTATCTTCATTGGAAACTTCCTGTTCGCATTCACCTCCCGCTGCGGGTAGTAAACGATAAGGAACACCTTGGTTACACCACGGATTGTTCACATCGGATTCACAGGTGGAGCGAGAGCTAGTACCAGTTTCGTGGTCCGTAGGTGGTACGTACCCTGGGTTCCAATATTGCTGATATTCTTTGAGACGGTTCTTCCCTTCAACTCGTCCCGAGTGTGTTAGGGTTTCAAGTCCTTCGTCAAGAACCGGCCTATCTTTGGGCCCTAGGTGCCAGGGAAATGGTTTACCTTTGCCACGGGTTTGGTAATTTTGTGCACCTTCGGGGCAGAGCTGCTTGGGTCTGGCTGCGACCTCCTGTCTCTGTGCTTCCCCGTCTAAGGGATTACCTACCAGGTGGCGGTTTTCCACATTCCCTGTATATGATGTTGACACATCGTGTCCTGCGGGCCGCAAAGATTGAGGCTTGGGGTTAGAGGAAGCCTCAAAGTCACCGGTGGCTGACATCAAGGATGAGCAAAACGGCACAAGTCATGTTTCGGGTAATCTCCACCAAATGAACTATTGTTAATGTTTGATTTAAGACTGCGTGATGTTTGTGTATATCTAAGTCTCCATGAGTCGTTTGTCCAGAATGCCTGAGTAATTCAGACTGCGTTTAAAGTTTGTCCGTCCACTTCCCAATAGTTCAAAAGAAATGAACGATGAGGGAGCTTCTTAATATGAAAGGGTTTTTATTCAATAAACATCTCATCCCGAGTCAAAGCCACCATGTATAAGTCTTCATCAGTCCACCTCCCATCTCCTATCAGCAATCAACCACATTTAGAACACGAGTTGCTCCAACACCTTCTAGACCATTCTAGTACTCCGCTCTATCACAATCCTATGTCCGAGGTAGTTGATATTGGTAACTCCAGTCTGTTACACGGGAGCCGATGTACTTACTCCAGGTAACTCCTTGGCTAAACTTACTTAGCTGATGTTCTCACTAAAACTAAGTGACTACTAACTCCCCCGCTCCCTACCTTGCAGCGCCTTTTATACTGCTTAACAGGTGGCGCTAGGAGCGCAAGATATTTCTTCTAGAAGTAGACTAGAAGTAGACTTGCTAAGCCTGATCCTTGATGGATTATATAACATGAGGATATATTAAAAGTGCTAAGCTATTAGTACAACATGGGACATGGCTATTTCTTAAATTCGACATGCGACATCAGTCTAAACTGATATATAGTGACAGACGACACGGCCGTTTTTTAAATTCGACACGCGACATGGGACCCCCCCATCCAGAGCCCCACTAATACCAGTTTTGGGGGCCGGCGTCAGTAAAGCCTAAGGTTTAGCCGGCCCGAGGAGCCGTCCCCCCGGGGCCGTCCAAGCCCCCTGGAACCGCCAATATTGGAACATCGATCCTCAATTACAAGAAAAAAAATCCCAATTGGAACCCATGGAAATCCTATGACGTCCAGCAATTCATGGTCCCAATCTGTGGGGTCTAAAGCCGGTTAAAGGGGCACTCCAGTGAAAAACCACGAGTTTTCTGCATAGAGAACATAAAATTCCCAAACTGATGGTGAAAACGAAATTCAAATCGGAGCTTCGGTTCAAAAGTTATGGCCTACATAATGGTCTATCAAGCTCTCCACTGGGGGCAGCCATTTTGTTTTTATTTCCCAGCATGCACTTCACCAACTTATCCAATTGTGGTTCCTGTTTGGGTTTGTGATATATAAGTGTCATTCATTACTTTGCTGTGTCATACTGAGTGTAATATACCAAATTACCCATTCTGTTATGATCAAAATAATGAAAACTGAGTATGACCATAAAATTTAAGCTACATAGAAACTGTAACTATGGTGTAGTTTTCCCTAGCAACCATTTCTAAGATTTGGTATTACCATAGCAACCAGCCATTTAAACATCATTGATTGTACCAGAATGTTGAAAACCCATCACACTAAACTTATACAATGCATCTAGGTTACTAAGCAACCAATTCTGAAGTTGGGTTGCTAAGCAACAGGCTGTTGCTAGGCAGAACCAAGGGTTACTATACTATTCAGTATGAAAACTGTGGGTTGCTAGGCAACCAGTAACAACTGATTGACTCTTAACAATTGAATGAATACTATTGTATCTCCTTTTTCATGATTTATATGGTTTTGGTAAGATTAAATACCTTATAAATAGCTTTATAGGGGCTGTTATTCTTATGGTGGGGTTGCTATACATACTACTGTTGCCATGGCAACTTTACTATATTAGAATGTAAATTCTTATGAAATTCCTATTACAAAACGTGCCTTAAAGTATCTCCACTAAGGATATGAAGTTTCATGATGCTTTGTCGAATAACATTTTCATAAAAGCATTCCTAAAATGAACAAAATACTATAGCTAAGCCTACAGGAATCTAAACAGGAACCACAATTTGGTTTAGTGGTGAGATGCATGCTGGGAAATCTATTCAAAATGGCCGCCCCCAGTGGGAAGCTCAGGAGAATCTTATTTCCTCAATAACTTTTGAACTGCTCATCCGATTTTGATGCTGTTTTGACTGATGACATCAGCAAGGCAAGATCTATCTATAATTTTGTTGTAGTTTGTCACTGGTGTTCCCCTTTAAATACCCGGGTTAAATAGAGCTTTTTCTAAAACGTACTTTTCCCGCGGTAAAGCTGGTTCCACCTGCGGGCACCAGCTCCAGTACGTCATAATGTGCGCATGCGCACTCGTCATAGACGCAGTTGGTGGAAACAAGCAGACGAGTAGATAAACCATTCATTTAGAAGTCCCCACCAACACTACACAACTGTGTGAATCGACAAATCACTTCATCGGCAGATATATCCGTTCAGTATTTGCTTTTTGATGCTATTTGCTGGTTCAGATGTCGAATTCGGCGCCAAATAGACCGCCAACATCGCCGAGGTGCGAGCAGACATGACGCGGAAGAACAAGGTCGATGCTGAAGAAGAAAATATCAATGTCGAGAGCGACATGGATTTTCAAAACGAAGCTAGACCCTCCAGCTCTTCTGGAAAGAAGAAAACGCCAGTGGTAGTTCCAAACACTAGGACCTACGAACTATGGCAAGACTTTGTCATCATCACGGTAGTTTTTGTGGTCTGCGGTGAATTATTCCTTGCCACATTCGACTCCACGCCAGTGACTCTGTGGGTACTCATGTACCTTTGTGATGT
The DNA here is from genome assembly GCA_936440205.1 of Lepidonotus clava. Lineage (NCBI taxonomy): Eukaryota > Metazoa > Annelida > Polychaeta > Phyllodocida > Polynoidae > Lepidonotus > Lepidonotus clava. Next base: position 39,215,845 of record OW387141.1, read on the forward strand.
CGTTTACTTGATTGACATGGTGCTTATGTTTTTCACTGCGTACAAGAGCAAAGATGGCATCTGGATCACTCATCGCAGAAAGATAGTTTATCATTATTTGGCCAAACAGTTCCCTCTTGATGTGTTGTCAATACTCCCTATTAGTCTTGTGGGTCTGGCCCTACACACGGACGACTTTTGGATGAACATGAGTTTTTTCCGACTGAATAGAGTGCTGAGAGTTTACCGGGTTTTCACATTTTTCGGTAAGGAAATATAAGGCCAGTCTTTATGCACTTGATGCAGGGTCCCAACGGCAACAGGACATGAAAAACAGGGAAAATGACCCCCGAAACAGCCTTGACAGGGAAAACAGGGAATTTGCAAATTTTGCTAAAGTAAAGTAACACTGTTAAAACACAGTCACAGGGAATTTCATTTGGACAGGTTATGAAATTCCCTATTTTCAAAATATTAGGGATTTGACTTTTTGTTGTTGGGTTGTCCAGATTTTTCTGCACACAGGCATTTAAAATTTTAGGTATGGCATAGGGAAAAATTACTGTGGGACAGGGAAATCGCAGGGAAAACACAGTCACAGGGAATTTGAAAAAGGAATTTGCGTTGGGACCCTGACCCTGTTGATGCCAGCTCTGTGTAATTCCCGTATGTGACTTTGTGAGTTGACAACCCTCTGTTCTTTGAGATGTCAAAGGACAGCCCCTTGTTTTCACTAACCAGTGTTAAATGTTACTGTGCCTGAGGTTGACTCCAAAACAAATATGATGAGCCTTATTCTTCAAGGATTATAAAACAATTAATCTTATGAATGAATTTGAAAAGCCTAAAATGTGCCTTTGATGCTTTCTTCTGACTACTAAAGCTACCCTATAGATCCACAGCTCTTAGTTACAAGACAGTAAACTTAGACATTTTTAGAATTGTCCGGTCAGTGACACTGAGGGGGCTGTCACTGACAGCCCCCTTTTTTCCTGACAAAATCTTGGTTATTCATTAAACTGGTTGATCACATGATTTTCTACTCATAATATTTTCTCTAAGCGTAGTGAGGGCCCCTAGATCTCAAAAAGCTAGGGGCCCGACTGGCCTTTATATTTAAAAAACTACTGTTATTTAATAGGTCACCGTGAAGATGACTTGAGCAGGAGCACGACGACTACTCGTAGCCTCAAGTACATAACTATCAGTCTCCTCACCACGCACTTCATCACTTGTGGATGGTACAGAATAGCTTGTGATGGCAAGCACGAAAATTCTAACCGGACGTGCACAGCAGACAGTTGGGCTATACAATTTGACTTAGGTTTGTAAATACAGAATTTCGCCTGGATTCTAGTCTATGACAGTGTTGGCGACTAACTTTTTGGCTTGTCGGCCAACAGGGCCGACTACGCCAAGATATTGTCGGCCCTGATAGCTTTCTGTCAGCCCTGATTTTTACTCCATAGGATAGGCTCCCAAATACGTCATTCTCCATTTTACAAAAATAAAACAGCAAAAATTCCCTATTGGCCATCAGGGCCTATTTGACCCTAATTTTGATGAAAATTGTCGGCCCTGTTCTCAAATTGTCAGCCAATGGCCTACGGGCCAGTGTTAATCGTAAACACTGATGACATGCTCTTATTGACAGGCATCAAAGCCAGTGTATCATCCTTGCATTTCTAACGTTACGGGCCCCACCCCTAAGCCTAATGACGTTGCAGCGGGCGACGTGTTTTGCGACGTTAGAACATAATCCAGCGACATTATTGGCCACTTCAAGGTGGCTAAAATGTAGCAAATCACATACGCGACACGGACGATACACTGGCTTTAAAAGAAATAATATATGGAAATCAAAGAAGTTCAATATATATATTTATATGAGGCAAATGAAATGGGTCTATATTAAAGTATTTTGGACGGTGTCACCCAAACTTAAAATCCATGACAAAGCAGTACAGTCTGGGTTAAATGTCATTTGTAGCACAGGGTACAAAGTAATACCACAAAAAGTTATGTCACCTTATTTGTTCCGTAGATGATGATGGAGGAAGAAAATTGCCTTAACTATAGAAGTCTACAGGTATCTTAACCTGAATATCATTCCGTACCTTTACTTATCCCATTGAATATGAAGGACCAAATGTTGATCAATATGCATTTTAAATCTGATTAGTAAGTATACTTGTGATATAAGCTTATTTCTAATCCTCTTTTATTTATTTCAGGATTTAATATGGTAAATTCTGACTTTATAGATAGCTATGTAGCTTCACTATACTGGGCAGTCGCGACAGCCACATCCACTGGGTAAATATACAATGCACGTTTATTAGAAACAAACTTGTTTGCTAAACATGTCTGCGCGAGGTAATTTCACATAGAATTTTCTCTTTAAAATTTGAGGATCTTCCATACTTGCCTGGAATGTTTAGGTTTGGAATTAAACGAACTTCCCTTACTTTCAGCTACGGTGACATCTTTGCCAAGACCGTTCCAGAAAAGTGGTACTCTATATTCAGTATGTTACTTGGAATAGGAGTTTTCTTTGGTATGTTGCTGGGTGGAATGACGTCTCTACTTACCAACTTCGACGCTCATCGTGCAAATTATGTCCATCGGTTTCAAACCATAAAATCATACTTGGTTAGTACATTTTCCAGGGATTGACATAAAGCATTGCCCCCCCTGTCCTGGGCAGGTAAAACTTGCGGTCGGGCAGATATATTCTGACCGCCCGCTGTCCTGAGGGCAGATAAAACTTTCATCAATTAATAATAACTCTAAAAAGATGGGGAGGTGGATTTATGGGTATTGCAGGTAAACCTGGATTGATACCTATACCCGATGGGCAGCAAAGTCAAAAACCATTATTGTCGAGCACTACTTTATCCCGCATGTCAAAATAACATGTATGGTGTCACATTGCCATATTATGTCTATTATAAATGGATTTCAAAAGTTCATGTACATCATTTTTCAATATTATGAGTCCAGCGTACTGCAGCAACATCACTATTGCTTTTACTTACTAAGGGGAAGAAAATGAAATTCTAGCATTTTGTCTCGGTTTTTCTGATATGAAGGTTAGACCAGCAGAGGACTTTTTATCATTTTAACCAATATTTTCATTGAATTAGGACCTAGGGTGGTGACATTATCTAGTGTCTGTCTAGATACCTGGATTCACATTGTTTGCTACCTTAACTGTAGAGCGTATGTGTATATGAAATGCTATTTGCAGAAAGATCTCGAGGTAGATCCCGCCTTAGTTGCCCGAGTGAACAGTTACTATGAGTACTTGTGGCAGCAGAAGAACGGCGTCGTAGGACACGGAATCTATAGCAAACTCCCAGTAACCTTCCAGGCGGAGATCTCTCATTCCACCAACAGTGATCTCATTGAAAACGTAAATACATTGATCTACTGTCAAAATTAGGTGGCTTACAAACTTATTCGTGTAGGCATTGAAGTAATGCTTTGAAGAGAAGTCTTCTTTTTTTTTGCGATTAAACAGAATGATCATTTACTCTTTGTACTATGTCAATAATATTAGATGAAAACACTTTCCTGTTCATTATATGTCGTTATATACTGTAAAATGATTTATAGATATAAATGATATAGAAGCCATTTGCTAACTTATCCGATATTAACTAGATCTTACTTTGTTTTTTCAGACCCCAATATTCAAAGATCTTGATCCTGGATTTCTGCGCATGCTTTCACTCAATATCAAACAGGCCCTGTATTTGCCGTCTCAGATCATTCAGAGACGTGGAGACCTAGGCAAAGAAATGTTCTTCATCGTGCATGGAGAAATAGAGGTAATGAGTTGAATCATTTCAACGAGGGAACATGCTGAGGGCGGGTAAAACTTGGATTAAAAGTTTTATTCCGTGAGGTGCCAAGTACATGTAATAAATATGTATTCAGATTGATTATGAGTTGTAAATCTGGCATAGTGACACATTGGATTCCTTTCTCAAAAAACATGGTCGATATATTTATTGCTTACATCTATGCAACGGCGTGAGAAATGTTTCAGATTTGTTAATACAAAGTGACCCTTGATATACCTTCTTTTGAAAATGCCCACTTACTTTTATGAAATTTGAAATACTACAGGTGATGAGTGAGGATGATGATGAAGTTCCTGCAGCCAGCCTGCAGAGTGGGTCAGTCTTCGGCGAAGTGAGTAAACAACACGCTATGAATTCTTGGCTATAAACATAGTACCACGCTTCCTTTGGGAGCCAATCTTAGAGAAATCAAGAAGTAAAACTGCTGCTTTTGAGAGAACATTGAATTACAACATGAAGAAAAGCTTCATAATTATTATCTTAAACTTGAAATTAAATATTTACAACAGACTTCCATAAAACATACTTTTGGCAGTGTGTTTTGTCATGATGGCATAGGAATTTAGTATACATATATGTTCATGACAGGCGAGGAATATACTTAAATATATTCATGATATAATACTAATTTAATAATACTTCTTACAACTACAGATGAATCTCATCATTAGTCTGCCCCGAACAGCAACCGTGAGGGCGAAAACTCACTGTGACCTGCTGATTATTGACAAGGACGACCTACAAGCCACCCTCAAACATTTCCCTAAAGGTCTGACTTTTCACTCCAATTACTTATAAATGTGTAAGATGGGTGTGTCATTTTCTGGTGGAAACATTGTAAACCATTGCTTTTGGTGAGATCCTTATCAAAATAAGTGGATGGAATCCTGTTTTAATGTACTGTGAAGGTAAAATAACTCATTTTCTACTTGAATGTACACCTGTATGTCGTCTATCCCTAAAGAATGATATAAAAGCGAATTGAATTCAAGTTTTCCTACTTCACAGTGAATACACAACTCAATGATGAGGCCAAGCGTCGGTTCAGCAGAATTGGTGAGATCTTGGAAACACGTCGTAGTCAGGTATAGTGGAGATTTTTTTGCTTCTTTTTTTATTTTGCCATAGACCGAAATAAATCTCCGAGTACTTCTGGGATCCTCTTATGATCTATACCCAGTCGGAGATTCTCGAAATAGAGCAAAGATTCTTCAACATTTGTGCGTGTGCCTCCAACAAAGTATTCAATGTAAATTTTTTCACACAAAAAAGGGTATCGTTTAGATAATGTTATTAAGTTACATTGTTTTTACATGCAGAAGGCAGCGAAACACGTCAAACCACAGGCTCTGGTTCAGCCTCAGTGGCTGCGGAAAGCTTCATTCCTGCCCACAAAGGAAGATCTCAGTGCATTCAGCGAGTCTGCAGTAATGTCAATGTCAGGTTCAAAGAGCAAGGGAGGTCTGGGAGACGTTGACATCGAGAAACTCAGGAACATGCATAAGGTGACAACCCAACACGTGAAACGTATACATGGGCTTATATTCCCTGAGGTTTTTCTCAAACACTGAGTGATCTAGACCTGTTTGTTTACGTGACTAACGTTTAACCTAAGCTATTGGAAAGTATTAAAAATTGTGGTGTTACGGACAATTCCAATTCCAAGAAAGTGTCAACCATATCTCTGATAATCTTTATGTTTTTTTCTATCTCACTGAAACTCTCTTGAGTTCGACCCTATAAGCAAATGTTCATTCACTAAACACTAAAAATATTCCTCTAAAAAAACAAATTTCAAACGGTTGGGGATATAAATGAGCAATGAATCTTTGCTATATGGTGATACACGAGGTTGTGTCTGAATTTGTGGTATAAAACTTTGTGTTACATAATTATTCATACTACATATGCCGCATGATTATTCGTGCTTTAAGCTGATGGACTACTAGTTTGTTTACCATGTTGTTTTGATTTTCATTTCAGAAAGGCAACCAGAGGTCGTTTTCTGAGATTTGTCACCTGATTTTTAGTGCAACTATCAAGCGGTCTTCGCCCTTCATTCAGGGCTGGAACTACATCATTATTGTGGTCACAATCTTGCAAGCCATCATCCAGCCATACATGGCGGCCTTCACTTCATATGGCCCAAGGAAAGGTTCGCAAAATTCTTTGCAACATGACAAACTGTTTCAGTTATGGCATCACTATTAAACATAGTAGACCAATATGGGCAAATCAAGGGGATTAAACAGCGTGTTGTTCCTTTAGCTGCTGCCCACCCTTCCCATCCTTCTGATGGATCTATGTTTTGTTTCATGGTATTGTGATGTCTAAATTTTGACTTAATCACTTAAGATTATTAAAAAGCGAACCCTGTCTGATATCAGAAATATCTGACCACCTTATACCGAACGAGCCTTCTACTCCCTGAAGGGAAGCTGCCTATTGGTTTATTGAGTTACGTTTGCTAACGGCCGGGTTGCAAGTAAATCTCGTTTAATCTACAATTTCACTTTCCAGGATATTTCGACACGACTTTTGGGCAAGCTCTCTTAGTCGTATCATACATCCTTGATGTCCTCCTTGCCATGGACATTTGGATAACCTTCCGAACAGAAGTACCAGGGCAATATGGTTGGCGTTTTTCTTTTAGTTAACCTGCAATCGAATACAACCATTAATTCGGGGATCAATGCCTACATGCTGTTTACAAGTATTTTACTTGTAACACGTTTACGTTCATTCATCTAACTAAACAAAATACTCATAAGTTACAATAAGATAATATTTTAGATATTTTTCTTGACAAGTAGTGCATATTTTCTTATGATATCATACATAAGTCCCACTTTTCTACCAACCAGATGTATAGTATATCCTTGATATCGCACCCTTATATCATGGATGTAACTTTAATCTTTTTCAGCATCTATCAATGACAAAAAGACGATAGCAAAGATGTACGTGACAGGATGGGTCTTCTGGGTTGACCTGCTGTCAGTCTTACCTCTTGAGATACTGTGTCTGTTGGTGACTGGGACCAAGGACCGATCAAGACTTTTTGGATACCTTCGTCTGAACAGACTAATTAAGATGGCCAAGGTGGGTCGTGGATTCTTGTGTTTGCAAATCAGTCCTAAATAGCCAACAATTTAAAACATGCAATTTGGTGTATAACCAAAAACATACATTTCTCTGAGATAATTTAGCTAGCCTTTTAGCGAATGCATTGGACACTTTAAGTCGTCTCATCTAGTGCACAAGAAGTTCAGTTGTTAACGGTATTTGTGCATAATAATAGGAAATAATTCAAACCAATTTTTATCTTAAAAACTAATATTTTATTGCTGAAAATTTACGATCATGTACTGGATTCCATAAATCCCCCGCTACTTCATAGATAAATCCAAACAAAGAATATTTTTTGATCTCAGGTCAAGGCTTTCTTCGGCACCATGGAAGGGCACCTACACGTGACCATCACTACGATACGCTCCCTAAAGCTCGTCATCTACATTTGTTTGCTGTCTCATTGGGCCGCATGTGCCATGTTCCTTATGGCTTGCTCCGGGACGACGTAATTATCATGTCCTACTTTAAATATAAGTCATAATCTTATTTGAACCCATTAGAATTTAGTGACGTCTATTAATGTAAAGTGGGATTCTATATATTTGATCAGAAAGTAAAACACATTCTGTGTGCATAGCTAACCAAGGCATAAAATACCAATCACCATGTACGTCTTTCGTCACCGGTTTGAATTGTATTTATTTGCATCTTAGTGTTATATTCTGAAAGATGGGAAACTCTATGATGAGTACTCGCCACGTCTACACCTTTTACTATTCAGGTGCAAGAACCCCAGTTGGATAAGTTCCCGTAACGAGACCACCTTAGTGGGAACAGCCGTGACGGAGTACATCACGTCTATATACTGGGCTGCAGCTACCATGTCCAGCACAGGCTATGGCGACATCAGTGCCAGTACAACGGTCGGCCGGATCCTCTCCCTCTGCATCATGCTCATAGGACTGCTTCTCTACGGATACTGCCTCGCACTTATGGCTGCAACACTGGCCAATGCTGATGCACCAAGGTATTCAGTTCTACTCAATATAACCAATAGAGAAAAACATATTTACGTATCTGGGTGGCTGGTTGGAGATTTAACATTCAGGGGTGGATGCATGATTTTGAAAACAGGGGTTTTGCATATTGGCTAAATACTACATCTGGCATTCGTCTTCAAGTGCGTAGTGGTTTCCTCTCTTTTGCTGCAAAGGGGTGGATGGGGGGGGGGGGGGAAGCTCAGGACCCCCTTGATCTGCCCTGACATTGTTACTATCTCCAGCAGATTTCTGATCAGTTAATGAGGTCTTTTTTTCAACTGATGGTTGTTTTACGTTTTCTATACAGAGTACGATTCCAGGAGAAGCTTTTCGCCGTGCAAAAGTTCATGAAAGAAAATCACCTGACCACTCACCTTCAACACCAAGTCATCGCCTACATGGGACTCATCTGGGAGAAGTATAAGTAAGTACCGGTGTCTCCTCGTGATATCTTATGAAAGAGGTATGATAATAAAAAAAGCCGCCTTTGTTAAGGAAATATAACTACACTGTTTATGATAGGGGCGGATGTTATTTGACTTTTTCAGTTTGTTGTATCAGTTATCTATATTTTAAATCTTCATTGTTGGCTAATGTTAATAACCAATAAACTATATTTATCAGACGGCTAAGGAAATCCTGTTTTGAAGGCATTTGATACACCATTATGATTGTGAGTTGATAAGTTAAATGTTGATTATCCTACCATATGAATCAATCCACATACATAAATTGTAGACAAAGGCTAATGGAAGAGATATATATCAGTATTGCTTGTAAATGGTTCTATTGGGGATTATTTCACACTGACAGTGGAGACTGGATGCCAGGCCAGGAGTCGCTGATATATGATGCACCAATGGTTTTACAAAAGGACATTACGTATGAAGACGCCTGTAAAACCGTGGCACAAGTAGGTTTCTATTATTGCTTTTCATTTACCTTAGACGTGTGGTGTATTATACTTTTCCGAGATCTTTTTCCTGATTTCATACTGCTATGTGTACAACAAAAATAAAAGATGAGAATCGTCTTTCGTGTTTACTGCTTCTAAGTTGTATCTATCAGGATTGGAATTCATGTAATGGAACCCATTAAACATATTTCTTATACTTTCAAGGAAATGTGATTTCGACCACAACTTTATAAACGACTATTTGTGTAATGATTTACTGTCTTGTAGGTACCGTTGTTCTTGTACACGGATGAGAACTTCCTACGATCAGTTGCACTAAAACTTCAAACGTACCTCTTCAACCCTGGAGATGTGGTGATATATTGTAAGGACGTTGGCAGGGAAATGTACTGTATCCGTAAGGGCTGGTGCAGAGTAAGTCGAAATCACAATTATTACTAGTCTACCCTACCACTTTTCATATAATAGTTTTATGTTTTTCGCTCCATGTAATAATGATTAGTAAGATATGAGTATTTCTTTAAATACCGGCTTGTTAAGCATGCATGATTATCATGCCTCTTGACCTTTAAAGTCAGACTAAGAGGTCATTAAAGCACTGTATTATATTGAGAAATAGAAAGCTCAAAACAGAAAGTAAAACTCCATAAAGAAAAGACCATTGATGTACCCTGGGTATAATAACTTCTAAATTATAGATAACGGTGTTGGTCTTTTTGTGGGTGATAGGTACAGACAGAAGACGGGAAACGCCTGTCAGAAATCGGCCCAGGCAGTTATATCGGTGAGGTTGGTCTGCTGTTTGGAGACACTCGGTCAGCCACCGTCGTGGCCCTCACCCACTGTGAGCTGGTGATGTTGACCCTAGACGACCTGCACGAGGTCCTCATAAGTCACCCCATCATAAAGGAGTAAGTGTTGCGCTATGAAAAATGAGAAAATGAATACGAATCTTTATTTGAATAGTCCATATTGATGTGCAAGAGAATGTCTGATACGTATGAAATGAGGGTTGACAGAGTGGTTGTCCAATACTGTTAGAACAACCAGAAAATACTACTGGGGATCCAAAGTTAGGCTTTTTGAATGTTTGTAAATGCCCCTTAGTTTCCGCACTAGGCACAAGATCTGATAACGATGTAGGTAGCCCTGATTAGATTCAGTTGACGTGGTGTGACGACATTTTTTATTAAAATATCGTATTGTAGTTAGCCATGAGATCGTTTCATGTAACGTAAATGTCACATTTTAGTCAGTTTGAGCAGGCAGAAAGGCGTAAGGCTACACTGATGGATCTGAAGGACAAATACACCAAGATGATGATGGAAGACTTGAAGTTACACCCTGGTAATGTATAGCCTTTGCTCCATTGTAAAACGCATTACATTCTTTCTGTCTGTAAAAATTACCTATCTGCCTTCTATTGAAAACTCGACGGCTTCATGAGCAAAACAAAATAAATCCATGCCTTAATGAACTAAATCTAATTTTAGCCCGCTTACTTTGGGAAGATATTAATATTGTAGTGAAAGCCGGTGTAGAAATAGGAAACGATTTCGATCAAAAACTTAAACAAGAGTAAAATACTTAAGGGCGTGCCTTTGAACTGCATAGGCCTACATGTAGAGCTAGATATCTGTTCATCCTACAGCCTCGAATGTGGACGTCAATAAGCATTACTCCAGTGGACAAAGTGTGACGTCCAAGAAGTCATCGACGAAAACATTCTCAGCCGCTACCGGCTCAACCAACAGAGAATACATTCAGCCCTTCAGGAATCTGAACCCAGTGGTGCGGATATTATCCAAGGTGTTGATGAAGTACGTCGCCTGTCAGCGTTTAAATGCATTGAAATGACTTTTTCAATTCAATCTACTTTTCCCCCTAACAGAATACAGTTTGTATATTTACCGAGATATGTACAGCAAAAGGCATCAACGTTATGCAGTCTTTAACAGAACATCATCATAAATAAGTTATTACTCGGGGCAGATCAAGGGGGTCCTCACCACATCTTGGTGAACACCTAGATTAGGCATAGAAGCAAAATAAACAGCTTTTTAATGAATGCGCTGTGTTATAGTTGACCTCTCTCCCCCTCCCCCTCCCCCCCTTACCCAATCTCTTATCTTTTCTTTTTGTTCTTTTTCTTTTTTCCTCCCCTAAACCTTGAACGGTTTGAACCGCCCCTGAATACATATTGAATACGAATATTGGATAGTTGAAACCACTTTATATTTGCTGTGCAGGAAGACGTTCTTCAACGACGGACCCTTCCTGAGAGGCTGGGTGATCCTGATGGTGGTAGTGGCCTTCATCAATTGTTTCACGGCCACTCTCCAGGCCGCCTTCATGCACCAGAGCCCCTACATGTGGGCCTTCAACTACCTCCTCGACATCATCTGCTACGTCAACATGTAAGGCACTAAATTGATGTGAGATAATGCTAAAAAGCTGCTGTTTCCTGTTATGTTCATTGCGGAGTGGTATGCTTCAAGTACAGTGCATACAGATGCTAGACTCGATCGTTGTCTATTAACATATTTTCTAACGTTTTCTTTGCTTAGAATAAAGTAAAGAATTATCCATATGGAACTTTCTCCAAAGTGAGACGCTCTGATAAAGAAAAGAAAATGAAAAAAAAATAGATACATTCTTTTACTGGATTCTTATAGAGTATATGAAGTGTACGAATTATTTTGATACTTTATACCCGTGTCGTCGACTTCCTTCTACAGATACATCTCGCTCCACATCACCTTCTACAACGACAAACAGATCCTTGTATCTCACCCTCTGTCTACTGCAAAGCACTACACCATCACCAACTTCGTCATTGACCTCATCGCCTGCTTCCCCATTGAGATTATAGCATATGCAGCATACCCCCACCTGAACTGTGAGTGATCATTTCTCTTTAATGCTAAAATTCCCCTGAGTCAGATGAGTATTTGGGTAGAAAAATCAACGAAAAATATTGCTACCACATTACGTGTCAATACCTACTTGAAAAAGTGGACAAATGACGACTTTGCTGCATTTAGAAATACAAGTATCATAATTGAAACTGCTAGATACTGAAGTTAATCGACAAGGTGGAAAGTAGGGAAAAAGAAAATTCCCTATACCGTTTACAGATATTTCTTACGTGCATCTGCCATGTTTTTATACATATTGTTCACCTACAGATGATGGCCTCTACGTGTTGTCACTCGTCCGCCTGAACAGAGTCCTACAGGCATATCGTCTTCCTATGCTCTTCAGCTACCTAGAGTCGAGTGTGGACAAGGAAACTGGAGTGCTCAGGTTGGTATTAGTGCTGCTTTGACCTTTACTTTAAACACTTAATTTCATACCAAGATGCTTGATAATTGTTAACCTCAAATAATATAAACGGTGATTCAAATTTTCATATTTGTGTCGTGTTTTTCTTTTCAACGCCTATTTAATTAAAGCAGTCAAATTAAATGAGTTCAAAAGTATGGCCAGATAGTTTTTACAGGCCATCAAAGTCTGTGCTATCCAATACTTTCTGTCCGAGCTGAGCTTTTAAGAACATCTTGCACAATTCAAGAAAGTCAAGAATTGGTGACAGCCGATTGGCTGTTTCCACGTTTTTCATTGCCTCAGCCCTACTTCCTATTGGTCGACGAAGATCATTTGACATCACGGCTCCAAATACCACTTTTTTATTGCTAAATTTCAGGGAAATCAAGTTCGGCTTCTACAGCCTCATCTTCCTCCATTGGTTGACGTGCACGTTCTTCATCCTGGCATGTCCCTCCACACTTCTTGGCAGCTACAGTGGGTATGTCACCTTATCATCAGGACACCACTGCCTGTCAACGTCATGGCTCGTCCAGTCAAGTATAGATGCAGGTAAGTGAGTTGCATCTATAATTCCCTGCAATTATATCCATAATTCCCTGCAATTATGCAATAGTGTGTGTATTTCATTTTTAAGAAACTCCTTTCTTCTCAAACAAGTCCCCATGTACCATAGTATACCAACACTCAGAGATGTATACCTCTTTCTCCCTCGCTGGACTTAATGCATACTGAAATCTGAAATTTGCAATTTTGACTTCAATTTTCTTGTAATAGTTTGTCCTGTACAAATTAACTTTTTCTACTCGTGTGAAAATTGTGCAGTAATAAAAACAAGTTTCTTCTGCACCTAGAACACAAGTTTCTTCTGCACCTAGAACACGTTCTTTAAGGTTGTGGCTATATACTTAGATACAAACGAACGTAAAAACTGAAATATGGTAACAAACCAAAGCGAGTATTTGGTAGATTGCAACTCAATTTGATTTCTATTTAAAAGTACTGTTTACCTACCTTACAGTGTCGGCCGCCTCGACCACCTTGTATGTGACGTGTTTGTACTGGGCTGCGGCCACGTCAGTGTCTGTTGGATACGGGGACATAAGCGCAAAGACAGATGCAGAGGTAGTGCTAAAGTCTTACTTTTCCCTATTTGTATTCATTTACGAAAAGAAAAGTCCTGTTAAAATCATAAAGAAAATGTCCAATAACATAGCAAACTCAAAGTAGTTAATATAGCCCATATACAGGGTACCAATAGCCCTCTCACAGTTGCATGGTGTAGTTTGTTTATAAAGGAATAAAATTAAAGTTCAAATTCAATTAATGTTCAAGTAATCAACGTATACATAATCTATGTGAAAATCTTCATTTTTATTGGGCCATATACACCAGAAAACGTAGAGGAGTCAAGCTCTTGGCAATGCCTACTGTTTTGTTTTGTTTTTGTGTCCCATTAGTAATCTGGCAATCCCATAAAAACCACTGGTGATGTCACAAGTCAGTCCATGATACATTGTTTGTTTTTGTAGATGGTGGTCAGCCTGATCGCTATGGTAGCTGGCGTTATCTTCTTCGGTTACATCATTGCCAGCGTTGCTGCCAGTCTTGCCAACGCTGATGCTCAACGGGCAAGGTTCCAGGAAAAACTTAGCGCTATCACTAATTACATCAAGGTATCTACGTGCATTGTACCTGGTTTACCTTTTTATCGTGAAATAACAGCAGGCCTTCTCATTTGAAAATAGTCTTTGATTTTTTTCGTATAGTCTATATTTTGGATTCAAGGAATGTGAATTCAAGATGTTCTATTTTTCCGTGATTTGGACATAGTTGTGCAGGAATCTCCCATATCAGGAATCTTATAACCGTCCTTAACTTCCAGAGGGAGAAGGTGGAAGCCCCGCTGCAGAAGAGAGTGTTAAAGTACTATGACTATGTGTGGTTACGTACCCGTGGTGTCGACCCAGAGTCACTCTTCAACGTGTTACCTCTCAGTCTCTGGGGGGACGTCACGCTTGACTTGTACAAATCAACACTAGAGGGAGTGAGTATATATGAAAGACCGCGATTAGGATTTTTTTTTAAATTGATTTGCTTATGAGGTAGTATAAGCGCCAAGGTGAATTTAGTGAGGCCTCTTTGTAATCATATGATAATCATTACAACCGACAGAAATCAAGATTAAATTCACCATGCTTAGGAAATCTTAGTTTGTCCCCTAGGCTATTGGTATGCAGAGGAACAAACATTCTGTTCTGTTTTCTGTCATTGCACCTAGTTTTTGTCTTATGAGTATTTCTCTTCGTTACAGATCGAACTTTTCAAAGGCACGGAGACCAGTTTCTTGAAAATGTTGTCTAGATGCATCAAACCGATCTTGTACCTGAAAGGAGAGTATGTTGTGAAAAAGTTCGACATGGGCTCAGTGGTAAATATTTTTTACGTCATTCAGGAAAATTATATTATTTGCATACCTTATACATCCATTAAACCACCTATATTCATACATATTATTCTCGTAAGTCACATCTGTCAAATGTTATCAAACTGACTAATATAGCAAATTCATAATTATATCAAAACCGATGAACAAATATTTCTTTTAAGTACACGTATATACCAGACCTCAAGTTAGCCTTCTTTACAGAATGGATGGGCCTCAATGGTCTCAACTGTACATAGTGGTTTATTTGTGAAAGATTTTTGGGGATTTTTGGGGTACATGATTATCGTAGTGTTATTCTTTTCTAGATGTTCTTCATCCAGCGGGGAGCGGTGGACGTGGTCAGTGAAGACGGGAAGGTGGTCTTTGCTACCATGAGAGATGGGAACAGCTTCGGGGAGGTAGCCCTACTCTTCAGCGTCCCCAGAACAGCCTCCATCAGGTAAAACGCCCACTCCTTAGTTTAAAGGATATTTGTACGGTATGTTCATCATTTAGTTATCTGAAGTTTCCAAGATAACGATGTGTTGTTCATTTCGATGCTAGTTAAAATATCAAAACGGTTTTTGGTTATAATAGGCGCCCCCTCTCACACATAGATGCAAGAATCATATCTCCTGTCAAGTAACAAATTCCTCTTTTTTATAGACATTCAAAATACCATTTGCTTCATTTGTGTATGTGAAATTCAGCATGACTTACTCAAAGTAAACGGTTTTTTATTGGTTTCAGAGCAGGCACCAATGCTGACCTGTTTTGCCTGTCTAAGGGTGACTTGGACAACGTACTGGACCTCTACCCTAAGGTCAAAGAGACGGTTATGGACATAGCCGAAGAGAGAAGGCAACAGGCCCGCAAGCGTAGTATAGTGAAAGCAAATGCAGCGAAACTCAAGGTAAGTCAATCTTTGTTAGTGTTCTATTGGTCTGATTAAACCATTTTATAATACATAGACAATTTACAGTCCAGTTTTACTGCTCTCTATGTATTCCAAGGTGTGTGAATTTATCAACATATAGTAGGGGTTGAATCATCGTTTTCAGACCCCTGTTCCCTCATTCCAACAGGCAACTGCTGGTTGTCCGGGGCATCCAAACTATGTAAAATAAAGTATCTGATCCGTGTTGCCTCTCTTCTTGGCAGTCCAAAACGAGTATCGCCAAATCAAGCAAGGCACAAGTGGCGGCAGACAGCTCAAAGACATCTACCGAAGCAGAGGCAAAAGAGACCGAAAGCGATGATGATGATGGACCCCCACCGGAACCTTCGGAAGCAGAGATTGCGTCAAATATGGACGTTCAGTTTGAGGGAGTCCTGCCCAACAGCGATGATGAAGACGAAAACGAAAACAGCAGTAATAATCAGAGCAACAACGCATCAAACTGGAATCAGAACAACTCAAACAAACTGGTCGACCCTGATTATGGTATGTCTTCCATTGGCAATACTGTGTTCTTAGATTTATGTCCGTGCTCACTTCCATATCTGACACTTGTCAAATGTTTGCACTATCTCACGAGTAATAACTATTTGCACACCAGGTACATGAAAACTTTCTTTTTAATTTGGTTTCCTGATAAACTGACAGAAACTCTTTTGTAGACACATTAGAAAAACGGTTTGACATTCATGGCTGTTATTGCAGGAGAGTTCTCAAGCCTGGAGGACTGGGACGAAATAGCCCTCGGTAATATGCTCAGCGGCCAGGCTTTCCTCAACACCAACCGGAACAACCCAGGAGAGAACACAAACCAGAACAACGACAAAAAGGACGAGGGACAAACAGGTTAGTTGGGGGGGGGGGGTTCTTCTGACCACCACTGACTGCTTTATGCCCATAAAAGATAATTACACTACTACTAGGATGATATCGGCAGTGTAGGGCAGAGGGGTTCCAGACTTAAATAAGGTGACGTGACAAAACCTCTGTATCAGTGTAAGGGGCCTTCTATTAAGTATGTACGCATCAAGTTGGGGGGGGTCTGAGATTTTTGAAAATGTGCATATGTTCTAGTACAATTCCAATGCGTATTTTCTAACAAGGGGGGATGGGGGGTCTGAAATCTGGAAAGGCCCCTAATTGTTCTTTTTTAAGTCACAGAAGACACATTAAAGGCATATCGGCATGAACTGGTTAAGTAAGGTTAGAAATATTGCACAATTGTTAAAAGAAAAACCAAACTGTTGAAAGAAGATGGCCGAGGATTTTGTATAATTTTTCCATTTAAGTACACATTTATAACAGTTTCTCTTTACCATCTTTAGAAGAGGAGACACCCAAGCGCAAGTGCAACGTCTTCCACCGGCTGCTTGAACTGAACCGATTCACCATTCGTCCATCCTCAAAGTGGCTGAAGATGTTCGACTCATGGCTCTGCATTGTGGGCTTCATTTCTGTCTGGGCAATAACCTACCAGGTAAGTTAGTGTTAGGGTTATGAACTTTACAGAAGGTATGCATAAGAGTGTATTGAGCAGAACGCTTGCATGCTTCCCATATTTCTGAGATTCTTTGTCTTCAATGAGCAGTTCACACATTTCAGTCCTCATGATCTTTGTTCGCATGTATCTTCTGAGCATAGGTGTCGGTTCCCTTTAGTTTAAAATAGGGATACCCCGTTTGCTTGGTCATCTAAAAGGGAGTCATTACTAAAAGCACATGCATCTGTGAAAGGGCCTGGCTAAACAGTGGTTTGAGGATCAAGATCACATTTCAATGTACATATTAAAAAGTACACTGTCTAAAGAAACACATTAGGTATTTAGGTATTTATCTAAAGCTTACAAAATATAGAAATGTCTGTACTTTTTTTGATTATCTGTATTACATCTCATCTTTTTCTGTAGGCTACGTATCAGGATCACCACCTGGTTCTCGTCATTGTCAACTACATCTTGGACGTGTTCTTCTTTGTCAAGGTAACATTTACATCCAGCTTGAATGCTTTGAACTGGTTTGCAAAATTACCAGTGAGGTGGCAAAACGTTTTGAATCTAATGCACTGCAGTGACAAAGAGAATGAAGTAATAAATTCCAATACAGAACCGAAAGGAATACTCAAAAAAAATTGGAATGACCTGATTGACTGATATTATCAGTCCGATTTGTGTCCATCTATCAAAACTGTAAACACACTGGTTTTCAGATCTACCTGTGCTTCCACACGAGTTTCTATGACCACTACGGTGACCTGACGGATGATTTTGAAGCTGTCTACAAAAACTACCTCAAACGCGTTAGTAGACCTCGTTGTCCTAGATACTTATTCACAATGGTTAACATTTAAACTGAAGTATTGGAGTATGTAGTTAGGTCATATCGTATGCAACTTAAATATAAAAAAAAACGCGTTTGTAGACCTCGTTGTCCAAGATACTTATTCACAATGGTTAACATTTAAACTGGAGTATGTAGTTAGGTCATATCGTATGCAACTTAATTAATTTTGTTTAAAAAAAAAACACTTACAAGGTGCGGTTTTAGCGAGCCAAATAAAGTTAGTTTGTGGTCACATATCGTCTCATTTGCAATATGAAAGGGTTATGATTTCTCTTTTCATTTCAGCCTATGGGTTTCACCCTTGATTTCGTCACTGCCTTCCCAATAGACATATTCGCTCTGGCAGCTCCTTCAGGAGACAAAATGATGGTTCTGTCGTATTTACGAATTCTCCATTGCCTGCGTATCATCCGTGTGTCGGACTTCTTCTCCAACTGGGAGAAAGGCTTAAATATAAAGTAAGTGGATATCACAGTTGATAAAGTATCATCAATAGAAAAATTAAGAAATTAAAATTGTACGGAAAATATTCAATGAAATTGATTGATTTTACTATTTTTGCAGTCTTCCACATTTGTGACAAGTTAGCAAATGACATTATGTTGAGAACGTTTAATGGAATGTTAGTTTGACGTTTGGCTCCTCTGAGAATCCGTCAATCGGCAACCGTGCTTAATGAAATGTTTGTCGATGTCTATCTTCAGCATGTTGGCCGCCCGCCTTAGCAAGTTTTTCGTGATCCTAGTACTGCTTATTCACTTCTTGAGCTGTATCTGGTATACCCTGGCCTGCCCACTCGCAGAATGTGCCACCTCTGACACTTGGGTGCAAAATAAAGGTTCTTTTCTACCAAGCGTTAAGAATAAGACATCAGTTTGCAGATTATGAATACTTTTTTAAGCGTTGAATGATTTAAAGGTTCATTTGTATTTTCTGATGTTCTTTAGTAAGTTTGAAAGTATTAGAAGCTTTCGGTTTGTAAATACATTTGAAAAATAGATAATATATTAACATTGAAGGGGACTGGGTACCTGTTCAAGTACCGCATGAATTGTGCAGAAGATTGTAAACAGCTTTGCTCAAAATTCAATCATTTTCATCAGTTATTGCGATAAAAAACGAACCTTGGTAGAAGACATTTTTTATCCTCTACTTTGAACATTTCTAGAATAAAGCAATCCAATAAATTACAAGGCATGTTTTTTTTTCGGAAAAATTAGACGATGCTTTGAGATTCTTTCTAAGAGAGTGTAGAAAAGACCAATAGAAAATGGATATTTATTTCCGACCAACCCTTTAAAGGAAAATGTGATATTTTTTATAACAGTCTCATTTATTTTAGTTGGAGTTATGGACAGTCCAATGGAGTCGTACTGTGTCTGCTACTATTGGACGGTTGCGACGATGACATCTACGGGGTATGGTGATATCTATGCCACCAATGTTAAAGAAATGAGTAAGTTGGTGCATGTTTAATTTACGTTTCAGTTCATATTATGTGTTCAGAATATCAGTTACAGCATACATGGGTAGTATTTAAAGCATCGATTTCTTAGCTAGTTTAGTCTGGAATGAATTATCATTTGGTAAATGAAAAAAAAAAAATGAAGAGCGAAAACTGATTTCATTTCAGTCTATGCTGCAATAGTAATGGTGGTTGGGAAACTGATGTTTGGTTTCATCCTCGGAAACATTGCCTCCACTCTATCTAATGAGGAAATCCAAAAGGTCCAATACCAGGGGCAACTCCAAGTTATCAAGGTGGGCAATTTCTTTCAATATTTTCTCAATTAGTTTAGGACTGTTCGTTGTTGACCTCAAAATAACTTAATCACAGGCCTAAAAGCAGGAGCTTTGGAAGATGTTTTATATTTTTCACTATAAAATCATCCTTTGGTTGCTCTATAATGTGTTGTCCGGATCTCGTAGTATTTGAATTTGTACCGTCGATGTTTTGACTTTAAAAAAAGAAAAGGTAATAGCACATTGGTAGGGTAAGAGCTGTACAGTGAGCTAGACAATCACGCATTTGTGTAGAAAAAACACCACATTTAAACCGAACTTTTACATAGAAGAGATCAAGCTACAAATATAGGAGAGTAACTGAAAAATCAATACAAAAATCGGTATCAATTGTTAATATGCATGTGTTTCTACTTGCAGGAGACGATGTTGAGTCAGAAGGTGCCGATGGACATAGAGGACCAGGTGGTGGAGTACATGGTCCACCTGTGGCACAGGAACAAGGGCGTCGACCGGTGGAGTCTCTTTAAGGACGCCCCAGACTGTTTACAGGCCGAGCTCTACCTAAAGATTGCGTCAAAGATGTTTGAAGCAGTGAGTATTTTTGCGTTAATTTTCCTGATATTTATTGAACAATGACGATAGCAACATAAACAGCCGCATTCATATAGGCTCACGGAAAGATAAACTTTGATATTGTTGCTAACGTTTTCTTTAGGTTGAAACGTTTACACTTAATATCCCTGATATTTTCATCTCAACTAGGTACCTCTATTAGAGGGTGCGGATGAGAGTTTCCTTCGTTCTCTGGCACTGAGCGTGCAGCAAAATGTCTACATTCCCGGGAACTACATAATGCGGAAAGGTGACGTTGGGCAGGAAGTATACTATGTCCATAAAGGCAAGGTGGGTATATCATAACTTGGTTGACAATTATCACAAGATCAGAATATTCATTTACGTATAGGCAATGGGAAGCTTGGGTTTGGAATAACTATAGCCTTAATCTCTTGTTCTGTTCTCCTGCCGCATTAAGAGAACGCAGATTAGTAGATGTTTCCGCCAATATTTCTATCATCACTTAAGAGATCAATTGCTGGTGACATAATCGTACTGTATAATGGTAATACGCTGTCCAATTAAAAAAAGGTGTAATACCCTATTGAAATAGGAAACCTTTCCTAATGAATTACAAATAGAATGGTGTCTTTCTGTCAAGATTATATCAGAGATTCACCTCAGATCTCTTTTGACTGACCGTGGCAGGTTGAGGTATGGGACGACGACGAGCTGCTGCAGGTGCTGAAGAAGGGGGAGATCTTCGGCGAGGTGAGCCTGCTCTGCTCCATGGCCCGCCAGGTGACGGTGGTGGCCCGCACCCACGTCGACCTGCTCGTCCTCAGCATGCAAGACCTGGAGGAGGTCATCCACAGCTACCCGTCCGTCGGCGCGCAGATCCACCACGCCGGCTACCAGCGCTTCAAGGATATCCTACCGGCCGATTATGCCAGGACCAAGTTCACATGAACAGTTTAGTTAAGTTGTGTTAGGAAGTTGTTGAGGATTAATTGTTATGTTCGCTGACGATATGGTAGAGCCAAGCCCGGGGCCAAGCAAAGGTCAAATTTTAATTCCTGTGACTAAGATTTGGAGATTGGCATGAATTAGTCGTGTGTAAAGTTTGTACATTGGATCACCTGTAACATCTACGGATAGGTATATGAAGTTTGATAAGTAAGAAATGGTGGTTTCTAATATAAGTTTAGGTATTTACTATGCTTATTCTTCCGCATGCGTTCATGAATAATGTGTTTGTAAATCAGAGAGTACTTTATTGGATTTGAAAAAATTGAACTTTAGCTAAATAAGATTTAATCAAATGCCGTACATATTTGTTGTATACATGAAATTTGAGACAAGGATCTGTATGCACATGCATTTGGAAGTCTTAGCTTTGGCACTCATTGTTAATTCATGTATCCTAGAAATAAAGAACATTTTATGAAGGCGGTGGTTTTTCCGTTCATTGATGTGTGCATATGGTTATCCATAAATAAATACAATGTCATGAGATTTTCTCTGCGGATAAACCAGTCTTACGAGCAGCTATGACTTTTATCATTTGGCTTTTCAAAACAGCTTTATAATGACCGAAATTCTTGACTCTTCCTATTCCAATAATTATTCCTTGGATTTACTTTCCATATAGGGGGTATAGACGGCGGGGTCCCATGTCCCTTGTCGAATTTTAAAAAACCGCCATGTCGCCTGGCCTTATATCCTGGTTTAGACCCATGTCCCCTGTCGATTTTAAGAATTATCCCTGTCCCCTGTCGATTTTGAGAAAAGGGCCATGTCATTTGTCACTTAATTGCCATGTCCCCTGTCGAATTTAAAAAACGTCCATGTCGCCCTGTCGAATTTAAGAAATGCCTGTGTCACCCTGTCGATTTTAAGGGTCTACACCCCCTATATACTACTTACAATTATGAGAATTTTCCATATATCAATTACACCTCTTATAAAACTGTGTTCACGTACATAGAACAGTAGACAAAGTTTGTATATACATCTTACAAGTCTGACGAATTTTCCGTATACTACTTACGAACTGATGAACTTCCCATATACTACATACATGTGGGATGAACTTTCAGTATACTACTTTAATACTAATAAATACATATAACTAACTGAGAAGGGAGTACGAGGGTGGTTATCACCCCGAGCCGTGACCCCGATATCAGCCCGAGGCCAGGGCCCGAAGGGCTGGCTGAGGGCTGATATCAGGGTCTCGGCGAGGGGTGACAACTGCCCGAGTACTCCCTTCAAGGTTGGTTATGGATTTATTATACCTTTTCTGTTAGATTTGAGCTCCCAAGGAAGGATGCACAGCAATCAGTGATGGTGGGACTGATGTTGCACATTTTTTTATGTTTTTTCATATAACTCGTTTGATATCCATCAAATCCACAAACAGTAAACAGTAAAATGTAGTGAAAAAAATTTTTCATGAATTTTAGAAAAATAAAACATTTCCGTATCACACTGCAGTGTGATACAAGGCTGGTTATTACCCAGGTTTGTATCACCCTGTGTTAAACTCTTAACTACTAACCTTGTATCACCCTAAGGTATAATAAGAACTGATAACTTCCCATATACTACTTACAAGTGGGACAAACTTTCAGTATACTACTGACGAAATTTTCATATACTACTTACAAGGCTGGCAAACTTTCCGTATACTACAGGATATCAGGAAGAGAGGGATCAGCATATTTTCTAAGTACTGCAACTGCGTCAGAGATTCCACTTTCATTCTTAATACTGACTTCCGTAATTTTTTTCCGCAAAATATCTAGTCTCTTATTTGCACAAGAACATTATTTTTGTACTTGATGTCATTTTTAGAAGTCAGGGGTCAAGAGTTGCATGAAAGAATATAACAAGCGGGGGAGGGAGTCAAAAAATTATCAAAAATAGCATGAAGTCATGTTCTCTGTGTTGTAGGCCTGTACGGAATTTCAGAGAAAGTACGGTCATTCAATATCACTATCGTCTTTTCCTTTGGCTTCGCTGTCCTATTTTTTCTTTTAGCTTTGGCCAAAGTTTGGTGCCGTCCATAAATGAACACTCCCCCCGCCCCTCCTGCTCTTTCGAGTCTGTCATTTTGAGGTTGAGGCCTAGGGCCCTACCCCACTCCCCGGCCGCATGACGTCATTCGACGGCCCCTTTGAAATCTTCATTAGGTTTAATATGCTTGATTACATATCAGCAAGCCAACGGAAAAAGCATGAAGCGGTCTAGCTATTGGCGAAAATATGCAAAATGCTAATTTCGTCTGCTAAGCAGACTGGAGTGTGACTCGGCAAACTTTACTTCCGCTTCCTGTAGGTCAATCTCCAAACAGAGTTTAGGTAGACATGCTAAGCAAAATCCAATGGGGCGCTCATCCTAACCTCTGCTTGGAGAGTGCTTCATGACGTAACCAAAGTGACTCGTTCCTTAGCAACGGTATCTGTTACTGGGACAGTTCACAGCGAGCTACCCGACACGACACGTCGTTTACAGCGTAAATTCGTCATAATCACTCGCTTTCACCATGTTAGGGAAAGATCCCTGGGCAATGAGGAAAGCAGTGGGAAGGGATGTGAACCCTGGAAGATGCCGGAACGGCTCGTTAAAAGATGACCGAGAAGTTTCCGATGAAGAACACATAAGAAAGCTCGGAAAACGTGGGTTGCGTTTCCCGCCGGGCCAAGTTCTTGGACAGACCACCCTAGCCAGAATACTGGTCGGAGAGATTGATCCTGAATGTGCCCTAGTGACCAACAAAAAAACCATGTTCAGCTTGGGGACAAAGTATGCAGGACACTATGGGGTAAGTCATTGACATTCATTCATTTTTTTGTTTGTTTCCGGCAAAGCAGACGCGGTCACTCACTGACTCTAAGTTAACAGTCAGTCGATCAGTCTTCCCTTCACCGGGCCTTCACCAAGGATGTAAATTTTCAGACTTTTATCGGAATACCGATTTTATGAATATCATAAAAACGTCGTGCAAATAATCATTGCCCATTGGATCGTAATCAAGAACGAGATCATACTAGTCACAGCCTCAAGCATCACTGCCTTCAGAAGTTCAGTGGACTCAGTCCCGGGCCCGGGGGACTCAGTACTATTAAACTTAGTAACTAACTAAACATCTAACAGACTAAGTAAGTCTAAGTGAGTAAATGCAGGGGCGGTTCCAGGAATTTTTTAGGGGGGGGGGGGGGCCAAGATTTGAAATTTTTTGTAAGTAACGATATAAATAGTGTAAGTTTGGACGGCGGAGCCGTCCAAGGGGAGGGTATGGGAGGGGTTCCCCCTCCCATTGCCATTGGGTAGGTACTACCAACTCAAAAATTAAAATGTCCTTTTTATCATGGGCTACGACTCATTTGAAAGAGATTGCCCTCTGAAACCTAAAACTTTTTACAGAATTATTCTATCTTGATTAGAACCAAAGAAATTCCATAAAATAACAGCAAAAAAGGGGGGTAGATTCTGTCGCATTTACCATACATTTCCTATATAGGTATTGTGACTGTTACACAGACTTATCTGGCACTAGGAAACACTTATATTTGGGGTAACTTTAGAACCAAATAAGATAAAAACATTAAAAAAAAAGTGATATAATCAGCAATAAATGAATAATATACGTTCAAGTTTTTATCCCTTTTTTCAAAAATTGCATTTTTGACAAAAATCATGTTAAGGATAGACAGCACCTCAGAGTGGCTTCATTTGCGACAAAACATATTGTGAACTAACTAATAAGCCTAGAATTACATATTATATATTAAATGAAAGGGCACATTTTTTTCTATCTTTTGGAATGGATTTTGTTATCAACATTTTAATATTTGAGGAATTATCTGCAAAAAACTAATTTTTTCACTTTTATTTTTTGAACATGGATATCTCAGTAACCACTCCATAGATTGTTATAAAATTTCTTGAGCATGTTGATAATGATCCTATGGAGGGAAGCGTGTCTCAGATTTTTTATTTAGGCCTTGGTTTTCATTTTATGACAAAAAACGGGAAGATTTTAGTCATTTTTATCAACATTATTTTCTACATTTCATAAAACAAAAAGTAAGACCTAAATTAAAATTCTGGGACACGCTTCCCTCTGAATGAATGTTATCTACATGTATAGGAAATTTCAAGCATTTATATGCAGTAGTTACTGAGATATCGTTGTTCAAAAAATAAAAGTGAAAAATACATTTTTTCAATTCCTGGTCTACTTACAAAAGCACATTTATTCACATCTAAACATAATTTATACCATTGGAGAAGATTCTACATTGGCTTTTAAAAGATATATGGCATATAATAATGCCACAAATAGTAAAGAATTAAATCCAAAACAAAGTGAATGCAATGAAATGGCCGCTGAGAGGTGTTGTCTATCCTCAACAAAGCCCAGAGGAATACTGATTGTTACCAATAACATTTCTGTACAAGGGTTATAAGAACATTTATGTAGCCTCTAAGACCACTATATCTATAAACATGTATTTGAATGCATAGCTATGGCATTTTCTGTCAGATGATCTCGAAAATTTTAAATTAATACCTAAAAATGATAGCAAACATGTAAAAATGGTCTAGGGAACTATATAGGCAGGATATTGGCGCATATAAACTGAAACCCTGCGCATCCTCTTACATATTTCATGTTTGATTATTCCTATACAGAATTTTCCAAGGAATACGTTGGTGCAGGTCATTTTCATGTTGGACACTTTGTTTTAATGGAAAAGTACATGTGAAAAATTCCCTTTTTTTGACATCCTAAAAATTCAGGAATTTTTTATTTCTGAAATATATGACCTACCCAGAATTATAGTCCTGGATTTCCTCTTTAAAATGATAGTATGTAGACTCTATGGTTCATTCCCTTCAGAAGTTCCTGAGATATTGTAAAATGAAATGTGCACCAAAATCAGGGCTGAAATCTCTGGTGATCAGAGGAAACAGGGCTAAAAGTGTCCAGAATGTACACCCTGCGCGGTGGTAGTACCTACATTGGGGGGGTATGGGGGGGCCACCCCAAGGAAAATTTTGAAAAGATAGCCTCTCATTCAAGCAATCTGAAGCATTCTGAGGTACATTGGAGAACTTGTGGGATTATGTTTTTCCCTAATATTTTTTATTTAGATATCAATTATTCCAGGGAATTTTGTTGTACATGGGGGGATAACCTATGAGGACATTTAGGAAAAATAGCCTCTCAATCATGCAATCTGAGGAATTTTGGAGATCTTGGGGGATTATGTTTTTCCCTCATATTTTTTATTTAGGTATCAATTATTCCAGGGAATTTTGTTGAACATGGGGATAACCTATGAGGACATTTAGGAAATATAGCCTCTCAATCATGCAATCTGAGGCATTCTGAGGTATTTTGGAGATCTTGGGGGATTAAGTTTTTCCCTAGTATTTTTTATTTAGGTATCAATTATTCCAGGGAATTTTGTTGTACATGGGGATAACCTCTCAATCACGCAATCTGAGGCAAGCTGAAGTACTTATATGAAATTAAGGGATGCCATTTTCTGTCCTAATATTTTCAATTTGCATATCCATTCTTCCAGAGAATGATAGTGTTTAGGGCCAATGTGGGAGTGTATATATGTGGCAAAGGAGGGTATGAGAGGGATTCACCTTCCTGCTGGGGGCGTGGGAGGGGTTCCCCCTCCCATTTGGGTGGGGGGTATGGGGGGCCACCCCCAGAAAACTTTTGAAAAGTGAACTTCTCATTCATGCAATCTGAGTCATTTTTAGGTGATCATGTGACTTATTAAGGGGAAGGTGGTACAGGGTTAGAACTGTCAACAGGAAAGAAAAGGCTGGAAGGGGAAGCAAAGGGTTTGGAAAGAAAGCAAGGGGCTAAGAGGGGAAGCACATGGCAGGGAGGGGAAATACAGGGCCAGGAGGAGGAGGGCAGGGCCGGGAGGGGAAGGACAGGGCCGGGAGGGGAAGCACAGAGCCTGGAGGGGAAGCATAGGGCCGGGAGGGGAAGGACAGGGCTGGGAGGGGAAGGACAAGGCCGGGAGGGGAAGGACAGGGCCGGGAGGGGAAGCATAGGGCTGGGTGGAGAAGCACAGGGCCGGCTGGCGAGGTTCCTTAACCCTTTGACGCCATGTATACTAATGAATTGTAGCATTTGACGCCATTTGAGTGCCTAAAATTTCCTTTAAGGACGCCAGGGGTAATTGGTAGATATGATATTAGGAGGTTAAGCAAACCCAACGCATCACATAACGTAAACGTAACTTATCCAGAGATGCCAGTAGGGATCATGATAACAACCGGAAATTTAATGAAGTTAGAATTAACATGAAAATCAAAGCATATCCTTTTCTATATATCATCAATGTAAGATATGTTGTTTCTCTCTCTATGTTAAAAATAGGGAACACATTTTATCAAATGATATTAAAAGAACCCCTCCACTTCTCCACCCCTGCAAAAAGCGATTATCACCCTACTAAGATTACAGAGTCCCCTGGTCTGTGACAGTGATGGAAAACACATGTTACCACAACTCCCATACCCCTGCCCAGCGCTAAGGCCGGCAATGGTGAAGGTATGGGGGAAAACCGGAGGGCCAGGGCCGGAAAAGCCGGTAGAGGCTAGTTCCTAAAGGAGATGAAATATGCTATATTTGCTTAGAAATGGGGATGGGGCAGGTCACAGGTAAAGCAATAGGCCTATTTCATATTAGGAACATATCATTTAACTTCAGAATGATGAAATATGTGGGCCTAAATATCATGTACAAAATATAATTGAAATGGCCTATTTAAAAAGAAAAAAATATCTAGATATTCCAACACTGGATTTCCGTCAAAAGACGGAAAACTGGCATCTCTGCTTATCTCTTATTTATGTTATTATGATATAATCATGAAATGTTTCATCGTGAATTTATCATTATTGACTGGTAATTTTAAGATATCAATTCAAATTTCTTAACCCTTTTAGATATAGTTCTACTGAAAGCTTCAAAGTTTAGAGATACATTGACGTATTGAGATACGTCGGTGTTGCTTAACCCAGTCTTTGTGAAAACCACTTCAAAACGTCGGACATCATGTCCGACGTTTTCCATCTTTCTGTCGGACATTAAGCTACATTGTCAGACATTTTTTACAGAGGTTACCTATGACATTGTACATTGGACGATTGGTCAATATATTTTAGTACTATAATTGAAAATATTATAAGCTGTAAAACGTGGGTATGTTCTGCAAAAGTGCCGGACAAAAAGTCCAACGTTTTTAGCTCAATGGTCGGACATAGGGTGCAAAACGTCGGACATGTCCAGCATTTTGAGGGTTTTCACAAACACTGCTTAACCTCACTAGTGATACGTTATGTTACCTGATAAAAGAATATACTTCTCGAAAATAACAAAAATCACAAAGCAAACCTACATGCATATTTTTCCCATGTAGAAAAAACTAAATTAATTAATTTTGCAATTTATCTAGGTTTTTTTTGAGGATTTTGAAGAATTTTACAAGTGTTGCATTTGTGCAACCGGCGTCTTTACTGTGGTGTTGCATTTATGCAACTGGCGTCAAGAGCATGGTGATGCATTTATGCAACTGGCGTCATGAAAGTGTTAAGTGGTGTACTAATGGCTTAGTACTTTTAATATATTGTCATGTTATATAATCCAACAAGGATCAGGCTTAGCAAGTCTACTTCTAGTCTACTCTTAGAAAGAAATATCTTGCGCTCCTAGCGCCACCTGTTAACCAGTATAAAAGGTGTTGCAAAGTGGGGAGCAGGGAGTTTTAGTGAGAATGTCAGCTAAGTAAGTTTAGCCAAGGAGTTATACTTGGAGTAAGTACATCGGCTCCGTGTAACAGACTGGAGTTTACCAATACCCATTACCTCGGACATAGGATTGTGATGGAGCTGAGTACTAGAATGGTCTAGAAGGTGTTGGAGCAACTCGTGTTCTAAATGTGGTTGATTGCTGATAGGAGATGGGAGGTGGACTGATGAAGACTTATACATGGTGGCTTTGACTCGGGATGAGATGTTTATTGAATAAAAACCCTTTCATATTAAGAAGCTCCCTCATCGTTCATTTCTTTTGAACTATTGGGAAGTGAACGGACAAACTTTAAGCGCAGTCTGAATTACTCAGGCATTCTGGAAAAACAACTCATGAAGACTTGGATATACACGAACCTTACGCAGTCTTAAATCAAACATTAACAATAGTTCATTTGGTGGAGAACCCGGGTAAATTAGAAATAATTAAAATTAATAAAAAAGACGTGCGGCTTCAGAGTTGACCGCCGTCGAGAGAAAAAAAAAAAAATGAAATACTAGTCTTGACCGCCGTCGTGGCGCTAAAAAGTAACTGGGTCTCCGCTCAACAGTTGAGCTGAAGAAGGGGGACACGGTCTACTAATTCCCTAACGAACGGCTGCAAAAAACTTAGTTGACACCCAGAGCTAATAGTCTACCCAATCTATTAGAAAGAAACTAAAATTCTAAGGTTGTCTTTAGTACTAACACATTCCTGCCCCGCGTGCGCATAGTTAGGATAAGCTGGGGGCGGAGTTTTTTCAGGAGTAGTCTTGACTCTCCACAAGAAAAACGGGCATAGACCTGAACAAAGGACGGGTTTAACCTTGTACTGTACTTCGGTAAAGGCCCGACTTACTAGGTGCTGTCTGGAAGTGAGTGATCTAAGGAGATGCATTTACACATCTCTATAATTTAAAGGGGGTGTAGGCTGCATATTAAAAAAAAAAAAAAAATATATGCAGTCTGCTCCCAATTATAACAATGGGAAACTCGGTGCTGCCCATTCTGGTCCTATGAGTGGGAAGGTACCGACAAACCACGTGTAACTAATGAGGACCGGGAATCAGATCAGAAATGAACCTGAATCTGAGACCCGATCCTCTAGTGATAACTAATGAGGAACGAATAATCTCAACCTCCTTTGTACAGTTAGTACTTAATGTCCTTTAATGACATTTATACCTTACGGAATGAAACGCTACCCCCACCGCTTGTCATGTTGGTTTTCCCCATGTGATGTAAAGTATAGGGTAGACAGTAGGGTGTTACTGTTAACATAGGTATAATATCTATTCAGTGAACCGTTTGGAGTTAGGGGCGCACCTGTTTGTCTCGTTAAAAGGGCGCCACTACCCAATATAAAGTGGAACTCGGTCTTCAAACCCCAGATTGAACATAGGGGGTGAGCGCCGAGCTACCACCTGTAACTAACAAGGAAGGGAAGGACTTTGTCTTAATATGACCATTCAATGAGAACAAACTCTGGTTGAAGTTGCACTTCACAAAAATGAAGTCGGTTATGACGGAACAGCTATCACCCTTGGGGGGGTGTTAATTTGTTTACATATAAACCCTTGGAGTGTATTGGAAAATTATTCTAACACAATGTACAGAAAGTGTGTTGTCAATAGTATTGACTCTTGGAAAACCAAAATAGATTCTTAAGTAAATCACCAAAGACCCAGTTCCTATCATTATTCTTATCTCCTCATGTGGTCTGTAAGAGAGTCCAAGCGGATGAGTTTTGCCTCACATTTCGGACACTCATGAGATCCTGAAAATGCACATTTTCATGGCAACTGAGCCCAGAACAATGTGTGTAACCGTTCCCACATAACGCGCAGAGATATCACTGTTTGAGATGTTTAGTAATCTTTGCTGCGGATTTTGGTGCCTTTCTAGTTTTTCTTTAACAAGAACACCATTCCTTTCTTGCCAACGACAAACATCGAGTCTCCGTCTGGGAGCTCATTCTGTGTCTTGGAAGCTTCGCTTCGGTCTCCTTGCAGTAGTATTGTCTCCTCTTTGGGACGACCTGCACAATAATACTCACTATAAAACTTATTCTAACACAACGACACTGATGAAGTCTTAGTGTTGGACTAAACATTGTCTATCATCCTTATTCTAATACCATGGTACAGACTGTCTTGGTACTACACCCCAGAGCGGGCCAGTGTTGTGGCCTTTTGCTACACCTTTCCTAACTTACCTTGGAGTCGCCAACAGCTCGTTGGACGGCTCCACCTGTGGTGTCGCCTCACGTGGCCGACACGTCAACATGTCCATTACCCTGTAAGGGGAACAACTCATCAAAGAATTCTGCCACAGCCAATCTGATGCTGGGCAATCCGGACTAAAGTACTTGGTCACCTATAATTACTCTAAACTGACCAGGGTGAACACCCTACGAAGCGATGATTCCCTTAGGGGAAAGAAAGGGCCTGCAGGGGAACTATGGCTCTTTCCTCCTTTTCTCCCCCTTCCTCCCTTTCCTTTTCCTTTTCCTTTTTTTTTTTTTTTGGAGGGGGAGGGGGGGGGGCCAAGGCCCGTCCGCAGCCACCACCACCCCCCCCCCCAAAATCCGCCACTGAAATGACTGGTAGTACTATCATTGCCAATTTAGCTCACATGTTAGTTTGTAACATTTCAATGTTACAAACTAACATGTGAGCTAAGTTGACATTGAAAATAGTCAGTGCACATGGGTACAAAATTGTCAGCAAGCATGGGCACACATCAACGTCATGGAAAATAGTGCACATGGGTATAAAAATAGTCAGTGAGCATGGGCACACATCCATGTCATTGGAAATAGTCAGTGCACATGGGTACAAAATAGTCAGCAAGCATGGGCACACATCCACGTCATCGAAAATAGTCAGTGCACATGGGTACAAAATAGTCAGCAAGCATGGGCACACATCCACGTCATGGAAAATAAATTTAACCCTTGGCAACAGCCATCACCTTGGAGACTGGATGAGCACCAATCAAAGACTGGATCCCCTGATCCAGGCACTTCAAGCGGTAGCATTGATTTTGCAACACGACCTAGCCACGCCTCACACACGTCATGGAAAATAGTGCACATGGGTATAAAAATAGTCAGTGAGCATGGGCACACATCCACGTCATTGAAAATAGTGCACAGTGTCAAAAAATTGGAAATTTTGAGAAGGCTTTTTCAGTAAAAACAAATTATCCAACATGAAAATGGACTGTACCAATGTGTTCTTTGGAAAATTCTGTATAAAAATGACAAAACTTTGATTATGTAAGAGGATGTGCAGCCCCTCATACTAAATGCGCTAGTTTTTGCCCTCTAATTTCAAATATTAAACAAGTAAAGGATCCTTGGGTCACTGATGAAATTTTACAATTAATATTTTTTAAAGATCAACTCTATAAACTAGCCAGAGAATCAAATTCTGAAGATGCCTGGACTAGAGCTAAGCATGAAAAAAATAGATTGAAAAATGTTATACGTACGGCTAAAAGTGAGTATATTCATGATCAAATTGAATTAAACAAAAACAATGGTAAAAAGTTTTGGAAAACTATCAAGTCAGTAATACCTGATAGTACTAACCAATCCGACCTATTATACCTTGTTGATCAAGACTCAGAGATACCCATTAGAGATGAACAAATTCCAAATTACATAAATGACTTTTTTGTAACAATTGGTTCTAATTTAGCAAATAAATTTCCCACCCCATTCCATTTACTTGGACCTAATATTGAACCTATTTTTGTTTTTATTCCCTGTACAGAGGCAGAAGTGATGACTGAAATAGAGCACATTCAACTATCTAAGAGTTCTGCTATTCCTGAACTGCCCACAAAAATCTTAAAAGATACATTTATAATATTAACTACACAAATGACTTTTTTGTACAACCAATGTATCTTATTACATATCTTTCCTGATAAATGGAAAATAGCTACCGTTACACCATTACGCAAAGAAGGTAACAAGCACGATGTTAACAACTTGCGTCCAATATCTTTACTACCACTTCCTGGAAAAATTTTAGAAAAATTACTACATAAACGACTATATGCATATATTGAAAAGAATAATTTTATTTATAAATATCAAGGGGGCTTTAGAAAAGATCACTCGACTGTACAAACTATATCCTACCTAACAGATTTTATTGCAGAATCTATTGATAATAAAGCTATTACTCAATGCATATTTATAGATTTTAAAAAGGCATTTGATGCTATTAACCATCAAATTTTATTAAAAAATTACCAACATTTGGATTATCTACTAACTCAATAGCGCTCATAAAAAAATATTTGGAAAATAGGAAACAACTTACAATAGCAAATAATATCAAATCTAACATACGGGTTTTAAGTCATGGTGTTCCCCAAGGCTCTGTTCTCGGCCCACTGCTCTTTCTGCTCTATATCAATGATTTATATATACACATTAAACACTCCAATGTATATCTTTTTGCAGATGACACTGTACTCAGTACAAGTCATAATAATGTAAACATATGCTCAAAAGTACTCCAGTCTGATTTGAATAACCTAACTACCTGGTGCATAAACAACCATGTTACTATTAATGTCAAGAAAACCAAAAATATGTTTTTTGGTAGTAGACAGCGTCTCAGAGGCCTTGGTGATGATCTGCCAATTGTGTCTATACATAGTACTGAGTTGGTAAATACACGCTCATACAAATATTTAGGTATGACACTGGATTCCAGTTTAACTTACAATCAACACACAGATAACTTGATTAAAACCCTGAATTATAAAATGTCGATTTTTTACAAAATACGTTATATGATACCAAGTGCAACTCGCTATATAATTTATAAGTCATATATCTTACCACATATTGATTATGGTGATATTTGTTATCATGGAGTCAATAAATCCAAAACTCAAGTTATTCAAAACAAACAAACCAAATTCCTTAGACTCTGTTCGAATAATTATAGAATCAAAGATGAGACACAAATTCATAGTGCTGCAAAATTAAATCTATTGGAAGATAGAATGACTTGCCATATGCTTAGTATTATGTATGAGCGCAAATGTAAAGGTGAAAATCTAGATCAACGTGATCTACCCACCAGAGCCTATCAGGGTGCTATGTTTGAGATTAAAATCCCAACTACTACTACCTATCAACTTAGTGTTGCTTATCGGGGTTCAAGCATTTGGAATGCATTACCGGCTGATGAGAGAAACATTCAGACGTTATCGTGTTTTAATTATACACAAAAAATTAAGATGCGCAGTAAACTCATATTAAACTAAGCATTATTTTGTTGTATTCATTAGAAATCTCCCTCATGTACTTGTACAACTGTATTAAATATCATATGTCCATACTTTTCCATCATAACTAACCTACATATGTATTCATCTCATCGAACATATACCACTCGACAAATTATAAATACTGGCTGGGTCAATCTTGAAAACCAGTCTTATTAGACTGAAGCATACCCAGGATAAAAACTTCTGAAATAAAAAAAAAAAAAAAAAAAGCTTTAAAGCAAGCCGACCTATTCTCTTCTTGGGTAGGTACTTCTGAGATCGGTGACGGAAAAACGCGTTATGCCCAGCGCGGCAATGTCCCAATGCTATTCCTATGGAGGGTAAACTGCGCGTTATGCCTGTAACGCGGCAATTCTGCCAATGCTATTTCAATGGTGACCGTGTCCCATCGCACGGCTGCTGCGCGTTAGGCCTGTAACGCGGCAAAGTGACGATGTCCCAAATCGATTCTGAGCTAAAATAACCATATTTTGGGGCTTATTTGAGCTTACATCGCAGAGATTTGGATATATAGCAGGGTTCTCCCTAGGCCTGCGGGATGCGGGATTCCCGCATAAGGAATTTAATTTCCGCATTAGGATGACTTAGAGGGGCAGGGTTCCCACGCAGGTCTTAAAATGTCTTAAAAGGTCTTAAATTGATTTTCTCAAATTTAAGGCCTTATAAAGGTCTTAAATTTGACAGTTTTGAGGCTAGAGGTCTTAAAAAGGTCTTAAATTGATTTTTTTGAGAAGTTAAAATGAAGTAACCATGAAAATTCCAAATCTCACTTTCAAATGAGTACACTTACTTGAAATTCAAATCATATGATCTATTCTGAAATTGTTCTTTACATGCAGTCGATAGCAGTTGATAGGTCTTAATCTTTCTGAATCTTGGTCTTAAATTGGTCTTAAAAAGGTCTTAAATTGATTTTCAAAAATGTGTGGGAACCCTGAGGGGGCTATTCCCGCATTAAGTTCACAGAAATTTCATAAGAAATAGTCATCAGCACCCACAAGTTCCCAAAAATGCCCCCCTAAGGATGTGCAAAATGGGGCTTTTGATACTTAGAATTTTTTTCTAGGAAGAACCCTGATATAGAATACAAAAAAATCGTTTAAATCGTCCGAAATCGTTATATGACCAAATAAAACCAGAAATCCGTGCAGCGTTACCGGGCGTGAAGCCTTCAAATGCCGCGTTATGTTTGTATAATTATTTTAGGCCTTATTACCCCTACCAAAATGAAAGTGATGTAGATATCTATGTTCTCCTATACCTCAGGGTCCTATTTATCATACAGTTTGATCTTTTTTGGCCTGGAAACGCTTGCAATGATATTTCACAGATGGTATGAAAAAATGACTGGACTCAGATAGGCCTAAGCCCCCTCCGACACTGTCAATGTATTATGGCAGCTCCGAAAGCAATTATTTATGATCAAAAGATTAAATTATTTGTTGTCACTATAGTGTCATTTTTTCTTACCTACCATCAAAATATTCAATCTGAACTTTAACATGTCTAGGCCTAAGTCACTGTCAGTGTCTGAATCATTCCCGTTCAATGTTAAAACATAGGCGTCACACTGTCAATAAGTTCTCCGGTGCTGTCAGTGTCACACAGATTTAAGATTTAAATGATTCAAAGAATTTTGTGAAATTGTCACTATAGTGTCATTTTTTTCAGACCTACCATCAAAATATCTGAATTATTAATATCATAAAGATTAAAATGGGCCGACCTATCACTATCAAAATGCTTTTGCTTTTGATAGTAACTTAGGTCATATGTCGTTTGGTCTTGTTTTTTTCAAGGATTGTGTACTTTTTGTCTGCAGACGGCTGTCAAGATCATAGAGAGATTTTATTCTAACCTGAAGTCACTAAAGAGTGACCTGGACGATGACATGAAGCAAGCAAAGCGTCTTAAACTCCACAAACATGTTGTAAGTATTAGTATAGGTCTAGTACAGTATTAAAAGATATTAGACTGGGCCAATGTAGATTTCTTTTTTACTGTGTTTTTTTTCTCCTGTGATAATAATTAAACCCTGATTTTAAGGTCCTCAATAGATTGGCAATTTTGATTTGACGGTCAGTTATCTCTTTGATTTTCAAGATAAAGATAGATTACCCTAATGAGGAGGAATCTGAGTGATCAGTAATTTACCCTTTGGTCTGTCTAGTAGTCTACGTCTTTAATAGCATCAGTTATATCATTTCGATATACTCCTATTCCCTTCACTATGCCAGCTTTTGAAAGAAGTTAATCTTTGTGTGAAATTTTGATATAAAACCTTAGATGATGTTTTCACCTTTTTGTTTCCTAGGCCTTGTTGTATGGTTTCTCCCACGTTGAGCGGTCCTCATACACGTACATCTATACTGAACACCCGATGGGCGTTAACCTGGCATCATACATGGCCTCGAAAGATCACGATGCGAAATCTGCACAGAAGATATTTCTCCAGATTACTGAAACGGTGAAGTACGCACACGGCCGCGGCGTTATCCATCGGTGGGTTCTGATTGTGATTTGTTGTACCCTCAAATAGGTTGATATATCTTTGCACAAACTCATATCTCAATAATATACTTCCCCCAGAGAATATATTATGCGTGTTTTATCGGCTGATCTGTAGTTTTAGGTGATATTACACAATTAATGACCAATTTCACCTTTATGATAAGAAGATCAACATGAGAATGAATCCATGGAACGATACTTATGTCGACTAGAAATGTCTGTTTTTACCTTTCAAATTGTTCTCCCTTTGTTCGCAGGGATTTGACACCTTTCGCAATTATTGTGGATGACACTGGGCAAATCAAAATCAAAGGTAATTTCTTCGGTCATCTTCTCCTATATTCACTCATTGAATATGAATTTGTGTATCCTAGATATGATTAAAATAT
This sequence comes from Lepidonotus clava, assembly GCA_936440205.1. NCBI lineage: Eukaryota > Metazoa > Annelida > Polychaeta > Phyllodocida > Polynoidae > Lepidonotus > Lepidonotus clava. Next base: position 39,253,128 of record OW387141.1, read on the forward strand.
AAAAGCAATTTGTAGTAATTGTATATATCTAAAGAAACAAGAAAACATATTTTATATAACTATGAAAATGCACTAGAAAATGTAATGGCTTGATCTTTTATAAGTTATACGTATTTAACATCATTTATTTTACCAAAGCCGTTTAACTTATGTTTTTGTTTTTAAACTTGAAAAAAAACAAACAGTGAAGCAAAGATAGGAAGGTATGCAGCTTTATCTACTCATTCCTTTTTCTTTAAGAGTCTCCCTGCACTCCATAATATGATTTTTGTTTTAAGTTCGTGAATATTTCCTTAATTTGCATGTATTAGCCCTTTTCTATCTCATAGTTATTAAGTTCTTTATGTTGCACATTCCAACATGTTTACACATTGATAACACATTAACAACCCACAGCGTGAACCACTTTGCCTTATCACCAGTCTCTCTTCCATAAATATTAGTTGAAATGCATATTGTAATGTGTGCCACTTGTATGGTCATCCTGAAACTATATAAGGCCTAAAAGAAAAAATTGCTGTGTTCAGGTAACCCGACCAACCCTAATATTTTGGCCCTACCCTAACTTTTTTTTGAAGTTTTTTTTCCAAAAAATTATTAAAATCAATAAAAATGACTCCAAGGGACAGGAAAGGCTTTTATGTGATCAAGAGATGTATTTTAGATGTTTCACATTGATGTGGAGGGTGTCTGGAGTGGTTTCTGGATTTTCAAGAATGCCTGAGACCATCTGTGTCAATTAAAAAAAAATTGTAAACAAAAAAATTAAATCGACCTACCTACCCTAATTTTTCTGACCCATGTTACCTGAACACAACAATTTTTTTTTGTTTGGCCTAATATATCCTGATTGACGCTGTACCTGTGCGAAAACGTTTTACATCATCTCAAAGGAAAAACCACTAAATTTTAACTTACAAAGTATACTCTACCCATAATCCCGACTACTCGCGTATCAAAGAAGTTCAGTTCTTTTTTTTCTTTTTTCAAGTTTTTAGTACAATTTTGATAAAGTCTCTGCAAAAAAAGGAAAAAACACACAAAAAACATTATTATTCGCATTGTAACATTACATATATATATATGCCTATCTGTATCATTTGACAGAAATGAGAACTTACATCCCTAGTAGACATAGGCACCTGAGAAAAACATTGATAACTCTAACTCTAAATTCTGAGTATAACTGATTGTGTTTGAAAATAATTCTTACCTGTTTGCTTTCATTTAGACTTTGCCTTGTCTCCAATGCTGAGCGAAGTGCCCAAGTGGCTGCAGCGTGACAGCACCAAGTGGACCTACATGGCTCCAGAGGTCATCAGGTCTCGTATATACGAGGGCAGGGAAGCTGACATCTACAGCATGTAAGTTTAATCACTAGGTCTTTATACCGTAGGCTGTTGTCTTGATATATTATATGAAAGCTGAACTGAATTTCCCACATTTCATTTTACAATAAGGGCCATTGAACCTCTTGTGCTGTTTTCCTTTAGCGAAATAAAAGAGAGCGAAGAGAGGCGTTATAGATATAATTGACACATAGTGCACTTTGCAAATCTTGATCTACATTCCCTCTGTTTCATACGAATAAGGGGACATGCTAAAGAACTTGGAACTAAAATAGTATACTTGTGTCATAATTCACATCTACTTCTAGCTCACACGGACTGGTGTTTTTACTGTTTAAACTAATTATATTTATAGCCAGCCTTTTTTCTTTTCTAAGGGGCGTCATTCTCTACGAGATGCTTCACGGCAAGGCGCCATACACTGGCCATAAGAGGGATATCCTCCAGAAAATCAATGACAGGAAGCTTGAATTCCGTCCAAAGCTCCCTAGAAGTAAGTATTGAACCCAAAATCATTGAAATCAAAGTTCTTTTTTAATACTATTCAGAGTTCTAATCAGAATCAGAAGAAAACGCATTTCAAAGATTACAGACTGATTTAGTCTAATCTGGAACCTTGATAATTCGTTAACCCTGGTTGAAAGATGAATTACTTCTTCCTCAAATGGCATAGTGAATATCTTTGTGCGTTAGACCACTTGAATGTATCAGAAGTAAGACTTCCTCAATTCCATCACTTCAGGTGTGAAAACGTTGATCAAAGACATGTTGGATCCGGACCCATGGAAAAGGCCGAAGATAGACGACATTCTGAATCACCCATGGACCCAGGATACTGAGAAGAAAAAGTCTTCTCAGGTATAACTGCACTAGATTGAAATTACCTATTAGATGTTTGTGGTATGACTGTTCGTTTTAATTCCATTGTTTATCACAGAAGTTCTAATAATTACCACGTATTAGGAGATGAACTTTTTAGTTATACAATGGACTATACTAGATAAATTTTAATGAAATTTAAGTCATGCCCACAGTAAAGTCTAGTAGCCTCTTGTCGAATTAACTTTTGATGTTGTGTGATTACTTCAGACTCTCCCAAAACTCCCTGCACTGATCGATGGACAGCTAGACGTGAACAAACTCTGCTGCAAGAGCAAGTCGTTCGCTTACCGCCATCTCGTGCCAGATAAAAGTAAGTGCATGTCATTCTCCGTGTGGTTTAAAATATTTTCCTTTATTTTTTAAAGTCATGTATGAATAATGATAAAGTAACTCTTGAGCTGTATGATATGCACTTGACTATGTTTCAAACAAATGCAAGGTTATTTGATTAGCACATTTACACCTATTCTGTGTTCATCTTGTAGAAAATCCACAGAAGAAAAAGGTCGACTACATTGACATGTGTAAGCCTCTTCAGACTGCTGTGACGACGAAACCAGTCAAACCCCTGAAAGCTGAGAAGAAGCCCAACCTGCCTCCTACACAGAAATCGTTTCCTCTGGTGAAAAATGTGAAACGCTTCCGTCAACCAAAAGATCCGGCTGATGTTGAAAAGGCCATGAAGAGCGTTTTGACAGTTTCTTCTATGAAGAGAAAAGAAGTGGTAGAGGAAAAGGAGGAGGATGAAAGTTCCATCTTTGGATCAGTTGGGTCAGAATCGTCCATGTCACTTGACGTGTACCCCTATGGCAGGCCACCTTCTTCAGTCTCAAGTGCACCCCAGGTAGGATTATCATATTAGATTTGTTTTATTTTTACGAGCATGAATAAGATTTAACTATGTATTTATCATCGTATGTATATGTATACATGTATGCATGCATGTAAGTAAGTATGTGTGTGTGTGTGTGTGCATGCATGCATGTATATTGATTTAAGACTTTTCATTGACCTTAATCCAATCCATATGCTTATGCATATTGATAACCCAAACCATACGCCTATGGATATGGATTGGATTATGATAAATGAAAATATTCTTTCGTTTGATATTCATTACGAGAATTATATTCATTACTTGAAAATATTTCGAACAACAAAAAATATTTCAACTAAAAGAGAAAACTTAAGGTAATTCTATTTAACTTAAGAACTCTTTTGAAAGTAAACAAATCAACTGTCACTGGTAAATTTCTGTTTTGCCTTGCCCAGAATATTAGGGAGGAGAGTCTGTGCAGCACACCTAGCGCATACACAGAGGCACTGAAAGAGAAGCTACTGGCCGACGTAAGGTTCAGTTTGATATAGAATTATGAATAACTATGTTAGATATACAATGATATGACAATGATAATTGTAGCAGATCTGTACCCATTTAGAAACGTGGTAGCTAATCTAATTCGTATATCGTAACATACCTCTAAATGGAAAACGAAATACTTTTTTTCCCTTCTTCTTCTTTTATCAAGTAAAAACAGTAACCATGATAAGTATAATAACCATTACCCTAGAGATGGTATCTAGGCATTTGGGCTGGATTGCCTATATATTTTTCTCCAAATCTTGTAAGATAGCCTACCTATAAAAACTACCTTTTTCTTCCACAGGGTGAGTTCTATGTAACTGACGAATTCATGCTATTGAAAGATGGCCCCACATGCCGTTCCGACGATGTCTATAGCATTGAGTCAGCCCCGGGCCTCCTGGAAGCACAGTTCCCTGGCCAGTATATGTGCTCACCCATCAGTCTTAGTGCAATCAGCCTGGTCACCGACCTGGATGAAGCAGAATTAGACAGTGACTTTGACTTAGAAGACTACATACCCGATCCTGATGCACCTAAGGGACCCCTCAGTTTGGACGAGGTGAGCTGGACACGCATTACTTGTCTTTTGTAGATAAGTTGGCAGTGTATGATAACAACTAAGCAGTGCGCAAATGAATAAAACTTAGTGTACACGTTTTTCACCAACTGGCTTGGTACAACGAAAATGTAATTTAAAAGAAAACGTTATTACATTTATCAGTTTGGTAATGAAGGAATATTTCCATTTTTCCAGTATTTCCTACTTTTAGTAAAAATAGAAACACTTATACACTATTATTAAAGTCTTTTAGATTGATATATAAATTATAGTCTTTCATATCTTAGAAACCTGAAGTTTGAATCCATTTTATTTTATAGCTTCCACAGCTCGGATCAGAGTATCAGCTAAAAGAGATAAGCCCATCTCCAGAGGGTATGTTTGGCTCTAAAGTCTCCGTCAAACAATCAAGCGTCTCCCTCTTAGCTTTCATGTCAGAGAAGGTAGGTCCACACACACTGTGACTATCATATCATATTAGGGAAAATACATTTTAAACCAACACTGTAGAGGTCGAAATATTGTAAAGAATACTTTGTATAATGATGTAACCCAAAAGAATATAGCACTCAGTTCTTTCTACTCTGCGTGTTTGTCTTCTTAACTTTTTTTTATTTGAAATATGTAAAAGTTCACTGTAATTTTCTCCAGGCAGGAGATGTCAATTTCGATGATGGTGAGAGTTCACGTAGCAGCAGTTCAGACTGTAGAAGCTCAGGCATCAGTGGTGCATCTAAAAGCAGCACTGGGACCAACAGCACCGAGACCGATGGCTCCTACATCAGCAGTCGATCCATCAGCGCAAGCCCGAAACGCATCCCCACTCATGTGAGGTCTGCTAATGCAGAACTTGAGACACATGGGAAGGAGGTTCTTTCTAGGTGTAGCAGCATGAGGTCAGTCATCAGCGAAATGGATTACCCAGAAAGATATGCGGTCAGCCCGAACCTTCTGAAGCGCAGCGATTCCTCCATATCATCAAACTTGTCAAAGTCCGCCAATGCAAAACTGCAAACGCATAGAAACAGCTCTGGCACCAACAGCACAGAGACCGATGTCTCCGACATCAGCAGCCGATCCATCAGCAACAGCCCAAAGAGCGTCCCCACTCGTGTGAGGTCTGCTAATGCAGAACTTGAGACGCATGGGAAGGAGGTTCTTTCTAGGTGTAGCAGCATGAAGTCAGTCATCAGCGAAATGGCCTACCCAGAAAGATATGCGGTCAGCCCGAACCTTCTGAAGCGCAGCGATTCCTCCATGTCATCAAACTTGTCAACCTTGTCGCCAGTTTCCTCTTGTAGCATTCCAGTGTATTCGAGTGTAGAGGAGCTTCCCTATGTCTACAAGGTAAGCTTGCACAGCCTTATCACTTTAGAAATTTAAAATGCAGTGGAAGTACTTGTAGGTTTCAAGGAACAATTCTCTCAAATCCTGGTTTAAGCAGTATCAGAAAGTAAACTACAATTAGCCGCCTTATCCAGAGATGACAGTTTTCCTGCTTTTTCATAATGCTAGGATACTCAGTTTATTTGAATAATATTAGGATTCTTTGGCTCATCTATTACCCAGCTTAGAGTACTCGTGTGAAGACTTATCAAAATGAAATGAGATAGAGTAAAACTTTGGGAATTGAGTGTCTGATGATTTAGTAAGCATGAATTACCATACTGTTGTTTTTTTCTTAATTATAGAATGTTATTTCTTTTTTTATTAGAATGAGAGGCAAAAGCTGTTGGACGTAGAGAATGCCACACAACAGGAGCTAGGGCAGATGATCCTGGATGAGTTCCCCGAGGACACCGGTTCATCAGGTGACGGCTGGGATAGCACAGACAGTGATCAGTCAGGACGTAAATCGGGCATCTTTAAGACTACAAAGGGCAGGATTAAGACACCGTTCCATGGAGCGGGAAACAAGAACAAGCAATCTGACGGTGGTCTGAAGGCAAAACAGGTAATTCATTCAGAGTGATATAATTATTCAGGGATGTAAGTTTTCATATTTTTGTCTGATTTTAGATTTTTTTCACTTAAACACGTTAAATAATACCTTTAAAAAGTATTTGTTTAGAGCGAGTTTTAAAGCATTTGAAGATCATATCCAGGACTCGACATTAAGGGTTTTCATTTAGCTACCCATCGGGCAGGTGAAGGCTAAATTATACCTGTCCAACCCTAAAATTCACCTGTCCATCTTTGATAGATTAATATCATAAATCTAAAACGTTATCTTCCCAATGTCGTAATCTACCAGTCCCATCTCAATTTTTACTTGCCCCGGGCAGGCGACGATGCCTAATGTCGAGCCCTGATATCAGTCAACCTCAGTCATCCTTACTAAAGCAAAATTGTCATTGAAAAGAGAAAGGACGTAATGGAGCACGTATGGCCTCAGAATTTTAACATTTAGCATCAAATACAAATTAAATCGTTTATTTGTCCATGTCCATATATTTGCAACATTGATATGAGTATCTTCCCTATTTCTTTATATAGTGCTCTCTGATGACCCCCAAGAACAATCATACTGTTGCCGCTAAATACCATTCATATGCCGAAAGAAAAGACTTACTGGGTGTTCGCCAGCATAACGAATATCCATGCGTTCCTAACTCGTCTCCACGGTCCTCTAGTAAGTATTTTCCATATTTGGGGATTAGAAACTCATCATATAATCAACTAACCAAACTTTACTTGACAATGGGGCCTACCTAACACCACAGAACCAATGCTCTGTTATTCAAGAGATGGAAAATTTGGAAAATTTGACTGATGGTTGATATTATGTAATTAGGCAAACGTCACCTACCCCAAATGAAACATTGCAATATTATATTCATGAGGTCTAACAGGGGGTTCAAATAATGAGACAGAGAACGAAAGAAACAAGTAACTGTATGAATACAAATAGGTGTGTGAATATATCATGTTTTTGAGGAGAAACAAATTTTCAATGTTTATTTTTCCTTCCAGTTTGCGAGGTCAAGATGAAGTCTAAAGATGTCGCACATCTGCCGCTTATCAAGCAGGCAACTCACAAGCATAATGTGACCCTACCCATGACTGTGCAGGCCATGAAGCTGACGGATTTGAAAGTAAGACTTTTGAATTTAATGCGTAGAAATACTGGAAAGTATTTAACTAAAGATTCATCTTGATTTACATATTACAGTAAGCATCGGAATTCATGTTCCTTTACTTTAATTGCCAATGGAAACTTTTAACATTATTTTTTTCTTTGAGCTAAATTCTATCCTTGTTGATTTTTGTTCCATGTTTATTTATCAATATAGTATGTGATAAAATGTATTCTCATATGTATATGTAGTAATAGTAAAAGATTTATATAATTATCCATGTTCTTACAGAACCCTACTCGTGAGTCAAACAGTACAACCCGCCCAATGAGAGGCCGCGAGAAGTTCAACATCCTGCCCGACCGTCCTCGGGTGAATATCACAAAGAGTAACGTCTATCACCTGGCCAAAGGTCTTCCGAGCTGCTCCGAGCAGAACAAAGGCAAGAAAGTAGGCGATGGTCCTGGCCGAGGTCCTGAGATTCTCCGAGTGTCGCCAAAGACCAACTGCAAAAAGATTGTGCTTCCTCAGCTGGTGCCTGCTGCCAAAGTCCCGATTGCAAAAAGCCGCATTCCCGCTGCTCAGATGTAAGAATCTAGATCTATTCAATATAATTACATTAGCATCAAATTTAACAATTTTATGTATCAGTTTGGTGTTTTCTACTAATATGGTTTCAAAAGTCCAATGTTAAGGTTGTTCTATTGAAGAATCAAATGTTCGATTACTAATTCACCAAATGATTAGGTAAATTGGATACTATCTATCAATATCAATTTTTACTCTGTGATTTGTCATTCAACTGAAGTCTGAATATCTAACATTTCTTTATTGTCAACTTAAGCCGATTAAGCAACTTAAGACTACTTCATTCTACATGATTTTCAAAAGCAAATCTACCATATGAAAAAATAAGATTTTCTTTTAAGGAGTTTTCAGACTTGAACTGATGAACTTGTTCTTTCTTTTAAAGTGAAGTGGTGAAGAAGCCACTAAAGACGTTGACGCTTCCACCAATTCACACAAGGTCGATCGCACCAATGGTCAAGAAGTCAACACAGAAATTGCCAAAGATTGGAGGAATTCAGACGAGCTCAACCAACTTCATTCAGAAGAATCGTGCCGCTGCAGCTTTAACACCAAAGCGAGTCCGATCAAGCCGACTTGCTTGAGATGTCACAAGCCATCCAGAAAGTATTAGCACAGACAATTGTGAATTTGATCACTCATATTGTGTATGACGTGAGAATCTCAAACGTATGTAAAACCACCTTGCCATTATAATTTGATATTTGATCCAAGATTCATTTTCAAGTGAATATCTATGAGATGTATTATATTCATCTTGATCACTAACGTGTCACCGCAATCATGGTCACAATTCACGATGTGTTACATCAGAATCATTATGTGAACATTTATTTTACCATGAATAAGTGGTTGAGATGATAGTGCACACTAACACGAAGAAATATTTGAAGTGTGGATTTAAAAAGTTGTATTCACTAATATGTTTCACCATTTGACATGTTTATTTTACCAGGGTGCTAAAAAAAATCCATATAATTATAAGTTCGTAAAAAAAAGACAACTTATGAAGAAATATTCCAACTTTTATTTCCTAGCGGCCAAGGGACTAGGAAAGTCATTTTCTTCTGTCATTTTTTTAAAATGATTTTATCTATTATTCTTTTAAAGATGCTCGGGCATCTGATGATTTCCAAAGTCTGTATCTTTTATTTATGTATAAACACAACATTTCACTTTCTTCTGTTAATTTGCGAATTTCTGCATTCTTTGTTAAACAATTTCCGTGTTCCAGAGTTCGATTATAATATGTAATGTGTTATTCAAAGAAACGTTATCATATCTTTTAATTAGTTTTAATTCCTTTTCATCATATCCAACTATTGTATTCATAATGTGTAATCTAAATTATCTTGCATACGTTTTCCCTGTCTTCTATATATTCAATAATAATTTTTCTTGTATGGGTGAATATTTGACAGCAGACAAACATGCTCATTACCAGTTCAATTATTGTTCATTATTATTACATGGAATAAAATTCCCAAAATTATTCTTTTGTTTTTGCTTATTCAGTTCAATGACAGTAGTATACAGCATGGGATTTGATCAGTCAGAGCATATCCTGCATTGTTTTGTATGTAAATGAGCTCATGAATATTAATGAGGAGAAAGTTAGATAATACTTAGATAATTAGTATACATATCCTTTGATGATTAAAGACAGTATGTTTTATCATAAAAACATGCAGTAGAAAGATTTGGGACATTTTGACAGCCTGTCATGACATTCTACTCCACAGGTGGTGTTCCTGTACACAAAGAGACACTATAAGCAATGAGATAAAATGAGAAGGTCTGTGTCTTTAATGAGTCTGTATAAAACACTTTTAAGACCAGGTGTCTCATAGTTTGCAAAAAGGTGTATAATGCAGATGGGGTGCTTCGTTGATTGTGTCATCTTTTAATAATGTCCAATCAGGTCATACAGCAAATTAATGGCCAGCTGCTCTGTAGAACATCAAAGACCAGGTGTTAACAATGCAGACAAAAGAACAATAGACAGTGGCATGTGACACACAATGGAGTCTGACAGCCTATGAATGACCAGCTGCAGCCCAGAGGGACAAAGACCAGTTGTTGACAATGCAGACAAAAGAACAATAGACAGCGGCATGTGACACACACAATGGAGTCTGACAGCCTATTAATGACCAGCTGTGGCCCAGAAGGACAAAGACCAGGTGGGGATATTGCAAAGAATCAATAGACAAAGGAGTATAATAGGGGTGGAGGAATTGCATGTTTGGGAGATTTTCAATAGGTGTTATACAATAGAATAAAGGCCAGCTGTTCTTTAACAAAGACCAGGTGTTGACAATACAGACAAAGGAACAATAGACAGCGACATGTGACACACAATGGAGTCTGATAGTCTGTGAATGACCAGCTGCAGCCCAGAAGGACAAAGACCAGGTGGGGATATTGCAGACAAAGAATCAATAGATGTAGTATCCACCAGACGGTGCCATTGCTGCTGGTGAGAGCAGGGGGGAAGCAGGGTAGTAGACTACTCTAACTAATAAAACACAAGACCACTAGTGAGCCCACTAGGTGGGGGTAGTGGCTATGGCTGCCTTAAGGGCAGGGTCAAATGGTTACTCAAGTAGAGACCAGTGCTCTTAGATGTTGACTCTATGAGTTTATTAGCGTCATAGCTACTTGTATAGGGGAGCAAGCTAAGGCACACTGGAATACATCAGGGCATGCTTGGTCACACTGGACCATGCTCGAGCACATCATGGCAAGCTTGGGCACATTAGAGCACACTGGGGCTCGGGGCATGCTGGGGCGCACTGGAGCATGCCAGGGCGCACTTGGAAACGGTGCACGCCGGAGCACACTGAGCCACATTTGGGAACGCTGGAGCACATCAGTGCACGTTCGGGGCATGGGGCATGCTGGAGTACAGTGCAGGCCAGAGCACACTGGAGTGTGGTGCAAGCTGGAGCACGCTGAGGGACATATGGGCATGCCAGGGCACGCTGGAGCACATCAGGGCATGCTCGGGCACATTAGAGCTCACTGGAGCATGGTGCATGCCAGAACACGCTGAGGCACATTTGGGCACGCTGTACTAATAAGCTTAGCACTTTTAATATATCATCATGTTGTATAATCTATCAAGGATCAGGCTTAGCAAGTCTACTTCTAGTCTACTTCTAGAAAGAGATATGTTACGCTCCCAGCGCCACCTGTTAACCAGTATAAAAGGTGTTGCAAAGTGAGGAGCAGGCAGTTTAGTGAGAATGTCAGCTGAGTAAGTTTAGCAAAGGAGCTACTTGGAGTTAGTACATCGGCTCCCGCGCAGCAGACTGGAGTTTACCTATACCAACTACCTCGGACATAGGATTGTGATAGAGCTAAGCACTAGAGCGGTCTAGAATGTGTTGGAACAACTTGTATTCTAAATGTGGTTGATTGCTGATAGGAGATGGGAGGTGGACTGATGGAGACTTATACATAGTGGCTTTGACTCGGGATGAGATGTTTACTGAATAAAACCCTTTCATATTAAGAGCTCCCTCATCGTTCATTTCTTTTGAACTATTGGGAAGTGAATGAGCTAACTTTAAACGCAGTCTGATTGACTCAGACATTCTGGACAAACGACTCATGGATACTTAGTTATATACTCATCACGCAGTATTAAAACAAACATTAACAATAGTTCAACGCTCGGGCACATTAATGCATGCTGGTGCACACTGGAGCATGCCAGGGCAAGCTGGCGCATGGTGTACGCCGGAGCACACTGAGGGACATATAGGCATGCCAGCCCACGCTGGAGCACGGAGCACGCCGAGGAAAGTTAGGGCACGCTCTGGCACATTAGAGTGCCCTGGGGCATGGGGCATACTGGAGTACGCCAGGGCACGCTCAGGAACATTAGAGCACGCTGGAGCACAGTGCATGCCAGAGCACGCTCAGGCACATTTGGGCATGTTAGGGCACATCAGAGCACACTGGAGTACGATGCACGCTGGTGCATGCTAGAGCACATCGGGGCACGGGGCACGCTGGAGCACAGTGCAGGCCAGAGCACACTGGAACATGCCAGGGCATGCTGGAGCATGGTGCACCCTGGAGCATGCTGAGGGACATATGGGCATGCCAGGGCACGCTGGAGCACATCAGGGCATGCTCAGGCACATTAGAGCACGCTGGGGCATGGTGCATGCCAGACCCCACTGAGGCACATTTGGGCACCCTTGGGCACAATAAAGCACGCTGGTGCACACTGGAGCATGCCAGGGCAAGCTGGTGCATGGTGCACGCCGGAGCACATTGAGGGACATATGGGCTTGCCAGCCCATGCTGGAGCACGGTGCACGCCGAGGCAAATTAGGGCATGCTCTGGCACATTAGAGTACCCTGGGGTACGGGGCACACTAGAGTATGCCAGGGCACGCTTGGGCACATTAGAGTACACTGGAGCACAGTGCATGCCAGAGCACGCCCAGGCACATTTGGGCATGCTTGGGCACATCAGAGCATGCTGGAGCACGGTGCATGCTGGTTCACGCTAGGGCACGCTGAGGCACATTTGGGCATGCCAGGGCATGCTCAGGCACATTAAAACACCCTGGAGCATAGTGCACGCCGGAGCACGCTGAGGCACATTTGGGCACACTCAGACACATTAGGGCACATTAGTTCATGCTGGAGCACGGTGCATGCTGGAGCACATCTGGGCACACTCGGGTACATCTAGGCATGTTCAGGCACATTACAGCACACTGGAGCAAATTTGGGCACGCTTTGGCACATTAGGGAATGCTCGGGCACATTAGGGCATGCTCTGGCACATTAGAGCACGCTGGAGCACAGTGCATGCTTGGGCATGCTGAGGCACATCTGGGCACGCCATGGCACGCTGGGATACACTAGAGCACGCTGGGGCATGCTTGGGCACATTGGAGCACATTACAGCAACAGTAGGGTAGTTCTGTTACATTTGTCTATACCCACAGCACTGCACAAACTGGTCCTTTATAGGAAGTCTGACACCAATATGTGACATTGCCTCTTGTAATGTCGTAAGCAACGCGGGAATGCCCCTAGCTCCACCTGTAGCAGTCAAAGGAACTAAGAGGTACTACCGCACTGCATGGCGACCTGACGATCAGCAGAGCATTTCTCCAGCAATAAATCACAGTTTAAAGTCAATCACCTCTCAAATCACTTCACCTCTGTTTATTGTTCTTTTGTCTGCAGTGTGATCAGCTGGCCGTTAATCCATTGTATGACACCCATAGAATAACTGCCAAACATTCAATCCCCTAATATACTCCTTTGTCAATTGATTCTTTGTCTGCAATATCCCCACCTGGTCTTTGTCCTTCTGGGCCACAGCTGGTCATTCATAGGCTGTCAGACTCCATTGTGTGTCACATGCCGCTGTCTATTGTTCCTTTGTCTGTATTCTCAACACCTGGTTTCTGTTAAAGAACAGCTGGCCTTTATTCTATTGTATGACACCTATTGAATATCTCCCAAACATGCAATCCCCCCACCCCTATTATACTCCTTTGTCTATTGATTCTTTGTCTGCAATATCCACACCTGGTCATTGTCCTTCTGGGCTGCAGCTGGTCATTCATAGGCTGTCAGACTCCATTGTGTGTCACATGCCACTGTCTATTGTTCCTTTGTCTGTATTGTCAACACCTGGTCTCTGTTAAAGACAGCTAGCCTTTATTCTATTGTATGACACCTATTGAATATCTCCCAAACATGCAATCCCCCCATCCCTATTATACACCTTTGTCTATTAATTCTTTGTCTGCAATATCCCCACCTGGTCTTTGTCCTTCTGGGCCACAGCTGGTCATTCATAGGCTGTCAGACTCCATTGTGTGTCACATGCCGCTGTCTATTGTTCCTTTGTCTGTATTGTCAACACCTTGTCTTTGTTGCTCTTCAGAGCAGCTGGCCATTAATTTGCTGTCAATCCCATTTGTACATCTGTCTAGGTCTGCTTTTTTATCTAAATGTCAACCCTTTGTCCTTTAATATCCACCCAACACCTACATGTTTGTCTCAAATCTTTCTACTGCATATATATATTCATGATAAAACATACTGTCTTTAATCATCAAACGATATATATCAAATATATACTAATTATCTAAGTATTATTTAACATTCTCCTCATTAATATTCATGAGCTCATTTGCATACAAAACGATGCGGGATGCGCTCAACTCCCATCCTATATACTATTAATTGCCGTAAAATCCCTTATTGTTATATAAGGGTAAGTTTATAGATAAGTGCTTATAGTTGGGGAGGGGGGGGGGTCGTGTGAAAATAATGTTTGGCCAATCTTGCGTGCTATGTCATTTCTAAAAAGGTTCCGAAAAAAATGCCCAAAGGGAAAATCAAAACTTATGATGCATTTTAAATTTGTGGCCTACGGTTCTTCAAAAATATCAGTAACTTAAAATTTATAAAGAAAAGATAGTGGGTTGATACAGAGACGAACTAGGCGTTGTCCTGTACTGCCTCTGAGCCAGATCCAGCCATCGACGCTGCTGCCCTTTGTGGCCGATGGTTGAACTAGAGAAACACTTGCGACACCTGGACAGCAAACGGAGAAGTAATGAGCAATTGGATCATGGGGGGGGGGGGGGGGGGGAGTGGCGGATTCTGGTTGTTGGCTTGCATTATTCAGTATTGTGATATTCTCGTTTATTAACTTTAAGTGTAATATGGCCCTTAAGCAAGGGCATGAAATATATTAATGAGGCGAGTCAGGGAAGCTTCAAGCCAAAATTTTGGAAATAATATTTCTATGCCCGATTTCTCACTATCCAATGTATAATTTGAAAATTCGATGTCTATTACAATCATTTAAAATGTGGATGGGGGTCACCCAGGCCTGCCAACATTTCCCCAGCACTCCCCGGGACATGTCTTCAAAAATGCTTTAAAAAACGGGACATTTACAAACAAATCGGGACAATTATAGTCACAGAACTACATGATGTGCACTTCTATGCATGCTTATGACATTTTTATTTTTATGCATCAATGATTCAATGTTCTCCTCAACAAAATGGTCTAAGACAATAGATATTTAATGAAATAATCATTTATCAAGGGAAAAAAATAATTAAGAAGATTTTTGGAAAAAAAGAAGTTAAAAATAAACACCTGAATTTCTAGCATTTTGAGACTTGAAGTTTAAGTAATATTTGCTACAATAAATTGTCAAAAATCGGGATATTTTAACCCTAAACGGGACACACGGGACAATGGCCAAAAATCGGGACTGTCCCGGGCAAAACGGGACAGTTGACAGGCCTGCCGGGCCCGGGTCTTACCTCATAGGGGATCCATATAGGCCTAAATACTTATATAACTAAGTCCTAAAAGAAAGACCCGGACCAAATTTTATTTTTATATAAATACTTAAAAGTCAGAAAAAGTCTGCAGCGACATACCTATCAGCCCCTCTCTCGCTTAGGCATTTCTGTCTCTCTTTTTTTAATGTAAACCCCCTCCCCTCGCCCCTATTTTCCTTTTGTTCCAATAGTGCCCCTAGCCTGGGCCCACAGCCTCAATGTAAAGGTCGGGCCCGGCGCACCAGGCTATAGGCCTAGTGCCCCCATCTCATTTTGAAGAATCTTAGATCCACCACTGTCCCTCATCTATCCTCCTTTCTTAATTTTGATGCTTTTTGAATGTAAACTTAGCCCCCCTCCGCTTCATTTTTTTTCTCTCTTTTTATTCTCTCTCTTTTTTCGTTTAGATAAACTTCTAATTTTGTACCTTTCTGGATCCGTTCCCTGCTACAGGCCTTCAAGTAAAAGTTGATTGACCTGTCGATCATCTACTTTAGTATGAGTAAAATCCACAAGGTGGCAGCATGGGCACACACGTTCTACAATAGTAAATGTTATCATTAGCCATTTCATAAAATTGTAGAAAATTATCTTAATAAATACCTATTAGAACAAAGTTGCCATTTTTTATTATAAAATTAGAACTAAAATGATCAATTTAATGACATGAAATATACAGAGCACGCATTCAGAAGAGAGATACAATATATACATATATATTTCAATTTAATAACGTATATAATTGGCGATATATTAAAGTTAAAGAAGCTTTTATTCCAAGCAGTGGCGGATCATCCAGCGTGGGGGGGGGGGGGGGGGGGGGCAAAAGGGGCAATTGCCCCCACGCCCCCCCTAGAAGCCAGTCTCTGGATCCGCCCCTGCCAAGTCTACCGAAAATTTTCAATGGTTATCAATACATTACATAGGAGGCCTATAAAATAGCATATGCACACATGTGTTTGTAGTTGACCTGTAAAATAGATCTACCTGAGCATTACTGTAATATCCCCATACTCCTTAAGCCGCTTCACATTCCCCAAGTAATGATGATTACACGGGAATCAGAAGCGACGTGGAGTATGTAATATCCCTGAGATCCCTTATTTATCATTTATTCAAAACTTGTTCGCTGGCTATAAAATCCAAAAGTTCTATGCCTGTATAACCATAATTCACTGTCACTGACACTGTATCTGTGTCTGTGAAGTGTTATCTGGGCATTATTCTGTAATCATTAGATTTATAACTTTGGGTCTAGAAATATAAAGATATCCATAAAAACACTTAATTCGCCTTTAGACATTAATGAACATCAGTATATCAACAATTTCTAATTTCAACGAATGTCAAGAACGATCCTCATTGCACATGACAACAAACATCAATTACCACGTGCTAATGTTTATATTTGTTTACAACACGTGATTGTCTTTTCGGCACGTCCAATCAAATCTCTTGTTGCAACTGCCGTTCGTCTCGACCAATGAACACGTCGCTACCAAACCAATGCTGACCTAGGCTGGCCGAGAGGCGAAAAGGGTCCACAGAGGATTTTACATCGTTCAGAAAATGCCAGGTTCCGACGAAAATGTGATCATATTAGAATCAGATGGTACGTAGACATATTCTTTTATGTTTCGGTCACGAGTTAATTCTGTTTAGGTGGTGTTCAAGGTTCCAGATTTTGTGAAAATTGCGCACATTTTGGCGGTAGGTCACTGCCTGACTGTCAACCACCGACGTCGACCGACACCCATATCAGACACGCAGAACAGAAGGGGGTCGAATCCAGGCCCTTCCCGATCAAATTCTCTCTCATTTAATTATCACATGGTTCAAAACGGATGTGCTTTATCATCCCTTGACTCAGATTGAAAGGATCCAGACGTTTTTGGTCTCAGTGAAGGCGTGTGCAAAGCGAAATGAAGCGCTTGACACTTAGGTAGTAGGTCAAGTTCAGCTGATTCCTGGATTTGGCTCTGCACCCGCCCTCCCAGGCCGAGACTGGGAATAGGATAGGCCTAGGCCAACCATGGGCATGTTGGTACGAATGTGAAACAGGCAACGAATATCTGCAGAGTAATACTCAGTGTTTATAATCTTCACGTACTCGCTTGGCAATGATTTGGATAAACTGTTGCGACTTCAGTTTATCTTGAACTTTTAGTAGCCTAAGTAGGTCTATCCAGATGATCTAGATATTCTAGAATAAGAATCTACCTTGGCTGACCTAGAATTTTGTCTGCAAAGATAGAATTCATGAGAATGGACGATTTCATTCTCAATCTTGGAAAAATATTGAGTGAAATGATGACAACATTCCCATAAATAATGGCCAAATAAAGTAGGGCTAGATGTAATGCCTAATGGACTCATTTAGAGCAGTTTCCACCGTAATAATTAATCGAAAACGAAACAGATCTAATGAGTTATTGAATTAAGATCTAAACAGGGGAAATAATTATGTTAAGTACGGCTAAAGCTAAAGGTCATGAACATGTAGAGAACAGCCTGTGTTTGTTTGGTATATATACCTTATTTAAATATTAGTTCGGAGATATCACATGCTGATCTAGATCTATACCTAGTTTATATCAGTGGATTTGTCCATTGGAGTCAGGACAATAATATTGTATGGATACCATTATTTTATACAATTTGTCAAACTTCATAAAAACGTCGAACCTTTTGCGTCTCGTAGTACAAGCGTACCCGTAATATGTTCAAAGAGGTTCCTCATTGTCCTGTTCAGTGCTGGGTAGTCTATTCGTGGTTGGACTATGTCAGGTACATGATGCATTACCCTGATTCAAAAGTTATTATCCTGCAGTATGTAAGTGTCATGTACTTTCAATTCAGCTTCAGTTGGTCTAATGATAAGTTTACTGACTGGTTAGTCTCAGGTGGTTGTGGATGTTTGAACAGGATGTAACGAAGTCCAGGCCTTTAGAAATCGAATTTCATTCAGACCTGTACCTTAGTATAACTATAAGATTAGGATGTCAAAGAGTGTAGAAAGCCCCTTTGGAACATCACCCCCCCCCCCCCCCCCATTTGGGCTGTGCCCCTTTTATTTCACCATAAAACATACAGGCATTGATTTCTTTACCTGCTCCAAATTTTGGTGTCTGTACAGAAACATTTTCCATAAAAACACCATAATAATTATAGAAACCTTTAAAACGGACTTTAAATATCTTTTGTTGTTATCTAATGAGGATTTTCAAACACTGGAACCATCATGATATTCAGATTAGATCTACGTAAACATCGTGCTATTTGAGTAAATCGCATTATCAGTGGGGTTCAACCGCCTTCGTCACTGTGTTACTGTAGCCAAGGAGACCCGATGATGATGGTAAATGTTATACGAGGCTGTATTAAGTGTATAGGGTAGGGCAGGGTAGGATAAACGCAATATAAACATCAGATAATTTTGCTTCAGGGATCGTAAAACGTCGGAGGGGTCCTGACCGGAGAGGAGGCCCGGAGGGTCCAAGCCGTTTGCAATGGGGTCATAAAACCACAGGGCGACCGGGAGGGTTATGTAATGCACGATTTTTTTTTTTTTTTTTTATCTTCCCTTCCTGTTTTTTATTGTTAGTCCTGTTTTGTATTGCTAGAATTAATCGCCATCAGATAGTGTAGAAAACACATGTCACTGATTTTAGAACGAAATATGAAGTAGTGAATGGTTTGATGACATTTCATACTTTTGTGAGGGTGATGTTAGGTGACCCCACGACTAAGTGTGAAATTGACCGTAGAGAAATAAAAATTACTGAACTTTGTCCATGAATGTTGAGAATAAGTTTACATCAAATCATTCAGTGCATTAGAATTTTGGTTGTCGCAGAGCTGTGCAGTCTTTTTAGACATAACGTTATTATAGTTTGGCCAGCAAATGTGCACGGATCCTTTTTTTGTCAGACATTGGCTAATTATATCTTTTTGTTGGTCTCGCAGTTCTTTGTGATTCTTTTTATCGTTGAATGCCAACTGTCATCTCGTCTAACTGTGCATATTTCCAACACTTTATCTCCTCATACAAATTAGGTAAATTGTATCAATATTGACAGTAATCATGATTATTCGTCCCACAGTTTGTAGTAATGACGATTACGTAACCCTCTATTGTGCGGGCTACAAATGGGGGAATTAATTATCTAGTAAATGCCCCTAATAATCATATACAATTTGACGCAACAGCATTTCGTCTTATCTCCCGTCCCCCGAAAAAGTTGAATTTGTGTCATTTTGACTCAGAAGTATATATCCTACTTTCACAGTTGACTCAATATAATTAGCTGAGATCAGATATATCTTGTGCGGGAGAGATAATAGACCACAGTGCGATACAAAGGGACCCCCCCCCCCCCCCCTTGACCATTGTTTTACTCAAAGGTGACGTCATAGAAGACCGGGGTCTCCAAGCAGAAACGCAATGCATTGTTTCCTTACTGGAAGTGTACTTGGTTGTCTGCTTTAAAATAGTGTATATAATGTGTGCGGGTAGTCCGGATTGGTGGGGGTGGGGGGTGGGGGGTCGTGGAGAAGGGACAAGTATGTGGCCACTTATCACGGCGGTAAGCCTTGGGGACTTTGTTTCTAAAGTACTTACTTTAACCCTTAGATACCCACCCCACCCCACCCCCTCCCACTCAGAGTGTGGATTGATCAAGAAATATTGTATGAAACCAAGATAGATCTATACTTAGGGAGTTGGGCAATATTGTTGCACTTCGTTCTCGGAGAGATGGGTATGATGTGAAATATAAATATAATCCCCTGATTAAAAAAAACATGGTTCAAATAATAATCAAACATAGTTCCAATTTAGGAAAATTAATATTTTGTAGCTGTTTATTGTCTCTATAGCTCTAAGCTGTAGCGCACTTGACTGGCTCCGCTACCCGAAGACATACCTCTTTATTGATTTTAACATATCACCCATTTGACATTAAAAAACACAGGCCATTCATTAAGTGAAAGTAAAAGTCGTGCACTGAATAAGGAAGCACTTTGGCGGCAACAATTATATTGGAAGATTTAATTCTCAAATAATCTTGCAAACACACTTAGTGACATCATGACAACGATTCCCATAAATAAGTACTTATTATTCTTTACAAGTGACAGGTTACTTAAGGGAATCTGTTTATTGTTGTTATCCCGTCGTATGTTTTTGTCCTATATCCAGTTATTATTCAGACAAGGAACATGTACAGTTTCGACATTTATTTACTTGTTTATCCTATTTATACACGTCATTTCATTACGGAACTCTGCTAACATACTTCACTTAACATTTTCCACTTTCAACCTGGAATCTGAAAGTGGAAAAAAAAATCAGTTCTGCACCTGAAATTACCAGTTCTAATGGTATGAGTAATACATAGATTTTTCTTTGTTTACCATTCTAAGTAGAACAGAAAGTCAATATACAGGAATTCGCTGATCCGATACCAGGTTATACTGTCGCTGCTCGGCACTCTGCGTGAAACTCTTTTTTCCTTCTCGTTTTGGAGAAAATCTCTTCTTAGTAAATAGGAATAAAGAGACAAACGAGGTCTACATTAAACTCGCATTGTAGACGGCCTAAGTCTGTTCGGTGTGTCAGTCACGTAGGACAGTAAAGGTATTGGAGATGGTCAGTCCGCCAGTTTCAATCAAGCTCACGATGTTATATTTAAAAAAAGAAAATGAGTTAATTGTTATCAAAAGGAAATCAGTCCTGGTGGCTGCCTTTCTCATTTGAACATAAACTGATCAGGCTGAATGACTGATAATAGATATATGTTAAATTCGAACTTGGAGAGATATGTTAAATTCGAACTTGGAGATGATCATTTTTCATGCCGACACTGAAGCCTGTCATGGTCAGAACAATCTAGACCTGAGATTAGGAGCCGACTGCTCCAGGTAGGTGAGGACGATAACACCAACGGTGGGGACCACTCTGCTCCGGGCCACCCGCTTAACATGTTTTCAGCGCCAGGATCAAGAGGCGCTCGGGTAGATAATGGATGCCGCCCACAGGAGAGGAGGAAGTAGGCCGGGTCACTGAGTGCGGATCCTGCACCTCTATAATGGTGCAGCTGCAGATGTGGATCATGGATTAGCAGTACTTTTTAGATCAAAAAGGAAAACAATACAGTCGTTCAAGTTATGGGTGAACTAAACGCAGGACATTAGAGGCTAGGGGCGCAGGGCGGTGAAGTGGTTAGAGCCGTCGCTTGGCATGCGGGAGAGCCGGGTTCGATTCTCGGCTGGGCCAGGTGCATGAGACTGCTACACCTCTCTGAGCTTCCCCCTGTGACAACAACAGGGATATCAAAGGCTCCTTGGGGGCCACCGGCTGTTGTGTGTATGGCCCTGCCTATGGGACCATGCACATTAAAGAACACCTACCTCGGTAAAAGTGTAGGGGTATGGTCTCTACCTTCTCATAGATTCGATCACCATCACCACCCTTGATATGACCCTGGCAGTTAATTAGGGTGTAAAGCAACCAATAACCAACCAACCAACATTAGAGGCTATTGAGAGGGAACATAACTAAATTCCTTACATTTGAGATTGGTGCACAAGAATGGTATGGCTTAAAAAGAGTGTAGGTGGGCAGTGTCTAAAGCGGCGGCCTCACTGCCCAGTGGTTGAGTTAAGTTGGACTCAGTTTCCCGGTGGAGTCGACATTACGACGAGATTCAGCCATTTTGTACAACGGATCCGTCAGGTTGTAGATCTTGAGATGTTGAAGATGAACGGCTGAATGGTCGGTCGTAGAGAAGTGTGCCTATGACCAACCTATATAAATAGTATATAATAATGTTGCCAGGTAGAGTTTCTTTGCAAGACTTGACACAGTTTCTGGGGCGAGTATATCCCACATCAGTCAAGTCAAGTGCAATTTGTCATTGGAGCCGGCTCTCTATTTCAGTAGGGGCTACTTTTGATGCTCAAATACTGCAGAAGGAGCGAGAGACCGTTCTTATTGAGATAACTGAAGTCTGACTCGACGGGGGAGGGGGGCGAAGGGGCACCGCTGGGTCTCCTTTGACAATGTAGAAATGGTGGGAGGGAGGTGGGACAATGTGCTCTGTGTGCAGCATTGATTTGGATATTGTAATTGAGTCACATCAAATGATTTCTACAATTGGCGTTTGCTAAGCAGTTTTTACAACAAAGGGTCCACTCTTCATACCTTAGTTACCAGGAGCATACAATGTGGGATCTGGGCACCCGGCATTCACGTGCTTTTTTGAAATGATAGGCCTACATAATTATTTATATGTGGTGATTGGCACATGGAAAAATTACCGCTTTGGTATGAGGTTTGTGTTATTTCTGCCCCCGATGCGGTGTGCATGAAATAAATCTGATTCGTCACATGATTCATGTATATTATTGCATAATATTTTGTTCAGTTCAATGTTCTTCATGCTTCCTGAATCCCATTTATGGCTCTATTCCGCACATTTGGCAGAAGTGCTTTGAAGTCAGTCCAACACAATAGTAAACTGTCCTCCTTTCATCGCTTGGTTGGCGTGCATTACACTTACAGCTACCCGCATAAAAAAAACAACGTTTTGATATACCATCGTCTACAATGAATGCGTATTAACAGTTATGCTTAGGCAACAAAACTCACACTTTACCCACATATTTACGCCATTATGCCATCTTTTGAATTATACAACGGTTGTGGCTCCTGGTTTAGAGCCCCAACATCCGTATCGGGATTGGGACAGGGCGATCTGTGGATGTTGCAAAAAATATGTACTATCTCAGCCGTCCCTGGCGCTGCCACCTTGGCCGTATTCAACTTAGATAAAAATAAATCTGGCGATATCACTTCAAACTTGTATTTGTGCATCAAATTTGCCCTGAAATAGATTTGGCTTTAAAGTGCTACTTGAGGTAGGAGATAAGGTACAATTTAGTAGTATGACGATAATGTAGTAACGTGATGCTCCAGGAATGCTAGACTTCCCAATTAAATACTGTTTTAAAGAATAGGTAAATGAAAACAGAAACACGTTCCATTCCATGTGCCTCTCTCTACCATCACGTTCCAAGAAGGCAATGGATAACTGGATAATTGATGATTGCACTCCACTTATTGGAAAGCTTAGTTATGCAACCTATACAACGATGCTTTTGTTGCGGGCCCTCTTAAAACATATATTGCCGTTTTATGCGTATCACCAAATGTACTCAAAAATGTTCCCTTTGCGGCTGTTGGTTCGAAGTTTTGTTTTTAAAAAAATGCCCATACAAATATATATTTTGATGATGTTCCCCTGCCTCTCAGAATCAAAATTTTATTATCTTTTTTCAATTATAAATTAATCTCACCACCACTCACTTGTTTACCTGTACCTGTCAATCTGTAGTTCCATTTGTAAATGAATAGTTATTAGATTTTTTAGGGTTCCCCAATTGCGTTACAGGAGAAGAGTTTCCGTAAGGTTCCGTTGGTCTACAGTGGGAAACAGGACGTTACCAGTTTCCAGTAGTCACGTTGCGGCCAAGGTGGTAATGCTGGGGACAGCTGAGAAGGCGGTCAGACATGCTGCCTCTCTGCTATGGCGAGCCGTCAAAGCCTTAATCTAAAATCAAATGATTTAGCTTCAAAACTTCAGATTTGTGTAATTAAAAAATGCCTGGCGCAATGGGAAAAAGACACCTATCCCAGCGCATTACCACAAATTGGTACAGCGGCATGTTGTCAGTTATGTGACAAGAGGTTATTTGCGAAGTGATTAATTATAGAGCTTGCAGGAAGACAAATATAGTGCAAATATCACCGCTGCAATAGCTGTGTAAATCGTCATGACATTTAATAAGAATGTGAACACGGGTGCATGCGGGTGGAAATGTGAGCCGTCATATTCATC
Organism: Lepidonotus clava; assembly: GCA_936440205.1. NCBI lineage: Eukaryota > Metazoa > Annelida > Polychaeta > Phyllodocida > Polynoidae > Lepidonotus > Lepidonotus clava. The sequence continues at coordinate 39,277,198 of OW387141.1, forward strand.
AAGCCTAACGGATACCCCTAAGGGATAATGACAATGAGTTGGGCTTCATATTTAAAACGCACGCACATTTTAAAAATGTTCAGGTCACCCCCTCCCACCCCCATTGGGCAAAGTACGTATTTGATTTGTACAGGAAAAGTTAACACTTTATAAAAATGTCTCAACCCGAACGGCGTGCCATAGCCGTCACTGCGCGTTAGTGCTCACACCTCGATACAACGTGCTGGACTGAGGAGGCCCGGAGTACATAACAACACGCTGATAGATGCGACACGCGGAGCTGGGCGAGGCCGGGCCCAGCACATGTTGACTACAGCAGGCACCAGGCTGAATCTGAAGCCCCATGCGCCTTGGGCGCTATTTTATTGTGATCTAAGATATATCTGCAGTGTTTTGTATAAATACTCATTATTTTTATATTTTGGGAAAATATATTTGTGATTTACAAAGGAACTATTAGTATATAAGGTCATGCAATTAATTAGTCAAAATAATTGAAATGATTAAAATGACAAAATGATTTTTTTATGTATGCGATTTTAAGATTGCAGGGGAAAATTAGCCAGGGCGACATTATAGGACTACCTGACTCACCACTCTGTTGGTGTACTCTCGAACCGAATCTCTCACACGTCGTTGTAGGCCTACTCTCGGACCGAGTCCGACAGTCGCAGGGTATCCGATGACCACCGGGCGGGGGACGTGGGGATCAGCAGGCACAGTCACGGGCGCGTTTTGCATTGATCCCTGATACTCGGCATTCGCCCCGTGTTGTATTACCTGGTTTACAATGTCACCAAGTATTATCTAGCCAATATGAATTATAACACTTGGTATTGTAAATCAGGTAATTAGCAGACTCATATAGCAGAATTCTAATTTATTAGATATAAATCAACTTTTGTTTTTTGGGTGCGTTAATATCAAAAAGTGAGCTAGCATCATGCAGTCTATGGTGATACAGAAGAGAAGTAAAGATGCTTCATTATCGTTTTATTTTGACTTTCAATATATAATGATGGTTAACCAATCAGATTTCGAGCAAAGGGGAGTACCTCCCTCAGGGATCTTCATAGAAATATTTTTGGAGTATCAAAATCCCCTTGTACGAATTTCTTTGAGCCATTTTCTTGAAGTCTGTGGGTATCTTATACAAATATCTTGATTTTGAGAAAACTTTTAATGTGGGAATGGCCCCTTCAAACTTAACGGTTATAACCCAATGCGAGAATTAAATTCCCGGTGCGAGAGTGGCCCATTCCGCAGGCCGAAGGACTGAAGTAGCCAGGCCTAGGAATATCCCTGCTGTGAGTCTGCTTATCAGTAGTTATGCAGTTGTATATAATCCGCATATTTTTTGTCAAAACATGCATTTAGTTAGATAGTGTTTTACCAAAGCATAAATACAACCCTTGCCACAAGCTGCTACACAGTCGGCTAGATAAGGGGAGAGGCATGTTCACATGTGTGTCCACATGTCTCTGGTTTGATCCATCAGTTAATATAAGCACTCCGCCAGTGCCTTGTGGCCCATACCCAATCTCACGTCGACGTGCTCACATGTTTATGCTGTATACTCCACATGAAATGTTTGGTAAGACCATGTAACAGCTCCGTGCCCCTGACCTAATCTGACGTAGACGTAAAGGAGGCCACCTAGGTAGGCCTGCATATCGATCCAGGTCATTAAGGAGAAACAACTAAAGAAACACACACAGACGGAGAAAAGGGGTCAAGAGCACACTGAACTAAGAAGACGTCCTGTCAAAATCACTCTATACGGAAGAAACTTTCTGTTCAAGAGATAGCCTTGTACTAAAGAAATGTTCTGCTCAAGATAGCCATGCACTACAGAGTCTCTCTCTTCAAGATACCCCTCTGCTAATAAAGCCTATTTTGCTACAGAGACTTTCTGTTCAAGCCAAAGTGGCCCGTTCAGGGACTTTCTGTTAAAGATAGTCACATTTCTAGTCAAAGATGTGCCACAGAGATCTTTTATCAGACTGCGACCGTGAAAACATGTGAATTTTCGCTTTGGATGCTTGGTGGTTGGCGTGGATCAAGATGGCCGCGCATACCCCCCAGATCCTGACGGAATTAACGAGGGGTATCCCAGGATCCTCCAGTAGGGAATCCCTCACCGGGATGATTAATAGCCTGAGTACAAAGGTCACTGGAGGAGGTCAGAGGTCAAACTGACGTAGTCAGAGTCGTGGGTACTCACGTAGTACACAGTGCGCACTACGTCACGGGTACATGTGTGCATTCCCAGCCATGTGTTATGTAATAGTTAGGCCCCTGGAGGAGGTCAGGGGTTAAACCAGGGGTCAAGCTGACGTAGCTGGAGTCTTGTGTACTGACGTAGTACTCAATGTGTACTACGTCACGGGTACCTGTGTGCATTCCCAGCCCTGCGTTATGTAATTGTTAGGGGTAATGGCGGGGTAATGAGTACGCAAAAACCACGTGACTGAAATATGACCGCCGTAATGGAGGAAAGGGGTGGGGTTTCGGCCGTAATGGTGGAAAGGGGTGGGGTTTCGGCCGTAGCTGGTCCCTACGTCACAGCCCACGTGGAGTGACGTCACGCGGTGAGGGGGTATAAAATACCCCCGCGCCCGGAGAGAGGGCCTAGTACTAGCTGTAGGGACACGGTGTTCACGTCACATACTACTACTGCTCTGAGAGAACGCAGGGTCGACGGGAGAGGCCGCTGCAGCACGTACTTCATCGTGGAGCTGGCAGCAGAGCCTCACTTGATAAGACTCGCTCATATGTAGTCTGTCAAGCCGAACAACCTAACCCTAAGCAAATGGAAGAGGAGCTAGCAGCCAGGCCTACAGACTAGGTCTCCTTTTGCCATCAACTGGGCCTGTCCCCACGTCGATGCATCGGCTGTGTGTGTACCAGTAGGAAATTGACCCCATATTTTACGGCGTACTATGAGCTTCGCGCTCTCCATCCGGGAATCATTGCACCATCGGGATTCAATGAGTGTTACCCAGAGCCAGACAGCAATGTGGTTGTGATTTTGTAAAGGAATGATGTCACAGACACAGACTGCGCTGCTGTAACACCCTTACTGCACAACAGGTTTGCTGATCCGTCCAGTCATATCACTCTTTGTAGACCTACCTAAATAACATTGTAACTCTCAGGTCAAAACACTGCGATCTGGCCCTGACGAGTTGGGGCCGGTAGGAGAGTAGAAGATATGGATTGAGGAGACTACTTCATCTGATTCGCCTCATACCTGCCGCTCTACTAGGACGTGATACATCTCACGAAAGGCCCTAGCTTTATCTCAGTCTACTTACCCATTTGTAAGGAACGAGATAATATCTTACATGTCTCTGGAGTGGATTCTCAAATCGTGAACGCAAAATGGAATACACTAAAATTTCGGAATTCAATGCTTGCTTTTCATTTTTTGGTAAGTCTTTTCACAATATGAATAATTATACGTCAAATAGGTATTGCTTTGAGAAGGACGTATAGATGGAGCTTATATCTTATATTGGTTAGGGGCCTTCCATATAGTACGTACGCACCAAGGGGGGGGTATGGAATTTTTTAAAATTTGCGTACGTTCCTGTATAAATCCAATACGTATTTTGACCCAAGGGGGGTGGGGGGTCTGAAATTTTCGAAAATTTGCGTACGTACTTAATGGAAGGCCCCTTACTGGATGTTCAGGTGGCAATTTATGTGTGTAGTTCAAAGCGACAGGTGGATACGGGTGTCACTGCACATCGTACGGACCAAGTCATCCGTCAGCTGCAATTCCCCAAATCGTAGCTTGTTTATAAAATATTTAGATACTTAGCTTTCGGTGAACTGTTTTATACAATCAAAACATATGAAAAATGAGAGAAAATGGTTTTTTTACAATCCTTTTCTGCCAGCTTGTTACAGTATTGTCTGAAGATATCCCACTCTTGGACACCCTGTACTTTTCTGAGCCTGGTTGATAACTGAAATCTTTGAAATGTATTTTCTATTCCTGATCTAGCATGGCAATCATGGGGTTTCCTGTTCCAAAGTTCAGAACGTTGATTTCCTAGTTTCCGAATACGACCTGAAAGTAATAATTTTGAAAGTGTTTGTAAAAATAAATAAATAAAATAAGGGGGCGGTTTTAAAAATTAATCATTTCCATGTATTCGAAGTTTCAATCAGGGCTTTCATTATCCTATTTCCCGAACCCTGATGACGAAAAGTCCAAAGTGGTGTAAGATCGGTTTCTCTTTCTTCACACGTACACGGGTGCGGTTCACCTTAGTTGTGTGTCACCGCGCTCTGAGAGGTGGCGTCACTCAGAAGTCGTATGTGGTATAATCGGTATAATTCTGCGGAGAACCACGATGACCAACCGGCAAAAAGTTGGACGGGTCCTAATCTTGTTACTGTGACTCAGGCACTGGACCTGTTTCCCGCCTTCCCCACCTCGCCCAGTCACCCAGTGACCCATTTCCCGGGTCGGATCCACTACCTCCAACCAACCCACCCCTCCGCCCACAGCCACCCGCCCGGCCGATCACCCACCCAGCTTTGGCCCATATTCCTCTCAAGTCCAAGAAATGCAGTCTTTTCGGTCATTCCCCTCGTTCTGGTTTAAGATCTTAGTCAAAGGGATACCGATATTCTGACAGGCACGGCATCGTCTATCCATACAATCGCTGTTGATTTCTTGCTTTGATTCCGATTTATGTGCCGAGTGAAGTTGATAGATGAAACATTTTTTCTTTTTTCCCGTTTATGTTAGAATTGTATAACATGATATCTTATCATGTCAAATCTGAATATAAAAGAGCAATAGGGGCTGTCCTCATTAATTACATACGTATATTTTCATGTTTTCGGGACCCCCCCCCCCCCTCCCCTCCCCCCTTTGGCATATTGTAATACACATTGAAAATTTACTTGGATCTTGACCCCCCCCCCCCCTCCCCCCTACTGTATTGATGAAGAAAAAGAGCCGAGGAAAACATGTTTTTCTGAGTAGCTTTGGTGTACGTGCACTTTTCACCTAATCTATGCATACGGTGATCTCTTTGACAAACACAGGTAGCAACAGGTGGGGTGAGAATGGGACTTTCTGTGTTAGTAGGCCTGAAGAGAGTATACTTATGGCACATTTCTTCCGCTTTGTATGGTAGACCTCGTTTGGTGTGCTCTACATAATCGTTTCTCGATAAATTAATACACGGGTACCCGGTAGGCAACCTCTATTAACTAGTAACCCCATTTCCTTTGACAACGTTATCTGACACGTTGAAGGCTGGCTACCATGCACGATCAATTGATATTTTTGATGGGGGAGGAGGAGGAAGATAGATTAGTTTTCAGTGTATGCTGGGTTATGCTATGTCGTCACGTGAAGGCAGAAATTCCCAAATGTTTTAGCTGCATCACCCCCGCGGATGACGACATGAGATTAAACGCGTGACGTTTGACAGGGTTATTTTCTGGGACGGTCCGTTGTGTAGTTCACCTGATGTGGTGTGATAGTGGCGAATGAATGTACCCCACCGGCTCAATTAGTCATAATCTCCAGGTCAAATTGTGTGAACTCTATCGAAGAAAGTTTTAACGGACTGTGTTATAGGGTCTTCACTATAGCGCTTAGTTACGAAATGCTATGAGGAAACAAACGTTATGTTGATTTTGAACGAATCAGCCCAGACCTCTGACACATGTTGCTGATCACACTAGCACCTGAGCTGATCGGTATAAGCTAAAACAAGTATAACTAAAGATGTTTCTTTACTTTCTGATGGTAATAACAGCACTGCTACAGGATGATTCAAAATGATTAAATTGTTTATGTTGAAGGTTGTTACAAACATGATTGTTTATTAATCCTATTTCGTAACATTTGAAAAGCAATGGCACTCCTTAAACATGACGTGTATGTATTTGATTTATCTTTTAAAATCTAAACTTTTTGTATCTCCATGGTAAATAAATGGTCCTCGTTACAGTGTAAAATCGGTCACTCAACCACTTGACTTAACTCATTCTCCAGTCCTCTCTGCCTTTGACCGTCAAAATACGAGCAGGGAAATTCTAGTTATCAGCAATCCCTTTCCCAGCTTCTGGTCTCCCAAGTCATAGAGCTATGTCTGAATATTTCGTCTAGGTGTTTGATAATATAGTATTAAGAAGTGGGAGAGATGTAGTTATATATTTTTTAGAAAAGGCAATAAAGAATATTTGGTCTTCTGGCGCAAAGCCAGAAATATATCCGGTTGGTGTATCCGGGGATCGGATAAGACAATTTGAATTATATAAGTTGCAGGTCATGCTTATGAAGGTATTTTACCTTCAAAGTGTTTGTGATTATATCATTTTTATGCGTGAAGGAATTGCGACCTTCTGCGAAACTACTTTTACTTTGAGTTCTGAGAAATTAATTTCGCTGATATTCGCTGAGAAGTTGTACAAGGTAGTTGTCTAAGAGATAAAACTCCTGTTCTGCTATCTCTGATCAGTTTCCATGATGACAGTCGTCCTCGCTCCTACCTCTCCGAATAGGCGTTAGTGCATTTACTGCTCTAATTCAGTAGCCTTTCTTCCAACTTTGTCATTCATGCGGCCGTCAGCAATCCTACTCTGCTGCCCAGGGGAAGTAATTCGTCTAGCTGTCCTTCTAGTTCCGTGTTTATAAGCTAAGGGGGTTGCAAGGAGCTAAGTGCCCGTTAGCACGTACCACAGTACAGTGTACAGAATATGCTCACGTGGAAAATATCCGACTGAGAGTGGTGTTCATCACGGTTATTGCCAAACTTTTCAATAAGGCAGCCACACACTGAAAGTGATATTGATTGATCTGCACTTTCTTTTTCAAGCTATTCTTGCAGTCAATATTAATCTAGCATTAATTTATATTAGCAACTCAAAAGTCACATTAAAACTTTATGGGTATAAGGGTGGTAACACATGAAGTTAATGACTGCAAGTAGACTTGATATATAGATAACTTTATTTGTTACTACGTACTTACCGGCCTTATCTTACAATAAAACAATAGCCGACCTTGGTATTTGTACCACCTGCCACGTACCGGCTTTTGAGAGCCGGTCTGTGTATATATGGTCGTTACTGTGAGCATTGTTTCAGTGACTTATCTGATTTTTTTAAATTATTTATTTTTATTGAAACCCCAGGTTTGTTTAGAGTGTGGTCTGTATCATCAGAAATATGAAAAGGGGATGGTCCCCTAACAATTAGGAATCAATAGGATCGGTAGGTGGGCGGTATAGGGAGTTAAAATGTTAGCGCCTTCCAGACTGATAGTGCTCCTAGTCCCAGCTATAGCTAGCTAAGTTACGTTCAAGCAGTGTACTTTCAGAGGACGTTACCCTAGTTTCCATTCCTCGTTTGGCATCACCTGAGTGAGTTTCGACTCTGTATACCCACAGGTTTTACATTTGATTGGTGGTCATCTACCTATATATCCACCTGCTGTTACAAATTACATTAGATATCTTTGCATACGTCATTATGTATATATGGGGGGGGGGGGGGGGGGGGTTATATCATGGTAAAAACACCCGAGCTTTGTCTCGTAATTCAGTAGTGGTAATTTATCAAACTTTGTTTGGCTCGTTAAAATCATTGTATTGTCACTGATAGGAATGACACTTGTTTTTCTTTTTGGAGTGGCTAATAGGTTTTCTCCGCAGTGGTTATATAGGCTGTCGTCCTATTAAACAGAAATGGGGCTGGCCATTTTCCGTGTATGTGTTCGAAACGCTCCTGACATGGAGCCGTTAAACAGTAATACCTGCGTCGCTTCGATGAAAGACCAGGCCGGCCACGCACTATGAATATGGCATATGGGTATGGAATCCGATCCAGGAATAATGTCATACTTCTATGGAACCCGCCAATGCCAGATATTGGTTGTGTTTCTGATAGAGACGTGGGCATTAGGCACGTTATCACCGGCCCGTACAGCAAGCTGTTCAACGTGCCTGTTGTACCAGACACCGTATACATTAATATGTATATACCAGAAAAACACACACCAGAAACTGAACTCCTTTTAAACCCATGTGAAGTACTCGGGGTTGCTTTTCGCCAATCACACTCTTATGTACTGACTTAACTAGGTTTGTTGCTGCTCCCATTTTTGACATGCAGGGTCATGTCAATGGTATTGATGGTTGATGCATGTTATAGGTGAAATATTATAAAGGATTTTTCCTAGATTATTCTACAAGGCGCAGTCAGCAAACTGTTGAACGGTCATGCAAAACAGATAAGATGTTTGTAGGATTAAGCAGTTCATTTCGGCTTTTTGATTGCTATTCCAACTTGAATCTTCGTAGTTGTGATACAACCTAATTAGTTAATACTCGTATTTTTAAACTTCTGTAAAGAACATTTTCACAACACTAACCGCAGGAAAATTATCACTCTCTGCTGCATATAATTGTCACCTTTTTACGATGAGGTGTTTCCCCCGTAGATCGTGTACCGGAGCATGACTAGGGCAGTAACCTGTGTCCCACATCCCAATGTACAACCTCCTTAGTCAGAAATTACGTAAACTCTGTACTACTTAGGGGACTGGGTCCTACCATTGGTCCTACGTCAGGGCCAAACATGTTTCATCCCGCCACCTGACGTCAACATCTCAACCCGAGTGACGAATTACATTATCGGATATAACAAGCTCCTGTTAATATTTACACAATGTCTTTGCGTCAAAACGCGTATACCGATCTTTGATATGGGGAACATCGTAAATGAGAATGGAAGTGGCTTCATTGCCTCCTTTCAGAATGTTACTTTGACAGTGTCAAATTGTGTAAGAGCATAATAATGGAAAAGAGCAAAATGAATGGGGCTGACATCATGAGATCATTGTTCGTGTTTCTTATCGCTTTGGTATGTTTTGCACCATTTTCTCAGGGGAAGGGTGATACTAAAATGGAGCTATCTGAATACAGCGAGTTGTTTTTCTGCTTAATTTGAGATTAGGGAGGATTTAGTTTCCCCTGCCCTCAGATTAACTTCCTTCCTAATCGATTTATTTTACTTTACTACAAGTTGAATTATCTGGCGATTGATTAAATCCCTAAATGATTCCTTCATGACTTGAAATAGTTACCACATTTTAGGAGAATTGCTCCAAGAAACGTCTTTCCTCCTCTCGCTGATATAAGGTGGGATTAGCTTCAGTTCTTAAGGACATCTTCATTCTGATTGCAAATGAGCACCGAACATCGTGGGAATTTGAAAGTAATAAATGGTAATCCTAGTGAGAAGGTAAAATAAGCGGGTCTCGGTTAATTATGGACAGACACGGGATAAGCGCAAAAACTTTGATCACATTATTGCTTTTTTCCTCCAGCATTATTTATACTAATATGAATAATTGGCCTGTGTGGTTGTGAACTCGAGTATTCATTAACGGGGTTAAAAAGGGCCCTTCACGTCCAGAGACGGTTTTCCTTGCGCTTAAATAACATTTTGAAAAAGCTCGGAACTGGGAAAAGGCTTGAATTGAAAATGCTTCAAGGCGGGAGTTGCTACAGGGGATAAAACAAAGGTCGCACACAGAGGGCGCTGACGTCAGACATCCGGCAAGATGGCGGCCTTCATTGGGGGCTGACATTTCACATAGATATCAGTAGGGAGAACAACTATGATGAAAGGTCAATCGTGTGAAAATGTTCATCAAGGATGTGATTTATACTAGCAATTAATATTATTTGCATGATGGCTTCAAAATAAACTACAGCTTTTTTGACATTAATTATCACAAGGAAGAGATTTTCAGCGGATGAAATTCCGGTTAGTAGTTAATGAATAACTAATTCCTTCAAGTTCAAGGATCCCGTTCCTGATGTAAGTGTGTGGCAGTGAGAACAAGCTGGGGATTTTTGTAAGGCTAATGAAAGCAACCGAGCATGGTCTTCCAGAAGTAGGCGAAGCGTTTCCTAAGGCGGACAATGTCGAGGGCCAAGGCTACAGATGTTGCCATGACATTGGTGTTGTATGATTTCTAGACCATATCTGATTTCTAGACCACAAGGTGTGCCGTTATCCTATTTCATAACTGAACGCACAAATATATCATACATTGTTATTTCTTCCTAATTTGACCTCACTGCTCTACCGGACATTACTTAATCATAACTTATCCAAAATCAAGGAAATATACTCTGTAGCCCGAGTGCATTAAGTTTTGTGTTCAGAAGTTTTCTTTTCTATAATAGATTGCTCTAAAAAAAAAAAAAAAAGGTAGAATTGATTAATTATTATCTAAGCTGAGAAGATTCGCGGGTAAATGCAGGGGAAGGGATAAGAAAATAAAATGGTGGAAAGTTGTTTTTACTCTTGTTACCGCCGTCCGCGGAATCGTTTCACAGTTGATTGGTACCTCAGATTTCATTACAGAAAAACAGTTAGGTCCCAAAATGTGGGCATTGTCGGTAGGTCGGGTAACCCTCGGTACAATTTGTTTTTAATTTGGGCAGGGGGCTGGGGTCTCATAACTGAAGAAACGATCTCATGCGAATTGAAGGCATTTGAATTTCGTTGGAATAAGCTTAACTTACCGTGTCAAAACTTTTACCGACAATTTATGACATGTAATAAGATATGTGGGAGAAAAGGCTTTTAAGAGACCGTTGTAACTGTTGACGTGAATCTAGTCGATAAGCATAATCTACTTCGTCTAAGCATGTTTTTCTTAAAGCTAGATATTATTTCTAAAAGGCATATGAATGCTAACCTCCCATATTTATTTGTATTTTCCAGATGACGATGAAGCCTTGTCTGGAGACAAAGATGATGTAGTGTTTGTGAACATGACGCCGGCGGGGCTGAGGCCGGCAAAGATCAAGTCCTACCTCACGCCCATCTCCATCGACTCAGACGATGAAGATGAGGAAGACGACGATGAAGACGACATCATATTCGTCTCTGCCACCAGGGGCAGTAAGTCCAAGGCAGGGTCGCGACGTCGGACTCTGTCCACGACGTCATTGCCCGTGGTGACGTCACAGGAGGTGGTGCTGACGACGCTGGAGCAGTCACTGAGTGCGTCAAGTGCGCTCAACCCACCTCAAAACCTACCACAGGACGTTCTAGCCCCAAGCGAACATGAACACAGCAACCCACTCCTCCTCACTCCCAAACTGCCGCCCGGCCAGCCCAACTTCCACGACAACACGAACTACGTCGACACTGACAGCAGTGACGTCACTAGCGCACTGACTGCTGTGACGTCAGCAACTGATGTCGTCGACACATCCAGCCGAATGAGTACTGTTGACCCTCCTGGGTCGCTCTCGGCTTTTCTGTCGGACGTTAAGCCGTCAATCGATCCAATGGTAGGTGGGTCTGGCCCCAACGCGCTAGGACCGTGGTCAGACCCCAACTCAGCCCAGCAGGGATTACTTGCCTGGCTCAGAGACTTGAGTACCCCGTCTAATGTTGGCCTGAATACTAGTGACTCTGCAAAGACTGATAACAGCGCAAACAGCCATGGGAACGTCGCTGGATCGACCAACCCAGTCACCAACGCTTCCCCAATCTCCTCTTCCTCCAATCCTCTATCCTCCTCCACCCCTCTCACTTCTATTCAAACCATTGACAACCTCTTGTCGACCACATCAACACTCCCAGCGTGTTCACCGACATCGCCTAAGTCGTCAGTCGCGGTCTCCAATGATGCCACGTCGTCATCCTCTGTGCCACAGTCTGCGAGTATCACGTCCCTGGCGTCCTCTTTAATCTCGCCTTCATCGTTTCTTAAAGCATTCCAGGCCGGGCCGGGAGATGTGTCGGGTCCGGGGGCCTGCTCCCCCATGACCCCAGATTCAGGGGGTGCTGTGGGGAGCCCAAAGAACAACAGCCCTGTGTCGCTCTCATCCACATCACCCATAGTAATATCACCTACATCATTGTCAACATCACCCACATCCTCAACAACATCGCCATCATCAGTGCAATCCTCTGGTGCTACTTCATCCTCATATTCCATACCTATCAGAATCTCAACTCGTCCCGTGTCCCCGCCACCAAAACCGCCATCAGCATTATCCTCATCACTCCCATCCTCATCAAATGCAACATCCTCATTAACCCCATTCTCATCGGGCATTACTGATGTATCTGACTCAGCAAACACAGCACCGCAACAGCCCAGACCCCGAAGCCCCAACTCGGGTGTGATCGTCATCACCCCGACCGTACAACCAACTCGAAACACCCCGAAGGGCTCATCGGGCGACACCGGCTCATCCCCCACATCCACCCCGACACAACAAAAGACGCCGCTGCTGAAGCGGAGCGCGTCTTACATGCATACCCACCCCAACAACATCCCTCTGAAGAAGCGTCGGCGACAGCGTGCTGGTCAGCGTCTGTCGCTGGACAGTGCGGACACCAGGGGTGGGAGCGGGGGAGGCGGGGACACGGACAGTAGGAAGTGCTCGTGGTGCCAGCTCATGGTGAGCTACTCCCACCTGTCCCTCTGTATGCAGGGCCACCCCTGCTGTGCCGACTGTCTGCAGCAACGGGCCAAGGCCCTGCTCTCCAAGTCCAAGAGGGTACGTAGTCACCACTGTCAACTGAAATGTTGTCTTTCTAGATTAGTAATTGATATCATAGTTATCATGATTGTCATAAAAAAGTGTAGAACGTTTTCGTTGTTGTAAGTACCAGGTATTGGAATATGCTGTTTTGCTTTAGAAAATAATGCGTTTGGGCAGTTAATATCCTGACCATTAATTGTTATGCAATTCTAATTCTGCTGTGTTGTTAATACGTAAAGTGATACTCCTAATACTAATAATATAGGGTAATATTTAGGCAGTTCATTTACTGATCATGTAGTTGTTGTACGATCTCAATATTGCATTGTTGGTTTGTTGGTACGTAAAGAATGACCACCACTACACTACGAGGTGAAGCCCGATGGCAAACTACATGTTGTTGCTAAAAGCATGTTTCTGTAGCTACTCTTGCCTACTAGAGTTTTATCAGATTTCTAAATGAATAATACTTCAATCTTCAAATCAATTGTAGTAAGGTCATTTATGTTTGAAAGTGGTTGCCTCAAGTTAAATACTCAAAACAGTATAAGAACATTGTCGTTTTCTCTTGCAGGGCTCCTTGAAGTGTCCCTACCCTTCCTGTGTCAGTTACTTCCCTATGAGTAAGTATTCTATATCAAGTCTAATATCTATTACTGAAACTAAAGTTATAATACGCCATTGGTGCTGTGAATACCAGAAACGATAACAGTTTAAAACCTGACGTTTTATGCGTTTGCTTTCATCTCCAGAATTAAGAATGATCTCTCTCCACACATCACCGGATTTGCACAAACCTGTAAACAAAAACAAAACAAAAAAGTTTCTTCGTTGTCTTAAAACACACCAATAATACTGGGTTGAAAAGTTGACGAATGACAAACCAGTTTCTTAAATAATAACACAAAATAGATCACCTGAAAACAAAAAGTTTGATAAACGCAATCAGTAACACGTACTACCCCTTCTCCCCCTACCCAGGCCAGCTGCAGCGCACCCTGCCGCCCATGGTGGTGGAGATCCTGGAGGAGAAGCTGGACCAGGAGTACATTAACTACGCCGCCGACCTGGTCTGGCAGAACCTGGGCGAGTCGTCGGGCGGCGGCGGCGGCGGCCCGGGGGGTGCCGACGCCGACGGGGCGGCCATGGCTGACGACGACGACGAGGATGACGACGACGAGGACGGCGGGGGGATGCTGGTGGGCGGGGACCGGGGCCACGCGGCCGGCCTGTCCAACCGACAACCCACCCTGTGTCCGCTGCCCGTCTTCTGGGAACCCATGGAGGACAACTCGGTGAGTGTGGGGTTATGATAAGAACATGGGGGCTCATTGGTTTCGGTCGAGTGTTTTTTTTTTTTAGTTTCTCAAATACGATGTCCCCTTTCCTGCGACCTGGATCGAAATGTCAAATAATATTCTGATAGTTTGGTCTCTTCTTTTTTTTGGTGTAATTTTTACTTCTCTTTGAAAAATTGATTTATTTGTGGGTTTCTATCCAATCAGCATAGAGGGCTTCCCCTCGAAAACAAGCCTCGGCGACAAAGAAAAAATGAAACTTAGAAAAAAATAAACATTTTTTCTGTATTTTGAACCGCCAAAAAAATATTTTTCTGTTCTTTAAAGTTTCAAAAAACGTTTAATAATTGGCTTAAGGAAACATGTAAACGTTATCCCACGCCCCATCGTATTCAAGTACCTTCGGTTTATAATGTCTTACCATAACTAACCGTGCTCTATTTCCTATACCTATTCATCATCCCATACCTATTTTGTCCACAGGGCTTCAAGCTTGTGGAGCTGTCTACGGAGAACATCGAGTACACCGAGATCTGCTGCCTGTTTAACAGCACCATGAAGAACCAGGCCACCATCCAGCGCATCCTCCGCATCCAGAACCCCATCCTCTGGCAGTTCTATAACGTGTACGTACTACTACAGCTAATCATCTGTCCAGGGTCCCCGATGCATAGAGAAAATAGGGAAAGTGGCAACAGCAAAATTATTTTCGGGGAAAACACAGAATTAAGAATCACATATCTTTACATTTTTTAACTTGAACACATTGAGATCAGAACAAATCGATTTATAGAAACCGTGACAAAATTTACTGTGGGATAGGCGATACTCTTAGAGAAAACACTGGGAATTTGATCGTGAAGTTTGAGTGGGGACCCTGAACTTTGGAAAGGGGCCTTCCATTAAGTACGTTTGCAAATTTTCAAACAATCCAGACCCCCCCCCCCCCCCCCTTGGGTCAAAGTACGCATTGGATTTATACAGGAGCGTACGCAAATTTTCAAAAATTCCAGACCCACCCTCACCCCCTTGGTGTGTACGTACTATATGGAAGGCCCCAAATTGATATACTTATTGGTGCTCATTGGAGTAGTCAATTGAAGTGTATAGGCCCTAACTAACCTAAACTATAAGGGGATAATTACCGATAAATTACCCCTTATTTCTCGGTGAGTTGAGGCAGTTGTCCCCGAGGATCGTTTCTAATCAAAGTGTTTTTCTGTTTTCAGGAAGAAGCTGCAGATGGGTCAGGAGTCTGGCGGGGAGGCGGTGGTGGAGAAACAGCTGTGTCACGGCACCAGTAACGGCGTCGTCGAGGCCATCTGTAAATCCAACTTCGACTGGAGGCTGTGTGGGGCGCACGGCACCATGTATGGCCAGGGTAGGATGAGATGCTTCTTTTTTTTGAGGCGAAATGACATTTCGCCAAAATTCTGGAGTAGATAGACTTATTGCGCTGGTTAGTGGCATACATGAATGAAAGACATAGGCTCAAAGTGCTTGACGCCAGGGCCCAGCAACATTTTCTAAAATTTGTGTTTCATGAAGCTGTCCGCCCATTTTTCTCAAAATTCACAAAAGACAGAGACATGTAACCTTGATCATATGGTGCCAAATATATCAGGGAAGAATAGTTCATTCGTTTTTTGTGTGTTTTGTTCCATATTTTTGCATAATTTCATCTTCAAAACCGGCACCTGCATGGCGAAGAATAGCAGAATAGCCGCCGGTTCAAAAGTGGGTCAAGCATAAAGGGAGAGGCATAGATCTACTGTGAAGTTATTTGTTTCACGCTGTGAACTATTGTTAAAGTTTGATTTAGGACTGCGTGATATTTGTGTATATCTAAGTCTCCATGAGTCGTTTGTCCAGAATGTCTGAGTCAGTCAGACTGCGTTTAAAGTTTGCACATTCACTTCCCAATAGTTCAAAAGAAATGAACGATGAGGGAGCTTCTTAATATGAAAGGGTTTTTATTCAATAAACATCTCATCCCGAGTCAAAGCCACCATGTATAGGTCTTCATCAGTCCACCTCCCATCTCCTATCAGCAATCAACCACATTTAGAACGCGAGTTGCTCCAACACCTTCTAGACCATTCTAGTGCTCAGCTCTATCACAATCCTATGTCCGAGGTAGTTGATATTGGTAAACTCCAGTCTGTTACACAGGAGCCGATGTACTTACTCCAGGTAACTCCTTGGCTAAACTTATTCTGGGCCCGGAGTGGCCCCGATGGTGAACCTTGTAAAATTTGTCATTCGGACACAGATAGGAACTGGTTTTGAGATTGCTGGTGTCAGCCTAAAACTGTCAAAGTGCTATGCATTAGCATGACTGTGGGAACCAGCTTTCAGAACATTTCTACTTCCGCTTCCAGTTCCTCCCAAAAGACAAAAGAAAATTGCATTATTGTTGTCTCACAGCATTGTGGGAATGCAAGTCTAATTAACATAATGAATATATCAATGCCACAATAGGTCTCACTCAACCCTTTTATTTTCATATGGGGGTAAGGGGGTGAAGAGGGTGAAGGGGTAAAGGGGTAAAGGGGTAAAGGGGTAAAGGGGTGAAGGGGTGAAGGGGTGAAGGGGTGAAGGGGTGAAGGGGTGAAGGGGTGAAGGGGTGAAGGGGTGAAGGGGTGAAGGGGTGAAGGGGTGAAGGGGTGAAGGGGTGAAGGGGTGAAGGGGATGCCATGGGGATGCCATGGGGATGCCATGACCCACATGACCCACATGACCCACATGACCCACATGACCCACATGACCCACATGACCCACAAAAACTTACTAAGAGGGACTAAGTCAGCAAACGTCAGTCACAAAAAGATAACTAGTAACGAATTAGTAGTTAAAGGAACACCGACATAATAATCAATTAATGATAAATAATCAGCAAATGAACGTCAATAATTTCATCACTTAGTGCCTTTTTGTACTTAGTACTGTAACAAATGTCATGTCAACGTCGTTGCATCATCACAGCAATGTAACTTCATATTCATAATTAGTAAGATGTACAGGTATGAGTTTAACATCTTTAAATATAAATTTCCCTCTCAAACTTTTTATTCTTTCATGATTAGGTAGGTCTCCAGGAATTAGTTACGAATTTCGAATCTTTAAACTTTGCAGAGATTTGTACTCATTTCTAGTCACTCAACTGAAAACTAGGATTTCTTTGAAATTTTCTATACTTCATCAGGGCCCAGGCTTTAATTATTGCAATAATTAACCTACTTACTAAGTTTGTATTTATTGCCTTTTTAACTTGTTTAGCTGATGTTCTCACTAAAACTAACTGACTACTAACTGCTCGCTCCCTACCTTGCAGCGCCTTTTATACTGGTTAACAGGTGGCGCTGGGAGCGTAAGATATTTCTTCTAGAAGTAGACTAGAAGTAGACTTGCTAAGCCTGATCCTTGATAGATTATATAACATGAGGATATATTAAAAGTGCTAAGCTATTAGTACAGCTGTACATATTTTCGCTTAATTGGCATTTATGAAATGTCCACGAAAATACGTACAATGCGAAAAAAATAATGCTTTATATGACCACCGACTCAAATCTTCACGAATTTGTCTTTTTGGTCTAATCTGCAAAAATATATACACGCGAAAATATATAGTTCACAGTAGCCGGGGTTTGGGGTTGGTGGGGCCGACCGTGGGAAAGTTGCTTGGGGACCGTGGGAACACAGTCACAGGCACCGTTGAGTCCATAGCCCGGCCGACATCAGGCCGCCGATACTTTGAATTTGCAAAGCCTGGATAATATTCATATAAAACGCATGGTTTGTGGAGGATTTACGCATTTTGGCGCATTCAGGACTCGGGTGTAAAGGTGGGTACAAGGTAGGTTCAGTGACCACGTTTCAACGTCGAGGACGTCTGAGGAAACCTTCCTTATTTTCTTAACAAATTAAGTTTTTCTGGTAAGAGAACAAATTCTCACGAGAGATGCAGCCTAGATCTATTCAAATTGCAAAAATCAACTCGAAATTCAATTTATTTCATGCATGAGATATGGTGAGTTGAAAAATCTCCCCATACTGCATATAGTCTCAACGCTGGGGCAAAATCTCCAGCTTCCGCGGAATTCGCTGAATTGTGAAATCTCGTGAGAAAAACATGGAAATGAGTGGTATGAGTGGCATGTGGGCCGAGTCTGTTGCCATTTTAAGAATTTAATTGGCCACCTCCGTGATTGAAGCATAAGCTGCTTAAAAGATAGGTTAGCCTGGAGACTTATGGCTCTCATGGAAGCTTCTGCTCCAGAAATCAGAATAGTCTTAGAATTTAAAATTCCCTTAAAACCGACATCGAACATGGAGTTCTAAGGGACATACGACATGGGTATACTTTAAAATCAACAGGGGGACAGTGATGTTGTACTAATAGCTTAGCACTTTTAATATATTCTCGTGTTATATAATCCATCAAGGATCAGGCTTAGCAAGTCTACTTCTAGTCTACTTCTAGGAGAAATATCTTGCGCTCCTAGCGCCACCTGTTAACCAGTATAAAAGGCGCTGCAAGGTAGGGAGCGAGCAGTTAGTAGTTAGTAGTCACTAAGTTTAGTGAGAATGTCAGCTAAGTAAGTTTAGCCAAGGAGTTATACCTGGAGTAAGTACATCGGCTCCGTGTAACAGACTGGAGTTTACCAATACCCACTACCTCGGACATAGGATTTGTGATAGAGCTGAGTACTAGAATGGTCTAGAAGGTGTTGGAGCAACTCGTGTTCTAAATGTGGTTGATTGCTGATAGGAGATGGGAGGTGGACTGATGAAGACTTATACATGGTGGCTTTGACTCGGGATGAGATGTTTATTGAATAAAAACCCTTTCATATTAAGAAGCTCCCTCATCGTTCATTTCTTTTGAACTATTGGGAAGTGAACGGACAAACTTTAAATGCAGTCTGAATTACTCAGGCATTCTGGATAAACGACTCATGAAGACTTGGATATACACGAGCATTACGCAGTCTTAAATCAAACATCAACAATAGTTCAATGTTTCTTATATTTGACATGGGACATAGATCTAATAAATGAATTTCCGGACCACGCCACCTAGTGTGGAACAGAGGCTCAGGACTGTTAGTCAGACAAGCTTAGGGTTATTTCCTCTTTGAGCATGTATAAATTGGCCATATTGAACCACCCATAATTTTTTTAGACACACTAGGTAGAGTAATGCCATAATAATGAACCCATAGTGTAAAACTTCATCTGTTTATTGCTATATAAATCATAATTGTGTAAAGATGTCTTTTATTTTAAAAACATTTTGCAAGATTAAAAGTTTTGATTTAATCAGTAGCCAATGGGAGGGCTCCCCAGAGGCCTTATCAGCATTATGTAATAACCCCCCACCAATCAGGTGTCACGCTGCTCCCACCACGTGGGTTTGTTTGTCCAGCCTTCACTGGACCGTGACGGCCGCGCGAGGTGTGGATAAGACTCTATTAATAGAGTTTATTGATTTTATTTTGACGATTTTTTTTTCTTTTTTTAGACACTTTCAAATCCGAAGAGAAAATATTTTGTGTATAGGTGGTGGGGGATTCCTCGAAAATGTTTGCAAAAAACGTAAAGGTGTTCTTATTGCTAGACTTCATGCACAAACGTGAGTTGTGTACGTAAACGTCCATTGAAACCCGGTCTTAAACTGCTTATACTTCATTCCTTCTTATGTTTTCATTTGACTGTGCAATTGTAATCTTTAGGCTACAGACGTGAGCATTGCTTTAGTAAAACCGCATCAGTGAACTGTGTCAAGCCTCCAAGGGGAATATTTGTATGAATGCTTGATCTTTTTTATCATTAAAATATACTGAACTGAGGAAAAAGTAAATTAATGCTTAGGATCATGATATAGACAATAACAAGAATATCTATCACTATTCTCTTAGTGGTATGTATACTGGTTCAGACCATATTTATAGAATTATTCATATTTCTTAAAAATAGATTCTCAGTTTGAAATATTGACCAATACAATTTCGCCTCTCATGGAAGCTCTGCTCCAGAAATGACATCGTAACTAGTTTTAATAAATAAATGATATAAGGGACTGTGCATTAATCACGTACACATAAAGGGAAGGGGAAGTGGCTTCAGTACACTTCTAATGCGCAGTACATGCTGATGTGGGGGGGGGGAGAGGAGTTGTTTCTGAATGGCATGTCGAAATTCGTCAAAAAACTTAATTAATGGACAATACCTAACTGTACAAAGAGAAATAGATCACACATGTACTCATGATATGAATAAGCATTGTCGCATGCAAAAGCTAAATTATTACTTTATGGGAAATATGGCTGAAAGGGGTTCATTATTTTCGATTTAGGAAAAGACTAAACTTAATACGTCTCCTTTCTCCAGGCACGTACTTCGCGCGGGATGCCTCCTACTCCCACGTGTACACGGACAACGCGCGGCCCCGCACCCTGCACAGCCCGGGCCACATCCTCGCCATGCTCAACAAGTCGAAGCGGGCCCGCAACCACCAGATCTGCCTCAAACACCTGCCCTCGGGTGTGAGCAGCAGTGGGAGCACGAGCGGCAGTGGCGGGAGTGGAACCATGTGGAGCGGGGCTATGATGACGCCCCAGCCCCCGCCCGCCCATTGGAAGCCGCAGAACTCGGTGGGTGTGTCAGTGCAGATCCTGCCGCCCATGACAGTGACGACAGTGTCCACCAACGGCACCTCCACCACCACCACACTCCCACCGCCGTCAGTGACAGTGGTCAGTCCTCCGTCATCATCCTCCTCCTCGTCCTCTTCCTCCTCCTCCCTGTCTCAGTCCCAGTCGCTAAGACAGACCTCGCTGGGTGTGGCAATGACAGCGGCGGTGAGCGGGTCGGCTGCGTCGGCGGGCGGTCCGACCATCGGCTCCACCTCCACCGGGAACTCTGGGCTCAACCTGTCCATGCGGCCTTCCATGTCGGCCATGATGGCCCACTCTGCCCTGCACAAGGTCTTCTGCCAGCACCACCGCCCCCACAGCCTGCCCCGCTACACCCCGCTGCAGCCCCCGCCCGCCCACCAGGGCCGGCGAGCTGCCGCCGCACCGCAGCAGGCGGGGACCGTTGGGACCTGCGGCGGGCACAGCCGGAGCAGCTCGCACTACTCCAAGAGACGCTCGACCACATCGTCCTACTCAAACGACACCTCCAGCTCGGCCTCCCCACAGCCCAAGCCGCCTGTCCACAGTATGTTCATTGCCAAAGTGCTTGTAGGGCGGTATACCAACGGGCACAACCACTATAGGAAGCCGCCGCCCGTGGACCTCTCTGACCCCTACGGGCGCGCCTATGACTCGTGTGTTGACAATGTGCACGACCCCAAAATCTATGTGATCTTTGACAGTGCCCAGTGCTATCCCGAGTACCTGATAGAGTACACTGGCAACAATAGCAGTTGCTATATATGAACAAGAGGACACCACTATGTGGTCCTTTATCGGCTATTTGCACCCACTATGTATTGTTGTGTATTATCATCATTATTGTAAATTATCCAAGAAAGTTGGTCATTATTCCAAACTAGATTGATACAGACTTCTATACGTGGCTTCATTGTACTGAAATTTAAGAGGGGAATATCGTTGATATGATTCAAATAAACTTGGATCGATTAAGGAGTTTGTAGTTTGATAATGGGGTAGGATTATTCAAACCTCACCCTATATAGCAATGATGTTCAGTCATCTTTTAGTTCTGTATTTGGCGATGGGTATACATATATCTATAGATATCCTCCTCAAGTAATCTATGGCAACCACTTGCAATTTGATTGTATTGTTTGTCACAAAATATGGTTAGAATCTGCTATAGTGTCCTCCTATGTAGAGCCTACATGAATACACCCTGTCAAATTTATGTGAAGATCGTTAATGTATTATATTGTAACATGTACCCCTACGATAACCAGATTGATCACCAAGACCACCTTAATCAACTGCATCAACATTACCCATACGTGTCATTTGATTAGTAACAGTATTTGTCATTGTCAAATCAAATAGGCTTAAAAATACTGAAATGAAATATTCTTGGAAAATTCTTGCACACTTTCGAAATCGGCCCCATCCTTATTTCTGCAGAGGTGACTGTTGTTCATGAATGGGGTTTCCTTTTATCGCATGTAGATTCCAAATTCGCTTCACAACTCTTGAGGAAGTCCCTCCCATATGAATATTGTTGACAGCCTTTACTTGTCAGGATATAGGGGGTATTACATAGTGAGGAATGGTATCTGTATTGTAAGCCCAAAAACGTAGTTGCCACTAGTGAGGAATTGTGAGAAGTGTGCTGCTTTTAATGAGATTAGTATTTTTTTCCTTTTTGTATAGACTTATATCTTTGATATTTCTAGGTATAGCAATATTGAAAAAGGGGCTTTCTTGAGTGCATCTTCGGGTGCACCTTGAAGTGCACTAAAGTAATCGAACTATCTATATGAACGGGCACGGTGGATAATGTCCGCCAATAGGAGATGACATTGGCTTGATCAATGACTTGATAATGCGTCCCGTATACAAACAAATGCAAGTTAGAATACTTACTGGTATACAATGAGTACACGGGTTGCCGTACTTACCAAATATTGTGTTTTGGTCGGTACTCACCATTTCCATGGTTACAGATGGTTTATGCAAGTTGCCCTGGTTACTTACCTCGACCGACGAGTTGTGGGGGTAAGTCGAGCTTGGTGTGTGGTGTGTGTTTGCATAACTGGTTGTGCAAGTTGTGTATTATTTCAGGGAAGGTTTTGTAGTATAGTGTAAGAGTTTGCTATGTCTTTTCTTTTTAATTTATGATCAGTATGGCTGGTAATGCGTAACTGATGTACACTGTAGTTTAATTTGTTGGGTTGTAATTAAGTTACCTTTGGGATCGACTGATAGCGGGTTTTACAACAGGTAATTTGGACAATATGAGAGTAAATTAGTCCTGTGTTGGACGGGGTACCATTCTGTATACAAATGTTACACCTGATTACATACATCAAACTGATTATCGCAATTAGGATAAGTTCGGCATTATTAAGGATGAGGTTTAAGAAATCATATTTTAACTAAACTAAATTGAAGATAATTGAGATAAAACTAAATCGTATATATACATAGTGTTTCACTTTAGTCAATCTGTTTAATTAATGATATTTATGATTGTTAGAATGGATGTTATCCTTACAAGCTGAGCCTTTGTGATGGCATACTTCCCTGACTGAACTATGTTATCCTCATCTCAGCATGGTTGCTTGCTTGCATCAGATAGTAAGTGAAAATACTTAGCATTTGTTGATAAAGAAGATCTATGGCTTCGTAAAGGCATGGATGAGTTACACACGAGTAGGGGAAATTTGTGTCACATACAGTAAAGTTAACAATTAAGTTAAGTTAACTACAGCTGAACCTTACTTAGGGGATGAAGTGTCTTTAGGCTTTACTTTTTTTCCTATGTTTTTGGGTAAATTTTTTCTTAAAAGGGTATTCTCGAAGCACGTCATTGAAAATATGATATATCATGTTCATGGCAAGATGCTGTTGTAGACAAATGGATTGAGCTTTTTATAAGAAGAAGCTGTTGTGTTTTTTGAGAGCATTATCGAAGAGTTGAAAATCAAATTTGGAGATGCCTACATTGAGACAAGATGTTATGGCGGAGTTATCGGGTGTTGAGGATGTTATTTTGATATGGCTGATCTCGATTTGGATGGATGAAGTTTTGTAGATTTGGTGGATTCGCTTTCTCACGATGTTGCACTCTGTGCAGGTTTGATAACCTTGGAGGATTATCATTATTTGCCACATATAGTTGGCTTTGCATGTTCACTGGACCAACACGCCTGGCAACCAATTGTCCTAAGTTGTACGATTGTGTTTAAGCCTAACCTAGACATTGCCAAGGCAAAACAGGAAAGGCACTTTGCCTAAACGTTGTTTTTTGCAGGCCTGGCAGCTGAGGAAGATGTAGTCTTGCCAGTCAGATCATTTTTCTTTGAAACGTCATCGACGTTTGGTGCATGCCAAAATACTTCTTTGTGATCATTTATGTAGTAGATATTTACAAAACCTAAAATTTGAGAAAACCACAATGCATGTTAGCCGATATAAGCATGTAGTTTCTTTAGTTTGTATATATACTTAGTTCTATGTTACTCAAGTTTCTTCAGTATATAAAAAGGCGATTCTTTCTTTCTCTTTTGAATTATAGAAGTTTCTATCATGTAAATTGTTTTACGATGTTATGCTAGGTGATCGAAACCACTTTATGTTTGACTTAAGTTGCCTCCCCAAACGTGACCCTTCTTTGTAAGCTTCATAACTACTTTCCTAAACCTAAAGCACGAAATGCTATAAAGAGCATGTATTGTTTTCTTTTTGAGATTTTATATTTGTTGTGATATCATCAAAACGCATATTTTGAAAGGTGACACAGAATACGAGATCGCGTATAAGGTAGTGTAGATGACATTGTATGGCATGTAGGTGAGAGTGTTCTAATTTATTTTATATTCACTTATTTGACGTGTTTCTGGGTAAGTGATACATGGCTGTAAGCGTGATTCGATATCTAGTTAAAAACCTTCATTTTTAAGCCAAACATAGTATATTTCACGACAGTAAAAGTACACACGTATTTAGTGCAATTCATGCCTTTATGATATGTCCGTCTGGGTCGGCAATTATTTTCTTGACTAGTCTTTTAGTGAATGGATTGGATTGGAACTGAACTTTATGAAGACTACCAAAAAAAGAAGAGACTGAGAGAAGACTGAAATAGGAACATATTTAAAGTTGCCCTTTATTGACTTGAAGTTGTGACATCATAGATCAAAGATTGTTCTTGTTTTAGATAAGTACTGGTACACAGTTGTATGTCAGTGTTTTTCTAAATATAATTTCGTGATCTTTCTGGTTTGAGTCACTGCGTATTTGAATATCAGTTGATTCCAATATAGCTTATAACCTCTTTTATGAAGCCTAAACTTGAAGGAAAGCAGGGTTCAGGAATATGGAAATCATGTAATAACAGTACGATTTGTTTCAAAGAATATTAAAAGCTATTGAACACTTAGGAAAAGCTCTGTACAGTATTCTATGCAACCCTGGACGTTTTCAATAGCTCGTTCTGGTTATGGTCCGTTCACTATACTTTTGAGAGGCATTATTTCTAAACTACACGTGCAAAGAATTGACCCCTAATCGTGTTTTGTAGTATAAAGATAGTTGTTGCAGTATATGACACATGCGCTTTGAAATGACCTATTTAATCAGGAAAAGTCTGTTCTCAGTAACCTATTTAGGGAATCTACATGTGGTGTAATATACTTATTGCATTTTTACACGATTAGAAATACCTTTTTTGTTGATTTAAAAAAAACACTATTAGTTCATTTTTGCCGTCACAAAGATTAAACGGCCCTTCCCTATATGTGCAATATGATTATCAAGAATGGCAGTATATATTTTGAATGAAGAATTTACCAGCTAGTATTTCCAAGAGTGTAAATTAATCAAATAACCGTTTTTGTAAGGTATGAACTTGAGGAACGAGGAAAGAAATTGACGTCTCTCATGGTTACTCATACATTGATAACAAAATGTAAGTTTAATCTATTTCCCCTTTCTCATTCAAGCGTAATAGAAAAGCTAGAATAAATGCTGGATTTAATAAGAATAAAATATGAGGCGCACTAAAAGAAAAATAATCATTGTCGGGTTGGAGATCTTATCATGCAAACGAATAATAAGATTGGTAGAAACTTTGTGTGCTAGCTCTCTGTGTTTGCCATCAGGCAGATTCTGTTTATCTTCTGGGCTGTTATCTCACGTCTTGCTTATATCACCAAACGTCGCCGTGTAACATAATATACGCCATAGCTTCATTATGCAAGAAAGCAAGGGGGAAATGCACAAACTATAATATAGAGAAACCAGGTCAGATCAGTGCGATTACTGATAAGATTCCCACTACCTTTCACGGGGTGATAATCCAGGTGATTACGCACATCGTACTCCTACTCCTTGTAGACTAGGTCGATGTTTCTTTTCGTCTCTTCCCTCCCTCCCTTCTATAGCTTTGTAAGTAATGTGGCGCCACCTGTTGTATACCTGCTGCACCTCATGAGGATGTCCAAAAAGGAGTCTTGATCATTCTTAGTTCCCGAGTTGTGCGAGGCCCAGGTTTATGTTGTGCGAGTACTAGTAAGCGCAGATCACTACTACTAAGGATCACTTGTTGTTTTGGGTGTACGTGTCACTGCGCTGTGCTGTCGTTGACATTTTATCATTATTAACAAGAAAATGAATAAGACAGAATAATTATGATGATAATAATAGTAATAAAAGCTGCAGACAACTACAAACCATATTGTGATACGAGTCGACCGGCCCCGGTCCGATGTGAGCACGCGGGTCCCGTACTTTGTATACGACGGGGTCCTGACCATTATAATCAGTACAAGATTAATGCTGCATTGAATAAAGAAATTGTATCTATAATCAACAGATGGACTTCCGAGTTGTCTTTGTGATTTCTGTGTGTTGATCAATTGCCGATCGTTGCTAACGGGTTAGATACGACTAAAGATGAAACATGAGGTCCGGTCACATATAAAGAGATCCGACTCAACTCAGCAGTTTTAAAGGCTAGGATATTTTCAAACTAACCAGTTTCCCCAAAAACCTGACCACTGCTCATATATATAGAGAGACAGGATAGCCTCAAAGTTTTCTAGTTCCTACACATGCGTACGCGTACAGGATCAGTAGGACGGACCTTTTATAGATTAGAATGTCCACCACTGCTTGGAGTTGGGCTTATGGGCGCGGGCACAGCAAGAGGACCCCGACTCCTTAGTATTTCCATAGAGATACATAGGTGTATATCTTATATGTCTACGGTATTTCTTGTACAGACGGGTGTATATCTCAGATCTGCCAAGTTTGGCCCTTAGATACCAGCTGGTATTAATTTCACAGATAAAGATTCTTCGATTCGCATTAACTTATGATATGGGGTTTATATGACAAGGTAAGTACACAGTTATAAAACTTTTATCAAATTATTAGTACATGGTAGGTCTGATTCATACATGTCTTTAAAATGTGTTACTTATCCAATACTATATATAGACAACAGGGAGATAAGTCAAGGACAGTGACAAAATCGGAAATAGAGAAAACCTTGATGTATCTTAAAATGTTGTGAAACTTGTTCTAAGCATCAAATTTTCAAATTGATTTTTGGGGTTGATGGGCGGGGGGGGGGGGGGGGGGGTCGGTCGGAAATCCCACAAAAAAAATCTGAAAACTTTCATCCCTGAGTCAAGGAATACAGGACTTCATAATTAGCTTGTCGACACGTTTTATTTCTATTTTTTGTGAAGGCGCGAAGTAACACTGCTAGATGGAAATTTCTCTTATTCTATTTGTTGACATTCTTGCACTGTTGTGTATAGCATTGTAGGTGACAATATTAAGAAACAACATTACTCCTGATTGTCGCTTTCTTTTTCACAAGCCTTGAAGGAAATACAGTACAACTTATTTTACGTGAATAGCTATTTAACACACAAAAGAACTGTAACTTATGTATGCTTCATTTAAATCTAAAACTTTTAGTTTTTTCTAAGTCTCACAAGGTAGCAAAGTAAACGGACACTATATAACAATACATTAAGGAACACAAAAAATAAATTATAAATAATGGTTTGTTTGTATAATACTTGTGGATATGTGATACTTTTGGATATTTCAGGCACGGCTGCTAGAAGGATTAATATTAAGAATCGCCTTCATATCTTTATGAATTAGTTAAGAAATAATATAACTGGATCTTCATTGGACTAGCCATCAGTGGATCTTTCTTTTCCTTCTTAATCGAAATATATAATGATAATCAAACTGCCCATAAATTAGATTGTTTAGCATATGATAAAGTAAAATGGAAATGCATTTATCATTATATGTACCTGACAATTTTGTGAATTATGCAAGGATGCAATGTGAAAGGAACATGAATGTAAACAGTAATTGGAACCTTGTATTTAGTAATCACATAATGCTTTGTATATATCATTAATTAAAACGAATAAGAGGTGGTAATAATTTCATCCCTGCAGTGTTGATGTGAGATTCACAGGATGAATTTCTCTAAAACTAACCATTTCAAGTATTACATATGCACAGAACTGACGCTTGAGGGACATCATAAAGCCATACATCTAGAACATGAAACTAAAAACACAAATGTATCACACAATACATAGAGAGGGGCCAGTGAAATTTCAATATTGATAACTTCTAATATCATACCATAGGTATAGTGCTTAAGTATAAATATATCACATTATTATAACTTTGAAGTGATCGCTTATAATAGAAAACTGTGTCCCTTTATCAAATCACACATTGAGTCTCCTGTACACCTGGCATAGGCTGTCTGTGTGGGACGTCACACAAAATAACAGTTATATTCAAATTTCAAAATTACAAATCCCATAATAAAATATATTTTTGATTTTTCCTTTCATGAATCATTTAATTTGGTTATTTTAAATACATTTAGGCTCATAAAAAAACATTTAGATAAATTAAATATTGTTATTTTTCAGTTTTATTATTTTTCAGCTGTTCTGCTTGTGACGTCACATACAGATAATTGCTCTGTGCAGGCAGTGTCAGATGCAGGCAGGGAAACTCAGTTTGATGGAAACAAAATGTGAATAAAACAAAAACTATTAGAGATAAAAGCATAAAGTTTGGTATGGTTATTCCCTGGATGGTAAAGATCACGGCAGTATGTTAATTTATGGTCACTGGCCCCTCCCTCAGGTACTTAAAGCAGTAAATGTAATCTACACAGTCAGTGACTACCAAGAACTGTATCAAAATTTGTCATAATTTATTGGCTAGGGCAAAGATGAAATACTGTCGCGAAAGTAATAGTTTATGTATGCCTTTTCTATAGGTGCCTCAACATGCTACAGAATCTGCGAAAGATATTAGAGTTTAGCCTTCAAATCTAGTAGCTGTGAATAATAAATAAGATGATTGTCGGATAGCAATAATGTGGATTTCAAGATTGTACATGAGGTAAAAACAGAATCACAAAGCGTACACATGTCACAAAATGAACTACATGTGTGTATAAATATCACAGGGTCACAAGGAATCAATGTATACTTTCGTATTTTCCATAAAGATAACATGAATACGAAAATATCTTCCTGTAGGCTTGTTGACGTAGGGTATGGACGGAGCAACGGTACGACAAAACTGGACGGAATGGTTTCTGTGTAACCGTAACACGTTTAAATACCACAGCAATGCTTTGTCACGAGTCACATTAAAGTGCAAGAGGGTAGTGCACTAAAGTGAACAAATCTTATGGTTTCACGATTCTTTGGTAACGATTACCACGGTCTCGATCAAAGTCATTTATATAGAGGAGGTAAGTTTGTTGTGTGTAAAAGTCTATACCAAGAACGTTAGTTTGTCAAATCAGAAATGCCCAATACTTAGCAATAGCGCCACAATAGACATCACCTTGGACTTAAGTTGGACATGCTGGATGTCCGACGTTGGCTGTCGGTATGGGAAACACTGGTGTAAGCCTTTAAATGTGACCATTATGG
The DNA here is from genome assembly GCA_936440205.1 of Lepidonotus clava. Taxonomy (NCBI): domain Eukaryota; kingdom Metazoa; phylum Annelida; class Polychaeta; order Phyllodocida; family Polynoidae; genus Lepidonotus; species Lepidonotus clava. The sequence continues at coordinate 39,306,717 of OW387141.1, forward strand.
GCAATCGGTCTCCAAGCAGATACATATAAGAAGGAAACCATCTACAATGATAACTTGGACTTTGAAAGCCTCATCAAAACATCGACACATGTTAGTCGTGAAAATTATACAATTTGGTGAGCCAAGACACTGTTTTCAGTAACGAACCATTTTTTAGGATAAAGTTCCATTCTTAGGCAAAATTGCAAATTCTGGAAGTGAAACGCGGCCATTTCTAGTAATGTACCTCCGTATTTGATTGTCTTGAATCACAAGATACTCCGAATGTTTGTGGCAAACCCATGTCAAGTCACTTGTAAAACTAAAGCTGTTTCAGACTTATATCTATATACAAATTTGTGTTTCGGTTCCCTCCTTTTCTTTTCAAAATACCATTTCCGTACTTTTTTTTGGTTAAAAACAACTGATATTGCATGTAACCTAATATGGATGACATTATCATAACCAATATCTGTTATAATCGGTATAACTACTCGGTTGACGTATCGTGTGCAATGCAAAAGATTACGCACGCCATCAACAAGATATCACAGGCACATAGCAAAACATTGTACAACAAATACATTCAGTATTTACAGTTATTAGATACATGTTGCTGTAGCAACAATTATGTGTTTTTTATATGCGCATTAGCCACATGCGTTTCTATGCAGAGTAAAGGTAAAGACTAACTTATAAGTGATTGAATGTGATGTAAATATTACTTGGTCACATCAACACTATTCTTCATATCATTACCCGTCCATAGAATCATTTATCACGAGATCCAGCTAAGATCTTCAATGTTAATGTGCAGATGTCGGATTCAAACCAGATTTTTAGATTTGCTGCATCATCCATTATTACTGTACTAGACTAATTTCCGAAATATTTAACTTTTTTATCTCTATTATCTCCTTTAATTTGTATTATTACTATTTCAATAATTCAATTCCAAATGGTAACATTTCTTTTGAAAACCTGAGTTTTTCTGATATCCAATATATGAAAACAACTAATTCCTGGTAAAGCTTATGTGCTATATCATTCCTACATCACACTACCAGTGCTTCTGTACACCAGCCTGTTTATTAAATACGAGGAATATTGAATAAACCCCACAGCCCAGCAGTGGAGCTCTTTACTTCCTCTCCGATAATAAATATCGGCATGAATAACTAACTCCATGTGAGAAGGAAAAGGAAGATCTCAGCTACATTTCTTAACTTAGATAAGAAAACAAGAAAAAGTGGGTTGAAACGTAGACCGTACCACACTATACATGTCACATGGTAATATTACACATGTCACATGGCAATATTACGCTTGTAACATGGTAAGATTACACATGTAAAATGGTAAGATTACACAAGTCACATAAACATGTCTATGACTGAAGTAAGATTTTTAAAAACTAGATAATATTATATTGGTTCCATGGTGTTCATGGCTCTCTTCTTGCGGCGCGCCTTGGCAGAGGGCGGGGGTAACGACTCGAGCCGGGTGGGTTTCCGCACGGGGAACTCGTCGTTGGAGATCTGGCCGTGCACGTGAGCTGCTCGCAGCTGCTCCTCGGTGAGAGGGTCTTGTTGCCATGGAGACGGGCCCAGTTTGGGCGCCCCGACCATGCCCGCCCCCGCGCCGTTGTACATGCCACCGTTGGCGATGGGACTCGTGCTGTTAAGATCTGAAATGCGATTAATGAAATTAAATATTTTTATGATTAAAAGAAAATTTAGTTATAGAGATTCGGAATGACGAATTGATCTATGAAATGCCAATTCAAAAAAGCAGAGATCAGACAAAACAATGATTCAAATGTAATGAGACCAGGAGAAGCATAAGCTGTTTTAAAAGATGCCAAATTGAACTGCTGAAAAAATAGTCAAAATAGGAAAGATTTTTCAGACTTTTACTTAGAAGCAACCAGCATGAAAACGTCTTTGACCAAAAGGGAACTATCCTTGATTTTGCACTGGAATTTCTGAGAACTTAAACAAAGTGCTCTTCTAATCTGTTATGGGTATTTAAATGGCTTGAGAAAAGTTCTTCCTTGCAGACCAAAATCAACTATGTTCCAGACTCGGAATGCGGAATAAAACATGATGAAAACAGAAGAAGGAAATAGAATTGCTCACTGTTCATAGATCGTGCTTGGTATGACCCTATGCGTTCAAGTCAAAAGATGCAAAAGGAGTTAATGATAACCACCTTTGAATTCATGACAAGTAAATGACGTGTCTTACTACAGTGGCAAGTCAGTAGTTGAAATATTCCAGTAAAATAAGCCTTAGAAGTTTTTCACATCTAATGATTGAAATAGGAAGATTTTTGTATGTCTTTGTCTTCAGAGAGTGGTCTTACCTTCTAACGTAGCATGCGAACAGACAATGTGAACGGGACAACTTGAGTAATGTACGTGACAACAAAAAGAATGCATGAACAACGAGGACTTAAGTTTAACCATTCACAGGTGCCAATTCGATACGAATAGCAGATGACCTAGTGTGGAGGGACCTGAATGCTTTTATCACCCTTCAACTTAGGAGTTTATACCAAACGATTCTTTTACATGTGTATGTTAACTTCTCTTGACCCAAAATCATTTTTCTGAATGTATTTTACTTATCCGTTAAAATGTCCGTTTTAATAATGCTGTTTAAAGTTGAAAGATTCTCAGATGACCTAAAGTATTTCAATCTTGCTCAATACTTAAGAACTGTTTGTAGGTACATTTCAATCAACTTTATAGACAGTTTCCAACCTTATGAAATTAAGATATTAGGCTAGTTCTTTAAGAATGTATATATCTAGGTAATTTTTCATTTTACTCGTTGAAACAAAGCGGAATGGGTTGCGAATTTTCTACAACAGTTGGGTTTCGGTTCTCGACTCAAAATTATGTAGAGGTATGACTGATAGAAACATCTATCAATTTCTTACTGTGGAACAACTCTCTATTTTGAGAACAACTTTACCCCATATTGACTACCGAGAGGGGTTAAACGGGATTTGTTGTGGGTGATAAAAGCACTCGACCAGGGATAGTTAAAGTATACCTGAGTGGTTGCTGCTTTGAGTTGAAGTTCGGCTTGAGCCGGGGGTCGAACCTAATCAGTGGGTAAATCACAAACTATGCTTACCAAATACATAAACTTATTCCCGCGCTAATATGTTACCCTCCCCATATGACAATATTATGATATATGTGCCACAACTGAACGCAGGACAGCTTGAAGGTAGCCTAACCGTCTTAGCTACATGTATAAGAATCTCATATTTGGACATATTTGTGTAAAATTATTTATGTTGATTTCATAAAATTCATCCATAGTATTATAGGTTCTATTCGATAATGTTTCAAAGCTGTGGTTGTTAAAGGTTACCGCACATTGGCCGTTTATTGTACCAGATCATCTATTTGCCCGTAATTCTACAATCGGAGAACTTATATAGAATAGAATACTTCTTTCTCTACACTGCATTGATTGCACGATTCAATGCACAATTCAATGCTACATGCATATTAACATGAATGTATGAATGAACACTGACGTTAATTTTTATCTTTTGTCACTGTGCTGAGTTATGGCTTTGTGGTGAGCACTTCATCAAGTCAGCATAGACAGATCATATTCTTAGAGGGTCATATTCTATCTAAAGGTAGAAGGGTTTGAGGAAGGCTCAAACGTCAACTGTGAATTATGACCAAAAGGCTGTGCTTGATGAACACTGAATCTAGAATCAGGGAGAACTATAAATATAAGCGATGTGATGGAACACAGCTACATGTCTATGGTTGGTTATTTCAAGTATCTGCTTTCTTTAAAATTCTTAAAATGAACACGTCACTAGGGAGCATATGCAATTCCCCAAAAGAGTAAACTTACTCCTATTCAGCCGGTCGTCCTGGGTATGGAGGAGTTTTTCAACCCGCTTCGGTTGGAAGTAGGTACTCGCCAAATCTTGTTCGGAGCTGTTTTGAAGTTTCTGTAAGGCACGGTACATTTTGTCACCATGAGAATACTAATGGTTTATGATGTATTGAGGTGAATTACCCCACGATAATGGGAAAGACCATCTGAATCGATTGATATTAAGTAAATGATCAAATATGAATGCAGAGTGTTTATCTAACTGTTAAGAAAAACATTTAGGCCCGCTACCACCTGAGGATCTTAGGGGCTTTGAGACTGTAACGTCCTAAGAAGCTAGAATGTACCCCTTCTGAGTCAATAACATATGGATGTTGACTATTTTCTTTTTGTTATTTGGTAGGACTTTACAACAATCCAGTCAGTATAATATTATGTTACCGGACCTTTGTATCTGTGTATTCGTGATATCAGTCAAAGCATAATTTTTCATTGATTATTACTGTGTCAAGCTTCTTTTCTAATTTCTGAGTAATTTTTCCCCATACTGACCTGTAGGAAGCGGTCCTCTGACCGGAGATCATCATACAGGTCTCCGTTTGTGATACGCCGCGAGTCTTCCTGCCGCCCGCCTGGCCGGACACCTGTTGGGAAAAGCGGACCAAAGGTGTTTGTTAAGATGGATACATGTGAAAAGATTTCACGCTACATTGTTTTTCTCTTTTTTCTTTCTTTTTTATTAGACAAATGGTAGGTCCGTGGCCTGTACCTGACACCACAATTGAAGAGATATGATTGTAACAGACCTTTTTGGACATTTATTATATTTGCGGACATTTGAAGTCTATGTTTCAACTGTAAGATATCATATTAAATGAATATGAAAAACAATATTGAAAATGAGTCAATTAGAGTGAAGAGGCAATAACTCTACTCTAGAAATGAAATGTTATCTTCTATATCTATGTTAATGGTTTAAAATCAATTCTAATTGTTAATGGAATGTTTAATCTTCATAAATAAATCCATGAACAAAATAATTTACTTAGAATTACTGGCTTACATTATTTACTAGATTATACAAAATTAATGTACTGGAGCTTACGGGTTCTAAATTTGTATTTGGGTCAGTCCTTGAAATATAGGACCTTGTATGCTACGCTAGTCTTATATTCTTACATATTGGATTTTGTTCTATGACGGAAACGTGTTTATCAGTTTATGGGATAAACGGAAAAGGACATGGGCGTAGAAACAGAATTGTTTAATTTTCTATTAATAAGACATGTACATTAAGTGACTGATTATTTTAAATGTTTTCTTTCCTAGCGTAACACAGGAGTATCCACATTTTACTTTGCAAATGCAATGCAAAGGGTGCATCCATGAAATCTTTCAGTTACATCATATAACTCTGCTAATGAAGGCAATAGTGTTTAGATTTTGTATGCCTTTTTAACATAACTATTAGGGTACAATAAACTACAAATGTTACATTTTAATGGGTTTAAGGTCTACAAGGAAGCTACGGACCACAGCCAGTGGGGGGAGCTGCTAGTACGGAGTGGTTAAGGTTTGGCCAACCGCTAACCACACGAATCAAACAGGAATACATAGGACTTACCAGGCATCTCCGAATCTGACCACTCTACATAAAACAGTAGGTACACAATCACTTATAGGACTCGGTCACGCTTAGGTTTTACGTCACCCACACAAGGAAGTCACAGGTAAAGAGTATAGATGTGTCGTAAGGCTGTCTTACCCCCCCCCCCCTTTTTTTTTTTTTTTTTTTTTTTTTTTTTTGATGGAAAAATATTTGAAATAGACATTAAAAATGTTTGAATATAGAGAATGACAGAAAAGGTATAGGCAAAATTCACAACAATTGTGTATCCTCTCTGCTTGAATTGATATCAGGTTCGTGTTTAATCAAAATGTCAGGTCGTATTTTTTTAGATGTGTTTGTAAAGAAAAAGATATTTTCTGTTCACCGAATGAACACTTGTATATTTCCCACAATATAACTATTGAAATCAAAGTGCATTTCCATCATGTAAATCTTATGTCAAAGCTCAGCAAAAGCTGAAATTTAAGTATACCAATCAAACCCGCATCAAACTAAGCAAGCACTCATTTTCTGGGAGGAAGGAATTCTTCGTAGAACCCTAGCTGCCACATGGCAAAAAGAAATTTCTGTCATTATACTTTCTGTATTAAGAATGAATAATTAAATAATGTTTTTCTTGTTTAATAATTCCGTTATACTTTAAAAAGTACATATCTTTGTATCAAGTTATATATTTCACGGTCAATGAATGACACGGAAGTTTAAGTAGAACGAGGACAATTTTAATGATCCTATAAGGATGTAAAATAAGGTCTAACCATTAAACTGTCATAGTTATTATTAAGTGTGATGTAGTGACAAAAAATCGAAAATCCGACACAAATCAAAAAACTTATATCCTGTTCATAATCAAAGATACTTTGATCCATCAATATGATATGCTATCAATATCCACCTGTTTGTATTAGTATATGCTTACTGAGTTCTTCAATTTTAATTCCGATCAAACAAGCACAGCCTAAGCCCTGTCTTACATTTTAAGCCATGCAAAGCTCCTTTAAATCTCAAGCATTCAACACCAAAACAAAAACCAGTGCTGACAACGAGACTGTATTTGTTTGACAAAGTGTATGAGAGGATGTTGTGTAGATAAATGTGCTACTTGTGAAATTTAATTTACGACGAAATAATACCTGAGATGAGGTTCTTACTAAGCCCAACTATAAAATAGGATTTACAGCATAATTATACATGAACGTGTACAAAGAATACGGTGAAGTTTTCGTACAGTCTCCTTATTTTAAGATATCTAGAATTAAACAGATAGTACGTGGGTCTCAAACGTAAAATTACTTAGGGTGGTATCTCTCAGCCGTTTTTTGTTTTGACTGGAAGTGTAGGTACTATTCTATGTAGGCCCTATACATTGGTATCAATCATTTTCTGAGATATAAGGAGGCTGTAAGGTTATCATATTCCTCTTTTGAGTCTACCATAAAAAGATCGCAATAAATCAAAAGCACTCATACACAATCACAACTATGGTCATATTTGAAATAAATTAAAACCAACTGAATATTAAGTATTCAATACGTGAACTAAAACTACATTCTTAAATGAAAATATGAAATAAAGTTCAAATGATACAATGAATAAACATTTGGTGGAACATCAAGTGACAAATTGGGATCCTGACATTATCTAAATGAAATAAAAATATCTGTTAAATGATTACGAATGGTGTTTGATAAGTAACAAATTAGGAGTTTTTACTCACCGGCAGGTGGTAGTTTGGTCTTCTCGATGACCATTTTGGGCAGGTTCCACCGGTCGCCCTCCTCATCAAACGTGCACTGGGCCTTAATCTTGTCGAGGTTCACGTAGTTACAGTCTCTCCGTAGGCACGGGTGGATCTTGTCAATAATCGCCTGCAGGAAAACGTCCATCATCAATTTGAGGTCATGCAACTGTTTTGTTTGAGAATAGTGTGGAATTATCTTATGCAAGTACGTGTACTCTAGGAATCAGATTTAAAAAAAACAAAAAACTGTCAAATTACCCAGAGTGAAAAAATAGTCTGAGTTACCGGTAGCTTTATTTATCTGGCCTTCCAGGTATGTGTTAATACTTTTTGTATTTGAGAGGGGGCAATGTGCTTCTGGTTACAGCTACCGCTTGAATGTGAGGGGTTCAGGCTCCTCACTCCTATTTATAGAGAACCAGTGGTGCCAATGGTTACATGTTTTTGGAAGCTGCATGTCCTTGGTGACATGTTTGGTATCCAACTGACTGGCTGTGATGTCATCAATGTTTATGACAGGGGTGCCAGTATTGGTGAATTGCCCCCTAGGGGGGTTATTCAATTGCATTCTCAAAATTGAACTAGACATCTAAAGATTTCGGCCGGAGACCAGCCGATGTTTTGGCAGGGACTCTTCAAACACCAACCCCATGAGGGAAAGATTTTCTAACAATAAAAACCCTGTGTCCCAGTCAATTCAACATGCAACATAAGGACCCCCCTCCCCCACTACACCCCCCCCCCCCCTCTCCCCATCGTGGGGGTGGTGTGTAGTAATCACTGGTAGTGGTGGTTGTATATAGACACCCCCTCCGCTCACCCATGACTCACCTGCTGGCCACATTCACTGGTCACTGCCTCACCCCCCCCCCAACCCTCCACCTTGACACCCCTGCCATGCAGTTCTGTGGTCCACTATAGGGTAGTGGAAGGTGGGGTGGGGGGAGGGGAAGGGAGAGGGAGAGGGTGAGAGGGGAGCCAGTCAAGGCCAAAGGATATTTCATTTTCTGTTTCTTAGTTTGCCCTTACTAAAATTGAAATTAAAATCAATTTGAAATGAAAATATGTTACATAATTAAGTAATGATAAATCAAATGATTATCAATAAAAATAGTTTGAAAATTTATACTTTAAGCATTTGTCAGATATAATTACATGAGTACATTTATTGGAAACAACAAATTAATATTGTTTTCAGGGCAACCTGGGCTTTTCAGTCTCTCAAATTGGACATACCTCTATATATAGGACCCATGGGCAGTGGATGTCAATCACTGATATTTGTCCCTCCTACCTCTACCACCAGTGACCAATGAGAAGAGACTGAGTGGAGGCCCCACAGACCACCACCACTGGGGGTCAGAGAGGGCAATTAAACAATTACATGGTCCGCCGCCCTACTACAATGGACCCAATCCAAAAACAGACCTATACCTTTGTTTTGGCAGGGCTTTCAAAGGTACTATAGTCCACACTTGTATTACCCTGCCAAAACAAAAATGCCAAGCACTTTCACTCAAAGGAGATCCTCAGGCTGCATTAGATCTACAGACAATTAGACAGTTGGTCACTGTTTAACTCTTTGTGGATAAATTACGGTATCAACCAAAAAGATTGATTGAAAAAAACATATGATTTCTAAATTTACATGTGTAAATAAGATGAAAACATACATTTGAAGGCAGAAAAAATGAGATTTTTCTAACAATTCTGAGTTTAAAAAAAAAAAAAAAAGCAGCTCAATCGCCTGTGCAGAGTAATATTTCTATGTTATGCTTACCTGTAAAAGTTTAAGGTCTCGTGTTTGTTTCCTTATTGTCTCTAAATAATCTGAACGGTCTATTTCAAACTCTGATTGAAGATCTGTCACTTCTGCCTTCAGTGCGTCTTTCTGAAAATCAAAATTACTTAACGTTAAATGCCTCCTGTATCATTAAATAGCATTGTGTTGTTTACTTTATTTGACAGTGTCTTCAAAGCGGAACGCAATTACAACAAAAGCCCCTTAAATACTGTCTATCCCTAGAGGGAGCCATAAGCAAGTTACTTCTTAAAGTTGACATTTTATAAATTCAAAACCTTAAAGAAATTAATTTCAAGAGTTTATATCAGGCCGATTTAAAGTATCAGCCAAAATGGCATTATATGGATCGCCGCAATAATCGACGAATTTTGAGAAGTAATTCAACTAATAATCAGCCGATTTATGCGCTGAATCAGCCAAGTAGGTATGGGATTTCAGGCTCATGTGATGTATCTATGTATTTATTTCAGTGTTTTTCATGTTTTTTCCCACCTAATTGCACTATATAATTTATTGCTCATTCTACTCACGTCCGACTCGAGCGTGTTGACGACCTGGTCCCGCTCTTTGATCTGACCCTCCAGGTCCTCGTACACCTGAAGCATGATGCCTCGGTCCTCCAACTTCCGAAATTCTTAAAATGGTTGGAAAATACGAGATTCGATTTAATCTTTCTTTTATTGATCTATCAACTCTTGACATAAAGTTCTTGCGCTGAATCGTACAATATATAACATACAGTATAGAAAGGAAATAAAGAATAGTGTTACCAACAAGGAGTTTATTAAGGGAATTCTTTTCCTTTTCATTCTTTTTACAAAATTCTGCTCATAACAGTGAAAAGTACTTAATTTTTTACATAGGTTTGAATATATCACAGAAGAAATTATCTTAATAGTATAGCTGCAAACTTTGGTTCTAACTCTACTAGATCCTCCAATCTAGGCATGTAGGCATACCTAGGCATCTTTTTTTCCAACTAAAACATTTTTCCAGTGTAAATTATCATGAGATAGTACCTAATATTTTCCGCGTTCGTTCATCAGCGTATTTTTTTCGTTTTCGTCGTTTTTCTTTCTTTTCTTCATTGTTTGCATCTTGGCCTCCGACCATTGCTTGTTGCAGCTCTTGCAACCTTTTGTTTTAAAAACAGAGGAATAACATATTTTGTAAATATGATTTCATACATTCATTTGAAACAATTAAAACAATATCTATCTCAAAATGTTTTCCGTTTTTCTTGATTTGTTGTTTGTTACTGCCACTATTTTAATATTTGTCTATTATCATGTTGCGTGTAATCTTGTACTAGCTCTCAATGAACTGATCTTTAGACCATGCAAAACTGACCAGTGGACCAAATAGGATAAAATCTAAATTCTTCTTTACTGTTTAGTAAAGTGCTAATAAGTTTCATATCATTTGAGACTGGAATAAACATTTTCTGGAATATTTGATTCGACGAGGCACGTTTTAATTATTTCATGAGATTCTAAATAGCAGCCATACTGAGAACATGTGTACACATTTAGTTTGAGGAATGTTCACACAAAATAAAACTTGGGAATGCAATTCTTCAATCAAGGTGTGCATTTAAGAAAAAGAAGGATGTTTTGTTGGAAAAAGTCAAACCGTCGAAAGAAATCAATCGGAGTTGGTAGTGTTTTCCCTAGGGGAAGTGATCGATAAATTTAGCTACAGTTCTAAAGCAAAATGTTTGTGACAAAGAAAAACAGATGACTGAAATCAAACTTTAGAGCGCAATGATTTGTAGAAGTCTAAAGTGAATTGAGAAGTCACATTTCTGTTGTATTTACCTGGCGAATGGGTTTTGACTATTTGCCAATAGAAAAAGAAAAATATGGATATCAGTTGTTATTCTCAAATAAGAAAATACCCTTATCTCCTGAAAAAATAGATGTTACGTTTCCCTTGTAGTCTCCAGCTTACAAGCTGAAAGCCATTAAAACCTCCTATATCAGATGAAATTGAGAGTAGGCTCACACTCAACAAGAATGTGTGGAGGAAGAGCAGCAGGGCTTAAAATTAACAGCTTAACTAAAAGATGGAATACAATTGTATTTCCATAAGAGTCTGAAGAGCGTTGCATTTTGATCTGTCCCATGCATGTTGTTTTCGGTCCGCCCGACCTGCACGATAGCAGTTCTTACGTTAAACACTGTTTGTGCGTGTGCTGAAATGTATTGTTAACTGTTAGGTCTGACACTGACGGATGCAGTTACATGCTATTAGTAATTAAAACAGAAGATAATCACTGTAAAACTGTTAAAAAGACAGTCACAAAACTGCATGATTAACGTGGCCATGCTGCACGACTATTATTTTCCCGTTTTTCAGTTTGTTGTTGATTTGTTGGATAAAATCCACAGAAGAGCAGTCATTATTCTTGTAAAGGTTATTCAACATTTGAAAAATGAGGGGGGGGGGACATTTACAAATACACGAGTTGGCCTTTTGTGCGGGTAAACCTAAGGATATTTACCAAACTTTTATTTCGCTTTTACATGTCTGAACACTAGCTATCATTTTACCCTATTTTATACAGGAGTTGAATGAAGAAAAGGAGGAAATATTCTTAGTTATTTTTCTTAATCAAAAGCGCATTGAAAACACAGAAACTAGATCAAAAATGAAAGAAGTAGAGAGTAAGACTAGGTAGAAGTTTAACATGGGAGAAAGATTTAAACCGAACTTATCATGTTTCTTTTTTCTGGCACACAAGACAATATGTTTAGATTATGTTGATTAGGGATTGGAAGTTTGATAATATATGTAACAGTGACTTTTTGTGTGTAAAACAATGAATATCCAGAAGCAAATACAAAGTTTAAACTTTGGTTCAATTTAATATTGTTGGCTGATAAATCACTTTGTTATTCAAATCTACTTGCATTTGATATTAATTATTGTGAATTTATTCAAATTTCCATTAATTTTATAATCGTACATTGGATATGAGTTGTGAAATGTATTGAATTGTAAGAGATAAGAGTTCGAATTAGTCCTATTAATTCTGAGTGTTTGATCTACTAATAGATGAATAGAATTACATCATAGATTTAACAACCTGACACTCACGTATTAGACCAATTCACACCATGATCAATATAGCAGTATCAAGTCATCACAGATTTCCATTAGTGCTGACTTAGTCCATACAAAGTGATTGACACCGTCGCATTTACTATTTACAATTCTCAATTACTGTCAAGACCTTGCACAAATCGCCAAACACATGTTACTTTGTTAGTTCACCATCTTTACCTTAGTATTGCATCCTGCTGACTATCAACATCAATATTGTTCCTAAGAACCAATCAAAATGAAGAAGAGAAAGGGTAGTAGCCAATGAGAGTCGACGAGACAACAGTACAGGCATACGTATGTAACATGCGATGTTAATCAGATGGTGCAAGGCTAGAGTGTCGGTTTTGTAAAAAGAAAATAAATTACCATGTCAGCCTACAATGTTTAACATAAATACGTATATAACCAAATCATAAAGGAGATTGAAGTTAGGTAATTTTATAAGAGACAGCTTAGAAATAAATTTGTAATGTATAGATGTTAAAAGAAAGGGTGTCATAATAACATTTACAAATCATAATTTTGTTAACATTTTCATTTAACAAGTGTATTATATGGATAGGCAATGGTAATGCATGCATAAAAGTGCATATACATGTATGTCCATATACATGTATGCATATATGTGCATATCTGTACATTGTTTGAGATACCGATCTACAAGCAAAGCTAAAAGCTCATACTATTTATGGTTACGTGCATTACTATATGCTAAAACTATATAGTACAATATATTTTTTTGTAAATGTCATTTTATTTATAAACGCAAAATACACTAAATACACTACATAAAGTATCAAAATAACCCAGTCCAGGTAAACTGCACTATTAACGATTGAGCCTAGTTGGTGTAATCAAAATACATGTCTACTTTTAGAGCCAGGAAAATAACTTTCTGATGCCGTCAATCCCTTATAAATTATGTATGGTAAACAGAACTGATTTTTTTCTGAATATATACTTTTCCAATGAGTAATACCATTTCTTTCCTGGACTAAAAGCAGTTCACTATGAAGAAATACAATATCGGACAGCTATTTACCGACCATATTTCATCAGTACACATGAAAGCACCAAACAACCGGGAAAGGTTCCGGCGTGTGTACTCATAACCTAGTCAGTATCTAACCACGAGAAAAAAAGGTCTTCTATTTTTTATTCAAAACTGCCATTAAATAAGAATACAAGTTATTTTTTACCAAATAAACACTACAAAAATATACGTTTCTAAGAAACTACTAAAATATCAATAAACTTGAGTCTTACCTCTGGAGGGCTTCCTCCTGCTGTTGGGGGGTGAGCGGGGCCCCCGCGTCTTCGGGCCTCACCGTCGACAGGTGCACCGCCCGCTGAGGGGCCTGCTGGGGCACGGGCTGGGGGACGATCGACCCGTTCACCTGGGCCAGCTGAGCCGCCTTCACCATCGCCTACAGTGGTGGATTTCCATTAACAATTTTTGTATGTGTATCACGGCAATGTGCATAATCAACTGAAAAATCTATAGAAAATGGAAATATACCTTTTTTTAAAAAAATTAAGTGGTTTTTTTTCATGATTCTTTTTATCGCATTACGTTTTAGGGGTGAGTATTTTATACTGAGTTTTGAGAAATAAATGATACTACTAAAATAAACTATTTGCTCCCGAGTGACTCATAGAGACGTCCGTTGCAGCCTCTTTTTCCAAGTTTTCATGGGTTTGTTTGGCTGAAATAAGTTCAGCATGATTATGTAATCTAGGGAATTTTGAAAGATAACAATATCAAACTGATCATCAATATGGCGTCGAGTCAATCTTGGGGTTAAGATGAGGAAATTTGATGGTGAAGCAAAGCATGAAATGTACCCACCAACTTATCAGGGGAAGGACTTTCCATACTGGAGAGCTGCATTTGCATCTCCGCGCCTATTTCGGAAAGAAAAGTAATTGATGACGAAAACACATTTTAAACAGCTTATAGAATGCATCCTTAAAGATGGCTACGCTACTTAGTATTTCAAGAGGACATATAGAAAGTTAATAGCTTTAGATGTCGATATTTCAGGAGTATCATCAGGAAAAAATCCCGTACGTATAGGAATCTTAATGATATAATGGTGGCTAATCCTTACGAATTAGATATACATGTATGTACAATAGTAATTACTATGAAAAATGAAACTATTCTACAAGAATCAAGGAAACACACTTTGGGTTTGCAAGGTACTGCCAAAGCCTGTCACGTAATATTTCATCCTCGAGCTCTCACTTACATATAATATATACGTTGTTTTCCTACCTTATTCATGCTTAAAAGTTTATATACTTTCATGTAATTGAAAGAGGTTTAATTTTGAATGATTTAATCATTGAAAGTATCTCAAAGTAATGACCCGTCAGCTATATTCTTCACACGTAAGTATTTGATTATCGGTAAAATTGTCCATTGTTAAAACAAACCTAGGGAGTTTGGAATAAAATCAAAACATTAGTTTCTCACACAAAGCCTGTCGTAGGAAATATATTAATGTTCAAGACAAAAAAAATTAAATATCCTCATGGGGAATTAGGCCTTTCAAGATCTGTTTTAATTCAGGGATGTACAGCAAACATAACGTTCCAACTGTTGATAATTCTCATCATGAAATGTTAGTCTTTACACGCAAATTTACAAATCCCCCCTAAAACTGGCTTAACACAAATCCCTATTTGTTATACACTCCATGTTCTGTACAGTCCACACCTTAATACATAAGGATTAGTGCCACACGCCCATACTTACTGACACCTTCGTCTGCGAAAAGCGCCATGACTGGATCATCTTCAAAGTCCATCCCTATCATAATGCCAATTATTTAAGTTTTTTAAGGACTATCCAAAATACTATAAGAAAGCAACGGGATATCAAAGGATTGTTCTTCAATAAAAAATCAGATGAAAGTGAAATTGGTTTAACACAAAATATAAGACGGAAAAGTAAGCACAAAATTAGGTTTTCCTTCTGGCGTTAATGGTTATTCAGTCTGTATGTTACATCTCTCCTAATTTGTGGCGTCTCTAAATGTACATTTTATCAAATCAAAAGTTTAAAGTTCAAAGGAATGGGAATGAGGGGGCTGTTTTCCTTTTTTTCCACAGATTTGCAGTTCCAAATGCTGAATATTCTCCTGCGCTATAACAGTAAGCCTTTACCAAAACTGACCCCGGCCCTTTTAAAACGTCTCATTCTCTGCCTTATAGAAGAAACACACTGCGGATTGCCCTTAGCTGGGTGACAGGCGGCGTTTGGCATACCTTGGCCGGGGGAGTAGATACCTGCGGTTTCGTCGGCCCCGTCGATGAGGTTCATCTTGTTGACCTTCTCCGTCAGCAGCTCGTTGTTCTGCTGCATCCTGTGGGCCCGCTCCTCCAGGGTCTTCATCTTCTCACTGTACGCCTAGGACAGCAAGGGAATGTATCATATGTATGTTATTATAGTGAAATATGCTGCTATTTATATGTGATACGTTTCGAATTGATAACACTGGGATCTGTAACTTTCCAAACTTGGTGATTGCTTTTGTATGATTGCACCTTCTTGGAAGAACACATGTATGTGAATGTGGTTAATTAATTATTTTTTTTAGATTTGTGAAGTTTTATAACAAATCCACAAGCCCGACGATTTGAAGTTAGGGACTGACAATTAATTGTGTTCGCATAAACGAGAGGTGTTGTCGGTGTTGTCAACACGATTAATTAAGCGTTTACAAGATTACCGTAAAACCTCTATTTTAAGCTGAAACCTAATTTAAGACACACCCCAACTTTTGGGTTTGTACCTGATAGTTTTTCTCAGACCTTAGGCTCGGGGAAAAGCACTAATTTAAGACGCACCCCCAACTTTGACCAGAGACTAAGGCTGAAATTGTATTCTTACGTTCTAAATAAAAGGTCTGCTTTTGATTTGTGGATTATTTCTGCGATTTATCCATTGTTTATATGGTTTTGTTGCCGCGGCCTAAAAAAGAGGTTTTACGGTAGCAGAAATTTATTACGTGGTTATTTTAGGTATGTTGTGTTACGCTATTACTGTATACAATTCTCTGAAATAAAACAATAGTTTGACAATCTTTTTGAAGTAAAGTTCTTTACTACAATACCGTTACAACAGTCATTTGTGTACTGACCTCTGCAATCTTCTGTTTCTCCTGTTCTAGTCTTTCTTCGTCCACTTTGTAAACGACCTTCTCGACCACCTTAGGACCTGTCCCGTTGGCTATAGCTGCCGCCGCCGGCGCGCCCATACCAGCGCCCCCTACAAGCACAACTTGGTGTTAGCTGGAACAATTTGCTATTTTTTAAATTGAAAACCACTTCTTACAAGTATAATTAAGGTGAGTAACTCCTCAGTCTACTGGAATAAACTGACTACTTGACGCCTTTCCAAAATCAATGGGGGATTTGAAGGGTGATGGTTTCCAAGAATCGTTTTTATTTTTCTTTAGTTGGGTACACTGATTATCAAACACAAAGTAATTTACTGCAAATTATAGTTTGTGTAATAAGATAATGTATAGCAATGTATGCATTGGTTTGTCAGGTGTCTACTGAGCTTCCGTTAATCACATGGCATAGGAGAAGTCTACTTTAACTGTCACGTTGCAGTTCTCTATTCTCCAATACAATTAGATACTGAATAACAACCATTACATTTATATATTAAAACAGTTATAATTAACACTTCTTCAAAATCAATGTTAAAAACTAGATATCTATTTCTCTGTTAATATCTAATCTATTTACAACTGGATGTAGTTGTATACAATGCTGTGAAGTATAATTGTTATAGTTGTTCTTTAGAAATGACCTAGCTGCTATTCCTACTTCTAAACCATGAGGGGATTATTCACATACACATGGAGAACATTAGTACACTTTGGTAATATCTCTCTAAATGTACTCTTTCTTTCATCAAAGGGGATAACGTTTCTTTGTCTGTCGAAGACCGGAGTGATATTTTCTTTCACTCGAAACGTTTTGCACTAGAATCTTTCAGCACTAGTGAGTTGTTTAAAGAATGCAATTACGATGAACTTATCAATATGGGAAACATTTCGATTGTTCATCTTTCTGAAGTATATACATTTATATTTAGGCATTATTTTTAATGAAGACAACGCCGCCTGTTTAGAAAATGCTGATATAGTTGGTTAAATTGTGTGTTGTTATAAAGTGAAAAAGAAGTTTGGCAAATTGTAACAGATAGATTTAATGAAGAGAGATAATCTGGCAACAAATTTTGTTTTTTCTTCTAGAGACGAGACAACACACAAAGCACGGAGACAGACATGTACATCATGAACAAAGACAAGACATGATAGGGCTATACGTGGCAGAATCTTAGACAGCAGGTATATAGGTATATATGAGAAGGAAGTAATAATATAATATATAAAAGATAAGCATCGAATTGGCAGTAAGTAAACTCTCTGCAAGTTTTCCTTTTCTTCTAGAACTATAGCACTTCCTATCTCTACTTGTACCTATAAATACCGGAACTAATTACAAAAGTCTTTTTCCGGAAAATTAATGGCTTTATAAAAGTCAAATAATCAACCTACTTCGCATTGAATTTAGAGCTAACTCCTCCGATTAATTCTTACCAAGTTCCAACCAGCAACAAAAGTTAAAGTTGTATGTTGGAATCGGAAATCCAATCTATACCAACTTGTAACCATTTGCTCATTTCTGTGGCACCGATGAACGAAACATTTTCTTTTTTTGAATCAAACATAATATTAATTTGTTTGTATTCCGGGTTGTTATGTTGTTCTGGTAATTTTCATACCAGTTATGAATGTGTTGCAATTTAGCGTTAGATTGTTTCATTTGTGCTTGTAATTATTTGTTTCGTCCTTACTTTTTCTAGGTTAATATGCATGTATATATATTTCAAATATGTTCTCTTCCCAGAGTTACCTAAAAGTTTTTTATTTGTATAAAGGCCTTTCTGCCCTCATCAAATAAATTTGTTAATTCCTCTGAGAAAGAACGCCTATTTCTGTACAATATGTGCTGCATATTATTACTATTGTCTAGGCTACATGACTAAGTCTCGCGATAACCCACTTAGCGCGTGAAGATGCGAGAGACGCTGACCTACAGGAGACACACAATGTCAATAGTTACCATGGTAAAAAATAAAATAATTTTTCAAAGATCTATAATTGATTAGTAATGAATAGTATCACATCCGTTACCAAAAATGTTGAGGGCAAAAAAGGGAATAAAAGGGGAATATAGAGTATGTAGGTAACGGAAAAATAACAGAAATATGTTCTAATTTTGCAAACCTGTTTTTGCTGGATTAAGGTGGTGAAACAAATAGTTTAATCTTAATCAAAATATTTTAATTGAATATACATCCTTAGCTATATATCTAAAACATAACAAATTATACCTATGTAAGCTATGGCATTAAAATCAAAATAATTATCAGTTTGAACACACGTATAAAATTCTCATAACTCATTGACCTGATTTAATAACTAAGTTAGTTTTATCAAATAAAAACAGATTGTGTGTGACCTGGTTCAACCAAAAGTGGGGAAACCATGATAAAAATTTATCAAAAGCTGTGGGGATTCCGGAGACCTAGAAAAGTCTGACAAATTTATAATTCTACTATCTGGTGACTTTTACAAATGAACACTACAAAGATCAACACTAAAACTATTGAAATTAAATGCAATAGCACCTTCGTCAAATATGTAGACAAAGGAAACATTTCAGTTCTCAATTGTAAACATAAATTCTCTCTACATGTGGTAGTTATCCTGTATCCTCTAGTCGTCTTTTGATTTTCAAATGACCGGCTTATGATTGTACACTATTTGGGTAATAATCAGACCATAAGCATACGTCAAATATGTATTTCTTTTTTTTATAAACTGTTGACACAGCTAACAAGTCCAATGGTTGATACCATGAGGTATATAGCACGATATATAATTGGTAAGATTGTGTTAGGTGGTTAGGTAGGTGCATACATACCCATGTGTCGAGCCATTTCTAGCAATCAGACAAATACAAAGACTTAGGTACACACTTATGGGCAGGCTAAGGTTTACTTTGAAAGAAGGGTAAACATATTGAAACATTAACTGATAGAGCTTCTTTCCCAAAACAAATTGGGCAAGAAGCATACATGGGCATTTTTATCAGCTTCCTGATACTTCGAGTCTTAGATCTTAAGTAAAGAAAGTGAAGGGAAATAGTTTGAGGTCTGAAATTTTCGACTCCATGGGTTAATCTTGAAGGTGCAGAAAACAGGCATAACGTTTGGGTCAATTTTGTAGAATTCCATGTACAAAGTACAGAGCAGTTCATCAGCAGCAAACGCTAGAAGTGTAAGTTTTTCTCGTTTTTTTTTAGTATTTGTTTCAGAAACCAATCAAAAGTACAGAGGTTTTTGTTCAATTTAGGATGGATTAGGATGATTGTTTAAACAGATGTTTAAACAGTATGCCATACATACAAGGTTGGAATTTGTGAGACCAAAAGATCACTCAGAAACTGTCCAACACCAGATTGATGAAATACATCATCAAGGACAAGGGTTATTGGAGATTTGGAAGACATACAGAAATATACAACAAATCAGTTGACATACATTATATACTGGGACAAAATAATCAATTTACAGGGGGGGGGGGGGGGGGCATACATAACAGTGTAGGACTGAAAAACATCTGAAATATCACTCATACGAAATTGGTCATTTCGTATGAAAATTGTACAGTGTTTAGGACAACATATCATGCATCCACGGATGGATGTAAATTTATCTATTTTTTATTCTTTTTTTATTTAAAAAAATAAAATATATAAAAACTTACCCTCTAGGTCCATCGGGATCTCCCCCCGGAGCATGGCCTTTAGCCGCTGGATCTCCTCCTGGTACTCCCTGAGGAGGGCGTCCTTGGGGTCCTCGTTGATCTTGGGCTTGTTCTTGATGTTCTTGGCCCTGTTGGCGTAGCGCAGCGTGCTCAGGGTCTCGTCGTAGTTGTTGTCGGCGGGGGAGAGGCAGGCGACCATCAGGGTCTTGGTGTTCCCGCCGAGGGAGTCCTGCAGGAGGCGGGTCAGTTTGGAGTCTCTGTAGGGGATGTGTTTGGACTTCCCGTCGACCAGCGCCGAGATGACGTTACCCAGGGCCGACAGGGACAGGTTGATCTTGGTGGCCTCTTTAAGGCGGTCGCCCGTTGCCCCTGTTGGACAATCACGATAAAGGAGTGTTCATGAATTTTAAACAAGCCTATGGCAAAGCAGACTTTCTCTGATATTTTGATAACAGTTAGAGAATAGGACTCCCAAAATGTTGATATAAGATTGAACATATTTGAGCAAAATAGCATCTTTCATTAGAAACTATTTTCAAATAAAACCCTATAATTTCCCACCTTATTCCCAGTCCTAAACACTTGATTACTGATTTTCTAAGGTGGGTTTGGGCTGAAACACTAGCGTTTACCACAAATAACAAAAATACCAGTGGATATTCTTACGGGTAAAATAATATGAAAATCCTAAATAATCCTTAAACTATCTCAGAGACAAATTGCTGTTTCCGTTCAACCTGCAATCTTCATCAAATCAGACCAAAATCATTCATTCTTATTGAACTTGAGAGCGTACCCGTTTTGGCTTGGCGCTCGCTTCCAGCCAGATCGACCAGGTTGAGTTTGGCGGCCCTGATGTGTTCCTCGCCGGACTCGTCCTTCTCAGACCGCTCCATGTGGATGGAGAAGATACTGTGACTCCGCGACGAGTCGGCGTTCATCAGGGTCGACCCTGTCGCTCGGTTCTTCCAGCCTTGAGACATGATCCGCTCACAGTCCGCCACGTTCTTACATAGGTGCATGGAAAGGCCTGAAAAAAATATGCGATTTGATTTAATTTAGTGATTGTTATCAATGCCAACAACTTGGGAAATTAGCAGGATAGTGTTGCACTATTGGTGTTATTCATATTGCTTCCTGAAGATAGTTAAACTGAAGGACAGATCAAGATTGGACCGAGTTAGATTGTGAAATAGATTTGCACCGTTGTCCAAAGTAAGAATACAAGTGTAACAGCTTATTCTATGTCTGAATAATCAAATGATTTTTTTTTTTTTAAATTGTATCAGTCAACATGCTACTATTTTTATTGATAAATAATTTCCCAACTGAAATTCGTGAACAATGAGTATATCAATTATTTTTAAATGAGTGCAATATATACATGCGTAACTGGTGCTTACTTTGGACGTAGACTCCTCTGTCTGGGTGTTCCTTCAGATCCAGCTTCTGTTTCGAGTCTTTACCTAACAGGTCTCGGATCTCCTCGTTGTAAATCTCTAAATAGGAGGCGTGGACTAAACATTGGATGCCCTCGAGACATTCTATCGTCTCGAAAATGTGTTGGAATGCCCTGAAATGATACCGTACATCTAGTTAAGACACAGGCATGTTGGTTGAGTGGGGAAATGTTTCTTGTTGAAGTACCCCCCTTGAAATTTTCAGGGCTTGGTTGAATATGGTACTTGGTAGGTTATGGTCAGTATAATCATGCAAATCCATTCAGAATTCACAAAATGAGGAGAAAAACATTTTACACAGTAAAGCAAGGTGGGCAGTATACACAAATACTGCCCACTGTGCCAATACACCAAAAATACTGAATGGCAGTGTCCAGTTAGTATTCATAATATATTTTGGCATTGGTATATAATACTACAGAAGGATGCTCAATTGTCGTTTACGTACCTTACTATACCTTATAACGACATCCTACAAATCTCACGAAAATTCCTTATGAAAAAGTCAGTGACGTTTACCTTTACAGTACAAAATATCACAGCGGTGAATTTGACTCAAAAGCTGTGTTCAATTGTCAATATCATAGAAGCTCAAAAGTAAACTGCTTATACTGTTTCCTTCTATTGATACATTATCGAACTGCAACTCATACCTTAATAGTATTACGTGACTTCCATTACTGTATTGAAGAATTAATCAATACCAACGATCTAACTTCACCTCACTGTAGTACTACATAGATTATCGGTCAATGCCTATCTGTTAGTTTAGGAATTTTATGGTCTTACTTCCTACTGTCATGAGATTTCTCCCAGTGTTCTCCTTCATTTTTTTGATATAAGAGAAGAATGGTCGTTTTCATATCTTACTGTTATATCTACGTTTTACTTTTAACATATTTTAACGCCTCGGAAATTCTTCGAATATTACACTCCGCTCAAATAACCGAAAGTTTAACCTTTATAAGAGTTGCAACGTGCATAGAACACCATTTTTATTAACAGGATATTACACATCATCATGGTCAATGATAAACGATATGTCAGTTGCCCTGGCAAACTCCCAAGTCAGCCAAATCCTTGGTCATGTTAAACTTTCAAACATTCCCTTTCGCATGCAGACCTCATTGTAGCCAGCACCCTATGCTTTATTGATGGCATTCTTTGAAACAGAATACATGCCGGGCCCGCGCTATTGACACATGCTGACAGGCGGTGCCCAACGTCAACACAGGCCTCTCAGACACGCCCAATGTGTGGACTGATCACGGGCCGTTGCTAAGCAGCAGAAAACCGCATTTAGAGTCTGAAGTGATGGACTGGCTGAAGATTAACATCACTGATGCTGATATTGATATTTTCGTTTTTTTCTTGCTTCACCTTTTTCATTACTTCATATGGGAACATGTAATATGTGTGTCAAGCGCTTTATGTTTTTGATGTTTTCAGCATCAAGATAAATGCACTACTTCTGAAATAATTGAGAGAAAACGTTTCACTCGTAATGATTTGTTATATTGTTTGCCTACAGACAGGTAAGTGTGATACAGCGCACGGACAGGTTATGAATAGAATAATCATTGGAAATGCTTCCTTTCTCAAATTCTAGAGATTAAAGCGTTCTTTGGTGGAGGGATCTTCTATTCCTATCCATTGATTATTTCGAGAACTAGAAATAACATTTGATAAGGATCTATCGGTACTGCATTTTAGAGTCTAGCGTTTGAATTAATAGAGGGGGAGGGCTGATATCTCAGAATCGCTTGATCCATAACCCGATGTAAGTCTGGTATAACAAGTTTCCCAATGAAACGAGGAAGTAAATATTACTTCATGAAAGTGGTGCCGTAAAAGAATTCAGGACATCAATTCGTTTTCAATAGGTAATTAAACCAGGTCGATTAAATAAAGATCATCTTATACTTGTTTGCCAGTCAGCGCGTACTAAAGCTGTTTATCTGTTTCCAGTGACGAGGTATGTTTGTTTGTTTGTGTTGTTCATTATTTACTCTCAAATTTTCAGTATCCTGAAATGCTTATCATTATTAAATGCACCTGTATTCAACTCTTAACAATACATCCCCAAATACATCTCAATATTGTCAAGTTTTAAATCAGGAACAACTCGTGACGGTCACTTATTTAAGTGCTTTCTGCTGGACCACATGATTAGACTAGAATTATTTATAAGACGTAGGGAAACACTGTTGTTGTTTTGTTCAGGGTATGCATACTTAAAGGTATGATTGCAAACGTCTTGCAGATCAATTCTAAATACTTTAACATTGTATTAACATGTATAGTCATGAACTGACTGTGAGGCATACAACGTCATTCTCCAATGAATCGCGTGCAGCGACCATCGGAGTTGAACTTACAACAATGAGAGGGAATAGAAGGGTTTCCAAACCTTGCGATCGAGTGGAGAAAGAGTAAGAACTATGTCAACAAGGTTGAGGTTTTCTCTCCATAATCTTTATGTAATTAAAACCGTTGTAGGAATACTTATCAACGATAATTGTTAGTGCCTGCTTTCTATAATTCAGATATTTGTCTCTCTAATTATTTGTCAGACAATATTTTGATGTATTCTAAGTACATGACAATGTACTAGTTATGATATATGTTTTGACTTTTTTGATTTGTATCTTTTTCTTTACCTAGCGCCACAGTACCCCAAATTTTGAAATAATTTCTTTCTGGCTGACAGGTCTCATAACTCCTCTCGAGCAGAGAGAATTTTTTAATAATTTGAGAGGAAGGATTTCTCATCCTTAATCATGTGAAACAAGTGATGGAAAAAAGATCTACGCTTAGCCAACATTACAAATAAACCCCAAATCAACCAAATGCGGTACGGATTCCTATCCCACTAACCTTACAAAACAGTAAGACGGTTAGGTATATATTTTGCAACGTACATTTCTTATATTTTGTTCATAATTGTACTCAACCAGAACTAGCTAGTCCATCGACAATTGAGATATCTTTCAGTAGAAAACATGGCAACCTAGACATGTGCAATTAGTTCTCAACAATTTAGTGAGTGACTTTCTCTATCTCTGATAATAATATCTATAGTTTTTGTGAATAATTTCAAAATAGAGTTGCCTGGACTCTCGCCGTTGAAGATGAATAACTTTGGCGAATAGGGGGCTAATGCAAGTATTGAAAGGAAAAGCTAAACGCGTTTTTTTTTTTCACCAAAGCTCAACAATTTGTATTGACCACCTCACTTATGACCATTCACAGACCGTGAGGAGAGGCGGAAGAGGAGAGCGGACTTTTCAGAGCTCTTATTAAACATTCATTGCGTTAGGTCGAGCCCCTGGCCTCAGTACTGTTCACATGGCCGTGCATGCAATCTGTGGAGAGAGCCCTGCCCTACCAAGTGCAGTGCAATTTGTATGCCAAGAGGGTGAGGCCAGAGAGTGCAGAGAAAGTATACGTGCGTATAAAGAAAGAAGGCGATTCTTTTTAAAACAACCTTTGAAGGATGTCTATAGAATTGGGATGGATCATGTCACTTAAAGTAGTAGTAGATCTTTTATTGACAGTCAAGAAGTCAAATTTGACTCATATGTCATAAAAAGGTGATAGGCTACTGAGAGGCAGATATCGTATATAGCATTATCTTTATAGGAATTCATTCTTATTTTTGTAACTATAGCACAGTCGTTTTTCAAAGTTTATGGTTCTTTTCTTTTTAAATGTTTTTTAGTTTCAACTTAAACTCCAGTATGTTTACACTGGCTTGCTAAAGCACGAGAAACTAAAAGCTGTTGGTTTTCTCGAAAAGAAAAATATTGTTCAAAAGGCAAGAGTTTATAAAAACATATTGTTAGGTACCCACGATATTCAATTCTTCCGTGCCCTCGATTACCCTTTAGAACTTGTGGCTCTTTGTGATTTGTGTTTAAGCCTATTTGCATAACACCGTAGGCACATCACTGAATGGAATATGTAGCTCATATGAACGTGGCACTCGGTTTCTGGATTACAATATTTTCATTTCAACTTATGACAGGTATGCAAATGATTTTCCTATCCACGGTACCCCATAATTGAAACCTTGGTGGACTGATAATACAAACTAGTTCATAATAACATTATTAACACATAGCAATAACATGTGAATTGACGCCTACGAAAGTGTTAAATACATGATGAATTTCTGCGGCGGCTTGTAGAATGTAGGTGTGCAATCTGAGACCGCCTACTAGCATTGTATAATACAACACACCTGAGTGTTTTGTGGCTTACATAAAAAAGAGATCGGCAAAGGTACAACGATCTTGGAACTCAGATCCCGTTATCATAACTTACACTTTCCCTGGGTGTAATCTCTAAGTGGTAGCAGCGATGACATACCTGATAGTGATATGGTCATATTTATCGACACGTATGTTCTTCATATATCATTTACTTGACTTAATATTTGTTCACTGTTGTAAAGAAAGTATCTTGCCTAATAAGTAAACGGTATTTGCTTTAATCTTTGAACATATCTTTGTATTAACTATTTCGATTGCATTACTGTAAACGCACATGATTTTGCGCTGCTAAATTTCAGCGCACGCAGTACTGAGTGGCCTTTTTGTGGTATCATAATTTCGCTAATTTACTGGTTATTTCTATGTGATCCGTGTTATTTTTCAACTCACATCATCATATTTTCGCGAATTTACATGAAATTATGTACAGTGCGAAAATGAATGCGTTAACAGTATTCATCCGATGCCTTTCTTCGTGCAAATCATCTTCTCCGAATGTAATATTATTTATGTACATAAATCTGTTGTTGCTGTGTCTACTTGTTGGTACCTGCCCTTGTTTGTCTGACACATACAGGCGTGTAGCCTATTATAAAACCATGTAGAATCATGCGACTATAACTGTGATCGCCTCAGCTAGCGACAAACAAACACAGCCAAAACACAGCCCAGTGACGTCTTCAGAACAATGCTGAGTTCTGAACGGAAAGAAACATGATTCCACTGTCAAAAACCAAACGGTGGCCGGAAATGATATAATACTGTGAATTATGTTTCTAGATTTAATTTCAGGATAACACCGAAAAAGATTTGATAGATTAGTTGAACAGTTGAATTTATAATCGAATACTCCTGCCACAAATATTTTTAGTCAATTCAATAGTGCACTTATTGACCGGCACACTAACTCAACCGGCTTAGTTTCTCAAGACATTACGTCATCAAGCGATAATACTGGGGTTATACACGCAACCTAAGCCTAACAAGAGCATTAGTTATTGACTAGAACTAGAAGTGCACATTCTCAACTAACAACTTTAGGACACCCGTATGCGTTTACATCCATAAATAACGACATAAGTGAATAATCGAAATTTTGAATGGGTGTGGCAGCATTCAGTGCAAAGTGCATACATGCGTTTGAACATTTCATCAAATTTAATCTACTTTCCCAAATAAAGATAATAGAGTAGTAACTCTATTTAGGAAGAATCATTCATAGAAATATATGCGTCTAGAATTAGGTGAATCAATTTAACTTGTAAGGCGAGTTAAGAACTTTTAAGATTTAGTAAGACCTTAGTATGCCACGCTCGATAAGGACTGGGTTGGATTGCTGCATGGATGGGATGGATAATTATTCTGGTTTTCGAGTTTTCTTCAAGAATTCTATTGTAATCCAGCAAGAGAATTCGATACGACATTTTGTACCAATCGATAACTAGGCGTTTTGCCTGAATGACCCCAATCGCTGAATAAGCTCATTATCATATTTCTAGGAAATATGATCTAAGATTGCAGTGTTATTTTATGGTATGTGGAGCGATATCCCTACTAATGGGACTTTTACGTATGGGGCCTTCCATATAGTACGTACGCAGCAAGGGGGGGTCTGAGATTTGTGAAAATTTGCGTACGTTCCTGTACATTTCCAATGCGTACTATAGGCCAAGGGGGGGTGGGGGGGGGTGTAGAATTTTAGAAAATTTGTGTATGTACTAAATGGAAGGCCCCTATGTTAACATTACAAAAGGATTCTGTGCAGTTGGACAGTATGAGTAACTACTCATAGCGGTTGAAAAAGGTTTCACAAGTATCTCTTATAAAAGAAAGAAAAAATGTCGATCTCTCAATGACACATCCCAAAGATCTCCAGTATTATCTGTTGATAACAACTAAAAAAGTACAATGCCCGGCGGAAATCATATCCTGAAAGAAGGATCAAATCATATTTGATCATGCACCCGGTTGAATTATATTTTGTTCTATTATAAATCTGTATGAGAGAAACGGTCAGGTCAGGTCAAACTGGAGATGGTGGCACTCGGCCAGACGGCCATGTCAATAGTGTTATTCTCATTAACAACACATGCCATACTGCTGAAGTGTAACTCTATTATAGCCTGCTATACACTGAACTCTTTGACGTAAGGTCGGGGTTGATATAGCAAAGATTATCATATAGACCCTGTGCAGTGAGGGTCACATGATCAAATTTTGGTGATTGACATTTGATAACTATAACCTGGGTGTCCTTAGGTAACGAGAGGATAATCAGGAGTTTATATCCCAATTTTGAATATATGAAGGATACCAACATATCATATAATAATGGAAGTATGATCTATATACTTCTAATAATCAAATGGTAACTTGATCACTTGATAACCAATATGACGGCTAATCCCTTCCTTTGCGATGATAAGATAAAGGATGTGTATTCTTCATCGAGCTGTAACTTGAATTTTGTCTAAACCAACTTATTTGTGACCATGATTTATGCAAAATCACCTCGAGAAAAGGAGGTATATCTTTGTACAGTTAAAATAGAAAAAAATCTCCATAATTATAAACGACATATACATTGTATACATTGATCTCTAGCCAAAACATATACATTATAATACAAATCATTTAATCTCCCATAAGTTAATAATTCCTGTTAGACAATGACACAGCATCATAGAATTGGACAAATTGATCGATTGGCGTAAGATCTAGGCTGCTAGTCCGAGACCTCGATAATCAATCTTTCAGTTGACCTCTTACCTCGGAATGATCCCTCGTTGTGTGGCCGGATCCTGGATACCCTGCATACTGAATGATTTCCCGCATCCCGTTTGACCGTACGCAAAGATTGTTCCGTTATAACCTTCTGTTACACCCTGTTAGAAATATATATGCATTAATACAGACCACGAAATCCAGAAAGAATATTCAGAAAATAAATTTATGTTCGACTATTATCACTAACTAAGCATGGGTTTTCTACTTCTTTAGATAAAAAAGGATTGATTAACTCATCATATGCATTACTTCCCAGTGTTCATTCAAAACGCTGACGTTAATATATTGATAATGACCAGTGGTTTGGCAATACAAATATCTGTAACCCATGTCAACCAGGATAGAAATATTATATTAAACACAACATGGTAAGAATGATGAGAAACCCCTAAGTCTTTTCTTCACCGCGATAATTGTCGTTATTGGCAGACAGTCATATGATAATTTACACCAATGAATAAATCAGTCCCAGATAATTAATTAATTGTACATGAACTTTGAATATAGAAGTATCCACAAATGTTTAAACAGGAGAGCGTGCTAAAAATATATAATAAGTCTTTCAGTATACTTGTTTGTTTTTTTATGAATCTATTACAATTAACCAAACATTAACGATTTGTTAGTAAACTTGTCATGCAGGTTGAGAAACTTAATATTGGCCGTGCGGCCTATGTAAACTTTTATAGCATGTTAGAGTCGGATCAAAAATGGAACAGCACGAAACCACGTAGGCCACACCCCAGACCCAATATCGACTTTTCAAAACTCATACTTGAATTTCATTAGAGGTGTTTATACAAGTGGGACGCTGGTCTTAACGGTGACGTCTAACATGAGAGGGGCAATATGAATAGAACATAAACGTTGAAAGTTGCACATCACTATCAATTGATTTTGCATGACAAAATGTGTTGTTGTTCAGCCGTAATATTCGAGTCTGCACAATTTCACTTCAATGCAAATTGGGCCAAGGGAAAAAACTTGCGTTCCGGTAAACCAACCTACCCTATCTTTTTGCCCGACCCTACAATTTTTCATATTTATAGAATATAATAGATATTGGACCAATTTTTCACTAAAATACATTTTGAAAAATTAGCAAAAGAAAAAGACCTACCTACCCTATTTTGTTGATTGATGTTATCAGAATACAGGTTTTCCTTGGCCTTAACAATGATCGTGACATGACACGAAACATTGTGCCATTCTTCAGGCTAAGTAATACGCATCTTTTCGGTGATATAATAGCGTAATGTAATATAATTTAATGTTTCCAAATGAGTAATCCTTCTACGCGTCCCTCTGGCGCCCAAATGACAAACTATTCCCTAAGATCTACCTCACTATTTTTTACGCTTTTTATATTGATAAAGCATCAAGCCGCATCACATTCAATAGCCATTGAAACGTATTTTACTTTCATAACAGGGCTTGACAAATCGCGTGTCCGGACGCCCGGGACAACCAGAAAAAGGTCCTGGGCAACCAGGTTTAAGGTGCTAGTTGCCCGGCGGGCAACCACGTTTTTTCCTTGACTTCCAAAATTCTTTGAAATTTATTTCATATCAAAACACACATTCCAAGACAGGCTTTCATTTTTGCCGACTTCTAGGCAACTGAAACTTAGCATCTTGCTAATAGAAAATTCCTGGGCTACCAGATTTAGCTCCGGGCAACCAAATAAAGATATGTGGGTGCCCGACGGACAACCACGTTTTCAAACGATTTGTCAAGCCCTGCATAATGAAAATGTCAGCCAGTAAAGTTTTTGATTTCAATCACTTTGTTTTCATATTTTAAAAATATCTGCGTCAAATTTGATACAGGGCATTCAAAGATATAAGCCTTTTAAACATTTCTTCGGATTTTAAAAACGAAGTTAAAGATTTCAGGCGGGGGGGGGGGGGGGGAGTGTTTCGGAAAATGTACACATCAATTCCGATCTGTGCGGTTTGGATAATGTACAGTAGTTTTTAGAGAATATACGAACCTCTACTAAATTATATCCAATGTCTGCGTATATTTGTTCCGTTGTGGAGTCTGTGAAGTAAGCTCCATCAAATGTGAAATTTTTTGGTGGTGCTTTAGCATCGTTTGGATTCTTAATGGAGCATGTGCCCCTTGCACTGTCCATGCTAACAACTTCATTGCATTTTAGATCTTTTTCTCTTGAATTCATCGGTCGACACCGGACAATAACTTTAACTGATTCGGCCGACATCTGAAAAAAAGAGAAGACACATTTACCACAAGGAATATTGAAGCGAATGATTATTAAACTAGCCTGTGCAGATATATTCATAAATTCAATTTGTGTGAGCGTTTATTTTTAAAACGTCATCGAGAAAGTGCATTTATTGCAACAAGGCCCATGTGGTATCCCTGCGCCATCGTCAATAGGTAAAAGAAGTTGTTTTGAGCTATCCCGACCTTCTATACATTTTGGCCTTTAACCCTAACTTTTTCCAAAGATATCAACATTCAATAAACATACAGTTTAGACGGATATATGTATATTGGATCTGAAAACGTATTTTAGTTGTAGGTCATATCCTTTTCGGGGGTATACAGAATAAATTATTTATTTCCACGGTGCCTCAAACCGTAGATGGTGTAAAAGAAATAAGAAAAATAATCTAATGTTCCAAAAGTATTTATTCATACCTTAGGTCGATACATGTTTTATCTTAAAAAATATTGCAGGGAAAATAATTGTTTACCAAAGGAGGAATAACATCTCTAACAGATTGCCTTTGGTATCTAACGTTATATGTCAATGAATGCTGAGTTCTTTCAGAACGAAGTGAATGATAACTTAAATTCTATGTAGATCTAACCCATTTCATAAATTGGCTGAAATATGACATTCAACTTTATCAGCACTTTTCACTTAAAAAAATGATACAATTTTTACTTGATATATGTTATCCGTCCCCCTACTGATTTTGATCAAACAAAGCCTAGAATAAATTTGAAAATAGAAAGAATAAAAAAGGGGCCCGGTCTGACTCTCTTTCCATGATTTTCTTTTAAGTTATTAAAACAAAATAAAAAGATTTCATGGACATGAAGTGAAATAAAGTTGATCAGCAATTATATATTCCATGCTATGAATTGTTTTGGAGGGTGTGCGAGGTAACCTCATTTTGTTTTTACACATGTCTGAATAGAAAAACAGAGGTTTAAAAAAAAATCCCTCAAAAAAGAAATGACCCGACCTATCTACCTTATTATTCTCAACCTACGTTACCTGTACACAACTTTTTTTTCCTCTATTTTTTTCCTTCTCTTCTTTTCCCCGCCTCATCATGGGTGACGTATATTAATAAAAGATCTACTTTATTTTCTTTGACTTCGATTGAACTGACTAACTTATGACTATGAGTGCATCCAGTTTGACAGTCTTTGTTAAGACTTTGACATGTTGATTCAGATTTTTGACAAAACCTAAAAACTCTCATGCTTTCCTTGAACTTCAATGGTAAACAACACTCATCGATGTAGATCTAAAGAATATTCAAAATGGATCCGAAAACTATATGTATTTCGACTGCCTTGACTTGAGTGACACCCTTGCCTTGGCCTCAACTCAAGAATCAAGTCATTTAATTCAATTTACGTTAAATCCACAATAGAGACCAATTGTTTAATATTATTTTTCATAAATATGTTTGTACACTACAGCTACTGACGGCACAACTGACTTACGATTAATTTTGTTGAAGTATGCGATAATAGTAGCAAAATTCCTTGAAGTACTCCACTTGGTGGCACCTGCTGCTGTCACTGAGCCAAGAAAAAAAATGAATGGCCACTGCGTTGTCCTAGGAACCGGTGTAAACAACCTTAAATAATCGACCTTGTAAATGATGTATACGTCCAATAGTATATTTCAAGTGTTCTTCATGTAAAGTGTGATAGATATGTTGCATCGTTATCAAAATCCTATTCGTTTAATCAACAGTTGAGGTGTTTCTATTTACTACCAGACTGCAACACTCCGCTCACCGGCAGCCATTTTGACGCGTGAAAATATTTACCAAGTGCATGCCGGGTAAAGATTTCACGAGTTAGTAAAAATAAATACATATTTGATATATATTTTGTTTCCCGTATAACACAAGAAGTATTATTTCAAAGAACTGAAAAATTACAAATCTTGAGGTATTTAAAGTGTTATTTTTAAATCTCGGTAGTGTGAGATCTTCGCCTCGTTTTCACTACCGGCAAAATTGTAAACATGGCGGACCCCAAGAAGTCAGACGAAACAGAGAAGAAAGAGGAAAAGAAGGACAAAAAGAATGGCAATGGGAAAGAAGCAGAGATGGTAAGACAAGTAATAGTACTAGGTAGTTGTAGCAGCCATAAAAAAGTAGCAAAATATCATGTAAATACTATTTAAAACCCACAATGAGTTAGCGTCATCGCTCGCCGTTTGGCACGTTTTGCTGTGTCATAGAAGAATGATGCAGTGTCAGAGTCATTGTGTTGGTCTTGACAGTCTCTTTTCTGATTTGAAATCGCGCAATGATCTAAACGTTTGAATGATTTTGTAATAGAAGTGGGCGAAAGACAGCTTTATACCTATCTTTGTAAAGTTTAAATCGCCAACAAGATTCCACTAGGGCCTAAAATAATTGAGTTGGTGTCACATCCGAAAACAAACATTTTTACTGCTGCCGTGCTGGGTCTACCCCCTAAATTAGGCTAAAATTGGTGGGTCTTACCTTAGCCTTAGGCCTAGAAGAGTGGTTGAATCTCGTTCGAAATGTATGGTATGACAACCTTACATTGACAATTTTGAAATAAACTATCCCATGATTCATGTGTGTATGTTCAAGGGATGTCAGAGATCTTCAAGTTGGTTTCTTCAAGTTTAGTGCTACCTGTCAGAGTATTGTCTTGAAGTTGAAGTTTGAATCTTTGTTATTTTAATTTGAATTATATTTCTAGTAACATAGATATATCTAGGCTAAGCCGTAGCCTAGGGCCTAGACTCTACAACTAAAACTAAACGATGGGGACAATCTAGTAAGTCGGTCCTCAATCCTAGCTCTATACTAGTCTAGGCTAGACTGTCGCTAGAGCCATAGAGGGGTTAAAAGAGGAATATGTACACATTGATGAATTTGTTCAGGTTCAGTTTGTACCTTGATATTAAGACAGCAGGGCTTAAAGGGACATTCTCGTCCGTGAGCCAAACGTATTTTGACCATTGTAACTCCCCGACGGCCCCGCCAAATTCGTGACGTGACCAATAACGTCGCCGGATTACGTTCCAAAAGTGCAAAACACGTCGCCGGCTGTCCCGTCGTTAGCCTTACGTCGGCGTATGTAAGCCTGACAAACCACGGACGAGAATGTCCCTTTAACAAATGAGAAGTCCAGTTGTTTACATGAAAATCATTAAATATACGCATAATTAGTGCGAACTGAGCATCTGCTGCTGGACAGCTTAGTTTAAGGGGTTACAGAAGTCTTGACAAATCATTATCAGATCTGGTTGCCAAGCTGTGGATCTGAGTTCCGTTCCCAAACATCCTCCTGTATGATTATTGGGAGGTGGGCCTTAGGCCAAACAAAAAAAATTGTTGTGTTCAGGTAACCCTACCTACCCTAAATTTTTGGCCCTACCCTAACCTTTTTTTAAGGAAATTTTACATTATTTTTTTTCAAAATCCAAAGAATTGACCTAAGTACCATGGAAAACCCTAAAACAGCACATGGATACTCAGGGCATGTATTTTAAATGCTAAAAATGCTTTTAGAGAATATTTGGAATATCTTTTTTATTTCCAACACTGGTCGGGTCTCTTTGGCATGTAAAAAAAAAAAAAGCAAAAAAAAAAGTTTTTTCGACCTACCTACCCTATTTTTTTCGACCTATGTTACCTGAACACAACAATTTTTTTTTTTTGGCCTTAGGCCGCCGACCTTCTCTACACTCTTTCTTGACCAGGTTGAGTCAAGGCATTTCAATGGGGATCAGAAAAGTTGTTACAATTTTGTTACCAATTTTTCGTTCAACTTTCCTCAGTAATGCCAGTATTATAATCTTCAAAGTATATGGTATATGGTGGTTTGGTTCCAAAATTCTGAAATATTTGGTTGTTTTCTTGTAATTTGGGAGACAATCCATAATTTTTTTGTCACTAAATTGAAATAGGAATTTTCTATAGTAAAGGAAGTAGTTCATCACTCTCCACGCACAGCAAATCTTTTTCCTATACGGAGTAAACGTGTTAGCGGTATACCCGGATTTTCGACATCGCGCTGTGAAATCCTGGGCTCCAGAAGTGACCACGTTTAGCATTGGGGCCTATGGGGAAAATGTGAATTTTCGCGATTATGCGAAAAATTCACAGCACGCGAAAATTTGAAGGCTTGTATTGCATTCCTGTGATCAATTCCAAACTTTTTCTCATTTACTGTATGAAGATTCGAGTCATATTTAAAAAGTTATCGCGAAATAACATGTTTTCTCCCATAAGATCCTGTTAAACTCACCCCCAACGTCCGTTCGCGATTTCCCCGAAATTTTGACGCGCAGTGGTCCTTTTTAAGACCCGCATACTGCGTATAGGGATGCATGGAAATTGACAAAGGTTTCAGTGCTTAACTCCTCACACTCTGAGTCTCCAGGCACATGTTTAGTACTAGATGGTAACTTGTTATAATGATTGCGGAATCATTCTTTCACTTATTTCCTGTCATCATTTTGCGGGGGTTGAGTGAAAGAATTGAAATTTTAATTTCGCCCACCACACGCCTCCTTCGGTACGGCAGTACCCGAAAATCTAGTTTTACCATTGGCAGGGTAACAACCACACAGGGAAAATGGCAAAAAGATTCCCCCAAGAGGGAAAACACAGGGAATTTGCAAATTTTGCCAAAATGCAGGGGAAACATAGGGAATTTAATTTGGACAGGTCCTGAAACTCCTGATTCTCAAGATATTAGGGATTCGACTTTTTGTTGTTGGATTGTCCAAATTCTTCTGCATGCAGTGCAGAGGCAGTTTTAAATGTAAACAACTTGCTGGATATGACACAAGGAAAAATTGCTGCAGGACAGGAAAAAACACAGGGAATTTGAAAAGGGAATTTGGGTTGGTACCCTGCATTGGGCAACCGAGGCCCTTAATTTAGTTGCCCAGTAACGTTTTCTGGTGGTCCTGGGCTACTGGACACCAAATCTGTGAAGCCCTGTCACAAATGGACCAGATCTATAACCAATTTTCAAAGCCCTCGCTAGTCTTAGTCCCCAAACTTTCCAAACAGCCACAGTAAAAAAAATTGTTAATTGATGTAAGATGAAACACAGTATTTTAATAATCGCCATCGGGTCAGGGGAATCTAATTTTGAAAACCGTCATGAAAAGCAAGTAAAATCTCCATGGAAATTCAGAATTTAAAATATTTTTATTCCTGGGATATTATGCTAGAATAAGGAGGCAGACGCATTAGATATCGTTAGTAATTTCCACAATAGCCTATTATAGGCAAAGAGTAGATTATGTTTAATCCCTGTCAAAGAATTGATCCCTATCCCTATATGGTTTGTTATATTGGCACGTAAGACATTGAAAGTTCATTGAAGCCATGTTCACATAACCAGGCTTACATGCACCGACATAAAGTTGATGACGGTGAACTATTGTTAATGTTTGATTTAAGACTGCGTGAGGTTTGCGTATATCTAAGTCTCCATGAGTCGTTTGTCCAGAATGCCTGAGTAATTCAGACTGCGTTTAAAGTTTATCCGTCCACTTCCCAATAGTTCAAAAGAAATGAACGATGAGGGAGCTTCTTAATATGAAAGGGTTTTATTCAATAAACATCTCATCCCGAGTCAAAGCCACCATGTATAAGTCTTCATCAGTCCACCTCCCATCTCCTATCAGCAATCAACCACATTTAGAACACGAGTTGCTCCAACACCTTCTAGACCATTCTAGTACTCAGCTCTATCACAATCCTATGTCCGAGGTAGTTGATATTGGTAAACTCCAGTCTGTTACACGGGAGCCGATGTACTTACTCCAGGTATAACTCCTTGGCTAAACTTACTTAGCTGATGTTCTCACTAAACTAAGTGACTACTAACTCCTAACTAACTGCTCGCTCCCTACCTTGCAGCGCCTTTTATACTGGTCAACAGGTGGCGCTAGGAGCGCAAGATATTTCTCCTAGAAGTAGACTAGAAGTAGACTTGCTAAGCCTGATCCTTGATGGATTATATAACACGAGAATATATTAAAAGTGCTAAGCTATTAGTACATTCGACGGCGGTCAGGTGTTTGAGTTTAAGGAGGTGGACGACATAGCTCAAACCAAATGAAGATTTCAATCAAATGTGATAAAGTTTCCAATTTTTTGATGATTGGACATATTTGTTATTATTACTTTTCATATGGAGAAACCATTGTGGGTGGCCTTGACTCTCGTGGTACATTCAGCACAGTGTCAATATAATCAGAAGTTCTTTTGTTCCTTCAGAAGTATAAACAAAGATACATTCATATGATCGGTTTTGCTTTAGTACATTTTGCTGGTAGTTCCAGGTTGAGACTCAAGATCAATGAAAACATTCATAGGTTTCATGGTAAGTTCATAAATAAGATTATTTATCGAGTTGACTTCCACAGCTTGAAGCTCAAGGTTAGCGGAACCCGTTCATAAAGTGGCAAAGTAAGTGTTAGAGAATGATAACATGATCATTTGTATGATAAAGTAATGGTGACATAATCATGGTGACAAAGTGACAAAGTCAGTTTCAGAGAATGAAAAAATATCATTATTGCGACACCCGTGCATAAGGTGATAAAGTGAGTTTAGAGTTGTTAGCCCATAGTGAGGCTTAAGAATTGTGACACCCGTGCATAAGGTGACAAGGTAAGTTTTAAGGATGGTCAGCCATAATGGGGCTTAAGAATTACGACACCCGTGCATAAGGTGACAAAGTTAGTTTTTTGACTTAGTACATACATGTACAGATTCTGACATCTATGATTTGTAACACAAGTCAACAGAACTCAACATATATACAGTGTAAAGTTGTCTTAACCTTCTAAGAGTAACAAGTACACATCAAATCCAATTTCAGAACAAATTAACACAACATAAGTCAATACAGAGAATTCGGATATTTTGAACGAACGAATTTCATGATACAATGCGTGTCAAATTTCAATCAAACTTCAACCAGAACAACATTATTTACAATAAATACAAGGTCCCTGTATCTGATCTAGCAACATTAAGCAGTTGGATCCAGAAAATATTACCATCCACGTCGCGCGCCCACCAGTTATGCTTAGTACATGTGTACTTAGCGGGACGCTTGACTGGAGTTCCCCTCCAGGGTTTGACCTCGATTTGATTCCTCCAGGCGCGAAGCGCCCGGATGGCAAATTTCTGTTTCGAACAAATTTGCAAGTTTGATGGTTCGACCTGATATTTTGGGCCGATATGAATTAATTCTGTCGCTTGATTATGTTGGTTGGGGACCTAAACTTTAGTTTAGCACAGATTTTGTAAGAAATTATACGATGGTTTGATCATGCTAGCCGATTTCAAAATCTGGATCTTTTGGATCAAAAAGGGGTTTCCCAAATTAGCCTCGTTTTGACGTCATTTTAATCAGTGCCGGCGGTATTTTTAACGCGTCAAGACGTGTTTTTTTCTTAGTCTTCAGTGTTATCTCTTTATCTCTTCGCAACATCACCCAGCATGGTTCGCGTCGCCATTTTTTGCACCGAACGTGAGGCGGGCGTACAGGATTATCCTGATCTGATACAAAACCACACGGAGCACATCTACGTGGTTTTTCCGAGCGAAGAGGCCACGACGGCGGAGCTGGCGGGCTTCGCGTTTGCTCACCACATGATGTATCCTGATGACGTTTTAATAGTGATTACGAATTTACTTGACATTCTAACCTGGGACCCGGATCTACGATTATATCTTCCTTTGTTTATTAACCCGGACGCCGTTGTCAACTTCTACGCTGAACTTTTTACTCGTGCCTTCATGAACCTACAAGCCCACCCTGCTCCAGCGACCCTCATCCTCGCGACCCCCTCGGGCTTTGATGCCCGCAGTTGGGCGCGCACGGACAGCGACGGATCTCTGCAACGGTGGATTAACCGCATCATTCCCCGGATTAGCCGCGAAGTCAAAAGGACGAACGACTGGTTCAACGTGCCGACGGTCAACACCGGTCATGCCCTCCACCTCTCCAAGGTAGTGGCTGACGGTGTTATGACCGTCAATGACTTCCGTGAACTGGAAGACGGGTATATGCCGTCCGCCCGGGTGTTGCGCCGTTGGGCCCGGGCCCTGGGCCGGGTCTTTGTCCGGTTGCCCGTTTTACATTAGACCGCCGGCACTCAACCCCCCCCGTGTATAAATCTTAATTCCGGGGTGATTCCCACCAAGTAATTTGTTAGTCCAATTCCCGGCCTGTGATTAGGACACTTAATTTTCCGGGTTGGTTCCGCCAAGTGATTCTGCCGATCCAATTCCCGGCCAGTGATTAGTACACCTAAGTTTATATATCCAAGAGGAGCAGCCCACACGTTCTGACGGAGCTCCAGATAGCAAGACTGTTCACATGGGAGGACACAGACGTTTTCACCGCCCTGGCTTGTCGTCGGACACCGCCCTCCTTTCGGTTCAGCTGGACCTTCATCTCGTCCGCCCCCACGCCTGGTGAGTACTGTCCCTAATTTTCCTTGTTATCAGCACGTTAGGTAGGCTACTAACCCGTAGGATTTTAAGGAGATTGTTGGTCAGGAATTAGTTAGCAGTTTTCTCAGCTCGCCTTCACGTTGTTTAATTCCGGAAGCTGATGTCATTCCCGGAACTAGAAACTGTGTTTCGCTGGTGATTTTTGTAACGGGTAGCGTGGGTGGCCACCTGGTGTTTACTTTTGGTTCCAAGATGGTGGACGCGGGCTGAGAGCTAGGACCTTGTGTACTAAACTTATTATTTTTTTCAGGTCCTGCGGTATGTTAGGGTGATGTAAATGAAGCAATTGTGACACGGTTGGCACTGGAAAGCGTCAGGCTATATGATTTTAGTGGGAGGGATTGTTTAGGCGAACATGATCAAGCATTTTACCTCGCGCGTGGTTGGGCGATAATAGAGGGTTTTCCTGACTAGAGGTTTGTTGACATTACCGATCTAAGTAGGCTTTTTGGAGTGTGGGTGATTTGTACCGTATTGGTATTATTTGATACTATTAACTGTTGGGGACTGACACTGCACATGTGGATTCAGGTATGGGTGACCAGGGGTTCCGGTCTGAGTTGTACAACACTAAATTTGCTGTAACAGAATTCTTTGTTTAGTCGTTCTTCGTACAGGACATTAGTGTAGATGTCTACATTGGAAACAATTCACATGGGGCGTCCTAGGGAATAAGCACTTCCTAGGGTGTTCACCCTGGTAAGTTTAGAATAACTGTAGGTGACCAAGTATTTTGGTCCAGATTGCCCAGCATTAGATTGGCTGTGACAGAATTCTTTGATGAGTTGTCCCCCTTACAGAGTACTGGAAAGATTGACGTGTCGGCCACGTGAGGCGACACCACAGGTGGAGCCGTCCAACGAGCTGTTGGCGACTCCAAGGTAAGTTTGAGAGGGAGTGGCAAGAGCCACCAATACCCGTCCCATATTGAGTCTAACAACAAGACTTCGTCAGTGTCATGGTGTTAGAATAAGTTTTATAGCGAGTATTATTGTGCTGGGTTGTCCAGATGAGGAGACAATACTACTGCAAGGAAACCAGAGCGAAGCCTTCAAGACACTGAATGAGCTCCCAGACAGAGATTCGGTGTTGTCGTTGTCAAGAAAGGAATGGTGTTCTCGTTAAAGAAAACTAGAAAGGCACCAAAATCCACAGCAAAGATTACCAACATCCCAAACAGCGATATATTTGCGAGTTAGGTGGGAACAGTTACACACATCGTTCTGGGCTCAATTGCCATGAAAATGTGCATTTTCAGGATCTCACGAGTGTCCGAAATGTGATGCAAAACTCACACGTTTGGACTCTCTTACAGACCACATGAGGGAATAAGAATAATGATAGGAACTGGGTCTATTGTGGTTTACTTAAGAAGCTACTTCGGTTTTCCAAGAGTCAATACTCTTGACAACACACTTTATGTACATTGTCATAGAATAATTTTCCAATACACTCCAAGGGTTTATATGTAAACAAGTTAACACCCCCCCAAGGGTGACAACTGTTCAGTCATATCCGACTTCATTTTTGTGAAGTGCAACTTCAACCAGAGTTTGTTCTCATTGAATGGTTATGTTAAGACAAAATCCCTCCCTTCCTTGTTAGTTACAGGTGGTAGCTCGGCGTTCACCCCCTATGTTCAATTTGGGGTTTGAAGACCGAGTTCCACTTTATATTGGGTAGTGGCGCCCTCTTAACGAGATAAACAGGTGCGCCCCTAACTCCAAACGGTTCACTGAATAGATATTATACCTATGTTAACAGTAACACCTTACTGTCTACCCTATACTTTACATCACACGGGGAAAACCAACATGACAAGCGGTGGGGGTAGCGTTTCATTCCGTAAAGTATAAATATCATTAAAGGACATTAAGTACTAACTGTACAAAGGAGGTTGAGATTATTCGTTCCTCATTAGTTATCACTAGAGGATCGGGTCTTAGATTCAGGTTCATTTCTGATCTGATTCCCGGTCCTCATTAGTTACACGTGGTTTGTCGGTACCCCCATCCATAGAACCAGAATGGGCAGCACCGAGTTTCCCATTGTTATAGTCGGGAGCAGACTGCATATTTTTTTTTTTTTTTAATATGCAGCCTACACCCCCTTTAAATTATAGAGATGTGTAAATGCATCTCCTCAGATCACTCACTTCCAGACAGCACCTAGTAAGTCGGGCCTTTACCGAAGTACAGTACAAGGTTAAACCCGTCCTTTGTTCAGGTCTATGCCCGTTTTTCTTGTGGAGAGTCAAGACTACTCCTGAAAAGACTCCGCCCCCAGCTTATCCTAACTATGCGCACGCGGAGCAGGAATATGTTAGTACTAAAGACAACTTTAGGATTTTAGTTTCTTTCTAATAGACTGGGTAGACTATTAGCTATGGGTGTCAACTAAGTTTTTGCAGCCGTTCGTTAGGGAAT
Source organism: Lepidonotus clava (assembly GCA_936440205.1). Taxonomy (NCBI): domain Eukaryota; kingdom Metazoa; phylum Annelida; class Polychaeta; order Phyllodocida; family Polynoidae; genus Lepidonotus; species Lepidonotus clava. The sequence goes on from OW387141.1 coordinate 39,348,414, forward strand.
TAGTAGACCGTGTCCCCCCTCTTCAGCTCAACTGTTGAGCGGAGATCCGGTTACTTTTTAGCGCCACGACGGCGGCCAAGACTAGTATTTCTTTTTTTTTTTTTTTTTCTCTCGACGGCGGTCAACTCTGAAGCCGCACGTCTTCTTTATTAATTTTAATTATTTCTAATTTACCCGGGTCGAAACTTGATTTCTTGCCGTTTTGCCTCAGACCCGGTTAAAACTGGTCTAAACATGCCTAAATAACTTAGTCTTGTACCTTTGGGCAGTTGTTCATTATTTTCTTTCTTTTTGATACTGTTTTCGTTGGATCCTGACTTTATGGTAAAGTCAGGATCCCTCGACTTAAGACATACGATGATCCGGCGGCCATTTACACATAACCAAGATGATGGGGCTATTAATAAGGACAGCACCTCGCTCCACCGCCTTGTGGGTTTTTCGCTACGGCCTCTCCCGCCCCAGGGATGGCTTGTCCAGTCTGAGGGAGTCGCGATATGGTAAGAGAGAAAGCCGAGCACCCTGTGAATGTCACTAGTTCGCCGTTGTCCTGTAACTACCTTTCCTTGTGACCTCCGTTATAATTTCTGAATATAGCACGCTTTGGTAGGAATTGTACATATCCTTGCCCGTCGCAGCGTGCCCATACCAGAATCAAACGAGCCACGTATAAGGTACTCTCGTGTGCTGTCACGGAGCGTTCCCCCCGAGAATGTTACTAAATTCTGCGTTCATATGTTCTTCTCACAACTTGCCCAGAATTCCCTGAGGAAGGGCTCTTAGTTAAATAAATATTGGGTTGCTTTATATATTTAGTTTTTTAGGTAAATTTCTTTCTATTCGTCGATTTTTTTGTGATGAAGAGACCGCTTGTCAGGAGCCAATCCACCCGGGGCATAGTGACTGCCATGGTCGGGCGTCCACCCCAGTGCCCTTCGCAGCGTCAGTGACGCGTAACCCCAACGTCCTGCCTCCTGTCAGGCACCACTGACACCAGGCATGTGGGCAGGCTCCTGCTGCTTGTGCAGCCCCCTCATCTTTGAGAAGATTATATATGTAAGCATGCTAAAGAATAGACAGTGGCGTTCCCCAAGTGACTCCTGTACTGCAGCCCGATCCTAGCGGTAACAACAGCACAGGGGTCAGGTGTAGATGGTACTTGCTTGGGGAAGTTCACTTCGCTCGTTGGGAGCATTGGTCCCGTTGAGCGCTCCTAGGTTTTATACAGAATTTTGAGTATCTTTTTAAATGCTAAAATTTCGTGACACTAGGATCGGTTCCAAATGGTTCCCTACTTTAAAAGAGTTGCCAAATCGATAACAATGAGAGTGTTGAGCTAGGCTACCGGGCTTGGGACACTCGACTTGAGAGAAATTTAGATAACCCATGGGTCCATAGAGAGACGGTTGGACCAGCCTACCCGACCCAGGTTTCCCTGGTTGGTGAATCCTTATTGATCAGGTTAGTCAACAGAACCCCACCTACCCAAACAGGTATTGCCCAGCGAACTTCCTGTGACATTTCAGTTTTAGTACTCGTACCTTTGTGTCATTAATTCACCAATTTTACCTGTACAGCACTAGGTCAGGTCTTAACACTCGTTACATTGTCATATGATAACTTCATAAACCGTTCCTGGATCTATTTCGGATGTCCCTGGCCTTACTGTCTTTCGGGCAGATCCCGTTCCGGTCGCTGTTGAGGTGGGCGTGGTCGATCTAGGAGGAGCGTTAGGCATTGTTCCATGTCCCATCACCGGTTGAGGCCAGTCCGCTCCGACATCGGACCAGCCTGCGTCGATGAGGCGCGGTACTCCCATGGGTACAGGGGTGGCTAGCCCTGAGGAATATCTCAGTAGTCTGGCCCTGGTATTGTATTTTAAATTACTCATCATTAGACGGGCTAGTTTCTTAGACACCCTCAGGGTGTCTGGTAGTGGCACCTTAGATGGATGTTGCCCAGGTCTAGTTGCCGCTCCCATCAGCTGCGCCCCCCAGGTAACTGTCAGAGTATATTTCAGACACAGCTGGGTCACCAGTAGATCCCTAATGAGCACATAGCCCTCCGTATAAGTGTGGTCTGAAGGCATGGCCAGTTCCCCCAGAAAGATTGTCTCTATCATATGTGGGTTGGCAAACTGTACATACAGTCCATCTACAGTCTTCCTTCTGATATACCTCCACTTTCGCCACACGAGGACCACTATGGCGATGACTAGTACTGCCAATAATATAGCAAGTACTGCCACCGCAGTGGGGTTGGCGGTCGTGTCCGGGCATCCAGTTAGTTCCCTTTCACCGCGCAGCAGCTCCTCCGGGTCCGCCGCTTCCAAGGCCATGGCCCGAGGTAAAGTCATGGTTAGTCCGGCCAGGGCAGCCTTGCCTTGGTGGTTCCGCCAGCACTTCCAGAGGATACACCCAATAATGGTTACTGCCACCACTATACAGAAGATTGTGAGGAGGCCAAAGCCGCCCCCAAAGTTACCTATAGAAAACCATGGGGCGTGTTTGTCCACCTCGTAGCGGTCAGTTGCTTTCTTGATGCCTTTAGCCAAGTCTTTCCTGTGTTTTTGGATTCGCTTGGCCAGCGAGGATACAGGTATTCTGACCTTTAGGCTTTCCTCGATTTCCAGTAACTCTTTCCTAATCGTTTCAGGGATAGGATCCGATTCTAACATAGTGGGTTCATTCTCGGGCCTCGTGAAATTAGCGTTCCATCCTTTCACACGACTTGCTGCTCCCAACAGGTCGTTAGGTGGATACACGACCGTGGTGATCCTGGTGCGTCGGTCACAGTTCCGTAAACTATACGGTATCCATGATCCCTGCGTCTGGAAGGCACAATCGCATTCCACCTGAACTCGCGCATAGTTTTCTATGTTCACCTCCACCGCGGGTTGATTTCTGCAAATCATTTGGCCCCGGGTGTCAGCGCTGACCACAAGCACATCTCCGTCGTCCAGATACACTGCCATTTCTCCAAAGTCTGCTTCCAAAAGATAGTCCAGTTCACATTTCTCTCGTATGGCCATGTCATCGCGTCTCAACAGGGCGGCAGTGCAGGTGTTATCCGTAATCTTTTTCATGTAGGGCAAGTCCTTACAAAGCGTGATGGTCTGCCCATAACAGCCTGACCAACTGCCACTAGCCAGTGGTACGTAGTACTGACGGGACATGGACATAGCCACACTTTTTGGTAGATTAACAATTTGGAGAGCGTCCTTCTTTTGCCTTCCTCTAACTGGTACTGGCACAGGAAAAGTCAGTACTTCGTAGACTCTAAACAGATGTTCGTCGGCCACAACTGGTACCCTTACATACACGATAAGTTCCTGAGTGGTTTCATTAAATTTAAATGAGGGTTGACTGTTCTCATAATAGAAGGAGGGATCTGAAAATGCTACATGGAACCTGGGATGGATTCCTTTCAGATACCTGTTGACTTCCAGGACCGCTCCGACCATATACTGGCGTGGTACCAAATCCATGGTTAGTTGGCCCCGTGTCAGGTGTTGTACACCTTTCCTGAACACGCGCGTTTGCTCTACCACCAACTGGAGATACACCATTTCACCCAGTTTGTCTTCCAGAGCTACAGGTATCATGTTCAGGTACAGTTCCATCCAGTCTACCTTATGTTGGACGAGTTTCATTCTCCGGCGAGTGGTATTATGCGCCTTATTTAATGACCTTAAATTATCCAACAGACCTATCACGACGTGGTTAACCCTTTCTACTGCCTCGTCGTGTTTCTCGTTCATCAGCGCCAGATCTTCGATCATCTGGTCGGAGGACTCTTGTAACACTTTAATTAGTTCCCTGTTATACTTGACATCAGCTGAAAGCCCCTTGTTCCATGATGTTGGAATAGGGAAGGTCGGCCATCCTGGGTCGTCCAGCATGATGGGGAGTTTCTTCATTCTTTTGATCCTTCCGCCTGAGTCTGATTCTGACCCTTGATTTTGAGGTCGCTGTTGGTTGTTTTTAATTAGCGAACTTAAGGTTTCATTGAGAATTTCCCTATACCGACCTTTGAGCGCCTGCGATGTCTGATCCATCCAATTCACTAGCGACCTGACGTGGTAACAGGCTCGGTCGAGAGCGTCTCCTCCCTTTAGGTACCGATGACAGACCTGGCCAAAGGTAGCCTTGATGAAGGAGCGCCTTTGGGGAATAGTGATCAGGAAACCTTGTCGGACGTGAGTAATATCTGCGGTGGACATTAATTTCCCTGGTTTCAGTACCACCCCATTTTGTTCCAAGGCTATAACTTCAGCATTAGGGGCTAGCCCTTCACGTGGGCTGGAATCATTCCGCAACCCCTTAATGCCTCCTATCATGGCGAAAACGAACAGCACCGACCACTTCATTGTCATTGGTTTTAGCGCTAGTCCGTGAGAGTTAAGTTTATAGTTTAACTAAAACATGTTCACAACAAAGTTACCTTCACTCTTCTGCGCACCACTATCATCCATGCGCCGAAGTATGCCCTCCTCTCGGGCCCCCTGGTCCACTTAGTTTGGGACATGCTCATAGAGATTTTGCCCATTGTCATTCACCACTCGCCTGGTGATTCCGCTCTCGTCCTTGGTGACCGTGATCCTCAAGCCTCTCATACGTTCGCAGGACGAGGGGCGCATTGCTCTGAGGGGTCTTGGCCTAGTAGGTTCCAGTCCGAAACGGCCCCCGTTGGATCGTACGACGGTTGGCTCGAGGGGTACGGGTTCGGCACCTGCGGTGGGTTTGTCGTTGGGAGTGGGCTCGGCCACAGTGGGCCCCCCGGCTGGCTGGTTGGCATCCACTGCTGCTGGTTCCATAGCAGTGGTGAGGGATTGGCGCTGCAGCTCGTTGTCAAGCTGCTCAAGTCTAAACAAGCGGGGTCCGCAGGCTGCAAGTGGTGGAGGAGGGGAGCTCCCGCTGGCCCGTTCCCCACCGGTGGGGTTGGCGCGTGTTGAACGGGTGCTACCTCCACTTTTAGTCCTGGAGCGGCGACGGTTAGCTGTTCCCCTCCCGATCGCCTTTCCAGAGTGGGCAGAGGTCGGCCGCCTCGTGTTGTTTGTTGTCTGGTACCTTCCCTGACGCATTTAGAGTTTTGTGTGGTCCTTTGAATGAAAGGAGCTACCTGAGTTTTAATCTCAGCTAACTGTTTGTTCGATTTTGGCACATCCAGTCCCACTGTCCTTCTAATTTCGTCAACAGTCTCAAATAGTTGGAACAGTGGTTGCGTAAGGTCCCAGAACCAGCCGGCCTGAATCTGCACCGGTCGGTTGGCCGCTTCCTCCTTCTGAACCGGCTTGGCCAATGCCGTTAGCCTTGGCTCGGGCTCCGAGTCACTCACCTCAGATAAATTGTAAAAGTCTTTATCTGCTGTCTTCTTTTTGGCTGGAACCGATTTAGCGGACCTCTTGGCTCCGCCTGCGGTCGTTCTGGTGGGCCGCCGGGCTGGTGTCCTTGGTTTCTTCCGGGCAATCCCGGCGTCGGTTGAGTCCGGACGGACACCCCCCCGGCCCGGCCAACTCCACCGCCTAAGGGTCTGAGTCGGTCGTTTCTTAGTACTCTCCTTCTCGACTGCCTTTTCTTTCATTTGGTAAAATCCTAAAAGAATGGCCCAACGAACCTTCCCTTGGTAGGTAGCGCCCTCTGGTGGGGGCGGCTAATCCGTTTCCTTCTCAGGGGGACGATGATCCTTCCCTCCGTGTCCGCAGGGAAAGTAGTGGTTCCCTTTGGATTGCTATGTGGCCGGAGGGCTAGGCAGTTCCCCATGAGTCGGTGGATCAGTGTCCCAGCTAAGTTCTCTTTCTGCTCCTTCCAGGAGAAGTCGAAAGTTGAACAATTTCTATCTCCAACTTTCGTTCAGAGATAGAATCAATGTCTATCTCCGTTTCCTTCCGGGCTGGGTTGTGCGTACAATCACCTGCAGCAGAGGTGACCGCCTAGGAGCAGAGTTGCGGACCGACTGGCAGATTGGCGCGGATCCCACGAAATTATAACCGATCCGTTTGTCCATGCCGTCTCCATATTTGGAGCTGTATCTTGTTTCAGGTGGGGGGAACGCTTGCATCCGGTCCCAGGAGATGACGCCAAACCACTGGCATCTCTCTTGGTGTGCGCACCCTCCCTTTCTGCCACGCCCCCTGGGCGCGGCGAGGTGGCCGTGAGGTAGGCCACCTGTTCCATTAGCGTTGATGCTAACGGTGCCGCTCCGCCGAACCTTTATTTTCACAGGGCGGCAAGATTTCCTGTATTAATCATCCATGTCATCGCTTTCCCCGCCGTTGAACAGAGCGGCGTAGTTAGGCCGACGGTTCCGACGCAGGTTATAGCCACCTTTCGTCGGGACATGGTCCTCTCCTGTTTTTTCTGGGCTCTGTTCCGATGTATCCGAGATCGGTACATCACCGCAGGGCAATTTTATGGGCTTGTTGTTGCTTGGAGGGGATCTCCCTTCCAACGGCTGGCTTTTGCCCCTTCGTTTAGCTCGTTTGCGTTTCCTCTGTCCATTAGCGCCAGCTGTTCCCCGTTCACAGGCGGCTTTATTAGGAACAAAGGATAAGTTTGGTGACAGCGCGGTGTCCGCACTGGCGCCCTGACCATCAGTGATTTGCCCATCCGTTTCTGCTAAATCAGTGGGACTTGGACCAGGTTTTTGTGTAGGTACCTTCCTGGCCATAGGAATTGCATCATGCTCACGGGGACCGGTCGTTCCCGTTGAGTTTTCAGTCTCAGCACCCCTTATTTCGCCATCTTCCTCAGCGATTTCACCCGTCGGAGTGTGATGCAATTCAGGGTTTCGGTCAGGATCTGCCCCTTTTGAGTTAGTGATTTTCGCTTCTCTCACCATTTTGGGAATGTTATGAGGGACGGCGGGAGACCAAGGCCCATGTGCAGGTTTGAGTTTCGAAATGTTTACTAGATGTGGTACCTGTTTCCCAGTTTTTAAGGACACTAGTCTAACAAGGTGGTCCCCTTTTGTTTCAATTACCCTGAATGGCCCAGTATACCTGTTTGAGAACTTAGACGCTTTATTCTCGCTAGCTAAAGGGTCGTACATGTATACCATATCACCCTCATACATTTGAGTAGGCCGTGCCCGTTCATCGATTCGCAACCTCAGATCCTTTTCATAGTTTTGAACTACCTTTTCTGCCATATTCCTAAACATAGCAATATTATCCTTGGTTTGCATGAAAAACTCACAGTCGTTCAGCGTTTCAGGAATTGTTCCCTGCTCAGGCATTCCCATGCTAATTGGATCTCTGCCAAACAGCAAGGTATGCGGGCTGTATCCCGACCGTACACTGATCGTGGATCTAACTGTCCACAATGCAATGGGAAGTAGATCGATCCAGTTACAGTGGTCGTCAGGGATATAATAAGCAATCAGGTTTTCAATGGTTTTATGTAGTCTTTCTACCCGAGCGTTGCCAGTCGGCATTCGCCCGGTAGTGAACGTTTGTTTGCACGCTAGTCGGGTAGTAATCTCCCGGAACAGTCCTGATAGGAAGGCCGCCCCCCGGTCTGTGTGCAGACGGTTTACCCGCCCATACCGACACACTATCCCGGTTAGGAAACAGTTGGCCGCGGTTTGCGCAGTGGAGTCTTTTGTGGTGAAAGCCTCCGGCCAACCTGTTAGTAGGTCTATGAAGGTCATGATATATTTTGACCCATCCCTAGCCCTCTTTAGTGGCCCGATGAAATCACACTGTACCACCTCAAAGGGTCGAGTCGGCCTCTCCCAAGACTTAGCTAAGGCCTTGAAATGTGGGGCCCGTCTCCTTAGAGAGCAGGTTTCACAGGCCTTCACATAGTCTGCTATGTCGGCGTTCATGTTTCGCCAGTAGAATCTGTCAGAGATTTTGGTAGTGAGATTACTGATACCCACATGTCCTCCAGCTAAGATATCATTATGTAACAGTCTCAGGACTTTGGGAATTAACCTACCCGGAACTATCATGCGGGGTTTTAGTCTGACCAGTTGGTCTTGGTGTTTGTTATACCTTTTGACGTTTTAGAGCACCCCCGGTGCTACCATTCCCACAAAATCGGCTTGGTCCATTATTCGCCTAGCTTCAAGGGGATCTGTTGGTAGGTCTCCGTCCTGAAGGTAGTCTATCAATTGCGCGCACTTTGCATCTTGGAGTTGCGCGTTCATTACCGTAGCCACAGAAAGCTCTTCATCCTGAACCTCGGCCTCAAATAACTCACATCCCACAGCGGGCTCATATTCTTCACCTGGGACATGTTCATGATAGACTCTAGACAAATAGTCCGGTAGAAAATGAGTCGCTCCTGGCTCATATATGATTTCAAAATCAAAATCTGATAGCGCTAAAGCCCACCGTCTCAGCCGGGCTGACGGGGCTTTGTAGGCACTCTGTAGCAGGGGGATCAACGGTTTGTGATCAGTCACTATTGTGATTTTAGCTCCCTGCAACATGTCCTCATAGTTCTTAATGCCTTTAATCACTGCCAGAGCCTCTTTTTCTGTTACCGAATAATTTAATTCGGCGTCACGGAGGGTACACCCCCAGAAAGCAACCGGACGGTAGATTTCATCTAGTTTATGACAAACCGCTGCACCGCACGCGGCGTCTGATGCATCAGTTAGCAGATAGAAATGCCCTCCTATATCTGGATGAATTAGTAAGGGCGGCGAGGTGAGCAGTTTCTTTAACTGTTGAAACGCTTCCTCGCAGGCCTCTGTCCACTCAAAATAGACTTCTTTCTTTAACAGCCGGTTTAAAGGCTTTGCTAGATCAGCGAAATTAGGGACAAACGATCGGTAGTAGTTACACAGTCCCAGAAAGGATTTAATAGTTTTCACATTATGTGGACGGTTAAAGGCTGTAATCTTTTCTGTGGTTACCCTTTGTGTAGCCACTCCTTCCGCGTTTACTACGTGGCCGAGGAAATTGATTTCACTGCGGCACCACTCACACTTTGACGGTTTCAGTTTGAGATTAGCTCTCGCCAAAGCTTGGAGAACCACCTCAACGCTTGCCAGGTGTTCTTCAAATGTAGTGTCGTAGACGATTACGTCGTCTAAATATGCTAAGCATGTTCTAGGAATCAATCCCTTTAGCGCTATGGCCATTACCTTGGTAAACTGCCAAGGCGCGCCAACTAAGCCAAATGGTACACGCTTATACTGATACACACCCATCGGGGTTTCAAAAGCGGTATATTTCCTACTGTCTTCTTCGATTACACACTGATGATAGCCGCTCAGCAGATCTAAAGCTGTCCACATAGTGGGTTTCTTGTAAGCCATATATAGGAAAAGCGAGCGAGCTGTGGGCATGGGGAATTTATCTTTAAAAGTGACTTGATTAAGCATGCGAAAGTCTGTACAGAGCCTAGGTTTGCCGTCTTTCTTCTGCACTACCACCAGCGGGCTTCGCCAAGCCGATTCGCTGGGTTCTATTACACCTATATCTATGAGTTGCCTAACCTGTTCATCGATGATATCCATCTTCTGTGGAGAGTATCGGTATGGTCTAGAACTTATGACTCCCTGCGACTCGTCCACAATGATTCTCATCGGCGCTATTTCACAGTGACCTAACTCTTCCATTGAGAACGCTAGTGCATTCCTGTTGTTATTAAGCATTTGTCTAAACCTTACCTGTTGTTCTTCGTTTAAGCTCGACTCGGTTAGATCTATTTTACTTACATTTTCATCCATTTTACCTCGGGATTTCTCCTCAGAGGTTTGGCTTTCCATTTGCACTGCGTCTTTCATTACTTCTACAGAAATCCTACAGATGGACATTGGGGTCTCTGTTTTAGTTAGATAACCCAAGTCTAGGAACTCTTCTATCTGATCTTGGTTTACCTCAGGCACTGCGCATTCTTCTGCAAGAGCTAACACTTCCTGGGGAGTGATTTCTTGCATTTCATCTAGCGGATTCATGACTTTGATCCACCACTGACTTCCCACCGTATTCACGCACCCCTCCACTAGGACTGGGGCAGTGACTGCTGGTGCGCAGTAAGCCACTGGCGAGTCTAATCCCAGCGGCTCTCGGGTGGTAACCGGTATGATGCATTCATTTCCCGGTGGAATTTTCACTGTTTCTTTGCTGACTATAGGGTTTCCACAAAACACTTCTATCTTTGCGCCTGGTAGAGATAAATCTGATCGAAGCACTGTTAATAAGTTTCTACCGATTACTATTAGGTGGCATAGATCGTCCACTATGTTGAAATCATAGCAGACCACCGATCCCTGGATTGAAAACTTACATCTAATTTGTTCTAGTATTACTTGAGACGAGTTGTCTGCCAGACTGATGTTTCCCTTCGATACCTTCCATTCATCTAAAATGCACTGTTTAGGGATCTGCCGTTTACAATGGGTGGACATGAAGCAATCGCTCGCTCCTGTGTCTACCAAAGATCTAACCTCCTTCTGATCATTAAATCTTAACGTTAAGAAAAATGCTTCGTCTCCTATCTCTCTCCTAGCCGGTCCGTCCACTGCGCCTAATTCTATCGTGGAATGAACGGACCCCTCCTCTAGTTTCCCTGACTCTTCTGTTCTGTGCCACTGGCTTTACTATCTTTGTACATCCGCGGGGGTTTTTCCCTCAACCTATTCTTTAGCCACAAGCACGCTTCTGTGGAGTGACCGTGTTGTTGGTGAATGATACAAAACTTACTTTCATCAAAAGGTAGCCTGGGTCTCTCCACTTTCTGCTGAGTTGGCGGATTCTTTCCTTTGTCTGCCTCTCTGTTCGGGGCGGTATTGGATTTAGCCTTCTGATCTGAATTTCTTTCACCTTTCTGATTTTCATACCTATCTTTTCTCTCATAACCTTGCTGTTTATAGTTACCACTATTCTGGGGAGCCCCGCTTTGCCCTGGTTTTGGTTTCTGGAACCATGGAGCGGCCTCCAGTCGGGCCAGCACCACTCCAAACCGTTCGGAGATGGAGTTTAGGGCCGCGGTCTCCTCCGATTCTTGGCTTCCAGCCAGTTCGCTCACTGCATTTGATATTTTGGTTCCCCCTTTGCCTTTGTCCAACGATTCTAGTCTCGTTGCACAATCCACCGCTTCGGTGAACGACTTAGGGTCCAGTATAGCTACCTGTCTGGCTACGCCCTGTTTTAATCCTTCTAAAAACACAGCTAACATCATGCTTTCACTCGCCTCTGCCTTAACTTGCTTTTGCTTCAAGACACCTGCAAATTCAATCACACTCTGGTCTTTTCCTTGTTTGAGGCCACAGAACTCTGCGTGTTTCTGCCACTTAGCTCTTCGATCGCCGAAGATCTTTGTCATTTGAGTTTCTAATTTCTCAAATGTATTTTTCTCGCTTTCAGCTAAGGCTCCTGCCCAGTCATCTGCCCGTCCCTTCAGGCCTAATAGCGCCATATTCAGGAGATGGGCGTCCGACCAATCATAGATAGCTTTCAGTCGCTTCAGTTCCCTGAAATACTTTTCTATCTGCTCATCCTCCTTCCCACTAAACCATGGTAATCTAATATTTGGTCCCCTTTGATGACCATTGTGGGACGTTTCCCGCACTGGCGGGGGTACTTGGCCCCATGCCATTCTTAGCTGTGGAAAAAGATCCCAGATATTTGGCTGGTTCGGCGGGTTTGGAGGATTGTTCTGACCTGGTCGGCCCGGCGGGCCTGGCGGTCCCGGTGGGCCGGGCAGTGGATTTGGGGGGTTATTCTGGCCTTGTGGGCCCGGCGGGTTGGGTTGATTCGGAGGGGGATTATTAAGAAGGTTTTGAGGAGGGTTGTTGAGTTGGTTTTGAAGTTGGTTATTAAGAAGGTTTTGAGGAGGGTTGTTGAGTTGGTTTTGAAGTTGGTTATTAAGAAGGTTTTGAGGAGGGTTAGGCCCTTGTGGGTTGGCCTGATTAACCTGGCCTCCCTGAACCTGCTGATTAAGAGGAGGAATAAGTCCTTGAGGGTTGGCCTGATCGTTCTGGCCCCCTTGAACTTGTTGGTTAAGGGGAGGGTTAGCATGATTATCTTGGCCTCCTTGGGCCTGTTGATTAAGAGGAGGAATAAGTCCTTGAGGGTTGGCCTGATCGTTCTGGCCCCCTTGAACTTGTTGGTTAAGGGGAGGGTTAGCATGATTATCTTGGCCTCCTTGGGCCTGTTGATTAAGAGGAGGGTTGGCCTGATTATCTTGGCCTCCTTGGGCCTGTTGACCCTGTTGGTTTCCCCCTCCTCCTTGACCTGCCTGTATAGGGGCTCCCATTGCCTGCCTTATGAAAGGGTACAATATATTTTGTTGTATGGGCCCAAGGTCTATCCCGCCTCCTGCCGGCGCGCCTCGGCCCGGCTGCTGGATTAGGATCTGGCCATTCCCATTGTTTTGTTGAGGTCCCCCAGGGTCCATCCCACGGTTAGGATGCCATGCCCCCAGATCTACACCCTCAGCTCCCCCTTCACCGGGTTGCTGGCGTTGATCTCTATCCTCTCTTTCTTCTACTAGATCCATCAAAGGAACGCCTCCTTCCGCCATATTATTTTCATGGAGGTTTTGTATATCGTGATCGTCCCACTGTTCCTTCACAGGTATTTCTTCTACACTAATTTCGTCCTCACTTTCTGGTTTAGCTTTCTTACCTGTGTCTAAAACATCCTCGGTAATAAGTTCGTATGAAGACGAGGTTGATTTATCTCCTCTAGCTAATTTTCTATCAGGACTACCCCCTCTGACATCTGCGGCTGCTTGTTCTGTCTCGCTATTTTCTTCCTCGTACTCGTCCTCGTATTCTTCATACGATTCATGAGTTAGAGTGTTAAAATCTTGTGCTTTAAGCGTTACATTTTCTTCACTATCCTGATCGCTTAGCCTCTCTAAATCTATGTGCTTTTCGGGGCCTGAGTCTGCCCACTGCTTTAATATTTCGGCTGGATCAAAGGCCCGAGCTTCCGCTCTTTTACCAGCTTGGTCTAAGTTCTTTTCTACACCGTAAGTTAATCGATAGGGTTGTAAATTGCCTACTTTCTCGCTGTTTCCCTCTGCTTCCCTTCCCACTCCCCTATCCCCTCCTACTGTTTTTCCTTTAGCTACAGTGGAATAAGGAATGGACGCCCCCGGGTTGGGGTGAGTTGGTGTTACCAGTGGGTGACTGATAAACTCAAGTCGTTGGGGTAATGGATAGGTGAGAGAGCTCCCATCAGGTAGGATTACCGGATTTTCAGGGCGTTTTCCCCCTGATGGGCTGGAGTTATCCGCGGTGTTTTGTCGTTGTTTTAGGTTTCCTGAAGAAAATAGGTTATCTTCATTGGAAACTTCCTGTTCACTTTCACCTCCCGCTGCGGGTAGTAAACGATAAGGAACACCTTGGTTACACCACGGATTGTTCACATCAGATTCACAGGTGGAGCGAGAGCTAGTACCAGTTTCGTGGTCCGTAGGTGGTACGTACCCTGGGTTCCAATATTGCTGATATTCTTTGAGACGGTTCTTCCCTTCAACTCGTCCTGAGTGTGTTAGGGTTTCAAGTCCTTCGTCAAGAACCGGCCTATCTTTGGACCCTAGGTGCCAGGGAAATGGTTTACCTTTGCCACGGGTTTGGTAATTTTGTGCACCTTCGGGGCAGAGCTGCTTGGGTCTGGCTGCGACCTCCTGTCTCTGTGCTTCCCCGTCTAAGGGATTACCTACCAGGTGGCGGTTTTCCACATTCCCTGTATATGATGTTGACACATCGTGTCCTGCGGGCCGCAAAGATTGAGGCTTGGGGTTAGAGGAAGCCTCAAAGTCACCGGTGGCTGACATCAAGGATGAGCAAAACGGCACAAGTCATGTTTCGGGTAATCTCCACCAAATGAACTATTGTTAATGTTTGATTTAAGACTGCGTGAGGTTTGCGTATATCTAAGTCTCCATGAGTCGTTTGTCCAGAATGCCTGAGTAATTCAGACTGCGTTTAAAGTTTATCCGTCCACTTCCCAATAGTTCAAAAGAAATGAACGATGAGGGAGCTTCTTAATATGAAAGGGTTTTATTCAATAAACATCTCATCCCGAGTCAAAGCCACCATGTATAAGTCTTCATCAGTCCACCTCCCATCTCCTATCAGCAATCAACCACATTTAGAACACGAGTTGCTCCAACACCTTCTAGACCATTCTAGTACTCAGCTCTATCACAATCCTATGTCCGAGGTAGTTGATATTGGTAAACTCCAGTCTGTTACACGGGAGCCGATGTACTTACTCCAGGTATAACTCCTTGGCTAAACTTACTTAGCTGATGTTCTCACTAAACTAAGTGACTACTAACTCCTAACTAACTGCTCGCTCCCTACCTTGCAGCGCCTTTTATACTGGTCAACAGGTGGCGCTAGGAGCGCAAGATATTTCTCCTAGAAGTAGACTTGCTAAGCCTGATCCTTGATGGATTATATAACACGAGAATATATTAAAAGTGCTAAGCTATTAGTACAACGGCATCGTTTGCGACGTGTTTTACCCTTTTAAAACGTAATATTGAAACGTCATGTGGCATCTCACGAATTTGGCACAACGCATAGACAGTTACAGTACATATCATTGTATATGTGCCTCACGGATGAGAGCATGGTTTAAAGGGTATGGTCTACAAATATGTCATAGAACTAGTATCCAAAACTTGAATGTCTTTCAAGGTCTCGTCCTCGCGTGCACTATAACCATGAAGTAGAAAGGTCATACAGTATCCTTCAATGGTTAGGGATTCTATTGGACCATTCTTTAATAAGAAAACAAGTATTTCTTGATTCATTTATTTTATTTGTGTATTTCAGACGGAGGAGGATAAGCAGCTTCAGGAAGAGCTGAACCTGCTAGTTGAAAGACTCAATGTAAGTATTTATTAATAGAAATCTTTTTATATATATATATATATATATCAGTAAACGGGGAATTGAAATTTATTGTTATAATTGTGGTAGAAAAAGACGTGGGAACAAATTTTAAGTAAATACAATCTATTCACAGAGAAATGTCTAATTTAGTTGTAGATAAAGGTATTCCTGCTAAGTAGTTACTCAGATAGTGTGCATTAATCCAAACTTCCAGGGCTGCCACTTCATTCCCTGTGATTTTTACATTTTGAGCTCGCGTTATATTCTCATAGATTTGCCCTACATTTTTTAGATTTCACAAAAATTTGTGACAGTTGGTAAGAATCCAAAGAAACTTATTAGAAACTGCATACAACCAGAGAGAGTAGACTCCCTTATTGAAGTCAAGAGCTCCCATACCATATCCCAAAATATCAAGATTATTTTCCTTTTTCATTTCTATTTCTAAAACAGGTGGCAGGGCTTGACAAATCGGGTGTCCAGTGGCCCAGGACCACCAAAAAATTGTACTGGGCCACTGAAATGAGTGCCTGAGTTGCCCAGTGGGCAACCAGAGTCAAAGACCAAAATTTAGATTTGAACATTATGAACATCCAAATGCATGGAAAGTGCAGGATAAGAAACAGGATGTATTTTCCTAATGATGAACAACTCTTGAGTTATCTGTCATCTAATTTACCTTAGTCTCTTCAAACATTACTGGGCAACTCAGAGATGTCACTTTTCCGTCAAAATACGGATTTCCGTATTTTTAACTTTAACAATACGCTTTCAAAAGTCTTTGATTCTCAAGAGAAAGTGATTCTCGTATTTGATATAAGGGAACAGAAAGTATCTATATACATATACATAAGATTTTTTTCACCATCAAATCTTTTTTCAAAGTACAGACTACATTAACTGTTACCTTCCTAAAATACGGAAATGTGTTTTAACTGCGTTCCGTATTTTTCATGTTTGAGGAGTGGCATCTCTGGCAACTACATTTTGTAGATGGGCAACCACTTTCAGGAATCTTGTTGCCCAGTGGACAACCAGGTTTCAAATTGATTTGTCAATCCCTGGGTGGGTTTTAAACGCTAGTGTATGCTAATTACTGAAGGGCCAAGAAAATAATAAGTAACCTATTATAGTTGAAAAGCACCTGTAAATATCTTAGCAATCTTGTTTCTGAGTACTTGTATTTTTTGGTTGTTCCCTACGTTTGATCTATATATTTAAGTGTTCATTTTCTGCCCTATGTATTAATGAGACCCTTATGGCAACCACATACTTTAATATCTTGAATTACACTGTGCTCAATTATGTTTACCTTCCAATTGTAGGAGAGCGATGTCAAGTTGTACAGACCGTCTCTTGAAAGCATGCGAACCATCATCCGCTCCTCGACCACATCTATGACGTCAGTTCCAAAGCCTTTGAAGTTCCTACGACCACACTATGAAACTTTAAAAGAAGTCTATGAGAAAATCAAAGATAATGAGACTAAGGTACGATTGACCTTTACATATCCAATTGAAGAAGGGTGCTTCCCTCAAATCCCTACGTATAAAAACGTCTCAAAAGGATTTGAGTACATTTTTCTCTGAATCTTAAGGTGTTAAAGATGACAAGGTCTTGAATTACCGGTAATTAGTTTTAGGAACACTGGTTGGCATTTCATGCAGTCAACATGTATTTTCAGTGATGAATGTATATTAGCAACCTAAACTGTTAACAATATAACTTTATATGATTTTCATAAATTTGTATTGAAGAAAAAACTCATGTTGAGCAAATATTTTCAATAATTTCTTTACAAATAGTTGATACTTATCCCAAGCCATTCTCTGTTTCTTCCAGGCCTTCTGCGCTGATGTCGTCTCCGTCCTGGGGATGACAATGGGAGAGGGACGCGAATGTCTGAAATTCCGCCAATTGGGATCTCATGAGAAAATTGGCTCTTGGGGACATGAATACGTCAGGTAAAAAAAATGTTTGTCACTGGCTCTAGTCTTGATCTAACGACAGTAGACGATAGTGTTAATTCCTGGGCCTTAAAGGCATTCCTATTAGTCGATTTCATATCAAGATGTAGGCATCTTTGAGAATGGTTTTGATACCACATACATATTTTTGATTAGGTGTCTTAAATAAAGAACTCCTACATTTTTTTAGGCAAATGAAATACATCTGCTAAAATTCCCATCACCCCCAACCAGACATGCGTTCAAATCAGACCTTGTCTCTCTGGTTCGTACACATAAATATACTCATACTCTTAACTTTTCTCCTCAGACATTTGACTGGTGAGATAACCCAGGAGTGGCAGGACCTTGACGAGGAGAAGGACAAGGAGCCCCGCGCCAAGCTGATGGCCCTCATTAAGGACATCATCCCCTACCTGATGCAGCACAACGCAGAGGCCGAGGCCTGCGACGCACTAATGGAGATTGAACAACTCGACACGCTAGAGAGCTATGTTGACGAGAACGCCTTCCCAAGAGTGTGCCTCTACCTCATGAGGTAAAAATACAATTACCCTCAATAACTATCAACATATTTCAAGCAAGACTATGCTAACAGTTTGGTAACTCCAGTATAGGATGCTAATGTTCAGCGCTATAGTCCTTACATGTTTTTGTTTCTCCCAAAACCTAAAAGTTTTGAAATTGGTCATTGGGAGATACCTGTTAGTTTACAGGATGAATAGCTTTGATTTTCTTCTGATCTGCATTTTTCTGTCATAGGTTATTGGACTTCTTTATCTAACTGAATCCAGTACTGCATTTCACACATTAATGAATGCTTCTCCTACCCATTTTATTTTAAGAAACGTAATAGAAATTCATTGTTCGCCCTTTTTAGCTGTGTGCCGTATGTACCGGAGCCCGAGAACACCAACCTGATCCGTACCTCCATGTCCATCTACCGTAAGTTCACCAAGGCACCCGAGGCCATGCGCTGTGCCATTCAGCTCAACGACATGGAGGCCATAGAGGAGATTTTCACCTCATGTAAAGACATGTAAGTACTAGGAAATACTACACTGGCATGTATTATGATAACGCTATATTAAAGACTAGAAAATAATGAAATTCCGTTTAACAAATAATATTTGTGAGTTGAGGCAAGAGATAGAATCCAATATTTTGTTTTCTTTTTCGTGTAACATCAGAATACATATTTTTGTAATGGGGTTAAAGTTGTATCTTCCAGAATCCGGAGTCAAGAAACTACCGGGACTGATTCTTTTGCAAAATAATGAAATATACTATTAATTTTTAGAATGGTACAAAAACAGCTGGCGTTCATGCTGGGCCGACAGCAGATCTTCCTAGAGTTAAACGACGAGATGGAGGAGTATGACGACTTGGTGGAAATTATGTCCAACGCTCACCTCAACAACAACTTCTTGGCTCTGGCCAGAGAGGTCCGTATTAAAATATTATGATTAGTTCCCAGATTTGATGTGCAAAATTTTTATTTATGAATTTGAAATGTACTATTTACATCAAGATGTCCTCCATATGTCTTTGAAAGATAGATATATCATGCAATTATGGGATACGTAAATATACCAGTAGTATACATTTATTTTGTATGCATCTATTAAGAACACTTAATAGATATGGAATATTTTCTTAACAGTTGGATATCATGGAACCCAAAGTACCAGAAGATATCTACAAGAGCCATCTGGAGCCAAACAGTAAGTGAAATGATTGAAAGAATAACGTAACGTTTGAATATATATAGCCAAAAACAAACCGATTTTTTCAAAATAAACACGTTTGTAAATGATAAACAAGTGACAAATGAAAGTGACATATTTCCCAATATGTGACTGGTTGCGTATCTACACCAATTACCCTTTAATAACTTGAAATGTTTTGTCCTTTCCAGGAACAACAATCGGGCCAAGCACAGTAGACTCCGCTCGCCAAAACCTGGCTTCATCCTTTGTGAATGGCTTCGTTAACTCTGCTTTTGGCCAAGACAAACTTCTCATGGATGAGTCCAACAAATGGCCGTACAAGAACAAGGAACACGGTAAGAAATACACATGTTTACGGTAAATGTTTTTAATGACAAGCCATAGTTACCTCAGTAATGCTGCTTTTGCTTTCGAAAATTAAGTTATCAAACGATATCGTTTTCTCTCGAAAATCGTTTCTAATGAAAAGCTTTGGTCGGAAACATGCCACTTTGAATGTACAATATACAATTTGTATGTTCGTATGAACATAGCAAAAACTCATGAAAAGCAGCAGGGTACTACTATACTTTCCTGAAGACAGCAAACATGGTGATGGTAGCAAAAACTCATGAAAAGCAGCAGGGTACTACTATACTTTCCTGAAGACAGCAAACATGGTGATGGTCTCCATCTTAAATGAGGGTGGTGAAACACAATACTGAATATATACCATATTCAGTTCTCTCTGCTGATGCTACTCCAATCAAAAAGGATGACATGTACATGTACTTATAAAGGGTAACAGTTACATTAAAAACCATTAATCTTAAACACCCATGTCCTCTTGGTGTTTCAGGTATGATGAGCGCCACAGCCACCTTGGGTCTGATCCTGTTGTGGGACGTGGATGGCGGTCTGACCCAGATCGACAAGTACTTGTACTCAGCGGAGGACTACATCAAGGCCGGTGCGCTGCTCGCCTGTGGTATCGTCAACTCGGGCGTACGTAACGAGTGTGACCCAGCCCTCGCTCTGCTCTCGGATTATGTGATGCACTCCAACAACACCATGAGGCTCGGCTCCATTGTCGGGTAAGTCGGACAACGGTGCTGCTTATATAAGACGACCTGTTTATTTCTATCATAAACACATACACGTGATATGAGAAGGGAGAACAAAGGACTTCAGGAATATATCATAAATGATCAGTTTAGAAATAACTCTTCATCGTTGGGAAAGTTAAACACCCATAGCGCCTTTGTATAATGTACTGCTTATTTCGTTACGGAATTTTTTTTTTTTTCATGGTATTGGAATCTAGCAGAGCGATTATGATTTATGACCATGTTGTTGTCGCCGTTGCAGTCTGGGCCTGGCGTACGCCGGCTCCAACAGGGAAGATGTTCTCACGCTTCTCCTGCCCGCCATGGGCGATTCCAAGTCTAGCATGGAGGTAGGTCTACTCAAGCAAAATATCAACTTGACAAATTTTACTTGCCACCAAAACTACGAATCTTCACCTGACAAAAAACGAATTATGCGAATCCTTCTCGGTGGGGTTTTAATTATGTACCGGTTACTGAAGCGTAAACTTTCGCCCTGCATTTACGCGTTTCCAGTTGTAAATTCACACACACAAAAAAAAAGTATTAACCTAGCATAAAATAGCAAGTTCTATTCTCACTGGAATTTAAATGCATTAATTTTTCATTTCAAAATTATCAATTTTCACAATAATACTCAATATCACATACAGTCACCACAAACCCCATAAGTAACCCGCTGTCGTCCTCTTCAGGTGGTGGGTATGGCTGCGCTGTCGTGCGGTATGATCGCAGTGGGCAGCTGTAACGGGGAGGTCACCTCCACCATCCTCCAGACCCTGATGGAGAAGTCGGAGGCCGACCTTAAGGACACCTACGGCCGCTTCCTCGCCCTGGGACTCGGACTCTGCTACCTTGGTAGGTTTGGGGAAGAGTAGTATTTGATGTTAGGCTATGGCTATGGTATAATATGAGAAGATGGGATTTGTATTTCTATGGATGGGTTGTACGGCTCACTGGTAGATGCTGTTTTCAATTCTTCAATTAGGAAAAGACTATTTCCTTAAATGTGCGCATTGAAATCATGGACATTTGCTGACCATGTTTTGAGTTGTTAATTAGAAGTATTTAATTTCCAACTCAATTTTCCAATGGCAATTTACCTCAAATATTTATATGCTAATTTCATCAAATATTCTCAGCGGGATTTCTCAACTATTCCATATCCATTTCAACAAAACTAGAAGAAAACATGTAATATAGACGTGTGTGGTTATTTTGACGTAATTCTTGTTGCTCATCGCTTCCCATGTTTCCTCCAGGCAAGCAGGAAGCGGTGGAGGCCATCCTAGCCACGTTGGAGGTGGTGCCCGAGCCGTTCCGCTCCATGGCCAGCACGCTGGTCGACATCTGCGCCTACGCCGGCACCGGCAACGTGCTCAAGGTGCAGCAGCTGCTCCACATCTGCTCGGAGCACTACGACACCAAGGACCAGGTGAGCTGCTCAGTTTGGGATAGAATTATACCAACGTGAAGTACATCTTGTACAGTCATAGGGGAAAGGATGTTTTCCTGCCTGTATGCCTTCATTTTGGTGAAAGGATTAACAGTTTGGACACAAATTCTTTATAGTTTATTTTGCCGTTGTTCAGGAAAAGATCAGTACGATAATGTTTCAAATGGTCATATGGGAAAATGGCACACCTATGTTTAGTTTTAGGTGATGATAAGTAGTAGTAGACCCAATCAATCTTAGAATAGAATAATCCTGTTTTGGTTATTGTGAAAAATTCACCAAATGTTATGATTCACTTTTTTACAGGATAATAACGAAAAGAAGGAGGACAAAAACAAGAAAGAAGATAAGAACAAGAAAGAGAAAGAGAAGGATAAGGATACCAAGGAGAAGGAAGAGACAGCTACCACCCCGCCAGACTTGTCATCTCAACAAGGTAAATCATCGAAAACCGTAGTATTTGCTAAACGTGATGAAAAACACTCTCTTAATTGGAATGATAAAACGTTTGTCTTTTGGGAAGGAAAAATAATGGTGTATATCTGTATTCAATAAAAATAGTATCTTATCAACAGGATTTGAAATCTATGTCTTTTCGAAATATAGGACAATAAGAAGTAATAGATTTGACATTTTTGCGATGGAAGTCTTTGAAAGGGTCATACGTGCATTGGTCAGAGGATTAAGCAACTTTAGGCAGTATTCCATGCGAATGTTAAATGCGCCTTTCTAAACGTTTTCAAATATTTGGTCGGTGATTAATTTTCAGCTGTGGCAGTATTAGGAATAGCATTAATCGCCATGGGTGAAGACATCGGTGCAGACATGACATACAGATCCTTCGGCCACTTGGTGAGTTCAACTTTTTTTCTCGAGCAATTAAGCATATTGCGAAATCCACAATTTATGCATATTACGAAATCATTTAATGTAATATAGTGGCAAACGCATGATAGTGCCAGTTATTTTGCCACAAACAAGTTGAATAAGATAATCTTTTTGACCTGTTGTCAAACTCTATCCATCAATTCTTTTAGTTTCAATGATAAAGGAACTAAAATCAAAATGCTAACACTTCCTGCTTCTATTTGTCTAGTTGCGGTATGGGGAGCCCGTCATCCGGCGAGCGGTGCCCCTGGCGCTGGCCCTCATCTCCACCTCTAACCCCAAGCTGCAGATTCTCGACACACTCGGCAAGTTCTCCCACGACAGCGACCCCGAGGTAGCCCACAACTCCATCCTCGCCATGGGCATCGTCGGAGCAGGTAAGATACGGAGAGCACATTGAAGAAAAAGAAACTAAGTGTGTTTATGCACAAAATTTAAATATTTTTCTAGGTCCCTGGTAGTGATTTTCTTAGGTTTTTGTAAGGTTTTGTTTGACACTGATACTCAAATGAAGCAGATATATATTACGTGACTGGTTAGTGATACTTCGTTTTCACTCTAACATTTAGTATTTGATTACAAAAGTATGATAACCTCTAGGGAGTGAATGTGCACATCTGAGATATACCTGAATAATACTCCGTCACTCCTCTAGAAAAAGGCGTTGCAATTATATAGATCTTTAAATGCAAGAGAATCAACACGTATAGATAAGTTGAAATAATTATAATCTCTTAATATATACGCTGAAGGACTTTTTTAACTACAGCAGTACATTGATTGAAAAAAAACATAAGATAGTCAGGTAGATCTGGATCGCCATAAAAAAAAAACCTGTCTTACTCCGTATGAGATTTATACAATTACACATACTCATTGACCCTCTGGCCTGTTCCAGGTACGAACAACGCGCGCCTAGCGGCCATGCTGCGGCAGCTGGCCGTGTACCACGCCAAGGACCCCAACAACCTCTTCTGTGTGCGCATCGCGCAGGGCCTCACCCACCTGGGCAAGGGCACCCTCACCCTGTGCCCCTACCACTCCGACAGGCAGCTCCTCAGCCCCGTCGCCGTCGCCGGCCTTCTCTCAGTGCTCGTGTCCTGTCTAGACGTCAAAAACAGTAGGTTTTGGGTTTTATTTTTAAAATTAAAAATATTGCATGGAAAACTTAACTTAATGATAATTTGGTTAAGATTATCGTACAAGTTAAGCTGGATGTTTTACTACTGCACATAGGAGAATGTTTTCACGTTTATAGTTGTTACCAAATACTGCAAAAATGCAGGCATGGAGATTGCAAACATTTCTTCTTTTACTCCAAGACGGAAAAATGTTACTGTTACTAATGCGCTATATATGGTACTTGTAAAGCTTAAATATAAAGAAAGGAAACTTGTTCTTTAGAAATGACTACCTTCATATTAACAAATTTAAGAGCGATAAACTAGAGCACAATTCTGTCTCCTTACTGAAGTATTCTGATTCAAATCAAACACAAATACTGACCGTTTTGTGTATTCTGTTCCAGTCGTGCTGGGCAAGTCTCACTACGTGTTGTTCAGCCTGGTGTCGGCCATGCAGCCCCGTATGTTGGTCACCTTTGACGAGGACCTCCGCCCTCTACCCGTGTCGGTCCGCGTCGGACAGGTAAGGCTATTCAATACCTCTCTGATCAAATAGTATCCAATACTTTATTGCAGGCATTATACCGTTCCTTTATTTTAAAGGAATTTCCTTTAAATTCCTTTATTTTTGTGAAAATAGGCAAAATTCCTTTATTTTCCTTTATTTTCGTGAAAAATTCCTTTAAATTTTTTTTTTTTTTTCCTTGAGTAAGAAAATATCACATTATCTCATAAAATGCATAGAATTCCATATTATTAGTGATAAAATTGCAAAATTTTCTAGTTGTCGATCGATCCAGGTCGACGTGTCGATCGGCATGAGTCGACGCATTGATTGACGTGAGTTGACATGGGTCAACGCAGTGCTGCACAGAAATAATCAACAGGAAGGCAGTCCTGTTACAATATTATTTGCCTTATTTCATGTTTAAACTCTCTAAAAGTTCTCTAAATATTCCTTTAAAATTCCTTTATTTTTCCTAGAAATCCCTGCAAATTCCTTTAAATTCCTTTATTTTTACGAAAAAAACTTCCTTTAAATTCCTTTATTTTTTTGGGAGGGCAGTATGATGCCTGTTATTGCAATATTGATGTAAATGAAGAAATGATATATTATGTGTCTGAAATTATTTTTTGTTAACTTTACCAAAGTTTTAATTTTAAGTCGCACGTCCGAATTTGAATAATTATATTGTTATTTGGCAACTAAAACGTTCCTTAGTTTGTGTTCTAACATCTAGGTCTTTAGCATATGAGAAACATTTAAGAGATAAACACTTTTTGCCAAAAGCTTAGCAGTAGTTTTCTGTAACAACATGAATAGTAACAAACTACGTTTTCGTTGACAGGCTGTGGACGTGGTTGGCCAGGCGGGTAAGCCTAAGACCATCACCGGCTTCCAGACACACACCACCCCGGTCCTACTGGCCTATGGAGAGCGGGCAGAACTAGCCACAGAAGAATGTATCCTTTCAAACAACAGAGTTTTATGGACCTCAATCAATTTGTTATTAGAACATAACTATAAAGGCAGACGCAAGAAAAAACAGATTATTCAGTCCTTCAGATACTCCTTTTCAAATCCCTTAAAGCAAACTATTCTTTTACGCATTCTCATTAAGATATGTTGCAATCATAAACAAATGTAAAGTCGTAATATTACCTTTCTTTATCATCTTGATAAACATTCTTTTCAGGTTATTTTTATTATAATGTATATTTACTTGCAAAACAGTTCTGTGGTTAACCAATGTATAAATTTCTGTCATTTGCTGTCATCCACAACTGGTTTTAACCTTAACCTGATCCTAGATCTACCAATGACACCTCTATTAGAAGGCTTCGTCATTCTCCGGAAGAACCCCGACTACGAGGCCTAAACACCCCCGTAGCGTGTGCGGACGTCGTAGGAGTGATGACGGAACCCAGTAGGGACGCGGCCCATTGCTTAGTGGCTCCCCCTGGTACCGATTCTGGAAACTACGGCGATATGGACATGTATAAGTTAAATAGGTTTATAGAAAAGAGGAAATGAAACTTGAGACTGGAATGTATGTGTGTCTGAAAGAGCGTTTGTAAGATGAATAGAATGAGCAATAATGAATGAGTGAATGCGATGATGGAAAGAATTTGGGAAGGGAATGGGGAGCATTAACATTTGGAAAAATACAGTCGAGTATCTTGAGAGTTTGAACTGGCTTATTTACACGAGTGTATGCGTTTAGTATATAAAATATTTTGGATTTTGTTAATACTGATAGGACACTGATAATCCAAGCACTGGCTCATGCCTGTTAAGAACAATCGCAGTAGTCGGGTGCAGAACTCTTATTATGAATTGAGTGAGTATATTGTAATAAAATTGTATGTCGAAAGTATTTGAATGTGTTTTTTGTTTGTATATCAGGCGCAGACATCAAATATTGTTAGTCTAATTCAGGACAGCATATTAAACGGCACTCTTACAGCAGTATTAGACAAAGTAAAGCTGTTCATTGAGACACCAGAATTTTATCCAATTTTTTGGTCCCTAGTTATTCTCCGGGATTGCTGTCTCGATCCCTTCGGCATCGGTCAGCCCCGGAGTGTTGTGTTGGTCATTTAGGCAGATGTCCCCGTTGAACAACAGTGAAACTCTCAGGCACCAGATTCAGATATGGAAGGTGTTGGCAGTCTCAAACCAAATATACGGTTAAAATTGTAGTTTTAGCATAGGCTTTCTATGACATTTAGGTCGCCAAGTCATCAGTTCGGAGATTGACACGTGTCCATATATGGTCATATAAGCATGGTGGGCGCCGGTGCACTGGTAGTCCTTTCATGACCTACATATCTCTTACGCACAATCTCCCCCTTCCCCCTCCACACAACGGGAGGCATCCACGACAGGACACCCCCAGCGCTCACAAAATTTTAACCCCTTCACTGCCACAGTCCGCAAGGGAAACCCCCAAAATCTAAAAATAGTAACAGGGAATTACTTGGGAATCCTCTGGATCCCTGAAATTCCTTCTTATAATTCCTTCAAATTGTCTTCTAGATTGCTTCAAAAGTGAAAACTTAACACAAATTCAACTATTTTAATAGTACAATGTGTCTTATTCAATGAGATCATTTATATATTTATTATAATTAAACAAATTTAATTATTTGAAGATATTGTGACATATTTGGAGATTAGACCATGAGAAAAATGAATAAAAATACAGTCTAAAATACCTGACTGGGCCCATCGCTCGGACTGTCACCTGGTCGCCCACGGGATCGGCATCGGGATCGTAGTCATAAATGTATGTTTCTTTTTTGCCCGATAATTCATCTAGGTTTCCAAATCTGGCCAATCTTTTTACTATCATAAATACGAAATAAAGACGAATAACCCGGAGTTTTTTTCGGTTTTCAAACCGACCCTGAATCTATATGATCCGCCTGGGACCTTGTACCTATATGATATTGTAGCTATTGGTGGGGACCCCCTCAATCAGTCATGTCTTTAGTCATCTGATTCTCTGTTCTCCATGACTTGTGACACAGTGTCATGTTCAACAATTGAAGGGCATT
Source organism: Lepidonotus clava (assembly GCA_936440205.1). NCBI lineage: Eukaryota > Metazoa > Annelida > Polychaeta > Phyllodocida > Polynoidae > Lepidonotus > Lepidonotus clava. The sequence goes on from OW387141.1 coordinate 39,375,039, forward strand.
GTCCTGCAATTGCTGTTAGAATCAGGCAGTTTGAGAAGCCAGAAGTGGGTTACATATCCACTACCTGGTCCAAACGGCCCTCACCCCTTCACATGAGGACCTCCACTGTCGCCTGCAGGTGGGCAGTCCCAGGCGGATGAGTAATAGGTTACTCAGTATCAGGCGCATGGCAGTACATGCAGGGACCTCGTAGTAGCCCTTTCCTAAACCCCTGCCTGATCTCTGTTTGACAGCAGTTGTGTACTCAGTCCTAGGCGCACGGCAGTGCATGTAGGGACCTAGTAGTAGCCCTTTCCTAAACCCCTACCTGAGCTCTGTTTGACAGCAGTTGTGGTGGTGGTCAGTACTCAAAGCCTAGAGAGTATTTTAGTATGAAGGGTATGTTTATTGAACGGGGTGCTATTGGTGGTAATTGGTTATAATGCTTTTGTTACCAGTATTAGTTCATTGTGGGACGACCATCAGACGCATGAGTGCAACTTTGTAGCTATTTTACTTCTTGTTCATTCACAACCTCTTCAGTAGAGACATCTACGTATTTACCCCAAATAAAAGTTACATGAGTGAGATTCCATGGGAGGTAGATAGGCCGAGTTACATGCGATAGACGGGTTATTCACAATGGCTGCGGATTATTCGCTATAAAAAAAAATGTTTGTGATAAAGGGGGTGAACGTGATTGACGGGGGTTGATCGCACTAAACAAAGGTTATTCACAATAGATGGGTGTTATTCGGGATAGGCTGGTTTTTTTTTTATAAAAGTAGGGTGATCATGAAAAGTAGCATTGGCATGAACTTCTACTGCTGAACTATTGTTAGTGTTGATTTAAGACTGCGTGATGTGTATAATTAATTTATCCATGAGTCGTTCATCGAAGTTATTGAGCCAATCAGACTGCGCTCAAAGTTAATTCATCCATCCCCCAATAGTTCAAAAGAAATGGACGATGAGGGAGCTCTTAAAATGAAAGGGTTTTTATTCAATTAAACATCTCATCCCGAGTCAAAGCCACAGTGAATAAATCTCCATCAGTCCACCTTCCCATCTCCTACTCAGTGATCAACCACATTTAGAATACAAGTTGTTCCAGCACATCCTAGACCACCCTAGCGCTTAGCTCTATCACAATCCTTTGTCCGAGGTAGTTGGTATCGGTAAACTCCAGTATACTGCGCAGGAGCTGGTAGGCATAGCTCCGAGCAGCTCAGCTAATGCTGCTGACTTTCTTACTAAAACTCTACTAACTGACTCGCTCCCTACCTTGCAACGCCTTTTATACTGGTTAACAGGTGGCGCTAAGAGCGTAAAATGTCTCTTCTCAGAAGTAGTATTGCTAGGTCTGATCTTAACTAAATTATAAATTATGATAATATATTAAAAGTACTAAGCTATTAGTACACTGCAATGGAAATAAACGCTTAATATTGTTTGGTTTGAATATCTGTTCTTGTGTTAATGCTAAATATTCCAAGAGTTTCATGAGAAACTAATGGTCTATACAGGGATGAAAGTTTTCAGATCTTTGATTTCTGATTTTTTCACGTCATCACCTTGAATAATAATGTTCGAAATTGAGGTCTTACATCACGTTTTTTTTTGTTTTTTTTAGCCTTGTGAGAGAGTTTCAGAGTTCCTGGGGTTCCAGACTTTTTTCATTGACTCAGACTTGCATACCTCTATATAGACCTTTTTCATTAGGGTGTGGTGCCCCCTGGTGAAGTAAATGGAACCAATGGTTTAGGTCATTTCCCATAGTTAACCTATAGGTTAACTATGGGAAATGACCTAAACCATTGGTTCCATTGCAGACCTAAATCATATGATTCATATAGGTTAACTATGGGAAATGACCCTAACCATTGGTTCCATTCACTTCACCAGGGGGTGCAACACTCTTAATGAAAAAGGTCTATAGAAGGTCATTTACCGGTATGCAGCAAATTGCAATTCTCTCAACCACGGATAGCCAGATTTTTTAGTTTTACCTGCAGGTTAGCCTTTATCAGGATGCATTGTGGGTAATATGTCGACAAACCACATTGCTTTAACATGAATTTTCATTAATAATGTCATTATTTATTCTTAATTATGGTGAACAACTAGTGACCATTATTTTTCAATTTGTATACTTATATATTTGATATTTTCAAAGTTGTTTGAAAATTCATTCTCTTTAGATGGAAATATAATGATTATTCATTAATTTTCTCTATTTTTTCCAGGGAATTTGTCGACAAAAGTAGCCTGCAGGTGCATAAAATACCGTTATTTGGCTATCCGTGATAGGGAGAATTGTAATTAGAATTTAAGCTGAACACCCCAAGTGCCTTTAACTATGTGGCTCGAATCTGCTATGGCTTTGGCTCGTAGCAGATAGCCTATCCACGATGGGGAGTGGGGCCAATCACAGGGCGGGGGGGGGGGGGGGGGGTCTCAGTGCAGGATCTATTTCCTGCTCCTGCATTTAGCAATGTTTCCTGGAACGGTAGTAGTATAGGAAAATGAGAGTGGATGGACAGTTCCCTCTCCCCCTCCCACCTTCATCGGCTTTATAACTGTCTACATTCTTCATGCATGCATGGTCAAGACCCTCTCAAAAAACAAAAACAAAAAACAATAGACAAAAACAAAAGGCCTAAATCTTAGTAAGTCCACTGCTATCCACCCATGAAAATTCAACCCAAACTACCTGCCCTGTATTATGTCACAGCCTTTCCCCAGACTCGATTACTCATACACCATCTCATTCCATCTCATACTTCTCCACCTTTTTATTCCTTGTACATACTTTCTCGTTAACTCCAGTTAACTTACTACACGGTTAAAATAGAAGTTTGTCTATCAAAAACAAACATTGTGTATTTGTTCTATTTACCTTTTATTGTTAATTTAGTTTTAATCAACATTACTGTACAAACATGTAAGGCCTGAGACTGGCAATCACTGGAAGACTGGCTAGTATCAAACTGCCGAAGTGTTGTATGTGCTTTTGAAAAAAAAAAAATAAAAAAAAATATATATATATACTGGCATGAACATATGCATTTTCCTGCTATTGGCATGCTAGTAGGTGGCTACTGCATGAATTATCCGAACAAATTGTATATATTGATAATTGGCGTGTTCCTTTCGTAAGAATGATATCATTTCTAAGTTATAGTGTTAAAGCCTAAGGATAACTTGGTCAAATTTGTATGTTTTTATCTCATGCTTCTAGGTTTGACTGATGACGAGACAAATGATTTCCATATCTTATTTTATTTTTTCATAAGGCAAACTTTAGCCACAAACAATAACAGTACATTTGATAACTATGTCAATCACCTTCAGTCCAATTAACCGACTGGGTGTCCTGGACGGATGAGACTTATATACTTTTTCGACTAATTTCTTTCAATAAATTGGTGAGCATTAGCAAACAAAGTATACATTAGCAAAACAATGACAAAGACATGCATATTTCTTCTAAATAGTTGTTACGGTAGTCATACACAACAAATGATATGAACCATCGATGCCTGCACAACAAACTGTCAATATAGAACTATTGACTCCAGGATATAAGATATTTGTTAATATACTTCAGCTACTCCAGTTTGTCGAATTGGACTATGCGCAATTAGAATGGGCCTACTTATAATTACACAAAATAGTAAAGCATTTCGAATAAGCTTCAAACAGGGTTGCCACAGATCAAGAAAAAGTCAGGTAATTTTGGAATTGGTCACAGAAATGTGGAATTAAAAAGATGTCATGGAAAATTGTCTCTAGTCAGAGAAAAATGGAATTTCCATATCCACAAGTGAAGAGTCACAAGAATCTGGTGTGACAAAAACTAGTTTGTAAATTACAGTCCCATGACAGGTATGTTATGATTTTAAGAGATCTTGCTCCAATCCAGCAGCATTGCCTTGGATATAGGAGATGTAAAGAAAAATTGAAAGGTATTGTGTATTTTGCAAGTCCCAGACTAAATGGGAGGAACGGACAGTTCTAGGGGTTGTTAAAGGCTGGTTATTGAAATACTTTTCTTATCTTAGTGATCAAGGAAAAAATTAAATTGATCAGGGAGAAGTCAAAGAATTTTGATGTATATGGTCTGTGGCAACCCTGTCAAAAGTCTTACGACCAATTTGAACCAGCAATGATAATTATGAACACTCAGCATTAAACTTGCGAAAATTACTTGTAGCAATAGTATAGTTTATACCTAGTTGTCAAAAGACCACACACGTGCAGATTGTCTCGTATCATCACCAGCTTTACATCGATATCAATGTATTCAACTTCGTATTGCAGTCTTGTAAACATGACACAAACAAATTAGATTCTTTGAATAGCAGAAGCGAAACTATGAAAACATGACGCTGAGTATATACAAAAGTACACAACCGATAAGCATCGGTAATACCTTCCAAAGACTAACCCAAGGATGTCTTGTTTGAACCGTCAACATTATAACCTAGCCCCAGGGGTTTGAGTCGCAGTATGTATGTCAGACCCTGGATACGTTACATAATAAGTATCTTTAATTCCGAACAATCACATAAAAATAATTAGATCTAAATATGTTTAAATCACAACAAACTGCTTTGAGCCACTTATAGCCTTTTTTAATTGGCATTCATTGGACGGATTATGACAATTCATAAACAAAATTTATATTGTACTCATCTCCCAGAATGAGATCCCATATCGAATATTGGGTTACAGTGTAACCAGTTGATAACATCAATGATACAAATAAATCAACGGCGGGTTAACAATGAATAAACACTTTCAACAATGCTCAGAAATAATAACTATATCTTCTTTCAATATTGAACGCTTGCAATGTTAGATATCCAAAGGATAACGGACTGTTCTAAATCCATTCTAAATCCATTCTAAATCCATTACAGGGTAGAATATATGTGTCACCGTGCTTTTTTCAGAGTAAAAGATTGAGAAAGATTATGTTCTTAACCATAGGAGTCTATGGGGAAAATGAACTTAGTGATATACAAATGATCTTAGATCATTCAGAAACCATTACAGCTTCACCGAACCTTTTGAATGTATACTTTAGGTCTGTAACATTATTTAAAAGCCTTTCATACCTGTTCCCCTAAATTTTTCATTAGAAGCACTTTATTTTATCAATTCTATTGCAAATTCAAACCTTCCTCATATCTGATGTGAGATTTTTGAATTTTGAGATATTTCATTTTTGACACTAGGGGGCGCAAGTGTGACTGATGTGGTAAATTTGAATTTCTCTTTAAGTTTTTATTCAAAAATCTGTGTTTCATTCTGTGTCAACTGTCATCTAATTCTCATATGAAATTATAAAATTTGATGGTTTTAAAACTTTCCCACCAGGGGGCACACATGTGAACAGTATGCTATCCTTTTAAAGGGAGAAAAAGATAAAATTCGCGACACCTAAACACAAAGATGATTTTAGGCTATGACGCCCACCGACTTTTCCTGTTTGATTTCATAGATGAGGAAGCAGGAGAATACCAGTCCGAGTATCTATTAGAAAAGGGTAAACGTGGTTTACGTGGTTATAATGGATTATTAATAATGGTAGCATAGAGCGTTGAGCTAGACAGCAACTCACCGGCCAACCAAAAAGTATGTTAGACAACATTCTATCATCGTAAATTGTGAAATTCCTTGATGCGTTTTCTTTTTATTTCTTTTTATAGCTCTTTTACATTGAAAAGCTCTTCTGTCAGTTATTGGACTAGAGGCTTCTGAATCCACTCGACTTTCATATTGTGTAAATCAATTATCACTCAACTACTTTTCATTAACGTAATATTCCATGATGTAGAAAAAATGATTGGTTTTGCATCCCACTCCTCACCTGTAATGCCGCTATTCCTGCCCCCACGCCGATCAAAATGTTGGAGTTCAGCTTCACCCAACCCATCACCTTGTCATAGCATCCCTGCAAGAAAGTATCCGTTCATCAATTCATCATTTAACACTGTGAAAATCTTAACTTCATTTAAACATTTTGATTAAGGCCATATCTATAAATTATTACTCTAAAATGTATCCATAGTAATTAATATGACTGTTTTACAAATACTTTATTTGTGATAGTTAGCATTTCTTGCAAATGTAGGATATTTTTGGCTTAACCAAAATGAGACATATATCTAGTCCTCTTTAGGGAGTGCCTTATTCTAGTTTCTCTAGTTGTTTCTCAACATTTTCCTTGGTTTGTGTGCCGCGAAATGCCCTATGTGATGCTTCCCCTAAGGACCTTCGATTCATATATGATTATGAAAACCAACATATTCCCAAAGAAAGCCTACTTTAACATAAAATATATAAATAAGAGAGAACAATGTGCCTGTTTGTTTGTGTATTATATAGGTAATTATATTGCTAATAATTAAATACATTTAATTATCAAATTAAGTATTTCGTTTGTACCTGTTTCAGATTTGATGCAAAAACGTCTTTTCCCTTTTAAAAATTGATAAAGTAGCCATGGAGCGAACTAAACCTGAATTCGGGCCATCAAATACAGAACAGTGCCAAATGACTTCAAAATGTATTTAGGGCCTATAAGGTTACAGCAACATGATCATCCAAAACACGATGAATTGTCACCAGGCGGCGTGGTATGGGAAGAGTTTTATTACTCACGTCGACATAGATGTACTGGGAAGGCTCACTTGTCCCTCGGGCCTCCTCCTGACACATGTCGCCCATACCCTCCACCAGGGCCGACCTCTCACAGCACGACCACGGGGCGTACAGCGTCTGGGTGCCGTTAGTCTATGATAGAATCATAATAGGATGAGGTATTTATTAGAATGGGTGGACCGTGGATACCTTGTTCTTGTAGCACGATAAGGGAGCGTACAACATGGGTGCCATTAGTCTATAAGGGGGTCAGATAGTATCAGGCAATTATTAGAAGGGGTGGACACCCTGTAGCACGATAAGGGGTCGTAGAGCATCTGGGTGCCGTTAGTCTATACAAGGGGGTCAGATTGGATTCTGGAGGGCAATAATGTCCGTGAATCTAATGCCAAATTCGTGTTGTCATTAAAATATTTCATGATCGGCAGTGTAATTGTTATAGAATAAATCAGGAACAGATTGTGGGCGCACTCAGCAAAGTTATTGCCCTGGTTTGCACAACTATATCTCATAAAGCCCTTGATGGTATGTGCAAACTATGGCAATATTTAACACTTCTGATTATAATATATATATATATATATATATATATATATCAGAGGGGATGGACGGCTTGCAGGACAACTGAGGGGCATACAGCATCTGGGTACTGTTAGTCTACGAAGGGATAAGGTAGGTTCAGGAATCTATTATAGGAGGTGGACAGCTTGCAGCATGAATTAGGATGTGTACAGCATCTGGGTGCATATCGTTAGTCTACAAGGGTATTAGATAAGATCAGGCATTTATCAGTAGGGACGGACGGCTTGCAGCGTGACTTGGGGGCATACAGCATCTGGGTGCTGTTAGTCTAGAGGGGAACTAGATAGGACCAGGTATTTATTAGACAAGATCTTGCAGCATGACCAGAGGACATATACATCACCTGAGTAATGTTATTCTACAAGTCAATCAGAAAGGACAATGCATTATTGACAGTTGCCCAAGGTTGCTACACAATATCGGTTAACTGGAATGGAAGTTGCCCCCTTCACAAACCTATGGATTTTTTTCTGGAGTGGTATAATTGTACTCCACATACCATTATACGATTTGCATGATAGTTTTATAGATATCCTCTTTGTTGTTTACTAGTCACTTGTGTTAACTGAAACTTAATCAATATTGGGAAGCGATTGTTCGCAGTTATTTGGAAAAGCTTTCGATAAAGACATAATTTGAAAACATAATCGTGAAAAGGTTATGTTACAGTTAACAGTAAAAGAATCATAGGTATTAGGTAGAAGGAGAGATAGTATACATAGACTAGAGTAAAGATAAGTCGGGACTATGACTATTGTTAGTAACATTTTGTTGCATATGCTTGTATCAGCTTTAAGACATTGTTAAGTATTTAGCAGACACATCTCAATTACATGATACAGCCTATAAGTAATACCTGGGCTTCCTCTGAGCGGAACCATTCAGTTTCCCGCCACTCGAATGGTCCGACGGCTCCACAGCATTTAAACTAAAATTGAAAAAAGACATGTAAATATTACAGTGTATGTATCTCTTATTCCATGACACACCACTACAATAGGCCCAACTGAATCCTACAAAATAGAAATGGAAATGGGCCTTACACCATAACAAACATAGGAATAGTTAAGCTCCTAGTGTTTCTATAACTCATTATTTACGGAAGGTAGCCTATACACCTGTAATCAGGCGAAAAGTGATATGTACACCTGTAATTTTCTCCTCTGTTACAAGCAACACCAGTCAGTTAGGTCATCAATCAGCGTGTGACGAGCAGAGTACCTGTCAACTGACAGGTATAGTCGTGGTGGGAAATTTCCAACAACACCTCATGACCCGTTAACTACCGTTTGCAGACTAGTCTTAGAATATGCATAAAAGCATGTTGACAGCTGAAAAAAGCAACAGCTTGCATTCTATGAATTGTTTATTACAAAAGGGTATTGCGTTTCTTACCTGTGTATGTACCATGTCCCAGGCCATCCCTAGGGTGGAGTTAGGTTTATAGTTGTCCTTCAACTCATTTTTCAATGAATCTTTGAAGAACATCTGGACCTTGGAAACAAAAGGTAGGCCCCCTATAGTATTTAATATCAATAATCGCACAGTCTCATTTGTCATGCAAAAAGTAACATTACGTATCTATAGCCAGGTCACGCACTGAATCTTGTAAAGAAATAGAAGTAGGAATGCTAATTACCAACATAATTCAACATACTAACCTTGTTTTTAAAGAGGAAGACGATGACGGCTGCCCCCGCCTCGGCGCCTATCACCACCACCATGAACAACGCGTACTGTCAGACAAACAGAGCATTGAGTTTTGATGGAAAAAAGAGAAGACGACATAAAGAGTACTATCTATCATTAATTGCGATCACCATGGAATTCACCGCCTCATTAGACACTTGTGTATGGACTATACTTCATGGTATAGGTTGTGAACAAAAAGATAGTTATGGCTTAATTAGCTTTCATGTAAAACGCATTAAAATGGTAATGACATTTTTTTTTATCTGATATAGCATTTCAGGTAACCACCGTTCTCGGTGAAAACCCATCACAGGCAATAGTCGACTGGGTGAAGGAGAAAGAACTCACGATCCAAAGTAGACATCTCGATTCTTGAACGGCACCGCAGCATCCGAAGAATCCGATCAGAAAAATAAAACCACCAGTGCCTAAAGAGAGGAATGATACATTTATTAACTATTGTTACCTAGTTATTCAGGTATAACTTCTTCGACTTAATAAAAAAAACCCACATGTATATCGTTGTCCCCTTATACATTTATTAGATGATAGCGCCTATGCAATTGATGTACGTGTATTCCCCCAGAAAGCCTTCTCCAAAATACAATTTACATATACTACTTACTACCTAAGTCGTTATTACACTATATGACTTGAGCTGCGATATGACGATATCGCAGAGAAGTCCAACATATTATGATCAGATAATTCTTTGTTTAACATATGTAAAAGAGCACAAATTGCCAATTTCAAACAATCATATCACTCCTGCATATGCATTTTCTATATTATTATCATAAGTATTGCGCGAATATCCCAGCTCAAAGTCGATTAGTACAATATGGCCTAGATACTACTACTTCCGGCCAGACCCGCCCAATGGGAAAGTGAATCATCAGGGACTGATTTAGCCCCCCCCCCCATCTAATTTCCCCAAATTTAGATTTTTTTGATTTTCTGGTTGCCAAGCGGGACGCCTCAAATTTTTACATAAAGGCGCCCCCACCCTCACATACTCACTTTTTAAAATCTCTGGACCCTGCCTGATCATATTAATTGGGAATTGACTTACCGATGAGGACGTAGGTGGCTATTTGAAGGTCGATCTCTCCTGGCTGTAACGTTAAGGCCTCCAGGTGGCCGACGATGGTCTTGTCCTGGAACATCCAGATGCCCACACCGAGCAGGGCGCCGCCACTCAGCTGGTCGGGGAAACAGTGTAACGGTTAATGGAGCAAAGAAATACGTGCATTAAAAGGAAAATATATGACACTAACATGATTCATAGTATGTGCAGAAAGATTGTGGAGGGTTTCTAATTAATTCTGATAAACACTTAACCTGTCCATGCACCCTACAGTCCTCTCATTTCCCTGGGCGGCTTTTATCCCATTGCCATCTAATTGTCTTGCCATCTAATGAGTAATTTGGACCAATTTTATCCTTGCTTCTTTAGAAAACTGTTCCTTCAGTGTGGGTCAGGAACAATGCTGTTTTACAATTAGTAACAATTGTTTTTTTAAAACATCTTTATTTGGCAACTTCATGTTATTCTAGTTGCCTAACCATATACTGATAAAAGAAAACCTGCATGCAGTAATCATTATTCTTATCTCATATTAGTTTAGAACTATCTTGTCAAGAAGACCACTCGATGATCCCCAAAATAATTATGGTCATATGACCGCATCTTCTGTAATGTCTACCGTATAGTATCACCCGAGGAATGATACATATTACTATACTCTAAACGGTATTGCTTTCTAGGAAACTGCAGCACTAAACCATATTCAAAGGGCATAGGGCTATTACCAGACATGCATTTCCGATTACACTTCCTCTGAACGATGAGTCTTTAATTCCACACATTGCCGGATACTGGTGTATTATTACTGATTGATTAGACATGCGTGCAGACCGTTCATCTGTTAACTTTAAGATGATGTGCAATTTGATGATGTGAAAGTAATATATGTATGTCCATGGGCATATGGGATAAATATGATCAGTATACTAATTTTGTTATTCCCAATGATTTATAATTACAGGAATTCCGACAATCTTTAACGGGACACTCGCTACACACACAGGGGCTTGCACCCAATAGGCCTATGCCCGTACCGTAAGCAATTCCCCTTTGTTCCAAGCATACTCTGTTTTTATTTAAGTAGAAGTATAGCAGCGTTATTGGATATCTCTATTTCTTTCCTCTTTGTCACTAATCTGTAGACGCTAACGTCAATACTATTGACGCTCTATATGTCCATTTAAGTCATTGTTCGTATGACTTTTACTTCTCAGCGCAGGCGCAGTTCGTACCTGTAAGGTAAGAATCGGCTTTTTGACGCAGGCGCACTGCACACCTGTAATATAAGTATTGAATTTCTAAAGCCTTCATATGCAAAATGTCTTTATATCTTGACATATTCTAATGGATATGTAATCCGAACATCATTTAGCCTATGAAATAAGATAGCTCGAAGAAAATGCCATTGCACATGGCACCTGATAATTTTGCATATCAGCCTTATATTGTGCGTAAAACCAAGGTCAAAATGTTTAAGGAGAAAAAGGAAAGATTGATAATGAATACAAGATATCTTTTGACAGCTGCAATGTTAATTTGGATCTCTTGCATACAAAAAATGAACCGAGGGAGAAGCAGTACTGTGTCACTCTCACCAGATATGAACAGCTAACATTTGCCAAAAAGAAAGGTAATTAGTATTGGAACTAAGATTAATGATTGGACCTGTCGTCACAGCCATTGACGTAATAATAATAATGTTTGATCTAGGCGCGACCCCCAACACCAGTAGCCTTTATTTCCAACTTTCTCATGCAAGTGCAATACCATTTGATATAAATATTCCATATGGTTAATCTATAGCAGATATTTCAATCAGAGGTAGGTACAGGTCTTTGGAAAAGAGAGGGAGTTAATGATCTTCCATGGGAAATCCAAGCTTATTGTAGGTATAGATAAGCTTGGATTTCCCAAGGACTTGGCTTTTATATGCATTTGCCCCATCAAAAGGGGCCAGGCGTCTGTCCTTCCCCTTACTGAATTCGACCCTATAACTAGATTAGATGATGATATATAGCCATGTCAAGACCACCTATACTTCCTTTGGAAGGCTGTTCTTGCAGTATATACATTTTATCTTCTGGCACATAGTTGCAGTTCGAAATACTTGCATACAGACACAGACAGACAGACAGGCAGACAGACAGGCACACACACACACACACACACACACACACACACACACACACACAAATATATATATGCGTGTGTGTTACAATTCACAATAGCAGATAGGCCTAGATAGACCTCAAAGTAGGTTATAGTATCGGTCCTTTCGGGTGTAAAAGAGGACGATTTAGCCAAAGGCTTGGATGAGCCCAGAGGTGTCAGGGTAACCCTCGTTGGCCTACGCCCTTGAATCTTGTTTGAAGCTAACCTGACCAGCTAATCAATAGGTACGTGTGATACGACTATCTTTTATGTGGAAAGGTAGACCAAAGGCAAAGGGGTTTGAGTCGGCGGGGAAGATATTCTTTTGGTGATATATCTTGGGTTTTTCCCGGTATGATTGACACAAAACACATTGATCAATATCTGCACGTTTAGTATGTAAGACATTTTTGTCCTGACTGATTTATACTGTCATTTTGATTTTTGTTTGGGATGTCATTATCAGTAAGCTTAGTGCTTATGTGGTAGACCCTATAAGTATAAGTCGTGACATTGGCACATATAACATATGGAATCCTGACCATTTAGCGTGGAATATAGCTGAGAGTAAACAAAAGGAGGAGGCTAGTAGGTTTCGATATGTTGTTCACAAAGACTTAAAGGACCGAATTTGAATGATTCATGATGGATCTAATTAAGGCTTTTACTACCACATCGTACTGATCCCAACCTATTTTTCATATGAAACCTTATTGCCAAAAACATGAAAAAATCCAGAGGAAATTTGGGCCCTCTGCTCTTATGAAAATATCTAATGGAAACAAACCTAAGTCAGGGACGGATACAGGATTTTGGAAAGTGTCCACAAGTAGGTAAAGAAGAGTGTAACATCTAATCCTGTACTGACGCGGGTGGCCAGGCCATGCTTGGGCAGCATAGTGTGAGCTTTAGAAGCGTACATGTAAGCCAATGTTTCACTTTGACAGTAGTGAAATGAGGAAGGAGTCAAGGTGTGACGTACCATCTTATAATAATGTGTTCCACTCTTAGTTAGCCAGAGTAGCTGTAAACGCTGTGTGAGTAACATCCAGTGCAGGTTGGACCTTTAACCTGCAGTCTTGGTTCTGGATTGAGGCATAGAAATTGTGTTAGAGCGCGGACCGTTGACTGAATGTGTTTGAGGGGACTCTTACCTCGGGACTGATCATGGTCAATCGATTTCTTGTCATCGAACTGTACTAATAGCTTAGTACTTTTAATATATTATCATCTTCTGTATGATCAGGCCTAGCAAGTCTACTTCTAGACGGAGATATTTTGCGCTCCCAGCGCCACCTGTTAACCAGTATAAAAGGTGTTGCTAAGGAAAGGAGCGAGTTAGTTAGGAGTTAGAGTTCAACCATAGAATAGAAGAACTGCTCGGAGTAATACCTACAGCTCCTGCGCGGTATACTGGAGTTTACTCATACTAACAGCTTCATGCCAAGGAATTGTGATAGAGCTGAGCACTAGGGCGGTCTAGGCTGGGTTGGAACAACTTGGATTTTAAATGTGGTTGGTTGCTGAAAGGAGATGGGAAGGTGGACTGATAGAGACTTATTCACTGTGGCTTTGACTCGGGATGAGATGTTAATTGAATAAAGACCTTTCACTTTACCAGCTCCCTCATCGTCCATTTCTTTTGAACTATTGGGGGATGGATGTATTAACTTTTAACGCAGGCTGATTGACTCGATAGCTTGGATAAACAACTCATGGATCGAACAAGTATATACCTCAAGTATTATTAAACTAACAACGACAATAGTTCATTTGGTGGAGATTACCCGAAACATGACTTTTATCGTTTTGCTCATCCTTGATGTCAGCCACCGGTGATTTTGAGGCTTCTTCTAACGCCAAGCCTCAATCTTTGCGGCCCGCAGGACACGATGTGTCAACATCATATACAGGAAATGTGGAAAACCGCCACCAGGTAGGTGATTCCTTAGACGGGGAGGCACCGAGACGAAGGGTCTCAGCCAGACCCAAGCAGCTCGGCCCCGGAGGTACCCATAATCATCAAACCCGTGGCAGAGGTAAACCATTTTCCTGGCACCTAGGGTCCAAAGATAGGCCGGTTCTTGACGAAGGACTTGAAACCCTAACACACTCGGAACGAGTTGAAGGGCGGATCCATCTCAAAAACTATCAGCAATATTGGAATCCGGGGTATGTGCCACTTACGGGCCACGAACCTGGTGCTAGCTCTCACTTTACTTATGGACACGATGCGAACAATCCGTGGAGTAATCAAGGAGTTCCCTATCGTTTACTACCTGCAGCAGGAGGACGAAGTGAACAGGAAATTCTCGATGAGGATCACTTATTCCCCTTAGGGGATAAGGAAAATCGGATTAACACCGCGGATAACTCCAGCCCATCAGGGAGAAGTCGCCCCGCAAATCCGGTAATTCAACCTGACGGGAGTTCTCTCACCTATCCACATCTCCAACGACTTGAGTCTACCAGTCACCCGCTGGTAACACCGACTCACCCTAACCCGGGGGTGTCCATTCCTTATTCCACTGTAGTTAAAAGGAAAACAGTAGGTAGGGACAGGGGAGTGGAGAAGGGAGCAGAGGGAGACAGCGACAAAGTAGGCAAATTACAACCCTATCGGTTAACCTATGATGATGGGGAGAACTTGGACAATGCTAATAAGGGAGCAGGAGCTCTACCCCCGGATTTGGAGTGGGGAGGGTATGAACCTGACCCGGCAGAAATAATAAGGAAGTTAGTAGAAACAAGCCCCGAAGAGCATGAAGAGTTAGAAAGGTTAAGCGATCAGAATAAAGTAGGAAGGAAAGCAGAGGGAAACAGCGAGAAAATAGATAATTTACAACGCTATCGATTAACTTACGGTGTAGAATCGAGCTTAGACCAAGCTGGTAAAAGAGCGGAAGCTCGGGCCTTTGATCCAACCGAAATATTAAAACAGTGGGCAGGCTCAAGCCCCGAAAAGCACATAGATTTAGAGAGGCTAAGCGATCAGGATAGTGAGGAAAATGTAACGCTTAAAGCACCAGATTTTAACACTCTAACTCAAGAATTGTATGATAAATACGAAAGTGAAGACGAAGAAGAAGATAGGGAATTAGAACAAGCTATCGCGAGTGTCAGAGAAGCGAATCCTAATAGAAAACTAGACAGAGAAGATAAATCAATCTCGTCTTCGTACGAACTTATTACCGAGGATGTTCTAGACACAGGTAAGAAAGCTAAACAAAAAGAGGAGGACGAAATTAGTGTGGAAGAAATACCTGTGAAAGAACAGTGGGACGATCACGATATACAAACCCTCCACGAAGATAATATGGCGGTAGGAGGTGTATCTCTGGTGAATCTAGATTGTGAAGGGGATGACCAAAACCAACTCCAACAACCCGGCGAGGGGGGAGCTGGTGGTGTAGATCCTGGGGGACCTCGGCCACGGGGCCGAGGTGCGCCGGCAGGAGGTGGGCTAAACCTTGGGCCTATACAACAAAATATGTGGCAGCCTTTCTTTGCGCAAGCAATGGGGGACCCTTTGCAGGCAGGTCAGGAAAGAGGGGGAAATCAGCAGGCTCTGGGAGGCCAGAATAATCAGGCCGATCCACAAGGGCCTAACCCTCCTCTTAACCAACAAGTCCCGGCAGGCCAAGATAATCAGGCCAACCCACAAGGACCTAACCAACCTCAAAACCTTTTCAACAACCTCCCTCAAGACCCTTTTAATAACCAACCTCAAAACCCTCTTAATAATCCCCCTCCGAATCAACCCAATCTTGGGATAAACCCTGGGGGACCGCAGCAAAATGATGGGGGAGGCCAACCCGGCCAACAGCCCGGCCGAGCCGTGCCAGCAGGAGGTGGGGTCGATCAAAACCTGCTCCCTCACCTATTGCAGGCGATGGCACTCGCAGCCAATCTTAACGCAGGCCGAGGAAGAACGGGTAACCAGCAGGGTCAGCAAGCCCCAGCAGGCCAGAATAATCAAGCGAATCCACCAGGACCCAATAACCCTCCCCCAAACCAGAACAACAATCCTTTCCTTAACCAACTCAATAACCCTCCAAACCCGCCAGGTCCGCCGGGCCCACCAGGTCAGAACAACCCCCCAAACCCACCGAATCCTCCACCGCCCGGACCACCGGGACCGCCGGGACCGCCAGGTCCGCCGGGCCCGTCCGGTCAGAACAACCCTCCAATCCCGCCGAATCAACCAAATATTTGGGAAATTCTACCACAGTTAGGTCTGGCACTGGGGCAAACACCAGCGCCAGTGCGTGAAACGACTCACAGTGGTCACCAAAGGGGACCAAACATTAGGTTACCGTGGTTTAGTGGAAAGGAAGACGAGCAAATAGAAAAGTATTTCAGGGAATTAAAACGACTGAAAGCTATCTATGACTGGTCGGACGCCCATCTCCTGAATATGGCGCTGTTAGGCCTAAAGGGAAGGGCCGACGACTGGGCAGGAGCGTTAGCTGAAAGTGAGAAAGACTCATTTGAGAAGCTAGAAGCCCAAATGACAAAGATCTTCGGTGATCGAAGAGCTAAGTGGCAGAAACACGCAGAGTTCTGTGCCCTTAAACAAGGAAAGGACCAGAGTGTAATTGAATTTGCAGGTGTCTTGAAACAAAAACAAGTTAAGGCAGAAGCGAGTGAAAGCATGATGTTAGCCGTGTTTTTAGAGGGATTAAAACAGGGCGTAGCCAGACAAGTAGCCATACTGGACCCTAAGTCGTTCACCGAAGCGGTGGATTGTGCAACGAGACTAGAATCGTTGGACAAAGGCAAAGGGGGAACTAAAATATCTAATGCAGTAAGTGAGCTGGCTGGGAGCCAAGCGTCAGAGGAGACCGCAGCCCTAAACTCCATCTCTGAACGGTTTGGAGTGGTGCTGGCCCGACTGGAGGCCGCCCCATGGTTTCAGAAACCAAAGCCAGGGCAAAGTGGATCTCCCCAGAACAGTGGTGGTTATAAACAGCAAGGTTATGAAAGGAAAGATAAGTATGAAAGTCAGAAAGATGAAAGAAATTCAGACCAGAAGGCCAAAATCAATAAAACCCCGAGCAGAGAGGTGGACAAACCAAAGAATGTGCAACCTCAGCAGAAAGGAGAGAGGCCTAGGTTACCGTTTGATGAAAGTAAGTTTTGTATCATTCACCAACAGCATGGCCACTCTACTGAGGCGTGCTTATGGTTGAAGAATAGGTTGAGAGAAAAACCACCACGGATGTATAAAGATGGGAAACCTAGTGGTATCGAACAAAAGAACCAGGGAAACTAGGAGGTGGGTCCGTTCATTCCACAATAGACTTAGACGCAGTGGACGGACCGGCTAGAAGAGAGATAGGAGACGAACCATTTTTCTTAACGCTAAGATTTGATGATCTGAAAGAGGTTAGGTCTTTGGTGGACACTGGGGCGAGTGATTGCTTCATGTCTACCTTTTGCAAACAACAGATTCCTAAACAATGTATACTAGATGAATGGAAAGTATCGAAGGGAAACATCAGTTTAGCAGACAATTCGTCTCAAGTGATATTAGAACAAATCAGGTGTAAGTTCTCGATCCAGGGATCAGTGGTTTGCTACGACTTTAACATAGTGGACAACTTATGTCACTCTATAGTAATCGGTAGAAACCTGTTAACAGTGCTTCGTTCAGATTTGTCTTTACCAGGCGCAAAGATAGAAGTGTTTTGTGGGAACCCCATAGTTAGCAAAGAAACGGTGAAAATTCCGCCGGGAAATGAATGCATCATACCGGTTACCACCCGAGAGCCGATGGGGTTAGACTCACCCGTGGCCTACTGCGCACCGGCAGTAACCGCACCTGTCCTAGTGGAGGGGTGCGTGAATACGGTGGGAAGTCAGTGGTGGATTAAAGTCATGAATCCGCTAGATGAAATGCAAGAAATCACCCCACAAGAAGTATTAGCTTTTGCAGAAGAATGCGCAGTGCCTGAGGTAAACCAAGATCAGATAGAAGAGTTTCTAGACTTGTGTTATCTAACTAAAACAGAGACCCCAATGTCCATCTGTAGGATCTCTGTAGAAGTAATGAAAGACGCAGTGCAAATGGAAAGTCAAACCTCTGAGGAGAAATCCCAAGGTGAAATGGATGAAAATGTAAGTAAAATAGATCTAACTGAGTCGTGTCTAGATGAAGAACAAAAGGAAAGGTTTAGACAGATGCTTAATAACAACAGAAATGCACTAGCATTCTCGATGAAAGAGTTAGGTCACTGTGAAATAGCGCCGATGAGAATCATTGTGGATGAGTCACAGGGAGTAATAAGTTCTAGACCGTATCGATACTCCCCACAGAAAATGGATATCATCGACGAACAAGTCAGGCAGCTCATAGATATAGGTGTCATAGAACCCAGCGAGTCGGCTTGGCGAAGCCCGCTGGTGGTTGTGCAAAAGAAAGATGGTAAGCCTAGGCTATGTACAGACTTTTGCATGCTTAATCAAGTCACTTTCAAAGACAAATTTCCAATGCCCACAGCTCGATCACTTTTCTTATATATGGCTTACAAGAAACCCACTATGTGGACCGCTTTGGATCTGTTGAGTGGCTATCATCAGTGTGTAATCGAAGAAGACAGTAGAAAATATACTGCCTTCGAAACCCCAATGGGTGTGTATCAATATAAGCGTGTACCTTTCGGCTTAGTTGGCGCGCCTTGGCAGTTTACCAAGGTGATGGCCATTGCGCTAAAAGGGTTGATTCCAAGAACATGCTTAGCATATTTAGACGATGTAATCGTCTACGACACCACTTTTGACGAACACCTGGCGAGCGTTGAGGTGGTCCTCCAAGCTTTAGCGAGAGCCAACCTCAAATTGAAACCGTCTAAGTGTGAGTGGTGCCGCAGTGAAATTAATTTCCTCGGTCAGGTAGTGAATGCCGAAGGGGTGGCTACACAAAAGGTTACCACAGAAAAGATTACAGCCTTTAACCGCCCGCATAATGTAAAGACCATCAAGTCTTTTCTGGGGCTATGTAACTACTACCGACCGTTTGTCCCTAATTTCGCCGATCTAGCAAAGCCTTTAAACCGGCTGCTAAAGAAAGAAGTCTCTTTTGAATGGACAGAGGCCTGCGAGGAGGCGTTTCAACAGTTAAAGAAACTGCTGACCTCGCCGCCCTTACTAATTCATCCAGATATAGGAGGGCATTTTTATTTACTAACAGACGCATCAGACGCCGCGTGCGGTGCAGCGGTTTGTCACAAACTAGACGAAATTTACCGTCCGGTTGCTTTCTGGGGGTGCACACTCCGTGACGCTGAGTTAAATTACTCGGTAACAGAAAAAGAGGCTCTGGCAGTAATTAAAGGTATTAAGAACTATGAGGACATGTTGCAGGGAGCAAAAATCACAATAGTGACAGATCACAAACCGTTGATCCCCCTGCTGCAAAGTGCCTACAAAGCCCCGTCAGCCCGGCTGAGACGGTGGGCTTTAGCGCTATCAGATTTTGATTTTGAAATTATCTACGAGCCAGGAGCGACTCATTTTCTACCGGACTATTTGTCTAGGGTCTATCATGAACATGTCCCAGGTGAGGAATATGAACCCGCTGTGGGATGTGAGTTATTCGAGGCCGAAATTCAGGATGAAGAGCTTTCTGTAGCTACAATAATAAACGCGCAACTCCAAGATGCTGAGTGCGCGCAGTTGATCGACTATCTTCAGGACGGAGACCTACCGTCAGATCCCCTTGAGGCTAGACGAATAATGGACCAAGCTGATTTTGTGGGAATGATAGCACCAGGAGTGCTTTGTAGGTTCAATGTCAAAAGGTATAACAAACACCAAGACCAACTGGTCAGACTAAAACCCAGAATGATAGTTCCAGGTAGGTTAATTCCTAAAGTCCTGAGACTGTTACATAATGACATCTTAGCTGGGGGACATGTAGGGATCAGTAACCTTACTACCAAAATCTCTGATAAATTCTACTGGCGAAACATGAACGCCGACATAGTGGACTATGTGAAAGCTTGTGAGACCTGCTCTCTGAGGAGGCGGGCCCCACATTTCAAGGCTTTAGCCAAGTCTTGGGAAAGGCCGACTCGGCCCTTTGAGGTGGTACAGTGTGATTTTATCGGGCCACTAAAGAGGGCTAGGGATGGGTCAAAATACATCATGACCTTCATAGATTTACTAACTGGATGGCCGGAGGCTTTCACCACGAAAGATTCAACCGCGCAGACCGCAGCCAACTGTTTTCTAACCGGAATAGTGTGTCGGTATGGACGGGTAAACCGCCTGCATACCGACCGAGGAGCAGCCTTCCTCTCAGGGCTATTCAGGGAAATCACCACACGACTAGCATGCAAACAAACGTTCACCACCGGGCGAATGCCGACAGGCAATGCACGAGTGGAAAGATTGCATAAAACAATTGAGAACCTAATTGCATATTATATCCCTGATGATCACTGTAATTGGACTGATCTGCTTCCCGTAGCGTTATGGACGGTTCGGTCCACGATCAGTGTGCGGTCGGGGTACAGCCCTCACACCCTACTGTTTGGCAGAGATCCAATCAGTATGGGAATGCCTGAGCAGGGAACAATCCCTGAAACGCTGAATGACTGTGAATTCTTCATGCAAACAAAGGACAACATTGCCATGTTTAGGAATATGGCAGAACGGGTTGTTCAAAATTATGAAAAAGATCTGAGGCTACGAATTGATGAGCGGGCGCGGCCCACTCAAATGTACGAAGGTGATACGGTATACATGTATGACCCTTTAGCTAGCGAAAACAAAGCGTCCAAGTTCTCAAACAGGTACACTGGGCCCTACCGGGTGGTTGAAACTAAAGGGGATCATCTCGTTAGACTAGTGTCGCTGAAAACTGGGAAACAAATACCACATTTGGTGAATATTTCGAAACTAAAGCCTGCACATGGGCCTTGGTCCCCAGCTGTCCCTCATGTTATCCCCAAACTGGTGAGAGAAACAGTAGCAACTAACTCAAAAGGGGCAGATCCTGACCGAAACCCTGAATTGCATCACACTCCGCCGGGTGAAATTGCCAAAAGGGACGGCAAAACTAGGGGTGCTGAGACTGAAAACTTAACGGGAACGACCGGTCCCCGTGAGCATGATGCAGTTCCAATGGCCGGGGAGGTACCTACACAAAAACCTGGTCCAAGTCCCACTGATTTAGCAGAGTCAGATGGGCAACTCACTGATGGTCAGGGCGCCAGTGCGGACCCCGCACAGTTATCAAAAACGTCCTTTGTTCATAACAAAGCTGCCTGTGGACGGGGAACAGCCGGCGCTAATGGACAGAGGAAACGCAAACGAGCTAAACGAAGGGGCAAAAGCCAACCGCTGGTGGGGAGATCCCCTCCAGACAACAACAAGCCCATAAAGTTGCCATGTGGTGATGCACCGATCATGGAAACGTCGGTGTTGAGCCAGCGAAAAACAGATGAGGGCCATGTCCCGACGAAAGGTGGCTATAACCTTCGTCGGAACCGTCGGCCTGACTACGCCGCTCTGTTCGACGACGGGGAAAGTGACGACATGGAAGATTAACACAGGAAACCGTCGGCGGAGCGGCACCGTTAGCAGCAACGCTAATGGAACAGGTGGCCCACCTCACAGTCACCTCGCCGCGCCCAGGGGCGTGGCAGAAACCAGAAAGGGGGGTGTGCGCACATCGAGGGAGAAGCCAGTGGTTGGCGTTATCCCCTGTAACCGGACACAAGCGCTCCCCACCTGAAACAAAATTCGGCTCCAAATAAGGAGGCAACACGAACAGGCGGATCTGTTATAATCTCGCGGAATCCGCGCCGACCCAGCAGTCGGCCCGCAACTCTGATCCTGTACAGTCACTTCAAGTGATTGTATTGCCTAGCCTAGCCCAACCACCGGAGGAAGCGGAGATAGACATTGACTCTATCCCCGAACGAAAGTTGGAGATTGACAATTTTCAATTCCCAACTTCTCCTAGGGCAGATAAGGCGGAACTCCAAGCCGGAATACAAATCCCTCCGACTCATGGGGAACTGCCTGGCCCTCCGGCCCCACAGTACTCCAAAGGGAACAACAACTTTCCCTGAGGACCCGGAGGGAAGGATCATAGTCCCTTTGAGAAGGAAACGAGTTAGCCGCCCATACCGGAGGGCGGTGCCCGCTCGAGGGATGTTTGTAGGACCTTTCTTCTAACGTGCGCCAGATGAAAGAAAAGGCAACTGAGAAGGAAGGTACCAAGAAGCGGCCACCCCAGAACCTTAGGCGGTGGAGCTGGCCAGGCCGGGGCGGCGTCCGTCCGGACTCTACCGATACCGGAGTTGCCCGGAAGAAACCAAGGACACCGGCCCGACGGCCCAGCAGGACAGCCACCGGAGGATCTAAGAAAACTACCGGATCAGCAGTAGCCAAAAGGAAGACGGTGAACAAAGACTCTTACTGTCTGTCTGAGGTGAGTGACTCGGAGCCCGAGCCAAAGCTGTCTGCGGTGGCAAGGCCGACCCAAAGAGGGGACATTGCCGCCCGACCTGTACAAATCCAGGCTGGATGGTTTTGGGACCTGACTCGACCACTGTTCCAATTATTTGAAACTGTTGACGAAATTAGACGGACAGTGGGGCTGGAGGCGCCTAAGTTGGACAAACAGTTAGCTGAGGTTAAGGCCCAGGTCGCTCCATTTGTACAAAACCCTAGTCAGACTTCTAAATGCGTCGGGGAAGACACCGGACGACGGGTAACCAGAAGCGGTCAACTTCTGCCCACACAGGAAAAGCAAGTGGGGCCAGAACACTTGGCCGCCGTCGTCCCGGGAGCAAGAGTGGAGCCAGCACGCGAGCAACACGCACCAACCCCACCGGTGGGAGCCGAACCAACAACGACTCCCCTCCTCCACCACTTGCAGCCCGCGGACCCCGCCTGTTTAGACTTGAGCAGCTTGACGCAGAGTTGCAACGTCAGTCCGTCGCAACTGATATGGAATCATCAACAGTGGACACCAAGCAACCCACCGGGGGGACCCCTGTGGCCGAACCAACCGCAGACATCAAATCCCCCGCAGATACCGCAACTGTTTCCACTAAGCCAAACGTCGTACGAACCAACGGGGGGCGCCCAGGACTGGAGCCTCCTGGCCCCAAACCCCTCCGAGCAATGCGCACCTCGTCCTGCGAACGTATGAGAAACCTGAGGATTACAGTCACGAAGGACAAGAAAGGAAACATCAAGCGCGTTGTGAATGCCAACGGGAGGAGCCTTTATGAACATGTCCCAAACTAAGCGGATTCAAAGGATGTCAAGGGAGGCGTACTTTGGCGCGTGGCTAATAATTGTGCGAAAAAGAACGGTAACAACTTACTTGTGATAGTGTCCTTGTGTAAGTTACAAACTTTGGCTTCCTTGAAGAACATACTATAAACTGTGACAATGAGGGTCTTAACGCTCTTCGCCATGATCATTGTAGGAGCCATTGGGGGGCTACGAAATGACTCTAGTCCAACTAATGAGTTAGCCCCTAATGCCGAGGTCATAGCCTTAGAACAGTATGGAGTGGTGCTAAAACCAGGAAAATTAATGTCCACTGCAGATATCACTCACGTCCGGCAAGGTTTTCTAATCACCATTCCCGAGAAGCGCTCTTTCATCAAGGCTACTTTTGGCCAAGTCTGTCATCGGTACCTGGACGGAGGAGACGCTCTTGACCGAGCCTGTTATCATGTCAGGTCGCTGGTGAATTGGATGGATCAGACGTCGCAGGCGCTCAAAGGTCGGTATAGGGAAATTCTCAATGAAACCTTAAGCTCTCTAATTAAGAACACCCGGCAGAAACCTCAGGCCCAGGGACCAAAACAAGAACCAGGTGAAAGAGTCAAGAGAATGAAAAAGCTGCCCCTCATGATCGACGACCCGGGGTGGCCAACCTTTCCACTTCCAGCCGAGTGGAACAGGGGGCTTTCTGCCGACGTCAAATACAATCGGGAACTAATTAGGGTGTTACAAGAATCCTCTGATCAAATGATGGAAGACCTGGCGCTAATAAACGATAAACATGACGTGGCTGTACAAAAGATTAACCACGTCGTGATTGGTTTACTAGATAATCTAAGGTCATTAAACAAGGCACATAATACCACTCGGCGAAGAATGAAACTAGTCCAACATAAGGTGGACTGGATGGAATTGTATCTGAACATGATACCTGTAGCTCTTGAGGACAAACTGGGAGAAATGGTTTATCTCCAGCTAATAGTAGAGCAAACGCGTGTGTTCAGAAAGGGCGTGCAACATTTGACTCGGGGCCAGTTGACTATGGATCTGGTACCACGCCAATATATGGTAGGAGCGGTCCTGGAAGTCAACAGGTATCTGAAAGGAATCCATCCCAGATTCCACGTGGCGTTTTCTGACCCCTCTTTCTATTACGAAAACAGTCAGCCCACGTTTGACTTTGATGAGGATACTCAAGAATTGATTGTGTACGTACGAGTGCCAGTTGTGGCTGACGAACACTTGTTTAGAGTCTACGAGGTACTAACTTTCCCTGTGCCGGTACCAGTCAAAGGAAGACAGAAAAAGGACGCTCTCCAGATAGCTAATCTACCCAAAAGTGTGGCTATGTCCATGTCCCGCCAGTACTATGTACCGCTGGCCAGTGGCAGTTGGTCGGGGTGTTATGGGCAAACCATCACGCTCTGCAAGGATCTGCCCTATATGAAAAAGATCACGGACAATACCTGCACTGCCGCACTGCTGAGGCGGGATGACGTTGCCATACAGGACAAGTGTGAGTTGGACTATCTATTGGAAGCAGATTTTGGAGAAATGGCTGTGTACCTAGACGATGGGGATATGCTAGTGGTCAGCGCCGACACGCGAGGACAAATGATCTGCAGAAACCAACCCGCGGTGGAGGTAAATATAGAAAACTATGCGCGTGTCCAAGTCAAATGTGATTGTGCCTTTCAGACACAGGGGTCGTGGATCCCGTATAGTTTGAGAAACTGTGACCGGCATACCAAAATCACAACGGTCGTGTACCCACAAAATGACCTGCTGGAGGCAGCGCGCCATATAAAAGGGTGGAGCACGAACTTTACAAGGTCTGAGTATGAACCTACTACCCTAGAAACCGATCCCATTCCCGACCTAATCAGGAAGGAGCTGGCAGAGCTCGAGGAAAGTCTTAAGGTCAGAATACCTGTGACCTCTCTGGCGAAAAGAATCCAGAAACATCGACAGGACTTAGCCAGGGGCATCAAGAAGGCCACGGACCGGTATGAGGTAAACAAGGACGCCCCGTGGTTCTCTATAGGAAACTTTGGAGGTGGTTTCGGTCTCCTCACAATCTTTTGCATCGTAGTGGCGGTAACGGTAGTTGGGTGTATCCTCTGGAAATGCTGGAGGAGGCACCAAGGGAAAGCTGCTCTCGCTGGGCTGGCCATGACTCTGCCACGGGCCATGGCCCTGGAGAAAGCTGACCCAGGGGAACTGTTAATCAAGGAGAAAACCCTCACTGGATGCCCGAACACTACAGCCAACCCTACCGCGGTGGCCGTACTAGCTATACTGCTGGCTATACTGGTCATCGCAATCGTGGTCCTGGTATGGCGCAAATGGAAACGCATCAGGCGGAAGACCGTGGATGGGCTGTATGTGCAGTTTGTAAATCCGCACTTAATGGAGACAATTTTCCTGGGAGAACTAGCCATGCCCGCCGATCATACGTATACCGAGGGCTATGTACTGATCAAGGATGTGCTGGTGAACCAACTGTGCCTAAAGTACACTCTAACCGTCACTTGGGGAGCACAACTAATGGGAGCGGCGACCAGGCCGGGACAACGACCATCTAATGTGCCACTGCCAGATACCTTGAGAGTCTCCAAGAAGTTTGCCCGATTGATGATGAGTAACTTGAAGTACAACACTAGGGCCAGACTCTTGAGATACTCGTCAGGACTAGCCACTCCAGTGCCTATGGGAGTGCCGCGCCTCGTCGACGCTGGCTGGTCCGATGTTGGAGCGGACTGGCCCCAACAGGTGCTAAGGCACAGCGCTGTCCCAAACGCCCCACCTAGATCAACGCCATCCACCTCCACCACAACCGGAACGGGAACCACCCAGAGAACTGTAAGATCAGGGGTACTTGAAAAAGACCCAGGGACAGTCTATGAGGTCATCATATGAACAAAAGGTTAACAAGTACTATTGCTGGTCTAAAAAGTTTGTGGAAAAGGTGACAGGTAGATCCAGGGATCGGATTTTATAAAACATTGAGCTTGTTGGGTTGAGAAAAAAAAAAAAAACTCGACGGAGTCATGTCAGCATGAAAAGACAGGACCCCTTCGATTAACTCATTCAATACTAACTCGCCACTCAGGAGAACCCTGAGTCGGGTAGGCTGGTCCGACCATCTTCTATGGACCCATGGGTTATCTAAATTTCTTTCAGATTGAGTGTCCCATGCCCGGTAGCCTAGCTCAATACTCTAATCACCACCAACTTTCGACTACTCTCTTAAGATTTGGCCACTATCCTAAGGTAAAGAAATCATTCGGACCCGATCCTAGTATCAAAATTCTTAATGTTTACCGAGAAAAGGGAAAGAACACAAAATTCTATAACGAATCTATGTGCGCTCAATGGAACCAACGCTTCCAACGAGCGATGTGGCTTCCCCGGGTAAGTACCAACAATGGCTCCTGTGCTGTAGTCACCACTAGGATCGAGGCTGCGGTACAGGAAGCCACTTGGGGAAAGCTACAACCTGTCCTTTCAATGTATATATATACACTCTCAAAAGATGGGAGGACCGCAACAATGACGGGAGCCCGCCCACAAGCCTGGCGTCAGTGGTGCCTGGCAGGAGGCAGGTCGTGTGGGGCTACGCGTCACTGACGCTCTGGGAGGCACTGGGGTAGACGCCCGAACATGGCAGTCGATATGCCCCGGGGTGGGACGGCTCCTGACAGCGGTTCTTTCATCACAAAAAATATAATAATAATATAAATATCTAGAAAGGAACTCACCAAAAAACTGATATAATACACACCGAGATTTATCTAACTAAGAACCCTTCCTCAGGGAATTCGGGCAAGCTGTAGCAAAATAGAAACGTCGCCTTATAGTGCCACTCGAAAGCGTGGGACACTCCGTGACAGTGCACGAGAAGTACACAATATATGTGGCTCGATTGCCTCTGAAACATGCATGCAACACTGAGCAGTGACGTACCACTCCTGCTCGAGCCATGCTAAACAGAGGATATCCAGAGTTGCCAGTTGTCAGATTATCTCAGGTTTTCAGATAAGTCTGAAAAGTGTAAATTTAAAAGACTAAATGGATAAATCATTCAGAGTAATTTTGAAACGGCTGACTTGAAGGAACCCTCAAGGTCTCCCGTATGAATCCTCCAGAGTCTGACCCGGGGGGTCGCCTACGAGAATACTGGGATCCTGCCCCATCCTCTCCTACCGGGCCTCATCACCGGACGGTCTCTGTATAATGGGTTCTCAGCCACCAACCTCAAAACCTGCAACCCACGCTGAAACATACAGAAGGGTCCAGGCTTATCACGGTCTAATTGTTTCAGAACATTTTTAAACGTCATATGTTGATGTTTTTTCATTCCGGTCAGAGTAATCAAGTAGCACTGGCATCTCTGTATAACGGAGGTCACAAGGAACAGGCGTAACGGGCATGTACGGGGAACTGGCGACATTCACAGGGTGCTCAACTCTCTCCTTTCATAAAGGCGACTTTCCCTGTGAGGGGGAGTTGTAGCTAAAACCCACAAGGGGTGGGACGTGGCACTGTACACTCTAGAAGTCTCATTCTCTTGGACATGTGTAATGTCTGCCAGGTCACCATATTCCCCAGTCGTTGGATCCTCGATTTTTCTATAAATCAGGGTCCAGCGAAACGGTGTAGAAAGAATACAGCTGCCAAGGACGCGAGACTAATATATTTAGGCCAAGTTTAAACAAAATTAACCGGGATTGAGGCAAAACGACAAAAGCCAAGTTTTGACCCGGGTAAAAAATATATAAAGGACGAGCGGCTTTAGAGTTGACCGCCGTCGAGAAAAAAAAAACAACTTCAGTCTCGACAGCCATATCAAAGTAACCGGATCCCCGCTCAACAGTTGAGCTGAGGAGGGGGGAGACGGAGTACTAATTCCCTGACGAACGGTTACAAACTTGGTTAAACCCTTAGCAGATAGTCTACCCGTTCTATTAGAAAAGTCAAAATTCTAAAATGGTCTTTAGTACAAAAATTCCTGCCCTGCGTGAGCATAGTTAAAATAGGCTGGGGGCGGAGTCTTTTCAGGAGTAGTCTTGGCTCTCCACAAGAAAAAAAAAAAACGGGCAAAGACCTGAATGAAATACGGGTTTAACCTGGATTTACACTTCAGGAAGGAGGCCCGACTAATTAGGTGCTGTCTTTCTGGAGAAATGCATTTAGAATCTCAGGTGTAAAGGGGGGTAGCGTGTATATTAAAAGATAATATACATGTTGCTCCTGACTGTAACTATGTGGACTCGGCACTCAACCCCTTTAGTTTCACAAAACAGGGAGGGGGTGCCGACAACCGCGTGTAACTGATTGGGTTGGTGTTTAGACCGGAAATAACCCGGGTCTGAGCCCCGATCCTCTCAAGTGATAATTAGCAACTTATAATCGAAATCCCATGTACAGATAATAATTAGTGCCAACATAGAAGGCACGTACACTTACGGGATGAAATGTTCACCCCACCCCCATACTGTGTGGACAAATCATAAGGGTAAATTATTGCTGTGCATGTCGACAAAATAATTGTACTAAAATATCAGGATACACCCATCTACTTAGGAGTGGGACGGTTAACTGATTAATGTAGATAGTGGAGCTGACGCTCATGTCCCAGTATGAAGTGAGGATGAACGTCAAGCTGCCACTCCATAACTCGAAACATATAGCTCTAACCAGAGTTACACGGTGAATTATCACTGTTAGAAGATGTGTGAGATATTTATTATGGAACTGGTTGGTGATAGGGGCGCACCTGCCTGTTGCGTTGCAATGAAAGGGCGCCAACTACCCAGTATAACAGTGGAACTCGGTATCCAAACCCAGATTGAATGTAGGGGATGAACGCCGAGCTACCACCTGTAACTAACAAAGGGGGGAAGGGATTTTATTTTATATAATTCTTTAAAGACCAAGATGTGTAACGTCACCGGTCAAGATCTTGTAGGAGTGATTCTCTTGAGGGCTACTGGTCGGCTATTATTTGGCCTAGCCGACTCTAGTGGTATTTAAAGACAGCGCCGGATCAGTTGGTGTTAAACACACTATCCGACACTGTCCACTCAATGAGAACAGAAACTCTGATCGAAATTGTACTTCATAAAATGAAGTTAGATAAGTTGGAACAGGTATTATCCTTGAGGGGATGTTAACATATTATATACAAACCCTCGAAATGAATTGAGAAAGTATTCTCAGAAATAACAAAGGAACATACCGTTCAAGTATTGGCTCTTAAGTAATACCCAAAATAGTTTTAAGTAAACCCCAATAGATCCAGTACCTATCATTACTCTAATCTCCTCATGAGGTCGGTCAGGGAATCTGAGCGGGGCAGTTTTGCATCACATTTCGGGCACTCGTGGAACTTTTGTAGGTGGATGTTCTTGTGATGGCTCAACTCCAACCTGTGGGTATAGGCTTTCACGCATTCATCGCAAAGATATCACTGTCTGAGGTGTTTGGAAATCTCAGGTGCTGATAGGCGTGGTTCTGTGTTCAATGGAGCGGTGCCCGCTTGGGCCCGATCTGTGAACGTACGAGCTGCCGCAGTGTTCACATGTGTATCTCTGCTTGAGACGCTTGGTAGTCTTTGTGGTTTTGGTGCCTTTCTAGCCCTTAACAAGGACACCATTCTTTTCTCACAAACGACACATACAGAATCCTCATCTGGGAGTTCATTCAGTGTCTTAGAGACTTCATCTCGGTCTCCTCACAGTGGTATTTTTTCCTCTTCGAGACGACTCTGTACAATAATACTCCTATAAAACTTATTCTAACACAATGGCACTGACGCAGTCTTGCTGTTAGACTAAGACATGGAATGAGTATCTGTGGCCTTCGCCACTACATCTCAAACTTACCATGGGAGTCGCCAACAACTCGTTGGACGGCTCCACCTATGGTGTCGCCTCACGTGGCCGACACGTCAATATTTCTTGTACCCTGTAAGGGGAACTACTCATCAAAGAATTCTGTTACAGCAAATCTAGTGCGGTACAACTCAGACCGGAATCTCTGGTCACCCGTACCTGATTCTCATGTGCAGTGTCAGTCCCCAACAGATAATAGTATCAAATAATAACAATACGATACAAATTACCCACACTCCAAAAAGCCTGCTTGAATCGGTAATGTCAACAAACCACTAGTTAGGAAAACCTCCTATTATCGCCCAACCACGCGCGAAGTAAAAATGATTGATCATATTAGCCTAAACAATCTTCCCACTAAAATTATATAGCCTGACGCTTTTCAGTGCCAACTGTGTCACATTGCTTCATTTACATCACCTTAACATACCGCAGGACCTGGAAAGATAATAAGTTTAGTACGCAAGATCCTAGTTCTCGGCCCGCGTCCACCATCTTGGAACCAAAAGTAAACACTAGGTGGCCACTCGCGCTACCCGTTACCAAAATCACCAGCGAAACACAGTTTCTGGTTCCGGGAGTGACATCAGCTTCCGGAATACAACCACGTGAAGGCGAGCCGAGAACCACCAAGAAGAATTTGGCCAACAATCTCCTTAAATCCTACGGGTTAGTAGCCTGCCTAACATGCTAAGAACTGTAGAAGGGAGGCGGAACTTACCCGATCTCGGAGCGGTGGTTAGGAAGGCGGCTCCACGAGAAGGACGAAGGCCCGGCAACGAGCGAGGTAGACAACGGGTCCCGTGGCAACAGTCTTATGTTCCTGCGGCTCCTGATGAACATCTGGCCAAAGGCCTCCGAAGAAAAAAAACACTGTCTGGGGTGTCCTGGATAAATGCGTCTTAGTGGACTAGGTGCTGATCGGGAATTAAATCACCAGAATCACTCGGTGAAAACAACCCGGAAATTAAGTGTTCCAATCACAGGTCGGGAATTGGATCCAGAAAATTACTTGTTTAAAAATCGCTAGAATTAAGTATATACAGAGAAAAAATTACGAAGCGGGCTACTGGGCTGGGTAGCACCGCGCCAGGTCACTAAAGCACCGGGCCCAGCGGCGTAGCTGTCGGCGACTTGGGAGGATGCCATCGTTGAACTCCCGGTAGTCGTGGACCGTGATCGTCCCGTCTGTGGTCCTCCGCGTGACGTGCGTGAACCGGGCCAAGTTAACGCTGGGGGTCCGGTTCCACGCGTTGATGGCATCCAGCTCGATGTTTATCTTCGGGACGGCTTTGTTCATCCATCGTTGGACGGCCGAATCATCGCAAAGTCGTTCCCATTCTAGGCAATTAATCCCGGTCAGTTGCGCGATGGTGAATTGACAAGAGGCCGGATGACACTTGAGTTTAGCCACAATGTCATTTAGCACTTGCACGTAGTGTGCCGCCGCCGTGTCCACCTTGGAAAAGCGTGGTAACCAAAGCTCCAGGTCCTCGTCCCAGGTAAAAAGGTCGTAGATCGACGGGACAATGACGAGGACATCCTTGGGCCACACGGTATGGTGGGCAAAGGCTTGACCTCCAAGGTCGGCGGTGGTGGCCTCTTCGGTGCTGACAATCTCCGCCTCCGCACCATCCGCCTCAATTAATGGGAGAAAGTCTGTGAGGCCGGCGACCCTCTCGTCTCCGAAAATCACAAGCTTGACCATGGTGAGGCGTAGAGAATAAAAAAGTTAAAATTTGGCTAAGACAACACTGAGGTACGTCCGCACCAAACAAAAGAATAATCGGCACTGATTAAAATGACGTCAAAACGAGGCTAATTTGGGAAACCCCTTTTTGATCCAAAAGATCCAAATTTTGAAATCGGCTAGCATGATCAATCCATCGCATAAATTTTTACAAAACCTGTGCTAAACTAAAGCTTAGGTCCCCAACCAACATAATCAAGCGCCAGAATTAATTCATATCGGCCCAAAATATCAGGTCGAACAATCAAACTTGAAGGTCTGATCGAAGCAGAAATTTGCCATCCGGGCGCTTCGCGCCTAGGGGATCCAAATCGAGGTCAACCCTTGTAAAGGGAACTCCAGTCAAGCGTCCCGCTAAGTACACGTGTACTAAGTATGGCTGGCGGACGCGTGACAGGAATGGTGGTATTTTCTGGTCCCAACTGCTCGGTATTGCTAAACCTGGTACAGAGACCTTGTATTTATTGTATATAATGTTGTTCTGATTGAAGTTTGATTGAAATTGACACTCAATGTACGATGAAATTTGTTCGTTCAAAATGTCCGAATTCTCCGTATTGATTTCTGTTGTGTTAAACTTGTTCTGAAATTAGATTTGATGTGTACTTGTTACTCTTAAAAGGTTAAGACAACTTTACACTGTATATATGTTGAGTTCTGTTGACTTGCGTTACAAATCATAAATATCAGAAACTGTACATGCATGTACTAAGTTAAAAAAAAAAAAAACTAACTCTGTCACCTTATGCACGGGTGTCGCAATAATGATGTTTTTCATTCTCTGAAACTGACTTTGTCACCATGATTATATCATCATTACTTTATCATACCAATGATCATGTTATCATTCCTTAACACTTACCATGAAACTTTATGAATGGTTTCACAGATTTTGAGTCCCAACATGAGACTACCAGCAACATGTGTTATGTACTAAACAAAATCGATTACATGAATGTATCTTTGTTTATATTTCTAAAAAGTGAACAAAAGAACTTCTGATTATATTGACACTGTGCTGAATGTACCACGAGAGTCAAAGCCACCCCACATTGATTTCTCTATGTCAAAGAATAATAATAATAAATATATCCAGTAATCCAAATTGGGAACACAAGACATTTGATTGAATAAACTTTATTAGGTTTGAGCTATATCGTCCACCTCTTCAAACTCAAACATCTGACCGCCGTCGAATGTACTAATAGCTTAGTACTTTTAATATATTATCATCTTCTGTATGATCAGGCCTAGCAAGTCTACTTCTAGACGGAGATATTTTGCGCTCCCAGCGCCACCTGTTAACCAGTATAAAAGGTGTTGCTAAGGAAAGGAGCGAGTTAGTTAGGAGTTAGAATTCAACCATAGAATAGAAGAACTGCTCGGAGTAATACCTACAGCTCCTGCGCGGTATACTGGAGTTTACTCATACTAACAGCTTCATGCCAAGGAATTGTGATAGAGCTGAGCACTAGGGCGGTCTAGGCTGGGTTGGAACAACTTGGATTTTAAATGTGGTTGGTTGCTGAAAGGAGATGGGAAGGTGGACTGATAGAGACTTATTCACTGTGGCTTTGACTCGGGATGAGATGTTAATTATATAAAGACCTTTCACTTTACCAGCTCCCTCATCGTCCATTTCTTTTGAACTATTGGGGGATGGATGTATTAACTTTTAACGCAGGCTGATTGACTCGATAGCTTGGATAAACAACTCATGGATCGAACAAGTATATACCTCAAGTATTATTAAACTAACAACGACAATAGTTCAGAACGACTATACATTGGATGATAAACAAACAAAATCCTTTCACATGAGTGTTCACGTCTTACATGATGTGGGAACTATAATTATGTATTGGACGGCTGCAGTCGACGAGGAGGAGACTGCGAATGGAGCTAGCTATTGGGCCATTCTCCGGAAATCTCCTCAATTGCAAGAAATGGTATCATTCAAATTCAGAACACCCTACTGGGCTCATATTATGTTCAAATATTATTTCCTTACTATCAATATGTAGCACTCACCTCAGTCTTTCAGAAAATATAGGGTTTGTGCATATTTTATATTCTGATTTTTCCAAAATTGTACCAAAAATAGAAATATTAGCACAGAAATTGCATGGTAAATTATTTCTGAAATGCATATGTTTTTGATTTGAAGACCAACAACTGTAGATAGATCATGGTAACCAGTTTTGAAACTTCAGTTTACATAACTTACATTTAAAGAGCAATCTTTGGACACACTGACTTTATTGTTTCCTTGTAAATAATAAAATAATTCAGCCACTTTAAATGATGTATGACACTATCTTGTAACGTACAGAACCAAGGTTTGAATACAGTATAAAGATGTAAAGAATTGAGCTAGGATTGTCTAAAAGTCTATATGTAAAGATACCATCATATATTACAAGGGGTAGAAACAACTTTTTCCTAAGAGGTATAGCTACATAGATAATAAATGAAATACCCCCAAATCAAAAATGTATGTGAAACGTACAGAACCAAGCTTTGTAACGTACAGAACCATTAAATATGCAAATCTGGCTGTCACTACAATTAAAATAGTACAAACCAGGTAATTATCAATCCTATTGCCATTTCTTATCAACGAGGAACCCTAGAAATAATTATTTTGGCTGTATAATGCCTCAGTGGGCATAAAAGACCTAAAAAAGCTTGGTTATGTATGTTATATACTTGGTTATGTACGTTACCAACGTATTTGCCTGATTTTGCTACTATGAAAAGACTAAAGGTATGTAATATGGGTGCAATTCATTGTTGTTATACTGAAGACACTTGCAACCTATTATGAATGTTTTGAACATGTTCATCATGCCCCTGTGCCTCAGATTATCAAAAAACCTTGGTTATGTATGTTACAAGCTTGGTTCTGTACGTTACATAGGGAAAACAATATATTAACTTGAATAGTCAATTGCATAAAAACTATTAACAATGGTTTTGCCCCCTTCTGGATTTTAAAACTAGACATGTTTCTCTGTAAGAAAAGTGGTACTAAATGATTTTTAGATAACTTTTATTTTTTGACATGGTATTCCATGTAATTGAGGAGATTTCCGGAGAATGACCCCATTATCTATGAAATTAAATACAACTTACGCACCCTATCATTAATGGATACTTAACCCCCTTATAGTTCAATCCCATGAAGTAATCGTAAATATTGGCGCAAAAAATTAACTATGGGTATAATCATGTTACATAATTATAAGGTTGTATTTGTGATTAGTTTAGTTCCTTAGATCACTTCTTAAAATGATGCTTGTCCAAGTTATGATCCATCATCCTATGGATCATGTTCAGCTCTTAATTAATGTAGGTCCAGTTGCCAAGAGTTGACAAAACACTTGCATGATGAGATAATTTTATTATGTCCAAAACATGAGTATGTAGGTCTAGTCACTGACTTCCTGTAAGCATTTCACCAGTCCATAGGCTAAGTCTATAGTCAACTCACTCAACCAAATTGCTCCTAGACCATTTCCATTCTATCCATGATGCTACTGCTTTACCTAGGCTATCGGCCCAATACAGGTCCTTACTCATGAATGACCTGAACAACACTGAACATCAGACATTCAGTCAACACTAGCTAGCTATGGCTTTAATCTCGGTGACTTAGAAGCCCAGAGGTCTGCTGCCTATATTTAGCAACAACCTTAGGTTTGCACGAATGATGTTAAGTGTGGACTGAATCTGCATTGATCAGTACAGGAAATTCATATAGCTTAGCCTACCCTTGCATTCATGTCAATGATATTGCAGCCCTGAAGTGATTTACTTACTGGATCTCATATTTTAGGGTTCCAGATCTATTCATACATATTCTGTGTCCCATTTTGTCATCGATATGGCATAGAGCCCGGCTGATACTAGCTAAATATAGAAATAAACAACTGCCTGAGGAAAATTGCACTTGTGTTGTACTACTTTCATAAGCAAAATTAGTAGGACTTTAGAAATTTTGTTTCGAGGGGTAGCCTGTTCAATTAATTAAGGAGGAGGATATATATTTCTTTATGCTATTGATGTTTTATAATGATTATAATATAATGATTATATTATAATGACATTAATGTAATTAAAAATAAAGACATTAATGTAGTTGAAAACAAAGACATTAATGTAATTAAAGATAAAGACATTGCCTAGTTTATCAAGCCATATTTCAAATATCAGGCGTTTATGACAGGTTTGGCATTGATGCTGAAGGTACAGGTGCAGCAAAAAAGAATTTTGGAATGACTGGGGGTCTGCATTTAGGCTAAGTACCAAATTTCGAAATTGTAATCCTAAAAACATAAGAAATTTACCCAAATTCAATTTGGATATTTCAAGGTGGCTCCCCTTTCAGATTTGATAGTTATGACTCAGAGGTGCCTCAAACCACATTTGGTGCTTTTATCCACTCTGTAACAAATATTTATAGACCCCACTATATAACATTTTATTTAAAAAGTGCAGGATTCTGACAGCCACAGCCTTCTTAAAGTCGTCAACGAATTCACTGGATCAATATTATCTAATGATAATGCTTTTACGAATCCTGACACCCAATTATCTGGTCCCATAACAAGGCTCGCATTACCAATCTTACCCATAGCGCATCGGGTTGCACCTCTTTATAATTAAAGATACAAAGAAAAAGACAAGAATACTTTCTCATGCTACCTGAGAGTCCTGCGTGGGGTACTTTGTAGGAAACCAAATAGGCATACAGGTGTGAGAATAACACCTATGTCGATTGACATACAACTAGTTGACTATTTTCATATACTACTACAATAAAACCTCTAATATAAGCCAGAGACACTATCTAAGAGTCCCTATAATGAATGCCGCGACTTGAATTAGAGGTTTTATGACGGGAGATATTTACCTCCAAATATATGCATTATAGAATGAACATACGGTAAAAAATATATTCTTAATGGACACAATTGTAGATCCATGATCATGGATTAATCATAAATTGCTGTGTGAAAAAAGAATAGAAATGGTATTGATTGTGTTCAGATTAAGATGAACTGATGAATTCCATTGTTTCCCTCAATTTACTGGAAAGCTAAAGTCGCATAGCTGTATACGATTCTTAACTGACTAATTACCGTTAGTATGCCTTGACTTACCCAGAATATAAAGTTGAAGGCGAAGAGGATATATTTGGCGCACTTCCCACACATGCTATTCACCATGGTTGTTGCTTGGCTGTCTTCTTCTCAAATCTAAAAAACAGTCGTCCGGTTTTGTCTAAGAAGTAATGTAGCAAATCAGGATGCACTCATAACCTTTTGGAGATCCTCAAATTACAGTTATGAGAGCCTCACCATGCCTCCCTGTTTAGTCTTGGCGAATAGTCACTGATTCAAACGATCATGTAGTATCTTTTGACACAGATTCCCCATTTCAGAGCCATGTGCAATGCGGCGAGTGTGAGCGATACCAATAGTTAAGACTATATGGTTCAGTCCCATACTTTATAAAGGCGCTGGTCTCACGAGCTGCTCTGAGCTATTTACTTCTCTCCTTCACTGGTACTCGTCGTATGGCTTCAAGACTCCGTCTGATGTGGAAATGAGGCTTACTTCCGTTGTTGATCCCATGCCAGGCGTCCCCCAATGGCTGTGACGAGGATGACGTATGCAAATTACCCTAACCCTTGTCCCTCCCCCTCATGTCTTGTCCGCACCTCTGATCATCCTCACCAGAAAAGTGATGGACCCTACCGGTAAGATACTGTAGGGATTACTGATAGGATTGTGATATTATGGATAGGTTGAAAAAGTAGAAATAGAAAAGGTAGGTATTGGAATCAATATTTATATATAATTGCCTGCACTTAAGCCTATACATACGTACCCATCACGCTTAATGTTTTCTGAAGAAAAATCTAATCAAATTCATATCGGTGGCATAATCTGATGATTATCGATAACAAAACGAATAAGCTTCGTTGGAAAAAAAACTTCAACTAAACCCGTCTCTGTACTGCAATACTCTTATATAAGCGCTTATTGTTGCCATTAGAAAAGTCTTTAATCCTTGTCAAAACACTGTAGATCCAACCGTGTAATCATCATTGAGAGTTGCTCCCCTCCTTGGGAGCCCCACCTGATGACAGGTGAGAGAGACGGGCAGCAGGTCCTACCTGTGTACCTGTCGATACCTGTATACCAGGTAAGCCTCCCCCTAAACCCTCCAGCCGGCCCCATCCCCCACTTACCGCTCAAATCTTCATATACCCCCCAAAAGCCAATGAGATTACATCTGTGGTTCAGTCAGAAAAGTCAGTCCCCACAGACACACACAGGTGAAAAGTGAATCAAATTATTAGAGATAGGTATTTCAAAGGCACATAATGCATCATTCCTCCTCTTGACCCACCGTGCCTTGGCGCTTAGATTGGTCGGTTGCCTTGACAACCATTGTGTTACCTTAGATACAACGGCCGGTGCGCGCCGGTAATTCAATGTGATGACTGCAGGGGGTGCCCTTTTAAATGATCATACATGTATTAGAGGAGGCTGACTGAGATTACATTGACTGTAATGTGATTCTTGAACTAATAATCATTTTTAAAAGTTTAATTAATAGATGTGGATGTACCCGCCTTACCTGCTTAACAATGGTTAGATTTCTAGGACTTGATGTTTAGTTTCAGTTGTTTGACAGATAGGTTAAGTAATAGTTTAAACCAGAACTCTTGAGATATTATACTATTCTCATCACAATCTATGGAACAGCATGTAATATTCTACAACCTAGATGATATAGTTGTAATATAAGTAGCTTTTGGTGGCTATATAAACTACGAATTAGGTTTATGTCTTAAAGGAGAAAGGACTCATGTTAAGTTTGTTATATAGGTATTTAGTGATCTAAAATCATATACATGTTTCTATTTATATCATTGTAACAAGAATTTAACCAATTTAACCTATAGCGGTGGATTCACGTGATTGATAAGCGTTAAAGGTTATTGGACGTAAAAGAAAAGTTTCTCGAAATGTATAATAAGCAAATAAATCTATAGTTTTCAAAAGAAAAAAGGATACCTACTTGATGATAATAATGATAAACATGAAGCACAATTCTTGTTGGAAATGTTAAGTCCCTACTGCCATACAGCTTACATGCTGAATATAGATAATTTTTGCAGGATTTATATTTTTTCTTTGTTACTTGTACAAATGTTATTTAGAAAATAACATATGGGCCTAACGAAGTGGCTGCAATTTATAGACATCGACATCGATATTTTATATTCATTTTGCATGTATTTATCTACTAAATGGTACTGTACAGTACAAGGGTGGAATAGAAGGATTTTCAATAATACAGGTAAGGTCTCCTTCCTCGTCACCTGAGTTAAATCATTACATTCAGATCAATTTCTTAGAGTATGTATAGAACTTCCAGACTACTTCTACAAGATTATATCAGTGTATGTGAAAAATCAGTACTTTACTATGGTATCTAATTGTTTGTGACGAAAAGAGGACACTATCTGTTAAAACAATTGTTTTTTTTTCTAACATTCAATCCACTTCACGTTCAGAATAACAATTATACCTCAAAGTACTCGGTGCACTACATATACAATTCCAATCTATTGTAAGGAATAAAGTATTAGTATCACCAGGGTTTCTTTTTTTTCTTAAAACAGTATGATAACGTGCGACCTTTTCGTGCAAGATAGGTGGATCCTTCACACAAGAAGAGCCATGAATGTTAACTTGGAAAAGGACAGTATGACAGCATACCGATAAGAAGCCTATCATTGGGCCGTCCCCATGTGACCAAAGGGGAGTCATAAAGACCGAGGACGTAGTCCAAGGATTGTATTGCAATATGCTTCTATATTTCAATTCCTATTCAAAATCTGATAATGATGTTAATAATAATGTTAGCAACACTTGAAAAGAGGAGCCGTACGTACATCACTTCACTATCCCCGACCGAACCCCATACGAGCGGCCCGACACGTCGTGTGGGTAATAAAGACCACTTCGACCCACCATAATTATTATACCAACAAATGTAAATTGATACAAGGCCATGGATTTCAAAATCTATTATGTGTTCTTGTGTCCTGTTCACAGTATCCGATGCAATTGTACGCTAGGAATATTATCTTCAAATTGCAGGGAATAAATCATTTGGGTGTATGTTGGATGACAATCAATCGACTTGACATAAATGTGATTTTAAGAAATGGCTATAGCTCCTTAATTTAAAAAAAAGATGTTGTTATACATCATCTGTCATTATTTAGAATTTACACACGTCAAGCCGTCCCTTATCCCTGCGCTGAATATTCGTCCCCCTCCACCTGACAGAACAGGAGGAAAGTAAGAAATGGGGAGGGGCCAGTGTGGGGGTGGAGGGGGGAGCTGGAGGTACTGATAGCCCAATGTCATACCCCAGTGCACAACAAAAGAACAATTCAATTCCGGTATGCCTCTTTTGGTGCCTTCCGTACATTGCATTTATATGGTTCTACCTTTGTATGGTCCAAGGCATAAAAAATTGGGAGTGAAAACATCAACAACCACCCTACTCTTTTTTTTGAGGAACCATGAACAATCTAGTGGTCCATAATCATTGATAGGTCCAGTCTAGCATGTCCAACCCCTCAACAAACTTGCCACATTAACAAGAAACCCATGAAGGTAGATCGTAAACGATCTAGAGTGAAAAAAATGCAAATGCCAGTAGGGGTCGGGCCTACACCTGGCCACAGCCTGCCACTGAACCAGAGACCCACAGAAGTCCTACGTCATCGGGGGCCGGACACGTGGCGGTGGTTGGTTCAAATTACCCCCGCCCCCGACCACTGCCCTGGTCAGCCTCGGGACCCGGTGGGTCAGGGGCCGACAACACACCACTCGTCACACATGTTATACGCACGGACACTCCCAAGCCCCAAGCTGTCAATCACCTTACCCCGCTCCCCCGACCCAACCTACTCTTGCCTCACACCACTAGTCCCACATGGTGGACGGTGCTAGTGGGCACACCCCCACAGATCGGCGCTCAGCCAATGATATCCCACACACCACTCGTCCCACATGGTGGACGCAGGCCCACAGAGTCGCCGCAGTGAACACTCAATGGTTGCCCAAAATAGAATCTGCCGCTGGCCCAACACAATGGACAGCTAACTACTACACAACTTTCCGTTATGAACTCAACCTAACACAAAGGATCGACGTTCGACGCTTATTAGTGGAAAAAATGTTATTCATTTACGTAAATACATCAATACAAATCCATTTTTTTCACTAAAAAAGTGAATACACTAGATTTTCAATAAATATGAGTTTATTTGCTTATGCCTGATACAACAATGAAATTACATGGCTGCATATGGGGTAACTCTCACCTGGCAAATGTATAGCCTTCGTTTACTCACATACAGGTATTGTGTGCTACGGTATTACTCCTAGTTTACTACGCAGTTCTACTATGTTATACTGTCCAGTCACTATAAAATATACATCTTTTTCTCCATGTGTTCATACGTTTTCTCATCTCATGCGAAACTCTCTGCCAGATATGGGCAAAGTTACAGAAATATCCAGGGTTGGTGGATACCGAGGAAAACAATACTAACCAATGGTAATTTAGTCTTGGTGAATAATGTTCAAAGTTACAGACAATTAAGGTAGCATCATATAACTCTTTGAGTGATCTGTCTTGAAGGATACTTGTTTTCTAAAGTTACCCTCAATTATATGAATTACTACAATTTCGTCTAGCGCTTGAACATCAAATTCCACATTCCAAGTCCAAAGGTTCTCTTAACAATAAACTAGAACATATACAACTAACGTTTATCCGCCATCTCGTTTTTTACCTCAATGAAATATGATATAATATACATGCATGAAATGAACACATTCACTTTTACTTGGCAGTCAAAATTGGTCACACTTAACATAGATTCGCTTCCTTCCCAGCTTGTCTTAACTTAAATCACCTTCGTTCCCAAACTTATCGTTGGGTTGCACGCTACATAAGACCTTCAGTGCGCGCCGATATAAGAATTTCTCTTTGATAAATCGCTAAAGTAATTAATCCTGACACAAAGAGTTAAATACCAAGAATACAAGAACGTGCCTAACGCTAAATACAGAGCCAGTCTAGTTATTCTAGGACAAAACTCATGCCCACGCATCAAACAGATATTCCCTTTTTAACTCTTAGAAGATCGACATTCCTTTTAATCTTAGTTATTGTTTTCAATGACTCGCGTTAAAATCTCTTTATTTACTCTGAGCATATAGAGCCTTAAGTTAAGTGTACTCTGTCATGATTTACATACATTCAAATTTTCTAAACATTGCAAAATTACAAATGCCGTTAATCAAGCTACCATCCGAAGAATTACCTCAGTTGATTGTCTTCAGTTTATTCATTATAAATTGTCTTAATGATTAATTTAATATATAAAGTTATGATGGTCCGCATTACATTATCTTCATGGGATTTTCTACCCAAATAACAATGTTTATCTGCTGAGGTAATAAATCCCAAATAATTTCAGGTTTAACTGATATGGTTGTGCCACTTGGTATTGTCAGAAACATGTTAACAAATTTCTGATAGAACTTACACGTTATCAGTTTGATTTCTCTTCTCTCACATTAGAGAAAAATACCAGTGGCTCGCCCTAGTGTCCACAACCGACAACGTCCCGTGGCGCCACCCAGTGGCCAACACGAGTAACAGCTTAGTGGGAACCACCAAACCCCTACTCCTTTCTCGGCCGCCAAACCTTCACCACTCTCTGAGGTTACCAATATCTTCCACTCAGGACCTTCTCATCTGATAAGCTTACAAAAGAAATCTGTGCAGTCTTTCTCCTGTCCCTACTCATAAGCTCTCCAG
The DNA here is from genome assembly GCA_936440205.1 of Lepidonotus clava. Lineage (NCBI taxonomy): Eukaryota > Metazoa > Annelida > Polychaeta > Phyllodocida > Polynoidae > Lepidonotus > Lepidonotus clava. The sequence goes on from OW387141.1 coordinate 39,418,033, forward strand.
CTGTCTGATGATGGCCTCTCGGTCCCGTAATGCCCGCATGGCCGCGTCCTTCTCTTTCTTCGTGGGACTCTTTTTCTTTTGCCGTGAAGCCTGAATTTTCCGGTATGCGTCCATGACCTGATGAAAAATAAAATAAAAAGACGCGTTACTGTAGGTGGCAATTCTTTGAATCTTTGCTTTGTGGATGTTTTTGCTTTGTGAATATTCCGACTAAATAAAGTGTTTTGCAAAAAGAGGAACAACAATACATAGAAGCTATGATTCAAAACATCCTATCAGCATCACCTGCCTTGCCTCACAACCCGACAGCTTAAGTTTCATATGCATGAGAGAACTACCTTAGCACACTTTGGATATTGTTAACTTGATTCATTCCTCAAAAAATATATATATTGGAAGTTTGCACTGAAAAGGCCGCAACAATACAATCTCCTAGCTAATGCTATTGATGCATGTAAAAAATAGTAAAATGATATAAATGTGACGCTATTATTGTTCAAATAACTCCAAAATATGTAAAATGGGAAGAATACTTGAAGAAATTGGACAAAAACAAGAAGCCCATGAAGGTAGATCGTAAACGATCTAGAGTGAAAAAAATGCAAGAACCTCCCAACACCAACCACCGACACCCCCCACCCAATTCACTTACCGTCCGTGCGCTGTGACGGATCACCACTGATCCAGGCCTGAGTGGCATACCCCCCACACTCCCCCTCACCTACCCCACGTGCCCAGACCAACATGGGGCGGACCTATAGCTGAGTGAGGGAGGGTGTGTGTGACTGGCCGGGGGCTGTACACTCATTGGTCAACCTGATTGACAGGGATTTTCCTTAACATACATTTACTAGTACCGGATACTAGTAACAATCCTGACGGGCTAGTGCAATCTGTAAGGAACTAGTCCGGTGGACTAGTGAAAATTGAAATAATTCTTAATGATATATTCATATGGGCTAGTAAAACTTTGATTGGGGCTAGTGCAAAGACGTGACCACTAGCCCGATGGACTAGTAGACAAAATAGTTAAGGAAAACCCCTGATTGACCAATAGGACTCCCTCCTTTACTACCGTCCGTGCGCTCAATCAGTCGTGACCCTGGCAAAGTCGCAGACCGTGGGTTTCTTTGACCTGTGCCAGCGCACGCCGCTATCCCACAATGCATTGCGAAGTAGTACATAAGGTAATTATTATGGGATAGCGGCGCACGCCGGCGCAGGTCAAAGAAACCCACCCAGTGCCTCCCCCCTCTCAACCTGCTGGTCCCTGGGTGGGGTGGGCGTGGGGGGGTGGGGGAAGGCTCTGCGACTTTGCCAGGGTCACGGCGGGGGGGGGGGGGCGGCAGCGCAGCTGTCAACCATGACGACCCGCACGGCCGGCGGTATGCGAGGCGCACGGACGGTGGCATAGGAGGGAATCCTATTGGTCACAGGTTGACCAATGAGTGTCCAGCTGCACTGACCATGCCAGACCAGCAGGGGCAAACCAGGCGTGAAGGTGCGACCATGGTGTAATTGGCTGAACAAAAGAAGGGATTGTGCAGTCAATTGACTTACACAACTTTCCGTTATGCAGTCAAGGGAACACAAAGGATCGACATTCGACCCTTACTAGTGAAAAAAATGGTATCCATTCACGCAAATACACCAATACAAATCCATTTTTTTCACTAAAAAAAGGATTAAAAAACAGAATCTTAAAAAACATCTTGACAATAAAGATGTGTACTCACGTCTGCGTCGGCGGCGGCCATCTTGCGGCGGATGTCCTGCCGGGACATCTCCTCCTTGGCCAGTTTGTACAGACGTTTGGTCATGATGAGATTCTGCTGACTCAGCACCCTCAGCTCCTGCTGCTTCTTACGTAACTCACACAGGATCTCGTCCTCCGGGTTGTCGTCCGACCGGTCGTCCGCGTCCAGGATTCCTGAAACCAAAGTTATGTTTTATTTGTGTATAAGTCAATCCTTTAGTGCTAAATATTAAGGGCTGGATGGATATCTAGCTCATAATTCACTATACCCGCAATTTTCTACATGTTCTTTTCTGTATTTTTTCTTAAGAAAAGGTACACGCAGTCCTATATAATTGACCTCATGGGATGGTGGTCCAATGGGAATATATTTGTACTGCTGGTACTGGTATTCACATTTTAACAGGACATGCCTACGGGAGACCTCGATCATATAACGTGCTTTAGCGAGAGTCAGGTTACAAGTTCATATTACGATAAGATGTACTGAATTCAAGAGCAGTATCATTACTTATCATATGTAGGCAAAAAAGTCCGTCACACGGATCAGTAATTTTTTTTACCTTGGTCTTCGAGTTCTCGCTTTATCCGCCGCTCCAGGTTGGCCGGGTTGCCGATGTTGAAGTGTTTGGCAAGTGACCGAGGAGACATACTAGCTGCCTCAGCTGCATCTGAAGGAAAGGAACACATGTGTATCTGCTATAAACATTTCTGAAATTTGGTATAACTGTCTAAAAATCCAAGATATGGCGTGGTTATAACAGAAATATACGGGATACATGTCATAAAAATATTTCCGGGAAAAATGAAGAAAATCTGTTATTAGAGAAGAAGAATAAATTCATCTGTTAGGCATAGAAAAATGCTTGCGGTTGAGTCATTTTCAACATTTGAACAAATAAACATTTATGCTGATCTATGTAAAGTTAAAAACATAAATACATCGATAGAAAAATAACATTTCTTTCATTTAAAGTAATAAATGCTGCTAATCGACATGGCCTTACCTGCTTCGGACATGGTGGAGTCGTCGAGTGGGGTCATGATGTTCTCCTCTATGAGAGCCGACACCAGGCGCTGGGTGAGGGGGCCGAACGGGGACGAGTCGTCATCGCGGGCCATTAACCTACAGAGAATTAGAAGAACGTCCATTTAAACGTATGCATATAACTTACTATTCAAGAGATCCTAAATGGAGCATTCTCATGGTAATAAACAAATTTCTAGCATAAGGATAACCAATGAATATTATGTTCACAACTTAGATAATATTGTATAATTTCCACCATTACCAGGACCAAGATGAATTATTTGGTTGGATGTTTGTTTTATAATTCGATGTACACAGTTTTGATATCTGTTTACTCATATGTTAGAAAACAATAGTCCAGATCAGAAATGGTCAACTTACTTTTCTTCAGCCCGCTTCAACAATGCATTATTTTCATTTGTATTTGAACTCGAGTTGTTGTTGGAGGCCGACCGACGCTTGTCGTTTATTTTGCTTCCTGAAAATCGGAATTTTCACAAATGAGACATACTGGTTGTAAAGTTATCACGCAAACATGTTCATGCTATGAGACGTTAGGAAAACAAGGAGATTATATATATAACAATTGAAATTCCGACCTTGAAGCTTTAAACTTTAGAAAGGACTCTATATAACTGAACTGCTTAATATATACTGAACCAGAACTGAAGGAGCCTGTGCAACGTGTATAATCTCATACAACTACAGAGGTGTATCATTAATCGATCCATTCACTGTCCACTCCGACTTACCTTCTCTCTGTTCCTCGTTGAGGTCCTCCTGTGCCCACTTCTGGGAGTAGTGCTTCCCCAGACAAGGCACTTTGTGGTACTCGGCGTCGTCCTCGTGGGACCGCATGATCTCCTCCAGCACCTAACGTAAACGGGTCTTTTCATTAACTTTTATATCACTCTGAGTATCATGACATATGAACTATGAGGTATTTTCTTTTCGCCCTATCAAAACACATCATATACATTTCCCATCCTACAATTAATGAACAAAGTTGCCGATAAAACCATCTTCATCTTTAGTACAAGTAAACGAGTAGAATCCCTTGTTTCCACGTGAAGAAGCAGTGATAGATTTACAAACCTGAAGATCCTCCTTGTTGATTTCAGTGCAGTAGGGTTCAACCATGGCCCAGAACTTGTTGGGGATATCATTTTTCGGCATCGGGGGTACAGGAGGCTTAGGGGACTCTGTCATTTCTACATCTGGTACTTTGGCCGACTACAAGGGAAAAGAGAGAGATTACAATTTGAACATCAAGCTTATCTGAACGTGCAAAAATGAGAAATTGAGGATCATGAAAATAAATTGACTGAAATAATAAAAGAGATGTATTACCGTTTTTACCTTGCCCTTCGTGGGTCGGCCCGGCGTTGAGTTGATTGTGGAAGCATTGCCTTTGGAATCTTTAAACTTTTTGTTTGGCTTGTCGTCCCCACCTCCTCCTTTTCCGACCCGTTTTCCCTCCGGTTGCTAAAATGAAAGAGTTACATTTCTATACCACTTCATACATTTTTAACTGATATAAATGTTCTATCGTGATCTATATCGTTTTCTTTGAGGTGAATTCACAACTTATCTGGATCTTGTTTAATGATGTATTGGGAAAGGTATTCTCTTGTTACAGAGTTACAAAAAGTCACACCTCAAATTACAAATGTCCTTAGCGCTTGCACTTTTGGAAAACGAAAATCTATACAGCACACAATAATACTTACGCTCTTGCCAGCTTTGGTAGTTTTTGTTTCTGTGACTTTTCCTTTGGTGTCCTGCCAACTAGACAATATCTTGTTCTCTGCCTGTAACTGTCTCATGCGCTTTGCGACTGATGCCAACAATGTTTCCAGTTCGGTTTGAAGTGTATCAATTTCTTCGATGCCTATCCCATCCTCGTCTGTTCTCTGAAGTACTGCAAATTAAATAGGGTAGGTATTTGAAATCACGGATCCAATTGTATGGAATTAACAATAGGCTAAAGCGACCTAAGAATAGAAAGAAACTATAAGAAATTGCGATCAATGTTTTTTTTTATTCAGTGACCTCTGAGGAAACCACTTTCTTTTGGTAGACTAGAATCCCGAAGAGGGGATCTCAGATGCGAAGCAAGTGCACCATGGAATAAAGAATGTGACAAAAATGATGATTTATGGAAGCTCCATTACTGCTATTCCCTTTTATTGTTTTGCCCTATGTTGGGTCAAAAGGGACGAGCTAAAAACTTAGGCATTTACTATTTATCGATGGTTTTGGGATTATTTTGTGCAGGTTGCCCGCGCTGGTATAAATCATGCTGGTTATATAATGAAAATGATTGCCAGGAACTAGCAAAGAAAAAATAGTGTTATACAGAAGGTCGGCCCCCCAATGATAAGCCACTAGCCTAGGTTAGAGTTGAGTAACAAAAGCGTGGTAGACTAAACCTGCTGTATATCTGGGACATAAGCGCGGATGGTCAACTGGTTTCATGTCAGGAAACTGTAGAGGACAATCTTTTTCATCTGCGGATGATGCTTGTGCAGCTTGGGCCTTGGACATGTTGCCCCTCTCTCCTTTACCTTTTCCCTTCATGGTGCTTGCTTGGAAAGACTGAATCATAAAAAGTAAAATGGATGACATTGACAGTGCTTTTTAAATAAAGCCTGACATAAATCTATCATAAGTTCAAGTGTAATTGTTGAAATTATATGATTTACCTATCATAATGTGTAGATCTACCAGAAAATGTATCACTATGCAAAAACATGTAGATAAAGATCGGAATCTAGTTAGATCCTAGATGAAGAACTAATAAATCAATGGTTCCTCCCATTTCCCTCCTACTCCTAAATCAAACGTAAATGTGCTACGTTTTTAAAAAATACAATGAACTTGAAAACTTCTAATTCAAAAGTATTGAGGGAGTCTAAATCACCTCTGTTCAGGTAAAACTTAAGTTAAAGGAAACAAAATAATAACAATGATTTCAAATCCAGTAGACAAATCTAAAAATTAGATCTAAAAGTCTTTGTTCTGGAAAAATAAGACGTAAATACACTTGGAATTCTTATTTGCTTATTCAGACGCCTACTGGGAATTTATTCAAAATTTTCTTTGTCAAAAAAATTACTTGTTTTCGGGTCTAAACAGCTTGTCTTGACTCTATAGCAGACTAAGCTTTAACGCCAACAGTCAAACTCAGATCCCAAACAAGGCTTGAGAATCCAAGCCTTTCTCGCAACTAAAGCGGCCCGCAGGTCCGCGAACCCGGCAAGGTGTACACAGGTTTTCACATAAAACTCTTGTGAACACACCCAAACCTTTGCAAAATCCGAATATATAAAGTATTCATCTACTGTTTTCGTTAATAAACACTTACCTAGGGCGACTGAGTTTTCAGGAATATCACAATAAATGGAATATCTAATTGCTTGCTTTCTCCGCTCAGGAGGACGCCATCTTTGTTTGGTATTCTGAGATTAGCCAATGAAAATCATTGTTACAATGCAAAGCAAAATCAACCAATGAAAACTGTTGACACAACGCACCGAATTGCGGTCAACTTAGCTGATTCCTGCAAGTATCGTGTCTAAGACTTTTGAGTTCGCTGATAACCAGCGTATGCGGTCAACAACATGGCTCGCTCCGCTGTACAACGAGTGGCTTATTTTGCCCTTTATTCCAGAATTCTCGTGTTTGTTATGCAGGTAAGCTTTTCTAGTAGTTCAGATAGATTCCTGGTGAAGTAAAGTTCATAGAAATACTTAATTAATGTGCCCCATCGCTACAAAAGGGATGCGTATCGGCGAGTGTTCAGAAGCCCGGCTGGACAGACACTCGACTCGACTCACGACTGGCGTAGACACCTTGTCAAGTCTCAAGAGTAGACGTCTGTCAGCCGGCATCGAAAGGTAGACAGACGATTGGTACCTCAGAGGTCCGCCGGAACCTCATAATAAATATTGATACTTCTATATTGACGAGTGTGTCAATGATAACTAGTCAGGCACAAGTATTTTATTAAAGAAATGGGAGTAGAATCTAACAAAGAGGGCACAAGTTTTCAAAATATGAGCATCCTCCCATGTAACATTGCTAATGAATATAATAATTAAAGGGAACAAAGGGGAAAAAATATAAAATATGTTCAGATGATAAATGGCCACAAATGACACTCAAAATATGTTTAGAAAATTCAAAAAGTCATCAATCATGTACTCCCCCACCAGCTAACTTATGTGATTGATAGGTACAAACTTACTACAAATCTTTGGAAAGTAGAACTCAAAATAAAACTAAAAACAAAACCAGCCCTTTCTTGCCCTGCAGACCGAATGGTAGACGATGCGCCCCACGGACGATATGCCTTCAGGACGATGCGCCCTGTTCACAGTTTGGCGTTCACGCGAATAGGTCCCGTCAATCTTATAGGCCAATTCCCGGCCTCATACTCAATAACTTTGGTTCTACATTTGGCAAAGAAATAATTTTAAAACTTCGTATTAATGTTTCATCCTTATCTATATACTGTCGAGAGTATTAACATGTAGTTAAATTTCATCTACCATCTTACATGTAGCGGTAAAACTGAATTTAATTAGCTTGTAAATTAATCAATGAGGCAGATCGTCCGCGAAAATAGGGCACATCGTCCAGGGCGGATGTGGAATGAGGCGGATCGTCCATATACCCTGCAGACCTATAGGAATAACGGAGAACTCGGTACGCAGGAGAACTCGACCCGCTGGTCCTTGTACTTGTAGAATCTAATCCTCGAAATGAAGATCCCTGATAAAAACAAATTGAATTCTTGGCCCCTGTTATAATGAAGTTATAATCTCAAGACACTTTTAGACTCTGACTCAACTGTCTGAGCGAAAAAAAATTGAGTTGAATCAGACTCAGAGAGATGGAAAAAGAGTTAAGAATATAAGAAGACTTATTTTCAAAGCTGGGGTAAAGTACTACTGCCCTAGCTTTGAACCAACGTAAAGTGTTGAACTTGATGTCATATGAATCAAACCAATTCAACTTGGATATGAAACTGCTTCCCTAAGGATGGGAATTTAGAGATAGGGGTACACCTCCAATGAAGGATCCAATGAAGGATTTTTGGAGATGGGAGACATAGAATGGGTACCTTTGGCCAAGGATCAATAGGGTCTCAGGTGGTCCTTTAATGAATACCACTTTTTTTCAGGATCGACTTAAGGGTGATTTTAGACAGCATTTATGAATATTTCAAGTTACAGTTGCATTGTAGTCTCTGAAGTTAAAATCAATTGAACGCTATAGTGATATGCACAGGTATGAAATGATGTAGATATCCGGTTTATCAAACAATCTGTTATTCTTTAAAGAGATTTATTTCATATATATTAGACGTACCTCTCTGAATCCTCAGATTGTTTTTTTGTATAAATTTATAAAAAAAAACACATTACTTTTGACAACACATTTAAATCGGTTAAATGATGTCTTTTTCAGATATTCTTTAACTATCTCATGCCGGATCATGACGCTGATGATGTCTTCAATCCTCCCAACGTGCACCGCGTGGGACGTCTAGACTGGTGGATGCAGATAATATTCGACGGCTTCAAACGCTGGGACTCGCTCTACTTCCTTCACATAGCCGAGTATGGCTACACCTATGAGAACACGCTTGCTTTTTGCCCTTTCTTCCCAATGATGGTAAGGCTGGTCGCCAACACCCTCTTCCTCCCACTCCACTACGTCCTAAATTATTCAACAATTTTACTAATTACATCAGTGTTTCTCAATATTTATTTCTTCGTTAAGTCAGCCAAAGCGTTGTATCTCCTGAGCGAAAAAGTCTTGGGGGATGAAACTCTAGCACTGAAGACAGCGCAGTTGTACTGCATTAACCCGGCGAGTATTTTCTTCTCCGCTGCTTATTCCGAGGCATCGTTTGCGTTCCTGACATTCAGTGGCCTACTTGAGTATGAACGTGGGAATCTCACCAAGGCGTCGTTGTGCTTCGGAGTCAGTGGCTTGGCCAGATCCAATGGTATCGTGAACGTAGGTTTCATTCTCTACCGCAAGTTCGTGGATTTCCTGCAGCAAGTAGCCAGGCCAAAATGGAAAGAATTTACCGACATGAAGACCACAGTCATTGCCATCTCTTCAACATGTGTTCTCACGATAATCCCGACTATATTCTACATTATCCTATGCCTCACCCCTTTTGCAATCTACCAAGGGTACGCCTACACAATATTCTGCAACCGTGAAGCTTCATACAGGGACTTGCCTAACCACATATTGAACTATGGCAACAATCAAAAGTACAAAATGCCGCACGGGGGACTGTCCCCGTGGTGCCGGAACACCCTGCCCTTATCCTACTCCTACGTCCAGGCCAAACACTGGAACAACGGCTTCCTGCAGTACTACGAGTACAAACAGATCCCTAACTTCGTGCTGGCCGCGCCCATGATCCTGCTGTGCCTGACGGCCATCGTGTGTTACTGTAAGCAGAACGTGCGGCAGGTGCTGTCGGGGCTCGGGCAGCACGAGTTCTACAAGAAGTACGACGAGGAGAAGACGGAGCGCCTGACGGAGGACTGCGGCTTCTACAGCCCGCGGGTCTTCGTCTACATCGTCCACGTGCTGGGACTGCTCACGGTCGCCGTCTTATTTATGCATATTCAGGTAAGTCGCCGGAGAAATCATTAAAAAGATTATTAATTTCAATATCAGAATGATGTTGCTTAATTTTTATGGTATGTGAAAATATAATGTCTTATCGGAACCGAAGCATACACGGGGTAAACACTTAGGAAATAACAAAAAAAAGGTCAACTTTGTTGTGTACACTACACACATCTCATCATCTCATTATTCGTCAGAAAGAATAACCGTAATCCTAGGTATAGTGGCAATTTTTTAAAAACGTCACAATTAGTCCTTATGAATGGGCAAAATAAATGCTATTCTTGAACTAGTTCAGATGAATATTACCCTCGTTAACTTTAGACTGCTTTCCCCTCCTCCCAGGTTGTGACTCGCTTCATCGCCTGTGCCTCTCCCGTGGTCTACTGGTTCGTGGCCACCTCCACCACCCCGCCCGACCAGCTGCGGCCCAAGACCAACCCGTACGACGTCTTCAAGAAGGTGGCCTCCCCACCCCCGGCCGCCAACGGCGACACGCACGTGGCCCGCTCAGCTCTCGACATGGACATTGTCGACTGGGACAAGACCAACGTGGCCAGCAAGGCCGTATTCATCTACTTCCATCTCTACTTCTTTGTAGGCGTGGCAGCCTTCTCAAACTTTTTGCCTTGGACTTAAGGAATTTCTACTACAATTTTTGTCGTGATTGTTTTTGAATTTTTGTTATCGGGTCAGTAGGGCATTTTTGCTTAGCTTATATGCTATCACTTGATGTACTGATAAGCTGAAATGATGTTGTATTGCTTGTTTTCATTATTGGTCACAGTTTTCGTCATTGCATTTCATTTTCATCGTTATTCATAATATTTATTTGCCGTTATCAATTACGGAAGTTGAATCAAAAGGTGAGGTTAACAGGACATGGGAATTATGATGTAAAAAAAAAACTGGTTGAAATTACAGTATTAATATCCATACAGTTCTCTTAAGGAATGTAACTGCTTGATGTTTCAAATACTTTGAATAAGCTTGATAGGAGAATGATCATAACGGTTTATACTCATGTAATTGGGCTCGAAAATTAATGTGTCGCAAATACTAAGGCTCATCCTAAGTTATTGCCCGAGTTGATAATATTGGTCCCTTCACTTCCTTTAAAAATGACTTTGCCTAGATTTCTTCATAGACCGATAGGCATATTTTTAGAGGGGTTTAGCAATCTCAGCGCATCTCTAAACCTTCGAGCCGTGCGACGGAGTAGTTTTGCATTATCCCAAAAATACATTCCCTATTAGTGCACCAACAGCAAAGCTAACGTACCTGTTTATGAGGTTAAATTATTAAGCATAGGTGAGCTAGGGGATGTGTCGAGGTTTCTAAATCTCCCCAGTGGCCCTTTGCACAATGGGTTCGTAACAACGAAAATAATTTTTTTGAAAAAAAATAATATTTTCGTAACAAGGATGGTTTATACACATTGTTTTTCTATATTTAGAATGCAGCCAGAGAGCTGTAACTTTTACTGATTTGTCCTTAATTTTTTTCCTTTTTACATCAATTTAGAGAATTCAATTTCATTCATTAGAACCAGAGATTTTACTATGTTTGTAAAATCGTAACAAAGATATCTTTAACAAAGATATCTTTGTTTGATCCTAACAACGAAATTCTATTGTGCAACGGGCCACTGATGAGTTGCTGGTAACTGTTTTCTTTGAGTAAGGTTCATTTTATCAAAGATTGCGTCTTAGAATAAACCTAGATGTATATTGATTATAGTTCTATGCTCCTCTGTACATTAGGAAAACGAAAGGCGCACAATTAAGCTACCTGTTGGTAGAAGTGCAAAATATATTCAAACTTCCACTGCTTATACACTTACGTGAACAATTGCATCATGTCTCACTGCATTTAAATTGCCGTAGGTAATTATTCTACTCCTATCTAGTTATATGTATTGTTGGAATTTTACGCCTAAAGCAGTCTTTTCATGTTTTACAAAAACAATTTCGATTAAAATTTTGATGATCGATCGACAATGTTTCCAAGGAGGTAACTGTTATGCCTGCGGAATACGAGTAGTTTGCATGATATACCTGATACTTTTATAGTCTCACCGCAGAAGTTCCTGTCCTACCGATGATATTCTATCTTTATTATCTGCCTGTATCAAAATCCTTTTTACAGTGAAAGTGCACAACTCTTGTATTGTAGAATATTACATACAACAAAAGAAACAGTTATCTTTTACATCTGACTGCACTTTTCACCTTTAAGATAGTAAGAGAAACATTCATTTCAAAGGACGTGGGTTTCTGAAGGAGACTTTACGAAGGTTTATATCTTTACTGAGGGCAAAAGATGATGTTGAATGTAGTTTTGTGATAAATGATACAATTTACAGCTGTAAATAAAGTGATAGATAAAAGAAATCATTGCGCGCTACTTTGTTCATACCGAAATACTCACCTTTATGTTCAGTCTTTAGCGATTATTAAGTTCTGGTACAGCTATGGAAGGAATACGAAAAAGAGTTTGGCTTTGGCAGCTTTATTCTGGTTGTCTACCTTCGGATACAAAGTTCTAAGTACACCGTATGGAGCTTTGTGACCATGCCACCAGGTGACACCACTTGCATATACATATATACATCAGGTCAAAGGTCAAACACGCTCATTGGGAACAAGCCTTCCTCGGTTCAAAGATAGGGGGGAATATACTGTAGACCGTGAACCTTTTGCAGAAGAATAATCTTTCATGAAGCTGAAATCAATTTAACATACAAGGAGAATTTACCATGCACCTGAAACGTGGATACTGTTCACGTAAAATTGATTCAAAAAAGGAATATATTTCAATAATTGAAAAGTTGTTTTTATATAATATGATACGTATAACATGGTCTCTAAATTTTAAAGACTACTCGAGATACCAATTGGTAAAGTAAGTATCACACAAACACTTTAACTAGTTTTTTCTGAAAATGCTGAAGCTGATCAACTAAATAGTGCAAGATGCTCAGGGTATACAGTATGAGGAAATATAGTATTTATACATGTGCATTTTTGGACACAGCATCGCCGATGTTCTATTCACAATGAGACGTATGTTGAAACACCATACACCAAATAATAGTATACCGAACAAACCAAGAAAAAGAATGGCTGTATACTTATTTTTTTTGGAAGTTTAACACCATGCATTAAAAACCATACTTGAGCGAGCTTCCGATGAAGAAAACACATTGTAAATGGTTTCATGGCCCATTGCTGTATTATCTCTTCTTGTCTGCTTGAAATATTTTCGGGCTCACAGCAGTCAACACAGAAAAAATATATACAGGTGTTAACAAGCTTGCTTGCATTTAAATTTCTTCAAGACAGTACTTAGGTCAGTGGAAGCCCATACAACACTGCGGACAAAGAAGGTTACTGAAAATAGGGATTACTCCTCTCACACGGGACAGCAAAGCAAATCCAGTTTAAAGGTCTATATTTGCTCTACAGTTATCCTTACTGGTATGTCTACAGCCATCAAGAGTTTGCAATAGTTTGGGTACAAAAATGTCCATGCTTTCAGGTATCGTAACTCCATATACCTGGACGGAAAGCACGACCTTGACCTGACCTTGACCTGACCTTTGGCTTGCCTGTGGTGCCCCCTGGTTGTCCACGTACACCCCTGGACCATGGTCACCACGGATACCTCATTCCCATTTTATCTTTTTTTTTTTCAGAAGTGAGAAATTAACGGTTGAGTTATACAAAGAAACCACACGTTCTGTTTACTAGATATCGTTAACTGTGAATCCTACTGGTCCCAGTCACGGCAACTAAGAACCTCCATTTGTGTGAGTTTTGTTTGTGTGCAATGGTAATCAAAGTAATAATAATATGACTACTGATCAGTACTGGGACCTTCTATTGTCTTCAGCACACCACCTAGAGCACTCTTCTCTCTACAAAATCCAATGTAGTCAAATCAAGATGCTTTGTATATCTGTATAATAATAATCCGACAATATAATGTACATCGTGGCGCGCATTCCCCGTTATGTTTACACAATGGTCATATGTATAGATATATATAGATTTATTTATTCATATTTATATCATCGGTATAAACAACAGTAATATATATATAGATTTTCGTACATTATGATGAGGGAGCAGGTGAGCTCTCAACTCGGTCCACTACAGCCACCCAAGCCCCATCACTTGTTATGGTTGGCTTTTTTCCTCTTCCTTTCTCACATATACATTATGGGCCTAGTCTACAGATGACAATACAAAGGGAACAGGGTCCTATAGGGCAGAGGGAGAAGGGGGGACAGGAGAGATTAAGACATTAGAGCAGCACGAAACTGTTATCATCAGGACACTGTACAGTTTGAATCAAGAACAGGCTTTCTCTTAATTAAAAAAATACTAATAATACATCTCAATTATTAGCATGGCTTACATGGTGTTTTGACAAAATGACATGGACATTTTTTTCACATTAACAAAAAGGGACACAAACGGGCAAGGTCCCCCTCCCAGAAAAGTTCGTGAAAAATGTTTGTGGTGTGATCGACTGACGATAGGTGTGCTAAACTACTCGCAAGCCTAGATCTCCCCCAATCTTATAGAACACTGATATGTAATATAAAGAATGTTCTGGTACACGGCCGCCGTTTGCAACAAGGAGTTCAGTCTTTACCGGGTGGCTCTTAATACATGATAATGGATGGTCGTGATAGTGTATGAGGACATAGTCACACTATGAACAAAAATGCATTAGCGCTATACCAGTACGCTTGTCTCTGTAGCATGCAGTAATAGGCTGAAAAATCACCGTTACATCGTTAATTAATGAGGGAGGGAACTACTTCTTCGAACAGGGGATTATGTTACCTGAAATTCTAGCCGCCCTTTTACGTTTATGTACCTTAAATATGTCATCATACAATAAAGAATTTCATTTCAATTAATTTGCACTTCTGAAAAGTCGATGTGTAACTCTGCATGTTGTAAATAACAGTTTAATAGTAAATGTTTTAAATAGAAACTCTCAAAGCTTTCTCAAAATTGAACATGTGCAATAGGGCAAATATATTAACATGGTCTTTTTGGTACTTCATCTGTGCCACAGGGAGCCTCTATAGTAAGTTGATTCGCGTGAACTTTAGTCTAGCCTCACAACTATATATACATGATAAACACGTAGTCGTATCACCTAAAATGCTTTTAGGGGGCGAGATCTCTCTTTATGAGGTGATGAATGATGTGTGGATACAACTGCGAAAAGAAAGTGGTTTGTTTTTGTTTTATGAAGTCGCACTTGGCGTTGTATTATTCAGATGTGAAACCATGGCGCAACCCTTCAGGGCCCTGGTTCAGGGAATCATGTGCGTATACATAGAAACATAGAGTAAGGAATGAGTTTTACATACTTTCACCATGCACTGGTTTAACCATACACGGTCCTGACTAAGCCATACCAACATGGTGCTACGAAATCTTACACTATAGCCTCTCCTTAAGTATATTTGAGGAGAGGTACCTATACTTTCTTCACTGGCGATGTGAATGGACTGTACATGTATTCGGAGCTGGGACAGGAAATACGAGACAAACAAAACTGGAATGTTTTTATAAAAAGGCCACACAAACATATATTAGGTGCCATACCACTTGGGAACAAATTATTCATCTCATCGGACATTTCCATATTTTATCATTATAATTTACCTTAATTGCTAGAATGAACATCATTCGAATATAAATAGTATTTAGGGGATAAATAACTGTTTTTATTTTGACCTAGGAATGCCAAAATTGTGCCAATGAATTAAGTTCGGTGCATTGAAAAACTTCACATTGGAGAACACATAACGCACCCCACAAAACCCATCCTTTTCTACAAGAATTTCCGATACACAAAGATAAATGGAACAGAATTTAGACTGAATTCACATTTTTGCAATATATATTACATCAATTTTGAGATCAAACATGTGAAAGGTTCTCCGTTACACATGCGTTTCGTGTCTTTATTATAGATACTCAAAAGTAAAAGTTTCCCCTAGTCACCTTTCAAATAGCTCTAATGTACTTCATCGTTTGAGATTAGTCTAGATGCCCATATTTTAGCACCTAGAGGCAAGGTTTACAATACACACTACCAAGAAAATGGGACACTGCGAAGCCCGCTGCATATCATTACTTCTGACTAGTATTCTTCAACTCAAAAAACACAAAAATCAATACTTATATAACATTGATGTATAAATAAAATGTATAAAAACATAACACAACTGAAGTACATTGAATAAATATGTATATTGTGTGATGTCCTGCATCTTTCACCATCATAATTGGTATTATGTTTGTAAAAGCGTATTTCCATTTGCAGACGAATACTTATTATGTGAGGATAATTTTTTTCTGAAATTTTTCACTGGAAGTGGATAACAAATCGTATCATACATCATTATGAACTCCTTAACATCATGTTATGATATCAATGCCTGGTTTCTGGGGCATTCTCCTGAGGATTATTATCATTATAGGGTAACTGCTATATCTGTTTAAAGAAACTCTGCGGAAAATGTTTCTTCTACCCTATGAGTATCTCTTTTAAGCTTGATAGTAGCGTTTCAGTAAATCACTAGAACAATTAGCAACAATCTTCAGAAATTGATCGTTGGGATTTGATAATTTTTACCATTTTCAACTTTTCCGTTCCATCTTTTCTGTATTAAGCATTCTTCATTTATCTCTCAAAGTTTTGTAAAAAAAATCTTAGAAATATTTACCGGAGAATTGCGGGGTATACGGGAGAAAATATGTGAACTTAAATATTACTGCAAAAGGAAATACACTCTTTATAGATGTTTCTTAAATGTTTGGCTGACATGCAACCAAGGAGGGACACAGAACGCAATGGACAAGTAATGAACATCTAAGCTAACCCACTCGCATGCTACATTACAAATAACTTCTTTATATGAGTAAGTTGGACAGCGCCCTTCAGTTTTCTGACTAGAATGATCACATCATCCAATATATGAAAATTGAAAAAAAGGGGTAAAATAGCCGTTGACCAATACTATATACAGAAATCATAATCTCATTTGTTTTACTTCTTTTTGGTCAAATGAGTTTTTAATACTTTGGTTGAAAGCACATTTACAAAACATAGTTATACTGACTTTACCAATACACGTTTTAGTGAGAGAGCGCAGAAAATATTTTACATGGAAATTTAGCAGTGCTTTACTGTACAAAGTCTTAACTGAGAAGAGTACCACTTTTCATATAGGTTGGTTAATTTAATATTTCATGTGAACATGGAATTTGTATCTTCTTTGTATGGATGTATTTGTTCCCAGCTTATTTGTGAGAAAAGTGGTTAAGTTTACTGAAGGTGGTGTAAGTTGTGAGAGTTTGTTAACTGTTTGTGTGTTGGTACGTCAGTGAAGGGTGGGCACGGGATGTTACCAGAAGACACGATAAGAACATGGAGAGTTCTTGACAGGGGTGCGGGTACAGGGACACCCCAGTTTGTAAATATACACCCACATACACAACTAGCAACCCTAAATGCCTGATTCTGCTGTTGCTGCTGTTACTATAGTTACTGGGGCTCCTGGTACAGAAAAGGGTACCTCGAGATGTGAAATACACACACAGGAACACAGGCTGTCATGGTGACGTCACAGATCCCTAAAGGACTCACCGTATTAACCATCACAATGTCCCCCCACTGTGGTGTGGCCATTGGCAACCACCTTATCGTCCAATGGTAAGTGCGCGCTGGGCGCCACGTGAGGGGCGAAGACTAGAACAGTACTCAGACGCTGAATCAATCCACAGCGAACCTAGCGAGAAAACGATTGGCAAATCAAGAACGAAGTTTGGTGAGAACTCAGTTCGGGCCGTGATACACTCACTCCTCTTTAGTAGTAGTAATCAAAAAATCATGATCGGGCTACCATGTGATTCCTATACAATGGCTATCATATTATAGTACATACGTGTATATCAGTCTAGAGTCTGTTTTTCTAGAAAACAGAAAAAACCGATACGACGTATTATGATGGGAGAAATGAACCTTGCATAACCAGTCAAACCGCTGCCTCCACAACCAAATAAACGTCAGATAAGGGAACCCAAGCTGGTCTAGACCTCTGATTCTGTACATGTGGGCGGCGCCGGTATCGCTCCATGGCCTGGGACTGCCGCCTTAACCTGGGGTCTTGCCTACTGGAACGACTGCGCGATGTATCCTTCGGGTGTCGTGGTGGACCACCGCCTTCTGTCTGCTGCGTCGTCTCCTTGGCAATTTCTTGGGCGCCCCTCCAGGCAGTAGGAGCAAGATGGCCGCTCCTTAACATTACCCAGGAGGAACAATTCTGATATTTCTTTTCGCTTTTGTTACTTTGTTTTAAAAGCAGGCAGCCTTTCTTATCACAACCATCTTCTCACACGTAATCCAAGCCATGCACACCACCTGATCAAAAGACCGGCCGGAGCGCTTTTTCTGCCAAAAATCACGATGTGAGAACGCGCTATAGCAAGATCAAGGCCATTTCCATGGTAACCATGATAGCCATTGGGAGTCTAGTCAGACCCTATCTGGTTGGTCTGCTGAGCTGGTGCTGTCTATGGAGGAACTCGTCTTTCCGTTGGCCATCACCTGTGTCGGGTCACCTCTCCGCGACCGCTGGGACGCCCTCCGCTCGGTTCGGTCAAAGACCTGCAAGGTCAGAGTCTAGAGGTCAGTGTAGTATGGAACGCTGCCAGTGGCCGAAGGGGGCCAACAATCGGCAGCAGTGGTAGGGGTCATCAGGGCATTAAAGTCTTTCAGGGGAAAGGAATTTTAATGTTATTTAATTATAGTTATAAAGCAAAATACAATTTATGTCAGATAAAAATCCTGAAGTGATTGAATCTGATATAAATTGTACTTATACATCTAAATTAATGAAAGTTTGTTCTTACATTACATTTACAATATATGAATCGATAAACGTCAATGATGGGATAGAAAATATTAGGACATGTAATTCAAATTAGAAACTAGCAACAAATTAATATCTTGTCGACAAAACATTCCTTTGTGATTAATTGTAGGAGAAAATGATGATAAGATTAAGAGGACCGAAGAAAAAAATAGAAATACAATGGAATCGATATTTCTGAACAGACAAAATGCATGCATGATTTTGTTTTTCAGCTTTCGAGAAATTGATGGATTTTGGGTACATTTATATCTCTATGAATTCTCAAATAGACTTTGTCCACGCTTTCACGTAAGCAAAAAAGAAGATAAATCAATGAATTTAGAACTAGGATTCAGCATAAATTTTAAGCTAGCATTAATTTAGATAACCTGGGACTAGCATTTTAGAACCTTTAGAATCTAATCAAATATCAAATTAAAACAAATCTTAAAAGTTAAGTTTCCAGATGGATAGGCGTCTCCACATACGGGGGTTGATCGTTTAAAGATGGGTCTCAAAGTGTCAGGTCGAAAAAAAACAGTTTTTCTGTCTGTATCTCACTTTCAAAAAGATTCTACATCGCCTAGGCAATGAAACAACATTAAATTAAGATTTTTAAATCTTATTGAATAAAAGGAAAATTTTATCCTAATATCATATAATTCCCCGCAATATAATATAATGGTCTTCAAAAGCTTGCTGATATTTTTCACAGACTAGACTATACATTAAATATATACTGGTTTAATTGGAATTCAGTTACTCAATAATCAGACAACTAAGCACAGACAAGTAAGCCATCAAGTCAAAATTTAGTTAATCATATTTAAACAATTATAGCATATGAAATGAATAATAAAAAAAAAAGGGAAAAAAAATCTAATACACATTATTTCTTATAGGTTTTCCATGCTTGGTTTGAATATGCGTCACCACCATACCACATGACAAGAAGCACACAGGTTGCCACTTGACGACAAACGCGTGAACTAGGTCTCCTCCTGATCGTGGGAAAACGGAACACAGGTCAAGTAAGTGCTGCCAGCAGTCGACCAAAATAAACCCTGTGCACGGATACTCCAAACCAAGTTTCTGGGATATCTTGATAACCATCCAACACTTCATCAGGTAACACAAATAAAATCTTCAGTACATCCATTAGTATGTTTGGGGAATATTTGTACATTGAAATAAATTTCACATGAAACCGTCAGTTGTCTTGTAGCTGTTCAAAACAGAAATTGGGGTCTAGGGATTAATCATATTGAAAATTATGCATTCAATGAGGAAAGAATGTGCGAAAAACCAAACGCTTATCATTCTTATATATATCATGAGATGAAGAAACCACGAGAATAAAAAAAAGTGTTTTAAATGAATTCAAAAGAAGGGGGGTACTCTAGTACAGATAGAGAGAGATGTATGACAGTAAAAACTGGAAATGTTGGATATTTTAGAAGATATCGCCGGAGAACTTGCTATAGAATAGACTTGTCCAGGGCTGTAGACACCGGCCGACCCACTTACTACGTCGTCGGGGGGTGTGGGCGACACCCGGTCCATGGAGGAGTAGGACGAGGACGAGCTGTCCGAGCACAGGTCGGCCGAGATGCGGCGCTGGGTGATGGGCTGAGTGCCTCGGTTCGAGAGCAGCATCGACTGGAGCAGCTCACAGATGCGCTTGAAGCGCCTGGAGGGCCCGGCGAGCAGGGTGAAGTTGACGCAGTGCACCTTGTGGGGGCCTGCGCTCCCCCCGCCCACGCCGCCCTCCCCGCTCCCGCCGCTTCCCGTGCCGGTCTCGCCGTGTGCCTGCGCGATGTCCACCTGGAACTTGACGTTGCGCGTAAACATGGAGGTACCGCCTGACCGTCGGTACTCGACGCGGAAGGAAGTGGGCGCGATGACACTGTGAATCAGGTCTGGAGTCTGTGAGGAACAAAAAAATGATAGTTAAGTTATTAGGTACATAGTGCGATGAATGTGCTGCTCGGGGACTGTTATATTAAGTTTAGAGGAACATCTGTAATCATAAACTTTTATATCTTTAACTTTATGATATTAAAACTGAAAAACAGGCTGAATCATCAGATGTTTCCAAAAGGCTCAAACACATCAGATGATTCCTGTATGGGAAACAAATGACAGAAAAGTACAACAGTACCCTTGATTCCATGTACAATTACACGAAACCTTGTTCAGGGTACTCAGAATAGTTCAAAACCATTTTCAACGACCTTTTCAATAAATAAGGACATTTGGCATACAGCTTTATGAAGATACGTGGTAGGTAGGTCTATCCATTCCTGTAAACGTTAGTAGCTTTAACACACACTAGAAGGTGTACTGTGATAGTACGTACTGAGAGGAAGGCGTGGACGAGGTCGGCCTTGATTGAGCTGAGCGCCTTGTCCTTGATCATGATGAAGTGGTGCTCCTCCTTCTCTGCGCCCATCAGCGCCCCGAACCATGACTTCTTGGTCAGCCTACGGGACACACAACCAACGCACTCAGATACTATAGGTATTTCAGTAGTATTTCTCAAGGGAAAAGTGAATTACTCAGTAGTTTTCAAACAAAAGATAGCCTTCCTAAAAGCTACTTCTGAAAAGTCAAAATATAATTTTTGACTACCGGGTAATCATTCTTAATTTTTAGGCCGATCGGATTAGGTTTAAGTCGGTCAGGTAAGCTAATGTCATACCTTGGAGGGACTCTTTAGATATACAAGTAGAAAAACATGATCTGGGTTAACGATGAGGATATTTTTGTCTTGTGTCTTTTCAAGTCTTCAATTGTACTTACTCACCTGAAGTCATTTCATTGCATAATGTCTATCTAATCACGTACCTTTAAAAATGGGACACTGAACTACAATTTATGAAATGTGATTTAAAAAAAAGAGTAGAAACTCACTCGGGGGAGGACTCCGGTGTTAGTGTTATGTCTTCACTCGTTGGAACTGGAAGAAAAACAAAGATTCAATTTCTGGAAAGTTGATTTGAAAACGTGGGATCAATTGAAGCCAGGTCTTCGACGCCAGACTTGAAAAACTAATAAGTTCCACATATGACATGACTATAAACTGATTGAACGTATTACTCAATCCTTTATACAAGGTTTTACTACATCCGTGAAATATTCAATATTGCAATATGACAAGCCAAATATATATGTGCGCGTTGAGATATATGAATTGGAAAAAATACCTTGTAGTTTTCTCCGATGGAACCTTGGAGAACCGAGGAAGCTGTTTTTGATGGTATGAAGCCTAGTGCGCCAGGGTACTGACTGAACTGAGGGGGACCCTGGTGGGGTGGAGGCGGGCGGCTCGGCCGGCAGACCGCGCGGGGTGGGGGCGGGCGAACTCAGTGGGGAGGCCGCTGGGCTCGTTGTTTGCAAACTGTTCTTGCGGCTGTTAATAAAAACAGTTTTCAGTGGTTGAACAATAGTTACAGTAAATACATTTGTCTTTAGGGCAGAATATTTTCGTTCAGGATAATACAAAGTGACATGGCATTTAATGGTTTCCTCTTCTTTATTCCAATTTTGATACTACTCTCTCTGTAAAGTGTTGGAGGCAATGACAGCTTTTTTTCGTTTGATACCCTAAAACTTCTCATACAAAACTCACCCACTCCGTGCTATTATATATGATTCGTCATAACTTGTACAGATACGCAGATTAATATTTCTTGTTAAACATAGATATTTTAAAAAAAGAACCACTTTTTATCGTCCCTTAAATTTCTAAGAAGACTTGATCCTACTCACACTTGCTGAAGGGTTAGTGCTCGTCGTGGAGCGAGGGGCGACCCTTCACTGAGCTGACCCAACGAGAGGCGCGGCTGACCGTTCAACTGAACAGAGTCCACGCGTTTCCTTGGCGGGTCGGCTGAAACAGTCATAGAGCTCTCCATAAACCTATCAACCTTTAAGCTTAAATCCAATGACAACCACTTCCCTGCTGCATAAAGGTTGTGAGAGGTTCGTGTCAGAACGACACGTGCTTTCTATACCAGAGGCACACTTAGACAAACACACAGACACAGCTCTATATTAAAGTCTCTATTTCCTTGGGTATTTTTGTAGGATAATTATGAACTCACACAACCTTAGGTGATTCATAGAATGAGCTTTCAGATTATGTGAGGATCTAGGAAACTATAAAGAACGGCCAAGCTTTTGGAGGCGGCATTAAATGCGCCCCATTTTTCAAAGATTCATTTAAAAATTCAATGACTAAATATGATGAGCATATGATACAAAGGTCCCTTTTACGAGAGCCTTACATCTCCCATTAAATATGTAAATATTACTCTATCTATCATAAGGCCAGAATCTAATTGAATATGCCAGGTTCATATTCCAAGAAAGATTCCGTGTAGTATTTAAAGAAAATTCTGGTGTAGTGCAAACTTCTCATGCAAATTCTACTATACCGTGAAAATAAAATGTTTCCATGCAAAAAAGAGACGTCTAGTTGCTACTTCTACAGGTATACATGGCTGGATATGTACATATAATAATTGGATTGTGGCAACGAGCATGAAAATTGGTTATTGTAGCTTGTTTCAGAAAAATAATTTTGTTGAAAATATGTTCCAAGAATAAACTGTTGTAAAAGATGTATATTTCAATGCTTTATTAGTATGCACAAATGTTATCCATTGGGAAAAGTGTAAAATGGATTCTAGACTAGAACTACAATGGTACGCTAGTAACAACCCAACAGATCTAAAGGAACAAAACAGTATATTTGGTCTATAATTGTACAAATAAAACTTAAAAATAATCAAATACAATTCAACTTTTTTTTCAGATTAAGGTAGATATCAAATACCTTCGTATACTTTAGTCATTAGAAACTCGAGGGTAGGAGGTCAGAATATTTATTTGTAATGTGTCATATCAGTGTTTGCTTGCTTGAAATAATTTGCCTTTCCGGTGTGTGTGTCCTAACGATATCAAAAGCGCCAGCCATACAAAATAGCCATGCAGTCAGAAATTAGCCATTCACCCTCATATATACACCCTAATTTTACTGGTTCACCAGTCAGTAAAGGCAGGCTCTGACTGCCGAATTCATTCAATACTGATAGAAAGAAACACTTTCACCCCTTCTTAACCTTGCCAGAAAGAAGAAATTTGCCATGGAAATATCGTTTCCATACAATAATTGACAATTTTAAAGAATTTAGATCAGTCTCTAAGTATCTATGGATGCGTTACAATTATGAGAGCGTTTCCTTTTTTTAATGCTTTTTATGTAATTCCTTTTTTCAACTTTCTGACAAGAGGATAATTAAATGTATCATTCAATGTAAAAGCAATGTTAGATTAATCAAATCCAAGAACAGTTGTTGACAAGGCGCTACACCCAGGCAGAATTAAGCTTAACCCTCACATTCCAAAACTTCAATTTCTCATCTCAAACCAGTAAGGAACGAAAGAGAAGAAGCAGTTGTCATGTTAATAAGAACACTATGCAGGTTGACTAGTACCCCTCAAGGGAGTTCCCGGCAAGTCCAGAGTCCTTTAAACTACGGTTAGACCGAAAATGAAAATATTAGGAGAGGAAAGAGAAATAGAACACACACTGAAAATGAAACAAAAAGCGATGGCAAAAGTAAGTGGATAAAAATAGAGGTAGACAGAAGGCCCAAAGTGAGAGAGAGAGTGTTACAAAAGGGATTGAGGAGGACTTAGAAAACCTGATTCTGCGTACCAGTTTTAATTTCTGTGGATAGAGAGAAACATGGACATTAAATGGATGTGGATAAGATGTCGACTAAGTGATAAACAAAATGTACTCTATGTCAATGAAAAACCCTCTGAAAATGTCCCATAACAGTTCCCGATAAGATTCAACATCCTATACAGCAAGGATACTCTTTGAAAACTGAATCAAGCTGACACAGTTTTCTATACAATATAGCATTTTAAGCCATTTTCTATCCAGGAACAAACACCTCTTAAATTTTGGAGCTATAGGCAGGACTCATTGTACACATTTTATACACGCAGATTTCAGAATTATTCTTAGACTATGGGTGAGTGTCAAGGTGAGTTGATATTGACAGCCTATTGCACTGCAGCCATATACAATACAGGGACTCAAGCATACACAGGGAAATGAAAAGAGCGTGTGACGTCAGAACCACTGCCGTGCCCGCACACAGACACACGTTACGTCATACGGTGCATGACGTCATCACCTCTACATGACGCCAAGGCACGTCACGCCAATCGGATTTTGAATCTCACAAAACAACACAAAACTGTTTTTGTTGTTGTGAAAATACATATACATTTTTCACTATATTTTTTAAAAGAAATTTCCCTTTCGATTGACGCCACATATTTCACAATTTGTATCCAAAAGTAATATGTAAAAGGGAACTAACCTGCATCAGACTTATTCTTGATTTCCTCTTCGTCTTCCAGTGTAGGATTCCTGAGTTTTCTGTCTAGTAGGAGGAAGTATACTACCTTCTCTGTGTTATGCCTGAAACACAACCGTTAGTCAGCTCATGACGTAACTCACAGTCAGGTATCACCGTGAGGAAAAAAACGAAAAACCTGAAGTTTGAGATCTTATCTCTACACATATTATATAGCGAATATACAGATTATATAGCGAAGTGACCTAGTATGACTATAATATGCAAACCAGAAAGTCTGAACAAAACCAAGGATCCAAAGTTAACACCAGAGAAAATACATTGATTTGATTTAGAAAAGTTTGATACAGAAATATTCTTCATCCCTTGTTCCTTGTAGTGGTAGATTATACACCTGCATTTTTTTTGCATTTTTTAATATGCATGGTTTTACCTTTGCATGCTGAGACTTACTTGGGACTGAGTAGCTCTTGCACAAGTTTCTCCTTGTCTTTGAAACACTGCAAAGAGTTCATCGTGGCGAGCACGTCCGGGTCGAGAGCGTCGACTGTGGGGATCACAGATGTCTAGGCAGGGGCGAGAGGGAACAGTTAGCGGGGCAGTCATAGTTTGAAATAAAAATAATACAATAGTAGCATTTCACAGAATGTTTGATTCAAAAATTATATTTTTCTTTAGCATAAATGTCCATTTATATTCTGACGTCTTCAAATGGGATGTGAGCAGTATAATGTTACAATCATAATTATAATTGGTTTAATTTGTTTTTGGTCTATAAAAATGATTGAAATATTCATTGTGACTTGTGAGACCGGTTACTCTGGGTGTGAGTATGCTGTAAGTTCGGTATCGACAGCCGAAGAGTGGATCGTGTAGGACGTATACATGATTTCTAGGATAGGGTTTCTGTGTTTTAAAGGAAACTGGGTTAGGTAGATGGTATGCTAAACGCTCATTTTAGAAATAGAGACGAACTTGTAGCCCTGGGAGTGACCTGCCTAGTCTGCCTAAAACCGAATATTGTTTCCCTTATAAATGAACAGAACCTGAACTCACTATGTATCGTTTAAAAAATGTGCGACTAGAAACTGTGATATGAAAACGGTATTTACGCAGATACCTATGCGGAAAAGTACTAAAATTGTTATCCAGCTTTTGTGAAGAATGGAAATATTTGCATAAAAGTAATTAATACGCAATCAAAGGTAAAATGTAGCGTGCAGATGGTGAAATTCTAAGATAGCTCAGTGATATGATTAAGTAAGTAGATTATGGTGTTCCAGATATCAAAGACGTGTGTATTTCGCTTGTGTACTGTATGCCAATTTCGTAGGTGTTTCCATTTTAGAGTGCCAAGAGGGAACTATCTGGAGTTATCTTATAAGAAAAAATATGTTCATATAAATGTGTGGTTGATGAAGACATAGATATATTTTGGAGAAAATGCAAAGAGGTAAACGTTCATTTAGAAAAAGTAATTTGTATGTTATTTCTTAGTTTTCAATATCACTCCACAATGGAATTCATATATTTTTTTTATTTAGATCTCTATACTGACAGTTCAACAACTAGGAATATAATATTTTTTCTTCAAGAGTTTTGCACAAAGTTTTGCTAGAGTATCTATGAGAAGCTTAAAATAGGAATTTTAAGAAAAAAAGTTAAACTAGATTATTACCATCCAAAAAAAAAATTAAAATGAGGTAAAAATTATAAAAACAGCCATCAAGCTTTCCTTTTAGAATTTAATTTAGAAAATAATGTGTAAGTAACTTTTGAAAATTCAAGGAAAGAATAAATAGATTGAACCAATCGGGAACATTTTGTTTGTCATGCCACCAAAAGTTACAATACAAAACGTACGGATACACAAAAAACAATATTTTGAATAGTTGAGAAATTTCAATACTTGGGAATTAGATCAGGGAAACTAAATCAGACCATGCAAAGATTTTCTCTTCTTTTGGTTCAGGATGTAACTTTGACAATGGTATGATACATAGCGTATACATAACAGGTTAGCCTAAACTCCACCCACAGTTAGATGTGTCTACCATAAGGGATACAGGGAGAAATCCAATCTCACAATTCACAACGTTCAATACTTGAACCAGCTGAACAATTTACTTTACTATTATCACTGATACTCTTGTTATATTCTAGACTCAATATAATCTATCTGAAGTTTAACTGGGTTTTAAAGTCGAACAAGATAACTGTGAAAAGGCAAAAACTAATGTGAGGCATGCAAAATCCAGGCAGAGAAGATGCTCCAAAATAGGGGCTTTAATACTTTATCATCCCGAGCCTGAGTTACGCTCAGTTACGTTTCTATAGGCTCAAGCCTAACCTCTGAAATTTGAGCAAAAATTTTATTTTTTGTTCCTTTAAATGTCTGCTATGCCATTTCCACTTTGGATATTTCTCACATTAGTTGTTTGCCAGAGAAGCAATGTGAACAAGCTCAGAGTGCACGTCGTGTCATCCTGTGTGAACCAGTGAGCAGCTCAAACGATGCTCGCTCGGGGTGAGTTGAGTGCATCTGAGCTGCTCTAAGTGTGAGTGTACAGTGCTCAAACATGTCAAAGACAACATCAACGACACTGACTTAAGCGTAAATGATGGTGAGAACTACCTGAACAACCTGGGCCATCGGCAGTTCTAGTTCTACTGAACCCTGACTCTCCCTACAAAAACAATGGCTATCTGGTTAGCTAGCACACACCGAGGAAAGAAAAAAGAAGATATAAAACCAGATAGAGTTTTGGGGGTCAGGGAAATGAAATACACAGCAAATCCTTGATTATGACCCAAGCTGCCTTGCCCACAGAATGGTCAGACAAATTAAAAGTAATAGAGGACAGAAGTTCAAGCCCTATAGAGAAGGTGCATGCAGACACGCGCCCAGCACGGTCTAGGAAGGTGGTTTTTTGTTGATGCACGTGCTTGGGCTCGGTCGTTCGGGCAGCGGGCCCGAGCGGACCCAGCCGACTTCTCCAGCCAAACATCCAAGATGGCGCAATCACACTGTTACTCTACTACTGTGCCCGCCACCGGAACCAAAGACTGAGAGATAATGCCAAATCAACACTTTGAACACTCTTCAGGTGGGAGGGGTGGGCAGCACCGTCTCGGTCGGGTACAGATACAGAGTGCACCTGGGTCGATCACCTACCTACACCGACCACCGTCTAGATAAGGAGCGATTACACAGTTAAATACATAACAGGTAACAAAAAGTATGAAACCCAAAGTTTTTTGTTTTTGATAACACAAAACATATCTTAAAGATATGGAGACTGTGAATATATTTAAGAAGTACAAGAATCTTAATTCAGAGCCATTTCCATATCACTTATCAATGTATTCATGAAAAAAACATAATTCAAGATTCGTAGTCTACCTTTTTGTTTGTTGTTACGCTTTTGTGTAATCGCACCTTTAGTATGAGTGCTTTCTTGACCCCTTGTGAAAGTTTTGGGTTGTTTCATAACTTGATTCGTCCATCAATAACATGAATAATTTTTCTTCACTTTTTTTTTTTTTTTTTTTTTAGAAAAAAGAATGCATAAGAAAGAAGATATCATCTGAAATACTGTAAAAAAAAAAAACCTTTTAAAATCAGATGTAGGTATCATTAAGTTTCTACTGTATGTAGTTCTGACTGCATTCCTAGAGTCAATATCCTACATTTTAGCTTTTTTTTAAAACTGGATCCGTGTCAGAGACAGTTATAAACAGCTTCACAAAGTCACAAAAGAAGGACGCATTTTAAGATTCGGGAAGAAAACATTATTTTAGTAGAAACAACTCTAAGACTGTCACTAGTGATCGAGGCTCCTGCCCAGCCCTGGTCACCCACAGAGATTGGGGAAAACTGTGTATTGATACCTGAACAACTTCTTTCATGGGTAACTCAAGCTCTACGTCTTGCTTGGATCCCCTATGATCATAAAAACCACGCACATTTTGATAATTCTTAATGGCACACACATAAACATACTTTGCGCAATGATTAACAAGTGGCGGTCATTGGTAACAAGGAAAGGTTTATCAGAAAGAAACTTGCTGCACAACAAAAAATG
Organism: Lepidonotus clava; assembly: GCA_936440205.1. Classification (NCBI taxonomy): domain Eukaryota; kingdom Metazoa; phylum Annelida; class Polychaeta; order Phyllodocida; family Polynoidae; genus Lepidonotus; species Lepidonotus clava. The sequence goes on from OW387141.1 coordinate 39,446,918, forward strand.
ATTTAGGTGAGTCAAATTTATCATCTTCATTTTTTAACGTTCAAAGGAAATTTGCAGGCCATTCCAAACTGGAGAACTTGATTGAACCATTTTGGAATGTGTCAAATGTAAATACGCAAGATCATTCAATTTAACACTAACAAATTTAAATGTATGAGATAGGTGAAACTGTAAATTTGCGGCCCAATCAAACAATAATGCAAATATCAACAGGATAGGAAATATGCATTGAACACCAAAATATCAAAGTTCAGGGTTTTTGTCAATTTTTTAACCTCAACATTGTGCACTCTAAATTAGGAACTTAAAAAGACCACGGAACATCTTAGAACAAAATGTAGTTTTCAGGGATGAACATAATTTTCTGAGGGCGGGCCATATTAGAGGGATAAGGACAATATTGTGGTTGGGCATGCTAGAGACACCATAGATAGACAATAAAATGTATACTTAGAGGGATGGCGTTGGAATATCTTAGGCGAGATTCTTCTTTTTACACGGAGGAGTTACCAATATCGGGTGCATTACTTGTAGGCACTTATAGATACTTTGAAATATCGCTTTTGTATAGAACTTAATTTAGTGCAGAATTAGAAGAATGTTTGTCTTTAAGAGAGCGAAACCCGAAGACTGTTAAATATTGCAATTATAACGTTATTCTAAATTGAGTCAAGAAACTTGGTTTCATAAGTATTATAGAAGCTCTTGAGTTACAGCTTAAACTGTGGCACTTTCACATAGAGTTATTAAGTAAGCTATAGAAAGGAGTTTGTACCGCAAAACTTGTGGCTGTGACGTCTTTCTGTACGAATACACACAAAAACAAAAATAAAAGTGAACTACCAGCTTCTTCAGAGGTATAGAGTTGGTCGTATTGAATGAAGGAAGAACGGGAAGGCGCGGAGAAGAGAGTCAATAAAGCCAATATTTACACTATGACAACTTTAAAACGCTTAAGATAATCTAGATGGTGGAAATTGTAAATTATAAATGTAATAATGTCACGTTGGTATGTGGCGGTGCTGTACTTTTTTCTTCTTTTCTTTTTCCTTTTTCAAAATTTTGACTTTTCTTTTTTTATCCCTTTCCGCATTAGATTTAGGATCACCATGTTTTTCAAATTAAAAAAATAACAACAAAATTAATATCGATATTATGAGTGACGTTTACCTAGTTTGTCTGGACTACACTTTAAGTGGTTTGAATCTATTGAAATAAAACAAATTTTAACGAAAATTCACAATGGAATCAAAGGTGTCACATTCTATTCTTAACACAAACTTGGGCGAAACCGCCACCAAATATTGGTCAGAAATGGTGATAGAATAATCTTCCAGAGTGTGGGGTCTTCAGTTTGCATCTACAGTTAATTACTAAAAGCACCAGAACCACATAGTCGGACATAATCATTATTGACTTACATATTACCTAGACCAAGAAAGTATCATACTCACGCTATGACCCAGGGATGTCGATGTATTTGCTCCAGCTAAATGAATTAAGATTAAATGATATGATCTGATTAAATTGTTAAATTGTACCTTACAAGTAACGTTGGATTTTGATAGTACTTTATTTTATTCCTCGAATTCACTCGAATTATTGAATGCTTTACTATAAGCATATCATCATTTCGTGATTAATTTATTCTGGTTTTCAAGTTTATCTATTCTTTCGTAATCTTGATTTTAGAATCTATTTCCATTTTTTTTTTATATATATATATATATATCTAGGGACAATATTATAGATAAATGAATACATATATCAAACACTTTGTATAATGTTATCAACATATGGCTAGACATACGGCAACTCAGCTTTCTCCAATAATTTCTGTCTCATGATAAATACATTTTCTTTATCAAAATCAGATTCAATTTAAGACCTCTTTTTAGAGACCGAAATCAAGAAGACTCTCAAATTCATAGACCTAAATCAAAAGAAATAATTTAAGACCTTTTTGAGACCTTGATTCAAATATTTAAGACCTATAAGACTTGCGTGAACCTAAGCGTGCGGCACTCACCATGAGTCTCTTGTGGGGATCGACTTCTATCATACCGCGGAGCAGGTTCTGGCAGTCGGGCGGGACGAAGTGGGGGATATGAAACACGCCGCGCTTGACTTTCTCCAGCAGCTGACGCAGGTTGTCGTCATCAAATGGTAAGGCACCCTGGGTGGTAAGGTAAATGGTAAGTCGGATAATGATAAGACACCCTTCACTGACAAGGTAAATGGTTATGGTGCGAGCATACCAAGAATTTGAGACAGAAATTCTTTAAAACATCTTATGTCTATTTATATCTTAGTGAGCACATAACTTATTTCTACAAGTTTAATATATAACGCCTTTTAAAAACGAATGTTTGAATAATACTAGTCTCCATACAAGTCAAAAGTAAAAACATCAGATTAAAGCTAAAGATCAGAATACCTCAAACATATATATCATTGTATAACAGAATACTTTTGTTAGAAAAGGGCAGTCTAAGAATATCAAGTTGTACTCACCACAAGTAGGGCATACAATATCACACCGCAGCTCCACACGTCCGCTTTCCGGCCGTCGTACTTCTCTCCCTGTATAACAGCACATATTGTTATAGGAAATATACAATCATAATGTAGAAATAATTACTATGTATTCAATGACCATAAAAACAACATTTTTGTTTATATGGACCCATATTAAGCTAAAATGTATTGAAGGTGATTTTCAACAGGACGGCAAAGAACTGGATCACAAATTCTTATAAGTTACAGAGGTCATACTAAAAAGACAGAGGAATCGCTTAGGTCCATTTGATTTTATTTGGTCTCATTTCCAAAGAAAAATACTTATGTACTGAAACATTTTCTGCTGTTCTAGTTGGTGCATTTTAACAAGCATGCTGATGACCTAATAACTTCGATGCAACCAAACAGTACACCTAAACTAAAATATGTTTTAGGTCGAACTCTTTTAACAGGGCAGAGGATATGAATCTAACCCTAACAAGAACAAGTGTTTGTTGAACAGGAGACAGGTAAAGATTTGCAGAGAAGACGAAGATTCAAAGTTCACAAAACTCTTTGACTTGAGACTACAGCAGACACACCAAATATCTTACGGAAACAAAATTAATATAACAAAAACACACATTTCAGTTTACTAAAAGTAGTCACTTTAAGAAAATAGCACAAACAATGAATTTTCACACAACACGGCCCAGACCAAAATGCAGTGGTAACTTCCTCAATCAGTGTGTCAGAATATTCAAACGAGCTACTGAAATGCTACTACCTGTACACTCTAGCTATTTTCTTTTTTCATTTTTTTTTTCTTTCTTTCTTTCTTTCTTTTTTTTTTTTTTTTTTTTTTTTTTTTTTAGATATTTCGGACATACTGATTTACCACTTCTCAACCAGTGGATTTCCACTGATTTCCACTGATTGACTATGGGAGTGCTACTGCAAGCCTATACACTGTAGTTTGACTGCATTTTGTTCTGGGAGATGAGAATGACTGTTTCTGAGGGTACAGGACCAAGGTGAGACTGTATGACATGCTCTAAGCTTACCCTTATCACTTCGGGACACGCATAGTGCGGGGACCTGTTACCGGCGATATACACACACGTAGAACGTGGGTATTAGTCACACGACAGGTACCAGCGACAGAACAAGCCAGTCACAATGTTAACGCCTCAATTGCTTATAGAGAACTTAAAAACTACTGATGAGTATCATTAGAATTGCTTAATTATCATATATGATTGCACAGAAAATCGGAATTTTCCTTTTGTACACTGCCTTATCATAACATTTACGTCGAACGATTTAAATATTTTTTTGAATTTAAGATCACTTTATTCAAATTTACAAATGAGTAGGTCATTGTAATTTAGCTACTTCAACGTTACCTAGCTCATGACCAAAATATCTTCAGGTTCTCTCTGACTGAGCAGGAGGTCAGGATATATATAGTCAAAGTAGCACCTGAATAGGTTTCAATACGACTTTTTCCTTGCCTTGATTTACTGTTTTTTCGTAAGAGAGACCCGCTGTACAATTAACAATCAATGTAGAAGATATCAGATACAGTTTTCGGTCCTTTGAGAAAAGAAACGTTAATCGACGTACCCGCAGCTTGTCTCCAACATTGAGCCTTCTACTTGTAAAGACGCCATGCCGAAGTCCGCTACTCGAATATTATTCTTTTCGTCTAGTAGTAAGTTCTCTGGCTTTAAATCTCTGTGGCTGGAGGTAGAAAAGATATGAAAATAATGTTTAGGACATTGAAGAGAATTCGTTCACTTTCTTCCTAATCACGCCCCAATACGTCACTGACATAAGTAGTCTCTAATGACATCTGTGCGATGTAATTAAATATTTTGCTCTCGATGATCATTCAATAAATTTAAAATCGATGAAAAGTATAAGGATCTACAGGTCGGAATCTTAGCTTATAATTGCAAATGGGTTACGGTTAACAATGGAATGAAAAGATTCAAAGTAATATGCGATTAAAAGTCGTGGTATGCTATATAAGAAGAATTTCTTTTATTAGATCATTTTGTGTTCTGTAAGTACAAAGGTATTTGATATGATCAGATAATAAATTTGTCAAACACTTACCATATGGAATGACTATGGCAGAAGTCGAGGGCTGATATAATTTGTCGGAAGAACCGTCGGGCCTCTTTGGGCGTTAGCCGCCCCTTCTTCACCAGGTAGTCGAACAGCTCCCCTCCCGAGACATGCTCCAGCACCAGATATCTGGAAATACAGAAAAGGTCATAAACATGTAGGAAGGTTGGTCTCATCCTTTAAGTGCTGTTTGATTTTACAGTGCACATTTCACTTCTCATGATAGTGCACTGATTTTCTCCTTTCATAGTGCAGCTTTTTTCCTTTATAGTGCACTGGATTTCTCCCATAGTAGTGCACTGATTTTTCTCGCTTTATGGTGCAGTTTTCCCCTTTATAATTGACTAGTTTCTCCCTTTCTATCGGCACGTGACCCATTGTTTCCATACTAATACTGATTTCGATATTTGCAAGAAAAGAGTATATTGGGCTAATCAGATCTTTTGAATAGACGACCTACTTATGCTTTAAATTTGACCCACTAATTGTATTTCATTTGTGTCTCTATCACAAAATTCTTCTTGCGTTCAGTGTTATGCAAGGACTTTTATTCTACCGATTGAATGACATGAGGTACAGAGATGACTAAAAGTAAGAATAATTCATTAATTGATAAAATCTGAATTAAGACAATATTTCTAATGACAGCATAAATGTTGCACCAAAAGATCGTGATGAACAATGATTGAGCCTTTCTCTGCTGAATGTCCGATAACCAGGCGGCATCACATCACCATGCAGCCTACCCCGCCAACACCAGACCCCCACCCCCACATCTTCCCGTGTCTAATCAGACCTTCGAACGTAGAACAATATCAACTGATCAACAGCTGTGATAAGAATTTCTATGGATCGAAAATCAAAGAACTCTACAGCAATCTACAGATCAATTGTGGAAGCAAGTCAGACGGGTCTCCTCCCAAGGGTACCCACCCTGCTGTCTGCCATCAGTAACCTGTCAGTTTCTGTCTACGTGGTGTCTGGATCTATGGTCAGTTTGTTGACAGCAATAGGAATGGGATGAGGAATCCCCAGACAAATTCTGCACAAAGACTATTTAGCACTATAGATAATCTGCCATGTTCTAAATGCTCTTTGCTTGCTCTAATGATGCTCTGACTTGTCCTAAAGGCTCTTTGCTTGTCCTAAAATCCCTATGTCTTATCCTAAAGGCACCACGCTTCATTGGGATGGCAACTTGCCTGGTCACATTTTTCTAAATTCCTGTTGAATTGACTATTTAGCATTGTGAACGCCATGACTTGTCCGAACGATACTTTGCCTCATCCTTAGGCAGCCTGCCTTATCAGCAGCAGGCCTGAGCCCTTTCTCTCTAGTAAACACTGCAAAGATAGCCTGTCTTGTCCTAAAGGCACAATGTACTGTCCTAAAGATACCTTGCCTCATCCTTAGGTAGCCTGCCTTACTAGCAAGAGGCCTGGGCCTCGTCTTCTCAGTAAACAGCATAGTTATAGATAATGTGCCTTGTTATAAAGACACAATGCCTTGCGCTAAAGATACCTTGCATCATCCTTAGGTAGTCTGTCTTATAAGCAACAGGCCCGTCTCTCTTCTTCCCAGTAAACACTATATAGATAATCTGCGATGTCCTAAAGGCACAACGCACTGACCTAAAGATACCTTGCCTCGTCCTAAGGTACCCTGCCTTATATTTATAAGCAGCATGCCTGGACCTTGTCTTCCCGGTAAACAGCCGCCTGTTGGGCCTGCCCGTGTGCCCTGCTTTATGTCCTACGTCAGTGCCGGGTCGATGGCGTCAATGACCGGTCCCTAACTGACCCGTAAGTGGCCTCCGGGCGGGCTTCTCATCTGACCGGTGCCCCCTCCGACCGCCCCTTAATCACCGCCCGGTACACCGCGGGCCGCCCTCTAATGTTATAACCCACCTCACTCAACCATCTTATGTTGACATGAGGAGCAATAGGTAACCTGGGTTTACTGTCCCTCGGAGAACGCCCTCAGAAGTTAGCATTAAACAAGACATTATTTAAAAAAAACGAGAATTGTCCCTTACAGTTAGTCATCTTCTACACCTGACTTAATTTAAATTGTCTTCATTATTCTGTTTGGGATTAAGCAAACGATCACGTTGATTATTTGAGCAAGACGCATATACACCTTATGAGACTGTGATAATGTTTACGTAATTTCATATTTCCTATAACGTATCCCCCATATTATTTCCTGCATGCTAATATATCAATACACAGTTCACTCGTTTTACATACATATCATTCCAATGATGAAGAAATAAATGAAAACAAAACTTAGCCCAGTGCATTGTGTATTACCTTAATCAATATAATGCATCTAGTCATTGACATAATTTGACGCAGCTTGCTTAAGGGCATAGCCAATCAGCCATACTTCATATACCAACACATGATGCTTTTATATATTTAAACAGTAAATTAATTTCTATATAGACTACAACCTTTACCGGCAATTTTGTTCGAACACAATAAATGAATGGTTCAACCTTTTCCAGTTTTATCCCAGTATACTCTTGGATCCCAAGTAAAGCTAAACACATTTACGTCAGATTCGGACGCCCTAAGAAAACCATCCCGGGAGCTGTAAGGGTTGGCATCCAGGCCCCACCCCTCCAGTGGAGGCATTCGGCTCACACAATCTACACCGATCAGAGTTGGGTGACAGGAATTGGGCCCGGTCCCCACCCTGGGTACGTGTGCTGGCCTGGACTAACTGTATAGGCCGGGCTCAGACGTGTATATAGTAGGCTACGTATACGTGCGGGCTGGCTATTTGTGGTGTAGACTGGGGATATACTAACAATATCAACCAGGGCAAATTGGGTACGTGACTCTTGGTGGTTACCTCCGTTTGGATTGCTCTCTGAAGAAGTGGATATACGTACTTATTCCAGACACTGATTTATATAATATTTTACATAACAAAAAAAAAAGAAGGTCGCACACAAAGTAGAATTGATACATTCTTATCATATAGTATATGTCTAATTAAACCCTTAAAAATGGATTACTTTTGAATGCGAGTGCCTATCATGCTGTTGTCTCTCTTTTTACCTTGTTCCAAGAGAAAATATGCAACATTCATGTCGATTATGAATTTAGTACCAGGTAACTACATATTAAAAAGGGACATTCAATTGGATGAAGTGTTTTTCCACAGGACCAATATATGAAAATATGGGAACGCAGAGTGTATGTTGAGGGGAGGGGAAAAATTCAAGACGACCGTGTACTGAATGAACGGGCCTAACCCGTACTGTTGCAGGACATACTGGTTGGGACTGGTAGAACTCATATACCCAGTATTACCCGATGATGTAGTGGCCCGGGACTTCATCCATCATAACCCGCAGTACCCAGACGAACGTGAGCCCTGCTAGCCGACCTCCTAACCAGGTACAACCTCTATTATCGGAAATATTAGTGGAGACCTCGACAAAAATAATAAAAATTCTTCCCCTATGTTTTTAAGCTGACCAATAAGATTAATGAGGAAGAGAAATACATTTCTTGGCCGCTGGGTATCAGTCATGAGTCTACCCCGCTGAGAACATCTGGTTCACGCTGTGCTACACTGATAAAGTTTGGCTGGTACCTAGCACCCCAGAAACATACGTCTCCTCATTGGCACAGCGACAAGTATTATGAAAGATTAGGAAAATAAAAGTGACCCTGAAATAGCCTGATTACTGCCCACTATATGCCCAGTGGCCTCAAGCCAATCCTTGTACATTCATTTGATTACAAATTAACTACTTGCTGGCTTGAATGCCTACATTTGCCTCAAGGAAATTGGTCTTCTCCGATTACATGATGTTTAACAAGGTCCATTCAAACTAAACACAGGGGTCTATTAGATAGCAGGCATGTAAGTCGGGGTTACTGAACAAATCTAAAATAGCCAATCAGCGATCGCCATTCATCCACTTCCCTGAACCCTTTCAATTTAAACAAAAATAAATCGGACCAGTTTTCCAAAGATTCATGAACATTTTACCACTGTTAAGCTTTCATTTGGTAATTATCACGTAGTTCCCTACTGTTTTATGACCTCTGGCCAAAATTTTTGGCCACAATCTTAATTGTTTGGCCCCTTTAATAATAGCCAAAGCCAGAAAATCGGAATCCAGACAAAAATCTTATATTCCTGAGATAGGTTCTCAGGAAACATCTAATTAACGTTTTGAATGCTGGCTTAATTTCTTTTTTTGATCATGACATAATCTAAGTTTCAAAAGACCTATAGTACTGGAGATATGATAGATGTACATTTTCATGTTTTCACCATGCACTAGGTAGTATATGGAAATGACGGCAACGCTTGCAAACGCTGCGCCGCACTTCATCCAATTATTTCGTAAATCCTAGTTTGTAAAGCCTGTGATAGGGGTTAAATACAACTTAAAGCTAAGAGACGAAGGCAGATTTATCTACCGTCATTATTCAATTAGGCTGCTTCCGACCCTGCCGTAGATCTGTGTAATTACTGGTACTTACAGGTATTTCTTGTTCTCGTAGACGTCGAAGAGGCCAAGGACGTGAGGGTGCTCGATCAACTTCATGATGGCGATCTCTCTCTCCACCTGAAAAACAACAACATAGTTTTATCTCATGAAAAAGAAATTGGTACTAAATTCCCCACCGCCTAAAAGTTTTAGGGCAACATTCACGTTGGAACACGGTGTAATCGTACGTGGAATTATTATCGACGATACATATAACTCATGTATCTGACTGCTGGTTCCTATATAAAATGTTTACTCAAGATTTATCATATCACTTGTATCTTCATATACAAGTATTTATATTCTATCCCATTTACTAATGTATCTGTATACGCTAAGAATTCTGCCATCAAAAACCCTCAAAAGTCGGTTTGTTCCTTTAACCTATCTGCGCATTCCCTTAGTTCTTCCACATGAATACAGCAGAGAGTCAACCTGTGAAAGAGGTTCACTTTACTATACTACTCACACAATGAAAGAAATGCTTGACACCATAGATCTACCATTCCCGAGGTCGGCATGTCACCAATACAGGTAATAACTTAAAACCATACCGTACACGAAGAAACCCTCTGTTTTTATCGCATCATTTCGTTCTGGTAACTCTCCTTCTTTACAAACTTACGACCCAGGAGCCATAACGGCAGGTGACCTATTTAACAGGAGAGCAGCTCGACTGGCAGTTTCCCAAAGCTCCGCCAGATGTCAGCAGCGTGGTGCATGTGTTTTCTGTGTGACCTACTTTTAGAAGGGGTGACGACTTGGTGGTGCTAGATTAGATGGAGGGTTGAGACAGTGTCAGAGGGGGAGGTGTGTGTTCGGGGAAACGGTTAGCAGGCGGCAGGCTTAGGTGGCCTATAGATAGGTCTTTCCTCTTAGGGATGTCTTACATGATAGAGTTAGATAACCTGCATGTATCTAATGTCACTGTAGGTATTCATAAAGGGTTTGTCAAGTAAGGACTAACGGGAGCATCTGATGACCTTTTAAAAGGGATTAAATACGCTGACATGACGATGCTTCAGTTAAACAGATTCTGTGTTTTAACTCTTCATATCGTGACTTGAAACTGAGAGGAAGATATTTTCAGCCGAGAGGAAATAGTGACGTACTAATGCAATCCACTTTCTGTCTTTTTGATTCTTTGATACTGGGAATTATATACCTACGTGTTTCATGGTAAAAATTAGATAGGGCTCCCCGGGGTATTAACCACCTAGGCAATAAGCTTATAATACGTTGCCAAGGCGATAGGTTGTCTGAAGAAAGAGACAATCTAAAGAACGGATTCTCTCCTTCTCTCACAGAAATCTGCAAGTTTTGGACAGGGCCCAAGGAAAACCTGCTTACTTATAATATACACACTATGTGCTCGAACTTTAGACCTATTAAGAATTCACGAACCTTTTTACATATGTAGTTACAAGACTTTATAAAATATCAATACCTTGTTAAGACATGGGAGAGTGCCAGAAGGTAAAGTCATAACGGCCTGCTGCTCTGGTCAGCCATAACACAGTGTTAATGAGGGCCTTAGGGCTGGTGTGCCCTGTCCTATTGTCCCCATGTCTGATCTACATCCGGAACTCTGGACCAGCTTCCGATGGCCACTCCAGGCACTTCCTTGACTTGTTCCTGGCACGTGTCCATAGTCTGCAGTGTGTCAGGCTGGGGACCAGTAAATAACCAGCCGTCTTTAGACAGGCCTGGTGGATGTGAAGCTAATTGAATGTACAGCACTTGTTTGGACAAATCGTTGTCAGGTCTGGGTGCCTAGCTCTGGGACATGGTGACATGTCCAAGCAATACCATAGAAAGTGTAGTTTAACACTAGGCATCAAAGGTCCTCATTATAGACACTCAGCAGCATTTTGTGTTTTGCAGGGTAATTATGATCCCAATTTCTTTTCACCTACATTAAATTAAGTTTGCCCCTTTCAATGATAGCCTCGTTCTGTCAGAGTTCAAGTTCAGATTGATTGTATAAGTCATTCGGATCAAGAACTGACGAATCTAAGTAAAACTATCTTTAAATTCTGACCCTAAAATCCTACCATCTCTGGATTGCATACAGCTATTTACCGGTGAACCATACCAGTGAGTAAGCTCGGCTCTTATCTAGGCTAGGACATCTTTGACTCTATTGTGTCTCAAGATAAGGGTGACAGGACAAAGGTCAGTGATGGGGCATTGAGCTATGACTCAGACAGATCGTAAAGGCTTAGATTTAAACGGCCCATATCCAGGTGGAGGTAAGAGGATTTACCTAATTATGCTTCTCTTAATACTAAGGAACTGGCTAGAAATAAACAGACAGAATAAGTGGGTTTTAAATTAAGGAAAATATATCTACATCAAAAGGAGAAAGAACGATATGGATGCTAGTCCCGGAATCAACGTATTGCATATTTAAGAACTTTTTTATACTAAAATTCGGACCGGCATTTGCTTTACAGGACAGCGAGCGCCCACACCTCAGTTCAAGTAACCTGGTCAAAACAGGCTAATAAATAGCCCTTTTGGTAAATCAATACAAACACACGGACATAACCAGTATTATGTTAGCCATATTCATTGATTATATGTAATAGAAAATTTCACTTATGAAATCCTTGGGAACAACACGTCTATATGAATCTGCCTTACAATATAGCTTACCTCGTTTTCTGCCTTTAAATACAGTGTCTTTAAAACAAGGTGACCCAAAAAGGAGGACTGTTTCCTGCAAGATCAGACTATGCAGGTGACCTACATTGGATTAATTCTATTCTCATCCATCAATGGGCGATCGGAGATCTGAATAATTAAATGGTGACCACAGTTTAACAAGGTGACCAGCCCACATCGCTGTGTCACACCTTGACCACTGGGCAGCACCTTGGGGTCAACAATCGGGGTCAACAAGGGGTCATATCAAGGTCAATCGATACCTTTGTTGTATTAAGGGCATCCTCTCTCTTGGCGTTCCATTCACATCTAAATTGAGTGCACTTTTAGACATTTTCATTATAATGATAAAACTGTATATAGCATAGCCAAGTGGAATTGATTTTTTTAAATTAGTTTATATATGAAAAGTCTTGCCTTCATATCGCAGCTTCCATTACTTTGATCATTTTGGAAAGACTGTATACCTCTCAAATCAATATAAAATTCATTGACGTAAAATTCTTCAGATGAAATTCCTCTATAACGGAAATCAATAATCGATAATCGACGTTCAGGTGAATGGTTGACCTCCTCTTACACCACCCACCCGGTACTCACTTCTCACCTCAGAAGAATAGGCTTTATGAGTTACAAGACCTCTATTCTGTTGGCCTCATGCGGGGAGATTGACCGCATTAATAGAAGACATGCTCTTCGGTCTATACTGTATACACAGGCTGACACGTATAACTTCAAGCTTCACTGATTGCCAGCATGTTGGACAAACAAAAGCACGTGTCCTGTGACTGACGTTTGCCGTATTATGTCACCAAGGCTGCACAGTTACATCACCCTACCTGTTATTACAGAGTGCGGGGCCGCTGACAATCAGTTTTCCAATGGACACGTCTTTCTCAACTGAATCATTTAACCGCGTTTATGCTTATCCGAATGATTTTTCTTTGGAAATACAATTACAATGCTATACATGTAGTTTACATCATATCTCAAGTTGACTAGTGTCTCAAGTCCTTTAAGGATCCGTAACAGAGTTTAAATTGTCTATCTATGGAAAACCCTCTCTTTGATCCTATAATCCTATAATTATGTATTGAACTTTTACACTGACAGCAAAACTAATCCCACTAGATTGTAGCAGTACTGTAATCAACCTCTCCGTACAATGACCTGCCCAGTGCATCAAGAGTGTGCCGTTTACAGTGGCCTAACTCATATAGACAGATCCCAATTAACATGGCTATATAAAGCCTGCGGCGTCTAAGCCGTCAACAAGTGTCCCCCTTCCCACGGGGTGCCCACACTCACATGTAGGTCTCAGGGTCAGACAAATAGCTGTGACCTTTACAGTCAATCTGCTCCCACTGACTAGTGATCCGGTTTGCAGACCATAGGTATTGAGCAACTCAGCAAATTGCCCACCGCGAATATGTCAACCTGCCAAGCGGGCCGACCGCAATCATCTAACCGAGTCAGGTGTGTTTTTCCCCGGGGACAGTGGTTTCATTAGGAGCTGCTCAGAGACCCAAAGATCAAAGCAATTAAGTGAGCAGCTTACGGCAAGCCTTGTGGGAGGCTTAAGTAATCTACAAGCTGTTTTTGCGTGTCGGCGGTGCAAACAACACTCATTCTATCCCCTCTTGGATTAGAAATATCACAGCGAAAAATGCACATCCTGATGGGCCCTGATAATCTTATCAGGTGAAATCTGATAAAAGCCAAGGCTATTTTCTCTACATGGCCCTCACTATTATTCAAATTTACCGTTCATGCGTCATGCAGACACTGTTTACACTGTGCGACGAAAATGAAGGCAAATTGATATTAATCTAAGTGTGTCGAACAGAATGAATAAAGACTACTTGTTAAGTGAGATACAGAGTTATGACACTTTGATTTAAAGGCATTCCTCGACTGCGTCTGACAAATCTAATATTAATGATAAAGAAATTCACTTGCAGAGGAGTATGCTTGTCACTTTAGCCTAGAATAGGCCCACGCCTGTCAGTACGACTGGCCAGGACATTGATTTTTAGGGAAATTAGATTGACCAACTGTTTTTGATGGAGCAAGCAGCGCCCTTGTCCAGCTTTATTTCGGTATCTATTTCTCAAATTTAACAAATCTTAAAATAGCAAGACGCTCACGGCATGAGCTTCCCTTAAGATTAACTTCTTTTTGTGACCGGAGGTCCGGCAATTAATTTTGCATCTATGGTTTATTCAAATGTGATTGGGAGTTATAAATACTGATTCGCCACTGACAGAACATAGAGGTCATTGGTCTTACTTTAAGGCAAGCGTGTCCTTCTACAGAGCTCTATTCATTATTCTCGTTAATTATTTCTATCTTTGATTTTGAATTGAATATGGCTCAAAATAGGACAGACTCGGGAGGATCTTGTTGTTTTACTTTAAAGAGAGGGGCCAGTGAAATTTTAGTTTTGTAAAATTCTCATCTTATACCGTAGATATGATGCTTTAATATGAATACAAATCAATTTAATAACTATAGATTAATATTTTGCATGGGAAATCTTGTCTATATATCAGATCACATATTGAAAACCCTGCATACCTGACACAGGACGTCTGTTTGTGACGTCACAAAAATGACAGTTATATTCAAATTTCAAATTTCTAAATTCCATAAAAATTATATTTTTTCACATTTTCTTTTATGAATAATTTTATTTTGTGATTTTAATATCTTTTAGACTTATAAAGAACATTTGACAAATTTCTTTTTGCATTTTTTTCTTAGTTTTATATTTTTTCAGCTGTTCTGCTTGTGACGTCACAAACAGATAAATGGTCTGTAAAGGCATTGTCAGATGCAGGCAGAGAAACTAAATTTGCTACACAAAAATGTATATAAAATAAAAACTAATAGAGATAAAAGTATAGAATTTGGTATGGTTATTCCCTGGATGGTAGGGATCACGACAGTGTACTATATTTTGGTCACTGGCCCCTCCCTTTAAAACATTATCAGATTACCAGCACTGGGCGTCGTGATCCCACTGGCGTCCAATGGGACTTAAAAGACCGGACCTTAGTGACCATAATTCTTAAACTTTGCTCCTATCTGGCCTATCTACAAATCGTATTTCTTTTAAGGGTCCCAAACCACCTATCAAATCAATAGAATTCGAAAAAGACTGGAATAAATAGATAATGAAGCTAAAATCTGTCTAAATCTTCAGGCAACAAAAGCCTATATTAGTTTGATTTTCACTGAGAAATAAGCATGAACGCATACATCTTATATACAATTCGAAAGAGAATTGTAAACCTTTCTGTCTATATTTAACCTTAATTGCCGATCTTTAAAATCGGCTTCTCAAAAAAACATAGTAGAGACTTCATCTATATCCTTGATTGGTGCCTTATGTTTTATGTTAAGTCCTGTAATATACGAACGTATCGAAATGAGCTGCTCGGAGCAGCTTGCCCCACTCACCTTCATCAAGACGGACTCGCTGAGCTTCTCCCTGTTGACGATTTTGATGGCCACCTTTTTACTGGTGACACAATGTACTCCGAGCTTCACGAGGCCTGCAACGAACGGACGGCAGAGGGTTACACAACAATCTCCAATTACTGTCACAATTATCCTCATTACAGGATGTGGAGTGCACTATAAACACAAGGCGTGACATATCACAGGATTCATTAGTTGTTTTTCGTCAGAATAATTAGAAATAAATTGAAGAAAAAACACACAAACAAACAAATTAATAACAACAAAGTACATTAGTATACTTCATCGAATGACAGACGTATGGTGTCCGCGTATACAATCAAAATGCCAAGGCCCAAGTTAATCATTTATGGTATTAATCTGATTTCGCCACAGGCATTTATTACACCAGTCAGCGTTCCAGATTCATACATATTGATTGATCGGTTTTGAATAATTCTTTTTCATCTATATATTAGCCTTGGCACTCATTCACATTCCCTTCTCCCCCCGTCAGTCCCGTGCACCAGTATTAGCCCTGATCAGTCTCGGTTGGCTGGACCTTATCAGGGCATTAGCTGACTGTGCCTACACAGTGGGGTCGTCAATGCCTCTAATCAGTTCAGTGTTGACTCAGGGCCCATCTACAGTCAACCATCTACACCTCCCCCTCTTACATGGATGCTGTCTGGACAGTCTTGCCCTAAGCTTTGTTAAATAGAATAGATATTCTCTTTTCTTAATCTATTCACAGGCTTGGATATTTTGTCCAATTTTCTAGTCGGAGGACGACCAATAATCAAAATCTGGTCGTCCACATATGGTTATAGGTCGTCCACAATGTTGGGACAAGCTAAACAGCTACTTAAATGGGAAAAGGGTTGATTTATAAAAGGTGAAAATATCAGAAATTTCTACTAAATATCTGGGCGTCAGGAGGACTCACCAATTTTCTGGTCGTGAGGACACACCGACACGCAGATTTTCCTAGCCTGATTCAATTATTGATTTAGAAAAAAGCGTAAAACACACTACTTTCTTAATATAATATGTATTATTTAATTTGTTGATTTAGAAAATTTGTTTGTGGTGCATCAATGTGTCTCAGTAGAGAAAATGAATTTGAAATATAAAAGCGCCGTAAAATGCTTTCAATATCAGTCATTGTCATAGAATACTTTCAATATTATTCTTAAATTGATATCCAAGACATTGCACTTTTACATATCACGTGCCCTTTAAATTCATGCCTTAATTTGAAAGGAATCCCCTTTACTATCCATTTAAAAATAAACCAAATCTGATCAACACCAAGCCCCCGCCTGCGACTGAGTGCCTTACACTGCGGTATTCAGTACATACAATGTACTTCCCTGAACCCGCCCTATCATCCCTAGTTAACCTGGATTTTTCCCGCACGTCAGAGACAGGAACGTTAGTCACAATCTAGGCTTGCCGCATGAGCCGTGAACCAACAACTGATAAGGAGAGATAGCAACAGGGGGAAATGGATCCTCCTATCTCGGGCCCAAGGATCTTATCGGCATCACATGATCTAGAGGTTTCCATAGCAACGAACTGTGGACTCTTGGCACTGAATGGGTTTCAGGGGGAAAAATAGAGAAAACAGCTTAACATTTGGTTCGATATGGAATTAAACATCTGCACCAAGAACCTGACGATTTGAAAATAGAAACTATTAGATAACTTAACAGATAAATCTTAAATTAAAATTAACGAAAAGTATAAGTCAAGTACATGTCTTTCTGATTTCCAACATTATATTCTTGAGAAAATCAAACAACACAAATGTGTGGTGATGCGATTTTGAAAACAAAAATAGATGTACGATACAATATTTTATTATTAACGTGCTGTATTTAACTATCTATGGCTTAACCAGTACAAAGCACATTTATGTGTTTTGGTGACCGTGTTCTCTAGACCAACGTAAAAAAAGATCTATAGCCATCCGTAGTAAAACCAATGTTTTTGTATGATCGATGAGTTTTAGCTCAGTGCGATACTTTACACAGGTGGATGTAAATAAGTACGCCTGCCTCAGGAGAAGCAGGCTTCACTTTCTCCAGGGCAGTGTTTATAAAGGAGGTCCATGACAGGGGACTGACCGACAGGCTAACCGACTCTCACCTGGTTCTTCTCATGGTTTGTCTTGGGCCCAACCAAATCCCACACGGCCTGAAGTATGTTACGGAATCACAAACATAAACCACCTTTCGATCACGTAGGGTACGTTAACCATTCCTTATTACAGGCCTGTCTCTAGGGTCTCATCCAAATGACTCGATGTAGGGCTTACAGTGTGAAAGTATAGATCAAATATATCTATTTTTATTCCAGTGAAATATCATTATCGCGCATGAAGTCCTGTCATTTAAACTAGAAGAAAGGAAGTGCCGGGCGATGGCGTACAATTATGCGACGTATTAGTTCTAAGCCTATATTATGGGGACCCATCCCCAATCCTGGATCAGTTCCTGCTTTCCATATACTACTCGCTGCAAATTTCAGTCTCAATTCTCCTGAGGTAGGTTCTCAGGAAGCATATATGGAGTATTTCAGAGTTATGTGTAGCTGCTCCACTTTCATGTTAACTATATCACTAAACGGAAGATTTCATGTGTACTTTGTTGTTTGATCCTAACATAAACCTATTTCAGTCAAGAAAATACCCTACTTTCAATATACTACTGTTTACACCTTAAGCCACATTCTCGACGTGTATCACACTCATTCAATCACCGTATACAGAGCCTTATACCCTCCGGCTCCCTTAGAATTTCCTTCATGTCTTTTCTTTAGTCCTTCCTCATCTCTCGTATAATACACTTCCAAAGGCTGTCCAACACCTGTGTTCTCTTTTCATATGCTTCTCCCCTGTCTTCTTAATCCCCGACTCCCCGCCCCCCACGTCTCACCCTGACCTTCTCCGGGTCTGATCCCCCTGTTTTTCCGGCCACATCCCTGCCTCCACCCTCGCCCTGTCCGCCCTGGAGGAGGCTGACATAACGCCTCCAGTAGCCATTGATCCGGGCTACACCTGGCCTAATCCGGCCATCTACATAACCGGTCTGTGAGGTACACACCTGGCCCGGTGTGGGGCGGCAGGTGGGCTGCGGGGGAAGGTGGCCAGGGACAGCTTTTACATGGACAACACATACTTTTATAGGTGTTGTGCAGATGAGGCCGAATTGGGTTGGCCGCCATATCGGTAATCAAAATTATGATCACTATTGATTAGAAAACATTTATAATACATTTTAATGGCACGTTTTCTATGCCCTACTTACAATCTCACCGAATCGTATTCAATCATCATTGTAACTTTGGATTATGAATTTTGGATTTATTTTATTTTATAGCCATGAATATCAAATGGTGACGAAGAAAACACCATCACAAGACCACGTCCACACGTCTATACATATATCTTGCATAGATACACCTAGACCTGCATTTATCCAGCATTACCGGAGTGCAGGGATTTAAATTAATTGTGATAAGAATAGTTCTCTATAAATTCATACCGCATGCACTTCTACCGTCTGGCTCAAATGAGAGTCATCAGAGAGAGCAATATTGAAATGTATAGTCCATATCCACAAGTCTCATACAGAAGGTTGTAGCAATTCACATTAACCAAAAGGTCATACCCATTTTGGTTCAACGGGTTTACGTATACTAGCTATATCAATAACATGAGCCCTCTTTCGCATGTATTGCTGTCGGTATTCTATTTCCTATCAGCATACCATATAAAGGTATACAATACGCCCCCCACCCTTTCCTTAC
This sequence comes from Lepidonotus clava, assembly GCA_936440205.1. Taxonomy (NCBI): domain Eukaryota; kingdom Metazoa; phylum Annelida; class Polychaeta; order Phyllodocida; family Polynoidae; genus Lepidonotus; species Lepidonotus clava. Next base: position 39,466,011 of record OW387141.1, read on the forward strand.
ACAAACACTCAATAAACTAAGTGCGTTTTCAAGTTTGGATAGAAACATATAAACTTAAACTAACGTCTGCTTTTCTGATCCAATTCTTCTAGGGCAGCTTTCTTCACAAAAGTCCCATTTTCAATTTCTTAATCTACACACATGAAAACGATGGACACAAAGAGCTTGGAATGGAAAGGCATCTAAACAACTTGACCATATCAATTGGTATCTTTGAGATTTTTATAGTTCACCTATGAAACTGTATGATATATTTATAAGATCAAGATATTGCTCTACTCAGATAATCACAGCCATCCCCTCCGCCTGTCCCCCAAATGGTCATATCGTGCGGTATGCCTACAATCAGCATACACAACATACACTATACCCCAGCACCCATTATCTCCAGACGCCAATCACAGACTCTCCCCGCATCCCTCCCATTAACATCCATATCAAAACGGAGCTCTTACCCAAGATTACTGCCCCTTGATACGGCGGGTTACAGGGGCCAAGTAAATGGACCATATAGATACACTGATAGACCCTTCACTGCCCGGCCCGTGTCCCCGCCCCCCTCCGGCAGGTGGTGCTGGCAGCGGGAGGAGGGTTCAGGGGGTATTACACTACACGACATGAGCTGCGATGAGACGACGTCGCAGAGAAATCACACACACTAGAAAAAAATCCTTATTACACATGTGTAAAATACTAAAAATTGCCTATCTAATAAATTACATTTCTCCCCTATGCAAAATTTCTGTAATATCACCACACACAGATGCAATCCCCGACTGATGAAAACGTATAGGAAACGTGGGAAACTTTTCCTACTTTTTTTTTCGACAAGCAAATCTGATATCAAAGCCATGTATAGGATCAATTGGTTTTGCAATTCAAAATCACTAAAAGTAGAAATCCTACAAAAGTATAGCGAAAATGGCATCTCTGAGTTCATATCGAGCCAATGTCTCAGCTCAAGTCGTGTAGTGTATCAGGGCCTTTACTCATGCAGGATTAGTCCCCTTGGTTGGGATCCAATTAGGATCATTGAGACCTGGTCAGCGCGCCTCACCGCCCAGGAGGAATGACGGCCCCTTCGATTTCACCTGGGTGGGTGGAGGCCAAACCACCAGTGGGTCAGGCCAAGGAGAGAAAACATCGTTGTGTTCTGGTTTCCAGACAAACCCTATACAATTTTTCCCCAGACCCTACAGTTTGAAGGTTTTTATAGACTCTTATAGTTCAAAAATAGTTTTTTTTTGGAGTAGGAGGGTAAACTTAAATACACAAATAACAAAGGTTAAAAATATCCCGACTGACCGACCCTGTTTTTCTCCTGTGATGAAACCTGAACAACTATTTCTTAAATGTATTTTGGCCTCAGGGCTCTTTAGGATGGTGCGAACTGCCTGACAAATCGTCCACATCTATGTAAGATACCTCTGGGCACCATTTATATGATGAGCAATTGGCAATGTTGTACAACCTATTTCCACGTTTGTGGTTGGTTGGTTGTTAGGTTTGAGCACCCAGACCCAGTAGTTCTGGAGCACTAGGTGTTTCACCTTGGTCCTGGATGACTGAATCAATACCCCTTCTCTGTTACTGAGGCAGGTTATATATATGCAGTGTCCCATAGGCAGGGCACCACATCAGGGTGACTGCGTTTAAATGTGTCTTATGTATAGGATTACAGGGCCTCGATCGGTCTATAGTCATTTGGCAAGGACTCAAAGTAAATTTTGTTTCCCTGAACCAAACCTACGTACTCTAGTGTTATGTAGAATGAATTTTTGTGAAAATTCTGTTCACAAAACTAAGTCTGGATTGCACTTCCAATTGGTATGGTCATTTTCTAATGAAAGATTTGTGAAATACGGAGAAACACAGGGCGTTTACTCAAGCAACAAAAGAATACCAAGCTCATCAGGGTATATTCACGTTCGAAATAACACTATAATCTGTTTAAAAGTAATCGGTTCATCGTAGCTCTATACACAACAGACAGGTATTAATGGACTTGCACTAAACCATACCCTGATGGATGAATGCACCAGTACCAGTGAATATATATACATAACAGTACCAGGCGTACCGACCTAAGGTACATCAATGATCGAGGACAGGCTGCACTGAAGTTGTATGTCCTGTTCGTCACTCGTTGTGTACACTTTGGAATAAATTGAATGAATGACCCTGCTATACACCTCACCATTTTCAAGAATCAGAAACAGTATTCCTACTATTCCGGTGGTATTGATAATGTGTCAAAATAAAACGTATACATTATTACAAAGTGCCTTTCATCGTACTACTTAAATTTAGGTACTACCCGTTTTAATTGGTGTAGAGTTGAAATACTGTAACCCATTACTTGATAGATAAAAAAAACCGTCCCACATTACAAAATCAATGTAAACAAAATTATTATATTGCTAAAAACACGAATGAGCAAAATGTTGCCTATAAGCTGACCATTTCAACACTAGTTCATGTTACTTGGACCTACAGATAACCAGCCCTACATGTACCAAACGAGGTAATGAATTACCTATCAGGTAACCACCGCAGACTGTTAAGCCCGTTTCCCACTATATAGGCGACTGACTGCCCGCCATCTTGTAATTCACTTTTCTCTTAATAGCATTGCAAACAGCCATGCATCCAAAACATCGTTTGGATGAGAACAAAATAGCTCTTTTTGCTGCCGATTTTGTTTGATTTGCTCTGAGAACATGGCAAGAAAGCATACATCCTATATATAATTTGATTGGAGAAATTTATAAAAACCTTTGTAAAAAATATACAGCATCCATGTCTATATTAAACCTCAATTTCCATTGCCGACTTTCAAAATTGGCTTGTGGTATATTGGCTTTAAGCCTGGCCCCATCCCCCCAGTACTGGCGGTATAGTGGTCCAGGTAGTCAATACCTGTGAGGCCGTACACTCAGCAGCAGCAGCAGCCACCCGTGCCGGCCACACTCCCCTTACACCGATCTATACGGGCTCCCCGACGGCCGGCTGATTAGCGGCTTGTGTCCACGGCTCAGGTGTTACAACCATTAGACCAAGGTGGCTAATTTCTGTACACACCTGGACGCGGCTTAACGCGGCCTACACGCCGACACCGAGAGGCAGGGCTAAGCCCAGGGATAACCGTGTGAAGGGAGCGGTTACAATGATGTTTACTGCATTGTTGATGTGTGATGGTCAACAGCGATATACATTTTGTCCTCCCTTTATTTTCCGTAACAATCTTAGATGTTTTTAGCCAAACCCAATTTGTGCTTCCTCTGTTTTCATTTGCTAAATAGCTGATATGTGTCTGTCTATAAACGGGAACTGGTTATAGCAATATGAATTGAATGCATACTAAATGGAACGGTTTATATGTTGACTTGCATTATTGTAAGGATAAATGGAACGGTTAATATGTTGTTTCTTGCATTATTGTAAGGATCATTGTTGATTTCCAGGGGTTTGATAACTTATTGATTCAATGTTTTCATTTGTTTCAATGTTTTTGTTTTTTTTCAATATGAAACTGCGCTAAATGAATATTCCCAGTAAAATCCAGTTAGTTTCTTCCTGTCATAATCGCCTCTTTGTCTGATAGGGATCCGGGACCAGAGGGATGTATAATAGAACGTTCAACTTTCTATTGATTTTAATACTGCATCCTCATTTCTTCGTGTGTATACGTTGTAGTCGTGACCGTATGTATGAATGACTAGTAGGCTACAGTACGTATGCAGATATCCGTTAATGTAAGGTTGCGTTACATGTATGCTTTATCTCTTGCTCGTTGGAAAGATAATGTAATTCTTACTCATACACAGATCATGTTATAGTTAGCGATAACCTGAATGAGGACAAGGCGTATGACCTTACATACGTGAAGAAAATTGTTGGGATCGAATTTCAATATATTTCCATTGGATGTGTTACCAACAATACAAGTAACATGTAGTTCGATAGTTACTTTTAACATTTTATACAAATATAGTAAAGCTGACTACGTGACATCGGTCAACTGAAGAGAAGAGTTCACTGGTGACCAATGTCACGTACTCTTTCTTCTGTGGTATCAATATAATACATGGTGCAATGTATGATTATCCAAGGCCTGGGGGAGTCCTTGTACAACTATACATGTATACATTTGTTCAAGATATCCTTCTGGAATGGTCAATGATACATCGATTATTTGATACTGACTTATAAAGACTTGTGGGAGTGACCAAGATTTCCATATTGAACACCTAGGGAGCCAAACCTTTTAAAGTTTGATAAAACAAAATAAATGGAGATTTTGCTATATATTACTGATGCAATTATCCTCAGGTTTAAGCTAGTTTTCATGGATAAACCTTTACAATTGAATAGGTTAGAATTGTAGAACTTATTTCTTTATTTATCTCAGATTAAAGATTTTTGGGTCTCTCTAATAAACCCTACATGATATGCCCAATAGTATAATGGTTTGCATATATCAAAATGTGAGGTATTCGGAACTATTTACTGGGAAACTGTAAGAAGACCTAAACACTGAGCAAGAGCAGAAGATCCATTGCTATAATTACACACAAATATTGGGTGTATATATAGGTCCTATAATCGGAAGTAGATGGAATACCTCTAGGGGCATTATGGGATGTGGGAGACGCTGTCCGACGCCTGGAGTTCGTCAGACACCTGCTAGGTGGCGCGGTCGGGGTAGTCGGGGATATCAAAGACCAGTAAAAACTGTCCCTTGGTAGAAGATGGTGGGTGGTCGGGGGGCGGGATGTGAGTGGTGGGAATAGTTGGTGAATAAATACCAGCAGACGCTCACAACGGGCCAGGAGTAGGTGATTCGGGGAATTAGATTCTCATTGGCTCTGTGTGGTAGGGGATTCGATGTTTGATGCAGTGTAAAGATACTATTATGTTTCTCATATTGCTTGGTAACCTAGCGTCAATTAGTGCAATAGGGTCAAACCGTTTGAGATGCCCTTTATAAAGAATATAATACTGCAAAACTGCTCCCCAAAAGCCCCCAGGGTGAACTGCCCATTTTGCTTAGATTTGATAATTGATGAACTGTACACTTGGTCATCAGAACTTTTATTTTTTTATTTTTGCATACGAGAATCATTTATACGTAAGTGCAAATAGGCAGCAGGAGGATAGGTGAACTTGATATCAGCTAATAATTAATCACCAACATCAGTTTCCCACTTCGAAGACTCCTATATTATGTATGGCAGCCATTCTGTGGTAAACGTACCCATTGAAATATAACATATGATATACCACAAACATCGCAGCCTTCGCAATACATTGATAAAGAGAGATCCACTCACGGAAACCCTTCGCTGCACGCTTGTCCTATTAGCGGTAGGAGGATAAAGGGGTCGTACAGGGGGTTGGTATGGCCAGGGGAGATGTCAGTGACAGGCGTGTAGCGTGCTGGAGGAGCCTCACATGCCATAGAGGAAGTGCATGAACCTGGCACAGCCCTGCACAGATGCCTTTTACATATAAGCAAATACAATACCATTAACACGAATCCCAGGCGGTTTCGTTCTGCCTCTACCCCCGCTTCTTTCTTCATATCTATTTATATTCCAACCATTTAGGTTGGAATATGAACCCAAAAAGGGGAAAAGGGGGATCTACATGTTTGTATTGCTATTCAACGTAACCTTAGCAATCAGTACCCCACTGAATTAGATCAGATAATGAAACCACTTATGATCTTTTCTCGGAATCCTTTAGCCTGCATGATCTGCAATACCTCCAATGTAGGTACAGTTTTTTTGGGACATACAATTCATTGAATGGGTCAAGATGATTAAGATTCAACTTAACTGACATAGGCCATTATCCCTATGACTGATAAAGTGCATGTAGGTCAATACATATTCATTCAAGTACATTTCTTTTTGAATTGCACAAAGAAAACAAAAAAGTGATACTTCTGTTGTTACCGTATCAATAAGCAACTATTGCACGGGAACAAGTGAATTATAGATACCAGCATGCTAGGAGACACTGCTTCATAAAAAGAGAAAACAGTGTCTACTCTCCCTAATGTATCTTCAAGGCTTAATAGTACACGTATATTTCAACTGTCTGGTCACAGAACGCTGATTTTATGGACTCTGTGTACTATCTGCACTAAGCCTTTATTGATTGCTTTAGACTGGTCATGAATACTCTCATTCTGTTTTCTGACTGCTTATTTCACACTCTAAGACAATATAAGTCTCAAAATACGAAATAATTTTATTTGAAAACATATTTATAAACGCTCGTTTCTAAACTGAACTTGTCATTCAACAGAATTCAACCAAGTAAAATGGAGAACATTTTCCAAATATGAACTGCTGCCCACATATGAGTATGCTAAATTTACTTGACAAATAAGCCTTTGTTTGGATGTGCCGTGAGATGGGCGATGGTATTGACGTCCATCATTCCACATTCTGAACCACTTCCACTGACCCTGAAATACATCTGTGACCCGTGACTTCAGGTGAAGGGAATATTCATGTATTGACTCGGGCAGTGGCATTGATCTAATGCCAGAAACTGGGTCAAACAGTGACCTTATTTCTGAGTTGGACCAACCCACCACAGTAGAAGGCGATAACCAGATATCGGTTGACCGACTGAAGTAGGGCGCCCTTTTCTGTTATTCTATGAAAATGCTATATCATTGTTCGGGTTCAGTTTTGTATCTTCAATTTCATCCGCGATAGATATGGGAAATTCATACACCACTTCTCAGTATTATATTGACAAATTCCTAAAGACAGAAATAATGTAATGTAATAATTTGCTATTTCTCTTTTTTGTCCTTTCCATTCTAGGTCATATACAGATTTTCTATGAGTAGCTATAAAATCACTGGCTATATTGGTCTATAATGGGGATTTGTCTATGTGGTTTTTGTTCTGTGGTAATTTTCTCCGGTAGGCTATGCTTCCCTACCTTTTGAAACAGCTCACCGTAAATTCCAATCATAGAAACCAGAAATGGTTATCTTTTCATCTCGGAATGGATCAATCTTCAATAAATTCCCTCCTCCAGAGCACTCCAGTTGAGTCGGGGTGCTCGAAATAAATACAATGTCAATCCCCGGTCTTACGGGCACTGCAAATGGAGTTTGTAGTATTTATTAGTGTAAAAAGGTCAGTATGGATGGCTGTGGGATCCAGTTAAATCAGAGTGGCCCCGCCCTGCTGCCAGACTGACCATTAGTGGTGGCAGACCACAGTCAGCTGGGCTAGCACGCCTTCCATCCTCCCCTAGCCGTGCTTATTCCCAACACCCCACCCCAGGCCAACTCATATTCACCACTTTCTCCGAGCTATAGTATTACATCAAAATACAAACTTAGAATTAAGGCATAGAAGAATGCCCTTACAGGTATTTCAATCTTTCCTAACCCTATATTATATGGAATAACATGCCATATATCTACAACACACACATAAAATTTGTCAATGTAAATATAATTCTGACAATGTTCTGGGAATGTATTCGATACAGGAGCACTGCATGACACGAAAATGTAATACTTCAAAAGAATCTTGAAACCATTTTAATCTAAAACGCAATAATTATGAAGGTGAGGAGTAAAATAACGTCGCTGACCCAGATACTACAGATACGTATAGGGGGTTAATGTAGAAAATTAATGCTGCTTAGTGTGTCCAACGTGTAGTTAAGACGACCCATGGCTGATAAGAGGAGGCCGTATGCTAATCCAGCACTGAAGCTTTTAATCCTACTTATGAAAGTAATTGGAGCCAAGTATAGGCATGGCGTGTATTTCTGGGTGCAATAGTTGGCAGGGATTCCTGCCTTGGCAGCCGGGTGTGACTGGCAGAGAGTGGTGCGGGCGGTGGTGGTGGTGGTGTGGTGGTAGGTGGTGGTGGGGGCGCCCGAGTGGTGCCGTGGAGGTGGTTCTATTGATCCTGAGTCTCACTCACTGAATCCATGTCCCCTGCTAGTACTACTACCGCTGCCGCTTCCCCCTACACCATCTCCACCCCAGCATGCTTCCGCACCAGCGCCCGTCGTCGCTGCTCGCCGTCCCCTGCTGCCACTCTCTACCCCAGCTCGCCTGATGTGACTTAGCTGGGTCACACAGGGCGTAGAGTAGGCGCGGGCCGGCTCTAGGGGAGCAGCAGGCGAGCAGCTCGTAGTACACGGAGCAGGTTGGTGCTGCTCGGGACGCTGGGTGAACGCGGGCCGAGCAGTGGTTGGGGCTGGCAGGGAGCAGGCAATGGGTTTATGTGGTGTTATTTGGTATGTGTACCAGGGTATATGGGGCGACGGTTGTTACTTATATGTGACGCATTATCAACGTATTTGTAATGTCAGAGAGCGTTATGCCTGCATAGATTCATTCGTATGTATGATAGGCAGTGGTGCATTCCAATGCAAGTGGCTTGGTCAATTTTACAGAAAAACGTAATTATATTTTTATGTCGCATTTTCCCCCAAGGCAATCTTTGCCAATATCCTGATCATTTCGTCAAGCTTTTAAAATACTACCACTTCGACTTTAGGGTACACCCAGTCTAATCTGAACATCATGACCGGTCGTCTTCAGCAGGTTAGAGCCGTTGGGGTGTCGGGACCACTGGTAAGTAGGGGTCGGTGGCAGATGGCCCCACCCAGACAAGGCCACTCCACCCACTTATAGCCATAATATATTGATAATAGACCACACACAGCGGGAAGGCCGAGAACCAGGCCTGAAGGTGCTAAAAGTAGGTCACAATCCAAAGGGGGATCTGACACTCTCCAAGCGTATGTATGGTTGAATATCAGCAGCAGCATTACAGCTTAAAGGCAGCTGCTCCAGGGACATCTCGTGCTTGGAGAGTATGCTGGATATAGTATGCCTGATAGGACCTGACAGGGTCCACTCTGCAGGCGCTTAGGTTGTTAGTTTTGCCTATTATCGCTCATGGTGGTGTAAAGTTTAGTTTACCTCATGCCTTGGAGAGATACCTCTTCTGCCGGGCGGTGACAACACAGTTCATTGGTCTTGAATAAAACCTGACATTGGATCACTACTTGAAAATACTTATTTTGTAAGGTGCGTTTAAAGCAGATTCCCATATAGACATTTATTGCTTATAAGTGTACTGATATAACCAATACGTGTATACTAGGTCATAATTCTTTTCACTAAATACATCTACAAAATATTCTTGAAAACCTGTTTCTACAAAGTTCAGGTTCGATATCATCAAATCAAGAAACTAGTGAAACCTATAAATATTTGACATGGTTATTTAGTCTTCAACCGTGTATTCCATGGAATACGTTATTTGTTAGCTTTTTAATTATCATGAAATTGATGATCATTTTCATGGCTATTTTGGGAAAAGCCAGTGTGGGACAAAACGAAAATTCCTTATACTTCTTAATGCCTCAAGCCCGGGTTATGGTTTACTTTCCATATACTACTCATGGTTTCACGCACTAATGATTGTAAAGCGTGGTTATATTAGTACTTAGTATCAAATATCAAAGCTTTTAAATAACATAAAAATGTGGTACCTATTTTGAAACACTGGTGGTGTAAATTTCCAGTCCATAATGACAAAAAGGCACGTCTAAAGGGGTAAGTAATTAGTAAAGTAACTTATTTGTGACGTCGTGGTTCCTTCCGCGTGTGAAATTGACTCACCTGCAAGAAAAGAATGATGATTTGAGTACACGGTATTGGGTCATAAAATTGCAAATAATATGAAAATTAGCAACATTTAACATAAAAGTATAGTATTTTTTCAAACCTGTACAATGCAGAAGCAACGTCGGATAACATCAAACAATATTTATAATATTGGCAAATTCTGGCATGGTAACAACAACTTTGCTCGATCGATTCTACATGACATTTTTAATGACTGTTGCAACTACTTTTAATAATCTAAAGGGTAATCAATTTCTGTACACTTCCCCGCAGAGGGCTATTTAAAAACGTGCACAGTGACTGAGTGTTGATTTTAGAGGGGCTATTCAAAAGTGTGATCTTACTTGTAATGTGACCTATTAAATGTTATGTAAACGTTCAGTCCCATTTGAGATTAACTTTGTCTAAAATTCCCATTCTTTTCACCTTTACCACCTTGTGTAATAATACTAGAAACCAGTGGAAACCTTGATGTTTCATTACGAAATAAAATCCTGAAAGAATAGATATACCGATAGAAGTAGATGTAGTTGGTACACTACAAGGCCTCCCCCCTGCATGTTACCAGCTGGCGTTACATGGGTTTACATTCGTCTCATTACCCTGAAATGCCCCCCTCCCACGTTATCACGGAATATCTGACATTTGTCTCTGCCCCACTCGGCGTCACAAGTCACATGACTGGACGTTACCACCAGATGTCGCTAACAAGCTCCACCACCACCCACTCACCCCCCAGGGGCCAGCTGAGTAGTGCCTGGTCAATGTGGCCGAGTGTGTTGTCTCAATGTATACATGTTTTCCTGTGGACCTGGGCAGTGAACCCTCCCATAGAGGCCTTGTTCCCAACTGTTTAAGCCTGGACCCATTGGAACCCATATACCAATCGCTTAGTTCAGGTCTATCCACTAGCAGGCTGCCAAACTCATGAAAAAAGGTGTATAAAATAAACAAAGTTTTCACAACAACAAAAAGGTGTGTATGTGGCCTAATATGACAATTTCTACTAGCCCCTCCGGGTCAGCGAAACCTACATTAAACAATTGAATAGTTCGCCAGAAATAGGGGGCACCTCCCCAATCCGCAAGTGAGTGGTCAGGATTAAAAGATATTCCCATCCGTTTCAAGTACGATATCACTCAAAGATATCATTGGTTTCACGTAAGGTATGACAATATTTCCCTTGAATGTAAATGTCATGGTTACAAGAAACGAACAGTTTCCCGTGCGGGTCAGGTGGCTGATGTCAGCTGGTGAATGACGTCACCCTGCTGACATTTGGTGACTGACATGTGGGGTCGTTAGCCCTGGGAGACAAGTAGTCAGACCAGCAAACTGACTGGGGTCGGGACGACGGCCAGACAATCCATCAATCAAACAGAGGAAACTACCACCGATGGGTGGACAGTATGACGCATGCAATGCCTGCAAGGTATGCTCTCTACAGCTGGGAGCCGTTCTTTGAGAGCCATTAAAGTTTGGACTTTGCTTTCATCAAAGAAGAACGCCTTTTAGCCAATATGGTAAAGGTCTGGATTTCTTCGAAAATGTTAGCTCAGTGGCCACAGACAGAAAACAATTTGTGTACTGGTTTGTAGAAGACCTCTGAGTGATACTATGAATCATTTATTCTATTTCAAAATAAACTGTAAATCCCTCCACACTGCCAACGCCAATTCCTCAGATGAATGACTTCAAATATTTTCTCTCATATTACAAAAAAAATTGCTTTGCAATGAGAAAACATTAAAGGTTTAGAACTAAAGAAATGTAGTGCTAAAGAAGTGTTAATGATAATAAAAAAAAAAGTACAACCAGATATCTGATTATTTTCAGAGATATGATCCTCCGCCGGAAACCGATCAAAGCAAACGGAGTACGAGCACTGCATACAAATCAGAACCAGATGGCTGGCCGCTTTGGCGACCGACTAATATCTCTATGAGCAGTTTTTTTTTACCATGTTCAACATGACCATAATCACCCCAGTAAGACACTGATTTTGATGGATGGTTAGGGCAACTCCATATTGCTTCAGCTTTTCTCCTCCATCAGGACTCACGTATTTGCCCTGGCTTTTCTCTGACTTATTTACCAAAACGCATTTCCTACTAGGCCTATATTCAAATTATACATATATTATACAGGCTTTACCTTCCTTAGCGATATGTTTCTATGCTAAATAGAAATGGTTATTGTGTCACTGATAAATTTTACTGTATTGATCCTAAACTCTAGAATGAAAGGAGCTATAGAGAAAACACATGGCTAAACTCAAACTTGACGACCTACTTGAATTAAAAGATGTATGACATTTGGCACAGTGGCCCTTAGTGCTTTGTTGCGCGAAGCTGTGCTTATCCGGCCAAATTAATTCGGTTTAAAATATTATGAGCCACATGACCTTTTTCTGAAGAAAAAAACGTGGCCATTTGACACATCACAGTGACAAACTTAAAACGGAATTCTGTTTCAAATTATCCCTAGGTTTACAAGAAAAGTTAATTAATACCTTGTTATTCTTTTTGGTAAAAAATACTAAAAGAAAGATGAAGATCTTCTTTTTTGGAAGCAGTCCACTGCGAAGAAACTGATGGTAGAATTAAATTCTTCAGTTGTAATGCTTCAATGATGACTTGCATGTTTTCTCTACTATATGGTCTATATAGCTAGTTAATTTCTCTATCATCCATTCCATATTCCCACTCTTTGCGATTAATTTAGGTCAAACGTTGAACAAAAGCGATACACAGTCTCTCAAACTTAACCACCACCTTGCCCAACCTCTACACATACCTACACTACACAAACGATATAATCTGAAAACCAGTCTTCAAGAAAGAAGGAAAAACTAATTCAACCTTTGACTTTGTAGTCGCCCACACCTTGTGGTAAGAATTGTCAGGGCGATAAGGGCCTGGAGTCTTTACAGCGGCGGGCGGGCACCAAGGAGGCCCCTGGGGTAATGCCCGGGCTCTGCACTACGGCTTTTGAAGTGTTAGTTACAACTATTGACCTGTTTGAGGTGAGGGGGCCCGGCGAGCAGTGCGTGAAATATGGATAGGGTGGGGCCACGTCCGTCTGTATTGAAAAAGCCGAGTGGAAATGGCCGAGACATTGTGAGCTGTGGTGGGTATGGTGAAAAAAAGTAAAGTATTTGGTGGATTTATTCAGCATAAGAGTTAAAGACGCCACTGCTTCGCAAATGACATTTCTTTGGCCTAAGAATAACCCCTTCTTTCGTATACTACTCGCACGGGAAAAACGACACAGCCAAATATTTGGTGATTTTTTTTTTTACCGCATATGACCCCATTGCTTCACAAACATCAAATTTCGTTGGCCTGAGAATAACCCCTGCTCTTGTATACTACTCGGATGGGCAAACCTATCGGTATAACCGTGAGTAGTAGATGGAATTGTGAATATGGTTCGGGTTAGTGTCATCATAAAGTTAGCTGAGGCCAGTCGTCAATGTTCGGACCCCCTTACGTTATACAGGCAATTCAGATACCTGGGGATGGGATATTTTGAAGACGCCACCAAAGACATTTACGTTTAAGTAATTTTTATCAACTGAGTTACATCTCCATAAACTATAACCAGGAATTTACTTTACCAGAAAATACTTTATCGTAATAGTATATGCAGTAATCTGATAATGAACTCTTAAAAGAGCATTGATAGATGGATTTTTTTTTAAAAGATCAATATATTCAGCAAAAGAGCATAGATAGATGGATTATTTTTAAAGATCAATATAATATTCTTATTCCTGCATTTCTTCCATACTGCTGTCTACCTAGGTACAAAGTCAGGTACATCCACCGGTGCGCCACCAAAGGCTTACAGGTTGCACCTTCTACCTGCCTCTTTATTGTCAGGTATCTCCGTGAGTCTGGCCCGAAATAGCCACTCTAGCACCTGTCTCCTCAATAGGTTCTTACCAAGGAGGAGGCTACAGTATTACAGAGGTGTTTGTGCAGGTATTACTACGTATTACAGGTGTATACGTGTACATAGAGCTCTTCCATTATACAATGTTCTGGTGCCGATATATATATTTGTTTACATTTGCAGTTTAGTGCATCATGTCATTCCTGAACCTTGAAATAATTGCATTTCTTTTACTTAAAACAATTCACAAAGTGCTAATTGAAAATGTCAGTTTCTAATGAATGTTTTACATACAAAAATGAGATGAAGCATAGATTACAAGAAGCAAATGACTATCAAAGTTCTGATCGTTGGAACGATCGATGTTCGCCCTTAACTAGAAATCAGAAATCTCATCATAGAGGTTGGGGGGGGGGGGGGGGGGGGGGGGTCCCAGTAGTGTCCATTGGGCAGTGCAGCTGTCCCGGGCAGCTGTACACTCATTGGTCAACCTGATTGACCAATAGGACTCCCTCCTATATCACTGTCCATGCGCCCAAGCAACCATGACCCCCCCCCCCACTCTCCTCCTCCCTCTACCTGGCCAAGCACCCCCCCCCCCACCCCCCCCCACTCTGTTGAGTGGACTGTCAATGCCCCGGTCCCCTGCACCCAGCCACCTGCAGGTGACTGTGGCTCAAGTACTGGTTATGTAACCCACTTCTGGCTTCTCAAACTGCACCCTACCCCACCCCCACTCCTTGAACTGAGTTCAAGGAGTGGGGGTGGGGGAGGGAGAGGCCTGCCCACTAAATTACACTTGATGCACACTAATTGTCCTGCTTACAAATGCATGCCGGTGGACAAAGGCCTGTAGCTACTTGTATGTAAGATTGTGTAACCGGGCAATCAGATCAAAGCCCAAATACCTACAAAAGACATGACTGATTGAGTGAGCCCTTCCCATAAGCTACAATACTAAAAACTATAATTAAGGGCTCACAATAAATCAGTCCGGTGGCAGTGATATCAACTCGGAAGGGGTCTGTATGGTTGAAATGTTTTATTTGCCAATTTACAGTGCTGGCGGAATCTTGCTTTAAAAAATGATTTAAAACAAAGAGTTGGACTCGGTGAAGTAATACCTGACATCTCAAAATATTCTCGCGATGAGTGAGGAAGTAATGTGGCGAAGCCGGAGTGGTAATCTACTGTGTAACACCATTTCCCTCATTTGGTGGATTGTTTAGGATTACAGACGTTTCATAGAAAAAGAATTATATGACGATAATATGAGCGCAGAATGCTCCACATAGTACCGACCTATTAAAGATAGTATTTCGTTGTTTATCAGACTTCGAGTTGGCAACCCCGGCATCCTCCCATTGTGGTAGAGAGTGAGGGGTAAGGGGTTGACTGACCCGAATAATGGACAAACCAGGGGTCCCTTCACTATGAGAGTGCATGGGTAGGGTGTAGGGGTGGGAGTGAGACTGGCCTAGAAGGTGGTCAAATCAAACTTTCCTCCACGGTGGGTGGGAAATGGCGTTATTGTATGTTTTTTTTGTGTCCATATGGCACTGAGGACCAAATTTGTTTTTTTGGGATGCATTCTAGATGCTGAAAATCGTTTTAGAGGGGGTTTGGATTGAATTCTACAAGTTGGCCGATTGAAGGGATTGAAGAGATTGATCATTTGATTAAATGAGAATTTCGCCCATTGGAATTAATGTAGGAAGCTAAGCCTAAGGGGAGATATTAATGAATAAAATGCTTTGATGGTAGGTCCTAAAAAATGACACTATAGTGACAATTCAGCAAAAAAAAACGTATTGACAGTGTGACGCCTATGTTTCAACATTGAGAGGTAATGATTCTGACAGTGACAGTGACTTAGGCCTAGATATTTTTTAGATAAGATATTTTGATGGTAGGTAGGGAAAAATGACACTATAGTGACAAATTCAGAAATCATTTTTTCGGAGTGTGCATTGACAGTGCCTATCTGAGCCAAAGACAGGCTGGTCATTTTTTCCCTACCATCTGTAAAATATTCGTGCAAGTGTGTCCAGGCCTAAAATGACCAAACTATATGATATATATGACCCCGAGATATAGGAGAACATAGATATATACATGAATTTCATTTTGATAGGCCTTATAAGGTCTAAATAATTATTTTTCAGATTGCCAGTGTCTGACCAAACGCCCGGGTTGCTTTGACATCTTAGGCCTAAGAATGGACCATCTGTAAAATATTATTGCAAACGTATCTAGGCCTAAAATATTCAGACCATTTGATATTTAGGACCCTCACATATATGAGAACATAGATATATACATGAATTTCATTTTGATAGGCCTAATAAGGTCTAAATAATTATTTTTCAGATTGCGCGTTAGGCCTCCAGCCGAGTTTAGGCCTAGATTTCAACGGTATAATTTCAAATGCTGGAAAAAAGATATAAACTAACCGTTAAGGCCTGTGCTGGAGTCCTCAATGCGTTTCAATGCGTATATCCTCCACAATTGATGCGTTTAATGTCATCCTGGTTTCCTGATTTCAATGAATCGGTGCAGGCGTGCGGGGAGAGAGAACCCGGCCGGGTTGAAGCCATGTTGACAGTAAGCCTCCACGTGTCCGATCGATCCAATGTTTTCCCTTCGATACGAACGCATGGTTCCCGCATGAGTTTTCAATGCGTTGTATGCGTTTAAGGGTGTCCATTCGTCCAAAATATATATATTGAAAGCATCAGATACCGCTGTAATCCAAGCGGAGAAGGCGCAACCCCCGGTATCAACCAACCGTCCCCGCCGGCATCGCGGGGCGGTCTGGGCTCTGTCAACAGGGGAGGCGAAGGATTGCAAGAAAACATCGCGATGCATTTACGCGTTTAGACGCGTTATTTCGCATTATTTTCGATTCTGGGACAGTGGGAGGCTTAGCTATGGGTCGAAATCTATCTGTGGATACCAATAACTAAGGTTAGATCGACCGTTTTCATGGTGAAATAGGTCTGCAAAGTTTATGAATATTCAGAGATTGACCCAGTTCCCTTCCTCCCCGATCGAAAGCGAGGCTGGTGGGCGTTACTTGACCCGATTAACACGGCGTCGGGTGACGATCGGATTTCTGGTTTTATTTGGTCAGATATCGATATAAATGATCAAGTTATGGTGTTATAGGACATTAAACATCATGTAGGCTTCATATCAGACAGGAAATCAATCAATTCTATCGGATTAGATATGTTTTCTGAGGTGAGTACGGCCATCAGCTGTCACGTGACGAGCGGGTCCGTAGGTTTTCGGCGGTTTTGCGAGGTTATGCAGTCGCATTTTGCCAATGGCGGGTCTCAGCACGACCATTTTACCGGAAACATCGGTAAATAAGGCCTGGGTAGCTTGTTCCCGCAATGATAGAAACATAGAGGGAATTGTATGGCAGGTAAGGGGCCACCAGCTTTATGCTAAATTTCTGGATGTTCCCGGCGAGTGTGCTAAATCGGGTGCATTCTAGTTTATTGCTTATCGTCGTACGCGAAAGTCCGATCGCTGTCCTTTAGAGAATTCCGCCTGATACGCTTTGATTTGCTTTCATACTCCTTTGATCGCTTTGGTTACCAATGGCGAAAAAAAATCAGATAAATATCTGAGTCTGTTTGTGTACGTTAAAATACATAAACAAATCGCTCGATCTTCCTATTTTTATTTCCGACTTATATTACATGAACACAGCCATTTTTTGCCTTACATGTTTGCTATAAAGGCCATGTTGAGATACTTTAAGACATCATACCTTGTGACCTACATATGTGACCCTCCCTCAGGAGTAGGCTGTACACGCACATACAAGTCCGTTCTACGTATTCAGCACAACCTTCTCAACAATACACCTACATCACATACAACATGTGTACACACGCTCTTAAACCTAGAGACAAGTCGCATGTCGTCCAGCAATAAATAACAGGGCATTTAGGTCTGGTGCAGAAGCCATGACCACTACCTGGAAACTGGAAAGATAGATAGATCTTGCTGAATAACAGGGCTGATTTTTTCTGTCTAGAGGCTTAGGTTTGTCTAGTCATACAGAATTTCTATCCAAAAATACGGATTTGGGGGTATCAAGTTATGTCCTGCATCTTGCTATTACGACAACTAAAATGAAGGACACTGATGCATAACACTAGATCAAATTCCAGTAGTTCCTGTCTAAATTTACCTCACTTTCTTACAGATTGGTAGTGAAGAGGGAAACTGGTCCTATCTCAGCGAAATAATCGAAACTGAAAGTCAGCTTGCAAGCTGGTCCCCAGACAGAAGGACTGATAAGAATCTCTATAAAGTCCCTGGGGTTCGTGGTGTCCCAACGTGTAGGCCAAAATCCTGGCATCATAGACAGTTATACTTATAGACATGCCTAGTAGAAACTGCATGTAGTTTTAACAACATTTATAATAATCTGCTATATGTGAGCTAGCTGTTTCTGAGCATCTTGTTGTATATTTCACTACGTAATAGTCTTTTATGTTGCCACTGGATTTCAGGTGTTTTGCCTGATTCCAATTCAGAAATAATCTGTCTTTTCGAACGCAACTTTATGACCATGTGTATATTGCTTTGCAATTAACAACCTGACTTTCTACATGAGTCATAAATCTGTTCATGAGCTGCTGTATTTTAAATCATTTTTAATTCAAATTGAAAAAAAACAGCCATAAAGCATAAGGTTTACGGTGAATATATATATAGGCGCAATCCAGCCGAAGCAGCGCGTCTCGTATAACGTCTGGGTCGACTTGAATACGGCCATCGGTCGCCTTAACGCCTTAAGACGGCGGTGGTTTGGGGCAGATTCATTCCGTGCACAAGACGAGTAGGCCTGGTCCCGCCTGAATCTCCAACACGGGCCCGCAGGTGGCCGCCTAATGGACTCCCGCCTAATACGTCATCCATAACGCTCCCACCGCCGCCACTCTGCACCCGCTCACTCACCTTCCAATGTGGGACATGGGGAGGAAGGGACGCCCGGGTAGGGAATGCCAACATGGATGGCCAAGATGCACCCACTGGCCGATCGCTGAGTGTGTTCCTCTGCTTGGGCTACGTTTATGAAGCCACAATATTTCTCCCTTTCATCTTATATTGAAGCATGAAGGAGAAATTGGAGTGATTTATCGGCGGTTGTCCTGCATGTGGCTTGAATGTGTAAGCAGGGGGTGGGAGGACTTAAGTGGATATAACCTCGCATTTAGGCAGTATATCTTTATTAGTGTCGCGTTTGTTCACACATACCTGTCACATTCATCCCGAATACAAATAAGACTCCGACAATGCCACCTAACTATTTTTGCACGGTAAATCGAATCTAAGTAACGGTGAGGGATGTCACATAAAAAAGAAAATAAAAAAAATCCGTGAACTTTAAAATGAAACGACACCACAGCCATACATACAAGGCAGTGATAGAATATCAGTATTTGTCTGTATATAAACCTAACGCTGCATTCCCAATCTGCTTATGTCATCAGTTATGGAAAGAAACATCAGCAGTGTCAATGTGTGTCAGACCTCTAGGCTCCTTCTGTGCCTAGCATTTGACCTTTATGAACTAGACTATAGGATTGTCACTACTAAACTGGGTGGGAGAATAACAAGCACGATGTAAGGTGTTGCCACGTTTGAACAGCCTGAGTGACGACGGAGGCGATGAGATAACAAATATTTTTCACACTCTGACATACGGAAAATTATGCTATCAGATTATACAATTTGTCTAGAAAGAGAGTAGGTATATATTTATGCGTCTAATGGTCTTTTCTTTTGGTATGCTTCTCTTACTTTGAATAAGTCAAAAACACGTGACTGTGATGCTGACGCTCTTGCTGATATCCTAAGGGCTAAATGGAAGTCCTGAGAGACGAACAGCAGTATTAAGTTATGGTATATATAGTTATAATGCAGTGTACATATCTTTGGACGTCATCTTTGTGACCTCTGTGGATCATGTCCATCTCAGCCAGTGTAGACCGATTTCCATTCTCACATATTTTCTTATTTCAGCAACTGGATGTGAGAACTGACATAAGTGCTGACCAGACTGGACATGCCCAAATATGGGAAGTTCAATCAACCCTCACCAGGTGGCGTTATCCAGATAATCCCCTATTACCACCGTCCGTCACCCATAGCTACACCTCCGACAGTCACCTGTTCTCATCTGCACTTGACGGTCATCTACCTAAACCCAGGTAAAACTGTGACCAGGGAACAAAGGTCCGGCAATTCCAGGTTACCTGCATAACCCTATAACTTCAAGTATGATTAAAGGGCATTGTCTGCTGGTGCTGTAGGGATGTGTGAACTGTGACCAGGGGTCAGCTGGTGCTGGTTTCCTGGTAAAGTCAATACCTTAGCTGACAGGTTACAGTTATCTGGTTATATGACTGCACGTAACCCTGACACGCACTGCCACAAGAATCAAACAGACTGACAAGGGAGATTAATAGGGGCCTGTCGCTCTGACACGTGGATCGAGAATCGGTGCAATGCTCAGGAGAGGAAAGGCTACAAAGATGGGGTCGTTTGCTTTGATATCAAAATTCATTCCAAGAAGGTTGTTGTAGCTAAACTGTTCATCATCACGTAACGTCCAGGATTGCTCAGCCTAGCCCCTGACCCTGTTTCTTTATTTCTTTTATTTTCTTGTATCTTGTATTTTCTTTTTTCTTTTCTTTTCTTCCTTTCTTTCTTTTTTTTTTTTTTTGGGGGGGGGGGGGGGGGGGGTGTTGAGGGCTGTATTATGAGTAAATCATAAGAATCCAGAGCAGGATTCATTTTAAACATTTCATTATTACACTTTGAAACGAACCCTAACACTAGCAAGCACAAATGTATCATACTAACCTAACCCAAACCGTTAAGTTGCAATACAATAAAAGTACCATACACACAATTTCCTTTTCATCCAACTATATATTACACAAGCCTAAAACAAGTCTACTTAAATGAGATAACCCCCAAATTCCAAACAACAAATGCTCCGTGGAGACCACCTGCACGTCTATAGGTGCTGGCAGGAGCGGTGGGCCCGGTATTGATTGGGAGGCGTTGCTGGGGTCAGGTCAAGCTGTACCCATCCACCAGGGGGCGCCGAGTAAACAGCAGGAGGGGGCTGGGGGCCCTCCTGGCGGGGCCTGGAGGAGGCAGGGCCATGACGGACGGGCTGGGGGTAGCAGGTTAGGGCACTCACCGGGTGGGCGGGTCTTAGCAACTCTAAAGCCCCATTCCCACTAGGCTGAATTGGCGGACAAATTGGCCGATTTCTACCAATAAAATCGGCTGATTTTAGGACTGATTGGCATTATCACAATATCAGTCAGTATGCAATATTGAAATTAATTTATTTGAGAGTCAGTATGCAACATTGAAATTAATGTGTTTGATAAGAATCGGTCCTAAAATCTGCCGATCATTCTGGTAGAATCTGCCGGCTTTTAGGCCAAATAGTCAGTCGATCATGTCAAATCGCCTAGTGGGTATGGGGCTTAACGCTTTACTGAATTGGTGGGAGGTATGGGGCCGGGTTGGCTATATGGATGGGGCACGGTAATAGGGGCATGCCGTGAGGTGCGGCTATATACGGGCTGGAGACATAGACACTCTGATGGAGGTGGTTGATGCATGAATGGTGCGTGCTATCTAATGGTATGCTCCGGGTTTAGGGCTGTATGATCAGACTCCCAGACAAACTAGAAAATGGACATCTCATATGTGTCTGTGTTTCTATTCAATGAGGATCTCAAAGCTGGAAAAACACTTCAACTTAATTGGGATACCTGTCTATTTAGCCTGTAAATTTTGTGCCATTTTCTGTGGTATGTTTTCTATGATCCAATCTCTTAAATATCTATTTGCTATAAAGTGTAATTAAGAAACGTTGAATGCACGAAAATGTCATACATATAGCTTATCTGAAATACATTATGTCCGGCTAATTGCAGGCAGTCTCGTCCTAACACTTAAGAATGAACTGGGCTTTATGCAACGCAATCATGAACTTGTCAGAAAAAAATCTTGGTCACGTCATGAGTCTGTTTAGGATCAGTATAGGCACAGTGTGCGAGTAGTGCGAATAGCATGTTAAGGATACCCCAATGCCGATATAGAGCAATAATTGTAATACCGATAATGCATCCATAATAACAGTACATGTATAGGGATAGGACCTGGATGCCTTCTTTCCCACACTCCTTGCACCAAATGAGGACGAGACCAAGCACTGAAAGGTCACTGAGTGCAACTCATCAGGCGCCTTAAATATTCACCGGGAGGAACTAATTAGTTTGACCTACTTAGCTTTGACCTAACGCAGAGTTTCTATATTTTGATTTTCACCGTGACGTCAATCCCAGGTTATTCTGATTTCCGTTCACCGGCGTTATCAGTTAAAGGCAAGTGAGTTAGTGACGCGTTTCAGTTATATTAAAAATATTCAGATTAAAAAGTGAATCATACCGTGAAAATGACGTGCACGTGGTAAGGATTCTTAAATGAGAAATTATTTTTACACGAACTATGAAGCGAAATGGTTACCCTGTCACGCTGTCTGCATACTGCCTCTTCATCTTTATGAAATATATTACTATGAACGCTCGCTCTAAAATCAGCAAATTCATGGGAATTAGATGCTCTAGCATCCCAAATGCCATATAATGCTGAGGCTTAAGTGCCACAACATGGAAGAATCATTATAGGATCAATATCGACGTAAACCACGTGAGACAACCAAGTTGATCACAGGTAATAAGAGAGGTCGATTATGTCAATGTGAAGTTGTTAGTCTATTCACGTAATTAACCCTGCGTGTTGATTAAAGGTCTTAGCGCCTACCTCACCCCTAACAGGATCAGAACCCCTGGGCCACAACAGGGCGGGCTCAGGGGAGTCGACCAGAAGGAAAACCAACCCTTTCCTTGAGCCACGGGGAAAACAAACGGCTTAAGGTGCTTGTAAGATGATTAGATACAAAATAGGAAAGTAATTATGTTTGTAATCTGTCTAAATATTTAATGGTGTGCATCTATCATCCAGCATACCCAACTAGAAAAGTGGATATATGCACTAAGATGAAAGTCAATTGAAGTCAGGTGATCTAATTCTTTAGTATGTAGCTTTAAAACGCCACGTTGAGGTTTACTTGCGATTTTGTCAGTCATATTGAAGTACCTCTACGGGCCACCGCCAATAGCAACTATAACACCATCACTCAGAAATTATCGGCCACCTGCCATTACACCACCATAATTTATTTCATCGCTATTTTTCTGGTGTTTGGAACGTTCTTTGGTAACACCCAAAGATACGCAAATGTGATACTTTTCTCAGAGATGCCACTCTTCATACATGAAAAATACCGAACCACATTTGGGACCTTCCATTTAGTACGTACGCAAAAAATCACAAATTCTAGACCCCCCCCACCCCCCCCCCCCCCCTTAGGCTAAAATACTCATTGGATATGTATAGGAATGTACGCAAAATTCCAAAAATTTCAGACCCCCCCCACCCCCCCTTAGTGCGTACGTACTTAATGGAAGGCCCTTTCCGTATTTTAATACGGAAACAATTATTAAAGGTAGTCTATTCCTCAGAATAAGGTTCTGACGCTGATTCAAATGATGTTTCAAATCATATGTACATGGAATGAAATATACATATTTAATTTGTTACCTCAAATTGGAGACAAATATTTTCCTTCTTCAATTTTGGCATTTATCAAAACTTGTAGTCAATGCAAGAAATACGGAAATCTGTATTTAGACGGAAAAATGGCATCTCTGTTTTCTGTGTAGCAAAGACAACCTCTCTACTTTTAGTAAAATTGAAAAATCATTTTCAGTTGCAACACAGGTTAAAGGTCTGACGGCCGCCTAGACGGCGTCTGGGCCACCATGGGCAGGTCATGGGCCCTGTCTGTCAATAAGGGACGGTTAAAAGTTGGGGTGGGGCTGGAGGGAGAGAGGAGGATTTTTGACACAGCACATGACGTCCCTGTTCTAAGGATGTCCATATTACGATGGGTCCTACTATTAAATTGTGGTTGTTCTCCGGGGTCAATTTCAGTTCTGTAAACATGCATGTTTACAGATGTTGATACTGCATTTTGCACAAGCATATCCTTATCAAGTCCTCTCAACAGTGAGGACGATTATGCGATGGTTCACTGGGGTCCTGAGGTGGTGACACCTCGGCTCGGTTGAGTTCAGTTCAGCTCGGATCGAGCAAACTGAACTGGTTGACAGGCACCACCAGGCCTTGACTCATCTGTCAGCATTGGGTTAGGGCTTCCCCAGCAGAACCTGAGTGACAATCTCCAAGAGAAGGTGTGTCACCTCCACTGCCTCATTAATTAAATGACCTCATTAATTAAATGACTGCCACCCACCTCCCTTCTCAATATTTTTCCTAGAGGTGTGAAATGCCCTGTCGTAAAAGAGTGCGACAACTTCTCAGCATATTCAGTAAGGCAATAAAAAGAAAACATGCTAACACAAAATGTAAAACATCTTAATATACTGTTTATATGGATATTGGTTAACCTAAATTTAGTATGAATAGAACAGGTTGAATATAATTGACAGTTCCTAAAATTTCCATTTAGAATAGATAAGAAATACTACAAATATCTATAACTATCCTACAATATTGCAACATAAGAATATACCTGTATGTCAGGAAATATCGTCATTTTAGAGCTAGGAATGAGAAGTACACTTTACGTTCGCATTTCATTTTGGCATGACGTCAGTTACAGTGACATAAATAACTACTTTCTTTGGAAATTTCTATAACAAACATTTGCCTCGCTGTAATTGGTTTTAAGTATGTATGAACGTTTCCCTGAAATCCTTGCAATAATAGAACACTGTGCCTCGATATGTATGGCTCATGTCACGTGTTATAAGCAAAGATTTGTTCGTATTAAAAGTATATACCTAAAACATAAAAGGAGAAATTCTATTCTAGATTTGTAATTCTTCAAATCTAAATCCATAATATTGCTTATCCTGTAAACAGAGAAAAAGAAGCCCTTTACTTTTGATGTTATGATGAAAGCATGCCCTGCATAGAAGAGGAAGGGGCGGATTATTTGAAAGCGCGAGTCACGCTCTACCTACTATTGCCTATCCTCGATAAACAAATAAGTTACGAATATAAACCTGTGATAAGTGAACATTTTCGCCGTAGTATTGATAAATGCTAACTGAAGCTATGTTTATGGCTTGCTATCACCGAAGATAGGTATAGCTTGCTTTGTATGGAACATAATATCTCATGTTATAATTTGCGTGGGCTGGTGTTGCTAAGAAAAAACTTACATAAAAAGAGATCTAAAGGTCTAAGAATGAGTAAGAACTGAATTAAGTTTACTGACCGGCAAGTGCAAAAAACTGTTGTTTTTTTTACTTTCATTCTTATAACTTTAATCTCTCTCCTAAAGTGGTTCATATAAGCGTGGCGTCAAAAAGAGTTCAAAGGCAATACAGTTGCGGTCCTTGCGATAGGCACTCTTATACGACGTATAGCGGGGAACAACTCTGCAATGGACATCCTTACCGCTTTATTGTGACTCTTGAA
This sequence comes from Lepidonotus clava, assembly GCA_936440205.1. NCBI lineage: Eukaryota > Metazoa > Annelida > Polychaeta > Phyllodocida > Polynoidae > Lepidonotus > Lepidonotus clava. The sequence continues at coordinate 39,491,224 of OW387141.1, forward strand.
AAGTGTTATTACGCCCCCCAAAAAAATAAACAAAACAAACAAAACCAGCGAAGTTAAAAAACGAAATGAAGGATTTATTTCCTTTCTTTATAAATCCGACCATTACCAGTGAATCAAAAACTAAGCCTGCCGTGATTGAGCCGACTCCCCCTAACCGCACCATTTCCCTGGTTGATCGCTCGGCGTCTAGACATAACACGTATCTAGACTTCTCTAAAGGTCAACGGCTCGGTCCGCTTTAGTCCAACGACTCGTTGACTCCCCAAAACAGAGATTTTACATTAAATAGCACACAGAGGAAAAAAAACTAGTTTTTTTTGGTCTATCAAAACAACAAATCTACAAAAAGGGTGGGAGGGAGCCGTGCTAGGGGGTAGCTGGTTGATTAACCGCTCAGCCCGGGTCTAGACGAGCAGCTCACGAGTCAATCAAAGTTCGCCGCCTCTTGAGCTGCTCCAGACGACGTCGAGTTACTCGTTGGATATCGGGTCAACGTCTATTCTGTTAGGTTCTGCTCCCGTTTCTACTTATTGCAGCGATTCATCATTTGACGTGCCCCGGCAACTGGCAGGTCTCGGACTTAAGTTGAATAAGTGGGAAGTTCACTTTAGATGGCACTGCCATCACATTTATTTCTCCATATATCTGTGTTACACTTGAAATATGGATTTTGAACTGATCCACACGGTCCACAAGTATGTACAAATTACATAAGTATGCATCGTATTGACACGATATATTATATCCATTAATCCAATTTCAGATTGTTGGCTATAGTCTCATATACAATTTGAAAACGAATACATTTGACAATTTTCAGATGTTGAAAATTATTTTTTGACAATTTTCAGATGTTGAAAAAAAAGGAAAATAACTGTGCGTGAGTCAGGGGTTAATTCACTTCCCAGGACGGTACATGCCACTCTCAGGGCCCTTAGATACGCCTATAGGCCGCTTTGTGCACAAATCCGAACCGGCCCTTCGGACAAAGCCTGTCCGAAATACGAGTCGGTCTCAGGCCTAACTGCATTAGTGAGGCAAATTGATTGAACATAGGGCGGGTAAATGGTATTACATATCGTATTTCCATATCATTTGGACACCTCAACCCGGCATGCAGCCCAAAGTGTACTCAGCTCTTATTGCAAAAACATCAAATAAAGAAATTATCCTTTGGGAACTGTCAACGGCCAATGAGTAATGTATACCTAATTTTTCTTTCATGGTTATTTTTCAAAAATCCAATCGATCATGAATCACCCCAGTAATTCCCACGTTCACTCTAATTGTGATCATTAAACCATACAAGCCCTAGGGGTCGAATAGTGAGTCACAGATACTTGTTTTCATGGAGCAATTTGGGAGTGAATTAACACTCAGCAATTAGATGGGGCATTTCATGCGCCATGCTGTACTGAACATTTGCCCTCGTCCGGTGACTAATTGATATGGCCTTGATGGTCAGGGGCACCGACGGCGGGGAAAACAAAAACAATTAATGCTAAATAATCAGCACTACCATCGGGGCACGCCCCCACCATAATACACGCTGTGTTGGCCTATAAGTCGCTGAATATTCGGAGGACATCACTATTCAGCATCGAGGGATAGGAGGTAGGACCATCGCGGTTGGAGAGGTGGAGCCATTCGCATGAGTACAATAATAGGGGTATAACATAATGATGTTTTTTGCTAAATCAAGTCTGTGATAACATTCTATAAAATCTCATGTTTTCATATTGATATGAAAACTTTCATACTGCATGGGGTTTTATTGAGGTTCATTGTCCTTTTAACAAAAGCGCATTAAAAATAATTCCATACGCCATTCCCATCCCTTGATGCGTACATACTGTTGCATACTTAATGGCAGATCCCATATTATCAGGAAAGATACTTGAATCTTATAAGAAAATGGTAAAAAAAAATACCCATGGCGGCAGAAATATTGTTCAAGGCGTGGAGGGTAGTAGAATGCGGCAATTACTATGGGAACGCCTCTCCAGTCTCATGGGGCACCTCCCTCATCTGTCAAATGGGTGAACCCATGACTGGGATCATAAAATGCCCCATAAAATCCTAGCGTATCTGATTCTTCTCTACCTCTGCATGCCTTTCCCCTATACTAAATCAGCCAGCGTTAATCCTAGCAATGTTGACCCTAAATACTTAGCTTTTAAGGGTAGTGTATTATTAGGCAACCATATCGCTCGATCATAAATATTGTAAGAAAATATGTTTTGAAAATATGGTTTTAAATTTTAGACATTTTCTAAAAAATCAAAATTGCCACTTTTTCACATGTCCCTCTATACAAAAAGCTTTCAGAAAGTTACCGCTGAAACCTTTTGGTTCGCTCAGTACCCACACACTCAGAAGAAAAATCTCGATTTAAATTTGAAGTTGGGCTTTAAAGCTTGAGGCAGCCTAATATAGGCTTGAGCCCCCTGGCTTAATTTCTCGTTGGTGAATCGGCCACCGTCTGGCAGGGCAGACCCGGGAGGTGATTTGTGGAAACGCACTCCAGGTCCGCCACGGCATCCTGGATGTCTTTAACACACACTGATTGAGCATGATACTAAAGAACTCCTCACCAAGCGAAACATACATGCAAACTACCTTTATTAACGAAGATAAAGTTATGAAAATCAACGCATCTGCTATTTGAAGGTTGGGAATTCTCGAGGAAATATCTGTGTTTTCCTTCCTTTTTTTGGTTATTGATTCATATAACATTGGTCTTCAGTTTGGAACCAATTCAAGTTAAACTTCTAAACTATAGCAATTAATGTATGGTAATATCGTTTCATTAAGTGGATATGGGCGGACATAAATCCCAGCGGCTCATATAGATGATTTACTTGGATGGCCTCAGAAGGGAGGAAGAAGAGGCAAGGGAGCACCAAATATAGACCCAGGGCAAGTTGAGTGTCATGAAGACAGGCAGGAAAACAAACAAATGGACAGACGGATGGCAGACAGTTCGTTAATAGGACAGAGAACAGGGGGAAGATGTGATGAATGAACAGATTAAGAAACGAAAAGGACGCGAGAGCGAGGATGAGCGCAATTTTGCCGGGGAGGCCACATGGTTGATTATTTTTTCATGATCCCACAATAATTTATAAAACCTTCCAACAAACATTTCGTTGAAAAATCATAAAGAATCTATGCATGGTCAGTGTTCTCCCCAGGCCCTTTCAACCTGCTTATTCTGCAAAGCTGGTTGACAACATATACAAAATTTAAAATATACAAAAAACGATTTGTGACAGACTTAAATTCCAGGCGTACAAAACAGACAACTAATTTTGTCCTAGGGAAATCCTGAATTATTGGTTATGCTTAAGCCATATCGAAGGAGAGGTTAACCCTGAGGTGGTAAGTAGTGGTTGGTGTCCTGTAGACCATTGATCAAGGGCCACAGAATGTATGGGACTGCCCGGAGAAATCAATGCCAATTCACACTCCTGCCGTTCTCCTTGTTCCCCTCTTACCATACAATACCACTACCCACTTTCTACGCACACGCCCGCCCACCCTCCAGCACCTTTGTGTACTAAAGGGTTTCTATATGTATGGCTTATAAACAATAAAGAGGTTGCCTTTTGTTTCCTCTCTATTCCTTGAGATATACGAACTCCTCCTATCTTAATGGGAAAGGTACCCCAACCCTAGTTCGGACGTATATTCTCAGAACAAACACAGACTCGTACATGACGTACATATACCCGTACCTGTATAAATAGGCAGTCTCGTGTTTCAGCCATACAATAATAAACATGCAAATATGGAAACAGGTCATCTGATCTGAGGAGCAAATAACCTGCGGTACACATCACTGCCCCGCGGATGACTAACTAATTAATAATAGCCTTACTAATTAGCTAAAACAGTCCTAGAGCGATCAAAATAGATTTAAAAGCATTGCTAAGCCGATTTCAAGTCAGAGAATTAAGTTGTCCTTCATGAGAACTTCTCAGTAATATGCCGATTAGGATACAGAAAAATCATGTCTTAATTTATGATAACTTAATCAGCAAAATACTTAATATATTATAAGATCAAGAAAAAATAACTAAATCGCGTCATTCAATCATGATTAATTTGTCTGCATAATGCCAATTCAGATAGAGGAGGGGGAACGAAAACTTGTCGCTTTTGAAAAATTTGTCAGCAAAATGCTGGTGAACATGAAGTAGTGAGGACAAGTACTACTAAAAACACATTTAAGAACGAAACCTACTACCGGTCCTTTTGGCCATGTTTTCTTTCCATCCGCGGCCAAAGGACCGGGGCTGTAAACATAGCCTGCCTGAGTGAAATGGCGTGTAGCTGGAGGGCAGCTCTCGGCAAAGGTCCCCCTCCACTGATGAGAGACTGATACCCACCCGACCGGGGGAGGGAGGGGGGTGGGGGTGGGGGAGAAAATTTAAGCACCATACCCACTAGGCGATTTTGAGCAAGTCAGCTACCTGATCGACACTAAATTCAGCTGATTCTACTGGAACAATTGATCGATATAGCACCCAATTCATACCAAACATGTACGTTTCAATATTGCATTCTGATTGGTGATCTGAATTGGGGTAAAAATTGGCCATTTTTTCGGTAGTAATCCGCATAGTGGGTATGGGGCTTTAGGGATGGGGATGGAGAGTGTAAGGGGCGTCAGTGAAACTGACTGTAGTAAGAGTGGATAATGTGTCCTCTCCTAAATGGATCTAAGAGTGGGGAAGGTTTATTAGCTAAACATCAGATACTTGAAGTTGTACATAACATGTTTCATAATTCACTGAGGCACTCCGGTTTGCCAGCAGGGGAAGATGTATCTTCTGAGTCTGTGATGCTTAACGTCAGGCATAACGCTGAGGTTTATGCTAAGTCACGGACCCCACTGAGCAGCAAGAAAAAGTCACCTTTCTAGGTACAGACTGCTTGTTCCGTATAACATTTTCTCTCAGCTATAAGAGGTGCTTATCCAGTCAGCCATACATCGTGTATACAGCTTACGTATCTTTGCCACATATCATATACAAGGATGGAGTTGACACTGACAGAAAGCATACGTGCTGGCATGCTCCAATAAGGTTTCCAAAGACTCACTCTCCCTAATCCTTGAACGCATGAACTCCATAAAATGACGATCTTTAAAGCGATACATTTAAATCTGAATACAAGGAACTAAACTCATGTAATAAACTCATTTATTTACCTATTCCCTAGTCCAAATATGCGTTCTTATCAATGCCACATATAAACTCACAGCACAAAGCCACATGCATTGAAATGAGTAACTGAATTTCAAAGGAGTCCCAAAATAACAGGCCCCTGACTTTCCGAACCATGTATTCCCATCAGGAGGTCTCTGGCCAATCCCGGTTGTACCTACCCTTATAGAGAAGCCACAAATAGTACCCACACATCAAACACGGGGGTAGTAGGAGGGGGCGGGCTCCGCGGGGCTGGTCGAGCCGTGGGGTGGTCGGGGGATCTACATATAGGCAGCCCCTGGATCTGGGGGATCGAGATGGCACCTCCCCGCCAGCCTACATTACGGGGACCGTGGTTACATCTTGGGCTGGCTATTACTATTAGACAGCCAGTCTGGTGCCTGACAAACAAGACTAGAGTGCCCAGATTTCTGTTTGACAAACACTGTGAGTCAGTGGACGTTTCTGCAAGTACCTATGGCTGTGAGCATATGGGTGCAGAGATTCAGTCAAAATCTGGTTTGAGAATACTACGTTTGGCAATTTCAATCGGGAAACCAAATGAAATCTAACAAAGGTACTTTTCCTTTCTTTCATCGATTTTAGATAGCAAGTCTTATCACCGTTGGACTTAAGGGTATACGTTTAGACCCTTTGACACTTGGGACCAGTGTAGATATTGTTAAAGGTTGCTTTTCATTTGAGTATTGAAATATCCTAATAGACCCTTTCATGATGCAACATTTCACGCTCAGGTTATACGAAAATGTATCGGGCACAAATATCACCGGACATGATGCACCTTTAGCAAGTATAAGTACACCTATCACCGAAAAAAACCAACCTTTAACATGTATATTCACGCATACCACCCAAAATAATGCATCATTAGCAAATATTACTATAAGCACGCATATCACCCAAAAAATGGATCTTTAGCATGTATAAGCACGAATATCACCCAAAATATTGCATCTTTAGCATGTATACGCACATATATCACCCGTGATAATGGACCTTTAGCATTTAACACAATTCTAGCTGTAGGAAATCCACTCCATCTAAGGGGTACCCCATAGAACACTAGACTCTGTAGAGTACCTGACCTGTTATATAAGTCCAACAAAGCCCGCACACGTCGGGCAGTGGGCTTTATTGTTACCCCCACACTGCCACTGGTACCTGGCGTACTGCCTGTCTGCAGCTACCACAGCAGGATGGCGCCTGACTCTAGTTAGCCAGCTCTACAGCCCGAACATGTCTGGGTCTAAATTAAACTAATTCTTCCCCTCCAGTCTATTTTGCCTGGCAAGCCTCCCCCCGGTTAAGCTGGCTGCGATGGCTGCGAGCCACATTCCAAGGAGGCACAAAGCGCCAACGGGGAAAGACATGCCTTTTTGGGGCAAGAGTTACTGATTAGCACCCAACGGCGATTGTTCTCAACTTGGGACATTTGTAACTAAGGGAATGTTTTTGGATTATAATTGTATCCGCTGTCCGGTTAGGTTTTATCGCCCGCTTTAGTAGTGGTGCCCCCCCCCCCCCCTATATCTTTTAATCAGGTTGGGTAATCCTTGGATCAACGCTGTCACTTAATTATCCATGAAACAAGGCACTTGCTCAGTCGTGCATTGTTCTAGTTTGCATATAGCTCCCACTTGCACATATAGGATATCCCACAAGCTACTCCCTCAAATACTCATGCTTTCCGCTAGCCCGGTCACGCATTTGCTTGCTCACTTATATAAAATTAACTAATTTTCTCTCTTTGACTTATCTGCAAAAGCTTGAAAATACAATCTCTCACTCAACAGTCACTCCTGCATTCACCCCTCAATTCACTCGCCCATGCATTCACCTCCTAACCCACCCCACCTACTAACATTCACACTCCTTTATTTAACCTGCTCACAATGACTACTGTCTCAATTAACCCACCCACTAATCCTCCTACTCACTCAGTGTTAATTACCTCTCCTGATTCAGCGTCCTCCAGGTGAGGCTAGTCACAATGCCTGACCCCCTCCCCCCTCCCCCCCCCCCCGTGATTACGGCTTATTGTAGGCGTCCCCAGCTGACACCTGACATTTGGCACCGTCCACATTCTCCGTAACCGTCGCAATGCTCCACCATTTAAGGCAAGCTTCTATCAATGGATGTCAAAATGGAAACATTTTGGGCGCGCGCCAGCTTTTTCAGATTTCTAACCACAAGAAAAATGCAGGAGAAGCAAGGCTTCCATTCTTTCCTTCTAGTGCCAATTTTAATCCTGGGAACTCTGAAAGCAAGCTGATCTTTTTTCTTACGAGTCATTCCTGGAAAAATGGGGATGTATTCAAGTTGAATGACTGTATTTTCCCCACGAGCAGTTGGGGTGGGTGAAGGATGTAGTCAATGGGTGTCGAGTTGGCACTGGTTGTAATTCACGTAATATGAAGGTACTAGTGACATTTCTATCGCTGGTCTTGACCACCTCTTGCACTTATCAAAAATACCACAGCCTGCAACTAGGCTCTCTTGATTAGCATCAACAACTTGGCAGTGTCTGAAAATAATGTTTTTTTCTATTTGTGCTCTGCAAGTGCATGGGCCTCATATATCGGAGTTCAAATATGTTTTCAACCCTTCATACTGAATCATAGTAATATTTGAAGGCCTACGGCTACCACTAGGGTCTAATCAAAATATAGGGTTCGATATAGGGCTAACAGACTGCATGGCATGGAAATATAGGACAAATATAGGGTTGACATAAAATGTAGGGATGCCAAGACAATATAGGGACTGAGAACCAAGATTTACTGAGATATTTACTGGTGCTCATCAATTACAGTATTTTCTTTTGATCATATACGCACGTCCACTGGCATACATTGTTGTTGAAAGGAAATCTAAGATAAATCACAAATAGAAATAAATAATTAGCTGTAAACTACGGTAGTGAGGAGCAAATTTATCACTAACATTTAGTAGACTTGAGTCTTCTCATGGTAAAGCTTACTGCTTGTTTTCTAATAAGCACTGACGCACACCATGCATTCATTCCACATTGTCCATATAACAATCTAATGTTCTCTCCTGGATCAAAATGTTAATAGGCTATGTAGGCTTGTTGAATACAATAATGTTTCTTTAACTCCAGTATATTCCTCATTTAACATCATCACTCCATGTTTCGCTGAATTATGAATACAAAATGTTACTTTGAAGTCTCAGATTCGTAAAATCCCTGCTTTTGAAACTATAAGAGATAGTTCCGAGAAATAGACTTTTGAGAAACAGTCTCAATGAGCTAAAGATAGGCCAAATTGCGACTAGCAACAGTAAACCAGATTAACTTTAATCAATACACTGCAGGTCCAATCTTGACAATATCGCATGATAATACAGCGTCACTGTTTCTATGGCAACTAATACCGAGAATCTCAAGTGATGAGCCCTTTAAAAACCACGCGCTTCCTTTAATAAAAGCCGGGAGCACAGCAATTGTGATCATAGGAGAATGTCAGAAGGCACATCAGGGCTTCCTCGCCCCGAAATGGCAGGACGTCAATTTTCCTTCAATATCACCTTTCCACCATGTATACAGGCTCGCCTCCCAGGCGGTTTATCGAGAAAGTGCAGACTGTTCCAATCCAATCTTCTGAATTGTAGATCTGTTTCCCATTGATAGAAAATTCCCCTTTTTTTCTTTGAAACTTTCGAAGGGCTATGGCTAAGTAGGAGTAGTGCTAAAACGTAGAGGCTGTCATTCAAAAGGCATGGTATGAATTGAGGTTTGTTTATATTTTATGTATACACCAATTGTAACTATGAATTCTATAGAGAGATGTTACAGAAACTTTGTTCTAAATACAATGTTAACAAATGAGGCATCAACAGCTTTTCCTAGAAGTCAAAAAGAGTGATATTCCGGCTGTGTTATTCAACAATATTATTGTAAGGGTGTATATATGATGCTGTAACAAAATATTACAATGTATTGTACATAGCGTACATGGCAGTCTAGTATGATTCGAAGCATATATTTCTGGACATGTATATGTTACTGTTGTTAGTGTACTGGCTTCAGTATTGATCAACAAGGTAATGGAAATCTACAACCTCAAGAGCCTTGAAAGGTTGATTGCGTAAGATAATTAAAACACAATTAATCGAAGGAACGGAGACAATTATCAAACCAAGACCCAAGAAGCTACATCCTAGCCATTGCCAAACATTATAAGTTCTTATAAATCAAACGAAATTCTGGCCCTAAATAACACTCTTTGAGAAAAAAGTGCTACTATTGTGCAGGTTCGGAGCACGAAATCAATCATAAATTCCCTATCGTTAATAGTGGACATCATAATGGCCTCAGCAGGACAGATCAATTGTGTTCTCTTTGTTTAGGGAAAAAATTGATGATGAGTACCACTGTTTTTAGTGTAGCCACATCAATGAAAAACAAGTTTTAAATGATCAATATTACTAACGGGCACAGACACACTCAAAGATGAAAAGTTTGTTCACCACAAGCAATTGGTAGGTCTGTCAACACTTGTCTACCTCATTATGAAATTGGGAAAACCGAACTAACTATACTTTAGCTATGCTGTACAAAGCGTTGCTCTTGCTATGTTACTTGTTAGGTATGGAGACCTATATAGCTACCTTGAAGTTATCCATCGTAAAACAACTTATAAAAGTGTATCTCAGGTGTGTTATGACCATTTCGTCTTCTAGAGGTATCAACTTACAGTGTATAATACAATCTGCCAGAGAATATACGGTGTTAGAACTGGAGCTGAGAGATGCATGGCGAACAGAAATGTGAATCTCCTCATAAACTCTAATACAGTTGCTTGTTCTTACACCGTTAAACTGTATCTCATTATGCAATAGGTATTGCTTACTATTCCTATGCATCCCGAAGAGGAATTGAGTAAGACGATTTTTTTCCCTTTAAAATCTGTGTGACAATAAAAATGCCCCAGAATCAGATATGGAACCATACACTTGTATTAGGTTTGACCCGCCGCGGTTAGTGCATGTAAACTGTGCTGAGGCCCTGAGTCTATATTAGAACAATGAGTGTCACAGAGCATACCAGCTTCGCATGTCGTCGCCTGTTATTGACGCATGGTTAAACATTACATAATTACATATTCATGACCTGGCCCCGAGGCCTATCGGGGTCAGCGTCCGTGTGAGTCTGCTTCTTTCATACAGCGTACGCCGCCGGCCGGGCTAATTTGATATTACGGTAAATGAGCTGCTCACTTAACCTAATTACTAACCATTTGCCTTGTCCTATCCTGAAACACACAGTATTGCAAATCATAGACGTCAATTTTCGTTTACAGTTTCAACAAACTTTGCCTTGGCATACGAATTTTCATACTGGGTGGTGAATGCGACGACATGCATAAATAAATGAGCAATTTATTAAAATGATAGTGGGAAAATAAAAGGAGGAAGGGTTATCATTACGTCATGGACGATGGAGGTTATGCTGGAGATGTAACCAGCTGGTAACACACTCTCACCTTATAACTCTCTGTAACACTGTTAACATGACTGAGTTCCCCTCACTGGTCCTATGAGCCAGAGATCATTGCCTCCTCCATATGTATCTACGTGGACAGCATCACTACATGGTGCATGTTCAGCTTATATTTGTGATACTCATTTATTCCGTAGAAAACAGAATAACTACCATGATTGGAGAATATTACAATGATTATGTATCTTTTACTCAAACCACTGACACAATAACCTTATCATTTTGCCTATATATTGCTGTATTTACACTTCGTTGTACATCAACAATTTCTTCTCAAGCTAGGGAAATTAGGCCAAAGTTCTGGCCGTCAGAGGACGACCAGTAGCAAAATCTAGTCGTCCACTGTTTGTAAGTGTTAGGTTGTCCACATCACAGATCAATTTCTTAATTTTAAACAATCCATCAAAAAAGTTAGAAAACGATATTTTTTGTAGGTAAAGATTTCTTCAGTGATTATTACAGAGTATCTGGCCGTCATGAGGACGACCAACATTTATATTTCTGGTCGTTCAAATCCATTTTCTGGTCGTTGTGGACACACAGATTTAATAGCCTGTTTCTCTTCTTTTTTTTGGCATGTTGCAGAGCTGTATGAGCCCAGGTGTACGAGTATCTTATACTTACAGTTCTATCACTAAATATGTTTAGAAATTAATCCCTGTCTGTTTTATATCACATTGTGGTGTCGAATTCAATATGATACGGATTAATCGCCAGGTGGGTCTTAAGTACTTTTAGAGATGTTCAACTACCACAGATAAACTGAGAGTAGTCAATCAATTAATTGTAATTGCATAGGTTAACTTAAGCCTATATTCCACTAGGCATGATATTCTGCCTGCCCATAATTTGCTGAATTTATGACAGTGAATTTATGACAGTGACTTTAACCAGTATCATAGCAAAAAAACAAGCATCCTACAGATGATTTGAAAGAGAATCAAACCCCTTTCTAATCAATATTTTGATGTATGATAATTGATATGTCCAGTATTCACCAATATTTCCACTGCTGATTTGTTGAATTTGGGACTTTATAAATCCTAATTGACATAGTTTTATTAAGGACCTACTCGAGTGATCCCTGATTATCTGGGTAATATGAAACTACCTCATATCTCATAATGTTGACTCTGTACACTGAACATGTGTCCATTGTCATCAGGCGGTACACTTATTGACCGCAGGCTACTGTTACTGCACATGTACCCATACATAACGTCACGTATACTGGATGTCAGACGGCCGATAGCAATCTTATAACAGAGGCCTGCATCAGTGACAAATACGTCTCTATAGGCAGCTTTTCATACACGATATTGAGCTCATATTCAATCAAAGAGATAATATCCGATTCTCAGTCTAGCGCCGAGACCAAATATGTTGTTTTCCTGCGTATTCACCAATAGCAAGCGTATAAGTAGAGTCTACATGTAATATCTTTTGGTATTGACGTTGTAACTTCTATTCAGTACAGCATACCCATAGTTGAATAGCATTTTCTTTGGCAGTGAGTCCCACATACCTACCCGCATCAATAGAAACTATATTCTATATAAAGAAAAATGAAAGGAAAGGAAAGGGAAAAAAATGGGATTTATCTACGATGAAGAAACATGTGACCGAATTGATGTCGCTGAATAACTCCGTATTTCTATGACCATAGCAGATCTGATGTAATGGTCCCTGGCTAAAATACTTGCTTTAGATACCAACTTTGCTGACGAAGATATTATCTAAAAACAAAATTTTAAAACCTTTCTAAAAAAAGTATTTCATATTATTGGTATGTAACAATGCATGTCACGAGAGACAAGCTATAGTCAGTACTATAATCATGCCTCTGTATTTTTGTTTATGAAATAGAAAACCACTCTACACATGATCCACCAGCACGACATCTCGTCAAGTTTTCATAACGTGTGTGAGTTAGTAGACACATAAAAACGGGTAGATTTAAAAACATTTATTAATTATATACTATTGTATTAATTTCTAAGACAACTGCATAACTATTATTGGACGAGGGAAACTGACTTGCCAAAGTACCAATTAGAAAGCAGGTTGTTAGTACATCGATTATACATCATTTTCTGGGTGACAGGTTTAACTGAAAGTGCATGGTAATTACCATGAAAATTAAGAGTAATTTGTTGGTAAACTAATACATGGTTAGTTAAACAGAAAACTTCAGACGTGCCTCGCGTCAAGTCTGCTGAAGACTAAACCTCAAGCCAACAAGACTGTGTTTATACATTGATGACAAAGAATAAACAATGAGTAGTATACTGAAATTGTGATTTGGAGATGGACCTAAGAATACTTTCATCTCTCGCATTTCTAACTCACTGGAAAATCTGGTGTATGTACCACGTAGGACTAAGGAGGTAGCAATTAATGGTGAACAGAAAGAGAAAACAGAATATGGATGAGTATGGATACAAACAAGTCAAAACGTCTAGTAATACTGTATCAATTCGGCGGCATGTTTTAGGCGTAATGTAATATATAGTTAAAAATAGTTAAATACAGTATCAAAGCTTGCAGCTTTGATACACATGAGGCGGCCGTATTAATAATAATAATGATTTATTGTGGTAGGTCTGAACTGACACTACAGTGATAATCTGAAAAAATATTAAACTTCCAAGCCTAGATATATTTAATTTCAAATGAGATCCAGGCCTCAATATATAGGACCCTAAGACATATCAGAACATAGATATTTACATTATTTGAATTTTGATAGGCTGCATGAGGCCTAAATAATTTTATTTTTCGGAGCTTGCACAATGTGCCTACCTGAGGCCTAATGATAATCATTTTATAGAGTATCCTCACATATATGAGAACATAGATATGCACATCATTTTCATTTTGGTAGGGGTGATAAGGCCTAAAATAATTATTTTTGCCAGTGTCGAACGCCTGAGAGGCTGAGTCCAGCATCTTGTCTAGGCCTATTTGTAAACTGCTGGAAAAGATATATGTACCTACCTTACAGCCTGAGTCCTGAATGCGTCCAATGCGTATATTCTCCACAATTCATGCGTTTCGTCTCAATATCATCCTGGTTTCCTGAGTTCAATATTATCGTAGCAGGCTAGAGAGAGAACCTGGCTGAATGGCCGACGCCATCTTCATCATCTTGTCAAGCCTCCCCGTGTCCCATCGATCCAATGTTTTGCCTTCGATATGAACGAATGGTTCGAACCTGAGTTGTCAATGCGTTGTATGCATTTAAGGAGGTCCAGACGTCTAAATTTATATATTGAAAGCATCAGATAGCGCGGTAATCCTGGTATACAGGCTGGAAAGAGAGAGCTCCCGCCGTAACGTCCCATCGCTGCCGGGCGGTCTGACCTTCACTTTGGCGCGGGCGCGAAGGAATACCAAGAAAATAGTGCGAGGTTTCCACGCATTTTGTCGCGTTATTTCACATTATTTTCATTTCTAGATCTTGACTTGGTCATCTATGTATCTAAATCTACCTCTCTATATATAATAGTCCCATAAGAAGGATTGATTTCATGGTGAAATAGGTCTGCATAGCTTGATGAATATTCAGACATTGACCTAGTTCCCGCGCCCCAGATCGGAGAAGAAACGGTCACGTGACCAAGTAAAATGGCGAAGGCCCCGGCGACCATATCGATATAACGGTTTGGATTCCGCGCTTGAATGTCAAATTTGTCCCATACCGGCCCATTTTCACATTTATTTGTATTATATATTTCCAAATCTCAGCAATGTAAGCCCAAATAAGCCCAAACGTAGGTTATTCAAGCCATTTCGGGAGGGGTTACAGATCGTGACATGGTTACATTCGGACATGATGCCAATGGCGGGCGCCCGGTGTTCCCGTAACGATATAACGATTTGTATTCCGGGCTTGAAATGTCTAATTTGTCACATTTTGGCCCATGTTCACTATTTATTTGTATTCTATATATCCAAATCTCAGTAATGTAAGCCAAAATAAGCCCAAGTATAGGTTATTTAAGCTGTTCCAGGAGATTGTATCAGGGTCACATTGCGGGTGGGACATGGTAACGCGTTACACAGACCTAGTAGAGTGTGATCCTCCAATTCGGCGGCGGGTTTAAACGTTTAAACGTAAAACGGTTAAAAAGTCTTATGCCGCCTCATAATAACATGGGGAACCCCCAGTCGGCAGCAAACACGATGAAAAACAAATGGTGAAAATAGAAGACAATATATATATATTTATAAACAGAAGATGATCTTTGACAGATACATGGGCACAGGATGGTATACGATGAATATCTGGATGCTGATTAGGAAAGCAACAAATATAATAATATAAGCAACAACAACAAACGAAAAGAAATACAAAACCGGAATTGAAGGGGGGGGGGGGGCAGTCTACTGGAGGTGCTGACAGACAGTCTAGCCCTCAGCGGAACCTCTCCGCCCCCACACAAACAACCGACACCCCGATAGATTAAGTCTGTTATCTGCTGCCGCCAGGGGCAGCACTGGCGTCTGACAAGCCGGCCGTATCGGTACAAAGCCCAGTGTGAGTGTGGGCCTGCCCCCCCCCCCCCCCCCCAGCTCAGCTCCCCCACTCCTCCGACGACACACACTGTAACCTGGGAGCGTTAGCTCATCCCCTAACCCTGTGTACGGCCACAGCACGAGCTGCTAATCCGTAACCCTTAACCTCCCCGACCGCTGAGCTGGTGTGCTATATTCCTGAGGCAATAGAATCTGACAGGAGTGATACGATTTTAAAATCAATATTGTACATGAATATAATATGAATGTGATAATATATTGAAAGACAGCACACTGGAAAAATGAGGGCATGCTTAGGGAAAGCCCTGGATGACATTCTCCAAATTTGTGTGCTAACGTAAAAATTGTAAAGATTTGTCATAAAGTTTGGTCTATCTGTGTACTGCGTGGAATTGAAATTTTCCAAAAAAACACACCTAATAAAAGGGTTATGGGTTTCATCTGCCCTTTACTGTATGATTTTAAGGTGTCATTGGTACATTAAGGGTTAAGGGTTTGGGTTAGGCTACCGCCATTGTCAAGGCTGCTTCCCAATTTAAAGGGACCTTTGTTCCTAGGGCTCTCGGACCTAAGCCCGTGAGTGGTAACGCTACGGGTTTGGGTACTAAATCAAGCCCCTCCCCTACTTCTCACCATTCTGCCCAACCCCAGCACCCAGCCATGCGTATCCTGTGTGGGCCTTTAGGGTGCTGCACGTGTGGGGACGGGGGAGGGGGACAGGTGGGGGAGAGGGGAGGGTATGGCGTGCGACCAACTCAGCACCTGTCATCTAGAGCGACACAATAGCAGGCCTCAGTTGCCTTAACCCCTGCCGCCCCGACTCGTCACTTCCCGGCTGGTCGCCCCATCAGTTAACTTAACCCATCGCATGCTTCATCTGTACCTCTAATTGAACGTTATATTCTTGAAAACTACTAGTACTAGGTACTCCATACAAAACTGGGATTATTTTTCTGTCTTTTTTTTCCTTTTTTGATTTGATGTTATTTCTTGGATGATTTATTCTGTCGGCGCAATATTCAATATTCATTCATTCATTCATTTAAAGGACCCAGTCGACCTTGGTTTTTGTTTGCTTTTATAATGTTAATAAGTGTTAAGATTGATATTAATGATTGTACAATAATAGCATTCTCTTCTGATTGAATACAGTGTTTCATGTATTAATTTTTATCAAAATAGTCGCCCAACTAATTGTCAACATTTCTGTGGGAGTTGTTGAAAGACAAGCACAAGTATAAACTATAATATATTAATATTAGTCCATTCCGGGGATATATTTACATAGTTGATTTCTATTTAGATCTAGGGAACGTGAAGGGAACTACAACAACCATGCAAGTACATGTAAATATCAAAATGATACTTCATCGCATGTATTTCTCAATCTATGCACTTGTCTGAGAGTTTAGTAAATATTTTAGAGCAGCAGGAGTTAACAACAATGTCTACAAACCATCTGGCCCACCCCCTACCATAGACGCCTACCCCAGGGGTGGGGGATGGGGTGGGGAGTGGGTTAAATGGGTTGTGGGAGGGGGGAGGGGGGGGACTTGGGCCTAGCCTTGTCTGCACCTGTGCTGCCTTCTAACAATAGACCCCCAGAACTGCACGCCGTAAAACAACAAATAAAGGGGCAGACACCATGCACTTGTTTCCCAATGATAAATATTGGCAACATATTCTTTTGAATTTCAACAAATCTGACCCTCAAACCAGGAAAAAGTGGATATGACATATCCATAGACATTTTTAGTGTGGGGTTGATCTAACATTTTATAGTCCGACGCAGCCAGCCTCTCGTATGCTGATAAACTGATGGTGCTACGAGATTGGCGGAGAGAGGCTACAGACGTGGACTAACATTTTATGACTATTTGTGGGTTGAATCACTTCTCTTTGTTTTGTAGTATCCAGAATAAATAGCATCACTACAGTAAATCACAATCCTTTGAGGACAGACAATAGAAATTGCATTGCGATTATTCTGAAGAACTTCTACGATCTATTCATCGCTCTTAAATAAAGAAATCAAGATTGAAGAATGAATTCATTTCTATTAATGAAGGCATACCATAACGTTAGATCAGAACAGCTGTGCCAATAACTTAGCTAACGTTAATGAGAAATTTTACGGTAATATTTGTGAGCCAGTGCACCAAAACAAAAGTAATCAATCCATTCTGTCATGGAGATGTCTAACTGGTGAAACCGAAGGGAATGAATTTATGAAACAAAGGTTATACTTTGCACTGTAACTGTAACTTAGTGCAACTTTTCAATCAAAACGTGTATTTTTTTTTTATAGTAGATCTAGATCTAGGGCTACTGATCAATTAAAGAGGTGTATGAAAGGGATTCAATGAATAACAAGCTTATAACGTTCTGTCGGCTTCAAATAAGTTAAGAATTCTATTGAAAATTAACTAGGCTACAGAAAGCCAATAAAGTATGTAGACTCTAAGGTCTAAGCAAAATCAGGGTTCTTTTAACATTTCAAGTGCAGTCCATAATCAAAATTCAAATGTCTATGACTATGAGTTCAATTTTGAGCAATTTTGTTTGTACAATAACATGTACTATATATATATCTGAATTATCTAGGAATATGTTGTACACTCTGCATCAACCTAAGATATCAAGGTCTTTCATATAACGTTAGCTGCCAATATCAACAATATCGCCGATGTTTTCATGCGAGTCCAAACAACAGAACCACACCAAGACCACACCCCCTCCACTGACGACCTGCCCAAGGCAAGGAGCTGTCAGAGCAGCTGTCAAAAGACAAGGCGTCCTTCCACTGACGTTCCAAGGCCTGCTATCCTCTAAATCTCCCCGAACGTATTTTTCTAATAATAAGGAACCTATTCTAAATAAATGGGATGAATATTTGTGCCAAATGACAGGGTATTCCCGAGTTTCTCGCCGAACAATGAAGAGGCTTAGACGGCCTGAGCTGCTGTCTAAACACGATCTGTCAAAAACGACCGGCGTGAACCCTGTACCTTGTCCAAAAAAGGCCTGTGGTTGGGAATATAATTATCCGTCGGAATTCATATATTGGCAGAGCTGTCTTGAGGTTTTCTTCCCTAGTACTGTGAGTTTTTGAGTCATATTCTTGACTGGTTTAAGATCTGTCAATGCCCAAACCCACATCACTGCCAAAGACTGGCGACGGATCTTGAGCGATGGAGAAACCAGAAAAATGTCCCTTACCTGTTTGACCTTTTCCTAGCGTTTTTTCGAGGCGGTAGGGCCCTACGTACTGCTCCTCCCTGTGCGACATGTTCGGCATGTATTCCTAGTCTCGTGCTAGCTACAGATAGATGTTAATAATCCGTAGGAAAAGCGGAGAAGCTCCCGAAATGCCGGCATCCAAACCGTTCTTTGGCCGAGCTCCCATCCGCCATCAACCATTGACATCCGGGCATCTGGCAGCAGCCGCATCACTCCGACATTCGCCACCAGGGGGCAGCAGCGGGCGACGGCCAGATTCCCGCCCTACATTTATAATGACTCTCTGCATGAGGGTTGGTATGCAACCAGTGGCCCTTTTTTGTTTTTGTTTTTTTTTGTTTCTTTTGTTTCTTCTTATTTTGGCGGGTGGGATGTTCCTGTTTTCAGGAAATTTAGTGGGGTTACTTTTCAAATGAATATTCAATCTAGGATTTTTAAGGAAATATTTTCTAAAACTTGTAAAAGTGCCCCTCTCCCTTTCATACAACGTTTCCTTCAAAATCGTTGATCCGTCACTGGAACTATTTGCTTCCAGATCCCCGGATAAGGCCTAAACGACAAATATATTTTGAACTACCGGTAGGACTATAGGGCCTAATAGGCCCAAACCTACCCCTGCTATGGCTCACGTCCACACCTAGCCTAGGCATATAGGCCTAGGCCTAGGGACTATAGCCATAGCCTAGCCCTATCGCACACCTGTACTCCTGTCTAAATAAGACAAAACCTCCAATGTCTAGGCTAGTTCTAAATGAAGAAAAAAAAAACGAAAAAAAACTCATGGTAATTATATTAAACAAATCTTACATAGGACACAATTGAAATAGCCATGCAGACACTTTTTTAAAAGGCCTGAGCCCTAGGTTTAGCCTGTAGCATGTAACCTTCACTGTAAAAAGTTAATACTCTTTGACAGTATAGTTAAACAAATATTGTTAAATTTTGGTTACAAATTCACTGTAAAAAAAACCCACCCACAAAGGGAAATTTTTCAAAAAGTTCCACCCTTCCACCCTTCCTTGAAAGATTCATTCATTGTAAAAACTTTAAAAAATGGTAAGAAAATGTTGAAATGTTCCACTTGGGGAATCTCGCCACCCCGCTTTTTGGATTGAAATTATTGAAATTATAAGCAAACGTTAATTGAGTCTATACTGTTGTGGTCCTTTAGACCTTGTACAAACGGAGATCAATTAGCCCTAGGCTATATATTATATATAATAGGCCTATGTAAATCCTCGTGAATAGGATGTAATCATATAACATCAATTTGCTTCTGTAAGTAGCTTGAGTCCCTACCAAATACGAAATATACACATTCTATGTTAAGTGTTGCATTGGGTGTCTTCAACATTGAAAGGCTTATAACTTTTTTCACTTACTCATTTTCCCTTGGCAATTTAAATTTCTAAGATCCTTATGTTGAAACCAATTCTTTGACATATAGGAATGTTAATCAGGTATGTGTTAAAATTGAACTTTTAATTTGTTAAAGTGTCATGTACCCTCAAAACCCTCAAAACTCCATGTCCACAGAGAATTATTTTTTCCCTTTAATACTGTAGATGTCAAAATAATTAATTTACAGCCCAATTTCATGTCGTGCTATGTTCTTACTATAACTCCTTACAGTTTTATGATTTTTAATGTATCCTAATCTAAGAATGTATATTTTTTCTACTTTAATGGAAAATGTCCACTCTATTTAGTATCTACGAGAGATTTTTAAAGAAACTAGGCATTTTGGTTAAGAAAATAATGCTAGGCCTGTATTTTCTGTACTAAAATGTCTGGGGCACTTAGCCCCATTAGAAAAAACACTGAAAGATAATGTTTTGATTAAAGTAAAAATTGTCTGACTGTTATAATATGCACTTTTTGCCCATATATTTAAGGGGGGTATCTACGACAGATGAGGTTTAGCAATGAAAGAGATTATTCAGAAGAGAAAAACAAAGAAATTATGATAGATCTACTATTCAAACTTAAATGTCCTCAATTTTAGTTATCTACACTCATTATCAAAGGCTCCAGGAGGACAGGAATAGCAAAATAGTATCTACAAGAGATGTATCTACGAGAGATTTTGAAATGATATATCTACCACTGATAGCAAATTATTATAAAATTGATCAATTCAAGTTGGACACAGTTACCGGTGAAATTTTTCATGTTCAAAAATTTTAAACCAGATATCAATTAATTGATTTTTGAATCAGTGGTGGTGATTTTGCCAAAATAGTAGGCCTATCTACGAGAGATTTTACCTTTACGGTATCTATAATATACTCCACATTAGATGGCCAAGTGAAAAAATAGTTTTCAGGAACACTGACACTCCTATGTTACTATGACTCTAACTCCATAAATAATTATTATATTTTGATAATTTTGGTATCATTTGAAAGCTAAGATACTACTCTTCAATGTGAAATTCACAAAAAGGGGGTATCACATTGTTATAGTGGGTCACATATCAGTTCTAAGTTGTTCAATAAAGGAACATAAAAGAAAGCTTTTATCCCATTTGGTCAAATATATCATATGTATCTTTGAAGTGTCATATCTCTATTATAAAGAAGTTTAACGAGCCAATTTTTTTCAAGAGGACAGAATAACACCTGTCTTTTGAGAAAATATTACAATTAAACTTGTAATTCCGATTTTGTTTTTTCACTTTTTTTCAACCCATATGCAACACTTAACGTAGAATGTACCAAATTTTTATTTAGGCCAAAATCAAGGGGCAGAATCTCCCAACCCTAGAGCTCCTTTAAATGCTGCCCACTATAAACATGGACGGATCCAGGAATTACAAAAAAAGGGGGCGCCCTAATGTAAAAGGTTAGAATTTAGCATTAAAAAAATTCTTAATTTGGTGAAAATAAGGCAGGGGGGGGGGGGGGGGGGCGCCTGAGCTCTATCTTGTGCACCTAGATATGTCCCTCCTATAATAAGGATATCTAGTTACCCTTTTACCAGTGATGTTCTCCATGGGGCTGTGCTGCCATCTGCTGGATAAAATTTAATACCTATGGCCTCAAAAAGAAAATGTACCCACCAGGTGACGCTAGTGAATGCTGCTTGTCTAATAGAGGTATACAAAGGCAGGAGGAATAAAATAATTTAAATAGCCCTTTAGGCCCGCATCCGATATATATAATTGATTGACCAAAAACAAGCCGAAAAACAAGCCTTTTCCCTTCCGATTTCACATAATAGAAATGTATGTTTCTTTGTTGATTGTTCTATTAATATTACTAAATTGTGGTTTAAATTTTGGGGTTCTTCAAGTTTTACCCATTCTAGCCTTTCGGATATTTGATTGATCATTTAAGTCTATGCTTAATTACCTGATGATCATTACAAAAGGGTCTCATGCTTCTTATCCGAGTATCATGTATCAGAAGAAAAGTTTTTCCATTTCCGCAAAAATCCATAGGCCTATCTGACCAAATATCTGAGTATAAAAAGACCAATGATGATTTGTCTAAAAAAAGATTTATTATTTCAATTACATATTCACCAACTTAGCAAACAATAACATGTAGCCTGCTCTTTAGATTCACGTACACACATCCGACATAAATCTTTAGAATCTGTTCTACAACAAATAAGAAGGTTGTTGCTAGTTATGTACAACAGATCAATCAGTTAATCACACCACTACATAATCATCTAAAATGTATGTACAATACACATTTCAGTCTCACTAAAATACAAGTTCCCCATGGGACAGTACTATACAGAGAATATTTCATTTACTGTAAAAAAAAACCTATAATTATTGTTGTCTCGGATTCTTTGAATCACGTTCATATGTGTAATAAAATGGTATATGACGAACTTTATTATACACTGTTTAAAGCATAAAAGCAAAATGATGTCGTTTACTTTTCCTTCGCGCCCCCTTAATTTGTATCCTCATGCCGAGCTTAAAAAACAGACAACATCGTACATTCCCAGTACCAAGTGAAAATGAAGAACCATTGTCATTAATATATCAAAGAGTTGTCTTGACAGTTTTTTGTTAAGCAGCTTTTTTTTACATTCCCTTTATTATTAGTTTATATAACAGTTGTTTTATTTACCCTGGTCAGGGATTGGATATTTCTCCGGTATTCAACCTGACCAGTTCTGTATTTAGCTTTGGTTCTTTACAGGTGTAATCTGATATGCATTTACAGCTATGTTTGGCTATAGACGTCGCTATACATACGAGCGAAACCAAAAGCTTAACTTTTATTTACTTAACTATCAATATGAAGGGGGAAAAACGCGTTTTGTCCGACCATATTTCTTCTACGCATTCTGATTATGATCATGAGACGGATATCAACATTTTTCAGAACCATATTCATCGTCATCCAAACTCACTCTAGTTCAAATCGGAGAAAAGTGTTGCCGTTCCTGACTGTTGAAAACGTAGGATAAGTAGGAAACACTTTTACTACTATTTTCCAGAAGCAACTAAGATAAAAAAAAAAAACCTGTGGAATAAGCATCCTAACTTGAATTTGTATTTAAATCTATTGAAACAAACTCAAAAATACTCTAAAACAGATAATAAAGCGATGTAGGAAAAATGGTTGTGCAAACCATAAATCACCAAATGTAGGAACTCCTACAACAGCAGGAAAAATGGCATCTCTGGAGAAGCTGGACAACGCTTTGCCCCTATCGTTACACGAAATAATCAATACACGTTTTAGAATTCTGGGCTAGTTCTCCATTCCGGAATTCATTCCTGTAGTTTGACATCTGCCAATTGCAACAAGCATTCTCATACAAAACTAATAGAACGCGTCCTAGCCTATATCACAACTATATACATGGGCAGTTTTATATGCAAAGTTGTAAGAATATTGTATTCAATTGCTTAGCAGAGATTTATCCAGCAGTGAAATCAGGCCTAAACACAACTTTGTGCGAAGCATCTCTTTCAATAAGTTACTTCACAGAAGACAGGTTGATATAATACTGGCGAATATTTTGAAAGTGTATCTGTATGGGTATAATTCATTTATTATTTTGTGCCAATTGTTTTTACTTCTACGTTCACATCCTGGCAAGGAGTAATAAAATTATTTAGTTGTCATTCATTCGAAACTTTTGCTATCCCAAATATGAAAATATACCTATATACATATGTAATTATTCCCGGATAGTTGTCAATCGCATGTGCTCTCTCTCTCAAGCATAGTAAGGAACGGAATGATCACGTAATATTACTTGAAGAAGTAACATTTACCTAAATAGGTTATCTTGTCTTTGACCATATATGGGATGGGCGAATTACCCTTTGACAAAGAATTGCTCTTGCGGTATTTTCCCAGGTCTTGGAGGATGACTGTAATGTCGCTACACCTGGGACCTGTGTTGTGAACAATAAAAGCAGTTTGGAGTCCTCTACGATCCCCTGTCATCGGTCACTCGATACCAGATGCACGCCAAACAAAGGCCGATCGCCTGGAGGAAAGACGCACAACCTTACCAACAGGTACAGCTTATATCTATGACAAAGGTTTACCAATTTACAGCAAATTAAGTCAACAGTATGATATATTCAATCAAAATAATTAATGATTGAAAGTATTGCATGGGTCTCATATAACGGATGAATGTTTATAGGCTAGTTCTTTATTATTTGAAAAAAATCGGCTACGTTCAGGAAACACATGCATTAAATTTAATGCACTAGGCATTATTGTTCTTTATTCAATGTACTTACTTGGAAAGAACCGATGGCAAGTCCTAGTCCTATTAAAGTGTTAAAGTGCATCTCTATGAAATCTAGAAGTGTTGCAAAGCAACCCTGGAAAATAAAGCGAGACATGGACATTTAAGAAAAGTTAAAGAATCTCCATACAATCATTCATATTAGTCGTCTTTCTTTCTCGGCGTAAAAGCTATACATGTACCTCAGAGCAGATCTAGGAATTTAAAAAAAACGGGTAAGTTTGACATTGATAATTTGGTGGCCCAGTGCACCTCCCCTAAATCCAAGATTTCAGAAATCGCCATCGGGAACTATGGTCAATTATAGACATGTTGAATACCATTAGATATCTAAGATGCATGGTCCTTGGTCATTTTGCTAGGGAAAAGTTGTAAGACCACAATTACAAACAAGAAGCAAATGACTATCAAAGTTCCGATCGTTAGAACGATCGATGTTCGCCCTTAACATAACAATGGACATTTCATTGTGTTTGAAAGGTAATTGAACAAAATGCCAATATATCTAATGTATGTAATCTATAGCAATGGTGTCCCTCAATAAACTGAAGGCCTTCCTACAACCAGAAGGCTATATGGGCTATGAGTAGTGACCACCACCACCACCTGTCAGACACAACTCAGGGAGGGGCTTAGGAAAGGGGCTCCTCCTCCTCCTACTAGTACCAGGTCACCTGCACCCACCCACCTGCAGGTGTCAGTGGAGGTCCTAATGTGGAGGGGTGAGGTTGATTGGCTCAAGTACTGGTTATGTAACCGACTTCTGGCTTCTCAAACTGCACCCTTCCCCACCCCCACTACTTGAACTGAGTTCAAGGAGTGGGGGTGGGAGAGAGTGCAGGGGGAGGCCTGCCCACTAAATTACACTTGATGCACACTAATTGTCCTGCTTACAAATGCATGCCGGTGGACAAAGGCCTGTAGCTACTTGTATGTAAGATTGTGTAACCGGGCAATCAGATCAAAGCCCAAATACCTAGAAAAGACATGACTGATTGAGTGAGCCCTTCCCATAAGCTACAATACTAAAAACTATAATTAAGGGCTCACAAAAAATGACTGCGGTAAGGACTGCCTGATTCCTGGTATTATGATTATATTCTGATACCTGGTAATTTAGCAATATATTACGTTTTACCAGTATTAAATATGGCAAAACATCCTACATATCATTTGAAAGAGAATTAAAAACCGTTTATAGTGATATATAACATGTCCATATAATTATGATCAAACCATATTCCCACTGCCAATTTTTGTAGTCAGTCCCTGAGTACAATTGGTCTGTGGAATACAGCCATTATGCCATATTCTACTAGGCATCATTTCACTTGCATCGGGCAAGGAAACACAGGGAAACTAATAATGCATGGACTTCGGTTGCGTTTATATACTTGCGTTGCGATAATGCAAGTATGTATAGTTCTCTATGGAGTGCTTGCTTTCGGATACCAACATGTTGGTATCTGAAACGCAATCTACTTGCGTTTCCTGATTATGCAAAACGCAATTGCCACTGAGCGCATAGTGAAATACAGCCTTAGTATTGGAAATTTATAATAAATTATTAATCAACTGACCCGTTTGTGGAGGTACTCGTCCCCGCGGCGGGCCTGGGCCGCCTCCATGCAGCGCCTCTTGTTCTTGATGCGGGGGTCCTGGGGGTTGACCCTGGAGGGGTCGCGGTTCTGGTCAGGGATCAGCACACAGCAGGTAATGGGCGCGAAGTTCTCCACCCCGTTATCGTCCGGCTGAAAGGGGGCAGGTACAATGACAATGAGTTTAAATTCGGTTTTGCATTATCTCAAGTTGCAGTAAGTACCTTTGGTTTTGTGATACTGTAAAGATACTTTCTCACATTGATTGTATAATTATACTATTTTCTGGAAGATCAGGGGTAACTTGTTAACCCTGAAGTTTATTTTCTCAAAAAAAAAAAGAAAAAAAAAAGTAAATGGTTATGGTCGATGAGCCCATTCCAGTAAAACCTGTATTCAATTAGCTGATTTGGTTACCTTGTTTACATATTTTAAGTATTTATAAGGATTGTGACAGTAATCTACTTTTGCTAAATCCCGTTCAGAAAAATATGAGCTGTTAAGTGATGTATACAGTTTGTTGGAATTAGAGCGATTCAATGATTTCTTGAATTGGCCGTTGACCACTGGTGTCTATCCTTAAGGTCGTGATAGGTTTATGTCATTGTCGGTTATAGTTTCCAATGTTCAATAGATGAATAAATGCTGAGGTCTCACAAATAAATGCTGAGGAGTAGTATAATATAATTCTTTGTCGCCGATTCAATAAGCCTATCCCAGGTTACACCAATATAAAAGTTTACATGAAAATATTTTCATAATTGCTTCCATGCTTATTTCATGAACAAAGTTGCATAATACAAAGTTAACCAAAGCAATTTGGTTGACAAATTGCTACTAAAATTGGTAAATTTGCAGCTTTATGATTTATATTGGCCTTTTCCCCATAGGAACCAATGTTAAAGCATGTCAGCCCAACCTATAATGTCCAACTCTATTTTGCCCTGAAATACAATATTATGATTGGCTGGCAAACCTGCAAATCTGTCTTGGTGAAATTAAAAAAATTACAATGTTTTAGCAGTACTTGGGGATATAGAAAAATACAGTTCTTGCTTATTTCATTAACCCCCAACTCTAGGAGACAAGGATGACTTATATGGTTATTTTGTCAAACCTTTGTTTAATCCTTGGATATAATTATTGTAATGTGGGATGGCCTTATTGTAGGGGTCGATCGTCATAATAGCTCACAATCAGACATTTGGTCTCAACTAAGGATATATGGAGTAAATTGATGTTACATCCCTGAGACACTTTGATTTGCTTTTGGTGTTGTTTGTAAAAGAACAATCCTATTGTTTCAAACCTACCTCTGTCGACGCTTGCCATTTGCTATCCATATAGTCGAAAGCCTCATCGGCACCACAGCACTTTTCCTTGATAAAGGAAAAGACATACCATGGTCAGGAAATATCTTATTGGAGAATTGTTAGATATAACCATATTGATATTATTTGCCATTTTACAGTATATTTCAATCCATCTACGTGCACAAGCGCTTATCAGTGGTGAATAATAATGACGGTCGTTGATATCATTAGAGTTTGTTCAAAGCCCTCAAATGCAATGTCATCTATAGAGGAATAACATCTAAATACATGAATCAACAAAACAAATGTTATGAAGATTGTAAAAGTTCCATTACTGAAAATATGTGATCCGTATAGTAACGTATTACATTTCCAGTGACATATATGTTTAAGAAATATGCTCTCATATTGTCCACCATGAACCTATTGTTATCTTCGATTGTTGTAACGTTTGGTATCAACCCTCACTTACCCTCACTTGGACGAAATTCCATGCCTTCCCCATGGAGTTGTCAAACATGTACTCCTTTTGCAGTGAGTCCTTCATTCCTGTTTTCACACTTCGGTGGATCTGCAAATAGGGGAATAATGTGATATTCAATTGACATAGATTGATTATCGTTCTTAAAACGTATCTTCCTCACTGCAGGTTATACAAATGACTAATGAAAACGTATAAATTTTCTTTGTATTTGATTACAATGTAAGATATATAATTATAAATCAATGATCCATATTAAATGAGATTATGACAGCCATAAAAGATATAGATATGCCCATAGGCTTTTCTGCGTATCGCAATACTTTTTTTTATATTAAATTTATTCCACTCTCACATAAATTTGTTCTTCCAAGTAGGTGGTGATTATTCATAATCAAAATGATACTAATCTATATTGAGACATTTCTTTTTACCAATAATTGTCTATACTTTAACTCATTTGGTATTAATTTCAAAAGGATCATTCGATAGAAGAAGAGTGGGGGTTTCAACTTACATCATATTTGAAGACGACAGCAAGGAATCCAACGGTCAATTCCATAATCATAATGATCACCATAATGGCAATGAACTGAAAAGAAGGCATCGATTCATTATACTTTTGTATTAAATCTCGATGAAATATCGAATAGATCTTTTATTCATTCAGTCAGAAAATACGAGCACCTTAACATAAATGTACAATTAACTGTTACATTCACAATTTCTTCGTATTTGCACACAATTTTGTTTCATTAGTAATTGTAAAACACATATATTCGTCATGTATTCGGATACATTATCCTTAAACGAATTTTCTGTTGAACGATCTTGTGTAATTATGATATAGACTACGCGAAACAGCAAAACGTTGAGATCATGATGGATATGTAGGCTCTAGTTAATGGACGTTTCTAATACAATAGCCCTCATGCCGTTTGAATCATATTCGGGGTAATGGAAATGCATGACTATAATTATACAAATTATACATTTCCCCGGTGGTGCGACTTGCATTTTCTATGCCCAGATGTGTGTGTCAGGGGTTCGAAAACAGACCCATTTTGAAGGACAGATATTTCTGTAAAACATAGGCTATCCATAAAGAAGGCATGCAGTAAACACTTCTTACCTATATTAGGGGTTTCATTGCAAATATAAAATATTTTTGTATGAAATGTCTTTACTTTTCAAATATTTGGTCTATTCAACATAGAATTAGTCTAGTTTGAACAGTTTTCTATACTATTTTGCATAATTTCTCAAGAATATTTCTTACCCATATAGAGTGTAGTAGCAAATTTTACACCCATTTTGAGTGAAATATTTTCACGCATTTCACTCACTTGAGAATGAAAAATGACCCATATCCTACAGTGACTAGCCTACAATTTTCATCACACATATATCCGGGCAGACTTAACATGAAGTCGCACCCACGGGGGCATTTCTAAGCGCTAAATGAGTGGTTTGTCGCAATCTCTATACTTACACGCCCATAGTCTCAACTTGTATTTTGACTGGTGTAAACACTGACTAAACTATTATTTCTTTTACTGCGTGCATTTTGCGGTTGCAATTCATGCTGATCATTTAGCGACTCAAGTGTAGAAAATACTACCTAATTCTATGGAAGCATAATTATAATTATATCATACAAACACAGCCTGCACAGAACATCACGGTGTGCAAAATTAATGATGCCATTGGGACAAACAAATGCTTTGCATGCTGTGTTGGAAAGCTTACCCCCAAACTATACTTTTTATTCTTTAATAGAAAAAAAGATCATCTGTGAGATTTAAATCAACATATCAAAATAGTTTATGCAACTTAACCATACACTACTGTGGAAAAGATATTCTAATGACACATTCTCAAACTTACCATGATAATGAAAATATAATCAATCATGTATTTTTCGTAGAAATAAATTGAAAACAATATCTATACCAAAATATAACCAATAACATCCCTGAATTAATATGGTAAAACAGATTGGCAGTATCATGGGCATATCACTGAAAGATAGTGGAGCTTAAATGGAGCCAAAGCAATTTAGGGTCAATATTTTGCAAATCCTAGTATCTATTGAAACACATTCTATGACCAATAATCAGGCCCATGGTCAAATATAGAATATGAAAGTAGGCATCAAGTTCATCAAAATCCAATAAAACCTGTCCATGGTCAATTTTAATGACTCACCTAAATTGGTTTGCCTACAAACATGTTTGTGTACAGGTAGAAATAACCTGGATTTTATTGAAGTGAAGTGAAGTTAAAATTGGACTTCATGTTGTATACCACACAGCTAGCTAAAATAAGACTCTTAGAAAGCATTTTAATAGTTAAATTGAGTTTGCAAAATTTAGTCTCATTTTGACACCATTGCTAATTTGGCTCCCTTTAAACTCCAACTCGATATCATCGTCATTACTATACTCACCCCAGCCATGAAGGGGCGGCTCTTCTTGATGAGGCCGCAGCAGCCGAGGATGCCCAGGAGGACGATGAGGAAGCCGCAGGTGAGCAGGAGGATGGCGGCCGACACCAGGGTGTTGTCCGTCACCGACCGGCGTAACACGGTGAAGTAGGACCTCACGTAGGGGTCGGCGTTCATCCACAGCCCCACCGCCACGCACCCCAGGCCGCCCAGCTGGAAACAGACATTTTATTATATCTTAGCCATTGCATATTACCAAGATGGAGTTATACTCTACTCTTACAATTGAATTACCCTGTCGTTCTTGTACCTGAATTATTTTCAAGAACATCAAGGTAAACGGACGAAGAAGTTATATCCTCAATGAGGGGCTTACAGGAGATGAAGACATAGCCATTATGAGCAACCCCTAATTGTTTCTTCTTCGAATGGTACAATAATTTAAAAACACAACTATAATGATTTATCAGTTATGTAAATAGTAATGATGATACTATGTAAATTTGCGTATTGTTATCTTTTTTTTTTTAAATGGGGCGTTCAAGATAAGGAAAAAGATCCCGTATGAATTTTTGGGTGAGTTTACATGCATGGAAAGCCCTTTTACATAAGGAGTGTATTGCACCATAGCATATTGGGGAAGATGGGGTGGCGTCCACTTTCGTGCACTTTCATATTAATGTTGAGTAATCTAACCGATTACTAAGGGGTTGAGTGTCTAACCATCAGATTAATCTCATATCATCTATATGGGCCTTGATGTACAGGTGTGCGATACAAGTCAACAAACATGCGTATATATTACAAGGCACAGTCCCCCTATATTTACATGCCATATAAGGGAATCCCTGTATCCCCCTCTCTCCCTGGCGCGGAACCACGGGCTAGAGGGATTAGACAAATCATTTTCGACAATTGCTAAAAGTGATATGCCATATAAAGGAGTCTATATCTATCTCACTCTCTCACTGGCCACATTGTAATTAAGGATGCATTACATTGTAATGTCATACTAGTATTTATAATATTCTTTAATAATACCAATTATACTAGTCTCATCGATTCATGGGTCTCTCAATCCACAAAATACACAATGAGCAAGGCACACATCATTATGATGATAAGTTCATTGTGACAGGAAATATTGTGCTCTTGCGACACCGATACTAGGCCGAGGATTCTATATATTTTAGCACAATGCACATCGTTTTTAGAATTGATACCTGGCATAATGAGTGCTGAGTGGTTTACATAATTGGAGAGATCCACAACCCATTGGTTTTCGTTATTGTATATTACCATAGATGTAATGATACATCTCCATGATATGACTCAGAATGGGGTTTATGAATATGAGCGGGGGTGTCACAGTTAAACTATAGGAAACCACTTTTGGCCTCTCCGCTAACTGTGAAAAGCGTGACAATAGCTTTCCCCTATCATATTAATTACCCCCAATTCCTAAACAAATAGCACATTCCTTAAAACGGAAGCCTAATAGTCAAACCAACGAGTCTAAAAGTCGTACAAGATACTTGGTACACTTTTGAAGCCTATTACAGACCAAACTAGGTCGATCCTGACACCTGCCTGGCGTTACACAGGTGAGCGGACCCCACCGAACACCTGTCTCAGCCAACAGGACACATTGAAAACACTCTCAAATGAACCCAACTGACAAAAGCGGTCTCCTCACCCATAAGAAGATCATGTAGACCCACATGAGAACGTTCCATGTTGACGATTTCTTGGGTTCTACCTCTCCCTTCCTGCCGTACTCCGCCATGTTGATTGGAAATAACCGCTGATAACTGGGTTTTCATTGGCTGTCACGGCCAGGTATTGTATACTAGAGGTACACTATAGGACACAGGTGAGCGGCGCGCTGATTGGTCGAACCCTGCATGGTTGACCTAGATTGTGAACTAAGTGTGTCAAGGGTCACGGGGTCATGCAGGTATGACACCTTTGGAGAAGGGGGTGGGGATGGGATGGGGGTTGGATGGTTACACTCTGAATATGCCAAATTTCTTAATTACTTTTGGTTTCGATTTTGTACCGTATCTACTCAATAGCTAGATATAATTAGGTTAGACGAGACAATAGGAATTTGTACCTGAAGAGGTAATGTACAAAACAACTCCTGGACAGAGGGTCCATAGAGAGTCTTATTTTGTCATAACCGAATCATATATGCATTCTGATATTTCCTATCCTTACCTGAATTATGTGAAAATTGTCTAAGTTACACTTCATAACGATTATAAACTTTGGCGAATTTAGGTTGGGCGATTGCGCGCCCATTCTTCCTGCTAAACATTACCCTAACTAATTTTACAGCTTTTGCATCCCGATGGTGCCAGCGGTCTCTTATTTTTGACAAAATTTAGAAGTTTTAAGTGTAAATTCCGGGAAATAGAGGGTACGTCCCCTCCTTTTCACACCGCTGGATCCACCACTGGGTGCGACAGTCACAGGACCTTGTCTATGAGGTCGCCCCATTTTTTGCAATAATAATTATTATGGTGATCCGCCCCTGATAATGTAACACAAAACAAAGAAATGCGCCCATCCATAAATAACGGAAGTATTTCTACCTGAAATTGAGATACCTCTTTACTGTGGAGCAGTTGGACGTTATGGATAGGCCTATTTGCCAGGAGTTCTTCCCTCCTTAGACCCTTATAACAACACGAGGACATGGCCATTTCTTGAAATGGACAAGCGACACGAGGCTTTTTTGTGACATCAGTGAAAAAAAGACGTGACATAGCTTATTTCTTAAATTCGACTTGTGACATGGCAGCATGTTAGAGGCGACATGTGACATGGGGAGATAAGTGACAAGTGATATGACATTTTCTTATATATACGACATGCGACATTGGGGACCCCCCCCCCTCCCCCCCTTCAAGGGTGCCATTGAGGCGTGCGTTATTGATGGAACTAATGACACCAACACTCTGTTGTAAAACATTATACCAACAATACTAAATAGCAGCATCCAGTTAGCATTCATAATATATTTTGGCATGGTATATACTTATTATCCTGCAGTGGGTCTTGACGGTGATTGGAATAATCGCAAGATGTGAACCGGGGCTATAAGGAGAAGTTAGAGCCTAAATTCAACAAGCTGATTTTGACAACAAGAAATTTGTTTTTTTAGGTTTTCACCAGTCATATCACAGAAACATGACTGTGGGCATTATATATATACCATTTGAAAAATAATATGCAGCCCCTTCAAGTGGCATACATGTCTTTTGATAAGTTTTATTAGCCCATACTCCCCATTATCATTTAATACGGCCTTAACATGAGTGCTACTGACAGGTTCAGCACACAAAATAACCTTTGCTTGGTGTGTCACTGGATATTAAGGGGCGCCACATTGATCACACAGCATCTGTAGTAATGAGTGTCGCCTACAGACGGCAGCACAGTAAGAAGGTGGCTGTTGGGACTCATGGTCTTCCAAGAGCCATGCCTTTTAGCATACTAGAAATGAATAAGATACTATATATATAATTTGTATGCTTGGAATACATATATTATGTCTATGCTTCTAGAAATTTAAGAGCCATGACTCTAATACCCATTTCACATCTGTCAGAGAATGTGCATCGTTTGCTTGTTAACTACGGGCCTATTGCACATTCCAAGGGCTAGTCTTAAATGGGCATAATACAATTACAGACTAGAACAAAGTTCAAAATGTGATATATAGGTTGTATGGCGATATTTCTATGATGTATACGTAGTTACTGCTCAAGGAGAAAACATCCAGAATAATCTGTTGGAAATGCAAGATGTATTTGGATAACTTAAGGTGTGGTTCTTTGTTCCCCACCTACCATCGCTTCTTACAGACAGTTTTTTTTTATTCATATAGGGCTGTCTCTTGTCCTCCTATAAATGAGGCCTTTTCAGGCCCGTACCCAGGTTATGCTGTTGGGGATGGCAAGGCTCCACAAGTGGAACTATTGCCCATATTTTCAATAAATTGAACTTGAAAAGGGGGGTGGTCAGCAGAAAAAAAGTGGAACTGTTCAATATTTTCCTATTAATTTTAGGGGTTTTTACATTGATTTTTTGAAGGAAAGGTGGAACTGTTGGAAAAATTTCCTTGGCGGGGGGGGGGGGGCACCCCCACCACCCCTCCTGGTTACGGACCTGCCTTTTAGATTGCAGGGACAGTATCTTGATATTTCCAACCAAAAGTGATACTGCAGTGTCAAGGGCCCTCCTACAGAGATGGCCCTAGTTAGGATGTTCAAAACTAACGTTCTCTCTTCTTGCTCAGACTGTGGAATGCATAGAAAGGCATGGTTAATATCAAAATAGGGGGATCGGGAGCAAAGGAACCTAAAATATATATCCACATAATTATATAAAATCCAAAATGGCAAAAGGAATTCATATTACTGCACAGGTATGTGTCTTAAAGCTCTATAAAATATGTTCACATAAGGGCACGAGGTGGACTCTTGTTTAAAATCAGTTCGCCTTATTTTGAAGCGTTTTAAAGACCATCTCAATATAAAGTGCTACACTTAATCTCCAATCAATAGCCTCCTTTGAAACTAACCAAAACTTATGGTTGAAGACAAGCACTTAGAGGTTATCTCACTTACTAATTACCATCTGTATTTAACTATATCATTACTTACCAATGCTGGAATATGTTACAAATACTGAATTTTTGGTATATGGGCACGGTGGGCAGTATCTATGTTTATGGCCCACCTTGCTCCACATTGGTAATGCCCTAATTTTGAAAGAAAATCAAGAATTTTAGAGTAAACTGCTAGAGACCATCGAAAGTATGTGAATAATTTCCTTTCTATGTTCCTTATAATGTATACAATATGGTATATGAAAAACAATCCTCCATAAAAAATACAATGTATGATCATGAATACTGGGTGGGACATCAGAAAAATTACAACCATCAGCCTAACGGCCTAATTTAAGGCAGTAATTTCTTATGTATACCTCCTATTTAGTACCATACATTTAGCATCAGAAAATTTTCCCTTAGTATACATTCTTATTACTTCATATATCAGGAAACATCTGTTGTACTCAAATGCGGGACAACCAATGATAACAGCCATATAACAACATTATCTAGATGTGACGATGCTGGCGACAAATTAAAACCAGTCCATATACAACTGATAGTATACAGACTTAAATAAAACATAGGTCAGACACGTGTCTGAGATCATGTATCTCTTCTCAGCTATTATTCCCAAAACTAATAGGAATATGTATCTGATCTTAACAAAAAAGCGGTGAAATATAATGTAATCAGATTAGCTGTTGTCCTTTTGCATCTGCAGGAATATTGTTCTCCTATCAATACTGATCAATTGTTCTGGGGAAGGTCGCAATCTTTCAGTTCATCCCAATAGATATAATAGCGTCTATAGAGTTCCTTCTGTCATATTGATACACTGAAGACTACAAGGTGGTTGGATCTGTCGAAGCAGTGCGCCTGGTATTAAGGTGAGTCTAGTCTTAATTCGGAAATAGAGAGAACTTGACAAGAAGAGTGCACTGTTAAAAAAAACATACCTTTGACAGTTATATACTGTAAACCTCAACAGTATAATACGGTATTTTATTTTACGGTTATCTACCATAATATCATTGCCATTTACAGTATATAACTGTATTTATTACTGAAATTAGCCTCACAGTAATATACCGTATTTGGGAATTGTATACTGTATGGAAAAGAAAAATGGACACTTTGGGATTAGAACCCACATTCTCCACATTCAAGGTAGAAGCCTAACCAACTGAGCTAACTTGGACTGCATGAGGTGTACACTGTCATAGTCAGCACTAATGAGTAGGATCAGTACTGCTATACAGGTGTTTTGACAGACATTAAGTCATTAATTTCATACCCCTACTTATTCAGTTAAGTAGCAAAGCTGAACTCTGTCTACCTACAGGCCTCCAGAGCACAGGCTTCATATGTGAGAGATCCTGGGATCAAACCTCGGTTAGTCATGTTATCAAATTACTACTATGCAGTAATAGTACTATCAGTAGTAGTGGTTTGCAGCATGCCCTCTGTATTTTTGGCCATGGTTAGAAAAATATCTTTTTCATACATTTAGGAATTTGGAACTTTGTGATTAAAAATGTTAGATTTTTAGGTTTTTATAGCTTTATTAAGATGATCACCTCATTGACCTGCTATTTTTGGTATGGCCAACCAATCAGAATGCCCTAAAACATTTACAAGATGTTTTATAACACCTTTTCAGTAGGATTAACATGTAGACACCTTTTTAGTACAAGAACTCAGCAATAGCCCTGTAGGTTTTACCTCCAACAATCAAACAACCCATGCAAGGCTAAACCAAGTGAAAAAGGATGTACTTGGTTATTGGCTAAATTATCCTGTAGTGTGATTACATGAAAAATAAAACTTTCAATGCTGCTAAAATTACATCCAGTGTAAGCTGTATGGCATTTTACCATAGTATATATTACAGTATATTATTATTGAACTTAAACGGTTTTGATCCATAAGAATAAAAGTCTGCCGTATGTATCACAGTATATTACTGTTGAACTTAAACGGTTTCGATCTGTAAGAATGAAAGTCCACTGTAAATATTACGGTATATTACTGTTAAACTTAAACGGTGTTCACCTGTAAAAAATACGGTCACACAGAATTATGGTCACCCGTTAAATTTACAGTAAAAGTTCGGCAACATAGTTGCCAGTACTTTAAAATACCGTAAATTTGATGGGATTTTTTTAACAGTGTGGCAGTTAATTCCTGAATAAACAATTTATGGATGAATCATTAAATTCATTCGGTTGCTAAGAATATGCCCCAAGATCTATACTTTTAATAATTTCTCATTCATAATTCTCCCTACCACGGATAGCTGATTTTCAATATTTTAGGCACCTGCAGGTTAATTTGGCCTTATTCTGTCGACAGAAACACCGGAAATCTATAGAAAATAATACTAAAATTTGCTATATATCTATCAATAATGAATGAATTTTCAAACCACTTTAGGAAATAGTAAACATATACTGATACAAAATAAAAAGTAGTCAATGATAATTTTCAATCATGTTAAACCACAAATTATGCCATGATTAATGAAAATTTCTATAGTTAAGCCTTGTGATTTGTTGACAAATTACCCATGATTCACTGTAATTTAGGATAGTCTGCAGGTAAAACATAGGAAACCTGCTATCCGTGGTAGTGAGAATTGAAAAAACACTAACAGGTAACAGCACCTTAGCAATTTAATAAAATCCTTGATTGTTGATGCTCACCACCTACTAACTTTATAAGTATAGGGGGAATGAGTGTTTCCTCGTGCTCTTTGTGTGTGATGCAATAATTATACAAAGTGTTCTGCAGCAGAATTAAAGACGTGAATATTCATATCATTTCGTGTGAAAAAAATCTAAGTGAAATGTTCTTGCATAAATAAATACATGAAACCCTCTATAAAATGCAGCAATGCCTAGCTATTTCCAAAATCGTTGGTAATCATGTATAAATACCATTTTAAAGCTACACTCTAGCTTAATCGCACGATCATAGGTGTGATGTTTAGAAATTCTTTTAAACTAAACAGTAGAGAAGTTATGCATATGTATGTACGCAAGAGCAAAACGTGTAGGTCACTTGTGAAAAACGTGTAACAAACAGAAGGATTATAGCTCTTTATCCCGATGGTTTATAACCTCATAAACATAGAATAAGCTAGTTCAACTGAGACCAAGTAGAAAATATGATAAAACCTATGGCATGTATTTGTATTCTATTATCTTACATTTCTTTATAGCTCGGGAATAGAGAATAGTGATGTACAATATAATACACATGCGTGATGCAATGCATTATTATCAGAATTTTTTTTTTTTTTTTTTTTTGACTTGGTGTGGTAGTGCTTGGCAACACAGACCTACAAATCCGTCTCTTGTATTATCAGAAATTTGTTCATCACTTATTTCTGACCTTTTTGTTTATTTCAGAGTAAAGTAAGCATGAAGAAGGCTATCTTCACAGGACCTGGTGAAAAACTTAAGATTGTTGAGGATAAACTGCCAATTGTGCCTTTGGAGGGTGTTTTGTTAAAGACCCTCTATGCAGGGATCTGTCACTCTGATGTTGGTCTGAGAAAGGATGCATTTGACATGGGTGCAGGAGAAACCTTAAACTTCATGAAAATATATGGTGAGTCGGGATGCTGTTTGACTGCTTTAAGACTGCCTAGTGGATATGCTGCCATTCCTGACCTTGTGTTTCCTGATGGGACATTTAAACAAAACCCCAATGGCTGATGAAGACCACAATTGGTAAAACATATTGACTGCCTAATCAACCCACAATAAAAACAACATCGTCCAACAAAATATCTGGAGTTGGGTTTGGTATGATTAACTTTATTTAAAATCTGTCTTCTTTAGGTAACAGTTACCTCGGTACAACCTTTGGACATGAAATATGTGGAGAAATTGTGGCTTTTGGGAATAAAGTTGATCCTGGATTGCATGGTCTAAGAATAGGAGACAACGTTTGTGTCTATGCCTGTATTGGTAAGTAACATTAATTCTTAAAACATTGTATTGCTCAATACAGAATTAAATCATATGAATTCCCTTTTACTTATAGCTTTTATTCACATACTTTATGTCTCTTTCATAACTGTTCAGCTTTAACTTAAATACATACTTCTAACCTAGGATGCCAGAAATGTGGACCCTGCATGATTGGGTTAAATAATTTTTGTGGTGGAGATGGTTCAGATCCACCTAACAAAGATTTTGGAGGATATGCTACACATGTAGCTGTTCCAGATTACCGCTTCTTGATAAAAGTGAGTTAAACTGTTATATTGATATTTCTATTTAACACAAGTTTTAGATTTCATGCAAAATCTTGATTTTGGCCATTTCAAAGTAAAGGAATACAAACTGTGAAATTGATAGAAAAGAAACAACTGATGTCAATAGAGTTAATTTTGCTTCCAAATGCACGAGAAGGAATTTTAAATGCTTAAAACTAAAGACATTAAAATTCTGTTATTTCGTTATTATAGTGGGGTCTGTCAAGGTCATTTTTAGTGAAATCATTACGCGGCCTAATATATATAATATCTATCCAATACAATACCACGAATTTCAAAATCGCTGAATTTATTAGCATAATGACCGCTGGCTTCCAAAATCATTCAAAAGAAAAGGTCATAGACATTACTCTTTTGTCACAAAAATTTCTCCATTTCATTTGATATGATGATCCCCTGAGACCCCATCTTTGAATTTGAAAGGGGAGCCTCCTTGAAATATCTACACATAAAATCCAATATGGTCTACTTTTATTGAAATAATCTTTTATCTCAGCTTCTGAAATGCCTAGAAACACATTGCTATTGTCCAAATTCGTAGATTATAGGAAAGGGAATTCAATTATTTGCCTTTGGAATCTATACAATAGGTCTCAGCTAGCAAAAGAATCAGTTAAATACCTTAAATTTCAAATGTTAAAAACATACGAAATTTGTCAAAATTTCATTTTGATATTTCAAGGTGGCTCCCCTTCTAGATTTAATAGCTATGCCTCAGAGGTGCCTCATGCAAAATTTGGTGTTTTTATCAGCTCTTTAACGAAAATGTTGTTAACAGACCCCACTATGACGCGGTTTTTAATTTCACTGCACTTTACTGGAACGTAGATCACATTCAAGACTGCTTACATAGGAGTCTGTCATGGATTGTAGGGACATAGATGGTCACATTCTTATAGGCATAATTAACTGTTGAATGATTTGCTATTATGTTCAATTCTTACCTATGCATACATGATTAACCTAGAAATCAAGTAATTTAGAAATCACCAAGTAATGATAAGAAATCTTGTCATCGATAGGGGGGGTATTGCTATTGGTTGTGGAGCTGTTGTTATTTATTTGTTATGTGTCCTGGTATTCTATACCTACAGATCTACTAAAAATTCATATCAAAGTTCCCAATTTCGTATACTAAGTCACTAAGTATACTTTGGCTGAAAAACTTATCTAATTTTGAAGAAAAATACTTTGGACCCTAATTTGGTTCAAACTAGAGCTTAGTTCATGAGAATTGACCACACTATAGGTATTATCTGTATGTGCTATACAACTATCAAAGTAACTAAAGTGACATATTAAAAAACTGTTGCCTTGCCCAGAGGTGTTTATGTATCAGCAATAATAAACATAGTTATATTAATTCAAATGAATAGAGAATATATATAGAGTAAAAAGATTTCAAAGCAAGGATATTCAAATATCTTCCCTTATTTAACAGGTTCCAGAGACACTGCCACTGCCTGTTGCTGCCATACTTCCCTGCTCAGCTGCAACTGCCTATGCCAGTCTACTTAAGGTGACATCACAAGTCCAAAAGGCTATCCAATCCCGTGGGCAGGCTAACCTCCTGGTAATTGGAGCAGGAGGTCTTGGACTCTGGTGTGTCCAACTTGCAAAAAAAGCCCTTTTCCAAGACAGCCATGTCAATGTTTTTGTTGCTGATACTAACCAGGAGAAAATAGAAATAGGTAAAGAGGCAGGGGCTGATGGAGGGCTCATTTGGGAGAGAGATGCAACAGTCAAAGATCTTGTGAAAACCACAACAAATGATGGAAGTCAGAAAATGGATGCAGTGGTTGATTTTGTTGGCAGTTCAAAAACTGGTGACATTGCATTGAAATGTCTCAATAAGGGTGGGGTGCTTGTTATGGTGGGTTTGTTTGGTGGGTCTATGCAGACACAAACATTTCCTTTTGTTATGCAGGGTCTTTCCATTGCTGGTGGCATAGCTTCAACCCTGACAGAGCTGAAGGATCTGGTGAAGCTAGTCTCTGAAAAAGGTCTTGA
Organism: Lepidonotus clava; assembly: GCA_936440205.1. Classification (NCBI taxonomy): domain Eukaryota; kingdom Metazoa; phylum Annelida; class Polychaeta; order Phyllodocida; family Polynoidae; genus Lepidonotus; species Lepidonotus clava. The sequence continues at coordinate 39,532,260 of OW387141.1, forward strand.
ATATCCAAGCCTACAGTTTGTACAGCTGGAGGATGTTAATGATGTGCTTGACAAACTTGAAGCTGGCACAATGAATGGCAGGGCAATTATCAAGTTTGGATAACTTTTATAACACTCAAATAGATGATAATATAGATGAAATATATCCTATTTATTCAATTAATCTTTTCAAATGAGAATTTACAGGGAAATCCAATGACAATCCTTGGAAATGAAAATGAAATAAGAATTATAATTTTCGAAAAAAACAATAGATTTATATAATTAATCATGATCCTAGACTACTAGGCAAGGAGCATGATAATGGTAGGATATTTAGGAAAAGGTATCTATTGGCAAAGTAGGCCACTGTGTGGCCACTAGTTTTGAAGTTGTGTTCAAATCCTGAAACAATTATTTGACAATTAGCCAAAAAGTATATCAATGGTTCTGAAGTCCTTGGGATTCTTGCACTCTTTGTTTTATCATTATATTGCACAAAGGTAGTTAGTGAAACACCTTGTGCATGGAATTAGTAGTGTATAAACAAAATGAAGGAACGGTCACCAGATTGTAGAAGATATATTATAAAGGGTATTCGAAATTATATAAATTACCGCGTTATGTAATGTAAACATGGCAGGGGCTTCTGGTACATGCAATATACATGTTCAGCTACGGCAGACAGGCTACGTCTCCTAATAAGCAGCACTGCTTGGGAGAAAATCAATAACTAAACTAATATATAAAGGTGGGAATCTGCGGTTAAGAGCAGAGCAAGTCGATACACGTTTGGAACAATACGAGTCTTAGGGATTCGGGGGTTTGGATAGCCATATACGTGACATCTGGTGACTAGTAATGGAACTATACTGTTGCATGGCTGCACGAAGTCGGATGGACTTTACAGAGGAAGCTTGCCTTCAGGCGGTGTTGTTTGTGAACATAGGATTAAGATAAGAGATGACTACACTGGCAATTGTAACGCGATTGATACATCCACTAATAAACTTGACTCTCAACCAAGCGTCTGTGTTATGGATATGAGCGCCCATCTCGCAGATCAGTCTACCACTTGGCTAGCAAGGATGAAAGAAAATTAACTAAGACTATTCGGACGATAAAGTAGTAGCAGTTCCCCAGTTAATAAGTAAATACCCATAACAACAACTAGCGTTCAATATATATTTTAGTTCCTTCACAACCTTATGTACAATACAGGCTATTATGGCCAATTTGGGCCAACTCTGGCAGCATCAGGCAGAAATTGACCTCTTTGTTACATCAATCATGAAAATATAATTATGGGAAAAGACAATGTTTTATGTTATTTTCTGAAAAAAAAGACTTAAGTCGGGTTTCCACCAAACAACTTTTATTAAGAGTTCCTAACGACCATGAACGACTTTAAAAAAAGAAAATCTTTGCTCTTTTTGGTTGTTCAGAAGGGAACAATTTGTTGTTTCCACTGAACAATAATATTTGGATGATTCTAGGATGTCTTGGATGATTATTTCCAATGACTACAGGTAGAAAATATAGAGAACAATGAATTTAATTGCTTTTAATTGCATTTGGAAGAAATCATTGGCATCTGTCGTCCAAAAAATATTCAACAGCTTTAATATTTGGTCGGTTGTAAATCTTTTCATCTTTGCAGTCGTTTACAGTCATTTGCAGTCATTTACAGATATCTTAAGCAATAATTTGTAGTTTCCACTGAATGTTTATTTCAATGACCACAAAAGATTTGCGAATCTTTCACTGTTGTTCTTGGCCCTTAGCATAATGTCATTTGGCAGAAACAGGCCTTTACACTACATTTTGTAAAGATTTAGAGTTAGTGTGGGTACATCCGCCCAGGAGGGTATTACTATCCATTCTTTAGATAACCTTAATAAAGTACTTTTTATGTGATAGATTATCTTACAAGTATTTTTCATATAATTCTAAGTGAATTTTGCTTTTTGCGAATACTATGTTGATATCCTGCATCAAAACAGAATCCCAACGTTGATTGTTCAGAAATGTCAAGGTAATTTCCTCCTATACAAATCCTCTTTGGCAGCCATTTTGTTTTTGGGAGTCATGATTTGCATAGGTCAATCCATAGAACTGTAGGCAAATTAGTAACTACTGAACTTATTTCAACAGTATTTTACAAAAAATTCATTGAGATTTATTAAATAAAATAAAGTAGTAATGTGTACTAATGATTGCAATTTACCTATTTAACAATTTTTTTTGCCGAGAGTGAGATGCAATACTCATGCAATACACTGTTATGAACAGTCTTATCATGAAATGATTCACCTTTACTAGTAGTGACTCTTCTGATATCTTTTGAGGTCATAAATAGCCATTAAACCTCTCTCAGCAATAGCTTCTCAAAAGGGGAAGGGTATTTTAGGATTTTTGGGATTTTTGGGTTTCTTGGCTATGTGTATCACCATCTCCCCATTGCCACAAGTACTACCATTAACATATCTTTATGGTAATCATAACATATCTATGTATTAATGATAGTACTTGTGGCAGCTCTACATTTAAAAAGTTAAATACTACACTAAAGTAATTTTAATTATTGTGATTTGCAAATACATTTTATGACATATTATGTCATAAAATGCATTTGCAAATCACAATAAGTAAAATTACTTACAGCCAACGATGCTATTCAAATATGTTAATCAATGATTCTACTCAACTTCGATAATTGTAATTTTATTTACAGGCTTGCATGTAAGAGTGATTTAGATACAATACCAAAGTAAGATTTTAAGGTATTTGCATAAAAGTAAATTAGAAGGTTATTGACACCAACTTCTAAATTATACCATTATACAAAAGAAGAGTCTGTCATGTGAGAAATTGTATGTACTCTAGAACCAAATAGAATGTATGATCATAATGACACAAGCTTTGTAACGAGGAGCATGAATGCTACGACATTTCGCTTTAATAACAATGAAATATATAAAAGAAGTTGACATTATTCAGCTGCATCCGAATGGACAAATTTGGCAGCTGTCACCAAAAATTGGTTTTGTACTTAAGCATTTACAGAGGACATAAATACACAGGGGTTATATCACTATAGCTAAGGAGATATGCACTCAGATACATTGTATATGTTATATCAGTTGGACCTGGACACTAACTCTGCACTAATTCATTAATTCACTAATGGAACAAGACAATGCCTTTGCGTTACTTGCTACTTTTATGGGACAATAACGCAAGCTGCGGCTTTCTAATGCCTGATAACGCAGACAATTAATCCCTTTTGAACAATTGTAGTACTGTTTTAATGGGTACAACATCATTGCCTTCTTATCAACTAACGATACACAAAGTGAGGCATTGAAGGGCTAAACTAGGAAAGTTGAGAAACAACTAGTTACTTCAAAAGTATCTTCCTCCTCATCCCTATCTGATAGTATACGAATCAAGGTAGCCGGTTACATTCAAGGTTACAAAAATTCTTTGAAAATTCTAAAGAATATACTAGACAGAAAGAAATCCTTTTGATTATATATGCCTTCTAATCAACCAGCCAAGAAACAAAGAGTGTCCTTGAAATACATTCATTGTCACGTTTTGTTGGTTCTAAAAGATTGTAACCCCGAAAAATGATTAAACATTAAAAATCAGATTTTGTTGGGTATCACTCAAAATTGGACCTTTGAGGTCATACACAAAGTCATAAAAGTTCAAGTTATTCAGATTTAGTATTTCTAAATAAGGTCAGAGGTCATTATGATGTGTCAGTGTTAATCGACATTATACTCTACTCTAACTACCCTAACTATATGCTTTGAGTACTATGTTAAAAGAATCAAAGAGAAAAAGATTTCAGTAGGCTTTGATCCTTCACTCATGGATAAGGTAGTAAGTCTATGTAAGAGCTATGAAAGACTACCTTCTAATCAACCAGGAAATTATTGCGCAATTTTCAAAGAGACCACTTCTTGGCCACACAACCTATAGAGTAACATGGGGGTGGGGAGAGGGGAATGCGTGAAGAGCGGTGCGCCAAGAATACCTGGTCGGAGATCACTAGTGGGTCGACTTCACCAGCAGACTGACTTCACAAATATACTTAGTTTACCTGTTACCAGCACTGCCAGGTATGAGTTTCTGAGAAAGAGGAAATCTTCATCACAATAACTGTTGCTCTCATATTTCTAAAGATATACTGTTATCTAATCAACACTGGTCAATTGTTCAGGGGAAGGCCACTATCTTTCAATCCATCTCAGTAGATAGTACATATAGTAATACCTCTGGCATTTCTATCTTAAGACCCTAGACGAGTTGGTGTGATTTGTTATTGTAGTGTAACTTATATCAAGGTAAGTGTGTTCTAATTTGGGAAATAATTGAGTAATGTCAAAACAATGTTTACACACGAGAAGCAATATACAAGCAAGAATATCTAGTCCGCCACAAATATTGAAATTGTAATATAAGTTATTTATAACTGGCTGTAACTTTTAAACAATTTGGGAAATATAGCTAACTAGCTGCATGTCTGTACCTCTTAGCCAAGTGCACACATTAATTCTTGGTTTCGTAGAGAAGAGAACATGAAGAAGGCTATCTTCACAGGCCCTGGACAACCCCTCAAAGTTATTGAAGATCAACTGCCAGATGTGCCTCCTGAAGGTGCTTTGATAAGGACGCTCTATGCTGGGGTCTGTCACTCTGATGTTCATTTAAGAACAGATGCGATAGACATGGGTGCAGGACAAACTCTTAGTTTTTTAAAACTTTTAGGTGAGTTGCTTCTTCCCAAACCTCTCAACCATAGGAAGATCACGAAAGTGCATTAGCAAATACAAAAAAACATGGTTTATGATTTCCAATATTCTAATTTTTTGGGTTTTACCTAATTTGTGCACAATGATTTAGATTTTTGACTGCATACCAGTTCCTTTCTTCAGGGGATAGGTACCTTGGTACAACCTTTGGCCATGAGATATGTGGAGAAATTGTGGCTTTTGGAAGTAAAGCTGATCCAGGTTTGCATGGTCTAAGAAAACGAGACAATGTCTGTGTGTATCCTTGGCTGGGTGAGTATTATGAATTCCACATAATGATAAATCATAACATTATAAATGTATTGTCCAGTTCAAAATTGCATATTTTTAGATTTCATTTGTATCTGTGTTTTCATCACATGAACAAATATTTATTCACAGTCCAAGATTAGACAACACTGCACTGGTTATTAAAGCTAGCATATTGTGTACCTAATTTTCTCTCTGTCTTCACTTAGGGTAAATATCAAAATAGTTAGAATTCTATAATTTCTATAATAATTTACTTTAAATTGTTTGTGCTAATCACAAATTGGTATAATCAGACTTTCATGTGCTATTTACAAGATGCACCATCTTGTCCCTTATACCACACAGCAGCTGATTCACATTTAGTATTATATATACTAAATGTGAATCAGCTGCAGCTGTGTGGTGTTGCACTAAACAATCATATGTTATATGATTGTATTTTCATCATATTCATCCAACTCAGGATGCGAGACATGCGAAACCTGTGTCATTGGGTTGAACAATTTATGTGATGATGCCAAGAAAAAAGGGAAGGATATTGGTATAAGTCCGGACAACAATGGAGGTTATGCTACCTATGTACCTGTTCCAGATTGCCGCTTCTTGATCAAAGTGAGTAAATGAATAATTAGTGAGTCTCAACCACCAGATTATCTTTTGGTATGAGGATGCATTTCATTAACAGTTTATCTGAACATTTGAACAGCTGAACATGCTAGGGCGACCTTCATCAAGAAATAAGATATGACAATAAGTTGTATCTGAAGTATCTTAACGTGTTTATTACCGTTGCTAAGATATCTATTTAGAACTAGTCCAGCTTTAGTTCAGTAAATCATTCCCTTTCTGTTCACAAAATTTTGATATTTCAAATAAATTCTCCCATAGCCAGATATTCATTTTGATATAAGTATATCAAATTTGTGAAGTTTATAGAAAAGAAAGATGTAATAACATCAGTGTAAAACTGTGAAAGGAACAATCACTTGATGTAGTAGCAGCTTTTAAAAATGTCAACACATAAACTGACACTAAAAAACAATTTATCTTATGGTTAGGTGTGGTTGGAATGTTCTAATATCTTCCCCTAAACAGGTGCCAGAGACACTGCCACTGCCTATTGCTGCCATGCTTCCATGCTCAGCAGCAACTGCCTATGCCAGTCTTCTTAAGGTGACATCACAAGTTCAAATGGCCATCCAATCCCGCGGGCAGGCGAACCTGCTGGTAATTGGAGCAGGAGGTCTTGGACTCTGGTGTGTCCAACTTGCAAAGAAAGCCCTTTTCCAAGACAGCCATGTCAATGTTTTTGTTGCTGATATTAACCAGGAGAAAATAGAAATAGGGAAAAAGGCAGGGGCTGATGCAGGGTTCATATGGGAAAGAGATGCAACAGTAGAAGATCTTGTGAAAACCACAACAAATGATGGAGGTCAGAAAATAGATGCAGCGTTTAACTTTGTTGGCAGTTCAAAAACTTCTGACATAGCATTGAAATGTCTCCATAAAGGTGGGATACTTGTTATGGTGGGTTTGTTTGGTGGATGTATGCAGATACAGACACCATCCTTTGTCCTGAGGGGTCTTTCCATTGCTGGTGGTAAAGCCTCATCTTTAGTAGAGTTGAAAGAGTTGGTACAATTGGTCTCAAAAAAGGGGCTTGAATATCCTAGCCTTCAGTTCATCAAACTGGAAGGTGTAAACCATGCACTTGATGAACTTGAGGCTGATAGAATGAGTGGAAGGGCAGTTATCAAGTTTGATTGAATATTAGATAACAGGGGTTTTGTTTGTACCTTTTAATTGTCATCTTATATTCTAGCTTAAACTGTTATAGCCTTTCACTCCAATAGCTAGTAACTTGCAAAATCTTGAAAGGTCAACAATCATAGGAATGTCAGATATGCACCGCACTATTCATTCAGGCAAAATACGATTCTATGAAAGAATAATTTGTGGCAATGTATGCAATGGAATTATTCATCTTTTCCAGCTTTTTTCTTTCCTCCCGTCTTACGATACTTTTATGGTTTAAAGTTGGCCTCATATCTGTATTGAAATATCAAAAGAACTGTTGAAATCCTATAAACCCCCCAAATGTCTGAAAAACTCACGTTGAAGAAATATTATTTTTCTAATTAGGTCAAGAATATGTTTCATTTAAAGAAAAGCTTTCTACTGTTTGATGGGAATAAAGGCAATATTTCACACACTGAAAGTATATATGAGCAATTTGCAGCCAATATAATTTCGGAAATGTCCATATATTTAATTGCAACAGTGTTGATAAAATTGACCAACACAGCCAATAATACACACGCGAATCCAGAGCCTGCACTTTAGGCACAATTTCAGTGCCAAAAGTGTGCCGAAACAGCATATTTGTTCTATGACCATTACCATAGAAGCACGCAATATCGGCAGCCTACACCTTTCGTATATAGAATGCAGCTTTAAAACCTTATTGTTGAAGTATAGTGAAGGCCTGAGATCTCGTAGATAGCCGAATAAAACATCTCTTTAGACATTTAAGAAAATGATAGCATCTGCAATTGTACATACAAGCAAGGTGGGGTTGCAGAGGGTTCAAATTCCAACTGCAAATGGTCTTTTCAGTCCATCCCTACGTTTCATATAATGTCACTAGACATTGAATAATTCAAAACACATGTACAGAATAGCAATTTTAGATACTTGAACAAAATCAATTTGTGATCATTGATAGATGGTATCTGGTGATTAGTTCATACTTAATGTATGATGAAGTGTGTATGTACATATCCTATTGTTGTTAAGGTTGTATTTTTGAATCCTCTCCCAAGTTCTTTTGTCAATAAATATGTTGTTTTGCACTCTACTTGGATACTTTTTGTTTTTCAAAGTACAAACAAATAGAGGTTAAAACATTAAGCATGAAAAATTATTTCACATTAGTTTTGACAAATAATATGAATATAGGTAATCAAATTGCCTATCTGCTTGATGATGAGAGTTCAAACGAGGATGACTTTACCTTCATAAGAAATAGAAAAAATAAAAATGAAGTAGACAAAAAAAATATGACTAGTTGTGTTTTAAAGACGTCTCCAATACATTGCCTGTATCATTCTGCTGATTTTTTGATCTGTCAGTCAAAAATAGTAAATTCCTTATACATTGGCCCACAGGAACCAAGCATACACGAGTCCCATCCAGAGGTTATAATATTTATGGTATTACACAGTACACAGAATGCCATGTACATGGACAATCAAACTGACAGACAATCTAATATATAACCAATTCTGTAAAAATGCTGTGGACTACAGCTTGGTTTACACAGTCCGATAGCTACCCGTATAAGAATGATTAGGATGGTCTCAGAACAAGATAGGATAGAATTTCAGGAAAAACTAATGTAAAGCCTACATATGAACATATACTGTTAGAAATGTTGGCGGGGCTGTCATAAGGCTGTTGGAACCCTTGTGAGCCCTATTATGATGGTTATCACAAGCATTTTGACGGTATGTGTAAATTCCTCTTAAGCGTTAGAGTTCCAATTCAAAATGGTGACGCCCTGCTAGGTTGATCGTCTGTACATATATATATTGGCGTCTTGCATTTCTTATACAAAAAGCAAATGGAATAGAATTGTTCTACTATACGTAATCTGTTGGCCTGGACACCCAATAAGAGGAACTGGGAGAACAATCAACCAAGGGAAATTATATCTTAGACATGTATGATTTACATAAGTGACGGAAATAAAACATAATAACAAACGACGCACAATCTTCTACTAGTACTTTATGAGGGTAAGTACCAATAGCTCAAAACGGCTACCTGGTAACCTTTTCGAAAGGTGAATTCATAAAAGATTACTATTTCATGTGATGGAAAATAATATTATTGACCTAAACCAACTTGTGTTTCTTCCTGGAAAATCCATTCATCAAGTCATACTAATAAAGGGGACATAACTGTAAGGAATTTCACAAATATTCGTAAAGCTTCTGTCCCCCATTCTACACTGATTGAAAAACACCGTTAAATTGGTTTAAATATTATTTGTTTAAAATGGTTTGATATTTTGTAGATAGGGCAGTATTATTATATTGTATTTTGGTCTGCGATAGGCTACAGTATTTGTGGAGTATACCCAAGGGGCAATCATGTGACCACTGCTGTCGATTATTTATCTTATTGACGTGCTTGCACATATCTAGACCTGAAACATTTTTATGTATACAGATGATTGTGCACTATACTCGCCAGTCAAAATGGAGTAGTAATTAACAAATATAAATCTTAGGTGTCACAGGCAAAAAAAATCACATGATATAGATAGTCCCATGGCTAGGTGACATAATCTCTGAAATAAATCAATCCATTTTGAGAGAACGAATGTGAGAGTTTAAGGGTTTCTGATATGTGTTAAATCTTTTAACTTGAAAATAAGAAACACAATTCAAGTGATATGATATTAAAATGGTTTATTCTGTCAATCTGACAACCTTCATTTTGTCTTCACCATGATCCTAATAGTGTTCATGACATTCCAGGGGAAAACCGTTAATATACTTTTTATTGAAATGCTTTTTCATATAATAAAATGTCCATTAAACATCATTGACCATACATGGGTCTACATGTAGGTAAACTAAAATGGCATCACATGGTATCTGTTTATCTTTCAGACTTCTTAGATTTGGTTGCCAGAACACTGAATAATTTCAAATTTGAATCAGTCAAACTTGATTATTGTTCTCCCACTAACTTTGCCAGCCTCAAGTTTGTCAAGGGCATCATTCACGTCATTCAGTGCGATAAAGTGAAGTTCTGGATATTTTAGACCCTTCTCTGAAACAAGCTTCACTAAATCCCTCAGTTCGCCCAAAGAGGATGTTTTACTGCCAGCAACGGTCCCACAGCTGAGAACAAAAGCAGCTGTGGATATCTCCATGGTACCCCCAGCTAAACCAATGACGACAAGAATGCCACCTTTGGCTAGACTTTTCAGGGCCACAGCATTAGTTTTTGAACTTCCCACAAAGTTGATGATGGCATCCATCTTTCCCTCCCCGTTATTAGTGGTCATCTTTGCAAGATCTTCAACCTGCCCTTCTCTGTCCCAGACAAAACCACCATCGGCACCTGCCTGCTTTGCCGTTTGAATCTTCTCCTCACTGATGTCAGCTACCATTACCTTTACCTTATCCCCTAGAAGAAGAGCTTTCTTTAAAAGTTGGGTGCACCAAAGACCAAGACCCCCTGCTCCGATTACAAGCAAGTTTGCCTGTCCCCGTGCTTTGATGGCCTGTTGAATCTGAGGGGTCACCTTCTGAAGGGCTGAGAAGGATGTTGCTCCTGAACAGGGAAGCATGCTGGCAATATGAAGTGGCAAATTCTCTGGCACCTGAAAAATAGAAGAGACATAAACCAGAAATTAATGCTTGACAAATATTCAATAGCAGACTTCCAGCAGATTGGGTGTCAATCCCTTCAGTACACAATGTAGTTTCTATAGAGTTGAAAATTAATGATGTAAGTAATAGCTCAGGCATATTTATCATATTCTCTTTACTCTATGTTTGTTGAAAACAGTATTGTAAGTACCAGTTGCCATATTTGAAGATATACCTTAATAAGGAAGCGACACTGTGGCACAGGTACATGAGTGGCATAACCACCATTGTTGCTGGGATTGACGCCTATGTCTTTGATTCCAAGGGCATCATTATCGCACATCTGATTCATCCCGATCTTACAAACATTGCAACTGGTGCATCCTACAAGGAAATTTAGAATGTAAGACATACCAGATAGGATAAAACAAAATGCGTGACATAAATACAATTATGTTGAAGTAAAATAGTTATATGATATATTTCAGAGAGCAAAGCGAAATACTTGAAAGCGCATTGATATTTTTTAGTATATATATATGATATGTATATATATATCTGACCAGCAGAAGAAAGGGTACTCCGTGTGTGATTTGATATTAAATTGATGTTGTAGAGCATGTTCTTAACTTTCAAATGATATTGTGATGAATGTCTATTTATCAGATAGGTAAAAGACCGAAATAAGAAAAGTAAGGTAATATGACAAAAGTAAAGTATATTTTATAAAAGGCCCGAAAAAGGCCCGAAAGTGTAAAAGCCCGAAAACCCCTGCAACCCCTGCAACCCCTGCGTTTTTGTTATTCTTGGGATGGAACCGACCTACTCTGCCCTACCGACCTTCACTTACCCCGCAGACGCCAGGAGAACTGACGACCGATACTTCCACTTGCGACCCGTCTCGCCCAGCCCATAGGTATTCCTTGTCAAGTTCCCCTTTCACAAGCGGACACCGTGAGTACATTATAAGGCCTGATGAGGTATTGCACCGAAACCGTGTTACAGTCCCCTAGTGCTACCGACCCACCACTGGGTCGGTCTTTAGTGCTTGATGCCTGAAAAGGCTTCTCACACTGCCAGTGCCACCCCCAGCATCCTCACAAACCCTTTCTGTACCTTTCCACCATGCCACCATGGAGGTTTAGGTTTGCAGATTGGGGCCTGACCTTGGGGACTTTTGCACACTGCACAGGGCTGCATAGATTAGGCAGCTAGGTCACATGTCACTGTGAGCCCACCGGCTCACTGTCACAGTAGCCTTGGTACCAACAAGACCCCTGATCGTTTTTCACTATATATGATATGTATATATATATCTGACCAGCAGAAGAAAGGGTACTCCGTGTGTGATTTGATATTAAATTGATGTTGTAGAGCATGTTCTTAACTTTCAAATGATATTGTGATGAATGTCTATTCATCAGATAGGTAAAAGACCGAAATAAGAAAAGTAAGGTAATATGACAAAAGTAAAGTATATTTTATAAAAGGCCCGAAAAAGGCCCGAAAGTGTAAAAGCCCGAAAACCCGAAAGGCCCGAAAAAGGCCCGAAAATGTAAAAGCCCGAAACCCGAAAGTCCCGAGAAATATATAAACTGGAAGTGATATGTAAACCGGAAGTGATAATGTAAACTGGAAGTGACGTCAATTGTAACCACGTGATCAAAGACAGCCAATCAGGGCTGACCGCTAGACTATAAAAAGGGGCGGTGAGGCCCGAATAAATGAGTTCCTTTACAGTTCTCCTTGTGTCAACACGTGTCTTCTTCCTTTAGTAACCGACGAGATGAGCCGATACGAGTTAATTAACTAGAAGTTTAAGTAAAATAGTAGAAGTTTGAGGACTAAGGCGGAAATTTAGGACGGGGGCCCGAAGGCCCGAAGGCCCGAAGGCCCGAAGGCCCGAAGGCCCGAAGGCCCGAAGGCCCGAAGGCCCGAAGGCCCGAAGGCCCGAAGGCCCGAAACAGGGCACGAAGGCCCGAAGGCCCGAAGGCCCGAAGGCCCGAAGGCCCGAAGGCCCGAAAAAAGGGCACGAAGGCCGAAACTGGCCCGGATGGAGTCCCGGAAACGCAGGCCCGGAATGGCACGAGGGCCCGAAACTAGGGATGGAAACCCAGGATCCGGGGGAACGACGGCGCGACCGGCTCGGCCCCATGCTACCAAACAATAGGCGACCGTCGGCCCGACACCCCCCCCCGGACCGAGACCGAGGGTGGACCGTCCGTAGGAAAGAACACCAGCATAGAAGAGAGATAAGAAACGGCTTCCCCCCACCCCTACCACATTTTCCTTCCCCCGCAGTCCTCCGCCCGTCGACGAGTGCCGATTCCCGATCGACCCGCTCAAACCCCCTCGTGCGTGAGGCACGACTCGAAATATCACATCTCCGTTTCTTGCCCGGATCCTCCGTCCGTCCAAGATCTGAAACAATTCCCCCGTCCCTCTGCTGTAGAAATCGGAAACCCCGAACTACCGAGGAACGTCACAATATCAAGCGTGTCCAAATACGAACATTATTAAGCAAGTTATGGGTCCTTAAACCTAACACTCTCAGGAAACCGGAAAATGAGGAAAGCTTAATTTTCTTGTATTTTTTGAGATTTTGCATAATAGGCCTTCGGGCCCCCGTCCTAAAAGAGTGCTGATAGTGCCGATGAATCATAGTAACCTCAGAGTACCCTTTACCCTCGGCCGGTCACATATATAAATAATATATATCATACCTCCAATATCTTCAAAAGTCATATGAAATTGGCCACTGAATTCAGTCATGCAACTGTGGTATAGCATTCATAGAACTTCAGATTTCTTTATGAGTGGGCTAATCAACTTATTTGTTCTGATATTAACAAGTATTGATATATTTTGGTGAGGGCTTTACTCACCTATCCAAGGATAAACACAGACTTTGTCTCCTATCTTAAGCCCATGGGATGCTGGATCAGCTTTTTCACCAAATCCAACTATTTCACCGCATATTTCATGGCCAAAGGTTGTTCCCAAATACATATCACCTGAAAAGGAATTAATGTTGAACAGATGTATGTTGCACCTTACCATTGCTAACGTTTTCCTGAGATCAAAATCATAGTAAACCTGTATTATGAAATTAAGAAATAATTAGATTGAATTCTATGTTCAGATATGTAATATTAAGGATATGATTGTTCAATTAATCATGAACCTAGGGTACATCCGATATTCATCTTCTCACCGAGGATCTTTGACAGGCACAACTTCTGTCCTCCACCCATATCAATTTCATCCTTTCTCAGATGCACATCAGTGTGGCAAACCCCTGCATAGAGGGTTTTAACCAGGGCACCCTCAGAAGGCACCTCTGGCAGCACGTCCTCAACCACCTTAAGTGGCTGTTCTGGCCCTGTGAAGATAGCCTTCTTCATCATTGCCTTTATCTGAAATTATGAAATGAAAGTTTGATGAGTGCTGATAGTGCCAATGAATAATCACTGGTGGGAATGATAATGGATATGTAAAGTATTTCTAGATCTATAAATGTGTATATATGTATACATTTCATGATCAATTAGAGACACAAAGAGTAATAGTTCCATACAATATAGTTTACACATATTGCTTACAGTACACCGAAGTATATGGCTGGGTATCCCGGTACTGATGAGGAATACTTCTAGCTACATGTATATATATATAAATGTCATTGAAAGGCACAATAGAGATAGTAAAGGTAACTGGTGAAGGTCAGGAGTCTGTTATCTACAGGGACCAGGGATCAGGGACCATCAATCCTCTAATCAGATAGATTTGCACTTGTGATTAACAGGGATAGTGATACAAAGTCATCGAAACAGCCAGACATATAGATAAACATATCAGGGAGGTTGCAACAATATAATTCCATTGATATGCTTAACATTTTGGTATGTTTTTTGATATATGATTAGAAGAGTAACTATTGGGCTCATATCAATTTATTATCTAAATATCGAAGGTCGAATACTCGATAGATCACTCATGCTGGAGGAGTACTTTTACAAGTACCGTATTAACAGCTCCAGATATGATAACATTTGCGCCTGTGCTTGTACAAGAACACACCATTCTTTGTTTTGCCCAGACATCATTTCTAGTTCTCTAGGTCAATGGAGTGGATGTTCCGGAGGGGTGCTGAGCTGAGTAAACATGTCCCACGCCATTTGGGTCGAGAAGGACATAGAGGATATAGAGCGAGGAGGGTTTTTCTTTTCCTTTCTTTTTTTTCTTTTTTTTCTTTTTGCAATTTGGTAAGCTTCATCTGAACACCTCCTATCAAGCTGTGGTCCAATACGAATATTTATATATGCAACTTCACAGATATGATAAAATACACTGTCCAGAAAGGAAAAGAACATCAAATTACAGCTTAAATGTTGCGGAAAGACTCAGTAGCTACTGTGAATATGACCATTCAGATGAGTTAATTACTACGTTACTGTCTTTCAAAGGTAAATTCTTAAAGAATCTCGAATAACATTAATTCCAGTACACAAACTAATGGAAACGCGCATCCCTTGATGGTCGGACAGGCCGTGTGATTAGAATAGATTACTGGTAGAAAAGACGACAGAACAAAACTTAATACAATGTGCGTAGAATCCACAATAACCCCAGTAGAAGGCGACAAACCATAAAAAAACAGTATCTTCTTTCATATAATTATGACATACATTAATCCTTTATGTATATAAGTTATAATATCCATTTCTCAAGAATGTATATTATCAGGAGAATAATTTATGAAATGCATGGTCTGTACTGCTGGGCACAACATATGCATCTGAAGAAAAACACACAGAATCATCGATTAAAATGCCCCTGTATGTTTGTTTGGTTGTAATCTGTTTATTCACATCTGTGCCAAATGGTATTCCTCATCCTCACAATTATATACCTCGACACTAACAGATAAACGTTACGTAAGTGCGATACTGGTACATGTTTGATAATGTGATATCATGGCTATGCATGTTAGTCAAACAAAAGCCTACTTGAGGTGTGCATAGTATTACATGACGCCCCAGTTGACGTCATAAGTAGGCCTCATAAATTATTATAGTGAAAGTTTGTTTGAGGGGACCCATCCCCTAACAGGGCTTCCAGCCCGCAGCCTTTGCTATTAAGATCCATGAGATAAATATTCGATATTAAATTGACCAATACCCCTGTGTCTACCTTTTCATCCATTTACATGTAAAACTCATTCTAAAACCACAAATAATAATTGTAATAGAGAATTAAACATTATCATATGTACCACAGAATTGTAACGTCTGGAGTAAAAACTAAAAGTAGAATATTAATGCCACCGAAGATGGAATTAAGCATGTTTTTAGGTGTGTGGCACATGCCCATGATATGTCCCGTCTCTATATAGGTAGCAGTCCTCTTTTTGGGAATCTTCTGATTAGAAATTGTTGATTATAGTAGTAGTTATTTTTATTGACAAAACCAAGAAGTCAAAACTGACTTATAACGAGTCCCTAACATAAGTTGAGCTATAGCATAATCCCTGTTCATAGCAATCACACACTTGTTATTATGACAGAGACTTTGTTTCAAAAAATGTAGAACTTACTCTTTTATTCAGAAAGTAATTTTATTTCCTTAGCTTAGTTTATCCCGGCCCACATACATTTCCATCCCATGTTCCGAGAAAATCCCAAGATGAAAGTTGTGGAAGGATAGGTCACATCCCACAGTACAGAATGAAGACTAATTATGAAAATATCAGCGAGGTTATACATTGTATCATACCAAACTGGGATCTAATACCAAAATGACAAGGAAAGAAATACTTACCTATCTGCGATGGTGTTGGCTTCAGTATTGAAGGGACTGCTGCAAGCTGGCACCGGTCACTTACAGGAGGTGTGGGTTTGAAAGTAGGCCACTGTGTGCCTGGCCTTATCCATTCTACTTGTATAAATACCATATCAGACATCTTGGGCCCTGTATACACCAACCTCTTCACACCACCATCCACAAATTCAGTCTTACAGAATCGACTAAGGATGATATCAAAACTGGTACAACAGGTATGGTAAATTATATGATGGCCTACACCCTGGTGATAAACTAATCACTATGTGGGCGAACCTCTATATTAACTAATATAACAAAAATAAATTAGATGTAAGGATACTGTTCTTGTCCCACTGTGGAAGACTGTGTTCTTACATTAACCAACCTTATTTCTGTAAATAATGACTTGTTATCAAAGGGCAGGCACACTGTTTACCCAACGCCTTTTTCTTTGGTAACTAGATATAGCATTCATGTTATCCTGGTGGTAAATAGCTGATGCTAGGATTGTACATAAATGTATAAATTTATTTTTCTTGTTGCATAGCTTGAAAGGGGAACTGTATTTTATTTTGAGTGTTAGAGCAAATGTATGACATGGATGAGCTGGTTAACCACAGGGGACTGATTGCACTGAAGTCCAGTGCAAAAGAATTATTATAGACTTTAGGAATTAATAGTAAGTATTGTAAGTTCGTTAGTACTGGCAAGGGTTCATAGTGAAACATGTAACGCTGATATGTGTGCTAGACGCCAAGCGGCGCCACTGTCTCGTGGTTTAGGTAGAATGTATGGGAGGTGTCGTGAATGATGACGCCCTCAGGCGTAAAAGGCTGTAACTGGGTTGGTTCACCCTCCTGCAGGTACGCACAGGTACGAAAAGGGACACTCATGCAATGGAAAACCTGTTCGGGAGCGTTATGAGTTAAATACTCAGTTAAAGAACACTGTGGATAACGGGCCTTGTCATCTACGATAGTTTGTACATAGTTAGAAATAGAATTAGTCGATGTAAGTAAGAATGGGAAGTATGAAAGATAGAGGGAACACTAGTACTGTTATAGGTGTTAGAGTATATGTGTATAGCGCCAAGACTTTGGCTGTCTCTATATAAGCGGTATGAGACTTGAGATGGGCGAGCAGACCAAGATAGAGTTCGATCAGAACACATGGGAGCAATAGTCTAACATACGGATCAAGACGGGTAGTGCAGAGATGGTAGTAACCACTACGATTAGGTGATAGTAAGGATTGGGACAGCTTAGGCTTAGCCTTACGGACAGAGTACTGGACGTGATGGAGATTCTACCGGTGGCTCCGACACAGGTAGACGGGAGGTGACTCTCTCAACAGTTGCGGAGTGTATATACCTTACGAATGGGGAAGCTTAACCATAGCTATACCTGGTTGGAGCGTTACTGATGTTGTTAGCATTGTGAGATGGAAGGCATGTATTGTATGGATGGAAGAACTATGTACTTGTATCGTCAGAATGTCTACATGGATATAATAAAATTACCTCTTGCCAAGCGCGTGTTCTTTGTATAGGTCTGAGCCCCTTTACTTAGAATCTCTACCACCAAACAATGAACTATTATCCAGGATGAAGATCTGCCTGGACTAAGCTAGCTAATTCGATGATTAATAATGAAGAACTCCCCTTTACTTCAAAATGACAAAGATTTATTGATATCTTCGGATAAGTAAAATGTAAATGATAGGCGATAAAACATCACGCAGTCGAACAACGATTCTACGTCCATGTATGGGATGTTAATAAATATGAACATCAACAACGAAACATCCTTGGAATTAACTAAAGATAAATAACATCAGTCTAGCTCATGATTATTGCACATTTAAATATTAGAAGTTTATGGAACAAAATGGATGTTTTTAGAAATATGCTGTTACAAAAAAACATTTTAAATCATGAAATTATCTGAAACATGGTTGTCAAGATCGATTACTGACAATTTTCTCACAATTCCCAATTATACTTTATACAGACATGACAGAATAGGAAGGATGTGAATGGTACTGAACCTAAAAAAGGTGGAGGCCTATGTGTGTACTTTAGATCGTGTCATCACATTTAACTATGATAACCTGAATGTCAGTAATGAACATGTTGAATGTCAGTGTTTTGAGATCGTTTTGGAAAACCAAAAAAATACAATTATTGCAAATATGTATAGACCACTGCAAGGTGATATAAAGACCTTTGTGAACTACATTGACATTTGAATGGAAAACTGTGACCTTGCAAATAATGACATCTTCATCATGGGAGATTTTAACATTGATTTTCTGTATAAAAAACATAGCCATACAAAGTTGTTAACGTTGAAAGAAACTCTGGCCCAAAATGGACTGGATTTACTGATTGATAAGGCAACTAGGTATAGCTAACAAAAAAACAGTTGCTCAGATCAGATAGCCACGAACTGTGATATTATACTAAAGAAAGGTATTCTAAATTTAAACTTAACTCATCATCAAATGATTTTTATAAATAGGAAAAAAGGTAAGGCACCTAAAGTGAAAACTGAATTTGAAGGAAATTATGATAAAGACATTTTTCAACAAAAATTGGAGAGAACCGACTGGACTGAATTATTTGAAACACAAAATCCGAATATACTTTGGGACATGATTGATATTATGTGTCCGAAAAGAATCTTCAAAATCTTCAAAATTAAGGAGCCCTGGATTACTGATGAACTTATTGACCTTTTTAAAAGGAAAGATAGAGCATTAAAAAAAGCCAAACGAACAAATTTACCAGATCATTGACAATTAGCTTAAGACCTGAGAAATAGTTGTACCACTCGAATCAGGAAGGCAAAATGAAGAACTTATGATAATCGTAATGATTCCAACAATTTTTGGAACACAGTTCAATTTATTCTTCCTAAAAACAAAAGTTTATCACAAAAGATAGATCTTATTAAACAAGAAAATGGTGAAGCCATTGATGAATCAAAGATTGCTGATTATATCAATGAATTTCTTTTTTTACAAATATAGGTCCGCATTTGGCAGAAAAATTAAATGATAAATCAAATGATAAATTATTCCCTTGCAAAAAGATTGAAATAGAAATCATGTAAATAATTTCAGACCAGTATCACTGCTTCCACTCCCCTCCAAAATTATTGAAAGAATTGTACATAAATATATGTAACTTTTCCTTGAAAATAACAAACTTCTGGATGAATTTCAAGGAGGATTTAGGAAAAGTAATTTAACTATTAATACTGCCTTATATTTTACGAATGAAATTTTTAATGGAATTAATAAAAGAGATATAACGATAGCAACCTTTATAGACATGTCAAAAGCATTTGACACTGTCAATCCCATGATACTTATACAAAAATTAGCGTTGTTAGGTATCTATGGCTCTGTTCTAACTTGGCTAGTGTCATATTTGAGTAACAGAAGACAATTTACGACTGTAAGTAGTATATATATTCATATATAAACAACATCAAACTTGATCGGGTACCTTCTTATAAATATCTTGGTATTATTTTGGATATGAATTTAACCCATAAGCAACACCTGGAAAATTGCTTGCTTAATGCAGCCTACAAATTATTCTTACTGGCTAAGATCCGATGTTATCTAAATAAATATTTGGCAATTCAACTGTACAAATCAATTATTCTACCTATACTTGAGTATTGATGTATTATAATTATATGAAGGTACAAATACTATGCTTGTAAATAAGTTACAAAGACTACAAAATGGAGCTCTAAGGTCTTGTATTTATTCACAGAAAAACATATCAACTAGACAATTACATGATACATGTTGAATTGCCGCCCTTGTAAATAGAAGGAAATACTATTTATGAATCTACATGTATAAGCAATTGACAAATAATAACATTATGAATAATCGTAATGTTGGCACACATGCACACGATGCACCATTATTTGTAATGCAATGGCCAAATAGTGAAAAATAGTGAAGCAATGTATTTTACAAATGTCCTGTTGAATGGAATGCTCTACCTGTTGAAATCAGGAACACAATGAACTTTGTATGTTTTAAAAGAATACAACAGACCTGACTGAAAAATACTTATGTTATGAATAACGGTTGACGATTTACTAAAGGAACCTATAATTATAATATTAACTGTGGTTAATAGCAACCTTATTTGAAACAAACTTAATATTCTGAAAATATTCATTGAATAGCTATATGTTTTTATGACTCTGTGATACATACACCCTTGAAGCTGCACATACTGTTCCTTTTCTACTGTTTTACATAATTTTGCCTACGTTTTGGTTTATTAGAATCACATTCTCAATTTGTCTGTTATAACATACTTTGCATTATCAAATTTATTGTTCTGATACTGTGGCGCCCCAGGTCGAACCTCTAACCTCCCCACTCGATCTGGAGCCCTTCTAGGGAGCCTACACCCCTCCAGGCTCCAGGATGGGCCCTAAAAAGGGGTTTAGTTCATCTTATTGTCAATATTATACATGTCATGAACTTTATACTTTTAGATGGTCTTTAGTTTACTCATAAACTGTACTTTTGTAGCTGTATTTGGTGTGAATGCAGGTTGGCAGCCTCCATTTTGTTTTTTTACTGGCTGGAGAGCCAGCCAGCCAATCAGAGTGGGCCTTTCTTCCCCCACTTCTGGTTCCTGTCTGTTTCCCTACTACCCAGAGCAAGGGGGTCTCTGATTGGTCCTGGGGCTCTGGGGCATTCTGGGAGGAAGTGAAAAGAGAAAGCATGCTCTGCCACTTTGATGCTGGGAACTGAACAGAGCAGAAGCAGGTGAGTGAGCAGCTCATTTCCCACATGGGAGGCCTTTTACCCTTTTTCTCTGCAGTTATTTTATACACAGGATATTTTCTGATTTGTTAACCTTCTGGGGTTATTCAGCCTGTTGTGTGGAGTTTCTGTACTGAGAGTTTGGGGACTTTTTGATGCCTTTTGCTGAGTCATATCTTGTTGTGGCCCTTTGCCTGTGAGTGGCCATGTGGTGGGCCTTGTTGGCTATTTCCCTCTCACCACTTTTAGCCTGTGTGAATTGTTAACTCCTGTTGTGAGTTATTCCAGGTTATTAGTGTTGTGACTCTGATTTTGGGAGAGGTTTCACCCTAGTTTTGCCACTCACAGACCATGTGGTCAGGCCCTTTGTCCCCCTTTTGTGGGCTGTTATCTGGCAGTTATTTCTTACATATATCTGTAGCACAGTTTGTCACATGTTCTGGGTTTGTGCCCCTCTGTTGAGTATCTAAGGACATATGTTTGAGGAAACCTGCCATGGATCTTTCTTTGTATTTTGTAACCATTTTATAACCTTTTGTAACCTCTGAAAGAGATAGTTATTTCTTAGTTTTAATTAAGATAACATTAACTTTAAACTGTTTGTGTCTGGTTCTCTGTCACCTTTCTCCAACCCTAGTGATTAACTTGGGATATTTCACCGTAGCCAATAACTGTTACCCCTGGGTGCGCTACAATACATATTGTGAGGTTGACCATGATATATATATATATTTGCAAATATTAAACCTGTAAACTGGTCCTTGATGTAAACTAGCTTGAAGTAGCTAATCAAAGTGACCAGATGAATTAAAGAACTTGAACTTGTACAGGGTTGTTCTTTCTTACAGGGTTTCTAGAAAACAAATCTTCATCTTGATGTTACAATGTGTGATACTTGGTATTGGCATTGTGACGTTCTTCGGTGAGTCGGGGTTTCTGAACTCTAAGACGAAGAGACGTTTGGGTTGTTTCGGTGCAGAGTCGAACGAAGAGTTTGAGTAGGAAACCAAGGTGTAAGATTAAGAGTCGTGCCTGGCGCACGAGGGTGAACAAACGGGATGGTTGGGATTGAGTTCTCGAGGGTCGAGACGGGAGGGGTTTTGGGGTTCGGTGTGTCTCGGGCATTAAGTTGGTGTACAGTTCAGCCGGCCTATCCAAGGAGTCAGGTTGTTACTCACCTAGACATTTTTAGTGTGTGGCTGAGTGGGTCACACATTCGTTCCTGCTGTGTTGGGCCGACTGTTCACTATTTCGGGCTTTCGTACCTGCCCGGTCTCTCAGTCTCAAACCACTTCTTGGGCTGATCATGTCTTTCATACCATCTTCAGGCTTCTTGGGCCACTGACTAATTTACTTATAACTTATGTCTTTTAGCTAAGTTTTACTGGATCGCTCACTACTATTTTTGCATATCTTCGACTTAGTCCAATTCGGGGGCTGGACATCTTAAAGAAGAGACAGGTGAACAAAATGAGTACCAAGGAGGAACTGTCTGATTGGTCAATCTCAACCACGAGACTATTCTGACATAACATCCGGTTACTAAAATTAATGATTTCGTACTTTCGTACCCCAGTACAAGATTCGGTCTACTTTCGTACCTGTTTCGTACCTTACATTTTTACTATTGGTTGACATTCATTACACTATTATTCAATTATTCACATAATTCATTATAGTTTGTACCTTAAAATAGATGAATGGAAAATTCATCACAGCATCCTTTCTATGAAAATTATTCATGTATTGCCAGATTAAGAAGACAAGGAAAATACATTTGTGAGTCTCCTCAATCTTTGTGAAGGAATCCTATTTTAAAGTTATAAAAAAGTGACTAAAAATGCGAGGTAGATTTTGTTTCAGGTAATGATATTTGTTTGAGGTCTTGCCAATGATATTGATATGTATATACACACACAAAGGTCACAGTCCCCCTGGTACTGCACAAAGGTAGTTAGCAAAAACACCTTGTGCATATAATTTGTAGTGTATAAACGAAAAAAAGGAACAGTCACCAGATGGTAGAAGACATATCATAAAAGGTATTTGAAATTATACAAATTACTGTGTCAAGTGATGTAAACACAGCAGCGGCTTCTGGTAGGTGTAATATACCTGTTCAGCTATGGCAGACAGTCTACATCTCCTAGTAAGCAACGCTGCTTGGGAGAAAATCAATAACCAGACTAATATATAAAGGTGGGAACCTGCTGTTAAGGGCAGATACTATTCAATACACGTTTGGAACAATACGAGTCTTTTGGATAGTGGGGTTTTGGATAGCCATATACGTGACATCTAGTGACTAGTAACAGAACTATACTGTTGCATGGCTGTACGAAGTCGGGCAGACTTTACGGAGGAAGCTTGCCTTCAGGCAGTATTATCTGTGAACATAGGATAAGGATAGGCTGTGACTACACTGGCAATTGTAACGCAATTGGAACATCCACTAATAAACTTGAACTCTCAGCCTAGCGCTGTCTGCGTTGTGGATATGAGCACCCATCTCGCGGATCATTCTACCACTTGACAAGCTAGGATAAGAGAATATTAACTAAGACTATTTGGATAATAAGGTATCAGCAATTCCCCTTTCAATAATTAAATACCCATAACAACTAGCAGCGTTCAGTACACTTCCTGTAAAAATTGGATATATGGCTGAATCCTGTTAGTTTGTAGGATAAAACTGAGTGAAGCATGACCATAGGATGGTCATAGCATGTATTGGTGATTTGGGAGGATTGGAAGTTTGGCTCTTATGAAATAAACTGTGACCATGATCATAATTTAATATTGAATTACTAATACCAGTAACCCATATATAAAATAAATTCAAAGATATCCATTTTATATAGAGTCAAGCCAAGGTACTCATACATATAAGCACATGGGTCTAGAATCCTAGAGTTTAAAGTGCAATCTAGTAATTTGTTAAAACCAACAATTTGACAGAGGTAGCATACCTATCAAGTGTAACATATAGCCTGCTTGGTCTTTTTGCAATTGGCATATTGATACAAGGACTCTTTTCTTAATTCAGAACCCTTGATATATGACAACATATACTTTTAGGGCTCATCTCTCTTTTAAAGTAATACATAGAGGTTCATCATGTATACCCTTAGAAATCTGGATAGGGGTCAGGTAATGGGTGAGCCTGCTACGACCTATTCTTTTCTGTTTGTCAGCAAGAAGCAGAGAGAACTATAATCGGCCTTCCATTTAGTAAGTACAGACGTTTTCAAACTCTCAGACCCCACTCTGCTTTTGGCAAAAATACGCATTGGATTTGTACTAGAAAGTATGCGCATTTTCAAAAATGTCATATCTCCCTCCCCCCCTTGATGCATACATACTTGATGTCACAAAAGTTGTGATCATCTCTTCAGGGTATATTGTGTTATTTTCATGAGATCATCTCTCCTTTTAAAATATAAGTGCAAAATGAGCCCGTAGTCGATTAGAATTTAATCAGCAAAAATGATTTCTATATTCTATTTCCAATGAAAACAGATTCCACCTTCTTCTTTAAAAACTGCCTAAAGATCCCCTTTAAGTATACCTATCACTTGGTTTATCAATTCTAAAGTTTAACCTTGAATCCTTAAGTTCTAATGATTTTGACTGAAACAACAGTTTTTCTTTGAATACTCATTGTCATGATTAATGATAATAGCAAACAATATACAAAAAAATCAGAAAATAAATTTCCTTTCAGATGACATATAGCATGTTATCATATTGTGTCAAATTGTTGTCAAATTGTTTTTTTTTGAAATAATAAGTCAGATTTCGATTTTTTGTTAATTATTTTTTTTACACAATATGATTTAATCATATTTAGCCGGACCTGAATGACAGTCATATTTATTGAAACCTTCTTCAATGACAACCCAATTTGTCCACAAATGAGTTTCCCACCCCCAGTAAATATGTCAATTTTCTCCTCATTCCCGATGAGATCCTACTGATCGAAAGCACTAATAATAAATAATATTTCCCCTTCCCACATCAAATGACATGAACCTCCTGAGGGCCACTTAATGTACACACCCAGTAAGGGGTCACACTGATCCCATTCCCTCTGACACCCTATGGTCAGTCCCACAGAACCCAGTGCCTGTAGTCACATGGGGTCAGCTGACCAACCACTGGCTAGACACCCCTAGCAACCAGTGTACAACACAAGCTGAACCAATAGATTTCTCTTAAACCAGGTCAGCTGAAAAAAGGTGGAAATTTGGACTCGCCAGACTGTCATTTGTGGTTGAATCTGGAGACTGTAGGCCTCATTCCTCATAATATAGCATGATATCATACCTTACATAGTTCCTGAGAAATTAAGAAATAATGCATTTTTTAATTTGTGTTAATTAAGCACAAATCGCATAATAAGACAGTGTTCGCATACCTAAATTCTTTGGAACCATCTTGATTCATGGTCCCTTGGATGGTATAAGGTGAAAAAATCAAGAAAATGCAGGGGGCTCACGATGTAGGGTAAATCCTTATTTTGACTGATTTCAGGATTTGGCTCTTGGACAAATATAACTAGTAGCCATCACACAAGTTTGTTATAGGTGAATAGCAGGTATCAGTAGTCAAAAGTTACAATTACTTAGGGGTAGTATTGGATAAATAAAGGGAGTAAACTTCCGAACTGCATAATTTATTGTTAAGAAAGTCTATAAGAAAAACCTTCAGATTGACAAAACAACAAACATTTATTGATCAACTTACAAGAGAATTGATTTATCTACAAACAATCCCATGTTTACTGGATTACTGTAGATTGTCCTATTAGGTGAATTTAAAGATACTGAAAATGAATGCAGCTTCTCCTGAATTGTGCAATTAATATGCCGCGAACTGACAGGTGCAATATACGTTATGTAACTTAGCTTAAACAACTTTTGCATTTCATGCTATGATGCAGTAACATACACAAAATCTACACCATCCCTTCACAGGACAACGCATTAGGCTAATATTAACCTCTAGGTGGCACAGCTCAAGTCAAAAAGTCACAGAGATAGTCCCATGACGAGATGACATAATGTGTGATTTGCCAAAATGGGAGGGTAGAGTCGAAAATGATACTTTTCTTAGATATAAATTCATAATTTATTAATAAATGAAGATCTATTAAATCTGAGAAATTAATATGGATTACTGGGTTCTGGGCTACAACATTGTTGCATACTGTATGGCAATTGGATGAATATTAGCAGAGATATGAACAAAAATGTAGTTTCACTCCATAGGGTTATGTAGTTAAGCATTTTCACCTGCTCACCTGTATTGCTAGGCTGCGCAGTGTATATGCATATGATCAATCGGCGCAATTGCCTTTAACCCTTTCACTGCTGAATATGGCATTCTACAATTTATAATTACAGAGATATTGGCCAAAATGTGAAATTTCGTCTTAAAAATGTCTAAAACTCAAATTTTCTCTAGATTCTTCTGTTAGTAAGTTGGATGAAAACATTCCAAATGTTTGCACTGTTTCAATTGGCCAAACTTGTCTATGCTGGTATTATAAACACTACGTTTCAATAATGGGTATCCATGGTAACCAGCAAATATTCATTTTTGGTGAAATATTGATTTTACTCATTTCAAAGAAAAAAAAAGTTGACTGTGTTTACACAACCAAACAGTATGTGATTATGATAAATGAAACCAAAGTTATTACATTTTGAAAAATATTTTTCACTAATTAACTAATTTCTTTGAATTTGAATGATGTTGGCAAAATCATCTTTATGTATATTCCTACAAAGTTACTCAATTGCAATTCTTCTATTTTCTAATTTACTGATATTATGATATTCAAACAGCCATAACTCTGGTTCTAATTGGAATTTCTGGAAAATTCTTTCAGTTCCTGAAAGCATAATTCAGCCTCTTTTGTGGTTTCCTGCAGTGAAAGGGTTAAACATTATTGGTCATACATGGGTCTACATGGAGATAAACTAAAATTGCATTTCAAATAAATTCATGATTAATTCACAAATGTAGATCTATTAAATCTGAGAAACTGTTGTTCTGGGCTACAACATTGTTGCTTACTGTATGGCAATTGGATGAATATTAGCAGAGATATCAACAAAAATGTAGTTTCACTCCATAGGGTTATATAGTTAAGCATTTTCACCTTTGTCACGCTCCACTGCACACCTGTACAGCCAGGCTGTGCATTGTACATGCGCATGAACAAACGATGTGATTGCCCTTAAACATTATTGGCCATATATGGGTCTACATGTATGTAGATAAACTAAAATTGCATCTCATGCTGTCAGTTTATCTTTCAGACTTCTAAGATTTGGTTGCCAGAACAACAAATATTTTCAAATTTGAATCAGTCAAACTTTATTATTGTTCTCCCACTAAGTGTGCCTGCCTCAAGTTTGTCAAGGGCATCATTCACTTCATTCAGGGTAATAAAGTGAAGTTCTGGATATTCTAGACCCTTCTCTGAAACAAGCTTCACTAAATCCCTCAGTTCGCCCAAAGAGGATGTTTTACTGCCAGCAACAGTCTCACAGCTGAGAAGAAAAGCAGCTGTGGAAATCTCCATGGTACCCCCAGCTAAACCAATAACGACAAGAATGCCCCCTTTGGCAAGACTTTTCAGGGCCACAGCATTGGTTTTTGAACTTCCCACAAAGTTGATGATGGCATCCATCTTTCCCTCCCCGTTTTTAGTGGTCATCTTTGCTAGATCTTCAACCTGCCCTTCTCTGTCCCAAACAAAACCACCATCGGCACCTGCCTTCTTTGCCATTTGAATCTTCTCCTCACTGATGTCAGCTACCATTACCTTCACCTTATCCCCTAGAAGATGAGCTTTCTTTAAAAGTTGGATGCACCACAGACCAAGACCTCCTGCTCCAATTGCAAGCAAGTTTGCCTGTCCCCGTGCTTTGATGGCCTGTTGAATCTGAGGGGCCACCTTCAGAAGAGCTGAGAAGGATGTTGCTCCTGAACAGGGAAGCATGCTGGCAATGTGAAGTGGCAAATTCGCTGGCACCTGAAAAAAGAAGAAACAAAAACAGAAATTAATGCTTGACAAATATTCAATAAGGGACTTCCAGCAGACAGGGTTTCAATCCCTTCAGCTCACGATGTAGTTTCTTTAGAGTCGGAAATTAATGATATAAGCAATACCTCAGGCATATTTATCCCATTCTTTTTACTCTATGTTTGTTGAAGTATTATAAGTACCAATTGTTTTATTTGAAGATATACCTTAATAAGGAAGCGACACTGTGGCACAGGTACATGAGTGGCATAACCACCATTGATGTTTGGATTGATGCCTATGTCTTTGGTTAAAAGGTCATCATCTTCACATATCTGATTCATCCCGATCTTACATTCATTGCAACTGGTGCATCCTACAAGGAAATGTAAAATATAGGACATACTAGATAGGATAAAAGAAAATGCATAACATAAATAATACCATGTTGAAGAAAAATAGTGACATGATAAATATTTTTCAAAGAGCCATGCAATACATAAAATACCTCCAATATCTTCAAAAGTCATGTGAAATTGACCACTGAATCCAGTCATGCAACTGTGGTATAGCATTGATAGTACATGTACTTCGGTTTCTTAATGACTGAACATCATCGTTAGCTTATCAACTTAAATGTTTTGATATTAACAAGTATTGGTATGGTGA
The DNA here is from genome assembly GCA_936440205.1 of Lepidonotus clava. Classification (NCBI taxonomy): domain Eukaryota; kingdom Metazoa; phylum Annelida; class Polychaeta; order Phyllodocida; family Polynoidae; genus Lepidonotus; species Lepidonotus clava. The sequence continues at coordinate 39,561,035 of OW387141.1, forward strand.
GGGCCCTACACACCTATCCAAGGATAAACACAGACTTTGTCTCCTATCTTAAGCCCCTGGGATGCTGGATCAGCTTTTTCACCAAATCCAACTATTTCACCACATATTTCATGGCCAAAGGTTGTTCCCAAATACTTGGCACCTGAAAAGAAAGTAATAATGAACAGATGTATGTTACCATTGCTAACGCTTTCCTGAGATCGAAAACACATAGTAAAGCTGTAGTGTGAAATTAAGAAATAATTAGATTGAATTCAATGTTTAGATGTATAATTATGGATATGTTCAATTAATCATTAACCAAGGTGCATTTTATATTCATTTAATGCTATTTCTTGCATGGAATCCAGCCACATGAAATGTTATCTGTATTTAGATTTGGTAGGGATATTAATAAAATCCTTATTCTACTCACCGAGGGTCTTTGACAGGCACATTTTCTGTCCTCCACCCATGTCAATATCATCCTTTCTCAGATGGACATCAGTGTGGCAAACCCCTGCATAGAGGGTTTTAATCAGTGCACCCTCAGATGGCACCTCTGGCAGCACGTCCTCAACCACCTTAAGTGGCTGATCTGGCCCTGTGAAGACAGCCTTCTTCATCATTGCTTTTATCTGAAATTGTCAAATGAAAATTTGATAAGTGCTGATATTGCTGATGAATAAATATTGGTGGGAATGATAATGGATATGTAAAATATTTCTAGATCTATAAACCTGTATAATTATACATTTTGTGACCAATTAGAGATACAAACTTGTTCCATAAGATATATGGTTTACCCACATTGCTTATGATATGATGAAGCAAATGGTTGGGTAGCAAAAAACTGAGGAGGGATACTTCCTGCTATATAAATGTCCTTGAAAGGCACAATAGAGATAGTGAAGGTAACTGGTGAAGGTCAAGAGTCTGTTATCTATGGAGACCAGGGACCAGGGACCAGGGACCAGGGACCATCAATCCTCTACTTAGATAGATTTGCACTTGTGATTAACAGGGACAGCGATACAAAGTCATTGAAACAGCCAGACACAATAAATTATAGATAAACATATCAGGGAAATTGCAAAAATATAATTATGTTGATAAGCTTTTTGGTATATGATTAGAATAGCATTTATTGGGCTGTTTGTTATCTATATATCAAAGGTCGAATACCCGGTAGATCACTCATGCTGGAGGAGTACTTTTACAAGTACTTTCTCAACAGCTCCAGATATGATAACATCTGGGCTTATGATTGGACAAGAACACACCATTCTTTGTTTTTACCAGACAACAATTTTTAGATCTCTAGGTCTGAGAATATCTTTTGAAAGGAGGGGCCGGTCGGGTGTCAAGCTGAGTGAACATTTCCTGCATCATTTGGGTCAAGAAGTTATGTATGTACACATGATATAGAGCAAGGAGGTCTTTCTTTTCCTTTCTTTCTTCCTTTTGTAAGATTTGCGGCTTGATAAGCGTCGTCTGAACACACACACCCTATCAAGCTCTGGCCCAATATGAATATTTATATATGCCTGTTCACAGATATGATAAGGTATACTGTCCAAAAAGGAAAAGAACATCAAATTGCAACTTTAAAGTTGTGGAAAGACTCGGTAACTACTGTGAACATGACCTGTCAGATGTGTCAATAAATTATTACTATGACACTGTTTTTCAAAAGTAAATTCTTTAAAAATCTTGAATAATGAGTATACCAATAATGACGGTCGGACAGCTGCAGGCCATGTGATTAGAATAGACATAGAAATGTAGAACATGTACGTAGAATCCACAATCAACTCAATAGAAGACGACAAACCATAAGAGAACATTATCATCTTAATGTCTCTTCACAATCTTCATTCATATAATTATGACATACCTGTATATAAGTTATAATATCCATTTCTCAAGAATGTATATTATCAGGAGAATAATTTATGAATATGTCTGTAATGTCTGGTACAACATACTCATGTGAAGAAAAAAACACTGAATCATTGATTAAAATGCCAAAAAGAAATACTTACTGATCTGTGATGGTGTTTGCTTCAGTATTGAAGGGACTACTGCAATCTGGCACTGGTCACTTTCAGGAGCTGCTGGTTTGAAAGTAGGACACTGTGTGCCTGGCCTTATCCTTTCTACTCGTATAAATACCGTATCAGACATCTTGGGCCCTGGATACACCAACTTTTTCACACAACCAATAGAGACCCTTAATGACTGCCCAGCCAAGCTGCGACGTAACAGAAATGTTCTGCAACTATACTTTTTTAGTCAGTCAAGTAATTACTAAGATGGCAAGTAACAATTACGTTATTTATAGTTAGGTCGAAACCTCAACAAATCAGAATGTTATTAAAACATTATTTTTGGGTGAGGTTAGGACAAAACCAAAACAGAACGTTATAAGAACATTCTGTTTAGGTTGAATAACGTAACTGGAACGTTATGATAACATCACAGTGCAACGTCGCAGCAGTACGTTGCAGCAACATTATTGGGAGCCATTAAATTAACATAACAAGAACCAATACAGAAATATACAGAATGTTGCTGCAATGTTATAATAAGGTCACATGCTTGCCTGGGTGTCATCTCCTGAACAAATTCAGGTGTACAGAATCAACTAAGTATGATATCAAAACTTCAAGCTTTTGTACATCGGCTTCTTTCTCAGAGGGTTTCTAGAAAAAGAAACTCTTCGTCTTAATGTTGCAATGTTTGAAACTAAGTATTGACATCCTTTCTGTGAAGATTATTCATGTATTGAGGGATCAAGAAGACAAGGAAATCATTTTTGTGAATCTCCTCCATCTTTAAGATAGAAACCGTTTTTTAAATTGTAAAAAGATGACTGAAAATGAGGGTAGATTAGATCTACCAGACTTATATGGTTAAAAACATTTTCTTTTGACTTTACAGTTCTCTCATATTGGGATTCATTATTGTTTAAAATTGGGCATTAACATTGTTATGCTTATCATCAAACTAAGGACTTCTCTTTTAAAAGAAAGGGAAAGCTACATAATACCGACGTTAAATCAAGAACTCATCGACATGAGGGACTATCAAACATTCTTATTGGCTGGGCTATAGAAGAGACATGAGGTACATGGACAAACATATACTGGGACAAGTTGCAAGCCTGTTCTGTCACTGATCATATAGTGTTGACCGGCCTCTGGTGTGTAAACATATGAGACGTATGAGACGTTGTGTTTATAGCAACTTTCAACAGGTGCAGACCTGCTGCATCTCAAGTCGGGACAGGCTCAGAAAACCGCAAAAAAGGAGATAGTTGAGAACACTATTGAGATTGGATAAAGTAACCATAAACACTTCGCGATAATTATTTTGAAAAGAGATGACGACACCGAAAATTGTTATCACCAAATTGACTTGTTTTTTCCCCCCAAACTTTAGTTATGGAGATTTATACCTTGACGACAAACACTACTACTCAGATGATACTTTTTATAGAGAATATATATATCTGAGTCCATGATATATTCAAAATATCGTCACAATATCATTGCGCTGCCTTGGCAATAAGTTTTGGAGACAGATTTTACGCCCATTTTGAGCGACATTTTCTCACTCTTTTCACTCCTTTAATTGAAGCTGAAAAATGACCCATCTCCTTCACTTTTTAACACACACATCCAAGCTCCGCAACTATCTTTTCAGACTTTTGCATGTAGCTCTTTTAATATTCATCAACACTACACTTCTTGTAATATTATTTATGAGGCCGATACTTCATAAGAATGTTACAATAACATTCTGTTTAGGTGTGGTTGAGACCTCACTTAATGAGGATGTCACTATAATGTTCTGTTTAGGTTAGGTTGACACCTTACCTAATAAGATAGTCACGGTAACATTCTGTTTAGGTGAAATTGGGACCTCCTCTAGTCAGGAGGTCACAACAATATTAATGTTGTTTTTAAGTGAGGTCTGGACCTCACCTAATCAATGGTGATCACTCAATTGTGGTCACGTGACCGCGTCTGCACAAGGTCTATATAGTAAGCAAGTGAAATGTTGCCAAGGGCCTTGCGCACAACCTTGTGCAGCAACCGTGTGCTGATATTACAGACAAATATTTGACCTTTTAAAAAATTTTCATTTTATTTTAATGATTTATTGAAAAATTAAACATCCCATGTTGGGCGCCCACGAAACTCCCAAATCGAAAATCTAATGTGTACATACATAACTTCTTGACCTAATCTATTACAATCAAATTTATATGGTCATCACTCCATAGGTAGAACGACCCAGTAATTAATTCTAAAATGCCATCAAATAGGCTACAGTCGTTTATTCTGTTTCAGTAAACCCTGTAAACTGAGGAATACAATACTCTTTATGTTGGTTAGTGTTGTTTCCCTAAATAAGAAAATTCTGGGCTCTAAATGTCTTCATCGTTATTGTAGGCACTGTACAGGAAAACCTATTCCTTTTCAAAGAATAAAACACATTTCGAAGTGTTGTGAAAGACGTGTCCTATTTATTCCACTTGTCGTATTCAAATACTGGAGGTGCTGGTCCGATGTTATTCAGAAAATGAATTGCATGACGGTTTGAAAATAGTCATGCTATTATGATAACTCCTTTTGGCATGTCTACATTGTTGTTAATAGTCTACCTGCATGTGTATCATATTGGAGTTAACAAAGGCAAAGACACATCCTTTTCAGAAAATATCTCTGAGTGTTGTTCCGTTTGTCAGACACAATGCATAGAAGCACCTAAATAAACTGGTGAAAGCAATCTCCATCGTGTTGAGAGCAATTATCTAAATTTGTATTTGCATTCCAGGGACACGGAAATAACAGTTAAGGCAATAAGTTACAAAAAGGCCCTAAGTCACAAAATGTTGTCACTAAACGCCACATTGTCACTTAGTGCCAGCCTCAAGACCCTAACTAGCAAAAATCATCCTGTACTATTTGATGTGCTATTTGATGTGCTATTTGATGGATTTACTTGCATATATATTATATGTAGTTCGGATGATCTTGTATACTTTACATGTGATTCCAACTTAAAATAAGGGTGTTTCCACCAATGGGCTTGCACTGCCCATTATACTAAATAAGACTACCATTTATCCAGATAAAACAATGAGAATGTTTGACAGAGTTTATTATTTGCATTAAGACATTGGACAGAACTAGATCAATTCACATTTATTTGAAAGACAGTTATCATTTTCAACAAGCACATTCACCATGTGTGTAACAGATAACATTGTGTGTGTTATTATTATTATAATCTATTCTATTATCTGTTTATGGGAAGTGGCTCCATTGGAGGAAGTCCACTCCGCTACCGAGTTGTCTGTCGGCTGTTGCAGGGAGGCAGTGTGCTCCCCGCCCTGCACCTCACCCATCAGGGTCGGCCCTCCAGCCTAACATTAACAACATGTTTTATCACCGCACTGACCTCGGTCCCTCTGGAGTGCTGTTACTGGCACCTCCATAAAACCACTGACGTCAGTGTTCCCATAGTGACGGCACTTGTGATAGATAAAGACTTTTGCTTTTATTTTAAAAAGGTTTAGAAGGTTCCTGATCTACAACAGCCCTACGCACTTTGTGCAATCCTTAAACTGATAAACATACATGTACTAAATTACAAAATATTAATTTGTGACTTAAGCTTTATATCCACTTGAATGATAAAAGCTGGCAACCAAGGTAGATCACCAGGCGTCGGAAAAAAGTGGCCAGGCTTTGGAAAAAAGTTGCCAGATATCAGAAAGGTTTATCGCCTTGTTGAGACATGCTCAACACCAAAACGGTAGCGATAAACATGGAATGTCATCACCACTAGTCAGTGTGAGGCCTAAAAACATTGTATAATTGGAAGAAAACATTTCCTTGCTTTATACAAACATATATAAATCAATTGTGTCACTTCTTAGGCCCTTTTCCACATTCAGTAAGGTTTGGTAGTGTTCCATTTAAATCTCTATGTGCATGTTTATTGTTATGGGATACTTTCTTTCTACAAATATCTAGCTAAATACATACACTATTCAGCACAAAACAGACAGATTTTTAATATTTCACGATTATAATTTTCTATTATAACTGAATATCAAATATTATATTGCAAATCCAGTGGGTGTCAGGGAAGGTCCATTGCATCCCATGAAGACAAACACTTCTTATTTATACTAATATCTAACTGCAGACAACAACAAGTCATGTAAGATACTTTGTCCTATTTGATAGTGGGAGTTGAGGAGTTGTATCTAGTTCTAAAGCATTTCCTCAATAATGATAATTTTGACTCTTAGTGTGGATCACCCAGGAGCTTATTCTAATGATCTATGCCTCAATGTAATGGGCAGTTTTAATTTGTATCAATTAATGTCCTGCATCATTCTGACATTGAACAGATTTTACTATCACTGCGTAGAGTTATAGTTGTCCTGTTAACCGTAAGGTTAGTAATTAGATAGCTATACTTCACAACTTAAAGCCTGGTCCCCACAGGGTGATTAGTTTTCAAAAATATGACAGCGACCAATGTGATAATCAGTGGATTAGTCGCCTGGCAACTTACCACACACTGGTGCCGTGATGTCTGGTGACTAAACCACTAGTTGCTGTGGTTTCTGGGTGAAATATTTGTCATGTTTGATATTTTTCTCTATTAGCTGGAGATCAGTGCAGTTAATTGCCAGGGTGGGCAACTAAAGTGACCAGTAATCGCTGACAAATTTGCAGTAAGAGCATCCCAACACTGGCGACTAACTAGTTGCCCGACAATGTACTAACTTCCTAATCGACGGGCGACCAACGTTAATCAGTGGGGTTTTATCGCCCCCATGGGGACATGGCTTTAAGGTGACACTCAGAAATGTTGCATTCTGCTTAAACCCAATTTTCTTTTATCACATTAATAAGCAAGTTTCAATAAGATTCAACTTCACATATCTATTTGGTTCTTCATCAGTTATCCACAAAGCTAGCTTGTTGCTTGCTTGCCTATCTTTCAATTTGCACCTGATTGATTTGATATTAACATTCACATTATTCTTATCACTAATTAGTAGGTTCATTTCAAACCATATCTTTTACGGATCATTTCTTTTATGAATGGGTGATTTCTTGAGGAGTTGTACCTTACCAGCTTACTACATCTTATAAGTATGTTGATCATATGCTTCAATAACTCAACCTGATAATGTATTGTGAGATTTGTAGGATTAAGCATAAATATCCTTACAACTTAAGATACACATAATCAAATTTGAATCATCCAAATTCATTCAGATGTGGCTACTGATCTACAAGACCATATGCATACACAGGAAAGAGACCCTAACTCAGTATAGGTAATGGAAGTTTATTGGGTTACAAAAGCAATCTACTTAGCATATATCTTCTTTAGTTATTATGATATACACTAAACGTGTGTGTGATAAAGGCATAGTCAATTAAACAACAATGTTACTAGGAATGATCAGACTGAGGGCTTGCCCCTGGAAATGAACATCATTTGACATTATTCTACTTGGTCCCGTGCATATGCATCATAATACTTAGCCAACTTACACATTATGCATACAGCTGGTATGTGTGGGCGTCACTGACCATCAATTTTGTACTGTGAGAATCATGTTATAGGTCATTCTGAAGCAAGTGGGGCTCACGTTTGGGCCTGGTTTTACTTCAGAAGTCAATATTTTACCTTGGGGTTATATCATTCTGTACAATTGATAGAGTATAAGTTGGCATTCAAATATTGGTTGCTGGTTGGGTATTTAGTTTTGCTATTATTCTTGGCCATTCTTCTCAGAATCTGTCACTACCAAATCCTACCGTGTCTATCAATGTCTAAAACTTTCTGAAGAACAACTTTCTGACATCCTGACGATGACGGTTACACGTCGAAACATGTTGATCCTGCCGAGACTTTTTTGGTCCTAGATTAATCAATAAATCATCAATCTGTCGTCCACAGGTTGATCTCGTCGAGTTTGATATTACACCACATCTTTAACTTTCTGATGGGTGAATAAAGAAAAAACATATACCGGTAATATAGGCCTATATATCTAGGTCTACTTCTGCATCTCTTGAGACGACAAAAACATCTATCTATGTGTCATCTTTGTGAGTTTTTATTTCTATCGCTATCATCTTCTGTGTATCCAGAGTCCTCTTTGCTTATCAGCTGCCTCTTCCTCGATACGGGCGGAAGTACATTAGTTGCCATGCGTGAGATGACGTTACCAGCCGGCCAGTAGAGCGCGACAACAATCACTGTGTGCCATGCCCCCTGTCGGACAAAGGAGGCAGCTATTCCCAACGAGCGAGTCTCATACCAAACCAATTGTGTGAAGTTAGCTGAATGAAACAACAAGATATCTCAGGTCAATGGTTTTCTAATGTGAAACGTTCATGTTAAAAGGAATATTCCCAGCACTCAGACCGCATTGTTGACATACATATATATTCTCAATTCTCAATTTCTATACACTACATTATATAGGCCAATTTGTAGAAGAGTGCTTCAATTCTCCCTACCACATGTACAGATAGCTGATTTACAGTATTTTAAGCACCTGCAGGCTAATTTTGTCTAAATTTGTAGACAAAACCCCTTAAAGGGCTATAGAAGATAAACACATAATTGTTATATATCTGTCTATAATGAATGACTTTTCAAATGATATAGAAAATATCAAATGTATATGGATAGGGATTTAAAAAAAAAAGATCTCTATTTTTACATCATGTTAAACTTGTAATGTCCTCGTATTGTACTTGTGATTTCTGATTGACTATGTTTGTGCACTGAGAAGATCATTGTATGCTACATGTATAGGTGTGTGTGAAGGTGTGGGGAGAACAGGCTAATCCTTGACCCCTTTCAAGATGATAATTTTCTTGAAAGGAGTCAAGCATTTTCATTAATCATTTCAACATTAGAAGTCTTTTTTTATTATTCATCAATTATTGATGAATAAACAAGAAATGCGATTAGTTCGCTGGTAAAAAAGCGATCCTTGGCAATCTCCCCAGAGACACTACGTTTAGGGTATGCGGGTCTTAGAAGAGAGCATCGTGCGGCGAAATTTCCGGGAAATGGCGAACGGAGGTTGGGGGTGCCTCCTTGTTTGTCAACGTGACATTGCCTTGACGACGCTCGTCGCCATAACGACGCTCACGACGTCATGACTCGTCGACGTCACAACATGCACTGGGCCAATCAGATTACAGCTTACTACTGGGCTATGGAATAGTGACCTAGATTTGTAGCGTCATGTGACATCAATCTTGTCATCAAAACGAGGCAGCTGTCACTACGATGTTGCTCTTGTGAGACCTTAAAAATGGCTTCGCACCAACCATAACTGAGTCATAAATTCAGTATGAGAACTACATCCAAGTCTCATTCATATTCTAAAAATAAAATAAGTTGAAAATATTGTCTGTTGATGTGGCACTGACCATTTCTCTTTGTCTCGGATGCATATTCTAATATTCAGTGATGTGAGGCCTGAAGATTTCCCTTCCCCATGGATTTTGAACAGGGGGTAAAGCGATCACGTCGCTACGCTCCGTGCGCCTTCGGCGCGGATCGCTTTAAAAAACCAAAAAACCAAAAAAACAACTTCTAATGATGAAATGATTCATGAAAATTCCTATGCTAAAGGCTTGTAATTTCTCTACATATTACCCAGCATGCATCCTTATCTGGGCTACAGGCAAAACTCGAGAAATTGGCTATCCGTGGTAGAGGGGGAATTGAAATACTTTGAACAAGAAACCATTATATCAAAATGCCTCGATTATGGATCTAAACCTAGTGTTAAGAAAGGAAACGATGAAAAACCCTTCTATACGCCTTTTTCATTAATAGTGTGACGCCCCCTGGTGAAGTAAATTGAAAATTATCAGGCCTTCCATGTATGAAGTGCGTACATGCTAATGGGGGTGGGGATTTTGAATTATTGTAATAGAAGAAATCTAAGACTGTAACTCAAAAATACAATACAGACGTACCTGTTCCATCTTGGATGTCATGTATACCAAAGTCATATGTGAATGACTCACAGTACCAACTATCGGTTGCAGCAGAGGCTGATAGAAAAAATAGTTCATCGTAGTTAGGAGTCAGAGAACAATGCATATATACAACATTACAGTCACTCTTATTCACTCTTTCCTTCTTTGATTCACTACTTTTACCAATACAACAAATATATAAGGTGCGTGATCAGCGAGGCTTGTTACTTAAAAGGGCAGAAAATAATTAAATGCTTCGAAATATCTGAAACTCATAAGAAAGTTCTTTAGTATATATCCCTCTCATAATAAATAACAATAATTTTGATGATACTTATTTCTACCATAGTTCAAAGCCTTGGAAGATCAAAATATGTCCTGCAATGGTTATGAGGGCTAATAATGCATTGATATACCTGACACATTATGAGGTGAGGTGTTGGTATTGATGTACAGATTCTCCCCACACTGAATCCCACCCACTTTCCTTAGCTCTAAGGGACTGTGCATGAGGGCACCCATTGTCGACAGATCATTGGCCCAAATCTGGGCCAGGTCACACAGGTCACGGCGCATGCTCAAAGGGGGACTTCCGTGACGTTCTCTTAGGGCGTTATGCTCATGTAATGCATGCTCCTCAAATCCACTCCAGTCCTCCTGGAAAGCATAAGAAAGTTATTTTAAAAGGGGAATGTTGATTAATGATTATTGTTGAACCTTAAGGAAAGGTACCACTAGATTATGTAATAGAGCTGGGATTTATTCATTGTTATCAAAAATATTACAACTAGGCCTACACAAAGATGTGCAAGTCTGACTATTGCCTACGGCATTTTCGTGATGTTTTTGCAAGTTTGCAATGTCTATTCCTGAGGTGAGATGAGGTGATCTCAGCATGGGTGGGAGATATCTGTGTTAGTGGTTGTATGAGGACATCAATGTTATTGTATCGAGTGGATTCTTTACCATCTATTCGGATTACTCAGTTGATATGGCTGACTGGTACACCTTTGATCAAATAAATGCAAATCCCCGCATTTGTACATATCCTCATTATCCATTAACTATAGGAATGAATGACCGAAGAAGAAGAAGACATAACCACCCTTATTTATATGGACTATTTATCTACAATTATTACAATTTGTTGAGCTGGTAATTGAACCCTACTATAGTTCAGCATAATGATGATATGACCCTATCATTCACTAACGGGTGGTTAATAAAACTACAATCAGGCCTAATGATTGAAATATCACCAGGCTAAAGTAACTTTATTGCGATATTAAAGTTGTTCAGGCGACCCAGAGAAAATCTCACAGTTGGCAGAAGGTTAACTCTATTCAGCCTGCCTTAAGAAGTAAGTCAATGGTACATTAACTGACCCTTTACAGGTTACGAGTATTATCACACTCTGTCACAGTGAACTCATGGCAGATTAGTACAAGGATTTAAACAAGCTGCTTATAATCATTCTAAGATTTATTCATTAATATCTTTTTTCCCTAATATTCCTTTTAACTGTATCTAGCGCTAATTACAACTTTTAGAAGGGACCTTCGTCTTTCGTCATAGGAAGTCGGTAATTCCTTTGATGTCTTTGACGATAAAAAGTATTACGACGATGTCTGTAAATATGGAATACAAATAAAATCAACAAATAGATGACTCGCCATGGGCTTGTAGAAACATAACTAGACAGTTTTCTAGGAATAGAATGAGCAGCACCAACCTGCGTTAGTCTTTATGGTACATCATTAAGTCTGTATTACGCTGCAAGACTCGGGTTGTGATATTGGCACGATATGATGATGTTGCAGACCAAGATGATAAGTCATATATTCATTAGAAAATGGCAATTCGTAGCATGTTACATATGTGTAACGAAGAATTTCATATCAAATATGTGCTAATTCTCTGGGTCATCATCATATCGCAGCTCAAGTCGTGCAGTGTATTGGCTGCCTTTAAGTTATTTTGTTTGGCTTTAGAGGTCCGATACCCTTCCAGTAAGGTGATTGGATTAGGAGTTCGCGTGTCGGCAGGATATTGACTCCTCGGCAGTAAGATATTTACTGCACTTACGTAAAGGGATCACACCTCCTTACTGGCCTTTGGTTGTGCTCCAGAGATTGTAAGCTCTGTTGTGATCTCCATTAAATAGCTAGGTTTGAGTTAATCAACGATATTACCATAAGGAATACCTCCGGGTGTGTACGAAGCCAAATGATATTTTTGGCTGGGTTCATCACCTGGAGGTATTTATTGACTCTATGAAACTTTTGTACCCCATGTATGCACCAAAATGCCAAAACGACCGCGGTTGAAGCTCTGAGGGTTAATATTGATTGATTTATACAACATAGGCCTCGTAGAAATACTGATCGCTTACTATCAAATATCCCCACAGGTGACTTCTAGAACTTCATAAGATATAAATCGATGGGGAAAAGAAATACATACATATAACGTCGTGATTAGCTAATTCGGAAAATAAATTAATCTCTTGAAAGTCATAATCTTTATGATAACCAACTTGATTATTAGATAAAATTCGGGAGCCTGAAATAAACTTTATCATTTTGAAAATGATAATATTGCTGACAACCAACTAAACATTTCAGAATTGTTACAAGTTGACGTCTAAAATTTGTAAATTCTATCAATTTAACACACCTACATATATGCTATATTGTGATATAGTATATCAATTTCCTTTACCCGTACACCTGAAGTTCGTATGCCAAATCCGGAGGTTCCTCTTGGTGTATCAGGGTATGGGGTGGGTTTATTAGCAGAAGGGTCATACATAACCCGCCTGCTCAGGCTACTTCCACAACCCATGTTACATCCTACGTGTCAGTCTTTGTGATGCACAGCATTTCACCAGTGAATCAATTCCTCAATTGTATGTCATAATTTGAATTGCATTTTGTAGCCCTTGCTATGATGCCGTGATCTTCACATTGAATACATTCTATGTAACGACCATCTGTAGTAATATAACATCAGGTTGGTAGGTAGATCCTTCAATTCTGTTGCCAGCTAGCCCTGGTATGATTTACATTGCGTATTTCTTATAGATCCCACAAACGTTCCCAGCTCAACCTCAATGTAGAGTTGCCTTCCGTGCAGTTAGGCCTTAACTTACTATCTGCTTGCCTTGGGTATTTGCTGGTGACTGACCCTCTATACCAGTGCCAGGCAGCGTTCGTAAATTGTTTGATCAAGAGTAACACTGACTGGACACGAAGCTTTTATAGACCACGGGATTATAAGCCAAAACCGTCCCCAAAGTCGAAGGAAAGTGCCTACATAAGCATAAAGTTCCTCTCTTAAGTCCCCCCTAAAGATTACTCTAAGGTGCAGCTTTAACCTATGAGGTCTTCCATATGTATAAAAACAAAATGTATGTATAAATAAATATGCATACATATCTCTACTTCAAAAGTTTTGATTCAGGTCAGGCAAGTTGTGATTCCAATGGCTCCTCAAAGTAAAACAGCGTGTCGCTATTCATAAATCAGTCTGTGTATTAATAATCTCCCAAATTCGAACGCCATTAATTCAATCAATTTCATATAACGCATCGTCTTATATTCCCAAACACCAATGGAGGTCGTGTAGCCAAGAACATTAACCTAGCGTGACTGTTTTGTTTGCCTGTACACGTATTAATCAAATATATACTCTGTGGTCCATTATGTCAGAACAGCATACTTAATCAGCCGTGCACCATGGGTCAGACTTAACGCCAAAAATAGATTTTTCTTTGATAGAGAAACACTATGTTATGATTAGGAAGCAGTGGGGATTTTTTTTCAACAATAAATTTGTATTCATCGCCATATTTCACAGTCGAAACCCATAACAAACGTTTGACTGTTTTGAAATGTTCACAACTATGCACATTTTGAGCATAGTCTATCAAAGCTACATGTAGCTCAGCATGTATCTGTCCATGAGAATGCAACTTCGGATTTCTTGGTTTATTGGATCGTTCACTACGCCAGACGTTTTAAGGCACTTAACCACAGCAAACACACAGCAATGCCTAAAAATATTCCCTGTAGGAAATGTTGAGTTGCCCCATGGCATCATCAAAATAGCCTTACCAGCTTACAGCACTAGTATATCCGAGGTACAGTGAATATAGAGAGATAAACTATATTAACTAAAGAGAAACAGAACATAATTATCTAAAAGAAAAGAAAACAACGTTGTGACCAGTATCATAGAATGGCCAAGTCTTCGAACTGCATAAATACTGCCTTTCAATGTTCACTGAACCAAATATTCATTAAAACGTTACTATCATAGGCACCCTGGACCCTTATCAGCTATGAATATATAGCCTTGTGAACAACTGATCAGGAGAAAGTAGTTTATAGAAATATGCTCCGGGAGATGGCAACACGGTCTCGTGGGTTTATCTTCCCCTAGTCAGTAGATGGCAGGACCGCTTCGTTAGCAGAACTTGGTCGAATCACGCTATGCTGCAGACTGACAGGGTAGCACTCCACACGTGTTGGTACTATGTAGCTCTTCTTTTTCCTTTCCTGGTGACAAGGGCATTGTTCCATTATTATATGTTTTTATTTCACGTGTTGTACGCCCACAGGTCTATTGGAAGTATGCTTTGCATGTGTCATCAGAGTTGAAGTTTGTTGATTTACAAGAACTTGGTTGGCCTACAAGAATAGGCCTACATGTAAATGAAAACAGGAGGTGACAGAAAATGTTCAGGTTTATGAGTGGTTCCGAGTCCCAGATCTACAGTGGCCATCAGTAGATCAGAGAACAAGGTGGTCATACAAATAGGGGTCCGGGTAAGGAATGGACAGGGGACAGAGGTGCATTTGGGCTGACAGGACCAGCAAAGTGTAACTAGGCACAGCATAGTGCTAAAAGGGCACCAGAGGGTAAATAGGTCTTCTGGCTAATTTAGAAGTCTCATTAGAAATCAGTTGAGTACCAACTGCACGGGAAACTATGTACAGTGGAAAGCACTGTGTTTGAGAAGGTGGGTAAGTTAACATAGTTGATCGGGAGGGTATTAATGGAGACGTCATGACAGCGCATATATAGTCTAAGTTACTGAACAAGATCTGCTAGTAACCTTTCTTTTAAATTCTAAAACCGACTCTAGCAGAGTAAGTGCTGAGCGCACCATAAATGATTACATCTATTCTTATTGAGGGGAAGTGGGTGGGGAAGAATTGATCCTTTTTAGTATTTCTCCCTCACCCAGAATCCACCCCATTTGATGTATTCTTTTTATGTAATTAGACTGAATAAAACAGGAGACAGTAGCACACGACCTTTTCACTACTTAAAGTTTTAATCTTATCAAGCTAAAATAGATTCTTCCTTCCCTTCATTGCACCTGGTTCTACGGTCGGAAAGAGCAATTAGGGATACGGGAACCCGTATTTATTCATATCTATTTTGGAGATATTCCAATATTAACAGAAAACCATTAAAGACGAAAGCCTGTTCTTCATACATTCATCTCCTTCTCAGCCAGGACATTCTCTCATGGGCTCCAGCTCAGCGTCTTAGCCACTTCCGGTCGGTTCTAGCCTCTTTGTTGCACCTATTATCACCCATCAGACAAAGTCATTTCCATATGGATGAAGGCGGAGGCAGCCGGAAGGCCAGGGGGGCACGCTTTAGAAACGGCTGGAGGTGTGGAGGCCACCGCAAATAGAAAATATAAGCTATTATATGGGCAGGTAGAGGTGAAGCCTTTTAGTTGGGATTTCCAGCATAACAATGCATACAAGATTAAACGAATAGATGAGATGTAGGTTGCAACCTATTATATATTGCAAATAAGCTTTTAGCATCAAGCATTGAGATTAGCTTTTAGTCGAAAGCATATCTCATAAGTAACACCTTTAATTTGTTCTGTCATATCACCATCCGTCACATTCCTTTATAAAAAATTGTTGTTACTCTCTCAAACACTTCGCACCATTAATCACGTACGAATTGTGGCTTAGGTCTATGTGGTGTGTTTCTTTTGCATACTTCAGTATAGAGCAATCAGCTTTTATGATAAGAGATTTAAGTAATTCCTTCTCTGTTCTTAAATAATTGATTGACCAACCTACTTGAATACATTGCTTTCGCCATCTCATGACTCTTATTTTCTTTGGTAACGGTTCTCGATCTCATGTGACGAGAAGGTGTGATCGCCTTCCATAGTTGGATAATACTCCTATCATACATATTGGACCTATCACACATCGAAACCTTCCTTGTCCATTGTAATTATGTCGATTAAGGTTAACCAATATCGATACAGGTATAAAGTCACATCCATTTTCAGTGAAAAATTTAGATCAAGTTTAGCCCCCCATATGTCACCAAACCCAGGGTGAGCTCTGGCCCACTGGTGGGACAATGAGTAGTGATGTGCCTGTGGCTCTATAGATGGACAACTCGGCCTAATGGAGACCCAACCCGTGGCTGGGCCTGTAAAGACGAACTGATCAATCACCCCACTGGCAGGCAGGGCCAGGGGAATACCTGGGCAGATCTAGAGCTCTGCTCAGGCAACCACACCCTGCTTGGGATGCAGTCAGGACAGGCTGTCCTTTATGTAGTCCGAATTCGTATAGTTCTTTAGTGGCGAGAATCTAGGAGAAGTCATATTAAATCTTGGTTCACGGGAAAGCATGTTTCTTTTCTTATTGATAGTCTATTGCAGGTCCGTTACTTGTGACTATACTGGGTTTCTGTTGGGCATAGTCATACATGGGATGTCATGCATATTTCCTCATAGTATAGACGGAATACCTGTGTAGTCTTCTAGATCACTTTAAGGGACATTATGGAAAATCTTACATGGCAAATCTAATGAAAAAATAATGATGTGATTTAAAGATGCAATTTTCATCCTTTATGAACAAGCTCATTCTCGCGAAATGCCTTCTTCAGAGTAACTGGAATTTGTGTATAACTGTTTAAACCAAATGTGATAACAAGTTGGCGAGAAAAGAACTGATTTGAAGAGGTACAAACCACATCACGAATATAAAAAGACTATTTTTTGTAACCCAGGTCAATTGTAAAATTATGAATAGCCCAAGCCTAAACACAGGATTCCCGGGTCACACTTCCCCTTTGACCGAGTTTTGCAGTATTTATTTTGTCATAATTACATGTGCTTTGGTTCAAAGAAGGGCCTCTTCTAAAACATACTAAAAGGCTGAGGATCCATGTGTGCACACATAACTTATGCTTCGTTGTGCCCCTTTGCAAATAATGAGGTCTTAATTTTACTAATAGCATCTTATCATCTTATTCCTCCATCTCGGATGAATTGCCAAAAGTTTAATGAAAACCCCCAAAGTGGCTATCAATACATTATGGAAGGAGATAGAGATGTATAATACGTCAATCTCTAGGGCGGTGTGATGAATTGTTCATTCATCTTTTGAGGTACGAACTATTGACTTAGGAAATTGGGTATAATGAATTTGTATCGTGAAATAATCAAATAACATAGCAGATGACGGCTAATAATGAAATTTGCAATGGTACGAAAATGGGTACGAAATGGACCAAAACTTGTAATTGGGTATGAGAGACTAAAAAAGTGTGGTAACCGGATGTGATGTCAGAGTGGTCATATGGTCAAGATTGATCAATCAGAATCAAGTTGTAGCCTATAAACGGGGTCATTATGGCCCAAAATAAACATTTCCTTATTGGTACTCACTGTGTTCACACGTGTCTTCTTTAAGATGCTCGGCCTCCTAGCTGACATAAACCTAAGATATACAATAGTGGCAGCGAACGATCGAGTAGTACTTAGCTAAAGAACCTGAATTAGGGATAAATTGGACAGTAGCCCGAAAGGCCCAAAGATGGTACAAAAGCCTGAAACAGCCCAAGGAGTGGCCCGAGCCCAAAAGACCAGCCTAGTATGAAAGCCCAAAACAGTAAGCAGTCAGCCCAATGCTACAGGAACGAAGGTGCAAGCTGCTTGGCCACACGCTACCAACTTCTAACTGCGAATGAAGACCCGACTAACTAGGTGGGCTGACCGACCAACCCAACGCTTTATTTCCCAAAACAAGCCCTAGCCCAAAACTCTCTTGACTCAACATTGAGAACTCCATCCCAACCATCCCGTTCGTTCACCCTCATGCGCGGGGCACGACTCTTGATCTTGCAAATTGGTATCCTGCTCGGGCTCTTCATTCAGCTCAAGACTGAGGCAACCCGAAAGTCTCTTCGCTGAAGAGTTTGGAAACCCTGACTCACCAAAGAACATCACAGCGTTGAAGATCAAAACTCTCCCAGACTAAATGAGACTTTTCTTCTCTGTTGCTGGGTCTTTAACGACTTTAACGACACTTTAACATTTCCTCTGCTCTCTACATTAAATGGACAGAGCAGGGGAATTTATTAAACTGTATAAAGCAGATATTATGTTGGAAACAAATTACGTCCATGGAAATGAGACTTTATCTATCTTCATAATACATAATATAGCTGTACGTCAGTGTTACCTTTTATACAATACATTGACGCCGCAATTACAAATGTATACATGATCTAATTTGATTGTAAACAATGCTCGATCAAGTAAACTAAAAAACTAAACATGTATCGGCCATTATGTTAGGGAAACACTTACCCAAGGCTACAACTGCCAATCCCTTAATTTTTGAATATCTACCCCATCCATCCCATTATAAAATATGGTCACGTGGACTTGATAAATTGGGTGCAAATTAATCAGAATTTAATTAGCTAGGGCAGCCTGTCCGCCTTATTTCAAATTATGATCTGTTGTCCCAAAATGAAGGACAATGTCTTTTTCTGGAGAGCCTTTCCGATGTCGTGTGTCAATTAAGGTTGATCCAGACACATTCATTAGCTTCATTGGTTTTACCCTTAGGCCCCAGCAAAGCCTTCTTGATATATCACAACCAAATATAGCAGCACTTCATGGGATTTTGATGTAATTTCCCGTCTAGCCTCCAGGTGGTTTTGTCATTTCTGATATATTGCAGTTTTCCTTAAGAAACCAAAGATTAACTATTTATCCTTCTCTGTCGCATTATACAAGTAGACATTGCGGATAGTATGAAAGGTCAAACCTGTTTTCCACTGTATGGAATTAAAGTTTAATCCTTCTAAACTTTATAGAAGAAAGGACAAATTACACCACAAGTCGTTTTGAAGGCCTAGACCAACAACTAAAAACATCTATACGAATTTTGTCTTTATCTATTATGATAATGATTAAACATGTACAGTTCTTTTCATGTTTGGGGACTTGTTAAATGGGAGGCAATAATCAACGAATATCCATTTGTTGGTCAAATGTTTTCACATAGTGCTAAAAGCCTAACTTTGTTGCACCTGACCTTCATAAACCTCTAAATATAATCCCAGTGCCATGTTTTTATTGATTTATTATAATCATTATTATTTGTGTTATTCATTTATCAATCGAAAGGCCGATTCCAACATTTTCTGTTTATTTTCCTTGTCGAAATATATATATGAATCAAACAAAACGAATCAGTTTAAACAAATGATACCGTACACAAAGAAGCAGAAAAAAATGTTGCAAATTATCTTTTAATCGCTAAAATGATAATACCACGGAGAATAACACAAGCACCAAGCATGTAAAGTTAAGGTAAGACATAACCATCTGCCCGTGCCCCAGACAGCTGTTGGACGCTATCAAATTGCCACCTGTAGGGGGCAATCATGTCTGAGCAGGCCGTACATATGGCGGTTAGTCCACCCCGAGGACTGCTTTCACAGGCCACTGACTCCACATACAGGCCCCTGCCGGTCGTAGATCAGCCTGGCAGGTGCCTGGAGTCTCCCCCCAACAACCTACACTAATCCTTCTACATTATACTGCAGCCACTGCATCTAGACTTCACTGCCAGACACATGCAGACATCTGTAAGGCTATTTCTCATTCTGTCAGCGTATTGCTGTTATATTTAGCTTAGACATAGTTTCTAGCTTTGGAGTCGTGTCTGGCATTGCATTATCTGATTCTTAGACATACGTTTTGTTGGAGTGGTGTTGTAAAGTGTTTTGCATAGCAAATGCCAGACATGGATTAAATCATGCGAAGGTGGCGAAGGATGATTTATAACGATGGAAAAGTTTTTATCTTTACACTTCGGAGGCAGCGAATACAGATTCTAAAATTGTTATCATGAATCTGTTAGCAATTCAGGGGATATAAAAGTAGTGCACATTTAAACGTATTTTCAATAACTGAAATAAAACGTTCAGCATGTTAGTAATACAGTTTCTTTAATCGTAGAAAACTTTGCAAAGTGCTTCAAAGGAAAGGGAAGAAACCAAGTCTTTTTATCTCAAGGAAACGTAGAAAAACATGCAGAAATTCCTTACGTCGAGGAGGATGGTAAAGCAAACCCATTCATGTGTATGGCTCCTGGTTATAGGGTGAACTATATCCAGGCCAAAGGCAGAGACTATATGGGTGTTCACAGGCAAATTGGACATTTGATATTTCGGGCAGTTAACTGCGAACGGCGCCTGTAATGCAACCCATCGACCGACCAACAAGGGGGGTGCTATACCGCCACAGGAGCCAATTCACCAGCGCCCCGCCTAGGCCTATATTGCTTTGTTATATATATAGATCCCTCCCGCTCCACCCATCCTACCAGCCAATTCTGGCCCTCCCCTTTACCGCACGGCCTAATAAAGATGCTTATTTCGGCATCAGTGGGATGAGGACCTTTAACTCCCGACCGCCAGCCATTTAGCCTCTTCTTAGGGCCCCCCTACCACACTGTGGGGCCGACCCGCCCTTGTTTATTATGGCGGTGAACCACGATGCGATTATGGCCCGACTTTAACCGATTTTTGAATATCGTTTTAACAAATATCATTTCTGTAGGGCCTAAATCATGCAATGTGTAACAAATTCTTGATCAATGATTAGAGCGTAAAGGGAATTTTAACCAAAAATAAATATCATGTTTCTAAAATGCATAGTAAGAAAAATCGGTAGGCGTTTTGTCGCCTCGTGGACACCTGGCTTCAGCGGCCGGGGCCAGGCCCTAACCCCACGGTCGCCCGTACCATTAGGGGGCGCGCGGGACGGGGCGAGACCGAGAGATGGATCATTTCCTTAGCCTGATATAAAGGTTGCTTAAGGCCAGCATCAACACGAGCCGGTGTGGTCATCTATCACCTCACACCACTGAACCCCTCCTACCTGCCGCTTAGGGCGCGTTTACACCAGTACCTGCTGTACCAGCAACTGGCTGATGACATTATCATCTCCTCATATTCTCTGTCCCCTAAACACCTTCTGTTTAGAATGAGAAAAAGGACAACAATAGCTGTGATATTTATAGATATGAAATACAAATGTTAGTACTTGTAATGATATTACAAGAATTCACATTTAAATTTCCAGTTTTCAATGCCATTTCGTTTGGTGGTGTTAACAGCGCCTTATGCCGAACCCCACCCAGATAATGGTCGGTGGTGTTCAGGCTATGTAAATGGCCCTTAATGATGCAACCCTCATGAAGGTTGGTCAGTATACAGGTAGTGTAAACGGTCCTTAATGATCCCTCCTCCAGATAATGGGTAGAGGTAATAAGGTTTGCAGGACTGTGTGCAGGTGAGCAACACGTGGTCAACTGCCCCCTCCTCTCCTACTGCCTCCCAATAGCCATGCTTGGAACAAACAATATCATGACGTTTCCTTCGCTTTGTCAATTGTTTTACTCGCTTAATTCCTGCTTCATCCTGCCTATAAAAAGGAAACCTAATTTGAAAAAAGACACTTTTTTAAACAAACGCTGTGGCTATCTTGATTTGTTCTCATTAGGAGGATTGCGTGGCGTGATTTGCTTACGACTACAGGTTCATTTTCATTTTCTTATTGACCTTATATTAATAGGGTGGTACATAGTTAACCATCTTCCGCAAATTGATATGCATAGAGAGATTCTGACATTCGTTTTTCACTTCAACTCCACATACACTGATACAGACTTCAGCCTTAACCAACTATCCTAGCATCAGACACTATAGACTTAAGCCAACCCAATTGCACTGTTTCCAGCTGTCACGAACATGCTGTACTTCTATTAGACCCCCAATTACTCCGACCGTCTACCTTCTCACGTCAACCTGTGTCCCTATCCAACTATTCCTGATAAATACATGGATTGCGTAGTTCCACCTGTTGCCACCAGGGCAATTGTCAAAGTAGGGAATATGTCATCACGGCCGGCCGCCAATGCTCACCAAGCAGATCTTTAATTTCGTCACACCTAACTGCGGGGCCTCCTAAGGTTCGGTATGAATGGCCATGTGGACATGTTTGGAGAGTGAGACGAGACGAGGCGAGCAGACGACATTTTGCCGGCACCAGCAGTCGGTGTCAGGGCAAGCAATATCCTGTGAGCGTGACGTCGCAATCTGCACCAAAGGACTCCCTGCCGGGCAGGTCATGATATCGCCAAATTCTGCAGGATAAAGAGCAATAATGACCCCTGTTTATACAGAGTGTGTATGGAACACACTTGAAACGTATAATAAATAGTTGTTTGGGCCGTTATGATGGTATTACTCTAGGACATAGCAATTTGCGGTTTGAATATGTCATCTAAATAAGGAATAGCCAATGCCTATTTCTTATATTTCTATTGAGCAAAACTATTTAGTTACAGCAACAGTTTTCGGATACTTGATGTTAATAATATATCAGTTATGTGTTAGCATACAGTTAATGTAGTATGATGAAAATACTGGGAAATTGAATTATTATACCCAACAGCATCTGTTTTTGATGAGTATAAGACAAGAAACTTAAAGTAGATCACTTCCTTTCTATCAAAGGTAATAGACAATACATAAGTCAATCTGTACCAGTCAGAACTTCAGAGAGCTTATTTCTTATCATTACAATTTATGGTTGAGGTAAACTGCAGATGGCGCCCAGACAGATAGGCGTCTCGGCCGTTCTTTCTGCGTGTAGTTAAAGGTAAGGGATCAGATCACTCATCGCCACCCTTCACCGGCATGTGCCGCTAAGGTGAGGGATGTCTGCCCAGCTTCCTCCAGGGTGGGATCGTGTATATATAATAGACAGACCAAGTCATGAAGGGATGCATGGATCCATTATAGGTGGGCAATATGATTGTTTTTAGTTTCATGATCTTCTGATTTGTTATGCATTTGTCGACAAGATAATTTTCCCTATACAAAGTTGTAATTGCGTATATAAGGTGTTTGGTGAGAAGTATGTACCATACAATAGTGGAGAAAACATCACTGTCACTCTTTACAAACTATTTCGGTGCAGAAATTCAGATGAGATAATAACACTAAGGATTGTCTGAACTAGCTTATAAGCATGTTCCAGCCGTTAAAGAAACCCTTGATAAATATTTTTGACTTCAAAAATGTCCTTGTCCCAGATTTATCTAATGACACTAGCGTGCCATAAAACATATATGCCCTTGAGGCACAGCTTTGGTGGTGGTCTTGGAGGTGGTCATGGCAAAAGGTCTGGCAGCTTGAAATATAGGATAAATGTATGAAGTTAGAAGGCGGAAGCCGGAGCCGGAATAGAAATACGTGTGTCTGTATTTTTATGTGTTTGTGTGAGTTTGTCTTATATACACGCACAACCCATGTATACATATAAACATTTATATGCACACAGACTTATATTATTATCTTTCCTACATGCACATTACAAACAATTACGATGTGTTTGGTACAGTAATGAGTATGTGTTTGTTTGTAATGCATGTGATCTGATTGATATTAATTCTTAATTCATTCATCACTATCCTCATAAAACCTGTGGTAAAAAGCACCACCACAACAATCATGGTCTTCAATAATAGTTTCAATGCTGCCCTATGTTCAGCAGCTGAGATAGCAGTCTATGAGGGACCTACCCACTTACCCCTGGATCTAAGGTGATGAGGCGTGATGATCGAAGCCTGGCCGGATCCCAGACCTGCCCCAGGTGTTGTCAGATTACAGGTGCCTTACCCAACCCCAGCAGGCTGCCAGTGTGCACCTTACCTCTACCACTGGGTGCACCCCAGGGAGAGGGGGCCGCTACTCACCAAACCCCTCCGTCCGCTGTGAGATAGGGCCGGAATTCACCCCCACTTAACTTGCTTCTCCCCACGTCTTTCACGATATCCTTTGGTACTAATAAGTACAAGACGGGTACAAATAGACAGCCACGGGGAGGGATTGATTTCCTGGATGTGGGTTTTTACATGGTGAACTCAAGGTGCAGGGTGCAATTGAAAATTTGTTTTGGACACTTGATAGGTGGTGTATGTGTGGTTGATTTACGCCTGATTACAAACCTGTGCTGTCTGTTAAAAGTATCCTAAGCAGGCCGGTTCGTAAATTCCCCGAAGTAAGGGGGAAAACACAGCTTTGCCCACGTGTTAAGAACTTGTATTTTTGTGGTTAATGGACTACACAGCCCCAGCCTTCAGACATCGGAGACCAAGCAACACTTCTCTATCCCCTCGCCTCCTCGGCCTCTAAAGCTTTCCTGTAAAGTGCGTCGCAGGGAGCCACCGGCGTCGGTCACTTTCCAAATAGAGCCCGGAATGAGATTCGTCGGACCCAGAAAGCTAAAGAAAGAATTAGCTGAATGTTGGCCTGAGTTGTCGGAACTCGAATCGACAAGCAGCAAGATCAGGGGCGCCACTGTCGACCTTAGCCTGGAAGTCTTAAAGGCGAATTAGTCTGGACCAAAGGAGGCGATAATGTAGGGATTCTGAGGAAAGATTCAGTAGACTCTGACGACCTAAGAAGAAGGAAATAACAATAAAAGACAAGATAATAACCCAAATAGCCAAAAAATACCGAAAACAACCAATCCCTAAATGGACACTGAAATAGAATAAACAGCAGCAATATATTAAAAGGGAACAATGTTAACAGTATATTCCATGTTACCAATATGGCATTGAAATGATCTATGCTGTAGAAATTTAAAAGATTAAACCTCTAGTGGATTGGTGTAGTGTTTTTGTACAAGCTTATTTGCATGGCGCCTTGATGTAAATAGTGAAAATAGAGTAAGTACCTCGGTGGACCGTTTCTTTAAGCCACGTTACAGACTGATTGGTAAAAAGGATTGGAGCATCTTCCGAGTAGACAAAGTGTGATGCTCTAAAGGGCAAAAAGTTAAGTGTGTTAACGGTGGAGGGAGGGTAAAGACAGGGAGAAGAGCCAGGGAGAGTCCAGGAATGGTGTCATCGGGGTCCTAAAGTTTTCCTCACAGGCAGAGTGAAGATTGACTGTTTGGCTTGTCGGAGAGTAAACTGTGAATCGTGTAAGCCTGGGGAATATAAATCGTCACTTTGCCACAATTAGGTAAATACGGAAGATAAAACGCAGGCTTGTTCTGAAAAAGATTAACAGGAACTATACAACATGATATTTATGCTTAAATAATCAAAAACATCACAAATAATGAAGTTCGGTGGTCATTAACTATTCAATCAACCATGACAATTAAGGAGGGTTTAGAGGGCGGAGGGGTGTCGGTTAGAATAAAATTATATAATAAATTCGTAAATTTTGGAAGGAACCTGCTTGACGAGAGATAATTGACTTCTTTGTTAATGTCCGTGTTTAGTTTAATCTATTGTTTTAAACATCAAACCGGTGTCCCAAATCTCATGCTCAGTTACCTTTCATCAAAATACTTTATGTATTCAGAAATTAATAGACAACGGCAGGCGAACTCGGGAGAAAACTACTGGGTTGTATAGACCTTGTGCAGATATGGTCACGTGATCACTTTTTGGTGATCACCACGTGGTGATTATGACCACGTGGGTGTGAAATATATACAGAAATCATATTAGAGGATAATAATTGTTGACTGTGATTCATTGAAGTAACTGGGGAAACATATTTGTTTTAAATGTTTCAGAATTATGAATAATATTGAAAATAGATTGATCACCAATATGGCAGACAATATATTTTGGAATACGTGACGTCATCTGCATAACGTCTATAGTTTAGGTTGTGAGCTTTGACAACCATTCAAAGAGTTAATTATTACCTAAGATGCTATATACAGATTTTACAGAGACTTTAAAGGAAGATGTTCTGGTTCCCAAAAGGTTCTACGTAATCAGTTTATTATTCTCCAATTCCTCAGAAGTGAACTGCGCACACCTCAGGCCACTGTTTCTGTCACCTAATACTACTCCCTATTGTGATGCCATCATAAGCGCTTAGCAGGTGGTGGTTGGACTTATTATGGATGCGTAAATGCCTGAAGCCATACATGGTTACTGCCCAGTATTGGGAACGTATTCATGGCCTCAGGGCTATTGTTCATGTGACGGTTAACATCATACACTTTAGGAACCTTAGGATATAACTCATCATATGTCAACTACCCATCATCCTTTTCAAGGATTGGCTATTTCAATTTTGGTGCCATTGAATATCTTAATAGGGAAGCATGCTCTAAGGAGAAGGCACAGATTGTAGTCATCAAGCTTAGAGAAAATCATCGAGCTCCGTGAGAACTAGTATAAATCTTTGTTAAGATATAGATTTAAATAGGAAATTATGGTAATATTTCTCATTAGGTTTAGTTGTTGGTAACATTTCTAAAAAAAATACAGTGTTGTTTCGCTGCTAAAACATTATGACATTGTAGTCATTCAATAATTGCATCATTCGGTTTCCAGCGATAATGTTTGTCTAAAAAGAGGCAGGGAAATTAGATTAGCCGATGGTTTTCATACGGAGATTCATAGTATGAGCACTTTTAATGAAGACAATATTTCATTGAAGACGTCGTCACGTATCTTTCAAATCAGTCACTGTCGGTGTACCTGAGTATTCCATACGGTACACATCTAAGGCAATTGCATATTTGAAAAGTGTATGATAAAAAATGGACTGGTCCATATGTTTCCGACGAGGAGGTTCGGGTTGGTTAGACGGGTGTTATCAAGCAGATTTATGTGTCTGTAAAAGAATCTGCCTGAAGGCAGTTGTTGACCTTTGTAAAGGATATTTTTGTCAGTTATTTAGATATAAAAAAAACATTCCCCCCTGTGGGCAGAGGTAAGGTTACGGAACCCCAAGACATACACTATAGATATGTCAGTCTAATGTGCCATAATGCCACTTAACACGCGCACCCTCTACCCTTCCCTTGCCTACCAACCCTCCCTCTCCTACTTTCTTCAAACCACACTACCTTCTCGCTCCTTTCTGTTTCACGCATCACCCTGAAGTAGGAGAAACTAGATCAACATCTGGGTTAAACTCCCAAGCGGTCACTCACCCACCCTCAAATCCACAAAGTTAAATCCGCCTAACAGGAGGAATGCATACAGAAGTAGATTGAGGGAGATTAAGGTTACAGAATGGCTCACTCTTCAAGAGTACTAGTCTTTCGTTCTCATGCCCCACCCTAAAGGCAGACTCACATACCCACGGAGTATGTTTCATATGCGTAAACCCTCACATTCAACAAAATACCCCACCATTAAATTTTATTGACTTCCACCTTATTATTCACAAGTGCATCCCGATATCTTTTTCATTTAAGAAAAGGTTGTTTTTCCTGGTTTCAGGTTTTATGTTTGCTTTCCTCCAGGTGCAACCCCAGACTTCTCAAGGGCAATTATTCGCCCCAGAATCCCCCACCTGTGGGCTTCAATGGGAGGCTGTCAGGGTTTGGGTAAGAGCAGACCTCTCAGAACGTGTGTGCAGGCGTGTTTTACATACCGTGCGGGTATTTTATTTAGGAGTATTAGTCTTGTGCGTCCCTGTTCAGCAGGTTTGCCAAAGAAAACTGTAACTAATTGCCCTCGTTAGGCATGAAATATTTAATTGCTTCTAAAAATGTAACCGCAAACTTCCTCTTTTATCATAATCCAAGGTAATGAACATCTACTCAGCTACCTTTTTATGAAGTTGACTGTTTTTTTCAACAATTTCAGAGACAAATATGATTTCAGAGATAAATACAATTTATTGCAATTCGAGTTAATAAGCAAGACATACCTTATAGCTCACTTTTCAAAAGCTGATATTCCCACGGACTTTACCATACACAATAAAAACATAACTTAAAATACTGAATTGCCCCTTCAATTCGGTAAATATCAAACAAATATGTAAGAAACATTTTTCTAGTGTTATCTAATAGAATCAATCATGTAAAGGAAACAAACACATCATAACCATAGCCTTCTGCAGAGCAGAAATCGATTTAACTCCCCATTATCTCTTGAAAGCACCCCTCATACAAAAGTCCATAACCATCAAACCCTACATTAGGCGGTCAATTCTGAGCATGCACTCCGTAGTCCGCCGCACACATCTCGCGGCTTCGCCCAATTCTGGGGCAGGCGCCAGGGCTTATGGGAGATTTCCTGAAACACTAGCCTCGCTGTGGCGCCGACTGCCCCGCCACCTGGGTCTAATTCTCCTTACCTGACCGGGCCCAAGTGGTCCATTATTTACCTGGGTGATCTGTTGATAGACGCTGGAGGTAAAAGGAAAAACTTTGTTTTGGCTGCTACTCCTGTGTTGTGGTGTAGGCCTAATGGAATCCCAAACAGTACCACGGTGGCCTCGTCATCCGGCCAGCTGAAATTGTATGCATATTTGGATTAAAAACGAATTTCTTCTTTGCAATAGAATTGTACGAAACATTCTTTGTAATTTAGAAAAGACAGAGGCAGAAACTATCTTCGAATCTTCGAGTAGAGCACTGACATCTTATTGCAACTATGTCAATGTCTAATATACGCTGTACCAGTGGTTTTCATTCCCATTTGTAATCTCATGTTTCTTGTACTGATAAAACACAGGAGAACACAGAGATTTATCCTATACCATTTGAAAGCGTATTTTCTTACAAGTTCAATGGGTAAATCTGACAGGCATGCCTTAGATATCTCTATCAAATTAGGCCTATTTAGCTGAACATTATTTTAGTTGAACATGAATGCGTGGTTGATGAATGCAGGTGAATCACAAGGGAAACGCTAGCGAATCGCAGGGGCCTTTACTCTCTTCCTCAGATGTGCACACATATTCATACAACTGTATATATATAGGATTATTTCTTTCGATACCTTACACAAATGGTGTTAGTTTTAACTTAATAAAGAGGTATAAAGTAATCCATTCCATGCGTGACGCCCCATGTGAAACGTAATTTAATCAGGCTAATAGCAAGTTAGTTTCATGCAAGAAAAGGTGTTAGTCAGAGATGTTGTTTTGTGTCTGCCATGATAACCTCAATCCCTGAAACATAACTTAACCATAATAAGTTTTCAATATATTCAGAATAAGACTCTTAAAAAGCTAGAAAAACAAAATAGTGAAACAAAACACTAAAATAAAAATCCATTTATCAAAGAGGCCATAATTTCCCACTGAATGATCTCACACAAATATAAATCTGCAAATGCCAATTACCATTTCTTTGACCATAGTGCACGTCTAAGTCTTCCCTCACTTACTGGACCTAATCACCTACCGTACCATAACTCGTGTGCGTTAACGGTGTAGTCTGGGTGAAATGGTGTCCGTAACACGCGTGGCGTAACGCAGTTTGTCCTTCACGCCTCAGGTTGAACTGCGTTACGCCCCGTAGCCCTGCCTCCCCAGCATAACGTGGTCCGACATATCCCCCGCTCGTTACAGAAGGCCCGAGGCCATTAGGGTCCAGCGGGCGGGCAGTAATCCTGGGGATATGCACCGCTGCTGGGCCAAGCAACATAGACACCTCTTGTTTCTTTAACCAGGTCTTACTCTTCTAGTTTTGTGTGTCTACTTGGGGTGCCTTTCCCGGGGACTTATAGTGTAGACACGCGCGCTTTAAGAGGATTTGGGTGTCCCTTTTGGTCGCGGAAGGATAAAGAAGTTAAGGTTTTTACGACCTTTTGGAAGTCTATCCTAAACTATTCTAAACATACCATGATTCACTGAAGGCAACGTGGTGAAATATTCATACAGGGGAGTTTCAAGAGGAAGCCTTTAAGTGTAGGCCTCTAAAGTTTATATTGCCCGACAGTATATATTATATAGCTTGTTATCTTGACATACGAATACATGGGAAACCTACTTAACATATATAGTAAATGCTAACTAACATTTTACGAGAGATATATTTAGATGATTTCTAAATGTTTGCCACCTGTCATGTATAAATGTATTCCCTAAGATATTCTCAAAGACTACTGGGGTCTTAGACTCCATGACATAGAACCACAGATACATACTCTGTTCTACAGCGTTGCCCCAGGGAAGAAACAAGCATGGGTAGAATAGTTCAAGTACACACGTTCTTGCCACATGTTGCTAGTTAGAAAAGTTGTTGTATCATCATATAGACAGGTGCCTTACTGCATGGTTAAGCGAGAAATTATTGAGAGGTCTAGCTATGGAACTTATTTCCACAGATATAATGGAAGGTTAAAGTTCTGAAAGATAGGAAATGAAACATCGCATCTAGCGACATAAGCAACTTAGATAAGCACACTTGTTATTTTATTCCTATGACGCAAATACAGGATCAAAACATGGTTACCATACATCATCTTCAGCTTTTCGTTGGGGGATTTCTAGTCATATTTCATCAACTTAAATCTAGAGCTGTCAAATACAATGTTTCTAAGTCTGCAACGAAGGGGGAAATCACTCGTAGTTTTTCTGGGTATTGGGAGTTATTCATATTAGTATAGCATGCAGAACTTCAACCATACTTTATTGCAGGGAAACATTTTTCAAAATTTCGCCCAGTATCAGAAGTTTTTGTGAGATTTGTTTATTTTCAGTTAGAATGCAAATACAAACGCAGCATCGATGCTTATTCCCCGCTGCTCTCTTTAAGAATTCACACTATGCCTGGCTGAGGTGCAATCCTAAACTACGAGAGGCGGTGGGAAGGCACACGTGTGTGAAAAATGCCCGATGTTTTAGTAAGGATGCTTACCCTATGTGAAGACCATTATGAAATGCTGAATTGGCCCCTGGGTTTGACTGCCATAGTCATAGTTAATTACAACCTCCATCGTACATTCTGCTCCGGGTGCTATGGTCCAATCAGTTGGGCATTAGGCCTATAGATTTAAGAAATGGTAATTCCTTATCAATCACAGACTCAACTTTCAAAAAGCACCAGGCGTAGCTCAAAAGCCCTGTCGAAATAAAGGTAATGAGGGCAGCATGAGGATGTTTTTGGTTGCCTTTAATTCCGGTTTGTTAAACCTAATTGTGCCACTGCTACTATTTTCATGTTCTTTCCGAGGCGAACGCCACAAGCCATCATTTAGCCTTGCTCCAAAATAACGCCATATTAAACATTGATTTTCACGGCAATTGTTAGGTTTCCCGGCGCCGCCGCAGGGTGCGCTATGAAAAGATGTCCGGACCCACCTATCGGCTTGACTCGGTACCTCGCCTGGAAGTTATAATTTGACCAATGACGTCAGAGGAGGTAAAATAACCCCGTCATCGGCCGCACTCCGACCTTCGCGCCATGTGATTGGATGAAGCAGCCATCTTGGTAAAATAGGTAGTGAGTCAGTGATTTGATGGGAGTCATTGTGCTGAACAAAGAAGGCAGGGCGGACAGGGTAGATGCCCTGAGTAGAGAAGGACGGGAGGGGGTGGGGGGATAAACCTCTTTGGATGAGGAGAGTTGGCCAATTGAAACAGCAGTGAGTCTGCTTCGTGTACAGAACCGTTTTCATGAAAACAATATATCGGTATTGGACGTGATTCAGTTGTGCTATAAAAATTATATAGCTTTTTGTGTTTGCAGAGTCAAGGTAGAAAGGATGAATACCTTATACTCCACATAGACATTTTAATCTAAACAGATACGGATACAGAGTCCAATTTACTGCATAAGGAAATCTCCATTGTTATAATTATGGTATCCATTATGGATGAATGTGGTTAATAAATAAATAATAATAAAAAAAAATATGGCTTTCTCAATTGTTTCCTATTTTTCTATTGAACTGCAAACATCTATACATCTTATACAAAATAAAAGCTTAAGTTTCATAACTCTCATTTCAATGCATCCTTTTTACATATGGAAAGGATGTCTTCTAATTATAACTATCCACTAATTACCTTCTCATTTACTTGCACTTAACATAGGACAGTTCAGTAGATATAGTGTACGAAAGGTTAGAATTGCCATATTCCAAACTCAGAATTATCAAGATTAGATAGTTATACAACAGTAAGGATCGGGGAAATATAAAAGACAACTGAGAGGTCATTTTAGATTATCTTTAAATGCTGCAAAGTATTGGGATCCATGTTATTTAACACTACGACCTGTAGCGTGTAGAATCAATATGTTTCCATGTAATTGCCAATCATTTGTCAAATTTACTCTCTCCTCGTGAATGGATGCCACTCAAAACGCATGCACAAGGTATAAAGTACAGCAGTCACCTTTCACATGGAACTAAATAATAACCAGAAAAAAGGTTAAAACTGTTGTAGGCCTACGTCAGTTAGTCTCTTGTTGGAACTTGATGCCCCTGACGTTCATCACCAAGGGATTGGCGATTGAACATGCTGACCCTCACCATGCCAAACATTGGAGGAGTTCTCTATCAATGCACTGAGATGAAAAGACCTTCGTCTTCTGTTTGCTTTTGCTGATACCAAGCATACACTATTTTTGTATATTATTTTGCGTTTCATATAGCCATATTGAATGAAATGTCACACAATTTTGCTTATTCTGTCATTAAGGTACGGAAGATTAGTTATGTAAAGAAATGTTATTTCACACACTGAATGCTAAAACTTCAGCTGAAACCAATCATAGAAAATTTACGGAATGTTTTAAACGACTATACTTCTTGATTCTCTATTTCTATCATTCTCTATCCATATCTGAAGCTTTGCTAGGATCATGTATCCGATTTCATGGATTAGGAAATATACCTTTCAAGAAAACCTTTCCAGTAGAATAATCAACAAATACATTGGTCAAAAGGTCATATGACAAATTCTATGTTCTATGTACAAAGATCAACTGTCCAAAAGTTGTATAAGATATATATATATATATATATGTATATATGGAGTCTTTGTAAATGTAATAAGTGACATTTGTATTAACTTGCCTTGATGTCATAAAAACATGCGTTGCTTAGGCAGTGTGTTGAATATGCCAAGTAGATTAAAATCAATATTTGAGCATTGTCTTTACGTTTTGCATTATATGATTATCATGAACATACGTGTGAACATAATCACCAAACAAGAAAGACACAAATTATGTTACATCAACCTTGCACAATTTTTTTTTTTTACATACTTTTTGCATTTTCCTGTCTCATTTCATCCCACATACCAAAAATGCATTTGCGATTTGCTCTTGATACACTTTTGTTGTTCCTCCAAACTTTGCGCTGGAAGCCGAATTTGACGCTCATAATTGGATGCACTTAAAATTGGCGCACTCTCAGTGTTGCAAGTGTGCCGAACGTGCGCCGAACGTGCAAAAACGTCCCAAGAGCATTACTATAGGGGCACTCAATATCAGCAGCCTACACTTTCAGTTTGTGGAATAGGGCCTTATTACCCTCTGGTCAGGAAATAGCCCTCGTTAGTCTGTTATATTAAAAATGTATACAGCTGGCTCAAGTCATAAGCAGATGAATCCCAGATAGATCTATGCTAATAAGCTTATGTGATAGAAATGTATGAAGAGCTTATGGAGATGAGCTGTAAATCAACTTTAGACCCATCAGATATTCTTTGACTTGCCATAATTTGATGTTCAAATGAAAAACAAAACAACATTAGGCACATAGTTAAGTTGAATAGATCTGGGATGTCGATTACAACTTTCATTACTTCGGAGAGCATTAACAACATTGATGTTATAATCTAGTCTTTAAATATGTACTTGTATATTGTGAGATCATTAATTTTGTTACTGTTATAGAAATGTGACATAATATGTAATCTGAAACATTTCCTATGCTGCTGATAATCAGGATTCCATTAGTCATATGAAATAGAATAACAAATTCTTGATTAAATTGAACTTTTATTGTAGGTGGTGAAAGGTCTTAAGTATCTGTCTTGCCTCTGCTTTAAACATCTGTGATTCAATAAGACAGACGACTTGATATCACCTTGCCTCGTAATACAATCAGCTTTCTCCTCTACCTGCATTTACATTTTAATTGTCTTCTGGCGAGCTTGACATATTTAGATTTAAATCGAATTATGGGAGCACATATGTATTAGGAATGATAAAGAGCATTTGCATGGAAATGTCACAGGTATCTGGAAAAGAATTGTAAAAAACATAGGACGTCCTGGTTAGTAACATGTGAATTCTCAATTCATGTCTAATTCACCTTACCTTTGAAGGTAACTCTCTTGCTAAGGACAGACACAGAATATAAAGAACCAAATGTGTTAGTAAAAAATGTCATGAAACTATTGCAATTATGTAACGAACCCCTTAAGCATATATTCAACATATTGCTGATAATCTTTGAAATCAGCCGTGAGAATGATCGTTAAATATAGATATGTCACTATAGATAATCTTTATCAGTCTCTCTTGAAATCGGAGCATGTGTACTTAAAGAATACATGCTTTAAGCACAAGGTCACAGTGACGCACGCAATTTAAGTACCAAACCTCTACAATATCATTCTCAAGATATTTGAGAGAGTCTTAACATTTTAGGTGCATGGTGTATGAAGGATGAGAACTCCCAAAAGTGATATAATTTCCAAAGTGCTTCTAAATCCTTTTTCTAGGCCCGAGGTTCTGTGGCGTGACCTTTATTCCGATTAAATAGACTGGCTGGGATTACATTCTCTAGTTACATCAGGATAATCCATTATAGTCATTGCTACTTGGTCTCTCCGTGGTAGCTTTAAGTAGAAAGGGGTGATGGATTGCAGGGCATTCTGAAATATGGATGGCCTGGCCTTGCTTTGTCATGGCTAGTTGCGGCCGATGAAAGCTTGATAAGCCACCTTCTATGGTGTGAGGCCTGGCCCACATACCTCCATTGGCCACTCAATGGGACCAGCAATAAAAGGGGGCAGGTGTCAGCTGGAGGTGGTCCCCGGGGGAGGTGGATGGGGACATGGAGAGCTGCTCCGAGCGGATGAGAGGTTGTGCGTCGGCAATGGACCTTTCGCATATTCTACAGAAAAGGTTGGGCGCACTGTGGGTGACTAAGTTTAAGTCATCATCATTCACAAATCTCAGAAGTCGCTATCATATCGATATACACCAAATAAATGGAATCCTTATGAACAAATAATACGATTTCGAAGTTGTAAATTTCATACTTATTCTACGTGGACAAAGGGGCGACCACAATGCCATGGCGAGCGCATAGGAGTGGTCGGGTGACTATGATTGTCAGAGTTCCAGGAGCAGCGGCCTGAAATGTTGAAGTCAAAGGGTTGGAAATGTCTAGCTAGTTTGAGAGCATATCAATTTCTGGTCTACATACGGTTGGCAATAAACCTTACATTGTAGACATTTTATATAAATATACAACTGACAAGGCCTCTTTTCCGATACAATATCTAAGGAAAGTGAACCCCGGGGGTGACAGGACACTTGCCCCCCCTCCCCCCCGGACACTTACCCCCTAGGACACTTACCCCCTAGGACACTTACCCCCTGGACACATACTTCCCAACCTTAGAGAACTCGTCCAATATTGTTTTGACACTTCCCCATCCACTAACTTTTGAGTAGGGGAGAGTTAGCCTTTTAGGTATGACTCCTAGGCATCTATTAGAAGAGAGGGATATTTATTTAGTTTGCTTTCCATTAGAAAGACTAAGTTCTTATCACATAATTTCCTCTACATTACAAGCCAAGTTTGAGGGGTAAGTGTCCTAGGGGGTAAGTGTCCAGGGTGTAAGTGTCTTGGGGGGTAAATGTCCGGGAAGTAAGTGACCGGGGGTATATTTCCTAGAACCCACAAGGGAATCTCCTTTGACGTCCCTGAATGTAGCTTAAATAATTCTGAGAAACCGCGTCCTTGTATATAGGATGAAATCTATCTCAATATCGGCTCCTTTCAGATTTACATGGAATTCCCTTGAACTTCTGGCTTTTTATTCTGGGGTAAGCATACCTAAACTACATAAAAAAGGTCCCCTCTACCTGCGGGACCCCAGAACCCAGAACCCCGCCCCACGGCACACCTTCCCCCGCTTACCATATGCACATCTGCCTCACCTGTTTCCTCACATCCTCCCAGCCCGAGCCCAATCCATCAGTGTGATAGAAAGGCCTGTCAGCTTGTCAATCAGGGCTCACATTGACCTGGCCTCTCCGTGGGGGACCCATCTTTAGCCCATAGACCACGGCGCTATGCTGTGACCCCCGCGCCTCTTTTATCCCTACAGGCTTCTCCCATGTATTTTCCTCATCATAAAAGGTGGCATTGGTCGAGAGGGCGGTAGTAGAAAAAAGCTGTTTTCAAATAGCGCACCCCCTTTAGACCTTGGCCCCTTGGGTGGTGTCTATTGAGGGAGGCTTGAATCGGGTAATATTGGGTGCCACAGGTTTCAGGGGATGGGCATAGATGAGGGTGGGTGGGGATACTGTAAGACTTGGTATATACTTTATTAATCCCCGTGGTATAGCCACTAGGGCGATTTGGGCCATGCGATTTGGGCCATGCCGATCGTCTCGTTTATCAATCACGTCAGTATTGGGTATTGTGATGTAAATGTTCGATCTGAATCGGCACTAAAGATTATTCAGGTAGGATCGGCTGATTTTAGCACCAATCAGTAGATAAAATCGACCTGTGAATACAGGGTGTAAGACTGGGTAGGATAGCTATAAAGAAAAGGGTCCCTTCAGGGGTGTAGAAAAGAGAGACTAGAAAATGTAAGGAGAGGATATAAGATTCAGACTAGGAAGTATCAAATATAAAGATATTTAATGTATCTTAACCCAGCGGTATTCTTTTAATGGTGATATGCTCTTTCTTTGCACAAACAAAGGGACCAACAAGACTTGGAATAGTTGCATGTAAGTGGCATTCATAATAATAAAAACTACATTTTTAAACAACTAGAAAGCCTGAAAAAAACACACACAAAATAGTCATATCTAGGTACAGCCACAGAATAGTGGGAGATTAAAGAAGGGGTGCTGCCTCATAAAACAGGTTTGGACATAGGACAAGACCTGTCAGGGACAGATAGAGCAGGGAGGGGCGGGGAGGGTGGCAGAGGGGGAGGGGAAAACATAGAGGGGGCTACACCGAATCACAGAGGGGCCGCTGGAGATAGCATAGAGGGGGGTAAAGGAGCACAGAGGAGGGGAAGGAGGAGGGTCTGCACAGAGTGAACGCGCCCAATTGAAGTCCGAATTGGATTCGGCCGCTGGTTTTGCTAGATACAGCTCGGCCCCAAATCAAATTTAGGCGAGTCACTCATATGCCAAATTCAGTTTGTGGGCCTAGCTTTGCCGCCTATGCTCCATACTAGTACCCCTCTCTCTCTCTCTTTCTCTTCTTCGCTCCACTCTGTCCCTCTCCAGGCCCAGTGCTCTACAGCGCTACGCAACTTGGCCAAGCTTGTCTCTAGCGTTAAGTTGGGGCGGGCTCATCCGTTGGTTCTTAACATCGCTGAGCATCGGCTTTACGGACTGTGAGTCTCGGCTAGACCAGGGCTAATGTATCATGAAATTTCTATTTATTGCAGAGCAAAAGATACAACTTACGCAGAAATGTTACATTACTAAAGTCGAATTGGATGGGGAAAGACAGTTCAGCAGGGATTTAGCTCAAGATTACTACCCTCCGTCAAATCCTACCCCTCAAACCATACCACCACTGGCCGATCGCCCAGCCGTCCAACTAGGGCACAGGCGAGACGCAGCAGCTCGGAACAAGCTCGGAACAGCTCGACATATCCAGGAAAACCCGGCGAATCCAGAGCAATTGGGAGTAGCTCAGTCAAAGTCGGAGAAACTGCTCAGAGCAGCTCAGAGAGCAGCTCGGCACAAACAGAACTAAGGTGGCGGACGAGGCAAGTAAAATGATGGAGCATGGCAGTAACACAATCGGATCCAAAGGGCCCGTAGCTAATTGAATCACGTCTCCAGCAATAAGACTGCGTATAGAGGCCCATCCCGCCATTGATTCCCTCTAAGCCGGGGGCCTGTAGCCGGCGGGAAATACACGGCTGTGTACTTTGTTTGTGTCAGCAGGGTTAAATAAGGACCAATCAGGGTCAGAGCCCTCACAAAGAAGACAATAGGCGACGACCTTCCTGACTTCTGTGGGGGGCTTTGTTGTTGATGGCTGGAGGAATAAGCCGTGTTTTAGTTTATAGTAAACACTTAATCACCTAATATGAGACATGTAGATAATTATATGCCACGTTCAGTACACAAGATGTTTACGTAGAACTTTATGTAGGCCAAAAGACACTGTTTAAACAATTATGACAATTAAAATGACATTCTAAATAGTTGTTTAGAAATAGATAGTTCTTAGAAAGGTTACTCTTGCATGGCGTCTTTACCAATGAAGATTATTCTTTCTAATCTGTGAATTATTTTATAATTCCACATACTTTTCAAAGTTGGACAGACATCGATCAAAATTGTAGGAAATACCTTGACTCTAGAGCTCTATATTGAATAGAATTGGGTAATATTGGGTGGTATTATGAGAACGGTCCATCTCGTAAATGACAAAGTACATTCATCTTTATCATTTAGGGATCACAGCACAGATGGAAGGCCCTGTGGCTTTATCAGAGATGTGCTATACATGATGATGAACGTCCCCAAAGCCATATAGCGGACCAACAATAGGACACCGTCTGCACCTGTATAGTTATGTCATGTTAGGGATGACCTGTGGCCATATATTCTGCACATACATCACAGAGTTTCCTTTGTCAGTCCTGTATAAAGTTACTGCTTCTGCACTGACCTTTCTGCACCGTACAGAACATTGGCTACATTCTGCAGGCCATTCTTCGCTTTGGCTGTATTGTATAATCATTGTCTTATCTAAGGGTCCAATGGAAATAACACTTTCTGACGAGGATAAGGATATTTCTATATGTGTTTATATATCATATATATACTTGTTGATTTGAGGAATCAATTGCCCTTTGCATGTTGAATTTTGGCTTGTGAGTCTATTAATTTTCAAAAGAAATCTGAGTATAATTATATAATATTTGATTTAGAGAATATGAAGAGTATTAATTATACATATATAGAATACTTCGTACATGATATGAAATGAGTTGATAATTACACAGTGAAAGGTAAAAAATAGTCCGTATAACACACACACATATATTGTTATATATATCATATCATATTTATATATATCAACGAATCACCAGAAGACCCTAATACATGGAAAGAGATAATGGACTTAATATAATAACATCTTGTCAGTGCAAAGTGATAAACATTGCATTGGCGGATAATGCTCATTCTGTAGGAAGCAAGAAAAGAAATGAAGTCAATTCAAATTCCAATTTTCATTATTTAAGCAAAATCAGACTTAGCTTACAAACAGTATGAACTTTAAAGCTACAGTGAATTCAGGACATATATTACATGGAGAAGTGAATCAATCAACAATTTTCATGGTCGGCTAATTAATAGCTGTTATTATGATGTGACAATTATTGGTTATTATCGTGAAGACCAAGTAACAAGGTTAATACATTCGGGCAATATAGATAACAGTAATATTAACATTCCATGGGAATTCCAAGCTTATTGACATACACTTTGATAGGCCTACAGTCAATATGTACATGGAAAATAACCAAAAATAGTAAAATAAGCTAAAATTAGTCTAAAAATGAAATTTTATGTAGTTTCATTTCATAGGTAACATTTTAAAGAATTTTGCACACCGTTGCCGTGGTTACCGGAATATTGAAAGAACGTCAAAACGTACATATGGTGCTAAAATTAAGTAATTGGTTGCCATGGAAACTAGATCATGTGACCAAAATTCGAAAACTAGGAAAACAGAAAAGAAGGATTTTCAAGCTACATTGTGCAAAAGACAGCTTAAAGATATCTTAATTAGAACAAAAAATATAGCATTTTGTTCTAATTATGTGTCATACTACTCCCATTTTGCTATATATTTAACCCGTTGTAACTCGGTTGGTACTCTTTGTTATCTATTTTGATGGATTTGCGGTGTCCGACCCTATCATATTCAGAAACCAATATCTCAGCTTCTACTTGGAATATTCAAAAGCTGTTTTCATTGATAGAAAGTTTGAGACTTCTTCTACATTCATTATCTATGTCATTAAGCCCCAAAATCCCATGGATTGTCATTAATTCGAAGCCCAGGCCAAGGCGAATTTTTCCAGCTATTTACTTGGAATGCTGGGATAGCCCAAGCCCTTCAAAAACGGCCCGCAAGGTCGGCGGCCTATTAAAAAGGGGGCTTTCGTTAGAATCAAAACGGCCCGTCACGGAATTGGACGGGAATAGGCTCAAAATGACCGCCAAGGTGTGGGGAATCATGTGTTAAAATTTGAAGTTTCAATTCCAAGTTTGGGTTTTGATTCAAATTATTTTATCATTCATCCCCTAATTACATGAAGCAGAAAATTCAGTTTATAGGTATCACTATAAAAATTCTACAAAATGAATTGGTGTTTAAGAAGTATGAGCCAAATGCTGGCTTCTAACGTTGGCAGTAAATGGATGGCGACCGGGACATTTGGAAATGTGAATGGTGGACAAAGTCATAATGCCCATCCGACCCCGGGGCGCCAAATTATTGATTTTGCTGCCATTTATCAAAGAGTGGGGTTTATAGGATGGTTTTCAATTTGCCCTTCATGGTATAATCTCAAAAGGTGGTTTCAAGGTTGTAACCCCTTTTCATCCAAGGACTGA
Organism: Lepidonotus clava; assembly: GCA_936440205.1. NCBI lineage: Eukaryota > Metazoa > Annelida > Polychaeta > Phyllodocida > Polynoidae > Lepidonotus > Lepidonotus clava. The sequence continues at coordinate 39,602,039 of OW387141.1, forward strand.
TTTCTATAATAGAAAATAAACTGAGCTTTCAATCAAAATATGTATGCAGCAAGAACGAATAAAAATAAATTGCATATAACTGCTAGGGTCAATCTTTGTTCAATTCTAGTCAATTGTGCAGTTCAAGTAATTTTAGGGTACTGCGGATTGGCACTAAACCATGGAATAGCTTTCATAATTTTGCATGGTAAAATTGAGTTTTGATTTAAATTTGAATGTGTGTATTACTATCGTCATGCAGTGAATACCTTGAAACGCCTATAACCAAGTCAATATTTGAGTGAAAAACACTATAGATCTGGTCAGCAAGAAACAGCTCATTTTGTGTTCCTTTTATTGTGACATAGTGATATTAACGAGCTCTGGAAAGATATTATAAAATCATTTTTTTATATGACGTGTTGTATATTGACAGGACACATATTGTCATTACACTTTGAATGTAACACTTGAGTTGCATTTTTTGAATTGACGAGAACATAGGAACAGGAGAACTAACAGGAGGTGAGAGAAAATGCTCAGATTTTTGAGATATTTCTTGTTTCCCAGATCTCTAGCAGACCAACTGTTATAGCCAACATTTGCATGTCATCTCTCAGTGCCTACAGCAGGGGTTGTTTTAGGGTTACGGGGTTGCAGTTCACACGACAGTTATTATTCAGCTGGCAGCTTTCATATGGACCAAGTTGAACGTGGCCGGGGTTGGTCACGTACCAAATGCCGCAGGTAATAAACGTCTATTGGCCGTGTACCGATTACCTCCAATTACCGGTGAGGTGGTGGCGTGACAGGTGGGGGGCTCACGTGTTATCATGTGTAGGGTTGTATGTGCAACCCCAACTAGAGGCGGGATCTAGACCTACATAGTGTGGAATACAAAGTGTGGATTCAATCGTGCTTGTAGCAGAAATTCAATCATCTGCCAATCCACGAGCAATATTCCGAATATTCATAGGAACTCTGATGGATTGGTTATGTCAAAAAAACTTCTGCCAACTTATTAGCCTGCTTATTGCCATAAAATGCAGGTTCTCAATCCCATAGATCTATACCTATATAACTAAATATGGGGTTAATGATATTATTTTGTCAAAGGAGATTATAGATGTCTAATAAATAGAACTACACCTATGCCCTATGAATTTACAAGGAAACAGGGGTAAGGTTCTCTAAACAAATTGTATGTTTATTTCAAGAATATTACATTTTTGGCCTTTGTTTGTTCAATAAAAATTAAATTCGAATAGTTTGATTTTTCTAAATGCTATTTATACAGGAAGTTAAATACGTATAGAATCTAAGCCTTACGTCTCGTACCACACTGACACTCTTCTGTACACTTTGTATCAACATAGGCAATAAGCCCAGGACCATCTATATTCCACAGGTAACATTGCGTCTAGTATACCCACCGAAGCGCTACCAAAATGGCCCTGTGTGTGTAATGAAGTGTAATAAACCCGTTTTATATTGCGAATGTCCACACATATACTGCCACAAAAGTCGTGAAAGTCGGGGGAAACTCTCCCTACAGAAGCGCGTACGTGGTACCTTGGATTCTACTGCGTTCAGGTGTATACCATTAATGAAAGGGTATTTACGACGGTGCAGAGTCCGGAAATTTCCACCATCAGTACCTGTAATTTTAAGCAGTGATAAAAAAAGAAAACTCTGGCTCGATTGCCTTCAAGCTTAATCAATTACATTATCCCGTAATACCTATTACGGTTGGGGGAAAGTGGCAAAATTAAATTTGATATGTTTATGGTATCAATGTTGGTGAGGTCAAATGTAATCATGTAGTTATGCACAAGTGAAGCTGTTCATGTACGAGGCATAGATTGGACAAAAATCGGTAAGTCGATATTCAGAATGTGAATGGCCTGATGCTGTGACACATTGTCTATACTACTTACTACAGTGAGGTACAACTCGTTGTTAATAACATGCAGGAACGTTGATGTGGTACCCACTGTTTGAAAAATCCTTTGATGGCTTTAGGTTTTGAATTCGCGAATTTACATCTTTATATTATTGAGAAATTGGATTACCATTTCCTTTTTCATATATTTCAAATACATAACATTCATAATGAATATTATTATGTTCAGGCACTAGTCATTAAATCCATTTAGCCTACTTTATATATCTTACTTTTTTAATTACAGCACTCTTTGCAATTAATATTTATCCAAGCAAAACAACATTTAAGAACAGTTCAAGTGTGTGTTCTCCCTCCCAAATGTTATTCTATATAAAATAAGTACGCTTATAAGAAGCCAGTATTTGCCCTCTCCACTTACCCTCCTCGCCCATGTCTTTGTGCCTGCTCATCAGTTTTTACTTGTTCATATAAGCGTATTTGCTTTCATCTTATAGACTCTTTGAAGGCCCCATGCATATTTGAAATCTCTTAGATGTAGAAAGAATAATCTTTTCTTACATTATTAGTCTGACAGTCGGTGTTCTTGATAAAGAACTCAGACGGTGGAAGGCTTATACGGACTGGGCTGTCTAGACAGTCTACAAGTGTTTGACGCCCAGTCCTTTCTAGATGTCTAATTACTTCCCTTTCTTAGGAGTCTGCACTTTCAGTAATAAGAACCAACATGCTTATTAGATAGCTACATTATTTAATTTGCAGTGAATTCAACGCAATTTAGAAATCAATTATCTTTTCTTTTAATTATGGAACAGTCACTATCTACTAGATATTCAGCTTAATAATAGTATTATACACATTATATTCATATTCATATATATCTTACTCATATGTGATTATAATTATGTGTCCGTTTAAACATTTCCTTATGATTAACGATCTTGCTTAATTCATTTTCAGCATAATTACCTATAACTTTAGACAAAAATGAAGTTAGGCATCGAAATAGGTAAGGTTTAACTTATGACTTTTCCGAATAACTATTGGAATAGGTCATACTAAAATGCTCATTCGGATTGCCCACAGATACACAGACACAGGCATACACATTCACAGTGACACACAGAAACAGACACAGAGACAGAGACATGCAAACACAAACACCCCACAAACAGACACATGCAAACACAGATGCACTGACACACACAGTTTCGGAAATAAAGAGACAAAGAGAGACACAACACACATGGAGATACAGACACAGACAAGAACAAACAGAAACATGGACACACACAGATGTAGACATACAGTGACACAGACATAGACACACATGCAGAAACTGACACACAGAGATACATGAAGACACACACATAGACACACACTTAATGTACTTTAAAGAAAAATAAAGCGTGCCTTTACATTCCCATGTTTTAACCCCACAGGCGACTTAGTCCCTGACCCCCTACAAGGGGCTCCGACTGAAGTACGTCGACACTGTCATTAAGGCCACTTCTCCCGTGTCGCCCGGACCCTGGAGGAGGGTGCACCTGCCCTCCAAGGACCTCATTAGTACCTGGGGCTCCTACCTTTATCCTGTGTTCTCGCCCCAAAAACCTACTCTTGCATCCCAAAGGGCATACGGGTAAACCCTGGAGTATTATGAGCTGTAAACATATCTATACAGACACGTCAGAGCTATACTTCTATCCAAGCCCTGCCTTATCATCGAAGTCGATGGTGTTTTTTTTCACAAGGGATGTTTGAGAAAAAAAACCTTTAGGCGGTCTCCGTATATATATGCTGTTGAAGTTGGAGAAAATGAGATCACGAACACCTGCGGCTTATTATGTCTTGTTCCTGAATAGATCATCGCCGTATGTCTTTAGAGAGGAGAGATGGTAAATTGCATTTAAACAATCCTATGACATTATCTACGAAAAGGTGTATATAAGCATAATCTTTCACCTACAAATATATATATGTTAGCTTACTGCGTCGTAAAGTCAGGTCAACAAAAAGGAGATAATCTATTTATCATGTCAGAGGAGACGTATTGGTAGTTCTGTTTAACGTATTACCTCGTGATGTAAACGTATGGTTACTCTTAACTCTGGGCGGCGGATTTACGGAATCAGAGTGACACATCAATTTATATAATAGCACGTAGTACCTTTTCCCCAGCACCAAGTTCTGTTACCACTGTAATAGGCTATCCTTCCTTATCCTTCTAGTTCCCTGTAGTGAAATCTATGGATGGGACCTAGGGCAAGAACATTTGCTGGGACAGGTTGTGTCAAAAGCGTTTGTGGTCATTGACAATTTCCACAAATAGCCTGCAGAATGCCCATCATTTTTTTTCATCCCGTTTTGTCATTCAGCTAGTTTCAAAGGGTTCGTTTTCATTTCCTGGCATATCATGTTACATTGTGGGAGGATGTTCCAGTAAAAACACATTTTATTCACAGCTGAGGAGACAAATGTTCAATAAAGTTTTATATGAAAGATAAAACGTCGTTGTAATTATCGGTGTAAATAAAGATTCATTGATTGATGAGCTATACCAATTGTATTTTGCTGGTTATTATGATTATAGAATATATAGAATGTAATTATGTTACAGAAGAATCATTTGGGAAAAAGAATTTCTGACTTTGTTATGATTATAATTATACTTCTCTTAGGATATTACTACTGGTAATTGGTTCTCTGTATTCTACCTTATTGTCCAACAGCTAAAGAAAGCCATATATGACAGGTTTTCCATCTATTTCCATCAGGGCAAATATTATTGAGCATGGTACTGTCATTTGGCCAGGCCAACATGTTTGCAGAATATGTCGCTAATGTACTCTAAATTAAGAAGAATCGGTGCACCCTGGCTATGAAAGTAATCAACAACAGTCCTACATCAGACAGATAAGACAGATAGAGAGGCATAATTAAATTAGGCAGAATGATGAAACATTGTAAGCCCAGAAAAGACCAAGTTCGGGCTTTGTTTCCTAATAAAAGAAGCATTTGCCTTGGTATTAGGCCACATGCTTTAGCGGGACTTGGTATTGTTTGTTTCTTGTCACAGGGCGTGCTCAGAAATGTTTTTCCCTTGATATTTTAAGATAGATTCATAGATAGCAAATAATCATTGTTTTCCAAATATTTTATCACAGAACACTGTTGTCACTCCCTTCGTATTTCTAAATCTCTTAAAGGTAAATCCTAAAGGCATAGACCTAAAGGAAAGCCTTAAGCTTAAGGTGGACTACACGAGAAGTGGGGGCAGTGACTCATCTAAATACCAGGGACTAGTAGTCTTGCTGACTTGGTGCCATCAATCAACCTAAGCCCTCTACCCTTCGGCCACAAGTAATACTTTGTCTCGCAACAATCCCACCATCTTTTACCGCAACCAAGATATACCTCGATTATGGCGTTAGCTCAGCAAAACCTACATCCTCCCTTTTTTTTTATTAGTTTTTTTACCTCGCGTTTATCCTGCCATGCATCTGGTAGAAATGACATCCCTATTTCCTCCATTACCGCCCATTTCATGCATGGTGTCATATTGTGCTGACGAAGTATAGAAATCCCATAGTCTGTCCCCAATCAGGCCCTAGGCTGGCCGGTGGAGCCTCCCTACACGTCCCTCACGTTGAATGCCCATAGGCTGGGCCATAAGTAGGACAAAGGATATACCTATAACTCATATGGTTATTGCCACGCCTAGGGTTACTGGCCCCTGGATGCATATATAGGGCACTTTCTGCTCTCGGTGTAAAAGAGATATATAGAGCTTTTACCTAGAATATTTAGTGTTATTGCATACTGTCCGCAAGCGTAGGTTATATTATTATAGTTCCATATAGTTTTTTTCCTAACGTCAGGGGAAAGGGGAGGACCATTGCAGGCCCATTGCCCTGATTTTGTTTAACGATTTCTTGCCTTTTATGCTGCTTGCTAAGCCTTTTACAGAACCAGGTATATTGCAAAACATTGTTGTAATTATATATCAGATTTATAAAACAATACAGCTACCTTATTTCGTTCACTCCATGTATGCTAGCAGCAACCCCTCAGGTGAAAGATCACTCTCTGGTGACTTAACCAGTTAACCCCGTATCATTTACAACTTCACCCTCTGGCTGCCTAGATTATCTTGTGCTTCTGTATCAGTTCACTATGGTGTACTTAAACTATTGATCAGTCTAGGCTGAGGCCTAATGCAGACTAGCAGCTCTTCATAGCGAGGGGTTGATTGGCAATTCTCTCAGTGAACATTTCATCAGTCTTGGCTGCCAACTTGCCCTACGTTGCTACGCGCAGGAACACCTTCCGCGCCGCACCTGTCACCGCGGAGTAATCTGGATGCAACGCGGTTGACGCAATTAGTCCCGGCCAGGGAGAGTGGCGTAGTTTGTGGGAGGCCCGAAAGGGGGAGCACCTAGTGGGATTTGCAGAATTGTTCCTCTTGAGGTGTAAGGGTTGGGGATTTAGGAGAATTTGGAGGTTGGATTGAGGTTTGGGAATTCTTTATACCTATCACTGTACAGTCTCAATGTGGTGCCACTAGGATAAAAATGTAAAATCGTTATTTGTGAACTGACTTCTTCCACACTGTAAACAGTATGAAATAAATGGAAAGTTGTGTTCAAGATTAGCATTGCAAAGGAAGAGGAATGAGAAAACCACATAAATAGCGGCATGATATATCATAATGTCTTAAATGTATATAAAAAAAGAGAGTTAAATACCTCATTGGATGAAACGGGAGGGGGAGTCGCTAAAGGCCTTTTCTAGGCACCTCCGCTTACTTAATCAATGTTAAATGAGTGAAGTAGAGAGGGTTCAATAGTTCCTCTTGCTTTCCGCGCCCTACTGTAGGGTAACGACCTTGTCCCATCAGGGCCTGCATCCGCAGCGCCCCCTTCATGTTGATTGGTGAACGAAGTCTGGCCGCCTCCAAATCAGAGCTGCCGATTGTCGTCTGCTGGAGTGTAGCGTCTCTGTGGCGTCTCCGACAACCCTCAACCCGCGTCTCAACCACCCTTCCACCCCTGTAACCATACTGAAAGACTCGCCTCTGATTTCCCGACTGCTTTTCTTTCCTCTCACGCGTGGCATCTGCTGTTAAGACTGTCTATAACCTACGGTACTTCTGGCTAGTGGGCGGTGGTTGGTTACGTATGGAAGGTTCGTTTAGGGTGTGTTGAGTGGTGAGAGTCTGATGGACATTCAGAGAGGTGAGTTGGGTAGTGAGAGGGATGTGGCGGGTTTAGCTCCTACCCAGCCAAAGAGCAATATAACGGTAACGTTCTACAATGTTCTATAATGTTCTCTGACTTTCTGGGACATTATTACTATTAGAACGCTCTATGACGTCACGTCCCTGGATTGGTCATGAGAATAGTGTGGTGGGTTGTGAGAAGGGTGTGGCGAGTAGGAAGAGGGGTGTGATCGAGATGAGAGGGGTGCACCAGTGATCAGTGAGAGGGTTGTGATGATCAGTGAGAGGGGTGTGATGGTCAGTGCATGAGAACGGTGAGATGGATAGTGAGAAGGGTGTGTTGGGTATCCAGAGGGGTGTGATGGTTAGTGAGAAAGGCATAATGGTCAGTGAGAGTGATAATTGGTGATATAGGTGTGATGAATAGTGAAAGAGGTTTGATAATTATTTAAATGGATCCGATGATTAGTGAAAGGGTTGTGATGATTAGTGAAATGGGTGTGAAGATCACCGAGAGGGATGTGATGGCTAACAAGTGGGCTGTGATGATTAGTGAGAGGGGTGTGATGATCAGTGAGAGGGGTGGGGTGTCGGGGGCGGTTCCCACTGACAGGTGGTCAATGGACCTCATCAGATCAGAGTCATCTGCCTGTTTGTTAGGGCCGGGGCACTCTGTTAGCACTTCGTCAATATGTCCGACCACTGCCGCTGAGAGGTGCCTGCCGGGAACGTGGAGGGTACCATGGTGGCGGTCAGCCACAGATGCTGATTGTACGGAAATAAATGTAAAAATGTTTGGATGATTCCATGACAGTCTTTAAGTTCATGACTATATTGCATGGCAGTTGCAACAAGTTCATCTGTTAGATGTGTCAGTCTATTCGTTGGTGATTTACTATAAGCCGGAAGGTTGGACCAGTGCAACATCTGTTACGAAGAGCTCTAGTGTCTAGTTAACCTCTGCTGTCTCATTATTCTACCTTTTTTCTCAGAATGGGTCCCGACCAGAATAATGCATTAACCTTGCCGCATCCCCTCATAACGTGGTATTAGGATTACCTTATGGATTAAGTCTATCATGGTACCTTTCTATGCTGGAGTTGATATGATAATTATGATGAGACTATATGCATTTTTATGTAAGGAGTATACTGTTGTTGGAAATCCCTAGATTTACAATGATATGCTTTCTTTAATGGTTTTTTTTTCATTTCAATCCCTTTCTATTCTGATAGTACTAGTAGTTGTTAAAGTTTTACTCGATGGTGGACATCTCCAATAATACCAACGAAACACTCGATAGGTCCAATGCCTTGAATAAACTTGCAATGTATCTGATATAAAGTATCTGCTCTCGTATCCAATTTTGATTGCCTGACTCTCCAGATGAATCTTGAGCTGTCATGTTTAATATTGAACCTACTAGTGATACGAGTATACATACACGATGCTGTCCTTCGTCAATTGTATAGTTCCAGGGAAAATGACAGTCTCCACCCAACCGCATCGCCCTGGGAGGATTACTTTTTAAATCATGAAAATTGCTACTTTTTCGATGTATTCCTCTTGACAGATGTAATAATAGCTTCACGGACCACTTTCACATTGAACCATCATCCACACTCTAGCAGATCGAAGCACCCCGAGACCCCACTAACCAACTTTCACTTCCCTGATTCCTCAAGGAAAAAACCTTCATTAAACTGCCATCCTCCCCGTTCCTCCACCCACTCTTCCTTCCGCTTCCCATGCCTCAAAAGTTGCCAGCGAAATAAGTCCATGCGACAGGTCTATCAACAAACTGGGGGACTGTTTGGGACCAGATTAGCATTCCCCCCTGAGCTGGCCCCCTGCATTAATTCCCTACCCTGGCAGTCCAATTTGCTCTGCCGCAGATTTTTTGTGTCCCCCTGCCCGCCGATTCTGTTCGTCTGGTGAGCTGCTCATGCGTGAAGATCTCAGCTGGGAGAGAGCAGCTCGCCCCGCACCTGTAGCCCATCATTGAGTTAGTGTCACCTTCTGCTCGCTCCGGGCTTTTACTGCTAACGTACCGTTCTCACTACTATTGTGGGTGATTTATCGTATTTTGATGCAACTGCTTACTAAATCAAAGTGAATTTTGGGAAATTTGTAGACAAATCTGTTTCTCCAACAAGGCTGATTGATGGGTAATTGTAATTCCTAGCATTATATACAGTTTATCTACCTAGTGATACCTAGTGTAGGTGCTTTGTGTTCTTGTATCTGTATGTATAGAATAATTGTTTATGTTTGATAGACTATTCAGTTATCTACTATTAAGTATGCAGTGTTTGCACAATCTGTATGGCACTTCACATGTTTTTTTTCGACACAATTTGTCCGAATAACCTTCAGGTGCATACAATTAGGGAATTCATGCAGCTATGTGTGATAAGCAGAAATGTAGATACAATCATTTCCAAGGTCAGTCCCCTGCCATGGATGTCGTACTTAACCTTTTCCCCCTATGTTTGTGCAATCTGTTTTTTCAATAATCTTAGAGGACACTCAGATATTTATTTTCTTTATGGTTCAGCATAATCTGAGACGTCAGGTCGAATTACTAAGCCAGAACTAATATACAGCAATGTATATAAAGTGCTAGGTGGTATGAAAAATACGCCAGGTAACTAACATAAATGATAAATGATCTCAAACTTAGCAATTTGGTCTACCACTGCTGTTATATAGAATGCATGCATAGGTAAGAGAAAAGTTTAATTCATCGTACAGACATCTCAGTCTATGATTCAATTTTAACACGTTCTTGATGTTTTAAAATGCGATGAATATATGCTGTGAATCATTTGGACAGGTATATGAATACATATACACAAAATAGTGGTTGTTGAATTATTGTTTTTGGCAAGTTAATATGATATTAATGGTTAGTGAGAATAGATACGGACGGACTTTGTTTACTTTCTCCTCCTTCTTATCTTCCATGCCATTTCTTTGTAAAAAGAAAAAGATAATCCTATTTTCAAGTGCAACATATAATCACAGCCTGTAACGTTTCTCCTGGTTTCGATTGCAAGTTGAAGAAAGCTTAATCCTTTCCTCTTTTTCATAAAGAGTAGGCATTAGTAACATTTGTTACTATTAGTGCACCTTGATATTGCTGGGTTTACAAAATTAAGCAAAAATAGGACATCATGATATCCTGCCTCCTCAATGAAAGATTTATCAAATGGGTTTTGCAGAATAACGAATACAAAAATATCAAAGTTTAAAGATGCTTTAGAAATCAAATATTAATAGTGAAATTATAATTATTTTGCAGTTCAGCACTTCATGTCCTATTTCCTTTATTCCTGAAGGAGAGTAAAGAGGTAGCTAGCTGTGATACGATATCTACGTTCTGCTGTTTAACAAAAATAGTATAGCAGGCGACAAAGGCGGCTCATAATGGATTTGGCAAAAGGTACCCCAGAATAGCTATAGGGTTACCAGCTAATTAGCTTACATTGAAATTTCAGGATGCAAGGGCTTAATGAAGAATCATTTTTGTACCCAATTCTGAGTAATTAAAGATACGAACTAACAAGGGTTGCATTTCACAGACGTTCTCGTGTAACTTCTGTACATCATGTCTTTGTGACTAGCTATATGCTTGTGTCTGAGACGTCTATCTCAAGAGTCGTTAGTGAAAGAGGACATATTTTACGCACGGGCCCAGTAATTAACAAATGTTCTGAGCTCCTTCTATAATGCAACGTAATATTCTATAGGATAATTTCTACTATATTTCTACTAGAGACCTAAATTGAAGGGGGCTACAAGCACTTCGCTATTTTCTTGGAAATGATAGCCCTCCCAGTAATTACAACAGAGAAGGAGTCTTGAATCAGATGAACATTCTCCTAGCTTTCATCTTTTTTCCTGATGCATGTAAGTTCTTTGGCTCAAGTATTCTCCACTATTTCATTAGTATTTCCTGATAGTATATCTTGCAATTCTATGTCATATTCCTAAGTCCCCATTCTAAGCCCCTTAGCATTTATGCAAACAATGAACAGGCTGTTTCAATTCTTTATATATATTATACTAAAGATGGTACCTTTTGTGCAATGTTTTTAAGTAAATCATAATCACATTGCTCATTGGAAAAAAGGCTGCTTTGGATAAGAGACATCTTGGACAGATTTCAGTGGTTTAATCACTTCTAAGAGGAATTAGCTGAAATTATCATCGCGCAATAGGAAACAATAGTGACTCATTGTATATCTCGGTAGACTATTGGGAAAATTATTTATATGCAATATCTATATTTTTACAACCGAAAGACAACCGATTTATTATCAAGACTTTCCTTCCTTCTGGACTTATGGCGTCATCACCCCAATTCCTAAAGGTGGTGATAAAACCGATATGAATAATTGGAGGCCAATCACCATCACTGCTGTTGTAGGTAAAATCATGGAAAAATGTATACATTCACAGATTCTTAGATATATGAGTGAAAATGACCTGCTGGACTCTAGGCAACACGGTTTTCGACCAGGATTTAGTACTACTGGTGCAATCTTTAAATATTTGTTTGATATTTATAATAATATTAACAATAACAAAATTACAAGTGCCATATATGTCGACTATTCTAAAGCTTTTGATTCATTAGATCTAAATATACTTTTATCAAAATTAAAACTATATGGCTTTGATCAGAAATCTTTAATGTGGTGCAATAGTTATATGAAATATCGGAAAATTAAAACAAAAGTCGGCAAATCAGTCTCTACATTATCAAATGTGGATTATGGGATTGGTCAGGGAAGTTGTCTGGGTCCACTATTTTTCATTATTTATGTAAACGATCTGTTTGGTGAACTACGTAACAGTGGCACTTCTATTATAATGTATGCGGACGATACGGTATTATATAACTGTGGAGAAACGTTGGATGAGGCAATGGATTGTAACGAACGTGCTTATAAAATATTATGTGAGTGGTGTTTACTAAACAGATTAACCATTAATGAGAAGAAAACTAAGCATATGGTATTTAATAGTAAGAAAAGATTGTTAAATTGTGACAGGCGTATTAATCATGTGTTGGAAAATGTGAATGATTATACATATCTCGGGGTTGACATTGACAGTGTATTGAAATTTGATAAGTATGCGCATTCTGTATGGAAGAAGGTAAATCATCGGCTTCATAATTTTAGGAAAATACGGAAATTTTTGACTGAAAAAGTAGCAGTTACTCTGTATAAGCAAACAATACAACCGCTATTTGAGTATGCAAGTTTTACACTCGACAGCTCACCTGCTTATGATAGAGGTAAATTAGACAAATTACAGGATCAAAGTATTAAAATTATAAATAGAAGTATTGATCCACAATTGACTTTACCGGAACTGTATAGTAAATACAAAATTCAACCTCTAAGTAAGCGAAGAGATGTACAATTGTTAACAATTATGTACGGTATATCCAATGATGTGGAGTACTTGAAGGATGACACTGTTGAAATGACTATAAAAACTAGATCTTCTGAGAAAATAATGTTTAAACAAAATTTCACAAGTTTAACACGTGTGAAAAATAGCTGTTATTACAGAGGGGTTGACTTATGGAATGGATTATCTACGAGAGTACAACTAAGTGATACTAAATCTTCTTTTAACCCTTTCCAGACTGCCAATGCAAATTTGGTACATATATGTACCATGAATGGTTTTCTTCACCCTACAGTCGACATTTAATGAATTCTCTTAATCTTTTTGGTCTAATTTGAAGACCAAGTGGTACATACAGCCCTAAAACAGTATTTTTCTCCAAATGAAATTATTAATATATTTTATTAACCCTTAAACGCATGTACTTTAGGTTTTTTAGCATTATCTAGATGTAAATCCATATTTGGGAAGCATAATAATGTCAATTACATTGCATTATCATGACATAATTTCACAAATTTTGAAATAATACATAAGTGTCATACTGGAAAAGCATATTCTGTTGATACTTCAAGGATATTGTAGCATGTACTATTGAATATTTTAATTTCAATGGACTAATTATGACATGAAAGGCACCACTATAAATATACAAATGGGGTAAATTGGTCAAAACCTCACTGAAAGTCCAAAAATGACATGACGCTATGCATAGTCATCATTCTAATCCAAATTTTACCAAAATATTCAATTACAAACCATTCAAAATGAATTGGTGTGTTGCTAAATTATGTTCCTCTTCACAAAAGTTCCTTTGATATGAAAAAATCATACTTTTTTTCAAATTTTGGGGGGTTTTGTTGCCTATAATTGAAAAAATGCAGAATAATCATGATATTTTTGCCCATTTTCACGTCAGACCTACATTCTTTCACTGATCAATATTTTCATATTTCCTCTACTTATGAAAGAAATGTATGCATCATTTTCTTTCATTTCTCATAAACTTTATTTTCTCAATTCAAAATTTTGTTACAAAATCAATATTTAACCCTTTTTTCTTCAATTATCTGAAAAATAGCCTAAAATTTGTCATTTTTCCTGAAAATTTGGAGGTCACATGACCTTGGTCACATGACACACATATTAGAATTTTTAAAATCAAGTAATACATTCATAATGTATAAGTAATAAGCTTTTTAATGATGTACAATATGTCCAACATCTACATGGAATACCAGCTATAATAAGCATTTCCTTTTCATATGTCAATATCAAAAGTGAAAAAAACGGCTTCTCCTCAGTCTGGAAAGGGTTAAGAAGGCCGTAGAAACTATTGTCTATAAGTAAAATGCTCATCATTTCATTTCATTTGTTCATACCATTATACATCTTCACTTATATCCAAGGAAGAACTTATGTATGTAAGATTGGACGAAATAAAAAAAAAAAAAAAAAAAAAAAAAAAGATAAAAATAAAAATAAAAATGGGTTTTCGAAATCATTGATCCATTTGCAGGTTAACTAAATGTTTTGGTCATAGAAAGCCGGGCTTGGCATTTCACCAGTTGAAATCTCTTCATTCAAATTCCATTCAGAACAAACACATGGGACCCAGAGGGAATACCAAAGTCATCAGGTGCATTACATTAGTCACAATTGTTTGAGCATTCTTCTCCAACCTATGGCTAACTAAAGGACTATAAATAGGCAGATGTGATTCTGAACTTGCCATTACCGACGTGCATTTGCAACTTCATTTATATTGTTCAAACAAAAAGAAAAGTGCGAAACAGAAAAAAAACACACACTAACTCGGTTGTTATCTTATTTGATTATCCTTTCACTCCAGAGGTGAGAAGCAGTTAACACTAGTGGTGAGAAACAGCCAATATTGTGCGGTTCTTAATCATTCCTCCATCAATAACCCAAAGAGAGATGAGAAGAGCTATGGGGACAGTATGTGATCTCCCATGCTTCACCCACACTCATTACCGTTTAACTTTCTTTCACGATATGTAAGCTGTTGTTTTGATTTTTCGGTTTTTCTTAGCTTACAAGGTTGAGATAGAGATAGAGGTGAAAATTGAGTAAACTGGAACAAATCATCTTATGTGTTATCCAAATTTAAAAAATATTGAATATCGTATTGGAGAAAAAAAGAGAACAGGATATGAATATGATGATTGAAAAAATGAAATAAGTCAACCATACATATGTATCCATCTCCGACAAGCTGACTTTTTGAAACATTAGAAACGTGCAGGATGGTAAGAATTAGATGCAGTTAGAGGAACAAATAAAATAACAATATTGTATAAAATGTCCGCCGTAACCAAATGTCGAAAAGTTTAACAATGAACTCACGAGGAGTTAGGTAGACTAAGTAGGCAAGAGCTTGATTGAAGAAATGGAGGCCAATATCCACTATACAGGTTGGTAGTCGTACTGAATATAGGCGATGGATATCTGAAATGGAATTTCAAAAATGGCTTTGTAGAAGGGAACAGGATAACACACTTCAATTAAAGGTCGCGTAAACCTGAAAACAAACCTTTATAGGTTGGGGGCGGGGTCACTAGATGATTTATATACTACAATGAAAAAAAAATTATTCATAGGATGACACATTAATGTTTACAAAAGATTGACAATATCAATGGTTTTTTTTTCTTTTACAAAACAGTCCTTTTCATTTGAATGAGGTTATGCTGAGGTTTATTTATTCGTTTTTACTGATAACATATTTACAACTGTGTTACAATATTCATTTTTCTATTCCATTTTACATTTTTTTATTCTTCGGGCAGAAATAGGCGATGCATGAGGGAGCAGAAAAACTAATTGCTTTTCAAAAAAAAGTATATGGCATTGAATGTAAACGTATGACGGTGAATTTTGCCTAATTAAAGTAAAAGGTTTTTACCTTGACTTTTGCTTAAGTTAAACAGGAAAATCGATTGGTTTCTTTATTATGATTTATGGGATGTGAACCCTCAGGTCCAACTAATTAAAAGAAACCGTTCCAAAATGAAAATAGGTACTTCACTCAATCAGATCCAATAGATTGAGACTGCTATGTGAATAAATCAACGTGGGCATAGTAATCCTTCCTGAAAGTTAATTGGACTGCTTACCCTGGACTCTAATATGTCAAGGCTAGAAGGCAGGAGCTGTCTAGGGAGACGGGAAGGGAATCATGACGTCAGACTATGGCCTATATATAAGCATTGAACAATATCCCTGAAAGAAATTCAACAGAATTGGCCTTGAGTTTAATTACAGAGAGATGTGTCGTACTAACCTTGTCTAGAGACTCAGATAAAAATTAATGAAAAACTAGATTGTAATGAAACAATGTTTTTCAGGAAACACAGTATAGCCAAATGACCATAGCCTTATTTTCCTAGAAGCACACTATGCCGGACGACCACAAGACAAAAACATAAGATTGATTTTTTCTCTGCAGCTTCTTTTGTTATAGATATCTTCATCACGTGGAAATGTCATGCATGTATTGAAAGGCAAATTTAACCAAAGTTCCCTTAAATGATGATCATTTTCAATTGTAAGAGTCAAATCCTTTTCCTAACCTGACAAGCGTCAGTGTGAACGTGCACCTATCACTAAGCTAACCATTTTAAACTTGTAACTTACTTTTTGTAGAACACTGACAACAACCTTGAAACTGTGCATCCCAATATAAGTCACTCCATGATGAGAGAGCAGCTTACCACGTGACTTACTCCGACACAGCCCGAGTCGAAAGCTTTCTCCTCCCCATTGGGCCCGGGAAGAAACTTCTTATCGAGCTAACAAAACTGGCGGCGTTGTTTTTTCCTCCCTGTGGTGGTTTCAGATGGGAATCTGAGTCTGGAGTCCCTGCCTGAAGGGCCCCTGGGACCTGCTGGTCTGGGGATAGGGCCTATGTAGGCAGGGTGGTGTGGGACTGGTGTAGGGGATGGGGAATAGGACAGGACTGGGTGTAGCTGAAAGAAATGCACTGTCATGGGGTTTGGGAGAGTATGTGTGACTGTGGCTTCTCTTGGGGGTGAGGCATGGAGTGGGGATAGATGTAAATCATAGCAAGTGGTCTGTAGGTACACATTGTGGGCTTTTTACTGAGGGGAATTGGGGAACTATGGGGACAACTGTGGTTGGAGTGTAAATACTTCCAGACATCCTTTAGGGGATTGCATGCACGGTGAGCAGCTTTTAAATCTGATAAAAGAAACAGAAGTTTCTTTTTCATTTGGAAGAGATGTCATAAATTGTTAAATTACATATGCCGAATTAATCATGTGCTGATAAATGACAGAACGACCTAGTTGTGATTAATTCATGTATCAACGCATAACGAATTCAAATCTGGAATTATGGTCACAATTGAAGGGAGTCAGAATTTGTCATAACAATATAATAGAAACTCAAAAGTTGGCATAACAATCTTTCATAGAAACATGGAATAAGATTCATTTGATGAGAAAGAACAGTCACAGTATTACCACAGTGGGTCTCTGGACTGATAGGCCCGTCAAACAATGTTTGTAACCTGATAAGCCTATTTCCTTTAAAACCCCAGAAAGTTAATTCGGAGGTGGCAGGGCAGGGACTCTGAACTTGATGTCGCTGGCCAAATTATGTTTGGTCAGGGCAAGGGGCGCCCTCAAAGGTCTGTGATCACACAAACATGGGGCCAGTCGATAGGGCCGGGGGTGCGCCTTGTCAGAGCCATTCGATAAGGTCGTCGGAGACTTGGGAGGACCTGGGAAGGGGGGCGGGGGTACCTGGGAAGCAACAATCTTATCCCATCCCTACCCGATTTTCAAATGGATTTTCACCTGGTTTATTGGTGGATCATGGAAAGGTACGCTATATTGATGATTAAAATTAAATTAATGTATGCGACATTTAATTACAGTTTTTATTATAAATATACAATAGAATCCCACCTTGATCATTATATGACACCACTCAGAGCAAGACCATTGAGACTTTTGTTATATTTTTCTTTCAGTCACATTTTTATTCCATGGCCACACTTTCTCCAATGTCTGCAGTGGGGACTTTTTTCTGGAGTGAGTACCCCCCTGACCCCTACAGCAGAGGGCATCTCGGGGGTCAAAGGACTTCCTGCAGTCTGAGACATGGAGGCATTAGGGGTAGGACGAAGGCGCGTACTCAGGGTCACTGCTCTAAGACACTGCCGGGTTCACGCACTGCTTATCAAAGGGGGAAGCTCCTGGCTGGCGTTTGTAGAAGATATTTTGGAGGAGGGGTGGAGGCTGAAATTTCTTAATGATCTAACATGTTGTTGACAATATTGAAGTCAAAATATCTTTTAAAGATAACAAATATTAATGCAAAACTGTGAAAATTCAAGTGGCTATGGAAATATATTCCAAGGGTTCGTCTGCAACTATTGGTAGATTATAAACCTTAAAACCTATACTACATCTCATTAGAACTTCCTCATAGTAATGCTATTTCCTTCCGTTCTAAATAAAGCAATTTTTGATTACCGGTGACAATAAGCCCCTCCCAAAGTGGGTCCACCATTGGGGTTAGACAAGATTCACCATGAAGCATGTACACGTTTAGTGCAACTGAATTCACCAAGAAAGGCAAAACTTATGTTTTCTGACATCTTGATCTTTCAGAAATTATCTGTTGCCTAATTTCCATGGTTTATGAGCCAACCAATAAGCTGTGTTCAGAGCAATTCAGGTTTAGACACTGTAAGCCAGGCTGCCTGATTTTACCTTTGATTACTATCGGAAACAGGCTATTTCATTATTCAAGTTTAACGTTGCAAATTTAATTAATCAAAAAACAACAACCCCGATTAATTTTATTTCAGATAACTCTGCATGAGGACTAAAATTATTTTTGGATAATATTTGATAGCAAACTAACTTTTTGATATAAAGTGGGATGCGCTTATTAAAACGACCTTGTAGATACACTATAGAAAACTGCCTTTACATGTTGCAGTCTCCATACAAGGGACCAATACTCCCAGACTGCAGTCTTGGATAACTGTAATTGATTGAAGAAGGACCTATTGATTGATGCTATCCAAGAAACTGATCCTAGACCTAGCTGTAAGCGGGACGTTTTGTATGTGGCCACCCAGAAAAAAAACACCCAATCTCAAGCTGAAAGCCTGGGTCAATCCGCCCTGAAATAGCCATCGAACTTCTGTCATATAAGTATACCACCGACATAAAACATAGACTTGATTGATAAAAGCAATCTTCTCCTCCCGATAAAATCAGATATTGTTACAGAGACACAGGGAACACCCAGTATCAACACCCAGGGCCACAGTGGAGAAAACCAAAAGCGTTGATGGATATTGGGTAACATTAGAGTTCTCTTTCTCTAGGGCTGAGGGATGTATGATCTCTGATCTCCTAGCATCCTATTTCTGTAAGGGCATTGCAGACAGGGACAAAAAAGAAAGGAACAGTTCCATCAACATACCTCGTGTTTTAGTAATATCTCTATCTACAAGGAGCGTTTTGTGTTGAGACCTTCTGGAGAGGAAAACGCGGAAAGAAAGTTACATGAAGGCTCAAACATGAAGAAATACGGTGTATTACTTGTTGGTAAGGAGAAGGCACATTATTTACTGAACTGCGTAATATTAGATTTGTTGGTAGGGTAGGTTATCACAAAGACAAATTATAAGGTATTTTTATGATGTGCTGATATCAAGTCATGTAGTTCATTCATCACACAGAAATGTAGTTACTATTGACATTAGGCTTATACTTCATTACGTGTATATTCACTATAATTTATATCTATGTACTATAAAAGGATGTCACTTGATATCCCTGAGATCCCCATTAGCGAATTAGATATAGCAGCAATAATATTCAATACTTACAAATTAATTGAAGTGATTTTTAAATTGTCTAATAGATCACATTTAGTCTGTGATTGTTATGATTATATTGCTCTTGAATCTATGATCAAGACATTTTAGGGAGATTGGATTTCATCGTAAAGTCTGACAGAAGACTGATAAAAGTTAATGTTTTTAATGCGCCTTATCCTTTTCACATTTACAGAAATAATGCATAACGACACTCTTGATAAGACATTAGATTATATGTAACATGCAAATCTAGTATTTATTCAATGCTAGATATAATTTACTTTGATTTCCTTTAAGCAGGAATGAAACAGGAATGAAAGAAAAATTGTTAAGCTGTTGCAGAAAGTCCTAAGCGTTGGGGGTATTTCAACATAATGCATCAAAGATGGATGATGCTCTAGAATACGATTTGTTACACAGTTTTAGTATGAACAGGACTTGCAACTGAGACGTTGATGTTTTATGGCTCATAATTATGTAATTGGTTTTTTAAACTTACTTTTAACAGTGTAAAAATAATAATACAATCTATTCATTCTAAGGAAACGGTGGCATCGCATTTTCATATAATTTTGAATTATACCATTCCAAATCATTGTTATTACTTCTGCAAGAGTATGAGAAGATTCCTTGAGTGACTCTCTTATTCCACATCCCACCTGGTCATTACCTGTGCTCACAGCCAGGTGAGCAGCAGGTAGGGAGTTGGCCCCCAGGTACTTACAGATGCTCGGAGCTGCTCACGTTGGCACCCACCAGCTCACAACGACTCACACGTCGGTATTTACTCCCCACTGAGCAGTGGGGCGCAGTCCTGTGGCAGCTGTGAAGAAGTAGGCCCAAAAAACAAGGTTGTAAAGGAATGCGGCGAGCTGCTCGTTCTATGAGCTGCTCCCTCCGAAAACAACCATCTGTAAGCTGCTTCTATCTTTAGCGTAATGAGTGTAATGCGCAATATTGTTATCGTTTGCATACACAATATGTTTATTGTAGTTCTTTTATCAAAGCGGATAATGAAGTAGCTCAGGACGATATCTACGGTCCTCTGAATTAAAGTGGTAAAATCTAGAAATCAGATTATCGAAATAAAATCGATATAATTAAGAAACGTTTTTCATTGTCACTGAAATACTAAAATAACACAATGTTTTATACGGAAGTATAATAGAATAATATGTATTCTGGAATTGCAGAAAAGTGGTTTAAAACTATTGTTTTTTTCATATAAATAGCCCTGTCCAACACAATATCCAGTGAAAGTTATATGTAGCTAAACTAATCGGGTAGTAACATACATCACGCTGTGAAGCATTTATCTGGGTTCTTGCGATTTCTTAGTTTGCTACTCCTAGGTTTTGATCTACATGTTAAGCAGTATGTCTATTACTCATCAAGTGATCACATATCAATGAAACTTGATCGTAATTATCACCAACTGATACGCATTTGTTCCCAAGTGAATCCAACATATTAAAAGTGAAGGTGTTAATATTACAGAAATTGGTTGATAATGAAGTACACTGCTCCCCCAATCTCTCCAGTGATCAGGTAAAACGACCCAGCCCCATGCCAAGGCTTCATTATAAGGTCACTGGAGGCAAGGCACCAGGTGCTAAAATATGGAGATCATGTAAGCTAAATCCCCTCTCCGGTGGTAGCATCAGGTGGCCAACCCCTGCACCTAGGGCGCCCTGAGCCCACCTTATGGATTGGGGTCTGGGTGGTTTGGTGGGGGTCTGGGTGGTTCGGTTGGAGGTTGGGGGCTGAGGGGATGGTCTGTGGGTTTAAGAAGGTTGGATAGCTGGGTGGGTGTTGGATGGTGGGATGGGAGGTTGGGTGGGAGGCTAAGGAGTTGGATGTAGGGAGGTGGTTGAAGTTGGGGTAGGGGGAGATTGTTGTATTGGTGTTTTGGGTAGTGTTTGTTCCAGTGGGGTTTCTAGGGGTAGTAACGGCCGGGTTCTGGAGTAACCCTGGAGGCTGGTAAACCTGGCATTTAGAGTGTTGGGTAGCAGCCGTGCTTGGGTATCTCTGTGTTGGTACATACGTCATTCCACGAGGAAATAGTGTTTAAATTATATTTTGACCAATTGCTTCCATATGTCCATATCCTCTTAATTCATACCTACCTTTTTCACCAGGAATAGAATAACGTGCGTCAGAGGTAGACTTAAGTTGATGTACGAAAGTAAATGACTCAGTATTTCAATACTAGGTGCAGCTTAGAAGGTGGATATACTTATTATTTGTTGGATTGTGCAGAAAATGTAGCTTAATAATGCTGGCGCTAAAGACATTCAATTAGTAAATGATACGCTAGGGATAACTAGTAAATACTGTAAGATGTTTGTTCCTTAGTATGTGTTATTCACAACATTTATTAATTATTACTACTCGTTTGCCTCTGCTTATTGATCTGTGGGTAGATACGTCAGTCTGAACTTGATGACATCCTTTCAGCATTGATAAAATAACCTGTATATAGTTTACAGTTAGAACAATTGTGCAGTCCTCACAACCCAATTAACATAGGGAAGGAAGTATTAATAATGTTGTGATTGCTATCAGAGTGAGTGCTAGACCACGCATTCACCTTTATCCGCCAGGACTTAGCCATGCTATTTCAGAGACATGAAACTTTTATGACTGCCTGAACATCTGTCCATCTACTGTTGACAGGCTAATGGCAAATACCGCATTGCCTTTCTCCTTGACTGATGTGAAATGCCCAAAACACATACTTGTCGAAAAGGCTACTTTCATGCAGCCCTGACAAGGTATTTTACCAATGATGACGTAGTGGGGTTCTGTAAACTGTCGGGTCTGTCAGCACAGTGCCATGGGCAGTAGACCATAGAATGTGGTCACAAAGAGAACCTAATAACAGCCAATTTCAATCAACATACATTTAAAAAATGTTTGAGTCGCAAAGAAATAAGGTTCATCTTGAATTCAGGCCTGGATGAGGCTAAGTATTGTGAAGCTGGTTGCATTTACGAAAGGTATACCAAATTGCTAAAATGAATAGTTTTGGTTTCTGTTTTATCAGATGCAAAGCATTCAGTAAATCAATAGTTTCAATAATCAATAAATTATAAATAATAAATAAATAAAATCAGTGTCCACTTCATCTTGCCTGTACTACGACCGCTGAAACTGGAGACAATAGTTTTGGTATCTTATCTATTTCGGCGAATAGCAGATACAACATGCATAAAATATTTGTTAATGAAGAACACAATGAAAATGAAACAGCTTAAAAAGTGTCTTACGATAACTGTTCCACCCTCGTATGTATCTAATTGTGTACACAAATACGTGATATGATTTTTGTCATTCTCTTCCTACCGGAAACAGGTATCATAGATCATGTTAAACCATCGGGCCGGCACACCCACGCAGCTGGTGCTCACTCTATCAATCGTCGTGGTGTTTTTTGAATAGGAGTTATGTCTGTCCTGAAACTCGGATACTGCAATGACATTGGGGCATGGTCAAGGTGAATAAGTTTATTACATCAGAGCGTTGAGTATATATTATAGACATTTCTCATTAGTGTGGCGCCCTGCTAGCGGATATTTCTGAACCAAGATTTCAGTGTATGGGGTCCAATGGAAATGGTCCTGAGCTTTTGGATACAGGGCGTTTATTGGAGGGTCCGCTGCGCTGACTCGTGAGAAAAGTGTATTGAAAGATAAATATATAAAGTTGGGTACATTTGGGCACTATTAACTGAAAAAAGAGGTGATTATTTATATATTTTTAGGATAGAAATTTACTGCTAAATAAAAGTTACAGCAAACATAAGGTGGTTTTCATATGACCTTCACTTTATCAACCTCAGCTATCAGGAGGCCCTAAAAGTCCCTTCTTATAGCTTTATTATAAGCTCGCCAGATGAAAAGCGTTCGGCATAACGTTCACTAACAAGGCAGAACCGGTACATACGTCTGAACTCTATGCCTCACAAACAAACCATTGAGGCAGTTAAGGCCATATTCCACTATGCGTTTGCGGCTTGCCCCACCCGAGAAAACGGACGGAAACGGACGGAAACGGACGGAAACGGACGGAAACGGACGGAAACGCAAACGTGATTGCGTTTGCGGTAGGGTATATTCCACTTGTTTGTGGCCAGCAGACGCAAGCAAACAGCCGCAAACGAGTTTGTGGTGGTCGCAAACGAGTTTATGGCGGCCGCAAACGAGGTGGAATATAGGTGTTTGCGGCCACTGCTTGCGGCCACTGCTTGCGGCCACTGCTTGTGGCCACTGATTAGGGATACCAACATGTTGGTATCAGAAACGCAAACTACTTGCGTTTTCTGAAAATAGCGGCCGCAAACGGACCTGACGCAAAGTGGAATATGGCCTTTACGCTCCACAACAAAACAGTTTATCAAAACCACTGTGTTTGTTTAGAGCCCACCTCTTAGGCACTGATTCAGCAGGGGGCAGCACCCAATATGTAATCATATAGCCACTGTTACAGGAAAAAGATGATATTTTGGGTTGAGTCTTAAAAAAGAGTTATTAGTATAGCGTAACATAATCTCTAGAGTTGAACCAATTAGATCTCCCCTGGTGGGAAGTCTCGTGTCCGACTAATGTTGCACCTGGCACCCTGTGTCCGCGCGTACATCATCCTCTCGTTATAAACATTTCGCAAATAAACAACATTCCTAGAAACACTTTGCTTGTTTGCCGCAAGATACAGAGGGCATACCTTCTTCGTGGCTGGGCCACAGGGGGTGGGGCTTTCTGGGAGGATTCCTGCTTGGTCTGTTTAGGAGCTTAAGAGTGGAGGTGTGAGGGGTGAGGGTGAGGGGGTGGGTGAGGAAGGACGGTTAGGTATGCTGTAAGCAGGGGGTGTAGCTTGGTGGTTGGGTGGTTTGCAAAACATGATGCTAAATTGCAAATGTTACTCCAGTGTTTCAGGTAGAGGCTGGTTGACAGGTGGGCAGGAGAAGGGGGCACAGACTGAAGGGAACATGTAAACAACTAGGGTTTAGGTGGCGGATATCGTGGTTTAAGTGTAGGGTCTGGGGTTTGGGTAGTATTGGCCGTGATCATCGACAGGTGGCAGTGACAACAACAGTACTTGACAAACTACCACCGCTGTTCTACAGTTTTCTAACCTAAAGTAGGAAACATAAACAATGCCCGTAACGTTCAAATGACAGGGATAGCAGTATGTTAATATGGCCTTGTTGTGTAAGGGAAACAAGGTAAGAGGTTACAAAATACACAAAAAATGGTCATATAAAAACCAATGGGGCAGTAAAACAGCTTTGGCTCCCATTTACAGCTGCCTTTGGCGGGTTTTGACAGATGAGTGGTTACAGAGTTACCGTGGACTGGTTTACTTGTAAGCAAACACTTCACTATAAAAATAAGTTGATGGCTTCTTGCATTTTTGCCGAAAAGAAACAAAAGACGAGACAAACTGGGACAAACATATAAAAAGCACATGCTCGCAGAGCATGCGGGAAGCTCGAAGGGATACAGCTTGAAAAGCAAACGAGCTTTATCAAAAAATACAACAACCTGCATAAATACAAACGATAGAAACTAGAAATCTGTATCTCAGATTATGTCAAACAGGAGATGTTTTGTCAATGACCAGTTTTCCAAGTTAGACAATATTCTTCTGAAAATAATCTTTTACAAATACGGATTAAATGTGAAGGCGCATTGCCATTGGAATACACAAGATTAATCAAGGGCATATGGATTCATGGTAATAATGAGATGCATAATCATATTTATAAGGAACACACAAACACGCTCAGGCATCATACATACCAACATAACAAACATTATGTGTATGTATGCATACATATATAGGCATACGTACATACATTTTCACATACACATAAGACATAAATAAACAAACTACGTCTTGATTTATTTGTATACATACTAATTAAGGCGCGCCATATGTTCACATACATACTTCTTAAATCTACAAACATCTATGTATAATCAACAAACATACATACATATCTTTTCACAGTTATGTAAGGATACCAACACATTCATACACAAAGCATACCCACCTACACACAAAGTATACACAGTCTATCAAACTTCACAAGTGGTAGCAGGCAACGCCTCAATCTATTACCGACCTATAGCTAAAGGCCATTGATACAGAGCGAGGGGCGTACAGGTATAACAAGGGATGATAAGAGTCAACACAATGCCCACCGACGGCACATCTCCGGTGCCGTTTGAGGGGTTCAGGGGTGGCCGCCACCTTTGACTCACCAGACCTGGCTGTCTGCCCCCCAGGCCCACCCTTTCCTATATAGACCCCCCCTCCCCTCATCTTTGTACCCCTGCAGCCACACACAAGGACGAGCAGGGTGTGTGCCTCCAGGGCCCCGGTGGTTGTGGAGGACTGAGGCAGTGGAGAGCCACCCACTGCTGCAGGCGGAAGGCATCAATGGGGAGGCGCTTTTCAACAGGCGTTCGTAACTCTCGACCTTCTGGCATCTGTGTAGGATTACATAGGCCTAACTCATAATGTACCTGTGTTGTGTGACTCTTGTGTGAGACTCATGTGCTACACGTTTGTGTCTGATTAGTCTGAAAAACGTGTTAAGCAGATACTGTACCCGTATGCCAATATCTAAGAATAAACCGTTTTATCCCTTAGTCTTCATTTGCTGTATCCGCACGCCTACTCATTCAGCCTAGCCAGTCCTACTCTCCTCATTCTTCCAGTAGGGCTCTCTCCCACACAGCGAGCTGCTCCAGTGCCTCTACTACAGTATACAGGACCTATATGAGTTGCTCCTTGCCCCTCCTCTGAGCAGCTCGGCCTCCATACGTCGCCGCTTCTTGTCTCTCCCGCCGCTCGCCCCCTCTGCTCCTCTGCCTCTCCCCCGTCTCTCTGCTACTGGGGACGAGTCGCTCACTTCACTTGTCCCCCAAGCTCAGTCACTCACTCACTTGCTCGCCGGCAACTGCTGGTTACAGGCAGGCCTCCGACAGCAGCACTTGGGTCTTGCCGGGACCCAGTCCACTTCCTCCCGGGCCGGCGACCAGTCACGCGGGGGGCCCGAGTCGACGAGTCGCATGTGGCGTTAGGCTTGGCTTAAGCTCATATTCAGCCCAAAGCCTGAATAATCAACAAATAGGCCTGAAAGCCGAAGGCTAAGCCTGACCAAACTCACTCAGCCTCTGGGACTAGGTATAGGACTCAGGAATACGTTGAAGCCAAAGCAGTGGGTGTTTGTTCTCTTTAGCTGTCTTCCTATGTATGTTGCATAGGCAGCTTGCTGGCCACGAACCCGCCCTTTTCATAACGTGGTTAAGGTGGACCCTGGACAGCAATAAATACTTTACAGTGTTTAAAGATGCAACAAGAGGAGGATGGCTATACGACACATGGATTAGTAATAGACAATACGTGTCTAGTATCCCAACAAACATATACACTTCTATCGGATAAAACACATACAAAAGGATTGCATTAATTAAACATGTACAATAACGGACTACATTCTGCACCTATTAATAAAACAGAGTTTTGTAGGACTTTATAACTGAGGCACGAGTTCTTCACAGTAGGCCTACTGTATCCCAGAGAACTAGAAGCAGGTATGGATCGGCGCGTCCTCGTATTTGAGTTTACCCCATTCGAATCAACAGATAGAGTGACGAGGGCTGGGGCAGGTACGTCAAGGTATGGATCCGCGGTCGATCTGCTAAGCCTGAACGGACATTGTCATGAATGAACATTGAGACTTAACTTTACACATACCTGTCAAAGTAACAGCTCTTTGCCTCGGATAGTTTTGAAGAGCTGTGTGTTTATGAAAACATTACAGGTTCCTTGGGGGATTACCAAGTGACTGTGTATCTTATGAAGACATGATTGAGTTCTTAATGTCATTGTACTTTGGCAAAGGTTTTAACCGCCAATTGGTAGTTCATTTAGGTTGTTTGTGGTCGATCAAAAAGAGGATGAGATTGTGATGTTATGCCTATATGCCTGTGGCTATGCAATCAATATTCCTGTGTACCCGCGTCACATTATGCCATTACAGGATTTGATTTGAGACAGTTAGCCTCTTATGCTATTCCTCAGCGATAGTATTGATCCAAACACCATTCAGATACTTTAATAGCATAAATCGATGGATTTATTGGTATCTATATCTGATTATGAGACCAGGAGCAGAAACAACTTACTTCAGGTCCGATTAAGCCGGATTGCATTATAGATCCGGTTTGTATATTCAAAGGCATTTTATGTGATGCTTTTTTTCCCGGCCTAGATGTTATCTCTCCCGCAAGGGCCATCCTATTTCTCCAGCACTGACAGACTGATTGGCATTTCTGGCTGGGGAAACACACTCCAGGGCCCGGCAGGAGGAGCACATCGGCTCCGGAGATATATCCCCCTCCTGCGGTGAAGCGATCATCTCGGGGCGTTGATAACCCATCCCGGTGAGATAGGCCAGCCAGCGCCTTACAGCGGTCAGCCCGGGAAACACCCAGGACGCCGGCCACAGATTACCATAAACGCCTAATCTGATCGAGTTTTGCCTGGTAGGAAGCGGGTGGAAATGAGCAAATAAGGATAAAGGAAGCACTAGGGGGTGGGGAGGTGCTGAGGTGGTGATGGTTATAAGGAAAGCAAAGCAGATATGGTCGTATTAAGGCTGGCCAGGCAAGGTACCGGGGGAACAGGGGGTCCAAAACGGAAAGCATGACGGAGGCGTGCGATGCTGGAGAACGGCGAGATCTCTGTCAGACTTCCGGGACCCTGGGGCCCAATGCCTACCAGAGGTCGCTGGCTGCGGCACAGGCCATCAATGTTTGGAGAGTGTAAATGCCGCTTGTATCAGGTGCGGGGAGAGTGTAAAGCTGACCGGCAGACGACAATCAAACATTGACGGCGTCCGCAGCGCCGCCGTGTGGCCAAACCGAAACCGCATTAGCGGAAGAGGGAGGCAGTTGCAACGGGAAAGCCAACTGAGGAAGGGAGCAAGTAGGTCTGAACCGCGACACACATTTAAAACAAGTTATCGCCAAGAGAAGTCCCAGGACAGCAACCTCGCCGCATAAAAAACGGTCAAAGAAGCATCTGAAAGAAAACAGATTGCAGCCTCTCGGAATGGAATTGACAAAGACGTGAATATAAGAATGTAAGTCGAAGACAGCTCCTGGCTGGTCAGGGAGATAGTCTGCAAAGAGTTGATCCTATTAGGACTGAAATGACAAATTATAGCAAACAGATACACAGGCAAAATCTGGAAATACTGGGCAATATATCAGAACTCATAAAACTAGCCCACGTACAGCCACGTTATACGATGAAGTTCCCTGGCTAGGAAAAAATTCCCAGAATACAGCAAGGAAAGCTAGATGACTAAATTGCAGATTGATCCAATCGGAAGAACGTGAGCCTTACAGGAGTTCTACCACATAGGCTTTAGGTGCATTCGGATTTGTAGGATAAAATGCATGCGTGAAAACGTGACCGCCGGCGGAGTGAGAAAAGGGATAGTTAGCTTATCCATCTGGCTCGCATCAATATCAATTCGGTTTCGTGTGTGGATGAGAAATGACTGAATGCTGATGTGGATTTGTACAGAATTGCCAGCGAATGAAAATAGGCGATGTAGTAACGATAGCCAGAAGCTGATAATGACTTTTGAGCCCACGGATCATATTCTGATTGTCTGATAGAGACGGTGGTGCATAGAAATCACCATGTGGTGTGACCGGGGAGGTGCTAATGTTTATAAACACACCTGTTTGTTCAGGTAGGTCAATTAACGCACATAGGTGCAGGGCACAGGTATATAGGTAGGATGGGCTCTAAACGCAGGAAACTTACAGGAGCATCTCCTGAGGCCCTCCCGCCTTTAACCTGAGCCACTCTGAGCCACTCGCACCTGCTCAAAGCGTCCTGCTCATCAGCAGGATTAACCCCAGGCTTAATCCGTTTTGGGGTTGGATTAGATATACATTGGGCGTCTGGAAACCCTAATTTGATCTGGTTCTACCCAAAGCAGCATGGCAACCTGGATTACTACCACTACGACTGCCCATGTTTGCCTCCTCCTGCTGTTGTGTGCGGCCACAATGTGGGCGCCGGCTGGAGGAGTGTCGGCGGGTGGCGGGGACTCTCCTCCTCCAGGTGGGACCGTGGAGGACGACGAGGACCGCCACCACCACCTGCACAACCACACCCCTCGCTCGGGGCTGGGCCCGGCGTGGAGGCCCGCCTCCCGGCCCAGTCCTCGCCGGCCCGCCCCGCGGGGACTCCGGTCAAAGGTGCTACACCTGGCCGGTCTCTTCCCCCTCTCCGTGGGCAACGTGGGCAGGGGGGTGTTGCCTGCTGTCGAACTGGCCATGAACCATGTTAACAGGCATCCCTCCGTCCTGGCCGGCTACAAGCTGGAGATGACCTGGAATGACACCCAGGTAAGCTGGAAAGTTATATAAAACATTTTCTATTTTCAAGCAGCTATCACATATCATATTGCAGGAGTCACCATATATGTGGGTCAGGCTCACGAAATCGTCACCAGTGGGGTCGGACATTCGAAAAGAAAAAGTGGTCTAGGCCCATTATTAAACTTGTTTTGTACAGCACAGGGGTTGCTGGTTCATGTCGTAAAAGATCCGCATAGCTACTATTCCAGTTTTTTTGTGGCAGCTCTATAAAGTTTGGCCTCCGAAATACAAAAAATGTTCTAGTTTTTACATCGGATTTCAGGTCAGCAATCTTTCAAAGGACTCCACGTGACATTGTATTCATTTGTAATTTACACCTATTTTAAAGGTTAATATAGTCACTACAGTACTTGAGTACATGGAAAAATATGACGTTCACTTCGTATATACTTTATTGTAGGAATCACCATACATATCATATTGCAGGAGTCACTACATTATATTGGTTTTTGATGAGTATTTACAATCATCAAGACAGGTATTGATGACTTTCGGGCAGCTCTATTGTATCAGTCAGCCCTATCAGCTCGCAGGTGTTGGTGATTCATTATTCACCAGCTCTAAGTGGTCTAAATGGAAGTTTCAGGTGCCGATACCAGCTCGGCGTTTGAGCACCATTTGTTTTGTACTGTCAATTCCTATCTACAAAAGCATAAATGATTGGGATCCTTTCATGAAGGACATGCAATAATATATATATGTAATTCCTAAATAACCAAAATCACTAATTACATAGCCTTGGGTCTCGGGTGAAGTGAGAGTTGAAACTATTAACTTTATCATTTGTACTGGGATAATAATAATAGGCCATCGAATTAGTACATTCTATATTGTAAAATCCTTTTTAGTTGATTTATTTTCTTCAATAATCCTATTATAAAAACTATGTGACTTTTTAACTAATCTTATAATAGTAAATATGATTGTATGCATAATTCCTTTACCCATGAACGTCAACTTCCTGATATTAATGAGAGTGTTGGAAGCAGCATAGAAACATAATTACATCTCTGTGCATATCTGAAAAGACAGTTTTTCTTCACAGTTAATGAATAAAAAAGTCTTACTTGCTGCATCCCTCTCTTTAGATATTACAGAAAGGGCAAAACGCTATATCCTTTGTCAATTGGCTATGAATTCGACACCTCCGCACAGAAATACAATAATTGTACGGGAAGAGCCCTGGAGCTATACACGATGGAGGTATGCATAAACCAGATGCTGTTGGGGAGAGTCTGATAGCTGAGGGGACACTGTGATGAAAAAGCTTCTCCGCAGTGCAAGGCGACCACCCACTGTGTGTTTGTGTGGCGTGAGGGGGTAGAATAAAACACCTACTCCTACGACAGGTGGATACTTCTCTCCGCACCGTCCGCCTCCCTCAACACACCTTCTGCAGCTTTGAAGCAATTTTCCATCAGACTTTCTGATTTATGCTAAGAACTTCTAGTCTTCTGGCTTCCTTGCCATCAGGAGAAATCTGGGAGGGCATCCATTGCAGTGTTGTTTTTGAATTACCTTTCTGTGTGGTTTCCCCTGGATGGATAGGCCTGCAACATGCGTTGGTTGATTGCTTTGGTAACAGCAGGGTATATTCCTCTTCTTGGTGCATGATAGTACGTAGAAGCTCCTTTGATGGTCTCAGTTTATACGTCAATATGTAACCTATATAGATCGGATTTCCAATACCA
This sequence comes from Lepidonotus clava, assembly GCA_936440205.1. NCBI lineage: Eukaryota > Metazoa > Annelida > Polychaeta > Phyllodocida > Polynoidae > Lepidonotus > Lepidonotus clava. Next base: position 39,633,621 of record OW387141.1, read on the forward strand.
AAAGTGTTATATGTCGAAAAATAAAGATAGGTAAAGGGCCGTTCGCTCCGTGAGTCTTTTCTAGCAAGATAATTTGCAATCTGTAATAAAGTTATGATCGTTTACTATTTAGAACTATTATTTTGGGAAAATATGTCTATGCTTCACTTGGAAGGTATTGATGTATATTGTCATAAACTTTCCAGCGAAGAGAATTTTACTTGATGCTTACAATTTTGGGACCGCGAGGACCGCATAGGGCGGAGAGGGTTTAACTGAAAAATCATGATTCTTGAAAAGAGAAACTATTCAGAGTTCGTATTGATGACACTGGAGATTGGTGAAAATGAGTATTTGGACAAGTGTAATGGATTTTACATCAGTCGGCTGCTGCAACCCAGTCACGCAAATCAGACGGCAAAAAGAGCCAAGAGGCAGTCCAAGAGAGAGGATAAAAGGCAAAAAATGTTTATAAATAATTGTTCAAAAAGCCCAAATTTTGCTAATGAGAACGAGCATGCGAGGAATTTGGGGGCAACATCCTACAAACTCTTGAGGGAAATGAGGAATGCTAGTTTGGCTCTTCATGAATTCCTCTTTCATTAAGTATTTTTTTCAGCTATCCAGCCAATTTCATTCTATTTCGCTAAAAATCCTATAAACCATGTCTTTATCAAATTTCTGTAATGTAAACAGTACGAATATTATTCTGTAATCTCTCCATTACTCCTCTCTGCTCCTCTTCTATCCCTCACCTCTAAGCCGTACACACACATCTACAAAAGCACCCACCTACAAAACTACAAAAAAATTCCCAATAACATCAGCAATAACATCCTTTCTCACACCATCCGTATGGAATCAAAGCCCCTTTGAAGTGCACAATTTCGAAAGATCTTCTGAGGAGCTAATAACACAGGCAACCTAAGAGCAGGTAATAATCCTTTTCTCTGGGTAAATATTAATATCAGGAAGTGAGAGGGCTGTGGAGGAGGCTGGGGCAGGAGGCGGGCCGGGGGTGGCTGGGTGAGGCGCTCAGGTCATATATCACAGTGGGTAATAACAACGAGCACTCCCAGGCCTGAGCAGCTCAGAGACGTATTGAGCTACTCCCACACCGCCAAATGGGGAATCATCGCTCCTTAGATATTGTTAACCATGATAACTGATTGGGGGTGGATTCTTTGAATCTTAATACATTGAGGCATTCTGAATGATTGAAACAGCTCCCCTTGTATAGAAAGTTGAGATATTAGTACTTCTGCGCAGGTTGTTTATTCCCCCTATCAAATTTTTTATTAGAATTCTACGATACAGTCTTTTATATCTAATAATGTACTACTGTACGTATAACAAAACTGGTTATATTTCTATGAAAAAAAATCTAAATGACGCTAGGTTTTTCGAGCAAATGCGTTTCCGTCAATTACCATAATGCGCTGCCTTTAATTCTTTCAAATCCTGCAATTGGTCCTTTTTTATTATCATACGCGAGTATGCCTAAATATTATTGTGGACAATTGTTCAATTTCAATTCAATAAAACAAAAAAAAACACGTATATATATGAAACAGGTTTACGTGATCACACAAGCTTTGTTAGGCTTTACACATTAATTGTATGGAACAGGACACCAATAAGCTTTTAGTAATCCAACACTGTAGTGTAAGGACAGAAGCTCTCAATTTTGTGAATAGAAAAAAGTAATGTCAATAACATATTACTTCAAATAACAATCCTTCATGAATGCTACAGCTGTTGAGGTCTATACCCTACGACGCTTTCTCTGTTGCCTCCCCTATCCAGATTGCTTTTGTCATTGATTCAGTCAGAGAACAGTGCAGCCTCTTTGAGTTTTGCTTAAAGCTGCGCAGCTGGTTGCGTTAATGCAGCTGCATTATCCAAGCCACTGATTTCTTTTCTCTGTGTAGAGCTAGCGCCAAGTCCCCGTCTCCCCGTTCTGGTCCCTCGGTGGGGAGTTGGCCTATGTCTGTCCATCTGGATGTGGTGTAGTAGAATAATGGTCGGGCACCATGGCTGTGAATGGAGTTATAGGGGCTGTCATTGCTGTTACATGTCTGTTGGGGGTAAACGTATGGCGGTATGGACATATTTGTATAGTTCTTTTTAGTTTTATGGTTATGCAACGTTATTAGAACATCAAATCATTGGCAAGGGAGGGAGTAGACTGTAAGGTTATCAATTTTTTCTCCTACACCTTTATTTCATTGAATATTCGTACTAATTTTCTGACAAGAAACTATTTTCAGTAAAGGTGAAAGTGAGCATAAATGTAGATAATATAGGACACAGTTACTATTCAGATTATTCAAAATCCACTCAAACGTTTCGGCAAAGGCCTCTAGACAATAGTCCAACATTGGTGATCTTTTAATTCATTATGGGACGTATACTCGGGTGATTTCCATATTAAAGTAATCTTTCAGAAAAAGGCTATAGAAAAGTATTGTTTTATGCCTCAGCATTATAACGTTATGTGCACGTGAGTGAATATTTCATGGAAATTAAGCAAAAGCTCTTTTATGATAACACTCTACTTAACAAGAAAGGTTATGGGTGACCTAGATCTGTCAGCCAAATGATTATAATTCAAAGGATTTCCAGCTATGAATAGTGAAATATCATCCAGGTAATTAGGTTACGATGAAGGGGGAGTATGAAAGCTGACGAATAAAAAGGTACAGTGCTCATCACGTGAACTACATTAGTTTTCTTGATAAATCGGACTTCAAAGAGAGAATATCGAGGTAGACTTGAGAGAATAAATTGAAAGCGCCTATCAGCGGATCTGTTCATGCTTTAACATGTAGGTCAGAGAATAAGTTCTTTGTCAATTACTAGAACTTGTCATGATTGTCATGATTGTCATGATCTTGATTATGATACTTCAAAGTGTACATCTACTTGTGAAACAATATGATAGTGCGTTCCTAACCCAATTTTGGTCGTATAATCATCAAAAGAGAGGAAAATGTTTTAATGGATATTTGTTTGATACAAAATACTATTTGCATAGATATGATTGACAAAATAGGAAAAGATATTAAATTACTAATTTCTTCGTTGTCCATAAGTGATTTGTAAAATACTTTCTATATCGATCCATAGCAAAAAAAATAAAAGTTAGAGTTATGGCCAAAAATTGCAGAATTGCCTTTCATATAATATAATACACAGTAGTTATATTTATTTGGATGGTATATACTTTTTAGCAAAAATTATATACCACTCCATGCTACACACGTCTTAATAATGGATTCATACAGCTACCTGAGCAAGTACAGAATGTACTATAAAGCCTGGAGTCTTTGCTCGCAGGTCATTTGCCAAAAGGGTCTATACACAAATCAGTCTGGGACCTATTCATCCCATTGGCACTTGGTCAGCATCCATGCTTTGATAGTATAGTACAGACGAGAAGTATACAGTATGCCTATCTCAGTCCTATGAGCACGCACACTAATAACAGTACTTGTATGACGTCAGAAACACAGTCAAAGCTTTGTACCTTCGCCTATTGCATGGAGAGAACTGTACACAAGTTTTCTGATAAAAAAAACAGTTATTGCTATCTTTTGGCAAAACCATCTCACGATCATATAAAGTGTATTGCAGCCACAGTCTTGTTGGGGGGGGGGGGGGGGGTATGGCGCATGCATGACAGAACGATGTAGCTACTACTTTTTATTTTGATATTAATTACAATAAAACACAATAATGTTTCTGATAGAGTACTAAGACCGTTTTAGCCTCTTGTTTTTGTCCATTGGCTTTCTGTTTTGGGGTTCAATATGGCTTCAACTGATACACGTTAGAAAGACTCCGTAACCGTGTGTACTGAGTTCACCTAATTGGCAAGGCTGAGCGACCTTCTATACCACCTACCTAACTCACTAATGGCAGATCTGCCAGCAGTTTCCTTCATTAGAGAATAATTAAGTGACATGCCCTGCGTGGCTGAATTAGCCATTTGCCTTTCCACATTCTTGCGGACACAAGCCAGCTGGGCAAATATAAACAACATGTCTTTGACAGGAGTGGTTCTAAGGAACCTTCTGCACACAGCTGCTGTTTTCACTTTAGTCCTAAAAAACGATATTTGCCATGGAAACATTAAGTATATGGAATTCTGTATCTTATGTGCCACCATATAGAATAATGGTTTTTCCCAAGGTGTTCAGACAAACTTTAGGAATAGCGTTTAAAAAAGAGGTATCATGATATAATAAGCATATTTTAGAGTAACAATTCTTTTTACGTTTTGGTGTTCATTAAGATAAATAAATGTATAGGCAATGTCTGTCCAACATTGCTTGTTGCAAGATATCATCTAGTAGAATTCTAGAATGAACACAGCAGCATTGATTTCAACATTGATACAGTCTAACTGTAAAGCCCCGGGTGTAGAACACGCTAACAACAGGCCAACGCCTGTAAGGCCAATGACCCCCAGGAGAACACAACAATCAGCAGGCGTGTCCCGGAATTAGCTGAGGTACCTCACAATGTCATCCGTCAAAGGTTTCTGCCAGAACGCGTTATGGCATAAGGGCAAAACAAGTATGAAGCCACCAAATGGCGATTTATTATTCACCACAACTGTGGGGACAATTTGATCAAGTGCGGGTCGGGCATAATCAGCAGTGAATACGATTTGGCAATGCCATGGTATTGCATTGAGGTGTAGGCTGGTTTGAAACGTTGTAGCGACCCGGAGGCGGCGCCACAAGTTGACAAAGTACCTGTGACAGGGGGCCAGTGTATGATACTCGTGGTGTTACATATTATATGTCCGGATACAATGAGAGTGTCTGCAAGGTCCACCACTCGCCATTCATAATACATAACCCCAGCCGATAGCGCCGCCATCCCGTCTCTACTGCCGCCCCCTTACCGTCTATACAACGGAATAGTCGCTAATCTTTACCTTTTTCCTTTCGACTGTCCCTCTTTAACATAACCATTGTTAAAGGCTTGAGAAAATAAAGGTTTGATTCATTTGGACAGTTCAAGATTATTCCAATCGTGCTCATCTATACTACAGGACTTGATCTGACCTGGCCAAGGCCCAACGCAATGGTAATGTTATACGAAGTACAGTACTAAAAACGTTCTGTGACTTTTTTGAAATTCATTATTGAATTAGGGCTGCAATGATCCTATTTGTATGATAATTATTATAAATCAATTTAGAGTAGTTGTAACAAATACACTAAAACAAGTATTGAATTGGTCCCATATGACTGAATGGCAAAGGCGAAGTAGTACACAAAATGGGTGTTTGGAACCCATACCATCCACACGCCTACCATGCAGAAAAAGCGCATTAAAAGAGCTATCCAATAGAAAATACGGGCCAACCCGGGACAAATTGGGGTCGCGCCCAGTTACCGTTGGGCCGGGTAGGGTCACAAATGTCACCGGCCGGTGTGATTACCATTTTCACATAGTCCTACTGTCAATATGAGAATCAGGAGGCTGCATATGCGATCTAGGGTGGGTGGTTATTTTTAGGCCTGCTCAGGGTGTGGATAGAACAGATCAGGACTACTGTACACTGCCTATTAGTGACTGCTGGACGCGCCTATGTGTGGTAATGAGGGAGAGTGAAGGGGAAAAACCAACATGCTCAGGTTTCTCTGTTGAAAATATCATACAATAAGCTATATGTTCATGTAAGTCTCATCTAGTTAATCTAAATTACACATCTGCTGTTTGTTGAAGACAATGCTATATACATGGATAAACATGCACCTTATATCATCTTTCAAGTGTAAAACTAGAACTGGAAGAACACTGGCAAGAGACCTTAGGTGGACAATGCAAATTCTCTGCTTCCCCACTACGTATACGTTCTACGCTGATAGCTTGCTCTTCTCTGTGAACAAGAATTGAAAAATACAAAAATAAACTGCAACCTACAGCTGATGCCTATTGCAAGAAATGATATGTATACATAGGCCTAGTAACGTAGACATGTAGACGTTTGATGATTAGAATATCATTGGTTTAAAACATCTTTGATAAGAACTTGTTGACCAGCTTTTCATTAACTTTTCCATTATCTTTGATATGAATTTGTTCATCAGTAATTCATTAGCCTAATAAGCATCGTTCACTTCTATCCCTTAACAAGTTGTAAGTCGGCATCCTCCTCAGTCGGGACCCTCACAATAGACATTGACAGTTGGCCCCAGCACCTATATCAAGCCACGCTGCCTCCATTTGGGCGGCCAGATAGCATTATATGGCGGGCGGCGAGGGTGTCCCAGCCACAAATGGAGGACAAGGCCGGCGGAAGCCCCGCCAATAGAGTATGGCTACCCGGGCTATATCTGGTGGATAATACATGCCCGGCCGTGCTCTATCTAGTATATAATGCATGGCGAGGGGCCTTAACAGAAGCAGTGATAAATGTATGTATCGAAGAAACCGCTGCCGGCACTCTGATAAGGAAGAGGGGTTGCGAGGGCGAAAGGAATGTTTTAGCCAGGCCCCAGTGTTAGATTATAAATACCTATATTTGTTTGGTGGCCTGGAAGGGGAGAGGCTGGGCTAGGGTCGCGATCCAGGCCGCGAGGGAGGTTAGGCCCTGTAGGATTTCTCCAGTACCCATTGTCAATTGGAACCAATCCTCCCAGTAGCAATCTGTGGGCGCGACTGGAAAACCTCAATGATTGTGTCATCGGAGGGCAACCGTGTCGCCATCATTTTATCCCGATCCATATTACACTGACAACCACATTCGATACCACAGACTAATCAATAGATAAGGGGCTCATGAGGCGCTAAAAGTTAGAAAAAGATAATCAAAGGCAAAAAACAAAGGTCTTTGTTTTATTCTGACTGTGGTTTTATATTGGGGATTGACTTCTATAGCGTTTCCTAACGCCCTCTATAGGCCTCGTGCAATCATGGGGTTAGCGAGGATTAGGCCGCCGCCGACGGATGTATAGATCTGTGGGCTTTTTTCTTGTGGTCGGATTTCGTCAGGAAGTTCATTATTCACCGAATATTGGTATAGGATTGGCTGACACTGGGCTGGGTATGCCCTAGAATAGGGCGCGTGGATTGGTAGTTGTCGATAGTTGTGAGCAGTTTGTATACGTTTCCCTCTCTAGTATCACCTCTATGGCCACCTAGTTAGAATTATTGTACATCGTAAAAGCGATCCACCTTAAACTATTGCATTTCTTAAGGCCGCCCAGAATGAACCAAAGTCAACTTGAATAGACAGTTTAAATTGGAAATATTGACCTATGGAAATATAAATGTATCTCCAAGCTGCTTGGGGTGAATAACAACATTCTAGTTCAAACGGTAAAAAGAGAGCCTTTCCCTTTGCCATTAGTAGTGTAGCAGATAATGACAAGTCTTTGCACTGAACAGCTGTTGAACTTGTGATAAATATCTAAATATCAGCCTATCTTTACCAGTTTAAATTGCCGTATGTATTGATAGTGGCTAATCTGCACGTTCCGAGAAATTTTAGTGGAACCAATCTTTTATATACTGCGATAACATCAATGCTGGCTTACAGACAGCCAAAGGTCTGCTTATATGTGGGCCTAGTTGTAAGATGTACTGCTTGCTGAATAAAATGAAATTGGTTTTGTTGTACCTCTCCGAATGGAAATTCAATCCTTTCCTCTCATCCCGTTCTCATCCCGTTCCAATGAAAAGCTAGACGTTGATACAAAAACAACTTTGAAGATAATCCAGAAAGGAGCTTGAGGCCTTGTGAAGAATAACGTCTTCGGGACAATGAATGGGCCGGACAGAGTCAAACAATACTGAGTTTAACTCTTCCAGACAGTCTATAAGCCAAAGGCTTTTAACGATTGTTAAATGCCTTTTTATCTTGTTTGATTCTTATCTCTCAAAGGGACTTTGAGTTGACACAAAACGGCGAATGAGTCACGATTTATATTTACTAATTGACCTATATTCTTCTGTATCGCTACTTAGAATGTTTCCATGAAAAAGGACATGGCAAGAGTTAGCTTTACCGAATTATATTGGACCTGACACTTGAGCCTCAGTCGTGATGGCTGACAGACATTGTAGGGACACTGGCCTTTGGAGATAAAAGACTCTAATATTGATAAAAGTGATTTTCGGTTTCCTCCCCCAGTCTCTGACTAGTCCACTTTCACAGGATTTCTCATATGTATTCCTCTGTGGGGGAAATAGCCCTTTGTGAGAGAAAAATCATTAGGATTCACAATTCGGAAGGGATCTTTATTTTAAGCTTCATGCCTCGCTTCCATGCCAGACTTTGAAGTCTCAAGGCACACAATTCTACCCTCCATTGCACTATTTCCATCATTCACCTGATATCTTTCTGCTTCTGAAATAATTTCAAATGGTTGAAACTCAGCTTGGGTGACAGAGGACAAGGCTTTTACGCTAATGGCGGCTCTTAATCGATAAGCTCATAAATTCAATCGTGCGAAATTGATAAAATGGATTTTGAAGCGATGATGTCCATGCAGGCATGAGTGGAGTCTCCAGCAATACTCAATAAGCTTAAGCAACTCTTGAAACTAATTATGGTTTACAGTGACCGTATTACTTGGCACATTCTATATCAAAATTTGTTTGCATATTAAACTGAAAATATGATCGTCCAAAGCAGTTGATATACACGACGCTGGGGGAAAAATGTACTGTATCACATTATCTTTCATATTTACCACTTGCCAGTATATACGATTCCTCTATGTAGACATGTTTGGAGAAATAAGGGTCTAGCATAAACTGATCTGCATTCGTAGTATAAATACAAAATGAAAGAATAATTTCAAATTAACATATAACAATACTAAACTTCTGACCTTAGCGGGCATTTACCAAACCTTGCAGCACTAGCTATTCAGTAGACGAATTCACGTGCGCAAAACCCTCACACATTAGGCCTACAGTTCGTGCCGTGTCGCCTTTTTAATGTGAGTAGTACATGGCATTAAGGGTTTTAGTCAGGATCAACACGGGAGAGATCATCGTCGACGGATTAGGTGCGGGCGTGATGTGGCGGGGAAGGGGCCCTGTGGCTATACTGTGTCCGGGTGAAGTAAGGCCCTAAGGAGACGCCATCCAGGCTTGTAACTCACTTCAAAGGGGCGGTCTGGCCCAACCCGACACCTCCCGGCCCCGCCCCGTGCCCCCCGGCCCCCGCAGTGGTCGGGCTGGAGTGGCCAATGTCGTGGGAGGGTGTCGGGGGTGGGATAGACCGGGCCTGAATCAGATAATGACCAGCCTTGGTATTCTCACGGCTAGCCTGTGCATGTGTCAAACCCACCCAACCCAACTCCCATGGTTTCACTTTTTTCTATGTCAGGTGCATGTGTACGTTCTGCCAGAAGAAGGGAAGACATTCCCTACCAAGCGCCCAGTTAGGTTTATAACAAAAACAGGCGGTGGGTAAACGTGCTGGTGCCAGAATGCAAGTCGAGCTGTTGCAGGGGTCTGGGATGAGGTCACGTGACGCTCGTGTATCCGTCACGTGACGTAGAGCAGCCAATCGTAGAGCAGGACTGGCGCGTGTAGGGCCAAGCGGGCGTAGGGGCGTATAGACAGGGACATTAGAGGGTAGATGGGACAGAGATGGTGTGGTGAGAAAGGGTTGGGGACAGACCCGCTATGGTGGGAACCAGGCAGGGACTAGGGAAGCTGTCCCCGCGTTTGGGAACGTGTAGGGGAAGCCATTTAAAACAGGTTGTTTGAATAGGCATCAGATTGCAAAAGGAAAGAAATTAAAAGTAAAAGTAAGTAGGCGAATAGGATAGAACATCGTGAATCAGCGGTATAATAAGAATTAGGGTCTAAATAGGATAGAAATATGAAAGGTGTCATCTCTTGTTGAGAATGCAACAATGTTTTTTAATAAATAGTTGAGGAAAACCACTGAGGGAAACTACTTATATGAATAAACATAAAAAAAGGATTAAGGTGCTATACAGAGGAATAGCAGTGTGCTGTAGGAAACTGATATAACTGTTAAAGAACAGGCAGATTAACTGGGGTTAATAAAAAGAGGCACAGTGGGAGGTAGAAGGGTGGAAGAGGAGGTGATAGAGAGGTCACTTCCATACATGCCTCACTTCACTCCACATCTCCATCGGAAGACCCGATCTCCGAGTGCGCATGTCCCGGGCACGGGGCCACCAAACTGGCCACCAAGGGGTTGAAGAGGGGTTAGGTTTATCAGAGAAGGGAGACGCCCAAAAGGCTGTCAGGGGACCTCAGAACTACTCCGTAGATCCTTTCTGCTCGGCGGACCTTTCTCCTTCATACACAGGATTCATCACTCTGCTCCAGTGAACACTGGGGCATTGGTGGACCGTTTCAAAGTGGCCAGTTCGGCCTGTGTCTTTTGTGAGTGGGATTCCCAAAACAAAAATACGATATCTACAGGCACGGAGGGTTTCAGGAGATTGAGTTGTTCCTCCATGGAGATGAATTTATTAGATGGTTTCTTGGTTATTGAATGTTACTGCATTGCAAGGACATGACGTTCTTTCAATATCAAGCTTCAGAGTAACGCCAAGAATGCATTATCTAAAGTAATATCATACACAGTACTTATTGAGTGTTAAGGATTCTATTCGTTGATGTTCGTTGACAAATGTGTACTTCTTATCTAGGCATTGGCAACACAAACATTACTGTGGCTTCAACAATGGCTATAATTTCTATAGAGTAGAGAATTGAAACTATGAAATCGGCTGCTTAATTCACAGGCATGACATTTTTTAAATCAATGTCTAATTAAATTTTGTCTTTAACTACCATTGTTTCAAATGTGAATAGTTATGACTAGCAATGTTGTCTTGCTTTTGATACAAAGATTTTCAGAATAAAATCCTTTCATAACTGATCAAAAAGCGTTATTGAAATGAGAGACTTATGCCGTCTGAGTGTATCAGAAGGCATTGAATCAGTCAATCGGTCCTTATTGGGTTTCATTGCAACGTGCTCGGATTCAGAAGTACGTTTTTAATCCTACAAATATTGGTCCCTTGAAGATTGTCTGGGCGTAAAATCATATGATTGCTCTGAGACTGCACTTCGCGATGAAATTTCAACAAGGGAGCATTTTCACCCTGTCTTTTTACCCTTTGCTTTCCTTTTTATGAAAAAAGACTGTTGGAAAAATGGTAGATGCAAAGGGTTGTGTGGATGGGAAGTGAGAAGGTTATAACCCCTCTCTGTTCGGGATTTCTATTTTTAATTCGTGTGCTTTTTGATGGTGCCCAGCGGCCATGGGATGGGAGATCTTTGATTTGGGGAGCTTCAAGTTCTCCTAAAATAAAAGTTGGGTCGTCACCCTCTTAACTGTGGGCACCCGGCGCCCCTGGACTTCACACACTCCATTACAAAGTGCGTCTCAAAACAGCCAAAGTAAATAATATTCCGCTTAACTCAACCTCAATTAAATACCACCTTCTTTTGGGTTTCTATGCCCAAATAAAACCCACATAAGTTTTGCCTTTCAAATACTAAAACAGAAATGGGTAGCTGAATTGGATGATTTTAAAAATCAATGTTGCACCTGTCACATTTACAATAAAAATTGTAATGAGAACTGCCCACTTTCTATGTGGGTGACATGTTCGTTTTTGCAACGTTTTAGAGTTGGACTTTAATTAAGATAGACCTGCCGTCTGCCATTTGGTGAGGAGACCCATAGGCATCGTTGAGTAGGCAGGCCCGGTTATGTCCAGGTGTGATCGTCTCAGGTGTTCGTGCCTGGAGTAGCCTCCCTGCCCGCCCCGTCCGCACACTCTCGACGGGAACAGAGCAAACCAGGATATTTTCGCAGAATAAAATTGGGAAAACAAATTCATTATCTTCCATGAAAAAAGCCAGACTCAAATACCATCTTCTTAAATAGAATCCACAGCTCAGTTTGGTGATGGTCAACCGTTTTTCGGCAGGCTCTTCAATTTTTTGTCCCTACAAAAAAAAAAAGCAGTATTCCTTAAAACGTGAAATTTACCATATTTATTCCTCTCAGAAGTGACTCAGCCCACTCACAGCGGTGCTTAGGCTGGCAGTCCAGGCTCTGCCAAATGATCAATTTTTAGAGACATGTGTCGGGGTAGATGTGACAGAAGAGCCCAAATCGTTCTGCCCAAAAATATTTTCTGCTGATGAGAAATTGGACATGTCCAAGAGGGGATCGGTGAGCATGGGCAATGAGGTAGGGAAGGAGGAAAGTTTGGGGAAGAGTGGGGGGGGGGGGGGTAGGAAGGAGGGGGGAAGGGGTGGTTCAAGCGATGGGCGTTGAGTATTTCCTGGAAATCGGCTTCAGACAAGGGAAGCTTCCCCTTTAAGTTGACATGAAACATCTGCCTGGCGCTGCGCTCAAACACACAGAGACAGAGACCGAGGGTTATTTAATAAATGATCTGCAATTTCCTGAGAGATGGGTACGCGTGTGAAGGGCAGATGAAAAGATTTCCGGGATTCATGTTGAATATGGCTGAGAAATTCATCCTATTAAATCACCCCGATCCTGCGACAAAATAACCTAGAACATGACTACTGAAAGTCTGATCTTATTCAGAGGTACATATATATGTACACGTTCTTTGAATAGGTCAACCATTCTTGTCCCACTTAAAAAAAATTCATAAATAATTATAGGAAATAACCATGCATGCATCTAATCTAGGTAACAGTTGCACATGCTACTCAAAAACGGCCAATTGAAAGATGATTTAAGAGATGAACGGTTTTTCAACTGCGGTCCATGATTGGCCAACTGTATCATTCTTTCTCGTTGACATAGACAGATCAGTTTCTATTCTGCTGCATGAGGGATTCGGCGAGATATTCTAAGGTTATAATTTCGAAAGTCCCGATCCTATCCATACGCCGACTCTCCAACTTTTACTAGGCACCGTAACCCTTTAAGCTGGAGGAAATTAGTTCTCAGGAGGCAAACGGCCGGTTTTTATAGGCTTCATCAATCCTTCTCGTTGTCCTGCTTTCTATTTCGATCGAAACCTATTCCCTTGTCCTATTTACTTGCTTTCTAAAGAAGCCTGTTTTGTTTCTGAAAGATGTTTGTCCAAACCTTATCTGGCAGTTCAACGTTTAACTTTTTTCTGTGCAAAGATAACCATCCTTTGCTTATGTATCTTAAGAGCGTATCCAATGCAAATATTATTGCTCAGTGTTCCTGCAGCAAGAATACGGTGCTCCTTTGACTGACAAACAAAACCTTGTTGTTATTCAATACAAGAAGGTAATTTTCAATGAAATAACATTGTTAACCTTAGGTTGAAAGATCTCGATACAAATCTGTCCTCACCCTGCTGTTGTTTGCCTCATAGTTCCTATTACATGTTAAGGATAATATGACTATGTTCGAGTAGTGTGCTCCTTCACAAGGCAAAACGCATGTATCATTACAGGTCCAACTACTACCCAATCACCCCACTTAGACCATATAAGGTGTATGGAGAAAATGTTGAAGGTATTCAAACAGAGATGGTTACCTGGTATGCAGACGTGCCTTATATATATAATATCATATATATATATATAATATATATAAGGCACGGTCAGCTTTATCTAACCTGCATTGCAAAGATTGCCTCTATGAACGTCTCCAACTCTTATTTGAGATTGGTAATAAATATAATAAAGAAATAAAGCGACCATGAGTAACCTTAATAATTTTTATTAACTGAGTCTATGTTATACAAGAAGTCAAACTACTATAAAAATTTCCATTAAAAACAGGGCCCAATCAAAAAGCAGGATGCACAAAATTGAGACGTAATCTTATTATCAGTCCTCGAAGGTGGGAAGAAACGTGCGAGCGCGTAATACTACAGGATCCTAGAAGATTGCCCACTTCGAAAGGGAATCGTGTCCAGGGCATTTCTTTTCATGGCGCAACATGACCCTGCTTTGAAAGCCTTCTAATTGTCGAGAAGGTACAGACAAAGCTCACCTTACTGGCATGGTCAGCAGGTATCATGAGCTTTGGGTCTTATGCGAGTCTCATTTGTTTGTACACAGTCAATTCAAAAGGACATTGGCTTCAGATTTGTGAAATGATATCCTCAAGACTACAAGGTTAAGCTTGTTTAATTGTAAATTTACGTAACAGTGCAAATCAGTGATAAGAACTTCTTTAAAGTTTGTATACCTGTGTACGATTCGAGAATGGGATAAGAGATTTTCGCCTTTGATCAACGCTAGTGCAAAAAATGTAAGACCCGTTAAGTGGTGGTAAATTAGTTAGGCGAGCTGGGAATGCTCTGAGTGCTCTCTATAAATGTCTATTAGATTTCTGACTCAACAGCCTCTACAGTATGATGAATAGGAAGGTTAAAAAGCTGCAGCCATTCCCGTTTCCTTTTTTCAAAGTGTTTTTAATTCCAATATCTCCCTTTATTGCTTAAACAATCTTGATAATATGCATGGTGCCCATCGTCGATGTTTCACTAGCATCCTATTAAACTAAATTGTGGCATTTTTTATTGACACGTTTATGCCATTAACAGCTTTTGCCTTCTAATGAAGTAGCACGAAGTGGTAGAAAATCTGTGCTGATCCTTCTGGTGTTGGGCAGCAGGGCACTGTCGGCATGCCTCCAAAGCATACATCATGCAACCTCATGTTTTCCGTTATTCATTAGTAAGCGCGTTTACTTTCAAATTTGCACATCCAAACCAACTGACAGCTTCCCAGGGTCTGTAGGAGAAACGGGAGTGGACCTGGCAAAATGAGAACCTAAAGTTAATAATAACTGTTTTGTTGGTTTAGTTTTTCTCGCTATTCGTTTTCAATCTACGGTTGCTGTAGCTCTCTAATTTGATAGTTGACACTGTCGAAACACGGTTAGTTTTCTAATAGCAGTAAGCATACATATTGGTCTTTCCTTTAAAATGATGGGAAATGAGAGTATCAATACACCAATAATATTACAATTTGCTCTGTTGATCCAGACATCGACTAGCATCTATAACAATAAAAATCTGATACTCAGAAGACGAGTAGAAACTGAGATGTTAACCAGACTCTTGCTATAAATCAATCAATAATTTCCTTTAGCTGCATTATTTTATAATGAAGATCTATCTCAAAATACCTGCTTCTGTTTTAAAACAACATGTACTACAATTCTATCTCTGTTTCTACAAGGTTTTGAACTGGAGTCCATTTTGTTCATAGCGTGCCCGTGCCAACCACCCCAGTGACATTTTAATTCAGCCCTACACCTGTTTTTGACATGTGTTTTTTGTCCACTTTTTGACCGGACTACTCAAAGTTGGAAAAGCCAGAGGATCTGTTACACCACTTGTTCAGCTAGCATAATCCCTCTCTGAGAGGTCCTCACTATGAAAATGCTCACCGAATATGGATATTTGATATTACTGATCAATGATAAAAAACATATGTTGAATCAATAATATGTTTCGCCAAAGCAAATTCATTATTCCGCTTTTTTTCTTGTGTGTTATTGAATTTGTTATTTGTCGGTAAATGGCATTTTGTTGAATTGCAATTGAGCCTCCATCTCATTTTACACTTACTTGAAAAAGCATACTCAATTTACATAATTATTTTTCATAGTACCAGACATCAAACATCTGCATATTTACAGTTATCATTATACAAAGGCGGGCCTTTACCAGTTTACTTCTATTCAATATATCCCTGAATAATTATTTGCGGATCGATGGTTTAGGCAATGGGGCTGGGAAGCTAGCAGGAAATTACATTAGTGACGGAATATTTAATGGGTCTCAGGGACAGCCCCCTTGTTTGTTTCCGACCGTGGTCAAGCCTGTTGACTCCGCAAACGCCCCACCATTGATCGTGGGCATGGAAAAATCAATTGTTTTGTAATCTGAGAGTAATTTATGGTCTTCGCTGACCAGTACTGGTCAGAGGTCCACTTAGAGGTGGCGTTACGGTCCGCTTCACACCACTGACCCTTTGTTTAGTGGGTAGCTGGTAACATAATTGTCGGAAATAAAACTGTTTCCTTTTTTTGTAATCTGGTTGTAAAATGGTTTTATGGGCTGTATTATATGAACATTCATCATTTCACGGTTAGAATCTGTAGTGAACTATGGGTTTAGAATATCCGTTATCTTATCATTCTTTTAGATTTATTCAGGAGAGACCATACTTTTGAATATCAAGATATTCATTTGATACGTTTAGAATTTACACATTATGATAGGAATCAAATGAATGTAAATATAAAAGCCTAATGATAGATAGAAATGCCCCTTTGAAATCAACGAGTCACATGCCTATAATACCAGTAATTGTTCTATATAAACCTTGGGCAGATATATTGATATCTTGAATATACTTCACTCCAACCGGATTAAACGAGAAAAATATAAATTTCACAAGTAACCAAGTGTGGTTGGCGGACCTCTAATACTTGATACCACCATGTGCGTGCTTACACCACTTCAACTGCGCAGAATCACGCGCATGCTCATGACACCAAACCGGCCGCGGCGCATGCTCACCCCCTCTGAGCCTGTAAGCATGCGCAGAGGCCGGTTCCTGTGAAGGTCCTTTATGCCTGGCTGTACAAATACACTGCAGCTGCCCGGGCCGGTAAAGGAAGACGGAGGCGGCCCGGGGAATAGAGGAGGGCTGTCCCTTGTCCGGCGGGATCATATTGGCAACCTGATCCGGATCCCAGGTTCCTGCAGGGATCACAGGCTCCACTAGGATCCAGATCAAACACCTTAGCATAATGGGATTACCCGGCAGGTGCGCGCCGCCTCATGAGGGGTGAGGGGTGGGAGGGGAGGAAGGGGGGACTGTGGTGAGTTTATTGAAAGTCTGGGAAGGGATCACGAGGAGGACATGGTGGAGAGTATATATAGACATTATAGTGGAAAAGGATGGAAATGCATTGGGTATAATTAATAGGACGTCGTAGAAATGAGTAGTATATGTAAACAGTGATGGCTCCAAAAGTAGAGAAGGAACAGGAAGACATAGAAAGGAGAGCAATTCATAGGGTTTCGCGAAACATTTGATGAAGGTTTGTTCAATGGCAGGTTAACCCAATGTGCGAACAGCAGAAAGCTGCAGATGATAAATAGGCACAGATAACATGAATTGCATAAATGAACATATTTGACTTATTGAACTACAACGGAGAAAATTTGATATTATTAGATGATTTTCTCTAACAATTATGCCCAAACCAAACACCATGACTAGACAAAAGACGTAATGGGTAAAAGTCCCATTGGTTCGTCTATAATCCGAATCACAACCGAATGGATACAATTGCAACCTACTAATTGCACATGTATTCCATATTTTCATATATGTATCTATATCGTACACGTCTTCATTTAACAGCAGTTTCAATTTATATACATAAAGACACCAGCCATTTTACCACCAATTCCAAAAATCGGCAGTGGGAATATTGGTCAATCATGAACATGTTATATACCATGAGAAAGGAGTTTTCATTATCTTTCAGGTGGTATGTAGTAGTCTTTTTTCATATTACTAATTAAACGTTATGAATTACCAGTTAACCGGCTGTCAAAATCGACTCAAGTCAGTATCATGTAAGCCTGACATCTTCTGGTAGATCAGCAATCTCTGTTTAAGGGTTGTGTGACGAGAGGAAGCAATAACAAAATGGCCATAAGGAAATCGATCCCCTCAAAATAGCATGAATCATGTCATCAAAAGGTCAGTCCCCCTCACTATCTACTCAGACAAAACTAAGGCGGCTTGTCATATAAAACGTCATCGAGAATTAATTTATATAATGCTCCCTGTATAGACCACATAATCAAACCCACTGACAGTGCGGCTGCCAGGGACAAAAGCCCCTTACTTTGTCTGTCTATAAAACCATGTCTTCCCTACAATGGGGTCAATGCCCTGGAGGATGGCCAATAACCAAACCCACATGGAGTAGGAGGGGAGGGATCCTATTCCGGGAATCCCAGAATGTCGGATGCTGCCCTCTCCTCCTGATTGATCCACTGGTAGGAAGGGAACAATGGCCGGGATGGCAGAGTGGGTAATTGCGCCAAGATCGAGATTACCGTGCTATTACCGACAGGGGAAATGGAACCCGAAATGTGACCTTCTCTGGCAGGGCTGGGCCGATCTATCATAACAGCCCACAGCATAGCTTCTCACTCCCACGGCCTATTTTCATTATATAGATTAACTCGCCGGAGGTGCCCTCCAGGCCCTGATTGTCCCTTCCTTGTTACTCACGTTTGCCGGCCATACTTTATCGGAACATGCCAGGCGCCATCGATTCACCACTCCCCTACCCTACTTGCAAATCGGATCCAACGGCTAAAATATGACTCGGAAATTGGTCCCTGGTTGGCCAGAAAATGATTGTGGTTCGCGCCTAGAAAACAGGCTTAGCTCGCCAAGAAACGCTGCCCCCCTGTGGACACTCCCTTAAAGGTGACTGGAGATGGGATTTCCTCCTGTGGAGCTCCTAAGTCTACTCCTGACTTAATCCCATTAGCCCTGTCCGTGCAATAATTAATCTTTACTTTGGGTGGTGTGTATCCACTTTGATCTATGTAGCCTACAAACAGCCTGGCAGCACCTGATGGCTGTGGGCTTGTAGCCCTACGGCCGGCCTTATACCCGTATTATCGCTCGCCCTACAGCTCCCACCTGATCCCCTTAACCCTTAACACGCCAAACCAAATTACCGCCCCTTCAATCTACCTCTCACCATCATTACAATAATTCTCCATAGATTTACTCATTAATCACTCCATAAGTGATCAAGATTCTCCTTCGAAAGTATCCCGAACGAGCTAGAGCTTCACTCGTGCATCGCATGTTTATAAAGTCAGCCGTGTTCTAAATTGAGACGCTCTCCTTAAGGGGTACAAGGGGTTGATGCGGGGTTAATGTGGGCGCCTATTTAATGAGATTATGAGCTGCTCTCTATATCTGAGAAGCCGCACGGCGAGCAGCTCCTGGGCCGGCCCACAGATGGCCGTGTCTGATCAGGACCCACCCCTCAACCCATCCATCTCCACACAGGCCCTGCGTATGGCCGCCTCTAAACCAGGAGGCGTCAGGCAGGCTCTGAGGTTTATAGGAAAACAAGAGCCAAGGTGTCATCTGGTATTTTACTGACTTTATCTTTAAAAGATGGCCTTAGTTTTTTATGGTAAACGTACATCACGTTTTATTATTCGCGAACTACCTTAAGAAAGATTGTGATTAGATTTGGCAAATAATCACTATTGCATAGTACAAATACTACAGCGACAACTTTGAAGGTCCCTTTTGTGTAAAAAGAGGATGGTGATAGTCCATAGTTCATACGATTTGATGCACGTAAAAATATAATGACATAGCAAATAACCAATACCAGAAGTAAAAATGATATCTTTATTTTATGTTTCTCATTTGTCTGGTAGATTATTTTCTCCATTACATTTTGTCTCCGAAGTTATAAACTTTTCCATCAGTAGTCAAGCTGGTTTACTAGCAACCAAGAGGGGTTAGATTCGGGGTCTCTGCCTGTCAGCCATCGACAGGGGTATTTTTAGCCAGACGCTGCTTTCAAGGCTCCTACAATTTGGGATGAAAGGGGGATTCAATTCAAATTAGTATCTGCTATTTCAGTGCAAGTTGGGTTCAAGATCTTTTTCTCCCTTTACATTACCCGAGACGTCCCCAGACTGAGCCTCTGCCATTCTCTATCAGTCCTCGCCAGATAATTTCCCTCTATATTAGATCAGTTTCTATGTCTATATCACAATAATGGGCCTACTCTACACTGTGAACACTCCGTCCAGGTTGATGAAAAATGGAGTAATCGAGTCAGTGATTATCGAGTATTGTTCGCGCTTAGTCCTACATAGTGACACCCTCCTCTATGAGCATCAGAAAGATGATCATCAAATATGCAAGTATGTTCCCAGAGGCGATGTCCACTGCCGTTCCCTCGGGGTTTCTTTTCACTTTCATTACAATCATTGTGAAGCCTTGGGACTGTGAGCCGGCCGACGCAACAGTGCCGGTAAATATTAATGATAGAGCGTAGCCGTGACAATGGGTTAATTTAACGCCCTTGAATAGATAGCATTGATTCCGGCGGGCTGGCGATTGGTGAGCTGCTCAGAGCGATAGACAACGACTCACCACAATTCCTGAGCTGCCCGCACACACAGCCCGAGCTGCTCATACAATGGATTGTGCAATGCTTTGTGAGTTGCTCGGTGAGGGCAGAGGGGTAGCTCAGAGGCTTGGATTGCCGTCCTTTGTTTGAGCCCATTAGTCGGCCTTTCAGCCCACAGGGGTGGCAGCCCGAGACTTTTGATAATATTGTGAGTACTGATGTATGAGCCGTGGCCGGCTGAAGGTGTATGTGTGGGTGTATGTTGGGTGTGGGTGGGAGGGGCTAGAGGTCATAAGGGTCGGCCGACTTGGCCTAGAGCTATGTGTGTGGGCCTGTACCATGTACTGGTAGTACTATTTCAATAGGTAAATACATTTGGCAGTATGGACCAGTGCCTACACGTAAGCAAACACAATGTAATTCTCATAACATTCCATTAAATTTTTTTTAGATTATGATTATGGGAATATATAACGATAACAATCTCTGGCTTTATACTTATATTTTGGTTTTTGAGTTAGTGTATTTCACAACGTGCAAGAATTAATCATTCGCTAAATCTTTGGTCATATCGATGCTCGAATCTTATAATGCATTTAACAATTTGCTGTTTGCAAGTTTGAATCATAACTTGTTACATTGGACAATAATCAGAGAAAACTGTGAATGACTTTGCAGTATGAGCAATATCCTATGTACTTTGAGAACTGAAAGCACTGCAGAGGCTAATATTAGTCAATGTACTCAGACGCTTATACGAGCTATGAGTCTTGACTACTATTATATTGTATAATTCTATATGACTCGCTTTGTACATCATTTAACTATGCATCATCAATTGTTAATCGCTTGTCATCAATCTATACGGAAGATCAATTAATGTAATTTAATATAGTTCAATAAAAAATATATGCACCAACACAATGGGTGGGAAATGAAAAAGTGTACTGTACATGTTGTTAATTACTCCTCGAAAGCTTCCATTGATATGTGTCTGTCCAATACGCCCACCAGCAGGTAAAGAAAAGAAAAGTTATATATGCAGCTGCGAACGTCCAACATATCGTACTGACAGTAATTGTATTGCTCTTTAACTTTCAGATATAATAATGAAATCTCAGCCTCTCACTAATTTCAATCCTGTATTTCAAGTTGAATTAAGAAGTAATATTACACAAGGATTAAGTCTCCAAAGAAAGTTTGTAAAAACTCAGCCCACTTCTTTGGTGGCCGCTCTCCCTCATTAATCTACTTCCCCTTATTTATTGAGTCAGTGATTTTTGTATCTTGTGACTTTTTATTGGGGTCCATCAAGACGAATGACTCCCACCCTGAAACAGTTGGATGATGTAAACATAGCAGAGAGATGATTGTAATTAGCACTAATTAATGTGGTTCGAACTCGCATGGCTTGTTTGCTACAATGAAATATTAGGAGGAATCCCTCAGTCGTTCGGCGGGAGTGTGGGAAACTTCACTTTAAGTGGATTCTCATTAGTTTCATTAAGAAGAATCCCTTTTAGGATAATTAGATTCATCATAGATCATTTGTGATCACATGCTTAAAAAGGTACTAGATTGCGCTGTAATAATCCTTGAATGGTTTTTAGTGGTTGCGTAGTATTCTCATGTAAATGAGATGGGATGGGAAAGACGGGTCTCTTAGGTGTGATAACAAGAGACAAGGCCACCCTGACTAATCAATTTGCTGCCTCTTTATTCACTGAATAATGTTGGGAGACAAAGGAGTAATGTTAGTAAGCCGAACCGAAACCTATAGAGATTGTTGTTGTAAAATGACAAAGAAAACTACAGACTGTGCCGTTTTTACCCCTTAATGTGTGATACAAGTACTGCTCACGGGTGGATTAATGAGGATCCAGGGGTCCTGACACCCCCGTTTGTTCCCAGAGGCGATCTTATATATATAACCACTCATGTAACCTCTGGAAGATAATCTGTGACGCGTGAAAAAGTTAATAGAATTTCCAAAAAGATAATTGTTTTTGTGAGGTACACCCACCATGCACTACAAATAGAGGGACAAGTTCTGTGCTCATCTGTGGTTCAACGTTTTGGTATTTAGCTTGTATATATTTGAACCTTCCTTTTCCTCCCGAATTATGGATCTACTCCTGTCTGCTTATTCTTCTGAATTTGCCAATTTGATTTTCCTGTTTGTACTGTCAAAAGCTTTCTTTTGACAGTTAGTTTAGACAGTTATCTATGATTCATTGTAACTGTAGCTCAGAGAAGGTTGTCAGTTTTGAGACACGGTCATGAGTTTTTGAGCTACGGTCAAGAGAAATAGTTTTAACACATCTTGTTTGCAGTCTTCGAGCCCCAGAATGAGCCCCAGAGTGGCAGCAGACTAGACATTATTATTCATATAAAGTCATGAAGTCTTATCTCGTATAAACACCTGTGCTAAGTTATGATTATGGAGAAGTCCATGGGTAATGATTATTCAATGTGCATATTTGGATCAGTGAAAGCGCTATTCATCCACTATCCTCCCAGCCATAACCCCATCCTATACATTCCTATCCCTGCATTAACCTTCATAATTCGAACCAGTCAGCTCATTCATGCAGACGCCAATCCCAACTAGCTCCGCCTAATCAAAATTGTCATCCCGGTTGGGAATTACCCTAATATCGCTCAAATTACCATAAGCCAGTCTCCGGCCCGTCCCGTAAACTTCTATGGTAACCGACACCTGCTCAGTTAGAGACCATCCCCGCAGCGGCGCCCGCAGTCTTCGCGAGGCGTCGTTAAGTTGCTCAAAGGTAGTAAAATTTTCAGAGCCTCTGATGAGAGGAGGTGTACGTCGTTTGGTCTTGTCACGGGAGGCGATGACTTTTAGCCGGCTGGGGTTTCCTCCAGGGCGTGCTGGGCAGTGACAGAGAGACTCCCCCGGGGTGTCTGAGCGCCGCTCGCACGCCCATTCCACCCGCGGTTTGACAGGGGAGGCTTTTCCATGAACTGGGACTTTTGTCAGATTATTTTGGCAGTTGAAAGCACGAATCTAGAATCTGGTTTCTATCGTTGTCTCTGTTATTATTGATCTAGAGCTTTCAAAATATATGTTGGTAAGGTTTACATTCACTTAGTTGTTCATTATTATTTTGGGAGCAATTCACTTCTGGTATTTTGAAATTGAAACAGTTGTTGGGATAAGTGTGGCAGTTGTGTCTCATTATAATATCAAGAATGGCCAGTTATTTGGGCATTGTTTTTCAAGCACAACATTATCATTCTTTTGGTGCAGAAAAATGCTGAAGAAGTAAAAACACTTAGTCTATTCCCTTTGGTCTTCTGATCTCAATCAGAATAAAACCATGAAAAAGACTGAAAAAGAGCTCTGAAGGCTCTTGCAGGTACTGTTTTTCATTCCTAAATGTATGACAACTCGATTTGACTACGTCTGAGTAACAAACCTCCTCTTTAGATACGTGTTCCGCCATATAGAAGTTACATCATATAAAGCAGCATCCTTCATAAGGGTTGACCTGTAGGTGGATGTATGAATGGATAGATGGATCGGTGGAGGGGTGGACTGGCTAAGACCTTCTGTTGATCACATATAGCGCCACATTGAGAGGGAAGAGGTTGATAGCACGGGGGTAACTGTAATTAATGACTTGGGGGTTGGGGAACATTCCTCATGGAAATAGATGAGGACCTAAAGCCTGGTGTAAGGGCTGGAGAGGTGAAAAAGGTACTGTTGGGGGCGAGGCAGATTAGACTTACTACTCTATCAGTCTGTAATCTAAGGGCTAATCTCAGAAGGATATAGTTACTTGTATGATAGATTACTGCATACAATAAGCCATGAAAAAAGGTAATGCTTCTAGATATTGGAGGAATACAAGAGGGATTTACACGGGCGTAGTTTGATTACTGGTCGTGAGTTCTTTATATTGAATAAAAACACTTATGCCAGTATACCCATACTATTGAATGATTTTGTACACTGACATTGGTAATGGTGGAAAATAACGGTAGTTGCTCAGCACAAAAGTTTTAAATGGAGTAATCTATTTACAGATTTTCATAAGTGACATCCAACCCAAGGATGTGATGTCGAATAACGTTCTGATAACGCTCTAGAACATCACAGAGCGTTATTAGAACGCGCTGGAATGTTACCGTCACGTCTCTCCTTTGTTGGGAAGAAAGGACTCACAACATCTGTCTCAGTTTGTATGCCATAGGCCAAGACTTGCAGATTTCGATAATAGTATGAACCAATGTTAGTAAGTGTTAACTTGTGCATAGAGAGAGTATATTCAGCGATATACCAAGTATGCCATCTTCCTGAGACAGGTTCAAACTTATCTAATATTTAATCTAAATGAGTTGTACTTTATAGCATCGGCTGAAGGGGAGGGGTCAGATAGGGTGAAAACCCTACCCATCCCAGGATGATTAAATGCCTTTTTTTTAAATAGAAAAAGGTAAATGGTCCATCTATCAAAAAACAGTATATGGTCATCCGTCATACTGTAATGTTTATCAACGTTACCATCTGCATTACCAAAAATAGCATGGCATTAAGTCATTATCAATGCAATGTTAGTGCATTCATGTATGATGGGGTGTATCGTAGTTAACATGCTTTATAATTCTACATGGGTTGTCAGCTATTATATTGAACTACTATACTAGAGTTGAGTATTAAATGTGTTCAAAAGAAATTCAACTAATATCGGATAAAAGTAAACTCGCCGTTCTGAAGCCAATACTGCTAACACCACGCTCATATCGAAACTTGATAACATATTTTGCAACCTAACCAAATTTACTGCGTTATAATCCACTAAGTACAGCTTGTGATGGGAAGCAACTATATCATGCAACCTACATAGATACAATTATGCAGAATACATACGTAAAAGACTGCTTAAATGAAGGGTATGACTTATAGACAGACAATGCCATTCGGGTGTTTTTGGACCCTGGAGGGTCTGTGAAGCTGGTAAAGGGGTGACAGTTTATTAAAAGCCTAGTGCATTGTTGCATGTGGTGCTTATCATTATGAGACATGTAACTTAACACTTCTGAGGTGATGTCGTCTACTAGATGGAAAGGGTAGCTCAGACTGACCCTTACAGTATTGACAAATAGGCTGAAACATTATATATATATGTGACCAGCTCTGCAAATTCAGGGCCTATTAACTTACACTTTTATGGGCCTATCTTCAATATTTACACAGAAAATGACCAAAAATGTTAAAATAAGCCAAATTTTTACTAAAAATCAAATTTTGTGTAGTTTTATATGAAACTTTAAAATTTCCTAAAATTTTACATTTCGTTGCCATGGTAACCGGAATGTTTATCAAACGTCGAAACGTAGAATTACTTATATTATGAAGAATTTGGTTTCCATGGAAACCAGGTCATGTGACATTTATTCTAGAATTAATAAAACCTAAAAGTTCAACTTTCAAGCCACATTATGCAAAAAACAGATTGTTTCTATCTTCATTAGAAAGAAATTGGGAGTATTTTGTTTGCATAATAATAAATGTAGCTCATATTTTCCTCTATATTTAACTGTTTGTGATTGTGTCGCTACCATCTATATTGTAATTTTAATGGATTTAAGGCGTCTCACCATATCATGTTCAGAAGCTCACATCTCAGGTTCTACTCAGAATATTCAAGAGATGTTTACATTTTTAAAAAGCCTGAGCCTTGTTCTAAATTCATTGTTCATGTCAAGTAGCCCCAAAATAGCAGAGCAGGTCACATATATATATATATATTATATACCTAAATAAAATCTTGTACGCATCGATATCTAATTATAGAATCATGAGCCTATCCTGTTTTGTTCAAGCCAACTACTATAGTCAACATAATATATTATACCACTTTTGAGATATTATAGTGGCCCTCAAAACTATAACCACCAAGTAGGTCTATTGTTCATTTAGATAATTCTCGATGCAGGTAACCTGATGCAGTTTGGATAACAACAATATGCATGCATCAACGTCTCATTTGAATGGGCTACACTTCTAAAAGGGACTTTATTTCACAGTCTACTCTATCAACATCGATGAATCATTTGATCAGCCTTTGGTTGATGGTAGCAGAGTTCACAATTTTGTCTAGCATTCCAATATGACGATTCTACATGTTAATCTTTCTAACAACCACCCTCCACTAGGTTCTCAGGCCCATTGTCACCCGTTCATTCTCCTTCATGGAACCATACCAATCCATATGGCCATCAAAATGCCACCGCTTTTAAAAAACAGTTCAACCTAGTTCACAGCTGCCTGCGCAATCTATTATCCCTGAATAGGTCTGCGTAGGAAATTGGGATCCAGTAGCACAGCCTCACAGTGTTACATCTTGATACGATCTCTTTTAAGATGACAAGCCTTTGATGCGCCTTTATGTATATAATATAGGGTGTGTCCGGATATAGCCACCAAGGGAATGGCCTATATAGCTGACACGACTTACAGACCCAATCTTTTCCTTCGCTCCAGTGATGGATTCTTCGTATACATCAGGTTTTCAAGCCACATCACAATCCCATCTTCAATCTAGCCTCTGCTATATTCCATATATCAACTTTGACTAGTAACAAAAATATTTACAAATCTAGCTCATACTTAATCCGATAGATAAAACTACAGATCAATAGTCTACAAGTATGTTGATTAGCATCCTTGTCATAGGCTATTTTTGGTTCGTGCTTAATCGCAGCGAGATGCCTACAGCCTTGTATACCCATAATTAGTTGCTAGAGGACATGGCATTTATTGTATTTTCACATCTGTTTAAAAAGGGTAACACAAGACGCGACAATATAATGCTCTGCTTTGTTCAACCCTAAACGATTCCATATCCTGGAGGATAATGAAGACGCATTAATTTATACTCATCCATTCATTTTGCAGGGGGCTGATTGGATTAATAGAGCTAATCATTATTCTCTAATTATGCTCTAATCGGTTCCCATTATGTCCTGCTGAATGGACTATGAACACTGGCAGGCAATAGATCCACCCCGCTGCTGCAGAATTAATGTGGTTAATAGCCTGAAAATGGCGTCTCTGTTTCTGTGCTGCTCCATAGAATTCTAGGAGACGCTACTGAATTGTAGACAGTATTGGCTGGATATTATCCTGTTATACATCTATTGTGTTGAATAAAAGTTAATGAAGAGATAGGGTAGGCCTGTAAAGGACTCTCGTAATAGATAGGAATATTTGTCTTAGGATGAATAGGCATTTCTATTAGCCTATATTATATTTTCCTGGAAATAGCTGTGTCTCTTATATCCTTCGCTCTCCGAGTATAGCCATATGAGGGATACAGGAATGTTGCTATGGTAATGTAGCATAGTGTTTTTAAGCTATTGCTTCATTAGTTTCTAACACAGTGGCTAGAGACAAGAGATACTCTTTGAGGAAAATCGCTCACATAGACCTTAAAATGACTTTAATCCATTTCTCTACTCTCTACCTTTTTGTTCAATGTAATCTCGGGCAGAGGAATTGGGATATGTTTGTTTTGTCAGTCTACAAGTTCACATCTAAGGCTATACCCAGACTATAGCACAAGGGCTAACCTGTCCCTTATATAGGCCACATCAGCAACAACACTGCGCAGTAGCCAAATTGGCTATCTGTGCGATGTCGTTCATGCGACGTCGAGTATACAAGGTAAAGTGTGTACACAACGTTTTTTGAATAGCATGAACTATGTACGTGGCAACGAAGTAAAGGGTTGACAAGCTATACTCAGACTATTTTGCACATGTCACTTGTTTACATAATGCTATGTATACGATTATTATTCATATCTTTGGATATTTCCATAATTCCTGAGTTATCGTGTATACAGCATAAGTTGCTTAATGTCATGTAAGAAGACAGTACTTGACACATGATATCGCTATTTGATAAATTTCAAACAATAATAAGCAATGTCGCATGTATAGTTTGACTTGTGTTCAAATTCCCATTTCTATATACTACTTACATCCGTAAGAATTGTTGCGTAAACAATTAAATCAATTCACACAATATTTTCACGTAAATGGTGGAACTTGTTGACGCAACGTCGCGCATATAGATAGTGCCCGCTGGGGCAGGAAGCCACCTACACAGCACACCAAAACATACGAAACGCGTTTCTTTACCCAGTGACTATATTCTCCAGAGCGGATTGTGAACAGGGGCAGAGCTGGGCACTTTTAAAAGGCCAGGTGTTAAAAATGCCCCGGCACACCCCAGACACTGGAGGGAGATGGGGAGATATGTCTGAGGCCCCAGAAGGTCCGGCCTGGAGCTGGGATTGAGGGTCAATGCCCTCACTTTGTCCTCATCCCCGGCCACTGCAGCTGGTCACTGGACGGTTTTAAGGCGCCAGCTGAGGTGTGGACTGAGAGCAGGCAGACCTGCCGGGTCCCAGCTGGAGACATAGCGTTTAAGGCGGGCAGTTATAGAGGATGTAGGGTGGAGAAGGTGTTGGGGAAAGTCGTCGGCGTGTCTGGGTAGGAAAAACGGGGAGCTGAGCAGCAACGAAATGCGTAAAGCCTGCATTCCACCAGGCGATTTCGGCTACCTGGGATTTGCTAACTTTAAGTTTTTACTATGTATACTATAGAAACTCATGCATGCTACATACCATTTGAAAGAGAATTTAAAATCTGTTCTGATGATGTATAACATAAAATTATCCTTATTCACCTCTATTCCCAATGGCAATTTCTGAAATTGGGAGCACAATTGGCTAGTGGAATACAGCCTTTACAAGTGCCAAAGTAGGATCACCTAAGTGCAGAGACGCTCTGACGTCAGCTGAGCCTCCCTTCACCTATTTTTAACCCCATTATCCGTCCCCCCTCCTCTCATAAAGTGTACACTTCCCCTACTTACTATCCGCTTACTAAAGTAGCCTATTGTTACGCTCTTCAGTCTAGCAATCAAAATCGGAACTTGAGTCTTCCTTAGTGAAATATAGAACCAGGTATTTTCTGTTTAGTATGTACAACTCAAGACAATGCTCCATGAACTACAAAGATATAAATGGCTTATCAATCACAATAAAGCTACACACATATCCTAATCCCAATCATGTCCTCCTCCCATTTGAACCCTAAACACTCCCACCTGTTGCAAAAAATGCCAGATTAAGAAGCCCTACAGTTTCAGATGCGCGTCACTGGATGGCTGCTCACGTTTTAACAGAAATCAAACATTGCATTAAAAAAACTTTTTTTAAAAGCCAGTTTTTGAACAAGCATTATCTTTTTCCCGTCGGAGGTAATAGAGGTGAATCCGGGTTGGATAGAGACAGTACAACGGGAGCGGGAACGAGGCCAAATCGAGTTAGTGTCTCCAATTTCACCTTTAATGAGACTTCTGTTGGCCTCTTAGATGTTTTACCGGTCTTAATGGATCGGTGAAACAGTTTTCGCGGCATATGCAGCTTAAGGAGTGATTAGTAAAGGGTCACTGCTTTCAAGATGGAATCGTTACATAATCACAGACAAGCCTAAAGACTTCCCAATGTACTGCGTGAAGCAACTTTAAGTATTATAATTGGACATCATAGAATACTGCATTATAAGACAAAAAAGGGACCTTATTTCTTGCAGTGAAATGCATGTGAATCCCTCCAAATACACAATTTCCAGATTCAAGCATATAAAGCATGTGTAAATTAATTGCAATTATGCCGTCTTAGATCTTACTTAAGGAAGGCAAGGAAAGTTATTGCAAAAAACAAATATTTACTGTTCCAAATCAATACTGGAGCAAGATGACGGTGAAAGGATTTTGGATAGACCAATTCCATTTGAAATGCGTACGTTGCCTGATCCTCGAATTGGCGGGACGTCAGTCTAGAATTGCCTAGAAATCAGGCCCGAATTACCTGGGAATCAGCCCGAGAATTACCTAAGTACCCTGATGGCCCGGGCGGGTCGCCAAACGATCGGCATGGCGGCACTCGGGTTTCCGAAATTGTCACTTCCGGTGCGGTTGACGACATTATCGTCGACCCGCCGCCGGCCCGGCCCGGGTCGCGGCGTCCCTAAAATCGGATTGACCGACATCAGTGGTAATAGACCGTTTCCGGTGGACGCAGCCGTCGCCGCCGCCGACGCGTCGCCCCAGGGGAAGCGGCGAACGATTCGATTACTGACTGAGGGAGGGTATGTATGTAGACGAAATCTCAGCATCCATTTTCTTACCTACTCTCAGTTCTCCCTCCATCATTTTTCAGTAAGGAATCATTCCTTCTTCCTTTTTTTGTGTGTTTCGAGTTCTGTAGTCCGCGTTCTGTAGTCCGCCAAAGCCAAGGCAGATAACGCCTGTAGCCATCAACATTGCGTGTTGACAAACTTTGAATCAACCTAATTCATTTGATCGTCGTAGGCTGAAACAATAATTCCACCGGCCGTCCGTTGGCTTTTACCGCTATCTAGGGACAAATGAGAGATGGATTTAGCCGGAAATGTCCAGATACAAGCGACCTTGGGGCGGAACCGGAAATCAAAGGAAACAAGGATTGGTGCGGTACTTCCGGCATCCGGGGACTTTGAGGGTGACCCCAAATGACCTCCACCATGAATATTCAAATTATTCTAGCACCTAAAAACGTCTGTTTGTTGTAGGTTTATCGGGAAAGAATTTCAGCATCCAATGAGCGTGTTCAAACCTACTTCCCCCGAATTAGGCGGGGGTGAAATAAAAGCACATCTAATCTAAAAATCTAATTCACTTCTTACGGTGGTCCAATCTAATCAGGATGAAAGATGCTTAAAGGTCATGCGTTAGGATTGCAAAGCAGATAAGGTTTCAAGGCCCATGGTAATTCAGGCGCTCTCTTTTAGCTTGTCGTTATTTTTTGGCAGCAACTTCCACCCCTGTCTAAAAGGTGACTCCGAAATCCCCTCTTCCTGTTCCTTAGTCTTTAAATCCACATAATTCATTGGTTAATGTTTTTGACCTTTAATGGATCTACTGAGGCAGGAGGCACGTTATGTCTTTTAAATCGCCGTATTAGCAGGAAATAAGCCGCGCATTTGACTTAAGAACGTTGTTGTAGCACACAATAAATTGCTTATGAGCTGTGCGCTTTGTCATTTGATACGAAACTATAATGCCAAACAAGTAGGAACCCTCTGGCATTTTGATTTGCATTTCAAATGGAAAAGTCAAAGTCCACAGCAGGGACAATTTCTATTTGGCTACTCCCTACACAAATGTTAGTGATTCATTTTCGCCGATTCCGTTGCTTTTACAGCAGACGACAACCACCAGATCATGGGCAGTTTTGGCGGGAAAGTGTGCCTGGCGCCGGGTCGTATTAATTTATGACAACGTTGGCGGTGGGCCCAGAAGAATAATGTCAAGGGGCTGAGCGCTGAATGGCCTTGACCTTTCTCCAGAAGCTGTGGTATGCGGTAAACCAGAGGTGGAGGGAAGACAGACGCGCGGCCACCGGAAATGACCATGTCCGATTGATGACAGGCCTATTTCCGGTCCGTGTTGATGATTGCCCTTTCACAGGATTCCATTCAAGAGCTGTCTAAGCATAGAGTGAGAGATAAACGTGCCATTGTCACCCCTCGATATTCCATTTATTGCAATTGATCCATTCTATGAAAATCTATTGAAACTCAAAACTAAATAATCAAAGCAGGATCTGTCTGTTCATGATAATGTGTATTGATGGCTTTTGCAATCAATATTTACAACACATCCACTTGAATTAACAATCGCGTTTTGGAGGAGGCTACCAGAACCATACTCTCCAATGTCATGGAACACAGAGTAGGGCTACTTTTGAAAAAGAAATCGATTTTGTCAGTTGTTTTTAAGTTAAGAGACGGCTACTATACCGCTGTATATTTCAGCAGCTCCCTCCTCAGCTGGCCCCTGCTGAACAGAGACTAAGAGAGACTTGGATTATTGATGGTGGGAACCCGGATGGTCGTTGGGGGGTGTATGGGAAGGAGACAGGCCGCCCTAATAGGGAAGGCATGCTGTCACGAACTGGCGGTATCCCCAGCCTTGTCCACCACTCAGTCGGATTCTCCCACCCTGCTGAGCACCTCTTCAATCCCCTCCAATCGCCTCACTCGCCATTCTCCCACATCTGCTTCGTTAGGTTGACATGTTTTGATTTTCTTTGTTGAGCTCTTGTATAATTTGTTCATGCTGGCTGAGAATACAATCAGGTTTATGGTGGTTTATGAACTTCCAAAGACAACATGCTTGTTGAAATATGACCGGGCCGATCTAAACAGTTTCTATGTAATCATTACCTAAGATTCCGGTACATATGCATACATTTGTGTCTAAGTATAATCACAGAATACAAAATGATCATGTACAGTTTGTATGTGAATATTTCCTAAGATTTCGGTACATATGGATACATAATTATGTCTATTTATAAGTATAATCACAGAATGAAAAATGATCCTGCTCCGAGGGAGTTGTTTCTTATCCTATGAGGCTCATTGGAAGGACGCTGGTAAAGTTACGAAAAGTTGTGGTAAAAAGAATCCTATTGTGTATACTTCATATAACTTACTTTGAATATTACAGGGACAGGCATAACTAATTCATCTGTCGAACTCCCGGTAGTTTCAAAGCACAAAAAATAACATCAGTGTTGACACATGGAAGGTGTGCAGACTGACAATCCCTTTATAATTTATGGTCAACGGATAACCTGTTTTTTCCCCTTTTTTCGAAATAGGCCTACTAGTACACGTTTATCCAATGACTTATTTTAGTTAGTGGCATAACCTTATAAAGTGAGCAGCGTAAAAGAAAAAAAAGGGAAAAAAGGGGAAAAAATCACTTAAAAGCAAAATGAAGATCCTTTGGGAGAGTGGAGGTCTGTAACTTGGGTGATGATGCATGTCGGGTGTGCCACTCTGCCCCCAGCGGGGCGCACCCTGTTGCTGTAGTCCAGACCCGGCGTGTAGAGGCCGGGGTGGGGGCTGCACCTGGAGGACCCTCCACCCTGGAGGAGGCAATGTAGACAGAGTCGGGGCGCCTGTCGCGGGGTCTGGAGAGGCTAGTTACAAGGGGAACGCCTTTACTGGGGTCGGTGAGGTACCAGAAAGGCCAGACTGAAACAAACAGGACGAACTCTGTAGAGAGACTTGTTGTGGTGTGTTTGGGTCCCTTGTCAGGCAACAAAACAAATCTAATGGTTTTATTTTTCAAAATTGCTGAAAAAAAGTGTTGGTTAAAGAATAATATTTTTTGCACTGCATATTTAACTTTGATTATGGTCAATTGCAATGACAGGAACATCGATATTGAAGTAAGTATGACATGTTTGTCTTATATTGATGTTCAAGGTTTTTGAATGTAATAGTCTAATTCAATGATTTCATGAAATTTCTATATTTTAGAATGGTATATTCTCAATACTGAGTTATAATGATTTCATAAGGTTTCCATGTTTTAAAATGGTATATTCGAAACATTAAGTTTCAGTAATGATTCAGAAACGAATTTATGAATCTAACAATTGAGTCTATGTGCACAAAGATAAAGTTTTAGGATAGATTAGATGACTGTTCAAGGACATATATAGATTATGATAAGGGATTAGAATGAAGAGAATCTTTCCTCAGCATCAAGAGAAAAGTCCTCCTAATGCTAGCACCACACCCAAAGTCTGAAAGCCGTCCCCTACAAAAGAGGGATAAAGACCATTCACTACACCAGGGAGGGGAAGGGTTCTCAGTCTATTTTCTCCTTTTTTCATCCTGGGAAAAGAAAGGCAGAAAATTACTTCTCCCGCGGCGTCGCAGACAATACCGTGGGGTTGTGTAGCTGTGATGGTCGCTTCTCTGGGCCCATCATTGGCACTAATGGTATGCCGAAGACACACAACTCCCCACCAACGATCCAAGCCTAGGGGGTGTCTTCGCACACAGTATGTGATCGCAACGCCGTTATTAGACTAGCCCCAATCCCCCCGTGCGCCATTTCCCAAATTGCCTTTCATAATTCACATAATCAGTACCACCTGGGGTCATTTGGGACCATCCCATGCCATTTCTGCTGCTTATTATTTTTTATTCCTACCAGTAAGTCCCACTCCTGTAGGTATTAATCCCACCCTTTTTATTACAATTAATATGGGTGATTAGACTAGAAACGCCTTAGGGATCTGGTTTTAGGTATCACTAAGGAAGCCCGCTGGCAAGTCTTAAACCTGCATGAGATTGACCAGACGTTGCTGGCAAGATGTCCCATTATTCAGTGTGTACCAAACGACTGGCTACTTAAAACAGCACATCAGAGGCGACCGATGTCCCCTCCTCACACCATTCCACACTTGTCTCCCTGAGGCCCCTTAGTGAAGTATATTAATAGGCTTAGGCCATGCCGAAATTGTATCATATCAGAATGACGAACTACTTGAATTACCCAAGAGAAGAGGACAATATATTCTTTTTAAAATAAATATATTGATTGATTTCTGCTTCTACTCTCCAAGGAAATAAAAGGCAACAGTCTATCCTATCTGTTAACTTGATTTGCATTATCTTATAGTATTGAACTTGTTCTAAATTCTGAATAGGGTTAACTGTGTAATGAATAGGGGAAAGGCATCGAGCTATGTCATCTCTTTTTAAATACTATTCTTTTTTAGTATAAAAAGCAAATGATCTGTATTGTTCTATACGCTCTTTATATATTGTGTCCAATGTATAAAAACGGGTGATATATCAGGGACCTAATCTCATTTACACCCATTTAGAGTCAACGACTTCAGACTGTCTCATCAGACTATATCTTTTTCTCTGCAGGTTAAAAAACGACTTAATACCACACTTAGCTCAGCGGCGTGACAAATACTGCATATCCCATAAAAAGAATTGCCCCATTGTAGGGCGACAGCACTGGGCAAAGGAGATTACCTTAAAGTCTGTCAGCCAATTGTCCTTAAATTTCAGATCTCATTCGTCGGGCTTCAGCGCTTTGACAGGCTGATGAAGGCTGGGGAGATAACCTTTTGTTTTACAGCTCCTCTCCTGCTCTGTCTGCCCCACCCTCCGAATCATTACATGGCGAGTCATTTGTTATAAGGTGACAGAGGGGCAGGGGACTGGGACAAAGGTTTTGCAGATATTAATTTGTTTTACATTCAAATTCAGGCTCAATCTAAAGACATCATTATGAAGTCTATAGATTGGAAGGAAACCTTACATTTCTCTAGACGTAATTGCTCATGGATTGAATGATCTCTTCATCTGATCAAACTTATCTTCTTAAAGTTCTTTTCATGAAAAGAGTCATGCATCCAGATGTATCAAAGACAATAAAGAATAAGAATATGCATTATCTTTTATTCCTAATGTTTATAACTACCCTTTCTTTCTGTTTCACATTTCTAAACCGAGCCGTCTGCACCCACAAACCCCACTAGTCCTACGTTACCAATATTCCCGTCCCTGACGGCGCTCGCTGCGGAAACACATTTAAATTGATATTTTGCCCCCATTTCGCCGGGGCTAAGATCGATCCGACACTCTCACGTCGAAAACGCTAGATACCGGCTATATGAGGTGGTGGGGGTAGATCTGGCGGCTATCACCCCCGCTTCTGGGCGGTTCACACACCATTTTCAACTGCACCGGGGCTAGGTAGAGGTCAGATTACGTGTAAACACAAGATGGCGAGATTACAGGGGTGATGTGTGGTCAGACCTACTGCAAAAAGGCCAGGTCCCCGTGGGCGATAATGCAGCGTTTCGGTCGCACTGGTGCGCAAGGTTAATTGCCTTGAGATGGCGAACGTCACCTCGTGAACGGCTCGTGAACGGACGTAGGGCTGTCCCGACCTGCCAATATGGCGGCGATAACGGTCGGCTGCGGAACGCGTTGCAAACATGGCTGGTGGGCTGGGGCCCGGCAAGCAGGGACGACATGGGCAAATAACACTAATAACAAGCCCTGAAATGATGGAATCAGCCGTTCCAAGGGACATCGTCAATGCGGTTTTGTGCTGGATAGAGCGAATGATATCACCAGCCGCAAACACCCAATACAAAGTCAAGTTTTCTAACTGAACAGGTTGAATATGAACAAGAAAGGTGAATAACCGGCACCGCCAGTCATATAAACCAACTCTTTATTAAATGTCAAACATTCCAACCCTGCCTCCCCAATATCTGTGAATTTCCGGAATGTAGAGTTGAATTTCAATAGGCATTGTGTAAAGATTTTGTTATAGACCTATATTCATGAAGGGTTTCCTGACATCCATCTTGAAGAACATTGATGCTGTTTAAGGGGAGAGACAATTAAAATGCCAGGCAGTTGGGTGACAAGTGGTCCAAATTAACCAGTGCAAAAGGGTCATTTCTACATACTACTCACTCCAACCGAATTGACTGAAGGCCCATTCGGGCTGGCCGATAATTATGTCGTTTACAGGTGCGATAAATTTATCGTATGGTGAAGACAATCATCTGATCACCGATAAATTTATCGGAGGCAAACGATTTTTAAGAAATTGTATTCGCCTTGAGAACACAGGCACCTACCGATTGCAAACGATCACTTTTTCAAGTGCTTGTCCCCTCCAATCGTCTGGAATCCAAACGATTTGATCCAACATGTTGGATCTGATCGCTTGAAGTCCAAGCAATAACTTTATCGTTAATACAACGTTTCCAACGTTAGCACGTCGTTCAGACCCTCGTCGGCCAGCGCGAATGGGCCTTCAGACGCCCCAAGACGTCATTCAATAAGTATTTGTTACAAAAAAAGCTTCTTACCATTGGCCAAGCCTCATAGTCTGAATTATTGAAACTACCACCCACGTGAGCTTACAATCTCCCAAAGGGGAACCTGTAGGACTTTACTAGCTTGAATAATTAATCCATTACGTTTAGAATAATCACCTAATCCCTAGGATTCGTACATGTACATTGCATCTTAGGCCAACCTATTAGCAGAAAGAGGGAGGCATCTCTATACGTTTGACCTTTGAATGGAACCGATGACGTTGGGCTAAGAATATTATCTCCCATCATGACTCAATTCAAGATTGCTTTAATATAACCTGGAGATTCCTATTCTAGAAGGCTATACATTCAGATTGTTCCTAGGTCCCCTCTTGGCCTATGATACTGCAAAGCTAATGACCTCTAGATGAAGAGAAAGGCCAATTATAATGTATTCAATCACGGATATATTACAACTTGCTACAAATCCCATTCGAAAACAAAATTACTTGCTCCATCTCATTATCCTTTATCTTTGATTCTTCATGACTATTAGTATTACAATGCGGGATAAACTTACTGCAACATCTCGCGATGAGAAAGGAAGACAGCATAAAAAGTCAGTTTGCAAATGCTTCCGAATATAGGCCTATAGAAAGTAGGTGGTATGAAGAGAGGGGGCAGAAATACGACCCTATACAGTGTCACCAGCACGGCACAATGTCAGGCTACACAAATATACCTCAAAGGGAATTAATGGAAAGCAAAAGAACTCACGTTCACAAGACTGCGTTTTCCTTGACTGACATCCGCTGGATGATAATGAATTAATGTCTTACCGCCGGATAAGCTAGGTCCCAAATTACCCGAACTGTTTGGGAGTAAAACATCGATAAAAGGTACTGAAAAAGAGAATAGGTGCGGAAACTGTACGAAAATATATGGGGTTTTACACTGAAGATAATACAATGTACTTTTCATGCCTCTGGGACAATAAGAAAATTGAGATGCTTCATAGGTCTAAGGACTATTTTACACGTACTTATTTCGTAACGGATTTCAAATTGATATGTCTCAAAAATAAATTTGAATAACATGATTGTTTATAAGAAGCGTGTACTGGTGCTTGTATAACAGTTTTATATAAAATGTTACACCACAAATCCCTGGTAGATGTCTATGGATTATGGTGAAATACATGTACAATACTGCCACTTACGCCGAATACCACACTAGCAACGAGTCTCTCCTTTCTGTAACTCTAAACATTACACAGGCCTAGACAAAGGAGCACATAAACGATTCTCTTCCTTCCAAATTACTGCCCATAAGTAGAGCCCTCTCCCAGGGACACCGGTTAATAGACTAAAGTATGCCATCTCCGGTTAGTATTGCCCAATTAGGCTGAAGCATCGGACGATAATCACCCGGTTTTTACTGCCCGGGAACACAAAGACTGTACGGACCTCTCATCCAGCAGACAGGAGCAATCCGATACATTCATGTAATTGCTGCTCTCCTGCTCGTTCTGAAATCGTCAAAAGGATGCATTGCCTCTGTTATTTGGAGCTATTTCAGAAAGTGGTTGATTTAGATCTCTAGTTGCATGTTAAGATCTGCGAAAATTATATTCGACAAAGCCTTAAAGGTGCGGTCTTGTCCTCTGATGACGTAAGCCTAACAACGGGACGACTGGAGAAGTGTTTTGCGACGTTAGAACATAATCCGGTAACTTTATTGGTTACGTCACCAATTTGACACGCTATTAGATGGTTACAACGTAGCCAGTGGCAACGTCGTCCGCGAACAGAACGCAGCTTTAAGTGTCTGTATATGTTTAAAGTTTTCTTACTTATTGTGGTAAAACAAACTAGATATTTCTAATCGGTATGTTGGGCTTATGTAGTGGCTATTTTGAGGTAATCAATTTTTGTTAAGCATGCACAGTTACCTTAGTGTTAGTGTGTTCAACAAATTACAATCTAGAGAAGGATCCAATATTGGCGTATGGACGTGTGACTGTTTTAGAAAATTGTTTAATTCTAGTGACCAGAACAAAATGGTTGTTAATGCCCATTACTCACTTCGTGCTTTATTCTCACAGCCACAACTTTTGACAGATGAGAGTTCCAAAACAAAGCGATACTGCGAAACGAGAACAATACTTCATAACTATTGCATTTGTGATGGCAGACATTTAAAGTTGGAAGTAAGTTTCAGGTTTGTACCTCAGATAAGATTGTCATTTGCTTGAGTAGGCAATTGAAGTCCTTAATTACATGAATATAAATGTTCACTTTGCGAATATTATATTTGTTTGTGAGTTATTTTCACGGGGAGCTGTGAGGCTGACCTATCTGACCCGAGAATGGCCGGGTCCCAATCTCCCTGATGCAGCCGTAGCTTGACCCCCCACCCCCAACCCGCTCCTCACCACGCCCCTCCCCTCCTGCCCACCATTCACGTAATGTATAAACACATTCCAGGACAGTAGTCCCACGCCTCTGCCTCAGATGTCCGCACCTCACAACACCCGTCGGCCATATCTGACTTGGGGCATCTATGTCTAACTGGCCTATTTGTCATTTGGACTTGGGCGTTGGAATAGGCAATGGTAGGGGCCGGGGATCCAGTGAGTGGGTGGTGGTGGTGGGAGTGGTGATCTTGGTGGTGCTAGTGGTGGTTGTGGCCGTAGTGGCGGGGCTAAAAGTGGTCGTCATGGATGGTGGTTCAATGGTGAACGGGTCTTGTGGGAGAGACAGAGAGTAGTCGGTAGCTGTAGGGAGGATAGAGGGGGAGAAGCTGGAGCGGGGAGCCGAAGCCAATAGTTTTGAGTATAAAGAAGCGAAGCCATCGTAGCAAATGGCTTCTCAGTGGGGAGCCCAGCGGAAGTGCACTGTGCCTACTGGATTGATGACTCCCAACTATCGGGCGGGCAAGACGCGAGCGCGATTAACGCGAGATTTGAGACGTTGTAACCCGATTTCTTTTCCCAGGCAGGGAAAAGGTGGAGACGGGACAGAGACAGCAGAGGACTGACAGACCAACCCATGGACGACAAGAAAGGGCAAAAATACCACCATCAGAGTTTTAATTTAAAAGCCAAAATGCTCTCTACAATTACTGCTGAAGACGAAGCGACCGCCTGTCGTAATTTTATCTTATCGGAGACAGTCCTCATGCTTTCAGCAATGATGGATTTGGGACGATTTCCAAGGAAGAAACTGGCTCAAAATGACCTCTTGCAGGGACTGCCAGCAACTGCGGAAAATTGCCTGTAACTAAGCTCGCTTAAAGATGAATGGTTCTCGCTAAAATGTTTTTTTTAATCTGATGGACGTATTTGTAAACTTTCCTTTTTTTTGTCTTCTGAGTCAGGTTCCGAAATTTAGGGGTTTGAGATGTAAATGATTGATATGACGGTTAGTAAGCTTTCATTGTGTATTGCATTCTTTAAGATTATGAAAATTCATCAGGATTAATAACACTCGCACGTCTACAATAAAAATCAAGCTCTATGCAAGATTTGAACGACTATCTTATTTATTTAGAAATAGTGTAGATTTCGGAATCAAGCATCTTTTTTGTATCCCCTACAATAGCTGAGTCCTTTTCTTTTTTGTGATGAGAGTTGAGAGATGAAGGAAAGTTGCTAAACTTTTGTTTAAAGGAAATAGCAAAACTTGGATAGAGAAAGATTAAGAACGAATGAGAGGAAGAGATGTAAGACAGGTGGGGCGCAAAGAAAGAGAGTAAGGGGGCAGAGAAGAAGACAGGTAGGATCAGAGTAGTAATATGAGAAGGGAAGGTTGGTGGTGAACGCTAAAGAAAGAAGTCAGCAAACACAGCCAGGACCGATGGTATATTCAGCGTACGGACAGAGAAGTGGAAAACAAAGTGGACTTTGCCGGCAGTGGGATGGAGCAGGGGATAAAGAGGGGGTGGGAGTGGTCGGTGGAGGCCCAGGAGGAGCCGGGAGAGGGTGCTGGCCACAATCAATGCGCCGGGCCCATCGGACAGGCTCCTTGAGTGGAGGGTAAACAACCACCGGTGGTTAAGCGCACGTGAATTGGAGCCGGCGCGTGCATTGATCGCACGGCTGATGTATTGACATCCCCCTGCTTCCCCCAGCCGCCGCCAGAGGTCACCAGTCCTGATGACACTTCTGGACATGCGCAGTCGAGAGACAAGGCGGAAGTGGCGGTCAGATAATGTGAGGGGGAGGCCCTGCCAGCCGATGACCACAGCTGTGGGGCGGGATGACCTGCACGGTAATCCCCGGGATTTCGATAGGTTATCGGACTCGGGGTGCAGCCCAGAGCTCTAAGTTATAGGGGTATATAGTTAGATATCTATATCGATACCCTGTATATCATTCATTTAGTCACCATGATAAAACAGTTACAGTATCATCTGAATCAAATTTGAAACTGAGAGTCGTTATGATCATACATGAGATGGCTGTCTGAGTTTGTTCAATCTGGCATTCTAAAGACATCCTCCTGATGATAAATGATATGAGAAAACAATGCAAGTTTCACTCTATCACAGAGGTCTAAATACAACTACAGAACAACTTCTCCACACAGTAAGATAAAGATCGCAACAAGCTGCAGGCCGTCCGGATTGCCATAGGGCAAAGAGCATGAACGTGCCTCGAATTGATAATTACAAGTAGGTGACTGAAATAATCGGAAGGAACAATGGTTTTGAAGGAGACCGTCTCAGGGGGGTACCTCATATGTCAAAAGGAGGAGTCCTGTCTCAGAATGATTACGTCTTGTGGGGCCCAGAGACTGCTCCAAGGGCTCTCATGGGAAGGATCCCGTTGTATTCGAGGGGGAACGCCGCAAGGCATCGTTCTGCCTCTACTTATTGCTTTCCGGAGGGCGGATGAGAGCGCCTTGATATATAATAATGCCCTAAACCATGGGATAAACGTGTGCATTGTTTCAATTTTGTTCAGTCGTAGCTTTATCTTGCATAAGTATAACCACCTGTCTGCGCTCGATAGGGAATGCAAAATTTTAGCATATCAAAATTTTAGCATATAGGGTATATCTTTGGTCTATATTATACAGAAACTAATATCCTACTTAATGAGTGACTTCAATTGCGAAGTAAACTGGCGTGAGCATATTGAGAAATTAATGGTATGTCCCCCGTAAGGAAAGATAATTGCTATAATAACTCCAATTACAAATCAATGCCATGCCCAGAAGTAAAAACGCGTGAGAGCGGATAAAAACGACATCATGTGTGAGACTGGATCTTCCATTGATTCGAGCCGCAGCTGTGAAATGACAGTATGAGCCACCCATCCACATCTGTTGACTACCCAAGAAAAGAA
Organism: Lepidonotus clava; assembly: GCA_936440205.1. Taxonomy (NCBI): domain Eukaryota; kingdom Metazoa; phylum Annelida; class Polychaeta; order Phyllodocida; family Polynoidae; genus Lepidonotus; species Lepidonotus clava. The sequence continues at coordinate 39,675,856 of OW387141.1, forward strand.
AGGGAAATCTATTCATTAGTACTGTGGTAGGTCTTGTCCTATGACAAGGGCCCGAGGTAGCGGAGATAACGCCCCGCCCTTCGCCCAGAAAGGCTAGACTAGGGTGATAGCGTGTTTCTTGTCACAAATCGGCAGAATTCTGAAGTTACTCCTTGTTACTCCTATCAGCAAAGAGCTTTTGGAAAGACTCTGAATTATCATTGACGTCTCCTAAGTCAGTCCTGTCCCTGTGTGAAATAAAGAATATGACAAACCATTGTAAATAACCATACATGACAAGTAAAATACCTGATTGAGTGTCATATTCCTGTCAGTTATATATGGGCAATTGGTATCGAAATATGCAGATTAAGATATCGCATGAAGACGCTTAATCGCGTCGGAACTTATCGATACATGGTATTATTCAGTGAATAGAATTACAAAAGAAAAACCCATTACCTTGTGTGCAGATTTGAAATGTATTTATTTCTACCCATTTCAATTAGGAATATATGTTTGAATGATTCTGAGACAAAGAGTACCACCGGGGGTATGTCGATATTACCAAGATGATATACAACCCTACTGTTTGAGGCAGGCCTTCCGGTACGGCCTCCGCTGGATCCTCCATCTTCTAGAGATAAACCCTTACACGCCGGTCACCAGGGACCGGGCACGTGGTCTAGATCACGTGGTGTCGGCCGCGAGATTTGTCACGAGAGGTGTCCTGAAGGAGGGGGGCGGGCTCCTGGGTCCTCCAGGGCCTGGTCCGACGACGCCCCGACCTTCTTAAGGCGCGTTGTTCGCCGGAACTATTTTCACTTGGTGGTTTTTTTTCCCTCCCCTCTACTCCTTCATGGTGAAAAATAGCCCGCCCTGAAGATTCATTCCTCTCACCAAGGTGAAAGGAGGTTAATAGCCTGTAAAAGCCTGCTTAGAGAAGCATTGTGGGTACGCTTTTCTAGGCAGACAATTGCTGTTGGGTGTTAATAGAACCCAGGATCGAACATCAAATAAGTTGCAGTTGGATTTACTTTAAATTTAGTGACAACACGTATCTGCGGTCGATAAAAACAATAAAACAATCATTACCCTTTTGAATATAGAGATGTGCATATTTTCCTATAGGCTCGTATATCATCATGGTAAATAAAACATGTAGACTCTCCCACTAACAGCTTTGTGATTCCCAAGGATATTTATGGCAGTATAGTCGCCCCCAGTGGCTGTCGAGTATAAACTGCAGTTTGTGTTGCCAACTTGTTATTGAGCTACGCGGTCACTTCATGGTGAACCCTGGATTGACCTTGGGCTGTCATCCTTTCTCCGGGCTGCCTGGGTCTCCTCTTCAGTCTACAATGACGTGCATCCGCCGGTATACTGCGTGTGGCTTGTCGCCTATTCTACCCACACACCCTCTCAAGGTTATTCATAGATTTATAATGTAGCCTAAGATACGCAATGCAAACATGCGAGAATACTAGACCATTGCACTCACGGGGTTAAATGGTGATTTTGTAAACGTTGTAAACGTTGTAAGCGTTCTAAACGTTGAACTAAAACAATGAATTACTCCTATAATTCATTACATATTAATATTTGATGGGGAAAAAGCATAATCTTTTGCAAACCTGCTGTGCAATATTGAGAGAAACTGATATAAACTAGAAGTCAGTAAAAGAATTCCTATTGGTTGAATTAGCGTATGCACACAAATACCGTTGATGCCAAAATTGTACTGCTTCATGACAAACGAATCGGAGTCAGAAGCACTTCCAGTTACACCTGGTGGAAGAACCTAAGATTCGCAGTTTGTAAACAGACCCTTGCTCTTAAAAAAAAGGTCTATGTTTGAATAAAATTAAGAGACATACCTCTGGCATGTTAACCCAGGATTATATTCACTGCAGAACAATGTTATACTAGTCAGTAAATACATATCTACGGCCTATTCTCCACCTGTCTCTTTCCGATGTCCCTATGTCACCCACCCTTCCCCCATCACAGGCCACATGACACTACTCTAGTCTCTTCCCGTGGGAAATATACAGTAGGTGCCGTCTTACATACAGCATAAATGTTGAGAAAGTACAAGCATTGGCAAGTAGCTACATCACTAATAGAATTGCGCCGTGAAGATTATCATTGTAGCTAATAGCACCCTCTTGGTCTCAGTAATCAAGGTGTGCATTATAGTGTTGCTAAGGGTATTTGATATCTATGCCATTGAACCTTGTTACAGTATAGCTTTAATGCTCTGATGTATAGGATTCGGATAAATTGGGCTTGCAAGGCAAAATGATAAAAAGAACAAGCAAATATCGTCAAAAGTTGAAATGCGGAAAAGGACGACACATCAATAAAGTCCATCGCTTTAGAAGGGTCGATCTACATCCTGCCTATCTTAAGCGTGGGCGCCTCCGGATTAAGTATCTATCTCTGAGACATCAGAGGAGTAGAATCAGAGAGCAGCTCTGATGGCCTATTTAGTGACGCCACCAGACGGCTTAGATACCGAGCAGCTCAGGGCAAAAAGAGACCGACTCGCGGTGGGCGGAAATAACTGGAGGAGTAAGTCATGGCTCATAGGTCCCACTCATGATGCATGCTGAGCAGCTCGCCCCGGGTCTCTGTGAGCAGCTCAGGTTACTGCAGACCGCCCTGGGGAGCTGCTCGTGACCCATGACGAGCGGTTTATATCTACGGGGAGCCGCCTCGTAAATATGACAAGGAGCACACTACTCAAGACGCGGCAGGTATATGGGATAACATGCCCTGAAAAACTATTATTGGTTTCTCCCCTATCTGCTGTGATATCACTCCTCGCTCAGTTTACTCCCTGGTAGGTTAAGGTTGCTCTTATACTGCGGTGGGGAACATACTGTACCAAGGATGTCAGTCATATAAAAAGCATGTACTCAGAATTTATATTCTGTACGTTGTTCCGCAGGTAAAACGCAGTTTGCAGTCTATATAGTCTAGATACGCAAGGTATAGGAATGAATGGCTGTATCTCATCAACAATAAAGCACATCCAGTAATATAAGTACGAGAACCGTTTATGTACGGGGATATTGTAATCAATCACTTTTTCCCAAAAATATGATAGACACCATAGCCAGGGTAGTAAATTACGGGCAACATGTAAACGGAAATGTCGGATGGAACAGTTCTGCTGAGGTATTTATTGATAATAATTGTGAGATACTGCATTTGTCATGATTTTCCCTTTGATTCACGGAGGTGTGCACAGGGTTGCTAATCTCCTAATCTCACCGAATTCTACAATATGTTGCCTAATACCACTGTTGTATCAGTATAATTTTTGCATGTTAATCAACAAGTCACCAGTTGAAGCTGACGCATTCTCCTAGTAATAAAGTCCAGAACAGTGCGAGGAGCAGCTCCCTAATTGGGCAGTTTGAACACTGAAGGCTTAGCCTGATCGGGCAGTTTGAGGACAGGAGCAGCTCCCTGATTGGGCAGTTTGAGCACAGGAGGTAATTCCTGATCGGGCAGTTTGAACACGGGAGCAGCTCCTTGATCGGGCAGTTTGAACATGGGAGCAGCTCCCTGATTGGGCAATTTGAACACGAGAGCAGGTCCCTGATCGGGCAGTTTGAATATTGGAGCAGCTCCCTGATTGGGCAGTTTGAATATGGGAGCAGCTCCCTGATTGGGCAGTTTGAACATGGGAGCAGCTCACTCATTGGGCAGTTTAAACATGTGAGCAGCTCCCTGATCCGGCAGTTTGAACATGGGAGCAGCTCCCTGATTGGGCAGTTTGAACATGGGAGCAGCTCACTCATTGGGCAGTTTAAACATGTGAGCAGCTCCCTGATCGGGCAGTTTGAACATGGGAGCAGCTCCTTGATTGGGCAGTTTGAACATGGGAGCAGCCTCCTGATCGGGCAGTCTCAACCCAGGAGTTCCAGCACGGGAGGAGGAGCTCGCAGAGAGTGGACGCCGGCTGTGACCCTGGAGGTGCCGCCCGCTGCCCCCGTGCCGGGATGGCGGCTGCAGATTTGTCACCATCAAAGTTAGCAGCGGTCGATCAGGGCCTGGATGGGGCTGAGCCCCCCGGGCCACTGGAGGATCAATCGCAACCCCATACCTCAGTTAGCGGGGGGACGGGAGGGGCTGGAGGAAGAGCCCTGGAATGGGGAATGGGTCTGACTGGTGCTGCTGCTACTGCTGCTCAATTAAAGGGACATCTGTGTTCCTGAAGGATCGGGGGTGGGGGGCAGGGATGGATGGGTTTGGAGGGGCCTAGGAGGGGGGACGGGTAGGGAGAGAGATGGGTTTGTGAACTAGTAGGGTGGCTAGGTTCAAGATCTGTGGATTTCAAGGATAAATTACAGGCGGATTTAAAGGAAATGGTAATCAATAGGTACTGTTTTTTGTTTTCATTCTATATATAAATGATTGCATCATATGAATTTGATGTGAACCTTATGTTTGATATAACACATGAGATGTCCTGATATAACTGATAGAGATTTAACATATTACACGTGCCACGATAAAGTACTTTGCAATCTAACTGAATGGAAGAGAGAGTGACTAACCAAATGCATATGGGTGAGATGATAAGGGATCAAAAAGGAATTATGGAGAGTTTTTGAAGGACACTATTTCACAGTCCTTTTATGTGCTAGGTTTCTGATGGAACATGCGAGGTTAATTGGCAAGGATCTATCGCTTTTAATGTGTCGGTAAAGTTGACGTGGTAGAAGAACCCGTATTTGAGAACAGGTAGGTGGCCCTGGGAAGTGTGGCAGGGTCGATATAGGTAAAGGTGTGGGAACGTGAGGGGTGCTTGTTGGGGGAGGGGAGCGGGGGTAGCATAGGGACTAACCTTGAATGCACTCTGTTAAGTGAGGTATGTAAGACATCACAACAGTGAGACCATAGAAGAATGACATTCATGTTGACAAGCAGTCTCTTTATTGTATGTGGTCTAAACCGAATGGTGTAAGATAGCTTTACAATATTGGGCTATGTAGAAATACTACAATGTTACATAGAACTAGTAACAAAAAACGGTGTCCAAATGTCACATGTGACCCTTATTAGGGAACAGTCGCTTGTTTAAATATCTCACTATGTCCATCAATCATTGAAAAGTAATTTGGCCACAAGCCTTTATTTGTTTTTCGAAGGTTTTCTTTTGGCTAAAGAGAAAGAAATACCAATAAGCTTTGACATAAAAGATCCTAGCTATAGCAGCCATTCTCAAAATAATGTCATGTTTTACAATTGTGATATTTATCCCTACATAGTATTAGTTTGTATTAAGAAAACGGGTTGTAATGTTAATATTGAATAAGTAGGGAGCGAGACGTTAAAACAGATACTTACTAAACGATGTCAATAGAAGAAAATATAGACGAAGTAGATTATACGAGGAAGGTTTTGCTTCGCAATGTGAGGATGGCGTGGAAAGGGGCAGTTAATATTAGTGTTAATCTAAGCTAAGGAGGGTGTAATGAAAGCTACTCACCACCTGAATTGGTACTTCGTCAAAGCAATGCAGTTTGTCAATACGAGTACAGGTATAAATAAACGTATTCTACAAATACATTTACTTCACGGCTAGAATAAATAGATTAGAGTGGTTATGAATAACAAGGAATTCAGGTCATTGGTTTTGATATTCATGAATGGGATCATATATGTTATCCTCCTAGTTACATTGACTCTAAAAAGTTAAAATTCTGCGTTGAAGTGATTTGTGTAGCAGTCGAACCATGAAAGACTAACGGTTACGTTGCATGGATTTATATAGTAACGTGACAACAAGTTGGCATAACCATGGTAACAGAACGGTTACATAACTGCCGCTCCCAAAAAAGCAATTTTGCTTCAGTTATCACTAAACAAAATATTACATTTTTTACTGTTTTAATGTGACTTCTCTTTTTCAACGAACCGGCAATGTCTGTTTTTATGCTATTGTGGATGGATAGCGTATATATAAAGAACGGTACTGAACATATCTGGTGACACAGTGTATGTGGGAGTGCCTTTTAAAAGAGGAAACATTATATTCCTGTATATGTATGGTCATTCTTTCATTTTACAGGTTCAGAAAACACAAAGGTCTATGGTTTCAGCCTTTTACATTTCCTTTTCTAGTTGTCCATACATAACAAAGAGAGTACCGTGTATGTGAATGAAATGACGGTTTAATATTCAGGAGTCCATATTCAATAATGGCAGTCTGTACAACTTTAATTCAGACAAAGAAAGTGTTCTCCGTTTGATGTATTGAGAACCTAACATATAATTATGACTAAAATATGTGGCCATTGAGACGACTAATTGTGTAAACGCCCATCCAATTAGGTATCAAGGCTAATCATTCACACTTAATTGGTACTATCGTAAGGGGAACTAATGTTAATCACGTGATATGATTAAGGATGCCAGTTAGCGTAGGTCGATTATGTACTCTAGCAAATCAATATATCATTAACTTTTTCAATTTAATTCAGATGACTATTGATTGCAAATGCACGTATTTTGTGTCTCTTAAAGAAATCATGAAAGTTGACTATAAAAGAATCTCTATAATCGTATTCCGTGCTGATTATTATGTTCAAGGCTCAAATAATAGAAATATATTAGTCTTGCTACTCAAATTAAGGGCACCCTCCACTTTTCATCGATGTCGTTGACAGGTTGAAGAGAGAGGTTGAGGCTTTGCTGTATAGTAAAATAATTAAATATTGTTTTATAAATGTATCCTTCCTGTCATTATTTCTAGATATCAACTTAGGAGTAGTCTCTAATAATTATTTTTGATAGGTGAAGTTACTTCTAACAGTTCTGAAATTAACCTACACACAAATATGGTTTGGGCAAAGGTCAATTTGCGTGTACTGTGATAACACTGCAACCAAGATAAAAATAAATAAGTAGGCTTATTACATTTCATATTATTTACGTACGCTCATCTGTGGCCATGACATTTAAGTCAGAGTGTTTTATGATTAGCACAGTCATCATTAGTTTTATCGATGTACTGAGTGATTTTATATGAAAATAATACGATTGCATGGTCCACAGTTAATACATCTTTCTACTTGTCTCGTATTCATTACGAGCTATGCTGACTTCTATAACTTGGAAAGCCATGAACTTTCCCAATACCGTTGCTTTCATTTTAAAATCGATTAATTGGCACCTTAATTTTCATCAATTATCATTACTTCTCATCAAAATGTGGGATGCTATGGAGGCCATGGAAACGGGTATTATGCAATAATTCTATACCAATATTAAACACAAAGACTGATTTGAATAATCGCAGTTCGTTTATGTTAACAAACAGGCGGTTAAAGAGCTGTTATAGCACCTGTCCGTCAATTGCCTATTAGTTTTATGTGTTTCGCAACACCTGCACGAAAAAACTATAATTCAAGAAATTATGTACACAGAATGGTATCAACATTATAGCCATATTTATCCCCAGCGCCATAATTCAGCGGGCAGGTGCGTGCCTGGAGGGGGCAGTCCTGAGTACGCCTTGACTGGGGGATTACATTGACTGGAAGTAAAAAGAAACAATGGCGACATAATCACCATAAGCCCTGACATCAAATGGTTCCGACACCCGAGACATTCTAGCCGACTGGGGCTGGCCTTTTCACGACAGCCACCCCTGCCGACATGCTCATTATGCGTGTCTGTGTGTTGTAATTAGCAATGGCAATCCCCTGCCGAGTTCTGACATCGAGTTTAATCGAGGAGCTCCCAGTGTGAGTCCGCCTCCCCTCTTTTTAAGCCTACCGGTTCTGAGGTATTGGAGCGCAACGACTCCTTTCTCTTTTTGCCCCTGTAGCTTATTTTTTTCAATCCTTAATGAGTCAATGAAGTCGCCGTATACGCAGATCAAGCTTTAGAGTCAATCCTAAATGACAACCGAGAAATCGCCCGAGCAGCTCGTAGGCTGGAAATTGATTTTACCTCTTAGCTGCAGCTGTGGACCTGTCATTGACTATTAGATTAAGGCTAGGCCAACGACAGTTAATATCAGCGCCTCCAGGCTATATGGCCTCCATAACTTGTTTCGGCTCCCTCCGAGCGGGCACACGATTTAACTCCTTGGCAATACAATTAACGCTATAAACATGCTTTCTTTGCGGAACAAACCTGATGTCCTTTCACACGTTTATAGGCTATAACTTGTGAGTGGAACAATACATTCAAATTTGATGGCTGTAATCTATGCACGTTTACTCAAGAGAAGGCTTACGTATTTATCAAGAGCAGTGTTTTTCAAAGCCGAGGGATTATATAATTCATAGCATATATATCAAGAACCAGGTGCCAAGCATAGTGCTATGGAATGAGATCGAATCTTCACGCTTGATAGCTATATAATAGAGATGAGCGTTCATTATCGATAGTAAGGCATACGAGCAATATTCGTACATTATACCACATAATATTCATAAAGGAAGATTTTAAAATAAACCAATATTGGTAAATCAATATCAAGATATCACCATCTGATTATCTCAAATCTCAACAACTCTCATTTAGATATGTTGAGATGATTTTTTAGGGAGTCATGGGTCGAAAATGACGGAAAGCACCGAATTGTACTTTGATGATGTTTAATCTCGTTTGGGGTTACACATTTTATTTTCCGGACAAACCACAAAAGGTTTTTCCATCAGTGTAATTCCTTCTTCCAATGGTGATTGGCTAAAATATAACATAACCATTTAGGAGCATTTTTGTATTTTGCTATGGACTTGACCATGTGAATCATAGCATCGAGACCATACTCTGGATTTTGTTTTGATGATGTAGCAAATTGACGACAGATCAAGGAAAACTAATCTGAAAGTATGAGTCAACATTAGTGTATTAATATACTACATCCTCCTCATTTCTTATTCTCCGAGGATGACTTTATAAGGGGGTGGGGAGGGGGTAACTGTATATTAGAAACTTTCAGATGTCAACGAAAAACCTACTACAGTAGAGCAGTAATACTGAGCATTACTGAGTAGGGTAGAACAGTAATACTGAGAAGCGCCTTGGGCCTATTGCATAAACTGGGATAAAAACAGCTTTCAGCACACATACACAGTTATCATGATATAGAAATGCACCAAAAAACTAGAAGAAAACCGAAATAAATCACTTCCTATATCAAAGTCTACCTTTTAGGTGCACACCCGAAAGGGCCATCAATGTCCCAACGAGGTGAAATTTAGGCGGTGTAACAAAGATCATGTGATTTGTGCCCAGTACAAACTTGCCTGCAGCAGATACCTGCAGCCTGATATTTCGCACATTAGTCAACGAACTCTTAAGGGTAGAAAACGGGTTCAGGTAAATGGAACTTTCTATCGATCCCCACCTGCTGTGACTTTGTATATACGTGTTTACCCATGTTATCATGTTACCCAATGTTTGCGCGGCTCCCACAGGAGTGCAAAGTCAACACCAATTTGTAGGCGGCTGGAGACTTTAGCGCGTCTCCCTGCTATGTTGTTTGTTTACCTCCGGGATCAGAGACCAATTAGCCACATTATACCTGGCCGCTGTTAGTAATGCCGGCATAAATGGGGGCCCGCATTGAAATTTCCAGGTATTTGAATGATTAAATTGTATGTACAGAAGTTCAGCTAGCCATCATCTGTATTTGTTAATATTGCATTTTATAGAAATACTGTCAGCCTCTCTAATTAAACCCTCATTAAGTTGAATATCTTTAAAAGTGGGTAGATCATATTTTAACCATTTCCCTCTATATTCTAGGTAGATGCTACCAACTCCATTAGCTCTAGAGATTTTTTTTAATCGAAGACGGTAGTGATGCAAAGTAGGGAGTTGTGACCGTATGCTTCGAAATTATATTGAAAGTAAATCACTGCGGTAATTATAAGCAACATGGTCAGCAATATACTGATATATAGATCTAATATGCATTTTACATTGATATAGTAGTTCTCAAATACTTCCAACTGTTACACAGAACCTATGACAAATTCCAATCATGACCTATCGACACACTCCTAAAAAAAGCCATATTGCTCTAAGCTCATTTACCCAGCTTGTCAGTCACTCTCCCAGCCACAGTCCCATTCTCCTACCCGAGGTACATGGCCCTTACCGACTCTTGTGATCCCTGAAGAGGCCTTGGGTGCACCCTGGAGGCCCGGGCTGACACCCAACACGGCCCCGGCCAGGCTGCATGGGTTCATTTGTGCCCCATTGTGTGCCACCAGCTCTGCTACGGCAAACAGGTACAGCCAGGAGGTCCTCCAGGGCCCGCCCAGGAGGCTGGGGTGTGAAGTAAGATGAATGGAGGGGCGGGCAGGGTGTGAAAGGGTCCATACTGGTTAGCTGTTAGCCCGGCCGCAGGGCTGATTTCTTGGTTGACATTTGAGATCGGCAGGGGGCTGCTGGACGCCCCATCTTACCGTGCTTAACACCCATCGATTTGTTACAGCCTCAGCAAGCAGGTCTGGGCTGGATGATACATGGATGTTGGTGGAGCAGATAGAACTGATTGAATCAAGAGACGTGACAGAAAGTGGATGCACACATGGGCCGCGCATGGGTATCTATCGATGTTGCACTAAGTAACGACGGTTTAATGCCATAGTCACAGATTCCCTGGTTCCAAGAGCATTTTTCATGTGTCGTATTTCAGAGTTAAATACTATCATGTTTTTTTATAGGAGCACATTGTTCATTTAGACTTGTTCACGTTGCCAAGAAATGTATCCTCCAATATAACGATTGTTTGGTACTGACAATCAACAGATATTGCTAATATGTTCAGGCATTAATGAACCTATTATTATATCATACGTTACTTCAAAGACAGTTTAGGTAATTGTATTTCTTTCTCCCCGGAAGAAAATCTTGAAACGGAGACAAAACTCACCCCTATCAGCAAAGGGCATTTAACAAGCTTAAGCATAATGATCTACCAGCCACTACCCAGTGCAACCCCAATCCTTTCCCGAACCATTAATCGATTAGATAACCAACACTATTTGGTTGGCAGGTAATTCACAGGGTATCGATCAGTGTGTGCAAACAGGGAGAGGGATGATCCGGGCATAATGACTCAGCAGAATAACTCCCGGTCAGCTGTCAACAAAGTTTGATAAACTGGCAGCTCAGTGACAGTTAGCTGTCAATGGAAGCCGTAGTCCTGCCATATTAGCCGCCGCCTATCGCAGCCTTCCGCATTGTCCGCTCAATGAATAATGCCATATTAAATGGCATGGCGTCTAGTCGCCATTGGAAGTATTCTAGAGTATACTATGGTTGCCAGTCTTACTCAAGCCTGACCTTTAAGAGCTAATCAAAACTCTCAAAGCGCTCTTGTCATTTGACAAAGGCCTTTCTGTCTGAAGATGATGAATGAGCGCTTCTAAATGTAGCCACTGTAGCACGGATTGCCAAGGTATGCCTTTGTTAATTCCGACCAATCTATGAACTAGGCTAATTAAGAATTCTATTAAAGACAAAGTAGCAGCATTAACGCTTGTATTTGATACAACGCCATGCAGGCATACAATGACAACTGAAACACTATGATTGATGTATAAAAGGGATATGCACGAACAAATAGTTATTTGATACCTTTACTTAGCTAATGTTGATCAAAACAGAGTAACTCTATAAGGCTTTATTTGTTCCTGTGTCGATGCTTGATCAGACACGTGCACCTAAAACACGGGACAGAATAAGACAAAGCTATATTGATTACCGTATGGAAATACACTATTAGTATGGATTACTTGATTGCCCTTTTACACGTACGCGACCATGTTATATTATGACCTCTATGCTCAGAATGATATTAGGTAAGTGTGTTTTTTGTAGTCCCCAATCTTATACATGCGGATAGACACATAACTGCTCTAAATGTCATAATGGAATATAGGTCCATCGCCTGCAGGTACATCAGCATTGTTTGATTGTTTGAATGACACTACAAAGAATACACATTTGCTTTATAGATTCGTCCTTTCCATTCAACATTACGAACAAAGTACCGTAATACAAGCATTCAATTCACCTTGAAACAGTGAAAGGGCTAAATGCAATTAAGCATAGTCCTACAGTTAACAGCTGGTTTAGGGCACCCTCATCAACGTTCTGAGAATTCTAACTCTATGCCTATTACATATAGACATTACAATGTCATTCTTTGTTGACTATGGGCGATGCTGTACTTCAGTGCCAATTAGCTATATTGTGAATTCGTCTCAGGCTGATTTGATGTTATATTGTTCTACTGAAAGGTCCTTTAGAAATAAAAGTTCTCAAAGGTCACATGTTCTTTACAGTCTGTAAACCTGTACCGTGCTTCTTATCCCATTTACACTTCCAGAACCAGTAATATAGTCAGAGTGACATTTCTATCAGTAAGTGCATAGTTTTTTCTGTTTCTATGTTTTGAGATGAGGTGGAACTGTGTGTTGGTGCACTCGACCTCTTTGGCTTTCATTAGATCCTCAAGGACGGCCCAACTGTCCTTGGCACTCCTAAGAACTCAACTCGAGGAGCGTGATCTCATTTCGGTCTCTAAGAGAACTCACTGACTTCCCGAAAAGAATTGAAAGGTTCTCCGGAAAGTAATAGTTCTAAAGAAATTGTGTCTGTGTAAGGGCCTTCTGCTTCAGAAAAAAGTCGGTCTGTGTTTTCAGTTCAACAAACGTCCTACTGAGTTAAAAGAGATGACTCCATGTAAAGGTAGTTTGAGAAATACTGTTATCTTCTGACAGAATCGCAGAACTAAGAGGTGAACACAGTACTTTCTATTGAATCCAGATCTATAGTGATTTGTAAATAAGCCTTTAAAAGGACGGCATTGATAGATTTAATTGTATTAGGCACGTTTCACTGATTCCATGGCAGAGTCACCCGGACCTATGATAAGATATATATGTGTGTGTAATTTCAGTTCCGAAGCCTTTTAGTATATTCAATATACCTAGCTGAAGAATAGTGTTTACTTTGAATTTTGTTTTTAAAGAATAATTCAATAAAATTTGGTCAATATTGAGAACAAAATCAACATGTAAATCGATATCACATGCATTTAAGTATATATGTGTACTACCTCTAACATTCTGTAATTACAAGAAGGCGAAACTTATTCCTTTTTCATCATGTATTTCTGCAGGTTAACAGTTATTGTAAATATATATTAGTGGGCAAAATGAGAGTGAAGTAAATGTCACATTCAATCCAACCAAAAGTGTCGAAACGTGAATTATGATAGTACAAAACAGTCCAAATGCATTGGGGCATTGGAAAAGCAGTGATTACTTTCCTGCAGCATTGTATCCTTTTTTAACCTCCCCATTAATGGCTTTTATTTGACGTTTCAAATTCCATTTAACACCCCTTAATGGGTTTCTTGTAAACGGTATAAAAGACCGTTTTCAAATACTTTGGGTGACTAACTTTTACACGTCCGCAAACAAAGAGGTAGACTGGTCAAAAGGAATGTTCTTCCTGTTTGTGTGTATTAGCTGTATGTACCGTAGTTTTTACATTGCGATTCATTGAAGTCCCTTACTTCAAACAATAGAACTTCAAAAAACAGATTGCTTCCAGTTGATAAAACATGTGCATTCAATTTGGCGATTTGTGCTATATTATGATTGCTTGTATGCGTGTTCTTGTTTGAAAAAGTAAAGGCCATTACATTTCGATCGAATGACTACATTGCCTAGAGATATTCTGGAAAGAAATATACGTACATGTAAAAAGGTTTTTGGATGTTCATCAAAAGAAGCGCTAAGGCAGAGAAATCCATTCCATAGATCATCCAAGCAGAAAAATGGTTTCCCTTATCGCACAAAACAGACAATAAACCAGTAAATGAACAAGAAGATCTGGGTCTATGTGAAGCTAGAAAAGTGATGGGAGGAGAAAAGGAACATGGTTGCTAAAGATTATCCATCTCCAGCAGTAATGACGTCCATAATCTGTCGTCTGGCCCTACTACATGGTCACGTGACTGCGTCTCTGACGTCATACGTCACGTGACAGTAGCGGAAGTGACGCCACATGGCATGGAGGCGCCTGCGGTAGGACCGGGAGGAGAGGGGGCAGCCAATCAGAGCCATCCGAAATCAATTAAAGGTGGTCAATGCTGCTAGCAGCGTCTGCGCGCCGTTCGAATGTCGTCTGCTGACGCCAAGATAGTTCTCCCGCGTCTCCAAAGGCACTCAGGTGGCGTGAGTAACCACTGCTCTACTTCCATCCCCCTAAAGACCCACAAAACCCCTACCGCCGCCCCCTCCCCTCCCTCTCCGTCTCGTGCGGGTAGGGAGGAGGGGCAGGGGCAGTCGCGGGAAACGCGCCCCGTCGTTCCCTTATCGAACCTCGACAGACGGCAGCGCGCAGAAATTGGCTAATGATGCGCACGCGCGGAGCGTGGACACTTCCGGTACGAGGCGCCGTCTGGTGGGGGGGTCCCAGACCTTTTCTCATTTCCGGGTGGGCACGTCGCTTCCTTTTCTGTTTGCGTTTCCCGAACATGGGGTCGGGAGGGCCGAGGACAAGAGCTGTTGCATTTACACAGGGTGGACGATGCGCATGCCCAAAGTAGTCCAGCCCCCTGTGACACCTCTTACCACCTAAACCACCCTTTGCACCCCGATACCCCCTCCCAACCCACAGCCCCCAGCTGGTTATTGCAGCCCCACCACTTGCTGGGATTGATTTGACCAGCCAGGGTGCGAAGAAGCGCCATGTGCTCGGCCCGCCCTAACCAGGTCATCAGGCGAGCTGCTCTTTAGCCACTCAATACACAGACAGGGTTCCACAATGCACTCAGGGAAATGCTCACATTCAGCCCACCGTGTCCCTCCAACAGACACGCGCGCCTCCTCCTCGCCGAATAAAAGCCCAGGGTGGTGCGGCCCAGCTGCTGCCCTAGTGCGCAACACACAACCAAGGATGATAGATAATAAAAAAAGTTCTCCTCTCTGGGAATCACCTCAATAAAGCCAGTAGAGCCGAAGAGAAGCCTAATGTTGCATGGGGTGCTAACATCGCCGCCTCTCCACTCCCATTTCCCAGTACTACTTACGACCTAACTCGGGGCGCAGGGGTCTCGGGGCAGGCCGGCCTTTTTTTAAATCAGGGAGGACCCCCGGCCACACTGGGGGCGGCAGGCAGGAGGCGAATACCAAACGGCTCATAAAGTGTGTTACCGTGTCCTCCGGTGTTCTGGACTGCCTTCCAAAAGGTTTCTTATTATTTACTTTCGGCTGTGTTTCAACTGGTCTTAGTTTCTGAGGATGTTTTAAAGTTGTATTTAGTTTCCCCTGTATTTCAGGTATTGTGTGAGTTACATTTCAAAGTATTTAAAGTTAGGTTCGTTTAGCCGATCGACAGGAAGACTGTTTGAAAAACCGACATATTTAAATGTTATTCTTGTATACGAAACGGAATAATAACTGAGAATCAAAATAATTGTTTACAAAAGCGAAGATTGAGCAAAGAACAAACACTGATTAACATTACGGACCTTTGTGCGCAATGTTTACACTTTCCGAGAGAGATCTCTCATTCCTCATACCACAAGACTCGCAACCGATATTGCACAACAAAGGTTACAGAGAAATCCTCGAACTTCGCACTTTGGAAATTGCTGGCATCACGACCTTTTGACCTGTCAACGTGAATGGAGAATATTGCAATCGTTATTGAATTGATATCACTGATCTCATTTCCAAAGGAAGCGCTCGCCCCTGCCACATATAACTTTTCCAAATTGCATTGCTGGGCAGAGGCTTTTTCCTCTCTGCTGTTAGCCAAGGCCAGGCCGACCCCGCATTGTATCTGCCTGAGTAAACCAGCAAACGACCTTGGAGGCTCCCCAGTCAAGGCGATGTTTGGCGAGTGTAGAATTAACTCCTGGTCTCTGATCGCCCAACAGATGTGCTGGGAGAGTGTAGCGTATCCTTTCGCCGACGCTGTTCAAGGTCGGGTAGATCACTCGCCAAGCCGAGGCGGAGAGGCCTGAAAGCAGTAACCCCAAACCTTGGCCCATCAGATGAGATTTGATTTGGCGAGTCCTGGATGAAAGGTACATGGCTGTGTGCCTGTCTCAGTGAGGGATCCCCCACTCTCCCAGCAGAGACTATTACAACTGTGACAGAGGCAAAGCTGTCCTGACGACTCTCCGGAGTCGCCGTCTGGAATGACGTACGGCCATGGTGTAGGGATGGGGTTTTGTTTAGTAAGTTGTCCTTGGGATTGACCTTGACTGTGGTTTTGGCTCAGCCATGCTGACCTTTTTGGACAAGGGGAATTTACTCAAGGATGAAGTTGATTTTCTGTATATTAATATAGACCTTCTGGCCAGGCAAAGCTTAAACAGTTTATACATGCAATGAAAATAATGTATGCTTTATTTGTATCTTTCATAAATTTATATTCACAATCATCAGTTGAAGAGGTAAACAGGTACAGATCTCGGCAGAATACATGTTATCATAGCAGGTAACGATATATGCTGTGAATGACACAAGATAGATATCACATCAAACCGGTCTCATCCTGCAAACTCGGCATTACATCATGTGAATATAATATTATATTGGGTAAGATCTTTCCAATTACAAGGACAGGAAGTATTTTGACTGCTTCTTTTAAGTATGAAAATTCAATTGTTTCAATCAAACTTAATATGGATTTGAAATATTTGGAAGTATTTAATGTCAATTAGTATTACAAATGCAACCAGAAAGTTAGTTAAAAGTGAAGGAAGAAAGGTTTGGTATACTATCGATGTGTGGTTTCATCATTATCCTCTATGGTAGATATTCCATTATAAACCTTGACACCTGGGATGCCAAAGCCGTGCATGCTAAAGGTAAAACCTAAAAGGACCAACTTAAACCTACAATAAACCCCATACTCCATTTACATCCCCCCATATGCCATTAGACACTTGGCATCCGGGTTCTTTCTCTGTACATCCGGGGATCACCCATCAGACCGCAGCACTCCTCACTGACGGCAGATATTACTGCGCCTACCGGATCTATTTCCTTCCCGTGAGGTTGCGGGAATGCATTAAACTCCTACAACCTTCCATTACAGAATGATTGGCATGTATATCTACTGCAGATATTGGACGGATACATGTCTGTCATTCTCACCGCCTTGCGTATGGGTGGTTGGAGCCTGATGATGTCTGGCATGTAAATTACCTAAAAAGAGCCTGGAATGCTGGTTCCCTGGTTATTCCCAGGGGCACATGCAGGTACTTGGACCTAAATCATCATCATCATCGCTCAGATTTTCCCATATATATACCCAGCCCAAAGATCCATTATTTCTCCTGCCCTTTCCCGTGGCCTCTGGCAACCCCGATCATCCAGATTATTATGGAGCATCAACGCTTATATCTATGATCCTTTCCTTACTTCTCTATTTCCCCTAGTACTTCCTATCCACACATAGTTTTACCAGGTTTCACGTATTTAGAAGAACAAATTATTATTATTGCATTCCAGGATAAACCAAGAGGAATGGGTGTACGTGTAATATGTATTTCCAGGAATTGAAACTGAAGATTTCTATCATAGTTGATGTATGAGCTCAAAAAAATCTGTGCCAGTAAAGCACATGTATATCCTATACATCATTTTGGATTCCGCTATGGTAAATAACAGACATTCTATGCTTTTCCATGGACCAGTTCTATTGTCCAGTATTCATCGATAGCTTCATTCTTCCAATTGACCAAAAAGCCCGGCTCCCTTTTTAAAAAGCCTCATTTCACTCTCAGTATTGCGGAAAAAAAGTCGCAATCAGAAAGGTGGTTACTGGTTTCACGGCTATGGCCAATTCTCACAATCCAAGGGCTTTTCTCATTTTGGACCTGGCAACAAATAAGCTAAAAATAACTCAGACATTTGACCAAGGGCCTTGCTGGGGGCTGTTTGTGAGGACATTTGGTGTGGTATGATGCCCAGGTCCCATGGTCCATACATTAATAATGACCTATGTGTAGTGGGTGTGAGGGGCTGAATAGACGCCTTAAGCTTGACCGATCTCTGCGTATTTTGCGGTAACCACGGACCTTGTGGCTAGGATTTGTGGCTACTGGAGTGTAGCGGGCAACTATCGATTAATATGATAGAACTCTAGAAAAGGACTATATGGAACCTAAAAAGAGATTTGTAGTCATTAGAATATTGGTGTTTATTCATATTAGTTCCTTTTCTCAGTTGATATTATGTTTCTTTTGTTTAAAGTAAATCTTGCAATAGTCCTGTGTCACACTATCGATTATAATATTCATCATTTATTGCAATGTTAGTTGGTTGAAACAAGAATTATCATTGATACTGCTGCTTTTTTGTACTTGTATGAGGAGATGGAATTTGGCTTTCTGAAAGAGAATGTAACATGATAAGAATTGCATTATCTGTAATAAATATCTCAAGTGTATAGGTCGAATATTACATTTTCTGGCCTTTTAACGAGGTTGATAAGATTATGGAGTGCATATGATGCGCATGCGAGTTAATTGGATTCTGTGAAATAGACCTCCCATATTGAATAAATAAAATATACTGAAGAGAACAGGACTAGTAATATTACCTATTGTGTCTTCAAGCTTACGGTACGGCCATCTGAACAGATGCTCATGGGGGATTTCCCAAGATAGCATAATCGAGAAGGTGATAAAATAACTATAACATTTGCTGAGACAGCGAGGCACAAGATACAATTATCTCTCCTGGATATGGATTTATGCGGATATGTGTCAGCATTACCGCCCGTAGGAGAGCATAAAATTAGAATATAGTTGCATGCAACCAATCCAAGGCAATATCGTGGTATTTTGACACAGCTTTTTATGGGACTCAAGGACAACCTATCATCAACTAAACTAGTTTTTAAGCCAAATGTACATTGTCCATTAAGATAGCGTGCGAACGCCGTGCATGCTGTCCATCATATAAATGTGCATGACATTGATTTGCACCTCTTTGAGATAATTCGCTGGGTACAAAAACAAGGCTTATCCAAAATAGCCACATTAATTCTGCAGGAACCAATTTAGCCCTCGGGCTTGTTACATAAAGCACAAAAACGTGGTGATGTATGTCATGGTTAAGTTAATCAGGAGCAAAACAAAGCCCCCCAAAGCCCCCTTTGATGGACGCTTTTCTTTATTGGCTGCGACATGTCTTGACATAACCTGGAAGTCGTTCATCTTGTGCTGGGTCCCGGCAATTTACACGGCAACCCTGACCCTGATGACTCTATAAGCCGGGTACCACGTGCCCTAATTATAACATATTTTCAAGATAAACATACACTGGAGCTTCTTATTATTCACCTAGTTATTTTATCATTATCTAGTTTATGTATTTCCAACTTTCCATCTCTTTTTACAAAGCTCTTTCGGTATCATACAGGAATTTGAAAACAAAAAAGCAATCAATAAACAATAACAAAGTAAAAGCCAAGTATCAATATGTTTGTATCAACTATTATTAGCCTATTCGTCCTCGTACAAAATAAACACAGAGAATCAGAAAACCATCATGCCATTTGCGCCAGCTTTTAACTATAATGAATACATCAATAAGACTAAGGTGAAAGACCCACCTGTTCCTATTGAATATTACAATCAGTAAAGAAGACTCCCTGTGACTCGTTGCTTGAGCACATCTGTCAAGGTCGTCCTTTTTCGAATTGTTCTACGGCAATACTTTAAGTAAGGTAAATGAATATAAACAGGAAGTTATATGCCTGACATGTGGTAATCATTATAAACCAAACAAAGTAATAATATTTTGGTCAGTGCTTAACTTAGTATGACCTTAAGATTTTGGTTAGATTTGGTTGATAATAATGTGATGAATATGTGATACCCATGAAGTATGGTGGATTCCGATTACAACTTCTATGCTTAACTTAGCTGGAAGTTAAAATAATTTATATCCTGAAAATATGTATTATATTGTCTTGCAGTTATACTTAATGTGTACCTACATGGAAGAACATGGTGATGTTACTATGAATGTGGTTTAATAAATAAAAAAAAAAGAAAAGTAATATAGAGGAGCCACTGTGCTAAATGATGGGTGTTACAAAGTTGGCGTGTGTAATGAAAGACCTCGTAAATCAATGTTTTGATTAATGATGGATTCGCACATAGTGTTGCCCATCCGTGCACTTAGTGTTAGTTATTGTTTTTATATGTATACCCATTCACATAGGCACAACCAAGGCTTGGCACAATTTATCAACTGTTTGAATAGCTTTTAGGGGATTACAATCCCATGAATTCCGTGAAAAACTTGAATATAGTCAAGCTCTACATCATTAGGCTTACACGGTCGCCTCCTAATTCTTTGTGTTCAATGCCCCTATGATTAAGTAATTCGTACCCAGTAAACCCCCAAAATATGATTCGGCTATATACCCATGCATGGTACATCATTCGACCTTTAAACCAATGGCCGTTACGATGGTCATCGCTGACCCACTTTACCTGAGGCCCTGGAGGGACACGGTGACACCTTTAATTACCCACAAAACCCATCACCCTGACCGGTCACAGGGGTAAGCGATAGAGTGGCCTAGTTCCACCACTCACCCCTTGGGGCCGCCACTGGGCTTGATCTAAGGCCAGTGACGTCACGACAGTCAGCCTCGATTTGGATGCGGGCAACGAATGGGTCGGCCCTGTGGCGGTAGGGGGCACCAGTAAATCTGATTGTTTTGACAGGCCATGGCTTGAGGAGACGGGAGAAAGTTGGGGTAAAAATAGAATAATGTCGTAACTTGGCGAGGAAAGGTACAGGACTAAATAAGGCTGAGTATGGCACTGAGAGCAACGACGATATTGATGATATTTACCACAAGGAGGAGAGGAAAAATGGGTTGGCTGTCCTAGCTATTCATAAAAAAAACACATGAAATAGAATCCTGTGACCAAAAGGCAATGCCAACGATAATAAGACCCAGAGTAAGGTCATGAAAACATAATATCTGTTTTCCGGAAAGATCTAGAATGAAGTGATGAATCTTAGTTCCAGTAAGTAAATATTCAAAAGAAGAAACTAAAGCCCCATACCCACTAGGCGATTTTACCGGCAACCAGCGACAGGCAACTGGGAGTTCTAATCGGAATTCTAAGGATAGAATCGGCCGATTTCAGCACCGACTCAGATCAAACCTACACATTTCAATACACTATACTAACAGGGGGTCATAGGAATCGGCCGATTCTGCCCGTTTCCCGTCGTCGGTTACCGTCAAAATCGCCTAGTGGGTATGGGGCTTAAGACATAGATCCAAGTATACCAGAACCTACATCAGAACAAAGGACATGGTCGCTCCAAGTGCTAGCTATAGAGCATTAATGCAAAAATAAAATAGAAATTGAATCGATAATAGGGCTTGGCAAAATTACTGAAACGAGGTTTTTGAAAAGGTTGTACCAATCTATGTTGGTATAAAAACAGTATGTGTGGGAGTATAGACTTTATATGTAAGGTGTTTCTGTACCATTTCTCTGCCAACCGAAACTTTTTGGTAGAAATTATCGACATGAGAAGCTAATGAGACGAGGCAGAGAGTTATCCTCTGTGCACTTTAATATTATCGAATTTCTAATGAAAGTTTTCCTAAAGAATTATTCTATTATCAAGAGCTCTGGTCCTCATCAAATTAGTAATTGAGACAAGAAGCCTGCCTTATAGTGATCTTACAAATTACTTGGAAACGTGAAGATCATCCCACCAACTTCGTTTTGCTATTACCATGTGTGGGGGTGAGAAGTCAATGCCGTTTCAATGATTGCAAACCAAAAGCATGAGGTTAATGGAATATGATGCAGAAGACTGTAGGAGAAGTCATGGTTAGAACGAATATATCGTGGATGTAATCCTTATACTATGGGATGAGGTTCGAGGGAAGAGCATTTACAATTTCTTCCTAATTAACCCATTCTCTAATTGAAAAGATCACAGTACATCAAGTCATAATGTTAAATCTTGACCAATAGCCTCTCATTCAACCCAAGGTTACCAACCCTTATAAAACAATACCACTAAAAACGTTACTACCAAAAGCCAAGAAACTAACAAAATATATCAGATAAATTAATCTTAAATCTTTGAAAGATATTCAAAGGAGTTCAAAATGTCAGATAACATCAAACTGCAGACAAGTGACAATCCCTTAGAATACACCTTTTTTCAATAGTGTGGCAGTGTGGCGCCCTGTTGGCGGAATAGGCAGGAACAAAGCAATTGATATATGGAATGTCTATGGGCCAAGGCTTAAGTGGTTGGGAGCAAGGCGTGCATGGGATATTTCACTGCGCATGTTCGTGAAAAAGGTGTATTGCATGCAGGCAGGGCCCATAACACTGAACTTCTACACATATATCTAGTTTTAGGGTAGGCCTGTATTCATTTCCAAAAGAGCTGATCCTATAATAATTTGAACATTATTATCCTTCCCTAAATTTTCGAGGTTGTATCTATAATGCTCAGATTTGAAAACAGAAGGAGAACAGTTTCGCTACAGATTGAAGTACTTCCACCTCCACAACACCTAGTTTGTTTTTGTAGGAAACATGGGTGCAGTCTTGAATTTAGTGCGATGGTATTTCCTTTGAGTGCAGCCTACAAAAAACATGGGAAGATGAAAGTATTCCTAAAGCGCCACGAATTCAAACAATAAAAGACTCCTGTGATGTTCAAACGCTGTCGGTTATTTGAAGAAGGCAGTGTCCAAAGCGCCTTTTATAGTGCTTCTAAATTGTCGTCTGCTCGTATAGACAGAAAAAAACGCGGGAAAGTGTTACTAAATCAGGACAGACGGTATGTGGGAGCTGGGCGATAATAGAAGGGTTATTGATGCTGTTAAACAATGCAGACAAATAATTCAAGGTTTATACTCCGGACAGAAAATACTAGCCCTTAATTCTTGGCGGAACTCGATAACGACTTAAGTAGATTGTCGTGGCTGTGGCACTTGTTTTGCTGGCCTGGGAATTTATTTGGTCCAACTGTGTTTAGATTGTCTCCGTTCAAATGCTATCAGCAGGAATAGGTTTATTTTTACGGGAAACTAGGCAGTTAGGATATAATTACGTCCGTGAGGAGTGGGATACCGCGCATATTAGCAATTAATTAAGTAAGACCGCAACAAATATGCCACTAAAGGTCAGGGGAGACGGGAAGAAAAACGTATGCAAAAACGCTAACGATGTGCCTTTAAGTAGCGAAACCGAAAACGCCAGAAATCAAAAATAATTAGATACCGTCTGTCTATTTCAGTGTAGGAATTCGACGTGAAATGTCGAAGTTCATATGGCCTTAAAAGTGCACTTACAACGAAATGAATCACTTGATAGTCTGAAGTCTGGACAATGTAATGTTGCATAAATTCAAAAGAATGTTATATGATATGTCAACATTCAAGGTTCGTACCAATCCCTTGATAGGTATTCTCGTCTATTGTCATAAGTAGGTCATATTACCCTGTGACAGACAAAATAATTATATTTCCAAAAGCCCGATTTGAAAACAAAGGCTTTGTAGTTGACATGAGAAAAACAAGAAACGTAACTATGTTAGTGGTTTTAAAGCTGAGCCTCAGAGGCAAGATTTAACGTCTTTCCTACTCGGAGATTGTGTATAAAACAAGAGGCTGGGTAAAAACTTTCTTTCTTGGCAGCGGGTTTGAGGTAGGTGAATCATTAAGTGAGTACAAGAAATCAAAACCTTTGCCTAGTCATTAGGAGGCTTCAAAGGCTGGGAACAGAGGCTGTAAACTGCAGGAGGCTGGTGTGGGAGGACATGGACACCAATCAAACCCCCTACCTACCTCCTGGTAACGGCCATGATGGCTGGAGGGATGAGTCAGCAGCCAGGGATTAAATGCAAGATAAAAACAAAAAACACCATGTTCAATAGTATAGCCAAGCTTAAGTGAAAAGACGAAAAAACATACTTCTGGGTTGCTGTTCTGAGGTGTTGCTAAGTGATAAAAGGAGAAGGTGGCCCTTAAAAAGTGCACGTTAAATGCGAAAAGGGCAAAGGCGTTTTGTCTGGGGAGGGTTGATAGGCATTTCAAAGTAACCTTTGACGTGGTGGTTGGAACAAAGGAGGAGACATTGGAAATGAAATGTTACCAGACAACAGTGTTGCTTTGAAAGAGCAGCTTTTGAAGTAGGCCCTATGTCACACGTATTGCTTGTCTCCATTTCGTAGGATTATTATTTTGATAGACTTTTCCTACAGCAAAAACCAGTGTACATTTAATATTTATATCTCAGTTCTAACACTGAGGCATGAGGGAGAACAGGTATAGATCTAAGATTGTTTTAGGTAGATGAAATTGTTTTAAGAAAAACCCTTACTTCATCCTTGATAATTATGTGAGTATCAGAATATTTGTCACACAGCTACATATGTGTGCGTGCATATATTCAACAGATCCCGTAACTGTATAAAAAAAGATAAAACCTTTAACAATTATGACAACAATATATGGATTGACATAACATTATTTCCACAGTACCCATTAATAAAATCCCCTGTTAAATACAATAAAATGCTACGACGGCATCATTTGCAACACATCATGCTTTGTCTCTCCAATAAACACAGCCTTTACGACGGCTTAATTTGTCTTCCCTGGAGGAAAGACAGGGGGAGGAAGTGTAAAATTCCTCCTGTCGAGGTCTGGCGCATTTGCGACGATCCTTTTATGGACTCCAGACACGCCAACAGATCTAACAAGCAGGAGGCAGGGAAGGGGGAACCGAATGTCTCCAAGATGCAATTCATTACCTGACTCACTTCCTCGCCGAAAAAGGAAGAGGTGATAAATTGAAGCGGAGGGAGTCCTCATTGTCGGAGGGCGTCTCCAGCCGGGGGCATTCGTGAACTGAAACTTGTAGAAACCCAGCGATATTTACTTGATTGTGGCTTCTTGAAATTCTACCTGTGACGTCACCGCAGAACCTTGCCATTTGTACACCTGGAACAGGAGCCTACCAGCTCCGTCTGAGAAAAGATGAGATTAAAGCTCTTTTCCGCGACATTGTTGTTTTTGCACATTTTATAGTTCATACATATTTTTTTTGTATTTTCCAATTCTATCTAAACTAATTGTCACTCAAGATGTCAATTTTGAGGATATTGAATGTATCTGATGTTTCTAAAGGTATCATCCAATGAGACGAAGTAGTCCCTATTGATAACAGGATTTGCCTAGACATTTGCCTCTTTAATAAGAGGATACAATTAATTAACCAGCATAATCTCCCTTACGCTTACGAATAAAGATCATAAAAACATGCTTGTTTTTACACAAATCCAATGATTAAAAAACACTAGAAAACAGACTTTTTAAGGGTTTAATTTAACAATTCATACTAGAAAGTGCCCTAAGCCTGTGGTACCCAAAGGGCATCCGGAGGATACCGGAAATTGCAGTGTTGCAGACATCCGGTCCAATTTCATACACCTCAAGGTTTTCCTTGGCCCGTACTCTGCGGCCGATGTTGACGACAGGCGGCCCCAATATGCCTGCCTGCAAAGAGGAAACTCTATCGAGCTCCCGAAGCCTGGAGGCACCTACAAAGGACAGCTCTTTTTAAAGGTTAGAAGGGACTGCAGACCTAGATTCCCAGGATCACCCCCTACCCCGTTCCTCCCCTAGATAGGCTGTCTTGTGCCCGCGGACATTGGGTGCTGTCACCCACAGAGGTCTAGATCTGCCGAGGAAAATGTGCCAGAGTGGCTTGCAGCATTGTGGGATGAATTTTATAATACTGGCTTCTAAGAAAGGGAAATGAAATCACCAGTAGCCAAGGGCAGGTTTGGTCAATGCTTTTTCGTATGCGGCTTGCCACATGCTAAGACTTGCTTGGAATTTAGTTCTATTAAAACAGTCTACATCGACTGTATTGAAATCGTGTTCAATATTTTTTATATAAAGTTAGATATGTAAAAACTATACACTTCTCCTAGTACGTTGAATGAGACCTATATTTAGCTACAACCAGGACTAGCGATAGATACTCACGAATTCAAACATTCACTACTGTTTCGTCATGCATTGTAAACATAGAATTATAAATGATCTATACTTCTCTAAAGGTGGATTGTAAATGAAAAACTTCTTGTTAAGTTATACATATTGGAGTTCATATATATACGGATACCCAGTGCGGTATTCATGAGAGTCTAGTATTGCGGCCTATGTTCTTCCAGTCTGGGTGAAAAGTGATGCCAATGCTTTTCGTGAGATATGTAGCGGTTTGATACACATTGTGTCTGTATGCCAAGCTTTAATCGGGATTACCATGTCCAAGCTTTCAAATGATACTAAAAGCACTTCAAGAAACAATAATGATAATGATAGGTATTAGATCCGATTATTTATTTAGATTCAAGCAATAACACTTAACTACCATTATATAAAGAAACTTAAAAACACTTTCCAATTCATCACATTTGATCTTTGAAATGTATTCCTGTAAAAGATATTTCCATATCAACTCGTTGGATGAAATTATGTGAAATTCCGAAACTGAAAACGTTTCATTTTCGTTCAAAAGAAGGATATGTTTAATTTCAAAGGATGGTTGAATACTTGACTTGAAATTGGTCGGATAATTCGTGTGTCTACTTTTCATAAATCGACTCCTTAATATCATTTAAAGAGTATCAGTATTGATACGTAAATCTGGGAGTTAATTTCCCCTTGACAGGTCAAATTTCTACCTCGATCCTGCTCAAAATCTCAATGTTTTGATCGTGTTTACTGTTTTTTAAGAGTATCTTTCTATTTCTAGAATTCGGATGATGAATGATCAAAGTTTTTGGAACTTTTGGCTCAAATTGGAAACAAAATAGTTTTGACCTTTCCAGAAATAACCTCTGATCACAGCTGCGAGTTTTGGTCATTATAACGGAATGCCGAAAACAACCAGATTCATTTGTTTTGAATTTTTTTTAATACTGATAATCTTATTTTTGTTTGAAAGTTAGGTCTTTAAGCCCTGATCAGCAAGACTCATTCATAAAGTATGGAAACACGTTATTCATAAGGCCGATTTTGGAAAATTTGAACACAAATATTGACTCTTTCAGACACATTTTGAAGAGTGTAACCTTTATGACATGGGCCATTCCGAATTTAGGCGAAATCCACAAATGTGAACCAAAACTAATTTCCTCTCCCCAAATGGTCTTACCCTTTTAGTTGTCTGAAAGGAGAAACAAATTTAGAGAAAAAAACTGAACCTCTTCCTTGTTTTCCCAATCCATGGATGATTCGTCCCATCAATATTGGCCAATTAAGTCATGGCTATAAACCAAAGCCTCCATAAAGCACCATAATTGATATATCCTTGTATCCTACCTTATTGGTCTAGTATACACAGATCACGGGGAATATATTGCGAATGTGGACCTCGTAGACCTTCCGAAATCCATATGATAGGGAAGGACCGACAAGGGAATGAGAATGTATGCCATCAGTATGATGAAGACATACGCTAAAGCTATATTCCATGAGTTGTAGCAGTATAACTGAAGATATCAGTTGTGACGGTATTAGTAATACGTCAAGCATCTCCTTCGTCCTAATCATTTTGCGGTCATTTGGAGCTATTAAATGGGTTCCCTATGTTGCATCTTGCCTAGTGCTATCCCTATATTTCCAATCCCCATGTCGATTGTCCCATAGCATTACGTTTATTTTCCTTCGCTGTGGACAGCAGTGTCACTCGTCGAATTAAAGACACGACAATGCCGTCAGTTTAATTTGGTCGAAATGATAACTTAACATCTGGAACAGCACACACCACGTGCTATTTATGATCAAATGATTGAATTGAATACTGCATCTGAATATAACACATTGACCAATAACTCTTGAACTATCGTACATGCTATAGATCCTCCTAGTCGAACTGGCAGACAAACTTTGGGCAATGTTTATGATCCATATTACAGTGTTTATTACCTGGCCAGGCGCACCCCCAATGATAAGGTCAGAAGGCAAGTTGGGTCAGGGTGTGGGAGGGGACTAGGCAGGTTAATTGGCACCGTGAGCTGAAGCGGATGAGATGAGGGACGACCAGTAAAGTGGGCCAGTTGTAACGGGTAGGAATGACGCCCACTATTCACAGACCCTCCTGCTTTAAGAATGACGGAGCAGGAGCGTGGCATAAACTTGATGTTATTACCCATCTCATGTCGCATCTGCTTTGATCCGTCAACCAATATTTTCGTATAAATCACGCTAGTATAATACCGACTGTGTGAATGCATTTGATTAATTGGGACATTATTTGAGATTATGATAAGTTCGTGTTGGGTCATGATTTCTAATGAGGTCTTTTCAAAGCCTTATATTCAATGGGTCACTCTTTTCCAACTTATGCCATAATTGACCTTACAATAGCCACTATTAAAACTGTAATGATTCCGATAAAAGTTACCTTTAGCTATAGGCGCCAGTATGAAGTATATGCCTAGGTATTCTCAATTGATCGGGTAATACTGTCTGGGGAACGTACAGTGAGTGAGCATAGCACAGTTACAATCATTTGGTTGACTGCGAGGTGACAAGGTCAGGAGATGGTCTCCATAGAGACACATTCCACCTAGGAGCGGATCCTGAGAAGATATATCTGCTAGGGACCGCAACTCTGAAATTGTGGGGAATTCAAAATACCATGCCTCCCCGCAATTTATGGTAGGTCCCATAATGTTGGACATGACCATGGCAGGTATGGTAGATTGTATGTTGCCAGCATAACATTGGGAACAAAGACAACGCATAGAAAATGAACGATGGGAATACTTAATGAAGGATGAGAAACAACTTCCGGGGTTATATTGGATGAACAAATCAAAGCAGCACGGGAATGATAAGCTTCTTAAGATTCGTTCCGCTTGCGCCATCTAACTCCACCTTTTACAGTCAACCCTAGTGTCGCCGGTGTCCGGCAGGTCGGACCGAGCCTCTAGCAACCAGCGTAACTGCCACTTTGGGCGGCCTAGGGCAATATCCGGCCGTAAAGCATCATGGGAAGGCGTTGCGGGCGGATGCCGCTGGGGGGCGCTGGCGGGCAGCAGTCAACAGCTCCTATTAAACAGCCCGGCCGGCTGTTAAACAGCACGTGGGGTGGTTATTGGCCTCCCCAGGGGAAGGAAGTGGGAGGATACAGACAAAGACCTCCTGACTCTCTGCTTTTATTGGGCCTCAAGGGCGACCACAAATCTTGGCCCGGCCCCCGCTGTATGAAGGTAGGAGAAGGGAGATATTTCTTGGATAGGTCAGAGTCATAAAGCACTGAGTGTGATGAATAGATGCAATATCACAGGGATGACGGCACAGGCCCTACCTGAGCAGGTTGGTCAACGGGCTGGGGTTCGGGATATCTGCTGGTGCGCAAATGTTATGCCAAAAGGGAAAACACTAAATGGTGTAGGCCTACGGAATTTGAGACAGAGGTTTCAGGCAACTGGTCATATTGCATTTGAGTGCAAAGTCATAAAGGCATCATTTCGTGTATGTATGGTATTATTACCAAAACTAAAGCTAGGTGCATTGTACAGACACAGCTATAAACTTGGGAAGCAGCTGATAAATATGATGCGAGATGTGGCCAACTACTGCAAGTCATCATCATTCGCTCAAACATACTGTAGGTCATCTATCAGCATGCCCTTTTATACCGCACCTATGTCTTCTGCCATGTCAATATATCAACACTACTGGCTCTGAAAAAAGAAATGCGAGGACCTATACAACTCACTAGGTGTTTGGAGGTCTTTGTACACAAAATGACATGAGAAGTAGCTTTTGAATTAATTCTTCCAAACAAAGGCATCATCTTCGAAAAGTCTACCTTTGCTTTGTTTTAAAAGAAGCTCGTTTTACTCTAGGTCCTTATAACGAGGGTAAACTGTATCTTGGCGGGGCCTGCCAATCAATCACAGGCCCATTTCCTGGTCGGTAATGGGAATAATGTTGTTAGCTGGTCGAGAGCCAATACGTAATGGTTCAGGTTAAAAACAATAATGCAGTTTCTAAAATAGGAAACTCACTTTTAAAGGGGCCGGACCTCACAGGAAGAATAATGGTACGAGTGAGGGTTGTGGCACTGTTTACACGAATAGTCACACAGAAAGACCAATCATGAATAGGCCTATAATTCTGTCAATCATCCTTGTCAAAAGCGTTTTCATGCTCTTTGTATATGTTGACCTAATTTATGCATGTCGGCGACATGATGTGGCTTCCGCTTATCTCACTTTACCCCTGTAGGTTATGGGCTATGCAAAATAGGGACCAACCCAGATAGAGCTGGCAGTGCTTCATTCCCGCCAAAACCCCACATCACAGACTTTTGTCGTCTGCTCTCCTTTTCCCGGAAACTAGTGGATTTGGGCACGGGTCAATTCGTCTCTTGTCATCCCCAAACGCTACACTTTGCACAGGAGTTCTCTTGTTCTTGGATTTGCTTTGAGAAGGCGAGTTGGGCGCTTTTCGAACCCCTGAATGCCATCAGTGTATTTTTTTAACAGTGTTAAAGGACAAATAGGGGCGATGAGCTATGACCTTTAAGACAGAACATTAACAGCTCCGAGAGGAACCTATTCTTTAAGAAGTATATTTTTAACCCCCCTTTCGTGACATTTGTTTGAATTGTTACCAGAATTCAATTAAAAAAAGCCAATATTCCTGATATTTTACGTAAGTTCATAATTGTGCGTAATGTTAGGTTTTAATGTAATTTTCTGTGATAGAAATGTGCTGCATTTATATAGAAATGCGTACCATAAATAATGTTATATGCTTACAAAGAATAGGTGATACAAAAACATATAGGGCCTATATAAGTAAGCACTATCCTCGCCCAATGTGCAAACCAATGCCAAATGCCATGGAAACTGGATGGTATGTACATATACAAAAGTAAATACAAGACTCTGGCAATCACTTACGCCCGTTAAATACCACCGCCTACTATCTTCATATGCACTGCATCGACAGGAGTGTAGTTGTAAGGGTGTTTAAGACCCGAAAAGAGACAACCACTCAGACAGTTAACTCCGCAGCAGGTCCTTCCCATGCCATCGTATATACACACCCACTCACTCATTGGTATTATTGGTAGATCCCTGATGTACTGAAAAGGAAACAGTGAATGTTATGTTGATACCCTACTCTTGCAGAGGATCCATCTTCATCTTATATAAATTATGTGCTCTATCCGACACATTGGCTTATTAGCAAAAGTATACTCTGATAATGAAGACATCAGGTTTTTACATCTTATGATATGTATCCATGTGGGCGTGGGGTAGATTTCTTGCAGAATATGCATATTTCATCGATATGCATTGCCGGAACAGCATTACTAAAATGCTTTGCTGTCTACAATTTGCCCAAATTATGATTCGCATGTCAAGTTGATGTTGATGTCTTATTTGATAAGAGGATTTTGAATTAAACCTCTATGAATATCAGTGAACGGATAATCTGCAAACTACATTGACATTGCGCTTGCGAGTGTTTCGCATGTCATCCATTATGGAGCGGTCGGTTGTGAGGTCGAACAATTTTTGAAGTCCTTGTTCGTAATACGCCAGATTATATTGTTATGATATGATAAACGTCCGTTACACAGTCAAGTTAGGCCTTCTAGGTCGTTTTAGGCGTATATATATATATATTTCTATTAGTTAGATATGCTTTTTTTCAATATGTTTGGCGGCCCACGATTGCTGCTTACGGTGTGGTTTGGGGAAAGGTTCACCACATGTGCCCATAAAGCACACACAGTAATCTGACACCTGATATCCTGATATTCTCGTCTCTCCTATGATTAAGAACAGGAAAGGGCATAATGTGAAGAAAGACTCTATGCTTTATGATAAACATACATATGAGGGAACCATATCAAGACATCATATATGTGCAGGAAAATTCCCTCTGAGTTAGGCAATGACACGGATAATATAATACGGATATTTTAGAACGTAATATTCAGCTGCAGGGGCGGATCCAGCGGATGTGGGGTCCTTGGGGTCCTGATTCCCCCCCCCCCTTTTTTTGGTGGACCCGTAAACTACAAAAAAGGGGGAAATGCTGCATGTGTACATACGCAATTGCATGCGGTTTTAGTACTTAGCCTTTATACTGCCCCCCCTCCTCTTTTAAAAGTTCTGTATCCTCCCCTGAGTTGTCACTTTCTTACCTTTCGTTGATAGAAATGTTCATAACCGTTAGTATGCAGCGTAATACTCTCATAAAAAAACAAATCTTTGTATGTCCTTCCCTCACATTTGCTGAATGAATAGAAAGTGAATATTCATCGTTACAGAAATAGAGGCACTAAGTGGAATCTAGCTTTGCATATTTCATGATGAAGTGCGTCTAAGAGGCGTGAAGGTACTCCTATTACATCAGAAATTATTAAGCTGCACACGTATCTAGGATAGGATGTATGTAGCTTCATGGAAAGGCACCAAATTGGCAATTGAGGTTTGGGCTCAGGTCTTCAGAACAAGATTCGGGTTCAAAAGGCCGCTGCTGAAGCGGGAAACATCAAACGATGGGATGTGCCTGACAGCCCCAAACCAAACCTCCTTCAGAGCAGACGACAGGCGAACATGACGCAATGTCGCCAATGGATACCCTCTGCAGTTCACAGATTGAATAAATCGGCTGCGTCGGCCCCATATCGGCTTCCCGCCAAGTCAGGGTGAAAAAGCGCGGGGAAAAGGTAAAAAGAAGCGTCTTGAAAAAGTTCGTCTGCTAATATTCGCCTCAGTCAGCAGCGCCGGGAGAACAGATTATCCCGCCTTGACATGACGGACGTTTCGTATTTCACGCCAGTTCTCGTGCTGAGGGCGATAATCCGCGAGATTTGTGCTGTTGACACGTCCAGTGAATCATGGGAGCCATCAGGCGCGCACCAAGCGGCCGTCCCCGGAACCCTTGACGGCGGTCTCAGCCGCCCGTTACGTCTGCAGAAGTAGTCAGAAGAAATGCAATCCTTGCTTTTCGGGGTCTGTCGATATTAGCTCTCTCATACTTTAACTCGAATCTTACAATTGGGAAGTCGTGAGAGCACAAGCCAAGGTGATAATGATGATCTCCATTTCATAAATTCCAAGAACAGCAGGTCGAGTCTTAATCAGTAAATGGAATTACAATTTTAAAGTTTCCTGTTAACTATATTTATTCAGATATCACTGTATTTCACATGAAATAACGCATATTGTAGCTTTATTCATGGTTTCCCCTTGTCAAACAGCATGTTAAACCATCCCCCAATCTTTTCACGACTTCACTTAGGAGAGGAGGATAATTGTTGGTCACACAGACGCCATTGACTGTGAAATTCTGAGCCACAGTCCAATCAAATTGGGAATCTGGGCTTTTTTTCGCCCTGCCATGTCCTTAAAACAATTGAAATGACCTCTCATCTGCAGCCGTAGCGTTTCAAGGTCTGATGCTCTTATCGAATTTCTGCAGCTTCCCAGAAAAGACCTGCCCTGTGCCAAGGGGCCGCCCGCATTGTCCGGGAGACAACTGCCTTCAAACCTTTAGTCCACTACATGGGGTCTGCCTCACGATCTTCAACCACATGTTTATTTATTGTATTGGCAACGATATTAGGTAATTGTGGAAAGTGATTTCTACACGATAGTAAATGCCCATAAGCTGATAAGGCTGGATAAGGTGCACCGAGATACGTTCAGCTTAGCTAGGTAGTAATGTGACCATAAAACGTTGCAATATAAACATTCCTTACTGGGCTGTCCCATAGTCGCCCTACACCCAAAACCTAAGCAATTTTCCATTAAGACCAATTACCTATTTCACTGGTTCAGACAAATCTGCTAGCCAAGTGCCATACTAATGACAAGGTCTGTAGTTTGTAAAATCACCAAATGTGACGTAAATTATCTTTTTTATTTATTATCGTAAGTATTGATTTTTCTGTGTGATCTTTGCCAGAAGCAAGCTGAAGATCGATGCCTTGGGAGAATACTTTTGGTGGTTGGTATATGTATCCACCTTTGCCACTGGCCCTTGGCATTTTGCCGGTGGCAAACCACGTGGCATAACGTTCCAATCTAAGATATCAAACGGTGTCATTCTGGAATAGTAATAAGGCCAACCCACCAACAGTTCTGAAAACAAAGGTCTCACAGTACGTCGATTAAATTATTTCTTCGAGAGCGGGTTTCCGAATTCCTAGATAACAGTTGTAGTCATACATAAAAGATGATAGGATTCACAAATGGACCGTTTAGCATTTATGGTTCGGGGAAACGTTATATCCAAGAAAATATTCATGATTCAATATAGGCCTAGATCTAATTGAAGTCGCAATCTAAAACTCTAATTCATTGCAAATAACAACACACCGATTCCCAATGTTATTGGCCTGGTTTGTTGTGATTGTTTTAAACTCCGGACAAGCTGGCCTGTGAATTCCTTTCGCTGCACCTTTAAGGTTTCTTACTCTAATTCCCGCCGTTAAAAATGTCCAAGGTCTGATTAGAATCCGGTGAGTTCGACTGGTGCCGACGACGTGCGCAGCATGGATCCCAGTGTAATCAGGGTAACAGACAATCAGCTTTCCCTCACGCTGATAGAGGCTTTTTGGCCTTTTCAAATCGGTCCAGATTTATTCAACTAAAGTGTGACAGTATCATTAGCCTAAGCTAACGGAAGGCGACTGAAGGAGGGGGCTTGAGGGGACTAGACGATATCTGATAATGAGACCGGTCTGCCTCGTTGAGATATTGTGGAAAGCGGATTGTTGAATGACTCAGAACTAGAAAAGTTAGTTTGGGCATTGTGACTTTTATTTTTTTATTTTTGATCTAAAAGTTTGAGGAAGATGGACTGCAGGCATCATTGTCTTGAGAAGACAATCATTGTTTTTGAGTAATCCTAATCATGATCATTATGGTTGAAAATGTTTTTAAACTAATATCAGGTGTATATGAAACAACGTTGGTTTGCAAGTGCGAGTAATAAGTAACCACCTCAGACAATGTAAAATGATATATTTGGTAAAACAATATCATTGTTGCCTGTCAAGTTTCATATGTTTGAGGTCTACAATGTCTCTGGGATACATCTCCAAATACTGAGGAATTGTTTTCTTGCATTCATTGTAAATTGCTTGCAGTGCCTGATAAACATTATCTTCTTCATCATAGGATACTTAAACACTGTAATCCAATTCTAACCCAATAGTATAGAATGGTGTGATTTTGATGTAATCCAGTAAGTATTACTCATACTCATAGTAAAATTTACAAGGCATTCAGACATATAGATCTATTCACGTTATTTAATAACACACTTAGAGTAACCTGGTTACTTCTTTTACTGTTATAATGGCCCCACGTTTTATACCTCTTCTTCAAATCAACTTCCTCAGCTAGATCAAGCACGCCCCTGCATCGTAAATGACATAGGCTACTGGACACTTAATGAATAGCCGAAAAATTACTAACAAAAGAAAAAAAACATTAGTAAAGACAAACTAGTTAGACTTCCCTTTAGTAACAAGACAGGCTATGCAGATCAAGGCAAGCATGTAAGAGTTCCTTTGATAACTTTCATGCATCAATTTCTCTAAATAGATCAATCATGCAAAGAAAGGGGGAGCAGGTCCTGTGATTCATGCATATTCGATACAAGATTTATGTATCAGAGTGCTCAGCGCTGGGGGCTTTTCATGCTGGTCCAAACTCAAAGATTTTTCTAACAAGGTACTTTGACTATCATAATAGTGATGTTTTTGACTAATGATCCCATGTTTCTGTTTGCTTTATGTTATAGGAATAGTTGACTGTAAAACTCATCTTAAAATTTAAGATATAAGAAACGACCTTATCATTTTCCCATTGCGTGAAACTCCCATGCATAGTTTCAGACTTTTCATTCAAGACCTTTTTATAACCAATTCACGATCAGAATCCTATCAATGACCTATACTTATTGAAACCTGAGTCACCAAACAATTCTTAAATGTTCACACAAACAAGTGCTCCAAATCAAACTTTAATACTAGCAGCGAAAAGGGCAAAGCCAAAGCAAATCAAGTCAGTTGAGACCTTTTTGAGACTTCATGCCAAAGAATGGACAAATTAGATTTTTTAAGGCCTTCAATTCAGAAGAATCGATGTAAGACATATCGAGGCTTTTTAAGACCTTGGTAAGGACCCTGTATATACCTCTATATCAGGAGGATATATACGTGCGTGCTAAGCATTTTCTTCCCTCTGTCCTCATCTATAGAGTATCATTCCAAATGCCGACACAAACACATAAAAAAGGCAGGAGAGTCCTGCTGCAAAGGTCATTAGGCTCCTGGGTATTGAATGATTGGTGTCTAGACACACGGTCACGTTATTAAGGGGCAGCAGGTGGCTGCAGAGAGGACTTGGTTGGCATTCAAAGCCGACAGCCAGGCCTTATTCAGGGGTCATGGATCTGTGTAGCACCTATCCGTCCCCATGCCTGTCTACCTAAGTGCAGGCAGGAGTTGACGACCTCTCCAGAAGGTCCCCATAACCTGCCCACTGTCACCACTGGCTGCACAGAGTACCTGTTAATGCTACATAAACCTGGGGGTACACAGGGCTTTATGGGCTTACTTGATGAACTTATTTACTGAGCACAGAGGTTTGTTTACTTTCTAGGTCTTATGTCTTATTTCATGCTGAAATATCAGAACGTAGATACCTGCATTTGAATGTTTTGCCAGTTCCTTCATGACTTTCTGAATTTTTATATGAATTAGTATTTCATTATTTTGTTCCTAACATTGAATTCACAATTGAAGGTTTTGTTACATGTGATCCATCTTTCTTAATCAAAGCATGCAAAATGTTGCATAGCTTTGACAGTTTGATTGTAAGTTCATAGCTTCACATCCATAATGCAGTCATTAAAACCATTAAAAATGTTGAATAACCAATGGTTATACGCCCACACTAAAGCTTTGTGACATGTGATATAGGCATTTACATTGGATAACACAAGAGACCAACACCCACGTAGCACTTACAGGTTACACCATAGGAAAACTCACACTGTGAAAACCATACCCTTACCAAGATCCCTTTCGGTTGCCTAAGGCATTCCTGTGTCTATTTTTAGTGGTTTTAGTGATACAGATAGAGTGTGTATTATGGCCGGGGTACTACATTAGTTACCGGCGACCAATCTTATTTGCGGGGGTAAACAAATCATCACCCCTGTAGGATATGATATTGATTTATGAAAATCTTGCCTGAGTGGTGGGGAAGGAGCAGAATACAAACTAGCCCCGACGAATCCCCGGGAACACAACGCGGGCTCCCCTGCCTTTCTGTCCGCTGCCTGTATGGCCCAATAAGGAGTAATTGCATTGGCTTCGTCCTGGGGGGTAGAGCAGTCCTTTCTTAGTCCAGTTACACATGGGATTTACGTCCTCTAGAATGTTCATATTGGTGCTGACGTGTTGTCGGATAATAGGAGTCACCATGGTGGCATGAATATTGTAGAAATAGAAAGGTTGAACATTGCTCTTGTGAAATGCAAGTTTAATGATTTGTAGAAGCTTTTGTAAGGGGAATTCCTGAAGGGTGTTCATTGCATTGATCTCGTGGAATTATAATGTGAAACACCGATGTGAACCAAGAAGGAACATCTTTCACATTAGAGAGATTATGCAAACAGATTGAAAGAAACCCCGTTATAAAACATGGTCAAAATCCGATCTAAGGGTCAACTACTCATATTAGAATCCTAAACAAAAAGAACGACCCTGATCTAAGTTTCCAATACCATTGCATACAACTTTCCTCCGGGGAGTAAAGAGTTGCTTCTAACCATCAATAACTCACAGATTTCCCTTGGACCTATTACCATACTCCTCCAGCCCCCTGCACCTCCTGTAGGCTGAAGATATACGCGCGGACTTTCCCGCATATTCAGTGTTCATAATTATGTATGCGCGGTCTTGGAATCCACGCATATAGTTTTGCTTGCATACTCGGATTTACCAATGTCCTCCACAAAATTGATCATATTTAGTGTCTTCTACTATTGGCATGTTTTTTTTTAGTAATATTTGTGATATGAACAGCGACTTAGCCTATAGCGAATAAGTCCGCACTTATGTGGAATTTTGGATCTGTATACGCTATGTAGTGTTATAAATAATGCGGAAATGGCGTTTCAGGGATTTGTGAAGGTCCGCGTGCTTAAGCAGTACCCCTCCTGTACCCACCACTTCCCACCAACCCTCCTCCACGTGTAACCAGATCCATTTCCCGCCAACCACGTGACCCATTCAGGCCCAGCCAATGTATTCCCCTCTGAGGCCCTGTCCTCAGTTGCCATGACAAAGGAGAGTTTTCTGACAGCAATAAGCAATGATTTAATTAGTCGCCTCGGGCTCTCCACTGGGGGTTCACATCCCATTCCCCACTGAGCCAAGTTTCGAAGGTGGGTTTGCCAAAAAAATACATTTTTTATTCTTGTGGCAGGACTTTTGTGAAAATGGTTGGATTGCCCACTTGTGTACATGTAGAAGAGATTGTTAATTGGGTATTGTGCTATGGTCGTGTGACTGGGAGAACGATAGTAATCATCATAGCTTATTCTTCTTGGAATATTTGAAGGTTGTTGATGTTAACGTGGTTATATGAAATGGAACCTACCCACTGTTTTCCATAACTTCTCTGATAATCTCAGTATATATACTTCTTTGTATGAATATAAAGTCTTCATAACTACTTTAGCCCCGTAGGCATCCATACGGACTTAAGAAATAAAAAAAAACTCCAAATCGACCGAACCTTCGTGTCTACCCCACCTTCGACGGCCTCTCATCTATAAATCTCTAAAGACGTACGCCGGCAAGTCCAAGATGGCGGGTATATGACCTGATCAAAGTTGGAAAGCAAATCAGAGCGGACATGTGCCCCGGCTGCCATGGTAACTGGATCATTAGGTAAGGGCAGGGTGCTGAGAGAGGCGGCGTAATGTAGATGTTATAGGGACGCTGCGCCCCAATAAGGACATTGTTCAATGTCGTCTGCTCTTCTCTAGTTCTCGAGCCATGCCCTTTGCCTTTACATTTAGAGAGACTGTTGCGTCAGACCAAAGAGAGAACTGGTGATATGAAAAGAATTGATCCCTTGCACAGTCTTGCTGATGCCTGATACTTATTTGATGTTCCACATCATTTTGTTAACTCATTTTCAAACGTTATCAGAGAAACTAGCCGAACCTCTCTGCCATGGCATAGGTCACATTATGGTTTACAAAGTCATTATGTTTAGGGACTTTGTATAATCTCGATGATATGACTGGGACTAGAATGCAAAGGTTGAATAGACATTTTGTTTGGGCTTGGCCAATTTATCTCTTGGGAGCCCTACCCTGTTGATTCGTGCTACAGGGAAGCAACATGTGTAGACCTATATAACGGCCTTACTAGTGACGTGAATGAAATGATTAGGAATCGTGTAAGAATCTTTATCACACAAGAAAGATTTATGGATTGTTGGCTAAATAGGCACCCTTTCAATATGCACTTGAACTTTTAAAGGCTTAACGGCAAATGGCCTATTTACGAGAATTGTTATCTCAGTTGATGGATGTTGTGACTCTCAAGCCATCGACCCTTTCTTTGCCTGTCGTGATAGCCAAGCTTTCAATATAAATGCGGCCCATCAACCCGCACAATCTATCTTAGGCGGGGAGTTAGAGTTTAACATTCAGCCGGGTAGTCTTCCAACGTACATCAATCACTTTAGCCTGACATGACGAAAGCCCCTGGTGAACACAAACATACCATTACTGATGATTACCCTTCACAAAGTGTTCATTTTCCCGGAATTTATCCGCCGTTGTGTCAGTTTTTTCCCCTTAATCTATCACCGGCGTCTCGCCACGTCTGGCCGTGCCCAACATGGCGGCGCGCGCGCATCGGGAACCGGAAATGATCGAGGTCTCACAGCACTGAATATCCAGATAAGGTAAAAGGCAATGGGGGTGTGATTGCGTGTGTTGGTGTGGCTCTCTTATGAGGCCGAATAATGAGGCGAGGACTATCCCTCATCCAGAATCCCACAAGGACCCATCATGCGAGCCATAGACAAAGCAGGCACAGCAGCCATGGCATGCTTTTTATGGCCTATTGTCTGATTGTCGCCTCTCAGCATTATGGATGTGTACTTGTTGAGTGTACGCACGTCCGGCTAAATTGGACCATCGCTATGAATGATGACAACACTGAATAGTGTTGACAATTCACATGATGAGAATTAGGTTTTCATTTATTGGAAAAGTATTTGTGTTGAATTGAAATTAAGTGAAAGAAATAACCTCCAATTTGAAATGGAAAAACGTCACTATTGTGCATTTTCAATAGTGTTTAGTTTAGTTTAAGCGTCACTTTAAAGCGAAACTTTGCCTCGTTGTTTTGCTTACACTCATTTACAAAAACATCTCCACGTTCGAAATTGCTGACTTCATATCAAGCATCATCCTGTGAGTTTTGTGATGTCAACTTATATGCATTCATTTTATTCACACGTGTCCATGTATGATTCACATGGAATACATAGCCTAATGAATGAAACGTCCTAAATGATGGAGTTGTTCGTCATGCTTACTACATGAGTTAAATAGGAAGGACTGGAGTTTGTAGACCTATAATCCTCGACTTGACATAGGTCATTGGTCAGTCCTAGTAGTAAACACTCAAATATGAGAAACGTAGACGAGGTCTTCAAATGGGTCTGCCCTATGTATTTTATGATTAGAATCATATTGAAGTTGTCTATGTGCATTTATATGACACCTTTTCCTTCTAAAGCCAAAGCAAAAGACTTCCCAGACAACATCCAGGCGCATGTCTGTCAAAGATGATGGTGAAAACTAATTTAAGAAATGGCAAGAGGGGGGACCGAGAAATACAAGTTTCATCTTCATCACAACTACCCCTCTCATATAGCCTAGATGATGAGTTCGATGGAAACTTAATCACCTTGAGAAAGAGCGATGTTCCTTTCCTTGTCATGAAGAATTGGAAATCGCATGTCACGGAAAAAGAATTGATCCAACCATTTTGGCAATTTTCCTACAGATTTGAATTAGACCTGGAGAGGGAGGTTACACAAAAAATGGCCTGGCGAAGGAGCGGCATGGGCCCCGAAGGACTGCAGCCATTATTTACTCTTTCATTATCTGGCGAATCTTGTCGAGAAATAACAGCTCTTTCATCTTTCTAGGACAGAGGTGAAACATAATTAGAAAACTTTCGGGCTCGTTAGTTGGAATTGAGAAACCCAAACTCGTAGGGCCCGCAGCAAGGGAGTAATATTCCCAACTCATATAAAAATGAATTGATATTCATCATTTTATTTCAATGCTTCTTCGCCGATGGGGCAGTAAGATCAATTGTCTCGATAAGAAACGTGTTTGATACTAATATCGTTGCTCCTTTTGCTCATTTGAGACCTTGAAATCTGTTCTGCATTTTGCAGGCATGGGACTAGTCAAAGCTGAATAGGGAATTTTCATCTCATATTTGACTAGGTTGTGTCTGATTCGTAGACACTATAGACTTTTAGAAACATTACCCTAAAGCTTTTTGAAACAAGTGCTAGTTTGCGTAGCAAATACCTTAAAACATACTTCAATATGAGCAATGCAAATGAATGATCTAGGCCATGTAGATTTTTCCAAATGAGCAATGTCCAACCTCAGTATTCTGTTCCCCAAAGATGAATGCAGTTCGAGTTGATGACTGTACAAGAAGAATCTTCAACCGGTGATAATATGTATTAAGTTGCATAGCAAGGGGAAGGAAGGGGGTGGGGGGGGGGGGGGGTGCTGGGTGTCGCAATATCCCTTTGATTTCCCCAAATATAAGTAGATATAGGAAAACTCGTGTAAAAATCCAGGAGGTAACTCCCTTCGATCAGTCTGCAATCCCTTCAATCTTACCTGGGACCCCTTTGATTTCTGGGCTGGTTATACTCATGATTACACATGATGGCAACTCTTGGCATTCTACAAATACCCA
This sequence comes from Lepidonotus clava, assembly GCA_936440205.1. Lineage (NCBI taxonomy): Eukaryota > Metazoa > Annelida > Polychaeta > Phyllodocida > Polynoidae > Lepidonotus > Lepidonotus clava. The sequence continues at coordinate 39,717,980 of OW387141.1, forward strand.
ATGTAACGATAAATACGGATGTTTAATGTGAGTGTTTCCCATTGTGTCTTGCAGTGCGACATGGCGGTGGGGACCAAGCTCTTCTTCGACATGATGCACAGCGACCCGCCCAAGGTCATGTTGTTTGGTGGAGCCTGCAGTCACGTGACCGCCCCCATCGCCGAGTCCTCCATCTGGTGGCGGGTGTGGCAGGTAGGTCAAAGGTCAAACTAGGGGAGGGGGAGGGGCAGGTGTCAGGGAAAGTAGTTTGTAATTCCTAACCAGTTATATACGCGGGATTGAATATATGTAGGGTCTTTTATATCACAAACTTTGTGTCGGCCTATATGACGTCTTCTATAGTAGACAAACCATGTATGCGACAAGAATACAATTACTCTTTTCATATACTACTCGTGCATACAATTTCCATTTCCATGCACTACTAACATTTTGTGTTAATAACACGATCAACGCACGGAACAATTGTGGGAGAAATGTACGCAATGTATATGGCCAACGGTGTAAACGGCAACGCCAAATCCCCATTTTTGTATACTACTATGTAACGTCATTATTATCTTCTCGCGTATGTATAGACAAGGAAGTCAGTCAGAGCTATAGTTGAATGAGTTCCCACGACATAGTGCATATAGGCAGCGCCCAGTAATTCTGATTAACATGAATATCCATTAAAGAAATTAACAAAATTAGGACAATATTGTCCACAAAGATGAAACTATTGCATTTTGTTCATTTGATTTATTTGAAAATTATGTTACAGAAATATTGGTTTCCTCACATTGAAATTTAAAAATTGAAAGATTAAAAGGGGTTTGAAGTGTAAAGCAACTTGTCATGAATCACAAGTTAACAGTATGAACCAATCAAAACATTTTTGTCAAGCATCGAGGAATACGATTGTATTTCTTGTATGATAAAATGCAATTTCAAAGCCTCTACATGTAACATAAAAGACAAAACTTAAATCCATGGCAGAAATCAATGAATTTACATGAAAATTTGGGTCTCCTTTCTTTCTTTTATTTATTCTTTTTTTTATGTGTAAAATTGCAAAGTACACATGGCTGTAACCTTATCTTTTATCGACATTAAATATCAAATTAATTGATTTTTCCTTATTTTGTCCTCTTGGCAGCTGTCGTACGCTGACACGAACCCCATCCTGTCGGACCGGCAGACCTACCCCCACTTCTTCAGGACGGTGCCGAGTGACAGTGACTTTAACCCGGCCAGGATCCAGATCCTGAACCACTTTAACTGGACGCGGGTCGGCACCCTCTTCCAGGACGCCTCCAAGGGATCCAGATTCGCCTATGTGAGTGCCCTGAGATTTGTAGATAGGGGTCGTCCATGAATTACATACCCATCTACTCCCCTTGTCACTTACGTAATTCACGGACGACCCCTTAAAGGAAAAGACGTGAATTGAGCAAGGGCTATTCGATATTTCCAATTTCCTTTTTTTTTTTCTTTTAATAGTGGACCCATGTTCGGGGATGGAGGACTGATACTCGAGTAAGGGTCGTACTGAAACCTGAGTTGGTTCAAAGCATAAAAGGTTCCTTGTAAACCTGAGTGGATTCTAAGCAAAATTCTAGAAGTTCCATGTAAATTTGAGGGAATACAGATGACATCTTTTTACCAAATTTACTAATGTTTTCAGTTGTCTAACTTTTCAAAACCTGAGGGCGCTTCAAATACATCTAATTGGACCTTTGGCAATCTTAGTAGGACTATGCTCCTCGTCTTCTGGAGTAATAAACACTGTGAACAAACATTCCCATAAAAGAATAAATACGTACGGTCGAAACAAAAGACTGATTTCTTTCTTTTCTCCGAACACTAGTTGTCAGTGTTTGTCTTCGTGATACTCACACCCCTAGGGTAAATTGTCAAATACAAGTTTAATGCCCTCCCATAAGCTACAAACCTACAACCGCAATCTGATCCAAAACAAACACAAAGTAAAACGATCTGGGTACACTCAAACGTTCAATGACAAGCGAGCAATTCAAATGATAACAAAAATTGCACATTGTAATTCACACCCTGCCTATTATTAGCGTCGCACATGTTCAGTCAGCAGCGGCGCTGTATCTTCAAACAAAGCCTAGTAGCGCCAATTGATATCGCTAATTTCCATGTCGTTAGAATTGCCGCTCATCTAGTGGGAGAACTTTCATTCATTTCACACAGTGATCCATCGATCCAGAGCGCTGCTATTTCCAACGCCATTACCATAGCCCAGGCGCGTCTCCCACAGTCGATAGTTCATTCACACCGCAAACAGACGACATTCAACTCCAGTTTCCCGCGCAAAATCTCTCGAAAATGGCGTCAGTGTGACACGGGCGGCTATTTACATAACACGTTGAATATTCCTTTTTGATTCAATAAAGCGCAGGCGCAGACGCCACTGTCTCCCGGATGTGAGTGGTGGGCATGCGCACTGGGGACGTGTGGGACTTCCGGTGCGCAGTCTGACGTAAGAGCATAAGATTAAATCAGTATATTTGTATAACAATCTGACGTTTTGCATGAGGGCTTCGTTCCCTTGGGGAATCCTGGTTCCATTGATCTGGTTTGTCCTGGACACGAGCATTGTCCCCCGACCCTGACCCCTCCTGTCAACCCCCTCTGCACTGGCGGCGCTGTTTGGGCTGGCATGGGAGGTGACTGAAAAACCAATGGAAAGCCCCGGGGGTCTGTAGGATAACACTTTATCATATTACTTATTGATATCTTCCTGTCCTAAAGTTACTCTGCTGTCACCGCGAATTAGATGCCCCTGCCGGCGGATTTCATCGCAAATCTACACGGAATACAATATCAGGAGCTTTATTTCATTTCCGAGAACCTAGGTGGCAATAACCTTAATCAAATATGCATGTTTTACATAAATCCGATTTGAATCATCGATACTTTCTGTGAGGCGCATTGTACGTAATAATTGAAAGGGCGCAATGTTTCTGCGTATTTCTGTAAGGCCTTTTGAATCTGAAGCTTTTGAAGGTATTTTCGAATGTAGGTTTGAAATGCGTGTAATGGAAGTTATCACTCATCCATCAATACCATTTTTCATTCACGTTAGAACATTTTTGTGCATCATATATATCTACATGAGACAAATGAGAATGAATGAGACAAATGAGACAAAAATAACATGCCAAGATGAAAATTCGATGTATCACCAAGTTGTGGAGATTTAGTTTGATTGATTTGGTTTTCAATATTGGTCTAGATGTATGCATAGAGTTCATAAACTGTGTAGTCTTTAACAAAACAATAACTCATAAGGCGAGCACATCCACTTTTGAATAACCAATTACATTTACTGCTCAGGTTGTTTAATGGTTTGGAAGAAGCATCTATCTTTATGGTGTCAGAGGGCGTATTGAGCTGGAAAACTGCCTAAAACACTAGTTTAAATCCAGTCAAATGTCAGAAGCCTCCGAGGCACAAATGATTAATCTATGTGGCAATGGTTTTAAGCATGGCGAACCGTTTCTCAATTGCTCTCATCAATCACTATGAATCTGGGTCTCCAAAGGCAGACGACCGAGGTCCGCTGTGCTCTTTTTGCTGGTTAAAAACTCCCATTTAACTTTAAATTAATTTTGACCAAATAAAGGCAGTTTTTATGCTTGATTTAGGTCCAGAGTTCTTACCCTCAATTATAAGCCCATCTGTCTAACGATCAATTGGTTCCACAGAGCGTACACATTTTCAGGATCACTGCCCAAGTATGTATGCTCCCTTGAAAAAGAAACATTCCCCAGACCTCCGGACCAGAAACCAACCATCACCAATGAGTATTTTGCGAGTGTCAAGCTTGAATAAGCACCCTCCCTATGATCAATTCCCCTGACGTTGGCGCTGTCCCCAAACAATACGAAGGGGCACCGAAATCCCCCTTATGGTTGACCGATGTCGGTCTACTCCAGGGTCTGCCCGGACGGCCGGCCACGCTAAGAGATTGATCCTGGTGTTATTCACACGTCAAAAGGGCCCCTGCCCCAGCACGGGTGGGGACCTCCGCGGGGTCGGCAGGGACGAACCAAATAGGCAAATTACACAGGAAAACACAGAAGGGAGGCGGCAGGGGTAAGGGGCGCACGCGATCCAGGCGGCCCGGCCCCTGAATCTGTAGTTAATATAGGACACGGGGCTTTGGAGGATATTTAGGAACTGAGGCCAGATGATATTGGAAAATGAGGTCTGGAAAGGTATTTTTGGTCAGCTGAAGTAAGTTAGTTTGGCCCCGGGTTGGAGAGATGGGGAAGATGAATACTGGTAGCACCAGGACTCCTAAAAACTTCGAGAGGGCAGCGTACATGAGCAGGACGTGTGAAACGAAGCTATATGATCAATATGAATAAATATGACACATGTATATATTATTAATATTGATATTGATAAGAAAAACATATGAACACTATGATTGTTCTCTTCCTGGGACAGTAACTAGCAATATTTGGAAGAGCTGGCAGGGTGAGAAGAATGAAAGTTATATCATTATATAGTTATGTTTGAAGACAGTAACAAAATTTAGCAGTACTTTATGGGGGTGTTTTTGTATTCAAGACTCAAAGTAAATGAGCGTCCAGTCAATTTATCTGCCAGATGCATTGTTCATTCTCATTATTTGACTATTTTACTTCTCATCATAACCCTTCTATAGGTTAAAGAAGTAAGCAAATGAGTCTGTAAGACTGGTACCCGTGCTTCTCTACACCATCTTACACCCATAAACACATCCCCTGCGAGGTTTGACTGACGATAAAGTACACAATTTAGTGAGTAAAAGTCTATATGGGAATAGAATGACAGGAGGTAATGCGCAGTTTGATGCATGTCGACGCCGGTGAAATTGGGCGTGCAATTTAAGGGAAATAGAGCGGAAGATTGATAAGACTCTGTGGTCATATAAAGATTATCTCAAGGACACAAAGTAGAGACATGACCAAGGGTGGGGGTAAGATAAAGGGCACTCCATGGGAATAGACGTCACTGGTTTAGTTTATGTGGTCCGTGGTTGTCTCTAGTGTATTGTTAATCTTGGAAAGTAAAAGGGTCAGGCTTTGTAAGGATGAGCTAGAGAGGAAAATATATAAAGCAAGCCTGAGCCCGAGGAAAACAATGAAAAATATGTGCTGAGAGTTTATGATGCGAGGTAGAATGTTATTAGATCCTTACATTATCCCTTACGAACTGAGATGTCATTTGATCAGCAATATATACAGCAGACAAAGAACGTCCTCCGTTTATGCTTAGTGTCTGCTTTTGGTAACAAAGAAATTCGCTTAAATACTGACAAGGACCCGTGTAAACACTTAGAAAACCGTTTAAGGACTTACAAACCTTTGAAATCACAAAAAGGGAAAAATACCGGGAAAAATGAACAAAAACTGAAAGCCAACCAACCCGTGGCTGTAACACAGAAAATGAATCATGTTTGACAAAAAAGGTGATGGGTAAAACGACAAACGAGCGCACACAAGTTAAATGAGATATTGGCATTTTAAAACCACCAGACCAACTAATATTTAACCACAATTGATAAGGACGCCCTTGCTTTTCAACAGGCACACAACAAACTGGTCGATCTGCTGGATAAGGCTGGTATAGATCGAGAGATGGAAAGTTTCTCCAATGATCCAAAACCAGCCCTCACAAACCTAAAGGTAAGATTCCTCATTCTCTACTCCTCTCAAACTTATAACTTTCCAATGAATAGCATAGTGTCTTTCGAACATATTTTCAAGTGTGTGTAATATTTAACTTTTAAAGACGAGTTAAAGGAGGTTTGGGCATGGTTTTCGATGAAGCCTTAAACCAGCGGTAATTTTTAAGAACAAAGATATCGTCCCTAACTAAAAAGTTGAAGTAACCAAAGCCTTACTAAACAGGTGAAACTTTTGGTAGACTCACCATCTGAATATTTAATGATACGTCTAGAGATGTCAATCATTATGTCGCATTATAAAGTGATCCTTCTCAAATCTATTATATATTGTTTGGCATCTTGATATATCTATTCAATTTTGCTATATGTCTTTGACTTATATGTCTAGATTCCACAAGAAGCACTGTGCCCGAAAAAAATGTTCTCTCCCTCTCATTCACTTAATTTTAGAGAGCTGTGCATGCATATTATTCCCGGGCTCGAAATGATTAAATAAGGTGTCACATAGTTTATGGCCGGAAGGCTGCTTACGCATACTGATGGTGCCTGTATTTACTTCCGCCCTATACTGCAGTGCCCCTTAGTATGCCATCTATGAAATTCAATCGATATATAAGGGAAATCAATTAACATATACTCAAGGTTGTTGTCTCATTATACATTGAAATAGTTTTGAGACTTAGTGTTCCGGTGATTCACTGTTAAATGAAGGCAAGTGAATTGAGGTGCAGGGGTAAAAGTTCAAGCAGGCTTTTCTACTTCTAGGGCACTATTCATGATGCTAAACAATGATACACTGTTAATTCTTTAGCCAGGAACACCCCTGGCTGGCTCAAGATTCCCCACTACTCAAAGTGTCTTACTCTTCCCGACTGCAAATAACGTATGCAAGGCGTGACGCAACGGGTACATTCTGCAACAATACTTTTTTGTTGGTCTGTTACTTGTTAAATTGTGACTTAACAGTAGCATTATAGTATGTGAAGTTGAAATTTATCAATGTAGAGTGTTATGATAACATTACAGTCATTTTAGTGAAGGTAAGACCTTACCGATAGAGAGTATTATAAACAAAAATATGTTTCTTTATTAAAAGAATGTAACCAGAATGTGACAATAGCATCACAGTGAAATGTTAAGTTCCAGTAATGCTATAAGTGGAATCCAAATAACTTAGCAAGGACCAAAACCAAACTTAATAGAATGCTGATGCATTGTTATGATAATGCAACTGCAATGTTGCGATAACGCTGTAAGCTTGCCTGGGAATGTTACCGTCCCACCCTCCTCCACGCGCCCCAGTCCCACCCTCTCCGGGCAGACCCCCCTAACCTACCCACCCACCCTGGAGACGGGTGGTAATCGCTGGACCGTCGCCCGCCGACTGGAGGTTTAATGAAGTGTCGGGCCCAGTTAAGGCTCACTAAGTAATGCAGCAAAAAGGGACGGTGTGCCAGGGGAGGCGCCAACCACGGCCACTTTGGTGACGAGTGCTTTGTCTATGACCACCCATGTGTCTTAATGGAGGTACATTAGTGGAAATTGTTACTAAGGCTTAAAAGGGAACAAAAGAATAAATGGTAAGTGTTTCAGTAACATTGGTTGGGGGAAAGAAGAATGATCCAATTTGCTCAATATGTCTTAGGGTAGGTCACAAAATAGGCTCTAGTTGTGGTTAAAGAAATATATCTGTAATAGTATCTTTATCTATAATAAAGTAACTTAGCTAAATTGGTTTCAATGTCAATGTATTGCTACAGAATTATCACACCATGTCCCCTGCCTTTGACCATGGGTGAAACTACACATTACCAAATAGATAGGCGCATATATATACGAATAGAAACGTATCGTTTTTGCTTAAATTCTCACCAGAATACAGGCACACAACTCCCTGCTATCGTCCAGCTCCTGACAACCCCCTAGATCTGTCGAAATGCCAAGAGACAAGAACTGGGTTAAGTGAGTGGCTTTAAGTGACCTTATATGGGGGCTTCATGCCAATTAGATGATGGGTAGTAGCGGTGATTCCCGGTCAGCCATACCTAAAGATGACCCTTCACTCCCCTCCCACCCACCTCCACCCCTCACCCCCCCCCATCCGCCTTCCCCCTCAACGCCCCTCCCACCCCCCCCCCCCCCACCACTGCTCTCCTCCCCCCCCCCCACCCCCCTTGACCAGTCACGTGGCCGCACCCTGGATGTGTCAAGGTAACCGGACACGAAGGTCACAGCATGTCGTTAAGCCCGCCGAATGACGACAGGCGACGTCCCAACGACGTCGCAATTGAATTATCATCCATTACGCCCGTTTAACGACACTTCAGTACGTCCCCCCGGAGTTCGGATCCCCCTCCAGGGAGGGATCCGACCCGCGGGGGGCTCCGTGCATTAGGGGGTGGAAACACGAGGGGAGCAGGCAGGGATCTGGGAAAGGCCTTCTATCCCAAACATGGTACATGGTTGTCTAAAATAGGCATACGTATCTATGAATATAGAGACAGCAGGTCTCCGAAAGGTGAGGGGTGAGGGGAATTATATATAGTAAGTACTAAAACGGCGAGCAGAAATGCATGCATGCATCTCCTTTCTTTGTGAATAATTTGAGATTGTATGTCACGCAATTGAGAGACATTTTATCCTTGAAGGTACATCAACTGAAATTAGTTAACCAAGAAAATTCAATCATTCATATGTCAATCAGCGTCAATCAGTTTGGTGTATTGGACACCTTAAGTGCCAGTTGCACTTACAGATTGCCCCTAAAATGGTTAGCAAATAAGGAAATTGAGAACCGAAATATATCAAATTAACAAATAAGCTGTCACTAGTGATATGGACTATATAAACTACAAGTAGACTTTCAAAGTTTTTAAAGTGTCCTTTTAGTGTGCTGTTTTACGTTTCTAGAAGGAAAGGACAGTGTATGGTTATTATCTGAGAAACGAGGTTTGAGAAAGGGAGTCGCGGAGTAGTGGGGCTATAGGGTTGTAAAGGGATAAACAGCTGATAAGCAGAACTAGATGTTAGTGGGATAAGGGTGCCCTCATCCTGACCTCCTGACAGAGCCAGCCAGGAAAATACATTTGTAGACCAGATCGAAATCGTTGTTTTCCATTAGATTAGTCTCACAATAGTGGCAAAGTAGGCAGGCAGAAGTCATTATTCTGGTTGGCAAGCAAAGAGAGTTGGGAATATTGTCCTCGAGTCAGGTCTGGGTCATACACTTAACTCTTATCTTCATAGCCCAATCTCCAAATCCTATCTCCATTAGATCGTATGCGATAAATCAAGAGATTTAAAGCACACAAGCAATTTTTTTCAATAGGCCTATAATTCTAGAGTTCTAGTTTCAATTCACGAAACTATTTTTTGTTTTGTTTGTCAAAAATTGTTCCTTTTTTTGAACGTCTTCAGTATTCGCTGAAACCAGCGGATTGGGCTGGGACCTAGCATGCTTGACATGTCGTCAGTGACTGCTTGCCAGGAACCAGATTATCAAAGTACTTTATTACGAATCAATGAGAAGTCAATGGCTGGTTGCCGGCCTACGCTCTGTGTGCTTAGATAAGAGAGCTTGTGTAATCAGCGAAAAGATTAGATGTGACAAGCGACCTCTCTCCCCTTGACTACTCCCTGAACACCCGGCTGAACACGGGCTATCAGCTATAGGATGTGGGGTGTAGAGATTGCCTCCTTCACTCTTATACCCCGCCTACTTATACTCCCGTCCCTCAACTCTCTATTCCCCTGATTAAATTTTGAAATACAATGCTCCATCCAGGTCAGTCTAGTTGGTCCAGCTCACTTTCAGGTTTAAGCTCGCGTGACTTTAAGTAACATAATAAGTTTATCCTAGAATTATATATATTATATAGTTTTATGTGTAACAAAATGTTATCCTTTCTAGGTATATATAATTATCATTATATATATATGATAGCTCAGCATTGAAAACAAATGTTTTTAAGAACAGTTTTTTATCACTGTAAATGTTAAACATGAATTAGAAATAACCTTAGCAATTGCTACACACACGCTCAGAGATAATTCTTTTGGAAATTAAGTGCAGTATTTGCAACATGGTCTATACAACACAAGAGGAATCCCCACACAAGCTATTGTCTTTACACACTCGAACTAGAAGATGGCTATCCAATGAGCCACGCTGCCGAGGGAGAGTTATTTTTCACAAGGTAGATTGTGTAGTCGGCCCTCTCCCCCTTCCCCCATCGGGCACTTAATCTACAAATCAGTGATCGGCGAGTTGCTCGGCATACTGAGCAGTTGCTCACCCCTCGCCGGGAGCCCATTAGACAAGGCCGGGCCTCCGGGGGCCGCGAGCTGCTCGTTTCTTCACAGAGACCCCTTACCCAACGGGCTCCTTTTTCTCAAAGCCATCACTGTGGTTTTCAAGAGACTAATTACTACGGAATAAAAGAACGCGGCGCCAGTCATTATCTTTCAACGCGAATAAAAAGGGAACCTTGTGAAAACTAAAACGGTGCCATTGAGAAAAAGAGGGCGTGTATGCAGAAGTATGTCGCGGTGGGTAGGTTTTTTGGGCAAATTAGTTGGGGATTACAGTGGTGGAGTGATAGCCAAGTGACTTTTGATAAAAAGTGGAGGGGTTAGGTTTGACAGGGTCTGATTATTTCCGCGTTTGTTGTTTTTTCAGCAAAAGGATATCCGTATCATAATTGGAAACTTTGACGAGGAGATGGCAAGAAAAGTCTTCTGTGCGGTGAGTATTTAGTCTAATTTACCAGGGATATGAACCAGATTAAAGCAGAAGAGAGATTGGAAATTGCGCCTCAACGAAGTCCTTGAATTGCATTATTACTCGCTCTCAGTTTATCTTTTTTTTACACAAATAAATCATTTCACATTTTCTTAGAATCTTATCCAAATCCAATTTTAAAATCGAGGCACATATTACTTTCAATATAAAATGTCTTCATAAATATTAAGCTCAAATTGGAGCTCACTGAGGATAAAATGTGCATGATTGTAAAAGTTCATATTTCACAATATCAAAAACGATAAAGGAAAATAATGCTTTACACAACATTGTTGTGTGGTCCGGACACATATATATCTGTCGGTGACCTTTTCGTATGCCTCAGTTACATCCAGATTTCATTAATCTGTTAATCGTCCATATATGTATTTGCACGTTAAATCGACTGAAAGGACACTTGTTTTGTCCTTTTTTCTTTGTCTTCCTAACTATTTTCGGCATAGGGCAATTTTTACAGTTTGAGGGTTTTCTTTAGATCCTATTGTACTTTTCTCTTTATGTTACTTGACGTCATTGTGTTTGATATCAATCTCTGAAACCTCCGTTTCCTCTTTTTCCATTACTAACCTTTTTTCCATCCTAACCCAATACTTCTTCCACACAAAGCCAATAGGCCCATCTCAATTCATCTCAAAGGTCATGTTAACTGTGCATTGTAATTACAATAGTTTAAAAGTTTATTTTACAAACACAATAACCTAAAGCAAAACATATAAATGTATTTTTGTAAAGAAATTAAATACAAAATCAACAACATTCACAAAATTGATAGCCAATGTCCCATAGGAAATATTGCTGAAGCCTATCGCCGTGCCCCATAATGACCTACCCTTTGTCCCCGAAATCGATTACTTGAATCAGCTGACAAAGCATTGTTTTGCTAGTTTTTATCAAATTTAATGTGTTATTTTTTTCATTTCCATCTTGTCCAACATCAAACGTGAAGCCAGTGTATGTAGGGCTTAATCAGTGGTGTACCCAGGGGAGGGGGTATGGAGGTTATCTGGAAGCCCCTCAGATTTCTCAATTTCTATAATAAAACTAAAAGTATAGTAAATCTCATCAAAAGAAATAAGTCAGGACCCCGTCAGCTTTGCATGGAAACCCCATTGGGTTTACCTAGAACCCCCTCAGATTCTAGTCCTGGGTCCTAATACCCAATGTCAACGGCTCATATAAACTATCCCCTATTTCACAACATCACACTTAACTCTGCCCTGTACACCCCCAGGCCATCGAGCAGAAGATGGTGGGCCCCAAACACGTGTGGATCCTGCTGGGCGACTACAGCGTCACCTGGTGGCGGGCCAACGACTCGACCATCCGGTGCAGCCCGGCCCAGCTGCGGAGGGCCATCCAGCACTACTTCAGCACCGACGTCCTGCCCCTCAGCACCTCGGGCCAGGAGACCATCGCCGAACTCGTGAGTTTTAGCTATAGATTCTTTTTATTATTTTTTTCATCTTTATCATTCTTTTTTTAAATTGTTTAAATTGTTTATTTTTGTAATTCAATTTTTTTTTTTTTTTTTCTTTTTTTTTTTTTTTTTTTGGGGGGGGGGGGGGGTCAAGTCGGCTCTGCATCTTCCGCTTGATCTTTATCAGTTTATGACATACACAACATTGTCTTGCGTCGGACGGACATGTTACAAAGGTTTTACCTTAGCTCAACGATTCTGTATTGTCTACTCTCTAGATTTATTACTTTATTATTCTATATGGTTAACTAGAATCTTTCTTATCCTTATCGGTATTCCCGCTTCCTTCCCGTCAGTCGTTCTATAAAGTAGTTCTACCTTTAAGAATGATCTAAAATGTAAGAGGATTTGTTAGTTTATTTGTTCTCACAATTAATGTTGTCACAATACAAGTCCAAAACTCAAGTGCAAAGTTTCGATAGTTCCATATAGCGCCCATATAGTAACCTGTAAATTAGTTAAAGTTGAGATGTCTTTTGAGCAGAGCTCACATGATTTCGAAGTTTATTTCATCTTATTTTCCCTAATTAATTTGTGTCTTAATCAAACTTACCAATTTTTGATGCTATATTTATATTTTCAAAATGTCTTTCAGCAGTTAAAATGTATGCATTCTCTGGATAACTATCAGACATATTGTGACCATATTACGAAGACATTTCGTATCTCCTTATTATAAAGGGTAGAGTTAGCTGTGAATGCATGATGATATGAGAACTTAGTTTAATTCAAGGTCACGCCACATTCCATTCCACCATATCAAACACAATAACGCTTAGGTTGATTTTCTACAGTACGCGCGACAAGATATATATATAATATACTCACAATATTATTGTGAGTAGTATACTGAAATGTACATTAGGTGCAGGTTGCCCACATTGGAAATAGAGAGAAACCGACGGCACTCGATCACTTTTATATCATATAGTCTACGTCATGTACATACCATGACAATATTGCATGGGTGCATACTTTTGCGGCAGGACCACACTGTCATCCATTTTTCATAAACACGACAACTTGACATCCAGCATTCGTAGAATCTCAACTGCGCAAACAGTCCCTGAGCCATATGAATTTTAAAATCGATGCATTTTAAAATGGATTAACATTAAATGAAATTCAAAATCAATTGACTATCTGAAAATACTGCTATGTGGACGTGATCAACGGCTAATCCAAATACGCCACGGAAACCCAAGATAAGCTAATGATCGTAATTCCCTCCTATCCCCTCCGTATCGCTCCAGTATGCAATGTGCATGGTTGGTGGTCAAATGGACACAAATAATGATTGGGGTTAAAGGGCAGTGCAGCTCAGTGCAGGTGTTTGTAAACGTTACCTAATTAACGGATATATAGAATACCATAATACTATAAAATCGGAGACCCGCGAAAACTCGGTGAATATTCCTGTATAAATAAAATAAAACTTCCTTAAAACAAACCCAAAAAGAACAACCAACTCATAAAATAACGATTAGGAACGCATGCTCCAAGGGCCATGTTGATTTAAGTGAATAACTATTGAGTAAATATAATAGCTACCTTTTTTTAGTTTTAGGAACTTGTTCAACACCGCCATGATCATTATAACTCAAATGTTTGGGATAATACTGCATCCTTGTATAATTCCTTGCTTAAATTGCAAAGGACGACACTAAAATATAGTCTTTATGCAGCAGCCAATAGACTTCACTCTGTTGCTTCAGGGACTATGAACTCGTCCGGGGACATTCCCTTAGGGCATGGCTAGGACTAACTGACCCGGGGTGACCCCACGTAATCGATTGCATCTGGAGGTGGACAGTCTGAAGCAGTCGGTGGCCCCTGCTCGGACTTGTCCCTGTCTAATCTACGGGCTCCCTATTACAGTGTATTGGTCTCATTAGTCGTCAGCTGTATGTCCCTATTGTAGTGCAGAAATAGAGAACGCTATGCCATTATCGCGATATGGTATTGGTGCTGCAACTGATTCCAGATCTAAAAGCAAGCATGTCTGGAGTTACAAACGCTATTTATGATGATAAGGCAGTATATTACGATAAAAAGCGATAGATGTATATCAATAGTCAATCCGTACAATAGCATTGTTTTTCCTATGTTTCCAAGGGTCTCAGGCTTCAACGCTCATGTAATTGTACACATGGATCTATATGTAGGCCTATTTTAAGGTTTCAGTCAACAAACCTGCAATTGTTGATTCGTAGTTATGCTGTGGGAGACTCAGCGGCGTTCCTTTACTTAAGATCAAAATGATTTTCTATGTTCGTCCAGAGAGTGTATGTTGAAGTGAGGCTAGTTTTTAGGCATTCTTTGCATAGATGGGAAGGCTTTTATGGAGTAATTTACTTTGAAGTAGGCCTGTCTTATAGTATGCCGAAGTAGGTTATAATGTCGGCTAAGAATAGCTCACCCCCTTTCTGGATACATGCCTAAAGGTGTGCCAGCCATGAAGCCCATTAACTAACGTTATCTGCATAAATGCATGTATTTCGTGGAAAAAATCTCAGCTAATGCATAGCTTAACCCACGGAAGATTAATGAGAGAGAAGACGATGCGGCAGTTGATCGAGTGAAATATTACTCCATTTTGACGCAGCTTAGAGATAACGAAACTGTTATCCCCTAGTTTTTCACTCTACGCCTTCTCTTAGTTTGACTTCGCAAGATTCGATCATATACACAGAATATACAACTTAGTAGAATATGGGGTTATGATAGCGCCTAAAGTGAAGGCATTTTGTTAGTAGAGTCATAAATGTCCACTACATCAAGTTTATAGGTGAGAGGCAAAGGGTTTATGGTCTTATTGAATGAGTGCCACTGTAGAACAAATCGTTTCTTTCTGTCTTACCCCTGAGGGCCTCTTTTGGCCTCAATAGAGAGTGACGAGCGGCCGTAACGAGGGACCTGAGGGGCATCATCCCGCTGTATTCAGGTCTGCTTTTTACACCTACAGTAAAGGCCTTATTATACTACACGACTTTAGCAGCTATATCGACATAATCTGATGATATTACAGACAATTTGCATACAGGAACGATATGATTGTTTGAAATTGGCAATTTTGAGTAATATACACATGTGTAACAAAGAATCTTGTCTTTGAATGTGTGATTAATTTTATCTCCATATTGTCATATTGCAGCTCATGTCTCATTGTAGTGTAATACCACCTCAATGGTAGGGAAGACCCTTCCAACTATCGTGGACGTATCTCTACTGCTCTGTAGTACTCACTACATGGTGGTTGTTCAGTTTTCAATAGGATTGCAGTCTCTTTTAGATTGAGTTTGAATTTTAACAAATCAAATGGAATTAAGTGATGTAACAAATAAAGTTAGGCAGCGGCACTTGTACTTCATTAGAAAATTATGTATATGTCTATTATAATACCATTGCAGTACTCAACTGATCTCTTCAAAGTGAAAGTATACATAAAATAGTAGTGTAATATGCAAAAACGCCGGCTCCGGATTGCCAGGCCTGAATTGGTAAAGAATATCAAATTCCCGAAATAATGTCTAACTGCATTGCAACTGCACCGCATGGATTATCCAATAAGTTTTACCGGTGGCTATCGAATAACATGGAAGTCAAAATTGGATGAGGAATTCCAATAGCTTAACATATGATATAGATATTTAATATTTATATAATCTGATAATATGCGTTATTGAATTGCCACGGTGGACTTGAGTAGAAGACAAAATCATGTTTATTTTCTGTGGGATAGTTACAGTTTCTATCTTTGCTTATCTTGACAAAGAGAATTATATCAGCCTTGAAAATTGAACGGGCAATATTCTCAGACGATGATTGACTCGAGCATGGATTCATTAAAGCATAGAAAGTGGGAATTACATGCTTTATGGTCCCAATACCCGACGATGAAGCGAGTCATTATTTTCATAATTAACCCAATATCTAGGATTGCATCAGAAAAGACATCTACCTGATAGGACAATCCCTTTATGTCACGCCCGAGTGATCTTTGCAATTTCATCAGTGTTCATCCGGCGTTCTACTCCAGTGCCTCCCCATTTCCCCTGGCCCCTTTATTCAATTTAGACACGCTATTCATTAGACAAGTAATGAGCCTCCGCGGGCCAGAATAACGGCACGACCTCGGCGAAACGGGTTCATCGATGAGGCGAGGCAAAATCAATTTTCTGTTTCATATCTCTCTCTCGCCCCTATGTTTCCCATGTGAACCTAGCCTAAGCCGCCAACTGGTTACGTTTCTTGGGAAAACGTACATAAATTGCTGTCGTCATGATCTTATTCTATTAGGCTAATTGTTTTACTGTGGAAATAGAATCTTAACGTCATATTAATTTCCTTCCGTTATAATATTCAATATACTATTGTATTGAATTTCCTATCAGGAAATTCAGATTTTGTTACACAGTATTCAATGTATGGAATCTATCATATCATCTGGCTGTTGTATGCCCAGGTTATATAATCGAACAACTAGGGAGACATTTAATCAAATTAACTCCCATTTATTAAAATTTGATTACTTTCACAAAATGTGTATGTACATAGCTGCACTATTGAGATCAATAACCGTATTGCTTCATAAAATACCATAATGGAATACAGGTAGTTGGGAAGCTAACCGAAAACCGACTTGAACATGCTTTTTCTAACAATTCCAGAGAGAGGCGTCTGATATCTATCAAAATACATGACAAGATAAGCTTTTAGATGCCAGACACCTTTCAATACGGATTCCTGATAAACCTGTTGTCATTCCACTTTTAAAGGATCAATGTATTGATGAACCTTTCAACAGCAGAATAACAAGACTTGAAGCATCTGTGGCCAAAATGAACTCTTTTTCAAAATTTGGATAGTGAAGTAGAGCTTCTTTGCATAGAGCATTTTTTAGTTTATTGAAATTTAGATCACATTCATCTGTCCAATGAAATTTCACTTTATCTTCAGTTAATCGATATAAAGGTTTTGCCAAAGTTGCGAAGTCTTTGATGAATTTCTTGTAGAACTGACACATGCCGTTGAATGATCTCACTTGTTTGACTGTTTTCGGAGTTGGGAACGTTTTGATCGCTTGAACCTTTTTGGGACATGGTTGTAGGCCTTGTGGTGTTACGACCATACCTAAAAAATCAATTTTGTCCATGAAGTATTGACACTTTGAGGGTTTCAATTTCAAGTTACCATGTCTTAAACTATCGAAGACGTCTTTAAGATCTCTGAAATGGTCTTCTTTGTTTTGAGAGAGGATCAAAATATCGTCTAAATATGGGATCGCACATTTATACTTTAATTTGTTCAAAATCAAGGTTACCAGGGCGCAGAATGCTTGAGGCGAAGTAGCCAAACCCTGAGGCATCACTTTATATCTTTACTTTGCATTTGGTGTTAAAAATGCAGTAGCATCTCTGCTAGCTTCCGATAGAGGAATTTGGAAGAAGCCTTGTTGCGCGTCGAGTTTAGAAAAGATGGCAGGTTTTAAGTCGCCAATCATTTCCAAGCTTGTGTCGGCACGCGGCGAACCTAGAGACTGCTTGATGATAGAAGTGTTTAAATGCCTAAAGTCCGAAATGAGTCTGACACCTGACTTATTGCCATCGGAGTCGTATTTTTGAAGGAGAAAAGCCCTACTGGCCCAAGGACCAGAGGTAGTTTCTTCTAAGATCCCTTGTTTTACATAGTCTTGACAAGTTTCTTCCATTAACCGTGCTTTGTCCGGGGCCATCCTGTATGGGAGGAAGTGGCAAGGAACAGCATCAGGTTTTAATTCGATGGTGTGTTCGTACAGATTTGTCAGACCAATTTTACCGTCTTTCCCTACAAAGATGTCATCATACTCTTTTAATAGTTCATCTAGTTTATCTTGCTCTTGATCAGTTAGTTTAATTGAGGACTCAGATTGTTTTGAGTGGTCTATTTCAGCATTATGAGCTACAGACTCCTTTATAGCATTAATACCTTCTTCCGGTTTGTACTCAACGTCTTCAGATTTCTGTTCAATTTTGTTACTTGAGATTTGGTCAGAAGTTGTTATGAAGTCATCCTCTTTAGATTTACAGAAAATGGCAACAATTTCGCCTTTGTTAATTTTGACATAGTTTGGGGTGACATTGAGTAACACAACCGGATGTCGGTTTTGGCTATTTGGGTTTACAAGAGCTCTTTGGACCAAAAATGGTCTATTGCTGTCAGATTTAAAGTTTTCAGTTACACCAGGATTGTCTGAAAGTGAATTTACACAAGTAATTTCTCCTGTCAGGCAGATCTCTGAATAAGGAGGGATTGTTGTTCCTTTGATTGCTCGTACTGGTTTATTCTCTTGTATTATGTCCTCTCCAAAAGATATCTTTGATTTTGCTTTCTTCAAGAAGTCCGTTCCTAAAATGAGAGGTTCTGCACATGATGGCATTACTACAAAATAGTGAGAGAATGGGATATTGTTGATTTTAAACTGGATCTTTGCTGATTTCCGGACATGGCAAACGCCTCCATCTGCAAGAAAGATCTTCATACGGATTTGCTTGATAGCAATAGTATGAGACCTAGATAGAGACTGGAACAATTTCTCACCCATGCAGCACACTGAGGCGCCAGTGTCTACAAGAACTGGTAATGTGAGATTGTACACTGAAGCTGAAACACATCCATTTCTAATTGGGACTGTAACAACTTCTGGTACCTTGTTGCCTTGTTCACCATGTTGATTTGACCCATTCAGATCTCTTTGAATAGTGAGGGTCGCCTCAATCGGATCCACAGCCGGCGTTTGAGTGGTGCCGAGTCTGTGGTTCGTTGTCGCGTCGTTGGTCGTTCCTTTCATTTTGTCATTTGTTGTTGATTTGTCCGAGCCAATGGGCCCATTATTGGTCGGACATGTTAGTTTTCCGCCTGTTGTTGTTGGATCTTTTGTGCCCGGTATTTGATGTTGAATGGGCGTCTGTTCTTCGGCAAGTAATGGGGATCATAGTTCCATCCGTGATAATTTGGGTTTGGGTTGTTGTAACTTGGTACAACTTGGAAGTCATTTGATTGTTCCCCTTGATAGAATCTTGGTTGGCCATATTGATGTTGGTTGTATGGCAGTTGTTGGAAGTTCTGTTGTTGGACTTCGGGGCTTTGGTTGTATTGGTAGGTTGGTTGGGTTGGTGGGTATGGATATGTTGCGGCTTGTTGATTAGCTTGCTTCTCATTGGCTACCTTTTCCTTTAGATATTGTTCTATGTCCTTCCGGAGTTCTGCCATTTCATTCTTTAGTTGTTTCCTTTCTTCTGCTCTTTGATATTGTCTCTTAAACTCATTGAGTTCCTCCTCTGCTGCTTCTTGATATTGCCTCTTGTACTCATTGAGGATGAGTAAAATTTCCTTAGCTGTCAACATGTTTGTTTGTTGATAAAATCGCTGTTATCCAAAGAAAATCCAAGATTGACAAAAGTCAAAAATGGTCGCAAAGTCAAAGATTGTTAAGAAAATTCATGATCATTGTGAAATCTCCAAGATCATTGAAAAATCCAAAATGTTTTATGAGAATGATCCAAAAAGGGTTGAAAAAGACCCAAAAAGGTTGGAAAGTTATCAAAGTTGATCAAAATCCCAATATAAATTAAGTAATAACGTTTTAAGTTTTAGAGAAATATTATTAAATTGAGAGTATCAGACAAGTTAGAGAGTAATTATTATTTTTTACTATAATGTTTTCATTTATAACTTTGAAATTGCTGCTTGGAGTTGAAATTCGTTTTTCAGATTTGGAATCAGTACAGAAAATTCGTTTTAGCAGGTTATTGAATTAATTAATAATCCTTATTTGTTTCCAAAGATAATCGCGTCACGCTTATTTCCGCGATATCTCCGTAATTGTTGGTTGGATCTTAATTCCAATTTCAGATTTGGAATCAGCGCAAAATTTGGTTAGAGTCTGGCTTATGACAAAACGTCATTACTGCTTGAGGAATACCTCTTAGTTTTAAAGAGCCTGAAAATTAAAATCGCGTCATGCTTATTTTCGTTGATATCTCCGTATCCGTTAGTCTTAGGTTAATTCTGATCTCAGATTTGGAATTCTCGTGAAATTCTCGACGGGATATAATCCGTCTGAAATGTTTTTAAAGTGACGTTTATATAATTCCGATATAAGTTTTGGGACAGATATAGGGGCGTCTGGTCAAGGGGTTGGCGAGGGATTAATGGGTGAGGCGCAGGAGAATGCCGCCCGTTCAGATACGGGCGTCTGGTTAATTGGTCGTCGTAGGTGGGAGAATGCGGCACAAGACGCCGGAGGTGTACGCGGTGGTCAAGTGGTTACAGTGGTCGGGGGAATGCTTTGATAATCCCAATCGTTAGATACAGACGTGCGCTGGTTAAGGAGACGCTGAGGGATTAAGGGCGGATGCGCTTGAAACAAAGGTGGAGAGACCAGCGTCGCTTCAGGTGCGTGGCGGCCGTTTTTGCGGGAATTACCACTAGCTTGTAAGCACCGGTGGTAAGATTCCGGCGTCTGGTCGTGCGAAGTGGACACGCCGGTCAAGATAGGAGGTTCGTTGGATGCGACCGTCTGGTTAATGGGTCGGGATTAGCGGGATTGATAGAGAGACGCGCAAATTGTAGTGGCGGCGTTTTTCGGGTAGGTTGGCATTAATTAGTTTGACTGGGGTTTGATGGTCAGAGTAGTGCTTTGATAATGCTGACCGTTAGATAAGGCCAAGGGCGTCTGCTGGTCAGGTGGTGGAGGGGTTGACCTGGAATGTGCGACGCACGTGGCTCCAAGTGAATTGGATGCCGAGTATTCCTACATGTATTTCCGTGGAAATTTCCTTGAAGTTCACAATATGAAAACTTTATACATTTGGTCCTATAGTAACTAGAAACTTCGGATTTTCACTGGGAGAGAGCTTATTTGAAAATATTCATTGCAATGAGCGATAGAACAAAGGAATAACGATTGCACAGGAAAGTGTTTTTGAATGAGCTAAAAACGTAATTGTTGCTGTACTTTAAAGGTGACTTTGTGGCTACACGTATATATAGGCACGAGGTCTGTAATATTATTGAAATAAGGCTGCAACTTATAGGGAATTTTGCAATGTTTTATCACGTCGTTCTATTAAAAGATTTCGAAGGTATTTCTAAAAGTTTCAAAATGATTTTAGGGAAATATCTCGACCTGTAAATGAGGTATAAACTTGTTTGCTTTTTAGAAAATTAATCAGGGGACATGAGCTACGTAGTTACAGATATAAGAACAAGGAATGATGGCCACTTACAACCTAAAGGTACTTTTGTATTTTAATGGTAATTAAAACAATCCTAAGGTGGAAACAAAGAACACAAGTAGCAGCGGCCGTTTTAGCGTTGATTTCCACTGGTTATATCAAAACATACAATTTCCTATGGCTAGGCGCAGCAACATGAATCTAAGACTTAAGCCGGGAATTTTGTTAACAGGGGGACTAAGGAAATGTGGCGGGGTACGCGTGGCTTGTATTGGAGCCGTTTCCACTTAGATCTTCACGTTGGTTTATTGCGGGTTCGCGGCCGACGGTGGTGAGATACGGGAGCGTCTGGCTAATTGGCCGGGGCTTGAGACAAAGGTGCTGGGGTTTTGGTTGGGCCTAGATTTTGCGCAGGTGGCGGACGTACATACAGGAATTTATATGCAATTTGTGGACATATATCCAGCTGCAATCAACGCAGAGACATGCAGTTTTCACTGGGAGATAGCTAGTTCAAGGGGGAACACAAAAAGGGTTGAGCTGGAATAGCAAAAATCACGGCTGTCCCTGTTGCTGACTTTTGTCTGGAATAAAAGAAAGTTTCAGTTGTGAATTAATTGGTTCAAAAGTACTCTCACCGGATTTGTAGTTCTTCTGCATAAGTGTAGTTGTAGTTGTGTAGTTTCTTCTCCTGGACTGAAGTGGTTGTAGTTGCAGCTGGGTTTTCTGTCTTCTTTGTTTCTTCTTCTGCTTGGCTGTGATGTGGAGGTCTGGTACCCGGATTCTTCCAGCAATGAAGTACTTTAAAGTTTGGGGGTGTAATACTTCTGATTATAATTGAGGGGAGTAATGAAGATGAAGGCAGGAGTAGTTTGTAGATGATGTTGTATTGATTCTTCAGTCACAGGTTAGAGCATGGCCTAAGGCCAAAGCCCATGAAAAGTTACATGTGCATAGCTCTGTGTCTCCAGCCCCACTGTCTAAAGTGGAGCATTCAAGATTCCCTCCACAGGCCTCCAGGGCCCTGATTGGTTGGTCAGGTTCCAGGTGGACCCTGTGGCTCCACCTGGAGTGGACCCTGTGGCTCCACCTGGAGCCTGTGAGGGTAGTTAGACACTACTTAAGGGTATAGTTTTAATACTTAATAATTTTGAATATATTGTGTATAATTTTATACTAATTCTCACATAAATATATTTAGAAATATATTTTAGAGTATAGAAATGTCCTACCGATTTTAAGGTATGACATAATGCCCCCCTTCCCCACAAAAATTTGCCTCTGTGCAAATCTAAAAGTATGGTGATTCTTAATGCCGAAAAACACTATACCCAAAAGTTTGTGTAGATATAAAATTTGATTTCTAAACAATAATAGCGATCTTCTATTAGATAGCGATTATATAATGATAGCATGTGATTTATAAAACAATGAAAGCTTTAACTTTTATAGGCTAATCTAGCTTTTCTAATTTAACTTTTAGTTTATATAAACCAAGTCGCAGTTGACGAGGTTTATAAATTCTAATACAACATGTTTCACCTAACCTTAGAATTAAAAGGCTTTTGATGATAATTGAATAGATTATTAATTAGTGTTAGTATCCCTGACTGTTTTCACTGTCTAAATCGCTGAAGGAAAATGCAACATCAAGTACTTAAAGCTAGCTGAAAAAGAAAGTAGATAATTAATCTGCAATTGATAATTTTCAAAACCATAGTTTTCTTATTTCTAAAGAACTTATTTTATACAATTAGGTCTTATTTTGCATAGATATTATAATGTTCTTTCCTTTTTGCCAAATAGGACTTCACGCCTAAAGCACTAATTGGTAGATGTTAGATTTCGTTGGTTGTTCGAAAATTTGGAAAGTAGTATTATTTTTGGGACCGTTTATGTCAAGGACATCAACGTGGCACTCCTGGTGGAGGCATGTCCAACATATGTACAGAACCTAAGGTTTTGAATACATTATTAGTACACAAGAAATACATATATAAGTAATATTTACAATTACAAGTTTTGACATTTGAAAATTGTTGAAGTTGATTTTTGATTTTTACAATTGTTCATTTAGCTGTGGGCTCCTACAGCTTATCCTTAGTTGTTGTTGATTGTCTGTTCTTTTCCTTTGTTGTTGTTGATCGCCTGTTGTTTCAGTCTGATGTGGTTTGTTAGCACTTATGCGTTTGATTTTTAGATTTTAGTTTGATTTAGTTTGAATAGTTCATGGTTTGTCCTGCGTTAGATGTGTTGAGGTGTATCTGGGCGAGACGGGTCGTGCTTGTCCGATGCGTTGTCCCATCGGTGTTGGGTGGTTGTCGGCTGACTGCTGCCGTCCCAACGTACCGTCTCGCAGCAACTTGAATGAGAAATTTGAGAAGGATCAGGGTATGCATATAAAAGAACGCAGGTTGTAGTGAATGGTTTAAGGTTATTGATTTTGTTTATGTGTTTCTGGTTTGAACTCGGTTAGTTTGTGAATTAGGTATTCTCGTTTTACGTTTGTGAAATTGTTCTACTTGTTAGGAAATTTGGAATAGTAAAAGTTACATTAATTTTTTTTTTTTTTTGCAAAGTTGGTCCAAAAGACTTAACGTTGTTGTAGTTATAGATCACTAAAGATCTAGTTGATCCAGGAGCCGTAAGTTGGAGAGTTAGTTTATCTGCTTGGTGTCGTCCCAGTTGTTTTCCCGGGGAGATGTTGAGACTCGCAATCAGTTGGCAGCCTGGATGGACCAGTAGATGTTGGTGAGGCTTGTT
Source organism: Lepidonotus clava (assembly GCA_936440205.1). Lineage (NCBI taxonomy): Eukaryota > Metazoa > Annelida > Polychaeta > Phyllodocida > Polynoidae > Lepidonotus > Lepidonotus clava. The sequence continues at coordinate 39,741,928 of OW387141.1, forward strand.
GTTGACCACTTCAATAGCAATTTTCCTGTATGGAAGAAATAGAAAAGTGTTTGAATGTGTATCGGAGTGTTGTGTAGGTCGGGAAAGTGTATGAAAGTGAAGAATTGTTAGTTACTTTTTGTTTTGTTTTGTTTTGCGCCTACATTATCTACATTTTTTAATCTAATAGAACTTGTCTTTCATTCGACATTTTCTTTTTGTTTGAACTACTTTTTGTTTTATCTACTTTTTGTTTCTTCACTTAACATACAATAGACAGCATAACGACAAATTAGGGAGTTTCAATTTCGTTTTAATAATTTTTTTTATGGGGGTCTGCCCAGGGGATGGTCCATGGGTTTTCCTTTCATTGGTTTTCGACCATAAAAATTTTAATTTTTTTGTTAAGATTAGCATATTGCTATTCTTTTTATGAGTCGCTGCTAAAAAGAAGTATGAGGTTAATGTTAGTGAATACGCCCAAGTCAACCTTTACGTGAAACCACTCTGAAAAATCAGGCTCAAATACCGTCCAGAGGGGTGTCACTGGGAAATGTGTAAGTTAGGGTAGGATGATCCTGACCAAGTTTATCAGGCCTGGGAAGATCTACTGTAATTGTGAATATGTTTAGCCTATGAACCTCAGGGCGTGTGGAACTGTCACACCATGGGGGTTTGGCTAGGACCCCGGAGCTTATGCTCCCTGAGGTTAGGCTTATGGTAGAGGGTTTTGTGTCTTTGGATAGTTGGTTGCTGCAAGCAGACAAATAGATTTAGCAAGAATCTATTGTCCTCAATCATAATAACTTGATAGGTCACATGATTGTGCTTTACCGTCTATATAGTGTTGGCAAATGTGCCTTATTATATTTTGAGTAAATAGTGTAGATAAGTTTGAAAATGACATTGATGAAAGAATGTCATGAATATGGCCAGTGACAGTGGCCCAAAGGATCGATGGTATCGGCAATCAGAGTGTCCGTTTACAGGTGATTTGGGGATGAATTATGAGGATGTGTTGACCTTATGTGTTGTGAGTGCTGGAAAGAAATTGGTTTTCTTGTTTATTAGGACATTCACATTGTAAATTTGTTGATTTCACTCTTTTTTTGTAGTTTTAAGTTGATCTTGTTCCTCGTTTTGATTTTCTCTTTAGTTTTGAGTGAGTTGGTCTTGTTTTAATTGTGTTGTCTGTCCTCAACAGTTGTTCTGTTGCTTTGATTTCTTTGTTGTTGATTTTCCACATTTTTTTCAGATGTTCACTGTTTGGCGTTATCAATCTTCCGGCAAATTGGTTGTTCTTGATTTCCGTAATTCTTTTTAATCGGTCGACGTGGACGTTCCGGGTCAGCAGCTTTCCAGTTTTGATGTCCCTAAGGGTTGCAGTGTGTATATTAGGTCGCTTACAAACTAAATAAGGACCTGAATAGATAGGTTGTAATTTCTTTGAAGTGCCTTGTTTTAGAAGATTTGGAATTTGAACATAAACTATGTCAGCTTTCATTACTGTTGACTGCTTTGTTTTAGGATCATACCTTGTCTTCATTTCTTTTTCTGAGAGTTTAAGATTCTTCTGGGACATTTCCCATGCTAGATCTTGAGCAAGAACAGTATCAGTGACACTCTGGAGGATGTTTATCTCCTTGTCACCGAGGTTGATGGTCGCATCAAGAACTGTTTTGGGGTTTCGTCCGTAGGTTAAGAAGAATGGACTGTAGCCAGTAGACCTGTTCTCGGTGTTGTTCATGGAGAATACAATCGATGGCAAGTATAAGTCCCAAGTTTCTTGGTTACTCATACAATACGATCGAAGAGCATTTCCAATGGTCTTGTTGTTCCTTTCTACAAGTCCATTTGACTGAGGTCGGTACGGTGAAGATAAGATGTGCTTGATATTGTATTTCTGACACATTTCCTTGAATTCCTTTCCTGTGTAGGATGTACCATTGTCAGTCTGAATGCTGCCGGGTACACCATGTTGGCATACAACATTCTTGACGAACTCATAAGCAGTTCGATGGGCAGTCAGATCAGCTGTAGGATAGGCTACACAGAATCGGGAGAAACGGTCTATAGCAACTTGAATGTATTTGTTTCCTTCTGGTGTTTCGGGAAGTGGACCGATAGCATCTAAGTTCCATTCTGAGAATATTGCTGGTGCTGGTGTATGAAGGGTCATTGGACTGATTGAGTTCCTGACGGCTCTTTTAGCTTTCATACAGGTGTTGCAAGTATTGACAAACTTTTGCACATCAGAAGTCATTGATTTCCAGTAAACTCTGGGTGTCATTGCTGATAACATCTTCACAGCTCCCAGGTGACCAGCGAGTGGATCATCATGGAAGTGGCTCAATGTCTTTTTGACCCAAGTTTCTGGTATGACGAGTTGAAGTGAAATGTCGCCAAACTTTTTCCACAATCTGTGGTTGATATGTACCAGCACATTTTCAATTAGAAGGAAGTCTTTTGATTTATTCATGATTTGAGAAGCATAACTCTTGTTGTCTGGAAGTTTATCTTGTTCTAAGTAGTCAATGATGTGTATGATATCAGGACTTGAACGTTGATCTCTCTTCAGACTTGTAATGTTGAAGTCATTGCTTAGTAGTGAATTTAGGAAATGTATTATATTTTCTGCTTGGTCTTTCGATTTCTCTTTCATGGTCTTTGGATCTAAATTGTCAGGTTGTTTGACTTTTTGGTTGTTGGGTTTTGACTTTGATTTTGGTTTTTGTAGTACTGGTTGTTTTCTTTTTGTTTTCTCAGTTGTTGCACAAACTTGTTGTTTCGTAGTACTTGTTGGTTGAGCGTCTTCAGTTGTTGTCTGAGTTGATTGTTCCTCACGTTGTTTTTGTTTGACATTAGGTTCACTTGAAGTTTGAGTTGATCGTTCTTCACAATGTTTTTGTTTGACATTGGGTTCACTTGAAGTTTGAGTTGATTGTTCTTCACATTGTTTTTGTTGGACATTGGGTTCACTTGAAGTTTTAGTTGATGAATCAGAATATGTGTTTTCTGTTAGGATTTGGACTGTTGCTGTGATAGGAGTCCTGATCACTGTTGTAGACTTGAAGTCAACATCGTTGGCGGCTGTAATGTCCAAAGTGTTAGTTTGGATGGGTGTGAAGCTTTTGTCCCCCGCCTGTGCTTTCTATGTTTCCTCACAGTCACAATAGTGGTAATGAGTTGGTTCTTTCAGGATCGGTTTTGTTTTACTTTCATGCCTTACAATCTGAACTGGCAAATCCTCATCGTCAAAGTGTTGAACTTTTGTATTTTTGTGGAAATTAATTCTTTTTGACACTTTAATCTTTGGTGCTGGTGGTGGAGGGTTTGTCAGTCCTGGTTGATCTGGGTAAAGACGTCTTGAAAGAGTGTCAGGACCGTTCATCATTTTTGATTTTCCTGCTACATGAGTTATTGTGAACGAAAATTGTTGGATATCAAGGGCCCAGCGTGCCCATCTATGCTGGTTATCTTTCTTAGTCAAAAGTGGGATCAAAGCTGCATGGTCAGTGTAGAGTTGAAAATGTCTACCCTCCAAATAGTGCCTAAAATGAAGGACAGAGTATACAATGCCTAAAAGTTCTCTTTCTGTAGCACTGTAATTTCTTTCATGATTTTTGAGACAGCGCCCAGCAAAAGCTACGGGTCTGAGAATTCCGTTTTCATCTTTTTGAGATAGTGTACTTCCTACACTAATGCCTGAAGCATCTGTGGCCAAAATGAACTCTTTTTCAAAATTTGGATAGTGAAGTAGAGCTTCTTTGCATAGAGCATTTTTTAGTTTATTGAAATTTAGATCACATTCATCTGTCCAATGAAATTTCACTTTATCTTCAGTTAATCGATATAAAGGTTTTGCCAAAGTTGCGAAGTCTTTGATGAATTTCTTGTAGAACTGACACATGCCGTTGAATGATCTCACTTGTTTGACTGTTTTCGGAGTTGGGAACGTTTTGATCGCTTGAACCTTTTTGGGACATGGTTGTAGGCCTTGTGGTGTTACGACCATACCTAAAAAATCAATTTTGTCCATGAAGTATTGACACTTTGAGGGTTTCAATTTCAAGTTACCATGTCTTAAACTATCGAAGACGTCTTTAAGATCTCTGAAATGGTCTTCTTTGTTTTGAGAGAGGATCAAAATATCGTCTAAATATGGGATCGCACATTTATACTTTAATTTGTTCAAAATCAAGGTTACCAGGGCGCAGAATGCTTGAGGCGAAGTAGCCAAACCCTGAGGCATCACTTTATATCTTTACTTTGCATTTGGTGTTAAAAATGCAGTAGCATCTCTGCTAGCTTCCGATAGAGGAATTTGGAAGAAGCCTTGTTGCGCGTCGAGTTTAGAAAAGATGGCAGGTTTTAAGTCGCCAATCATTTCCAAGCTTGTGTCGGCACGCGGCGAACCTAGAGACTGCTTGATGATAGAAGTGTTTAAATGCCTAAAGTCCGAAATGAGTCTGACACCTGACTTATTGCCATCGGAGTCGTATTTTTGAAGGAGAAAAGCCCTACTGGCCCAAGGACCAGAGGTAGTTTCTTCTAAGATCCCTTGTTTTACATAGTCTTGACAAGTTTCTTCCATTAACCGTGCTTTGTCCGGGGCCATCCTGTATGGGAGGAAGTGGCAAGGAACAGCATCAGGTTTTAATTCGATGGTGTGTTCGTACAGATTTGTCAGACCAATTTTACCGTCTTTCCCTACAAAGATGTCATCATACTCTTTTAATAGTTCATCTAGTTTATCTTGCTCTTGATCAGTTAGTTTAATTGAGGACTCAGATTGTTTTGAGTGGTCTATTTCAGCATTATGAGCTACAGACTCCTTTATAGCATTAATACCTTCTTCCGGTTTGTACTCAACGTCTTCAGATTTCTGTTCAATTTTGTTACTTGAGATTTGGTCAGAAGTTGTTATGAAGTCATCCTCTTTAGATTTACAGAAAATGGCAACAATTTCGCCTTTGTTAATTTTGACATAGTTTGGGGTGACATTGAGTAACACAACCGGATGTCGGTTTTGGCTATTTGGGTTTACAAGAGCTCTTTGGACCAAAAATGGTCTATTGCTGTCAGATTTAAAGTTTTCAGTTACACCAGGATTGTCTGAAAGTGAATTTACACAAGTAATTTCTCCTGTCAGGCAGATCTCTGAATAAGGAGGGATTGTTGTTCCTTTGATTGCTCGTACTGGTTTATTCTCTTGTATTATGTCCTCTCCAAAAGATATCTTTGATTTTGCTTTCTTCAAGAAGTCCGTTCCTAAAATGAGAGGTTCTGCACATGATGGCATTACTACAAAATAGTGAGAGAATGGGATATTGTTGATTTTAAACTGGATCTTTGCTGATTTCCGGACATGGCAAACGCCTCCATCTGCAAGAAAGATCTTCATACGGATTTGCTTGATAGCAATAGTATGAGACCTAGATAGAGACTGGAACAATTTCTCACCCATGCAGCACACTGAGGCGCCAGTGTCTACAAGAACTGGTAATGTGAGATTGTACACTGAAGCTGAAACACATCCATTTCTAATTGGGACTGTAACAACTTCTGGTACCTTGTTGCCTTGTTCACCATGTTGATTTGACCCATTCAGATCTCTTTGAATAGTGAGGGTCGCCTCAATCGGATCCACAGCCGGCGTTTGAGTGGTGCCGAGTCTGTGGTTCGTTGTCGCGTCGTTGGTCGTTCCTTTCATTTTGTCATTTGTTGTTGATTTGTCCGAGCCAATGGGCCCATTATTGGTCGGACATGTTAGTTTTCCGCCTGTTGTTGTTGGATCTTTTGTGCCCGGTATTTGATGTTGAATGGGCGTCTGTTCTTCGGCAAGTAATGGGGATCATAGTTCCATCCGTGATAATTTGGGTTTGGGTTGTTGTAACTTGGTACAACTTGGAAGTCATTTGATTGTTCCCCTTGATAGAATCTTGGTTGGCCATATTGATGTTGGTTGTATGGCAGTTGTTGGAAGTTCTGTTGTTGGACTTCGGGGCTTTGGTTGTATTGGTAGGTTGGTTGGGTTGGTGGGTATGGATATGTTGCGGCTTGTTGATTAGCTTGCTTCTCATTGGCTACCTTTTCCTTTAGATATTGTTCTATGTCCTTCCGGAGTTCTGCCATTTCATTCTTTAGTTGTTTCCTTTCTTCTGCTCTTTGATATTGTCTCTTAAACTCATTGAGTTCCTCCTCTGCTGCTTCTTGATATTGCCTCTTGTACTCATTGAGGATGAGTAAAATTTCCTTAGCTGTCAACATGTTTGTTTGTTGATAAAATCGCTGTTATCCAAAGAAAATCCAAGATTGACAAAAGTCAAAAATGGTCGCAAAGTCAAAGATTGTTAAGAAAATTCATGATCATTGTGAAATCTCCAAGATCATTGAAAAATCCAAAATGTTTTATGAGAATGATCCAAAAAGGGTTGAAAAAGACCCAAAAAGGTTGGAAAGTTATCAAAGTTGATCAAAATCCCAATATAAATTAAGTAATAACGTTTTAAGTTTTAGAGAAATATTATTAAATTGAGAGTATCAGACAAGTTAGAGAGTAATTATTATTTTTTACTATAATGTTTTCATTTATAACTTTGAAATTGCTGCTTGGAGTTGAAATTCGTTTTTCAGATTTGGAATCAGTACAGAAAATTCGTTTTAGCAGGTTATTGAATTAATTAATAATCCTTATTTGTTTCCAAAGATAATCGCGTCACGCTTATTTCCGCGATATCTCCGTAATTGTTGGTTGGATCTTAATTCCGATTTCAGATTTGGAATCAGCGCAAAATTTGGTTAGAGTCTGGCTTATGACAAAACGTCATTACTGCTTGAGGAATACCTCTTAGTTTTAAAGAGCCTGAAAATTAAAATCGCGTCATGCTTATTTTCGTTGATATCTCCGTATCCGTTAGTCTTAGGTTAATTCTGATCTCAGATTTGGAATTCTCGTGAAATTCTCGACGGGATATAATCCGTCTGAAATGTTTTTAAAGTGACGTTTATATAATTCCGATATAAGTTTTGGGACAGATATAGGGGCGTCTGGTCAAGGGGTTGGCGAGGGATTAATGGGTGAGGCGCAGGAGAATGCCGCCCGTTCAGATACGGGCGTCTGGTTAATTGGTCGTCGTAGGTGGGAGAATGCGGCACAAGACGCCGGAGGTGTACGCGGTGGTCAAGTGGTTACAGTGGTCGGGGGAATGCTTTGATAATCCCAATCGTTAGATACAGACGTGCGCTGGTTAAGGAGACGCTGAGGGATTAAGGGCGGATGCGCTTGAAACAAAGGTGGAGAGACCAGCGTCGCTTCAGGTGCGTGGCGGCCGTTTTTGCGGGAATTACCACTAGCTTGTAAGCACCGGTGGTAAGATTCCGGCGTCTGGTCGTGCGAAGTGGACACGCCGGTCAAGATAGGAGGTTCGTTGGATGCGACCGTCTGGTTAATGGGTCGGGATTAGCGGGATTGATAGAGAGACGCGCAAATTGTAGTGGCGGCGTTTTTCGGGTAGGTTGGCATTAATTAGTTTGACTGGGGTTTGATGGTCAGAGTAGTGCTTTGATAATGCTGACCGTTAGATAAGGCCAAGGGCGTCTGCTGGTCAGGTGGTGGAGGGGTTGACCTGGAATGTGCGACGCACGTGGCTCCAAGTGAATTGGATGCCGAGTATTCCTACATGTATTTCCGTGGAAATTTCCTTGAAGTTCACAATATGAAAACTTTATACATTTGGTCCTATAGTAACTAGAAACTTCGGATTTTCACTGGGAGAGAGCTTATTTGAAAATATTCATTGCAATGAGCGATAGAACAAAGGAATAACGATTGCACAGGAAAGTGTTTTTGAATGAGCTAAAAACGTAATTGTTGCTGTACTTTAAAGGTGACTTTGTGGCTACACGTATATATAGGCACGAGGTCTGTAATATTATTGAAATAAGGCTGCAACTTATAGGGAATTTTGCAATGTTTTATCACGTCGTTCTATTAAAAGATTTCGAAGGTATTTCTAAAAGTTTCAAAATGATTTTAGGGAAATATCTCGACCTGTAAATGAGGTATAAACTTGTTTGCTTTTTAGAAAATTAATCAGGGGACATGAGCTACGTAGTTACAGATATAAGAACAAGGAATGATGGCCACTTACAACCTAAAGGTACTTTTGTATTTTAATGGTAATTAAAACAATCCTAAGGTGGAAACAAAGAACACAAGTAGCAGCGGCCGTTTTAGCGTTGATTTCCACTGGTTATATCAAAACATACAATTTCCTATGGCTAGGCGCAGCAACATGAATCTAAGACTTAAGCCGGGAATTTTGTTAACAGGGGGACTAAGGAAATGTGGCGGGGTACGCGTGGCTTGTATTGGAGCCGTTTCCACTTAGATCTTCACGTTGGTTTATTGCGGGTTCGCGGCCGACGGTGGTGAGATACGGGAGCGTCTGGCTAATTGGCCGGGGCTTGAGACAAAGGTGCTGGGGTTTTGGTTGGGCCTAGATTTTGCGCAGGTGGCGGACGTACATACAGGAATTTATATGCAATTTGTGGACATATATCCAGCTGCAATCAACGCAGAGACATGCAGTTTTCACTGGGAGATAGCTAGTTCAAGGGGGAACACAAAAAGGGTTGAGCTGGAATAGCAAAAATCACGGCTGTCCCTGTTGCTGACTTTTGTCTGGAATAAAAGAAAGTTTCAGTTGTGAATTAATTGGTTCAAAAGTACTCTCACCGGATTTGTAGTTCTTCTGCATAAGTGTAGTTGTAGTTGTGTAGTTTCTTCTCCTGGACTGAAGTGGTTGTAGTTGCAGCTGGGTTTTCTGTCTTCTTTGTTTCTTCTTCTGCTTGGCTGTGATGTGGAGGTCTGGTACCCGGATTCTTCCAGCAATGAAGTACTTTAAAGTTTGGGGGTGTAGTACTTCTGATTATAATTGAGGGGAGTAATGAAGATGAAGGCAGGAGTAGTTTGTAGATGATGTTGTATTGATTCTTCAGTCACAGGTTAGAGCATGGCCTAAGGCCAAAGCCCATGAAAAGTTACATGTGCATAGCTCTGTGTCTCCAGCCCCACTGTCTAAAGTGGAGCATTCAAGATTCCCTCCACAGGCCTCCAGGGCCCTGATTGGTTGGTCAGGTTCCAGGTGGACCCTGTGGCTCCACCTGGAGTGGACCCTGTGGCTCCACCTGGAGCCTGTGAGGGTAGTTAGACACTACTTAAGGGTATAGTTTTAATACTTAATAATTTTGAATATATTGTGTATAATTTTATACTAATTCTCACATAAATATATTTAGAAATATATTTTAGAGTATAGAAATGTCCTACCGATTTTAAGGTATGACAGACCTAAACATATGAAATCTTGTTGTGGTATACTTAAGCATGAAAAAGCAAGACAACATCATAAAACAACAGGGTATTTTAGTAATTACGGAGAACCATGCAAACGAAGCAATTGCCGGTAGTGTTAATCATTTACTAAGGCAATAGTCAATAGTGCCATATCATTTCCAGTTATTTTACTTTCAATTTTCTCGATTACAAAAGTAAGCTTCAATACGACAGAGCTTTCACAAGTAGAGATTTCAGAAACCACAGCGCGTGCATCCCAAAACGTTAACATATCTCTAATCTTTTAAGACACATGCTAAATTTGGGGAAATTAAATAATTGGGCATCCTTGCTATAGGAACAATAATATTCTTATGATGGTATTTAGGAAAAATTAGTTCTTCAAGCTAAAATAAAAGATACATTTCATTCACGTTACTTGATGTATTTGAGCACCTGAATCCTTTGCTTGAATGGAAGAGCTGTTGTATTATGGAATTGACTTACTGAAAAGAATAAGCAAACAAATCCATATGTCCCTGCTCGTACTTGCAGACGGCGGCGGACTACGCCAGTCTGTACGTGGAGAACAGTGGGGGCGAGTACTCCAAGTTCCACGGCTACGCCTATGACGGGGTGTGGGTCATCGCCCGAGCCATCGATCAGATCATCCAGACCAACGGCGGAAGTTACACCCTCAACGACTTCCGGGGCGAGCGCCTCCACGCGGCGCTTAACGAAACCAACTTTCAGGGAGTCACGGTAATTGTGTGGGCTTTGTTTTTTAAAAGTGGAATTCCTTTGTTTTTGCTATGGGCATATTTCTGTCCTGAAAATGGTTAAATATTGTTGATGCGGGTGTTACGAATATACTTTATGTGGGGTTGTCAGAGATTTGATTTTCTGCTTAATTGTTCGTTTTATAGGGTCGGGTTGTGTTCAACAACGGAGACAGAGTCGGTGAAATTGTGATAAAACAGTTCCAGGGTAAGTGTATGGTTCTTATTATCTTCAATACTAAGATCCTATTGTTTTGCCTTGTATAGATATAAGATGCACATCTATGTTGCAATTTGCCTTACATAGTTGTTTTTCCAACATTTCCCATTGAATGGCATTTAGATATCATAGTAACATCATGATTTTTTATTTATCGCAACGGAGATGACATTGCAGACTATTTCAATACGTAAATGACTCGTTTGGTTAGTTTCTTCTTTATTACATTGTAAGTAACTGCACCATTATGTAAACAACTGAGTCATATCCATATCTGTGCGGGTCGAGTACACAGAGAATTACATTAAACATCGTCAGACAATTGCTGGATTGCTGAACTTCTAAAGCATTGGCAACTGACACTTTTTTACTTGAACTTGAACGTCAAGTACTTTTCTCTAAGTACCTAACAGTGTATTTAACTTGGAGGCCTACTTAGTCTTTGAAAATGGGGCGAGGGCTTGGCAAGATACCAAAGTAATCTATCTTTTACAGTGAAACCCATCTAAAGCTTTTTGGTGCTTTTAACCTCACACAAGCCTTGAGGCAAAAATCAATCATCAATTCATAGCAGGGAAAAAATCAGATTCTGCGAAAAAGAATCCTGCGCCGAAAACCCATTTGCGGATAGGGACTCAGGTCCGCCGAATATATATGACTAGGATGCCCTTAGAGAGTTAGGGCCTGGTGGTGTGACCCTGTAATACAAAGGAGATCCATCCCTATTTGCCTCCCTTTTAGCAGGCCCTGAGTGCATTCATCACCCATTGGACCTAAAATGTTAGCCACTGGAAACAGCAAAGTAGTCCGCGTGCGGCCGCTCACTTGCCAAAAAAGGAAATCCCTCCGCGTCGCAAGTAGTCCCCGCGCAGGCGCACTCTGTCATATCGAGTCACGTGACATACTGGAAGAGACCGGAAATGGCCGACAGGTGGCGTCCACGGACAATACATCATCGGCTGGTGCTCGGCGACCGTCCGGCACAGGTCATGGGACGCGCCACGGGTACCAGTGGACTTTTCACTTCCGGTTTGGGCCTCTGGCTGAAAGGTGCCGCTGATTGAGGGCATTCGGAAACACAGCTGACTTGGGGTGACATGAAAAATGGTTCTTAATGTCCCCTGGGTCTACTATTCTTTGCGCATTGCCCTTCATTATTCATAATGAATAAGGGTAACATTCATCCAAAATGACGAGTAGAGCCTTTTATTTACGGGGAAACGGGAAACGGCCTTCTTATGAACCGCCCTGATTAAGGGACGGAAGCTGATGTTTATTTTCAAGAAATAATCAATTTTTCAAGCAGAGCTGTTCGGAAATAACAAAAGAGAATATGAGTGGTTGCACTTTGAATGTCAAGCCGCATGTTTTCTTGCTTTATCGTACACCAATGTTTTACTGCTGAAAGAGAAACACTGGAATGATAAAGTTCTTATTTCTGCAATTGGTTGTCTAATAAAGGCGCCATATCTAAGGGCTGGCCTTTAGGCATAATCTACATTCAAGCAAACCAAGAATTTCATTTTCTAAATTAGCGTCTTTATTAGATTGTTTCTTTAATGGATGAGTCCGTGTTCTGCAAACCTATATATATATATATAATTATAGACACCAAGTACACATATACTACCAAGGTTGCAGCATGGTATTGCCCACAATGCATTGTATATATACACTCATTCTTCATCAATATGCGCTATACATTTGTGACCCAACAGGGGGAAAGGATGCTCCAGGCGGGAATTCAACATTTAAGAGGATGGAATAAGCTTTAAAATGATACCAAAAATGAGAGATTGTGTTAATTACCAAAGAAGTTACAGGTTATAGAACATAGGAACGTCAATGTTCCTGAAAATGACAAAACCATGAATTATTCAGTATTTACTGAGTTATTTAAAAAAAAAGCATAATTCTTAAAAAAACATAAATGGATATTTATGAAATACTATTGTGATCATAACTCTTGATCTAAAAATGATATTGTTCATCTGTTTGAAGCTAGAATATTTTCAAGTCATATTTTTCAACATGATGTCACAATTTTTCTAATAAATCACTAAAATCACTGTCTCCATGGCAACCCAATTACTATTGTTTGGAAATTTTTGGTATAAAACGTTCCATTGACATTCCAAATAAGGATATTTTGGAATGAAATAGAATCTTTTGAGCAGGTCAGCTGAATTGTGCACAAAAAGTTAGTCTAAGACCATTTTAACACTATTTTTCATTAAATTACTCATATCTTCTTAAATATTAGTCCTAGGACATAGGAAAAATCCCCCCCGGAGCATCCTTCCCCCTGTTGGGTCACATTTAATACCTTCGAAACAAGTTTTGTTGTTCTGCTTCACCAATATATTTCCTACCCGAGTACATGGTGTCCATATCGTAATCACGTGGCCTTCTTCATCCATTTCCCAACGTTCGATTTCTCGTCCCCGTATGCTATATTCCTCAAACTACTTTCCCGAATGTCATATCCAACCTTCCGACTCATGCTACTTCCACTACTGGATCAGTATGTGCTCTTTTAGCAGTTTCCTTATACTACTATGACTTTCTACTTTCCATATCCTACTTTTCCTATACTACTTCCACATTTTTGTGCTTTCCTCGTTATTCTTTCCATATGTGCTTCTATTTGTAATTTCACAATTCCTTTACTAAGGTAGGAACTATATGCGTGTACTGACACTGACAAGGATAATTAAATTTACTGAATAATTGACTAGTTATGCAACGTCTTAGCTTGGAAACCGTTTATGTAGTGAGGTGATGGAAAGTTTTGCCACTATTCTGTATTCCTACCAGCCCAATCACACACTGCATACACAACCAAGCGTCAATTAAATTCCCATAAGTCGGACGGTCAATACACTTACTGACTGTAACGTTAGGCTGGCGGTCATTGGGTCATTGGATTTGTCCCAGGAGCTTATTGCAGTGAGTACAGATCAATATCAATGCATCACTGCCTGCTTATTACGCACTTTAGGCGTCTTTGCTGGACGGGAAAAAATCGGATTTACGAATGCGACCAGGTGCGGAGGCTTACCCAGGAGGGGCTCCAGGGGGCAATGCATCATGCGAACCTAGCGGGAGGAGAGGCGACCTGGAGAAGGGGGTAAGGGGGTGATAGAGCAATGGGTTAACTTTAAGATGCCTAAAACCACATACTTACAGTTGACCCATAAAAACGGTAGCATCAGGGTTATCCCTTGTTGATTGGTCTAGTTGTGACCAAATGGGATGCTTTATTTTGAGTGTTAATCAAGCTTCAGGAATCACCCATGGGCATATTTACCCATTTTCCCTCGTACTGATGCTTGCAATTGAGTTTATTCATAGGGAGTTACTAATAGCCTTGTTATACCTAAGTTTAGGCATGGCATAACCTTCCTCTAATCATTACAATAATTTACTAGACTTATCATATCAAATATATCAGATTATGCCAACATAGCTTAAATATCGTCAATGAAAATCAATATGAAACAAACTGACGTAGATCCATGATTCACCCCTGACACCTGACTCCTACCATAGGTTAAAAAACAGCTTACACAAATGAATTGCCGTTTTAACTCGTTTACACGGACAGAGTGGGTTTATCTTACTGTACCCCGTCAGCCCTGTCGTCAGACGCGTTACTTCAGTCTGCTGATCGGGCCGGTGTTCGTCTCAGCCCGGGTAAGCCGCTTACCTTGATGCGGGTTATCTGAAGTAATCTCTGATTACCACGACAAACGCAGCTCTACGAGCCTCCTATAGTCTGTCAACAAGGTTATTTATGGCAGGGCATCTGAGGGATACAATGCACACAATAGATTAGTCTTTTTGACACTTGTGTATATAGACAAAGAGAAAAGAATTGCCTATGTCAGCAAGTTGCTCAAGGAGCTAATGTGAATCTAAAAGTCAAATGCATTAGATGATGCTAAGAACATAGAACACATAGAAAGTAAATGCTTTGTGAGACGCATGGAATTGAAAGTGATAATATGATTAGATTCTAAGAAGTTGCATCATGGACAGAGTTGAATCTATAAATACATGCATTTTATATATTATACCAAACACATGTGCATTTATGTATGTACGTATATTTCTTGCACACATACACAAACATACACGCACGCACGCACGCACGCACGCACGCACGCACGCACGCACACACACACACACACACAAATACACACACGTATACAATATGTATGAATTGCATGTACACTTTATGTCAGTTTTAAAGTAAGGAGTATTATTTTGATATTCGAACTATACCATCCCTCATTCTGTTTCTTCAGGAGACCGTCTGTCTAAGGTTGGGGAGTACAGCGCCTACACCAACACCCTGGACCTGGCTAAGGGCACCGACATACGGTGGGCAGGTGAGTCCTCCTCACGTGTACACCACACGTGACGTCAGGTCGTCACCCGAGACAAACCTGACTTACAAACGGCGACATTCTCTTCTAGTAAACACATTTGTTTCCGAATCCTACTTTCCCTAAACTACTTCACTTCTTTTTTACTTTCCATGTCGTCTGCTTGTAAATCTATAATTCCATAACTCTCTTTATATCAGAATTCTCTTAACCTACTCAACCGGAGATCCATCTTGGTAGGAGGGCGTGAGATTGCACTGTATGTTTCACTTCACCTAATTTTATTAGCACTCTTCTGGTTGAAAAAGACGGTACAGTGATAACAGGTTCACATGTTTGAAATAGCGCCTACATGGATCTACATGCATTTAAGTTACCAATAGTTATAACTGATATGGTTGGCTGAAGCCTGTATCAATTAGCTATCTATTAATATCATCCTGATAGTTAATATTGCCAAAACCGAAACCTTATCATTAAAATTAAAGAAGTACACCTACTTTTTTTTAAAAAATATTCATCTTCTTTTCTGATCTTGCAGGTAAAGGCCCACCACGTGACCGGACGCGGCAGGAGCGCCACCTACAGCGTGTTAACCTAACTATGTACGTCATCTTTTGTATCATCTCTAGTCTTGGCATCATCGTCGCCCTCTCATTCCTCGCCATCAACATCAAGTTCAGAAAACACAGGTGAGAAACGTCTGCTATATTTTTCTCAGAGTTTTTCACACACATATGTATATCTGTTTTCGGTATAATTTTTTTTATTTCCAACCCAAGCCTTCAGTCCTCAAAAGTATGTTGTTAAAAGTTTCTAGTTCAAACTTTGTATTTTTGTTAAAAGGGCTTTTATTTGTAATAGTCGTCAAGGTTTTCACTTGGTTTTCAGAACTTTTCTTGACAAATTTCATTGATTTCAAGTGGACATGAGAGATTGTAACAGCAATATCGCTCGTGTAGTCTGGCTTATGCGCAGGAATAGCCATTTTTATCGATGTGACTAAATTGTTATTTCTATCAAATTTCTCACTTGATTCAAAAAAGAGATTATATTCACATTGGTTGGTAGGAACATGAATATGAGCTTTTATAATACCAGGCTCAGGCGATTTGCGTGTCTATTATTCGTGTTTTTCTTTCTATATTGCCTACATGTAGTCTGTATCGTATGTCACAATGTCAGATTGCATGTATCTAGGTAGCAATATCGTGGCAAACAATACGCAAAAATGGATGGCAGGTCGAGCAATAACACATTCCCTAATTGCATTTTTCGTTGACCATACATTGCCGTTGAGAGTTCATTTACTAACATATGGGGGATATAATCATACAGGATATATTGTCCAGGTGCCTATGACAAATAGCGTGTGTCTGGGAGTTTGATTTGGCTTGTCAGAATGATGAATCTGATTATTACCTCAGATATATGTTTTGGTCATACCTATAGGCCTGTTTATTTGTTTTCTATGTTCGCATTTAATACCCACCGTATAATACTGCAATGCAATTTTGCGAAAGAATATCCGTCATCTCATGGATGCCATGACTCATTTCCTAGGTTAGACAGAGGTATAATCATATATATACTGATTATAAGAATATGATTTGGGATTCGAAGCGGCTTTGTAGTTGTACGGGATTCATCCTTCATGGCTTTCAACTTGGAATGGACACTGTTACATATATACACATAATTATATGTGCATATTAAGCAAGACACGGGTATCATATTCTATTGACTCTAAATAGATTTAAAACAAAAAAGGAATAATTCAAAAGCGGGTTTTTATTTGAAAAATTGTCCAATGTAAATAAGCATAGAGTATTTCCTACAATTATCTATATTATGAATGTGTCTTTCCACAATATGCCACACGTTTTGCAAGAACACATACCAGCAGCTCCCCGAGTCACTGAGTTCCTCCCACCAGCGGGCGTTGACCTGCTAATCAGAGCTTAGAGAGCGGTTGGTGAGCAATTGGTGTTCTGCTCTAATTGCTGATAGACGCCCCCCTCTCCCCTGGAGGCTGTGGCTGCCGGCGCCTGGGCGAGCTGCTCCCCACGTGGTGGGCCGGCACACTGTGAGCTGCTCAGTGGCCGGGGTGCGGGCCCTCACTTAGCGAGGGGCCGACATGCTTTGTCCATTCTCTGACCACTCGTCGCCCTCTGCTCGGACACCACGGGTACGCCTTTTTCTCATGAGGGAGGCGGGCGGGGGCTCCTTCCATACCCACTGTTTCCCACCAAATTCCTCCCACTCTCCCTCCTTCATTCACAGCCTACTCAGTTCCCATGAAATTCCCCATGTTTTCTTCTGCCCCCACTGGACCTTGTGAGTCTCACGGCTATGCGTGTTCATAATTAACCTGCGTATCGATCGTTTTTATATATCTTTTTGATAACATGGTCTCTTGTTTTTATAAAGGCTTTCCCCGCATGCTCACTAAATGTCTGTATTCTTCCTTGTAAAATCATTCTACATAATCAACCTATTATCGAATAGATTTGGAAATTATCTTATGGGTTCCGTCAATGTACATTTGGAAATTATCTAATGGGTTCCGTCAATGTACTTTTGAATTGAATTGACTTTGAATTGCGCGATAAACGAAAGAGAACTTATTAAAAAGGTAATGAATTTATATATGTATATATATGCGTAATCTGAACAACTTGCCATGCCTGTCTACGGTCTTACAATCATTAAAATGTATCAGAACCGTCGGGAGTGGAAAGTAACAATACAAAATTAATTAGGTTGAAAATTATGTAACATATCGAAGAGATATTGAAACTAGCTTTTGCAAAGGACATTTTAGCAAGTAATATTATCTAATAACGTTAAAGAAACACATTGTCTCTTCAAAATGAAAGAAACATTATTCAATTTTAAATTCTCAGAATCTGAAAAGATGGTTGACATTAGCTCCCTGTTCCTGCGTTCAGGCAGCAGTACAACCAGAAGTAAAAACTTCACACATGATACAGTATACAATATTGGATTAGTCCGACCAGCTGTGCTCGCCAAGTCCGCTTTTCTTACTGCTCAGCTGCTAAAAATATCTGGGGAGTGAAGGCGCAGACTTTCCCACTTACTCTCAAGTCTCCGCCCACTTACCCACCCACTTTTGCCCACTTAGCGAGTGCTGGCCTCCCGCATACCTACACGGCCACTTCAGGCCCCATTTCACCCGCCCAGACCCCACCCCTCCGGGTCACTCTCCCAGCCGATCTGTATGGGCAGGGGATGTCCTTAACTTGGTCCTTGTCTGCGGTAATTACTGTGTTTGGCGAGTGGAAAGCTGTGAGAAACAGCCACTTTGTGGAATCAATACAAGCATACTGAATGTGAGAGAAAGGATGCCTGGGTAAACTTGGAGGCTGAGGCTTTCACACTATTGTAATGACTTTTACAGTATAGCAAGAAGCCATGTCCTGGCGCTGTCAACACGCCTGGGTGATGAATACAGCGGATTTAGTGTATATGTGGGCGGTCGGAGACGAGAAACCGATATTACTATGGATGTCTACGTTTCACAATATTGAGTTCTTACTTTTACTATCAGGGGCTTTATGTTCTATTTCATTCACATTACGAAGAAATGGTCATTGCTATCAGTATGATACAGATGCAGTGCAGATCTTGTCATACAACAATATTTCAACCAATGGGACATCATGTCGGTAGTCTCATGATACTGATTACAAATTTTTGGTATATACATCTCATGTTAATATTTGTTCATCTGATTATTTATTTGAAACAAAGTGCAAAATGTCTCAAATGGCCACCAATTTAGGTCTTGTAATATATTCTGTAATGGTACTGTGGTACGTTTTATATTCATAAACCAATTCTTAATTTTATAAAACAAGAACTTGGGTTACCACACCATCGTTTAACATTCATTATATCTATTTTTGCCAATCTCTGATTCTTCTCTTATCAAATTGATTGTTTTCGGTTGCGCTAAGGAGAATTCGAACACCTGAAAACACGATAATAAGATGGAGGAATTGTATCTGACAATTACATCACTGAAACACATTCTGTCCGAATCGTATGTTTTTTCATGCACACTGGATTGTTTTTATCTTTCCCAGCACTAAGACAACCCCTTAAAAGAGAAGGTGCTAAGTCCTTATCAATATGGGTAAAATTAAAGACCATCCTTTTCACCCATCCCCATTGAGGGTACATTTTCTTCTTCCTGAGCTCATTACTTTTTTTCTTACCTAATTAGAAGGCATGGTGCTAAAAAGAAAAAGGGTCCTAATTAGGTGATTATAATTAGGGAAAAACTGTCAATATATAGGGCGCTCGGCCTATAATTAGCAATGTTACAATAAGAAATGAGGTGGTAATTAGTTTAATGGGGCACGCTGCAACATAAGGGTTTATCTATGATTTGGCAAAATCTTGGCCTGGAATGAAAGACATGCATTATAAAGCATCATCAATCTTGACGCAAAATACAACAAGAAAATGACATTGTATTCTATAGGTACACGGACTTTCCCAGGGTATATGTTTTGATTTGATTAATAGAACTATGATTATCATATGAAACGCTTATTACTCTGAGGGAATAATTGTATAAAATTCAGGTAAGGAAAATGGAGGTCAAAGAAAAAAAGATCGTTCCGATGTTTTGAACTCTACTGTATCGGATATGCATCCGAATCATTTAACACACATTAATGTGAAATTTACATCAGATGCTAGTCAGATGCTATTCACTTCTAAAGTCGCTGCGACTCAATATGAGATGCATTATCATATGGAGGCCAAAACCATTATGTCAGAACTCGCAGAATCTTCCATGAGCAATCCCATGGTACAATATACATGTTCATGACTGCCAAATCGTCTATCTTTGTGGTTTACTGAAGACGTTTTCCTTCTCTTCTCACAGATATATCAAGATGTCTAGTCCCAACATGAACAACGTCATCATCGTGGGCTGTGTCTTCGCATACGTGTCCGTCTTTCTCATGGGGACAGATGGCGGGCTCGTCTCACCCAAGTACTTCCCTCTCCTCTGCACGGTAAATGGATCTTTGTTGTATTATTATTTCACGAGGCCTTTTTGTGGTGTTATTGGTTCAAAGGAAATGAATTTCTCAGAAAGTAAGCTTTATTGCTCCATCTTATATTGTGTGTAATAAGACCGTACGAGATTGTCTTGATGTTTGTAACAAAGTAATCCTTTTCCATATGATTATTTTGTACTCTTTTTCACAATTTGTAATATGCTGAAAACCAGGGACAGTCCTGGCGTTTATTTCGGAATAGAATCCTTTTGGGGGAAACACTGAAAATCTTTAGGTGTTAACCAGTAGAATCCTTTAGGGACAAAACATAAAAAATCATTTAGAAGTTAACCAGTTAACATATGTACTGGCAGAAATGACTTTGATGGCATGTGAAATGTAAGCAGTCACATTGCGACCTCAAATTGAAATGTTCATTTACGTTCATAGTAAGACCCTTTACAGCTCATGATGACAGTAATATGTGTCTAAAGATGGCAACAGCTAGATGGTACAAATCCACCTATGACTGATTCTCACGGTTTCTGCTCTCCTCCAGGCGCGGTCGTGGATCCTGTCTGTCGCCTTCACACTCTCATTCGGCGCCATGTTCAGCAAAACGTGGCGTGTTCATGCCATCTTCACCAACATCAAAATGAATAGAAAAGTAAGCAGTTTTTTTTATTAGGCCTATTACCTATTTCGTCAGTACTTCACGTGGGGTATGTGTTCTTCCAGTCAAGGTGATTCGTGTAGAAAGGAATACAATGAGGTGGTTCTCACATATTATAGAGCTTGATTAGTAGATTTTTCTTTTTAATTTTGAAATGTTATCAAGTATTATTTACATGTATGCATCAGATTTATATGAACAAAGTACTAATGTCTACATATGCTAGCCTCTGGCCTGTATACTACTTTTAATCCATGTTTTATATTTTTCCTTTTTCAAACATTTCGTTCCGGACCCCTTTGAAAACACCTTGGTTAGGAACATACCCCCTAGTATTTACACCATTGTATAGCTGACTCTCCTAGAGTTAACTAATATTCTATTGATTTGAAATCTGCTTCTTTTTCTGTATTTCCGGTTAGAGCTCAAACAATAATCATATTATCATCAAAGGCCTACTGACGAAAGGAGCGTAGAGTAAAGCCCCTTATATACTTTGTATGAAGTACGTCACAGAACATTTTTGTTCATGTTGAATTTCGATCAATGCCGTTGCCTTGTAATTGAACAACGAGACAGTATAGTAACAAGCAAAACATACATTTCAGAGACATGAATGTCTAAGTAGGTATATTTGTAGCTTTCTTTGGATTCCTTAGGTTTGTGAGTTCTAAACTTTGAAATGTGATTCTGCCCCATTGATTCCTTCTGAAAAGCGGACTTTTTACCACTGGACAAGACACATTAGCCTTGGAGAATCGACGCGTGTGTCTAGTATATCTTAAGGGAGCCCTTTGTGGTGGCATTGATTATCTGCCCTTTAAAGACTTTTCTTACACGTCCTTAGCAGAGTTAACACTCTTTGAAGAAGAGAAGTAGAAGTGTCCTCAACCTTGTATTCAAACGTGTATGGCTATATATAAAGGTTTAACAGTAATGGGATCAACGTACTAGAGTTTCTATGCACGGCTTTAAAAATTGTATCTGTAGCATTTCCAATTTAAATTTACCAGAACTGGGGAGGTTTAAATAAGGTAGATCTGAATCGAGAAACAATAGCTTTTAATTCAATCTAAACAGAAATAAACGTTATTCACACATATTCTTCAGTATGTCATTGCATACACATTTAATGCTGATTACATTTCTGTATTTCTTTTCTTATAGGTTATAAAAGATTACCGGTTATTTATGCTGGTAGCCTTCCTACTCTGTGTAGACATCATACTGCTGGGCACCTGGCACGGCATGGATCCCGTCAGGAGGGAGACTAAAGAACTGCCTTCAGAGGTAAAATTGTATTTAATATGATCCATTATAATTATACAATGAGTTCTATCAGAAGGTGTTAGTCATAGAAGAAATACCTTGGGTCTGAGTGAATGCGCTCATTATATCAGCAAAAGGAAAGAATCCTGCCACTGTTTTTGAGAGCAGTATGCTAACTTGTATAGACTAGAAGTAAGCCAATACTAACATATTAGCCTCCCAGATTGTTTCAGATTACCCGAATTAAACATATCCATTCCATGCATTTCAGTTGGGAAATCCTAGCCGCTGATTTGCCAAATTTATTTTTCGAATAGCAATTATTCTTATAACAAACGCAGTCAAACCTAGAATGAGACGTTATGGAGACAGATTTTCTCGGACAATTCCCAAATCTTCCCAAAACTCAATTTCAAATCATACCTTTGGATAACACCTAGCCATCCAGAAAGGTTGGTGTCCGCTAAAACTTCGAATTCACATGCTAGAATAACCACTGATATTACATACACCACATAACAATTATGCCCTTCAAAAACAGGCCTATAAGGTTCTGTAAAATGCTGACGTCCGCAAAAGCCATAAGACCAATTACATCTCAGATTCCAGAGAGTCTGATGGGGACTCTTTTCTAGTCCTCAGCGCCCCGACTCTGTAAATTATTCCGTCTGGTGAGGAGGTAGGGGTGACGCGAGACAGAGATGCCAAGGAGCGCCGCCAGGGGTGCTGTCTAAACGGACGCTGGCCGACCTGTTTGGTAAATGTACCCCGGCCTATTACGTGGAGGCAGCTGATACCTTAAGTTGACACCGCCGTATGGGATGCTTTAAAAATGGATGACGTGACATTGGCTTGTCTTGAGATCAGCCTTAAGTAAAAGGAGGACTTTGGCAGAAGACGTTTAAGGCAGTCTACATTGGGGGTCCTTATATCTTGGTGGTGTGCGCTCCACGCAGCTGTCTGTCTTCTTAGATTCCTTGGAAATTGAACAATTTCGATATCTCATTTCTTGGGAATTTGGCGGGCGTTAGAGTGTCATCAAATATATATAACTAGGGAAATTGAAAGGTTGATATAGTATTTAATAGGCCTACTAGTAGGTTAGATCTTCCAAATTTATTATAACTTGCCATTTCTACACGTACACATATTTTCTAGTTCCAGTTCCTGTGTCATAATTATAGACAGTCTGTCAGGGGTGATGCAAAATTACAGCTCCTTTGTCTATATATAAAGACCATATGACTAAGTAGAAGATTGTTGAGTAAAAATACTAATGACACTGGCAAGGCAATGATAATTGCTGCGCTTCAGAATTTCTTGTTTTGGTCAGCATGCCCAAATGTCACTCAAATCCAAAGTGGATCAAGAATGGTTGTGCTTGCAAACTTTCTCAACCATAAGCAGATTCTGCTTGAACATTTGCTTGTTTTCTTCATTTCCTTTTTTATCCAAACTATGTAAATCATAAGATATAAATGGATCAGTCACCCTGTTCTTTATCCGAAACAAGGACATTTTTAAAGTAACATACAGCTCCTGTTGTTAAACTAACAAGGAGCGCACCATGTGCACAGCAGTCTCCACTAAAATCAATGCTATTTACGGCGGTGGTAGTGGCCTTTTAACTGGGACAAGAAAACACAGGTGGTCTCCTCAAATGGACCCAGCACTCAGGGCCCCCCACTAAGAACCCTCAGCTGCACAGCCTTAAGCCTATATTACACTAGGCGACTTTGACCATCTGGAATTTGTCAAGTTCTATTTCTTTATTTGAAATATGGAAGGAACCTTTGTATGCTACATACAATTTGAAAGGAAATGTGAAATCCTTTCCAATTATAATTAAAATGTCTATATTATATCTCTATTGCCACTGGCGATTTCTGAAATCGTGAGTAGAATCAGGTAGTGGAATACAGCCTGAACTAGTCCTTCTAAAGTGGTCTAGGAGGTGTTCAAAGTCGGCTCTGGAATTATCCTTTTTGTATATCCTTCTAAAAACCAATGCAGATGGCTTTCATGGTAAGCTACATGAACTCTTTCAGTTAGGTTTTTCTTTCAGTCTTATCAAGTACCAGATCTCTGCAGAATAGAAATACAGATGAGACTGCAGGTGCCTAGCTTTTTTCTGTGCCCTTAGGTTAACCTTTTGTCATCCATACAGCATGGTTTTAGTTGGACCTATGCATATTTATTTATGGATGTATATAATGTTATGTTAAACTGGTGATTTAAATTCCTATTTCCTTTTCAGACTGATCCAGACGGTGGGGATAAAGAGATAATCCCAGTTATAGAGTTTTGCATCTCAGACTATATGAATATATGGCTAGGGGTCATATACGCCTACAAGGGGCTTTTACTAGTAAGTGAAAAACATTTTCTTCCCATCTATAAGTCTCAGTAGATTTTGTGCAGACGTAGTAATAGGACTTTTTGGTGATCGCCATATGCTTATCACAAGCATGTGGCTATTAGATAAATCTAATATTTCCTAACTCTAGATAAAAGAAATGATTAATCATGACTTAGTAAGATCATTTGGGATATATCAAGCATGAATCTGTGTTCTAGATGTTTTTGTATCATGAATAGTAATACTTTTAAATAATTATTGATCACCAATGTGGGATCCTGACTCTTTTTAAATATCATGACGTCATCTATACAATAATGATATATTTCTTATACTCAGAATCATAGACAAGTTTTAGAACCAATGTAGTATCTCTTTCAAAAATATATTTTCTAATTTCCAATATTGATATGGAAATAAACAGAAATAAAGATTTCAATCTTTACTTGACTAAGTTACTCCTAAGATATACCACTGTCTTATTCATAAGGGTCCATATCTTCGTAACTGATTTTCATGATTAAGCTAACCAGCTTAAATTTGATGCAGTGTACATTGCCACTTTTCACCTCCATACATCTTCTACCTCCCCTTCAGATATTCGGTTGTTTCCTGGCCTGGGAGACCCGCCACGTGAGTATCCCGGCCCTGAACGACTCTAAGTACGTGGGCATGTCGGTGTACAACGTGGTCATCATGTGTGTGTCGGGGGTGCCCATCTCCTTCATCATCAAGGACCGGCAGGACGCCGCCTATCTCATCATCGGCATCTTCATCATCTTCTGCACCACCATCACCATCCTCCTCGTCTTTTTACCCAAGGTAAGAAACACCGGAGAGAATAGAAAAATATGGGGGAACTCCGTTAATCATGTACAATTTTTTGCTAAGTGTTGGGCGCCAAGGCACCAGGGGCGGATACAGGATTTTGGAAGGGGTTGGAGTCTGCATATATAGGTTAAATACTACGTTGTTTTCTCTTTGTAATGTGTAAGTCCCCACCAAAGTGGGGTGTGTGTGTTCATGAACTCATGGATTCGTCCCTGGGCACTATACCCATCCATCATGCTATGCCTGAATTACACATTCGATTTAAATTAGGGTATGCATTTTTATCGCCATTCCCCCTCCTCTACATGCCCCCATGACGCCTCGGTTAATAAGAGAAGGCGGGAGAACGAAAAACGACCTTAATCTTTTTGTAGTAAGCCACATTGGCAATGGAGACTAATGCTTTTTTTACAATTCTATTTCCCTATTTATTTTTTGACTGGCTAACATGCAACTGCTCACAGTCTTTCTATCAATAACACCAAAACCCTGTACGGGGAACGGTCAGTGATTGAGTCGATTACCTGAGACGCTGAGATTCGTAACCATTGTTTTTTCTAGCTTAAGGGGGGTTTACACAGGCCGTCAAAATCCTTACGATGGGTCCCCGATGTTAGCCTTACGATAATACCGTTAGCCTTACGATAATTCCGATGACGTTATCGGCCTGTGTAAACCAAATTTATCCTAAGAAAATCATTGTCTTAAGGCTGTTGGTAGCCTTACGATAATTATCGGAAGCAATTTCTTAAGATAACAAAAATTTCAGACCTGTTTGAAATGTTTTGGTAAAAAGCTTAGGAGAACGGGCTTACGACAATGAAATTAGGCTAACGACAGTGACATTTTTTGTCCTAAGAGCCACTATCGGACTGTGTAAACCCCACATCCAGAATATTCTAATACAAATCTATTAGATACTTTCTTTGTCTTAAGCCTTCTGTCAATTTTCATGGTTTTATCATCCTAAGGATATTGTCGGGCTGTGTAAACCCTTCAGAAAACAAAATCTTAGGATAAATGGTACCGATAGCCTTAAAAAGATAATTGCATATTCAATAATTCTTCCCGATTTTCCCATTATCCTAAGGCTTACCACGATATGTTGTCCTAAGGACACGTTGACGGCCTGTGTAAACCAGGCTTTATGTAAACACAAGACCATTATGTATGCAATGTCTACTCTTAGAGATGTTGAAAAAATATAACGTTTTCCATGTTTCGATGGACGCCCCACTGATGCAACTGCTGTTTCTTAGAATAAGCCAGAATATGATAATAGGCTTATACGACATGGCCTGACATAATCATAGAGGTGATACAGATAAGTGTCTGGAATTGAGAAGTACCGACCCAATGTTCTGCAATGTTTTTTTATGGGAAGGTTCAAATTGACGTTTTGCGTGACACAAGGCTAGTGCAGATAGTTATGGCTAGTGATAAGTGGGGAAACAAACGAGATGTCACACGTAATGACAGGTCAAGCTGTTACCACTGTGTCGGTTATCAAAGGTAAAGGGAGATGATGGTTATCTTAGAGATTCTATCGTGGGCCTACTTATGCCTGGTCCTAGTACGGAAAAAAGCAAATATGATAGCTTAGTGTCCCCTAAATGTTTTATCGGTTGGGTGCACGCTATATACATATTCCTAGTTAAGTGTATGACGAGCCTTTGATTCGTCTTTATGCAAAGTGCTCCTGGGAAGGGAATTGCGCTCTTTCGAGCAGGGTCGATTCTTTGCTTATTATCTGGGACGTTTGGAAATTATTCTAAGTTGTAAGCGTATCAGAAGATGAATATGAAACTATGGAGTTCGGTGTACCCACGTCTAAAGAAAATGTAATCTTATTGGATAAAGACATAATAATAACCCGTATGGGAAAATTGAGAACCGTCCTTTTGCTCATAAGCATCATGTTTTGTTATTAGTTGATATCAAACCCAGGGTCTGAAATATGAGATCATTGAATAGGTGTGTTTTTACAATAAGGGACTCGTGGATTTAGGCCAACACACATCTCATTTCCTTTTCAATGAAAGACAAGGCATTTTGTATAAGTACATTTACACAAAATGCCGTGGCTTTCATTGAAAACGAAATGGGATGTGTGTTGGCCTAAAACCTAAATATTTTATGAACAATTAAACGTTTATGAGACAATTAATGTTTATCTCATATCTCGGTGGTGAATCCCTCTCGTCCCTTAGAGAAACAACAGACAGACCCAGTTACGCTGGTTTCGTCATGCCTGGACGGGAAGACGTGGTATAAACCTGCGTGTATTCCGCTTGTTACCGGAGGGTCGGGTTAAGTGCTCCATTAAGCACCGACTTGACCCTGTCACCGCAAAGTGGCTTCGTAAGGGCTTCGTCCTCGTATTGTGAGGGCTTCGTAAGGGCGTCATGGAGAGGTCCCGGGCCCCCGGACACGTACACACTATGTGGGACTCATATCGACCTGCCATCGGCTTTTGTTTAATGGATTGGGATTGCAATTGGAGATGGGTGTTGTGTGATGTATTCTTAAATGCTTGTTAATGTAGAAATGAATTGTCTTGAGGCATGTCTGATTGCAACAAAACCACCCTATAGGGTTTAATGTTACTGTTACTTGTAGAAGTATCTTTAAGCATTGTTTCTTTTACTTATACCGATTTGCTAGCTAGTCCCAATCGCAGTCCTCCCTCTGTTGAAGCTGCAGCTCATCTCAAGATGAAGTTCTCCATCAAGAGGTGACATAACAGTCGCGTGAAATGATATCGTTTATCAGTCCGAACACATGATATATGTCACTGAGCTCCCGTTGACAGTCATCAGTCCAAGAGGCTTGCTCCACTCAACCCCAACAGCCAACGATGGTTCTATCATATTATACATATATATGTGATTGTTCTTTACATATATATGTGATTGTTCTTTCAGTGTGTAGAATTAAGAAGAGATCCCAAAGGGGACGAGAAGCGCATGCGCGCCACCTTAAAGAAGAGCGCTAAGCGGGAGTCAATGATGGCGTCCATGCACTCCAAGCTCAGGCACCTGGCCGAGGAGAACTACAAGTTCAAAAAGGAACTTGAAATGGTAAGTGGTCAATTGTTTGTTTTGTTGTTTTTTGCTCGCTTTTATAATTATTACATTTACAACAACTTGACGTACAGCAATGGTTCATATTCTTCAATGTAATTGCTCCACTACATGAGTGTTGTTTCCCATTAGGTTTTCAAACAATAAGCATACACCTTTTCCATTAGTGAATGAACCAAGGGTTTGGGGTATGGGTTTCAATGGAACCGGGCTTGAGTCAGAGATGTTGGGGACTGGCTGTAAGAGTTGTCATAGTTGTACCGATCTATGATGTGAAACACAAGCTCATACTGTCATAGAGTCTGATGTCAGGAGCCCCCTCAGTGAGCATGTATGGATGCGAGACAGTACAACAACAGTCTCCTTGTATTTATAATATTCTGCATTCCATACCTGTATCCATAGAAATGTAGACTGTCCCAACATCCCGTTATGTGTCCTGAATACTTTCAGAAATGTGTCATTTATTTAATTTTCTATCAAGGTTTGTTCTAAGGTCAGGATAACATTAGGTCTATGCCCCTTACGTACATTTGTTTCACTATTCAGGAGAGGGCTGGGTGTTACTCAGAACTGTCGCACCTGTCAATTCACCCAGTGAAAGCCGTCAATGTTCAGGCCTTTGCTGTGCATAAGAATATGGGACAATACAGGGACGATACAACGAGAGTCAGTTTGTATTTATAACATTCTGCTTCCAT
Source organism: Lepidonotus clava (assembly GCA_936440205.1). Taxonomy (NCBI): domain Eukaryota; kingdom Metazoa; phylum Annelida; class Polychaeta; order Phyllodocida; family Polynoidae; genus Lepidonotus; species Lepidonotus clava. The sequence continues at coordinate 39,770,592 of OW387141.1, forward strand.
ACGCATATTCATATGAATTTAGATCTACACTTGCAGTATTCATATAATGCTCGACAAAACCCTATTATTAAACATGGGTAAAGCTAATGAAAATATAAGATCCCAGGAGCCAGTTGGAGACCCCCGGACTTGGAGAATTCATTCTGAGTGGGGTTCTCCTTCCCCCATAGGTTGGTGTTTTAGATTTCTAGAAGCTTATAGTAACTTCTAGAAGCTCAAGGTTAATCCTAGAGGTCCCGGACCCATGCTGCGCCTTCCCTTGTAGTCATTTACAAGTTGGCGAGCCTATCATAATAAAAACCCCGGTGTAATCCTAACAACTGATGAACCCAATGATTTAATAGCTGTTACCTGCATGTTTCTATACTTTTTATTAGAAAAACTAACCAAATGTAAAAACATCCGTTAATTTTCCCTTTTTTTCATCACTGAAACATTGGTTTTTTAATGTTTTACTGCACCTAACGAGCACCTCGAGGGAACAGTTTAACTAGGCAGCTGAATAGAATATTTAAACGAGGACGTTTTTAGTACTAGATAAAAACTGAAGCGTTGGTGAGAGTACCGTGCCATGTCGTCAGGAGTCACCCAAGCCCTCAAAACTATTGATTTACAGGAAACTATAAACGCACAATGGTTTGGCGTTTGGGGGGAAATTAAGAGTTTTACGACCCACTTTAATAGGTGATTATGTGATTACGACGAGCCGCTCAGAATCACTCATTACGTGATTCTGGATTCACTTCCATGTCCAGCTTTTCAGATGGGACTACCCCCTATTGGTCCCCAAATGGTGCTTAATTGTTGCCCCGCTCCCCATGGAAACAACAGTCAATCTGCTCGCCGTTCATTGTGAGTGGATTTGAGTCGATCTGAGCAGATCAGAAAAAAAGCCCAAGCTTCTGATCCCATTACACAAGTGTGAGCTGCTCGTAAAACACGCTTCACGGTTGAGTGGGTATGTAGTCTGTCTCATTTTATGGCCTCTCCCCACCCCCTGAGTAGAAATCGAAATGAAAATCAGTTATTTCAAAACAATTGATTCGTTTGTGATTTATTGGTAATTCAAAGGTCACTCATTACGGGAATATTTTAATGGGAAGAGGAATCACAAAATTTTATTGGAAATGGTTCTTAATAATGAAGTTTGATTTAAAGATAAAATTCAATTTCCTATCAGGATCTTTTGAAACGTGTTAATGAAAGACTTTGATTTTTCTTGCACACCTTTTGTTCTAGACAACACAGTTTGATTTATTCAGTAAAAGCGACGCTCATGTTTCCTCGATTGTAATTTTAACAATGTTTTTTCTTTTACAAAAATGAAGTAGAATTAATCACTACCAATAAGATTTCTCAATTCGTTTCGGCAGAGCTTCAAAAATAATGTTCATTGGATTCCATTCTTTAAGTTGCCTTACTAGGTAAATTTCCATACCAAATCGCTGAATTAGAAAACACGCTTATTTTTGTTTCTTTGCGCTTCGTGACTATCAATAACTCTTGACAGTTCCAATAGATGCGGGTTTCAGACTATTTCAATGTTATGTTTTCAATGGCATCCACGAGAATGCTCTCACGCGCACGCATCAATAGCCATTTCCAGTTTTTCGACTAAACTCTGCAACCTTTAGGTGCTATCTTTTAGGTTTAATCTTAAATCCAAGCGCTGAATACACATAGTGCATTCATAAATTGGAGATCTATTGCTTTCCATTCTTGGTTACATTACCATACCTAAATTTGTATTGCTTTGTATCACCCCCATGGAAGAACAGTACTGTAGTGAATGTAGTTAATAAATGGGAAAAAAATCTATCAGGACATTTATAACAATTGATGTCGAATAAAATTACAGATAATCATAACCTTGTAGATTTTCAATCAACCTATAGCGTGATGCTCCGGTATTCATTCAAATGTACGGAAAGCTATAAACACACAGCAGTAATATTTAACATTATTAAGTGACAAGGGATTACCCTTTTTTCTGACGGCATGATTGCCGCACGGATTTCGCAGTAAATACCTGTCTGCCTTGATGTCCGCTTTTCGTGTCAGCAAAACTGAAATATTGATACGTCCTCTGTGGTTGTAACTAGAACGTCCCCATATCCGCCGCTCCCAGTGGGACCCAATGTACATTATTCAGCCACAGTTGTTTTTATTGAGTGGCACAACCAGTGGGGAATGTAGGCCACTTTCATGTTATCATAAATTGCTTACGGCAAACATAAATCCTATCGTTATCAAGGGAACCCCCTGGCTTTATGAAATACCCATTCTCCTGACCACAAAGATAAAACGATCCAATCGCATAGGACAAATCTCATTTTTCTAATAAAGCAATATGATAATTGAAAAAATCCCCATCAGTTTTTAATGAAATGTTTTCCTCAGCCTCAGCCAATCCTAATGGGAATTTGCTGTGTTATGAAATGGAAATTGCTATCCATCATCTACGCATGTTTAGCGTGACAGTCAATTTGCTTGGTCCTTTTTTTCGGCTCAAAGATACAATTAGGAAATCTGTGTAAATGAATAAAGGGTGCTCAGCATGACAAGCCCAAATGGGACGGAGCACCGCTGGGGGCGGGCAGCATGGTCGGCGAGTCCGCCTTTCTGGGCTTGAGCAAAGCCCCATACCCACTTGGCGATTTGGACTACTGAGAATTTGGTAATTTCTAAATTTTCTCTAGAAATATTGCGAGAACCCCTACATGTTGCATATCGTTTGAAAGATATTTCAAAGTCCTTTCTAATTATATACAACATGCATGTGCGATTATGGGAACGATCCTGAGCAGTTTTCGGAAATCGGTTTGCTCAGAAATTATGATTTTTATCAGAAATTTAATTTAGGCCTATCATAGAGTTTTAAACAATTCCTATCACAGAATGGAACTTTAGACCAGAAAATATATTTCAATGTATACAAAGAAAAGGATTAAAAGAACATCAGTTGACGTTTTGTCGCATTGTGGATCATCACCTTTAGGGACAGAAAAAACTGCCTCCTGTGGGCTTAGAGAACCCAAACCAACAGTACTGAAAAGATTAATAGAGCCTAGCGTGTTTCATTTAGGTGGGAAGATTGCCGCGATGAATAGGGAAATGCACTAATTCACCTGTAATCCACATTAATGAAACATTTTCTAGGTATTTCCTATGTATTTGAAACACTATGCCCTTATTGGTTATAGTTTTACAGTAGTGTTGCTGAGCAATATAAATTAATTACCAAATAAGTAGAACTGACGATTAGAAATGAGAATCTTTGCATTTGGGATTCATCCGTTATATTGGCTTCTTTTACAATTTACACAATCAATGTCAAATTATTAAAAAAAAGAGTATATTATATCAATATACAAACAGCCTATTTTCTGCCTTTCTTTGCATCACGCAATCCATTTGTCCTCTAGTATATCCCTTTGTCATATGTCTCTCAAAATTAGGGTACATCAATTCTAATACAACCGTACCTGAAATGAAGCTCACAATATTAAATGCTCTCGACTCCCTTTATTTTAAACATCTTACTTGATAAAGCAGACATGCTCTCCACTGCACAAGGGATATGAGTAAAAAGTATCTTCTCTTATCTGCAGAGATGCTTTAATGCGTTGGTATAGAGGGCAGTAATAGTGAGAGGCACGCCCGATTAGTGGTCACGCCACTCCCTACACGACGACAGTAGATTACACACTTACTTAAATCACAGACATCCCATGCTATTAAGTGTGGAGGCTCGTCCTTCAACCTGTGTAGTATATAAATTTTTTCTTTGTATATCTGATATGAAAATACTCTATTGGTGTCGTGGGTATTCTTCAGTTTCGGTTAATTGATAAGCTGATAAGATTCATAAACTAGACATTGTATATTGAACTCATTTCCGATCGACAATTTTTAAAGATCTACTCTTGTTAACTGATTATTTCCACTCAGAGGAAAATTCGCATTCGCGTAATGTAAACAATGTGACTATTTTATCTTATAACACTAACAATAAATATCATGGGAACTCATCAGTCATTTGAAGTATATGAAACAACTGTTGGGCTAGACCCATAATACTATTCTTGTGTATTTGTCCTAATTTGCCAACCCATTATATTCGAATTCACCATCCGAAGACTCATTTCTTCTAGCTATTCATTTCAATCATCAAACAATTGAGTAATTCATCTAACCAAATTTACGCGGCAATCGTTCATAGTGTTAATTCTTTCCCACATCCAAGTGGATGACGCATCGACAAACCATTGACAAATTGATGGATGGCGACTTAAACAACAACCATTAACAAAAGGTGGTAATGACTAACGTAATGCACAATGCTCCGTGCTATTGTCCATAAAAAGACACTGTGTAATCAAATAACATCTAGAAGAACATAAATCTGTGATAAGAAGTTAGTTAACAAATTAAAAACTAACTTGTCCTACCTGTCCAATTAGAGTCCTACATGATAAGCGGCAAATTGCAGACCGATCAGGCATTTTAACTTTAAGCTTAATGTTTTGCCATGACTGACAGGTGCTGAGAAAATCCATACTGCAATTTGAATTTAAAGCAACAGCCGAGTTAGGAAAATGTTTCGGGTGCCTACTTATAGAGAAGTGTATCCGTGGTAGGATGGCCGTGACTAGGTTCAGCAAGACTAGTGCTTCATTACGTATTGGAAATTGCTTCAGATACGAATTCTTGTTTGAATGAGGGAATTTTATTTGAATGATTTAATATACTTCCAAACCTATCATCCACAACATCAAACAGGTTTCTTCACGGATTCCTTGATCAGGATTCCTAACCACACACCAAGATGGCCGTTATAGGAACATTGTCCGAGAAGATCTTGGCCCAAATTTTTTAAACCGATCGGTCTATGTGCCATTTCATGAGCAGCGTCTCGTGTTTACTGATTTCATCTTTCATAAAACATAAATCTAACAATTCCACTTCGGTTTCGAAGTTGGTTTGCACTAACATCGCTTCTTTTTCTTACAGCTGGAATCATTAATGATGAGACACAAATCATGAAACACTTGATCAGCTTGATCAATTACGAAAAAATGGCCCCCTATTTAGCTTTGCCAACTGACGCAATTTTTGCTCATTTTTTTCTTTCATTAATTGTGTTTTTTCCCTTTTTAGAAAAACCATAAGATCGCTGAGCTGCTGCTGCAGCTGGGGGAGGACGGGTTGGTGGACGGCGTGACCCGGTCACCGGCCCACCGGGCTGTAGGGGCTCTGAGGGCCGCCGCCAACGCCGACCAACCCATGTCACCCTCCAGAATGTCCACAGGTAAGATGTGATTTCTTTCTCAGTATGTAGTAATACTGGGTTACCGGCGTAGCCAAGGGTACATATTTTGATGCGATTGGGGAGGTGCGTTGAATAGTAGCTTGTTGTTATCTATGACCAGGTAGTTGAACAATAGGATGCCATGACATAGCATACAAGAGTTGTATTTGTGTGAAGTAGGCCCCTAATCAAGATTTTCTAAAAAGGGACAATATCAGAATTAATATTGATAGATACTACCATTCAGTGTAATTCTATCAACTTACTGTGCCAATTTATTGTTTTAACCTGTTCCAAAGCTGAGCAGACCCATATAATATTTAAAATGTTAATGTGTATAATATAAAAACTTAGTACTTAATATTTGTATGTATTTATTCAGCATTTAACAGTCCATTTTAGAAAACAGTATCGTTTGTCATTATGTGGGATAAATAGGCCCCTATTTCCCTCAGTGATACCAATGTCCATGGGTTCTACTGAACATGTATGAGTTTCATAATAAACTATGGACAATCATAAACATACCATTATTCAATGTTTCAGGGACGCTGTGTTCTGATGACGACCAGTCGGTGCTCTCAATGTCGTCTGCCACCAACCTGTGGCCGGTGGACCGTGACGGCAAAATATTCATAAACAGACAGGATAGTGTAGACACTAACGCCACTGAAACCATAGAGCTTACAGATATAGGGTGAGTACATAAACAGAATAGTGTAGACACAAACGCCACTGAAACGATAGAGCTTACAGATATAGGGTAAGTACGTATGATAAACAGACAGTATAGTATAGACACTAATGCCACTGGAACCATAGAGCTTACAGATATAGGGTAAGTATGGGCTTCATTAACAGGCAAGATCGTGTAGACACTAACGCCACTAAGACCATAGAGCTTACAGATAAAGGATAAGTACATAAACAGGACAGCGTACATACTAACGCCACTGAAACCATAGAGCTAAGAGATATAGGGTAAGTATGGGCTTCATAAATAGACAGGATAGTGTAGACACTAACGCCACTGAGACCATAGAGCTGACAGATTTAGGGTTAGTATGGCCTTCATAAAACAGACAGGACAATGCAGACACTAATGCCACTGAAACCAGGTTATACAGATATTATATAGGGTGAGTATGGGTTTATTCGAATAGGGAAATGGTGGTCAATTGACTATGTGCCTACTTATGTGCAGGCCCATTTCTGACAGTGGGTTGAAACCCGAGAGGACCCAAAGTACTCACATCTTTAGGAAATACATATTTCACCAGAAGGGTTATTACCATAATAACGTAATAGCCGAAACGCTCAATATGAAAGCTATGGCGGTCAATATCGCCGCTGATATGTCCTCATGGTTATTGAATATCAACAAACTCCCTTATCAATATTCTCGTTTTCAAATACTCGCTTCCTAATCATACTGTTTCCCCCCATACTGCAATGATTTAACTAATAATTATTGTTGTGAATGGTATGTTATGGGATTGAAAAACCTGGCTGTCCAGAAGATAGAATAATTAAGGTCTTGGTAAAAAGTTGACAATTTAATCAGGTTAACAGACGAAAATTACCGAATGCAGTCGTAATACCCTGGACATGTCATTCAATACCTTCTGGGTTTAACTAACCTTTTTGTGGCTCATTTTTTCATCATAGTGTGACCAGTTCAGAACCTACCACCACTTTATCACATTATGTGGAACCACGAATGATTCGGATGAAAGGAGGCTACAGATATAGGTACCATTAGAATTTTAGTCATACGATAGACCTATCCTCCTCTATTTAACAGAACGCAGCCGTAATCCTAAAAGTGTGTATCCCCCATATCGATTTTGGGGATTCGCCTTCCACTCAATTTCTTTTCAAATAGGCAGCATGATCTCACAGTTATTGTTATTAACACATCGATAAGATTATAAGCGAAATTATTAGAAGTCGCGATAGTTTCTTATATAATGGAATTTAGGCATAAACCTTTATTCCAGTAGGATATATTCTCTACTAGACACCAGGCAATTTCTAAATTGTCAGTAGCAATATGACAGTAGCCCACATACCATTTGAAAGAGAATTGTAATTGCTTTCTAATGATATGGTCAATGTTATTTCCAGCCCTTATTCCCAAAGCCGATTTCTGAAACCGCGAGTAAAATCGAATAGTGGAGTTCAGCCCAAAGGATGTACTCCACTAGCCGATATAACTCCTCATAAATTTTAGAAAATCGGGAGGGGGAATATTTGAATATAATAGACATGCAATACATCGTTGGAAAAGGTACTTAATTATCTTTCAAATGACATCTAGGACGTATATGTTTTCGCCGTATTACCGGTGAAAGGTCATAGATTACTGAATTATCTTCGGTCTGAATTGCCTAGTTTTAATAGGTTACTTGCGAGACGTAGGCCTTATAATTGCAACGATGCAACATTTAGCACCGTTGCAAGAAATGACAGCACCTGTTAAAATATCTAATTGACATGTGATGTCCATTTCCATGCTTTTGAAAGCACATAATGATATCTAGGTCTATGAAAAAGTTAGGCCAAATACATCTATCCAGAAATAATGTTCTATGGTATCTAATAGTAGAGCCTTTCTCTCAAATGTATAAAGATGCGTGATGATTCGCAAAAAAGGATTCTATTCCCTTTGGGGTTGTTGACACCACGTGGTACAAATGATTAGTAGTTCTTATTGGTCAAATTGGTGTAAACAAACTTCGATTATAAAGGGAAATATTATTATCAAGCCGTAGTATCTAAATTTGCAACGTTGTCATATCATGATACGCCTTCATGGCAAGATTTAGCAACGGTGCAGTTTATGACAACGTTGTGAGTTTGGCCTCTCTCTGCAGGCGGTACGGGAAGCTGCCGGCGCTGCACTCCTTCTCCGGGTCCCTGGAGGAACACGCCGAGCTGGAGGAGGACGCGGAGGACGAGCTGGGACCCCCCCAGGAGCACGACCCCTTCGTCCCGCCGCCCTCCTACGAGGAGGCCCGGGCAGCCAGGTGAGAAAGGGGGCCTTTATAGGGGTGTTGATTGGGGGTCGATGTGTCTAGGAATTTAATGAACGTCTATATCTTCTGTCGTTGTCGCTAGTGACGTTAAATGCCATGTCGTCCTGTCAAATTTATGAAATGCCCTTGTCGCCGTATCGATTTAAGGTTCTACTCCCATCTTTTTAACATAGACAGGCGAGTATAACTGATCTTGTGAGATGATGGGAGGTCAATAGATCCAGAGCCAATCACTCAGCGGTATACTGATTAGGGAATATGTGCTGAATAGGGGATATTCTTAATGCGAATTAATGTTATATTGATCATTGCTTTAGCGAAAAAGGTCTAATGTGGACCTGCTCTGTGGATATTTATAGGTAATGTACATAATGTAAATCATAGCTGAATCCAGATCCCAAGCATTGACTCCTAAATCGCCACGCCTAAAACGACTTGGCATAGCCTATAGCATCCCTTTATCATTCTGCTGTACACAATAACCTACACTACCATCAAAATAATTATGAATGTATTTCTTTCCATGTGGTTACTCCAAAAGACCGCCCCCGGGGATGTCGGACCCCCCTCGCACCCCCTCTTACCAAGGCCTAAAGTTCCTCATCCGTGACGACCTCTACCTCAGGGAGACTGCCATCCTGTCCGACTCGGACCCGGAAACGGCCAGCGTCCGCAGCGCCACCTCGCTCCCAGGTCCGGAACCACTGCCTCACCCTCACCTTGCCGGCTACAAACTAACCCAATTTCCATGGCAACCAGCTCCGGCTGAGAAATGCCATTAGGCCAAAGTTACATTTAACTTGAAAAAAAATGCAACTGTTTTGGTCTTTAATTCAATGTTCAACATTGAATCCTTATGACGTTATTTAATCTGCTTTTGGTAGTTATAATTTTATAACTCAATTGATTTTATATTTACTACTAACATAACTTAGATTTTAGTTCAGCTACAATTCTTATTTTCAATAAATTTTTATTTAAGAATGCATGCTCGTTAAGTTAATTGAATTTGTAAAAATTCATAATTTGTCATCAAACTAATTGTCAATGCTTGTACTACTAACAATGTGGAGAAGTCAATGGGTAAGATCGTGAACTTGTAACTGTTCAGTTTATTTAGCTATGCAATGAACTGGCATAGAACTATGAAAACGTTAACAGGATTAAGATACAACATCAGCTATTATCACACATATTGTAATTGAATGGATTTATAGCTGTAGCTCAAAAGTAACCAAGCTCGGTTCTACCCAATGACTTCGTCCTTTTGAAAATTCATTTGCATGTTGTACATTTTATCATAATTACCTACTGATGAAAACATGTATCATATTGCATGACTATGTCGTGTAACAACGCTATATGCATGTTGACCAATACTGTTCCTGTGTCTATGTCATACATTATAACAAGTATCTGAACAATAGCAAGGTGCTTTGGTTATCAAAGAACTATTTTACTAATATCTTAAAGAGGCAATTCAACACCACATTCACTAATCAAATAATAATATTATAACAAGGAAATTTCACTTGGAAGTAGAAGAGTTCTTTTAAGCTTTCAACTCTGTTAACCCATTAAATTCATCTGACGAATGCAGTTAGAAAATTGAATCTGATATAGATACAAAATTGTTTCTCCGATAGACTACGAGGTACATCAATTAATGACAGTGTGTGCAACTTCTAAATTCTCAGAAATAACCTATAGCATTCCACAAGGATCTGTTTTTGGACTTCTTTTATCTAAAATCTACACTTATGATCTTAATAGAATAATTTTAACATAGTGGCTTTCTCATTGTTTCTAGAGGGAAAATTTCATACTTTAAATATTCAAATCAGAAATGTGAGTTACATAGTCATGCTGTGAATCCATAATTCATTCCTTTTACAACCTACTATTTCAACCTGCTTATCCCAGGTCATAGGTAGTACTGTTCAGATGTTACTTCTTTATAATGGACATGATGTGCTTGTACTATTCCTACTAACTTCACTTGTTTCTAAAGCAGGTAGCCAGGTATCAAATTTTAGTGATATATTTCACTATTATAGAAGCGATGTGTAGCTTTGATTTGATACCTTTATATCATGCTTCATTCCCATTATCTAACCACTCAAAAGCTAAGTATATCATATACAGCACTGTGCTCACCATAGGCATGCCTCTCAAAATCCAGTGTGATACTAAGTTACATATACTTACTACATATAGATTAAAGTAAAAGCCTTAAGGAATTTGTCACTGTGGTATTCTATAGAAATTTGCAACAATATCTTATTTCAGTGACGAAACAGTAAAATTTATCTCAACATTTTCAGTCATAGAGTTTCCAAATAACATACAAGACCTTCCTACCTACACACACATGTATATAATCAGACATGTATTCCGTAGATATTTCTATAATATACAATCCAAATCTTGTACATGGCAATATTCTTTCAGGTTGATTTGTTACTATTAACTACATACACATGATTGACATTTCAAATTATATTATATACCTGCAATATCTATGCAGCTATTTAATAGTTTCAAATGATAAAAAAGTATTTTCCAGTTATGCTCCACCATTTTCAAATCTACATCTTAACATACCTCTATTTCAACATTTAGGAAAGATAATACTTGTAGAGCTGTGTTATGTATTCTCCTTCAAGATTCCAAACATCATTGGCTGATTCAATCTTATATCAAAGGGCAGTGATACATATTACGAGCTGTGCCCTTAAATTTGGACAAATTTAAGTCTCCAAAGAACTATAGACATAATGGGAGAATTCTAACAGGAACTATTTGAACCAAGACACTGGTGTCTTTCAAATTATAAAGCAAATGAAATAGAAACCGTATGCAGAGAAATTGAATCACCCATTGATTATATATGTTCCAATGTCCTAACAAAGCCAGACCTTTCAAACAACTCTCATTGCTGTGTTGTTGGCAATATGCAAGATAATGGGGATGCTGCAATTTATAAAACATTAAGGTAATGGTTCCCTACAAAATTAGTAATAGTATATAACTATTTTCTACTACCGAAACATGTACCCATTTTAGTAATATCATATTAAAATGTGAAGCATCCCCCCGTGGTGTTGTCTGGAAGAATATGTAATACCGTGAAGCCTCAATTGGGAGGGAAAAAAGGAAAAAAAACTTTCTTCCTCTCCCAGCTGGGTGTTAGCACTTTGGTTATTGCCAAGAAAGTCTCAGTGCTGCAAGATTAAACCTACCAAACCTGCATCATCCCAGGGTATGATGAAAATAATATGTTAGCCTTCATCATAGAAAGCCCCCCGTCGCAACTTTGGTCTAGGCTTTCACCATTCCCGTGTTTTGCATATTGCCTGTTGGTTATATTGCAAGTGTGTCGTGAGTAAAACCTATAAGAAACTATCCTAACTGTTTCATGGGGATTACCTCAACTCTAACTACCTCATTGTGGAACGCCAAGTGTGAACATGATAAATTGATATTCTTTTTCTGTTTTATCCACCAATACGTGTTGCTTTTAGGTCCGACTTATGTCATAAAATGAAATTAAGTGCTTAGTCGAAATAAAAAAACATTGTAGTGTATAAAACCGTTGAATCGAAGTTGGTTACATTTGGCGTTCTTACTCCTTCACAGTCCCCTTATTCTATCCCATGTACCTAGCATGTTCAATGGACACCTGGGATAGACTATTGGGAATTTTCACATGATAACTCAATGTGGCGTCACACTGTGGGTCCTGCGCACTCTCCCTCCCTCTCCCCTCATTTTATACGATTGACCTGGTGTTGTTGACTGTTTCAGAGCATGATGACGAAACCGATGCTACTACTTCGTTGTTAGCCTAGTGGTATGTCCAAACCTCTCTATGATAACTAACAATCTCTCGTAGCTCTACTAACACACACAGAGTCCCGTGACCGTCTCTAGACACCCATCCTGTGCTTTTGGTTCTTGTGCACACCGCCAGGTTACCGGTAAGGTGTGCAGTTTGCACAAATGATTAATATTAAGAAACCTAAAACTGATGACATGAGTCCTACAAGTTTTGAAATGAGTGAGTATTACACGTAGATGCAAGCTGCAATATTAATCGACATAGACAAATTGCTATAGATCATATTCAAAAGGATGACATGAATCACTAATTACACAACCTATTCACACCTGTACATGCAAGTGTGTGCAATCTTCAGCTATACCTTTCTTTTCTATAGGCAACACGCTGTAAACAATGTTTATGAAATACCAAAGGCAACATTATTTACTTAGGACAGAAATTGCTTTTAGATTTTCCAATATGTAGATGTTTAGAGGGGAACTTTTAGTCACTATAATATGTAATGATATTATGATAGGAATTAAACTATTGCTATCAAAATGGCAGAACCGGCTAGACCTACCTGTAAAGGGGATTTTTCCAGGAAGGCGTGTGACTTTTTGACATCCAGTTTGTTGACCTTGACCATCGTACTAAACTTGGGTGATGTGGGAATGCGTGTAAAGAACTCTAATTGTGCCCCTTGGCATAGTTCTATTTTGCAAGCTGACTGTAAGTAAGTAAGTCCATGGGTAATATTTTTGGTCTTGTTAGAGGTCCCATTATATGACAAGTGGTGCACAGTTTTTATCGGCCTTATATTGTGATTGCAGTTCAGTTACAACTCCACATTTCCCTTTTCATTGAATTGTTAGTGTAATTGTGCCTGTGCTTTGCTTCCCCCTGCTGGACCAAACAGATCTGGAGGCGATGAGAAGCTGGAGGACAAACGCAGTCCCCGATGCACATTCCAGGGTCAAGGTGGTCCATGGATGCCCAGATGCTAGCCAGGAGGACAGGCCCAGACACAGGGTGGAACCCATAGAAGAGGAAGACTTGGATAAGGTAGAAAATGCTACAGAAGAGACAGAGGGAGAGGAAGAAGCTGGGAAAGAACCTCTTCTGGCTAGCAGCCTGGAAGAAGAGGGATTCAGTGAAGATGGCCAGGAGGAAGAGGAGGAGGAGGAGGAGGAGGAAGACGAAGAAGAGGAGATCTTCATTGATCAGGTCCCTTTAAATCTATCACCTTCCATGATGACGTCACATCCGGGTGCTACCCAAGCACCACCTAGCGGCAATCCCAAGCCGGCAATGATGCCGACTTCCGGCATTTCTGTGATACGTTGTGAGTTCATTGAGTACATATAGGGCGGGCTGTTGATGCTTGTTTGCAAAAACAAAGTTATCCTGCAGATTTCTGGGCTGACACCATAAACGGTTTGGCCTCTCTTTCCTCACCACAGAAGCATACGTCTACTGCCTTACTAGCCCTTAAAGAGCTATCTGCCTGGGGTCAGTTTCTTAATCGACATTTGTCTTTTAATCAAATACCAATCTTCCAAAGAATATTAATAGATAATGGCTGATTAAACATACTTTTAGATAACATAATGTATTTGAGACACCGGTTGGAGTAAAGGTACTGTACGAGATAGGCCTATACCATTTTTAAGACAATATATCCTTTATTTCCACTTAGCTTTATATATAATTAAAATGATAAGAAATTGTCCCCATGGTGATCAGAAACATTATACGAGCCCAAGTCCAAGGACCAAAGGAATATTGACTGACCAATAAACTTGTCTACCCTCAGTGGCAGGACAGAATGTTCTGGTCCAAATGGCAGCAAATGCTTTGTCATGACACACTGTGATTTCATACTTCAACCTATTATTTCTATCCAAATGGCTCAAGCCTGGTTGTGCTGGTTGTACAGAACAGTAGGTTAGGTACGTTTCTTTATCAGACGAAGACAAACCAAAGATTAAAGTAGCATATAGTATTAAGCATTAAAATCTCTTCAGTAGAATCCCAATATGTCTAACACTCCAAAGCTGATAATAAATTAGGTACTTTTCCCCTTAGTTAATGCAGTATTACAGTCGAAATATGCATTTAGTTGCATCAACTCGAATATCATACGCTTCACAACTATGCCAAGATTCAATAGTTCACGGAAAAGATGCATGGTTTGCCGCTATAAAAGTTGTTTGTATAATTATTGTACGGTCTTCATTGTGTAAATAATTTGTACATAATTGTTGTAAGGGTGTGCAAAATTATACCCAAATGAGATACCCCAACTGTATTGAAAATGTAATTAGTTGAATTAGCCACAATTACATCCTGTGTAGTATATAATATAAACAAAAAAGCCTTCTTGGCTATTTCATCATAATAACATGCAATAATTTTACATCGTTAATTCAAGGCCAAGAGACCACATTTGTTGGAAAGCCTTATCAATTCAACACTGTACATTTGTATATAATATTGTATATCATCATTGTCAAATAAACGTGTGCAAAACAGTTTCTGTATCATCGTACAAACAAGTATATCAATGTTTGTAACTAATCTGTCTATATTGCTAGCATTGAAGGTGCAAGGATATAATAATTATGCCAGATGTTGTGCATTAAACCGTTTAATATCGTGAGACAAACGTTGTTTATATGGTACTATGTGCATGATGTGACCTACAAATGAAGTAGTAACTATATCAAACTCCTACTAATGTCCAATCTCAAATGACGTGGACAAATGGGAAGAATGAAAAATGGAATAAAATATATTTTATAACATTGGTTTTCTTTCTTTCTTCCAACTGCCATAATCTGATAATAGTTGTCCTGGCTAATAACTGATACTTAAACAATTTACTTTGCTTTAGACCATGTTTAAACATACTCCCTTGCATTCTATACAACGATTCGGTCAAGGTGGCGACATCTTCTGTATTATGGGAAACACAATGACACAATTGTTCTAATCTATAAATTACCCCGGATTGCCTTTCTTTCTGAATAATATACCTATTTATCTGATAATCCAAACAAAGCATTACGTTTTTCTCAACGTTGCCAACTGATTTTCTGCATCATTTATCTGTGAAAGACAAAGGATGGATGTATACCATTTTTCGGCTGACTGCTATGTCCTGCCCCTGTCCTTCAATAGCTTGCCCTCTGAGAGTATACTGCAAAGTCCCAATACCACTGATACTGTCTAAATACTCTGAACTATAGAGGTTTAATATCCATTAAAAGTTAGGTTACTATTTAGATGTCGTACTGTTTGTTCCTATAGATATTAACTAGCTCAATCGGCAGCCTGTCTCTGACCAGACTGCAAGTCCAATCCATAAAGTAGTTCCTCATTATGAAGGACATAACACTCACGTGAAGGTATAAGTTTATATCCAATGTGTGAATACCAGTAGCAAGATCTCCCGTTGACAATGAATCCAAAGGGTAACGTCCACTCAACCACATCTAGCCAACGTTCCTGCCTGACTACCAGTCTATCAACTTCAATTCCAGAACCTAGCTTCCAGTACCAATCTTTCCAGGATGTTTAACCAACAACAGTTAGTAGTGCTCTGCTGTGTGCTGCACCTGACATATGTTACATACATTTGCCTGATGCTGCCCTTACACTCTCCCCTTTAGCACAGAGAGTTACACTCTTAGCCCTGGGTCTTGGTTCCACACAGGAACAGCTAAGCTTAAGTCTGGAATGACCATCCACGTCAGTACAACTCTAGCAACACGTATGATATGCTTATAATGGAGATTCGCATGCCTGTCTTTTTTAATACAAATGGCATTACTAATGGGTAGTCTTAATCATGTGTAGTCTTGATAATTAGGATGATAGCTTTCAATGCTGAAATCGTGTTTCTGCTATTTCGGCGCTGATATAACATTCAGTCCAACACTTAAGGCAATTCCAACATCCTTATCCTCCATTCCTGGAGAATACATTTCCGTACATCCCCTGCTATTAGATGTTCTGAGTTGTTCTTTCATCAGATTGTTCTGCCAGATATATGTAATATGTTGGTCAGAACGAACCTACGCTTTTTCATGATATTTGATTTCTGCAGAAGAATACATTATTTGTGCAGGAATTGAGAAATAGGGCCTATTAAAAATATTGAATTAAGACATAGAAATAATCTTTATTCTCCAGGATTACTAGCTTCAACAATATAAAAAAAACTTTAATATAGCATTTTAGAGACACATCATTTTCGTCATAAAGGTTAGATATTCAAGTTATTAGTGGTTCAAAATTAATGGTGGCATGCCTGGTTCTTGTATTCTCCATGACTGGTGCAAAACGAAGATTGAATTGGCTATATATGACATACAGAATGCTAGACCCAAAGGCATAGATACAAGGTGCTTGGAGGAGTCATCTGACCCTGGTTCCTTTTCTTTGAACAAGTACTAAAAACGAATTGCATCTGCAATGCTACCTATACACACACATGTACGTGATTGTTCTACCTTGCCTACGCATGTGTACATGGCAACAGCAAACGAAATCCATCATTTCATATACTACTCACTCATATCTTTAGCGGGGTTGACACACTGGTTAACACGAGATGGCGGTACTTTAGGGGGTGGTTAGACTGACCTCACGGTTGTGTCATTTTTTTCACTATAGACCTTGTGCAGACGTCATGCGACCAATTTTTGGTGACCACCATGTGTTCATCAAAACCACTCTAAACCACTCTAGAATTTATGAATTCTATGTAACGCAAATGGGTTAGTATGACAGAAGAAGAAAATCTAAGATATGCTTAGTCTAAGTTCTGTTCTAGATTCCTTTTGATATTAGATGGTAACAATTTAAGAATGATCACCATTATGGCATCCAGTCCATTTTTTAGGCTGTGTGACATCATCTACACAACGTCATTAGACATTTTTCAATGAAGTGATGCCCTGAACAATAGGCCTGAACAAGCGTCTGGGATAAGGCTTTCAGTGGGATCGTTGGAAACAGGGCTTCTATGGGAGGGTTCACTGCGGGGGATAGGTGTATAGCTCCACCAATAGACTTTAGGCAAATGGACCAAATCAACCTATTAAACATGACACCTTGATATACATTAGGCCTATATGTGTGATTTTAAATTAAGTAATTTAATCAAGACGAATCGATGCTCTTTAACACTAGTCCATTTCGTAGTTGCTTAATATGTGGTAGAAATCTTGGTCAGTAGGAGAAATGAATTACTGAAAGAGTACAAACATAATCGACCGGCCAAATATTAGTGAATCAACGTGACATTCTATTGCATACTTTTCCTGCTGATTTCTATCGCTCTGAGAAGGTTGTTGAAAAAAGCTCATAACGAAACGAATGTTCATTAGAATATTGGTTTGACGTATTATGAACGTGTTTCTTTTTATGAAAGAGAAAAGGAGGACATGTTATGGTCCAATGATCGTTCGACACCTGTGATGCGGCAAGTTCTCACTGCTAGGGTCACCCTAGCCGCTCGCCACCCTCATATTTGCAAGTCCAAACCCTGTGTGGCGAGGACAAACGGCCCCTAGAATCGCCACAGTGCGAATCCCTTAGTCAGAACATTCTAGATGCCTCAAAAGTCAAAACTTATCCTTTGGTGATACAATAATTATTTCAAAATTGTCCCTATCTTTTAATGTGATATCTGTAGGCTCATGATATTTAAAAAAAAGATATTTCATTCGCATTACCGTGTTGTCATCTGCACAACGTCTATACATCAATATCATACGTTATAATTAGACACAAAATGTGGCTTTACAAAATAGGTAATATGGGTGGCTAATCAATGTGGCCAATTCATCCAGCAGGAAATTCGCCCAGTGGCTAAGGCAATTTGAATCCTAGCGCGACCCCAGCGAGTCAGGTTGATCAAAACAAAGTGCTTGTCGCACACAACGAGTTAATGGGTGAGCAGGTGAGCAGCTCACCACTTGGGGCTTGAGTGTTTCCCAGGCTGAGATAACATGTAAGTGGTTGTTTAGGACGGCCAAGAGGAATTGTTAATGCATTGGCCTAATTTCTAAGAAGATGGAATAAGATCACCTAAAGTGAAACAAGTGAAAAGACCATGCAATGGATTTGCAATATACTTTTAGCATGAAAGTCTTTTGAATATTATATCTATGAACAGAAATGGAAATCCTTTGCCTTGTACTTGACGTAGGATAACCTTTGAATAAAAGAGAAGCAACGGAATTGGTGCCAATTTGAAAGCATTTACATCACATAGGTTTCTCTTTTCCATAAGTATCTGTTTTGAATCATTTTCAATTTTTTGCATATCGAGTATAAGCACAAATTGTCCAATTACATTGAAAAGTACGAATATAACTGTGTCTTTATGGATTTTGACATTTCCTGTCGCGGCCATAGTAGGCCTATATTATTGACCAGGCTAAACAATGAAGAAATATCGAAAGCTCGAACCTACAGAGTCAAAGTAAACAACAAATACGATGTGCCCTTTGGAAAAGCTGGCTATGGGCAACATGAACCAAGCGGAGGGGGGGGGAAAGGGCTTGTGATTCTATAGATATCTATACTGATGTATTTGGACCCAACAAACACAAACACTGGATCTAGTCAATATGCACGATCATATTCAGCGTGAGAGGGATAGATATTTGAATTACGAATTCCATGGGCTGCAAAATGTGCATGCATACTATCAAATGTTTTAGCTTGTAAGGCTATTTTTCCTCGAAATATACCTATTTCGTGTAAAGAAATAACAATCTTTTTTCTGTTAAATGAGTATGGTTGACACGTTTCTTTTTTGAGTTGTAATGTAATATCTTCATTATGGAGTTCACTCACTTCAGTAGTTTTAATGCACTGGATGGCCTACCTCTGACTTGAAATAAGTCTATGTTATTTAGTATTTCTCATTATGATGAGAAATAATATCATTTGTGGTCTTCCTATTAAAGTTGCATTCTGAGCTAATTCAGTTTGAAAAATATTTTTTTCCAATTTTAGTAGGATCAAATACATCTCAGCCAGTAAGACCTATATCAAACTTGATATAAGCTTCAATCAATTCTGAATTAGGTAAAAATCGTGTTTAAAGATGCCAGAGGGAGTTTCTGTCTCCAGACAAAAACTCCTTCAGCATTTCAAACTTTCAGACTGATCCTTCAGATTTTACCTCTTCTGAGCAAGACCAAACCACAAAAGGGTATTCTTCTGGCAGCTTTACCTGTCTGCTGTTGTGAGCAATTGTCAAATTAATTTTAGTTTAATCTTAAATGTGAAAAATTTGAGATCACCACTTAGAATACTCATCAGCTGGAGAGTTTTCCACTCCGATAAAGAAATAATCAATATTTAATGTAAAAACCTAAATTTACCACACAAATAAGTCTAGTTTGGTCTCCAGACTATTCAGTGAATATGAGCTACAATAATAAAATATAAAAGAGGTTTTGTCAAATTAGCTCAGAATGCAACTTTAAGATAGGCAATAGAGCATTCATAATTAATTACCCAAAATGCAGCTGTGGAATCTACCCTAAGCACATATAAGTGACCATCCAACTAACTTCCTCATTTTCTATGATATACTTTGATATATTTAACTATTGCGAATATTATGGTACATTACTCTGATAGTTATTTGATCTATGATAGTAAAGTCACAGCTGGCAAGGTTTACCAAAATATCCCTCTGCAAAGTGGACATCAAGTGTTGTTAGTCCACTCAGTGTAACTCTCCAGGCGGGGGTTTATTTAACATCACTTATTAACCTTATGTCCATAGTGTGCGTCACAGACAGGATATAGCTGGAGAACGCTTCCTGTGGTTGGCACATGCGCAATACTAACCAAACTGGACAGAGGGCTCTCAATACTTGATCCCAGTCATGAGGAGAGGGAAATGTCAACGGCCGGTGGAACCACAGATAAGGCCTGGATGTGCTCCACAACATAACATGGTTTTCATGAACTGTGCTGAGGCTATGATTTAGTGACGGAGACGAATTGTAGAGGATGCCATAGACTAGAGGTAGGTCAGTTTTAGTCCTATTAATTTAATTAAATACTGCAGTGAAATGGGTATTTCTCAATCAACAACCCTTAGCATTCTATGAATTTGAAACCATATTGTTTCTTAATAAAAAAAAGTGATAGTAAATGGAAGATTTGTCAAAAAGTGTATCTATCGACTACCTTCATGGATGTTCTATACCTGTGTAGCAAGAAGAAACAAGGCAACACACAAACTACATCTTTTAGAATCAGTTATAGTGCCAGACCAAAGGATCTTGGGCGCGATATTTCTTTTAGAAGAGTGCGTAAGTTGACATGTTATTCTAAACTTCAATTTAATTCTCTTAGAGTCGTGGTAGTATAGCCCCTAAGAAGATCCATATTTGTGTAGATATTTTTCACAGTTATCTCTTGAGAAAGTGCAGTTTTAGAATAGGCATCATCCCAAGTAGGCCTATAATCGATTATCTGCAAATTATACCCACTTTCCTTTGCAGATGTGCTTTTGACAAGGAACAAAATACTTCTTTCAAGGATGGGGAACTTATCTGAAATCAATTATGTGCAAAGTAGTGGAACTGTTGAAATATTAACCACTAACAGTTTTAACTGGACCACAGAGACAACGTCTGAAACAGGAGAGACTCCGGAAGACAAGGCTTACGAATGGCTCATCTATATTTCAGCTCCACTAATCTTTACTTTTGGTGTAATTGGCAACATATTGACTGTTGTTGTCATGGCAACAGCTCCTTCATTCAAAAAGCTTAATACCACTGTTTACTACACTGCATTGGCCTTTGTGGACACAGTGTGTCTATGCGTACAGCGTCTCACTCGCACATGGTTGGAATTGGTATTCAATGTTTTGCTGGATGTTCACTCACGAGCAGGCTGCAAGATACTCATTTATGTACATTATACATCATCCATTGCTGGATCTTGGATCATTGTCGCTGTGACAATTGAGCGACTTGTTGTTGTCTGCTTCCCATTAAAAGCTCGGTCGGTGTGCACACGCCGTGTGTCCATGGTCACAGTGGGGATGGTACTACTGGTGGCCTGTTCTATAAATGTATACACTTTAGTCCTCTTTGATGTACATTATGATCCAAGGGATGGGTTCTACTATTGCCTGCAGCAGAAGAGGGAGCATATTCTGGTCAGCTCTCTAGTAGACTTCATCCTGTACAGCTTCCTTCCTTCATTATGTCTGTGGACCGCCAACTCGATCCTCATCTACAAACTCCGGGTTAGTCGGGACTTCCAGCGGGCAGCCTCTGTCTCCAGCTCTGGAAGTGACCCTCCAAAGACCCCCAGGATATCTCTAACCCTACTGGCTGTCAGCTTTACATTCCTGATTCTCACCACTCCTTTGTCAATCTTCTATGTCATCCAGGCTTTCCATAATGTCCCCCAGACTGACAGAGTGATCCTCACCCGCCAGGTGCTGGAGGTGCTCTCCAGCCTTAACCCTGCGGTCAACTTCCTCCTGTACTGTGTCAGCGGCCCGCTCTTCAGACACGAGCTACTCGCTTTGTGTCGGTGTTGGAATAGACGGTCACGCTGCAAAGTTACAATACCATCTGCCCAGGATAGCTCTGGGGATGTCATAATCACTCGCTTTTAGCACATTGACTGTTTTCACTAAATTTCTGGTTGTGGACAAATGATTTGTTGTGTCTCCTAAAACCGTACGGTGACAGGAGTTTCTGAACTTATCACCTCAAAGTGATACATATTTCTAAATGGACAATGTCTATCATATGTTTACCTATCACTGAATGACCTTTGGGATTTATGTTTGCAGTAGTACTGAAGTAATACCTTACACCAGTCAGGGAAGCAACACAAATTCCATCTCAAATTCTGTGTTTTTACTGCGATTTCCCTGTCCTGCAGCAAATTTTCCCCATGTCATATCCAGTAGGTTGTTCAGATTTAAAACCCTCTGCATTCAGAAAGAATTTGGACAACACAACAGCAAAAAGTCAATCCCTAATATTTTGAGAATCGGGAATTTCAGAACCTGGTCAAATAAAATTCTGTGTTTTCCCTGTGTTTTGGCAAAATTTCCAAATTCCCCGTGTTTTCTCTTTCAGGGTATTTTTTTTGGCCATTTCCCCTGTTTCCCCTCTGCTGTTGGTACCCTGACCAGTGGTTGCAGATGCAAAAAAATACATTGAAATGAACCACGAAGCACCTGCTTCTGTAGTTGCTACATATTCTGGCATTGTCTGCTTGGGACAGAGGACTGAATGAAGCCAGTTCTTTGGGTAAGGCAGGAATGATAGGATGACAAATTGGATTAAGTTACCATGCGACATGTTTATTCTGTCATCGAATGAAGAAACATAAGCATGTTTCACGGATGTATATATATAGAGAGATATATAGATATACATATATATATTCTTGTGCTATTCAAGTATTGTCATACAATCAAGCAGAAATCGAATATCTTTAGACTCCTATCAAAGGGTCTAGAAAAAGTCCAAAATTCCCTCCATTGTACATAGAATGTAACCGTAGTAAATCATTGGTCGTATTTATACTAGTGGCTGTAATTGCTGCAATTACCATGATGTACAGGCAAATATTCGTAACATTTTTAATAAAGCACGTACTCTGATTGAAACATTGAATCAACTTAGTTTTTTTTTGTTTTTATTAATTCATATTAAAGCTCGCATGGCTATCAGCAAACACTGAGATGCAGGCAGCATTTTTGAAAGAAGGTATAACAACATTTTTAGTTTTGATCAATTTACTATAATCAAATCTTACAGCAATATTGTATTGCGCATACACCAGGGCTGGTTAGATAATGGCAGACACCGTTGTCAAATTTAGCTCTAGGATATCATAATATAACAATATTCGTCAGAAATCTGAATGATAGCTACGATATCAGTAGTGTTGTTGATTAATAATGTCTATGATAACTGCACACTGTTTACGACAGAACATCTTGGATAGCATAAACGTCTATTGCTCATGGATGTTCGGCATGATATTGATAATAGTCCATTCAAAACACTATTTCTAAAATGGATTGTAATATGAATAACAATTCTAATTTCAAACACTTGGATACTTATCGTATAACAATTCATGTTTTGAATATAATTCAAGATTACATTTATCAAAGTATCCACACCTTGAGGTAACAATCATGTGAACTAAAGTTCATTAAGTTATTGCGACTGCAAAGTCACAATATAAATCGATTTGTGTTACGATGCTTAAGCACGAGACCTTTTATTATTTGGTAGCAATGAGGAATTTTAGCATTGACATTTCTTCCTTTAAGTGTTGGCATATACCTTGAAGTTTGTTTGAATATATTCTCATTCTATATATATAACCTATAACTGTTGAACCTCTATTGGTTTCTCCGCGTTTTGGTTGACATGATTTTTTACATTTTGTGCCTGTAGGTGCGAGATGAACAGACAAACAGTGAATCGCACATGTGTCAATTACACATACATGTATATATTGATAGACAACAACTTCCTCCCCTACTGATTCAGTTTAAAAATTATTATTCAACAGTCAAGCAGTCATCATGTACAAACGTGAGAATATTTTCAGTTTTAATGGCCGGAAAGAAATGTATAACATTTGTTATAAAAACGAAAACAGCTGTGCAACTTATATTTTGTCTTCCAGCGACCGCAAACACCTGCACCTAATGATAATGCCCATACGGGCACTATAATACAAAAATACGTTAATATATCTGGTTATTGTTTATCAAACAATAACTCTTCTGTTGCTAATGCAGACCTACCAGGGGAATCGGAAAAAGCTCTTTATACCTTTATAAATTCTTTGTTCTGTCATACAAACATCCAAATATGTTAGTAAATATTGAAACATACAGAAGGTTTCAAACTCCTTTTGTTTACGTTAAATACAATCGATGAAGTATACGGGGTACCAAGATAGTTTCGCTCATGTTATTTGGATATAGCACGATCAACAAAAGGCAGACCTCAGCTATTTCTTATCCAATATCATAGTTGTTTTGAGGCGTATGCATTAAATTCATGCAATTTTCCAGATATTGCACAGTTCGCATGAATTTGAAATGCTACTTTTGCCGTTAAAGGGAGCCAAAAGCAATGTGTGGGTCAAAATTTTGCAAATTCAGTTGGCTATTGAAATATACTCTATAGCCATAGCCTAGGCCTGTGGTAAAATATAGACTGTGAATACAGACTTTAACTGCATTAAAATAGATAAAAACCCATCCCACGTCAATTTTGGTGACCAACCAAAATTGGTTTGTTTACAAACATTGCTGTTTTCATGTATACATGGTATGAGTATTATGGAATTTAAGTGAACTTAAAGCTAGTTATGATAATTTATACTGTACCAGTGGCTACAGTTAGACTATTAGAATGTATTTTCGTAATTTTTTGAAGTTGCAAAATTTTGTAATTTTTTGACATAACATTGCTTTTGACTCCCTTTAAGTTTGAATTGACGAATTCTAATGGAAAACTGGAAACAGGGTTTAGGGATAAATGAAATAAGATGAGTATGTTGTTATCACAACCTGGGGACCAGTTCGTTGTCCTTCTCCGGGGGCCGGGTCTGTGGGTCGGTCATGAGTACGTCTAGCTGTTTCCGGGTACCTTCCAGGAACAGGTCGATGGTGGAGAGTGACCGCAATCTCACAGCCGCGTCCTCCTGCAGAAAGGGGGTATTTCATAATGAATCCAAAAATTTAAAGAAAGAAAGTCCCATCTTACAGGTGCCCAAATATTTGGATTTTGTAACGACATACATTTGATAATTGACCTATAGATGTTGTGCAGATAACGTCAAATCACCCTAAATGGGTTTTGGGGGCCTTAGTGATTAATTAGCAATCAATATTACATTTGAAAAACATTTCGAACATCTATTTTTTCTGATTTTATATGAGATACTTTATAAAGATATATATATAGGTTATGATACGACCTCACTTAGAATACATTGACTTTGTTGTAGAGTCAGCAGATATGTATTTAATAGAGAAGGTGCAGAAATTAGAAGAAAGGGCTATCAGACGAATTGAATATTGTTTTGACTTGTCGGCACGGAATGATATTGGAATATTACGTAAAAAGTATAACATTGAATCAATTAAGATTCGGAGAAAAAGGTCTTTATTGAAACATATACATAGATACTGTCAGCAAACTGAGCATTTGGATAACTATCGACCAAGCATAAACTTAAGAAGTAAAAACAAGGTAAAATTAAAACGAAAATTTACGGTACAATCAAAAGTACAAAAATCCCCCTATTATAGAGGGATTTGTTTATGGGATGATCTTGATGAAAGCCTACAAAAGGAAACAGATATTGTCAAGTTTACGCAAAAGGTAAAGGAATTATTCTAATTTGAAACATGTTGGTATGGACTGATGTGAATTGGTGTGAATGTTAAAATAGAAGTTGATGTACAGCCTTATGTAGATTGCTCAAATGATATTATTGTATATAACTAAATACTGTGTTGATAAGACATGTGAAATGTAGTTGATATGAATATTGATTTTGGTGGTGTAAAAGCTGAAAGGAAGAACTTGTGTAAACAGGATTTTGGCTAAATAAAAAAAAAAAATATATATATATATAATGTATATATTGTATGGAAAATGTATTTATTTTAGATTTACTGAATTAACACATAGTTATGACGTGACCCCGTCTGCACAAGGTCTATACCCCGACAGCCCGACAGAAGGCTATCAGTAACTACCATGATGACTAACAAATTCCTGTCTATGTTTTAACCAATAATTTTTAGTGGTAGCAAAGCTATGTAAATTCTAAAATAATTTAAGTCTTGTTAGCTAACGCTATAGGAATATACCTGTTTTTGTCGTTCGACGTAGGTTTTCATCTCCAGCCGGGCTTCCTCTAAGACGTGGTCGGCCTGGGTCTTGGAATGCTTCCTTTCGTCTTCTAATGCATTCTTGATACATTCCTAGTAAATGGTATATGAAAATGATTATATGATATTCTTAGCCATGGCTGGCCTGGCTACAAATGCCTATAGGTGAAAAGTATCCCGACCCAGATTGTCAACGTATCCTACAGATCAATATTTTTAGGTGGGTTTGACTAATTTTCGGCGCTCTCTCTGTTGGCATGGACTTAACATTAAGATATCCAGATTTAGCCAAGAATAGTGAGGGCGCAAGGTTTGACACCCTTGAATTCATCCCTCGATTTGTTATTTAAGCAAAAATAACACACGAATATGTAAACAAATGTTTTCTAAAAAGCTATTATTTTAAAGACGGAAATTTCAGCTTATATCTACCTGGCATCGGGTGGACTCTTCTTCTACGGCTTTCTTTATGGCCTCCGCCGACCTCTGGCGCTCAGCTTCTATTTCTGTCTGGAACTTCACCTACAGTTTTTTTTAAGAACAAGGTTCGGTAATTCAATTAAATACACATAACTTGTTTGTAAATGTCTCTATGAAGTTATTACTCCTGTTTGAATGTCTCCTGTATAAATCACCACATTACTACCCCATTATATTACGCCTTTCTGTAATATCCCGAAAACCAGGGGAAACCTTGATGGATGTTATGTAATAAACCTTTTAAAAAAATCTTACCTTTTCTTCACGCGCCAAACCACGTAACCGTTCCCTCTCTGCCACCAATGCAGCGTCCAGAGCAGCCTTCGAGGCTTCCCGTTCAGCCTGCATAAACAACAGAGGTCTTTTCTTCAGGGTTACTCTATTACAATCTCATGGCCTGTTTATGATTTAAATTTATGGTAAAAGTCTATTTCCTATTTATAGGTCTATACTTGAATGTGATGTTTCATTATTGTTTTAATATGATTGTTTCCTTACAACTGCAAAAATCACACAATCTACGCAAAAAAACTGTTGACCCAGCTTTATCTCAGTTATATTGAGTATTTTCATCGCCATTAGATCCAGACAATGAGAATCGATAACCTTACCTCGAGAGCTTCCTTGAGATCAGAGCTGTGTTTTTCTTGTTGTTCTTTAAGAGCCACTTGTAATTCGTCCTGGAATATAGAAATAATAATAATAATTGAAAACACTTTGGCCAACCTGATCTTTGATAGTAAGTCTTAACAAACAGAAAAACCTAAGTTTAATATATCTTTATATTTCCTGGGAAGCTGGAAAGCTACAAAATTCCATAATATTACTGTTTCAATAAAAAGTAATGATTTTCCTTTTACGGTACCTGGAATTGCTGGCGTTGTTTGTCGAGTGATTCCTTGACTTGTTCCTCCATTTTGGTCTTCAGGTCAGAAAGAGCTTCCTGCGACTCCTCGTGCTGAAGCGTATCATTAAGAAAAGTGGTAATGTACTTAAACAACTTGTCAAAAAAATCTCTTTCTAGCCAATTATGACGAAAATGTGTCTCCGAGTTTGGATACAAAGCTCATGTTATTTCAGGTAGAACAAAGATGCATCAGTGAGGACTTGTGTTTTACACAATGGTGTCTACAAGTAAAAGCTGTCTCAAGTTTTTTGACCGAGTTTTGAACTGATGTTTGAGGGAGAACTGAATTAGGCCTGAGAATAACGGGAAAAGATTCCAATTTTGTAAGTATGCCTGTGCCTTTCCAGGCTAGGTTAATCAAGTTGGTTAAAAGAACTTTATCTCACCTGTTCTTTGAGCTGCTGCTGCCACCTGGCGGACTGCTCCTCCATGACGGCGAGCAGCTCGCGCTGACTGACCTCCTTCTGCTGGAGCAGCGTCGTCCTGCTCAGCTCCTGAGGGGTTAAGTTAGGGGGAAGCATTGTTACAAAGTACTCCGCGTTACAGCATTACAATAATAATGACATGGCTTGGCAAATATACTGTTCCCGTGTTGCGTGTTGAATAATTTAGGAAATGGCCCTTATTACTCCCTCTGACATGTCGATTTTGAGAAATAATTACGTCATTTGTCACTATAAATTTGCCCCTGCGTTCTGTTGATAAGGACCAATGCAGTTTTATCGAATCTAAGAAAATGCCCATGTCGCCGTGCCGAATTTAGTGGCCAAAAAAAGGCCAAATGTGTAATGATCTAATCATATGAAATTCAATACCGACCTGGTATTCAGTGACAATGACTGATAAGGCTTCGTGCCCAGCCTTCCTCATCTCATTCACAGCTTCTGCGTGCACGGCCTGCGAGGGAAAATGTAGGATAATGCTAATCTTTTATTTTTCTTGGAATTTACATAATTTTGCTAAAAGCTCGTTTTTGATGCTCTTGTATCTAGCGGTTAGTCCAACAAAAATAATGATGCTTGAGGGAAAAAATAAGTACTTGACAAATCTTTGCTGTGTTTTTCACTATTGCTTAGACTTTTTTAGATTTGTTTTTCACTGTGATAAAATACAATGATTTATTCATATTTTTTTCTTTATAGTATGTTTATGGCTTACTGGTCTAAATACATGTGTTTAAAGCAAATGAAGTCCGAGTCCTATAAACTGATACAAATGTCTGACTGACCTGAAGTTGGTCATAACGCTCAACCTGGTGTTCCAACTGCTTCTTACACTCTTGTAGCTCCAGGTTCCAACGGGCCTGGTTTTGGGCCATCCTCTCCAACTCCTTCAAATAGTTTATAATTTCAGAATATTGTATTCTTAGATTTTAATTGGTAATTATTTTCGACTTTTCGATTTGAGAATAGACCTCATTCTTCATTGAAAATCTTCGTTGATAGCACATAACTCTACTTTGCAATGAGTTCTGTAATAAAAGAATATAGGCAACTACTGTAGCTCTGACATTCTATTACATTCTATTCTATGCAGAACAGCAGTAAAATATCTAATATATTAGATATACGGAAAAGCGTTGAAATGTACTTTTTCATCCCTTACAAAAGTTTTAAAATAAATGTTTTTTCGTCCCTATGTACCTTGAGTAGGTTGTCGCGGTGGGCCTGCACGGCTAGTAGGGAGGCCTTCATTTCAACTGTACCACTATCCTCAGCCCGCACCTCACGCACAGCCTCTGCGGCTGGTTGGGAAGGTTCAGGCACAGCAGGCACTGCTTCTTGACTGACTGTCACGTTGTTTGGTCTGCAAATGAAGAAATTATATAAGAACTGATATAAAGTTTGTATCTTACATCATCGGCAAATAAGTAACAATGTTGATGATTTTCACATACAGTCAGTTGAATGTTCTCCACATGCTACAGCCATAATCCTGAAAAAAATATTTATAGATCTACTATCAAATGAATAAATTTGCTCCTTCCAGTGTGCACTGGTAACATAATTATTTATTCTAAATTCTAAATTCCATTTTACTCGTTAATCATCAAAGGTACTGAGACAACAATTTACTTACATGCTTTGGGAAGGTAATTCATTTGCTTGTGCTGTGACTGGTTCAACTTCTCCTGTAATAGCACTGCTATCCTCTAACTGTGAATTCACAGAACTAGCCCCCTCACTTCTCTCGGCGCAGGCACTCGGGGAGTCGTTTACCGTTGGTCGTGTGGGAGTGGCTTCAGTAGATGGTGTTGGTTCTTCAGGGGCAACTGAAGCTTGCTCGCTGTTGACGACAGCATTAGACTGGGTCTGTGTCTCTGCAGGTTCATCTTCTTTCTTCTCGCCATCAGTTGCATTTGGGACCGCTGCAGCTTTAAAATGAAAATAAGAACCAAATTACAAAATTTCGCGGTTGAAAATTACATTTTTGTCATATAAAAACGATGGAAAATATTCTGACAAAATATCAATCTTATTTGAAATTTCATGTCTATCAAAACAAAAGTAATTCAACCAATTTCTATTTCAATGACCTGGATAAGAACAGGAAGTTGATAATCAAATACCTGAGAACACGGCCCAAGGTGAGGGGGTAGCTGTGACACTTTGTGTGACTGCCGATGCAACTTGTTCAACCTCGACTGGATCAGCAGCCTGAAAGTCAGAGTTCAAAATTATTCATTAGTTTCAAGTTAATCATGTCAATATCTAGGATATGCATTTATCTCCATGTGACGAGCACTTGCATTTAAGAATTATTTATGACTTAGATGCTACAGGTGTTTAAATGCAACCTTAAAATAGGAAATAATTGTGTAACTTTTGCTTTTAGTTTTGATATAACAATGTAGATCTAAATATAACCCGTTGCTAGATAAGACGGACTTTTATTTCCGCTGTATATTTTGTTTCGTCTCTAATACAGACATAGATAAACAAAAAAGTAAAGTACCTCAAAGCCACCGAAGTCTCCGAAGTCGTCGTCATCATCCATCTTCTTTTTATGTTGTAGGTCGGATTACCTCACCACTTTTTAAATACCAACGACGATATTGGCCTGAATCTAATTGATAGCGGAAAAAAGTAAAAACAATAATTATCATATAGACTACAACTGTTGATTCGATCATGACGTGACTCATTGATCTGTACGATTTGATGTCTAGGATATAGTCTATTCATCATCGAAATGACGTCGGGTTAAGAGTGACAAAACAACGCTGGGATTAAGTGAATTACCAATTCATCTCACCCAGGTTGTTTCTTTATTTAGCTAAGACTTTTAGAATACCATAGATCTAGATCTACTGAACTTCTTTAATTAATGATAGAATTTTTATCTTAATTCTTATGATCAAATATACAGAAAATATATCTTAGGATAGCATATAATTACAACTATCTTGGATTGAAAAACACCAGAAGACTGGCTGAAGAAACAAACCTAGAGTGTTATAGATCTCAGAGTTTTACATTTAATTGAAAAAAATTAAAGATCTAGAATTAGATTCTGTTTTCCATGTGGTTTTCCTGACCCATGGTAAATTAATTAGACCTAGATCTACATATTCAATGTTCTGGTGTGAGAATGGGCAGCCATAGGTCTACATCATTAAAAGATGCTTAAAATTGCACCAACCTAGGGATCTTCCTAGAAAAAAATCTTGACTATCAAAATCCCCACTAGGCTTAGCCGTAGGGGGCCATCTCTGAAAATTTGTGGGCGTTTTAAATGCATGTTATCTAGTTTCTGTGAATGTTAATGCGGGAATGGCCCCTTCTAAATTCAACTTATGCGGGAATTTAAATCATAGTGCGGGGATCCCGCATACCGCAGGCTAGGAAAACATTTCCTCATATTAGTCATAGTCTATCTAAGTTACAAATTGCAAAACAAAAAGTTAAAGACTAAATTATGGAAATTCCTTAAATTTAAATCTAGATCTAAGTAAAGTTTTATGACGAGCACTCGTCCAAATTCCACTTTCCTATAACAATATCAACTTTCCAGATTCATATCTCGGTCAAAACTTTGTGCTGGTTTAGTAGCCTCACCCCATCCCTCCTTCACGCCATGGATCAACAGATGAGTCTGTCGTCTACTCTAGGCCATGGCAAGCTACACCAGAAATTGGGCAGAAACGATTTTGGGATACCCTGAAGATATCCTCTTATCTCATGAAGTTAATACATTATGGTGTTTCAACCAATATATTTACCTTGGTCAGATGAGAACATACAATACTCTCAAATATGTGATTATGTTCCTAAATCCTTCAAATACTGTCTTCAAACCACCACCCCTCGGTCCAGGTGGCCATTCCTTAGGGCCCCTATTATCGCCCAAAACGCACCTGTTCACCTCAAGGGGGCGTGGCAGTGTTATTGCCCACTAGGTGGCGTCACAGGGGTGACCAATGCGTCGACTTGCATCAGTCAGTTTATAAGTTTTTCTTTGCATTCTGCCGATTTTTCCCGAGGAGTACATTGTGTGTTTATTTGATTATTCATCGAAGATGTTGCTAGAATTTTACTGGAAATGATTTTGATTTAGAGCTATTTATTTTGGTATAAGAAACTTAAAGCCCATCCCAACTTATAATTTTAGGAAAATGTAAAAAGAATATTAGATGTCATTAGTTTATTCTGAAAGTCTTGTTTTCAAGAAGTCTATCTAGGTAGGATCATGTTGCATTGTTTATTCTCGGATAAGAAACATGACACAAAGTTTAGATAATTGAACAGAGAAATTGGGACTTTTAGAGTAATAAATAATTTGCTTATAATGTATTTATTGTGTTTATGTGTTTATTTTCTTTCAATCATTCTAATACAAAGAGAAATCTCAATGATAAATAATTATGAGGCAATCCAAATGACGTTACGCTTTAGTTAGGGGATGCGTTAAATTTACTAAAATTTGGTTTCCAAGACTTTGTGGATGTCTACGTGGACGTCAAAACTAATGTTAAGTCAGGTCGGCAGATTGTATTAACAGCTTAATTAGCTCTCTAGTCTTGATGAATCGTTGTTCAGAATCCGTCCAAA
Source organism: Lepidonotus clava (assembly GCA_936440205.1). Taxonomy (NCBI): domain Eukaryota; kingdom Metazoa; phylum Annelida; class Polychaeta; order Phyllodocida; family Polynoidae; genus Lepidonotus; species Lepidonotus clava. Next base: position 39,803,150 of record OW387141.1, read on the forward strand.
TAATTGTTCTGTCCCTGAATAATCTTTGAAGTAAACAATACAGGTTTAAAGCTGGGCTGACTCATACGTCATGGAAATCTTATTCTCTTTGTATGTTTCAAATATTTATCTCAATATTGATCAAAGAAAAAGAGAGCTATGTAAAAGAAGAAAATCTAAATATGACTGGTACCGAATCAAACTTGTAACCAATCAGTTTTCAATTATAATCATAATTACATGATATTGTAAATAAAAATCAATTAACAGAAGTCATAGCTAACACAAATTGTATAATTTAAACGCATTTATTACCTATTTAGTAGTATTTACGCTTATGCACGATGTGTTTATAACAAGCCATTTTGGTTCTTGACTTCGAATACAGAGATCGTAGATAAAATAAAAGACCCCGTTTAAAGGCAGTAAAATGTCATAGCGATAAAAAGGAACATTCCAATTGTCTGACATAATTCTCTGCGATTAAGAATAAGAAATCAGGCTTACATCGCCATGTTCAAATCTTGGGTACGATATTAAGCAACCAATACACCACTTAATAGTCAGCAATAAATCAAGGATAAAATTATGAAATATTTTTTGCTGGTCAAGTACATCTTTCACTTTCCTTCGTTGAGACTGACAGATATATTGTAATATACAAATCACATCAAGTTTCATTTGGATCGTTGATTGAAATAAAAATATTTGTCAGGAAATAACAAAATATTGTCTTTGACGAACGTTTCGTTCCCTTTTCCGAAAGAAACATGCCATAACAATAAACAATCGAGCTTTTATACCTGCAAATTAGGCAAACTGATAATATTTACATAACAGTACTGAAACTTACAACTACCAAGCAGGTCGAGGCACAGGGAAATATCATACATGTATCCATAATACCTTGCTGCATGTATTATAGCAACATTACAATTATAAAACATACAGAGTTCATTCTAGATAGTCTCCATCTTTACAATGAATGTCATTGACTAGAAGACTGGAGAGACTTTTCTTGACAACTCAGACGCGTTTGTACTCTATCTCTATGATCGGTTTCAAAGATATAAGATATTGCTTGTTCAACTTCTTCGATCCTTTTTTTGAAGCGACATCTGTCTCGTGCGTACAACTCCCATGGCCCTTTCCGGGCCTCTTCGTAGGCATCCAGGTCCTCGTCGATCGTGTGCACCACCACCAGCTCCTCATCACGCGCAAAGTTGACCTGATAAATGATAACAAAAAATACGTCAATGAGTCAATTGTATAGGCCGTGTATAATGGCAATGTGGTTATGGGGCCAAAGTTCAAATCGAATTTCATCAGCCATTTCTATCAGCTTATTATCTGTAACATGAGCTTTGATTACATATCATAAATAAAATTAAAGTCTATACAAATTCACTTTAGGTAGGGTCGTTATAAAACAAAGCTCATTTGAAAACTTTTTTCTGCGTTTAACTTTAGGCTATCACTATACAATCTATTGGTGCGGTTTCGTTTTTTGTTAGTTTAACTACACTACAGTCAGTCCCGTATTTTACCTTATTTTTTAATCCTTTAAATAAATGCAATTCAAATAATTCTCATATAAACCACTTAAGTTAAGTTTACTCTAAATAAAAAGATAATTTCAACGTTAAATGTTTTCATCATTCCGATACACTTTACAAATTGAGAATGTCTAAGAAATGAACAAAAAACTTACATGTTTGCCAAAAAGGCTTTTCCTTCTGGGCTGACAGTGAAGTTGAAGATGACTCGTTTCTGGAGAGCCACAGGCCGCGGCGTTTAACACTGTCAATTCTGGGGCAGATGAGGTCTTCTTGATTGGCCTGGGTGTAGCACTAAGGCATTGGAAGTTAAACGGGTTGAAGGGGTCGAGTGAGATGTTCAGCTCGCCCCATGCTGTTTCATCGATGTTGCCATCACAACCGTCAACATTGTCAAAGTCATCATCAAAGTCAGAGTCTGAGTTGAGGGAGGATATGGAGAAGGAGCAGTACGTTTTGGGTTGAGCCTGTCCCTCACTGCCTTCAGAACTATCGTCACAACTGTCCTCCCCATCGCTATCCAAACCCAGTATGAAAGCGATAGTTGTATGCTTGGATTTTCCACTTCCAGAAGGTTTAGAATCAGACTGATGTTCCGTCTTCAGCTTTTTCGTAGATTGTTCCTCAGAACACTCTGGTTTCTTAGAGATGGTACACACTGCAGCCATTCTCCGACGGCGTCGTTTTTCGGCAGAAGGTCTACTTTTACGTTTTTTCCTTGGGTTTGAATTCGGAGTCTGCGCTTGCTTGTTGAAACTAAAAGGCTTCTCGGAAGACGGATGAGGCGTTTGTGGGTGCAAAGAACGTTTTTGTTGAATACAATTAACCTCGACATTAAAGAGAGCTGGTCGTTCAAAAGTCTCCATAGTAGAAGTATTTTCGTGCGCACCACTCTTTTGACAATCAGCTAAAACAGAGTCTTGGTTGGAAACAGAATCGCATTTTTGGCTATCACAGGTAAGCTCTTCAGTAACTGTTACGTGCCCACGACCACGAGGACTACTTCCTGGTGATCGGGGGCTTCCTACTTCTTGTTTGGCATGTTGATTGGATAAGTGCATTGAACCGATGCCATTCACAATTTCGGAAACAGAATCGGTTGCAGTTTCTCTCTTTGCAGGAGAAGCTGTTAATAACTCATCAGGTACAGTTCTTTGCGCGTTCTGAGACGGTGAACGATGTGTACCAGTCTTTGTCTCAGATTGGGTTGAGTTGGGCACACAGGTTTGTTGAGTAGGAGGTGGCTGCGCTTGGGGAGGAGAAACTATCACTCGGACTTGATGCACTTGGGTGGGTACCTGAGAAGGTTGCACGCCCAAGTGGAACATGAATGGTATAAAACAATGTTGAGAAGCCCCGCCGTCCATTAAAGGTGTGAAAGCGGGCTGCTGGACATGTCCATAATGTTCAGGCCTGTGAAAAGACTGTGCACAGCCCTGGCTGTTCTGAGGGTAGACGTACGAGGGGGCCACTTGTGTTGTTTCTCTCACATTGGGCGAGGGACCAATGTAATGGACATAGGGGTAAATGTCTGAGAAACTAACCATAGGTGTGGGCTCACTGTTCTCCGTGTTATAGGGGTACTTTCTCTTACAAGATGCAGGGATGAACGGGGGTGCAAAGATGTGCTTCCACAGGGGAGACTTTGAAACATCGGGCTGGAAACTTGGAGGGGTTTGGTTCTGCCCCCCAGTTTGACCTGGCCCCTGAAATCCATTATGAGACATCCCGGGCATTAGCTTTTGAAAACCAGATTGACTGTAATACGGCTGGTGTTGACAGCCTGCTGGGATAGGTGTAGCCGGAGCCAACTGGCCTCCAACACAGTTGACTGGAACGGGTCCAATATTTGGTTTATCTTGGGGGCCTACAACAGGAAAGGCGATGTTGTAGCAGTTCTGTTGGCCCTCCATAACTTCAATTTGGGAGGCGTATTTATCTGATGTAACACTGGACATAGTCATGGGTAGGCGTTTCAAGATATTCAGTACAGAACTGTCTGCCTGAGTATGAGTCAGTCTTTTTGCTGATCCAATAGAAGAGGCTCTTTCGGCCTTTGGACAACCCTGTGCCCACTGCTCAAATAACTGATGCATTTCTACACGTTTGTGTACAAGCCACCGAGATACAGAACTTAATAAATCCATGGGAACGATACCACGGACAGTTAATTTGACTTTCAATAACGGAAGTCGATTCTTTAGGGAAATACCACCACCCTCAAAACTCAACTTTGAGTGAAGCAACTCTACAGCGTGGGCGGGAGTACTTTTGGGGTTGCTAGGTTTAACCCCACGCTATTACTTGAATTTAAGGACAGTTCACCAGCTTTTCCTGGTTAATATGGTAATCTCTACTTATATACGGGGGCTTCCAGCCTTCCCAAACAACAGTCTTTCGATGATTTTCCAAAAGGTTTCCTACTCCTTCACCTCCCTGTTGCCGTTGGCGCTCTCCGTGGCGTCCGACACTGGTTGCTGTGACAGCCTCAAAGTCCACACAAGAATCGGCGTAAAATCCACCAATTTGAAGTTCGATATCACCTTTGATAAAGTCCACAGTGTAAATAGAAGTACAGGTTTCCTTGAGATCGTCAGAATTGTAGCTATCCATACTTTTGTCGTTGAATAATCGCGAAATTGGGTACTGTTTTGTTCACTTTTGTCGAGGTTTCATTTTGGGCTGAGCGGAAGTTGGACTTTTAGCATGAGGCGAAACCAGAAATGTCTACACGAGAAAACATAGTTCGCAACACAATAATCTGCAAAATTTCATAAGCATTTTTCGAAAACGAATTTTATCCTGAAACATTTAGGAAACGTATTATTCAATCGAATAATTTGTTCTTTATAGAGAGAAAAAGGTGGATATTGGTAAATTTTGAAATATCTTTGGTGCGTATGAATTGTGCCCTACTTTAAAATGTAGGTCAAGTTGGTGCGTAAAATTATCAGAAAGTGCATTGCATCAGACTCGACCATGTGTTTTGTAACACCAATTGTGGATCAAATAAATGGTATAAAGTCAGTGTAAATGTAGAATAGGTAAAGTGTCGATTGGACAACCTATTGGGTATCAATTTAAATCTCAAAAACAGCTTAGTTTCTGGATCTTTGTAGAATGACCGATCAAAAAAACAAACTAGGTCATGCGTCAGATGTGACCCCATTCAGTGACGTCAGAAGGGCGGGAGCCAGGCAGTTCTGTGAATGTTATCAGCAACTGATCACTGTAAGGTGAGTAAATATTGGCTAAATATTGGGGTGTGTGTTTCATATATAGGACAGAAACATAGCAACTATTGTCCTCTTCAAGGTGCAAACGTAGTTATGAGATGTCAATTCCCTACAAATCGGTATGAACCTTTTGAAATTGTGACATGGATCTGATCATGATCACGTCCAGCTTGAGCCCCAAGCAAGGGCAACTGGTGGATGTGTCTGGGGTCACATACTACATTTTTCTGAAAGGTAAATAGTGATTCATATTGATTGCAGGGATTTCTGCTATCATTACATTCCTGACCATTTTTTTCTTATGTTATTTACATGTTTTACTAGTAAAATTATAGGCCTAATTTTACCGTGCAAAAATAAATAAAAAGCAATAGACTAGATCTAGCTTTCTAGGCCTAATTTTTTAGATAAAAAAGCTAGACTAAATCTAAGCATTAGAAATAAAAAAGAATCTTAGAAAGCATTAGAAATAATCTTTCTTATAAGATTCAGTTATAATGAGCAAACATTAAATGAAAAAAAAATCATTAGTTCAAAATAAAATAGTTGTGTTCGGGTAGATCTAACATATATGTCGAAAAAATAGGGTAGGGGGTGGGTCGATTTATTTATTCATTTTTGCTTTTTTTTTTATTTACTTTAACATTTGGACCTGGGCGGTCTTGAAAATAGAAAAATTACTCCAAAAATTCTCGAACAGCCTCTCAGACAATTTCTAGCATCTGAAATACATGTCCCAAGCATTTATATACTATTCTATGTTCATTTAGTCAATTCTGTTGGATTTTACAATTTTTTTTAAGAAAAAATAAATCCTGAAAAAAAGTAAGGGTAGGGCCTAAAATTTAGGTAGGTCAGGTTACCTGAACACAACCATTTTTTTAAGGCCTTATACAGATGTTAAAAATCGTTGAAAAATGTGTAGATAGGTAGGCCTAAAGTTCCAAATTTTGTATGATAAATATTAATTAGTTGTAAGCATTAATATCAGAGTCCAGTGATTATGAATAAAATTAAAGAATAAACAAAAGTCCTGACCTACCGACCCTAATAATCATTTTGCCCAATGGAACCTGAACTCAAGAACTTCTTTGCTCCCGTTGACTGTTTTTGTCCCCGTTCCCCGGCACATCTTTTTTTATCATTATGTAATATCCCACAGCTGTTTGGCCAAGTTAAAACAGCGTTATCTCCCCCCCCATTGATAATTTTTCGGTTTTACATGTATAATACAAAAACGTTAAACATCCAAGATATGACCGTTTTGTGGAGGTTTTCCAATAATTTTGATATGAAAAGTGTTTTGTGCTAAAAAAAAATTTTGCATTTTCTAGACGTCAAGATATATACCTTTTAGTATTATATAATAAAAAAAATACTAATTGTATGTCACTCCCACCGCTTTTTTTCTTTTTTTCTTGTGAAACTTTTATCAGGAAATGATAAATCAATCTTTGATGTTTCCATATTCTGGTAATATGAAGCTTTGAAATTGTCAGTTAAGTTTTAAAATGCTATTTCAAAAATTTTAAAACAGGTCTATCTTCAAGGAATACACAATTCTGAATCGTCTTTTCTCTAACTTTACACAGATGTCATATAGGAATATCTGTCATAATAATACAAATTTTCAATTTTAGTAGACTACAAATATGCAATTAAAAAAAACTATGTTTATTTCATTTTTACGTTCTCGAATATATTTTTAAAACAGTGAAACGTCAAAGAATCCAAACACTGTCGACTGAACACAGTACTGTCAGAATCTATATTTCCATATATTCCTCTTTAAGGTACACATGTCTCCGGCTAGCTGTGATCACCTGAGCCCTAAATCCGAGGCTCCAGGGTTGTGGCGGTGTTTCTTTGAGCACCTCCAGGGGGCGCCCGGATGCAGTCTGACGGCGGCCCAGCAGTGGCTGCAGTCCGTGGCGGCCTCAGAAGGGGGTCTGGACCCCTCCTCCTGGGCGGACCTCCTCGGGTGGGTCAGTGTAGACGTGCCGGTCAACCATGAGGGCCAACTCAAGTTGTAAGTGATCGATAATGTTAAGTCTTGAAAACTTGAGAAGAGAAGTTCATTGTATAGAGTTGTATATGACGTAGTATAAAATTATGTTACGCATGCTCAAATACTTTTGAGATAACAGTAATTTCCTCGGGCTAATGCCCCATTGCTACAAACGTATCGAAAAGTCTTTGTGGGGAACAAGATGCATGTCTGCACTAGATTAGAACTTCAACTTTAAGTCAACGGGAAACACGGCCAAGCTAATTTTGTAATTCTGACCTTACTTTTTTCTATAAAATTGAGAGTTAGCAATACTAAATTGAATCCTTCAATTGGCTATAATACATGATTCTAGTACTTTTGTAGTTGTAGAATACGGATAATTTCCGTGGTACTTTTGGCCCCTAAATCAATTTACACGTTATTCTTTTCAGCCGTCCCCGTTTGTTGGAGCTGGATATCCCTTCACAAAAGGCCATTCTGTCCCTTCTAATCCAACACTACGACAAGATGGCACCCCATGACGTCATCGAGCTGCTCGGAGCTGCTCAGCCGTGGTCCGGGAGCGACTCATGGGTCACTCAGCTGTTGCGGGTACTCCGGGGGAAGGTCCAGCCCTCGCCCTCCCCCGCCTACCAGTTCACAGAGGCCACAAGGGCCTCCTACTCCACGCTGTTGGACCGCATTAAGAAGACAGAATCTGCCAAACCCAAGGACCCATGGAGGTCTCTGAGTGATAAGGGAGAAACGGCAGTTGATATGGAATCAGGTAGGCTTTGAAGTGTTTTGATTTTTTTTTTGCAGTGAGCATCTGTTTTGTATCGTATCGACCAATTACAGGCAAGCATGTAGGAGATAAAACCCAGATGAATTATTTATCTTTTGAGGTGTGCTTTTTTAATAGACAGAAAATGTTAGTGAAGTTCCCTCTCAGTCTAACCAGCTCGTTTAGACTCCCGACCTCCTTATTGCCAGTACAGTATTCTGTTTACAATACTTTTTGCTATGAATCGCTTACTGAGTGACTACATTTCATTGAAAAAGCTCGTTTTCCATGTTGTAATGGGAAGATAGAATCGGTGAACAATGGTTTTAACAATTGGATATGATATGGTCTTTAAACAGAGAGCCCGCCCGACGTGATCGTCTTATCCGACACCCCTACTGTGATACCTGTAGAGAGCAGCTCCCAGCGGTCAACGGTGACGTCACAACGGTCAACGTCAGTGACCTCACAGGGCAGAGGGTCGCATGCAATGTCATTGTCAGGTAGGAACTGATGTTTCTCACGTATAATCATTTTTCTGCTAATTATAACCAGAGCAATAAAATCCATACGTATAGTTTGACTTTAAAATGATCACGCGTTTTCTAATCATAACTCATATAGAGTGTATATCAGGTAAAATATAGAGAAGAGAACAGTACATGTTTATTGACGATACTTACTAACCCCTAACCTCTAGCCTTGTCTTGTATACATAATGGTGCGTTTGTTAAGTAACACATTTTCTATTCCAAATGTTAGAGCTTACCAAAATGTTTTGTGGTCATATTTGTGTTGTACATTTCAGAATCATTTATCTCAGATGGTCTTGAACCCAACCTAAAGGTGAGGACATTTTCCAAGATAAAGGCAGTACTTCATGATTTATCCTATTTGCATTTAGTATTTGAGAACTTGTCGGAATGTAACATGATGACTTTGACATGTTACAAGATTAGGAATTTAGAATACTATTCAATGTCTTTTACAGTTGACATTGAAATTTTCCCACAATAACACCATTATAGATGAAAATTTTCCACTTGGGTCAGATGAATATATACAATGTCTCAGATTGTTGTTTACTGCTGTTATAAGGTCGAGGTGATGGCCCTACGTGAGGTGTGGCATGCCGACAGGGTCGACCCCTCCAGTGTCCCTGAACAGACGGTGTGCCTCGTCAGCATGACCACACAACAGGTGAGAGCCAGGTTTCCTGAATTACAGGTAACAACTTTAGAATAGACATGTATCATTTCCAGATGATTATCTTGTATACATGTCCCCTTATTGCTATATTTACATACCAAAATGCTTATATCCGCCTGTACATACATATTTTACATAAACAGAAAAATTAAAGGAAAGCTAGCACATAACTGCAGGATAGTTATTTTTTAATGAATTCAATTCAGCATTATTAATCACAACTTGCACTATTGATGTAAGCAAAATTGCAGGAAAATTCTTAGTTTCTACACAGTTATGGGACATTAAAAAATTTGTATTTCATTTCATTTTGTAAGGGAAATCCCCTTATTTATGACGTAGCAAGGGGAGTTATAGGGGAATCCCACATGCCATTATAAGGGAATCCCCATCTCTAGAATTTGTAATAAGGGTTATGCTGTCAAACCCAAATTGTATATATGTGTCCCAATGAGAGTCATAAAAGAATAGTATATATTTTCATCTACAACCATTAATTTAACATGGAATCCAAAAATAACTTTAGAAGGAATTCCCATAGCTGTGACGTAGCAAGGGCAGTAATAAAAAGCCCAGAATTCAGGGAATCAACTCAGGTTAATAACATAAAAAATAGCACTTAGTAAATTTAAGTGCAAGTTTTCCTTTAAATTCAGGTTTAAAAAAATACATGAATTTAAAAAAAAACTAACACATAGGCCCATTGTCTCAGTAATTTTATTTACCTCTCTATTATTTCCCAGTTGGAGTTGGCCTGTGCCCGGCTTGGGTTCAGCGCCCTCTCGGAGAGCTCCCTGCCGGCCGTTTGTCAGCATATCGCCGGTCTCGGGGAGAGACTCAGTCACACCACGGCCGTCCACCTGGCCACGGCGTGCCTGCTGCCCAGGGTATGTCGGAGACCTAGTGTTGTTTTGTACAGTAAACACGGATCGTTTCAAAGAAGTTCTTGATGTAAGAGCAATATAGACAAACAGGAACAATATTGGAACATAGTTGAAATCAGACAAATAGAAATAAAACCCTCCTGTATGTTAATAAAAAATAAATGACGTCTCGAATAGGAATTAGAACTTTAGTGTTTACAACAGTATAAGGACTACAATAAATGCCTACAACTAGCTGATGAAAATTTCACTGGATAGTTTGATTACAATTTTCCCGTTTTGATGAACAATTGAAAAAAGACTTATCATAATGTGTATGTCGACAATCCGAATATTTATACTTCGTATTCCTTAGACTACCACTTCAAAGCATTTTATGTGATTTCATCAGTAGAGTGGTAAATTTCTCTAAAGATACAATCTCCCTGCCATTAATTATACCTTATTTCAGTCATTTGAAAATTGACTAATCTTTGTTCTCTTTATGATATTAAGGTTTCGTCACTGACTCAAAATGCGTCGCGTGCACTGCTCGGAGCGATCAACATCTTCGCCGTAGCCTTCTCTCAACCTACCATAGAGGGCGTGCTGGTGCCGTCACTCACAGAACCCACAGCTGGTGACTATTATTTTCATGGATTCTCCCTGTTACCCGCTGGTCAGCATGAGTTACTGATAGATCTTGAGTCTTGAAATGGACTTGTTATAACCCCTCTAAAGCAATGAGATGTGAGAGAAAATGTGATTTCGTCCGAAAGAGAACAATAGAAGCGCATCTTATTGTACTGACGCGGGTGGCCAGTCCATGTTTGGGCAGCATAACGTGAGCTTTTAAGCGCACGTGTAAGCCAATGTTTCACTTTGACAGTAGTGAAATGAGGGAGGAGTCACGGTGTGACGTACCACCATATAATAATGTGTTCCGCTCTTAGCTAGCCAGAGTAGCTGCAAGCACTGTGTGAGTAAACATCCTGTGAAGGTTGGACCTTTAACCTGCAGTCTAGGTTCTGGAGAGAGGCATATAGAAATTGTGTTAGAGCGCGGAGCATTGACTGAATGTGTTTGAGGGGACTCTTACCTTGGGACTGATCATGGTCAATCGAGTTCTTGTCACGGAATGACTATACATTGGATAATAAACAACAAATCCTTTCACAACGAGTGTTCACGTCTTACATGATGAGGAAACTATAATTATGTATTGGACGACTGCAGTCGACGAGGAGGAGACTGCGAATGGAGCTAGCTATTATCTATCGAATTAAATACCACTTACACGCACTAACTTTAAATGGATAATTAACCTCCTTATAGTTCATTATTCACTTTCAGACACAATTGAATAAGCAATGCCATAGAGTTCGTCTGGGACTGAGGTATATTATTTTATCTTTGTTGTGTCTGTTCCATATATATTTATCCCAGATACTATACGTGACTTGTAACCTAAAATACTGTGGGTTATCAAAGGTCTCTAGTAGACCACCGGCTGTTGTGTGTAGGGCCCTGCCTATGGGACCCTGCACATTAAAGAACACCTGCCTCGGTAAAAGTGTAGGGGTATGGTCTCTATCTTCTCATAGATTCGATCATTCCATAGATACGATCATCAAGGACAGGATTGTCAAAATCATGTTCTCGCCGTGATATAACCTTAGATGTTGATACGGCGTAAAACCCCAATAACCAACCAACCAACCTAAAATACTGAAGTTATTTGTGGTTTTAACCAACTTCCCAACAGGTGGACCCCAGGCTGATCTCACGGCGAGAGTTACAAAAGAAGCCTTCAAACCGCAAAATCGAATTGACTTGTTCAGGTAATATATTATGTACTAACCCCGTTTTTGTTTTGCTGTGAGTAATTTCCTGAATTTAAATGTTGGTACATAGCAATTAACATGATAAAACATATTTGTAAATCTCATATTGTCTTTGAAAAAGAAGTTCAGAGCCAAAAAATTCCTTTTCACAGGCACGATATTTCTCTCAAATGATCTAACTTGACAGTTTAATGTGTGTGACCCCCATTCCATGAATACTGTAGGAAATTATCAGATTTTTACTTTTTTTTCAGCAAACTTGTCCATGGTCAACAAAAGTGGAACGAAACTGTGCTGTCTGTTCTACAAACGTTGCTGGATGCAAAGGTTCATGCAAAGATGATATACTTCAGATTGTAGGCTGATTCATATTGTTGCAGTGCTCATATGGCATTTATACAGCATTGTGAGATTAAGATTAGTTTTACTTTTTTAACATTTTGTATTAATCATGACATGTTTGTACGTGTTTGCTTAAGCTCCAGATTATAAGTTTTCATGTTCGATTTCCTATTTTTATTTAAGTACTTGAAGTTGGTTTTGTGTGAACAACCTTTATTCAATTGTTATTACAATAAAATGATAAACTTTTTGCGTGTGTTTTTCAGACTGAAGTAGCCGGGTCGTTGATGACGGAGGTGGTAGAGAGGTTACAGCAGGTGGCCTCAGACCTCAGTGGCAGTAACAAACTGGCCAAACTAGTGCTCACCCTCATACAGAAACACGGCAAACAGGTGGGCAGGGCTAGCCCTTAGTGCTTAGATTTGTTTAGGTAGCCTTTATTTAGAAAAAAAAAAGGGGGGGGGGTGCGAAGACTAGCAGTTATAAGTACGAGATGTGGCGGTGCGTTCATTGATCTGAGGAATTATTTGCGACTTTATGTTAATCCATCATATATGAAAAAACACTGCAGCTCAGAAGAGAGCAACATTTTTAGAAGCATGCATTTAACCTACATAGACTCTGTGTGACTGAATGTACCTTGTAAACTAACAAGAAGAAATATATTCCAAGAAAACAACTTTATAATGCTATGAGTTTATGAATAAGTTTTGAAGACTCCGATATCATTCTTGAGTATTTATTGTGTTTAATCATTGTTTCAATTTGTACATAATTTGAATCTTATTCAGTGCCTTTGTATCAATATTTTCCAGTTGACTGTTGCCCATGGAGCTGGTCTCGACCAAGTGCTACAGAAAAACACAACATTCCTTAGAAAACCAGCGTTAGCAGCTTTAAGTAGGTTAAAACTATCAGCCATTCAGTAATATAAAGAAATCATGATTGACGCGTGGTTTGTCATTGTCAGTTTATTTAACATATTTAGAAACGAACATTGTTATATCAATCACAGAAAACTTCAAGTTATCAGTTTGAAACAGAAGATAGCACAGAAAATGTGCCAGATTGCTTTGTACCACTGATGTGTTCGTTGACTTCTAACGGTAACATCTCTCCAAAAGGCCGTCGGCTAAAGGAGAGTATAGAAGAAATATGACAGATTTTTTTTTTCAAATTAATTTATTAAAGAATCTTCAGGTATCTCTGATCTTCTACATGTAGTACAGTTATGTATGTGAAAACATAGAACAAAGTGTTTTGCTCGTTTTATCCATTTGTAGTACTTTCATTCATGAAAACACGTCAAAAGATTAAAATGTGTCATTTTCCTCTAATTGCGATTAAAATACAGCTGAAAGAGTTACAATTTGTGATTGTATTTGCCATAAATAAACGTTATGTAATACATAAACCAAAATGATTGCCAAATTCGATAAGGAAAATAAAAGATTTTTCTGTGTAACGTTTCAATACATTTTACTTCAGTTTCAAAATGTATTTTCTTAAAATACGCAGTGAAAGAGAAACTGCTCAAACTTATCGAGGTCTAGTATCCCGCAGAATTAGGCTAGACATATACTTACCTTTTAATCTAAGGAATTTAAGAAAGTCGTTTATGATGGCGGTATCTAGTCGGCCCATCCTGTTTAGCGTGGACTGTATCCGCAGATGGGACAGACTCGATCTCTTGTCGTCGGGATGCCCCATAACTGAAAACAAATTTGATCTTACCTATGTTGAAAGGATAGGGACTTTGGTTGTCATATTCCTGCTTAATTTTGGATAAGAACGGCAACTTTAAACTGGAATACCAGAATCTTAGATAATAGCTCAATGAAAGTAAAAACGCAAGTATCGTCAGTTTTCCCATGGGTAATTTAGCACTTGGAATTAATTCAATCTTGTAGGTATATTACAATCTGGTGTTCTGAAATACAATGTCAGAAAATATTTACCATAATACCAAGATCCGAGGGCGGGACCAGTCTGCCATGACGACTGTTCGGAGTCTTCTGAACTTTCTATGTTAAAATATAACGTGCGTAGATTTCAGTTATACCTTATATGGCAATAGGTTATGTATGATACAACTTGTCTTGAGCGGAATATAATGAAACAAAAATAAAATGGAAATTGCCAACAACCAAACTCAAAGAGGTTGTATATATATCCGAACAATATCATAATTAAGAAGCGGATATTAACTTCGTCGTGGCCACATAATGCCATCAAGCTAACGATAATTTCAGTAGATCTAGATTTTAAAAAAGAACGTACTAACAATTCCAAGATAAAATGTTATCTTACTCGTCGAGAACCATGTGAATATTTAAAATGCGCTCAAACAAATATTCCAGAAATACTTTTGGTTACCTTGTGGATATTCCTCATCTGTTGTCTGAAATACAAAAGGAATAATCAATTTCAATGCACACGTGTAAGTACCAGGTAGGGAAAGGAATCTCGAACACCTAGAAATCACCTACATAAAAAAAAAATATTGCTACTTAAAATTTATATTTCCTAAAAGCTTATAGAACTTTAACTTTTTTTAGATTAAATAATCAATAAAGTGTGACATAAAGATTGTATGAGTAAAAAAAATATTTTTTGAGTTACTTTATTAGCGGTTATATATTTTGTATCATGATAGTCATACAGCATTCTCATTTTTCCACCCTACTATGTTTGATCCTTGGTGACGTAGGAGGTATCAAATAGTGTTGACAGTACCGCAAATGGTCCCATATCACAGTGTTTAAACATAAGGTGGCAATGCCTAGTGACTTTAGGTCAACTCAAACTAATGATAAAGTCAAACTTACCCCGTCCACTTCGAAGGTGCTTATTACGTAGAGCTGACTCAGCAAAGCGAAGCCGAGGAGGTAGCCGAGGCACTGGGGATTCATTCTATGCGTATGAGATAATGAGCTTTTACGGCAAACCTATGGAAAGAACTCGCATACTTAAATTAAATATATAAGATCACCAGACGCTTCGATCATACCAACAAGAATATCTGCATAGAGGATTAAAAGTTGACCGAATTAAGAATATCATCACAGTCATGTACTCGACCATCCTTAAAGTTGGATCAAATTCGAGATTGTGCATTAGGATACTTGGTTCGAACACTTTCTCCAATTCGATCTTTAAATTCAATAGAATTTGCCATGATTGTCTTAAATCACCATAAGTGCATGTGTAAGTAGTATAGGAAACTTTACGTAACAGGAAATACCACTTTATAAACGTAAAGAATCTCGCAGAGTTCCATCTGTAACCCATTAGTTTATAGAGCTACAACTAAAATGTTAGGCGTGTACGAGTCTAGTTAGTTTTTCCAAGCGTGTATGAAACAGTTAATCCATTTTGAGCAGTAGGTGAAAAACCTAAAAGAAAATGAAAAAAAACGCTTAATATGAAAGGATTCAGACTCACCTGCGTGCTTCAGGCTTGGTGGTTCTGGTGATGTGACAGGCATTGGGGTATTGGTGGCTGATCTTTTATATAGCGGTCCATTATACTGAGACACCTGATGACAGGTGATTATTACCTGAGACAGGTGGGCACCATGTGACCCCCTCCCCCACACCTAGTCCTACCTCCAGTAACCACCACACTCTAAAGTCTGATGACTCTCCTTCAGCCACCTACGCCTAGTCTCCGAGATAACTTCTATATACGTTAGTTTTTAGCATAGACTATGTCGTTCAACTTACTGCTAAGCAGAAGCAATGTAACGCTAAAATATTATAGAATTTTGCAATCTCAAATATCTAAAGTGCATTCCTTGCTTCGAACCCAATCCTGTATTTAGAAATAAGATCAGAAAACTACATAAAACGTTATTAAAAGCGTATCCTTGCCTTCCTCAATGGTTTCCACACAAATTCCACTTTGTTAAACAAATAGATTTGACGCTATTCCCATGGAATCATATCAGGGTTTAAGCTTCTTTCCATGACTTATAATTAACGATTAGCTATAGACTCGTGCAATGTATTTCTTGATTTATTTTAGTTAGAAAAAATATTTGGTCACTCTGCATCGCTTTGGTATTCTTGAAGTTCTAGTTCATTGTTATGACCTGAACGTATATTCAGCCTAGGTGAACCTGTTTTCAACTAACCACCCACCTACCCCTGATCTGACCCCTCCCCTCCCCTGAGTTGACCCTTGACCCCGTCCTCTCGTTACCCGCTGCTTCCCGTCGTTAGTCGCTCCTTGGGCCTACCGCACCACACATGGGCCTTTCCTGGCACCGATTGTGGACTCGGGGTGGAGAGATGGGAGGGGTGTGCAAATGCTTGCAAATTAGCACAAATGTACGAATCTTGTTACAGAATGTGCGAATTTTTCGCCCAAATTTATATAGGAAAGTGAAAAAGCTGTTACAAAAATGCGCAAATTTGTGACTAGATTGTGCGAATTTTGCTGGTAGTTTTGCACATACATCTTATGATTGTGCCGATTCAGCAAATGGTGAAGACCGGAATTGGATTGGTCTTTGGCCTTAAGGGAAATTATCCTTAGGGGAGTAGCATTTTGATTAGTCTTAATGAATAAAAAATAAATGGATGTTTTACAGAATGTGTTGACTGACATAGATAGTAGGCCTAGCAATAATCCATGTCGCAGAAAATCCGGATCACTTTAGGATCTGATTAAAGCACAGGGAATCTTCTTTAACAGGCTTCTGAATTCCCTGGCCTTAAACCGAGGAGCTTCGCACTTTTTCAGTGAAATTTCCGAAACCCTTTTTCTGGGAGGGCGGCCAACCTCCCTAGTGCAGAGATTATGTTGGGTTAGAAATTTCATACGTTTACTTCGAAGAAGCAGAGAGTAAATAAACGAAAACCCTAGAGCAATCTAATCATCAAATGAGTGTCTTGGACGATTAATATATGCAAACAAAAAAGAAATTGATAGGTCAAATTAAAGTTGAATGGAATTTCTTTATTCAAAACAATTGTCATGCACAACCGACTTGTAACTCAATACCTATTTGGCAATGTTTGTATTCGAGTCCAAACAATCACAAACATGCTTAAATCCTTTAAACTGAATATCTTGAGTTGTTCCTATGATATTTAGGTCTTCATTTTTGAGAGTTGATAATGAGTAAATTGAGACAGAGTATTTAGGTAAACGTCTTTATTTCTGACAGTTGATCATGATCTTGATGACGTCGTCCGAGGCCACCTTTCCCGTCTCACAGGCCTGTAGCGTCTCGACCAGGTCAAAGCGGTGGGTGATCATTGGGGTCGGGTCCACCCGCCCCGACGACACCATCGACACCGCCGTAGGGTAGCTAGGGGGGAAAGGAAACAACGCAATTATTCGTGGACAATTTTGGTACCATCGTATCTTGGGATTAGTCATAAGTACTCTGCTGTTGCAGTATTCATGATTGTAGTACAATGATTGATAGGTAATTTGAATAGTACTTGAGTAATTATATTATGAATGTGTTATTATCAATTTTGATAGGTAATTTGAATAACCTACGTGAGTAGTATATAAATGTGATATTGTTTGAAAGGTAAATTGGATATTATGTGAGTAGTATATGAATGTGGTATAATTTGACAAGTAAATTGGATATTATGTGAGCAGTATATGAATGTGGTGTCATCTTTCTTAAAGTCACCACTCACGATAACTTCCATATTGCACTTACCAAATTAAACAAGCAGAAAAGGCTTTGTCTATAAAACTCGTATTTTCAGAATAGCCTCATCAGTGAAATTTAATGCCAACGAACTGAGACGGATATTACTGATACCTTGATATAACATAACTCTATGTTTTTGGTCTTGCTTTGAGCACCCACCGAATGTAGCGTGTAATTTCGGGTAATCTGTATTTCTTTTTGGATTTAAAGCATTACCAAATCAAAGCTAATCATGTATTGTAAACCTATTGGCCGACTCACTCGGAGGGGCCGTAGCTGAAGGACCCCTTGATGTCCACCTCTTTGACGGCGGAGGTCGTCAGGGGCAGCGTCACCTGCGCTGGGTCCAGGCCTACAGGCACCAGGGTACCGCCAGGACGAGTCACCTGCCGGGTACAAGCAACGTTAAAGGATAAAACTCCTTAGGTGGTCGTCTGTTAACCATATATATTATATATGCGTTTTAATATCTTTTCTAGACCCCCCCCCCCCTTAATCATGTAAAACGTATTCAAAATATACCAAAGCAATTGGATCCCCAGTCCCTTTTATGCCTACATAATGATATCATATGGACGAACCCTTCTAAGGTTTGTGATCACCAGTTTACGCAGAAAAATGTTTTTGTGACATTAATATATGAGGTCATACTGATAAGTTAAATGGAGGAAAATATAAGAAACCGTTCTCTACTTAAACTTCACAAGTTGCCACTTGGCGATATAAAGCTCAGAAAGATATAGCTATTTCATGGTCTAGTCCCCGGCAGTACTATTAGATAATATTGCAAAAACATATCATTTCACAGATATAAGACAGATCTTACGTGTATGGCTGTCTGCAGACTGGCCTGCGCGCCGCTCGTCTCCAGGGTAACGTTAGGCTGTACCCCCATCACCTTGACGACTTCCTCCGCCAGGTCGCGGGGGGTCTGACCCTTCTGCACCTGGATCACGTGGTCAGCGCCCATCTTGGTGGCCAGTTGGAGCCTGGACAGAGATATATCTACAACAGCAACATCAGATAGTTATCTAGGGGTTCGACTTTGGTCAATATAGATATATATTTGTTAGTCATGACTTGAGATCGAATTACTGGATCCATATTTGCTATATTGTAAGATTATTGACCACACGGGATACATACGTTTCACCTCACAAAATTAAGACATTTATTGAGCGCATATCATAAGACCGCTGACGGTCATACATTCTGATATAGGCTAATTATACTTGTATCTTGATATCGTTTTCTGCGTGTAAGACACTGCAAACAAAAAATGATTTTAAACATATACAATCCATGTCATGAGATTGAATCTAACAAATCTTACCTGTGACGCACACCTGAGAAGCCCCCATAGACTTAGCCGCCAGCAGACACGACAATCCAATGGGCCCTGTCAAATATAACGCCATTTGCACATCCAGATAAGGTATAAGCCTTTTACCCGGGAACAGATATTGGTTACTATCCTTTTGACAATAGCATATAGGCTATGTCAAATTCACCCTCCCAATTTCAGCATGTAATATATTTACATGTACTTATATTAAGTCTGAACAATTTGGATGAAAAGAAGTTGGATCAAACATATACTTATTTTTGGTTATACGAGAAGAACTTTTTAACTTATATGTAAAAGCAGTCTTACCTGCCCCGCCGACGAGGACGTGGTGGCCGAGGCCCGCCCCGCCCCTCCGGGCGGCCCTGACGGCCACGGCCAGCGGCTCCATCAGGGCGCCCTCCTCGTCACTCACGTGGGCCGGTAACCTGTGTACAAAGGAATGGTCGTATTAAGGCCCGGACACATATACCAACTCGACCGTCGGGAATCATTACGACCCGATCGTCGGGGACAAACCAGTCATAGGGAATATCATGGGGGGTGCCACATATATACTGACCAGCTGGTCTGAGTTCTTTAGGGTATTATCTGTACACCAGCAATATGCAGAATTGATAACTGTATGAATATATAGTCTTCGCGCAAGTATGTTTTCTCTGGTAATATATATAATGTGATTGAGGAAAACATCAATGTGTCAAACATTAAAAACTTGCAACAATTCTTTTAAAGAAATATTGGTCATAGAACAGAAAACAATATACTGTCTGAAAGCTAATTTCACGATCTACTAAAACATATGATTTGTTTTCAGGAAAATATAAAACTAGAGAAATACTTTATAGGTGCCCTCCCATCAGACCCGACAGTTGAGTTGTTCATCTTCAACATTTCATGATTCCCGACCCGACGGATCAGTCGGGAGTAAGGCCCGACCATCCAGTCGTAAGGCTATGACACATACACCAACTGACCCCAACCCGACTCAACTGTCGCGTCGGGTCGGTGTATGTGTCCAGGCCTTTAGACTAGTATAAGGAATACCTTTGCAGCAGCGTGTAAATTTATATGGACCCGAGGCGCCTTCCCGCTTTCTTTCTTTCTCTTTTAAATGAGAAAGGTGACCCCCGCGCCCCCCCCCCCCCCCCGAGCAAGAAACTTTTAGGAGGTTACATTGTACTAATGGCTTAGTACTTTTAATATATTGTCATGTTATATAATCCAACAAGGATCAGGCTTAGCAAGTCTACTTCTAGTCTACTCTTAGAAAGAAATATCTTGCGCTCCTAGCGCCACCTGTTAACCAGTATAAAAGGTGTTGCAAAGTGAGGAGCAGTTAGTTTTAGTGAGAATGTCAGCTGAGTGAGCTTAGCAAAGGAGCTACTCGGAGTAAGTACATCGGCTCCCGCGTAGCAGACTGGAGTTTACCTATACCAACTACCACGGACATAGGATTGTGATAGAGCTAAGCGCGAGAGTGGTCTAGAATGTGCTGGAACAACTTGTATTCTAAATGTGGTTGATTGCTGATAGGAGATGGGAGGTGGACTGATGGAGACTTATACACAGTGGCTTTGACTCGGGATGAGATGTTTACTGAATAAAAACCCTTTCATATTAAGAGCTCCCTCATCGTTCATTTCTTTTGAACTATTGGGAAGTGAATGAGCTAACTTTAAACGCAGTCTGATTGACTCAGACATTCTGGACAAACGACTCATGGATACTTAATTATATACGCCTCACGCAGTATTAAAATCAACATTAACAATAGTTCAACATCTAACATATTTGGTATATTTGAAACTAAGAGGTGATTGTTCGGACGTTAATCATTATTCAAACTATAGCTTCATGTTATGTAGATATGATCTTATTGATATGGTATGGTAAAGATGCAAATGTATATATGTAAAAATGGACTCCAATCTCATCATGACATGAGACATGAATCTGATAATTTGGCATTTAATGGCCCCATTGATTCTATGCCTAATGATTAATTCGAACTAGTAAAACATGTAACAAAAGAACTTTGATGTTATTTCAAAATACGTGCAATTATATCCAACTATCTCAAAAAGGGAGGTGGTCAATTTATGACATACTTGTGACAGAAGTCCTCGGGCCAGGCGTGGTACCTGGTGAGGCCACCCAGTGAGAAGGGTTTACACAGGTTGTAGTGACCGGTCCGGCAGTGGTCACACAGACGGCACGGCAGGCCCAGCTCCACCGCCACACGGTCACCTGTAGGGGGAGAAGGGTTTACACAGGTTGTAGTGACCGGTCCGACAGCGGTCACACAGACGGCACGGCAGGTCCAGCTCCACCGCCACACGGTCACCTGTAGGGGGAGAAGGGTTTACACAGGTTGTAGTGACCGGTCCGACAGTGGTCACACAGATGGCATGGCAGGCCCAGCTCCACCGCCACACGGTCACCTGTAGGGGGAGAAGGGTTTACACAGGTTGTAGTGACCGGTCTGACAGTGGTCACACAGACGGCATGGCGGGCCCAGCGCTACCGCCACACGGTCACCTGTAGGGGGAGAAGGGTTTACATAGGTTGTAGTGACCGGTCCGACAGTGGTCACACAGACGGCATGGCAGGCCCAGCTCCACCGCCACACAGTCACCTGTAGGGGGAGAAGGGTTTACACAGGTTTTAGTGACCGGTCCGGCAGTGGTCACACAGACGGCATGGCAGGCCCAGCTCCACCGCCACACGGTCACCTGTAGGGAGAGAAGGGTTTACACAGGTTTTAGTGACCGGTCCGACAGTGGTCACACAGATGGCATGGCAGGCCCAGCTCCACCGCCACACGGTCACCTGTAGGGAGAGAAGGGTTTACACAGGTTGTAGTGACCGGTCCGACAGTGGTCACACAGATGGCATGGCAGGCCCAGCTCCACCGCCACACGGTCACCTGTAGGGAGAGAAGGGTTTACACAGGTTGTAGTGACCGGTCCGACAGTGGTCACACAGATGGCATGGCAGGCCCAGCTCCACCGCCACACGGTCACCTGTAGGGAGAGAAGGGTTTACACAGGTTGTAGTGACCGGTCCGACAGTGGTCACACAGATGGCATGGCAGGCCCAGCTCCACCGCCACACGGTCACCTGTAGGGAGAGAAGGGTTTACACAGGTTGTAGTGACCGGTCCGACAGTGGTCACACAGATGGCATGGCAGGCCCAGCTCCACCGCCACACGGTCACCTGTAGGGGGAGAAGGGTTTACATAGGTTGTAGTGACCGGTCCGACAGTGGTCACACAGACGGCACGGCAGGCCCAGCTCCACCACCACATGGTCACCTGGACAACGTTTCCAAACTTGACTAATAGCCATTTCCCACAAGGTTTTCATGTCATTTGTTTGTGATGGAACAATTTCTTTCTATTGTAAATAGCCAAGTTTCATATATGGATGATGTGGAGTTGGCTCGTTTGATTTCCATTCATGTGCGTATACCATTGATGGCTTAAATTTGTATTCATTATTCAACCACTCAAGACGAAAAATAAAAGAACTGTAAATAATAATCCTAAATAGTTCTCACCAACTTTAAGCTGCTTGACGTTGGGCCCTAACTTGACGACTTTCCCGGAACACTCGTGTCCGATGACGATGGGCTCTGAGGGCTGGAAGTCGTCACATCCACCCTGCTGCCACAGGTGGATGTCTGTCCGGCAGATCCCACACTTTGTGATGGACAGTAACACCTCTACAACATAACCATTTATAGCATGAATAATAATGCGTATTAGGTCACACACGTAAGGTATAGAAAACATTACAACCAAATGAATAACAATACGTTATGACCGTCCTGCAGATCCTGTATTTGTGGTGGACAGCAACACCTCTACAACACAATAATTTATAGGGCCTACCATGAAAAACAGTATTGCACTGAAGTCCAGTGCAAAAGAATTATTATAGACTTTAGGAATTAGTAGTAAGTATTGTAAATCTGTTAGTACTGGCAAGGGTTCATAGTGAACATGTAACGCTGATACGTGTGCTTGACGCCAGGCGGCGCCATTGTTTCGTGGCTTAGGTAGAATGTATGGGCGAATAATAATGCCCTCAGGCGTAAAAGGCTGTAACTGGGTCGGTGCACCCTCCTGCAGGTACGCACAGGTACGGGAAGGGACACTCGTGCAATGGAAAACCTGTATGGGAACGTTATGAGTTAAGAATACCTAGCTGAAGAACACTGTGGATAACGGGCCTTGCCGTTTACGATAGTTTGTGCATAGTTAGAAATAGAATTAGTCGATGTAGGTAAGAATGAGAAGTATGAAAGATAGAGGGAACACCTGTGATAGGTGTTAGAGTATATGGGTATAGCGCCAAGCCTTTGGCTGTCGCTATATAAGCGGTATGAGACTTGAGATGGACGAGCAGACCAAGATAGAGTTCGATCAGAACACATGGGAGCAATAGTCTAACATACGGATCTAAACGGGTAGTGCTGAGATGGTAGTAACCACTACGATTAGGTGATAGTAAGGATTGGGACGGCTTAGGCTTAGCCTTACGGACGGTGTACTGGACATAATGTATGGATGGAAGAACTATATACTTGTATCTTCAGAATGTCTACATGGATATAATAAAGTTACCTCTTGCCAAGCGCGTGTTCTTTGTATAGGTTTGAGCCCCTTTACTTAGAATCTCTATCACTAAGGAACGAACTATTATCCAGGATGAAGATCTACCTGGATTAAGCTAGCTAATGCGATGATTATTAACAAAGAACTCCCCTTAACTTCAACATAACGAACATTTATTGATATCTTCGAATAAGTAAAATATAAATGATAAGCGATAAAACACCACACAGTCGAATGACGATGAGATGCCCTGATCTGGGATACTATCGAATACGAACTTTAACAACGAAACATCCTTGGAATTAAACAAAGATAAATAACAACAGTCTAGCTCAGTATGATATAGGCCTATCCAACATGCAGAACCCCGACTTTTTGAGATGGACAATAACACCTCTACAACATAACCATTTATATATAATGAATAACAATTTTTTTTTTTTGCACTGGAACAAACAGAAAAGGAGTGGGCCTATTGTTCCTCCTTGAGAAAAAGACGCAATCAATGTAATGTCCATCTTTACTCACCTCCTTCCTTGGGTTCAGGAATGGGTACATTTTCCTGAAATGAATACATGAAAGCCGCATGATATATAGAGATGGGTACTGTTCCTCCGTATATTTATAGAAGGGGGACTTAAGCACTATTATGGCCAATGCAATTAAGGCGTTTGAATGAGTATGTGATTTTATTAAGATAAAACGTCCTATTTTAATCGTTTTATGAAAGGAGGCATACCATACGCAGATCGCATTTCCCATGAAGTACTGCAGTCAGGTTGTCTCCAGATATGTCAGCCATCGTTTATCTGAAAGTTAATCACCCCTTCATTTGAAGGTGGAAGGCAACAATCGGTTTGCACCAGCAGTACATACAGAAACAGATTCGAGAGGAATTCATCTTGCAATTGATCTTATTGCTTCTTTTCTCATGAAATTTTTTATTACAGACTACAAATTCCAAATATAGTGACAATCTATTTCACAGATTTAAATCATAATGATACCAAGCATGATACTCCAACTGATACACATTCTGTTGTCAGTTTTATATTTCTCCCTATTCAGTGCATGTTTAATTCAAAATTACTTGTTATGTGTAATTCAAAACCTATTAGACACATCTAGACTATATAAAGCTGATGAAAACCATTATGCATTAAGTAAATATATTAAAGTCATAAAGATATACGTTGAAATATGAAAGGTTGTTTAAAATATGACAATGTGCGTGTCAGTCAATATATTGGTATTTGAATAACATAGTGCTGTTTGGGTACGAATATAAACCACACAAAAACAACTTATCAAAATGACACTATTGTCTTTGTTCAACAAAGCTTTGTTAGTAAATATTGTTGTCATCCCCTAGACACATGCATGACGCTTCCGCTGGGACTGCAGAGAAACACTGGTTATAGTCTACCTTCCTTTCCATTAGAAATATCTTCACTATAGTGAAGATAATCATTTCCAATGGAAAGAAGGCTATAACAACTATATTATAGTAATGTTTGTATGATATAATATGCAATTATGCGTGACAATTTAAGAACTGACAATGTTGACAAAATAAAACTGGTGTCTGAACCAATGTTTGTAAAGATAAGACTTTAGGCTACAAACGTTTTGCAGATACTCTTCTAGTATTACATTGGAAGGGTAGGCCTATATATTGTACTAATGGCTTAGTACTTTTAATACATTGTCATAATATATAATCCAACAAGGATCAGGCTTAGCAAGTCTACTTCTAGTCTACTTCTAGGAGAAATATCTTACGCTCCTAGCGCCACCTGTTAACCAGTATAAAAGGCGCTGCAAGGTAGGGAGCGAGCAGTTAGTGAGTTAGTTGGTTAGAAGAAACATGTTTAACCAAGGAGTTATACCTGGAGTAAGTACATCGACTCCGTGTAACAGACTGGAGTTTACCAATATTCACTACCTCGGACATAGGATTGTGTTAGAGCTGAATACTAGAATGGTCTAGAAGGCGTTGGAGCAACTCGTGTTCTAAATGTGGTTGATTGCTGATAGGAGATGGGAGGTGGACTGATGAAGACTTATACATGGTGGCTTTGACTCGGGATGAGGTGTTTACTGAATAAAAACCCTTTCATATTAAGAAGCTCCCTCATCGTTCATTTCTTTTGAACTATTGGGAAGTGAATGGACAAACTTTAAACGCGGTCTGAATTACTCAGGCATTCTGGAAAGCAACTCATGAAGACTTGGATATACACGAATCTTACGCAGTCTTAAATCAAAAATTAACAATAGTTCATTTGGTGGAGATACCCGAAACATGACTTGTGCCGTTTTGCTCATCCTTGATGTCAGCCACCGGTGACTTTGAGGCTTCCTCTAACCCCAAGCCTCAATCTTTGCGGCCCGCAGGACACGATGTGTCAACATCATATACAGGGAATGTGGAAAACCGCCACCTGGTAGGTAATCCCTTAGACGGGGAGGCACAGAGACAGGAGGTCGCAGCCAGACCCAAGCAGCTCTGCCCCGAAGGTGCACAAAATTACCAAACCCGTGGCAAAGGTAAACCATTTCCCTGGCACCTAGGGTCCAAAGATAGGCCGGTTCTTGACGAAGGACTTGAAACCCTAACACACTCGGGACGAGTTGAAGGGAAGAACCGTCTCACGGAATATAAGCAATATTGGAACCCAGGGTACGTACCGCCTACGGACCACGAAACTGGTACTAGCTCTCGCTCCACCTGTGAATCTGATGTGAACAATCCGTGGTGTAACCAAAGTGTTCCTTATCGTTTACTGCCCGCAGCGGGAGGTGAAGGCGAACAGGAAGTTTCCGATGGAGATAACCTATTTTCTTCAGGAAACCTAAAACAACGACAAAACACCGCGGATAACTCCAGCCCATCAGGGGGAAAACGCCCCGAAAATCCGGTAATCCTACCTGATGGGAGCTCTCTCACCTATCCATTACCCCAACGACTTGAGTTTATCAGTCACCCACTGGTAACACCAACTCACCCCAACCCGGGGGCGTCCATTCCTTATTCCACTGTAGCTAAAGGAAAAACAGTAGGAAGGGATAGGGGAGTGGGAAGGAAAGCAGAGGGAAACAGCGAGAAAGTAGGCAATTTACAACCCTATCGATTAACTTACGGTGTAGAAACGAACTTAGACCAAGCTGGTAAAAGAGCGGAAGCTCAGGCCTTTGATCCAGCCGAAATATTAAAGCAGTGGGCAGACTCAAGCCCCGAAAAGCACATAGATTTAGAGAGGCTAAGCGATCAGGATAGTGAGGAAAATGTAACGCTTAAAGCACCAGATTTTAACACTCTAACTCATGAATTGTATGGAGAATATGAGGACGAGTACGAGGAAGAAAATAGCGAGACAGAACAAGCAGCCGCAGATGTCAGAGGGGGTAGTCCTGATAGAAAATTAGCTAGAGAAGATAAATCAACCTCGTCTTCATACGAAATTATTACCGAGGATGTTCTAGACACAGGTAAGAGAGCTAAACTAGAGAGGGAGGACGAAATTAGTGTAGAGGAAATACCTGTGAAAGAACAGTGGGACGATCACGATATACAAAACCTCCACGAAAATAATATGGCGGAAGGAGGCGTTCCTTTGATGGATCTAGTAGAAGAAAGAGAGGATAGAGATCAACGCCAGCAGCCCGATGAAGGGGGAGCTGGGGGTGTAGATCTGGGGGCATGGCATCCTAACCGTGGGATGGACCCTGGGGGACCTCAACAAAACAATGGGAATGGCCAGATCCTAATCCAGCAGCCGGACCGAGGCGTGCAGGCAGGACTTATTCCTCCTCTTAATCAACAG
Organism: Lepidonotus clava; assembly: GCA_936440205.1. NCBI lineage: Eukaryota > Metazoa > Annelida > Polychaeta > Phyllodocida > Polynoidae > Lepidonotus > Lepidonotus clava. The sequence continues at coordinate 39,830,427 of OW387141.1, forward strand.
GCCCAAGGAGGCCAAGGTAATCAGGCCAACCCTCCCCTTAATCAACAAGTTCAAGGGGGCCAGAACGATCAGGCCAACCCTCAAGGACTTATTCCTCCTCTTAATCAGCAGGTCCAGGGAGGCCAAGATAATCAGGCCAACCCACAAGGGCCTAACCCTCCTCAAAACCTTCTCAACAACCCTCCCCAAAACCTTATTAATAATCCCCCTCTGAATCAGCCCAATCTGGGGATAAACCCTGGGGGACTCCAGCAACCCGGTGCAGGGGGAAATGGTGGTGTGAATCCGGGAATACAGCAGCCTAATCCTGGGGTAAACCTTGGGGGACTGCAACAAAATGATGGGGGAGGCCAACCAGGCCAACAGCCCGGCCGGGCCGAGCCAGCGGGAGGTGGGGTCGATCAAAACCTGCTCCCTCACCTGTTGCAGGCGATGGCACTCGCAGCCAATCTTGGCGCGGGCCGAGGAGGGGCGGGTAACCAGCAGGGTCAGCAAGCCCCAGCAGGCCAGAATAATCAAGTAAATCCACCAGGACCCAATAACCCTCCCCCGAACCAGAACAACAATCCTTTCCTTAACCAACTCAACAACCCCCCAAACCCACCGAATCCTCCACCGCCCGGACCACCAGGTCCGCCGGGCCCACCAGGTCAGAACAACCCTCCAAATCCACAGAATCAACCAAATATTTGGGAAATTCTACCACAGTTGGGTCTGGCACTGGGGCAAACACCAGCGCCAGTGCGTGAAACGACTCACAGTGGTCACCAAAGGGGACCAAACATTAGGTTACCGTGGTTTAGTGGAAAAGAAGACGAGCAAATAGAAAAGTATTTCAGGGAATTAAAACAGCTGAAAGCTATCTATGACTGGTCGGACGCCCACCTCCTGAATATGGCGCTGTTAGGCCTAAAGGGAAGGGCCGACGACTGGGCAGGAGCGTTAGCTGAAAGTGAGAAAGACTCATTTGAGAAGCTAGAAGCCCAAATGACCAAGATCTTCGGTGATCGAAGAGCTAAGTGGCAGAAACACGCAGAGTTCTGTGGCCTTAAACAAGGAAAAGACCAGAGCGTGATCGAATTTGCAGGTGTTCTGAAACAAAAGCAAGTGAAAGCAGAGGCGAGTGAAAGCATGATGTTAGCTGTGTTTTTAGAAGGATTAAAACAGGGCGTAGCCAGGCAAGTAGCTATACTGGACCCTAAGTCTTTCACCGAAGCGGTGGATTGTGCAACGAGGTTAGAATCGTTGGACAAAGGCAAAGGGGGAACTAAAATATCTAATGCAGTGAGCGAACTGGCTGGAAGCCAAGAATCAGAGGAGACCGCGGCCCTAAACTCCATCTCCGAACGGTTTGGAGTGGTGCTGGCCCGACTGGAGGCCGCTCCATGGTTTCAGAAACCAAAGCCAGGGCAAAGCGGGACTCCTCAGAGTGGTGGTAACTTTAAACAGCAAGGTTATGAGAGAAAAGATAGGTACGAAAACCAGAAAGGGGAAAGAAATTCAGATCAGAAGCCTAAATCCAACGTCGCCCCGAACAGAGAGGCAGATAAGGGAAAGAATCTGCCAACTCAACAGAAAGTAGAGAGACCCAGGTTGCCTTTTGATGAAAGTAAGTTTTGTATCATTCACCAACAGCATGGTCACTCTACAGAAGCGTGCTTGTGGTTAAAGAATAGGTTGAGGGAAAAACCCCCGCGGATCTACAAAGATAGCAAAGCCAGTGGTACCGAACAAAAGAATCAGGGAAACTAGAGGAAGGGTCCGTTCATTCCACGATAGAATTAGGCGCAGTGGACGGACCGGCTAGGAGAGAGATAGGAGACGAAGCATTTTTCTTAACGTTAAGATTTGATGATCAGAAGGAGGTTAGATCTTTAGTAGACACAGGAGCGAGCGATTGCTTCATGTCCACCCATTGTAAACGACAGATCCCTAAACAATGCATTTTAGATGAATGGAAGGTATCGAAGGGAAACATCAGTTTGGCAGACAACTCGTCTCAAGTAATACTAGAACAAATTAGATGTAAGTTTTCAATCCAGGGATCGGTGGTCTGCTATGATTTCAACATAGTGGACGATCTATGCCACCTAATAGTAATCGGAAGAAACTTATTAACAGTGCTTCGATCAGATTTATCTCTACCAGGCGCAAAGATAGAAGTGTTTTGTGGAAACCCTATAGTTAGCAAAGAAACAGTGAAAATCCCGCCGGGAAATGAATGCATCATACCGGTAACCACTCGAGAGCCGCTGGGATTAGACTCACCGGTAGCTTACTGCGCACCGGCGGTAACCGCACCAGTCCTAGTGGAGGGGTGCGTGAACACGGTGGGAAGCCAGTGGTGGATCAAAGTCATGAATCCGCTAGATGAAATGCAAGAAATCACTCCCCAGGAAGTATTAGCTTTTGCGGAAGAATGCGCAGTGCCTGAGGTAAACCAAAATCAGATAGAGGAGTTCCTAGACTTGTGTTATCTAACTAAAACGGAGACCCCAATGTCCATCTGTAGGATTTCTGTAGAAGTAATGAAAGACGCAGTGCAAATGGAAAGCCAAACCTCTGAGGAGAAATCCCGAGGTAAAATGGATGAAAATGTAAGTAAAATAGATCTGACCGAGTCGTGCTTAAACGGAGAACAACAGGTAAGGTTTAGGAAAATGCTTAATAACAATAGAGATGCACTAGCGTTTTCAATGGAAGAGTTAGGTCACTGTGAAATAGCGCCGATGAGAATAATTGTGGATGAGTCGCAGGGAGTAATAAGCTCTAGACCATACCGATACTCTCCACAGAAAATGGATATCATCGATGAACAGGTTAGGCAACTCATAGATATAGGTGTCATAGAACCCAGCGAATCGGCTTGGCGAAGCCCGCTGGTGGTAGTGCAGAAGAAAGACGGCAAACCTAGGCTCTGTACAGACTTTCGCATGCTTAATCAAGTCACTTTTAAAGATAAATTCCCCATGCCCACGGCTCGCTCGCTTTTCCTATATATGGCTTACAAGAAACCCACTATGTGGACAGCTTTAGATCTGTTGAGCGGCTATCATCAGTGTGTAATCGAAAAAGACAGTAGAAAATATACCGCTTTTGAAACCCCGATGGGTGTGTATCAGTATAAGCGTGTACCATTTGGCTTAGTTGGCGCACCTTGGCAGTTTACCAAGGTAATGGCCATAGCGCTAAAGGGATTGATTCCTAGAACATGCTTAGCATATTTAGACGACGTAATTGTCTACGACACTACATTTGAAGAACACCTGGCGAGCGTTGAGGTGGTTCTCCAAGCTTTGGCGAGAGCTAATCTCAAACTGAAACCGTCAAAGTGTGAGTGGTGCCGCAGTGAAATCAATTTCCTCGGCCACGTAGTAAACGCAGAAGGTGTGGCTACACAAAGGGTAACCACAGAAAAGATTACAGCCTTTAACCGTCCACATAATGTGAAAACCATTAAATCATTTCTGGGACTGTGTAATTACTACCGATCGTTTGTCCCTAATTTCGCTGATCTAGCAAAGCCTTTAAACCGGCTGCTAAAGAAAGAAGTCTATTTTGAGTGGACAGAGGCCTGCGAGGAAGCGTTTCAACAGTTAAAGAAATTGCTGACTTCGCCACCCTTACTAATTCATCCGGATATAGGAGGGCATTTCTATCTACTAACAGATGCATCAGACGCCGCGTGCGGTGCAGCGGTTTGTCACAAACTAGATGAAATCTACCGTCCGGTTGCTTTCTGGGGATGTACTCTCCGGGACGCCGAATTAAATTATTCGGTAACAGAAAAGGAGGCTCTGGCAGTAATTAAAGGCATTAAGAACTATGAGGACATGTTGCAGGGAGCTAAAATCACAATAGTGACTGATCACAAACCGTTGATTCCCCTGCTACAGAGTGCCTACAAAGCCCCGTCAGCCCGGCTGAGGCGGTGGGCTTTAGCGTTATCAGATTTTGATTTTGAAATCATATATGAGCCAGGAGCGACTCATTTTCTACCGGACTATTTGTCTAGAGTCTATCATGAGCATGTCCCAGGTGAGGAATATGAACCCGCTGTGGGATGTGAGTTATTTGAGGCCGAAGTTCAGGAGGAAGAGCTTTCTGTGGCTACGGTATTAAACGCGCAACTCCAAGATGCAGAGTGCGCGCAATTGATAGACTACCTGCAGGACGGAGACCTACCGACAGATCCCATTGAAGCTAGGCGAATAATGGACCAAGCCGATTTTGTGGGAATGGTGGCACCGGGAGTACTATGTAGGTTCAACATCAAAAGGTATAACAAACACCAAGACCAACTGGTCAGACTAAAACCTCGTATGATAGTTCCAGGAAAGTTAATTCCCAAAGTCCTGAGACTATTACATAATGACATCTTGGCTGGGGGACATGTAGGGATCAGTAACCTCACTACCAAAATCTCTGATAAATTCTACTGGCGGAACATGAACGCCGACATAGTAGACTATGTAAAAGCTTGTGAGACCTGTTCTCTAAGGAGACGGGCCCCACATTTCAAGGCCTTAGCTAAGTCTTGGGAGAGACCAACCCGACCCTTTGAGGTAGTACAGTGTGATTTCATCGGGCCACTAAAGAAGGCTAGGGATGGGTCAAAATATATCATGACCTTCATAGACCTACTAACAGGTTGGCCGGAGGCTTTCACCACGAAAGACTCTACTGCGCAAATCGCGGCCAACTGTTTCCTAACCGGGATAGTGTGTCGGTATGGACGGGTAAACCGTCTGCACACAGACCGGGGGGCGGCCTTCCTCTCAGGGCTATTCAGGGAAATCACCACCCGACTAGCGTGCAAACAAACGTTCACTACCGGGCGAATGCCGACTGGCAACGCTCGAGTAGAAAGACTACATAAAACCATTGAAAACCTGATTGCTTATTATATCCCTGACGACCACTGTAACTGGATCGATCTACTTCCCATTGCATTATGGACAGTTAGATCCACAATCAGTGTACGGTCGGGATACAGCCCGCACACCCTGCTGTTTGGCAGAGATCCAATCAGTATGGGAATGCCTGAGCAAGGAACAATTCCTGAAACGCTGAACGACTGCGAGTTTTTCATGCAAACCAAGGATAACATTGCTATGTTTAGGAATATGGCTGAAAGGGTAGTTCAAAACTACGAAAAAGATCTGAGGCTGCGAATTGACGAGCGGGCGCGGCCCACTCAGATGTACGAAGGTGATATGGTATACATGTACGACCCTTTAGCTAGTGAAAATAAAGCGTCTAAGTTCTCAAACAGGTATACTGGGCCATTCAGGGTAATTGAAACAAAAGGAGACCACCTTGTTAGACTAGTGTCTTTAAAAACTGGAAAACAGGTCCCACATCTAGTAAACATTTCAAAACTCAAACCTGCACATGGGCCCTGGTCTCCCGCCGTCCCTCATAATATTCCCAAACTGGTGAGAGAAGCGAAAACCACTAACTCAAAAGGGGCAGATCCTGACCGAAACCCTGAATTGCATCACACTCCGACAGGTGAAATCGCTGAGGAAGATGGCGAAATAAGGGGTGCTGAGACTGAAAACTCAACGGGAACGACCGGTCCCCGTGAGCATGATGCAGTTCCTATGACCAGGAAGGTACCTACACAAAAACCTGGTCCAAGTCCCACTGATTTAGCAGAAACGGATGGGCAAATCACTGATGGTCAGGGCACCAGTGCGGACACCGCGCTGTCAACAAACTTATCCTTTGTTCCTAATAAAGCCGCCTGTGAACGGGGAACAGCTGGCGCTAATGGACAGAGGAAACGCAAACGAGCTAAACGAAGGGGCAAAAACCAGCCGTTGGAGGGGAGATCCCCTCCAGACAACAACAAGCCCATAAAACTACCCTGCGGTGATGTGCCGATTTCGGATACATCGGAACAGAGCCCAGGAAAAACAGTAAAGGACTGTGTCCCGACGAAAGGTGGCTATAACCTACGTCGGAACCGCCGCCCTAACTACGTCGCTCTGTCCAACGGCGGGGAGAGCGACGACATGGATGATTAATGCAGGAAATTTAGCCGCCCTGTGAAAATAAAGGTTCGGCGGAGCGGCACCGTTAGCGTCAGCGCTAATGGAACAGGTGGTCTACCTCACGACCACCTCGCCGCGCCCAGGGGCGTGGCAGAAAGGGAGGGTGCGCACACCAGGGGAGATGCCAGTGGTTTGGCGTCATCTCTTGGGACCGGATGCAAGCGTTCCCCCCCCACCTGAAACAAGATACAGCTCCAAATATGGAGACGGCATGGACAAGCGGATCGGTTATAATTTCGTGGGATCCGCGCCGATCCACCAGTCGGTCCGCAACTCTGCTCCTAGACGGTCACCTCTGCTGCAGGTGATTGTGCGCGCAACCCAGCCCGGGAGGAAGCGGAGATAGAAATTGATTCTATCTCTGAACAGAAGTTGGAGATAGAAATTGTTCAACTTCCGACTTCTCCTGGAAGGAGCAGAAAGAGAACTTAGCTGGGACACTGATCCACCGACTCATGGGGAACTGTCTAGCCCTCCGGCCACATAGCAATCCAAAGGGAACCACTACTTTCCCTGCGGACACGGAGGGAAGGATCATCGTCCCCCTGAGAAGGAAACGGATTAGCCGGCCCCACCAGAGGGCGCTGCCTACCAAGGGAAGGTTCGTTGGGCCATTCTTTTAGGATTTTACCAAATGAAAGAAAAGGCAGCCGAGAAGGAGAGTGTTAGGAAACAACCGGCTCAGACCCTTAGGCGGTGGAGTTGGCCGGGCCGGGGCGGTGTCCGTCCGGACTCGACCGACGCCGGGATTGCCCGGAAGAAGCCAAGGACACCAGCCCGGCGGCCCATCAGAACGACCACAGGCGGAGCCAAGAGGTCCGCCAAATCGGCTCCAGCCAAAAAGAAGACAGCAGATAAAGACTTTTACAATTTATCTGAGGTGAGTGACTCGGAGCCCGAGCCAAGGCTAACGGCGTTGGCCAAGCCGGTTCAGAAGGAGGAAGCGGCCAACCAACCGGTGCAGATTCAGGCCGGCTGGTTCTGGGACCTTACGCAACCACTGTTCCAACTATTTGAGACTGTTGACGAAATTAGAAGGACAGTAGGACTGGATGTGCCAAAATCAAACAAACAGTTAGCTGAGATTAAAACTCAGGTAGCTCCTTTCATTCAAAGGACCACAAAAAACCCTAGATGCGTCAAGGAAAGTACCAGCCTACCAACAACACGAGGCGGCCGACCTCTGCCCACTCTGGAAAGGCGATCGGGAGGGGAACATCTAACCGTCGCCGCTCCAGGACTAAAAGTGGAGGTAGCACCCGTTCAACACGCGCCAACCCCACCGGTGGGGAACGGGCCGGTGGGAGCTCCCCTCCTCCACCACTTATAACCTGCGGACCCCGCTTGTTTAGACTTGAGCAGCTTGACAACGAGCTGCAACGCCAATCCCTCACCACTGCTATGGAACCAGCAGCAGTGGACGCCAACCAGCCAGCCGGGGGGCCCACTGTGGCCGAGCCCACTCCCAACGACAAACCCACCGCAAGTACCAAACCCATACCCCTCGAGCCAACCGTCGTACGACCCAACGGGGGCCGTTTCGGACTGGAACCTACTAGGCCAAGACCCCTCAGAGCAATGCGCCCCTCGTCCTGCGAACGTATGAGAGGCTTAAGAATCACGGTCACCAAGGACGAGAGCGGGATCATCAGGCGAGTGGTAAATGACAACGGGCAAAATCTCTACGAGCATGTCCCGAACTAAACAGACCAGTGGACCCGGAAGGAGAGCATTTTTCGGCGCATGGATGATAGTAGTGCGCAGAAAAATAAGGTAACTTTGCTATGAACATATCTTAGATAAACTGCAAAATTAACTTTCTCAAACTATCGCTAAGGCCAAAACAAAGACAATGAAGTGGCTAGTGCTGTTCGTATTAGCTATAATAGGGGGCATTAGGGGAGTGCATAACGACTCCAGCCCACCTGAAGGGCTAGCCCCTAACGCTGAAGTGATAGCTTTAGAACAATATGGAGTAGTGTTAAAACCAGGGAAGTTAATGTCCACCGCGGATATAACACACGTCCGACAGGGCTTCCTAATCACTATTCCAAGGAGGCGCTCCTTCAACAAAGCTACCTTTGGCCAGGTATGTCACCGATATCTACAGGGGGGAGACGCCCTCGATCGGGCCTGCTACCACATCAGGTCGCTGGTCAATTGGATGGATCAGACGTCGCAGGCGCTTAGGGGTCGGTACCGAGAAATTCTTAATGAAACCTTAAGTTCCCTAATAAAGAACACTCAACAAGACCTTCAAAATCAAGAGTCGGAGTTAAAATCTAGTGGAAGGGTCAAAAGAATGAAGAAGTTACCCACTATGCTGGACGATCCAGGATGGCCGACCTTTCCTCTTCCAACCTCTTGGAATCAAGGGCTGGCAGCTGATGTCAAATATAACAGAGAATTGATTAGAGTATTGCAAGAATCTTCGAACCAAATGATCGAAGACTTGGCTCTGATGAACGAAAAACATGACGAGGCTGTCGAAAAAATTAACCATGTCGTGATAGGCCTACTGGACAATCTAAGATCACTAAATAAGGCACACAACACGACTCGCCGGAGGATGAGACTCGTGCAACATAAGGTAGATTGGATGGAACTGTACCTGAATATGATACCGGTCGCTCTGGAAGATAAGTTAGGAGAGATGGTGTATCTTCAATTAATGGTAGAACAAACTCGCGTGTTCAGGAAAGGTGTACAGCACCTGACGCGGGGCCAGCTGACTATGGACTTGGTACCCCGCCAATATATGGTCGGAGCGGTCCAGGAAGTGAACAGATACCTGAAGGGGATCCACCCCAGGTTCCATGTCGCGTTCACAGATCCTTCCTTCTATTACGAGAACAGTCAACCTTCGTTCAAATTCAATGAAACCACTCAGGAACTAATAGTGTATGTAAGGGTGCCTGTGGTGGCTGATGAACATTTGTTCCGTGTCTACGAAGTACTAACTTTTCCTGTGCCAGTGACGGTTAGGGGGCGACTTAAGAAGGACGCTCTCCAAATTGTTAATCTACCCAAAAGTGTCGCCATGTCCATGTCCCGCCAGTATTACGTACCATTGGCTAGTGGCAGTTGGTCAGGTTGTTATGGACAGACCATCACGCTCTGTAAGGACCTACCTTATATGAAAAAGATTACAGACAACACCTGCACTGCTGCGCTACTGAGGCGCGACGACCTAGCGATCCAAGAAAAATGTGAGCTGGACTATCTACTGGAAGCAGACTTCGGAGAGATGGCAGTGTATCTAGACGACGGAGATATGCTAGTGGTCAGCGCCGACACCCGAGGCCAAATGATTTGCAGAAACCAGCCTGCGGTCGGAGTGAACATAGAAAATTATGCAAGGGTTCAGGTGGAATGCGACTGTGCATTCCAAACACAAGGAGCATGGATACCGTATAGCTTGCGAAATTGTGACAGGCACACCAGGATCACCACGGTTGTGTACCCACATAATGACCTGTTGGAAGCAGCAAGTCGTGTGAAGGGGTGGGACATGAATTCACGACGTCCAAAAACGAACCCACTATGTTAGAGTCAGACCCTATCCCTGAAACGATTAGGAAAGACCTGCTGGAAATCGAGGAAAGCCTGAAGGCCAAAATACCTGTAACCTCCCTGGCCAAACGAATACAAAAACACCGTAAAGACTTGGCCAAGGGTATCAAGAAAGCGACTGACCGTTATGAGGTAGAGAAACACGCCCCGTGGTTCTCTATAGGCAACTTCGGAGGCGGTTTTGGTCTCCTCACCATCTTTTGCATAGTGGTAGCTGTGACAATTATTGGATGTGTTCTCTGGAAGTGCTGGCGGAACCACCAAGGCAAGGCTGCCCTGGCCGGACTAACCATGACTTTACCTCGGGCCATGGCCTTGGAAGCGGCGGACCCGGAGGAGCTGCTGCGCAGTGAAAAGGAACTAACTGGATGCCCGGACACGACCGCCAACCCCACTGCGGTGGCAGTACTTGCTATATTACTGGCAGTACTAGTCATCGCCATAGTGGTCCTCGTGTGGCGAAAGTGGAGAAATATTAGAAGAAAGACTGTGGATGGATTGTACGTACAGTTTGCCAATCCACATATGATAGAAACAATCTTCCTAGGCGAACTGGCTATGCCTTCAGACCACACTTATACGGAAGGCTATGTGCTCATTAGGGATCTACTGGTGACCCAGCTGTGTCTGAAGTATACTCTGACGGTAACCTGGGGGGCGCAGCTGATGGGAGCAGCGACTAGACCTGGACAGCACCCATCTAAGGTGCCACTACCCGACACCCTGAGGGTATCTAAAAAACTAGCCCGTCTGATGATGAGTAACTTAAAATACAATACCAGGGCCAGACTACTGAGATATTCCTCGGGGCTAGCCACTCCTGTACCCATGGGAGTACCTCGCCTCATCGACGCAGGGTGGTCCGATGTCGGAGCGGACTGGCCTCAACCGGTGTTGGGACAAGGAACAATGCCTAACGCTCCTCCTAGATCGACCACGCCCACCTCAACAGCGACCGGAACAGGATCTGCACGAAAGACAATAAGGCCAGGGACATCCGAAATAAATCCAGGAACGGTTTATGAAGTTATCATATGACAATGTAACGAGTGTTAAAACCTGACCTAGTACTGTACAGGTAAAATTGGTGAATTAATAACACAGAGGTACGAATACTAGAACTAAAATGTTACAGGAAGTTCGCTGGGCAATACCTGTTTGGGTAGGTAGGGTTCTGTTGACTAGCCTGATCAATAAGGATTCACCAGTCAGGGAAACTTGGGTCGGGTAGGCTGGTCCAACCGTCTCTCTATGGACCCATGGGTTATCTAAATTTCTCTCAAGTCGAGTGCCCCATGCCCGGTAGCCTAGCTCAACACTCTCATTGTTAACGATTTGGCAACGCTTTTAAAGTAGGGAACCATTTGGAACCGATCCTAGTGTCGCAAAATTTTAGCATTTTAAAAGAAAAAACTCAAAATTCTGTATAAAACCTAAGAGCGCTCAACGGGACCAATGCTCCCAACGAGCGAAGTGAACTTCCCCAAGCAAGTACCATCTACACCTGACCCCTGTGCTGTTGTTACCGCTAGGATCGGGCTGCAGTACAGGAGCCACTTGGGGAACGCCACTGTCTATTCTTTAGCATACTTACATATATACTCTTCTCAAAGATGAGGGGGTTGCACAAGCGGCAGGAGCCTGCCCACAGGCCTGGTGTCAGTGGTGCCTGACAGGAGGCAGGACGTTGGGGTTACGCGTCACTGACGCTGCAAAGGGCACTGGGGTGGACGCCCGACCATGGCAGTCACTATGCCCCGGGTGGATTGGCTCCTGACAAGCGGTCCCTTCATCACAAAAAAAATCGACGAGTAGAAAGAAATTTACCTAAAAAACTAATATATAAAGCAAACCAATATTTGTGTAACTAAGAGCTCTTCCTCAGGGAATTTTGGGCAAAATATAATAAGAACGCAGTATAATTAGTAACATTCTCAGGGGGGACGCTCTGTGACAGCACACGAGAGTACCTTATACGTGGCTCGTTTGCTCCTGGCATAGACACGCTGCAGCGGCAAGGATATGAGCAAATCCTGACAAGGCGTGCTATATTTGGGAGCTATAACGGAGGTCACAAGGAAATGTAGTTAAGGGACAACAGCGAATTGGTGACATTCACAGGGTGCTCGGCTCTCTCTCACTATATCGCGACTCCCTCAGACGGGATAAGCCATCCCTGGGGGGGGAGAAGCTGTAGCGAAAACTCACAAGGCGGTGGAGCGAGGTGCTGTCCTTATTAATAGCCCCGTCGTCTTGGTTATGTGTAAATGACCACTGGATCACCGTACGTCTTAGGTCAAAGGATCCTGACTTTAACATAAAAGTCAGGATCCAACGACAACTAGTATATGAACAACTGCCCATAATTCAAGACTAAATTATTTAGACCACTTTTAGACCAGTTTTAATCGGAACAGAGACAAAACGGCAAGAAGTCAAGTTTCGACCCGGGTAAAAATTAGAAATAACTAAAATTAATAAAGGAAATGAGCGGCTTCAGAGCTGACCGCCGTCGAGGAAAAATAAAAAAAAAAAAATAAATGAATGAAAATTAGTCTTGACCGCCGTCGTGGCGCTAAAAGTATCCAGGTCTCCGCTCAACAGTTGAGCTGAAGAGGGGGGACATGGACTACTGATTCCCTGATGAACAAGCTACAATAAACTTGGTTGACACCCAGAGCTAATAAGGTTACCCAATCTATTAGAAAGGAGATAAAAAATTCTAACTCTGTCTTTAGCACTACCTATCCCTGCCCGGCATGCGCATAGTTAGGATAAGCTGGGGGCGGAGTCTTTTCAGGAGTAGTCTTGACTCTCCACAAGAGAAACGGGCATAGACCTGAACAAGAAAACGGGTTTAACCTTGTACTGTACTTCGGTAAAGGCCCGACTTACTAGGTGCTGTCTGGAAGTAAGTGATCTAAGGAGATGCATTTACACATCTCTATAATTTAAAGGGGGTGTAGGCTGCATATTAAAAAAAAATATATATGCAGTCTGCTCCCAATTATAGCAATGGAAACTCGGTGCTACCCATTCTGGTCCTATGAATGGGAGAGTACCGACAAACCACGTGTAACTAATAAGGACCGGGAATCAGATCAGAAATGAACCTGAATCTGAGACCCGATCCTCTAGTGATAACTAAACGAGGAACGAATAATCTCAACCTCCCTTGTACAGTTAATACTTAATGTCCTTTAATGACATTTATACCTCACGGAATGAAAACGCTACCCCCACCGCTAGTCATGTTGGTTTTTCCCATATGATGTAGAGTATAGGGTAGACAGTGAGATGTTACTGTTAACATAGGTATAATATCTATTCAGTGAACCGTTTGGAGTTGGTGGCGCACCCGTTTGCATTATCAGAAGGGCGCCGCTACCCAATATAAAGTGGAACTCGGTCTTCAGACCCCAGGCTGAATGTAGGGGGTGAACGCCGAGCTACCACCTGTAACTAGCAGAAAGAGAAGGAATTTTGTCGTGACATAATCATTCAATAAGAACAAACTGGGGTTTAAAGCGGAGGCTTCACAAAATGGAGTCAAATATGTTAGAACAGGTGTCGCCCTTGAAGGGGGTGTTAACTTGTTTGCGTATAAATCTTTGGAGTGTATTGGGTAATTATTCTAACCGCTGTACAGAAAGAGTGGTATCAAGAGTATTGACTCTTGTATAAAAAAAAAAAAAATGATGACCACCTAAGGGAAACCACCAGGGATCCAATTCCTATCATTATTCTTATCTCCCCATGAGGTCGGTTAGGGAATCTGAGCGGGACAGTTTTGCATCACCTCTCGGGCACTCATGAAACCTTTGTAGGTGGATGTTCTTGTGACGGCTCAGTCCCGACCTGTGAGCATAGGCTCCCACTCATTCATCACAAGGATATCACTGTCTGAGATGTTTGGCAATCTCGGGCACTGATAAGCGTGGCTTCTGCGTTCAATGGAACGGCGCCTACTAAGGCCTGATCTATGAATGTACGAACTCCCACGGTGTACACACATGTATCTCTGCTTGGGACGCTTGATAATCTTTGTGGTGTTGGTGCCTTTCTAGCTCTTAATAAGGATACCATTCCTTCTTTCATTATATTCATACAGAATCTTCATCTGGGAGTTCATTCAGTGTCTTAGAGACTTCATCTCGGTCTCCTCACAGTAGTATTTTTTCCTCTTCGAGACGACTCTGGACAATAATACTCACTCTAACACTTATTCTAACACAATGACACTGACGAAGTCTTGCTGTTAGACTAAAACATGGGATGGGTATCTGTGGCCTTCGCCACTACATCTCAAACTTACCTTGGAGTCGCCAACAGCTCGTTGGACGGCTCCACCTGTGGTGTCGCCTTACGTGGCCGACACGTCAATCTTTCCAGTACTCTGTAAGGGGGACAACTCATCAAAGAATTCTGTCACAGCCAATCTAATGCTGGGAGGTCTGGACCAAAATACTTGGTCACCTACTGTCATCTAAAACTTACCTGGGTAAAACACCCTAGGAAGCGTTTGCTACCTAGGGCACCCCATGTGAATTGTTTCCAATGTAGACATTTACACTAATGTCCTGCACGAATAACGACTAAACAAAGAATCCTGTTACAGCAAATCTAGTATTGTACAACTCAGACCGGAATATCTGGCCATCCGTACCTGATTATCATGTGCAGTGTCAGTCCCCAACGGTTAATAGTATCAAATAATAGCAATACGATACGAATTACCCACACCCCAAAAAGCCTACTTAGATCGGTAATGTCAACAAACCACTAGTTAGGAAAACCTCCTATTATCGCCCAACCACGCGCGAAGTAAAATGTTTGATCATGTTCGCCTAAGCAATCCCTCCCACTAAAATAGTAAGCCGAACGTTGTTCAGTGTCCAGCCGTGTCACCTCATTTCATTTACATCGCCCTAACATACCACAGGACCTGGAAAAGATAATAAGTTTAGTACGCAAGATCCTAGTTCTCAGCCCGCGTCCACCATCTTGAAATCAAAAGTAAACACTAGGTGGCCACCCACGCTACCCGTTACTAAAATCACCAGCGAAAACACAGTTTCTGGTTCCGGGAGTGACATCAGCTTCCGGAATACAACCACGTGAAGGCGAGCCGAGAACCACCAAGAAGAATTTGGCCAACAATCTCCTTAAAACCTACGGGTTAGTAGCCTGCCTAACATGCAAAGAACAATAGAAAGAAGGCTGTACTCACCAAGTCTCGGAGCGGTCTGGACGAGGGGCCGTCTCTACGAGGAGGGCGGTGTCCGACGACAAGCCAGCAGGGCGGTGAAAGTGTCCGCGTCATCCCATGAGAACAGTCTGGAGCTCCATCGAAAGTGTGATCTGCTCCTCTTGGATATATGAACTTAAGTGGACTAGGTGCTGATCGGGAATTAAATCACCAGAATCACTCGGTGAAAACGACCCGGAAATAAGTGTTCCAATCACAGGCCGGGAATTGGATCCAGGAAATTACTTGTTTAAAATCACTTGGGAAAATCAATGATAAATTAATATATACAAAAGAGTGCCGGCGGCCTACTGCTGAAGAGGCAGTCTGACAAAAACTCGGCCTAAAGCCCGGGCCCAACGACGAAGCAACCGGGTGGACGGCATGTAGCCATCTGTCAGCTCGCGGAAATCGTTGACCGTCATTACCCCGTCCGCGACTACCTTGGGCCGGTGGAGTGCGTGACCCGTGTCTACCGTCGGAACCGCATACCACTCGTTAGCTCTTCTGACCTCTCTGCTGACTCGCGGGATGATCCGGTTCAGCCACTTTTGTAACGAGCTATCACTGTCAGTCAACTCCCAACTCCGGGCATCAAAACCGGAGGGAGTGGCCAAGATCAGGGTGGCTGGGATGGGATGGGCTCGCAGGTTCAGGAACGCCTGGTTAAATAGTTCCGCATAAAAGTTCACTACTCCATCCGGGTTAATGAATAGTGGCAGGTAAAGCTCCAATTCTCTGTCCCAAGTCAAAATGTCGAGGAGGTTAGTCATAACTATTAGCACGTCTTCCGGGTAGAGCATGTGATGGGCGAAGGCGTGCCCCGCCAACTCCGCTGTCGTTGCGTCCTCGCTCGGAAAAGTTACAAAATAATGGTCGGTGCTGCTCCGGATTAGATCAGGATAATCCTGGAGTCCGGCCTCCCGGTTTGAAGAAAAAATAGCCACTCGGACCATGGTGAACTTGTGGAGGATAGAGTAAAATGAACGAAGATATAAAAAACACGTCTTGACTCTGTAAAAATACCGCCGGCACTGATTAAAATGACGTCAAAACGAGGCTAATTTGGAAAACCCCTTTTTGATCCAAAGGATCCAAATTCTGAAATCGGCTAGCATGATCAAAACATCGTATAATTTCTTATAAAATCTGTGCTAAACTAAAGTTTAGGTCCCCAACCAACATAATCAAGCGCCAGAATTAATTCATATCGGCCCAAAATATCAGGTCGAACAATCAAACTTGAAAGTTTGATCGAAGCAGAAATTTGCCATCCGGGCGCTTCGCGCCCGAAGGATCCAAATCGAGGTCAAACCTTGGGGGGGAACTCCAGTCAAGCGTCCCGCTAAGTACACGTGTACTAAGTATAGCTGGCGGACGCGTGACAGGAATGGTGGTATTTTCTGGTTCCAACTGCTCGGTATTACTAAACCTGATACAGAGACCTTGTATTTATTGTAAATAATGTTGTTATGATTGAAGTTTGGTTGAAATTTGACACGCATTGTATCATGAAAGTCATTCGTTCAAAATGCCCGAATTCTCTGTATTGACTTATGTTGTGTTAATTTGTTCTGAAATTGGATTTGATGTACACTTGTTACTCTTAGAAGTTTAAGACAACCCTACACTGTATATATGTTGAGTTCTGTTGACTTGTGTTACAAATCATAAATATCAGAAACTGTACATGCATGTACTAAGTCAAAACTGAATTGGTCACCTTATGCACGGGTGTCGTTATCCCTAGGCCTTAATATGGGCTAACAATTCTGTGAACTCACTTTGTCACCTTATGCATGGGTGTCGCAATCTTTGAATCTTAAAATCAGCTAACGATGCTGAGAACTGACTTTAATGTACAAGGCACGTACTAAGTGAATACCTAAAGATGACGAATACTTCATCCTCTAAAGTTGACTTTGTCATTTTGTAACCATGATTATGTCATCATCTACGTTGTTATCCAAATAATCATGTTATCAATTTTTAACACTTACCTTGTCATTTTATGAACGAGTTCTGCTAACCTTGAGCTTCAAAATGTGGAAATCAACTCAATGAATAATTTCACTGTGAATTTGTGTTGAAACCGGATCTACAAATCTATTGATACTGTGTTGAATGTACCACGAGAGTCAAGGCCACCCCACCATGGTTTAACAAATATATCCAATCATCAAAATTGGGAGTTCATTATATTCATTTGGTTTGAGCTATGTCGTCCACCTCCTTAAACTCAAACACCTGACCGCCGTCGAATGTACTAATGGCTTAGTACTTTTAATACATTGTCATAATATATAATCCAACAAGGATCAGGCTTAGCAAGTCTACTTCTAGTCTACTTCTAGGAGAAATATCTTACGCTCCTAGCGCCACCTGTTAACCAGTATAAAAGGCGCTGCAAGGTAGGGAGCGAGCAGTTAGTGAGTTAGTTGGTTAGAAGAAACATGTTTAACCAAGGAGTTATACCTGGAGTAAGTACATCGACTCCGTGTAACAGACTGGAGTTTACCAATATTCACTACCTCGGACATAGGATTGTGTTAGAGCTGAATACTAGAATGGTCTAGAAGGCGTTGGAGCAACTCGTGTTCTAAATGTGGTTGATTGCTGATAGGAGATGGGAGGTGGACTGATGAAGACTTATACATGGTGGCTTTGACTCGGGATGAGGTGTTTACTGAATAAAAACCCTTTCATATTAAGAAGCTCCCTCATCGTTCATTTCTTTTGAACTATTGGGAAGTGAATGGACAAACTTTAAACGCGGTCTGAATTACTCAGGCATTCTGGAAAGCAACTCATGAAGACTTGGATATACACGAATCTTACGCAGTCTTAAATCAAAAATTAACAATAGTTCAATATAATGAGGTATATTACAATGTATTATTCTATGGATCCAGACAACTTATCATCAGGATTCCACTTTAAGGACAAAATAGCCCACACAGGAGGCGCAATTGCTCTGGTGCGGGCTGGCGTCGATGGAACAACTGAAGGTGACCTTGAGCCGTTTAGACCAGAAGGAGAAGTAACACACCGATAAAGTCCAGACAGCAGCCAAAGATGTATCTCAACATAAACACGGGAGGACCACTCCACCACCCACGTGCGAGTATGGCTCTATTTCCAGCCGCCCCTCCTCCAGCCGCCCCTCCATACACTCCACATCCTCCAGGCTATAGGCCTAATACATAGGAGACGAGCTCTTAGTGGTCAGTGTTAGAAGTGATAAGCCTCAGGTCTGGGCCAGAAGGTGCCAAGACTGGAGTGTGACTTGCAGAGCCTGACAGGACAAAGGCTCAGATGCGCAGAGGATAGTTTAATATAAAGGACGGTCGGATCAATACCTAATATAGCATCTATCATAAAGGACCTTTAATTCAGAAGTATGCTGCCTTTAATGGTACTGGTGAGTAACATCTTTGCATTGATGACGATCTCTAGACTACACAATGTAGATAATATCTATATGCAATGCTTTTTATAGAATTCCCAGGTAAGTAAATGGTTTCAGCCGAAAATAACGCTATATTGGCTTAGTTCTATAGCCATCTAGGCCTGCCTCTCGGTGGTGTTCATCACCACGTGCCTCCTGCCAGCTACTGACGTCAACATCCGGCTTCCTCCTGGGCCGGGATCAAGATTCTACGCCTTAATTAAGTTCTGGTGGATACATATATTTTCATTTGTCAATGGCGGATCTATAGGCTTTAGGCAAAATTGGGGGGGGGGGGGGGCGCCCTTCCCCAAAGAAAAACTCTCCATAATCCTCCATATTGGTGGTCTTCTCTCCAACTATCGTCATTCCAATAACAGACAAATGTTAATGCTCCCTTTGCACACAACTGCATCTAATTACTTTTTTTTTTCAATTGAGCAGCGAATTAAGGAGGAATCGTGTAAGCGTAGAATGTCCACCGTAATTATAACTGAACTGAATAGAGGAAGAATAGATGGGTCAGCCTGTTATTAAATCAATAGCTATAACCCTTAATTCTTTACTTATAGATTCAATCGAAAAAGACATGATAAACATTTAATTTTAAAAATACCCTTTTGAGTATCCTGTCCATATCACCAAGCCGAAAAATGGCAATTTCACACAGTATGGCTTTGATTTCTAAACCCTAATTATGGTATTGCGAGAAAGCATTAGAGCTTTACCTACACCTGCCCCTTTCTGAAACGTGAATTCGCAAAAAAAAGGGAAAAAAGGGGGAAAAACCAACATTGTAGCTAGTAATTGTTTGCATTGCTCACCTCTGCACCTGCACCTATACATTAACATAGATACACCAGTTAGAATACATACGTTTTTCTATATCAGTAACCTGGAGGCATGTCTATCATAGGGACTGTCCCATAGTGACCTACATGTGAATAAGCTCCCATCACATGGTATCAAAGTCTGAGATGATTTTGGTGGGCGGATTCCCAAAATAGATACATTAGACTACAGTGACTAATACTAAAATGCAGCCAGCTTATTCTAGTATAGGCCCCATTAGAAACGTTACGCACATGCCAGTACTGAAGCATAGCAAATTGTATTTGATGTTGATACACTAAAAATGAAGAATGCATTAGAATACCCACCGCCAGCAGTGATGAATGCTTTCCTGTTAGTATTATGTACGTGGTCGTGTTTTGATGTGAGAGTTGGTGACCTAGTCTTGTTGCTGGCCGTTTTTTTCTACCAAAGAGACTTGCTTAGGGCCTGTTGTATTTTCATTATTCATTCTTTAAATTAGTTAGTCACTTTGCCTATATATTTCATAATATTTGCAGAGCAGTGGCGGATTTAGAGGGAGGCGCGGGGCCGCGTGGTCCCCCCTCTTTTGGCCAAATTTAGATTTTTTTAAATGTAAAATTCCGCCCAAAAGTTATTAAGGACAATTTTTTACAATAGCGCCCCCCTTTTAAAATCCGTGATCCAACGCTGTATATTACACAATTCGAACACTTTCTTTTTCTTTCCCCATGGGCGTTCATATTTATTCACATTTTCTATGTTATGTCCCTTTTTGAAAAACAAAAAACACTTTCCTGGCTCAGCACAATGGAGAGGGGCATCTTATGATTATTGTGTAAGCACCAAAAAAGGATTTGTGATATATAAAAGCTATAGTGCACGGAAAAGACTATTCATAGAGTTTTGGAGGATCCACGAGGGGGATGGGGGCCCAAAGGCCTTGAACCCTCCCCCCGGGAACAGGGGCAGATCCAGGATTCTGAAAAAAAAAGGTGGGGGCTGGGATATTTTCGGCCGCGACGCAGGAATTTTACATTAAATGAATTCAAATTTGGCCAAAAGTAGGGGGGCCACATGCCTGGCGACCCCCCCCCCCCCCCACCTATATCCGCGCCTACACCCCTCCCCCCACAGCACTCACAGGTAAATGAGGTTGAATTAGAGAGGAAAAAATCGAACAGGAAATAAAGAGAGCTGGAAAGGAGAAAAGTGCAGTCTCCTGAAATCCCTGTTAAACGTTTGTTATTGTAGCCCTTGAATGCCCCTGAGTGATTTGAGTGATTTTCCTAGGATTGCATCAGAGCAAAGTATCCAACCTTCATCATTTTTAGTATCAAATATCCCAAACATGCTATCTCTTCTATCTTTAACGAGAAATGTTGTATGTAATCCCTGGTGTAGTGATTTTTTCTTAAGCAATATTTGAAGTGCCAAGTGAGGCTTGTTGGTCTAGGGGTATGATTCTCGCTTCGGGTGCGAGAGGTCCCGGGTTCAATTCCCGGACAAGCCCATGTTATATTTTCTTTAGAGCATCTCTAATCCATGCTCTCAATGCAGCGCATGGAATAAAGAGCACTCATATGAATTGACACGTGTTCCCTTGACAACCAATTAGGCCCTACAACAAATGATAATGATAGCGGTGTTGTCGGTGAAAATGGATAGTCGTTTTGTTCTCAGTGAATAGATATAATTATTTCAGATAGTTGAAATTATTTATGACACATTGTGTGTGTAGGCCCCTTTATTGATCCCTTATTGGGGCTGTGCCCCCGAACCTCCTTTATCAGTTCTTTACCATTTTCTTAAAACTATGGGGAAAACCCCTATTATAACGCACTTATGTGAAAAAGTCTAATGAATGGTTCAATTCTGGAATGTTGCTATACAGTTCCAGGGGAAAAATCTCCAGAAGGGAACTGATTCGCTTTGAAACAATGCGCCTCCCAACTTTCTTAATTCCTATAGACGTATCAATGCCTACATTATTTGATGAAAGAGACATGCAAAAGACTAAGACCCTTGTACATTCATTGACCATTTTTGCATGCGTAACGAAAGATTACATCACCATAAACAATAAAACTTGGTTATGAGCTGTTGTTACCATTAATAATAAATGCAACATGAAATTTGAATATAGGATAGGATGAATTATCTATGTTTAAATGTCTATGAACGACCCATGCAAGTGATTTTTGTCATTGCCTTTACATTATTTACTATATCATACTGTGCATAGTTCCACCTATAATCAATTGTAAATAATACTTTATAATCGCATTTCAGGTTTTGTTGGGAGTGTTCTGTGCCCCAGGCCAGGCGTCCCACACCTACAACAGAGCCCGGCCTCCACAGTTTGGAGTCCAAGTGAAGGAATCCAACCTGATGCCAAAGAATACTGAAGGTGTGTAGGTTAGGACAGGTATTCATCTTTCAATTGTGTTATTTTTATCCTGGCACATGGCACCAACATTTGTTTATTGCATTCATAAAGTTATTTTAACATTGATTTAAAATTCGAGAGTCTATATGTTGTAGAATACCTTAAAGGGAGAGGTTATTAACATCAATCAAAATGGACCCTCTCCATCTGCAAATAAAATTTTCTACGGGTAACTTATTCTTAAGTTTCTCTTTTCATATACATTGTGATCGAATTCAAAATAATTAAATTAAATCACATAATCTGAAAATAACTGGTTATCCCATCATCCAATAACACACGGCTGTCGTAACATTTTCAGTTCAATTCAAGCATACTAGAACTTGTTTATTCCCTTAGACTTCCCCTCCGGCTACTGGTTCGGCACTCAGAGCCTCCTGTGTGTGATGGGCATGACGGGATCGCCCAGCTCCTCAGGCCGGAAGCGGCGTGACGTCAGCAGCCCTTCCCGATACCCTCTGCGCTTCTCCCACCGCCTGCTCTACTACAAGGGCTCAATATACGAGTGGGGGACCGGAACTCTGGGGTATTTTATTGGTACGGCGCCCTCTGTCGTCGAATGTGAGGTCACGTGGGAGGAGAGTCCGACCGGAAACAGCACATGTCACCCTGATACAATCAAGGAATTTACTTATGAATACAGGTGGGTAATAAGTAATTGATGTAAAAAAATGTTCGCATTGTGGTTAATGTTTCGACTTGATCTCGGCTAAATAGCATTTCCTTCTGAAGGATTGCCAATTTGCATGCTGTAGTGTTCCTTGTTTAACTATTGTATACAACCTACAATAGCATTAATTTAAGACTAATGAAATAGGGAAGTATCATAACCAGGTATCTGCCAAAAGAATTGATGTTAAAAATTGTCCAAGGAAACAGTGCCTCTGATTAACTTAGTTTCAGATTCCATTTGCCAAATAAAACAATGCATACATAAGATGGAATTGTGCATAACATTTCAACCATATCTAAGTAACATACTTGTATCGGGGAGTGGATCGTTAAAGATATTTTACCTTGCTGTATTGCTGTAAAGTGCCCTTCTCTCATAAGAGCGGATCAAAATCACATAGCTACATTTCCAATGCAGTTCTTCTTTATCCGGCCACTTTAATCGCAGGTCGACATACGGAGTCTACAACATTGCCACCAACAACTGTCATAACTTCGCTAACCACGTGTCGCAGCTGCTCTCCAGCCCCGACTGCTCGGCCCGCCCCACCGGCTGGTCGCGAGTCGCTCGCCACTTCTGGAGGTACCTGGGCCACCTCCTAGAGGGCGACACCGGCAGACAGGTCCGACTGGACGACATGAACGACCACGAGGATAGGACCTCCATTAATTAGGAGGAGAAAGGGGTATATTACTTTTCAATAATCCAGTCCTTATGGTTATTTGTATGTATTATAACCCAAACTATAATTCTGATGTTTTTAATTCTGAAAGATATTTGAATAAATTAGAGGAGGGCCTGTGCAAAGACGACTTTTGATGAAGTATTGGCATATTCAATAAACAGAACTTAATCTCCGTAAACAGTGTAATCATAAATGTTGTGTCGGTCAGATAATTATTTCGATATCTAGGACACAAAAATTATTTCAATGATAAGAAAAGTCATGGAAGACTATCACAGACCATTTGAACAATTTATCTCATTGGATTAAAGTTTATACCTTACAGAATGGTTCAATCTTAATTCAGGAAGATGTTTTGACAGGAAAAATGTGCTTTATGTGTATGAATTACTTCACCGAAGACGTGATTTGTTATCTTCAAAATACCTTGGTATAATGACTTGGGTATAATAAACCGTGGTCCATGTAGATCTATGTACACAATTAAACAGACTGTCAATGTTATTCTGTTAGCAGTTTCTTTGTCTAGGTAAATGACTCACAAGATTCATCATGATTCATAAATATAATGTTTATTTGTGATCAATGCTGCTTTCGCTGCCGCAAACCAACCCCTTAACAGATCAGAGACATACAGAGGTGTATGTCCACGTGCAGACTCACTTTCCATCTCTCGAGAAACCAAAGACTAGTTCACACTGTGAATTTTGTTGAGAAGCACTTTCAGAGATTTGAGAAAACCTCTCTGACTAATAGAGATTCTGAACAATTTCTCATTTCAGACGGAGGCGTTGCGAACCCAATGGGAAAAATATAAATATCTTAACATGCAATATCTTCAACATCCTCTAGTACTTGTAATTTGTACATTCAGATCCCCAGAGCTTCATCTCTCCAATAATAGCAATGTGATAATTCGAGAATAACTTTACTAAGAGTTATAACACATAATTATATGAGCAACTTATTGATCTAGGAACCAATTCATTTAAATTACCCGTTGGTTGGAAAACGTTTACAAGGCCAACATTGATTACAATACGGTAACTGTTATTGCAGTATTTGCTACTGCAAAATGTTAATTCCCTCCATCTTAGCTAAGCCTCCCATGTTATCTACATACCCCATCGGTACAAATATCCTTTTGTTATTTTCATTCAGATCACAGTTCTTCAATGATACTTTGCACGATGCTTGTCCCTCGAGACCATTCAGTTCGAGACAGCAATTACAATGTTTACATCCAATTGTGATGATGTGCAACTTGGTGTACAGAATTGAAGTAAGCTCAGAGAAATAAGAAATCAAGTAACAACTGATAGATGTTATACGTGATAAAATAAAAAAAAAAACACTGGCCATCCAGACATCAACATAGTAGTATATAAACAACAATTGAAACATGATTTTCTTCTGACAAAGCCAATACACAAGTTCATATTTTGACGTAAGTGCCGTCCATTAGGCTATACAATCGGATCCTGATTGTTCTCAAGAATGGTGTGTTAGTGTGAGTAAAGTGTATAAATGCTTTGATCTTTTCCAAGTTAAAAATTAATATCAGAAAATTCTATGACCAGAAACCCCTTAATCAACGTTAATCACGGGACACAGTAGGCAAACTAAATAGTCAGTATCATTTATCAGTGACCAGATACTCCATCTTAACATCTTAATATTAAACGAAACAGAGGTGGCAAGCAAATATTATGACCAGTATCTCGTTACCTACATGGTACTTGCGACAGACATGGCAAGGGCAAATCCATTACTATCTAGATACCAGTAATAAAACCAGTAATTGTGACCAGTTACCCCTTGGTTAATTTTGTACACGTAACACAAACAACCCATTGTAAATATCATTGATAGAATATCTTTGACAGTACCCATATCTATCTAGACCCCTTCTGTTAATCATTATAACATATGGGCAAAGGTTATATCCCCAATATCATACATACCAATAGTTAACAATTAGTAATTATCCCATCTACGTTGACGCCTTAGCAGTAGAATAACTTGTAATATTTCGCACAGGGATATCACAGACAGTGCAATAGCATCAAATATAACTCTTCATAATTATGGTAACCACGGGAGCATTGACCAACACACGATAATCTCTGAATATATCTTAGACATTCATAATCAATACAATAAAGGAAAAAGATTTAGAGGACATCATTCTAAGAAAATTATATACAGTTAATTGCTGCGTCTAGGCACCAACAACTGCATTTCTACTTTTTGTGAAATGGGACACATGATGACATATGCTCGTTTGTTACTTTGACAGAATAAACATTTAGCAGTCACAGAATATACGGAACATGAATAGATGCCTTTGATTCACCTCGAAATCACATTCATTTATGATATTTGGGACAAATTAAATGCTTATACTTGCATAATCGGGACTATTATTAACATATTTATTTCAGCCATAACCGTAGAGTTAGACATCAGATCCAGATCAGGTAAAAGAAGATGCAAAATATAATTGTTTATGATAAAGAAAATACAAAATCGAGGTAATAAGGAACGACCACTGAGCAAACACATTAGATTCTGAACTTTTTACGTAAAGCGTAAGCAGTTTCGGGAAAATTGTATAGGTTGGTGTTGCGATGATAGCCCCCTGATCAGTCTCTGGGGGAAAGGGACATGCCGAATTACAATTCTTACATGCATTCTTAACGTCAGTTCATTGACGGTTAATGAACTAATGCTATAATCATTTAACACGAGACAAAGTACCAGGATCCGACGAAGAGTATGTGTCAAAGTGAGGCACGCATCATGTAAAACGTAATCATTATTCGTACAATTGGCATTCATACAATTCTTTCTAAATCGCACTGCCGGTTCACTCTCCCAGAACATATCCTTTGGTTAAAATAAGGATGACCAAACCTTGCATCCGATAACATGTAAATGATTCATTCTCACAAACTATATTTTCATATACGTTGTTGTCATGAATTACACAAAATAGGAAGTCTTCTTTAGATTATTTAATATCAACCAGTAGTTTGCTTTTCTACGAAATGTGTTCTGTTCTTATACAAATCGGATAGCTTCTTGACTACTATTCTAGGAAAGAATATGGAAATAATTTAATGACATTTATGAACAAAAATGTATTATTTTGGGCAAGCTGCATGATTTACAACTTGTTATGAACGCGTATGATGTCTCATTCAACAGAGTATAACAACTCGAAATATGTACTATCAAATATCTCGGAACCAAAATTACATGAATACATGTACACCATTTGGTACTCGCAAAATATTAAGGAACGCATTTGATCGTTGTATTTCATATCATTAACAGAAAACTGAAAGATTTTTAACAAAATCGTATGGGAATATCTGTATCGCTCGTAAAAGAAAACAAGAAAAGCCTAATACCGTTATAGTTCTGCCGAACTATAGCATTATTTTCTGACTAGTAATATGTCGGGTTTTTATGGCAAGATATTTTCTAGCAATTAAACCCCAGAGCAAAACAGTTTAGAGGCGACTGAAAAAGATAACACATCATCAAATCCAGTTGCACCATATGTTTCTGAAACAAACCAAATTCGGAACATTATGATAAGAAACTGATCTTACTTTAAAGTTTTAAAATGATTAGAAAATAGAAAGATTGTATCTCCGGGGTTGGGTGAACATGTTGAATAGAGTACAGCATTACAACATGTAGGGTCGGTGAGATAACCGTATTTCGTAAATGAGAAATAATTCACGGCAGGGTAGTTTTCATGAAAAACTGAGACTCATATCATGATGTGATCGATTTGAACCTTATGATCGCCAAATACACATACAGCAAGACTCCTAAAATAGCTATTATGTGAAAAAGAGATTACGCACAATGAGGGAATGATAAAAAATTCTCCTTGATCAAAATAACTAATGTTGTTCTAAATGTATATCCAAAGTACATGTAGTTTGCTTATAAAATATTTCGTGAAGATCTTATGAATCTAACCTAATATTGATTTTGTTCTCTCTTTAACCCCTTCAACTTCACACATGCAGCTAATAAATCTTGGATGTAAAACATTTACCCAATAACACTCGCAACACATGGATACTTCACTGAATAGCTTTGCTGATACGTAGCGATGACTGAAAATCTCTGACGACAAAAATAATCTCTGAATGCAGTACATTCTTTTCTCCGGGAAGACATTTGCCTCGAAGCTTTCATACATTCTAAATACCCAATTTCCCCAACATTAAAGGTACAATTTGTTTGAATCTATTGCATTGAAATTTATACAACAATTATTCTATTTATTCAACGAGAAATATACGCTATCACCCTGGACTCTCAGATTATTGATCATGACAGACAAAGGCATCCATAAAACAAAGCCTACTGCTAGTTTTGGGTCCACAGAACCTGATAAGCAGAAATCTGCAATGTCAAACATTCACTCTTACACAACGATAGTGCAAAGTACGCTGAGCATTCTAAAACATTTCAACTTTAATATCACCGTCATTTGCAGCGTGTCACTATTTAAGACATGTCTATCCAATGATATGATGATAAAGCAAAACATTCATGACCCAATAAACCATGGCGTCATTTCCCTAACAATGCAATAATTATAACAATCTCTTGGTCCTCACGCAACCATATTCAACATCAATCAACATTTTGTCAACATACAAATTCACATTGCAAAGCCTTCAACAATATTCCCACACAAAAACATGAGAATCAATTCCTAACATAAGCTCTATGGGACCTTACAATAATGATTATTTCTATGGCCCTGTCGTCATAGTGGGAAGGTGGCCTGTGCTTTGTGGATGTGGAAGTTGAGCTGCTGCTTGCTGAAGATGATCCTCACGGAGCATGCGCTGGCCACGGCGCCCACCCCGCATGCGCAGACGACGTAGGCGAGGACGGTTCCGCTGAGGGCGACGACGTACCCCATGAGGAGGGACAGCATCACCTGGGATAAGAAGTAGGCCGAGTCCAGGGTGGCCATGTCCGACCCGATACCACGCTGCAGCTGGAACCCGGTCTGTGTGTGCACGTCGTAGAAGTACGTCTGAAATAAGGATGGGAACCAGTGTAAAGTCCGCGGTTAGGTATTCAGTTTTATATACTACTATCAGATTTGTATTGAGGGCTAATTCTTATCCTCTACGTCAAAAAACCATGGAAATACAGAATTTATTTGTTTATTCGAGGGTAGGCCCCCCCTATAGCAAATTCATATTTGCCCTTTCTCATTTAAACGTAAGGCAAATACTAATTACATTTCTAAAATTAATTTGGTGAAGTTTGTTATAATATCAAATATTACAATCCGTTTATGCTTGATGAGGCATTTGCACATTTCACGTTACTTCCAATATTACACATGCTTTTGAACATTGTCATCACAGATATAAACTTGTATGGAATGAAAATGTTCAACTGACCTCTTTGTCCTCGTGATACTGTGTGACCAACATGAAGGGTATGGTGGTTAGTGTGGCGTAGGCGAAACCCGTGCAGGCCGCCATGAGATTCACCATTACAATGCTGCGTACGAACATCATCACAGACATGGCGAGAGTAAAGCTGAACATCCCAAGGAAATATACCATCCTCAAACCATAGCGAGCTACCAACCGCTCTATGCACATGGCATACAGAGCCGATGTGACGCAGTGGAAAAGAAGCCCCCAGCTGCCCATACGAACTCCTTCATCATATAGCGCCCGTTCTGGGGAGTCTTCGGGCGAATTGGGGTTACCGCCGTATACGGCTTGTCCTACAAAGTCTGTAAAGAAGAGGTTGAAGCCCATCACTGCTGTCCAGCTGCAGAAGTTGGCTAAGGCCAGTCGCTTCAGGACGAAGGGTACGTCCAGGAGCGCTTTGATAGTCCTCGGGAGGATGGCGTACAGCCGGAGAGTGAGGAGGTGTAGCAGCCCGTTATATGACGTAAAGGACCACCGCGTCCAGGGGATGTCACACTGCTGCTGGCTGCACAGTTTTGATTGGCTGCTGCACAGCCCCCCAGAAGACCTTTGTTGGACGGTCTCCATTAAGCCCTGGCCCTCACCCTGTTGGGCCGGGGTCAGCTGTAACTGGTACTCGTCATTGGCCGACTGGTTACTCCCCGACTCGTACCCGGGGTCGTTCACACCTATACCATGGATGTGCACCTCCTTGGAGCGCACCAAGGCTTGGTGGATCTGGTCCAGTTTTTTGTGGATCTTTTCCTGCTGGATCTCTGGAGATGTTGGGGATGGGGATGAGGTGGAGGGGACAACGGAGGAGTCTTTGGGTGGCTCAACCGGGTTCTCATGTGCTACCAGAAGGGTGGCACACAGCGTTAACGAGAACAATATGATGAGGACCGAAAAGGCTGATTGTTCTTGGCCCCCAAAGTACAGGCCCACAGCGTTCGTACTCCAGTCCAGGGCAGTGATGAGGTACCCTATACAACCTCCAACACTCACCATAAAGGAATACACAGTAAAACAACGATCCTGTTGGGACGTATTCCGACAGGCGTCAGACAGCAGCGCCTCACAAGGTGTCAAGCAGGCCTGACTCGTAAAGTCCAACAACACCGCTCCCACTATAAGCAAACTCACACCGAGCTTCTTTGTGTATGGATTCTTTCCGAGAGCGTAAACAGTGAGCAGTTCACCATACGGTATGACCAGCAGCGAGAAGATGAGCACCAGCCCGAGCCCGAAGATGAAGGGTCGGCGTCGGCCATAGCGACTCCGGCACCGGTCGCTGGCCCGGCCGATGACTGGTACAATGAAGAAGCCCATCAGGGGTCCTATCCCCAGGATGAAGCTCATGTGCGCCTCCTCGATGCCTGACTTGAGCAGCAGGGGCGGGATGTAGGTGAAGGCGGCACTGGCGCAGAACTCCAGGCCGCAGACGATGGCGTTAAGGAGCAGCAGCTGCAGGAGGGAGAGGTGCTTAATGACCACTCCCTTATGGTGGGCGGGCGACGTCATCTTGGTGGTTGTATTTTGGCCTGACCACAGAAACGACCACTGTGCCTCTCCTAGGAACTATTTCACTTCATAGTACATTTCCCATAGTCAGGTCTGCTGCCTAGGCCTGTTCAGTACTTGCATGTGGTAGCTTCCTTAAAACATCCATATTATTTAATTTTATAGATATGAAACACAAGTTGCACAGTATATTTTCTTCCATAGCGAAGCCTGGTAGCGTCCCGTGAGATGACTAATGTTTTTTCCAGGTCTTTGGTGACAACGACGTATTCATTGATGTCCGTGAATGCCACATCCTAATACCGTGTGCCGTCTATTATTCTGAATTTCTGGTCGACCCGCATATTTCTGAAACGAACAAAAGTAACAATTTATTAGAAATCTTATCAAAGCACTGGGATACCTTACATTCAGAATATCATATGAAAGACGAGTTGTTTTTATTAACGCAAAAAAGAATAAAAAAAACCATCAGAACATAAACAGCAAAAGGATCAAAAGACCTCTGGTTGCAGTTTTCTTTAAGATTTTATGTTTTGGCTATAAGGTTAAGCAAAACATAATTCCTATTTCCGTCGTGTAAGCCCTGTGATGAACCGTTGCTCGGGATTAACTGCCATGTGAATTAAGTCGTGAAGCAAGCCTGATATTTTCCAAAACCTTTTAAATATTGTGTATCCATATTACAGACAGGTGTCCAACTCTTTGTATTGAATATTTACCCCCCCCCCCCCCTCCCTTTTACAGCTGTACAAAATGGTATCAATAAAGTTACATTGAAACGATCCTCCTGTTAAAGCACGCGTTTTTACCCTAAGTTATCTGCACCTAGATCAATCTGCACAGACCATTCACCTGGTGGTACGGGCTGTTGGTGTTTGGTCTGCTGCCAACGTCGATCGCCTCATGGTTAGCCTAGTAACTGAACGGCGTATATATATGTGTAAATATTTGCCATTAACAGGTTTTCGGGGTTAGAAAATATAAAAATAAGAAAAAAAAAGGATTTTGGGAAAATAACAGACGATCGCATATACCTGCTATTTTTGTTTCTCATGATTGTTTTTCCTCATTTTTTTCTTTTGATTTATTAATTCACTTTGGTTGAGTGTTGCACTCAGTAGCCGTTGTTTATTTCGAAAGAACTGTTACCTTGGTCAGTGGTGATCATTTTACGCTCTGACATCTAGGAGCTAGTTGGGGCCCTAAATTTTGAAATCTGAGGGTCCTAACACTATTTTGGTTACAATTTCTAGGAGCCAGTCTAGGAGCCCGAGTCGGACACTGTTTATTCCCACCTCTGCTTTAGAATTGTAGACTCCACAGACTGCTAACTAAGTGTCGGTTTTGAGAAGAAGTTGTACACGGGATCTAGTTTCCGTGTACTATTGGGATCACGGTGGAGTGATCCCCTTGGCACCAAATAAGGTCATCCTAATAAAAAACGATGTGTTAATTGATCACAATCAAACATGTGATTTCCTAAAGTTCTTAACAAATTAAATACATTTAAGGCGACTTTCAACATCGTAATGCTCTTCATACTCACTCCATCCATTCTGATGGGACTCAGTCTTTGATCAAGCAGTTAATTTTCACCATGTTTGATGTCCCCATTATTAATGTGACATGCTACTGGCACAAGTCTCTTTGACTTTCATACGTGGATAAGAGGATGAAACTGTTCTTGGCAATGGTTACATAGAAAGGCTATCCAAAGTTATCAAAATGTCAGCTTAATTAGACAGTTCTGTTCTTTGACTCCTTGGCTTTGATCAATCACTGATGAGTCGTAGAAAATTATACAGGCATATATTATATACTTTGAATTATGACGTCATACGTGCAATCTGTAAAAAGTCTCAACTCAACATGCAATTTGTCAAACTGTACTACAGAGCTCCTTTCCGCACCATCTGCCTACCGTGAAACCATGATTTCGTAGCAATCAGAAGCTATTGGTAGTGTGGCAATTTGTAACCCATAAGAAATTGTCAAATTAGCTTTCAAGTGCGAAATTCGATATAAACAGTGTAATGCACATGCTATTCTAAAATCAGCCAGCTTAAAAATCGCCACAATACCTGAAACGAAATATGACTGTTTAAGATTCCTTGCAGACCTAAATATATGACATCTACTGTGCCCTTATCACAGTATCAACAGTTAACTGTCTAGGGCTATCCTACAGTGTGAACCCCGCCATCCCCTGCCATCTATAATCTACCCTTATCACAGTCTTAATTAACAGTTCACTGTCTAGGGATATCCTAGTCCATCATCCAAGCCGACAGACAATTCTCAATGTAAGATAAGCAAGTGGTCAGTCCTACAGAGTAGGGATTTAATTCCTACAGTGTGAACCTTACCATATGGCATCTAATGTGCCCTTATGACAGTCTTGACAGTTCACTGATCACTGTTTGAACCAATTGCCATTTAAAATCTAGAATCTAGAGGATTCTTAGTATATTCTCATCATAGTAACAGTTCACTGTGCAGGGCTATCCCACAGTGTGAACTTTGCCATATGACATCTAGCTTACCTTTATATCGCTGCTTGTAGTGCATGGCAGTGTGAACAGATGGTGCACAGTAACAGAATTATTCATACTTCCCACGCTACTCGGCCAGTCCCTTAGTTATGGGTGTAGACCCTTAAAATCGACAGGGCGACATGGCTATTTCTTAAATTCGACAGGGCGACATGATCATTTCTTAAAATCGACAGGCGACATGGCACCTAAGGGACAAATGACATCAGTCTTTTCTTAAATTCGACATGCGACAGGGACTTAAAAAAGATAACGACATGGGACAGGGCTATTTCTTAAATTCGACATGGGACAGGCTTCTAAAATAAAGTATAACGACAGGCGACACGGCCGTTTTTTAAATTCGACACGGGACATAGGACCCCCCCATCTACACCCCCTTAGTTGACCAGTTTATCTCATTACAACTCGGTGAATTGGTGAGTGACTCGTGAGTCACTTCGGAGAGGCTCAGCGGTCCGACTAGGGTATTATCACCCACAGCGGGCCGGGTATATGAGATCAGAGGTGGGAGTATTACCCGGCGAGGGATAAGCTCTGATCCCCTGATGGACAGACTGGGGCATTCACAGGATTACCCGATATTTATCACATTACTATAGGAATGGGGGTGTTATCTCACTACAAAGTGATCTCCATATGGCTTTACATGTGTATGAAAATGTGATAATGCTAAAACCACTTAGAAAGTTAGGGAAAATGAGATTGGGTATACTGCCCCAAGCTAATGCTTTCCCCTCCAACTTTTTCTAAAATACGACAAGATATGGTAGAAATTGGTCAATTATTCAGTAGACGCTGCTGCATGCCATGTACAAGGTTAACACTCAAATTTCATTTTCAATTTCCCAGTGTTTTCCATGTATTTCCCTATCCTATGGCAATTTCCCCCTTATGCCATTGTCGGCAACTCTGTTCAAATCGAAAAGCTTTGGAGTACAGAAAATTTAGGGAAATTTGTCAGTAAGATGTCAGACATCTTACATTTTGAGAATAAAGAATTCAAGAACCTGGTCAAACAAAATCCCCCGTGTTTTGGGCAAAATTCCCGGTGTCTTCCCTGACAGGTATTGTTTTGCCATTTTCCCTGTGCCGTGGAAACCCTGCAGCATTAATTATTCTCTCGCCAAGACCTCGGTTCCAATTACAGTTTGAACCATTTGCACTGGTCTATTCAATTCGAGTGATTGACCCTGATCCTGGAGTCTTTGCGTCATGACCCCTATGCCAGGATGCCCGGTGTGCAGTGACATAATCCTGTACTATGTGAATAAACGATGACTTAACCAGGGTTGTCATTGCCCCCCCCCCCCCCTCATGGACCCTGAGGGAAAAAAAATTGGCATCTCTAAATTGGGAGATCTGTGTAAATCTGGTGTTTTTTATTTTCATAAGGGGGGTCAGGGTTTGCCCTCCCCCCTAGAACACTGGCTCTGGATCCGCCCCTAGGAGCTTTTGAGGCAGACCTTTCCTTGTTTTGTTGTGACAGTCGTAACGTACGGCTCGTGCTCTTTATCCCTTTTTGTAGAAGGTTTCTTTGTAGCATTAAGTTCTCTAACAAGTTGACCCTTACAATTAGTGGCGTGACAACAGTTGAGAAAATGTCATCTTACTACATGAAAAGAATACATTATATCAAAGTAACACCCAGACAAATCCCAAGGCTCCCTCTATTTGCCAAACAGGAACAAAAGACAACTATCATATTCTAGTGTAGTACTGAGAAGTCTATTATATATTCTACATGCATGTTCCAGGAAAAGACTCTGAACGTGTAGGACAAAAGAGCCAGAGTGTCTTTTTTAAGGAAATGACAGGCCATTATGGCCAATAACTTCGGCCACATCCAGACGTGGTTGGGATTATTCGGACCAGTAAAACAAAGGCTAATTTCCGCGCCCCATTTAGTCCGATAAGTCCCCATTCCCTCTACTCCCGCCCCTATGGACCATCTCCCCGATGAGAACAGTGTCCTCTGTGATGTTGACCCCCTAAACTAGCACGGTACCTCGCCCTGCTCACAGGCCTGTGGGTTCAGCCTCTAAGGCCCGCCTGTGGCGATCCGTACGTATCATTATTCCATGCGGGCGGCGCTGACAGGCTCACAGCCCTCTGTCTAGGCCCTAGACCCTTACATCCGCCATGGTCAGTCTTAGGCCTTGATAACATGCGACATGGAATCAAAAATTTCAGTGACATGGGACATGACTATGCCTTAAATTCGACATGACGACATGGCCGTTTTTAAGCCTTAATGACATGCGACTGAAAAATTTATGACATGGGACATGACTACCCCGGTACTCCCTAAATTTGACATGGCGACATGGCTGTTTTTGGCCTTAATGACATGCAACATGGGGTTTAGAATTTCAGTGATATGGGACATGACTATATTCCTTCAATTCAACATGGCCGTTTTTAGGCCTTAATGACAAGCGATCTAAAAATTTTAGTGGCATGGGAAATGACTAATCCTCATATTTGATAGGGTGACATTGCTATCTCTTAAATTCGACATGCCACATTGGTACCCTCCTCTAGATCCCCCTGTCGACCATGGCGGCGGCAGTGCCAGCCTCCATACAGGGCGTCTTCACATAAGAAAGGGCACGACTTGGCAGGGAGGCTCCATGTACCATACAGTAACTTAAGATGTCCTAATGCATATGGTACCTCTCTATTTGGCACGGGGTACAGATGCCTGGCCTTGCGTTGACATCTTGCAGAAACAATATTTGGTTTCCAACATTTCTTATTCTGATATTATCTGTCCCCCTTCCAACAAAGACCGAAGCGATTATTAGATACCTGTGAGTTGAACGGACGTGTCCTTCAAATATCTTTTTAAACATCTATTGACATTTCTCACATTATTACAGACATCGATATTGC
Organism: Lepidonotus clava; assembly: GCA_936440205.1. Taxonomy (NCBI): domain Eukaryota; kingdom Metazoa; phylum Annelida; class Polychaeta; order Phyllodocida; family Polynoidae; genus Lepidonotus; species Lepidonotus clava. Next base: position 39,865,820 of record OW387141.1, read on the forward strand.
CACCGTTTTCACTCTATTTATATTTTAAACGCGAATACATGTATTAATGCTACACATGAAATTAATCATAGGATGCAAAATATTTTCAGGTTATGAGTTACAAAGTTCTATATAGTTTTGTTAATACAAGTCAAATAATCAGGTAATATTGTAGTTTATGAATCTAACCTGCAGAAACAGTAGAAAGTAAAACTATTTATGTGTTCAGATAATGCCAATCAGTCTACCAATCAGCTAGGAAACAGATTCGGCTTCTAATCTTACTGATAGCAAACAAAGGCTATTCAGCATCAAAATGACATCAGAAAAGGGAAGACAACTTCATTTCACATTAACATTCATATCCACCCAATAAAAAGGGATTAGTAATTCTCCCCATAATCTCTAATCACTCGAGGAAAATAGACGATGGTCGTACAAAAAACAAGCTGCCGACAATTTGCCGAGCGCGGCCTAATTAGACGTCATTACGTCCTCTAACTAGCGGCCATTTTCATGACGAGCAATTGGTGAGTAGAAAGAAGAGGAGCTCGCGAGCAATTACGCCACCTTAATCATGTTACACTAAAACAATGGCCGCCCTCAGGGCTCGCGTCACATGATCCCAGACTGCAGTCTGATTGGCTGGGGGCGAACCACGTGATGCCGAGTTAATTTGGTCAGTGCCATGGGGGTCGGCCGGGAGGGAGGGGGGGGGGGGGTAGCAAATGAGACTGTACACTCTTCGGACACTGAAATGCCCTTCAACATTAACAATTCTTATATTCATAGGAAGTGCGTGACTGATTTGCAGTCTTAAGCTCTGCTCTTTAAAATTTAATATTGCCTTTATAGGATATATAATTCAGAAATGTGACTCAGGACCAGGCACCGAAAAAATCGGAACTTGCTTCCAATTCCAATTAACTCATGCAGAATTATCACAATTGTTAGATTTGGGCCCAAATATCATTTAACACCTAGGAAGTCAAGTGTCAAAATCTTTGAAAACAAGACAAAAATCTGAAAATTTACATCCTTGAATAGAATAAATTACATAGATTAATCATTGGCATTATGTATCTACATATGGTACAAGTTGCAAATGTGGGCCAGGAGTGGAAACTGCATAAGGACATATGATTACAGTTCAGCGGTGAAAATTACGGCACAAATAATAGCAGTGGGTCCAGGGGCTATTATCATTATTATTCACACTTCTGAATATATTGGGTACTTATGTCGCTCCCCAGTTATGAAACTGACAAATGGAGACAAATTGATTGTTGACCAGTTGGTACGACCTGGAGCAATGTTTTCCCTGGAGTGGTAATTAAGTAGCTCATACACTACATAAACAAAAGTAGAAAAAAAAACCGCTTTTCACACCCATCAAAATCGTCAAGGCTAACTCATAATAACACTATGATGAGTCCCCACAAAAACCAGTAAGGTATTTGGGGTCATTATTTTCTTTTGGACCCCCTCCCCATCCACCCACTCCTCTTTCTTGAAATCCTGGACCCATCCCCTTGCTACTGCAGTATGTTTATGTAGCAAACAATCATTGTTCCCCCTATCAGAACATTAGCAGCGAAAAGGCAAATTAGACAAATGGGTAAACGGCAGTACTGATCATAGCAGATATCAAAATAACCTTAAACACAACTGCGGGTGCTGTGATGGACTTTCCAGGACATTTGAGAACAGATCTCTTCGGTGCCAGTAGCAACTTTCCCTACCACAGATAGCATATTTACCGGGTCTTATGAAATATGTCGACAAACTACAAGACTTAAGTATAGACATTTTTACTAATCATGGCATTATCAGGGATTCAAATTGATTGAAAACCATGAATGACTATTTTTCGTTTTGTACGTGTATATGTTTATTATCTTTGAAGTTGGTTTGAAATGTCATTTGCTACTGATAGATTTAGAGCAAATATTTGCATATTTTCTATACATTTATCTGCATTTTCGTCAAGAAAATTACTCAAAATTAGCCTGCAGGTGCCTAAAATACTGAAAACCAGCTATCCGTGGTAGGGAGAAATAAGTTACTTTGTATTTTTATGTACACTATCGGAGAAGCTTTTGTATGAAAGAGATAACTGAAGATTTAACAAACAAAAAAAAACTTGCTTAAGCACTACATAAAATGGACTGGGAGGACATGCGATCATATGTTTAATATTCGTTTGACAGTTCATAATTCCTTTAGAACTGCTTACCTCCCCATAGTTCAGTTATGTAATTGTGCTTGTTCTGCAAAGCTGGTAAAGCTAAACTCGTTACTTCAACAATCCCAGATTTACTTACGTACTAGTGCAATGTATGTGGTTTACTGGTTTGATGAAGCCCAAACACCAGCATGTAACGGGCTTGGCAAATGGTGCGGTCAGAACGGCGTCTTATTACCTCATCATCGGCAAGGCTTCAGACTTTGCGATATGTTATGTAAGGAAACGGAGATCGCATAGATCAAGTATTGCCAGTTGTACGATTTCTGTCGTTCGAAAATTGTTTTTCAACAATTATAAATTTTCTCTAAATAATTGCCAGCAGATAAATGATATGTTGATAAAATCAACTCTGATCTAAAAGCATACAAATAATTTCGGAGCAATAAAGACTATTTTAAACATACAAAATGAAAACAAAACATTACGGCCTATGATAAGAAGTGGGAATGCCTTACGAATTACATGCCTCTTGACCTAGCTGCATTCTGACAGAGAATCAGATTTGAGTAAAACCAGTGACGGGATAACGGGGCCTCTATTTACGTACACGTCTGTGTATATGAGGCGATTTAAGAGGACATCTAGGCCAGCCATAACCCTACCAGGTCTCTGCTGTGCCTCAGTCAGCCAGATGCAAACTTAAACTTATGTTATTGTCTGCAGGTCCAACATGAATAGCAGTTCACGTTATATTTGAAAGTATGGAAAGTAAATGACTAAAACTTTTATTGCCAATTCTTAGAATTAGGCCACACGTGAAAAAATAGTATTGGATCATTACCCTATGGAATTCTAAACATGAATGAAAAACCTTATTATATTGATACAACTAGCATAACAATATTAATGTTTCGAAAATATACATGGGGCCTTTAACTTATATACTATAAAATTTTCTTGTGTTATTGCGCGTTTGCTATGTAGGGGATCTCCCACGGAAGGCAGTCATAACACAACGGAACAACATTTCTGAATTAAGATAATCTTGCAATATCGTTGATATGTAATTCCATAGTATTGGCGTACAATTCAATAGTTTGAAATAGACACGACTCGGTCCGACGAACCAGAGATAATTACAAGTATGGCCACCGGGTATAAGTAGGGGTACCAATCAATTCACATAATAACAAGTAGGTGTTACCGTGTACCAATCAAATGAGCAAGTTCACTAAAAGAACTCCCAAATCAACCAACCAAGTTTAAGTCAACGTAAAACCTAACGCACGTCTAATAAACACCTGTAATCAAGGAATTCCCATGAAAGCAAAACAATTAGATAAAAAACTCTTTCACAAACCTGGATAAGGTAAAGCCTAGCCGCGTGCTAAGATCACGGGTGAACGCTCCCATTCCGCTGTATTAATCCCGAGCACCAGCCGCGTACATACATCCAGCCCCACTCTACATCCTGAGGTAGTCATAGATTATTTAGGGGGGAACCTGCGCGGCTGCCATAGGTGCAGGGACGTGGTCGATGGGTGTGGGAGAGGCCGGTCTGAGGGTGCTTGGGGTGAGGTGGGGATGGCGTGAGAGGCTGTGGTTGTTAGGGTTCTGGGTGGGCAGTAATGGGGGTGGTGGAGGTACTGGAGGAGGTACTGGAGGACCTGGTCACTCGTCGGGGAGTAACTGAACAACAACACCATGTTACATCACTGGTGGTCACGTGACTCTGCCTGGTGGGGCCCATTAGGGCTAGCCAAATAGGGGATTTGTTTCTGGTCTGCGGCCCGGGCCGGTTAACTAATTGGAATTATTTTGTTTATGACGAATTATGTGACACAAATGCAAATGTCTACAAACCTATACAAATTCTGTCTTTTTTTAAAAACTCGGTTGATTTAAATGTTGCAAATTTATACAGGAGGTAGGTTGGAGGAGGTTGGCACCTAGACTAATAAATATTCTCTCTCAACCCAAAATGGTTTACACGGATACACGAATATCAATACGAGGATATTTTTTTTGGTCCCTGCTCATTTCTGATAGTTCAAAACTTTATCACATCGGAAAAGTACAAACAGAATATTATGTCCCCAAGTAGGGTACCAATCAAATGAGCAGGTTCATTATTTGTCCCCATGTAATATGAATGTAAATATGTTATATTATTAATGTTACTATATATAATATTTTGTTATATGGACTCTAGTATGAATTTGATTAATGTATATGCTTGAATTTGTATGAATCTAGTTGACAACTGTTAAACAAACTGAACACTGGATTGTGATGTAAACTAGCATTTATTTGCTAAATCATATTTTTCAGTATAAATAAAGGAATTTTTAAAAAAATGTGTCTATTTTCCTATCCTGAAAATGTTGTAAACTAGTGTTCTCCCCCACCTAGCAGGCAATACACCAATATAAGAATATAATTTCTAAAGTATGTCGGCTTTACGAGCAGTATATGCCAGTTCGAATAAACACTCAAAGGCGGATTTACATCCTTATCCATATTTCTGAACGTTCGGAATTTTGCGGCATGAGAAAATAACGAAAGTTATCTCATCTGGTTATATTCCCATCTTGACGTTACTGGAAACGTTCCCAGTTTTAATATTGAGTGGCCTGCGTGTTGAGAGTAGCTCAGAGTGGAGCAGGTCTGAGTGGTGGGGTGTTAAGTGGTGCGGGTCAGGGTGGTGCGGGTCAGGTGGTGCCATGGGCGGTGGTGCGGGTCAGGTGGTGCTCGCCATCTGATCGCACCAGGCCCTGGGCATCTGGACCTCGGGACAGGAGATCGTCTGTTTACTGACAACCTCCGACTGGAGCCCGTCGGCCGGGCTGGGTGTCATCACTGCTGGACATGGCTTCAGTATGGAGGTGGAGTGTAGTGATGAGGAGTTAAGGAGAGTAGTGGAGGGTTGGCTCAATGATGGGGTATTGGTTTTCTAAGTTACCCCTCTGAGGGAATGTCATAGGGGAAAAACAGGTGCTAAAAATGTGGAAAAACATTCGCAAACTCAACTTGAATTTAAAAGAGTAAAAATAAGATTGTAAAAACCGGTCATAAAAATGGTCCAACTTTATGAGATTTCAATTTTTTTTTTTAGCTTCTACGTGTTGGTAAACGAACTGATAGCAGTGAAACAAGAGAAAGAAAACCCAGGAATACTGGTTCAATAGATGACAATCAAATACCCGACGCACGGACAATGTGTAAGACAAGACGATTGAGGTCAACATGAAAGCCATTCTTTGAGTAAATGTAAATGAATTAAAAAGTGTATATTTTTACTTTAATATGGCAGAAGACCATAGAATGCTCTTTACGTCATCCGTAATTAGAATTTAAAAAAATCATCATACTAATCAAATTATATATGCCACTGACAATAGCAGAGGATTAATGCATATAATTATATTCATCATCCGGCAGGTATACATGTATTTAGATATAAATGGATATAGAAAACCTTGACTACCCTAAATCCCCTAATTTGAGCCGTGGCATAAATAAGGGTTAGTCTTAGCTGGAACGCATTAGGCCTCGGCTTTGTGGGTGCGACCTAAATTAAGGTCCCCCCAAACCTTTAACACTATGGCACTCCTGATAAAAGGTGCCAAAAAATCCAAAAAGAATATTCAAATGTCAGGTTTAAAATAGAGTGTGGCTTAGATTAGTGGTTTACGGTATTATCATAGTGACACGTCAGTTATTTTCAAATGCAAGAACGTCAACATAAACATGCTCTGCCTATGTATAGAAATCCATAACTCCATCAACTTCTGGTACACCACCAGTCAACTTGCACAATGCCCCAATCATCTACCAAACCGTTCTGATACGGCACGTGAGTCCTGTTTGCCCGGGGTTTGCCCGTCTGTCGGTATCATTGTGAGCTGTGCACACAGAGTGACGACAGGCCCAGCTGAGCCTGACACCCCCACTCACAGAAACAAAACACCACACCCGCCCTCGGCCTGACGCCCTCGTGCACTGTGACAAAGCCCGGCCCCGCCCCCTCACCACCATCTGGGGGTCGGGGTATTGTCACCGAGTCGGTCGCCTGTTCCCGGAAATGTGGAATCAAACCACACCAAATTCAATATCACGAGCAGGGCACGAGACACGTATATATATCGTTTCTGACGACAGGTTTTCATGTCATCCGTTGTATTTTATCTGGGTTGAACGTATTTTCAATGGCTCTAAATCTGTGTATGCTGTAGCCTGAGTGGACCGCTTATACTCGTATGTTGCCCGCCTTATCTTTTTTTTTAATACTTGATAATGCATTACTTAACGTTTTATTGTAAACCTAGTGTAATTCTAACATCCGAAAACATAATTTCCTTTTTCGGGTTAGGTCAACGACGTGAGGGTTACTTAGGTTAAAACAATCATAACTGTTATCTTTTTTTTGAATAAGGATCTTACCCACAGATGTCCGATTAAAGCCAACGCCCAACGACACATAACGCTTAGAAGGCCACTGTGATAATTCACAATACTAATATATAGTTTTCTGATAAAGCACTTATTCATGGGTGGAAATAACAAGGGATCCGAGGGCCCGGGAACTCAGGTCGATATGATTTCAAGATTCAGATTGAGGGCCCCTAGATTTCAAAAGCTCTACTTCACGAGTTATTTCTACCACTACTGTTTTTGGCACTCACTGAGAACTATGATAATCTCGGTATCTAGATACATCTGCAATTTTAGGGTTGAATGAAGCCGGAGTCGAAATAAGGCCCACATAATTCAGGGAGCACTCATGTCCCTGGACCTGTAACGTAGGTGACAAACCGACATAATAGTTTCCTCCGATGGGCTTGTGTTATTTCGAAACCCGGACCGGCAGCTAGACTAATGCGAATGTACGTAGATTATGGTAAATAAACTATTTTTTCCATTTCTCATTCTTGATGACAGATTGAAACGTAAGGTCGAGTCGTGATTGCACGTTTTTACATGCCGGACTATTAAAAAAAACATACTTGTAATAGACTATGTAAAAGCTTATTGTTTATCTATTGAATTTTTTTTCAGTAGGGAATTAGAAAAATTGTCAAGTAAAGAAAACATATTCAACTTCTAAGTTTTAAACAACGATTTAACATCTATTTTCATTATCAATGACTTCGAACGATTAAGCGATATAACACAAACGAGTCTTGCTTCCCTTAGAAGTAATGTTGAGAGAGAAAAAATATCAGGGAATAACGTGCTACAAAATGACAAATTCATACTTTTCATTTTGAATTTCTACTTTATAATAGTATTAACTCTGAAAGCCAAGGAAAACTTTGATGAATAGTGCTAATAAAAACCTTTACAATTTCCCACATGCCTTTCTGATTTCAACTGTTTTAACGTACATTCAGGATCCAATCATCGATGACCGGTACCCAGTGAGCCGCCATACAACAGCTTCCGGCCGTGTGCAGTCAGCTGTGACCCTCTGTGAGCTCTGATCCCTTAAGAACCAATGGACCATGACGGGCAATACGCCATACAATATCCAGATATCTCATGAACACACATTGCACGGGGCTCCCGAGCGAAAACCTCGATGACCAAGCGTCGTCATGGTTGAGGGACATGCATAAAATGTACCCTAAAATACCCCGAAATACCGTGCTAATAATACATTCCCGTACCCGTTTCCCATACGTAAATTTAGACCTTTCTCGTTGTCCATCTGCAGCGCAAGCTCTAGTAAAAGCATCTTTATGGCATGTGCACTAAGGTCAATTCGATATTCATTGTAATGAGGCATGTTATTACACCTGGGATCAAACTTTGGTGATTATGTGATGACCCTAAGGAGTATAGTTTTGTTTGATTTAACTCATGGAAAAACGCATACCATAGAGAAAAATCCTAGATTGCGTTATAGATCAACATCTCAGTACAAAGGTACTGGACGGCTCCTTTTAAGGGCCTGTGTCATCATGTCCTGTCTTAGTGTCTGGGTGGATCAAAACACTAACCCGGTAACCATGATATAGTCTCGTTATTTCTATAGATATAATTGTATATCGTGAGTAATAGTTGGTGGGTCGTGGGGGGGGGGGGGGGGGGAAATTTCGTGTGTCTAGTACGTGTAGTAGAATAAAGTTTTTATAATGGTCAGCTCATACTTGACCCTTCCAACAGCCTGGTCGTACAGCATGTTTATTGTAGCTTTCCTGATTGCTTTCTTGTGATCTAAGTCATCATCTTATAGTAAATTACAATGTAAACGCTTTCTGTGGTCAAACACATTTCCCGTACATTTTCTCTCCATATTGTCTGCAAAACAAAGTCCACATCAGAGTTCAAGACAAATTACAACAAGTGATGGATTTCCTTGCAAGGGCTGATGGACTGCCCCCTCTGACCATGGAGACTAAAATAGAGTACTCTCCATGCCCTGACCGACCTACCGTTTTGTGGACGTACATGCCTCACCTACGTAACCTCCGTTTGTTTACCTGTTCAGGTATAGCCGAAAGGTTGGCCCCACTCAAGTCCCCTTACTAGATTCTATTTACCCAAAGCGAGTGTATTTGAAGGGAAAATTTACTACAAAATAGATGAATACATGTCACATAATCAATGTTGGTTAATGTAGATTTATTTTGTCCGCGTGTCTGATAAACAAGTTTGTTACAACGTGCAGCTGGCTACTAAAGCAGGTGCACACCATGTAAAGGATCATTGTATGATTTGCAAGTTTGATAAATCCGTGAATAATACAATTTATTTCAAACGCTGTTTATTTTGAACATGAAATACTTGATCGATGACTAGAAATCAATGGCATAGTTCATACGATTAACGTAGATATTTTCGTGTCCAACGTCAATATTTTCGTGGATTCCCCATAGAGGTTCCCCATAAACTATACTACTTTGGCACTTGGGTAAAAAGTACCAAATCAGTTCTTTTAATTCTTCGTTAGATAATCATATCTCTAATAAAATCATATTTTCTAAAAAAAAATATATCCTAAAATTCTTTCAATAAGAATTCAACATGTGAACTTATTCCACAGAGGTAAAACTCATGATTGATTGATTCAGATTGTTTATCATTTCGAGACCGCTTATAAATATTCAAATTATATAATGTTATATTTTCGCGGACATTCACAAGCGCGAGTTAAAGAGACAATATACACAGATCCAATATACATATGTTCCCAGCTAGGAGTTATCAAAACTAACTCTAGTGGCCTGCACAGCTTTAACCTGATTTTAATCTGATTATCGACCCCGAGTTTCCGTAAATAGAACAGATTTAATATATTTCATAATCTTTGATTATGCCAACTGCATGTGTACAAGGGAAACTATATTGGATTAATACTTGTAATAGGCAAGGTTTAATCTTGATAATCGGGTTCGACCAGTAGTGTAATAAGTTTGGTCTACTGCGATTTTTGATAACAAATAGCCTTGTGGACTGTAGTGTAGTGGCAATTATGGCAATGATGCCATGAGATACTGTTTTGCTTTGTCATATATCGGAAATTATGCAAAAAAATGTCAATTATCTATTACTAGTATTAGGCTCCAGACATCATGAAATCCGGAATCATTGGAAGATTATGTATGAAATATGTTGCATAATGTAAGGTGAGGCCAATGTGATGTAAGTTTGTGCACGCATTAAGCCATTAACCCGTGGGGCTTAAAACAGACCTATGAATAGGATATTAAATCAAGTATTATGGTGTTATGAAAACGATCGACCAATCGGAAAATATTGACAGGAATGGTTCAGACGGATTTATGAAAAGTCATTACGCCGCACATGTTATGCTGTTTTTCTATGTACTTAAATGTACATGTCAATAATGGTTATCATGATTTTTCGGTCGATACATAACTGCTGTTTTTGGTCCTTCACTTGATATTTTTAAATTTCGGATGTTATAATCAATACTCCATGACCTGTGCGATGTTGATGTAAGCCACAGCACTTAATGTAATCCCAAAAAGGTCTGAACGTGTCTGGTATCTTTAAAGCATTGTCTGACACTCTAGATGTATAAAATTGATCCTTGTGTCCCAGGTTATTTACTGTAATACAGAATCATATCCACATTAACTGGCATCTTCCTCCATGTAATCGGTTACTGCGTTCCCTCGAATAAGATTAAGATAAGGAACATGGCTGGCACTGTGGCATATATGGGAGGGCTGCCGAATGCATTCTTTTCAAACGTTCTTAACTGTATTCTCTAAAATAAGATCCTTTTATATGTCCCCCATTTTGTGTACGTATATATGACTAAAACATATCTGGCGTTGCGGCCTTAAAACATCAAACACTAATCCGACATTTCAGAAACTTTTTGTGATACAGTTTCTCATAAATCTAAAGTTTTTTGTGACTGCGTTCAAAGTTTGGTGTCATTAAAAGAGGGCGTGTTTTCCGCCAATACTAAGGTGAACTTACCGTAACCTGTGCCGACAGACGCCTGCAGTCGGCCCCAGTGTGGGGCGCGCCGGGCAACATCACATGTCTGCCGAGGGAATGAAAACAGAAACATAAAACAGGTGCTTCACACAGGGACATCGATAATATCATATCACAGGCGCCGTTTACTGGTTATGCTTGTCGGCACGATACATCTGTAGTACAGTTGGAGGATGTATGGGTGGATGCAGTGTCTGTGTGTTGGTCGACTGGTTGTCTGTAATTTGTTGTACATGTTCAATATACTCTCGGTAATATTACTTGCACAGATGGATGGACACATTGTCATCTTTTGATGAAAGGCCACCGATTGGTCAACAAAGTAGCCATTCTTTAGTTACTTTTCCCTGTAATTATTTTCATTCTCACATACAATCTAGGGTCGTATTATTAAGATTAGCACAGCTAGCTATTATATCTGCATGTGCGCGTGAATAAACAATTTTAATTCGATGACAAGTAAAAATAGGCGAAATAACGTTAAACTTGAATGACGCAATTTCATAACTACCTCGCCGTCCACAATAGGCATTTTTTCTAAAGAAACACCTGAAACTTTCAAACAAAGCTCTGACCGTAAGATCATAACATCGATTTTCAACACTTTTTCTCATTATATTCACGATACACGTCAGTTCCCTATTTCATTTCATACATCATTGTGGTTGTTCTGGCTGGATCATTCGACGATAAACAGCATGTATATACCCTGAATAACGGTTGTACAGATCAATAACAACACCAGCTGCCATATACGTAGCTATTTCAAAACATTTCTTCGGATAAAACGTGTCTAACTGTGAATTCCAAATTAACCAAATTAAGATATTACGTGATAAAACCATCACCGTGTTTCTAAGAAGCCATAATCACAAGAATCAGACCATGTACACACATGGTTATTGGCCAACTTTTTACTAATTACAATTACAAAATACCCTATGGACATTTCCTTGATTTGTAGATCAATCAACTATATGCATAAATTTATACTTATAGATGTCTAATTCATCTATTTAACTTTTGCATTTAAATTGGAAAATGATACAGAACTTATATTATAAGTTATAACTATACTTTATATATTACAAAGTATTTACATCAGAAGAAGACCGAAATGTTTTTCACCCTGGGTGCGGTCGTTTGATCCGACTTTATATTCAGGGCAGGTGGAACGAGGTCAGGGATACAAGAGATGATATGCACTACATGGCAAGCTAAGTCGACGTTTTCAGTATATATTTTTTCTGAAATGTTGCTTCATGGCGTGTACAGCTAACACGTTTCTGTGTGTATTATATACACGATGTCCTAGTTGTATTTGGGACATAATAAATACCTATTTAAGACAACTTGGTTACGTTTTAAGAAAAGAAAATCAGACATACTTTGACATAGTCATTCGGTGGTAAACGGTATTTCATATCTATAAACGTTATTTCAGCCAAGACCTATTTAGGACGCTTGCTGGGAAACTGTCAGATTAGTACCATATAATTTCCTTGAGGTTTCCCTCTCCTATGATACGAATTTCTCTGATACTGTGTCATGTTTTTGTTTTTAAGCATTCCTTTATCAAAACTATCTTAATACAGAAAAGTGATAGTTCCAGGAAAAAAGTTGTTCGACCAAAAGTCTAACGCAGAAAAGCGACAGCTTCTCAACGCAACATTGGTACTTTTAATATCAACCAGGGGTGATAACCAAAGAAATTTCACGAATCAATTTTGTCCTCCAAAATGCTCCAGAAAACAGTCACACATCTAAAAAATGATGCGTGAAAGTGTAAAAAAGATGCGTGACGGATTCGCGAATGAAAATGTCCATATAAAATGATGTATAAAGTATAAATATTTCTGTAAAATACTTCATTATAACTATTAGAAACAAATTGCAATTTAATTAGAGTGTTTTAATTAGAATTTTAGCCAAAAAAAAGTCATGAATCTACAATTTTGTGTATTTTCATGAATCCAAATTTTGGAATCGTGGGCATAAGATTTGTGAATTGTTTTTTTGGTTGTCATACCTGAATAGGGAGGAGGAATTTTGGAGTTGGGGCAAGGGCCCAAGGACAACTGGCGGTCAAGAAATTATGAATTCAAATTAGATTTACAAAATTTGAGGGCCCCTATAACCTGTAGGAACTACTTAGAACTTCTCGCTAAATTCATGAAGATTGGAGCAATATTGTACTAATGGCTTAGTACTTTTAATATATTGTCATGATATATAATCCAACAAGGATCAGGCTTAGCAAGTCTACTTCTAGTCTAAATATCTTGCGCTCCTAGCGCCACCTGTTAACCAGTATAAAAGGTGTTGCAAGGTAGAGAGCGAGCAGTTAGTGGTTAGTAGTCACTAGAGTTTTGGTGAGAATGTCAGCTAAGTAAGTTTAACCAAGGAGTTATACCTGGAGTAAGTACATCGGCTCCGTGTAACAGACTGGAGTTTACCAATACCCACTACCTCGGACATAGGATTGTGATAGAGCTGAGTACTAGAATGGTCTAGAAGGTGTTGGAGCAACTCGTGTTCTAAATGTGGTTGATTGCTGATAGGAGATGGGAGGTGGACTGATGAAGACTTATACATGGTGGCTTTGACTCGGGATGAGATGTTTATTGAATAAAAACCCTTTCATATTAAGAAGCTCCCTCATCGTTCATTTCTTTTGAACTATTGGGAAGTGAACGGACAAACTTTAAACGCAGTCTGAATTACTCAGGCATTCTGAATAAACGACTCATGAAGACTTGGATATACACGAACCTTACGCAGTCTTAAATCAAACATTAACAATAGTTCAATATCTAAAAAGTTTGCAAAAGAAAACAGACACTTTTTTTTCTTCCATAGCCCGATAGGAGCCATTCCTAAAGAACTGACCAGGTACCATTCATGATTTCGTGCGTAATTACACTGAGTGACTCTGCGCATCCCATAATGGCATATTAAACATGTGTCTGAAACATTAATGATTACTTGACTACATTTTAAAGTACTGCAATTTTCTTCTTCTTTTTTTCTTCTTTTTTCTTTTGCTAAAATGAATTTTCAACATTTTTTTCCTTGAATTTATTGTTTTGTTTTTTTTTTCCTTTTCTAAATGTATTGAAAATAATGTAAACTTTGAGTCATTTGAATTCAATTACAGGGTGCCCACGCTTCTTGAAAAATCAATTTAAAAGACATTTTCAAAACATAGACCTAGTCTCTGTAGAGTCTAGGTTTTAAAAGACCAATTTGCCATGTATGTAAAGGAACAATTGATTCTGTAAAAAGCAACTTTTTCATGTTCAAATGAGATACAATTTGAGACCTTTTTTAATACCTCCTGCAAGAAAAATGTGAAATTTTAGGAATTTTTTAATACCTTGAATTTTATGGAACCAATTTAAGACCTAGACTGTCTTGGCCATCCTGAACCTAGGTTATTTGTATACATGATTTGTCTAAATTCATCTTCATAAAACAAGGATGGAAATAAGGAATTGTCCACTGAGTCCTGACCCCCACTTTTGGTAGAGCCTAGGCTACAAAAAGAGGTCTTAGTGTTAGAGGGAGAAATTCTGTTTGCTGACCCGCCCCCCTTTCACAAATTTCAGAAATATCACGTATGTCCCTATAAAACAAATCAATAAAATGGACTTTGAATTAATACAGATGTAAGAATTTCGATACTAAGAAGGCCATCCTGAATAACCCATGAACGATTTGGCCAATGGTATCTTGCGTCAATGCATTGTTCATCTGGACTAAGAGTCTAAAGAGATCTACCAATCTAGACCACGGTTGAGTGAGATCTCAGTCTGTCTCCAACACACGATCTCCCTTGCCGTTTTGGCTACCACGCCCAAAATGTGCCCCTTCCCACGATACTAACCACTCTACATGGCAAGCATAAAACCCGGAAAACGACAACAGGAATGTGTTATTTACTTACCTGAGGAAGTGAGGAGTAGATCCAGGGTGTTAATAAACTTTAAACGGTGAAACGGCGACTCCTCCTGCGACTACTCTGAACCCCACTGGGGAGGCTGCCTACTGTTTGTTTGCGAGGGTCAAGGCCGTTGTTGAAGCTAATTTATGGGGCGCTATTTGTAGATAATTTGGATCAACAAATTAAAAATTCATACCCTAAAAACGGGTTATAAATACACAAAAACACAGATGATAAATAGTTGATAAAAATTGCCGGTCTATCAGTATGATTCCATTTGCCCTGAACCAGATTTTCAGAGGAAAAAAGAAACCTAAAATAATAGTATTATTGAACTTGAAGGTAAAGCATCATTAATTTTTTTCTGAAAATTTATAACTTCTACACTGAAGAAGTGTCTTTGTTTAGTCATGAATTCGGTTACAAACATCCTTGAAAAATGCGAACTAACTTAAAAGGCTTGAGGATGGTTGGCCTAAAACTTTTGCGGTCTTTTCAGTTTTTTGTTATTTGGCGCCACATAGTATCCCCGTTAAGCAGAGTTATCCGCCCTCTTGCGCGCGATAATCACTCGGGATTCCTTTATATCTATCTATATGTATAATTTAAATGGTAATAAGATTATATTATGAAATAAAACGCAATAGTTTATGATATAAATATAATAATATACCTCTTTACTCTGTTCAAAATCTTTCAGACTCTACTACGAAACGATACCGAAGATGGTGGGCTGAATCGGATCCGATTGGAGGGAAATTTTCGAAAGTGACACTTTACTTTAACTTTATTATTGTAACATTTTCTGCTATAAATCGAAGATTAGAAAGCGGTATCGTTGAACATGGCAGACGTAGCAAAGTCAGGCCGGAGGTAAGTTAATTTCTGCAAAGGGTGATTATATAATATATGCTTTATTAGCCACGCAGTGTAACTGTTCCGTGTTCGCCGCTTCGTCGATTTGACTCATTCAATTTCAAAAGCCAAAGGCAAAGGTAGCAGGTACGAAAGGCTAGGGTACAAAGTGAACAGGGACATAGTGACAGGGGTACAAAGTGTCCAGGAACGTAGTTACTGTCTGGTAATCCTGAGGCAAAGCCAACCCTGGGCCCAACGGCTCGTAACTCTTGTAAAGTAATTAAGCACTAATCACGGCAACGTAGTCATAGAAACATTCTAAACATGATTAAATCACGTCTCGTAAGTCATAATTACCCTTAATCATCACTTAATCTAACTATATAGGTAGATTAAATATTTGGTCTCTAATCATGATTACAGTCCATGTGATTAAGGTTGGACCAATTACAGTGCTTGTTTCAAATACTCTATGGGGAGTTACGAGACGTTGCAGCAAATCATGTGATAAGGCCTAATCACGTAATTAGGCCCTAATTACTGCAGACTTAATTACGTCCGTTTTTGGTGATTAGTGAAGCTACGAGCCGTCAGGTAGAACACTCGGCAGGGCTTGACAAATCAATTTGAAACCTGGTTGCCCACTGGGCAACTTGAGCCCAGAAATTGGTTGCCCAGCTACAAAATGTGGTTGCCTAGTAATGTTTGAAGAGAATGATGTAAAATATATAAATGACATATAACGGAGTAAACGGGTTAGCGGTATCCTCGCGATTTTCGACATCGCGCTGTGAAATACTGGGCTCTAGAAGTGACCACGTTTAGCATTGGCTCCTATGGAGAAAACGCGAATTTTCGCGATTATGCGAAAAAATGACAAAACGCGAAAATTTGAAGGATTGTATCGCATTGCTAGGATTAATTCAAGACTTTTTCTCATTTACTGTATGAAGATTGGAGCCCAATTTAAAAAGTTAGAGCGAAATAACATGTTTTCTCCCGTAGGATCCTATGTTAAACGCCCCCCGAACCTCCGATCGCGATTTCCGCGAAATTTCGCTGCGCGATGTCGTATTTTAAGACCCGCATATGGCGTATATATACATTGATTCCATGGATTAAGGGGTAAAAGGTCTTTATAA
Source organism: Lepidonotus clava (assembly GCA_936440205.1). Lineage (NCBI taxonomy): Eukaryota > Metazoa > Annelida > Polychaeta > Phyllodocida > Polynoidae > Lepidonotus > Lepidonotus clava. Next base: position 39,882,408 of record OW387141.1, read on the forward strand.
TTTTGAAACCCAAATTTTAGACCTTGACTCTGGTTGCCCACTGGGCAACTCAGGCACTCATTTCAGTGGCCCAGTACAACTTTTTGGTGGTCACTGGACACCCGATTTGTCAAGCCCTGCTCGGTTACGCTGGTACCCCCGCCTCGAACTCACGCTATCGCTGTAAGTCACGAATAGGCGCGGGTTCAGCCCAACGCCCAGTTTGTCAGATTTTGGCTAACTTGGCGTCACATGACCACTTTTTGACCAATCCGATCCATCGACACAATGGGCTCCACCTGCACCCTTTCGTGATGTACAGCGATAGCGTCAGTTTGAGGCACGGGCACCAGCGTACTGCTCGGTCCGCAGGAGAACTCGGCCCACAGGCACAGGACCACAGTCACTTGGCTCTCCTTCACAAACTGCGGGCTTCTTTGGCGACCTTTTCTGAATGAATTGATACAGATCTATGTTTTAACTTTTTGTCACAGGTACCGTAGTCGAGTCGGTCTGCTTGCTGTGTTTATGGTACTTTCATTCATGAAATCATTCATTTTGAGGACGTCTGAAAACCCCCCTTAGTTTTTCAACATATTTTATATTTTCTGCAAAATAAAAATTGTTCCCATGAGAACTATTCTTGATCTGTTTATATATATAAAAAAAAATCAGCCTAAAATTGCCTGTAGTTACAAAGATCTCTTGAAAATTGCCCCCATAGACTTAAAACTGATGCAAAATATCAATGTCTCCAGCATCTGGGGGAGTCTCCTCTGCATGTAATCTTACATAAGTTATTTTGATGCCCTCAATATATCCATCTCCAAACAGGCTATATTTCCAAGTTTGCTTGGAGAGATGGCAGAATTTTAACAGCTGATTAAGAAAAATGGGATTGTCCTGCATTCACCTTTTACTTAGTAGAGTGCAGCCGGAATTTCCCTACAATGATCTCTCAGTGTTCGAAATTAATGTTTTATTTTGTGCACCTGTCGGATGCATATATTTTGAAACAATACACACAGCGATTTAAAGATGTGCACACCAGTATGTATACATCTAGATTTTGCTGAAAAAACATGCGCACAATGCCGAAAATTGTGCGCCCGTTGGCGGAATTGTGCGCGCCGGGTGCAGGGCACACCCTTAATTTCGAACACTGTCTCTTATCAAATGTACATGCACTTTTTAAAAAACTTAATGTAACTTTATCATACTTTACATCGAAATGTTCCTGAAATTAATATAACATATGGCCATGTTTTTTTATACCAATAGAGAGGGAAATATGTGTAGAATCTAGAGATATAAAGTTCAATGACATGGGATAGAATGTAATAATTTAGCTTTAAAAAAACATGCAGAAGGCCTTATTTTTTCAAGTTTTTGGGTTGTTTCTTGCCTGATAGATCTATAGTAAGTGACATCCATGGTATTGTGGTAAGTTAGTATTTACAAATATTTCATTTTAACGGTTTCCTGAGGCATAGCCCCTGTGGGGATCCGAAGTGGGGTTCCTCCGGGAGCCTCCTGGTAAGAATGTGTCCAGACTCAGGCCCAGGGTATCGTCCCCAGCAGCCCCTTGCTGTTCGTAGAATGCGACAAATGGGGAGACCACACTTGGTAGCTCACTTGGTAGAGTGCCCGCTTCGAGTTAGATCTTTTGACTTTATTTAAAAACTAAAACATCGGCGACCAGACAATGTGAATCAATTATTATCGTAATAGATGGTACATTGAATTTAAAGCCGTAGATCTAGTACTAGTAGAGGGTATATTTACTGAGTAACAGGTCCCTGCTACTTTTGACGACAACAAAATAAGGAAAATAAGTGGACCGAATTCTCCAGAACCGAACCATTCCATCTGCTGGCTGACTTCTCACATTCTTCTCACAGAGGGACGTTATAAGATTATTCCTGGCATATCGCACCTGGTTCGTTAATAGAAATACTGGATCATAAACTTAGGGTACTGAAAACATTGCATTTATTCTGAAACTTTATTGAAGCCTGTAGGAGCTATAATTTCCGCTCATCTGCGAGAATAGAGCAAGATCACATAGTCATAGGCCTATCTATTTTTCTTTGGATTCTTTAGGTGCTCCCGTCAGTTGTGCTTTGGTCGGTGAGACTGAGACGGGCGCCGATTCTCCTCATTATAAGGCTTTGTATAGCCTAAATCGGCACCAAAACTAAATCATGGAGTACATGTTATGGAAAATCAGGTATATCTTATTTTCTACTTCTCAGAAATTCTCGCAGAGAGACGGAAGTTGTAAGCTGAAACAAGTGACGTACACTAAGCATAGCACTTGCAAGTATCGATAGTGGGGGAAAGGGTCCAACTTATCGTACCCACAAGCATACACTTCTGCTGTGTCACTGATTTTTCTGTGACGAAACCACAATGACATTTTGAAATCCGTATTAACCCTATTTATGGTTTATGACGGGTTCTGAAAAATATTTTGACACTTGACTAGTGTTAGTTGGTTGATAATTATGTCATGAGGTTTGTATTTTTTCCTGCCTAGTTATAGTCTTTGGTCCCCATGTTCATCGCATAATGATTTTTCTTACTAGAGTAGTTATTGTTCTATCAACCTTGTGCCTTAAAGGTGTCCAGTCTCTATGATTTACGCTCGCATTGCCAGTAGTTCAACGTGTTCATTTGTTACAATTACAGCCAAAACGTTACTGTCCATCAAATAAATGAAACCATCAGACGTACCTCCAGGTACACTTTACTATGCCTTCAGTTCTATTTGTTTCACCGTCTTCTGATCAGTTTTGTTGGTTCACATTTGATGATTTACATTAATGTTCTGTCAGCAGTAAGGCCGTTGTTGTTTTTTCCAAAATTGTCTTTTGTGCATTAGACAATGACAAAGAAAGAGATAAAAACGTCAAAGATTGAGTTCTGAAATCGTGCGTGTGTTTTTATTTATAGAGTTCGAAAGCAAGTAGATTATTCACAGTTTGCTGGCGATGACGATGACTTCGATGGTAAGTGGTTTCTGCTTCTGTATCAATTATCAAAGAGTTATTAAGGAAAACTGTTTAATACTTAAAAGTGTATCCACCCCAATCCTAGAAAGAAAGGATTTTCAGTTTAGCTCTATAACTACCTTTGTGGTAGAAGCTAGAATGGCAATGAATTAACCGATAAAGTCTGGTAATAGACTGACAGGTACACGCGGTGTATGCGTTGACAAAGACAGTAAGCACTTCCAGTATTCTGATGGCTGCTGTTCAAGTGTTGTATGGACGAAAGGTAGAATTAGGGCAGAAGAAAGGGATGCAGTGTTGCCACTCTCCTACTCACAGCCATTGAATGAGGGGCAACCATCGTTCCTGAATGAGCCGCTTTTTAAATAACTGAATAAAAAGCTTTTTTTCGTGCAATTTTAAGGATTACATAGTGACACCTATGGAACTTGCTGTTATAACTGTTTTACGCATTTACCTAGTTGTGATGAACCGAAGAAGATGAACAAAACCATATTTTTGAAAATTCGTTGCCTTGGCTTAGTGGTAATGTGAGGAACTATAGTTATATCTTTTTGTATTTTGTTTACTAAGATGACTTCAAAGACATGACGCCACCTCCATCAAAGAAGCAAAAGGTGGCTAAGGAACCAAAACTAAAATTAAAGAAAGAAAAAGAGAAAAAAGAACCAAAATCCAAGAAGGAAGCCAGGTAAGTTACTACTTATTTTGCATAAATCTTAATTTTACATGAATCTATATAATTCATACAATCTAAATACATCTTAGCAAGACAAGGGGGGGGGGGGGGGGGACAAGATTTTATGGTTTTGCAGTCGCGTGGAAATAAACTAACGTTTTCTAATTTCTAATAGCTTTAAAACGATTCCCATTTGAGCCCCTCTATTCATGGAGATTTTTCAATAATAAAAAAACTGATCTGTAAAGATGATCCTGCATGTTCGTTTGAAGGAAACCCGTGGATGAAAAGGTCTATGAGCGTGAGTTGGAGCTGGCCATGGCCCTGTCCAAAAGTGAGGTTGACCATTCCCCGATCATCCACTCCGAGCCCCGAGAGGAGACCACCGACGTGGAGAACACAGAGCCCGAGATGCCCGTACTCGAACCAGTGAAGAAAGTGTCACCCAGAAAAAGGTCGCCAAAGAAGAAGCCTGCAGAAGGTCAGTTTGTGAAATTTAATGTCTTGATAATTCTTCAGTATAGAGCGTTACCTGGAAACGTCCTGGTAAGTGACTCGATGAAAAAACGCGTTTCGACCTTAGAGTTAGACCTGGGAATAAATCTAAACAACTTCGTATGGCAGGAAGAATACTATTATCGTAGTTTAAAGTTTCTGTAATGCAAAATGGCTTGGAATTTTAGGAAAATTGTATCAAAATTCAATAAAAATTACTTTACCGCCGAAAATGACATGAATACTTTCAGAAAACTCATTTTAAATGATAACAAGTATTGTAGACGACAAATGAAGGAAATTACCAATGTTCCAAACTATGTGTCAGTAATTGGAGTCTAGATGTTTTTAAAGAATCAAAAATATAAATAAAAAATGATCTACCTACCTTAAGGCTATTGTTTTGGCTGATGAAACCTGAATACAGCAATAATTTTTCTTTTCTTTTTTTCCCAAATGGCTTTACTCATCCCTGTCTATATTTGTTTGTCAGACCCCGACCTGATCGAGGTGCTGGAGGAGGACGTACAGGAGGACGGTCCGGGCGGCAGGAAGAGGCGCCGGGCCGCAGCCAAGGCTGTCAAGAAGTTCGTCGACTCGGACGAGGAGAACGACGAGGGAACGGGCGACAAGGACGAGGAGGAGGAGAACGACGACGAATTTAAGGCCGATGGTAAGCAGGGTTTGAACACAGGGTGTCTGAAGGACAAGTTGTTTGTATTTTCTGGTATATTATAATTTCCGATATTTTTTTCCATATATTTTCAATTTCTATTCAGGCAGGCTGGCTTTTAACCTATAAAACAGTAATTACTTGTGTATGCGGTCTTGTTGACTTTCCACTGGGCTAGTAGACTTTAGTCCATGAGACTTTGACAAGAGTCCAGTAAATTACTAGTATAGTAAAATTTGTAGTAAGATAAAGCACCCTCGGGCTTTTCCGGGTCGTTTTGTTTGGTTATCGACAGGGCAGTTTTGTTTGGTTGAATGATTTATTTATTTGAATATTTATTGAGTAAAACAAATGTCAGAAAAATAGTGTGTAATCCAGTGTACCAGAAAAACCTTCTTACTGGACGTTTCATTCGAGATTTGAGAGTATAGCATTTCAGTACTTTGATATTACTTGCCGGAAATTTGTATAAGCACATCTATTACAAAGGATGTTGAATATGATGGATAGATAAATATCAAATGAATTTGGAAACTATTTTACCTGTGACAAAGCTGTAAATACGTTGGATACGTCTGGCTGTCCCGCGAATTTTGGGTTTCACTTTTAATGCATTGTAGGATGTGTATTAAAGTAAAAATGTAAGATTTTGTACTAACCCAGCTTCTTCCATCCCTACAGCAGCAGAAGCAAGCGACTCGGGGCCCGGTGAAGACTCCGGGGAGGAAGAAGATCAGGGTCCTGGTGACAACGATGGGGACAGCGACTTTGAGGGCCACTGGAACAAGACAAAGAAGAAGGGGAGGGGCCGGGGGAAGCCCCGAGGGGGGAAGGCCCCCACACCCTCAGCGCCCAAGGTCAAACCAAGACTCTCTGCCACAGGTAAATTGACACAGTTGTTATTCACTCGTACAGAAACACATGAAGAAGGAAGGAAAGTTATATAATTTGTTATGGTGCTATGGGTTGACAATAATCTGCAGAATGCGGTCTTTTATTCTAGTCCAGGATTTTTAAGATCAATAAAGAGAAAAGTGTTATGATGAAGAAATTATTGATTTGCTTCACGTTCTATTCTAAGCTATGTAATGAAAGTAAATTTTCACAAGCATTAGACATAGGATGCGACTTACATCACTGTCAGTGTGGGAAGCTACCTCCAGATGTTTATTGTTCAGAATCCTACACATTTTTAAAGATACCTTATATAATTATTGATTATCCTTATATCAATATTCGTCTACTTCAGTACAACCAGTAAACAAGGGTCGTGGTAAACCCCTATCGAAGACCCCCTCGGCCCGGTCTGACCACCACCACTCGCCCTCCCCTTCCGCCAACAGAGCGGCCTCAGGTGGTTCGCTCGTTATACGGAAACCCAGCTGGATACCTCCAGGTAGGCCATTAGTCGGGTTTTAGATTTTTTAAGATATTAATGTGCTTTTACTGGGTCATAGTCATATTTGATATTGATCTTAAATGCTTATATTGCATGTAGAAGGCATGAGAGAAAAGTTTGTTTTTTTTTATGTTTTTTTTATATAGTTACATATATGAATATCTCATTAAATCTTCAAAGTATAGCATACACCTTTTGGAAATTATCATGAGATTAAATCAGATCCAGAACAGGAAAAAGTGTCCACGGCAAAAGAATAGCAAAATTCCATCGTCGACCGTTCTGATGATCGGTTTATGCTGCCATCTGGTGTCACATTTTCATACAATTTGATATAATATCCGTCATAGTGTGGAGTAAGTGTTTGGAGGTTAAGGTTTTGCCACCAGCAAAGCCTGTATGGCATAACCCAAACAAAATTACGGAGTTTTATCTTAAGAAAAAATTGATTCAACATCGCTTCTGTCTTGTAAATGTCCACGGTTTTCATTCCATCAAATAAAAGGTAAATACAAAGTTAAACTACAATAGCCATATTTAAGTAAATTGCTGAATCGAAGCAAGTAGGGAGTAATATAAAAGTATTTAGAGGTTATAATATCTCATTCACTGATTCAGGTCCCTCAGGAGGAGGTGCCCGTTCTCCGCTCGGTGGGGTGAACGTCAAGTCTCCGGGCGGCATCCGGCTCGGTCTCTCCAAGAAGTCCCGCGTGAAGCCACTCCACGCCTCAGTCAAGGTACCATAATGATGGAACCGCCGCACAAATGCCTTATCATCTACCATCCATATCACAGAGCATATCTCCACAATTCATCATAACTCATTTCATATTTTGTAAGATGCAAATGTCGACCGTTTCAGACATCATATCGTTTTTATCGAGTGACCTCTGCTCATGTACAGCAATTCCGAATTTTTTTTTTTAAAACAAAATCTGTATAACATTACATTTTGTACTTGATCCTGAAAATTTTGTTCAGTGGCCCATTTGTATGATACTTTACATGACATAATCAAAATACTATGACATTGTATTGTAACAAGTAAAACATAAAAAATGTATAGAGCGATATCAATACCTTGCCATACGTATTTTTATAGAAACAAGAACTACTGAAGTGCACTTCGTCATTCATGTATTTTGAGACTTTGCATGAGCTAGTGTTTGCATACTGTTGGATTGAACATGTGTTTTATGTTTGACAGAATACAGGCCTTTTATGACTAACAAGCAAAGTATTTTCTTGGCATGTAATACATATATGTTTTCTTCGAATGTACTGTATGAAGTGTCAGTAGAAAAAAGTGAGAATAGTAGACTGTTGATATTAATTTATAATCCTGTAACTCAATAGGCCTCATAAATATGAGATAAAGTGATCCTTTTGTATCTGGGCAACGAAAGTATATCGTCATTTTTTTTCTTAGGATTTCCACAATATCAAGGGATTGGTAACAACTTAGATATAGAGCAGTTGGTAGAGTCTCTGGTATTTCTTTTAAATATTGTAAAATTGTCATGTCCTCGAGTGAAATGAAAGAAAGCTTATTTGCATACAGAAAACATGGAAACACGTATGTGACAGTGTATATTGTAGATGTAAATATTGCTAGATAAGGCTAGGGTAGAATAGTCTCATGTGTTAACATTTCGAGGTTTTACTTGAAGAATCGGATGTAAAGTTTTACGCAAAACAAAATGTTGAAATAAGCAAAATGTCCCGCAAAGTTTTTTGGGTCTCACTTGAATATACGTGTTGATAGCAATAGAAAATGATAAAGTGTACGTGAATTTAGATTGTGTATTTGAACTCATATGTTTGAATGAGATAATTCCAAAGAGAATCAATGAAGTACCTATAAACAGATTTGCAGTAACTGGCAAGGCTCAGCGTTTCTAATAGGAAATATTACATGTGTATTTGAGAGTTTAGAGCAACTGCGGCATTCTGTCGTTTACAAACCTACGAAGTTTATTTGTGTCTCCAGAGGAGTTGTACTTACTTTCTGCCAAAGAATATATGACAGCCATGACGGGTTCACATTGCATTTCGATTTTTGAATATTAGTCAAAAATAAAATACGTGTACGATGAGGGAAAACGTAGGCACTATAGTCGATGCTGAAATACTTTACCAGGGTTAGTTATGGCATTACCACTTGATCTATTGCAGTGGTTGCAAAAAGTCTGAAATCTGATTTAATGAAATCCAATCCCTAGGAGCGAGATCCACTGTGATCTTATAATCTTTGTAAGATGCACTTTTGTGCAGTTTGATACAGTTGTCGGTCATTCCATTATGGAAGTAACATGAATTTGAATTGTCCTTAAAGACGACTCCCCTTCAGCCAATATACATGTTTACTTACATGTGTAGATCTTGCCACATAAAAAAAATGACCATACAATGCATATGCAAAATTGAAAGCAAATAGTTGACTCTAAATGAATGAGTCTGTACAACGAAGAGAAAAGCAAAGAATCCCAAAGTACCTCGATTGCTGTAAATTGCTTTACATTAGTTGTGAAGTATATCTTTTTCGTATCTGTAAATTTTGCAATAAATCATGTCGTATTGTATATTTGTGAATGTATTTATGTGTTCTGCCTTCTTATTACGGCACGCAGATTGAAATCATGTATTTTCTACATGTATAATGAAAGTTGCAATTTATTTGGCGAAATCAAATACATTGTAGTTTATCAGGGAACACAACATTCAACACCGATCGTTACTCAACATAGAACTAGACTGGCAAGAGATCAAGAGTCCGAAAAATGAATTATATTTTCTGCCTGAAACAACTTAGGGGTAATAAGCCAAAAAATATCATTTCTGAATCTTTTCTCCCAATACGATTTGTCACCTTGGTGAGAGCAATAAATAATCAAGAAAACATCTTGGTTTACCATAGACACAACAATCACCGCATTTCCCACCAGGGAGTGCAGTTACGCTAGCTACTCTAATGCCATCTGGCGAACAGCACACTAAACGGGGTGGCTACTTCTGGAACCATGAGCATAATAGACCTCACATTTTGCGCTCATATACTGGTGTAACTTGCCTGTATGTGATGGCATGCTATAGATCATTGCAGCAAATTGCAATCAAAAACATTAAGTTGCCCATTTTTCGAAGAAATCCTCATAATTCTTACAATTCTTGATCAATTTTAATCATCTTGGTATCATTCTAAAGCTAGGAATCTATAATATTATGAATCTGGATGGAATGTGTTCCAACTGAACATTCCAAATAATTTGGAATGTTTGGAATGTTCTCCAAAATTTGCTGAAATTTGTTATTTTTCCTCACTTCCATCAACTTAATTCTAAATAGAATTTTCAATTTACATTTTATCTCAATTCTTTCATTATGGAGTTTAAAGAATTAAATTTGGAATCTAATGATGTGTCATTCACATATATGCAAGCATTATTCAGCAAATGAACACAGTCTGAAGGCTCAGGTGAAATAATGATATATTACCAATTTGCACAGATTTTTCCAATAAGCCATCTGGATGCTGAGAAGCAATTTGAATTTGATTACAGAATGTTTGCTTATTTCTTGCCTATATTTGTTGTATCATTTTTTACAATTATCTATTATTACTATTAAATAGGTTTTCTGATGAAAAAGTATAAAAAATATTGCAATTCTAACAGTTTGAGAGGGTAACATGTACTTTTACATCATGATAATGTCCAACTGTGTGCTTGTATCTTACTGAATACCGCATAATTGACGTACTTGGGTTGCTCTCAGGGGTCATATTTCAAAATTAGTGCATAGTTCCGTCAATCAGGCTTTGAAATAGAAAATAACAGTTTTCAAATATGGTAAAGCTTATTATGTTCTTTGATCGTTATTTGCTGCAATGATCTAGGAGAGTTTTTTGAAAGTCTATTAAAGTTAGAATCACTACAGTTTGAAAGGAAATGAGTCAAGCCATTTGTTTATTTACTTGTTTTACTCAATTCAAATACATTGATGTAGGTCCAAATATTTTTGAAAGATTCAAAATCGTGACAGTAGTGATGTCCCAATATATACCAAAAAGTTTATGTTAATTGTCTTGACGTGTGATTAGGGAGTGATGTCTGACTATTGTCATGATACCCATTTACATTTAGCAATCTTTGCGTGATTTTCTTGCCGTGGCTTGATACAGAGGAAATCATTTGTCACTATGACGTAGGTTTATTCCTGAATATATGTTTCTGACAAGGTTGGTTGGTTCATATGAAAATGCAATTGCCAAATTAGAGAACTTTTAAATCGACCCATTTACAATTTACAAACATAGTGCACTTTTCGGGTAGTGCGGTACTTCAATCAATTCTATAAAATAGCTTTGGATATAGTTCCATGTTTTGCGAAAGACCCAATAAATAAACTGATTTCCATTTTAAGTCAAAAAGTGGAATGTGACGTACTAGACGACTTGAAAAATCAAATATTTGCATTACTGCATTACAAAAGAATAACCTTGAAAGTCACAGACAGAAGCAGCAAACCCGTTCTTTATAGCTAGCACTGCACGAAAAAAGACCTTTTAAGACCTTTAAGTCTCTGTAAATGGAGCCATTGAGGTGTGCTAAAGGTAATGGAAAGGTCACCTTTACAAGACCTTTCCAACACTTTTTCAGGTGACCTTTAAAAATTCATCAAAGATCTTGCAAAGGTATTGGAAAGGTGACATTTCGTATGCCTTTAATGAACCTCAATGGCTCCCTTTACAAAATTAAAGGTCACTAAAGGTCTTATTTCGCGCAGTTATATAGTTAGTGAGATATTGGGCCCCTTATTACACTGAAGTCCATGATAAAAATGATTCCATAACTCATTAGATTAACCAGCCAATAATCAGCGTGTTATGGGCAGTTATATAATGTGATGAGTTAGCAATTGACTGTCTTAAAATGTAGTGCCATCATAACAAAATACCCTCCAAGAAGGATAATTAAGTGTAAATATGACTTTTTTGAAAGATTATTATTGAATAGGAAACAATAACTATGGCACACCGATTCGTGGCTGGTAAACTTTATCAGTTACGAGCACATGGACCAAGGTGACTATACACAAAGGTTATTCTTATTTCGAATTAATCTCCTAGCCCTTGTTGCTAAACCTATGGCTCTAGACTCTGAAATGCAACATGGACATTTTGTGGCCCTAATAACATGCCCTCACCTACGAGAGGGATTGTTAAAAAAATAGCATCCTGCCGGAATTCTTGTTTAGGAAAAAAAAAAAAAAATGGAAAGAAAATATTGAAAGGATCCAATCATTGCCACCCGCAAGTCCCCTTTTTGAGTACTACTGCTTGAAATCATAAACAAAAGTTCCACTCAGGGACCCCCCCCCCCCCCCACAGCAGAACCTGTATCCCACAGGCCTGGACATACCCCCCCCCCCCCCCAAGGGCCGCATAGCTAAATGCATTTATCTTTGTAACTGTTCACCGTTGCGCTGTAGTCCGTCTGAAATGTATAATTTACAAGACATGACTATTCTAGGATTATGCTTTTTAGATACCCCCGACCCTTATAGTAAAGACGTACTCATTGGATTGATACAGAAACAAACGCATATGAAAAACATTTTCAGAATTTCTGACACCACCCCCACCCTACCCACAGGCGCTCCCATGATGCCCATGTGAATTATGGGAGGCCCTATATAATATACAATGCTAATGTTCACTTTTCTATTGACAGTTCCTTAGTAACCACTTTCAATCAAATGATAGGTGGTACTCCGCTGAACGGATTTTAAAACAAAAGTTTCAACACTGTTACAAATCTGTCATATGGGCCCTGTCAGATAGGTATGTGTCTTACAATAATGGGCATTTTCAGTGTCCTACCTATGAAACATTTCTCAACATTAATCTTATTTATAAGCATCTCGTACATAGCACTAAATAGTGATCACTGCGCCAATGCTTTTTAGCCGTTGTGCCACAAGAATATCACAAACACATAATAAATAACTTACACTGCAGACTTTCAGAGTTACAAGTACACATCGGAGTTTATGGCACAAAGTCATATCATAGACATTATTAGAAGCGTTAATTCAGAAGACCTTTGTTATTTATAACGTATTATAATGGCCAAAGCTGCTCCAATATATCGTTTTTAATCAACACCAGTTTTATGAAACTACTCATAAAGACTCTTGTAGTTTCTTACAATGCACACTGTTAAATCAAATCGATACACGAACTTCACTGATGAATTATTCTGTCCTTTAGCTTGCTTTCATTAATGACATGAGCTGTTCAATACACTAGCACAGAGAACTAGGACACAAATGTATTTACCTCCATACTCAAATCAAAAGATTTTCAGAAATACAAAATCGTCTATACTCTCCCCTAAGTTTTGACATAACAGACACTATCTCTCAGGAATCCAGGCATTCACCATTCATAGGCTGGAAGGAATCGTTCTCAAATGAGTTGGGTCCACCTCTCAGGGAGGGGCCACTGAAGTCTCTGAGTATCGTGCTACCCCCTAGGGGTCAGTGGGGCTCGGCGGAGAACGCGGGCACCTCGTCGTCGCAGCTGGCGTGGAGCACGTGGCGCCGCCTGTACTTGTAGTGCAGCAGGCTGCCCACTGTGACACTGCCCAGGAGCATCCCGGCCAGCACCAGGCCTAGAGCAGGACCCAGCGACACTGGAAGAGGGGAGAGAGAGAGAAGTCAAAGGTTAATATAATATATGAATCTACGCGGGAGTGTTGACTGAGTGTGGCTGAGTGGATTCTATCCTTGGAACTGTTCACTGTCATTGAGATCATGTCATGTGTACCTCGCATACGTAGAAATAAATAAAAGATCATCCTTTCATGCAAGTACTATGTCTTACATAATACCGGAACTATTATTATGTATTGGATGACAGCAGTTAGACGCGAGGAGACTGTGATAGGAGCTAGCTATTATCTGAAGGCATATCGACAACACAAATGAGACCTTGGATAATTAACCTACTATAGTTCAAAGGGAAGTACAGTCTATATAGGCCAATGCAACTCTGGGCGAGTCATTAGACTAACGGTCCACCTGAAAAGTCATTATTGGCCATCTGAGAAGTTATTATGGTCCAACTGAAAGGCCATGGTGGTCCAACTGAAAAAGTCATTATGGTCCAGCTGTGAAGTCGTTATGGTCCATATAGAATTTATTATGGTCCACATGGAAAGTCATTATAGACCACTAAGAATGAATATTCTAGGGGGTAATTGTCCTCAGGGGTAGTCATTCTTAGGGGCAGTTGCATTGTAGGTACTTGTCCTACGAGGGTAATAGTCCTAGGAAGTAATTATCCTAAGGGGTAGTTGCTCTTGGGAGTAGTGGTCAGTAGTTCATCCGAGGGTAGCTGTCCTGAAGGTAATTGTCCCCAGTGTAGTTGTCCAAGAGGTATTCATCACAGAACCGATAATAAGTGACCTGGGTCACAACTTGCGTGGAAAAATTAGGTTACTCAGCTATTGTTAAGGAAGATAAAAGCAATCAAATATGGCAAACTAATGTGAGGACTTCAGCATAGCAACAATATTTTACAATATTTGTTTGGCCATTCACCTTTGTTGCCAAGTATTTATCAAGGAATCCCCACTTAAAGGATTCGGACATAATTTGATAAGACATTAAACATGGCCCTAAACCTTGAAAGACTTTTCGTCATCTAAGCATTGGAGCTTTAAGAAAAAACATAATACCGTTAGATATTTTGTCGTAATTGAAATAGATGGGACATGTCTTTATCGGAAAGGGTTTAAACAATACAGTATAACAAGGAAAACATATCTAGCAGGAGGTGAACACACAAAATATGCTTCCTTTATGTCTCCACAGAATCTTTGTTTCATCAAATCCCAAGGGAACAATGGGGACACGACCTCTAAACCTTCTACCTTGAAACAACTTCACTTTTGCCTTCAGGAGGAGAAATATAAGTAAATAAGCCATTACCTGACAATCCTTTCCAGGAAGGTTTTGCGGGCTCCTTCAAAAGCTGTGGGCAGTCAGAAGGACCTATCAGATGCCACATCTCTCTTTCTAATGCCTCTATGTGATGGTCCTTTTGGTTGGTTAATAGGCTTCCTGGTTGCCAAATCCCAACTCCTGATAAAAAGGAGAATGTAACAGTAATATTAATCTAAATAAAAAGAGAAACAAGATGCGGCACAGTCTATGTTTCACATTTCACTGTAGCATTCTCCCAATTCAATTAATCTGATCTCGTATTGCAGAGTTTTTGTATGAAACTGTTTCAGAGAGTGAGGTTTTAATCCTGCAGTATTCCAATATCAAATTGAAAATGTCAAATGGAAGGTGATTCATGAGGTACAGTTTGTATACAGTTTTGTTAAACAACAGTGGCTGATGTGTTTGAAATCGGCCCTACATTTTGATATGGTAAAGTTGCCTCTCAAAAAGAAAATGATGTATGACAAGTCCTTTTTTACTTACATGTCACTCGGCTATACCAACGTAATTTTCCCTAATATAATATTATGTACATATTGACTTTAACTGTGAGAAACTCAAATACAAAGGAAAATAAGCAAAAGTTTGATTTCTTATCATACCAAACAGCACACGGTGCAAAGAAAAAATATATCTTGTCGATCCCTAAAAGCATTTTTTAGAACATAAAAATATCGACAGATTTACCAGCATGCATCTAGATTTAATCTGCAGGTCCGTTAAAGCACAGACCTTTAAGACCTTTGAGTTCTGTAAAGGGGGCCATTGAGGTTTTGCTAAAGGTAATTGAAAGGTCACATTTACAAGACCTTTCCAAAACTTTTTCAGGTGACCTTTAAAATTCATCACAGATCCTGCAAAGGTGTTGGAAAGGTGACATATACTATGCTTCTAATGAAACTCAATGGCCCCATTTACAAAATTAAAGGTCTTAAATGTCTAATTTCATACAGTGACATCTTTGTCAAAATGACGGGAATCTATTAGAAAATGACATAAACTCTGTATACATAAGACTTTCTATATGCATTTATTCCGGTCAGAGAGCAGCTCACTTACCCCTGAGCCCGAGCAGGTCGAGCAGCTCGTACTTTAACCCCAGGCTCTGGACGTCCTCGTACCACACCTGCTGCCACCTACCGGTCGACGAGTCCTGAGGTCAAAGGTCATACAATTACCGACAGCCGCGAGTACGGAAGTCTTTAGTACAGTGACAGCATTCCATATTGCTCGCCCCCATCTGCTCCCGATCTGCTCAAGGAGGGAGACCGGACGAGCAAATAGGGCCCTCGGGGTAGATTATTACGCCAACAGAGGGAAAGACCCTCGTTTCAGGCTAGAGCAATCAGCCGAGGAGACTCGATTGATCATCTTCCGCCGAGGGGAGGGAATTGGAATAACTGCTGTATGGATAAACTACGGAGTGCTCGAGGCAAAAAAGCGAGGAGCATTCGGATTTGGCTGAGGGTATGTAGACTCTCGGAGCTTAACACAGAAAAAAAGCTTTGTCTAGAAATATTCATGAAATGCATTTCAAACCATGCTCTGAGCATTTGGTGGGATAATCACCGACAAAAATTATCAACCAGTTGTATGAGTTTACCGTCGATAACTGTAGCCTATATTGTAAAGTACATAATTTTTGTTGTTAATATAACCGTATACTGGTATGCATTGCAGTTTGCATCAGATGTCACCTATGTTTGGAAATGATTTCATATATGAAAAGCATGGGTTCGGATTTCTCTTGAAATTCTTATTTCATTTTTTTTTATTTGAATTGTATCCTGTATAAATAAAAAAAAATACATGTATAGAATTAGTTCTAATATGTTTACTAAAGATCAGCTCGGATAGAAAGGACAGACAAAAGGGCAATCGCACAGGAAAAGGATATTAGGTTGCTTCCATGTAATCATCTGCAGATCTAGGCCTAAGTATTAGGTACATGTATACACATTTGGTAAGAAAGGCCCAATGAAAACGCGATCATATATTGGATATATGAAACTTGATTATCAGTTTTCCTTCGGAGTTCCATAAGCCTTATAAATCCTAAAGTACGTATTCCAATATCAACTCTTAACCCGACCTCCCCTACAATACCGGCTTGTATCACTTTACAGGTTAGGGTACACATATTGCCGAGAAATCTGGCCCCCTCCCCGCATTAACCGGACGTACACAAGTGATGTGCACAAGGGCATATAATTATATATCATGTTATATACACATTTACTGCTATGTTAATCGTGGTTAGATGAATAGCTTAAATATAGGAAGTAACAAGTGATTAAAGTTGGACATAGATAAATATGGGAAATCCTCCTATAACAATAAGCTAAAATTTGACGATATGTACAATTCAGTGGTGTGGGAGCAACTGAAAATAATGGAAAATAAATAATTAATAATAACTCAACTTTATATAGAAGCATGACAATAAATCTACGTAACCAACATTACGGAACTGTGACGTCCCACACCACTTTGCAGAAATAACAAATTTAAGGTCTCGCACCCCAAAACATTACACATGTGCATATTTTCAAGAATTTAAGACCACCCCCTCCCCATTGGTGCATATGTAATTAATGGGCGGCCCCTTGTGTGTTTTTGATGAGGTCAGCATGCCTGGTATACTCACATAGTAGGAGAAGTAGGGGGCGCTGTAGGTGGCGTTCCACACCCGTCGGGCCCTGACCCTGTCCCTGAGGGCCACCACGTCCAACAGATCCATCACCTTACCCCCCTCGTCACAGTCAGACAGCACGCACACATCACTCTGTGACACCAACACCAAAAAACAGAAACAATAAACATTAATCTCAATGTCCTTGGGATTAACAGATGCTGAATTATCGACAAGTTATTTCTCACGTGGGAATTCCATACTGGAGTTTTTAATTTGGGCTAGTTGGTTGGGCATTAATCTTTGGCAGCGATGGTCTGTTAAAAAGGAAATATTTCATGATTTTTAATTTACAGTGGAGCAAAGTGCGGTGAAACCTCTTCTTACTATGGACCTATGAGTGCACGGGATGTTGCTTGGTTCCCAAGAATGATAACAAACTAGGAATAATGGTAGGAATAAGAAGGGGTTAATACACTATAATGCGAATAGGATTGTGTGAAATACGGACCACAGAATTATGCCCTCCCATCCTCGCGTTTCTGGATAAGACTAACATACAGAGTGGAATTAACATTGGGGCAGAAACAAAGGGCAGCTATGCAGTAATTCACTGCTTGAGATGCAATATTAACCATTATAGTTCCTGTCATTATTGAATTCCAACACTAGTGGAGAGCAATATTTCCACACAAACACACCCATAAATGGACACAGATTTGCCATGCTATAGCTGGCTATGCTCTGTACTACTTTGAATATGCGTGTATTGGGGGAGTAAAAAGGCCTATAGCAGTGTATGTGATAAGGGATGGGGACTGTAACTGACCTGAGGCGTGTAGGTGTCGCATGTATGCAGAGACCCCTTCCAGCTGAAAAGGGGAACTATCCGATGTGTTCCCACGCCACACGCAATCATGCCTTCAATGCCTGAAACAAGTCATATCATATTTAGATCAGCCTAGGCCTCTAAGCTTTGTTCATTCTCAAAATGAAACTCAATAGTGTAGTGTCTGTTTCTTGTGTGCCTTTCTTGCAACATGGGAGAATTTTATGTTTGTTTTCAAATCAAGCATTTCAAATGGATAGCTCTTGCTGGTTGCTTTATACTCCTTTGATCAGTGATATCCAAAATGAACTAGTTATGCAGTACACACTATTGATGTCAACATACACCAGTTACTTGTCCTTGAAATTCTGAACGCTATCACATGGTGTTTCATCTACATTAAAACCATTAATATCCACATTGCAATGTAGGCCTTTTAGATTCACCTGATACTATTTCAGGTAGTGTTTGGCACGCAAGGGAATATCAGAGCACTGCTGCATTTATATCATAGATATAGAGAAACTAGACCTCTCTATTCTATATCTGTGAGTTATATCTACCCTTTACACAAGCTTCCAAGAAGGCCGGTATACTGTTTCCAATAATATGTATAATTAGCACACCTTTGCTAATAACTATACAAAAGGTATCTTCTGACCTGCGACAACTCGAGTATAGGACGTCCGTGGAGTGGCAGCACAGGACTGTGATGACGTATAGTCGCCACTTGACGTTGGTTGGCTGTAACTATGGTAACCATGCGTCCCTAGGACCATGTAGTCCATAATGTCCAGCAGAGAATTGAGGTAGGCACATTGCTGTGTGTAGTCACATGGAGATATCCACGTGTAGAAGGCACCAATCTGTCCGATGAAATTATCAGATCATGTCATCCGGATAAACACAGTTATATATCAATAGCATTTAAATTTGGAAATAGTCAAATTGTATATCTACTTTCAGTGGATTACAGATCTATAAAGGTATACCTATAGCACCACAAATTGATAGGATGTTCATTCTTTACTTTTCAAATAACCAACTTTTTCAATTTACCAATTGTTGAGAACACATTTTACCTCGGATTTCTTTCGATCTACAATCTAGGATTACACACGCTTTCATTATCTGCTAAAAGCTTCGCCCAAAAGATCATCAGGTAGACCTCATCTGACATGGACACGTGTGAAAGTGAAAAACAAAATACACTCGTGATAGAAATGAAAACAAGAGTATTTGCCATCTAATACTTGTAGTTACCTCGGCCTCGGGTATCTCCCGGCGAATGGCGGCGATGAAGTCCGTCACAAAGTCCACCCTGGCCCGCGGATCACTCACCCCCGTGTCCTTGAAAATACTCTCAAGGTCAAAATGGATGACGTCACGTTTCTGGTTGGCCATTACTTGAGCCACCCCCTGCACCCACGAGTCGTAGGCAATCGTATCCCCGAAGAGGGGGAACTCCAGGTGGGTTACTGTTTGGAGGGAAGGAAGAAAAGAAAGTGTTTTAATGACAATAATGATGTATAAGGAAAGAAATATGGTACATCATTGATACGTCAGGGTCAATTCGACCATTTTCTGCCAAGGGAAGTGAAATGGAATACCTGCTATATTGATTTAAAGTACCAAACAAATGCAAAGTTTAATTTTAAGGCTTTAACCTCTTGCTGCATATCACCCGAACAGCGTTGTCTAAAATCAGTCTCAAAATTCCTTTAAACCCATACATTGATCAAAGGAGGGGAAATCTAATGATTGACAATATTGCAAAAACAGATGAATAATTGTACCACCGATAATTATAGTATGGCTGTAAATATAAGCCTTTTTGCAAACATTATATTATTCAGTGTCATATATCTTCTATGGCTTTTCAAATAACAGACAGGGGTTCAGATACTTATCAAATGTACGTATATCATATCTTTTAATATACCTGCTCTCTTTCTAATGAGAGTATTATTAAATGCAATAAGAAAATAGGGTAAGACATTCTCGTGATGTTCACTAGTTCATGGGCACTACATCATCTGTCTAATGTAAAGGTATTGACACTGGATGAGGGTCCTCATCGCGAATGGACTACTTGTTTTTTTTAGAAACATAAGAAAACTTCCTCTTTTAATCATGATTCACATTCCCCGCACATGTTTCAAAATGGGGATAGTATCAAAACAAATCCTATATCCTGATGCTCGAGTTTGGAAAGGTAATTTCACATATTGAAACGGGAAGATTTTCGTTTACAGAATAATTAGTCGACATCCGACATTTGCATGTATATATGATCCATATAGCAATTACAATTGTTCATTCTCTCAGACTACAAAACAGTGTTTTCACTGCGAATGTCAATTACTATACAAAATAGGAAAATTGTATTTCCCCTGTATAGCTTTTTATTATTTGCCACGCCCATATCGTGGATACTTTTTATGATGGCTGAATGATAACATATAGTAATTACTCATAGGTCGCATTTGGAGAACAGCAATGTATCATTTGTAAATGTCCAAAGCATGCGAAGGGAAAACTACCAGAGGTTGAAAATGCGATCCCCAAAACGCGGTGGGCTTCCGGAAGGTACAGCCCGACCATGTCATGCAAGAACGTTGCCAAGACGAAACTAATTTCATATTTTGCCTAACAACGAAGAACTCTTTTAGCTGCTCCCATAGAAATCACAAGCACTAAAATCTAATGTTTATTTGTGGACTAATCAGATTAAGTGAAGACTAATTTGACAATATATTCAATTAATCGCATTTAAAGGGCAGGCAAACTGCAGAGGATGGTATTTCTTTCTATAGTTATGCAGCAATCTATACTTTTAATAGTAGAAATGCCATTTGCCGCAATGTAAAGCATCTTAGCTCCAGGATATATAAGGGCATAAGAAGAGGATTCAACAATAGAAAATATTCCTTCAAAAACATCGTTCGGATGGCGATGACTCTTCTATATAAATTGCCTGAGAAAAGGGCCAGATTCCGTCAATTTATTCGTGAACTCCCCAGATCACGTCCCATGCGAAACGACCTTTTTAATGCGTTACCTAAGACTCTGGAGCTCAATAACCTGAGCTTTACCCCGATATTGAAGACACAATGTCAAAACAAGTCGCCGAAAGTGAAAAAATAACATGAGTATTTGGCGATACTAAAAACGCATAGAATGTTTTAGAATTCAAATATTTTTCTCGTAGGAATCACCCGTCTTGTCGGGGATATGGTTACTGAGTTGCATTTTATGGTAAAGGTAAAATAAATAGCTTGAATAGGGTGTAGTGTTTGAAAACTCCAATGGATACTGACATAAATGATTTCGCGTGACGTCTTAGCTACAGGTGGATAATCTGACAAGGGTATTCAGGGAATACGTTGACGGAAAGGGCCTACACATTCGGTTAGGTGACAATATAAACACGGGGAAGTGGCAATTGGATAGGATTTGTTGAATAGGACGCAGTGATTGCAATCCATTCCCAAGTTACATAGGACAGAGTAGTTACGTGCAGAGAATTTTGATTCGGGAAAATTGCACCCCTTTCCCTTACCCTACAATCCTTTTTTATGAGTATAAAGGAAATATGGAACCTATTAAAGTAAATGGAGGGGAACGGATAGATTAAGCGGATCCCACTTTCCGTTTATGCATAGCATGCAATCTTCTTAAAAAGTTTGCACATACAGTGGATGGTTTGAAGCAGATACCGTAAACCCCAACTGCTTTTTACGATCCGATTCTTTGGAACAAATATTGTGCAAGCATATAAGCCATAAGCGATGCCAAGGCAAACAAAGTAATGACCTTATAAATGAATAATTAGTTTGTATATACAATGAATTTAAGATAGAAATTCCAGATGAAAGCTATATAATAAATAAATATTTCACAATGAAGACTAAATATATCACTAGATCTTACATGGTTCGGACCCTATAAGTCGCGGTGCATCCTGCATATAGGCAAGGCAGAAGAAGGAATCTATTATTCCTTTCCTCACCCTCAATAGCTGTGAACGTCTCAGATATATAATTCAGCACAATAATACTCTCTGGTACACATGCCAATACAGCGTCAGCAGACCCTCTACCTGCCGCAGCAGCCTTCTTCCCACCCCATCCATTCTTACGGCTCTCTCCTGTAGTATTCAGGTCAGACTCCCTCCTACTGATGGCCTGCAGTGCCCACCCTGACCAGACGGAGGACGCTAACCCTATCAGTTAACCCGTTAACTAGATCAGGCCGTATTACCTGGCCGGCCCTGCCCACCTCCATACCCTTAGACCACAGGCTTACCTATAGGGCCAGCACCCACTGCTTCCACTTACAGGAGTCAGCTGAGAATGGCAATGAAGGTCTGTGTCAAACCGTTGGACAGGTCCAATAGTTCAAAGGAAAGCAATGATAGAATCTACTCCCCTGGGTATGAAATGGTAGCGCTCCGCCGAATCATCTAGGCCAGGGTATAGCAAGTGCAATATAGTGGTTCATAACTCGCAAAATGAATAGTAGGCGCCAAATAGTGTAGATCATAAACCTTTATATTGAGATACTTAACCAGGCTCTTTTTCAGCTAATTCAGCTGATCTCTCACATTATTCCGGGACAGTGTATTGCCATCTATTGCTGAGACCAAAGTCCAGTATTCTTGAGGTTTCCTCCTGCTAATACCTATCTGAGTAGGAGTTCTATTCATGACCCCGGTTATGGGTTATACATGATTACCACCTGTAGGCCTATGCATGTTTTACACAATGTACAGATGCCTACCAGAATAATCTCTCCTTCATGTGAAATTAACAATAACAGAAAAAGGACATAATTATTATCTGATACGCTCGATAACATCACCATATATATCCCCCCTACAAAGTCGTCTATATATAGGTACATTCTTGATACACGTTGAGTATAACCAATTCCATTTCAAATAGATGTGATACAAAATCCTAAATCTAGAGCAACGATATCGATTAACATCTGAAGTTCAATATCATAACGTTTCAAAGGCTGTGAAAATAATCAGAAATGAAATCCATTATCGCGTTTCAGAAGTCTTTAGTCGACACTGGCAATCTGCCAACTTACAAGTAACAGGATGTCTTTGCTTTATGGTGTTAGCAATGCAAATGAATCCTAAATTACATCTACTGAAGGCTGTTGTGAAGTGAACCCCCGTTTGTTGTTTCCACCCAACTCCTAGGACAAGGCAGTAAGCATTCTCCCAGCAGCATCCTCTTCATTCTGCCTTAGAGGCGGCGGCATGCAGGCGAGCTGGGGGTGTCAGAATGAGAGACAGACACTGACTAATCTCGTCAGGTCTCGTCTCATGATTAATGTAAGAACTTAAGCCAAACAAGCCTAGGCTACATTACATATTTTGGTAGCATTGTAGTAAGTGGCACCTGATATCAATAAGTTCATTAGGAATGAATTGACAAAAGACAGAAATTTAGATGCACAAATATAAAAAAATTATTTATAAATAATTGAATAAATACATAAATAAAGGGGTGCATTTTTGATCATTTGGAGGAAGGGTAGTCTGCCACTTCCCCCCCCCCCCCTGGATCCGCTCCTGGAGGGGGGTGGGGGTCGGGGCAGGTGCCCGTCCTCTTTTCCGGAGATTTGTGCAAAAAATCATTAAATCATTGTCATTAAGCAAAATAAATTCCAATACCGCATCCACTCCCTTTTCAAAATTCCTGGAGCCACCAGTGGGAGATTTAGAGATATTGTATGCCTTTTAATTGATTGTGATTTTACACAGTTGCCAAAAGTATGTCCTTTCTCTATATTTTTAAGTGGGGTTTAAAAGCTGTATTTCTAATTAGAAAAACAGTACACTGGGGGGTCTCTGAATCACTCAGGGGTGCCAGAACTTGGTTCAGCTTGGTTCAGATAAAAAAAAGGTTCAAAAGCACCCACCCTCAAAATTGTCTTAGAATATAATTTGAACCAAAAGATCAACTGATCCTTTCTCGATCCAGACTAAACAAATGTTCAACAGAACCTCAAACCATAATATGGGGGGCAAAAGACCGGGGGGCAAAAGACCTGGGGGGCAAAAGACCGGGGAGCAAAAGACCGGGGGGCAAAAGTCCTGGGGGGCAATTGCCCATGGGGCAAAAGTCCGGGGGGCAAAAGTCCTGGGGGCAAAGGTCCGGGGGGCAAAGGTCCAGGGGGAAAAAGACCTGTCACCGTTCTACATGGGTGCAGCGCCAGTAATACTTGTAAATGGATCCATTGAGGAAATATATATATTTATAAGTATTTACAGGAGGAGAATTTGTCAATTCAAGGAATTGGAGGGACTCTAAAAATGGGGTTTGTTGGGTTTAATTTTATTACACTGACAGTAGGTAACCCAAAAGAACTGCCTTTGATGATATTTTGATCATGCATTCTGGATAAAGTCTGGGCTTTAGGGATATATCTACCCCTAAAGTGACTATAGGAGGAAAGCACGTTTTTGTCTAAGGAGCCTATGTGGAGCCTAGCTTCTTTAACGATATGGTTCTAGGAATTCTATCCCTGGAATAATTATCCTAGGTACAAGTATCCGAGGACTAGTTTGCCCAAGAAAACTACCTCTGAGAAAACTATCCCTGGGGGACAGCTACTCATGAAACAACTTATTTGAGGACAACTGCCCCTGAGGACAAAACGCCGCTGAAGGGCAATTGCCCTCATAAGACAACCATCGATGTAGGATAATTACATAACCCATATAGCACAATTACACCTATAGGTATAAAACCCCAATGAGCAGGGCACTCACTCCCACTCAATAGTACAGACAACTACTTTAACATGATCATGAATGTATTGGAGACTGTAGTGTATAGCTCATCACAAATTACACTATAGGCCTACAAGTAAGTTGTCCACTTCTAAGAGTTAAGAAGGGAGGGAGTAGTTGTCCTAGCATTTGGGGTAATTTTCCTTTGGGGATAGTTTGCTCAGCAATTAGGGTTATTGTCCTATGGGTATGGTTTTCCTTCCTGCACAGGTGGTAGGCCTAGCAGTGATGGTCGCTGTCCTGTAAGGGGATTTGTCCTACCTATTGAATAACTGTCTCATTTGTCCTAGCAATTGGGGAAATCGTCCTTTCATGGGGATAGTTTGCCTAGTGATTGGGATAATTGTCCTAAGGGGACAGTTTCTCTATCTTTACAGGTAGTAGGCCTATATAGCAGTTGAGGTAGCTGTTCTATAAGGGGAGTTTGCCCTAATGGGAAGTTGTCTATGTTGGGAGTTGTCTCAGGGTCTTCGTCCCATAGTAAGAAGTAATTATCCTTGGGGTCAATCAAGGAAAGTGAACATTTGTTTGCAATATATTACATTCAAGCACTTGGGACTAACTTGGACTTGAAGGTCAGGTCTAAAGTTCACTTCAAGTGAAAATGTGCCAGTAGGCCTACTTATATTACAACACTCAGGTCCCTACGACTTTCAAATGTCAGGCGATATTGGCAATAGCCATGACATCATGGTCAGCGATAGCCCCATCAGGGATTCACCTTATCTTTAAGGTTAACGGATATTGAAATGAGCGCCCTACATCCAAATGGCGTGTCGCTGGCACACCAGAGCTGTGGCAAAAGACAAATAGCCTTTCGAAAAATGTCTAGTATTTCGTATGACAGTCATGGTCCTGAAGGTCAATGGATGAAGCACGCAACCGGACAAGCCTCATGAATAGAGCAAATGTTCTATCAAAAGAACATGGTATACCCGCAAATATTGTAGTCAACATGGGAACATTCAGGTATCATAGGGGTTTCCACAAATTAATGTTGATGGCCTTTGTTTCCTTGTTCCAGCTGTAGATAATTAGAACCTGTGAATTTTGGATATAGGACCTAGGGCCTAGTAGTGTGACCACGTGGTGAACACATCAATCCCCACATCAAACTATGTCTCAGCGGTATTGGTCATTGTACATGATGACCTAACAGCTCGGTGTAGGAAAGGGGACCATGTCTTTCTATATATTAATATCCTGCGCACATTTATATTCAGATCAATGCATATATGCAGGTAGAATACACATTAAACAAATTCACATGCATGTATAGGCCTACATAGTAAACCCCCTAAACCAGAATAACACCAAATTGCAAGCCATAAAACAAGAGAATACACATGAATGCATTAACATGGCTGCCAACACTGCAGACCATGCATGTACATCACTTCTCAGATGAAATCTCCTTGGCTGACGAGAAGTTGCGAGAGCACTTACCCAGGAGGCCATACTTGACTCCGTGATCTCGGGAGTGACGTAGGAGGTCGTCGTCATGGTAATCGATGGCCATGATGGCCGCCATCTTGTCCCAGGGCCAATGTCGCCAGTCGGAGCTGTTCTGACGCGCATAGACAATCACCTGGGGGCCAACAGAAAAAACAGACACTTATAAAACATGAATGGTAAGAACACATAAAACAGGGAGCATGCATGGTTTATTTTGTTGGATGGTGTTACCGGGCGAGGTTAGTTGACTATAAGGAATTTGTGATTTATTATATTTGTGTTAATTTTGTGAAAGGTATGACTGTTTTAGAATGGAATGGGGCGGATAAAACCAGTCTGTTATATTTGCATGACCTGGTACTTTTCCATCCATATGGATGACATGTTATTAGCCTTATATAGTGTCATAACTGAGCCTTCTCATCTCTTCATTCAACCATTTATCACCTTTAATAAAGGTTATCAAAACAATCATGTTATTAGCTTCAATAAACCAGCAACGAATCAAAGCTGAACCTGATCAGATAACCAAGTTATAATTCTACTGACAGGGTCTCAAGATAAACACTGAAGAAGGCTGGGAATGATATTACCAATAGTATTGCGACAACCTGTAAACTCTGGCCCCATCGCCAAGCACATACTGCTGGGACATGCCTAGGAAGTGTCTGACCCCTGCCCCTGGATGAGGTAAATCGTACCGCTCTTCACCTTAAGAAGGACTAATAATTCTGGGTCTGTCCCATCCCGGCGGGCACCGCGCCACCCGACATGACACAACGACTCATTGTCGCCCTCAGATAGGAAGGTTCAGCCTCTGCTACACTAAGCGATGCCGTTTCCTCCTAATGTAACTCTTGCGATTGGTTGGAATGACTACTGAAGCTTACAGCGAAATATCAAACGCGTTTGGTATTGTGCCAGCGATTGAGAGCCTATTCATGTTTCAGGTATTCCATAGGCCTGTCTAGGCTATTTGTTTAGATAATTCCAGCATTGTCTTTTTGAAGAAATTCATGTATTCATGAATGATCATACGTCTGCCTTAATTTCACCATAACTGGATGATTTTCCATATGGCATCGCGAGCACTTAACTTGGCGCCATCGCAAGCAAACTTTCTTAAGGAAGCATACGTAAGACGGCGTAAAAGAGTAATAGCTTGTGATGTCTTGGGAAACCAAATGCAAGGTATGACAACCGCTTTTGTCTAGTTCATCGCTGCATTGGGGCACGGCCTTTCGTGGCCCTGGTTCTCTGTAAAAGGAGGGTTTGCGGTTTCTGTCGGATTGCCTTTCCATGTCGCCAGCCACGTTTACTGCACACATTGCCTGGTTATTGGACAATTACCTGCGGCCCTCTGCATTGTTTTGGACACGTCAATGGCGCGCTGATGACTGGTGGTAGGCCCCCTCTACTGCTCTACCCTGGTGACAACTGCGGCAGAGACTACTGGAGGGCTGCAAGTCATGAATAACATTAGGTGCTGGAGGACAGGAAGAGGCGGCTCAAGGCCTGCCCTGGAGGCTGACCCCTGGAGTCAATACAGTTTTGCTGACTGTTTGGTAAAGTCTTGCAGCCTCTTTGCTAATAGGGTTCAAGGAGCATACCCCTAAAAGCATACTGTCGTTCGGAATAACCTTAAGTGTGATGCATATATGTCTTTCAGCTATTGAAATACATTATGCGTAGAAAAGGGTGACCAAAATGGGTATATAAGATTTCTTGAAATCACATAAAGTAATTACTTTTAGAAGTTAGCCTAACTTTCCCTTAGACAGCGCTTAGACAGTGTGTGGTGTCATTAATCTAAGACCTAGTTGAATGTCCATTGTTTAGAGCCTCCTGTCAGAGTAAAAGGTATTCTGTGGTCCAACAATGAAACACAGTTCCTGATAAGTATCATTTAGGCCTATTGCCAAACAACAACAATATTTACTGCTATGTTGAAATAGTTGGTTGAAGAAAGCAGTTCTTTCATTAAGATTATACAAAACTCCAATGTCGGAGGGCTGCTTAGCTATTTTTGTGGTTGTATTGAGCCCACCTCAATACAGCCCTTCACTGCTAGCCCTTACGTCCAGAGTGGGCAATAAAGGCCTCCCTCCTGCCTTAGTTACCATTTCAGCGCAGGCAGTAGAGAGTTTAGCCCTGACACTTTCTTTGATCTTCCCCTATACGTCTTTAGCCCCCCACATGGGTCCACCCTGATAGATGCTCCTGGTGCTAAACGACCCAGCGTCATTTTCCCTATATCATTTTTCCTCCTGGGTCTTATATCTGGTGAAGGGGGTATGTAGGTGTGGGGTATATAAATCAGGCCTCGTTTAATCTGGCCTAGATCTGGCTAATAAACCAGCGTCCAGACTGCCACCGGTATATCCCCCTTAAATCGTTATCATGCCGGGTACCCTCCACACGTCAGACGTATTACTGCGGGCACCAGCGTATCCCAGCCAACCTTCCAGCTCCCTCCCTTATACCGCAATCCTTCAAGGACCGTCCACCTTCTCCAAACAGGGCTCATGTTTTCTTCTACTTTAACACATGCTGAAATTGCGGGGAACTAGTACAAACTCCAAGTTGTTCCTAGAAAACCATGGATTTGTAACACGAATTTTGATTTTGAGTTCAATCAACACAGGTTTTACACGATTTCTTAAGCTGTGGAGACTCATACATAACCCAAGATTCGCAAAAACAGATGAAAACAAACGGGAAAATCTCGTGCATACCATCTGTTTTCGTTTCCTAGAAACACATATGAATTTGTATTCTTGTTTCTAAGGCCCTCAGCCTGTCCCCTCCACCAGAAAATGAAAACAGCGTCCTTGGGCCGAGAGCGCCCATGGAGCGTTCACGTTGTGCCTGCTTACAAAACAGTTTACCTTATTAACCCTGCCGCTAAATTGCGCCTGGCAGTTCTAGACACAAGTGTGGCAGAAACTGTGCCCTTAATGGCCCACCGTTAGATTGAGTGTTTCATTTTTTATAAGGGACCTAACCAACCCTCCCCGACTACTTTAATTTGATCCCCCTGGAAAGGGTGCTTCTCTTATGTGTGTCCTCTGTATTGATAGACCCAGAGAACGTGGTATACAGTTGTCTTTTAGGTTAGTAGGCCTAAAACTGGGTTGAACTGAATCAATTCAGATAGTATATGACTTATACAATACAATATAATATTATAAAACCATAAAACCTGCAATCTTGAAAACAAACCTTCACTCCCTGAAACATCCTCATATACCTTCTAACATCCATGTCCACCCACCCATATAGGTGGATTAGCCCACGAGTGAGCAGCTCAACATATGGGGGTCAAACCGAGCACTTCACCAACTGCTCACAGACCCCGACCTCTGTGAGAGCCCCCTACACTTTGAGACGTCACGTACCCCACACAGGCCTCACCCAGGGCCCACAAAGTACCTTTGTGAACCCCCATATCACCGTTACCAACCCCAACCCGCCGCCCGATGGTTGCCCATTGGTAGGGCCTGATTGCCCCCCTGGGAAGCCCCCCTGCCTCCAGTACCCTGCAGGCTGGAGGGACCGTTACCCAATGATTGCACTGGAGGAAGGCAGGTCCGAGGACAGGCCTGGTATCTTAGGGCCGTGGGGATGGAGTGCTTAGTGAACGGTCGGGCAGGCTGGGTATGGCCGGACAAGGGCAGGGTTCTTCTATTATTTTTGCGGCCTGGATTTTCTACTTCTGTTGGATTTATTTGTTGTTGTGATCTGTCAGTATAGATGTCTCATAACAAGGTAAGGGGTGTATTGATTCGTGGGTGGGTGTTGGAATAGGGTATGTTATGGGGCAATGTAAAATGAACAAAATATGTCCAAGTCGGTTACTTCTAATATCATGTTTCACAAGAAACCAAGGGTTACCAAATGAAATAATAAGCACACTAAATACTGATGCATGAAGCCTACATATGAAGGGAGTGCAGATCATATATACATGCTACCATTGCCTTGTCTGTGTACCTTTCTTTTAATACCGACATTTTGAAGGATATTCTTCCATACTTCCCGTACAACAACGTCTCATATCGGTGAGATTTTATTTTATTGTTCTTTCACACACACAAACTGTGGTTTATATGTCACGGCATAACATCGAATTTTGTTGAAAATAAACACACGAACACATAGACCTATGGATTCAGATTCTAGGCACGCACGTGTGGCAAAAAAAGTCGTATCATATCCATCTAAACTTCCTGCCCATCAAAAGGTTATTGACACCAGATAAAGCAAAACGTTTTCTTTTTTCAACTGTACAAGGCATATATAGTATCGCAACAGACGCCACTCTGAAGAATAAATGTCGAACACAAGAGCGGGAAGAGCTCGTGCTAGTTGGAAATTGGAGGTCCAAATTGAAAAAGTGGAAACAAATTCCCCACGCCTTGTGGCTCTATTATTGGTGTCCGCCTTGATCCCTCCGCCAAATGACCTGTCTGGGCAAGGGGCAATTTACACTGGGAAAGGTTCCTTATTTATTTACAATCAGTATTTTGAAAGGCACTCGCCTCTATTTCAAATGCATCTTGTAGTTTAGTGCGGATGTATCTTTTTTCTGCTGGGTATGAATGTATGAGTATTAATGAATATCAGTGGAAAAGGTCGTTTAATTCAGTCGTTTACTACTAGAATACAAATAAGCTATAACTGGGTCCCCAGAACGTCCCCAATGTACTTGAAGTTAGCATTACAGATAGATGCATTTCTAGATAGCATCAGTTCAAATAATTAAATGGAGGACATATGTCATTTTAGGATACAACTACCTTGATCAGAGATGCAAACTATGAAAATTGGACTTTGCGCTGATCTAAACTAACTCTTCTTTCTATTTATTTAGAAGCATATATACCTTAGTATATTATATAGGAATTCACCTATCTTCGGCCTTCACACGGACTATGCATCATTAATCTATAGTAGGAAAAACCTTAGGTAATACCTCCAGCATTCCTTTATAATGTTGACGACAAAGTACTAGAAAAACGCTATTAGTAATTACAAGCTACAGACTGCTGCCTGAAGTAACAGGAGGATCATCCTTAAAGCCGAAAAGCGAGGACATATAGTCTGAAAAGTCTATTTTGTAGTTTCAGAGAAGAGGGCCCTCAAATAACAGAGATCTACCTAGGAAGCCTTGCTGCGATCCTGCTATAGGGTCATAGGATGAAAAGGCCTCAGACAATAGATGTTGCCTTAATCAAAACATGAAAAGACTTTAATCGAAAAGGAAAAGTGCATAATGATAATATATATATATATATGATATAACTTTAACAGTGTTTAAAAGATGACTTTGCAGTAAACAATAATCCTCTATTTAGTGGTTTAGATATTTGTGTATGAATTTTTTTTTTTTTTTTATTATTGAAAATCCAATTCCTGCGCACAAGTTCTTCCATCGGATTATAACACTCAGCCGTAGCAAATTTTTGTACATACGTCTCATATAACACCAATATTAGCAAGAGACCTATAACTATACAAAGACATAGTTATACAATAATGCTATATTACATTAATACGTTTCAGCAATTTTTTGAATACCAATTTATCTGTAGCCTGTTGGACATCCAACGGGAGCTTATTCCATTCAGTTAGCCCTCTATAATAGGGACTCTTTTGTATTTTACTATACCTTGTAAACGTTGATTTCATTTTTACCTTCTTTGTACTTCGTAAGTTGATATCATGTACAGGTTTACACACATTTACCGCCTTTTTACTTGCGGTGTACATCAGCTTCAATAAATTTCTTTTCCTCCGCACAATAGGTTTGTCCATATTATATTTCTTGTGAAGAGAAGTTATCGGAGTTTTATATCCGTTGCATTTTTTATATTCAATTAAGCGCATTGCGCGTTCATGTGTTTGTTCGAGTTTACGTAATTTATCCTTATTACCTGAGTCTATAAGGAAATCCCCATAATCATAATGACAAACTACTGTAAGTTTTAATTGGTACAAGAATCTGTGATTACTGAATTTCAGTTGTAAAAATCAACCATATTTTAGCACTCGCCCTGTTCACTGCCTACAGTTCCAATGGAAGAGCGTTGGAATATATCCACATCTACATGCAGTAGTCTAGACTTTTGCCCCATCATTACTTATCCTGTTCACAACTGATAATACTTATACCATAGATGGTTATGTTCAGGTATAGTTAGCTGAAAGGAAGAACATTATTACATATCATTACTCTTTCTTGGATATTTGTTTCCTTTTCCATATATACTAACATGGAAGTGAAGTCCTCTTCCCCAAAACGGTGAATAACTTTAACAAAATTATATGATGGTTGCCCGTGTCGACAGGAAACATTTCCAATAATACATTTTCCAACACACTGGCATCATTTCTTGCTATTACCATGATTAAATATCTACAGTACCTTCTTTTTCATCATAGCTGTTATGA
This sequence comes from Lepidonotus clava, assembly GCA_936440205.1. Lineage (NCBI taxonomy): Eukaryota > Metazoa > Annelida > Polychaeta > Phyllodocida > Polynoidae > Lepidonotus > Lepidonotus clava. The sequence goes on from OW387141.1 coordinate 39,914,843, forward strand.
TACTATGAACAAAACCTCATCAGCTCATGTAGAAAAGAAGAACAGAAAGGTTGAATTAGATTTGAACCTATTTCTGTTGGGATCTTCTAAGAAAGAGGCAAATCATATCAATTTGAGAATGAATATGGCCTTTATTTTTAAAAGAAAAATGATGAAAATCCCTGCCACTATAAATCAATTGTAGTGAATTGCAAAACAGGTGCAGCCGATTCCTCATAAAACACCCGAGTGTAAATCCACCCCAAGCCTGGTAATTGGCACTTTAGAGGGGTGATTACTTATGGAGAGTTGCATGACTCAATCTCTTCCCGCGCCGGCGGCCAGTGCGCATGCCCCACCGGAAGTGAGGAGCCTTTTGCGCTAGCTGGAGCCGAGTGCAAAAAGAACTTAGCTCCACGAAGCAGATTGGGTTGATTGGTTGGGGGCTCCTCCCTGTGGTGGTGGGTCCCTGAAATATCGCCCACTGCCGCCGTGATGGAGAACCGGTCTTTGGGGTTCTGGAGGGGGCCTGGGGAGTGCACCTGTTGCCTCCAGGCGGGTATTGACCTAATGTTTCCGTGAAGAAAGTGAAATGTATGGCCCCATTTTGTACTCTGATTGCCCATATCTTAGAGTCTGGCGTGCGCCCAATCAAGGCTCATTTACATTTCTCAATAGTGAATTCATAAATACAGTTAAAGTAAACTAAAGCCGGAAAGAGAGAGACGGAGGAAAAATACAACGAGATGGAGAATAATCTCCAGTGCAATCTGCAGTAGTTCAACAGGCTAATGAGACTCGCCCCTTTCCTAAAGCTAAGCCTATAAAACAGGGAGCTTGACGTTAATTAAGAAGCAGGAGGTCGGGTTACCTTTATTTACCTATAGACGGTCTTGAAATACAAATGTATTTATGCAAATCGTCTATGATTTCCCGTTGAAAGGAAATGTTAGTATGCCGTCTTGTTGGCAACTTATGCTTACATGGTAATGCAATATGTGATGAGATGTGACGAAAGGACACATGCATCATTTCTACCCCTTAAACCCCGACAAATAGTTCAGTGTAGGTTACATCTGTAAGACAAAGCTACAATAATGAACCCAACCACAGTCATTTGATTGGCAGTAATTGTATCTTAAAGGTTAAACTTCTCGGTATAGCGCTCAGGGCTTATAATGATCTGGCTGAACTGGGCAGCCCTTCCCTCCCCATCAATACGGCCGAGACTCCCATATCCTGCCCTGCCTGGCAGATCGCTGTGGGGGATCAGGTGTAAAGGTTACACCACCCTAATCACAGGGGAATTATTCAACCTGCGCCGGCCCAAGGTTCAACCTGAGACCCTTAAGTCAGAAACTAGAGGTGAGGGATCAAGATGCTCCATACTCTCTACTTTGATTATATCTAATTCAAATAGACTTCACATCCAGATCAAAACCAGGTCACATTTTGCAAACTTAACATGTAGGTTTGATATCATATATACAACATTAATGTATTAAAATCTGATACACCCATAACACACAGGGTGTGTAATATTGCACTATAAATCTGAGAAGTGTGCCAAATTTCATGACACACATCCTGTGCAGGACCAGAACATTTAGTCCAATAGAATTTGCAATACCAACCAAAGGTTTTAGTCCATAATATTTTTCACTGGAGAAGCGAGTCTAGATTCAACACACACAGATTGCACCGAGGACGCCATACTGGGCAAACTAGCCATGCTGCACGTATTGCTTATTATTTTGCTCACGAACTGGTTACACTCAGATAAATGCAAACATGAAAACTGCTAATGGACCAGAGTGGTAGCTCTTGCAGGAAAAAAAGAAACAAATAGTTACTGTGCAATTACTGTGTTTATCTTTATCCATGGTTATAGAAGAATGTCAGGCATTTAGTTGTAAAATATCGAAATGAGGAGTTTTGTTTGGTGCAAGCTTAAAGATTCACAGACAGGAATTAAAGATATCTCGGAGGCGTTGGCTCTCTCATTCATTTAATCATTTCTTTGATCTTTGTCAGATGTAACAGATTCAAAATAAAATAAGATTGATCCCTGCCATAAATCAATTAACACAATTCTATGATAATGACCAATATTGACATTCCATTAAAACTATAATCAATCTGCATAACCCAGCTACCAAGAGCTCGATATTTGTTTTTCAATCGACAGGGCTATATGCATAAGCCCTATATAATTATACGCCTGGCAAAGGCCTATTTCAAAGGGACGCTAACATAAATAGATCACACTTGTGTCTGGGCAATGGAATGTGTTTAGGCTAACTGGATTTGGCTGGGAGCACACGCAGAGCAACTCTTAAATCTTGACCGCTGGTGAGGTAGTTCTCTGGGCGCCATACTTTGGTCTGTTTTGATCGTTTTCTCTATGTTCAGAACATTCCAACTTGGTTTAATCACATAACTGAATCTAATGATTTACGTCTATTTCATTCTAGATGTATATTTGAATATTCAGTAATCAATAATTAAAGATTGTGTAGTATATCGAAAATTAGCCTTCTGTGGTTCTTTTTGTTTTATCAACAAATCGGTAAATATTGACCTGCAGGCGCACGAAATAGGAAAAATTACGGGATCCCAAACGTAGTGAGCACCATACAATCAATCTATCTTTGCAAACAATAGATATCCACTTAGTTATCTTTCCCCCCTCGCCCTCCGTCCTTGGATTCCCGGTCTCCAGAATTGTGTCATCTGCTTTTGTTCAAGGACCAGCAGGGCGCAGCTGGACCGGAAACTGCTACCACAAGGAAGGAGGTTCCGGAACAATCCGGCCCCACTCCCGGTCACCAGGAGTTAATTTCACGCCGGCAGCCCCAGACATACTGACCATCCGGTGCGTGTAACGTGACTCAGCCCTCTTGCATCCGGGCACTTGATGCAGTCTTAAGGTCTCACAATACATCATATCGATTTGGTGTCCGAAAGCGATATTTGTCATTTATTTTTATTCCTTTGCCGGGGGCTTCGTGACAAATGGTAGCAGTTGTCCCTCTTCCGTTTTTATTGATGGTGCTATAACGTAGTAGTTCCCGCCGCAAGGATTTCTGCCCTAAATTCTGATGGATTCCCTGCTCTTTTAACAAGTGGCGCAGAATTGTGCTGGACCATTTCTCTTTATCTGAGGAGAAAACTATTAGGTACCAGCTAACAAAAAATGGGTTTGTTGACCCTTTGGACCCCATGTGGGGCCGTGATGGTATCTTACAGGTCCCTACGAGATTTCTACTGGTTGGAACAGTGCCTTATCTTTGCAACAAATTATATACCCAAGTTATTTACTATACGCCGATTAAGACCGATTTTATTGTGTGTTTCGTCGGGAGGTGGGGCGGGGGGTACTCAATCTTTTAGATGTTCCCAGATATATGTGCATATTATATAATGAATGACATGAGACATTCTTCTGCTTCAAGCGAATAGAATGGGTGAGGATATTGCATGCAGAAGTGTTAAAGTTGTCTCTTTACGCTAGATGAGCTAGGAATTTCGAGACATTTATACACCTAGCGATTGAAGTCCGCGCAGAGACAAATACCACATAGAATAGGCCAACTTATGTTGGTGCTATAACCTATTGTAATGCATTATGAATGGTTGTTGCAATATATTTCACAATACATGACACATGATCCTATGATATATATTCCACTAAATATTATCATCCACAAAGCTAGAGGCTACCAATATCGGGGTTTCATACACTGATTTTTATTGGATTCAGAACCTGCGGTCTGCATTTTTACTTTCCAAAACATCCTAAGCCCCATACATTCGGTCAGCGCCGGGGGACTCTACCTATATTCCCTCTCACAGTCCTTATGTACTTATTGTGTTGTATGTCAATATGCCTCATATCCTGTGTTGAATTCATGTGATTTCCATATTGGTGTGTCAGTTTTAGTTGTCTAGACACATAACACGAATTAAGATAATTAGAAATGGGTAGTATATATGGTATTTATTTCATTATGATATTATATGTGTGTGTATCATTACTGTGGTCATTATGTACTGATTTGCATGTTTTGTATTATCTACGTTGGAAGAACTTTGTGTCAATGGAGAGACGTTTGAATAATTGTAATTATGTGGAAAAGATTCACCATTGACAACATCCTAAAAACACCAGTTTGTGCCAACCACTGTAGAATCATAAAAGTAGGCGTGGAGCTTTATGATATGACAACTTGTTGGCTTACTTATTGCACAGGATCGTTTTTTTTAGACATGGACTATACATGGCCAAAGTAAGGCACCTCAAACGGTGTCTTTGTTGTAGACAAACATACTAAAAGTATGGCTATCGTACCATAATAACTACATAAGAAGCCAATCACCCATAGAAACTATCAAACATTTGGACCTCAGAAAATACAGAAGTGGACAAACCTGATGCAATTTCCTTCCATAATCATACGCTGAATGTTCATGCCATTCCAATATTGTCCCCTCGGTATTTTTATATCATTTCCACCCCAAACTTTATATAAGCTGGGATGATTGCCTATTATTCTCTGTCTTTCTGTGGCCAGCAGTAGATTATGGCCAGCACCGTCCCCGTGTGGGGGTCGCTTTTGTCTGCTCAATATTGATCTGCTAATGCCCAGCCCTGAACACTGAGAGAACGCAGACCCCCTCCTTTACCGCCTGTCGAGGTGTCTAGGTGCACTTGTCACATGGAAAATATCTATATTTTTACACAATTTTCTACCTCCTCAACCATCTATGACCCTTAGCCCTTACCCCCTTTTTTCCTTGTCCGATTCTTTCCCACCAGCCATAGAATTTGGAACCACCTTTTGAGGGCACATTGAGGACAACTTCCACTGCTTTAAAAACAATTGTTTTCTTTGTTTTAAGGCAATTTCCGCGGGTAAAACCGATGTACGAATTCTCTAGGACTCTAGATATATTTTGTAATTAATAGTTTAGTTCATAGGTCAGCATCATATTGAACTTTTGTCTCATTAATAGCAAAGAACTGCAAAACCTTGAGACAGCATCTTCAGCAGTTTCTTTGGGCATTTGCTCCTCATCACTGCCAATTTGTGTGCCATGTCAGTGTCACCTAGCATGGACCTCCTCCCTGGTGCTGAATTATGCATATTCCTGCGTCAATCAGTCTTACAAAATGACCCATTATGTGGCAATATCCTTGCGCAGAAACACCACGAATACGCCAGAACTTTGTAGCAGGATCGTTGGTGGAACGGATGTGCATACATGGCAATATTATATAGAGACGCTTCTAAAATCACAAGTTTGTCCACGAATCCCGGCATACTCAATTGGGGTTTGAATTGCCAGTTCCTAGCTTTCTTTAAAAGTGATTAATCAATATTTGTTAAGTCATAGGAGGATGTTAACTCATCCCAGCTATGCGCTGGTTATATCATGTTTCCCCACTGAACTACTAGAGGATGGATGTAATGTTTCCCGTAATGTTATGCGTGGGAGATAAAACCATCATATTGCCCTCTCACACAGCAGGGAATATAACACAAGGCGGTTGATATCAAATATCTAATATACCCCTGACAGGTGTTCTTCTCATAATATAAACAAGCGAAACCATAACTTGACCACAACTTACTTATAGATACCTAACCGTCCATCACTATAAAACCAGAAGGAGCCTTCATGACAATATCCTTCTTACTACCCTCCTCAGAACAATAGACTCAGACGTAAAAGTAACCAATGAAGCATATTCATGATGCCGGCCCTAGCCTCCCTCCCCACGGTGGCGGATTAGACATTGGGCTCAGCCATGTTTATCACATTGCTCACGTCGCCAAGACGTCCCCAGACCCTTCTAAACATTATCTGGCCATTACTCCCCGCCTACAGGGACGGCCTACATGGCTGTAATCCATCGGCCGATCGGTATCACAGACAATAACACCTCTCCCCCGGAATGTCTAACCGGGCCCGACCCTGATTGGACGGCCACCGACCCACACGAGTGGAATGACCTGTGCCTAGGACACAGGGGCAGAAAAAGTAAGAAATGACAGAAGGCCATTGGGTTAGTGGGAGGCTGATGCAAAGCAGCCACGGAGGTCTCCGAAAACAAGAAGTTCCCAGAATTTGCGATGGCTTGGTTGTCATGGCATGGGTGGCTGCTGGTGCGTGCAGTGTGTGGGGAATTCAGATCTAGACTAGTAGCCAGTTTTACTACTTGCTATTCTGTTGCTGGACTGTATTTGAGACTTGACGGTGGTGAGTTCCTTTAGAGTAGGTTGGGCAATTCAGAATTTACTGCCAAATCCTTTTAAATTGGTTCATCTGATAACAACTGAGGTTCAAGAGAGGTTGGGTAAGATAATACTAATAAGTATGGATGTCTTATTGCTTTATCCGAAGGAAAAGGAAAGAAAAACATATCCAACTTTAAATCTTATTTTCCCCATGCTTTAACGGCATTCAGATATAAACCCTTTATCTACGGTCGGGTATAGGCCTAACACAGGAAGAGATTTACAAATTGCTCCTCATGCATACGTGTCCGACATCTCAAGCAGACCTTTCTAAAAGAAATGAAATGGTTCAGCCTTCAAGGCCAGCAGCCGACCCATTCAGGAAGCCCCGTCATTCTGCCCCAAGACCAAATAGGCGGAGACGCCGAGCACTGGTCACGTGGGCCGGAAGTTGTTGCGATATGGCGCGCCCCGTGTTGTAATTGGTCAGACATGCATCACGTGACCAAGGTCATGACCCGGACATACAAAGTCGTTAGCCGGCGGGCGTCCCTGGGTATTACAGCCGAGGCCAGCGGGCATCGATCAACATTCATAGAAACTGGCCAGAGAGGTGGCCACGCCTCTCGGTAATTGGGCCTGCCAAGGAGGGCCGGCTAATCGATCCAAGACGGATTTCCATAAGAGCCACAGGGCACATAAACAAAGGCGCCGCATATGTCAACAAAGGTAAAGAAAACAGGCGCTGCTGCTCCGTGCCAAAGTATGAAGGACAACCTTTGATGCCTGACAGCAACTTTTTCTAGAAGATTGGCTTATTCTACTGAACAAACCGTACAAACAGTTTTTTTATGAAATATATTAGTATACAATAATATGTCTCTGAAAGGCATAATATGTTCACGCAATTCCGTGCTACAGCCCTACAACACACTTTTGGCCCACTTTTTTCGGAATCAAATAAACCTTCCCCGCAGTCGATCCGAGGGGCGGCTGTCGGGAGCCCCGCCCTGATCAGACCCAGGCACGTGAACAGAACATTGGTTCCTCCAGCGGGGAACAGAGGGCGCCAGCGGCGGTGTCTGGGGGAAGGGGGCATGGCAGGGGGACAGGGGGTGGACAGGCCCCTAATTGAATTCCCTAATTATTTCCACAGTATCACGACATCTAAAAGAAACAGCCCAACCGTAAACACCAACTGCCTTTCGAGCTGTCACACCCCGAGCCTGGCGCGTAGCGGGGACGACAGTAATGTGGCCCTAATTGAAAAAATAGCTCGGCTGTCCAAGGAAACTGGTGATAACCGGAGGTAAATTGCCCCATCGTCTGGTCCCTATCTGTCATCCCCACAACCACTGGGGGGTTGGGAACACAGTGTTTGATGTGTACGTGTTTCCCTGGTGAAATATTGAAAAAAGTAATGATTCCTATAATATTATTGAACGTGGATTCAGAAATGTTTTTTGTATTACAATTATCATAGAAGAGTCGAGAATATAATCTTTCATATAGCCTATAGCTCTGGAAACCTGATACAATGTTTCTCTGGTAAAATATTGATAAAAGTACATATTTAACATGGATTCGGAAGTTATTCTGTTGTTTTTATTACAATTGCCATAGAACAGTCAATATAGCCTTTAGCTCTAGTAGCATCATAGTTACAATGTGACGCAATACAAATGAAATAAAATGTCCTAGCAAAAGGTAAACAGACATCCACGCGTAACAAGCGCAAAATGAAAAAGATCGATTCTCCATTTTGCTGGCACGTCAATGTCTATGTACCTTTGTAAAAAGCTAAACTAGTAAACACAGACATAAAAAACAGTCTGCCCGCTATAGTTATATGTTACGGTCTTTATATTCAGTTTTTCTCAAAAGCTCCACCCGTAATGGAAGCCATCGACAGACCTCCTTTGTTATGTACTACTTGGTCCGTGAGCCTGATTCAATGCCACTTTTTCCTACACTACTCACACCATTTCTCGACTCGCGGTAGCCGTAATGTACTTTGTTACTTCACGGCGCATTGCATTCTGTAGCAGCGTTGCTGTACGCATCGTCTCATTAAAACAACTGTTAGAAACGAACAAGGCTTCAGGTATCTTTTGTCAACTACTTCAGCTTCCCGAACACATATGAATCTACGTAAAAGCTATGTGGTTGTATCAAAAGCCTACAGTTGAACATTTCGTGAAAACACTTCCACAACCTTTTTCCTCAGATTATGATTCACGAAACTGTCTCTGTGACATCCACCATATAGAATAGGAAATATTATGTTCGGAAACATTGATATTTGCAGGATAATGGGAAAAAGGAAACATAACTATGTGAGCGTATACAAACTAAAATGTCACCAAACATATCAGATTTCCGCAACTTTGTATGCTCACAGATCTGTCTGCAGACTGCTCATTTGTATGGTTTTCAACTTTTATCATTAAAATTGGCAAAATTACACATTGCAATCTGAACATTCATTTTTGCTGCCATGGTAACATGGCAACATTCCTTATTATAACACCCTTTTAAAAAAGAATGTTCCTTGACAAATTACCCACAATGCAACTTCCATAAACCAATAGAATGTTTTGTTTCTCATAATCTTAACCCCTGGAAAGTTCTGCCTGTGCTACATTTCTAATAAAAATATGCATTATTATACTATAGCTTATTTTCATCAATAACTCACTTAATGATGGACTTAAAGCAAAATGACTTATATCCCACTGGGTTACCATATCCTGTGACTGGTCACTTCTTCAAGGTACTAAATTCAGCGTGGGACAACGTTTGACAATCCCATTTCCATCGTTATAACGCTATTTGAATAAGAAAAACTTCTATTCATAAGAATTAAGTTTAGAAGTACCACTAAAACAAGGCTTATACGATTCTATTGTTAACATTCATTTACAAAAGGAACGACTTCCCCCACCAGTCTAAAACTAGTTGCACATACAGAGGTTTCCATTATAGAAGCCATAAGCCCTATATGTAAATGGCAGCTTTCCGTGTAAAACATTGAAGACGTCATTCTGGGACCTTATGTATCTCGTTAAGGGTACTTTCAAGATCCTTTTCTCTTTCTAAAAATACCCTTTCGGATATAGCTGAGCCTATCCACTGCATTTTATGCCGTTAACATCCTGACAAGAATACACCTGCTTGCTCCCCATTCCTTCTCCTCACGCCGGAACCTGTATAAAAAAACCACCGCTAACACATAGCACGGGCTATTACTCCAATGTGATGCTGTATCCATTTCGCGGCCCTAATCGAATACCCTCCCCGCTGACAGAGTCGGCGTCGGTAATGACTCGTGTCTCTGTTTTTTTAGTCGGCAGCTGGTCGAGACGAGGACCAGACCCTCGTTGGCATTTCATCGTGTAATCAAGCCCCTCCCCACACTGCCTCAACTGGTTAACGGTCAGAATGAACCGCCAACGCCACTCTGTAGTGACGGACGCCGCCGCTAGGGGTTCGCGGAGGATTATGGGATAGGGGTTCAATTACCACATGGAGATTACAAGTCAAAAGTCAGGGGTTGGACATGAGGCCGGTAAGTCGATGGAGATATTGAAGATCATAGGTCAAAATCAGCTGGGGCTCTGCATTACTCTGTTGACTCTCGTCTATGATAAGTCAATCTCAGGACCGCAAAACAGCAGCTGCATGATGACTACCACTTCGTATATGGAGACAAATAGGATAGCTTACCAGTCACACGGAATAGTCAACCAAACAAAGTGCAAAAAATATTGAACATGCAGTAGCCATAAAGTCTTGGTGAACAATTGCACTTGTGAGAATATAAGCTAAGTTGACATATATAGCTCCGTTCAATTTGTAAGTCAATGCAATCACCAACAAAATGCTTAGAAAGAAGCACAAGATAGACCAGTCATAATAAAGGGCAATTTTCTTTACTAATAACTGTCATTTGTCACTAAGAAGATGATATTGACAGACAAATGGACAAAATGCGAGCTCGTGTGACACAAAATCACAGAGAAACTTAATCAAGTCAGGTGATCTCAAGGACTTGGTAAATGGTCTTATCATTGAATAATATGAACTGGGACTGGTGTAGGGCCCTAGATCCAGTCAGTGGCACAAGAGTTGCTCAACAAACAACACCTACCTTGGTACTCTCTCCTGGGATCTTGAAGCAAACACTATGGGTATCGACATGGGGATTATGAAAGGGGTCAGGCTTATTGGGAAAACCAAGTAACGTCAAACCTTACATGGATGTCACGGCCAACATGAACATAGCAACTTGCGTGCCTCGCAAATAGAGAGGCAGAGGACAAAAAATATCGTTGGTCGAGGGGTATTCTACAATAAACGACGTTTGGGCGGGAACGTCACAATATGATAAAGGGTTTCTTAAATGAATAAAAAAAGGCGTCACTGTGATCTCGTCATTTCTAGGAAAATTAATTATTATGACAACAATAGTTTGCTACCAGTCGATGCTAAGAATACTAATATTGAACCCTCCCATCAAACACGAACAAAACGCTGATTCAGTTATGCACATGAAGTAAAATACGATTAGGACTTTCACCAAACTTCACAGAAACATTCCCAGCACCCCTTAAGATCCTTATTGGATTAGTTTATTTGTAACTCTACACAGGGGATTAAAACAAGCCCTACTGGAAAATGAACAATCAAAAGCTTTTTGCACACGGAATTGGTCACAGAATCCTTGTCTGACACTGCAAAAAAAAGTGTTCGCAAATGAGACAAACACAGACAAACAATCAGGGATCAAGCATTCCCCTGGTGCTCTCCCATCCATTGTCAACTCCTGGGTCCCTCGGGACGTAAATAACAACCTTTCCCTGTCTGTCCACGCTTTGTCAGTCCAGCAGACGACATTTGCGTCTCTCGAGACCTCGTCTCCCGCCAAAACGAGCCCAGGGCTTTAGGCGGCGGACGCCGGACTAAACCCGACCCTCATCCCGTAAACAGTCGGCCACCAGCCCGGGGAATCACCGCCACGATGGTGGGGGAGAGGAGTGGGGGGGGGGGGGGGGAGAGGGCTGGAGGATCAGATTCCATTAAATGGAGAAAGGCCGGGTTTGGTAGAAGTAAGCTTATACCCCCTAATGTCTTAAAGGCACCCGCACTTTCCTGCTCTTATACGCTCCTTCCCCTGCTGCTTGCGTTTCCATAGAAACCATATCTGCACAAGATAGCCTGAATGAATGGCATCATATAGATAGTCTGATAGGGCTTATATCCACATTTTGAGTTACCAAGAGAGTGCACAAAAAATGCCTGCACTGGCAGATCATTATCTCTGATATATTATATAGCCACACAGAGTCTCGATCTAAAAAGAATATAAGGGGCTTCCTCTCTGCACCAAAGCGACTGTCCACAGGTTGCAGTAATCAGATTTCTCGCACATAAATACCAGTCATAAATAACTTTCACAACGTCAATACCAATCCAAAGTCCCTTGCGGACCATTAGAACTCCCCCTTTTTAGGGGTCTATATCTTCACCATACGGGCTTCTTTAGCGTCCCACCAACTGCCAGATAAAAGGTGGCAAATTTACGCCGGCCTTCGCGCGCCCTCTCTGACCAGCTTTGGGTGGCAGGGAATATATATATCACCTCTAGGGGGGGCGCGCCGAAAGGCCGGGACATGATACATTGGACCCTGGAGGCGGTGGCTACACCTATCTTCCGGTGCGTCTGTCCCCATTGTCCGAGTCAAATAAATAGACCTGTGAATGCGGCGTGACCAACGGGAATGCACCCGGAGAGCAGGGCAGGGATATATAAGGGGGTAGGAGGGGAAACCGCCCTGAAAAATGTCTGTGGTTGATCTGGGACGGTCTGGCGCGCGTAGACAAGGGAACATCTGGTCGGCCGGGGGATGGTGTCCAGGAAAGATAACACACAATCGGGGTTTGGCCACTGATGTTCGTGGAAAAAACACTGGTTTTTCACAGCCTTTTTTTCAGTCTGTTACTGTGAGGTAAAACATGGTGAATCAAAGATAGTTCTGACTTTACAAATCATGACTAGAAGTGTTTGCAAATCGATGTTCTATCTGGTCTAAATGCAATCCTAGGCAAGTCTTCTCATCTCATCTTGCTTCTTCATCGATGTTTGTAAAATAATGTATCGCTGAAATGTACAGCCCGATACAATATACTCAAAACTATATGTTTACTGCATTCATCCAAGCAGAGTCAATCTAATCTCCTTGTCTCATCAAATCTCTGCTACGCCGAGATGATTAATCGGTGAATTATTTATTGGGACTGATGCTGTAGGACTAACCGTTTGGGCATAACTATTGATCATCTGAAATATCAATGCATAGTATTTATAGATAGGTAAATATGTAGGAAATCAGTATACAAGGGGGGCTTTGGTTTGCAGTTTGTACAAAGCAGAAACTACTAGTACCCAAGCAATTCTGCAATAGTTCCTTTCTCTGATAACGCAGTACAACCTGGGAGCTAATCTATACGCTTCGAGTTATCAAATGAATAACGTTACAGGCATATGTCGATCACACTTCTGTCACACACAGCCAACATTACGTCCTGGTGGGCAGGAGATGACTGCCGTCACCCCGACAGCATGAGGGCAGGCCAAGGTGATGACATATTCATCAAGATTACCTTAGCTAAGCCACTAGGTCTTTGGGCCAAGTGCGCAGAGAATCCGATATACTTCAAGGCCAATTCCATGCCCTACATATATAGGCGAAGCAGAATGGGTCCTTAGCTATATTGGCAGGGGTTATTTCTTATTGAAAAGCTCTTTGTGCAGTGGTTCTAAGCCTCATGCAGTAATTATGCAACTTTTAGAGAAAGACAAGACATAGGATGGCCAAGGCCTTTTGGTTTTCTTATACTTTGCGAAGAAAAGAAAAAATGATTTTGTTGTTCCCGCTGAAAGAACCTTCTATGATGTCTTCTTTGGCAAGCTCAGGACACTGCATGGTATGGCCAAAGTACCCAAAAGGTAATTCCCAATCACACGTTATCATTGGATCTCTGGCACCACTCTTATTTTTATGAACTACACTCATCCCATCCTTAACAGACGGTATATTGTCTGGTTAGCAATAAGCCCATCCCAGTATACATCAACATCAAATTTTACCATGAAATTACATAGTAATAGATACAATTTACTATCTGTCGCCTTAAAGTTGCCCCTATATAAAAAGCATCCTGATTCAATCCCCAAAGAGAGTAGTGTAAAACAAAATGAACCATGGTGATTTCGTCCACAAATTGCTCCAAAAATGTATCAAAGCTTTATGTATTTACCTTTTTCTCATAGGATCTAATGTTAAAGCCTGTCAGCCCAACCTATAATGTCCAACCTTATTATTTTCATCTTAAAATGCAACATTTTTATTTGCTGTCAAACCTGCAAACCTGCAAATCTGTCAATTGATAACATTTAAGAAATTATAATATTTTATCAGTTCTTGGAGATATGGAAAAACACAATTATTGGTTATTTCTGTAATATCAACTGTAGGAGACAAGGGTGGCATAAATGGTAATTTTCTCCAAACATTGTCCAACCCTTGGATATACCGAATGTGGGATGGGCTTATTGCTAGGTATCTAAACGCATATAGTTTGACAAGTCTGGTTAAGTATCTTGTTCATGAAAAACATTTTACTGGGAATATAACTTGTTCTTTTGGATGTCTCTCTCTGATAGATACAATTTACTATCTGTCGTCTTAAAGTTGCCCCTATATAAAAAGCTATTAGTCTGGTCAACCCATGCCATTTACTAAGGTGACGAGGCCCCCTACCTCATTGACACTTCCCATCATGGCTTGGTAATTAGAAGCAGTTTCGACGGTGCACTCAATTAGTTTTTACTGCTACACCCACCCTATACACATCCATAAAACCAGAAAGGGTGCCAAACTAGATCCTAAAGGTGTCCAGAGTAAGCTACAGTAGAATTCCTACAAATCACAGGAGGTTCACTCTTCCTAAAGTGAAATCCGGCAGCCGCAACTGACAATACAGCACGGAAAGGTCATGATGTAATGATGCAGACATATTGGACAGGGAAGGACCATTTCAACATTTAATCAATGACTCTTATATGGACGAATCCATTCTGTATTCTGAAGTTTTAATGGATTCCATGTGTCGTGTCTCTGCTTTTAGAAGAATGACCATGAGGCCAAGGTAATTTGGATCAGGTGTCAATTTGTATAATATTTTCTTTTATGTATACACCCTTCAGCTTGCGCTTAATTCATACCCTGATGTTTTCTATGAATCTCCTTCTTACACGGGCTTTTCATTAAGCCCTGTTTACTTAGCCTCCTCCTTTAGTGTTACCAGCGCTAGCTGCAATTGCTTTTTATGGGGATTTTCTCGACTTAATTGTTTCAGCTGCCTCCATATCGTTATTCTTTGCAGTAGCCCGGCCCCGATATGCCTACTTAGATGATGGAGTACTTCGCACCCACTCCGTTTGGATTGACGCAGAGTACACACAAAACCACGGATTGTGTTTAGAATGAAAGAATAGGTCCCTGTCTTAAGATGCCATACTGCTCTCCCCATAGAACGGTATTACACGGAGCTCATACTATTCTACACTCCTCCATCTGATGTTGATACCGATCGGTGGACATGAGGATTACATTACAGTATCCCTAGGCGGGTGGTTGTATTATATCATAATGTACATTGCATGATCAAGTGCATGCTCATGGCAGCGTTATGATATAGGAATATACATGTATGCCGGCCCCACACACATCTCAACCTCCGGTGTATGGCGTACTATTAGTTATGAGTGCGGCCAACATGAGAGAACAGTCAGAATAGTAGGTGGTCATGCAAACGAAACATTGCTGAAACGTTGATTAACTCAAGCCACGTTACCTCCAGACAAAATGAAATATCAGGACAGCTTCCAGTGAAAAATATCAAATTCTCCAATTAGGCATATAGTCATAACTTTATACGTAGAATTATATAATTTTTGCTATTGAAATCTATCTCGCTTATCGTTTATATGTAACACTAGAGCACATCATTAAGTTATCGATCTCTCCAATCCTAGACCAAATTTCCTGTGCTCTGGTACGTAGACCCATCAAATTAATCCTAAATTGCTTTGCCTATAATTTGGATCAATTGAAGTATTTCCTGACGCTAACTACCGAGGGTACCACGACGCTATGTTGGTGCCTCCTCGAAGTATTGGTATTCCATATCGCTCTTGTATCACGTAATGATAATTTTCCTACCGCTTCCAAAACTTGTTTTGGCTTTGAAGGAATTGAAGATTTATACATAAATACAAGTTTGACACAATATAAACAGCTTATGGAAAGAAGTATTTCTCATGTTTAGGGATTCAAGTCTGTCTTGCCTATCATCTATTGAAGATACACCACGAGCAAATAAACCATTAAGGTTTCCCTATCATAACATTGCAAAATATTTACTATTTAGGCACTTAATAAAGTATACATAAGCTAGCTAGGTTATAATAATGTTCAGCGATTCACTAATGTTTAGTGATTCACTTTTGTCTTTCCTATCATCTATTGGAAATACACTACGAGCAACTGAACCAGTAAGGTTTTCCTATTAATTTTTAACATTGCAAAATATTTACTATTTAGGCATATAGGTTATAATATTGACATCTAGTAGATGGCTTTAAGAGAGGTACCACCGACATAATCAAGTGTACATGTACTTTATGTTTGCGCATACAAGATTGGTTTGACACTTCTAACAGAAACCCTGTGTTAGGTACATGGCATACATTACAAGCATCCTAGGTACATGAGGCTCCCTGGGGAATCGAATGGCTTTGAGAAGGATCGGTAGCGGCCTAGGAGGGCCGAGGTGGGAATAGGCTGTCGACGACCCTCGTTATACCGACCACTGCCCCTAGAGGGAGACACCACAATCTCCGAGAAAATGGCGGAGAGAATGTGATCAGTGGGCTGGTTGCCATGCCAATGACCTCGGATTTGATACCCCTTCTCTGGTCTTAACCACGATCAGTTTGCCTTCCGTAAGGTTGGCCAGGCCATGTACTTCTCTTTGATCAGTTCTTTTTTTCACAACATGAAAGTTATCTCCTTCTGGCAGCTATTCACCTGTAATATATGCTTTTATTGATATCATAAAAAGGATAATATATGATCTAGTTACTAAAAATACGGTATGGGGCTTATAGACATTGATTGTGAATACACGTGGCCTAGAAAGATCTACAATTATAGTATATATTTGACACGTTTTCTATATAATACAAACCCAGTCCCCCGTTCGGATGTAATGCACAGAAAGCCGTTGCCCACCCCCTCTTTTGTGCGTACGTAATCATTGGATGGCCTATAGTATGAAATATTGGTCTAGATTCCAATACTTGAGACCGCGACATGGACATTTCTCACTGTTGTCGCGGTTGCTTTCACCTTAGTGACATACCAGAGAATAACTAATATAATGACATAGGTCCTAGGTATATTTCTCACTTCATCAAGGTAAATTGAGACGTACATAAAAGCATCAGGTGTACTCGACAAAAAGTACCCTAATAAGCTTAAGTTACTAAGGTGACGAGTTGTATACTGTCTGGCTGTCTGTTGGAGAAATAGACGCGCTGATTAACAGACGACAGTGCCACTGTTAGATCGGCGCACTAACTCCTCCTCTGTATCGTCAATCTGATTGTCGTCTGCTCCGAGGGGACCACATTCCCGCGCTTTTTAACGTGGCAGATTGCCAAATCTGAGCCCCTCGCGGGACGCTAATGAAAGTCACTCATGGCACGGCGCCCAAGAGCCTATAGACCCTTTCTGTAAATCGACGCCGAAAACAAACAATGCCTAGTCTCGGGTGACTTGTTGCCCTTCTAAGCAGGGTTTACAGTAAAGGATTCCGCATAGCATTGTATTCCATGGAATCCATCCATTCAATGTATTTAATTCAGTTGCAACATTATCTGGTACAATGGTGTGCAGTAAGAGTATGAATTTCCAAGATATGCTCTAAGTTGTCCTCGTGTTACTGATGACATTTTAGCAAGGACAATGTCTGGATCGACCTCAGGCAATGTGTCCCGACTACATATAGGGGAATGGGTGAGAGACGAGAGACACACCATATGGACCGATACATTTCCACCTTTCCTGAGCCCGTCTTGAGCCGGCGGACTGTATTGGGCTGTAATTATCTGCCTTTTCCTGAGTTCCTTTGAGTAGAAACAGCCACTGAAACCCGCTCAATGCCTTCAATTCCCAAAACAATAGTGCCCTGCCCTTTACGATCTTAATTCTCCTAGTTCCGTACTCAATTAATTCGTCCTCTGGGTGGAGAGACTTTCAGACGAATTTGACGTCTGCTTTTGAGACTCTCAGTTTCCCGCCATTGAAGGAGAGACGTAGCTAACCTTACAGGCCGCCAAGCGGTTTCCGCAATGCTTTATTAATGTTAACTACATCTGAAGAGTCCCATTTCACCCTTCAACCAACTGCTTCCGGCCGATTTAATGTATTTTTTTAGTAAATTGCATTTGCCACACAGTACTACATGACTTGCTTGCTTCACAATGAATTACAAACCTTCTAAATATCCTTAGTGTTATTGAAAGGCAAGGCGGTTTTCTATGATTTACTGTAGGCCTATAGTCTATTTGTATCTGATCACACAGGGGAAACTAACCTTTCATAGCGCTGACAGTTTAATGAAAATGCTTATTAAATTTTACCAAAACTCTATAACAATCTGAATTGCATATCAAGTTATACAGAAGTATTAACTGGTGTTATGACAAAAGCCCCGCAATGCCAACTCTTTATAGAAATCTATTCCAAGATGTAATTAACATAAGCTAGTGGCTAAATAGAAATAATAAAAGAAATCAGCTAAAACTTCAAACAAATTCAATAAGAGTCAGGTCAATCTGTCCGTGACATATAACATATAACAGAATAATTCTTTAGTTCCACAATAATTAGCGGTTGCAACATTAAAGTCAAGAATTAACGTTTCGGAATGTTTTCGTGAATTATATTCATGTACCACAGCATTGATTAGACTCATAGAATGCATTTTGAAAGTTTTGCTTTATTTCCCTTTGATATGACATTTTTGTCAAATAGGGATTTCTGATAAAACAGTTGCTACCTCATAAAATCAGTTGACATTGAGAAACCCACATGTGCCTACACCTATCGTTTCATGGAATTTGATTAACATTCACAAAACACTCGCACCTTAACTATTCCAATCAATCTAATCTTGAAAAAAATCTTTTTACCTAGTTATAGGGTGAAAGGAAATATGATGCAATTCCATTTAAGGCAAATACCAACTGAGGCCTGTAATTAGAAGTTTAATTGGGAATAGATCGGTTCTATTCCAGCGAATTCTAAAATAATGCCCACGCAGCCATAAGAGACGGTTTGCGCGCCAAAATCGGTGCCGTGACGTCGAAATCTCGTCTGCTGGGTACAAAGCGCTACCCGGATCAGCCGCCATCTGTGACACATGAGTTCTGAATGGAAATGTTCCCATATTTTGCGCCTTTTTCCGCCACCACGGATCGTGAGAATGGCAGTATCAATCTTCGCCTTCTTAGACTGCCAGGGTTGCAGAGCCTTATTGATCATATTTCCTTTATTCGGTGGTAATTTATTGTACTCTCATCGACACTTAAAGGAATCGAGAGGGGGTTTCCATGACGGGGGAATTCTGTTCCCCTGTCTAAAAAGAGGACATGAGCTCATTGCATCGGAGCATTAAATAACACTCAGAATGTGTGAATAGCTCGCATGTGATTATGAAAAATAATGTCTTAAAGATAGATCCTTAACCCGGCACTGCCATCTAGTGCTTTCATTGGATATCTCTATACTATTTACATAATGCTGCCAAGAGTAAACTTTATGTTAATACGCACTAAGAGAGGCTGTAAAAGGTTCATGTTCAAAACAGTAAAATTGATTTTTTTCAGAACATTGTCAAGATCAAGAATAATAAATGTTCATATCGATTTCACGAAGAAAACCCCTGAATAAGTTTTTCTCTATGACTTTTTAATTTCGAAAATAAAAGCTATTTTCCATAGATACTCATAGGAAACATCATTATTGTTTTAAGTCCTTTAGGTAGAAAAGTTCTATCTTTATCTAGGGAACACTGGATACTGCTTCACAGCTTAATTGTTTTTGCGTTATACCATGAAAGGGATCCTCTATTAATCATTGTGTGCTCGGAAGCCTTTTTTGTAGTGTATGTAGTTACTTTACAAAAGAGTGATCTTTTATGTATATATTTATCAAAGGCGCATTTAACGTTGATTTCTATACCTTTTTAGTGCCAGAAATACTTCCAGTAAAAAGGTTGACATGTCAATAAATATCCATATTGTTGTGCTGGTAATCCAGGTGCGTATTTAGAGGGGGAAAGTACCACCTCTTTGTGCTGGTGAACATCTGCTTTGTCTCTATTGATCTAAAAGTGTAGGCAGGGTGAGAGTAAATGGGGTAAGGTTACACTCGGGTAGGGAGGCAGCGGGTAAAGTATTGGTAGGATAAAGAAGGGAGGGGAAGGCGCAGCTTATAAGTGATCAAAGCCACGTGACCTCTTCCTGTAAATCCGATAGGCTGAGAGCGTCCTTGACCTGTCCCCGGCCGCAGACAGAGACACCTGGTGAGTGTGGACATCATTAAGCCATCACTGTCCTCAGGGCTCTCAGTGTGAGGCATAGAAAAATCGTTAAAGGCCAAAAGGACGCGAGTCTCTTTTGCCATATTTTATCTTAAAGGGTGCGTCTGCTACGATATATTCAAGAGGACGCTAGCACCCTTTTAGGAAATAGATACTGAAGGGTTTTCAAGCGTTTTCTGGACGTTAATACTAGTTTTGAATTGTTCTTTTACCAGAATGGGTATTATGATTAAACACTTGGCCGAAATTGATAGGACATTTTAATTACCATTACTAATCAAATTTTATCAGAGACATTTGGAGTCCCTGGGACCTGATTCCAGGCACCTCTGGGAAGCATGAGAAGTGAAACTCCAAAACAATCTGATCCTTATCACCCCCAGACCATGAAGAGGCTCCAGGTAAATTTCAGAGGGTTGAAAAAGTTCGTGTTTAATGTTATAGAGTTAGATCTTTGGGATTATTGGATGAGGTAAGCCTTATCCCGAATCTTTGTTCAGAAAGACAAACATGGTAGGTCAACTCACGTGTAGATCAATAGAAGCTACTGCTTTATTGTATGACGACTTAATTCCCACAAACAGTGTTTGAATGAGTAGGTCTGGTAAGGTGTGGCTTGCGTGTATACATTCACATACAACCAAATGAGCTGACACAGGAGTAGGGGGAGCGAGTCCAAGAAATGAAACAACTGCTTAGATATAACCAATATAACAACGTTTAATACTGTTATTAACAACCAGTTAACTGCCAAGGCGTCAGCTCAGACTAAAGTGGTACGGGAGTCCACTAGTTATAGATATCTAATTATAAATGTATCATGTACTTCTAGTATGTAGAGTCTACCTGACGTTTTTCTTAGGGGGCTCCAAGTATTCTTAGCCTGACTTCAAGGGTGTTATTACTTGTGCATAGGAGTACATAGGGGCATCGAAGGTCGTCGTGCAACAAATGTATGTAGGACTGTTTAATACGACAGAAAATGATATGGAAGTCCATGGACATGATCCATAAGCTTGCACGGATGCGAAAATGAAGCAACGTCTTCGCCAATGCATTACGAACATTAAAATGTTTTTGTATAACATTCTTAAATTCCGCTGACATGACTATCTATGTTACTGGAAAACAACTAAGTTTATGGCCGTCATTCAATATTGAACAATTCTATCCTTGGCCTAAAATCAAAAACGTATCGTGCAAGTAGTAAACGTTCAATAAGAATGATTGAGAATATTCAGAATGAGAAACGCTGGTGCTTGTTATCTATGCAGCCTAATACAGCATGCAACCATATCATGTTTAATATGATAGATGCATGCTAGGTCTCGAAGATTATCTAGTCCGAAACCATATACCCAGTGACAGAGGGGATTCTAGTTGATATTAGAGCATCTAATGTTGGTGTATGGTGGGACGGTGTATAGACTAAAAGATTGCCACCACACCCAATTACTTTACTCCACTCCCTAACATAAGCACGAACTATGTTCTAAATGTAAACACTCCATAAATCACTATAGGCTCCAACTTTTTAAACACAAGTAGTGGGTCCTTCCCATGCAATACGTTTCGTCATACATTGTTGACGATCTTCCATTTGTCAAGCTACGTTTTTAGAATGCATTGTATGCACATTTACATAGAAATAGAATTTCAAATCATCATTTTCATCGCAACCTTGACTGAGGCATTGGCTCATAACAACGAAACCGTTCGCCTAAATTGAGGGATGAAATAGTTGTTTGACAGTCTGAAATATGGAATTCAATATTGCATATTTTCGTCATTTTCATATTGTCTTCACGCCCAGTTTTACAGCATGTCTACAACGTTTGCCCCTCATCAGACAATCAATAAAACATGTTCAGTACATATTACCTGTTATATTGATGTTGCTAGTGCAAGCAGTCAATGTCAACACAGGTTTTATAATTCGCCTAAAAGGTCGAATGCACATTATGGATATTATAGTGGCCGTTGAGCTAGTATGGGCATCTCTTATTAGAGAAAAGTAATTACCTTCATGAGAGCCGACTTTAAATTAGTATATTCAGATATAAGATTAACTGCATGGTATGTTGGATGCTGAAAGTTTCATAATTGCTTAAAATGCCCTTTATGATAGTAGGCAAGCATAGCTCTCATATGACATTTATAACTTTCTGACAACATTATATTAGGTTCTTTCTACACGGATCGACTTTCAGTAGATACTTTTTCTGTTAGTTGGCTTTAATCTGTAATTAAAATTACACGCCGACACAACAGGCGAAAATAATGAGCCTGAAAAGGTGCCGCCTCAGATGAGACACCCCTTTGAGTCGAACTTCATTTTCATGTAAGCAAAAACATTATCCCTTACAGCAAGCCAGACACGGAGCCCTCCAAAGAAAACTATGGGACGTGCCAGGGCATGAAACTCAATATGGACGATGATTAAACGACTAGGGAGCTAACGAAGGTAGACTTTACCTTCAGCCACGCAGAGATATTAAATTCAAAGCAAATGCCAATACATACATGAGTTACTTTTTTCTTAAAATAGTTCAAATAACTTCAGAAACTCGCGTCAGAACAGGCTCCAAACTATAGGATTACTTCGGTTTCAGATGTCGTCATGTTTCCTAACAACCCGCACATTCCTTCATCAACCGGTCCATTCTCATTTTCCGAAATATCTTTAATGTGTATGCCCAGTTAAAGCTTCATTAAAAAGAACCAACTGTGAACTTTTTAGAATCGTTCATGTTTCTAATCATACCACCATAGATACGTCCTGTGCAAAGAATACCAATCCTACAAGCCTTTTCTCGGTGGCTTACAGGAACAAGGGCTCCTTCCAGTCGAAACCTGCAGCATGGGCCGTTATTTCAGCTATCAACTCTCTGTCAGAAAGCGACACAACAGTTCCGCCCAGGGGGGCTTGAACATGGGAAACGAAATCTGGGGGGTGAAGTTTTCTACCCTCAAAGATGGGTGAAGTCCAGGATGCCAGGCCATCAACCCTTAAAGGTGGGGCAAAGTCCAGGAGACCAGATCGTCTAACCTTAAAGGTGAATCACAGTCTGGGAGACCAGGCTGTCTACCCTTGAAGGCGGGGTGAAGTCTGAGAGGTCAGGATGTCTACCCTTGAATGTGGGGTAAAGCCCAGGGGGCCAGGTCTTCCGACCTTAAAGGTGGGGCAAAGTATGGGAGGTCAGGTTGCCTACCCTTAAAAGTGGAGCGATGTCAGGGAGGCCAGGTTGTCTACCCTGAAAGGTGGGGTGAAGTCTGAGAGGTCAAGATAGGTAAAGCAAAGCCCAGGAGGCCAGGTCATCTACCCTTAGAGGTGGGGCAAAGTACCCGAGGCCTGGTTGTCTACCCTTAAAGGTGGGGGCCAGGTCCAGGAAGCCCAGTCATCTACCTTTAAAAGTGGAGTGAAGTCCGGGAGGCTAAGTCAGGGTTGCCACTAACCAGAGACGTCAAAATTCCATGACATTTCCCTGACAAATTCCATTTTTCCCTGACTTAATTAGATTCTTTAAACGACACCTAGAACAGTCTTGTCCTTCCATCTAAGCTCAAACTTTTGAAACACAGTGCCTTATTTTTTTCTTAGCAACTCCTGTAGCGAAGGCAATATTGCTGGATCACAGCAATGCACCCTAAAATCACAACATGCCTTTCAAGGGGCCACAATTTACAAAATAATGTTTGCCAAATGAGATTCTTGTGACCTGATGCACAAATTCTAAATTTTGTGATTTAGATTTGGGGCTATGAAATGTGTGGTCAGTTTTCCCTGACCTTTTTCAAAATTCCACATTTCCCTGACCAATTCCAAAATTCCCTGACTTTTCCCTGACCTTGAAAAAAAAACTTTTCCCTGACTTTTCCCTGACCAGTGGCAACCCTGTAAGTTGTATACCCTTAAAGGTGGGGCAAAGTCTGAGGAGCCAGGCTACTACCCTTAAAATTGGAGCAAAGCCCAGGAGACCAGATTGTCTAACCTTAAAGGTGGGTTGAAGTCTGGGAGGCCAGGCTGTCTACCCTTAAAGGTAGAGTGAATCCAGGAGGCTAGGCTGTCTAACCTTAAAGGTGAAATGAATCCAGGAGGCCGGGCTGTCTTCCCTTGAAGGCGGGGCGAAGTCTAAGAGGTCAGGATGTCTACCCTTAAAGTCAAACCAAATTCCATGAGACCCTTAAAGGTGGATTGAATCCAGGAGGCCAGGCTATTTACCCATGAAGGTGAAGTGAAATCAAGTACACCAGGTCATCTACCCTAAAAAGTGAAGCGAAGTCTGAGAGGCCAAGTTGTCTACCCTTAAATGTGGGCAGGGAATGGCAGGGGGCACATTGTACCTCAGACGCCGCCACGCCCCCTGGTGGTAGTTAACCTGCTGTCCCTGACGGCTGATAGGTGTCGCTGTCATTCTGTCCCCACACATTACAATCTACTCTCCTGCCTGACAACCCCGTCCACCCTCTCCCCACCCCTCTATTTCCACCTTCAGGCTTTTTGTACCTCCCCACGTTCTTTCCACCTCGCTTCTCCTATTTCTCCATAACCTCCAACTCATATTCCCACTCTTCTCAGCTACCAGCTGTCTCTCACGGCTATTCATAAGCTGAATTTCTTGGATTACAAATAGGACAGTTGAGACACTATGTGACACTCGCACAGCAGCACTTTCTTCTATTATGGGTTGGGGGGTGGGGAGGGGAGATGAAATAGTTTCCTTTGCCACGGCATTTTTTTAAGGTAATAACACATATCTTCCCACTCCCAGGCTTGAAAGTCAGGGTCAAAGAAAAAGACGAATCGAATAATCAATTTTTGATAATAAGAGGTGTTAAAGCGGAAAATTAATCAAAAATCTTATTCTTTGTTAATGCAACTGGCATTACCTTCCCCTTTTCACAAACCATTTCTTGTCAATGCAGCAGAATCTGTTCTCGTTTGTCCCCCAACTTCCAATAACTATTCCATCATTCTCCCCCTTATATCGCATCACCTCATCATGCTCCAACCCCTCTCAGCCCGTTGCTCGTTTTGCCGTACCCCGACCCACCTCCACGTTTTAAGCTCCTCCTCCTTATGCCCTCACATCAACCCGTGTCATATACACCACCACATGCAATCCGCCAACAAGACACCTGCCAATAAGAAACCCATATTGCGAACAGCAAACACAGTTTTTTCTGACAGCTAGCATCTGTTTACTTTCAGACAAAGTGAACTTTATTTTAAAGACTTGTAAACCGGTCAGTTCTGATATAGAAAGCTGTATAAATAAGAATTCTCACGAAGGTCTTCCTTCTGAAAAAGTTGATGACGGGTCTATGATTAGGCCTATACTGCTCTTTTGATAAAGACATATCAAAAGTGTATCCACGAGTCCTATAGCAACATGAGCTGATGAGATGGCTGTGTGCGTACAGTTACACTCATTTCTGCGAGAAAGAGAAGTATCTATGATGTTAACTGTAGAATCAGTTAGAAATGCTAA
The DNA here is from genome assembly GCA_936440205.1 of Lepidonotus clava. NCBI lineage: Eukaryota > Metazoa > Annelida > Polychaeta > Phyllodocida > Polynoidae > Lepidonotus > Lepidonotus clava. Next base: position 39,940,290 of record OW387141.1, read on the forward strand.
TTAACACTCAGGGATGACACATATATGAGAGGTATTGATATACAAATCATTCTGAGACACAACTCAGTTATTCGGAATCCATGTACTACTCCCTGCTACATCAGAGTTTACCAGGGGTTTTATGGTTAATTGTGAGTAATCAATAACAGGCATCCTTCAACCTGAAAGAGCCTAAAAGACGGTAGACGTCTTAAATACTAATTCTATTGAAGTATGATACCGAGAGTATTCTTTTAAAAATAGGATGCCTGTATAGAGTTAAAAGAATACAGATGACTTGCAGATGGTTTTTTCTATCTTTACAGTTATTCTGAATCCGATTATGGCTTTTCATAAATTTCTATCATGAGACCAAAGTCTTTTTTTAAACTCAGTCAATAGTTTATTCCTTCGAGGAAAACCAGATGACGTTGCAAATAGTCTATTCCCATCTCCACAAGGTAATTCACTCCAAGATTAGACATCTTCAAAAGCAAATGTACCTGGAAACCGTACAGGCTTACCTAATCCTTTCCAAATGGCATTTCCTAAGTTCGTCTTTAGAAAGCCGCCTGTAGAAAATCAAACTAGCGTAAGTCCTTACCTAGAATTGCATTGTAGGGGCTTAGGTGTGAAACCAAAGGTCGCAGGACTGTAATCACCAATATGATTAAATGCCCACCCACGCTCTATCCTGTTTATTTATCACAGTCTAAGAAAAGCAGACTTAATCAGAACATTAATTCAGAGCACAACTAAAAAGCCAATATTCACAGATTTTCTGAATATTAATTGATTCCAAATGAGTAATTCATGATATGAATTCCATGTTTCTTCATCATCATATTTCCCGATGGTTCTGATTCTTGCGAGTCCCATGGGTACATTAACGTCCCCCATGGCTCAGAAGTTAAGGTTACAGCCTTAGAAGCCCTGCTGCCTGGGTGGGAAGATCAACCAATTTAGGGCCTTCACGTGGGACTGGGCCCTGGAGAAGCCGAGCTAGTTACTGCCAGCACGCCTGGAGAGACGAGTGATTGGCTTAACACCTCACTAGCCTTTAACACTAAGCCTCTTTAAGGCCTGAGGTTGACACAACATGCAGAGGGGGGCGGCCTGGGACAGAGGGTACATTGAAGGAGAGGGGAGTATAGTAGGGGGTGATGGAAGGTGTGGCACCAAGGTGGGGATTAGGAGGTAGATTGGGGAGAGAGAGTGAGGGCAAGAGGGTGGGAAGACAGGAGGGTCGAGGGGAGAGAAAAGAAAACTATAGTGCTGTGTGTGTGTGAGGGGTGGAGGGGGGGGGGGGGTGGGAGGCTAAAGAGGACAGAAGGGAAGAAGTGTTGGAATTTGATGGTGGCTGTCTTAGGTAAATGCTGATTTACCTTTTTCAAAGTGCTTTATTGTCCACATTAAAATACATCTATGGTCTTCCAGTTGATTAGTGATGTATATGTTGGATAAATATGAGATGAAATGAAGTGAGCAGGGCAGCGTAAAGTAGTATTCAGAAATCAGTGAGTCATGTTCAATTAGGTGTTTTCTCTTTGAATCTCACTTTTGTTGTCGACTTCTGAACATCCTCCGGGGTTCTATCTCAAAGCAGTGTGTTTTGTGCTGGATTTGCAGCAGTGAACAAACCGAGTTTTAGGTGATATAATGTGGCAAGCATCTCACTTGAGTGGCTTGGATTTACAAGAACACTGACCACGACTCTTAGGAATGTAAGGTTGAGGTGGAACAGAAAAGGGAATGAAGCTATGAATGCGAACCACTTCCAATATCTTAACAATAATACGTTATTACCTCGCGGATGAGACGAGAGGACTAGGGAACGATCAACCCAAAATCACAATGGCAGAGATTGGATGAGCAAAATCTTGGATGGAGAGAGAGCGGTGGTGCAGGGGCAAAGTTGTTGACAAGTTCTAGGGGAAGCGTTCACAGAAGGACAATTGGATAAAAAGTGTAAAGGTTAAAAGGTCAAGTGAAAAACGATGTGCTTGAGAGATGTCTGGAATAAGGGCGCACTAATGTGTAAAGAGCACATGAGGAAAAAACAACTTTACCAGTAGAGAGTTAAGGTAGGATGTCATCTGGTAAGGGCCCGGAGGTCATTATAAATAAAAAAGGGAAGGAGAGCTTTTATGAGAAAAGGCAGGAGGGTGGGTGAGGGGTCGCCAGGGGGTAAGAGTGGTTTATATGAAGGGAGGGGACGCCATGGATGGCTGGGCTATACTTTGATGATGGCATTGATGTGACGAGATGGGATGGGTGATGGAGCCGAGGTGACAGTAACGACAGTAATGTGATGGTGGCCGTGGTTCCTGGGGTTAGGGACGGGTGGTGGCGGGTGGTGGGTGGTGGTAGGTGGTGGTGGTGGTGGTGGTGGTGGTGGTGGTGGTGGTGGTGGTGGTGGTGGCCTGGTCTCCATGGTGATGGATCCTCCCATGGAGCAGATCCCTATACCAGAGGGCCGGACGACCCGGGCTATGAGGCCTGGCATAGATCTCGGGGATCCATATGTGCTGGGGTATAGACGAGGCTATAGCACAAAAGTCTATGGGTAGCCATGTAAAAAGAATGTCCCTTTAAAACAGGGGTTACTCTGTCAACAGTATACTGCATGTACGGTATTTTATTTTAACGGAAGTCTAACTGCATGTCCAAAGTCATTAATAGCAGGTGGATACAAGTGGATTGAGTAGGAGGGCCCCTATGACATCATTATTCGAGTTAATATGGGTTCCGTCCACATTAAGCCTATCCCAATTTCCATCAAAATTAAAATTTATGGGACGATATTATTAGGTACCTCCAGGTTATTGTCAAAATAACCCTGCATAAATAAATCTAGTTAGTTTTGACCAGGACAAACGGATGAGGATTGCACAGTTCCAACTAGTGTAAAATCCTACATCCCATAGTAAACAATGATAAAGCCGAATAGCTTTCTTCATAAAAGCAAACCGTCCATTGCCATGAATTCAAATTGGCTCGTAACATTATAAATTTATTTCATTGATCAAGTCTATGGAGTCAGTAGGCTTTACAGCATGGTATGAAAATGGGATCTATCCATATCACTATGGGCTAAATTACGCTTTACGATATGCTTTGTTCATCCTCAAACGATGAGCACAATGCAGGGGTAATTCATACTTCCAACACTGCCTATTACATTTTAGAGACGCTATCTAAATGTATTATACGTGTTTCTTAGCATTTTCAGGGTGTGTTCCAGTACGCAAATTGAAGGGACTGAATAGAATAACTTGCTATTTTCAATGAACTTCTGAGGGACAATGTGAAATTATTTCAACTTCAACAACCTTAACGAAGTCCTTTCAAAATGACAATTTTGGCGTCCACTAATCTGGTTCTGCTGCTACTGATAACATTGAGTACAAAAATAACTTTGATCGGATCCTTCCACACATAAAACCACTTTTAGAAAAACTTACCAAAATGGATGAAAATAAAAAACATTTGTCACTCTGGAGATGGGTAAGGGAGACGATTTCTTAGTTCTCTTTTTCACTCTATTCTCATTTTTTTCTTGTTGGAAGGGGGAGTTGGGTTAGTGTGTGGGTGGAAATGTAGTGGGATGTCCCTGGAGAAAATCAGGGATCAGGTAGCCATAGGGGTGAACATTGGGGAGGTGATCATCTTGGCGGATCTTGCCCTAATCCCCGTCTCAGTGATAGGGTCTGACGCCTCTATAAGCGCCACCCCCGCCTCATCAAGGCTTCCGAGGGTGGATGATCCAAGCCAAGCTAAGGGGTGTTAACCGAACACTGCGTCCCCTCATTTACCTGCTAAAACCTCTTCCATCCGTGATCCAACTTAGGGGGGGGGGGGAGAGCTAGGCCCTTTGGACCTTTCTTAACCCATTCTTGGTGCCGAATGCTTTAAGGCATCACGGTATAAAGATGCTTAGCCCCGGAAAGTATTATAACGCTAAAGGTGAATCACATCCAAGAATAGTAAAAGCAGGTATTCAAAACGAAATATTTTGCAAAAAAAATTCGGAGATTTTGAATTGATTTAAACATGTGTGACGCTACAATAATATATGTAACATACTGTAGAGAAGCGTTGCATAGGCTAATGAAACTACTGCGGCATCTTGAAAGGGTTAAAAAGGGGAAGAGCATCAAACGGGTGTTTACCTCAGGGACTGCTTTACACCACCAATGGTCGATTGCTCGTCATACAGGGTACACTGAGTGACGTTTGTCTAAGGTCTGTTAGGTCACGTATGGAATCGCCAGAGCCATCATTAATAGGGGATTCGGCCGGTAGGTGTCACTGAGTGCATGTTATAGGGACATGAGGGATGGAGAAAGGTGACCGTATGGGTGAGGTCCGACAAACAAGGAAAACGTGCCCTTGTCAGGGTTAGCTATGTTAGTTGCGGTGACCATATTTCCTTTCGCCCTTTGCTATTGATGCGACCTAAAATATTGACGAATACATATTGCAATGTATCTTTTTTCAGAACTTGTGTAGACAGGGCTTTGACTATGTGGTCATCTTAAGAGATGAAATAGGATATGCATGCACAAATCTAAGGATGCTACTTTCATAGAACTAGCAGAATAAGCGGTTAAGCTCATCCAGTTTTCATGAAAATCAAAGTTTACTATGAAATTATATGAAATTGCTTCCTGGTTATTCCCCAATGAAAGTTGTCTAAAACTAAATTAACAATGGCAATTTATTTGACAAATTGCTTCTAAAGTTTGTGAAATGAAACCAAATTTAATAGCATTTTCCCCATAGGAACCAACGATAAAGCCCTTCAGCCCAACCAATTACGTCCAACCCTTTATTGACTTGATGACTTGAAATATTGCATTTTGATTTGCTGGTAAACCTGGTAATCTGTCTATTGGACTATGGGTTGTCTTAAGATTGCCATTGGCCTTCTGTCAAATCATTTGGCATTTTGAGGTCAATGGTGAAGATTTTAGACACATTTAAGATAATGTTGCAATTTCCCTTTGTCAATAAATCAAATATTAGCCTAAAATACACTTATTTTGATCATTATCTCAAGGCTTTTCAGAAAAACATAATTGCACCCTCCTAAATCTTCTGTGGCATTTGAGGCAGAAACAAAATGTATCTACAGGGAGCCACTATCCTAGACTAAACGAATTTGCCAAACAGACCAATATGCCATTAGCTACAAGAGACATCAATAGCACCATTTCCTCCACACCGATGCTTATATAAAGGCCCAACAACCTGCCGAATTCTTTGATCTTACTTCGTGTAGACAGATCTATTACCTCGCTGGACTGAGCAAATGCTGAATGCTAACAGCACTCCATTCAGGGCAGTAATCGGACTAACAACCACCTCTCCATTTGCGGCAAATTCCCACCTTAAGGGATCAAACCGACTGAAACAATTTTAAATGGAAAATGGAGGACAAAATTCTAATTCTTCAGAAATGTGTCAAATTACACAGACTGAATTAAGCTGATTTTCACCAAAAGCCTTTTAGAGATGAGTTGAACATCCGTTTAGATCCTAGATTAGAACTTTCTAAATGTGGTTCCATTGAGAAAATAATACGCTTACCTAGTTCAAATGTGAGGGAAGATAACCGTAAGGAGCATACCTTGAGGGACGCTCCAAAATGCTATTTAAACGTTATTTTCTTCTTGTTTTTCCCAATAATATCCTCATTGACGAACGATATTTAATGAATAAGAATATTATATACCTACTACAAAAGACTCAGTCTGAAGAAAGGTGCATTGGCTATAGTTTCAGCTTATAAGAGTCTAAATTAGCCTTCAGAAAGTTTCATTTAATTAGATACGCCCAGTCCATATTGCTAATTCGTGCCCATTACTTTCTAAAGCTTCTGACCCAAAGTCATGATTACTATCATACACTGCTTTTTCTAAAAGGGCAATCATTGTTCCGCTGACTTCAATTTCCTAGAGGGCACTGCAAATTCCTAGACAAACTTCAAGATTTCAATTACATGAATCAAAGACTATTGTTCTCACGCACGATAGAAACATATACGATGGGGCACAAGATAGACCCCTCTTGTCAGATAAGCAATCTCAAGTCTAAGATTTATCCATTAACTGTTTCTCCATACATTTCCAACTACTTATTGTATTTAATATCGGCACAGACTTAGAACAAGTGAACACGTGCATTGCTCATTGTACATCAAAGGCAGTTGCAGGCGATCGCTAAACGCCAGACTGATTCACTCACTTTGAAGCTAAATAAGCTCACCGAGAGACGTATGTAATTGGCGAGAAAACAGCTCATTCTCGTCACCCTTCTCATTAGGCAAACTATGGACTAACAAAAAGAGGCGATATCTGATACAGCATCGTTAAGAGAACCATTACAAATCGGCTCCCGCCAAAGGAACTCTTTTTAAGATTCCTTGCAGACCTGGCGGCAGGTTTCTAGCTTTGACGTTAACAGCTCGGGCCTGCGGTCGAGCTGCTCGGGGGTTCACCAAGTACTCTGCTTGGAGATCAAAGTCGCAATGCCTGCGCCACCTGGGGGGCTTTTTGTGATCGCTCTCCGAACAGAGGCGGTTCTCTGCATGGCTGAGTCCGTGAAAGGCCGCGAATGGAGAAGGATGAAAGTAGAATTGTTAGTAAAGTGAAAGTTAAATATCCTATTTGGGGTGGTATCTATACACTGAACTGTAACGGGTGTGTGCCAGGGTATGAAAGCTTTAAGTATAGGGTATCCTACCCTTACCTACCTGAACATATTAGTGATCAAAGGATGTAGGTATCAAAATAAATGTGTTACTCTCTGGTCTATATGATATTGATCATCGGGAGACCCGTGTGTGAAAGGGAGGCCAGAGAATAGGTGTCACGTGCAGGATATGCTGTACCCGATATCTTGATCTTATTGTATCTGCAGCAGGGTACGCCCATACCCCCGGAAATGAGAGAATAAAGTGTACCGTAAACTCCCTGATATAGACCACGATCTATATAATAGTAGGGAACTCTTTAAAATATCAAACGAATTTTACGATAACTCGAGATATATCTCATCATCGGGTTTCTAAATACCTAAGCAAAATTAATGTATTATACAGAACACTTATGTTGAGAATATTCTTATTCGTGAAATTCAAATCGCTACACCAATCGCGCTTTTATTTTGAGATGGATAAAGATTATCTTGTAATGTCTGAGAAATATATTGGATATAAATAGAAACTGGAACTGCGGAATGCTTTATTTTGCAAGTTCAAAAGACAGTCTTTGAAAGCTTAAGCTAAGGCAAAAGAACAGATATTTATTTGATAAAAGAACAAGATCTTAAGTCCACTCTAGGCTACTTGTTGTTGTATAGCTCCCTGACACACCACCATGGATACAAAAGCCCTCTAAGGACACGAAATATGATAACTTGCCCATCACTAGAGGCTCCTTACTAAGGGATTTAGCCTGTGATTAATTTGCTTGGTGCCTGCCATGGAGTAATAAAGTTTACATAATCCTCTCATAACTCGGGTTGCCCTTGAGGAAAGCTGCTGTAAGAAGCTAGCACTCACCAAGGGAAGCTAGACTTCAAATAGGCCTATTAAATATCAAATGTGTACATGAACAATTTCAGTGCTTTCGACCTTAGGAATTCTACAGATATAGTAGGATAGGTGCCATGAGTACTTACTGAATGTTGTATACCATTCATCGAGGACTTTTGAAGGTTCTATTTTTGTCATCACAAATAAATCAACATCGTACGGTGGATTCCTCTTTTGCATTACTATTATAATTTTGACAAGATGCATGGACAAGATCCTATAGATGTCTGCGAAGAAAGACAACTTGGTTGTGTATACATAACAACATATGGATCATGACACAAAACGTTACCACAGAAACCTATCGAGATAGTATTGATTTATATGACCGAATGCAATCATCCAAAACACTCGGGGATTTTCATCTGCTGATTCACGCATCTCTTTCCATGCATCGACTTTAATATCCCTCTCTGGGTTTGGCACGTAGATATGGGCCTCAATTTAATCTTGAGGCATCTCAGGGGATACCGTTCTAGTGCGGGTGGTACAAATACTGCATATGAATGTTCTGCATAAAATAATTGGATGGTAGTATTGAAGCTATTACTGGTATTAGGAATGTGTGATACCATCTTGCTCTTGTAGGTTGGAAATTCTGGCGACACAACTCTGAAAACCTCCCCTCACGTGGGTGAAGGGAGGTTTTCATGGGCTTCCTGGGAATTCACAGGGAAGATCACTTCTCAAATATATACCTGAAGGGAGCTCTTTATTTTATTTCCCCACTCCTGCCAAAAATAGGTTTTCGATAATTATTTTATACTTTTTCATCAGCAGGGAGTATATTTGTATACATAGTCATTATATTCACCCCTGCGCCAGACTTAGATATTTATTTTATGTCATCTCTATCATTTTTAAATTTCTGCTTCCTCAAGCTAAACCTTTCTTTTAGTAGAAAATTATTCGAAATGGAAAATTATGAAAGGTTTGTCATGATTTGTACCAAAAGAAGTATCAGCACGAGAGCATTAAAGTATCATCTGCTAATGTAATATAGCTCATGGCAATCTGATGTCCCATACTAAAGGTCGTTCATCAGTATTAGCCCATCAAGTATCATTAACCCTTGTCATTTTAACAATGAGGGAATTGAAAAACAACTCATAATGCTGACAAACTGTAAAATTAGCTTAACAAAGATTTAGGATTGAATGCCAGCAGTAACTGTAAAGTTCAATCAAAGCCGAAACAACCCGTAACAATAAGCTTCTGTTATTAACCGTTTATGAGAAGAAACTATGGCAATGAGACATTTGAGAAACATGAATTTATGACTGTCAATTGCAAATACTTGTCAAACGTAAAAGCTCACTCCAATTCTTAGCGTTGAATCTGCCGTCAGACTTGCAATACGAGTACTGTTATAATTCACTATTTTGCAGACTAAGTGATGTTTAACCCGTTGGTTAATGTTAGTTTTGCTTGGAGGAAAGTGTATTCAGTATTAATTTATAGCTTTTACTACACAAATCACACTTTTCTATGGATAACGATAATTATGCTGATCATTATCTTTGTTTATAATTATGACGAATATAAACAATGCTCTTTTTACAATTCATTACGGGTTATACTTTTTCGAGCACACATAGTTACCGGGGATATGTCATGTCAACTAGCAGATTGTTACAGATTGATATGAAATGGCAAGTTCATCGCTACTGTTTATCTAACTATCAATTATTATTACTGTCTATTTTGAAAGAAAACCGACTGAAACTGTGCGTATATATGGGCCTACAGTTATTTTATACAGTTTTATTTTATATGCTAAAACATATCTAAAGTAACAAGTAATAATCATAATGACGTATCTAACCGTATATACATGTAGCTATGGCAGTAATATGGCAACCTTTCACTTAAAAAAATGCGAATATGCCCGATCACTGATGAGCAGATTTTTCTTAGACCCTCGGCAAGTACCATGGATTGTCAACACAATAGAAAAAGGGTCAGTGAATCAAATATGGCCAAATATCTCCGACAAAATGGAAATCCGGTGACCAACCATTTAGAATATGAGTCTCGGCCAGGACTTCCCACTCGACCGCCTGTATTAGGAATAGGAGAACAGAAAGGAGATCCGTTGTAAAATGGAAAGAGACGCCTCATAGTATCTACATGCCCTCTGAATAACGTGGGGGAAGAGGACTTTGGCTATCTGACGCCATACAATTAACCACACAGATTGTAAACAATTTTATTTTACACCGACATGTCACTGTACATTTGACACGGTATGTGACAAACCGTATTATAGCATCCAATAACGTTCCCACATGGTTCAACTAGTTGTAATTGAAATGAGATCCGTGACACCTGAAGTGAAATCAAACAAGGACAGATATGAGATACATGACAGTTATCCTACACCTTATCGGGTCAGCTGGATCTCGTCATCCTATACCAAACAAGATTACAGTGAAAAAGCCGCAGTTTCATAGCGGCTGTATGGAAACGTGAGGCGACCTCAATTTGTGCAATACAGCTCTTTTCGGCCATCAGCATAGGCCTATACTTTATCACAGCAATCCGTCGCCTAATTGATAGGAGATCGTTCTTCTCAGCGGAAACATGGCAATATATCTCCATAGGAAGATAATCAGTCATGGCACAGTTTAATATGATCCGTCTTCATATCTATCATATTTACCTTTATAAAGATACTATAAAAAGCGCACTCCTGCCTTATTTATTTGTGTTGCTTTCCTATAACATTCCTGGGTGTGCCTATGCATACATACATACAAACATACATACTTCAGATACATGTATGCATGTATGTGTCTATATGTATGCATGCATGCATACTCTAAATAAACATAGAGACACATACATACATACATACATACAAACACACACACATACATGCATACATACATACATACATACATACATGCATGCATGCACACATACATACATAGGGCTACATGATATGTAGATGGAACATAATATATGTTCCAAGTGTACTGTTTGTATGCATTTACCTCAGTATATAACAAGAGGACCTAGCAATTAATCCTCGGGATGCACTTTTTGGAAATCAATGTCCATTCTTCCTCCCGCTTCAAGTACAGTTCAATTTCACATGTTTGCATAAGTGGGTTGCAGGCACTAGAGATCTATAGGATAAATTAGAGAAAATTCCTGATACTAAACTACGAGGACGGGTAGACCTTGTCCAAGCACAATATACTCCAGCAAGACAGTGTTTTTTCTGAAAAGATGAAAGCCCCGGGGACTAAGCAAGTGTTGAATAGCTCCTGTCAATTCTTTTCTCTAAAAGCTGTGTGAGGAAACCCTAGGGCGTCCTGCTCATGACATCTCTATTGGAGACATGGCCGCCCAGTTGTCAGTTTCATCAATTCCCATTTTACCTTGCAGGTGCCTGTCAGGTTTGTAATGCCAGCTGAGATGAAAGTCGATCTCGACACAAGGCAGTGTCAAGCACACAGGTGTGCCCGACACCCTGGAGGAGCTCCTAAATTAATCTTTAACAATGCAGGGTCCAAGTGGAATGGTATTCAGGAACCGGCCTTTTAGTGTTGTATATATATATATATATATATATCGATCTTGTGTTATCAATTTATATCAGAAAGAGGGACGTACAGCTGGCCTAGCACGTGTCTTAAATATGACTTTCTATTGTTTTTTTTGAAACATGAAATACTATAGATGTACACTTCCTTTTGACCCGAGGCAATAATGCAATTGAGTTCCGTGTATGGTAAACAGTAACTTTACCGCGACCTGCCAAACTTTACTAACCCCTCCCCCAACCTCTATACGAACCGCTTGACACGCCACGTGGATAAGACGTTTATTTCAATACCCCTTATTCGACTCAAGGTCTTTACCGGCTTCTACCTCTGAGTAGTATATAAAAGTATAGATTTATCTCTGGTAAAGTAAGAAGGATTCATACTTTTTTTGTTCAAATTAGCCTCCGCGAATTTAATTATAAGTAATAGTTTGGCGGCCGTATCCCCTTCACTTTTTACATATTGCCTCATTTGCTTTGTAATTGGCGCAAGCATTTCTCCACATAAACATTTTTCAAGGGTAATTATGCTAGATTTATCTCTGGAATGGTAATGGAATGAAATAAAAAATGCTATTGCGTATGCGTTATTGAAACAACGGTTATGAAAAGAATATAGATTGATGGTATATAGACCTAATAGAACCAATGTTGTTTAGCGATTAAGCTCGTTTATCAGCAATTATGTTCATTCTGATGAGAAGTTATCGGTGATAGTGTCAGTGCATCCAATTAGGGATACTTGTATAAAGTGACACTTATGGAATAATAGAATAAGTGCATGATTGAGTTAGTACTAGTTGTGCACACTAGTTACGACCTAATTCCTTTTCAATGACACATTCGAGTACAATGCTTGGAAGTCATCCACATAAAGTCGTAATTGTGACGAATTATTACAAATGCATGTAATGCAAACTCATGATTCAAGACAGTTTAGAGTATTACAAAGAACGTGCATAACCGAATGCATGGGAGGGAGGCAGGCCGATCTAACTTTTGTATAAATTCATGTGGTAAGATATTCTAGACTGCTGCATTAGAATTTGGAATTACATTTAACATAGGCGTTATATTCTAGATGGAGCAAACAAATGCAGCATGACTGTAATTTGAAAAATCGAAATGGTGCGACTGAGATTTGCCATTTCGTGATTGTTCTCTAACTAGTAGGAAGAATTATCTTGCTCATATAGCATAGTTCTTTGCCACAGGCCTACTTAACTAACCGTGCAATTTTAGCTTGGTAGAGCGAAAGCACTCTAACGGATATGCCTTTCCATCTGTAAAACAGAATTGTTCTTGCTTTTCCAAAAGACAAATATAACATTAAAAATTCTTAGGACATAAGGCTGTAAACGTTCCAGGAACAGTTCGGTTCGGTGGTTCTCATTGATTTCTGTCATTTCTTATCGTTGTCGTTGTTGCTGGATATATAGGCATAGGCGTATTATAGAATGAAATTATTCCCACATAACGTTACTGGTAAACTGAAATATGCCATCATTAATGTGCCTTTATCTTTGGCACGAGTGAAGAATCAGGACTCTCACCGCCCCAGGGTTGGATCCCCAGGAGGCCCGATGGACCAATTCTGAGCTTAGACCAGATTGTTACTGAGCATATGATTTCAGCAAAAACCAATTCTCCACCAGATGTGATGAAGGAATTGTATAAAATGATTTATATGTCTATATATAATTAAGAGGTAATATCTATGGAGTCTTACACATCTGCACGCATGATTGTGTACCATTACTCACAGAAGTTTCGAAACACTTTAATTAGTTGCATAACTTCTGGTTAAAAACTAACAGAAGCAACAGGCTGCTTCATATTAAATACCCAATCCTTACAAATCCCTAGATATCAAAACTTTGTAAACTTCTCTACTTTAAATCCTACCATCAAAAAGAGCCTCGGACCTCCAAGAAACGATTCAGCTTAGTACCAATCGGGCGCGCCCCCCCTAGTAACTCATGCGGAGAGAACACCACAAGGGATCGGGGCCGGGCCTGATATTACTCTGGAGATTAAAAAATCACTTAATTATTCAGCCCTGGAGGGAGGGAGGTCCGGCACACGACGCCCCCGGCCACCCCGCCTCTCGACGCACCACATGCAACTGGGCCAGGGCCTCATCATTTACACGCAGAGTGCTGTGAACCACATACACAACAGGTATCTTTTGTGGCCTTATATAGGAGGGGGAAAAATGTTTATCCCAGCCGGCTTTACCTTTGCAAGAAAGTGTTGGTGCCATAAGAACATGTATCGCGATTCAACAGGGTATGCATATGAGCGCACACTTTCTCCTACTTTCTCGCATGTCAGCTTTAGAACGATGGATAACGTATGCATCACAACTTGGTAAATAGGCCTATATAGGCCCTATGTGCGGTTTTCTGCATTGATAGATTTACCGCCGAACCTTCGGACCTACCTATTTTGAAATCAATACCTCTCCAAAAATCAATGGAAACATATATCAACTGAGATATAGGTAATGGGAAAACGAAATTGGTAGAACTAATTGCAAATTGCAGGCCAACTCCAAGTAATAGGTGGGCAAATGTAGAAGCCAGCAAAAAGAGGTATATTACCGAAATCAAATATGATCGATAGACAAGGATGGGAAAAGATTATATCAAACAAATTGTTCCCCTCTTAAAAAGATGGTTACCTCATCGATATGCTAAATACTGAAAATCACCGAACAAAGTTTGCGACCTTGAATTTAATGGTTTATCCTTTGAAACTATTGAAACGAATCTGATAGAGACACTTAGTGAGTCAGCACGCGCCCTTACAAGTTTCCTATACCTCTCCTACCTACTCCCTAGTGGTACTTTGAACCATTCTGTAAACTTCAAAAGACCCTCAGAGGGGTTATGGCCCATTGCGTGAGGCCTTTGCCTGTACGGAGGCAGAGGGCCAGGAATAGGTACTTAGACTGGTAGCAGAAAGGTTACAGGGCTCGTGTTGTTTGTTATACCACATCTTTATTGCAGGGTAATATGTGTATTACGACATGGAACATTGGTCTGTATATAATTTAAGTTTATAACTTGGGACATTTGACACTGAGTCTGTATTAATAGCGAGTACCTGTAGAATTTTAGTCGTCATAAAATGGAAAACTTCTTAGTGTAAGCACTGCCTAATCCGCTAACAGTAAAACCAAGAAAGGCGGCGGCCCTGTCCAAGGTGATGCTATCAAGTATTGATAGAAGTGGTTGTGCTATTAGTCACCTGTTCATATGCACCTCCCCCTATATCTGTACAAATGTCACAAATGTCAGGTGTGATGAATTGTCCATTCATCTGTTTAGAGGTACGAACTAGAATGAATTATGTAAAATAATCGAATAATGGTGTAACAAATGTCAAACAATAATAAAGATGTAAGGTAATAATCAGATACAAAAGTAGATTGAATCTTGCATGAAAGCACGAAAGTACGAAACCATATTGTTACCTGATGTGACGTCAGAATAGTCACGTGATTGAAGTGACCAATCAGAATTGAGTAATAGAGTATAGAAGGGGGTGTGAAGGCCCGAAATAAACAGTTCCTTCTTTGTACTCAGTGTGTTCACACATCTCTTCTTTAAGAAACTTAACCCTCGAATAGGCCTAAGTCTAAGATATGCCGTATTACAAGTAAATGAGCCAGCCAAACTCAAGTAAATAACATAAGTTATCAGTAAATTGGGTAGTGGTTCGGAAACCTGAAGATGGTACAAAAGCCCGAATCAGCCCGAGGACTGACTCAAGACTGAAAGGCTAGCCAGGTAAGAAAACCCAAAATAGTGAGCAGCCTGCCTATCACCATTGGGACGAAGGTGCGACCTGCTTGGCCACACGCTACCACCCTCTAGGCAAGCAATGACCTGATCTCTGTGGAAGACCTGGCCGGGCAGCACATTCTCCCCCTTTTACTCTCGCAAATGGCCAGAACACGCCAGGCCCAAAAAACCCTCCTACCTCAAGCCTGAGAACCCTGATTCCCCGTTTGTTCACCCTTGTGCATGAAGCACAACTCTTAATCTTACACCTCGGTTTCTTGCTCAAACTCTTCTTTTGGCTTGGGACCAAACCAACCCAACATCTCTTTGTCGTAGAGATTGGTAACCCCAACTCACTGAGGAACGTCACATTAGGCATCATTATGAAATAGGAACCATATGAAAGGAAAGACTTTTCTCTATTCTGGCATAAAACTACCAGAAAATCAGATGACAGAAAAACTTACTTTTGAATGTATGGTTACTGAGTCATCTTTGTTTACCAAAGACTTTGTTTAAAAAAGACTGTAAAAAAAGAACTTGAAACTATTATACAAATATTCATATCACCAGGAAAAGCCCAATCTAATCATTTGACATCTATTCATTATGGCTATCTGAATACATGTAATAGCCTAGTTTTTAATACGACAAGATCGACGACAATCATCCGAGATAAACTGTGCTGGTACTAACTAATTCCATATCATTTTATTAATTTTGTATGATATCTATGCTACTGAGGAGTATCAGTAACATGATGCTGCTTCAGTATTAAACTCCACAGCAACACGATAGATTGTATTCGTCTATTCTGACGACAACTTCTTTTTTGTATTCTGTTCATATCATAAACTAGTTTTATGGCTTTATGGGAGCCACGGTTTTTCATGCGAGTGATTATTAGCAATCATTATTAAAAACGCTAATTTGAACGAGGATTATAAACAGTGTTTCTGTTGGTAAGATGATGCAGATTCGTATCCTACTTGATATAAGAATACAAAAGCTAACATTTCTTAGATAAATATAACCTTTCCTTTTCTTTAACACTACGCGAACTTTTATTTGTAATACCAATTTGCACTCATGATTTTTATTCATGCAATACTATAGAAAGAATTTCAAATGAATTGCTTAAAAGGTTATGGTGGATGAGCAGGCAACATCTGCATAACATCTCCGTTCTTGCACGCACGTGCATCAGCGTGCACATGCGTGCACATAGGCCTAAGCTCGCATTCAATAACAGGCTCCTAGTTTCCTGCTAATATTCAATAATATGCTGCCAACCACAATGCAATGTCTTGTTCTTAAGAGCGGGCGGCTGGCTAGCAATTAATTCAAAAAGTGGCCCACTTAATCAAGCATAGCTGTCTACTTAAAACTGAAACAGGGAGCCGAGATGCTACTCCGGACTGAAGAGAAAAGTGGGGAAACTTATTTAATATTGACACAACTAGAAGGAAAATAACCTTAAGTAAAAGGTTCCTGGCATTTAATTTGTTTAATTCGTAAACTTTACACATTTCTTCCTAATCGAGTGATTTTGGAAAATTACTCTGCAATCCAAATTCAATAAAAAAGAAAGAAATCCACCATCACCCCCCCCCTCCCCCATTTTTGCATCTTTGAGAGAGGATGCCGGCACTTAGCTTTGTAGCCTGGTTGAAATGAAGAAACAGCGAATTAATTCATCAAGTTATTTAGACCCCACATACGGTGGAAATTCGAACTAATTTATATTATAATACCAATGCCGAAATACATTATGAATACTAACTGGACACTGCCATTCAGTATTTTTGGTGTATTGGCACAGTGGGCAGTATTTGGGTATACTGCCCACCTTGTTTTACTGTGTAAAATGTTTTTCTCCTTTTTTTGTGTGAATTCTGAATGGATTTGCATGATTATTTTTTATAATTTCAGGTAAGATAATGCAGTCTAAGTAAATGTGGATGATGATAGAGTCCTAATTTAAGAGAAAATAATGAATATTAGGGAAAACTGCTTGACACCAGTCAAAGTGTGTGCATAATCAATACATTGGAATACTGCCCACTAAGCTCCACTGATATTTTCTCTTTTGCTTATAACTTACAAAATATAGTATGTATACAGGTTGCCCACGCTTTTTCAGAAATCAAAATAAGACCTAAATAAGACATTTATAATACCTTGCTGGGTACCAAAATAAGACCTTTTCGGGACATTTTTGAGAACCATTTTATGACCCTTTTGAACATTTATACATTCTACTAAAAGGAGGTGAACATAGAAATGGCAGGAAGAAAAATTTCATTTTGTAGTAAATTTGGATAGACCAAAAATAAGACCTTTTTAAGACCTACGACCAAAAATAAGACCTTTCTAATAGCTTTATAAATGACAAAACCAAAATAAGACATTTTAAGACCTTATAATACCTGCGTGGGCACCCTGTATATAATATAAGGAAAACTTACTTTGGTTGACAGTACAACCCTGTATACTCGGTGGGATGTCAGAAAAATTACTGCCCTCAGCCTAACGGCCTCGAGCAGTAATTTTTTCGACACCCACCTTGTATTCAGGGTTGTACGGTCAACCTCTGTATGTTTTCCTAGAATACTGGCAAAATAAGGGAATGGTTTATCAAGAGTTTCTCAAAGTTCAGCGGCAGTAACCACCGTTAAGCTACTGCTTGGTCAGCAATATACTATTTTTGACCCCAAGTATTTCATGGCCTTTACTTATAAATCATAGGCCTACCTTAAACGTTTGGCCAAAATTTATTCAATGGCCCCTGACGGAAAATTAGATTTCTCACAAAGGTTTGCATAGTGGCATTTTAAGGACATACGCGACATTATCCTATGAATACTTTGCATATCAGTGTCTATAAACTTAAACCCCCAAGGAGTGAAAGAAACTAGGGTAATGGAATAAAGAATGAGTGTTGTATTGTAAGCCAATCTATCAGCTTGCATGTATGAACCACCTTGGGAGCAACTCAAACAACTCTGTAGACTCAAGTTCTCATCGATATTTCAAACAAAACATGCCAATAAAAGTACATCGGCGTGTGGGGCCAACCAGTTCGGAGTCAGTCATTTAGGCAGAGATCAATCAGCCAGTCACTCCAGTCAGGATAACCAGGATAGCCTGGGACGGATCCGCATAGGTATACAGTAAGGGCTCCCCATTATACTATATATATGTATATAATATGGAAGAACATGCACTCACATGAAGCAATTAGGCCTAAACCATATATATTTAGAAAAAAAAATCAAAATAGGTGCATCGCTACATGCCGGGTGCGTCCCGTCCCGCTCCTCCTGAAGACTGGATTCCACTAGGCGATTTTGAATAACGAAAGTTTTCATAAGGAACACGGAAGCAACATAACCATTAAATTCGATATCAGGATTTCAGCCCCTATACTCTCAGCATTGTTCTGTCCTTTCAGAAACTAGTGAATAAAAGATCTGTTATTGCCCCGGAGAGCAATAATGCTTGTCTGTGAATGGTAATGCCAATTTTTGTATTGTCAGTAAATATTTTCAACATTTTCTGCGTAATTAATATATAATAAATCAAACACAGTGAGACTACAGGAGAGTGCAAGTGCATTCAGCAACTGTTATTGCCCCAGTTTGCACACCCCTATGTCTTAGGCTAAAGCCCTCGGCAGTATGTGCAAACCAGGGCAATAAGAGTCTGTGCCCTCTTGGTCTGAACTATGCATTCCTATATATTGAAAGATAATCTTGACAACTTCCTCATGACATGACATGTTTTTTTTAAATAGGCCTAGCTGTCATTTCTTTTGGCGACTTCGGAAATTGTAAACTCGGGTAGTGAAATACAGCCTTAAACCCATGCCTGCCAGCAGTCACTCAGTCGGTCTATGAGTCCCAGTCAGTCAATCAGTCCATCAGGTCATCACTTGCCTGTTTCCCGGCGTCCGGCTCACACCTCTCCTCCTCCTCCCCACCTCTCCTCTCCCCGCCTCCTCTCACCGCCACGTACAGCAGACACAGCAGGACGAGCCGGTCCCGGCCCACCAATCGACCTAATCCAACAAATCCCATCCTTAGTTGGGGAAGGTATGATCAGCGCCACTAAGGTATGGAGTAAGACCGTGGAGCAGTAGGCCTGTGCTCTGGGCAGACGCTATTCTACGTGTCCGCGTCCCTGCCGCTCGAACGCTGTTTAAAGGCCTCACTGCACAAGTTCACTCGGCGTGGCGGAGGGCGGCCGCTGATTGGTCGGCCGACAGGGATGGACGTGTCGTATTGATTGGTGATTGGCAAGGGGGCGTGGTGGGTGGGGAGCAGGGGGGGGGGGGGGCGTGGTCGGGGACGGACGTAGGAGAGAGCACTGATATAAGGGGCCGTCCATAAATGATGTCACACACTAGGGGGTGGGTGGGTAGGGTGAAAAGTGTGACACTGCCTGAAACAGGCCTTATTTTCATGTTTAGATCAGAGAATTTAGCGTGACAGGGGGGTGGGTGGGTCCTACAAATACCCTGAAAAAGTGTGACATCATTTATGCACGGCCCCTAAGGCACGTGGTCAAAAAGGGATGCTTTTCATTTAGGGAAAGAATAAGAATCATTATGTAGTTGGACTTCGACTAGGCTATAATTTTGATCGAAGCCATCCTTTTATTGTCATAGAAAATTGATTGAAATCCAAAATTTCGATTTCGAGTCCAAATTTACAGACCCTGAGTCTCATGTCAGTCAGAAAACGTCCCCTTGTCATATGGTAGCAAGCAATGTGACACCAAGATAAAGACAAATATAAAGTACTGTTTGACTTTTGACTCACTGATGTTGACGGGTTTTTGCAGTTATAGAGCGCGTTCTGTAGCTTTTTTTTTTTTTTTTTTATTTATTGAACCACATTCAATGTAACATTGATCTTCCATGTAGGTAGAAATACAATCAATATATTATATAAAGCTTAGTAAGTGATGATATGTATAGACAAATGTGATTTCAATGGATATGAAATGAAAGAAGACAGGATCAACGAACAGTGCTAGTACTAATGGAAAATTGAAAAAACACACCACACTACAGAATGGGGTACCAATTATGAATGAATAGGTCTAAGATTCCGCTATTTTGGGATTAGATAGTACAGTGACACAACCTGCTTATTTATAAGCATGTATGTTGACTACTAATTTTGAGAATAGTATGCTGACACACGGTTTGTACCAAGACCACCTTAGGTGGTCAAGTATGTTAGTGTACATGATAATATGAACATATGGCTTGTATGGTGACTCAACGATCCAATTGATATATTATTACACGTTTTTACATATAAGTATACAAGACCAGTGCTTAAACTACTAATCTCATCAAATAATGGATAAAGTAGAGTTGTTCAGGACTAAGTTAAGTCCTATAGTCAATTATAAATTGCATATTCACATAGCTTAAATTCGCCCCGCTAGAACTAAGATAAGTTCTGTATATTTCACAGTGATATAGAACTATGCAAAATACATATATGTATGGAATGTATGGAACTAAGTTAAGTTCCAGTACGTATACAAGCTTACTCAGCCAACCACTTTTTAGTCATAGATTTAAAACTACTAAGGTCTGCAGCTGCTTTAATATTATTTGGTAAAGTATCCCAGAGTTTTGAGCCACTGTAATAGGGTCCTGATTGGTAAGAACGTCTTTTTGGGACATCAGTTTGGAACCTTACTAGTCCTGTTGACCTGGTAACATATCCTTCGGTATCCAGGACCCAATCCTCATCTTTCCTCTTTTTATACATTATTGTCAGGAGATGTAATGTTCTGCGCTCATGCAATGGTCTCAACCTAGCCTTTTGATGCAGTGCTGTTGTGGAGAGATCTCTAGGGTTAAAAATGTCAAAACATATTCTTAATGCTTGGTTTTGCATTGTCTGTAATTTTGATATTTCATGCTTAGTGCATAGTGTCAGGAGACAGTCAGCATATTCAACGACGGGCATTACCGTTTGTTTGTATACAAGCAATCTAGTACTTTGACTAAGATGTCGTTTGATTTTAATCAATTTGAACAACCTTTGTCCAAATTTCCTTTTAATATTGGCGAGATGAGTTTTCATTGTTAGGCATTCATCGAGAACTACTCCCAAATAGTTGTACGATTGACAATTTTCCAGGTTAATGCCCGTCATAATGATGTTCAATTTAGGAGCTGACTTTATACGCTTACGTGTGCCAAACAGACAGGTCTGAGACTTTCGAATATTCACTGACAGTCTATTGTGTTTACACCAAGTAATGAGTCTGTCTGTTTGTTCCTGCAAGCATTCTTCAATCCGTGTCACATCACTGTTTCCCCAAAAAAGCACAGCATCATCGGCATAAAGGATAATCTTGGGACCTGTTGGATCAGTTATCTTTACAATATCATTAATGTAAATGTTAAATAAAAGAGGACCAATGATGGACCCCTGTGGTACGCCTATACATAGATCGGCAGTTGCTGAGACACAGTTGTTTAGTTTGGTACGTATTTTCCTATTTCCCAGGTAGCTGTCAAGCCATTTCCGTATTTTTCTCCCGAACCCTAGTTTCTCCAGTTTACTTAATAGGATTTCGTGTGAAACACAGTCAAACGCCTTTGCCAGATCCACGTACAGGGCACCCACAAGGTTGCCCATATTGATCTGTTCCCCAGTGTATTTTACCAATTTAAATATTGCGTCAACAGTTGAGGAGTTTTTTCTAAAACCATATTGGGCATCATAAAGTATGTTGTTTACTTCCAGATGGTGTGTCATTAGAGAATGAATATATTTTTCTAATAGCTTGCCTGGTAAAGGCAAGATTGATATAGGTCTCCAATTATTACATTTACGAAGATCCCCTCCTTTCGGAATAGGAGTAATGGTTGCTATAGCCCATTTTGCCGGAAAAATCCCCGTCTGTATTGAGCAATTATATAAGTCCAACATTTGATGGGTCAGGGCTATAAAACAGTCTTTCAGAATGAAGGTTGGAATATCAGATATCCCCGACCCTTTATTTATGTCTATGTCGTCAATAATTTTGGTTAGGTCCCGAATGGATATACATATGTCTTCATCCGCATTTAGCATTGGTCCAATATCAGTAGGTTCATCACCATCTTGGGTTGGTGATGAATCGAACTTTTCACTCAAGTACTTACCAACACCAGCAAAGTATTCATTTATATAGTCGGCACACTTATCAGGAGGGACAATACTATCATTATCATCCGTCAAACAGTAGTCCGTCATACTATGGCGATCCGTTGACTTTAACAACGGTGTGAGACATCGCCAGAATTTTTTTGGGTCTTGTTTATTTTCCTCCAGCATATTCTCAACATATTCCTGTTTTGCAGACAAAATCCGTTTATTTACACGTAATTTACACTGTCGCAGGTATTCAACATTCTCCACGGTGTTGGATTCCAACACCAATTTCAAAGCATTCTTCCTATCATTGATCATTTCCAGAATATCCTTAGACATCCATGGCGGGCTCACAGTGTTTATCCTAATCAATTTATGCGGGCACATAATACATAAAATTTCCCGTACCCTGTCTACTATTACATCCCACTTTAGGTTTGGATCATTTGAGGAGTAAAACTTGCTCCAGTCTGTTAGAGAAAGTTGGTTCATAAATATTTCTGAGTTATAGTTTTTATATGTCCGTCCTTCTATTTTAATAAAGTGTTTTGACTCACGATACTTTTTCTTGATAGCATAAGTACCAATGTGATCACTGATTGTATGGGGTAGTATCCCACTGTCTGTTACATAATCTGCATTCGTGATAATTAAGTCAATACACGTTTTGGAATTTTTTGTAATGCGGGTGTGATCTTTGATCAATTGAGTCAATCCAAAATTTCTAACTAAATCGATTAATAACTTTGTATCATTATTGTTACGTGCTCTCATGTTGATATTCAAATCACCCAGAATCCATATTTCAGTAGATGAAGTCATTACATTGTTCAGAATATTCGTCAATTCCTCGATAAACACAGACACATCCCCATCCGGGGGTCTGTAAGTTGTTAACACATACGTTTTTTTGTGGTAAGGCCGTCCTTCAATGGTCAGAGTCAGTACCTCAATGTCCTTTTTTATATATGAGTATGTGTCATTCAAAAACGTGTATACGGACAAGTCATTACGCACATAACAAGCAATCCCTCCACCCCTAGTTTTCTGTACACCGTTGATATGTCCCTTATATCTGTCCAATCTATACAACTTTTTATTACTAATATTAAGCATATCATCTGAATACATCTCATGTAACCAGGTTTCACTTAAGCTCAAAATATCTATTTCAGGGTATAACAGTTCGAGTTGATCTAGTTTGTTATATAAGCTGCATACATTATGATGCACTAATTTAAAGCCTTTCAACAAATTCACGTCCATAGGGTTAAAAAATGAGTTGTTAATTCACATATTGCAGTCATTTGATCAAATTCTGCATCGTTAGACATATACCCGGTTTGATAGGTTACTTGTTGAATGAATTCCAAGAATAAACTTAAATAACTACATGAACATAAGTGCTGACCCATTTCTGCGTATCTCATCGGAGAAGTGGGTAAATATACTTCCAACTCAGTCTGAGGCATGTATATTCGTGCCATTGGCAAAAGTGAAGAAAAACAAGAAATACAATACAAAATACAAAACTAAATTCTCATATACATGGCTGAAAAGGGGCTCCATGCTCACATGAGAACAGTTCACGCTGTTGGGCATGTATGTATTTAAAAAAAAAAAAAAAAAAAAAAAAAAATCGTCTCATAATTCCATGCCCTCCCTAAGTTAAGGGAGTAGTTAATAGTGCGTTACAACTAATAGTTATTAATTGGGGCATAATATTTCACTTCCCTGTGATTCCAAATCGATCGGGTCAGGTAGTCCGCTACATGTTGTTGGGCAGCGTCGGACGGATGGCACCCATCGTACAGTCGGTGGTATAGGGTGGAGTACATCTGGGATTTTTTATTATACCGATGAAAGACATTGGCAAGTCTCGGGGTGTAGACATTGTTCCTGATGTTGATACCATTTATCAGTTCATTCGCGTAACCAATTGTCAGATTCAACACTGCCTGTTGGGGGTGAACTCCCAGTTCACGGTTGTAGTAGGCTAAGTCCATACCATATAGCGGACAAAACACTATTGGTACATCGCCGAAGCGCGATTCCAATAGTAACTTCATTGGATGACGGTAGATTTTAGTTATTTTCTTAATGGCTGAGTTTAGTTGCTTTTACAAGTTGGAAGATCTTGTATTCACTGGAAACAGTGAAATAAAAAAAATAAAAAAAAGTTGCTAGTTACAACGTCCGCCTTTGTTAGTGTTATTTTCGAGGAAAAGCATTGGTCGTCATGCATTTTCAGACTGGGCCAAGAAAGAAATAATTGTGTTCCAGACCGACCCTACATTTAAGGCCCGACCCTAAAGTTTTAAAAGGACATTTTCCTAGGTCAAAAGTCAATGTAATAGGGAGCATGGTGGTACTTTTCATAAAAAAAACACAATCAAATCAAATCCCGACCGATCGACCTGCCCTTTTTTTCTCAAGTCATGAAACCTGAACACAACAATTGTTTTATTTTGGCCCTACTGTTGCACGTGGAAGTGTCAGTGATCAGGGAGTTTCTTCTGCGTTGGTCCCTCGACGAAAGGACAAAATGCCAATACTCTGCATAATTAATCAATGTTAAAGTATAAAACATTTTAGAATAAGTTACAATCAACGTATGATTCAAACCAGTTATTGTATCAGCTATAACCTGCTCAATTTTATCTGATACGTTTTCTTAGCAACATTCAATTCAAGGTAATACACACATTACTAATTATCATAGACAAAGAAACGTGATAACCGGATATTTGTATAATGCAACTGTCTTTATTAAACAGTACTGAACAATCTCTGGGTGGTAGTGTAGACATATTGATAATTATGACTTGCACAATTTAAGTGAGAGCTTTCAAAAATGACTTCCGTTTGTGCTATATTGTTCTGTTTTTTATGTAAACAGTATAATTTAGTTAAATGCCGGAAAAATACACGATGGCTGTCTATTACTGCGATGGGTTTTCGAATGAGAATATTTGAACGTAACCTTTATATACGGAGCGTTCGGATATATATAGTTTATAAATATGAAAACCGTTTGCTTAACATATATTTCTACGAAAGATAACTAACAATAATTTTAACAGTACAATGAAGCATACACAGTACACTATATCTTATAACTCTTGATGATACACATAATTTTATCTGTCAACACCAATGAGTTTCTTTCTGTTCGCCAACGCAATCGGAAACTATGCTAATAAAAACAAACATGGCCAATGTTC
Organism: Lepidonotus clava; assembly: GCA_936440205.1. Taxonomy (NCBI): domain Eukaryota; kingdom Metazoa; phylum Annelida; class Polychaeta; order Phyllodocida; family Polynoidae; genus Lepidonotus; species Lepidonotus clava. Next base: position 39,965,603 of record OW387141.1, read on the forward strand.
TATTTTTTCCTATTCAAGTTTTAAAATCAAGATTTAAAGTCTACTTTTTTCTGTCTAACCTAATCACTACGGTGTCCAGATTATAAACTATAATTTCTAATAATTATTATTATCACTCGCAGATATAACATTTCACAGGCCAAGGTATGATAATGTCATTAAATGATATCTATATACGCAAGTTCTGGTATAATCAGAGCACAAACATTCTCGTTTGATACACATATTAGAGCATAAATATAACTGGAGGATAGGTTACACCAATTCTATATGCATAATCTAGAGATACAGTTGACACAGGTTGAACATCACCATTTAAAGTTTTTAAAAGGGGTATAGCAATAAAGAACCGCCCGATCTAACATACAGTTAAAGTACAGACGTATTCTCGACCAAACAATGAACAATTCCTTTTTCACATTTATGGGACATACCAAATACTTTTGATTAAAAGGATATAATCTGAGTGCAGATAACTTCTTTTCAGATACTGTCTTCTTTTCTACATCAAAAGACCACTTTCTTACTAATAGTATGCCAATGACAGTAACCATCACTGTCATAAAGACAAGCACCAAGCAATTCAAAGTTGTATTGAACCTGCATCCACGGTTTTGATACACCAATACAAATACTTTAAGTTTCTTCGAATCAAACTAAAAGTCTTTCATTCATCAAGTTTAAAAAGTAAAAGATTTAAACCCTGCGATTGCCTCAGTTACAGTGAGAATGTCACTTCCCTCTAATTCAACTCGTTTTATGAACAATTATATTGTATCAGAGATAGAATCACGCTCCCTTCCCGAAACGTTATAAAGATTTGGCAATTAATACATAAAGTAACCCAGAACAAACCAAGTTTGAATTCAGGAACCATTATCACTGTCTCAAGACTCTATGACCACCCATGACCACCCAAATGTTTGCCATTAATGCAAGGTTATAAAACACGCCCCTTTTAGGCCAGCTATAGAATTTAATGTAAAAATAGACTTACGGAAATATTTTCACATCATAAAGGGTTTAGCCAAGTTATGGTGGTAAAAGACACACTAAATGCCCTTTAGGTACAGGTTAAAAAACACTAGTCGATCCGTTAAGTACTCTAGGTAAACACTGGTTTATCGACCACTTGTCAGGAACATTCTGCTAAACTCTTATTTAACAGCAAAGATTGAGCCCGGAAGCGTTCATACTGCACAACGTAGAAGGGAAGGGATAGACAACGTTTGAAGGTTTCTATCTTAAGATAAATGGGTAGAAACGATACAAGATAACTAAGAGGGATATAGTACCCGCTGCCTGTAGTAAAGCTACACTTCTAGATAAAAGGTTACATATGCGATGCTTACTTCTATACGTACGTTGGGCAGCACACATACATTCACGTTTTTGGTTATGGATGCTGATAATCTAGTTCGGAGATGCACGATGTTATCGTTCTTAAAAAAACAATCAAATAACTTTGGATCTTTTGAAGACCATCAAACTCAGTAACGCTAAAAACATCCAAACTGAGGTGACCAACACCAATAACAAATAGCAGCAAGTTGCAACACTCACAATGACATTGGAAAGAAGTTAAGAAAAAAACCAACAAAACACAAAATGTTCCACCCCCATCAGTATTGATGGTTCTATTGATTCATTCTTGACTTTTTCAAATAGTCCTTTCTTTTTAAGTCATCATTACTTTAGTCTAATCAATAACGATCACATCTTCAGAGATGGGTGCCGGTCGCTGCCTCCTGCCCTGTGGTGCCTGCTGGCGTGGCATGGGTGCGTGAACGCGCTGCTGCTGCTGAACGGCCATATGGTGCTGCTGGAGCTGTGCACTGTACGGCATCTGTTGCCGCATCATGGATGCACTAGTGTATGTCGTGGGCTGCCGGCTACTCAGAGGGGGTCGCCCGCGTCGACCAGTGGTAGGGGCGATCTGCCTCATCCCCTGCACCTGGCTGGTACCTCGGCCAACTCGACCCTGGTTCATGGTCATAGTCATTGATGCCATACCCTGGCCGGCAAGGTTAACACTCTGTCCTCTTAGAGAAGCCCCTCTCCCTCGGACACTCTGTGAGGCCATTTGTGGGTAAATAGTCTGAGGCTGGGCCATCCTCATTGACTGGGCGCCCCGACCTCTACCACGACCACGCGGGGTAGAGACCGCATACGGAGTAACTGGGGCATTTGCGTTCGGGCCCTTACAATTGGCTGAACAGTGGAGGTGGTTCATGAACAGAAGCGGGGTGCGGAACATTCGGCTGCACTGGCGACAGGTGCCAATGGTGCTGCCGTGGTGCAGCATGTGACTGCGGTACATTTGCTGGTCCTCGAAGTACACGCGGCACAGAATGCATTTAAAGAGGTCGTTAATGCTTTTGCCAGCATCGTTGGTGACCGCTTTGTTGTTGACTGCTGCTGATGGTGTTGTCGTTGTTGACGCAGAGCCCGTGACACTCGTGATAACCAAAGACTGTGGAGTGACTGCTACATCGTCTGAGGCCAAGTCGCTAACCACGGAGGACATGCTGACCTCGGTTAGAGTCAGCGGGGCAGTTCTTGGGATGATGTCGGTGGTACCAGCTAGCGCTACTGATTCTGCGGGTATATAAGGAGCATCTGATGAGTCCTCTCTAGCAGAAGCAGCCACCTCAGACTCCATTGGAATTGGAGCTGATGCAATGCTCTCCAATATACTCACAGCATTTGCAGTGACACTGGCAGTGGTTTCGGTGGTGCTCGGCGCATCAGAGCTTGCAGAAGGTTCTGAAGTCGCAGGTGCCGATTCTGTATTCACATTTTCACTCGCTGGCAGTGGTGAAATTTGCTCTGTTGCATCTGTCTGTTCTGTTGTGCCTGATTGTTCTGTCGTACTAGACTCAGCAGCTAGAGGTGAGCGACTTACTTCGGGCGTAGGCTGTCTCTCGGCAGCCGTTTCTCCGGTCGACTCACCAACGCCTTCACTAGATGGAGGTGCCCCTGAAGAGGACGAGGGTTGAGAAGTGGTGGGAGACCCTGAGGGGACTGTCCCCTCTACTACGGTGGGCAGAGTCATTGTGCTGGAGGCAACCTCACCAATAGTGTCTATGTTTTGGGGCCCTGTCACATTATTGTTGGACTCATTTTGAGATTGGTAGTTCATTGCGTTGGTAGTTCCACCGAACTGCTGCATCTGATTGTCACTGTTTATTTGCAATAAGTTTGCCTCACTAGACGGCATTGTAACACTATTTGGCATCAGGTTTAAGTGTTCCAAAAGGTTTGATTCTGGGGCTGGGAACTGCGGAGGGATGGGCTGCCCTATAGTGTCCATAGACTGCGCCATACTCCCCATGGGCTGCCCCATATTATCCATAGGTTGTCCCATTGTGTCCATGGGCTGTCCTATAGTGCCCATAGGCTGTCCCATATTGTCAAAAGGCTGTCCCATATTGTCCATAGGCTCCATAGCCTGCCCCATGTTGCCCATTGGCTGCCCCATGTTGTCCATAGGCTGCCCCATGTTGCCCATCGGTGGCCCCATGTTACCCATGGATTGTCCCATATTGCCCATAGGTTGTCCCATAGTGCCCATGGGTTCCCCAACATTGCCCACAAAGTTAGACATCTGGTTCATCTGGTGGTTCATTCCACTTGAACCCCCATCCTGGAAGTTGTTGGGATAACCCGTTGACATAAGAGCTCCAGTTGAGACCATAGGGTTGCCCATTGGGGCCATACTGTTCATAACTCCTGATCCATATTCTCCGGGCATGACTCCTTCTGAGAGCTGGGGCATCACGTTCATTGACATTTGTGAAGGTGGTCCCATGGCGGCCGTGGAGGAGATGGGGGCTATGTTGAGTGGCGTGCCTACTGGGGAGGTCATCCTGATGGACCCATGGTTACTGTGCGGTGGGGTAGGGGGCAACATGTGCTGGCTTGGGTCCGTCATTTGCATCATATCCTGATTCTGATTAACCAAGTTGCAGCCAGCAGGGTTTGGTACCTGGGGTGCTGCGTCCTGCTCTGGGTCCAGATTGATTACCTGTGGGTTACCCACATTAAATGGGTTACCTCGACTGCCACCGTTCTGCGACATCATCGGGTTGCCCATCTGCGACATTTCATTGCCTGTATCAAGTGGTCGTGAGTCTAAGGGTGGGGCGATGACGATCGGTATTGGAGAAGTGACCTCAGGAGACGGTTTATCAGGTGAGTTTTTGTCCGTTATATTCTCACTACAGCCACCCTGGTTAGTTGTCGTTGCTTCTGTTGGAGTTTCCTCTTGCACTTTATCACCATTGCCAGAAGGAGTTGGGACTTGTCCTGGCTGATTGGCACACTCCATGGAGGGTTGTTGGCTAAGCTGAACACTTTCTGAATTACCTGACGCCCCTTCAGTTTCAGGAGCCGGACTGATGTCTAGAACATCTGCTCTGCCTGATGGGGCAGTATCATCCTCGATTGTAATCGGTCCTTCTGATATCCCGAGAGGCAATTGGTTGCCTGGCCCATTTAATGGTTCTGCGTTTTCACTATTTTCCCCCTCCATAACCCCATAGCATTTATGCTTTTCTAACTGTACTCTTTGTCTGAACCCTCTCTGGCACTGGTCACATTTGTATGGTTTGAAGTCTGTGTGACGCCACTGGTGAGTAACGACATTCTGATGGTACTTACTTTCATAGTCACAGAAATTACATTGGAAGCTCCCGTTATCGAGTTTCTTTGGTGCTGGGGATTTTGGATCCTTAGGCATATCAATACTCCTTCGCCTTTTTTCTTTTGAGCCTTCCTCGTGACTCAATTTGCGTTTGCGAGATGGTTGACCATTCTCATCTTCCTCCTCGGAGTCAGACTCGTCCATCTGCATTGCCTGTGTCACCTTCTTTGGTGTCCCGCTGCCAGTTGGCTCCCATTCTGGATCATTATCCGAGTCATCTGGGACTGACTCCTGGGTGTCGCTGTCATTAATGCCTTCCAGTGCGAGCGCCCAGTCCTCGCCTTCTTGATTTTGCACACCTTCAGGGTTCTCACCATCCCCTTGGCCAGGCTCTTGAGAAGGATCTTTGTCTTTGTCTGTGTCCATTGGCAGGACTTTATCATTACCAATATCCTTTTCAACAACCACTCCCATGCTTTTTCGCTTTCTCAGACCTCTGGAGGGACCGTCCTTGTTATTCTCGTCAATTTCCTCACCGTGGAGAAGTGTGTCAGCTGGAGGAAGGACTGGGTGGAGTCTTGCTACTTGGTGATTCGATCCCTTTATGTGAACGTACAATGACTGATACTGCTTTGCGGTATACGGACAGTTCGCACACATGAAGTGGCCCTCGGAATTACGCAATAGACTCCGCTTTCGCCCTTGGTTCTTTGACTTGTTACATGTGTGGATCGCATTCATAGATCTCTTCTCTCCACATGTCATACATGTCAGTCCCTTTTTAGCATTAGACTTAGTGTTCGAATGTTGCATGCGCTCATGAAGCTTCAAGCCACGAAGGGACTTGCTCTTGTAGGAGCAATACTGGCAATAGTTAAAGCTGTTTGGGGACACATCACTCTCTGGTAATTCTTTGGTTGACGGTCTCTCAGCTAAGAAACTCAAAGTGTAATGTTCACTCAGGGAATTCCCTATGAAATTTGATGAGTATGCTTCAGCAGGATGTTCAGTTTGAATGTGACTGAAAATCTCTGTCAGCTCAAAACGTTTATTGCACAACTTGCACAAATACGTTTTGGTGGGCTGATCTTCATTCGCGTGCTTCTGCTGCTCGTGATCACGTACGTTGATTGACCGGCGGCTCCTGTGGTGGCAGAAGCGACAGTGGAAGTAACCGTCTTTTTCTTTCCTCCAGGATCTGTTTTTCTTCTTCTTTTTCACCTTGGTTATGACCCTGAACAAAGAAGTCTGCTCCCCAAGGTCATGCTCTACCATCAAGTGGTTCTCTACCAGACTCTGCTCATTGAAGGCCACTGAGCACAGCTTACAGGTGTAGGTGGCGATCTCATTGGCCACAAACTGTCCAGTTTCTTCAAATGCGTGGCTCAGAGCACTTTCCTTCTCCTCATCCCCCGGGTCCTCCTGGAGGAAGACGTTGTTCTCCGTAAGCCCAGTTGTCTCGGGTACTGCCTCGTGGTCGTCGTTCTCTGTAAGCCCAGTTGTCTCGGGTAATGGCTCGTGGTCGTCGTTCTCCGTAAGCCCAGTTGTCTCGGGTAGCGCCTCGTGGTCTTGGCTCACCTGGCCGCAGAGGACGTCAATCTCCTTGAGGCTGGAGTAAAGGTTCCTAGGCCTTTCCTTGGGGCAGCTCTCATCCTGTTGTTCGGCCCCAGGAGGTGGTTCTACCTCTGCAGACTGGTCTATTGGTGGTTGGTCGTTTTCAGCAGGTTCAGGTTCAGGTTCAGGTTCCTCATCAGAGAAGGTGATAGACTGGTAGTGAACTTGCTGCTTTTCTTTTTCTTCGCTGCTCATCGTCGGTTACCTGAAAAATAAGTGGTGTAAGTACGTTTAGGATAAATCTATAAAGTTAGTTTTAAACAGTTTATTCATCATAATATGATTTATTATATTTAACGGATTATTGGTACAGGTAACTGGCCACAATAGCGGCAGTCCTGGTCACCAAGTTCTACCTTTTCTACGACAAGGACAACACATATGTGGACAAATAGACCTAGGACTTGTCAATACATCACACAGAAAAACAGTAACGCTTATATAAACTGTCAAAAATTCGAGGCAATACAGTTAAAAAAGAAAGCTATTCTTAAACTGTTAGCAGTTTACATCGGAAAAGGCATATTTTAGATGTTTAAAACAACCTAATTTTGCTTATTCTGATTATTACAGGATTAATTACATTTCTTTCGAATTGTAAGGAAACACACGTGAGGTTTGGCTATTATTGGATGTTGCTAAGGGTTTCTGGCCGTCATCTACTTATTGATAATTTTTTACTAAATAAAAAAACACATTCCAACATTGCACAAAGCAGAAGCGCGCAAACTTAAAACACGTTACATGACCAGAAAATGTAAATTTTTAGATGGAACAGAAAATTCTGAGGACCAGCTGGTGGAATAGGAAGGCAACTTAATAAAAATCACTCTCAAATTTGATCAAACTTTATGTTTGCTTGCAGGTTACTTTAACACGTGATAACTATTATATTTCGTTTTTTGGAATATAATTATTCGTATGCCATTAGCTGTTGACCATCTGGCAGGTACCTTTTTTATTCTGGCAAGTAAAAGTTTGCTTTCGTGATTGGGAAGTGGGAACACCTTTGAAATGCATTATACTCAAACTACTTTTATGTTTGAAAAATCTGATGCTGCAAAAACTACTTTTATTTTTGAACAAGGATAACTTAGTGACTATGAAAAGCATTTTGAAATTTTAATCATATATTTCAAACAATGTAATCAAGGGAAGGAGGTCGCGGAATGTTCATATCTGACTTCCATCTAGAAATAGAAGATTGAAATGACTTACGAAAACTTGATCTGTCTTTTGATACAGAATAAAAAAGACTAAAGCCTTGATAAAAAGAAACTGAAACATCCTTCCCTTCCATATAATCAATAAATCCTGACAGAGGAAAAAAGATCTTTGGGAGGGTTCATTTTTGAATATGTACATGTTATTTCTACTAAATCAGTAAGTTGCCGTCAGTAACACCAATCACAACCCAAAGTCTCGTTTCTATCCTTAATGACAGGTTCGACCTATTGATAGGTAAATGTAAACTGTTGTGATTTCTGTTATCAATTTGTTGTATTCTAGTTGGTTTGTATATTTGTCACTAGAGGGACATGTTTCACTTGCTTCAGTTTGGAGCACTGGTACAGAAAATATCCACTAGGCGGAGTATTTGTAGTATACATGATGGCATCAATCAGTACCCAGTGGTGATTCTCAAAAGTTTCAGATAATTTATTATTATTTTAAATTTGAGAAAACAGGTTTGTTTGACCTATGGACAATAACTTCAACGGCTCTACATACACATTTTAATGGGGTTGTCTTGAAGTACGAGTACAGAGTGTCCCTAACGCATCAAGCAGGAACTAACTTTCTTCTCATGACTGTGATAGCACTAAACTCGCAGGTCGATTTCATACCTAAAAACACATGCATTAAAAATTATTCATTTATAAAAGTATAGACTATAGTTTTCTAAAATATGCTCATCTGGAAATGCTTTATGGATTACAACCGCTGAATAAAATGAGAAAACAACATCTATTATCGATATTGGTTTTATTTTTTCTGTGACCAGAATTTATGAGTATAGAGTACTGTCCTCTTGTCTCAAGGGCTCTGATTTTGAGATACACCACTTATTTTGTCCGAAATTAAGGTTTAAATCTGCGCACACGCCGGTGCATAGCTTTGAAAAGTGTGCACCCAGGAGCCTTTCAGTGCACCCTCAGTGATATAAGGCTATTTATTCAACCAAAAATGTGTGCATCTGCCGGGTGCACAGTTAACAAAATCAAGCAACCTGCTGCAAAATCATGCACCCCGGGTGCAGGGTGCACCCTTAATTTCGGACAATGAAAAGATATGTAATACATTTTAAAATATTTTTTTAAAGGCCTTTAATAAGGCATAAAACAATTGTTGTGTTTAGGTAACCTGACCTACCCTAAATTTTTGGCCCTACCCTAACTTTTTTTCAGGTTTTTTTTTCCAACAATTTTTTTTAAATCTAAAAGAATTGAAGCAGCATGAGATGGCATATAACAGCCCAAGGCATGTATTCTAGATACTTGAAATTGATTTAGAAGATGTTCAGAGTATTCTTTTTATTTCCAACACTTCCCGGTTCCATTTGTTTTTCTATTTAAATCTGCCTACCTACCCTAACTTTTTCGACCTATTTTACCTGAACGCAATTTTTTGTGCCTAAAAACACAGAAGACCAATATGTGCAAAAGGTGGTTCGGAAACACATTTTACATTTCCCTTCAAGCACAATGTAATGTGGTACGTTGAGTAACATTTTTAGAATCTAACTTTTTGAAACTTCGCTTTTTGGCGTTGCAACTCAGGTGAAAATGGTAGACAAGTTTGTATTAACTTAAGTTTTGCTTGAATAAAGAATTGAATAAAAAACAAACAAACTGAATAATAACTTTGGTAGTAATGGTCCTACATTTATCAAAAATCTTATATAGATAGCGTCATCTGATTTTGAGATTGCTAGGGCTCGGGCATTCGAGTATTAGCTAGTACATCGTTCATTTGGAACACTGTGAATAACAATATCGTTTTGGTTGTAACAATGACATCAAGGACTAGCATGTATACTTACTTTACAAGGGTAATTGCTTCGTCGAAGTCTTCGAGTTTTGCCCTGTAAGCAAAAAAAGATATAGATGAATGAAAACAATTGAAACCCTCATTTCAAGTAACATTTTACACACATTTTGTGGACAACCGCGTAGTGACGTGAAAGAAACAAAAGAATCACTTTTCTTAGGATAATCAAGAGTGTAATCTATTTAGCAAAATACGAATTCGCTGCCGCCCATGCCCCCCACCACCAGTACATATGCCTTCTTACCGGGGATCGAAATAAGGCCTAAATATTCATTGGCCAAGCGGGCCCTCTACCCAAACAGTGTAGGGGCCCAAAACAACTTTAGTATAGCCCTTATTCTAGGGGCCTCGAGCTCCCGAGCCCGTGCTATTTCAACCCCTGTAGACTTCATATGTTGCATTTGGTATTCATAGCACTAGGTGGCACCACTTTTTAGCTTGGTTGTGGTTTCGCTCCCAGGGTTCCTAAGGAAGGTCAGACCTTGTATAACCATGGGTATTCCAGAATACTCTACTGCTTAAAGTTAAAGATATTTTTATGATTTTACTATCAGGTTGTACTGTGAATCATAATGAGTATTCTGATGACTCACACCTTCCGGGAGTGTATATGAAACTAATGAAACTAAATGATAGGCACAGTCAGGGTTTTCCCCAGAACAAAATTAAAGCCGGCTGTTTACAGAACCTTGATTCTTAAAGCTGGTCGAATTACAAAATCTGAGGGATTATTTTCCATTTTATTAATATATTTAAAGACAAGCTTTCAGGATTTAAAGCTGGTCGATCAATTCAAGCTGGTCGGCAGAACCGGTTATACGGGCCTGGGATAAACACTGGGCACTGTGAGAAAACTTCGGGTGCCCCACCTCAAAAAGTGTGCACCCACTAAGCAAATCATGCACGCCTGGTGCACAGTGCATCTTTGATTTCGAACACTGAACTGAAACTATGTTATGTGTAAAAAGAAGTGATCACCTCCCAAAAGGTAATTTGGTGGCTAAACTGACGTTGAATCAACGTTAGTTTTGGGTTGAATTTGCAAATTGAAATAACAATGACCCAACCAATAAATGTTGGGTCGACATTTAATCTTTATTCCACATTTAATTTGTAAATTGAAGTAACGCTGAGAACTGACTTTGACAAAATGTTGATATAACGTCCTCAAGGTTGTATGAGGATATTAAATCAACGTTTTACCCATAAACCAAACAACCTAAATTTAACCAAACAACCTTAATCAAACATTGTCTCAATTCAACGTTATCTCAATGTTTATTCAAAGTCCTGTCTGTTGCGGTAGAGCAATTAACCAGCCTTGTCCAGGACTTTTGAATCAATCAACGCATATATAAAAAAAAAGATAAAATAAGGCAGACTGATCTTAACAAATACCTGGCTATCTTTCGAGCATATGAATCTCAGGACTTACCTAGGCTATGTACATCTAATCCCACCAAAATTTAGCCAAGGTCCAAGAATGGCAAGATTTTACCAGAATTTCAACCAGATTCAGCACCCTGAATTGGCCTTAATTTGCTTCGTCTTGCGGTTCCCAAATTGGCCAAAAGGTAAAACTAGAAATGTGCTTACAAAGAACCAAGTTCATCGATTAATTAAGCAAGGCTAGGGTAGTACTACTAGTGTCATCGTGCCAGTTGTTGCAGTGCAGTAGTAGCACCACTAGCCATAGGGCTAGGCTAGGCTGGGCTAGCCCTAGGCCAGGGCTAGGGCCTAGATTTTGAGTTGCCCAGCCCTAGGCCTAGCCATGGCTAGCGCCTAGATAATGAGTTGACCGGCAGGGTTTTGTGGACGTGTACCCACAGCTACTGGCAACAATACATTTACCAAGCTCAAAAGATAAACAAGGTCGACTACTGTGTGACTTTTCCGTAGAGTAAACTTGAATGAAATTAATATTTTAGGGCAATTATGATCCACGCCAGACATTTTATGGGCACAGCGGATTTAATAACCGCACCGCGTACCCGGTCATCTACTGGAAAACCTTGGGCTACAACGCCGTTATTCAACAAATAAACGATGCAGTTATGTACCTGCATGAATTAGCAACATTATAAACGGTCAGATTACATCAGCTAGTACCTACTTTATGCAGGAAAAGCCTAATTGATGGCATGCCCGTCGCGAACAACCTCAACCGCGGCCATGATTGTTGTGGTTCAACTTTATTGACCTCCTTTTCTGGAGAGTGGTAATAATGTTTAAATCAATCGCTAGGTGGCGCCAACTTCTGAAGTAATTTTCATCATTTTCTTACAGTTCTAATCATTATTTTGGAATAAAATTGGCATGGATCAATATTATTGAACACATTTGATCGTATGTGGTGTCATTTTACTAAATTTTACGTTATAGTTAGCATATTTTACAGGAAAACCACAAGCGACAACGGCGCCATCTATCGGTTTTGGCGGGAACTATTATGTACAACATGGCAAACTTGGGTGAACATGCATGATGAAGGAAGACAGTGCACGGGAAAGATAAGCTGCTAACATGAATTAGCGACAAGATGGTGTGGTCTACTTTGTGCAAACTGCTGCAGAAACAGACGTACGACGTTCTGTCTCACCGATATGGGACGTACATCCTTACCGGCGGCCTAATTTTGGTCATCGTGTCGGGGTTCCAGTTCGGAGAGGTGGGTGGCACAACTTGTGACCGGGGCATGGCCCATGGGCTCAGGCAGTAGACCGTAGAGCTGTACTGGCCCTCATTCAAAGTGGGGTTCCTGACTGTTCAACGTGGAAATTCGTCAATACTATAGACCATTTATTTTGTCCCGTCAGTGGCTAAGCCAATACTTGGTTAAAATTTATATTCTAAGCTATTGTAATAGAATAGATCTAGATCTAGATCTCTAACCTGAAAACAAAAAAGGGGGAGGGGTCAGGACGGGTGCAACCCCCCCCCCCCGGGGGGGGGGGGATCCAGGAATTGAAAGAGGGGACAAAAATATGTGTAACAGAACTGCCTTTCACTTTGCATAGGAAATAACATAAAAATTCAGATGCACTAAAATAAGTAGATCTACATTTAGACATATAGATCTAACTAGTCAATTTGTTGTGTAGGATGATATGCTTTTTGGATGTTGTCTCTATCTGCATTGGTTCTCAAGTTACAGACATTTTTAATTGACATTTTGATGCCTTTTTTTGTCCCATTAGATTTCAGGATTCATTGTGACCACCCAGAAATATGAACTCCCACACATTCTCCTCTAATTCAGACAATGAAAAGTTCAAGGTGTAGTAAGACCCCCATGCAGGCTCTTTGTAATGTGAAAAGGATTGATCCTGAACTGTTAGAGTAGGCAGATAATTGTTCTCAATGTGAGACTCCTGATGAATGCTGACAATTTCAATTAAAAGGTGTATTTCTTATAATAGATCTAATAAAGGTAGATCTAGATCTGTTCAAATTATTTTTGGTACAGCCTGAGTATGTAATAGATCTATGCATATAGAATACTTTACTCTACATCTATTTCATCGTTCATTGTGATGTTTTATTAGACATGGTGCTATGTTTCTGCCCTGACATCTGAATTTGGAAGGTTTGTTGTGCGGCTTAGGGGAAACTTACATACAAGTATCATAATATCATTTTGAAGGGAAAATTACGTAAATGAATATTATTTCGGTCTCATCAAATATTTTCACTATCTTATATTATAAATTTTCAAGTCAATACTTCAATAACATCAATGAAAATATAATTTCTCTTTTCTTGACACAATCATTATGATAGCTAAGGTTCTGGTTAGATGGTATGCAAAGTTTGGTATAGATATAATCGAAGGTTCCGAAGATATTAGAGAAACTACACAATCTGCCGGGTCACAACTTTTTAAGGAAAACAGGGGAATCTGGATGTTTTTTAGTGGCTCCCCCTGGTAGATCTACAGTGTAATATACCTATCTGACTTACACCCTATCTGACCTTTTTACGTTTGTGTTGCTGCGTGTGCACTGCGCAACGTGATCACTGTGCGCACGGTGATGATTGTGATCACCATGGTGTCTGTGACCTCTGATCACTGTCATCACATTCTGCACCTTCTGGGTTACTATAAAAGGAGCTGCTCTGCAGTCACTCTTTGTCATATGGCCAATAACCCTTGCAGAGTCAACATCTAGAGCACTGGTCTCGCTATGACCCTGCCCGTAAGGCAGCCACAGCTACTCGACCTGCCGGGCCCACCAGTGGAATTTAGCCTACTACTACTACCCTGCTTCCTCCCAGCTCGCTACAGTAACTCACAGGTTACAGCTTATTGTAGGTCTTTAAGAACTAAATTATATGACATGCTACCAAATAATCGGCACAGAGTCGTAACACTAACAGGTGCGCAAACCTCATAAGTAACCTGTTACGCATGGATGTAGAATAGAGTCTATACAGGGGGAGGGGGCCCCCACAAACATGATTTCGATCTAACAGGGGAGAGAGGCCCCGGGACAGTCCCCCCCCCTCCCCACTACATCCCCCCTGCCCCTCCCGTCCAGTCTCTTAGTTTCACCAAAGGGACAATGCATGAACATAAAGCCATTTACAATTTACCTCTACTCTTTCACTAGACGACTACTTGTAGATCTGATAGTAATTTTTAAAATTAACTTAAAGTTGCTTTATTCACTACAATATGACTACAATAAGTATCAGTTGGAGACAAAGATCTGTATTTTCTTTGTTTCTTTATTCAAGGTGGCATTAGAATGGAGTCAGGAGAAATATGCTGCAGTATTTAATTCCTTCAGTGATAACGTTGCGGGGAGATCATACCAAAACAGGTTTGTATATGATTTAAGTTTCCATTTATGATGTCAACGTAACCGCAAAATATTAGAAATGTGCAGTAAAAAAAAAAAAAAAAAAAAAAAAGAAAGAAATTAGAAATGTGTTTTAGAATTAGGCTAGCTCTAAGCAATCCTTCTGAAGGATTGCTTAGAGCTAGGCTTCATAGAGTCCACCAAAAAGCCCTGATTTGAGTTTGACACAATATTTCCCTTTTAAATTACGTTAATACTTTATGTTGTCAGGTTATGCCTGCCGGTGCCCATCGACGTGGTGTACACCTGGGTGAACGGGTCCGACCCCAAGCTGCTCGCCGAGCTGCGGAACTTCAGGGCCGAGATGGAGATGGAGCTGAACGAGACGAGGTGAGCAGCTCACTACTGACGTCTGAGTTGGAGACTGTTTACTGAGAGCACCGAGTTATGGAGTGAGCAGCTCATGATAGGAGTTGTGTTTTACACTCTCTGCAGACAATGAAACAAGTCTCATCAACGTGTTTCAGAGACAACCATGTTATGAGAAATTCACAATATGATTTGTTTTCGCTATACATTTAATAAAATTCAAGCCTAAGTTTTCTGTAAACATCCATGTGAAGCCTAAGTAGTATGTTTACAAGAACTGCAGTGCTTGAAATTGACTGTGTGCCCTACACAAGCAGTGCACTTCATGGCTGGTCCACTACTGAACATTAGTTTTAGTCATGGAACCCACAGGTCTACACTTCTTAAGCTTATTTATATATGTATGTATTATGTGGAACAATTTAGGGAATACCAGCGTTGGTATGCATCCGAGTTCACACATGAAACAATACATTGTGAGCATCATTATTTACCCATACATGTACAGGTGTCAGTTTTAAAACAGCAATCATACATCCTATATTTATGGACTATTCAGAGATAGGCCTAATTAAACAAGTTGCTATCTTTTCCAGAAGTTCCTCTGATAGTGGGTAAGTAGAAGCATGCGTCAATTTAGTCCTGCGCAGGGCATGGTGGACATGGTGTCAGTCTGATAAAGCATGCTTCGTTTCTAAATCGGTCGCTTTATGTCAAAGGTTTCCTGTGGTGTATCTTTTTTTGCGTAAAGCAATGTTATGTGATTTTCGGCTCAATGTGATTATTGTTATTTTTCTGTCCCACCATGTGTATAGAGCGGGTGTTCTTTCATAGGTGGCCATGAAGAACGTAATTTGTTCATTATTGGAGATTGATGGATTTATTTAAACGGCAAACATTTGGTGGCAGCACGGTGGTGGAAGATAACTTTTTAACCTTTAAAGTATCTTTTTTCCAAAGCGATGTCCGATATTCATCTTTAATATGTATATTCTCCATAATCTAGCTTTTCACCATTAAAGTATTACAGCTGTTGATCAAATCAATATACCGCCAAACAATTTCTCCCTGCCAAAACCAGATAATCTTAATTTGTGCAATATTGGTATATAATGCGAATCAAACTATTATTAAGATATCGTATGTTCATCTTTCATGCCTATGTCTATTCTCCAACTTTGACGCCTGTTAGTTAGTAAAAGAAAATGTGGAGGTGGCTTCAAACCTATTGAAATAGACAATACCTGATACGTTCACGTATATCTTTTAAATATGCTATTTATGTATTTCTAATTCTTTTTTGTTTTTTGCCTTCCCATTGCATAGCTTTTACTAGTGTTTGCTTGGTCACACATTCTGCGATGGCCAATGACGACTCAACCTATATCTATATTGAAACTGTTATTTTCATGCCATATTTACAAGAATATTTGTTTGATGTGTCTTAGAATATACACCTTTATTTTTCGCCCTTGGAAACCAAAGCGATCAAAGGAGTATGAAAGCAAACCAAAGCAGATCAGGCGAAATTATCTAAACGACAGCGCTCGGAATTGCGCGTACGACGACAAGCAATAAACTAGAATGTATTGGTTTTTTGACACTCGCCGGCAACAGGCCCCAAATGCTGGTCGCCCCTTACCTTAGATACTATTTTCTCTATGCTTCTATGATTGCGGCAACCAGCTACCCATGTCTTATTTACCGATGTTTCCGGTAAAACGGTCGTGGCGCGACCCGCCATTGGCAAAATGCGACTGCATAACCTCGCAAAACCGCCGAAAACCTGCGGACCCGCTCGTCACGTGACAGCTGATGACCGTACTCATCTCAGAAAACATATAGAATCCGATAGAATTGATCGATTTCCTATCTCATATGGATCGTACATGATGTTTGAGGTCCCATAACACCATAACTTGACCATTCAAATCGA
Source organism: Lepidonotus clava (assembly GCA_936440205.1). Classification (NCBI taxonomy): domain Eukaryota; kingdom Metazoa; phylum Annelida; class Polychaeta; order Phyllodocida; family Polynoidae; genus Lepidonotus; species Lepidonotus clava. The sequence continues at coordinate 39,982,020 of OW387141.1, forward strand.
TATTTGAGCAAATAAGACCAGAAATCCGATCGTCACCCGACGCCGTGGTAAGCGGGTCAAGTTACGCCCACCAGCCTCGCTTTCGATCGGGGAGGAAGGGATCTGGGTCAAAGTCTGAATATTCATTAATCTATGCAGGCCTATTCCAGTATGAAATCTATCGTTCTCACGGGTCAAATATATAGAGAGAGGTAGATTTGGATACAAAGATGATCAAGTCAAGATCCAGAAATGAAACAATTGCGAAATAACGCGTCTAAACGCGTAAATGCATCGCGCTCTTGCAATCCTTCGCCTCGCCCGCCCCGGTGACAGAGCCCAGACCGCCCCACGCTGGCGGCGAGGACGGTTGGTTGGTCCCGGGGAGTCGTCCTTCTCCGCCTGGATGCCTGGATTACAGCGCTATATGATGGTTTCAATATATATATTTTGGACGTCTGGACCCCCTTAAACGCATACAACGCATTGACAATTCATGCGGGAACTATGCGTTCGTATCGAAGGCAAAACATTGGATCGGTCGGACACGTGGAGTCACTGTCACAGACCATCAACATGGCGGGTTCTCTCCCCGCACGCCTGCACCGATACATTGAACTCAGGAAACCAGGATGACATTGGACTAAACCCAATAATTGTGGAGGATTTAAGTATTTGGAAGCATTCAGGACTCAGGTTATACAGGTAGGTACATATATCTTTTCCAGCAGTTCAAATGATAGCTGCTGGACTCAGCCTCTCGGGCATTCGACACTGGCAATCTGAAAAATATTTATTTAGACCTTATTAGGCCTGTCAAAATAAAATTCATGTATATATCTATGTTCTCATATATGTGAGGGTCCTAAATATCAAATGGTCTGATTATTTTAGGCCTGGATACGTTTGCAAGAATATTTTACAGATGGTTACAGTCTTAGGCCTAGATGCTGACAGCTGGATGTCAAAGCAACTCGGGCATTTTGTCGGACACTGGCAATTTGAAAAATAATTATTTAGACCTTATTAGGCCTATCAAAATGAAATTCATGTATATATCTATGTTCTCATATATGTGAGGGTCCTAAATATCAAATGGTCTGATTATTTTAGGCCTGGATACGTTTGCAAGAATATTTTACAGATGGTATGAAAAAATGACTGGACTCAGGCCTAAGCCCCCTTCAACACTGTCAATGGAGTCTCCGAAAGCACCTTATTTATGATTCAAACATTAAATGATTTGTGATTTTGTCACTATAGTGTCATTTTCCCCTACCTACCATCAAAATATCTTATCTAAAAACTAATAGATATCTAGGCCTAAGTCACTGTCACTGTCAGAATCATTACCTCTCAATGTTGAAACATAGGCGTCACACTGTCAATAAGTTTTTTTGCTGAAATGTCACTATAGTGTCATTTTTTCGGACCTACCATCAAAATATTTTATTCATTAATATCTCTTCTTAGGCTTAGCATCCTACGTTAATTCCAATCGGGCGAAATTCTCATTTAATCAAATGATCAATCCTTTCAATCCCCTCAATCGGCCAACTTGTTTGAGCAACAGTAATGACAGCCTATGAACATGAGAAAGTCTAAGCTGATCAAGTTAACCAGATATTACTAATCGTACAGGAAATACTGATTTTAAGTGAAAGAAAGACATATCGCCGGGATACATTCTTCAGATTTATGTGGCCGTTACCTATGTCCTAGAGTTGTCCCACTAGTATAATGAATAGCGAATGTTAGTTGAAGCTTGTACCGATGTGGAAACATTATCACGATCAATTCTTAGGCGAAACATGTTACATACCTCTATACACAAAACTTAAAAAAAAAACACTAGAAATTTTTCATCATAAGCAAGGCCCTTCAAGAAAGCTAAACCAAGGCGATGCACAACCTACTAGGTATACATCGGAAGTCTTATCTTCTCATTACTGGTCATTCTTGTCTGGCACTGCCACATACACTTACTCTCCCTAGTGATGGCATAAACAAAGAATAATGCCCTTTTTATCCATAGATTGACAATATCAGTTCCTTACCCCTGTCTCTACCACCCCTCCTCCAGCACCCCGCGCTGCCCGTTCACTCACTGCTTCCTCTCGCTGGCCGTGGTCATGGAGCCCGCCCTGCCCCCTGGTGTCGACCCGGAGAAGCTCCAGGCGAGCAGCTCGGTCCTGGGGCGAGCAGTTCGAACCAGCGAGCTGGTGGCGCCACCTGGGGACGCCGGGAAGAACGTCTCTGTCTTCCACTTCAGTCGGCCCGAAGACGGTAGGTTTCTGAGCTTGTTATCAGATTATTTCAGATTTAGTTTCAAGTCAGATTTGTCCTTATTTTTTCAACATCATTATTGAAAACTTGCATAAAAAAGCTGATACCTATCTCAACGTTCTGCTGTGTTTAAGTGATAAAATGATTTCATAATATAGAGTCTAGACTTCTTTTTTTTCTTGTGATCAGCAGCCATTATGAACCGTCTCTTATTGAGAGATCTTACGACAGCGTTTTTATTAAGGATATAACAGATGTGTGGACTTCTAGACGTGGTTCTTCTAGAGAGATCAGAAGCAAGGCTGTGATTATAATCGTCCATTACTAAGAATACTACAAATGTCCATTGAAACATCGTACATTAGTGAGGTGATTTATACATTTTCAGCCAAGGCCGCTTTAGAAGAGGCAGTGACCATAGAGGGACACAACTATACACTCCACGCCGCCTACTATGTAAGTAGATTCAGTACTTAATCGACATTGATATCGCTTCTGGCTTTGTAAACTGGCAACCGCTGATCCTTAGCCTGGCGTAATGACTGTCACCCTATTGCCGTAAAGTTAACAATACCTAGAGTGAACTGCGGACTCTATGTAATCTATAGTTGAATAAAAATGAATACATCATACATTGTCTACTAAATTCAATTTGAGTACATGAGTAGGTGAGTTATTGACAGTATAATGTGCCATTGAAACTAAATCCATGTGTTATGATAAAATAGCATCATATGACGCAGAGAGCTGACATTTCAGCATGACTCTCTAAACTAAAACACGTGGTTGTCTGTTTGTTAGACGAGTGACTGGACGCTGGCCAACTCGGTGCTGCTGAAGGACACCATCCTGATGACGGGCTTCCCCCACTCCCTCACCGCCGAGCAGCTCCTCGAGAAGATGCCCGACAAGTTCGCCAAGGCCAATGTACAGGTGAGCAATTTTTTCCATTTCATGAAGTAACCATCAGTCTAACCCTGGTGACTGTTGCTAATATTTAATCATTAAAACTTCATCAGATATCCTTATTTCCCCTTCATCCAGATGCTGTGAAACACCTGTAGCTAAATAATTAGAATTGGAACTGTGTGTAATGATTTTGAATAGCCCTTACGGTATCAGGTACGTCATACAAGGTAGAACTAGAAATAGTGTAGATGAACAACGTATGGAATTTAAAATCGTATACACTGTAGTATGATTCTCGACTGTAACGTGGCAATCAGTAAAGAAAGTAATATGTAACAAATTCCTCTGGGAGGGTTCTTTACCCAGTCTGAATCCCCTAAACTCAGAAGATTTTTTTTCTAAAAAGGATGTATCAAAACCGTAAATAGCAAACTGTTACCTTATCTACGGTTAAATTATATGAAAAAAAAACCAACCAACTTTTCAAAATACCTTTTCATTGAAATATTTCTCAGCTGCGACTACACGAGAGTGAGGGCATGGCGGTGATGGAGGTGCCTGAGGGCCCCGACGTGGACGACCTAGCACACACCACCAACTTTACCATAGACGGCAAGGAGCCCACTCTGAACTCGGCCGCCCTCATCTGGGACATGCAGGACGTAAGTAGGGCGCAGAGAAGGGAGCTTCGAGTCTACACTTTTTCATGATTTGAATTATATTAATTAAGCGAAATTTCGTATTCCAAAATGATGCATTTAAGATTAAAGAAAAAAGTACACAACTAATAATGCACTTTATAAGGTCATCGCTTTGAGATTAGGGTTAGAAAGTTGAAAAACTCAGATTTGGTGGAGCCAAGGCAAACAACTGGAGTAACGGCAATATTTGAAATTTCTACATTTAATTGCATAAAGAGGTTGACTTGAAAAGATGTGACACCATACAATATTACTTTTAGCCGAGATCGTCTGTTAACGATCTTTTTTTAATCGGGTGGGATGTCTGGCCGATTTTCTTTGAAATGCACAAAACACCTAGATGTTTTTGATAAACGTTTACTACTTTATTATGACTTCACATCATATCTAATGAAAGATGTGTCGGTATTCCTCCAATATTGACAGATGGTACCAGACATTTTAGTGAGCCCTTTCTGTACAATGAGTCTTACTGATCTTGGGATAACTTACTTTTTGATCCTTTCAACTTTTGTAACACACTTTGATGTTGGATTTTTCATAAAGTTGGTTGGTCAAATAAGATATTTTGCTCAGGGTTCGGGTTATTGATATGGATTGATGTTTGGTCCGTGTTGTGGGGTGACTGGTGTACTTTGTATTTGAATTTTATCCCTTGGCTTTTCATACGAAATTGAATTAAGAATCAATATTCTGCACAGGTTTTCAGACCAACGTTTTTACTTATATCATATCAAACTTCTTAATCCTTTTCAGCCTACTTGGCATGGATATAAAATGTCTTGACCTATCTGTCACATTGACTGAATAAAGGACTGATACACTGGTTTAACCAATGTTTAATATTGTAAATGATAGTAACTCTTAGTCGATCATCCTGTTAATCATTGAAGTTATTTTGTGTCGGACTAAAGTGATATCTTTTGAAGGCTTTCTAGCATTTGTATTCTGTTTTAAGTAGATCTTCTAATGTTAAAAATATATTTTAAAGGTTCGATACAACGAGGAGATTGCGGCAAGTCGATTTGCGGATAATGAGGTAAGAGAACTGACACTTTGATCATTAAAAAACATTAAACAGCAACAACTAAAAAACATAATAAGTATAAATAGAAACCTGTAGTATAACTACATTTCTTTTGTAACTAGCACATCTTCGCCGCGTGTAATGATAGATAAACAATATTAAATATCATATGAAATGAGTTGATGTATATTCTTCCGATGCTGAAAAAAAGATAAACGGTATTAAGAACATATTCAAACCTCCTATTTTAAACCCTTTACCCGTTCCTTAAACTGCCTCATCTATAGGAGCTGCGGTACTCGCTGCGGTCCATCCAGACGTTCGCCCCCTGGGTCCGACACATCTACCTGGTGACCAACGGGCAGATCCCGTCCTGGCTGAACCTGGACAATCCCCGCCTGACCGTCGTCACCCACCAGGTAATGGTCAACTGGTGAAGGCTTGAAACAGTGATAGGGATAGACCAGGAATCTTACTTTTCATTTTATGAAAAGTAACCGGAAGGTCCTTAGATTTGAGTTGAAGATCACATTTCAGAAAATATGAAGACTATATAGGACCTTTACAAAAAAGCGAGACCTGCTTCTCCAAGTGTATACTGGGATTCTTCATTTGAAAATCTTTACTTTTTTTCTAAATAATATAGATTTCTTTAAAAATGACTAATGTAAAAGGGAATATTCTTTTTATTGAACTAAAATTCATCAAAAAATACCCATACAAATACAAATCTGGGTGACGCTTCCACAAAAATCATTTGGAGTTCTTATTCAGATAATTTTACCATTCTTTTCCCCAGGAGATCTTCCCTAACAGCAGTCACCTGCCGGCGTTCGCCTCGCCGGCCATCGAGTGCCACCTTCACCGTATCCGGGGTCTGTCGGACAAGTTCATCTACATGAACGACGACGTCATGTTCGGTAAGGAGGTGTGGCCCGACGACTTCTTCACGCACGCCCATGGACAGAAGGTAAGAGCAGTTAACATAGGGGGACCGGGTTATCTACTTAAACTTGTACCTAGTCATTGACGTTGGCATTGACGAAGGCGATTTTGTGTGTGTCTATACCAGGGATGTAAGTTTTCAGATTTGTGTCCGATTTCAGATTTTTTTTTGCATCGTCACCTTAAATAATAATTTCCAAACTTAATTTCTTTCATCTCGTTTTAAAGCGTTTTAACAATTTCAGAGTTTATTTGTGAGGTTCCAGATTTTCTTTCAGTAACCCTGACTTACATCCCTGCTATACCATTGTCCAGTAGCTAGATTTATTTTTATTCAGCGTATTTTGGGTTTCCATAAACTTTCGATTGACCCTGGTTAAATTGATCATTGGGTTTTATAGGGCTAATTTTCTTTTGTAAAAATATATTCTGAGATATTCCAGTTTGAATTTCTTTTTTTTCAATTTTAGTAGGATCAAATACATCTGCCATTAACACATAACACAAACTTGATATTAACTTTAATCAGTTTTGAATTAGGTAAAGTTGGGTTTAAAGAATCCAAAGGGTGTTTTTGTCTCCAGACAAAAAGTCCTTTGGCCCTTTAAACTTTCAGACTAAGGCTTCAGATTTTACTTCTTCTGGGCAAGAACAAACAATAAAAAAGTATTCTTCTGACAGCTTTACCTCTATGGTGTTGTCAGCATTTGTCAAATTGATTTGAGTTTATTTAATCTAACATGTAATAAATTTAAGATCATCACCTAGTATGCTTTTTGGGTGGAGAATTTTCCATCCCAATGAGAAAAAATATTTAGTGTAAAACCCAAAATTGATCAAACAAATGAGTCTAGTTTGGTCTCTATTCAGGTACTATAAGCTACAATAATGAAATAGGAAAGAGGTTTTGTCAAATAAACTCAGAGGCACTTTTAAGATACGCCTGTTAATACCCTGTCCTTTAGGTGTACCTGACGTGGCCCGTGCCCAACTGTCAGGACGGATGTCCGTCATCCTGGATCCGTGACGGATACTGCGACAAGGCCTGCAACAACTCCGAGTGTGAGTGGGACGGCGGCGACTGCGCCGGTGAGTGAGCTGCTACCTAAAGAACTTAGAATTAAAATGTTAAAAATACCAGACTCGACCACAGGGTTGATTGATTTATCAATTCTCAAGTGACATTTAAAGTAAGGGCTTGATGGATATGTTCAGACGTTTGATTAATTTCATCAGTATCAAAGATCATAAAAACACTAGCTGTGTAAGCCTCAGTTTTAAGAACTGGGCTATGGGTCACCCCATAGTAAAAACTACCAAATGCCACTTTTGGCAACTTCAAGTGTCTAAAACTCAAAAATAAAAATAAGCCAGGGTCAATGCTCATTATTAAATAAACCTCAGGTATGTTTGCAAGTGTCCTACCTACTTCTTAAAACTCCCAAAGTGTCATAAATATCCAATGTGGGTGGGTAAAGTCCAGTGTATCCAAAAATTTGGTTTAACCTCCATTTTGTTTTTGGCTATTGATTCACTGAGCATGCCCAAGACCCAGGTCATGTGATCAAAGCCCTGTAGCTGGTTCTTGGCTGGATACTGCATGGTCCACTGAATTGTCCAGTGACCTATGACACCAGTGACCAGCTAAAAAACAAACATGGCTGCACAAAGCTGGGAATGAAAATTTTGCAATCTAATTTTGCCCTACAACTCATTTATGGAGCATTACTACGTGCAATGGATAAACTACTACGCATTTAGGGATATGTAAGTACATGTATACAGTCATAAAGTAAGGCCAGACCCCCTCTATTTTGTGTATGCAATGATTTGAAACTTAAATGGTAGGAGTGATTTAGAACTCTATACACAGTCTGTTAAGCTGTGCTAGAGTTCTAGAGCTAAAAAACACTAGCTCAAGAGCCCCTGTCGCTAGTTTTTCAGGACATTAACCTACTTTTACAAACAACTTATTCAAAAGGTGAAAAAGTTGTATTTGTTCGTCAGCTAATCTTGATTTTCGTCCTACTTTTCTTGTTTTGATCTTTGAAAGAACACCTTATTTTCTTAGAGAAACATCCCAACATTTATAGAGATGTTTTCGTCAAACAAAGTGACAAATAAGTTCCATAGGTATAAAAACTTGCACATGTAGACATTTTGTTTAATTATACGCAAACGAAAATTAAATTAGTTAATATGTTCTGTCTTTGTCCCTAGGTGGTGCCCCGAACACGTTCGGCGACCATGGTATGGGCCCGGTCGGGGAGTGGCACGCCGACAACCAGGCCAGTACGTACACACGACGTTACATCCGAATAGTAAAGTCAAATATTTATATACATAAAATATATAATTTGTATTATTGTACGAGGAGAAACTATAACGATATTTACCCCACAACTCAATTCATTGAAATTTATAAATGAAATGTTATAAAATATTATGTTTGTTTTTCAGTGTATTGTAGTTCGGGATGCGCCAACAACTGGGTGGCCGATAGATACTGCGACCAGGTGAGCTTTTCTTAGTGTGTGCAACATAAGAAAGAAAGAAATATGTATTTGTTGACAACAGCAACCTACGTCTAAGGGTAAATATCATCGAAAGTAATTTTCATGGAAAATCCATGTATTGTTGGGTCGTAATGACAAATCGCTGTAGTGGAAATACAGCAAGTAAGAAAATGTCAATTATATATATTCTACTTCATTGGTATTCCTCCCAAATTACAATTAAGTCTCGACATTTAAAGACGTTTCACTGTAAGAACGAGCCCCTTAGTCTCACTAATACTAATATTCCCCCTGCAGGCTTGTAACGTGAAGGAGTGCGGCTATGACGCCGGTGACTGTGGTGTGGTCAACTTCGACAAACTCACTAGGATTGATCTGAAAAAAGACGAGACAGATTATGTAGCACCAAAAGGTAAATTTAAAAAATGTATATTCAATGTACGCATCTTGCTTAAAATCTAAACCCCAAAGTTATTTACTAGTAAAACAGCATTTCAATTAAAGTTGCATTCTGAGCTAATTTGACAAAACCTCTTTTATATTTTATTATTGTAGCTCATATTCACTGAATAGTCTGGAGACCAAACTAGACTTATTTGTGTGGTAAATTTAGGTTTTTACATTAAATATTGATTATTTCTTCATCGGAGTGGAAAATTCTCCAGCTGAAGAGTATTCTAAGTGGTGATCTCAAATTTTTCACATTTAAGATTAAACTAAAATTAATTTGACAATTGCTGACAACAGCAGACAGGTAAAGCTGCCAGAAGATTACCTTTTTGTGGTTTGGTCTAGCTCAGAAGAGGTAAAATCTGAAGGATCAGTCTGAAAGTTTGAAACACTGAAGGAGTTTTTGTCTGGAGACAGAAACTCCCTCTGGCATCTTTAAAGAAGATTATTACCTAATTCAGAATTGATTGAAGCTTATGTCCAGTTTGATATAGGTCTTACTGGCTGAGATGTATTTGATACTACTAAAATTGAAAACAAATATTTTTCAAACTGAATTAGCTCAGAATGCAACTTTAATACATTGCAGTTTGGAACCCCTTCATTGAAGATTGAGTTTTACCCCCTCAATTTATCGATCAGTCCTCTCTTTCAAAAGTGTCATGAAAATGAAAAAGTATTTAAACGTACACCGGATCCGAGAACATTATAATCTGTGACTTATTTTGTACAACTTTCTTAATCAACAATGCAGATATACGATTTATCTAAATACCTAAGGTTTTCGCATCGGTTCTCATAAATAAATTGATAGGACGTGGGGATATGTTACTTGCACAGCAACCGTTTGAGAAGTGACAAAAAAATGGTTCTCATATATAATTGCATATTGATTCAGGTACCGGGAGTAAGTTATATGCAGAGTTTTGTAATACGTCTTGTTCTGGTTGCAGGCGAGACGGTGATGTACTTTAACATCTCGGCGGTGTTCGGTGACGGGGTGAGTCTGGAGGAGGGCGACTACAGCGAGGACCCCGCACTGCGCACCGCCACGCTGGCCCAGAAGTTTAAAACGCTCACCGTCATACTGTTTGAGAAGCAGAATGCCAGCAAACTACACTTCTTTATCAAGGGGAAATTGAACAACACCGAAATCGAGGTAAGGAGCTAACGTCAACCAAAAAATCTTTCGGATAATGAAGCACTTTAATTTATTGTACATGATATTTCAGTTATACTCAATATTTGAATTAAACATTTGAGGCAGATGGAAAGATTGAATTACAAATTACTTTTATTCATGGGAAAATCTGTGAGTGAGTTACATAAGATCAACTGATGAGATGAAGAAACAACTTTGTACCGTGTCTAGTGCTAGTAAAATTTTCCTATATTTGAAGAGATATTGTTGTTAACCATTATAACCTAGAGTAATTTTAAGCCCTAAATTAGACTTCTTACAATGACGTTTTGTTTCAGTTTTCCTTTAACGTCTCGGTGGACCCGACCCCAGATAAAAAGGTTAACCTAAGGGTGGACGACACCGTGCCGGAGAAAGCGGGGACCAAACCGAACCACACCGCCTCCTCCTCAGAGACCGGCCCCGTGGGACCTGAGACCAAACTCTCTGAACCCACGTTTAAATTTGAAGACATACCTGAAGAGTTACAGTAAGTAATACATTGAATTGTAAGGAGACGATTAAAGTAGTGAGAAAATGAATACGGCAAAAAGAAGCCAGCTTTCCATATGGAATATATCCTGCTGATAGTTTCCCTGTGGGATAGACTTTTTAATTTCTTTTCCATTTCGTAGTACCTATTCGCTATCAAATATAGCTTTTGATTGAAATTGCAATTTTCTTGCTACGTACTCTATGATTTAGCAAAGCTTACGAAAAATATTTCCCGCTCACTTAGGCTTGCAATCATGACAATAAATATTATAAACACTTCCCCTATCCGACTGGTTATGGTAGTAACAACCCAAATACAAGTGTTAGGCCAATTCCCAGTGATTGTTTATTCTCCGGACAGTAATCAGAAACAGCAAAATGAGGTGGGGACCGTTTTGACCACAAGTGTGCTTGGAGATCATGACTCTTTAGCATTGCTCTGAATGGCGTTTTTCGAAAGTAGGTCACCCCAAGACTCTGTTCGTAGAGTGAAAACTTGCCACATATGGTAATGTATAGTCTCTCCTGTATAAGTTGTACTATTTTTGTTTAGCATGTTTGTGTGTGTTGTTTCATTCTAAGGGTCAACATTTGTTGGTGTAGAGTATAGATTGTTTGCGGGAAGCAAGGATTGATGCCCCATACACACTAGGACTCTTTGGACCCCTGCGATCATGTTTTCCTCAGATCGCACCTCAGTATGGTATATTGAAACATGCATGTTTGATCCGGATCGCCGGGATGCAGTATGTGTAGCAGTGCAGTCCAGGTCTAGTCCAGGCTGACCCCTTGTGGTCAAGGGAGGAGTTAAGGGGACACTGTCCAGGTGGCAGCACTCTCCTGTGGATGGTTTATACTTGAATACACTGCTGACAGTCTATTATAGTCATAAATCATATAAGAATTGTTTTTCAAGCTGACCCTCCTTTTGAAAAAACGCCATAAGATTGTTTTAAAAATGCAGCAAAGTAATATGGAACCTAAACAAAGCCTGACTTTTCCCGAGCAGGCAGCCCCGCGTTGTGAAGGAGAAGCTGGAGACGACCCGTGCCGAGGTACCCAAAGACCTGACTGAGTACGAGCTGGACCAGGACACACTGTCGGCATGGAAAGAACTACTGGAGGAGGCTGAGCAAGGTGAGGGTCCATGGATCACATGGGAAATGTCAGGGACTTGGGAGAAAATATGAGAATGGGTACCATGTAGAGATGATATATTTATGATAAAATAAAGATGAGTGGATTTTAAATTTACATTTATCTACCTCAATCTGACAGTGTCTGAGAAAGGTCTGACTCCGTAAAATTGTATACCGAAGTGTCATAATTCTGCAAGATTAATGTTGTAGTTGCTGTTATTTTTGTTCGAAAAATCAATGAATTTACCAAACCTGATCTTTTTCAGGAGACATTACGAACAAGGGTTTTGAAATTAGTAAAGGAATGATATGGGGAGAATTCCTACAAAACCAGCGTAAGGAGGGCAAAACTCCCCAAAGAGCTTCTCTAAAAGAACTCCATAATCCAGACGAAAACGAAAAGGATCCCGACAAACCCCAACCACCAGTAGACGAAGTTGGCCAAAAAGAACCGAGTCTACACGAAGATACCAGCCCCGAGAAGAAAACCGGGGAGGGACCAGACGGGAAAAAGTTTGACCAGTACCTCCAGAGTAAGCAGCTGAACCGCTCCAAGAAGGAAAACGACCCTGAAAAAATAACACTGGAGAAAAATAAAGCGCCGAATGGTAGAGTGGTGGAGGATGTTGGAAGGCGTGATGCCCCCCTGGAAGTTAAGCCTTTATATAGAAGAGTGGAGGAGGAGGAGTTGAGGGTACGTGGAGGGTTGCCTCGGGCCATGCCCCCTCCGGGCGGCCAGGTGAGACACATGTCCCAGGGGAGACAACCCCCTCCTCCAGGGAGGGAGAGGGACCACCTGCAGCTGCCCGGAGGACCCCCCATGGAGAAGGTGATCGTGAGGCACCTGGACACCCTGGAGACGGAGGCCCAGAAGAGAGGGGTGGACCGTCAGGAGGGGGTGAGGAAGGCCCCTGGAGGGCACCGGGAGGTGGGGAATGGGCGTCATAGGGAGAGAGGGGGAGCAGCTGGAGAGACCCGGGATGGCAATGTGGCAGGTGAGTGAGAGAGAACTTAGACAGTAGAGCTAAGCCGCATACACAGAAGATGAAATCATTATTTCTACCTGCTACTTTGATAGATACGTATCGTCTACTCTTTGCCAGAATAAACCAAATCATCTTTCGTATATCTATATCTTTTTGTATGGGTTTGAAACCTAACTCACATCAAGTGCTGCAAAGTTAAGCTCCTAAAATTGTAAATTTGACAGGCAATTTCATAAATATACTAATCATCGCCACGTTCCCCTTTGTAGCAACAGCCCACTACACACAGTCCAGCAGTCATAAGTCCCGTAAACTGAACTCTGCTGATGGTGCCCTTAACGACCTCCCCACGTGGGCCGACCCCGGGGACCGCCTCGGGTTCCTGCCCTGGGAGAAACAACGAGTCTTCGCCTCATTGCAGAAGGTAGGGTGGATTACCATAAGAGTTTTGTTCAAGCACTGGTACTTTGTAGATTTTGGGTTATGGTGAATTCCTATAGAGCTTACCTTCTTTTTTGCCTTGATCTTGTTTCCTTTTGGCGAGGAGGACCTATAGACATTCCCTGCCTTAGAGCAGGGCATTTGCTCATAGATATTAGAGGGGAATGAAAGTCTACCACACTTTCACTTCCTCACTTATTTGCTTTGTAACATTTTCAACAGTCAATTGGATATCACAGATACATTAGTACGTTCTGAATTTTGCCCTATTCTAATCTATACACAGTTCTTTTTCCTTCAAGTATATTTGTTCCAAATGTGGCGCGTGCGACGTTCTAATCTTTTATGTTATTATTAAATCTATGCTCTAGCCATTTGAGAAATCTCTGTTAAAGCAAAATTAAAATCTTGACCAAGATTTTTTGAGATATTGTTTTTTCTTCTTCCTCACAACTTCAATGTATGAACGCCCTTTTCTGTCCCCAGAGACAGGAGCGGCGTCAGAGACAGGAGGACTACGCGGTGCCCGGGGGTGGTAAGAGGCGCCGCCTGCTGGACACGTTCGGCGACTCGTTACGCCACGTGAACCGCCTCTACAACACGGCGTACGGCTACTCGGCCCGCAAGGTGCCCGCCCACATGCCGCACTTCATCGACAGGAACATCATGTACGAGCTGCAGGACAAGTACGTGCCAATCCCAGATCTATATTTATTAAAAAGATGTGTGTAATTCATGTAGACCCGTCCTCACACGTTCATGTAGACCCGTTCTATCCTAGATTTCTCTGCCCCTATTCATTCTTGGCAAACTGAAGGGGTTTCTTTGAAGTTTCTGCAACAGATAGATATATAAGATAATCGTTTCTAATTAGGTCGAAGTTAAGTTTCAACACACGTTATCATTTCAATGAATTATACTATTTGGTATGCCATTTTACTCCGTAAACGCAAGTGAAATTTAAAGCTTTACCGCAGCGGAAATTAGCTCTTTTCGTCACCGGTCACTTCCTTTATGATCTAACTGTTATCACAAAGCCCCAGGTTCCCAAAAAGACCTAATAAAACACGTACATTTCCATGTGGCGTAGCAAGGGGTGTTCCGAGGGTATATGGAACCCCGTACGATTTTTCAAAGTTCATATGATGAAACTAAATATAGGGAATCTTATCAAAATTATTGAGCGAAACCCCCTTGAACTTACATGGAACTCCCTCAAATTTTATGGCTGGATACACCCCTGCCCCTCTGCTACTGGCTAACTATGTACGAACATTCCCCCCTACCTACCAGGTTCCCCAAGGAGTGGGACGAGACCTCGTCACACCGTATCCGCAGTTCCCGCGACATGCAGTTCGCCTTTGCCTACATGTACTTCATGATGAGCGAGCCCCAGCCCACCACCGTCGGCGACATCTTCGACGAGCTCGACAACGACAAGTCAGGGTAAGCACGGGGTTTTCAATTACAGGATGTGGTAATTTCTATTACCGTAATATGTTACTCCGTTTTAGGCAATTGAAGAAGAATTATTAAACTTAAAAGAAATTACAGTTTCTTTAGACCTAGTTAGACTAGTATTGGGTACTGGTGCCGATCTCACTGGGCTGGTAGGATTTTTAACCAAACGTTTTCTTGAAAATGGTTCAATGTACGGAAATAGTACTATTTACATCAAGTACCTACCGCTCTTATTGTGTTGCCTTCTGTTCACTCAGAGTGTTGTCGGACCGAGAGTTGAGGACCATGGCCACCCGCCTGTACGAGCTGCCCCTCGACCTACAGGTGAGTAGGGCGCAACCTTAAAGCAATCAAAGGAGCATAACATTGGTGTAATATCGTACACATAAATTGTTCCCTATATAATCATATTACTTATTACCATCAATTAAGCATAACTAAATTACACAAATTAACTAACATCTCTAAACTTTATATATTTTTTCAAACGTAACCACTAGTCATTGCCTGAAATTGGGTTGTGAAATCGATTTCTTAGGAGATCAGGCCTTTGCTTGAGAGATTTTGTGGAAATATAAAGATTCAATAAAACAAAAGAAAATACATTGAACAATTGTGCCAAATCGGTATACGAGAGATACAGCCAATTGCCTTATTTAAAAAAAAGCACACAGATGCAACAAATGATCAGATTACAATTACTACTAGTTCATGATATATTTGATCTATTTCTCTTATTTTCTTTTTATGGTTACCATTTCCCCTTTATTTCCCTCAGACGTTGACGGGCATGGAGCAGATGCTGATTAATTGTTCCAAACACCTGCCAGCCATCGCCACCTTCACCTGGGGCCGGCAGACGGAGACCTACTACGAGAAGGAAATGGTCAGCTCAGTCTTATAGTACAAAGATTATTTGTAGCATAAAAATAACCCAGACGCAGCAATTTGACGTGTATAGATTTCCTGTATTTAATATATTTCTTTCTTATGGAATTCAGACGCTATTAAAGAAATACTGTTGCTTTTATGTAGTGTGGGTACCTTGACAACAGATTTGTTTGTAGGATGAGTATTAACCATAATTTGCATTCATATGATCTATGAAAGTTATTTCTCGAATAAGATAATATACATGTACAAGGTCATGAATAATTTGGATGTCAGAATTGTAAGCCATATAACTTATTATCTTTTTATGTTAGTAACCGTTTATTTTCTTATATCAATTCTTCAGGCACAAGTCACAAAGACGTTGATAAACAACTGCGGTCCTGTCATTGACCTAATACAGAAGAACTTCAAAGGCAGGACGAAGTACAAGTAAGTTCAACCAGAGACATTGAAAGTATATAATTAAAGGATCAATATTAAAGGCAAAGAGTTTAATGTTTTTAGACACTCGTTTTGCGTTGTAGACCATAAGAAAATATCGCATACCTTTATCAACAGTTCGGTTAAAAATGAATTACTAAAAGGATATATCTATAAAAATGTCATTGAAGCGTTATATATTTTGTCATTTATTTCGTCAATACTGTTCTCAGTCTAAACTGGGTGTGAATCGATAATATGTTATCTTGAACGATTTCAAAACATTGGGCACCATGTTTGATTTCCAGGCACGAGGTTGTTGATGACAGTGAGGTCGCCTTCAAAATGATCCACACTAACGTGTCACAAGTGGTGGGACAGCTTGACGACATACGCCGTAATCCCAAGTAAGGACATTTACCCTGCTAAAATACCATAAGTGTTTTGCCATTTATATTATAAAACTTGAAGTTATCATTTCTATGACTTGATCTAATCAGTAATTAAGTCCGTGCATCCACGAACCTTGGGATTAGTTTTTTTCGATAAGGTTAACTAAAGATAACAAAATAAAAATGATTTAGAAATTAAAATCACTTATATCTGCGTTGGGTTACTCGTGCATTATATTTTCTTCATGATGAGCGAATTATCTGTAGTTCATAATTGACAACATAGGTGATTAATCTAGCAATACAACATAAATTTTCTCCAACATTTTGTTTTATTTCTTCTCAGGAAGATCATTTGTATGAAAGGTATACACAATCCAGTAATCAAACCTGACCGATTATTCCAGTTCAACATCATTCTAACAAGACGACATACATGTTTTGTTAAACTTCTGTTATGATCTTTCTCAGGAAGTTCATCTGTCTGAACGACAACATGGACCACAGTAAGGAGGAGGCCAAGACGGTGAAGGCGGTCCTCCTCGACTTCTACGAGTCGATCCTGCCCACTCCCTCAGACTTTGAGCTGGCCCGCGAGTACCGGAACCGCTTCCTGCACACGGACGAACTCAGAGAATGGTAACAGCTGACGACAATGATAAACATTCTGAATTTACACAGAGAACAGAGATGCTATTTAATGAGTCATTTTCTTAAGGTATTCTGAATGTTGGGAACACAAGTTTACTATCTAATAAAAGCAATATGGTAAAAGAACTGTCGAACTAACACAAGGAGTTGGTTTTCAAAGGTTGAGAATTTATTTGAAAATCAAACCGACATGTTTCGACCAGTGGAAGTCTTTTATGTAATGTAATGTTGAGATAAAAGTGATGCATGTGAAATAATGTTTTCCTAAATACAGGAATGTAAATTTTTCTTTGGTGCTTATTTCAGGAGGAAGTATCGTGACTGGCTGAAGCTGTGGACTCAAGTAGCTTTAGGTGTCCTCATCCTGTTTACTATAGGCTCCTTCTTCGCCGACAAGGTAAACATAGCAAAATAGTTTGCTTTTTTTGTCCCCTTGTCAGAATTGAAATGGAAACTTATGAAAGAAAAAATAAAGTTTCACGTAATATTAAATGCAGATGACAACATGTAAAAATTGATGACTCCAAAATGTAGGTTGAGTAAAAACAACTGTGATGTGCTGGTAGGGCGATGCAAACAGTCTATGACCGTAAAACTTTGATTGTCTTGTTAATATGTGTAGGTATATTTACAAAGGTATAAGCTGATTACTTAGGTTTATGACAATCAAGACAAATTAATGTTTTGATAATCATCAGATGTATAATAAGCACCTTATGAACCATCTTTTCCAGTTCCTGTCCGTCAGGCGAAGGTTATTCCGGCCACGCGCGCCATCCCAGCACGAGGACCTCCCCCCGCGCGGTGAGAAGGCGGGGGGTCCAGACCCCGTGGGGGGTCAGTTGGAGGGCGATGGAGGCGGGGGTAGTAACACGGGCCGACCGCCTGACCTGGTCGATGTATGACGGTACTGTCTCTGGTTCGTCTCCGCTGAGGGCCTCATGGTCATACTGCTGATCGCACTCTTCATCATCATCATACGCATCTATCTCAAGTTCTAAGGCGTCAGCCCAGTGATCGTCGATGTCTTGTCTCTTAATTCTTTCCCTATCTGTAGGTCACCGATTAGCTGATTTGCTAAGTTGCTGGTTACTTTGAGCCTCTGTGGGTTTCAGGGGAATGGGTTAGAGGTTGTAAAGTGTTTGATGATTTCAATTTATTGTAATGTTTCTGAATTTTGCTGAGATTTATAACAAAAAATATCTGAAATTTGGAATATCATCAAATCACTTATTTAAGAAAAAAATGTAAGAATGTAAAAAAAATATTCATCATCCACGTTTTTTGGCTTAATGATATGCGGACATTTATTAGATCGAACTTAGAACCCCGCCTCTGACTTATCCCTCAGCCAAGAGGCTTGAAAGCCAGCATAGGTGCTAGACTATGAATGTTTGTGTAAGAAATCATAGATAATAACATAGTATGTTTGTGGTTGAAAATCAAAATAGATATAATTTCAAATCTTTCTAGAATGTAAGTGCATTGTTTGTATCTAGATTTCTTACTTATTTTGACTAATTTAGATCATATCATTTTTCATTTGTTGTTAATTTGATTTGTGAGAAGTGCCATATCATTTATAGATTGTCGGTAATTTCAGTATATCATTTCATTTGTTATCTGGCAGATTCCAAATTCTTTCTTGGCTACGAAGGGAAATCTGATTGTAGATCATGTGAAACACGTAAGAAATAGTAAGTTGTTAAAAATTACAAAAAAAAGTTCCACAAAATATCATGATTTGGTATAGAAATTAAAAACCTGTATGTACATGTTCATACGAAATTATCCAAATTCACACACTTTGAGCACAAAGGATATCCATCCTATGAAACAAATACACCCCTTGAGATGAGACATCGGTTCATATTTATAAGAGATTAACACATGCACCAATCATCAACAGTCCTCAGCAAACGAAGATGAGCCAGAGAGATTATAAAAACTTAAAAACGGTTGTACATAATCCTGATATTATTTTGTTACTGCTGATTTTGTATTTGTTGGGTTTATTTTGGAAAAAGACTAAACTCTTTCTCCATGTCAGTCACACCCTTTGTTTATTGCATCACAAAGTATTACACCTACACTTGCTTAAAACTTACCGGCTTTGTATGTATTGTTAATAATTGGGAAGTTCTGGTTATGATTTTGATGGGTTTCTGGTATAGACGGTGAGGATGGCGTTTTAAAGTTATATCAGGGACACAGCGGCTTCTGCAGAGCTAGAGCTCCAACAAAATGTTATACATGACTAATCTAATCCACACCCTCCGTTAGTGTTCACCAGATTGAAGGAAACTATAGGTTAGACGATTGTAGTATAAGAACACCTTTAGAACTGTATGTTAGACCATGGCAATGCATAGGATCAAATCTGTACATAATATAAAAAGGACATTCCAGCTAATATATAGTCAAATCAACTTCATATCTAATATGATTTGTAAAATCGTATATCGAATGCTTGGAGAACCTGTCTCATTGAATGAAAGAATCTTCTGAGTGATAAATACGTGAAGTAAAAGACATTTACCTATTGTTAGCGTGTGTACAACTTCTCTATGTGATACTCAGTTGTATATAGAATTGGAATGTTGCTTTATGTGGTGTTGCACCCTCTTGCCTGTGACCGAAGATTATTGTTTGTAGTTTGGTAGAATGCCTAACTTGCAGAGCAAGATGACTACGCTTATGCGTTGTGTTATTTTGTTTATATACATGTATATGTTGACATTTACACGCTATGTAAGATTGTTTTTTCACACCGCTAGCCGTAGATCTGTTTTTTTTTTATGTTTACGGCATGAAATGTTTATCATCTACCAGAATATATGTGGCCACAAGCCTCATCGGGATATCAGACACTACCTTTGTAGTAATTAATAAATAAATAATAATTATGTTGGCTTTCATACGGTGAAACAGTGTTGATAATTGAATATTTGGTGAATAATGTCAGCTGAATATGTACTCAACTTTGAACACACAAGCCGTGAAATCAAATAGACTTTATGAAATACATCTTTTGATGTGTAAAGATGCAGGTTAATTTTATCCACGGTTAGAATTAATGACGTGTCAGGTTGCTGGATGTTCACAGGAACAACACCAAACACTCACAATTTTAATTTACATGGTTCTTAAAATCGTCATCAGGGAAGAGAAACACCCTAAACGCGGTGCCACCCTTAGTGTAGCTAAACGTTCAAAGTAACGCTGATGTGGTCTCTATATTTGTTGTGAGCTAAGCGAATAGAAAATTACAACGATTATTGTTATGTCAAATAGGCAAGTTATCCCATACATGTTACATGTATAAAGTTATCTGATCTTAATCAACTGCAAAATGTGCTATGCTTACTGATGAATATGAATATATTGTCAATTCCTCGCGTGAAGTTATGAATATATTCATGACATTACTTTCTCCTTTGGATGTGTTAATTGAATATCAATTTGTGTGTAAGAAACCTTTTGTTTTTCGTGTTTTGGTGTGATACGCACTATATAACGGTGTCCTCGTGCGAAAATAATATTTTTCTGTAAGCTGAGGAAAAACGGTTAGGGCTTCGATACAAAACGTACATGACTTTGCCAAGTAACACAAACCCAGCAATTCGTTGAAACCAAAGCTTGTCTAATGGGAGGAGCATGCATTTAATGACATTTTGTATGGGATATCAAAACTAAGTCGGATGTTCATAACATCGTAATATATGTACATATAACCAATGATGTAAAACACCTATCGTACCAGTCACAATTCTTGCCTCTCCGACTAACAATGCAGATACTTCATTTATGAAATATTCTCTAGTATATGGGACTTCTTAGAGATTATAGAGAGGCTTAATTATGATACAATGTTTCAAAGTAAAACAAGGTAGGGAAATCCTCAAAACACTGCCCCACCTATTTACAGTAAATCCCTGTGATGTGAGACAGTAAAAATATGATGTAACGCATTTTAAAAATATGGAAGTTATCGTCATGAATCGTGCAAACTCCTCGTAATAGTTTAGCATGATTCATATGTCCATGTCCTGTCAAAATACCTATTTCTGTGCAAGTTTATTTTGAGTTGAATATCTCTACCGAAGACATCATGCCAAACGGTGTGAATAACGAGGCTGAGTTGTAACAATTTAAATGGATTTCATTTTAATCTTCTTGTGTTTTTTTTCATTTCCAAAAGAATGGCAATTCCATGTTTTAAATTGGAAATAAATAATTGAGAAGCAGGAACTGTAATCTCTGCTTTTCAAAAAATGACGAGTCTTGATTCATTGATAAGAGCTCAGGACCAGGTTGATTTAGATGGATTGTTAATGTTTGGACTATTTCAGGCATAGTCTGATACTACAGATAACTTGATATTACGATGACCTTAAAGTATGACAGGTCTACATGGAGAAAATGTTAATGGCATGGTGAAAGTTGGTGTTTTCTATTGCACAATAAAAAGGCATAAGCCTATAAACAATGAGCAAGACGTATTTTATTATGCTGTAACAAGATGTTTTTATCTACTTGTAACAAATCTTAATCAATCTACCCCTCATTACATTACCTCATTTATGTCGCCTTATTACCTCACGTCTCTATATTGAAAATGTATATTTTCAAATTCACAGATCGAGCATTGACAAGCGCCATTAGAGCTGTTTTCCGATAGTTTAAATGCATGTGTTGTAACTTGTATTGGTATTAATCTAGAAAAAGGATGATTTTTGGGAGTCCCTAGTTATATCTATATAGTATAGTAGCTAATGGTGGGGACTCCCTCAATCAGTCATGCCTTTAGCCATTTAATTCTCTTTGTTCTCAATGACCGGTTACACAATCTCATGTTCAGCAGTTGAAGGGCATTGTCCTCCAATTGTTGTTAGAATTAGGCAGTGTGAGAAGCTAGAAGTAGGTTACATAACCAATGCCTGAGCTAAACAGCCCCTACCCCTTCAAATTAGAACCACCACTGTCACCTGCAGGTGGGCAGTCCCAGGTTGGTGAGTGATAGGTCACTCAGTACTAGGACCTAGTAGTGGCTCTTTCTTAAAACCCCTCCCTGAACTGTGTATGACAGCAGGAGTGGTGGTGGTCAGCACCTATAGCCCATATTACACATAGCCCTCTGGTATTAGGAGGGCCTTCAGTTTACCGAGGGATGACCATAGCTCATGCATGAGCGGAACTTTGTAGCTAATTTGCTTCTTGTTTAAATTTCACATGTTAATATTGTCTTTTTTTATTGGCAAGAGGACGAAACACATTGCAACCACAATGATGTTGTGTCACTGTATTATACTGCAATTTGAAAATTATCGATATGCTTACATGGCCAGGGAAGATCACATCTTCAGTAGAGTTTTTTAAATTCTATCCGATTAATTGGTATAATGAAAGCCTTGCCACGCTGGTAAATAAATGCTGGTAAATGGTTGTCTTTGCATCTAATTACTTTCTGAAAGTGCTCAATTTCCTTGATATTGCTGACTTTGTACAAAGGAAGTAGACATTGCCGTATTCTTACTCTTTTTCTTAGAATACGGTTTTCTCAAAATATTTATTTGCGAGACCTTACATATCTCATGGTTCAGTTGAGAAAGTCCTTACACTCGCCCTAATTTTGAGATTAGCATTCTGCGGGCCATCCTGTTCATTGTATT
The DNA here is from genome assembly GCA_936440205.1 of Lepidonotus clava. NCBI lineage: Eukaryota > Metazoa > Annelida > Polychaeta > Phyllodocida > Polynoidae > Lepidonotus > Lepidonotus clava. Next base: position 40,004,564 of record OW387141.1, read on the forward strand.
GGTCCTCATTTTGAATATCCACAGAGAAAATGCTCCCTGGATATAGGCATGGCAGACTCCGATTGGCTTGGTTATGTGGTGGTTGTCTGTGGGACTGTCTTAACGATGTGCCCATTTACCAAGTTCCAAGGAACATCAACATCCTCATTAGTGACATGACTCCCTGTACCAGACTATGTGTAGGATAATGGACGAGTAGTAGTGCATGGGGTGAAATAATGCATGAGCCCGCAGGGCGAGTGCATTATTTCACCCCCATGCACTACTACGAGTCCATTATCTGACATAAACCATGAGAGAAAGTATCTCATGCCCCTTAGTACCTTATGAACTTCTGAATTCACTACTTAATTCATGATCATTGATATAAAACTTCACTTTGCCTCTGTATGACCCCAGTGGATGGCCCTAGACTCCTAAATACGAAATGGGCATTTTCTTAAATTCAACAGAGTTACACATGCCATAGTGATAATGACATAGGCTTTATAAATAAAGTGAAAAGGGGCATAAGTATTTTTTAAATTCCAATGTAACAGAAGAAAAAGATAAGTGACAATGACATGTGACATTAGCATTTCTTAAATTTGACATGCAACATTGGGATCCCCCCATCAAGAGCTCCCACCTGTGCTCTGACTGGCGCTCCTCCACTCTGCAGCGAATCACCCTCCCCTCTAGAAGTAATAGCCTGTGATCACTCTAGTGCCTGAGGTGTCAATGTGGCAGAGTGAAGCTCCTTACCAGCAGAGGGGGAGGGGTGGAGGGGAGAGGGGAGGGGTAAAAGGGTAGTTGATTGCCCACTGAGTGTACAGTCATAGACTGTAGTTACATCCCACTCCACTAGTCACCCAAACTCAATGAAAGGGTAAATCTGGGTCAGAACAGACTATAGACCCAACAATGTATAAAAGGTAAGACTGACCAGACTTTTAACAGCTGCCCTGGTAGGGTAGTGGTTAGGCTGTGGCACTATGAATATCCAAAGGTCTATGGTTCGATCCTGGGCTGTGCACATAATGGTCAAACTTTTCATAAATTCAAAATTGGGTGTTCTTGGCACTATATTTCAACAACAAATCAGCAACTGTGCACTATTTCAGACAACCGGTGCATTATCTGAGGCCACCAGTCCATTATCACAGTAGCAGTGCATTATCACCTGAGAATGCACTGCTAGAACAAAGGAAATCCGAGTGAGAATGGTTTATAGAGTGGGTAAACAGGTCTGGAATTAACACTAGTATGCTAATATTTCTGTACCAGCTGGAAAGCATGGGAATGGACATGGGAAAGATGAAACTCGTGGATATTGAGGACAATTAGTCTGAAAACTCAACCATTTCAGAAAAATTATTAGAAGTAATGTTATTTGAAGTGTTAGTAACCCAGATTTACATGATTTGTCGATAAAAATTGTGTGTAAAACATTTATGAAAGGGTGAGATGATATTAATCTTTATCAATGACATGGTTCAGCATTATGGACTCCCACTCCACGATGGACCCTTTATGGGCGCTAGATGGTCTCTTTTCTATCTAACAATTTGTCGTTGTTTCATAGATTACCGGCAGATGGTACAATACTATTGGTTTGGGATACCGATATGGCTATTTCCTAAATGCATCATAGATCGGAGAGGTTCCTAGCAGGTATTTATGCAGCATCAATTATTGATTAATCTAAAACAGTAAAATCAATGTCCGATCAATGAAGAATAAACAACATTCAACCACTCATGATTGTGTTATAGTAATATAAATATTTTCGAGAATTGTGGCACTTGTTATCTTATTGCTTTTCCCTCAGCAACCACTGAGTATCAAAAGAGGCAATGCGTCATGTAGTTGCGATGTTATTTTACAATTTAATAGAATTGCATATTTGGAAATATTTACTTCCAATCAAAAGCTTCATAGGTCTAAATTAATGCATTAAAGCCTCTACCAATTTTAATCCAACAACATTGCTACTACAACCTGCAATGTACCTCCAGGGTTGCCTCCCCCGTTTTCGCTAATCACCTAATGACTGGCCTGGAATAATTAAGATCCCACTTGGCCTACTTTGAGCCGTGAGTTTTGAGTTTGTGTCGGGGACAGAGAGGGGCGGTGAGTCGGTGGGTGAGCGACTCAACGAGCGGCCTGAGCACCTCTCAGCTGTCAGCGCCAGCAGTGCCCCCTGCCGGAAGGCGCTGACACCTTGTCACGACAGGCCCAGGAGGAACAGGATGATGTTTTGGGTTGTTATGGAGAGATGAAACTGATACAAGGGTTGGTTGAAACTCTGGAGTTATATTGGGAATATTATAGTAGGGTTTTGTTACCTACCTTATACCCGCTGCAATGATGGTTTTGAGAATTTGAAATTAAATCAATATACATCTTGAACAATCTAAAATGGAACACCTAATCATTAAATAAGATAAGGTGAAGATTTAATCTAGGGGTTTCTGGAGTTTTCCAAACCACTGCACCATGCATGTTAGTTAATCCTTAATTAGCCGTGAACACTGCTTTCTATGTAAATATATAGAGGATGGCCACGCAGGTCGTGCAAGATGCAAGGCTTTGTAATGTCTTATTTCTTCATGATTAGGTCATTATCAAACTCTTATTTCGAAATTAGGGACCGTGTATCGTAAAGTGATACATGATGGTGAGTAATCCCATCTGGACACGGATAGGTTTAGTGTATGGACATTAATCAATTAAATTGTACTGTTTCAATCAGCATTCAAAACGACGTGATAGATATTACGTGGTCCTATTTTTCTTCTTTTAAATATGAAACATTCACATAATTATTATGTGAATTTTACAAGTTTTCTTCAAAGCGTAGTCATCCTGGATAAAACCTTTTGGTTGCCATGGTTCTTAAGTTCTTCTCTGAAGCTTAAAAACGAAAATGAGCGGGAGCTCCTCACTAGTCAACGTGTTTACAGAGGCTAATCCGGGAATGTTTGGGGAAGGAGCTCGGGTCGAGGGTCCCCCAACCCACCCCCCGCCGGGTGTGTTTAGACTGGAGTTGAAAGCGTTGGCTAGAATGGTCAAAATTGGTACCCCGGTGAAGGGGTGACTAACTCCCTCAAAATGAGGATCCCGATGGTAAGACCGTGCGCACATATGGTACGCCGGCGGGATGTACTCCAACATAGGCGGCTTAACCCCCCCTCTCGAGACCGGGTTTCAAACCCAGTCTAACCATTGGCAATTTTTTTTTTTTTTGTGGCCAAACCGGGTTTGAAACCCAGTCTACCCACGGGGCTTCCCACGAGATACTCGACGAATGTCAGCCGGTCAGCGCGACGTAGCGCGCTCAGAGTGAATGGTGACAAGTACAGGATTTATAAACATCTGTTATAGTCTTCCCTAATACACTGTATTCATCCACAACATGGCGAGGTACATCCCTAATACCTTAAACCATTCCAGGTTACTCCGCGCCTTGCGGCCAGAATCCGTTGCTGACCATGTGAGGCGTGTCATGCGGGGTTTCAGGCGTACCATGCGCCACACCGGGGGCAGTATTTACAGGCAGGTTGAGTTCCACGAGAATCCTTACTACCTGTGTATTGAATACAGAGAAACAGAGTACGAGTTCACAAACTGGCCAGACTGGTTCTCTTTTCAAATGAGCATGCAACAGGACTTCCGTGACCTATTGGATCCTGGCATGGGCCTCAGACTTCCACGGTACCGGTACCACCTGCGGTATGAAGCTGGCGACTTCGATGGCGACTTCAATATCTCGAGTCCAATGTATGATGACGTGATAACCATAGACATAGACTCGTACATTCTATTCGTGTCAAACATGGTGGACTATGACAGGGCAGCCCAAAAAGGACAGGAACAAGAGTGGACCAGGAACGAGTAGTGTGCAAGCCTAAACATTTGTTATATAAAAGGCCCTTTTCAGGGCCAACAAACTCATCAAAAGTTGCTTTACTTATGCCATACACCCCTGCCTTACACCCCCACCAACCCACGTTAAACCTCATTCGGTTTAATTCTAGTATGTTGGCGCTACGCTAATTAGAAAAAGATCTTCTATAAGTCCCCACTGGCGGCGCCACTGGTCAACCCACCACTGGCGGAGCCACTATCGATATAAAATGTTATAGTTTATTTGCCACATTTATTCTTTTCATACGTGGCCAAACCTGGTTTGAAACCCAGTCTACCAGGTTTAATTTCGTCGCGCCGTTAGACTGGGTTTGAAATCCAGTCTAACAAATGTGGGACCTTATTGAACTATTGTTAATGTTCGATTTAAGACTGCGTAAGGTTCGTGTATTTCCAAGTCTTCATGAGTTGTTTTTCCTTTATGCCTGAGTAATTCAGACTGCGTTTAAAGTTTGTCCGTTCACTTCCCAATAGTTCAAAAGAAATGAACGATGAGGGAGCTTCTTAATATGAAAGGGTTTTTATTCAATAAACATCTCATCCCGAGTCAAAGCCACCATGTATAGGTCTTCATCAGTCCACCTCCCATCTCCTATCAGCAATCAACCACATTTAGAACACGAGTTGCTCCAACACCTTCTAGACCATTCTAGTACTCAGCTCTATCACAATCCTATGTCCGAGGTAATGGGTATTGGTAAACTCCAGTCTGTTACACGGAGCCGATGTACTTACTCCAAGTATAACTCCTTGGCTAAACCTACTTAGCTGACATTCTCACTAAAACTTTAGTGACTACTAACCACTAACTGCTCGCTCTCTACCTTGCAACACCTTTTATACTGGTTAACAGGTGGCGCTAGGAGCGCAAGATATTTAGACTAGAAGTAGACTTGCTAAGCCTGATCCTTGTTGGATTATATAACATGACAATATATTAAAAGTACTAAGCTATTAGTACATTCGACGGCGGTCAGGTGTTTGAGTTTAAGGAGGTGGACGACATAGCTCAAACCAAATGAATATAATGAACTCCCAATTTTGATGATTGGATATATTTGTTAAGCCATGGTGGGGTGGCCTTGACTCTCGTGGTACATTCAGCACAATGTGATGATAATCAAGTTCTTTTGTTCATTTGAAGATTGTAAACAAAGATACATTCAGTTTTACTTAATACATAAGTACATTTCCAGTAGTCTATGTTAAGACTTGAGATCAGTGAAAATGTTCACGAACATGAAGGGTTTTAGGAAGATTTCCTATTATTGTCCGTTTAAGAATTGTGTCACTCGTGCATAAGGTGACCAGATCAAGTGTTGATTGTCAGCCCAGATTAAGGCCCAAGAATTGTGTCGCCGTGCATAAGGTGAAGAAGTAAGTGTTAATGAACCATGATCATTTTATGGTAAGCAAATGATGACATAATCATGTTGATAAACAGGCGTACTCAGTTTTAGAGGATGAAGATTTATGACACTCGTGCTTAAAGTGATAGAGTTGGGTTTTTCCTTAGTACATACATGTACAGATTCTGACATTTGTAATTTGTAACACAAGTCGACAGAACTCAACATATATACAGTGTAGGGTTGTCTTAAACTTCCAAGAGTAACAAGTGTCCATCAAATTCAATTTCAGAACAAGTCCAACACAACAGAAACCAACATGGAGAATTCGGTCATTTTGAGCGAACAAATTTCATTGTACAATGCGTGTCAAATTTCAATCGAACTTCAATCAGAACCACATTATTTACAATAAATACAAGGTCTCTGTATCAGGTTTAGCAATACCGAGCAGTTGGAACCAGAAAATACCACCATTCCTGTCACGCGTCCGCCAGCTATACTTAGTACACGTGTACTTAGCGGGACGCTTGACTGGAGTTCCCCCCCAGGGTTTGACCTCGATATGATTCCTTCAGGCGCGAAGCGCCCGGATGGCAAATTTCTGCTTCGATCAAACTTTCAAGTTTGAAGGCTCGACCTGACATTTTGAGCCGATATGAATTAATTCTGGCGCTTGATTATGTTGGTTGGGGACCTAAGCTTTAGTTTAGCGTAGGGTTTGTAATAAATTATACGATGGTTTGATCATGCTAGCCGATTTCAAAATTTGGATCTTTTGGATCAAAAAGGGGTTTCCCAAATTAGCCTCGTTTTGACGTCATTTTAATCAGTGCCGGTTATTATTTTGTTTGGTGCGGACGTACTTCAGTTTTGTCTTAGCCAAATTTTAACTTTTTATTCTCTACGCCTCACCATGGTCAAGCTTGTGGTCTTCGGAGACGAGAGGGTCGCCGGCCTCACAGACTTTCTCCCATTAATTGAGGCGGATGGTGCGGAGGCGGAGATTGTCAGCACCGAAGAGGCCACCACCGCCGACCTTGGAGGTCAAGCCTTTGCCCACCATACCGTGTGGCCCAAGGATGTCCTCGTCATTGTCCCGTCGATCTACGACCTTTTTACCTGGGACGAGGACCTGGAGCTTTGGTTACCACGCTTTTCCAAGGTGGACACGGCGGCGGCACACTACGTGCAAGTACTAAATGACATTGTGACTAACTTCAAGTGTCATCCGGCCTCCTGTCAATTCACCATCGCGCAACTGACCGGGATTAATTGCCTGGAATGGGAACGACTTTGTGATAATTCGGCCATCCAGCGATGGATGAACAAAGCCGTCCCGAAGATAAACATCGAGCTGGGTGCCATCAACGCGTGGAACCGGACCCCCAGCGTTAACTTGGCCCGGTTCACGCACGTCACGCGGAGGACCACAGACGGGACGATCACGGTCCACGACTACCGGGAGTTCAACGATGGTATCCTCCCGAGTCGCCGACAGCTACGCCGCTGGGCCCGGTGCTTTAGTGACCTGGCGCGGTGCTACCCAGCCCAGTAGCCCGCTTCGTAATTTTTTCTCTGTATATACTTAATTCTAGTGATTTTAAACAAGTAATTTTCTGGATCCAATTCCCGGCCTGTGATTGGAACACTTAATTTCCGGGTTGGTTCTGCCAAGTGATTCTGCCGATCCAATTCCCGGCCAGTGATCAGTACTCTATTTATCCAAGTGGCTTCGGCCAGACTGTTTTCAAGGGAAGCCAGGACAAGATTGTTTTAAGCCGGACTTGTAGTAGTCGTCGCCCCCTCTTCTTCGTTCGTTGCCGGGAGTCGCCCTCCTCGTAGCGCCGGCTCCTCGACCTGACCATTCCGAGACTTGGTGAGTTCAGCCTTCTTTCTACTGTTCTTAGCATGTTAGGCAGGCTACTAACCCGTAGGATTTAAGGAGATTGTTGGCCAAATTCTTCTTGGTGGTTCTCGGCTCGCCTTCACATGGTTGTATTCCGGAAGCTGATGTCACTCCCGGAACCAGAAACTGTGTTTCGCTGGTAATTTTAGTAACGAGTAGCGTGGGTGGCCACCTAGTGTTTACTTTTGGTTCCAAGATGGTGGACGCGGGCCGAGATTCAGGACCTTGCGTACTAAACTTATTATCTCTTCCAGGTCCTGTGGTAAGTTAGGACGATGTAAATGAAATGAGGTGACACGGCTGGACACTGAACAACGTTCGGCTTACTATTTTAGTGGGAGGGATTGCTTAGGTGAACATGATCAAACATTTTACTTCGCGCGTGGTTGGGCGATAATAGGAGGTTTTCCTAACTAGTGGTTTGTTGACATTGCCGATCTAAGTAGGCTTTTTGGAGTGTGGGTAATTTGTATCGTATTGGTATTATTTGATACTATTAACTGTTGGGGACTGACACTGCACATGAGAATCAGGTATGGGTGACCAGAGATTCCGGTCTGAGTTGTACAACACTAGATTTGCTGTAACAGAATTCTTTGTTTAGTCGTTATTCATACAGGACATTAGTGTAAATGTCTACATTGGAAACAATTCACATGGGGTGCCCTAGGTAACAAGCGCTTTCTAGGGTGTTCACCCTGGTAAGTTTAGATGACAGTAGGTGACCAAGTATTTTGGTCCAGACTTCCCAGCATTAGATTGGCTGTGACAGAATTCTTTGATGAGTAGTTCCCCTTACAGGGTACTGGAAAGATTGACGTGTTGGCCACGTGAGGCGACACCACAGGTGGAGCCGTCCAACGAATTGTTGGCGACTCCAAGGTAAGTTTGAGATGTAGTGGCTAAGGCCACAGATACCCATCCCATGTTTTAGTCTAACAGCAAGACTGTGTCAGTGCCATTGTGTTAGAATAAGTTTTAGAGTGAGTATTATTGTACAGAGTCGTCTCGAAGAGGAAAAAATACTACTGTGAGGAGACCGAGATGAAGTCTCTAAGACACTGAATGAACTCCCAGATGAAGATTCTGTATGTGTCATTGTGAAAGAAGGAATGGTATCCTTATTAAGAGCTAGAAAGGCACCAACACCACAAAGATTACCAAGCGTCACAAGCAGAGATACATGTGTGAACACTGCGGGAGTTCGTACGTTCATAGATCAGGCCTTAGTAGGCGCCGTTCCATTGAACACAGAAGCCACGCTTATCAGTGCCTGAGATTGCCAAACACCTCAGACAGTGATATCTTTGCGATGAATGTGTGGAAGCCTATGCCCACAGGTCGGGGCTGAGCCGTCACAAGAACATCCATCTGCAAAGGCTCCATGAGTGCCCGAGATGTGATGCAAAACTGTCCCGCTCAGATTCCCTGACCGACCTCATGGGGAGATAAGAATAATGATAGGAATTGGATCCCTGGTGGTTTACCTTAAGAGGCCACTTTGTTTGTTTTGTTTTTTTTACAAGAGTCAATACTCTTGACAACACTCTTTCTGTACAGTGTGTTAGAATAATTACCCAATACACTCCAAGGATTTATACGTAAACAAGTTAACACCCCCTTCAAGGGTGACAACTGTTCTAACATATTTGACTCCATTTTGTGAAGCATCCGCTTTAAAACCACAGTTTGTTCTCATTGAATGATTATGTTACGACAAAATCCCTTCCCTCCTTGTTAGTTACAGGTGGTAGCTCGGCGTTCACCCCCTACATTCAGCCTGGGGTTTGAAGACCGAGTTCCACTTTATATTGGGTAGTGGCGCCCTTCTAACAATGCAAACGGGTGCGCCGCTAACTCCAAACGGTTCACTGAATAGATATTATACCTATGTTAACAGTAACATCTCACTGTCTACCCTATACTCTATTTCACATGGAGGAAACTACCATGGCAAGCGGTCGGGTAGTAGTTCATTCCGTAAAGGTATAAATGTCATTAAAGGACATTAAGTATTAACTATACAAAGGAAGGCGAGATTATTCGTTACTTCTTAGAAAGTTATCACTAGAGGATCGGGTCTCAGATTCAGATTTATTTCTGATCCGACTTCCGATTCTCATTAGTTATACGTGGGTTGTCGGCACCCCCCATCCATGGGTACAGGAATGGGCAGTACCGAGTCTCCCATTGTTATAATTGGGAGCAAACTGCATACTTCTTTTTAATATGCAGCCTACCCCCCCTTTAAATTATAGAGACATATAAATGCATCTCTTTAGATCATCACTTCCAGACAGCACCTAGTCCGGGCTTTTGCTGAAGTATAGTATCAGGTTAAACCCGTCTTCTTGTTCAGGTCTATGCCCGTTTTTCCTTGCGGAGAGTCGAAACTACTCCAGAAAAGACTCCGCCCCCAGCCTAACCTAACTATGCGCATGCAGGGCAGGGATAGGTAGTGCTAAAGACAGAGTTAGAACTTTTAGCTCCTTTCTAATAGATCGGGTAAACTTATTAGCTCTGGGTGTCAACCAAGTTTATTGTAGCTTGTTCATCAGGGAATCAGTAGTCCATGTCCCCCCTCTTCAGCTCAACTGTTGAGCGGAGACCTGGATACTTTTAGCGCCACGACGGCGGTCAAGACTAATTTTCATTCATTTATTTATTTTTTTTTTTTTTCTTTTTCTCGACGGCGGTCAGCTCTGAAGCCGCTCATTTCCTTTATTAATTTTAGTTATTTCTAATTTTTACCCGGGTCGAAACTTGACTTCTTGCCGTTTTGTCTCTGTCCCGATTAAAAACTGGTCTAAAAGTGGTCTAAATAACTTAGTCTTGAATTATGGGCAGTTGTTCATTATTTTCTTTCTTCTTGATACTAGTTGTCGTTGGATCCTGACTTTTATGTTAAAGTCAGGATCCTTTGACCTAAGACATACGGTGATCCGGTGGTCATTTACACATAACCAAGACGACGGGGCTATTAATAAGGACAGCACCTCGCTCCACCGCCTTGTGAGTTTTCGCTACAGCTTCTCCCCCCCCAGGGATGGCTTGTCCAGTCTGAGGGAGTCGCGATATGGTGAGAGAGAGCCGAGCACCCTGTGAATGTCACCAATTCGCTGTTGTCCCGTAACTACATTTCCTTGTGACCTCCGCTATAGCTCCCAAATATAGCACGCCTTGTCAGGATTTGCACATATCCTTGCCGCTGCAGCGTGTCTATACTAGGAGCAAACGAGCCACGTATAAGGTACTCTCGTGTGCTGTCACAGAGCGTTCCCCCTGAGAATGTTACTAATTATTATACGTTCTTATTATATTTTGCCCAAAATTCCCTGAGGAAGAGCTCTTAGTTACACAAATATTGGTTTGCTTTATATATTATTTTCTTAGTTAAATTCCTTACTATGCTTGGTATTTTTTTTTTATGATGAAGGGGTCGCTATCAGGAACCAACAACCCACCCGGGCCTGTCGGCTGCCATGGTCGGGCGCCTACCCGGTGCCTCCCAGAGCATCAGCGACGCGTAACCCCAATCGGCCTGCCTCCTGTTAGGCACCGCTGATACCAGGCTGTGGGCGGGCTCCTGACTACCAGGCGGCCCCCACATCCTCTTTTGAGTTGTATATTCATGCTGAAAGGATAGTCAGTGGTGTTTCCTCAGGTGACTTTCCTGCACCGTAGCCCGATCCTAGCGGTAGCTACAGCACAGGGGTCCTATTTAGTTGTTACTTTTCTGAGGAAATCCACACCGCTCGTTGGATACTGTTTGTTCCGTTGAGCGCACATAGATGGTGTATACAGTATTTTGGAATTTCTTGGTTGTTTTACTAAAATTTTCTCCATCCTAGGACCGGCCGAATAGATTCCTACTTTAACATAGTTGCCAAATGTATGCTAAATGGGTAGTAAGAGTATTGAGCTAGGCTACCGGGCATGGGACACTCAATTTGAAAGAAATTTAGATAACCCATGGGTCCACAGAAAGACGGTTGGACCAGCCTACCCGACTCAGGTTTGTCTAACCGATTAGTCACTACTGAATGAGTTAACCGAAGGGGTCCTACTGATATCATGCGATAGGGCTCTCCCGTGTTTTCTTCAACATAACATGGTTTAACCTTTACATTGATGGCCTATAGTTCCCTTCTACAAACCATATTAGTGCTACAACCTATGCCATTGTTCAAATAATGACTTCATAGACAGTTCCTGAGTTCTTTTCAGATGCCCCTGGTCGTACTGTCTGTTGGGCAGGTCCCGTTCCAGTCACTGCGGATGCGGACGGGGTCGTTCTAGGAGGGGCGTTAGGCGTTGCTCCATGTCCCATCACCGGTTGAGGCCAGTCCGCCCCAACGTCGGACCATCCTGCGTCGATGAGACGTGGCACTCCCATGGGCACTGGTGTGGCTAGCCCCGAGGAGTATCTCAGCAGTCTGGCCCTGGTGTTGTACTTCAAGTTACTCATCATTAGCCTGGCCAGTTTCTTAGACACTCTCAGGGTATCCGGTAGAGGCACCTTGGATGGGTGTTGCCCAGGTCTAGTTGCTGCTCCCATCAGTTGTGCTCCCCAGGTTACTGTCAAGGTATATTTCAAACACAGCTGGGTCACCAGTAGATCCCTAATGAGCACATAGCCCTCCGTATAAGTGTGGTCTGAAGGCATAGCCAGTTCGCCTAGGAAGATTGTTTCTATCATATGTGGATTGGCAAACTGTACGTACAACCCATCCACAGTCTTTCTTCTAATATTTCTCCACTTTCGCCACACGAGGACCACTATGGCGATGACTAGTACTGCCAATAATATAGCAAGTACTGCCACCGCAGTGGGGTTGGCGGTCTTGTCCGGGCATCCGGTTAGTTCCTTTTCACTGCGCAGCAGCTCCTCCGGGTCCGCCGCTTCCAAGGCCATGGCCCGAGGTAAAGTCATGGTTAGTCCGGCCAGGGCAGCCTTGCCTTGGTGGTTCCGCCAGCACTTCCAGAGAACACATCCAATAATTGTCACAGCCACCACTATGCAGAAGATGGTGAGGAGACCAAAACCGCCTCCGAAGTTACCTATAGAGAACCACGGGGCGTGTTTCTCTACCTCGTAACGGTCAGTCGCTTTCTTGATACCCTTGGCCAAGTCTTTACGGTGTTTTTGTATTCGTTTGGCCAAGGAGGTTACAGGTATTTTGACCTTCAGGCTTTCCTCGATTTCCAGCAGGTCTTTCCTAATTGTTTCAGGGATAGGGTCTGACTCCAACATAGTGGGTTCGTTTTTGGACGTTGTGAAATTCATGTCCCACCCCTTCACACGACTTGCTGCTTCCAACAGGTCATTATGTGGGTACACAACCGTGGTGATCCTGGTGTGCCGGTCACAATTTCGCAAGCTATACGGTATCCACGCTCCTTGTGTTTGGAATGCACAGTCGCATTCCACCTGAACCCTTGCATAATTTTCTATGTTCACTCCGACCGCAGGCTGGTTTCTGCAAATCATTTGGCCTCGGGTGTCGGCGCTGACCACTAGCATATCTCCGTCGTCTAGGTACACTGCCATCTCTCCAAAGTCTGCTTCCAGTAGATAGTCCAGCTCACATTTTTCTTGGATCGCTAGGTCGTCGCGCCTCAGTAGCGCAGCAGTGCAGGTGTTGTCTGTAATCTTTTTCATATAGGGTAGATCCTTACAGAGCGTGATGGTTTGTCCATAACAACCTGACCAACTGCCACTAGCCAATGGTACGTAATACTGGCGGGACATGGACATGGCGACACTTTTGGGTAGATTAACAATTTGGAGAGCGTCCTTCTTAAGTCGCCCCCTAACCGTCACTGGCACAGGAAAAGTTAGTACTTCGTAGACTCTGAACAAATGTTCGTCAGCCACCACTGGCACCCTTACATACACTATTAATTCCTGAGTGGTTTCATCGAATTTGAACGAGGGTTGACTGTTCTCGTAATAGAAGGAAGGATCTGTGAACGCGACATGGAACCTGGGGTGGATCCCCTTTAGATATCTGTTAACTTCCTGGACCGCTCCGACCATATATTGGCGGGGCACCAAGTCCATAGTCAGCTGGCCCCGCGTCAGGCGCTGTACACCTTTCCTGAACACGCGAGTTTGCTCTACCATTAGTTGAAGATACACCATCTCTCCTAGCTTGTCTTCTAGAGCGACCGGTATCATATTCAGGTACAGTTCCATCCAATCCACCTTATGTTGCACGAGTTTCATCCTTCGGCGAGTCGTGTTGTGTGCCTTATTTAGTGATCTTAGATTGTCCAGTAGGCAGAAGATTCTTGCAATACTTTAATCAATTCCCTGTTATATTTGACATCAGCTGCCAGCCCTTGATTCCATGAGGTTGGAAGAGGAAAGGTCGGCCATCCTGGATCGTCCAGCATTGTGGGCAACTTCTTCATTCTCTTGACCCTTCCACCTGGATTTAATTCCGACTCTTGATTTTGAAGGTCTTGTTGAGTGTTTTTTATTAGGAAACTTAAGGTTTCATTAAGAACTTCCCGGTACCGACCATTAAGCGCTTGCGACGTCTGATCCATCCAATTGACCAGCGACCTGATATGGTAGCAGGCCCGATCGAGGGCGTCTCCTCCCTGTAGATATCGGTGACAGACTTGGCCAAAGGTAGCTTTGTTGAAGGAGCGCCTCCTTGGAATAGTAATTAGGAAGCCTTGTCGGACGTGTGTTATATCCGCGGTGGACATTAACTTCCCTGGTTTTAACACTACTCCATATTGTTCTAAAGCTATCACTTCAGCGTTAGGGGCTTGCCCTTCAGGTGGGCTGGAGTCGTTATGCACTCCCCTAATGCCCCCTATTATAGCTAATACGAACAGCACTAGCCACTTCATTGTCTTTGTTTTGGCCTTAGCGATAGTTTGAGAAAGTTAATTTTGCAGTCTATCAAAACATGTTCACAGCAAAGTTACCTTATTTTCCTGCGCACTACTATCATCCATGCGCCGAAGTATGCTCTCCTCCCGGGTCCTCTGGTCTGTTTAGTTTGGGACATGCTCGTAGAGGTTTTGCCCGTTGTCATTTACCACTCGCCTGATGATCCCGCTCTCGTCCTTGGTGACCGTGATCCTCAAGCCTCTCATACGTTCGCAGGACGAGGGGCGCATTGCTCTGAGGGGTCTTGGCCTAGTAGGTTCCAGTCCGAAACGGCCCCCGCTGGATCGTACGACGGTTGGCTCGAGGGGTATGGGTTCGGTACCTGCGGTGGGTTTGTCGTTGGGAGTGGGCTCGGCCACAGGGGGCCCCCCGGCTGGCTGGTTGGCGTCCACTGCTGCTGGTTCCATAGCAGTGGTGAGGGATTGGCGTTGCAGCTCGTTGTCAAGCTGCTCAAGTCTAAACAAGCGGGGTCCGCAGGCTGTAAGTGGTGGAGGAGGGGAGCTCCCGCTGGCCCGTTCCCCACCGGTGGGGTTGGCGCGTGTTGAACGGGTGCTACCATCGGCCGCCTCGTGTTGTTTGTAGGCTGGTACTTTCCTTGACGCATTTAGAGTTTTGTGTGGTCCTTTGAATGAAAGGGGCTACCTGAGTTTTAATCTCAGCTAACTGTTTGTTTGATTTTGGCACATCCAGTCCTACTGTCCTTCTAATTTCGTCAACAGTCTCAAATAGTTGGAACAGTGGTTGCGTAAGGTCCCAGAACCAGCCGGCCTGAATCTGCACCGGTTGGTTGGCCGCTTCCTCCTTCTGAACCGGCTTGGCCAACGCCGTTAGCCTTGGCTCGGGCTCCGAGTCACTCACCTCAGACAAATTGTAGAAGTCTTTATCTGCTGTCTTCTTTTTGACTGGAGCCGATTTAGCGGACCTCTTGGCTCCGCCTGTGGTCGTTCTGGTGGGCCGCCGGGCTGGTGTCCTTGGCTTCTTCCGGGCAATCCCGGCGTCGGTTGAGTCCGGACGGACACCCCCCCGGCCCGGCCAACTCCACCGCCTAAGGGTCTGAGCCGGTTGTTTCCTAGCACTCTCCTTTTCGACTGTCTTTTCTTTCATTTGGTAAAATCCTAAAAGAATGGCCCAACGAACCTTCCCTTGGTAGGTAGCGCCCTCTGGTGGGGGCGGCTAATCCGTTTCCTTCTCAGGGGGACGATGATCCTTCCCTCCGTGTCCGCAGGGAAAGTAGTGGTTCCCTTTGGATTGCTATGTGGCCGGAGGGCTAGACAGTTCCCCATGAGTCGGTGGATCAGTGTCCCAGCTAAGTTCTCTTTCTGCTCCTTCCAGGAGAAGTCGGAAGTTGAACAATTTCTATCTCCAACTTCTGTTCAGAGATAGAATCAATGTCTATCTCCGTTTCCTCCCGGGCTGGGTTGTGCGTACAATCACCTGCAGCAGAGGTGACCGTCTAGGAGCAGAGTTGCGGACCGACTGGTGGGTCGGCGCGGATCCCACGAAATTATAACCGATCCGCTTGTCCATGCCGTCTCCATATTTGGAGCTGTATCTTGTTTCAGGTGGGGGGGGAACGCTTGCATCCGGTCCCAAGAGATGACGCCAAACCACTGGCATCTCTCTTGGTGTGCGCACCCTTCCTTTCTGCCACGCCCCTGGGCGCGGCGAGGTGGCCGTGAGGTAGACCACCTGTTCCATTAGCGCTGATGCTAACGGTGCCGCTCCGCCGAACCTTTATTTTCACAGGGCGGCTAGATTTCCTGCATTAATCATCCATGTCGTCGCTTTCCCCGCCGTTGGACAGAGCGACGTAGTTAGGGCGGCGGTTCCGACGTAGGTTATAGCCACCTTTCGTCAGGACATGGTCCTTTACTGTTTTTTCTGGGCTCTGTTCCGATGTATCCAAGATCGGCACATCACCGCAGGGTAGTTTTATGGGCTTGTTGTTGCCTGGAGGGGATCTCCCCTCCAACGGCTGGCTTTTGCCCCTTCGTTTAGCTCGTTTGCGTTTCCTCTGTCCATTAGCGCCAGCTGTTCCCCGTTCACAGGCGGCTTTATTAGGAACAAAGGATAAGTTTGTTGACAGCGCGGTGTCCGCACTGGTGCCCTGACCATCAGTGATTTGCCCATCCGTTTCTGCTAAATCAGTGGGACTTGGACCAGGTTTTTGTGTAGGTACCTTCCTGGTCATAGGAACTGCATCATGCTCACGGGGACCGGTCGTTCCCGTTGAGTTTTCAGTCTCAGCACCCCTTATTTCGCCATCTTCCTCAGCGATTTCACCCGTCGGAGTGTGATGCAATTCAGGGTTTCGGTCAGGATCTGCCCCTTTTGAGTTAGTGATTTTCGCTTCTCTCACCATTTTGGGAATGTTATGAGGGACAGCGGGGGACCAAGGCCCATGTGCAGGTTTGAGTTTTGAAATGTTTACTAGATGTGGGACCTGTTTTCCAGTTTTTAAAGACACTAGTCTAACAAGGTGGTCTCCTTTTGTTTCAATTACCCTGAATGGCCCAGTATACCTGTTTGAGAACTTAGACACTTTATTTTCACTAGCTAAAGGGTCGTACATGTATACCATATCACCTTCGTACATCTGAGTGGGCCGCGCCCGCTCATCAATTCGCAGCCTCAGATCCTTTTCGTAGTTTTGAACTACCCTTTCAGCCATATTCTTAAACATAGCAATATTATCCTTGGTTTGCATGAAAAACTCGCAGTCGTTCAGCGTTTCAGGAATTGTTCCCTGCTCAGGCATTCCCATGCTAATTGGATCTCTGCCAAACAGCAAGGTATGCGGGCTGTATCCTGACCGTACACTGATTGTGGATCTAACTGTCCATAATGCAATGGGAAGTAGATCGATCCAGTTACAGTGGTCGTCAGGGATATAATAAGCAATCAGGTTTTCAATGGTTTTATGTAGTCTTTCTACTCGAGCGTTGCCAGTCGGCATTCGCCCGGTAGTGAACATTTGTTTGCACGCTAGTCGGGTAGTAATCTCCCGGAACAGTCCTGATAGGAAGGCCGCCCCCCGGTCTGTGTGCAGACGGTTTACCCGCCCATACCGACACACTATCCCGGTCAGGAAACAGTTGGCCGCGGTTTGCGCAGTGGAGTCTTTCGTGGTGAAAGCCTCCGGCCAACCTGTTAGTAGGTCTATGAAGGTCATGATATATTTTGACCCATCCCTAGCCCTCTTTAGTGGCCCGATGAAATCACACTGTACCACCTCAAAGGGTCGAGTCGGCCTCTCCCAAGACTTAGCTAAGGCCTTGAAATGTGGGGCCCGTCTCCTTAGAGAACAGGTTTCACAGGCCTTCACATAGTCTGTAATGTCGGCGTTCATGTTTCGCCAGTAGAACCTGTCAGAGATTTTGGTAGTGAGATTACTGATACCTACATGTCCCCCAGCCAAGATGTCATTATGTAATAGTCTCAGGACTTTGGGAATTAACCTACCTGGAACTATCATGCGGGGTTTTAGTCTGACCAGTTGGTCTTGGTGTTTGTTATACCTTTTTACGTTGAACCTACAGAGTACCCCCGGTGCTACCATTCCCACAAAATCGGCTTGGTCCATTATTCGCCTAGCTTCAAGGGGATCTGTCGGTAGGTCTCCGTCCTGCAGGTAGTCTATCAATTGCGCGCACTCTGCATCTTGGAGTTGCGCGTTTATTACCGTAGCCACAGAAAGCTCTTCATCCTGAACTTCGGCCTCAAATAACTCACATCCCACAGCGGGCTCATATTCTTCACCTGGGACATGCTCATGATAGACTCTAGACAAATAGTCCGGTAGAAAATGAGTCGCTCCTGGCTCATATATGATTTCAAAATCAAAATCTGATAACGCTAAAGCCCACCGTCTCAGCCGGGCTGACGGGGCTTTGTAGGCACTCTGTAGCAGGGGAATCAATGGTTTGTGATCAGTCACTATTGTGATTTTAGCTCCCTGCAACATGTCCTCATAGTTCTTAATGCCTTTAATTACTGCCAGAGCCTCTTTTTCTGTTACCGAATAATTTAATTCGGCGTCTCGGAGAGTACATCCCCAGAAAGCAACCGGACGGTAGATTTCATCTAGTTTGTGACAAACCGCTGCACCGCACGCGGCGTCTGATGCATCTGTTAGCAGATAGAAATGCCCTCCTATATCCGGATGGATTAGTAAGGGTGGCGAGGTGAGCAGTTTCTTTAACTGTTGAAACGCTTCCTCGCAAGCCTCCGTCCACTCAAAATAGACTTCTTTCTTTAGCAGCCGATTTAATGGTTTAGCTAAATCAGCAAAATTTGGGACAAACGATCGGTAGTAATTACACAGTCCCAGAAATGATTTAATGGTTTTCACATTATGTGGACGGTTAAAGGCTGTAATCTTTTCTGTGGTTACCCTTTGTGTAGCCACTCCTTCCGCGTTTACTACGTGGCCGAGGAAATTGATTTCACTGCGGCACCACTCACACTTTGACGGTTTCAGTTTGAGATTAGCTCTCGCCAAAGCTTGGAGAACCACCTCAACACTTGCCAGGTGTTCTTCAAATGTAGTGTCGTAGACGATTACGTCGTCTAAATATGCTAAGCATGTTCTAGGAATCAATCCCTTTAGCGCTATGGCCATTACCTTGGTAAACTGCCAAGGCGCGCCAACTAAGCCAAATGGTACACGCTTATACTGATACACACCCATCGGGGTTTCAAAAGCGGTATATTTTCTACTGTCTTCTTCGATTACACACTGATGATAGCCGCTCAACAGATCTAAAGCTGTCCACATAGTGGGTTTCTTGTAAGCCATATATAGGAAAAGCGAGCGAGCCGTGGGCATGGGGAATTTATCTTTAAAAGTGACTTGATTAAGCATGCGAAAGTCTGTACAGAGCCTAGGTTTGCCATCTTTCTTCTGCACTACCACCAGCGGGCTTCGCCAAGCCGATTCGCTGGGCTCTATGACACCTATATCTATGAGTTGCCTAACCTGTTCATCGATGATATCCATTTTCTGTGGAGAGTATCGGTATGGTCGAGAACTTATGACTCCCTGCGACTCATCCACAATGATTCTCATCGGCGCTATTTCACAGTGACCCAACTCTTCCATTGAGAACGCTAGTGCATTTCTGTTGTTATTAAGCATTTGTCTAAACCTTACCTGTTGTTCTTCGTTTAAGCACGACTCGGTTAGATCTATTTTACTTACATTTTCATCCATTTTACCTCGGGATTTCTCCTCAGAGGTTTGGCTTTCCATTTGCACTGCGTCTTTCATTACTTCTACAGAAATCCTACAGATGGACATTGGGGTCTCTGTTTTAGTTAGATAACACAAGTCTAGGAACTCTTCTATCTGATTTTGGTTTACCTCAGGCACTGCGCATTCTTCTGCAAAAGCTAATACTTCCTGGGGAGTGATTTCTTGCATTTCATCTAGCGGATTCATGACTTTGATCCACCACTGACTTCCCACCGTATTCACGCACCCCTCCACTAGGACCGGGGCAGTGACTGCTGGTGCGCAGTAAGCCACTGGTGAGTCTAATCCCAGCGGCTCTCGGGTGGTAACCGGTATGATGCATTCATTTCCCGGTGGAATTTTCACTGTTTCTTTGCTGACTATAGGGTTTCCACAAAACACTTCTATCTTTGCGCCTGGTAGAGATAAATCTGATCGAAGCACTGTTAATAAGTTTCTACCGATTACTATTAGGTGGCATAGATCGTCCACTATGTTGAAATCATAGCAGACCACCGATCCCTGGATTGAAAACTTACATCTAATTTGTTCTAGTATTACTTGAGACGAGTTGTCTGCTAGACTGATGTTTCCTTTCGATACCTTCCATTCATCTAAAATGCATTGTTTAGGGATCTGCCGTTTACAATGGGTGGACATGAAGCAATCGCTCGCTCCTGTGTCTACTAAAGATCTAACCTCCTTCTGATCATCAAATCTTAACGTTAAGAAAAATGCTTCGTCTCCTATCTCTCTCCTAGCCGGTCCGTCCACTGCGCCTAATTCTATCGTGGAATGAACGGACCCTTCCTCTAGTTTCCCTGATTCTTTTGTTCGGTACCACTGGCTTTGCTATCTTTGTAGATCCGCGGGGGTTTTTCCCTCAACCTATTCTTCAACCACAAGCACGCTTCTGTAGAGTGACCATGCTGTTGGTGAATGATACAAAACTTACTTTCATCAAAAGGCAACCTGGGTCTCTCTACTTTCTGTTGAGTTGGCAGATTCTTTCCCTTATCTGCCTCTCTGTTCGGGGCGATATTGGATTTAGGCTTCTGATCTGAATTTCTTTCACCTTTCTGGTTTTCGTACCTATCTTTTCTCTCATAACCTTGCTGTTTAAAGTTACCACCACTCTGGGGAGTCCCGCTTTGCCCTGGCTTTGGTTTCTGGAACCATGGAGCGGCCTCCAGTCGGGCCAGCACCACTCCAAATCGTTCGGAGATGGAGTTTAGGGCCGCGGTCTCCTCTGATTCTTGGCTTCCAGCCAGTTCGCTCACTGCATTAGATATTTTAGTTCCCCCTTTGCCTTTGTCCAACGATTCTAGTCTCGTTGCACAATCCACCGCTTCGGTGAACGACTTAGGGTCCAGTATAGCTACTTGCCTGGCTACGCCCTGTTTTAATCCTTCTAAAAACACAGCTAACATCATGCTTTCACTCGCCTCTGCTTTAACTTGCTTTTGTTTCAGAACACCTGCAAATTCGATCACGCTCTGGTCTTTTCCTTGTTTAAGGCCACAGAACTCTGCGTGTTTCTGCCACTTAGCTCTTCGATCGCCGAAGATCTTTGTCATTTGAGTTTCTAATTTCTCAAATGTATTTTTCTCGCTTTCAGCTAAGGCTCCTGCCCAGTCATCTGCCCGTCCCTTCAGGCCTAATAGCGTCATATTCAGGAGATGGGCGTCCGACCAATCATAGATAGCTTTCAGTCGCTTCAGTTCCCTGAAATACTTTTCTATCTGCTCATCCTCCTTCCCACTAAACCATGGTAATCTAATATTTGGTCCCCTTTGATGACCATTGTGGGACGTTTCCCGCACTGGCGGGGGTACTTGGCCCCATGCCGTGTTCAGTTGCGGGAAGATACTCCAGAGATTTGGCTGGTTCGGAGGGTTCAGAGGATTGTTCTGACCTGGTGGGCCCGGTGGACCTGGCGGTCCCGGCGGGCCGGGCGGTGGAGGCCCCGGTGGATTTGGGGGGTTATTCTGACCCGGCGGGTCCGGCGGACCCGGCGGGTTGGGTTGATTAGGTTGGTTTGGGGGAACGTTACCAGGTCCTGGTGGATTCGCCTGGTTATTCTGGCCTGCCGGAGCTTGCTGACCCTGTTGGTCACCCACTCTACCTCGGCCTGCGTTAAGATTGGCTGCGATCGCCATCGCCTGCATTAAGTAAGGGAACATGTTTTGCTCGACCCCACCCCCTGCTGGCACGGCTCGGCCAGGCTGTTGGCCTGGTTGGCCATTCCCATCATCTTGTTGCAGTCCCCCAAGGTTTATCCCAGGATTAGGCTGCTGTATTCCCGGATTCACACCACCATTTCCCCCTTCACCGGGTTGCTGGAGTCCCCCAGGGTTTATCCCCAGATTGGGCTGATTCGGAGGGGGATTATTAATAAGGTTTTGGGGAGGGTTGTTGAGAAGGTTTTGAGGAGGGTTAGGCCCTTGTGGGTTGGCCTGATTATCCTGGCCTCCCTGGACCTGCTGATTAAGAGGAGGAATAAGTCCTTGAGGGTTGGCCTGATCGTTCTGGCCCCCTTGAACTTGTTGATTAAGGGGAGGATTGGCCTGATTACCTTGGCCTCCTTGGGCCTGTTGATTAAGAGGAGGAATAAGTCCTTGAGGGTTGGCCTGATTGTTCTGGCCCCCTTGAACTTGTTGATTAAGGGGAGGATTGGCCTGATTACCTTGGCCTCCTTGGGCCTGTTGACCCTGTTGGTTTCCCCCTCCTCCTTGACCTGCCTGTATAGGGGCTGCCATTGCCTGCCTTATGAAAGGGTACAATATATGTTGTTGTATGGGCCCAAGGTCTATCCCGCCTCCTGCCTGCACGCCTCGGCCCGGCTGCTGGATTAGGATCTGGCCATTCCCATTGTTTTGTTGAGGTCCCCCAGGGTTCATCCCACGGTTAGGATGCCATGCCCCCAGATCTACACCCCCAGCTCCCCCTTCACCGGGTTGCTGGCGTTGATCTCTATCCTCTCTTTCTTCTACTAGATCCATCAAAGGAACGCCTCCTTCCGCCATATTATTTTCGTGGAGGTTTTGTATATCGTGATCGTCCCACTGTTCTTTCACAGGTATTTCTTCTACACTAATTTCGTCCTCACTTTCTAGTTTAGCTTTCTTACCTGTGTCTAAAACATCCTCGGTAATAAGTTCGTATGAAGACGAGGTTGATTTATCTTCTCTAGCTAATTTTCTATCAGGACTACCCCCTCTGACATCTGCGGCTGCTTGTTCTGTCTCGCTATTTTCTTCCTCGTACTCGTCCTCGTATTCTTCATACAATTCATGAGTTAGAGTGTTAAAATCTTGTGCTTTAAGCGTTACATTTTCTTCACTATCCTGATCGCTTAGCCTCTCTAAGTCTATGTGCTTTTCGGGGCTTGAGTCTGCCCACTGCTTTAATATTTCGGCTGGATCAAAGGCCCAAGCTTCCGCTCTTTTACCAGCTTGGTCTAAGTTCGTTTCTACACCGTAAGTTAATCGATAGGGTTGTAAATTGCCTACTTTCTCGCTGTTTCCCTCTGCTTCCCTTCCCACTCCCCTATCCCCTCCCACTGTTTTTCCTTTAGCTACAGTGGAATAAGGAATGGACGCCCCCGGGTTGGGGTGAGTTGGTGTTACCAGTGGGTGACTGATAAACTCAAGTCGTTGGGGTAATGGATAGGTGAGAGAGCTCCCATCAGGTAGGATTACCGGATTTTCGGGGCGTTTTCCCCCTGATGGGCTGGAGTTATCCGCGGTGTTTTGTCGTTGTTTTAGGTTTCCTGAAGAAAATAGGTTATCTTCATTGGAAACTTCCTGTTCGCTTTCACCTCCCGCTGCGGGTAGTAAACGATAAGGAACACTTTGGTTACACCACGGATTGTTCACATCAGATTCACAGGTGGAGCGAGAGCTAGTACCAGTTTCGTGGTCCGTAGGTGGTACGTACCCTGGGTTCCAATATTGCTGATATTCTTTGAGACGGTTCTCCCCTTCAACTCGTCCCGAGTGTGTTAGGGTTTCAAGTCCTTCGTCAAGAACCGGCCTATCTTTGGACCCTAGGTGCCAGGGAAATGGTTTACCTTTGCCACGGGTTTGGTAATTTTGTGCACCTTCGGGGCAGAGCTGCTTGGGTCTGGCTGCGACCTCCTGTCTCTGTGCCTCCCCGTCTAAGGGATTACCTACCAGGTGGCGGTTTTCCACATTCCCTGTATATGATGTTGACACATCGTGTCCTGCGGGCCGCAAAGATTGAGGCTTGGGGTTAGAAGAAGCCTCAAAGTCACCGGTGGCTGACATCAAGGATGAGCAAAACGGCACAAGTCATGTTTCGGGTAATCTCCACCAAATGAACTATTGTTAATGTTCGATTTAAGACTGCGTAAGGTTCGTGTATTTCCAAGTCTTCATGAGTTGTTTTTCCTTTATGCCTGAGTAATTCAGACTGCGTTTAAAGTTTGTCCGTTCACTTCCCAATAGTTCAAAAGAAATGAACGATGAGGGAGCTTCTTAATATGAAAGGGTTTTTATTCAATAAACATCTCATCCCGAGTCAAAGCCACCATGTATAGGTCTTCATCAGTCCACCTCCCATCTCCTATCAGCAATCAACCACATTTAGAACACGAGTTGCTCCAACACCTTCTAGACCATTCTAGTACTCAGCTCTATCACAATCCTATGTCCGAGGTAATGGGTATTGGTAAACTCCAGTCTGTTACACGGAGCCGATGTACTTACTCCAAGTATAACTCCTTGGCTAAACCTACTTAGCTGACATTCTCACTAAAACTTTAGTGACTACTAACCACTAACTGCTCGCTCTCTACCTTGCAACACCTTTTATACTGGTTAACAGGTGGCGCTAGGAGCGCAAGATATTTAGACTAGAAGTAGACTTGCTAAGCCTGATCCTTGTTGGATTATATAACATGACAATATATTAAAAGTACTAAGCTATTAGTACATTATTACGTATTTGGAAAAATACAACTTTGTTTCAATGGTTGGCCCAGCATAATTTAGGCGCGCCATTAGACTGGGTTTGAAATCCAGTCTAACAAATTTGAGACCATATTACGTATTTAGAAAAAGCTTGCACCACAGCCCCCCCCTCCCCAATGTATTACTAATAAAGATTTTGGCAGACTTTGTTTGAAACCCAGGCCTGATTTTTTAGACCTGGTCTGAACCCAGGTCTTATCAAAGTGAATTTGACTATACGCGTGCAGTCGCGCTGTCAAACTTGCATTGTTTGAGTGAAAGTAACTTTTTTGTAAAATTGTTGGCCCTGAAAAGGGCCGTTGAAAAAGTCGGGGAATGTTGGAATTAATTCCCACGTGACCATAGTTGTTCCTGCATCCTCTTCTCCTCTTGATCTCTCTGTATCAGGTCCGCCAAGAAGGGGTGATAGTCCCACGCCTCTAAATATAAGAGTTCATCGTGCAGAGGGCTTCTGATAGTGAAAACATCTAGGTCAAATGTCATTCTATACTGGTACTGTGGTAGGCGCAGGGACATGTCTGGATCAAGAAGATTTCTGAAGTCTTCAAACATGGCAACTTGGAAGTCGGTCCATGTACCCCAGCCTGGTAGGTCGTACAGGTGGTCACGGTACTGGACAACCATGTGGAATGGATCTACACTAGACTCTATGACAATGTAGAGTCTACTAGGTCCCACCGTTCTAAGCACTCGTCTGACATGACGTTCCAATGAGATTGGCATGGTGGCACGCAGAACCCTGGCATTTAATATAGAAGAAGGAATGTTTCCATTAGCCATCGTTGCTGTCTACAAATCACCGTGCCTCCAAAATATAAAATCGAATTTGGCTGAGGTTAGACTTGTTTTCAAACCCAGTCTGACCAGCGCCGGTCACCACACAGACTTGTTTTCAAACCCAGTCTGACCAGCGCCGGTCACCACACAGACTTGTTTTCAAACCCAGTCTGACCAGAGGCAGGCACCGCTCAGTCCATGAAACCCAGCCTACGCACGGGGCTTCAACTGAGATACTCGACGACTGGTCAGCGGCCGGTCATCGCGACGGCGCGCGCTCAGTCAATGTCGGGGTTGAAACCCAGTCTACCCACAGCGGCCGGTAAGCGCGACCGCGCGCGCTCTGTCGATGTCGGGCTTGAAACCCAGCCTACGCACGGGGCTTCAAGTGACATACTTGACGACTGGTCAGCGGCCGGTCAGCGCGACGGCGCACGCTCAGCCAATGTCGGGGTTGAAACCCAGTCTACCCACAGCGGCCGGTAAGCGCGACCGCGCGCGCTCTGTCGATGTCGGGGTTAAAACCCAGCCTACGCACGGGGCTTCAACTGACATACTCGACGACTGGTCAGCGGCCGGTCAGCGCGACGGCGCGCGCTCAGTCAATGTCGGGGTTGAAACCCAGTCTACTAACAGGGCTTCCCTTGAGCTACTGTTGTCTGGCACAGTGAGTTGATAAGGGCACATCGATTCCCCTTAAATAGTGGTCAACCCTTCATACTGGTCATCATTCCAGCATGGATCTTTCACAAGCCATCTTTGCTGCCATCGACCTAGTCAACCAAGGTGAAGGTAACCATATACCTGAACCTGAGTTACTACTGTTGGAACCAGAAGCCAAACAAGAACTACTGGATGCACCACAACCCTATCCTGCTGCCCTGGACCTGATCCTAGAGGAGTTGCCCCTCATACCTGGACTCCCGCCCCCAGGGACTCCTGAGGCAGCCCCTGCACCTCCTCCTCCTCCATCACCTGAGCTTGTATGGCCTGCCGCCCGTCCTCGTCGTCCCGTACGCCGCCGACTGATGGAAGGGCCCAACCAGAACAATCAAGAGGAGTTAGGGATTGATGAGAGGCATGTATTTGTTGAGGGGAAACGTGGGAAATTGCTTTTGAAGTCCGGCGGGTACAAGTTCTACAGGAACGGTACTCAAGGGACTGGAGAGAACCGGAAACAAAAATTCATTTGCAGTCACTACAAGGTCACCAAATGTACTGCCAAGGTATTAACTTTTTATCAAAATAACATCACAGCATTTCATACAGACAGGGGTCTTGAACCATGTAAATCTGTTGCAAGTTATACTCTTATGTAGTATGTCGCATAGTGGAATATCATTATTATAATAAGACTTATTGCCACTGGCGGCGCCACTGGCGACTGTATTAATTCTATCAAATTGGTAGTATTTTTTAACAATTAGACTGGGTCTGAAACCCGGTCTGATCCATGTGTGTACCTTTACATCTGGTTTGAAACCCAGTCTAACTATAATGTGTATGTTTTTCACCTGTATTACCAAACAACGTTCACAAATAACTTACACGGGTTTTGTTCCCATTTCAGGCAAACTACATCGGGGAAGACATGGACAACGTTAACATCCAGGGCTGGCACAATCATCCCCCAGAGATCAACAAGAGGAAGGCGGAGGAGATCGAGGCACAGATCAGGAAGCGTGCACGGGACGATCTTCAGACCCCAGTAAGGGCCATTTACCAAGAACTTACACGTCCGATTGTCCACATGGAGGACAGTCACGCCATCGTGGATGCCCTTCCCACCGACTACAGTATGGCTGCTAGTCTCCAACGCATCCGGAAGACACAGCAGCCTCCTCTCCCAAGATCCCTGGCAGGCATCGATCTCACCGACTGTCAGGACCTACACAACGTCCTAATCGATGACGGAGCGGAGGATCGGATCCTTGTGGTGGGGGACAAGGACAGTTTTGCCCTGATGTGTGACTCGCGTCGGGTGCACATGGATGGTACCTTCAGAAGTTGCCCTTCCCTGTTCTCTCAACTCTTCATCATCCACGCGTTGGTCAAGTCCACTGTAATCCCAATCCTGTACTGCCTCTTGCCCGGTAAGAACAGCACTAGGTACACTCGTCTCTTCCGGCTGTTGCAGGACAAGGCAGTGGAGCTTGGTGTGCGCTTCAACCCCCCTCGAGTGTTGGTGGACTTTGAACGTGCGATTCACCGTAGCTTGTTGGAAGTGTTCCCAGACGTGCGGATTCAGGGCTGCTACTTCCATTACTGCCAGGCCGTGAGAAAAAGGTTCTCTCGACTGGGCCTCTCCCGGTTTGCGCACCACCGTGGTACGGTGCAAAGCGTGAAACATCGCATCTACGCACTGCCCTTTGTCCCCCTACACAAAGTAGTCGATGTCTACCGGACCTTCAGCAGCGAAAATGGATGGGATGTGCTACCCATGTTTGTGGTGCGTGACATGCGCAAGTTCCTCAGGTATTTCGAACGCAACTGGCTGAACAACCACCCAGAGCGTTGGAATGTCTTCGAAGCGGACGTGCGCACCAACAACCATGTCGAGTCGTACAACAAGAGAATCAACAATCAGCTGACCGCACATCCAAACATTTTCCGGCTATTGGCCTACCTCACTCACGAGATCGACAACGCACGAATCGACATTATCCAAGGCAGCCAACATAAGAGGCGGCGCCCACAGCGTCTGCAAGAACGCATCAAGAATGCCAAAATAGAGGAAGCAAAGGCTGACTACTTAGGTGGTGAGGCTCTAATGATCTTCCTGAATAGAGTCGTCGACATCTACCACCCCCCAAAGGCTCGATTGGATCACCGAGCAGTTGACCCAGCAGAATTGGTCGGAGGTCCTGACCAACCACAGGATGCGCCACCTGTCTCCGATGCCGAGCTTGACGCAGACATGGCTGACCCAGACGACCCAGCTGATGACGACTTCGCCAACTTCGATGACTGAAGTGCCCCTCTCCGTTTCCCAATACACCACAAAAATGGCCCTTTTCAGGGCCCCATACTCTCACAAAAGTGATCACTCTTATACCCCTACAGCTCAAAATCCAGTTTAACATATTTAACATGTTTAAAATATTCTAAATAATTTCAAACTTGCGGCGCTCCGCTCTCATAATGCCTATTTGATAAGTCAGACTGGGTTTCAAACCCAGAGTAAAAGATTCTCCCAAAGTCCCCACTGGCGGCGCCACTGGTCAACCGATCAGCGGCGCGATATCGAATATGATATTTTATAAATCTCGAAAAGTTTCAAACCAAAAATATATTTTCCACTAAGTCCACACCAGCCGCGCTTATATGATAAGTCAGACTGGGTTTCAAACCCAGAGTAACAGATTCTCCCAAAGTCCCCACTGGCGGCGCCACTGGTCAACCGATCAGCGGCGCGAATATTATATTTTATAAATCTCGACAAGTTTCAAACCAAAAATATATTTTCCACTAAGTCCACACCAGCCGCGCTTATATGATAAGTCGTCAGACTGGGTTTCAAACCCAGAGTAACAGATTCTCCCAAAGTCCCAACTGGCGGCGCCACTGGTCAAACGACCACTGGCGGAGCCACTGTCGCTATCAAATATTATATTGTATAAAATATAAAATATTATATTTTATAAATCTCAAAAAATTACAAACCAAAAATATATTTTCCACTAAGTCCACACTAGCGGCGCTTATATGATAAGTCGTCAGACTGGGTTTCAAACCCAGAGTAACAGATTCTCCCAAAGTCCCCACTGGCGGCGCCACTGGTCAACCGACCACTGGCGGAGCCACTGTCGATATCAAATATTATATTTTAAAATCTCAAAAAATTTCAAACCAAAAATATATTTTCCATTCAAGTCCCCAATAGCGGCGCCTATTTGATAAGTCAGACTGGGTTTCAACCAAAGAGATGGGGAAACCTAGTAGGCGCTCCCATGAGCTGTTGTTTTAGGCCATTCGCGCCTGCCTCAGAATCAACCTACCTGTGACTACACTTGCGCGCCTGCCCCTGTAGTCACAGGTAAGTTGTTTCCCAGGCAGACTGGTGTTGAAACCCGGCGACCTGTTGGGCTGATAAGGAAGGCAGTAGACTGGGGTTGCAACAAGGCGGCGCGTAGTTGGTTTTGTGGCGCTGCCGGCCGGCCTGCCGTCCCCACCTGGCCGGGAGCGCGTGTGAGTCGGTGGTATGACAAGGGCCGGCCTCACCTGGCCGACGCGGTAGACTGGGTTTCAAAGCCGGTCTAGGCTAGGCTAGGCGTTAGACTGGGGCTGCAGCAAGGCGGCGCGTAGTTGGTTTTGTGGCGCGGCCGGCCGGCCTGCCGTCCCCACCTGGCCGGGAGCGCGTGTGAGTCGGTGGTATGATAAGGGCCGGCCTTACCTGGCCGACGCGGTAGACTGGGTTTCAAAGCCGGTCTAGGCTAGGCTAGGCGTTAGACTGGGGCTGTAGCAAGGCGACGCGTAGTGGGCAGGCCGGCCGGCCAGCTGGGAGGGGGGAGCACCTGTGAGTCGGTGGTATGATAAGAGCCGGCCTCACCTGGTTAGGCCACAGGTATATAAGCCTGATAGGGCAGGTAGGGGTCACTCAGATCCAAGATGCCACTCAAGAATGTACCATGGAAGGCCACTGAGAAGGATGTTGCTGTTATTTTGGGCCACCCGGAAAAACACCTGCTGACAGCAAGTTCTGCTGTAGTGAACTTCATACGGCCTGAATACCTGTCGGTTTCTATTTGCTGGAAAATGCTGTTGGCTACATGTGACGATGAGTGCAACAGAGAGGTGGTTCCTGCCATGACCCAGAAGGCACTGGGTGTGTTCGAGCCGACTAACCTCACATGTATGGCCATCCAGGGACGTTGTGCCCAAGGACCACCAGCTATACCTGGAAGATTCTGGGCCATGTTCGGCACTGTTGGAGAGCTCAGTACCCTGACGACCAGGGACCGTGCACTAACACAGCTGCGATGGGCCAGAGACCATTTCCGTGAACTTGGGCAGCCCGGACCTCAGAACCTCCCAGTCAATGCCCCACTTTACCCTGATGAGCAGTAGTATGGACGACATCTACCCCTGACCAAAACGGCCCTTTTCAGGGCCAACAGACAACTCTCATAAGAGTTGGTCTTTACTCATTGACCGCGTTGATGGGGTTGATTCTATGTTAGGCGTCAGACTGGGTTTGAAACCCAGTCTGACGCCTAAAAACCTAAACGCCTGGTCGCTATTTATTTTTAAATTACTTAATTAATTATATCATTAGAATTAGTACTGGTTGGCGTCAGACTGGTATTCAAGCCCGCCGATATTTTTTATTTAAAATTATTGAATTATGTGTATACCTTTACATCTGGTTTGAAACCCAGTCTAACTATAATGTGTATATTTTTCACCTGTATTACCAAACAACGTTCACAATAGATTATTTTAAAGTTTAGGATGTACGGTTGATGTTTACTTTAAAAATCAATTACTAAGTATTAAAATCAGAGTCACAGGTTAGACTGGGTTTGAAAGCCGTCCCGACCAGATGAAATAAGAGTCACAGGTTAGACTGGGTTTGAAAGCCGACCCGACCAGATTCATGTTAGACTGGGTTTGAAATAAAGTCGCCGATAGAAATTATGAGTATATCGTAGAAATTGACAAATAACAACAAGTGTACTGCAATTAAACAAACTTATTATTAATATAAACTATTTACAGGGGTCCACCATAAATACGATTCAAAAATATTTACAAGTTATATATTTACAATTACTACGAAATATTTTACATTATTTACAATTTAAGCAAACGAAACGAAAGGGTAGGAAGGGTGGCCATTGGGGCGGCACCGCCCCCCTCCTGGTCATCATTGTGGGGGTCCTTCCTTGAGGGAGCCGCGTCGGGGGGTTGCAGGTTCACCTCCTCCTCCTCCTCAGCCTCCTCCACCTCAGCCTCCTCCACCACGGGGACAGCCCCTGGAACCAGTAGAAATACAAACATTAGTATTGTCAGACTGGGGTTGAAACCAGATTAGAAATACAAATGTCAGACTGGTGTTGAAACCCGGCTACATGTAAATCACGAAATTATTATTTTTTACTGTATCCTCTACATTCTAACTGACTTTAATCAATAAGTTTTATTCAGAAGAAGTCTAACATAAACTTACTGGAGTTCTTTGCCCTCTTGGCCCTCTTCCTCGTCCCCTGGCCGGCCCGCCCCTGCTTCTTCGTCGGGGGGAGGGGTGGAATGGGATGCTCCTCATAGCCTGCTATTGCTGAAAAATAAAAAGCTTTGGTTTAGGACCTACAAATTATTATTCATCACATTAATACACACTATTAGGTTATTTCCACTATTGTAGTGTAGCAGGGCAGCATGAATCAATCATACAGACTTCCTTTAGTTAATAATTTAGCAACTATGTGGCACCAGGGGTCGGCACCAACGGTTTGAATTTACTTTCAGAAATTAACTTTTAGGAAAAGTATTTGCAACCTTTACATACAGCTATAAAAGAATATGTCAACTTATCACTTACGTCGGTCGTGGAAGAGGCGAGCAGGTATACCCGCAGCCCTCCTTCTCGCCGCCGCCGACTGCCGGTCGTGGAAGTTTTTAAGAGTTCTCGCCTGCACCTCCTCCGGGTCGGGGCTCCCACAACGCACCTTGGGTCTGGGTACGTACTTCTCCTGTAAATGCAGAACATAAAAACTATAATTATAACTAGAGTTTATAAAAGTTAATGACGCCACGCCATTAATAGGGAAAAACATATCGCCCCAATCAACTCATTCTGTGTTTGAAACCCAGTCTGACCACAAAAACAATTATAACTGGAGTTTATACAAGTTAATAGGGAAAACAATATATTCTTTGTTTAAAAACCCAGTCTGACCACACATACAATTCTCCGCGTTTGAAACGCAGTTTAAACATTAACAAATTACCAAATATAAACAATCAACCGACTCACCCGGGCTTTCTGCGCTCTGCGCTCCCTCCCCGCCTCCGTTCTCTCAGCTGTTGTTGGTGACAGCTCCCGATTCGGGCCCCGCCGGCCCGGCTGGACGGGCGGCACCGCGAAGACCTGTAAGTGTTAGGGGGAAGGTTATTAACTCAGGTAACTCTCCTTGGAAACGGGTCTGGTCTTAACATTAATTATTCCCATCATTGAACAATTGAATTCTGTGGGTGAGTACCCCTAAAATGGACAGCGCCAAATGGGCCTTTTTTAGGCTCAGTGACGTAAGACATTGGTCACCCGGTCTGTTATTACACAGGGCGACAAGACTAATTAGGTTATTATTTTGACATGGAGAAGGTGCCCCTTTGTAAATTAAACGACACCCACATCTACACCCACCCACACACGCCTGAGACACTACCTCCATGCCTGAACCGATACACTGTTAGGCCTTACACAGGGGTCAGGGGTCCTGAAATTATAACATTTGTTTGTAAGACCCCGTTTGAAACACAATCTACCCAAAACCCCCTATCGAATCCTGCTTTGAAACCAAGTCTGACACAAAGAAGTGTACTTACTGGCGGTATGTTCTTGCGGCCGGCCTCGGTCACGTCCCGGCAGTAATCCGGCGTTGGGGGACGGCCCCGGGCCCCATCCTTCTCCTCCTCCGGTGGGTCCTCCTCCGCCTGCTTGGCGGCCCTCTTGGCGGCCCTCTTGGCGGCCCTCTTGGCGGCCCTCTTGGCGGCCTTCCTTGCCGCCCTCTTGGCGGCCCTTTTGGCGGCCTTCTTGGCGGCCTTCCTTGCCGCCTTCCGGGCCCTTTTTGCCTCCTTTTGTGGCCGTGCCTCCCCCTCCGACAGGTCCGACTCTGACGCCGCCGGGTCCGGGCGCCCGTCCCCCTCCGCTCCTTCGCCCGCCGCCCCTTCTGCTTCCCCAGTAGTCTTCGTCTTCCTTCTTCTTCTCCGGCGCTTTGCCGGTTTTTCCTCGCGGAAAAGGTCTGCGACAAACAGTCTAGTGGAGCCCTCGGGGCCCGACGAAGGGGACGACAGGTCCTTTAGACTGAAAGGGGCCGACATTTTCTCGAGGCG
This sequence comes from Lepidonotus clava, assembly GCA_936440205.1. NCBI lineage: Eukaryota > Metazoa > Annelida > Polychaeta > Phyllodocida > Polynoidae > Lepidonotus > Lepidonotus clava. Next base: position 40,037,700 of record OW387141.1, read on the forward strand.
GTAAGTTGCGTGTGTAGGTCGTACGATGTCAGACTGGGTTTGAAACGCGGTCGGCTGCGGGCCCTTATATATGACCCCCGGGGGTGGGGTGACGTGCCCTTATTAGGGAAAAAGTCGGCGCTGATATCGTGGGAAAGCCATGAAGAGCGAATCTGACGTCAGCAAGGTGTCCCTGTTATTGGCTTCTTTGCCAAAGTGTAGTACTGATTTAGTAATGAAGACTGGCTTTGAAACCCAGTCTAACGCCAATAAATATTAGTAGACTTGGTTCGAAACCCAGTCTGACTGCCCGAATAAAGACGACGACGTAACAATTTCTATAGTACTGATGTAGTACGACAATCGATAATGAAGGCTGGCCTGGAAATCTAGTCTAAAACAAAGTGTTAGACTGGGTTTGAAACCCAGTCTGACCAGAATAAAGTCGACATTTTAACATTTCTTCATGGCCGTATTTGAAACCCAGTCTAACTTAGGCGGTGTTTCTAGCGACCGAAGGCGGGGCCTAACCACACTTCGTTTGGGTCGTCGCCGCGTTTGAAACCCAGTCTAACACCCTACACCCTACGATCGCACACAACCTTGAACTGCCTAATTCAGTCTGGGTTTGAAACCCAGTCTGACCCGATTATTAATATCAGTTGATCGGGTCGCCGCGTTTACAAAAAAAAGTTAGGCCTAAAGAAGGGCGGGGGGGGAGGGTCGAGCGCGGGGGCGGAGAGACCGTGCGGGGAAATATCATCCCGGGCAGTCGGACCGATAGGTTCGGCCACCACGCTGGCGGGTTAGACTGGGTTTGAAGGCCGGTCTGCGTCACAAGCACGGTCTAGGCCTAAGCCTAACGGGGGCGTTTTTAGACACTTCTAGCAACCGCGGTTTTGTTTGTACAACAGTTTAGTGGACCGAGGGCGACCGACCCGGCGGCCTAATCCCCCACCCCCCGCCCACCTACTTAACCCCAATGTTGTGATACGTTGACTAGCGAGCGGCAGTCAAATGAGCTCATGTCAATATTGCTTAGGTGGATCAACTTGTAGGCCGGTATGTGCTTCAATAAAAACAATAAAAAGTAATTACGGATTGACACTACTTGCATTTCATACCATATGCACATTGTTGACTAATTATCAGAGAGTAATATTGATTATTGTAGAATGAGATTACTTCCAAAAGTTTTTGTAATTGTGATGTTCTCAGGGAAGGTAAAGAGCCGGGACTAGCGAATGACTCTTCTATGGTTTCACTACTAAGATATTCGTACTCTGATATTCTGACTGTTCTCGTCCAAGTCATGCTCGAGGTCTCGAAAGCACGAATGGGACGAACCACGTGAGCACTCGCCGAGCCCTCTCTAGAGCTACGGGCCGGGCGTGTGGCTGTGTGGTTCTCAGACACGTGCCCGAAGCACGGGGGTCAACGGTGGATGGAATACAGTTTGTGAAGCTCACAGGTGAGGCATCAGGGCCTTTGATCCGAGCTGGTTAGGGTGAGGTAGACATCATGGTTCAAACCGGGCCCAGGGACAGGGTCTCTTGCGGAAAGTCTGCTGGCCACCTCTGACCAATGATTCTAGGCTCAAAACGGGGACCATGCCCAAAAAATTAAAAAGGTGGTAGCACGTAGGCCGATGTCCCATGTTCTCATCCCTAAAGCTAATGCCAGCCCGAGCTCGTGCTTCTGGTTGGTTCGTCCCCATTTTCGTACAACTGAGTCCATCCCTCTGTGTTCTACTCCCTTATTTCTTCAACTGCCCTTTTTCCACTAATCTTCGGTCTAATTCTATCTCGTGGACCTCTATCTCTGGCTGTCCTTCTCGTCTAAGTCTTTTCCTGGGAAGAAAGGAGGTGTGATCACAGTGAGTACCAAGACGGGACTGTTTATTTTCATGCAATCACTCTCTTATATAGACATAACCTGGCTCCTGATTGGTTACATAACATCACATGGTCACTTTGACCTTTTGCTAAGGTCACTTCCGGTCATCAATATATCGTGTATTACAACTTTGTGTTTTATAACTCGTGCATACATTTTTGCGCAGCTCGTACCATACGAGCTTGTACTACACGATCTTGTGTATTTCGTGATAATGCCAAAACAGACAAATTTAACCATAACTTTACCAGTGAACATTTACTTGTCTTTTAACCTCTATAATTAACTGCACGGACTCGTGTTGTGATATTGAATTGATTACTAAAATTCATCACATAAATGAAAGTCAAATTGATATTGTGACGTTATGACGGGTATCCTATGGCATATGACAGCATATCCCACTGGCATGGTATGCAACACATCTATATTGCTTATCCATAAGCACACGGATTAAGGAGCTCCCATGGCTAATCCACAACTCACAGGTTGGCTTTAATCTGTTTAAGATTAAGATGAATTAGGGTAGGATGCACTGTAATCACCAGACCCGATTAGCTGATCCCTAGATAGATTCTACAGGCTGTACCACCACGTACAGTACATCTCTTTCGGGATATCTCTATTTCATGTTGTCGTTCTCAACGTTCTCAATGGACCCAAATATGTCGCGATCAAGTTACATTGTTTCCTAATGGCTAATGCTATATCTCATAAGTTTTGGAATAATAATTTATAGAAAAGAATGGCAGGCATACACTATGTTACTTAAACGGTTTGAAGCATATGTATGAATTAACAATAAAAGAGAATCAAATTTAGTATTAATTTTGTTGTACTCCGATAACAAAATAAAAAAAAGTATCTCTGTGTTAACAATATGGCATTTCCCATAGGCCAATCATTCACAACAGGAAATACCTTCGGCCATTTAACGGATTAAAGTGATCAATTAATCTCACATCTTTCACCATACAACGAAGGAAAAATGTGTCAGTTTAATCTGAGCGTGGGAGGATGAAGCCTTTCATTTAATAAGCCCTCCTCCAATCAAAATAAAATCTGTCTCGCCCAAAGATTAATTCTGAAAGAGGAATGAATAATGTAAGGGTTCAGTAAAGTAGCTCTATACAATGTCTGCTTTCTTGGGAGAGGAGACATTTAACTTTGGTCTTAGATTTTGTATGTCTATTAATACAATAAGATTTATGCGTAGGTAACTGTATGTTTATAATTGGGATGGTTGAGAATAGTAGTGTGAAAGTTAAAATTAGTTTTGTCATCACCCCAATATATAGATCAGGCAAGAATGAGAAGCCGTTAAATGAATATCGTTCTATCTGCTTAATATCTTTGTCATATTGAACTATAGAGAGTTAATTATCCATTAATGTCAGGTGTACTTAATTAGTTGCATTATCTTATGGATAATAGCTAGACCCTATAGCAGTCTCTGTCTCGTTTGATTGCTGTCGTCTAATACATAATCATAGTTCCACATCATGTAAGACGTAACACACGCGTGAAAGGATGTTCTTTATTTATTTCCTGCATATTGTAGTTCCATCACAAGATCTCAATTGACAATGAACAGCTCCAAGGATGGAATCCTCTCAAACACACTCAGTCAATGCTCCCTTTCTATACAGTCTATCAGCTTCTATTCCAAATCCAGGACTCAGCTTTTAAGACTCAACCTTTCCAGGATGGTTACTCACAACAACGTTCAGCTTAACTCTGACTGAGCTCGAGCGTTACACGCCCCTTTAGTATGGTACGTCATACATAGACTCCTCCCAAACTCCTATACATTGACAAGGAGTTATAGCTAAGGCGTGTGCTAGTGTAAACACAACGCTAAGCTAACAGAGCATGGACTGGTCATCTGCATCAGTACAATATTATTGATAATAACTTATATCATGAGTGAATATGAAAAACCATGTAGGATATTTCATATCCAAACGATGGGTTCTAAAGGATTAATTGATATATTGAACTACATGGGGTTTACTCCTAACTCAATGCATTCATTAATTCTCTAGCATTTCGTCTATGGACGTTGTGCCAATGACGTCACATCTGCCAAAATGGGATATCCACCATATTGGTGATCAGTTTATTATAGTCATCATTTACAATGCTGAACCATTTACCACAAATATCTATGCCACATTTACTTTAAACAAACTCGCTGAATCATTATAAACAAATATAACCATTTCATAATGCATTTTGAATTAATTTCATACCACATGGTCATGATCACCATGTTGTGATCACTAAAAAAGATCAGGTGATCACATATGCACAAGGTCAATATTGATATTCGACTGGATTTGCTTAGTAGATCCTCTATGAGAGAAATGATAGTACACACTTTTAGATACCATGAGACAAAAGTTGAACAGATAAAGTACAAAAGGTAAATGAGTGCTCATCATATTGCTCAGTCAAAGTCCCAACACGCAAACACGCTGTAGATTTGAATACACCAATTATCTATCACTTTGACAGAAGATATTATGGAAAGAATCTAAAGCCTCACCTTTCCTCTTGAGGCTACATAATAACATGATAACATGTTTGCTAATTATTCAGAATTTGAAGGCATTACACAAAATGACTTACGAAGATGTCACAGAGAAGCAGCACGTATTTGAGATAACATTCTTTTTTACACGTAGGCAAGGTACTCCAAATTGCCCAGTTCAAACAATCATGTCACTCCTGTTTGTGCATTGTCTGTTATTACATCTCAAGTCGTGTAGTGTAATAGTGCCTTAAGGTGCCCAGTCCGGGGGTACTTGGGCACGGAGCGGGCAGGTGGCAAAGAGGGCTTGACACGTGACCTCATCCGGGCATAAGTGCCCTCATTTGGGGGCAGATGCGACCTCTGGCGGTGGTGGTGGGTTTAGTGTGGGGGCAGGGGGGTGAGTGAGTGTTATTGACCTCAGCCCCCCCCCTTTTGCCACAATTTTCTTCAATGTGATTCCCCCCAGAACGATATAGATATGGGTTAATCACATCTTAAGATGTTAGTTTATGTCCAAATTGAGGATTTAAATGTTTAAGTAATTACTGAGGGTTGGAGTTGGATTTGTATTTCTGATTATTATAAATTACCACTCTCCTTTTGATCATAACCGACGAAAAGAAAAGCATTTATAACAGCACACAGCTATCCTATAAACTTATCATTTGATAGATTCCCAATTGACACACGATCCATGTTATTTATGATCAATTAGGACTAACTTAAACACTCTTAAATGACTTAGAGATCGGGCAAGGGATGCAGACCTAGATAGTTGTCCTAGCAACATGATTGTATACATATTTCTGAAGTAACAAAATAATATATAGAATTTACTTCATGATAAAACTCTTTACATATTTAACTTGCAACATTTATCGGTAATTTTGTGGTTCCTGATGTCAATTTCCACAAGATTAGGGAAATGTTTCAAACAATAGGCAATTATATCTAACGTCAGTACAAATTTGGATGATGGTTTAGTTAAGTGCATTTAGAAAAATGGTATGGCTAATTGCATGCAGTTTTAGATGATGGATTGCCATAGTTAGGGTACCCTACCAGCATTATAAACAGACCGATGTACCTGGTAACCCTAAGAACGGGTACCCCTAACCCCTCTACGGCCACGCACGCGCAGTGGGGACTGTCTGGGGTGCGCATGCCTCCCCAACCGTGGCTTATGGCTTCCAGACATAAGGAATAACATCCTAACAGTTACACAGCGTGTTGCAATCTGGTGGTGTAGTTATAGCAAATATAGCACGATCCCAGAGGAAATAAGATCAAGCAATATGATAAAGTTAGAACATGAGAAAGGGTTAGGGTAATACATTTTTCCATTGCCATCAGCGAGTGTTATATTTTGTTAAATGATCATTCTCTGCGTTAACTCATCCCCAAGACCCATTCTCGAACTAATGGAAGTGATTCTACAATTCGTTTATCTACAATGTGATTAAAAGCAATAAAGATTAGTAGCTTATCTGGACACTTCTCATATCTCAGAGGTACACCTTTATCTTTTATCAAAAGCTTAAGGATTCAATAACGGCTTTGGCTATGTGTTACCAATTGCAGTAGAAATCAGCCAGCTTTTATAGAATAATTTGACAGCTAGCTTATACCATGGAGAGTTTTACTCTCCATGCTTATACCATGATTTAAATCAAAGTGCATTGTAATAACAATTCAATATTATGCTATACGCCGACAATCCTTAAAACCGAATGGCGGAGGTAATGGGCTTTAAACAATTACATAGCTCTTGCAGGAAGTGGACACTTTTCAGAGAAAGTCTGATTAAGATCATAACTTTTGACTGAGTACCAGAAATCTGTGTGTGGTCGATCATTGTTGAGCTGAACAGTTCATGCACCCTTTTCCGAAAAGGGTACGTACCGTACGTTTTTCTGGTTTAGTGGTTATGATAACCTAATGAGGGGTGAAGCGGGCTACATGGGGGTGGAAATAAATGGGACAACAAAGTGATAGGGGTTGGAAAGGATGATTTATAGCTCTACACTCGGACAGACGGACATAGGCCTAGTTCCCACAAATATTTCCATGTGGTCGGCGATGGCAATATTAGGGGGTTGGTGCCGTCTCCATAACGATATGCGGTATTCTATCACTTTCCTTTTTTTTTCTTTGATGAGTTTTACATAGTAACTCTTAGGTATCCATAGTCCAATAAAACCAAGCCATGCAAATGATATGTAGAGAAATGTGATTTTGTTTAAAATCTATAATTTTGCTAGTATCATTTATGCGAAGAAAATCAGCTGGTACCATTTTCTCCTATTATTCCCGAGGAAAATGAACCAAGGTTGGTCTCAGACAAAGCGTCAGGCCTTGGCGAGTATTTCCTCCCCCTCTTTGTTTTGTATCAGTGCTTATCAGGGCCGCCACACTCCCCGGGGTGGTGGGTGCTGGGGTTGTGTGGGAGGTGGTAAGGGGTGTCGGGGGAGGGGAGGGTACAGGAGGGTAGGAGCACTGTCTGCACCCTCTGACTCTACAACTCCAGCATGCAGCCCATGTAATTATGATACATTTATATACTACCCCAAACCTGTTATGCCCCACTCAATGGTCGAACTCGGTTCTTATAAATCTCCATTTTCCCCCCTTTCCCACCCCTTTTTTTTTATATATGGGTAAGAGCACCTTACATTTCACTTGTTTTACTTTTTCTGGAGAGGAAACCAACAAAACAAAAACACAAAATTGGTTTAGAATAAAACCTGATATTAGTGCGACACCCCTTTTTCAGTTTTCTGGATCATATCTATGCTACCTGGTTATTGTTCCAGGGTAAAGTTACTAGGGACATTGTAAAGTGTGGATAAAACTTCGATGGCTCCATGGCTCTTATTTCAATTTTATGAAACTAAAAGGGGGACTTTTACGAAACTGAAAGAACATAACCATAACAAATCCCCATGGAACAAGAAATTGAACTAATTTTCTCAGACATTGTCTTTTTTTAAAGAATGTTCTTCTCATATAATTCAGTTTTATAATAACTGACAGCTTAAAGCATATTTCAGTAGCACCCAAATACTAAAATAATAATTGATTCATTTCACAAATATCTAAGATCTAAATCTATCACTTCGCAAAATTAGACCTTTAAGACCATTAAGGTTGGTAAAGGTAATGGAAATGTCACCTTTACATGACCGTTCCAAAACCTCTCAGGTGACCTTTAAGAGACATCAAAGATCTTGCAAAGGTATTGGAAAGGTGACATATCCTATGCTTTTAATGAACCTTGATGGCCCCATTTACACAACTTACAGGTCTTAAAGGTCCCATTTCATGCAGTATTCCGAGACCATGGTGCAAAGAGATCTGTTGTAGTGGACCATAATGTCCAAATGATATTCTCTCCAGACATTGACCATACGAGTTGTAAATCCTGCTCCACTACCCCGGAATCCTGCCCATTTCTTATTATTGTGAAGCGGACGTTTTTATTCCCGTGGTTGAACCTCAGCGGTTCCCCACGAACCCAGTAAACAGGAGGACCCCGAGGTCCGCGTCCACCCTGATCAGTTCCCGGAACCACCACCAGGGGGTCAAGGTCATCAAGTGAGGTCAACCTGAAGGTCAAATGGAAAAGGGCCCAAAACTACATAGACTCTTTTCATCATTCTATCGTTTCCATGGACAATTATTGATGGAAGCGCTTGGAACCTATAGCTCTTGGCAAACAGCCAGGGTTTTATAATGCTACTTTGTATGCTCAGTACTATTGCAAAGCTTGGGTTATATGTTTCATTTCACACCCACAATTACCAGGGATGCGCCAAGTAGGCCTATAAGCTTTTGCCAAAGCTTTGCAGTCCCGTTTGCATGTACTCCTCGTAATGCCATTGAGGAAATAAGGAGGTATGAACTTATAACAATCAGATGGACCCTTTGTTTTCCTTTAGGCCATTCATATTTGCCTCATCAGCATGCATGTACTCTCTTGAATCAATGTTCTTGCCATCAATTCAAGGGTTTGCGGGCATGAAAATGACAATAGTCGCTTTAAGCACACAGTTTGACATTATCATCGCGTATAAGTACATGATACCCTCATAAACTGTTATGATTGCAAAAATCTCTATACTTTCCCATTAGAAAACCTATTGAATAGTTGTAATAGTCAATTGCATAAAAAGATACAACAAAAATAAGCAAGATATAAGCGAACATTCTAAGATAAAATCAAATTGCTACTCAGTGCCCGGATGGCTTATTGGAAAAATCTGTGCAAAATGGTGATATTTCATAATTTTACCTCAGCCTTCCGACTTTGTTCAATTTCTTGCTAATGTTTGCTTATAGGTGAATGACACGTCATTAGATTCAAAATCGAATTCTCTATACTCCCTATTGAAAGAATTGAAATGAAATGTAAATTGACTGCTGATTTCGAATTAAGTTGATGGAAGTTAGGAAAAATACAAAATCTTGGAAAATTTTGGAGGACATTCCAAACATTTCAAATCATTTGGAATGTCCAGTTGGAACACATTTCATCCAGATTCATATTATACATATTCCTAGCTTTAGAACAATACCAAGATGATTGAAATTGATCAAGAATTGTAAGAATTATGAGGATTTCTTTGAAGAATGTTAGGGCAACTTAATGTTTTTGATTGCAATTTGCAATAATCTATAGAAGCATGATCTTATTTGAAATTCACCTTTTTTGCTACCTACTGGTCGCCATTCATTTTACTTATGCCCTTTGGGGACAGGGGGATGGCTCCAGGCTTATACTGGTCGTGTATTTTCTCTCTTTTTTTTACAATAGACGATTGCAAACTACTCCAAGGCCGAATGAAAGAATATGTTTCTCAAGCTACGATATAGCTATATTTAAGCTGGTGAAATATAATATAACAAAAACATGATAAAGACGATAATTGAAACCTGAACAACAGAACCCTGATCGATATTAAGAGCTTTAACCTTTTGCTTGTCCTTTCCTTATAAGACATCAAATTTAACCGAATTGGAGTTTTTCAGCATGTTCCCTATCTGATACTCTTCAAACAACGTGAAGCCTCGGGATTTCGTGATGGGATCTCGTGTCACCCTTTTTTCTTTTTACTAACTCTCCAATCACAGTCTCATCTGGTGTCAAACTCCGGTCGTAGCCTCCTCCTGCCCCCGGAAGTGGGAACGTCACGTGACAACATGGCGTCGGCCAGGATGCGTCAAGTTGTAAACCTTTCTGGGCAAAACAAGTTTTTAACTTTTTGTCGATAAGATATTCACCTCATCAGCCTTCATCAGGGGAGATGGGTATCGATTTTAAGCTTGACGTGCATCCATCATATCAGAGAATATATTAGCCCTCTCATCCTCCTGATCTCATCTAATGTAGTTAATTATTGCCAGAATATTGTTTTTCTATCTACTGGGTGTCTTACAGTCTCGTCAATGTATGCTCATTTGTGTGCTGCTCGTGACAAAGTTCTTGTTGTAGGTATTCTGCTATAGGTATTCTGAGATGATCCTTGGGGTGAGGATCACGCCAATAATCCCCCTCTAATGGAAGGAGAGAGGCATGCAACGCCCTTTTAGATAAATGCAGCTATTCAGGAATATGGATAATATGTATGGAGAATAAATTAGGCTATATTTCACTTTGGGCTAGGTAGCATTTGCGTTCGCGTTCTTTAGCCACCACAAGCAATTTTCAGTTTTGATACCAACATGTCGGTATCCCTGACCGCAAGCAACCCATAGAAAACCTAGGGGGGCCTATATAAAACATTTGCGGTACTTGCAAGTACCTACTGCAAGAAAGTACCGCAAGTACCTGTATTCCACCTTGCGCTTTCCTACCGAAAGCAATCCCATCTAGTAGAACATTATCGTTGCATATAAATTACATTTCCGGTTGATAAAGCCATTCCATGACTGCCTTCTATGCTGCACTAAACATAACCAACTTTCCATCCATCGTTGCTTTAGTTGTATCGCAATATTTGTAAACTGGTAAGAGCGATTCAACATGTCTAGCCTGACTACATCGATGTCCGTGCCATTATTCAATCAAACGTTTGCATCATGTTCAGGGGTTAATCAATGGGGTTCTCTATCACGCCTACCTTTTGGTGGATACCTTAATCACAAAAAGAGAGGAATGAATTGCATTGGCTATTGAGCGAATGCAATACGTTTTAGTACTTATAGGGCCTACCTTCCCTATGAGTGGATTTACCCACCCCGTATTGCTAAACGTTACCAACTAATTACTATGATGAACCTGCTTCAGTACTGACGAAAAATGTTCAAAGGGGCCTACCACAATATGATCCCCGTGAAGAGTCAGGGGGCAGAGTTTAAGAAAACATTTTCCCTGATCCCCCACCACGGACGGGGCGCGTCTGGCCCCTGATACGAGCCGTCATGGTTCACTTACTACGTCCAGACGTCACCTGACTCATCAGACGCCATCCATCTCCGTCTCCATGGCAACCTGGCTCACGTGACGTCTCGAGGCGCCCCCTATCCGTCAGGCGTGGAACTGAAGAGTCCCCTGCGTCTTATTGGGCGCGTGATGAGATTAACGGGGGGATAATCTCACACCAGTATGTCTAAAACAAGCGGATTAGGAGCAGGCCAAAGAGGTAAGAGGTTCATGGGGCCGGAAACGTAATCTTGATAGAGAATCCAACCTAATTCAGTTTCCCCAAACAGCGATAGGCTGCAAGGTCAAGTTGGTTGTACACATGGAACGTACATGAGACATACACTTTGATGTTCAGTTACTTCCATGAACGGTCAATGCAGACTGTAAAATTATTTGTATGATATATTTCTGACTGTACTTGATAAATGCAGCAGAAAGGAATCTCATAATTTACATATTTTCTAAAAGTGAACATGAAGAACAAACATGAAGAGTGCATGAGACTATACCTAAAAAGTATCTGGCTACATCATTAATGACATTATTAACATTTGAACTGACCGTTTCTTGGGTCCACTGATTCTGATGAGCTTGCTTATAAGAATATTCATTGTTTCGGGAGCAAGCCTTTATAGGTATGAACATGTATAAACATCTTTACCCTTCAGTGCAACAACCAAATAAATCTTTGGCCTTGGCCTTGGATGGCATTCTTTTAGGCAGTGATCAGACTCTGGTTATAGGGTGGCGGGGCAGGCTGAATAATCCCAGGCTCATAAGGGAGATTAACCAGGGTTAGGGCGGATTTAGGTGGATTAAAAATACCATCTGCGGAGTGTGTGCTGCTTATTAGGGCTCCTGAGGTGGCGCTAATGCATCCTTATGAGGTTAGGGAGATACCTTATGGGAACAACAACTACTTTTTGTACTGAAAAGTTGGTAAGAGTCAATTTGCTTTTTTTCCCTGTTATGTAACCTTTCTGCTTTTATTCGATATTATATGGGGGAGCAATATTGAAGACAATACATGGAAGGCTATGAGAAAACTTGAAAGCCCTTATGACATTAAACAATCGATAGGATTGCATTATCTTTACATGTATATATCTGTAAACTGTCTTTTGAACGTTTTGTCTCGTTAAATGAGAGCGATGCGTCGGTATAATGTATATATATTTGGCATTATTATGTACATCGATTTTCAACTTTCCCATGCTACTGAAGTGTTTCCATCAAAGGCTGTGCATGCAGGAACCTCAATGGAAGGTACACCATAGCACTTGCAACAGTGTCTGTACGTCTGTGAGATCATTTAGGTTGATTAGCACTGCCTACAACCCTACCCCAGGCAGATTATTTCATGTTATTGTTTGTTGATCTCATGTCTGTATGATCAGTAGAACCCCCCTTGCAAAGACATCCGCCCCAGACTGATGCCTCCTCCTTTGTCTCTCTACAAGAGCTGCAGGAGACAAGGAAGCCGCATTAAAGCCTTTGGGTGGAGGAAGAAGGGGGGATGTGGAAGGACATATTAAACAGTCAACTTTGCATTTTGAAAAGATAATCCAATGGTGGATTTGTGTAAGGCGATCATTTACCATAAAGAATAAAGAGTTTTGAGGATGTGAATGAGTTGATAGCATATGTTTATATTCCCTTCCAATGAATACCAACCAAACATTATGCAGATCATGCTGCTGATAACAGTCAGAACCAAAATAATGGAAATGAAAGCCTCAAAAACATAGCTTCTTATTAGATTTGACTAGCAAATGATTCAGGAAATAAAAGTTGTTTAACTTGATGGAATTCATTATCACATGTCCGGTGTTGCTCATAAACATTCATTACATTGTACTATAAACATAGTAAAACGTTTTTACGTTAGATGTATTGATTGCATAAGTGAAGCTGGTTCAAAATTTAAAGAAAGGTATTGCATTGATTCATCCTTTGTTTTTTTGTGCTACAAAGGCAGCTAAGCAATTGCAAATAGGCCTATCGTGAAATTGAACAATACATTTTTGGTTTAACTAACACTAGACTCACACTACAAATGTTTCTGTAAAACGCAGTTGAAATTGGTCACAAATCAGTAGTACAGAGGTAGAGCGCCCCACAGGGATGTTTTGGCGGGAAGAGGCTCTGTGCACCAATTAGCGCAATGTCGTCTGCTCCAGCCGAGGGATGAACGGGTAATGACTTACCGGGTACCAGCAAAGGAACCAGTGACTCGAGCCCTCCGAACAGATGACTCGGCAAAGTTGGCATTTTGACTTGGATGTGATGTAAACACAACTAATTGAATTCTGAGACCCTTTGGTAGGTTTGGGGAATGGGTAAACAGAGTGAGACTTTAATGTCTGGATGATAGTAAACTAATAACGTTTTTGAAAATGAATGATATAGACTAAAGGTTACACATGATAGAAGTTGAAAGTTTCTATACTTAGAAATACACACGTAGTTTAGCATGCGGAAAAGGAGCAACGAAAAGACCCTTTTCAGTCCGAAGATATAAGCATAGAGATACGTAGGGATTACAAGGTATACCCACTTTCATCATGGAAGTGTGGCTTGTAGGCTTATGTTAATATAACGCTTCGGCAGTTTGCTGCTGAAAATCTTGTTTTCTAATTGAGAACATTAACCTTAATAGACAAATATCTCGAAATATATTCGATCATAGCTCCACTACAATATCCATTTTAAGTTTCATTACGTTTCTGGCGCCACCAGAGTCCTTCCGTCAACAGCTCGATCTAAGGGGCCTTCCATAAAGTATGTACGCACCAAGGGGGGGAGGGGGGTCTGGAATTTTTGAAAATTTGTGTACGTGCCTGTATAATTCCAATGTATACTTTGACCCAAGGGGGGTGGGAGGTGGGGTCTGACAATTTTGAATATTTGCATACGTACTTAATGGAAGGCCCCTAAGCGTCTTTGCCAATGCACATTAAGCCAACCTGATGAACTTGATTAATTTAATGAAACACAGTCAAAGAACAGGTGTATTGTGTTGTTCAGAATAATTTCAGGGCGACACAACACTAAACAGATAGGTTTTACTCTAAAATCTTTTAAATGTGATTATTTCCCAAAAATAGCAATGCAATTTAGAAATGGAATGATTCTATACCTGTCTCTCCCTTCTAGCAAGATCCAAATAATGTCCTTAATACACATTATACTCCATCAGGATATTGCCACTGTGTGAAAGTCTCATACTCTTTCTGACTTTCTGAATGTAAAATGTTCATTTGCTGGTTGGACAAATTATAATCGAATTAATCGGTTCACTGATTTTACTTGGCTGGGAAACTTTGCTATTAGTAAATGGAAATTGCTAAGGAAAAGCCAACACTTCCAACCAAAATACGTAACCATGCAATACCTCTCTTTAAACAGTCATAGTATTCCTTTACGACTAGGCTTTGGACTTAAATATGTATACTCGTGATTTGAGGACAATAGGCTTGTTGACCCCTTAATGGACGCCATATGAAATAATTCTTTCATTGACAAATTGCAATTTCTTTCCGATGATAATTTTGTCAATGAAAGATATTGACTGTCTTAGTAAAGGACGTTTGGGAGACAAGACAATTACACTTGAATTAGCTACCCTTGGGATAATTGCTCTTTAGGACATCTACCCAATGGTAAGCTCCTCTGGGACAAGTCCTGTTTGGAGAACTACCGTAGGACAACTATCCTAGGTGATATAACCCTGCCGTCTAGACAAGTTCATCCCCCTATATAAAAGCCCCTTTTCTATCATACAACTACTCCTACCCATGGGGTAGCTACCCCATTCAGTTGGACAGCAAACAATATTTTCACAGTATAATTCATTATAAATATTATGCCCAATCCTCGCTGGGCCACCAAACGCTGCCACAAAATTTAGTCAGTCTACAATCTGTGTTAACTTTTTCAAACTATGATGACCAATATCACCATGAAGCATCCAAGTGAGGGCCTCGCAGATTTATCTGGAACCCACACAATGCATTTGTTGTTTTAGACATGGGTAGTTGTCCTACCTTGCGGATAGTTGTCCTAAGTCATAGCTGTCCTATCTGTAGGGGCTTTTGAGTCTTCAAATTAGCGGTAACGTATAAATATTGCAGTTATATGGGAATCAAATTATATAACCTTAGTTTCCTTGGTTGTGTGATGCTGAACGATTGTGAAAAAGGTCTTCATGCTTAATTTACCGTGGAAATTTCTCTCCCATTTAACACAGGAGACATACGGTAGCAATCTTTGGGACTGATGTCTGCTTGTATATTTTCTTAGAAACAGATAACCTATATGCACACTCTTGTGTAAGGTAAACACCCTGGTGCTGTGTGTACCTTCCTATACAAAGGACAATTATAGGTGTGATCCTTGTCACACAACTAATGACATACGGGCGGCATACACATTATCTGCATGTAACTATAGGTTACAAAACACTTTGTGGTGTAAAGACGGCTATCTTTCTTGGTAAATCGTAGTTATTAAGGTTTATCAGACACACGGTGAATAAGTGAGACCGTGTAGCACACATTATTAAAGGGGCACTTGTCGACAACAAACACTGCAATCTTCGATAAGACTTCTGCAAGGTGAGTAAGATACAGTGGTCCATCCTTATATTTTGACATTTATGACTCCTCTCTTATTTTGGTTTCCCACTTCAAACTGACTTCAAATAATACTTCTGTTATTCAACATAAAGGTATAAATCTCACACTGGTATTTCGGTGTATGTGTATACTCCAAATGGTACAATTAAATTATCTAACTGGTTTGAAATAAAGACAAATTGAATGATTTTTATCATTACACAACTTTCATTTTCTTATTCAAACCGTTACTGTGTTTGTCCATTTGGGACCATATATCCACTTTAAATGAACATGAATACGAATAATTATACTGCACAAAGAATCTTTGTATTTATAATTATCATACATTGGATTCAATATCAACAGGTGACCATGATAATAACACACACACGCACGCACACACAACGTGTCAGCCAAGGATCATGTTCGAATGTTTCAAGGAGCTTGAGAATATCTAAAGAGAGATGGGTCCAGTACAAAACTCTGGATCCGCTGCCCATTCACATTTTAAACTTAAATATCAACTTGCATCTTGGAAAAAATGTTAAATACAAAAAAAAGTTGTAACTACTAAACCAACTATAGTATCCTTTTAGTCGAAATGGCACATACACTTACCAGCCCTTATCAAATAAGTTACAGTTGCTTTGTAATGGCCACTTGTGATATATGATTCATGAGTATTGATATATCTGTGCGTAGAGTACCTGACCGGAATGGCCCGATAGGGGTCAGTCCTAACTGACCCCCTCATGTGACCCCGGAACCGTACCCATGGCGATCCCGAGGGTGACGTCACAGACAGAAATACCACCAAATGCCAAAGCAGAAACAATTTTGTTTTATGGTAAGTTTTGCGTAAACAGGATTTATCAGTAAACCAACTATGACGGCTTCGCAGTGATCAACCAATTTGCTGTAGTAATGAACTATTGCGTTTAACCAACAACAACCGGCACGATTTTGTAAACTCGAAAAAATACAGAAAAAAGCTCCAAGAGCAAAAATCAGGCCTATTATGAAATATAAACTGTAGAACTAGCTTCGACCTAAGAAATATACATTGTTATTGTCAATTTCAATTGATGCAAAACACCAACATTTCACCTTATTCGCAACCAAATGAATTTTCAGCACTAATGGAACTCCTACGTGGGTTAAAGGAAAGCTAGCACATAATCAAGGGTTGGATATTTGTCAATGAAATTCTTTCTGCATGGAATATGCATCAACAACTAACGGTGGTAGAAATATTTTAAGCATATTCCAATGGTGTCTACTGTTGTGGGACTTTGATATTTGGTCTATTTTAATGGGTTTTTAAGGGAAATCCCCTAATTTGTGACGTCACAAGGACTGTAATTGGGATTCCCCAGCTTTTTAAAAAGGGAATCCCCAATTCTCAAAAGAGTATTCAAAGGAATTTTGGCTGTAGTATTTAATTTTTATATTAAACCATGTGCAGGCTATACATACTTGTATCCTTTAATCACCTAAATTCCCTAAATTTCCTAAGAGTCCAAAGGTACTTTGAAAGGGATTCCCCTTCATTATGACGTAGCAAGGACAGAACTGTAACTCCAGAAATTAGGGAATTCCCAAATTGTATTTTATTTCCTCTATAATTCACTTATACTTTGACTATTTCCAATTTTTTCCTTTGGAAATAGTTTTAAAATACTCAAGAGTAGGTAAACAATCAAAAAATAGGCTTGTGAAAAATTGTGTGCTAGGTTTCCTTTAAGCTAGTTTTCATTGGTAATATTTTAATCACTTTAAGAGGACGATTTGTCCAAATGGTATTATGTTATTTACGAGTGTACGGTTGTCTGATCTGTTCATCTGAAGAAAGCCATAGCATCTGTGTACATATTATATGTTATTTTACTTTTCTCTCAGAATATCTACAAACCTGAACTATTACCTTCTGCTAAAGTATTCCCAAGTATTCCCATTCTTTACGAGTGTCCGTAACGCACTTGTTGACCCTCATAAAACATCTGTCGGTGGTATTTATGTATACGGGTAACTAACATTCAAACATAGGGCACCCAGCAATGTCTGCATGACAAACCGTTAATTTATTTAATGAGAGTCCACGCCCTATTTTTTTCTTCCGCAAAATAGTTGGTGCAGCGGTTGGTCAAAAAGCTTTTTTTCGATAAGCGGTCACCATAGTCTACGTTTGCCTTATCATGAGAAAAAGATGATGACATTTCAGTTAGCAAACACATTACAATTTATAGACTGATTTAATCGTTTTCGTCATCAAATTACCATTTGTATATGCTACTTAGGACCTTTCATATTCAAACATCAGTAAATGACGATACTTTTAACAAAGGATCGGGATCAAGGTCATCTATTTCATTTCCCTTTTACCCCATAAATCTGGGCCAGCCAAGATAAAAATATTACCAATAGCATTCCATCATCTGACAGTAATCCAAAGATGACCGACTTCTTGGCCATGTCCTTGTTCCCCTGGCGGTGACCCCCGCAACCTGAGAGCGTCCGAGGTCATGAACCTCGCCACGCTTCATTGAACATGTCGCCCAGTGCCAAAAAAATGTCGTCTGCTTATAACCCAATCAATATCTCATGTAGCACATACTCTGACGCCCTCAAGTGCACTCAAACGCACTGCAAATGCACTTAGAAATGGTGCATTGTGAGATTAACATGTAGTTTATTGTTAATCACTCATAATTACCCTGCGTATGAGATCTAGCACCTTATGGACCTCTACTGTACTTATTATATTTAGTTATTATATTCAAAACTGCAATGATGAGAACTAAAGTTATATGTATCGGAGTTCAACTCAACCTTCAAATCAAATGAAAAATTACATGATAAATGTTCATGTCTATTGATCATATTTCACCGAGAAATGAAAACAAAGGAATCCTTTTACATTTGATTCAATACTCATAACTTTATCCTGGGCCCATATCTTCGTACCTGATTTTAGTGATATGGCTAATCAGTTAAAATTTGATTAGCGTCTAAGGCTTATAATACCTTACTCTGTCTTGCCACAAGAAGAGGTAATCTCATTTAGAGATAACATTGAAGAGGTATTTCTAGGTGTAGTTACTTTCATTTACAAACAGAATAAGTATGAATGCAACAATAATTAAATTTCACCTGATTAGCCTAATCACTGAACCAGTTAGGAAGACATGGCCCCTGTAGGGTTAAGTGCACACATAGGGCGTCCGAATTCGCATTGAGCAATAATATATAAAACTGAAAGCATCTTATTTGTTTACCTCAGTTTCTTTACATCGACTCACCACCCCCTAAAGTACCCTCGCCAACACCACAAGTCTTTTGTGGGAATTCTGTTCAAGCTATCCCTTGAGTGTTCTGTTGACAGCCACTGCTTAGAAATAAGACGTGGTCTCATATTGTGGGTGCGACCACCTGGCCAAAGTATCACGTATTTACATCTTTATTGATCCCTTGCCCCCAACCACTACATTGTCTGGGATATTGCCCCCTGGTGGCCATCTGGGAAACCTGACCAATCTGAGGCTGTTCCCTATTGAAACGTTTCCTGTGTGTTTCTGTGTGTCTGTCCCTATGGGACAGAGGCTTTTGTCAAATACTGGAATAGAGGATGTTATGTTGGATTTCAAAGGCTTTCTGTGGTTTTTACAGGCAGTCAAGGATTTAAGGATTGCCCTATCAAATTGTAGAACTCCAGATTTTCATTTGAAGAGAAGGACATGTGGTTAGAATTAAATGCTCAATTTTTAAACTGATACAAACGTTTTCAGAAAGGCGTTATATCTGACATAATCATAGGCTTTTTCGTTTTGAATTAACATATTTCATCTGTATGTATAGGTCTTTGAAATTAGGTTTTCAATAGGTTCCAGACACATGAGGTGCATACAAATGAAGTTTAACATAATCATTGAATTTGAATCTAATACTTTGGGAAAATAATTATTTGATGGTATAATCAGGGCATTTAAGAAGTGCCCTTATCCAATAAAGATTACCGCACAATGCATAAAATATTCACAACATAAAGAAAACAGGGGTGTCACACATCCAATACATCTGCCCTATGGGGGCAGATTTATATTGAACCCCAGAATTACTTCTATATCCTGCTGACATATTAACGATTGCAATTTACTGCCCTGACAGCCAAGGCACCAAGGGGTGGACAAGGCCATTTCGGTTCCTGAGTGTGGCTAACAATGAGTGAGACGGCTCCCTTCCGTTTGCCTGCAGGCGCCTGCCACATTTTATGACCAACCCTAGCTGTGGACATTTTTCGCCTCCTTAAGACGTGATGTCTGTGACGGCAATACCTCATCTTTTATGACGGGAGATCTCAATGGCTCGAGACTCCAATGGTTATAAGACCAATGGTGTTTCCTTGTTGGGAAGATGATTCGGCTGTTTTGATGTCCTTTACCAATATCTGCATATTGATTTGGTATCTAATATATTAGGTTTAGGCAGATTTTAGGCAGAAGGTTTAGCTCCTCCCACCCATATGCATAGTCAGAATGGCATATCTTTGTTTGATTCAAATCACCTTTGACAATTACAATTTTAAATTCTCATTATGGTATTTGGCATAATTATAGCAGGTTGTTAGATATCATAAGTGCATCACATGGAAATATAAATAAACTCTCATTCATAATGTAGACGTCCTAAGATAGCCCAACAGGAGGGTTATCCACGAAGCTGCAATCCTTCCTCAATACGGAAATAACACAGTCCCTTGATACTGTGGCACTTGATCTGGACCACCGGATTATTGGCTCAGGGTATGAATAGGATCTACGGTACCTTTCAGGCTAGATCCGCAGGTAGGGATCTATGTGTGTATTATATAGCAGGCGTTAACAGGTGTGCCAGTCAGTCGCATTCTAAAGGGGCATTCAGCTATACAACAGATGCATTATCTCTCTAAACAATTAACGTGAGAATATGTATGTAGATATTTCTTTGTCTTAACCTGGTAAATCAAAGTGATTTGACAGAGGCGTATCTCTATAGCCTAGGAGAGAAATGCTTGGCGTTTGGCTCTTTGTTATTGCATGCAAGGCGTGTTTCAGTGCCTCAATTGCCACCTTTTGTTAGGGGACTTCATACAAACAGTAATAGTACAATATTAGCATTTTATGACTATTTTTACAACCACATTCTCAAACCTATTTCTCTACATCCATTTACACAAAATGCAATAAAATCTAGTTTGAATCTTGATCTTTGTTTGTATTCTTAAGCAACCTTATTAATGTTCTCAGTAACCTTTGCACCCTTAACAAAGCTGGAAACTGTTATTATACCAACACAAACTAATAAAAGTACGAATAGCATGCAGCAGTCATTTGATATGGGACGGATTTTGACTTGCGGGTCGTGATTAGGATTTGCAGTTTGTTATGTAAAGATTTTAATTTCAATTATTGTCATTCGTATTATACTCTGGTGATCTTATTTAATACAAAATGAACGCCAGGAAGTTGGTTCACATGTTGGTATTCTCTAAACCATGTGGTAGACATTATTATGCTAAAATATACCATTCAATCTTTGGAAAAATACCATAACATTCAGTCATAATAACAAACTAAGGGTTATAGCTCACTAAGAGCTACGCCCTTCAGTGTTTGTACATCAACGTCTTTACAACAATTCTTTCCCCAATTCCAAGATATTTGTTGAAAATAACATAAAATCCGTTGGCCAATATATTGTACAGAGTATGGATAGTAACCTCTATTTATTCAAGATCCATTGTATTAAAACTAATCTGTCTCATAATGTTGTACACAGTGTAGAAGCGGGGAATAACTTAACATTGAAGTTTGGCTAATGTCACACATACATTTTGGCTGGTGGCGGTTTGATGTCTTTAATAGACACGTGGCCGCCTCACTAGCCTCTTTAGGCTCATACCCCCGTCACCTCATGAGGAGAGATAGGCCAAGGCCTGAGAGCGCTGCAGCCTTCAAGCCTTCGGGTATAGAGAGGGGGGACTGGAGGTAGCTGTAGAATGGGAGGAGCTTCTTTAACAAGCGCTTAAGTGGCTTCAGACCGTATGGGGGGAACCAGGAGGAGAGAGAAAAAGAAACTGGGAAAGGGAAGCCAAAGTCAAAGGTTTCAAAGCAGGTCCGATAAGGGGTCGGGGGGGGGGGAGTAGAGCCTAGAGGTGGGTACTCCAGGACATACTGCCTACTACAAGGACGGTGGCTCTGCCTAGCGGCGGGAGAGGGAACCACCCACAGGAGGAGGAGGAGACAGTAGCAGGGGAGGAGAAGTCTCTGCCGATAGTGCGGGGCTGGCTGGAAAGACACCTGGCGGAGTCCCCCTCTGAACGGGGCACCTCCCAATACCTCAGCCAACCAGAGGGCGGCAAACCCTCCCAGCCACCTCCCATGGACAGAGAACTGCGCGGGAAGCCCACCCATCCAAGCCCACCCATCCACAGACCACACAGGACAGCGTGGCGGGAGACTCAGTTGGTTTAGGCCTATTGGTAGAACACAACGTCAGTGTGTGGCCTATGGAGGTTTGGTGGTTGTTGGAGTAGTAGTAGTAGTAGTAGCACTGATCCACAGGCAGTTGGCAGCTGAATCTCACACAGGAGAGACGTGTTAATAGGATACTCCAGGGTTTACCTTAGGATTCAATTGACATTACAGGAGCACATGCTATATAACAAACGGCAGGGATTACATTAGGATTCAATTGACGTTACCGGAGCAGATGCTATAACTCCAACATAAGGAGGACTTCATTGCAAATATGCAATACGGTTTTCTTTATTATTATCGGTACTCAGCAACTGTTGTCTCCCGTACCCTGTTTGGACCTGTGAGTTTGCCCGTGTGGAACTCCCATTCATTAACCTGGTTTCGTCTTTAAACCTCCGGCGCGCATCAGCAAACCCACCTAAGAAGAGGAAGTCAATGGGATCCAAACTTCCGCAGTTGATTCACGGCGTTGCCTCAAGCGCAAACGATTGGAGGACGGGAAGAAAACTTTAAGGATTTTCCTTTTTGGAGTGTAAAAGTGACTCTGCAGTTTGAACGGCCATTGAAAGGTAACCGCATCTTACAACTCACTCCTCAATCAGAATTAGAAACCCCCTGGGTCTTTCAATTACAAGGGGATAAATAGCTTTTCACGTTCCCCTTTCACTAGCTCAAATCATTTGACTCTATGAATTACAAAGAGAGAGGGCAATTATACCTGAAACAGGACGACTCTAATTGGAAAACATCCCTGACAAACGAGGACAATTATTGCGTGTGACTTGATATTCATTATTCCTCTAAATGGAAAGGGTTGTCGGTAGTCCTATATGGCGAGATTAGTTCCTCTCCAATAAGCTTTTATACTCCGAGGAGGATAATTACCAACAACACACTTTGTGAATGATATATGTTGTATACAGATACAATCATATCCTCATCGGTTATCATCGACGGTACAGAATCTTCCTGAATTAATATAGTAAAGTGATACAGAAGACTTGAATTCTGATCTGTTTCTTGATACATCGGATCCAAAGTCATGAAACACAACTGCTTTGTTTCTTTACAATGATTGATAACCACAGACCGATCATATAACGGGTATCTATTATATCACCCGCGTTTGCTAAAGTGAGTCTTGCAGTATTGTGTTGAGTGCAGAACAATTCAAAACCCATTATCTCGAGATACTTCATTATAAATTTACAATCAGATTTTGAACAGCTTGAGAGCTGCACATCATTAATGCAATGCATTGCAACACATGATTATTAAGGCATCATTGTCCATATCAAATAACACAGAATAAAAAGATCTCTCATTTCAGAATAGGACTCTAAAATATATGAGACTTTGGTAAACGAAATATTTCCATTGGCTTCATTAAAGGTTGCCTATCCCTGTTTGGAGTTAAGAAATAAAGGTCAAGAAGAGGGCAGACTGGGAACGGCCAAAGGAGGTCAAGAGGTGGACTGAAGGAGGAAAGGCGTGCGAGCAGGAAGGCTGTGAGCGATTTGTGAGCAGTTTGTGAGCAAGTTATGAGCAGGTCGTAGGATCCTGAACACTGTTTTCTGGGCAACAACTGCGTGAACAACGTAAAAGAACCGCAGCCACAGGGACTTTTCCAAAAGGTGGCAATCACCAGAGCAGCAATTCAGTAAGTCTAAGAGAAAGGCAATTGTTTGAGTAGAACTGTAGTTGGTTACCGGGGGAAGTATTGAATGATCAATTACTTAAGGACCAAAACAGCAAATGAGTGAGCATTTACTTAGGTACTGGTACAGAGACTAACTGAACAGTCACATTAAAGATACCAGGACAGCAACTAAACAAGCAATTAGCTAAGCAACTAAATGAGCAGCACTTTACTTTTCAAAAAGGCACAAAGAGCACTCGAGGCAAACTATCAATACTAACGGACCTGTAAGTGAAGGGACATTAATAAGACGGTCACAAACTGAGCAGGTCAGATACTGTGAGCAGTTTGGAGCAGCTTTGAGCAGTTTGGAGCAGCTTTGAGCAGTTTGGAGCAGATTTGAGCAGTTGGCGAGCAGCTCGGCCTTAAGATGCGGGTGGCCCAGACCCTGCTGGTGGTGGCGGCGGTGTGCAGCCTGCTGGAGGCGGTGAGGGCCGAGGAGGACCACCTCAGGCGCACCCTGGAGAAGGAGATACTCAAACACACCATCAACTACCTCAGGACCAAGCTCGTCCGCTGCCTCAGCCAAAGTCCGGGCTCCAGAACCAAGGTAGGATTTCTTTTATCATTATTGAGCTATACTCATTTCACAGGAAAACATTTTCCGTATAATTAAATTTATTTTCACAACGTGAAGAAATCCGATATTATGAATAGACTACGACGATTAGTTCGAAATATCTATCATCTAGAAATTACTCTTGGAAATATTTTATTGTCGATCGACTAGCATGTAAATCTTTACGCGACCATTTTTGGTGATTACAATGTGTTTAACATTACCCATCTATTAATTTTCATATTGTCTTCAAATTCGGTTAACATTTTATTGCGCAGGGAGGGTCCAAAATAAGTATTAGATAATCAGATCACAATTTTATATGATCAACGAAACCTGATTGATTTTCATTAAATTGTAATCACGATGTAAAGAATGGTACGAGGTTATTATAATGAATTCAATCTAAAATATCGGGCCGTTGCACGTACATGTAATATCAAATAAAACTGTCAATCGATCACTAATATGACGACCACCTTTATTCTGGGAGATATAACATCACCAATGTGCATCTTATTCTAACAGTTGAATACATAATTATAATTATTGGATAGATGCCAGGATAAAAGAAAAATTAGACTGACTATAATAGTGAGACATTTATATAATTAAGTACGAAGCAAATACAATCTTTCGGCACATGGTAAACTTAAAAAACTGCACCACATTTGATCTATCTCGCCATTAGCGTTACACTTGAAGAGACTTCGAGAGAATGTGCGAGCATTTTTCTAATACTGCAGTTGTCAAACAGTAAGCCAGAGACGGAAAATGCTTTCTGACTGGGTCATTAACTGACTTATGAACAATGGCAGTTCCAGGTTAACTGAAGTAGATCTAAAGTGAGCGAGGAGAGATGAAAACACCCACCCATCTGTTTATTACGACTTTTACATAGGGCTAGGTACTCTTTTAGTATGAGTGTCGTCTTAGGAAAAGGGCGGTGAAAAATGAGCCTGACTCCACTGGATACAATTTCCGCTTCAATGTTAAGGGTATGAAAGAGGCCTTCCTACACATCTGATTTAAATCACAATACAATGCCTAATAGAGATGTAGCAAAGTCTCTCCCTTATTGTTGTAAGAATGCATTAAAAATGGTCGTCGTACTATTGTTCTGAGAAGGAACATTACGTGGTAAGATGTGAATCAGGCATCTAGATAATTGATTACTTCAATCAATGAGAGTGGAATTAAGACCAATCTTATCCCCTTACAATATATAAAATCTTTTAAATGGAAAATATAATTTCTTTTGTCAACCAAGCTGGAAACACTCTCTCACTTTGGTACCTGAAAATTATAATGAATTAACTTTTAATTGTCTGACAGTTCCTCCAGTGAAGCTACACATCCAAATGCATTTCAGCACTTTTAATGAAACCCTTTCACTGCATATTATATTGTGCGCTTAGTGTCTCGTGACCAAATTAATCTCTAGAATCTAAACTTATATTTGATAAGGCATCAATTAAAGCAATCACATTAAATTACAATAACAGCAAAATACTTGGTCAGTTGGTCTTACTTCCATGAATATGCAGCAAATAGGACCTTTCCCAGATTACATTTTGTAAACGATATTTAAAAGACAGACCCATAACTTGTTCTGTTACAACACTTAGTGTTATGAATTTAAAAATATGCTTTTTTGATGAATATATCAAATCTAATGTCCCAATCCCTTGTCAACGGATCAAGGAGGGCAACAGCTTGGCCAAAAAAATCTGTTTTCAAAAAGGTTTTAATACTTGAATGAAGGACCTGGGACATATCTGTGACGAATCTGTGTTAATCGTTTGAGTACCTTTTTATGAAGTTTAGTTCCTCCCAGGTCACAGGTGAGTGACTCACCTTAACTGTGAGTAACTCATAGCGAGCTTCTCGTGATGGTAGGCAGTTAACAGGGGCAGCAGGCTCAGACACCCAGGCACCCACCTGGAGAGCCGGAGATTCTAGGCACTTGCTGACTTAGGTCCAATATGTTTTATGGTGCTTACCAAGGTTTAGTATTACCCTGTTTGATAACATGTAGAACGTGTCTCAGCAAACTGTCAAATTCCATATGAAATGGAATTGGAAGTGTCTAAATGTTTAAGCGCTAATGTTGTAAAGACAAAGAAACCAAATATACAAGTTGAATAAGAGTAATAATGATTTTCCTGATAACTGTTAAACTGTTACTCCAGTTGCCCTATATTTTATTTGAGTAATTTGTCTCTGCCCAACGGAATTGGAAAAACGGAAATAGAATGATTCAATTTCTTATTCATAATTGAAGGGAAATGAGAAAACTACTGAAAAACTGGGTCATAGGAAATGGGAACAGAAGATGTTTTATTTTTGATAGTATTTCACCAATCCACCTGCTATCATGTGTGGTACGGTTAGTCTCTTAAAGTCATGTTTTGACTTCTCAATCACTTTTCCTGATAAAATCCCGACCGCACTCCCCACTAAATGGCATAACAGGGCATAAATCTCTTTACTCTACCCCATCAGGTATATCACCTCCCACGCTGCTCACATCAGCATAGAGCAGGCTGGGTTTGATGATGAGCACATCCAGATTATCACTAACACGTGGCGGGTGGCTCTAATCCCAAGCCTGACTGGGCACTGAGCAGCTCTGAGCACATCAGAGCAGCTATGAGCAGGTTAATCAGCAACAGGATCAGACTGAGTTGCTCATAAAGCATCCTGGGTTGACCATAAACAAGAGAGTGAGACAGGTTAGATTACAAGCCACCTACCCACCAGACCCAGAGTCCCTGCTGGTCTATTTTAGGCCTCTTTATTAGGACGTGGCACTTGGCTGTCTTCACACTCATGGATCATAGAACAAAGTTAGATTAATTCAATTAAGGCTGGGGACGTGGTGAGGACATAATTCAGAGAGGTCAGATTGCTGGGTGCTGAAAGAGGGAAGGCAGTGCAGGACCAGTGTTACAGAAACAATGTCACTTGTATGGGATGCACAAGGAATTATAATGTCCACTGAAAACAAATTTTGATAACATAGAAGCATTAGTAATGTGCTTTAATAATAGATTTTGAATTGACATTCCTAGATTTTTTTGAACGTATATAGCAGCCAAACAAAATAACATTTAGTAATGTATAATGCACCCTTATGATTGTTTTGGTTTCCTTTATTCGACAAATAAACCTTTAGCAAAATCGTTTTTTGTTGTTGCAAAATCACTCCTTGGTTCACTTGAATGTCTGAAGAACATATATTTCTTACGGTTTTTACATTTATGAACGCATTATATGAGGCTGTTAGCTAGAGATCAAAGTTGAGAGCTCACAGCCTCTAGAAGGAGAGAAAAAAAGTTGGTCTAACGATCAATAATAAATAAATAATCACATGGTCTAGTTTTTCTAAGGCAAGGATAACAGTAAGCAAAGCCCGCCCTTTACCGTCCGCATTGTAATAGAGGCGTAATGGCAAAATAATGTCCTGAGCTCTGATCTTGAGTCTCTGTTTACAAAATAACGAACAGTTTTTGTGTTTGTGCACTGATAGGGTTTCTTTACTCAAGTATTGTACGCATTATTCAGCTCTCAAGTGTTGACATGCGCAAACTGAAACTTTTTATGCTTGGCAGACATGCCTCCAGCTTTCTCACCTTTCTTATGATAATATAATAAAGATTCATGAAGAATATATGGGGATATGCCAATTTACTTAAGGAACATAAATGACTTTGTTGAGATCACATAATTGCAAACTGGATCAAATATCTTTCCCAGGGCTCACAGATAAAACGATATCGATGCTCGAAAAAAGAAAACGATATATCCTCTTTTGTGACATGTTCCATACATCATATCAGATGCACAATCATCTGCACATCAAATACTGTCTTATTAAGCTTACAGACAGAAAACAGTTCTAATGTGTCTTATTAAGCTTACAGACAGAAAACAGTTCTAATTGTTTTATGACTAGAATGCCCTACATACCCCCCAAGCCTGGAGCAAATCCACACCGGTTAACCCTGACCTTTTCTTAGATACACGAACCGGTAACAGTCCATCCAGAATGTGCAGGCGGTTAGGCAGCTGGCAAAGTTTCCCCTCCTTAGTAACGAAAATATATCAATATTAACCTCATAAGTAGCATTTTGAATAAATCCTGCTCCGTTTATCTTATGATCTTTTGTTTGATCAAATCTCTTTTTTTTGACGGATCACTATTTTTATTTCACAATTTCTTCTTTGAAAAATAAGGTTTTATTGTCTCTGAGTCGGATTTTTTATGGGGAAGGAATGTTCTTTATTCTACGTACAAACATACAAAAACATAGAATACATACTTGTTATTATGATAAGGCACCCTTGAGGACTGACAATGATAAGTTAAGGAGAAGTACAGAAAACTGCGAACTTAGTCCTTGGAGTATGGTAAATACACTTTTCTCTTACCCTTTAGCCCTCGCCTAATCCTGTTATTGTTTTTTCTCACAGGGGGCCGAGATGAGAGGCCCCTTTTCCCCATGCATCAGCGTCTTGTTATTGGCGGATTCCTAACCCAAAAATAACATGTTAAACACCATGTGACCTGACCCTGCCACTCCAGAGTGGAGAGAAATATTGTACCTATAATTCTCATGCTGAGTGCTGGGTATGTGTGTAGTTAATATTGTATCGTTTACTAAATAGAAATTCAGAAAAGTCCGACCAAAATGCATTATCTTTAGAATTTTCTCAAGTTGGATGGGCTCAAGAAATCATTTAATGATCGGTAGATTTCAAGAGTTTAATAGTTTTCTCAGAGGAAAGGTCGAAATGTTATAGTATATCATTTCACAAGGCTGCCAGTTCTGCCGGTATACCTATAGCATTATTCTTTAAAAACTAAGACATCTAGGCCTGCTTGATAAAATTCTTGCTGATGATAAAAGTAGATTTTATATAATCAAGTTATCCTTGAATAGCGTTTGTCGTTTGTAGCATTGCCATTGACAAAATAAACGACACTGCTTTAGAATAAGCAAATGAGCTGATGTTTATGATAAACTTGTGATGTTTATGATAGGTTTGCATTTGTGTTATTGGTCTCATGTAAAGTTGTGTGGTTCTTAAATGCATTAAATAGGTTGTTCCCTAAATCTATATCATATGCAAAAAATAACAATAAAATATCATTTATATGTGACAACTAAATCCATCAAAAGAGGCAACACCTCAGCATACCGAAACAATTAAGCCTGACTCTGCATGTGACCTGGTATGTCGTACATACCTGTAGGTCTATTCTGGAAACTGGCTTTAAAAAAAAGAAACCTCCTCCGTGTTTGCCCACCTGTCAGGTCCCGTTTGTCGGTGCGCGCTGCGGGCCCCAACCCTCCAGGGTACTGCAGGCCTTATCTCTGAGGTAGACTCACCCTGTTCTAATTGGTTGAAGCCCACCTATCCACTCTAATTTACTGAAACCATCTCATCACACTCTCATTGAACGATACCACCTCTTCCAACTCTCAGTGAATGAAACTCACTTTACTCTCACTCTGCACTGATCAAATGAAACCACCTCTCCTGACTCCATTTGAATGAAACCACCTTACCCAACTCTCTGAATGAAACCACCTCACCAAACCTTCATTGCGTCGCCTGAATAACATAAGGTCGTATCTCTTACATTTATCCTTGCCAGATACGACCTTATGTTATTCACAGATTTCCAGTTTTTCTCCCTAAAGTTGAATAACATAAGGTCGTATCTGTGAAAGATTTTGTATGTGTTGCCATAGTAACATTGTGATAATCTAGATATCCTGATAATCTAGATATCCTCATAATCCTGATTTAAGATTGTTTTTGCATATCATTATTCCTGTAAGTTAGATATTATAATGATTTAGCAGATATTTATAACTGGAGAGCCCTTTACAATAGGTCATATTTCTTTAATTAGCAATTACTCAAAATGAACATTAATCAGATACGACCTTATGTTATTCAGCCAACGATTGGATGTAACTACCTCACCCAAATCTCATTGAATGAAACCCCCTCACCCACCCATGTTGAATGAAATGACCTCACTCCACACTCATTGGATGAAACCACCTTACTCAACTCTTTGAATGACACCACCTTACTCCACTTTCATTGGATGAAACTACCTCACCCAAATCTCACTGAATGCATCCTCCTTATCCAACTCTCAGTGAATGAAACCAACTCACTTTGACTCACTCTGCACTCATCAAATGAAACCACCTCTCCTCACTCCCTTTGAATTAAACCACTTTACCCAACTCTTTAAATGAAACCAACTCACCCTACTTTCATTGAATGAAACTACCTCACCCAAATTTCATTTAATGAAACCTCCTTACCCAAGCCTTGTTGAATGTAGCCCTTTAATTCTCACTCATTGAACAAAACCACCTTACTCAATTCTTTGAATGAAACCAACTCACCCTACTTTCATTGGATGAAACTACCTCACCCAAATTTCATTGAATGAAACTACCTCATCCAACTCTTATTGAATGAAACCCCCTCACTCCACACTTATTGAATGAAACCACCTCATCCAACTTTCACTGAATGAAACCACCTCACCACCTACCCTTGGCATAGAATGAAACCATGTTAGGATGCTATCCTACAAACAGATGCTATCCCACAAAAACAACCTAATTGTCACTTAACATCCATGTCAGGACGCTATTATGCAAACATTCACTAAACCACAAAGCACTTTGTCAGTTAGCAGCACCCAAATGCTGCCAAGCTACAATCAGATGCTATCCAACAAGATGCTATCCTATCAATGGATGCTATCCTACAGATTTATGCTGAAAAATAGCAAACCAATTTTGAAGATTATTTGATTGGGGTTTGGAAGAGAGGTGTACTGCAAACTTCTAGAGGACATAGGACTAAAACCTTTTTGAATTTTCAAATATATGATTTATTTAGGAAAATTAAATCACACTTTCATTTTGCAATTTCTATTCCGTATCAAAAGAAATTTGAATATTGATAAACTATTAACAAAAAAAATTCAAGAAGCAAAAATAAGACTGAGTTGTTCAGCCCCTTGTCACTTCATAGCAGTGAAGGATAATAGATAAAGATAAACAAACATCGGTTTGTTTAGAATGATAACTCACTCATCTTAATTGATTCTCCCATTTGAAGGACATAAAACCTATTTTTGTCTACCTAGTTGTTAGTTGTTGCACACAACCCTTTTTTCACAAATTCTGTCAATATTCTTTGAAGATCGTACTAAAAAGAATAAAGTTTCCGAAAAAGGTTAATGTCTATCACCTCTCATGTAGCGATAACTAGAAATTGTCCCCTGAATCATCCCGAATCACTGAAAAATGCATTATTTTCCATGATTTCTCATCTCACATTTCCCTGAATAGAAAGATTAATGTTTAGACAAAAATATACTATCTATTGTATTGGACATTTTATTAAAATAAAGATAAAGAACTTAACGTTTTGAGGCATAATACATAAGAGACCTGACACCCCTTTTCAATCCTACAGAAAAGGTAACTTTGCTGTATAATACTTTAATATAGCTTTGTGCAGAGATGCTATCCCACAAATATTTGTGACTTAGCAGATACGTTTGTAGCTTAGCATCTTGTGGTGATGCTAAGTCACAAAAGGATGCTAAGCTACAAATATTTATGACTTAGTGTCTATTTTTGGAAAGATGCTATCCAACAAATATTTTTGGTTTAGCATCTGTTTGTAGCTTGGCATCCTGTGGTGATGCTATCCTGCAAAAAGTCACTAAACCACAAACATTTGTTGGATAGCATATGTTTGTAGGATAGCGTCCTAACAAACCACCTCATCCCACACTCACTAAATGAAAGCAACTCAACCCACTCTGATTGAATGAGACAACCCCATCCA
Organism: Lepidonotus clava; assembly: GCA_936440205.1. Lineage (NCBI taxonomy): Eukaryota > Metazoa > Annelida > Polychaeta > Phyllodocida > Polynoidae > Lepidonotus > Lepidonotus clava. Next base: position 40,069,829 of record OW387141.1, read on the forward strand.
ACTCTGATTGAATGAAACCACCTTGCTCCATGTTCAATGTAGACACCCCTTCATCCCACACTTACTGACACCAACATCCAACTCTCATTGAATGAGACAACTTTACCCAACTCTTATTGAAAGAAGCCAACTCACCAACCTGAACTATAGGGTTTTATTTTACTGTTATTTGTGAGTCTACCAATCATAATGTTTTCCGTCTTCATGATTCCAGTATGCTAGCCATGTATCACAAGAATGTTATAATAACATTACATTTTATTGAAGTTGAGACGATACTAATACAGAATGTAATAATGATGTTATATTTACATTTCATAATGTAACGAGAATATCACAATAAAATCATAGTGCAATGTCGAAATCTTAGATTCTAAAGACGTTTTTGGGTGCCATCAAAATAACGCAACAGGAACCAAAGCAGAACTAGACAGAACTGGACGATATAGTAATGTTACATTCTTGCTTGTATAAGCCCCACTTGGTTTATGAAATCGAGTGATGTTTTGGACAATATCACTCACTTCACTCACTTCATCATTAAAAATAGAATGGTATTTTGTCTTTATATTTTCTCGTAGCCCAAAGACGTCGCTTTCGGAATAGATCCGGGGTTCATGTGAATGAAACAACTTAACTCTGAATTCTCGAGTCAACCTTGTTTACATTTCTAAAGCTTGCTTTATAAGAGGTACTATAATTATTCACTTCTAACAATTAACTTTAAATAAGCATTGAGATCAGAATGATATAATGCGAAGTGTGCTTGAAGATGTTTCATGTTGATAACCTTTCTGTTATCACAGGGAAAGACTTGATGAAATATTTCTAATTCATTTTCAATTTGACATAATGCCACTCTCCTTTTTTTCAATCAATATATCAGATTTGATAAAATCGGGGAGCATGATTAAACAGGAGATTATTATGATTATTATGTCGGTTTTTATTCGAGTGAGTGATGTCCAGAGATGAGACTTGTTTTTTTTACTGAGCTTATTAGGTCATGATTGGCAATGTGTAAATGAACCACCAAGTAAACAGGTTACAAAACACAAGCCTGAATAAGCCCATCCCAGTTTATACCAACAATGAAGTTTACCATGAAATATTATCAAAATTGCTTCCATGCTTATTCCCTGAAGAGAGTTGCTCAATAAAAAAGTAACCAAAGCAATTTGGTTGACAGATTCCTCCTAAAATTTCCAAAATGTGATCTTTTATTTTGGGCTTTTAATGGTAAATCCTGTCAGTCCAACCTATAATGTCCAACCCTATTTTATCCTGAAATACAGTATTTTGATTTGCTGGCAAACCTGCATATGTGTCAATTGATAGAATTTAAGAAATGATGTTTTAGCAGTACTTGGAGATATAGAAAAACAAATCTTGCTTATCTAAGTAATCCCAAGTCTTGGAGACAAAGATGGTATTATAATGTCTATTTTGTCCAACCCCTGTCTAACCCCAGGACATACCCAATGTGGGATAGGCGTATTCTGACAATAAAACAAAAAGGGATGATATAGAGTCTGTTATTGTTTTTGATTTTTTGATAAAAAGGGACCGTAGAAATAACACTTATCATCTGGGTTTCACACTCCCTACAGCATCATATGTCATTCTATAGCAATATAGTATCTCAGGGTTTGATGAAATGAAGTAAAAAATGAAAAATGAGATTTAGAATTGTGATGTTTATACTTCAACTACCCAGATATTTTATTGGGAGATAATCTCACTCCGATTTTAATGTTGGTAATTTCTTTTCAAGTGAAAAACAATTCGCAATGAAAGGGACACACAAGTGAGCATGAGTCTTTTAACAAATTCACTTAGAATTTTATTGCCAGCGGGGTAATTCACTTTGATGAGGTTTTTACTTTGGTTATTGATAAAATTTGAGGAAGTCGTTGAAAACGCATTTAAAAAAGAAATCAGGAAAAAGACAAGAGTCAGAAGAGAAAAAGTCGGAGAAGACAGAAAACAATGAGGAAGGCCTGTTTACAAACACACACCCCTAATGATTAATCACGTGGTCGGCGAGGCATGTCACGTGGTGTAGATGAGGGATGGTTGAGGGCTCACAAACACTTTTCTTGTTTCTTGGCGGGTCAGAATGGTTATTCCGGTAATAAACCTATTTTTTCCACTCAGAAAATAACAGAACTGAACTGCAATCAATAGGAAATTAGTATTTGAGGGATGGAAGCAAAAGAATATTGCTCCTAAACATAATCGGGAAAAACAGGCTGTGGATGCATTGGGGGAAAATATTGAATCATTTCCTTGGCCTGTTATGATAATCAGATTGGTGAAGAAAAATGGTGGGTTGACGGGCGATGGGCACCTGTGGGCTTAACCCAGTTCGACGTGAACCCCTCCTCTTTCATCTATATCCATATTGTGAACATAAAGAGTTGACAAATGCCTTCTTTACGACTCCCCGAAGACAGGGGTCCGATCAATCACCTGCTCCTCCCCCCACGTCCACGTCCGTGATCGGGGCCGCTGCCCCAGTTAACGTCACCTCTCGTGAGCAGCAGCTGAATGACCTGCTTCCCATTCAGGTGCAACTTTCGTCAATATTTCAGGTATTGTTTTACACTAAAGGAACCATATTATTTTTCCTATAACATTTTTATGAGTATTTCTGAAACAAAATTGATAAATACTTTGTTAAATGAATCTTATTTTTTGCCCTCAGCATTTTCTAGGAGTATTCTTAATCTGAGAGAGGACCCGTTTTAACTGCTTTCTTTAAACATTTTAGATTAATGTGTAGATTGTGCCCGTAATACAATCACAAACAGAGGCAGTAGCAGCAAGATCAAAATATATTTGGGTTCCGTAAAACCTAACCAACGAAAACTAATTCGGTTTAGCATTCATAATTGAATTAATAATTCCTACTGATGCAGGTAATTGGGACACAGGATGAGCTGGAACTATCCAATTCAAATAAAGCAAATGGTGTACCGCTACATAAATCTCTCTACTTTTAAACACCTTAAGCAGTTAAGAATACAAATGGTTATGGCTCCTCTCAGTTCCGATTGAACAATTTCAGTTTTTAGTCAGAAGCTAGCGAGCTAATTCAATAAGATAATTCAATAAGTTTTAATAATCATTGATTTTAGGACGTTTGCTTCGGACAATGTCTGTAAAGAATGGGAGGGTATCATAAGCTCACCCTTTCTTCCTAACTGAAAGTTATAAAACAAAATGGATGGCTACCAAATGGTACATGCAAGCAATGCTCAACATAATATTTATTGAGGATTTTCTATATAAAAGAATCTCAATAATTATGATTGTCATCAAATGGAATATAAAGCATGGCGACTTATTATCATATGCAATCAATGTCCAACATGCTGTGAAAAACAGGAATCCCCGAGAAGAATTTCAGTTGTTTGTTGTGACGGTGGCCATTTACATACCCTGGTTATCTCATTCTATGGTGGCAAGAAATACATCGTGTCAACTGAGGTATAAACCATCAGAGTGTGAGCTGCTCAGCGCACCCCACAATGAGCAGTTAAGACACCTCGGCCGACTAACGGCCTGTCAACACGGCCATTGACCCCCGGGGAGTAACTCATCAGTGACCAGCCCTGACCGCCCCATGACCCAATTAATTACCTCAGACCTGACACGCCTACCCGAAGACAAGTGGTTAGTACTCCGCACTTATACCCTGTAATGGGAGGGGAGGGGTCGGAGGTTAAGGGGAGACAGATGGGGTTAGGAAGGCGAGAGTAACCGACGGAGAGATCAAGAAAGTATAGCTGTTCACATGTGTTCAGGGAAATTCATTTTTTCCTGCTTTTTCCCCCTGTGGCTGAGAAGATGTCAAGGAGTTGCCGTCTGATGAAAATCTCTTCTTGCACATGAATGGTAGGCTACCTTGAAATATTGGTGGTTCAGATTCTTCTTCTCATATCCTACTTACATCCCAGAGTATGTTAGTGTGCTCTTGTAATGGATGACGCATCGTGACCACATCTGAAAATAGAAATGTAAAACGACCAGATTTACCTCTTTGAAATTTAAAGTCAATATGATATCCATATATGTGTGTTGTGCACGGAGCCTGCATCTAGTCTCAATATGCATATAATTATGTTGAAATCAAAGAATATCGGATGACAAGAGTTATAAATCTGTCATGTGACTCTGATAGAAAAGGAATGAAATGGGTACATCGGTGTAGAGGGGGACAAGGTATCAAACTTAAGGGTGAATACTTCGTCAGGAATGGAGTACTAATTGTATTGCAATACAGTCGCTAAATAATGGCTGTAGCTGTCGTAAAACAAAACAATGTAAATAACAGAAAAATTAACGATACAGAATTTAAAGTTATTTTAGAGAAGCTGCGGGAAAGAAGAGAGATTCATTGAGTAAATTATGGCAATTAAAAAAGAGGGCCAGATCGTGGAAATAATCTGAATTGAATCTCAGTCTGGCGGAAAATATGGAAAGAATCAATTATGTTGGGTTGGCTTTTAAAAAGTGCTATAAATATTGATTCATAACAATGGAAAGAAACAACTCATTGGATTAGTTAAAGAATTTTCTATTGATTATACAATTTGGCGTCGGAAATGTAAGATGTGAAGTTGCATCAACACCAGTGGAGGAGGCAGTGCACCAAAATGTGAATCTTGTTTGTCGTGTCTGACTTTCAGTTGATGGCGCTACAATTTCAGGCTTCAGGAACCTAATGTTATAAGTTGTTGGCCCTTTGGTTGTCAGGTGATAGTTTACTGCGCCACATCTCTACCTGAGGTACACATGCAGTGGGCTCAAGCAACCCCCACACTTACCAGAAATAGTAGTAGCAGATCTTTTTTGACAATCTAAAAGTCACCGTTGACTCATGTGTCATTTTTGGACCCAAGTGTTCTAAAGGGCTGGGAAGGGCTGGGGAGGGCTGGGGAGGGCTGGGAAGGGCTGGGAAGGGCTGGGAAGGGCTGGGGAGTGCTGGGGATTGCTGGGGATTGCTGGGGAGTGCTGGGGAGTGCTGGGAGGGCTGGGGAGGGCTGGGGAGGGCTGGGGAGGGCTGGGGAGGGTTGGTGGAGGGCTGGGGAGAGAGGAAGATGGCTAGGAGGGGGTGGGGAGGCCGAGTAGCTCCGAGCAGCTCCGAGCTACTCAGGCGTACTGCCCGGAGCAGCTCGTCCATCATCTGCTCACGGCTGATCAAACACTCGGCCCACACGCCGCGCCCACTTCCTGATTTACACGGCGGGAAGGACTCACTCCAAGCACCCTCAAACTGCAATAAAAACCTGTAGAAAGACAAACAGTACTTAGCCGGTGATTAATTTGAGGAAATAATCAAGGCAGGCGGTAATTGATGCGTGTAAACAGAGGCCTGGTGTCAGGTGTGTCAGTATATCAGGGCCATATCACTGGGACGTCTTCAGAAGTGACTTAAGAATAACATTTTATGGCAAATAAATGTGACGTATTTACTAGATAAATGGGTTCTACTAATTAAATGCTTTTAAAATGGCTGCATTTATGGGAGGTTTGTGAGTAAGACGATGGAAAAGCATTACTAATAATACGACTTTTTCTCAGCATCTGTTTCCGTAATCGGTATATCATGGGAGCAGGTATGAGAAGGGGGCTACTCAGATACAGATGTACGGATGTGTTTCTATCGGGCACAGCGATGATGTTACAGACAATACAGAGGGACTGATTGCAGATTGATTTATAAACATGATGCACAATCTGGACTTGTCTCAATGTATTGAAACAGAAGTAGCTCAATACACAGGAGTTGAACACTGTCTGGAAACAACCAGATTTGGTGCCCGCCATTTCTCAATTTATGTGATACTTTTTTTATGAGTATTTGGCAAGACGCTCAGTACCGAGAAAATAAACACCCCAGCAGAAAGATAAAGATTGCCTTTCCGGGAAAGCCTCTGCAAACCGTCGATGACGCCTCGGAAAGCAGTCGATTAATTGTTAATATTCTTGCCTTTTCATTATGAGTCACAGCAAGTTTGGGGATTGTGTCCCTGCAAAGGCTGTGAGCTGGCTTAAGGTTCCAATCGGAGCAGCTCACGGAGAGTAGGAGCCAATGTGAGTAGATCTGAGCAATTGGGAGCAGTTCGGCAGTAAGCTGTAAGTTGTTGATTATCTGCCTAACTGTGTGATTGGGGAGGAGTATGGAGGAATGCCTGCTCAGATCCTTCTACCGTTGGCTAAACACCTGCTCAGAACAAGCTCACATTGAAGAAGGAGAGAGGTGGGGAAGAGACAATGACAATGTCGTTGCTCCTGATAAGATACAAAGGCCCTTTATATCGATGTACACAAAATACGTCGTCTTTTTAAAGCAGAGTTTATGGCAACTGAGTAATACCATGACTATAATCTATAAATGGCTGGGTTCTGAAATACTCCCAATCTCCATTTTCTTGAAGCGGGGAAACGTAGACGGGGCAGTAAAATAACATTAGATATGCCAAAGGAGGTGCTTGCTAAAATATTAGGTATCTAAAAAGTTAATATTTGATTTGAATAGGAAATAATGACTTTCTCAGATGAATATGTGTAACGGATATCTCACATTAGTTTTGATAGGTCATATTCAACATACTTATCAGGTTGGATATGTTTACTTCAATGTATAGAAATACTACTACTTAAATAAGCTTTCCTTTAATAAGACTGATTCTCATATATCTTTGCGAAAATAGGAAGGTGAAATTTGACATGGGACGTTATAATGAAATTTATAAAGCAATGCAATGCAGTCACCTTAATGTCCCTTGTACTGTAAAACGGCTAACAATGGTTATACACTACTTGGGTTCGAGCAAATATATGTGGATCAATTCTAGAAAACCTCTGTACGAAATATAAAAGCAGTTTTATGATTGTATAAACGGAATGTTACGAAATTGTGTCCATGTATTGGTGTATTTAAGCCGGGATCGGATGAAGTAATAGTAAAGCCATACTTTGCCCTCTGCAACCTTGATATATTCTGGTTAGTTTACTGGTAACATCAAAATAGGTTGCCTGACTTCCACCTTCATAGAAAGGAACTACATTATGGTCATCAAATCTGTATGGAATAATCTATTCCGGGATCCATATTCTCCTTTACACACATTAGATACATTGATAGTTGCGTCCCTAAAATGATTATTGAGAACAAACTATTATTGGAGGTTAAGATCATTCTAATTCTAACTCTGCACACAGAATTTCAGGTCTCGCCGTTCGGTTCAGATGCGTTCAGACCAAAGTCGGTCTAAAAGAGGTCACAATTGGAGCGACGTAAGTCAGGATAATGGTGTGAAGGGACCTGCCCTTAATCTTAATGGTCTTAGCATAACTAAAGAAAAGTATGATAACATTTGGTTAAATTTGACCAACCCCAGCATTTCCATAATTATCAATGTGGTCAATGTTATTAATTTTTTCGAAATATAACTTCAAACAATACTTTTGGCAATCATGTTAATGTTCATTATTCAAATAAAAAGGATTATTGTATTATAAGATGAACAAACTAATTAAAAACAACAAACTTGTGACAAAATATTTCTGAAATTCCATTAAATTCTTCAGAAAGGGTTCAAAATAATGATGTATCCAGATGTTATCATTCTCTTAGTTATAATCCGCTCTGTGTGACGTGCTCCGGTCAGTGGTCTAAACTTCCTCCCAATATCGTCCTTAACGTCTTTCCATGTAACTAATAAGGAAGTCATTAATCCTTCAAAGCATTGATTACAACAATCTAATGCCTACTTTCTACTCTGGTTGTTTGGATATCCCGCGTTTTCTAACGATTAATGATTCCCTCTGGTGGTAAAAGTATTGTTTTCTTTCTTTGAAGTTTATTTTTCTATTGCAAACACTATACAGCATGTCAATATTAATTACGGGTGCACTCATTCGTTATGGGTATTGTGCTAGGTTCTATAATGGTTCAGGTTTAACCATCTCGTTGCAGAGATTTATGGAATTGTGTGGTAGTCATTTTGTATGATAGCATTCACATTCCCTGTACAAATGTAAGATGGTGTAATATGGTGTTGGTAAATATTAGTTTAATTACACATTGTGTGTGGAGTAAGAATATCTTTATTTTTATTGTTTATTATAGGTATCAGTGTATAATCAACGAAACCTACATTTTGCTTTTCATAATTATTGAAAATACTTCACCTACGACATTACTTCTCAAAAAAGGACTTCTCAAATTTTTGATTTGGTAGCGAACCCGTTGAATATGTGGATATTGGGTGTTGTAGGGTGTTAATGTAGCCCTGCATGTTTTTCTGGGTAAGAGGAGATTAGCTGGGCGATAATACAGTGGCTGCAGACGCCTGTCACCCACCGGAAGTGAGTGACTGACAGGCCTGATATTAGCCGGGTATCTCCAGCATTGGGGTGACAGCAAATTTGCATATAATTAGTCAAGTCCTAATGAAAATGAAATTTTAAGGGACACGTTGATTTTATTTTCCATATGTTTGCCTGTAATAACCGTATAATAATCCTGCATACATATCTCGAATAAAGTATCTATCACAGGTGTATTCTTGTGTCTATGATAAGACAATTATACTGACGAAGGGCCTATTATTAGCAGTTTCTCATCTGTTTCTTATTTGACAACCTATGGATCAGTGCATCATTAATCAAAGCAATATCCTAATCTCCTTTCAAATTGATTCACATGTCCTAGTTTCATTAATACATGGCATCGTCAGGCCAGCTTGTCATAATGGCCATGGCAGAATATTATTTTTCACACTATCGTATACGATATTGGAGCATTACTGTGAAATGTTGCATGGTTGTAGACTCGATCGACTCTGTTCAGGCACCGTTCCCGTACCCTGATGCTAGGGAACAGCCTTTTATATGATGGGTATCAAAAATACCATCAGAAAATACTGCAAGATTATGCATTTAATTCAAAATTACTTTCTTATGGATAAAGTATATTTCATGTTTTAGTTGGCAAATCTCCTGCCTGGAAGGAAATTTGAAATGGACAGTAGGTGTTTTTAAGTTCTGTCTTGTTGCTATGAGAACAAAGCAATGAATTATACGGAGATTAAACGACAAACGAGTACCCATATCCACATGGAATAACCGTATTACGTTAATCCAGTGTCTGGCTCAAGTCTAGGGGTAACTCGCGTGTCGCGTGCTTGAACCTATTGACCCCGGCTCAATTCTCCCCTGGCGGTGGGGGCAGGAATCACACCGACCCTGTATCAATAAGGGTATCATTAGCCTGGTGGTTCTGTTGACGTTGGACGGCTCGTCTACAGGCCTCCCACAGTCATAGGTACCCCTACCCCACAGGGCAACCTACATAACCCTGTACCCACCATATAGTCAGGCACTTAACGTTTATTACGTCCAATGACGGAAACCATAAACTCATAAAGGATATTGTATCTGTTTGATACAGAAATTTGACTGAAAACCTACATTCTCATCATCCTGTTATCAATTCAATTTTTCAATATTGTTGACCTTATAATTTGACAATTTATCGCTAATTGTTTTACCCTATCAATTTGGAATATGTGAACATGTCATTTACTAGAATTAAAGGATTTAGTAGGAGCCCTCATGTAGTTTCATAATAAAAAAAGGTCATACCCCTATGATGCTATCCTCCGAACTGCGCAGCTGATCTGATAAAACAAATGCAATAATAGAGAGGATGACCACGGGGGATGGGATTTGATGGAAGGTCAATAGTAAATAGGAACAGCAGGGAGCAATCCAGTCGGTTGAACATCTGTCCCTGATTGTATTTTATAGATGAATGGAGATCAGAGTGATTGTAACTCCTTTTTCAATGTACATTGTGGTGTTACTCCGCAGTTTACATATCAGTCTTTTGGTGACTGCCATATAGGCCTACAGTTCGGTGTGGAAGTAAACAATAAAGACAATTATCTAACTGGGGTTTTGCCTTTTAACATGAGCATGAAAATGGACACGTTATGTAGTTACTAACGTCATTATATGAAACAAATCAAACTGAGAGGTTTGGCAATAATAATACCATTTCAGAATCGTTACTGTCAGCATCAATGCATACATGTACATTTTCGTCTGTTTGTTGCTGTTTGCTGGGTGTATACTAAACCAGACTACAGTCATCTACTTGTGGATAATCGTGATTAACCATGTTCTGGGAAAGATTTTGTCTTTGCATTTCCTCTGAAACCGGAAGATATGAGAAAGCTCAATAAGCAACACGTTTATCTATTCAATAAGTCTCTTATTGACAATTACTAGGAAAATCAACTATGCACAAATGTTAGGACAAAACCAAACTTTATTAACTGTTTTTATTTAGTATATTATCATGTGAGGATATAGATTAAAGGCTAAACCGAGAATATATCAACCCCTGTTTTGCATTCATTGTTATATGAAGGATTTTATGGTATTCTAATCTCACAATGCAGATACAGATTAAAACCTAGTCTAAGAATGTATATATACTAACCTCATATATATCCTGGATTTCTTGTTACAATATCAAGAGTTTTATGGTGTTCTAATCCTACAATTGTTTTTTCTAGCGGAAGGTGGAGGACCGCGTGGACGCCATGACCATGTACCAGGTTGACATGGACATCCTGCAGAACACCAGGGACTTCCTCTACACCAGAACTCTCCAGTGTATGAAGACACAAAAAGGTGGACACGCCCACAGGAAGTTCCCGCCCACCAAAGGAAACTCAAAGGTCAAGGTCAGAGACCTCTTCCGGCCGACTCCAGAGCCACTTCCGGTCACTACTCAATCCAGTAAGATTTACTTCCGGTTTATATTTGAATTACAATTTTGTTTTGTTTTCACTTTAATCTTTTTGATTTTGCTTTGTTTAGTATAGAAATAAACTTTCACTCTTGAAATAGGATTTAGCGAATCCTCCGCTCCTAACTTTTGAATATGTTCGAGTGAAGTGGGTTACAATTAATTGTATGTGTAACCCCCGTTGTAACCAGATAGGTCTCTGAAAGATATAATTATCATAGCTTATTAACCTCTTTTGTTCTAATTACTTGCATCTACTGAAATGAAACATTTACAAGTGTCAGCTGACGCTGCTGGGATAACGGCATATTTTCTTATTCTAAATGGGTACATACTGATTATCGGCTATCATACTGTCCGATACAATTTGCAACTGCTACTTCAAAAGTCAATCCAAACATTTTGCGTTAATTCCATGATTGGTATATCCAGTTAAACACCTCATTGTACAGACGAGATTGAACAGAACCATATCAGGTTTAATGTATACAGTAAGTTAGTAAATGGAATCAGTCAGATTAACCAGTGGGAAAATTAAAGATCCAGAAAAAGTCACAAATTGGACACTGCAATAGAACCTCTTTGCAGTATGGCAACCCACGTTTCCCTCATTCTGATTTAAAAGACCAACGTTCACTTCTCCCAGAGACCCCCTTCAGACTCTGGCAAGAGGCTTTCCAGACCCCCTCGGCCATCTTGGCAGACTAACGACCCTGCGGGAGGAAGTCGTACTTCTCACACTCTCACACTAGTGCTTAAATTATGAGGGAAAGCAATTTATTTGATATAATATTCTTATGTGCAGATCTACCTGATATTGACATAGTTTTAAACGCTATTAAATTAGTTACTGGAATATTCATCATTGACTTATATATCATTACTAATTATTTGGTTATAGTTATTTGGAAAATTGAGAGCTACACGTATATTTTGTCGGCACTCGTACATGGTTTTCTGACGACATTTCTTCTCCAAAGAATCTAGATAAAACGCGGTGTGTAGGCCGTTTTTCTACTTGTTATTTCTATAGATAAATTATAAACTTCTTCACAAATGAATCATTACCAAGTAAACAGACCTTCAATTTGAAATTAAACCAATAAGACTAAAAAAGTGCAAGAAGCCACCAGGCTACTGAAACTCTGACTCGCCAAATGAAAACAGAAATTCCCAAGAAAGGCATGTTTTACACAGCATTGTTACACAAGTCACTTCTTTTCTGTGAACTAAAAAAAAAGCTTCAACATTGCATGCGAGCCAGAGTTTTTTCTTGTCATTAAATGACAAGCGAATTATTTCTAAGAAATGTGACTCTGTGTCAGCGTGGGACCGGCTTCTAATTCAGCCGGGGACAGCGGGGCGTTATCAGGTGGATAATACCCTGTTTTCAGGTCGATATTCTGCTCACGTAAAAGCCTTCAGGCTATCTCATCATCCCTACAGAAAGGGCTAATCATCGCTGGTAGTCGGCGAGTCTCCTCACCCCGCCACAGCAACCCGCCGCAAACCAGCGCCGAGATAATCATGCATCTTCGTGTCCTGTGCGCATGCGCCACGTGCTCATCTGGTCTCTTTAAGAAACGCTGGCGAGGATGATGTTGCTCTATTGATTACATATTGGGCTTGTTTTGACTCAATTATGCATGGGTAAAGAGAGGCGTTGTCTGTACCCACGTAGCTGTTGTACGTGCTGGAATGTGTGTGCGCCTGTGGTATAGGAAGTTGGAATAATAATCAGAAGGACTGCCTTCAGGGATTTGTCTTTTTCAGGGACTTAAAAATAACAGTTTATGAAACAGGCCTGTGTATATATGATAAAAACGATGAACCTTGACTCCTTTCCTTCAACCTGACCGTATGTCTTTTTTCCCCTAAAATTAAATGTCCATACATTCATAAATCTGATTTCATTAAAAAATCAACCCAAGGTGTTTTTTTAATGTCTGAACATCCTAAATTGATTCCAGGATGACAACTACATATTATATAAATATTCTTATATTTAGAATATCACTTATCTTCCTATCATTTTCCAGTGGCCGTGATGCACCAGGTGTACACCCTAGACGGTCGGACCATTAACTGTGAGTCGGTGACCACCAAGCCGGACGACAGTCTGCTGCTCTGTAGGAACCTCATGTAAGTGTATACCAGTTATATTACGATGGGACATACATACATCATGATATTTGTAGAATTCTCTTGGACATCAAGATTGTAAAGGTATTTATAGCAATTAGAACCGCTACCGCTCTTGTTTTTTGTTACTCAGGGGTGTCACATATTGACTGGAGGTGGAGGAAACAACCGTTTCTTTGTGAAATCTTAAGAATCAACTAGATATCTCGTTAACATTGTTATTGTCGGTCATGCAAATGGTTCACAATTTCTGAAAACATCAAATTAATGTACCCCTTTATCAGATTATGTAGGCATATAAAACTTGACTGATGTAGATTGCAGGCATTTAACACAACACATTATCCATGTAGATAACGTTAGTATTGCAGGATACATGTACCTAGCACGGTATCCAATGTCACGCTTGTAATAATGTACCACTCCAGGATCGATGGTAAGAAGCGCCTCCCCAACTGGTCCCTGTGCCCCCCGCGCTACTACCCCGACGCCTGGTGGCAGCTCAACTCCATTCAGAGCGCCACCTTCCGGGTCTTGGACGTGGAGGGCTTCTGTCAGTCACTAGGGGTCGCCGCCGGCATCAAGGGCAAGGTCGCCGATGTCAAGGTCAGTGCTAGATCATATGAAAAATGTGGGAGGTGAAAGGTGGGTTCCAGGGTGGCAATCAGGGGGAGGGAGCAGTCAAAGTACCACGTTCAATGGATTTATTATAAATCTATAAAGAGGTAATAAATGTGAGGTTCCTCGATTGTAAATGTACATCCTTATGAAATAGTTCCTTTTTGTGAAGTTTTTACAAGAGCTATGCCCTTTTCTATATACTACTTTCATCTTTCACAAAGTCTAATTGAACAATGAAGGTACGTACGTTACTAATTTGCCAGAACAAAATTGGCATTTCCATATACTACTTTGTGTCTAATTGAGAAGGGGTAGTTGTTTTTGTATGTTTTCGAGTAATCTTCGCCGGGGCATTTTGAACTTTTCTTAGGTTATGTCGGTTTGCCAGTAAGTCCAGGTTATTCTTATCCTTTGCTTTATGTCTTCCATTTGTATGATTTATGGAGGGAGAATTCAATAATAATGTTGATATTTCTACGTACTATGGAATCCTGTTTAGGGTTTCCCTCAACCTTAAGAAGGAGCAAAGATACTTTTTACAGGGGAGGATCTATGGTGTGGCGAGGGGTCCTTACTCCCCTTCCTTTTTGGCGGGTTTATTACAAAGAGAAGAAACATCACGTGTTATTTAATATTTTAGTAATTAGCCCATTTACCGAACCCCCGTTTCCGAACTCCTATATCCACCCGTGGTATACCATGACTTTGTACATCAAAGACGTTGGCTAGGCCGTTGTACTTCATAGATTGCCTTATTCTTTCTAAAAGGTGGCATGGGACTGTGACCAGACCAAGCCCCGACTGAAGTGGTTGAACGGGAAGTGGGCGGGGGAGGTCAACGACAACGGCTTCCTGCGTGATCTCAAATGTGAGTACACCCCCATCGGCACGTGATCTGCCTCAGCCAATCAGAGCACAGAGATTGGGATCGGACGTCACAGGCGTCTTCAAGATGACAGAACAATAACATTCCCTGAATATAACATTGGTATGAACGACGTGAAGAAAATAAGGCATTTAGTGAAAGAAACAAGATCCTTTCAGCAATGATTTGTTGTTGATATACAGTTTAACAAATGCATTCATATCGCATGTCATATAAAACGATTGTTTGAATAAGTATTAGAGATATTGAACCATAATTACCTTCTGAGTCGGTATCTTTGATCGTTTACTGCATGAATGAAAAATTTCCTAACAAACACTCAAATGTATGAGTAGTATTTTGGAGGAACGTAAAAACCTACAATCAAGTTATCAATTTAAAACAATGATGCCGATTGAAATATAAGTTGATGACAGCATTAAGTAACTATCCTGCTGATAGGTGAAATTCCAGAATAGGCTTCACATGAAACAAAGTTTTAGACTCCGATGTTCAATTAATGCAGTCTATGAAACCAAAATAAGAATTTAAAACAGAACTCTGGGGATGAGAAGTACGACTTATGAAATGAGAGGAACATATCTGGTACAGTTTCGTAATTCTATTAACGTCCTAAGCAATATATTTACTCTGACATTGATTTTCATCTAAACATTGCTGTAAAATAAAGAATAAGGAAATTACTTGAAACTATACGAGGAAAGGATTATTGAATCGGCAAACTGCCGGCGGTGCTGAAATGACCAATATCGAGGTTAGATGCTGGACCAAGAACATTAACAAATCATTTTATATCTCTCTTGATCTCCAAATTTCAAAATAAATGATCATAATCATAAACAGAATGTCATGCTGAAAGTAATATTAACTCTAGAGATGGCTCTCCTGAGGACATGATTAACTTGAAAGGTTGATGCGCACAGTCGATGGCAGTTTTGTAGATACCTTATTCTGATAATAGCAGTTGATATGACTATCCATAAAGCTCGATAGTTAATTACATAGAGTGCAGATAGTATCTTCTTACTTCTTACATCTATACATTCGTAGTTGATGAATGTACAGCAACCCTGCTGGGACGAGAATATAACGAGGGTATAATAAGCTTGCTAAAGACCAAAGGAAAGCAGAAAAAGACTTACTTTCTATATCCTATAATTAAATTTATATGTTGTCTGGTTTAGATGTCTTACAAAATATCCTATTAATGTAAATAGCCTCTAAATCGTGCACGTAGTAACAACAGCTTTAATCTGATATTGCGTTTAAACACGTGTATTTAAATGTATTTTTCTTTAAACCGTGGTCTATTCCTAGCTCAGTATCATGGAGTTATTACTTATACATGTATTTAGTGACAACACACTTTTTGTAGTGACAGTAAACGTGTGGCTCTTGATGGTGCTTCTTAGATGAAATATAAACTGAATAGGCTATAATTTGTTTGCCAGTGCCGATGCTAATGTAAGCTGAATGTTGTGTAAAACAAAGTATACTATGACTTGGCTGTGTACATACCTTTTCCATTTTGTGAGGTGAATAAATAATCTTGAAGAACTCTACATTATCTCTTTGTTTTTTTCTTGGAGTCGCCAATGTAAGCATGATGAAATAACATACGAAGTGGCAATTTGATAAGCATTTCCCAGCAAGCCATTGAAATATCACGAAACCACTCTAAATAATTTAGTTTTTCTAATATCTATATATCAATGAGATATGTTATAGAAACCGATATTGAATATTGATAAACTTAATTGTAAATCACATATCAAAATTTAGAATTAAAAATATGCAAATTCTAAATTGAATGATGACAATGCAAAAATGAATTAACACGGTGCTTTTCCCTTTGAAGGGGCAAAAGTTTACCTATAGGGGCGCGACCTATACACTCTCCTCCCCCTACGTTGATTGTAATTAGAGAGACAGGATTGGGCCAGGGGCTAGTGGAGGCCAGGACCCCCTTACTTCCACCTTGTGGAGATGCCTGGCTATAATAATTCAATGTTGCATTTTCATATTTCAGATTGCGTTTGGTTATCAACATATTGTGTATTTGTAAAATGCCATTTACGATTTATAATAAGTAATTCACGATTTTCGTATGAGTGTTCAAATAAGTCTCTTTACACTTTAATGTTACATAAATTCATGTTAGGAAAGTTCATAACGAAGAATTATTATACCTTAGGGTGACACAAATTTAGTAGTTAAGAGTTTAACACAGGGTGATACAAACCTGGGTGATAACCAGCCTTGTATCACACTGCAGTGTGATACAGAAACGTTTTATTTTTCTAAAATTCATGAAAAAATGAAATCATTAAGAAATAGAAAATCAAACATCTGCATTACCTGCACAACGTTCCTAGCTACATTTGAATGCTTACTGTTTGTGGATTTGATGGATATCAAAAGAGTTATATGAAAAAGACATTAAAAAATGTGCAACATCACAGTCCCACCATCACTGATTGCTGTGCATTCTTCCTTGGGAGCTCAGATCTAACAGAAAAGGTATAATAAATCCATAACCAACCTTGAAGGGAGTACCTGGGCAGTTATCACCCCTCGCCGAGACCCCGATATCAGCCCTCGGCCGACCCTTTCGGGCCCTGGCCTCGGGCTGATATTGGGGTCCTGGCTCGGGGTGATAACCACACTGAAAACACAGAGTTGTCAAAAGTGGTACCAAAAATGACAACCCAATGTTGTCTGTGTCTTTTTTACAAAAAATCTTATTAGTGAATAGTTTCATGTTGTAGATATCATAGTCCATAATAATGGCTTCCTATTTAAATTTATCTTATTACTAGTTATTAGGTATGGCTATTACATATAGGAGGCCTATGAGTTGTATGTTTTTTGACACCATTCACTTACAATACTTTATCATAGGCAGAGGCCATGACAACCTTGGGCTGTCATTTTAGGCACCATTCACTTACAACCCTAGGGTCGTCAGGCAGCACTTTTAACACTCATTTTGTTCTGAAACAACCCTATGACAACCTGATTCTCAGTTTTTGCTTCTCTGACAACCTTTTGGCCGAAGTAGTCGGGAGAAAATGACAACCTTTGGGTTGTCATCCAGCCTCAGAATTCACAATGACAACCCTCTGACCACCCCCAAATTGTCAAAGGATTGTCACAAGGTTGTCACACAGCTTCAATGGCCTGAAATGATCCCTGCTCTGCCCCAACAATTCACCTATGACAACGCAAAAGTCACCTATGACAACACAAAAGTCACCTACGACAACCCTCTGACAACTTTAAAGGAGCTCTGACGACTTTGTGTTTTCAGCGCACCCTCGTACTCCCTTCTCAGTTGGTTATATGTATGTATCAACAGCCTGCTAATCATTTTCTTGATAAAAACATGCGTTATCGCATTTATTGTTTCACACAAGGTTATATCATTTACAAAAGACAAGATTGTGATGAAGCGAAATGATAAGTGATGGTGGTGATAAAGAATACCTCCAGCAACTCAACATATACTAAGTACAAAGCGAACAATACAAATGTGCAATAATTGTACTATGTAGCAAAATGGTCTTTCATAATGACAGTATACAATGATAGTTTAGGTAAGGATGAGATATAGACAATGGATTACACTTAAATTCTTTGCTTTAATCATAATATTATAATCTATATGCCGAAGGTCCAACCGATAAATGAACTGGCGTTCTGAGCTCGGCATCTACTTTACATGACTGTGATTATCCACAAAGGCATTCTACATGGTACTTTATGAAGGCATGTTAATTGATTGAGTAATGTGACACAATAGTGTGGCAATTCTAGCATTGTAAAAGACAACAAAAATGTCAGAACGAAATGGCCGGCAAATAATGAAATCCTTTACATGATATTTGCTATCTTAACCTTTTAATTAACTTATCCTACTTATGCAATTTGAAATATTTTTCGTCAAGTACTAGACTAAAAAATACCCCATTTTTATAATGGACTTGAACATGTCCTATAGCCAAGGGCATCATTGATTGATTGGCAATTCCGATTTTACAGGTTGTCAAAGCATAGCAGCACTAGGTACTTTTCATAATAAATATGTTGATGTCATATTCCACGAAACAGCTCTACTTTTCTAAGCCTGATTACTTACAACTGTACATCATTGCCAATATTTCTATAGCCTGGTACCAGCCACTGTCTCTGGCCTTCTAGACGGCCTTCCTCTCGGAGACTACTGTCATATCTATAGTCTGGTCACCGACAACTGTCCGTTGGCCTTCCCAACAGCCTCCCCCTCCCGTCATAATCTGTAGACTCGTCTCCACCCACTGTCTATTGGATATCTCAATACCTTGGGCAGACATGGCCACTTGAACACTTTCTGGTGATCACCATGTGGTCATATAACCTCCAAATAACAATAAGGATACTATGAACTTATTTGGGATGGATTTGGCCTGAACTAGTGTTCGAGATGTTTTAGAGTTGTGAAGAAGAACACATCACTAATATGGCGTCCAACCCTTTTGGGAGATCTGGCATCATCTGCATAACGTCTACAGCCTGGTCACCATCCACTGTCTGGTTGATATCTTCACATCCTCCTTCTCCTGCTTTATCTATAGACATTATGCAGACATGGTCATGCTACCACTTGTTGATGATAACTATGCAGATAAATGTACTATAACCAAATGGCTATAAAATGCAACCAAAGTGATAAATTCTAATTATTAGTGACTGGTGATCGTGATCCTATCAATTTGAGATACCATCGGATTAAATTTGTTTTCAAATTGCTAATAACAAGTTACACACTGATCACCAATGTTGCGGTTAACCCTTTTTTTGGGAGATCATTCACACAATGTCTATAGCCTGGTGACCAGCCACTGCCTGTCGGCCTTCCTGACGGCCTCCCTCTCCCGTCGGATCAGCCGGTGGTGGCTCGCCTTGTTCGCCGTTAGTCTGTAGGTGGCGACAGCAGTAGCCGCAGCCAGGTTCATAAAGATGAAGGACCCAAACCCAAACCACAGGGCTGGTCCAAAGAAATGCTGAACCTGTGCCTTGGGGCCGTACTCTCGTATGTTGGAGCCAAAGCTGTGGACGTAAAAACCTTGTTGCTCCAAATCAGACAGCTCGGCGTAGTACACAAGTGGAAACAACCACATGAAGCTAACCGTCAAAATCAAACCTGAAAATGAAGATAAAGTTAGGCATAAGCATCCCTCCAGTTCTCCTATAGCTATAAAAAATAGAATGCTATCCTCAAAGGAGGGACATAGGGCCTACTGTTCTGTCAAGAATGCTGAGGAAAAGGTAAGCTATATTTTTCCATGTAGTAAAGAGCAAGATAGAACCGTTTTATCATTTTTGAATATGCAATTGTGAGTAGCCCGCTTTTTAGTAAGAGCCTAATTAGGCACCACCATGGTATCTAAAGGTCAATGAAGTTGCCATTTTCCCAATTACATTCTGTTTTACTGTTCCTTTAGTATAGATGTTGCTCTTTCAGAAAATCCAAAGTTTTATGAAAAACTATTTGAGTAGCTGGGAGATTCGGCAGGTTTCCATGGCAAGCACCTGAATGTTATCTCATAAATTCATGTTTTGAACATGTCATAAAAAGAGCAATTAATTAGTTATCCATATCATTTGAAGTACATTAATAGATTCCACCTTTTTTAAAACATTTATATAAACAACTTGAAATAATTATTAGAATTATGTTCTTTGTTTCAGCTGTCAGGAAATATCCTAAATCTCTCTTCTTTGGTTCCGAGGCTTCCCTCCGGTTATCTCCTTCATACTATATAGCATTATAGCATTAAGATGTTACTCTACACTGGTGCTGAATAACTTACATGAGAACTCATAGAGGGCGGCACCGGCCAGGATGACGGCGTTGTTCTTGGCCATCCCCCCAGAGGTAACGAACACGGCCACCACGACCACCCCCAGACTGGTGACGAGCGGCAGGTTGAAGTGCTGGTCCTGCACTATGCCTGGAGGAAAATGAAACACAATTATGTGAATTAATTTGCACAATGATAATATTCGAATCTTGGAATAGGGTTGTGCTATTATATATAATAGATAATAATTATAATAATATGTAATACTACAATATTAAAGTACACTTAAATTCCCAATCAACATATTCATGTAGCTGCATTGCAACTCAATTTTCTTACAAGCAGCACCCTACAGTGATGTCAAAGTGTAACTTATTTCTACACAAATGCATGTACCTTGAATACTAAAAGATATACCTAAAAAAATGCACGTTGTTAAAATATAGTTATGCTAGCTGCTACATTTATTATTAACTGTTATCAAAACATAATGTCAAATATATTTGGACATTGAGCGATACATAAGGGCAACCAATGAGGAACATTGTCATAAATAAAATCATATGACATTGAAACATGAATATTCTAATGATATGCTCACGTATGAGAGGTGAGACCCTCTGTACACCCTCATCCCCGGGCAGCACGTCGTATTTGAACGGGTTTATGGCCCAGCACTGGGTCCCGTTAGGTGTACTGCTATCGGTATGGAGCTCTGTCGACAGGGAAAAAAAACAGCCAAAATCCAACCTAATTGCCATTTTCTTTTTTTGACTTTAATATATGCAATTGACAGAAACGCAAGCAATTTCAAAGAACAGATATATGGAAGAAATATATAGATTTTAGCCAATGGTTTTCAACATAAGCGTTGCAGTTTAGGTCAACAATAAAATAATGGCGCAAGGGACCACATAATTATGGTTGCATCGTGCATCATAAGTATTCAGTTGAATAAATACATGTTTGTCACACTGGATATATAAACTCATTATTGTGTAACTGTAACTGGCGTGAATTACCTGTGTATTTAAGCCTTTCGGTCTTTCTTCTCCACTTCATGTAGGACTTGATCATACACACCTTCCACAGGCCAACTGTGATCGACCTTTTTAAGGTAACTTGAACCTCCACAGGACCTACCTTATGTTATAGACGGTACCAATAGCATAAAAATATGATTCAGAATCTTTGGAAACAGAAGATGCATTTTCATTAAAAAAAACACACATTGATAATATGAAACCTTATTTTAAAGAAGGCATTAGCATCTTCGATTATCTTTAAATACATCCTGTATGAACGCTTCCTTCAAAAAGAAGTCAATGTAAAAGTTGCTTAACAAAGATTCCTCTAACTTCTGGTACTGAGGACAAAAGAAAGAAAAACTAGGCCTATCTCAAATACTGAATTGTGACAAAGTTGCAATTAAGTTTACCATTCTACTAAATTTTGTGATTAGGTCTCTTTCTCATCTAATTCCGGTTCAAAGGACATTCAATTTCCGGTCATGCGCATTGACTACAAGGGGACCCTCTAGTACTGTATACACGAACATTATGAGCAGTTCCTACCGTGCTGCCGGGCCAGGTGGTGACTCGGCCGTACACGAGCAGCTCATCGGCGTCCCCCGACGACTCCTCGGGCTGGAGATTGTGAACGAGCCTCAAACTTGACGGATCATCCGGGGGGAGAGTGCTGCTTTGTGGCACTTCCGGCAGGAACATCTAGCGGAGGGACGAGGAGAAAAGTGAAAAATAACCATGAAGGCATATTGAAGGTTCTTTGCCCTGTTTCAGTTGTTGTTGTTGTTGTTGTTGTTGTTGATTGATTCTATTTATCCTGGGTATTCTCGAATTTACATTCGGTTTTCGTAGTACACCAGCCACATGTTTCGGTGTCTGTATCTCTTTAATTCTTAAAACTACAGTCTCAATTAAAGCCCATGATGTAAAATTGTCACAATATTTATAAAGAGTAAACAGTTTTTCAGTAGTAAATTATGACCATTATTATCTATTACTTATTACACATTTTTGACTAAATATATATAGCCTTTTCATCTGGGGATCATGTACTATCTTTCCAAACGAAATCATTTTATCATGCGAATGCAAACTTTGATAATTGGTAAATACACATATAACATTATAATATTCACGTGTTATGTCTGTGTTTCTGATTGTATGTGCCTGATGGGCATTTCCAAGAACACGTCACAGATTAGATATCAAAGTAGACCATACATGACAATAATGAGCCGTACCTCCGTACCCTCAAGTTGAATATCTGTAATGTCGACCCAGCTACAAATCAGGATGGCGACTAGGAGGAAGGTTGTGGCAGCCAGACCGGACGCCACCGACACGGCCTTAAGCCAGCACGTTCTGTTACATAATGTCATGGTCCTTTTTTAACCTATTTGATCGATATCCTTATATGGATGACATAAAACCAACCTCGAGCTCTCTGAAACGAAAAGGCGAACATATCACCTATATAATTATCCGCTATACTGTACTTTATCAAATACTTCGATTTACAGTGCATATAATTATGTTTATCAACTACCATCTTAAAATTGCTTAGAAGGCTGACAGCAGGGATAGGATAGAATGAACATTCTAAAATCAATAATTATGATGAGGATTTGAACCTTTGATTTTACTTCTATTTCAGTTTGGATCGGAATTGCGATACAAACATGAATACAATGGAGATGGGTGAATCACTACGATGTACGGCTTTAAAGAAGTACTCAGATGTTGTCAAATAAAATAAACATTTACAAAGTATGTGTGCCGACCACCTAGGCTTATGCAAAAACGGCTGTAAAAATGGGATATAAATTGCAATAGAAAATAACAACATAACAAATAATAACATATCTTAAGCAGCTCAAAATACGTAGGAATCTCATCCCTCAACGTTTTTATGACACATTATGTAAAAAAAAGTCCACCATCAAGTCTTTCGTGAAGCGTCAATTAGATGAAGAGGTTAAGTATATAATGCAAAGTAGTTACCTTGACAAGCTCATGAATGTATATCCCAGAGTGTGAAAAGTCCAAGGTTGAGCAGCTCAGAGCACGTTGGGAGTGACTCCTTCTCGTATTTTGTACTTACTGGGAAAGCCCATTATATGTGGGAAAAGGGGGAATTGATAAATTGGGTGAATGCATAGTCAGACTCATGGGTCATTGCCCTATGGAGTTCTATATATCATGACCAAATAATGATATGTTCATGCAATACAGAGGAGCATATTTCATACTTTCTTTCGACTTCAACTTCTTACTTCCTGTTGACTGGAATAATTGCTTGACGGAACCGGTTGAGCTCCAAATAGCCCTTATAGAATTCTACCTGAAATAGGCCTACCAAGCATGCAACTTGATACACTCTCAAAATGCTTAGTTCAAAAGTTTTAAGAACAGCAAATTGTAATATTTTTTTATTCCAGTCAATTCCTCCCACGCAGCTCGTTGTTACTAATGCCCCGTCCTTAATGGGGTGGCAGAACCGGGGCATCAGGCGGGGACAGACGGGGACGAGGTTTTATTTTTATCGGACAGACAGCCTAATGGGGCGTATTACTACCGTCCGGACACAAAGAGATGAGACATATATATTGCCCCATCGCTGCTCACGAGCTATGTAAGGGTCTAGCAAAATACAGGCCCCTATACGTTATAACTTATATGGGCCAGTATATGTATATACGGTTGGTTTCTATCGTTATTTCCATATTGCCTTAAATGTGCAACGTTTACATTTCGTATGAAAAGAATTGTCAGACATTTCAGAACACCGTGAATATTTACTGGAATTAAGGCGTTTCTGAACGTTAAATGGGGAATGTGTCCTATTCATAAACTTTTTTTTCAAGAGATAGCTTGGTGTTTTGACAAAAGGATATTCATGTTCTATGGCGATAGAACTACAGATAGGCATAGCTAGATGATAAACTTGGTTGCTCTGTTGATAGGACTTGCTTATAGAGACCTGGGAGAACGCTCCTAGATGGGAGAGGTGTGATTTAGACCTAGCAATATAGCTAATGTTTGGCCATAGTTGTCCTGAGTAAATACATTATCTGATATGGGAGCAGGACAGTGGATCAAGTTGTGGGAATAGGGTTACCCATATACATGTAATTGACCTTTTTGCAGCACGAATGGGTGGTAGATTTATAGGCCAAATTGATGGAGGAATGTATGTATTTCATGTATTCAGAGCTACTATTCGTTGATTGGAAAACGCAATACTTTATGTTGTGACCATTATATGACTTTAAACGGGGGTGGTGCTACTATGAAAGTATTTTAGACGCCCTCTTTGGATACAAGAATTTTACATTAAAACTACTAAATTTGGTCCAAAGGAAGGGGGCGGGCGGGCAATATTCGTCCCTGTTAACTATTGTCTTGTAGACCTATTTCAATGGAGTGGCGCCCGGCTAGCGGAATAGGCCTGAACAATCGATTGGGATATGGGTTTCGATGGGATCATTGGGAACAGGACTTCTATGGGAGGGTTCAATGCGCAGGTTCGTGGGAAAGTTGTATTGTTGAGACTCTTGTCAGCTGGGCTCCAATTCACAGTCAGTGAGGAAGTCCCCTAGTGGTTCCCGGATTGTATTGAAAATAATTTTACTGCCTTATTTCAGATGGCGCCACAGAGTCTGCATGGCATCATGTGAATAAATAAAACTAGGATTGGCTCTCTTACACCATTAAGTGAGTATCATAATGACAGCAGACATCGAGACTGAATTAACATTAAGCTAAGATTACTGCATGATAGTCTATTAAGCAGCTGCCAAATAATCATAAAATATTAACCTCAAGTAAGACAGAGCTTGTATGCTGAAAGCACTGTATTTATACTGACTGCAAAATTAATATTGCATGCAAGGCCATATACCAGTGTATATAAATAATACTCCTGACTGGTCCCATCCACGCGGAACCAGGTGGTACATTTAGACCAACGGAGTTCTGTGGTCTGTCTATTCATACTGTGGTGAGAAGAACATCCTGCTAGGATCTACTCACTAGACCAGATTTGATTGGTCAGCTGCACACAATCTTGCCCTCTTAATCTTAAGACTTGCAATCTTAAGACTAATACTACAGCCAAGGAAACCGTGAAATAGGGATGAGTTAGCTATTAATCTGGGGTATGAATCCTTGTGAGGAAATAGATGTGAGGGATATGTGTTTAGTTTGATACTCATTACACGTTGTGGAATGGTAGACAAGACATGCTTTGAGATTGTCTGAGACGAGGATCTACCCCAGTCCACATGAATTCATTTGTCCAGTTACCTCCTTGTTCCGCCAATAGGCACTTTAGTGACTGGCTGGACACACTTCCAAACACTTTTTTACAAACAACCCAACATGCATTTCTAAACATTTAATCATAAGTCTATCAGTGTCTATATCTATCTACGACATTGAATCTCCTTTGTTGGTTCCAAAATGGGTTTATCCATAAATCATTTATGTGTAATGCAATAATCTTTAATTTGCTCTTATTTAATCTACACATTAACTTTCATGACGCACCCATTGCCCGAGGAGCAGCTCTTATATCGTTACTAATAATCATATGCAAGAGGAGTTGAAAATTTCAAAGAATCGAGGCATCTTTTATATCCGTCCATTTAATACCTCAACAACTTGAAAGTTTGGGTGGTGGCGGATTGGGATGTCTGTGTGGTCTAAGGAATTGGGACAGAACCTTGATATTGAGGTGGGATAGGTTTAGTCCTGGTGCTGGCAGATCTGTTGGCAGATCTGCTAACTTGCTCAAAGCAGTGGTTGACATACTGCTCTATCAAAGGTCTGTCCTTCTCATATTGTGCCTATCCAGTATGGAAAGTTAAAAAAAACAATCTCTCTGTAAATGTCTAGGGATTCTCTTTCTCATAGATTCAATGACCATAGGTTCACCGCCCTTGATATGACCGTGGCAGGTAAATGGTGCACCAATCAACAATTGACCAAGGAACCAGCTCCCAAGGGTGACTTCTGGATTCAGTCCTGTATGTCACATCGGTCATATTACAAGAGATACGCAAACTAGAATGAGAATGTTTTTATTGAGGCCTTACTGTACAGTAATGGTATGAACAAAATATCAAAAGATGCCACCGGCTCACATTTCCTCGAGTTTAAAATAACATGATTGTCTTTTGCCACACTGCAATATACTGCATTAAACACACGAAATCCATTACTACCGTTACCCAGTACCCACACGTTAAAATTAAAGAGCATAAAAATATTGCACGTTAGTTTCGTACACTCCCTTTTGTTCTAGCACTCACAAAACTAGATTCTACAGTGGCTAGTCGATTAATATCAATGGCCCCAAAACTAAGTCGTGATAAACTTGCTTGAGGACATGTTTGCTCGAATTAGAATCATGGCAATATTGATACATCCATGGTGTTAATTTGACACAGTCAATTGGTAAGAACATAAAGAATGAGTCTAAGGAATGTTCAAATGAAAATATGTTCTTAAATTTACTACTGCGTAGCATTGCTTACAAAAACGTTTCTCCTGGTGGAGCATCTCCGAAATAGAAAACTCCTTTTGCTAAACATTCTTATAAACATATTTTCCTTAGATACATGTATATTTTCCAAGTTAAAGGTTGCTGCATTTTATCCCTTCTCATATGTATGTATTCTTACCCTGTGAGGAAAAAGTCCATCTTAAATTATTGCAACTATGAAAGGCAGAAACTAAAGGAATCATACCTTCTTTTCTGTATTTTGGAGAACCGCTTTGATGTCTTATTTACGTTGATGAAAAAACATGGAATTTAATACTTTCTACACGATTCAAAGAAATTCAGGTTGGGTACCTGAGGTATAAAAGATATGTGCTTTGTGAAATGAGAGAAATGAAGCAAACACGGATTTTCCATACATGTAACATCTGATTTACTGGTTTGTTAGGAAGGCAGTTTGTCAGCATCCTTATAATATAGACATAGTTCGTCTTGTTAATTATTTACACAATATGAATTCACATTTCATCAGGGCGGGTGGGTGCCAGGAATACTGCACAGTAGATACAGTTATACACCACTATAGAGACCATGCACTGCATTTCCTCCAAAGCTTTCACATTGTCCACAATGTCTGGACAGTCTTCCAACGTTGCCGAAGCTTTATCTTTGGTATTGACTTCAGTGTATATCATCACTTGGATGTCTCTGATAGTCGCTCCTCGTCAGAACTGCAACTTTCTATTCCTCTTCATTGTATTAGATTCAAAACACATTTATAGCAATCACCAATAACCATTAGCAATCCACTACAAAGCACAGCGTTCACGTAACCTACATCGCCTCATGAGTCCCAGCCGCTCTGATTGGCTCTAGTCTGTGTCACGTGACCCAAGAACCACGTCTTGGCCAATCAGGAGTCGCGTTATAGATACAAATAGGAGAAGACGCCCAGCGTCTGGAAGAGCCTCGGATAGTGACTCCTGGAAATCCTTGACATTATTTTGAGGCCATTTTCCTGTTGGCTGAAGTCGGTTCTGATATTAAGAAGTCTAAGAGTCTGCTGTGTTTTTTTCATCACCTGAGTTCCACCTCGCAGGCGGCGTAGATTGTCCCGATACCGTGAATGTCACAAGGGGCGTCGTCCCACTTGAGATACCTGCAAAGGCAATGGGTTTTGGAGTTATAGAGGGTATCGAGGAGAAACATCGATAATAGGCCTACATTAATACACCTACTAGCGCTAAAACGAGTTTCTCAAAAATGAAAGAAATCTATTTTAGTGTCACTGCAATTCCTCTGAATTAAAAATGAAATACAGGAAAATGGGGGAATATACTTATTTCCTTATTTGAAGTTACATGTAAAGAACTCTCTCTTGGAAATAAATAAGTAATGCTCCACATACTGGCTTATAGCATAGACATACATAGTACCTCGATCTATGCTTATAGCTATGTTACATTTTGTTTCAGCCATGCATTATAGATGCTTATGATTCAAACATCTAAAAGCTTTTATACCTTACTCCACTAGCCTTATAAAAAGAGTTAATTGCAGCATTCTGGTTTTAAGCATCGGGAGCCCAATGAATCCTAGCGTGCTATCCTAATGAAGTTATACACCACGTCGGCAAACAAGAAGGGCTCCTCTGCCGGCCCCGCCTTGGCCATTGTCTCAGTGCAACACAAGGCATTGTGGGACAATTACTACTCACTCGCTGCGCATGCGCTAGACGCTCGCGCATGCGTAGGCGCAGGATAATGCTCATTGAGATTGAGTGGAAAAGGAAAAAGTGGATAAAAGATGTTTTTGTGGGGACATCCCTATGATAGTGTTATCGAGGCTAGGGGAATAGTGTCAAAGGAGGGAGCTATATGACAGCACAATGTACTTCTAAGCTGCAACTTGCTATTGGAATGTCTGTCTTACTTTGTTGCATTAGGGAGTGAGAGGAAACTGCATCTCATGAGGCATCTAGTGAATCATTGTGGCACCAGCGATAATGAGTAGAGCATGACAAATACCAAGCAAGACGAGTCTGTTGATTAGGGGCCTTCCATATTTAGCTTTCACTTACAAGGGCATATAAATGTCCGTGTTTTGCTAGCCAACTCTACTGACCTTGATTCATCGTGAGAATGTGTCGTAGAGAGATATAAACACTCCTCCGGGGCAAAGAAACTGGAAAGAGAAAGAGAAACATTCCCCTTTGTGAAAATGACATGCTATTTCTATAACCAGGAACCATAATGACAGATATGAAGAAAGGACTAAAATGAAGGAGACTTTGGTAAAGTCAAACTCACTTTCAATTTCAATTACACTTAGGGGCATTTATTTATTGTGGTGTAAGTTGTATCCATCCTTCAAATAGCATGCGCCACTGGACGATGCAATAGAAATTCATAGATAAAACACATATAGGTTTTAATAAGTCACTGTCATTGCTTTACTTATAGGTTCTTTATATAGTTACAGATTCTGAAGATAATACATAACAGATACACTTTCAATTCTACTTTTGCTAACAGGTGATACATCAATGTTTTACCATTTTCTTTGGTATAATATGTTTGAACAAAAAAGCCCTTACTTGTCTGGCTTGCCGCTGGCGAAGGCGGTAAAACCGGTCACGGTCCCGTGAGCACGGCCATAGGTGTCCATCCACTGCCACTGGTTATACAAACAGGACCCCGCGTGACTGCCCCGCGCCCGCCGGGCCCCAACCCAGAATCCTAACATGTCCGCCGGGAACCCTGGGAAATATACAAAATAACATTTATCATACAGGATACATGGTTGTACAAAGAGGAACCAGCATGGCTACGTCAGCCTGTTGGGCCCAGACGCCCAACATGTCCATCAGGGACCCTTGAAAATGCACATAAAGATATACACATAATTATTTCACATGCATAATATGGTCCAATATGTGTAAGCTATTCTCATAGATTAGAAGGGGACGTTTTATGTGGTGACAACAATCGTCATTTTCATGTTCCTGCAAAAGAAAATTTGACTACTGATATAAGATGTTCTAAGCATATTTGATATTTGATAACAGATAATATTTGGTACCATAAATAATTATTTAAGAACACCCATGAAGACATTTCTTTTGCATTTTCATAGATAACACATTAGTACACATCCACTCCCTATCTGTCAGTAAACAAGTTTCACAGATAGAAAAAAACACTTTGAGAGTTTAGATACGATGATTTTAACACAGTCACATGGACATATCAAAGACTTCACTGATGGCACCCGAGGCATTATGTTTTTCCATTATGGCTTCTTATACTTATTAAGTTCCATTGCATGTCTCGGACAACATCAAAGTGTTATGAAAGACTAAATAATAACACCGAAACTTTAATAATCTCTACATTTTGCAGCAAGCCTTTGATGTAAATGACTCAACAGAAAATCAGAAGTCATGAGAAACTAAAGCCTATGATGTCAAAGGAAAAGCAAATAATCACGGACGGAAAATAACATATCACTTTCTCTTTTAAGATTCTGTTCTCAAAGTGATACGCCTAAGTAGGAAGAAAACAATAAGTTTCGCCGAAATCCGATTTTAACTCAGAATACATCTGGTCCAGACAGGTATGTAAGTTGTTTCCTGATCTATTAATAGGCCATATCCTCCCTCACTGACAAACCAATGCGAAATTCGGAGAACTACACTGAAAACACAAAGTCGTCAGAGAGCCACTTTAAAGTTGTCAGAGGGTTGTCATAGGTGACTTTTGGGTTGTCATAGGTGACTTTTGGGTTGTCATAGGTGACTTGTGACGGCAGAGCAGGGCTCATTTCAGGCCACCAATGCTGTGTGACGACCTTGTGACAATCCTTTGACAATTTGGGGGTGGTCAGAGGGTTGTCATTGTGAATTTTGAGGCTGGATGACAACCCAAAGGTTGTTATTTTCTCCCGACTACTTTGGCCAAAAAGGTTGTCAGAGAAGCAAAAACTGAGAATCGGGTTGTCATAGGGTTGTTACAGAACAAAATGAGAGTCAAAAGTGCTGCCTGACGACCCTAGGGTTGTAAGTGAATGGTGCCTAAAATGACAGCCAAAGGTTGTCATGGCCTCTGTCTATGATAAAGTATTGTAAGTGAATGGTGTCCAAAAACATACAACTCATAGGCCTCCTTTGTGTAATGGCCATACCTAATAAATTGTAATAAGATAATAGGAAGCCATTATTATGGACTATGATATCTACAACATGAAACTATTCATAAACAAGATGTTTTGTATAAAAGACACAGACAACACTGGGTTGTCGTTTTTGGCACCATTTTGACAACTCTGTGTTTTCAGTGTATAAATCTTTTTCTTTTTATACTTTTAAAACTTTCCTTTCTCTAAATGATGACGCTTGCATCCTCCTCCGAGTCCGAGTTAACCATATATCCAAGACATGCTTACAATTATATAGGCCCTGATTGTAACTTGGCCTAAGTAATTGTTCTGTCTGGTGAAGACAGCTATGATAAGTGTATCTGGCGTGGTACAGACCAGCCCCTACGCAGAAGCCTATTTATACACTCTATCTATATAAGCCAAGACAATGCTGCACCAGGGCTAGATTAAAAGATGGCATTTGCGTGTACCAATGAGTGCCTTTTACTTAGGCTGAATTACCAAACGTTCTTTCTCCGTTATCCGAGTAAGATTAATTCAGGTACGAGCGAGGTACACAGATCTATGCTTTGTTCATTAACTTTTGCTCGATCTTTTCATTACTGCTAAAATGAGGACTTTTGCCCAGATTTTTATGTCAGATTTACACAGATGAAACGTGGTAGCATGTACTCAAAACGTCTTGCAGGGGGCTCTGGATTGGGGTGGTGGATCCTGCTATTCTTTTAGCGTCAAATTTGAGAAAATGTCTGTCGTTGACCTTCAGGGATGTCAGTGTGCCTATTTGAATCTAAGAAAAAGTCCATCTTGGACTTTTTAATTTAAGAAATATCCCTGTCTTTGTTACTGTTGGGACCTGCCAAAAAGTAACATATCTCTCAAAGCAAATTCAACTCATAAAGGTGGGCTACATAAATATTCACACTAAACAAAATTTGACGTTTCTGACAGTCAATCTAGGTTGCATAGGACTTGACTGGAAATGAATAAACCAAAAAATCACCATTATTACATAAGCCAGCGCGTGGTGTTGGACGTTATACATTCAACTGAATGGTAACCGCTGACTATAGGCCTATGCATCGGTTTCTTTTAATCATTTCTATGTTTCCTCCGACTTAATGATATAGGTCCTGCTAATGGTGCATTTCTGCCAATGAGATGCCAAGAGGATGTTTCCAGAGAAGATCTTTTAATCATAAAGGGTGGGAATCTTTATCTGAAGATAAGCTCCTCGCAGGTGAGTAAGGAGGGACAGAGACCTTTGAAGAGCTGTTAATGACAGGTCAATAAACTGACCTCATTTCCCCTCGATTCTAGGGTCTTTAAGGTCTTTTCCTCTGTGAGAAACAAATTCGGTCTTTCATGATGAAAATCCTTTTGGTTCGTTTCTCGGTGTGACACTGGTAAAATTCTTGTGACTGGTAGCAGTTTTTATATCTGGAGGATATGTATCATGTATACTCAATGATCAAGTATAAAAACTATTATATATAAATTCATGCCAGTATCACATGGTGACTATACGTAGACTGCGGCGGTCTATATTTGCCTGTTGCAACAGGCTAGGTTCACATGAGCAGTTTATGTATTTATTGCATGCGCACCTGCTGTAAAAGTTGGCAATACAACATTGGTGGAGCATCCTGGCACATCTTCGGGTGTGTAGTTTGATATTTAGCCCAAGGTGTCCATAAACTACACGCGAGTAGCTTTTAGCATGCCACCTTTGCTGGTTTGGTTCGGCATGCAACGCCTTGTATTGATAGGCAGCACACTGCATATTGAGAGGCAAGTCAGGCTTACATTTCGTATCTGTATTTATTTTTGTAATCACATGTTATTCTATCTAGAATATTTGCCCTTTAGCCTAAGGTTCCTTGGTTCATATAAATAAATAAATACATATATATATTATATAAATTACCCTACTACTTCTAAAATGATGTCTTTTCGCCTGTTGCAGTCTACACACAGACTTCAGGCCATAGCAAGAACCAGCGAAATAGGCTTTTGCAAGCCAGTCCATTTGGTTGCTGATTTGTTAAACAGCTCTTTAAAAGACCCATGGGAATCAGCAAATTAGGTCATGACACCATTATTTAGTTCCCCTCTCATCCTCTATCTGGCTTCATAGTGTAAGGGTTAGCGACACCCTCCTAACACCTATGTTGTGGGTTCAATCCTGGAGGGACTTGTTATATATAATATAGTTCATCATCATCTCGATCTATTAACTTGAACTTAAAATTTCTAGCGTCTCTCAAGTGACATTTCGATTTTCTGAAAAATTTTCTGTCGATTTTTCAGCAATTCACTCCCTCTGTTATTTCCTGTATTCTGACAAGTTGAAGACCAAACCCTGGAGGTCAAATGACCCAGTGTAGTCACCTAGGTGAGTGCGCGTCTATACTTCAGCGTCTGTGGGGCATATTAGTTGTCGTTAACTTTTCAAGATGGCCGTGTGGTACGGCAGATCGACAGGGGGCGCTACGGTGTGCCGAATAATTAGCATAGTGACTCCTGAAAATCAATCCGGGTCTTTTCCTGGCGCGCCTTGCCCCGACCAATAACGATCGAGTGTCGGTCGCCATCTTATTCAAGTGGACCAATCACTGCTGTGTTTACATTCGATT
Organism: Lepidonotus clava; assembly: GCA_936440205.1. NCBI lineage: Eukaryota > Metazoa > Annelida > Polychaeta > Phyllodocida > Polynoidae > Lepidonotus > Lepidonotus clava. The sequence goes on from OW387141.1 coordinate 40,103,477, forward strand.
CCGAGGCGTGAATCAAAACTGGGCTTTCTATTTCGACGCTGGTCCGGTTTCGAGAACCTAACTCGGCCCAGAGAGAATTTGCCAGTAGTTTTTTTGGCCAGCAACTTCGGACTTTAACACCAGAAGCTGCATTAATCATTGTTTACCCAACATCATCAGAAAAAAATCAAACAAAACAAGTGAATGCAGGACTCACAAAGACATTTATACAGATAGGAAAGCCAAATAGTGACATGTTTAAAAAGACCTTTGTGGCAGGTTTTCCCCAAATCAGGAAAATGAAGTCGCAGCATTGAATTCCATCCTTTCCGTGAACTTCAATACTAGGTGCAGTATTTTGATTAAGCTTTTTGTGTGTGAATCAGCAGTATTCTATTCTCAGTTAAGTTTAATTAACAGAGAGGCGAAAAAGGCAAATGAATTGGCAAATGGACAGAATAGCAGGATTTCATCTACAAGCTGTTTTCTGATGTTTATCAATTGTCCAATGGAAACAGACATTCTCCTATAACACAAATTTGACCGAAAATCAAATACGAGTCAGCGAGGACATTCAATAGTTTGGACGTTATTTTCTCTCTTTTCATAAACATTGAGAGCGGAGTTATATTGAAATAAACTACATTGTTAATGTCGGCATTGTCAGACATTCATTTAAACAAATTAATGGATAGAGTTGTGAGCCTAAAACTTTATAATGATAATACATAGGCCTCTACATACCTTTCTTATGAGTCTACGCAATGAACCCTTGCATTCATACAAATCTTTTACTAGATTTAGCCTGAATACTTAGGAACTTAGGCCTATACCTCAACGCATTAGTTTGTGCATATAATGCTAGCAGGGCGCCACACTAATGAGGAAGGTGTTTCGATCAAAAGACGCTTAACCTTGATCCATACTCTAAAGTAAAATGAAGGACGGGTGTTCTTTTATAGTGCCACGCTGGAATTGCCCGCAATGAGGGTTACGAAGGGCAAAACTCCCACTTTAAAGAATGCCGTAAAGTCTTTTAGAAAGTTCTATTACTATATTCGCCGTATCACTTCTAAAAGGCTGCACGTCAGGAAATCAGAGTTCAAACTGATTGAATACATAATGTATATTAAAACAATTTAAATGTAACATTGCTTTCTTGTATGAATGATGTATTTAGCAGGGAATGTTTAGTGTAAGTGGGCGTTATATTGACTTCATCCTCACAGCAAATATATACGGGGGAGAAAACTTGCCGAAAGAGAAAGAGATATGGCACGATTATTCATGAAGAGTTGGGAAAATTACTAGAAACGAGGAAAAACAGGACCTACTTAGCACAAGTCACAGGCGAATTCAGCTTTCAGAAAAGATGTGTGTGTGTGCTAATAGTGATGAGGGGCATGCGCACTCCCCTCTCTTCCCAGAACTTTGCATTAACAAATCTAAACTTGGCCATAAGAGGAGGGGACGTGCACCCCGCCCTGTCCCTCAATATGCGTCACAGGATACGGCATGGTTATATTAAGAAGAGTTTTAGAAATGACTAGAATTAAAAAGAAAACAGGATATACTCATGGTTACAAAAGTAAAACCAAAATCCAACATTGAACTCTAATGTGAAAAAAATGTGCTGACTCACGGTGTCGTTTGTAAATCTGGTTGAGGTAGTCCTCGAGGAACACCTGTTCGCGGACGGTATTGACGTGGGCCAGGTGACCGCCCTGGTCCCGGCACGACTCCTGGGCCCCGTAGAAGGTCATCGCCCTGTGGACCGTGATGTAGCGGGACCCGTTGGACGACCCGCCCTGGAAGTACACCCAGCCCGACACGTCTGTGGGGGAGAGAGGGGGAGAGGTGTTAAGGCATTGGTTTATGTGTGATTAATAAACAGGTTATATGTCCTTGTGAAAAGGTTATGTACTGTCAGGTTATATTTCCATGGGCCTGACTGGGTTATCATATCAAAATGTAGCAAATGCCTCCCCGCCTATACCTTCACAGGCGGATTGGCTACTTGAAAAAGGGTGCAATTGGTAGAAAATTGGTTGTAAAATTGTTTCATAATGAGACGAAAATAGGGGGTCAGAAAATAGGCTTGATGGGTTTGGTTGCAATGGATGCACCCCGCCCATAAACGGCAAGAAAATTCATTTTCCTAGCGTATTATGGTCGATGTGAGCAATACACACCTTATTGGGGAAAATACCAGCCATAAGGTAATACCAAATGACAAAATTTAAGAGCTCTTTGAATAAACTTTTGATCAAAATGTAATTGATTCTCAATTAAAACACATTGCCGAATACAATTGTAACGAGGAGATAAACTGTGATATTACTTAGTGAAAGACCAATAGAATTTTGCATTTTAGGCTTTATGTAATTTGCAACATTAATTTTCCTTTGTTGACTGAGAATTTATAATGAAAAACCCTTGGATAAGAATTTGAAAAGTAGGATAAAATTTAATACCAATACACTGATTTGCGTTACTATTTAAAGATCGGTGATTATTCATTCCTATTTAATCATTACCTATCTGCATGCCGATGGTTACCGCTATGACAATAAAAATATTAAGGATAACTTCCTGATATGGATTAAGAAAGTCCTATCAGCAGGGATCAGGCGCACCTTACAGTAATTTAATGCGATTTGTTTTATTATCAGTTCCTCATTCTCAAAAATGTTAACGCCGCTATAACAACGTGAGGGATGAACTCAGAGGATGAACTACTTCTATACCTTTACTTTTACTACTTCTATACTGTTGCGCATGACCAATTTTCGTACTTTTAACTGACATCGCCGCACCTCCGAGAACAATTAAGCATTCAGCTTTAAACTTGAATCCGCTTTCTATTTTAAGATGAGGTTAATGTTGGTATAAGGTCATTCAACTTTAAAACATGCACTCTACCGTTAACGTTCCGGACACAATATAAGCTTACAGTAATCAAAGCAACATCCGTCAATATTTTGCAGAAATGATAAGAGGAAATTATGATAACAGGAACTAAAGAGGCTTTTAGCCAACATATTGAACGTATAGATATTTAACAAGTGATATCGCCAAAAATGTCCATAAGCATAATGCTTTTATATAATGATACTTTCATCAGGGTAGAAACTCTTTAACTTTTATAGATTGCAGTATGTTAAAGGACTAAAACAATTAGCTGGTGCTGAGACCTTTCAATCATAGACTGAAGATTCTCCCACCACAAGAACTGCAACTATCGTCATATATATACACAAATTATATAGTAAAGTACCCCTACGTTGAAGCAGAAATATGACATGGGGACCTTGATATCAAATTTTAAAAGAGGTAAAAAAACGACTTTTTACACATGATTAAGAAACTCATGAGGGATGTGCTGGTAGGTTCACACCTAGGAATATGTACAAACACGGTTTATGGGAGAATAATATGAGTTTCCAAGTGTGCTTCTCTAGATATGATAGAAGGTGCTATGGTTAGGCTGGACCCGTACCGAATACTCCAATGGTTAAACGTGCAAGAGTGTCTTGTGCAATATACACGTTTCCTGTGGTTTAATATTTGATTAGATGTATACATTTAATTAGGACATGATTATTTTTTCCTAAAAGGTTTTGGGTAATTATAAACATTAAATGATAAGAAGCTAAGCATTAAACTAAATAACAATTACTGTTTAGCATACAGATGAATTTATGATTCACGTCTTTACCAATGTTGGATATATTTTAAAACGGTGATTGAGAAATCAGCCTGTTCCCCATCCCCTTATCTAGCTAAGGCTGTGTTAGTGCTAAAGTTATTAAAAGATCATGATTAAACATGTACAAGATTTCAACAAAAGTCATGTTCACACCTCAAACCATTCTGTAATCAAATAGGTAAACGCAAAGTACTACACATGCAGAGTGTCTTTCTTCAATTTCCATTTGTATGTATGCATACCACAGGTAGATAATCCATTTCCATTCAAGAAGGTCATTCTTAAAAACATTCACTGTGATTTTTGTTTCTAGATTGTACCACCAAAATCAGACAAAACAAGGAGACAGCTGCATACCAAACGTTTCGGAGACAAGAGAGCAAACATTGCACGCACATTCTTGTTCTAAAATATTCGGAAGCATTGCAACTCGGTCTGGGTTAGTAGAGAATACGATCAGATGGATTGAACTCCATTTGATCCAGAGTAGTTAGTGTGAACAAAACTTGGAGTTGGGTCTGAGAGGGAATGGTTGTTGGAGAGTGCTGTGCTTCACCCTTCTCCTCACCGGTCGAGTTCCACGGGTCGGGAGTCACTGTAGGACTAGCTGTTGTAGATACTGCTGGGGTTAATTAAACCATAAAACAACTTAAAATACATGGAAAAGCACTTCGTCTTATGATTAAGGACAAAAGAAGTATTCTTAATCAGAGATCCTTTCTGGTCTTTTGATCTTACAACACAATAGTCTTGTCCTACAATATCAGATTACCATGCATGCAGAGGATAGATAAAACATGCCATAGGATACTTGTCTGTACATAAAGGTATAAAGTGGATTTACGAACTGATCTTAGTCTAACAACAATAAAGGTTTTAGAGCCAGAAGCAATAAAACATCTCCTCAAAGCAACAACATGCATTTGCTCTGAAGTGACGGGGTATTATAGGTAACAAAACACCATATATATAAAACCAAGTGGTTGAGGAAAATGTCATCGATTAGAATTGTATCTTCTTATGACGGTAGCACTCAGGCGAGGATTACTCTGTGATGTCTGTACAAAGACATGCATTTGGTCCGTAACATAGCTATACGTGACTTGGGTTACATAAATCAATAGACTTTAATTGTTTAGCAGCACACAGGAAGACAACACAGAAGGCTAGGGGTTATTGTCCTCACCTTTGCCAAATAATAGCGTGCCTTCTCTGAGGAGGGGGTTCAGCGTCACTGGAAGTCCTTCTGAGTATATGAAGTCTTTTGAATGATCAGTTTCTGTGAAAAACAATTAGACAAATAAATCATAACAAACATATAAAATGAAATCATAGACCAGATGAATAACCAAAGTACAATTTATAGGCAGACGAATAAAGCACTCAGCATTATATCCATATCCTCTTACTTTATATCAAATGCTCGAGGAATGTTATACAATAGCTGCTAACGTATACACTGTCTTAAAGACACTTGAGTCTGGTTCTCTTCTTTGAATCAAGAGCACAAAAGCTTCAGCCTTGTTTAATAAAATGCCAAATAGCATAGTTATATAAATTTGTTGAAGGAACTGTACAAACATAACTATTCTGTGAAATAATTAGTAATACTAATAGTATCCCATGGGTCATTTTACACCCAGAAACTCCATATTGGTCGGCCAGATCTGTTTGAAGTAGAAATGAGTTTGTCGTGTAGGTCAGGGGAGTCCTTTATAGAAGAGGCTTGGGGAAGACTTACTGTTGCCATGGCAAAGTACCTCGGAGTTGACCCCTGGACACTCGAGTCGACTGCCACAGAGACGCCTCGGTGTCACACAACCTGACTTTCCGCAGAAGATGTAGCCGTTTCGGCAGCTGTGGGCTAAAAGGGGAAAACAATGGTTTTGAATATGATCAGGAAAGTATGGATGAGAGTCAAGGGGAATCCAATACAGAGGGGTAGACACATTACAGGTATAATAAAAGGCATTGGGGATGGTTCAAACAGTTTGTGCCTTTGAGATTTATAATTCCTGTGACAAGCAAAAATGACGTAAAATGGTAAACTTAATTTGTAAGGGGTAACTTATTTTAGAACAAGAATGCAATTTAAAGTTTATTGCCCCAATAGAAATACTGTGTGCATTTTTGAATCAATTGGCCTAACAGTCTTTCCCATTTTTCAATACCACACCTGAGCATTTTTAACTTTGAAATTTCAAGTTCACGAGACAGATACCCTGGAAGAGTATTTCTATTCGATACTGTAGTCGTCATAAGAACGTTGTCCAAACAAGATGAAACACTAGATACTTAAGAAGGAGAAAAGGGGCCATCCTCAAACAGCACTCCCAAAGGTTGGCCTTGGAAATTGGTTTGCTAATGAGCAGTGTCTATGGTATCTCACAAACGATTATTTTTAAATGCTCTGTTCTCTTCTATTTCTAAATTTCAGAAACTGTTAACCGTGGTTATTGTGTACTATTTTTCTATTTCTGATACAACCTAAATGGCATTGTCAAATTTAATCAATTTATAATACCACTACAATCGGCACCTTCTTATGAAGATATTTGACAAAGGTAGCTATAAAAAATCATTGCCAGTATTATAGAATCAAAGGTTATACAAAAACTTTTCAATTGCAATTCACCATGAGACACCCCAATTTTATAATAAGCCCGACTACTCAACCTGCACGAATCCTCCCATATATATGTAATATAGTAAATTACTCAATAAAAGCTTTTGAAAATATACTAATATGACTTAAATCTGTAGATTAAGCTACGGATATCCTGGCTTTTTATGCTATATTAGCCTAAGTCAACTAGGCTATCCTGTAATCTAGTTATAACCTTCCCTCACGGGAGACATGCCAAGCTAATCTGAATCCTACACACATATATGTCTATTTGCTAAGGCCATGCTCCGGCGACTCCCCTGTGACCTCCCTTAAGAGAACCTCATATACAAGGCCCTCATAAGACTCCCTTGGCAGGGGTGGGTCCATTTGTGGCATGGTAGAGATTGGCAGAGTGCTATGGGAGGAGATAGAGGCGCAGGGTCAGGAGGCAGGAAAGAACGAGTTGCTCGCATGGCAGATGATGGGAGTGTGGAGAACATAATCTATAATGTCAGACGCGATGCACTGTTGCATTTAAGGACGAGTGCTGAAAGCCAACTACATTTCCCATTTCCCCTGGGAAAGTGGCATTGCCTTCAAGAATGCGCTACCGGAGTGCCGGACGCGTGTGTGGAAAAATCTTATACATATATAGCTAATAAACACTATAATATGTGGAAGTAAATTGCTCCTTGCTGTTTTACAATATTCACTTTGAGAGTTTGCATCTCATATTCTGTATTTATCAGACCCGACAACAATATTTTTGATTTTCTATATTTTAGTGATATCAACATGAATGAATATCGTTCTCTGTTTCAGAATTAGGAGGATATAGTTAAACTGATGGGCCAAATATCATATGGCACTTTATTTACCTTTGTTTAAGTATCCAGAACATTCCTCAGGCATTTGATTTAAAGCAGGCCAAAATGCTTGTTCTCATCCTACCCTTATCTGGGGACAATTCATTTGTATATCCACATATTTGTATAGGATCCTCGGTATTCTTTTTACTATGAAAGAGTCCAAAACATGTCCTTTTGTACTGACGTGGATGGTCAGTCTGCATATGAAGCTGGCTAATATCCTGGGGAATAAACAACTTACAATTAACATCCTAACTTATATGGGATATTAAACCTATCATAGTTCACTTCATTAATAATTATGATCATGTAGAATTTTGAAACTGTCTTAGTAAATAACTGGTTATCAAACATTGGATAACCACAATTATAAACCATCCACTGAATCCTTTGAGCCAGAAGGAGCTGCACGTGTAGGCGGGAGCCTTCATCACCCTCAAAGCTTCAAAGGAAATTGGCCAATGCATTATATATTCCTCAGAGGAGAAAGTTCAACTAGCCTCAGCTCGATGCCGTCTAGTATAGTGACCTACCATTGACCTTAGCCAAATGTGACGTGTAAGAGGAAGGGTCACTTTATTACTTGGGGGAACACGCGCTGGTAATTAGTCAAAGAAACGTTGCCTGTTATTTTCCTTCATATATGGGTATAAATACTGCACCTCATTAAGCTATTATTTTTTTCAAAAATCTCTTTATAAATTGTTACTTATCTTCCTTCGAATTTAGTGTTACAAGAAAATCTATTTAAAAAAAGGCCATCAATGTACTTAAAAGAACATCGATAGAGGTCTGAGCTTAATCAGATCCCTCTTTTTTTAATCTTTAGCTATATGATCCTGAAGTACTTACCTACAGATACAATAGCTCTTGTATGTCTCTTTTCAGTAATTGTGTACACTACGTTTATCACTGTACTGTCTTTATCAAAATTGGTTGACCATATAAAATTAACATGAAACGCAGATCAGTACATCAAAACAGTCAGGAACGTTATCGGCCTTAGAAAATTTAATCATGGATAATGGGAGTTATTAAACTTTATAGCAATACATACATAAGCTGTGAACTGTATGAAGTCAGTACCACAAGCTGTGGCCCGCATTAAGTCAGTAATACCAGCCCGTACTCAGCGGCCAGTACGCCTAGTTTGTGGCCTGTTTGTCTTGGCAGCTTTCTGGCGGAACCTCTCCACACTACTCAATCACTCAAGGAGTGTTTGAATTCCAGCACACAGATCACTCAGCCAAACCTCTTCTCCTGCTTTTGCCTCAAATGTAATGCTGGTTTCTTAAAGCTCCGAAAGGCCTCAGGATTTCGAGTGGACCACGATGAGCGCCATCCAAAGCGCAATTATTCGGTCTGGGTTTTGAGTCTTCACTCCTGGAACACTTTTATTTCTGCTGATTTTCTTTCTTTCCTTTGGCTTTTAACTGGAGGAGAGCAATGATTCTTAAAATCATCCTTTTCCGCGGTTTTCATTTCTTTAATTTGCATGGCCGCTGTATTGAAACCACTAATAGGACAAAGCGTTGACATTTGCTGTGATTAAGCAGTAATTCAATCTCGCTGATGGTATTTGAATATGAAAATGACTTCCGAAAATTTCTAAATGAGGAATTAAATGATCACTTTCAGAGTATTGATTCCAAGCCCCCGTCTAATCCTTTTCAAATCAGATTTTTCAATCGGATTTTTTAGAATAACAACGAATGTGTTTTACGGAAAGGAAATTGTTATTCCTGCATAATTATAAGCACATTAAAGCTAATTTTTCGGTGTCTTGGCATATTTAAAAGGTGATAAAAGAACATTTTGCTAGTTTACCCTTATGCACTTTGTGGATCCAGAGTTTTCCGACATAACAGAAGAGGGATTATAGCTGTCCTTCATTACTACTAAAAGCCCCAAAGGCGATTTTACAGGCAACCGGCGAACGATTGTCAACTCAGGAATCAGCTGATTCTACTGGCAATTTGCATACCCCCGGTAGATTCTGTACCTATCGTTGCCCATTGAATCACCCAAGGAATTGGTGGTGAAATATCAACCATCTAATGATTTTTCCGTTTTCAGCTACCTATGTATGGGTCCAGTGGACATAATTATATCAAGTTAAAGGTAATATCTATTTTTGGAACGGTTCAACCGGTATAATTAAAAACTACCGTCAGCCCCTTCACAACAATCCTCACTAATTTTAGAGGTGCGGTCTTTCAATTTCCATTGAGATCTTTCTTTCTGTTCTCATATCATGACCCCATGTCATAATTACAATTCTATTCATGTAAACTATTCCCCGGACTATTTCCCATTCATCCCATAGACTAGTTATCTGTGACTAATCTGACAAGTGACCTAGCCTTTAAGCTCTATAATGTTCAGTGAGTCACGATACACAATTCAACTTGTTATCTTTCACTTTTCCGAATGATGTTCAACATGCCAATGACAACAAGTCGCTGAGTTGATTCAAAGGGTGCCTTTAAAGTGGAGCCAACATATATATTGCTATTAACCACCAAAGAAAATGCTAACGCTAAGGTTGCTAGATATTGAATAACAATATTAATTCAACCGATGAAATATTGAATCAACCACAACATATCATGCCTTACATTAAATGATCACTTGGAGAAAACCAAAGCACACACAATCTTGGGTACTAGTTTAATATCATTCAGCGCATTCTTCCCTCATGTATGAGCTTAAATTCGGTGGACTATCATACCTTAAGGAAATTAAGAACGGTATGAAACTGATAATTAGAATATATTTTTCTTAAATAAATAGCAAGTATTGTATGAAAAATTGGTATAGTAACATAAAGGGAAGGCTGCAAGAGGCTCTGAACTATAAGAAGCCGAGTGTGCAACCATCATAATTATAAGATTGCCTAGCGCCCCTATGATTATAAAATTGCCTACGCCCCCTTCCCTATCCATCTGCTAAACCTCGGCTGGGTAGAGACATTGAGCGGGGTCTTTCTTGGCGACAAGGGGAGTAGTTAGTAAAAAGATCGATAGCCCTTCTTTCCTAATTTCTGTCGCTGCTGCCACAAGTCAATGTAGTCACCTTACAACTGGGAAGCATTAATTATCGCATTAATCCAGAGGCGGGCCTTAGTGCCTCTGGTCCGGATATTAATCTCCAGCCAGCAGAAAGTCGGCTCGACTGCCGTGATTCGGTTGGACAATTCCTTTCACGACATGTCGTAATAGCGCTTGGACGTTAAACGACCTACCACAAGTCGTCCAGAAAATGGCCCCCATGGTTCTTTAATTTTCGCTCACGTTGCTTTGAAATCAATTTAAGAAATTGTGGATTTCATTTTCAAGGTTCCTGGGGCTAATGCTACTCAAATGCTTAATGTAATTTTGCTGACTTTTGGTAAATGGTGTTAATTTACGAATTGGTGTTAAAATGACATGGAATCAACGGATAATCCCTCTTGATTCCAGATAAAGGGCTTTGGATTAATGCAGCGCCACACACAGAGCTTGGCAGTAAAGCACGTACGGCTTATAGTCTGGGAATATCCTTATCGCATTTCCTGTCACCGTGAGGGGTGCGACCCAGTCATTGGGAACGTAACAATGCCTTTTTCACCGCTGTCCACCCAAGCATTAGAAAGTACAACGTTTACAACTGTTCTAACGGATAAGGTCAAACATTATTTTAAAGGCACATTCGTCTAAATCTTGAGAAGCTGTATAAATGGAAAGGCCGGTTCAAACTTGCTACTAGGAGGTCTGGAAGTGAACTTCACAGTTCATGTTATCACACTCTCCTCCTGTGTCGGGGACCGTGGGGCTTCCCAGGGGGTACCTTTAAGGTTCGCAGGGGGTCCTTGAGAGCATTAGGCTGTTCCTATAATGTATCTGAACGTGTTGGGAACGCGTATAGACAGGATTGTCGTCGGATTTGTGGGGAAAAGGTTCTACAAATGAGAGTGACGCTTTGAATCCATTCTTTAACTGGTTTCTAAATGGAAATTATACACAAAGACATAAACTGGGGCCTGATAATCTAAAGAAAGATAATCAGTTAAAATCTTAAACAAGCTAATCTTGATATATATTTGGGCCTGCTATACAGTCAGGATTAACTTCCTTTGGACGGGCCGTCTGTATAGCTGTGTACTTTTGATATCTGCTGAAGCAACATCCCCTTTACTTAGATAAGCATATCCCCTAAATGCAATTGACATGTGAAATATACATCGTCCAAGAGTGACTTCTCTGATTAGCGTCAACAGTAATGCTGATTTGAAAACGAGAACAGATGGGACAAAAATCCGAGAGACAACGACCTCATAGCACAAAAATGCGGAGCCAAGCTATTAGCTTAATTCTAACAATAAGGGCTTCACCTTTCTGTTCTATATGACAGGGCGTCAGATTTTCCTGTCAGACATTTTTCCCTATCCCTGTGCTTCATATGTGATGCTACTTCCAGGATATGAGGGACATTCGATCCCCACTGTCTGCGCTACATGAGGCTGTGTGGTTAGGAGGCGAAAGTCCACGTTGGCTCGCTCGTCTAAAACCCTTAGGGCACTGTCACCAATACATGACTAATTACGTGTCCATGATTTGTATAGACGGCCTGATATTGACATATTTTCAAGGTTAATAGAAGTACAATTTTCGACGTCTCCAAAGGATAGCCGTAATATATAAAAGATAATTCACTTTGTAAAATAAACCTTTGAAAATCCCCACTTTGTACATGTCTTAATATCAGAAGTAGAGTTTTATCATTAGGCCTATGTTATCTTTCCTCTTCGACCATAGGGGGCATTTCATATGAATAGAAGGGGGGCAGCGGTAGGAGCGGAGTCACCTCATTGGTCACGCCTGACCACGTGACCATTCCGCGCATGCGCGGCGTGTGGCTGAGAAGTGGGCGATAATAAGTGGTCAATACGAGTGGCTGGCCCATTGAATGGGTAACGTGGGAACATTGATCAGAGCACGGGGGTGGCCACCTAACATGGCATGTCAGTCAATGAGGCATTACGCCACCATATTCACACACGTTAGCCTCGGCTAAAAGCATATCTGTCATTTGCCACTCGCCACTTACACCCGCTAACTGCCCCGGCAGGGTGTCAGGCTATACGGGTAGGAACGGGCGACATGGGGGAGGGGGGCTGGAGGGGTGGCTTGGATAAAAGTGGAACTTATAAGCCTTCATCTTGAGGGAAAAAAGCTAAGTGGTTAAGGCTTTTCAGCGAGAAAAAAGTGCTCAGAGAGGTTTATAGAGCTTGTCAAGTTACAAGATGAAGTAGGGTAAAATATATATAGGTAGGGTGTGAGTTATTATGGTAAAAAAATACCTGGTTCTTAATTTAGATAGGCAGAAAATGATCTTTCAATTAGTTTCACAAAGTAACGGACGGGTTCTTCAAATCTAATCATATTGTAAAACGACATCTATCATTGCGGCAACAATAATCATTAAGTGTTGCCCATATCCTTCACAAATTCAATTAGAGTAATACAATTTTATTATGCCAAAAGAACACCGAAATGTTTGAGTGAGAAGGTAAACAAACAATGTGCAACTAAAAACGTTTTTGCAGAGTGGGTTAAGCCACAGACTGTTTTTGCTGACTTGTCCTGCACATGCAGGCACTTGTTTTCCGTAAATAGGGCGCACTATTGCTTCTGCAACATTGACATTTAAAACTCAATGATCAAAGAATCCACAGTCTTCTTGATTCTTTCTTTCTAATACTCGACAGAAGGTTCACAAACCTGGACATACTAATATAATGAATAATAAGCCTCTAGAATCAGTTTCCCCTCTGATTGTAATTCCAATACAAATGCGTGATAGACAGCATGAATTCAATAATGTCTATGGTAAGGCAACTGTCTTGAGATTTTTTTCTGTTATCTCTAAGCTGAGGCGTTACTGTAGACCCGGTTTGGGCGTCCTTGAGGCCTCCTCAGGCAGAGTGTAATTACACTACACATCACAGGACATTAAGCAGCAAATCAGATGTCGCTATCGATTAGTGTGAACCCGATTTAGGGCCCGTCTATAGTAGAGCACAAAAAGGAAAGGCTTGGGAGATGGGAAAGGACATACTGTACTGGATGTACTTTGATTAAAATATTATCATAGGTTTATATGTATATACTTTTCCGGAGAAGATAATGAAATAATATATAAAATATTCAAAACCCTTATTTAGGGATCTTCCACTCAGCACGTTCGTGCATCTTTAAACAATCACCCCCCCCCCCGGACTCGCATACAAGTTGAATTGCTAATGGAACATACGCATATTTAAAGCTGAACACGAAAGAAATTGATTTATTGTACTTTTGGCTACTTACCTTTCATGTGGAAGGGTGCATACACGAGGAAGGCGACGATGATGCCCGTGGTGGCCAGGACAATGCCCAGAAAGATGGCTCCTAGGAACACGCAGCGCTTAAGGCGTTTCAACCTTTTATGTTTAAGTCCCTTACTGTCCGTGTAAACGTTGCGCGCCGACCGGTTCAGCCGGTTCTTGTCGGCGGCCCGTTGGGGCGGGGGGTACGTCAGGCTGCCGCAGGAGCGGGAGTGCGCCTTGGAGGTGCAGTACTCGGCAATGTTCGGGGAGCGCGCCGACTGCTCCATGTCTGAGTAGATGCCGCAGCCTCCGCCGCCGTTTCCCGTTCCGGTTCCGGCCCCGCCGGCGCCGTTGTTTCGCTTGGTCTTGTCTAGGGTGGAGTAGGAGCGGCTGAGGAAGGCAATGCGCTCCTCCTGCTCCCGGTTGCTGTACTCTGAGGCGCAGCGCAGGCTGTTGTAGAACAGCACGCCGTCGTCGCACCCGCCGCCAGAGTCCTCCGCGTCGTCGTCGTTGTCGCGCTGGAGGTAGGCACAGCGCGTGCGCCGCGGGTTGATCTCCTTGGGCGTGCGCTGCGTTTCCGGTAGCATCCTGAGCAGGTCGACGGACTCCGGGGTGACGTCGTCGTCCACGATGACGTCGTGCTGCTGGAGGTGTGGCAGGTGCGGGTCGTCCAGGGCCGCACCGGAAGTGTGACCGGAAGGGTCGTCGGAAAGGACGACGACCGCGGTGGCGGCGTCGTGCAGCAGCGGCGGCGACGACGACGACAGCGCCCCCTGCTGGTCGCAGGCGATGTGGAAGGACGGCGGGCGGAAGGCGTTCAGGTTATTGGCCACCACCGGGTGGATGCCGACGGCGGCCGCTGCGGCCACCACGTTGTTGGCGTTGTTGTTCGTCGACCAGGAGAATCGTCGGCAGGTGTGGTTTCCGGTTCCGCCACCGCTGTGCGCGTCCGTGGTGAGGGTCGACAGTGCGTACGGCGACTCCTCCATCACGGGCGGAAACCGGCCCCGCGACACGCACGCGACATGCGCGACGGTCGCGCGACCAAACTCAGACTCAACTCTCCCAACGTGCAGCTCAGTGCAACTCCTCAGAGCCTAGATTTCAATCTGCAAATCCCTGTTCCTCAGTAACAGACTTACAACGCCACTTAGGGTATCTGCCAAGCCTTCGTATTCTTTCAATAGTTTCTTCTCTTAATGGGCCTTTAGGAAAATTCTGGCAATGTTATTAAGTAAATATGTCTCCTAGTTACCAGGAACGGTTTCTATGGATGTCCTTTAGAAATTGATTTTCCAGGAAGCCTACTGCTTTGGCCAGCTCCTTCTTTCACCACGGGCGTCCCGAGTAACACTTCGTCAGTCCTATCCGCTCATACACTTCTGTAGAATGGTCAAATATCAGCCAAGGCACATCTGAAAGAACAAGAAGAATGGGAACATAAGGATGGAGGACAACGTAACCAGACCTCCCGTGCACGCCAAAGACAAAGGGGGTGACCAGGGGAGGCCTTTGTATGATTTTTTTCTTTTCTCTCCCTCTCCGTCGTTTTCTCCGCCGCGTCCCCCCATTCCTTCTCTGATCAGAAGTTGTGGTCTGGCACTCTAGTAGCTTAATCAGGACCAGAAATACACCTTAATGGCCTAGGCTAGCCTTAGCCCATGGCCCCCAGTCTCACCGCCTCCCAGCAAGACTGCAGCGTCATTAGATCCATATATTACTGAAACCACAGGCCGCAAAAAACTCTTAAAATGCCTTCCTACAAATAGCCTAAAACATTTATTCCTTACTCCTTAAGGTACGTGTATAAACCGTTAAAAATAGGAAAAATCCACAATGATCAGCTATGAAAAACTTTCTTAATCACCAGTAAGCAGTATAAGGTTAGGCTTGTTTGTGATAAAAGTGCAATTGAAAGCTAAAGTTCAAGGGCGCCTTTCATACCTTCTAAAAGTGTTAAGCCACAAAAAGCAGGTATTAATATTACAAAAACAAGCTGAGTTAGAAAAAAATACCCAGACTCCAATCTATATTTGTTCGGGCGTCAATCAATTTGACCTCATTGTTTGTAATTAACCATCCCTAATTAAGGCTTATTTCCTTGATATATTTATCATTAATTGGCTGTGTGATTAGCTTTGGCATTGCAGTATGAGATTACCTAGTATCATCGATATTTTTTACATGTACATTTGTGTACCTCCGCGGGTTGGATGGGACACCTCTATAGAGACACCTGCTTCCTATCTGTCTAACAACAGCATTATCGTGATGTGATATCTAGTAAATGAAAAGTTGGTATTCCTTAAAATTCTATACATAGCTTATTTTAACATGATACGAGATTATTCAAGTAATTTCCCGGGAATGATAACTATTTCTGTGACAGTTATTTTCTACTTCAACTTAAATTGGTCAATGTACCTGGATTGGCGACCAGTGCCCAAAATAACCTCTCCTATCGTCCCCCCTCCTCCATCCCCCAGCCCCCGCCCCCACCCCCATTTCCCGCCCTGTTACAGGCATCACAGAGACAGTCACAAAACTCGAGCAGCCTCAAGCTCAGCACATTAACTAAATCAGAGAGGTCTAATTGAAGCGTCTCAACGGCGTTTACCGTCTATTTGAGGACAGCTTTGAAGGTAGACAAATAGAAATCTTTAAACAAATCTGCACGCCAAACTGCAACCTTGTTTGGATTTTTGTACTGAAACTAAAATGGGTAATCTCTATTTGTGGTACTTCTAGTATCACTAGGGATGGTTAACAAAGGAAAACAAGCTATGATAAATACCTAATAATGTTTCTCGATTTATATGAAAGTATAACTTTATAAACAGAATCACATATCAAAATTACTTACACAAATAAATTCAATTCACTAATATTTCCATATGTATTTGATTGTTGTCTGATACTCTATTCTATTTCATCCAACGTCAATTTGCTCTTTGACTCGCTGTAAAGCTTGACATCTTTCACAGAATTTTAACTTTTAAAATAATGGAGAATAGATCAAATTTCTTTAAATGACAAAACAATTAGTAATCTTAGTACTTGATATTGTTTTTTCAAAGGAGAAATACATAGTTAAGTCCAACAACTTATGCATAATTAAAAAATGACACAGTCAGATAACAGATTAAGAGAAACGTGTTCCCTGTTCATTACTGAGTCACTCCAACGTCCCTGTAAGATAAGAACCAGCTTTACTTTGCCTCCTAACGCCAAACACACTCGTTTGTTCATTTCTTTTTTCTATGGATTTATGTAGCTTCAACCCTTACTTGACTCGGAGAGTTTTTCTCCCTAGAATAGTGCCTAAGAAGGACGGCTATAAGCATGGAGGCAGTGGGTGGAATCGACCAGCCAACCAACCGAGGAGTACTTGGAACATTGAGCCCGACAACATGTACTTATTGGTGAGTGATACTGGAATTGGAGTGCATACGGAATCAAACCAGTGTAAGCGGCCAACACAGGCTACTGCGCCTTTAAAATAAGTAGGGGACGGGGTGCTAACGTTAAAGTTGGGCCGGGATGGAGGGAGGAAATGGAGAGAAGTATAGGTTTAAGTCAGTGTGATGATACTTGGTAGTGGAGAATATTGAGGCTATAGACATTTCCATGTATGTTCGACAGTGACTTGGTGCACAGTGATCTACTGTTTGCTTTTGAAATCTATGATTTAAGAGCCAAAATTGTGGTTAGCAAGAAGGAGGAATAGTAGGATGGGGAGAACATAGAAATGGAAGCAAGGAAGGGAGGAGTGGCTGATGGTGAACAGACATAGAGCTTTTACAGTATAAACGTTGTGCAGATGACGTCATATCTCCTAAATTGGGCTGGCCGCCATATTGGTGATCAGCTTGCAGTATTCATTATCTACAAGTTTGGAAGATTAAAAACCTTATGTCTTTATTTTATTGACTTGAGCTAAGATTCCTGGATCATAATCAACAATCATTATTACCTAGAATGATGAATATTGAATGAATTTGAGAGCCATGTGGTCATGATCACCACGTGGTGATCACCAAAAATTGGTCATGTGACCATGTCTGCACAAGGTCTATAGACGATCTAAGAAGTGTAGGATTGAAGTTTGTCAAAATAAAGAATTAGATTGTGTATAATTATACATTAAAAATAAGAGGGAATCCTGGTAATATTAACATGCTAAACGCATTGAACATCAGAAAAAAGGGGGTCTGTGAGAAGACTTTTGGTTTGAGGTATGTCATAATTAGGCGGCGGGTGGGGATTTCAACATTTGAAACGGGTTCCCTAAGCTCCAGAGGTGGTCCAATTAACTCACCTGAAAGCCAGAAATAAACATGTTCTATGCCTTCTAAGGACGTACTATATCTTACTGCGCCTGCGCCAGGGAACGCCCGATCGCAGCGCCACCTCTACTGCTGTGCGTGAAAGAGGGGCCCAATTAAAGGCGGATATTTCACTTCTAACTACCTATAATGAATGTAAGCCTAGTCGGAGTGTGCTCGCCTACCAGAACGTGCACACGCTCGTGTCCTCAAGGATCTTGGCTGCTGGGTGTTTTCGTTGAACACCCTGGGACTCTAGCAGTCTAGCACGTACAGGCACATAGTGCACATAGTGAGTGCCATCTTAGGCCCTCGCGAATAGAAATCAATTTTATTTTTATTTGGTTATATTTTATATCAGATATTTGGATCTAATTCATTTTAGCTAAATGGTTTGATAGAATGCATGATTTAGAAATGTGTATAGACCACAACCACAGCGATGGCCGACTGATTGCTCGTTCACTATAAACATATTTTGTCGATTAAAGACTCTTAGATATAAGCGTGCCTATATTAATTTTACCAAAACTAGAAAGTTGCTGGCATCTACACTGTATACACGGTATGCTGGTGCAGCAATTCAAAAGGTTCAAAAGTTTTCCTCGGCCATTTAGGGCCTTTTGTGTTTTCGAGACCTACAAAAAAGGAAATAATTCTTATTGCAGAAAATCATATAAATAGCATCTCTATATTATAGCCTACTAACCGCATTGTTTGAATAACTGGCACTTCAAAGTAGAGTTTGAACAATATCTGTCAAAACTCTTCTAAAATATGATTAACGAGGTGGAAATGTGATTTAGTAGACTTCGTGTCGGCCGTAAAGCATATTGGTGTGAAAGAAACAGTTTTGTGTTTGGCAACATTGACGGAAACATTGTTACAGGCTGGGGTAGATTGATGGGTTGATCAATACGGAGAATGCACGTTAGGTCCTTATGTGTTGGCCCATGGCTGCAGCCAATACATGCCGCCGCACCAACATGCATTAAGGCCGAAATGACTCAACCTTTACTAAAACACACCTAATGGAACACGGGCGAAAATCCATGATTACTCAAGGTTGTACAATTTTAGGGAACAACTGAAAAAGCCTGCATGCTCATACAGTTTTGATTTTAGAATACTTATTCGTTTGGTAGTTTGATTTATTTTCAGTTAACTACTCAGTTGTTTATATCCGGGGAGTAACACTTCCTCTTACATCCTAAACCAGAAAGTATAGCAAACAGTAGGGTTCGAAGGATTATTATTATTTTGACAGGAACATTATGGAACGAAATACGGACTAGGTTAAGAAAAATAAGTATGTCAAACGTTCGTGGCCCATATTTTTCTATGGCTGTTCTTCTCCATTTACAAACAGTTCCTATACGTTGTGTGTTTTATTAACTTCCAGGACCAAAGTAGGCACTCAGAACAGTTATGAGCAATACACTATCAAAGTAATTTCCACCTGTATTCACACTGCCCAACTGACCCCTTTCTGAGGACAACTAATCACTAAAGCCCTCTTTACACCCTCCAATAAGCGTCTGGCGGGAACAAAACGCCCATGACATAGCCCTGTGGGAAACCAATATACCGCGGACGTCAACGCGCGAGCAGCTCATAGTGTAAATGTCCCTTAGTTACAGGAGGATCGTAGGGGACTTATTGCTGCGTGTCGCGCCGCGCGACTTAATGCGTATCCAATGATCTCCGCAGCACTCACAAAGCCTCGGCCACAATTGGGATTCATAAATCAAACATAGGGGGTAGTGGTAATGTTCTACCTCCTCCTGCTCGCAGTCTCGCCACAAGGGAGGCCTCCAGCCTGTAGCCACAGGCCGCAAGCGTATTCTTCGGCCTAATGCCTCTAGTTAAAGGCCTCGTGTGGCGTCGAACTAGAATGTTAATTTGGTTACATGTATTTATATATGAGAATTCAAATGTACTTAAATTGCTATACTAACCATCCGACATCCCGATGTCTCAGGCGAGTAGTTGGACTAGCCATAGCACAATTACCCCCTTTTCTATATATAAACAGGAATGTAGCAGTTGGATAGATATAGTTACCAGTCTTTGGGCCTCATGTTCAGAATCATACACGCCAAAATTATTGACGAAGAAAGCTTTTCCGAATTAATGTCCATTTCAATTTTCTCTTGTCGGATTGAGGCCCCGAGGAAACCCGTTTTGCCTCAACCCTCCTACAGCTATGAAAAGTACACCAAAGAAAACGGAATAAATGACGATTCCTCGTGTTGAAACTTATCCTTCGTCAGTGTATTACATGTTTGCCAGACAATCCCAATGGTGCGGTGTCAAAGATTTAAAGATACACTTTGATAACAATTGTCAGTTGAGTACAGGCAAAATCATATCTGGTTAAGATTTGAATTAACATACCTTTCTTAAGCAACATTTGATAATATTGATCTCCGCTAGTAATCCTAAATCTGGGAATACCTTTTTTTATGTGAGAATACCGTTATATCAAGTAGATAACTCACATAAATGGATATCTCGATATGCACAAGGACAATGCATTCATTATGTAACAATGATTGATCCGAGTCATTCGAGCCTACCTCATCGATGGTGACAATTGAAGCCATTATATCAATAAAATTAGATAATTATTTTTAGTCCAATATAACAAAACCGTCAATTCTGACATACTCTTCAAAGACATTTCTTTGTTATATCTTGTATTGATAAGGTCAAACACTAAGATATAAACAAAAGTCCTATTGATTATACAGCTAGTTAGGATAATTAAAATGACTGTTACAAAAATAGCCACCCAGCCGATTATGTCTGCCAACACAAGTAATAGACCAGTTGCATGAGGCCCCGCTCCCCAGCTGACTCTGTACAACAGCAGGGACAGCGTGACCATGAGCTGCTCTCGTTAATATTCATGAGCAGCTCAATAGCCTCATGTGTGGCCAGACCATTTAAATTCTGACTCCTTTTATAACTGACAAACTGATTGGCAGTCGCGACCTGACAGGGTGTCCCTAATGGTAGGGTAGCAGGCGGCTTGAATGGTGCTACATTTATTAGTGATTACTTAATTTGGGGGTTACCTGCGTTACAGGTAGAGTGGAATTGCATACTGCACTTTGCAGCTAAGTAGAATTACTTATATTGATATATGAGGAAATTACAGGCCTGCTAACGTAAAGGTACATCTGTATCTCTTTATAGAATATACCATAGTAGAATTATTAGCAAAGTCCTATTTTGTATGTACTAAAACTTATCGGTTTTATATGTGACTCCACATTGTATTTACATGTACTTTGTGGCCAAAATGATTCACATTCCAGACGAGTGACTGTTTATATTATAAAGCAACCGACCTTAACGTATTTAAAGTAGTTGCTGGTAACATATCAGCCATAACACGGTGTAATTGTATATTCTCTGGACATAGACATGTGTTACTTTGACCTAACGAAATGATTGCATTAATCAAATAATAAATCTTGTGTAAAGTATTTATACTGGAGATTTCATAAACGATGTATCTCGATATATATATATATATATATATATATCTCATTTACTTGATATGCAAAACATCTACAATCAAACCTTTCCTGAGTAAAACATCACAGATCTACTTAAATACTTCTAATATTGCTAACCCCCTACTGCCAGACTGCCACTGTAAATCATCTGTGCATTTGTACCTAGATCACACATACAGTATTGCACAGTATAGATCAATAGTATATAGACCGGAATCCCAATCCATTCATTAACAGGTGAGTCACAGAGCCGCGTGTCAGAACTATCAGCCACACAGAGGGGTAAAGTCAAACAGAAACTGCCTTACTTGTCTGGATTAGATCAGTCTTCTAGTCAGGCGCATGAAGGGAGAACTGCAGCTTAAAAAACCTCCAGACCATCTATATACAAATCCCTGTTGAGGCTTATCCCCTGATAAATCTATGGGAGTCGACTCGCGCCTTATGGGCCTCCATTCCATTTGTATTGGCTGCGCTCATTGGCTTATCACAACGATCTTGACCAATCAGCACGGCTTTTGCATTGGGGTTGGCTTTTATTCGAAGGCAGCGCTTTGAAAAAGGGGCCTTGATTCGATTGAAGCGGTGGAATTTGCATGTAAAGGAAGCTTTGTTAAAGGGCACCGAGGTTTGAAGCATCTGAAATGCTTTGTGTGGTCCTGGGTATGGGGACTTGTATTGTGACTTGTAATGGCCTTGCTTTAGGCGCCATGTTATGAATTACTGAAAGACCCGGTAAAACCTGCCTCCACCCCCAGGTTAATGAGCAGAATTAACATGATTTAAGAAGAAAGCTGTTAGAAGATGAAAGGTTACAACATGATTAAAGATTAAAAGAAGTAGATAAAAGAGGGTTGACAAGGAAGCTTGGAGTGACAGCGATCTACAGACATTAAGATTAGAAAGCTAGATGAAAAGGATTCAGTAAAGATATGTGGACTACATACAGATGACAGGAATGCCTGCTCACTGATTGTATAGAACATGCATACCACTTAGAACGTGACAGAAGTGAAGGAACTGAATAACAGTTAGGGAATAAATGATAGCATAACTTGTAAGTGCATGTCAATTTCTAGAACGCAAACGTGTCATAGTAGGTATCTTAGAAAAAACTGTTATAGGAAACCAGGTTAATGTACGGATTCAGGATCAAAGGCTTAAGAGAGAGGGTCATAGACCTAGTAAGTAGTCAACCAAGAATTGCTCATTCAGCCAAATATAGCTAATACTGTCACTGTACATATGAGTTGGCCCATCTCCCAGACTGTCATATACAAATTAAAGGGCAATCCAAGACAGAAAGGATCAAGAAAGCGTATCATGTAAAGAAATAACCTACATCAAGACAGCACACTTTATCTCCCTCCCTAGTCAAAAATTAAGATCTAGGTTGCTTTGCTTGGTAGTGCATGGCATACACAGGCATTCCTACCAGCATTTGCAGTAAATATTTTGACTACTACAATTCAAACACTCACTTCCCTTGAAGCATTCAAACATTGTTCTCCCAGATTGCTCGTGGGTCAGCAATAAGGTTTCCGCCATTGTGTTCTGCCTTTTTAAATGGCCGCAAGGTGGCGTGGCGGAGAAAGGCCCATGGGCCCCCGCGGTGAGCATGTGTTACCTGGCCTCCCCCTCACAATGCACCTCCAGGGCCTGCGGTACTGCACAGGGATAAGCTAATGGCTGATAATCCTTAGGATCAGCAGCACGCGGCTACCCTAATCCCCTCACAGCACGTACTAAAACATGCTGTTAATCCAGCACTCCCTTAACGTACCGTATTTGCACTGCTGCCATTACTAACAGGGGCAGGATCTCTTTAAAACATTCAAGCTTTGCCCGTGGGCCCTGTGTTTAATACCTGGGTGGTGAGCGCTATTAAATGCTCCCACCTGAGATGTTATGAAGTACATTACCTGTTGTTCCCCTGAGCTAGGCTTTCCACCTGTGGCCTTTTCCTCCCATTACTTATTTTTATAGCCATGCCACCCACAGGCATTCTCGTTTGTGATCAAGCATGTTTACACAAGTTATTTTAGATTCATAAAACAGATGATGCAAACAACCTAACGGTTTAATGAATACGCCCTTAGAATGGAAAGCACGAGCTACAGTAAATTGTGTAGAACGTCCCTAAGTAGGATGAAATAGTTGTAATTCCAGTGGCTTTTAAAAAAGTGAAAGAAAACTTTGTAAAGGGATTTGAAACTTTGCTTATTTCATTCTGAGCCTCACGATTCGATTTTACTGATGAAAGCAATTATCCATTAATAATTCTTCACGTAAACGCAACATACGAGGAGCTTTCAAACAAAAGAAAAATATTTTCCCGATTAGTTCTTTTACAAGTCATCTGAAGATCTACTTTTCCACGCATAAACTCAAAATATTATTAAAATAACAAATCGCGTACATCTGCTTTTACAGCACAGCAAACTGAAATGAATGTACCTTAAGGATAGACAACAGTTGGCAGGGCATGATTTACGCTATGTTCTCTGCTTCCCTTAATAAAGTACTTACAGTACCATGCAATATATCATTTGAAAGACAATAATTTTCTGTAACTAATGATACAGGTAAAATTACAGTCAACATAAAAACTGGGATCTTATGAGATAAAAACGATTTTTTGCACTTTTATTTTTTGAACACGCATATCTCCCTTAATATCAAAGATACAAAGTTAAAATTTTAAGGAGAGATCAAAATGTTTCTGTTGCAGGGAAGCGTGTCTCAGATTTTTTATTTAGGCTCTAGTTTTAGTTTTTTTTTGCAAAAAACGGGTAACTTTTTGATGTTTTTTAAAACATTATCTTCTAGATTTCATAAAACAATAACTACAGCCTAAATCAAAAAAAATGAGACACGCTTCCCTCCAAATGCCTCTCATCTATATGTATTCCAAATATCAAGTCTCTATACTGAAAATTAAGAGAGATATCCTTGTTCAAAAAATAGTAAGGAAAAATGAAATTTTACAATTCTCAGCAGTCATATGCAGGTTTGTACATGCATATATTTATATGAATTGGATCAATACATGGCATTTTTAAATAGCTATTTAGTGTTATATGACACATGAATATGATACTTGAAATGTAATAATAGAGAGCATTTTACTGCGACCATAGCAAAACACCTTATATCAACAGTTGTCTATCCTTAAAAGCGGTTGAGGAAAGGGGGCTGTAGATATCCAGAACACGCAAAATCATCAGGTACATTTCCCATAATGTCTCAAATTCCCAATTAGAATTTCTTGACAAGAACACATACTGAAGTTGCTGTAAAGAACCTAATACATGTAGATAATGTATTATACCATATTGAAGTACATGTACATGTACCTACATCACCACAGGGAGGCTGACCTGCATTGACACAAATCCCCATTATTGACCAGTGCGCCCCAACTGACCAGCCAACTGACCGCTGCTGACCATCCCAATGAATCTCTCCCTTTGCAACAGCAGCCCGCCCGCCATACCAGCCCAACCCACATAGGGATCACTTTCACATTGTCTGATGACTGTTTTGTCGCACTCACCGACCGAGTAACAGGATCGGCTTTGCATGGAGGCTGTACATGATGCCCAAAGCCCGGGGTGGGTGGTTGGCCTGCCTGGGGGTGGTCATGCTTTGGCTGAGAGGGAGATGGGAGGTAGGGTGGAGGGAGGAGTGGATGAACAGATTGTCCAATGTCGTGTTCTGGTGGCATATAGCGCCTAGTGGTGATACAAGTGATAGTTTTAGGGGATAGGACATCATGAGAGAAGAGATGGCATTAGTTGTAACGTATTACATCTATATGAATATATGTAGGTGATACTGGGTATTATCATATTGAATAATAAGGGTCACGGGAAAGCCTGTACCTTTCTTTTATACTATCATAGAATTGGGAACCCTTGAAAGAATCCTATTCGGATCGGACGGATGCACTGATTCATTAGTTTGCCTTTCCTAACTGTCTTATAACTAGGCCTATACTGTTTAATATAGAAGTTCTTGTCTATGTCATGCGGTGTAGATGATTTTTGCATGATTTGTCCAATAGCCATTGAACTTGACAAGAAAATCCCGAAGGGTAAATGTATACGTACTTCATATAATTTACACCTCAGTTTAATGGGATCGAAACTGTGCACATAAGCCACAATCCCCATATTAACTACTCACAAAGAACTTGATATGCATGCATGTGTAATGGAGATAGAGCTACAATAGTTTGGCCACATAAAGATATTTAGGTTCTTTAGGTTCTAAAAGGGAAGGAAATTTCCCTAATTTTCCAATTGCATCCTTTCTCGCTGAGACGACAATATGTATTTGCACTCCATGTCAAACTGTCAGTGTCAGATTGAGAGAAAAATGCCCCCTTTTCTCCCCATGGCAGGTCTATGAATAAGGCTATTTTCTTTCTGGCAGGTAAAGAATCACCTAATTTCTGTAAAAGGCGACATGCCGAAATGATTTTCTGTCAGGCCATGCGTCGAAATGACCAAACCGCTGGATAAACGGGAAGAAAAACGATTTCACTGAGCCTCAGCTTTGGGTTAAAACCGGCCTTTCCTGATTTCCCCCAGTGGAGAGTTACACTGCCTAAGACACCCCTGGTGGGAGAAGCTTAAGTTAAGCAACAATGACAACTTCCATGGCCGGTAGCGTGCGGCCCCCGCCCACAGTCAGCGGGCTTTCTTCGCGCATGCTCCCAGAGCCAATCGCCCATCTGCGCAGGCCCAATCGCTAATCTGCGCAGCCCGATCGCTAATCCGGCCCACTCCGCGCAACCTATCTGATCAGACGACACGCAAACCCAAAAAGAGGGGAGAAATGGCGGGAAAACTTCTACTCGGCTCAATGCGGTCGTGCGACCAACAACAGGTCGAGTTGCTCCCCCTCTCCCCTCCCACACTCTCGTCTGCTCTTGCAACTGCTCAAGCAATCTCCAGTCTGATCTTGGCCGTACCCTGAGTGAACGTTTAACACGCCACTCCAGCGCCGACTCCACTCTCCAAGCGGGTTTTAAATCGTGTAATCCTGGAGAGCCAGGGGTGTTGTAAGTCACGTAAAAACTGCACATGGACGTGACCGCCATCTTGCTTATTGACATTTTTCTCGTTTCGCCGAAAGTCGTCTGGTTTAAAAAATGCATTTCATTTGTGGATTATTTCCATTCGAAATTCCCTCCGAAAACATTAACACAATTGATGATTTTGATCTTCTTTTTGGATGAACTTTTGACTAAAATATTGACTTCAATGGTAATTCCGTGGAAATACTTTTCCTATCATGTATATGTGATTTCGAAACTGCCCCAATGTGAAAATTCATTTGACATCTTGTTTCTAAGTTCACTATTCCAAGTCAAAATAGCATTGATACTGCTACAGTTTTAGAATGGCAAACATATTCGCTCACTCTGATTCAATTATTAAAAATTAGATATCATACGGCGGGAGTATATCAAAGGCAGTGGTATTCCTAGTTAGATAATTATGAGTACGTCTGATCCGTCTGATCCATCTCATTCAGAGTCTCTAGCATTGTCAAAAGCATTTTGACGGAGGAAGTACATGTAAAATTGCCCGTCGAGGCTTACATTTTAATTAAAACGCAAAGGATTTCTAGCAAGGCCGGATTTCGATTTCCATTCAACATGTGTCAATGATAGAAGTCTTCAAAGTCTACCACAGAAAAGACCACTCAGTAAGGGAAGTCTTTTTTCAGTCTCTCCTTTTCACACAAGTCGACAGAACGGCGTTTGTTCGTAGCGACACCAGGCGCCATTTCTGAGAATCACAGATTTCGCGCTGAACTCTAGACAGGTGCGAGGTTTCAAAGTAAGAAAAAAAGTGAAAAATATCTGCATAAAATCAAAGTTAAACATCAAAGATTCCTCCTGCACCGGTAATGAAATTTCGATTTGG
Source organism: Lepidonotus clava (assembly GCA_936440205.1). Lineage (NCBI taxonomy): Eukaryota > Metazoa > Annelida > Polychaeta > Phyllodocida > Polynoidae > Lepidonotus > Lepidonotus clava. The sequence goes on from OW387141.1 coordinate 40,130,782, forward strand.
TTACACTGCACCAGGATGGCAGTACTGTTTTGTCAGCATGTTTAGCACTCAGCGATAGTAGCATGTAAAACACACGGCGGGAGAAAACATAAAATAGGAAACTCGGCCGTTACGTTCGGCAACAGGTCTTTGATCTAGCTATAGATTAACATTCTTATAAAAATAAGGATATCATTAGGCCTAGATAACAAGCTTGCTTTTGGTCAACGTTTTCTCACTCCTTCAGTCCAAACCTGAATTCCTCAACCTAGATTAGGAGAGTTGGCATTTGGTAGAACCCCACTTCCTTAATTTTAACAATGTCAAAATGAACATAAGCACCTTAGAAAACTTTAATAATCGGCCACTGTACACCATTGTGAGTATTCTGAGCATATCAGCCCACACTACAGGACCACGCCTTACAAGGTACCCGTTCCTTCTGCCATTATCGCCCAGCATTACGGCCCCCCTTTAAGAGCTCGCCCGCCCCCAAATGGCCGCTTACGCCTCCTGATTTTGTCGCAATTAATTAACGACTCGCTATGATATAATAGGCCCTCTTAATGGACCTTCTCCATTGGTCCTTAATGCGTCACGTGACCAAGTCAGACGCTGGCGCCTCCTAGCGGACTGCGCGCGAGATGACCCGGAAGTGACCCGCGCCGGATGCATGATGGGAGCGGAAGTGACGCAATAAATCATGGCGGCCCTCGCAGAAAATGATGTTGGATTGATCGTAACGGGATTTAAGTGGATTTCAACCAATTGGTAGCCCCTTGTCCGGACCCCGGGAAAGAGTGCCGGTAGTTACGGGCAAGTTTAAAGGTGTAGCGCAATGGTGGTAGGTGGGAGGGTGGGAGAGTTGGGGGCGGGTATGGGGCAGGGGCCTCTTTGAGGGGATGTCAATACTGGCGGGTCGATTGAATGAACGCACATGACTGCACATATGGCGATTATCGAGCTCAGAGATGAACCCAGATCACACCAGGGGGCGTACTCCACCGTCGTCACGTGACGTCATGGATTACACACGTGACCGTCTCGGACGTGAATTCTAATCACGGTCGACTGGGACAGTATCAAAATGAAGACGGTTTTTACATATTCTATCCTATGCACTGTTTATAATGAATTTCAATTGATTTTGTATGTCACCTCGGATTTGTTAGAAACATACAATGAGTTTAATTATGTTTCTGTTCAAATGAAGCTTATTTTCCGTAACATAACTGTCATTTCAAGAAGATTGTCAAGAGTGGCATATCATTGTTTGAAATGTTCTTTGATAGTTCCTTTGGAGTGCGCATAAAGTCTAGTAAAGCTCGTAAACAACCTAGACCGTCGACCTAAATCTTTTGAAACCATAACTTAGTTTTACTGATCCAAACACTTTCTGTGCGCTGGCAGTGAGGTTCCGTTGCCTTTCATCCAATTTTAATTTTGTCGATGTAGTTTTGCCTCAACTCCCAGCCCTTGGCGCACTTAAGAGCGTCACCTAGACATTAATTATAAGATGGCTCCAAGCCAGGAACGACCAGTAATGAAGCACTTGTGAAACTCCTACTTATGGGCGATTTTACATTTACAGAAAATTTACAGCACGTTGCCGCGGGACAGTTGATATATGAGATGGGGTGAGAGGCTGGAAAGATTATACCGTCAACGGCCTTCATTTTGCAGGCCTTTAGGAAACAAAAGTCGACAACGCCCACAACTTCTCTGCTTGGAAAATCAATTAAAAAGTTGTTACCATATTCAAGTGGATCGCTCTCCGCCGTGATTTGGGTTAAGGAAACATTGGGTGGAATGAGGGAAATAATGGCAAAATGCCAAAATAATTGTTCAGCAATAAAACCAAAAATGTGTTGTACTTCATTCTTTTGACGCAAAATTGTGGAGGAGTACGGATATCAATCTTGCAATTATGGCCTAACAAGAAACACTTAAGAATTACTTCAATCTCCCTTTCCAAATAATGGGTCTGCTTGTATGGTGGCTCGGAAAAAGCATAATCCATTTCCAAATGCGAGCAAGAAACCGTATTAAAACAGATGGACTGTAGCATCCAACGCGGATAGGGATCGGGATAAGTAACGTTTTATTCAGGACACATCCATCTTTTCTAAGTGGTCTAATAGAGGGTTGGCATATTACCTTTTTATTCAGCGACCAAATGCTTAAAAAACCCAAGAAAAACTACAATTGTCACATGTCTACAATAGCTACATCACAATCTAAGAACTCCATCTAGATAACATCAAGTAAAGGACATTTTGCTAGTCGGCTACGCCATAAAGAATGACCACTAAAACCTCCATACAATAACCCCATAATAGCTTAAGTGCTTCTCAAAAGCAGCCCTGGCCCCTTAACCCCCACCCACTCCTTCTTCCTCACCAGATCTCCACATGCCCGGTGACCCCTACCTGTGGGAATGCCCAGGTGGGCGTACTGAGGAGGTCCCTTTGAAGAGAGCCGCACTCAATCAAGTGTGGGGCTAGCAGGCCCCTGAGATATTAACTCAGCGATAAACGGCCTACCCCCCGCCCGCCTCCCTACAAACTGCCCCCAGCCTGCTTACTTCAACCTGCCCACCCCCGACAAGGTCCGCAGCCTGCGGGGGTGGGGGTGGTTGGGTCTGGGTATGTGGGGTGGGGGTTGTTGGGTCTTAACGTTTGGGTGTGGGGGCAGGTGTTTTAATGTATGGGGTTGGGGTTAGGGATGGCGGTAGTTGGGTCTTTAAGTTTTGGGGTGTGATTTGTTTGGTCTCGGCGTTTTTGGTTGGGGTTGGTTAGGTCTTAACGTGTGGGGATAGGGCTTTTGCGGTCTTAATGTGTTGGGTGGGGGTGGTTGGGTCTTAATGTTCGGGTGTACGGGCAGTTATGTCTTAATGTGTGGGGGTGGGGATGGTGGTTGGGTCTTAACGTTTTAAGATGTGGGCTGTTGGGTCTCAGAATGTGTGGTGGGGGTGGTTGGGTCTTAGTATGTAGGGATGGGGTTGGTTGGGTCTTAATATGTGGGGGTGGGGGTGGTTGGGTCCTATTGTGAGGGATGGCTGGGTTGGGATGGTTGGGTCTTAACGTGTGTGTGGGGGCAGCTATATCTTAATGTGTGGGGTAGAGATGGAGTTGGTTGGGGCTGTTGGGTTGGAGGGGTTGGGTCTTAATGTGAGGGGGTGGTTTGGTTAGGTCTTAACGTGTGGGGTTTGGTATCGGGTGATTAGGTCTTAACATGTTGGGTAGGGGTTGTTGGGTGACATGGTTGTTGGGTGATATGTGGGACAGGGACGGTTTAGTCTAAACATGTGGGGTGTGGGATGGTTGGGTCTTAACATGTGGGTGTGTGGCTGGTAGGGGCTTCAGTGTTTGGGGGTTGGGAGCGGTAAGGCTCTGAGCTGATGATGACGGTAGTGGTATGGTTGTTTTGTTACTCTATCAGCTGGACCTTTCCGCCGTATCCTGAGGCTACCGGCGGAGTACACACATTACGTCATACAGGAGTAACATGGACTTACTATACTAACCATGACCCAGGGTTACAACCATGTCAGGTAAACAAGGGGCTTGGTGACACTGACGTACAGATGGGGTCATATTTCATGAAAGCAGGTTACATTAGGGGCCGTCGATTAATTACGTGTACACCCATGAAGGGTGTGTGTAGAAGAGAGAAGTGAAGGTTTTAGGGCATTCCTAATGCGTGGTACCTGCTACAGGAGGCTTGGGTGGTCTAGAAAGCATGTCAAAATGATTTCATTATAAATGTACGGCCACTTATATTATCATATAAATTTGTATATATATGATGTCTTGTTAATTAAAAACATCAAAACAATTCACCCAGATACCTCTGAATAACATAAAGAATTAGGTACAGATTTGTACGACCGTATCGATTAATCAACGAGAGGACCATTCATTAATTACGTATGTATGAAGAAGGGGGATCTCGAAAGCATTTGGAATGCGAAGGTAATGGAAGGCCCCAAACGGAAACTGTTAACAAACTTTTAAACCATCCCCCTGGGCGTCCTATCAAATATTCCAAATCACTATTTCCGTCGAGTTCATTAGAAAAACACTCCCCCGTGTCTACGCCCTCTTAATTCCTGGATGTCTAGTCTACATTATATCAGTCAAATCAGGAAAAGCTCACATTCGCCATCACAGCACGTTCCCGACCCACCCAGGCCAATGAACCCCCAGGCCCGGCAGCCAAAGGGGGGCAAGGCGGAGCAGATGAAGAGGCGACGTCGGCGGGGACTTCAATAATTACACAAACAGATTGGTTTGTGATCCGGCGGCACATGTAGCCACACAGGACACAGGCACTGATTAGAGGGGCTGCTGGCAGCCCACCAAGGCCCCGGCCGCCATGACACGTCTCAGTGGAATGTCGAGTGAGCAGCTCAGTGGAATACGGCGCGAGCTGCTCATGTTAAAGTGCGGCGAGAAGTGGGTTACCAACAACCGACCGACTCTATAGGGATGTGGTCAGGGCTGGCACTTTCCGCACGCGTCCTGGGGTCCTAACTAAGTTATAACCCACCCCCTATGCAATTAGGTTTTCTATATGGAAAGACTATTGCAATGGCGGAAGTGCATACGAATCCAAATGATCCCATTACTCATGGAAACTATGTCCCGCTATACCGCATCCACACAATACGTCTCCAATAATGTTAACGTTGTCATAGAAAGTAAGCGTACAATACGACGAGATGTTAATTTTATATGCTGAGTAAACGCAATGTACTGGGAATCACATATAGAATTGTCGGGAGGTTAAATGATATCATACAACCTATTTCAGAATTTAGATGAACTAATCCACTTTATCAAAGTTAATTAAACATATTCACATCTGCTGGACATAGGGCTATATGCAGGTCATATTGCCTGACCTAGATACCCTCTTAAGCCTAGTACCCAGACATCCTGGGTATCATAAATTTGACATATTGAGCACTGCTATCAGGAGTATGGAGTGAGGGACTCCCAGGTCTGAGGCCGGCTGGCGGCCCGAGACGTCTGTAATTGCCCTCCTACTCCGTACCCCTCTATCTTGGGTCCCTCCCATATAGTTAGTGCCAGGCTATTTGTGTCCCCCACGTCCCTGGGTTTATCCGCCCAGTGGAGAACCTTGCCCCTTTCTAGACCTAGTTTGCAGACTTTTCTTTACACGATTTTATGATAGTGTTTGACGTTGGCTTTATTTTAGCGAACCAAATTAAAAGACCTTTTAAAATACGGTTAACGTTTAAATGTAATAAATATGCAAAATTATATATATGACATAACAATATATTTATATGTATATTATATCCACTAATTATAAGATAAATGCAAATACAGTAACTTGATTAAATTAGATTTTACCACAAACGCTGTTCCCGCAGAATGATAACGTTCTTTACTCTGAGGAATCTAAGAAATATGTCATATTTACTTTTTTTCCTTTTCGTACGGACCTTTAATGTGTCACTCCAGCATAGTGCAAGACAAAAAACTAAAATACCTTTCTTTGGCCGCCGTCACTTCCTCTTGGGAGCCCTGGAGGATGCCTTTATTGTACCACTAAAACGAAAGAAAGGGACATTTATCAGATTGGCATGAGGGCAAACAGCCACAATAGGTAGGGTCACCAAAGACTAATGCCTATGTAAGTAGTGTCTGGAAATAACCCCTTAACACAGGCAGTTTATCTTGCAATCACAACCACAGTGAGTTCTGTGTAATGGAGCGGTTAGCCCAAGTCTGCGGTAAGACCGGGCGGAAAGTAGAACATTGTATTTTTGCATATGGTTATTTCTCATGATTCGGATTACTTAATATAGAGACAACATTTTTTTTCGAGTTAACAATTGATCTCGGTTACTTTGTCTACACCCGGTGATCTTTGCACTAGTGTAAAGCGTATTGAAACAGTATGGTTAATGGGGAATCATACCAGACAAGACTGACTGGTCTTTTACAGTAGGGGTCAGCCGCCCTCATATTACATCAATAAAAGATTTATCCCTTCTTCAGCCTGACTGTAAGAGGCACTTGAGCGTGATGTATCACAACAAATATTCCCATTCGGCGGCCAAGGCCTCTCCACAGCCCACTCAAGCCCCACTCACACCCGTCACCATTACTGCATGATAAAACAAAGGATCAATCTAATGTCATTAGGTAATGACCTGTTTTAGGATACCATATTCTGAGATCTACTTGAGACTGAGTGGTCTAGACTGCATATTGACATAATGAGCCTATTGATTATGAGTGGGCATAATTGGAGGAACTGCCAATTATCTAGTTATGTCTATTCGAGTGATAAAACTATATTTCCTGAGGGAAGAGCAAATGAATAAATAAAACAGCAGGCAGTGATATTGCAATCTAAGATAGAAATATTTAGTCCATCAATAGAGAATCAAAATGCAGAGGATACATAATGAAAACGAATAGGCATTCGATGTCATGTGAGCCTTACTCATTCCGCAAGTGAGAAAAAGCTGTCCCTTTCCCTTCCCTTTTCTGCAAAATCGGTAAAATTCAACCCAAAACCCAATGAGATCATATTTTCAAAAAGCGCCTCCCCTCCAACTCCAAAACCGACGCCCACCACTGCTGGTCTTTTGCTGTACTTCACCCTTTGTAAATAACAAAGAATTGAAAGAGCTTTAGGCGGATAACTATAGATAAACAAGGCAGAGGCGGATAAACACGGGAGGTGAGCAGATGGTGTCGGGGAGCAGTAGGTTACAGTTTGGGTAGGGAGGAGGGGAGCATTAGGTTAAGGTCTGGGTAGGGGGGAGGGTGTCTTGGAGGCGCTGCCCCAAGCTTGGCTGCTCACCATGTATCGACAGCTGCCATTCCAAGACGCCAGTTACAATTGGCACTAACAGTGAGCTGCTCGCCGGCCCCCTGACCTGCTCACATCGATTGACACGTCTCTCACCCCGTCTTCACACACCTCTTTACGGGGGTAGATTTACATCTCAACTTACTGCATGTGTATCTTACATGAAGTAAACACACTAAACTTGTGATATCTCAGAATAAACTTGTGATGTCTCAGATTACGCCCAGCCTGAATTTTGCTGGATGTATATGGTATAGATCATCGTTCCAAAGCCTTATAAAAAGGAATGGGTGAACTTGGATTTTGAATGATAGTATACAAATTCAATGATTAATCGGTAATGTCTATATGAATTTAGTATTCACGCCATACTGAATGCCAAATGATTTACACACACACCTTCAAAGTTTCGTAAAGTTACTTTCTCTTTATCACTCTTTTTGAAATCAGGATCCATGACTGTATCCATTCGTGGATTTCTCAGAGGAGGCATTTAAAATATTATAGCAGATACTTTGATTTTTTCATCGATTCGCCTTTCGCGTAGTTTGGAGTAGCTAATCGTATTTCACAGTGATTAATCACGAAAGCATCAGTGAGCTGATACTTGGTGGAGGGTTGGGGGAGGGTCTATGTGAAGCCAGCTGACTACAGGCCAATCACTCCTTTCGGAAAATAGATTCGTTTCTACGAATATCACATAGCAAAAATCACAAAGGGACATTTGATAACAATAAGTAGATACTTCTGAGAAACTATCCATCAAGTGCAACTCAATAGCCTACTTCAGCTAGACTTGCGGGGGTTTCTTTCTTTTAGTGGTTTATATTTATCATATTAGAATATTAAATTGTGCCTAGTATGATTGACATTATAAAGGCACAGGTCCTCGGAAAACGTCTAGGATTATGACGATGCTATAAGAGGACCATAGGCTTTGTCTTGATATATTCTGGTAGTCACAATAGACTACGACCTCAATGTGGCACGTTTCACAGACCGTTGCCTACCTGATTTAGTGTGCCACATTGACTCTTAGAAATGCCGAGTCGGTGAATCAGTGACTTTGTCAATCGTTTTTCTATTGTTCCAATGGCCTACTTTGGTGTCTTCCTCTTTGTAGGCCAATCCATACAGATTCTAAATTCCTTTATATCGTCGTCTTTACTTTCCCTGAGTTTTTGCAATGTTTCATCCAAATATTATTCCTAAATAACCTCTATCCCAGTAAAACGTTCATATTGTTTGACGTTTTTCATGACTTTTGTGTATTTCAACCCTCTATCAAGACGTATATTTATCTCCTCTAGCTTGGTTTCATCACAACATATCCATACATATCATTTACTTTACTTTTCTTTTCATATCTTTTTGTCACTCTTGTCCCTTGTCTACATGATATAGTTGACATCTTTCATACCCAACATTCCACCTGCATTATCTGTACATGTATTCAATATACCAAAGAAACATTCCCTGCCAAGTCCACACTATGCTCAGATTTAGTTCACTGCCTCCGGTGCATGAGATAGGTCTAGGCCCTTTGATGAACATAACTACTTATATCCCTTATATCAGGTAGCTCGCATGTATCCTATACAAATACCTCCTATCGATGAGAGAACAAAGACTTACTTGTAAGATAGGACAGCAGCACGATCATAGACAGCCACGTTTTGGGGGCATGTTGTAGAATGTGGCTTTTTAATAGCTTGGTATATAGACTGATGGCTTCTATACAGGTACTTGAGCTGTTGAGTTTCCCTACAAATCTCTTCTCATTGTTTTATACTAATATATATATATATATATATATAAAATATATAATACGTATCACATATACCCAGGGATATCACACTACATCTGCCCCATCTGAATATGGAGCTGCTCATATGGATCACTCTGTTGAAAAGATATATATATACAAAAGCTGAAATAATGTTAAAGATCTGTGTGAACGAAAGAAAGAAGTCACAATGATAAGATCACGTTCCCCCTTTACATAGGAATCTGCATGACTTTCTGTTAATACCTTGAAAGCTTAAGAGTAAGAAAGGTAAGGTTGCAGACATGCATAATGTACATGTATGGCGTGTAGAAAGGCCGTCCACAAATTCTAATTTCCACATACTACTTCAGTGTAAAATACGACGCTGTACAATAGAAATATCTTTGGCCAGAGTGGTATCTTATGTTCCATCCCGAGATTATTCTGTTGATCAAGACCTTTCGACGTCTCTTACCTGACCTGCCTTGTAGTTTGGAAACAGTCTGTGAAGTGGGGCTTTAACAGTTGTAACAGACAGCGACCCTCTGACCCCCGGTATCACCTCCCTACCCCCTGTGGCGTAAACTGTTCTCTCCAGGGTCCGCGCTGCCTGTCTTGTCCGAGGTCCGCGCCACTAACAACATTAGGACAGGGCTTGGGGACACCCCTGCCCCTGCCTCTCCTAAAGCCCCCACTCCCTTCCCTCCACTTCCCTAAGTCAGTCTTCCCATAGACCCCGCTCCCTCCTACCACCACCACTGCCTACTCGAAAGTCCCCTCCCCCTTGCAGGGTGGCCCGCGGCGCCCCCTGCCGTGTCTCTGCCACACTAGAGGTAAGAGGTGCTCAGTGAGCAGATGGGAGCAAGTCGTGGCGAGCAGCTCGGGCCGGGGAGAGGTCAGGGCTGATTGATGTTAAAGCGTGGCCGCGCGAGTCGGCGGCTGGCTTTGTTGTCACTGGCTGATTGTACCCACTGCCTGACCCAGCCCGCGCCGTAATGCCTAAACGGACATAGTTACGTCCAGACCCCTCTGATCTTGGGACTAGACAGCACACACAGTGCCTTCTAGTCGTGTATACCTCCATTGGGGGAGAGGTCGTTGCCTTCCTTGTGCCTTCTTATAACCAGCTGGAAATCTGGTTTCTTCTGATGTTTTCTTTGTACCCGGTCCTTGTTCGCTAGGCCCATCTTTTGTACCGAGACAATAGAAAGCATATTGCTTGCACATATTTACTTAAGAAAAAACAGAAAAGGAAACAAAAACGAAGGAAAGAGACAACATTAAAGGCTCTGGCTGACGTAATTTGCCACATTATACCGTAGTATATGAGATGTATCCCCCTTAGAAAAGTGAGTGTAGAGGAAAAAAAGGGTAAGGAAGAAGGGATTACAAGGTGCAAGAGGATAACGTTAAGAGGAGGAAGGAGCCGTGAAGCATAAAACAAAGGCGCATGTAAGAGGCCGATCACTTACATGTAGACGTCCTTACATGAATAATGTATCACCTGTTTGATCATGTAGGACTTCTTATGGACTTATTCAACATGTTTATGTATAGAAACACCATGACGATATGTTATCATACATATATGGATACCTGTTATAAAACCTCTACCCGATCAAATGAATGTACACCTACAGGTGTATCAACTCTTGAATGATAAATTCATGTTTTCTTTTGTCTGAGTAGCACATTTTGGTTTATGTATCGATGTATATATGCACACTTGTATGCATGAATATGATTAATGTGTGTTTGGGAGTATATCTGTATGCAGGTATACAATCATGTGCGTGTTTGTGAATACACTTAGTGTGCAGTAAATACTAAACATATATTAAACATGATATATACAATATGCATAAATCATGCGCAAATCCTATAGTCAATAACATTTCATATCTATGGAGAATAGAGTACAATCAAGGTATAACACTTGTAAAGATGAGCGTCAAAACGCTCATGCTATAGACATCTTTAGCTGCCTTAATTCTTCCATTACGCTAATGCGAGACTTTTCAATCCCTGTCAATTACAGCAGCCCTCATGTTGAAAATTCATAATGGATTAAACATTAATGTACCATGGGTATTGGTAACCCCCCTAGGAAGGCATCAATGTTCCTCTGAAGAAACCTAACACACACTTTTCGAAGTGAAGGAACAGTTATCCTTCTCAGAATCTGAAAGCATGCCACAACGACCTAATTATATTGCCAGTAAGACGAGTAGTACCTGGGAAACTTTTTGTGTTGCTTCTCCGAAGTTCTTTGAAAGCTAAGGTAGTAAAGTATCCGATAAGGAGAAGATAGGGTTAGAAATCTACACTTCGACCTTGCGGTGGGTGACATTCCATAAATCATACTCCACATCAAAGGCAGCTTAAAACATAAATTTCTTTGAGACCCCCATAACAATAAGTGCAAACGTAACATCGAGGCAGGAAGGAAAAGGGGCCCACAATGGCACGTAATCACAAGAGCGTCTCTTCAGAAAAAGGAGTAGGTCTATCGGAATGGACACCTATGTAAAGAAGTGGACCTACTTTGTGGGTGTGTACTTGATAAAAAATCAAAGCCTTTTATTTTACTTGCAACCCTGATCTATTTGTAAAAGCAAGAACATGTACCATGATTTTGTCAGTAATGTTTTTCTCTTGGTTTTTTAGGCAACACACATGTTTCTTTCATCAGTTTTCATCAGAAATGAACGTTTTTCAAGATAATTTGTCTGAACATGCTTAAAGAATTACACTATTGCATTAAAGTATCGGAACATATCATATCTATTTACCCTCTAGAATTGATACACGAAGACAGGTTTGATTGTCTGAGAGTCCTTCATTGGAGAATAGAGGTTCCCACCTAAAGCATTCTGAGTTCAACTTAAATTAGTTTACTGCTACGTTAAAACGCTTTTATATAATTTTGTTCCTAAAATCGGAGGCGATGCAGATGCATGTTTCAATATTCATGTTTAAAACGTTGGCAGAAATCACCATTACTGCCTTATCACTTGCTGAAACATGGGAAGCTCCGATATACATATACGTGCGACGTCACCTAAAAAGACCCCACTATTTACGCTACAATAGCTCGATGTAAGTAGTATACAGAAATGGCAATTGAAAGCGGGTCGTGTCCACTGTATCACACCTATCATTAAAGACAGCTTGACGTCACTTAGAAACTTGGTTTCTATAATTTACGCGATATTGTCATTGTAACATAGCTTAGATTGGTTTCGAATATTACATGCAAGATTGTCATGTGGATTTATCTCATTCTACTCTGAACATAAAAGTAGTATATGAAAATGGGACTATAAGTAGTATATGGAAATGGGACTTAGGAGGTTTTCTTATCCATAGTTGATGCTATACATGCGACGTCATGCACATGCCGATTCTAATATAAATGACGTTGAATGCATGACGTCGTTTATATAGCTGGTTCGAATAAGGCGCGTCAATGTATTACTGAAAAATTCACTCCATTTAGATAATACAACCTTGACACTAATGAAGCGATGGTAAAAAGAAAAAAAAGGAATAGCGTTTGTTGGACATCAGAGGTCGCCTGGAAACGTCCAACCTTCGAATGGCTCCAGTATCGATCGTTTCTTCTCGGATAGTCCGCGGAAAATAACGTCAGATTAGCGGTTGCCGGTGGCCAGCGTGACGACACGGCGCAATAAGACACCGTCCGGCCACCAGCGCACTGCCCTATCACGCACACATTAGCCTCGCGGAGGGACACGGGAGAACCGCAGCACCACTTCCTGCGAGCGACGTAGCCCATGCGTAGGGATACCATCGGAACTCTTTGCTGAGATGAGGGAGAGGAGGAGAAGGTTGGCGGTGGGCGGTGGGCTAAGCGCGGGAAGAGGCAGACGACTTTTAGCTTTGATCTCTATTGGCCGCGGTTCGATGTCACCTCTCGTGATGTCTCGGCCTACGTGATCTTACGCCAACGAGACGAACGCTCTGACCTTGTCAACGACTCCCAATGCCAAGAGCCACACCCGAAGGGTACGAAAATCACTACTTTTCTACCCAAAACAGTACACGCTAAGGATTCCAGCTGATCTGCCCACAAGTAATCTTCCTCAAAATGCCCCACCTGGCAACTTTCCTCTCAACAATCTAAAACAAAAATGCATCCACTTTCTACCTTCACAGTATCATCTTTCAAACCTCTCTATTTAAACTGGCTGCGCTACTTCGCCAATCTATCGACTGACATCTCTAATAAAACCTTGTCTTGGACCACCTTCCTCTCCAATGTCGGGCCTGAGATCGACTGGAAGGAATGGCTTTTAAAACATCACGTGGCTCCCGGGAGATGATGTATTTATTGCTCCATAAAACGGTCAGGGGGCCACTACAGCAGGCCAACCCTGCCACGCCGACCCCCAGAAATGAATATCTCAGCGACAAATACCACGTTTTATGTGCACTGAACAGCGGCCGAATGCGAAACTCCCGGCCAGACCTTCTGGCTTTATTTGTTTCGCTCCAGGCGGAGTATACAGGTAGGCACGCATCCTAGCAATGGTCTCTATAACAAAGGTTAAGGTCGTCAAGGCGACGAGATAGTTTGTGAATTGAGACCTTGAACAGAGAGCAAGAATCTTCCATTCAGTGATATTGATAAGCCATAAATAGGCATATGCAAGGTTGAGCTATAACAATACTTGAAAACGAAAGCAATACTGTTGAGATATAGGCCTATTTATGTTTGACAAAGAGGTTAGGATATAAAAGGACATTGGCCGTTTCAATGCTTTTTGATTCTGATATATAGTATGATATAGTATGCGCAGTCGTCTTTTAATTATTCCGGATCCCTGAGTTCAACCCTTCAGGAAGATTCCCCGAGACCAAAGTTAACTACTGTGCTGGATTGATAATTTCTAATCATCTAGATCAAGTTGGAATGAGAAAATACCTAACTATCTTATACCCATTCTTTCTGCATTGACTGGAACCTCCCAATATTGAGCTTGTACTACATTATAGATGAAAGAACAGTATCTTTTTATGATATAATATACTTTGGTGATTATCTCATAATTTTTTATAAGAGGTGATGGAGACTGCATGTGTGCAGGGGCAGATCCGGGGACGGGGGTTCCAGGAGGTCCTGACCCCTTTTTGGTGGACACCAAAAGGGAGAAATGTTGCATGTGTGCACATGAAAAGGTGCGTTTTAGTACTTTAGCCTATATGCTGAACTCCCCCCCCCCCCTCCTTTCGGAAATCCTGGATCTGCCAGAGATGTGGCACGTACCAGGTAGCCGTTGGGTGGGGCCTGTCGTCACTGGGTGAGCCCTATCAGTTCAATACCCAGGCAGGGTTACCTATCACACATCTAATGGACCAAGGTGGAGACGTCCGTCCATCAGAGGGAGTCTTGTGATATTACGCCCTAGCGATCTATATAAACTGATAAAGTCAAATGCTTTGATTCATATCAGCCAGAGTGCTTAGACGTTGAACCAGAGTAAGGCGATCATGGAAACATAATCAAATAATATCCCCCTCAGATAAAGTAGTATGGTGGTCAGAAACGTAATCGCATAACAAATACAGGTAAATGACACAAAAGAAGCACTCTCTTTTTCTTGTACAGAGAACAGATGATCCTCCCTGAAATATGACCTCATGATGGTAGGGTCTATGGTGTATTGATTTAAATGACAAAGCTCACTTAGAAACACCTGATCCAGTGTAAACGACGTCCTTAGTGTGTCTGTCAATATACCCGAGTACCATTACCCACTCACGGTCGAATTCTATAACGCTGTTAAAGTATTTCAGGCTTTGATCTTGTCAATCATCAACAGTATAAGAGAGAACGACTGTTGCCTTGAGCACCAATGCAAACTATTAAGGTCCTTTACAAAAGGCAATAGATGGCATTACAGCAGGTAAAATGCAGTTATGAAACATGTGTAAATATATGTGTATATATATGTATTATATCATATATATATATATATATATATATATATACGCATGTGTATGTCTTGTAGAAAGAATGTGAACTTATGTGAACTTTCGAATTCGTCACAATGATTTAGTGCTATCATAAATACTATCATATATACATATACATACACATACTCTATGTATGTGTTGCTGCAAGCCACCTCACTTGTCACAACAACGATAATTATATATCAGTGGACAGTGGATACTTCACATTCCTCTATAGACCTTGTGCAGACGTGGTCACGTGAACACTTTTTGGTGATCACCATGTGCTCATTACAACCATGTGCTGATCAGAAAAATCTAGAATATATTTGTTCTAGATAATAAAAATGACAGATTTTGACTTCATTAGAAAAGTTTAGATGAATTTAGCATAGAAATATGTTTTAGATGTTTTAGAATTATTGATATCAATGATTTTAGATTGATCACCAACATGACGTCCAGACCCTTTCAGACCATTGTGACGTCATCTGCACAACGTCTATAGGCCTACTTCAATGCCTCAAGCCTGTGACCGTGATTCTAAAACAAATGATGCACATGTTGTATATTTGTGTGTAGTCTGTATGCATTAGGAACATGTTAACACAATGGGTATTTCCATTAGTGGATGATTTAAACTACTCGCTGACAATGCGTAATTGCCTAATGAACACGTTCGATCACAACATTCATAACATACATGTGTGTACCATGTCCTCTATGAAAGAAATCCATTTCTGTGGAACAACATACGCTCCTTCCATGCCATTCAAACCATAATTATGCACGGTCTCCGCGTATTTCAGGGGAATTACGTTAATTACAGCATTGCGCCGCTAATAGGCTCCTGAGGGAAATTCAATGTGGAGGTTTGTTAATTTCTCGTCATCTAGAACAAGATTACTGTCCGAATGGGAAAATACCCACGTCTCAATAACAATACCATACCCATCTTTTCTGCAGTGATAACATCCCCGTATTGAGCCCGAACCTAATTATAAATTGATGAATGGTGTACAATTATTTGATATTGAGAGTTGGGATGATGGATGATACTGACATGCTGGGGGTAGTAGGCCACTAGTTCAGACTATACAACTAGGCATAAAGAAATAAGGGCTAAGTTCTATTATATCCTTCAGTCTGATACTAAAGTAGAGCATGCATGATATAGCATACCTATGACAAAGCATGTTAGAATTTTCGAACACAATGTGATGCTCCCAATAGGGTTCCACGTGAACAGCAGTTGAACATGGGTCAGTCGGTCCCAAGAGGTAGGAAAACTCCGTAAATAATATTAATTTTATTTTATGGTCAATCAAAGGCCATTGACATAACACATGCAGTTTTATATCATTGCTGATGAAAATGGTACATTATTATTAAAAGAACCTTTCAAAGTGAGAAGATCTCAAAAACAAGCGAGAGGCTCAGTTTTAATCGCCACAACCCCATTTAAGCGCATGCACACGGTATTTCCTTCTCCCTGTGGAGTATTGTTGGTGGAGGAGAGGGTGTGAGGACCTCCTCGACATCCATTCCCGTCCCAATCGCCAAAACACACGACACCACCGGCCCGCCCCTGAATATCTTTAGAATTATTCAAAAATTGAACCTGCACTATTTAGCAATATCTCTTGATATTCTGAATACTTCTTTTAGATCTACACTTAGCATCCCATGAGGTAAACCACACGACCTAAGTTCAACCACCCACCAGTCGCCACTTGGGGGCGGGACCAGTCGCTTCCCAATATGGCGGCGGTCGCTTCCCGGTGTCAGGTCTGTGTCGCGCGCAGGTAATGGGGACAAATGGACGGACGACGGCACCAGCGACGTTTTCTTATCGCTTGGACATGTGGCGGGAAATACGTAATTGCCGCAGTCGGAGGTTGATCTCGTTATTTCTCGCGCTGACGGAGAGGACGAGACTTGGGGTCAGAGGTGGCGCCGCCGAGCGGCAGCAGGTTGAAGGTCAAGGCCGCCTACCGCCGGAGTGCTGACGTCACAAAGAGGAAATTCAATTGGAGAGTGACGGTATGGGAGGTGGCAGGTGCGGCGGGTTTATATTTTAGTCACGAACTTTTGGGACTTGTCCCAATTAAACGCCTTATTATTAGAGCATCCTTCTCCATATTTATGCTTATCTTGCAGTCCGGCACTTTGAGCATACCCCGGCTGTATACTCTGTAATTGATTCCATACAGACCTATATAGGAAGGCCTCCTTTCTCCCATTTTCTGTTTTAACTCACCCCTTTCTGCATCTGAAAAGTAACTCACCAACTCATTTGGTAGTGAATTGCTCCTGAATGGTATAATATCTGCTTACATTCTTATTTAGCCGACGTTTACAGCGCAGTAGGCTTGCTGGCTTATTGGTATACGAGATCATTGTGTGGGCCGTACAGTGGTAAATGTGCATGTTAATTGCGCCAGATAGGGAAATACCGGCGGGTACAAAAGTGAGACCCCTTTACATCTCTCCAGGGGGAAATTCGGGAAATAAGGTGCAGAAAACAAATGGCCGTTGCTTGAGTAAATAGCTGTATTACAATCCCATGAGGAGGATTCCATGGTTTAAAACACTATAGGCTTCCCCCAGCCTGTCTGCCTCTTGTTACTCTATAGTAGGTTACTAGGCGTAACCTGTTGTGTTGAACATAATTAAATGCCTGCTGAGGAGGGTTTACCAGGACCTTAATTTAGTAAACCTATGGAGGAAATTATTTGGAATGTTTGGTCAGGAACATACGATTCTATGTATCCAATTCGAAATATTGGAAAGTTAAAAAAACATTTATAAATAATGTTCAGTCTTTATTTTGGTCTAAACAGAGCAAACGTTTTACCTTTTTTCAAAGGATCACATGTGTGTTACTCTTCTTCGTAAATGCCATTTGAAGCTTCAAAACGTTCACATCTCCCAGACAGAAAATTGGCTAAAAGTGAGAGAAGTCATTGAACTTTTTCTCCTGTTCTAAAAGTTATTGGATATTTTTTTCCCCTCGTAACTCCATTTACTTGCCCATCATTTCTCTCACCTTCCTTTGTTTTATCCATCAGTACTTGAATGCTCAGCGGTAACATTTCTACACCGAGTTTTGATTCTGAGCCTTCTGAGCGCCATCCCCTCCACTTGTCAAAATATCTCCCAGTGAACAGTCCCCACAACAACTCCTCCACCCCCTCCCTCCCGATTCGTCTCCCCTTCCCTCAAAACAGTTTCCGGAAGAGGTTCACCCCTGTTTCCGCTTCCCGTCATGGCCTTTTTCCAAAACCGAATCTCTCCCCACATTTTCCCGGTTTCATGTTTTATTACCAGACACGTTTGTTCTTGTTGAATACTTTTTCCCCAAATCCCTGTTGATTGGTTCTGCGGGGACTCTGTGGGATATCTTTATTTCTTAGGGGGAGAGTGCAAAGCAGTCGTTGACGTTTCTTCTTAAGTTTCTCGCTTGGAGGGAACATGATTTGGACATTTGTGGGTGCCCAGGGGAATATAATTATTTCCTATGGTTAACTTTGTAATTAGAGAAAATTAATTAAGGAAATTACAAGGGAACAGGGGAAGATGTACACCGAACATTTTTAATGTTCTAGAAAGAACTCTTTGATTGAAAGCGTGATTAATCAAGATCATAGTACATAAATTATGCTACAATGATCTGCAATGAAATTTACATAGCGATGGTTTCAACTTCCGTTTGTATTTCCTCATTTCATTCTGTATTGTAACTCGTATTGCATTGTTCGCGCTATCCCTCACTGATCTGGATTATAATGTGCACTGTTCTGGTCATGGACGGACTGTTTCTTTATTGATCTATAATGTATCCTACACTATGAGGGTTGAGAATATAAGCTTGCTCTGACTTTCCTACCAAACCAGCAGGAGCATACCATTTTACGAATCGTGTATACGATTTTATAAATTATATACGTATATCATTGTATGGTTTACCGTCAAAAGTAGGAATTTCTATGATGTAGGCAGTATCGAAACCATACTACATAACACGTCAAATAAGCAGATGCCAATAATACACACTCCTACAGTGTCATTTTAATACCAGACACATCGTTAATTTGGACGGGGTGCACCCTGAGGGGTCATATGCCCCCTCCCCTGCCTACCTTGTAATTAGCAGGCAATTAAATTAGGCAAAGAAGGGAATAACTTCTCTCTATATGTGACACATATTTGGAAACTATAACCCCCTCTCCTCACTCTATCACAAAACTCTCGATCCCCCAGTGATAAACGAAAGGCTACCAGGAGAACCAGGAGGACTGCGGCTATAAGGTGGCCGTCGCGATGGCTGGGACGGCCGGGGCGTCGACTTGTCTTCAGGGGAACCTCTTATTGTGCGCCAGCAGGCCGCCAACGAGCCCCCGGAGGACGCGGCCTACGATCTGCCGCCCCACTAATCGGGTTACAACAGAGACCGATTGACAACACACCCAGAAGTCCTGCCTCTTTTACTGCCTGTTGCACCAGCAGTTACTGTCCCCCCATCCGGGGACATTACTCCCTACACGCACTAAAAATACACAAGGATCCACAAATTCAATTCAGAACATGCCCAGGACCTCACAGGGATACACGCGGACATATATAATGCTGGAATAGCAAAAATACAAAGGACCTTTTTGAATTCTTGGGTCACTGGATCTTTACTTTTGCTGATGGGCTGGGATGGTATTCTTGACCACGACAAGTCTGGGAAGGGTCAGGCGGTCCCTGGAGGGAAATGGTCAGGACCAAATGACTTTAAAAGTAGCAGGAGTGGCGGCTTAATTCGCCGGGCCGTATGCATGGTGACTCGAGGGCCTGGTGTAATGGCCGTGAACGGGAACAGAGCATGGCCAGAGCCCAGCTTTACGACCACTGTTTGTTAAAGGCCTACTTTAGAACAACTCATTGCCGGCGACCCAGGCTGGAGTAGCCGAATTGCATAATTATAGAAAAAAGGGCTCGATAGCTTTGTACACTGAACTTTATATGAACGGCACGACATGAAAGACTGCTAGCACACGAGACCAAAATAGGTACTTTCTTTTTGTTATTATTCAGCGGTCTTCAAGGGCCTTGCAGACTTATGCCTGTATGAATACTCAATACGGTCGAATTTAGCATACTTAGACATTAGTATTTATTGTGGTAGGCTTAAGGGTGCTGCAAAATACGTATATATTATATGTTTATATTGGCTTCCACAGCCTTAGCACCAGAAGCACCCATAGGTTTTTTCGTGAACTTGCCGGACTAAAAGCAATGCCCACAAAGGCCTAGGATGACGTATTATTATGAGGAACGACGACGAGGACTTGGGGATCTCGGGTTGGGAAAGGTCAAGAAGATGAGACATAGAAGTTGATTTCCCTGACCTTCACCTGCCTCGCGATTGCTCCTGGGTCCTGTGAGATCTGGAGAGAATATAACTTAGAGGTACCGGTCTTAAACAAAGAAAGGCTACGATAATCAGCCGGTTTAGACTGGTAGCAAGTATAAGTCTTAATCGTAGTAGGTCCTCACTACTTAATATCCTTCCATGAACCTTTAAAACCCGAGTCCTTCTCGAATCAAAATTATAGCCCTTTACAAAATCTTATTCATGTTCCTTTTACAGTCTCCAAGAACTATGTATTAAAGAAAGAGAAACGGAGAAAGTGATTTATAGCTTAAATCTTTACACAATACGTTGATAGGTCTGATGAAATTTGTGGAATACCTTAATTCTCATCAGAAATTCTATGAATCTAGTGATAAGGAGCATTACCACCTTCAGTACAATCACTCTAGAAATAGAAACAGACCAAAATAGCTCAGCATTGATTGTGAATAGCTCAGTGATATCCTACGATTGGGAATACTCTCGCACTCTTATGTAATCCCTCGCGAATTATCAGAGGTATCGGAATCAGAACGCCGCAGATTACAAGACCATGGAGGCCTGATAATCTCTAGTGAGAGGACTCACAGACTCTGGGAATTTTCGCAAGTACGAATTCTTTTTCTAATCCGCTAACATCAGAGTCAGTACGTTAGGGTAACTTTATGAAATTTATCAAACTAATCTTCCACCTTGTTATTTCAAATATAATGTACTTACATTGCATATGTCTGTAAACGATCAGAAAGAACATATTCAATTTTCATAATTCTTACTGATCTTATAAACTGATTATAACACGATTGTCTGTGGATTATTACATCCCTACCTTTATCTTACAATTTTTGTTTCTTTTACATTTTCCTCAGATCCGTATGAGACTCTTTAGTAAGTCTTCCATAATCTTTAGCTATCTTCTCACCCCCTCCTCCACGTCCTTAAGGGATCCGGAGCGTCATGCAGACGGCGTCCGGCCACTTGGCAGACCACGCCCATTTCCTATCACCATGGTTACGTGAACACCTGACGTGTCTTAGGTAATATTCGCCGGCCCAATGAAGGGCTTGGCTTATCAGGGCGCCCAACCCTGGAGGCACAGGGCTCGTAATTGCTGGGATGGTCTGTAGGGGGTTATTGGTGGCCCGATACAGATGGACACAAATTGACTACAGCCCACTAATGGTCTTTCACTTACAATAGACTCCCCACCCTACATCCCTCCCCTCTCTCCTGGGCTCTGAATGGGACTGACTTCTGAGGTGAGGCAATTAGAAAACTTCTCTGGCTGAAGGGATGGCACAGAAAGAAAGTTGATAAACTTCACTGTCGTTAGGGTGGAGGAGCCGAATAAGGATAGAGGCAGATGGTGGTTCTTTTGCCCTAATCTGAATAGAGCCATTCTCTGACGCTGTCAGTAGAGGGGTAGCAAGGCAATTGTTATTGGCACGTATACGTGTAATAAAGAAAACCCTTTCCACATCATATCATAAAGCGAAACATTATATAATTATTTAGATGGGATTATGCTTTGTTCTCATTTTGAATGTTCCGTTCTGGTCAGTACAACATATACCTATATCGTTATGTGTGTGTGTGTGTGTGTGTGTGTGTGTGTGTGTGTGTGTGTGTGTGTGTGTTCCATATACATATAGGCACTCCACATTCAGTGTACCGTTTCAAATTGACTATCTTCATATTTCTGTTGGATGCAACAGGTATAACTACATCATTATACACCCTCATACATAAACCTCCCGTCTTTCAGGAGTCAGAGAGAGACAGAAACTTGACCCATCTTGGTCAGAGGAGCAGTTGAGATGGCGAGCTTCTCGGTCCTGATGAGCAGCTCAATATGGCCTGAGCAGCTCATACGCCCCCGTACAGCGGGGCCTGTGTATCATTTAATTGGATCCCAGAAAGCCAAGACTACATACACCACCCATGTGACCGCCACGTGACGCGGTTCCGGTTCCGGACTGCCAATGGGCGCCGCCATCTTTGTTCTAGGTCGTGTCATAAGGTTGTTTCTTAGTTAATATAGGCCTACTGGTTTGTGCTACGTCAAGATTTACGATATAACTAAGCCCACGTTATCGTCATGCAATTGCCCCCATGTTGAGGAGGGGTATAGATGGATAAAGATTAATATGATTGAAGAGGCACTATTTGAGTGTCATCTATTTGATATGAGCTTGAAAACAGGTAATATTTCTACTACGATACGCCACTATGACTTAAATTCAACTAGTGTTGTTCCCGTATGCTTCATTATTTTTCTTCGTGTATCTTTAAAAGAAATAGATAAGATATTTGAGAAGTGGCGGATTTAATTTTCTTATCGTACTCTGGGATAAACGTCACCCAAAAGGTTTAAACTCTTTTATCTGTAAATTTACCCAACTTCTCGCAGTGCCAGAACTTTGACTGTCAGGTGACCCACGTGACCGGACGTGGCGGAGAGGGAGAGTTTCAAGGTATGCAATAACACCCCTCCGCCATTTCCTGTGGCAAGCTGGGTTTTAGCTCCTCGAGCTCGTTACCGTGTGCGTAGCTTCTAGGTACGCTGCCACGTTATAATAATGTAACTCAGTAATATAGACGTCATGCAGCCATAGACTTAGGTTTAAAAAGGGATGGACGCTATCATGCCAGAGGTAACCTGGGTTTTTCTTTTCTTTTTTTCTTTTTAACAGGTATCTGTATTATCGGTTAGCTGTTTTTGACAAGGTTTTGCTCCGAGTCAACTTGTATGTAACGCGTGACGTGATCTGTTTCTAACATATATACTACATAAAATTGACCTAAATAGTGTACATATATGCATGGCCACTGCCAGAAAGAATATGCAGTCTTATTGATCCCTGGCCTTCATATAAGTAGGGGTGTCCCCGACATATCCTAACCGGCATGAAAGGTAAGACACGTACATGAGGGCTTTATTGGGGTTCAGCATTAGCCGTAACACCTGATTGGCTGTAACGTGCCTGACCCTACTGTACGGGAGGCGGGCAGATCAAAGAGCTGCCTCGGCTATACAGTGTCCCATCAGTTAGTATTGCAAGTAACCTGAGGACATAGACATGCACACGCCCTGAACGGAACACGCAGCTTTCCTTGTCCAAGCATTTATTATTGAAGGCTACTTACGTTTATGCTTGCAAGGAGACAAAGTTAGAGAATATACTGTCTACATATACATTCAATCACAAGGGGACTAATAGCAGTTATATGTCTGACATCGAAATGAAATAATACCCAGAAATATTGTATTGTTTTCAGAGTTTAATTGATGTTAGATCAGTGTGTTTAGCTCAGAGGAATATATGCAATGGAAACGTATAGTAAGAAGTTGGCTTCTATATGAGACTGCCTAAGGTTTTCTGAATGTTAATTATTCTTTGAATAGCACATTGGATCATGTTAAAGTTAACAGTCGCAAAGAATTTCGATGTAAGTTATTTAAAAGTGTAGCGTTTTTTGATAAAACAAAAAACAGCAGTGTATCCTACGGGAAGGATTTATAGAAAACATTGTGGGAAGAGGGCTAATGGAGAAGGAAGTTCTTTCAAGAATCACTTACAAAGCCCATCTACGCCCATCAGGATACAAAAAGTATTCCCAGGTGGCGCTACAACCTACAGGTGGCGCGGGTAATCTTTTGGGCTCGGAGATCAAAAGGTTTTAGGAACAGCCATAACATCTTTACCTCACCAACGTCACACCTCAACTGCATCCTCTCTCCACATTCCCTTTCTCCTCTCCTCAACATATCCTTTCACTACTCCTCAACACACCCCTTTCCCGCCCCTAAACATCCCCTCTCCAAGCCTCACAACGTACCCTTCCCCATCCCTCAACATACCCTTTCTCTCCTCTCAACATACCCCTTTTCCTGCCCCTCAACATACCCTTTCCCCGCCCCTAAAATCCTCTTTCCCTGTTCCTCAACACTCCTTTTCCTTATCCCTTAACATTCCCTTTCTCCTCAATTCATCAAACCGTTTTCCCCCTTTCCCTGCCTCTCACCATTTGCTTTCCTTCCTCCTCAACATACCCTTCCCCACCCCTCAACATACCCTTTCCCTCCCCTCAACATACCCTTTCCCTGCCCTCAACATACCCATTCCCCTCTTGGGTGGCCCTCCGCGGGAAGCAGTGATGAATTGCCCTTTGTAATCATGTCACCACAATTTGTCTCTGGCCCCATGGCCGGCCGAGTGACACACTTATAAATATTTGAGCAGCTCGGTACCTTTGAAGACGGGGGTCGAGCTGCTCGCGAGCCACTCCCAGCCCGAGGGCACTTTTACACAACGGCCACGAGAAGGCGTATTGGTTTAGGAGAAAGGGCCTGAGGTAGGCGGAGGGATGTCAGGTGTGGGGAGGCCGGGCGCAGTGATACAAACACATGTTGGAGTGAGTGAAGAGGCGGCATAAGGAAAGGGTCGGGGAAGATATTCACAATGATTTGAACAGTGACAAGGGTCAGAACATGGGATGTCCGGTGGGATGTTTGTCATAGCAGGTACACGCATACATCACCATATCCTGCCGTCTTCGGCGGACAGAGGCAACAGCAGAGTTACGGAAAACACTGGGATATCATTTCTTGTTTTTGTTATCCGCAGTGTGTATATAAATAAATAAATAATATTTAATCAGCTATATAACTTATATATACAATTATACTTTACGAAAATCTTTGTGCAAACTTTTTGCAACAAGAGCTGAACGGTCCAGGGATATATAACTAATTCTAACACTGATAACAATTTGCCTAATCCCTATCATTAGATCTTGAATAGATTTAATCTACAACCATCTAAATCTATCATCATATAAATAATTTTTGTCATAAATGTATATTATATAATCATGGCAATTCTTTTGAAAGAGAACTTTTCTTCTCATTCGTAATATTTCAATTATTCTCCGGGCGCCCCTCCATTAAAATTGATAGCTCACAAACTCTTTATCCCTGTCGGGTGGTAAACTTTCCAATCACTCTGTACATGTACTCATATCATTGTTTTTTTTGCCCTAAAACTTGTCACGTGAGCTCACTTACAATGAACACAGTGAAAACTCTGCTCTGAGGCGCTTTTTCTCAATTTGCTATAAGTGGTTTATTTTATGGACGTTAGTAGTATATGGAAAGTGAAGATTTCCTCAGGGCAGTATCATACGCCGAGCTTCAGATACAGCTCGTAGCTTCAGAAAGACGGCTCCCCAGCCTCGTATAACACGGCTAGGTAAGGAAGACCGAAGGCCTATACTGACAGTGGACTTAAATTACATTCCCCACCGGCATACAAAACAACACGTACTATGTTAATTAAGACGTATGGAGCAGACCTTGAGACAATCACAGTGTGCACTTCCTATTAGAAGAAAGATGAGTTCGTCATTCGTCTTTCCTTTGTCAGATATGAGCATTGAAGGAACCACATAGCAGTATACTGACCCTATTAATTAAGGCAAAGGCAGAAGAAATCATGGAGAAATATGGAGAAATATATCAATACGTATAGCTAAAGTACATCGCAATTTACGATAGCACCTTAGCATAAGAGTGATAATAAAAGTCCCAATCCGGTCTTTTGGACGGGCATATGGCATTATGTTAGATTATAAGTGCGTATATATTGCATAAGTTGATTAAACAACACCTAATACTCTTTTAGAACATCAGAGTTGTAAAGAAATTCAAACTGATGGTAAAATTAGTATACTAAACATAAAATGACAATAACCCCACCTATTGAGCTAAACTTTGTGTGGGACTACAATGTCATTCGAAGAAGGTGGGGGGCATCAAACAGAGAAGGGGCCGTCGGTGAAATCAAAAGATAGATTCAGCCACGCAAAACAGTACGAACGGACAGATAGAAAGTCACAAGCTATAATGAAGATTTACAGCTGGAGACAGAAGTGAAGACATACACAGGAAGAGGACGGGGTGATATGAACGACAGTGCACTGCTGGACAGGCTGCCACCGAAGTATGAATTATAAACACATCCTTGGCTGGGTCAGGGAACATATGGAAAACACATAGAGCATGTCTAGCTTTATATTATATACCAATGCCAAAATACATGATGAATACTAACTGGACACTGCCATTCAGTATTTTTGGTGTATTGGCACAGTGGGCAGTATTCATGTATACTGCCCACCTTGCTTTACTGTGTAAAATGTTTTTCTCCTTATTTTGTGAATTCTGAATGGATTTGCATGATTATTTTTTTAATTTCAGGTAAAATAATGCAGTCTAATTAAATGGAGATAGTGATAGAATCCTAATTTAAGCGAAAATAATGAATATTAGGGAAAAGTGCTTGACACCAGTCAAAGTGTGTGCATAATCAATACATTGGAATACTGCCCACTTTGCTCCACTGGTAATTTCCTTTTTCTTTTGCTTATAACTTAAAAAATATGGTATATAATATAAGGAAAACTTACCTCGGTTGACAGTACAACCCTGAACACTCGGTGGGATGTCAGAAAAATTACTGCCCTCAGCCTTACGGCCTCGGGCAGTAATTTTTCGACACCCACCTCGTATTCAGGGTTGTACTGTCAACCTCTGTATGTTTTCCTATAGTATGGCACGGGCCTCAAGAACTGAGACGATCTACTTGATATTCCCCACTCTTTTATTACACTAACCGTAGTGTGTTGCCCTAGCCTAGCAGTACGTTTAATTAGCCATCTTAAGGGTGCAGGGGCACCGCCAGCTCATCTGGCTCTGGTCTACTATTCCCACCCTGTCTATACAGATCAGCTGCTTAGACTAACAATATATTTATACATTTAAATATTTCGGACTGCTATAAAGACCCATGCTCTAAGAAAGGTTAACTTTTTCATCTTTTTACAGCCATTTATAAAGCATGTAAATCACATCATTAGAACTTTTGATTCATTTATTGGATGCCTGAGGATGTAGAAGACGTTATTGTCTTTCATTTAAGTGGTTATACAACATTATAGTCCAATTTGTAATGATCTGATGCGCAAAAGACCTGTCATATCACAAATTTTCACATTTACAACCAAATCCTATAGTAAATCCCCATAGAGAATCTCTGAAATCATCAATTTTTGCACTTTTTGGCCATTTTGAATGTTTAATGATTTAGCTGTAAAATTATAAATATACATAACAGCCACTAACATTATACATCATTGTAATCTTCAAGTAAAGACAGATATGCCTAATAAATTTATTTTCACATATTACAAACATTACATTCTTCCTATAGAGCTTCAAATCACATTGTATGAGTTAATAGTAAAAAGTTTTTTCGTTTTCCGAATTTGGTTCTAAATAGAATGTTTTCATTCTATGGTATGTTTTACAAAACAAATCTGGATGGATTGTCCAATTCATTATAAATCCTGTGGTATATGAAGTAATACTGTAGCTCATTTACCTAGAAAGTCATGGTTGGTTGAAAAAAATGCCTTTTTCCCTAACTTTTAAAGTCACCCTTTCTTGGTGCATAGGTCTACGGTACATTTAGAATTTTGAACTTTCTTTTTCTCCGACAGTAACCCACAGCTTCCCCCAAAAATAGATGGAGTGGGACTAGCTGAATATTTCACAAAATACTGACCTAGACATGCACATAGCAATCCACTAAATGTTCGGACAGACCACTTTGAAGAAAGATACATACTGACTGAGAAAAACAAGTTATAGGCACATCCCTATACAAACGGCCTGACCAGAGTAAACTCCAGGCATATGGCACCGTAGGGGTGGGGAGTGAGGAGAGAGGCGGCGAGAGGCTGGAGGTAGGTGGGAGTGGAGTAGTGTTGAGCGGCGGACGGAAAAAGGGGCCCGGACACAGATAGATGGTGGGGGGATGGTGATAGGTGGCGGTGGTCGCAGGCCGATAAACCGGGCCTGTCAGGCCCCAGGCCGCCCTCACTGAGTCACTCGGCCTCCACCTGAGCTGCTCGGCCTTTATGTAGACTGTCGGCCGATATACCTAAACCCCCGGCCATCAGTACAGAGGGGGGAGGGGAGCAGCTAGCACTGGGCACAATCCCCACTCACCCCTCTAACTCCTAGGCACCCCAATAGCCAACGCGATCCTCTCACAAATCGCGGATAGCCACGCGCGACCTGCAACTCTCGCGATAACTCAGACGCCACTGAGAGGTGGTTTGGGTGCGTCTCCCGCCTGTCACGCGCATGCGTCGGGAAGTCACGTGGTGCTTGTTGGCGGCTACTTTACCAGAGCGCATGCGCCGTTTGATTAGGATTTGCTTGTGATTAAGGGATATAATTTTTGACTGGCTCCCACTTGTCTGGTACACTCAACTCTCCTCAATCTCACGCCCCCCCCCCCCCCCGCCCGCATGACTGCAACTTGTGCTTTAATTCTTAGGTGCACACGATGTTTTTACTGTTCCCATACTTCCGACGTTCAGCCTGACCAAAGGAAATAATTTGCCAATAACGTTCCCTACCTTTTTACAGAATAAATTTTCTATGCCAGCTTGAGATCATAGATGAAACAATTGCAATATATCACCTCCTTTAACTTGGCCAAAATGTAGACCAGCTCCACTTTCACTTGTCCTTTGAACCATATTATCCCAGTCATTATGGGACAAAAGGCTCTGTATAGGGACATAAATCATACAGCTCTGTAACCTCGGTACATAGGCCTGCATGTGGCATCAAAGCGACCCCAGTCTGTCATCACAGCACGGTGTCTAGCTTTGGTGAGACCCCCTACAGCCCCCCACCAACACACACACCTCGACATCTGCATCTACTCTATAGAACTTTGATCGACGAGGGAAGGTAGAAAAAAGTACGCCCGCACTCTTGCCCAGCGCAACATCGCGCCCCACTGGTTCGCCCTTTGTCTTCGGGATATTTATGGAGGGTGACAAACCAGAATAACCCCCTATGTACTGGAGGAGATCGATGCTCTGAGAGTGAGTTGGTGAGAGGCGGGGTTCTGGTCCTTAGCCGCGGTCCGTATATGGTACAGGTGGGGGTATTCAGGTAGGCCAGAAAGAGACGTATCCGAGTCCACTGGAGCCCGCGAGCAATACACATTATCTGAGTAGCTCGTTAAGTTATTACAAACAGGAATACGGGAAAATCAAATCTGCGCAATTGGTTAGAAGCCTATGGCTATTGTAGTTAATCTTAGTATATACTTATCAAAATATCTAAACGGCCGATGAGTATTCATTATAATATGGGGTCTTCATCGTTATATGGCTATTGTAATTATTTTTTTTTATATGATTATCCAAATATCTATACAGAATAGTATTCATTGTGGGGTCTTCATCGTCGGTTTCTGAAGTAATTTCGCCCATGTGGCAACAATTGTGATATAATTGCAATTATGATACTGTTTGCAGACTATCTTGATTGCTATAATGACATTTGATTCCCAACATTACAAGTGCTATGAAAATTTTACTGTTTTAATCTGAATCAGACTTTTCTAATGCGCTATTCCAGAGCTAATGCGGTGAAGTTAGTAAGCATATTTGTGTACTTTTAACATAAAAAGCATCTTCAACGTAAAGTGTAGGAAATGCCTTTGAAAAGCGTTTTTCAGACATAAAACCTTGGCCTATTTCCTGGTTCAAAGGTAGATACCATACGTACCGAGATACACTCTAGTCTTCAGTAGTAGATGGCTATAGAAATAGGTCCACTGTACCATAGAGAGGTGTCCATGAATGAAGGATAGAGTCATTGCCTCATCCAGTGGCTGAGTATAGACAGTCATAAAATAGTCATAAAGGTAGGTATGGCTGGTGCATTAAGTAGGGGCCATAACCTTAGCCCTTTGGTAAGTGCAGGCCATAGGTCTAACCACGTAATGTGGCCCGCTATGTATGGGTCCGAGGGGAATCCGTCCGTCCATAGTCGGGGCCTAATCACCCTGTCCTCCCTGGGCCCCACACGGTGGGAGCATTTACACGTGGCTCCCGCCCGAGCAACTCACTGAGCAACTCACTGAGCAATTCACTGAGCAACTCAGCCTAAGGCCTCGACA
The DNA here is from genome assembly GCA_936440205.1 of Lepidonotus clava. Taxonomy (NCBI): domain Eukaryota; kingdom Metazoa; phylum Annelida; class Polychaeta; order Phyllodocida; family Polynoidae; genus Lepidonotus; species Lepidonotus clava. The sequence goes on from OW387141.1 coordinate 40,160,813, forward strand.
ACGACGCCCGCCGTCCCCATAGTGTACACCAGCCTTGATATCAATCCGTATAACTATTGAGTGATTCCCACTGATAAGTCTGACCTTTTCCCGTTGTCGTTCTCATGGAAAAAGAGCATGTCCATAAGTCAAGTGTCAGGTGGTTGTCAGCGCCCAGGGATCGGGGTTGGGAGCTGCTCCAAAGGACAAAGAACCGGGAGATAAGCATCAGCTGAGCAGCTCGCCTGCTGCACCTGTGAGTGGCAGGTTTCGGGGGACAGAGTGAGAACAGCTCAATTACAGCCGCAGTCCGGGCCCAGGCCTATCTCTGGCCGATGCCTCACCGCCCACCACTTCACAAATGCAAGCACAGCAAAAAAATGCGCCAGTGTTTCATTTTCGTCAGAAGCCTTAAATGTTTCAGGGCAGCAGGTATTCCAGCTGAGACAGGACTTGAGACCTGTCCGCGCCCTGGAGGGCGGAAGGTAATTTTTGCACCTGCCTGGTGTATCCCAACTTTCCCAAGCGGTAGAGTAGGAGGCCGTATGAGCAGCTCCCACGTAATGTACGGGAGCCTCCTTTTTAAAAAGTATATTGCTCAGCTGCAGAGGTGCTCAGCCGAGTGGAGGACACCAACGTTAACGATGAGCTCATCTTCTCCAGGGTAAGAGAAGAGCTGGCAGAAAAAAAACTCTGGCGGGAAAAAGCCCATGTTCGTCCTTGGTGGTGAGCTAGGCCATGCAGGGCTGAGGGTTTAACTGTCCACTGGAGGAGTCGGTGTACGTCGGGGGCGCCGCCGCCTCCACGGTGGCTTGATAGGGTGAGCTGGTGAAAAGTGGGTGGTCGGTGAGCCGACTGGTTCGTCGGCTGCGGTTGGCCTCCAGGCCGGTTCTACTTCCAGCACCGCTAGCACGGGTGCTTACCCTCCTCCACGGTGGCGGGCGGAGGATGAAGGGAGTAGTGGTAGGAGGAGGGGGTGGGGTGGTGGGATATTGATCGGCGACAGAAGCGCCCCCGGCCGGCGGCGTCAGCAGTTAAAGCCGGTGGACAAATGAAAGTGATAATCTGGACGGCGAGCGGGGATTGGCGGAGTAAGGGAGGGTTAGGGGGCTAGGGGCGCAGGAGGACGGTAAACTGGAGGAAAGGGTGCAGGGCCAAGAGGTTGCACGAATGAGCTTGAGGAGCAGTAAAAAGGGGGACCTGTGTTTTAATATTGTGGTCTTTTGTATGCATGGAGTCAAATATGTTGGGGACACATTGTCATTACTTACAAATGGAGATGAAAAATAAAGGCATCAAGAAATTAATGTATGTTTTATGTTTATATCTAGATGCCCAATATCAGATCAATAGTACGAGCTAAGGTTGCTTCAATGATCAAGGATAAGCTACAATACAATATGCAATATAATGTATCACAAACCTAAAGATAGCAGCACAAGGACGAGATAACCTTATCCGATCCAGGGTTTGACCGAGTTGTCGAAAGCTGTGAAGTAAACACTTCAAGGATATAGGATTACCCAGGGTTCACCCGGTGATTGACCCAGTAGGAGAAGCCAGAAATTAGAGGAAACACGGGCCGCAACAGATCATACAGGGGCCAGAGCTGGTTGCCAAAGGGCGGAGGAAGGGCCCCAGACATTGGGGGGTTGAGGCAGAGGACCACTGGCCTGCGGCAGGTTCCGTTCTAACCTCTGTGTATCTCTGTGTGGAAGGTGGCCGGGCCCAACCCGATTGGTGGTCTCCAATCAGGGGGCTTTAGGGGGTACAAGGGGGGAGCAGGGGGGAGCAGGGGAAGAGGAGAAGAGGGGGAACAGGGAGAGTATGGGGAGCAGGAGAAAGAGGGGGAGGATAGGGAAAGATGAAGCAGGGACGCAGGGACGCAGGGGAGCCGTATGAACAGGGGATGCAGGGGAGCAGGATAGACAGAGGGAGCAGGGGATGCAGGGGAGCAAAATGTGCAGGGAAAGTAGGGGAATAGAAAAAGTAGAGGAAGCAGGGATGCATTGGAACAAAATGAGCAGAGGAAGTAGGGACTAGTACAAGCAGAGAATGCAGGTATGGAGGGGAGCAACAACAGCAAAATAAGCAAGAGGAGAAGTGGGAGAAGTTTAGCATTATTGGACACAAAGGGAGCAGGGGGAGCAGGAGGAGCAGGGAGAGCAGGGGGAGCAGGGGAAGCAGGGGAAGCAGGGGGCAATGAAAGGGCGAGATGCAAAAGAGAAGGCATAGTGGCAGGAGTGAGTAGAAGCAGTAGACGGTAGAACAGTAGAAGCAGAGGTAGTATGAGCAGCAGCAGCAATAGATGGAATAAGTAGAAGACATCACCACCCAAGAACAAGAACTAAGAAGAGCAGCTCTTATATGAAGGAGAGCCACTCAGACTCCAAGACGGGCATCTCAGGGAAACACACCGGCACCACCAGACCGGCGCGGATCAAAGGCGCGGATGCGGTAACCCGATGAGTATCACCGACACACGCCTGATCAGGAAACGACGAGGGCGAGGGGTGGGGTTGACGCCACGGCTCCAGGCTTGGCTCCGGGCAGGGCCTGGGGCCTTGTGGGCGAGGTTAGCACGGCCTGGAGGAGGGTTAGGGTAACAGAGCAGGGGCCAAAGACAAAGGGCGGGCGGCCGGCGGGGGGCGGGGGTGTGTGTGCCGAGTGGAATGGCCTTGGCGTTAGATGGCACACAGAGAACCCACTGAAGCTGATTATTGGTTGTCGGAGGGGCGCACTGGTCTGAGTTTATTTAATAAGCGGATAAGACTTCCATGAGAGAGTGAGCTTGCTCATTTCTAAACGACGGAGGGAGAATGCAAAGAGGAGAGCAGGGTTGGAAAAACAACTAAAGTACGATTTTAGAGGCAGTAACGGACCCAAGGTTCGATAGTCGCTAGGATGGTATTACCCCTTTTGGATATTGATAACATTTCTTTTGTACCTAATTCAACCCACAGATCGTAGTTTATTTCGTAGGTGGTACCCTATAGTGTGCCCACATTGTTTCAAACTGCCATTTATTACATCTCGTACCCATGGCTACACGTCCATGTTCACAAAGTAGGGTACATCTCTTATGAAATATTAAAAAACGCACCACTATCCCAAATACAAAAGAAAATAGAAAAAGGTTAAGCTCGATATGTCGTTATATCCGATATATACCCTCTATATCACATTAAACTATATCAATACCATCAACAAGGGGTTGGTTGCTGATATCCGTACCCCATATAGTGCATAACTGTAACGGTTACCCTTCACAGGTAATAAATCTCTCGTATTTCACTGGTGGCTCATACGAGACATGATATATGAGGCAAATAGAGGCGCTACATATATATGATAATTCTATATGTGAATGCTGAAAAACCACCGAACTAGAATAGAAAGCCCTTCTTTGAAAAAAAAAGAAACACCGTCCTGATTTTATCTGTTAAAACACCATGAACTGATTTTCCCTTTCTGTTTCTCACATTTCCTGCAGCTCGGGTGGTGTTCATTATTTTACCTGTGTAACAAACTCCAGGTGCCACAGGGTTTGAATACATTAATTCCCCTTCTTTAACCAAGGGAAAAAGTGCAAAACAAACGGGCAGGTGCCAGCTTCAGAGACACTAATGATGGCAGCGGCCCACCACTGCTGTCTCTGAGAGACAGGTTCACCGACGGGAGCTGACCACAGGCTCAGATTGCGTACCTGTTTCTGGCACCTTTATGGGTGCAGGCAGGTGGAAGACATGGTTAGCCACACCCTGGAGGAGGGTCCTAAGTGCCCTAACTATACCCATGAAGCGAGAGGGGGGTTCTTTTAAGTTTTCTTTATCATACCGGGGCCCTGGGATAAACAACTGCGTCTGTGTTGCCCATTCAAGTGTAAAGCACCTTCCATACTTTTACCTCCCAGGTCATTGTTGTTTTACTCTTTCATACACGGACATTATATGATTTACATATACCATAAATTTCTTCTTTCTGCTTATTCCTACCTATAATTGACAATATTTCAATTTATATATTCTATAACCAATCGCCTTTCCCATTTTCTTTTAACCCGGTCTCCAATTATTGCCTCCATACTCTTTCCATCAAGCCATCTTAACAATCTGGGTTCCTTGGGTTGCTACCAGCTCTTATCAATTCAAATCAGGCTCTGTCCATCAGGGAACCAATCTCACACACCCATGTTCCTAAGTAGGTAGCGGACCACTCCAGGAGTAAGATGCGTGAAATATGCTTGGATGTAACCCATGACCCCAATTCAAAATCTGTAGGTGAACTCTAGACTTTTGGATCAGTGGCCAAGTGCTCTACCACCGGGCTAATTCTGATTCCTGTGCTCTCACCATCTACCTCCTTTCCTTCATTATCTTGTAATCAAACCACTCCCACGAGTATTCTCTTTGCTTGGCTGCTGATTCAGTCCATCTCACTCTACCATAACTAATACAGGACCGTGCACCTCGCTCTGCCAAGCCCTCTGAGCTACCCCCTTCTCTTCTCATGCCACAACATTCCAAGTGCGCTCCGAGCACCCTGATAGATGTGATTATCATACAGTCCTAATTAGTATGCAATATATGCGAGGATGCCCAGACCACCTGGGGGAGGCCATGGGTGCGGAATGGGAGGAGGGCTTTATGCTGTCCTTTCACTAGGATCAAGGCTAATCTATTAACCCTTTCCTGTCTATAGAGGCAACCTATTTTCATCCAGGAACATCGTGATCCAGTCCGATACGCACTATAATTTTTGGGAAACACAGCATGAAAAACCCTAATCAATTCTACACGGTTATACATATGAAATGTTACCAAATTTGTGCATTGTAATTTCCTCTGTACCGTAATTAGTTCAAACGAATACCACTTGGAGGTTTATCTAGTAGGCCCCTTTGCTGGCTCTACACTAATAATACCTGTATGACAATTTGATACACTAATGGCAGAGTCATTAAGTCATGGCAACATCAGGTTTAGAACATCAGGTAGAGCATGGAGAGTAATTTTACTCTCCATGGGCAGAGTGACCAGAAAGAAATGAAATGAGATTCATAACGGGAATCTGAAGTTCGTATTATATTAAGTGTTTGACAGACCTACTCTAGCTGACTTCTGCAAAGTTCGCATTTAAAGAATGCAAGAAAAGTAAGTCTACAGACAGCTTTTAACCTTCGCCCCTCTGCCTTTAACAAATTCTGACCCCGAGACTTTACGTTCACCCATGTACAGGTGCGCACCATTCTGATGATGTCAGCTTTTGAGGAAAAGAAAGCATGTGAACCTCCCAGTATAAATCCCAGCAGTCAGATACAGTGTTCAGTATTCGAGTCGAGACTAAGCATTAGTGACACACACTTAAGGTTATCGCACTGCTCATCCCATCCACCCAATCCGTCCCTTGGCGTGACACCACAGTGATAATGTGATTTCCCAGCATTCATCACCATGCTCACTCCTCGAGTGCTCCTGTCTTTTGGGGGGCACCCCTGCCACAGGTTCATCAGCTGGCTTAATAGCTTGATGTGTAACGTTGAGCCGGGCCTCGCGGTGATGGCTGGCCATCTGACCCAGCCATCACTCAGCCTCATCCATCAGGGTTCCGCTGAGCTGCTCCCACCCAGAAGGGACCTGCTCACGATCTGCTCATGGCCTGTTCGGAACTGCTCAGAGCTACCCAGAACTGCTAAGAGCTGTTCAGAACTGCTCGGACCTGCTTAGAGTTGTTCAGGAGTGTTCAGAGTTGTTCAGAGCCGCTCAAAGCTCTTCAGATCTGATCATAGCTGCTCAGAGCTAGAGTTAAGAGCTGTTCGTACGTCTATAATATCTCCTCCCATTGTGTTTATATTGTTCCAGCAGTTTTTTTTTATCAATAAACTGATTGATACTTTTGAGATGTTTTTATTGCCGTCTCATGCTTCATAATACAATCTATTTGGTTGGGCTTTCGAGAGAAAAAAGAGGACCTTTTGCACTAAATAACCATGCTCTCTCAGACTATTCTGTACTTGCCTTGAATGTGCTGTGGTGGTTTCTGATCTGCACAAATATATTTCTCAACGTGTTGTAATATTTAAGGTGGTCGGCTGCTCCAATCATTCTTGCTTTGGTTCATCTTGTTCCCAAAACAAGTCGGTAAAAGCAATGTGATCTAGCGTTCAAGTTCTAGCCCGAATACCCAAGGCCATATACAAGCCTTTCATTTCAAAACATTCGACTTTTATATTTATAGGTAGGGAAATACTTGAAGGATAGGTTATTTCTCTTAGCTGATGTGGAATTGTTTTACTTTATCTCTTTTGTCGTAAAACGACGGTTTGATTTCAGCCAGTATGGACTACCTCAGAGTTTGTTGTAAAGGAAAATGGAAAAGCAATTTCTCGTTCTGTTTGTTCGTGTGTGGTGTTTTATGGGAACCTTATCTTCCAGGGAAAACTGTCCAACCCAGACCTAGTACATAGAATCCTATAATTCGACTAGGGCAAGGAACGTCTACAAGGAAATGAAGATCTCGACTGTCAATATGACCTCAGTAGCTGAATCATGGAGACACAAACCTTCAATACAGATATTCACAAACAGCAATAGCATACCATGTTTGTAAGATAAGACCATGAAAGTAACTTTGACGTCCATTTTCCATTGCCTTCATTTTTGTATATACCTCTCTCTACAGGGTTCCCTGTAGCATTTTCTTAGGCTCAAAGTGTAGCAAAGGCGATAAGCTGGGCAATAAGTAATGTACCTGTGGACAAATGTTCCTGTCCCTTCTCTCTCCATTAGGGACCACCTTGGTGGATCCCCACCATGTCCCCTACCCCCTACCAACCCATTGCCTTCTAATCCCTCTTTACCCCCTACATCTCCCCCTCCAAGCCCCACTCACCCCTCCCCTCCGCCTGCCGGGCAGCAGGCCCCAGCGCAGTGGGAGTATTAGTGACAGGAAAAGGCTGTACAGACCCTGGCCAGCAGAGAGCCAACAGAGAGGGGGCCCGTGGTATTGGCGTGGCATTGGCTCAGCACCTCAATGGAGCTCTTAAGGCGGGGATATTAGACGCTGCACTCTGCAGGATGAAGGATATTGGACCATTTGTCAATTCTTTCAAAAAACCATATGTAGGACCCCTCCTTTCTTCTTTTTCGCTTTGTTTTCTTGGGATGCTTTAGAATTTTCTCCGAAAATGAACACCTGAGAGAGAGGAGAATACGAATGGGCATGGTATGACGCCCACATGTACAGTCTTACGATGGAAGCAGTGTTTGTGGTTGTTCTATGATCAGTCAGCTCGTTAAAGGGATTCTCCCCACCACGGGTAGCTCTTTTCTTGAATTGTACCTGGAGAGTAACCAAGATCAGGATATGCTGGGGAATATGTTGACAATCCACAAGACTTTAATATAGACCTTTACATTGATCATGTCATTATTTGTGGTTCATTGTGATGGAAACGAGTGTTGACTTCTTTTTCATTTCATATCTGTATTGTAAATAGATATATGTCAAATATATCTATATTTTCCATAAAGAAAAGAAGCCTGAAATAGACTTGTACCAAAACAACCAACTAGTTTGTGAATAAACTTTGACCATGCTGCAAATGTTTGTGCTTTTGTAGCTGCTTTGGTAATACTAACATTTCTGCAATAAGTATAGCGTTTTGAATGAAGTACATTGAGCTTTCGGTTGCCGCAGAGCTTATTCTAGATTTGGCTGGGAGGATTTTTATCAGTTTTTTTCCAATCGTACAGGCTGCAGTTTCTGTTTACACCTCTTTTTCAAGTGTACCACTTTGTAAATTCCCTGGTACTGTTGCCACCATTCCCACTTTAAAAACCTTTGCCTTTCATGTCCCCACTACCTGTGCCACTCCATAGGACTCCCGGTGTGATCTTTTGCCCATTAATCGAATACACCTCAATCCCTTTAAGAGATTAGCCCAAAATCCTTTTAGAGTTTTCTCTCCCACTGGGGCCTCCCCAGGTATTCTTTCAAGGCAATAATAGCCATGCGAAGTCTTTCCCATACTTTGAAGTTACACCCAAAAGATTGACCCACTCTCGCCGCCATCAAGCTTCTGCACAGGAGGAAAACTCCAGAGTGTAAAACCGCCCACCCTTACATCTACCGCCACCCACTGCTTCCTCCAGGACCTGTCGGGCTTTCACACCTGAGGCTCCTGGAGACGCCCCCTCCTGACCACCCCGCCTAGGGACCTCCTCCAGGGTGGAAGGGCAGGTGAGAACGGAGAGGCAATCAAGAAGAACGGATCCTCGTTACTCCAGGATCCCCGGGGGAAGGGGCCGGACTTCCTTTATTATGAGGGTAAGCTGTGGGTTCTGTGTGGGTGTAAATAGTGACAGTTCCCACTCTATTGACTTACTTACTTTTTTATAGGGCCTACTTACGTTTTAAATCCAATCAAGTTGTTTTTTCAATGTGCTATACCATGGGTAAACGTAAAAGTAAGGGTTTTCCTGTTTCTATAAAATGTCTTATATCATTTAATGATATTTTATCATTATCAAGTTGGTTGCGTGTAAAGTATAAATAGCTTCAAAGATCAACCTTGGAGATTCAGTAATAAAGCACGATAGCATGTATGGATATACTTTATTCATGCGCTAATGGTTGAAATGTATAAGATATGAGTTTTGACTTAATACACTATATAAATGAGGTAAACAAGTAATCATGATCTTATGCATACGGCATAGACGGGCTCCGCCATATTAGTTTTTGATAGTATTTCTTTTTATGTCCCTTCAGGTGATTTTCGAGAGCTTGAATAATATTATTCTGATATTCAGATATTTAATTGAACATTAAAACATATAATATTATATGTTTCAATGTAGATATCATCTAGACAACCCTTATTAAATCATTAATTTTAACCACATGTCAAAAGTATAATCTTATGGAATGGCTTTCCTAGAACTTCCGTTCAGAGTCATATGCGTTCTGCCCTTTCTGATTAGCGGAATTGGCATCCTTATATGGCGTATATATATATGTGAATGCCATAAAGGGGAGGATCTACAAAAAGAGGAGAAAAACACTGCATGTGTACCTCGTTTTAATATTTAGCCTATGCTGACCACCTCCCCCTCTCGGAATTCCTGTATCCGCCTCTGCCACATCTAATAAATGTACCCAATTACCTGAAAAATATTGCCATCAGGCAGTATCGTATCATGATTATCATATACTGTAAAATGATACCAATGAACTGAAACTAAGATCAAAGAGAATAGCTTGGTCTAGACCAAGTATTTTAGCTGCCAAACATGATTCCCCATGTTTCTAATTTAAGGCTGTCAGGGCCATGTCATTACTGTAATTTGCCTCGTCATTACCTTGTATCATGCCCTCTGAGAGCCATGCCCTGTTTTGATCAATATCACCAAAGGTTAAAAGAAAACAGTTGGTTACAAAGCAATACAGAACAAAACAAAAACATAGAACTGCCTGTATGTATGATGGTGGCCTTGTCAGCATGATACTTGACTGATTTTTAGTTTTGGGTTCCCTTTAATCATAGACCATTACATTAGCACTAGAAGGTCATATAATGGCCTACACTGGCTGGTTCATCTTCGTTCTTTTGTATTACTCTCACAGAGCATGGTCACATTGAATTATCAAAAGTATTTCAATATTGATGAATAAAGAACCTATCATGTATGTCGTTTTTATCCATGAACATACAAAACAGATGAAAAAGATACGGCATTTGTCCATATTTATATGTTTAGGAGGAAGGTCCAATTGATCTAAGATAATATGAACAAAATTACTATGCTCCCTAATGAAAATGGCTTCGTCCTGTTTACCGGTGGTAAAATATAATGTGTACCTCTGGTAAAGGATACTCATTCTCATATCCTTTCACCTACAAATATGCCGGGAACCCTTGTATCTAGCCGAAAAGATGTTCGAGAAACAAAGCCCTAGTATTGGAGGAAACAGCCGGGTAATGGCCATTTTAGTGCGATGCAAATTCGGGACTGCCTTGGAAAGAGGCCCTTGGGTGTATTGAGCTCTCATCCCGGCTCCGACCTCCAGCCTGATCTAAACTTAGCACACCTCCAGGTCCACCAATGTACGGGGCCGGCCGTGGACAAATGACCGCTGGTCAGCTCTCCAGGTGCAATAGCAACAGCAGGGTGGGTTGGCCCAGCCGTCGGCTTCTAGAGAGGAAACTCTAGGTACTGGAGGTAAGGACTAGATGGTGGTGTATTATATAAACAATATGGGGATTTAAGGGAGGTAAAGGAAGTAAGGGAGATGCCATACAGGCTTTAACAATTGCTATTTTGACATTACTGAGATGAGTTTATAGATACTAACAGAAATGTTCTTCATTGTTGCCTGTTACTTGTAAGAATCCGTATTGCTGTAATTCTTCACTTTCAGACCACAGGAATTCTCCAGAAGACAGAGACTCATTAGTTTGGCTGTACTCGCCCAGGCGGTATAGACCCAGGAGAAGCTGTAGGTATGTATAGGTGTGTCGGGGAGGAGCAGCAGCTGTTCCATCATTGATGCGCACTCCCCGCCATTCCCAGGCCCCCCTGATCATACTGAGGGGTGCCGAGGGCCGCTGCTAAAAAGGTCCATCACTCGGGAGGTGGCTGCAAAATGCATGAACGTGATCCAGAATTCATTGGCGCTTTACAGCCCAGCTCCCCTCTCCCCCGACCTGTCCATACATAGCAAAGAGCTGGCGCCGACTCCTGCGGGCGGGAGATTTAAACGGACGGGGGACTAATGAAACGGCCATTAATCTCTGTCTGCCAGGCTCTCTTTGTATTGATCAAAAGCCACTCATATGGTTCACAGTCGTTTTCATGGCTTTCGAATGGCTGGCCATGAATACGATGGATGGAAAGAGAAAAACTCTTACTGGAAATGTCTGTGTTTAGTTGTGTAACCTTGAGGTGTTGAGAAGAGTTAGCTCATTGGTTAGGCAATGGTCCACTAGCTTGGAGGTCACTGGTTTCATCTTAGTCTACGGACATAACTGCTGTGGATTATATGTTCCCTCAGTTGTTTCCAACACTTCCTACTCATAGGAGCAGAGGACAATAAAGAATCCCAAATCCTTGTAGGTAGAAAACCTTTCCATAATAATTATCATTTCTCAACAACCATGTAATTGCAGATCTAGAAAGTATTCGTATTCTGTCCAAGGGCAAAGACATCTTCCCAAGTTTCACTTTGGTGATAAGAATGGGGATGTGGTAAAATGTTTATATATACGGTAGTAACGATGGCTGTATGCAAAGTTCTATTTAGAATCTATTAAAAGAAAAAATCTGTAGTGCGGTTATTCGATAAACTTTATGGGGGAAGTATCCATGTCAAATATCCATGAGAAGCATTCAGACTACCTCTTGAAAAAGGAATAAAAATGGAAACATTCAGACAGTATGTTTTAGAGAAAGCTTCAGACGCTTTTATTCGTAATTCTAAAACAAAATTTTAATAAACAATGTAAAAATATAGTCTGCTTATTTAGTAAGCAATACTTTGTCTGATACATGTACCGCTTTTTAGATATTCATTGAAAAGTCGCTCACATTTATTAAAGCTAGATATAAGTAAAAGCTTGTGGTTGTCTGGGAATCCTGTTACTTGTCTACAGGTGTTGTCTTCCCAAAGAGAGCCCCTGTTTTCACCAGATGAGGCAGTCAAGCCTGAGGTAAAACAGGAAAATCAGGAGCAGGTGTTGTGTCTTTTGTGTAATGTATTTGTAAAATAATGCTGATTCATCCTGAAAACCAAACGGTCTGCAGCATTGTTTTCATCTTCGGAATGCGAGAATCTGATAGAGGGAAATGTTATTTCAAGATACACTATAATTCCAACAATGAGAGAAATGTGAGAATCAATCTGTTGCTACGGAGACAACAAGTATTTCATATAAAGAAATTAAGTGGTCGCCCACTTCTGATTGGCTTTGGAAATACTTGAGATCAGGTTTATCTCATGTTTTCCGCCTTTCATACCTTTTCCCGGAGATTAAAGGCTCACACAGCCTCGTCTCGTACATATTATGGAAGATCGTTGTTAGCAAACGCAATTTCCAAGATTACATTTATCCATCTCTATAATCAAAACTCGCCGTCATGTTAGAATATTATGTGACAATGATGGAGAAGAAACGTGGATGGACCAAGTGACTAATTCCCATAAAATAATATATAAACCTCCTGCAGACAATGAAGTCCTTAGCGTATTCCTAATACCCTCCCCAGGCTCCAAAATACCCAATTTCTGCCCTGATGAGCATCGGGCCGGCATTGAACAGATCTAGGTTTCGGCCACCCCTTACCCCAGCCTTTCCTTATTTTGGAAAATGGATCTTCGCCACCCACCTTTAGGGTATAATCCTGGCATAGGCAAACAGGCAGTGCTATGCAGATGCACCGTGCCAATACTGATATCAATAATTACCTGCCCACCAAACGCCTCCAGTAGCCACTGACTCCAGGATACAATGATAGAGGCAATAAAGCAAGGCCAATCTAGCTGTGGAGAAAGAAGAAAAGGAGGACGGGCCTTCACTGGGGATTGATATGGTTGTATATAGAGATCACAGAATGTATAGAATCTGTATATCAGTATGTCAATAGTATATGTTACATGGGTGACATGTTTGGAGTGTGTGGAGTATGCATATGGATGATCATTGTATGATCATTGTTTAGTACCAACGACTTATTTCCTTCACATTGTTTGTCCTCGACATCTGAGCAATTTTCACAGGGAATATACTCTGTATAAGCTGTTTCCATTTCATACACAATACAATTTGAAATTTAAGTCTGAAATTTACATGAAGGTACAAACATAATCAATGTTCACATTTCATATAATTATACGAGTTCCTTGGCATAACATTAGTTATTCAGGGCACTTTTGGTACCCCGGGCTCTTCTGTAGTGTTGACTCCAATATCAAGGTCGTATATATTGCAAAATACTGTCAACGTTTTCATCCTTCTTGTAACAAATACATCTGTGCCCAAAGGAATTGAGCTACGGTTCTATGCAATTTAAACGATTGGAAAAATGAAGCGATCCCGAAATCAAAGGGTGTCTGATGCCCAAATTAAAGGATGTCTGTTCCCCGCATTAAACGACCTCTGGCAACAATCAAACCTGATACACTCTGAGTTCTCAGTAACACAACAGAAGTGAAACAATCTAATGATACAATACTAAAACCTTTGGTGCTAATTGTCCGGAGGCGTGCCTGGGTAATACGAGTCTAGTCGCTTCTTGTTTTTACTGTGAGCAAGTTTTTATTGCTCACCGCCTCCTCGCAGTATACAGCAATCGAAGACGCGAGCAATCGTCAGTGGTAACATAGAGACATTCTCCATTGCATTTTTCCCGGCCTTCTGTGTGTAATTAGCCTGGTATTACTTGGCACCAACTCTAATATCGCATCATCAAGGGACTCACAAAAAACACTGTTCACAGTGCTTGTGCCAAGAGCTACGCTCTAGGGCTTCCACCAAAAAGAAGGCGCTGGGTAGTGTTAGGCACTTGTGTTGGGTAATCGAGGAGGTAATGTCGGGCTAAAAGAGCTCTTACAGGGCGGGCACATAGCTGTTGATGGCTTGGGATTATTGGTGTAATACGACAACAGAACTGTTAGGGATTTCCTTAAGGAAGTCCCTCTGGGGAAGAGGCCGTCCGTGTTGGGATCTGAGTGGAAGGTTTGAAGTGAAGTTGGTGTTGGGACGCATTGGTGATCCAGCAGTAATAGTACGCATTGCCTGTTACTTTACTCTCTTTATCTATAACATGGTCTCCATATGTGATATTTTCTTTGTAAAGTGTCTTTTGCTTCGACCCTGCACGAAAAAAGACCTTTAATTTCTGTAAATGGGGCCATTGAGCTGTGCTAAAGGTAATGGAAAGGTCACTTTTACAAGACCTTTCCTAAACTTTTTCAGGTGACCTTTAAAGATTCATCAAAGATCTTGCAAAGGTATTGGTAAGGTGACATGTCCTATGAACCTCAATGGCCCCATTTACAAAATTAAAGGTCTTAAAAGGTCTAATTTCACACAGTGTTCGAAATGTAAATATATAGAAGTTTATAAAAAAAACAAAACAACAACACTGGATTGTAATATCAAAGAAATTTTCGATAGATTGAATTGTGATAAATTAAAATTGTGGTACATTTGTCCCTCGTGAAGTCACATTACAAGACCTCTTCAACGCTAGGTCCGTGCAATATGTTCTCTTGATAAGTCAAACTAAATCAGCACTAATTTAAGACCTAAGCTTAAAATGAATTCTGAAACTTTTATTTTACTTGGATATAAAAGAAAACCACGTGTTGAATTTTGCTGTTGCAGTCACATCTTTCTCAGTTCAAATAATGAGTTTAAAATTTAAGCTTTGAAGAAACGCTGAAACCGGAAACTTTTCAATTAGGACATTTGTGCCTGCTTATGCGAAACAAATAAGATGAGAGAAAATGAGATCCTGGCGATATAAAGTTTCAACAGTTTTAATGACAGAACTCCACATCTTTGTATTAGTAAAGAAGGGCTCTAAGAAAATTGAAGTGGTGGTTGGGGAGCGGTCACAACTTGATCGGAGCACTAACACACATCCCAACCGCAACTTGCAAATGGCTTCTGACGGAAGAAATCAATCGTGGCCCAGACAGTAAAAAAGACGGACACACCATATTCAGGGCAAATGATGCCAAGGATAGAAGCCTCGGATAAAACGGAGCCAAGTGTCCGAGGCAAGAAGCGGCGGAATGGGGCAAAACGGTTGCAAATGGCTCGTCGGAGAAATGAGGCAGAGAGAGAGGTGAAGATGTTTTCGAAGCGGCTCACACCGGAACATCCAATAGAACCGCCGATTGACATGCGCAGTAATGGGCGTATTAGTGCTACGGCGTCCCGTTAGGGGGATTGGTTTCCATGGGGACTGTGACCCCCTACTGGTGGTCATGTCTCCTGACCGCTGGTCGGAATACACCCATATACCACCACTTCTTAGAGTAGCGTCTGAAGTTGGAGGAAATAGACCTTTTACGCGTTCTGTCTGGTAACTTTATCTCATCTGGTAACATCATGCAATAGCCATTTACCAGAGCCTGTAGTAATTCACTTGTGTTATGTCTTCGTACTCCTGAAGAACCGATCATACTAATTTTTACCCAAACCAATGTTCTTGGGCTACCATAAAACTAGTTTAACCTTTTTTCCAGACTAATCGAAAGTGCATACATGCAAGAAGTTTAGTCACAACATGTACAGAGTACATCTACGATTAGACAATAAATGTGTATTTTCTCTTTTTATGCTTGTTTTCCTTTTTCTGCTGAGGGGCAAACATATACAAGAATAGACCATGACATCTATGCCCTCTTGCGCCCGTCGCTTTATCATAACTAAATGATATAGAAAACGACGGATATTGGACCAAATAGGATCCGAACGAAGCGAGGCTTGTGCCCTTCGATGCGTTACCCTTAACAAGGTCATAACTGCCAACGACCATAAGCCGGCACCATCAAGCAAAAGCCCAGAAAATCACATTATGGTTTGTTGTCGGTCGGCATGATGTGGGCTTGTTTGACAAATGCCCTCCACTCTCTGGTAAAGAGGTCCCGAGAGAAAACATAAGGAAATGGCAAAATTGTTTGAATTGCAGCCTCAACATAAATACATTGCTTATATGAGCTATGTTTTTTTTTAGGAAGGGCAATCGTTTTATAGAAAGAAAAAAAGTTAAAATGCCGTACACTAAGAGAAATCTGAAATATGAGCCAGTCTTGGGACAGCGATGTTTCAGTTGGTGAAAAATGTGCATGATAAGCTCTACAGCCCCAAAACATATATACCAAGCCAAGCAGCGTTCCATATACCTTCTCACAAAAACGCATATGATAAACGATATTTGCAAGAGAATAAATAAGATCAACTGCGTGATACTCTTGTGAGAGATATCATGTCAAGGACTCTATAGGCCTAGGTCTGGTGCCTCCCCCGTAAAAGGACCCCAGGATATGGGTCTGGGAAAAAGGGCCTGGAGAAGGTAAGGGGCAGCGGGGGGTAGAGGCTCTCCCCTCAGCAGGATGCTGGCCTCTGGTCGGATTCATTTGGCCAAAGATCTCCAGCCTAAATAGCATCTTTTGATGGATGGCAAAGATGGCGGCCGGGCGGCGCGCGCACCCCTCCTAATGATAGTATCGGCTGGCTGCGAGTAAAAGGTGGATCACGCGAGTAAAAGGTGGAGCGACCGGAGAGGAAACGGCAGTGGCCGTCCGACTGACAGTCACTTTGCTGTGATGACTGTCTTGACACATCAGACTCAATGATTGAGGCAATTTGGCCGCAGATCTTTAGGTAACATTTCTCCTACGCTATGCCCAGTCCTAGTCTGCGAGCTACGGGATGGTCTAAAGGAATCTTGCTCTGAGTGCAACTTTGACCTGTGCTTTTCACATTTTTTTCACTTTCGACTTCAAGAGGCCTAGGCTAAGGGCATTGAGCAATGAGACCATTTTTATATTGTATTTTTGCCAAAGTTGTACATCCATATCATTTTCTAACACGTGTTGCAGTACTATATAGTCATCACCTAAGTATTTCCACCACGGATTCCTCTAATTACTTCATTATTTTCTTTCAAGCACCAATTAGTCAACCCTTCAAGCTTTTCTAGTCCCCACCCAGACGTGCCTTTGATTGGAGTATGACGGAGTGGTAAGTCACATGACACCAGCCATTTAGTTAGCGATAAAATTAGCAGGGACTGTTCTTATGGGCGGCAAAATACAGCAATAAATCCAGCCTTAAACTATCCCCTTTTCCCTCCAATCATGTCCTCCCAAGCTTTATTATTGCGTGAGCAAGGATCTTTTGTCAGAGGCCTACCACGCGGGTCCTGTTACCATTATACAAGTGGCGGGTGATCGAACACCTAAACCCATACTGCACACTTCAACGACCAATGGGGAGATAATAAGTTCACCACGTGTACGTAAAAACACTGCACCTCACAATAACAAGTCGTCTACCAAAGAATATCCAGAAACAAAGACCCAGTTGAGGACCCTTCTGCTGGTATTTTGGAGGTCTTACTTTACGACAACCCTGGCAAAAAGCCCAGGAGGAGGCGAGGTGTGAACATGTAGGGAGGTGGGTGCGGGTGACATTTGTCCTCTGTGCTGGCTCCAAGGCTAATGTGTAAATCCCAGAGGACGAATACAAATTGTCCTTATCTGGGCCTCACAGTGAGGGCGCCGAGGCCCCTAAACCACTGGTTGAATTAGCTTTTTTTCAGGGTCTAGACGTTCTTGCCCCTGTTTATTCAAGGACAGGAAAACATTGCCCTTTGGTCTTGGAAATGTCTGTAAACAGGTGGTTTACCTTTTGCAATCAAAGGCTTAGCAGAAGTGTATTTAACTATTTTAGGCAGTTTAGCTAATCTTAACTTAGACCTATAAGGGTAAAAACACAAATTTTGTGTTTTTAACATTGAAGTCTTCAAAACCAAATAAATAGACACGGACCTGGCAGCATCAACAGTAAAATGCAGAAGGTCGGATGGAAACATTAGCATTTTACACCATGGTGCATTACACTCGATACATCGATCATTCTCAGGTTACAACTTAAATCTGCAACTGGAGACAGACTGTTACATTATATCACAGGCTGAACCCCACTGAAACACACAAAAAAAGACGATAGAACTTCGCATATTTCTCAACATATTTCGGGTAGACTGGATATTCTATATCTGGCCCAAACCATGCCAAACGTTACCTCTCCTACATCCTATTACATACTCAACCTTCCCTCCTACCACTCCCGCCTTGGTGCCCCGGGCTGTGCGGCTTTAAGTGGGAACTGCCTTTCGACCACTCGCCATAAGCAAACTTAGCCCAACAGGCCAAGGCTGGGGTGGACAAGAGAAAATATCAAATACGCAAAGACTGTAAACTGCGTGTAGACTGTGTACATTGGGTGCGCCGCTGTTCATTTACCGGCTCTCAATAGTTCCTGAAGACTTGGCCTCCCACGCAACTGGTGTACCGTGTTCCAGACACATGTACGTACATGGCGTGTGTACATGCACGTTGCACACGGACATCTGTGTGTGAGTAATGTTAGATCGTCGCAAATAGCCAGACACGTACATAACTTATACAATGACATCATGCCACATGATTGTGCATTGATACTATAGGGGTATATGTGTAAAACAGATATCAAGAGAAATTATCAAAATTTTGATACTGTACTCATAGTCTTATGATTTACCTACCAACCATAGAGCAATCTAGGCAGGGACATGTACTTTCAGTTTGACAAGTATATACACTTAACCATAATAATTCTACACTGGTTCAGGGTAGTTACAAATTGTCTGGTATGGTGCTCCAAAATAACAACTTTCATGTTGTGCGTCAGCTCAGAATACTAGTTAAGAGAACACACTGCAAATAATTGCTTTTGAAAATTATTAGAACACAAAGAGTTATAATAGTTACCGCATGCTCCTTCAAAACAATACGGATGGATCAAGCAAAACAACTAGGAAATAGGTCAGAAAAGGCAGATGAAGTCACTGACATCCAGATAAAATCTCTGACATCAAGGTAGACACCACAGAGCAGAGTAGAAGATCGAAGGGGTAAGAGTGTAAAAGAAGTGAGAAAGGCAGAGTGAGTGATTGAACAATGGACTGGAGGAGGCAGTCACCGTGGAGGCGTTGCCCACCCTGGAGGACTGCCAATGTAAGCTGTCCGACTCTTGTTTCGGGCGTGGAGGCCTCCTAACATGCTCTGGATGAAAGGCCATGATCAGGAGGGTCGCACCTTTCCTGCTTACCGTACTTAACTATGTAAACACTGCCGCCCCTTAAATATCCCCAGGGATCTCGTCGGATCTCCTGAGATCTCACGGATTCTCGCAGATTCTCGCGGCGTCCCGTAGCCGCCCTCTGTGGCCTTCCTGATATAGGCATTGTCTGTTGCTACTGTCTCCCAGACTCTGGTAGTGTTACGGGCAGATACTCGCGGGATCCGCCCCGATCTTGCCATGCGAGTCAGGTGCGCCCCCTCCATGCCTTGTTCTGCACGGCTTGAAGAAGACAGGGCCTGCCAGATCTAATATCGCCCACGGTTGTTTCTCGCGGCTTCACGAACGGCAGTTTCGATTAGTACATGCTTGAGGGATAAGACTGGTGTGAGCGATGCCATAGTACTGATTTTAGGAAAACGTATTCAGTGAAGTTTTCAGTGATAAAATACTCTGTGTGCTCAGATATTCTTGCAGCAACAGAAGGGTTAAAACGACTATTTTAAACGATCTAGACTTGACCTTTCGGCTTTGCATTTTGCATCAGACAGCGGTGTTGAGGGAAGTGGGTGGACACCAGTCTTCCCACTGCACAGAATAATTTACATTCGCCTGTTTTTTTAAGTGAAAGACTAGATTCTAAGTTTTGATTTGAGTTTTAATGTATATACCTGTCGATTTGTGATTTGTAGCTAAGCATTATTGTGATAATATAATACACATAATCTTTTGGATTTTTTGAAAAAACACATTATTATCTCATGGCAATTCTTTAAATGAAGCATCCTTGATGAACCAAAATGAATTATCTGATATATGTATAATTCTTGAGATGATCTCCGAGATGATCTATCAACGTCACACCAAGAGCAATATATCACATATGGTACATGTCAGCCAGGTTCGGATACCTACCCACATAATTTATGTAGGCCCTATCCGTATTTCTATTGGACAACAGACACAAGACACGAGAGACCAAGCTAGATTAGAAATAAAACTAAATGTTCATTTTACTGAGATAATTGAAATCCCGTTTCTGAGCGATGGACCTAGTCCAGTAAATACAACATAGGGCAATATCTAAAGGCAGGGATCCCATAAAAGGGCCGAGGGGAACCAGTAGTGACAGCCCCTCTGGGCGGGAGCAACTCGCAAATACCCTTATATACACCAGCTAAGCGACTCAGACAAACTCATATCGACAGATGCAACGTGTTGCATGATCCCATACACGATTGGGGGCTCAGGTTTCAACTAGCACTCACCACGTAATACCCTGCTGAAAGTCCCACCTGCAAACGGTCCTGACGTTAAAAGGGACCCGGGCAATATACGGACAGTAAGGGATGCCTTTTCATATATCTTCTGGTCAGCCTTGATTCACATAAGGAGAATGGTTCATGGATTACTATGCAGTGATTGTCAACAGTTTCGAAATTTGAGGCACTTTAGGAAACCTTTTAGTGAAGCACGATAACTGACACATACGTTTCTGGTGGGAGAAAGCAGTATTCATTCTCCTCGTGTCTATACATGTATATTCTCTTATTTCAACAATATGAGGTATAAATAAGCCCAGGATTTTCAGACGACCCAGGAGTAATGGGATACGGTGGAAATACAGGTAATAATTGAAATGCTACACCTTAGTACATATCTCAAGTCATCCACCCACAAGCCTAGTTGTCCTAGTACTTCATACAGCATGCTGCACTTGAGGTTATATACCTTGCTGGCTGCACGTTATGAAGGCAATATGTATGGGGGGAATTCATAGAGATAATGAGATGTCTCGGGTCTATATCTGTAGGAAATAGAAAGAATATTTGATGGGTATTCGATATATCTACTCTGTCTTATCCACGCACACTGCAGCGAGGCCGGCGGGTTGTATTTCGGGGGTCGATAGGGAGTGGAAACTGCTTTAAGGCATCGATGGAATGGCTTCCCCCCGTACACACAACCAATGCCATATGGTGCCTTTTAGACTACATTTGGATACTGCCAGCTCTAGGCCGCGTATACAGACATAATGGACAAATGTGGCAGAAGGAGATTTGTCTGCATAGAACATGACACCTTTATAGTATTTCTGTGCCACCAACTTGGTGTAGTGTTTCTGACTAATGAATGAATGTTATGGAAAACAGTGTTATGCTTACAGTACGTGCTGGTTATAGTACTGGCGGAGATCTTGCCGCGGCTGGCAATACATAACTTACATTTGGAGAGTGTAATACAAAGCAGTAATGTAGGAATTTAAAGTCCCAAGAGCATTTTGATGTCGTTAAAGTATGAAGGAATGTAGGGCAATCTTCTTATAATATGTAGGAACTAATGGCAATGTTCCAGGTGTAGAATGAACACCTATGTGTACAGCCAAAAGGCGGAACAGTTATGGGGATTATTCCTATTACACTTCCAGATAAGAGTAGTAGATGAACAGATAATGATCCCAATCGGTCTTACCTGGCTGTCAGAAGATCTGAAGGTGTTAAGTCCACTTGTCTCAAACCGCACACTCAGTCAACTACTGCGGTCCGGCTATAGCAGTATAACACTGGAGGAGAGGCAGGTGGTCGGTGGTGGTAGGTGGTGGTGGCGGCACCACTTTAGCAGTGGTGGTAGGTGGGTGGGTGGGGGGTTGGTAAGTTGGGTGGTGGCACTGGTTGCACGCCAATCTTCCCACGATCTGAGAGATCTCTGTGTTAGGAGTCAGATCAGGTGGCGATAGCGGCCCCCGCCGCACCTCCTTCCGGTCGACGGCGGCGACGATGTAGCCGACGGCGCCAATACGCGTCAATGTCCGCGACGTTGGCTCCAGGCGCGACGGCGGTAGTAAGGGGTTACGTTTAGGGTTTCAGGTCCTCGGCGCTTTCTACTCCAGTGAGCTCATTCACAACTCCACGGTGGCCTGCCCGCAATGGTTAGTCCGCCTTTAAAGTAGAGCAAAGCGATCGGTCACAGCGTCCCTGCCTTTATAGTACTCGCAGTGAACAACGCCACTCCTCGTAGTGGCCAATGTACACCTATGTGTGTGTAGTTATATCCTCCTGGGTTCCTCCCGTGTGAAACTGAGGGCCTCGGGATCCCAGGCCAAACAAGTCAACAGCCAGCCTTTACTCGCTCCTTACCCACTGAGCCCTAGGCACACAAGGCACGCTCCCCGATCGGCGGATCCTGCTCCAGCTGTGTGCTTTGGAGCCTTGGCGGCTCGTACGGTAGGACGGCAGCCACGGGTGGCACTTACTGCACTGGAGGAGAGCACGGCTACCTCCCGCCGCTCCCGCAGTGTGGCGCTGACGACGGCTGCCCACTGTATTGGTTTGTGACTCGGCCTCCTCCAGTACCCTGCTCTCCGTTTCAGTACTCCGCTCGCCGCCCCACCAATCTAATACTGGCTTCTCCCATTCAAATACCCTCAGTGGCGGCGGAGGACGTGTCCACATGTCCTGCTTTGTGCTTATTAATTAAACCATTAATTATTGATGATCCGCGAGTCGGTTTACACGCCCATCGCTCCGCGCGGCAGCCCGCGAATTTCTGCCGCGAACAAACGCCCCTGTGCCCGCGCGCAAGGTAATATGAATGGTCTTTATGACCATAACATAAAGCCATGCTTGATATTGCAACTGTTTTTTGCGAGTTGCTCACTTAAACTGGCTCAAATTGAGACAAGAGGGAGAGGATGTGCTAGTCGTTTTATATTCATCACCCGTATAGCTGAGGAGCGGTGCGTATAAGGGTGGTGCGTATTGACGAGCCATACGTACCGATCCTCCTTTAACTTTTTTAACATTATTTTGAACTTTATTTGGGTTATAACATCTAGAAGAAACTAAGGGGTAGAGGGTGTCTTGTGATAGAATTATATAGGCTCTGGTCAGCCGCGGTACATTTCAGGTAGTGGGAGGGGGACTTTAGTATAGCAGGCCACTGGCCACTGCTGCATTGATTTGTATTTGGGATCCGGGCAAGGTGCGTCCAGGTGTAGCGCGGTAGGGGCGGGGGCAAAGCAAACAGCTCCAGGTGACCACACAGGAGGAGGAATAGTTAGCAGGGGGACCTGGGGGGCGGGTAGGTTAGGGGCTATTGTTGACGCAAGCCCTGGAGCATGCCTCAGTCCATTCATACTGCCCACTGGTCACTACTGCCCGGCTGACCACCGCATGCCGGCAGTACATAGTGTACACAGTATGCTGACAATGCTGCCGACCAAAGCCGTCATTCCGCTGATGTTGACCCGACCTGCCCGCCCGCCATTGGCCTAATAAACATTCGCTAATTGATAAAGAGAAGTCTGATTGAGTCGGCGGTGGACCCGGCACGCACCTAGCGGGCGGCAGGAGAACTAGTCCTTCTGGGTTGAAACGGATCCGGAAGAGGTTTTAGCCGTGCCGGAAAGGATAGGGGAGCAGTACTTTATCCGTTACTTAGGTGGACATTTGGGAGTTTCAGTGGTTCTGACTTTAAGGAAAATGTACTCTTTGAAGTATACCCCTTTCCAATTTCCCAGGCTTGATTATATTGTGGGCCTGCGCCTCCTCAGAAGTGTAGAAATATCAAATATCTCAATAAATATGATACACAGGTAGGGTCTGAGGCCCCATAACCACTAGCAGATTTTCTGGTTGATCGGCACTTAAATCACCAGATTCGCCCATTTTCTGCACTGATCCATAACAAACATTTACATTTCAATACCCCACACTCAAGGGCGATCACTATGATAGATGGTCGGCGATGGGGAGATTGCCCCAGTCAAGGGGGTTCAGATTCCGATATTGTGCACGTATACTCTTTTGGTAATTAGCTCAGTTTGAAGGTTAACTCTCTTGCTTTTGGACCTACCCTTTTGCTCATTATAACCGGCCAGTTGCCAGTCCCACATGCCATATTATGCTTCATATATAGTCACAGCCAACTGATTTTTGCCAAAATAACAGGAAAACTAGAAAACTAGTATTGAATGTAAAGCATTGATTCCAAAATCTATACTGTCTTATGGTATTCATAACAAATGCCATATCCTTAGTCTACTGATATCCACGTTACTATTTACCGTAGCAATATTGTATTCATCATAGGAATATCGATACTGCAGTTAAGACCTGATCAATTTGGGTTTAGCAGCCCCTTGGATTTATTGGACATTTGACATATATATATATATATATATATATATATATATATATATATATATACATATACAGACGAATGTAAGAACCATAACTATATCATATAACAAGAGCACAGGTTAGGTTTGGAAGCAAGGTGGTCAAGTTTGGGAATACTTGGGTTTGGGAAGTTGGAGAAGTGTATGATATAAACACCGCCATTGCCAACTCGAGATCTCATCAGAAGGGATCAGAAAGGGATCAGAAGGCTGAGAGGCCAAGATCATTATCAACATGCCTGACTGGACCAGGTGAATGCGGGCGTTGTGAGAATGTTATAGGATCAAAAGCTCCCTGACCCCCTCTTTTAAAGACTTGGGTAAATAATCAAATCACATGATTGGCACAGAAGGCACAGGAATAATCCCCAGTCAGTTCCAATAGACCGTACACACAAGGGCCACACGCTTGGCAATGAACAATACCAAGTTGTGGTCCTTTTGTGTGTGTATGGGTAATACGCGTTGGGCCTCACTGGGCACCATGTGGCCGGTTTGTTTTTACTAAATAATGGATGTTAAACTGCCCTTCAATAGCACTATGCTCGTGTTTTCTTTCGCAACCCCGCAATTCCGTTGCTGTGTGTATGAAGGTTGGACCTGCTTTCCCAAATATTAGGCGGTCTATAGAATAGTGTTTTACAAAGGCATCAGGCGTGTTCGCATTAGGGGAATGTGGTGTGTAATCAGAAAAAGTCTCGAGAGGTACCCAAGTATCAGGAATAGTGCTCTCTGTTGGGTAAGTATGCCTATAGTTATTCTACTAAGTTGTTGGAATATGGAGACCCAACACCAATAGTTCAGAAATGATATTGAAACAGTCTTTCATATAGTTGATATTATGTTTGGCGGTTGCTCTGAAAAAAGAGTTACCAGAAACAGTAGTACAGTTGATTACTTTCAAATTAATGAACAACCAATATTAGTACCTTTAGGGCACAGAGTTGGTCAAAATTTTATTCCTATAAGATATATAAGGAATCACCTCAAATTTGAGTATAAACTCCCGTGTATAACATTTCAGCCGCCCCTGATTGCCTTTGAACCCTCCACAGATGTCTGGAACCCATTGGATTTACTTAGAACCCCCTCAGATCGCGGAACCGGGTCCACCATGAAAATATAACGTTCATTATATGACACATTAAAAGAAGCTTTCTATAGGTAAGTCATATGCGGTCTAGGGCATATCTATATTGTAGGATGGTATTAGAATTAATAGATTCTAGAGGAAGAGAATCTTAATCATCGGGGAAAATCAGATGATTTGATGTTACCAAATACCAAATCATAAACTAAGTGAAATGGAGTGGGGGACCAGACTGTCATGGTTTAACTTAAGCTCTGTATAATAAACTAATAAAGATTAGGGAAAAAGAAAGATCAAGACGCGATGCTTCTTGAATTCTATTCTAATTACCATACTTTGAGAAATATAGTGAAACCCAGATACAAGTCAAGTAGAGGAAACAATGGGTTAGGATAACAAAGGATTATCGCTGCATTGAATGAGATTTGATGTGATTTTTGCCCTGATTCTTTGATAACATGCAGGCGTGAGACTGGTGCTATTGAGTGGAGACTGGCACTGCGGCCAGGCCACGGGCTCATAGACTGCCAGCTCCAGGGCGGGATTCAATTAGAGCGGCTTATCCAGTTTAGTTGGCATTGGTTCACTTGGGGAAACAATTGAATTCATTCCCAAAGATCTTTTCTAATTGGATTATTAGATGTCAAACTCTTCTAGTTCGCCACCAGGTTTGATTAAAAACAAATTACCACTAATCTGGCTTAGAGAGTAAGTTGATTATCGTTTTTACAACCAGCTTAAACATATTCTTGGTAATGATTATCATTTCCTCTCATAATGCCGAATAGAGAATCCCCGAAGGAAAGGGTAGCGTTAAAATCAAAGCCTATTAAATGTAAACGTTGTGAAGAGAGAGTTTAACCAATGACGAAGGGAACGTTACATAAATATTTCTTAATCTAAAGTTTCTAAGAAATGAAAGAAGTGCATTAAGCCCGCCCCCACGATTTTCAAACCCCTCGACAGTGTTGGATCTATCCACACGATAAAGCCATTACATTACACACCCGGGTAGCATTTTATGGTTTGGATGGGTTATTTCCGAGGACAATAATAATGCACAATAACTGCAGGACAGTCACGTGCAGTTAGCAAATATCAATACAATGTTGCAGTTTATGCCACATCGTCTCAAATTTATGACTGACTTGATAGATACGTTTTAACAAGGACCGACCAGAGCAGATCCATAAAAATATGAGTCTAGGGTCTGTCAACGTGAATCAAGCTTTCGTCCTGAATCCTGTTACACTGGAAGCCGAACTGTGTTCACTCTAAAGAATGGAATGAATGTCAGGTGATAATCCTGTCTGAGCTGAGTCTGCAGACAAGTAATCGCGTGATGCTGTCTCGCCCACCATTCACTCCATTAGAGAAGTTCATCTGCAGGTTCACCGAAAGACAAAAATGTGTTTAACATTTCAGTGACTGAAAATTCAAGAAGATAACAAAGAAAGGTAGGATGATACATGTAATTGCCCTTTAATAAAGACACATCTCTGAAAGCTATCTCTCTTCAAAGGCTGGCACATGTTTCTAAGTTACACTTCACCTATAGATACTTGCATTCATCTTGAAATGTCTGGGTTATTCTTACAGTCAGCACACAAGAAATTATAGCAGTTAAACGGCCTGAGTTTCCTAACATAATACATCGTGAACATCTCAGCTAGAAATCTACAATCAAAACTAATGAAACATATTCTATGTACATTCTTAAAAGCAAAGTAATTTCCTTTGACATGATTTCTTCTGCATCCTTATGATGAAACACTTTTCTTTTCATTAGAAAGTATGGAAGTGTATGCAAATCAGTCTCAAACGTATCATAAAGCTCCATACATATGATCTGGGGTCTATATTTTCTAAATTCTAAAATTACGTATTATGTACAACTTGGATATTGGTGAAAAGAATATTTCATTCGGGAGGTTTTAGATAGTCTCGTCTTGCCAATGTATTCAACCCGATTTAATCGTCCATGAATGTTGTCACATGTCTATATTCTATTCCTATATTCCAATGGTGTTTTTACTGTCAGTCAACCAGACTTCGTGTGGGCGTGCTCTGACGATTAGCACCTGTCACATGTTTTAAAAATGCTTTCAGGGAGATTGCATCTCTTTCTTTGTTCTGCTTGCATGTCTAAACCTTAAGATGTTATACGATAGTATGCTATTTCCGTGATTCTTACTAATACAATGGGGTTGGATTCTTATCCTTTCTATACCTGTTGTTATACCATGGCTATCTTTGATCGTTATCATCTATATAAAAACATACCCACCAAAGGAAAGACACGAGAAGACAAATTCAAATTGGATAACCTAGATTGGCCATGTTTGAATTGCCTGCTTTTCCTCAGAATTCACTTTTGATTCAGTATTACAACACTACCTAAGCACTTTGGCTAAGCGTGTGTAATGTTGATCCGAGGCATGGACACTACTTGCAATTCATTTGAGGCTTCTGCCTAAAGCAGTTTGCTGTACAGATTGGAAATATGAATGCTTTTCTAAAGTTACCAAAGTTGTTCGGGGAAGGATTAGTCCACAGAGGTTGTGTATTGAGTGAAGCAACCGCCGTAGAATTATCTTTATTTTGTCGTATGAAGATAGCTATCAAAAATGACTATATAATTATGTCGTCCAATTACCAAAGGAGAAACAATTTTGTAAAGATACGTATTTCATGAACAATAATTTTCCTGATTTGTATGAAAAAATAATGCAATTGAAGTCGATCGAAGGGATTGAAGTTCTAATTCTAATTACTAATAACATGAAAGTAAACGGGGGATACTGACATCGGAACAAGGAGTAATTATGTAACTTCCTTGCCAGCACCTTATTGTTAAACGTTCTTCCTGATCTCAAGTAAAAAAAGCATCACGGTAAAGAAACATAGTGCAGCCACCTACCTCGCGGTTTGCCTCTCTGTTCTCTGAATACAGTATGAACCACCCTGTTGCCCGCCGTTTTCAGCCTACAAAAGGGGTTGAAAGCCAAGTGTTAAATGAGAAAATCAAAATCAGTATGCAACATAACATAATATAACGGTAGTTATTATGTTTCTGACCCTAAAACAAGAAGAAAATGTTGGATTGCCCAAAGGTATGCCTCAAAACTAGCCCACCCATTCCTGCTCTGCCTATTCGCCTGTAGTCTACTTATTGCATACTTCATCAAATCACATAAAGCTTTCAGGCAGCATTCACAGTTTGCCGTCCTCCCTCTGTCTCTCTCCATGAGTCATTCTAGCTCTCATCGGGTGTCATCTTTCGTAGTCTTAGTGAATTTCCATATCATTATTCAGTGTCGCCAGCGCCCGCCCCGGCCGCGTCAACACTGCTTTAACTCTCTGAACCAGAAACGTGATTACGGGGCAATGATTATTGAATACCAGATTGCTTTTATATAGGGAGAGTATGGCAGAACCCCCCACACTTACCACCCACTACACCTGATTTGATTTTGTCAGCCATCGAGAGGCTTTTGATGGACGGGGCAAGCGCCTGGTAATATCATAAACGGGTAACGTCATCATTCATCGAAGGGACATTTGAGCTTTACTCTTCTGCAGGGTCAAGCCTCGATCAAACACCATAAGCACTGCACTGGATCCGGATAAATAAGTATAAATAAGAATTAATCTGGG
The DNA here is from genome assembly GCA_936440205.1 of Lepidonotus clava. Lineage (NCBI taxonomy): Eukaryota > Metazoa > Annelida > Polychaeta > Phyllodocida > Polynoidae > Lepidonotus > Lepidonotus clava. The sequence goes on from OW387141.1 coordinate 40,189,577, forward strand.
CGCTCCATAGAAAACCGACCCCCATCAATTAGTGGGGTTCCGCAGGGGCGTGTGTTGGTTCTCCTGCTATTGGGTGGCGGCCGAGGGGGCAGAGCTGCTAGGCTGTAATGGCCTGGAGAAGAAGACCTATGGCTGGTGCTGACTTGGGTGGCAGGACACATAAATAAAGGATTGGAGACGAAGTGTGCAGAAGAGCCCAGAGGTTGACAATCGGATATGGGCTGAGCGTTATCCCAGGTTCGAGGGTCTTTCCCTGAATACTTTCACTGCCCAGAATGGCCTGAACCAATTGGGTATGAGATATCCACATCTTTATGGGGGTTTACATCTTAAGACCAAGCTAAACATTATCAGTGGGAGAATCCTCCCTCATCATACTAAATAACTGCAAGAAGGCATTTTCCCTTAAAAAGAAACCCCGCTCATTCTCAATAAAAGTCACAGAATGCTCAAATGAAATATAATTGATACTTCTTACATGAAGGAAATCACCTCTTCATAACAGTAAAATGAAACAACGACCAGAACAAAGGCATGTGGTTGTCTTAATATCATTCAAAAGCCTTAAATTACTAGATATTTTGAACAACATTATCACCTTACGAACAACATCCACCCCTCTCTCCAGACACACACAAGGTGGCCCTTATTGGGTATGGGTATAATTGCTCTGTAAATCAGTAGAGAGTGCATGAGTGCAGCCAAGTGTCGGAGTGCGGGTCGTGCACTTAGATCAGAGGGCTCAGGGGCAGATGCCGTGTTGGCGGCTCACCAAGGCCTAGTGGCGGCACGCTGGGGCAGCCTTTGCCTCACACCCACGTGCAAGCGCCAGGCTGCAGCACGGCCAACCCCTCTCCGATTCGAAGGTTATTTGGCTGAAGGTACTACAGTAACCTTGTTAATACGCAAACCAGGTGTTGTTATTGAGCCAAAATACATATTTGTTATTGTATCAAAAGAAACCAAAGAGCCTGTTTCTTCAGACTCAAAGTAGTACACTGAATATGGACACTTTACTTGCATGCATTCTTTTTCTATGTATCATGTTGTGTTTTAATTTTTTTCATGACCTTGAAACATCAGAGATTTCACATAAAGTTTTGAATGTTAAAGAATAAAAAGTTGATGCCTCAAGCATACTAGGCCCATTAAGCTTGATGTGGTATATGAAGTGTCACTCTTAATAGGCATTAACGGTGAGGACTGGTCGATGATTGAGGAGTCTTAGGTAAGATCTATGAGGGCTGAATGTATAGTCCCTCGGGGTCTGGGTACCCAACAAACCCTGTAGATGGTGCGGAGACTACTTGGCTGGGTACATGGTCCTCAGCTGGTCTTTAATATGCATGAACAAACTACTTAAAAGGCCCACTAACAGGCTTGTGGTACAACAGGGAATCCTGTCTCATGCTTGGGCGTACCTCTCTTTACTAACAGCCAGCCACCAGCCCGATACCCCACCAGTTCATACCCCGAGGAGAACTGCTCATCCCTTAGCCTCTGTCTATGAGCAACTCCTTTCTGCATGCCTCGCCCCCCACCCCCACCCCCCAGCCACCCCCAACCTTCACACCATCATCTCCAAGCACCCACCAATCCACCCCACCCATTCACATCTGCATACACAGAGAGTCTCATGGTGTAAGTTCCCATCACGTTATCAGATCTCTTAGTGCTGTTCGATTGCCAACTGTTACGTCCCCTGTGAGCTGCTCACCCCTCAGCTGTTCACATGTCGCACACGAGTTGCTCGCGCCGCAGCCTTTGGCCCCGACAACTGCTCACATCCACTCACATGTGCTCAGAGCATGTCCAAACTGCTCCTAATGGCTCCTGGCTGCTTAATGAGCTGAGCCAATGGATCCCTGTACAAACCTCTCTGTGGGAGTGGGATCGAGTGGTGGGAGTGGGTGGCAGAGGTGCTCGGTTAATTGATTAGGCTGGATCTACTCGACTGAGGCTTAAAATCTAATGATTGGTACTGATAAATACAATTTCAAAGGAATGGCACTTTTTTGTTGTGTAACGGTGTGTATTGTGGTGCCCATTGAAACCAAATGTAAATCTTATTTGGAATCTATTTCAAGTTAGTAAACAAATGTAAAGCAAAGTTAACATTCTGTTTTAATGGTCATCATTATGTACTTTATAACAAAAAGTGTCATTCCTTTGAAATTGCAAGTTTTTCGTCTAAGCTAAAAAGAATAGTTTTTGTTTTCACAATTTTCATTTTGAGTTCTCCTCTGCTGCAAGCCCATGCCGGGTCATTTCATACTTTTGAATTCTAAATAAATATTCAACTAAGGATATTGAACATTTCCTTTCTGATGCATTCTTTATTGATATTGGTTCTGTGACGTCGGTGTATCGATGAAGAATACAGGCCCGGAGGGTTATCTTGTTGGAAAAGTTCGACCACCTATGCATACTACAGTGAAGGTTCTATAGGACCCTGACGTATTCGTACCATATGTCTCTCTAACCTGGGTTTATTGCACTTTGCTTACATTTTGTGACAAAACGTTTAGGGAAGATTGCTACTGTAAACTTTGGACAACTGACTTTGAACAATTTGTCTGATATCAAATACTTATAATCAAATTGGCCCTAACATAATCATTCATTCTATCATTTTGACGAAAATTGTATTATTAGTGTTATCAGTTATGAAATGTTCATCAAAACTGCATGGCAGTTAAAGGCAGCAACCTGCTGCTAATGGATGTACATCTCCCCTTATTTTATACTGAGACTTATTTCTCTTATCACATTTAAAATTGTAACATTAAGCATTTGGCATGTCAGGCATTTAAATGTAAGTGGATTTGCTCTTGTCAAAATTGTGTTCATGGTTGCTCTAAATGCGTTATTGTTCTAATCAAAGGTAATGCAGAAATACAATAATTGGCAGATAAGGTTTGAACAAGTTTCAGGCTGTTGGGTAGAGCTATATGAAGCCGATGATACGTTCGCTAGGATTCCGATATGTATGTCGTGCATGTGCTCTTCTTTTTGTGCCTGATTGGATATGCTAAGCTTCATTGCAATGTTAACCAATTGAAAACACTTTAAGGATCATTCTCTTATTACCCGGTCAGTTGTCTAAAACGCCTCTATTTAGTTACAGTGAGATTTCTTTTACTTTTCATTCATTGCTGCATCTATGCTCCTATAACAGCACGACGTATCTCTAGTATAAAGATAAAACCAGATTTCAATTGAATTCACGGATATAAAAATATTCTACATGAGAACACCGATAGAAATACATGTGATACATCAATACAAATCTGCCTGCTTAAAGTTTGTTCACTATGAACAAGTTGACAATACTCTCATTGATATTCTTAATTTCTTTTACTTTAAAACCTCTGACATTTTTACTTCCCGTGTTCAGAGGAATTAGTCGGAGGATCCTTGTATCAGTTAGGAATTTAATCAAGACATTCAGTGTTCACAGACATAGAATTGGAGCCATCTATAGTTGTTATGGAATCCCGGCACAATATCAGTGTTTGCTACCAGAGTCTTTATGTCAAATTAGGCAAGGCTCTCTAAATGATTTTTTGCAGTTGTTCCAGATGAGTTGAAATGCTTATTTCTAAAGTTAGATGCCTACATGAATTCACGAAAGACATTAGTCACTCAGTTATTGCTTTCTCTTTCAAATAAATCAGGTATCACTCATGACAGTTGCTTGATCCCAGTAAATTAATAGACGAGGCTAGAACAACCCAGTAATTAAGTGCCCCGCCCATAAAAGACGCCCCTTGGAGGGACACGGGAGACAAACGCAATTACAAAGCTAACTAATTGAAATAACATGTTCAGTTGGGCTTTAGACAACCAGAGACGTGCCTGCCACTGCTAAATTATATCAGGTTACAATGGGCAGAGGGCTGAGAGGAGCAATACTGGGAGAAAAAGGCAAGTGCCTGATAGATTGTTCGTCTTTTTAAACGCCTTATCGATGTGAATGGATTCCCCGAGAATTGTGTTCAACTGTTTCTGTCTGGTTTGCCAATCAAGGAAATAAAGTCTTTTGGGTTCCAACAAAGGGATTCATGAAGGGAACCACATCTTCTCTTATTTTTTAAGTTGTTTTGGTATCAAATTCGGATTATACCCTTTCTTGATTGTAAGAAGTAATGGTTACGGGGTTGGATGTAATGCAATATTCTAGTCAAATCACAGAAAGTTGTAAGTTGCACCTCTCATAAATGATGCATGAGTAGGTTTTTCTTTTCACATCTAACCAAATTCATTTAGATTCCAAGATGATTTTTCTGAAATTCTCTATTTTCCTTAGGCATACGTGTCATTGCATCTCAGCCTGATGACCTTTTCTTCTATTCTAGAGTATCATCTCAATATTATATAGCATTCACGAATATTCCGTCATTATGCATATTGCCGCCCAAAAGAAGCTAAAAATAGGAATGCATTCAGAAAGGCAGGGGGACTGCATCCATAGAATCCACACTACTCGGGAGGAACAAACAAGAGCAACAGCGTCCGATTGTTTGGGCCGGTCCCGCCTTCTTATCCGTCCGTCCATAATCTCTCCGAATGTCGTCTGCTTTTCCCGCCATTTTCACATCTTATAATAACGCGACATGACTTTCCACTAGCCCCTCCCCTGCTCCCTCCCCACGCCTCCACATCTCGCCAAGTCTCGCCGTCTCTCGCTTTATTGCGCGTGTTCTCCAAGTACTTCCGGGTGCTCCGGGTCGGCCCATTCGCTCCCACGGGGGTCCCAAACAAAACGCGTGCGTTTATGAACTGGGCCATAGAGGTTCAGTCGGGTGTCGATAATAAATGTCCCCCTACCGTTGAAGTGACAATTAGGGTCTAGGACAAAATCATTTTGTCAACGACTGTGGGCTGCCGCGACCCAATAGGTTTTTCCATAAGAACATCACGCGGTGATCTATGTCCCGGATCAGAAAGGAAAAACTCCATATTCCCTACAGGCGGTATAAGCTGTACCCTATGGTCAGTAAAAAAATAAAGGAACAAAAACTTGGAGCTCACTGCTGCTAGGCTACCTATGTCTATTTATGTAGGTAGGTATAATTCTAAATAGTTTTGATCTGGACTATTCACAGAAAAAGCCGTTGGACGAGTAAAATAATCACCATCATAATAAACCACCATAAAGCCCTTAAACAATGACCTCGAAATATTGTTCAGCTGTGAAGTTGAAATAGAGCTTATACAATTTTCCCTCATAAACATTTCAACAACTAGTAGTGTTGTTTGTGTAAAGTAAAGCTGTCACACGTGGTTCGACCGTAAACATGAGGAGGAAATTTAATCAGAATTAGGCCCAATGACATATCTTATGTTGCCGAAAGACCAAATGTGCTTGTTCAAATGCCCGGGATAATTCATCAAGTTCTGTGTCCTCAAATATTTCTGAATGACGCTGATTTCCAGCCCTCACCCCCCCCCCCCTCCCCCACCCCCACCCCCTAACACTTGAGGCCGTTTGGCAGGCGGCCGGACACACTCAGGGCGTCCCATCGACCTGGCCTTAATGTACAAAGCACGCGGCCACTCCTTCCTCCCCCACTCCTTCTCTCACTCATCTCCCATTCTTACCGGGCCGACTCCACGCCATCTCCAGTTGCCAACCCTTCTTGGTCAGTTCTATATCTGCAGCCTGGCGCTTGATGGACATCCATAAGCGTCCCGGCCCCATACCCGCTATTGACATAATATATGAAGTGGAGCAAAATGCCACCGGCTCGCGAGCATCGACCGGAAATTGCTCATCCATCGGCAGGGTCGACTGTCGCGCCGCCAAGCGGCAAGAACAGGAAGTGGCACGCGGCGCGGTCACGTGATAATCAGGGGCCCTGAACATGTATATTAACGTCGTATGTATGTATCGGGCTGGATGGGGCGATTGTGTATACATGGTACGTGCTGTATACTTACTTAAGTTTACTTTAAGGGACTATGTTTCTTTAATGGGTTTTATCGATCATTATTCAGTTTTTCTTCTGTATCAAAACTGTGCTTGCGCATTTCTTTTGCACTTCTTTTTCCAGCTTCCTCCTGCTTCTGGGTAATAGCCATTTGTTAATCACATGCTTATACGTCAACAGAAGTTTCCCTTCTGTGATAAACTGATAAAGGGACGATCCTTTCCAAGAACGAACGCAGAAATGTTGATCTCATTCTCAGAAATGCTCATATTTTTAATCTATAGATTACTCTGTATACTGATATATGGAAAATATATGGTTGCGGCTAGACATAATAATGGAAGCTGTTTTGCTAAATATGACAAATCTAAAGTGACCCGATAGTCGTGCTTTTCATCATGTAGAATCTTCGGTTGTAGTATTGTTCCTTATAAGAATACAGACGGTTCAGCTTTAAAGCTTGATGTATAAATGCATGATATTTTGTTATAAACAATTTCAACTCATTAATGCGGATATCAGTATAATTGTACTTGCTAACATTGAACTTTAACATCTTTTCTGAGCAGCAGTTCCTAGTCTACAAGAAAGGTGGATATGTATGTGATTCTAACATGTCGAAAATTAACCTCCCTTTTTCTTTCTTGTGTTCATATCCTAATCCCAATCTTTCAGTTATTGACATTTTATCAACTCTTTTTGTGCCCCTTGTTTTGCAATTTATATGCATGGCATCTTTATGTTAAATCCTTCAACATCCGCACTTTCACTTTTTATTGCTGATTCTTTCGCACACACGTCAACATGTTTACTTAGGTTGTGGGAAATTCATTAGTGGGTTTTGAGCAGGTTGTTATAACGTTGTGAGCAGGTTGTGAGCAGATTGTGGGTAGGTTGTGAACAGGCTGTGGGTAGTTTGTGACCAGGTTGTGAGCAGGTTGTGAGCAGGTTGTGAGCAGGTTATAAGCAGGTTCTGAGCAGGTTGTGAGCAGGTTGTGGACAGGTTGTGAGCAAATTTTGAGCAGGTTGTGAGCAGGTTGACCTGCTCAGGTCAGCTGAGAGAGCCACACGCAGAATGAGAGCTGCTCGTCCGATTTATTGGTTAACGATCCTTTAACACCTTTCCCTGCCCACGGTCCCACTGCCTATAATAAGGGAATTGATCCGGCGGCCCTCTCCCGCCTTCCTGCGGTAATGAATAAGGATTGCGATCTGATCAGCCTCCTCCCACCAGATCTGCAATAGATAGGCGGGGTTTGGGGACGGGTCGGTGCCCAGACCATCCCGACTGGGCTTTTTAGTCAGGGACACCCCAATGTCCAGCTTGTCTCTGATGGCAATCTCAAAGGGTATGAGCCTTGTGTCTCAGGGGTGTCGCTAGTAGGGAGGACTGAGACAAGGAAAAAGCACCGGGGTTAAGGATGTAAGAAATAACAGTTATGTGAATGAGCTAAATTGAAATATTCTTAACGGCATTCTTCTTTCAGAATGAGAGGGATTTAAGTGGATATTGAAAGTTTGAGTTGATGTTAGTCTTAATCGTGTGGAGAGTCCTAGAAGGAATCAGTTATATGGTAAACCGTATGGGGGCTGTATATCTGAGATCAATAAGACTTTTGATGCTTGAGGGTCACGATGGTAAGGATTGACATTTTAAGTGGCATTGTGAGCGCCTTAGGAATGGAGTTATAAGGGAGGGCTGGCAATCTTTGACAGTTTGGATGATCTTGTTGAAACGTCTATGCTTTGCCATTCACCCATGTTATCAACGTTAACATTGTGTTCTTAGTTATCAGATATCTTCTAATTATTTTGCATCTAAATAAATCAATCTGGTTATCCCAATTCCCAGAATGTTATCCTGTTATCAGAGTTCCCTAACATTCCTTGATTATGTCTTTCATCAGCTAATCGTAATTCATAAAACAGTATTTCCCTTTGGAATTCATAAGAAAACGATTATGGGTATGTCTGCAATAAAGACAAGTGAAGACAACAGTATATATAAAACCATATTAAAGAAGGATTTTATAGGCACCAGTGTATGTTTCACACCCTAGGCGCTTCTTTCGTCAAGAAAAACGATGGGTGATTTCTTTACTTTATTTTTACTTCTCCCACTAGATAAAGACTCTATTAATCACTGTCACACTCATTAAGGGAATGCAAAGGATTGATCCATTGTTTTAATTGGGAAACATACACATCACTGTCTGGTCACTAATTTAATTTCACAAGGCTATGGTTACCGCATTAGGCATTTCCACTTAAACTGATGAGAACAAAGACAGAAAAAGAGAATATGAGAGATGGAAAAAACCTCATAAAGAAATCATTTCGTTCTTTAAAAAAAGAACAAAAGAAAAGTAGTTGTGACAAGCCGTTGGGTGGCTCAATGTCCTTGGGAGAGAAGGGGTGGTACCTTACTACATCACTGGTTAAGGTCTTGGGGGGATTTAATTGCCTCTCCTTTTCTTCACTCCCCTACACCTCACGTACCCTTTTCCTCCTGGGTCTCTGTGTGGAAAGCCTCCTCCAAACCGTGTGAACAGGTAACGGAGAGTCTTAGGAGAGACCCACCCTCTTGTACGTTTGATTCCTAATCGCTCAGAACAGAAAAAGCCACCCCAAACACACAATGCACTCGGGCTCCTTGGTTGGCTCTTCGGATTTGTGGACGTTACTTTTTGCCTCCAGGGTCCGATGGGAAGGGGGTGGGCCGGGAGGAGAAGGGGGAAGCTGTCGGGGTGAAATAAGGGTGTGAGCCTGGGTAATTTGAGAAGGTGTTTGTGGTCTTGAAATTTGTCCTTCAAAACAATGCTCCAGGGGACTCTTCTGGGTTTTAATCGAGGATATATATATAGAGAGAAGACTATGTAAATCCCCAGAGGTACGTAAAGACACGTTGAGGATGGTAGTTGTAATGGTTTGTCCTTCGGTTATTATCTTTTCATCCCCTACCTGTTTGAACTTAGTTGAAACAGATGGCCATGCTTTATAGGGCTAAAGGGAATTGAATAGTGGAATAATTTGAATAAATTTGAATACATGAGGTCTGTACCGTGAGGCAGGGTCATGGGGAAGGGATATTTCTGTGTGGGCGTGCTGATACTGGACATATGGATATGCCCATAATCCTCCATTACAACCGTTGGTCTTAAAGAAGTCAGAGGCCATTCAGACCACGCTACTATTTCGTTGTAGCATTAGCTTGTATTATGACTGCCCCCCAAACTCCCTACTCCCGTCAGGCTCCCCTCTGACACCTCCCCCCTTGACAACCACCACCACCCATTCACCCTCCAATCGCCCCCCTCCCCCGGCCGATCCCTCACACCCTACATACCCCGTTCGCACCCCACACCGGCGCGCATTAATACCATTAAGCAAATTGAGATTGCCCCTCGCCTCTGCGCATGCGCGGCGCTGGACCGGAAACGCTTGCCAGTTGGCATGAAAATGCGAATCGTGCAGAGGGGCCAAGCGGGGATGATTGCGGCCCGTCGGCGTTACGTCTTACGGCGGCGGGTTGGCTTCCAGCCGGCCGTAATACAGGCCGACGGGCCTGATGTCATGAATCACCATCAGTAGCCTCTATGACTTCCCCGCTAGGGTTACTCTAAGTAGTAGACCCAGAGTGAAGTTAGTCGCGGGCGCGGCGGAATCCAGCAGTGGTCGTGGGCAATGCTTTTTACCCGGGGCAATATACTTTCTTTAGTTCTCTATTCGGGCTAAAAGGAACTATTGGCCGGTTCAAAGACTGTGAAAGGCAGAAACACTCTCATATTCGAGACTCCCTTTCTGTCGCCACCTTAGATCTAGTGGTTGGGGTATATAGAGTAGACCTATCTGGCCTGTCACGTTTCGTCACGGCAATATAAAGGTCTGGATTGGTTGTCGTCAGTATGCCAGAATAACGCTATTTGGGCACTGGCCATTACTTTAGGATCAATTGAGATAGTTCAATTGATACAATCAAATGTCATTATGAAATTTAAAGTTCTGACAGGCATATTCTTATATTGGCCTGTGTGAAATAAATGTATTTTTCGTATATTTCCCATATTTACAGTCAAATATCATTATTAAGTTCTGGCAGGCATTTTCTCAATTTTGCCCAGTATCCTAATAACATAACCACCTACAAGTGTACACCGATTTTGACGGCCTATTCTAACATTAGTACGACAACTTTAACATAAGAAAATAAAATAGAATAGTTACCTAATACCCATCATGGATATAACCTCATAAACCGAAAATATCACCGGGAACACAGTAATCGGTGTCCCGGTATGTTGTTGGCTGTTTTCTACATTGTTACTACACCCCCATTGGGACCATAAAAAAAATACAGAAGGATTTCCTTTAATGCGGGAACAGCGTTTGTGTATGCGGTAACAGCTTTTTTTTGTATGCGGGAACAACAATGTGGACGTATATGATACCAAATGACAGCACAGAAACTGTCATCTCTATTGTTCAAATACATTAAAAGATGGTAATTTAATATTCAAGCGAGTCATCGGTTAATGGGTCGGTGAATAGTTGTATCAGGCAATATTACGTTCAGTTAATATTATTTTGCATGATGCAACCTTTAGTAATCGGCTGCTAATAGCTTCACAGCATGCAGGTTTAATATTCTGTGAGGTGTGTTATGGTTTCAGGGTTCTCGCGCCTGTCTGGTTGTTTACAAACTTTGAAGTGTCCTTGAAATGAAGTTCGCTGAATTATCAGACTTCTTCAACTTTACTGGATTTTTACGTGATTATTATCCGCAGAATTACTGACGTTTCCATGTTGTGACAGACAGACACATCACGTCCAACAGAAGGATTACCTGTATCTGACATAGATGTTGGCCTTCATACATTTTCAATATCTCAGGTAAAATGGTCATATTGTCACTATGCTGCTAGCTTATTAGACCGTTTATATTGTTAATATAAGCTTTTTTGAATATCTAGGATTCTATAACTTGTATACAGAAATGACAACATTATGTTTTGATGGTCATAGCGAGAGAGCTAAAAACACAGTACATATCACTTCGATCTACAGTTAAATAATTTCACTTAATCATAATACCAAATAGGTTTCACTCTCTGGATTATCTGGGTCTGAAGTGGGGGATTAATAATATGTGAATTACATCACCCGATACGCTATGTTAGACGGTTACATAGTCACCTCTCTATCGGCTTAACATCTACATTAAATGGGTAGCCTAGATGCGAGACGTAAATTCAAATGTCTATCACACACAGTTCCTAGTGCCGAAGGTAGGCCGACCTACCTTAGTATGGGTATACTGAGATAAACCCAGCGTCCTTCGTGATGTTGACTTTGTAAAACCAGGGTCACGAGTTCAAGTTACAATAGTTAATCCACTGATGATCCAAAGCGGTCACGGTCCATTGGTTCTTCCCTTGTTAACCCTTTCTGGCCGCTGTTTGAGTGTGACAAACAGCTGTGGTGGAGTGGTGTCACCCGGGGACGTACAATGGTCCACTCCCGGCCCAGACTAAGACCCAGTCTATGGCCATGTCCAAATATACGTGGTCGCCAAATGACCGTGAAGCGGACAAGGATGAAGAGTGTACTTGAGGTTATTTTACATATTGACAGCACAGTCTTAAAAATCCCCTATAAGTTATTAATGATAAGTGCATATTTTTGGAGGAATTACTTTAGATTGCACTTTGTTTATTAAGAATAACATTGGTGCAGCTTATTGATAAAGTTTATAATTAATCATCCGTCCAATGCCAGGAGGCCCACTGGTAGGGAGCCCCAGATGAGGCATTGATTATCATAAAGCAGCGTTACGCAGTGTCCACTAGTGAAAGCGCCATTGTGTCCGCCCCTACCTCCCACGTGTCTCGCGACTGACCACAATAACTGACCACTGGGCCACAATAACTGACCACTGGGCCACAATAAGTAACCCCTGACTGGGCCACAATGGGGTGGGGGAGGGGGGCGGTCAGTAGGCACTGTGTGCGTCGGGGGAGTGGTCAAGATGGGGACAAGGGGGGATGGGCCCTGGAGGGTCAACACACGCGGGACACTCACCCCAAACCACCACCACTCCTCAGACCAGCCCCTCCCACACGGCCCCTCGCCCACCCTGGAGTAATCGGCTTAGTGGGTGTGGAGTGTATTAACAACCTTCAACTCCTGGCTTTACAAACACAGCCCTCCTTGGTCCCCGAAGTAGCCCGTGAATTCGCGTCACAGGCGCCGTCATGCATCATTTGAAAATTTGCCACTGGATTAGTTTTGAAATGGGTGAGAAATCTTTTGAAATGCGATGGTTCCTTTAAGTTGTTTTCTCGCTTTTTAAGAACAAAACCTATTCATTAATATTTGTCTAAAACATTTATATGTTAGATAGCCTCTCTAATTCTCGTTCACTGTTCCTTGCAATGGCTTGTGGCTTGTGGCTTATGAATAAGAAATGGAAACAATATATAGAAACTATTGAAAAAAAATGATTTACTGGATTTACTGGATTTCTCACAAAAATACGCCCTGATTCCATAAATAAACATATATATGCATTTCAAATAAGTTAAAAATTATAACGCTACGCAATGTTATCATGAAAGCACCATTCAGGCCGAGGGCTTCCTAGGGCGTCCTGAGGAATATATCTTTTCCAAAATACCCATTAGAGTTAAATGTGTTCTTTATGGTATTTCCCTACTCCGCTAAAAAAAAAAAGAGTTTTTACCGGTGTTCATTTCTCTCCCTCAGAGGGGAATATGAAATTAATCAAATTTCCGACCCACGCAGTGGGCCATATAAATCTATACATTCCCCACTATAACCCCTTTATTCGCCCCGTATAGTTTCGGAAGGGGGAAATAAAGCATGATTATTATTGCATAATTGCATTCATTTATTAGCGCATGCTTTTACTTATTCCTGATACAAACAGTTATTGTTTTGCAGCATACCAAACCTACTATGGATAACAGACCTGGAGAAATGCCCTTGGCCATATACTACTCACAGGTGACATTGTTGGGGAGAACAATAGGGTGTAGGTCTTTGTGGTCAAAGTAGACGACAGGTGTTTCCCCATAGCTTCGGGGGTCAGGCACCTATTGTGTAACATATATAAAACCTCTTTATTCACTTACATACGTGTGCTTAAAATTATTATTCCATTTCGCCCTAAATACTAGTACTGTCATATTCGTGGTTTCACGTTATAATATTTCTATCAGGTTCTGTCAGACTATTGTATTAGTTCTATGTTCTCAACGGGTAGCTGCCCTCAACTCCCACACGCGTGAAGCCCTATCCTAATAAACGTTTGATTCGTATCTCACTTTATTCTCAAAGTAACTTTTCCAAAGTCACGTTTGAATTTGGCATACATGAATTGGGCATAGATGTCCAGATGGACATTTTCCAAAGTGCCGCAATATCATTATACTCATATCTAAGCAAATCCATTGTGATTTGCAAAATTAATTAAAGTCTGAAAATCATAAGCAAATAGTAACTGCTGTGCATTGAGCTTTAAGAGATACGACGATCCATTGAGAATTTTTGAGGACTTGCTGAATTTAGGGAAAATTATCTTATCATCATTAAGAGGATATTATTATCCTACCAACCGCTAGTGGGTAAAGTCCTTGTCGATTAAATGACCTATAGAATGGCCTAGATTGTACCCATTATCAATGTCTTACATAACATCTCTCTTTCTGATTAATTGGTTGCTGAAAGTGAATGGCTAGGGTATCCCCCTGAGTATTATCAGTGGGTACGTATGTATGGAAGCTCTCTTTCACTGCGCCATTTCCCCAATTTCATATACTTCTTCCACCCGTGCAATACTGAACTATCCCATATGCGCCGCTACTACTATAACACTATAACACCACTTCTCTACCCCTACTAAGTACTACGCGCCATTTTCGCCTCGTCCTACTCAGAATTAGCAATTGTAATCTCATTAAGACATGTTTTCCTCTTCCAGCTTTAGCCCCTTGTATCTACACTCTTGCCGCCATTCCAATAAAGAAATGTATAATTGACATCCTGTCTACTGTTTGTCTAACTCCCGCCACCGCCTGTTGTGCGCTCTGTCCACCAGAGGGGGTGTGTACATACGGGTGTTTTCAGTGTTGACATACGGGTATTTTCCAGGCATAGTGCGAGCGTCCGTCACCAGAGGGGGCTACAGTCTCCCCAAATTCCCTGCGTTTCCGGTTCCGCCGTTTCACGATATTGACGCAGGCGCAGTGGTGGTAAGAGCACGCGCGGCAGATGGAATATCGTTTTACTGGGATGTTTAATTGAGTCTAAAAAGTTCTTTTTGTCATTGAGTTTGAACACTGTGCAAGGGTTCGTTGACTTGGGTCACGGGAATGCCATAAGCTGGAGAATTTAGCAAGGCGTGTGTAATATCAGTACACTTTACCGGCTGAATATGCGGCAAACATGTACATTTCTGAACGTAATTAAACATACACGTGTCCGGTGACGTTATTTCTCGCTTGTTGGCAAAGTGTAAACGTTTAGCAAGATTCCATCCCTCAAAAAATAACTGAGAGTGGGCCTACATCTACTGAATTTTACATTTAGGCTTTGTTACTTAGTTCTGCTGGAAATCCAAAGATAGGTATTAGAAAATCTTTTTGATCTATATCATCCTATATTGTGAACCCTATACATGTATTGTAAACTCAGCGGGAAGACGGTCGGCTCTAAGATGGAGGCACACATTATAACAGAGTCCCCTGTGCTAGGAAAGACCTTAGAAGGCTCTTAGATGCAGGGGCCAAAGGCCCTCCCCTCCAGAGGTTCTGCCCTAAAGCCCCTCCAATACAGCAGCCAACCACCACTCCCCCACAAAAAGCCTCACGCGCCCCACATAAAACATAAATAATGAGGCGATTATTCAGAGACAAAGCCTAATTAGGTCATGGACGGCAGAGACACGACCAAGATGCACCTCGCCACTCCTTCTCCCTGTCCTGGCGCCAACTGATTGGGACTAAATGGCGGAATATGGCCTGCGCCAAACGGAACGGGAGTCGGTTCCATTTGCGCTGAGATCTGATGTAATCCCTTTAAGGACCACTAGGTGGCAGGTTGGACGGTTCTGGTTGATTGGTCAGACTGGGGTCCGTTCTACAGATAGCTTGTACTTTAGGTCTAGACTACCTTAACCCCTATACTTTTTAGTGAAATAGCCAGTACGGGATTATTTCCCATTCCGTCAACTTTGCCACTTAATTGATGCACGGGTGGGGCATTGAGGCTTCAATCATAAGGAAGGGGATCATTTCTTCCAAAACGTAGGGTCTCATGAAATGGAAGGTTGTTTCTCTGACATCCCAGAAGATATTTACCATATCCGCAGAATTGATTAATAATAGTTGCCTATATTTGGTAGTGCAGGGTTGTATTGAAGAGTCGATCTTATGCATTTTAAGTAGATATCCAGATTATGGTTAAGTTTCCGGAAAAGAATTTTTCAATCGACATGGATGAACAGATTTCCAATTCAACTTAACGAGTTCTTTCTGTCAAACTAATGGTGTACTCATCTTTCTGTAAATCCCAGGATCCTGTTTGATAATCAGTTTAAAAGGGATTACATGCAAATAACATGTATGTGGCCACCAAGTCTCAGAAATCTCCCTACGGGAATAAGATTAAGACTACATGGTACAATTACTTAGAATAAATACTATAGATAAAACACCTTCCTCCTTATGCCACACTAATTGATACAAATAGGGATGCGCAACAAACTACTCGCCAAAATGTATTTCAGGGCACAGCAACTTCATTAATTAATCTACACGAACAAAAGCAAAAACGTTAAACCAGCCAGGATTAATTCCCAGCATCCCAGATGAGATTAAGTTTTCTCAATTCTCCGATTTCATTCCCCATATCCCCGCAGAATCCTATTGACTCAACATTTTGCACCTCGTTTTATTGCTCATCGTCTTAGTTTACTTCATTTTAAATTGGGAAGTGCATGATGCTCAAGTAGCTGTACTCATAAAAGTTGTTTAATTTCTAACCATGGGCTTATTTTTCGGACTTGCTGCACTACAAGCCTTTTTATTGCATACAAAGATATGTCTATTTGATGTCCGTAATGTTCACAAATACTACATTTTTCGTTATACATAGCTATGGAATGATGTACAGTTGTAGTTAAGATGGGCTAACAGCAGACTAAAACAAGGTTTTCGTGACTATCTCCAGTATACTTTGATTACTTCTGTTGATGTAATTGTGAATAAATGCTTAATTAAGCATTTTGAAGCTTATATCTAACTTGCTGCAGTGGATCTACATCCAACTTCTGTACTATCGATATATCTCAAAATGTCGCCATCAAGTTCTTCTATAGGACAATACTCTCCCATTTATTGAAGTTTTTTTTTTTTTTTTTTTAAATTGTTTATTAAGTAATGTGTTAAAGATGGTGTGTTAATTATTCCAGTAAGACAAACTAGATTGGCTAATAAGAAACAGTTTATTGTCCCAACAAAAATGAAAACAAAATTCCAGAATAGTGCTTTTTATAAAGGGACAATCATTTGGGATGAACTATGCCAAGATATGCAATTTGCAACCTGTGTCAATGAATTTATTAATCTGATCAAACACAGATACTGTGCTTATACTGATCTACTTTATTAGGTCCAATATATATTGTATTATCTTGATGTACATACTTATAGATTCCACCTGAAATGTTTATTTACTACACTTTATCATTGTAATATCACCGAAAACCAGGGGCAACCCTGAAGTGATTTACTTAATAAACAATTTAAAAAAAAAAAAAAAAAAACTTCAATAAATGGGAGAGTATTGTCCTATAGAAGAACTTGATGGCGACATTTTGAGATATATCGATAGTACAGCTTTGTTTACTAAGTATATTTTCTGATATACCAGCTGACTACGGCTATGGTAACTTTATGAGATCCCAGGAGGTCGGGGTGGAAGCAATTCCCTCCCCCATTGTAGAACCATAACGTATGTCATTTCTACCCGCCAGACTCTCCTTTACATTTAACTGAACCAGTTTCCATAAAACACTGATCTTCAAAGGATTGAATTGATATACACATCGGAACGTATGTCTGGAATATTTCTTAAGAGTCTTTGTTTCGAATGAAACATTTACACTGCAAGTATATCCCTTCATCTCTAATAACATATCAAAGAATAAAAGTAAAATTAATGTGTCAAAATCACGGCAGTGAGTATGTTAAACCTTAGTAAGTCAATGAAGCTTCAGCTAATTCTCAAAGTTTTCAAAAAGTATGTCAACAGATTAGTGGCAAAGCCCTAGAGGAGGGAAGGGTTTTAGAGGCGGACGGGGGATGGGGGGAGGCCCGTGGGAGTTGGGCTTTATTCCTGCCGTACCCGGCTTGTACCGACCCCCCTGCGATGAGCTGCTCAGCCGACGGTTCTGGGGAGTGCGGGTGAGTTGCTCAGGCTAATCTGCGGCGACGCCGACCTAAGTAATCCTAATGCAATCTCGGCCTAATGGGATGTTATCACCTGGTGTCTGAAGCATTAACTAATTGAGGAGAGGGTATTGAAGACGGGGTAGAATGGGGTGGGGGGTCGTTGAGGACATAACTTGTCACTTAGCTTTGACATGGTGAGTTAACGGTTATGAGGTTGTATTTAATAGAGACTGCAAGAGATAGCTAAGGTAATTGCAGCCTTATTTGTACATCGCATTGTTCTCTTTTTAGGACTCATGCATGGCTTGTTTAAAAAAATGTCTATCACGATAGATGAGATGTATCTTAATTCTTGGACCACTCCTTGCACATACCCCAAGCAAAAATATGACGTTATAATAACGTTGCAGCAATGTTCTGTTTAGCTCTGCTTTGTTACTTTATTTTGATGGCACCCAAAAACGTCTTTAGAACCTAATGTTGTGACATCGCACAGTCACGTTATTGTGACATTCTTGTAATGTTCTTTCACATTACAATAACGTTATAATAACATTCTTTGTTAGTTAGGTCACAACTCAACCAAAATATAATGATATTATAATGTTCTTTTTTATAAGTTGTAACTTTACCTAAAATAACGTTTTTACATGACAATTGGATAGGTTTCAGACTAAGCAAAAAAGGTACAATCACAGAACGTCGTTGTTATGTCGCTGCTTGCCTGGGTCATTATGTTGATGTAGTATACTTGTTCAGTGGGATGCTATAAGATCAATGCTCGGAAAAGTACAACGTATTTAGATAAAGTATTTCTAAACATAATCACGATTTCAAATGTGCTCCTTTCCCTTTGGGTTTGTCTAACTTCTTATTAAATGTGTAATGGTTTACACTAATTAAAGCAGACTATATGAAAAAATGAATAAGAATAGATAGAAAAAAGCTTGAAAAAGTATTGCAGTTACTTACTCTAATTACAAACCGGCTCAGCTGATGAACTCAATTTATTTGTGCTGTTTACAGACCAGTCAGAGTTGTTATTGGGGCCAGGTTTTATGACCAATAAATAACGATCATTCTCATGTATAGCAACACCTCCAGAAGTACCCAGAATTAAGATGCGCTAATTACTCCTCAGCCTACGAAGGTTGAAGTCTGCTTTACACATTAAGCCTATATTACAAATGGTAATTTTGCTGCCGATTTTAAGAATAGGCGGTGGGAATCAAAGTTAAATACAGTACTGATTGTTTCAACAGAAATGTGTCACACTTCTCTTTTGAACGGTATACAGGATGTATCGTTTCATGCCATATTCTCTGAGAAAATCAAAGTAACAGAAAATTGCAGTACCAAATCTGTATGTGGAATACAGGCCTAAACAATTACGTAAAGGACCTTGAACACTTGCGCCGATATGCCATTATTGTAAAGAATCAATACAGAATTCACTCAAACATAATATATCGCATACATACAATACTTCTGACGTTCTATGTATATATTATCATTAATTCAATGACAGCATAATTATATACATAGAACGTTGGAGGGGCTGTATAACTATTCGGGTAAGATAGTAAAAAATCTGTCCTATTACTATAATTTACCAGAGCAGTTTACGTATGCAGAAAAAACATAACCGATGATATACCTCTCCTTACATTGATGAAATATAAGGTGGACATTCTGATAAACCATTTTAAAATTCCAAAAGCATGGCGATCACAATCATCACCATGGATGATTATCGTCCAGACTACAGATAACTTAAGGTTTTGCCAATAAATATGTGTCAAAGTAATATATGTAACGAAATTAACCCCTTGGCACACTGTATATTCTCTGCATTGTGTGGGCATTATTCTACAGTACATTTTAGGCGTGTCAGGGAAAGTCACCGGATCAGTCTGCTCTAACCTACGTAAAACGCTCGTGTCGGCTCACTAAGCATTGAAACGGTTGTTAGACCTTTGGGAAATAAGCCAAATCGGGAGGGTTCCGATTGCATTCACCTCAGACCTTGTACATCTTGTTCATTCTAGTACTAATCAATGTACAGATAACCTAAACGTCACTGATTACTTGAATTCTTCTCTCGTGTTATCATATTTAGAAGATATTCAAGAGATTAATTTTATTACATGTTTGTAATAACCAGAAACTGTACAGGCCAAAATATCATTAGACTACTTTCTGCATGTAAGATGTGCAACAACAAGACTTAGAATGGCCATTAAATCTGCATCTAATATCTGTGCTTTACTGATTAAATTTGATACATTCCGTACAAAGCTAAAAACAAATAAGCTTTTCATATTCTCGACTGGCTTTGCAGTTGTGACTATACACCTAATACAGACATTAAAAGGACGGGATATCATTATTTCCGAGGCTCTGTTCATCAGTTCATGAGCACTTTGAATGTGATAGGTTAGGATTCTTTTTCCCCAGAGTGTCTTTTGAACAACTTGTTTGTTACCGTTAGCCTAATGGTCGAATAAGCGTCGGCATATAAGCTCCCACGTCTAGGTGCCCTCGTGCGTTTTGATGCGTTTGTTTGATTTAAAAAAACGCAGAATTTCCCCTGGTTTTTCAGCGAAATGATAGGTCAGTATTTGCTCACATTTCAGCAAGAAAAGAGGAAGATTATATTGAAAACTATAGTCAACAGGTCTCAAATAAGCGCCGTGGCATCGAATTTGCGCCGGAGATGCAAAGCTGGCTCATGATATTTTGTGAGCTGGTTAAAAGACTAAACTTATACAATGAAGCATCGTTATATTTGAAAATTGTTGATGTGCCAACATCCTTTCCATTTCTATTTGATACCCATCCTTTTGTACTGATTTGTACGCGCATGTATAGAATGTATATATATCAAGAAGTGTTGCTGACCCCATCGTTTTTCACTACCTCCGGTCGATATACAAGATCTTACAGTGGATCGATGATTTTAAATCAGTGACCACGTACCTGACATCAAAAATAACTATACACACACGCAAAAATACACTAAAAATGATAACAGTCATCTCACATTTAAAAACATGAAACAAAGCGTCAGACATATGCCTTGGTAAAACGCGAAGCACCCCTGACCCTACCCAACCAGACGTAGAGTTGTGGAGGTTGTGTGGACGTATCATCATGTGGATTATCTACAGTTCTAGGTGTACAGGTATTGCCCACACCTGAGGAAAATCCATGCCGACACCTGACAACTGAGGCCGGCCTTAAGTGACTTCTGGGCACACGGCCAGCTGAACCGCAATGTTGCGATTAACTCATAAAATGTACACTGAATTAAAAGCCAGATTGAATGTCCTGGTTCAAATAGACGCTCACCTGGTCATGAATACCTGGGGATGTTTAAAGCCATTTAATGCTTCTTCAGGACGCATTCACCAGCCCAGAGAATCAATCAATGTCCCATATTAAATACATTAAACTGAAATGTTCGGTTTTTAACGTTTAAAATACATTTATTTTTTTCAGACGGTTAATTCCCTAGGTTTCACATCATCGATTACGCTACTTCAAAGTTTAACCCAGGCCATTGAATGCTTTTGATTCTGAGTCATGGATTCATTCGTTTGGTTTCTTACACTTTCGGTTATGTCTATTATAACTTTATAGATGAAATATAGATAATGCCTGAACAAATTTTGCAGTCGTTAGTACTTTCGCTGCACCCCAATCTATTAAGTAACAAACGTGCTATGTCTGTATATAGCTCTTGAGAATCTCGAGAAAATAAAATTGTAGGAGTTTCCTTGGCCTATTGTCGAGGCTCAAGATTCAGTTCAAGTGTTATGAGAAGCTCAGACAATTGGGAAAACATACACTCTTTTCACCTCTTTAACTATGCAAAATGACAGCTGATGAAAACTGCCCAGTCTCCATAAAATTATACGACCTGTGTCCTAGGTTCCGAAGATTCTACAAGAACCCATTTTCCAAGTTGTTGTAACTATTGGGTTGAGTCTCAGTATGTGGCCGGGGCTTTCCACACTCAGGTAAGTGGCCTGAGGCGCCACCCAGAGGCCCAATATGACACTCAGCCGTCCGGCCCTGAGCCGGGCAGTGCACGAGGGAGTCGGGCTGATCTATAGAACCCTCTTTGATCCACAGGAGCCTTGATCACACACTGGAGCAGCAGCTGCACCCCCCCCCCCCCAAGATGACCTCTACCCCTCCCCTGAGGTTGAGGTTACACACACAGACATTCCTATATGTGTACAATGTCCTCAGGTTGTGTACATAAGTCCTGGTTGTTTATGCAGACATTAATAATTGCTTTATCTAATTTTAATGGTCTACCTTAGGATTTTTTGTGTGAAATAAGCAATGAGCTAATTGTTGCTCTTTTACTGTGAAAATGGTATATCAGGGGATGTAAGGCGTGCAGACACAGGCGTCAGCGTACATGAATCTTCTCTTACAGCCAATTCTAAAAAGGGGATATATATAACCTATGGTGCATATAAATCATTTTCAAAGGGTAGCGTATATTAGTACTTACTGCAGCAGCGAGGCGTCATCCCCCCCTCCCCCAGACTCTCTCCTGCTGCCCTTCAATGAAATTATGAACTTTGTGATGTGGGAGATCTTTTTCGTGTAACACTAAAAAAAAACATTTTATTCGTTAGCACCTGGCCGTACTTAGGCCTCTCGCACCTAGCTCGCAGTATTTGAAATCGCCAGTTCAAAGCGCTTGCTGAGCCCTATTGCCTGATATGTCATATTTTTCCGATCTGTGAGGTACTCGTTAACTAAACGTACCTATCCCATTACAGAGGGTGAGCTAGGTGCCAACGCTGAACCTTGTTAGGTGTGATGTTTATGATGCCTAGGGCAGAGCTGTCCAGAAAGAAATCTTTATTCTGTGACACATCCTTACTTGTGTTTTTGGCAAATTTAATTATTCATAAAAATGAGCAGCCCTACAGTGGACATTATTTTGATACATTATGTTAGAATGTATGTTCATACATATTTCAACGAAAATATTTTTATATGTGTGATTACCTTAGCATTCTAGAAATAGGTGAATATGTCAGTGCTCATGTATCAACAGGGTAATTCAATTTATTCTTCTTTCACTAGAGAAGATATTAGGGAGCACGCACGTTTCTATCAAGTAACTGATTATAATGTACAGTGTACTAAAATATAAGGATGTCAGCCGCTGAGAGTGTTGATTTGAAGCTATGCCCCAGACAGGAGGCTGCTAGGTTGGTACAGACAACAGACACACCTGAGGCTGAGGTTGGTCCACCTTGGGGGAGCGTTATGACTACATTAAAGCTTATTGGATGAGGCAATGACATATTGATTGCATTGGGAGCCACTTGTGGGAGGCATTGTCTGGTTCTCCTACAGTCTAGTCATACGAAAAAGGCACATCTGTTCGTAGTAACAACATTTGACAACAGCATTCAGACAATATGAATCCATTCATTTGAGACCTAGCGTGTCCTTAATTTTTACCAAGAAGTACAGTTCTCATTTCTTATTTTGAAAAATAAGCTACAAGGATTTTATATTACTACTCATCTATGTCATTACCGACTTCACTTGTCATAAAAAAGTCTGCCTCTGTATGAATTGCTCTCTTAAACATCTTCGCTCATCTAGGTTCCATGATATCGGCCAAAGAATGTCTACGCTATTTGCTTGACTTTGGAGCGGACTTTTTATATCCAAGTATCAGATTGTCCATGATGCAGCCATAAATGATAAGGATATCTCTATCTCTGCATGACAGAGGGTAAAAGGCTTTGTGTTTTCTGGTCTTACCCTTCAATCATTCTGAATGTGCGTAAAAGGTTAGTGAAAAGTGTTCAGGTGCAAGAACCCACCATCTATTATGGCCTGGAGACATCTAGCCACAGGCCCCGTATGTAGGGGGGCGGGGGGCAGGGGGAATGTTGAAGGAGACATAGGTGGCCAATAGGCCAGTCTGGTTAGTCCAGTCTGTGCCCTCCAGGGGTTAGCTGAAAGTTAAAGCCTATATTCCACACACTGATTCTGACACTGATGATTTTGTCTTTGTTTGATTTTCTCCAAGAATATTGCCTGAAACCATCACTCTAGTTACCATTTAAAAGAGAAATGTAAACTCTTTCTAGTGATATATAGCATGTCCAGATTTAACCATAGTTTCCACTGCTTATGTTAAACATTGGCACAAGCTCGGTATGTTGAATACAGGCTTAAAGTTACATGTGAAAGACCTAGTAATATGTGCCCAGCTGTTTTTGGCTTTTGACACAGGTCTGCATTTTTATCCGCAGGAAAAGAGCGATTCCGACTTTTGTTGAGTTTTATTGTCCTTATTTTTATAATGATGGAAAAACAGCAGGATGAACATAATCCCTTTTTATTTTATACCAGTCTGGCTATGTACGCGATTATTGGCATTACCTTGTATGCACGGGCATGAACCCTCTAGATGGCACCAGGGTTCCTGATTATAAGTATAAGAATAGACAGGGTAGCACACTCACCATTTTGTTTTTAGCTGGTGCCTGTCAAAACCTATAAGCTGATGACCAGCAGACTCATTGGATTCACACAAGACCACAGTAAATGACCCAGATTCATTTGTAATTTAAATAGGAAAAACATATCTAACTTATTATATTTGTCTAATTTGTATTGAAATAAATCATAATTATTACAGTTTGTTTTGTATTATTGTGTGGCCTATTTTACAGGTAAATGTAGCTGTATGTATACTTTCCCCCTTCAGTGCCTCTTTATTGGTCAGAATGCAACTCATTGACTGATTTGGTTGGTTATTTATAGTGCTAAAGGGGTTTCCCAAACTTGTTCAAACATTCTGGAAAGTAATCCCAAGTAGTAAGTTAGAAGGTACATGGTCATGCCATTTATGAACACCCTCCATTTACTATGAGTCAAACTAGCCCAGTGGCTAGAGCTTAGAGCTTCAAATCTGAAAATTGGTGGTTCAAGTCCCACCTATGACTAGTCAAGAACTTTTAATTTTACAAAGTCATTTTAGTCATATATATTCTTGTAAAACTTAAAAACAGAACTAAAAAAGATTTAATTTATATTTGTTTCTTAGGGTATGAATCATGTAATATAAATGGTTAAAATGATGGAAATTTAAAAATAACTAATATGAACATTAGGGATTTGAACCTCCAACCTCCAGATTAAAGTCCTGCACCTTAGCCACTAGTCCACTGGTTACTGTGATGTTAGGGGCACTAACCTGGGCTCTATGAGGGTACTGTTTTATGTAAACAATGATGTCTTTTGTTCAGAACCCTATCTGTGGGCCTCTTGTGCAACTAACATTGTGATATCACAGCGGATTCCCCTATCCTCCCATGTCCTAATTAACCTGTTTGAAGGAACTAGTAATGCATATTATACAACAACTAGAAAACTATGGTCAAACATAGGTTTAAACATGCAGGGGAGTTATAATTACAATTGTACATTGCCTAATTACCAATTGGCATATATGCACATTGCCCTATGTGGTTGGTCATGTGACCTCCATTCATAAAGTCCTTTCCAAATAAGGGCATTGCCATATATGGTATGCTCCTATGTCGGGTGCAGTTTCATTTATTTAAAAAAAATTGTCAATTACCATTTATTGAGCATAAATATCAATAAAATATGACAGCCAATTGGTTCAAATCATTTGTCTGAAATACAAACCATTGTTTATTTCACAAAAAATCATAAAGTTTAGTCATAAATCTAAAATATATGTCAGTGCAAACTGCAGGGTACAATTTTAGGTTCCTACCCTTATAGCATTATAAGTAACTATGAGACAAGGGTAGCGCCATCTAGAGAGTTCATGCCCATGGTTGTATGTATGTGACTCCTTTAAAACCTTTAAAAATGTCTCGTTGACTGTATCATAAAGGCTACTTTTTATCCAAATAGCTCCAAATCCTCATTTTCATATACTACTAATACATGTGCCCTCTCTTATTTATGTATATAAAAACAACTGACTCAAGATTCCTTAAATCAGTATACTCATTAATTTTGAGTATCATTATTGTCACATAAATAGGTGGCAGGCCTCATCACGTAGATAAGATTCAATCCAGGCAATAGTTGTATATTTGCGCCATGGATTTCATTAACATGTATTCAATGACTGGCTATGAATGACCCGATACTAGTAGCGGGTGAATCAGTTCACAAGTTAAGGCTCTAAAATAACGGTAAAATAAGACGTAAAATAATAGTGTCCTCGTTGCAAGTGTTAGCTTTTGATACATCATTGTAGAGTAGAGCAAAGCTAATACGAAAATGTCCAAAGGGGCCGTCCACAAATACCATCATGCTATTTTTGATCATTTTTTGACCCCCCCCCCCCCCCTTGTTATGTATTGTCATGTGATCCTTGACCCCCCACCCTCTAGAAATGACTCCATGCTAAGAAGACACACACACCCATTACAGACCAGACCAGTCCTTAGAAAACCATTGATCTTACTTGGAAATTGAAATTTCAGCATTGAAAACCCCGACTTTACCTACAATTCTCCTCTGTAATCTTTTAAATCAAAATTGTTCAACATGTTATCATGCACAACATAACCCCCCTCTCCCCTTGCCATGCTTGGTCATGGGAGCATGAACCCCCCTCCCCCCTACTACAGGACGTCATTTTATATGGGTAGACCAAAAGAGGCTGAGATTTATGAAAGATACACAACTTCTTCGAATGGCTACCATGCTGTAGATAAGAAATCTAGTAGACTTTACTATACTGGATTTGAAGATGTGACCACACATATTTTTAACACGACGTGCGCTGATAGTCGATAATAGGGGGCTGGGGAAAAGATGTTGGGTAAGCTATATTTAATGTCTCAGGTTTATTGCCCTGAGACATCCTCAGGCTGGCGAATTGCGTCTTGCTGCCACATGTGTTCCTGTTTGTTTTCGCTGCCAGCACAGATTGCCGACTTTCTACAGCTCTTTCCGCGAACTGGCTCAAGTCATCAGAGCGTATTGATCCGTTATAAACCTGATGCATGCGGCAATTACAGACAGGTTTTACAGTCACAGGTTCAGATAACGTCAAGTGATACTATTCCCTACCCTAATCTCACCCTTTTAGAGTAAAGAATGCGGCTTATACTAGTCTGAAAATAACCTGATACTCACACGTGTTTCTTATAGCGATCCTAAAAAGAGGCATTGTAGCTAGTCTGCCTAGCGTTCGTATCGGTGGTGGTAAAGATAACCACGTGCACTTATTGGTGGTACAAGATCGGTAGGTTCCAGCCTTTTATTTATATTTCTATCTATTTATTTAGGCATTGTTCGGACAGTACAGTGAAAGCAAAAATGATCAAATGTTTCTTTGACTGTCATGGCACAACGTTTTAAAGTGGCCATATAGGTTATATAAGGCGCATCTATTCAATATTGCCATAATATGTAGGCCTTAAGGTAAAAAAAAAAAAAAAAAAAGGTACGCAAATGGCATTAGACAGTTGGCGAATATGTTCTTTAAAAAGTTTCAATATCTAATGAATCTAAGCTTTTCAGTCAAAATTAATTAAGATTAAGATTTATGAAGTTAAAGAAGTATGAAGTTTTTCCTACTTTTCACTATTAATTCTACCTTAAGATATTTCGAATAATGTTGATATATATTCATATTCATAAGATCCCTTCGTCTTTATATCCCATCCCCGCACTCACTGAATGAGCTGATCGGTACACATATTCAAAACTAAGATTGACAACTAGCCTGAGGCAATGCCAAGCAAACAGTCCCCCACCTCCCTACCCCCTAACATCCCAGCGATTATGCCTAATCAACATACAAAGAACGCCTAGTCGTGAAACAAATCAAGTTCTTAATGTTTTCTCAAGTGGGAGTGTTGACCAAAGCCTTGCGGGAGGCTAACAGAACCCAGTCTGAAGTTTTGCCCGCCTATGTAATAGCCTTGGGCAAATGAATGTTTTCTCTAGAATCAACAGAGACAAGAAGAGTTTTTATCACTTTTTATATAAGAGCTGCTAAAAGAAGGCACTAATGGGACTTGCTTTGTAAACAAAGGCAGCTCTCGCGACGCTGGGTTTGGTGTAACTACTGTTATTTGTATTGCAAGGAAAGCAATGATAAACAATGGGGTGAGAAAATCGGGGAAACTTAAGACCTGGTTCTTGATGTAAAGAAATTGATCTTGAGCAGCTTCCCGGGTTTAGAGTCTGAGATTATGTGGAAAAAGATTACCCATAGAGAATATACATGTCTATAGGCTGATTCATCATTTGATAATCAAACATAAGACAATTCTAGAAAATGTGGTGCCTTTTCGTACTTTTTATGTTATCTGCCTACTGTGCATGGTCAAGTTCTGCTCAAAGTAATGTTTCCTAAAGAAATTAATCTTTCTTGATCCATGTCACATACGCATATTTTCTTTATGTTGTACGTGCAACCTTTGCTTATTATAGAACAGAAAAATAAAGAGGAAGTAATGTGTGAAAATGTCAAGTACCGTGTTTGGATGGCAAATAAAAAGTACTACCCTTGTGACCTGCATGCTATAGGTGAACATAACGCTGGCTTAACAACTCTGGTTCTGTGTACTTTTATATGCTGTCTTGGCGACGGTTGAGCATGGGATGATGCATGTAGACATAACGTCTGGATACACTTCCCCCTTTCCCACGTATAAGGTACATCTTTTTAGACCTTTCCCTAGTCACGATCCTCCTTCCTCTCCCCTTCCCACTACCTCCTTACTACTGGAGGGACAGGTGACAGGAATCACGGGCGTCTTCTCGTCCAGCCGCCGCGAGATTCTCGCCAAAGTCACATGACGGGGCTCCCATCAAACGAGATCTGACGCCAGAACGAGGATTGGGGTGGCGACCTCTACTGGCCCGCCGCCACACTACACAAGACCCGCCTGCCTCCCCCCTGCCTCCCCCTGATTCCCCCTGCCTTCCCGCTGCTACCTCCCTACCTCCCCCTGCATCTCCCGTCGTCCCCTTCTACCCGTTCCTACCCTTCCTCTCCGCGAAGTAATCGCGTCGGTGGCCCGAGACTTGGGACGAGACTTTGATGTCACGCGCACCCGCTTGTGTCCTAAGACCTCATTGGTTACTAATTGGGATCGCCAGTCATGAGACGAGGCCTCTGATTGGCTCTCAGGCTTGGATTCCTGTTCCTCCAGGAGGGTGTGGCAGAAGGGAAGCCAAGAATTGGGCGGGTCGACCTTTGGGTGGACATTGGTCAATGTTGAACCGGGATTCCAAACACTGGGTCAATGAATGGTTAAGAACAACACCATTGCACCGGACAAGTATTACTGTAAAAAAAAACAGCATTACCACAGATATAATGCAACTTTTATTGAAAGATAAACTGTTGCAGAAGAGAAGTAAAATAACTATTGTTCGCCCTTACAATATTTGCCTGTCGTCACATATCCAATCACTGTTGTTGGTCCGGTCTCCACACTCATTGAGTAAAGTAATGTATGTCTTCTAAGGGATTGGAAATACGTTTCATTTGAAGAGTATTTCCGAGACCAAAACTTAAAGAGTTCATCAGTTTGGGTTTAAACGGATTTCAAGAATATTAGGTATATCTTAAGGTTACATAAAGATTACATGTTTCCATAAATGCTTATGTATGTATAGGTAGTGACCATACTAAAAAAACTAAATTGATATAGATCTATATTGCAAATGATAACAATTGACAGTTTGCTACTAATGCTATCATAAGATATTCATCATATGGAAGCAATATAAAGATGCAATTATTCTTATCTGTACAATCTTACATTTTGAATATGTAACGCATTAATTGTTTTAGTTAACATGTGCTTTTGCAACATGGACCGTATAAACATTTTCAAAATTGAGGGGCTAAATATAGATCTTATTTCATCTGTGACTAAGAATCGTGAAATAACCTCCATGGAACTAAAACTAATACCCTAAAAAGTAATCTTAACGGAACACGACTCCCCGGGCTCTAGCTTAGAATAACTCCATTGACTGATCCCCTCCTGGTGCTCCTAAAATAGGCGCAGTACGGCTAGACTTAAGCTGAGGGCTTTAATTAGGTCCCTGCTGTCACGGTCTTGTGGCACCTAGTTGACAGCTGGGGAGCAGGCACTTGACAGTAAGCTGGCTTGGCCTCAGCTGGCCTCTTACTTGAGGCCAGTTACCTTAGTAACACTCGACATCTTTAGTTAGACATTGATGCAATTTGTGTTCCCTGCTTGTCAATGGTAATCAATTTATGCCATCGAACCTGTAGTTACTGAATTATCCATCCTGAATCAAATCTACATCATATGACTTGTATTTTGGCAAAATTAAAGGAATCTTACGTCTATGTGCTATGTTAAATGCTTAAAACCTTATCCAAATATCAGTAATTTGCGAAAATGTCCATGTGTTATCAACCTATAAGACCGTCCGTATCCTATGGTTTTGAATTTCTTCCCCACCGTTTCATTGTTTTAACCCATTGGTTGACAAATAGATTAATCTTTTATACGTGGTATACCTTTATCTAAACACATAATATGTATTTGCATATTTTGCATCTATCAAACCTTTATGTAACAATCTCAAACAGTATTGATGTGTAGTGAACTTTCTTTGAGATCAATGACATAAACGGATAGTTGGAAGCATTACATTACATTCATTAAGAGACACTTTGCTTTAAGCATGCATAGGATGCACAGTGTTTGAACTATCATATTAATTCGCCCTGAATATGTATGTTTGATGTACCCTTAGCAAAGTTTTGCTAAGATGGGTAATACGATAATGTTATTTCTGATGTTAATAGTGAAATCGGTTTCAATATTCAATCATATAGGTTCTATTTTATTCAAGTTATTCAATAACTGGATATTGTTCAACACAAACAAATGATATCCAACACTAATGTAAGAATACAAACGTTGAAGGACTGAGTGACTAAATATCAAGAGACTCGGATATGCCTGTCATTTTAAGGTATTAGGCCTATAGTTCTTTATGTAGATTCGCAGGCTCTCTCTTTGGGGTTCATATACATGTTAACGGCATCCCATTAAAATGGCATGAGGAGATTGACCTTTCCGCCAGTATTGGGCTTGATAGGGCAAAAGGGCATTCCGTATGTCAACCAAATAAGCGATGGGTGGTTGTTTGCTTGTCACCAGTCCTGCACCCAAAACAATCATTTGCCCACTTTGTTCTTTACATTGTGACGGAAAGACCCCACGGACAATGAATCCAGCACCTTTTTGATGTCCCCTCATTTTTAGTGACCAATTCAACATTTACGTATATGACACATGTCCCTTCATATATGGGAAATCTTAAACGTTGAACGAATGTTGCCTTTGAAATTGGCGCCAATATGTGGGAATAGAAGACAACATTCATGTAAGACCAGAAACATACTTTGGTCTTTATGAGAAATAACATGCATGCTGACCATCAA
The DNA here is from genome assembly GCA_936440205.1 of Lepidonotus clava. NCBI lineage: Eukaryota > Metazoa > Annelida > Polychaeta > Phyllodocida > Polynoidae > Lepidonotus > Lepidonotus clava. The sequence continues at coordinate 40,220,473 of OW387141.1, forward strand.
TGGAGGAACCGCGCAAGGCCTTCCGAGAGATCTATAGGTCACACAGTGGTAATTTTCCTCTGAATCTGGCCGCCATGTCAAATATCGTCTGCCCAGAAAGACCGGGTCAAATGTTATTCCTACTCTGCCTCGATCTGAGCTCTACTTATGTCTCGACAACCTGCGTGCCTGATAACTACCTACGGCAGGATGTACTTCCGATTGTGCGCGTTCATCAAAGACACAAAAAGTAGTTCCCTGGCGAACAGCAGTGCGTGAAGGCTGACTGAGTTGACGTACGGGCAAATTTAGAAGGCACACGAAGGGGAATTGTTCCAGGCAGTTTCCTGCAATTTGGGACAAAATATATGGTAAATCAGGTGCGATTTCTACATGCTATTGGCAGTATTGTGTCAAATCACAAATGGTAATTGTGCAACCTGTCAATTATACCGAACGAACGTGGAACTTGCTCAAATTAGGTCCAGTGCTTTGATGATGTCAAGACGTTTCACGATAACTGGATTCCATGAGAACTACAGTATGCATTTCTATCCCATCTTAAAAAGTGCGGTTGTAGCATTATAACGTGAGTTTTTAAATCCTACTTTTAGTTATGCATACATTATATAAATTATAGGAGACAATGACTTTTCAAGAATACAAAATCAGTTTAAGAATTCAAAAAGTATGGCAATTACCTGTGCTATTGGTTTTGATAGCAGTAATGCAAAATATAATGCTAGACTCATCAAAAAATGATTGACAACTACTTTGCTATAATGATCAAGAAGCATGGCCTAGATTCAATGTGTCCATCAACCATCAACATCTCCTATTTTGGGACAAGAATCTAATCAAAAAGGGAGTCATTCCCGAATCAACTTCTTTATCATTGATCCTTTCAGGTTTCTACCAATTAACCAGATTTGTGACAAATTTGCCCTAATGAATGCCACGCTTATTTCCCCCCAGCCGACCATTATCCAACAATCATTTGTGAAATATTTGATCCAATTAGAGAGTATTTCTTTTGCTTCCCCCGTTTCTTCTTCCTACAATACGGGCCATAGGCAATCCATTTTGCCAAACACACATTCCCTCTAAAGGGCTGCAATAATACAACTTCAGCAGATATAGTAGATATTTAAATGAGGATATTTTCTGAAAGAAATATTCGTTAACTTCAGTCACTCAAAGGTGTACTAGTTGGTACCTTGGTTATAGTAAAGTAATAGGCTTTCTTTGTTATTTTAAGCTCATAAATCCCGCACCTGACTATACTTTTTCTCCTTTGCCTTTAGTAGGATAGTCTTTTTCCCGCGTAATGCCATCTTTGTAAAATGCATGATATGCTCGCAAAGCCATTGATAATAACATTGAAAGCATTTCTGAAGTAGTTATAATTGTTTAACAATAGCCCTATAATTACAGCCCGCTGGGGACTTAATGACAGACCTTGGGGAATGAAAGTCACAAATAGAAACTGACAGGGACTCGAGACAAATGTGAAATGCAGATCTCCTAGAATAATGTTGAGTTTGAAATAATGTAGGCCCCATTTAATTTATTCTGATTGTCGATCCCTGTATTTCCACCCACGTACTAATGTGTATGGTATGGTGCATATCCCAGCCAAGGTGCAACGTAACAGTCACGTTCTGCGACGTTCTAATAACGTTCTGTGACGTTCTGCGACGTTATCAGAACGTTCTTCGACGTCACAACCTTGGCTGGGTATGTTTAGGTCTTTAAAATGGGGGAATGACATTGTAATTCCGGTATTAAATATATTAATGAATGAGTTTTCACCTTTGTTTTCAGGACCTAAATAATGATTGTCCATTGAGCATGAGGATCTGATCTAATATCTAGATGTATTAATGTTTGGGCAGGGGAAGGAAGATCACCTATGGTGAACCCCCAAGTACCCGTAATAAAAATTATCAACAAAAAATATATATATCTCATTCCCGCCTCGGCATTTGATTTTCCACTTCTAGCCTGTTGATTCATAGGTGATCTATGTCCACTGTTAGCTCAATACAAGGGGGGAGGGGATTTCTTCCTTCTATCCAATTAAAAAGCTTCCTATATTTTTCTGCTCATTCATGGCTTATATCTTCATCGTTCCCCTTTTTTCTCTTGACTATCTGCATAGAGATACATAAGATATGTATGTCTATGCTATCTGTGATTCTCACTCCACCTCTTCAATCCCTTCTCCCAACCACTTCACATACGTACACTCCCCACCTGATGTCACGAGCACAAATCTCGCGCAGCCCACGTGACTTGACGTAGCGCTCTCTGATTGGCTAATGAGAAAACGTCCTCGGGCCGTTTCTCGGTGAATCCGATTAGGACAGTGAGCACATGTAGTTTGCCCGAATAATAGACGTTGTCGACAGCCAGTGCCGATTGGATTAATTCTCTTAATCAGTTTTATCATCCACAAGTCGCTTTCCCCATTTAGGAGTAGCGAATGAGCGGCTGCGCTTTATATAGAATTTGTGTTTTCGGCAGTGACGCACTCGGTGAAATGAATTCTGAACCCAGGTTCCAAATTTCAGAGAAACACAAGTTTGAACATTAATTTTCAAATGGGTTGACTAGCATCTAGGTTCAATAACCCAGCTTGAGAGGGGTATTAGAACCTCTTTTGGTCTAATGAAAATGCATAAAACAGAATGGCGTTCAAGGCTAGATTTGTATACGCCCCTGAAAATAAACGTAGAAACCTAGAGGGGAGTAGGACAAAAACGTTTTTTTCCCCCACTACAAAGTCATTTCTTCAGTTCCTCTCCCTATACAAACATTGTTTTTTTATATCAAATACACTTAGCATTGATTATATAGCTAAAGTGTTTTTACCGTAATAATAATGATTGTGGCAATAATAATTGATAAGAGTAAAGATATGTGTACTATGAAAAAGAGGTTCTTTCTACTGCGACCAAAGCCAATGGCTGCCTTTTAGATAACCTATGTGCCATACTGATTTTAAAATTGATAAGAACTACACAAAAGTTAATCTTAAAAATCGAACTATATAAGATTATCCAACAATCAGCAAAGGTGATAGAAGCCAATACCAGGAAGTGTTGCGCAAATACTGCTCACATTTCAGGTTGTCAATTTCTTCCCCATCCTTCAAAAAAGAGACAGACTTCTCCGCAAAACAAAGTTTGTTTTTGCTAGCCTAAGAACAAGCAGCCTTTTGTGCACAATGTTTCTTTCTTTTTATCTGCATGCGAACAAGATCAGCAAGTGATTGACAAAATTGGTAGCTTCCCTTACAAATTGTACATGTGTTTTTATAAATTGTATAAGCGATCCTTCGCAACGACCACCCTACGGATTTTGTGCACGAAACCACAGAGATGTTTTACAGAAGTCTTTGTATGTAGCTAATAAGTGTACAATCTTTATCTTTAAACAACACCATGGATGACATATATATATATATATATAGTTATATAGTTTCCCACGTTGCGTTTTAGGATATCGATGTACTGTGTGAATAAGTGGATGTATAGTCAGGCGGATGGACTGCTGCAAACATAATATTTATTAAAGCATGCCATTAGTCCTTTTAAAAATATTAGTGTTATATATACTACTTTATATAATATATATTCTATATATGTATATAGACCTTGTGCAGACATGGTCACGTGACCACTCCACTTTTTGGTGAGCACCACATGGTGATCATGACCATGTGGTTATGAAATTTATCTAGAATTATCAATTTCTGACCAAAAATAACTGTTAGTGATAGTTTATTGAGTCTGTCTTAGGTAAAATGTGAACAATAGGTTTTTGATTTTGAATGATAACAATTATAAATTGATTACCAATATGGCATCTAGCAGATTTTGGGGAGTTGTGACGTCATCTGCACAACGTCTATATGCCGTCTTGCTAAGATTATAATCCAGGTAAGTTAAATAAAAAACATAATAACAGGTCAAGTATATATATCGGCAGCTAGCTATATATAACAGCCTTGACGTCAAATAATGACGTCCAAACCGGCCATGTAATATAAGGCCGCTTTATTACACTATGCCTGCTGGTGGCGTCCCCACACCACCCCTTAGGCCATGCATCGGGGACGGCATTATCACGGCCTTGGCTGTCTACACCCAACACACAGTCCACCTTCATATAGGGCCCGCCAGCGTCCACGAACCCTGCCACTCAACCCATACATAACACGCTTTTCAATTAGCTCCAGACTGATCGATTAGCTGCACTGCAGGTAATTGAACCATCAAGTTATCAATTTAGAGTGGACTTAACTTTATTTGTGGTGATCGGGTCGGTGGTGGGTTGCAGCGGTTTTGTTTTTATATATCATATATCTTGGGTTGTTTGGTGATGTATATGAACTGCCAACTGTTCTAAAAGTCCATACATTTATGTCTTTAGGTCTCCTCCTATACTTACAGGAAAGACAATCTGGACATTTTTCCCTCTTTCTCATCACATCATCCATTCCCTCACATTCTCCTAATCAGTTAATATATCTCTTTATTTTCTGCTTGCAACTATAGTCTTTGTTATATCAAATGCAGCAACTTATAAGGCGCCTACTCTTAGTTCCATGTATACCTATATTTCACATGCAAATTTAAGACCTTAGAATAGCAAACCTGCTATCTAATCAGAATCAGTTTAATCTACTTATATCATCATTATTTGCCTAAGGTTATAGTACGATGCATATGGTCATAATTATGTCTAGCACCATCATTTTGGATACTGATTTTCTTTTGTAAAATGTAAACTTATAAACTTGTGTGACAATAATTATTTCTTTACCTACCTTATTGGCATGGGGAGGCCCTCATTGTTCTTATAAATAAATTAACTGAAGGTCAGAATCACTTGATGAACGGCTGATGAAGGTTAAACAGCGGTCAAACAAATCTTCAAAAGTTCCCCAGACGCCGTTGAAAGAAGATGGAAGGCGTGTAAGATTCTTTACATGCTGTAACCAAACTCTCCTCCGGATGGGAGAAGTGCGCATGCCTGTAGGGCATTGACGACCAAGTCACGTGGCCCGAGTCAGGGGGAGGGGCCTAAAACAAGGCTATCAATATTGCTCCAGTCACTTCCCTCGGCCCTCGTGCTGCGTTGGAGATCGCTTTATGACAGAGGCGAACGGTGGAGATTTCACCACCCGAGGCTGAGGAAGAACTCAGCATCTGAGGTCAGAGTGAGAAAGAAGAGAATCGGCCTGATGATGTCGTGTTCTGAGTGTGGTCTCTTAGTCTGTTCATCTGCTCTTAAAGTAAGGTGAACAGGAGGCACGTGGCGGTTGGGTATTATTGGAGCAGTTCCTTTAAGTCTGGTGTCCATCAGTCACGAGATGGCGCTGCGGTACTAATTGTTACGTGTTTGAAATGAGCAGACGACATTGGAACAAGATTTCCCGCCTCGTCAGCGAAACATGTACGACAATTGCCCCCAGCCGCGGCAGGTTATGTTATGGCGGCAAAAGGTTGGGTTTTATCCAATATAACCCTGTTACTGCAGTCTCCTCCTCAGGGCCTCCATTATCGCCCACCATCGCATACACTTCTAGTCCGTTCCTGACCTACTTAGCTATTGCATAATGGGTCCGTACACCTACAACAGTCCATGGCTTTTATTGGCCACTTTAAATCTGTTAAGAATATTTATTGGCCCACTATAAATAGCTTGGGCAACCCCTTTGATGGTTCTTGGGCTGCTGGCTGGTTTATGGTCCTTCCTGCCATAAACCAGCGGCTGCAAAGCATGCTGGGATACAGGGTGGAATTCCCACCTAAAATGGTTGCTGGTGTACAGACTTACTTTTGGAAACAGTGGGTCTGACTGTGACAGACTAATACACTTCCGGCCGCACGCTGCCCGTGTATCCCTACGCGCCGACACCGGGTGAAGTGCCCAGCGGAGACGGACCACGCCCCATTGGGCACGCAACCAACCGCAAGTGGCAGAAAAAGGACCAGTTTGAATTAATAAACGAATCAAAAAATGTTTCTCCCTTTAGAAAATAACGCAACCCACGGTCACCCGAGTTTCCTCACGATCTTCGTGTCCATTTACTTTTGTTGAGATTTCTGGGTCGTGTTAAGGCATTGGATGGTAAACCTGTGCGTGTGGACAGAAAACTGTGAAATTCAAACTGTGATTACACTGACAAAAAAGCATAGCTCCCCAAAAAGGCTTTTGTTGAAAGGGAAGGAAAATGGCAAGGTCTGCAAAAACTAAAGCGGAGGGTAGTTGATATCTATGAGGAACATTCTCTGATGACAATGGGGTAATCGTATTAAAGGCCCACAACATTGGATCGCAATTGACGATAAAAAGTGTCTGAGAAAAGCTTTGAGAAAGGAAACTACTTTTCTTTTGAGTTCCATTAAAGAATTTAAATCGATGACTGGCAACTGGCCACAAACTTAGTGTACTGATCAAAGGCTAGGTCCTAACGAGGATATGTTTCTGCGTGTTGGCTTACCTTTGTTGAGTGTAGAAGTGCATTTTAATCAAAGATTTCCTTGAGCACGATATTCGCCTTACTGTACAGATGCACGGTACAATGTTAAACTAAGTTGAGATCCCAATCAAGGATGTGACGTCGCAGAACATTCTAATAACGTCGCAGAACGTCACAGTGTGTACGTTATGAGAAGGTCGCAGAACGGTATTCTTATGTTGCTCCAAACTGAGCATATATATAAATATGTTTCAACATATTCTGGATCGGACAATAAGCCAATCCAAGCTTGCACCAATATCAAAGTTTACCATAAAATATTTGACAAATATTTTGCATTTTGTCCTTTTCAAATTCTCCTGATTTTGACCTGGGACTTGCGTTATTCTATAGATGTATTTTTAACTTGTGTGTAGCGAGCACAATAATAGACTTAATTAAGTCATTTCTCTGAAAGCCTTCTCTTGATTTCATAGATGCATCCTCTTGCTGAAGCACTCATTATTGTAAAATATGAATTTAGTATTGGTATTTTAGTACCGTATTGAACAAAATACTATAAACTGCATGTGTGTGTGTAAGTGTGTGTGTGTGTATGCATGCGTGCGTGCTTGTGTGTGTGCGTGCGCATGTGCACATCCAGCTGGTACCTGCATGTCTCCTTAAGTAGGTGTGTGTATGTGCGTGCCTGTGAATATATAATGTGTGTGTATGCCTATGTGTGTGCGTATGTGTGTGTGTGTGTGTGTGTGTGTGTGTGTTCGTGTGCGTTTGCACTGCAAATGCCTGGCAGAAACTAGAAACAGAGGAGGCGCCACCCATACGGGCAACACGCGTTTGCCGACGGAGCTCCGTCGTCGGACTTTAGCATCAAATTTCTCCAACTTCCCATTGATGCAGCCCAACGCCACTCGGCATGCAAGTAGAACTAATATATATCTCCTCTGAAAACGGTGCATATGCTTGTATCTATCATAGTTTGGCCACAGCAACCACTTTACTGATCTGACATTTTGGTGCCAACCTCGGCCAGACGATAATAGAGGAGAAGGCTGACACTTGCAACAAAGTAGCAATAGTATATCGCACCCACGCATATGGCCGTATTTTGCGAGGTGTGCAGATATCATTGAGATGCCACTGCGTACATAGGGTGGTGTTTTTTTTTTTGTTTTTTTTTTTCCCTTCTTTTTTTTTTTTTTTTTTTTTTTTTCTCCCCCCCCCCCTTGTGACAGGTGTGCCCTCCCACACTCCAATTGGCTCCAGAATTGAGATTGTTGATCATTTGGTCAGGTGATGACGTCACACTGAGGGGGCAAATGTTGTGGGGGCTCCACCTCACCTGATTTGCTGAAATGTAATTACTTTCCCCTGTGGCCCGTCGCATAACCAAACTCTCGCAAGAGGGAGCGATTAAGGATGGATTTGTTTTTTTCTCGCTGTTTTTTTCTATCCTTGTTTTTGGAATGTGCCAATTGTCCCTGTTGCGATGGTTTGGCACACACTTTGAAGTTAATTTAATTGATTGATAAATACATTTCCGCCACTTACCTCCTATATATTTTATAAGATGAGGGACACTGCTATTATTTGCTGAAAACAGAATATTAAAATTAACACCCCAAAATGTCCCCCCGGGACATGAAAGAAATGGGGTGGTCAAACCATCCCTGTAAGGATGAAAGGTGGATTCGCTCCCTGTTGAACAGGGAGAGGTCTTTTGAAATGTGCCAATGTTCGCTACAGCGAGACCCGTTATGCGACGGGGCACTGGCTGACTATCAATTGTCCTTTGATACTCACTGAATTCAAAATGGTGTACAACAAACGTTCATCGAAGAGGAAATGGAAAAGAGACTCTCCCGAGAAATTACAGGATCGTATTGATCAGGAATTCAGTGCCTCTCCGGTGTTACAGAAAACGGTGAGTAAACAATCTAGTGAATTTACTTCACCATCATCCAGATCTCCTGAACTTAAAAGATCACGCAGTCTCGGAGATGTATCAACTGATCTCAGCTCTGATAGCACTCTCGGCAGGCATACTGCATTGATCACTCACTCGATGTCGGATATGTCTTGTAAATCTGACTCAAACGGTAAGCAAAATGTTATAGGTAATTCTGCACTTGAAGATCTGCAGAAATCGCTACTAACATTAACTTCCTCGTTACAATTGTTGACTCAAAATGTTAGCAATATCTCATCTAACATGGCCACCAAGGGAGATATGAGCAATCTCATGTCTCGTATTGATCTACAAGAAACTAAAATTGAGGCTCAAATGGGTGAGTGTATCCGACTCGAAACCAAATTTGACAAGGTACAAGAGGGCAATGTTAGTGACTTGGGAAATCTTGATGAAAAAATAGAAACCATCCGCTCACAAAATATCGATGAGAGTATGCGAGTCTCCAAACGCATCGATGGGATAGTCACTGCTTCGCAAAAAGAAAACACTCAAATCAACCTTGAGTTGAATGAGTTAAAGCAATGTATTGCAAAACAGAGTGCCGAAATCATTTCTCTCAAAAATGAACAGTCACTTTACTCTAGTGCGACTAAACAAAACCTGACAACAAACACTCCTAATCCAGGTCAAGTGAGGAATAGGCCTGAGCGGCCGCACCAATCCCGTAATGACCCTTCTTCAATACACAACAATATGCAGTCGTCTATGCCCACTAACAAGCTAGACGTTGTGATTGAGGGCCTTGTAGAGGATGAAAATGAAAATGTAAGAGCTAAAGTTCTTTCATTGTGTGAATGTATGGGAGTTATGCTAACTCCAAATGATATTGTGGTTGCACTGCGATTGAGAAGACGGGTCCCAATGGTAGGGAAACCAAACCCAATCAAAGTATCATTTGCCTCCCTGAACATCAAGGAGATTGTCATGAATGCCAAACCTGAGTTAAAAAACAAACCAGAAACCCGTGGTGTATGGATAAATCATGATGAAATTGCAGAAGTGCGGAAAGCAAAAGGGAGAGCCCGTCTTATTGCATCGCATTCAAGGAAAAAAGGGTCCTCGGTGTATTTGTCTGGTCAAGGTATTACCTTGGATGGGGTCTTCTACAAGTATGAGAAATTACAGGACATTCCCAGTATTTACATTCCACCTCCAAATCTGGTAATTCCACAAAAAGAACAAATACCAGACCAAAATGTTACTCAGAGATCTGATAAAGTGGACGAGGAACCTATGATTGTTGGCACTAGTAAATCACCATCACAACCACCCCGTAGTACACAGTCCCCTACTAAAATAGCTCAATCTACCACAGCAACTTCCACTGCGTATGCACATCGCGTTGAAGTGGAAGAGGCACCGTCTGTGCCAGTTAAAGACCCTTTGCAAAAGCGGAAAGCAAAGCCAAAGTCAGTACAAAAGATGAGGGAGACTAAAATGGGTTTAGTGTACAGTGGCCCAACTGCCAAGTTTTCACACCTGTATAAGGTTCCCATTACAGTGGAAGGTAAGCTCTTTAATTCGGTTGAACAGTCCCTGATGTACGACAAGGCCGTAACTGCCTGTGATAGTAAAGCGGCCAAGGAGATCATGCAAGAAACTGACACATTTAGGATCAAAGCTATTGGAGACAAAGTCAAGACCACACAAGAATGGATGCGTAAGAGAGAGTTACGTGCTGCTGTAGCCAATGAGGCTAAGTTTAAGCAGCATCCTGACTTAATGGAAGATTTATTAGCTACGGGAAACAAACACCTGATTGAAGGAACTTTGAATTCATTCTGGGGGGGTGGGGCTCGGTATGAGTCTACCGCCTACGACTTGGAAGACTGTCATGGTAAAGACAGGCAAGGTTATATACTTGAGGACATAAGAGAAAATGAGTTCCGTTCTAGGGCAACTAGGCGCCTACGTGGACGCACCTATTGAATCTATGAGCCTGTCTTCACAGTATTGGGCCTGCATTACTGTGCAGCGGCTGCACACGTCACATTTGGCCAGTTGGCTCTAGTCTGTGCATACTGTCGGTAGCCTGCTATATACCATGGGGAAGTAGCTTTGTTTATTAAATTGCCTATACTGATCTCAGTTATGGCACTTCTCGTATATCATGTTTGATGATTTATGTAGACTGGAGCCCCCCGGTCTGATCTGTTGGATTTGGACTTTGCATTGTGTTATATGTACTGACAAACCTTTGTTGACCAGTGGTCTATGCTTACTTAACTGATTATGACTAGTGAGTATCTCTACGTCCCGATAATTATCGCGAAAGTAGGAAACTGTTCTTTGCTTTATTACATATGTTCATCATTTTTGTCATTTTTTCCTTCAACACAATTGTGTGTGTCATCTATCATTCTTAGTCCTAAATTTGTATTTCAAACTATCATGGTGATGGGAAATCCTAACATGTATGATGTGTCATATGATCAAAATTTGGAATGTGTATTTATCTGTGGTATTTGCTTTAATGATTGGGAATGCTTGTGATTTGATAACTGATAAGGGATTTAAGATACTTCATATGAATTGTCGTAGTCTTTATCCAAAACTGAATGAAATATCACATTTATTTTCTGGAATTGAAGTTATTACATTAAGTGAAACATGGCTCCATGAGCTATATGAAAATTCAATGTTAATAATCCCAGGTTACGAATTGTTCAGATGGGATAGGTGTAATGGTATTGCAAATGGAGTGACTAAACTACGTGGTGGAGGTGTTGCCTCCTATATAAAAACAACCTACTCATCTGACAGTACTATACAAACTCATATGTGCTGTAGCACTGTAGATATTGAAATACTTGCAATCAAAATTGCTTACCCTGGTCATAAAAAAAGATATATTTTGAATGTATATCGTCCACCAGCTGGTAATGTTGTGAATTTCTTTAATTTCTTAGAAAATATTATTGAACAGAATGGACTACTGGATAGTGAACTGTGGATTCTCGGTGATTTTAATATTGATTACCATAAACGGAATTCTGCAGCCATAAAACTTGCAATAGAATTTTCACGAACTTTTGGTCTACCACAGTTGATCACTGAAACTACTCACTTAACTGGATTTGGTGGATCGTGTATTGATCTTATTTTCTCTAATGCAAAGCATATTAAGAAATTTGGTGTTCTAAATGATGTTCTTAGTGATCATTTTCCAATTTTTGTCTGTATCAAAAAGAATAGAGCTAACCCAACTTATACGAAAATTAAAGGGCGAACTTATAAAAACTACAATAGAGAGAACTTCCAGGCTTTATTACTGGGCAAAAATTGGGATCTGTTTTTTCAAACTGAGAATCCTGATAAATTATGGGATATGTTGTTTGGTGAAATTGTATTGATACTGGATATCATGTGCCCATTTAAGTTTATAACTATTAAAGATAATAATCCACAATGGATTACTCAATATGTCCTTGAAGCAATAAACGATAGAAATGATGCCTTTAGACGAGCAAAATTAGTGCCTGGTGATTCAGCAGCTCTTTCACTAGCGCGGAAAGCTCGGAATTTTGTTAACAAATTGATAAGGTCATCTAGGAAAGAATTTATTTTAAATACTCTGGAGCAAAATAAATCAGACCCTAAAAGATTTTGGAAAATATTGAATTCAGTCCTCATTAAGGAGAATAATGGAACTGATAATGTCACCTTAAATTATGAAAATGGTACTGCGGTACCTACCGATGCTGAGAGCAATTATATTAATGACCACTTCGCATCAATAGGAAGTAAACTGTATGAGCAATTCAAGGATGCTTACGAGTTTCCATCTTATAGTGGAATCTATAACCACCCAACTATTGATGACAGTGTAATTTTTTCGCGTGATGACATTATTGATTTGTTAGAAGACTTAAATATAAATAAAGGCTCTGGATTGGACAGTGTCCCGACTTACATTTTGAAGGATGCTTTCTTAGCACTTCCTGACCAGCTAACTCATATGTTTAATAAATCTGTGTCTACTGGTAAATTTCCTGATAAATGGGCTGAAGCTGTTATTACTCTGATACCGAAGTCTGGTGACCTCTCTGATATTACGAATTGGCGTCCCATTTCTATTGTTCCTGTGATTGGTAAATTATTGGAAAACTGTGTTGTAAAATATTGATTAATCAGTTAGCACTTAATGATATTCTTCATCCAGCACAGTATGGCTTTCGGCAGGGGCTCTCAACTTCATTGGCAATTTTTGAGTATGTAAAACATATCGCTGATAATGTCAATATGAGACAAATTACTGGGTCACTATACATTGATCTAGCCAAAGCATTTGATTCTGTAAATCATAACCGGCTCATTTTGAAACTTATGGATATGGGGATTAGTAACCAATTGGTTACATGGATTCGATCATATCTATCAAATAGACAAATAACAACTAAATTCAAAAATCAAAAGTCTTCTTCTCGTTACATCAGTTGCGGAGTCCCCCAGGGTTCTATTTTAGGACCCACCTTATTTTTATGCTATATTAATGACCTGGTAAATAGTATTAAAACCCCTGGTGTGAAAATCATCCTGTATGCGGATGATGCTGTGTTATATTTCTCTAGCTCAGATGAGAATCTCATTCGTGTTACATTGCAATCAGCTCTCCAGGAGGTGTACTCCTGGTGTAATGAAAACTGTATAAATTTGAACATTAATAAGACAAAAGTGTGTTATTATGGCACTAGGCACCAAATTGATACTGTTAGTCAAGCCTGCCTGACCATTTCAGGGAAGGACATTGGTATATGTCATAGATATAATTATCTTGGTGTTCTGATTGATGAATGTCTTACTCTTGATAATTACTTTAATCAAATATTCAAAAAATTCTCATTCAAAATCTTCCAATTTGGAAAAATAAGATATTATCTTGATGTTCTTACAAGAGTTTTAGTTTACAAACAAACTGTCTTACCCTTAGTGGAATATACAAGTTTTATGCTAACCTTTTGTAGGAAGCATGACTTGGATAAATTACAGAAATTACAAAATCGTGCCTTGCGACTCTGTTATGATATCCATAATCCTAGAGAAATGTCTGTTTGTGATTTGCATGAGTTGGCTAAACTAGATATATTAGAACAAAGACGTACTGTGCAGTTGGCTTGTATTATGTATAATTTGCATTTTGATGACAATAACTTAGTTGTTCCTGCTAGAGAGACTCGGCAAGCTGACATGGCTATCTTTGATATTGATGTTGTACGTAGTGAGGTATATCGTAAATCACCATATCATGTTGGTGCTCGGCTTTGGAATGGATTAACTGTTGAGGTTCAACAATCAGCGTGCAAATTGTTTTTTAAAAAATCACTTTGCAAACTTTTGAGAGCCTGATCTGCCTAAAAAAATTTCAACTTGTGTACTTTATTGATTATATCTAACTAGTTCTATCTCCATCGAATAGCTCTGTCATAGATTCTGATCCCAGATATATGACACCGTCTATCAAAACTACTACTGATTTTATAAATGCTATCTAACATATATATTGTCATGCTGAAAGACCAAGTTTGTGACTATTGACTCATCATCCATAACTTGTAGTATGAACTACCAATATGTGGGAATTGTCCTTTAACTGTTGACATTTTCTAGCTAGTATACAACTTACGTGATCATCTTTGACCTTTTTTAAATATGCTATAGTACTACTGTCTAGGATTCTGATCTCAGATACAAGACATAGTAAATTGTGATGTAACTAACTTTGCTTTGATTATTTTATTATAATTACATTGTTTGTACCTGTGTTATCTTACTCATATATTGTTATGTTGAAGACCAGATTTGTGGCTATAGACTCATCATACATAATTTGCGGTATGGACTACCGATTATGTGGGAATTGTCCTATAACTGTTGACATTTTCTATGTATTATTCAAATTATGTGATCATCTTTGACCTTTATTGATATGCTATAATACTATTGTCTTGGATTCTGATCTCAGATACAAGTCATAGTAAATTGTGATGTAACTAACTTTACTTTGTGTACTTTATTATAATTACGTTGTTTGTACCTATACGGAAGATCATTCTTATGAGTGAGTATGGTTAATAAAAAAAAAGAAAAAAAAAAAAAAAGAAATGTATGAAGAGCGACCCATGCACCCTCTCAGCCCCCCACGGCAGCAGCTGTCAATAATATGACCCCACTGTCTGTGTCATCAGCGGTAGGATGTTACCTGTCCCGCAGGCCGCCAGGTGGCGGGCCCTGGCGCCCAGTTTCATCTTCAACTCAAACACGGCCCAGGAAGGTCATAAAGAATAAAAAGAGGGGGACCCCCGATCTGATGCATGATGAAGGAGAGGTTGGGGAAGTCAGAGGAGGAGTTATTGAAATCTGCAAGGATGGAAATGGGATATGGACGATTGGGTTAGCAGTGCCGGGTTTAAGTGCAACTTGAGAATATGAACGAAGTGGTAAAGGGATAACGTGGAAATTCAATTTGTGTAAAGAATATCACTAGCTACTTTACATTTTATGTGTCTCAATGTCTCATAGTTTTTTTGGAAAAAGATAAATTCGGAGGTAAGTTTACTTATCTCAGTGGCGGATCCAAGGGGTTGCAAAAGGGGTAATTGCCCCCCCCCCCCCCCCAGGCCCAAGAGAGAAAATTTTAAGACCATAAAATTAGAAGATCTGTGTAAATCCAGTGTATTTAATTTTCACTTTCATAAGGGGGTCAGGGTTTGCCCCCCCCCCCCCCCCCCGCCGAGCACTGGCTCTGGATCCGCCCCTGTTTCTAGGTTATCAACTATAAGTTTCTATTGTCCGCCATCTTTGAAAAGGAAAACTGTGCGTGATGTCTATGTCTTCCGCAAGGGGGATAGATGGGCGTCTTGCATGTGGCGGGAGTTGCCATGACGACACAGGAATTGGAAGATGCTCCAACCAGGGTGGGAACGAACGAATAAAAACTCAGATCAATCCGTAAAAGATGAAGTGTCATTGGCAGGTTGGGTCGTTACTCCTTCTCTCACGATTAATTTCTCCGCCAATTAACGCGAAAATTAAAAGGTTTAATGACATCACGTCCGATAGGAGATGGGGTTGACAAGAACACAGTGGGAAAAGCATGCCCTCTCGACTCACAGTCAGTGGTGTCCCATTTGCATCGGGTTCGGATTTAAATGGGTTCAAATCAATCCAGGGAAAGAACCGGAAACTGCACGCGAGAGGTAGGCCTACTGAGCAAGGGTACAGTGAAGCACAGTTATGCATGTGCATTTACACGAAATTGTTGAATAAATGGGATTAACAGGGGCAGATACAGGATTTTCGAACGGGGAGGTCACTATAAAGGCCAAGTATTAAAGTGGCGTTCATTCACACACATATATATATGCGTGTGCCATTTCCCCCCTTTTTTTGTATTTTAGGGGTCCACCAAAAGGGGCGGCCAGGACCCCCCCCCCCCCCCCCTGGATCCGCCCCTGACTTATAACTTTTTCTTTTGTTTCTGCCCTTCTTAAGATTATGGGTTATTCAATATAAAGTAATAACTGTACATGTGTTGTTTCCCCTTACCCATGCACATAGAGATAAGTATTGCAATTGATGAAGGAAGCATTCATCAATATTGAATTTCGGGACGCATCAACCTTAAAATGTATTGTGGATTTCAAAGGAGACCAATGCAATACACCTTACCCACGAGCCTGCGCAGTGATCCCTCCAATAGAAGCGCTGTTCCCAGCAATTCACATTGAGACCGATATCCCAATCTATTCTTCAGGCCTATTGAACTACGAGTGTGCCACACTATTGAAATATGTCTATAGAAAAATATGTCTCAGATAAACGTTTACATGTAAGTAAGTAACATTGGACATGCCAAACATGAGAGGGCACGTTAACGTTGCTAGCTAGCATATAGAAAGAATTTATTGAACAGAGAAGAGTTCATTATGTTGGCATTGTGCCTTTCGTTATGTGAATTATGCCTGACCTGCTAAAGTACAAGCCCCCACCCCCATTTTGCCTACATAATTAATGGACGGCCTTTAGTCTACAACGTTTTGACAAAGCGGGAGTGGTTGGTTATTTTCCGTGTAGCGGTACAATATGAGCAGAGTTGAGAGCACCTATGGTAAATCCTCGAACCAGGAGCAGTTTTGAGGTATCCCTGTACTTGATCTGTACACGATATTAGGTCCACATATTAGGATAGTGCAAACTAATGTGTCAGAGATTATAGGTAATTAATTCAACAAATATTATCTATCAACGCACACAGTGGGATACGATATTATTATATCTTAGATAGATTGTAGTGAGGTAAGTCAATAGAATCCATTACTTTCTTTAGGTGTTATAGAATATGTGTAGAATGGTTCCTAGCTCAAAGTAGGAATGTGCACTGGTCAGCTGCCCATCCGAAACCCATGCAGTCTAGAATGAAACGCTCTAAGTATAAGGCGCGTCAGGCATATGCCAACATAATTGTAGTCTTGACAGCCTATTCGAATAATTCCCCAACCTTCGCTGCCACTCATCCAACAAGTATGACGTCATCCGTCACAAAGAACCAACCAATGAGAACGCAGTGAGACCAGAAACCCCAACCTGCCGCTTGCCACCTAACGGCCACTTCAATAACTACCTGTCCTTGTTTTCATTTGATCAAGGAGCCCCAACATGACCCCAAGAACTGACCGAAGGTAATGGAGGGGGGCTTTTGCCACTGCGGCTGCCCTTGTTCCCCTCTGATAGCTCCAAAGACGACTGCTCTGTTATTCTGACCTCTAATTATGGACTGACTCACTGGGTGGCGCGACGGCTGCAGGTCCTGCATACCGATGGACGTCTAATGTTCTAGCCTGCTTGACTTGCTTGGTCGTTCCCACCTTGATCTGCCCACCCCTGCCATTCGCAAGGTTCAAATAGTGCAAATAAAGGCCTGGGGGTCGTGCGGTCCCTCGGCGACTTTCATTGCAGGGTATTGTTCCAATATTGAGACAGCGTCTCACTGACCCCAACCGCCGCGCCCCAAGCGGCCAAACGTGACACTGCCAATGACGTATGGCCCTTTTATGGTCACATCAACTCATAAGGGCCAGGCTACAGGGTCCCTTTACAAATTGCTCTGGACAAAATGATCTCCGTAAAAAAGAAAGACTCTTTGATCCCCCATAATCCCCTTTCATTTTGCAATCCTGAAATAATACAGGATTCTGTAAAAACCGACGATGGCCATATGATGGCTTTCATCATGAGAAAGATTTCTTTTGTTATTCACGAAAAACACATCATAGCGTTTCAATGCCCTCAAATGAAATCATGAACAAGTATGGCAAAAGAATCGACACAAACTCTTAATGATTTCTCGATCTATGTGTTTGGTTAGCTAAAATGTTATAATATTGTTTTTTTTCTCGTAAGTGACTTCATATATTTTATATATTATGTGACAATAGCTATTGTTTCCGAAACCCTCAGTGTTTTCACTTTGTATGGTAGTTTACAAGTATATAGGCAAAACATCCATGTTATCTCCCAGCAATTAGTCTATTTATTATTGTATAGTTAACTGCCAAAAATGGATCAGACAAGAGTTGTCATGTCCCCTTTCCATCCCCCTAACAAAGGAATCACTGCAATTCCCTTTATGCGGGAATAAACCTAAGTATATGTATGTATGTATGTATGTATGTATGTATGTATGTATGTATGTATGTATGTATGTATGTATGTATGTATGTGTGTGTGTGTGTGTGTGTATGTATGTATGTATGTATGTATGTATGTATGTATGTATGTATGTATGTATGTATGTATGTATGTATACTCAATAATAACTATGTAATAAATGTTACCTTTAGGTAATCTCTCAAAATCCCCAAACATGTGGCGATCGGAAAGGGGCACGAGAGGCAGCGGTACGTGTCTTGTGGTGACGGAGTGGCTACATCCCCAGCCATTCACAATGTGAAGCCGATCCCAAATATATAAAATGTAAGATTTATTTTACCTATCCTTCGAGCCTGACACGACAAGGACAGACCCCTTATTATGTAGCTTCCAAAATTGTTTCTTTCTTTCCTTTGTAGGCCCCTGAAATGGAGCAAAACTTTTGACAGAAGTTAAAATATCATATCAACTCTATAAGGGTTAATGTATAGGGCCGAGAAACTTCAGGAAAGACTACTGCTAAATGAGTATACACATCAATTATTGAAGTGGTATCAATCGCTAAGGTGCCATTGTAATACACGCAGGCACGCATCGAGAGATTTTGATAAAAAAAAGGGGGGGGGGGTCGCCCTTTTGTCACAATTTGAGGCGCCTCCAAGGGGCCAGAACTTTACAACAGAACAATCTAAATTTGTCAAGACAACAAGGGGGACAAGTATGTGATAGCTCGTTAGCTATATTCAATTAAGATTTGAATGCTTGATGAATGTAAACTTTAAGGTAATATGTAATTGCTCTGAACATATACCTTTAATTGCGTTGTGTTGCCATCTGTTTGATTCGTATTTTTGAAATATATAGCTACAAAAATGTGCAACTAGCAAAACAAAAGTATGATATACTAAAAGCCGAACCTATATACTTCAAGTTATCTGTCGTAAGAATATCAATTAGCTTATAAATTCTAACCAATACAATAAACAACTTTAAATATAGATTCAAATCGAGATGACAAAAACAAGTGAAAAGTGCAAGAAGGTGAAAAGACACACCCATCAGTATTAACCTGTCACCTTGCCGCCTTCCTCACATCCCCTCATAGCAATGATTCTCTGAAGGAAAAACTACAGGGAAGACTATATAGCTAAATGAGCATGTATACACATCAGTTATTGTAGCAGTATCTATCTCATTCATTGTAGATGCCATTGTAATACGGACAGGCATGGATCCAGAGATTTAAAAATAAGAAGGGGAGGGGGCATATGTCAAAATTTGATTCGCCCCACTTTGCGGTCAGAATTTTACAATAAAAAATCTCAATTTGGCCAGAATAAAGGGGGCAAGTATACAATAGGTCGTTAGCTATATTCTATATTCTATAGCTAAGACTATTTGACTTTTAAGTGAATGTGAACTTTAAGGTAATATTTAATTGCTCTGAACGTATACCTATACTTGCGTTGTATAGCCACTTGTTTGATTCATGTTTGTGAATAAAACAACTTAGATATACAGATTCACATCAAGGTGACAAAAACGAATGAAAAAGGCAAGATCGGAGGCAAAAAGACTCACCCATCGTTACTAACCTTACCTGTCGCCTGGCCTCCTTCCTCACGCCCCATCATAGCGCTGATTTCAGTAACTCCTCTATTCAAGCATTGCCCTTTGACCTTTCAGGGGGGTGGTTGCCCCCGGCGCCCCCCGTGCTAATAGATCATTAGGCCGGCCCTCCCCACTCCCGGGTGGCTCCTCGTCCCCAGCACACTGGAGGCCGCCTCTCCTGACGGTGGGGGCTTCTCCAGGGTGTGCTAAGATCACGGTTACACAAGGAGGGCACGGGGTGAGGACGCTGGAGTAGGGGTCTGGGGGTGGGGTAGGTGGTTAGGGTAAAGGGTTCTTTGAAACAAGAGACTGCCGTTTCAAGGAATCTTGTAATTATATAAAGAGGGATCTGCTTCAGTGATTTTGCCTGGTTGGGTCTCCATGAAATTGTAGTTTATGACAATTATATCGGTCTTCGGTGTCTACATTTTCGGATACGCACAATCTGAATGAATTGTGTTTGCTTTTAGACCTAAACAATATTCATAAATCTGATATCTGAGGTTTACAGTGATTTTCCCGTTCTAGGTTTAGGGTATAAAGAGAGTAAGAGGGATTATATGGCGAATGGCAAATTTGCCATGGTTACTGCAGTGTGATTACTTTGGACAACCATTGCTGTATATTGGCACATTACCTACAATTCCAAATCATTATATTTTTGGGGAACTATCTGTGAAAATCCAAGAGAAAACAGAAAAGTTTCGAAACTTTGTTAGCCACCCGTCAAAGGGATGACCGGTCGAATAGCGATTCTAAAACACTCGGAGAAAGAAGTCCATTCGTCAGGTGTGGTCTCCCGTCATGATGATGCATCTTTGCCTGATCTACTCAAACTGAGATCAGATATTCAACGTAATGACCCTGCCATCATGAGTAGCCAATCACCTATAAGAAACACCGGATAATCTGAAGGAAGTCTTGATTAAAATGACGACACCCGTGTAAACACATCTCGGGAAGCACAAGCCGCCCACTGTCCTTAGAGAAGATATTGATTATACTCCCTTCCCAACCAAAAGAATTGGCGTCGCAGAACGTTATTGTCACGTTGCAGAATATCACAGAACATTATCGTCACAGAACGTGATTGTTACCTTGGCTAGTAAGTTGAAGTCGTAAGTTGTTTACATCAAAATCTGAACTTCAGGGGAAGATACTGGATTTCAGAAAACTTGCTCTTTTGCGTAGTAAGAGGCACATAACATCTGAAGGTGGAATACAACTATGTATTGTTGCGTCGTGAAAGAGGATTAAACAGCAACGTTGGAGTGATGATTTCTTTTCTATTGCTGAAAGATCACAGTCGTTTTTTGGAATACTAGCTAAAGTCAAGCAGCTGTAAAGTACACAAACAACAAACGAAATAACAAAATAATGTTTGCCCATAAAGTAATAAGAATTTAAGATATGCCCTGAAAAGTTTACTTCATTCTGGATCTTATGAGCTGCATCTACGTTTGTTGTTTACACTTACACTAATGGTAGTTTGAAAGAGGAGAGGTTTTTCAACAAACACACGGTATCTTTATACACTGCTCTAACGTATTACACAACCCCTTAGATAGGAATATGAATGCATGTTCTCATCCTAAAAGGGTTTCCACATGTGGTCAAACAACGTTAAATTGAGGCATTATTGAAACAAATTGAAATGAAATAATTCATAAAGGAATCTAAAGAAAATCAACATGAACGCCCTTGGACGAGAAGAACTCCAAATATCTTTCATGACCATTTATGCAAATCACTTGTCATAATGAATATTTCATTTCATTTCTCCTAATTGTTTATTTCGCTTACACGCTACCAATTGGGACTCTCTCCAGTGCCTTTTTCTGATAAGGTCCGCAGAGCACCCTTTTTGGAACCGTCCCGAAACGTGATGAAAGCGCTGCACTCGGACCAAAAGTGAAAAACATAAATTGATCCCAAGTTTGGATTCATTGGAGCGGAACACTGATAATGGCTTTCACGTCAATCATGAATTCCCCTTTGGTGACAGGGTTATCACCTTCTGATTCATCCTTGATCTTTTAACGTTCATAATGCTTCTACCGAGTGCCCAGTGTTGAAAGGTTCATCAGTAGCCCCCACCGTTAGCAACAGGTGGGGTTATGGTATCCATCTCCTCCCATCAGAACTAAATAAACTATAGATAATAACGTGCGGTTGTGTACTGCGACGTTATTAAGGACAATCGCGCCATTTTCCAGATATCCAAAAAATGAAAGTTCTTCAATCTTTTTCATATTTGGCATGAATACTCATGGATGTATGTCATACCTAAAGCCCAAATAGAAAATTTGCCAAAATGAAAAGTTTCAGTGCTACAAATGGTCAAATATGACTAATTTTGTGAATATTTAGCAAAAACTGAAAAACGTTTTTTGCCATAAAAATATACTTTTCTTCTGTTTCTCTTTCATATGGGTTGTATAAAGGTATACGAAACCACATCCAAATCACTGTAAGGACCTAAGGAATAACATGAAACAGTGAAAATACTTTTGAAATAGATAATTTAGTGAATTTATTAAAAAATGAAAAAATACCTATTTTAATCATTTTTGGCTTTTAAAATGGATATTTGGCTATAGTGATAAAGTAAGCACGGTGACCCCCCATTTTTCTCACTTGGTGTTTTAGCCTACATCCCTGTGCATTTAATATAAGATTTTAGAGCATTTTCCAATGTTCAATTTTTTGTGTGAATCTTTATTTTGAAATTTCCTTATTTTTTAATAGTTTATTTTTCATTCTTTCCAGTTAAAAATGTGTATAACATCAACAAATTTTACAAAAGTCTTTCTTCCTCACCTGAACAAACATGAACACATTAAATTAAAAGCAGTAGGATGGTCGTCATACCTAGTTTATCAGAATAATTAGCAAATTAAATCAAATTAACAAAAAAAATTGAGGCATTTTTTTGAATAATTATCACATAAATAAAGTGCTGTAGCTGAAAGGTTTCCACGGTGACCTTTCATTATTTTTGCATTTTTGATATCTATTTAGGTGTGACTTTTACTGTGTAAAATTGTAAACAAATTTCAATGGTAGTTCTATAATGGCGCCATTGTCATTAAAACGTGCTGTAACATCATTGGCTAGGAAGACAATACGACAGCACACATATGCACAACTTATATTTATTATGTACGTAAGCTGAGATCCAATTATATCGATATCACTATTAACCATGTGTTTTCTAGCCAGTACAGTCATTATGTTCAGAAGGTATTTATGAAGCGAGACGAAATCCTTTGAAAAGGGAATACACTTTTTGCCGGTTAGACATGTCAAAAACTCCAATAAAGAGCATGGTAAATAATGTATTTAGAATTAAGACAGGTCACCAACAGTACGAACAAATACCAAAACCAACCGTGCATTGCGGGAATCGACATGCCTTCATGCTGTGTGCCCTTAGCAACGCAATAATCCCTTGACCTTGACCCTTGAACATCATATATATATATATATATATATATATATATATATATATATATATATATATCCCCTTATAATTATATAAATTAAAGGAGGGAGGAGTGACGGTAACATTCTGGGATTTTCTAATAAAGTTATATGCAACCTGCTTCGTCACAACTTTGGCTCCATGGGACTTGTCCTGTTATTTTCACACGTAAATATTATGCCACTTGAATTGCTCTGTGCTTATTGACTTTGATAGTTTGAATACATATGTACTATGATGGTTTTAGTGTCAACCGTCCTTCTATATAAATAAACATTCCCGGTGTCATATGGTTGTAGGAGACTGAAAAAAAAGTATCACATCTAGATGATGAAGTATATTTGATAGAGTTCATATTGAGGCCGCCAAACAGGATACGATATTTGCACAATAACCAAAGAATATCCATCGAAGGATTTCAGGGAAATCCGAAATTAAACCCAACCCAACCTGCAAATATTGGTCATGTATATATCCTTATAGAAACTGCTGTCAGTATATTTCCCCACGACCAGTATCCTGTTCACCGATATATTCAGATTAATAATGTACCCTTGCTATTTTGATGCTGGATCTTTTCCAATCTATGCAAATAAAATAAATATAATGTTTTCTAGAATAATCACCCAGAATCCGATTTTGCATATAGTGTACATTCATTCTTTGATTGAATAGACCCACTCGCTGTTGTGTGTATGGTCCTGCCCATGATCACCTTTCTGAGTAAATGTGTAGGGGTATGGCCTCCACATTGTAATAGATTGGTTGATTTCATAGATTTGATCATTGAAGGCACAATTGTCAAACCTTTTCTTGCTGGGATATGACCACATATGACGATATTTTGGAAAACCCCAATAACCAACCATGCAACCTATGAGTTTTGTTCCATTTGATACATCAAAGAAAATAGTATACAAAAAAAATGATTTTAAGGAAAATAATCCTTAGTTGAAAGACCAACCCTGGATGCTCGATGGAATACTGCCCTCAGCCTAACAGTCTCTGGCAGTAACTTTTCGTTGCCAACCTTGTATTAAAGGTCATATTGTCAACCTGAGACAGTTCTTCTTTAGTACTGTTATAGGTATACTTCGGACGGTGATATTCAAGACCGATACCGTGTATAATTCAGGAAAGCTGGCTCTCTTTTGCTTATTCAGTTTCGAATGTCTGAGTTCAGTTATTTGGAAACTGATGAAAGAAAGCTTATCTAATCAAACCACACCATGTCCCAGAAATAAAGACTAATAATAATAATTGTAAATAATACTTATAGCATAATTATTACATGAATTACAGGTTGTACAGTAGAGATACATTGGGTTGATTGCCATTACAGCGTAGCAGCTGTGTACAATTGATATGGATAGCGAATCTAATGTAAAGTATCAAACTGTAAAAGTGTTTAGTTATTCTGTTAAAGCCTGTAGAAGAATTGAGTCTTGCAACCAGTGGCCCCACCTGTCTAACCCTGGCAGTATCAGATGATCTAGCCCAGGTGGGGGTACTATATTATGTGTAAGGTAAACAAGCTGGGTTCTAACCTGGTCTCAAGGCATTGATCTATCATTGCTTCCACCCTCCTTTCTAAAGGGTCAATGGGGATGGTAAGGAATGCTTATATGTTTAGTCAGAAGTTTATTAAAGGTCAGGCATTATTGAAAAGACTTCAACAAAAATGGGATTCAATAAATTCAATGAAGTTTTATATCCTCAAGGTAGATTACTATAAAAAACATATCTAAAACTCTAGGAATAAATCGATATGTGTTATCGACCTATATACGCAAATTGCAAACATAAAGACAGTCACTATATCCTTCAATATTTGTGGACCTGCTAAATTCGATTTTATAATTTTCCATTTGTAGGAATAATCCGTCGATATCATTTTCGTCTCATCTTATCGAATTGTAGTTGATGGTATATAAGTAAAATTAATGTTCGTCGAGCCGTGGAAGAACTAACACTGCAAGAATTGGTTAAAATAATTTTTACACACACGAAAAAAACACACAAGATTAATGATTGTTTAACTGGTGTTACAAATACTGGCGCCAGTACGGCATGGATGATGTGATTGTCTTTGTAAAAAGACCTTACTCTCGTAGTGATTTATAATAATTGTGCTTTCATTGCCGCTATTTAGAAAAAGATAAATGCATTTCTCTCATAAAAATAAAAGTGGCAAAACATAGCATTCGTTGAAGGCTGCTTCTTCAGAGATCAAGGTTGAGGTATGCTATATATATGCCCTACATAATCATGGATGGATGTGGCTTTTATATTGGTGTCTCGATCTGGGGTACCGCCCTCGCCTCTGTCACTGGCAACTCTGGAAGTACGCCCCTGGGAGTGATTAGACGCATTAAAATCGATTATTTGGTAGATTAAATAGTTTAGTTCTGGTTTGTCCAGCATACAGAACCATTGTTTTATGTGTTCTGGAACCAATCCTTGTACAGAACGGTGGCGCATTCTAGTGTTGGCGGGATGAACTAATGCGTGGGTGACAAAAACGGACGGGGAGTTTCTATGTATCGAACAGTATGTGTATGCGGTATGTCCATACATTTTCAAATATTCCATTATGACATATCATTAACCAAATGATTAAACTGTGAGAATCCCCCCTTTTTCCCCCCTTAACTTTCAACAACTCCACGTACATTTATGGTTCATGTTCTTCCAGTTGCAAAAATGGGATGGTTAGAATGGGTAGTTTGGTTGAAATGAGTAGGGGATTGAAATATATGACGTGACAATTCATATCTAGTTACTACTCAGAGATTATATCAACTCTATAAGTATAAGGGACGTATGATATAACTGTACATAAATCAATATATAAAAATTATTCAAGTTCCATTTACACTTCATATTCATCGTCAATTAGCATTTCCGGCCGTCATCAGATAAGTTAGAATTTAAGGCTAACATTTTCTTTAATTTAACCTTTGTAGTCGCCCTTTGTACCATTTCAGGCAGCCTATTACATAGTTTTGTATCTCCAGCTTCTATGATAGTTTGTTCTTCAGTGTAAGATTTAAGGACTTCAAAGGGAATATCAGTCACTCCTCGGGCCTTCTACTGTGACCTAGTGAAGTGAATTATTGCATTAACTAACGGAAGTGGGTGCCGGTTTTTCTCAGTGCCTCTTATTACATGCGGTATATTTAGTGCAGACCAATGGGGCACAAAAAGGTTGTTATTGCCCTGTTTATTGCATCCCGTCAAGGACTTGGGCCTGATACATACTGCCTGCAAACTGGGGCAATAACAATTGCCGAGTCCACCTGTGGTCTGTACTTGATTTATTCTATACACAGAAATACATTATATATTATATAATATATACACAGAAAATGATGAAACATTTTACTAACGTCACAAAAATTGGTATTAGCATTCATAGACAGAAATTATTGCCCTCCGGGGCAATAACAGATCTTTTACTAACCAGCTTCTTAGAGAGCATGACAATGGTGAAGGTATAAGGACTGGAAGCCTGATACAAATCAAATATATGAGATTGTTTTATGAATAGAGGATCAAACCTCATCCTCACGTTCACAGCCCGAAGTCCATGTTTATAAAATACATGTGATATTTCATGTATATGGCATGCCTCTAAAATACATATATGATGTTTGCATATGGCGTGCCTCTATAATACAATAGCCTATATATAGTATGAGACCACAAGTGTTACAAAAAAACAGACAGAAATAGTGACTGAACAAAAGGAATCTATAGAGATCGGTTGATTAAGGGGGTGGCGCGGGGCCAAATTCACTTTTTCAATATACAATTCTGCAAAAAGTGGATGTGCCCCGCTTTATATTGGCACCTCTCCCCATTTCAAATAGCTGTGTTCGTGTCTGATAGATGAAGTGGGTCGATGATAATGAAAAGATACCATAGGCCTACGATAAAACAAGGAAGAACATACCGAAGGTGTATGGTCATTAATTCTACTTTCAATTTAAATGGCAGGTAAAAGCCCCCCTGGTTATAAAGAGTTTTGAAACCGATTATAAACCTACCCTTCTGACGATTCGATGTCATGGGGAACACCAGAAAAGAGCCCGGTGGTTTTAATGAATAATTATTGATTATAACCAGATAACTCGATGATTCAAGATATGTCAAAAAATGATGCTATTATTCAGTTTTCAGTCTTAAGCGAAAATAAAAAACAGGTAATGGAAAGGCGGAACTTGATGAGCCAATTAAATGTATCCTCTGCCAAAAGTCACGTTTCCGTCCGTTGAAACTAAGTAAGCAGAAGCCAGCACCCCACCCGTCTACTTCACTGATCACTAGAAGGATCTTCTCCTGATCTTAAGTTAATGATCGTGACCAGTGGTGACAGAAATTAGAGCTTACCTTACTACTAGAAGTATATAAATTTATTTAGTAATTCACTTCAGGGTTGCCCTTGGATTTCGGTGACTATTACAATGAGCATAAATTGTACATGTAGTACATAAAGATGTTAAGTGTAAATTATAAATATATTCATCAAGATCAATACAATAATTATTATATTCCTTTGTTAAGTACTTTTTCTCTATTCCCTCCTTCTCGATATTATGTTACACTGATTGGACCTAATGAAGTATTAATTTAACCATGTACTTCTGTCTAAATGATAACCTCACGTTCAACCTTATATTAATTGTGTTTCACTGTTCCTGTATTAAACGCGTCCTCAAAATGACGCAGAATAAATGGCACGCAATGTTTTGTTTAAGGCTTTAAAAATATTTGCCATCCAATTGCGTATATCACCACTTCGAAACGATTCCCAACATAATTCAGACACATTAATCCGGGCCACATAATTAGACATACGCATGGAGCACACCGGGAATTAGGTCTTACAGGTGAAAGACGTAGTTCGTCTACATCTAGAGCCGATGTCTAACATATCTTAAAAAAGAAACATTTTTTGAAAGAAATCAATGGGCAACTTTGTGAACCGGTACCCTGCAATTTGAATGGCAGCCACGGGAGCTCGTTCTTAGTGATAAGGCTCAGTAGGGTAATCTGAGACATCCTCTTAGCTATTCCTGTGCCGCTTAGGCTATGTGAACAAATGAAGCAGTCAGAGAATGCAGTTTTTGTCATATCAGCGGTCTTGAATATCTTGAGGCCTGTTATGTCATAAATTATCTCAAATATTTAAAGTCTGATGGGCCCAGACTATGATAATGATAATTTCATAAACTCCCGAAATGGGAGCAGGTGCCCACACTCAAAATAACAATTCTTTAGATAGTTTTACTTTATTTCTTCTTAGCTACTTACACTTTCAGTCATGGGTCAAGGTAGTAACCCTCATACATCCTATGTATGACGCCACTGGTATTCGACACCCTGCGCTAGCTAATGAGAGACAAAGAAATCATTATCGAAAACTAAAAACAAATTTGCAGAATTTTCTATAGTAATGTCGCGAAAGACCGTTGAAGGGGACTTTTGTAGGTATTCTTGGGTTTCTCCATAT
Source organism: Lepidonotus clava (assembly GCA_936440205.1). Taxonomy (NCBI): domain Eukaryota; kingdom Metazoa; phylum Annelida; class Polychaeta; order Phyllodocida; family Polynoidae; genus Lepidonotus; species Lepidonotus clava. The sequence goes on from OW387141.1 coordinate 40,249,175, forward strand.
GGATTCATTGCGCGAGTGATGCAAAGATATTCAAACTGGTGAAAATGTTGTTAATAAATTTCTGTTCATTACCTTTGATACAATTTTAGAACCGTAGAAAAACAACAGTAGACATCAGCTAAAAAGTAGAGTCAAGAAGGGCGGTAACCAAATAAATTGCTACTCTAGTCAAACTACAGTTGATGTCTGAACTAGACTTGGTTTATCAAGATGGAGATGTCGGAAAATAGAATTCAGTTTTTGATTTGTCCTTTCACGTCGAGAAAGTTCGTGGAACAACTCCCCCTCTCTTTCCAACTCCCTCAATAGGACATGTATGATTTGACAAATCAGGGGCACCAACGGTTTAGGCTTTTACTTCATATGACAATACTTCAATGTGTCAGATGTCTAAAAATTATAGTGATTTAGCTGAAGTGTTTGCTTTGCATCACTGCATGTGGCTAAGGAAACAGATAAAGTTGTAGTAATTTCTCCACCTTTTAAGTAACCAGCATTGTGCTCTCCTTGCCACAATAACGGGCAGGTTGACGATGGCGTGACTTAATCAGATTGAATAAAATTACCCCTCTTGAAGTTGACATATTATAGGACAGTAATTGCAGACTAGAGACTTGACTGCTCCCCCTTTTGCCTCTTAAGGCGGTGATCCACGTTGCGACATTATCCAAGCCGACAAAAAAACTAAGAGCAAACCGATTTCAGGACCGATTTTTTTGTGTCGGTCCAGAATCGGTTGGGTAATTAAACCTATTGGTCCTAGAATCGGTCCAGAATCGGTCCAGAATCGGTCACCAACCCATGATCCACAGTGAAGTTGATTCTGGACCGATTCTGGACCGATTCTAGGACCGACACAAAAAAATTAATAGGAAAACACTGAAAAAAAATCGGTTTACTAAATTATCACAATTTTCGAAATATTTTCTCATTTTATGTCTAAATATGGTCAGAAGAACCAGAAATATATATCATTTAATCTGTTTGATTACTAATAACTAAAATAGTTAAATAATCATCGTACAGCATTAAAAAATATATCTCACGAAAGGATATTCATTTTTATACATATTGGTAATATTTACTTTCTAATAATAGTAAGAAATGAATGAAATAACATTGGAAATACATAGACATAATAAAATCGGTCCAGAATCGGTCCAAATCGGTCCAGAATCGGTCCAGAATTATTAAACAGGTTTAATAATTTTGTCGGGCCGTCGTCGGTTGGAAATCGGTTGGAAATCGGTTGGAAAAAATTATGTCGGTTGGAAATCGGTTGGAAAAAATCGGTTGACATGATCCACGTTGCGATATTTTTCAAAGTGGACCGATTCTGGACCGATTCTGGACCGATTTTGGACCGATTCTGGACCGATTTTGGAGATAGAAAATATTTTGAGAATCGGTTGAGAATCGGTCCAATTTTGTCGCAACGTGGATCACCGCCTTTACTCATTATACCAAAAACAGACAGACATGGTGCTCCTATATATCCTCAATAAAAGACGCATTCAAGTGCATAGAATGGCATCGGAATGTGGTGTATGTAGAGTCTGGTGTGTGTGTGTGTGTGTGTGTGTGTGTGTGTGTGTGTGTGTGTGTGTGTTGTATCTACCCACGCGCATCAAGTTGCTTATAATATTACCCCTTTTGCCTCTTAAGGCGGTGATCCACGTTGCGACATTATCCAAGCCGACAAAAAAACTAAGAGCAAACCGATTTCAGGACCGATTTTTTTGTGTCGGTCCAGAATCGGTTGGGTAATTAAACCTATTGGTCCTAGAATCGGTCCAGAATCGGTCCAGAATCGGTCACCAACCCATGATCCACAGTGAAGTTGATTCTGGACCGATTCTGGACCGATTCTAGGACCGACACAAAAAAATTAATAGGAAAACACTGAAAAAAAATCGGTTTACTAAATTATCACAATTTTCGAAATATTTTCTCATTTTATGTCTAAATATGGTCAGAAGAACCAGAAATATATATCATTTAATCTGTTTGATTACTAATAACTAAAATAGTTAAATAATCATCGTACAGCATTAAAAAATATATCTCACGAAAGGATATTCATTTTTATACATATTGGTAATATTTACTTTCTAATAATAGTAAGAAATGAATGAAATAACATTGGAAATACATAGACATAATAAAATCGGTCCAAATCGGTCCAGAATCGGTCCAGAATCGGTCCAGAATTATTAAACAGGTTTAATAATTTTGTCGGGCCGTCGTCGGTTGGAAATCGGTTGGAAATCGGTTGGAAAAAATTATGTCGGTTGGAAATCGGTTGGAAAAAATCGGTTGACATGATCCACGTTGCGATATTTTTCAAAGTGGACCGATTCTGGACCGATTCTGGACCGATTTTGGACCGATTCTGGACCGATTTTGGAGATAGAAAATATTTTGAGAATCGGTTGAGAATCGGTCCAATTTTGTCGCAACGTGGATCACCGCCTTTACTCATTATACCAAAAACAGACAGACATGGTGCTCCTATATATCCTCAATAAAAGACGCATTCAAGTGCATAGAATGGCATCGGAATGTGGTGTATGTAGAGTCTGGTGTGTGTGTGTGTGTGTGTGTGTGTGTGTGTGTGTGTGTTGTATCTACCCACGCGCATCAAGTTGCTTATAATATTACCAGTGCCCATATCTTCGTAACTGGTTTTCATGATTAGGCTAATCAGCTGAAATTTAATTAGTGTCTCATAATGCCCGATACTGTGCGTCACCAACAGTTAGGTTATCATTTCAAAATAACATTGAAAAGGGACCGTTAGATGTAAGGCCGTATTCCACATACCATAAGTACGCTGCCGATTTCAGGATGATATATTTTCAGATGCACTGCCAATAATAGTTACCAAAGTGTTGGTAATTTTTTTCTGCCGATTTTGTACTGGCTGCTGATAACGCACTTTCGGCCGGCGGTATCGCACTTTCAGCCGCCGATATCGCACTTTCGGCCGCCAAAATTGCGCAAAAAGTACAGGCTGCCAATATAGAATGTTTCTACGGGGATGCTCATTATCGGTGGCACGTACTTTTGGTATGTGTAATACAGCCTGTATTTACATTGATTGACAAGACAAAACAAATATGAATGGGACACTAATCAAAATTCACTTGATTATCCTTATCACTAAAATCAGTTACCAAAAATACAGCCCAGATGAAAACAAATTAGATATGAGCCTATCATATTTCTACAGCTTCCATAAAGACTATTAGATGTGATGGATTTCCAGATCTTCCTGCAAAATTCGGTCAAACAGGCCATCGGTATGTTATCTTTATCGAAAGGGTAAATCTATCTGGACTTGTAGATTATTTCAGGAGAAACGTCTCGTGGCGTTCTGCACAACAAAGTATGGGCGTTTAGTCACATGAGTGTGGCTTTCCCCAATTTACTCATTTTTTCTATGGGCTTTTTGCCCCGCACGCCTGAGCATTTTGATGTACATTCATCATTTGCATCTTATTTAACAATCCTACTGCTAAAATCACTTTAAGAATGTATAAGCAAACATGTTTCCCGTGTTAGACGAAATTTTCTTTGAGATAATTCCCCTTTAAATGCAATTGATAGATTGGACTCAAGATATAACAGGGCTGCCTGACTCATAGACCATAATATAATTTTATTAGACTTTTGAAATTGTTTTGTCCCTCAAAGAAGCCGACAAGAGCAATTATACTCATTTATGCATGGCCAAAGTAAATTCTTGGGACAACTCGTGTATGATATCGTTCTTGGATATACAGACAAGAACACATTTAACCCAAAACATACTGACTTGACAAAGGTGCTTTCAAGTCCATAATTATGACTGAGCCCTTTTTTTTAAAATTGAATCAAACCATATCACTTTACAGTGCTCTTCCTAAAGCCGTCGATGGTTGATAATGATGATGGTCAAAGAGATGAAAAAAAAAAATTTATGTTGTAATAATGAGGTATACTACATATAATGATATAATAACATTACATATATCAGTCATACAGTACAACAATTTTTCAGGTATTTAAGTGTTCGAGACAGGGAATAATACTTCATTATATGACATACCAAATACAAATCAACACATGTCAATGTGCTACTATATAATCAATCCGACAGGGAATTGTCCCCCTCAGAACTGATTAGACAAACAGCACAATATACTGACCGTTCTCGGCTTAATATTAAGACATCCATAATACCATTGTCAATTGTTAAGGAGTGGTCCCCTACAATTAATAAAATGTCATATAACACTAAGTTCTAATAACTAAGTGTGTAAATACACTTTATTATCAGGGAATGGTCCCCCATAACAAGTCCCCCATCTCCAGTTTAGGCCAGACATTTTTAGTAAAAGATCAACAACAAAAGTGAAGTTCAAGAAGGTGTAAAACTGTCTATGCTGGTGAACTAAAATGGATTAAGGGTGACTATATTTGGGGCCCAGGGGCTATCTGTGTATATGAAGAGTTAGCGCAATGTTATTGTTGGGTAGTATCGATCGTATCCTAAATCAGTGCACATGTGGGCTGACCATTGATTAACATTAATAATATTGGAGTAGATACAATTATTCTCATCATGTAGACATACCTAGATTTTAAGGTCAAGGCAGAATCAACTAGTTTATCATATTCATGAATATGTTATACCATATGCTGACAAGTCAGATATCAATCTAAAATATTTTCTCATTTCCTGATTGCATAAAGGCCATAGAAAGGGATAAATCCAGATCTTACCGCAAAATCAAACTGGCCTCATGTAGTATAGCTCACAACCCTTACCTTTATTCAAAACTGACCATGAAGGCTATCTTTTATAATCGTTACATGTGGAAAAAAAATGGGAAAATTACCCTTTTACTGATATATCATGAGCCTAGCCTTTGTTAAAATGCAGAATGATCTATTGACATTTTGAGATAAAGGGCTACCACAGATGCACAGTTCCATCAAATCAGAGGGCCTGCAGGATCCTTATCAGCATTATGTAATTGTAAGTTTCTCGGTCACCACACTCTACAGGTTAGTACTTCCTGAATGCCTAAGCCAAAGGAGTTTCGTGGCACCCGAACAGTGTCCAGCCCATAGTGGTTTGTTATGGGATTTAATTCATCGTGACAAGCTAGCGGAAAAACACCGTGAACCGCACACCTAAGAAAAGTACATGCGCTTGATATCCTGAACATTTCCAAAGGTGAACAAATAAATATAATCCACATGGCTGCATTGGAGCTCTAATTTATGTAAAGCATCGACCATTTCCATTTCTTCCTTGTCTTTAAGCTAGGCCTCACACATGTTAGCACGTGCAGTCTTCCTTCTGCTAAGAGTTTCATATACTGAGGTTTTCCTATATCAGACACGAGTCTGGGGGGAAAAACCATTAAAAAAATGTGCGGTTTTTACATGATAACGACCACTATAACTTATGTATGTGTGTGCTTACTACACGAGCCAAATTGTTATTTTTGAATTCCTCAGTGGCTCTTTACCGCGGCTTTGCTTATTGGTCGAAAATGGAGTCACATTAAGGAACATGCGAGTTGAATCGGGTCATTGACAGTCGCTTTTAACCCGGGGAAGGTCCATTAATGACGTCAAGGACCAAGTACATCTCTAATGTGTATTATGTGCAAAAGAGGGCGGAGAGGGTCCAAAGAGCATGGGAATATGCGTGCATATTATAATCAGTAGATAGCCCAGTGACGCATGTTCCTTGTGATGTTGTGGCAAGGTTTCCCACAGGAGAAACGATGAACATACCGAAATTTGGTCTAATTATACAATTAAATTTGGAAAATCACACATAGAAAATCATTTGATATCATCAAAATTTTTCTAAAATGCCACAAAACTACTTTCGAGACCTACAATTATGTACCTGTGCCTGTAATATACTCCTCAATCATCTATATGATAAAATGTACCTCACTGTAATACATCCTGAAATGGATGTTCTAAAGTTAATACCCTTAAACAATCTCACTAACATTGATATGCGTCTTAAGATATTTATTTTCCGTTTGATCAAATCTATTCTCCATTTTATTAGCCACTTCCTGCATGTATATAAGATCTTCTAGTGGTCTATATAATGATGAACATTGTCAATATTCAACATATATACCCAGCCAAGGATATGATGTTCTAATAACGTTGCAGCAACGTTCTGGATCGATTCTTGTTACATTACACTGTAAGCTTATAGCGACGTTCTTTTGAAGACTCCCAATTACATCGCTGCAACCAACTGTTGTGATGTTACATCGTGATGTTCTGATAATGTTCTTGTAATGTTATTTATGAGGCCAAGACTAACTAAGAATGCCACAATAACATTCTGTTTAGGCGTGGTTGAGACCTCACTGAATGAGGATGTCACAATAACATTCTGTTTAGGTTAGGGTGACACCTAACCTAATAAGATGGTCACAGTAGCATTCTGTTTAGGTAAGGTTAAGACCTGATGTAATCAGAACATTACAATAATAATTATTATAATTATTCTGTTTAGGTAAAGCCCGGTTTACACAGGCCGTCAACGGGTCCTTACGAAAATTCCCTTACGTTAACCTTAAGTTAATGGGAAAATCGGGAAGAATAAATAGGTTTGTAGATATTTTTTAAGACTATCAGTTACAATTATCCTAAGGTTTTTGGTTCTGGGAGGGTTTACACAGTCCGACAATATCCTTAAGATAATAAATCCATAAGAATTTACAGAAGGCTTGCGACAATGAAAGTATCTAATAGATTTGTATATGAATGGGCACTTTGACCTAAGACAGGGGGGGTTTACACAGGCCGACAACAGCCCTTAAGACAATATAAATCATCATCCTAAGCTGAATTGCATTGTCATAAGTCAATTCACTGAAGCTTTTTCCAAAAAATTTCAAACATGTCACTTTCAACCTTAGGACAACCTTACGATAATAATTCCTTAAGATAAATTTGATTTACACAGGCCGACAATTAACGTAAGGGTTACTTAAATTGAAGGGGCTATCGTAAGGTGGGTATTGGGAACATATCATAAGGATTTTGACGGCCTGTGTAAACCCCCCTTAAGGCTGGGACCTCCCCTGGGCAGGAGATCACAACAACATTCTATTTAAGTCAGGTCTAGACCTCACCTAATCAGAATGTCACGATGACATTCTATTTTAATTTGATCTTGACCTAACCTCACCAGCATGTTATGATAACATTCTGTTCTGGTTAGGTCTCAACCTCACAGAAAAATAATGTAACAGTTATGTGACATTTTAGTAAGTAACAGACAACCCAAAAAAGTATAGTTGCATAACGTGACCATTACGTCACACCTTGGCTGGGTATATAATTCCATGCTAATTTGGGACTTATTGACATACACTTTGATAGGTCTACAGTCAATATTTACATAGAAAATGACCAAAATTAGTAAAATAAGCTAACATTAGTCTAAAAATGAAATTTTGTTTTATCTAATAGGTAATGTTTTCAAAAATGTTGCATATTGTTGCCATAGTTACTAGAATGCTGAAAGAACATCAAAATGTACATATATATATATATATATGTATATATATATATATATTGTGCTAAGATGAAGCAATTAGTTGTCATGGAAACTAAGTTATGTCACAACGTTAACAATTCTAAACTTAGAAAAACAGGAAAGAGGATTTTCAAGCTATATTATCCAAAAGACAGCTTAAAGTTAACTTCATCAGAACAAAGAATAGAGCATTTTGTTCTAGTTATGTATGATACTGCTTGCATTTTGCTCTATTTTTAACCATTTGTACCTCACTTGGTAATCTTTAATTTGTTATCTATTTTTGATGGATTTATGGTGTCGGCCTCTGCATATTCAGAAACCAATTTTCCAGCTTCTACTCGGAATATTCAAAAGCTATTTTCATCAATAGAAAGTTTGAGACCTCTTCTACATTCATCATCGATGTCATTAAGCCCCAAAATTGCATGGAATGTCACAAATTGTTTTGCAGGTTTAATGTCAAACATTAATAAGTTGGATATTTGGTGTTCTACCTCTGCAACTTATAAATCAATGCAGACTGATGATACATTCCCTCCAGTGATAGGACAATGATAGGTCCAAAGAGAAGGGTTTACCATGGTAAAAGTATTTTCTTGCATTTAGTGGGTGATTATGCCATTTACCTTTGTTGCTTTACATCAATGGCGTACAAATCTGAGGAACAGAAATTGTTGTATTGAACTTCTCATATTAGGTCTAGAGGCTTTCCATAAAGTACGTAAGCTCTCTTTGTAGAATATTAGGTCTCTGCCTCCCCCCACTTTGATGAGTAGGTATGAAATGGAAGGTCCCTAACCGTGCTTGATTCATTTTAGCTTCCCTGGTGATAACTGAGTAACCTTTTTTTTCTGGGAAAAAGGTGAGCCAAAATTTAGGAAGGTTTTTTCATAGAAACCTCCCCAAATATAAATGTCAACTGAGGCGAAAAAATGTGATTGATTATACAAGGTATTTTACTATTTTTGCAGTGGTTGGGCTCTGTTATGGAGCGAGGGAACACTCCTTTAACTTATCATGCCAAACATTACTAACACTGAGCTATCTTTGTTGCACATGTATAGACGAATTTTGCAATTTGTTTCTCATGTCAGGCTTACGTACACACGCCCTTGACTATGATACTTTAACACTAAAAGTGACTGGCACTTTGAGAGCACTGCCTGCAATATCTATTGAGTTTTCAATGTCTTTGAGATCCCCAAGTACTTCTTTGCAGTGGTGTGACGGAATTGTGTCACGGAATTTTATTTGAGCTCCAGGTTTAATGTCAACATAATGTTTTTAAAACCTATACAGACGTTCAAGCGTGTTCATAGAACAGGAAGTTAAATATCCAGTTATGATAAATAGAAGTTAAAAGACGTATATATGTGCAAATCTGGATTCAAGCCTTCACCCAATACTCTACCATGATATGGAGAGAACTTATGATGTGACCAGCGCGAGTCACAACCAAATTTCGGTTTACTATACTTTAAGACAAGGGTAAAATCATTGAAGCGGCCAGGAAGGGGTATAAAGGAAAACAATAGCTGTTTGACATAAAGAAAAATGTAATTCCTTTTTCTTATCAAAACTATTTATAGAGGTTTATACCTTGATCAGAAACGCTACTACACTGTAAAAATGATATTTAGAATTTAACATGTTTAGGATCTTAACATTTATTTAGAATTTAAACATGTTTAGGATCTTAACACAAGAAATCAATTGTGTTTGAAACTAAAACACTTGTAACATCAATGCAGGTTAAAACCGTAACAAACATAGTTTAGGCAGTTTTTTTATTAATCTATTTTTACGTGACAACATAATGTCCCAAATAATTTTCAATCTGTTTTTTTATTTTTGCATTTATATTATATTGATAGCTCTAGGACTATTAAATGCTCCATGAAATATGAAATATAATTATATCATATAAGATTGACGCGATTTTTTTTAAAAGACATATCAAAACCATTATTCATGTGTGCGGACGTTTCATTCTATAATTTCTATAATAATCGCAAACCCAATTATTCTATGACACGTTCATACAGCAATAATAATATACGTATGGTATTTCCATTGCCGTGTGCGAGACACTTAAGTTGCATAACTTTGTGGCGTTTTGCAAAAGAAGAATTTATCTCCGGATATTCTATTCTTCTAAGTAGATCAATTAACGTGCACTACTCATTTACTATAATGTTGTCTTGGATATCCTAGCTTATGATGTATGCAGTTTGCAAAGAGTTGGACTTTATAGCTTTTAAGTGATGTGAAAAGCCCTTTAGTGCAGTGCAATCTTTATCCATCCCTCAAGCCCCATACCCACTAACCGATGGCCGTTGGAATTGCAATTGGCTAGTCTGTAAAGTATATAAACTGGCAAACTGAAAAACTGTATATTAGTGATGCAACATAAGCGGAAGTAAACTCTGATATACCATGCTTGTGTTTTTTTTTCGAAGTAAAGATATCTCAAATAGGGCACGAAGAACGAAATGCCTTATGCGGTGTAAATGCTGGTCAAACAAATGCCCAAGTTCACCGGAAATTGTCAGGGAAGCCTGTACAATGAAGAGGGTAAATGCAAGTCTCAAGCAAGTCGGTAAACATTTTAAAGAAAGTTCCTTGAATCAGGAACCTTTCCACGCAAAGTTCCCAGACTTTGGCTCCCTATACACACATCTGTTGGAAGGAAAACCTACTTTAGCGTTGCCTCCCCTCAGTTGTCACTCATCTTTTTATTCAACTAAAATAGTTGCGTCTATCAGGTATCAGTGTAGGCGAGGATTTTTGTGCAAGCTGGCTCAAGTTTCAAGACTAGGTTTGGGATTTCCCATCTTTTCATATTTTCATTCCACTTAAGCTGCTGCTTCAAGACACGACGATTCCCAAAATGACAACAATGTTTTTGCAAAATCGTACAGGCAATTAAAGCTGTCGGTCCCAAAATCAGTCCAGATTTGGTCCCCTGCCGATGATCTATCATGAAGTTGTAAACCAAATGTGACATAGTATTTATACTGTAATTAACAGGAAAATAATTTGCATGGTTCAATTATGAAAATTTCTACTATAGGTGTGCATAGGTAATCGGTTGGCATGAACCATGAACCGACTGTGAACTGATTTGTGAGGGAGAAAATATTTTTAGCTGAATGTGAATAGATTTTGTATATCGTTCACTTTTTGTTGTCTTCTGGATTACCGCTTTCGGGTGTTACAGAGCCAGGTCATCCAGTTCTGCACGCACTGCAAAAGGCATCTTGTTGGCAAAAAGACTGACTATTATCTTGCTTTTTCTCCTTTTTACATCATTATCCATTTCGGCAATTTCGGCACAAACAGATGTTGTTTTCACCACTCCTGAGCCATAAAATTTAACAAGTTCTATATCAAAAAAATATGGATACACCCATTAAACCGTAGCTACTTATCTGTCATACTACATAATTTTACAACCACATGATTGTTGCTTTTCCATAGTCGGTTACCAGGCCTGTCTAATTAGGTCTACTTCAAACTTAACAATCACAAATAATTAATGAATGGTCATACTTTTATAATGTTTTTCTTCTTTAGTGAATCCGTTCGATTTCACTTTCAGTCGCTGAATTCCTGTCAGGAATTCTTTTTGCATTATAATGGATATTCATACAAAAATAGGTTAACCAGTTTTTCATTGTTTTTCATGTATATTTTGAAAAAAATTAATAGTTTCCTATTTCTAATCCTAATGTATCGAACACAGGAACATCAGGTCATCGATTTCTATCATCGGTTAACGCATTCTACTTTGATTTATTCAAATATATCTGATGTATTTTTGGCTTGATTCGACATCTATGTCATACGTTTCAGCATAATTGTGATATTGACCAAATTTAAACACACCCAGCAAGACTTTTTAAGTTATGTAAGGCCATTTTACTGCCACGAATCTCTATCACAGCCCAAGTTAAAAACCCCCTCTGGTTCTATGAATAGTGTGATGTTCTCTGCGTGGAACACTTGTGATTTCTCGACGGAGATATTGATATTCTCTGCGGTCCTACCTTTTATTTCTATGTATCTATTTAGATGTCTGAAGATGTGTTCTATTTTGTTTAAATCTGATTTAGAAATAAATGGCAAATAATAGAACGATTTGGCCATAACTGGGAAAATAGAACAATTGTCTCTTTGGTAACCATGGTAACCAAATTTTTGTATGTTTTTTGTTGCTCACAGGAACAAATGCCAATGTACCATATGTCAAGATAGCATTCTAATAGTCGAACCTCCTACGAGGGTACTAAACATGAGTCTTGCAGAAACCCAACCTTCACTCTCCAAGCAGAGGAGTTATCACTATGGCAACCCCTACTGCTAATTATGGTGACCAGAGATCTGGCTGGGAGAGTGACAGTATTAATTTGATTATAACTCACTTACTATAAAAGATAGACCCTCAATATATGTGACAAAGTTGTTTGAAAACACATGTAATTTTTGAAAATAATATCAAATTAATTGTATCTTGAAGGGTTTTTGAATAATTCAAGATTTTATCTGTCATGGTCCAGTGACCCCGACTACTTTCAATGGGCACATGGGGGTTTGTTTAACCCTTGTTCAGTCAGGCGTGACCAGTGTGACGTCACGCCGGTTATTAGAATGGATAAGTTATATCCATAGTTTATTTTCTAAAATTAATTGTACAGTGACTTCACCATGAATACCATTAAATTTACTTAAATCACATTTAGTCTTGCAGTGAAAGGGTTAAACACCTGTCACGAAACACTTACTGCAATATTTATATGTTGCTGCCCCATATATTCATACAATTAGCAGTTACCATATACCATTGGCATGTAACATTTTGTTTCTGAGCTACCACAATTAGTGGTCAGAAGAGTCCTACCTGCACCATCTTCTTTTTACTGTTTAACCCTATGACAGATTCATTTTAATCATTTCCATTAAACATATTAAGTGCGACAAGTTTGCTTTTTATAACATTTCAATACCCCCTCAACCACATCTTCCATTGCTGGCATGGGAAATAACCTAAGTGAAAGACTGATAGACTGTTAAATTTTGTATGGCATACTTCCCATTTTTCTCTTTACAGTTACTCTTGCATAATACTAGCTATAGGGGAAAAAGTATGTGATGACCTATGTCCACACTGTAACACAAGACAAGATGTACTTCATGTACTTATGCAATGTAACTAACCTGATATTAAATGTAAATGAGAAATTAATAGTTAACAATTTTCGGACACAGACAGACAAGGCGAAATTTTTGAAGTTTTGAATTTTAGCCCTAAGTGTCCAATTGATTGCAAAGAAGAAGCAAAGAATGTAATCTGCGTGTTTGTAACATTGTAAGTATGTTATCTTCGTCGGAATGAAAACTATTTGGTGACATGAATGAAAACCAATACATTTATCAATGAACCATCTTGAATCTTGAATCTTTAATATAGTTTGGCATATCTTCTATTGCTGTTTGTTTCCACTCTACAGGTGTAATTTGTTGCAAAAACATTACATAATTGATTGATAAGAAAAATAGTTCTAAAAGCCATAGACATTTGTCATTTGTCACTCATTTTGAATGGATTCAGTCTGTTTATTGACTGTAGTTCTTACATGACATCTTTTCTGGGTGTTGTTTTTCTTGTATCCATCTATCTATACCTGGATTTCTTATAGAGGGAGTTTCCTAGAACCATGTTTTTCCCGTTACACTTAAGTACTATGGCATCATACTATACACATGTCTTGGCAACGAAAGCTGTTAATGACTACTTGGAGGGCCTTCATCTGGCACTAGCGCTATCATTATTACCCCTCGAGTAGTCTGTTCAGACATTTGGATTGAGGAATTGAAGTGAACCGCACTGACATATCTACCCCGAACGATCGGACCTACACTTATTTGCCTGAAGCCACATTCCCACCAAATGACACTTAAGGCCTGTTTCCACCGAACGACATTACACTAACGACCATGAACGACCATGAACGATTCACAAATCTTTTGTGGTCGTTAGTAAAATCGTTCAGTGGAAACACAAAATTGTTGTTAAAGACTGTAAACGATTTTTGCAAACGATACTTGCTCAAGACCAAAGTGAACGATTCACCAACGACCAAATATCTAACCTGTTTAATATTTCTGGACGACAGATGCCAACGATTTTTTCAAAGAGCAATTTAAAGCAATTAAATCCATTTTTCCTTATATTTTCCGTCTCAAATCGTTGGAAATAGTCATTGTCAATGTCCTAGAATCGTCCAGAAAGCACTGTTTCAGTCGTTCAGTGGAAACAACAAGTTGTTCATTCATAAAAGATAAAAACAAACGACCATTTCTTAAAGATAACAATTTTTTTACAGTCGTTTGCAGTTGTCCACGTTTCTAAACCAAAATCGTTCGGTGGAAACCCGGCTTTAGCTAACGACCATGAATGATGGTCCACGATTCACTTATCTTTGGTGGTTGTTAGTATGGTCGTTCAATAGAAACAACATGTCGGGGGATTGGACACGTTAAACGACAGCTAACTACTGCAAATAGAATAAACAATGACAGAAAGGCAATTTATCAATGACAAAATATCTAACATGTTAGATGTTTTTGGACGACCATAGCCAATTGTGACGTTCTCTGGTAAGTCGGGGTTGCCGATTCTTACGACAGAGGAACGTGGGGGTTGTTCGGGTCTCGGGGCGGACGGGGAATCCGGGCCAAGAACCGAGATGTGTTTCTAGAGTCGTGCCTCGCGCACGAGGGGGGGCTGAGCGAATCGATCGGGAATCGGCACTCGATGTCAACGGAGGACTGCGGGGGAGGGAAATTATGGTAGGGGTACGGGTCGGCCGGGGTTCGTCTCGCTCTATCTCCCAGACCAGCATTCACCCCGACCGGGCGGTCCACCCCTGAGTTCCGGTCCGCGGGGGCGACGGGCCGACGGTCGCCTATTGTTTGGTAGCGTGGGGCCGAGCATGCCGCGCCCTCGTCCCCGCGGACTTCGTTCCTTCGTTCCGTTCCCCATGTCTTCGTGCCATACTACGCCTCGGTTTCCGGGACTACTTCGGGCCTTCGTGCCTTACTCCGTTCCCTCGTTCCTCGTTCTTCGGGCCGTCGGGCCCCTTACCCTGTGTTTCTACTACCTATCTCGAGCTTCGACTGTTTTGTCCTAACTTCTGCTTAATTACTCTAATCGGCTCATCTTTAGCGGTTGTTTCAGGAAAGAGGACACGTCTGGACACCAGGAGAACTGTTAAAGAACTCTGTTTATTCGGGCCTCACCGCCCCTTTATATACTATAGAGGTCAGCCCTGATTGGCTGCTTTCGGTCACGTGACCTACAACTGACGTCACTTCCGGTTTATATTTTCCGTTTCCGGTTTACATTTCACTTCCGGTTTACATATTTCCGGGTTTCGTTCCTTTACATCTATTTCGTTCTCTTACATATATTTCGTTCTCTTACATATATTTCTACTATTACCTTATTTCTATTATTTTGACCTCTATGTATTTTGGATGAATAGCCGTTCATCACACAATGATCTT
Organism: Lepidonotus clava; assembly: GCA_936440205.1. Classification (NCBI taxonomy): domain Eukaryota; kingdom Metazoa; phylum Annelida; class Polychaeta; order Phyllodocida; family Polynoidae; genus Lepidonotus; species Lepidonotus clava. The sequence continues at coordinate 40,264,320 of OW387141.1, forward strand.
TTCCTGAACCAATTGAATGCAACATTATATAACTATTCTGTCCTGCCTATTGCCCTTCTGATGGATTGACAGAATCGTCCAAGACCTACAAGGATTGTCCAGATCCCTTCGCAATTGGTTGTTCAGTGGAAACAACTTAAGCAGTCGTTCATTTAGGAAAGACAGAAATGCTAAACGGTTTTCTTTTCTAATCATTTCAAATTGATAGTAGTCGTTGATTGTGATTGTGATTGTACATACGACCAATGCTGGTCGAATATGCGACCAGAAAGTACTGGCAGAAAAAGACTCTACATTGTTAAGGGGGGAACCCATTGAGCGACTCAAATAAATTCTCGTCGTTTCAACCAGTTCTGGTCGCTCAGTTCTGGTCATTTGCGACTAGTTCTGGTAGTTTTAAACCAGAAGTAGGTGTTTCGATTCGACCAGAAATCTACTTGAAAATAGCAAATCGCTTCAGAAATATCTAACAATGTTAGATACTGGTTGAAAGGGATCTGTGTTTCGACCAGAATTTAGATCCCATCGCTCAATGGGTATCCCCCTTAGATATATCCCAAGTGATTTACTATTTTCAAGTACATTTCTGGTCAAATTGCTCAATGGGAACAACTATTCTGGCCAGAACTGAGCGAAAATGACCAGAACTGAGCGAAAACGACCAGAACTGAGCGACCAGAACTGGTTGAAACCACCAGAAATTATTTGAGTCGCTCAAGGGGTTCCCCTCGTTAGGGTATAAAGGCTGGCGATTAAACTAAAATTGATCAGTTCTGGTCGTTTTCAACTAGAAATGGTCACAAACGACCAAAACAGGTGTTCCCACTGAGCGATTTACCAGAAATTGCACAATGGGAACACCATTTCTGGTCATTTCTGACCATTCCTGGTCGTTTCGACCAGAACCAAGCGACCAGAACTGATCAAAACGATCAGAATTTTATTTTAATTGATTAATGGGTTCCAGCCTTAACCCCCCTGAAGGTCAGCTAGCTTCTGTCACACAAAATATTCAACAAGCTAAATATTTTGTTGTTTGTAAACAAAATGTCATTCCTGATTGTTTGCTGTCATTTGCAGTCATTTACATGTCTTACCAATGAATTTCTATTTCCGCTGGACGATTTTAGCAAAGATCACCAACGATATTTGATTTTCCCCTCTCTTCCAACGTGAACGGAGACCCGACACATAGGGTAATACGGCCTTAACATTTTTCTTGTAGATTTCTGGTCGAATTGCTTAATGGAAACACCATTCCCGACCAGGGGGGGCGACCCAAAAAAATTTACGAAATTTCGTGGAGTTGGTTTTCCCGTTTTTTCGTGGCCACGATAGAAATTTGCCCCCAGAAAAAATGTACGAAAATTTCGTGGACATTCAAATACAGTTAAAAATCATACTAAAGTCATTCCCAATGTATATTTTCACCTAAAATGCGTTCTAATGTGTGTTTGAAATAGATTGGAACACTTTGAGATTGTATAATTTCGAAAACAAATGGAAAAAAAATCCAGGAAATTTTTTTTTTCTAAAATCCCACGATAGTTCAACCCTCCTATAGTGGCTTTTATAACTTTTCGTGGACCCGATTTTTCGTAGCTTTTTCTTGGTCGCCCCCCCAGTTCTAGTCACTTGATACCAGGATTTTAGTCTTATCGCTCGATGGGTACCCCCCGGCCTATAACAAGCAGTGAATTCAGGTATATATATGTCCACTTGGTATGTGATTAGATATAGAGTGATTTAGGAAAAAACAATGAACAAGGTGATTAGGTCTGGACACAAATAAATATGGGAAATATTACTCAAATCCTTCCTAATTACATTGACTCTAAAGTTTAAAATGACGATGAGAACAGCTCGGCAGTGTAGAGCATAAATTATAGTGAGGCATCAACAATATTATTGTTAACATTAGGCTGGATAAAGAAAGACTGCTCGCAGTCTACTAAAAAGGGGAACAGTCCCTGAGGCGGATGAACATTGGATACAATTGACTGTTGAATACCATCTGTTAATAGTCTGGCCTAATGGTCTGGTTACCTTAAGGCGGGTTTACACAGGCCGTCAACGTGTCCTTACGAAAATATGCTTAAGTTAACCTTACGTTAATAGGTTATCGCAAGGTAAATACATAATATTTAGGTCATTAACGTGGGTTATCGGCAATAGTTATCCTAACATGTTTGATCCTGAAGGGTTTACACAGCCCGACAATATCCTTAAGATAATAAGCAAAATGTTTATCCACGACAATTGACAGAAGCCCTACGACAATACAAGTATCTGATAGATTTGTATAAGAATATGTCCTTCAAAATAAGACAAGGGGGGTTTACACAGGCCGACAGGAGCTCTTAAGATAAAGCAATTTATTGTCGTAACCTGAATTCCATTAACGTAAGGACATTAACCTAAGGATTTTCCAAAAAATTTCAAACACGTCTGAAATTGTCATTATCCTAAGGAATTGGCCCCGACAAATTATTGTAAGCCTTACGACAGGCTTAAGACAATGGTTTCCTTAGGATAAGATGGGTTTACACAGGCCGATACGGTCATCGGGACTATCGCAAGGCCGTTGGGACTAACGTAAGGTCATCGGGATTAACGTAAGCCTTACGTCAATGACCTATCGTAAGGATTTTGACGGCCTGTGTAAACCCCCCTTTATGTGGTGAAGGATTGTACTCTTCAATTATCTTGGATGTGAACACACAATAAAACATCATTATTCCTATGCAAGTGAGTGTTTTAGATTGATTTAGACTTAAATCCTAACACTTAAATAAAAACACATCATTGTTTGATACAATCAGGTATGTACATGATCGCATCAAAGGGAAAAATCTCGACAGTCACCCCATCCATCTATATCTTGATTTCTTCCCTCTTAGTTCAACCGACATCGCCCTTTAATGGACAAATCACTTTGTCCCGTCAGTGCCAGTTGTACCAAGAGTGAACTATAAATGTATATGATATATATTAGAATAACGCCGTTCCAGACTCCACACTAGGCCTCTATGGTGCAGTTTGTGGAACTTTGGCTGATCGTTGCAACCTGATACGTGAGATTTAGATTTTTCCACGTTGAAAGTTTAAAAATCACATCATATTTCCATGCCTGAAACATGCAGCATATATCATTTCAAAAACACAGTAAAAATGGACTTTTGCGAAATCCGCCCCTCCTTCTTTAGGGCGTGCTAAACTCAAAAACTACATTGAAAGAAAGCGGGGAAGCGATGTGTAAGGCACAGGTCTGGTTGGTTTCCATGGTGAAGGCATCTCTGCCAACTTAGTACACTTGCTTATATAATTCATGTTTTTTTTATATACACGTATGATATTATCATCAGCCAAAGCCAAGGACAAGTCAATCTGTTTGTTGTCTTTACAGTAAACCAATTCTGTGAGATTCTCATCTATTCCGACATTCGAAAATGACCAATTATGAATAACTAGACATTCCTCCAAAGGAATTCCCAAGTTGATATCCTCAGAAAGTAAAGGAAATCAGTAAAGCGAATAGAATAAAATGTGCGTTGTTTATGTTGTCTAATAATACAAACAATTTTATGAGATTTTTATTTACACTATTCTGCGCCATTACGGTAATGGCTATACTCACGAACGACACACACAAAAAACATCATTGTAACTTGCCAAATTAATCGAGGACCGAAAGGCCTATTAACCCTTTTAAGGCACCACTCATTTGAGCATTTATAAAGTTATATATGCAAGGAAAGAGTGTAAACTGATCTTTTTATTGATGAAAACATTTCTCAAAAAGAGTGATTAGAACTGGAGTTATGTCTGTATGAAGTACCCTACCTCAGTTTTAGTTTGAGTTAGGCATTTTACCTATTCCTCTAAATAACAGAATTACAAGCAATGACATCTACATAAGTATTTTTATATGCAAATGCTATAAATTCGATAGAAGCCTATAACTTCGACCCTATTGAATATATTTTTATTCTGTTTTTAATGCATCATAGCCATTGGAATTTTTCAAATCTTGATAATAAAAAATAGAATTTCCCTTGTGACCTGGTTTCCATGGAAACGCAAGTACTTGGATTCCATTTTGGAACGGTTTTCAGATTGGAATTATTTGAAAAATTATACTTTTATCTGAATCAGCATGAAAAATTGTCTGAACAATATTTTCACCATAATTTGACTATTTAATTGCTATTTCATCATTTCACTACTAAATATTGGTGCTAGATGGCCATAATCATGTAAAATCTTGTCTCATTGAATATCCATGCCATTTAAAAGGTCTGGTATAGAGAATCAAAAGCATAACATTACATGATAGATAATCCTATGCACAATAATTCTTAAAACAAAGAAATTGAATGAATTTAAGCTATATTTCTCTATAGGAAAGACCTGTGTGTAGGCTTATGGGATATTACATAAAAAGTGACTCATATGAGGAAAATTTGCATGGACATGATTTGGTGAAAATACTTGATATAGATCATATCATTATAACTAGGTAATTGTTACATAATGTGAATTTGAATATCACACTTTATTGATTAGTTATATTAACATTTTCTATTTGTGTTTATATAATATGTCAATCTGGCTACCATATTAGCTATAAACATAATCTACATGGAAGAACATTGTCAATCAATCAATGTGGTTTAACAAAATAAAGAATTCGAGAAACAAAGGAATATTCTTCAAGTCTTATTGAGGATACAATCACTATGAAAACATTCTGACCTGCAAATTTAGAGTGCCAAATCTAAGGCCGCATGAGGGGAATAGTCCAATTTCAATTTTTAAGTAAATTAGATATTTTTGGGATGTGTAAAATATCACTAACAATCGCACAGTCGAATGAGCTGAGGTCAAACTCATACTCACTGTTAATTACTTAACTAACTGACTGAAAAGGTTACCCGCGCATACATTCATTAACGAAGGGAGTTTTTACTCTTGTGCAGAAACCAATGGTTATCGTTGCATTTATACATTAGTGACGCACCCATATGATTGTGTCTATAGTCACCAATAATTATTATGAATTAGGCATACAAAAAAGTAGTTGTATGCCGTGAACCCCACCTTCCCTAATCTTTGCCCCGGCCAAATGTTTATTTTAACCCTTTTTATTGAAAAATATTGATATTTTGTAAAACATTACAGATTGTTTCTCCAAAAGACACAAAACATATATCGAAAAACAAAAACCGACCTATCCATTCTATTTCGTGGACTGATATTTATGTTACCAGACCACAATCATTTGTTTGCTTGGCCTTGATAGTGTGATGAACGGCTATTCATCCAAATATGTAGAGATCAAAATAAGAGAAAATGAGGTAATATTATAAAAGGTATATATGTTCGAAAAGGAACGAAAGTATAAAAGAACGAAATATGTAAAAAGGAACGAAAGTGTAAAAAGCCCGAAAAAAGAGGCACGAATACGTAAGGAACGAAAGTGTAAAGGAACGAAAATGTAAAGGAACGAAACCCGGAAAGATATAAACCGGAAGTGAAATGTAAACCGGAAGTGACGTCAGTTGTAGATCACGTGACTGAAAGCAGCCAATCAGAGCTGACCTCTTGGGTATATAAAGGGGTGGTGAGGCCCGAATAAACAGAGTTCTTTAACAGTTCTCCTTGTGTCCAGACGTGTCTTCTTTCCTGAAACAACCGCTAAAGATGAGCCGATTCGAGTAATTAACCAGAAGTTAGGATAAAGCAGTCGAAGTTCGAGATAAATAGTAGGAACTTAGGGTAGGGGCCCGACGGCCCGAAGAACGAGGAACGAAGGACCGAAGTAAGGCACGAAGGCCCGAAACAGTCCCGGAGACCGAGGCGTAGCATGGCACGAAGGCATGACAGGCGGGACGAAGGAACGAAGTCCGCGGGGACGAGGGCGCGGCAGGCTCGGCCCCACGCTACCAAACAATAGGCGACTGTCGGCCCGTCGCCCCCGCGGACCGGAACCGTGGGGTGGACCGCCCGGTGGGGGTGAATGCTGGTCTGGGAGATAGAGCGAGACGAACCCCGGCCGACCCGTACCCCTACCATAATTTCCCTTCCCCGCAGTCCTCCGTTTGACATCGAGCGCCGATTCCCGACCGATTCGCTCAGCCCCCCCCCTCGTGCGCGAGGCACGACTCTAGAAACACATCTCGGTTCTTGGCCCGGATTCCCCGTCCGCCCCGAGACCCGAACAACCCCCACGTTCCTCTGTTGTAAGAATCGGCAACCCCGACTTACCAGAGAACGTCACACTGGTGGCAGCGGTGGTGCTGAAATAAGCACATACGGACTTGTGGATCCTGGGTGTTTCGTCGGTATTGGATACTCATGGCGACCGCGGCAGTCTTCGAGCAGATGGATTCTGACATCGCTTTCAAGGAAGGTGGGGAGGAGAAAGGAGGTGCGAAACCCGAGACCAAAGGGGAGGACACGACCATCATGGGTAGGCAGTTTAATTTCATGGGAACGTCCACCCCGACGGATGAGCAGAATGCGCGGGCTCAACAACAACAGACCGGCCAGGTAGGAACTTGGAGGAGGCGGTGGAGGTGGTAGAAATACAGGAGCGATACTCACGCCGCCTCCTGCGGGCAGTGAAGCCCGAGGAGGACGCCAATACACAAATCATGGCCTTAAACGGTAGGTTGGAGGAGATGATGAAGGAATTGGCAGAGGAACGGGAAGCTAGGAGACAAGCAACGGCCCGGAGAGAGGCGTTCAAGAAGCGAAAGGAAGATTTGGAATGTCATCAGTGTCACCAGAAGGGCCATTTCGCGAGAGAGTGTTCTCAGCGTCAGGGAAACGGACAGTCGCCGTCGCAGTAAGCGCGGGGCCCCCTTCGGGCGCGGCGAGAGAAGTAGTAGGCATTGGAGAATGTGGACTTTATGTGGCCGGAACGGTGGGAAAGAGTGTCGTCCGTTTCTTGGTTGATACCGGATCTATGATCAGTCTGTTGTCGGAACGTCTCTGGAGAGAGTGGGGACGAAAATGGGAAGACCTGGATGGATATGAAGGACGTGTCTGCTCGGTGGATGGTAGCCCGTTGCGGTGCTACGGATGCACGAACTTGCCAGTAAGGTTGGGAACGCGCGTGTTGCAGTGGACATTCATGGTGGCAGACATCGGTAGAGATGAAGGGATCCTGGGAAACGACTTCGCGGTGAAATACCGGCTAACAGTTAAGCCCCACGCGAGTGCTGTCTTCCTGCCCGCCGAAGGGGAGGGAGAGGGGGAACGAATCCCGGGAGTAGAACGAAGAACGGATGGGGTTCGGGCAGTCACCGTCGGAGGACAGGTCGTGAGAATCGAGGGAACGACGGAAATACCCCCGCTCCAGGTGACCCGAGTAGCAGTAGTGACAAGAGTGGACATAGGACAGAGTGGACAGCTGGCTGTCATCACCGGCGCTGGATTACCCATGGGACTGGAAGTGATCCCAGGAACGGTGACGTTGGGAGAAGAAAATAAAGTTTGGGTGGCCAACCGAGGGACCGAGAGCGCGAAATTGGAAACCGGCGGGGTACTCGGAGAAGCCACCTTCGTACAGGAAGTACGAGGTATAGGAAGTGATGTAAAAGAACCCCCTGGAGCGCTCGTCGAAATGATAGAGGAGGCTAAGAAAGGCCTAACCACGGAGGAAGGCGGAGAGTTGGAGAAAGCCATCATGGCCCGGGAACAAATGTTTGCGACCTCGAAACATGAGTTAGGATGAACAGATTTAGTACAACATCGAATTAAAACGGGGGATCAGATGCCGATCAAACAAAGGGTCAGACGGTATCCAGCCACCAGGAGAGAAGAGGAACGAGCACTGGTGGAGGATATGTTAAATCTAGGAATCATTCAGGAGAGCGGAAGCGCGTGGAGCAGCCCGACCGTCCTAGTGAAAAAGAAGGATGGAGGAACGAGGTTCTGTATCGACTACCGAAAACTGAACCAGGCTACAAAAGTGGACGCCTATCCGCTTCCACGGATAGAGGACAGCCTCAACACCCTGGGCGGGAGCCTATTTTTCTGCAGTCTGGATCTCGCAAGCGGATATTGGCAGGTGGAGATGGCACCCGAGGACCGAGAGAAGACGGCCTTCGTGACTCAAGGAGGATTGTATGAGTTCAAAGTGATGCCATTCGGGCTAGTGAACGCCCCGGCCACCTTCGAGAGACTGATGGAAAGAATCCTCAGAGGAATTGTGTGGGAGGAGTGTCTGGTATACCTGGATGACATATTGGTCTTCGGGCCAACGTTTGAAGTGACTCTGGAAAGATTGGTACGGGTTCTGGACCGATTGAACGCTGCAGGACTGAAGTTGAAGGCGCGAAAATGTAGGTTGTTCCAGAAGAAGATTCCGTTCTTGGGACACGTTGTCTCATTCAATGGGATCGAACCCGACCCCGAAAAGTGTCGGCAAGTAACTGAGTGGCCGGTCCCTCGGGATCGCCATGAGGTACGAGCCTTCGTGGGATTGTGTTCGTATTATAGAAGACATATAAACGGCTTCACGGAGTTGGCTGCCCCCTTGTATGAATTGGCGACGAAGGAGCAGCCGTTCGTGTGGAGCGCGAGGCGACAAGAGGCGTTTGATGCAATGAAGAGGGCGTTGACAGAGGCCCCGGTGTTGGGATTCCCGGAGGAAGACGGACAATGGTGGCTTGACACGGACGCCAGTGACGTGGGGACGGGAGCCGTGCTATCACAGGAGCAGAGAGGGGAGGAACGGGTAATAGCTTACACGAGCAAAACCCTGGAGTCAAACGAACGAAAGTATTGCACCACGCGGAAAGAACTGTTGGCGGTGGTGCGAGTTTTGAAACATTTTCGGTGCTACATCTATGGTCAACGTGTAATAGTCCGGACGGATAATAGCGCGGTTAGTTGGCTGCAGAGAAGTAAGGAACCGATGGGGCAGGCTGCCCGGTGGATTGAGATTATCGACTCGCATGACGTGTCGTTCCAACACCGACCGGGTAGGAAGCATGGGAACGCTGACGCGTTGTCCCGGTATCCGTGCAAACAGTGTGGGGAAGAGCACGAGAATACCGAGAAAGTGAGAGTGGTGACGCGGGCCCGGGGGTATGAGCCCGGATGGTCCCCGCAGGAGATGAGAGCAGCACAGAGGAGGGATCGAGATATAGGACCGATTGTCGCACGGATGGAAGAAGATGCGAACCGGCCAGGTTGGGTGGTCATATCTCCGGAATCCCGGGAAACAAAGATCCTATGGAGGCAATGGGAACGATTAAGCCTCAAGGATAGCGTGCTGCATCGGAAGTACTGGGAACTAGAAGGACATGGTTGGAGGAACCAGTTGGTCGTTCCCCGAGAGGAACGGGCCAAGTTGGTGAGGGAATACCATGGAGGCGCGGCAGGAGCGCACTTGGGAGTCGCCAGAACGACGGCCCTGTTGGAGCAAGGGTTTTACTGGCCGGGACTCCGGGAAGACGTGCGAAAGGAATGTCGAGAATGTGATTGCGCGTTGCTGAAAAAAGGACGAGGGAGACGGGAGCCGCTACACCAATACATAGTGGGGGAGCCAATGGAACGGCTGGCCATGGATGTTTCGGGCCCGTACCCAGTCACCAAACGAGGAAACAAGTACTGCCTGATAGTGGGATGCTATTTCACCAAGTGGTTGGAGTGTTTCCCGATCCCGGATCAAAAGGCAACGACAGTGGCGGACAAACTGGTTGAAGAAGTAGTGGCACGGTACGGCGCGTTTCGAGAACTACACTCGGATCAGGGCACAAATTTCAAAACCGAGGTGGTGGCTCAGGTCTGTGCACTATTCGGAATACACAAAACCAGAACGACGCCGTACCACCCCAGGAATGACGGATACATAGAACGAAGTTTCCGCACTTTGGGGTGCTGTCTGAAAGCTAGCTGCCGAGCAACAGGCCGGGAATGGGATGAGATGGTCCCACTCGTGATGATGAGTTATAGAGCAACGCCGCAAGCCAGCACGGGAGTGACACCGAACATGATGATGCTGGGCCGACAGACCATGATGCCACGACAAGCGATTTATGGGAGACCTCTAGGACAGGAGGAGGAACCCCGACGGGTAGGCGACTACGTGGAAAGCCTGGAGAGAGGGCTAGTCGCGGCCTATCGGGAGGCCCGGGCAGGGCTGAAACGAGCCGCCATTCATCAGAAGCACGAGTACGATGGAAAGGTGACTCGGCGGGAATACCACGCCGGAGAACTGGTCTGGGTGCACGATACGGTGGTGGATAGGGACAAGGGAACGAAGTTGCGATTTCCATGGATAGGCCCTGCACTGATCGTCAAGGTGCTTGACCGAGGACGGGTGGTAGTACGGAAGAAACGAGGGAAACCGGGGGGGTGGTCCATGTGGACCGCCTGGAACCCTACCGAGGACACGCTGCGCCAGCCTGGATGGTAGCTGACCAGCAAGGATACGAGGCTGCACAGTAAATGCTTGGGGTGGGGCGCGCTAGGGCACGTACGGAAACGGGGCACCCCTTTTTGTGATGAAGTCGTTCTCGTGTCTCGATTCCGCAGGTGGAAGAGGACCAAGGGAACGACCAAATCGGCACTACACAGAAAGGCTTTGGCCAAAAAGGACTGATCAACCTGGGGCCATTGAGTCGGGGCGGTGCGTTGACCACTACGGTAGGAGTGCAGGTCGTTAGGCTGTAGAGATTTGCTACCTAGCTGAAGATTGGTTCTCTTGCGGATGTAATATAGGTGGGAAATGCGGGGTTGGAACGAAAAACGGCGTTCGGGAGCCACGACGGCCCGAATGCCTAAAGTAGTCCCACGGAGCCGCTTTCCGGTCAGTTCGGAGGAACCACAGCGTGGAAAAGATGGTTGGATTACAACGGAAGACAGACCCGGCGGCAAGCTGGTGAAGACTTTTGAAGTAGTGCTGACTTGGTAACACCGCTTTACAGCGTCCAGGAGACCGGAGGAGAGTAGATGCGGCACTCTCGGGAACGCCGGAGGAACGAACGGACGGTTGTAAAAGGCGAGGCCTGAAACGAGGACGGGCTTTAAAGTAGGTTGTAAAAGGAGTAAAGATGACAAAGAGAACGGGGCGGCGGCGAGAGGATGATAACGTCAAGCCCCTGTGTTCTCCGGGAAGTGTGCGGAAACACTGCGAGGGCCAAGATGAAAAGGCAAAAGGAGGCGACGGAGGATGAAAGGACCGAGGACGTCCGGTGGGGCAATAAAAGGCCTAAGAGAAAAAAAACGCGTAGACGAGCGAGAGGCCGCGAGGTAAACGGCAGGCGGGGCGGTGACCAGCGGCGGGCCCCGAGGACCGGAAATAATAGGGGGCGCCACCGTTGAAGTGGATGGTGAGCCTGACGCTAGGGGTCGCTAGTGTAGGCCACGCCCACTTCCGCCTGCGGCGGCTATAAAAGGCAGAGCGCTCGCCGGAGCAGGTCATTCTGGTCAGCCGATCAGGATTCATCAAATCGCAGACGAGCAGACCAAGCTAGGAGAAGAAAAAAAGAAAGGCAGAGAAGTGAGACGAGCAGCATCACCACGAGGCAAAAACGGAGAAGGCTGACGGGACGAGCTTCAAGTTTGGAACGAGGCCCGAAAGCCCGGAAAACGGACGCGATGAGCGGACAGTGCTGGGAAGGACATTGTCGCGGAAAGGAATTTAAGCACCTGGCCAAGCATATTCGAGGCCAGCACGATGGAGTACGGAAGCAGTATTACATGTGCCCGGTGTGTTCGAATCGAGCCTATTCGACGCACCAGGACTGGAGAAAGCACATGTGGGAATCACACGAAGGAAACCTGCTGAGGGGGATGCCGAAACAGGACCCCCTTCTGAGGCTGGAGTATGCTGCGGCGTTCGCCTTGGATCCAAAAGGACGGCCGCCGTACACCAGTTTCGCTCCTGGGGATGAAACGGCGGCCCGGGTAGCCGATTTGGAACGGGATTACGCTGTGCGCCATCCGGAAGGATTCCTCCCCCCCGAGAAAGCGGTGGACAAGGAGGCACCGGAGAGGCCACGACGGAGGATTCACGTGCCTTACTACCCGAGGGCATCGAGAGGATCCGATGACAGCGCCGCCGAGCAGCCGGAGCAGGTAGCAACCGAGGAAGAACCGAAGGCCGACGAGGCCGGCGAGGGAGTCCAAGCAGCCAAAGCAGCAGGGAAGGGACCCTTGGCCGGAGTAGCGGAACGGTCGACGCCCACGCGCCGTTCCCCTCGGAGGGCCGCGAAAGGAGTGCGGAAGGAAGTCACCGAGTCACCGCGAAGCGCGAGCCGAGCTGTGATCAACCCGAAACCACTCTTGACAGACGACCAAGTGGCTGGAATAGTACAAAGCCAAGTAAGGAAATTAAATGCCCAGGGAGAACCACGAGAACCGAGAGGGCGAGGACTCCCCGGCAGAGGACTCCCGGGCAAAGGAAGAGGAGGAAGATCCACACCCGCCCCGAAGCCAGGTTGCTCAGGGATACCACCGGGGGCTGAGGTGGTGGAATTAGTGAGCTCGTCCGACGACCAACGTCCAAAAGTTAAGGGAGAGGAAGAGGAGCCGCCAGCCTTCAAGAGACCCCCAGCGCAAGGATCTGCGGCGGAGGAGCCGTCCCGGAAGAAAAAGTGGAAAAAGGTCAAGAAAGTCCCGAGAGAATTGGAGGAGGGAACGAGTTCGGACCAGTCGGAATCGGGCCGGAGCATGTCAGTCCGAAGCGATCGGTCCCTGATTATCGCCGAGTCCAGTAGCGCGGGAGAGCTGGGACCATCGCAGCCCGAGATCTCGACAGGAGTGAAACGGACCACGGGACTAGAACCACCTTGTAGCGACGCGCAGTTTACTATGATGACAGCCCACAAGAAATCGGTTATTTACGAATCACGACACCCGAGGTACCCAGGATATTTAAAAGGAACAATGAACCGGGAGGGAGTGTTCAGGGGTTACCACGAGGCAAGATCCGACCGGGAGCTGGAGGACAGCATTCGGGACGCGAAGGGAGGCCGGCTGGTGGAGAGAGAGGCGCTGTACCTGGGGAGGTTCCTCTATGAAATGGCCGAGAGGCAAGGACTCAAACCATCGGGCTGGGTGGAAAAAGTGAAGTATGTTCGACACGCGGCCAAGTCCGAGGAAACGGCGTCGACGGCTTCAACGCAGCCGTTGTTCTCTACCCCTACCCCGACGAGAGCGGATTCACCCCTAGAGAAGATGGTATGCAAGCAGCCAGTGGTACCGCCCCCGGGACTGAAGCGGATGAGGGACATTTTGGTGGCACCGGATACGCCGGAGACACGAGCGGCTGTGGACAATTTGACCCGGGCCAGTCTGGGAAGCTCGTTCTTTGGGTCGCAGGGATCGGAGGAGACCCCGGGACCGCCGTCACCCGAGCGGATGAGATCGCCAGCGGGACCGGGCACCCCACTTAAGGATGAGGACAAGGATGGACGAGCGCTACAACCACGAGTTATGATGCATAGACTAAAAATACCGGCTGCTCAATCCATGGACACCGAAGTAGAGGACTCAGAGGACATGGAGTTGGGGCAGGCCGAGACCAGAGGATACGAGCCGGATAGGCAAGAATTGGACGAGTCGGGAGCGGATTCAGTGTTCGGGTCCATAGGAATGGAGGTACCGACAGCAGGACCATCTGGAGAAACGCCGCGACTCAAGTTGTTACGAACGCAGGCCATTCACCGAATCTTGCAGGGACACTTTCCAGTGACGGCACGAGCGATACGGGACTGGGACGCGGAGGAGGCAATCCAGGTGCAACTGGCGTGGCCCCCAAGGCAGGTGCGAGGGATGACGGCTAAGACGAGAGCGATGGCTTCGGCGTCTATGGCGTTCCTGATGGCACTGGAAACGGGCCGCGAGCCGGAGATATTCGACGAGGCAATGGCGCAGTTCCCGACGGCGGCGCTGGGGCCGTTTACCAGAGAGTTCCCGGGAGTCGACAGGCTAATTAACGAACACAACCGGACCGTCCAATTGGCTCAGACTCTAGTGTTGTATAAAAACGAAGACCAATTGGACGACTTGTTAAAAGCGACGACGGAGGTAGAAAAGCAGAGCAAACTGGTGGACCCACTTCTCGAGCTCCCAGCTAGGGAAGAGAGGTTGCTGCCACCGACCCGACGTCAGGAAGAAGGATGAAAGGCCTCGAAGAAGGAGAGAACGGTGGATGCTGCTTAGGGTCCTGTACGGAAGATAGCGCGACGGAACCAGAAGCGGAAAATGGCGCGTCGCGAGTCGGGTGGGGAGGGATTACGGGGCGTTGGCTCCTCACCCATAGTGTCAAACCCCCAGGGAGAGGACCGGGCCGAGGCGGAGGTACCTGAGCCGCACAGGAGTCCGAAGCCCGGATAAAAACTCTCCTGGAGACCGCTGGACGGGCCCGAAACTTTGCTTTAAAACATCGGGAACGGACTGGCGGGCTCGAATATTCTCATCTTAAGTATTCCTACTAAAAATGAATTAGGTAGTTTCTTTATGGGAATCTTCTTCTTGTGGAAATGAACGAAACCGCATGTGTTAGGAGGTGTTGAGCGTAATCAGCGAGCTGAAAGGTCCATGACTGGAACGAACTTAGCAAGCCTGCGGGGCGAATACGGAACGGGAGGAGGCGCTAGGAGGAAAAACAAGTGTGTAGCTGTTCCACTTCTTCCCAGAAGCCCGCTGCATTGGTTGGGACCGAGCAAGTTGAGCAGGACCGTCCGGTCGCGGAAATTGGATAGATAGCGGACCGGGCGGCCCAGGGAACGAGAGAACAAAAAGGATAGTGACGGAACGTCGAAGCGAGAACAAAACAAGGAGGTAGAATCGAGGAAAGGAAATCAGAATGAGCGAACAGTGTTGTGTAATCTTCGAGTCGACGGTCGTGCCGGGGTAAATAAGGTACCGGTGGGCCGGCGACTCGCCGCTGGAGGAAAGGCTGGCGCGGGCCAAGACTGAAACCCTTCTCCCGTGCTGCCTTGAGGGATCTGGAGGCGAGTGAAGAACGACCTCTGTCCTCTAGCGGCACCTAAAAACGAACTTTACACGGCTCGTCTGGACTTCTTCGGGCTTCGACCATCTTGATCTTGGATGGATCACTCAGAATGTTGAACCGGATGGGCCTGGATTTATTGTACCATCATCTTCTGAGTTTCCTTGTCTTCAGCCTCTTACCGCATACGGAGAGCGGTAAAAGTGAAATTTCTCCACCTGAATGCTGGTTTTGTCGTGCCAGGATTGATGCAGCGAGTCGTGAAAGGACCGCGGTGAATTGTAGATGTCTCCCGGAGGACCGGGGGGCGAGCAGGGACAGTAGCTGAAAGGCCCCTCGCTCGTGCCCCACCGAAACGATATAATATAGGACGAAATTAATAGACTTACTAAATCATATGTTAATATCTTACCTGCAGTAACGACAATGACTGCTTCCATATCGTACTTCCTGATATCTTCTTCCCGAGGAACGGAACAAAATAGCCTTTGAAACACATAGGGAGGTGGTGCTGGGAACGTCGGCCTCGGATGCCTCGATAGACGCCTCAAGAGGTCTGCAAAGAACGACGAGAAGTGATCCTTCATCTCTGACTTGGAGTTCGACATCGGATGAGTTCTTCTCTATATACGCTATTTCAAGGCCGACTGAGATGGGCCCGTTCCGGATCTCAAAAGTTGACGTCGGGTGCAGATCCCGGTTGATGTTGTCCATCTTCACTTTCTACAACTTCTTCCTCTCCTTCTCACCAATATCTTCAACTTACCTACTTCGAACCGCCGTACCTAGGAGCAGCCCGGAATGGCTCGAAGCTGTTGTCTCGGCGTTCGTCATAGGCATAGTGGCTTCATGCAAAGTGACATGGCACCGATGAAGACTGTGGCCTTACTCCAGAATCAAACCAGACCAGATCTTAAACTTACCTCTATTACGAACTATTTGTTGGTATTACAGTCTCACGAAAATCGTCTAAAAGCATGGTCCTTCGGGAGGACGAAGAGAAAAACTTAGTAAGCAGAGCGAGGCCCGAGAGCCTAGGAGACGAACGAGGGCCCGAGTGCCCGGAGCAGGAATCCTCTTCTTAAGGAAATCATCTCATCAGTAGAACGAAGGAGCCTCCCTCTCGCCCCAAAAAGGATTGTCTTCCTGCCGTTGCTTACGGGGGGGGGGAGGGATGAGAGGCGCCGGCTCCTGTCATCAAAAGAAACCTCAGCAAAAGAAAATTATCTTCTTAGTCGGGTCTCCGTTCCGGTTGTTGTCATGCCACTTGGGCCCGGAACGGTGACGGAAATACCTTATCTAGTTATGTTGGACTCTCTCTCTCCGACATCTCCTTCTGAAATCTTTGAGTGTGTCGACGTGGTCGAAGACTGAACGTCTTGGTGCTGGGTTAACCACGAGGACATGTGCCATAAAAGTCAAACTTCAGTTCCTGTACGGAAAACAGACACCTCATCAACAATTAATAATTCCAGTCTTCACAAACTTACCTTCACTCCAACTCCATCCAAAGTTTCACTGTGACCAATAGCACGAAACTCACGACGTCGTCTGCTGAAGCTTCCACTCGAAACTTTAACGGATGAACTTAGTTCCTTTCCACATCCATTGCCATTTTCTTCTTTGGAACGGTGGGTACCTCGGCCTCTGGCTCGAACATGTTGTCCTTGCCAAACGTGAAAAGTCACTGGGGGGCTCTGAATGCCGAGGCGACCGAGGGCGCGAAGTCTAAAAAGAACATTCTTTCTACAAAAACTTCAGTCTTTCCACTAAATCTCATCTTCAAATCATCATCACCCAAGAGAATGCAGAGAAGAGTAATAATAACGGGAGAACGAGGGGTCACGACCGACCGGGTGGGAGAATCACGACCGATTCTCTGCCCAAAAACAACGGAGAACGTCTGGACGACGGAAAAACGGACAAAAGGGTCAAGAGGACTAAGGGTCACGACCGACCTTGGTCTCTGGGTGGAAGAATCACGACCGATTCTCCGCCCGAACTAGGGGAGAGCGTCTGGACGACGAAAAACGAAGGGAACGGGGGCATTGCGGGTCACGACCGACCCATGGCCCCGGGCAGGAGGACCACGACCGGTCCCTCTGTCCTAACGAGGGTAAAGGCGAGGAAACGCGCCGAGGGGCTAAGTACATAGAGCCCAGAGGAAAGGAACGGGGGCGACGGGGTCACGACCGATCCCCAGTCCCGGGTGGGAGAGCCACGACCGGCTCGCTCATCCTAAAGAAAAAGAAGTGCAGAACGGGTCCTAATAGACCCAGGATAAGAACTATGACGAAGATAAAAAGAGACTGGGAGAAATGAAACAAATTATATGAACTTTCACTAAGAAGAGAGAGAAAAACGAAGAACGAAGAAAGAAGAAAGAAGAGAAATAACAATTAGCCGGATAGGCCCCGGGGGCCCTCCGAAGTAGACCGGAGAGGACAGAGGGTGACACCTCCTCCTCTACCGATAAGGAGCGTAGGATTGAAATGTTTCTGGTTCTAGAGTATGTTCTGTTGTCGTTGCTGTATGAACTGCTTTGAAAATCTTTGTAAGACGTGTTTTCCCACCTTTCAAGAAGGTGCGGGAGGGTGTGATGAACGGCTATTCATCCAAATATGTAGAGATCAAAATAAGAGAAAATGAGGTAATATTATAAAAGGTATATATGTTCGAAAAGGAACGAAAGTATAAAAGAACGAAATATGTAAAAAGGAACGAAAGTGTAAAAAGCCCGAAAAAAGAGGCACGAATACGTAAGGAACGAAAGTGTAAAGGAACGAAAATGTAAAGGAACGAAACCCGGAAAGATATAAACCGGAAGTGAAATGTAAACCGGAAGTGACGTCAGTTGTAGATCACGTGACTGAAAGCAGCCAATCAGAGCTGACCTCTTGGGTATATAAAGGGGCGGTGAGGCCCGAATAAACAGAGTTCTTTAACAGTTCTCCTTGTGTCCAGACGTGTCTTCTTTCCTGAAACAACCGCTAAAGATGAGCCGATTCGAGTAATTAACCAGAAGTTAGGATAAAGCAGTCGAAGTTCGAGATAAATAGTAGGAACTTAGGGTAGGGGCCCGACGGCCCGAAGAACGAGGAACGAAGGACCGAAGTAAGGCACGAAGGCCCGAAACAGTCCCGGAGACCGAGGCGTAGCATGGCACGAAGGCATGACAGGCGGGACGAAGGAACGAAGTCCGCGGGGACGAGGGCGCGGCAGGCTCGGCCCCACGCTACCAAACAATAGGCGACTGTCGGCCCGTCGCCCCCGCGGACCGGAACCGTGGGGTGGACCGCCCGGTGGGGGTGAATGCTGGTCTGGGAGATAGAGCGAGACGAACCCCGGCCGACCCATACCCCTACCATAATTTCCCTTCCCCGCAGTCCTCCGTTTGACATCGAGCGCCGATTCCCGACCGATTCGCTCAGCCCCCCCCCTCGTGCGCGAGGCACGACTCTAGAAACACATCTCGGTTCTTGGCCCGGATTCCCCGTCCGCCCCGAGACCCGAACAACCCCCATGTTCCTCTGTTGTAAGAATCGGCAACCCCGACTTACCAGAGAACGTCACAATAGTAAAAGACATTCTGTGGTTTATTTCTCAGAGTGGAAAGAAATCATTAGAAACGACCATGGACGAGGACCATCGGTTCATTGGAATAGGAAAATAACAACCACATTCAAATAGATATTCCAACTCAGTCAAAAACCTTTCTTCTAGTTTCCCTTTGTAAACCTGTAAACAATATCACACACGAGTACTCACCTTTAAAACAGAATGGAAGTTTGTCAAATAATTAGCGTCTTTCTTTAATGGTTTGCAATTGAACGTGATATACTTGTCGATGACATTATACACGAGGATGACATTATACATGAGGTAATGCAATAGCATTTATTTGTTATGTTATTACATAGAATATAGATCATTATTGCGTTTTGCTGTTAAACTTAATACAATTTGTTGCTGGTATTTTCAAGAAAGGGGTGTGTCGTGACCTTGGTCAACCAAGTATGTATGTCGTCGTGCTCAGTACGGCAATTATCATAATCCAATAAACAAGTTTTAAAAACATCAATTTCTAAAAGCGTATGCATATGGTTACCCTCTCCCACAACGTGTTCACCATGTTTGGCCAGTCATTTGTCCCAGCCACGGTACAACCTTATGGCATATTCGGCAATAATGCTCTGTAACGTTACAACAACGTTCTATGATGTCACATCTTTGGTTGGGGTGTGTGTACAGAAGACGTAATCAGCTGGTAATATTCAAATTTCTAGGTAAATCTGTCCACACTGTAGCTTAAAAAGGAAACCTTTAGCAACCTTACTTTGACCTTATCGTAAGTCTTGGAAGGCCACAAATTTCAGGTTAAGAAATGAGGTCCACAGGGTCGTTGTCACAGTCATGCAGAATAACGTGCCATGCGGTCAGAGAATTCAGAAGGTTCCCATTAGCAATAGACATATGCATGCCCTCTGTATTGGCATTTTATCAAGTGTAAATATGACGAATGCACCACATACATATCACATATACATATGTATATATGAGATCTTTTGTAAATCAAAAACTCATTTTAATCAGATGGAAATCGCTGAGCACCTGACTAACCACACAGTGAAGCGATTGACAGCAGCCAATGACAAAAGTAGATGCCAAGAAGTGGCAAAAGGTAACAGCAGCAAGTGACAGAAAAAAGGTAAAATCATAGAAAACAGGGGAAAAGGGGAGATGAAAATAATTGAACCACCAATAGCTGGCAGCAGTAGATGCCGGTAGATGTAAGTATGTAGATAGTATGTATGTATGAGGAGCTTTTTGTAAAGTAACTTATCTAATAAAAAATGATTGGGTACCTTTTCGTATTCCACGGGCTCTCTTCACACCATCCACAAAACGGACAGATATCTCCGGCACAGTGGAGAGTGGCTGTCTCACTGTTCATATACTGTCCATGTTTTATATTATTTTATCCCGTGATTTGTATGGTGTAAACAATGGTGGTCACTGCCTAGGCAACGGTGTCCCTTAAGGCCCTATTACACTACACGACATGAGCTGCGACATGACGATGTCGTAGAGAAATGACGCACATTAGAGACAAAATTTTTTGTGACACATATGTAACAAGTTTCAAATGGCCACATTTCAGTAATTATATGGCTGCTTCATGCGAATTTATCTGTAATATGAACATATTGTGTCGACATCGCAGCTCAAGTCGTGTAGTGTAATAGGGCCCTTATCTAGACAATATTGTAGACATGATGATTGTACCTGCCCAAACCTAACCCAAACCCTGAACCTAATCCCCGTTGTTGCATTAAATAACGGAATCCATAAAAAAATGTAAGAACAATGTCATGGTTCCACATCTTGTCCGTTCACACCATCTGTTTTTACAATGTCTCAGTACTCTGACTACACTGTCAATGGTGTCTCTTCCCACTGTTTTTATTGTGATTATGTCCATCCTCCCTTAACGTTCGGAGTAGGAACACCGTGATTTTTCACAAGAATACATTAGTCTACAAAAACACTTATTATGCATGTATGTATACATGTATGCATGTTTGGATATATGTATGTATAAACATTATAGGTAGGAACCGTAGGTGGAAACTAAGTTATACCCTTTACATTCTGCCTGTATTGAAATGTCATTATGAGCGCATTTAACGGTCACTCTGTAGGGTAAAAGATAGTTGGGTAGGTAGGTAAGAAGAGATAGAGGTAAGAAGGCATGTTTGTATTTAGGCAGGGATGTAGGGAGTGAGCGACGGAAGGAGGGAGTTAAGTAGGTGGATAGGTACAGGTAAATAAAGAGTTATTATTTTTGTATTTTTTCAAAAGAGGTAAACCCCCTGAGTGAAACAGGTGTTCATATATTCACATATACTATATTTATATAAATGTTTTTTGTTTGTTTGTTTTTTCACTCCACTTGGAGACAGAGATAGAGGTAGATTGACCAATCAAGAATATACCCCCCCCCCCCCGGGGGGGCCTCCTCACATTGCGGTAGCATCAGCAGAGAGAACTAGCCACGTACTCCCTATATATATTTATATAAATGACATATGTATATATACGTACAGAATATCAGTAATTGGAAGACTGTACTCTCTCAACCCTGTCAAACCTAGAGGACATATACACTGGGAATTTTTCTGGGAATCAGGCTTTCTATAGGTGCCGACTTCACCGACCACAGAACGGGAATAAGCAGACGGCCCTGCCTTTCTAATTGATGACCCTGTCCACCTACCCAGACACCCACCCCTCCACACCTTAGCCCTACACCTTATATCCGGCTATACTTCTCTGGGGCGTTGGTGTTTTTGAGCTCAGCATTTCTGTTTCGCATGTGTGCATACGTTGGCAATTTCACATTTCAAGTAAATCGTATAAAATTTCCAAGAAGAGATAAGGGGGTTCAGGTTCAGTGCGTGATCCGCTCTACATACAAATCTTTAATGGTTCTTTGATTCAATCTTGATCTAATGTTTTCGAGGTTTCTAACTTTGAAAGGCATACGATATGGATATGAATTAAAATGTGACTGAAAATTCACCAAGATAATGGTTGGAAAAAAGAATGATGTGAGTTTTTGCAAACATTTTAGTAGATGCATAGAAATATCTAACTCCTTGGGAAAAAATACTTGCATCGTATTCCAAAGCTCTATGATGATGATGTACAGCTGTTTGATTAACAGGATGAATCGGTTTCTTTTTTTCTTTTTTTTTTAATGATTAAATCTGATTCCTGGTACAAAACATCAGATTGTACTAGAGTACAATCCCTATTCAAAACCCCGTAGGATGCAGTGCTTTAACTATTCACAATATCTTATGTCTCTATTCACTGTCAGGTTACAGCTGTAATTATAGAAACTTTCTTACCCATCCCGGTATATCTAAATAGCTCTGTTCCCGGATAGCCTCATTCCACGTCCCCTAAGGTGCCTGGGATGGGGTGGGGGTGACCTCTGCGGTTGTCTGGTAGACTGGGGACGGACTGTGACCCTCTTGATGGTGGGTATTTTTGGTGTGTGGGTGAGTGCCTTGGGTTCAGCCCTACCTGGGAATCCTGGTAGCTGTGCACGACCACCCCAGAGGGTGGGGTGTTAAAATGGAGTAGTAAGTACGTCTGAATATGAATATAAATACATTTATACATTTATACATATATACATAAATGATAATCGGATATTAGTCTTTTAGCTTTAGCTCTATATAATTAGGTTGATGATTAATAGAAAATAATATTGCTATTCATTCCCAAAAAATTACCTTGATATAGGTTATTATATTGTGACGTTCCTCAGTGAGTCAGGGTTTCAAGTTTTATGAGGAGGAGACATTGGGGTTGTTTTGGTCCTGAGTCGAATGAAGAGTTCGAGCAAGAAACCGAGGTGTAAGATTAAGAGTCGTGCCTCGTGCACAAGGGTGAACGCACGGGACGAAGAGGAATCAGGGAAGGAATAGGTGGTGTTTTTGGGGGGTATGGTGTGTCCCGGGCATCAAGGTTGGAAGGTGGGGTCTGTCAGTGTATAGTCCGGCCGACCCATCTCTGGAGTCACATAGTTCATTCTAGTCCGTAACTCTGAAAATATAGATGAATGGGCAATTCATCACACCATTATATCTAGTATATTCCTAAGTATAGTTTCAACAACAATGTCCGCGAATAAATATAAATTATGTATATGTGGAAAACTAAACAATATAGGGAGGGGGGTCTGAGGCTGAAAGCGGCCAGACGTGAACTGAATTAAAGTCAGATTTCCATGCTCTTCATTAATACTACCTCATGAAAACATTAACATGTTTTTAAATCACAATGCCTAATAACCTTTATCACCTAACGTCTATTTTCTCATTGATATTCAGTTTGGTGTAAATTGGTCAATGCATTCTATTCAATCCGTCAATTTCCTCGATTTTGAGCAGATACAAGGGTTACACTATCCTGTTCCCTTGGGCTATTGATTTTGTTAACCTTTTTTTTGTAATCAAAAAATCTCCAAGTGTTCTTGCAATACTACACAGACAGCAAGAAGGAAGTAGATCTAGCGAATAAATGCCAACAAAGCCGTGACAGTCAGGGATAAAAAGAATGCATCAAAGTGTCTAAAGTAAGGGAATTGTGAACGCCCACTGTCCACTTAACACCTTGAGAAGCAGTCTCTACTCCAAATCGTGTTTTCCCCAGCCTAAAAAGTGAATCGGAGAGTTTCGAAGAAGCTGACGTCAAGTGATATTTTTCCATTTATGCTATGGAGCCATCTATTAAGAACGTTAACGTACATATAAGTGCATCAAGGGGGTGGGGGTAGTTTTTTGGAAAACATAATATGAGTACATACCATTGTAAATCAAACGTTCGGGGTTTAAGAAATGAAAGGCATTTTCACATTTATGGATGACTTTATCTTACCTTCGCTTGATGAAAGAGATATAGGCAAGGACATTTTTTCATATTCACACCATAACGGTAATCTTTATGTCCTGGTGGCGGAGCGAATATTTTGACACCCTTTTGGAACTTCTTTCCTAAATGTATGTTTGGCCAAAGGTTGCACATAAATGCACAGAAAAAGGGCGTGTCACAAAAAGACACTCCACTATTAAATGTGCCATTTTTGTTCTTCGAGACAATAGATGACAATAAATTAACTGAAAAACGCTTTGCAGATAGTGTCAACATAGGGACCAGGCCCTATTTCAATGAAGAGATTTCAATACGTTGGCCAGAGAGATACCTTGACTTGGCGTCTGCACAATGTTTTTTATTGATTCTGCATCTCCTGTTCAAATGTTCAAATGTTCAAATACTTTCATAATCATAATTGAAATAGAAATATATATTATCAGAAATATTTTTGGAGATAAATATGGCCAAATAAGACTAATCTTGTTGGTTTTTTATTGTAAATTTAGAAAAATATTCTTAATTGGAAAAATTTAGTTTTTTCTGCAATTCTCAAATACTGTGCAAAGATATAACATAATTCCACATGGTTTTGAGTTTGTCGGGTAAAATACAAAATATTGAAATCATCTGTCATGTAAAGTTTTAGATGAATTTATGTAAAAAAAACTAACATAAATATCCATCTTAAGTAATTTTATATCTCAAAATGAATTTTCAGCTTTGCTGTCCAAGTTCATCTGGTGACCCCCTATCTTTTTGGCTAGAAATAATAGCCAAAGCCTTCTCCATGTAATGTATCAATTTTAAGATTTTCTGAGCATTCAATTTTTTTGTATGTGTGACGTTCCTTGTTGAGTCAGGGTTTCCGATCTCTATGACAAAGGGACGTTTGAGTTGTTTTGGTACCAAGCCCAACGAAGAGTTCGAGCAAGAAACCAAGGTGTAAGATTAACAGTCGTGTCTCGTGCACGAGGGGGGACGAGCGGGACAGTCGGGGAATCGGGATTCTTGGAGATTAAGGAAGGAGGGGTGGTCGGGTCTGGCGTGTTCTGGACATCAGCGGGAATAAATGAAGGTGGGTGTGCTGTCCGGTCGTGTCTTTCATGGGAGTCGAGTCGTTGCTTGCCTAGAGGTTGGTAGTGTGTGGCCAAGCGAGTCACACCTTTGTCCCAGAGGTGACAGGCCGGCTGCTCACTATATAGTTCGGGCTTTCATACATGGCCAGTCTTTCGGTCTCAGGTCGGTCCTCGGGCTGACTCGGGCTTCCGTACCATCTTCGGTCTTCCGGACCACTACCCAATTTTACTGATTACTTGCTAACTTATGTCATTTATTCGAGTTTGGCTGGCTTATTAATTTTACTTATACTAAAGCATATCTTTAACTTAGACCAATTTGAGGGCAAGGTTACTTAACCCTTTAGACCCCAATCCGGCCATGGCTGCCCAAGGGTGTACTCCCCAATCCGGTCATGGCCACCCGGAAAATGGCCGTTTCCCATAATTTTTCCATAATTTTCCAGGAAATATGCTTAGGTAAATATTCAACGCATAAATTCGGCCAATATATCGTTTGAAAGCTGTTTAAATTGCCTATCTAATGCTAAAACCCACATTTTGATAATTCAGTTTGATAAGTGTTGATAAGTAATCTTTAATTACAAGGATTTTAGGGTAATATATGGAAATCCTGGGGAAATCCAGCGCTGTGAATTTAACCTGTGTGGTCTAAAGGGTTAAAGAAGAGATGTGTGAACACAGTGAGTACCAAGAAAGGACTGCTTATTTTGGGCCTTTACGCCCCTTGTTATACTCTACTACTCGATTCTGAATGGTCACTTCAGTCACGTGACTATACTGACGTCATATCCGGTTACAATGTGGTTGCATACTTTTGGGCACGGCATGATATACTTTCGTACCTGATTCGTACCTTACATCTTTACTATTATTTTGACACTATGGTAGTTCATACCTCTAAGACAGATGAATAGACAATTCATCACATATGCATGCTTTTTTCCTGATTTTTCCATTTCTTTAGGTTTTAATTTGAAGACTTGAACGAAAATGCATATTGCACAAAGGTAGAGATTAATTCATTTACTTTGTGCATGACAATTGAAATAGTGTAAAAGTCACCAGTTGAATACAAGAGGATACTAAGAACTCTTCCTAATCACTTAGCCTATGATAATACATAGTATAAATATGGCAGGTGCCGTTGGTAGGTGTGTTTTTTTTTTTTTTTTTTTTTTTTTTCCAACTATCTCTTTTACAGAAAAAGCTCTTCCGATAGTATAATGGAATATTATAATTATAATGTGAACATGATACCAAGTCATAACTATATACAATATAGTATAATATACTTCGACCTTAGTATAATCAGTATCCTATATACCAATATAATCTATGTCAAATTTTTAGCATTTTCAAATCAAGACATTTTAACATCTTCATGAATTCAACAATATTTGACTGAGTTTGTATATTTTCAGGCAACTGATCCCATAATTTACAACCAATATAGAATGGACTTTTTAGTACACGTTCTATAACCTACACGTAGGTGTAAATGTACCTGATGACAATGCTCAGCAGGGTACATCTCCCAACAGGCGTCAATGCCTGGGGTAAAAATCAATACCAGACTGCTATAAGAAGCGGGAACGCAGTGTAAGGGCAGAGAGAAATCATTAACGTTTGGACAATACGGATCGAGAGATTCGAGGGGTTTTAGATAGCTACGCAACCATAGGGACATCTGGTGACTTACACGGTACTACCGCACTACGGCTGGAGGTGAGACTAGGCGGACTCCGAGGAGGAAGCTTGCTCTACCCTGAATTGGAATTGTAACACCTAGGAACTTATCATCTCTTCACTGGCAATTGTACGCATCACCGTATCCACCAATAAACTTACCCTACTGCCAAGTGTTGTTCATGTTATGGATTGAGCGCCCATCTCGTGGACTTACTTACCACTCGACTAGCACCCATTAGGAATAATATTAAAAACAGTGATTATCTCGGACAATGCACTATAACTATAATTAACCATAAACAATACAATAGCGTTCAATATTACCGTTCTATGAAATATTTTTTAATGCTAACTAATTCATTTCCCTATATCAATGTCCTTTTTTTACTGACTTTTAACAATTTGTCAAATCTTTTACTTGAAAATGATATGGAATTAAGGTGTTATTTAAAGTTGGTTCAAAACACTTATTTACCACACAAAAAAGTGATTTCACTGAAAAGTTTCCATGGTGACCTATGGTTTTTTTCTCTTTTTGGAACCATAAGAGGTAAAACAGTCATTGAGGAAGATTTTAAGAAAAATCTGAGTACTAGATCGATAATGGTGCGATTGTCCTTAAATCATCCAAAATGTAATTCTGATGTACAACTTACAATTACAATGCTGTGAATCATGCCAGGCTAAACAAAAGACTAAAATTAATTATCCAACCCTTGTATTTCATGGGAGTGACCCATGACCTATTGAGGTCACTTGCATGGGTCACAAGTATGAGATATATTTAATCACTTTATTGAATCAAGATAAAGTTTTGTTGCATGTTAGGAGCCAGAAATCAATGTAAATCACTATTGATCTTAACACAGGAAAGTTACTTTTGATGAATAATTGTTTAGTTTTCCATAATAGACTGGATGGAATTATGAATAATAAAGCTAATAATTTGATCACAAATATGGGCTGGAGTTATATGCACAGGCATAGGAGTAAATGGCCACGCATATAAAATTGCTTGTATACACGGTTGTGAAGTCCATGCAAATAGATCCGCTTATATACGCAGATGTTGTGGCCACGTACACAAGTACAGTAATATATGCTTACATACCTCCCTTTTTCATCAATGCATCATTTGTAAATGGGGGGCTAAGCCCCCCAACCCCCTTATTCTTTTCTTATTTCAATGTTTTATCTAATTTGTGCACTTATACAATTTTTGAAATACACTTTGATTTGAGTCCGCGTATGTAAACAGTCCTGCATGTGCGGACTTTGTGTCCAAGTGTGCAAGAAATTCTATATGCTACATCCACATGCGCAACTGTTGCACGTGTAGCCACTCCCACAAGTATGGCTGCAAGCCCATTTTTGGATATATAAATGTGATGTCACCTGCAGATCATAAAATTACCCCACCTTTCCTCACGGGGAAGGACAATGCTTAAGGAAAAGGCACTACGAAGTTGGTGTAGAATAAATTATCATGACCTAATAGTATTATATCTATTCTGTAACACAAATCAAGAAATGTCAAAAATCATTAATTTAATCGCAGCAGTGAGTTTATCTGCTCTACCTCATATTTGTATCATAGTTGCATCATTGTCACTTTCAAGTCATTGCTAATTCTCAATGATGATATTCAACATAATTATTTTACAAGACATCCTCTGGTTGTGAATCCTGGGTCCATGGTACCGCATGTGAACCTCGGGTGATGTGCTGCAAAAGCCACTGTAGCTCAGTTTAAACAATACATTAGCCAGATTTATGGTAATGTATCTTATATTCCTGTTTGCTGTAGGTCCAACGTTATGATATTCTTGATGGAGAAGAACCTGCTTTTTACACCATCCTGCCCTTTTGCACATCATTTGTTTATTACAGTCCACGCTGTCTTTAGTAGACAACTGTCTTTGGTGAACAATTGTGTCTCCCCACACAGAAAGGATGCTCCATGCGGGAATTAAGCATTACAGAGGATGTTAACATTTTAAGCTTTCAAATGATAGTGAGCGCTATTATGTGTATGACCTTTGACCTGGAAAAGATAATCTATTTTAGTTTGGACTGATAATATTGTGATGAATGTCCATTCATCTTTTGTAAGACAGGTATCAATATAAGACTGTAAAACATTGTAATCGAAGAAGTGTATTTGCGAAAGCCCCAAAGCCCCAAAGTCCCAAAGCCCCAAAGCCCCAAAGCCCCAAATAGATCATAAACGGAATATGATGTCAAAATAGTCACGTGATCTGAAGTGGCCAATCAGAGCCGAGTAATAAGGTATAAAAGGGGGTGGTAAGGCCCGGAATAAACAGTTCCATCTTGGTACCCGCTTGTGTTCACATGTGTCTTCTTCCAATAGCATAGCCCTAGAAGGGGTCTAAGACGACAAGATGATAAGATAGCAGCTAGTTACCCTAATGAATTCAAGTAATTAAGGAAAAGTTGGATGTAATTAGAGTACAGGTAAAACGAAAGTACGGGGACCGAACGACCGAGAGACCAAGAGACCGAAAGATGGCATGACAGCCTGAAAGGGTTCGAAGTCCGACCTGGGACCTGAAGACCGGACAAGTGCGGAAACCCAAGATAGTAAGTGGCCGTCCCATGACCGCAGGCATGAAGGCGCGATTGGCTCGGCCCCATGCTACCACCCTCTAGGCGAGCGTCAGCCCGACTACCCGCAGAACGTCAGAGTAGACATCAGGCCCCGGCACGAACAATAACCCAATCCTGTTACCATCGACCCACCCCCATAATTTATTCTGCACTCGTATTTGAACCCCGTCCACCCGTGCCCAATGTCCGGAACGCCTCAGGCCCAACAGACCGGCACCCCCCCCCCCCCCCTCGAAGAACAGGGATTCCCCGACCGACCTGCTCATTCCCCCTCGTGCACGAGGCACGACTCTTGATCTTACACCTCGGTTTCTTGTTCGAACTCTTCGTCCAGCTTGAAACTAAAATAACTCCCACATCCCTTTGTTGTAGAAACCGGAAACCCTGAACTACCGAGGAACGTCACAATATAATGACGTCATGTTTTTCCAAATGGGTTGCAATTTTTTACAAATCTGAAAAATGTTGTTGTTTCCATGGTAACCAAACATCTAATGTTAGGTAATATATGGGGGAAAACACTCCATTAACATTCCAAATAGAACATTTTTCAAAATATATGGAATGTTTAGAGTGGGATTACTGAATTCTACACAAAAAGTTGGTTTAAGACATTTTCATCCCTATTTGCTCACAAACCTACCCATATCTCCCTTAATATTAGCCATAGAGCTTAAGATATAACCCCCTCAGAACATCCTTTCTGTGTGTTGGGTCACAATTCTTCTCGGCTCGGCAGGATGTATCTTTATTTGGATATAAAAGTTTATGTGTACAATGGACTTCTATCGTATGAGGAACATCTAGTCACAAACCTGTGTCTTTCGTGGACAAAAATCCGCCTCCATGGAAGTCTGGAGGCCAATACAATTATATTGACTGAAACTGCCATGTGTACTTGGATGGATGCAAGCTCTACCTATAACATGAGGTCCGTCAAAGGCTGAAGGGCGGCAGGAGAGTATAGGTAGGGTTGTATATATCTGTGACATGATTTCCATCAAAGGGCTGAGGATGGCAGAGTAGTGGGAAGGGCGGGACACATGTGACATGAGTTCCAGCAAAGGGCTGAGGGAGACAGAGTAGTGGGAAGGGATGGTGCCTTTGACACGACGAGGCAAGCAGAGGAGGGGGGAGGACAGGATACCTATGACATGACTTCAATCAAAAGGCTGAGGCCAGCACAGAAGTGGAGAGGGCAGGATGCCTCTTACATGACCTATCAAAATGCTGAGGCGAACAGAGGGGTACCACTGCGCGAAAAAACACCTTTACACACCTTTAATTTCTTTGGACAGATCTTGTAAAGGTCTTATTTACAAGATCTTTAATGACCTTTCCAAAGCATGATGGATCATCTTTAGTTTTTGTAAAGGTGGTCTTTACATCACCTTTACTGTCCTCAATGGCTCCATTTCCAAAGAATATGGCAGGTCATAGCAGGTGGCCTTTAGCATGTCTTTAAGGGTTTACTAAATGTCTGAAGAGGTCATTAATTATCACCTTTCGTGAACATGTATGTTGCCTGGCAGGTGACCTTTTAGCAATCCTGAGATAGCCTAAATGCCATCAAAGATGATATTTAATGAATGTAAAGACAATTAAATGTCATAAAGGTGACCTTTAATATCATGAGTAAAGGTCACTTAATGTGACCTTTAATGATTCCCAATTTTTGTAAAGTTGACCACTGAGGCTCAGTAAAGGCATTGGAAAGGTAACCTTTACAACATCCAGTCTCAAATCTTCTACAAAGTTGGAATTACTTCTTGACTCATTCTGTCCAGTCAGTCTGAGACTTCAAGGGAGACTGGGGGAGTCTTCCAAACCATTTTACTTATATACCCCTAACAACTGACCTCTGAGAAAGCACCCTCTCCTTATTGGTTGATCTAAGCCAAATCTTTGGCTGTGATTGGCCAAGCTGAAAACGGTTGTAGACCAATCAGAGGTCATCTCTTTCCATGGCTTTACTGCACATTTTAGGACAAGGAAAGGTGACCTTTCCAAAATTCAGTAAAGGTGTTGGGATAGGTCATCTTTTCCATGACATTTACTACACATTTTAGGAAACAGAAAGGTGACCTTTCCAAGTTCAGTAAAGGTTTTGGGAAAGATTATATTTTCCATGGCATTTACTACACACTTAGGTATAAGGAGATGTGACCTTTCCAAAATTCAGTAAACGCATTGGAAATGATCTTTTCTGTTACATTTACTACATATTTTAGGAAAAGGAAAGGTGACCTTTCCAAATTTAGTAAAGGTGTTGGGAAAGATTATCTTTTCCATGACATTTACTACACATTTAGGTACAAGGAGAGGTGACCTTTCCAAAATTCAGTAAAGGCTTTGGAAAAGGTCACTTTATCCATGATCTCTCCATGACCATTACTGAATATAGCTATAGGTATTACCTTTAATGAATGTAAAAGTCAATAATTGCCTTGGAAAAGGTCACCCTTAAAAATTGGCATCTTTACATGACCTTTCATGCACTAGTAAAGGTCTGTAAAGGTGTTTTTTCGCACAGTGGGTTGGGAGGGCAGGACATCCATGACAGGCCATCCAGCAAAGGGCTGAAGGTAGCAGAGGAGTGGGGATGGTGGCGTACTGGTGACATGACTTCCATCAAAGGGCCACGGCTGGCAGAGGAGTGAAGAGTCTGGGATATCTATTGTTCTCCCTCTCAACCCTGGTATACAATACTTTATATGGGATTTTTACCCCCATTTAAAAATGTTCCCAGAATTCATTTTATTGTGAAGAACATATCATTCTTGCTAAAGATTTCACTAATTATGTAATTTGTAGGGCCTATTTCAAGAAACCATGCCATATGGTCATGAGAATGCTGGTTATAAATGTATCAACAAAAATTATATATACGTTCAAAACATACAGGAAGGTTTTGTTTTTAGATAACTATGTGTGTAGCCAGTTTTGATAAACAAATGCTCTTCTGCTTGTGATTATCAAAAAGTAAGACATTAGTTTATGAATGCCCCTGGATTGGTGGCTTAACCATTTGAAGAGCTTCCCATGTTTTTTGACACTGTCAGCAGTAACTATTTTTACCGATAGAGAACTTGCAAAATATATCATGGTTTGTCGTTTTGTAATGAAAGAAGTATAATATATGTCCTTGAATGCATCCCATACTGAATATAAAATGTAGCAAATAGCAGCCAAGCCAATCCCACTATAGTGATTTTATGAAAAGATTTAGGTGGAAAAAGGTGAACACGTCTGACAAAGAGAAGTGTTGATTGATGCATTTATTTATCAGCTTGTTTATGAGGACGGAGAAGACTTCTGTGGAAACATATACATATTATGTGGATGCTATGATCCACTGGATTTCTATAAGCATGTATATGCATTCCAATAGTCACAACAGTCTAATGTAGGGTGTAATGTTTGCAAAGAGCAAAGATCACCTGCTCTATAATGTCTGCAGTGGCCGAGAAGTACAAACATTCGTCTGAGCACATATTTTGTCTCAGAACCAGTTTTTTTTATTTCAATACCTCTCTCTTTCAACTTAGCACATTTTCCTTTTGAAACAGAAAGTACAAACGAGGGCGGTGGGCTGATAGGGAGACATGCCTTGTGTACACGATTTTCTAGACTTCATAAAACAAAAACTAAACCATACTTGCAAAATCTGAGACATTTTTCCCTCAGAATGGCTATCATGCACACATGTTCAAAATTTCAAGTAGCGTTACACAATATTCACTGAGAAATCCTTGTTCAAAAGATATTTGTCAAAAACACTTCTTTTTAAATACCAGGCTTCCTTGCACACATAATTTTTTAATATGATTCATATCAATAGATAGAACTTTCTTTTAGCTATCTAATGATATATGATATAAGTAGAGGGTTAACAGTTCACAGAGATGGTGAATAAAATACCGCTGCAATTGCAAAACAGCCCTTATCAACAGTTGTCTCTCCTTAAGGAAGAATTTCCAATCATGAATTAGTATTAGCATGAGATGTTGCATCAATAATTCAACTAGTGTGGGTCAGACCCCACCAGTGAAATGTACATGACAGCATAATCAGCCACGTACATTTCACTCAACCCAGTTTTGGTCCACGGTACATTGCACTCAACCCAGGGCCAGTCCATTAATTGGAAGGGTACCGGACCAAAAAGCAGTGGGAAATTAGTGTATACTGAGTGCAGAATCAGTGTCTGCTTGCAGTAGTAGTTCAGTGTAAATTCAGTAGAAATCAGTGGGTATACAGTGGATGAGCAGTGGTCAATCAGTATGTCCGAAATATTTAAATGAGGTAGGGTATACAGTCAGTGTATGATCAGTAGCCGTTCAGTAGCTCATTTAAATATTTCGGACATACTGATTCAGGAAGTATACACTGACTTTCGTTCCGGGAATTATATAGTTACATACATCGATCCTGTTTGGTGTCACTCATTCTTCAATAGTGCTTCATTACAATACATGTATTCACTTTGACATTTTATTTACAGGAAAATCCTAAATCATGGTGTACAAACGATCTAGCAAAAGTGTAGTTTCAATGTACTCAAGATTTAGGAGATACAACCAACCAGCCCCTTCTGTAAAATTGGGTAGGTTCTATAAAGAGGTTCATAAATGACATCATCATTCTTTGGGTATAACTTGGTCACGTGGGGTGTTTCCCAGGAAGTATTCTGAGCAGTTATTCAAATCAAAACATTCCCGAACCTTTGATCAGTTTCATACCTGTCAAAATGTGGAGTATGATACATGAATGGGCATGTTATTCACTTAATAAGTATCCAGGAAGG
This sequence comes from Lepidonotus clava, assembly GCA_936440205.1. Taxonomy (NCBI): domain Eukaryota; kingdom Metazoa; phylum Annelida; class Polychaeta; order Phyllodocida; family Polynoidae; genus Lepidonotus; species Lepidonotus clava. Next base: position 40,297,948 of record OW387141.1, read on the forward strand.
GATTAGGAGTCATCTAGGTTTTTATAAATTTTTGCCATTTATGTAGTTAGATCGGTTTTGGGTTGCTTTAATGTGCAGGAACGAATCCAGACAACTTAAAGACAACTTCATTACAACCAAAATGTTGTCATTTCCCAAGATATAACTACTTTTTGACAACAACCATGTACTGATGCGGGTGGTCAGTCCAGACTTTATCTTAGCTGTTCCTGTGTGGAACCAAGATTCAGGGCTAAGAGTGTAACACTTGATGTAAAAGGAGAGTGTACAAGGGCAACGTAAGGCAAGCAAAGGTAAACAAACATATGTAAGGCACAGCCAGGGCACTAGCCAGTAGAGCACTTCTGACTGTCGTGGGTATAACATCCTAGAAAGATTGGTAATGTAAAGCTAGGGACTGGAGTTGGAATTGAAGCTGATAGACTGGTAGTTGAGCTGGAGGGTTGGCTGGGTGTGTTTGAGTGGACTTTACCCTTTAAATTGTTCATTGACAATGGGAGATCTTGTCACTAGTATACAGACATTGGATACTGATAGAATTAATCCTTTCACGCAAGTATTATGTCCTTCATAATACTGAACTATGTTATGGATTGGACTCGCAGTCTTGTCAGTGCCAGTAGCTCTCTTTTAACATAAGTTGAAAAAGGTATATTATGCACCCCAATTATTGTGAGGATCTCAAGAATAACAGAGTATTCAAAACAGCTTTAAAATAGACATTTTAGTAAATTCATAGAAAAACTAACAAATACCCATTTTAAGCCATTTTTGAATCTTTAAGATGGGTATCCTTCTCTGCTGGCCAAATTAGTCTGGTGACCCCCTACAGGTATTTTTTGCGCAGATGATGTCACATCTCTTAAAATGGGCTGGCAGGCATTTTGGTGATCACTTTACAGTATTCATTATAGACAAAATAGACAAAATCTATGTCACATTTTTCTTAAATGAACTCCCTGACTCATTTTCAAGAATTTTTATCATTTAGAATTTAGAATTTAGAATTTGTTGTATGGCCATCTGCTCTTTATCAGCACATGGTGATCACCAAAATGGAATCACGTGACCACATCTGCACAAGGTCTATATGATAACCTACATCCATATATGCGGGTCACATTAACTTTTAGATCAATTTTCAATTTTCATTTTTTTTGCTGAGAAACTTAATTTTAAAAACATATTATATTACATCATCGATTTTTTTACAAAAGTCTATCTTTTACATTTGTGAAAACATGAATTCAAAATGACAGTCCTTTGACCACTCTCAAATTGTCACATGATTGTCAGAAGGTCATCACACAGCCTCAATGGCCTGAAATGAGCCTTGTGACAACCCAGAGGTCACCTATAACAACCCAAAGTTCACCTATAACAACCCTCTAGCAACTTTAACCATTTAGTGACGGCCCCATAGAAAATATGTCACATATGATCGATGGTTACTAATTGAGCAATAGTGCATCTAATTTTCATAATTAATAGTTTATTTTTTAAATACTGGTAGTAGATAAGTTAATATTCCCACGTGAAACTTAATTTTCATCAAATATATACTCCATATCAATTTTGTGAGGCCTTAATGGAGGGTACCTCCAGCAATTTCAGCATTTCATTCATGTGCGCTCTCTAATTCAACCCTAAAAAATTCTTAATAATTAGGCTTAAATAACATTTTTGGAAATTACTACATCAATTTCTCCTATATTGATCGCAATATATACAATGCCACCATATCTTTGTACCTCTCCACCTTCGAACTATTTTTATAATAATTTTCTTTAGCTTACAGGCATATTTAATTAAATACTACCATCCTTGAAAATGGTCAGAAATCAGCCATTTTGAGCCATTTCCAAGATGGCCACCCATAAAAATCAATACTTTAGATTTCTGATCATTTTTTGCTTATTTCTTGAGCAATATATTGTTCAAAATCTCTTCAATAGGCCCTAAACGTAATGTATTATTATCTTTGATATTTATTTCATCATTCCCCTTGTTTAAATTGTAATTTTGATCAAAATAATAACATATATCATCATAAATAACTGTAAATTGGGGCAAATTATATGATTCTAGGGCCACAATGTCCCCATAAAACTTTAATGCAAATGCACAAAAAATGGAAATATTCTAAAGAATCTGTAAATCAAAGTTTTTCTATAAAATCAATATTTGTTCCTATTTTTTACAATTTCTTTTTGAAAATGAGCTTTAAAATACTTTTTTTAGAAAAAGGTCTACTCATGAAAACGTTCTATGGTTACCATGGCAAAAAAAATGGAAGAAAAATATATGTTCTCTTAATCCTGTGATTATGGGTTAGCCAATGATATATGATTTTATCATCTGATATTGTGTTAAATCTCATAATTTGAAAGTATAAATTATGTTGCCCAATCCATTATTTTGATAAAACCCATTATGTACGGTCAGCAAAGGGTTAAAGTGGCTCTCTGACGACTTTGTGTTTTTAGTGAGGACCAGCCATGTCTACAATTGATTCTTTTTATATGTAGCTTAATAAATGCCCGTGTGTCTTGGCATGTAAACCTGTGTGGAAAGTTACTTTTGTGTGTATTAAAAGTAACTTTCTCAAGCTAAAAGTTGTTGGTTATAATTTTGGGTAAGCTAGCTTTATAAAAGTGGTAGAGCTTTTGAATGCTTAATAATGTTTCAGAATAGTATATCCCTGTGTACTAAAGGTTACCTTAGTGTTGTAGTGTAAGTAGGAACAAAAGACCAAAGTCAGGTGCTAATGTTTAGGGATGTGTCCAGCCTCCAAGAGAGAGAGACTGGGTATGTGCATAGCCTTTTATTGACTCTTGACCAATCAGAATAGGGGGCCACAGCTCCACATGGGGGCTACAGGGTTATTGTTTTACCTGTAGGACCAATCAGAATAGGGGGCTCCACAGCTCCACATGGGTGCTACAGGGTTATTGTTTTACCTGTAGCCTATAGCCTCAAAGCAGGAGTGCTATATGGCTAATTTAAGTAATTGATATGTATAATTAACCTGTGGAGCATATAAAGGCTATTTGTTTGATGAAAATATATAATAATAAAGGTATAGTGGTGTATATTTGGAAATTATATGTAAAATAATGAAATAGATTTAAATTATTACATTTTTCTGAATAATAGAATGCTATACCCGTTTTAGGTATGACACCTGACTGGCACTGAGTTAGTCAGTTGCTCCCAACGGTGACCATACCAATTATTGTTTAACTCTCTCCTTGTTACCTGTTTTTCCGTGAATTTCCATGATACACAATTACCCTGAAAGCATCCCAGACAATGGTGTGATATATCAGCAAAATGTTGAGGTAACTTTGTCTTATTTTGTTTTTGGTTCTTTTTACATTATTTTGATGGTTCCCAAAAATGTTGCAGCAACACACTGCTGTACTGCAACACTGCAAGGTTATTGCAATGTTCTGGTTACATACACTGAAAACACAGCGTTGTAAAAAGTGGTGCCAAAAACGACAACCCAAGGTTGTCTGTGTCTTTTATACAAAAAATCTTATTTATGAATAGTTTCATGTTGTAGATATCATGGTCCATAACAATGGCTTCCTATTATCTTATTACTAGTTATTAGGTATGGCCATTACACATAGGAGGCCTATGAGTTGGTTGCTTTTTGACACCATTCATTTACAATACTTTGTCATAGACAGAGGCCATGACAACCTTGGGCTGTCCTTTTAGTCACCATTCACTTACAACCCTAGGGTTGTCAGGCAGGACTTTTGACTTCTCATTTTCTTCTGAGACAACCCTATGACAACCCAATTTTCATTTTTGCTTCTCTGACGACATTTTTTGCCCAAAGTAGTCGGGAGAAAATGACAACCTTTGGGTTGTCATCCAGCCTCAAAATTCACAATGACAACCCTCTGACCAACCCAAAATTGTTATAGGATTGTCACAAGGTCATCACACAGCATCAATGGCCTGAGATGAGCCCTACTCTGCCCCAAAAAGTCACCTATGACAACCCAAAAGTGACCTATGACAACCCTCTGACAACTTTAAAGTGACTCTCTGACGACTTTGTATTTTCAGTGTACTTTGACCAAAACAAAAAATTGTAACGTTGTTGTAACTTTTTGTTTTGGTTCAGTTGTACTGACGCGGGTGGCCAGTCCATGTTTGGGCAGCATAAAGCCAATGTTTCACTTTGACAGTAGTGAAATGAGGGAGGAGTCACGGGGTGACGTACCACCTTACAATAATGTGTTCCGCTCTTAGCTAGCCAGAGTAGCTGTAAGCACTGTGTGAGTAACATCCAGTGAAGGTTGGACCTTTAACTTGCAGTCTCGGTTCTGGAGTGAGGCATAGAAATTGTGTTAGAGCGCGGAGCGTTGACTGAATGTGTTTGAGGGGACTCTTACCCTGGGACTGATCATGGTCAATTGAGTTCTTGTCACGGAATGACTATACATTGGATAATAAACAAACAAATCCTTTCACACGAGTGTTCACGTCTTACATGATGCAGGAACTATAATTACATATTGGACGACTGCAGTCGACGAGGAGGAGACTGTGAATGGAGCTAGCTATTATCTATAGAATTAAAAATACCACTTACACGCACTATCATTAAATGGATAATTAAACTCCTTATAGTTCACAGTCTTGACATCACTGAAAAATAATATTAAGTTAACATTCTGATTGGTGAGGTCTCATCCTCACCATAAATAACGTTATTTGTACATACCAGTTTATAAGTAACAGGCTGACCAAAGTATGGTCGCAGAAAAATATAGCTTCTGACATTGACAGTTGGCTGGGATCAGACATAGTATAGGCATATAGCCTATATAGAGTGTTCTAATGTCTGGAGGCCCCCATAGTAAGGTTTTTATCTATATCCAACAAAAAGTAACTTCCCATTCAACATCTTGTCTCACGAGAGTCATGTAACAGATTACGTTAAAACATGAGTTGTTCAGTACATGTACATGCACATGCTTTAAAAATCCAAATGAAATATGAAAACATCATTCACCTCTACGTCGCATACCTAAAACCATAGGGACAATAACCGCTCAGGGAAATGACCTGTTAACAAAACATTGTGTGTCCCCATATGCTATAATGCCTTGTAAAACAGTTGTCAGATTTCTTATACCGTAGTTACTATGTTGGGAATCCCAGGCCACTGAAGTTTTGTATTAAATAACAAGTCAAAAGGGACCTTGTGAGGGTGGCTGTAGGGAGGTATCTAGTATGTGTGCTCCCGTTACAGAAATGTAGAGAAAGGATGGACACATTTTAGCTCTGGCCTCATGCTGACTAAATAATACAAGCCTTCAGTCCTGCGTCTTGACTCAAGGACTCATTCTGAAAACATCTGTGAGTCAGTGCAGGGCTGGTTTTTGTCTTTTATTACTCTTTTTGTGTGATTCCCAGAATACAAAGCCAGAAAAAAATACTTCCTTGATTCAAACTCAAACTGCCATCTCCTGCCATTACCACCCATTACCTCTTTCTTGATTTGATCCTGAGCCAGGGAGGATACTAAGGGAGGGAACTAAGCTAACAGGATGGTGTTTTCAGCTGTTTAACACGTGTTAAAGCCGTTTTACGCTGTTGTTGTGACGATATGTCAGTATGCTACCCGTTTCAGAAGATTAAGCATTCTCACATAGTGAATAATACTGATTATTTTCCTGTACTGATGTGGATAGTCAGTCCATGCTCTGTTATGCTTAGCGTAGTGTTTACATCAGCGCATGCCTTAGCTATAACTCCTTGTCAAAGTGTCTTGGAGTAAGGGAGGAGTCTATGTATGACGTGTATACTATCACCATACATAAGAGGCTTACATCACTGGTGCTCAGTCAGAGTTAGCTGAACGTTGTTGTGAGTAACCATCCTGGAAAGGTTGTGTTCTAGAAGCTGAGTCTTGGAATTGGAATAGAAGCTGATAGACTGTTTAGTTGGCAGGAGCGTTGACTGAGTGTGATTGAAGGGATTCGATCCTTGGAGCTGTTCATTGTCAATTGAGATCTTGTCTTGGAAGAACAATAGCACAGGAATAAATAAAGAACATCCTTTCACGCGAGTGTCATGTCTTACATAATACGGAACTATTATTTTGTATTGGACGACAGCAGTTGAGCGAAGCGTAGACTGTCATAGGAGCTAGCTTTTATCCATAAAGCAAATCAACTAATAAAGTACACCTAACATTAACGGATAATTTACCTACTATAGTTCATTCCTTTTTCACAATAATTTTATTGTAAATCAAGTGTTTCTGTATAAAAAAAATTGCATGCTAGTATCATTTTTGTGACATACTGGTATAGTAATAATTCACAAAACAAACGCATATATCGTATATATACAATCATGTGTCATTCGAGTGAAAAACATTTGTTTTACGTAGATTTTACTTCATCTAGTTATAATGGAGTACAGCCAGAGATAACCCTTTAAAGAAACTTTACATTATTTTCTTACCTACTTAACCACTTCAAAGCGTATGTTATATGTGTCTACTCCTAGAGAGAGACATTCGGGTTGTTTTCAAGATTTAATTTATATTTCTTAGCAAACTGAATTACTTTATATTTATCAGTTTGTTTTATATTCTGGTACTTGTCTAAATAATTTGATGAGCAATCACATAATTATACATAGCTGGAGCAAGGCAACCGGAAGACTTCCTAAATGTTTGATTCAGAAGGTTTAGCCAACCGTGAAAAATCTTTGAAACAGTAAGTATACATAAGGAAAGGCTATGCCTATTTTGAGATATAAGGTGGTTCAAACAAACGTGACTGGTATAGTCTCTCAGCCGTGTAGGCGCTTATCAAAGGATAGACTATGATGATCAGCGGTCGGTTTAGGAATATTGATATATCTATGTTAAAAATGTTTCGATTCAAACAAGCAATACATGAAAAAGAAGGCTACTTTATATTATATCTGATGACAGACGTTGATATCATATGAAATTTGAAAACAGAGTAAAACCTGGTCCCCACTGAGCAAACCCTCACCTCGCCGACAATTCTGCAAACGACCAAATGCCCTGGCGCCAGGTTGGCTGGCGACAAAGTCCGTTTTAAGTGGGTTTGTCGGCCGACAAACGCCCAAAAATATCAGACATGTTTGATTTCAGGGGTGCTTTGTCGTTCTGGGCGACAAACTTTGGAAGTTGGGAGCAACTTACTACCTTAGTCGGCCACCGACGTCCCTCCAGCCCGCCCAGTGGGGATCCGGCTTATGGGAAAATTAAAAACATATTTTTTTCATTTTTATTTCATTTACTTTACCCTAACTTTTGATCCCCTTAACAGATGATCGTGTGCTGTTCATTGCTGTTGTCAGAACTAACATTTTTTTGACTAGCCTTACATTTTGGCTTGAGTTTTCTTATGCATCCAAAGGTTTGATCCGGTAGTGTGTAGTGGGTAAATCGCCCTTTCCTCTTCAAAACCATCATGCAAATAACAAACGATAAACTTTTGGAGATTACCTTGACGATATTTACTGTTTAAAAATTTATAGAGAAAAAAGCTATATAAGATCCTGTAGATATAGTGTTCTGTCTCTAACTTTTAACATACAAATCAACATGAAATTTATCAATCAACTTTTGTAGAGTACCTCTATGATTTGATATACCAGCAGATATCTCGCGTTGAATACTGACTCTTGCTCACTCAATGTATTCGATTGTGGCTCTAGTTAAACAAATGGGACCCTTGTAAAGATTTTAAGCAATGTTGCTTTACTTTTAGTATAAGTATAGGGAAAAAACAGTAGAGAAGGTTGAAGTATGCACGTTTGTCGGCGCGTGCGCGGGGCTTGGTCTCTGTTCCGCCCCAGTGCACATGGCCGTGGTCACCCGTCCGTGGACGCGTGCTTTACACATTAAGCCTACCTTTCACCTTCTGGGCGTAACAGGAAGAGATAATGGGGATAAAAAGGGATCAGATTTCTTGAGATGTATTTGAATTCATCAGGATTCGATGTCAAGAGTATCGAAGACGTGGCAAAAAGAAATACAGATGAAGGCGGTGGTCCACGATGCTGTATTATGGCCTTATAAACCGATTTCAGAAATTGGTTTGACAAAATAATGATTATTCCTATAAACTATGAGAGTTCATCAGAAACTCTAGCTTTTATTTAGTTGGTATGCCAGAAAGGAAATTTAGATCCTGAAATATAGAGAAAAGAAAAGGATGAAAAAATGCATGACATAAAATTCGGTCGGCGTTTTGTCGCGCCATGGATCATCGGCTTTCTCAGTAATGCGGCTGTCATTCTACTTTCAGCTAGCAAGCTAAATAAGGGCGCTATATCTCATTAAAAGCGGAAGTATATATGATAATGATCAGAACACCTTTTGATTGGTTCAACCGGCGTTGCAATACATGGTTAAGTAATGCATTTACCAGTGATGGCCTCGGCAAAATTGGTTTACCGCCTCGAGCTCAAAATGTCGTCTGCTGACGCGGCTCTTAACCCGACCGAGATATATGTGGATGTGAGTCCATGCGAAAAATACTTCCGTGACAGATCAACCTATGGGCCTGTTTCTGCGCAATTTCCCATCATTGCGCCTCAACAGTCAATTCTATGTAGGAACTTGCCTGTGGACAAACTTCCGTATGCCTCAGCAAAAAGTACACTGTGCCAAGGTATCTTTAATAATAAATTTGAAAACAAGGCAAACAGCAGGGAACTGTCGTGACTGCTACATGACAATGTTTTATTATTGACTACTCTAGAAGAGGTTGTGATTTCAATGGCTGGGAGTATCCATCCATAGACATTTTCTTGTGGTATATTTGTTTGTAGTACATGATGATTATTGAAAATAAAGACAAACTGAAAATAACGTTCCCAACAAAACAAAAACACTTTCTTATATCTATTGGAGTTGAAGAATAACGGGAAAGAGTTTGCCGAAACAACCCCTATAAACTGTTGTCTATCACTAGGAAATTATCAATTAATTGTTTGAATATTCAGAACTATAGTATGACCATCCCTTAGTGAATACTGTTCCTACAACCACAACGATCCACTCATTGATTAACCCGCGCGTTACGAACGGGATATGAGAACTGTACCGCAAAGGGGGATTTGGGGGGGTCATTTTTCAAACCGGGGTAAACGGAATGGATATTCCTTTGAAACCAACAGTAGGGGAAAAAGTGACTGAACCTCCTGTCGCCATAGAGTAAAGTCACTGTAGAACTTTTTTCTCAAGACCATTCTTGCTTAGTACTCAGACCTTTTGTGTAGAAAGTCTATGGACGTTATATTTTATGTGTTTGGCAGGTGGAATATTGCTCATGTTTGTAGAAGGACGTGTAAATATAATTTTGAATCACCACAGATAAATACAAATACATATGAAGAGGACATATTCATTTTTGCTTGTTGCAGGGGCTCTATTTATGCTTTACAAATATTATTGAGGTATCTTACGTGGCATTGACCTCGTGCAGACGTGGTCACATGACCCATTTTCGTTGATCGCCATGTGCTCATCACGGCCTTGTGGCCAATAGAAATGTCTAGAATGTATAAATTCTAATTCATGAAAATGGTTGATTATGGCATAATGGAAAGATTTAAGATAAACTTTACATAAATTATGTTTTTAACTGATCACCACAATGGTGCCCATTCCCTTTTTGAACTGTATGACGTCATCGGTACAACGTCTATATGTAATTCGTTATCCATATCATAAGGTACAAACCATAGTGTTAAGTGTTTGCATAGTTGGACGTGAAGAAATGTTTTCCTAGATCAGACCACCTTGTGAGCAAATTCTCAAAGCTATGTTAATTATATTTGCAGATGCTTCTGCGATTTAACCCATGACAGCCAACAGATTAAGTACCTACATTGAGTGAAAAGGCACACTTTCAAAAGGTCAGTCATGGTCTGATGAATAAAAAAAATATTGACCAACCAGGCCTCTCCCGAAAGTAAACTGTTTGCACTGTTTTTTGTAACACCTGTCTTATCACCTATGATATGAACGAAAATTCGTGAAGTAGTAGCCATGCATATCGCACTACGTAGTCTCCCTAATAGGGTACCCACTTAACAAGTCCCTACTTTGCCCCGGGCCACCTTTTCTGTAGAGGGTTTCTGAATGGGAGGGATATTATGGGGTTGGTAAATAGGGGGCAGTTTATATGGAGAGCGATTTCCCTTCAATGGTGATTCTCTGAAACATTTTTGCAACCTTCTAACACGTGAGGGCGTCTTTTTCTAAAGCGCTCCTAATATGAGGTCTTTCAAAGCAAGGCCCTACCCTGTACTTTACAGGCCTTTGGTAAATTTTGTCAACTCATTTCTGGATTTTTCTATGGCCCATCCAAAGATGACAAATTCTGAGATGAATGTGCGGTTAAGATCATAGGGAAACAGGATTTACAGGTAAATTACATGCGCAACATTTTCAAAATAGGCCTGTGGATAGAGAAAGTAATTTGCCACGGGATACATAAGCTAACACCTAGACACTCCTTGATAAGACAGCCCCAAAGTGCCCCTTGACCTAGCTGTCACATCCTGACTACAAAAGGTGAATGTAGATCCTCACTGCTTCAGGCCTGGTCTTGTTACACTCCTTAAGGGGTGTGAACACACTATGAGCAAGTTTCAAACCAGCATTATTACAAGTACATTTCTCACATCTTGAGCATTAAGATAAGATATACTTTTTAGATTCATTACTTCGACTATACTTATGACTATACAACACTAGGTGTGTAAATATGAAACATCTCAAAGTTAAAATGTCTTATTTGAAAAGATCTGATCTTATCAGATCTTAGAGTTAAGACCAGTGTGAAACACCCACATAAATCCGTTTGGTGGAGGCCCCTGGGCACCCTAGGGTGGGTGTGTAGGTGTGGGCAGCAGGGTAATTGTAGTGCAGGGGGACAAGGGGTGTGGGGTAGGGGTAAGGTTACCATAGGTGCACTTTTAACTGAGGTTTGAAGTAAGTATAAGGCATGTCAAAGAATGATATACACAGTTTCAGTGCAGTGGCAATGGGTCAAGGATCCAAATCAAAAGCATCTTCTCCAAAGATGACTTGTGGAAAATTAAAGTTATTTATTTGTCTGTAACATTTGACTGTTTCTACTCACAAAATATTTAAAATTAATTGAATGGCCAATTTTGTTACCGACATTCCAATTCAGATTACTCATACTAAATAATGAGAGATCGGACTAAAGTCCCATGGTAAATGCGTCGCAGAATGTTGGGAAATGCTTTAAAGTGCTAAGATAGACATAAGTTAAGGTGAGAATGATGACACTGATAGCTAGAGCTGACATGTAGTTTCAACACTGACAAGTAAACGTGACATCCAGTTTCACAATGTTAGGAATGGGGAAGTGTTTATTTCACACTTTATCCCCATGTCTCATTATCATAATCATTGTCCCATGAATGATTTGGAATCAGTCATTAGAAATGGCATAGATATTTTTAAATTCAAAATACATCAAACGTCATTAATGAGAAAACCGTACTAATAATATGTGTAGATTAGTTATAAGCTTGACTTGTAACGTATTACATCATTGTGGCATAATAAGTAAGAAACGATTGAACATCGATATTAAATTGTGTAGCGATACCTAAGCAATTTATTTATTTCGGAGCAGGCGTGACGTAATCGCCCTCCGTTGCCATCGCTACGGAGATTGTTGTACCTCGACTATATAAATCGCCAGACCTTGACCGTTGGTCATTCTCGTTCCAACCACCAGAGATTCAACATCGCAGCAGAATTTTAAGAGATCATTTTAATTATTTCAACGGCTTTAAGGGGTTTAAGTCGTATTATTAATGCGTTTACGAATTTTCTTACGCATGATTCAAGGAAATAATTAATTTGGACTTACCAAAATGACCAAGAAGAAGAATTTCTGCAAGAAATGCCAGGCCAGGCATGAAGCGCCCACGGGGAAGAAGTGCAATCGCTTCGACGATTCTGTAACAGAGGGGTTGGATGATCTCTCTGGCGATGATGGTGGTGGAATGGAGATGGGGAAGCGCTCTTTGGGCAATTTCCCGGAGGCGATCCAATCGCCTCCGAAGGCAGTCGGGAATCAAGTTCTCACCGCACGGATGGGGGCGATGGAGAAGAATATTTCAAGGCTCGTAGGCGCCGTCAACCGTTTAACTGATAGGGAGGAGAAAGCCAAGGTACATCCAGGCGATGATTCCGACGACGACAGCGATGGCTGGATACAGGTATCGCCCAGAAAGTCCAGGCCTAAGACGAAGAGGAGGGGGAAGGTGCAGTCATCGCCCAAGCCGGTCAGCGATCCCGTCGAGTCTTCAGGCGATGAATCAGGCCAATCCAGCGATCGTTCATCTTCTCCTGCGAAAGAGAAAGGTAAAACAAAGAAATACGCCCAAAAGAATTATTGCAAAGCTGGCGATAAGCCTAAAAATGTTGAGGAGGTCCTGTTAGTTGGTCTAAAGACGATTGAAAAGCTAATTTTGGATAAAAAAAGATCCTCTCCCCGCTGTCAAACATGTAAAATTGTTGACAGAGAAAGCTTCCAAGCGATTGTACACCTTTGAAACATTCAATCAATATGATATCTAGTTTAGGGATAGGGCTGGCAGGGCTGGACACGAAGAATTTGGTAATTTTGACCAAGAAGAAATGATGTCATCTTTCTCCTTCGATAACACCTTCAAGGCTACTGTCAATAACAAGTCGGGAGGAGGTTACAAAGGTAAACAAAGCCAAAACAGTGGCAGGGGATATTCAGAAAAGATATGCTTTCGCTTTAATTCTGAGAATGGATGTTATGGCAAGTGTAACCTGAATCATGCTTGTATTGTCTGTGAAAAGAAGGGGCATAGTAAGAAAGACTGTGTTTGTGTAAGCAATGACAAAAAATAGGAAATCGCTTTAAAATCTGAGAGGATTCTAGACATTATAAACTTATCTGATAATGACGTCACGGGTTCATGTGAGTCCTCCCAGTCGTGTTCCAGCTCGCCAGCAAGAAATGTCAAATTATACAGTAAATCCAGGAGTTCTGGGTGTGGGGGCGGATTCCTCCGTGTTCTTTAGGATGAAAGTAATAATCCAGCCTATGGGGAAGACGAATTGTATTGTATTTCAAATATTATGTCCGATTCTGGTACGATCGGTACACGCCGGTACTTCACGGCGCCAGGGTCAAGCCCGGGTCAAAGCACCGATACCGCTGACGTCACGGGTTTCCGTGTCGAAAGTACACAAGCGGTGTCGGAGCAGGAGGATGAAAATGTCAATCGTCAAGGTAACTTTGTTCAAAATATGGAATTTCTAGCCGAAACTTCTTGTCTAATGGTCGATAGGGATGGAGTTAAGGTCCTTGCCGATAGCTGTCCCAAATTTGAAGAAAATCTATCGGGTAGATCCGGAGATATTAAATATTTTGCAAATAATCTTCTTGTGTCGGCGCGCTCGCCGAGTGGAAAGACTGTCAATGTTTTTGAAAAATGCGCCCGTGGGGAATGCACTTGCGAATTCTATATCAATGGCGCATTGGCCCAGTTGAGGCCTTGTAGATTTGAATATCTTCTGTCTTTGGGGTCAGATGAATGTAAAAATAGGTTTAGATCCATGGTAGATGGGATAACAGATGGCTTTAGAATTGTCGATGACACAGTGCTAAGCGGGGGTCTAAGTTATGATTGTAGAAATTATAATTCCCTATTTGTAGATGGTAACCGCGAAAAAATGGTCAAAATAAATGGCAAGGAGTTAGCTGAGGGCTATCTTAGGGTAGTGCAGGAAAAGCCTGCTTGTATCCATGCTATGGGAGCAGTCCCAAAGCCAGAAGGTAATATAAGGCCAATTACAGATTGCAGTATGCCTGAAAAAATCTCAATTAATAATTGTTGTGATAATATTATTGAGGAGTTCAAATATATATAAGAGTGTAGACAATGTAGTGGCCCTTTTAAATCCAGGAGATTATATGGCAGTAGTTGACATCAAGTCAGCTTATAGAGCAGTCCCTATATACCCAGACCATCAAAAATATTTAGGAATCAGATGGGATATTAATGGTAAAACTGAATATTTACAGGACTCACGCTTGGCATTTGGTCTTAGATTAGGCCCCATGTATTTCAATGAAATATCTGAATTTATTTACCATATTTTATCAGACATATATGGCATTCAGACTGTGAACTATTTAGATGACTTTATTGTCATTGGTTCAAGCCTGGAGGAGGCTACATGGGCTCAACAGGTAGTAATAAGGGTGTTGAGATACATAGGCTTTCATATAAGTTGGGGTAAAGTGACCCCACCATCTCAGGTATGTACCTATCTGGGACTGGAGATCGACTCCAACAAAATGGAAATTAGGTTGCCTAAAGAAAAGTTGGTTAAATTAAAAAATTTGGTAGTTAAATACGGTCAAAAGGCAACAATAGGCAGGAAAGAACTAGAAAGTCTAGGGGGTCTGCTATCACATTGTGCACATGTGGTGGAGGGAGGCAGGGTATACTGTCGAAGGGTTTATAACCTATATAAAGTCCTCTTAAATAATAATTTAAAGGCAATAAAAATAGGACAGGCATGTAGAGATGATTTATTATGGTGGGAGAAATTTCTGGAAAATTTCAATGGCAAAAGGAAAATCGAATACAAGGAATTTCCCTTCCCTATGGTGTCAGACTCTTCTATGAAAGGCTTTGCAGTGTATATGGGTAATGATTGGAGGGCAGGGAGCTGGGACAATAGCATTGTTTTACCAGAGTCTGAATGCAAACATATCATACCGGCCCCTTCTGATATTGTATATAATAAGGAAAATATAAATGAATTGGAATTATTTCCAATCATGCGTGGCTTACAGGAATGGCTGAGCCAACTTGTGGGCCATAGCATTAATATTTATACTGATAATACACAGGTTTTCCATATGATCAGAAAGGGCATTAGTTGTAATCCAACATGCATGAGTTGGCTTAGGGAAATATTTTGGATTTGCAAAATCTATAAAATAAGACTTGTCCCTCATTACATTAACACAAAAAATAATTTAGTGGCTGACACCTTATCACGCCTGTTATATATTAATAGTGAAGACGCAGTTAAAAAGTGTATCCTTGGTGCAGATTTGTGTTGCATTAACGCAATTTTTAAATTTTGCAGAGAAAATAAGCCTCAAAAGGCGCGTTGTGACGTTGAAAAAAGCCGCTGTAGGGGAAAATACCCAGACATTGCGGAGGATGCAATGGAAATGTTACCTAAAGGTATGTAAAAATTTTGAGTGGAAACCCTACAAATGTGACTCTAATCAGGGTTGCCTATATGTTTCATATTTATCTAAATTTATGAAAGCATCCTCTGTAATTAATTATTACCAGGCGGTGATTTATTATCACAATGTTAAGGCCAGGCCAGTCGCAGGCTGGTCAGATATTAATGTAAAAATGATTGTAAAAGGTATAAAAAATACAAGTAATGTAAAAGTGGATAGTAAAGAACCACTAAAAGAGAAGCATCTGGAGACTTTGTATAGGAAGGTAGATTGGTCCCACCAGTTAGGAATATTAATATATATTGTAGTTGTATTTTTGTTCAGAACACTGCTTAGAATAGGACATGTTGTGAGGTCGGATCACATGCTTCTGAGAAAAAATGTAAAATTTTATAAATGGGGTTGCATGGTAAATGTTACATCCTCTAAAACAAAAAAGCCAGGCCAGATACATGAGATCCCAGTAAATAGATTACAAAATAAAAGGGTCTGTGCTGTGTATTTGCTAGAGAAATTGTGTAAAATTCATCCAAAGCATAGGGATGAACCATTGTTCTCTACAAGTAATGTGAGTTATTTATCTTATACTGTAGTTAACAAGTTATTTAAACAAATGTTAACTAATTCAAAAATTAAGGGTAACTTTTCTACCCACTCACTCAGGAGGGGAGGCACCACAGATTTATATAATAAGGGTGCGTCTTTAACTTATATTAAGGAGAGGGGCCAGTGGTCTTCTGATTGTATTTATAAATATATTAGGCCTTCTATCTCCGACAAAATTAATTATGATAAATTTTTATCACTACGTTAGGTAATTGATTTGGAGGTTTTGGATTAAAATAAATGTAATTTATTATATGTCCAAATCAATTTACCTTGTTGTTGTTCTGTATTTATTCTAAGTTGTTCTAGCCGCGACGTAAATGATATTAAATTGTGTAGCGATACCTAAGCAATTTATTTATTTCGGAGCAGGCGTGACGTAATCGCCCTCCGTTGCCATCACTACGGAGATTGTTGTACCTCGACTATATAAATCGCCAGACCTTGACCGTTGGTCATTCTCGTTCCAACCACCAGAGATTCAACATCGCAGCAGAATTTTAAACTTTAGAATTATTGTTACAGGAAGGATTAAAATAAATGTAATTTATTATATGTCCAAATCAATTTACCTTGTTGTTGTTCTGTATTTATTCTAAGTTGTTCTAGCCGCGACGTAAATATAAAGTAATATGTATGTGAATATTAAACAATCCTTAATTCAAATCTGTTCCGAAGAGAGAAAATAAGTTACGAGACTGTATCAATTAACAGTAATGTATTCCCTAGAATAACCCAAAAACATAGAAACAATTGAAAACATAATTTATAAAATGTAAAAGTATCTATAATAGAAACAAATATTGTTGGGAGTTAAAGAATGTAGAAATGACCCACATGGAATAACTGGTGCAATGATGAAAACCAGAGTAAGCCACCAGTTGATCAGGTCTGGAGTGGGTTGCAGAACGGATCTGTGACCCAGAACCTGTGTTGCAAAGGGAATAAACGAGACCAAGCTATTGCAAAATCTGTAAAGAAACCTTTGCTAGAAGTGAATTTTAGGAGTTTTCCGTTACCCTCATCAAGTAAACCTAAACCTATAAAATACTGTCTAACCGAATCGTTAATTAATGGATTTTCAAATAACGGAATATGCAACATTGAGCGAATCTGTTCGTTGAGCCATAATAGCAGAGATGTATAATGGAAAGTTTTGCTTTCACCCCCCACCCCCCTATGGAATAAAATGCTTATAGATCTACAACAGAAATGGCTGTTAACATGTTCATGTTTCTGCAAGCTTTGTCTGGGGATAATAATGGTAACTCGAAAAAGAAATAATGAATTTTGCTATGCCTTTGAAGTTGTCTTGGACGTTGTAATGATTAAGAAAAGATATCAGTAACCCAGCAAACACACAACGTAAATACAACGTTGCAATTTAGTTGTAAATTGGTTGTGTTATAAAATTACATGCTAATAACGTTGCCACAACATCAGGGTGCAACTTGGTGCTGCAATGTGCACACAACATTACTAAACTATGTTCTTACAACGTCATTTTCACAATGTTGTCACAACTATACATTCACAACGTTGTCAAAAAATTGTAGAACAATATAAATACTACATATATGTGGCACCACTGTTTAAAAATGACCAAATTTCAAAAATGTCTTTTAATTGAAAGCATTTACTTTGATATGAATTAAGAATTTGATATGTCCTGTGCCGCGTCGCATAACGGGTTTCGCAACAGCGAGGGTTGAACGCACATGCAAAAATATCATAGCAAACAATTTCACGTTGCTACAACGTTTTTGTCTCATGTTTAATGAGCCTCTGATGACTTTAGGGTGACCTGTGAATTCAGTGTAGTACACGTTAACAATTTGCAATTGATTCTATATAACAAACTATGGGAACCTGATCTTTGGCCATGTGCAAATCTTTCCCAAGTCTAGTTGTTAAACCATTAAAATTAGGCCCGTACAGAGCTTCTGCTGTGAGGGGCTCGCAAGGTTCCTTGCATGGAACTTTTGCTTATAACTTCCATTATTTTAATCTATAAAAGTAGGGTTTTTATTGAATATTTGAAGAATACAGATCAGGGGGGAAACCAGGAATTCAAGAAAGGGGGGTGGAGCACCTATACTAAAAATGTCCCAGCGCCCCCTTCAAGGGCGTCAATTTTACATTAACAATTTAATATTTGACCCCCAAAGGTGGGGGGGGGGTGCACGCTCCATTTCCACCCCCTCCAAATCCATCCCTGCAGATGAAAGAAACAAGCATAAAGTCAGTTATACATGTCAGATTTTAGAAATAAACATAAAAAACATAAACAATCAATAACATTTAACTGTAGGCCTATGTATTTTAAAATGATTGAATTTTCAAACTCAAACAACTTAGTAAAATATTAAATGTATATGGATACTAATTTAAGAAATAATGATGTCTAGTTTTATCCAACCTTAATCTACAAATTATGGTACAATTCATGAAAATTACTATGCTAAAGCCTTCAGTTTTACCCAGCATGCATCCTGTTCCAGGCTAACCTGCAGGTAAAATTCAAGAAATTGATTATCCGTAGTAGGGAGAATAGGAAGCCACTAGTATGGACTATAAGATCTAATACATTCACTGCTGACTTG
This sequence comes from Lepidonotus clava, assembly GCA_936440205.1. NCBI lineage: Eukaryota > Metazoa > Annelida > Polychaeta > Phyllodocida > Polynoidae > Lepidonotus > Lepidonotus clava. The sequence continues at coordinate 40,316,477 of OW387141.1, forward strand.
ATTGGTCCATGCCCATTAAGGCAATGGCCTCAATCAAGTCAGAGGTGGATATAATGGGCCAAATAAAACATAGGTATGTCTTCTTCATTTTTTTTTCCTTTATTAGTGGAAAACCGTGCACATGGAGTGAGTAGAGGACAGGTACTGAATATAGTAGTGGCTATGCATAGCTAAGGAAACACCCAACACTAGGTGGCAGCAGCCTATGTACCTGTCCTAATTTATATCACCAGTAATAAGTAAATTAATGGTTACACATATATCATATTTCTTAGCCCTATACTCCACCTGAATCCCCTTTGATGTGAATCTGTACTCTCAAAGGAAGCCCCAACAGCTCAGGGAACTGTGATGACATCTGCAAATTGCACATGACCAAGTGGAAGAACATTTGATAAAGTGAACTTGGCCTGTATAAAAATCATAAAAAAAAAAGAAAGTAAGATGTCCTTGATTCAAACCCCACTCATTCTCAAGAACATTACTAACCTTTCTGAAAACCCTATGACAATCCTGAGCTGTTTGAGTAAATCATGACAACCCTGGAGATTTTGACAACCCATGGCTTTGGCTTTCGGCACCATTCGCTTACAACCCTAGTTCCAAAGTCTAGTTGTTATAGGGCTGTCATAGACAGAGGCCATTACAACCTTGGGTTGTGGTTTTAGGTACCATTCACCTACAACCCTACAGTTGTCATAGACTAGGTCCATGACAACCTTGGGCTGTGGTTTTAGGCACCATTTACCTACAACCCTAGAGTGGTCATAGACTGAGCCCATGACAACGTTGTGCTGTGGTTTTAGTTACTACTTTTGACACTATTTTCAGTGTAAGCATAATTCTGCAGTCTTCAATGGAAATATGAATCAATGCCCATCTCTGTCACCTCTATGCTGAATCAGTTTTAAAGCCTGACGGATCAAGCTTGCAATGCCCATCTTTGGATTCCCAGCATCCTATATTTAGAGAGAGACTTAAATAACTCTGTTTTCAAAATTATGTCTTGTGGTACCATCAATATCCAGAGATAAAGGGTCTTTGATTGCTATAAGTGAGCTTGAAAATATCTTCAGATTGTCCACGTCCCAAGTCTTACTGACGGAAGAAGTATGCCCTTCTCTGCATGTATCCCTGTTGCCCCACTCCAAATTTAGCTGCTGCCCCACCTAAAGAGGAGTAGGTAGACACAAAAACATATGCTATTTCCGACATAGGAATATATATTTATATATAATAAGTCTTACTAATATAACAACATATTTTAATTATGTTATTTATATGCATAATTATATAATTATATTCAAATATACTGGCGTTGTCTTCTTCTAACCAGGTCAAACTGCCTCTGGCCTTGCTTCTTTTTTCTGCCTGACTTTTTTGGTGATTTATAGCATGGTTCGTACTACAATTTGGCAATATATTGCAGCAACCAGTTTTTATATTGATTTATGATATGCCCGTTGTTCCACTGTGCGCCCTGCATGTGATTTGTAGACCTTAGAAAATAGATAAGACCTTCACCTTCATGGAGATTCGGGCCTTTGACATTGGGAGCAACGCCAAACACACGGAATCCATTCATTACTACATCATAAAAAAAAAGCTGATTGTATCAGATTCTTCTGATACCTTATGATACTAGTTATGTCGTAGTTTCTACGTGGTTTGAAGCTCCATTCACACAGAAAGATATCCCAATAATTATTGTGTTACGATGCTGTGTTTCATTAAACATGTTTTTGCCACATTATTTTGTTCCTATCATCTGACAATAAAGTGATTTTTTTCAGGTGATTATAATGAGATTATAACAGGACCTCATACAACACCAAACCGGTGACAGGACACTTACCCCCCGGACACTTACCCCCTAGGACACTTACCCCCTGGACACTTACCCCCCGGACACTGACACTTACCCCCCGGACACTTACCCCCTAGGACACTTACCCCCTGGACACTTACCCCCCAGACACTTACCCCCTAGGACACTTACCCCCTGGACACTTACCCCCTAGGACACTTACCCCCTAGGACACTTACCCCCTGGACACTTACCCCCTGGACACTTACCCCCTAGGACACTTACCCCCTAGGACACTTACCCCCCAATCTTGGAGAACTTACCCTACTGATGTTTTAACGGGGTGGACCAATCACATGTTTAATTTAAGTATATATATATATATCAGAATAGAGGGAAATATATCTAGTTTACTCCCCATTATAAAAAAAACTGTGGAAAACAGTGACTAGGAATAGGGACGAGTTAGCCTTTTAGGTATGAATCTAAAGAACTATCAGAAGAGAGGGATATATATTTAGTTTACTCCCCATTATTTAAAACTGTGGAAAATAGTGACTGGGAATAGGGACGAGTTAGCCTTTTAGGTATGAATCCTAGACATCTATTAGAAGAGAGGGATATTTATTTAGTTTACTTTCCATTAGAAAGACTAAGTTCTTACCACATAATTTCCTCTACATTATACGCCAAGGTCTGGGGGTAAGTGTCCTAGGGGGTAAGTGTCCTAGGGGGTAAGTGTCCAGGGGGTAAGTGTCCAGGGGGTAAGTGTCCTAGGGGGTAAGTGTCCTAGGGGGTAAGTGTCCTGGGGGGTAAGTGTCCTGGGGGGTAAGTGTCCTGGGGGGTAAGTGTCCGGGGGGTAAGTGTCCGGGGGGTAAGTGTCCGGGGGGTATGTGTCCGGGGGGTATGTGTCCGGGGGGTATATGTCCTAGAACCCTAAAAACCTGTTCCTTTCCTATGAGAGATTCAATCAGTAATCATTGAAAGGCAATTGCAATCAAACCAGAACTTTAAGATTGGTTTCCACTGAATGAATTTGAAGATTACACTAATACATTTGTCCAAATTAGCCAAACTTGTATGTATGAATTAGGTTGTCAGCAAATGAAAAGAATGTTGTTTCCATTGAACGACTGAAATAAAGGTATATATATGGACATCTCTGGGTTGTCCTTAACCACTTGTTTGTAAAGATATAAAGATCAAGCATAAAGAGAACACTAGAAATACAGTGGAAACCCCCTAATGCGACCACCCTAGGAACTGAGCCAAAAGTGGTTAAAGTGAGGTGGTTGCCTAATTAAAGGGGTAGAGTAGGGATTTGGGGGGGGGGGTCCTCAAATGGATGAGGGGTGGCTGACAGGACTTCCCATAAAGGGCTCAGGCTGCCAGAGGTGTGGAGTGGTCAGGGGTGACTGGGAGGATTTCCCATAAAGGGCTGAGGTTGGCAGAGGTGTGGAGTGGTCACAGGTGACTGGGAGGACTTCCCATAAAGGGCTGATGTTAGCAGAGTTGTGGAGTGGTCAGGGGTGACTGGGAGGACTGGGAGGACTTCCCATAAAGGGCTGAGGTTGGCAGAGGTGTGGAGTGGTCAGGGGTGACTGGGAGGACTTCCCATAAAGGGCTGAGGTTGGCAGAGGTGTGGAGTGGTCAGGGGTGACTGGGAGGATTTCCCATAAAGGGCCGAGGTTGGCAGAGTTGTGGAGTGGTCAGGGGTGACTGGGAGGACTTCCCATAAAGGGCTGAGGTTGGCAGAGGTGTGGAGTGGTCACAGGTGACTGGGAGGACTTCCCATAAAGGGCTGATGTTAGCAGAGTTGTGGAGTGGTCAGGGGTGACTGGGAGGACTGGGAGGACTTCCCATAAAGGACTGAGGTTGGCAGAGGTGTGGAGTGGTCGGGGGTGACTGGGAGGACTTCCCACAAAGGGCTGAGGTTGGCAGAGGTGTGGAGTTACTGGGGGTGACTGGGAGGACTTCCCATAAAGGGCTGAGGCTGGCAGAGGTGTGGAGTGGTCAGGGATGACTGGGAGGATTTCCCGCTAAGGGCAGAGCCTGGCAGGGATGTGGAGATCTAGAGGTCAGGTGTGACTTGGATGACTTCCCTCTAAGGGTGGAACCTGGCAAGTTGAGAGAGGTTGAGGGTGAATGAGTGGACTTCTTAGAAAAGGCTGAGGCTGGCAGGGGTGTGAGGTGGTTGGAAGGTGTACAATGGTCACATTATGGGGGTAAATCATTATTTGGGACTGGATTTTGGGTGGTCTCTTAGTAAGGCCCTCACTTAGAGACTGGTCACATTAGTGAAGCAAAATCAAACATGAAATAGAGGAAAATAAATTATAAAAGCGGTCTTTAAGTGGGGTTGTTTCTTTATTAAGGTGGAGGTTAAGTGGGTGTCTACTGTAATTGCCTTTCATTGATTTCTTGAGAAACTTGCATCTTTAGTCGAGTGAAAAAATGTAACTAACTACCACCAAGGATTTCTGAATTCATGTCATTCATGGTCATTAGCTCAAAGTTGTTTCCTGGGAACCAGGCTTTAGTCGCATTACCCCATGGGTATCTCAGAAAAATGTGGAATGCACAGTTAACAATTGGGTTAATTGTCCTTTATTGGCTAGAAGAAAAACATGACATGTTCAGAAAAACCAAACCATTTAGATTACCCACGGTCCATAAATTGTTTTTTATATTCACCTACAACCGTTTGCATTCTTTGTTGTCGTTAACTGTCATCCAACTCATGATGTGTGTCATGATACTCTGTGCATCAATAGAAAACCAGTGGGTCTATTGAATGTATGGCCTTGTTCCTGGACTTCTCACTAAAAACACAATTATGTTATACAACACTCTTTTTTTTAAGCATTTCAATGAATCGTTCCTGTGGTTCTTTCTCATAAATAATATAAATTCTTTATCATTTACCTATCTATTTTTCTGCAAACTTTAGACCCCGCTCAAGCAGTCTGTGACGGAATCTTCTTTTCTGAGGAAGAACTGTTTTTATTTACAGGGAACACTATTAATCAACTATCGTGTGAGTGTCCCAGCCAAGGTGTGACGTAACAGTCACGTTATCTGACCATGGCTTTTTGGTTTGTCAGTTACTTACTAAAATATGATGTAATGGTTATGTTATTTTTGTGGGAGGTTGAGACCTAACCAATATAGAATGTTATCATAACGTTCTGGTGAGGTAAGGTCAAGATCAAATCAAAACGGAATGTCATTGTGATGTTCTGATTAGGTGAGGTCAAGACTTTTCTTAAACAGAACATTGTTGTGACCTCCTGACCAGGGGAGGTCCCAACCTCACCTAAACAGAACATGATTGTAATGTTCTGATTATGTTAGGTCTTAACCTTACCTAAACAGAATGTTCCTGTGACCATGTGATTAGGTTAGGTGTCACCCTAACCTAAACAGAACGTTATTGTGACATCCTCATTCAGTGAGGTCTCAACCACACCTAAACAGAACATTATTGTGACATTCTTATTAAGTTTCAGCCTCATAAATAACGATACAAGAACATTATCAGAACGTCGCAATGTGACATTGCAACATTTGGTTGCAGCGACATAATTGGGAGTCATCAAAAGAATGTCATTGAAACCTAAAAGTGTGACGTAACAAGAATCAATCCAGAACGTTGCTAGAACGTTTTTAGAATGTTATATCCTTGGCTGGGGTAGATAGGTCAGTCAAAACGTTGACAAAATCCGATAAGTTGTTAAAGCCTGCAGCAGAATATAACCTTGTATATGAGTAAAATTTGCTCAACTATGGTCTCAAGTTCTGTCCTACACTAGGTGTCCTGGAATTAGCTGACATAAGAAGTGATTTAGATCAATTTCATCCTTCCCTAAGCACTAACTGCTGGTTGAATAAAAATAGAAATACAACTGACTCTGACTATAAAGGAGAACCAGGACAGGCCCCTCCTCAGATCCTTTGAAACTAAAACTCAAATCCAACTCATCATGGGCCCAGCCGGTTGGCCCCACTAATTTAGAGAATGTCATAGGCATTAACGAGTTCAGAATAGTAGATGCTAAACTCAATCCCCCTAAAACCTATAACCACCTTCCTCACGACCAACGATGCTGCATCCACAACCTGGAAAACAACAATGATATTATAATCAACAAGCAGACAAGGCGGAGCCGTATTCATCCAGAATAGAAGAGACTATATCGAGGAAGGGAAAGACAATTGCGAGACACTAGATTCTATGAACATACAGAGACTGATCTGACTGAGACTCACAATGAACAGATTTCTCACCATCATGGAGTCATGCATAGCCCAACTGTGCCTCCTGCCGACACCTGTTCCGGGTCACCCAATTGTTACCCTACTTCTTCTAAAATGATATACTTTCGCATGTTGCTGCCTACATACTGAACTTTCTTCAGATCTTACCAAGAACCAGCGAAATGGGCCATAACCAACCTGTCCATCTGGCTGCTGTTTTATTAAGCTGCTTTCAAAAGGATCTGTGGGAACCAGCAAATTGGGTCATGACCCCATTTCTTAGTTCCAGCCTCATCCTCCATAGTGTAGTGGTCAAGACCCTAACCTCCAAACCCAAAGGTTGTGGATTCGAATCCTGGTAAAGCCACTTGTCTCTGCAAAAGAGAGTCCTACAGAGAGAATCTCGGCCTTTGTTTTCCTAGCGTCAATTGTCCAGAAGGGAAAATCGTACCTGCGTGATACCACAGATTTCCTAACAAGATTAGGAGGTGTAAATGACATGACAGACTTGGAAATCCTGTTGACCTTAGACGTCAACTCGTTATACACTAACATCCCCGTGCCAATGAGGAGGGGTGTGAACCCAGCCAAGGTGTGACGTAATGGTCACATTCTGCGACGTTCTAATAACGTTCTGTGACGTTATTAGAACTTTCTTCAATGCACATCTTTGGCCGGGAAGCAGCCTACAAATTACTATGTGAAAAATAGACCCATTGGCACACAACCAGGAAACCTTTCCTTTCTTGAACTATTAAGACAAGTCTTGACATTGAACAACTTTCAGTTTAATGATCGCAACTACTTACAAATAGGAGGTACAGCAATGGGTACTAAGCACATATGATAAATTGTACACCACTCCTTGATTATAGGCACAAATTTGAGAAGGCTGTAAGTTGGTCATAATCATTAGTAAAAGATGTAGAATCAATCCCTGTGTCTGAATTGTTAAAATATATAGTTGATTAGCCTGGAGAAACAAAGTATGTGTAACAGTACCAGAAATGACATGTCAGTAATGTATGCACAAATAATTAAGGAAGCATATAAGCGGAAATGACCCCTGTAAGGGTCAACAAGATCACATGATTGTAACTGACCAATAGGAAGCCACTTGAGGCCATATAAAGCGTGGAGTAGCAAGAAATAAACAGGCCCTTTTTGGTACTCACTGTGTTCACACCTCTTTCTTCTGGACACGTACCATCTCTCGACTTTAAAGCCTAGAGAGCACAAGCAGCCCAATAAGGACCAAGTAAGGGTTAAAATGGGATGTTGGACTCAGAAGAAATAGGTAAAATAAGGCACAAAAATGGGAACACAGGGGCACGAGGTCCGAAGCAAGATTAGGGCAGGCACAATGAATGATGCCACAGGCTGCCGGCCGACACGCTACCAACCCCTTAAATTTTGGGACAAGTAAAAGGGAAAGGAAATATCAGAAATTCATTCATATTTCATTCACCTGTGTCAGTACAAGGTAATTTATGTTTACCTCAATGGGTCTACTGTAGGAAGTAATAGTTTAATTTGATATGTGTTATTCTTTGTCATAGTTTGTCTTTGTCTCTATAGAAGAAACTGTGGGAATCCATATTTGGGCCGTGTGCAAATCTAAAAAAGAAAAAAAAGATTTGCCTGTATTGAAAATTGAATGAGATTATTTTGTTGTATACTTCCCCTTCTATCTATGCATGAGCAGAGCACACCAAGGTGTTGGTAAACAGTGCAGTGCAACACTAACGTTCCCCTTATTTATGTGTTGATTTATAATTTTTTATTTGAATGATAAAGGCCCAATCCTTTTTCTTAATTCCAAGAGGTCAGCATCAACTATATATTCCAGTTGGTCTATGTTAGGCATCCACAGAATGCAGCAATCTGATTTGCTAAGATCCACTCTACTCCATGTTACGCCACCTAAATTACCCTGGTACCCTGGGCTACCCATTAGTCTTAGCCCAGGTATGGGAACCTGCAATAACCAATCAGAAGCCTCCGTGCCTTCAGCACGTGGCGTCACATGAAACCAAGTTATTGTATTTTGAAGCAAGTATGTGGTACAATGGCTATAGATTTTAATTAGAAGTTACTTGAAATATATATTCTTTTTGTAAAACTGTCAAAGATATAAGATACAATGTGATGCTATGGCCAATTCACATTTGTTTATGTGGAGAAGCTTTGCCATAAGTCAAGGTCATCCTATTTCCCCATACCATGTGCTAAAGTGTAAATGCCCTCCCGTTATTTTATGCCAATCTGTAAGAGTATTAATGTCATCCTATCTTACAAATTTTAAAGGAAGGGTTCATCTCTTTTACAACTGGCTTTTGTCAAATTTGCCGAAGGAACTTGTAATAATTGAAAAATGGGTTACTTACTATTCCTCCTTGGGCACAGCCTGGGCATCAAAAGTCAGCTTGAGGGTCTTGTGACTAGAGTCAGCATACTGGCAGAAGGTCAGAAGAAAAGGTGGGTGTTGGCCAAGGAGAGGGCAGTCTGCTTCCATATGTGTCTTGGTGGATTTATCCATATCTTGAAAAAAAAGTCACCGTTCTAGGCCAACAATTGCAGATGAAACTATTGCTTTTTAAGTCGGGCCTGCATAAATACATATATGCATTCTAGTTTAGTTGGTTGTCTGGAAAACAATTTAAGTGGTAAATTTGAGTAAAGTTTGCGAACAAAGCTATATCAGATAATGCTGTCAAATATATGAATATGCTTGTTCCAAAGCCGGATTTTGGGGTTTACACACCTTTTCCATGGTTAACATGGAATTCAAACAAAATATAAGGGCATATCACTTAATTGTTGATAACTTGAAATGATTTCATCACATCAGTTTTCATCAAACATGCACATGGGTGGTGGACATATTTTTCTTATGAAATGTTGACCCCACCAAAGGTCAAGGTCACTGTTTGAAAACAAATGATAACAAATAATTTCCATGATATTAAGTCATGCCTTCATCAGGGAAAAATGTAATGAAAGAGTTGCAGAAATTCTCTTTTGTGTGTTGGCAAAACCTTGGTAAACTTTGTTTTTTGTTTACAGTTTAATGCTACATTCATAAGACATTCCTATGAGCTTGGTTTTTTTACTGTTGCCTTTCGAAACTCTTATTTCCTTCTATAAACGTTTTCATTGTTGCCCTTCCTGCCAATAGATATGATATACTCAACCAAAGATACAAAAAGCCCTTGAAGTGAAAGTAATTGCATACATCTCTCTCTTCTCCTCTCATAGTAATTCTTCCATAAAATAGTTTCTGGCCCTCCAGGGCATTCTAGCACTTGGCTTGAGACTGCTGTCAGTTGGTTGAGGCTGCCAGGAGTGGCTGGTGAGATGTGTTTGGTTACATGTGACAGATGGACCGCAGGAGAGGAGGTCTCCCTTTCAAAGGATCACTGAGAGGTTCAAAATTGGATACTCAGGATACAATAGCGCTCACCATTTCTTTTCTGATCCATTTACATTCTATCCGACAACAACTTACCTATATAGATCGTAAAAATGCTATTGAAGAAAGGGATAGGGAAAATTTTAGTGCTGAGGGGAAACTCCTAAAGTGAAAAAAGATACAGCTGATATCTGGCCCCTCCCAACATTAATTTCCCTTTTTTCATATATCAAATAACTGTAAATACACTTCCTCTGGGAACGGTTAGAAAATGGTATGTCTAGACCAGAACGTTCATTAACTTTCTTGTTGGAAATAATCACCAAAATAACAAAATAACAAAAAAGACCCTACAGTGACAGATCCAGGATTTCTGATAGGGGGCAGCATATTGAATAAGTACTTAAACGGCGCATATTCACGTTAATGCGCACATCTTTGCCTAGATTAAGTGTCCAAGAGTGGAGAGGTCAGGACCCCCTGGACCCCCTCCCAAAACAATGGATCCACCTCTGTCCAGTGACGCTGGATGAACCATCCGTCGGCAACTGCTGGTCCACATGTCATTGTCTTCACTACAAACTTTTAACACCTTTCAAAACTGAATGTGTTATTTTGTTTGTGATATACCCAAAGCAAAATTATCATTTTGGGAGCGGTGATGAAGTCATCGACTCATCTCCATGGTTATGCAGATTTGATGCCTCACTTTATAAATTGGCACAATGTAACTGTTATTCATTTGCATTCAACCATCATCAACAACACTTCGCCCGGATTTCAACTTTTAGAGTCGATGTAACTGGGAGGATAAAATGAATAATCCTATTCATTATTACACTGTATATCATTCTAGCTACAGATAAATAATATAGGAATTTTGGCAATGTAACTTCAGTGTTGTGACAATTAAGAGGTTAGCATGCTGTACAACACTGAAGATGCGACTAGTTCATATGGGGATTTACCTTTTGAGTTCATAATTAAATGAAGACAAGAACGTCAGTAAAGGAGGTCTGTTAATTATCCCATTGAACAAGGTTTTTACATTCTTATGAACAGTTTAGACAAGTTCCGTAATTAGAGAGACGGATGAGTTGGGAGGGGCGTAGAAATATAATTGAGAAAGGAGTAACAAATAACTATATCCAGTTGAGATACGTAGTTATACAATTCGCCACCGCCCAAGTTGGTTCAATTAGAAATACAAAACATAAGCATAGGAAATAGGTCATCCATGGAAATTTGAACGATAAAAACGCGCTATACGTAATATGTATAACCTTGTCATAAAAACATATCATGTTTTTACAAAGAGGTTGTTTTTTGTTGTTGTTGTTGTTAATGTTGTTGTTCTTGTTTTTGTTACCTTCAGATAATTGCAGCAGGGAGGGCTTAACATGTCGTTGAATAATATCTGAACACGAGTTGAAATATATTTTTGTTAAAGAAAAAGCGAAAGTGCGTTAGTCGGTGATCTTTGGTAGATGAAGTCGATACGTAGTACATCTAATATTTTTGTGGCATGAATATATATAAATATAAATGCTGGTAAATAATAATTCCGTACTGCACCCATTGGTGTGTGGTTCCCAGAAGGTGTGGTTAGCCACGTAGTCGTGTCCTAGACCTCCTTTAGCCTTGTTTCCACCAGCCGATTTTACCACCGATTTGTTGGTATTTTATTACTTTTAACTAGCAATTATAACAAAAGACTATAATCTTACATATCATTTGAAAGAGAATTAAAAAGTCTTTTTAGTGGTATATAAAATGTTCATGATTAACTAATATTTCCACTGCCGATTTTTGAAATCGGTTGTAAAATCGGTGGGTGGAAACAGGGCTTTACAGATACACTTCGTCGGCCGAGGTTACCAACCCTCGGTGTTTATTGTGTGTCAGTGTCAACCATATATATATATTTTTTCGAAGGCAAACATATAGGCCAATAATATTTTGATCTTATCATGACTCAATATATGTTTGGGGAAGGAATTGAAACATCATTCACAAGATGTTATTTATTTTCAACTGCATTCTATATCAAAATGATTGGGAAGGCATGACGAAAAAGTCTGAAAATAATGTTTGTGTTCAGATTGATTTGTACTCCTAAAATGGATTGCTGTGTAAACTAGAAGCAGTAGATGTTAACGTCCTTCAAGAGAGTTGAAGGTCGAAAACAAGTTTGTTAACACTGCTCATCAACAAGGTTGTTAACATTTCAATTAGACTAGTAATAATAAACAAGTTATTTTTGCGGGTGTTCCCTGGATGCAGATAAGAACACTGATATTTAAATATAATTAGCGGATGTACACGGCGGCATAGGGGAGGATCCAGACATGGGGAGTGGGGGCTCTTGTGGGTGCGCCCCTCCCCCCAAGACAACGTTGGGTGTGACTTCAACCTGACACACACAGCGTGAATGCCCAACGTCTTAGTACCTTTTGCTCATGTGCTGAACTTCCCAAGCAAGAATATAACGTTATCATAACATTATTATAACATTATATTATAACATTCAGTTTAGTTCTGCTTTGGTTCTTATTACGTCATTTTCATGGCACCCAAAAATGTCTTCAGTACTTAACATTGCGATATTGCACTGTGACAATAATGTGATATTGTTGTAATTGTTTTATGTCATAATAATGTTATTTGTAATGTTCTTTAATAGTAAGGTCTCAACTGAACTAAAACATAATGTTGTTATAACATTCTGTTTTAGTAAGTCTCAACTTAACCTATAGTAAAGTAACTCTTATGTAAAAATGGGCAGGTTACAGACTAACCAAAAAACTGCATTCGCAGAACGTCCTTGTTACGTCGCTGCATGCCTGGGCTCCCCCTCCCTCTCCAACACCACCAACACTAACTCCAATTCAAAATCCTGAGTCCGCCCCAGTGACATTCTTAGGTATTGTAAGTCCATTGTGAGCCTGTGAATGCACTGTAATTAGAGGAGCCTACCGAGCCTATCCTCGATCTAATGAAAGGAGTTGAATAAACTGCAATTCTAAAGGAGTTAAGGTCGTCGGTATGATTCGTTTTAGAGCCAGTTAGTGCAGTGCAAGTACATCTCATGGGTTGACCACAACCAACGATGTCCTGTAGCCAACCTTTTAGCTTCACTGATCATAAACACAAGGATTCATTAAATCATCATTTTGTTTGTAGATTCATCCGTAAGACTCAAATTAAGCTTTTATATATATATATATATATATATATATATATATATATATATATATATATAAAATATAAACCTTTGTGTCTATGATCATTCAGCAGGAGATATATTCTTTGGAAAAAAAACGTACGAGATGACCTTAACCCTTCCCGTTTAGGGAATTTTACGTGAAACTGTGGTTGTCTGTAGGCAATTCAGGGAATTGTTAATTGTTAATATGCAAAGTTTGTGCTGACTACTAAAAAAAAAATACAGTCATTTTTTAAATGTTTTATTGCAATAATCTGTGGGGTTGTCCCTGGTTTTCAGATAGTTACATGAAATAATTATAATTATAATTATGAAAATTAGGTATTTTGCAACATAGTCAAAATCTGACGGCTTATGTTAGTCCAGGAGCCAAATCCAAAAAATGACTTTTTTCGTCCGAAAAGACGGAGGATCTAAAAGTGGTTTTAAATTGTAGCCCATAACCTGAAGTTTACATTTTGATGTGTTGGCATTTGCGCAACACGCACATTTGGCCGGTATCCATGGCAACGCATAGCAACCACAGAATTTTGAGAAACACTGTGAAAAAGTAGAAATATCAAAATAATTTTTCATACATGAGCAAAAGTGTGCATTGTTGTACCTCAAATGAAAGCCCATGGAGTTGGGAATGTAAAGGGAGAATGACTTTTGTTGTCATGGTGACATGGTTGCCATGGCAACCAAAAACATTTCAAAATTTCATCATTTTCACTACTTTTTCCTATGTTCTTTTTGTTATAATGACAATAATTAGGACAGGAGTGATAAAACTATCATTTATTGAAAGCACAAGAGTCCCCACTTTGTATCCATGGCAAAAATTTCCATTTGTTCCATTTGTTACTCTGCCTAGCAACCACGAAAATGTCATCATGTGAATTTGGCAATCAGTGTCCATTTTGGGGCAAATTTGGTGGATTTCTGGAAATATATATAACAGTTCTACAATACATATTAAACTTGCACTTGCTTATCATCATTATTGATGAAGACTTGATACAATAAATCATTTTTTACAAAAGAAGGAAGTTTCTAAAGCACTCCAGTTGCCATAGCAACCATATGAAAGCAGGAGTTGAGCAGATTTCTTATGGTTTACCCCTTTACGAATGACCTTTCATTTCTGGAAATGAGATCTGAATGTACTATCACTAAAAGTTAAATTAACATCATATTGTTATGCTAAAAAGGAAAACATTCCATTAATACTATTGGTTAAAGTATCCATTTGTTCCATTTGTTACTCTGCATAGCAACCATGAAAATGACATCATGTGAATAGGGCCATCCGTGTCCATTTTTGGGCAAATTTTAATGGATTTTGATATATTATATACCTAACAACTGTACAAAACATTTTAAACTTTCACCTCCTTATCATTATTTTTAATGATGAAAACTTTATGTAAGATAATTTTTTCACATAAGAAAGAAATTTCTATGACAATACAGTTGTCATAGCAACCATATGAATGGGGGAGTTCAGCAGTTTTTTTTATGACGTCTACCTTTTCCAACGACCATTAATTCATTTCTAGTTATGAGGTTTGAATGCATGTTCAATATATGTTCAATAGATATCAAGTTGTTATGCTAAGGAGGAAAACATTCCATTAATAATCTGGGAAAAAGCTTCCATTTGTTCCATTTGTTACTCTGCTTAGCAACCAAGAAAAGGCCATAATTATGTGGATCAAGTTGTCAGCATCCATTTGGGTACAATTTAGATTGAATTTGTTAGATAAGTATAACAACTTTACAGAAGATGTCAAACTTGCACATGTTATGTACTATGACTGCATGATCATTTTTCTAGGCAAAACATCAAGTTGTTATGCTTAGAAGGAAAATGTTCCTTACATTCTATTTGTACAACCAGTAAGTGCATCTGCAGAATGAGATAGAAGGGAAATACCTTCCGAGTGCTTGCCTACCAAATGTCCTACTGGGATTTGCTGGGATAACATTGATTCCCAAGGGGAGACCTTTGATGGTAAAAGAACAACACATGCCATGAATGCAATTGTTGTTCAACCAAAAGCTGGTGTTCAAACCATGGACGATGAACCATGAACACCATCTACAGAAGACTTGCCAAGGGAAATGCTCTAGAGCCATTTAACCAGCAAGGACAACTGATGCCTCAGATAATTTAGAGTACAAAGACTTTGCATGGTTAATGTCAAGATTCCCTATTGATGCCAAGAAACAAGATTCTACTGCATCTACTTATCGTTCTGTTCCAACTTGGACAGCATTTAATGCCTCGTGCTCAATGAAGGAGATAGCTTCCTGTATTATTGGACATGCAACCCCCTCTGATCCTCAGGCTGTGTATAATGCACTGAAAAGAAGTCTTGCAATGACAGAAGATTCGGGTCATAGAGACTGTGTCATAGTCTTTGAGCAAGCATTGTATGCTAAAGCCATTCAGATTCTTTAGCAAAATTAATGTCTTGCAGCTGGCATAGTCCTTCGCATGAGCGCATTCCATACTGCCTACACATTACTATGTATCATTGGCAAGATATTTGGGGATGCAGGGCTGACCAATTTCTTCATCAAGTGTGTACTCTGTGTCTGGTGTACTTAAAGGAAGACATTACAACTGTACTGTGCAGTTGCACAAGGTTAGTTTTTTATCTGGAAGTACTCCAGCATATGATCTATAAATCTCATTGCAGAACATGTTAATTAAAAAGGAATCTAAATCATTGCCGTAAAAAGTTTTGGTAAACTTCAGACTCTCCTTGCAGGATTTCTGTCAATGGCTATCAGAGAGTGACATCCATGTTGTAGATCTCAAAGAAATGTCCAATGATCTCAAAAAGCTGAAGGAGTGTTTGGATTCAATTGGTTTTGATTGTCTCACAAGTCTTCCTCAGTTCAAGGTCTTATTCAACCTCTACCAAAGGTATCTCACTGTACCCCAAGGTTCAATTAAAGAATTCTGGATCAGCTACATGAAGATGATACTGCTTCATCTGCGCTTCATCCATGCATCACGAGAAGGTGACAGGGCTTTACATAAGGGAGATTTTTGTCCTGGGTCTTTGCATATGACAAGCACCACTATCCAAGATACCTACCAGTGTATTGGGTTAAAATGACTAGAGGAAAGCCATCCTGATGCATATTGTCAAATGGTAAGGGGAGAATTCACACCACAGAGAGGTCAAGGAAAATTCACCAGAATCCCAATTGACCAAACCACTGAGTAGATAGTCAACCAGTACAAAATGTCAAGGGGGATGGTTGGCTTCACCCAGGAACTTACAGCTGTAAAGAAATTGTTAGTTAGAGTACACCCATGGGCATCTGTTCCTGAAGATCTGAGTCTGAGTAATTCCTCCACAACCGAAAGAGAACGAAAGGAATTCAGACCAGGAAGAATGACAAAGGATGAAAAGGATTTACATTCTGTCCAAGAAAAGATTATTGGTTGGGAAAACAACCCCTTTAACAGTTTTCAGAATTTAAGAAGCGTTGCATCAGGAATACAGCACTCATGTGGCTACCAATGGGGAAACTGAAAATTGGCAGCATAAAAGGGGTGACCGTTGGTGAAGGGGAGTATCCTATTGACATGATTTGAGCAAATCCATATTATACAAGTAGGCGCTTTAGTATATAAATGGGCTATATAGAAAGCGACTGTCAGTATCACAGGCACCATAGTCAAGTCTAACCACTGGTCTGTTTACCTATATATACACTAAAGGTGGCCATGTTAGCAGCAGACCATGATGTAAACACAACCTACTATGACTCAGGAAACCATTAAAATGAAATGTTTGCAAATACCTACTTACCAGGGATATCGCCTGCATATAAATGAATCATTTCATAAATGAAAGTATATTTTGATCTTTATAAGGAAATCCCAATAGAAATATCACGGGAGGAGCAGTGTGGACGTTTGCAGGGCCTTTTGCTGGCAAGTCACACTCTGTGAAGCCCTTCTCAGGGCACCAGCAGTTCATTCAACCCTGACCAGGGCCTTCAGACCCACCCTAAATGTTATGTCAACAGCTCATTTGCATTACTTCAACCAATGAAATGTCACTTCCCTCCATGCTGCTATGATCAGGGCAGGGACGTAAAGACCTTGGCTTTTCTACCTTGTCTGTTATACATAAGGTAAACAGACCGGCTAACCACATCAACTATGGCGCCTGTGGTTAGTATTAAATGGCCCATTTCTTAACTTATAAAGGTCGGATGTGTAGTGTGTTGTTCTCTTGGACATTCTAATGGCAGGTTGTGTAAATCTATTGAGAAGGCTGGCCCTTCTTTTGTTCAATGAATTCCGCTATATAAGTTCTTGGATGCCTGTGGTCACCACCTTCATGGATCATTAGTTGTGGTGGACTGTCCCTATAGGCTTGGGCAGGAGGGGTGAGAGAGACACCACTCAGGCCTGGATCAGTGGTGGACAGTCAGGATATAGGACCACCCTTGCTGGTGTGTACATTTACAGTAGATGAGGGGGTTATATGCCACTCAGGCCTGTGGTCAGAAGTGGACAATCAAGGGTAAAGGACCGCCCCTACTGGTGTGTACACATATAGTAAGGTGAGGGGGGTATGCCACCCAGGCCTGAGATCAGTGGTATGTGCACATTTCTTCACTAATAGATCCTTTAGGATCTACATTCAAAATTCTTGTTTTTCACCACCACCAAGTTCTCTCAACATATCCAGGCCCCTCTTTTGTTCTGAGTGCGACCTATCACCACCAGGTCCTCTCAACACCTGCTTGCCACTTCCCCTTTCTTCTAGGTGTGAACACTCACTTCCAGTTCCTATCAACACTTCCTGGCCACCCCTCCTCTGTTCTAAGTGTGACTACTTACCACCAGATCATCTCAACATGTCTTTTTATTGGCATCTTAGCTGGCCACATCAGAAGGGTGGCTATTGATGAGGGGGCCCCCATTGGTGAATGGGGCCACAAATAGAGGGACCACTGTAGTAGCAAATGGAGAAATAACCTACAGAATCTTCTTTCTGCAAGAGAAATAGATGACAAGGCCCTTCAAAGTTTCATAGATGAACAAATCTATACTGCCAAAGATTTCTTTGCACCAATCAAATGGTCAAAACTAAAAGCATTTGATGATGCTTTCATACACAGGAAGTCAAAAACTACAGACAAGGAGAAAGTGATCAAGGCAGACAGCACACTTTTTGTATGTCTTCTCATCATTGCTCAGACTCAGGAAATGTATACGAGAGAAGTTCTCATGAATTTGACATTCTGCCATTGGTTGTCTCATCTGTAGATTGAGTCCTCGCTGCAGCCCCTACAAGAAAAGAAAACAGTTTCTGCATCAACTGTGATTCTCTCCACATAAACTCCTTTGAGTGAGTGAGTGTTGGGCGTTTTATACCTACCGACAGCCAAGGTCATTTCACGGCGAAAACCAGTTGGGACAAATTCTGTCTTGGTGATCGAATCTATGAGATGAAGGTGACAGGGCAGGCAAACAGCAGGGGATCAAAACCTGGAAATCATTTTTGCTGCACCTCATCCCTTAGCGAACCAAGCATCAACCGGGAATTGAACCCAAAGAACCACTTGGTCGGTGCTGGGTCCCCCCTATTGTCGCCTTATACAATCAGCAGGGGCTACTGGAGGCCTATCCTTCCCTGGAACCCCCAAGGGGGTTCAACTGCTTTGATAATCCATGTAACGAAAAGGGTCTTCAACTGATATCGTAGCTCCTTTTGTTTAAATTTTTTCTTTTTCCAGCTCTGGCCATTCTTCGTGGAATGAAAGAAAGAACGGGAACATCCTATGGAGTCGCTTGTCCAGGCCTCAGGCTCAGGACAAGCAGACAGGACACGGGAGCACTGAGTGAGTCAAGTTTCTCAGAGTTGTGCCTCACGCAAGAGGGTGGGCTGAATGGTGAATCGTCGAAAGAGCTAACTGATTCCGGTGATCTTAAGAGGGAGGGCCGGAGGAGGCCGGGCATCATGAGCCTACGCATACGTTATATGTCCCTCACTGGGACCAGAAAGCCGGGCTGTTGCCAATAAAAGAAGGGTGGTAGCGTACTGGCTGTCTACCCGATATCTCGTTCCCCATGCCTGCTTGTATATTCATGTCATTCCCCGCATGTGTCATGGTTTTTGTTCTTGTGCCCAGGAAACCCTTATTTTTGTAAGTCCAATCACCACTTTTGCCTAAACTACACTATTCTTCTTCCCTCGTTCTTTGTTCCCGGTATTCTTCTAGGTATTCTTAGTCCTGAGGTGGTTCTGGCTAAGGAAAGGAAGAGGTGTTGACACATTAAGTACCATAAAGGAACTGTTTATTCTCATGCTTCATTGCTTCTTATAGTATCATGAGCTTTGATTTCATTGGTTAACACTGATCACATGGTCTGTTTGACCTCGTCAAGGGTCAGTTATACCTAATAAGCACTTCTTGTGCTGACATATCAATTCTTGTGCTATACTGCAGGCTTCTGTTGCCCCCGTTCTAAAGGCTAAACAATTACACATATACTAATAATCAATGCATGAGCAGATAGTTAAAGTCTTGTGCCACTAAGATATTTATCACATTTTACCATGATGTCAAAACCAGAATGTTTCAGCACTCATTGCATGCTGCTTGCAATGGCCACAAAGCTGTCACCATCAACTCATCAGATACTGATGTTGAAGTCATTGCCTCTCATGTTCCACATATAATCCCCACTGAGGTACTTTTGGTTTCAGGAACCTCGAGCAACTCTCATGTTGTCAACACCCATGAACTAGCCACAGAACTCAAAACAGATATTTGCAACATGCTGCCAGGACTTCATGCTATATATAAGAGGCTGCGATTCTTTAAGTTCATTTGCTGGTCGAAAAAAAGACAAGGATGGGACCTTACAATTTCATCAGAATCTCAAAGAGCGGTACTTGGCAAACTTGGACAAAAAGTTCCATTCAATTAAAATCTACTGGAAGGAATAGAGCATTTTGTATGCAAACTCCACAACAGCATGTCAGACAGTGTTACTGAGGCAAGGTATAATACATTCTGCAAATTCAAAAATCTCTAATCTCATCTACTACCTCCAACCCAAGATGCTTTGCAAAAACATGTTGAGCATGCAAACTTCTGGGCTGCCATTTGTCGCAGTGCACTAGTCCCACACCCTCAACTACCATCACCAAATGGAAATGGAAGGATCATGACAGATAGAGACTTGCAACTAGATTGGAACAGTGATCCACCAGCACCAGTAGCTCCTACCATGCTCATATCATGCAAGTGCACAAAGAGTTGTGAGACATGGTGCTGCTCTTGTGTTAAAAATGGGCTCTGTTGCACTGATGCTTGTGGTTGCAAAGACAACTGCACAAACATTCCTATATCTAAGGCGACATATTCTGATGAGGAACACTGAACACTAGTGCTTCAGCAGTTGTATCATCGTATGAAAGTGTATACATAATTACTGTATCTTTCCCAGTGAGGAGGTCAGTAGATATTTTTTACAATTTGGAAACCAAGTTGTATACCTTTAATACACATGGCTGACTAATTGACAAGGAATTGTTTGCATGGACACACTAGTCAGATTCAACACAGGAATAGGATCAGTTGACCTAACCCAATCTACATTAATTAAGGCCTGATAATTCAAGTTCAGGTGCTATTATATACTCTCAACCCCCGTGGGGATCCGGGGTGGGGGTTCCTTTTGGAGCCTCCTGGGAAGAATAGGTCCCCAGCAGCCCCTTGCTGTTTGTAGAAGGCGACAAATGGGGGGACCCGACTCAGTAGCTCTTTGGTAGAGTGCCCGCCCTGAGTCTGGGAGGTCTTGGGATTTATCCCTGGCCAAGTCACACCAAAGACTTTAACAATGGTAGTGGTCACTGCTTGGCTGGCACTCGGTATAAAGTAAGAACCACGAAACATAACTGGTCAGCCTGGTGTCAGTATAATGTGACTGGGTGGGGTATTGTGTTGGCCTATGACATGATATCTCAGTGTGGCAACACTATAAAGAGGGCATTGGGTCCCACTGCTACAAATAGGCATCTCATTTCATAGATTTGGTCACCGCCCCTGTGGCGTAAAATGAGTTGAAAGGCTTTACCTTGTGCAGTCTAGTGAAAGAACCCTGAAGGGTTGGCCGGACGTTAAACTAAACCCACAAACAAAATATACTCTCAAATGAACACCTGATCATCAAACTTGAGAGTAAAGGGGAAAATAATTATGAATTATATATCTGCATAGAAAGAGAGTTCTTACATGTGGTTGCTATGCAACTATCAGCTTTATCCCTCTTTATGAATATAACACATGGGACATTTTCCTTCTTAGCAGAACAACTTGATGTTATGCCTTGAAAAATGAACTAACAAGTAGTCATAGCACATACAGTTCTAATATTTTGAAATGAAAGGTGGAAGGGAAACTGCTCAAATCCTGTTTTAATAGGGTTGCTATGGCAACTAGCATATCTTATCAACTACCCTCTTATGTGAAAATGATGTCTTACATCTACTCTTTATTAGTAAAATGAAAATATGCCAGTGCAAGTTTGATATCGTCTGTAAAATTTGACCAAAATTGTACCCAAATGGATGCTGACAACTTGATCCACATATGCCCTTTTAATTTGGTTGCTAAGCAGAGTAACAAATGGAACAAATGGAAGCTTTTTCCCAGAGTATCAATGGAATGTTTTCCTCCTTAGCATAACAACTATTAATTGAACATATATTCAACATGCATTCAAACCTCATAACTAGAAATGAATGGCCATTTGAAAAGGTAGACATCATAAGAAAAAAATGCTCCCCCATTCATATGGTTGCTATGACAACTGTATTGTCATAGAAACTTCTTTCTTATGTGAAAAAATTATCTTACATAAAGTTTTCATCATTAAAAATAATGATAAGGAGGTGAAAGTTTAAAATGTTTTGTACAGTTGTTAGGTATATAATGTATCAAAATCCATTAAAATTTGCCCCAAAATGGACACGGATGGCCCTATTCACATGATGTCATTTTCATGGTTGCTATGCAGAGTAACAAATGGAACAAATGGATACTTTAACCAATAGTATTAATGGAATGTTTTCCTTTTTAGCATAACAATTTGATGTTAATTTAGCTTTTAGTGATAGTACATTCAGATCTCGTTTCCAGAAATGAAAGGTCATTCGTAAAGGGGTAAACCATAAGAAATCTGCTCAACTCCTGCTTCCATATGGTTGCTATGGCAACTGGAGTGCTTTAGAAACTTCCTTCTTTTGTAAAAAATGATTTATTGTATCAAGTCTTCATCAATAATGATGATAAGCAAGTGCAAGTTTGATATGTATTGTAGAACTGTTATATATATTTCCAGAAATCCACCAAATTTGCCCCAAAATGGACACTGATTGCCAAATTCACATGATGACATTTTCGTGGTTGCTAGGCAGAGTAACAAATGGAACAAATGGAAATTTTTGCCATGGATACAAAGTGGGGACTCTTGTGCTTTCAATAAATGATAGTTTTATCACTCCTGTCCTAATTATTGTCATTATAACAAAAAGAACATAGGAAAAAGTAGTGAAAATGATGAAATTTTGAAATGTTTTTGGTTGCCATGGCAACCATGTCACCATGACAACAAAAGTCATTCTCCTTTTACATTCCCAACTCCATGGGCTTTCATTTGAGGTACAACAATGCACACTTTTGCCCATGTATGAAAAATTATTTTGATATTTCTACTTTTTCACAGTGTTTCTCAAAATTCTGTGGTTGCTATGCGTTGCCATGGATACCGGCCAAATGTGCGTGTTGCGCAAATGCCAACACGTCAAAATGTAAACTTCAGGTTATGGGCTATGATTTAAAATCACTTTTAGATCCTCCGTCTTTTCGGACGAAAAAAGTCATTTTTTGGATTTGGCTCCTGGACTATGTGTTCATAACCCACAATTGGCTGAAATACAAATATATCGGTCTTTAAACGTTTGTACTCCTTAATTCACAACAATATGTATATGTATAACTTTATGTATATATATCCAACTATACATTAGATGTTCCATAACGTAGGACAACTTTCCCAAGTTTCCAATAAATGTGAACTGAAAATGAATGTTATAACGTTTCGAGGAACATGCTGTGGATGTTTACACATCACCTGTCACGCTTCTGGCTAGAATATGCTAAGATATTTAGCTAAGATATTTAGCTGGCACCCGGACAACCCAGGGTGAATGCTCACATAATTCCAACACATCCAAGATATGTACTTTCTTATGATGTACTGACCCATGGTAGTGCTTGGCTCTATTAAGCATACCAAATATGTATAAGATGATGATAAAAACATAAATGATTGTAGTCCATTACCCTAGTTTCACTCATGACATAAGTGTCATAGGGACTGTTATAGGAACTGTTAAAGGTTCTGTATAGTATTATAGTTCTCAGGGAACAAGTCTCTGGGAATCAGCTAATTTGGTCATATTCACATATAAGTTGTGTTGCTTTTCACCAATGAGTGTATTCTTGTGATTGCCTGGGTAATTCTATGGAGTCTTTTTAACAGAGTTGATCAATATGGCAATGACATGGATTAATCCATTTAGTTTAGACCCTAAAGAACGATGGATGAGAGTCCTGCATCAATCCTTTTTTCTCTCAATCCCATTGAAATTGAGCAACTGATGACTCAAGTTGGGCCCTAATGAAAGAAAGGACCAAAATACTGAAGTGTTGTGTTAGACCTGGTAGTCCAGCAGGCAGATATTGAAATGTCTGGCCACAGTGGTATCATGATTATCATTAGTATCATGGAAATGGCCTTGAAACAATGTAAGTAATCGTGTTTAAATTTATTTTTTTTTGGCCCACCTATTGTAATCAACACTCTTTACAAGTGATTAAGTATACAAGATTGTTTCTTTGACAATTTACATTATATAAAAGAGTTTGGCATGACACTTGGTGTGGTATTGCTGGCATGAACAGACACATTACCGTTACTCCTAATTCTATGAAGTCACAATGAGTGTTTGTGACATGGCACAAGAGAAGTGGAAGTGCACAAGATTATGATAATTGGGTATGAGAAATATGATACTGAAAGTGGCATCACAGGGTATCTCAATGATCATGTGACCTGTATTAGCTGATCAGCATGGTCGAGGGGGCATAAAAGCTTGAGTTTGTTATGGAATGAATAAATCTGTCTGAATTCCCAGCGTGTCATTATCAACTTCCTTTTTTTATTTATTTATCTATCAACCATATTCATCAAAGATGATCTTCCACTCTTTCAAGGGGTTAGGGAACAAAGAAATGACTCGTCATGAAGAATGATGCAGCATGCCTAAACAGTACAGTTAGGTCATTAAGACTACCATATGTAAGCTATACTTGTGGTCCAGCAAAAACTTAGAGCAATCCACATGATGGGCATGGAGAACAGGACATTGGGCATTCAACCAACATGCTACCACTTTATTCTTTTTGGCATGACCCCAAGGTGCAGCCTCCCAGCCGTCTGTCAACCATCCGAGAAGAAGTCCAACCTTTACTTCACTCATAGGTAGACTGACAAGTCGGACTAAACAGCAAAAGGCGCTGAAGCATTTCAGCATGTGGGATCAAGGGTACACCCATGAGCAGTTTGGTCACAGCCTATGCAAGGCAAAGAACATTGATCAACCCTCCTCATCCTTTTAAATACTTTCATGATATCAATGCTAGGGCCACTGCTTTATACTCAATCAATTTTACGTGTTCTTTTTGATACATCTTTTTGTAAAATGATTTTTTATGTATTGTCATTTTAACATGTTTATACGCATGTGTCCAAAAGCTCATGCAATTAGTTAAGAATTGATTCAGTAGCGGTAAAATCTATGATTTAAACCAAAAATGTTCGAGAAACATTCTGTTTAGTTGTGTCTTGGTTCTTGTTACGTTATTTTGATGGTATCTAAAACATCTTTAGGGGCTACCCTTCTAATGGTGCATTAAGACAACATTGTACACAGGTATAACATTCTGTATCGGTAAGATCTTGACTGTACTAAAATCGAATGTTATCATAACGCTCTGTTTTGGTGAGTCTCAACCAAATGTAAAAGAACGTAACTGACTGACAAAAAATGTATGGTAGCAGAATGTGCTTACTGTGTCTCTGCCTGCCTATAGCTAGGTGCCCTTCCCGTGCTCCCTGCATGGCTGCTCATGAAATTCATACATCTATAGAATGATTGGCTATTGGTAATGTTAGAATATAAGCTTCCTGCACCTGCTATTTGCGTCTGCCTGAGTCTGGGCATGCTCCTTCTCCAAACTGATGCGCAATTAAAATTTGGAAGGAAGTTTAGAACTAATATATTTGTACATAAGCAATAATATGTTTGTGTTTGTTTGTTACGGGTGTGTTAGTTTGTGTGTGCGTGCGTGCGTGTGTGTGTGGTCTGAAAATCTAAGAAGAAACTAATACTTTAGACTAATCAGTTCAGAGCTTCACAAAATTACATGTTCTCCCAGCCAACACTAATTAGATGCCATCAAAAAAGAAGAGGACCGATGTGCAGATGGTTTAACAAAATGAGATGATCGTAATATGAGTTCCCAATTCAACAGAGTATTCATATTCTTAATATAAGGTCACGTCAGTTTCCAAATATGTCTAAATTAGTTCTTGTATACAATTAGACTTTCTCAGCGATCTCTGTATTGTATCTGGAATACGATCACATGGGGGTATTCCCCATTGCATTGGACTTCTATAGATCTTAGAATATCTACGGAAATATCTCTTAATCTGATCTTATGTCGGCTTCTAAGATGTTTTTATGTCAGAATTTCTTAAAAAACTTACACTGCTCTAACATAAAGGTCATGCATTTGCGATCGCTGTACCCTATATTAAGTAAACCATCTATTATGAGGATAGTCATGCAGCGGCGTGGTAGTATATTTAGAAATTATACAAATGTTATTGTCATTCACATAATTATTTTTATGGCCGCACCTTAATGCAAGTTTATCTTACCAAGTTCTTCTCTGAAAATTTGGCAGTGATGTAATCTGTTCTAGTTAAATGAGTTTGGTATCCTTCTGTAGAAATAGCATAATTTTTGTTCCAAATTATTATTGATTTATTTTAGTAGCACCAATTACCAACAGTTGCATGTCTTTCAGGGATACTGCATGCTGATTTTGGTTCTGAATGGGACCAGTAGACTACTAGGATGTCTACACAAAGTACAATTTTGGGGTCATTATCAGAAAAGAGCATTTATAAGTCTTCCACATCTATAAGGTATGTGTAATATATTACATATATTATATATGAATATGCCATAAAATAGATAACAGGTTTTCTTGTAAAGAACCCTGCAGGATGCCATATCTAACAGAGACTTTGGAGCACTTTACACCATATCACTTTACACATTGTTTCCCCTTTAAAGTCCCTTTAAAGTTTAGAGTTTACACCATGATGCAATATGAATAGTCAGTACAAGATAGTTTACAACAAGGACCTGATCATGAAGCCATTCAATCAAGTGAACGTTTGGGAACTCGTCCATAATATGAACCTTGATGCCAAATCAGTAGAAGCCGACGTCCAAATGGTGAAGATGTGTGTAGAGGACTTCCAGGAGATAGCTGGGTATTGGCCATCTACATGTAGACATAATAGATGTACATAGGGCAGTAAGGTGTCGTTATGTATAATGCTCCCCCATTCCTGGCACTGCAAAAAGTTAGTGCATGTTACGTCATAGTGGACCAATACCTTTCCTGGCAATGAGCACCCGTCAGTACCAGAAGATGCCAACTAACTCACCCTGAACATATCTAAAACCTCTCCAGTTGAACGGGCTAATTTCTGAGAAGGGATGGTGGATAGAACGTGTATATCTTTCTTTATCAAAACCATTATAAATATATCAAACAACCGCTAGTATTGCTAATGAAGTATACTATGATCTCTTCTTAATCGATGCAGACTTAGGTCTAATTATCTCTTACTCTCTAGGTAGATATGGCTGTCTATAGCTCTTTCTTGTGTTTTGAATAACCTTTCTAGGGGTAGGAAGTTCATAGATGGTCGGTTATTCCAAAGGAAAAACATGTTTTATGAATAGGGGAAATGGTACCCAAGGCAGTCCACGGAGATTGGGGACAGTCTAATAAATTCATTTAGCAAATGAGTACTCAAGCATTACCACCTTCAATGCGCCAATCCTTTAAAGTACCTTGTACTTACGCAATCGACATAATATATGAGGATTTTTTTTCATCAGAGATCTAATTGTAGGAGTTTCTTAAAAACCGTCGAAGCGGATGCCCAAACGTTTACTATTGTATTTTCTAACTTATGATGTTGTGATGAACGGCTATTCAGCCAAAATACATAGAGGTTAAAATAATAGAAATAAGATAATAATGGAAATATGTAAAGAACGAATAACGAATATGTAAAGAACAAAGAACGAAATAGATGTAAAGAACGAATATGTAAAGAACGAATAACGAATATGTAAAGAACGAATAACGAAAACGTAATGGAACGAAACCCGGAAATATGTAAACCGGAAGTGAAATGTAAACCGGAAACGGAATATATAAACCGGAAGTGACGTCAATTGTAGGTCACGTGACCGAAGGCAGCCAATCAGGGCTGACCTCTCTAGTATATAAAGGGGCGGTGAGGCCCGAATAAACAGAGTTCTTCAACAGTTCTCCTGGTGTCCAGACGTGTCCTCTTTCCTGAAACAACCACTAAAGATGAGCCGAATAGAGTAATTAAGTCGAAGTTAGGACAAAACAGTCGAAGTCCGAGATAGATAGTCGAAACATAGGGTAAGGGGCCCGAAGGCCCGAAGAACGAGGAACGAGGGAACGAAGTAGGGCACGAAGGCCCGAAGTAGTACCGGAAACCGAGACGTAGTATGGTACGAAGACATGGGGAGCGGAACGAGAGAGCGAAGTCCACGGGGACGAGGGCGCGGCGTGCTCGGCCCCACGCTACCAAACAATAGGCGACCGTCGGCCCGTCGCCCCCGCGGACCGGAACTCAGGGGTGGACCGTTCCCCGGCCGACCCGTACCCCTACCATAATTTCCCTCCCCCGCAGTCCTCCGTCGACATCGAGTGCCGATCGATTCGCTCAGCCCCCCCTCGTGCGCGAGGCACGACTCTAGAAACACACCTCGGTTCTTGGCCCGGATTCCCCGTCCGCCCCGAGACCCGAACAACCCCCACGTTCCTCTGTCGTAAGAATCGGCAACCCCGACTTACCAGAGAACGTCACACTGGTGGCAGCGGTGGTGCTGAAATAGGCACATACGGACTTGTGGATCTTGGGTGTTTCATCGGTATTGGATACTCATGGCGACTGCGGCAGT
Organism: Lepidonotus clava; assembly: GCA_936440205.1. Taxonomy (NCBI): domain Eukaryota; kingdom Metazoa; phylum Annelida; class Polychaeta; order Phyllodocida; family Polynoidae; genus Lepidonotus; species Lepidonotus clava. The sequence goes on from OW387141.1 coordinate 40,344,586, forward strand.
CTTCGAGCAGATGGATTCTGACGTCGCCTTCAAGGAAGGTGGGGAGGAGAAAGGAGGTGCGAAAACCGAGACAAAAGGGGAGGACACGACCATAATGGGTAGGCAGTTTAATTTTATGGGAACGTCCACCCCGACGGATGAGCAGAATGTGCGGGCTCAACAACAGCAGACCGGCCAGGAAGGAGCGAGTTTGAAGAAGTTCAGTTTACGACCAGAGAAGTATGACGGTAAACCGGATTTCGAGGGATGGATCAACCAGTTTGAGGAGTACGCAACATTGGGACGCTGGACGGCCGAGGAAAAAGCGGCGATGCTTTTCCTCTCGCTGACGGGAACGGCACGAATGTACTTTGTCGGACTCCCGGACAGGGAACGACTCCGTTACTCGGCGAGGGTGGATGCGTTGCGCCGGAGGTTCGGTCAGGAGAAGGACACGTGTAATGCTCTGCAAGAGTTGGCGGGCTTGAAACGTGTAAAGAACCAGACAGCGAAGGAGTTGGCTGATAATGCCCGGCGACTGGCATCGAGAGCCTACTTCTCCAACGACTACGCTAGCCAGGAAAAAGCAGCATTACATGCGTTCCAGGCTGCAGTTGGGGAAGACCTTCAGCTGAAGTGTGCAGAGAAAGGATGCAAGACACTAGAGGAGGCGGTAGAGGTGGTAGAAATACAGGAACGATACTCACGCCGCCTCCTGCGGGCAGTGAAGCCCGAGGAGGACGCCAATACACAGATCATGGCCTTGAACGGTAAGTTGGAGGAGATGATGAAAGAATTGGCAGAGGAACGGGAAGCTAGAAGACAAGCAACGGCCCGGAGGGAGGCGTTTAAGAAGCGAAAAGAAGATTTAGAGTGTCATCACTGTCACCAGAAGGGCCATTTCGCAAGAGAGTGTTCTCAGCGTCAGGGAAACGGACAGTCGCCGTCGCAGTAAGCGCGGGGCCCCCTTCGGGCGCGGCGAGAGAAGTAGTAGGCATGGGAGAATGTGGACTTTATGTGGCCGGGACGGTGGGAGAGAGTGTCGTCCGTTTTTTGGTTGATACCGGATCTATGATCAGTCTGCTGTCGGAACGACTCTGGAGAGAGTGGGGACGAAAAAGAGAAGAACTGGATGGATATGAAGGACGTCTCTGCTCGGTAGATGGTAGTCCGTTGCGGTGCTATGGATGCACGAACTTGCCAGTGAAATTGGGAACACGCGTGTTGAAGTGGACGTTCATGGTGGCAGACATCGGTAGAGATGAAGGGATCCTGGGAAACGACTTCGCGGTGAAATACCGGCTGACAGTTAAGCCACACGCGAGTGCCATCTTCCTGCCCGCCGAGGGGGAGGGAGAGGGGGAACGAATCCCGGGAGTAGAACAGAGAACGGATGGGATTCGGGCAGTTACCGTCGGAGGACAGGTCGTGCGAATCGAGAAAACGACGGAAATACCCCCACTCCAAGTGACCCGAGTAACAGTAGTAGCGAGAATGGACATAAGACAGGGTGGACAGCTGGCTGTCATCACCGGCGCTGGATTACCTATGGGACTGGAGGTGATCCCAGGAACGGTGACATTGGGAGAAGAAAATGAAGTTTGGGTGGCCAACCGAGGGACCGAGAGCGCGAAATTGGAAACCGGCGGGGTACTCGGAGAAGCCACCTTCGTACAAGAGGTACGAGGAGTAGGAAGTGAAGCAAAAGAACCCCCAGGAGCGCTCGCTGAAATGATAGGGGAGGCTAAGAAAGACCTGACCACGAAGGAGGGCGAAGAGCTGGAGAAAGCCATCATGGCCCGGGAACAAATGTTTGCGACCTCGAAACATGAGTTAGGACGGACAGATTTAGTACAACATCGAATTAAAACGGGAGATCAGATGCCGATCAAGCAGAGGGTCAGACGGTATCCGGCCACCAGGAGAGAGGAAGAACGAGCACTGGTGGAGGATATGTTAGATTTAGGGATTATCCAAGAGAGCGGGAGTGCGTGGAGTAGCCCGACCGTTCTAGTCAAAAAGAAGGACGGAGGAACGAGGTTCTGTATTGACTACCGAAAACTGAACCAGGCTACGAAAGTGGACGCCTATCCGCTCCCGCGGATAGAGGACAGCCTCAACACTTTGGGAGGAAGCCTATTCTTCTGCAGTCTGGATCTCGCGAGCGGATATTGGCAGGTGGAGATGGCACCGGAGGACCAAGAAAAGACGGCCTTCGTGACTCAAGGAGGATTATATGAGTTCAAAGTGATGCCATTCGGGCTAGTGAACGCCCCAGCCACCTTCGAGAGACTGATGGAAAGAATCCTCAGAGGAATCGTGTGGGAGGAGTGTCTGGTATACTTGGATGATATACTGGTCTTTGGACCAACGTTCAAAGTGACTCTGGAAAGATTGGTACGGGTTCTGGACCGGCTGAACGCGGCAGGACTGAAGTTAAAGGCGCGAAAATGTAAGCTGTTCCAGAAGAAGATTCCGTTCTTGGGGCACGTTGTCTCGTTCAACGGGATCGAACCCGACCCCGAAAAGTGTCGGCAAGTAACCGAGTGGCCGGTCCCGCGGGATCTCCACGAGGTACGAGCCTTCGTGGGATTATGTTCGTACTATAGAAGGCATATAAACGGCTTCACGGAGTTGGCTGCCCCCTTGTATGAATTGGCAACGAAGGAGGAACCATTCGTGTGGAGCGCGAGACGACAAGAGGCATTTGATGCGATGAAGAAGGCGCTAACGGAAGCCCCGGTGTTGGGATTCCCGGAGGAAGAAGGACAATGGTGGCTTGATACAGACGCCAGTGACGTGGGAACGGGAGCCGTGCTATCACAAGAGCAGAGAGGGGAGGAACGGGTGATAGCTTACACGAGCAAAACCCTGGAGTCAAACGAACGAAAGTATTGCACCACGCGGAAAGAACTGTTGGCGGTGGTGCGAGCTTTGAAGCATTTTCGGTGCTACATCTATGGTCAACGCGTGATAGTCCGGACGGATAACAGCGCGGTTAGTTGGCTACAGAGAAGTAAGGAACCGATGGGGCAGGCTGCTCGGTGGATTGAGATTATCGACTCGCATGATGTGTCGTTCCAACACCGACCGGGCAGGAAGCATGGGAACGCTGACGCGTTGTCCCGGTATCCGTGCAAACAATGTGGAGAGGAGCACGAGAATACCGAACAAGTGAGAGTAGTGACGCGGGCCCGGGGGTACGAGCCCGGATGGTCCCCGCAGGAGATGAGAGCAGCGCAGAGGAGGGATCGAGATATAGGGCCGATTGTCGCACGGATGGAAAAAGATGCGGACCGGCCAGGTTGGGAGGCCATATCTCCGGAATCCCGGGAAACAAAGATCCTATGGAGGCAATGGGAACGATTGAGCCTCAGGGATGGCGTGCTGCATCGGAAGTACTGGGAACTAGAAGGACATGGTTGGAGGAACCAGTTGGTCGTTCCCCGAGGGGAACGGGCCAAGCTGGTAAGGGAATACCATGGAGGCGCGGCAGGAGCGCATTTAGGAGTCGCCAGGACGACGGCCCTGTTGGAACAAGGGTTTTACTGGCCGGGACTCCGGGAAGACGTGCGGAAGGAATGTCGAGAATGTGATTGCGCGTTGCTGAAAAAGGGGAGAGGAAGACGGGAGCCGCTACATCAGTACATAGTGGGGGAGCCGATGGAACGGCTGGCCATGGATGTTTCGGGCCCGTACCCAGTCACCAAACGAGGAAATAAGTATTGCCTGATGGTGGGATGCTATTTCACCAAATGGTTGGAGTGTTTCCCGATCCCGGATCAAAAGGCAACGACAGTGGCGAACAAACTGGTTGAAGAAGTAGTAGCACGGTACGGCGCGTTTCGGGAACTACACTCGGATCAAGGAACGAATTTCGAATCCGAGGTGGTGGCTCAGGTCTGTGCACTATTCGGGATTCACAAAACAAGAACGACGCCGTACCACCCCAGGAGTGACGGGTACATAGAACGAAGTTTCCGTACTCTGGGGTGTTGTTTGAAAGCCAGCTGCCGAGCGACAGGTCGGGAATGGGACGAGATGGTCCCGCTCGTGATGATGAGTTATAGAGCAACGCCGCAAGCCAGCACGGGAGTGACACCGAACATGATGATGCTGGGCCGACAGACCATGATGCCGCGACAGGCGATTTATGGGAGACCTCTAGGACCAGAGGAGGAACCCCGACGGGTAAGCGACTATGTGGAAAGCCTAGAGGAAGGGCTAGTCGCGGCCTATCGGGAGGCCCGGACGGGGCTGAAACGAGCCGCCATCCATCAGAAACACGAGTATGATGGGAAGGTGACTCGGCGGGAATACCACGCCGGAGAACTGGTCTGGGTGCACGATACGGTAGTGGATAGGGACAAGGGAACGAAGTTGCGATTTCCATGGATAGGCCCTGCACTGATCGTCAAGGTGCTTGACCGAGGACGGGTGGTAGTACGGAAGAAACGAGGGAAACCGGGGGGGGTGGTCCATGTGGACCGCCTGGAACCCTACCGAGGACACGCTGCGCCAGCTTGGATGGTAGCTGACCAGCAAGGATACGAGGCTGCACAGTAAATGCTTGGGGTGGGGCGCGCTAGGGCACGTAAGGAAACGGGGTACCCCCTTTTTGTGATGAAGTCGTTTTCGTGTCTCGATTCCGCAGGTGGAAGAGGACCAAGGGAACGACCAAATCGGCGCTACACAGAAAGGCTTTGGCCAAAAAGGACTGATCAACCTGGGGCCATTGAGTCGGGGCGGTGCGTTGACCACTACAGTAGGAGTGCAGGTCGTTAGGCTGTAGAGATTTGCTACCTAGCTGAAGATTGGTTCTCTTGCGGATGTAATATAGGTGGGAAATGCGGGGTTGGAACGAAAAACGGCGTTCGGGAGCCACGACGGCCCGAATGTCTAAAGTAGTCCCACGGAGCCGCTTTCCGGTCAGTTCGGAGGAACCACAGCGTGGAAAAGATGGTTGGATTACAACGGAAGACAGACCCGGTGGCAAGCTGGTGAAGACTTCTGAAGTAATGCCGACTTGGTAATACCGCTTTACAGCGTCCAGGAGACCGGAGGAGAGTAGATGCGGCACTCTCGGGAACGCCGGAGGAACGAACGGACGGCTGTAAAAGGCGAGGCCTGAAACGAGGACGGGCTTTAAAGTAGGTCGTAAAAGGAATAAAAGAGGACAAAGAGAACGGGGCGGCGGCGAGGAGGTGATAACGCCGAGCCCCTGTGTTCTCCGGGAAGTGTGCGGAAGCACTGTGAGGGCCAAGATGAAAAAGGCAAGAAAAGGCGACGAGGGATGAAAGGACCGAGGGCGTCCGGTGGGGCAATAAAAGGCCTAGGAAAAACGCGAGGACGGGCGAAGGGCCGCGAGGTAAAGAAAGCAGGCGAGGCGGTGACCAGCGGCGGGCCCCGGGGACCGGAAAATAGTAGGGGGCGCCACCGTAGAAGTGGATGGTGAGTCTGACGCTAGGGGTCGCTAGTGCAGGCCACGCCCACTTCCGCCTGCGGCGGCTATAAAAGGCAGAGCGCTCGCCGGAGCAGGTCATTCTGGTCAGCCGACCAGGATTCATCGAATCGCAGACGAGCAGACTGAGCTAAGGAGAAGAAAACAAGAAGAAAAGCAGAGAGGCGAGACGAGCAGCATCACCACGAGACAAAAACGGAAACGGCTGACGGGACGAGCTTCAAGATTGGAACGAGCCCCGAAAGCCCGGAAAACAGACACGATGAGCGGACAGTGCTGGGAAGGACATTGTCACGGAAAGGAGTTTAAGCACTTGGTCAAGCATATTAAAGGCCAGCACGATGGATTCCGGAAGCAGTACTACATGTGCCCGGTGTGTTCGAGTCGAGCCTATTCGACGCACCAGGACTGGAGAAAGCACATGACGGAATCACACGAAGGGAACCTGCAGAGGGGGATGCCGAAGCAAGACCCCCTTCTGAGGCTGGAGTATGCTGCGGCGTTCGCCTTGGACCCGAAGGGACGACCGCCGTACACCAGTTTCGCTACTGGGGATGAAACGGCGGCCCGGGTAGCCAACATGGAACGGGACTACGCGGTGCGCCATCCAGAGGGATTTCAACCCCCTGAGAGAGCGGTGGATAAGGAGGCACCGGAGAGGCCGCGACGGCAGATCCGCATCCCTTACTACCCGAGGGCGTCAAGAGGATCCGAGGACAGCGACACCGAGCAGCTGGAGCAGGTAGCAACCGAAGAAGGATCAGAGGCCGACGAGGCCGGCGAGGGAGCCCAAGCAGCCAAAGCAGCAGGGAAGGGACCCCTGGCCGAGGTGGCGGAACGATCAACACCCACGCGTCGTTCCCCTCGGAGGGCCGCGAAAGGAGTACGGAAGGAAGACACCGAGTCGCCGCGAAGCGCAAGCCGGGCCGTGGTCAACCCGAAACCACTCCTGACACCAGACCAAATATCAGGGTTAGTACAGAGCCGAATTAAGAAGTTAAACGCCCAGGGAGAACCACGGGAACCGAGAGGACGAGGACTCCCAGGCAGAGGAAAAGGACGGACATCCACACCCACCCCGAAGCCGGGTTGCTCAGGAATACCACCGGGGGCTGAGGTGGTGGAACTGGTGAGCTCGTCCGACGACCAACGACCAAAAGTCAAAGAAGAAGAGGAGCCGCTCGCTTTCAAGAGGCCCCCGACGCAGGGATGCCCGACGGAGGAGCCGTCGCGAAAGAAGAAGTGGAAAAAGGTCAAGAAAGTCCCGAGAGAATTGGAGGAGGGAACGAGTTCGGACCAGTCGGAGTCAGGCAGGAGTATGTCGGCCCGAAGCGATCGGTCTTTGATTATCGCTGAGTCTAGCAGCACGGGAGAGCTGGGACCATCACAGCCTGAGACCTCGACAGGAGTCAAACGGACCACGGGACTAGAACCACCTTGTAGCGACGCACAATTTACTATGATGACAGTTCATAAGAAATCGGTGATATACGAATCACGACACCCGAGGTACCCCGGGTATTTAAAAGGAACAATGAACCGGGAGGGATCGTTCAGGGGTTACCACGAGGCGAGATCCGACCGGGAGCTGGAGGACAGCATTCGGGAAGCACAGGGAGGCCGGCTGGTGGAAAGAGAAGCATTGTACCTAGGGAGGTTTCTACGCGAGATGGCAGAAAGGCAGGGACTCAAACCGTCGGGGCGAGTGGAGAAAGTAAAGTATGTTCGGCATGCAGCCAGGCCGGAGGACACGGCGTCGACGGCCTCGACACAGCCGCTGTTCTCTACCCCTACCCCGACGAAAGCAGATTCACCCCTGGAGAAGATGGTATGTAAGCAGCCGATAGTGCCGCCCCCCGGATTGAAACGAATGAGAGACATTACGGTAGCACCAGACACGCCAGAGACACGGGCGGCGGTTGACAACCTGACTCGGGCCAGTTTGGGGAGCTCGTTTTTCGGGTCGCAAGGATCGGAGGAGACCCCGGGACCACCGTCGCCCGAACGTATGGGATCGCCGCCAGGACCGGATACCCCACTCAAGGACGAGGACAAACACGGGCGGGCGCTACAACCGCGGGTTGTGATACACAGATTACAAATGCCGGCTGCCCAGTCCATGGACGAGGAGGTGGAAGACTCAGAGGACATGGAGTTGGGGCAGGCCGAGACCAGAGGATACGAGCCGGAGAAACAAGAATTGGACGAGTCGGGAGCGGATTCAGTGTTCGGGTCTATCGGAACGGAGATGCCGACGGCAGGACCATCTAGAGAAACACCGAGACTCAAGTTATTACGGACACAGGCCGTTCACCAGGTCTTACAGGGACACTTTCCGGTGACGGCGCGAGCGGTACGGGACTGGGACGCGGAAAAGGCCATTCGGGTGCAACTGACGTGGCCCCCGAGGGAGGTGCGAGGAATGACGGCCAAGACAAGAGCAATGGCTTCGGCGTCTATGGCGTTCCTGATGGCACTAGAAACGGGCCGCAAGCCAGAGACATTTGAAGAAGCGATGGCGCAGTTCCCGACGGCGGCACTGGGGCCGTTGACCAGGGAGTTCCCGGGGGTCGACCAGCTAGTTAACGAACACAACCGGACCGTCCAATTGGCTCAGACCCTAGTGATGCACAAAAACGAGGATCAACTGGATGACTTGTTGAAGGCGACAAGAGAGGCGGAAAAACAGAGCGGAATGGTGGATCAGCTTCTCGAGCTCCCCGCTAGGGAGGAGAGGCTGTTGCTGCCGATCCGACGCCAGGAAGAAGGGTGAAGTAGATGCTGCTCGAGGTCTTGCACGGAAGAAAAACAGCGCGACGGAACCAGAGGCGGAAGATGGCGCGTCGCGAGTCGGGTGGGGAGGGATTACGGGGCGTTGGCTCCTCACCCATAGTGTCAAACCCCCAGGGAGAGAACCGGGCCGAGGCGGAGGTACCTGAGCCGCACAGGAGGCCGAAGCCTGGATAAAAGACTCTCCTGGAGACCGCTGGACGGGCCCGAAAACTTTACTTAAACTCATCGGGAACGGACTGGCGGGCTCGAACATTCTTATCTTAATTTATTCTTATTAGTTTCTTTATGGAAACCTTCTTGCGGAAGTGAACGAAACCACATGTGTTAGGAGGTGTTGAGCGTAATCAGCGAGCTGGAGGGTCCATGACTGGAATGAACTTACCAAGCCTGCGGGGCGAATACGGGACGGAAGGAGGCGCTAGGAGGAAAAACAAGTTTGTAGCTGTTCCTCTTCTTCCCTGGAGCCCGCTGCGTTGGTTGGGACCGAGCAGATGGAACGGGATCGTCCGGTCGCGGAAATGGATAACGGGCCGGGCGACCCGGGAGCGAGAATGAAAGTTGGGAGGCGGAATCGAGGAAAGGAAATCAGAAAGGACGGATAGTGTTGTCATTGTAGTCTTTGAGTTGACGGTCGTGCCGGGGTAAATAAGGTACCGGTGGGCCGGCGACTCGCCGCTGGAGGAAAGGCTGGCGCGGGCCAAGACTGAAAACCCTTCTCCCGCGCTGCCTTGAGCGATCTGGAGGCGAGGAAGAGACGACCTCTGTCCTCTAGCGGCACTTCTACTTCCTGCAACCTTGTCTTCTTGATCTTGGATGGATCGATCAGAATGTGGATGAACCCGGATTCATGTACCATCATCTTCTGAGTTTCCTTGTCTTCAGCCTCTTACCGCATACGAAGAGCGGCAAAATGGAACTTTTCGACCTGAATGCTGGTTTTATCGTGCCAGAGTTGATGCAGCGAGTCGTGAAAGGATTGCGGCGAGTCGTAGATGTCTCCCGGAGGACCAAGGCACGGGCAGGGACGATAACTTAGGAGCCCTGGCTCGTGACCGACCGTGATATATAGTAAAAACAATACATGAACGAGAAACGGAAAAAAATTTAATAGACTTACTAAAACTTATATTAATCTCTCACCTGCTGTAACGACAGAGACTCCTTCCATGTCGTATTTCCTAATGTCTTCTTCCCGAGGAACGAAACAAAATAGTCTTTGAAACATATAGGGAAGTAATCTTTGCAATATACAGGGAGGTGGTGCTTGGAACGTCGGCTGCGGATGCCCTGATAGACAAATCAAGAGGTCTGCAAAGAGCGACGAGGAGCGATCCTTCTTGGGGTTCATCGGATGAGTTCTCTATACATGCTATTTTATTGTGAATGGGCCCGTTCCGGATCTCAAACGTTGACGTTGGGTGCAGGTCCCAGTTGATGTCGTCCATCTTCACTTTCTACGGCTTCTTCTTCTCCTTCTCACTAATATCTTCAACTTACCAACTTCGAACCGTCGTACCTAGGAGCAGCCCGGAACGGCTCGGAGCTGTTGTCTCGGCGTTCGTCATAGGCATAGTGTCTCCATGCAATGTGACATGGCACCGTGGACGACTGTGGCCTTACTCCAAAATCAAACCAGACCGGATCTTAAACTTACCTCTATTAACGAACTATTTGTTGGTATTACAGTCTTAAGAAAATCGTCAATAAGCACGGTCCTCCGGGAGGACGAAGAGAAAAATTTAGCAAAAGGAGCGAGGCCCGAGAGCCTAGGAAACGAACGAGGGCCCGAGTGCCCGAAAACAGGAATCCTCTTCTTAGGAAAATCATCTCATCAGTAGAACGAAGGAGCCTCCCTCTCGCCCCAAAGAGGACTGTCTTCCTGCCGTTGTTTACGGGGGGGGGGAGGGATGAGAGGCACCGGCTCCTGTCATCAAAAAGAAACTTCATCAAAACTATCTTCTTAAATCAGGTCTCCGTTCCGGTTGTTGTCATGCCACTTGGGCCCGGAACGGTGACGGAAATACTTTATTATGGTGGACTCTCTCCGACATCTCTGTCTGAAATCCTGAAATCTTCAAATGTGTCGACGTGGTCGAGGACGGAACATCTTGATGCTGGGTTAACCACGAGAACATGTGTCGTAAAAGTCAAACTTCAGTTCCTGTACGGAAAACGGACACTTCATCAATAATTAATGATTCTAATCTTCTCAGTCTCACCTTCACCCGAACTCCATCTCAAAGCTTCACAAGTAGCACGAAACCCGCGACGTCGTCTGCTGAAGCTTCCACTCTAAGCTTTAATGAATGAAGTTAAGTTCCTTTCCACATACAACGCCATCTTCTTCTTTGGGTACCTTGGCCTCTGACTCGAACATGTTGTCCTTGCCAACCGTGAAAAAGTCACTGGGGGGCTCTGAATGCCGAGGCGACCGAGGGTGCGAAGTCCAAAAAGAACATTCTATCTACAAAAGCATCAGTCTTTCTTCTTCAACTCATCCTTAAAATCATCATCATCACCTAAGAGAACGCAGAGAAGAGTAACAGTTACGGAAGAACGAGGGGTCACGACCGACCGGGTAGGAGAATCACGACCGATTCTCTACTCAAAAACAAGGGAGAACGTCTGGACGACGGCAGAACGGACCGAGGGTCGAGAGGACTAAGGGTCACGACCGACCCTGGCCTCTGGGTGGGAGAGTCGCGACCGATTCTCCACCCGAACTAGGGGAGAACGTCTGGACGACGAAAAACGAAGGGAACGGGGGCACTGCGGGTCACGACCGACCCATGGCCCCGGGCAGGAGGACCACGACCGGTCCCTCTGTCCTAATGAGGGTAAAAAGGCGAGGAAAAACGCGCCGAGGGGCTAAGTAAACAGAGCCCAGAGGAGAGGAGCGGGGGCGACGGGGTCACGACCGATCCCCAGTCCCGGGTGGGAGAGCCACGACCGGCTCGCTCATCCTAAAAGACGAGAAAAACAGGAGGTCCTAAATAGATCAAGGATAAGAGAACTCTGACGAAGATAAAAAAAGACTAAGATATATAAAAACGAATTATATGAACTTTTAGAAAAACGAAGAGAGAAAAACGAAGAAAGAAAAACGAAGAAAGAAGAGAAATAATAATTAGCCGGATAGGCCCCGGGGGCCCTCCGAAGTTGACCGGGGAGGACAGAGGGTGACACCTCCTCCTCTGCCGATAAGGAGCGTAGGATTGAAATGTTTCTGGTTCTAGAGTATGTTCTGTTGTCGTTGCTGTATGAACTGTGTTGAAATTTTGTATAACGTGTGTTCCCACCTTTCAAGAAGGTGCGGGAGGGTGTGATGAACGGCTATTCAGCCAAAATACATAGAGGTTAAAATAATAGAAATAAGATAATAATGGAAATATGTAAAGAACGAATAACGAATATGTAAAGAACAAAGAACGAAATAGATGTAAAGAACGAATATGTAAAGAACGAATAACGAATATGTAAAGAACGAATAACGAAAACGTAATGGAACGAAACCCGGAAATATGTAAACCGGAAGTGAAATGTAAACCGGAAACGGAATATATAAACCGGAAGTGACGTCAATTGTAGGTCACGTGACCGAAGGCAGCCAATCAGGGCTGACCTCTCTAGTATATAAAGGGGCGGTGAGGCCCGAATAAACAGAGTTCTTCAACAGTTCTCCTGGTGTCCAGACGTGTCCTCTTTCCTGAAACAACCACTAAAGATGAGCCGAATAGAGTAATTAAGTCGAAGTTAGGACAAAACAGTCGAAGTCCGAGATAGATAGTCGAAACATAGGGTAAGGGGCCCGAAGGCCCGAAGAACGAGGAACGAGGGAACGAAGTAGGGCACGAAGGCCCGAAGTAGTACCGGAAACCGAGACGTAGTATGGTACGAAGACATGGGGAGCGGAACGAGAGAGCGAAGTCCGCGGGGACGAGGGCGCGGCGTGCTCGGCCCCACGCTACCAAACAATAGGCGACCGTCGGCCCGTCGCCCCCGCGGACCGGAACTCAGGGGTGGACCGTTCCCCGGCCGACCCGTACCCCTACCATAATTTCCCTCCCCCGCAGTCCTCCGTCGACATCGAGTGCCGATCGATTCGCTCAGCCCCCCCTCGTGCGCGAGGCACGACTCTAGAAACACACCTCGGTTCTTGGCCCGGATTCCCCGTCCGCCCCGAGACCCGAACAACCCCCACGTTCCTCTGTCGTAAGAATCGGCAACCCCGACTTACCAGAGAACGTCACAATGTTAACACTAACAACCGTTGAACTCGCCTGCCAACTTCTTTTTTTTATCACAAATGCGTAGATATAGATATGAGAAAGGAATCATACTAAGCTTATAGAAAATGGAGATATAGCTTATTTATAAACTATACACTATGTTCTAAAACCACAATTAATAATTACAATCAAGATTTTAACAATATGTACCGCGCAATTGTACCATCTGCAAGATTAGACCTATCTGAGGACAAACACATAAAAAGTTGTCACAAAGGGAAAGCTGCGTACTTAACTTACATAGCAAGGAGATAGATACGTATTAAAGAATATTGAAAACTAAGAGAAATAATTGTATGCAAAAAAAGGACAGGTAAACCTCTCAAATGGACCAATGATCACAATGGTATAGACTCTGTTCCGTCACGCTCCAGTGGAGGTAGGAAAAACAAATTTAACCCACGTGGAGGATGGAGAGTGACAACTGATTGTAAGGGGTCATTACCTAATGCTTATACGGCCTCTTGGGACCCTTCGCATTGGCTTGAGATTAAATCAAAACTTTTGATAATGAAATAAGTGTATGAATTCATAGGCATGATTTATATATCAAGAAAAGATCCATTCAGAATCTCATTTATTACGGGTCATCAGAAACCTATAGTGGGAAATGAATCAATTATGTTTTTGAAACGACCTAGCGATTATTTTACTTTTAGACAAACGTTCAAACGTTACCGATAGCCACAAAGTTTCCCGCAGTTTCCATAGCTGAGGTGTGCGTATTTTTCCTCGGCGAATGAGATACTAACTCCATCACGGAGTAATAGACAGGGAACTTCACGGTCTTTTTTCCACAATGACATAGGGGGAGGTTTTTCATAGGCTTCCGCAAATGCTATTGAAAGAGACAAATAGCATTCTTGTGTGACGAGGGTAATTCAAAGATTGTGCCGTGACAGCAAACGCCTTTGAAATGACAGTGAAATGACTGTCACCTGATTTTATACCAAAAACACTTGTAGATTTGCTGGGTGACAGATAATACAAAACCTCTTTCATGACGCATTTACTTACTAGTATCTCCTTACAGAATATAACACTTTCTCACTTGAACTATAGAGTGGCATGTTGTCTATCATAGGGATTGACATGTGACATCATCAATAATACTAATAGAGGTGCCAATGGTGGTCAATTGCCCTAGATAAGTCGTGACAAAGCGGTAAAAAATGAAAGAGAAAAATAGGATAGAATTCACACTGCCACATTGTTCACACGTCATGACACCCTCCAATGAAAAATATCGAACTTCAAGTGGTAGAAGAAGATTGGTCGCTATTATGTTCACAGGGGAGCCTTGTTACAGCTGCCTCTAGTTACCCAGATAGTTAACCCTGGTCTAACATAGTTTGTCCCTAAGTAAGGGACACTATATCACATTTATTGCCTTTTTGTAACATTAATTTGCATTTTTGAATAGTTTGAAGAAAATACGTTACCTTCTGACTGGCTTCTCCAAGTTTTAGACATAGGCAGCACGTAAATAGAATGGGTGTATCAACGTTGTTGTTTTTTTATTTCAAGGTAGTGTGTCATTAATTCTGTTATGGTGATATCATGCCGGATGTATTTATGAAAAGGAGTTATGAACAATATGCTTAATAAAAATTAAGATAAATGCACTTGCCATATAGAATAAAGGGCACGCTTGTACAAAAATGTATTTCTGTTCGTAAAGAATTCATCGTATTTCTGCCCTAGATGTCAGTCTACAATTATCTTTGGATAACCATAGCTTTATAACAATAACCCTATTTCAGCTGCAGAAAAGTCATCATCAGGTCTCTTGGATTCCCTGAGAAAACTGGCAGAACGCCTGATACCGACTTTAGTCCATGGCGTGACACGGACAGGTAGGCTGGTTGTCAACATGCTATCCTGAGGAAAGATGTAAATGCCCGCTGAGCAAGGATGTACCTATGGTAGTAGATAGTACAATAACAAAAGCTTTAACAATAGTATCTAAATCAACAAAGTTGTAAAAACAGCTTCAACTACCCGGTGATTTCCAACTCCTCCAGCTGTTGCTAATGTTGCTGTTTATATGACTGGTATTAATGTGTCAAAGAAACACAATTAAAACACAACTAAGAAAACTTGGGGACGCCAACATACAGTGATCGAACGCAGTCTTAATCCACATTCATATATTAAACCCAAAGGGGAAAAATATTCATTTACCCTTATAATCAATGTGAATACTATGAAGCTCTAAATTTAATGGACATTATGTTACCATACACTGACTTTAAATGTGAAAGTAATTTAATTTTGGTTTAACTCCCTTCGGCCGTCGGCACCCCTTTCCACCCAAGAGAGCCCTCCAATTCAAGGTAACCACAGGGTTTTTTTTTCTCGAATACCGCCATATAGGGATTTAACTTCCTGATGGTCGGGACCTCCCATTCACCACGCGCCGGGGACACAATGTGAGGAGGTCATCTACGGCACGGGTCTCTTGGATTCCCTGAGAAAACTGGCAGAACGCCTGATACCGACTTTAGTCCATGGCGTGACACGGACAGGTAGGCGTGAATGAAAAAGGGAACGGCAGGGATTTTACATGCACCGCTTGCAGCGAACCTTTCGCACATTGGGAGGATCTAGCTGCAGTCTGTGAGGGTAGGGCTGAAGGATACGGTAAGGGAATTTTTGAGTCAGGTTCCTAAAACCCTCGGTAATTTTTTTCCACGCCTGTCTCTTGAATAGGACATAAGTTCAATTACCGCCTGTCATATACTGCAGACATCGTCAGCTGTTCACATGGGTATGAAGGTCTAGACTTCTCGGTATAGGCCTTTATATCTAATTGAGAGATTTTTATGCATAGTGACGTTTCAAAGTAAGTGTATTTAGTTTAATATGCTGCATGGTTTTGTAACTATTTTATTGCCTTATTTTGACTGATAGCAAAATATGTGCAAATGGTTAAACTTAAAGGAAGACATAAATTAAGAGATTTTATCAAGAGATCAGAGCCATGTAGCCTTACTGGAGCTGTCTCCTGTATAGTACAAGTTAAACTGACATTCACCGTCTACCGCAGATAATTATCCTTTTATTTTGTCCAAATGTATGCATCATTATTGTCTGATATTTAGAAATGATTGGCCAAAGTAGTTGATCTCGTTGAAAACAAAATTAATAGCATTTCATGCATCCCCATTGAAAATTAATATTATTCAAAATAATCTACTGTGTATCTCTGTCATTTCTATGTTATAAACATTTTATATTAAATCCAGTATTAAATACGACTTTCAAAAACATCGCACATTTTATTCTTACTTAAAGCTATGCCTACCTTCTAATGAAACAAATTATTTTCTAAGCAGATATTTTCGTTTCTTTCAGCAGACCTTGTATTTACACCTTGCTCCTGGGAAGGAATACCAATGGAGAGTTCTATTCATTCCCAGGCTGCCTTCCAATGGACACCGGTGTGTAAGATGCCAACCACCCGAAACATGCTACCGCCTAGTGAGGAATCCAAGGGTAAGAAACCAATTAAATATTCATAGAATCTATTCATGACTTACATGTATACATATGCAGATATATATAATTGTATATATATATATACATATATATATAATATAATATATATATAATATTATATATAAAAATATATATTAGGCGTAGCTGGATCCAACGCCGTGTGGTCTCACTATATACCGGGTCGTGGGTCGTGATTCCAGTACATTTTGTTGAAATTGAGGGTATGGACTTGCACTTTTTGTGATATTTCATAGTAACACTTTGATAATTGAATTTGTGCACTTACGTGTTTGCGTCACGGTAGCTAAGCAAACTAAATACATCTATGTTTGTTTGTTGATAGATATAGGCTATGTCCTTGTAATTATACTTTTGGTAACACAATAGTGTTTTTGGATCAGTTTTCTCACGCAACACAGTCATAAATTTGTGAACTAATATAACACAATAATAAATTAATGTGTATGTTATGTAACATTGCTGCTACTTGCTGGTCAACGTACCACAACAACGAGGGATTAGAATAAGATGGTAGTGCCGGTCAAAGTGCATACAAGAATTATGAGTTTACTTTCCAGACATGAATTTTGATTTGATTATCAGATTTTATTTAATATTCTTGTAAATATTGGTTAGAAATCGGGGGTTGTGCTCCCAAACCACCCTTTTTCTTTTATTTTGTCTATTTTCCATTTACCTTATAAATTGACTTATAAACAATGACCTACAAAGCTGGTCGACAGGCTGCCCTAACACAAACAATAGATTGTCATCCATAAACACGTTGACTACTGAGGGGATGCCGGTTTCGTGCATCACCCACATTGGGGGAGGTGCGACGGATGTACATATTATATTAGAGGAGGTGCGTATTGGCAGGCCGTAATAATTACCCTAAGATCTAGTGTTCATTTCCACAGCCCGATAATTTTCTACAGATGATAGGCCGACAATAACCATCGTGAAGGCTTGAGACAATCCCGACAATTGACATAACGCTTATAACCTAGGATGTTTTCAAAAGATTTGTAAAAGATAAGTTGTCCGGGATATAGCAGGGTCGTTTAAACAGTCTGACAGAGCTTCTTAAGACAATACACATCGCTATCACAAGCTGAATTTCGTTGTCATGAGCCAATTCACCTAGCTTTTTCAAAATAATTGTACTCCTGATAAGTCATTATAAGTACTTTGGGCAATTTCGTTTTGCAATCTGAGATATAATTTCAATCTTCTTGTATTTAGAATTATAATTTTTAGAAAATCTGTTTGTAGTTTACAAAGGAGCTATCAGTGTATAAGGTTATATTATAATTTAGTCAAAAAAAAATAGTTATTCATGCTTGCGATTTTGAGATCGCTGTGAAAAATTGACCACGGTGAATGGATCTTGAGGACAGGCTAATACTTAAAACAATAATTTCCCGAAGAAAACATGGGTTTACACAGACCGATAATGTTGTAGGGATTGTCGTAAGCTTTAAGGCCCATTCGCCCTGGGCGACAATCGTTGTTCAGAATTCCTGGTGCAACCGACACTGTGATCGGTAGGTCTTAACCGAACAGATCCAACATGTTGGATTGATTCGGTTGAATTCCAAGTGATTTTGGGGAATAAGTACTTGAGAAAATTATCGGTTGCAATCGCATGGACCCTCTTTTGCCAGTATGAATGTTGTTTCTTGAATTTCAGAATCATCCGACCACTTTATCTGCCCCTAGAATATCGCCTTCTCCATGCGATAAGTTTATCGTAGCTCTTTGTGACAGATTGATCGGCCATTGTGAATGGGCCTTCAATTACGTCAATTGTCGGGGATATTATAAGATGGATGTCAGAAACAATCGAATCGTAAGGATTTTGCCGGCCTGTGTAAACGCCCCATAGACTCCTCGTTTTCGTGGTTGGCAACGTGTTTTTAACATTGAATAGATGATAAAAAAGACACCTTTGGGTGCGTCTTTTTTAAATCATACGGACCACGGCCTTGGCCACCGGTCCATGACGGTCCCCTCTGGGTGGTACGGCTACCCTTGGACGCCCCCGCTGTTCTTCTTGGATTATTATTTTAGGTGTGTTTTGTTTTCCTGTTGGTTATGTGTGTTGGGGAAGGGGGGGGGGGGTTAACGAGTTAGTTATTTCCAGAAGTAAGAGTAATAAAAAAGACTGACTGCTAAACCGTATCTTACCTATTATTAAAAGAGTAGTCATCGAGGAGTTATGACATAGCAAGCCCGTAGCCGGGGGGGGGGGGGTGACGTGGGGTACGGGTCACCCCCTTCCCCAAACTGGGCCAGGACAACTTTCTGAAAATCTAATAATCTACTTTTTACTCCTCCCCTCTTATTCTGGCCCTCTGCTGCTCCTGTTAAAAACCTATCATTCCCCTGCAGACCCTATCCTATCCCTGTGAAAACTCTTATCCTTTATGGCTTTCCGATGAGCATGCCAGATTCACAATGTGACCAATAACATTGCTGGATTACAGCCCCTTACCTTCACAACCCATGGATGATACCCTGGCTTTCAGCTATTTTATCTAAAGAAAGTACACTTTTTTGGAAATGGTTCCCAACCCCCTCGCCCGATGAAAAGTTCTAGATACGGGCCCGCATAGGCTGCCAGGGATTGACTACATTGTAGACTTATATAGAGGAATATATATACCGTTTTTATCTGAGAAAATAATAATCGGATCAAAGCCCGTTTTCATTCCTTCGGTACAATAATGTCTACAAACATATTTGTCATGTAACAACAATACGCACATCAAACACGACGAATTCTAGATGTTTCACAAATAACATCATCATAAAAACATGTAGCATGATAGAGAAAGTTGATGACGAGGAGAATATTATAAATAAGTTAGCGACTCCCCTGGGGATTTTGGGGATTTTGGGAATTTTGCGACACGGACAATATAAATAGAGATTAAATAAATAGCAGACATAGTGAAGACAGTGTGGGATAAGGCGACTGTGTGTAGACAGTCAACAGACCGAGGACGCCAGGGTAGAAAAAAAGGGGGAGGGGGCGAAATGACTGAAACATGACCCATATGGGGTAGACCACAAGTGGGGAAGAAGTCAGCCTTGGATGTTATGCCTTGGGAACACACACCAAATGTGCAGTTGTGGTTGCCAAGTTTTTGTCTCCGTATGAATCACATGAATGTTTTGTGTTTTGTTTGTAATTGTCAAGATTTATTCTTTTTGGCTGAGTATCAGACATATATTTATTCTTGTAATTCCCTACCAAGAAAGGATAATACAACAATAATTATATATACATGTCCCGACGTGCGACTTCTTGCTTTGAAATCAAATACACCTGTATATTTTTATAATAAGGTAATAAATTTATCAGTAATGATTCGTCAGATAAGAGTCTAGCTCTGCCACAAAGAAATCACCGTCCGTCTAGAATGGAATGCTGGAGTTCCCATAGATGCAAATGAGGTCAAACCGTTGGGAAGACGAAGTCTTGGGAGAACATTTTAGCTTAGCTTGCGTTTGCGCTCTAGATTTTACAGATGGCCCAGTTAGTAACTAGACTACAATTCCCCAATGTTCCGCCAAATGTGCATCCATATTTACCTGCGTCCAAAGTTCCATAATTACATAATAGCCCTGGTTAAATCCGTAAAACCTCTTGGCCAGAATCCAATCCGTATCCCTTATCCTATGTACGCATACCATTCCAATTAACCACAGCGCCCTGGTTAATGATGACTAGGTTAATCCAGTGGGGGGTTTTTTCGTGTCAGACTGGAACTGCCTGGAGGACCTGTTGGAGACCAGTCGTCCGGCCGACCGTCACGCCTCCTGCTCCAGCCCGGAGGACACCCTCAGCGCCCCACCGTCGCCCCCTGGTGGACAAACGGAGAATCAGATCCCCACGTCACTGCTGCCCCCTAGTGCCAGTTTCCCGCTCTACGACCTGGGTCACGAAGTGGAGAAGTTCTTTCAGAGTCACATTCAAAGCAATGGAGAGACCAAAGGTATTTTTATACATTTTTTATAATAATATTTGCACTTGTTTTCATGATGTTGTGATAGAACATCTCTCAAGCTAATATTTTGTCATTTCAATCATATTCTTACTGCTACTCTGACAATATTGACATTTCATGACTCATAAATGAGCTGAGTAGATCGGGGAGTAGACCTTTAGAAAACTTATGGTTAACTGTCAACCTTTGAATAATGAAAAAAAAAGGCATGATACTCAGAAACTGCAAGTGGTGTTGAATCTTCTCCCTATTTGATCTTACCATTGACCGCTTTTTATTAGTTGATATTCAAGGACAGAATTTACGATTTAAAATATGAGGCTACGGGGGTGGGTGTTTTATGAATGGTTTGAGTTCTTAAAGCAATCCAAAACTAATATACGTTTTTTTGTAAATGTTACCCATCAAATAAAACTAGGCAAATTTTCATTTTTAGACTAATATTTTAGCTTATTTCACTATTTTTGGTCATTTTCTGTGTAAGTATTGACAGTGGACCAATTAAAGTGTATGCCAATAAGCCCAAAATTCGCATGGAATGTCACATTTTGAAAGCTTGTCCTAGTGAATTCAAATGCATCAATAATCATGGAAATCATGATGTGTAGAAATAGCTACCCATCAAAATCTATACCTACCGCAAAGCCTCTGTAATGTGGTGCATAGTAAGTCAGCTGCAGCTGCCCGTATCCCACGCCAGAGGGCTGGGTTCAATCCCCTGCCATCCTACCACTTTTTGTCAGAAATGGCTAACCTGGGTTAGTCATTCTGATTATGGTTTAGCCAAAAAGAGGTTAGAAACTTCAGACAAAAATGCATCGTCAAAATGACTAAGTTTTTTGTACAACGTCAGAGCATATTACTTATTTTCTAATGCCTATTTTCTTCAGTGTGTAAACGAACAGACTAGTACTCTTTATAATACGTGTTTATTTCTAAAAGTTTCATGTCGCTTTTTATCAGTGGATCCTTCCCCAAACAAACCCGTCAAAGAGAGGAGCTGTGAGGCGTCAGAGCCACCAAAGGGATCAGATGTACCTCCTCCCTCTCCAAAGCCAAAACAGACTCGGGAAAAAGTGACCAAGGCCCCCAAGGCGAAGTCTACACCAACAAGCGCAGGTTAGTTACCTGCATTACAACGGTTTTCCTTTAACGTACCCACCATGTCCAACTATAACTATCTACGTGCATTGACATGCAAGTACCGCCACAAGTACAGGGGTGCAACAGAAGGAGGGTGAGGGTAGTCCGGGTAGGGCAGCTCTTCTTCGAACAGTATGGCTTTTCAAATTTGAAATTCGATTAAAATCAAATATGGAAACGGTTTTCAAAAGCCCGCTCTTCCCTATGCATTGGCCCTTTGCAATCTATAGTTGGACATGGTGGATACACCACGTGCAATTGCTGGTTGAGATTTTGGTCTCAAATATGCTTCTCACGTGGCTTTCTGCGTCGCTTTTCTATGTTGAAATTTCTTATTATTGTTTTTGAGATCCACCATGATTTCCATGGGTCCGTATGTTATGCTGTTGTTCACCTCCAGCTGGCACCATCCAAGCATGTAATGAACGTTATAGATCTAGTAGAAAAACCTGAGAAGGATCCAAGACATTTTGTGGATTCAAAGGAGTATAGGTGAAAATATCAAATAGCGAGCCCTTCGGTAAACGCTTTGCCATTATTACCATATCGAGATAGGCTACAGCAATTTAGAATTTTATGCATGACATTACCTCTGCCTAAAACTGACACAAAGCAAAGTACATTTGGCATGAACCGTCTCATTTTTTTCCCCAACGGATGGCGGGTTTACAGTATTTTGAGCACCTGTAGCCTAAAGCGGAATAAATATGTCGACAGACAAAATAGGGAAAAATCGTAGAAAATATCCACATTTTTGCTATATGTGTATCATGAGTAAATTTATAGACTAACTTTAAAAGTAATAAATATAAAGATACAAGCTGAGAAACAATCATATATTGCTAGTTTTAGAATTGGTTACCCACAAATATGATGCTATCATTAATCATAATTTACATATTTCCCAGCATAAATCTTGATCTAGGCTAGCCTGCATGTAAAAGATGGGAAATGAGTGGTTGGGAGAATTAGTGGGGTTCGGTGTAAACTGGAACTCTGAATTTTGTACCGAATGCTTCACTAATCTGTAATGAGAAGGTGTATTCTCGGATTTGGTACCCCCTAGTTGCTATGTCCTAATGTTAGGAAGCTATCCTACAAACAGATAGCCTAGGCCTTATCCAGGCCATTTTCTGCGGGGACATCATCTGTATAGATACCACTGATAAGGCTATAGGCTGGGAAGGCGGGAAACACTTAAACCCTGGAAAGATATACATCAGTAAATAACTCATTCCCATGAATCTTACGGTGTAGTCAACAGTATCTAATAATGGATCACATATAATAAGATTGGGGCTGTGACTTTCATAGATTGTCAACAATAAAGAAAAGGCTCACACCCATTTGGACCTCCAGCTAATTTTAATCCTGTTTCTAGTCACTATTTTCCACATGTACAGTTTCTAATAATGGGGACTAATAATGTCGCCATCTTCTGATAGTTCTTTAGGATTCATACCTAAAAGGCTAACTCGTCCCTATTCCTAGTCACTAGTTTCCACTATTATATAATTATATATATATATATATATATATATATATATATCCTTAAATTCAATTTGCAACTGTTGGACCTGACCCTCTTGGGCCCCCTCCCAGGGGATGGCAATGGTTGACCGTCCTAAAGTAAACATGAGCGGATTGACAGATGTCCATTTGATGACATCCCAAAGAAGAATATATATTTCTTTAGCATTGCAACTATGGGGTTGTATTCACCTCACTTAGCACCTACTGCAGTGCCACCTTTGTCAGAGTACAGAATCAGAGAATACAACAGACTCTATTTGCGCCACTTTGGTGCTACTGTTTTCCACTAGGGGGTGACACTTTTCATATTACTGAGCCAGGTGAAGCAGCGGAGGGGAACCAGGTAACAGAAAAAAAACAGAGTTAGGTTTAGAAAATCAACATAACCAACTTTTTGGCCTTCAGTGGTTCAGTCTGAGCAATATGCACTGTTCTTCATATATAGTGTTTTGGTAGCATTAGTGATGGAAAGCTTCCTTTTTCAACATTGAAAGTTCATAGAATTCTATTCCAAGAACTATTATGTATTAACCAAGCACCCACCACAGTAAGACACAATTCGAAGAATTTGAATTGAGGTATTGGTTGAGTAACGTGAAGGACGATTTTCTTTATGATTTAATGATCATGCATATATACAGAGTTTGATTTCAATTTTAATCCAGGCAACGAATGGAGGAAATATTGAAACTGATCAAAGCCTTCTCGGCAAATGCACCCCTTGCAGTTCAAACACAACCACTAAAGAAACGTGGCACACATGATACACAATATTTGGTCTGCAGCTGTCGAATATATTAGCAAATTAACAGTAAGGCATACATGTGTGTAACTTGTGGTATCTTATAAACAAAATGAAAAGAATGAAAAGAAACTTGATATATATTTTCCCCCTATAAATTCTAAACTGTACTGTGCAAATTGCGCCTCATCTATTGGTGGGGGTGTCACACATTTGATCATATTACACCATCTGAGGTGCATGTTATTTTGGTTTACCCTAGAGAACTTGTGGGTAAAGTGACACATCATCTCTTTTATTGTTCAACTCTTTTCAGTATTTAAATCCAGACTAGGCGAGACAGAATGTGAACACTCGTAGTTATTGGGGCATGGCAAATAGAGAACGACCCGGTTCTTGCGGTCGTCAGGAAATAGCAGGAGGGGTGAGATGGGGGTGGGGGTCACCCCCGAACACACAAGGATTTGCCCCCGTCACAGACAAGTTATTATCAAAAAGTCATAAAAGAAAGGTACTCAAATGAATGGCATGTGTATGCAGACCTGAGGTGAACTAGGACTGCGCTTTACTTCTCTGGGGTTAGGTGTTTACTGGCTGGAGTACTAAACCGGTATTAACATACAATGTACAGGGGCTGATCGGGTGGGGGTGGGGGGGGGGGGGGTCCTGGATTCCCCCCCCCTCCCTTCTTTTTTTAGTGAAGATCTAAGCCCCATTCACCCTGGGCAATTTTTCACAACTATTAATTTGACTAAATAATTATATAACCTTACGCATTGATAGCCTCTTGGTAAACCACAATTAAATCTCCTAGAAATAAAAACCCTGAATACAAGAAGATTGCAATTATATCTCAAAACGTTAACAGTGCGAATGGGGCTTAATGCTTAATTCATACAGTGAAAATACAACCTGTCCCCGATTTGAGAGGGTGTATCTGTAGGTGTGACAGTGTAGGTGTATCAAGGTTTGCTTTGGTCTGTGCATGATTATTGAGATAATGACCCAGCCGAAGGTGTAACGTTATAATAACGTTGCAGCAACGTTCTGTGTTGGTTCTTGTTACGTTCTTTTGATGACTCCCAATTACATCGCTGTGACCTACTGCTGTGACGTTGCACTGCGACGTTATTATAACATTCTGGTTATGTTCTTCAACCTTACCATAATGTTCTTATAACATTTTGTTTTGGTTTCATCCTAACCTCACTAGAAATATTGTTATAACAACATTCTAATTTGGTGAGGTTTCAACCTCACTGTTAAAAACGTATTTGTCACGTGCCATCTTAACAAGTAACAAACTGACTAAAAGTATGGTTGCAGAATGTTTCTGCTACATCGTAAGCTGGCTGGGCGACCATGTGATTTGCACTATTGCACACATAAAACAGCAGATGACCGCAATTTCAGAGGAAACAGTATGCCAAAAGATCCTTTAGGCAATTTCAGAGGAAACAGTATGCCAAAAGATCATCATCTAGACAATTTCAGAGTAAACTGTATGCCAAGAGATCATTAAGGCAATTGCTTTCTTTGAATAAGGGGCCTAGCATTACGTTTGAACGGATCTTTACAGGAACAAAGTTAGGGTATCTGAATTTCAAAATGATATTATGTGCATACGTTCTGGGGTGACGACCAAAGAAATTTCACGCATCTTATGTCCACGATTCCAAAATTTGGATTCGTGAAAAAACACAAAATTTTGGATTCGTGACATTTTTTTCTTGGCTAAAACACTCTAATTAAAATGCAATTTGTTCCTAATAAATATTGTAAAGCATTTTCTATAAATATTTATACTTTATACAAGTTTTTATATTGACATTTTCATTCACGAATCTGTCACGCATCTTTTTTGCATTTTCACGCATCATTTTTCAGATGCGTATTGGTTTTCTGGAGCATCTTGTGGACACGTTTCGATGCGTGAAATTTCTTTGGTCGTCGCTCCTGGTACACGTCCAATGCAGACTTTGGCCCAAACGGTTTTAATTGGGCCTAAATTCTTGTTTTGATGTGTGTGCATAGACCTACGTAATGTAAGTCCCTTGATTATTAATAACTGACTGATTACGTTTTATAACTTTTAAAATTAAGCACCTTGAAAGACAAAGGCGAATCGATTGCCATAAGTATGAAGTTAGCACTGCTCACTGTTGCAAAAGTCTGTTTAGCTTATAAAGCGATGCCAAATAACTGTAGACGAGCGCAGTGAAAGGGGTCTGTCAAACTGGCACCAACCCAAGCGGTTTCTGTGAGAGTACCGATGAGCACTCTGTTAGAGAAGAATCTGTCATGCCGTAAAGTTGAAAACGGTTTCACAACAGACCGAACAAAGTGACATGTCAGAACGTAACGGGGGTAGTTTCAGACATGAGCCAAGAAAATGACAGGAGAAATGAACATTGAAAAGGAGACATCCAGGGTGGTACCTTACAAGGTGTGAACGGAATGCCTTGGAGGGGTCAAAGGTCAACATGACGAGAAAGGGCACTCCTTTTGGTGGCTTGAGGCGAATCTTACAAAAAGCCAAGGAGGTACGAAACCAGATACAAAAAAAAATAGCCTTGTAAATCAATGATAGCAGAAAGTATGGTGACAACGTTAACCAAAAACCTGTTTGCCGGACGAGAGCACGGTGCCAATACCTTTGGGCTTCTTTGTTAAGGGCGAGACCTTCATCTATGATTATACCAATGGTATTATTGCAAAGATTATGTACATGTAATTCAATTATCCCATATTGATGAAATATAAGCATGTTTGCATGTTTTCTAGTGTGTATTGATATATAAGTTAGGGAGTGCTTAGTGGTTAACTGTCTTTTGGATGACAATAGATCCACACTCTATGTTACATCTAACAGTTGGCTGCTTAGCGATTTATTAAGTTTCTCTGGTTATATACATGCCACATAACTATTTGACATAGGCCTTTACTCAAACCACAATTAAGACTTTAGAAATGCGTACCTGATATTTCACATAATTTATTATCTTTATCAGTGGCCGAAATTAAGGGTGCACCCTGCACCTTGATGTGCAGAGTTTTTCCTACAGTATATTATGCTTAAATGAAGGATAGATGCTGGGAATATACATACATGTATGTTATGTATATATATGGTGGCCGGGTGCACACTTTTTGAAGCTCTGCACCCGGTGCGTTCGCACAAATAATACTTATTTAGGATTACCCTTTAAATTTGATAATCGTATTAGTTCTAGTATTCTAGTTGATGTCACTAGTGAGAGTTTACAAATTTTACATTACTGTAATATAAAGCCCGGCAAAAGAATCATTATGTGAAATATTTTCTAATACCGCCACCCACCCTTTTCAAATCCCTGGATCCGCAACTGATCACATCTATTGTCGGAATGACCCTTTCTGGATTATTTATTTACATGAGTTTGTATTAGTTTGTGATTTTGGTTGATAAAAATCTCTGTCAGAGTTTCGGTCTCATACAAAACAACGATAGTCAGGATAACTGTCACGAATCAGTCGTCGGAAACCTGTTATACGATCCGTGCGAAGTTTCGACCGTGCTCAGCAGTATCACTGTTTTACCTTTATGTTTTATATGGTATTATATTCACCTATGTTTCCGAAACTGAAAAAAATATCATGCATGGGGAGACGAACTAGAATTTTACTTTTTGTCTGATCTTCCAAATAATGTGTTGAAGCGAGGCTGACATTAAAATCAAAATATTACGTCGATTTCACAATGAAAACCATTTTATTATTTTCATTTATATACCTTAATAGATATGACCATTGGGTAGTTTTTGAACCTATCTGTTTTTGCAGTTATCTGTGAATTAGAGTTGTTTGACTCCAACGCGCAAAGAGCCATTCAAAATGAATTTCCCGCAAATGTGATGGTGATAACCCATTGAGTGCATGCTGCGACTGGAATGCTGGTAAAATGAAGTTGCTGGCAAACAATATCTAACATTGTTAGATTTTTCCAAGCGATTTATTAATCTTATATTAGATTTCTGGGGAGAATCACTGAATGGGACTGCATTTCCTGGTCTTTCCCGGCCAGTTCTATATAGTCAGTTTCAGCCCCAGTTCTGGTCACTTAAATGATCAGGATCTAATTTGAGTCGCTCAGTTGGTATCCACTTCAGAAGTAAGTTTTTACTCACCTACAAGTATCCCCCTTCAGAAGTAAGTTTTTATTCACATACAATCAAGTCTAAACCATTATGTCACAAAGTCTCTTTGGTAAAAGGAAATGCAACGTAAATCAGTTTTCTTGTTATAGGAAATGCAACATAATACATCCGCTTCTGCTAACAATGGATAGAGATTTCATAATCTAGATATTCCGGATGTAAGCAGTAAGGGTGTACAGTTTCGTATATTTTTCTCACAGGGGCATGAGTTCGAAAGAGAAAGTGCTATATTAGAACAAGGTATTGTATACATAGCCTTATCAGAAAGAGAAATAATAATTGTGGATTGATAAAGACTTAAATATGCAGAAGCATGTGAATCAAAGCTATAAAATAGCTTATCAAAAAGTATTCAAATTAAAGACGCTGAGGAGGATGTATGTCAACCAAAACGGCACTTCTCATATACAAGCAACTATTCATATTTAGAATACTGTGACTTTTTATTAGATTGAGTGAGTGAGTGAGTGAGTGAGTGAGTGAGTGAGTGAGTGAGTGAGTGAGTGAGTGAGTGAGTGAGTGAGTGAGTGAGTGAGTGAGTGAGTGAGTGAGTGAGTGAGTGAGTGAGTGAGTGAGTGAGTGAGTGAGTGAGTGAGTGAGTGAGTGAGTGAGTGAGTGAGTGAGCGAGCGAGCGAGCGAGCGAGCGAGCGAGCGAGCGAGTGAGTGAGTGAGTGAGTGAGTGAGTGAGTGAGTGAGTGAGTGAGTGAGTGAGTGAGGTTGGTCGGTCGCGATAGCACTTGAATTGAATTTAGTAAAGGAAAATAGGGCCGCCTTTCTAAAAGTAACCCATGTCTCAGTTCAGGTGTAAGTTGCGGGTTGTGGCTGAGCCTACTTTGGTAAGAAAAATCTAGCTTTTTAAAAATAAATTTAGTTTAAGGTTAGACTTAGGTGATGAGTGGCCGAACGAGTAAAATGCAGATGTCTCTTGGATTGCATATACGGACGGGAATAAAACATTTGATATATCAAAACAAATGAGAGCTATTATCTTATCTTAGGATATTGATAAGATTAATAATGATATCTTAATTCGATTATTTTTCAAAATCCTAATAGCGCTGCCCCCCACCCTCACCCCCAAATAAAAGATCCTAGATCCGCAACTGGTGGTCCCTAAAACGTATTCACCCAGACTGGCTTGACGGGAAAGTGTGCAATACCGGTACCTATTCAGCGATTGGGGGGATGGGAGTTAACATCAACTAAGCAAGGTCCCAGTAACTGTATGAAGCACCATTTAAATGATATGATACCTTTTAGGTTCCTGGTTCTACCCTCAGGGATTGAATTTGCAGGGGTGTTGATTCATTAATGGTGCGAAACCTTAATGATACAGAGTTACTGGTACCCAAAGCATCAAGTAAACGGAGCGTACCCTTTATCTCATTTATAAGACAATATTAAATTAATATTTCATAGAAGAAATATTGTTGTTCCTATATCATTAATGACAATCTAACACGTTTTCCCAAATGTTGCACCGATATAGTCTCAATTATTCGTCTTCGGTACGATGAAAAGCTTTCAGATACGTTAACGTATTGAGATGCTTTGTGGTTTTTGAAACTCCTCAACTGTTAAATGGGTCCATATTTTACAGACTGTAGGCCTATAATTACAAGGTTTTTGTAGCATGTATAATCCACACTCTGTTATTTATGACAAGAATTTGCAGAAGAATGAAATCAATTAAACCGTCTGGGAGAGGGCGTAGTTGACATACCTCTCACTGGGTGTCGCCTCGGTGAAATATGTCGTCGCTGAGATCCAGGTCTTCAGAAGCCGGGGTGGGCGGGGGGCGCAGGTAGGGTATGGGGCGCCAAGGGTTGACACTTTGTAAGCAAATAATTATTGTTTGCATTTGTTGTTGTTGCTGTTTTGTCTGTTTTTTTTTTTTTTTTTTGTTTTTTTTGTTGTTTTGTTTGTTTGTTTTTTTGTGTATTGTTTTTGGTCTTTTTGTCTTTTTGAAATTTTACTGACTTCTTCACGCGCCTCACATGATCTACCGGCTGTTAGATGAATAATACGAAATTATGGTATGTAATATATGATGAATAATTGATTGGTAAAGTCATCCGGCAATGCAGAATCGTCGGGTGATTCTGTGTGGGTATGGTGCGGATTCTGGGCGATGTGCGACGGGAAACTGCATAGGCAGGAAAATCGCTGGAAAAAATCGCCAAAACAATAACAAACGTGCCTGACATTCCAGTTGCCCGACGATTTCACCTGTGATCCTGCCAGTTTCCAGCCGCCTGGCAACCATGAAGTCGCAGAGTGTGTATGGGGCTTTAGGTGGTCACTTCAGGGGGTTTCTACTGTAAATGTATGTATCTTGGGAGAGCATATATATATCCGTTTTCATCCCCCCCCCCCTTTCTCCATCCACCTTCTACAAAAGTCTCGCTTTTCAAGAAGTCAACATCCGACGATTAATCTTAAAAGAATATTCTGAAAATTAACGAAAATCACTTTCTTTTCGTCCCCTTACACTTGGCGTCCCAGCAGTCTTCTACTTGACGGACGACCCACGTGTGCTTATCTTGACCTGGCCCTGGTACAGCCGTCCGTCGGCCGATAATCAGGTGGGGGCAGCGCACCTGGTGACCCCCCGGCCGGCCGGTCTTTGGTCGCTGATCGGTGGTCGCTGATCGGCCAAAACATGGCGAACAGCGAATAATAGGAATCCTAATGTTGAAGGGGGAAAATTCAGGATTTGGGAGGGGGGGTAGGGTGGGCAGGTCCGATTATAGGCTGAGAAATATACGTTGCGTGTTCGCCCATACATATGCGATGTTTTATTTTTCCTTTGTCAAATATAATTGCCCACCAAAATTAAATGGGGGCTTCATGACCCCCTTACCCCCTTCGCCGGGGATCCGCCCCTGGGGAACACCAGTTATTAATTGCAATGTTCAGGATATAGGGAAGATGGATCCTGTGAATAAACAGTCAAAACGGCGTGAAAATCGAATAAGCAGATCAAAAGTTATAGAAGAACTCAGAATTTGGCAGCCATTTTTTAATCTATTTCCTAACATGCAATTCATCATTTCACCCCATTTTTCTTAGTACGTTTCTTAAGTTTTCTATCTAATCTAGAAGTTTCGTGAGTGAATGTTTTTCAACAAAACATCCCCAAACTTCACATCATTAATGGAGAAAATTAATATTTAAACAATTAATACAGGAGTTAATATGATGGGTATTTAAAGGTAATTTACATCTTGCGCCATGAACAACATCAGTTTGTATAGTCTAGGGGGTGAATGTACAACCTTCATTGGGTAGTATGAGAGGTATTCAAACTTACCAAAAACATAACAGACCAGTAGCTTTTAATATCTAATAGCACGGGCACCACTACAATTTTATTCAATGCATATTATATTAAGACACTCTATCAATTCCATCCATTTTCTATTGATACTTTTTCATATAATTTTGTAAAACGATGACATACTTATATTTAAATATTGAATAGAAAGAGAATTATGACATATACGAGCATCCCTACGATACTGCACCAGTACCTATTCTAAATACGGTTTTTATATATCATCACATCTATGAAGTTTATTTGAAACACCCAATTACTTGAATTCATTAACGTTTTTTTTCAAGATTTGCTTGCTTTTTCGCATTAGATTAACGTTAGCTATTTAAACATCTTGGCAGAAATTCCTTTGAGATCTCGGACTACCATTAAATACAGCCGGGCAACCATGGAACAGGCCATGGTTGCCCAGTGGGCAACCAGGTGAAAAAAAACTGTTTGTCAAGCCCTGAAGATAACAATTATCTTTGGAACAAAACCTTACATTTAACATCACCTTACACTACATAAGTTACATTATTACAAATAACTTACACTTGGAGCAGCTTCAATAAATGTAATAAATTTTCCACATGAGGTACAAATAGCGTGTATAGTTTTTAAGAGGATAGTCAGAAGAAACAGAGGTGAAGGACAAGTGGGCGTAGGTACATTTAACAGGATAGTTACTACACAAAGAATGAAGTGAAATCGAAAATAGATAATAATGAAGAGGAGGCACCATAAAGGTGCACATGGACATAGATTTCAAGTTACACGAGGGATGATATATATTGAAAGAAAACCGAAAACAGAATTAAATCAGCGGCAGGTTGCAACTAACCCCGAGCAACCAACGAAGACCCTGACTAGTTCATATATGTACATCCATAAGTTGGTACCGGGTACATATATATATATATATATATACATGGCTCTGCTGCTGAGGGGTGTGTGGCGAGGTTCCTTGGGTGGAACTTTTGCTTATAATTTCACTAATTTCTACTTAAAAGGGGGACTGGCGAGGTTGGCAAAGTTGAAACTTTTAACAAATTTTCTTACAATTTCTATTCGGTTTTTAGAATGATTTTTTACAGGAAAGGTGGAACTTCATGAAAAACTGCCTTCCCGGGGGGGGGGGGTGTACGATATGAGAACCATAACTGCCGTAGTGCTGCCCAAGAGATCAGTAACCTGCATTAGTAGTTGTAATAGATGACAAAACATCAAAGATTACAATATTTATAGAGAACATATATGAAGGCTTTCTGGTTTGCTGACCTTCAGCGACGAATTTCTTTGTTGTCCGGACACTCCTGGCTTACAGCCTGTGTAAGGGAACCCGTAAAGGTCCTGGCTTTCGTTTTATACTCTACAATAGCTGCATGATACTTTGACATTGCGTTCGGATTTATGACTAATAGAATATTATTAGACGGCCAGGATAACATATAGATAACGATTATTGCCATAGGATAATTTCTTCTCAACAATTAGATCAGGTTATTTAATCTTAAATCATCAAATGCACTTCACGATGTTTTATGTGTACAGATATTTTACCTGTATAGCCAATCAGTTCTATTAGGTCATAGAGTCTCTCGTAGAAGCAGGGCTAACTTAATATTTATCTGTTTAAAAGTACTCTACTTCTACACTTCTTAAACGATAACGCGTTTAAGACACAGGTCATGTTTCTTAAGATAAAAAAATCCATTTCCACGACAATGAAATACAGGGAAGTTCTAAATCAATAATGTTATTGTTTCCTCGTCTCATTAACACAGACATCTTTAGTTCGGACTCAAGATGAAAATGGAGGTTTGTCAACATGAGGTATAACCGTTATTAGTTTTATATTTTCTAGATCAAGAAAGATACTCTTTTCCAATTTTATAGCAAACTAGGCATTGATCAGCGAGATATTACAAAGTAGATACATTAATTTCGGCAAAAAGATCAAAGAGCGTTCATCATAAATACCACCTTCAAGCAACAACTGGCCACGGAAGCCACTTGTGTCGATTTGCTGCTTGTCAGCCATCTTGGAATTATAAGAGTTTTAATTTCTAGCAGGCGATTACCTAGTGTATGTACCAGTAAAAGGATTGTGCATTGTCTACTTTTTCGTCTAACTTTCCATTCAGAATTTGGCAGAGGCATTATTTTCCAGTCTGTGACAATTCAATTAATAGAACAGGAAAACCTTTTATCTTTTCCCGAGTATCACTTGTGTTTTACTTACGTCAGACCTATGAAAACAACCTTGTTACCAAGAACCAAACCCGGCTTTCGACTTTGACACTGACCTAAAAGGAAATCTGTGTTTTGTGGCTTTACTAAACCAAAACATATTGTATATTAGTTCCCGGGCCACTTCGAATCCCGGGGACATATCCTTGAACAGAGTCAAAAAAATCATGGAATCCTACCACGCGTTTTCCGTATTAGGCCTATGTGATTTAAAACGCGAGACCCGTTAAGGTGTCCGGGTTTGAACAGTTCAGGACAAAATCCTTGTGTCCGAAAGACAGAATTTAGTAAACGTAGGCTAACTTCAATAAAAAGAAATGAGAAAATTCAATGCCAGCGCATTATTGCGCAGTTACATAACAGTCACATGTTTATTATCGGTGTTATTCTAGATCTCATAAAGCAGGGCATTTTCCATCTGCAGCTGATTTGCATGTATGTTGCTGTATGAAAATGTCTTCGCAACATTTACGTCATTATTATCGCGAAAATTGAGGCTAAAATTCCAAATCCACAAAGTATCTTGTTTTGGGATGCCAACTGAACTTTGAATGACAATTATTGTCTTTATATTGTCTCTATTTCACCTACTGAACCAATGATTATCGTACACAACAGAAGTATTGTGAGTACTTTGACAGTGGTTATTTCTGTATGTGTAACAATGGAATATCAGGGGGATTTATTTTTAGCAAAGTATTTCTGCAGTTCTGTATTTCCATAATATCTCAAAATAACGTTAATGTTTCAATCATAAGCGGTGGCCGTTTAGATAGTGAACTTTATACATTTTTCCGAAAAACTAATGCATAGACTTACAATTGATTGATTTAATAAAAATTGAAAATAAGTAACCTTGAATATATAATTAGAGTCATTTTATTCACAGCAAAGTACTTTAGGGTATTACAATGGACAATGTTAGGTGAAACACTGTGTTTTCACGTGCAAATCAACATCATGGAATTCTTTAGATACCTTACAACTAATCAATTGGGAAAACACATAATGAAACATAATGAAAAAATGGAATGATGCATCGATATACAGAAAAAAATACATTTAGTTTACTCATTTCTTTACAATTTAAAGGAGAATATGATGATATTTCTTAAAAGTAACGGTCATAATCCTAAGATGGCGAGTCATACTTTTTTGAATATACATACTGCAAACTTCCCATTTTCTGGTCATATTTTGAAGTGTTTATTAGAAATAATACATAAATCTAGGGGCGTGTGTTATGAATAATTTACGAGTGGCTGTAGGCCTATTTGCAATAAATTGCCGCACAATTCTCATCTTAAAGGCATAAGACCTTTAAAAAGTGTACAAAATGCAACCTTAAGGGAAATTATGCGTAAATAAATGTCTTTCAATCCCAATGTGAATATTTTTAATGAATAAACATACAATCAATACATGTTCAGCGAATTTAGGGTTAATGTACCTGGTGGCTATCAATAAAGTGGATAAGGTGCATCAGCCCTAGGGCAACCAGTAACGGAGAAAATGCTATAAAACTTATAAAAGAATATAGAAACATTTTCAAATTTGATCATGCAAAGTTGTATTCTCACCTACATGGTATCAGACATACATGATCACATGTTTCAATGACTTCTCATATAATACATACATTTAGGCCTATACAGTCGCTGACTTAACATTAACTCGTTCATAAATGGGCAATTCACTCTGAAGAAATAGAGAAGAAAAGCTTAAGGTGATCTGTAGACAAAATCATTCATTGCCAAACCAGAAAGATGTACTTCCTAGGCGCATCTATATTATACTCTGGTTTCTTCCACATGCAAAGCCAATCTAAACTCACCCGTGTGAAGGATTCTTTCTCCATTATTAGGCTTGTTCAGTTGAAGGTAATACAATCTAAAGTAATTCCTCTCATAGTTTTATCCCACTTGTCTGTTTTCCATTTAGTTCATTAGTCCAGTGTATGCGATGAAAAAGACACATTCCAGACATGCATCAGTTAACAAACCGTTGTGGATATTAGAAAGTATCCAACTTTAATGTTTCCGGATGTACAACTTGCCGTGTCACACTGAGATGCAGTCCTTATACTAAAGGTGTGTGGGGATCACAGACTACTACACTCCCTTCAACTACCTTGTTCATCCCCACATAGCTTTTATCAACAAAAAATCAAGCAGTTTTTTTGTGTTTTTATATTCCTGGACAAAGCAGGAAGTTAGAAGAGAAAGACTTCCTTGTCGGGTTAGAGTGCCGCACCCACTTACGAATTCTTTTTGACAATAGTGATACTTTGCGCTGCAGACTTATGACTACTAAAGCAAGGATGAAACTACGCAAAATAACTCTATTTACAAATACAACTGATTGAAAATGGCAAAATCATGTTTGGTTATACCATTTCATCAGGCATATGAAGATATTATCTTAAAGGAGAGTCCAAGTCGCTTAAGTAGAGAAGATCATGGACATTTTAGCTTCCTGGTTGATATCTCTATATCATCTTCGGAAAGCACTCTGACAATAGGATCGAAACTACGGGGAAATTATTACTCTGCAAACACAGTACCTGAGAACACCTGTCATCTCGACACCATTCACCCTTGTCCACCCTCCCTGTTCCTCCATTCCTCCCTCCCTTTCTTCCAAATTCCTACTCTGCTCTTGCAAAGTGCTACTAGTACAACATAGAGCCGAGTTCCTACTTTCTTTGAAAGTTTTAGGATTTTTCACAGACCTGACAATGGTAAAAGGTGAGAAAAACTGTTACAGTTGCATGACTCTATTTTTTTGTCAAGTTTTTATTATTATTTCGGTGAGTTTTAGAATAGATTTGAGGGAAAATGTTGGGGACAAATTGGCAAAATATGTTAATTTCTCGCTTTAAAAAAGAATGTTCCCTTTAGAAACTAAGCAACTTTCAATGAACCTTTTTCTTGGTTGATTTAGGGTGATTCAGCCTCTGCTCACTAGTTTATGAAACATTCAATGTTAAGAATTGTTGAATGACTACACTCTTTTTAATGTGGCATGCGTCGTCCATTTCTTTGCGAATTTATTTCGTGTTTCTTCCAAGATTGTAATTGACAAATACACATGAATCTGCTTGCCATGTATGCCTTTCGAGGCCGTCCGAAAGTCGTTGGGCCCGGTACCACTCCCGGCTCTACCTGGAGGTGACTCGGTCAATGTCTAAACCGGTTTACGGTCTCCCATGTCGTAACTAATGCTTTGTAAGTTTGTGTTTAAATATTACCAGTAATTCTAACATCCATCATAATATTCTGGACGCAGTTTGAAAAATGTTTTATCAAAAAATAAGCATGTTATGATATCTAAGGCATTTGAAGTTGCATTTCATAAAACTGAAAAGTATCCCATCGTGCCAATCTGATATGATGATTTCTTCTTTGCGATTGAAGAATACGAGTATTGCCATATGTCGGTATATCTAATAAACGATGTGGTGAATTTTCTTTATATACGTCTCGCAAGATAACGATTAAACATTAAAGCATCAGTCTTTATGCCATTCGTGCTATATACAAGGACTGTGCAAAAGGTTGTCATCTGTTTGACTGAACAGTTGGATTGTTCCTGAGAAATCCCATGGCAGTATATGAGGACATTACCTTTGGTAGAATGTGAATAATCACAAATCAATATTAATGTTAGAGACAACCCGCCCAAATAAAAGTCGGAATGGTTAAAGCCCATACTTCACTGTGCGCCATTTGACTTGCGTTTGGCATTGTACTTGCGTATATTGACAGAAATGCAAGCAATTTATCATTTGATTATTTTGGTACTTGCAACACAAGGACCAAAGCAAGCACATATCTATCCATTTTTCTTGGAGTACTTGCATTCAGATACCAGCCTGTTGGTTTCTGAAATTCAAGCGTTTCCTACCAAGAGCCAATGCAAAGTAGGTTATGGCCTTTAGTGATTCATATGAACCTTCGAAAACCACTGTTTGAAATCAAAACTTCATTTACCCCGGGGTATCTTTTTCCTTTGAACCTTTTAAAAGTCGTGAATCTGATTTCAAACGATTCCGACTGTCGCGTTTAAGGAAATCATGCAAAACTATTTGTGTGAATTTCTATTTTCAAGGAAAATCTATTGTAGTTGATGGAACGCCGCTAAGCGGCAGCAACTATTGTTGTACATTAACGCTCAATAAAGATAACAATAAAATATAATGAGACAGCTATCCCTTGGGAATAAAATAGTAACAAAATATGATAATTAAAATCATTGTAAATATACGCGCGGTAAGCATGTTATACTAATAATGAAAATACAATTTGTTACACCAGACTATTATTTCACAAGGGTAAAGACTTTTATCTCTAGTTCAATTCCATGATTTATTCTTTATGGTTGAACTTATTTTCTTGCATTTCCGGGTATAATACTTCTTGACAGTGGTGCTCTCGTATACGATATATTATAGCATGCACGAGGGACGCCCCATGAACCTCCTGTAACAGTATATATAAAATATATTACGTACAACCAGTATTGTACGGCCTGTAGAAGTAAACCAGCTGGTAATATAAGAGTTCCGGATATGACAGATCTTATTTCGAAAAACTAAGTAATCCTTAAACCCCAATCCAACCACACCCTCACGCCAGCTACTTTTACAATTCAGTCATATCCGGCCAGAAAAACGAAAAGTTGGGTTATATTGGTCCGACTATTTCCAAGAAGAATACATTGGAAAACGATAACAACGATACCATATTGATCTATTATTTTATTATCTATCTGATTTGAAACCTTCGGCCCCATTTGACATTACACGATAAACAATCGTTAATATTGAATTTGGGTAAATAAATGCTAGATTGAGGAAGAAGAATGGGTAATGAAACCCTTTATTCTAAGTTTTATTGTAAGGATTGCGTTCTGAATGGCCTGATCGGTAGTTTCATATACAAAAAGGCTTAATCAGTATTCCTTTTTTGATATCTTCCGGTACTTTCTTGTCAGCACAAAAACATTTAAGATTTATTAAGCATCTAAATTCTTACATTTTCATTTATAAAAACTTTCTCTTTTATGATACCTATTTAACTAGAATATATACAGGCCGGGTTGGGTCATCAAAAACACTGTCGTAGGAGTGGCATGACACATTTACAACAAGATCAAACATCTCAATCACTTCAAAAATTGCGTGTGTTTTTGTCGGCTTTAGTATAGGCCTAAATGAGTTTCGTATCTGTTTTTCAGTCTCCAAGGATTGGTTTGAGATATTACTCTTTAAAAATGTGTTCCTAGTTTCATAGAGTAATATTTAGGGGAAACAAGGTAGAATAATAAAGGAGATCTCAAATTTTAAAGCTGAACACCTGAACATTAAATGTGGTTTCATTAATGTCTAAGTTCAACTGCATAGGAAACATAATATAATCATGTCTACATAGCTCTTGTATGCAATGCAAGTTTTCTTACGCAAACTCTGAGGCTCTTCTTCTTCCCACTCTCATCACATTATTCGGAAGAAATATATATATATATAATATGAGTGGGCGTTCGTCTTCAGAACTGGTATTCTCACAAAGGTCTCATTCCACCCATTAGCGCATCTACACCATGTACTTACGTAGAGAGTTGGCAGCTAGACCTGCTTATATCTTGTCGTAACACATTTCGCCCCATCGATTTTAGATTCTTCCAGCGGCGCCGCACGACCTGGCCGCTACACAAGTCGCCATTTTCCAGGAAACACATTTATGAAATTGTTTTCCTCAAGTTTTCTCTAAATAAATAAATGACAAGTTGTGTCTTTGACATCAGGGCCGGATCAAGGATTTGGAAGAGGGGGGGGGGGGCACAAACATAAATGGTTGAGGGGGGGGCGCGTCTGGGCACCCCCCCCCCCCCTAGATCCTCTACTGTTACATGTTTTGCCGTTACAAAAAAAAGAGGTAAACTCATTTGCATACATTTGAATATGTAAATGCATGTATTGCATTTCACTGACTGTAATTTGCATAACACTGTCACAATGTTAACGCCCCGAACTTGTTCGACCTAACCAGTTCGTTGGTTGAATTTTATCCCATCGTATCCTATAAATCACCAGCAGGGCCAAGAGGTGCGTTCCTCCTAAAGAACTTAGCCCTAACTCCCAGAACTGAACTCTTTTTAGCGAAGTGTAAACCTCCTGCGCGTCGGAGGCATCTATAGTGAAACTAAACTTGCGTGTATATCAGGTAGCAAATATTGGACAGCTACATGGAAATAGATGTATTTGTGCGGATTAAATATGGCTGAGTAAAGTGTATTGAAATAGGTAGCGATTGATTGTTATCAGATGTGATCAAATTAACTTAAGTTGCCGCAACCCACCGTTTACAAGACATCCAGTTATTAGCCAATTAATTTGTCTACTTACGACATCGTTTTGGTACTAAGTTTTTATTTGTTGGAAGTATTACTACTACAAACACTAGTTGATCCAGGGTTTGTAGCCCCTCCCCCCCCCCCCCACCCCCTTTGCATTGTTATCAGCCAAAAGCTATCCCCATACCGATACTTTGTCAATGATATTCTAAAATAGCATGTAAACTATTTTGAGAATAGGCCTACTTTCATTCTTTCCATGTTTTTTTCTGGCCCACTGAGGGTGGGGCCTAGAAAACTTAGTTTTTTTGGACAGCATGTAAACAATTTGCCTCTGTATGGACAAAAATTATAGTTTTCGATATTGATGTGGTTGAAAGATGAATCTTGCATACGCAATGATCGACACGACTTTGTGCTGAACTCATAGGCTGATATGCTACTTTTTTATCTTTTATCATAACAGAATGGTCTCTCTTTTTTCATTTCTCCAGGAGGGCGTAAGCTGTGGGAGTTCATCCTCGGCCTGCTCTGCAAACCGGAAACCAACCCCTCCGTCGTGCGCTGGCTGGACATGCGCACTGGCGTCTTCCTGTTTGCCAACTCGCGCGCCGCAGCCTCTCTCTGGGGCCAGCGTCGGGGCCACCCGGATATGACGTACGAGCACATGAGCCGAGCAGTCCGGTAGGCGTCTTGACACAGTTTTACTGTTGGATAGGGAATGTTTATCTCGTACAAGGATATATTGAAATGTTCTTTGGAAATGAAAAAATATAGATCCGGAATACATAGTGCTTATTTTTTTTTTTTTTGTGCATAAACTTTTATTCAGTGATTAACATCAGAGTTGCCTTTGTTTTTCAGTTCATTACAACAATGAAAAATGAGAAAAGGTGACTTATATATAGAGTTTATTTTAAATAATTATACTGTTACAACAGTCACTGATCATTAGGCTAATTCTTTTCGGTTGTTTTTCTATTTTCTTTTCTGAAGTATTTGTTTCGCCCCCCCCCCCCCTCCCACCGTTGGCATTCGAAACCAAGGGCCTATTTAAGTCAGGTAATTGCCCTTCACCCCTAGAAAAGGAGCTAATCGTTGACCTATATACCTACAAAAAGAGGACTAGTTACCTGGCCCTCTCGCGGCCGCACCTTCGTCGTTTTTATGACATCTTATTGGTGAAAAGTCCCCTGCTTGGTCCACTGCACAGGAATTCTTTTCCGTACAACACTATGCTGACAGATACCTAGATCTACATGAAATGTGTACTCAACTATAAGAATAAGTAATTAAGTAATGTTCGAATAATTGTTCAGCGAATAAAATATGTGCTCCGTCTGTTTACCATTTTTGGTTGTTAATTGATGTCATTGTAAAATGTAATATTTCTTGCTAATTATAAAAGAAACTTTATACAATTTTCCTGCTCATGGGTGGTCCTGTCAGGGGAGTGTAGACTCGATCTCCAAGCACATATGTCAACGAAATAAATTACCAGCACATAATATCAAATACAGAAACCTACGTCAGGTTGAATGTTCAGGCATTGAGATAGATATCTGTTCAGAATAGCTTGGAAGAAATTATCTGTATGTGTTAATATGTGTTTTTTCATAATTACTTACAACCCAACCTATCCCCCTTCCTTCTCGGCTTCCTCATCCAATCAAAGGTTTAGACGGACGCTTGAAAATAATTTAAATAGGCATGATTTTATAAATCAGTTCTGTGATACATAGCGGTGAAGAAAGTAAAACCTATCTAACATGATGCGTTTTCTTCAATCTTTTCAGACACTACTACAAACGCCAAGTGATCCTGAGGGTGCCGGGGAAGCGGCTGGTGTATCGGTTTGGTCCCAACGCACGAAACTGGAGACAACGAGTCCTGGCCAACACCACAGGTTCACTGCATGACCGCATCCCGAGCGACTTTGGTGACGACGTCACAAATGACGTCACACCTGACGTCACCAACGCTATTGACGTCGATGACGTTTCTATGGAAGACCAGGATGACCCGTTTGATGAGAGCCAAGATGCAGAGGACAGCGTCTGCAGAGAACCCTCTGTCCTTGACATTATTCCAAAGGAACAAAAGCCTCATAATAAACAGAAACAACAACAACAACATCAACTGAAGCAACCACAGCAGTCTGAGCAGCAAATGCAACAATTACAGCAGCTGCATGCACAAACACAGCCTGAACAGCAACAGCAACAACTGAAGAAGCAACAACATCAGCAACTGCAGCTCGAGCAGCCCGAGCAGCAGCAGCAACAACAGCACCAGCAACCGCACCTCGAAGTGCAGCAACAACTAGGCCTACAACAGCAACACCTGCAGCAACAACATCATGAACAACTACAAAGACAACCACAGCTTGAGCAGCAGCACCAACTACAACAGCAGCACCAACTGCATCCACAACCACAGCCTGAGCAAGACCAACAACAATTGCAGTACCAACATCAGCAATTGCAGGCTGAGCAGCAGCACCAACTACAACAGCAGCAGCAACTGCATTCAATACCACAGCACGAGCAAAAGCACCAACAACTGCAGCACCAACATCAGCAATTGCAGCCTGAGCAGCAATACCAACAACAGCAGCCGCAACCACAGCTTCTACAGCAACAACAACTACAACAGCAACAACTGCAGCAACTAGAGCATCTACAACCACAACTTGAACAGCAACAACAACAGCCAATTGAACAATCTCCGGAGCCAGTGCAACGGGTTCCAAATGA
The DNA here is from genome assembly GCA_936440205.1 of Lepidonotus clava. NCBI lineage: Eukaryota > Metazoa > Annelida > Polychaeta > Phyllodocida > Polynoidae > Lepidonotus > Lepidonotus clava. Next base: position 40,386,918 of record OW387141.1, read on the forward strand.
AAAAGACACATTTTCCTTCCTTCAGAGCCTTTGCGGAGATCTCCCAGACACGTCTTCCATCCCCCTCGCCTATATGAAAAGCAATAACAGTGACACTTTAAGGCAAGAATCATTGGATTTATTCAAGCTTGAAGACATGGACTTCTCAGCCAGCTTCTATGCAAGGATAGCTGGGTCAGGCTTTAGCGCTAGCTTTGAAAAAGTAACTGCCTGTGAAACAGAGAAACCTGTGACCACTTCAAGCGAAAACTCAAAATCATTTGAACTTCCCATGGATATAGGAAAGCCTGAGTGTGACAGGACCGAACCAGAAGTCAAGAACCTTACTCCCAGACCAATTGACGCTTTTGATACCAGCCTGGGGACAAAACATGATTTCTCTGGGTCTAATGCCATATTGCAGCAACAGGTGGAGGCTCTCCGTGGATGGCCCGAGATAGTTTCTAATGAGGTGTATCTAAATCATGAAATTAGCTGGAGAAATTCACAGACTGCAGTCAAGCTGTGAAGATGAGAGGATATCTTTTTTTCATATATGTTATCTGCAGTTATCTCATATCAAATGGCAGCAATTATATATTGCTAGTATGCAGGGGAAACTGTAAAAGTGCCAGATCTTCGAGGCATCCGTATTCTATACCGTCTACGCATTGTATTTGAGATACATACATTGAAGTAAAAATATATTTTGTTTATGTTATTTGCAAAAGTTTTCTTAGAACAGGGCATGTACCGAGTCATAATTATGTTTTATGTGTACAACATTGACATATGCGTGTAGACATCGCCAAAATCCAAAGCATTGAATCCTTGCACGCATTTGAAATTCCTATTGAATAAATAAATTATAAAGTATTCATTGAATTATGCCACGTGCTTCTAGGCTTAAACATTATATAGATACATTGGCCTGATGAAAATTCACTGGTAAAATGGTTTGAAAAGTTAAAGAAAGAAAGATTGACAGTTCTAGAACGGAAAGAACTTGTATTCATATTTGTTTGTTCCCAACTGCATTCATCATGCATCAAAATATGCAATTGTATTTTCAAGAGTATCGCTTGGATATAGCTAAACTCGTAAGTAGGAATGAGATTTTGGGAATTTTATTAACAACAAACACATTTATTTGTAATTTTAAACCTGTAGATATTTTATCCCAATGTGCGTTTATGTAATAAATGGAAGGCGCCCTAACGGGGGGAACCCACTAAGCGATTTTGCTATGATTCTGGTCGATTAGGAGGTTACCAGCAACCAAAATCTAACATTGTCAGATATTTGGCAAGTGATTTTTTCAATATTTTGGTCGAATTGCTGAGTAGGAAAACTGTTTCTATTATTTTTGACCATATCTGGTCAAAACAATCAAAACTAAACAACCAAAACTGGTCGAAACGACCAGAAGTATAGTTAAATCGCTTAGTGGGTTTATATTGGCAAAGTGCAATGTATGTCTAGGATATATATATTATTCAGATGATGGCCAGTTGATGTACAGCAATTTCCAAAGGAAAAGCATTTAGAACAAGAGTGGATATAAAAACGCGCAGCCCCTGATTACTCTCAAATGGCGGAACGTCAGAGCCTTTACATTTACATACGCCCAACGTTATCTGACATGAATAACACTAGGACGGACTGAAAAGAGGATCCATTGAGCAACTATAACAAATCACATGCCAAGACCCTCTGTCCGTTATAAACCTTCAAAAGTATGTTAGCCCCCTCCCTTTAAATTCCTGTATCCGCCCCAAAATGTGTAACATTTCTTCAGTTTCTTCAACCAAAGACTTTAAAAGGGTTTCCATTGGGTTTGTCTGAGCAGCATATTGACGATTGATGCATGTATGATAGATGATAAGAGAGGTGCAGTTAGAATACTATAATCAATGCCGTTGTGAGGAAGTCTTGAGTCAGGGTTTTAGAATGTTCCCAAACACAGGCTCCTCACATGGAATAAAGTTTGATCTAATAAGAAACCTAGGGGTAAATGGTTATGTTAAACAACGTGTCGGGGAGACAAATTGTAATAAGGGTAAAGCTAAACTCGCTGGGTAACTTGGCAGTGAATTTAATGAGGTACGTCCTTTATTGGTATTAAACCAGTGGCACAAATGAATAAGTAATTTCCAAATAACCTTTCGTACAAACCTTTCAATAATTCTAAACTAAACAGTCCTAAAATGTCCTAAATGTTCCTTTGCCTAATTGAGTCCTGTGATATGAATGATTCTAATTTCTAACACAATGCCTGTAGAGGGGTTTCCAAGTCCAAGAATTAAGTCCAAAATGAGTTCCTAGAATGTTTCCAAGTCCAGCTCCTGGTTTTAGTCACACACACAGCAAATACGATATAATTTGGTTGGTCCCATAAGCCTAGGTCTGCTGCTCAGCTACCGAACACGTTCATCGTCCTCCACCGCGCACCAATGAATGACTGTCGCGGGCCGAGCTGAGACTATTAACAGGAGGACGCGCTGCTGACGGATATGCGCGTCCGGCGCGTCCGGTGAGCTGGTGCGTCCGGTGTGACGTCAGTCGCTCCGGTGGGCTCACCTCAGGCGACCTGCAAGCACCCGCGACCTGAGCAGGGGGCGGGCGCCATGATCATAAAACACCCTTAACGGGATTGCCTTAAGGGCGGTCTGACGGTTTCATTTGTGTGACTGTTTCTGACAACGAATACGTAGAGAGAACATCGATATACATTTATAAAATACAATGTTGTGTTTCGCAACACCGTTTTGCAGTACTTGGCTCATTGACATCAAAACTGTTACCTATCAAACCTTTGCCTTTTATTTACTACTGTGTTACTCCCAATGTACAATGTCACAAACCTGGAATAACACCAACCACCGTTATACATAACTAAAGGCTGCATTCTACTCGCCGATTTTACTCCCGATTTCCGATGGGAACATTGGTTAAACATAGATATGTTATATACCGTTAGAAGGAGTCTGTAGTTCCCCTTTAAATAGTATATGATGAAGAGGTTTTTTGGCCATATTGCCATTGAAAAGTAATACATAACCAAATTACCGATGATCAAAATCGGCTAGTGGAATACAGCCTCAGGGTATGCTTTAACAGTTTCTGGGATAGATCTGAAATTGGCTAGCTAATTCTAAAATGAACAATTAACAATGATTGCTTTCTCTGTGGGCAGTTTAAACATGGCTACATGACAAACTCTAGGAATTTGGCAAACTAATAATTACGGCAAATGTACACAGTTCATAGAGTCGAACCTAGGTGTAGAGTATTTAGGCTGTGCCCTAGCATCTAGATTGAATTCACCATGTGAATAGTCGTGAATTTATTTGTTAACAATCTTAATTTCTAGGTAAGAATGCTATCTTAAAACAAAGATACCCAAGTTGATATTTGCAGACTTATTTTCATTATTTTAGTTTTTGTCTGATTACCAGGTGTGCTGGGAAGGGTTCAATGTAGTTATTATCTACCAAATATAGCAACTGTGGCAGTTGGTAGACAAGAAGAAGTGCACGCAAACGATGTAAACTATGCAAGAATAATTTAATGCTCAAGTGCGAAGAAAAATAGTTGTACATAACTTAATGTATTTTCCAACAGGTGAACTATCTAAAATAATTTACAGTAATTTCAAGTGGATTATCAAACATAATATTATATCCACAATCACATGTAAATTAACGCAGCATACCCCGCAGTGCATATATACACCAAAATATCTTTTGTTTTAACGTGCAAAGATGTAAAATATTTCATCGAATGCAGGCTATAATTGTATAACTCAAAAAATATGTCAGTTTGCCGTGATAAAAGCAAGCGTGACAAACTTAAGCCGAAAAATAATTGTTATATTAGATGAGACAAGAAATATGATACAGTTTATTTTCGCTATTTATTCAGTCCCGTAACAATCTCGGTGTAAGTACACATGTTTGAATCTCATGGTGTCATTGTTGATTTTATTGACTCTGTTATACCTAGTTGAATTTTGATTAATATTACATCTCCACACTAGGCTTTATTCGATCATTCGATCGGTTTTTCTCTGTACATATCTGTTCATTGTAATCATTTCATCAATGTAATTTGCCAACATACTTCAATAAACGTTTAAACAAGGACACACTTTTCAATTTTCAATTCCGCTCTATGCGAGACGTGTAATACGGTGGATAACTACGTTCATAAGAGACCCCCGTCATGGACCACATGATATGAATTAAAAGATACACACCAGATAGTCCGGCCTATAATTATACATGATTGTTATCTTTGCTATATAGAAGTCATAGAGTTAGTATGAAACTTCTCTTGTAAATCAAAGACATGTGGACAGTTCTCGTCCAGCGGTTTAGTTACGGAAATTCACCTTGTAATTTACCCTTCATCAGCACTATGACTGCATCCCAGACAGGTTTCGGTTTTTTATTTGCAAATATCCTAGGCCGAAACTAACTTTCTTTTGTGTTCTTTTGAATAGTCTGCCTTACACCTTAAACTTTTTCATCCTTTAAAAGTAACACTATTTCTTAAGGAGCCCATCCCTGCAAAATGATAGTTGCAGTATTGCAGTATTTGTTTTTCTGACTGTACAATCAGTTCAGGTATCTATTCAGAGTTCGAATTTCTGAACACTCACTAACACTTAAAAGGGCCATGTTTAATGAAGGTCTGAATCAATTGAAATAAGGGGGGTCTGTATTGGCTAAAACGTCGTGCGTCCACACCCACTTGCCTAATGGTTTTTCTTTTTGTTAAGTCTACGTCCCCACCAAAATCCTGGCCCAACAAGCGGGCAGGTTCAATACTAATGGCGATGAGGAGGATTCTTTTTTGGATACAGACTTTCAATGCAATTTTTTATAGACGATTTTGCTAATGAGGTATTCAGGGCGTTTAGGGGGTATACGTTTTACTAGCATGAAGCCCAAAAACAACAGTGTGTCACTCAGCTGGAACCTGAACGGAATTAAGTACACTAGTAACTCGATAGAATGTATTTTCATATAGTATGCACCTGACCATTGATACTAACTGGCATTTACCCTAGAAATAAAAATCAATTTCTTTATCAATTAAACAAAATCTTGTAGGAGCTTCTCTAAAATAACTGGAATGGTCAGTAAATGTAAGTTATTACTACCGCTAATCGGTGCTGAATGCATGAGGCGCGGTGAAGAATGCTCTTATTTGGAGACAGGCGGATGTTTTCTGTCATTTGTTTGCCACAATATCCCTTTTTAAACAACGTTTAGATTCCGGATGTTACACATGCGGGAGACATATTATATTTTTCTTCCCTAAACCTACAGATAACTTACTCAAACGGGACCATGTGTTGATACTATATACTTTAGAGAGCAACTCAGAGCTATTTCAATTGCCTATCTTTGGCTGCATTGTTGCCAAAGTTGATACCTTCGACAAGTTCACATAAAAAGTTTACAATATCAATTTCTCAACGTAGAGGTTGCTGTTTTTCTGCGAGGCATGCCACACTTGAATCTTTCCATATAGGTGCGTCTCTGAAACCTAAACTTACGACATGCATGAGGGATCTCTTAGCTTCCTGGTCTAAAAATAGAAATACAGATAGCAGAACCCTTGGCCAATGAAAACGCTTTACATTGTATTTCTTTTCCCGGATCATGCTTTGATCATAACAACGGCGTCCCTCCATGGCCGCTCCCGGCCATAGACAATACCGGCTAAGAATAGTTTTAACTTTCATAAATATGATAAACATTATCTATTTAATGTAACGAATAAAGAAAGGGTTGATCAAAGATTAATTTTCCGTAAAGTGCGGATAAAAATGCCAATGACACTGTTTGGTTCCGGTCATATCAGCTTATCTAAGTTTAATCACGTGACCGCCTTCTGCCTATGGGGTGCCCATCCCACTCCCAAGGCCTATCACTCCACCGAAACTTGCCAGTGAGCGCATCTTGTGTGCAGAATTATTCGATGAAAAACTGTTCTATATATATAAATTAGTTGTAACCCCACCAGAAATGCCATTCTTCACAAGTGAAGGTACCAGATCAAGTATCGCGTTCAAGGAGCTTTATAGTTTCATAAGCGACATGGCAACCAAACCCGACCTCTTCCGTTCAATCTTTCAAAACATGGTAAGTTGTTTTACATTAACAATATCTGTATAATATCTCTAAGATTATGTCTTTAATTGATGTTTTCCCTCATTTTTGTTTCATAGACATATTTACGTGGATTTCCAGCAGCGTTTAAATTGTTATATCCGTTCATTGCAACAAGAAATCACATTATGGCATACGAGAAATAAGTTCTAGGAAAATAGTCATTGGGATCTTATATTTCAGGCGCAACTTTTTCAAAAAGAGTTGGACTTTAGAACATTAGCACTTTCACACAGGCCTAAACTTTGATCTTTTTACAAAAAATATACTGGTCCCAAAATGAACGTCGGCGAAATGCACTAGGTGAGGCCGACTATAAAAAGGTTAGACGACTCTATTGGGTGACATGTATGGCCGCCATGTTGTTCGGGAGGGATGGCATTAACTCAGCATGCCCTTTTAACATTGACTTGAATGCGTAACATGGCATGATCATTTATAAATATTTATTGAAAACGACCACTATGTTTTTAGCCAGACACTAAAGAGAAAGCTGGTCCGCCGCATAAATTGATGGTTTACCGCATGCATCGCTCCTGATCGATACAAAGTTCTGAGTGCCGCCATGCAAACGACGAGAGCTGACATGTGCCTATACTATAATCCGCTATCTATATAAATATCAAAACGATTTTATATCTATAGTTGAATAATAGTTCGGACAACCGTTATACACGACCAAATATCAAGATTCTACATTCAAACACCTTGGTTTAGAATATAGGTTGGCTTTTTGTATTTTAATCAAACATTTTAGTATTTCATCGAGATGCATAAATGTGCATTTCATAATGGTAAACAGTGGATCTCTGGCCCGTGCACTGCAGTATGTCTTAAAATCTAAATTCGATTACAATTGTAGTTCCTATCATAGTTATATGATATTCTTCTCCTTTTAATGATATAAAGTAATTTCCAGTGATATAAAATCAACCAATTAATTACACTCATATATGTTTTTTAATTATGTTCTTCAGTTGTCGTCGAATTAAGAATGTGTGTCTTTTGGGTCAAGTCAAGCCTTTATCTTTTGTGAAAGAATGATAACCTACAGTGATTCCTAAAACATATTTTAAAACTCTTCCTAAAATCAACTACCATCCACCTCAGATATTTTGCATGCATTCATGTGGTATTATAACTTTTAAATAGTAGAGCATAGGTATTTTTTGCTGTAATATTGATAGGCCAAGTCTTGTCGTTCTTAAATTTATAGTACTAACATATTTTTGCAACGAAACATTCTATGGGGAGGGAGGTTACGATAAGAGCTGTACATGAATAAAGAAGACTGATCATATATGGACAAAGAATAATTGAAAAGGGGGTTATATTTGACCCTGACACATAATTGGTCCAAAGTTTTTCAATATATCCTGGGTACCACTCCACAAAAAGTTGCGCATGTATGTCTAAGCTGTCCATAAAACTTGTTCCATACACGACGCAAAAAAATGTATTTCTGTAAACTGTTTTCAGCAATGGGGCCTACCATTAAATGCATTAAGTCCATCTAGGGGGATACTTGTTTTTGAAAATATGTGTATATTCAAGTTAAAATTCAAAGCGCACTTTATTAGCCCAGGGGGGTGAAGGATGTTAATAATCTTTGAATGTCTATATCCTTATTCATACAATTTATTATTAGGGTATATGAATACAATTTAATTTATCAAGAGCAATAGAAAGCCGGTTTAATTGGGAGTTTAATCGCGGAAACCTCATCAGAATCCGTTCCCGTTTAGAACCCAAACAGATCAAGTGAAACATGTTTACATGTTGAATTTGGATTCGCAAGTGATTCACGCACATTTGGATATGTTATTTTCTAGTTTTGTTAAAGCCTGGGGGCCATTCCATAAAAAGTTACGAACATTCACAAATTTTCATTTCATTCCAGAAAAAAGATACGCACAAAAATATGATTCTGTTTACTGTACGCAGCACAACAAATATGTATGCAACTCCAAATTATCTGCAACAGGTGTTTCAATGTTCGTAAATGATTTTTATTATTCAAATATGTTTTTCACCATGAACTTATCAGGCTACGATCATATATTAGATATCATTAGAAAGCTTATTTTATAGGAAATTCATTAATGAAAACCAAATTGAAATTGGATGAAAACAGCTATCAGAAAATAGAGACAATAAATTAAAAAAAAGAAATTCATATGTGCGCATTTGTGAACGTAAGTGTATGTAAGTGTACATAAGTGACGTTACGAACTCTTTTCCTTACTTACACTATTTGCGCACATTTCAAAGAGAAAATGCATCAGCTACGAACACTTTTGTGGAACAGCGCCCTGTGTTCCACATGCCGATTTTGCTGCCGGTTTTAGATGTTGGCATTGGAAATAAAGTTTAAATAGAAAAATGTTATGTATCTTTAGAAAGACCTTAATATTGACTTTGAAATGATCTTAACAGTTCAAAACGAACCTTAAAAAGGTTTTAGGTTCAATTACACTTTACAGACTAGTTGCACTTTGTAGAATACGCATTATGCCTGTTTTGAAATATCAACATATATATACGCGCATTCTTCTGGCTAGCCAACAAAATGATATTAGCGTTGTTTAATATGAGTTAGGACTACTTGGTTTTCACACTTATTAGAAGCCACTTCAAAATGACAAGCACTAGCCATCTTAAAAGTGGCTTCCCTAGTGAGGTCGAATCCTAGTTAACATGCACAATTTCCTGCTTGCATTCACGGTTGTACTATTCAAAAAATTAAAGTCAGCCTAAACCTAGACCCTTAATAGTCGCAGACGAATGTAAAAATAGTGTCCCATTCTTACGTTTAGTGATAATGATGAAACCCGAACCGAATTCGTAGAACACGTACTTTTCATCAAAATGTCATTGATGGCCATAGACAGTCAAAATCCCATATAAAGTTCAAGGGATACGATCCAATCAATCACGACATTTTCATCTATTTCTAACTAGGTTGCTGAGTTGAAAACCCATTCTTTCTTTCCAATTGTTTCTGACCACTTTATACGTATCTGGTCGTGTCTACCACTTTTAAAACTCTCCTCAGAACTACCATCTTATATACATCTTGGATACATCTTATGTCCGGTTCGCGCAGAAACACTCAAGAAACAATCATAGGAAGTCAGAAACAAATAAGATAAGGGATCCTACGTTCTGAAGTCTATTATAGTGTCAAAGACTACAAATAGTCAGAAATCAGAAGAGAGTCTCTATTATTTCCCAAAGTGTTTATAGAAGTCATTGTTTTTATTTTATGTAATGTAGAAAAAAATGTTCCAAAAAATCACAAAAATTCAACGTTTCCTTTTTTTGCAGAAAATAAAAACTAGGACCTGGAGGGTATTTCATAAAAAAATCTTTGGAAAAAATCATTCTTGTACAGTTTTCTTAAAACTTAAAGAAATATTTGAGAATTTTCTTAGATATTTTCTTAAAAACACTATTGTATAACTTTTACTGATAATATATACATTCTTTGTTAGTCTTTCTGGTGGTATTCTTGGCCTTGGATTTTTAATCCTTTTTATTATGGAATCTCAGCAACCCTACCCCTATATCAGTAAATGAATACCAAATAACAACTTAGATCAACAAAATATAGACTAGGGGGACCTGGAGGTAATTTCAGAACAATTCTTATTTCATAGAATCTTTGTTGCTACTCCTTACTCCAATTTCTTTGCTCTGTGATTTACTTTGAGAAGAAACTTGAGAATTCTTCATTTAAGCCTTTCATAAAGTATTGTTGTTACTCTCCTGTGAGTGATTTATGAGTAGTAGCAGGTCTGAGATGACCTAAAATTTGATCTCAGACACTGGAATTCCAATGGTTTATGGGTTGCCAAGAAATAATTTTGACCTGGGTATTTCATAAGGACCATGTGCCAAAAATGTGGTACAAAGATAGTAATTTCTGTTTCATAATGGTAAATTAGAAATAATTGTTGTATGTCCATCTATCATGAATGAATTTCCAAAATACTTAGAAAATATCAAATGTGTATGGATACAAATTAAGAAAAAAATAATCTCTAGTTTTACATCATGTTAAACTTCTAAATATGTAATGATTAATGAAAATTCCTATACTAAAGCCTTGTGATTTGTCTACAAATAACCCAGCATGCATCCTGATCAAGGTTAACTTGCAGACAAAACTCAAGAAATTGGCTATCTGTGGTTGGGAAAATTAAAAGAAGTTATTTAGAATGTGCTCAATGAGTTGTAACTTTAACTGATTTTTTTTCTATATTTTTCCCTTCATGTATCAATATACAGAATTTAATTTTATCCAGCAGAAACAGAGATCTAAAAGTGTTGTTGTTACAAAAATTATTGCTGTTACGAAAACGATCTTAAAGTTATCTTAAAGTTATTGTTGTTATGAAAATTTATTGTGCAACGGGCTATATTCTGTAAAAAAAAAACAGCTCATTAACGGCATACTAAACAGCTTTTTTGTCTGTTTGAAAGTCAGCCAAATAACGCAAAAAGTTGCTTACAAAAGGTGTTGTTACAATTATGAGTATTGTAACAACGATGGGTATTGTGCAATGGGGCGTAAGTGCTCTATCGCATAACCAAACCCTCGCAACAGAAACCCAGCAATCTTGCGATGCAACAGAAACGTTCTGGGACCATACTTTTTTAGTCAGTTTGTTACTTACTAAGATGGCACATAACAATTATGTTATTGAAGGTGAGGTTGAAACCTCACCAAATCAGAATGTTATTATAACATTATTTTTTGGTGAGGTTAGGGTGAAACCAAAGCAGAGTGTTATACAAACATTCTGTTTAGGTTGAAGAACATAGCCAGAATGTTATAATAACATCGCAGTGCAACATCACAGCAGTACATTGCAGCAACGTGATTGGGAGTCATCAAAAGAATGTAACAAGAACCAACATGGAACAAAACAGAACTTTGGTACAACTTTATTATTACGTCACACTGCCAGTTGGGAAGACCACAGCGAGGGTTTAGAAATGGGCCTCGCAACAGTGCAAACTGTAACGAGGGTTTGGTCAAAATCTCACCAATTATAAAATCGGTCTAGTAGAACAGCCACAAATCAACAGCAGGACCCATCACAACAGCGACGTCCTTGTTGCAGAGGTTGTATTATTTAAATTTTTGAACAAGGACGGGTCTTGCTGCATGTGTGTGCCAACCCTCGCTACAATGAGAAGATTATGTGATGGACCAAGCGGTTTCGTGGGTTGTAAGGGTCTTTGTTATATTGGGGTTTGAGTAGACTATTAGAAAAAGAGGTAAGGGGAGTGCCAACCCAGCCAAGCTGTGACATAACAGAAACATTCTGCAACCATACCTTTTTAGTCAGTCTGTTACTTACTAAGATGGCACATAACAATTACGTTATTGAAGGTGAGGTTGAAACCTCACCAAATCAGAATGTTATTACAACGTTATTTTTGGGTGATGTTAGGACAAAACCAAAACAGAATGTTATAAGAACGTCCTGTTTAGGTTGAAGAACGTAACCAAAATGCTATAATAATGTCAGTGCCACGTCACAACAGTATGTTGCAGCAACGTTATTGGAAGCCATCAAAATAACGTAACAAGAACCAGTACAGAACCAAACAGAACGTTGCTGCAACGTTATGATAACATCACATGCTTGCCTGGGAAGGATCACTAAGTGGCTTCACTGGATACTCAGTGTTCTATAGTTGTAATTGGGTGTCAAATGCTGGATCTAATTGTGGACCATCCTTGGTGCACCTTCCCAGGGCCCTCATTTGGTCAGGTATGTTCCATGATCTGTCCTCGGGTATCAATTATCATATTTATATTATTTTCCCCAAGCATAAGTCAACAACTGCTGGATGTTAAGAGTCAATCTCTAATGAGGACACTGATTTATTTTGGGATATTAAGTCACCTTTTATAGGCCTCTAAAAGGCACACCATTGATGATTGGCTAAGGACTGATCAAGTGACATCACTCAAAAACCATCATGGTTCGAGTCACTCAAGCAACCTATTGAAATACTCACCATCGACCATTTTCAAGTCACTCAAGCTTATACTTATTTTGTGTTATTTGACATATTGAAACAAGTTTGACATAATAATCATCTCTTAGCAACTTCCTTTATCCATCTCCTCTGTCAGCAACTTCCTATGTCCGTCTGCTCCACACATCTTTCTTCTCAACCAATCCTCAACCACATTATCCCAGCACCTCCCCAGCCTCCCCAGCCAAGGATATGACGTTCTAATAATGTTCTAGCAATGTTTTGCATTGGTTGTTGTTTCGTTACACTGTTAGGTTACAGCAACGTTATTCTGATGACTTGATGCAACCAACTGTTGCGACGTTGCATTGTGACATTCTAATAACGTTCTTGTAACATTATTTATAAGGTTGATACTTCATAAGAATGTCACAATAACATTCTGTTTAGGTGTGGTTGAGACCTCACTTAATGAGGATGTCACCATAATTTTCTGTTTACGTTAGGTTGATGCCTAACCTAATAAGATAGTCACAGTAACATTCTGTTTTGGTAATGTTAACACCTGATGTAATCAGAACATCACAATAACATTCTGTTTAGATGAAGTTGGGACCTCCCCTAGTCAGGAGGTTACAACAATGTTCTTTTTAAGTGAGGTCTGGATCTCACCTAATCAGAATGTCACAGTGACATTATATTTTAATTTTATTTTGACTTAACCTCACCAGAATATCATCAGAACATACTGTTTTGGTTAGGTTTCAACCTCTCAGAAAAATAACGTAACAGTTAAGCGACAATTTAGTGAGTAACAGACGAACCAAAAATATATGGTCGCATAACGGGACCGTTATGTTGCACCTTAGCTGGGTCTTCACTCGTCCCTCCCAACCACCCTCCTCCTACCACCTCCCCTCTCGCCAACTTTTCAGGTATTCTAGAGTATTTCACTCAATGATTTATCTAATATCAATATTATACATTTTCTTTCTTCTGTTTCTAGCCAAGACAGGCTCAGTGTTTTCCCGTCCCAATGTTGCTTGGCAATACAACTATTCTGTTGTAACATAGCAATAAAAAATATTTGTACAGGGCAAATATTTTAATTTCTTTTAATTTTTCTATGATCATTTTGATCACAAAATTTTTTTGTGATCAAAATGATCATAGAAAAATTAAAACAAAAAAAAATTCATTTCCTCAACAGCAAATTTTGTTAGGTGTTGTCAGCCTATTGCTAAGGTGTTGCTGAGGTGTTGCTAAGGTGTCTACCTGTTGCTGTGTTTTGTTGCCTAGTGAGACCCCCTCCCCTCGAAGGCCCATTTGCCGTAGCCAATGCAGTGCATGCAATTTGTTACAATTGTCGGGTGAACCTCCTGGTGCAAACGATCATGCAAAGGAGAGATCTGCAAGCGAACAGATCGAATATGTTGGATTGATTAATTCGTTTGAATTCTAAATGATTTTTTTTGGGGGGGGGCAATTGCTTGTGAAAATTATTGTTTGCAATTGTACGAGACCTCTTTTGTCAGTGTGAATGCTATTTCTTCAATTTCGTGTGCATACAATAATTTTATCAGCCCTTGAAATATCATCTTATGCATATGATAAAGTTTTCGCTGCTCCAAGCAACAGATGTGTGATGAATTGCCTATTTTCATCCTTGGTATGAAAAATATAAAGCTAGAAATCAGGTATGATTATCTTATAGAATCAACTTGTAATGTGAAATGACCGAATAATGTGGCGATTATTGTGCTAATTATGAAATGATGTAATAGAACGAAAAGGGGACAAAAGTCAACTGAAATCTGTAATTGAGCCCGAAATGACTGAAATATAGTATTGACTGGAAATGACGTCATATAAGTCACGTGATCAAACTGACAAATGGGAGTTGACCTGTAGCTAAAAAAAGGGGCAGTATGGCCCAAAATAAACAGTTCCTTCGTGGTACTCCTTGTGTTCACACACCTCTTCTTTGGTATGGACCACCTTCCACTTAGCCTGAGGTAGGGACTTTGAAGAATAGCAGTTCGTAGACGAGTCAAAGCCTAAAGGGGGGTTTACACAGGCCGTCAAAATGCCTAGGATAGGTCATTATCGTAAGCCTTACGATATTCCCGATAGCCTTACGATAATCCCGATAGCCTTACGATAATCCCGACGACATTATCGGCCTGTGTAAACCTATTTTATCGCAGGAAAACCATTGTCCTAAGGCTGTCCTAAGGCTTACGATGATTCATCGGGGGTAATTCCATAGGATAATGAAAATTTCAGACGTGTTTGAAATTTTTTGGAAAAAGCTTAGGAGAATGGCCTTACGACAATGTAATTCAGCTTAGGATAATGGTTTTTCTTGTCTTAAGGGCACCTGTCATCCTGTGTAAACCCCCTTGCTTTATGTCAAAAAACCCATTCATTATACAAATCTATAAGATACTTTCATTGTCGTAAGCCTTCTGTAAATTATCGTGGATTTATTATCTTAAGTAAATTATCGGATTGTGTAAACCCTTCTGACCTTTGCATATTATGACAATTGTCACCGATAACCTACGATAATGACCTACATAATTAATTTTTGTCATACGATAACTCATTAACCTAAGCCTAACGTAAGGGAATTTTCGTAAGGACCCGTTGACGGCCTGTGTAAACCCGCCTTAACCGGGGACCTCAAATTATATAGAAGTTTAGGCGCTAGACCAATGGCCTGAAAATGGCTTGTAAGCCCCAGGCAGCCCAAGAACCCACCATAGCACGAAAGACCGGTATGGTACAAAAGCCCGAGATCATAAGCAACTGGCCCAGAATCAAGGAAATGAAGGCGCGACCCACTTGACACAGCGCTACCACCATTTAACCAAGAGCGACAGCCTGAATTCCCTGAAGTCTGGATCGACTTGTAGTCAGACCAAATGCTGAGACTT
Source organism: Lepidonotus clava (assembly GCA_936440205.1). Lineage (NCBI taxonomy): Eukaryota > Metazoa > Annelida > Polychaeta > Phyllodocida > Polynoidae > Lepidonotus > Lepidonotus clava. Next base: position 40,402,015 of record OW387141.1, read on the forward strand.
GCCCAAGCCAGAGACCATCAGCCCAGCAAGCCCCCCTCCCTCTCCTTTTTGACACGAAGGCACAAATCCTCTACTGCTGCGACAATGCCCCTCCGGGCACCACCGACCATGTGAAACAAATCACAGCCCAAAATCTCCATTGAACACCCCATCCCAGTTCACCCTCCTGCGCGAGGAACGACTCTCAATTTTGGAAGCCGGTCCCCTGCCTGAGATTCCAGATTTATCCCATGAACAAGACAACAATCTCAGGGCTGATAAAATTATCGCATGCCAGCGAAATTGAAGAAATAGCATTCACAAGTCCCACTCGCCGTGGTGAACGTGGATTTTCGTAGAGCTCTGCGATCTGAGAACGTTGGGAACGTTGGATCATCGTAGACCTATGCGACGTAATTCCTTGCGAAATTATTCAACATGTTAAATATTTTCGTAGAGATCAATATTTTCCTGTGCGATTTGAGCCGAGATTGCTTACGAAAATGATCATAAGAGGGCCTTCTTCTCAGTGTGAATGCTATACGATCAATTTTGCTAGCATACGGTCATTTTGTCCCACCTGAGATCATTTGCGAATGCTAAAGATACACTTTTCGTAGCTCTCTGCGACAGAAAGATCGACCAGGGCGAGTGGGGCTACACTGACGAAAGGGGGCCTTTGCAACTGCTAACGATACTTTTCTCTAGTACTTATCTCCTTGAATCACCTGCAATTCAAATCAGGGGCAGACATAGGATTTTCAAAAGAGGGGGTCAGCATAAAGGCTAAGTACTAAAACGGCATGCATTTGTGCGTACACGCGCAGCATTTTCCCCTCTTTTTGAAGCTTAGGGGTCCTCCAAAAGGGGGTGGGGGGGGTCAGGACCCCCAGGACCCCCCCTCTGGATGCGCCCCTGCAAATCAATCCAACATGTTGGATCTTTTCGTTTGAGCCCTCCCAATTAAGCCGGGTTTCCACCAAACGATTCGACTAAAAGTTCATGATAAAGGTTCACGACAAAAGTTAGTAAAACTGTCTTTAGTAAAAATTGTGAACAAATATCGTAAGGAAGCTAACAACAAAGTGTTTCCATTGAACGACTTAAAATACTGATTTGTGAACGACTCTTGGACAATCTGCACGACATTTGCAAACGACTAGAGGTGAAATAAGTAGGGAGCAATGGAATTAATTGCTTGTGGAAGAAATCGTGAGTAATGTCGTCCAAAAATATTAAACAGGTTAGATATTTGGTCGTTGGTGAATCGTTCACAAATATCGTTCAAAAAATGTCGTTTGCAGTCGTTCACAAATGTCTTTACCACCGATTTTGTGTTTCCACTGAACGATTATACTAACGACCACAAAAGATTTGTGAATCGTTCTGTGTCGTTCATGGTCGTTGGAATAATGTCGTTCGGTGGAAACAAGCCTTTACATTATCGTTTGCACCACTGACTATGAACGACAATTGACGCAGTAAATCACAAGCACCTTCATCAGCCAGGGCAAATTGGCCTTGACTGACAATACATGACAGTGTTCCCATGAGTCAGATGCCTACTATTACACATTTCGATGGGTTTTGATGGCTCTTGACAGATCTTGACGGCGCCATTGAAACACATTAAAAAGAATCATCATGTAGCTGTATGATATATCCCTTTAGGCATATATCTACGTAAAACACAAGAAGCGGCGCTGTTGTCTACACCTCTCTACTGCATCCCCTCTTACTTCTCACAGACGTATTCTACAAGCAGGCGTAGAGTACTGGTTTACTGATAAGATAAAATATGAAAATGTATTTTTCATACACTTGTACCTACGGTGATTATATCTTTACAGTAGTTTTCTGTGAAATCTGATAAGGTCCACAATAATAATTAATCAAAGCTAAGTCAGTAGATAAGGAAAGTTATCATGATTCAGGGGTCCTAGCTGAAAGTAGTCAATTAATCTGGAGGAGTACCTTGAGGTACTGTTGCTGGGATAGGTCTAAGCCTCAAGTGAAAGTGTGTCAAATTATGGCACTGACAATATTCGTTCCTAACACTGATAAAGAGAAAATATAGAGTGTTTATAACTACGGACTGGTACAACAGGCACAGGAGCTTGTTCCTTTGATAAGATTAACTGATAATGGTTTAGGTATCCAGGTTGGGGCTACCAACCCGTCCTGTTATTACAGTACAGCCTGATTTTCTGTCCCACAAAATATCCTAGAGAAATACATCGTCCCGAAGTATCAGTAAAAGTTTTAAAAATTATGTGATTAAATATATATATTCAATGACATAGTATGATATGACATAACATTTATTAATTTCTATGTGAACATTTATTTTACTTGTTCATTGGACCATTTTAGACCCATGCATATAAGTTATCAGTATTCTCGCTATAGGTTTAATTGATACGGCATACGCGTTTCCAACACACTGTCTTCTTTTGACATGTCTTTGGAACTTGGAGAAAGTGATTTATATCAACCAAAAGACGTAAGTTGCAGACCTTAGGTGGCTCCCAGACACAGATAAGGTGTCAAAGAACTGGCGCACGTTTAAGACAATAACAAAGTTCAGTAGTGACGTAGTACAGAGAGCACTGACGAACATCGACATCTCTCGGACGTCTTCTACCTGGGGCAAGTTGCACGTGCAATGTGATTTTTTTTTCTAAAATATACTTCATCTTGATGTACCTTAAAATGAAGTTAGTATTGATTTATTGTTGCAAAAAGTAGCCTACGTAGTTAGTAAAATGGATATGGAAGTCAGCATACACGAACATCATTATAACCAAATATGCATATATATCCTTAAGCCCCTATTCCGCATTCTGAGAGTGAATTAACGATTTGCCGCCGATATACTTTTGATAGGGGCAATATATTAAAATCGCCGGTATAGATGATATGGTTCACTAATATGTTGGTATTCATTACCTGTCCATCATATATCGGCAGCCAAAATTACAAATGCAAATCGCCTGTCCACATTTCTGTGCCGAAATTGAAATGTTTGCGTTTGAAATGAATCATTCCTAATATCAGCTTATTATCCTGATATGATCGGCTAATTCTAGTGCCGATAAATTGGCCGATTTGGTGAAATGCGCCTATATTAGCAGTAGTAGATTATAGGTCAGCTCTCATGGCAGGCCCTATTATAGAGGGGTAAACTTGGGGATGTCCTACTATCATCAATTCAAAGAGCAACAACCAAAGTGAAATTCTAAAGCCAGTGATCAATATAATATACTTATCTGAATAGCTGGTTAATGACACTTACTACCCGCAATGGATTTCCCTAACTACACATGTATATATATACTGTCCATAATTTGAAACATAAACCGACTTGTTATGCGCCCATAATAATTTTCGCCTTACTCTCAGATAATATAATCCCAAAGTAACCAGATGTGACTTAAGATCACCTGGACAAAAAGAATGTACTGTGGGTGATGCAAGGTCCGGGTATAATAATTATATATCTAAGCATGTTTCCCTTAACAATTATCCACTGTATTATCACGATGGCGTTAATAGCTAGATAATCATCTTATACTCATGTTACAAAAAAGCTGATACATAAAGAAGGTCAGAAGAGCTTACACTCTGAGGCATGACGTCAATTCGTCCTTGTTATTAGACGTTAGGTTCCGTACTTGAATTAGATTTTAAATAGTGACTTGTTTTTTAGATCCATCCCGGGAGACGACTAATTATATTTATATCCATATGAAAAGGATATGTCTTGTCATCCTACCATGAGTAGGGGGTCTGACAATAAGGGGTGGTGGGTGGTCTTAAAGTTTTGAAAATATGCGTACGTTCCCGATCAAATCAAATGCATACTTTAGCCTAAGATTGGTCTTAATTTTTTTGAAAATGTGTAATGGAAGGCCCCTTACCGTCTTATGTTTATGGAGAAATGACTGTCTCCAGTTTGTTCGCCCATGAACCTGACTGAACAAACTCTGCAGGCTATATCCTCTAACTTTGGCCTCTAGTGACTATGATCACTGCTAGTTGAGGGTTTCGAGTTCAAGGCGCTGATCAAATTGAGCTTGGTTTGAAATAGATAGAGTTGAGCTTGGACTAAAACCAATAGTGTTGGGCTGATTTAAGGGCATTCTGGTGGTTCAGTGGTAGAGCCAGGACTCAAAGCCTCAAGGGTAGTGGTTTGAGTCTCACTCCTGCTACTGGTCCAATCCTTAATGCTGTTGCTGAGATATTGGGGTATTCTCCCTGTGGTCAATATCAGGGTTATCAAAAGCATAGTGTCACCATGAGGTGCCCTGCCTATTGGACCCTGCATTATTATAAACAGATAAAAGAACACCTGCCTCTGTAAAAGAATTGGGATTTGTTCTCTATCTCCCCATAAAACCAATCATCCAGGAACAAGATGAAACAACCAGTGCTCAAGAACTACAATTTAATTAAAAAATTGATCCAACAGCCAACCGACAGCACAAAACCACAGATTTATGGATGCATCTAAATTGAAAACACCGATACCAAATATAACTTATATAAATGCGGGTGTGTTAATTGTTCCTGGCTGTTGACTAGGTGGGAGACACGTTTCCTCTACACGATACGTGATACAGTGAGCGGTCATCCGACTTTTCCGGTTTTCTGTATGAGCCTGACTCTTGGCGATGTACATGCCGGTAACTTTCCATTGTGCTGGTACCTGCCTTTGCAATAATGCCTAAAAGGTCAGTATTCGAACCTGGTTTTGACCTGCTCATGTTTTTTAGCATTAGGTTTCAAATAGACAATTCCATTATATCTGTATATTAATACAACAGCAAAAAAAGAGCCGTTAACACCACAGAGCCGTTAAGTTATTATTTGTTACCATCATTATTGTCCAAAATTTAATATTGAGGAATTAGAGCCAATATAAAACTAAACTGATATCAAGTCAAGGAATCAATGCACACAGTATAATATCTTTTCGGTGGCGGATCCAGGAATTTGAAAGGGGAGAGCCGTGCTGCTGAACATTTTCCCCCATTTATGGTTTTTTGGCCGAATTTTACATGAAAAGATGTACAATTTTCCAGAAAAAGTGAGGGGCGCGCCCCCATACGCACCCCCCCCCCCCCCGGGGTCTACCATTGACTTTTACCAGTTGAAAAATCGCAAGTTAAGAAAGTGTTTGTAATTTGACTTAGGCTTGGGATTAATCAAATCCGAAGACTAGTATAGGTATCATTCAGAATCTTTGAAGACGGACTACTTTGCCCCCTGAGGGTGGCTGTGGTCGTTGTAGCGGAGATGCAGGGGCGTGACTGACGTCGTGACTGACCACCATACTGACGTTTTATACGTCCTGCACGACGAATGATGCCCCGCTTATATAAATACTTGGACCACTACCAAATAAGTTAATTGATATATTTCAATCTCACTTTCTTGTCGTATTAACAAGCTTGTGTCGCTGATTATTGAAACTTACGAATCTAGAAGTGGAAAGATTGCAAACAATACTCACTATTGCCTGATTTGATCACTCTTCTGTCTTCGGCTTCATGAAGCTTTGAATTATTTTCGAAAATCCCCACTTCAACACGCATTGGATTTCATATTTACTGAAATTTACTTTCCTCCAAAGCCTTATGAAATAACGTCGCCCTCTTTCTTTACAATGTAGCCACGGCTCAGAGAAAGAGTTACATAATGGAATACTTATACTGCGAAAACATGTATTTTACCTTAATTTAGAATTCATATGGCTAAAACGTATCATCTTTACTGTGTCAGTAACACCTTTAGAAGTGAGCGTGATATCAATCCGTGAGCAAGTTTCTTTAGGCTGACAATAATATAATATATGATTGTATAGGCCTACTATACATCACGTTAGTCTTAAATAGATATGTAGGCCTTTATCTATTTTTTGTTCATATCAAAAGTGTTTATATGAACCTACATTAGAGCTTAAAAGGCTGATGGAGCATTTTCCCCCTAATTGTTTGCCTTTACATATAAGGAGATTTGGGTACCCATGGAGCGATCCAACTACAATTCTGGTTGTTTAATTTACCGGAAATGGTGAAAAATTACCAATAATGGTCGAAATCGACCAAAGTTTGTTGCCATCAACAGATTTAGCGATATGACCAGAATTACATTAGAAAGTGGTAAATTCCTTTTTTTAAAGTGAACCGGACAGCAACCTGGGTCCTCCTGGCGTATTGACCTCTACGATACTCATTGTGTAACTGTTTATTATTGGAAATACCCATAACTTTATCATTGCTGGGAATTTTCACCCAGCCGTTGCAACCCTGGATGTTGAGGTGCATTCCAAGAAGAACAACTCCCAGGACCCACAATAACATAACCGCCCATTAAGGATGTATAGTAGGCGGCTGTCCAGGACTTTAGTAGACACGTGTTGTTTTAGTCATGCGTCTCTGATTTTCGTAATTCCATGGTTTCACTCTTCCTCAGAACCCACGTGCACGCGGACCCTGGGTAGGCAACGTGGGAAAATCCGCTACATTATCGCTAGTGACCGTGATACGTTTTGGAGATACAGTGGAAAATGTCGATTGTGAATCTTTAGTTAAAGTCCAACAAGATCCGTTGTTATATGGTTAAACATTCTATCTTCTTTTGAAAAAATAATCCACCTCTATGTCGTTAATGTCATAGTTCAGGTATGGAAAAGTCCGAAAGAAAGTTTTGAATTTTGTACAATTCTGCCTGAAATCGTTCAAGGAAACACCTTTTTCTTAGCATATGAGGCTCCTGTATCGTTCTAAATTCTATAATTATATGAATTCTCCACTGAATGTTGAACCTATCATTTGCCAATAAGAATTTCTTATCTATCTGAGCTATCTTTTACCTAATAGAAAGGTGTGGATTTGTAGTGGTCTAGTCTTTTCATTAAGTTTTGTATTGGTTGCCTGTCCCCAACTGAACAGTGCGGACATTACAAGCAGCGCTATAGTGCTGTAGCCATTGACCATTATTAAAATGGAGGTGAAGGTACTTTATAATTAATACAATGTAAAGATGACGAACTTTACTTTCGTCGGAGATGGCCTCGAGGTATGGACGCCATAAGATGACCAATAGATCACTCAAGAACCTTTTAGTTTTATATGAATACCTCGTAGGCTAGTTCTCTTTCAACATTTGATTACATTATGTTGAGCATATAGTTGCATTCTGAACTAATTCCGTTTGAAATTTCTTTTTCAATTTTATTAGAATCAAATACATATTTGTAAGTAACACCTATAACAAATTTGATATAAGCTTTAATCAATTCTGAGTTAGGTAACAATTGTGTTTGTAGAAGCCAGATAGTTTTTATCACCAGACAAAAACTCCTTCGGCCTTTCAAACTTTCAGACTGAGGCTTCAGATTTTACCTCTTCTTTGCAAGACCAGATCACAAAAGGGTAATCTTCTAGCAGCTATATACCTGTCTGCTGTTATCATCAATTGCCAAATTTATTTTAGTTTAATCTGACATTTGTAAAATTTAAGATCATCACCTAGTATGCTCTTCAGATGAAGAATTTTCCATCCCAATGAGGAAATGATCAATATTCATTGTAAAAACAAAAAAATTATCATACAAATAAGTCTAGTTTGGTCTCCAAACTATTCTTTAAGCTACAATCATGGAATGGAAAAGAGATTTTGTCAAATAAGCTCAGAATATATATCACCTATTGTTTCGTTAAATAGTGCCTTGAAGATAATACTAAGTGGCACATAAATTAAGACCATCGCATATATTGTCTTTGGGGTTATACTAATGGTTTATAGATTGATTCAAGTGTTTCTGGTTAGTGCTTTTTGTTAGTTTTTCTGTCTTATCAAGGTCCTGCACACGACAGAAAATACATGTACTTTTCATGTATGGAAAGTGTGATTGTTTTGGATAATCAAATAAGCTTATATTTAATCTATCAAATTTAAAAGTGCAGATTCTACAAACTTTTCCTTAGGATTCATTCCAAAATAAAGTCGATCAAGTGGATAAGTATTTTGCAGATAAAAGTAAGAACGCATTTCACAAAAAGTTATAATGTGGGCCCATCTTAAATAAAATTGCAGTGTATTTTCCGTTTTATTAAGCTTCCTGATACTTTTTACAATGATAGATGAAGACAAGTGCTATGGTTACGAACCATACATTAGCATATTCGTTTTTGTATGTTTTACGTTTTAGACCAATAGTGTCGTGTGTCTGGTACATTGCCAATTTCCAACTTTTTTATCTAAAAGGAGTGCTCGGGATCCATAGGTAAAATGCATGGCCCAATTGCTGCGGGAGATTACGTGAAAAATGTTGCTTATGTCATCCTGAGCCATCATTTGCTAACGGTTTAACTCCATGAATTGATGCTTAAGAGCAAATTTGCATAAGTTGAATGTATGCATAGTTTCACAAACGTTTATGTTTCTATCGCTTGTCCTTAAACCAAAATATTACAAGGTTAAGGTTGTATTAACTATAAAGCTCAATTCTGTTCTATTAACAGGTCGGGCTTGGCCTGGGGTAAGCCAAGTTTGCAGCATTATTTTAACATTGCAATGACATTCTATTGTGTTCTGGTTCAGTTCTTCTTACGTCACTTTATGACGTTGCAGCAACATTATGTAGATGGCTTCCAATAATGTTGCTGCAACCTATCATTTTATTTTGGTTATGTATGCACGATGTTATAACGACGTTCTTGTTGAGGCAAGGGAGGTTTAAACCTCGTCAAATTGTAACAATTTGTAACAAATGTAACAAAAACGTGTTATTAATGTCTAGTCTAAATCTTTCTAAATCAGAAAGTTACAATGACATTCTGTTTAGGTAAGGTTATTATTCAGTTTGGTTATGTTGCAATATCACCATCTAATAACATAGCTGCTATGTTTTATCATAATCAGTTACAGAAAGTATGGTCTCAAAAATATTCTCACAACACGAGCAATAGGTACAGTACATTGTGAGCATAAGTTTGCAATGTGTACAAATAATCAGTGTCATAAATAAGCGATGTTATATTATCAATAACGTTTAAAACAGTAATTGTCTTAAAAGACCGCCTTTTGGGAGACAGGTTTGACTCAAATGAAGTAAAACCACAAATATTTTGGCAAACCACGTCTCGGCTATTGCCCATAATCTGTAGGGGTTAGTAGGGCACCTCAGACAGATATTCAAGGTGCCCCGCCCCTGTTGGGGGCCTCGGGCCCGCTGACCTGTGGAAAGTTCGACCACTGGTCAATCCAGGCGGGGATGCGTTATGTGTTTTTCGATGGCGCATTCGAGACCGAACGTCGATGTGACGTATTGAAATATATCATTTAGAAATTGCCCATATGCACACACGCCTTGGGACGCACACACGCACGTTTGTGTGTGCGTGTACTTTTACAGTATCTATTTCGAGTTGACAGAAAATATGAATTGCCTATGGATATTACAGTAAAATACATTATAAATATTGTAGGCCCTATAGACTGCAGTAAATCTCTATTCATGATTTTGCAGTGAATGTATTATGTGCATTTCATTGTGAATGTCTGCATAAGTAAAGAGTTAATAAACATGACTTGTTTTAGATATGATAACCTTTTTTCTTCCCATGAAAACGCCCCCCCCCCCCCACCCCTTTAGGCAAATTTAGATTTTGTAAATGTAAAATTCTGTAAATAAGTGGCGTGTTCTTTCCATTAGTACGCCCCCACCTTTTCCATAAGCAGTATCCTACGCTGCAATATGGACATGCAATACGCCTAAAGGCTGGAACCCACTAAGGGACTAAACTAAATTCTGGTCGTTTTCACCAGTTCTGGTCGCTTGGTTCTGGTCAAAACGACCAGAACTGGTCACAAAACACACAAAAAAGTGTTCCCACTGAGCGATTTTCCAGAAATCCCTAAGTGGGAACACCATTTCTGGTCGTTTCCGACCAGTTCTGGTCGTTTCGACCAGAACCAAGCGACCAGAACTGGTGAAAACGACCAGAATTTAGTTTAGTCCCTTAGTGGGTTCCAGCCTTAAGTCGTACTTTGAAAGTTATTTTTTATTCCATTTCAAATGATACGTAGGATGCATGGTCTTTTGCCGTATTATAGGAGAAAAGACTACTAAGCTGCCCAATGACTCGCAGTCAGAATCTCCTGGTGGAATAGTTATACAGGCTTGAAGAGCGTTGATTTATAGGAAGGGGGCAGGCGCGGGTGAAGGGTGCGCTTTCCGACTGCAGGCCTCGGGGTCTTGGAGTGCACCATTTATCTCGAGGCAGGGTCAGGAGGTTTAGTCCAGACAGACCAGAGTAGATGTTTTTGGCTGGCCGCCCCAGATCTGGTTCTCTTAAAGGTGGACTTTGTTCTTCAATGGCAATTGTAAAGTGGAACAGTAAAAAAGTAGTTTACCTTGTGGACACCCGATTGACTGGAGGAAAGAATACTATCGAGTGGATATGGGCCTGTTACTACTGTAGTTTAAGAGCTCTAGACTCTTCATATAATGTATCCATGAAAACAGCAAGAGCATTATATATATATTCATGCTTTCTATAAAAATAAATGAATATATGAAAATAAGTTGATCATTTCGAGTAAGTAATGAATTACTGCTATCAAGTTAGGATAGGCCTATGTATGTACATGTATGTATGTAAAGTGAAAGTTAGCCTAGTTCTAGAGGGCAAACTGTCTATGATGTAATTGAATTGTATTCTAAAGGACCTCTGAAATGGGCAGATCAATAGGGGTGCCGTGGGGTGACGCAGAGTTTGCCCTCCATTTTTCTGGCATATCAAAGATAGATTCAAAAGCCTATTAATGCTGAAATACTACTCAAAAACAAACATTCCATTTGTTCGTCATAAGTAGAGGTGAATGTTCAGGAAATACTAACTTATGAACCAAGGGAATTTTATTACCAAAATAGTAAGACTATTACAAGTAAAATATCAGAAAGTCATAGTTGGCGGATGCTCATGTTAGTTGAGTATGTGCCTGGTTTCTAGGTGCGGCAAAGCATTACCCCTCACTTCTTTTTCACTGTTTGGTTTACCTTTTTTTATGTTTGTGTTTGGCTTCATTCTGCAGGGTCATGAGTGAAAAACTGCGCACATCTCGTGTTGGCCGCGCGGTAAGGTGTGTGTCAGGAGAGTGACTTGAAAAGAGTGTCACGAAAGCTGATTGGTCGAAAGAAGTTTTTGCTCATTCCTGATTGGTCGGTTGAAAAGAGGGGATTTCCACTGGCTTCAGTGGCTCTTGAGTGATCGGATCCATGCCAGGATGTTCAGTTTTGTATCTAGTAAGAATTGATACTCCTGTTCTTTTTATATTGAGTCTCCCATATGAAGAATTCATTACATGGACATCATATTTATATTTCCATATAAAAAATCAATCTGATTATTTTTTTAGATTTATTCTAAAGTAGTTTGTAAAAAGCTAGTTGGTTTTCTGCGTTCCCAGAAAAACACGAGAGCCTCAAAGGACGGTCCTGGATGGGTGGGTGCCAAGTGGTTGCCGAGTCGGATGTCCCGTTACGACGAGATCTAAAAATAACTATTTGTCATGGAGAAACCCCTCTCTGGGGCATTCCCTTCCCCCATTGGCTGAGCGGTTCTGCGGTGGTGGCAGGAGGGAGCCCACCGATAGTCATGATAGAATGTGTTGATATCAAATAGTTGTGGTCGACTACGATTTGTGTAGACATAGACCACCAGGATACCACAGTCTGATCATGGTACCAAAATATCCCTATTGCGTACCCATACAGGCTCCTCAGCCCATAATAAGGGAGTCTGGCCTGATAAACTGAGGATGCATCGTCAGCAGCTGAATGACTTTCACGGCATCAAAGGCTAGGCCCATACAGGACAAATTTTATAGTTTCTATTTCTGAAAAAAAAAGAAGTATCCGTCTTCAAAAGACTTGCATAGGTGTAAATTGTGCATAATGAATTTAAGATTTTTAGCGTGATTTTATTATTAGGATTTCAAATGGCCTCAAACCTTGATGAACCACAAGTGCTGATAGCATATTGGGAATACCTTCGTCAGATAATAGAAAGAATACAAAAAAGGGCATTTATGGTCCAGAAAAACAGCATCATAGGCAATATCACTACTTGACCGTAGGTAATCAATAATGGATTGTTGACATATCTAAATATCAATAAGTCTCAGATAGTGCACATGGTTATGATCCTTATGTGGCTCCTGATAATACAGCAGTGGTACCTGGGTGGAAATCTGACTTGTTAGGTACACCCACAGATTGCTACAATTACTAAAGGGGAAAAGATTTATACAGGGTATGTCTGAAGTTCAATAGATCAGGCTGTACTAGTAAAAGATACAAAGATAGATTTATTCCAGGAGCAAACTCTTTACCTTTGGTAATAATACATATCTCAAACTGCAAGCATAAACTCAATTACCTATCGACCAGGCCAATGATCTGATATTCTGTTTGGAGAGCATGACATCTCTCAGAACGAAACTCACGCGCCGAGACTGATTACATTCTGAGCCGACCAATCAAAACGCTCCATTTGGGTGTCATCCAAAAACCAGGTCATATCTCAGCCAATCGGCGAGCGTCCTGAGGTGAGGGGGAAATCCCGGACCCAAGCCAGGCGCGTTCCACACGATATACACTAGAAGGGTGAACTAGGAGATGTTATTCTAAAGTAAGCCTCTGTGGAAGTAAGATTGAGGTACCCCCTGGATTGATCAAAATATTGCAACCCAAGGTGGAGTGGTCACCCCTCCAAGGTTAGTATTAATTCATAAGAAGGGTGTACTCATATTTCATAGTTTTACTTTCTGTATTGTTATTCCAAGAAGCACTTTTTATAGACAATTCTAAAAGTATGCAATTTCTATTGTTTATGCTATACCTCCTGGGAAATTTTGTATTCTATAGCGAATATTTTCTCAAATACGATATAGGTAGGATATAGGTAAACATGGTGACAATGAGAGTGACAAACATACTCGAAACTTATATTTGTTTCAACATCCCCATTACGACTATTAGGCTACCTCTACAACGTAGCTACATTGAAGAACATCTTATATCCTTGTCATGTCGGTAATGGCATGGGGAAATGTTGAGAAGATCTCCCGGTCATCGGTGAGAAAATGACAATAGGGTTCTTGCCGTGTTGATCCCGGCATGTTCAATCAGTGTAGCGGTTGTTCAACCTGTTGACGATTGCGGTCACGCTTCTGGTGCCAGATCACTACCGCCCCCTACCTTCAAGATCCAGAACTAATGGCTAACTAAGAATGCTTCACTTAAATGTATTGAGTGGGGTAACCATGAAATATTGAATCTGTCATGATGTTTTTGAGAAGTCACGCTGTCATATAATAATCACAAATTCCCTATTGGTGACTTATATGGATATGTGAATGTGGGTCTGTGGTTATTATGCCGTGGGGAGGTAGTTTGTAGGTGGTTACTTACAGTATTCATGATATTGATTCGAAACGATGAGGCAAGAATCCAGTATAGATTTTAAATGGATTCAAGTCTCGCAAGACGCAAGTCTCTTATAGAACATCATTGATCGGGTCTTTGTGTATGAGACTATAAGAGTATTATATAAGGATTAACACTTTCCTCCCCTAGAATGGCAAAGCTCTGCAATTTGCTATACTTTGTTAACTTTTTAAAATCATCGATCCTCCGTGTATTCTTCAGACTAATGCCACATACATAGAGCAATGACAAAACGCATTCAAGTAACACTTTTACATACCAATATTATTCTAGATAGAGTTACCGCAGCCAGAGGTTAAGCCCATTCTAACCTGTCTTAGATGTCTTATTTTTTCTCCAACTAAAGCAAAATGTCATAACAACATTCTGTTTTGATTGAGCAATATAACCAGATCTAGAATGTTACAATAACTTTATGCTGCTGGAACATTATTGGAAGGCATCGAAATAGAGTAACAAAAACCAAAACAGAATGAAACAGAACATCACTGCGACCTTTTAATTACCTCACACTCACACCCTTAGCTGAGATTTTCATGGGATACAAATAGGATCTATTGAATCTAACCTCCCTGTTGCAGCCTGACCATTCAACAATGATCATGAGAATGACTTAACTGTCCAAAAATAATAGACAATGTCATATCCTAGAATATGTTTATAATGGGCTAAACTAATATAACTCATCAGGTCGGATAGTTTCAGGTGAGCGCATCATGTTGGTTTCTAGATCTGATTCCACCGCTGGGCTAAACCGAAAGCGGATGCCGCGATCGCTATCCAGGGCGGGCCTGGGTGGCTGCAGCTGAGGTGCTTGACCTATGCTCAGCTAATACCTCGGGGAGTAGACTAAGGCCAAGCCAGGAATGTTTCTGTTGGACTCCAGGCCACGGTTTCCGAGTCTTTTTGATACCAAAAGAAATGTCCCTCTCCGGGCCAGGTGAAACAATTGCTTTCCACCACACCAATGGTGAATACAATAAAGCACTTCTGATTCGGAGATTCTGTATTATTGTATCTATGGAGTAGTTTAGCAGGTGTTAGGTTCTATTTCCATATGGTTTTTTTCTCTGTATTGCCGTTGCCTATAACTATAAGCGTTATCATTTATGATGTGGGCCATGTCAATAATCTCTAGCGCCATCTGTTGTTATAGATATTGATCATTTTGCCGCTACCGGTTCGTGTTGGATCATCCCATATGATACCATGTATTAAACATGATCATGGCCCTCACCCACCACTTCCTGCCAGACCCTACCCCCACACACGTGGAAAATAAACTGAAGCCGGCCAACTTATTGCAACTCCTTTCACTTTACCACCCACCTCTACTCCCCACTACAACCAACCCACCCGACCCCCGCCCACCCCCTCCTTTACCCATCCAGCCCCCCCCCCCCCAGCAGGCTATATGCTATGACTAAGCCTTTTCTAGGAGAGCCATCCAGGGCCCTTTCCTTTTGTTTACGACCCAATAGATTGTCTCTTTTTTTGTTAACTGTTACTTCATGTGCCATATCTAGTCTGGGGTCTCCACGGCCCGGGCTCCACGGTTACTTAGGCTTCTGTAATGACCTGGATTGGACATAACTGCGCAGTCATTGACTCAAGATAATGTTAACTAGTGTATCTAGTGTAAATAATGTACGTTAAGCTTTAGGCCTGTGTATATCTTTGCCAACCACCAGTAGCAATTGTAGATATAAAAAGATCTCCCTTTCGTGCTGGTACGAGACACACATACTTATAGATTTTTCTTTTGTATTATATCACTACAGTGGCGGATTTAGAGGGGCGCGCGGGGGCGTGCCCCCTTTTTGGGGGGCCAGTTTTATTTTATTTTATTATTTTGAATAGAAAATACGGCCCAAAAGTCAGTAAAGAATTTTTTCCAAAAGCGCCCTCCCCTCCCCCCTTTTGAAAATCCTGGGTCCGCCACTGTTAATTATGACTGTTGACTATCTGGAAATTTAAAGGAAAGTCTAAAGAAATGAATATTGGGGGGGAAAGACATAACACACTGTAAGAAGTAACTACTGTAAATTTACAGCAAAAGTTGCTGGCAGCAAAGGTTCCAGCAATTTTTGCTGTAAATTTACAGCACTCTATGTACTGTAAATTTACAGTATAATGTACTGTTAATTTCCTACGGCAAAATATGCTGTAAATTTACAGCAGACAAAGTGCTGTAAATTTACAGCAAAAGTTGCTGGCAGCAAAGGTTCCAGCAATTTTGCTGTAAATTTACAGTACTTGCTGTATTTTTACAGATTGCTAAATCAAGCATTTTACCATTTTATCTTTATCAATTTCCTTTTTAAAATCCAACTAAATGTTGGATAAAGGTATAATTCCAACCTCAAACTCAATGTATATTGGATGAGGGATGTATTTATGCTAAGTGCATTAGCAAATACATGCATGGAATGATGGTATGATGAGGCACTGCCAATCCAACACATGCCTATGAAGGCAATTTGCTACCAAAAAGGTGTCTCAATCAGACAATTATCTCTCTATCTTGAAATTATTAAGACAGAGTGGGGATATCTATTATGTGATATACTAGATTAGTCTATTGATCTATTCATCATATTTAATCTTAATTAAAAGTAAATAATTCATCTTGAAATATAGTTTTAAGGTAAAAACTAAAAACGTTTTACTGATGATAAAGATGTGCCCCACCTGGTGGAGAATAAATTTACAGAAAAAGTACTGTAAAATTACAAAGTTACTGTAATTTAGTAAATTTACAGTACTAATACTGTAATTTTACAGTAAATATTGCTGTTTAATTTCCAACAGCAGAAAGTGCTGTAAATTTACTGCAAGAACTGCTGTAAATTAACAGCAACTTTTTACAGTGCACGTGATATAAAAGTCTTATTAGACGTATAGCATTTGATAATTTCTCTTGGGAATGGGGTGGAGAACTAAAGCGGAATACATATATATCAAATATGACATACTGCCAAAATAGAAAATGTGTCTTCTTTCTTTTTTATTAAAGATGGTGGTTTTGTCGAATCAGCCATAATCTGCGTATATTTGTCAAAGTCAAATCCGACGCATTCGGCGACTTTTAGTGGCGTCTGTGGTATGGCTGACAAAGCAGTTTCACATCCGGGATTCTGGGGTCCAGACAAGCCCTCTTGCATTCTGGGAAGTGTCAACACTTCCGGCCGTCTCCTTAGCCTCTGCCACACTCCTCTTAAGTCCTCTATCATGGGGGAAAAAACTGTAGTGAACTAAAGTAACCCAAACAGAACTGCACCAAACCTCCCAGCCAAGGGATATTCATTAGAGCGGAGTACGCTAGGTTTACAAGCGGACATCCAATCCGTTGCCTTAGCAACCCAACACTAAACTTTGTTCCTGTCCCCCCGGAGATAAGGAAGGCGTGCTCTAAAACCTTGGTTGGTTTCAGGACATAACTAAATTGTAACCATCTGTTACGTGGGGGAAGAGGTTGGCGTTGTTTCGCTTCCTTGAGATATAACCCGTAAAGTTCAGAACCTATACATGAAAGGCTCATTGACTTTCAGATTCATACAATGAGCTGGACTGTTTAGCTGAAAAGAGATTACAAGACACTAGATTAGCAAATATTCAGCTAATCTATGTATATTCATGTACTCTTCCACATTGTCTTGTGGCCTCTTGTGTCTCATACAACCATCACCTACTGCAGTGATGATCATGTGACACCAATATTGCTCGGGTTAGCCCTGTTTGCATCCAATCTAATTGAAATCTAGGTAACCTTTCTGCAAAACTGATTCTAACACAACTATGAAATTTGATGAGTGGTGAACCAGTCATGCCCTCAGATAATATATACTCAAACACTCCTATTATATACTCATACCACATACAGTTAAGGCAATTTTGACACCGACGATGGTGTTTTGATTGATCGTCCGTCAGTATGCAAGATTAAAATGTGCATGTTTGATCTGAATCAGCGTAAAAAGCAGACGTTTAATTTGATAGGATCAGTCGATTCTGTCCCGTGGATATGTTGTTCTTATTGTCACCATGTCTACCTATATCAAGTGGTTTGTGGTCTGTCTAGAATTTTATCAGGATTGCAGCCCTTATACCCTAAGCATTGCCCTTCCCTTGAAGAAACTGGTGAATAGAACTTATTAGAAGATCTGTTATTTTCCCAGAGGGCAATATCTTCCTGTCTGGGAATGCTAATGCCAATTTTGTGTTGTCAGTAAAACATTTCAACATCTTCTGTGTAATTGATAAAGAATAAATCAAGCACAGACAATGAGACTGCAAGCTCACTAAGCATTGTTATTGCCCCAGTTTGCACATATACCTATTACGACTTGCAATGGGCTGAACCCCTTGATGGGATGTGCAAACCAGGGCAGTAACAATTGCTTTGTGCCCCCTTGTTCTGTACTTTGCATAACTCTCCTCTTACAGTTAAACTTGCTTTCAAGTGGCATATATGTTTCCATGTATGTACGAACAGATCCAGATAAAGATGATGCAAAGTACGCATCTACCTCTGCAAAGGTCTAATATCATGCAGGGAATGTATTTCGGCATTCTGTATACATATATAATATTATGTCGAACATAGGTTTGCAGCTTTGAACAAGTTCAGCATACGCTATAACAACTAGAGCAGATACTTCAGTAGAGGTGCCAACCCGGGTGCCAGCGTCGTTTTCTCATGCATAACGATAGCGTTCCCCATACATCAACACCATAAGTATTTACACACTTAATACTGAGAGGGAAACAATTTCCCAGTGCCTTACTTTCAAACTAACTCCACAAATCCCATTTCCTTCTAAAGAGCTAAATAATTCAGAAACTCGGCGGGCCTGTGCCGTCTAGCCGAGTGGCGTTCGGGGAAATTGGGTGGGTGTCGGCGGCCGGCCGGCTGATCAATATTTCACAGAGTTCAGAAAGGCGGAGCGAGCTGCTCGCTATATAGCCGTCCCACGACCTGCTCTCGGCGCGGTTCTACCTGACCAGTTCGCTATACCTAATAAAGCAGACCCCCTCCCACCGCCACCCCTCACGGCCTTGAGGAATCTGAGGCAGCAGCACCAGCTTCAACAAGTAGATCTGAGCTGCTCGGGGAGAGAGGTGGAAGGGAGAGGAGCTGCTCGGACTGCCCTATGGTCTGAGGGTGAGCTGCTCGGCAGAGGTCATGGAGAGTCGTCCAGGGTAAGCGGGGCAACGTGGAGTTGCTTAATGCCCTCTACCTCTGCTGTGGCCAGTTACAAAAGGGCATCGGTGTATGTTTTTTGCAAGTTTGGATTTAGTATCAGTATGAATGGACCAGGGAAAATGTCCAGGAAAAGCTTCGAAGCAATGGATTTAGATATTGAGCATTATAATTATTTGACCGCCGGCTCATTTATTTGGTTACAATCTCATAGTATTATGCAATGGTCGAAAAGGAAATTCAGCTTCGTCATAATCGCTGGATTTTACGAGTGCTCGTATTGATTGGAGCCAATACAAGACTGATACCTTTACCAAGGCTTCTATATCAATCCACTGTTTCTAGGCTCTCTGATCATCTGCGCAGTTTCAATGAATCAGTAATGAGTTGTGTTTGTATATTTTTTCAGAATTCCGCCAGCATGATGACACAAAGTTTGAATGGCAATGACAGCCCGTTTCACTGTGTAAGTAATGTTCCTGATGGTCTCCAATACTATTATAGCCTAATGTAATGGGGTTCTATTTTAGAGCAAAGTACATGGGTAACTCCCACATATGATACATAATAGAATAATTCCAACACTTCAGTTTGATAACATAGGAAGTTCTTCAGGGTATTCATGCAAAAAAGTAATACTATAATAGCATTGGACGCATGCCTAATTCCCTTCATTTGCATGAATCAATAGCTCATTCACCAAAATCCCTTTGCAATTTAAAGTCATGTTTTTTCATGTTATCTATAAGTAGGGGATTTGTTTCCAGGAAGTATGATGTAATACTTTGAAAATAAAAATAAAATTTCCGGATCGTGCTTCCCCGTGAGGTGCTAACACACATGATTAAAGGTGCTATTAAGATGGACAGGTTGATCATTTTCCTCTTGGTTTCCAGCCACCACAGTTGTCCGAACTGGACGCGGCAGCGCACGATCCAGAAATCTACAGCCTCTACCCCGACTCCATGACACCCATCCAACCTACCGGATTTGACAAGGAATTCACGATAGAAGGGGACAAAGTAAGTATATTAAGCCTCTATCCAATTTCTATAGAATAGTTTTTGTATAGATATGACTTGTTTATTGAATATCTTTAGATAACTCTGCTCTTTCAGATATTACAAGGGACCGATTTCCTTGAGTAAAATGTCCTTCCATGCTTTCATTATACATTGGTATATCAATGGAATTTATCTGATGTAGCTAGTATGATCAATATAAAAAATTGATGATACATGCTAAAACGATGAAGTTACTATTGAGTTATGATTGAAAATGCATTAGTATTGTCATCGTGGGTTCCCTTTATTTAGTCAATATGGGAAGAATGGATTCAATTAATTAATTGTGCCATGTCATTTCAATTCCCATAACTACCGGTTACGTTCACATGGCACATTCATATCGTTCAGATCATGCTTCTATGGAGTTTGTAGAAATGTCACACACCTAGACAACAATCATATTTATGCTAGATTAGCCTTAAGAAACCTCATTGAAGCATTATCAAGAACTTTTATTCTTTAAAATTTAATAGTTAAAGAGTTATACATTGCCATGTGGTTATGATGATCACATGGCGATCACCAAACGGCGGTCGCATGACCACGTCTGTACAAGGTCTATATTAATGCACTTCTCGAACTTTCTTTGGATCAATTTCACCTGTTGAAAAGTATATGCCAATGTATCAATATCTAACTGCCAAGTTTGTTTCGTTATACCTAATTAATTGTTTTTCTCATTGCACAGGTGTACGAGGTCTTATCAAAAAGCAGTGGGTCGAGCTCTCCAAGCTCGAGCAATCAAAGCCTTCATAAGATGGAGACCACCAGCACTCAGCCTTTAGGCCTACCCCCCTTCGACACATTCTGCCGATCACGGGACAACAGCATGTCGTCACCCACACACCATGACTGTCTCTCCACCAGAATCACACATTCACCAATTAGTAAGTTATCAGTTTTTTGTAATTTGATTTCATTGCTGTATATTATACTTTAGCCATGTTCAAACTTAATATGGAGAGATGTTCAGCTATATTGATGAACATATAATGTTATACTGATTTATTTGCGAAGAAATGATGTAATCAGAAGTGCAGAATATCTCAGCTTATATATCTCTAGATTTTTTATATCATTAAAACACAAATTTAGTCATGCTATTAGTTTTTGGACCAGTAATTTAGTGGCAGTGTTACTATGACATTATGTATAAGGGAGATATTTATAAAATCACATAGTCTGCTGCAGTAAAGTTAGAATTGGAATACTGTTACGATAGAGAATGACAGCAAAGAATGTTGCATTTTATGACGTTAATAACAGCTATCTGGATTTAACTATTTTGAAATAATCAGTTTCTCCATATATTAAGTTTGGTGTGTGTGAACAGTACTCCTGTTAGCTCCCCCATATCTCCCGATTTGATAGCTCGACCAATCAGAATGCTCTATGATAAAAAAGACAAGGTGAAAAGGATTATTATGACGTCAATCACAGGCTGGGTCCATACTGCAAACCGGATAAGGTTCATTGTCAAGGAACCACATGCATATAGAGCTGTAAATCTTCTAAATTAATCTCATTTCACTATTTTCCATCATTTTTTCAAATGGCCATACAACACTAATATCGACCAACTGTTTAATTGCAGTTACACTTTATCAAAAAAAAGAATTACTTATCACAATGCTTCACCACGTGTGCTATTACAACCCGTTCGGTGTATTTATACTTCCTTTTATGACAACGTAGGTTATCGCAGGGACAAGGATGTATAAAGTAACACGTAAATAGACCCTACCCTCTGTCAACAGGCCAGTGGGCGACCTACATAGTAGACATTCAAAAGTCCCTCAAATATTTTGATTTCCCTCAAGTTTTATCTTCCTGTTTTAATTGCTCGTGTGGGTTTCCCCATGACTATACATGTCGTAAAAAGAAATACTTGGTGTGTATTTAGAACTTAACAACATCAAAAACCACTACATTCACTATTTCAACTTACTAACCTATCTGACAAGTTTTTGTAAAAGATTTAGATTCTGTTATTTTAATACCAAAAAAGTATTTACTAACATAGAAGATACAAGTGGAACGGTTGTGGTAATGGAAAAAGTGGGAATAACCAGGGAGACTTTGGCAAGTCGACTGGCCCACTGAACCATGTACAGCACGACCACGACTGTGGCCCAGATAGAAAGGTCTCACATGCCTCTCTTTGGAGGCTCCCAACCCGGCAGTTAAAGCTGGGCTTTCCCTTTATCATGCTATCAAAAAATAACCCACTGCCACTTAAGTGTTATCCCCAGTCCCTGAGATAACTCCTGAAACCACTTTTACCACTGATACACCCCCGGTGTATATCTATATAATTTCAGATAAGGTTTTCATGGCTTAGTAATTTTCCCAAATTCCCCATGTGAGTGTGGCTATCCACCTTCGCGCGCCCATTAAGTATACACTACGACACCCAGCCCAGTCTGTCGACGACGTCCCATCCCTTGGTTTTTCCAGAACTTCCCCCTACAGTTCCTGCTAGCCTGACGCCATATTGAACACTTAGATCACTTCGACCAGCTCACTGTTGCTGCGATTATCACCCTGATCTTCCCCGTTGTTCCTGACAAAACCCTTTATACTGTGTAAAAACGGAGCAGGGAGGTTGTGTGTGGAGTGAACAGGGAAGTTACGACTCAAGGTTACAGGTGTGTTGGCCCCGGATCAACCATGTTACTAGACTCAGTGTTGGATCTGTCTTTACCTAAAGGTGTGGCACCAGCTGTCCGACGGACGTGGAAGAGCAAACACCCAATCAACTGGAACAGTGAGGATGTTCTCGACTGGGTCTTCCAAGTCGCCGAGATGTACGGCATCGACGGCGCCATCAAAAGTGAGTAGAACTAATTATGTGTACTTAGAGACAGTATTCGTAAATTGTTGTACCCAAGGTCAAGTTGGATGCAGGGACACAGGGTTATCCATGTTTAATATGTGTCAAAATTGGAAGCTATAGTTCAGACGGCCCTATAGCAGTAGTCTGGAAGTATTTATCATATATGTATAAAAGATATCTAAGGGAGAAGGGCCTCCACCCATGAACCACTTTCGGACACGCCCACTTTCGGTTATACTTTCATTAAAGGAAGTAAATCTTCTGAAACTTGTCGAACAAACTGTGGCTTTCTGTTTTCTTTTTTTATCCTTCCTTTTTTATGTTTGATAATATTTGCATTGTGGATTCATATATATTAGTATCTGAAGTCAAGGTATATCCATAGTTGTACAAAAAAAACGTCAGTGCACAAGGAAGTTTATAAGAGAAAAACAATGTATGACACTCTTCTATTGCTTGTTTATTTCTTATCTAGCTTTAACGTATCACTATCATTCAAACTCACAGAACTTCATTTTTATTCCTCCTGTAGGTGAAACCTTCCAGGATTACAGTGGGAAAGACCTGCTGGATATGCCAGCCAGAGGCTTCCTGCCCCTGAGCAATGAGCACTACTACACCTTCTACATGCACTTTGACCAGCTCAGGGAACGGTCACGGTTCAATGGGCCTGAGACCATCCCAGAGAGCCCTCTCCTTAGCTCCACGTCAGAACACCTCATTGGAAACGGCTCCAAGGGCTTAGACTTCGACTGTGGTGAGTTTTAGCATTAGTGTATTGATTCAACTTTCTTACTCTTTGGCCTCACTCTTTTACTCATTCACTGTGACTGTCTACTATTATTTACAACGCTGTCCAGCTTCTGTCATGATTGATGAAGTAATGGCACTAATATGTTAATGGTTCAGATATAAAATTGACGGTAAAGAAGGTACTACCATTGATTGTTTGTTTTAGGGGAGGGGGGCATGTCAATGAATATATCAGCCAATGAAAGAAAGCTAAAAGCAAGAAGTTTCAAATTATCATTTGTGGTAAGTTACACTGTAGAGAGGTGGTAAAAGGTGAAAGAGAATAGGTAAGTATGTGGGGCACATTTCAAATTTACCTTTATCACAGAGGGGGCCTCAGTTTTACCCATTTGCGACGCTGGTGAACATGGGGTATGAAATAGAAGGATACCCTTCAACCAATATATCGCCCTAGTTTTCTACTTGGGGGATATACTTGCAAAACAGGCAAAATGAAGCATGACCTGTTAGCAACGCAAAGCTGAGATAGATCTAGCGCTAAATAACTGCTAGTGTTATTGGGCCATCCTAAAACAAAATCTGGCCAATTTCAGGATAGCTCTAATCAAAGTTAACTAACACAAGGCAAACTTGCAAGCCATGCCCAACTTTAGTTACATTCTACCTGATAAAAAAAAGTGCACGCGTTTTCATTTTTTGTCTATCCAAGTTAATCAAGGATCTTATCTGTTTGGTCACAGATATGATTGACACGTCTACTGGCGTGGTTAGTTCGGACTCAACCACGTTGATTCAGATCGACAGTTACAACTACCCCGTCGACCTGACCGATAAGTTCCTTGAGGTATCCGCACAGCGCCAAGCTGAGGCTGCATCCAGTGATGATGGTTACAGTTCAGGTAGGGTTTCAGTGTAGACCTACTTCTTACCTTACCTAGTAGGGGGCCATAGTTTTGTAACTAATCAGGATAATCAGGCATTTTGTGATAAGCTTCTCAACATTAATCAGGGATCCAGGATTTTCAGAAAGGGGCGAGGTTGGCATTTATAAAGAGTAGTAAATTTACGTGCATGCTTGCAGCATTTTTCTCTTTTTGTGTAGTTGCATAGAAGTCCGATGAAGTCCTTAGAAAAAGGGAGGATGAGGACCACCTGGATCTCCCTTGATCAGCCCATGTTATTGATTCCATTTGTACCAAAAAAAAGTCGATGTCATTGCAAAATATCCCCAAAGTGGGGCTATTCATTATTTTTCTTTTTGGATAACAGATTGAATCAACAAGCATGAGATACTAATCACAAAAAATGTCTGATTAGCCTTATCAGCTACAAGAACATGGTCCCAGGCAAACACCTACCTTTTGTTAAAAGTAGCAACAAGTGCACATATTTATAGGAGTCCCTCCACTGAAGAGCTACTAACACACACTGCATAAATCTCCATGCATCCTGTTGTAGTACTGTGTATTACAGTTGGCTCAGAAACTAGATAGTTCATAGTTCATCAGCAGCAAACTGCCACAGTATCAGATTCCTACACCAGGCATAATTATCACTGCAACTATAGCTGCTATAGCTTTCTGGTTTTACACTAGTACCCAACAAGTCAATTGACCTATTTAACCCCAGTGCATAGTGATATTAGCCACTAGGTCCCTGAAAGAGGCTATAGTCACAGAGTCAATTGCTTTGGAGAGTGGCAGATGTATATAGCCAAGGTGTGACAGGGTGGCTCATCAGAAATATCATCGCTGGTCCTGACTGTACCCCATGTAGATGGCAACCAGCAAAATTACCCATCAGCTCTGTAGAACATAGGTGATTCTAGAGCTGAAAGCTTTGCAGATAACTACTAACAGAATATCCCCCCATAATTATAGAGGATATGCTTCATTGAATGTTGTGCCCATGAGTAGGATGGTCAGAGTATAGGTATGGATTTATAACGATCAAATTAAAGACTACAATTTAGCAAAAGACATTTCAATACTTTTTAAATATATAATCACCGTTCACGCTTTTAATGAGATGTAGGAACATTTCACCTTCAGTGTAACCGTCTCAAAATGTGCTTGAACAGTTCGCAGAAGTACTCAAATGAGATGTAGAATGGCTGCATGGTTTGCCTCAGAGTCAATTGACTAGGGAGTCATTGGGCCAAAGGAAGTACTAACATCTTGACATGTTACACCTATTGAACCATTTCAAGCAGGAAGGATAATTCACAGGGGCTATTTATAAAGAAACATTGACTTTTTATCATGCTCTCAGCAAAAGACTTCCTCATAACAAAACTAAAGATATAGTGACAGTTAGCAGATGATTTTGCTAATCTGTTTAAGTAATAAAGCAAGAAAACAATTTTCTTGATCATAAAAAAATGGACATGCATGAGTAGCAGCCATAAGTGTAATGAATAATCTATCATCTTGAATCATGTATCCGAATTAGTTAGTTGTGGTTTGTCCTTTCAATTTCGAGGAAAGTGTATTTTAAGGACATTCTAAGCAGGTCTTTGCTCTAAACATGTACTTGATATAGCAGATCTTTTGAACGAGATTTAAGATTTTGATGATCTCCCATCTTGGTAAATCTCCATAAACTATTATTTTTATCTTACTTTATCAATTGAAATGTCCGGTTTATTTATGAATATTTTAGTAGCTTATTGTGTCAATAAGAGCCACTCGATGAGATGATAACAGGACGTTTAGGCCTATATGGATAACGAATCGTCTCACCGCATCATAACAAGTCATAGACTTCTATAACATAAACTTTCTACTCACACTAATATACATTTCCAAGTGAATCCTACTCATTCTCCCCACGCCTTTTCTCTTCGCCAGGCTCTGACCGTACGCCTGTGATCGTGCCGACGACCGACTTCGGGCGCTACCCGTCCCAAGGTGACCACGCCTACAAGTCAGCTCAGATCCCGGACCTCCAGGACCTGGTGCGGCGCAGTGAGAACCCCATGGACGACAGCGACCCGGAGGACGAGGCGCCGGCCGACGACGTCACGCCCCGACCGGACGACCAACGGCGGCGCGGACGGAAACCAGGCCAAAGTAAGTTTGTTTGTCGTATATTTATCTAACTAATGATGTATTTGTTCATGTATCTGTTTATTTATGTATTTATTGATTGATTTATTTATTTATCTATTTATTTATTTATTTATTTATTTATTTATTTATTTATTTATTTACTTATTTATTTATTTACTTATTTACTTATTTATTTATTTATTTATTTATTTGATTATTTATTTATTCAACTATTTATTTTTCCATGCATTAATTTATTAATTTATCCATTTAATTTATCATTCATATGCTTTTTCATTCATCTATTCATACACTCATTGATGTTCCGCATAGATAGATACCTATCAACATTATATTGTATACGAACAAAAATAATTGCAGTGTGGTATATGTAGAGTGTATGTTAATCAAAACAATGATATTTCTATCAAGATTATTTATTAAAATTGCAGTGTGGTATAATTATGTCGAGTATCTGTTAAACAACACAATAACATTTCTATCAAGAAACTATTCTCAACATTGCAAATTCTGTAACCTCTAAAGATTCCCAACAATCGCATTCTCCCTGTGACTGAATCTGCATATCCAACTGACGGTACCACCTTTTCTGTTTCTGTAGCAACGCGCGGCAACCACCTGTGGGAGTTCGTGCGTGACCTGCTGAAGGACCCCCGCTACAACCCGACCCTCATCAAGTGGGAGAACAGGGAACTAGGCGTGTTCAGGTTCGTCCAGAGCGCCGCCGTCGCCAAGATGTGGGGCCGGAGGAAAAACAACCAGACTATGAACTACGAGAAGCTCAGCCGAGCCATGAGGTGAGCAGCTCTCTGTGTGGTTATTTATAGACTTTGTGCAGGTGACGTCACAACTGACCAGAATGGGTTGGTCGCCATATTGGTGATCAGTATAGTCATTGTTTTTCAAATGTCTGAAGTATAAGAATTACAATTTTATACTCAAATTATCAAAAATAGTGTAACCTAATGAAACTTGGCAATCATTATCAACAAAAATGGATCACGTGACCGCACAAGGTCTATGGACCTTATGCAGATGATGTCACATTGTATAGAAGCTGTGCAAATGGTGTGACATTGCTCAAAGTGGGATGGCCGCCATATTAGTGATCAATTAGTTATTATTATTTCCTATTCTGAAACATTAAGAAAAATAGTTATTCTACAAATAGATTCAATTGTGATGAATAATTCTCATCTTTAGAAGTTTTGGAATTTATACATTATGAATTCATTAAACAGCCAGTGGTCATGATCAACATAATTATGGCGGTCAACAAATAGCGATCGTGTGATTGCATCTGCACAAAGTCTTGCAACAACCTTTGGTTGGTTCGTAGTATTTTCTCATAGACATGGAGCGAAAGGTTTTGAGAGTGCACTATTGTATATCAGTTTTGCTTCTAACAAAAAATCACAACAGACGTGGTTAGATCGAGGAGAAAATTGATTCAACCCCTATACCTCCCATTCGTTATCAATGATAACATTAACAATGGGCTGTGAAAAGGCAGGGTGAATATCATTAGACAGATGGCAATTACAAGTACACTTTTAGGGCCTGCTTGCAAATGCTTTTAGATTCTATAGTAAAATACCTCCGAGTTCTGCCATATAATATCATTTAGGAAAATACTTCCAATGAGATATATAGATCTGTATTTGTACTTTCAATTGCTCCCACATTCTTCTGACAGAGTGGAGTCTAGAGGGTCAGATAAATGATATCTCAAGAATCACTATTAGCAGGCCGAGGTCAAATGCAAAGGCGAGGTCAAATGCAAAAAACTGTGCATGTATCAGTTAACCATATTGACTGGGCCAGAGTGTTTGCCTTGTACATGTTTAATATAGAAAGTACATATCTCGCGAATCCAAGGGATCTAGTTATGTATATGTGTTCTGCAGAAATATTTGTCAAATATCTATTTCCCTCATATCTGTCACGAAAAGAGCTACTGGTGACACGCGTGTAATAAATCTTATTGTGGGTTATTGTGTTTTTTAGGCATTTAATATTATATATCTTATCTGCTGACTGGGAAGTGTAATATATATCTGATACGGGAGATGATAAGGACATGTGGGCAGTTATTGGTATTATCTTAAGCACCGGGGCCCTGGTTACAGATATTTAGATACATAGGGGCCTAAAGCTAGATGCTCAGTATTGCTTGAGGTGGTCCATTAGGACATATTCAGAATTAACTAAAAAGGAGAAGAGGTGATTAACGATGGATTATTTATCATTGATGGGATTATGCTGCACATTTTAAGCAATATTTCAAAATGATATCGATCTTTCTTTTGGAATAACACGTATCCACGTCTACAGTAACACCGAAAAAGCAGTTTACATACTGCACATTTACCTATTAAGAACAGTCTAAGCCTGTGGGAATGTTTTATAGGGGAGTATTTCAAATCAGCTTTCATTATTAGCAACCCATCCCTAAACTTAAAGTAGACATTCCCTTTGCGGAAAACACCTGGGTTTTTTTCAATGAAATTACTTATTTAGATGTTTCCCATAGTCACCTGATAATCTAGGCTGATATATAGGACTCTGGATGGATACCTGTGAATATTCTTGTTGTTCGAAACTGCGTCGCTAACCTCATTTTGGGATGGTTTCAATGCTCACCCGACCGTTACTTGTTATGTCCGCTATGCGCGGGAACGGCCAGGGGTTAGGCCTATACTATTCAGTCCGCAGCCAACGATGGCCAGATAAAACATTGAGTGTCGCTAAAATATGTTTAAAAACTCCTATAGTAGGCCTACATGTACAGATTTATACCGCGGTTTGTTTGCCTATTGCACCTCCTCGTGCATGACAGAAATAGTTTAGGCGTTTATATATAGGTCCCGCCTACTCCATCTTGTAATTATTTTAAAATTCTTTTTAACATCATATATTACCAGTCACGTGTTCTCATGTGTGATCAGAGTTACAGAGCGTGAAAAGTATGTGGATATAACAACTAGGTGGTTTTAAATGGTATTAATGTTGATTGCACAGCATTACACATACCTTTTACTCATAAGTATAGTTAGGTGTGTGTTGGTTTGGAGTATGGGCCAATGTGCAAGACACACCCTCTCATTCTACTCCAAACAATGAAATACTGAAACCACTCAATTTTGGTGCACTAATTCTGATATCACCATCCAGATCTGGCTAAAAAGAATCAGAAAGTTTATCTCAATATATACTTGGTAGATGTCTGTCAATTTGCAGAAAGGAATGCTGCTAGAAGTGGTGCGGCCCTGGATAGATATATCCCGCATACCCACTCGTCTAGTTCCTAATCCATCCTCTTATCCTAATGTATCTGCCTTCATGGGTATACATCTGTAACCTCCCCACCCACCCCTATCCCTGCACTATCTGAGTCCCTCAGAAATCTATAAACTTGGAGAAAAAAGAGAGAAGTGTCATTCTTCCCCATCATTCAGACAAAGCAGGCGCCTTGAGACTGTGAGTATATTATATACCAACAGGTATAGAGGATCGTGTCCTTGTGGGGTCAGTGTGTCAGACGGCTTCACCTTGTCTGTGAAACTGTGCCGCCGATCTGCGTCCCACCCACCTGAGAGTGGAGGAGAGGTAGATCACCTCTCTGTGATGTCGTGTCACCAGGCACACGGCCGCGTGTCTGCCGGTCGTGACTGACTCTAGGTGGCGGGGTTTTACCCGCAGGATCCCCCCCTCCCCATCTCACCTGCCGCCATCCATGGCGAGTCTGAATACAGAGATTCAAGAATTACCGGAGGAAGCAGAGCATGAAACTGTGAGAATAACGCCACAAACTGCGTTTCTCGAAAAAGGAATTCCGTCCCTGAGTTCTGTTTGCGTTCTGCTTTTGCAAATGAAATCCAAAAAAAGAATGCTATTTGAGGTTTTATGAAAACTTATCGGCCAATAGATAATTAAGATTTGAAATGTATGACCTGGAGAGTTTGTTAGTACGTTTTTGTTTTTTCTTTTATTTAGTTTTTTTTTTAAAGTTCGTGATAGAAACATTTTAATCAATTTCCTGCAGCTGCATGCTTCTGTACTAATGTGCACGAAGCACCCACAGAGTAACAGGTTTAGCTTGTTTACCTCCTCCGCCACTTGCCCTGTTTTATGTAGAATTATATAACTCATTGAAGTGTAGGATCAGATTTTGATCTCATTTCTCTTGACTGAAGTCGTTGGGTCCACATCCTCTTCACTAGAAAGAAAATATGTTGCACTCTGTTCTCACAATTACGCCTTTACTTTTCGCCGTTGTTGAAAAGAAACATATGGGAACAAATAACTCAAAGAACAATTGATTTGTATTTTTCAGGTTCTGCCGAGACAAGCAGTACTTCGCTGGTCTTCCAAAGGGTGGCAAGTACCCAAAGAAACTGTGTTTCCGGTTTGGAGAGCGGGCGTTCGGTTGGCAAACGGACGAATGAAGTACACGGACGAAGGACAAGTCCGCTCAATAGTGTTGCCGCATAAATTTGGCCTGCACAAAAAAAAATGGTTGAAAAAAAATATCTCACTATGTCACACACCTGGTATTTTACCATTGACAAGTTCTGGCGGAAAAGACAGAAAGCTGGAGGAGAACCGTTAAGGTTTTGTAACAGACGACATTTTCAAATGTCTTTGGTGTTTCCCGCGTTTGTTAAAGTTTTGAAGTCAGATTGTCAATTTGTGTGTCTGTGTGTGTGTTGAACCACTCTCACGAAGGCAGCAATGAGTGAAATAATCGTTCTGTTGAAGGAAATTGTTCAGAAATATCATATGGTTGTTTTGATTCAATTGCCAAGCGCAGGCGCTTGGTTGGCTGTACATAAATCTTGCCAATTCTAGAGAATTTAAGTTGTCAGAGTGATTTAATCGCATGATTCTTACAATACTCTGACTAATGTTGGTTCATTATTGCGCCAGTTGTCATGGTAGCTGTCAGTCACAATCCCATCTACTTAAAGTTTCATCCGTCAAGCATAAAGAATATCTTGTTTTTGTATGGACAAGATGAGAAATAATATCCATGTGCAATATGATAAATACACTCGTAAAACAGAGAGTTTTATCTACAAAAGTGCGTTAATATGCCATGGATTTTATTTCCTAGGTGCAGTTACAGCTGTAGTTCCACACAGTAAAGCTATCCTTTAAAAGGCGCAAT
Source organism: Lepidonotus clava (assembly GCA_936440205.1). Taxonomy (NCBI): domain Eukaryota; kingdom Metazoa; phylum Annelida; class Polychaeta; order Phyllodocida; family Polynoidae; genus Lepidonotus; species Lepidonotus clava. Next base: position 40,433,616 of record OW387141.1, read on the forward strand.
GCAATTGTGGATGTTCATTATTTGGATGTATGGATGTCTCATCTCACATCATTACCATCATGTTATCAATGTTGTCTGTTTGCATATATATGCACTATCATATAGGCACTGAAGCTGGCTTCACTGCATGTTGGAATGTATCCATTGGACAGAAAAATATTACAGAGACGTTTTCTCCAGAGAAAGATTTCTTCATATATATATATATATCACAGAAATACAGATTTAAGATCATTGAATAAATGATATTTTGTTACGAATGGCATTGAAATGCAGTTGTTTGATTTTAAGAGACATTATTAAATTGTTGTAGATATAAGTTGAAATATGCGTTTGTTCTTCTTCATCCTCTTTCTGAATCATTCTTTAGATACCTTTACCATAAAACTGTAGAATAAACGAAATAAGATGAGAAGTATCTAATCTGCAAAAATGTGTTACATACTTGTGAGTGAGTGAGTGAGTGAGTAAGTGAGTGAGTGAGTGAGTAAGTGAGTGAGTGAGTGTATGCAGGTGCGTATGCTAGCTTATGTGTGTGTTACTCTAGAATACCCACGGACCCCCATAATAACATTGTACTCCCTTATATGATATCACGAATAACGTCCCCTATGTTGTCTTAATGATAAAGCCATCACATTTTGTGTCGATGTCCTTTATACACAGACGGAATACAAACCCCGGACAGCAATTTGAGAAAAATGGTTATGAATTGAAATACGACAACCCATCGGGCTCACTAAAATTGAAATATTTGAAATTTATTCAATAACCAATTATTACACGAGTTACACATATTTCACTGCAATCCATAGAGCATAACATCAAGTAACCATAAGTAATAGGTGATTATCAAACGAGTTATATTGCAATGATACATACTGAGGTGTTGTGTCAATAGAACGGCATGCCTGACTTATAAGTTAATAATTGCATGAACCATAAATATTGAAGGATTATTGTTTTTGTCCGTTAAAGCTTCTCTCATATACTTTACACAACCACAACTTTGTGTGCCATATACATATATCCAGTAGTCCCATAATTATCAAATGAACATTTTTCGAAAATTTACAAAACTATGTACTTTTGCTGAAGCTGATTGATTCTAGTCCAGTTACACTGCTAATATAAGAAAAGGAACCATAAGCTACAAATATATATATATATTTTTTTTATTATTGAATTAAACATCATCACATATTACAATGTGCTTTTCAAGATATATGTGTGTTGCGTATGGAACTAATCCAGAACCCGCAACGCACCGCCCGATGGCAGCGACCAAGATGTGATGATCCACCTTCCAGCAGCAACTAATTGATAGTTGTGTTGACATCTTCAAATTGAGCAACCTAATTACTACAGACACACCACTGGAGTATCTACTTAGCGTGTTAGTTATAGCATTGCTTTAACGAGCTATCAATATTTAATACGATAGGCCTGTAATAGGGCATGGCTCGGTCAGAAAGGATGTCAAAAGTCGCACTGTTTGTAAAGGTTAAAACAGAAGATTCAAAATAACGTGTTCTGTAACAGTTAATACGCTATATACTACAACCCAAATACGATATATTCTTGTTGAATATGTACACAAAGTATCGAGTGAGGAAACTTTGATTTCATTTTCTTTCCTTAGCCTGTACCTGTACAGTAGATATAGGCCCCTATATAAATATAATATGATAGATTATACCTGATATAATATCCGGTACTTTACTTCAATACGCTATGCTGCAACGCAAAAGAAACTCGTTCTCTGTGGTGTACATTGATTTAAAAGTGCAATTGATCTTTGGCCTACTGGTCAGGGACGGGTGCCCCCTTTTCATATTTTCTGAATAGGCCCTGTGCCCCTACTGATGTAAACTGCTAAGTCAAAACTCCCCGGTTATAAGACACATAGACAGATTATATGTGTGCTAAAACTAAACTTTTAAAGAGGAAAATATATATGTTGTAATTGTTTTCAGTACAACAAAGGAAATGTTTAAAGTCGAAAAACTAGTTTTGTTGTAACATCTATCAAGTATAAATAACCCGAATCAAAAGGGTTTCTACACACTTCTAAATCCAAGTCTTAAAGAAAGAGGGGTGGTTACAAATTGTTGGAAACAAAGGGTCAGCATACCACCGCAAGTACCGATGCAAGCAAATACCTAAATTCCACATTGCAGTCATTGCGGTCATTGCAGCAAATAACTATTAAGCTTTTCCAAAGTTTTAAATTGTTATAGGAAAAAGTATCATCAATTATTGGCATATATTATAAGATATACATGCAATTAGGAACTTTCTCTTGAGTTTCAGATGATTTAAAGCATTTTCCACCCTTTAAATTGACAACGCATCTTTGGAATACATACAAAACAAAGCTGATTATGCACATTATATGTAAGAAGTACCATATTTGAAAACGAATATTTTCTTTCAAAGCCTGATTGATTTAACTGTGGACTAATATTGATAAGTTTTTGTAGAATGAAACAAATTTAGCATCTGACCTTTATAATTATGCAACTAATTATTAACCTTTTAATATCAATAAGCATAAAAATAACTGCAATGCAAAAAATAAGTACAATTCACCCCTAAAGAGTGACCCACATACTTCAATTATGCTTACACAGTTGGACGTTATCATCATGTATAAGTATCTGTTACACTCACAGACTATAATAATTACAATATATTTTATACTTTCCAATTAGAAAACCTATTGGACAGTAATTATAGATAATTGCATAGATACCAGAAAAATAGGTAAGAAATAAGCAAACATTCTATAATAGAATTTAAATTGCTGCTCAGTGTCCAGATGGCTTATTGGAAAAATCTGTGCAAAATGGTTCACAATTTCACCTCAGCTTCCTGACTGTGTTCATTTGCTAGATAATGCTTGCATATAGATGAATGACACATCATTAGGTACCAAATCAAATTCTCTAAACTCCCTGTTGAAAGAATTTGAATAAATTGGAAATTGGAAAAATACATTTTGGCACATTTTGGAGGACATTCCAAACACTCTAAATCATTTGGAATGTTCAGTCAGAGCCCATTTCATTCAGATTCATATTGTCATATTCCTAGCTTTAGAGTGATACAAATATGATTGAAATTTTACAAGAATTATAACAAATCATATGGATTTCATTTAATGATGTTAGGACAATTTAATGTTTTGAATGCAATTTGCTGCAATGATTTTATGGGACGGCACACATGTGTGTACACGAATGCAGTATTTCCCCTCTGTTTTATAGCATAGGTCCACCAAAAAAGGAGTCTGCAGAATAATAGTACAAATAAGGCAACTTTATCACCCAAAGCGTCAACTCTTCCATCCAAGGATGGCATCTTCCCTGTAGATCGTCTATTGATCAGCTAATGTCAAGATGCCTGCAAGTAAGATGTTGACAGGTTAAAAACCTTCAGCATGAATGTTCATAAAACATGGTATTATTCATGATTAATAATTAAAGCAATCTACCAGCGAGAACTTTTCAGTCCGTGTCTGTATGTATTAGATATATGACTTAAGTTGGTTAGAAAACGTACTTGTTACAGCTAGATAAAATTACGACAATTTAGGCTAGTTTTTTAGAATTCTTCCTGTGTATTTGTCAACAAAATTAGCCCAAATTAATCTGCAGGTGCTTAAAATGATGAATCAGCTAACCGTGGTGTGGAGAATTCAACCTGTGGGAATTAGAGCTTAGTGTTCATAAAAGAGCCTGGTTATCAACTGTCCCAGCTCTCGACCTCACTTTTTTTTTCACAGAAAACGGTGACGGAATTGAACACCTCCAGACATTCACATTGAATTTGATATGTATTGAGCACCAGACATAAACAATTACCCGCTCTACTACTAGCGATATTTTGGGCAGTTGTGAGAAAGATACTTAGATTATTACCATTATAGGTATTTGATTGACTGCAGCGTCAAGTGAGTCTCCAGGTTAGTCTATCAGCCATACGGGTCTGCTCTTTAGAAAAAAAATTGTGTCAAGGTGTCTGAAAAAATCTGCAGGCGTGCCAGGGAGGCATTGAGGTGGTTATGTATCCAGGGCTATAATGGCAGACCTAGGGAAAAAGCTGGTGACTGCTATACCTCAATTATTCATCTATGTTGCTGGAAACCTTCAATTTACATGTATTTATTTGTTATTGTACTTCCCCTTGTGCTTATAGGCTACATGTACAACTCTCATAAACTCTGTGATTTACATATTGAGGTAGCTCATGTAGCTATCCTTTAAAGACTAGCCACACAATGTGTATTTTGCCCGCTTTCAGGATATTTGCGTGGGAATGAGTTTCTTCGTCAGCATTGTATGTGTACACAAACTGACAGCTGAAGATAGTACTCAAATTAAAAGAGCCAATATTAATGCAACAAATTCGACAGCTTTGTTTAAATGAACATGAATTTTCAAACGGTTTAGCTGATTAGATGCAACTCAGGGTTTGTCTGGACTTTTGTCAATTCTTAAAACAGAAATCCAAAGTAGAAACTTATTCAACAAAGTATGCCTACATAGATTTAATCATCATGAAAGAGTCCTGTCGTAAAGTTATTTGGTAACATATATCTTTTAGGGGTAAAGGTAGGGCTTCGTCGCCAAGGCCGAATATGCGCATGGAGGGTAAAGGAAAATGATGAGGCGACAACCAGACGTTTTCCTTCTATTCATAAGTGAACTGAGTATCAAAAAGCAAAATCACATTACCACTGACAGGGGATATGAGGAGGATAGCACGACACATAATCTTTTACAAAAACCATGCTCATTCTGTAACGGTCCTTGACGGAAAGTGGTTTCTTCCACATAAAGTTTTTTCCACACAAAAAGAAAAGAGAACAAATCAAAAGGACAATGTTTTCGTTTAAAGTGCTGATTGGCCACTTTAGAATTCACTTCATACAGGTCAGAGAAGATTTGATTTATTATGTACAACTTGCTTGATTTATACTTTATGAATGCTTTTTGTTCTAAGAGGGCGTCGATATTTTAGAAAGATCTCAATCCCCATTTGTAAGCCAAACTTATATTTAATATTACAATTTACTATATACAATCCGAAATTTTAGAAGAAGAATAACTGGGGAAATTAGATTTCTAAGCTTCATGACCATGATGATCAGACTACCTCATACTAATTATCATGGTATAATGAAGTCCCCACAGTCATAATAATAAAATAATTATCGTATTAACTGGATCCAACTTGGAAGTACCAGAACCCAATTGAAGCCATCCAAACTTCATCAAAATAAAAGTGAAATTAAACCAGTAAAAAATAGGATTATAATCAGTCACTGTATAGCGTTTTATGATTGGTGTTTTCTAAAAAGTGATTCCATCTGCCAACCCCAAAAAGGTAACAACACCGTCGTCAAAAATGATCGTTCATTATAAATTTAGATATGTTTACGTTTTGTGACATGTGTTACCACTTAACTTGAGACATTAATCAAAGTATATAAGTAAGGGACCAATGAGCCTTATTAGTTATGGCAATGCGATCGCAGATTTAGAGGGAGCGCATGGATGCGCTCCTCTCCCGAACTTTGAAAATTCAGGAAAATTTATCTTATGTAAGATAACCTTATCTACTATCATGCCAAATTTGAAAAAGATTCTACCATTCAATATAATATTATTTTGACAAGCGCTAATAATCTGGTTTCTTTACACCTTGACCCTTATGTCCCCCTTATGGCGGCGCCAACGGTGCATCTCACACTTTGATTTATATATATGCGCACCCCTCCCCCTTTTTTCGACATCTAGATCCGTCCCTTTAGTACTAGTCTAAGTCCTAAATAATGTTCACTCCGCCTGTATATATATGCTGCTATGTGGCGGACGTGCGTTTGGTCAGGGACAGAATGGAGTGCGGAAATTACGATGTGGAAGCTTTTTATCAACTTCCGCTGTAATACTGTAGTTGTTGTCAAAAAAAGTGTTGTCCAAAGACCGTGACGATGTCAGAAGTTGTTTACGATGTTCTCGGAGAGGGATTCTAATGGATTCTTAAAGCTGTAGATTTCTACAAACATAGGTACTCAGTAAACATAAAGACGATTATATATAAGGAAGGAGATGAGTCTAAAATTATATTTTTCAAACGCTTCTATTTGAACGTTAGTTCCTATTAGAATAGCCTGTTTTCTTATGCCTGCCGCTCCAGAAATTTCGGAAAGGGGTGGGGGGGTGGCTACATTAAAAAGGGTCCCGTCGCCTCCTCCACAGGCGCCAGTTTTACATTTAAAAAAACTATTTGGGGCCAAAAATAGGGGGATCCCCCGGATTCACTGCTAGATTTGGATCCCATTGTTATTAAGGCCTATGCATATGACCTCTGAGCAATGCATCATTTGATAAAATATGTCATACCATATGCCTGAATTTAAGGACAGAATCGTTTATATATGTGATTAGTAATAAGCCATTATAAAGATGAATGATTAGTTTATTGGACAAACGAGTTTTGGCTTATGAGCTAGCTGTGGGCCAGCAGCCTATGCGCAATCACCCGTGCGTGACGGAAATAGAGGTGGGTGCGCAACCTACTGTATTCCATCTAGTTGCTGCAATTCCCGGATACACACTTTTTCATCAGTTTTTCAAGAGTATATATATATATATGCGTCCTGTTCTCAATCTTTAAACCTGAGCCAAAAGGGACCCAGTAAAGCTGGTGATCCACGATGCGATAAATGCTAACTGACTTTCTCATGCATTTTTCACATATTTAGAAATCTATTTTAGGGTAAAGATTCCCTTTACGTCACAGCGACAGAGGTAAATTTGATAAGAAATCACAATTTTTTCAAGAATAATCATCATTACAATTTCTGAAATCATCATAATCGGCCCAGAATTTCGTTATGGATCACCAGCATAAAGGCACCAAGGTGACAAAAATGTTGCATCCATATCCCAGTCGCTTGGTTCAGGTATTGCCGCTAGCAAGGCGCCACGCTATTAAAAAGTCGTATAGCATCCGAGATTTACAACACTTTTATTACTGAAAGGGCATAATTCTAGACATTTCACATTACAATTGTAGTATTGCAGAACAATCTTATCTCCAAAATTAGACAAATTATATGTATTTAACAATTTCTTGAACATGATGAGGCCCAAGATTACCCCCCACTCCCACGGCTTGTTAGCGGCGTTAGTGGGGCACATCTTCTTTGCCTGGGGACGTTTTTTTATTATTATTCTGGGCCTGAAACATAGGTGAGTCTCTGCCCTAGACGTTCGGTCACCCCCGAACGGTGCCGAACAAGGGGGACCCCGTGCCACCTAGAGCCAGGCCCCTACCCTCTGCCTACCTGTCGGGCAAACACTACACCTGTAGTCAGCCCTTTAAACGGGTGACCCCCAGCAGCAAAACCAGGCTTAAGACCCATTCAATGTGGCTGAAGCGTTGCATAGGATCTCTTCCGACAATTGTTAGGTGAACTCCTGGTGCATACGGTCATGCAAACGACACATGTGCAACCAATCAGATTCAACATGTTGGATCAAATCATTTGAATTCCAGATGATTCAGGGCTGCGAGTACTTGAGAAAATGATCGTTTGCAATCGCAAGGGCCTTGTTTTCCCAGTGTGAATGCTTTCCTTCAATTTCACTGGCATGCAATCATTTTATCGGCCCTGAGATCATCGTCTTGTCAATGAGATAAATTTGTCGCAGCTGTTTACAAAATGTACTAAAGCACAAGTTGAGTTGCAAGATGTGGTTTTAGTTATAGTCTATCTAACGCATGTTCCATTGGGCAGTCCTATGTATGGATGTCATGGTGCACTCTGAGCTTGTGCGGGCATGGCGGTCACTGTTACTAGACTGACATGTATTATAAGTAAGAACTTGGTGAGTTGTAAGCTTTGGGCAGATGACAGCAGAAGTACAGTATGTGGGATTGTTTGGAAAGAACATCGTTACTTATATCAAGTACAGTGTGAATACTCTTGTATTGATGGATCGATATTAATAAACAACAAATCCTCTTACAATCGTGTACTATAGTTTCTCTAAGAAGAACTACTAAGAATAATGAACATAGTGATGGAGACGATGAGGGAAGATGAATCCAGCCTAACATAAGATTAGACGCAGAATTAACGTCGTACCTAAGGAGTAGAGTTAGGAATAAATACCCATAGGGCCTCTAACTCAACAGCATGCTTTTTAAATAAGGCAATAAAGTAGTTTCTCCCTCTAGTCTGTCTTAGTTGCTTGTATTTCTCACACAAAAAATTGGACTAGTCATGGTTTACCTGCTTTTTTAAAGTTCATTGACTAAAAGGGAAAAAAGATGTAACAAAATTTACTGCAGTTAATGCAATTGAAATTGTCGCATTCTCCCTAAGTATTTTGATGTAAATATAAAGAAAATGTCGCTGCTAAGAGATAAGAGTAAGATGGGAAGCCTGCCACCTATGCACTTTTTATGATTTTATTCATAAGACTACGCAAAATGATATAAATTCAAATAAATACATGTTTTTTCTATGAATAAAAATGAAACACACGTTGTGTCTATGTACATCAAATTTCCTAAATCTGTGTGACATATGACTGACAAATAAAGAAATGGTCACAAACTTTACTGCTGTTTTGTACACAAATCAGGGTAGTAAAAAGATGTTGAGCCTAAAGAGGAGAGGATAAGGACAACGGGCGACGACCCTGCACCGCCTGGTTTCACATCCCCCCCGCCCACCTCCTCATCCCCTCACCCCCTCACCGCCATCTTCTCACCTGACCTCTCCTACCTGGAAAAAAAAGAATGAGGCTAACTTTGCTACGCCCCACGGCAGGTTAACTTGTGTTGTTGTTTTTTTTAAAATTTATGTTGATTTCTTTGTATAAATAGCTGTTAGGAGACGCACTTAAATCTGGATGAATTACGTGTGTGTTTTGAATTCGGGGAACGTCGAGACAGGCTGTCACTGCAGTTCGTTTTTTATCAGGTGTTAATTTAAAAAATGATCTAGGCATTCCTTTTATAGCAGTAAAAGATTAGTCTATTGCATCAAATGGTTCTCCACGCTTTTGTTTTTAGGGTAAACATACTGAAAACTAATTTAATATACTTTGTTTGCTGCTGTTAGGATTATATTTACCGGTTCTATGCGTGATTATTAAATTTGCTAGAATAGGAATAACAAGTAACAAGTGATTAAGTTTGGACATAGATAAATATGGGAAATATTTATTTAATCCTCCTATTACGACAAGCTAAAATTTAAAATTAAACGATGTGAGCAGGTCGGTGGTGTGGGAGCAACTGAAATTCAACGGTTACGCTCCGAGTTTATATAGTGACATGTCAACGGATCCGCGTAACCACGGGGATGGAAGAGGTTACGTCACCGCCTGCTCCCGGAAATAACAATTTTGAGGTCTCGGAACCCAAAATAATACATTTACCGGTTCTATGCGTGATTATTAAATTTGCTAGAATAGGAATAACAAGTAACAAGTGATTAAGTTTGGACATAGATAAATATGGGAAATATTTATTTAATCCCAAACCTCCAAACTAATCACCTAACGTAGTGAATAAACTCTTTGTTGTTTTGCCTTCTCATTTACTGAAGGTTTAATATATTTATAAATACAATCAGAGGACCAATTGCCTCGCTCCTTAATAAAAGTTATAGGAGCACCTGAGTTATATAAATGTGTAGTACCACCCCTTCTTAGAGAATGGGTAGAAAAATTACCCTTAATTTTTGACTTAATTATAAGTTTTTTGAATAACATATTAAACTCTGAATAAGTCAGGTAACAAACATTTTTTGTTGAGAAAAGAGGTGAACTCCCCTTCTCTTGATGGGTCTTATACAAGAACTCCAACCAATACACTGGACACAATGCTTTGTTACTACTCCTGTTTACTGGAATAGTGTGAACTACATCTTTGGTAGTTTTTGAGGACATGACCTCGACAACCATGCCCCATTCATTAAATTTTACATGCTTTCGCAGCAACATGTGCGTAGACTTTACAGCATGGCCCACTCTCAAGAGTGTGTTAAACAAGAAGATAATTACTATCCAGACTAACAGCCATTTTTCTGATTTAATTTTTACCTTCCTATACATTGACTCTAAATGTAAACTTGTAATTGGATCCTTGATGTCCAATTTTACATTTTCAGTATTTTTTACACCCTTTATTGTCATTTTAAGGTGCTTATTAGACCAATCCGGGACAGGAAGGCCTTTGACATTATGAAAGAAGATGACCGCCTGATAATAGTTAATAATTGAAGAGGATTTCATTCTAGATGAAAGAAAAGTTACATACCTGCAGGCTTGCTTAGGTTTAATATTATAGATAGGCCAATTAAATTTTTTACAGACCTTTTTGTAGCAAGCCCACTGTTTCCTCCTCAATTTAAAAGTGTTAGTCGATACGGCGGCTCTCCTCAGCACCTTTGCCCTCCTTTTTAAGGCCCTTCTCTCTGCAAAATTTAAAAATTTTGTTAATGCAGCACAAATTTGAACCTTCAAGACATTTTTTGGCCTCTCCCTCCGATTTTAAATATAAAATTCTTGATAGAGTATCAGCTACAAGGTTGTTTTTAGTATTGATGTAGTGGGGAACCAGGCGGATTTGGTGAATTTTACAAACCCAGAATAATTCTCTCAGCCAGGCCATGCATGTAGGGTTTGAGCTTACTCCCTTTCTTATCATATAGAATACTTGGGTATTGTCGGTGAAAATGTTCACACTAAAATTTTTTAGATCATTTAACCAAATTTTTACTCCCATTAAAATTGGCCACAGCTCCAGCTCATTTATGTTGGTTTTGTCATAGGCATCACAAGTTGGGGGACCTCTAATATGTTTACATTCACTATTTTCTAGATTTATTTCATCCTCCCAAGCTCCGGCAATCCAATCCTGGCCCCTATATATAGCATAACCCTTTAAAGATGAGTCTGACACTAGTGGAATGGGGTACTCTTTGTAAATTAATTTTCTCCGACCATTGAAATTCTCGCAGAAATTTCTCCACCACCTAAGGTCGTCACGTGCAGCTTGACCGATTTTTATTGCATTTAAATTGTTATTTAACATTACTTTGTATAAGTTAAATATCCTTCTGCAATATACATTTCCGCCTGAGACTACATGGGCGCAATGAGATAACAAACCTCCCAGGCTTTCCAATTCTTTTTTAGCAATAGTTGCTTTTCCTGAATATTTTTTCAACAAACATTTTAGTTTTTCCAGCTTATCAGCTGGAAGTCTCAGCTCCATTTCCAGAGAATCTATATCCAAACCCAGATACCTACATATTTGATCTGGAGGGGTCACCTTACCCCATGATATATAGAAGCCTAAGTATCTCAGTGTCTGTATAACTAGTCTTTGGGCACTTTCTGCTTCCTCATAGGAGGGTGCAACCACAATAAAATCATCTAAATAATTTACCACCTGTAAATTATAAATATCTGTTAAAATGCCATAAACAAACTCTGATATCTGGTTAAAATACATCGGACCCAGTCTTAATCCAAAGGCTAGCCTCTGATCTTCAATATATACCTCTTGGCCGTCTATTTCCCATCTTAGGCCCATATATTTTCTATGGTCTGGAAAAATGGGTACCGCTCGATAAGCTGACTTTATATCCACTACGCCCATGTAGTCCCCCTCTTGCAACATTGCAAGTACATTTTCCACACTTTTATATTGGAATTCTTCTATTATATCATCACAAAAATTATTAATTGATATGTCTCTAGGCATACTACAATCAGTTATTGGCCTAACACCTCCATCGGGTTTAGGTACTGCCCCTAAACTATGTATGCAGTCTGGCTTTCCTTTCACTATTTTTAAATAGCCCTCTGACAATTCTTTATGGATTATTTTGTCCATTTTATCAAAATTTGAACTCTCATACACCGATTTGTAGTTATTGCAGTCGTAGATTAACTTGGTTTTTACAGCGTTGTCATCTATAATTTTAAACCCATCGGTTATTGAGTTAACCATGTCCCTGTATTTTCTTTTACATTCTACAGAACCCAAAGACAATATATATTGAAAACGACATGGTTTAAGTTGGGCTAATGCGTTTCCGATAAAGAATTCGCACCGGCAGATGCCTTGCGCGCATTCCTCATGAACTCGCACTAAAACACCGGAGTCCGAAGTGACAGTAAAAAGGATTTTTTCTGAATAATTCTCGTAACTTGACTTTCCTAGCGAATTACCGAATAAATCGAATACCGGCTTGTCCGGGGTGATCTCGTCTACACGAATATCACTATTAGAATGATGGATTTGAGCGAAATCCCTACCTTTTTCGCGAAAAGGACTTTTGCAAAAAGCATTTCTTTGAGCCTCCTCCGCAACCGCATGTGTACTTTCCGCCCCGCTAACCGTGACGTCACTGCTTTTTGTACCGGCCTTTGCCGCGAGAACTAGGTCAGGCGGGCCACAGCATGCGTTTGTGGAGGCGCATTCTGATGCGTTATCTTTTGTATTTTCACTAATTTCCCGATTCACATTTCTTATTTCACTGTCAAGAGTACACTGGATTACTTTATCGGGACTAAGGTGATGTACTTTCACCGTAGGAGACGGTAAACTACGGTCATGAAAGCCTGGACACGACTGGATTGCTAACCCCCGGGGCGTGACGTCATCGCATTTAGATAAGTTCCCTGTGTTACGCAGTTCACCCTCAACGATAACTTGCAATCCAGATTTAAATTCCCCCTCCTATTTCTGGTCCTTTTTCGGACCGTTACGGTAACAATCTTTCTTTGAATGCCCCGATTTTTCACATACAATGCAGACATGAGACATATTGCATTTACCTTGGCAGCCCTGGTCAGAGTTGAACCTGAAACAAATCTTTTCGCCTCCACCTGTACTGGTGTTACGACGATTCTTGTTCTCCCTATAGGAGGCCTTGCTTGCACTTGCTTTGAATGTATTTTCGAAGCTAAAATGGGAGAAAATCTCCTCTTGATCAACTGCAGCAAACTGCGCGACACCTAGACGATTGGCCCTCTCCCTTACAGCCTTGTCATACTTATTGAACGTGTCGAAAGTATACATTTTCTTCGTAGCTTTTTCAGTTAGGACCTTCAAATGTTTCACTACAGGAGATGGGTCTATTTTATCAACAATTAGCTTTTCTATTGTCTTAACTCCGAGTAGTAATACGTCCTCTATACACTTAGGATCGTCGCCTTTAGCAAAAAACTTTTTCTGTGCGAATTTCTTTGTGGATTTTTTACCTTCCTCAGGTGGGGCGTTATCGGACGAGGAGGACGAAGACCTGCCGCTTGGCGAACTTGAGGAGCTTGAGCTACGTAACGGGGCCTTCTTCTTCGCCTGCCGTCTTTTCTGCCGTCTTGGTTTGACGTCTTCCCACTCCGAAGAGGACCCACCATCTGATGTAGGGATGGCCGTCTTGCTGGCCGTCTTGCTGGCCGTCTTGACTTCTTCCCCGGTAGTCGCCACCTTGACGAGGATCTCTAGATTCTCTGCCATCCTCGTAACGGTCTTCTCCAACTTGCCTATACGGGCGCCTTGCTCGGCGAACATCATCTCTCCCTTTAGACGTATCGAGGACACGTCTTGGGCGTTGCCCTGCTGCTCCTTGACTTGCACACCCGCAGATTGTGCAACCTTGCACTTTTTGCCCGTTGGAGCGGCGTGGCGAATTTTGCAAACTCGGCAAAAATTAAAACCAGCCATTCTCCTGGATTATACGGAACTGCGCACGAATCTTCGTAACCGCTCTGTCACAAGGTAAGTAGGAGCCTTCCTACTAATAACCGCTTTCCCCAGCCGGTCTTTACCTATTAAACGATGTGAGCAGGTCGGTGGTGTGGGAGCAACTGAAATTCAACGGTTACGCTCCGAGTTTATATAGTGACATGTCAACGGATCCGCGTAACCACGGGGATGGAAGAGGTTACGTCACCGCCTGCTCCCGGAAATAACAATTTTGAGGTCTCGGAACCCAAAATAATACATATTGCATGAGTAGGTAATTTTGTTAAAGTATTCTTTCCCTTGTCACTAACTGATTATTATCTGTTTTAATGTATACTATGAGGGTTACCCTAATGGATGATATTGATAAACTAAGAAATAGGGTAAACACTCTTTTTCTTTGAAATAATATTTCTATTTCCTTGGCATAGCAGTCATGGAGTTTATTATGAAATATGGTTTCATTTTATGTAAGTCTTGTGAATACGCTTATCAGAATTATCATAACACAAATAGTACTTAATTTCATTTTGAGAAATTATAAATAATACATCTGCAGGAGAAGAAAATTAAGTACTTCCATTGCTGAGACTGTGGGAGTTTGTTTTCATGTATATGGTAACAATTAATATTCGGTCGAATACAAAGCTTTCTAACCGTAATTACTTCATATACCTAACTTTTCGAATATGTATATAATCAAGCTTTTCCTAAAACTATCAACTACAAACCATAACTTCCACAACAAAATGCTTCAATCTCACTCCTTTAGAAACATATTGGATCTTTGATCGCGCTTTGGCAGGACACGAGGACGCTCCCCTTCCTTAGTGATGTTATGTCAACGTCAGCTCGATTATAGTCAGCCAGATTAGCAGGGGGGCGGATTAAGAGGGGGCGGGGTGTACCCCTTCCCGTTTTCTCGAAAATTTATCATGCTGTCGACTGGAACCCGCGTCAGTATAATATGTTGTCCAAAAAGCTGAAGTAACTGTGTAGTCCGAGGAACTGTGTAACTCTATTTCCCCACATCCTTTGTAAACTTTAATAAACAGGAACCCACCGCTGGTATCTATCCCTGTCTGTTGGAGGTTTCTCAAGCTTTTGCGGGGGCTTTTGTTATGTTCGTCCTGGCTATGCACCAAAATATCAATACGCTTTCATACATGGTTTCACTCAAGATACAGGATGGGCAACCTGTTTCATATCATGACAGTTCCATAAGGAGGTTTGCTAACTGAGGCGTAACGGACTTTTGTAAGGAGGTGTTTCATAACGAAATTGTTTCATAATGACATTTCTTTTCCTTTCACTTGGGGAGATGGGAAGGGGAAAGGAGTATATAAATTAGTATATACAACAAGGACGGTATTACAGTAGAGTTTTTCGAGAAATGTTTATGGCACTAACCCTAATTTCTTATGACATACATACCCTCCTGGCCTCTGTCACCCCTACTATCGTTTGCATTCTGCTATTCCTTCCTCGCCTAGTATTCGGATGACACAAAAGCAGTTGATTTGCACATATTTTACAGGTTTTTATAATATTGCCTGGGGATGTGCCCCTATACCCGTAGATTGTAGACAGGAACACTCAAAGATAAACGAAGATATCTACTCATATGAAGTTTATCTAAAGTAGCTGAGGCTCAGAGTGCTCTAAATAAGAGGGTTTTGTATCAAAATTGTCAGGTGAGCGGACGTTATGCAGATGATGCCACAACTGTCTAAATGGACTAGTTGTGCCACCCCATAAAGCTTGCATTTTGTGTTACACCTCAACTATTTTCATACTTTGGGGCCTTCCATTTAGTACATACGCATCAGGGGGGGGGGTCCGAGATTTTTTAAAATGTGCGTACATTCTAGTACATATTCAATGCATATTTTTGCCTCAGGGGGGGGGGGGGGTGGGGGGGGGTCTGAGATTTTTGAAAAAGTGCGTACGTACTAAATGGAAGGCCCCTTTCAGGTTACTACTTTTTCTAGTCACTTTTCTTGTAGTTACTTTTTCATGTATTTACATCCTTTGAACATCTCGAGTTACTTACTATAATCATTATACAATTATTACAGTAATGTTTTTATTTGCTCGTCTTCGGAATTGTCTGATATTCCAGATGTTATAGTTGATTCAATCCGGGTATAAATCATCATGTATATAATTATCGGTTATGGGTATTATTATATGATATATATACAATGAGTAATGAATGTGATTGAAACTGAGAGTTGATTTGATTATACGTGTCTAATTAGTATCCATATAATTTCTTGGCTTGATCCACTACAAGTCCAACAACAAATATATTTAATAGAAATTTTATTTGATAAATTTGTATTCATTCCACAGCTGCATGTTCCGTATTACCACAATGTGATCACCAAAATGTGGTCACGTGACCACGTCTTCACAAGGTCTATATCCTGCAAAGATATGGTAGGGACATTCTGATATGATCCATATCTAAAGTATCTCAGATCTAGATTGTCTCTGATCAGAAAATGAGTGCATGTTATTTTTTTCTTGATTTTCTTGATGGCGGCCTCCTATAGGGTAGAGTGAAGCACCTTGAATGGGGTACCCATTGAGTGATTCAAATAATATTCTGCTTGTTTGAGCAACCAGAACTATAGCTAGTCAAAAATGACCAGAACTAGTTAAAAGCAACCAGGACTGGTGTGTCCATTGTGGGATGCCCTAGATGTCATAAATTAGCGTTTATTTTGCAAAGTTAACCATATCTCTTATATATAACAACTTCTTAAATTATTACCCAAAATCCCCCTTCCCCCCCCCAAAAAAAAAAAGGAAAAAAAGAAAAAAAGAAAAAAAGAAAAAAAACAGATGGGAAATTTGATGGTGGAGATGAATGAAATACGCAGGGAATGAGCGGGGGAGAGACTCAGTAAGTGCTTAGATTTTTCGTGTTTTTCTGATGCGTAGTACATGTTATAAACTGGGTTGGGGTGAGATGGTCTTGAAAGCACGTAATCAATGGACAACCCTTTTAATCAAATAGAGCTTCGCATATATACGATCCTTTCAATGTGCAGTCAGAGGATTTGTATTCCTATCATCAAAAACGCATTCATATACTGAAAAACATGGTCATCGATAGCTATTAGTATTCGAAATTTGTAGAAGTTTTGATCGAAAAGACAATGACATAAACAGACTTTCAGCATAGCATGTGCAACATTTGAAGAGAAAGATATCGCTACTATCCCTGCTTCTAGAGGGAGAAAACCACAAACCATCGATTGCAGTAGCCCACGTGTATGATGCATGAAGCTATAGCTAAAAAGTAATCCTGACCCATAGTAGGGTCAGTTGACTACATCAGTGTATAGTGATACAAACACTGGGAACACTGAGATAACCGCGTCCTGGTATGTTACCCAGTTGCACTTTGGTCCTTCGAATAGAAAAAAGTATAGGTTGAGCAAAGTGAAAGTAGAATAATAAATGTGTCTCGGTACAGTCCCTTTTATAAACATATTTGTGCTGTTTGTTTTTCCCTTGACAGATGTTAATGTTCCTTTTCGTACAAAGAGTTCGCAGGAACTGGCTATGACACAACATTACACGCACCGTTTCTTAGAAACTCCTTTACATGTTTGATGTCGAAAAAATAAAGGGTTCTATCTATTTCCCCACGACATGACTTAAATATTTGTATACCGATGTGACAGAAATAGCGCCCGAACTTTCATGATTACAAATTGTTAATGCACAACGAGGGGAAAGGATGCTCCATGCGGGATTTTTCTTTTCGCCACTATTGTAGAGCATGTTCTTAGCTTTCAAATGATACCAAACATGTCTATTTTGGATCATTACTAATCGAACTATGCCTCTCCAAATATGGCATTGTAAGAATGCAGGAAAAAAATAGTAGTATTATTGTTCATTATTTAGTGACATATTGTATTGATAAGATATGATAATCATGAATGGACGAGGAAGAAATAAAATTGTATTGATAAAGCTCTGATCCGAAAATGATATTTTCATTTAGTTTTTTTTAGTTTGAAGATCATGTTTTCTCATATATGACTCTATCTTATATAATTTATTTGAAAGAATATTTCCATGGCAACCAAATAGAGGGAAATTGTGAAACTTTCGAAATCAAAATGCTTTATTGATGTTCCAAATAAGGAATCGTTCCATTTCAATGGAACGTTTATAGTGTGATAGTTCAATTCTATACAAAAAGTTGGTCTAAAACAATAATTTCACTATTTTTCACAAATTTCCGTGTATCTCATTAAATAATGGTCTTAAGATATAAAGAATAGAACCTCGGGGCATCCTTTCCTCTCGTTGGGTCACAATTAAGCTCCTAATCTTATGACCATGAAGATGAACTGAACGCGTCGCCATACCACATCCATACCTATCCCACTGTTTCTTAGTAAAGTATCATGGGTTTTCCTCGAGGCAACTGATAGTGTTATCTGATTACAAAATAATCGTTTTTGGTAATATCGATTTTTTTCTATACTTCTACTTTCCATATAATTATACACTTCGAGAATTCTGTAATTAATTACAATGTCATGCATAAACAGTTTGTAAACGGGAGAAGTAATGCTTTCGTCATGTAATCATTGCGTCATTATGATATATTAATGTTGCCTCTGATAAGCGATGACACTGGAGCAGGAGAGACATTGAGAGATATTCTTTTCAAAAGTATAAGTAAACATGGAGTGGTTTCTTGTAACTGTTGAGGAAGACAAAAACGATAACGAATTCCGATACCAACCGAATCGATGTACTCGGAACAGTCAATGCTCTAAACTATTGTGTGTCGTTCTAAGAATACTATCTCTATGATAAACATCATTCACTTTCTTAGACTTGCAGATAAAATACTAAGATCTTTCCTAGTTAATAAATAGTCTATTGTAAAAAAATATAGTTCGTGATATAATTATATTTTGTATATCTTCTATACGCGTTTAGTACAAAGTTCCAATATATCAACATTTACAGCCACATGCATGTATTATGCAGCGATATAATGACCACGTGCATATTCAGTTGCAGTTATCATGTAGGAAAATAAGGTGTAATAATCAATGTTATGTCCTGGCATGTATCACTGAAAATGACATAATATGTGTGGTCTATAGGCCTATATGCACTGTCAACCTGTTACTAATCATATTATGCCTTCTGTATTTGTAGGCAATAAGTAACTATGTTTTAAACACCCACATTTTGTGGAAAAGAAAACAAATATATTTCAAGCTGGACACACAGATAGTGCCTATAAAAGAATGCTTTACATCAATTTCAACACTTGATTATAATCATAACATGTATAAACCCCAAGTGGGTTCACCTGCTCATTGGAAGAGGTACCGGAAGTTGGTACATGATATTCGTCCTGCTCAATCGCCAAAGATCTGTTAGTTTTTGGGTCTTTTTTTTCAGTTGTTTTTGTTAGTTTTGTGTGTGATTTTTTTTGGTGTATTTTGCTTAGTAATTTACGTAATGATTTTGCAAATTGATAAGTAAAAGTACATACACATATGCATAGTTAATACACAACAATAATTATTGTTTATAAACAGGGGCATGTATACGGATTGGGGTTTGTATCTAGGCCAAGTACTGAAACGTCGCGCTCGCCTGACGATCTTTCTCTTTGTCAAGTACTAGCCCCCCCCCCCCCCCCAAAAAAAAAAGGGGGGGGCAGAACCCCCTGCAGTAACCCCCTCTGTATCCACCCCTGATAATGGATCTTTAACTCGTAGCATAGTGCGCGTGTTTTAAAACATTATACTTGCTGACACTACCCTTTGAAGTTTCAGAGACAAACCATTCACACAGAGGGTCTTCTTGGAAAGTGTAGGGGTTCTAGTTTGCTTATACGTTTGCCCTACAAACTATGTCATTCCAGGAGTCTTCTGCGTCTAATCTGTTAAAGGGCTGAAACAAAGGATGGTGTAACTCAAATAACTTATGAATAATTGTTTCATAATCATTTATACAATAGTTTTTTGCTTTAGTAGGCCTAGAAGCCAAAAAAAATTGAAGTGGGAACCTATTAGGCGATGTTACAAGAGGGGGTCAGCAATACGCCTTTTCCGTGAACCTGTAGAGTACAGTGCTACTGTAGCGCTCCCCGGGCTACGTTACTGGGGAAAAAGACCCAGGCGATCACAGGGATTGGCGGTTGTTGACAAATGACCAAACAATGCAACTTTTAGGTTAAATAAAGTTTATTTAGATAACTCAATCGTTACAGTAATACTCCAAGTAAATAAACAAACCAATTACAAAATGGTTTACAAATATCTGACAATGTTTCCAGATTAAGTTCTGAACCACAATATAAAATACTAGGTTACAGAATAAAGTTTACAAAATACCCTTCAACAAAAAGGCAAATTCCTTTTAATAAAAAGGCTAAATACCAAGTCTGCTTTAGGGGAAAACTCTACAAAACTCATGGGGCAAACCATCAAATTCACCTAGTCTTAAAAAGAACTAGGTATAACTTTCTCAGTCTAAAAAGACATGAGCAACACAGGCCACCACAAAGTCTCACAAACAAACCAGGGCTACCTTCTCAGGTCAAAACCCTATATCAGCCAACCAGGCTATAACACCACTGTGAGACAAAACCAGTCTAAAACTCTGCCCCTCAGTGTCCACTATATAATACCAGAGCACAGACCCGGTAGAGAGCACCCTGCTCTGATTGGTCCATTCAGGAGGGAAAGCTGGCTCCCCATTGGTCAGAAAGGGAGCACTGTGATTGGCCTGCACAGACCGTCCGTCCGGTCGCCGAGTAGGGGACCGGGCCGCGCGGTAAGCGTGCTGACGGGCCGCGCTGCAGCAGGCCCCGGCAGCGTCGATCGGCCCGGGCCGGCCGTCGTAGCTCCTCCCGAGGAGCACCACACGCCACCCTCCTTGGACCAATGCGCCCTCGCATTGTTATACAAAACAGTACAAAACAGTGCAAAAATACATAAACAGTATAAAATACATAAACTCTACACTGTTTCCACAAGTTCAGTACAGAACTAGGAATTAATACACACAAAATTCTCCTTGCAAAATAAAAGTCTCTTTGGTGAAATTCTATATCCTTATGTCCTTAAGTTGATCAGACTGTCCTTAGTCTTCCTCCATTGAGCTCCTGTCAAAGTCAGGGCACAGTGCCGGTTACAGTGCCAGCTTCGCCCTTGGTCACGGTGTTCTTCCAAACAGCACATTTCTGGACAGCACATCTCTCCCAAACCAAAATCTCAAAAAGCAAAATTCAGCACTTCCAGGATCAATATCCAAGGTAGATAATACACAGGGATTTCAAGGTTTACCAGAGGGATATCAGAACCTGCTCAAAGCAAAGGTTTGTCACCCATCATGCTGACCTTACATCTTCCCATCTCTCACTACTCAGTGAACTACAAATGTAACAATGAGCTACGCGAACCTCTGTTTAACAGCAACCAAACTGCTTGATCTGAACAAGTAAGCTTCTCAGGTGACAGTCCACCTGCCAATTCCTCCTGATCAGACTTAAAGGGCAATTCCCCCTTCAGATCAAACAGCACATCATCAACCAGTCCATCAGAACATGCAAGCCTCCCAGCAACAAACCGCTATTGTAAATCTGGAATCCAGCTTAGAGGGCAAATCCCTCTCCATCCTGGGTAGTGAATCACCTCGCCAGAACCTCCAGAGAACATGCATATAAGCTTCCCAGCAACAGTCCCCCTGTTGTAAATCTGGAATACAGCTTGAGGGTAACTGCCCTCTCCATCCTAGGTAGTGAATCACACATCAATCCCTCCAGATTATGCATGCAAGCCTCCCAGCAACAGTACCCCTGTTATCTGGAATCCAGCTTGAGGGTAACGCGACCCTCCTCCATCCTGGGTAGTGAATCACCTCGCCAGAATCTCCAGGACATGTGAGCTTACCAGCTAACAGTCCCCCTGTCAGTCCTGGTCCAGCTCAAGGGGTCACTCCCCTCTCCAATCTGGTTATGAACAACTAACTGTCCCTACAGGTCACGTGAGCTACCTAGACAACAGACCCACTGTTCGAAATTCTAGGCAAAACTCTTTAAAGCAAACCATTTCACATCTGAGCACCTTTTGTAAGGGCACATCATTCCTTTGATAAGTCCTCTCAAACCAAATCTCAGTCATCAAAACACATCTTATAAAAGCTTTGAAAACAATATTAAGGAACTCCACCTTAAATATCTGCCTTCCACAATACCAAATCTGATAGATTTCACCATCCCAAGGTTACTTTCCTCTGATTTCACCTTCCCTAGGTTACTTTCCTATCAAAACAAGCAAACTCAATAATACACAACCAGCAACCCGCTGGCAATTAGCTTTCACCTAGCTCATAATTCAACCATAATCAGGAATCTCCCTGAAACCATCAGACACAAGAGCTTTCACCTAGCTCAACTCAACCCAACCATAATCAGGAGTCCTCCTGAAACTACAGCTCAGCTCTCAAAATAATCATGAATCCACCTGTAACTACAGGAAACAAGCTTTCAGCTAGCTTACATCTAAAATAACCAGGTGTCCACCTGAAACTACACAAATCAAGAGCTTTAACTCAGCTCACATCTAAAAACTATCAGGATTCCACCTGAAACTATACAAATCAAGAGCTTTAACTCAGCTCACATCTAAAAACTATCAGGATTCCACCTGAAACTACAAATCAAGAGCTTTCAACTAGCTCACGACTCCAAAAATAATCAAAGCTCACCCTGTAACACAGGGAGCAACAACTTTTCACTTCAAGAAAATCCCTCTTTCCACAGGAACCAACGCTCTGTTTCCATCTCTTTAGCTCACAGCAAAAGCATCATCATGCATATCATAGGCCATGGGAGAATCCACATGCCTTATTCCATGGTCATCTGGGCCAGCTGTGCCATCCTGTGACCCAGCAACAGAAAAAATGGTTGTCAACACTGACAGAGAAAGGTGTGCCCCAGCCACTGTCAAAGCAGGAGGGGAAAACACCATCTCGCTGTATATTAATATTATTAGGCAAGCCACCAGCATGACTATTAAAACACAAAAGCACCAACAGCCAAATAAAACTCATCTTCAGGAAATCCATCCTAATTCCTAGGATATAACCAAACAGTCAATAACAACCAGACTTCTTAGCTCTAGGCCTCAATAAACAGCTTCACTTAACCCAAATCAGAAAACAGAGTTCTGAACAAATACCGTAATGCCTTCTCGTTGTGTTTAACTTCAAATTCTAAATATTGAACTATTGTTAATGTTTGATTTAAGACTGCGTAAGGTTCGTGTATATACAAGTCTTCATGAGTTGTTTTTCCAGAATGCCTGAGTAATTCAGACTGCGTTTAAAGTTTGTCCGTTCACTTCCCAATAGTTCAAAAGAAATGAACGATGAGGGAGCTTCTTAATATGAAAGGGTTTTTATTCAGTAAACATCTCATCCCGAGTCAAAGCCACCATGTATAAGTCTTCATCAGTCCACCTCCCATCTCCTATCAGTAATCAACCACATTTAGAACACGAGTTGTTCCAACACCTTCTAGACCATTCTAGTACTCAGCTCTATCACAATCCTATGTCCGAGGTAATGGGTATTGGTAAACTCCAGTCTGTTACACGGAGCCGATGTACTTACTCCAAGTATAACTCCTTGGCTAAACCTACTAAAACTTTAGTGACTACTAACCACTAACTGCTCGCTCTCTACCTTGCAACACCTTTTATACTGGTTAACAGGTGGCGCTAGGAGCGCAAGATATTTAAACTAGAAGTAGACTTGCTAAGCCTGATCCTTGTTGGATTATATATCATGACAATATATTAAAAGTACTAAGCCATTAGTACATTCGACGGCGGTCAGGTGTTTGAGTTTAAGGAGGTGGACGACATAGCTCAAACCAAATGAATATAATGAACTCCCAATTTTGATGATTGGATATATTTGTTAAACCATGGTGGGGTGGCCTTGACTCTCGTGGTACATTCAGCACAGTGTCAATAAATTCAGAAGTTCTTTTAAGAATTGTAAACAAAGTTACATTCATATGTCCAGTTTTACTTAATATACAAGTACATTTCCAGTAGTCCATGCTAAGACTTGAGATCACGTTGAAAAGGTTCATAAACATGAAGTTTTCAGGAAGAGTTCCTAGTATTGTTAGCCCATATTATGGCTTAAGAATCATGTCACCCGTTCACAAGATGACAAGGTAAGTTCAATGATTACATTAGCCCAAGGCTCAAGGATAGCGGAACAGGTTCATAAGGTAACAAGGTAAGTTTTAGTGAATCATGATCATTGTATGATAAGTAAATGATGACATAATCATGTTGATAAACAGGCGTACTCAGTTTTAGAGGATGAAGATTTATGACACTCGTGCTTAAAGTGATAGAGTTGGGTTTTTCCTTAGTACATACATGTACAGATTCTGACATTTGTAATTTGTAACACAAGTCGACAGAACTCAACATATATACAGTGTAGGGTTGTCTTAAACTTCTAAGAGTAACAAGTGTACATCAAATCCAATTTCAGAACAAATTAACACAACATAAGTCAATACAGAGAATTCGGACATTTTGAACGAACGACTTTCATGATACAATGCGTGTCAAATTTCAACCAAACTTCAATCATAACAACATTATTTACAATAAATACAAGGACTCTGTATCAGGTTTAGCAATACCGAGCAGTTGGAACCAGAAAATACCACCATTCCTGTCACGCGTCCGCCATCTATACTTAGTACACGTGTACTTAGCGGGACGCTTGACTGGAGTTCCCCCCCAGGGTTTGACCTCGATATGATTCCTTCGGGCGCGAAGCGCCCGGATGGCAAATTTCTGCTTCGATCAAACTTTCAAGTTTGAAGGCTCGACCTGACATTTTGAGCCGATATGAATTAATTCTGGCGCTTGATTATGTTGGTTGGGGACCTAAGCTTTAGTTTAGCACAGGTTTTGTAAAAATTTATGCGATGGATTGATCATGCTAGCCGATTTCGAAATTTGGATCTTTTGGATCAAAAAGGGGTTTCCCAAATTAGCCTCGTTTTGACGTCATTTTAATCAGTGCCGGTTATTATTTTGTTTGGTGCGGACGTACCTCAGTTTTGTCTTAGCCAAATTTTAACTTTTTTTATTCTCTACGCCTCACCATGGTCAAGCTTGTGGTTTTCGGAGACGAGAGGGTCGCCGGCCTCACAGACTTTCTCCCATTAATTGAGGCGGATGGTGCGGAGGCGGAGATTGTCAGCACCGAAGAGGCCACCACCGCCGACCTTGGAGGTCAAGCTTTTGCCCACCATACCGTGTGGCCCAAGGATGTCCTCGTCATTGTCCCGTCGATCTACGACCTTTTTACCTGGGACGAGGACCTGGAGCTTTGGTTACCACGCTTTTCCAAGGTGGACACGGCGGCGGCACACTACGTGCAAGTACTAAATGACATTGTGACTAAACTCCAGTGTCATCCGGCCTCCTGTCAATTCACCATCGCGCAACTGACCGGGATTAATTGCCTGGAATGGGAACGACTTTGTGATGATTCGGCCATCCAGCGATGGATGAACAAAGCCGTCCCTAGGATAAATATCGAGCTGGGTGCCATCAACGCGTGGAACCGGACCCCCAGCGTTAACTTGGCCCGGTTCACGCACGTCACGCGGAAGACCACAGACGGGACGATCACGGTCCACGACTACCGGGAGTTCAACGATGGTATCCTCCCGAGTCGCCGACAGCTACGCCGCTGGGCCCGGTGCGTTAGTGATCTGGCGCGGTACTACCCAGCCCAGTAGCCTGCTTCGTAATTTTTCTCTGTATATACTTAATTCTAGTGATTTTAAACAAGTAATTTTCTGGATCCAATTCCCGGCCTGTGATTGGAACACTTAATTCCGGGTTGTTTTCACCGAGTGATTCTGGTGATTTAATTCCCGATCAGCACCTAGTCCACTAAGATGTATTTATCCAGGACACCCCAGACAGTGTTTTTTTTTTTTTTTTTCTCCGGAGGCCTTTGGCCAGATTGTTCATCAGGAGCCGCAGGAACATAGACTGTTGCCACGGGACCCGTTGTCTACGTCGCTCGTTGCCGGGCCTTCGTCCTTCTCGTGGAGCCGCCTTCCTAACCACCGCTCCGAGATCGGGTAAGTTCCGCCTCCCTTCTACAGTTCTTGGCACGTTAGGTAGGCTACTAATCGTAGATTTAAGGAGATTGTTGGCCAAATTCCTCTTGGTGGTTCTCGGCTCGCCTTCACGTGGTTGTATTCCGGAAGCTGATGTCACTCCCGGAACCAGAAACTGTGTTTCGCTGGTGATTTTAGTAACGGGTAGCGTGGGTGGCCACCTAGAGTTTACTTTTGGTTCCAAGATGGTGGACGCGGGCCGAGAGTCAGGATCTTGCGTACTAAACTTATTATCTTTTCCAGGTCCTGCGGTATGTTAGGGTGATGTAAATGAAGCAATGTGACACGGTTGGCACTGAAAAGCGTCAGGCTATATAATTTTAGTGGGAGGATTGTTTAGGCTAATATGATCAAGCATTTTACCTCGCGCGTGGTTGGGCGATAATAGAGGGTTTTCTGACTAGCGGTTTGTTGACATTGCCGATCTAAGTAGGCTTTTTGGAGTGTGGGTAATTTGTATCGTATTGTTATTATTTGATACTATTAACTGTTGGGGACTGACACTGCACATGAGAATCAGGTATGGGTGGCCAGAGATTCCGGTCTGAGTTGTACAACACTAGATTTGCTGTAACAGGATTCTTTGTTTAGTCGTTATTCGTACAGGACATTAGTGTAAATGTCTACATTGGAAACAATTCACATGGGGTGCCCTAGGTAACAAGCGCTTCCTAGGGTGTTCACCCTGGTAAGTTTAGGTGACAGTAGGTGACCAAGTATTTTGGTCCAGACTTCCCAGCATTAGATTGGCTGTGACAGAATTCTTTGATGAGTAGTTCCCCTTACAGGGTACAGGAAATATTGACGTGTCGGCCACGTGAGGCGACACCATAGGTGGAGCCGTCCAACGAGTTGTTGGCGACTCCCATGGTAAGTTTGAGATGTAGTGGCGAAGGCCACAGATACCCATCCCATGTTTTAGTCTAACAGCAAGACTGCGTCAGTGCCATTGTGTTAGAATAAGTTTTAGAGTGAGTATTATTGTACAGAGTCGTCTCGAAGAGGAAAAAATACTACTGTGAGGAGACCGAGATGAAGTCTCTAAGACACTGAATGAACTCCCAGATGAAGATTCTGTATGTGTCCTTGTGAAAGAAGGAATGGTATCCTTATTAAGAGCTAGAAAGGCACCAACACCACAAAGATTACCAAGCGTCCCAAGCAGAGATACATGTGTGAACACTGCGGGAGTTCGTACGTCCATAGATCAGGCCTTAGTAGGCGCCGTTCCATTGAACACAGAAGCCACGCTTATCAGTGCCTGAGATTGCCAAACACCTCAGACAGTGATATCTTTGCGATGAATGTGTGGAAGCCTATGCCCACAGGTCGGGGCTGAGCCGTCACAAGAACATCCATCTGCTAAGGCTTCATGAGTGCCCGAGATGTGATGCAAAACTGTCCCGCTCAGATTCCCTAACCGACCTCATGGGGAGATAAGAATAATGATAGGAATTGGATCCCTGGTGGTTTACCTTAAGAGGTCACTTTTTTTTTTTACAAGAGTCAATACTCTTGATAACACTCTTTCTGTACAGTGTGTTAGAATAATTACCCAATACACTCCAAGGATTTATTCGTAAACAAGTTAACACCCCCTTCAAGGGTGACAACTGTTCTAACATATTTGACTCCATTTTGTGAAGCATCCGCTTTAAAACCACAGTTTGTTCTTATTGAATGATTATGTTACGACAAAATCCCTTCTCTCTTTGCTAGTTACAGGTGGTAGCTCGGCGTTCACCCCCTACATTCAGCCTGGGGTTTGAAGACCGAGTTCCACTTTATATTGGGTAGTGGCGCCCTTCTGACAATGCAAACGGGTGCGCCACTAACTCCAAACGGTTCACTGAATAGATATTATACCTATGTTAACAGTAACATCTCACTGTCTACCCTATACTCTACATCACATGGGAAAAACCAACATGACAAGCGGTGGGGGTAGCGTTTTCATTCCGTGAGGTATAAATGTCATTAAAGGACATTAAGTACTAACTGTACAAAGGAGGTTGAGATTATTCGTTCCTCATTAGTTATCACCAGAGGATCGGGTCTCAGATTCAGGTTCATTTCTGATCTGATTCCCGGTCCTCATTAGTTACACGTGGTTTGTCGGTACCTTCCCACTCATAGGACCAGAATGGGCAGCACCGAGTTTCCCATTGTTATAATTGGGAGCAGACTGCATATATATATATTTTTTTTTTTTTAATATGCAGCCTACACCCCCTTTAAATTATAGAGATGTGTAAATGCATCTCCTTAGATCACTCACTTCCAGACAGCACCTAGTAAGTCGGGCCTTTACCGAAGTACAGTACAAGGTTAAACCCGTCTTCTTGTTCAGGTCTATGCCCGTTTTTCTTGTGGAGAGTCAAGACTACTCCTGAAAAGACTCCGCCCCCAGCTTATCCTAACTATGCGCATGCAGGGCAGGGATAGGTAGTGCTAAAGACAGAGTTAGAACTTTTAGCTCCTTTCTAATAGATCGGGTAAACTTATTAGCTCTGGGTGTCAACCAAGTTTATTGTAGCTTGTTCATCAGGGAATCAGTAGTCCATGTCCCCCCTCTTCAGCTCAACTGTTGAGCGGAGACCTGGATACTTTTAGCGCCACGACGGCGGTCAAGACTAATTTTCATTCATTTATTTTTTTTTTTTTTTTTCTCGACGGCGGTCAGCTCTGAAGCCGCTCATTTCCTTTATTAATTTTAGTTATTTCTAATTTTTACCCGGGTCGAAACTTGACTTCTTGCCGTTTTGTCTCTGTCCTGATTAAAAACTGGTCTAAAAATGGTCTAAATAACTTAGTCTTGAATTATGGGCAGTTGTTCATTATTTTCTTTCTTCTTGATACTAGTTGTCGTTGGATCCTGACTTTTATGTTAAAGTCAGGATCCCTTGACCTAAGACATACGGTGATCCGGTGGTCATTTACACATAACCAAGACGACGGGGCTATTAATAAGGACAGCACCTCGCTCCACCGCCTTGTGAGTTTTCGCTACAGCTTCTCCCCCCCCAGGGATGGCTTGTCCAGTCTGAGGGAGTCGCGATATGGTGAGAGAGAGCCGAGCACCCTGTGAATGTCACCAATTCGCTGTTGTCCCGTAACTACATTTCCTTGTGACCTCCGCTATAGCTTCCAAATATGGCACGCCTTGTCAGGATTTGCACATATCCTTGCCGCTGCAGCGTGTCTATACTAGGAGCAAACGAGCCACGTATAAGGTACTCTCGTGTGCTGTCACAGAGCGTTTCCCCTGAGAATGTTACTAATTATTCTGCGTTCTTATTATATTTTGCCCAAAATTCCCTGAGGAAGAGCTCTTAGTTACACAAATATTGGTTTGCTTTATATATTAGTTTTTAGGTAAATTTCTTTCTATTCGTCAATTTTTTTTTTGTGATGAAGAGACCGCTTGTCAGGAGCCAATCCACCCGGGGCATAGTGACTGCCATGGTCGGGCGTCCACCCCAGTGCCCTTCGCAGCGTCAGTGACGCGTAACCCCAACGTCCTGCCTCCTGTCAGGCACCACTGACACCAGGCCTGTGGGCAGGCTCCTGCTGCTTGTGCAGCCCCCTCATCTTTGAGAAGATTATATATGTAAGCATGCTAAAGAATAGACAGTGGCGTTCCCCAAGTGACTCCTGTACTGCAGCCCGATCCTAGCGGTAACAACAGCACAGGGGTCAGGTGTAGATGGTACTTGCTTGAGGAAGTTCACTTCGCTCGTTGGGAGCATTGGTCCCGTTGAGCGCTCTTAGGTTTTATACAGAATTTTGAGTATCTTTTTAAATGCTAAAATTTCGCGACACTAGGATCGGTTCCAAATGGTTCCCTACTTTAAAAGCGTTGCCAAATCGTTAACAATGAGAGTGTTGAGCTAGGCTACCGGGCATGGGACACTCAACTTGAGAGAAATTTAGATAACCCATGGGTCCATAGAGAGACGGTTGGACCAGCCTACCCGACCCAGGTTTCCCTGACTGGTGAATCCTTATTGATCAGGTTAGTCAACAGAACCCTACCTACCCAAACAGGTATTGCCCAGCGAACTTCCTGTAACATTTTAGTTTTAGTATTCGTACCTTTGTGTTATTAATTCACCAATTTTACCTGTACAGCACTAGGTCAGGTTTTAACACTCGTTACATTGTCATATGATAACTTCATAAACCGTTCCTGGATCTATTTCGGATGTCCCTGGCCTTATTGTCTTTCGGGCAGATCCCGTTCCGGTCGCTGTTGAGGTGGGCGTGGTCGATCTAGGAGGAGCGTTAGGCATTGTTCCATGTCCCATCACCGGTTGAGGCCAGTCCGCTCCGACATCGGACCAGCCTGCGTCGATGAGGCGAGGTACTCCCATGGGTACAGGAGTGGCTAGCCCCGAGGAATATCTCAGTAGTCTGGCCCTGGTATTGTATTTTAAGTTACTCATCATCAGACGGGCTAGTTTTTTAGACACTCTCAGGGTGTCGGGTAGTGGCACCTTAGATGGATGTTGTCCAGGTCTAGTCGCTGCTCCCATCAGCTGCGCCCCCCAGGTAACTGTCAGAGTGTATTTCAGACACAGCTGGGTCACCAGTAGATCCCTAATGAGCACATAGCCCTCCGTATAAGTGTGGTCTGAAGGCATAGCCAGTTCGCCTAGGAAGATTGTTTCCATCATATGTGGATTGGCAAACTGTACGTACAACCCATCTACAGTCTTTCTTCTAATATTTCTCCACTTTCGCCACACGAGGACCACTATAGCGATGACTAGTACTGCTAATAATATAGCCAGCACTGCCACTGCAGTGGGGTTGGCGGTCGCGTCTGGACACCCAGTTAGTGCCTTTTCATGGTGCAACAGTTTCTCCGGGTCCGCCGTCTCCAAGGCCATGGCCCGAGGTAAGGTCATGGTTAGTCCGGCTAGGGCAGCCTTACCTTGATGGTTCCGCCAGCATTTCCAGAGGACACATCCAATAATTGTCACAGCCACCACTATGCAGAAGATGGTGAGGAGACCAAAACCACCTCCGAAGTTACCTATAGAGAACCACGGGGCGTGTTTCTCTACCTCGTAACGGTCAGTCGCTTTCTTGATGCCCTTGGCCAAGTCTTTACGGTGTTTTTGTATTCGTTTGGCCAAGGAGGTTACAGGTATTTTGACCTTCAGGCTTTCCTCGATTTCCAGCAGGTCTTTCCTAATTGTTTCAGGGATAGGGTCTGACTCCAACATAGTGGGTTCGTTTTTGGACGTTGTGAAATTCATGTCCCACCCCTTCACACGACTTGCTGCTTCCAACAGGTCATTATGTGGGTACACAACCGTGGTGATCCTGGTGTGCCGGTCACAATTTCGCAAGCTATACGGTATCCACGCTCCTTGTGTTTGGAATGCACAGTCGCATTCCACCTGAACCCTTGCGTAATTTTCTATGTTCACTCCGACCGCAGGCTGGTTTCTGCAAATCATTTGGCCTCGGGTGTCGGCGCTGACCACTAGCATATCTCCGTCGTCTAGGTACACTGCCATCTCTCCAAAGTCTGCTTCCAGTAGATAGTCCAGCTCACATTTTTCTTGGATCGCTAGGTCGTCGCGCCTCAGTAGCGCAGCAGTGCAGGTGTTGTCTGTAATCTTTTTCATATAGGGTAGATCCTTACAGAGTGTGATGGTTTGTCCATAACAACCTGACCAACTGCCACTAGCCAATGGTACGTAATACTGGCGGGACATGGACATGGCGACACTTTTGGGTAGATTAACAATTTGGAGAGCGTCCTTCTTAAGTCGCCCCCTAACCGTCACTGGCACAGGAAAAGTTAGTACTTCGTAGACCCTGAACAAATGTTCGTCAGCCACCACAGGCACCCTTACATACACTATTAATTCCTGAGTGGTTTCATCGAATTTGAACGAGGGTTGACTGTTCTCGTAATAGAAGGAAGGATCTGTGAACGCGACATGGAACCTGGGGTGGATCCCCTTCAGATATCTGTTAACTTCCTGGACCGCTCCGACCATATATTGGCGGGGTACCAAGTCCATAGTCAGCTGGCCCCGCGTCAGGCGCTGTACACCTTTCCTGAACACGCGAGTTTGCTCTACCATCAGTTGAAGATACACCATCTCTCCTAACTTGTCTTCCAGAGCGACCGGTATCATATTCAGGTACAGTTCCATCCAATCCACCTTATGTTGCACGAGTTTCATCCTCCGGCGAGTCGTGTTGTGTGCCTTATTTAGTGATCTTAGATTGTCCAGTAGGCCTATCACGACATGGTTAACCCTTTCGACAGCCTCGTCATGTTTTTCATTCATCAGAGCCAAGTCTTCGATCATTTGGTTCGAAGATTCTTGCAATACTCTAATCAATTCTCTGTTATATTTGACATCAGCTGCCAGCCCTTGATTCCAAGAGGTTGGAAGAGGAAAGGTCGGCCATCCTGGATCGTCCAGCATTGTGGGCAACTTCTTCATTCTCTTGACCCTTCCACCTGGATTTAATTCCGACTCTTGATTTTGAAGGTCTTGTTGAGTGTTCTTTATTAGGGAACTTAAGGTTTCATTAAGAACTTCCCGGTACCGACCCTTAAGCGCTTGCGACGTCTGATCCATCCAATTGACCAGCGACCTGATATGGTAGCAGGCCCGATCGAGGGCGTCTCCTCCCTGTAGATATCGGTGACAGACCTGGCCAAAGGTAGCTTTGTTGAAGGAGCGCCTCCTTGGAATAGTGATTAGGAAGCCTTGTCGGACGTGTGTTATATCCGCGGTGGACATTAACTTCCCTGGTTTTAACACTACTCCATATTGTTCTAAAGCTATCACTTCAGCGTTAGGGGCTAGCCCTTCAGGTGGGCTGGAGTCGTTATGCACTCCCCTAATGCCCCCTATTATAGCTAATACGAACAGCACTAGCCACTTCATTGTCTTTGTTTTGGCCTTAGCGATAGTTTGAGAAAGTTAATTTTGCAGTCTATCTAAAACATGTTCACAGCAAAGTTACCTTATTTTCCTGCGCACTACTATCATCCATGCGCCGAAGTATGCTCTCCTCCCGGGTCCTCTGGTCTGTTTAGTTTGGGACATGCTCGTAGAGGTTTTGCCCGTTGTCATTTACCACTCGCCTGATGATCCCGCTCTCGTCCTTGGTGACCGTGATCCTCAAGCCTCTCATACGTTCGCAGGATGAGGGGCGCATTGCTCTGAGGGGTCTTGGCCTAGTAGGTTCCAGTCCGAAACGGCCCCCGTTGGATCGTACGACGGTTGGCTCGAGGGGTATGGGTTCGGTACCTGCGGTGGGTTTGTCGCTGGGAGTGGGCTCGGCCACAGTGGGCCCCCCGGCTGACTGGTTGGCGTCCACTGCTGCTGGTTCCATAGCAGTGGTGAGGGATTGGCGTTGCAGCTCGTTGTCAAGCTGCTCAAGTCTAAACAAGCGGGGTCCGCAGGCTGTAAGTGGTGGAGGAGGGGAGCTCCCGCCGGCCCGTTCCCCACCGGTGGGGTTGGCGCGTGTTGAACGGGTGCTACCTCCACTTTTAGTCCTGGAGCGGCGACGGTTAGCTGTTCCCCTCCCGATCGCCTTTCCAGAGTGGGCAGAGGTCGGCCGCCTCGTGTTGTTTGTAGGCTGGTACTTTCCTTGACGCATTTAGAGTTTTGTGTGGTCCTTTGAATGAAAGGAGCTACCTGAGTTTTAATCTCAGCTAACTGTTTGTTTGATTTTGGCACATCCAGTCCTACTGTCCTTCTAATTTCGTCAACAGTCTCAAATAGTTGGAACAGTGGTTGCGTAAGGTCCCAGAACCAGCCGGCCTGAATCTGCACCGGTTGGTTGGCCGCTTCCTCCTTCTGAACCGGCTTGGCCAACGCCGTTAGCCTTGGCTCGGGCTCCGAGTCACTCACCTCAGATAAATTGTAGAAGTCTTTATCTGCTGTCTTCTTTTTGGCTGGAGCCGATTTAGCGGACCTCTTGGCTCCGCCTGTGGTCGTTCTGGTGGGCCGCCGGGCTGGTGTCCTTGGCTTCTTCCGGGCAATCCCGGCGTCGGTTGAGTCCGGACGGACACCCCCCCGGCCCGGCCAACTCCACCGCCTAAGGGTCTGAGCCGGTTGTTTCCTAGCACTCTCCTTTTCGACTGTCTTTTCTTTCATTTGGTAAAATCCTAAAAGAATGGCCCAACGAACCTTCCCTTGGTAGGTAGCGCCCTCTGGTGGGGGCGGCTAATCCGTTTCCTTCTCAGGGGGACGATGATCCTTCCCTCCGTGTCCGCAGGGAAAGTAGTGGTTCCCTTTGGATTGCTATGTGGCCGGAGGGCTAGACAGTTCCCCATGAGTCGGTGGATCAGTGTCCCAGCTAAGTTCTCTTTCTGCTCCTTCCAGGAGAAGTCGGAAGTTGAACAATTTCTATCTCCAACTTCTGTTCAGAGATAGAATCAATATCTATCTCCGTTTCCTCCCGGGCTGGGTTGTGCGTACAATCACCTGCAGCAGAGGTGACCATCTAGGAGCAGAGTTGCGGACCGACTGGTGGATCGGCGCGGATCCCACGAAATTATAACCGATCCGCTTGTCCATGCCGTCTCCATATTTGGAGCTGTATCTTGTTTCAGGTGGGGGGGGAACGCTTGCATCCGGTCCCAAGAGATGACGCCAAACCACTGGCATCTCTCTTGGTGTGCGCACCCTCCCTTTCTGCCACGCCCCTGGGCGCGGCGAGGTGGCCGTGAGGTAGACCACCTGTTCCATTAGCGCTGATGCTAACGGTGCCGCTCCGCCGAACCTTTATTTTCACAGGGCGGCTAAATTTCCTGCATTAATCATCCATGTCGTCGCTTTCCCCGCCGTTGGACAGAGCGACGTAGTTAGGGCGGCGGTTCCGACGTAGGTTATAGCCACCTTTCGTCGGGACATGGTCCTTTACTGTTTTTTCTGGGCTCTGTTCCGATGTATCCAAGATCGGCACATCACCGCAGGGTAGTTTTATGGGCTTGTTGTTGCCTGGAGGGGATCTCCCCTCCAACGGCTGGCTTTTGCCCCTTCGTTTAGCTCGTTTGCGTTTCCTCTGTCCATTAGCGCCAGCTGTTCCCCGTTCACAGGCGGCTTTATTAGGAACAAAGGATAAGTTTGTTGACAGCGCGGTGTCCGCACTGGTGCCCTGACCATCAGTGATTTGCCCATCCGTTTCTGCTAAATCAGTGGGACTTGGACCAGGTTTTTGTGTAGGTACCTTCCTGGTCATAGGAACTGCATCATGCTCACGGGGACCGGTCGTTCCCGTTGAGTTTTCAGTCTCAGCACCCCTTATTTCGCCATCTTCCTCAGCGATTTCACCCGTCGGAGTGTGATGCAATTCAGGGTTTCGG
Source organism: Lepidonotus clava (assembly GCA_936440205.1). Lineage (NCBI taxonomy): Eukaryota > Metazoa > Annelida > Polychaeta > Phyllodocida > Polynoidae > Lepidonotus > Lepidonotus clava. The sequence goes on from OW387141.1 coordinate 40,468,991, forward strand.
TCAGGATCTGCCCCTTTTGAGTTAGTGATTTTCGCTTCTCTCACCATTTTGGGAATGTTATGAGGGACGGCGGGAGACCAAGGCCCATGTGCAGGTTTGAGTTTCGAAATGTTTACTAGATGTGGGACCTGTTTTCCAGTTTTTAAAGACACTAGTCTAACAAGGTGGTCTCCTTTTGTTTCAATTACCCTGAATGGCCCAGTATACCTGTTTGAGAACTTAGACGCTTTATTTTCACTAGCTAAAGGGTCGTACATGTATACCATATCACCTTCGTACATCTGAGTGGGCCGCGCTCGCTCATCAATTCGCAGCCTCAGATCTTTTTCGTAGTTTTGAACTACCCTTTCAGCCATATTCCTAAACATAGCAATGTTGTCCTTTGTTTGCATGAAGAATTCACAGTCATTCAGCGTTTCAGGGATCGTTCCCTGCTCAGGCATTCCCATACTGATTGGATCTCTGCCAAACAGCAGGGTGTGCGGGCTGTATCCCGACCGTACACTGATTGTGGATCTAACTGTCCATAATGCAATGGGAAGTAGATCGATCCAGTTACAGTGGTCGTCAGGGATATAATAAGCAATCAGGTTTTCAATGGTTTTATGTAGTCTTTCTACTCGAGCGTTGCCAGTCGGCATTCGCCCGGTAGTGAACGTTTGTTTGCACGCTAGTCGGGTAGTAATCTCCCGGAACAGTCCTGATAGGAAGGCCGCCCCTCGGTCTGTGTGCAGACGGTTTACCCGCCCATACCGACACACTATCCCGGTTAGGAAACAGTTGGCCGCGGTTTGCGCAGTGGAGTCTTTCGTGGTGAAAGCCTCCGGCCAACCTGTTAGTAGGTCTATGAAGGTCATGATATATTTTGACCCATCCCTAGCTCTCTTTAGTGGCCCGATAAAATCACATTGAACCACCTCAAAGGGTCGGGTCGGTCTCTCCCAAGACTTAGCTAAGGCCTTGAAATGCGGAGCCCGTCTCCTCAGAGAGCAGGTCTCACAAGCTTTCACATAGTCTACTATATCGGCGTTCATGTTCCGCCAGTAGAATTTATCAGAGATTTTGGTAGTGAGGTTACTGATCCCTACATGTCCCCCAGCCAAGATGTCATTATGTAATAGTCTCAGGACTTTGGGAATTAACCTACCTGGAACTATCATGCGGGGTTTTAGTCTGACCAGTTGGTCATGGTGTTTGTTATACCTTTTTACGTTGAACCTACAGAGTACTCCCGGTGCTACCATTCCCACAAAATCGGCTTGGTCCATTATTCGCCTAGCTTCAAGGGGATCTGTCGGTAGGTCTCCGTCCTGCAGGTAGTCTATCAATTGCGCGCACTCTGCATCTTGGAGTTGCGCGTTTATTACCGTAGCCACAGAAAGCTCTTCATCCTGAACTTCGGCCTCAAATAACTCACATCCCACAGCGGGCTCATATTCTTCACCTGGGACATGCTCATGATAGACTCTAGACAAATAGTCCGGTAGAAAATGAGTCGCTCCTGGCTCATATATGATTTCAAAATCAAAATCTGATAACGCTAAAGCCCACCGTCTCAGCCGGGCTGACGGGGCTTTGTAGGCACTCTGTAGCAGGGGAATCAACGGTTTGTGATCAGTCACTATTGTGATTTTAGCTCCCTGCAACATGTCCTCATAGTTCTTAATGCCTTTAATTACTGCCAGAGCCTCTTTTTCTGTTACCGAATAATTTAATTCGGCGTCCCGGAGAGTACATCCCCAGAAAGCAACCGGACGGTAGATTTCATCTAGTTTGTGACAAACCGCTGCACCGCACGCGGCGTCTGATGCATCTGTTAGCAGATAGAAATGCCCTCCTATATCCGGATGGATTAGTAAGGGTGGCGAGGTGAGCAGTTTCTTTAACTGTTGAAACGCTTCCTCGCAAGCCTCCGTCCACTCAAAATAGACTTCTTTCTTTAGCAGCCGATTTAATGGTTTAGCTAGATCAGCAAAATTTGGGACAAACGATCGGTAGTAATTACACAGTCCCAGAAATGATTTAATGGTTTTCACGTTATGTGGACGGTTAAAGGCTGTAATCTTTTCTGTGGTTACCCTTTGTGTAGCCACTCCTTCCGCGTTTACTACGTGGCCGAGGAAATTGATTTCACTGCGGCACCACTCACACTTTGACGGTTTCAGTTTGAGATTAGCTCTCGCCAAAGCTTGGAGAACCACCTCAACGCTCGCCAGGTGTTCTTCAAATGTAGTGTCGTAGACGATTACGTCGTCTAAATATGCTAAGCATGTTCTTGGAATCAAGCCTTTTAGCGCAATGGCCATCACCTTGGTAAACTGCCAAGGCGCGCCAACTAAGCCAAATGGTACACGCTTATACTGATACACACCCATCGGGGTTTCAAAAGCGGTATATTTTCTACTGTCTTCTTCGATTACACACTGATGATAGCCGCTCAACAGATCTAAAGCTGTCCACATAGTGGGTTTCTTGTAAGCCATATATAGGAAAAGCGAGCGAGCCGTGGGCATGGGGAATTTATCTTTAAAAGTGACTTGATTAAGCATGCGAAAGTCTGTACAGAGCCTAGGTTTGCCATCTTTCTTCTGCACTACCACCAGCGGGCTTCGCCAAGCCGATTCGCTGGGCTCTATGACACCTATATCTATGAGTTGCCTAACCTGTTCATCGATGATATCCATTTTCTGTGGAGAGTATCGGTATGGTCTAGAACTTATGACTCCCTGCGACTCATCCACAATGATTCTCATCGGCGCTATTTCACAGTGACCTAACTCTTCCATTGAGAACGCTAGTGCATTTCTGTTGTTATTAAGCATTTGTCTAAACCTTACCTGTTGTTCTTCGTTTAAGCACGACTCGGTTAGATCTATTTTACTTACATTTTCATCCATTTTACCTCGGGATTTCTCCTCAGAGGTTTGGCTTTCCATTTGCACTGCGTCTTTCATTACTTCTACAGAAATCCTACAGATGGACATTGGGGTCTCTGTTTTAGTTAGATAACACAAGTCTAGGAACTCCTCTATCTGATTTTGGTTTACCTCAGGTACTGCGCATTCTTCTGCAAAAGCTAATACTTCCTGGGGAGTGATTTCTTGCATTTCATCTAGCGGATTCATGACTTTGATCCACCACTGACTTCCCACCGTATTCACGCACCCCTCCACTAGGACCGGGGCAGTGACTGCTGGTGCGCAGTAAGCCACTGGTGAGTCTAATCCCAGCGGCTCTCGGGTGGTAACCGGTATGATGCATTCATTTCCCGGTGGAATTTTCACTGTTTCTTTGCTAACTATAGGGTTTCCACAAAACACTTCTATCTTTGCGCCTGGTAGAGATAAATCTGATCGAAGCACTGTTAATAAGTTTCTCCCGATTACTATTAGGTGGCATAGATCGTCCACTATGTTGAAATCATAGCAGACCACCGATCCCTGGATTGAAAACTTACATCTAATTTGTTCTAGTATTACTTGAGACGAGTTGTCTGCCAAACTGATGTTTCCCTTCGATACCTTCCATTCATCTAAAATGCATTGTTTAGGGATCTGTCGTTTACAATGGGTGGACATGAAGCAATCGCTCGCTCCTGTGTCTACTAAAGATCTAACCTCCTTCTGATCATCAAATCTTAACGTTAAGAAAAATGCTTCGTCTCCTATCTCTCTCCTAGCCGGTCCGTCCACTGCGCCTAATTCTATCGTGGAATGAACGGACCCTTCCTCTAGTTTCCCTGATTCTTTTGTTCGGTACCACTGGCTTTGCTATCTTTGTAGATCCGCGGGGGTTTTTCCCTCAACCTATTCTTCAACCACAAGCACGCTTCTGTAGAGTGACCATGCTGTTGGTGAATGATACAAAACTTACTTTCATCAAAAGGCAACCTGGGTCTCTCTACTTTCTGTTGAGTTGGCAGATTCTTTCCCTTATCTGCCTCTCTGTTCGGGGCGGTATTGGATTTAGGCTTCTGATCTGAATTTCTTTCACCTTTCTGATTTTCGTACCTATCCTTTCTCTCATAACCTTGCTGTTTAAAGTTACCACCACTCTGGGGAGTCCCGCTTTGCCCTGGCTTTGGTTTCTGGAACCATGGGGCGGCCTCCAGTCGGGCCAGCACCACTCCAAATCGTTCGGAGATGGAGTTTAGGGCCGCGGTCTCCTCTGATTCATGGCTTCCAGCCAGTTCGCTCACTGCATTAGATATTTTAGTTCCCCCTTTGCCTTTGTCCAACGATTCTAGTCTCGTTGCACAATCCACCGCTTCGGTGAACGACTTAGGGTCCAGTATAGCTACTTGCCTGGCTACGCCCTGTTTTAATCCTTCTAAAAACACAGCTAACATCATGCTTTCACTCGCCTCTGCCTTAACTTGCTTTTGTTTCAGAACACCTGCAAATTCGATCACGCTCTGGTCCTTTCCTTGTTTAAGGGCACAGAACTCTGCGTGTTTCTGCCACTTAGCCCTTCGATCACCGAAGATCTTTGTCATTTGAGCTTCTAGCTTCTCAAATGTGTCTTTCTCACTCTCAGCTAACGCTCCTGCCCAGTCGTCTGCCCTTCCCTTTAGGCCTAACAGCGCCATATTCAGGAGATGGGCGTTCGACCAGTCATAGATAGCTTTTAGTCGTTTTAATTCCCTGAAATACTTTTCTATTTGCTCGTCTTCCTTTCCACTAAACCATGGTAACCTAATGTTTGGTCCCCTTTGGTGACCATTGTGAGTCGTTTCACGCACTGGCGCTGGTGTTTGCCCCAGTGTCAGACCTAACTGTGGTAGAATTTCCCAAATGTTTGGTTGATTTGGCGGGTTTGGAGGGTTATTCTGTCCCGGTGGGCCCGGCGGACCTGGCGGTCCCGGCGGTCCGGGCGGTGGAGGATTCGGTGGGTTTGGGGGGTTGTTCTGACCTGGTGGGCCCGGCGGACCTGGCGGGTTGGGTTGATTAGGTGGGTTCGGAGGAGGGTTATTGAGTTGGTTTAGGAACGGATTGTTGTTCTGGTTTGGGGGAGGGTTATTGGGTCCTGGTGGGTTCGGCTGGTTATTCTGGCCTGCCGGGGCTTGCTAACCCTGTTGGTTACCCGCTCTTCCTCGGCCTGCGTTAAGATTGGCTGCGACCGCCATCGCCTGCAATAGGTAAGGGAACACGTTTTGCTCGACCCCACCTCCTGCTGGCACGGCTTGGCCGGGTTGTTGGCCTGGTTGGCCACCCCCATCATTTTGCTGCAGCCCCCCAGGGTTTATCCCAAGATTGGGTTGATTCGGAGGGGGACTATTAAGAGGGTTTTGAGGAGGGTTGTTAAACAGGTCTTGAGGGAGGTTGTTGAAAAGGTTTTGAGGTTGGTTAGGTCCCTGTGGGTTGGCCTGATTATCCTGGCCTGCCGGGACTTGTTGGTTAAGAGGAGGGTTAGGCCCTTGAGGATCGGCCTGATTATTCTGGCCTCCCTGAGCCTGTTGATTTAGAGGAGGGTTAGGCCCTTGTGGATCGGCCTGATTATTCTGGCCTCCTTGAGCCTGTTGATTTCCCCCTCTTCTCTGACCTGCCTGCAAAGGGGCTCCCATTGCTTGCGCAAAGAAAGGCTGCCACATATTTTGTTGTATAGGCCCAAGGTTTAGCCCACCTCCTGCCGGCGCACCTCGGCCCCGTGGCCGAAGTCCCCCAGGATCTACACCACCAGCTCCCCCCTCGCCGGGTTGTTGGAGTTGGTTTTGGTCATCCCTTTCACCTACTAGATTCACCAAAGGTACGCCTCCTACCGCCATATTATCTTCGTGGAGGTTTTGTATATCGTGATCGTCCCACTGTTCTTTCACAGGTATTTCTTCTACACTAATTTCGTCCTCACTTTCTAGTTTAGCTTTCTTACCTGTGTCTAAAACATCCTCGGTAATAAGTTCGTATGAAGACGAGGTTGATTTATCTTCTCTAGCTAATTTTCTATCAGGACTACCCCCTCTGACATCTGCGGCTGCTTGTTCTGTCTCGCTATTTTCTTCCTCGTACTCGTCCTCGTATTCTTCATACAATTCTTGAGTTAGAGTGTTAAAATCTTGTGCTTTAAGCGTTACATTTTCTTCACTATCCTGATCGCTTAGCCTCTCTAAATCTATGTGCTTTTCGGGGCTTGAGTCTGCCCACTGCTTTAATATTTCGGCTGGATTAAAGGCCCGAGCTTCCGCTCTTTTACCAGCTTGGTCTAAGTTCGTTTCTACACCGTAAGTTAATCGATAGCGTTGTAAGTTGTCTATTTTCTCGCTGTTTCCCTCTGCTTCCCTTCCTGCTTTATCCTGATCGCTTAACCTTTCTAACTCTTCATGCTCTTCGGGGCCTGTTTCTGCTAACTTCCTTATTATTTCTGCCGGGTCAGGTTCATACCCTCCCCACCCCAGATCTGGAACTCGAGCTTCTGCTCCTTTATTAGCGTCGTCCAAGTTCTCCTCAATGTCAAAGGTTAGTCTATAGGGTTTTAAGTTGCCTACTTTGTCGCTCTCTCCCTCTGTTTCCCTTTCCACTCCCCTGTCCCTACCCACTGTTTTCCTTTTAACTACAGTGGAATCAGGAATGGACGCCCCCGGGGTGGGGTGAGTCGGTGTTACCAGCGGGTGACTGATAGACTCAAGTCGTTGGGGATGTGGATAGGTGAGAGAATTCCCATCAGGTTGAATTACCGGATTTGCGGGGCGTCTCCCCCCTGATGGGCCGGAGTTATCTGCAGTGTTTTGTCGATTTTTCTTGTCCTTTATGGGAAATAAGTAATCCTCATCGAAAGTTTCCTGTTCACTTTGTCCTCCTGCTGCAGGTAGTAAACGATAGGGAACTCCTTGACTACACCACGGATTGTTCGCATCGGGTTCACACCACAGACTGTTCACATCGGGTTCACAAGTAGAGTGAGAGCTCGTACCAGGTTCGCGGTCCGTAGGTGGTACGTACCCTGGATTCCAATATTGCTGATATTCCTGGAGACGGTTCCTCCCTTCAACTCGTCCTGAGTGTTTTAGGGATTCAAGTCCTTCGTCAAGAACCGGCCTATCTTTGGACCCTAGGTGCCAGGAAAATGGTTTACCTCTGCCACGGGTTTGGTGATTATGAGTACCTCCGGGGCCGAGCTGCTTGGGTCTGGCTGAGACCCCTTGTCTCGGTGCCTCCCCGTCTGAGGAATCACCTACCTGGTGGCGGTTTTCCACATTTCCTGTATATGATGTTGACACATCGTGTCCTGCGGGCCGCAAAGATTGAGGCTTGGCGTTAGAAGAAGCCTCAAAATCACCGGTGGCTGACATCAAGGATGAGCAAAACGATAAAAGTCATGTTTCGGGTAATCTCCACCAAATGAACTATTGTTAATGTTTGATTTAAGACTGCGTAAGGTTCGTGTATATCCAAGTCTTCATGAGTTGTTTTTCCAGAATGCCTGAGTAATTCAGACTGCGTTTAAAGTTTGTCCGTTCACTTCCCAATAGTTCAAAAGAAATGAACGATGAGGGAGCTTCTTAATATGAAAGGGTTTTTATTCAGTAAACATCTCATCCCGAGTCAAAGCCACCATGTATAAGTCTTCATCAGTCCACCTCCCATCTCCTATCAGCAATCAACCACATTTAGAACACGAGTTGTTCCAACACCTTCTAGACCATTCTAGTACTCAGCTCTATCACAATCCTATGTCCGAGGTAATGGGTATTGGTAAACTCCAGTCTGTTACACGGAGCCGATGTACTTACTCCAAGTATAACTCCTTGGCTAAACCTACTAAAACTTTAGTGACTACTAACCACTAACTGCTCGCTCTCTACCTTGCAACACCTTTTATACTGGTTAACAGGTGGCGCTAGGAGCGCAAGATATTTAGACTAGAAGTAGACTTGCTAAGCCTGATCCTTGTTGGATTATATATCATGACAATTTATTAAAAGTACTAAGCCATTAGTACAATATCACTGGTCATGTCACAACGTTACCAATCCTGGTCACAGGCACCAAAACTGTAGCGCTCCCCGGGCTACGTTACTGGGGAAAAAGACCCAGGCGATCACAGGGATTGGCAGTTGTTGACAAATGACCAGACAATGCAACTTTTAGGTTAAATAAAGTTTATTTAGATAACTCAATCGTTACAGTAATACTCCAAGTAAATAAACAAACCAATTACAAAATGGTTTACAAATATCTGACAATGTTTCCAGATTAAGTTCTGAACCACAATATAAAATACTAGGTTACAGAATAAAGTTTACAAAATACCCTTCAACAAAAAGGCAAATTCCTTTTAATAAAAAGGCTAAATACCAAGTCTGCTTTAGGGGAAAACTCTACAAAACTCATGGGGCAAACCATCAAATTCACCTAGTCTTAAAAAGAACTAGGTATAACTTTCTCAGTCTAAAAAGACATGAGCAACACAGGCCACCACAAAGTCTCACAAACAAACCAGGGCTACCTTCTCAGGTCAAAACCCTATATCAGCCAACCAGGCTATAACACCACTGTGAGACAAAACCAGTCTAAAACTCTGCCCCTCAGTGTCCACTATATAATACCAGAGCACAGACCCGGTAGAGAGCACCCTGCTCTCATTGGTCCATTCAGGAGGGAAAGCTGGCTCCCCATTGGTCAGAAAGGGAGCACTGTGATTGGCCTGCACAGACCGTCCGTCCGGTCGCCGAGTAGGGGACCGGGCCGCGCGGTAAGCATGCTGACGGGCCGCGCTGCAGCAGGCCCCGGCAGCGTCGATCGGCCCGGGCCGGCCGTCGTAGCTCCTCCCGAGGAGCGCCACACTACCAGCCACCTGGGGGGCGACCAACAAAAATCTACGAAATTTCGTGGAGTTGTTTTTTTCATTTTTCGTTGCCACGATAGACATTCTTCCCCCAGAAAAAATGTACGAAAATTTCGTGGACATTAAAGTTCAGTAAAAAAAATCATCGTGGGTATTTACACTTATCGTGGTACGTTATTTTTCATAACTTTTTCTTGGGCACCCCCCCAGGTCCATTTGGCGGGAGTCAGGTAACTGGTCAGTCTATGATCTATTGTACAGAGGCTGATAGAGGGGCCATTTTAGACTTTTACTAAACCTGGTCATATTATCACAAGGGTAAGTTTTCATTTAAAACTCTCAAAAAACTGTACAACTATGTCTAGCAGTTATGTACAGTCATGATAAGTGTCCTATACATACATACATACATACATACATACATGTATACATACATGTAACGGTCGATTCTCACGAAACGTGCCCAATTGGCGGATTTCATGTTATTGAGCTATATCAGAAAGAAACGTAAATATTATTTAATTTTTTTTGGTGTATATCCATCCGTACATACAATATCTGCATTATGGACTCCCCTTTTGCACATAGTCTCTCAAAATTTAAAGAAATATGTTGAAAAATATGAAAAATTGAGTAATTATGATGTGGTGTACTTTTTGTGTATTAGATCTTAGGGCTATATTTCAAAACCTTTTAGGTGTCACTTAATTATATTTTACCATAGGTTAGTACGTATTAATGTGTACATTTCTGGTTGAAAATAAATAGATATTAGGCTATATTTTCTGATGTTATTGGGATATTTATTGACCTGTCATAATTTGTGGGGGCTGTCATAGTTCGTGGGGGCACTGTCATAGTTCGTGGGGGCATATATTTTATAGTGTTATACAAAAAGTTTGGTAGATAATGCTGAATTATTATACTGATTAAATATGGAAGGATACATACTTTGCAATTGATCATAAAGATTTAGCCTAATCTTATTACATATTGACATATTTTAGTGTTTTAATAGACTGTCATAGTTCGTGGGGGCTGTCATAGTCCGTGGGGGTATTGTCATAGTCCGTGGGGGCATATATTTCATAGTCCTATACAAAAAAATTGGTAGTAGATAATGTTGAATTATTATACTGATTAAATATGGAAGGCTACATATTTTGCTTTTGATCATAAAGATTTAGCCTAATCTTATTACATATTGACATCTCTTAGTGTTTAATAGTCTGTCATAGTCCGTGGGGGCTGTCATAGTCCGTGGGGGCATTGTCATAGTCCGTGGGGGCATATATTTCATAGTCCTATACAAAAAATTTGGTAGTAGATAATGTTGAATTGTTATACTGATTAAATATGGAAGGCTACATATTTTGCTTTTGATCATAAAGATTTAGCCTAATCTTATTACATATTGACATCTCTTAGTGTTTAATAGTCTGTCATAGTCCGTGGGGGCTGTCATAGTCCGTGGGGGCATTGTCATAGTCCGTGGGGGCATATATTTCATAGTCCTATACAAAAAAATTTGTAGTAGATGTTGAATTATTATACTGATTAAATATGGAATACATATTTTGCTTTTGATCATAAAGATTTAGCCTAATCTTATTACATATTGACATCTCTTAGTGTTTAATAGTCTGTCATAGTCCGTGGGGGCTGTCATAGTCCGTGGGGGCATTGTCATAGTCCGTGGGGGCATTGTCATAGTCCGTGGGGGCATTGTCATAGTCCGTGGGGGCATTGTCATAGTCCGTGGGGGCGTTGTCATAGTCCGTGGGGGCTTGTCATCGTCCGTGGGGGCGTTGTCATCGTCCGTGGGGGTCCTGATATTTATATGTGCACAAATTAAAAAATTATTAATATTAACGTTCCCAATTACATATATAGATACTCCAATACACTAAGAATATAGTGACCAAAAATTATTTCATTCTGAAAAAAAAAAAAATTTCACCCTAGTTTGTCGTGAATTGGGCATGTTTCGTGAGAATGGACATACATACATACATACATACTTAGAGCTATCTTTCAAGTTTGGCTGACTTTTATTACAAAGGAGGTGATGCCCAAATCACTTTTTGGTACTTTTTGGTTTGTGATTAGGTTATTAGGATGTCACACACAGTTGTGTCAAAAATGGGAAAGTTATTTTTGAAGAGGTGAATCTTAATGCCAAATTACCATCCTTTCACTTCCTAAATGCCTATACGCACCACCCGATCCAACCCTTAGTGCAGAATCAACCCCTGGCATGTTTGCAATAAGTAACATTAACTGTAAGTTTTGATCAGGAAAATTATGGCTATGCCGAAATTCGCATGATAAGAAAATAATCACTCTATTTCCCAGCAAATTTGGCAGTAAACAAATTGAAACATCGCCTGGCGCAACTGTATTTGGAAGAAAAAACATTTTCAATGGGTTCTAGGAACCTGCTGAATTTGCATTCTAGGAATCCGCTGAACTTGTATACATCTCTTGATTAGGGCCTAACTCATCCTTCAAAGAGATGTTTTGGTACAAGTCACTGGATCGTGGTCCCGTTCTACCGTTTTTACAGGACACATTTTGGCACAATTAGGGTCATTGCAAGAGGAAACAAGCCGACTCAATGACGTTACCCCTTAATGTAGATCTATCCTGGCAGGATGGCAGTCCACTGTATTCAAATAGGCTGAGCCTTCTATTTGCACTCTACCTGCTATTTTCATTGTACATCCTATTTGGATGGATCAGATTCTTAGGCAAAAAAAAAAACATGTTTAAGGACAGGCCTCTTTGGCAGAGCAAAGTAGGATGTTGTATCCCTGAAGGTATCGAGAAAATGGAATGTTATTTTCAAATATTGCATTATTACTACAATTAAAAGGTATACAATGAATTGGCACGTTTACAAAATGATCAATCAATGTCACAAACAACATCTTGAAACAGAAAGCTCTATACGTACTAGCTGAATACTATGGTTATAAACAGCGGCCCGGATCTTGAGTCGGTCAGTCCTTAGTTATTTTGCTAATTCTAAGCATCCAGATTCCGTTAGTCGACGGTTCAACTTTGGGCGGATCTTACTGCTTTATATGTTAGATAAAGGTGAGTGGAAGGGGAAAAACCTTCAAACAAAAGAAATGGGTCTGTTTTGTCGACGGCTACCCATCCTACCCTCTAAATTTCTGAATATTCTGTTAGAACCACACACACCTTAAGCATCTTTTTTGGGCCGAGTTGGAACGGGGCGTTGAGTCTATTAATCCAGTGGCATGTAGGGGGTCCCCCTTACCTTTTTTTTTGTTGGAGGGAGCGGGGGACAGGGTTCTCGCTCGATGACCCATAATACAATTTACCCCTTCCATTGATAAAGCCATATCCCATGCAGAGTCCTATGTTTTTGGTCTATTTGCTTAATTGAAATAAGTGATTTCTACCATACAGCCCCGCACAGTTTAGGACCGTAATCGTGAAGTTTCTGCACGTTGTATTGCCTTTCTCTACGATGTTTAGTCCTCGAAAAATCTGGATATAATAAACCAAGGGCATTTTGCCCATGTGATGTTATACTCAATTGACAAAAAGAAACCACATACTCTGAGGGATCAATGGTGAAAGGGGGGTTACCGAGAGCGGAATGCCTCGTCCAATTGGTGCAATGACTCAAATATCCGCTTATAAGCACATACATCTATTTTTGACCCTCCCTTAATCTTCACATAGCCTCGTTTCGCTTTTGCTTTATCTGCTATACTGTATAGGGGCCTATCCCTTTTCTTAACCGGGGATAACGCTGGCCCCAACTCAGGTGACTTAAATTGGATCACCTGAATACATGCAAAAGATGATATTATCACTGTTTGTATACTCTCTCACCCCTTTCTGAACTGGTTCTATTATGCTTGTGCCAGTTCTTGAATATTCAGAGAGTGGGTCTTATGAGGAGACAGTAATGGAGGAGGCATTTACGCTCTACCAAAAACCTTTGTAATGGAGACAATCAGAGGATACGGTCACAAGGCTATGCACATTTACAGTCAGATGGGCTTAACCTCATTGAGATTCAAAGGGCTCCAACCAAAGACAAGATCTCCCATTTACAAATATTGAAAAGTGTTCACATTCTGAGACTTTTGGTTTAGTGGACAGAATTTTGGTGTTTTCCAGTGCACATAAACTTTGTTGGCGACGTGACTTGCCGCAGGTGTGTATATTTATTTTTGAAATATTTGTTTTCTTTACTTTATTTTGAAGCGAAAGATAAAAAAATCCATAGATTTACGTGATTTATGTTGCAAATAAAGACCCATTTTTGTTACGGTATAGTTCGATGGAGCAAACGAAGTTATGCTAGATGTCCACTAGATCGAGCTGTCTTGAACTTAATATACAACAAACGTACATATTTTATTAAAGTTCTGCGCATGCAACATTCAAAATAATGTATTTTCGCTTATGTTGTAGTTAGTTCTTTTCGCTCTATGATAATTTAGTTATTTACTTACATAATATTTTAGGGCATTTCACGCAGTATTTCAAGCAGTTTGTGTACCAGGCGAAAATTGATACCTTTAGGGTTTTAGAACCTTAGCAATGGATACGCTTTTCAGTTGAACTTATTAGGGTTGAAATAGAACAGTATTTAACCCCGATTAGATTCTAGAAATCTAAATATTGCCAACCCATAAGATACAAATCAAATTGATACTTTATAAGTATAATTGCATTTGTCTGTATAATTATGACTCTGTGAGTAGACTTGTGGGAATTGATGGGTAGATTGGTGGATGTTAAGATAGGTGAATGGATGGATGGATGGATAAGTGTATGGATGGATGGGTGGGTGAAAGGTTGGATAGATGAAAGGATAGGTGAATAGATGGATGGGTGAAAGGTTCGTTGGATGGATAGATGGGTAGGTAAATGAATGGATGAGTGAATGGATGGATGGATGGGAAGGTGGGTAACAGATGTAGGATGGATGGATGGGTAAATGAATCAATTGGGGATGGATGGATGAATGAATGGTTGAGTGGATGGGTGAGTAGAAAAGTTGGTGAATGGATGGGTGTATGGAGGGATGGATGGACGGATATAAAAGTAATGTACATTATGTATATTTATATAGGCATAAGTATGTTGGTAGGTAGGTAGGTAAGTAGGTATTCTACAATAGATACCTGGTTCATTTCCATTTGTCCTTATAGAAAGAAAAGCTATCGACCACTTGAAGTGTCACACACTAGTCCTCCATGGTGTCTTTTAATTGTGACACAGGACCCTGGGAACCGTGTTGGCAGTCACCGTGACCATGCTGGGTGTGTTCTACACCACCTACTTGGCGTCTTCTTGGGGCCTTGTATTTCTTATGTATTGGCACACATTGCATATAAAACTTAATCGTACATATTACAGTGATCAGGAAAACTCCCACGATATCGCACAGCTTGAGTTTTTCTTTCGGTCTTTATTTCAGTGTTTTGTACATGAAACAAACGGAACTACTCGGTGTTCTCCAGTGATCCATCAGATACCCCAAGGCAGACAGGTTGTCAGAATTGGTAGTGATAAGGTGTTTTAGCAACCCCACCGGATCTCTGTACTTCAAACGTATCCAAAAATCTTCAGGTCTTTATATTCTGCAGGGGCGGATACAGGATTTTCGAAAAGGGGGCGTCAGCGTAAAGGTTAATAAGTACTCAGGCAGCATGCTTTTGCTCCCATTCATGCACACACATGCAGCATTTTCCCCTCTTTTTGTAATTGAGGAGTCCATCAAAAGGGGGAGGTCAGGACCCCCTGGACCCCACCCCCTGGATCTGCCCCTGTTGTGATACGTCAAAGTTGCTAAACCCAATGGTGCCTGAATGTTATGCCCCCAATTGTAAATGAATAGTCATTATAAGTGTAGCCTCACGAGCCAATGCAAACCTTTGCAAGAGAAGATTATATAATTATATGTGTATATACACGGTATATCAGGATGACTGTATATATATATATATATATATATATATATATATATATATATATATATATAAAAAGTTGTCATCCAAGGATCCTGACTGATATAATCACAACAACAAATAAAGTAGCGTTTAAGACATAGAATATTATCATAAAGATGGACAATACTGAGATGGCATGCATGTGGGTTTTAATTTTCAGATACCCGCCTTTAATCCATTCTCTCATATATATAGTTATCTTTTTTTTTTAAATGCTATATACATCTTTTGCCGTTTTACATCATCATAGAGCAATATCAACAGTAGTCTATTTTCACTACATGCTTTTTACCTGGTACTAAGCTTAAGGTTTTATCAACGTGCAATGAAAATATAACCATTCCTATTAATAATTGGCCCCCCTTCATCATATAAACTTGGAAACGTGATCTGGTTAATCAGTGGTGCCCTCTGTTTTGGAACTTTGGCATCACGCCCATGCATCACTTCACGGTTTATATATTTGTCATCCAAAAAGTCAAACGTACGAAACTAAGCAGCCTGGGTTTTTCCAACTTTCTGCCCTACTGGTCCTGTCTTCACGATTGACACATTTCTTGGCAGAGTAAATAGTGTGCATCGTGTCTACCTTTACCTCTACACATGCCGACGAAATACCTGTGAATCTGCATGATGTGGATCTTTTATTGTGCTCATTGTGTCCAATGTCAATGATATCATTTTTCAGTTCGATGTGAGAATTTCTAGAGCATGTTATTTACAGCTCATAGTGTCTTTTAAAATCTTTAATTATCAAAGAGTATACGGCAGGTTTAGCCATGCAAATATGGGAGGGTAGACTGCAAAGGGAATTAGAGGCCTGGTTGGTAAATGTTACCAGACGAGACGAAGGATGGCTCATTATAGGTTTTACTCAAGCTCAAGATTTGGGGATTGTTTTTAGCTTTCAAATGATTTCATGTTAAATTTGTCCAAATTGGATCTTTATTGAGTAATATATAACTCCCTAAAAAGTTCGAATTGGAAAAATGGGTAAAAGCATAGGTTTCCATTAGGTATCTATTTTTTTATTATTTAACAAACCATCTTCAGGTTTCCCTGATCTTACAGATGAAGTACATTAAAGAAAAAAGTAGTAAAGTAATATTTTAGATGCCAATTTGCATTCACATTTAACAAATTACAAAATATTTTTGTACAGACGATTTTGGAGAAGTGATATTGGATGAAAATGATTAGATATGGTAATTATGAGGCAAATATGTAATATGTAGGCACTATAGTATTGTGATAGTTCCGTTACATGAATAACACTTCTGTTGGAGGATCTTGTATGTACAGGAAACAGAAATAAAAATAAATACAATGAAACACGTAAAATGGTATTCATCATTCTGTTTTAAATATCAATTAATTCAATGGAAAACTCTTAAATCAATGGAAACCAAATCTTCTTTGCTATGGAATGTACATTTCAAGTCATTTTAATGAAATAGGTGTACATCATTGCTATTTCTTGCTTGAAATATTCCACTAACGTTCTAAACGATGGAATCTTTCATTCTAATGTAATATGTTGATTGTAATACCAATAGCTCGATTTTATATATTGGTGTAATTCAGCTTGCAAAATGTTTATTACAAATCATAAATTTACTCATATATCTGTTAATATAATTTTAATTATAAAAAATGGATACTTGGTGTTCTATATTCAATATATAGAACTTCGAAGCATCCTATTGCCTCATAGCGTCACCTATATATAGCCTTCGTCTGCGGTTTGGCCTACTACGGCTTTGGCAATCTAATGCAGGGCTGCGTAGGTCGGACAGTTTTCTTTTACTTTTTCTACCGTTCTTCTTCCCATTTAAACTAATTAGAATTTCATTGAAAAAGAAACACAATAAACTTATTATGTGATTATGGTAGAATCTATAAACCTGTGTTTAAGAAAGAGAAAACGTCACGTAAACTAATAAGGTAGGGTGTGTGTGCGGGACGACCCCCCTCCCCTCCCAGGTCCATGCTGGGAAATATATAGACAAGTCACAAGGCTTAGATATAGACATTTACAATAAGCATGGCATAATTTGTGGTATATGATTGAAAACGATTATTGACAATTTCTATATCTTCTGCCTGTATACGTATGATATTTTTCAAATTGGTTTGAAAATCCATTAATATCAGAAAGCTATATAGCAAATTTTTGTAATTATTTTTTTTTTTAATAGTTTTTCAAGAGTTTTTGTCTACAAAATCAGTCAAAATTAACCTGCAGGTGCCTAAAATATCGTAAATCAGCTATCTGTGGTCGTGGAAATTTGTCAGTAATGTAAGATGAATATGATGTGCAAGGCTCGCAAATCCATGCTTCGTTCCAAAACAAGTACATGTGGAAGTACAGCAAATGCAGTGGGTTCACGTGATGATTTATTTTGTGTCAAAAGGGCGGCGCTGAAGAAGGATCGGACTAAAGTGAGTAGTCGAATAATCTTGGCCGCCTGCCACCAAAATGTGTCCACACTGCTGTTTGCCCTAACTAAAGGACGCCGCACTCAACCGTGTTCTAAATTCCCAGCTCATCATTCGACCCTTAGCCCCAGGGTATTCACCCTTTGTCCATGGCTACTCTCCGTCAAAACATTTTTTTTGGCCTATTTATAAATCTAAAAAAAAATATGAATAAAACAGATCAGACATTTTTAAAAAAAGATATATTTCACCGCATGTCATTTTACAGATATTTCGAGGTCACATGCATGATTGACCCAATTAGTTAGGAAATTGTGGACCCAGATGTTTCAGGGACAACCCCTCTCTCGCCAGGGTATAAAAACAGGTTTTTTTCAGAATGCATTGTTCGGCCGACCAAAACCAGGCAACCTGTATAAATCCATATGTATTACAAAATACACAGTCGCACTTTCCGATACTCCAATCGATAATGAATAATTCATGTTATCCAGAATATATTTGACTCTATTGATCAAGATATACTTATAGGAAAATTAACAAAGTATGGTCTTCGGGGTAAATCAAACCTGTTTATGAAAA
The DNA here is from genome assembly GCA_936440205.1 of Lepidonotus clava. Taxonomy (NCBI): domain Eukaryota; kingdom Metazoa; phylum Annelida; class Polychaeta; order Phyllodocida; family Polynoidae; genus Lepidonotus; species Lepidonotus clava. The sequence continues at coordinate 40,486,795 of OW387141.1, forward strand.
GTTATATTAAGCATCGAAGACAATGTACACGTATAGAAGATGAATTATCTGAGGAACTGCCTGTGTTGTATGGCACTGCCCAAGGATCAATAATGGGACCATTGCTCTTTATAATTTACATGAACAACTTGTTTTATAATTTGGAATCTTGTGAAGATGTATTTATGTATGCTGATGATGTTTTAATCATCAAAAATGGTATAAGTGTAGCTGAAACTATGTACAATACTCAGATCGAATTAAACCACTTTGTTGGTTGGTGTATTAAAAGTAAACTAACGATAAATAAGAAAAAAACTAAATCAATGTTAATAGAACACAAACAAAATACAGATGATGTATGGAAAATTTTAATAGATCATACAATTATTGAACGGGTACATAAATATGAGTATCTAGGTCTCTGGTTGGATGATAAACTGACTATGAATGATCATATAGAAAATGTATACAAAAAGGTAAACAGCCGGATTGGAATATTAAGGAAAATTAGAAAATATATCTCTGAAGACACTGCACTAACGATATTTAAGGTAATGATTCGTCCACATTTTGACTATGTGGATTTCGTAGTTGACTCTAGTAAACAAGAAAATTAGATAAACTTCAAAACAGGGCAATAAGAGTGATTGAATACTGTAAAAATCGTTTATTACTTGGTAAACTGAAAAGTTTGCAGGACAGATACGGTATTGAATCTCTATGTTTGAGAAGGAAAAGGAATATACTGAAGATTATGTATACATATAGTAAATCTGATGTAAATTTAGACCAAACAAGGCCAAATATAACACTACGAAGTAATCGAAAAGTAAAGTTCAAACAGAAATTCACGAGACTTAGTAAGATTCAAACGAGTCCACTGTATAGAGGCATTGAATTGTGGAATCAATTGCCTATCCCTATGCAGACGGAAATCGATATCTGTAAATTTAAAATATTTTTGAGAAGCTAAAATAATTGATTAAAATTGTCAAAATATTGTAATTATCTATATCTTGTCTCAATACTATGTAAATAATATTATTGTCTTATGTGCCTTGTATATTATGTCCGATGTAATTGTGTTATTTTGATAATCTTGGATACGATGGATACTGTTGGAAGATCTTGCAATTAGCAGGAAACAGTTGAAATAATAATAATAAAAAAAATATTCACATACTGCATTGAATGAAAACCGTATCGTTGTGCCCTAAGCTATACACACTCACATGTTTAGAAGTTTATTGTTCTTTGTTCCCTTGATGTAAATAGTAATTAGCGATAAAGGAAACCTCCTGCATTGACCGGAATGTTTTGAGTTGTCTGGTTCAAATTTGCATGGACGGTGGACTTTATACCATAACAATACACGTTTTACATCCCTGATCCGGTGTTACAGCTGTTTGGTTATTTATGCATATAGCAGGGGCGGATCCAGAAAATTCTAGAAAGGGCGGGGGGACGCCAATGTTAAAAAGAGTCCCCTCTGGAGGCGCCAGTTTTACATTAAAATAAAATTGAAATTTGACCCCCAAAAAGGGGGATGCACGCCCCCGGCGTCCTACCCCCTAAATACGTTGCTAGATAGTATCAATGTTACAGCAGGATAAACACTATGACATAAGCTATTATAATTTTACAAATGTTTATTGTTTAGAATTTTTCCCCGCTCTATGATCTAGAAAAGTTTATCCAAACTGGCTACAGGCTTGACTAGGGTGAATCCCTCGTGGCTTAGACTTCAAAACTTCCCATTAGATGGCGCCATTTCATGGACAAAGTTTGTGTTGCACATAACATATTCATATATATGCATCAAATTAGGGAAGGGGGTCGTGATCTGCCGGGGACAGTCCATTTTTCCTCGGGGATTAGTGTGGGAGAACGGATGGTGGGGGGATTGGGTGACATGGTCAGTTGGGTGTATGGGGTATTGTTTATGTTTTTTTTTTTTTTTGATAACATTTTTATTGACGCCTTCAAACAATGTCTGCTCTTCCAGACGTTACAACCAAGAATACTTCATATCTTTGCAGCATGTAACAATATTATCTTTTATAATTTCAATAATGGTATATGAATGACAATATTATATGTGTAATGTTATATATATATATATATAAGTAAGGATCATAGTGGAATATTCTAGAGATAAAGGTATATACGTGTGTGTGTGTGTACAGCCAGAGTCAGCCAAATTCTCAATATGGACAGCTTACAGATAGTTCTTTCATACTACGACTGGAAATATGTCTCCTAAATAGTAGACTTTAATTCTATTTTTAAATTCAACCTTACTTTCAATACTTCTAAGATCTCTCGGTATTGAAAGCCATAATTTCGCACCCCTATAAAAGGGTGATCTTTTAACAAATTCTGTATTTGGTTTCAATATTTTAAATTGCGCAACAGCCTGGTTCCTGGTAGCCCTTACTTGTCTTTTCAGCCAAATACCCTTGGTTTTGTACTGATGCATTATGCATAGCAAGTGACATTTCCGTCTTATTTTCAAGCTTGTTAACTTTGATTTAGTTAACAGTTCGTGTCTATGCATGTCTAAGGGACTTTTAACTTTATGGACAATCCTCAGGGCCTTGTATTGTAATTTATCCAGTTTAGATATATCACGTTTTTTACAAGAATCTATCAAAAAATCACAATACTCAAAATATGGTAATATAGTTTGCTTATAAACAATTAAGGCAGTATGGGTATCCAAACACTGTCTGATCTTTTTCAGCTTATAAACTTTCTGGTAAGCTGTTCGGTACCCATTATTTAAATGTTTCTGAAAATCCAGTTTATTATTGAACCATACACCCAAATACTTATAGTTCGTGACTTCCTGCAATGTATGATCCAAGGCCTTGATTTTAACCTTCCACTCAGGACTACCATTTATCACCATAAGTTTGGTTTTTGTAGTGTTCATTTTCATCAAATTGTCATCAGTCCACTTCAAGGCACTATTGAATAAGCACTGTAATTGTATTTCAAGCTGAGATGTAGTTCGTGCTGATTCAAAAATCACCGCATCATCTGCAAACAGGAGTAATCTATCTCTTTTTACATAATCCATCAAATCATTTATATAAAGTATGAATAACAAAGGGCCCATTACTGAGCCCTGGGGTACTCCATTATGCACTGGTTCCTCATCAGAGAAACATTTGTTAACCTTTGTGATTTGTTTCCTGTCTAAGAGATAATTCTTAAACCATGTCAATGCAGATGATTTAATACCAATGCCTTGTAGTTTTCTTAATAACAGGTTATGAGAGACCATATTAAAAGCCTTAGACATATCAATGAAAATACAACCCAATGTAGGGTATGCCAACAGCTGGAGGTATGGAATTGAGTTGTTGTAGTATTTAAAGGTGAGGAAAAAATGACTCCAAGCAGCATACTATGATATTAATGGCAGATAATGTAGGAGTTTAGACTGTAAAAAGGAACTTTGGATTTACAAATGTTGACCAATATTTGGTAATTGCAGTTACAAATTTAAGGTAAATGATGAAAAAATTGTCTCACTTTATTTATGGTCATACTTTCTATATTTTCTATCATTGACTTTGGGAAGTATTATTAAAGAATGGCAGAGCTAATTGTCTTTTGATAATGTCCAGTATGCTAGTATTAAGAAATTCTAAACTTTTTTGCAAAACTGTTGGCAGGGCTACTAAATTTGTGCTACTGGAGTTCAATTTTCCTCACCTCTACTTCAAATAGCAAGGGGGGTGAATGTAATAACATCTGAATAAACAATCCTACCTGCCCTGCCATAGCCAGCCCCATCCCCCAGGGACACTCACCCCCACCCCACTCCCCAAACCGAGGAAAAATGACCTGTAGCCTGATCTGCCTCTTTCGAACACCCTCAAATATTTCTCATAACTGATAATGTTTTATTGTTCTATTGTATGTCATGAAAGGTTTCCCCTGGCCTCTTAAAGGGGCCGTCTCGTCCGTGAGTTCAAAGAGATAAGTCCGCCGACGTTAGCTAGGCAACGGGACAGCGGGCGATGTATTTTGTGACGTTAGAACGTAATCCTGCGACGTGATTGGTCACGTCACGAATTTTGCGCGGGAGTGAGGGGGTTACAACGTAGCAAGTGACGGCTTACTGACGGACGAGAATGTCCCTTTAAGTCAATAAAGCATCGTCAGTCACTTTAAAGAGTTTAAGACCTTTGAAACTACAGATAATGGCTCATTGCCAAGATATTTGCGAGTGATATATATCTTTGATTTGTTATAAAATCTTTAGGAAGGATACAGGTACAATTTTGAGAAGATCGCAAATCTCCCAAAATAAACTAGCCCAATATAGGTCTGGAGATGCAGTACATTGCACTGTTTTCAACCTTTAGCTTAAACCACTAATTTAGTGAATGCTTTATTATAGAAACAGAATTGTATTGGTTTATCATAGGCAATAAGCCAAATCTGTTTCAGTTTAGGAACATTCATTCAATGAAGACCACCCGCGGACGCGTGACATCATAACAACAATCGATTCAACTCTAAAGACAGGTTTTAATTATAAGTCCTCCAACACAAGCAACTGTATATTGTTTTGGCGTACTGAACATTACCATATATATGAAAGACAGTGTAGTACACTTGACACGAAGAGCTTCATTATCGTAAGAAGAATGAAAATTATAGAAATGAAAGAGATCATCTGTTTCACGAGCACTCTCTATACTTTAAACACTAGAAGTATTAGTCCTCCTTTACTGAATCAAAGCACATATTGAATCAAAAAAGTGGAATATGCCTTATCACAGAAAACAAATTTATTGAGAGGTTTTTGCTATTTTTTATCACTGGACACAAATTTCGTTATGCGATCGCGGTTTTGCATTATAGTAATTTATACTCCTAAGTACATCATCATATTAATTCAATTATTTCTCACTCAAAGACACGGTAGTTTGGGAAAGAGATCTTGCATATGTTCATTCACAATTATGATACTCATTGATAATTTTATAATCACATATAATGACAGGGATGTATTCCATTCTCGGTTTCTAGGATTCTATCACTTTTCAATTAAAGGTATACAACAGTTGGTAGCTATGGATTTACAAAAATGTTGATGAGTAAATGCTACTTTCATAACTTACCGTAAAAAGAAACAAGCTTTTTGAATTACACATCTAAAATCTGAGTCTCACTTGATATCAAAGCTGGAAACTTCCAGATTAAGAGTTTCAGAGAGATTCATTTGTACGGCAGTAAGAAAAAAAAAAATTCTTGTTGAGCTCCCACAATTCATTTTATATCTAAAACAATTGCAACGGTCATTTTACTGAAACATCGATGTTAACACAATAGTGCAGCTGTTTCCTGATAATAATACATGTATAATAATTATATAAAATATGGGTGTAAAAAGCTTACAAATCGTCGGTCAATTCCGCCGGTCCGACTTTTATTTCCAGGATGAGGGAATTGAGAAGATTACCCCGACCATCCCTTATTAACTCTTGTCTATCCGTTGGGATGAAAAATAAACGGCAGTATTTCTGGTCTACATAATGCTTATCAAATGCAAAATATTTATCTTATGTCCGGCACAATTCAGGCATTACAAAAGCGACACATTGGAATGTAAACTTTAAAACTTGATAGCCATAACATGTATGCTCTACTTGAAATAGATTCTGTACCTGTCACAAGATCAAAACCGAACAAACAATCGAGAATATTTGTTTCACAATAGGCTCTATACAAGTGATAAGTACCGCTTAGTACATTCAAGTCATGTTAGCATTGTCGGTAAATATTTCTGTAAGGGTGAGATCGATACAATTATATTACTTTCCTCATACGACCCCCTCGCCCCCCCCCCCCCCCCCCCCCAAAAAAAAAAAAAAAAAAAAAAAAAAAATTGCTCCAGGGGATGAGCTGAGGAAGTTTTTAATCTTTAACACTATATGAGTCTATCATTACAGTCAAAAAAAAAATTTGGGGGGGGGAGGCCTAAGGCTAGCTACACTCTATTCTCCTTCGGGGTCATACACTGAGTATGGAATGTTTTTGTTCATCTGAAGCATTAACAAATCCATCTTAAGACACGTTGGCAGCTCTAGATGTTGCACGTTGCCATCGCCCAAATAATGGCCAAATATTTCCAAGCATCGATCCATCAGACGGTACACTGAAAGTAAAGGTAAAGGGAATATTCATCATGTTAATTATTTGTAATCCCACCCCCTACAATGTGTTATGTTCGTGTGAAATAGCCGCCTAGCCATATTTTCGTAACTGATTTCCATGATTAGACTAAACATGTGAATTTTGATTAGTGTCTCATTCATATTAATTCTATCTGTCTACACCCCCCCCCCCCCCCATCTTGTCATGTTTTGTCATGCAACCCTTGACCCCCCTCTAGAAATGACATCATGCCAAGAGGACAGCCCCCCCTCCTCGAACAGGGACCCAAACGCCCTTAAAATTGGCTCAGTCCACTGGATTTCTTTTTCCCGGGAGTAGTCTACCACTGGCCCTTAGAAAATCTTTAATCTTAACTGGAAATGGAAATTTTAGTGTCTGAAATTCTGATTTTACCTACAATTTATCTCTGAAGTTCTTTAAATTAAAAATTTATCAACATGATGTCATGGACCCCCCCCCCCCCCCCCCTTTGTCATACCTGGTAGATCTACCACATCTTGAACAGTAGACAAAGTTCTTATATAGATCTAACTAATTTGGCTGATCAGGGAAATTGCTAATCAAAATTTTCCTGATTAGCCAAATCAGTTACGAAGATATGGGCCCAGGTCATGGAAACATGAACCTCCCCCCCCCCCCCCCCGCTGCATGTCATTTATTGACGGCCCCTTTACTTTAGCCTAGAGATATAGCCTAGGTCTAATGATGAAAATCAGTTACGAAGATCTATAAGACTAGATCTATCATATAGACGTATCTCTATTATGTTACTTAAACTGGATAGATTCTTGTTACTTTTATATTTTCGTGTCTATTAGACTATAGATATTCATTCTATTCTCGCAGACGGGCGGAACTGGTCCTCTGAAACCAGCAGTGTAAGATAAGTTGTACCCGCCAGGTACCAGGAACATAGCAACGGAGACCACGCCCCCGTCACGAAGGGGAAATATGCATATTCATGAGATAATCTTTTGATCTTTTTCCCCTTCGTGACGAGGGCGGAGCCTGTTGCTATCCCCCTGACGTCAGCCCGTCTGCGAGAATAATCTAGAAATAGAGTAGGAGATTTCTAGATCCAATTTAGATCTAGATTAATAAGATCTATTTTACCAGGTATTCGTATCGTTATTGTGTATCTGACGTCGTCGTCCTCGTTCTGTACGGGCATAAAAATCTCCTCTCCGTTTCCTTCTAATACTAATCCCGAATCAGCATCACGAAACAACCAGGGATGTGTTTCATACGTTGTGATTTCATACTTCTCCCCCGGGTCAAGGGTGGCATACTTGACTCGTTTTCCTTGATAGTCAACCCAGAACAGGTCCACTCGCCGGGACGTTCTGGCTTCAAATACCACATAGCACGGAATGTCAGAGTTTATTGATCGAAGTTCTGGCAGATTCTCTTCTGTTTCTTCTTCTTCCTCCATATTTGTATGTTTTCGATGTTTGTTACGCCTGTATGGTGATGATTTCTTCACGGAAATGTAAAACTTGCCAACATGTCAAAAATGTTGTTGTGTAAAACGTCATAGAACTTAGTGTATTCGGTCTCCAAGCGCATTGCTACTCACTTTACCTATAGAAAACATGGCAAGTATCTGTTTGGAGAGTATGTTTACGTCTGACGTCACTGATTTCGGGAAAGCGCGCGGAAGTTTGCCAGCTGACCAAAAAAAGTCTGAATAGACACTGTTTCTCCTCATTTTTAGACTTATTTCTCATATTGACAGTTTGCCACAATGCAGCGGGCAGCAAGGATGAAGCGAGAACTGCAGATTCTGGCACAAAACCCGCCACACGGAATATCTTGTTGCCCTAAAGACGGGGATAGCATCGAGCACCTTGAAGCACGTGAGTGTCTCTGTTGAGAACTGTGTATGATCCCTGGTCTATTCAAGATTCAACATTTCAAGAAGGTTTTATTGACAAATGTAAAAGCTTACATACATGTCACCACTAGATTTTTATAAAGACCATGATAACTTATTTATAATATAAACATGGGATACAAAGGTACACATTGCATTTTGTTTGAGATCTTTTAGTTTTACATGATCAACATTATATTACGGTTCAATGTAATGGACCCCACATGGTAGGCTACTCAGATCATAACCCACTTTCTGTCACCATTAAAACAAATAACAAAAGACAGCTAGATAACCTTGAAAATGATGAGGGACTAACTTCTAGGAAAGCATTTATATGGAACGAATGCAACCAAACACGCTACATACAATCAATGAATAGCCCAGAAACACAAGACAAACTTAAACAATTTCTCACAACTCCCCATACTAATCCTGACTTGGCCTTACAGGAGTTAACATCTATCATCAGAACATCGGGGCAACAATCAATCAAACTAACTGAAATAAAGACAAAAGAGAGAAAGAATACCGCATTAGATGGCCTTACCAAAGACAATTGCACAAAAACTTAAACATCAAAAACAAATGTTTTCTTGTAATAGGAAAATGTATCTACAGGAAAAATCCAATCAAACAAGGAGGATAGAGTACATTAGGGCCCGTAGAGAATACCACAAAATCAAATTCTATATGTTGAACACCAGCAAAACCGATAGAATCGCAAAGCTGGCTGACTTAGAATAAAAAAAAACAGGGAAATTTTGGGCTTCTGTCAGGCAAATTACTAGTAAAAGTCAACAGAGCAAACCAAATATAAAGGCAAGCAATTGGGTAACCCATTTTAAGAACCTACTAAACATCAAGAGCAGTGGGACTTTAGATGAAAATAATCTAAGACTGGTAGAAAAGTGCTTACCAGACCTAGAAGCACTTGCAAAAGATGGTAATCCTGATCTTGATTGCGAAATTACACTAGGAGAGATAGTATCTGCACTAAAAAGTGCAAAAAATGGAAAATCTACTGGACCTGATTACATTAGAAATGAAATGCTAAAATATGGGGGGGACCTCCTACACAAGGGGCTACATCAGCTTTTCAATACCATTCTTAAAACAGGCAAATACCCACTAGCATGGAAATCAAGTTTAATAACACCCATCCACAAAGGGCTTGACAGGGATGACCCTGATAACTATAGGGGAATTGCAGTGGCCGATTGCATGAGCAAACTGTTTTGCAAAATCTTAAATAACAGAATCACCAAGTATTTGACAGAGAAAGATTTTTGGAGTTGCAACCAAAATGGATTTATGGAAAAGAGACGAACCGAGGACAATATTATGATAATAAACACTGTCTTCCAAAAATATGTGAAGCTAGGTAAACAGAAGCTATATACTGCCTTCATTGACTTTAGGAAATTCTTTGACTCTATCAACAGAAAACTACTTTTATACAAGTTACTTAAAAGCGGCATTACGGGCCAAACCTACAAGGTCTTAAAATCCCTCTATACAGACTGTCTGTACAGCATCAAAACCGAAGGGGGTATCACAGAGGAATTCCAGTCAACAACAGGGGTTAAACAAGGCTGCTCTCTCAGTCCCACCTTATCAAACATCTATCAAAATGACATCCATGAGATCTTTGACCACTCCTGTGTACCTGTGCAACTAGACAATACAAATTTCAACTCCCTCTCTTGGGCAGACGACTTAGTACTTATATCACGAAGCAGGGAAGGCCTACAAATTTGTCTAGACAGACTCAATGATTACTGTAACAAATGGGACCTACATATCAACATACACAAAACAAAAGTCATGGTAATATCAATGGGAACCCCACAAGTCAAACACCTTATTTAAACAATGAACCACTTGAATTTGTGAAATCCTACAAATACCTGGGCCTCATATTGTACTAATAGCTTAGTACTTTTAATATATTATCATATTGTATAATCTAGTTAGGATTAGGCCTAGCAAGTCTACTTCTAAGAAGAGGTATTTTGCGCTCCTAGCGCCACCTGTTAACCAGTATAAAAGGTGTTGCAAAGTAGGGAGCGGAGTTAGTTTTAGAGTTTAGTGGAGTAAGTAACAAGTAAGCAGCGTTAGCTGAGCTGCTCGGAGCTATACCTACCAGCTCCTGCGGAGTATACTGGAGTTTACCAATACCAACTACCTCGGACAAAGGATTGTGATAGAGCTAAGCGCTAGGGTGGTCTAGGATGTGCTGGAACAACTTGTATTCTAAATGTGGTTGATCGCTGAGTAGGAGATGGGAAGGTGGACTGATGGAGACTTATTCACTGTGGCTTTGACTCGGGATGAGATGTTTACTTCAATAAAAACCCTTTCATATTAAGAGCTTCCTCATCGTCCATTTCTTTTGAACTATTGGGGAATGGATGGATTAACTTAGAGCGCAGTCTGATGTGCTCGATAACTTGGATGAACGACTCATGGATAACTTAAATATATACATCACGCAGTCTTAAATCGAACACTAACAATAGTTCAATATTATCAAGTAATGGTAACTTTACCAAAATGATTAATGACAGGGTAACTAAAGCCAAGCGAGCATCTTATGCAATACGGCAGGCCATCAGCACCACACTCAATGTATCAACCAAACTTGCTTTATCCTTGTTCGACAAGCAGATTGAACCAATTCTATTATATGGCAGCCCTATCTGGGGAATACCCTCCTGTAACTGCACAATAAGACTGTTGACTAACCTCAGTGGCACCACAAATGTAAGGGCCCTTGTGCATGATTACCTTAAACTCTTAGGTGTAGCTGATGTTGAGGTCGTAGCATGCAGACGTATACAAACTCAGGAAGGTATATCAATTTCCCTTCACAATGTGCTTGATAAAGTTAAGATACTTTCTCATTATAGGAAAATGCCTGTTAGTTTTGTAATTGAAGAACTGAACACAACCAGAAATAATGATGTTGAAACACTGTACTCTAACTATTGTAAATATACCCTAGGAGTCTCCAAGTATGCCAGCACCAAACTTGCCCTTAATGAATTGGGCAGATATCCAATCCAAATCAAATCTAGTGTTCTAGCTGTACTGTACTGGCTTAGGCTTGAGCAGGGTACTAGTAGCATATTACTTAACAAGGCACTTAAGACAATGCATGCCGAGGATCACCAATGGCTACAGAACATTCAGTATTACCTGTGGACTCTCGGACTAGGAAATGTATGGCAACAGCCTCATAATTTCACTAAACAAGCTTTAAAAGCAATTCTAACCAGTCGACTCGAAAACATCTATTTACAAACCCTTGATTCCTACTGTAGCCATTTAAATAATCTCGAACGGTGTGAGGTAACAAATTTGTGTCAATCAAATGTATATGGGAAACAGACATATCTCAATACTATCAAATCACCATGTATCAGAAGCATCTTCACGAAGCTCAGAATTGATGCAAATTGCACTCTCGATAGTAAAAATCGCTGCTACAGAGCTAAGAAAGTGAATAACACCAAGTGTAACGACTGTGGGTCAAACCAAGACGTAACTCACGTCTTACTACATTGTAAAGGTGAGGCTCTGGTCGATAATAGGAACCTTTTTGAAGAAAGAATCTCAAAGTATGTTATCAACTACAGAACTTTACCGGATACAACCAAAATGAAAATGGTTCGCAACCTACAACCTATGTGTACAAGCAAATATCTGGAGGAAGCTACCGAATGTATTTGTATCTATATTAAAAAAGTATACCAGATTGTACAGGCAATGCCTAACCCTACTGTGACATGAATGTACTGCTCTACATTAGTCAATAAATATTCGTATTCGTATTCGTATTCGTATTCGTATTCAACATTCAACATTTCACATATTTTTTCCTCATCAGATAGTACAAAGATGGACAAGATATTAATTTTGTCAATGATGTTACCTAACGTTACAAAGGCTATCTCTTCTTTCTTGTGAAATCTACATGATGTGATATCTATATTTGTTAGTCCCAGATGTGCAAAAAGACCAGAGGTCTGATTTCAGTGTCTTGCTAGATACACCCCCCCCCCCACCCCCCCCCCCCCCCCCCCCATTTCATTTTGATTGTACAGTTACTTGATGGCATCCCCCATGACTAGATCTATGACGAGGTTATGATAGTAGCAGGCCCGTATCCAAAACTTTGCATGCGGGGGGTGGAGGGGGGGGGGGTGACCATTTCCCCAAAGTGGAATTTCTAGAGTTAAAAAGTAACTGCCAGGGTACCATGGGTTGTGAAGGTAGGTACATGACAAACATTGAAAAGTGCTAAAAAAATATTGAGGTAAATCTATAAAGTCTAGAGTCTATTATCTAGAATCTATCAGCCAGATGTGGTGTCTAGCTGCCTTTGAATTTTATCTCTAACTTCATTTGTTCAGAAGTTACTTTCATCAAGATTTTGATGTTTTTATGTCCCATAGCCATAGGATTTCGGGATTTTTTGTGACCTCCGAAAAATTAACTTCCACATTGAATTCCCTGATGGAACTTGGGTCCGGTAAACTTTTAAGCCTTTGTAGACTTCGAGTTGTCAATAAGATATATTTTTTTATTATTCATAACTTGTTCAACACAAAACGATTCTCTTTCAGAAATAATTGGCGGAGAGGGAACTCCGTATGAGGGAGGACTTTTTAAAATGGAAGTGACCATACCTGAAAGGTAAGCATAATTTCTCAAAAGGGGATGTCTCGGACATTAACATAAAGAGACAGCATCCTGACCCAATTGCCTGTTAGAAATACCCCTGGCTAGTGACATATGATTCTGGGAGAAAATGTACGAAGATTGGTGAACCTCCGTTATCTATATTTAGAACCATGATATTATTTGCATAAGGTTGGGGGATTCTTTTAATAGGTTTGCAAATTTCAACATGAACTTATTTTAGTATTATGCTCCACCGTTTGGTTCTTCACTGTTCCCCGTAGAGCTCACCAATCCAGAATCAAATTTCTCCAGTATACCCCTCTTTTACAGCTTTCCCCTGAATAGAACAAAAAATAACGTTTTTTTTATTGTTTTTTTTTTTATAGATATCCGTTTGAGCCACCGAAAGTCCGGTTTGTGACACCTATTTACCATCCAAACATTGATAACGCAGGGAGAATATGTCTAGACAGCCTGAAGATGCCTCCAAAGGTAAGAGAGTTTTATCTTTCAGAAACATGTCATTTAATTTCCATAGATCTCCCTATATTTCAATTACAAAAGACGTCTTAGAATTAGAAATCGGAGTCAGAATGGTAAACCATTCAGAAAAATTTCCTAGCCCTGTGGAATCAGACTTTCAAACAATTTGAAATTCTTTCTATAAGCTAAAGCTTGTTAATTATTTTTAATGATAAGACGTAGTATTAAGTGACATGTGACACGGGTCTCCTAAAATTAACATGGCAACATTGCCATTTCATAAATATGACACGTGTTTCACCAGCGACAACAACATGCGACATAATGTTTTCTTAAAATTAACATAAGACATCAGGATCCCTGATCAAGAGCCCCAATTAACTTTACTTTCAATGTTTTGTAATAGGGAGCTTGGAAGCCGGCCCTCAACATCTCCACCCTGCTGACCTCCATACAGCTGCTCATGGCCGAGCCCAACCCCGAGGACCCGCTCATGACCGACATTGTGAGTAACTCAGATCATGTATAAAAGAGATAAAAGTCTAGTGACAGGGTCACGTGACCAGAACTAGGTGGTCATCATGTGAAGTTGATAAACAGGTGGTATTTAGAAGATAGGACAAAACATCATGAATATGAAAATGTCTCAACATTTGAAATATTAGTTTTCATATGCCTGAAATTCATCAATATTTCATTTAATCATAAGAATATAATTTCTTTGCCTTCAAATTTCAATTGTCAATTGATCACCGATGTGACAGCCAAGCCCTTACCAGCTTTTAAATGGGCATAAATGGATTTTTGTGAGGCCTGATCTACTTGGAACTGGTCTTAAATTTGGCGTTTTTAGGTATAAGGTCGGAAAATGGTCTTGAATGCTTTGAAAGAAATTGCGCACCAATATAAGTTTATATTCTGAATACATATCAACGATGATTAAAATTACTGTAAATATGGGTGAAAATATTAAGTGATTTTTCTTTCCTTTTGAATATAAGATGATTAGATCTATATCAAAAGGAAATGGAAAATTAAAAAATATAAAATGAAAATGCAAATTTGTATGCAAGGAATCTTTGAAACTACTTGTCGAAAGGTTCTAGATTTGATATCCAAAACTGGTACGCATATACACAGATTAAGGGGACAAGGGTCCAAATAGCACTGGCCCTAGGCCCAAAGCAAAGGTTAGCTCCCAGGGTTCCCTAGATTGACTGACAAGACTTCCTAATAAATCTGAACTTAGGGTCTAAGTGATGGCCCCTTGAAACATATTCGGGTCCCCAAATGTTCTAGAAAAGGGGCCTCTGTTCTATCATTTTTCACGCTGTTTTTCTTTTGTAACCAGGCCAACGAGTACAAATACAACAGACCGCAGTACGTCGATGTTGCCAAGGAATGGACCAAAAAACATGCCATGGACACGCAGGTAATTCCCCATTTCGAAGAGAGTGCCAATGTAAGACCCAAAGAAAAACTATCAATTACCTTAGGGGCTTAAACATTATTGTGTATACAGACACTTTCTCGGAATTCCGCTTCTTTTGGTTCGTTTGTTTGTTTTTTGGGGCTTTTTTTCATAATCATTTTTGATATTCGTCCAACTTCGAGGAGAACATTTTTTTCCATAGGGGTCGAGGATCCCTAAATAAGTGTTACTAAAAAAAAGTTAAAAAAGATCAATAAAATAAAATAACTGTGATCATGTTTCAGCAATTTACAGATACATATATAATATTTTGCCTTATTACCATGTAATACCGTAGTTTCCCTTCTCAATAATCAGGTTCTTATCTGTTTTATTGCAATTCTTTTTCCACTGGAAATGACTTTCCGTGGCATACCTGCCTGATATGATATTTGAAAAATCTTGCCATACAGGTGTCTGTATGTAACTCATCATAGATAATTTTTACCATTCGAAATAAATATTGAATCACACAATCACGAAAAATATTTGAGATTTTTTCAATATTTTAGAGTGGCTTCACAATCTAGTTCCAGTCATAAACAATGTAGTTCCTGTTTCTTTGATTGGCTGACCGGGTAACCTAATGGGCCGAATTGGTTGTGTCTTACACAAACTCTCATGAAAAGTTGATCAGTTACTGAGTACTTGTTTCTGACCTTGCAGTAAACCAAGATTTTCTTTTGAAAATGCTGAGTAATATCTTGTTCTCTCCTTAACCCAACCTAGTAGAAGTGTCCACAATAATGATCATACAACACAAAAACTTGCCAAAATTGGTATAGAGCGAAGCTTCCTGCATAATGATTTATGTATCTATTATTAATTTCAGTGTAAAGGAAACGATGCATCTGCAAGTGACAACAACAACGATAGCAACCAAAAATCAGCCCCAAAGCGTGAAGCCGAAGATAAGTCTGACGAAATACCCGACAAAAAGTCTAAAACTTAACCTTTCTATAACATTTGTATTTCTCAATAGGCAATAAGTATGTGATATATAGCTGGATGTCTAATATGACTAAAAATGTATATATTTCCCCATCCTCTCAAAAATGTACTTAGTTAGGTGCTATAGAGTATAAGTTACAAGGGTATCTATACAGGCTGATCCTCATTTGAGGAATCTAATACAGGGATGTAAGTTTTCAGATTTTTGTCTGAATATCGATTTTCTGTTTGACGCTATTGTGCAGACAAATGACTTTAGAATTCTTGTGACCAAATTGCGGCCCATGGCCATCAACGATTGTGGATCTTAGTAAAAATCACCAAATAGAAGCTAAACATGGTTAAATGGTACTGAACTTTGGGGAAACTGTTCAGGTATTTTTTGGACTAAGTTCAGATTTTCACAAAAATCTGAAAGGGTTCAGGGAAGTAGGTAAATATAGATAAGTGATTGGCTATTTCCGATTTTGTGATCGACCCCAACTGATATAAGGTCACACTCAGTGCTAGTGTGGTTTTCATTCATACATGGATTGCGATCGATTATGCTAAAACTTAAAGAGTCAATGTACGCAGATATCTAATAAATCATTTTATTAAGTAGCATTATTTTGTACATGTACATATAAAACAGATGGAAAACTTTGGTAGCTATACCAAACATATCACATTGTACTGACTAGAAAACCAGTAATGTAAAATAGTATCAGTGCAATAAGCGCAGTCAGTATCTTATTCATATAATCAAAAACCAAATAGAAAAAGTACTTATATTTAAGAACTCCACACCTTAGGGAGAAGTAAGGCGCTAACATGCATACATTTTTGTTCATAATTCTCTACTTTTCCAATAATGAATTTATTTGTGAAAATTTATTATACATGTATGTTAATCTGTAAACTTGAAATAAAGAAACCTGCATGAAATATTATATATTTACATAATTCATGTATTTTGCACAAGCACAATAAACATTAACAAGTTCACGCAAATATTCTTTTGATTTCACAGCAGACACGTAACGAGAGATCTCTTCTTGCATAAAGCACACACTAGAGCCTATATGTGTAAAATCCACGAATGATAATAAACAATCGAAGGAAAAATACAACAACAGTATTTCAAAACACATGTATAGTAAGCACTAAAAACTTGGACGGAATGTTTTTAGAGATGGTTAATAAATAAGGGAATACACACGCACGTTCAATAATTCCTTCACTTTCTCTTGCATGTACCAAAGGTACATTTCACCATAAGATGGTGTTCTTAATCATTCTAACAATTGTTAATACAAATAAAGGACAAATATCCCACACATAAAAAATATGTTCACCTTTAGAATACCAGAAAATTTGTTCTCCAAATGTTTGATGACAAACTTCAATCGATTCTGATTATCTAAAAGGAAAAGTTCTATCAACGGTGTTCCTAAAATTGCAACCGCCCCCCCCCCCCCCCCCCCCGCGCCTCAAAATGTTTATCACAAATGTCCCAATCCGTGACTCAAAGCAACTAAAATATGTTTCTGTATAGTATTTTTAGCTCACTGAACACCGGGTCTAAAAATAGATATCGGGATTGACGTATTTTGGCTGCTTCCATCCCGGATGGCTGAGTGATTATACAACTCTGTTTTCATAATTGAAGTTAATTGGTAAGTCTCAGGGTGATTGACGTCAAGGCGCAACTATCCACAGAGTTGTCCAATTCTTAAAATACGCAGTCGTAATTAAGATGGAAAAATAATGTTCACCAACCAGCCTAACCTCGCAATCATTTGAACCATTAAGTGACAAAACCTGATCTGTTAAAATAAAATAAATTATAACACGTGTGAATAATAGAAAAGAATATGTATACTTTGTAAACTGGATTGTGGTCGATATTGAGATCAAAACAGTCCTACGCTTTTAAAATTGACATAAAAATTGACATAAATAAGTTAAGTTAAGTTCCATATAGGAATTCTTTTAATTCAATGTAAAAATTACAACTTTAATATGGAAACACTGCACAAGTGTTGATATATTTTTTTCAATATTTACAGTTATTATTTTAACTTTCCATCTCTGTACAATATAAAACCGTACGGTTGGTTAGTTATATCTGACCTTCCTTTGATCATAGAACTGTATGTGTCTTGTCTGCTTAATTGTCCGTGTGTAAGGGTTCCCCCTTTAAGAATATTTAAAAATATTATTCCCCCGACATCGCATCCTACTTTGTCAAAGGTAGCAGTATAAGCAATGCATGTTGGGAGGCTCATCCCGAGTACCAAATACAACAATATTGAAAACTTTTTTTAAAAAGATTGCTGTAGGAGTCAAGTAATTATGTGTTCAAAGTTCAGATTGCTGACCTCTGTAAGATTAAATACAATGGGACGAGCAATAGGAGAGATCCATAAGTGTTAAACAGTCAGATAGAAATTGCAATTATAACAAAACGATAAGTCGGTAAACATTAAAACAAGTAAAACTCAATTTTGTTAGATATGACTGAGAAGTTTAAACGATGCCAGGTAGCTATTGATTACAAATAGCCCTTGTTTTATGTGTGAGAATGCCATGTCCATGATGAAGGTCAGTAATCGTAGCATTAAATATTTGTTATTATCTGACTTATAGAATATGATATACAGACCTATTGTGAATGACTTGTCATGAGCATATCCAATCATACAGCAAGTCTTCGAACCCAGGTGGTGTCTAAGGTATCCAGAACCCCTTCAGATTTGAAAAGTTAAATTCACAGAACATAAAACATGACAAATCAGTGTCCGAAATTGAGGGTGCACCCTGCAAGGGTGCATGATTTTCAAATGTATATGCCCCCAGATGGTGCATGCCTTTTCAACATTTTGCATATCTCTTTGTAGTAATGCTCACACAGAAATATCTCCGGGTGCATAGTTTTAGAACATGTGCACCCAGCTGGTGCATGAAATGAAAGCTTAATTTCGGACACTGCAAATTTGGTAGATTGAGGGCTGGGTACGGCCCTAAAGTACGAAGAAGGTGATAGTCGTCAGTTCAAACAGTATCAAGATGATAGGAGTCATTAGCTCAAACAGTATCAATTATTATCGACAGAACATTCTAATATATTAACTCAAAACCGGTAATACCCAGTTAGTTAGCCAGGAACATGTTGGTGATGGAAGGCAGGTGAGGGAGTGGTTCGTCGTAGTGGGAGGTGACGTTGTGGTCGTGTGACGTCAGCCCCATGCTGCAGGCCATGCCCGACCCCAGCACCATGGAGTAGTCGTTGTGCACCATGCCCCCGTGCGCCACGCCTGAAATATACAGTATACAAGTTAGTGGGTCTGGCAAGGGTGGATGTGGATTAAATCTTGTACCACTTGTATATCTTTGCGATGTATGGAATCGATCACGATGGCATGAATGTTTCACTTTGGTATCATTGGATGGCTTCACTCTATTTTAATGATATCAATCATCAAATTATCCGATATTATTCGAACAGGATTATATTGTATAAGACTTCATTTGTATGCAAATAGAAGTGCACCTAGCCTTAGAATCATGCAAGAAAAGTGTAGCAGATGACGCTCTAGAGTTACAAGAGGCAGCTCATGCACGTGTAGATAATACAAGAAGTCCAGTGCTTTGAGAGAAAACGGCGAGTAATGGCCCCTTTCAATGAATATTAAATGTTTATTTAGAGACATGTATTAGGCCTATATGGACCAGTGCAATGATTATGGATTATGGACTTTTCCAGTTGTTACACATATACATGACGGTATGTATATAATCAAAGCACAAATGTGACATAATGACGGTGTAGAAGGGGGTCCCAACGTCACTATCACTGGTGGAGGACAATGTAGTCTGGTCCCTCTGACCCCGCTGCCTAGCTATGGTGGATTAGTGTATTAGTGGAAGGAAATGTAGCGCACCACGCGGCGTCCAGTGTAAGGGCAATGTCACATGTCGAATTTAAGAAATGCCTATGTCGCCCTGTAAGAGATCTACACCAATACACTTACCGTGATGCGTCGTATGCACGTCCCCGACGCCGTTGCCGTTTAGCTGGTACCCATGGTTGCCGTGGATACCCTGGTTGTCAGCTGCCTTGGTCCTGTAGACGTCACTCATACCGTGGGCGTCTGACGTGTATGACGTATGCGACGTCTGTGACGTGTCGGGACGCTGTATGACGGGCACGTGCTGGGAGCCGTAGGAGTAGCCGCCGTAAGAGGCGTAGTCTGAACGGGGAGAGAATCCAACGGCACTAATAGTGAATATCAGTATAATAAGCATCTACATGTATATACATATTTGCGTTTCACTGAGGGCTTTAGTTCATTTCTAATGCAATATCACAAAATGAAGAACCGCAAATTAACGGTCAGAGAGAATTGCTTCTCGCCACCACCCATTCATTCATTTGCTGCCATGCCAAACTGAATATTGGCAGGCTGGTCAAAAAAGATTGGATAGTTAGTTTTATCATGTAAAATTTGCGTTTCCAGTTATTAGGTTGAAAATGACTGGTATGTGCTACATAGGAGCATATTCAAAGGGTTAAGGACCTGCACCCAATTATTAACATATGTGCAAAATATATGTTCACACTTTTGGGGAAAACTGCCGTTGACTCTGCAGCGCAGCCTCATTTGGGTAAAATCGCAGAATACACTTTTCCCAACAGTGATGCGTACTGCCAGTGGTATAGGCCTAAACCAAGCTGTTAGGATATGTGTTCCTATGGGCCCAATTTGGGAACAAGTTGTTTATGGGAGGGCTCAATACGCAGGTTCGTAGTGTGTAAAAAAAACTGCCATTAACCCTTCCTCGCCGCCTCACCTGGGTGCTGGTAGTGGTTGATCCCGGAGAAGCCGCTGGAGGAGGTCTGAGGCGCCCCCTGCTGGAGGCCGTCTGAACCCGGGAGTGAGGGCCCACACCCGGCGCTGGAGGGCCCGGCGGGGGAGGTCAGCGAGCTCATCGGGGACGGGCTGGAACGGGCAAGGGGAGGAGTTTTATATGACGAAAACATAGCCAACCAAGGGGACATGAAGCAATTGTTATTGTTCTAGTTTGCACACACTGTCGAGGGCTTTAGCCCAAGACATATGTGTGTGAAAAAATGGGACAATAATAATTGCTAAGGATGCCCACGGTCTATTAATTTATTCTATATCGAGTACACTAAGAATGTTGAGAATTGTTAATGACAACACAACAATTAGGATAGGCATGAACAGACAGGCATTATTGTCCTTCCGGGCAATACAGCTCTGATTATCCACTCGCTTTTGAAAGGGCAGTCGATAGTAAAGGTATGGGGGTTTGAATCCTGATATAGAATACAATTGCACAATGGTAGCTTATCAAATGAAATTCGTTGTTTTTTGTTTAGCCTCGAACTTATGGAATTGCTCCAGGTAGTGATGCTTTCCGTACCGTTAATCATTAGTTATCATTGAACCGACATGGGAGAAGCCGGTATCATTATATGCTGCCTATGTATGCCTACATTGCAAACTATACAGGGTATTGATCGCATTGATTTTCGTGTTCTTTTTTCTTCTTCTTCTTTTTCTTTTCCCCCCTTTTTGCCCACCTGTAGTAGTCGCCGTGCCAGTGCTGACTGGGGTGGTCGTACAGACTGTAGGTGGAGCCACCAGACCGGTAGTTGTTGGGGGTCGTAGTGTAGGCCGACGGCCACCAGGGGGCAGAGGCGCCGTACGTGTAGCCGTCAGCCTGGCCTGCAAATAGGGGTGGTTGGTTGGTTAGTTGGTTATTAGGGTTTTACACCATATCGACATCTATGGTCATATCATGGTGAGAACAAGGTCTTGACAATTCTGTCTTTTTGATGATCACATCTATGAAATGATCGTATCTATGAGAAGGTAGAGACCATACCCCTACACTTTTACCGAGGCAGGTGTTCTTTAATATGCAGGGTCCCACAGGCAGGGCCCTACTGTAGCTACACACAACAGCCGGTGGCCCTCTAGGGACCTTTAATAACCCAGTTGTTTCCACTGGGAGACATGCAGACAAATAGGGATGTACATAAATAATGTTGTGAAAATGTTTATATAGGGGACCTATACTCAGCATAATATTTCTAGTAAAATCGTATTGTAGCGTATTAGTGAAACTATGTACAGTTCAACTATCTATAAATTTTCTTTAAACATGTGAATATTAGACATGTGGAGGGGGCCAAAAATAGTAAAAATAATATTTCTTTGATATATGAAAACAAACAGAAGTAGGAACAGGGTTTTTTCAAACAGGAATCAATCCAGTCTTTCACACGCCATGGGCCTTTGAATGCTCTGTTGGCATAACCGAAAATGGGAAGAAGAACAAGAAACGTTTTCCATATAGGCCTAATTATATGTTGAAGCTGCTATCTGATTCAAAGATAACAGATAAATACAATGTTTAGTCTGTGATGTATATCTATGGTCTGTGTACTTAGCAGTGACTGAACAAACGATAAGTTAAAGATTAATTGATAAAATGATTCGACGCTAGTTCTTGTAAATAGAAAGTTGTTGGTTTTGCCATTTTAACGAGATAAAGCTTTATAAAATAAAAAAAACGCCAGTCGTTACCTGTTATACAGGGGGAGTGGTCAGAGTAGCCGTATGACGTCATGAAGGAGGACGCCGGGTTGGTGACGTAGGTGTGACGCCCGGTGCCCGGATGGAAGCCGGCCGCGCGGTGCATGCTGGACCCGACGGGCGACACGGGCGGGGTCAGCATGGCGCTACTAGGGGACGCCACCTGTACAAAGGGCAATGGGAATTGGCTTAATCACATTTACCAGAAAGTACATAAAGTTTATTACCACTTTTTCAATATTTACGGCACGACATTACCATTTCTGGCGGGGTTCAATATGGCCCAGGGCCTACTCCCTTTTAGCAGGAACAATGTAGGATGGTGTAATTGGGAATGACAATTGCATGCATGGGCAGATAGTAACTTATAGTTACCTTTACAACATACGGTGCATATGGGAACAGGGAATCAATGTTAAATATATAGTGTATTGCAATATCCTTCGGGGTTTCCCCCGGTTTTCAGATAATTACATGAAATGGTGAATACATGATTATGAAAATTAGGTACAATTTTGCAATACAGTCAAAATCCGCCAGTCTCTGTGTTCATTACACACTACCGGATGAGTCAGAAATACAATCTACAGAAGCTATAACAATTCTTGATAGATCTGATAGCGTTTCATATGCTGATTACATTTGACGAGTGAATATTGACCTCACACATCCTGCACGGCAAACATATCCGGCTATAAAGTTGTATTCCAACAATTGGCCAACAAAGTCAAGGAAACTACACAACAAATGGGATACAAATGACAAACTATACCTAACCTGTCAACGGACGAATAATTCTACACCTATTAAGTACACTTACTGGATGTGACGTCATATGGCCGTCGTAGTTCATGCCGTTGCCGCCAAAGAGCGGGTAAGACGACGTAGCATCCGGGTAACAGCCGGCGGGGTCGGGCTTGATGGTTCCGGTTCCGGTGACGGGCGTCTTGGGCTGGGTGGCGCCCCCCTGTGGGACGCGGTAGGCACTGTTCGTCACGGATGACAGGTTGGGTCGGGTCTCACCATCTGTTGGGGAGAGGTTCATGGGGAATTGCAAATTTAATGTGTTTATAACTGATTTACCCACCGCACAGGAGAAATAAAGGGGGAGGGGGGGATTGCAAAAGAATTCCATGTCAGAGAAAACGCAGGGAATTAAGTACATAAGGTAATTATTATGGGATGGTGGCGTGCGCCGGCGCAGGTCAAAGAAACTCACGGTGTGAGATCAAGTTCTGGAATTCCTAACTCTCAAAGTGTAAAACATCTGACGTTTTGTCAAAAAGTTCTTTCAACTTTGTGTCTACTCTCAAAGCTTTTTAAATTTGAACAACTACTAAAAAGGGGCCAGGAAAAGATTGTTGCGGGACAGGGAGAACTCAGGGACTTTGAAAATGGCTTTGAGAAAGCTTAGGACAACCTCAAAAGACATCTTTTCGACAACCTTACAATACAAATTCATTAAGATGCATTTAGTTATCACAATTCTAACGTCAATTGTCGTGGTTCTGACCTGTGAGTGTGTGCTTGTCGAGCAGGGCGGCCAGCTCGCCGTCCCTCTCGGCGTACATCTGACACTCCACGGCCAGCAGCACGTACTCGTCCAGCAGCAGGCGCACCAGGTGGAACGATGCTGTACACAAAACTTAACATTAGTTTTACCATCCCAGTTTTAAGTAAGACAATTGCGATAATTGTATACTATAGAAAATTAGAGTTAAAAGGAAAATTGGAAATTAATTTATCCTGTAACCAAACCACTTTCAGCACTTTAAGCTCATACATCACAATTGTAAGGTCTATTCTAATGAAGAACTGTTACAATTGGTATACTGTTGAAGGTCAAAACCTTGCAGTCTAATATAGGAATATTCTGTAAAAAGAAAGTCAGTTTACATTGTCAAACTTTTTTTTGCTAGGCATTAGATTAACCTGTGTGTATCCCCCTATTATAGGTATGTGTGATATTCTGCAATTTGTGGGTTCAGATGGTTTGAACACTCACCAAAGCTTGTGGCGTTGTTAATGGTTAGGTTCTGCATCACACGAGCCCCAAAAAAGTGCCAGCGTAACAGGAAATCCTGAGCTCTCTTCTTGAAGGTCCGTCCGTTTTGTTTGCTGGGCTGCAAATGTAATGGAAATTACAGTAATGTTAGGGAGAAAAGGTAACCTA
Source organism: Lepidonotus clava (assembly GCA_936440205.1). Taxonomy (NCBI): domain Eukaryota; kingdom Metazoa; phylum Annelida; class Polychaeta; order Phyllodocida; family Polynoidae; genus Lepidonotus; species Lepidonotus clava. Next base: position 40,511,226 of record OW387141.1, read on the forward strand.
CCGTGTTCGTGTACCAATCGATAGCTTTAAAGGCAATGGTCCACGATGCTATTATGCATCTTTGACATATGTGTAGTAACAATGTATTCATATGAATAGATTGCTACCACACATGGGATAATTAACCCTAAAGGACTATTCTGAGTATACGAAAAATGAGTATTGAACAATTATTTAATGTTTGGTATAGTCAATTACTTTATATATATATAAGAATGAACAAAAATCGGTCCAGAATCTTCCATAATAACGCGTTGGTTCATTGCCTTAAAGCTCTGAGATGGCTATGCAAAGCCATGTAAACCTAATCATCTTTTTAGAAATGGCTCATATGGGCTAATTGTTATTCTCACCTTAATGATTTTCTGCTCCACCACCAGGTCGAGCCACTCTATGAAGGCCTCAATAGTGGCCTGTTTCCTGAGCAGGTCTTTCAACTCATCCACCACTGACAGGAATAGAAAACATCATTGTATTAAATACATGTAATAGATGGACCTATAGATCCAGTGAACATATAACCCGATATTATGCTGATATATCCTATTATCTGTTCATGCAGGCAAGATCACACAACACTTCTTTGTGTTTAAATATATCGCCTATGCCTCTTCGCTGGAAACGTGTGAACCGCTATTCAATATGTATACCTTCCTACATTGATGGTCAGCGTAAATGGTTGACTAAGGTATACGGGTCACTCTCCTGAAAAGTGCGCAGTTCCCTAAAATTTTAGTTCAAAAATAAGATACTGCTGATAGGATTTATTTTTTCATTTTCCTTTTAAAGAGTATCTTGGCATTCTTATTCTAGAAAAAGGGAATTCCCATCGTTTTTCAATTTCTCATATTTTTCATTTTTAGTTATGGACTTTAAATTTTTTGCAATGATGTACGTTCAGAACCAAGGTTGCCAATCTTATCATTAAAGTGCTAGGATATTCACAAAGTATGAATAATTCTTCTTTTTGAACTTATTTATGTATTTTCATATGTTTTCCAATCATATGAAACAATAATTTTAATAAAAAGAATTATTCTTATACTTCAAATTGTACTTTGATTTTTCAATCATTTTGAAAACTTATCATTTTTCAAAGTTTTGGGTCAAATTTTGGCTTAACATAGCTTTAAAATGATTAAATGTATAGAAATTTGCATTATAACCATATATTTGTATTCTTTTACATGATGTTCAAATGATTAAAAGGAAAGTGTAGTGACTAAATGTATATTCTAAGTGTTAATCAGTTAAGTATAAAAAAACCTTGGTTCTGAACGTACATATCTTGGTTCTGAACGTACATACCTTGGTTCTGAACGTACATGCATATCTTGGTTGAAGTTACATATCCTAGTTTTGAACATGGTCATCTTACTTTTAAAGGGATATTTCCATACCAATTTATTGATTTATATTCATGGACATGCTATAAACTCAATGAAAACATTGTAGAGTATAAAATAGGAATGTGGTATGCATATAGAACTTGCATCTTTAAAAAATTATAAATGTACGTTCAGAACCAAGATATGTACGTTCAGAACCAAGCTATGTACGTTCAGAACCAAGGTTTTTCCATGTATGGGTCCATCACATGACAAAGACAAGGTAAGATATGAATATTAATAAGGAGTCACAGTATATCTTAAGCAAAAAAGATAGAGAAATGTTTCAAAAAACAAAGCCATATCCCTAAGAGATTTGCAGAAAAAAAGCTTGGTTCTGAACGTACATAGCTTGGTTCTGAACGTACATAGCTTGGTTCTGAACGTACATGCATATCTTGGTTGAAGTTACATATCCTAGTTTTGAACATAGTTATCTTACTTTTAAAGGGATACTTTCATACCAATTTATTAATTTATATTCATGGACATGCTATAGACTCAATGAAAACATTGTACTGTTTAAAATAGGAATGTGGCATGCATATAGAACTTGCATCTTTAAAAAATTGTAAATGTACGTTCAGAACCAAGATATGTACGTTCAGAACCAAGCTATGTACGTTCAGAACCAAGGTTATTCCACATATGGACCCATTATATAACAAAGACAAGGTAAGATATGAATATTAGCAAGGAGTCACAGTATATCTTAACCAAAAAAGATAGAGAAATGTTTCAAAAAACAAAGCCATTTCCCTAAGAGATTTGCAGGAAAAAAGCTTGGTTCTGAACGTTCATAGCTTGGTTCTGAACGTACAGAGTTTGGTTCTGAACGTACATACCTTGGTTCTGAACGTACATACCTTGGTTCTGAACGTACATTTGGTGGTCACCTTTTAGATAAGTTATGTTGATATTGAGATTCTTTTTTCATGAGTACTTGAAAATATTTTAATTGAAAGATCCCAGAAGCAAAGAAATATGTCTTTGGAATTTTCCTTTATGCATTGAATATTCACAAACTGTAAATGAACATTCAGAACCAAGCTTTGTACGTTCAGAACCAAGCTGTGTACGTTCAGAACCAAGCTTTGTACGTTCAGAACCAAGCTTTGTACGTTCAGAACCAAGGTTTCCACCAATGAAAGTGGCATATAAAGACAGAAAATGAATATCATGTAGAAACATGTGATAAGGCATATCATTTCTGGATGGCTTGCAAAGGAAAACATTCAGAGTTACATCTTATATTATCTCTGAGAACAGAGAGAGAAAAAAGCTTGGTTCTGAACGTACATATATGTACGTTCAGAACCAAGCTTTGTACGTTCAGAACCAAGCTTTTTCCTTTATTTTCCACTATTTATACAGGAATAATTTGGTGTATAGTGACATAATACCCACCGGTAGGGTTTTTCTTACATCTCCAAATAAGCATGAACAAATATATGCATATTTTATGTGAAAAAACCTTTAAAATGTTAAAACCTTGGTTCTGAACGTACATTTTAACTTTTTTGGCATGCCCAATAAAAATAAAGAAAGTTTTATTCCTAGTATACTTCTTTTTTACCTATGATTTTCACTTAGGGCTGAATAATACATTACTATGGTATTTTTAATGCTAGTAACTCAAAATTCATATGATCCTATTTTATATGTACTTTTTTGTTCTTCAAAGCTTGGTTCTGAACGTACATTTGTGAATTTAAAAAAACTAAGAACTTCAATAAAAATCAGAAAATCATAAAATTGGGAGAAAATATTGTTTTATTCAGTTTACCTCAACTCAAATTACCTCTCAAACAAATATTATAGTTCAGAAACTGAAATTCTGGTGTTTATTGAAAAAAAAGAGATGGAAAAAAACTCTTACCTCTCAATTTTTGGCTATTTCCTTCAATTTAGGGTTAAATTTCAAAAAATCTGAAAAAATTGATTAACTTTAATATTGATTTTCTCAAATTTAGAAGTCTTTCCAGCATGTTGAGGCTAAAATATATAAAAGTTAAAATTAATTTAAGGTTCCACAGTCATCTGAAGAAAAAAAAAACTGATTTTGCCAATTGAGGAAATTTCTGGAGAGTGACCCATACATGCGCTTATGGTTTTAAGTGTTTCTACGTTAATTCCTGTTGATTTAGTCCCATTTCCTATCATTCAGTAACCATCAGAAATAACATAAGGGTTAACACCCCAGTACACATGTACCTTTAATTAAAGTCATTAGCTTATTCATATGCTCTTTAATCTATCACTGTTATGTGCCTTAGTAGCGTCAAACTTTCATTACTATGTCACAGAATCTGCTGAGGACCTACAGAAATATGGTCACACCCTCATCTCTATGGAAACATAACGAAGTTGGTCTTTTAGCGGAATTGCATGTAATATCCTCAAACGTAATGTAAACGTTATGTACCCTAACGGTTGTATTTTTGTTGGGATAATCGTATGGCTACTCACATTCAGGGTTGATGTCGCTCTCGTAGGTGTCCGTCTCGTCGGTGAGGGCGTGTGTGCTCTGACTGCCGATGTTGGTCAGGTCTATCCGGTCTATGTCGGTGATCATCTGGTTGACTAAGGACGCGTCGTACAGAACAGGACGCGCCGTCTGCGGATAAAAAGTGTATACTTTGAAGGTTTTACATTTATGAAATGTTTGTCATTTAGTGAGTACTTCTTAACTACAAAATCGATGGGATCGTCTTTTCTTTCCTGCTACTCTATAAGCCTGTGGTCAAGATTCTGGGATATCGATATGGGTGGACGTTGCAAGTTCTCTCTGTGAAAAAAGAAAAATATCCTGGGATATTGATCGGATAACCTTACGAAAGTTACAGGAACAGTCTATGTAGAGCTATAGGCGTATGCATGAATTAACTAATTTCAATTGAACTTGGTTCATTAAAAGGTATTACACATCAAATTTTTGGAATTATACACCAATTAATATACCTTATCATAACCATTTTTTGGTGGACATTTTGAGATGCACCCTCTATGATTTTAAATTTACATATCCGCGATCCACTATACATGTACAAGAGATTGCCCTCAATAATGGTACCACTGGACCCTGCCCCTCCCACTCTCCATACCTGAGCTAGATGGGGGAAGGACGTCTAACGTTTGAGGGCCATGGTGAAACCTCCACCCCCTACCCCCCCCCCCCCGACTTCCCACCCTCCATACCTGGGCTAGGTGCAGGAAGGACGTCTTACGTTTCAGAGCCATGGCGAAGACCCCCTCCCCATCTCCTACCCTCCATACCTGGGCTAGGTGCAGGAAGGACGTATGGACGTTTCAGGGCCATGGCGGAGACACACACACCCCTACCCTCCCACACCCCCACCCCTCCCACCCTCCATACCTGGGCTAGGTGCAGGAAGGACGTCTGACGTTTGAGGGCCATGGCGAAGACCCCCAACCCCCATACCCCTACCCCTACCAACCTCCATACCTGGGCTAGGTGCAGGAAGGACGTCTGACGTTTGAGGGCCATGGCGAAGACCCCCAACCCCCATACCCCCACCCCTCCCACCCTCCATACCTGGGCTAGGTGCAGGAAGGACGTCTGACGTTTCAGGGCCATGGCGAAACCCCCCACCCCCTAACCCTCCCCAACCTCCCCCACCCTCCATACCTGGGCTAGGTGCAGGAAGGACGTCTGACGTTTGAGGGCCATGGCGAAGACCCCCCACCCCCTAACCCTACCCCTCCCCTACCCCTCATACCTGGGCCAGGTGTAAGAAGGACGTCTGACGTTTGAGGGCCATGGCGAAGACGCCCACCCCCTAACCCTACCCCTCCCCTACCCCTCATACCTGGGCCAGGTGTAAGAAGGACGTCTGGCGTTTCAGGGCCATGGCGAAGACCCCCACCCCCTACCCCTACCCCTCCCCCACCCTACATACCTGTGCTAGGTGTAGGAAGGACGTCTGACGTTTCAGGGCCATGGCGAAGACCCCCACCCCCTACCCCTCCCCCACCCTCCATACCTGGGCCAGGTGTAGGAAGGACGTCTGACGTTTGAGGGCCATGGCAGAGACCCCACCCCCCCCCACCCCCTACCCCTACCCCTACCCCCAACCCTACCCCTCCCCACCCTCCATACCTTGACTTGTTGCAGGAAGGACGTCTGACGTTTCAGGGCCATAGCGAAGACCCCCCTCACCCCTACCCCTCCCATCCTCCCTAGATCTACATGTACCTCTCCCCAGCCTCCATACCTGGGCCAGGTGCAGGAAGGACGTCTGTCGTTTCAGGGCCATGGCGAAGCGGCGCGCCACCGGAAGTTTGGCCGCGCGCAGACTCTCGGGAAGGTTCTCAAGGGCCGAGTTGACCCAGTTCTCCCAATGTTTGGCGAAGTTGCGAATGTCACAGAGGAGGCTGTGGAAAGAGTGAGTCAATGGTGAGCAGATGGCGAGCAGGATACAACCGATTTGCTCGCTCATGTAGTTATAGGTCTATACATGAAATATTGTTTTATGAATGGATGAATTTTGGTCTGTAATCCATTGCCATCCTGTAAGAAGCAAGTATTGTCCATATGTTAAACGAGGGCCTACAATTATCACCGGAGAACTAGGTGATATACAAACGGTTGACTGTTGATGGTGCATATGCAGTCAACTTTATTTATGCTGGTCTCTCGGTTATTATCATAACGCCCGAACCAATTGTCTGAATTAGGCCTTCAGTAAAAGGTCTTAAGCGGTTAGTTCGACCCTTACCCACTCTTCTAACAGCAATTGAAATAATGTGTTGTATCCCTATCCACATTCTAGATAAAAAAAAAAAAACTCACGTTTCTGGCATCTCTTGCATGGTGGCTGGAATGAGGACATCTGTTAATGTCTGAAAAACAGAAAAAAGTTTATGAACAAATTGGAAAAGTACATTCTCGGGCGATATGGCTTCCTGTATGCACGTTTGAAGTGATTTGGTTGTTTGCGCGGACGAGATTATCAGATCGTGTATTTTCTATTTTTAGGTTATCCAAATATACCACAGGGACTAGAAATGCCTTATGCATTCTCTAGAGCTTACACTAGTCCGATTATACACGTGTTATCATGTGCGAGTCCATTTACCAGGCTCCCGGGAGGCCGCAGAAAGTCACGGCCAGGCTTACTGTCGGGACGCGGTTTTCCGGGGGTAGTAGTATAGGGAAATGGGGAATTGTAGTGGGCTTCATCTGAGCTTTTTTTTTAAAGGTTTTTATTAGTAATGATCATCAAGGTTGGAGGGTGGATGGACTTAATTCTCACAGTTATAGTATGAATGTAACCTTTACAAGAAGTCGTTTATTCAATATGTCATGAAGTCACCTAGATGTTTCACATGTCATTCGATTTAGGCCTATGATTTGGTAATTGGAGTAACAGTAAATATGAATTGTAGGCCTACATAAAAAGTGATGCCTTATATATCGAAGATTTTCAATTATGTATAGGGGGCCTATGTACACACCTTATTGAATAGCCCTATCTCAATTTTGCGAACTTACGCTTATCATGGCAAAAGGGAAATCTCGCAGGGAAGGATTCCCGGTTCCTTTTCTCCAAGCTGTATCTATTGTTGAATTATCCCATAATGCCTACCTTGTAGAGGATGTTGTCACAGGTGCAGGTGATGGCCACGATGACGTCATGGTCAGTCAGAGGTAGGAGGTGTTCCGGCAGGCCTTGCCAGAAGTGAAGCAGGAAGTTGTGGATCTGTAAAAGGGTGTCCAATAACAAACACACTGTCACTATTTGTGAAAGTTATCAATGGTCTGAGCTGAGTTGGTTACTGCTTTGTGTTACCATGCAGACTCATTGGTTGTGAAGCATTGGATATTACACCTAATTCTTGCTACTGGATTAGCGATTAACCTATTAGAAAATAGAGACTAGTTTTTAGACGTCCATTGGCTCGGGGCCTTTGATAACCATGTCATTGGCTAAAGGGAGGGTATTTAATACCACAGCAGCAAGAGAAATGAACCGCTAACCTTTTGAAGTCAACACCTTACCGCTGTTCATGCAGAATGAAGAATAAACTAAGAAAAGATTAATTCTTTGCAGGCTTACATAGGTTAGTGATCCTTTAGACTACCCAACTTTTCCAAGCCCTCCCTTGTAAAATATAGCATATCACTTTGTTTAATACAAAGATCCAGCAGGAAGGAATATTATATGGCATTATTTATTTGGTTCAGGTTGTACCAATCATTGAAACAGCATTTGATAGGCTATATAGCCTATGCTTGATTTTAAGGTGATTTTGTCGATACTGTAATATGTTACTTCCTATTTTGAATTAGTGTTCTGCCATTTCAAGCTTGAATTATGCCTAACTTTCCAAATTTAGCAGCGATGTTCTTTATGAGCATAACGCAATTTCCGACCAATCTTCGTCCCTCCACCCCCACCCCCTCCCCATCCACAAACACTTTCCCCCTGACCCTGACTTTCGTCATGTTAAACATACTCTTCTTTCCCCGCGTAAATCAGCGCCACCATGACACTCCCACAACGAGGCCGGCTCTCGAGAACCCTCGAGGACAAACGTGAAAGCACGTGACGCTCTTGGGACGATAAGTTTCGTACAAGCTGGCAGCGGGAGGGACTCAAACAGCGGGCAAACTAATAACCTGCGCCGACAACTGCTGAATCAATCCCACAAGAGAGTTTTATTAAACTCGCTTACTGTGCCTTGTCAGGCTGCTGTTCCGGCAGTAAATCTCGTCGCCGGAACCAGTGGCGGGATGCAGCGTCTGAATGTCGTCTGCCCAGGTTCAACAGTTAAACATCAAAGTGGGAATGTTTGTTGATTGTAAATATAGACAACCTGAGGGTCTGAGATAACGACAGTGGGAATCGAGATTTGTTTGAATGTCCAATGTTTATTTGCACCTATTGGTCTAGTTTAGTTCTCTTTCATCTAGCTTAATTTTGGTATAATTGTTAAAGATGAACATAAACACGGTTAAATGATTAATCACTCCTCAATATATCAATAAATCAATATCAAAGGTAAAAATGGCATTCATTACAGTGTTGAAATAAAGGACGCATATCTGATATTGTAGAACAAATGGTGAAAAGACATTTAGGTAGTCAATACACAAGGTACATGATAGCCTATACCTGCTTTTGCATAAGGGCTATCTAGGATTAGGCCCTTTTTAGCTCATTTAATGGATAGTAGTAGACCCCCTATTCTTGATTCAAAGCCCTAATAAACTGAAATGACGTAGTAAGTGTAATACTTCTAACTTACCTCTTCAAAGTTGCCATTGATGGCTGTGTCTAGGATACATTGACTGTGGGTCTTGTACATCATCAGGTATGTCTCGACCTGAAAAGGAGATGTTTATGTTAGATTATGCTAGGTTAACGTTGATTCAAATGGTATGATGTTATGAGCTAGCGACACAAAGGATAAGTAAGAAAAGATAGGTGCAGGCCTACCTAGGTTGATACTACTTAAAGTCTTTCCAATAAAACTTCTTGCATGAAATGATACTCTTTTCCTGTTACTCATTTCGAAATCATTGATTCCTCTTTTCCTCGAAGAATATGATTTGCAAAGACCCCAAATACATAACATGCTATCATCTATCGAGTATGTATTACCTATTATAGCAACAATGCTGCCACAAATATACCGGGTTCTTTATCAATTTGATGATATGAACTTCAATAAGTAAAATTATTTCAAACAAAATGTTAAAGTGAAATAGTATTATTGGCAACATTGCTTTCAACACCATCGTTATACCAGGGCGTCAGATGGCAGTGTATTTTGAGCTAATCCATTGCTTGAACTGCCAAAGGTCTCGGCTCGCATTGGGATATAATTTACTGTGCAGTATTATCGGGGAGATAAGGCTGGGGCGGAGAGATAAGGACTGGGAGGGGCTGTGAGTGTGACTGTGTCACTCGGCCGGCCCGGGGTACTCGGCCAGATCAAACATGGGGATTAATTAGAACATGTGAGTCGCATTAATCACTGCTCGCAGAGTGGAGGGACAATGCCAAACAGCAGAAAACACTCCTGACCTGTGTCCGTCCACACAAACACTGGGCCGGATACCGGCCAGTGTGCCCTCACGGATAGAACCACATATTAAATGCTTTTGGCCAGACCCCATTCTAAGATTTTTTTATACCAAAATCCAATGTGCAAAGACGGTTTGTGTATGGTAGATATGCTTGGCAATACAGTTTTATTTTACATTATAAGGGAGTGGTTTTATGGCTAATTCGTAAAGTAATAAAGTGTTGGTCACCCAAATGGTCATACTCCTATTACATCATGCACAAAGACAATAGCATCATCACTGTTTTTACCATTTAACTATAAGAGAGGATGTCATTGCCATAAGGCTAGTTTCTATTCTCTATCAGTTTCTATTCTCTATTAGTTTCTATTCTCTATATTTCAGTTTAATGTTTTCCATTATTTTAATAATAACTACATGTAGGCCCCTATATACAATAATTATTGTCTTTGTTGCAATCAATCATAACAATAAATGGTCATAATATTCTGGAAACTATAAATTTAACCGCAATTGTCATCTCAAAAATGTTCTCATCTCAATGTCACTATATTAATCAAATATTGTCCCTACAGACACTCTACACGTAGACGGCAATGTCCGTGTAGGTGGCTGTGACTACAATGTTCGCCCCTGGTCTTCTGTCCCCCTGTGACCAGCTGTCTGGGGCGGCAGGAGTTAAGCGGCCTGCACACACGGCCCTCACCCTATCAGCCCCCGGCGAGTCAACACCCGCCCACCCGCCCAGAGGACTCGGCTTGTCAGCTTCTTGAGAGCAGTTTAATAACAAGCTCATAATGAGTTACTGGAGCAGCTCACCTCGCTTAACCAGGCACGAGCTGATCTCTCTTATTTGGAAGGAGAGCGTATATATACGTGGATTCTTATCATTTTAATAGATTGGGATGCTTCAAAGGATGTTTCACGTTCTTTTTCAAGTAGGGTGACCTCCAAAATATAGCATCTCCTTTTTCAAATGTCATGAACAATGTAGGTATCTTACAATTAAGGTATAGTGGAGGATTCCGGGTTGGTCACATGCATGCATATTGCATATCCAAATGAAAAACTATGGCGATGCATTCGCGACCCCTTCAGCGCTGCCAATTACAACATTGGAGAGGATCTCTGTTACCGAAGGGCGTTTAATGTGACGTTCTCTGTAGATATGTCACACATTTCATGTGTCATGTAAGACATTATTTCCAGGGGGGGGGGGCAAAAGGGGAAATTGCCCTCCCCCCCCCCCCCCCCGAACAAAAATGAACTCTCGTAGTTTTGACAAATCTGAGGAGAAATTTTGCAAGGTAAATCTTGGGGAGGGCAGATATCTTGCCCCCCCCCCCCCCTAGAAGACAGACCCTGGATCCACCCCTGATTTCCCTATATGTGAATTTATATAAGGGTATCTATATGAAAAGTATATTCGTGAAAACAGTTGCACTCACCTTTCCGCGTGGGATATCTGCCGGAAGTTGCAGATAATTGGCGCTTGGGAATTCTGGTAGCAATGTGCCCATTTTGGAACTAAGGGAATACTTTCGCGTGAAGCCACCCTGAAATAACGCAGAAATTAGACGTTTTATTCAAGTAACGAATGCTCAGGTTTTCGATAATGGACAAGGTGAAGTAGAATAACATGAAACTCGTGCAAGAAGAATTCCTGAAAGTGTCTTTAAGGTGTCCCCCAGGGGTTCCTGTGCCAAACGTGTTTGCGTAATTAAGCCCCATACCCACTAGGCGATTTTACTGGCGACTGGAGACGGGCAACTGATAGAATAGTGGTAAAATCGTTACCAATTCAGATCACATGTTAATATGTAACATTGAAATGTTACATACTAACATGTGATCTGAATTGGTGACGATTTTACCAGTGATTCTGCTGTTGCCCATCGCCAGTTGCCGGTAAAATTGCCTAGTGGGTATGGGGCTTAAAACTGTACATCAATGTGACTTACAGGCTACCGTTGATTAAAGCATTGGTAGAGTTTGCAATCAGATTGTTGATTTGCTGGAAGTAAAAAGGCGAGGATTCTTTTGCTTTTAGTTCTTAAAATGGTCCTTTACATATGCAGCAAGGTAATGGCATAGCTTGAAGATTGTCTTCTCGTCATTATTGTCTCACGGCCATGAATGTTACAGAGGAGTGAGAGTCACTCTCTTCTCTTTTTCCATATAGACCTTTTTTATATTTACTGAGCTTTGATTGAAACTCTAAAAGGTTGCGGCTCGGAGAGAGGGGTATCATGATCACGACCAGACATTTGGCACATGATCACGACCAGAATAGATCCAGTAGGCCAAAGGAATTCAATATTACTATCTATAGCCTAATGCAATTGTCGAGTTCCGGTCATGCACACTGAGAGTTCTTGACCCCTTTGGTCAGCTGTATAATATGTCCACGATGACCACTTCATATTGTGGACACGATAAGGCCCACACCACCCCCACCCCGGCCACACTCCACCATTAGCGGCCGCACTCTAAGCCAGCTGAGTGATAATAGGGGATTAATAATGACATTCTCTCATAAGGCTGGATGTAACTTGAGCGATAATGGGGAGGCTATCATAAAGATCTCATTATGAAACACGGGTATGAGCACCACTTGGGGACTCGGTCTATTAAAGCTCCATATCCGAAGGCTTATGTTATAGTCCTCCAGACCTAGATAAACTGACCAACAGGCGGGAGACATTATGAATTATTATGAGGAGGGAACATATTAAATATGGGTATATATAGACAATACAATGACAATCACATTGGCCTATGTTGTATGTACTATGAAGTTAACCTCATGAACTTCCAACTTTCAATTTTGATTAAACCAAGACATCGACGTTCATGGCCCTTTTAATGTAAACCATTTATAAACCTTGACCAATTTAGGCACTTTCTTAAAGAAATTGTACTGGATTAGTCAACTTGGTTTACGGTCAACAGATTAGAAGTTGTCGTTGATTTCATGGAAGTCTGCAGTACGAGGTTACAAAGGGTAGCTATCTCCAAGGAAAGTTAATACTTTACTTACTGGTAGAATAATGAGTAGTTGGTAGAGTTGGTAATTGGAGAATATGATTATCTTATACCGTAGTTAGCGGTAGTTACAGCAATTCTTCATCCTAATATTATAACCCAAACTGTCAAGTATTGTGACCCGAGGGAGAAGCTTTTTGCGGTAAAATGATCCAGAGTTAATGTTCTATGATGTAGGGACAGGTGACGGGTTAATACTCTTTTAGGAATAGGTAAGTGGTTTAGTCTTCATGTAGGTACTAGCAGTTGATTCAGTCCTCAGGTAAGGACAGGTAGGTGGGTTAATCATTAGGTAGGGAGAGGTAGGTGAATTATTCCTATGGTAGATTGGTTAATAGTCAGGTGAGTCAGTTTCCTGCATTACTCAGGTTGGGACAGGTGATAAGAATAGTCCTCAGGTAGGCACGGGTAGGTGGGTTACTCCTAGGGTATATATTATATTAGTTGATAGTCAGGTCGGGCATGTATGTGAGTAAAGAAAAATCTGTAAGAGGGACAGGTTGGTGGGTGAATACTCAAGTAGGGACAGGTAGGTGGTTAGTCCTTGGTTTGATTGGTTAGTAAGTAGCTATAGGCAGGTTTGTGAGTAAATACTCATTGTCAGTCCTCGAGTATAGGCGCAGGTAGATGGGAAAGATCTCAGATAGATTGGTTAACGGTAGGACAGGTATGTGAGTTATTAGTCATAGACAGGCTGGGTCAGTACTCAGGTAGGCACAGGTGGGTGGGTCAGTTCTCAGGTAGGAGCGGGTAGGTGGGTCAGTTCTTAGGTAGGAGCAGGTAGGTGGGTCAGTTCTTAGGTAGGAGCAGGTAGGTGGGTCAGTCCTTAGGTAGGAGCGGGTAGGTGGGTCAGTCCTTAGGTAGGAGAGGATAGGTGGGTCAGTCCTTAGGTAGGAGCGGGTAGGTGGGTCAGTTCTTAGGTAGGTGCTGGTAGATGGGTCAGTTCTTAGGTAGGAGCGGGTAGGTGGGTCAGTCCTTAGGTAGGAGCGGGTAGGTGGGTCAGTTCCTAGGTAGGAGCAGGTAGGTGGGTCAGTTATTAGGTAGGCACAGGTAGGTGGGTCAGTTCTTAGGTAGGCATAGGTAGGTGGGTCAGTTCTTAGGAAGGCGCAGGAAGGTGGGTCAGTTCTTAGGTAGGGGCAGGTAGGTGGGTCAGTTCTCAGGTAGGTGCAGGTAAGTGGGTCAGTTCTCAGGTAGGCACAGGTAGGTGGGTCAGTTCTCAGGTAGGCACAGGTAGGTGGGTCAGATCTCAGGTAGGCGCAGGTAGGTGGGTCAGTTCTTAGGTAGGCACAGGTAGGTGGGTCAGTTCTCAGGTAGGCACAGGTAGGTGGGTCAGTTCTTAGGTAGGTGCAGGTAGGTGAGTTAATACTCAGGTAGGCACAGGTAGGTAGGTCAGTTCTCAGGTAGGTGCAGGTAGGTAGGTCAGTTCTAAGGTAGGTGCAGGTAGGTGGGTCAGTTCTCAGGTAGGCGCAGGTAGGTGAGTTAATACTCAGGTAGGTGAGTTAATACTCAGGTAGGCGCAGGTAGGTAGTAGGTATCTCGGAGAGTGGCTTTTTTCACCTGAAAAATGTCAGAAAACCTTAAAAAAGTACTATTTTCACTCTCTCCCTATGACTATGTGCTACATCTGAGTATGACAACCTTTATACTGTTGGAAAGCTTGATTCAAGACGAGTTCAATGGTGTTCAGTACAATACTGGCAAATTTTGTTAACACACTCAAATGTAGCATTTTGTTAGAGTCATTTTTTGTGTGCTGTCAGATTTTGTCACACATGAAATATTTTAGATGTGATTTCCAATTATCCTTGCATTTGCGCCATGGTATTAGGGGGTTTATCATAGATACAGTGAGAAACCTCAGGTCATGATGTATCACCCAGGCTATGTAACTTTCTTAGATTTTGATTTTTAGTCATATAAAATTAGGTATCCTTAGAGTGCATTTTTTCATCAAAAAAATGTCAAAATCCCCTAAGAAATGGCTATATTCAGGCATCACTCATGGACACATTCTGACTCTGATCATAATAATACTTATACTGTTGGAGAGCTTGATTTAAGAGGAGTTCAGTGGTATATAGTACAATAATGATACATTTTGGGAACATGTTCAAATGTGGTAGCCTATTAGAGTCATATTTTGGGATTTTCAGATTGTGACAAATTGGTAAAAATCACTATTTTAGATGACTTTTCTAATTTTTCTTGCATTTTCGCCATGCTCTTGGTGCCTTTATTATACATACAGTGAGAAACTTTAGGTCTAGAACTATTATGCAGTATATGTACAATTTTCATATTTTAATTTTTAAAGTGTAGAACATAGCCTTTAAAATGTGCTTTTTATTCTACTTCTTGAAATAATCTGAAAATCCATCAAAATATTAAATACAGAAAAATTGATAGGAAATCAAATAATGCACTAATAAAAGAGATCAAAACAGCTTTCTTATTCTTTTTTTACGCCCTTTCAGTTGGTTACAACACCATGAATCTGTGTTGAGCCATTGAAAACTCTCCAAGATACCTATAGGTAGGTCAGTTCTCAGGTAGGTGCAGGTAGGTGGGTCAGTTCTCAGGTAGGTGCAGGTAAGTGGGTCAGTCCTCAGGTAGGCACAGGTAGGTAGGTCAGTTCTCAGGTAGGTGCAGGTAGGTGGGTCAGTTCTCAGGTAGGCACAGGTAGGTGAGTTAATACTCAGGTAGGTGAGTTAATACTGAGGTGGGTGGGTTAATCCCCGACCAGCCGGTCCTCTGTTTGACCAGGATCACCACTATCTCAGCCTCTCAGCTGCAACACGCCAGGTGGCGCCGCTGTGCCCACAAAATAAAGGTCAGAGGTCAACCTATGATGTGGTCAACAGGGACCAAGGGTTGTCGGAAATGATGTTAGTATTCTGGCATGGGAAGTACCCTTTGTCTCCCAAGAAACAGTTTCGCAGAAGCTTTCCGAATGGGTTCAGATAATTTTCTAACTTTTGATATCATAAAGAAATTGTTTACTTTGCCCTATACATCCCCTTAGCAACTTTCTGAAAGTTCATACAAATCAAAATATGATTTCACCTCAATTATGTAATTTTCTTATTATTCATTACTATGTGTCCTCATTATCAATAGGACTACCTTTGAATAGTCAGTTTGTAGCCAACGGTCATGTTTCTTGACAGTTAAAAATTGTCTTCCTTGATGTGTTTATGCTGATCATTCTCCGGAATCTGGCAGCAGATAAAACTGGTAGAATACCGTATGCTGTTAATGGTTTTGAGAGTAAATTTAAATTGTATAAAGCTAGCAAAGACAATTAGGAATAACTCACCTCATTCTTTAGCCGGCAGCCCGAAAATCTGTAAATGAGAAACAAAACATCATATAATCACTATTTCATTACTACAAGTCAAGGTGATTTAACGAAAAATGAAGTAAAAATGTTAAAAGGGTAAAGGGAACTTCTGAATAGTATGGTGAAGAAAGATTGCATATGGCAGTCCTTTAGATTATGAATAGTATACAAACATATCATAAGACATTTCTGACACAAGGAAGTTAAAGTACAGTACATCTACCCTTATCTGAAACATTTATGACCCTGTAGTATGATTTACTGGTACTGAATTAGAGGTGAAATAGGTTTGATTTAAGCTGCGCAGTAGACAGTATTATCAGCCCGTTGTACTATCCTGGAAGTGATGGGTGATTGCTTTCATTTGTGAACTTTGGTCCAGCAGCGTAGGTGTAGCCTTATAGTGGGACTTGTATCATTGACACCGGCCAAAAACAACTGCTACTGCTGGTTGCCAGGTAACGGGGATATCTCAAGTATATTTTCCGAGTGAATTATGCTACTAAAGGCATGATTATATTGAGGAGATATAAAGAGAGATAAGATTGAAATATAGGTAAGGTTGGATATACTTTGTTTGATCGTCAGCGTGGTCACAGTTTATGCGTTTTTGTATGTGGACATGGCATGGCCCATTTTGGTGATGAGTTTATTGAGGAAATTCAGAAGATATTTCAATCGTACCTGTAACTTTAGAAATCAAACAATGGGGAGAGGAGGAATCTCAGTGTCCTCCTCTCTAGATTTTCGGATTTTAGACTTGATATATCGGAATAGACAAAATGATATGATATTTTGTGTCACAAAACCCTACTTAATTATAGTGACATAAAAACCGCTACATATAACTCATAAGTTTGTTATCAAAGATTCAAAGGCGTCACAGTACGCATGCGTCATACATAAACGCATGTTTTGTGTGCATTTATACCCAGTGCCATAAATCCATCCAGGATCCTTTGAGAAGCCCTCCAGATTCATAACAAACCTTATCAAACTTCAATAACATTCCCAAACTTTGGACGACAAAACTACCTCTTTATCCCCTTTAATCTCTATAATCTCAAAGCCATAAAAGTAGCCTGTGCAAATATGTTAATGTCAAAATGGTTATTCATCGATCAAATTATTTCACTTTTTCCCTTATTTAATGTTGAGTTGAAGTAGCTTGTGACACAAGATTAGGGGCAGGCATTCCTTTATTGGTAGGACAGATCCAAAACCATAAAAGAAATAAGATCAATACGTCAGAACCTTACATTGACCGCTCTACTCTCACGTTTATCTTCTATTATCTGCCTTCAAGAAAAGCCAGGGTGTCATCAAAGTGCAAAGTTGTTGACAATATGAGATGTAAAGGAATTGTCCCTTGAAAATCTCGTGTGTCCTTTTTACTTTTATCGGGACACCTTTCAAATTGAATAGACATATGGAAAGTGTTTCGCTTTCATGTTGATAAACTATCTTTTATCTAGAGATATATATAAACAGGCAACTTTTTCCAGATATTTACTTATCACATTTTTTAAATAGCATGCCACATAACACAAGCCCAGGGCTTATTAATTCAGTGGCTTATATTATTTGTGTAGAAGAAAACGTTTTCTTCTTATACTAATGCTCTGCATCTTGCTATACAGATTGAGGCCGATTAATTACATAAATTATTGCAAAGAGAATCGTTGACTTTGGATGAATCTCAACAACGAAGACAATCATCTTGTTCCTGATGCATTTACAGAAGGTCACTGGAGGATTCAAAGTCTCCCCATCCGAATAGCACTGTTTCATTATTCAGGTCTGACTACTGCTTGCAGGAGTTCCTCTAGTATACCTGCACTTCTGGGATCTGGGCAGCAACTTACCTGATTCAGACACACTATTCTACACATTCTATCATATTCATCGAAATGTAAAAGAAAAAAATGAAATCCAATTCACCCCAGGATACATAACTTATGGGCTAGCCTGTAACTGGCAAAGGCCAACACATCATCAGATTATGCGTCACTTTGAAACCTACCTTGTGAGTCCTTTCCCTGAATAGACCGACTGGTAATATTGGCTTGTCTCCCTGATGCCGATCCCGTAATAGTGGTACCTGCAATGAATCGTTGGTACTGAATATCAACTGTACATACACAGGCTGCTGTTATCACGAGGATCAGTGTGAACAGTATTGCCTGCTTTCAATATTTTGATTACATTCTTAGATTTATGTAAGTTATATTATGCGTTGTATCCCATGTGCAGAGGAATGAATCATCAGAAAGAAATTACCCTCTTACTAACTAGTGGGGAATAGAATGAAAATTCGATAAATTATGGGATTTCCGCAGAACGACTGACAAATTTGGAAATTCGAATAGCCAATTACCTTGTAATTCTTATTATAAATGTATGCCATGTATGTATCAAATTTAGACAATTTAGGCAATTTAGTATTATAAATTTAGACAACATAGATTTCCTATGTCTATAGATATACATACTTTGAATGTCCACGAGTTCCTAGCCGACGAGTCGTAATGTGAGGAAATTTCTGTCGGATTGTCTGTAAATCAAAAACGTGAATCATATTATTGTTATGTACCATATATATTATGTAATTTCTTGTAAGTATCCACTACATGTACCCTATTTCAACCAGTTGAACGGTCACTCTAGTCATTAAGCATGCTATTTGCATATTGAACACATTTTTGCGAAATGCGCAAAATCATGGTAGTGTGCAAATGCCTCTTGGCAAGTTGCGTTAAAGTTTAGTAGGACTCTGAAATAGCAAAGTTAACTGCTGGCCTTTTTATTTGACGTAATCGTTACGTTTGAATGAGGGTATGAACTTCATCTCGTCACATTCCATTCCATTTCATTGTTTCACTAAATACTGTTTATCATGACTATTCACTCATAGTAGGAGTGAATGATACCTATTAAATTATCCAAAGCATTTGTAATAGATTAAGTTATGGCTGGAGATGAGGGAAGACAGGATTTAATCCTACTCATCCCAGGGTAAATAAAATTGTTCAAACAGCATAAGCCATCGATATTGCATGTACATTACCGAGGGTAAGAGTGAATGAAAAGTATACAAGGCATTTAAATATAGTGCCGTGCCATATATAATCCAATTATTAAACTTCGATATGATAAGCAGTAATTAGTTATTCAAGGGTCGAATCAGATTGATCTTGAATAATCTAATTCTTTCATATCTCTTGTCAGTTTTTAAACTTCCCCCTTCTGATATCGGCATAATTCAGAACCACTCCAGTCATATTTCTGTCACAATTTACGACCCCCGATAAGTTTGGGCCTCGGCACAACAAGTTATTTACAAATACAGCCCTGATAAGACATCTATAACATATTTTATATTTGATACACAGAGGTCACTTTCATCTAGCCGACACGGCTATCTCCCCCTGAGTGATATAAGGGGTCCTGATACAAAGTGATAGTCAAATGGTGTATACGTATGTAGGTGTATGTGGTTAGAACGAGCTCGTGGTGTATCAGGGAGCGTGGACGTGGAGAGGATTGACGATTTACAATGTTGGCTAAAGTCCTACCAGGGGCTTTAAAATATATTGTGGGTAAAGTGTACACTGGTACATGCACTGGTAGTATGATCTCATCCACATATTTCTAAATAAAAAGTTCTGCCGTTATTAACTGATATACTTGAATATGATTATTTTGTGATGTGTTATCTGCTCTTCTCTAGATAAACTCCATAAAACAAGCCAGGCATGATTATTAGATTTTTGAGCTCCAACTCATCTTTCAAAATGCAAAAGGCACAGAAAGGTGGCAACTATTTTTCCAGAAAATTCCCTAATATATATAAGAAAATTAAGGTCAACGACTATAATTTCAACAAACTTTTTTAACCAACAGAACTATTTAAATAACTTCTTAAAGAAGTGTCTGGTTTACTTGTGATGTCACAGATAGAAATTTCAACAAAAAGAAATATAGAACAATATACATAATTGTATTCGGCGTTCCAATTGTCCCTATGGAAAACAAGTTGTTACGGGAAAACATTGTAAGAATTGTTCGTGCTAATTAAAATTAAATAAAACCATAGAATGAACCTCTCCTAATGACAGCAATTTTATTAGTGTATCAAAATGTAAAAGTATAATCTTATGGGGACAAGAGACTCTATTTTCTGATGAATAACCTGATTTTTTCAAAAGAGAGCTTCATGTCATAATTACAACATATTGTACGTTTAGTTAATTTGTAGATCTAGAATAAAAATGTTTAAGAAACGTATTTCAAAATCGCTGTCCCATCACAAACGTATTCCCATACCCAGATCATGAGAATGACTTAAAGTGTAATACAACCATCCCTTACGTATCTACAAGTGCAAATTATTTATTTTGTTAACAAACTAAGATATGAGTTGATAAGCATAATTCAAAAAGTTTAGATGCATCAAATTCCAGAATGCAGCTATGTGATCCCTGGCAGTGCACGTGTGATCCAGAGACCCAAAGTGCCAGGTCCGAGTTGGTTGTGGATTGACGTGTGAGTGGGCCTGATGTAATAAGCCGGGTAGGTTTGATGTGTTCTGTCATGTTGTACATTACACGAGCTGATTATCGCCGGCCACAGATTAGCCTATCAGGGCCCGGATAAAAAGGCGGAGTGACCACGCCGATATTGGACGTGGGCATCTGTCACCCCCACCCCCCACCCCCCTAGCTGTAAGCCGGCTGACCACTGACTGCCCGGTGACTGACCACAACAAATAGAACCAGGCTCAGTTTGCCAGTTGTCTGATGACAAAGTATAACTGGATCCCCCAAACAACTAAACAAAAACATGTGTATATTAAGGCTTTCTAAATTTTACGAATTGGTTATATAATAACATTAATCCTTGTGTTGTTTGTGGTTTAACAAGATGGAAAAGTATCATTAGATATTTCTTAAATTTGCATCTTTGTACCTACTTCTTAGGTTGGTATGAAATTTTCATGTACCACAGATAGATATATGAATATCTTCTTCACTTATTTTTCCTATTCGTCAATGTGCGATACTTTATTAGTTTTGATCCCTATACATGTCTGTATTACGTTTATCTTTTAACTTCTATTAAGAATACGTGTTCTTTTTCCAATTGGAAATAATTATTTTCCCCATAACTGTCCGACAGAAGCGGGCTAGTGTGGTACTGTACACATATTTTCATATCTTGAACATAATTCTGTACAAAACTGATCAATTTAAATCACACCACCTATTACCAGCTCGTTATCTCAGAGTCAGTAAATGTAAGTGACCTAATATAGCAGATTTGCAGTGTCTTACCTTGCCGAAGGTGGCAGCACAGGCGGGCTCCAGACTCTCCCGTCGACAGAAGTCCTGGTAGTGGGCGTAGAGAATACAGCGGGGCAGGCACACCCCCTCACAGATACAGTAGTTCTCCTCCAACCTAACAAATACAAGAATCAATAGAATACATGTAATGTCTCTACAGGATGGAAGTTCTGGTAGTGGGCATAGAGAATACAGCAGGGCAGGCACACACCCTCACAGATACAGTAGTTCTCCTCCAACCTAACAAACACAAGAATCAAAGAGAATACATGTAATGTCTCTCCAGAATGGAAGTCCTGGTAGTGGGCGTAGAGAATACAGCAGGGCAGGCACACACCCTCACAGATACAGTAGTTCTCCTCCAACCTAACAAATACAAGAATCAAAGAGAATACATGTAATGTCTCTACAGGATGGAAGTACTGGTAGTGGGCATAGATAATACAGCGGTGCAGGCACACACCCTCACAGATACAGTAGTTCTCCTCCAACCTAACAAAGGCAATGGTCAATTGGAATACATGTAATATCTCCCGTCGACAGAAGTCCTGGTAGCAGGCCTAGAGAATACAGTAGGACACACTCCCTTAATAGTTCTCCAATCTAACATAATTATACAAGAATCAATTAGAATAGATGTGATTTTTAGAATAGCATTCAATTATACAAAGCAACCATAGATATTACAACCAAGGAAAGATGCATTTATGTCACGATTCACTTGTTCCTCTCAATATTGTTGTATCGCGACGTTAAGGGGGGTTTACACAGGCCGGCAAATTGAAGAACAGAATATATAATTCAATAAAACCATTTCAAATGATAAAATCTCCGAGTGAAGAGGGAGACCATTTAGAACAGTTAGTATAGCATTTGATTTAAAGCGTGTGCTGACGTCAATGTGTATTAAAATTTGCTGATCAATTATCCACTAACAAAGTCAGAGATATCTAGAGAGAAGTGTCTCTGGCTCCCGCCCTATCTTTGGTCAAATTTTACATCATTCATGTAAGATTCTCCTCCCCGGAGAAGGGGCTGGCAATTTAAAAATATTTCTAAAATATCTATAGCCATGTAAGGCTTTCCTGCAATAGGATGTATCTCACATATGGCTCCATAATACCACATATATAGCACTAAAGAAAGTAGAACGGCCCCGCCCTTATTCCAGTACTGGTCGACTTCTAACACCAGATTGATCCATCAAGTCATAACCGATCAGGCTATTACCCACTCCGGGCGGTAGTGGCCCAGCTTTTCTACGAAGCCGCACCTCCCGGCCCAAAGGTGCTGGTGGCGGCTGGAGGACCTGCCGCACGGTCGGCAGCCGGAGGTTGTAAACTCTGAGAGCCCTATAATACATTTACAATGTGTTTGTCTCGACTCCAAGTGGCCATCACTCCGAGACCCAGGGAAATGAAAATTCGGATCCCGATTGGTGGGGCAAATAGGCTGGGAATTGGTCAGAGGGAAACAGAGTAAGTTTTAAAAAAGGAAGCTCGGCAAGTCAAAGTGAAAATCATGATGGTTCGTATTGTGATGGCTTTGGGCATTAAAGAAATGGGTTTGATAATGTAAAATGAATCGCGTTTGCCGTTCAGCCTCACAGGTCCAATTTCTCCGTAAGATGGATGCATTGTCACATCACATTTTAAGCACAAGGTGTATTATCACTAGGCCTAATAAGGGTGTGTCTTGTAGCCAAGGTCTTGTGTTAGGCCTGGTGCATGTATTTAAGATACAACAATGATGTTTTCATCTAACTATATAATTATGATAAATATATAATTTACTTCCAAATTCTCAGGAAATATCAGGAATCATATGAAGCTGTATATACACCATATGATACCAATATCAAACAGAAATAGTCATAATTTCAAAATCACCCTTAGTTTAAACTACAGTGTCTTTTGATATTGAATGGAATGTTTTATTGGCCCTAGGCCTAGGTATATGCAGTTTATGTAATTAGTTTAATCCGTGCATAATGGAATAATACCCCATAGCTACTCAATCTGCCCACACCCTCTTGTGACGCTATAATCATGCTCACTGTCAGTGTCACAGTATGATGTCAGAGTGTAACAGTGTCACAGGTTGAGTGGATGACACAACACCCACACCTATCTCCTACCTGACCAACCCCACCTCCACCTGCCCAGGTAAACTATACACACCTTATCAGCAGCCCGCCCTGCCCCTTACCTGCCAGGACACACCTAGGCTACAGGTAAGAAGTGGCGCCTACTTCATTATAAAGTTCATAGTCATTGTAAGGTCTACTTCACCTGAAAACTGCTATCTTGTCACAAGGGCATCTCCTTTTTAGCTGATTAGAGAGTGACATTAAGGGTTTGCACGTAATTGTGTATCAGTTTTCAGAGAATCCAGGAAGTTTAAGTCTTGGCCAAAGGTTGAATGTGAAACTGGGATTCTATAGAATCGTAACATTATTTTTGGAATAAGTATATACTTTTGTAAAATACAAATTGAATGATAATTAAATTTTCTTAATGATATAACAAAAAGACGATATAAGATATTGAGATAGACTACCATTATGTTTATTGTCTCTTTTATAAAACCCCAATATCAGCCCTCGGTCGGCCCTTCGGGCCCTGGCCTCAGGCTGATATCGGGGACCCAGCTCAGGGTGATAACCACCCTCGTACTCCCTTTGAGGTTGGTTATGGATTTATTATACCTTTTCTGTTATATCTGAGCTCCCAAGGAAGGATGCACAGCAATCAGTGATGGTGGGGCTGTGATGCTGCACATTCTTTTATGTTTTTTCATATAACTCTTTTGATATCCAGCAAATCCACAAACAGTGAGCGAGTAAAATGTAGCTAGGAACATTGTGCAGATAGTGCATATGTTAGATTTTTTATTTCTTAAAGATTTCATATTTTAGACAAATAGAAAGTTTCTTTATATGGCAACCATATCACCCAGGTTTGTATCGCCCTGTGTTAAACTCTTAACTACTAAACTTGTATCACCCTAAGGTATAATAAAAGAATCTATCACAATATAAATGAAACTTTAAAGGCACACAACATGAAGAACCTTAAGCTTTAAACGTTTGGTGAACCTGCTCTAGTGAGTGACTCATTTGCTTACCCAACTTAGCTCACCCACACAGGCAAACCCCCCCCCCCCCCCCACACATACACACACCACATACCCCCTCCCCCCTCACACACATGGCCCAAGCCCCTTGCAGGAAGATTGTTCTGTCAACTCCGCTGGTCCCTTTACACCAATGTGGCTGTTGAGGGTACCAGCTCCCGAGGACCAGACAAACATGGCGCTCACTCCACCTTTATGGCCGCCATCTTGATATTTGTTTTGCTCTGACCATACACCTTAATGGGTTGACCTTTCAACTGAAAGTGCTCTACTTTTTGAACACCAGTCGCCTTAAAATACATATCCATCGCGTGTGATGAGTGAAACTGTGTTTCAAAAATAGTCAAATTGTCTCTTTTTTAATTAATAAAACAATTATTCTAATTTTTATAACATTATAATCACAATACATGACATGGGCGCAAGAAAATCATATCCAAAATCAAATCAGGGCAGGTTCTTTGCAGTAAGAGACTAACATATAGAAAGGAGGAGAATGATAGACCACAGACATATCTTTATGCAGTCTATGGGCATAATAATATTCCTGCATCAAAAGTATTCGATATAAGGTTTGGATGAGCCAAAAGGATCCGGGCCCTTCGCCTCTTGCAGTGGACTCAGTCCTTACTCATGAGTTCACAGTGGTGACCATACATAGTACAGACCAGGTAGACCAATGGGGCACAAATCAATTGTTATTGCCCTGGTTTGCACATACCATCAACGACTTTAGCCTGAGACATAGGTGTGTGCAAACTGGGGCAATGACAATTGCTGTGTCTGTACTTGATTTATTCTATATCAATTACACAGAATGTGTTGAAAATTTATACTGAAAATGCAAAAATTGGCATTAGCTTCACAGACAGACATTATTGCCCTCTGGGGCAATAACAAATCGTTTATTCGCCAGTGCTGAGGGGCAGGACAAAGGTGAATGTATAAAGGCTAAAATCCTGATATAAAATAAAGAGATATATAATCTAATGACTAGGCAGAACCCCGCACACTCCCTGGAGGTGGATTTTGATTTCGTAATACAATACAATGTCACCCAATAATGGTACGATTAGAGAAAGGTCCTTGCGGTGATACTGCAGCAGGGTGAAACTTGAACCACCAGGTCATACAGCAATGATTCCACATCTCTACCGCGGCCAACATTCTCTGCGGTGAAATACATAAGAAATCCCTTTGACGTCTACATGTATATTAAAGTACGTCAGTGCATATAGGTAATATACGTTCATCTTCCTAATGCCAATCAAGTACTGATTTCTTCAATAATTTTAGAATATTGCATATAAAAAGGTCCATAAAAATGCCCCAATCCACCTTGAAACATATATCCCAGGCGAAGAATGGCGTAATAATGACGTTCTACGACGTATTAATCACGTTCTAAGACGTTCTAAGACGTTACAGTTACCTTCTGCAATACACATGCTTGGCTGGTATGGCCAGGGGCGAATCCAGAGATTTTCAACAACAAAGAAAGGCTGGCAACCTATTACATAATTTTACGTTAAAAATGCATATTTGGCCAACAATGGTGTGTGTGGGGGGGGGGGGGGCGCTCCCTGCGCTCCCCCTACTGATGTCTGTTAACTATCTCCCTACACCTGCACCACTGTGTCCCCACTTTCTGACCCCCTCAGGTATCTCGGTGGGGCACGTGCCTTCAGTGGCGTCTCCCGGAAACCCGGGAATTCGTTGACAGGTGAGGAGGGAGTGGACACGGCCAACGAGCAGTAGCCACCTCCCATTACCACCTGTCCTACACGTCAACACAAACACGTCGTCCTGATTGACACCCATCACACTGGTAATTGATTCATGTACTGCAGGGATGGGTTGTTGGTAAATAAGTGTTACATGGGATACCCACGAGGGTTAAGGTAAGCCAGTGCTACTGCTTGGTTATTAAGTTCACAAGAACAGTAGCTATCTTATGTGAACACTTGCAAAAAGGCAGATTATACAACACGACTTGGGCTGCGATATCGGCGGATTTTTGTGAATTAACAGACAAATTCGCATATAGGAGTGAAATAACTGTTAAAAATTGGCAACTTGGAGCATGCCACATATTTGATAGAAAGAATTTTATCTCTAGTATAATTATAATCATTCCTCTGCGACATCGCCATATCGCAGCCCATGTCGTGTAGTGTAACAGGGCCTTAAAAGGGGTCCCTGATGAGGGTCAGTGCACGCATAATTATATGTTTGGGTAAAGGTGTTTTTACACCTGTGCGATAAAGTGCTTGCGACATTTCCATCATACCACAGGTTGAGATCCGAGGATATCGCATGTTGCGATGTTTTCTACCCCCCCCCCCCCCCCCATCACCAACTAAAGTCGCAGCCATGTCGCAGTGTACCACAGGTATCCAGGCTTTTACACACATGAGATAAAAACAAAGATATTACATTATATGTATTAGTAGATATAACCAACAACTTCAAGGCTGTGACATTACTAAGATGTCGCAGTGTGTCCCATGCTGTCATTTACAACCAACCCCTGCGACATTATTAAATATGTCAAATAAATATCGCAGCTTGTGATATGGGCCACGTGGCTGCGATAACAAAATTTGGTAATTATCGCACCATCTCCAAGTCGCAGCTACCTGCGATAATTCATTTACACAGGTGCGACATCACCAGTATCGCAGTGGTCTGCGACTTGCTTGAGATATGGTCATATCGCAGGCATATCGCAGCTCAAGTCGCACAGGTGTAAAAGCCCCTTAAAGCTCTGTCAAATATTCTCTCGCTTTTATAAACCAGCTCTCTTTGATTAGTTTTCGTGGCTTGCCCATAATATATGTTTTTTTTCGTATGTTTCACTAATACTTCCTACATCAAGCTATAGATGAACATAGTAAAACTATGCTGTTATCTTTCGGTGTTCATTTTGTCCCTCTTCTGTTGTTGGTTATCTATGAATTTATTGCCAACGCTTCTCAAGGTGTTGTAATTCATAAATATAAGTGAAAAGATGGGATGCATATTGTCATTTGGACTGATTGACTCATTTGATTTTGCCTTTGTTGTTTTGCTTTCTTAGAAGTATTCAATATAACTATGATAAGGACTTTCGGTTGTTCGATTACAAACACATGGGCATTTTTCAAGTTTCATTAGTTAAAGAATATTCGGTGCAATTCAAAGCTCCAAATTCTTAAAGTAAATAGGTTATACGCGAAAGCAATGTAAAACCTATTGGAAAAACGGAAATATAACATAACGTCTTCGCATCTGATTAAACATGGACTTTCCCCCAGCTTTGGGCGTTTACTAAATTATGCAAATTTGAAATTCCTTCATATGAAAAAGCTTTCCTGCAATATCCTCTTCTTTTAATTAGGAACTTAAATCATAACAAAATATTTTACAAGGCGGACGTAAGAGTACCCATTCTAGGTATTACACAGGTGAGGGGGCATTGTAGCAAGCAGGTGTGTTAACTACGTGAGACGTTGATGAAAGGGCAGGCAGTGACCGAAGATCCTATCAAGGTCCTATCATATCTGGATATCAAAGCGAGGCGGCCGACGCGGCGGCTTAGCGCTTGATCCTGGTCAGTGATGACAGATTTATAACCTACTTAAGGGGCTTGAGACAAGCTATGCGATGTGGCCAGCAAACCTTGCTCCGTCTTCCTGTATTGTATTTAATGTATGTACATGTCAAGTCCATATTGGCACACATCTGTAGCCCTAATAGGACAGCATATGCTAGTTTCCAGATGGGGTAACGTGTGAGACAGGTTATGTCAGATAAAGCCAGGATAGATAAAGTGTGTGTCTATGTGTGCATGTGCTTGCACATGTGCGTGGCTCAATTTGACTTAGTTTGAAGCCTCCTCTTGCTATGATCAGAGATCCTATTGGCATAATGTTACCTCTTTGGCCCCTTGTGCCCCAGTTGGCCCACTGATACCTCTGTCGGACCACTGCTTCCTCTCCAGAATCACTGCTACCTCTCTTAATTGCCCCAATGATTCCTCTCCAGGCTCACTGCTTCTTCTGTTGTCCAAGTTCTACCTCTGTTGGCACACAGCTCCATCTGATGGCCCACTTCTACCTCTATTAGCCCACTGCTACCTTCGTTGGACCACTGATTTCACTATTGGACCACTGCTTCCTCTATTGGCCACTTCTAGTTCTACCTCTGTGGCCCACTTTTATCTCTGTTGGCCCACTACTTCCTCTCTTGGACCACTGCTACCTCTGTTGGCCCATTGCTTCCCCTATTAGACCACTAGATCTACTACCTCTTTCAGTCCACTACCCCTGTTGGCCCACTGCTCCACTGCTTCCTTTATTGGCCCGCTGCGGCCACGTTTGGTCCCCTTGTATCCATATTTTCCCTGCTGTCCCTCTTGGCCGGCTGGCGCTTTTGACTCTTTGCGTCTTAAATTTGCTTTACATAGTTGCCTCAGAATGTGCATTATGGTGTATTGAAAAGTAACATTATAAGCGCATTCCTACACTATAGCTATACTTTTTAGGAAGGTCTTACACAAAAGGAAAGGAAGTGTTCTTTTAAATATCTTACCAGGTCAGAGTCAGCGCTGCCTGTTTTTTCTTGTCACGCATGATCTGAGCGGCCGACTTCCGAGGTATGGGCTGACCAGAGCTGTTTTTCGACTTCTTATGGGGCCTTTCCGAGCTAGCCTCACTTTCGTCATCGCTGAGTTCATCTTCAGATGGAAAATGCTCGCCATCACTTCCAATGGAGTCTGAAGAACAATTAAAAGAAATTAATTTGAGTAGAAAAACATGTGTAGCATTGCATACTGTTAACGTTTTCCCTGTATGAGATCGCATCAGTAATTAAGATTTCAGAGAAATATAGGCCTAAAGGAGAAGGCTATGACCAGGTTTCTGTCTCCATATACATATCAAGTCCTTTAGCAGTGACCAATCACGTAAAGGGAAAATTGTATACCTGTCAAAATCTTTTGTAGTCTAGTTACCTTTCAGCAGAAAAATACCCACATAAAAAGTTTTCAGTCGGTACTTATATATGTATATAGCAGCCCTTCCATAATTATTATGTTAGACACATATATACGCCTCATATGCATGCGTATATTCTTTTGTACATATAATTAAGATAATAAATGTCTGTGAATACATCCACCCCGACGACTGTGTTGGTAAACGGCGTTTTATCTTTACTATTAGATATCCAATGGGATTGTTAAAATGGCAATTTCAACTAATTTCAGTCTTCGTCTGTATATAACTATAAGGTGCATACAATATAAGCATAGGGTATGGTAACCTTTTTACCACAGGCTCTATATACGGTTTTGACGGCAACCAAACTGTTGTCGTATACTGAGGTAGGTTTTATAGAGAAAATTTAATTTTAACGATTTATGGCGTATATATCTCTTCAAACCAGTCACTGACACACTATGCTGCGGTCTAAACTCCTCTTGTTCTTATGTTTTAATATACACCTGACCAGTTACAAATCTAGGATTATAAAAAGGGAGTGCCATGGATACCTCTGTAAATGTTTATGGTTATTGTAAATGTAGTACATTGTTCGTGTAAATTGAAAACATACGCAGCCGTTTATCAGTGAGAGACAGAGTGGCTAACTTGTAAAACAGCACCAAATAACTTATTTTGGCAGCAATACCTGCAATTTCCACTGCTCCCGAGGCCGAATAAAACAAATGTAAGCATATCTGTCAGTAGTCTGGGGCAAGTAAATCCTTTTGTTATCAAACAGGGATTTGTAAATAGGATATGGGCGATTACCGACGCCAGACGTGACGCAGGTCGTGATTGGAGAAGGGGTCCGACATGTAAAGACGTGCTTCTCTCAACGGCGGGTTGTAATATGACAGCGGGGAATGGCTTATTGAGAAATCGAAAGAAATAACATGAATTTTAACGTCCAGTAAACTAGTTATAGTCCTGCTATGTGTGCGTACATGGATATGTAATTACTAAAATAAATATATAACTTTCCTCGGTGGTTATGATTAAGATGCATGCAACATATAGCATTAGCTATAACATAAAGACACTTGGAATATTTTCTCTTATCACAATATTGAAATTATGTAAACCTACTTTTTTTTGTCTGCGGCTCATGCCAAATATGTTATGGCAATAGATTGTTGGAACAGACACGGCAAATTGAGCGTATTCCAACTCGAAGATGGGTCAATGTTAAACATGGATTTTGTATGGTTTCCCTATGTTTTACCATTCTGTGATATATCTGGTAAGCTGCGACGTAATGTATGGTACATCAAAAGTGTCAGATATCCGTGCATGTCGTCATAATGTCCCAAAAAAGTATTTCTTTTGAAGAAAGCATTAAACTTCCTAACCCTATCAGACGGGCGCTGATAAAGTTGCCAGTTTTAGCATTTCTATCTAATATTTACCCAATAAAAAACACCAGAATACCGCAGGCCAAACATCGGATTTTAGGAGAAAGGAAGTGGTTAGGTAGAGAACACCACACAACTTGTCAGGCCGGCGCGATAGGCGGGGAATAAATGATGTTTCTATGGGACTCTTGACCGACCAGGAGACCGGCTGAGTCAACATGGGCCGGCCGGGGAGAGGTGGAGGGGAGGCCGGGCGACCGACGGGCTCCAGTCCGGTCTTTGCGCCCGGGCTCGCGTCAAGGCAGCCCGCGCCGAGATATTGATGGCGGTCTGATATCTTAACGTCAGGCTTTGGGATCACACAATCTGCATCATAAGCTTGTATGATCAGTAACTAATTGTTAGAGCTAAATATATTTTTTGCACCTTTCCCAAAGTGCATTTCGTGAGTATGTGAAGTCTGATGCGCGAGAAGATTGGACGCGATCAGAAACGTTGGTAGTTCTACGTATTTCCGACGCAACACTGTGTGCATATATTGAAGAGAATCAAAGGTTTTTGAACTCTATAGTTGAAATTACTATGAATACATGGAAGATTAGTACTACCGACGACACACAATAATTATAGTTATAAAAGAGGGTATATCTAATACACATATTCATGCTCTCACAATCGCGTCTTGGCCAAAGATTTTGGATGGAAGTATTCAAATGTCTCACAGATGTATAAATTCTATTTGCCGCACTTAGGCAATGTTCCACACACCCATTTCCTTAGTTTGATACCGAACGGGAAGGAGTGATAGGGGTTTAGTAATAGTTGATTGTATTACTTGTCATTTAGATGCAGTTTGTGTCAGAAATAGGTCTATTCAGGTAAATTAACTAAGTACCATTTTCTTTTTGTTAACGTGATCAATTATGGATCCATTCGATTCTTATTGTATACAGATCAATTTGAGGCCACTCATCTTTATTTTGTGTTAAACGGGCAAAAGATTTTCAAAAATATTTAAAATAGCACTGGGAGTTAGATCTACGTAAGGATTATCCTGTCAACGTTCACTATATTGAAAGCGCTTATATAGATGCGAACCAGAATAAAAATGTAATTGATATCTTTATAATAGCCAATACTAATAAGGACAGTACGGGGACAATATAAACAAAAAATAAACCACATAATCAACATAAAAAGACTTTACCGAGAATAAAATAAAATAAAAGGGGAACAATTAAAGGATGGGTGTTTAATAGGAAGAATGACGGAACAGGTACTGCACGGATGAGTATAATCTTAGATAAGAAGCACCACGTCAGACAAAAAAACACAAGTATTCACGTTTTATCATAAACACCAAAGACGTCCTCATAAGTTGCAGTTCAAACATGGGTGAAGGAGGTTTAACTTGTAGAAGGTGATCCTTCAGTTCTTGGCCTCGGCCACTCTGACCCCGACCACCTCCCCGTACACATACCTCTCCCACCATGGTAACCGGCCTTACCTTAGTCTTACGACACCCGGGCAGAAGGACCGCCAACCTTCTTCGGGGTGGAAAGGTTATCTCAGAGGACCTTGTGCAGATGATAAGAGATAGGCTGGCAGAGTGGATCCAACATCTTTTAACATCTGAACAGTGAGTTGAATGGCAAAGGTCTGTGATTCAGAGTTTGATTAGGAAGCCCTGCTTTAGACAATGTCTATGGGTGTTTTGCTGCACCTCTTCGCCAGCGAAATGAAAACATCTAAATTCTTTTTAGATGTACTTTTATGAGAGGGTAGATATTATATGAACAGAGTGTGGGTGATTTCCTGCATTTTTTCACTGGAGGGTAAACACACTTCCACAGTGAATGATAAAAGGCGGAACTTTGAAATGGCCGGTGGTTCGGACGAACTCCTCTCCGAGACGAAACCTCTCCGGAAAATCCGAAGACCCTCTAAAAATAAACTCCGAACCCCTTTCATAATTCGTAGATGATCGATAATTATAGCTTAGCCTAGAGCAGAACAGGCGAAACAATAAAGTACTTTTAATATTATTCTATGATCTTTAACGCACAATAATTAGAAGTTCAAACCCCCTTTCTCAGAAAATGAAATCTCCATTTATGAAAAGCTTGTGGTGAGAGATGCCTCTATTCATGTTTTCCTCTAAAACTCAAGTTTTAAATTATCGATTCATTCGAAAACCGAACAACGATTCAATTTTAGTGGCGGATGTAGGAGGTCGCAGGTGACGTGCACGTGCTATTTTTAGCAAAATATTGTTTTGATGAAATTAAGTAAATGTCTCGACCCTAGACGATTTGACGGACATTTCTAGTGTATAGTCCAGACCCTACCCCCAAATCTCTGGACGCGCCCCTGATTTTCTTCGGTATTGTTGAAAACTATAATCCGGTCAAATTACGAAGGCGCAAAGCTTTGAACCACCATATATACGAACTATATATTACATGCCTTGTGTTGCAATATGAAAAAAAAAAGGTTTTGGAGCTATATGTATTGGCCCCTAGGAACAAATAAGAATAAGGGCAGATGGAAATGAAAACAAATTCCCCTATAATTGAATATTTCAACATAGTATTTGATTAAACAAAATTTGAGCCTACACTCTTAATCCGCTAGTGGAGTTCATCAAAAGCAGTCGGACAAAAAATATAGAAAATAATTAGCCCTATGATAAACCAGAAAATTTTCCAGCATACTTCCTTTGCCTTGAAAAAAGTAGTGTTTTTCTAGGATAAAAGTATGCATAAAAAAAGAAATATATACCGTTAAACAGTTTCCATTTGAGTTACTCACCGTTGGTCCCTTGTCGGCTCTCGGCATATCTTATCCGTTTGCAGTTCCCCCCGTCCCCGCTCCCAGTCTTGAGGCCGGCGGGGGCCGTCAGACCCTGACCGGCCGTGGGGCAGGGGAGGCCGGGGGCAGGGGCGGGCGGGAGGCGGTCTGTCAGCCCGGCGCACAGCATACCGACTGGAGGCAGGCCAATGTCCACACCCCCGTCTCCCGCCGTCGGCATGGTCAAATTCTCTATTATCTTCCGTCTCCAATTTTTTTTAGAATTGTTTTTGTTCCTTTTTTTGTGGAAAATTTAATTTCTTGTGAAAAATTCAAATTGTGAAAACAGACTCAGTTTTTGAAGGTATGTTGAGGGTAAACAGCTGTAACTTTTCGTCCTTGATTACTGTGTAGACTTTCAAAGAAGGCGCCCCGATGGTCCAACTTCACTAAAATTAAGAATAACAACTGCTTAGTGATCGTGTGTATTTCCCCCGTAGTCCAATCTATTTCCTTGTTGTTTGCACCGAGAAAATTTCCAAATAATTCTTACAGAAATTTCCAGATTGCCTACTGACAATGTCGATGGAGGCTGAAGTAACATGCCATGTTAGTAAATTGTCCGACGCTCCATAGCAAATGTTGAAATCGCAAATCTCCACGAGCAATTCTTCAGAGTGTAAGTAGTTGTTGTTTTGCTATATGTTTACCCTGGGACAGTCCACCTCTCGCACTGACCATCCAGGCTCTGCTGGAGCCTACAGGTGTTCTCTCAGGTGTGTCTGACCAGGTAGGCAGATAACTGCTGATACCCGCTGATACCTGATCCCTGCCTGCTCCGACCCCCCCCCCCCCCCCCGATCACCACCCACCCACCCTACGTCCTCCTGCCTCCCCCTGGCACCGCAGCGCCCCCGTGTGAGTAGAGATAACAACGTCAGGACCAGAGATAAGGGCGCGTGCAGGGAACCCGGATTCTCCGGCGCTTGGTCGTTTGTTACGCACTCTTAAGTGTTTTGAACGTTTTCAACAAGGAACTTAATTTGTTTGAAGGCGCGCATCCGTTGTGAGACATGCAAGGACGCGTCGATTCCCCGTGATGCATGTGTGGACAGTTGTTTTTTTAGAACATGTGTTGCATAGTGCTATGATATTCAGAATTTTGTCAATCTACCATTCTACTAAATCCAACGATGTATTCAGAATTGCCAATTCCAAAGCATTCAAAATTGGCTACGTGTATATAACATATAATTATATCAATTACAACGAAAAATTGTTTTCACGATTTCTGTATTAACTATTTTTTTTTTGCAACTATGATATTTCGGTAATTCCTTAACCTAATGATCCCTAATGCACAAAAATGAGCTTTTCTTTAAATTGTTTTTATTGGGTCTAATATGCTCGGCTTAACCGATCTTCCCACCCACTCCCATTTTATAGCATAAAACTTTACAATTTCCGATTTTTGTAATCAAGTAGCCCCAAAATCGCAGATCAGGTCACATATGGTTTCTTTTCTTATACTGTACATCCAATTCCACAGATATTCAATCTTTGTTGGGATCTAGTATCTTCTCAACTTGAACATACCCTCTTAAGTATCTTTTTATTGTGATAATAATAGTTAATGGTTAATGGTAATGATTTATGTTTGTGATAGGTCGCCAATTAGATGTGGACTAGAAAGCCACAAAATGTGAGCGTGTAACCCTGATGATCTCCCGAGCTCTGATAGCACTTGAAAGTGTGGCGTTCTTCGGGGAGTCAGGGGTTTTGTACTCTACGATGAAGAGACGTTGGTGTTGTTTCAGTCCCAATCCAAACAAAGAGTTTGAGTAGGAAACTGAGGTCTAAGATTAAGAGTTGTGCCTTGCGCACAAGGGTGAACGAACGGGACAGTTGGGTTGGAGGTCTCAAGGGTCAAGACAGGAGGAGTTTTTGGGTACAGTGTGTCCCAGGCTTCAAGGAGATGATTAGTTCGGCCGAGGAGTTGGGTCATTGCTCGCCTAGAGAATGGTAGTGTGTAGCCGAGCGGGTCGCACCTTCGTTCCTGCTGTGTTGGGCTGACTGCTCACTATTTCGGGCTTTTGTACCTGGCCGGTCTTTCGGTCTGGGGCCGCTTCTCGGGCTGATCCCAGCTTTCGTACCATCTTCGGGCTTCTCGGGCCACTGCCTAATTTACTGATAACTTATGTCTTTTAGCTAAGTTTTACTGGATCGCTTACTACTATTATTGCATACCTTCAACTGAGGCCAATTCAGGGGCCGGACTTCTTTAAGAAAAGACAAAATTAGTACCAAGAGGAACTGTTTATTTCGGGCCTTCATGCCCCTTTTTATAGTCTTTTACTCGATTCTGATTGGTCAATTTCAACCACGTCACTATTCAGACGTCACATCCGGTTACAACATGCTTTTATACTTTCGTACAAGATTCGGTCTACTTTCTTACCTGTTTCATACCTTACGTTTTTACTATTGTTTGATATTCCTTACACTATTATTTGATTATTTCACATAAGTCATTCTAGTTCATATCTAAAAATAGATGAATGGACAATTCATCACAAAAGGCTTGTCCAAGCCGTTCCCCTTTTTCACAAAAGCATATGATTTCTCCATACTATGGAGTTAAAGGTAGATGTATGTGTGTGCTTATTGAGTTTGACTTGAAATAAGCAGAAGTATCATAATTATATACATTTTGTTCGGAAATTGATTGCTCATGAATGAAAAACACGTTTTTTAATTGTTTATTACAACTATACTCCAATGGAAGAACTGTTTAATACAGAATTTGATTTGATTGATAATAAGAAAAGAATTTATTCACTTGTTTTATACTTTGGCAAGTCTTTCATTCAATACATAAAACGGAACTAGAACATGGATCAATTATAATGGGCATGTATAGGCTCCAGAATCTGTAAGAAAGGAGATCTGAGCATATTTGTTCACTGATGTACAGACTTATTAAGAACCCAAGGGTTACAACTACATATAGGCCCAAAATTAATTTGAGGAGCAGGGGAAAAATTAAGTTCCAGAACCCCATGAGGAAATATGAAAGATACCGAAAAAGCCCTCTTGCAAGTGGTGTTTAATTTTAGGAACAGTTGTCACAGGAAGAGCAGATAGCATTGACAAAGGTAAAATGTAAGCAAAATGTTAAGAAAAAGCAGTTCTGGTCAACCAGAATTGTGTAATCTATATTGACCAGGTTATGACATATTTTGCGGCATGTGATAAGATGAAATGGTTTCTTAACTCTTCATTGTACTTCATTACTTGTCATCATCTGTACATACTCATATGCCTTTATGTTGTAGTTATATCTCACTTGATCAACTGGAAGACCATGTGTGTTTGATGTGAAGTTGACAATAAATGAAAAAAATAGGGCAATTCTTTTTATTCAAGATTCACTGTACCATGTGTTCAGAATATGTCCCATATTGTAAAGAGTTAATTTTCAATTCGTATTAAATATGAACCCTCGGAAATTGGACTGATCATTTACAAATTTATAATTGTAAAACAAATTTATGTCTCACATTGATGCCATTGTATGCATGTTATAAGTAAAAGTGTTTTATAACATAAAACACGTTTAGTTACAACAAAATACCTCCAATGAAATTTTGAATTAGCATTATTGTGTGGTGAATCTGTGTGGTGAATCAACAAATTTGAAGTCTCGTAATTATAACGGAATGAGTTTTAAACAATCACAATGAGTACAAAGTACATGCTAAAGTTATGGATTAATTGTCTTTTTGTCGAATGTTGATGTATTATGTGACCCGCTTTAGCGAAATGACTTGGATGTCTCACAAAGTAAAACTGAGATATGGGCCTCCGAAATCGGATTTCGATTTTTTTTTTATCGAAAATGGGTTTTTCTTTTATTCAAATCTACTACATCAGAAGTGTCTCAAAAAATATTCTAGACCCTAAAGCCTTCTCTAAGTCCCTCTAATTAAGCACCAAAGTCATGCAATGTTTCAGTGATCTAAAACCAAAGACCCTCGCCTTACGCCATTTTCCCCTAACTTCACAGCTCACCTGTAGCTCCACATCCCAGCCCAGCCCCATGTTCCGGGTACCTGCTGAAAGGGCGCAAACTGAACTGGCTAATCACAGCCTCAGATTTTGATTCCCCACCTCCAATGACCAATCAGACTGTATTTTTCTGATCGTCATCCCATAAACAACTGTCATCAAGGAGGTCACTTGTGTGGAATGCAGCTGGTTTCAGTTATTGATGAAATTGAAAGAGGTGCATGGCGAGCAGGACAGACAAGCGACATCATTTCTCCAACGATAATAATATCTACTTTAACCCTAGATCACTGCTGGATTTTGATGTGGAAGGAATGCTATCGAGGAAGCCCTGAATGCGATAAATCAGGTAGATTTATGTGGTATAGCTGAGCCACAAATAACCTGCTACAGGCGGAATGAAAGACTGTGAGCACTTTAGGTGAGTTCCAAAAGTCTTTATAGTGGCCGACATGCGGTCGCTTACCAAGTAGGCAAAGTGCCTAAATCCCTTTCAATGTTGATGAAACTGCTCACGAATGTACTCTAGCATGTATTCTAACTGTCTACCTAGTTTTTATTGGGTTTTAAAGTTGATTTCATGTTGGGAACAGGGTCGATCCCTCAGGGTTGTCCGGTAACCTACTTAATGGCATCAGCTGATCCGGCCGGTCTCTCACGGTCGTCGATCATATCTTATGCTCTTGTGGCTCTTGGGAAGGTAAACTAAGTCTAATATCATATATGTTATTGTCTTTAGATGTTCCTGCAAACACTACAAAGATGCTGAGTGCAGCAAACCATTCACGACGACGGAGTTGGTCAAGCGTCAGCAAGAGGTCCATCAGCTGTTCTCAGATACTTTTTCATCAGATACATGTTAAGAAACCTGTTGCCATGACCATTTAGCTATGTCGTTCTCTCTATAACATAGGGCAATGTCAATTATCCATTAACCAGAGTGTTTTGAAGTATTAAGGGCCTCTTAAGGATAGAGAAGGGTTATCAACGGCCTTTTCAGTAAAATTGTAACAGTTTCCTTAATAGTGATTATTTATTGACGTACAATATATCAAATGAAAGGGCATATTTTTCTCTATCTAATGGTATCAATAATTCTTTAGTAAAATGTAAAATAGAAAAAAAGCCAATTAAAAAGTGAATTTTTCACTTTTATTTTTTGAATGTCGATATCTTCATAAAGATTTCTCCTTAGCTCTGAAACTTTACATACAGTATAAGAACTTTATTGTGGAGGGAACTGTGTCTCACTTTTTTGTTATATGTCCTGGTTTTTATTTTATTTGAAAAAACGGGTAACTTTTTAATAATTTTTTTACATTTATTTTCATTTTTTCTTAAAAATTAACCAGGACTTATATACAAATTCTGAGACACAGTTCCCTGCGTAAGAATGTTTTAAATGCACATTCAAAGTTTCAACTGAGTACCTAAAGAATTAGGCAAGATATCCACCTTCAAAAAATAAAAGTTAAAATAAAGATTTTGTTTTCATGTTACATTTACTTGGTCAACTTTCAACAAATCAAAATATATTATGCATGACCATGTAGAGGGCATATT
The DNA here is from genome assembly GCA_936440205.1 of Lepidonotus clava. Classification (NCBI taxonomy): domain Eukaryota; kingdom Metazoa; phylum Annelida; class Polychaeta; order Phyllodocida; family Polynoidae; genus Lepidonotus; species Lepidonotus clava. Next base: position 40,550,329 of record OW387141.1, read on the forward strand.
CAAGTTTAGATATCAAAACTATTGGCCAGTTGTTCCTAAAAATTAATCATGAAAAGAACAAAAGTTGCAACTACCGCACATTGCACCATGATAACCCTTGTCTACCCTTAACACAGTTTTTAGGTGAAACCAGAAACGTCATTTCTTGAGTCATACCACGACTTGATGTGGTGCTATGTTGGCTTCATAATCATAAAAAATCCTTGATTTATGTAAGTGTTCTTTCGACAGGGGAGGGGAAAAATTCATTTAATCTATACAGGATACAATTCAAACAATGTGTCTGGTCTCCCATTGCGGTCCTATGGACCATTTGGGCACAATTCCGTGCAGGGGTCATCCAAATGTCCTATTTTCAATTCTGCACTGCATGGGACTCGAACCCATGCAGTGACAATGCCAACGAGTGGTACTACTGCCTCAAGGACATTGGCAATCCTGACCCCATAAACAACTTTTTTTTCATGAAAGTTGTTCAAAATGATGGTTTAGGGTTTTGCCTCCATGTGGTGATTATGAGGTGCCAAGTGGGATGGTACTACAGATACATGGTGAGTATATGATTAATTTAAACCCTTGGTTAGCGTACGTGGTCTGGTCCAGGGATCTAAGTTGGGTACAGTGAAAAAGTCGGAAATAGCAGTAAGAAATCTGGGGGGGGCCAAAAAAAACCTACGAAATTTCGTGGAGTTGTTTTTTTCATTTTTCGTGGCCACGATAGAAATTTCTCCCCCAGAAAAAATGTACGAAAATTTCGTGGGCATTAAAATTCAGTGAAAAAGCATATTAAAGTCATTTATAATATACATATTCAACTGAAATGCTTTCCAATGTGTATTTCAAGTACTTTAGGATACTGTGAGATTGTATAATTTTGAAAAGAAAATTTTAAAAAACCCACAAAAATTTTTGATTTCTAAAATCTCACGATATTTCCCTAGGCATATTGTGGCTTTTATAACTTTTCGTGGACATGATTTTTCGTAGGTTTTTTTTTTGGCGCGCCCCCTGATTGTATGAAAATAGTGACGAAAAATTGTTTTTTCTGCAAGTTGAAGCCAATCCAAAACTCTAAGAGATTATGGTTAGCAAAACAGTAGGAAAAAATGAATCCATCTAAGAAATCTGATTGTATCCTCAAATGTTGTGAAACGTGTTCTAAACATCAGATTTTGAAAAGGATTTTTGGGGGTGCTGGAGAGAGAAAATCGGAAATCCGGCAATAATCGGAAAACTGGTGGTCTATCTTTTTTGAGAATAATTTGTCCTATGTTCTGGAAAATGATATTTTTGTCCACGCAACAAACTGAAAAAGGAGGAATAAACTTCATTTCAACCAATATAAGAACAAATTATTTTCAATTCGTCATTGGAAGGTTTTCTCAATATCATATTATCTTTATGTCTGGAAAATGGGGCTTAACATGTCTGGGCTGACTATAGTTTAGCACATTTCCGGTACCTCATTCTGATACCATCTTTATAAATTGTCTTTTATCTTAGCCAAAACGTAGACCGAGCATTAAATACTGCTGCGCTCAGTACCCTGAAAGGACACTCAAGAACTGTATTCAGCATATTGGTCCATTTCTAAAAAAAACAAGGCAGTAATACTCCAATTTCCATGAGGACAAAGAACAGACGCTCGTTTTTGTGACATCCGATTTTATGAACAATGTCTGAGATAAGAGATAATATTCTTCATTGGCTATATCCAAACAATGCCAACAGTTTGTTTATCTTATACAAGTTATACATTATATATGGTACCCATTAGGATTCAAATATACACATTTTATATATATATTCAACAAATATTCTACATGTGCTGCCCGGGCACTTTATCAGTATTTTTCTTCCTCTTACAATGTTCTTCCAAAAGACAGTTTGGAGAAATACTTATTTCTTTATTTCATTCTAGCAGAGTTATGAATCCGGAGCAGAAATTTACTTTTTTTTTTTACCGCGACAGTGTCAAACGTAGAAAATAATGTTAAAGTAGTGGAAGTCTTTACATTTTGGCAAATTGCAGGTAAACTATTTCTTTCAAACGTGTCATGTTTAATATGACATGATTTTCACAGCTACTTTTGAGGTGTGAAAAGAATGCATTTCCTTGGGGGTAATATCACTTATGTAGGTGAAAATCGATCTGGACATGTAACTCTGTTAGATTCTGGAGCATTTCAATACAAACCTGTCCCCTGGTTACATAGATATCGGATCAAACACACGATATAAACACCCAGTCAACTGCATTCAAACAGGTAGGCTGTTTATCTGTACTGTGCCTTATGTAAAATATTAGCAAACACATCAAGGTTGTTCCAAGCTCTAACTCTTGAATATGATTTTAATTCCGCTATATCAACGGTTTTTCCCCACAGACCAATTGAGTGTATTTGCTTAATGGAATCCCAAATTTGGTAAAGAAATCGGGGGACATCAAACCTGTGACTATTTACATATTTAACATGTAGACTATTTTAGACCTGAAAGACGTTGGTCTATCATCTCTCAGTCTGAAAAACGTTCCAGTTTTATACTGTATTTTCTAAGATTCACCAGTTTTTGTAAGCCCTATCGGAACATAAGTTAAACTAAGTGGCCAGGGAATCATGTAATGAGAAAATGGTTTCTGTATTGCACACAACGCGGCAGCACTATCAGCCAGATTTGGTAATCAAAGGCTCCTACCAGCTTACCGTCAGGCAAAATCTTCTACCGATTACCAGGCAAAACCTAACTACTCTCGGCTTTAACAATGTTCCTGTTTGACAACGAATTTCTTAATGTCAGTTACGCATATTCAGGTGCAGTGACATGTAGTAAAATAAAACCAAAAACTCAAGCAACAACTCATTTATAATATGTGAAATTTTTTTTCCAGATGAGTTTTCTTCAATAGTGGAAATATAAAACTCTGTTATTGAGACCGACAAAACTATGCCAATGGAGAAATTATATATGCATAGTGAAATACTAATTATAAAAAAGTCTGTTTAATTAAACCATGAATGAAGTATTCAAATCATTAACATGTAATTACTGTATTTTCTTTTCTGTACATCCTTCTCCTGTGCCCCTTTTGTACTAACTGGCTAAATCAAGTTTCCAAAAACTGAACAATGAGAATATTTCGGAGATTTCCTGTTTATATATCCTGTGATAACATGGTTTCTTTTGTAATATTTATAACAAGTGACAACGATACAAAGCGATCGTGGCTCTGAAAACATATTCATAAAGCGTAACACATAAGTATAATTATTATGACCGCTTGCAGTAGCCTTATAAACCCCGTAGCAATACTGCAGGTCATAGTTCAAAAGTTGATAAGAATGTTCATTTATTTTGCACTCGAACCCAAAACTACTGAGAACACCTATAAGTGAACATTATCATACAACAGAGTTAGGGTAAACAAAAAAATGTATACATTGATACAGATAAACATATCATACAATATACAAGATTCGAATGAAAATACATAAATCTATATAGCTATCTTCATATTTGTTTATACAATATCATTCAAATATTTATTAATGTAATCCATATGGTATATAATAGAGAAGAAAAATCAACAGTCCAACTTACTGGGCGGCAGAGTGGACTATTAACATTCAGACATCACAAAGAGAATTACAAGATAAAGAGATACAAAGAAATCGAACAATTTGAGATAGAAACCTAGAGTACAAAGTAAACTGAGGTTGAGACTCCCGCCATGTTTATAAGAAAATATCCAGTTTCTTTGAGTGTAACACCTTCATGAGGGTGACATGGCATTTACATGTTCTTAGAAAAATCATCTAAAGTTTCGCTATTTCTTTGCATCCAAGAGAATCTGGCAGGAAAATAGTTGATTTTTTTGCTTATAATCTCAGAATATTGAGAAGTTTTCTTTGTTTTAATTTTAACTGTTTTTTATCACGAGTTCGCGCATGGTATTCTGCTGAAGCGCTGGTATATAGAAGAAAGCATCTGAACAAAACATCAAACGAATAATTTGTAAAGGGACTATGTTCTACTGACTGAAAAGACTGATGCAAACCAGGGCCTAACCTAAGATGTGGCGGTGGGGATGGAGTTGGGGGATGAATGCCCCCCTCAGATTTCTAAAAGTTTTCTTTATAAGACTCCATATATAGCTATTACAAGTATACTCATTAGTTAGACTTCCTTAAATTAAAATGAAACCCTTCAGATTTTCTTTGAACCCCATGAGATAAGAATAATGCGATCGCAGAAATTTACATTACAAATCGGTATTACAAAGTACATCGGACAGCCCCAAATCACAATCTCAAGGTGACAGGATATGAACTAGAACACTATACAGAAGGATGATGAAGACGTTAATACTGGTGGAGTTTTTTTTTCAAAAGCTGCCTCCATAAATTCGGTGTAAATTTTGCAAAATCATCTACCTAAATACTTTTCACTTGAAGATGTCTTAAAACTAGTGAAGGAATTCTGGATATCATAACTAGAGGGTTTAACTGCGTCCGAAAATCCACATTGCGTCAATAACCTTGAGAGTTGTTTTGATGCTTCTAATTTTACCGTCCGAATTTCAAGATGCCTGAATGGAAGGGCCCGTGCTGTTGTGTGCCAGTCACGGGAGGTACCAAAATAACATGGGCATACAATACAAACTTACAAAGTGGGCTCAGCCGAGCGAAGCAGGCCTCTAGTCTCTGAACCAGAAAAGTAGACAACATGCATTTCAAAATTCAAAGAGAACTTATCATACATATAGGAAGTTCGTTTGATTTTAGAATTCTATCATTGCTATCATTCGCAAACCTGATCTATGGGTTGTAAAAGTAGGGAAAATGATAAAGATTTTAACTTTTATGAACTTTTTTTCGTTCCTTAAAAAATAAGATATGGGGTCGCACCTCAAGGTGTGATAGCATCGAATACAGTAAATCTTGCTTGTAATTGTTGTCGTTTCATTTTGTGTATTTTAGGGTAAGTAGTTTTTCATTGAGAAAGATAAAAGTTTCATAACTCCACATACCATAAGCTGGAAAATATGAGACGTATTATACACATTTAAATCAGACCAGTTGTGTATTTCTATGGGAGAAAAACCACGAGCATTATTGCACAAAGAAAATATGAAAGCAATGAGGCGTAACTATTCGCTTCCAACATAGAGATGTATCTTTCTCTGGTTTCACCAACTATGAGCCTACTGAAAAACAAAATAGCTATTTAATTTTCCCCTTCCTAATCCTTTTACACTATTTGAGTATCGTACAACGATAATTATATCATGAGATTTTTGAAAGGAGCATGAGAATTTTCAAAGGTGTAACTCAAAGATGTAAATGTTTAGTATGGTTGACTTTCTCTACCCGATCTAATGGTTGACATATTTACTGCTATCTCACTTTATTTTCGAGATCTTCACTAATTCAGATATGAGGAAAATGATAGAGAAAACCTTAAGGCCAAAGGACATGAATTTCGACTTTTATAAGAAAGAAGTTGAGCAAAGACAAACAAAAACATGCTCCTCATTCCAGAAAGTCCTGGCAGTTAAAAAACTGATCCACAAAATCAAGATAATCGATGGCCTTTGTCGTTCAAATATCTTAGCACCTACAGAACTCTGCCACACCTTTCATTGCTTGTAATTGTTGTCGTTTCATTTTGTGTATTTTAGGGTAAGTAGTTTTTCATTGAGAAAGATAAAAGTTTCATAACTCCACATACCATAAGCTGGAAAATATGAGACGTATTATACACATCGTACGAAAAATTATGGAAAATATACCCACACCATGATTAGGAAGAGACTTGTAGATTCTCATAAAGATAATACGTAGAAAATAATATTCTCCCTTAAAGCACAGATACTTTATAATCTATTTTCTCCAGTAAGAAAATAGGTAAACACAGTAATTATAACACTAGGTTTTTCAATGGGAGGAATAAATGACAATATCTTTAGTGAACACAATAGGTTCTGAATGAAAATGTTTCAACATGGTAGAGCTATAACTAAATTCTCAAGATCAAACATCTGTATTCAGGAAGTTAATTAGATATGCGAACCAATTAGGACATGCGGCTCTGTATTGTTTGAAGACAAGGAACAAAAATATGAGTACCTTGGATTCCATGTAACATTGCCATTCGTTACCAGTTCGAATAATTATCATACGTGCTGATTTTCTTAAGAAAATATGTCTAAAACTGGGACGAAAGATCACTCACACGATATACAACTGCGTCCCAAGCTAGCTACAATAATGTCCAACAAGGTTTGGGTGTTCGGGGACACCATGTCACCAGAACTAGTTTACATGACTTTGTTCAAGTGGAATTCTTTGAAAGCCAGCTAGTTCAAAAGTAAACACACACTCACCAACCTTTAAATTGCCGCAGACTCAAAGGACATCTTGCTGCTTTGGCAATGCGAGTGAAGGTTATACATAACTTCAAGGACCAACTCTTGCCTTTTTCGCTTCTCGAAAATAAAAAAATGTTTCCCCAACGTTAACGACAAAGTAGCTTTTCGCATCAACACACGGCCTTAGAAGTATAAGAAACCCCTTGAAATAAAATGAATTTGTATTTATCGTGAATTTCTATTATTCAATCATATTCCTTTTTTATATTAGTATTTTACAATATAAAATGTATCATTTTAACTTTGATTTTTTCTTTCCTGAGCTATGTATCATAATATTACCAATATGTTTGTGTCTAAAAAATTAATCAAGCGGAAACCATCTTTGACAAAACACTTTAACTGTTATAATAATCTCCAGATCTTTTCAGACGGCAATGAAAACATGTTGCCAACCTCTATATCTAGTAAAATAAAGTTGAAAATCAATATCGATGCAAAATAAACTTGTCTTTGGCTCTCCTGTTTTAGGCACTGCTTGAAAGAGAAGCAGTATTAAACCAGATGACAGTTGTTAGACCCTTTCCCTTTGCCTCTCCGTGTCGCTCTTGTCGCTGAAGGCAGTTGTCGTCCAGTCGTACCGCCTCCTCCAGTACGTGGGACTTGGCCGCCTGTCTCTGGGCCTTGGGGGACGGACCTGGTCAGCACGCCTCTCTCACAAGATGGTGCACTGAAAGACAACCAGAAAAATAGCCATTGATAGCATGGTTTCCATCATAAAAAGAAATAGTTGAAATATCAAAACAACATAAAGCTTGATTTATTGGCAGATTCCATCAAAATACTTCGAGAATTGAAGAATTTCCTTTTTCGATTATATTACTAAGTTGTTATTGTTTCATTGTGTGACCTCTTCCATATTTGTTATTAACTAGATGTCTTCTTGCATTTCCTTTAATTTCTGGCAGCAGAGTCATCTGACCATTTTAATATCATTGTTGAAAACATAGGGTTAATTTTGAAAGAACCAATGCAGGAAATACCTAAGAGACATAAATGGTAGATTATCCTTATTCATACGTGACATTGGTTCTCAATCATCGTGATCAGAAGTAAAATAAGGGCTGAGATATATCTTATAATGGTATGGTGTCCGTAGCATAGGAATCATCTACGTACTTAAAGGTAGTTGTCACAAATATCGGAAATATGGGAGGGTGGGGGTGGGGCGGGGGGTGGGTGGAAGCATTGTCCTTCCTGTAAAGCCCTTTCGTGAAAAGCGCACTATCAATCCATACAATGATTTTTTTTTAAATATCAATTCAGGGATTGACTGAAAATCTGGTCGCATAGAAGCCATAGATTAATAGGTTTTATTATATGTAATAATATACTGCAAGATATAAATTTCCTTTAAATCTACAGCCTAATATTATTCAAAATTAAATAGGTATGTTCCGAAACTCAAGGAATTCGGTGGCACTGTTATTCAGCCTAATCCAGGTTTTAGCCTAAGTATAGAGTAAGCAACTGACGTCAGGTAAATTGTAGAGACTAACCCCAAGCCTACATACACAATGAAAACATCTGTGTCACATGTATCAGATCTTGTTTGCGCTGCATTTCCCCAGATTCTGCCCAATGTTCCTATTCTATACCAACGACCTTGGGAGGGCATTACCATAGTCCAGAAGGGCGTATCTTTATCTCTGAATGACAACTGAAGGTCGAACATGTCTGTAAGCCCTATAAGGTCCTTCTAATGTGTCCTTTTGGGTTAACTTCAATAACAATTACTAGGGTCCCTATGAATAGTTGTTATTGGGGCTTTCCAAGGCCGGTGAGTGCTCATTAGGAGTCAGGTTTACATGTTTAGAACTTGAGGACATGTTGGGGAACTGGGTAACCTTAGCGACCTTTCATGTGGGTCGTTGGGGACATGGGAAAGGAGGGAATCTATGTAAACAGGGCTAGAATGGTATGTTACTTATAGACAAAAAAAGGTCAGCTAACACATGACGACATGATTCAATTCATATAGACCTTTTTCATTAGGGTGTGGCGCCAACTGGTGAAGTAAATGGAACCAATGGTTTAGGTCATTTCCTGTAGTTAACCTATATGGAGTAAAGCATATAGGTTAACTATGGGAAATGACCTAAACCATTGGTTCCATTTACTTCACAAGGGGGCGCAACACTCTTAATGAAAAAGGTCTATAAAGTGGTGTGTTCAAAATTATACCTATTGTAATAAGTTCTTAGATCCACTGTTTTCTTTGATAAGACACCCAACTTTTGCCAGACCTCCCTATATACGATGACTCCCCACTTCCATCCCCGCCTTTTTTCAGACCTTTACCTACAATCCTCGGTCGGGAATGGGGGTGAGCGGAATTTCTGATATAAAAATGTCTTAACTATGTTAACAAACATTATTTTGTTATATATCCATTATCTTAGTTTCAGGTAGGATTTGTTACATTTAGACAAGGAGTCAAAGAGTGGAGTTATTCGTGATTCTATCCTGAATGACCGACCTGAGACCTCTTAACAACTTGCCAGGGGTCAAAAAGTGGGACATATTCTGTTGGTATACAAATAAACTGCGTAGCAGGAAAGGTTCACAAAATATGAATTGTGGATTGGTCTGTGAAAGGTTGAGGAGAGGTCAACATGAGTATATTTAGATACAGAAACGTGAAGAAATGACAATGACATGTTTCTGGAACCACCTAATGCAATGCGAATAGTTCGTAAATAGTTTCTAGACCCAATAACATATCGTATATCATTAATTAGTATATCGTATTTATTATTACCTAAGCAAAATCCTCTTCTCTTTTTTTTTATATATTAAAACGCGTGTCAAGTCTGTTATACACAGATATTTTTGGGCTGAGCCTGTTTGAATTGTGTCTAAACTATCATCTGAGATTCATAATCTTTAATAAACAGATACGTCGATCATCCTGCGTAAAGTACGTAGTCAATGGGTAAACAATATGGTTTGACTCATGTATTTCTGAAACACTTAATAGAAACATTTCTAAGCTAATCATTTTCAATGTTACTGATCATTTGTACCAAAATCAATTACAAATTTAACAGTACTTATGATAGTTCCATTCGGCTCTGACAATTAAGAATCATAAAAAAAATTGCGGGCAGTCACATAAGTACAATTACACAAAATACCTAGTTTTGGTGTATTAAATAATTTGTGAATTTCTTGACGACTACAGATAAATAATTACGTGTACATGCAACGTGAAAAAGATCCAGGTGAAGAAAAGGGAAAACAAAGGGAATCTAAAGGAAATCGACATGGATTATATTACACAAAATTCAGGTGTCAACAAAAACCAAAGACTTCAAACTGAAATTGAGAAAAAATAAAACAAAAATCGTAAAAAGTGAAAAGCATTTAACGCGAGTTCCACAGTGCAGTGACTCTATCTAATATGCTTTCGAACTACACAGCCAAACATCTCATTCCCCATGATGGAATAGTATAATTGCCCATTTAATAGTGCCGTTCGTAATAGCCAATGATAATGAAGCTCTTTTTGCAATCGCTTTGAACATCACGAAGTAATTTACAAAGTAATTTGTCAATTTCAGAATATCATTTTCGATTTTGTATCGTGACAAGAGCGAGTCCTTACCGTGGACGACCCAGACTGCGAAGGCCAAAAACAAAAATGAAATGTGTCACAAATTGTTTGAAATATTGTCTTCCAATTAAAACCTATTCCCCAAACTGATTTTACAGATACGTTCTTGTCGTTAAAATACTAACTATACTTTCCATTATTGTTTAAATTTATTTTGTCTCTCTTCACAACAATTTCCGCATTTGTAGGACCATTTAAGCAAAGAATTTTTCCTAGGTTTTCAAAAAGAACGACACAGGTGAGTGAAAATAAGTGACATAACGAAAAATGAAGTGTAGTTATAACACTATACCATTCGTTCAATACTAAAATCAAAACCAAATGAACGAAGAAAAAAAATCTTTATCACAGGATTTGAATGCACCTACAACCAGGGTTGGAATTTGTACATGCTTTAAGACTGAAACACTGTTTCAACAATCGTTTTATTTCTGTTGAATTGATATAAAACGCTTATGACATCACCAATAATTATATCATGCAATACTGCATAGCAAGTTAGGATATATTTGGGGTACATGGTATTATAATTCATCAGCTAAAGTATCTGACAAAAGGAGAATACTGACAAGATACACGAAGTAACCTTTCCATTGTGTTCTAATCTTACAGGTTTTATAAGATCATAAAGCTGATCATTACTCTGTCTGTATGACATCTAGCGGTCGTATCCGACTATAGGAGGTGCCGTGATAAGGCCGTAAGGTTAATTGTGTATAGATATTATGATGCTCTAGTCTCTCCTTACTGCCCCATCTATTCCCGCCGTTCAGGCAACCCGTACAGTTATCGCTGAGTAGAGGGGATTTTCACCTAGCGACGCTAGTCCCAATTCAAACCGCCTAGCATTAATGTCGATCTTGTCGCTTTTGGTACTTCTATCAATCCAACATGTAGATTTTATTATGTGTACTACATAAAAGTTAATAAAGATAAAGGAAGGTCCCTCAGCGGTTTAAGGTAAAACTGGGGAGGGGAGGGGCAGGTCTTATTTTACTCCCCCCCCCCCCCCGCTTTCTCCTTTTACACTTTTATTTTGGGGAGGGGGCGGGAGCTACTCTCTGAAATTAAATTTCCAACCATTTGCAAACTACTCCCATTATGTTCAACGTCTGATCTAGTCATTGCATTTTTAAGTGCAATAGGCAGTTATTCTTTTTTGATAATTAACGACCCGTCGAGGATTGGATTTATCCAGTATTCTTCCATGGCCAGCCATAACTTAATCAAGTACATCACTCAGGTTCTTTTAATTAATATATATAAGATTTTAATCTAAAATTTGGGGGAAAGAAAACTCCTGTTGACTTACGTCAGACTTTTTCTCCTTGCGGGACCCGCCGCTGCTGCTGGCGGTGGAGGCCTGGTGCTGTAGGGGGGCGCGGGCGGGGGCGGCGGCCCCCCCGGGGTGGCCCCCCGCCGCCTGCCGCTGGTTGGCCGCCATGGCCGCCCGACGGTCCTCCTCCTCCTGCAGCCTCAGGGCCAGCTCGTGACTGCGGCGAAATTACACAAATTATATCAAAACTATTTTACTTTTGTTAATTAAAAAAAATGGATATACATGTAGTTTGGTTATTTGCTAATATCGTAACCAAAGATTGTAACGTACTGTTAGTGTAAGGTGAATTCCTCGAAAAACTCTTTTTTTTTTTCAAAGATCTGTATCAGATATTCCAAGTGAGCATGAGAACATTTTTAGGAAAGGTTTTGGTTTTCTAACACTAGTACTACAGCTACAATTTCTAATTTGACAAAGCCTAATGCTTTTGCATACTTTTTTCTAGCACTTAGAATATACATTCTTTCACAATACAAAATCTCAGATCAGCTAGTATACTACATGAGACCCTTTATAGACTCGCCCAAGAATGAGCATTATGCCTGAATTGAACCGTCATTATTAGAACATTTTGAGGCTGGTCAGTAAAGGGCATTTATCATTTAGGTACATGTACTGTGAACGTATTATATTTTCGCGCTGCTAAATTTTCGCGCGACAGCCAATAAGTCGCATTTTTGCGCAATCATAATTTCACGCATTAAATAGTTCTACAAGTTCTTTAATTTTCACTCACATTATATTTTCGCGTATGTACAGTGATGCGAGAAAATTAAAACGTTTACAATATTCAACATGGCTGTATGAGTCACATACTCGGACAGGGTGGGCTCCAGGCCGCGGTCAGCGGGCGGCTGCCAGGCGGTGGCTGTCCCGGGGGCCGGGGCCGGGGGGTGGTCAGCAACCACCTGCTGCTCCTGTTGGAGGGACAGCGCCACCAGGTAGCTGCAAGCACAAGGAGACAGTCAGTGAGAGGGGTGTGGTTCATAATAATGGATCTATTTTTCCCCAACTATACGTATTCGTTAATATTTAAATAAAGAATTTTATATTAGGGGCATTCTATAAATTGAGTATGAATAGTTAAAAAATGTGAAATTTTCAAAAGGTAGATATTCATAGAAATGTGGTATGAAATGGCAATTACCCCTTATTAACTCCTATGAGTCTTTAGGTCCTTTCTTGGCTGGCAGACCTATATCTAGTGTGCATTTGTTTTGTGCAGGAACGTACACACGTTTTTAAAAACATCAGACCCCCATGATGTCTACATTTTTAATGGAAGACCCCTTTGATTGGGATTTTTTTCAAACTAAAAATATGATTGAGAAGAAATTATGAGCTAAGTAGCATGATCCCATCTATATTATAGGCGAAGCAGGTGAAACAAAAATCTTTATCAAACATGTTCTTTTGGAGCAAATCCCATCCTCCCCATCCCCTTTTTCTAAGTCTGTCTTTATAGAAAATTATTCAGAGTAGTTCACTTTTAGTAAAATCATAATGACATTTATCTGCAAAATTAGATTAAAAAAGACAACAACACTGGGATCAGGAAGAAAATGTGAAACTCAAGGTTATAAGTGTAGAAGGTCAAGTCCACCTAAGGGGCTCTAAAACCGTTCATCTGGTCAGAGGATTACGTTACTACGTGGAAGCCAATTATTTGGCTTGACCATTGTAGTTCCTTGAATCTGTGTTTCTATTTCGATGCCACTCTGCAACCCTCATACCCAAAATACATCACAATGGACGAACAGCCTATGCCTTGGCCGTTTTGTACTGAGGCAACCACTTGGGAATGCAGTATACTGCTTCACATGTCTTGTGACAATCTCAAGATCGTTACAGGTCTCTCAGTGGAGTTGTGGCCAAAATAGCTTGTGTTTTTTTATGTTGTATTTTCAGTTCGATACCAAGGAAAACGACACAACCAATGCCATCCGTGTAGTATTTCCTCCAGTTATAGACTGCTGGGTTACATCATCTTGCAGGTCTATGTTAACAGCATACTTTCGGCAGTTACAATCACTCCCTTTTCTCAAAAATCATTTCAAGACCTGTTCAAGACCTATTCAAGTTAGGCAAATTTATGACTGATTTGACATTATGTTAAGCTTAATTTCTTGCATGTGTTTTCATGTAACGACACTAGGCAAAGAACAGCATACTGCTCTTTCTATCATTGGATTTTCATTTTCAAATCAGATCCATTTTAAAACTTTTTAAGACCTCCTGCAGGAAAAATGCGAAAATAAAGACCTTTTTAAGGGCCATGAATTTGGGCTTTTCAACATCTGCGTGGGCACCCTGTTGGTATTATTACTCACTGTGGCATCCCGTTTAAACACAAACTACCCCACTTACTCCTGGTCTATTTGCTGGTCCGTCCCCAGGGGGATTTCCGGCGCGGCGATCGGCGCCGTCGACGGTTCCGGTTTGCGGAAGGTGCGGAAGTCGGTGTCGACAAAATGGCCGTCGCCCTCGACGTTGGACAGCGTCTCCCAGACGACGTTGGTCTCAGTGAGAAAACCCTGGTCAGTGACCAGCAGGAAGAGCTCCTTCTGCAAAGACAAAGTAAAAGGGGTTTGGTTAGTTAGTCAGAATAGGTCCCGTCAATCATGAAGTTCGCGAGTTATGTCAATTGGTACTAAAACATCCATCTAAAATCAATAAGAAGAACCAATCTTGATACTGGGAGATTCATACCCCATGTAACCCATACCCCAACATACCGCCTCGTCCCAACCATCATAAAAACAATAACAATCCTGCACACAATTTTGTCATCTCCTGACTGTTCTTCTTTCCCTGTATTTTTTTTAATTGTAACAAACTACAATACGCTCACCCAAGTTTAAATCAAAATTGAAGGCAGAGTTCGTAAAATGAAGTCAAATATAATGGCCTTTTTTCCTATAGGAATTAATTACAGTTAGAAATAACCCAGAAACGGATGGTAAATCAAATAATCTTTTCTAACATTTAACATATACTGAGAAGGACCCAGGAGTTAGCAAGTTACCAATTATTTATGTGGGGCTTCTATGTAATTGTCACATTGCTGGTTAATAACACTTCAATGTATGCCTAAGAGACCTTCTATTTATCAAGAAGAGCGCATAAAGACAGCCACGAGGTCAGCAATTCTGAGGATTGTGAGATATTCTCCATGAATAGATTTAATGTATACGGCAGTCCCATGGAGAAATGGGATCTAATTCTCAGGAAAGATCACATGCCAACTTCATCTTTTAATTTAATACTGAACACACCGTGGTACACTCATAAGATTCAAGTTATGTTGTATACATGTATATTTATAGCAAGCACCAAAAATAAATATGCACTACAATATATGACCTGAGACTAATTTCACCGAATCGCCTAACCCTGGTTGAATAGTAAGAGCTTAACTATAATCCGAAACACCACTGACGATCCAAATAACCATTCACTCCCTCAAAATAAACTCTTCAGATTTCTCATTTTATTCATTTTTACACAAAGCAGATTAACTGGTATGTAAATCTGGTATCAAGGTGTTATTCTAAACTATCTATTAACAATGTAGGTCTTTAATTTTCAATGAATATATGGAAAAACAAGGAGGAAACTGTCCTGATCCTTGGTTTCTTTTTTGAGTAAATACTGACACTAGTGACGAGCGTGAAGTACACTAAGTGATAAAAGGAGTGTATTTTGGGTCCATCTCTTATGAACTGAGGGCGGACCTCCCTGAGCCCCAGTGTGAGAGGTACAGAGGGGCAGGGTGGTCGCTTTGTATTGGGGTCTTAGGGGTCGTGTACCTGAGAATAGCTGTCATCATTACAGGTGTTTAACAGGGGAGAAAAGGGACAAGCCTCTTGACGACCGGCTACCACGGGCACCTGGAAATAACCTGACGATTTGATCGCGCGATTTCAGTAGACTTAGTGTTCATTCTCGACTAGGAAATAACATAAGGTGTAGACTATGGGATGTGGGGATTATGTTAAGAGATCATTGCAAATGTTGATGTTCAAATGCATGCGACTGCACAACGTTTCTGAAATTGGAATGGACTGCATAGGAAAATCGTCTAGTGAGTTTGGGGCTATATGTGTACTTTAATACCATGAGTCACTTTACCCAGGGGTCCCTAAGTCCTCCCACTTGCACGCTAATTTTGATAGAGACGTTCAGTTTTCTAAACAAACAAATTGAAAGTTATTTTGGACAGTCTGGTGGAGTGCTATATCGTTATGTAGTGGTGTTCAGTATTTAAGCGCGAGTATTGTGTCTGTACTGGCGTTAACCCTGTCTCCATGGTTACGTATGTGGTTACGTTATAATATTATAAGATCCTATTTCTATTCATGTATTATATTATAATACAGGAATAGAAATAGGATCTTAATCCGCGGCCTAATCTATGTGCTATTCTGCTTTTTTTTTAATTTGATATTCAATCAGGTGACCGTTTAAATTCCTATTCAACGAATAGATATTTAGTTTTAATTATACAATGAATTATTTTTTCACTAAAAGAAATGACTGAAATTTCCATAAATCAGGAAGTACAATGTCCCAATTATTCTTTACTCACTTTCCTTCATTCAAACCGATAGCTGCATGTGAAAGTTTACAATAGAAACGCTGACAGAAAAACAATTCTGTAGTATATATATATGTAAACATTACTAAAGTACTACTCTATGAATAATAAACTATTTTCAATTAATTAGTATATTTCATGGTTGTATTTCCCTAAATCAGGAACAAATCAGGAAAAATCGTATGCCTATCCAAACGACTCGAAATAGTACCATTCACTGTTTCCAACCCAACTACCTACCTTTAAGGTTAGGTAGGCCCGTGGGTTAGTCCAGGGATAAGAAAAAAGGGGTGACAGGGTCGAGGAGGTTATCCTTTAACACCACTTCTGTATGTATAACATAGTTCCCGACCTGATCTTTGCGAGTCTCGGTACCTAACTTCTCACCAATCACCATGACAGGGGCTCTTTCAGCTACCATCTTGGCCGTGATGGTCATAATCTCAGGTAAGAATTTATCTTGACCTTACTGATTGCCATTGATATGTATCATTGTCTGTAAATAACTCATAATCCCCATATCTTACAGTGGCCCTCCCTTCAGGTCCCCGGCCCTCTCTCCAACCCCCGGCCCTCCTTCCCCCTACCTTTGGTCAGCCTTGCACTTCACCGTATACATTTTGCGTTTTGGAAAAACATATAACACCTTAAAGTGTCAAAATGATGTATCTGTGTCCAGAACCCATGCAGTTAAAAAAAAGCATAATTATTTCGTCGGTGCATAGGCAATGTTTCATCCACAAGAATTACCACTTGCAACCTTCTTCTCAGTGCACAGTGCAATCTGACGCGCTTATTTAAGATCCATTAAATCAAGTGCGCATTTCATATGCAATGCTGAGTAATTTTGATGTTTCTTGTCCACAGGAACCAAAGCCCAATTCGACATGACAACATCTGGTAAGATACAATTAACAAAGAGAAAAGCCTTTATCTAGTATATTTTCTTTTATCATGTATAGTTAACGTTCATTCAAGCATAGATTACAATTAAAGGCTCTGATCTTCCAGATTGAATATTCAATTCAAAGTAAAAAGTACATCACTCAATTTTAGGGGCCGTCCTGTAATTACGTACGTATGGGAGGAGGGTGCTGCTAAGGGTGTATTAGTACATGTTTAATGGGTAATGGGTGCCTAGAAATCATGTAAACCTGTGTAGGTACTTAATGGACGACTTCTAAGATATAGGCCCTATTATTTGGTAAAAATGTAATGAGGATTCGAAGCGCACTTTTGCCCGATACACCGATCTTTTAAACACCAATATGTGAAATCCTCGTATTAAAGTATATACAGAATTATTTCATTATTTTTGTATGATTCCAGACCCCTGACTCTATACAAATTCTAAGTGTTTCAATGTTCTTTTTCATCACTTAAGATCTCTGCACTGTTAGGATGCGGCTTAGTCTGAGCCTCATAGACGAGGCATTCGGCGGGGAGGAAACAGTGCAGAGGTACAGCATGGAGAGCCTTGTCGGTAACAAAGACAACTTCTTTGGAATCACAGATATTCTATTCCCAGGTGAGTATGATCAGAAGGATCTTCATTAAAATAACAAATATATTCATTTACTAGCAACCCAGTCCAAGGTCATCCCGTTATGTATGTCTATGATTAAAAGGATAAACCAAGGAAGGCTGCAGTGAGTTTTGTAGGTTACAAAATGTCACGTACTAACCGCATGTTTCAACGGGGAGAGGGGCACCTTCAATTGTATGCGCCCAGATGTGTGCTGAGGGGTCAAAAATGGACCTATTCGGAAGGACTTTTTCCATGCAAAAACATACCCATCATAAAGGGGTCCTACTTCAAAGACACCCTTACAGAAGGACTATACATGTACATGGAAATCCTGTTTGATACTCAAACACTCAGTCCTGTTCAATTTGGTTTAATTCAAATTCTGTCTAACATCTTGTTATGCTACATCAATTAAACATTATCTAGAAATATAATGCTCAAGCTACAGTTCTGATAGTGCATATAATGCTTGTAGTAATCAATGGAATAAGGGGTGACTGTGAATTACTTTGGTCAGCATGATGGGGTACTTTTTTAAAATACACCCATATTGAGTGGCTCATGCTTATCTAACATTCATTTTGAGTGAAAGTCGTGCCATTCATTTCACTCCGTTAGAGCTGAAAGAGAACCCCTGTCCTTCACCTCTGGGCAGACTTGGCATGAAGTCCCCCCTCCCCCTCCATCCTGGGGTTTAATTCAACCCTAGAATTGACAATGTGATTTGTATAAGGATTACATTCTCAAATCAACTAAGATTTACTTTTCTATTTTTCACAGATAATGCTTCTCCCTCGCGGCGTAGGAAGAGGCAAGTGGCGGCCACCCCCCACCAATCCTCCATCACAGATAGCCTCAAACGGGTTCGTCGGGAATTCCTCCCACCCCCTCCTGTGCAAATCAAGGCAACTAGGCAGGAACGTCAAGTTATGGCGCAGATAGGCAGCCTCTGGTTCGCCGGAACCATCACCCAAAGTAATACATGCGAGTAGGTATTTGCTTCTCTCCCTTTGTTTTGGCCTGCTTATGTACTTTTTCTTGCATATTATCTTTTTTATTGGGACACTGATTGTGAAGCTTTGCATTCTTGCATGCCGATTTTCACACAGTCGGCCTATGAATTGACTCATATATCGGTGGACTTCGCTGGTTCTCCACCAACGTTTAAAACCGTGTGTGGGTGTGTATCTGCATCATCTGACCAAAGGGAGCATCAACAGGAGCACAGATTCATATAACGCATGTTTGAAAATTTAATTTTACTGCATTTTTATGACATAAAGATATAATTGTGACAACAACAAAATAGATGCATAATTACTGTTTTCAAAATAAAAACACTTACAAAATGTTTAATATTTATAACTTTTCTTTGCAGGTTTTTGAAAATAGTAGATTACGATAAACTCGATAGAGGTTACCAGAGGATGCATGATATTGCACGGGATGGGACATGCGCTCAAAAGTTTGGTATTTTGCGAGAAATAGTATTTAACAGGCCTCCGGTCTCTGCCTACGACAAGGTTCAGGAAATGATGTGCAATAAAGGTTAGCTACTTCACAGTGGAAAATGTCAAATATCATTTGCAAATATTCTTTCTTTAGATGTTTTATGACCTAAATTGATAGAATGGGTTCAAGGAAAGGTATATTAAAATCGAAAGTAGTTTGCAGACTAGTAAGAAATTAAAGATCCAAGTAAGAATAGAAACGATTTAATTTGAGTTTATCCATCACCTTATTCGTTTCTGTGAAATAATCAGTTCTCTCCTTTTTTATGTGAAGGAGGATTTACATCCAAACCTCTAGTAAGGGGAGTTCAAATTGCAAAACTTATTTTGTCTTTTATCAACTATGGCAGTCCTTAGAACCACGATATTATCTTTCAGACTGCGAATCAATGTTAGAGAAGCATGCGGCCATCAATGAGTGCATATATATCAGCACTTATGGATGGTCCGTCACTAAACAAGTACAAAGTATCCTCAAGGACATGGACGAGGGGGCAAACACAACTGAGAGTTGTAGGTAAGTTCTTTGAAGGAATTTGTAGAATACTTAAATTCTCAACACCCTACCGTTAAATTCACAGTGGAAACCTCACTAACCGAGGTTAACTTTCTGGACCTCACTGTAAAACGACTATCCAGTGGCAATATCATCACCACCCTCTATTGTAAACCAATTTTCTTCCTCCGACCATCTCGTATTAACCAGTGACATTAAACGCTGACTCTTCAGTGTATGGACATATTCCTACCACTTTTGACCAACATCCATCTCCCCTGTCCACTGACTACATTTATAATCATATTCACCACATAAGCGTCATGAGTTCTTTTTTTTTTAGTTCGTTTGTATTAAACTTGAATATTGTTCGGACAACAAAATCTAAACTTTTGTCACTGCATGCTCTGCATACTCAAACGAGTTTATGTTATGTTTGTGTCAATGCATACTCAAACGAGTTTATCTTGGGAGTCTACCACAAAACATTTTGTTGACATGTAGGCTATAGGTCGTCGTCCAAGATGCAGTCACTTTCATGAACATTCAACATGAACATAAAACATGGATGATCACTTGATATGATAACAATCAGTTGTTTGTTACATAAGCCCTCTTGGTTTATCCCATATTAAACAGAAGACTTTGTCTTTCCCACATTAGGGCCATACAGAACCAGACGTTGTGTCCCCAACTGGCTGCAGGGTGCTGTACACTTTTAATGAACGAGGTGCAGAGCGACTTTGAAAATTCCATACATGACCGGATTTATAGCGTGTGTGAAATTATGTACAAACCGGACTGTAAAGAAGGTGAGTTGAATTGAAACATGTTCTTATATCCTATTTTTTTATGAGTATACATTACGATTGCAAATTGGGTGGTTTATATATTAAGCGCACCATCACTTGGTAATGGATACCCAATGAAGGGAAAGTAAGTACTAAAATAAGAAGTATCGCAGGGGGCGTCCGCGGGTGGCCGTACGACCCATAGGGGATCGTCATGAACCAAGGGTGAAGCCCGAGGTTCGTACGATCCCCATCGATCGTATGGCCACCAGAAGACGACCCCAAAGGTTCTTTTTTATTTTATCACCCAAATATTATTCAAACTATGTTTAATTAAACAACTGAACATGGGGATCATTAAATACGGCTGGCCAATACACCTGTACGTACCGCTCCTTGGCAGTGCGGGTGATTAAACTTTATTATTGATCTTTGCTTTATCAAACCTAGACTAATATGAAACATTCAAATCTTTCAGAAGAAGAAGAAAAAGAAGAAGAAGTAAAAGCATTACCGCAGAAACCTACATCAGGAGGTAAATAATTTATCATAACATTAGCTTTCAACTTATACAAAAAAGTTATTAACTTACTGTTAACCTCTTAAGAGAACGGTAGTTTCATATATTTCCATTATTCATGCTGTTCAAAATATCAAATCAAAGTGGCACAACTTTCAACATAACATTTAGCAAATTGGTTATTTCCCCCACGATGCTTATTCTTGATATGTAAAGGTTAGGTCCTACGTAATTGATATACACTTTTGAGCCAATTGATATACACTTTTTAAACACTGCCTTCTATGAAATATCTTCGACAGGTTAAATATGATTGTTTCATTTCAGGTGCCACAAATTACATCTCATTTGTGATCCTAATGATTGGTGCTATGATCGCACGTGTGATCTAATATCAGCAATCTGGGAAAACCTGAGGCAGAAAAACGGAGCTAGACCTTACCAGAAACAGACTTGAGACATGGCTGTCGCAGGTTATACTACTCCCGGACCTCGAGTCTATTGTTCTCCCGGTAGGTTTCTGGGCGTAACCTCTGGTATCTGAGGTTTACCTGGAGATTTCCCATGCAGGTAAACCTCCAGAGGAGGTTTATTTGGTAAACCTCCGGCGGAGGTTTATCTGATAAACCTCCGGAGGAGGTTATTTGAGAAATCTTTAATTTATTCTATTTCAATTTTTTGAAAAGTTTCCTTTACAATTTTGAAGAGCCCAGGATCGAACCATAGACCTTCTGATAAAGAGTTCCAGAGCCTAACCACTACCCTATTGAGGCAGATGTTAAGCAAGGGCCTAAAATTAGAAGCTAACATAGATATGCAATATGAAATGTGAAGGAAAATATAGTAAATTCTATTAGTTTTCTTTACATAGAACAAAAAACAAAGCATTACTGAAGGAAAAAAATAAGACACTCGTTTTGTCTTTACTTAATTTAGTCTCACTGTATTTGTAATTATGAAAAAGAAAAACGTATCCCAGGGGTTTCGAACCCGGGTCCTGGTGCATGGAAAGGATTCTTTCTAACCACTATACTACTGAAATTCGTGGTATGAGAGGGTTCAGAAGGTATGCTGAATACACTCACCTCTAGACTTATGTCATGCAGTATAAATATATGGATATCTACACCCACACATAATCTATATTTCGCAACCCAAAAGGGTTATTTTTGCCTCAAAACATGTATCTTGTGGTGATGGGACGTAGTATAAGCTTGTAAACCGCCTTGGAGGGGGAGGTTATGCTATATAACCTCCTCGGCTGACGCCTCGGAGGTTATATAGCATAACCTCCCCCTCCAAGGCGGTTTACCTTCACAAATACAATAAACACGATTGCGACAAGAAAACGGGATTGTTGGACGACTTACAGAATTTGAGAAAGGCATTGGAGTGTGAAATAAAATAGACTTGGCCATGGACAGAAATACAGAGAAAAACATTATTGACTTTACTGCGATATGTATAGCCATGATATTGGCTGCAAGTTGATAATTTATAGAAAGATACCTTTAGGGCACAAGTCATAAAAAGCACTAAACCATCGTGCTTTTTGGAAACTTACTAAAAAAAAATATTATTATTATTATTTCAAAATACGATTCCTGTTTGTTACAAGTTCTTCCATCGAATTACAAGTCGAATTACATATTCAAGTTAATCACATATACATAATCAATAAACAACATTAATCTATATTTATATGTACCCGATTCAATTCAATACTACGAATTGCATTATATACATAAATCCTGGGGATATAATCCTAGCAGATATAAGATCTTACTCTAGATCTTATCGAAATTCATTGTTTTTATGAGATTTTTAAATCTAATTCGGTCAGTAACATTCTAAATACTTGAATGTAGTTTATTCCATTCATCTAGCCCCCTTACATATGGGCTTTTCTGTATTTTTGTATACCTGGTAAACTGTCTTTTTAACTTTACCCTACATGTACTTCTTAGATTCTTATCATGTTTAGGCTGTACAACATTTATAGCCTCTTTGCTCTGAGAATACATAATTTTTAGCAAATTTATCTTGCGTCTAATTTTTAAATCTTCTAAACATAAATATTGTATATTATCTAACTGCCCCAAATTTTGAGTGAGAATGAAAAACGATGTGAGTCGAAGCGATTTGTGAAATGTTATACGATAACAGACACATGAGTTATTAGTGATTTATTAACTTTAGAACTCTAAACTCCAAATTACCTTACACTTGCTCTAAAAAAACACTCCAGTTGCAAAATATCTCTGTCATCTTTTCATAAACGAAGCATTTTGCCACATTTTCCCTCCAATTGATAGAGTTGACAGGAGGTCAAAAATGATATTTTAAAAATTGTTCATGCAAAATAAAAGTGAAAAACGTTGCTCTCCTCTTCTGTATTTGAAATAAACTAAGAATTATATTAATAATATTAATAATATGTTAAGGGGTGGGTCTAGGATCCTGGACCCCGCCCCCCCCCCCCCCAGCTCCCATTTTGTTGGAACCCCTAAACTAAAAACAGAGGAAAAAAAACTGCACACGTGCGGGCAAATGACCAACGTTTTGGTACTTGCCTATAATATCATGCTAATCCACCCTCCCCTTCGGAAAGTGCCTTTCCTGTTCTATATTTCAAATAACATAAAATTGATAAAGTACAAACGAACCCGGCATACAATCATAGCTGACGTTTTGTAAAATTTGCATAGATAAAGTCCCATATATACGCGCGCACACGTCTAGCATTTTAACCCAGTTTTCGTAGTTTATGTCAGAATCTGAACGGGGGGGGGCATGATTATGATTTATGATTATGATCGAGAAGGGTGATGCTAGCAAAATAAGTTTCATGAGTAAAACACTAGAAGCAGATTAAAGGCTAGTCTATTTCTTGAATCGGTATATAATTATGTGAGTATTGCTTTCCTTTCCTTCTTTTTTTATTTGCATAATCAACTTCAGGGTTACCCTTGATCTTCAAGAAGATAGAATAGTAATTATAATCAGAATATTTTTCAAAAATCAAATCAAAGTACAATTATAATTAGAAGGTCACATCAGTCAAATTAACAATATTCCATCTTCATGTATCAATGTAATAAATCAACATATTTTGTATTCAACCTTTTTAAGATTGATTTAAACAAAAATATATCAGATTTCCTGTTCTCAGTAAGATATTATACTCATGAAATACAAATATTAACATGTTATGACCCTAAAATTTACTTACTCCTTCCCATTTCTAATTCCTTTAGATAAAATCAAATATTTACTTTTAAAACTCCATTTGAAGCTACATAGAAGCAATTTCAGCTACATAGAAGCGATTTTGCAGCTTATATCAAATATATTTATCCCTGGGAACATTGGTCAAACGTCAAGTCCGTTGCTATTTAGCTCCCATAAGCGCGTCACCTTGGACATGTCGTGTATTTGGAAAACACCGACTCGGATCTGAATCTTTGCTATTTCAACAACCTACTTTCAGGGGCGGATCCAGGAATTTTCAAAGTGGGTGTGGGAGGGGGGTAAGGGGAGCGTAGCTACCTCCACCTTAAGGTGGTATTACACTACACGACATGAGCTGCGACATGACAATGTTGCAGAGAAATCACACATACAAGGACACAGGTTGAGGTATGAGAGAAAAATATCGGTTACAAAACCGAAAAAACCCGGGTTATCGTCATCTTTTTCTATGTATGAAAGTAATGCTTGATCAAATATGGAGAGAGGATAGAAATTCGAATTATCGAGCGAGTTATCGATCGAATTAAACAAAAAGATGCACACGCGAGTCCGCCGCCATCTTCCTCCATTATCGTTCAACTACACGCGGAGGGGAAACACTAACCTTTTCTTCGATGCCGATCGGACAAATCGACATTATTTTACATCTTATATCGACCCGGAGGAGCTCCTGATATTAGTAATCCATAATGTATACTCCATATTGCTTGACGATGCCGATTTAAGGCGTAAAAGGCGGTTACCCGCGGAGAAGAACTACGCGTGTCCTGACCGGGTCGCGCCATTTTGGCCTCTGAGTCTGATGCAATGCGCTGTGGTTTGACAAGTCTAACTGCGCGAGATGCGCTTCGTCCCGGAAGGGACTACGCATGAAAACTAGTTCGTGAAGAAATGCGATTTTCTGGGTTTATATCGACATATAGCTTCCCAACATATCGGCATCATCAATAAAAGATCGGCATAGACCTCTATGGCGCGTTAAGTCGACTGAAACGCGCGCGAAATAGACGAACTAGGCGTGCAATCCCGGCTGACTTTCCGATCGGAAACCGGGGGCGGCCATCTTCGCCGTCATCACCCTCATTAACATAATCACACTACACTGCAATCCGGGACGCTAAGCTTTTCAATGCTGATGCGTCGATCGATGTCATACAGTTTGCCGCTGTCACTCTCCGACCCGATCTCGGTTAATGCTTTTTCAATGGTCAATTTCTGGTATAGGCATTACATAGTGAATGTACTGCAGACCGGATGTAGGTCTAAATTTGCGATCTTGTTTTCGCTGGTGGCGGTTTGATTCAATGTCGTTTCCCGCCTTTTTGTCCAAGTCATATACCCGGGTGAGATTCGATTTGATCGATCATATTTCGAAGACGACTTGATAATACAGCGAGCCCGGGTAATCAGGGACAACATTTTTTGTTGCGCATTCATGTGTAAAATATTCACAATTTCCAATTTCAAACAACATCATTCATGTGTGGAAATATTTGATATCATATGGTACCAATATGCAGCTTAAAGTCGTGTAGTGTAATAAGGCCTTTAATTGGTATTTCCAGGAAGGGTCAATGTCTTGAAGGGCTATGCTAATAACTGCAGTTTTCAGACCCAGTCATCTACCCTTAAGATTTGGGCAGGGCCTCTGGTTGGACCAGGCCAAATATGGAAGGGGTGGTCAGGGTGGTGGTTTAGGGACTTACCCCGAATCAAGGGTAGAGTATTTATAGTCAGGTGCCCAAAGTTAGCAGTTGTCAGTTTGTGCTTAGCTGTGCTCCTAACCAGACCCCCAAGATGAGGGGACTTACCACTGCCACCCAAAGCCTCCTGGCTTTGGTCGTTATTTTTACAGGTAAGATTTACATCTTGGTTTTATTCATTGGGACTCCTTATATCGTTACTTTTACTTACATTATCTTCAATTTTGAATAGCGAAGGATTACCGAAAATAACCCTGTAGTTATAATCCTTGGGCGGAAACTTGTTTTGATTGATAGTATAAATATTCTTCAACAAAAATCATATTTTTGATTTCTAGAGACTATTTCTAAATGGCAAGGCGCAAATAGTTTATTTGAATGCCCACATTTCAAAATGGGGTAGCTTGAAAACGCGGCCAAACTCTCCAGTCTGGAAATATAGTTTTTTTCTGCGGGCATTTTAACAAACATTTTGCGATTCGGGATTTCTTGAATTGGTTACATCACTATTCTTATTTGCATTTGAAAAAACTCTAACGCCCATTTACATTTTGAATTTTCTATTCTTTTTTCAAATTGAAACATCTTTGATTGTAGACCTGTAAAATCATTCCCATAAGTGTGTGCATTCATCACTCAACATTGCTTGCTACATTTAGTTCATGTTCATCTAACAATTAAAGCTTATCTTTACACCGGCTATCAGTCTAAACCGGAGCAGATGCATGATGATATAAATGATTTGTATTTGTGATTCTAAAAATATTTCATCGAACCCCTTTCGACTTTTGGAGGTTGGTATCAAGAAATCGCTTTGTAGTGGATCAACTTAAATTGTTCTCCAGAAAATGGCTTTCGATGGACAATCATACACTCGGTCGCCTTTCACTTAGTAATGTTCTGTGGAAATCGGCTTGAGGAATGATCAGTGTATTCACTGTTTACCACGTCAGGATCTGTGGTACACTAGTAGCAGAAATACTCCAGGAACGTTTCAATTTTTACAAAGCCCAGGCCAACACTGTTTTGGTCCCTATACACTATATTAGTTTATGTGTTTGATATTGTTTGGGCGATAAAAATATAGACCAGGGAGTGGGGCGGGGCTAGGACGACCCTCGGGCTACGCCCTCTCTTGATGAGGACCCACCATGGGTCGTACGGCCACCCTTGGACGTCCCCTGCGGTACTTCTTATACCCACCCGTATATATTCACTGAAGTATATTAGTAAGGGATTCAGGGGCTAAGCTCGATGATCAAGCTTTCCTCTATATACAGACTGGTTACACGATACCCCATTAGAATAAGAATACCAGGATTTCGACGGTACAAAGCATTGGGGGTCTATAGTAGACACTAGTCCCGGCCCGAAATAGCCCAAGCTGGTAGGCCAAGCCCCGCCCAGCTCACGCTTTAAACCAGCTCAGGCATTAAGGGCCATATCACACTACACGACTTGAGCAGCGACATGAAGATTATGTCACAGAGTCGCACATATTAGAGATAAAATTCTATGTTTCACATATGTGACACACTCCAAATTGCCCATTTTTAACAGTCATACAACTCATAAATGCAAATTTGTCGGTAAATGCATCATATAGTATCGATATCGCAGCTCATGTCGTGTAGTGTAAGTCCACCTTAAGGTTCAGGTAAGCTGTAGCTCCCGCTAACGATCATTAGACACCATGCAACCGTTAGGAAAATGAGCCTTTTTCCAGCAATAAAACGGTAGATAATTGGGACTTTTTATGCACTTTGTGCCCCGCCCACCTGCTGTCATGTGACACATGACTAACACTGTACCCCATACACCTAGACTCTTTCTCTTGAAGGAGAGGAGAAAGGTTTCCCCTCATCCTCTTGAAGCACACCTTTCACTCCCTATTACACTTATGCTTGGCTCATTTGGTGAGGGATTTCCACCCTCCTAGCAGTAAGTGCGGCTCGTAGTTCAGAGGCCCGCTAATAAGGTGGTAGTTCCTTGTAAGGGATCCATGCGCTTCAGGCTTTGAGTTGACAAAGAACTCAGCTGTTTGGAGGGTATACCCAGAACTAGTCTTTTTTTTCTTTTAGCGGGTTATGTGTTTAAAAACATAATG
This sequence comes from Lepidonotus clava, assembly GCA_936440205.1. Lineage (NCBI taxonomy): Eukaryota > Metazoa > Annelida > Polychaeta > Phyllodocida > Polynoidae > Lepidonotus > Lepidonotus clava. The sequence continues at coordinate 40,578,219 of OW387141.1, forward strand.
ACCCTGTTCAATAAAACTAACAATCAAGATAACCCAAGACGCTATTGTTTCATTGGTACAAGTCATATACAATTAATTAATTGAATGCGTCCATGAAAGGTCCACTAGCATTAACGTCCGTAAATCGGGTAAAATGGTGGGTTTGGGGGGGGGGGGGGGCAAGCGCCCCTCCTTTTTCAAGATAATTTGCGCGTTTTTTCCATATCAAATCAGGACCATAAATATCAATAAGGTAGAATATGGACTGGGGCTGGGCTAACGTAGACTGCTACACATCTCGAAGTTTCCCCCTGTGCCAACAACAGGTTAATCAAAGGTCCCTTCTCATAGATCTGATCATCATTACTGTCCTTGATATGGCGCTGGCAGTTAATTAGGGCGTAAAGCAACCAATAACCAACCACCCAGTGAGGTTACCTCCCATGGAGTGTAGGCAGGTTAAATAACACAGACACGAGGATGAATATGCCCTCGTGTGTAATTGGTAACTATATTCACACAAGGGCAATATGCCCTCGTGTATACATTGGGTCACTATACACAAGGATAATAGGCCCTACACCCTCATATATAAAACGGGTCATTACACACACAAGGGCGTATCATCCTTGTGTGTATAATGGGTCACGACAGAAACTACGATAAATAAACCTTCATGTAGATACAATGGGTCACTGTAGATATAAGGTTCTTCTCAGCCTTCGTACATGAATATTAATGTATGAATTTTATAGACACTCTGGTGCTGCAGTTTACTCTACGCATGGGGGCACGGTGCCACCGTATATTCTCCTACCCCTTAACCAGTATCATGTGTGTTGGATAGGGCTATAGTTCTTGATCGAAGTTATTCATTATAACCAGTGGCGGATTTTCTTTTTTTTTTTGGGGGGGGGGGGGGCTATTTTGGGCCCAATATTAACTTTTTTAATGTAAAATTCTCGAGCCCGAAGGGTCCGGCAGAAGATTTTACAATAGGCCCCCCCCCCTTGAAAATCTCTGGATCCGTCCCTGATAATTATGGTCTTTTTAAACGCCCTTGTATAGGCCTATAGACAAAACATTTGTACACACAAGGGTCTTTTCTATCGTATGAATCATTTGTGCATCAATCATCTAATATATAAAAGGAAACATACAAGGACACAGGTTGAGGTATGAAAGAAAAATATCGGTTACAAAACCGAAAAAACCTGGGTTATTCGCCTTCTTTTTCTATGTATGAAAATAATGCTTGATCAAATATGGGGATAGGAATACGAATTATCGAGCGAATTATCGATCTAATTAAACAAAAAGATGTACATGCGAGTCCGCCGCCATCTTCCTCCATTATCGTTCACCTACAGGCCGAGTTTACTAACCTTGCTTTCAATGCCGATCGTATATATCGACATAATTCTTCATGATATATCGACCCAGATCAGCTCAGAATACTCATAATCCATGGTATATACTCCATAAGGCTTGACGATGTCGAATTAAGGCATAAAAGGCGTTCACTCGCGGAGAACAGCTACACGTGTCCTTACCGGGTCGCGCCATTTTGGCCTCTGATGCAAGGCGCTGTGGTTTGACAGTGTGAGTACGCGAGATGCGCTTCGGCCGGAAAGGAATCTGCATGAAAACTAGTTCGTGAAGAAATGCGATTTTCTGGGTTTATATCGACATATAGCTTCCCAACACATCGGCATCATCAATAAAAGATCGACATAGACCTATATGGCGCGTTAAGTCGACCGAAACACGCAGAAAATAGGCGAAATAGGCGAGCATTCCCGGCTGACTTTCCGATCAGAGACCGGGGTCCTCCTTGCTTGGCGTCATCGCCCTCATTAACATAATCACACTACCCGACACATCCCGAACGCTTATAGGCCTTTGAATGCTGAGGCGTCGATGTTATACAGTTTGACCTCTGTCAATCTCCTACCCGATCTCGGCTAATGCTTTGTCAATGGTCAATTTCTGGTACAGACTTTCCATAGGGATAGCATTACAACCGGAAGCAGGTCGAAATTTGCGATCTTGTAGCCGCTGGTGGCGTTTTAGTTCAATGGCGTTTCCCGCCTAAATGACGAAGTCAATATACCCGGGCGAGATCCGATAGATCGATCATATTTCGAAGATGACTGGATGATACAGCGAGCCCGGGTAAAAAGGAATCGCCATCCCTGTAATCCTATTTTAAGCTGAGGCTTCATAGTACACTGTAAATGCAGCTGCGGCACATTTCTTTTTCAATATTGAGCAGACCTAATAACTTAGTATTTTCATTTTGTTTACAGGGACAAACGCCAACTTTGATATGACTACCACCGGTAAGATATTAAAAAAAATATACTCATTTGTATTTCTTTACGCTGTATATTGGTATGTAAAAATGATTGTACAAAGTTAAACCTCTGCATGAATGGAAAATTTTGGAAATCGAATAATTAGGGTTCATCAAAGACAACAGGCAGGGCACCTTTCCAAGAACTTCTTAATAGTTTGTCAGGTAACCTTTAAGGTTTTAGTAAATTATTTAAAGGTGGCATTCTCTACTCCTATGGTGAACCTTAACGACCGTATTTATTACCAGAGGTTTCATTTTGTGCATTGACCATAGTGTTTCTCAGATAGACTTTTGGAGTGGTAGGATTCTAAATGTAAATCGTAAGCAATATCAATAATAACTTTATTTTGTATTTTCGTTGGTTTCGTTCTATTTCTTCATATTGTTTGACAATACGAACATACAGAATTTTGTCTGAATGATCACATTTCCTGATTCATGTTTGCAGACGACTGCACTGTTCGGATGCAGGGGTGTTTGGACGGGCTCGACCAGGCCTTTGGGGGAGCACAAACTGTGCAGCAGTACGATATGGGGGCTCTCATTGGCCAAAAAGAAAACTTCTTTGGGATCACTCAAGTCCTATTTCCGGGTGTGTATTATTCAGAATATCACTAAATTGGCTGTTGTTATTTTGAGTTCTCTTTTTAGTTCACATAGGAAAAGACTCTGTAAGGGTAATGTGCCACATACACCCTTTTCACGAGTTTGCGCAGTGAACCACCTTCATAGTCGCCACTGCCCCAACACTTTTAGCCTGGGCCCAATGGGACCCATTTCCCAATACGTTGTTTCAGGCTCATCGTGCTAGTAGGGCGACATACTATTGAAAAAAAACTGTATCCATGTTTTTCACACCATTGTATCATGCCTGACCGCAATTTGTATTCAACCCATGTATACGTAACATTAAATTCTGATTACTGTAGGAAAGCAAAGCTATAGGACGCACAACATACACATTAGACCACATAGCTCTCCTTCTAATTTAGAGACACATGGTAAAGTGCATCATCATAATTTTTTTTATCACATTGTGAACTTTTAGAGCAACCGCCCGCTAGTTTGAGTGGACGTAAAAGGCGGGCTGCAGGCGCCATTCACCACCCCTACATGGCCGAAAGCCTCAAACGGGTACGTCGACAAGACCTCCCCCCGGGGGGGAACGTGCCCCCCGGACCCCTCGGCCCTGGAGGTCTACCCCCGGATCTCCCCCCCATCGAAGACATCATGATGTTCGAAATAACCTCCATGTGGTTTCAAGGATTCCTGGTACAAAGCAAAACGTGCACGTAGGTCCTTCTCTCCTTCTTTAGTTTTGTTCAGGTCTGCCAATTCCCAATCAGATATGTTATTAATTTCTGCTTTCATTAAATTTTATTATTTTGAATCTCGACATCATAGAACCAGCGTCACCTCGTCTCAACCACAAGTTTTGCTTTCTTACTAGCGTTTTCGATGATGTGTCAGGATTTTTTTTCATGGTGACACTAACATTTCAATTTATACCATCTTATTTACAAAATCATTTCATAAATTCCATCAATTCGGCAAGGCAATCGAAAAAACAGCAGGTCAGGTTAAGTGGCAATGGATGGCAAACTGCACAACAATGATCAAATCAGGGTCTTAATGAAATGCTACAATATGACACAAACCGCTGGTTATGTCAATTACAACGATTCCCATTTTCTACTCTAAAATGGATATTGATTTCATTATCATTTAAGTATGATATATAACTCTAGAAATGGGGCTGTTTCAAAACTAGAAAATGCGAAATGTTGAAGGGGAACCACTTTTTGCAGATATCTGAAGATAATGGACAGCGTCGCAGTTGCTGAAGGGCAAAAGTGTATGAGAGACATCGCGGAAGAGGAACAGTGTGCCCCCAAATTTGGCCTCCTGGCTCCTGTACTCGAGGGAATACCTCCCCCATCCATGTATGACATAATCCAGGAGAACCTGTGCAGTGAAGGTAAGTACATTTACTTTTATTACCAATAATATGCGAAGTCGTTTTCGACATATCAACATTGATATATAAGCTTGGGAACAGAGGGATATCCCAGAACACTTAGTCAACAATATCAGTTAAGATCAAAAGTGGAGCTTACACATTTGATAATTCTATTGTATAAAAATATATATAGCCAACCCTTGATGATGTGCTAAAGGACAATTTTGCATGTATAATTCCATTCTTTCCCCCACTGTAATGGCTGTTCCAGGCTGTCAATCAATGAAGGAGAAGCATGAGGTGATCGGGACGTGTCCCATTTATCAGAGTAATGGAGCGGTTATAGCAGATCACATACCTAAACTCCTCCTGGCTATAGAGGCTGGAACAGAGACTGGTGTATTTTGCAGGTGAGCACAAACAAACCTGTTTTGAGTTAAGTCAAACCCCTAGCTAACTGATAATACTGATCATACTTCAAACTGCCTTACCTCATCGCTTTGTTTTTTCGGTCAGAAAATTCCACCTTACGAATTGGTGCTTGATGTTTCGATGATATAGTCTTTTTAAAAAGATACCTTATCCTGCGGGTTCTATAAGAGATGAATGTTTACTTTATAATAATATCACACATTAATATTCAGTCTTTTTTTTCTTTATCAAACAGAGGCTACACAGTGAAATTTTGCTCTATTCAAATAAGCAAATTATCATGTCAGGAAGACTGTTTTTCTTCCCATGTAAATAACCTCTGTATTGTTTGGCTTGATAACCTCTGTAATTCTAGGAATATCACGGAGGAAGCGCTGTGTATGCAAAGAGCGGCAGAATGCTGCGAGTACATGCTTAAGGGGCTGAGAGCAGAATACATGGGTTCACTTCCACCACCCATTACAGAACTTTGTACTATTGATTACGAGCCAGACTGCCAAAAGGGTGAGTTTGAAGCATATTCCCAACATCAAGACGCTATTGCTTACTTCGCCTTCCACATCTGTTTTTTTCATATAATTGATGAAGAAAAATTGTCTGATATGCTGAAGTTATAAAACAGTATGGGGCATATCTCAATTGTTAATTTAGAATGACAGCTACTAAATCAGTACAAGCTGTGTACAATGACTAAGGCTATCATCAAAAATACAAGAAAAGCATATGAAGTTGCCCAGTAAAGTAAATTGTTCTCGCTAATTTCTCTTTTTAATACTGTTATTACTTTGAAATATGCATGATGTCCTAGTATTTTCCTGACCATTGTCTTTATTTTCTTTCAGCGGAAGTGAAGAAACAAGCACTGAAACCGACGTCACCCGGTAAGTAATACATGAATTTGAAAATAATGTTCAAGTAAACATCTCGGATAATCACACAGGCTGTTGAACACAGGGTTGTCAGTATTCCTGAAAATGGCAAAAAGCCCGGATATTGAATATTTATCTAAATATTTAGTAATAAAGTAAAATTTCCCCATAAATTTACAAAAAGCCTTATAATGCTATTATGCATATAACGTTTGATCTAGAAGAGACAATCTATTTTAGTCTGAATTGATAATATAACGAAGTCATGTTTATCCAAATGGGTTGCAATTTTTGACAAAATCTGCAAAATGTTGTTTCCATGGAACCAAACAGCTAATGTTAGGTAATATATGGGGAAAAACATTCCATTAACATTCCAAATAGAATGTTTTTCAAACCATATGGAATGTTTAGAGTACGTGGGATAATTGAATTCTACACAAAAAGTTGGTTTAAGACATTTTCATCCCTATTTTTCACAATTCTACCCATATCTCCCTTATTTTTAGCTGTAAGCTTAAGAGATACCCCCCTTGTAGCATCCATTCTGTGTGTTGGGTCACATAAATATATACCCCTTTCACATTTGGTGACGGGTAGGCTAAAGGATTCAGTGAAAACTGGAAATGGCCAAGGAAGATAGGAGTGGTTTCAGTATTTCTATGTGCACTAAAGTGAGTTGTATGGTAAGAGGAATGAAGTTATCAATATTGTGAGATAGGTTTTGCTATTCTACTTGTAAATAAGTGAAATCTTCCTCTTGTTTTTCCAGGTGTCATACATCAAGCGTCAGTGCTGGTCTTCACAATTTGCGTGTTGTTTGCATTTGTTATGTAAAGTCACCAACATGAATACAGGATGAAGAAATGGACAAAATCTACATTAGAATTTGATAAAATTTGGTTTTTCCCGAGGTTGTTATACAAAGATCAAGAATAGTAAACATAAGGAACTACTGCATGTGCTCTCTGCCTTTTTGAGGGAGTTAGAATGTAAATTCTATTTACGAAAATAAATCATCTGATGCATTTTTCATATATCAAATTAATATATCTTAGGTAAAATCTGTGAAAAGCTTATGTAGAAATCTTATGCAGGTTTTGATGGCCGCCCATAGCTGTACCCTTGTAACAAAATATTACACTGTATATTTCAAATGTATTCCTAGTTTTTATTTTGTAATGATCTTAACTATAATGCTTGGATCTTAAAGGGGTGTAAATATAAAATGATGTATTCCCAAATGGGCTTCCATCAACACAATAAACAGTTGATGGAACACACTAACCCCCTGAATGAGTAAGTGAATTTAAAAGAAGGGCCCAACTCCACTGGGTACCCAATGTATCGTTATACAAATACTCAACAGTTATTGTGAATCATTAATCATATATTACTGCTGATGCTCTTTATGAGTTGTTAACACGAGTATAACGTTAATAAAGTATTATTTTTCCCATTGACGCCTTATTGTTCTTTCTGTAATCGGAGGGGTAGAAGGCAGGACGGTTCACATCAAGAGGGGAGAAATAGAAGCCATAGCGAAGAAAAATTCATGTAAAAGTCGGTCGAAAACTCATTGATGAAAAAAGTATTCAATAGCGCACCTCCCCCTTTTAAAATTCCTGAATCCGCCACTGAATAGAAATTAAATCATATATTGCCTCAGATAATGTTTGACTAGCAGTTGATTATAAACTGGTACATCTTATGGGTAATGAAATAACCTCATATTTTCTATATGACACGTGACACACACTCGTGGGAAATTGAACATTGACCACCTTTGGCAAATTCATACCTTGTATCAAGAGTTATAGCGATAAACATTGGGATCGCGCCAACCGTGCGCCAAATGGCAAATGGCAAATACAAATTGAATATGGCGAACTTGCTTCTGTATAAATTCCAAATTAGCTAAAATAAAAAAGTTATCTTATCGTAAAAGTTTGCTAATCTATATGGCATTTGGCGAAAACACACAGAGTAAAAACAAAGTCCATTTTGTTTTTATTAGAAAAAAAACTTTTTGATCACCCTATCACTCAAAAATATAATAACGTTCCTACGAAGCCAGTTTTGTTCCAATCAAATTATCAAAGGTACTTAACAAACTTTAGTCATTAACACGGGCGTGGCAGATCATGAGAATACTCACGCAAATTGGAAATGATTTTCAGCTTTATTTTCTTCTAATATGTCAAATTGTGTCTATTAACCCGTTATGGAACACTGATAGGCGATAATTTGAATCAATTAGGGAGGCCGTGATTGACCAATCAGGAGGGGTCTTTTTCACACGCTCTATACCTAAGCGGTCCATTGCAGGTATGACACACCCCTTTTTGACAACCAGGGGCATCATTATAACGGCTTGGCTAATTAGATAACTTCAACTGCTGCCACTCTCCAAACCATCTGAATGCCACAACCCAATGGGCAAAACCGAAACCCTGCTTGGAGAATTAACATCGATTAATGGCACTATAAAAAAGTATGCACGAGCTTCTGAAACGCCAAACCTCCTTAGGGTGAGAGCCTGGTCAGGAGGAGTACACAGGAGGGTGTGTAAACAAGGAGGACGCAGGAGGAACCTCAATACTCAAGGCTACCAGGGTCTACAACTTCACAATGGGTGGCCTTAGCCTTTCAAACTGCCTCCTTATTTTCTTCTTAGGTAAGTGAATAGTTGGGGTTTTGGTTTGATACTTTATTTTCCTCTTTATTTTATCAAGTGGTGTACATCAACAGGAAACCTTGCACAAGTGAACATAATTATGCCATTGCAATAGTAGTTAGTTGAAATTATAAATATTCAGAAAAAGCATAACTGTCCGAAGGTGAGAGAAAAGGTTCAGGTTGTTGAGTGGTTTCTTGAGTTTCAAATTCTATAGATAAGCATTGAGCTTTTTATAGAAAAATTCTAATAATTGTTTCCTAAATGCATCGAGATGCATGATTGTTTATATCTGTAAGCTTTAAGCGAGGTGAGGTAGATGAGAACTTCCCGGAATCACCTCTTTCTATTGTTGCTATCTAAAAGCCTGTATGTGATGATGGGGATTTTGTTTTTTCTTAGATGTCAAAATACCTGTAACTCTACACTAAGAAGAAGCATGCCTCTTCTTGCATCAACGATCTAGGCCAGTGTACGGCACTACAGTATACTTGATTTGGAACCTTAGTTTGGGGGACGGGGACAGAGGGCCTGTTCCAGATGATCCGTAACCATTAACGCATTGTTTATGTATCCATGCAGTTGTTGTCATCAAACAAACTGGCGCATATGAGGCCCAGTACCTAGCAATGATTGGATCCTGAATCCAAGACTAAGACTTTTGGGACCCAGCACTGACCAACTAATTCTTTGGGTTCAATTCCCGGTTGGTGCTTAGCTCACTAAGGGATGAGGTACAGCAAAAATGACTTCCAGGTTTTGATCCCCTGCTGTCTGCCCGCCCTGTCACCTTCATCTCATGGATACAATCTCATAGGGACATTCATTTCAGATGAACTATGCCATGATGTACGTCGAATTTGCAACCTGTGTCAATGAATTTATGAATCTTATGAAACACAGATACTGTGTCTATATTGATCTACTTTATTAGGTCCAATATATATTGTATTGATCTTGATGTACATACTCAAAATTAACACCTGAAATGTTTATTCACTACACTTTATCATTGTAATATCACCGGAAACCAGGGGCAACCCTGAAGTGAATTACTTAATAAGCAATTAAAAAAAAAAAAAGATACGATCACCAAAGACAGAATTCATCCCAACCTGTTTTCAGAGGGAATATGACCTTAGTTTTCAAAACGGCATAAAGCATCCATTACTCACTTACTGGACCACCATCTACTGCTAATTTTACTGCTATCAGAGGCGGGTTAGTGGACATGGGACTGGTGGTCATCTTTCCAAACCACTAAAACATGCTCAGGATTTCCTCTGTGGTCCAGCTGACTGACACGCATAGTGGTTAGCAATTAAGGTGCTTGACTTATCAAACTATTAGCAGGGCTTCTTTCATTTTATGATCCACTCCTTAGGTTTTTCATGAGTTTCCCCTGTCCCATGGTAAATTTTCCCTTTCATCGTTCCACTGACTCTTCCTGATTACATAGTGTTTGAGTTCAAAAATGTCATTTAAGATGTAGGAACCTTCCAGTGGGGAAAATGAAATTCTACTCTTGGAAAATGGTAATCTCCTGCATCATTACAATTAGAAAATCCAGAAACTTGGCAAACAGATTTCACATTGTTTTCTTAAAATTTTGGTCAAATTTCCAAATTGCCTACGTTTTCCCTTCTTATTTTTTGAGCAATTTGTCCTGTTTCCCTGTGCAGTAGCAACCTGACTTATTGATAAACGTGAATGATTTTGGTTCCTCCAGGTCCCCTCCACGGCCAGCTGTCCGCCCAGGAGACCTCCAAGCCCCTGTGCACCATCGCCGTCGCCGCACCCTGTATAAACGCGGCCATAGCGTCCTACGTGCGGAACACGCAGGGTGCGGAGGCCGCCGCCCAACCCACGGACCCACAGATCATCCAGCTGGTCGCACTCACCATGACTTCAGACCTGTACCATCCTGAGAGGGATATCAACGCCACATGCGAGTAGGTAGTGCTAAGGGCACATGGCTTCTTGTAACTTTTACAGACCAAACTCAAAATGTACTTATATGTAAGATATAGAAAAACCTTAGGGTCGTCCCTCGGGTGTCTGTATGACCCCCGCAATTATTATATTACAAGTGGCTTCACCAGGCTGAACACACTGGCAATGAAAAAACTCTTCAAGGATTCTAACCCACAACCTTTGGTTTTGGATGTGGGGTTCCTAGCCACAACACCATGAAGCCACATAGCAGATGAGAACAGAACTAAATAAAGAGGTCATGACCCAATTTGCTGGTTCCCACAGGTCCTTTAATAAGTAGTTTAACAAAACAGCAACCAGATGGACAGGCTGGTAGAAGCCTATTTCGCTAGTTCTTGGTATGACTTGAAATAAGTTCAGTATGTTGACTGCTATGTGCCAAAAGACATCATTTTAGAAGTAGTAGGGTAATAAATAGATCCACTCTAGTGGCTTCCAGCCCTGAAAGGGTTAAGACGGCTACCTTTTATGAAGCAGTCCCACTTTCTTTCAGCGTGCTGCAGAACATTGACACGAGCGCCATGGCGCGATGCTTAGAGAAAGCCTCCACAGGCTGCAGCTTCCAGCCCCCAGCCAGCCTGCAGAGTACCACCCTCCCGTCCCTGGCCGTCTACACCATGATGGACGTTCACCATCTCACAAGACGACTCTGCTCTACAGGTTTGTTGATTTTCATTAGATCCATCACTAATGGCATTTAGGGGCTTTCCATAAAATAGTTTTTACTGGAACGCACACACATTTTCAAAAATGTATTCCAGCCCATCCTCCTTGTTGTATATTTACTTAATCGAAGGCCCCTTACAGACTATCCTCACATTATGATGACTGTTCAAAACAGGTACAATGCGCTGAACAATTAGCTAGACTCTACAGTCAATGTTTTAATTACGACCTTATCCACAATGTTTCCAATTCATGATCAACCGATGGTTTTACTTTTATTTCTGGTCTTCTGGAGATGATTATTGTTTTTCTTTCTACAGAATGCACAGAATTCCCCATGGTAGAAAACGTTGGTACTATGAAACAATGTTGGAAAACATATGGGGACGGTATAGTTGATGTCGACCAGAGAAATCTAAATACATCGTCTGAGATGTGCAAGTAAGTATAGTCGTCGTACCACAGCATCAGAGCCCTTTCTGGTAAATTGATTGCCAAGTCCGGTTATGGGTAGAGCACGATTATTTCATACACTTGAAGCATAATCACGTAATATGTCTTTACTCCTATTTCCATATTTGCATATAGCTGAGTCTCTTTCTACGTTAAAGGAGTATTTTCCGACTGTGGGAAACGTTCATTTAGTTGATAAGATGTCTATATTAATCAACTCATTTAATAAGTACGCTTAAAGGTCATTATGACGCATAGCACAGGCATTATAAATTAGTTAAGAGAGCTAAACTTAGTTCTTAATTTGAACTTCGAATGTTTATTTCATATTTTACAGTCTGACTGAAACATACATGCACTGCCAATGGAATAATTCAATTGGATGTCCATATCTGGAATTTTCCACAAGAAATTACATGCGAACATTTGACCAAACTCTTAAGACGTGCGACCTAACTATTATTCCAACGGTGCCCGTGAATACAGTCACAAATAAAGGTAGGAACATCAAAAGTTAAAACGGTCACCTTCTATTATCTTTATGGCGAAATATTTAACAATATTACATGATATTTGAATATTGAAACGTTTGAATAATTTTTCCTAAAAAGTATGCCATTCAACTATAGCCTGGTAGTCTCTCTAAACTAACAACATGTATATATGACATTGTATGTTGCTGACTCCTCAATAATGTCATGATATATGCTATATGTTTTCATACATCCTATTCTTAATCTCTACATCTCTATTTCCAGGTACAACCTTGGCAGCAAAGAGTTCCCTCAGTGTAGCAATTTACATCCTGATGTTTTCCCTTCCTTCCACGTTATTAATCACAAAGGACATTAGACAAACATGAGATGCACAAACATGCTATGCCCTTGAGACTAGGGACTGGTTTAGTTTCGCAATTAGAATACTTAATGTTAATACATGTATAGTGGAAATTAAGAGTACGTGTATCTTTATGTATTCAAAGACTATAACAGAGAGTCAACTGAATCAAAAATTGTACCGTCTAAGACTATTCTTATTGTACACTGTTCTTTCTGTGGAATATGATCTTTTCCTGGGTTTTTTTTGCTGGGATACTATCCACTTTGCTGACAAGCCTGTATGAACGTTGTGAGGTAGCATTTCGCGACAAGATCAGGCGTGTTTTGGCTGTTAATAGGATAGACATCCTACCACAGCCTATAACTACATGAAGCCTGTTGGTTTGTATTCCCTGTAACGAGAAAAGGATATTCCAGAGGATAATACTATTGTGTTGTTAAAAAATCAGCCAATGTGCTGATTTGTATTCATGTCATTGGAGGAAATGACAGAGTTATCACCCTTTTCAGTTTCTGTGTTCGTCAATAAACTATGCTTTAAATACATACTCCATGTTACATTATTCCAAAGGATGGATCTAAATGAGAGATGAAAAAATCCGGAAAATTAAGAAGGACATTTCCGGATTTTCAGTTAAGTAACTATATGGGTGGAAATATACACTAGAAAACATAAATTTCTTATTTAAATGGTTTAGAAACGATAGAGCAATGATTTTAAAATCAAAGTTGGTGAAATGAATAAAGAAAATTAGTAAGTGTATTTTCATACTAAACTGGCAAAAAACTGGAAATCCGAAATGAGAAGGAAAAATGGCATCTCTACCTTAACCCGACCCCAACCCTATCATATAGACTGATAGATAATTTTATCTTAAATTTGATACAAAATCTGATGACACATTTACATCATATTTGTAAAAAAAAAAAAAGAGTATAGACAATCGTTATCATGTTTTTACATTACATTTTACAAAATGCGGTAAGAGAATGTTTTTTTATTTTTTATGTCGCCATTTAAAATTATTTTCTGAAGACTCGTTATCTTTCACCCAAATTGTAGACTGCCGTTATCTAAACCCGTACTTTGGAAATCCTTTTTAGACAAGAACAACAGGAGGATTTCCCCTAATTTAAATAATCCATCAGGGATTTATATTAATCATTCAATGTCCACTGAAAATGATCTGGAGTTAACCTAATTTGGTTAATCCTAAAACCAAATTTTGGGGGAACGTCCTGTCATCTATAACTCAGAAATTCCACTCTGGACTGATGAAAAAGAAGAACATACTTTTCCTCCTTTTACCCCCAGAAGACTTAGAGAGAAAAATAATTTTAAGAAATAAGTGTCCTGATATTGAAATATATCTAAATGGCTTCAAGCTCAAACCAAAATACCCTAAAACTGAAATTATGGAAATCCATGTTAAATTGATTGTGCAATCCAAAATCACCAAAAAGTAGTAAATCCTACCAAGTAGGAAACATGGCATCCCTCTATTACTGGCGATGTAACAATCTAATCTGAAATAATACGAAAATCTAAAAACTTACATCTTCAGTCCATCTATAGCCTAAAGCCAGAATACACTTTTTGTGTATATGACACGTTTCCAGGACAATGGGTGTAGACCCTTAAAATCGAATTGGCACCATTGTATTAGCCTTTGTGACGTGCGACATGGGATTCTGAGAGGACTTTTGGACGACAACTAAGTGCATTTGAAGGTTCAATGGGTAAGCACGATGGCGAGGCATATGGTCATATGGACGACTGACAAATCAAAGTTTTTAGTTTTTGGACAATTTTGAATTGAATCAAAACACTGTATACAATTTAGCTTATATTACCACCGACGGCAAAATCGGACCATTGGTGTTAGGTTATTCTGACGATGGAATATTCAATTTATATTAATCATTAATGTTATATTAACTAATATTAATATCGGGCCAATTCGTAAACAACAAAGCAATATACATGTACTTTGGTCCCCCACACCATTCCATGGTACACATTCCACACGTTGCCATCTTAATATCAACCTCCCATAAAGCTAAAAAGGAGTGCTCTTGGCTCATGTTACGGGCAAATTCTTGGAGAAACCTGTTTACAAGCAATGTCATGAATTAGTAGCATGACAAGCAATGTCATAGATTAGGAGCAGGTGTATGAGTGTCGCCCCCTGTTGTGAACTGGTTGTATAAGCAGAGTTGTACCTGTGTCAAGGTGCACCTGCCGCATATATACCTGGTTATAATGAACATGGCGTACCTCACACATTAGTATTATGTCATGCCACAAACTACTTTAATAACTGACTTTACAATGGAACCGAAATGTCATATTTGACAATCATTTATTTTGTTCTATATGAACTTTATTATGTCCAAAACGTCAAATATTTGAATTCTCAAACACCTATAAATATGACAGCAGGTTGTATACCTTTTTAATCTGGCATTCATGAGGTAAAAGAACTGCTGGCGTCACTATTCTGGCCAACTGCTTCTTCCTTATTACATGTCTTCGTCTGGAAGGAGGGTGTACAAATGGCAGGAGGGCGGCGGTCACCCATCTTGATGCCCTTAACGCCCACCCTTGATTAATTTTGCATTATAAGAGTCTTCCCCCTGAATAAAACTTTGCATGTAGGAGGAATATATGTTTAGTCTGCTTCCCATTGCAAAGTGTGGAATAGAGACAGGTAAGCCATTTGGAAATGAATCATCAAGATCTATTAGAAGAGCGGGATACATATTATTCAGTTATTCAAGTAAGTACAGTGTCGGCAAGCTACCATAGCCTCGCGGTGTGGATGACTATAGTCTAAACAAATTGTAAATATGCATTTCATACAGTAACAATCAAGACCCAATCCATCTCTTTTTATATCATTTTTTAACAATCTTTGTAGTCACCGGACGATTTAGTGGTAGTGTAAACGCGGAATAACGTCGTCTTCACTTCCCCGTCTGTTCATAACCCTTCACTTGGCTGAATATTTTGAAGGCGGGGCATGAGGCTGAGATGGTGCTCTAATGATGCTGGACCCCCCGCCCCAAGTGTATCCAATCCTGGGTTACCAAAGGCCATTTCTGAGGCTCTGTCTATGTTCCCTTGCACAGAAAAGATCTCTTGCCTTGATGAGAGTGTAGAGGCATCTATTATTTCATTGATTTGATCATCAAAAACACGATCATCAAAGACTGGGGAAGAAAAACATTTCTTGCCGCGACATAACCTCAGATATATATGCACACAGGATTCTTCGGGTGTCATGTAGACACCCATGAAATCATACTACAATATCAAGCCTGTGCATATTGGACCCCTATGTTTATGTGTCTGACACACAGATCAAGTAATCATAATGATTTTTATAGGTTTCGGTCCAGTCATCTAGGGAAATATAAGGGCAACATTTGACATGATCGGGGAAGCACTTCTCAGACATATTAACAGGGTACCAACCAAAGTTCCGTTTTCAAATTCCCTGTGTTTTCCCTCAGAATTCCCTGTCCCACAGAAATTTTTCCCTGTGTCATATCATAGAAATGTCTCCCTACATTTCTATGGTCATATCCAGCAAGTTGATCACATTTAAAAGCCTCTGCATGCAGAGAAAAATTGGACAACCCAACAACAAAAAGTTGAATCCCTAATATTTTGAGAGTTAGGAATTTCAGAACCTGGCCAAATGAAAATCCCTGTGTTTTCCCTGTCTTACAAGTCTGATTTATTGATTTAATGAAAGTACTTTCTAATTACATCGTGAGAGACGTTACATAATGTACCACTTTGCGCATTAGTTTGGAGAGTAGCTTGATCAATTAGCATGGTAAGTCAGTCAGGTAATGGAAGTTTAATTTTAAGTGTTATTACAAACAAATGGGGGAGCCAGCAATTGGTACATTTCAATAAAAGCCGTTTTAGGCAATTTCATAAGTGCATGAGAAATTGTTAATTCATGTGGATGGTTCTTGCCCATTTAAGTGTTGTATATGATGCCCTACTACTCAAAAACACCTTTTCACTGTACAATCGCCTATACCCTGCTTGCATGAGTTCAGCTATTTAAACTGAATGACAAATGACAAACACATGCAATAAGGAAAGAAAATATTGTTATATGATCATAATTAGAAAATATGAGGAATTTACCAAAGGTTCTTTTCTCTAAATCAATACAGAAAATTTGGCTAGAGCAAAAAAGGAAACAGGAGATTATCATAAACACACACACATCCAATAACAACAACCAATAAGCCTCTTCCAATTACCAATACGGGCTGACCGCTGCAAAGTAGACCCACTGGTAGGAAACATTAGGTTAATTTGGTTCATAATTTTCATGCAATGTCTCAGCTGAAAGATGACTCTGACTAATAGGTAAATGCCACGGCATCCTTGGGAGCTTGGGTTACCGTCATTAACGGCTACATATAAAACCACCCTGTCAAGCCAGAATCAGATGGGACTCATTTCTACCAATGCATAGAACAGACTTTCAGCGAGAAAATCCTTACTCATACAAAATATTAGAAAAGAAAAATATCCTACCGTAAAGTTAGCTGTTCTATATGATGAAAACCTTAGGCATGGTCATCGGACTCCTGTTCATCATAATGGGTAAGTAGATTGATTTTCATCAGGGTATATAGAAATTCATATCTTTTTTTTTTACTATAACTGTCTTATCTTTTATCATCTCGTAACAGACAGGCTGAGTATGTCTAAAATTTGTTAAAACTATGCCTATAAGCCCTGCTGTCAAAGCATTAGGTGACTATGATTATTGTGAATCGGTAGCTTTGGAATCCAGTTACACTATTTTACCGTAATAGTTGCATGAGGAAAGTTTGGAAAAATTTAATCAAGTAGTTTGACCCATTCTCTTACATTTACGTGGTTGGAAGAAGGAAAACTTCATGCCCTTTGATCTTATCTTTCTAAAATACTGCAAAAGTATATCTCCTTGATAAATCATATCGATCGGATCATTATGGGATTTTCCTGCCAATTCAGAACGCATCCCCATGTATGTGTAAACACACTTAAGAGCTCATAGATTTCAAAGAATATGATAGCCATTCTTTTCTTAACAAAGTTGAGTGGTTATAATATATATATTAGAAATTAAGCTCAAATTGAATATGTTTGATATTGCGTTTGATGTTTATCTGCATTTCCTTTACAAACTTATCTGGGGTGGTTACACAGCGTAGTGGTCTCATATCTCTATCCATATGAGGCACATACAACTGCAAGTACATCGGCCTTCTTTGATGGAGCTAGATGTAAACTAGTACTAATGCAAGTCTTTTTCCGGTTGAAACAAAAAATGGAAAAAAAATCAATTCAAAAAGGTTACGTTAAACCTGTCGGAACGCGAAATTTCACTTATCAGGTATTTTATTACACTCCTTTGTCCTGATTTGAAACACGTAATTCTATTGAAACCCAAGGGAAACCTTAAAGATAATTCATTATAAAAACCTTTAAAAACATGTTTTATGTTCTTTACTCTAGGCTTCTCCCGCTGTGAGGCCCAAAGCTGGATGGAGGGCGGGACAGTGGACGTGTACAATCCGAAGGAAGGGGACGTACCCCTTTGTCCTATAGCCAGCATTGCCCCCTGCGTGAACATGGCCATCACGTCCTACATCAGGAACACGCAGGGTGAGGAGGCGGCCAGGAGACCCCCCGACCCTGCGTCCAGTCAGCTGGTCGGCATGGCTTTCAGTACTGACCTCACCAACCCGGGGGCCGACGTGAACAGCTCCTGCGAGTAAGTTCCCTTTTTTATTCTATATCAGGATTCCAGCCTGGGCCCATATACTTTCAGCATTGTCCTGCCCTCTCATAAACTGGTGCATAAAAGATTTGTTATTGCCCCGTAGGGCAATAATGTCTGTGGACGAATGCTATTGGAAATTTCTGTGTTGCACGCAAAAAATTTCAACATTTTCTGTGTAGCTAATTTATAATAAATCAAATACAGAGTGTGGGTACACTCAGCAATTGTTATTGTCCCAGTTTCCACACAGCTATGTCTCGGACTAAGCCCAGGACAATAACAATTGCTGTGTGCCCCCTTGCCCTAACTGCTGCAGCATTTCCCCAGAGCAAACAGCATACTTCCTGAATCAGTATGACCAAAATATTCAAATGAGCTACTGGTTGGTTACTGATTATACACTGATTTCACGCCCTAGCTCATTTAGATATTGCTCTGAAGTACAGTGCAAAAGAGTTATAATATTCTTTAGAGTTAGAGCTAAGTATTGTAATCTCTCTTAAGTATAGGCAGGAGTACATTGTGGATTAGTCAAGCTAGTGTATCAGCAAAATGGCGAGCGGTGCTCTTGTCTGTGGCTAGATATAAGAATAGGGCTGTCGTAGATGGTAGCGCCCCCATGCGGGGACGATTGTAACTGAGTTAGTTCAATCCTAGACAGGTACACACAGGTACGAACGGGACATAAGTGCAATAGGAAAGACTGCTAGGGAACATTATGATCACAATGTATGAAGAATCCAGCTTAGGAGGACATCATTAGATCAAGGGCTTTACCATTTGCGATATCTTTAGTATAGAATTAGGAATAGGATTAGTTTAATATAAGTGAGAGTGGGATGTATGTAAGGTTAAAAGAGGAGAGAATCTGATGAGTATTACTATTAGGATACCTGTGTATAGTGCCGAGCCTGTGGCTGGCGCTATATAAGCAGTATGAGACTTAGGATAGGCGAGCAGACCAATATAGACTTTGAGAAGAACACATGGGAGCAATAGTCTAACAAGTCGGATCAGATGGGTAGTGCTAAGTCCGTAGTAACAACTACAGCAGGTGATAGTAAGGATCGGAATAGCTTAGGCTCAGCCTTACGGACAGAGTACTGGAAGTGACGGAGACTCTACCGGTGGTCTCCGGAACAGGTAGACGGGAGGTGACGCTCCCACTAGCCGTTGGGTATCATAGACCTCGAAAGGGGAAGCTTAACTATAGCTATACCTGGTTGGAACGTTACTGATGTTGTTCGCTTAAGAGATGGATGGTATGTATTGTATGAATGGAATGACTATTTACTTGTATCTTCGGAATGTCTTAATGGATATAATAAAATTACCTCTTGCCAAGTGCTTGTTCTTTGTATAGGAATGAGCCCCTTTACTTAGACTCTATACCACTGATGAATTATACAAACATTCGAAATAAGACCTAATGGAATTGATAATGAAGAGCTAGCCAGTATGACGAATGATAATGAAGAACTTCCCTCATTTCTGTCATAATTATCATCAAGTTGCAAGCGAGTAAATGACCTGCGATCGACATCAAGCAGTCTAATAAAATATCGAACATATCCCCATAAGATGCAAGTGAGACTAAGAACTATGTCGATTAAAATACCATCTAATCAGCAAATCATAAGTAACACCAGTCTAGCTCAATATTTCGGACATACTGATTTCCCACTGCTCAACCACTGTTTTCCCACTATCTTCACTGATTTCCCACTGAAATACTACTGATTCTGTGCTCAGTATACACTGTTTTCCCACTGCGTTTTGTTCGGGCAATTCCTCTGTACTTATCACTGCAGCTATAACATTCTGGTTGTATGCTAGTACTGGTGAGTCGGTGGACCTATTTAACCCCAGTGCATAGTGAAAGTAGCCACTAGGTTCCCGAAAAAAGGCTATACTCCCAGAGGTGGTTGCATGGGAGAGGAGTCATCCCTATTTGATGACCCATCACTTAGCATTGAAGAAGTGATTGTTTAAAAACTATAATGCTTGTCGCTATAGGCAACAAACTCTTTTTTGTCACCTCCTTGACATATTGGGACTGGACAAGAGGTATTGTGAGGCATTTTTTGTTCCAAAAATTCATCCCCCAGATCGAAAAATAATTATGTTAACAGTATTCAGATACTGGATGTGTTGTTTCATAATAAAAAGATACCCTAAATTGAACCTTAATTGTCTGATAAGGATAATTAGCAGAGGAATGAAAAGACTTTTCCATAGACTTTTAATTGTCTAGATCTCCTGAAACATTATATCACTATTCTTTCTTAAATGTTACCACTTTTTCATCCCATAAAAGATCTCTAAGTCCATTATCTTTAGTTCACCATGTCAACTGTGTGGTCTATTTCGTTATTTGTGCCATAGTGTCACTGCAATAAGAACCCATCACCCAAACCCTTCCTCTCACACTAACACACATCTAAGAGTGGGAAGTCACGTAGCTTGGTATTCTGTAGACTAATGACTTTTCTCAGAGGCCCATACACCAACAACTGGTGGACTTGTTCCTTCCTAAACTCTGTCGTAAGCCTTTGTAAAAAAACAACAACAAAAAAGACAACAACTTTACCAACCTACATCTAATTTTGTGTCATATTTTTCTAACGTTAACAGGGTTCTACAATTCGTTGACCTCACAGGGATGACAAGCTGCATGGCAGAAGCGACAAAAGACTGTTCTGTCGCGCCGACGGAAGATGACCAAAAAGGGGTACTCCCATCATTGAGATATTTCACCTTTTTTGACGCCGCAGAGCTAACGTCGCTGATGTGCTCGAAAGGTGCATGTTCATTACCTACCTATATTTGATATAGCAAATGGTAATCTAAAAGTGTCAGAAGTTCATGATAAAATCCATTAATTTACTAACCACAATAATTAGGCTTGCTCCAAATTATTCTGAGGAATTTATCTTATGAAAAATAACTAGTATTGATTTGACTTAAATCAAGGACAGACACTCTATATATGAACACGCAATGTTTATGCTTTCCTTTCATTAAGCAAGAAACGTCTCTGAGGTGTGCATACATTAAGATATGACTTGCCGATTCCGTACTTTTTTGTTTTTTAGAATGCTTGATGTTTCCACTTGTGAAAAACATGGGTGATATGATAAACTGTTGGAAGATAGCTGACGACTCGCTAAACAAGGCCCAGAAAAGTAACATATCTGTATCATCTGAAACCTGCAGGTAAGCATTGAAGGTTGATTTGCATCACTAAATAGGGGTTGTAACTACACACAGTCCCTAGCCGTCTGAATCAGAGCTGATTTTGGGTGAAAATCAGTATGAAATCCGACCGTATAAGAGTAGTTTTCTGAAAATTCTCCTAACAGTAGTTAACTGTTGAATATCGGAAACGAGATACAAAATATGGCATCTATAAAATTCTAAACGTAACACGATACAGAAGTGGATCCACGGTGGGTGGGGGGGGGGGGGGAGTCCTCGGGTCGTGACTACACCCCAGCCCCCTTTTGGTGGACACCTAAACTACAAAAAGAGGGTAAAATGCCGAGCATGCATATGATTGCACACGGTTTTAGTACTTAGCCCTTATGCTGATCCCCCCCCTTTTGAAAATCCTGTATCGGCTCCTGCGATAAGGGAATCCTTTCAACCTTTAATTGTGAGAAGACCATTGATCAAATGTTTCAAATTCTGTGTTTACAGTGACGTGGAAACCTATCTTCTCTGTCAATGGAACAAGTCCACTGGTTGCCCCTACCTAGAGAAGGTCACCAGATTGTATGTCCAAAGAATTAAACCTGTCATTTCAAAGTGCAACATACTTTTACCCAGTGAGGCGCTCAGTGATCCGTCGACCGTTAGCAAAGGTGAACATTCTGTTTGGATTACTTTACACTGTCAAATAAATGTATTAACAACATACTTGTAAAACGGCATTCCTTCATTCTGGCTTCCTTATTGGTCTAAGGCCCTTCACTGGTACATATTGAATACTCAAGATATTGGTCAAATATTGATAATTTATGTTTTTAATTGCATATAATATCCATGTTTTAGATGTACTTAAAAAATTCACATGTACCTAATATAGATATACCTCCTTTTGATTTTCCTAATGTTCGTCCCAAAAACTAATATACGGAAAGGTGTATTGATATTCCGCATGTACACAAAATCAAGGAAAACATGGGGCCGTATCTGGTAGAATCGATCAGATTGTTTTGCATAACACATATCATTAAATTCAGACTATAACTACTCTCTACTCTCATGTCTTCCACTCAGTGATTGTTTTCTTCATTGTCATACAAAGTAATTGTTCTGTTTCAGGAGCTTCTCTGGGAAATCTTCTAGCGCTGAAAGTGGTCCTTACATTTGTGTTCGGCCTTTTTGCGGAAAGCTTTCTTGATCGAGGACGTTTTCTTTTTATTTGATCAACTTATACCCCGGTGCACACCATATACCTCCAAATGACGGATATGAAAAGTATCATAGTATACGGAATAAGCGGGTTTAAAAAAAGAGCATCGCGCGACGAAATTTCGCGGAAATCGCGAACGGAGGTTGGGGGTGCATTTAACATAGGATCCTATGGGAGAAAACAGGTTATTTCGTGATAACTTTTTAAATATCCATCCAATCTTCATACAGTAAAAAGAAAAAAGTTTGGAATTAATCTCAGAAATGCGATACAATCCTTCAAATTTTCGCATTATGTCTATTTTTCGCATAATCGCGAAAATTCGTGCTTTCTCCATAGGGGCCAATGTTAAGTATGGTCACTTCTGGAGCCCAGTATTTCACCGCGCGACGTCGAAAATGCCGAGGATACCGCTGACCCGTTTACTCCGTATTGGTAAAGGGTATCTAAAGCAGTAACTTTTAAAATTTAATTTTGACAAAATATATTTAGCAAATTATTTACTTCAAACACTACCAGTTCTGGAGAAGTCGGAGGGTAGTGGATATTGTTATTGAAGAATATGAATGAGTATTGAACGTATTACTTTTGTATTCTTTTTGTATTGCTTTTTGTATTCTTTTTGTTGTTTATAAGGGAGAAGTCAAGTGGGGACTTGTCAAAAAAGGGAAAGCCCCAACTCTCAAATATATACCCAAAGAACATAATTCTACAAAAGAAATGGATTAAGCCCGGCATAGACTGTCAACTTTTGAACTTTTATTCATCTAGATTCATTCAGTAGCCTTCGGAATTGCAGCAATTTTAAACGGGAACTTTATAAATGATAAATCCGGAACTTAGATGATTCCCAAATATATGTTTTCCTTGTTAAATCACTTTATATTGTTTTTACCCTTTTTTTAACTGAAGTGTATTTAAGTACAGAATGAAATAAAAATAAGAGGAAACAGCAATTGTAAACCTAAATGATAGGAAGCATTTGACAATAAAATGATCCTATTATTTCCTTTTGTACATGTATCTGTTTAAATACAATGCATCGTATTCTAAGATCTACACTCACTTTACAAGGCTTAATTATTTATGGTTTTATAACTGAAAGGCTACTTTTCCATAAAGGTCTATTGTAATAATGTGTTAAACGTGCATTCTAGTCAAGTTGAATAAATGTTCGTAAGATCAATTTATAAATGCTTTTGTTATTTTTCACAGACTATTTCACATCTTACTATGTATAAAAAGTCAAGTAATCATTGGTGCATCAGTGGAGCCATAATCTAAATCTCAAAACAGTATGTTATGTAACCGCATTAAATGACCACAGCATAGCCATATTATCTCTTCACATGTATAAGTGTGTATTAAGTGGATGGTGCAATTAATATAATTTCATGCAAGTAATTGTTGTGTGTAATCAACAGAAGAATTAGTTTAAGTAGGTGGTAATGGGCAACACTCTATTTGTGTTCATAAATTGTCAAAGCGGTCAAAGTACGTGTAATGCGATTTAATTTTCAGAATAGTATAACACTTCAATAAGATCTATGATCACATTCTAAAATGAATTTACAAAAATTGATAGGTTGTGTTTTATGGTATATGTGTAACATAATCCTTTTTTCGGAGTAGAGAGTAATTTGCAACACTCTTAGCAATTAGTGCATGTTAAAACTATGCTTACATAATATAAACTAACAACCATTGGGTTGTATTCACCAACATTCACACCTTACTGCTGCACCACCTTCACTAAATGCCCAGATTACCGAATCCAAGAATGGATGATGATGATGATGATGTGTTGGAGTTTAAGGTCTATTCAGCAATTTTTCAGCTATATCAAGACCAACTCCAGTTTTTTGACTGTTAACAGTTGTATGATTGAATCTATGGTGGTGGAAACGACAGCAAGGTGAGGTGACCTAACACTAACAGTCAGTTCTGGGAACTGAACCCGGACTGGCCACATGCAATGCCGACATGCTAACCCCTAGACCACCCCACCCCCCTTCTGAGAATGGGTGGTGTCGAAATTCCAGGATGGAACTTGTAGAGTGCAGTACTGTACCAAACTGTTTGTTTGTTTGGTTTGCACCAGACTCAGTGGAGTGGTTCTGGAACAGTGGGTTATTTCACCCTTGTTCCTGGATGAGCAGAGAAGGTAGAGACCGTACCCCTACACTTTTACTGAGGCAGGTGTTCTTTAAAGAAAAGCTTTCACATAATTGCAGGATAGTTATTTTTCAAGGAATTCAATTCAGCTTTCTATTTCCAACTTGTATACTATCAATGTAAGCAAAATGGAAGGAAAATATTTACCCCGGTAGTTTACACACAGTTATGAGACATTAAAATAACTTGTGTTTTATAAAAATTTTAAGGGAAATCCCGAATTTATGACGTAGCGAGGGGAGTTCCTGGGGAATCCCACCTGTAATCAGAAGGGAATCCCCATTCCTGTAGAATTTGTGATAACAATTATGCTCCCTAACACAATGTATATATATTTGACCTAATGCAACTCATAATAAATCAAAATATATATTCATCTACAACCCTTTATTAATCAGAGAATTCCAAAATAACTTTAGAATGAATTCCCATAGCTGTGATGTAGCAAGGGGATTACTGACCAGCCCAGTATTCAGGGAATTCCCTAAATTAAATTTATTTCCTTGATAATTCCCTAAGACCTCGACATTTTCAAGTTTTTACTTTTGAAATATTTTTAGAATGCTTAACTAAGTCAAGTAAAAATCACACAAAAAATAGCACCTCATGAATTTTTGTGCAACCCAGTCATTGCCACTGGGGGAATGCAAAGGGATGCAGCCTCAAGCCTAACCCTAGTGTTGAACCCAGTCCGTCCGCATGCGATTCAATGCAGACCAAGCAAGAGAATGGTTAATTAAGTACCCGGTGAGACAGTAGTACCGTCACCGGCCACAGGGTGGCCAATTGAACAGGTGAGACAGTAGTACTGACTACAGCCACAGGGTGGCCAATTCAATCAGTGAGACTGTCTATGGGGTCTAAGTGCGTTCGCACATTTTCAGAAATGTCAGACTCCCACCTACAACTAGGACTAAAATACGCATTAGATGTGTACAGTAACATACGCTCATTTTCAATGCATATGAACACCCTCAAACTGAAACATTGATCTCTGGATGATACTTTTCCTATAAACTACGTTGTTTTTCTTACGTGAGCTGTTTTCTTCCATCAAATAAGTCGATTGACCTTTGCGTCGTAGTTTCACTGTTGTTAAAACCATTCTAAAGCGTCAATATACAAGGCATGAATAACCTTGCGTGTATAAAAACCTACATAAGGACGAGGGTATTTTCATCCTAATGTGTAAAGACGATTCCATATGATTGATTCAAGCTGCAAAGCCACTGTGTGTGTGTGTGTGTGTCTGTGTGTGTGTGTGTGTCTGTGTGTCTGTGTGTCTGTGTCTCTCTGTGTGTATGTGTGTGTGTTTGTGTGTGTTTGTGTGTATGTGTGTGCCTAGGATACACGTGTGAGTGTCACCAGGTAGCAATGGTAATCACGACTATAGGACAGGTGCATGGGGCCTGAAGGAAATGAGCTACCTGCATTTATTTGGCCTTTTTTCACTACATTTATTGGACAACTACCTGTATGGATATTTTATAAATTTGTTCAACTACATTATACTAGTAAATAGGATTTTATACCAATATCACCATATCTATATACAATTCACTAAATTTAATTCATAACCTTATCTAGAATTTACTGAATGCAAACCAAGTCGGCTTTAAGGATAATGACGTGAAAATGTCTGTCATAAAGTTCCTGGTTATCACCTAATTTCGCTAGCTTTGTTCATCCACTGGCAACCACGTTGGCAACTTTTATTGATATTTGGACTGGCCCTGCCCTCTTACATAATGCCTCTCTTTAAAGAGACTGTTTAATTACAGAATTGGCTGTGATGTGATAAACTACATGTATTAGATAATAAGGACTTTTTTTTTTCAAAACATTTTCATAAACAAATATTTCTTCAGCAGTTTGAACAAAATATTCAGTGCTGGAATCGCTGTTTTAAAAATAGTAAAAAATGATGGAAAATGAGCATCTAATTTCCAAATAAAAAAAAACAAACATGCGTGATCAGTATTTAAACCGGGACCTCACACATCACACCTCATGCTTTTTACTGATTGGTGTCAATCTCCAATCAGTTTCCTGGTAGGGGAGGTAAAGCTGACACATATCATATGTTTGGAGAGTGAAACTGATATTTAAAAGCTTGTTTGGACCTATACACCTTAATATAGTCTACACCACAATCCTCACCGGACCTCGGCTTTAAGTGATAACAGTGGAAAGTTGAGACAGAGTAGGGGAGAGGACGTCAAACTGAAGATGAAGCACCTCTTTCTTCCACCCTTGCTGTTAATCTTCGTTACAGGTAGGGAAGTCTTTCATATATGCATTCTAATAGAACATTTCTTTGCTTTTGTTTGTATCATTATCCAACTAGAATACTTATTTAAGTGAATATTTATTTTATTCTAAGGTTACTTAAATTATACATTTAAAAATTAAATTATCAAAGCTAAAAGAACGGGAGTCACTTTTTTCAACATTAGAAATTGTATATTCCGATCATCCTTCCTATATTCTTTTACTTTTGTTAACAATATTCACGCATGGGATTCACACTGAATTGCTAAATAAATTTATCATAGACCTTTTTCTGATCCATTTATTAACCTGCCTTGCAAGTATTTTTAGTTTGAAGGAGACTTGAAATCACACACCACGTTCTTTCCTTAAATTCTCACAATCAGAAAATAAATCAAGGTAAACCCTATATACATCACAACCTAAAAGCAACGAAATTGACTTGTAGTTGTAAACATCCTAGCAATATGTATGTTAAGCATTGTGTTTTCGGTTCTGTAGGTTATGTTTCCAGTCAGATCCCCAGCCTTCCCAAAGGTGGGTTGCCGCCCCTCCCTGGTCTGGGTGAGCAGTCCAAACCTGTGTGCGAGTTTACCACTATTTTACCCTGTATCAATGGGGCCGTGAAGTCCTACATCAGGAACACTAAAGGGGAGGAGGCGGCCGAGGGGCCCCCCAACGCCGTCGACACCCAGATAGTGAGCAGGGCCATGTCTGCAGACATCGCCGACCCAAACACAGACCTCAATGCTACCTGCGAGTGAGTTACTTTTCTGGTTTTATATTTTCAATTTTTATCTACAGCATTTTGATGGTTTTATTCAATTACCTCTGTAGGGATGTAGTGATGACGCTAAATATTACATACGGAAAGTACACAACCGGAACAGCATAGATGCTTTGTATATTTTGCATATAGATGTATTCAGGAAAGTAAAATGCAGATACAAACTTCGCGTCACGTCTGACTGTATATAAAATGCAAAAACGTTTTATCTACCAGATCCAACTTTTGCATCATTTCCGACCTCTGTAGACAAAACTTTGTACACTGTGTCATACTTACATACAGAATAAGGATAGAGCGCCAGTGCATTTGAACATGCACGATCTCTGGCATTCAAAAGTGCAGGAATATAGTGTTTGCACTGATCATGATATTTTCTAATCATTTTGCATAAGTTTCTTGAAATAAAAAAAAAGTGGATATTAAACAAAGGAATCTATTCTACCTTTTACCTAAATAAAACAGAGGTACATACAAGATTATTCTTAATAACCGCTTTATCGTATTACCTTTTACCAGGATATTTGTGCTCTTAGAGGCACCAAGACTGGGCGAATGCCTAGCAGATGCCGCAAAAGACTGCTCTGTGGATCCCCCAGAAGATGATGATATACTAAAAGACCAACTGCCCGCATTTAGAAGCATAACTTTACTCGATCTGGGCAACATAGTCAAATGGACGTGCAATGATGGTGAGTGCAGTTTGGTTAAAATCTAGTATGTAATGTAAATGTATCTATGTTTACAATGTAACTTTATTTGGTTAATTTCAAATATGAAATATAAGAAATATGTAACTTGAACTATGCTACTCACGACCCTGACTCTTTCAAAATTGATATTAAATCCAAATGATTAAATTCGATCATTTTTCTAGGAGTTGGGTGTGGGAGCTAGGAGTGGAGGTTGTTGAGAGGGAGTTTTGAAAAAAAGACCAACCAACATCAAGCTGCCTCTGTCAAACCATAGAATTATACGCAGCTCCCTACAGTTCTATGGTCAAACACACTATGGATTTTCGTAGAACATTTTTCTTTACAGTCCAAAAGTTATCTATTAAAAATCATTTTTATTTTGGAAAGTTGCTACCTAACATCACTGCATTCTCGGGTCACTATGTTTGATTTTTGATGAATAGATTTGTTTTTTTCTGTTAAGGATAGACACCAGTGATCAACGGCCAATTCAGGAAATGACCAATGCATTCCTTAATTGTATTCTGATCCCAACATACTATACATTATTTAAAAGGCCATATTTTTCTCCTTTCATTAATACTAGAAAAGTTATAAGGGAATTTGAAATCAAAATTCTATTGATGTTAAATTGAATATTCTACTTTTAATTTTTGAACTTCCATATCTCGGCTAATATTCAACTGACATAAATAAGCTTTCACACAGAGCTTTAAAAGTATCATATGCAGGGAAGGGTGTCTCAGATTTCTTATTTAGGCCCTAGATTTTATTTTATGGACAAAAAAAGGCAAAAACGGGAAACGTTTTTAGATTTCTTTTCCATTTACATTTTCTACATTTCATAAAAACAAAACTAGGACCTATATCAAAATTCTCTCCCTTTATATGTCAAGGAGATGTACTAAAAATTTCAAAGCTCTAGGCTAGATATTAAGGGAGATATCAATGTTTGAAAAATAAATTTGAAAATTTTGATTTTCAAGTTTATATCCATACTCTACAGTCATTGTTTTACATATCTTTACATAATGATGTTTTCTATTAAGTAATGCTAGCGTAAAGATATATTTTATTTTGGTCAAAGAGAGTCACGCCATTCACCCCTCGACCGCTGGTGTCTACCCTTAATTCTGTTTTTCAAACCTTCATGGATAGAGTGAATGGTTTATAACCTTTACATGATAGTCCTCTTGGTGGTCTAAGAGAGTTGACTTGTTAAAATGACTAGAACCAATTAACGACCTCCTCTAAAATGTGTAACTTAAGTAATATACCGTCTGGTCTCAATCTGTCCTCAATCATTAGTGTTCTTATAAATGAGATATAAGGTAATCCATCATTACCAGCTCGTCGGAACGATCTTATACTATTTTGTTCCCTAACACCGGTATTTTTATGTTTCAGATTGCCTACTGTTTCCTGTATCGGATAGCATTACTGCGATGACAAAATGCTGGAGAGACGCCGAAAGTGCTCTAGCACATGTAAAAGACACTAACGTTTCTGACACACGACAGACTTGCAGGTACTAATACTAAAGAGTTGTTTTTACTATTAAGATTCCCCTCCAATAATTATAGAAGATTCATAAAGTAAAAGTGAGATATCCTGTATGTCAATGTCATAAGATATCGTTTTATCAATGTTTATACGAATCTTCTTATAATAGAAAATTCTGATTACAGAAGATTCGTTTAGTGAAAGTGAGTTGTTTGTTATAAGATAATGAATTATATTTTATCAAAATGTATTATATCAGCCGAAGTCACAATCAATATTATAAGCGCAGTCCATCTAGTAGGCATAGAAATGAGACCTTGATAAACCAAGCAACCAAATCTGCTTTGACAAAAAGGTATGTATCAGGAGCAGAATTATACATTACATATATGATGTATATGAGTGTTTTTAAATTTTCAGTGACATTGACTACCATGTTCGCTGTCAGTGGAGACACTCAGTCGGCTGCCCCCTGCTCGAACACCTCACCCGCCGCTACCTGCAGGGACTGGAACCTATAATTACTACCTGTAATGTGGCACTACCACCCGAAGCACTAACTGAAGTTCAACCTACTACCAATGGTAATTCTTATATAGTTTTATATATGTAAATCATTTGGTAGAAATATGGTCTTAAATTTAGGGAAATTTTAGCAATGATCTGTGACTTAAGAATAAGGGGGCAATTGGGCCTGTTTGAGTCCTTGTTTTTTAAAACTGTATTATGAAGCCCGTTTCCCCAACTATTTCCTGGCCTTTGACCGGCAGGTCCAATAGATATACTGGGAAACTTTTGTGTCGAAAGACTTTCTGTCGTAAGTTCCCAATCAAAAACTCCCTCACTGGGTGGAGCCGGAAACAGGCGTCTAGTTTGAAATCCCTCCAGATGAAAATAAAGCTGCTAAAAAAAAAAAAAAAAAAAAAAAAGATGACAACAAAACAGTAGACACTAAGCATATCATCATCAGACCGTTTTGTTTTCATTTACTATTCTTGATTCTATAAAATCAAAAAACATGCTTCTATGGTTTGATTTCGCTCTGATAATACATCTATCACAAAAAGTTGATATTTTCTTAGCACTCAAATATTTCTGTATTGCAGGTGCACCTTCGATGCTGTTTCTCACGCTACAAACGTTGTTGGTACTGGTTCCTCTGCTGCAGCTTACAAAGAACATATAATGCAGAGTACTTTTATGTAAATAAGTTACTAGTTAGGTACTATGATCAGATTCAATACAATTATCATGGACCAAATGGTTGATACAATTCACCCAACCACGGATGGCCAATTTCTTGAGTTTTACATGCAGTTTAGCATTGATCAAGATGCATGCTGGGTAATATGTCGACAAATCACAAGGATTAAGCATAGGAATTTTTATTAAACCTATCAGTATTTCTAGTTTGACATGATGAGAAACTAGAGATCATTATTTTTCAAAATTGTATCCATATACATTAAATATTTCCTAAGTTGTTTTAAAATTTCTTCATCATAGTAGGATATATCACAGTTATTCAATACTTTTCTATAGTATTTCCTAAGATTTTGTCGACAAAATTGGTCAAAATTAACCTGCAATACTGAAATACTGTAAATCAGCTATCCGTGGTAGGGAGAATTATCATGAAGCAAAATACCGGGCCTATCCTTAGAAAGTCCCTTATTAGTCTGCTATCATTTGAATGAATGATTTAATTTAATAAACTGGAAAAAAAGAACTTATGTATTAGTGTTCTGCTTTGATAATGTATTAATGTATCATAAGATGGCAACTTTTGACAAGCCAACACTCCCCAAACCCCACACCAACTGGTGTTGAATAAAGAAATTAGGTTCCAGTGCATGTCTCCGCCCCCTCTTACGGCAAGTTATGGAAGCTACCTGAATGGGTGGGTGCTAGATCTATAATCTTGAGTGTATCCCTATTTCTTTGACCAATAACAACATTTATGATGGTATCTATAAAATTCCACTGCAGCTTTATCCATAAAGATTATAAATATTCAAAAGAATACGTAATATTCAGTATATACAAATGTGGATATTTTCAAT
The DNA here is from genome assembly GCA_936440205.1 of Lepidonotus clava. NCBI lineage: Eukaryota > Metazoa > Annelida > Polychaeta > Phyllodocida > Polynoidae > Lepidonotus > Lepidonotus clava. The sequence continues at coordinate 40,610,163 of OW387141.1, forward strand.
AGTTACGTCAGATTGGATGTTGCCATATTTCTTAGTAACTTATGATTTACCACCTTATTGTAGATATTATCGGTCGGGACCTAGGGCTATCAGTGGAATACGTGTACGCTCTTCAAGTACGTGCTTATAACTATGTACATTGTCAACGCTTGTACTCTTTGGTCGAGAGTGAAACTCTAGTATGAACCCCTCATTGCTAGTTATATGAGCATGGCTTCAATGTCTGCTAGTAATCCATGTTAGGCATCCATAATCAGGGTACCAACCAAAAGTCCATTTTCAAATTCCCTGTGTTTTCCCTGAGATTTCCCTGTCCCACGGCAATTTTTCCCTGTGTCATATCCAGCAAATTTTTCCAATTTAAAAGCCTCTGCGTGCAGAAAAAATTTGGACAACCCAACAACAAAATGTTAAATCCCTAATATCTGGAGAATCAGGAATTTTAGGACCTGGCCAAATGAAATTCCCTGTGTTTTCCCTGTGTTTTGGCAAAATTTCCAAATTCCCTGTGTTTTCCCTGTCAGGGATTTTTTTTTGCCATTTTCCCTGTTTTCCCTGTTTTCCCTGTGTGGTTGGTACCCTGCATAATAGACATTTTAGGAAAAACAAATGTTCATATTTTGTTGTATGTTAGATGCGTCATGAACGATCCATTTTAAATATCTTCAATTTTATATACTCGAAGCATATTTTTCTATGAAATCAACAGCCAAATCGGCCCAGCATGCTAGAGCCTACACGTCATCAATATACCTGTTTCTATACTGTTCTTCTAAAAAAACATTAAGATTAATAGCCAATCTCTTTGTTGAGTGAAAGTTATAAAATCAATCAACCTTTTGTGTGAACCACATGATTGTGGGCTAGGAATACACCAGTTCTTGCTTAATTATTTTTTATCGTCGTTTCATGCAGGGAAGGAAACAACCCTTAAATACTCCAATATGTTTATAAATAAAGCTGGAACATACTGATTTTCATATACAATGAAAAAAAAAAAAAATTCATATGGTGCATCGATCTTATATCTTACAAATATTTTAATCTTTTCTCCTACATCCTGGTAGCTGAAAAGTAAAACCATATGTAGAGGGAAAGGGTCCTACCTTGTGTTTGTAGAGTGTCGAGAAGTGGTTATTCCTGAAGAAGACGCAGAGTTCGTCCTCTTTGACGGTCGTCACCAGTTCGCTGAGACCGTGGTACGTTAACTGGGCGGCCGTCCTCTCCAGGTACTCCTCAGCAATCAGGGCTGCAAAGCAACAGACGCAAACATTCATATTTCCGATGAAAAAAAAGTGATATTCATAATGGTATTTCTTTAACAAAACATAATGCATTAGATTTTTTAAACCACGTTACTTTCCTTATGAACATTTTTTACTTTGTCACTGTAAGATGTCAAAAAGGGATAACAAAGAGTTCCGGTGATGAACATAGGTACATGTAGGGACAAAATATCAAAACGCAACGCAAAAGTATGTTTCAAAGAATAATAACTATTTCTTTACGAAACGTGTGGAGAAAATAGAACCAAAGGTAAATAGGGTAAATAGTGTAGCTGCTTGGAACTTAGCCACTTAGAACGGCAGACAGGACTCTGCCCACGGTGGCGCCACCTGGCATTTATCTCTGAATTAGATATCCAAGGGTTTACATGAAACCAACGAGTATGGACCTTTTTCATTAGTGTGTCGCCCAACTAAGACAAAAGTTAAACCAAGGAAGACCTTTTTTTCTCATAGAGTGAAAAGAATCTCCAGGCTTCAAAATTAAAACTCAAATCTACTCCCGAACATCTAAGATCCACCTAAAAAACCTTTCACTCACTTAACAACAGAAAATTCCAACCAAATAAGAGTAGAGGGCTTATCGATTTCGGATTTTTGATTTGGGACTTTAAGACTAACTCTAGAATATAGTTATTCAGATTTAAATCCTTCCTGCAAGGCGACAAGGATAACTTAGTACATTTTTCAAAATGCAAATATGAATTCCAGACCCGTTCAATAAGAGTTTTGAAGCCCTAGTAGCAGGCAAGCACAACAATCTGCCGAATTTTGCACCAATTCAAATGATTCATGTACATTTCTATACTGCATACTATCAGGTGATCACTCAAAACCACAATCCGCGAGCTCTCAATTGCCCTTATAGCAGTGTCCAAAATTATGTTTGTTTGGTTTTTTTTTCATTCACTGGGTGTAGAGGTTTTAGAATTTTGCACCCGGGGACATTTCTGTGTGTACGTCCTTACGATAATTTATCTTAAAGGGTGACAAAATTATACACCGTCCGGGTGCAAACATTTCAAACCCCTGCACCCGGCTGTAGTATCATGGCATGCACATGATTCAGACACTGAATGAGAGTTGGGCCTTCACTCTCTGTCCGTACCTTCGGTCATGAGCTCCTCCCGGTTGGAGTTCTTCTGACTGATGATCTTCTCCACCAGCTGGTTGTAGCTGCAGTTGCCGACGGCGGCCACCACCTCGGGCGACTCGGGGTCCACCAGCCAGCCGTGGTACAGGGGAATGTTCAGCAGGTCAAACACTATACACTCTCGGGTGTACTCAAAGTCAGATACTCTAAAACACAACGAGGGAGAAATTCAAGCACTGCAGGATACCACTCCCCTACACAATAGTCATGACATTTGGGACTCAAGAGACGTGTAGGACTCAATTTCTGCTATAAATTTTTTTTATTGCGCTTTGGAGAGGCATACTCAGAGAGGACAAGCTACGTTTTCACAGTTTCTGTTATTATTGCATCGTTAAAAAATATTGCCAGTTCACAACTAGGGTAACAACAGTTTAAACTAAAAAATCAACGTACCAAATTTGTTTTCTTATATATTACACTATAAACGACGACAAATAAATACATAAACATTATGAAATTATTCTCCACTAACACGTTGACTAGTGAAGAGATTCTATCAAACTGACCCTGTAAATTTCACGTTAACATCTAAACCCGTTTGAAGTTTGTGGAAAACGTCCATGGCGTCCTGCATATTTTGTTCATAGTTCAGCAGTGCATCTTCAGTTATGTTCTGTAACAGCAAAGAGAAAGTTGAAGCTTTAATTAATTCTGTTGATATTACTAAACATTTCACTGGATTTTAATAAAAAATGATATTTTTTAGCCTCAAATAAATGTTGCACGTGATGTTTATTATGGAGAGAAAATTTAATTAAGGGTTATAACCATTTTTTTTTTGCCTAAATGGGTTTACTCACAACTTGGCCAAGCTGGTTTTCGGTAGGTCGGATTTGTTTTTTTAAATCTAATCAATGTCAAGATTTTTGATAGTGGAAACAATGACAAGGATCTCCCGCATCCTCCTTCAAAACAATTTTTTTCCCTGACCATTTTGTTAGCTCTCACCGTAGATTTCTATCCATTTTGTTAGCTTTTAGTTTTAGGGTAGTTCTGATTATCTAAACACTTTCTTTTATGTATATAATTTAACATAAAATGATTATCAAATAAGGTTGAAATAACGTTACTTTTGGGGTGTTCTCTAGGATACAGTCGCCGAGGTACTCCATGAGTTGACTGGAGGTGACCATCTCCATCATGGCGGGCAGCTTGACCCGACCCTGGAGGAGTAGACAGTTCATGATGGCCAGCAGTGGACAAGGCCCATTCTCATTCTGAGTAACTATGGCGGTGGACTGCGCCTTAAACTGCACCCACTTCACGTGGTAGACACTCTCTGGAGGCACCTTTTCATTGAGGGCGTTACTCGTTGCCGCTTTTTCACCCGGGGAGGAACTCGTTGCATCCTTTTGGGTGGCTTTCTCTGAGGGTTCAGGGGCGCAGGCTATATCGGATTTCCCCGTTTCTCCGTCTAAAGCCACTGGTGAAACACTGCCAGAAGGCGGATCTTTTTGACTGTTAACTACTTGAGCTGCTGTAGCTGTTGTTGCTGCGGCTGCTATTGACGTTGTTGCTGTTTCAGATGTTGATGCTGACGTTGTTGTTGCCGCTGGTGTCTCTGTTGCGGAGGCGTCGTTTTGTAAAGAGGACACAGGATCAGCCTCCTTGACCTCTGATTTTAATTGTTCGTCAGTTTTTTCATCTGTTGTTTCGGCAACCAGGGCTGTACTACTTTCCTCGCTAGCCACATCAGGTTTTGTGGTTTGCTGCTCCTCTAATTTACCTGGAGAATCATGCCTTATGGACTCATCAGGTACGACTTCTGAAAGTAAGTATATATTTGAGGTTAAGTTAATCAGCTGTAGTCTACTATCAAGTGGATAAACTAAAACCGCCCAAACTAAATTTGGAAATAAGTGGGTAACCTTTGTTTGGATTCAGGGTATATAGAATACAAAATCATAGTAGAATTTTTACATGCACATCTAAATCGTTGTTGCATCGACGGCATGGGCAGACATGCACATGTTGATACACACTGTGTGCTACCAGGAACTAGCAGTGGTAGCGAATACCAGTCAGTCCATTTGGCTACGTTTTTGGAAAGGCGAAGAGGGAACCGGGGGAACCAGCAGAGTTCTGGTATAAATTATGAGTTTCAAGAGGCCCTATCCATTTTTTTGAACCAATGCAGTTTCATGGGATCTTCCTATGGGGAGGAAATACTTTTATTCTTCATCAAATTGTAAATCTTCAAGAAATCATTTAGACTATTTAAGATATCCATTATCTACACAAGGTTCGTAGTAACTTTTCACATGCTTACTGTATGTAGTTTTGACAAATATTGAAAGAGATGCATGCTAAAGTCTGGGAAAAGTTCTATGTCCAAGCCCCACTGCATAGTTTGCAAGCAGGGTGACTGGCCCAGTGCAAATGCAGATGCAGGCACCGATCCCCAATGGAGTCTGCAGCGTGTGATGCCCGGGTCAAGACGCTGACCTCGCACTGGACAGTGGGGTGTGTGTGTTGGTTCGTTACCTGATGGGGGCATAGGTAAGCGCAGCGAACTTGTAACATAAAATTCTGGTAGAGGAAAATAAAAACATTTAAATTTTAATATTAATAACAATGTAACAGGAATTTAGATATAGGAACTGCAGGGAGGCACCTGGACTCCGAGCTAATTAAGGTAAATAGGCGGCATGATATGGATCGTGATGAATGTATGAGACCACCTACTAGTGAGCCCACTAGGTAGGGTTAGTGGCTGTGGCTGTCTGAGAGCAGGGTCAAATGGCTACTCAAGAAGAAGAGAGACCAATGCTCTTAGATGTTGACTCTATGAGTTTACTTGACCAGATGATAACCATGAACTGTGTCGCAGCTACTTATATAGGTGAGCCTAGCAATGTGTTGCTCGATGTGACACGGCACCGCACGGTTCGACACAGTGCAGCAACGTTCAACACTGTGCAACACAGTGCAGCTGGGTGCAACTCAGTGCGGCACAGTGCAACATGGCACGACATGGTGCAACATGGTGCGGCACGGTGCAACACGGTACAGCACAGTGCAACATAGCGTGGCACAGTGCAACACATTGCAACATGGTGTGGCACGGTGCAAAATGGCACAATACGGTGCAACACAGAGATGCAGAGAAATAAAGCGCCCGTGACTAGGTTACTAGGTCACGGGTCATATCTCCAAGGACCGATGTTGTTATGGCGTCGCCCTGGTTACCACGCGGTATGACGTCACATTCCTACGTCATCGTCCGCCCGCAACAGTCGACGCTCCGAAATTTTTTTGATTGTGGACAGTTTTCTGGTGTTTTCTGGTGTTTGAGAAGAGAGAATGACAAAGAGAAAACTCAGGAATTGCGCTAAATGCGGGGTTCGTCACGGGCCACCAACTGGGCGAAAGTGTACTAGAGGAGAAGAAGAGTTCACACGACAGAACGACGAGATGTCGATTGCGGCAGGCGGTGCAGCAACGTTGGGTGCGGATGCGCCCTTCGAGTCAGACTTCATTGACTTCGACACTCAAGAACTACATCTTCTAGAGCCAGAAATTGACATCGGGAGTCTCTACTCGACACTGGACATGGCGAACGGGGTGAAACCAGTCCCAACTTTACCATCTTACGATGAGATCCAGCAGAGAAGGGCCGAAATCAGGGCGGAATTGTCGACGCAAGACCAGGGCGCGGCCCCAGCACCGGGACCTGTCAATCACGTTCAACCGACAACCAATGACGTGAGGGACGGGAATCAAGCCACGCCTACAAGCGTCCCGACGGAGTGGGGCCGCCCACCGTACCAACCCCCGAACGGGCCGCAGTGGAATTACCAAGGCCAATGGGGGAGCTACCCGAAACAAGCCCCGCCCCGGAACAACAATGGCGGCGCCATCCCAAAACATCCCCAACCGGGGTTTCAAGACTACTGGGCACCGATTCCAGGCGTACCACAAATAGATCAAACGATGGAATACCGAATGCGAAAAATGGAGGGGATGGTCAGAATGATGGCCGACACCCAAAGGGCAACCGTGAGGATGCAAAACGAGTTTATGACCCACGTCAAGAGGCCCTCCCAGACGGAGACGACCGAGACACCAAGTCAAGCACAGGCGCAAGTCCACGCTGCAAAGGCGGAATCCGACTCGGACTCGGATGAACTGGTCGAGGATTGGAAAGAGGAGTTCGACGAGAACTTCTGGAAGGCAACCAAAGGCAAGAAGTCCAAGAACCCCTTCGAACACTGCACCTATGTAAAAAAAGGTGAGGCGGTTAATAGCTTTGAACAGGTAATGATGGTGACGTTTAAAACCATTACACAGCTTCTAGACGCCAACAAGGAGGTGAGGGGGGTAGTCAGGCACGGACTTGCCATGGCGGAGAAGGCCGCCAAAGGGGTCTACAAGGTTGAAGCTTTCACAAAATACGATGAAAGCGTGCGGGAGAGGGCCGGATTAATCGGCCCCTCTGCTTTTGGTGTTGTTGATCAAGAAGACACTCTAAGGTTCTTCAGCTTTGACAACGTGGAAAGGCAAAAAGTGTGGAAGTCGAGTACACAGAGCAACAAGCCAGCAAAGAAGAAGTCAGAAAAAGTGTGCTTAAAATTCAACGACCAAGGTTGTGAGTCAAAGAGTTGTTTTTACGCCCACAAGTGCGCGGCTTGTGAGGATTATGGTCATTCTCGCAAAAACTGTGGTCTTCTGAAAAAGGGTAATAAATAGAGTCCTTATTGTAAGTCTGGGTCGTCCCCTCCAAACACCCACCCACATGTACTGGTTGCGGGTGAGGTAAGGGGTTACAGGGAGGCCTCAGGCATCCTCGGGCCGGTAAATCCTTTTCGGGGGAAATTACTAGGAGAAAGCTCGAATGGGTTAAGCCCAAAGACCCCCAAGGTTGAGGAGGGGTCACATGGTTTAAGGGGCGGAACCAAGGTAAGGGAAGGGTCAAATCCCATAAAAGTGAGCCCTATTATAAATCCAGTAGGAAATGAGAACCTATTGTCTGAATATGTCTCCCCTAGAGGAAATGTTGTCTCTGTATTCCAGAGATGCGTTGATGGTTCTTGCAATTGCGTATATCTGTTGGATGGAGTTATGTGTCAACTGAAACCATGCAGATTTGCAAGCATTATATATAGTTCCGAATGGTGTACAGAGAAACACAAGGATTTATTGTGGGATATTATGGACGGGTTCCCTATAGTAGACAACGTGGAGATACCGTCTTATTGTTGTGAAAATTACAATTCAATCCTGGATAAGTCTAGTAAAGATAAGATGGATAAGATAATAAAGAAAGAGGTTATGGAAGGCGTCATCAGTAAGACGGTAGAAAAGCCACACTGTGTGCATTCTTTAGGGGCAGTCCCCAAACCTGATGGGGGGATTAGACCAATCACTGATTGTAGCCGTCCAACAGGTATATCCGTTAATAACTTCTGCAAAGAACTGTTTCAGGAATTCTCGTACAAAAATGTAGAAAATGTCGTTGAGAAAATGAAATGGGGTTATTTCATGTCAGTAGTGGACATAAAGTCAGCGTATAGAGCAGTTTCGATCAGGGGGGACCACCGTAAATACCAAGGATTTTCTTGGGAATTGGACGGAGAAAAAAGTTACTTCGTAGATAACAGGTTATGTTTTGGCTTGCGTCTTGGTCCGCAATATTTTCAGAAACTGTCTGACTTTGTACATGATGTTCTGTTCTTTGAATATTCAACATTTACTGTGAATTACCTAGATGATTTTTTAACGCTTAGTAATACTTACAGCGGTTGTCAGTGTAACCAGAATAATATCTTAAAGGTATTAAGATACTTGGGATTCCATGTAGCTTATGATAAAGTAACAACCCCTTCTACATGTACGATCTTCTTGGGGGTGGAGATAGACTCAGAGGCAATGGAGTTAAGGTTACCGGAAAGTAAAATAACTAAGCTAAAAGACCTTTTGGGAAAATATAAGGATGCCAAGCGGATAATTAAAAAGGACTTGGAGAGCCTGGGAGGCCTTCTCTCTCACTGTGCAACCTTAGTGAAAGGGGGGAAAACGTTTTGCAGAAGAGTTTATAACCTTTACAGAACCTTATGCGTAAGAGGATCCAAATCGATCAGTATAGATGGTCCCACTAGATCAGATTTAGCCTGGTGGAGCGCCTTTATTATTAATTTTAACGGCATCTCACAAATTAATAATTCCGAGTATCATTTACCCATGGTCTCTGATTCATCCCTTAAGGGATTCGGGGTTTATCTGGGCTCAGATTGGGTAGCAGGCTCGTGGTCGGAATCTGGAAAAATCGGGTTATTCAGCAGGTGTGGCCATATTGGCTGCGGTCCTAGCGTGAGCTGTGACGTGGTGGACTATAAAAACATAAATGTTTTAGAATTATGGCCTATAGTAGTCGGGTTAAAGCGTTGGTGTTACTTATTTAAAAATAAGTCTGTGCGTCTCTTTACGGATAACACCCAGGTCATGTGCATGCTGTTAAATGGTTCAAGCACGAATGTAACATGCATGGCCTGGGTTCGTGAAATTTATTGGATATGTGTGATCAACAACATTGAATTGATACCTATGTATGTTAACACGAAGAGTAACTTAGTAGCAGATACACTATCTAGACTAAATTATTTAGACGATGTAAATGTCCTAATTAAGAATCTTTACGGTTCAAACTTATGTTGTATGTCCCTTCTGTTTGATTGTTACAGGGAGGGATCACGAACTCCTGAGGGGAAGGGCGATAAAATTTAGAGAGATGTCTGTCGCCAAAAGCACTAGAAGGAACAGAGAAATCCAATGGAATTGTTACTCAAGGACATGTAAAAAATTCAGTTGGGTGGAGTTGCCTTGTACAGTAGAACAAGCTTGTATGTATGTAACCTTTTTGTCAGACAAAATGAAACACAGTTCCATTATATCGTATTATCAGGCGGTAGTATATAGGCACATTTGTAATGGGTTAGAGCCGGTCAGGCAGTCAAATCCGATTTTGAGTGCAACACTAAAAGGTATTGAGAAATCACAAAATACAAGTAAAGTAGGTAAAGACCCGCTCTTTCCCAAAGATTTGGAAAAAATTGGAAAGGTAGTCGATAAGGGTTCTGCTGTGGAGAAAATTATCTTCATGATGATGCTGTTATTATTCAGGGCAGTACTTAGAGTGTCTCACGTGGTTAGTTCTGATCACACCCTGCTAAGGAGGGACGTAAAATTTAATAGAAGTGGGGTTCTTTTGGCCATCCGGTCTTCAAAAACAACCTGTAAGAGTGAGCCGGTAAGATACATTCCAATAGTAAGCTCGGACAAAAAAGGGAATTGTATCAGCACTATGCTGAAGGATTTTATAAAGAGGAATCCATCATCACCGGATTCTCCGTTATTCTCTACGAGTACCCAGCCTTGTATTACTTATAGTAAGTTTTCTAAGGTGTTCAAGCAGTTTATTGTTAGAGCTAAGCTTGTGGGAGATTTCGCATCACACTCCCTCCGTAGGGGTGGGGCAACACACATGTCAATGGTTGGTTGTTCAGTATCCGAAATAAGGGAAAGGGGGGGATGGCGTTCAAATTGTGTTTACAGTTATATAAAAAATCCTGTTTCTCATCAAGTTGGTCTGGATAAGAAATGCGTTTTTTGAGTGTTTGGAGTATCTGTTTGGAGGTGTAATAAATGGGGTTCATTCCCCTAACTCCAATTCACTCTCTCTGGTTATTCGGGGAAGGGAGTATATGCGCCCGTGACTAGGTTACTAGGTCACGGGTCATATCTCCAAGGACCGATGTTGTTATGGCGTCGCCCTGGTTACCACGCGGTATGACGTCACATTCCTACGTCATCGTCCGCCCGCAACAGTCGACGCTCCGAAATTTTTTTATTTTAACTATGTATGTGATAGTTGTTAGCATGTTCATGGTTCATTGTTATGCTATGATACTATGTTATGTTTGAGGTGTAATAAATGGGGTTCATTCCCCTAACTCCAATTCACTCTCTCTGGTTATTCGGGGAAGGGAGTATATCAACAGAAGGGCAGTTCTAATACAATAAAAAGAATTGGGTAATGTCTGAAATATCCTGAGACTAACCCCCAACACTATAACTCCTGAGAGCCTTCAGCCATAGATCTACCCGAGACTATTGTCTACCCCTGAGACTAACCCATGACTATTTCCATGAATATCTACCCGAGTCTATGGTCTACCCCTGAGACTAACCCATCATTATTTCCATGGCTATCCCCAGACACACACACACACACACACACACACACACCACATAGATCTACATAGACATAGACTACATGCATGGATCTAGATCTATATAGTCTAGATCTATATACCCACTAGTGTCTGCTTGCATCACTGTGTGCTTGTGAGTTGCTATGAACTTGAACACTTGAATGCATTGCAAACTCCCAGAATTCCAAAAACTTTTGTTTTCTGACAGGAAGAGCATGCAAATTCTAAAACTTAACTGGTACATGCATGTCTTCTAAGCCTAAGAAAATGAGCATGCAATAGGCTGGCATCAGCGACCGCTTAATCAATTCCTATTTGTGCCTTTGGAAAAACTTAGCAAATAAATCCATCACTGCAAACTTGAGCCGAGTAGACTAGAGATTACCGTACTTCCTTTGTTTAATCAAAGCATAGACTACTTACTGCAAAGGGGACGAGAGACAAAGCATAATTTGAATATATTTTAATGATCTACATAAGATCTAGATCTAGTAGTCTGAAAATGTGATTAGATAGATCTAGATCTTGTCTAAATTCTAATGAAATATTGTAGGCTAGTCTGACTCTAACTTAGTCTAGATATAGATCTAGTGATCCAAAATCCTTGGAATTAATAATAACAATATACGACATTGTTTGAACTCACCAGAATTACAGTCGGCTTCATTTACAGTGGAAGCCTTATCTTCTGGTAAAACATCCCCTGCTTGTTGTTGTGTTTTGACGTCGCATGAGTTATTTGATGATGTGTCATTCTGTTGTTTTGGGGACTCAACAGAATCAGACGGAGAAGAGTTGCACTCCATCTTGGTGTCGTTTTCAGGCAATTCTTCGCCTCGTCTTGCTTCTGGACCATCTTTTGGAGATAATTCTGTTGTATTTGACTGTGTCACTTGAGGACAATCCTCTGTGTTATTGCTGACATCATTGACACTATCCGTTTGACCCTGTTTGCTATCGATGACATCGAGTGGAGACTGAGTCACCGAGCTGTCAGATTGTTCATTTACTGTTGTTTTGGCATCCGAGGAGTTATTCACCTCTTCCAAACGCTGGTCTTCAATTAGCTCCGTCATCTTCCCCTTTGTTTGTGTAGTTTCATCCCCATCAACAGCCTCTTTAGCTTCAATTTGTGACATTGTTTGTGTTTCTCTTGCACAGTTTTGCGAATCGGCCGCCATGACAGGCCATATCTCGTCTCGCGAGACTTTACGATATCAAAACATGGGCATGCTCAGTGCCGACGAGGACGCCATTTTGAAAAGTTTCACCAACTTTTGAACTTGTTGTCTGTCCTAAAACAAGTAAGTAAATTATTTTGACACTTCCTTAACGTGCCATTTATTTACAGTTTTGATATCTGAGGATGCGTATTGACAGGAATTAGTCGGTGTGCGCTGCAAAATGGAAGTGTCACACTTGTACATCTCGTCCAACCCGAAGCTGACTGGGGTTGGCCAACTCGCCAGACGTCCCCCCACCACTTGGATAGAACTTTGCACTTTGCCGAAGTTTCTAAAGTTATTTATTAATTTATATCTCAATACATGAGCATCGGTTGCCCACAAAGAAAATGACCTGTTGAATATGTGTAAATTGGTTCAATACGAAGACTGAAAAGCATCCATAAAAGCATAATTTTGGGCCAGATTCAGCAACTTTCTTGGTAGGCTCTCTACCGAGGCATCTTCTGGCCACACACCCCTCCACTCAAGTGTCACGTCGTCAGCTTCGGCAGTGGACAGTGGGCATAGAATATTGTCAAATGATAAGCACATTCACATGTTTAGTATCAATGTTGGAATGCAAAGTTAGGTATAGGTATTGTTTGCGCAGTTTGATGCTAAAATTATCTGAATCTGGTGAATACTCACTCAGTCACTGACTGAGATTGGTCATTGCCATTGGTATAAAAATTAGAATTAACTTAGATCTAGTCCAGTTAACATAGATTTAGTTTGATATTGATCCAGTGGCACTCCACTGCCTTTCACTAAGTCCTGAATTAACTTGATTATTAAGGGCTCCTAACACAACTGAACCCCTAGGTTTGGATTTACATCTTGATGTTACATAGGATTAAACAAATACCTGATCTGGTTATAGATGTAGCAGTGTTGGAAATTAAGCTGTGCCCTGCACCCGGCGTGCACATTTCTGCAGCCAGGTGCATGCTTATTTTAGGAGTGCACCCACAATGTGCACATTTTTGATAATCTAAATAATTGCTATGTATTCGGAGGGTGCATGGACCAAATTTCAGGTGCATATCTTGACGAATTGTGCACCGGGGTGACCAGGGCAGAGGGTGCACAAGATATAAACTTAATTTCCAACATTTATCTACAGTGTCCAAAATTAAGGTAGGTATATTACATTCCACCAGTTTTCCCATCAAAAAGGTCCCCTGTTTTTGAGGTAAAAGCTGTAACCGAGTTTTTTACTTATAAAATGAAGATAAAAGATCAATTCGATGAACCTGTAAGAATATCTATCTACCTTATTTTCCCTTCAGAATGACATATAGTTTTGCTTCGTAATTTGCCCTTGAGCTGCACAGTGAGCCTTCTAAATACATGTGTCATTTTGACAGAGCAAAACCAGAATACCATGTAACTCTTGAACCAATGCAGATGGAGATAAAATTCAAAACACATATTAAACTAGACACTGAATCTGGCTGATAATATATTCCTCTTTTTTTTTCAAGCATTTTTCAATTTTTATGTAATATAATACCTAATTAAAGTTTAAATTGGTGCACCAGCCGGGTGCATAGCTTTCAAACGTATGCAACTGGGAACCTTAAAATGCACCCTCAGTGATAAAAGGCTATTTATCCTGACAAAAATATATGCATCTGCAGGGTGCACACATTAAAAAACCTGCATCCAGCGGCCAAAACATGCATCTCAGGTGCAGGATTCACCCTTAATTTCAGAAAGTGACCTAGATATGTGTACATGTATTTATGTTGTGCAGATGGGTAATTTATGTGTTCAAACATTTTTGATAGAGGCCTATGCCTAGCTGTCAGTATTTGGAGTCCTTTTACGACACCCTCAATACTTCTGTCAACTCCTAACGATACTAGTTACTGGCATTTTACTATGTGAGTACCATGATTGGTACCAGCTGCTTTTCTTTGATTGCATATTTTAACCAGTATGATGGGTACCAGCAAATTTGTTAGGATTTTGTGACAATTTTTTTCGTCACACTTTTCTCGGGAACAGCTGCATGATAAGTGCCAAACTATACGTAGTTTGGTAGCTCCTTGTCTAGTATATATATGGTAGTCTTGTTATAAATTTTTGAAATTCCATTTCGTTTTTCTGTAATTTGGAAAAGAAACCAAAGTTTTTTGTGTAAAAAAAAACCTGAATAGGCATTTTCTATAGTAAAGGAAATGGTTCATGACTCTCCATGCATAGTAATGAAGTTTTACTATAGAAATGTATGAAGACTGACACAGGAGGTTTCCCTTTGTGACAGCTGTAGCTGGTTTAAAGTGTTTTGACATTCTCAAAGCACATGTTCAGTATCTATGTAGGAATAAAGAGAAGTGTCAATTAGAAACTGGTTGAAGTTGTAAACATGATTGCTCGATCATATAAAGTGCTTGTTATGATTTGGATTCTTGGAGAAAGATGTTATCTAGTTGTTATGTCACTGTTTCACTTAGAAATTAAGTTTAATATGTTTTGGTTTGCATGTTGACATTGAAACTAGTTATGATATGGTTAATAAGCTTAGATCTAATAGTTTCTGTATATATTTTTCTCCACTTAGACTCTTTGCTCTGCGAATTCATCATTTCTCTGCTGTTATTGCTGTTTTTCCCACCTCTTTTGGTACACTATTACCTAAATATCTTGTAACATTTGTGCCATTTTTTCCTTAAAATGTGTGGATTTCTTTGAAAAATTATTTGATACATTACAAGTCCCTCCAGGATTCAATCCCACCAATTAGGTGTTTGGAGGGGGTTGCTTACCCTTACACTATGAAGCCACATAGAGGATGAGAGAAGAACTAGATAATTGTGTCATAACGGTGACAGGACCTAATTTGCTAGTTCCTACAGGTCATTTAGAAAGATGTTTAACAAATCAGCAACCAAATGGACTGGCTTGTAACAGCCTATTTCGCTGGTTCTTGGTGTGGCCTGATGTAAGTTCAGTGTGTAGACTGTAACATGCGAAATGACATCACTTTAGAAGTAGGGTAATGATTCAAGGAGGCCTAGAATAGTATAGACTATATAGATCTATTTCCACATTTTCAAGATCCTTTCTGAAATAATAGGGATAAAAGATCAAAGTGTGAATTCTGAATTCAAAAACTACCAAAAGGGACTTTTCCATATGGAACAGTAATGGGCTACAATCACACTTTTTTTCCCATGTATTTGGCTTTGTATATTGGAATATTCAGGTTAGGAGATCTTCAATCTCCAAGCAGATACTTTAGATTTTCGACCCACCTTCCTTCAAGTACCACATATTCTGTCTTGTAATTATTTTCTATGAATTGAAAGGTTCGCTAAGAACATTTTTATGAACTGGCTTTCATTGCAGGTAGTTAACACATAGTCCTCGAAGTGTTGCCTGACTCTTTAGTTTCTCTAGCAAGCCAACTTCTATGAATCAATAAATCTATCTAGTCTTTTGCCTAAAGACTAAAAGGAGGCCATTACTTGTTGCTCACTGGTTGACTGAATCAGAAGCCCTTGGCCTACATTTGCCCCACAAATAATTAGGGTGCCCTGGTTCTCCCAGGCTTCTGGACACTCAATAATATTGACAAGCTCTGTAAGCCTGCTGACCGAATCACGGGCACAGCTAGAATAACAGATTCATAATAATTTGTACGTAATTGATCAAGGATTTATTTCAGGCTTTCTCTTTTATATTAATAAGATCCATAGACCATATTATAGAAACCGATTCTTTCTCCTTAGGATAATAAATAAATAACATCTTTATCACATCACTGTTTGACTTTTTGTAATTCTTAAAGACGGTTGTGTCATAGACATCTAAGTGAGAAAAGCCCTAGTAAGTATTAGTAATAGCATGTACGTCTCACTCTGAGTCTCACCAGGAGGGGGGCAGATTGAGAAATTAGGTCTAACCAAACAAGCTGCTTAGTCTCAGCCATACTAATTAAATTTTAAGTAATTAAGTCCGGTTAATCGACTAGGAGTCCGAACCCTTGAATATCCTCTGACATAGTGTATTCATTTGTTCGAAACTAGGCTAGAAGTGTGTCTCTTCTTTACCCTATACAAAACAAAGTTTACATGTGGTCACTTGACCACCTTTTGGTAATCACCATGTGATCATAACCGTTTGGTCATGACAACCTTGGGTGCTAAGCATTAAAGGCTGATTACATTTTTCCCATGATCTTCTTTAAAAGACATTTAGAAGAAAAACAGTCTTAAAAGATATGACGTCATCTGCAGAACATCTATACAGATCAAAGAATTTACCCCATAGATTTTTTTCTATTTTTACAGCGTTGCCATTTTTCCAACTTTTGTAGGATTCTGGGATGTGCAATTATTTTTTCCTACACCACTTAAATATCTTTTTGTCTTTTTTTTGGACTCAGTTTCAAGCTATTCAAATATGAATTCAATGTCAAGTCTATTCCCAAAGGTTATTTCCCTCTTACTTTCTTCTAGAATAAAAGTAGGAAAAGTGTTTCCTGCTTTTCCTACTTTTTCATCAGTGGGGAGTGGCATCTGTCATAGACAAATTATTTTTGTCTTGTCCTTTACCCATGAAGTTGAACACTGTGCATGAATAGTTTATACATACACATATTATTTTGTACATGTAATAGTGTATACTGTACTGAAATAGGGGTTGTTCCAGTTTTTATTTTTTATTCACTATTTCTGACACCTCCTGCAGTTTACATATAATGTCCTCTCGTTTTTGTCTGTTTATTAACCACCGTATCCACTACAGTTTGACTACCACACCCCATCGTGACATGTTGGGCCAGTTACTCGGGTTAGTGGTACCATGTCACACCCCACGGAAATGGGACACAATAGTGTTACACTTAGTAGATGCTGGCAATTCGAACTAATGTACACGTATAACAATGTCTTGTGTGAAAAGATATTTCAAGTCTTGTATCTCACCAGATGATATTCAATCAGTGGGAGAGATGAATGAAGTCAGATTAGATAGATTTAACGTGTCTGTTTAAGATGCTGGTTTCCAGATCTACGACTTAAGAAAGTGCAGGTCGATTTAGATTTCAAGAGCAACCAGTTGAACTATTACATGTTGAAGTGAAGATTGTATCCATAATAGGAGACTTTGTTCCATACAAACGAGTCTTATGCTTGTTGGTTAACACTGCTAAAATAGCTGGAATCCAATTACCCTAAAAATAATTTCATTATTCGGTCAGACAAATTTAAGATATCCATTCTTTTTTTCTTTTTTCTTTTTGGTGAAATCTTTAAATGGGCACTCAAATATTAACTTCACGTTGTATGATAACATTAAAAGTAAGTCATAAATTTATTTCTTATATTCGAAATTAGTTCAGTTGTTTTTCTCAGGTCTCCTTGGGATTCCTGATTAAAATTAATTTTACATTCAAAGATTCATAAAAAAAAAATATTTATGAGTTTCAAAGTCTGACAAATATCGCACATGCATTACTACGTTGTAGAACAGTTTCAACTCTCAATTGTTCAAATATGTAAAACTCAAATTCCGAGTTGGCGACCTCACCCAACGCATCAAATCTTTCAAAGTGAAGCAGAAGAACTTTACTATAGTAGAACTTTTTTTATATAAAGTACGAAAATGCCAGAGGAATTAAACGGAGTTCTAGTCGATTCTCAGAAATACGAAATCTGGAATAAATGGGCAGAAAACAAGATTACAGTAGACGAGGGACATTTCCATTGTAAATAATAAGGTTGGTCACGGCAGACCGGGTGGGAAAGACTTGTGACGGCGTATTGTAATGACATTATGTGAAGGGAACTAGCCCTAGACTGTAGTGACGGGGACTACATGGGTTAAGAAAAGTCCCACGGAGTCAATCCTAACTTGTTTGTCTGACTTGTTCACAGATAATCATGCTGTACAATAGCAGAGGACACATACGAACCCTATTCCCATACCAAAAAGAGAACCGCTGTAGCGTTAAACATTTATAGTCATTGTACATGAAAGAGGACAATAGTATTCTATCAGTATCATTCAAACTTTTGAATTACAGGTCGCAGCATCAACATCAACATTAAATTTTTCAAAGAAATATTATAAATTGCCTCCTGGCTTATTCTGCGAAGAGAGTTGTAAAGTACATAATCAACCATATGGTTGATAGGTTGCTCCTGAAGTTTTTAAAATGTATCTAAAATGAAACCTTGTACATAAATACATGATGAATATTTTCATTGAGATTCATTAAGCATGATGTTTATATCAAGTAGTAGTGGTGCTAAAGATATTCTAAGTGTTGACAAAGTTATGAGAAATAGTCTTATTATATATGTTTTCAAGGGAAATCCCCTAGTTGTGACGTCATAAGGGACTAAATAGGAATCTTCATCTTTCAATAAAAGCCTTATGCTCCAAACAGGCATATCAAGTCAGGGCTTGACAAATCAATTTGAAACCTGGTTGCCCACTGGGCAACTTGAGCACAGGAAGTGGTTGCCCAGCTACAAAATGTGGTTGCCCAGCTACAAAATGTGGTTGCCCAGTATCATTTGAAGAGATTAACATAAAATATATAGATAACAAATAAAATAGGATTTAGATGCTGATTCCATGGATTTATGGGTAAAAAGTTGATATTCATAATTTCCAAACCCAAATTTTAGACCTTGACTATGGTTGCCCACTGGGCAACTCAAGCACTCATTTCAGTGGCCCAGTACAACTTTTTGGTGGTCCTGGGCCACTGGACACCCGATTTGTCAAGCCCTGTCAAGTATTAGTGGTATATGTTTTACTCAACTTAATTCATCTATTATTCTGTGAATGCCAATTTATTCACAAGGGAATTCCCCATAGTTATGATGTAGCAAAGGGGAGTATTGAAACCCCTGACTTAAGGGGATTCAAAAATTTAATTTTCTTTTATGAATTATTCATTGATATCTCTAGGAACCCTATTATTGCCTCTTTCCCATAGGAACTAATGCTAATCATGTATCATGGCTTTGGCAACATGACTAAAGCCTGTAAGCCCACCATATATTTGATAACATCCGACCTCATTCTCCCCTGAAACAAGGGTGGCAAATTTGTAATTTGACCAAATTTAAGAAGTCATCTGTTACTTAGTTTTAGCAGTACACGGGGATTATCCCAGATATAGAAAAAATACAATTCTGTTAATTTCATTGCCCCAACTTGTACTGTTATAGGAACTCGGATGGCTTATAAGATTTATTTTGTCCAACCCCGCGACATACACAATGTGCCCAATATGGCATGGACTTATTACCGTCATGCTGTCCCAATGCAGTCTACTAGAAATTACATTTTCAGTTATTCAATTAATCGATTTTTTTTCTCGAATTTACTTTCTGGGCTCCAAGCTTTACATGCTGTGGACGGATGCCCTTTCACCTAATGAAACTGTGAGTTGCTGATATCGCCCTTAGTTTTCCCCTGGAGGTTTGCCTTCAGTTGTAATCCTTTATTTTCTCGGATAAAAGGACATGATTTCAACTTCCCCGTGTGAGTATTGACTGATGTTGTTACGCTTATACTTCAAATGTTTCTAGAGGCATGCTTGTTTGGATCATGCGAAAATGTAAGGTAGGGTCTTCAGGAGATTTGAATTTGAAATTCTATTTCATCAAAATCCTATTCCAAAGATAACCCTTTAGAAGGATTGTCCCCAGCAACCTTTATGCCGTCTGATAATCAGACCTGACATTTGAGTTGGTAGTTGCTGACTATTTCCCAAACTTAATTATGCCAAACGTCATCTTTTCTATCTTGCACCTAAACGTATTTTTGAGTTGACCATAAACCTAAAGTAACGGACTGGTTATCATGGTTCTCGGTATAGGATTTCTTTTTACCAGGGCCTGTGCTTGGAATAGACAGTGGGGCATGTATTTCTGTAATATATCTCTTTATCTAGGCTACTTTACTGCTGAAGATGTTTTAAGGTCATGCCCTCTGCTGGAGGTTTTTGTGAGGGGACCGGTGGATTTAATATTGAAACCAGGCTTTAGGCGCCACTAAGCATCCCGTCTCCAACCCCCATCACCCCAAACTACCGTTACTACGCTATAAATCCCCCCCCCCGACCCACCCCCCTAAACACCAACAGTGATGCCCCAACTCCAGGGTCCCCAGCGTCCCCGCGTCCCAGGGCAGCGACAGGAGGAGGATGGGGAGTGGGAGGGAGGGGGGTAAGGGGTAGGCTAAGACGCCCCAGCCCAGACTTTGAGGCCCTGCCAGTGTGCCACAGGGCAGTAGCAGCCCCCCCCCCCCCCCCCCCCCCAACCCCTCCCCACCAGTTTACTGAGGCTGAGTCCCGTAACTCTTGTGACATGTCAACAAGGGCGGGTCACAGGGTGGGCGGGGGGACGGAGGGAGGGGCCTGGAGGGGTTCGTTCAAAATCTCAACTTTTCTATGGCACTTGGCTGGAGAGTAGGTGAGCGAGAGGAACACCTGCTCCCCATATTAGGCATGTGCCAATGAGCTTTTGTTCTGCTGGTAGGCGCTGTTCCAGCGACCGCGCACCCACCCGACCCTGGATGAAATTCTCACGCTCCATTTCCCAGCCTCTCGTCCGCTGACCCCATTCCCCGCCTTCTCCGGCGGGTCTAAAATCCCGGCCCAGTCCTCCACGGTTCTGTGCGACACTTTCCGCTAAACTGTCTGTTTTTATGCCCTGTCGGCTCAGTGTTAAAGCGCCGGCCGTGATTCCGGCGGGGGGAGGCAGCGCGGCTGATGGGCCGGCTGGCGCCCATTGTTCTCACGGTGTCACATGCAAATGCACTTTCCCACGAGTGTGTATTTCAGGCTTGAGTAAGAGTGAGGCGGAGCAGCCTGTGCATCCAGTGTTAGCACCACGGACACAGGGGCAGCCAGCAGTAGAGGCAGCGGCCACTCTACTTTGTCAGAGACCAGGAGAGGTTGTAGGCGCCTGGCCCGGGGTGTCTTACCGGACTTACCACCACAGCTGACCAGTGCATCTTTGAACTTTTAGCTGAGTAGCCTTGTCAGTTGGTGGAGTTTAGCAGGTCGGTCACTCAGCGGAGCCCCTACCAGTAGAAGTAGTAGCGGCGGCGGCGCGGGCCAAGGCTCGCCCATTTATCACTGAGTGCTGGTACTAGCAGTAGCGCTGCACTACCACAGCGGCGGCCGTCCAGCGTGGGAAAATAGTGAGCGGGGCCGGGACCCACCACACCACCACGCACCGCTACCTCCCCACCCCCCTCGACACACATCCACACCACACACACGGAACAGTCATAGGCCACATGTATGTGGTAGTGGCAGCGTCGCAGGGGAAGGAGTAACAGCGGTCGAAGACGCACCATTTGGGAGTTTTGGGCTGACAGGGGTCGAACTGGCCACCACTCCCACCGACGGACATAAAACTTCAGTTTCCCGAACACTAAACACACCACCACCAGCACATAACGGACGGTTGGCGGACTCTGCACTCTCAATCTGAGACTGTTAAACAACTCTTAGGAAGGGGAAGTTAAACAACAGGAGCCGATTCTGGATTATCATCAGCTCAATCAGCATTTCTGATACTGTAAACATCACCGTTAGTACGTACTGGAGAAACCTAAATGAGGTGATGACCACGGCCACCTCCCTGCTTCTAAACCCCTGCTAACTTAGCAGGTTTTCCCTCCTGTGTGTACCAACAAACCACACCAGTCAGAATGCAGGAGCAGCAAGTTTATGTGTCCCAGGTAGGTAATCGATTCACAGATACCGGAGATAGCGTAGTAATCTATACAGTGTAAGAGGAAATGTGTCTTCATTTATCATGTATGTATGTGTGTAGCGAGCCTACCCGGAACAAAAGTCAGTGTATACTTCCTGAATCAGTATGTCCGAAATATTTAAATGAGCTACTGATATGCCACTGAATGTACACTGATTTCTACTGCCAGCTCATTTAAATATTTCGGACATACTGATTGATCACTGCTGAGCCACTGTATCTCCACTGGTTTCTACTGAATTTCCACTGAAATACTACTGCAAGCTGACACTGAACCCCCACTCAGTAGCCACTGAATTTCCACTGCTTTTTGTTCCGGGTACAGTGGGACGGGGTCCCCTCCTCCCCCTGCCCCCCGCCCGGCCTCCCGGACGACCGCCCACCCCTTATCAGCACCGCTTGACACCGTGGGAAAATAGGCCGCCGGGTTCCCGCAGCTCTCGTCAGGTCTAGGGCTAGCTGGGGGCCTAGTGCCGTAACATGATGAGACCTAGTACAAGTGTAGAGGACGAGGGGTTGTGGCTTGTAAATGTATTGAGGATTTAAGTTGAGGGTTTAGCTCCAAGATGTGGTGTCTGTGCTGCCGAGCATACATTATTTGAAGCGAAATAGTTGGCTGTTCCACTTGACTGAACTGGCCAGGCGCACTTCTTTGTGCTTGACTTAAAATTGTCCAGAAAAAGCAGAAGTAGTAAGTAACAGCCCCTGCACTCCTGTTCATTTAATGAGGTCAGGTCTTGAAAAGGGGGCATAGCAGTAAGTATATGTTGTGAGAGGGAGGCGCGAAAAAATGGATAATATTCGTATAAATAATGAAGGGGAGGGATTAAAAAGCGGCGAGTTCTACAGGTGAGTTGTGACACCTGAATCGTCAGCCGTACAATAATGACCGCCTTAGGGGAAGCTGAGCGTGTCAAAAACCCATGTCACCAGCACCACGCTTGACCGAGCAGCCTGCGCCTTTTATGAGTAGTACATGATGTGTTAGTGGTTATTGTAGTAAGTGTAGCAGTAAGGGGCGTTTAGTATGTGACACTGGCAATAGATCAGTCTGTGCAGGATATAACTAACATATTAACTAGAAAAAAAGACATAAAGGGCAGCAATTAATTCATTGAAAGGTTACAGGAAAGTTAGAAGAGGACTATATTTCAAAGCGGATCCTTGTAATGCATATATGGGATTGTGAAGAGGGCATTATATGACAAGTCCGCTGGGTAGTAGTGATAAGTGTCTGGCTGTTTGTTTGTAAACCGTGTCAATACCGCTATACAAGGCACAGATTATATCCAGGTAGGTGCCAGCCTCCCTGTCCCCCTGATGCTCATTAGCAGGTAACCCCCGGGGACAATGCCTCCCCCCACAGCCCATTGTGAGGCCACCCGTTATCCCCCACCCCCATCTTTATGTCCCACCTAGGCCTTGTCTCAGAAGGCGTCGGGCCCCAAGCCCCCGGCCCTCGCCTGTGTCAACAGTGCTCAGCGCACATCAAACACCTGAAGGATTTGTCAGTGAAATTTATTAAACATAGGCGGCTAACGGTCCGTGCCCGCCTCCCTGTTTGATGTATGTAGGGAGCTGAGGACATGATGAGGTGGGAGGGGGAAAAGTGATGCTAGAAAAAAATTGTAGAAAGGGGGAAAAAAAGAAACACTGAATATAACAGATGCAAAAGTAAATCATGTAAAAAAAAAAAAAAAGGGGGGGGGGGAGAAGAAAATAAATACGACTTAAAGGCCAGCAGGCCATGCGTGTCAGCTGTGGAAATAGGGCCCTTTGAAGTCAATGACAGTTGCAACTCATAGGCAACAAATTAATGCAATTGCAGAGGAAATAATTATAAGGTCAAAAATTTTATTGACCGTGACTTTTTTTTTCAGTTTCAGGGTACACCATAATTCCATTTGCATGCAGCATGCCAGGGTTAAAAAGTGGAATGTTCCGATTTCTGCAATTAAATATTTAATGAGCATATCTAGTTACTAGCCTATCTTGATTGGCCTGCTCTTAAATAGCGCTCTTAAATGTGCACTAAGCGGTTAAGGTCAGTACCACACACAGACGAATCTAGACACGTGGTCCCAGATGAGCTATTACACTTGGGGAAACAGTGGGTCTGAACTCGACAGACAAGGTTACCGTTATATAGCTATGGTGTATAGACCATGCTTTTCCTGGCCTCTGATTGGTCAGTTTGGGGTCGCCATGAACGAAGCGACAACATTAATGCTTTAATATATGAACGGAAATTATGGCCTAATGAGCCGATGACACACCCGACTGTTGAGACGAAACAACGATAGTCAACTTAGAACTATCCAAGCCCACGTATAAGTAATTTTTCTACTTTTGTTTTTCTTCTTTTTTATCTCCCCTTCAAGAGGGGATACTGATTAGTGAACCTGTCTTTTGAAGTCGGCACGTTTGATAACCTACCCATCTGTCAGTCTTAATTCATTCAAAGTAAACGATTTTTTTCTTCATCGTTGACATACGCCATCAAGAAGGAAGTAGATGTATTGAGACCACCACTAGCTGAGGGAAAACACCCATGCTCAATTTGAGTACAGCACTAGTCAAATGATGCAAGCAAGGTTAATAAAGTCAACAATTATCTTTCATTCTTACCCCCCACCCCCACCCCAGCCCTCCGTCTTATGGTGATAAACAGAATAGTGAAATAGATTGATTCCACAAGTTACCTCGAAACTATAATCACCCAGATGGAATAAAGGGAAAAAAAATAAATTTCAAGGCTTCACAATATTTACATTATTTGGAAATCTTTCTTTCGTTGAAAAAAAAATCATTTAGTTTGCAGTAACCAGTTGGTCAAATACATTGTAATAGTATATTATCGGCGAAAATGGTAAGGAAAATGTAAGCCTCGTATGCCTCACCCGCATCCCTAATTGACACAAGCCGAGAAGAAATAACTTCATTAACCTGAACCCAAGTTTAACGGCACTTAAACTATTATAAGCGTCAATGGTAGAAGCCGTTGGCTTTTGGCTGTAAGTAGGCCATCAGGTTGGACGGTCAGGTGTAGCCAGGTAACCTGCTCATATAGGTAACATAACGGGGGCTGACCCCAGGTCGGGTTGTGTGGGCGATCCAGCAGGCTACTCCTGGCCGCAGGCCCCTCCCCCCCGTGCCTAGTTCTTCTTGGTTAGTGTGAAGAGAAATGCCTTGGATCTTGATGACGTCACGACAAGCGTATTATTTGGTGATTCAGTAGGACTTTTGAGCTAACTTCATAATGTTGGTCTCGAATTTTTTTTTTTTTTTTTCAATTTTGAATATTATTATTAAACAAGGCAATTACTTTTATCAAACTAATACAAAATTCTTGTTTCCATGCTTAAGCTTTAACTTAGTTTAAGTGCAGCTTTGATTGGATTCCCCCGTATGTTAAAGTCTCATTAGTGAAACAATTGAGGAGAGGTTTGGCGTGGTGCTTTGCACCCCTCCAATGCCCTTTGCTTGCGGTCCGTCACTCAGTGGAGGAGATGTCACCATGCCAGACCCAGACAATACCCAATTTACGCCGGCCGATCACGGGCTGGGAAGATCCAAGTTGGGTGGTCCTCCCCAAGATTTAGAGACTGCCCCCGCCCTCTGCTGGTACGTCTAACCCCGAACCTGCCAACCCTGGAGCCCCCTACCCCCGTACCTGGAGGAGGGTGAGAACGGGCAGATATTGAGATAAGTCAACGTGGAGAGGCCAGCCGTATCCGGCATTACAGATCCCGGCCCACGTTTCCAGATTGATCATGTCGGCCTTTTTGTCCTTATTTTGTCTGTTTCTTTCTTTTTTTAAATCATTTTTTTCAGTTTTCCTTTTCCCTCTTCCAATGCCCCCCTTTCTCCCCGTTATGTTCCTACGTTTCCCACTCGGGCTATATTCTGTATGTTTTTCCTACAGAAGTGTTTTATCTGTTCTTGCCCGCCCCTGCCGCCCGGGATCCGCCCGGAGACGCTGGATCCTGCCCGCCCCCCTTCACCCCGCCTCCTCCTCCTGCCCCTCCAGCCGCGGCCCCGCTACAGGAGGAGTGTGGGAAAGTTAGGGCCCGTCCCCCCGACCGTCGGGGGCCTTCGGAAAGTTACCCACTAAGTCCTTCAGTCGGCCCTCTGCCTGGCTTGGCCAGACGTTAGGGCGCGACAGCATTAGCACATCCCCTGGTACCCGTATCCTCACCACGCATGGGCTAGGGTATGGGGCCTTAATTTAGTACGTACGCATTTTTTCAAAAATAATTAGACTCCCCCCTCCTCCTCCCAGGGGTGAATTACGCATTTAATCTGTTCAGGAACGTATGCAAATTTTCAATAGAAAATGCATAACTCCACCCCCTTGGTGCGTACACACTGAAGGGAAGGACCGTATCCACTCGCATTGCCCATGATAATCATCACACCCTAAAAGGCCTTGCAGCGGTTGGTTCATTAGTGGAGGTCCGGAGATTGCTGCAGGTTCCCGGAAGTGTTGGTTTTCCGAGCGCGCCGACCCTATACGTATAGGCGGAGGTCGGGCGTCCCGTCATGTGGCGGCTGTTGTGGCTGCCCCGACCCCACAGCTGAGGTTTGTTATGGCCCGATCCCTTAGTAGTCGGCAAATTATATCAAACCTAATCGGCCAAAACTAGGCAGGTAATCGGCATCGGGATTCCATGCCTCCCCACGTTATCATGGCCAGATTTTGAGAACTGTTGAAACCTGTTCAAATTAAGGAGAATGAAATATTTTTTTAAGAAGGAAGAAGGAAAAAATCTGTTTGAATTAGATAGCGCCTTCCAACTAAGACCGTTACAAGTGATATTGAAACGATATGGGCGGTCTTAAAAACGCCATGGCTAAAACCAGAAAAATAAATGTTTGCTGATAATCTATCTGGTGCGTTTGTTAATTGGCAGTATTTGGTATTTCGAATCAATGATTTTCCTTGAAGTTTATCGCAAAACGCCCATCACTGATTATTGCGACGTTCTTTTATTGTTCGAATCCCACCTACACCTACCAAATATAAATGTTTGATCTTCACCTCTTGATTTCCCCTCTCGATCTTCAGAAGATCTTTCCGCACCCTGTTGAATTTTTTTTTCTATTTTCCATCACATCGCACATCATTTAATGCGTCTATGTCTGAAAGTTCTCCCGTGATGATTGGGGTCTGTTTATATTTGCCGCCGAAGAAAGAGACAATGTAAATATACACCGGCCAGGGTCACACAATAGTTAAGTTTCTCGTGGGAAAATGGTTGTCGGAGTGGCACCGGCTGTGGGCGTGAAGCCTCAAGTAGAGCGCCACGCACTCCACGGTCGGCCGGGGCCTGCACTACCTCGCCACTTTTAAATTTAAAGTTGAAGTTCAAAATATTCAACGGAAAGATTAATAGGAAAGAGGCCAATAGATCAGGATACGGCGTGTAAGAAGAAACATATAAAGGTATTTTATGCTTGGTTAGATTGCAGTTGAATTGTCTCTCCCGTAAGGTACTCAGAATACAATTACAAATATTTTGCTGCCAGATTCGATGCAATTAAAAATTTCGTATAGAAATCATATGAAAAAAATAAACCTGTTGCAACTTAAATTTCATTAGGAGCATTCACACAATATTGAAATTTGATTAAGGATACGTCTAGTTTACCCATAGGCTTGCTTCGCTGGCTTCACAAAATAGTCATGGGCGTTGGGTCTTTTGTTAATTACGAACTCGAAGTCAGTTTTATTTGTTAAGTATAACCCAGGAATATGCGAATATATGCAACGTCCATTTTTCAATTGTCGTTGACAATGCCTCTAACGCTAATGAAAAAAAATGAGATTTATCATTCTGACAACATGTCAAGGAAGTCAAAATATATTTGGTAAAAATTAAAACATTATTTGGGGTTCCATATGCCAATCGTATAAAGTGAAGGGCGGGTGATAAATTTTACTTGGCTCACTAATAAATGGAGCAACCTCTGCCCATGTTTCGCCATCCCAACCTTTTGTTAACGAATGGACAGTGGGGTCGGTTTCAGCTAAGGGTCATGTACCCGCACCCCACTGGTCCGTTTCCTCTACGGAAGCGGCGTGGGATAATTTTCTACTTTATCTTCATCATTTTTTGTTCTTCCCCGATCGCCAAGCGATGATCATTCCATCCCGCGAAAAAAGCCAGCCAGCAGAAATTGTGTGGTTTTTCGCGTCGCCGCCGCCGCCGCTCTCACTGTCCATGCTGGTCCCACATTCTAAGGCCGTGGGAACCAGGCGCTTAACCCTTCCCGCCCGCCTCCCGCTCCTTAACCCTTAAACACCAAACACATCCCATACTTCGTAACGCAATAACGCCGACGTAGTTATTTTCCCAATCAAATAGATAATATAGGTGATTGGATGTTCAGTGATTGCAGTAACTCCGAGGGATAAATTGTGCTGGGTTTTGTTTGAAAAGAAACGTTTGTGGAGTTTGTACTGAGTGATTTACTGAATTAACGGGTTGAGTGCTGCGCTGTGAACGATGAAGGATCAGGGAGGTAAGGGCTGAGGGTGGGGCGAGACGAATGATGGCACGGATGAAGCATTAGACGGATCCAACTTGTAATACCCCAGCTGCCGCCTTTCCTTAGACCGGCGAAGTTTTAGGGACATGGGTGTATAAGTTTTCAGATTTCCCCGTCTGATTTCGTACTTTTTCACATAATCACTGTGAAAAATATTTTGTTTAGATTAATTTGTAACATCACGTTTATATCATTTTGAGACTATTTCTTCATTTTTCTCCGGCATCGCTGTCGGTGCCGTCGTCTCCGGTCAAGCCCGGAGTGTTGTGTTGGTCATTTAGGCGGGAAACGCCATTGAACGATAGTTCAACCAGCGGAAACAAGATCGCCAATTTTGACCTGCTTCCGGTCTCAATGCTATTCCTATGTAAAGTCTATACCAGAAATTGACCATTGAAAAAGCATTAGCCGAGATCGGGTCGGAGATTGACAGTGTCAAACTGTATAACATCGACTCGACGCCTCAGCATTGAAAAGCCTAGCGTCCCGGATTGCAGTGTAGTGTGGAACAAATTATGTTAATGAGCGTGATGACGGCGAAGATGGCGGCCCCCGGTCTCTGATCGGAAAGTCAGCCGGGAATGCTCGCCTATTTCGCATATTTCCCTCGCGTTTCGGTCGATTTAACGCGCCACTTAGGTCTATGTCGATCTTTTATTGATGATGCCGATGTGTTGGGAAGCTAGATATCGATATAAACCCAGAAAATTGCATTTCTTTGCGGACTATATATCATGCGCAATTATTTCCGGGACGAAGCGCATCGCGCGCATTGACCCTGTCAGCCGGTACTCAGGCATAGGCCAAAATGGCGCGACCCGGTGAACACGTGTGTAGGTCTTCTCCGCGAATGACCGCCTTTTACGCCTTAAATCGGCATCGTCCAGCGAAATGGAGTATATACTATGGATTACTAATATCAGGAGCTGGTCTGGGTCGATATGAGATCAAGAATTATGTCGATATGACCGATCGGCATCGGAGAAAAGGTTAGTGTCATCCGCGTGTAGGTGAACGATAATAGAGGAAAATGGCGGACCGCTCCACTCGCGCTGGCATGTGCATCTTCTTGTTTAAAATCAATCGATAATTCGCTCGATAATTCGCATTAATATCTCCATATCTCATCATTCAAGCATTCCTTTCATATATAGAAAAAAAAGACGAATAAGCCGGAGTTTTTCGGTTTTCTAACCGATTCTTTTCTTCCATAATTCCACCTGTGACCTTGTTTTTCTGGGGAGTTATTGAAAAAATCGATATATCCGTGTAGGAAGTAGACGAGAAGCGTCGGTTCTCCCTGACTGGGGCGGCCCCCACCCCCTGACACAAGGCGCTTCTCTCCGTGTCCCACAGCCCACAGTGTGTGGCCATACCTAACCTCCTGACCCAGCAGACTACTGGTTGACCTAACCGGCCCCAAACACACTGACACTTGGGTCTTCCCAACCCACACCGCAATTGTGCATCCAGATATCGTAAAAGTTAGACTATTCAGACTTATGCCAAACCCAATACGTATATAATGTATTGTAACATGCTTCTGTAATGTTTTGATTTATTAAGTTTCTACTGAAATAGTTGATGACGTGACGCTTGATCATATAAGGGATGAAAACCAGGTTTTTAGAGTCAGTAGTCTATTTTGCAACCTTCACGTGGTTAACCAGCTCCAAAATTGTGGTCCTCAAAATAATGCCCTTGACAACCAAGATTCTCACTGCTTTAGCTGCTCTGATGGCACCATTTCTTTGGTTTCCCTGGGCTTCTGTATAGTACACCTATTTCTTTTGTCTCTCCCATAAAATATAAATGTTGTTCTAGTCGGTTGATTTATAATTCAGGGTTGTATTATAACTGCAAAGAAACACATTTAATAGTGTTGAAATTCACATAATGCAAATAATGTAACCATGAGAAAATGGGTTGTCTTTACACCTCACTTAAAAGTTATAACCATCTGTTGAGAAACTTGTCCCTGGAAATGAATGGGTACCTGCTGCATTACATATGTCCAGTTTTATGTACATTTATCACGTGAAATTGCCGGGAGGCACATTTGACAGCTGGCAGTTAAACCACTTGTTATTTTCTCATGACCTGTGTGGTCGGATGAAAGACGAGATTTCATATAACAAGGGGAGAAGTACAATCTCATAATGCCCCCGATATCCTGATCAAATACAATTTTGGTTTACCGCGTAATCTGCTTGCCCTCATAAAAATGAGTTCAAAGTATCCAGAGTATTATGAATATACGTGAAATGATTGGTGTAAAATGTTACTTCCTGCTGATGATAAGTTTATGATTGATACATTTACTTGAATAGAAATGCATATTTTTACGTTTGATACGAGCTTTGATTCAATAGCTATATTGTGAATGACCTGGTGTAGCCAAGAGTGCAACCTTTGATAGTTGTTTTCAAAAAAATATACGTACATCATAAATTATTTTCTAAATGAACTTTGGATACTATTATCATCCGGTTCGTCAATGATTAATCAGTTTAGCAATCTGAGCAACCCCCTGTGAAGGTAATTACAACTGATAAATAGCAGTTTACATTAGGGTATCCCATTATGTATGGGTTGAAACGCTATTTAAATGGCGTTTGCGGCTCATGCCTTGGATGGCAAATGAGGGAGTAGACCTACTTGGGCGGAAATCCTTTGCCCATCCCATCTTCATTCAGATCTTGGCTAGTTGTTGGACGTCTCGTTTGAACTTTAGAACACCTTAAAAAGTTCACACGCTGATGTAGTCACATTTAGGGTAGGATACTGATAGGGTATCGGCTGTCACCGTCGTGACAAGTGACTATTACCTGTAGGTGCATGCTTGGGTACAGATAAAGGACTGTAAATTGGAGTCAGATTAAGATAAAGCATAACAAATAAAAGAATAATTCAGCATCGGTCGACAAAATTAGGGGAGGTTAATCGATTTGATATTTTTTTTCCTTTTTGTTTTGTTTTTCTTTACTGACACATTTAAACTCGGAATTGTTGGAAATTAATGGGGAAAAACACCACCCGCGACTTTTTTTCGTTTAGATGTAATAGGAAAATTTGAATCTTGATCGATCTTCTGTGTGTGGTTTCAAAAAGATCCGTGGTGGTTTGTTTGCTAAGGCGCAATGTTAAAGTTGGGCTCGGGCGGCGGGTGGACACTCACAAAGACGCCTGTATTTATAACCACATCTCTGCGTGGGAAACGGGCGCGTCTTCAGTCCCTGATATAGACCGCCCCCTCTCACCTGGACACAGAGACTTACCTGGTCAGTTCTCACCTGAGCACCCCCGGCCCTGCTACTCCTGGGTCAGCACGCCGTAGTCATGGTAACAGGTTACCTGACCTCTGTCAACACCTTTCTCACGCCCTCCAGCCCCCCGCGCCCTGCCCGTACCCGCCTTACACCTGGAGGTATATGTATAAGCCGGGTGCAGCCCATCTGGGACAGCGTGACGTGTGTAGTCGCCACTAAACCCAGTTTTCGGTTATTTGGGTAACATGGGTAACATACTCAGTTTTATGTTGTGTGTGTTCTTTCCTGTATGGATATTCTGGTACATTTTTAGGTGTCTAAATAGGTTAGTATTTGCAATATAGAAGGGCATGATACGGAAAATTTGTGAAAAACTTAAGGAATAATGAGGTATTTTTTTCTTTAATAGCTTTACAGTGCGGAGATTACATGGTGGACTCCCAACTTACTGAATGACTTCTCTTGTTTAGAATATTCCCCCAAACAAGGAATAAAAGATCTAAATATGTTAAGAGTTATAAATGTGGAAGAGAAAATTGAAATGACACCCTGAAAAGAAATTGACGGATGAAGAAGCCATGGAGTAATATGCTAGCGCACTGGAATGTGAGTTGGCATATCTATACAGACACGCCCATGATATAAGCAATAGAGTATATGGATATGAAATCTTAACTACGGAAATTGAGGTATTATTTCCCACGATTTCAGCTCGTCCAGTGCATTGTTACTATGATGACCGACAAGTGGGGTGGGTAATCACAGGTCTTGATCGGACTTGGCCTTTGTAGTAGTGCCAAGAAAGTCTTGGGGGAGGGCTTGGCACTTCTGACCACCCTGATCATATGAGGAAGTGGGCAGGGAAATTGTATTACGGTGCAAATTGGGTATGCCCCTTTGTTTGGGCCTTCCTAGCTGTGAGGAAAAAGAGATGTACGTTCTCACGAACTTATTTCTTGGCTGGCACGCCCTGAAATATAATCGAAATTTAGTTCCGCATGTATCAAGCACCGATGACGTTATCTTTAAAGTCCGTGCACAGTATGATAAATGCGTTTGTATTTCATAGAAAATATTACGTGAAACTTAGAATTATTGCATGGCGAGATTTTATCTAACTATATTAACTAAAAAGAAATTACATTCTTATTTCACCAATTAGAATATACAGAAACAAAACATCAATAAGATGTAGCTGCCCCTCCTTGGGTTCGACTTTTTTCACTAGAAAAACTGCACATCTATAATAAGTCTGAATGATTTTTCTTATGATAGTATCCCATACTTGTCCAAGACTCACCGTAGTACCTGCTAGAATTCTGATTAAATCATTTCCGATCCTAGAAACGGGTTAAGAAGATAACTTCTACGTTTTTGGGCAGCAATATTTCTAGGGCGGTTGGAAGCTGCGTTTCTCACCTGGGCAACGTATTGGGATCAAAAGATTAGCTGTATGTGGTGCGGTAATCCCATTTGAGGGTCGGCAGGCCGATGGCCAGGGGGCCTGTGTCCTAAGGTTCTGAGGTGCTGCCAGCGCCCAAAGCGGGGCGGAGAACCGAGTGTGGGAACGTAAGGTATTAATTGCGTCATAAGACTACCGTGACGACTCATAGTGTAAATGTTTACGGAATACATAAAGAGGCAGAGAAAGCAAAGTAATAATAGACGAACAGGGACGGGGAAGAAGTTGAGGCGCTTTTCCTAACGCCTTGCCAGATGGTGGCTTGGGGTTGTAGCCTGGAAATGTATGTATGAAGTTTTTAGGGAAAGGCGGCTGTATTTTACCCTCCATGGTGAGAACCAAAATCGGAGTTTGTGTTACTCAGGATGGGTTATCTTGAAGAAAACTTTTCAGGGGAGTAAGCTATATCATACATCTTTGTGTAAAAAAAAAAAAAGTATTTCACTGAATACTTTTCCTCTGAGTAACAGGACCCTATTATATGAAAGTTTTTTTTTCAATATTTGGGTGAAACCTTGGCAGATCTGTGGAACGAGCTGCTCGCTATGACGTTCCGTTTCTGACCAAAAGAAAACCCCATTTAGGTTTCCCAGCATATTCCGGATACTGCGTTGTAAGTGGGCAGCGCTAGAAAAATGTGTAAAAGAAATAGGGTCGGGGAATGAATTTTGGGTTTATAACCCCTCCAACACCACCACCCGTGTTGGGCGAGCGCATTGGATCTGGGTGTTTCCCATCAAATCGCTGTTCGCAGATCGTTAGTCGGTCGGAGGTACTACCCTCGTACCCGCCGACAGGGTGAGGTCTTGGCTGGTGAGGGCTACTCTAGTGGATCCATGTTTGTAAGGGAATTAGAATTAGTGGTTTCTTTCAATATACATGGATGTCAGTTTTCAGATTTGTGTCTGATTTAAGATTTTTTTCACTTTATAATCTCTAATAAACATTTTCTGAAGGAATCGCTCACATCATGTTTCATAGCATTTAAGATTACTTCAAATTTTCTTTCTAGAGTTTCATATTTTTTCATTAACTCAATTCCTAAATATGGAAAACACCGATAGAATAAGAATGAATACTTGAATCATTTTTTAGGCAACTGATTTTGATACGATATCAAGTTGATCAAAGGGAGGTGTGTAGAAAACACCCAGGAATATATATATATGCATTTACACCGAGAAAACGTGCCTTCCTGTGACGACTTCAATAAAATCCCGTCACGTTTAAAAGCTGGTTAGCGACAACCGTCGGCGGCTTTCGGCTAAAAAGTCCCACGGGCCGTCGGGTCTGGGAGTCCTGTGTTGTGTGGCGGTGGTTGTGTTTACCCCTGTGTGAGTATCGTATGGCCGCGACAGGGTCAGCTCACCCCCACCCGCCCAGCCCTGACGGATGGTACTGCCGATGACACCCCTCTCACCGCCATAAAGGCCCCTTGTCCCCGCCGAACAAGCAAGAATAGCCGCTTTACAAGGAGAGGGAAAACAGCCCGGCAAATACATGTAAACGGCAGCTGGGTTTTGTTTTGCTAAATATGGCCGGTGTTTTGTTTGACTTTAGTTTTTATGTGGGTTAAAATGTATGTATGTGGTAGGGTCAGTGGGTGGTTGGAGCTGGGCGTAGTGAAGACTTGAGAAAGTTGACGGGTTTATTTGGCCGGTTGGTGTTTTGCGTAAGGAATGCTGGATGTTAAATGCTTAGGTATTTTTCAGTGTTAGGCCATTGAGGGCTGGCCGGTTAAGGTGTATCTAAGTTCTGTAAAAGGACTTTGGTTGAGGCGGGGGGTGATGACACTCTGACTGTAACTGTTAAAAAATCTCTAAGAGAAGAGACAAACAGGAATGTAGTTTTTCAGATTTCCTTTTACCCCATCACCTCTAATGATAATTTCTAAAATTAATTTTCTTCATCATGCTTTATACCACTCTTTTTTTTCACTAATCCTGACTTTTCGCCCCTTGGCATAGAAACTCTTGTACATTTTCATAAAACAGGAGACT
The DNA here is from genome assembly GCA_936440205.1 of Lepidonotus clava. Lineage (NCBI taxonomy): Eukaryota > Metazoa > Annelida > Polychaeta > Phyllodocida > Polynoidae > Lepidonotus > Lepidonotus clava. The sequence goes on from OW387141.1 coordinate 40,645,079, forward strand.
GGGGTACCTGAGTACATGCATGTAAAGGACAAGACGTAAGGTGCTCGGTATTCGGGTTGCCCCTGAAGCATATGGTGTCAGTGAGTGCTGGGGGGTTGGTCACGGACCACCAGCAGAGCGTGGCCCTGCCCACCTGGGCCTATACCCTGCTCCGGAGGAGGAGGAAGGGTTACCTGGTCGTCGCCCCCATCACCTGTAACCCACCCGTCCACCTCCACGGGCCACAGCACAATATAGTCAGGGCGAAACGGGCAGTTTGAGGGATATATTTTCAAATAGCCACTGAATCATGCCTGGACAGAGCTCGACATTAAGCATTGACGGGCAGCAAAGTTAAGCCTTAATGTCGAGTCCTGCTGGATATTTTCCGCTTTTTATGCGTTTTGATATTAGACATTATTTTAAAATTTTTTTTGTAATTTCTTTATACTGACAGCAACAACAACAAAAGATCAAAATATATGACATGATTTATCTACAAAAACAGAAGTGAGGAAAGATCATAAAAAGCAGCACAAATTGTACAATGGGTAGGAATGGTCCCCCTAGAACCCCGGCATTTGTTGATAATTACATCAAGCTTTATTTGCATCAAACGTTCGCGTCAGCAAGGTCTGCTCATATGTAAATATATGTCATCTTGTAAAGTCCAAAGAGAGTTGACGCTTACACAAAGTGGACACCGGTTTCACTGGTCGTCCCATATGTTCCCCCGTCACCGACCAGATTCCCCCTGTGATTGCCAACAAGGCTGAGTGATGTGATTGATTGTGTCAATCACCATTTGGTGGGTGATATATGGGCCCCACACACCCTACTCCCCGACCCCACCCTTCTCGTAATTAAGTGCTTCCCGGCCGGAGAGGAGAATACTTCCGCCCGTTACTAATTGAATAACAAGCGCCCCCCGTGGTGTAGAAATGACCGGCTAAGCAGGGCTCACGGGGAGCACAATATGCCGCACCCTGTCCCCTATTGTTGTGAGGTGTAGGGGCCGAGCCCCCCGGACACCCTCCCCCCTTTTTAGACGGCCCTACTTCTGCCACCAGTGGAACATCTGGTGGGGGCCTCCTCCCAGAGATGGCCACACAAAATGCCCGACATCTCCCTCTATCTATCCATTGTTGACTCTAATGGTGTAGACGTGGTTTGTGCCTAGAAGCTTACATGAATTATGTGTCTTCTCTGACTTTAATTTTTTGTCCCGTTAAAAAAGCATAAACAGAAAATATTTCAAGACTCAAATCATATTCAACTCACATTTTCCAAAACGATATAAATTGACTTAATACCTACTAAAGATCCCTATAGATTTTGAGGAAAAAATATAATCGATTTTGTGATAAGTGTATATTGTTATCCCCTCGAAGGAAATCAAAAGTTCCCACTAACCTGTTCATGTATGTAACACCATATGCTCTTATGGGGAAGGGGAGAACTTGTAATTCAATCCTCCTCATATCGATGACCCAACAGAGAGCACCATACCTACTTCAACTAAGTAGAGTTTGAACATTTCCTTGTTAACAACCAGCTACAAAGCCACTAATGCCCATCATGTGTTGATACCCCTTTGCCCAAGTCTAGGTGTCCCCAGGGGTGTTGTCCAAAGCCCCTTACATCAGGCCTATTCAGGCCTATTCAGTACCCTCAGTGTGCTCCATAACGGCTGGCGGCGAAGACAAACCCACCAGCCGCTTTGACTCTAGTCCAAGCTCCCCCAGCCGGCGCTTTGATGACAGGAAATTAGCTGAGAAACGTTGGCCCCTCAACTCAGCCTCAGATGGGGGTTTATGCGATGGGAATCTGTTGAGTTGGCGATGTAAGGGTGCGTTACTCGCAAAGCTTTCAACTTTTAAGTTTTCACTTCTTTGAAGGCTGATCTGAAGACGCCCGCCGCCAACGCTGTGGTGTGCAGTCTGGCAGTGGCCGTTTTGGGTTTCCACAAAGGCATGCCAATAAATCTGGGAATATGTGAAACTTGAATTGCGAACTTCTGATTGAATCTGTAATTTGATATCATTTGTGCTTTATCCCATCTCTCAGAAGATTGCACATGGTTGAAGTGTTCCCAGATAATATTGTGCAGTTTGGTACAGGTTTTTCCATCTAGGTGTCAGCAGTGTGCATATAGTTCAGTATGGATTCCTTTCTCTTTTTTTTAATATAAATAAGTTTAAAACAAAAACAAAAAAGCCGTAAGATAATAACTCATAACTTCCTTCCCCGCTAATATTTATGTAAAAATTGACCTAAAACGATTAGCCTTATCAACCTGGAAGTGAAAGTAGAACCAGCCTGGTAGGCCCCTGGTAGGCCCGCTGGACGCTGCCTCCAGGTGGTGGGGCTGACTCTGGGGTGGGATGTGGTGGGGTGGTGGGGGGTCATCGGGGGCCGACCTCCCGGCAACCCTTTGTCTCTCCCAAATCATGGTCGCACGCGTCGTCTGAGAACTCCTATGCAATGTATAATAATGGTGACGTACGTGCAATTAATTTGGAAATGGTGTATTTCAAACATTTACTTTCACGTCCTACATTTAGCAATATTCTATTGTCGTTTTGATAACAACGTGCCGGATAATATTCAGAAGGCGTTAACATATGCAATGGTTTTAGGGTTTTACGTGGATGAACATTTGTACAGATTTCCTTAAATAGGAAAATAAATTATCATGGAATATGAACGCAAATATAATTCCACGCCACCCAAAGTATCCAAAGTTCCTAAAATCAAAAGGCTTTGGTTAATCAGTGTTACAACTGTTAGACTTTTATCATGGGTATAAGTCAGTGCATCGGTCACAATGTACAAGACCCCCGGTTTGGCCCCAGTTGGCACCAGCCCGGGGTGACTGGAGGGGTCATGACCCCTGACTGGTGGGAGCTGCTCGTGGGAGCACGTCAGCTGGTCACCGGTAGGACGACGCTTTCCCTTGTGAGCAGCCCAAACAAGGCCGGGAAGCGTCCACTCAGCTTTGTTTCATTAACCATTCAGAAAATGCACCCTTTGTGATCAATTGATATTCCCAGGTTTGCCCAGTTTATTCATAAACTAAGCTTGAAACTTAGCGCGTGTGCGTTGTGGATTTAAAAGTTCGAATGGCCGAATCTGATTACTGTATCACTACGGTTTCTCAGAGCAGTGTAGACTTTTATACAGTCTGAGAATTTTACTCTCATTGACAAGTGTGTGATAGATGCATGTATTCTATTTAATTTGTTAACGGTCATATTTTCCCATGCGAAGAACTGCAGTTAAAGATATATCTAGTTTAATCAATTGCTATCTTCGTCTATGATCAGTTCACATGAGGCCAGTTGGGCGTTATCAAAATTCAAATTACAACTCGCTCATTTTACGCCGAGCAGTAATAACGTGATGCATTTGAAAGGACCTATTATACTTCGCCTCATACAGAGTTCTGTGTGAATACTAGAAAAATACGAGCTTTTGCATATAAAAGACCTCCGTATGGATGGGTATCATGTAGAAAATAATAGATGATTGCGGCGTGGGAACGACCCGGTATGAATAAATTTACTTGACAGTACAATTGAAATATTAAAAACAAAGAGGGAGGGTCTTGGCTGCATGGCAGATTCGGTTAGTGACCACTAATACTAGTAGTTGGGGACGGTGTGTGTGTGTGTTGGGGTGGGGCGGTTTCTTTGTCTTGTGCTATTGTGTGGGTGAGTGTGTCACCCATACCCAAGCCCTTCTCTACCCCTCTGTTTTACCCCAGTCACCCCAGCAGTGTGCACGGCCTGCCAAGCCGCCTGCCAACCGCCCGTCACAACAGGCACAGCCACCACCGCTGCCACCACCTGCCTGGGAAAATGTCTGCCGATTTTCCCACGCCACCCCCTTCCCCACACCCCCACCCCAGCGTCCCCGCCCCACCCCAACCGCCCACGGCCACCACCGCCCGCCCTCAGTTCGACTGCCAACCCCCATCCCCCCCCGCGTATACTCCCCCCGCCCCCAATACTTCACCATGCCTCAGTGCTGACCCACAGTGTGTGTACAGTAAACTGCCACCACGCACTAACAAAAAGTTTGCGCCCCACTTAATTTTGGCGACGGATTCCGAACGCAACCCGATCAAAATTCATGGAAAATAGAAAGCTAAAAAATACTCCTGCCTCGAGGGCAGGTAATTCAGATTACAAGGTTGAAAAGACATCATGTTTCTCATAGATTTCATTTTCAGGTTGTAGTATGCGAGTGAAAATAAAACTATTCGAAAAATAAAAGGAAGGAAAGAAAAAGTCGATGCGAGGCTCTACATCTACTAGATAGCAAGTACTCAGGTACAACTGCTGCCACCGAAATAGGAACATAAAAACACCTGAGAAATTATCGACTGGAATACTAAAAAGAGATTCCCAAACGAACCACTTAGTGACCACAGAACAGAATCAATGAGGGGGCATAAGTAAAGGGCAAGCCCTAGAATCGGAGCAGAGAGGGGGTTGTGTGGTGTGTACGTGGGAGGCCCCTGTGGGGACTGTATGGAGTGTCATGATTCAGTGTTTCACCAACTGAGCAGCAATCAGAGCAGAAATTGTGGTAAAGAACATGTGGGGTTAACGTTTGTTTTTGTGTTTAAACATTAATGAGTTGTTTTTTTAGCATACTGTCCTTAAACAAGTTGACATTGTGGTGTGTGTGTTTTTAAATGAATAAAATTAGTCCAGTCACTATGACTTAAATTTAGATACATTGGGTCGCCCCCCCCCCCCCCCCCGCCCCAAATCATCATTCAACAGTTAATGTTCTGGCGATATAAATCGTTAAATAGTGGTTAGAAGCAGACTGATAACATCTAAGAGCAGCCGTTATAAAGGGCCACACCATATTGGATGGTCGGTTTCACACTTACAAGAGGGTGAAAAAATAGCCTGTTATCTGATCTGAAAGTCAACATCGCTTGCAACAGTTTTATGGTGGGTAATGATTTACTTCAAGTGGGAAAACGGTTAGGGTTGTCGTAAGTGTCCCCTGCAATCATGGGTACACTTTTTATTGTCAGAAGGTTATTCTGAGAACGGCGTTGGCGGACTACCCAGACTACCCAGATTCAAAAAGTCATTTATAATTTATGTAATGTAATTCCTGTAAAAAGGGTAATTAGAAGGTACGTCGGTCATTGACATGGGGTAAGTAGCGTGTTAGTACTGAACCGATAGGTTGGTTGACCCAATTTGATGAAAAACGAAACAAAAAAGATATCTAATTGAGATGTGAAGATAGAGATTCCCTGAAACTATTCTATGCAAGGGAGGGTCGAGTGGGATGGGAAAAGTTGGCAAGTTGATAGATAGGAAATTAATGGATTGACATTTTACCGTACACTGGGTCTCGATTGAATCAGTTGAGAGGAAGAATAGAAAGGTGATTGCTATTTAACCATGTGGTTACTACGTATCTTCATCCCCTATTCTAGCTATACGTGATGGTGGATTTTTTTTGGATATAAATGTATTTAAATCATGTATCTCGATTCAATTACACATATATCTAAACATAGAAGCAAGCATATTTCCTCTTCTAACAATTCAGATTTGACCTAATACAGGTTTGCCGGTAAATATTATTTCACTGAAGACTCTTGTGATCTTTGGCCAAGGTTTTGAGCGTACCCGTGTACCTCTCTGTTACCATGTTAGGTTACTACACGAACATGATGTAGTGAGCGGCAAGGCGTAGAGAGCTGCCTGCTTTATGACCCGCTCAGGTAAGGGCTTATGTGGCGTCAGAGTACTCCTACCAGTATTAGGACAGTCAGGCCTCACACGGCTCTCAGGCCAGGTGAGACAGTCTTTACGGCTCCAGGTAAACCCCGGCCCCAGCCCTGGAGAAGGCCGGTGCACCTGAACCCGGCGGGCGTGGAGAGGGGTGGGGGGGGGGGGGAGTCATTTCCCATACTATGCCCTGGAGATGTAACTCTGTCGGGGAAGAATCACTACGATATATATACCACACAAATTATAGCAGGGTGCCTACGCAAGCGTGGTCAAATTCGAGGTGTTAAAGCATAAAAGGGTCTTCATTTTTTGCTGACATGTACTTGTAGTGAAAGACGAAATGGTACATCCAGCCTAGTGTAGATATCGCGTGGCCAGGATTTTGCTATGATGTGTCCTAGAAATAAACTGTATTTTCCATAAATTTGGGATCCATGGTGGAAAAAAATTATTTAAATGAATATAAGTATTCTATATTGAAAGAAAATTATCATAAAAATAAATTATATGGTGGTAATTGTACGCACACATTCCAACCAAGAAAGTTGCAATGCCTGAAAATATTTGAAAAAAGAGAATAGGTTTGAGTAATGTCCCCATCACTGACTTCAGAAGCGAGGGAAACAGATAATGTGCAAAACTATAGGAATTTATTTTGAGTAAATACATGTAGGTTTCAAGACAAGAATATCCGCAACAGTCACTTTGGGGACGTACTTTTCTACATGGATACTTTAAAGAGTAACCCCCTCTGCCCGAAGTTAAAGGTACAGCGGAAGTACCTGCCGCTCAAGGAAGGCGGGGATGAGTTGGGGAGGGGGAGGGGGATTGTGTGTAGCGGCGGAAAGGTGTGGGAATTCCGTTCGGCCCTGCCCAATGGGCAGAGGGGGGAGGGGCGGGAGTTGTCTAACCCTCACTCCAATCCCGGCCACACTAGCTCACCTGTGCGCAATACACCTTGGTTTTCCTATCAGCTGGAGCTTTTTTGAGCCATCCAAAACCTTATTCAGATAAATCCTTGGTGAAGAGAGAACCACGGGGCATGACGTTTGATTTGTTTGTTTGCTACTTCATTCAGACTTAATCTGTCAGGCTTTGTAGTCCATAACGCTGAGTATTGCTATGTTGGTGTTTGAACATAAAAATGAATACAAAATTCTACAAAAGAGATCTAAGTTTTTCCCCACATACAAAACCACGTCTACATTCATTGTGATATTGATTTTTGTATGGTAAAATCCAGTATTGAAATGTCAGAAAGATAGCTGACAATGCTTAGGAATATAACTCCTTTACCTAAAAGCATCAGAAGCATATTCAAAGGTTGCCGAACTAAGTAACTTGAAAGGGACTCATCAGTACACGTTTCCAGTTGTAGACTTTAAAGTACTCGTATATGCAAAGGGCCTGTAGAGTCTACGACTGGGCCTTATAATCTATACCGGGGTAAAAGAGGGCCTGGGTGTCAGCGAAGAAACAGGGTAAGGGCCGCTGGGCGGGAGGAGGGGGCTGTAGGCTGGCTGGGTTAGCAGTAACAGCACTCCTTGTTGTCCGTGACCTAGAAAATCCCGACCTACCGACGGGCCCCGGACGCTGGTACAGTTCCCAAGGAGGGCCGGGCTCGGGTAGTATGTAGCGGGGTGGTAAGGGGTACTGGAGCAGGAGGGGGGACCGGCTGGTTACAGCCCGGGGAGTCCGTTTGGGGATGGCCACACAGGGGAACCAGCTAAGTAAGGTTTGGTGGGACCAGAAAAGGGCGTCATTCATACTGCGAGACGACCTGGGTCTTTGGCGGCGAGCGGAACTAGGCTTAGATAAAACTGATGCCACCCCTTTGGTTGGGAGGCATTCTGTTCCCAGTAGCCCTGTTCCCCCTTTTATTAGCCTCATGCAAGGATGGTATCTGGGTATGTTATTCTAAGGCCCTGTGCATCAGAGGGGAAGACCAAGGCGGCCCTCAGTTCTCCCGGCTTGTTTTTTGACCCCTTGGGTTCATAGCGTGAGTTAGTGTTTAGAAAAGAGTGTCATCCTGTTGTGATGCTTCCCCCCTTCCACCTCGTCTCACTTTCTCATGGGTCACTTTCGAAAAACCAGTGAACTATATGTTCCATATCTATGGATATGAACAATCGGGGTAACGTTTTCTAACGTGATGATTTAAGTGATCCTGATTTGTAGTCTTTTTCACAAAATCGTTGAACTGAACCATTTTGAATCGGCTCCTTTATCGGAGTTTGACCCTAAATAATATAGCACTGGTTACTTGTGCTTATTTGGTTTGTGTGCAGCCAGATTGTCCGATGGGCAAGTAGAAATAATAAAATAAAAACACCACCAGCGAATTTGGCTTTGGAAATTTGATATAAAAATGCATACATAAAGTTGATATTCAGTTAAGGACAACTAGTACATATTAAATACAGTTTCTCAAAATATATAGAAATCTAGCGTTCAGTACTGGATAAACTGAACTATATAGTCGTACAATCCCGTTTAGTTGTTTGCACGTCAACCCAGATATCGCACCTTTAAAGGTACTCTGCAACGAGATGCACCTCGGCGCCGAAAAATGACAGTAGATTCTCGGGTAGAGATGGGCGAGATGGCAGAGTTCCCTGAATGTGGCGGTGGTTTTCCGAACGCCCCCACTGGTGGGATTTCAGTGCAGGCCGTCAGCCATGACTGACCCGAGACGTACTACACTACTCGGCCGGGCCGGGACCAGGGACGGCCCCTTCCCCGCTACCCCTTACCCCGTACCCCATCTTCGGCCTATCTAGTTGGCGTGTACCGCTTAGACCCCCACCATCCCAACACGGGTCTCTAGTATAGACACAAGCAGCAGGTCCCGCCAGCTCCAACTTACATAGCGACTACTCGGTGAACCCAGCCATAGTGTACCTCCCTATGATGAGGCTGGAACTCGGGGCGGTGATCCAGAGGATCCTCTCTCCATGGTGACCAGACTGACCCCATCCAGTGGGGGTAGGACGGCGGGGGTTGACCAGGAGTAGGGGGGCGGGGATGGAGTAGAGGCGGTGGTGGTGACACTGGTCGCTGTGTTGTCTGTCGGAGCCTCCAACAACGCCTCACTGTCTGGGCTATGGTAGGTTGGCTACTTCTATCAACTAATATTGCCGGATCATATTTGCAGTATGTACAGCAGCACTCTAGCATGATGTTAGGTATTTTAGTTGACTGGCTAGGGTATAATGTTAGGTGTTTCATGTTAGCTGGCTGACTTGCAGGGATCGTAAGCATGCATATCTCTAAATGTTCATTTTCGTGTATTCAAAAGAAGTAAATTTAAATTTGCTAATTCAAAGGTTTGAATTAGTATTTCCCACGACCAAGAGTAGAGAAAATGCAACTTTTTAACAATCTGATATTTATCTTGTTGAGTAACAAGAAAGAGCAAACATCAACAATAATCAGCAATAATTGCATGTGTACTCTTCCAAATCAAGAATTAATTGGGGAATGCATGGCTGCTTGTGCGATTTCTTTCTGCAATTACCCCAAATGGTCGTAGATTGAACTGTAAGATAATGAAGTGAACATTAAAGTGGCCATTAATTTTCCGAAAATTATTGTTACTATCAAAAATTTAAAAAACAAACATGCATAACAAGACACCAAATTATCCAAACATAACCCAAGGTTTTCGAGCCATTGCCATAGGAAGGAGAGTGTATCATGTGGACGGTACGTTGCCCTCCCTCCCTCCCTCCCCGACCTGTGGTGGGGGGCCGGAGCAAGGTGTCACAGTACGTACCCACAGGGCTACTACTCCTCCCGCCGGATGGGTCTACCATGTCGACTCCCTCATGTCGGCCATATGGGTTGTCAGACCCGTGGATCCCCACGATCCGCCGCGGCCCTGAAACCACTCCAGTTTTGTGTGTCAACCAAGTGTCTCTCCGATTTGGGGTGGCACATGTATACAACATCAACTCGGTCGGCGGCCTTACTGAACGTGTGGTGCCCATTGCTGTATAGACAATAGAGTTGGGGCAGTGAAATAACCTTACACAGTGGCTTTAAGTTGAATTATCACAATTCTTTTGATTTATAACGATATATTACTTCGTTTTAGAAATAGATTTATTTAAGTTGAATCCGTATGACTCAAATCAGTGGGGCAGTAGCTTACAATGAAGAGAAGGGAAAGTAACTAGAAAACTCAAAAGGCGATTTGCACCATTACCAGTGAATAAAGACTCCTAAAGATTACTTAAACTTTTTTTTGTGACTGGCAAGTTGTCGGTTCCTGATTTAGTAGAGATGGTGTGGCGTAGATTCAGCTGTCATCAGTGCAAGTGGAAGTGTACTAGAGAATTGAGGGCAGCCTGACGGCGTGTGTACACAAATATGACAGGGGTCACGGCTTAGATGATTAATATTTCCTCAACATGTGAGACATTATCCCGCTTAACTGCGAAGTCGTCGTGAATTTTAGAGCGTCAGTAATGAAGGGAAATCGGTCCTAATGCCTAGATAAGGCTGTGATAATAGACTATTAAACGCGAATTCCTGAGAGTATTTTTGTTTTGTTTTGTTTTGTTTTACTGGTCTTTGACATTCTTCCAATGTATCTTTTTTTTTTTTAGAAAGGAATTAGTCGATTAGATAGAAGGTATTCTTTTAACTGGACTCTTGATCTGACTTCCTGCTAGGTTTCTGGGTCAGATACTAGTGGTCATAGGTGGGAATGTAAAGCCATCATTTGACCACCGATGTGGCATGTTAAAACACTTGAAATGGAGTTCTCATGGGGCTTCGTGATAAGAATAGGTCCTTAGGATCCCTGGCTGATTGTATGAGCTAGGCGACAAAGGATGTCTTTTGGATAGGCGGGGTATCTGTGACCTCACAGGTGTCGGGCTTTACATATATTACTGTTCCCCATCTGCCATTACCTAGTATCGCCTCTTCCTTTTTGAAAGGCAGCAAAGCAGGTATTTGGAGTATGATTCCTGCCATTCATTACTTTAAATTCAATCACCCAATGACAGAATTATCGGTAACTGTGTTTCCAATCAAAGGAAGATCTTTCAATTAATATATTTGCAGTTAATGACTTTCATTGTCGAAACAGCGTAATACAACCATTACTCACTCACTTGCTAGTATGTTAACAATTTTGATATGTGGAGAGGTCATACACTTCCACCCGTGCCACATACCATTAGCATTTTATTGTTTCAACTGACACGGTTTTAAACCGTTCTTTATTAGCTGCTTCGGTTTTTTACTGTCATTAATGTTCAGGCGGATAGGAAAACTACAAAACATTTTCATGACATCCAGTTAAAAAATACAGTCTATCATGACCCCAAAATGACTAAATACTGAAGAAATTCGAGATGGAGCATAATCAGGAGAGCTCCTAACCATTTCAATGTATGTTGACCACTGTTTTCCTGTATGTGTAATTTCTCTAACTTCATGTCATATTAACCTATGTCTGTTGGTCACTTGCAGGGCCAGTATGGCTATACGATCGGCGCGGCGATAGAGCGGGAGAGTACGCTGGCTCACTATGGCAACTCGCTGGGCCCGCACGGCTCGGTACAGCCCCCCTTCATCCCGCCGCTGGTGACGGACCCACCGCCCTCAGCGCCCCCCGCCAACACGCACACCGTCTCGGCCAGCACCGTGCACGTGCCCAATGGCCCTCTCAAAGACGTGAACGGAGGAGGAGGAGGACCAGGAGGAGGTGTTGGGGGAGGGGGAGCACCAGGACAGAGGGCCGACTATTCCCAGGTGAATGGGCCCATGGCGGAGACGACGGGCTACCACGAACTGCCGGTAGACTTGAGTCGGCCGACCAAACTAGGCAGCAATGTGAGCAACGTGAACGGCCTCAGCGGCCACCACCACCACCCTCACCACTATGCCCACCACCCGCACCACCACAACAATCACCACCAACAACAACATCAACAACAACAACCACACATAGGGCAGAACGGCCACGCCCCCCTCCAGCAGCTAGGGCCTGGAGGACAGGCAGGTGGCCAGGGGGGAGGGGGGCGAGGCCCCCACCACCCCCACCACCCTGGGAAGGGCCACCGGGACTTTGACAATAATGACCCTACCATTGGATCCTATAACCACAGCAATGCCGGCAACGGACACGGTGGGGGCGGGGGCTCCATGTCCGCGCGGATGATGGGTATGTATACTGTTTTTTGATCCCTTGATCATGTTTAACCTTTAATCAAATATTGGTTAAGAATAGTGCAGTATGTGTTCCAGGTCATTGTTCTGGCCTGTACTGTGATGTATTCCGTTCCAGATAATTTTATGCAATGACACCAGCAAAATTAGGGGCACACTTGTAGGTTTTTGTTCATTTTACAGTGTAGTAAGTTAGTAACAATTAGTATTGCGTGATTGACAATCGTTATCTGTTATTTACAAAAATACTGACCTTAGACTTAAACCCGCCTACCCACCTCCACGTAAACAAATATGATAGGAGCCGGTCTACTAATAAAATAGGGATTGTCTGCCCATCTGCACACGGAATTGAGCGGACTCATTCAATAGATATGGATCTGGCTTTTGCCGTTTCATGCACACGGTAATAGTTTAATGAGAAGGTGGAGATTTATTATGCTCAAGTTAAAATTTAAATTTAACATATCCGATAACATAACTGGTTCAGTGATTTGTCCCTACTGTCTCAACGACGATATCACATAGAAACATGAGCCACCTCTGGTACTTGAAGACCTTCCGAAGCTCGGTGCACGAGGCAAATTGGCTCTGCGTATTGCAAAGGGCACGTCTGTAAGCTTCACAAGTATTTCGAGGGGTCGGAATGTTAGGGTTCCAAAAAGTTGACAGTTTATATTGTAACAACCTGGAGACATTCGCCAAGCGTTACTCAGCACCACCTCCGACAGGGAGGTGGACGAGGTGGGACGGGCCCAGGAGGGGGGGTAGCTTAAGTCGGTGTCTTTATTGGGTAACATTTCAGGCGTCTGGTAGAGCAAGATGCGTCACTTGTTTGAGGTGATAATATTTTGTAAGTTACTTTTTTTCGATAACTTTCAGAATAGATTTTCAGTCATTGACAGTTTTGTTTATTAAAATTGCCTCATGGATGAAAGTTTGACAATGGATATAAAGAGTTACCGTGATTGCATCCATGTATAGCAAAATTGTATATCATGCTCATGTAACATGAATGATGCAAACGCATAGATATGCATCAAAACATCAACAAATCTAAAGTTAACCCTTTATATAATTTTCTTTAAAAAAACTGTAACATTTCATCCATTTTCTTAGTTGAGAAAACGCTGGGCTCAAGAAGAGGCGTTTTTTTCCATCCATACCCATGGATAATTACATCAATCAATCTGAAATTCCCAGTTTGTAGAATTTTCTAAGTAACAAGACCGTGGCATATATTTTCAAAGTTCAGAAAACGCTTGACTTCAGGAGGGGGGGGGGGGGGTACCCCCGGGGATGTTGGGGGGCCTGTTCCCTCTCCTACCCCCGGGGCTGGTGGCGTACCTGGCCGTGAGTCACTCCCTGTGAACGTGAGGGTTGATCCTCACACCTTGGTCCCCGCTCCCAGGGCCCCGCTCCGCCCGTCCCCTGCCCCCGGCCCACGCTTACCGGGCTACCAACCAGGTGGCGACACTGTTCCCACCAGTACCGCGCCGTTGGGTCGCGCTGGGTGAGCCGCGTCTTCAGAAGCAGAGATATCCGCTAGTATTTCTTTGTTCATAATATAAGTTCGATAGGTTAAGGGTACATATCATACTATATTTATAAAAAAAAATATCGGCGGGAAATGTATTAGGAAAATATTAAAAAGAAATCCGTTCATGGAACAATCGCTCTTTAAATCCAATGTAGTTGATGCGCTAGAAAAATGATGTAGTGTATAAGTTGTGGCCCTAGTGTAAAATTGGGATGTCATTTTGCCCCGGGAATTTTGATTGCAATATTCTCGAAATTTCAGGGTTTTTCTCTGGCAGTAATGTTATCTCACAATTTCCCATCCAAAGTATATTGTCTAAATACATTGTACATACAAGCTAGGCTGATGAAACAATGTTGGTTTTGACCATAAGGAATAATTTTGATTGAAGGTTTGATAATATACTTTCCAGTTCCTTGACTCAAACCCAAGAAGAATATTAACTTAGAAAATAGTAATGAGAATCTCTCGTATATTAAACATTGACATATCAGAACAAACACCAAACCCCATTGCAGTCCCAGTCAGCAGAAAACGCACACACATACTCTATATATCTCCAAACGGCGACCTGAAGTGCCCTGTTCTCACGCTGCCCTCACACCAAACCCCTACACCCGCCGCCCCCTCCAGGGTGGGGCGACCAGTAGTAGCCCTCCCTAGGTGGGCCGCGTTCCCACGGTACGTAAGGCATTGCCGGCCGGATCAGGCGGCTGTCTGCCCGGCTTTGATCCCCTTCATATCAAACAGTCTCACACCATGGCCTCTGTACTACCGGGGTGTTTGGGGCTGGGTTTGGGCACTGTTTGCAGGCCCCGGGTCTAAACACACACTCACGGCTTATTAGAACAGCAGCGACAACACTCCCGACAAGTCATGGGAGGTAATCTCTCCAGACAGGTCCCAAGAACTTTGGGAATTATTCAATACATGACTTGAGTGTTTCTCTGTACTCCCAAAACTTTCCGACACCTGATATATGTTTTCCAGACATTTTCTTGAATCACAACAAATGTATCAAACGGCTTGTTCAGTTAAATATTAAAGGTGCAATATGCATCTCGAATAATTGATAGTGTTTCCCCTAAATGCCATTATATAAAAGTCCAAGGTCCAATCACCGGATTGACTCTAGTTATCATATGCCAAGTTTATCTCGAGATCTGGGTAGGCTATGTTGGTTGGTAAGAACATGTATCAGATGAAGGCTGGCTTCTTGTGGTGAAAAATAAAGTAAATTAAAAAGGTTTCAGCTAGTACTAGTGTAAATATAAACATGATCTGCAGAATATTCCCTTCAAAAGTTGCAACCGATTGATATTACTTGGATGCTTATTCATTTGTTGATTATTGAGCCTAGCTGGTTTACAATAACCTGGGAATTTTCTCATGGCTTCCTGACGTTTGACTTTCACAAAAGGGAATAAGTTAAAGTGCCTTCAAGTTGTGTGATTATAACGCACCTGCCAGGTCCCTGATTTCTTGCTATTAATGTAATGGATTTAACCAGTTTTATTGGCTATTAATAATTAGGTCAGGTGTGTGGTCTCTCACAGGTTTCTTATTTGAAGTTGTTTCTCTGCTCTTGTGAGTCTTTTAGAGATTACAAGTTAATTCTGAAGTAGAATGACAAATAAATTTAGGAAAATAAGGTTCGAATTTAGATTTGAAATATAAGTAAGTGAAGATAGTTTTAAAATTGATTTGGAATATAAGTATATAGTTAAAGTGCTGTATCTTTTCAGCAGTTTCAGTAGATTCCTTGTTAATTTAGTATAATTGTTTCCTGGTGTTCAGAGATGTGGATTGAAGTACGACAAAAGTTGTGGAGCTGCTTGTTACTGGAAGAGTGGAATAGAGGGCGCTGAAGACGTCCGGCACGTGGATTGCAATAATGGACTTGAGGTCCGGATTATCCCAATCGACGGCTAGTAGTAGCAGCCAGCTGGCCGTATTGATCACTTAATGAATGCCACTCCTCCCACCCTCCACCAAACACCACTCCCTTAAACCACCCTGCAGAAATGGGTCCTGGGAATGCATTCAAAGTTTTTCTGATTTTGACTCAGTTGGAATTCCTTCATTGCAAATGTGGCATTTTCAGTCAAATTTAGCTTGAAAGGGCAGTCGTTGAGAGATTTCTGTCTGAAAATGCCTGGGTTGGATATTTGTTTTATGGAACAGTATATTGGATTGTGTAATCAAATTAATGAATAGACTTTTTATCCATGTTCACTCCCTTTGGTATTGTGAAATTGGTTTGTCACAGAGAGAGGGAGGTGGAGAGATTCACTTAGAATTGTTGGTTTATTGGAGTGCTCTTGTGGTTTGTATGGGCCCTGGCGTTCTCCGATGTCGGGGTGGGGAGACGGTCTTTGTACTAGTGCTCTTGAGTAGAAGAATCAATCTGAATAGCGCAGTTCTTCACAGCGTCCAGGTATCCCTCAACCATCCCGCGCCGTTCTGACACGGAGAAAATGGATTAGGAAATAAATTGAAGCTAATCTCGCAGACCAATTAATAAAAATAGTGCTAGACTTCAGATAAATCGTTTAGAGATTGCATCGATCGCATTTTTTTGTTTTAAATTGCCAAGTCTTTTCACTTGGCGACAGATTTATTCTTTATGGCTCTATTGAGGATTTGGCAAGTAGGTTTCTGTTGATGTAAAAGTAACCGAGGTAACCGTGTTTGTATGGTGGGTTCCAGTCAATTAGCCCCAGGCTTTTTCCAGGTACCTTTCAGTTGTGAAATGCTTCAAGCGGTTTATATTGTCACACTTATGGGACATCGATTGAAACCCAAGTGGTATGAAAATGTAAGTGAAGTGTTTCAAGTATTCGGCCTAAGGAGTTTTCGTTTTTTGCATGTCATGAAGCTGGTTCAAGGTACCCAATAACAATGCTATCAACGGGAAAAAAGGATTTTATGAAAATTGAAAAGGAACGACAACAAAAAACAGCTTTCCAATATCACGCCTTTTGACAGATGTAGACTTTCAGTTCCCTTTCATACAGTAACTTCTAGAATGTGTACAGTGCAAACTGAAAAAGTCATAGATTGAAAGATAGTCTTGATTTTCAACAACGTTGATTTAGTCTCAAGTATTTGACTGGGAACTCGTGATGAGAATAATATCTCAAAAAAGAAAAAAGATATAATCTTACCAACTTTTCGACTTGCTGTTGTATTTCTAAAGACGTGTTGTCAAGGCATCTGATTTCTCCAGAGGTGTCATTTCTCTACTTTTGTAGAATTTGCTACTTTTTAATGATTTTGATTGCACAACCAATTTTTCCTACATGGCTCTGTTTTACTTTTAGAATATGTTTGTGTTAGTTTCAAGCTATTTAATTGCAACTAGAATGCCGGCAGTCTTTCCACTAAGGTTATCTTTCTATAAATTGCCTCTCAAAAAAAGTAGGAAAAGTGTTCCTACTTTTTCATCAGTAGGCAGTGGCATTTATGTATCTCAATTCCGCTGTATTTTCTTGTTTGTCTCTTCATCGCCCCCTTACTTTCAAAAGATTGATAGAATTTTTGGAAAACACAACAGGCCTTTTTAGACGAAATCCAGGCTTACTATAATGTTATGTTTGAGACGCTGATATGAATGCTGCTTTTAAAGATGCCACTGGTGGACTACTCTAGATTTCAGTTACAAAGGGTAAAGCACAAGAAAGTGTGCTTGCTTAGATTTAAAGTAATGATAATGAACTTCACGTTGTGAATGGCTTCCCCTTGGCACTGGTCATTCCGGTGAAGGTGGACTGCCCGTGTTGGGCTGTTACTGCTGGCAGTGGTAGCACTGGGGCGGCCAGAACGACGGGCGCCGGGTGGAGGGGGCGAGGAATAAAGGTAGCACTGGTCACCTCAGGTGGTCACTTTCCCACGCTGGTTGTTATGGCAACCTTAGAACAATGCCCTCCCCGCCCCACTCCCACCGTGAGAGTCTGCGTCATAAACGCCAAGCCGCGCTGCCTTACTCTGATTTAAGTGCTGCACAGGGATCTGATTTAAGCCTATTTGTTACAGTATCTTAAAAAGAATATTATAACCCGCTTTTTACAAAATAAAATTTCTTTCTCCTTTTGTGGGGACTTGTATTTTGAGCTATCTGATTCAACTGTTTGGTCTTACATTTTCAAGTTTAAAATTCGCAGCTGAATATTTTAACCATTTACAGGAAGAAGCAGGCACATTTATGACTCTAGGCATTTGACTGCTTGATTGGCTGATAAACATGTTCTGGCCAACCAGGTTCCACTTGTCAGTTCAAAGGTTGCTTTGCCAAAGTCCCTATTCATATTATCCCCATATTGAATTCAGCTGGACATGCTTATTTGCAACATGCATATTAGTCTCTGCTTAGACTTCATTTGAGGGGTAAGATTCTAAGCCATAGTCGTTCCTCTACAGATGACCTATTTTCCAATATTTTTCTAAAATTTAGAGAGTCGCATTAGTATGTAAGTTCCAGTTCCCGTGATATTGCGTAATTGGTTCCCAAAAATGATGTGTAGAACAGGGCTGTTGTATTTGAAAATTGGAGATGGCAATGAACGTGATAGGGATAAATATATCATTCAAATTCTAGATCGAAAGCATTGCGCTTCTACAACTGAAAAATAGACATTGAGATTAGTACAGGTCTAACATGGCCCCACAACATCTTCATACCCCGAGTGGGGGCGCTGCTGATGCCGATTTGCCGCCATTGATTCCATTGCTGGTTCCGGTTTTACCCCTTCCCATCCTAGCAGGCCGGGCATCAGCGCTGATTGATTTTGGTTGCTATTTGCCCGCGCCGCCCAGTGTCGTCTGCTTCCTGGACCTGTCGTCTGCTGCGTACTAAAATGTCGTCTGCTACAGAGACGGTAATGGTCGCTTAATAATACAGACCCACAGAGTTGGACTGCCTCGCTTTGGACTTTAAAGACTGCCACCATTAGGACTGTGGGCAGTTGCAGTGCTCAGTTTGCGGAAAAGTTTATTTAGAAGATGAATATGATTAGAATATATATGGCCCAAGGAATGTTTGGTCTGTATTCTAGCATTGCTTTCTGGAAAACGACCTTTAAACTTTGACGTTGTCAAGATTAATATCATATTGTCCCCCATGAAATCCAAATACCAAACCAGGATTAGACCAAGGATTCAAATCAATATTTCTATCGTTTTATAATCGTGATAAAGATTCCTTGTTTGCCGAATCCTGCTCAATTTACCTCGGTGAAAAACCGCAAGAAACATGATACCAGGAGAGTAAGTGCCAGTCATTGGATCATTCAGAGGTCACTATGTCCCAATTCAGGTCCCTATAACATACCAGGCGATGATAGGGGCGTCGTTCTCTGCTGTTCCTTGAATCCTAGATCATGCTAGAGAGCCCCTCGCATACCCACCACATCCGCCCCCCTGGTTCCTTAGCATGGCGTCCCCCCTCCCCCCGTGCTAATGCCTCCCACCAACACGCCCCTCCTGCCCCCCGCGTCCTCCAGTCCCCGGGGTCCGACAGCGTCAACAGCCTGCGCCGTAACGCAAGCATTGATCCTCGGCCCCGCGAAATCCTTTGAAAGCTCATTAATATCCAATCGCCACCCCACCGCTTTCCAATCCACGGCCCGGGGCCAGTCGCGTGCGCCTGCATAGAGCCCGCCCACCGCCCGCGCGGCCCCGAACGAGCATCGCCGGCGCTTGCTTGCAAGCGTGGGAACTTTTCGGCCGGCGCCAGGTGTAAACATATAATTAATATCAAACAAAACAGAGATAGCATGCGGGGGCTTAACGGAGCGGAGGGCGGCTGGTGGGGGGTTGTCGCCGCTGCCACCACCACCGCCACCACTGCTGTCGCTGCCCACCCGCCCAACGTCGTCCGCCACTGCTGCTACGACGCGTTTAGAATTCTTAAACCTCCGGGCGTATGCAAATTGTACAACCGGCCGGACGAGCACGGCGACCACCAGCCCCAGGCGCCCGACGGCTGGCACGAGGACGGTGGGAAAATCGAGCAGCTCCGGGTGGCCCAGTCGTAGTGGGAGCTGTAAGGGCGCTGGCGACAGGAGAGCAGGAGGCGGAGCAGCAGGAGGAGGAGCGAAGGGAGCAGGAGGAGGAGGAGGGAGGCATGGCTCACCATGCCGCATCCGTCGCTACCGCCGCCGCTGCCGCCAACAACACCGACTTTGGATTCGAGGATTTCGCAGCCCATTTCCTTGAGGGTAAACTACTCAGAAATGTCCGTTGTCCGTACTGTTGTTGTCACTGGGGGCATTTGTCCTTATTAGGGGAGCAGTAGCCCTATGTTAAATCCCCCGCCCGTAGCCCCACCTATCGGCGCGAGGTCAACCCGCACTTCCTCCTGTGTGGATGTAGATATCTAGGCCAGCGGGACCTGTTTGAGGGAGACTATATATTGTACGTTGCCTATAGAGCAGGGCTGGCTAGACAAGGTCAGATTAGACACCACAGACTGAAATATATATAATATACAGACATGTTATGTCCGTTCGGGTCATGTCTATTCTAAAACTGAACGTGTTATGTCTTGCGTCAGGGTTAGATAGACTCAACGGACAAGGTCCAACAATTATAATTTATGTGATTTGGTAGTGGCGGAGAGTTATACAAAACATTACTCCTATGTTCTTTACCAGTCAAATCATATCTGTTTTGATTAGTGTTAGAAAAATAAATGGTCCATGCTTCCTGCTCAGGGGAGTAAAGAGTGAAGGCTGCAAAGGCCTCTGGCCTAAATAACTCCATGTCTAGAGAGTTTTTTTCTTGAAACTATTTTAATCCAAGAGTGGAATTCCCGAGGGATCGATAGCTATACCGTTGTCAGAGAAAATTTTAGAACAGTGAGGCCTTTTAGAACATTGGGGCTTTTAGTGACTAGACTAGAATTCGTCCAATGTCTGCATCACAGGGAATAGAATATAAGTGTGCGTAACGTTTCATTATATTGGCATGGCAGTACTTTTTGCCAATTGGAAAATAATTTCAATCGGTAGGGGGTATTGGTATGCATCCCATAACAACGATGTGGAGCCCCAAAAGGTTGGCTATCCTTAAATGTAATGACAAGTATAGGAGAGAAAGACAAATCTGTCCTTCTTTAAAAAAAAAAAAAGAAGAAAGAAATGGGGGAGAAGTTAGGAATTATACCATAATTTTCCATGGTGTCTCAGTATGCCACGTGGCCTATAATCTTTCTGTTTACATCTCGTAGATCACCCCCACCCACCTTCCCCGTCTACAAGACCTACTGGAGTAAGCCCAGCCTGTGCTATATGCCCTGGAGGAGGGACCTGTCAGTTTCCCACACCCCTTCCTGCCTGTCTCACTGACCTCCGCTGTTCAATATCGTTGCTAGACTGTCCTTATCTGTCGTCATGGCAACTTCCCAGGCTCTCCAGTATCGTACCCGGACAGTGCAATGTGTTATATAGACACGTGAGACTTTGAAAGATTTTGTGGTTTCTTAAAAAAATAAGAGAATCGGGACCATTCTGAGCTTGATTCTGTGCTGTAATGAAAAAGAATGCAAGAATTTAGTCTTGTATGAAAAGCGCAATATATCTAATCTGTGTAGTGTATAATATGTAGTAGTGTCGCGGGGCTTCGGGTCCTGGTGACACCCTCTCAGCCCGCCCCTCCACCCTCCTTCAGCCTGTTGCCATAGTTACTTACACCCCTCCTGTAGGGGCAGAGGTGGGGCCGTCCGGCGCGCCGATCATCGAGCGCCGGGGGCGGCGGGCGGGAGTGGTCGTCCAGCCGGCCGTTCCCGGGTGAAAGACGCCGTCAGTGGCCGCCCGACGCCCGCCCTTACCCACGGCCGGCGCTGACCCAGTCCCCGTCGCCCTCCTCCCCGCGCCGCCCGCCCGCCGAGGGTTCGATATCGGCCGGGAATAATTCATGTGGCAGTATAGTACTAGGAGTAGGAGGGGTTTGAAGGGCAGGCGCCGGGCCTGGGACGGGGCGGAGGGAGGACTCGGCGGGAGGCGAAGGGTGGGCGACCGGTGAAGTTGGGTGGCGGTCGGCCGGGGATAGACCCGCGCGACCCTATTGTTATCTGTGAGTCCATATCGATGATGAAATCAGGGACATAGCTGAAATCTTGGTATTCATTTCTCGTGCAGAATTGCAGATTATTATTAACATTTCTTACAATACTATATACGATGATAGTTTGGTATTTTGCTGATCTTATGATCATGTAAAGGTTGATGGCTTTTTCATTCCTTTTTTTTTGTTCAATCAAATTTTTCCTGTGAAATTTTCAATTTTAACTGTAAAAGATTCACCTGAAGTTTCTGGTCGCCAGTCTATGGCCTTGTGTACCCGGTCCGTCGTCCCATTTCCATATACTACTTACGGTTTCCGCCCCGTGTCACGAGGGGGCGCGCGGGGGTCAAGTGCTCGTTGGTACTTGGTTGGTTAACATTGCTCCCGACATTGCCGTTAGCCCGGCCGCTATACTACTTTTACTCTTAATAATGAGTCCCAAACATCCATGTATATAAGGATGTTCGTGTATAAAGCCCTCAGGAAATTCTACTGGTCGAAGAAGCAAATAATTCGGTGGGGCGTTAGGAAAGGAATTGGCCTTCTTCGATGAGGTATTCTACCGATACGGGTAGCGCTAAATATACATATACACTTGTCTATGCATATACATGTAAGTATATGTGAGCATACACCTCAGCTCTGATACGTAGGCCAGCTGTTCCCGGCACACGCCGATAAGGGGCTCGGGAACTGGCCGCTATCTCAATCCAGTTACTGCTATCTAAGATTGGCGGTAGCCTTGTTTAACATCGGACTTACTTTAACGTTAGCGCGCTTCATTGTGTAGGGACAGAGTCGATTGCGGTTGGATATTGTACTCTTAGGGGAAGAGCACCAAAGAACACTTGACTGGGTGACTCCGTCTCATATTAGTAGTTAATGATAATTAATACAGCTGAGCAGTGCTTTGCTGAATGAATTGTTGCTACTTTGATAACTTGGATATCAGTGGGTAATATTAAAGAAATTGATATTTGTATATGTTTAGTAAAACATCTGCAAATTGAGAAAAATAATCAAATGGTAAACATATGACTACTTATCGCGAAGATAGAAAAACTAATACAAATAACCTAACAATATAAGACCTAGCTGGAGTAAACCAGTTTTGTTTCGTTCGCAAATATTGAACTAGTCTATCAGATGATAAAGTTGGGCTGTTCAGTGTGTATATAGACCAAAATTGGGCTGTTCAGTGTGTATATAGACCAATTCAATGGGCCCAGAACTGTTTATTCATTTCTAAAGTAGCAGGGTCAAGCGGCTCTCTGCCCGTTCTGTCATATGACACATGTATAGTATCGCCTTAAACATCTCGTTAGGCCTCTTGATAGACTTTAAAAGACGCCACAGATACATGGAGTGTAGCCAGTGATAAGGGATCCAGGTAGGGAAACTTATCAGATACCTGGCCTGTACTGATTTCTATCTCATTCAGATAACATTTGCAGATATCAATGTTAAAACAATAGAAGTCATATTTATAATATGACGTATAACGCTATGTCCTTGGGTATTTGTCTTCCTTGTGGACCATAAACAAATATTGAGGTGTTTTTTTAACGCTTCGTCGCCAGTCTATTGATTCATGCCTTGCGGAGTTGTCTTGCAAAACTGGCCATAAACACGAAATAACAGGTCAGTGCTAGGCTTCTTATTGACCAGACAATTCCTAGGAACATAGAAAATGTCTTTTTTTTTCATGAGATTATTTGGGGTAATTTAAATTTAAAGCTTAGCTAAAAGACCATTATAATAATTGCTCCGTGGAAAATCACTGACTGATTGCCAACACTCAATACCAGCTGGGACGTTATAGCTTTGTGACTTTCTCCTGTGTGCACTAGCGTTCTACTTCTACCACGGGCTCGCCTACTCCTCCCTGGAGCCGTGCACGCCAATAAGTACCTGTGAGGTGACACCTATCTGAAGTGGTAGTCTTACGTCTATCTCATTATCCGGGATGGGGAAATCCCTGGGGCCGTGAGGGCCGTCACACCACGTCAGGGTCAGGTGTCAAGGGCCCTCAGCCTACACCCACCCCACCCTCGGGGGCACTGCTGGTATCGGCCTGCTGGAGTTACCACGTGCATACAGGGCCGCCTACCTGCCGGACACAAGTGGCGGCGCGTGGCGTACGACAGGGGTGTTATCACCCGGAGATAAGCTCCTTTAGTACCTTGATGATACGGCCGGACACCACCTGTGGGTGGGGGGCGATACGCGGCGGGTAGCACCACAATAACAACTCTGACTGCCATATGTCAGATCAAACGTTTGATTTTGATGCGAGTGACTGGGAAGTAAAATAAACGCATATATATTGCGAGAAACTATAGATAAATCAGGTTGAAATTTCATCTGAAGCGGGTCGATTTTTCTTGAATTTCCTGGCAAAACATTATTCAAGAATTGGGGAATAACTACTTTTAAGCAGATTCTCCTAGTTTCTGAACTTGTTTTCTAGCCTACTCCTACCTTTTGCCATGGTTTATTACCAAGAAGTAAGTCTTCCACAGTTGCACACCTTCACACCCTTTACCACCTGTTACTCGCCTACAGGTAGATAAGGTGGTGAAGACAGGTACAGGTAAGGTGTAAGTAACAGCCGGTCTCCATTTCTTTGAAAATCTACCACTTTCTTAGATCCGCAGTGTGTGCTCCGTGTTCCCAACACCTGGGACCTAATGTTGGTTTTGATCTTTTTTCCGCATGTGACATATCACATAGCACATATCGATCTAGTGATCAAAGATAATTTCTTTAACGTCTGGTAAAATTTAAAAACTGGAACTTTTTGTATTTTTTCAACTTCCTTTCTATTGTGTGTGGCGGAAATGGCAATTTGAAAACAAACAGATCGAATGATACCTTTCAGAAGTCTCCGATCAACAAATCTGATCTTTAGATTTACTTCAAAATCATCCAAAGAATGCATGCCCGGCCAATGACCCCAGGAAGATGTTAGAAGAAATTGATCCGTCAATAAAAACACACCAAGTTGTAGATCATAGATCCTACCACCTGTTCCCCACCTTGCCAGGACGGACAGCTACCTGCGTCTTACCTGATGACTAAGTATACCTGTGGTCAACTAATGTGGCCACCACTTGTAGTCACATGTATTAGTTAGTCCTACCGGGTCCTCCTATATCAGCCAGCCCAGTGGAGGCCGCAGTGGTGGGTGTAGGATATCACGGGGCGGACGGGTGGGTGGGGCGTGGGAAAATATCAAGGTGGTGACCCAGGAGGTTTATCCAGGTGTGAATTTACCTGGACGACCACCAGTCTCCCACCGGAGGACGCGCCACTACCTGGTCCAACTTGGACGTGGAGGAAGGTCAAAAGGACGGAAGGAAAAAAAAGAATAAGAGAGGAGAGGTGTGCATGTGATCTAGGGGAATTTATTGACCTCGGATTGACGACAGTTGTCTAGGAATTTGAAGAAGGCTTCCAGGATCCAAGTGCAACCTGACGAATCGTTTCTATGGATTTAGGATAAATACGCATAGGATAAATGTTGTATAACACGGAAGGAGGAACACATTCAATGCTATATTACATTTATTGTGTAAGCAGAAATGACACATGCATGTCTAGAAACGTGTCTATGTTGACACATGTTTAGAAACATTTCTATGCGTCCTGTCATTCTACCATAAGTTTACAAAAGGACCTGGAGTCTAGCACAAACGGACATATGTTCTTCAAGAGGAATGATACTACGCCTATCCTTAGACGTGAAATTCTATGTGCCCTCTGAGTTCACAAAGGTTAACTACTAAAACACATTTTGGTTTAAAACCTTCAGTTTTATGCGAACCACTACATCTATCTAATACATCAACAACACAAGGCAGGCAGTTGAATCCGAACCCCCTAACCACTGATGGTGGCGTCCCCTGGAGTTATGTCGGGGAACCACCCCGCCCCGGACGGTGGTGAGGGGGCTGAGGTGATGGTGGCGCAGGTCCCCGTCGGGCCGGGGCTACTGGAGGCTGAGCCCGGGCCCCTCCCCCACGACCCCCACAGGCTCCTGGAGCCCGGGCCCCTGCACCCCGACCCCCACCGGCTGCTGGAGGCCGGGCCCCTCCCCCACGACCCCCACCGCTGTCTGTCGCCCACCGACCTGCTCATGGTGGACGACGAGGACGAGGACGCCGCCTGGAAGGAGTTCTTCCGGGAAGGTAGGCTGGGCCGTGGAGAGATGGATCTCTATTTAAAAAAAGAAAGTAAATTAGAAATTCCTGGAATATACAGCACTTGGTGTTTGAATGTGCCGAGGTCAACGGTTCATCCTAATATGCGTCAGGGTTAAAAGGCAATGATCGCAGAGCCTCCAACAACATCTCTAAAATATCTAAGAGTATCCTGTTGACTCATGGCAGTTGCTCAGAAACTAGCATTTTCTGTGAAATTTTATGGGTTTTTTTTTAATGATGTTATTCGTGGAGGTAGTGTTTTTGGTCAGTGCATAAATAGTTGGTTTCTATATGATATCGAATCGGTTGGGCAAAGATAATTTGCAAAGAGAAGTCTGAACGTGATGTATGGCTTCGTATTAATTTTGTATACCTAAAATCGTGGCATCGATTTTTGTGTTCAGGGGTCTTGTACATTAGCCAAAACTCTGGCTTCTTGAATGTGTGTGGATAAAACGTAATTGATATTTTGCTGTTTGGTGAGATTTCCGTCTCAAAGTATGCATAACAGATGCACGTCATAATGGCAACATACAGTGTGATACTAAAATATCCCTGTTTATTCCGATTCAAACAGAATCATATACAATGTCTAAAAACCATCTATGAAGGGCTTCATTGTGATAAATTGCAGAGATACACAACATGTCATTTCTTACTGAAAAGCATACAAATAAACGCCTGAAAGAAATCTTTAACATACCATGTGCCATGCTCATATGTCACTGAATACAAAGACACCCGTTGTGAGCATGAGAATAACAGTATATCAGTTTTTGAACAAAAAGAGAAGCATAAAAGCAACAGAGCGGATTGCAAGAATATTTGTCCACGTCTCTCATTTTTCCATTTTCTATTTATCTGATTTTCCATTGTGTTGTCGTGTTTTGCAGACCCCAGTTCACACATCATCCCAGGCACATTGACGCCTCCCGACAAACTGAACGGCGACCATCATGGCGGCATCGTCTCCATGGCAACGTCCAGCCCCCTCAGCATCACTACCATGGCAACGTCGATGCAGACGCCGCCCAGCCCCATGCCTACCCCGTCTCCGCCAGGCAGCAGGGCCCCTGACTCGGGGTAAGTTGAGGGAATTTATTTCTAAAGATGAGTTATGCACCCAACACGCAAAAAGGGAAATAAATAAGGAAAAGAAAAGAAGAAACCCCAAGAATTTGTGTAGTTGGATCGGAAAATGTTTTGTATTCCATATCTTGGCAATTTTATTTAACGTCAAAAGTTTTCCCATTTAAAGATCAAATGTCTATTCTAGAATTTTGAAGTTGTCTATTCTAGAATTTTGAAGTTTTGGGTGTAACCATATCTTTTTTTTAAAGTGTGTAAAATATTGAAAGAATCGAAGTATCTGTGTTACCATAAATTTTAGGGTTGTCATCAGCATTCTTCTTAAACTTTGATTGCCCAAATTAAGTGCCATTACCCCTTGAAATAACATGTATCGTAAAACTTTCTGTTATTCACTAAGACTATGACCAGAAAAGTGTGTGTACACCTACTTAATCTTTTTGCGTCTATTGATGAACCTCGGCATTTCATTCTTCAGTCCGTTCACACGCCTTTTTCTACTTAGTCCTCCCGTGATTATGTCCTTTTCCCAGTTCATTACGTTTTTGTAGACTACATTACTTGTTTGTCGCCGCCCATAGACTACTTTTGTCGATTCCTAATCGATTCCATTTGATGTAAGCCTTTTCGTGACTCTGCTTGATTTCCTCAATGAGCACGGTCGGAATTAATTTCCCATGCTGTCCCCCCAGCACCCCTACCTACCCCTACCCCCCACTACCCCCCACTACCCCCCTCCCCATTAGCGTCTCCTCCTGTGTCACGTGACTAACACTGCCACACTTTCCCACAATTCCTCGACCCGGATGTGGCCATTTCCCATGATTCCGAGCTCTTGAGGGCGTTTTATCTAGCAATGTTTTTTTTCTGTTTACCTGTTCTTCTTGATGGATGATTGGAATGTCGCGCTTTATGTTACCGAGATGCTAATGAATGTAGATGTATACTGCGTCTGAACTACTTGTGCATCTTCATATACATGTATTCGTGGAAATGGTAAAGGTTACTTTCTTGTGTATTTATTCCAAATGAAAAAGACATTTTAATGTAGACGTTGGATTGGGTGAGAAATCATTTTTAGTTGCAGTCTTTCTCGTGCTGTTTGAATCTTTGAAGAACGAGAACCCGTTGCATGCTTACACAAAGCCTTTGTTGGTCAAAACAATTTATAGAGCCTAGACCAAACGGGCCAATCAGTGGCCATTTAGAGAAGAAAAGTGCTGCCCTCTTCTTGTGAGGGACGAGCCGGGGTACGAGCAATGAGCGGTAAGAGGCACAATTTGTAGGTATTTGAGTGTTGGGTGGGCGGGGGAGATTATTGTAACCTTAAAACCCAGGAAAAGGGGATTGAGATTAAAAACGATTTTTTTTTTGCCCCTGAACCTAGTTATAAGTCAAGGTGCGTGTTTCCAGCCGCAATCCCCTCCAAGACCAGAACATTTCTTTTAAATGCTTGGGGCAAAAAAATGTTCCAGTCTGGTCAGGGAGCCGCATATTATGAATGAAACAAATATGTGGATAAAAAGGCCGAGTAAATGACTGCACATTACAGTATAGTACACAGGCCTACCTATAAGGTAGGAGTGCCTCCAGCTATACGGCCGTACACGTTGTGAGGCCGTAGAGAAGTGAGTCGGTGGTGGGGCCGGGCGTGGGAACTCCCACGGTCAGCCCTAGTCACTGCGGCGTGGGAACTTCGGGGGACCCGGGAGGGACGGCTAGAATGATGGAGGTAGGAGGGGCTGGAGGAGGCCATGATGGAGTGTGTGTGTGTAGGGGGGGGGGGCTGTATGTAGCGGCCTGGGAGGGAACACGTGGGGCCCTTCCCGCTGGAGGGGCAGGGAAAAGACAAGGAGACTTTCCCTGGGAATTGAACGTTCTACTTGTCTTGAGCGACGGCGAAAAGACATCACTGGAGCGATTTTATGGTTTGATTCCCATCGGTTAAAACCACTAGGTTTATAATGCAGGCTCCAATCGACTTTCAGTAATTAGATTAATTCCTTTAGGGAAAAAGCTTTATTGGCCTCGCTGAAGAAGTTGATGTGCTGGCCATGTGAAGAGACGTTCGTATTTACGACGTTTGTATATAAGAGGAAAAACACAAATAGCTTGTACATAGAGTTTGTGTATACTGCAGAAGAATTTTATGTTGCACTGGCAATGCGTATTTGAAACAAACAGGGAGGGAGAGTAAACTTTCTAGATTTCTCAGAAGTAGTAACTATTGAACAACTTGTACAAAACACACAATGGATTTGATTTGCTACTACATGCACATACAGGACAGCTATTTGAAAAGATATGTGAACATGTGAACAATATCAGACCAGGCAACACAATCTGAAAGGGGAATACACCACTCATAGCGGCATCCTCTAGTACGGATGTCAGCCACGGGTGGCGCTTGGGTGTCGGGATCCATCACAGCACTGGCCAACTTTCAGCATCGAATAAATACGAAGTACGTAACTCTAAAAGAGTAGTTTCAATCATGGTGTTAGATAATTTCAGTTAGATTTGTTTAAGATAGATGTGCAATTTCTCAGTATCAAGAAATGTTGAGGAGTGGAAAAAGTGTTTGGGAATAGAAAAAGTGTATCATGCATATGCACAGCACATGGAATAAAAGTACGAGGTCAAACACTGCCCTCGGCCACCGTACTTCCCTGAGATAAAACACCTGTAATTAGTGCTCACACCTGTGAGCCGGGCTCCACTCTGGGCAGGTGTGGCTAAGTCGCCCTCCCCCTCAGCCCCCCGCATTAGGCCCGTGGATCCCCCTTTGATACCAGTAAAGTACCCCGGTGCCCGCTCTGATCTCCCCACGTAAAGCCCCCGCCGCCTCACCTCTGGGACCCCTCGCCCTTTGATCGGCCGGCAAAGTTCGTCCACTGGTGCACCAACTTCTCTGTTTAGCCAATATGACCGGCCTTTGTCGTGAAAAGGCGGCTGTGAGTGCCGGGGTATGGAAACTCGGACCGGCCCTGTTTTCTGGGTGCCCGTATGTTACTTCGCTGGTGTCTCCCGGGTGTCTTCTGAAGGCTTTGTGTTAAGGAGGGGCACCAGCGAAGTCAAAGTTGTAAGGGTGGGGTTGGCTGACCATTGGGAATCCATACAGTCACACTCTACCCCCGCCTCATCTCCACCCCCTCACCCTGCCGCCACCAGTACCTTCTCCAGCACAAAGCGCTGCGGCGGCCCGCTGCTACCATTAACACCTCGGTATTGACGGCCCGAGACGACCCCCTGCGGACAATGTCAGGTGTGCCCGTTGTGTGGGGGACAAAGGTGGGAGGTGTGGAGATGGGAAATGAACACAAGGTGTCCATTAACTCTAAGGCCCTGATCCACACCCCGCACCCAACCATTGGATCCATTGGATCCTGTAATAATAAGCCAGAATACGCTGTTCCTAGTTGGGCCCACTACCATTAAGCCAGAATCGGGTACGTTTTGGTAAGGCGGCTGCTTCTGCATTAAGTCACCCAACTTAACGCTTACCCCTCGCACCTCCTGTGCCAAGCCCTAATAAGGGGTCAGTCCGTCCGTCGAGCTTCTGTTACAAAGTCCCCGAGAAATCCTTCCGAATACTCTTAGCACTGACCTCAGGGATTGATGGAAAAGTGCTGAGCAATGTTCAGAATTTTGCGAAACTGCACACCAAAGCATACAATAGCAACGTAAATCAACGAGGCATGAACTTTTCACATTTTATTTTTCCTGTTATCATCTATCACATATATCGGAAGTCGAGGGGGAGGGCTAAGCACATATTTTCTCTACATTTTTCTTGCGGGGCTTTTGGGGTACTCTGAGTGGACTAGAGAGGGGGTCGGGGATGAGCGATAATCGGGGAGGAGGTACTTCACACCGGGGTGGTCAGGGGGGATCAAAGTGAGGGGGGCATTGATTCCGGACACGGCGTCCGCCCTGACCCCTGGTGGACGAGCGGGCAGTCCACTCCCGGTGGGCAACCTCCTCACCACTTAGTGTGACTAATGGTGATTGAGGAACAGGGGCAAAGAGTCAAATCTGCAACAAAGCCAAATGAGAACGTTTTCCCTTACAATAATTATAACATGAAATTTTGGGAGAAACAAGTCGGGGTATCCCTTTAAGTATGTGCACATCAAGGGAAACTTGAAGAGAAAGGAAGAAGGGGCCTGAAATATTCATTCGTTCCTGTACAAATCCAATGCGTAATTTAGCAAAAAGGGCTGTCTTGACAGTTTTGAAAATGTAATGCATATGGCCCGAGTCAGGCCCCCATTTGGGTATACTACTTACAACACGCATCTCTTCCCGGCTACATGTTGCGATACACTCTTCTTGCCCACAACCATGCAATGATCTTAAGTTGAATACGGTGGGATACAGAAGAAGCTTCAAAATGCAAATAATCATTAAGATGTAACATGTGTGAAATTACACCCATCTTTGACCTCGTTTCGGAGATAAAGTATTTGCATCATTCGCGTTTATTAACATCTTTAACCACTAAGACACGTGTCAGCTCTTAATCCGAAGCAAGTTGTTTGACTAGGCCACAACCACTAGACGGCAATTAATAGAAAACATGTTGTTATTCGCACTATTGCCCTATTATGTGCGAGTACAAGAGGGGTCAATCAGTGCTCGCCAATCTCCGTACTAATTAGACGCTGTGGGTGCCCGTGTCAATTGGTTCGTTAATTGGGTCATTGTCGGGAAGGTTGTAGCGGTGTTTGGTTTCCAGGTCCTACCCGTCACGCCTCGGTGGGTTTTGACACGCAGTGGGGTGGTAAGCAGGGTAATTACCTTGTCAGGGAAGACAATGGTAACTGTCGGGAGTAGCGGGATAAGGGGGTTAATCACTTATCGAGAGGTTAGGAGGAGATGTAAGGGGTCATATATGGATTATTAGAGAGGAATTTTAAAAAAAGGAATGGTTAAGTTGGTTTGAATGATTCAATTACTTACTAGATTTGATGACTGTAAATCTAAAAAAGGGGGGGAAAAAAAGAGGGGGAGAAAAGAACAAGTTTGTTTTTTATGTGGCATTTAAAGATATATAAACCAGATATGCTTAAAGGTAATGTATTGGGAGTAAAGCCCTATAAATACTACAATCCTTGAGCATAAGTTAGAATTAGGGGGCTTCCGGGTGGTTTTATAATTGGGTCGGGTGGGACGCCACCTCGATTGGTGACCTTCAACTTTTGGCACCCTGGAGGGGGCGTGGATGCTGAAACTTGCCCGAAGGGGGCGTGATGGTAGTCAGATAGCGTCCGCGACAGTTGATCCACGCGTTCACTTGAAATTAGTGATTCAATTGATCATTATTCTAACATAACTAAAAGTATACGTCAATCCCAACCCAGCTCTGGTTGTCCTATATCCTCCACTACCGTCAGTATCTTACAGAGGGGCAGACAGTCACCTGTCCATACACTCTGAAGTCATCATAAAAACTCCTGTCATCCTACAAGCTTGATAGAGTCAGTACTTCGATTTGTCGCCTCCCGACCACGTAAAAATAAATGTGGTATTTCAAATGGGCTTTGTGACGTTTTCTTTATCGTCATCAAACACAAATGCGATTATTAGGTTGTCATAGTTTTTCCTGTTACTCCCTGATACTCGCACTGTCTTTTTTTCATTCATTTAATGGGATTTTAAGTAGATTTTTTTTCTTTGTAAATTCAAATAGTGGATTATCAAAGGGGATGCACCGAGGAACCTCTGACTGTGACATAAAATGAAGGGCAGCCAGTACTACCAGTATTAAAGGTTGGGGCATAGCATGCCACCTCAAAACTATCGACCACTGCCAACCCCCCAGTGATCACTTACCCCTCCCCCACCAGCCCCACCACAGCCTCCAGGGGGAACAGTTAAAGGCTATGACAACTCACTAATGGAGACACTGGGGTGGGGACGGGACGAGGGTTGTCATTTGGACGCAAAACAAATTGAAATAATCGATTTGTCAAGAGAACACGGAGGGGGGTGGGGGAGCTAAACAAGTGTACGGCAGGGGCGGGGAAGGAAGGAGGAGGGGTAGCATGGGGGAAGATGGCCATTCTGATGTTTCTTTATAGCCCGCTTAGGCAATTAACTCGCCTTGAGACAAAAGCTTCTAGCATTCCCGGCCTATTGTCAAGGCCATAACTGCGCCGTTGTATCTCTGACATTGACGACAATTGGAAAGTGCTCTGAACCAAGGAGAAACTGGAGACAAAAAAAAATGAAAAGAAAAAGTGGCGGGTAGAAAAAAGATCAAGGGATAAAAAGGCCCCGGCCTGAGATGAAAACTGGGCCGGTTCAGGTGACGCTGGGCCGGGCATAGATCGGTATTACTTTGATACAGTTCATCCTGGCGTAGTGCTAATGTTTCAAGCGAAAGGTGAAGAGAACCCGCCGCAGTTTTTCCTTCAGTAAATATGAGTTGTTTCCTAGGCGGAAAAAAAGTGAGCAGAAAATTCGGGGTCATTAGTAATCGATTTGAAATGCATTTGCGTGTTCTTCTGGCCGTGTGGTATGACTGTCTCGTTTATGAGGCGGGCTGAATCGGATGATGTAGGTGGAATGTGCCGTTTTTGTAACCGAAGAAAAGCGTATCTTCTTATTTTGTGTGGTTAAAACATTCCGGTAGTGTTACCAGTAAATTAAGTCACTGATGCGTTTTACGGACGGTGAAATCAATTCTCCAAAAAGTGGACTTCCTTGTTGCGTAAATTCACTCGTCGGTCTTTATCATTGAAGCTCTCCTATTAGAATGTTATATTTGGCCGATATCAGAAATGCGGGAAAGTATGATGAGTAAAATGAATAGTTGTAGCATTTCCCACGAAGATAAACTCAACATATATTCCTAGTGATACCGTAACAGCGCCAACACCAAACCACCCCTCACTCCTCACTCCGGCCGACTTGATGCTACCAGTGCCAATCACCCCTGCCCAGGTGAGGCCGTCCCATCACGTTATCAGCCCTTCTATTCTCACCTGATATCACTTATCTCACCCCTACAGCCCAGTGCCAACCCTCCCCCCACCTTACACCCCACCGTTACCTGTATTCGGGCCCAGGTAGCTAATGGCCCAGGCCCTGTGACCAGCACCACCTGGTGTCAGTGAGGGGAGTTATGGGGTACATTACTGGGTGTATGGGCTGGTAGTGCCGTTTGTCACTATGTAGAAGGGGGTCTTTGTGAAAGAAAGAACATTGTTGTACAGAGTAAGGATGTCAGATAAGTCAGGGAGCGCCGACTCGACACCCGAAAGCAGCGTTGCTAGATTTCATGACAAGAAAACTTTGTATATTCATTGTTTTCTTGATAACAAAAAGTCCTCTGATTGTATTAACTCAGCTCAACAAAGCATTCTTCCCTCAAAGTAGTTGTGTACATCATCTTGAAACAAACCATTGATAAATATATTAATTAGTATTTGAATGGTTCCAAAGTTGAGGCATAATGCTCATGTATACTTGACTTGCTGCACACTCACGTAATCAATTATAGGTAGGGGTTGTGGGAGGTAGGGTGTGAGGTCAGATTATCAATTACAGAAATACAAGAATACAGTCAACAATCATCGACACCAGAATGAATTAATTCGTCGGTAGTGGATATGACGAGTGTTTCTATAGGTGTAATATTTTGTCGTGACGAAAGGAGAAAAAAGTATGGTCCTCGTACTTGGACGTACCTTGACTAGTAAGCAAGTGTGTCGGCTATTTGTGTGAGTTACCGGGCCCAAGCTCTTTGAGGCTGTGTTTATCAAACGTTACACTAAGCTTCTATGCCAAAAGTACCAACAAGAGTTCTGATCAAAAGTCGCCGTGAGTGGCCGTACTCGGGCCTCTGAGGGGGTACTGGGCCCGGTAAGGGTGACTAGGGTGTGAATCCATTGTCTTCACACCCCGAGCACGCCCTCCTCGGCTCCCACAATTAGTCCACTTCAAAGGGCGCCGCCCGCATACCTGGGCCTCATCCCAGGTAGACCTCACCTGTACAACACCTGCACTGTGAGCCCTACTGGTCCGGTCAGGACTGAACCCCCTTGGTTCCCCTTTCTGGGACGATCCCTCCTTGTAACTTCCTAATTATCCTCTACTTTGTCTTTGGTCAGATTTCAAGAGGCAATCTCCGGAAGGGGCTGCTCCTTGGTGGGCGTTATGTGGATCCTCTACTCTGGCCAAAGTATAAAGCATCAAAGGGCACAAAAAGAGGGTAGAGGGATGAAAATAGGATCAAAGAGTTAGTCGGGGGTGTTGGCATCGAGTGGTGGTGTTGAGCGCCTTAAAGCTAGAAGGAGGTGGGTGTCGGGAGCTTAAGGGCTGTACACTCAGGTAATTTAGGGGTTCTGTTAGAGAGGGTGTGAGGTCGTAACACGTTAGGTGTGAGGGCCCGACACCAGGGTATCAGGGGCCAACAGGTCGGGAATGAGGCCCTCCCAGGTAAGGTGTGAGTAATCGCGACCCACCTGACACACACCTGAGGGCCCCGCTGTGTAGGGGTACGGCACCCGTCAGGGGCATTAGCACCTGGCCGTCAGGGAAATCAAGCCCCGGACACCTGACCAGCCCCGGCCCACCTGTGATCTCCCAAATACCTCACACATTCTGAGGGCAATATTGCGGGGAATAGCTGGCACGCCAATTTACCAATCACTTTGATAACGGAGTTGTTTGGGTTTTTGGCAAATACGTGGGGAGGTGTCGCAAAGAAAGAGAATAACTAGATGTTGGCTGTTTGTCCTTTCTACATATCTGAAGTATCTATCTGAACTAGTTTTGACTACTCAAACTGCTATCGCGTATAGTAGCGAAAGCCAATTTAGGGTTTCCGTGGGAAACGGGCTTAGCTTATTTATTGGCGTAGCTCAAGAATCAAGTTTAACGACCTCACTGCCTATGCTCTAGCTTTAGACCCCATTCATGGGTAGACAAACAAACATGGTTCAATAAGGTCCTAGGCGTTCTATTGGTCCCAAATTGCCGCGGACCTCTAGGGTGCACAGGACATGAGTCAAATAGTGACAACCACCAAAAACTATCCGCCACACCCCTGAAAAATCTTAAAATCACGTCCCCTATTCCCTATCACCCTACCCCGAAATGTTCACTGGGGCGTGTCGGGAATGTGCCCCGCGCGTGGGTACGGGGCGCCATAATTGCCCCTGGTGGTGAGCGAAAAACCAACAAACCCCAGGTAGTGTGGGGGTCTTTTGTGTCCATCTTTGTCAGGGTGGGACTAGGCGGATTGTCTGTGCGAAGCGCCGCCCTATACAAGGTGTTATCCCGGAGTAATACCCCCAGATCTGAGCCATTTAGGCCCGGATTACGTCGGCCGGGTTAGGGA
This sequence comes from Lepidonotus clava, assembly GCA_936440205.1. Classification (NCBI taxonomy): domain Eukaryota; kingdom Metazoa; phylum Annelida; class Polychaeta; order Phyllodocida; family Polynoidae; genus Lepidonotus; species Lepidonotus clava. Next base: position 40,681,259 of record OW387141.1, read on the forward strand.
GGGGGAATTAGGGGGCCTTTCTCTGGGTGAGGGTGGGGTAGGAGATGGGAGGGAGGCTAGAAGGGGTAGGGGCAGTCCGGGAGGGGTGGGTGCGGTGTAAGAGTTGGATCAGGGGTCCGGGGGTATATAAGGGTTCACACCACCCAGCGGGAGGTACATCTACGTGGGACGCCCCCAGAGAATTTCTCAGACAACTTTCCGGGGAAAATCGGAAAATTGATCCCAGGAACAAAGGGCGTTTTCCCCGAACCCACTTCATATAACATGTACAATATGGACTGCTACCATGAGAGTTACTACAGCCCTCCGCACCATGACTACGGGGGAAGGTCCCACCAGGAGCAGCCCTTCTGGGAGGGGACGCGGGCCAATGACCTCAGCTGGAAGGACCCTGGAGAAGGGTACCATCACTATGGGAACACGGAGCAGGGGCTGGGGTACTCCCCGGACTGCGCAGGGTACCGGAGTTTCACCGAGGAGCTGGCCGGTGTGGAGGAGGGTCCTTATTGTAGTGATCCTTACCCCTATAACTGGGGCTCCTCCTCCAGGGGCTCCTACGGCCAGCTACCTCTACCTACCGTTAACAATAGCTGCAGGTTCGGACAGTCAAACTTTCCAAGGTATATTGTTTGCCAATTGTATTTTCGCGATTTTCTTTTCAGTGACCGGTACTATAAGGTTCTTGTGCGTCCTTTGGAAGTGGAACATATTACTCGGTCTTTGTTGACTTTTTGAGTTATCGGTAAACTTTTACTTCCTACGTTTTAGCTGTTTTGTGGGTTTTTTTCAGTTACCAGTTCACAAAAGTTGTTGGATTGTTTTGTTTAAGCTGTATAAGTTATGAAATATTCTTGCATGAGTACGTGTAACCCAAAAGATTTCTAAAATGTGGGACAAAATGTGTGAGATCAAAACGTCGGATATTTGCCTGTTGTATACAACACCAGACACAACATTGATGTTCCTATTCAGAGGAGCTTGCGTCTCGACGGTTTTTGGGTTGCATTGTGTTTTATAAGAGTTTTACATATAAGCTTGAGTTTACTAGCCAATTAAGAAGGGATAGTGATGTTTTCCACATTCCTGAAATGGCAAGTTCTTGTTACTCATTTGTGTTTTGTGGCTATTTATTCGCATGCAGTTACTATTACGTGAAAAAAATGCACTTTCATGTCCCCAACTAATGTTGCGCTTCTCTCTTTTATCTTTGCAGTCAATATTTGGATCAGAGACTAACAAGGTAAGCGTTCTTTTTTTATAAGAGTTTGTGAGTAGTACATTTTAAAGCCGCGGACTAAGTTGGACAATTTAACAATGTCGAATATATTTACACGCCCTTTTGAACGTTCAGGTACAAATGTGAGGCCTTTGACCAAGTACTGTACGTATGTTTTTTCCACCCTGTCTCTTTCTTCTCTCCGTTTTTACGCCATTTGAACATACACATAATGTGACCGTGTCTTTTGAATATGACTCATTCTCCATGGGCAAATTTATTTGTATGTGTAGATAACATACTGAACAGTCATGATTCCTCTGCGGTTCTTTAAGCCGACGGCTATTTTGAGCTGGGCCTTTTTCCTGCAATGGGAATTTTGTTTAGTTATGTGTAATGCTTTAGTACAGTTTCCATTGTGTCTTACTGACAGTACGTCCTGACAAAGCTATATCGTAAACCTGTCGCATGATATGTAAAGGGCACGCATACTTTTTACCTCGTACAATTTTGTCGGTGTGAGAAGTATACTAAAACTGGGATTTGAGAAAGGCTTCGTCGTTGTCAAAGTTCTGTTGAGTGCTACTTCTTTCACATTCCTAACAACACTCGTGTTGGGGAGTATTACATACTAGGGGTATTTGCTCCTTGAAACGTGTCAAAATGTTATCCCCAAAATAACTCTTTGGTCTCTTGGATTCAAATTGGAAGAAACAGTTCCTCAGAATACTGAAATAACCTAAATAAGGAGACGAGACAAACTGTGCCCCTTAATACCCCACCCGCTTAACCCAATCTATCGGTGGGTCTTAGAAACTTTCTCCCCCAAGTCGTCCACATTCCCCTCCGGAGCGTCTCCAATCAGGCAGACAGCGCCCCCTACAGGTGACATGGCAAACACAAAACGCCGCCTGGCGGGCGGGCAGCGGAAGCGGAAACGCGACCCGCCGACGATCGACGCCTAATTGTGAGGAACAAACGCGGCGCCTGCCGTCCTCCGCCGACCCAATTATCTCCTCTCTCAATCGGCGCAGCTCGTCCTAATCGGGCGTGGTGTAAGCGATCCCCGCTAGGAGGCGCTGGGGTGGGGCTGTTTGGGGGTTGGGAGCAAGTGGGTTCCGTCGCGGCCCATTGAGTTCCGCGCGTGCCCAAACAAACTGGCGCCATTCACTTTGCACCGCCCTCCCTTCTCCGCCTCTTGACTACCCCTGCCCCGTCTTTCCCTTTGCCCCTCCTTCTTACCCCCACTCCCCCATCTCCACTACACCCACCAGGCGACGCATTCTCTACTCAATAGAACCAATTCACCGTACAAGTGAATTTCGCGGCAAGAGATTTGATGTTTTTTTTCGGGGGATATACATTAATTTCAGTCGTCAATATGGGTTTTTAAACGTCAGATTGTATTCCTATGCAATGATTATAGCTTTGTCCTCTTACTGGGCTATATGGCTGTATACCTTTTTGTTTTAGGTAAAATAATTCTGTATACACTCATCAAAACGTGCCACAAACATTTACTCGCGGGGCGCAGACTGAAACGGATACTTTAAATGTCTGTTAAGTCTAAAACAAGACCAAAAAAAGTTAAATGTCCGTCTGAGCGGAGACATAAGCATGATGTGAAAGAAGTCGTGGTGCCTGAAGCCTTGTGGCCGGCGGAGGTAGGGCTGTGACGACGGCCTCTGAAGACTGCTCTGTCGTTATAAAGAAGCAGCTCAACCCCTTCATCCCCTCTCATTGTGAACTGGTCTCCTGACTGCTCCTTTCTCTCTCTGGTCATCGTTACTCTGAATTATTCATTAAAAAGGAGATGAATTAGTAAACAAGAGTATTATGGATGATAGACAAAAACTACTGGTGTCGTGTGGCAAACGCGAGGTAATTAAGAGGTGACTGCGTTTCAGATCTGCTTAACTCTTAAAGCTGGAGGCTTTTCCAACAAACGAAAGTATCAGTTTAGTTAAGAAAGACAATTTAAAAGCTGAATTTAAAACATGATTCATATTTTGTGTATCACATGTTATTTAGTATCATATGTCTGTTGTGGGGAAGTAGTTAAAAAAAAGAAGAAATGGCACGAAGTGTACATAGAATTCAGTCGTTAAGGAGTTGGCAGAGATCGGTGATCGGGCTTGGTCGCCCTCTGACTGCTAGAGGCGATGTCAGGGGGTGGAGAGCAGGTAGAGGATGTTGGGGGTAAAGGCAGTGGTAGGTATAGGAGGGGGGCAGAGCCGCAGGTGTCGACGGCTTGCGGCTTGTGTCTCTGAGCTGAGCGATGAATAATGTACATAACATCCCCCGCACAGGTGGGCCCGACCCGGCCGCCGCCACCGCGCCTATCGCAGTGTTACCTTGTACCACTGGCTTTACATTTTCCAACTAAAACCCGCTCTAACTTTACAAATACTCAACCATTATTCACAAAACTCCGTAGGAGGGGGATGCTCATAGAGTCTGGCAGAAGTCAGTGAAATTATTTTGTGTGGTTAGCGTAGAAGTGCACGGGAAGGGGGGGCGAAGTATTTTGGCGGGAAGGTAGCAGACGGCAATGCGTTCAGTTGCACTGAGGCAGGGCGACCATTTGATCCGGCGCGGCCCGCTGCACTAGGCTCCGTTTGATCACAGTTGACCCTTTGTGCGGTCGTCTGACTGCATCTCCTCCACCCCTCCACCCTACCCCAACCCCGTCCACCTTTTCCTCTGAGGTACGTAGTAATGGAACAAGAGTGCAGGAAAATCACAGAAAGGAGTCGCGTCGTCATGGCGTTTGTGCTCCATTTGTTTGATTATTGGCGCAGGTAGAGCGCAAAGGGGTTCTGCATTCTAGCTTGTATGTCAAGTATATTGTTGGTACATCAAGATTAATAATGTTTGCCCGTATAATTTGTGGCTTGTTAGTAGCTGATGCTTTTTTAATTTGATAAAATAGTGTTTTGTCCGTTTATTTTTGAGCTTCAGATGGGATGTCTTATCAGAAAGATTCCATTTGTCAATTCATTTTACCTGTACCAGTAATTTCAAAAAGAAAAAGAAAATACAAGATGTTCATTTGATTCTATGTAACGTAAAAACAAAAAAAAACAGCTGCTATATAATACGACTCAAAATCCATATTCCGATATTCGCTGGGAGACAACGAAAAACGGCTTTAGCGAAATTTTACTTAGCTAGTTGAAATAAAGTTGTTTTTTTAAACACCAACTAGTGAAAAGGGGAAAGGGTGGAAAGCAATCTGCATAGGTGCTAGAGCATTGTGGTGCCCTCCCTTCTTTCCGGTCTTGTCACCTTTAGATATATAACTTATGGTTTTGTGCCAGAACACTCATTTTGTGCATATGAGAAAACAGGAATGTGCCTTAGATAGTTTGGATGCAGTACATTATTGCAGTTTTCATTAAAAACCATTGGATTAAAATTTGGCAGCTTTCACGAGGAAGTCAAAGGATATGATCCGAATTTACCACCCTACTGCTTCTTTTGAACCGTCTTGTATTTTGCCAAGTTCCCAAGAAAAAATTAGGGAACACATTTCCAGCACCAGGCAAAGACAAGTCACTCCCCCTCCCCCACCCCCACCTCAAGCGAAATCAGTCGATCGCGGAGAACTCTGAACCTGAGCAGTTCATAAGTCAATTTTAGATGAAATGAGAAGTCAGGATCTAAGTGAAACGACATCCCAGGTTCAAAGTTGTGACATTAAACGGCACTTGACCCCATGTCAAACGGCGGGAACCCACCCATGGATCATAAAGGGACGCCATATTAATGACAAGAGTCTCATATGTCAACCTTCACCCACACATTGGAACAGCAGTTACATAGTACATAGAACTCTCTCAGCAATACAAAGGTGCTGATTCTGTTAAAATGTGTGCACCTCTACGCAATGGTGCATCCCGATGCGTAGCACGATACTTCACATGGCGGGCTGGGTGCACCTTGCATTTCGAACGCTTTCCACCAAAACTTTCAAAAATATGTCAGAAAAGGTATAATATTGACTTATGGCCCCATCAAAGAAAAACCAAAAATATGCGGAAACGACGTGGACCGTGACAGCCTGGGCCCGACCTTGTTCCTTGTACCAGGAGACGATGACAGGGGAGGGCGGAGGTGGGCCGTGTAACCGTAGCGACGTTCTGACGGGGTACCCAGGGCCGGGGGTGGGGCGGTAGGTTGGGAGTGGTCCGCTCAGATCAGTCACACCCAGGAAGTACACGTTCTCAGGTATAGTCCCGGCGTGTGAGACTCAGATACAGGGGGTGGGTGGGTGGGGTTAGGTGTGTGAAGGGGCGGGGGCCACAGGTGGTGTTTCCTCGTGTGAAGGGGGTGGGACATACATGTACCAGGGGATCAGGTTTTTACCCGCTTATTAAACATTCACGCCCTCTCTGAAGACCTGTGGGCTGATCCGCGCATGCGCTGTGAACCTGCATGTCGGCGTTCCCAGCCCCGTATCACATACACAGCTGTATGCTATATACGGATGTATACGTCGGTGTCTGCGCTTTGATACGGTTGACATGGCCTGACATAGAACAGCTACTTCTGTCGGTATAGATAACAAAATTGATTAAGTCTGTCGTGGTGCTCAAAAGATCTTCCATATCAAAAGGGAAAAATAAAAACAAAAAAGGGCCGCACAAACATTTGACTATGCAGACATGTATTTGCTGAGTATGTTCAGACTCGTGAAAATAAGTACACAAAAGGCAGTTGTTGAAAAGGTATACAGATTGTAAGGAGGTATATTAAGTCGTATAACAACATGGCAGACGCATGGGAACAAACATTAGTGCAGATTGAGCAAATATCTTAACCTATAAGTAACAAAACGACCCGTTTGTGAGTTTCCGCAGGAGGTAACGTATTGTTTGAGGTTAGGCAGGTACCAGTAGTGTTCGCAGGTGGGAGTACTTAGAGCTGTAAAGGTACCAACCAACCTGCAGGTACCAGCTGAGCCCATGCACTACAGAGTGCACAATCAGGAAACATGAGGCCAAGTGGATCTGTAAAACTTAAATAATCTCAAGACACGTTTTCAAAATTTGTGTTTCATAATTTTGTTACGGCGGTACATGTGGGTACCTAAGCTAATATGGAAGGAGGGTTAGTTAAATGAGACTTCAGGTGGTTTTGGATATGTATCATGTAATTAAGTATTATATCGCATGTATACATAATTTTTCAAGGACGCGCCCTTCTTTATACTGCAATCCTACATATTTGACAAATTTCACCATATAGCCAGTCAAAACATGTCTCCCCGAACCGCACCCTTCCTTGCCCTTAATTACCCCTATAGTTCACAACCACCCAGCCCTAACCCCCTCCTCCACCCACCTGGTTCCACCTGAGGCCAGCCCCACCCCTCTACTCTCCCTGCCAGTACCTACCTACCCCCTGTCGCCGTGTCATCAAGGTGATCAGTCAGGGGCCTCCGGTGCGCGCCCACATTTCCCTCCGGGCGGCGGCTGGAGGAGGCGGAGGACCACCCGTGGTAGAGCCGGGAGGAGTCGTCTCACCTGGCGGGGCGGGCGCCGAGTACTCACCTGTCCAAACCTACCGGGTGGCCACTTTGCCCACCTGAGAACTTGTACTTTGGGCCAGGATTGAGTTTTTGTCGATATTTATCATAGATGGTGATATTTTTCCCCGGGCAACTGTCTGGCTTGTGTTCATCAATATACCAGTTGTTGATTTCATGGACTTGCGTAGTCTGACCAAAACCATCCTGAAGGATATAGCAGCAATTTGATTACAATAATTGAGTGCCTTTTGAAAATATTATTTGAGATTTCTTAATTTACAATGGAACTTACATTAAGAAGAGCTGTTTCCTGTTCTTACCCCAAACCTACCTGATCAGCTTTTTGCTTGACCTTATTAGACTGAGGTGGCCCTGACCTACTCGTGACCTTCCTGTGCCCTACCAGGTCAGGGATAGAAGGGTAGACGGATCAAACTGGGAGGAAAGCCTTTATCTTTAGGGGACTAAAAGTTGCCCTAGGGAACCACCTACATGACTCATGGGATACTCGGATATAAATAGGAGTTGTCAAGAATTACTTACAAGTTCGCAAAAAAATAATAGTGTTCGAATCTCTGGGACCTGAAAATGGACAGAAAGACATGTTTGTGAGCGACTAATTTATCTAGTCTAAGGATTCTCCATCTGCAAAGAGAAGTATTTTACCATCTGACAAGCAAAACAAATGAGCATAAAGAAACGTTAAACCGACTTGTTTCCCACTCATAGCATCTACTCAAAACTCTACATTCCAGCTTTGCTAAAACAGATACATCCAAGTACACAATAAACTAGGCTATCCTCCATGAAATATGGAGACTGACAACTGCATTTGACATTCATAATGTGATGATCAGGAGCTTTGTCGATAAAAAGACAGACGCTACACATTGTAATGGATAACTCTGAGCACAAAATGAACAACCGGAATAAAACAGCGGAGGCAGTCGCGGTTTAAGACGGAACGTTTTTTGTCAGTTTTCTGGTTCGGTTTTCTCTCGGCAGCGTGGGAATTTGCATTGTTGTCGTTTTTGTCCGTTCGGAGTGGAAAAGGGAAAGGGAATCGATGGCGGGATCATTTGTCTTGTGAGAGTTTGAGGCCGGCCTCACCTGCGGCGTTCTCAGCGTCCACGGGAGGCGGGACGCGGCGTCAGTAGGGTACTGGAGGAGGGGAGAACGCTCAGCGCGCGGGACAGGCAACAGTGGCCGGCTTTGGGCTGACTTCTGACAGCTTGGCTGTGATCTTCTGAACAGTAGAGAGACAGGGTCGTGTTTTCGTCCAAACGGGGGCCGCGTCGCACCCGGTGGGTGGTCGCCAGGGGGTACCGTGGTGGATCATAGCGGAGACTGGGGGCTGTTAGCTTCCTGCAGCAGAAAAACGACGAGCAGGCGGTGTTAGGTTGAGCCGTTGAGGTGTCAGGTTGAGTATCGGACTCCTGATCTGTGGCTATCGGACACAGGAGACTATCCTGACCCCCACACACACAGCCTCCCCCAGTCCGTGTTACAGGCACCAGTAGCCCCGTATTAAGCGCCAATCGCCGCGCCGACATCGGACCCGCCGCTTTTTGTCGCGCGTCCCGCCTGCCGGCTTTGTCGCGCGGCGGAACCTGACCAGCTGTCGGCCGGCCGCGCCTCTCCGCCCCGCCGCGCGCCGCGCCCGCCTTTTGTCGCCGTCCGACGCGGCTATTGTTGTCGGCCGCCGCCGTCTTGATCCCCTCCTCTGACGTCGGACAAGACGTCGTGTTGTATTGACGGCCACGGAGACGCCTTGGGGGTGTATCAGATGACCGCAAGTCGACGATGGGCGGCGCGCGCCTGGTCGGGGAGTGACCACGAGCGGCGCTATGGACTTACCCCCACCCTGTCTCTAAACCTTCCCTACTCCACCCCTGACGACCCCCCACCCCCTTCCTCTCCCCGCGTCACCTGGCGGTGCTCATTGATCCCCGGCCCCTGATGTCACCCCCCACCCCCACCTACCCCCGCCACCAGTCGCCTGAGACAAACCGCCGTCTCCCTGGTACGACTACTACTACTACTCCCACCACGTGGACCCGCCACAGTGCGCGTCCGGCCGCCGCCCCGTAGACTCCTGGTACTGGTACTACTCACGGCCACCTGCTGCTGACCGCCGGGCGACTGACCTTGTACCCCGTGTGCCCCTGGAGGAGGAGGGGGTAGACCCAGGAGGAAGATTTAACAGGGGGATAGACTGAGAACACTGAGAAAAATCAAGACATTCACACCTGAATAGATACCATTAGAAAGTTTCCTAAAGGCGAGGAGCAACTCTGTGACTTACTGGAGGTCCTGAGACCCAGGAGGACTCTTTGAGACCCGTGGAGGATATAGCAGAATAAGAGGAGTGTGCAGGCCACAGAAGAGGAGCGCACAGGCCATAGGGACCTATCCATCCGCCAACCCACGGCGTCCCCTTCTCCCCACCTGCCCGGGGCTCCCTCTGCCCGCCCCTCCCCCGCCGACCGGCCGGCCGTAGGACCAACATGACGGAGCTGGCGGCCTGCCCGACGACGGCCGACCTGGCCCTGGGCGCGGGGCGTGACGGCGGGCCGCTGGGGGGCGGGGTGGTGGCCCTGGGGGGCGGTGTACAGCCCGTGTCATGCACCCCCGACCAGCACGCCTCCCTGGAGCAGCACTACCGGGATCGGCTGGCCATGTTCGCCGCCACCCCGCCCTGGGGGCTCGACTTCTCCCGGCGCCGCCCGCCCTCCAAACTCACCAGGTAACGCAACACATGCTCAACCGAGAACCAAGTATAGATTAGGCTTGACAGTAAGAAGACAACGCCAAGTGATTTTGCTGACCACCTTGATCTGTTTCTTTTACTAAAGGTTAAGGACAGGTTTCTTTTCCAAGTGAATGTAGTACTTTACTCTGACAAGCTAGAGACAAAAATTAACTATTCATACTTTTGCACATCTTTGCTTACAATTTAATACTGCATTTAGGAACACGCATCAACTAATTATACATGAAATTTGACTAAATGTAGGGTTTACATAGTCTTAAAACAAACTGCAAGGAGAATTAGCACCCAAAAAATCTATAAAACGATTTCCCTGAAGCCACCAGTCAGAAGGAGATCACACAAGATTTTATCCGTTCTTGTTCCTGTGATTTCACAGTTCACTTTTACCCCTGCCCCACCCCTTTACAACCCCTCACAACTCCGTGGAGGACTCGAGTTGCTGTTTGTGTGATTTTCCGCTCACCTGACCGCCAAGCCCCGCTCGATACCCCGCCTACTCACCTGCGACTTTACACTGGAGAAGTTCGTCTCGCCTGGTCACATCCGGGCATCAGAGGCCCTTCACAGGGACCGCCGCTTCCTCTGAGTCAGTCTCCACCAGGTGGCGCTCTCAGAACTGCCCCCCTCTTGCCTCCCCCCGACGTCCCCCATTTAATGTTTTGGGGTTGATTCTATCCATCCAACCCTCTCTCTCTGACCCCCTGCCTTTCCCCTTCCTGGCTTTAGCGAGGGCTGGATGTGTTCAAGAACAATTGCAGACGGTCATATTTGTTGACTTGGGATACCATAAGATTTATAATTTTGTTATAATTTTGTTTCGCCTCCTAAAGCTCAAGATATGTTTGGTACTTCATCATGCGATAAACGAAGAGCGGAATTGTCAGGAACACCCACTTTTCTAAAGTTCCCATTTTTTGTGAATAACTGGGTTAGGATGAAACAGTTGGGTTTAGTGTAGACGAGGGGTTTGGGGGGTGGGGGTGGAGTGCACCAGGAAGCAACCTTACACACACAAGGTAGGAAAGAAGAAGACGAAACTTCCTGACCCCAGAGGTGAAGGGTATCCGGTAGTAGCAGTGCTTTGTTTTCGGTGCATGAGAGACGGACCTGAGTTGTTGGGGGCAGTAGATCAGGAAGCAAAGGGGGTTCGGGGCGCGGGGTTGGGTTAACGTGGATCTGTAAGACAATCACATCACACACCGGGTTGGGGAAGGGAGGGGGGGGGGGGGGATCGAAGTCCTTCACCCCTGCCCCCCGCCCGCCTCACACGGCCCACTGGAGGAGGTTGGGGGTGGGTGGCTTCTCTCCCCTCATACTGAGTAAGAGAAAGGTGAGGATTGAGTTGCTGAAGCTGGTTGGGGGAAGGAAGAGGGGGACATCAAACATGGGGTCAAACCCCTTCTGGGTACAAGGGTCTGAAGGTGGAGGGCTTGTCAGAAAATGGTATGAAGGAAGGAATTGGAAGAGGTTTGGGTCATGGGAGGATTACAGGTAACAGCTGAAGGTCGGAGCTAGTTACAAGGTTCGGGTATTCAAGTACACCTGTTGTTATGATGGGGGAATGAAACTGATGAATAGAAGACTTCAAACGAGTAGAATTGATAAATGACTAGCACTGCCAAAGCATAAACTAGGATAGTGTAAATCTATAAAATGGTGATGTAGGATACATATTGACTTCGGTGACTTGTCTGGTGAAGTATTGCCAGCCTCATACGTTGCCGAAGTCACCTTGAACAAAAATTTACTAGTACTAGTAGCCTGACTATCTACTTTTAAAGGGACATTCTCGTCCTGCTGTTGTCAGGCTTACATACGCCGACGTTAACCTAACGACGCGACGGCCGGCGACGTGTTTTCCACTTTTGGAACGTAATCCTGCGACGTTATTGGTCACGTCGCGAATTTAGCGCCAGTGTAGGGGAGTTACAACTGATCAAATTATGTGCGTCTTACAGACGAGAACGTCCCTTTAAAGAAAGTTTGAAACACAAGCACTTTGGATACAGACAAACGTCTACTTTCACCTCTAAACCTGCCCTCCTCCTTTCGTCTAATAAGATTTTAGAATAATTATGTAGCTGTCTCCCATATGATTAAAATCAAGATGGGATCGATAATCTGTAATGACCGCCATAAGTAATAGGCAATAATTTTTATCAACCGCATGGTCTCCCAAATCGGGTATTTCTGAAATCGGTGGCCTCAGCATATCTCGTAACACCTGCTTTGATATCTCTATTAGAAACCATATAAAGCCTACTAATCAAACCACTGACGGACCAGTAGACAGAAAACATTTACAACTTAGTCGATTCCCGGGCAGTCGTCCGTTTTTGCCTCTATATGGTAATAACGTTGCCTCCAACCACGATCGATTTGGTGTCTTAAGTGGTCTATCCTTGTGAGATAAAAATCCATGGTGTTCAGACACGTTGCCACATCTTTCAATACATGTGTGGCTCATTACCGACATAAAACGCGGCCTGTTTTTGGTTTATGGTCGCGTACAACCACAAGATGTGATAAGTAATATACGAGCCTTGGTCTTTTTATGTTGGAATGGGGCCAGTTCCATCAAGCTTTTACATCAAGGGCTAAGAAAAAACATACGAGTGACTCTATATGTATCTGATTTACAGAGAGATTATAAGCAAATAAAGCAGGAGTTTAGGAAACAGTTTTAATACTTTTCTATCAATATGATATTCATCCAATTGGCAAAGATTTCACTTTTTTTCCCAGCGAAATTGCCTCCTAAGCTCTATCAAGTACGTGCGAGTTCCTTTACAGAATACAGTATCTCCCCTTGGTCTGACGTTAAAAAGGAAACTACGCCGTCCCATATGATGTGCACTTGATAGAGAGAAATCCCCATACTTTCTCATTGTGTAAAACGTTTTTCTTAAATAACAGAATTAACTGTGAATTTCTGTTCATTGCAGAGAGGCGATGCGGAAGTACCTGTCTAACCGCGGCGACCAGGTGCTGGTCATACTTCACGCCAAGGTGGCCCAGAAGTCCTACGGTAACGAGAAGCGGTGAGTAACTCACGAGTCATTTCTCCCGGCCTCGACGAGCAGCTCACAGCAGCCGGTTTGCCAGAACCGACAGCTCCCTCAAATTCCATCACATCCAATAACCCTCAATGACCTAGTTGTGGATAAAAATTAATGTTAAAGGTGAAAAAGAAAAAGTTGAATTTAGATGTGGGATGAATATGATTGAGACTGTCGGGGATGAATAATGTTCTGCTCGCGAACTGCTCGGACTGACTCACCCGACAAAGACCCGTACAGATACCTCCGTGGCAAGTCTATAACAAATACCTAGGTAACTAACCTGGTAAATAACTCCGCGAGCAGCTCGCCCTCTCTCTTGACTCGGAGCAGCTCAGCTATTCCCAACCCGTAGCTTACCTCAACACACCTGGGTTATAGGTACCCCTAAAGGCAGCTGGTCGAAAGGTTTTGCTCATAGATAGCATGATAAACAAAAATCTCAATGAAAAAATGTTTTGGGCACTGTATACAGCAATGTAAAATGCTCTCTGACTTCCATGACCAGAAATTTATTATGATGAAATAGGGTTGTGTTTGTAAAGAATCCAATATAACTGACTCCATTCACATCTGATAAGAAATAGACTTTTGAGAAAGTATCTAAAGCATTCCATTGTAAAATGTTTTCCGCCGCCTATTTCTAGGTATCAGTATGTATCAATACACTAACCCTATACTAAAACCAAGTATAACCTTAGAAGCGGTTTTCTGCTGCTGCAGCAGAGATTCAGATCTTCCCGGTTAACTGGCACATGCCCCCCTCAGTGTGTAAGGTTATCCTATTGATACACGGACTTCATTATTAATGCAGCCGTCTCCCCTTTAAGGAGGGGAAACAAAAGGATAGGACTTGCTTCTGATCGGGTCGAGCTTGGTTTGCCATGATCACTTCCATTATTAATATTGGTGTCTATCGAGGTCTAAGAAACTATTCAGAAAGAGAAAGAAAATCACCTAAGGAGATGTTCTATTCTAGTTTGAATGGACTGATGTAAATAAAGCAGGTAGATTTCGGAATAAAAGGCAGTTCCGCTTCAGAGTTGATAACGAAGGTTCCTATTCTAAATCTACCTGAGGGTACCATTTTAACAATTTTCCCAAGTCAAACTATCAAACCTGAAGTCTGATCCGTATACCAAAGATCAAAAACTACAACTGACCCTCCTCCCTCCCCTCTACTTTCGATCCCGTGCCAGTCATCGTATTGATGCTAGTTTGTCTTTGATGCCAGTTTTACGAAAAATCAGAAGATAGAAGAAAAAGAGAGAAAAAACAGAAGATAAATAAAAAGCGGACCCACCTGGTTTTCACCATACATTACTACAGACAGAAGAGAGTGTACATTCTGTTTTGATGGATTGATTAGCACCGAGTTTTTTCTCCTCTTTCACTCCTGCCATCAAAAGATGCGCGGCAGACACTTGTCATAAGTACATTTATCCTAAGAAAAACGCCGTCATCTGGTCCCCTTTGCATGCTGAGTACTGATCATACACCTTGCCTTGTCCCCCGCTGCAACATGTCGCCGTTAATCATGTTATTGACGCATGTCACGCGTCACATGTAACACGAGCGCCATGTTTATCAATCATGACAACCCCCTGTGGTCTCCAGGGAAACCCGGCTTAAAGTGGGCTACCAGGGAAACTTTCCCGGGCAACAAATGGGTCCTTGTTTTTGTGGGTTAGGCTTTTTTTTTCTCCCGTGAGTGTTTTAGGGGCTGCCCGAGGGGGGCTGAAGATTCCCCCACCCCAGGGTAGCTTGGGATCTTTGTAAGTGACATAACAAAGAAGTACACCTATCTGGGGTGTCAAGTGGTGGGAGAGTGAGTGTCGGGGACTGAAAGTATTCCAGGCACGGGGGTACGAGAGGCGGTATGAGTGCAACCCCTTCCCAACAAAATAACTAAATGAAAAGGTTGTATTGGCTGTAAGATGTAGCTCCGAGAGTTTGAAATTATCTCAAAATTAAAGACCGGGAAGAAATGTTTTGATATAGAATTTAACTCGGTTATTCTGGCGGTTGTTTGGCCTTCCTAAAGTCAGGGTTGCAAGAATCTTTGTAAATTCTCAATTTTAGCTTTATTGACTTTGAGCCATTTTTATCATGGCTCACTTCACCGATTGACGTTTTTCAAGTGGAATATAAAGATGCACCGGTATTTATGAGGCGGCTGGAGAATTTAAACTTTAATATCTTTATACGTTTAAACGTTTAAACCCAGCCGCTTCATTGGAGGATCACACTCTACTAGGTCGGTGTAACGCGTTACCATGTCCCACCCCCGAATGAAACCCTGTCACAATCTCCTGGAACGGCTTAGATAACCTATACTTGGGCTTATTTGGGCTTACATTACTGAGATTTAGGTATATAGAATACAAATAAATCGTCAAAATCGTCCAAAATGGTACAAATTAGACATTCAAGCCCGGAATCCAAATCGTTGTATCGTTACGGGAACACCGGGCGCCGGCCATTGGCATTGGCATCAGCATCGTGTCCGAATGTAACCATGTCACACTCTCCCGAAATGGCTTGAATTACCTACATTTGGGCTTATTTGGGCTTACATTGCTGAGATTTGGATATATAGAATACAAAAAATTCGTCAAAATCATCCAAAATGGTACAAATTAGACATTGAAGCCTGGAATCCAAACCGTTATATTGTTACGGTGACCAGGGCCTTCGCCATCTTACTTGATCACGTGATCCCTTCTTCCCCGATGTAGGACACGGGAACGGGGTCAGGCGGCCCGGGTGGACGTTACAGCGGGAGCTCTCTCTTTCCAGCCTGTACACCTGGATTACCCTGCTATATGATGGTTTCACTATATATATTTAGACATCGGGATCTCCTTAAACGCATACAACGCATGGAAAACTCTGGCGTGAGAAACATGCGTTCATATCAAAGGCAAATTGAAAAACATTGGATCGCTCGGACACGTGGAGGCTTGACACGCTAAGGCAAGATGGCGTCAGCCGTGCGGCCGGGTTCTCTCTCTAGCCTGCTACGACCTACCTATAGGCCGAGAGGCTAGATCACTTGAACTCAGCCGTTTGGTCGGACACTGGCATTCTCAAAAATAATTATTTTAGGCCTTATCACCCCTACCAAAATGACAATGATTTAGATATTTAGGTTCTCAAATATGTCAGGGTCCTATAGGCCTATATCATATAGTTTGATCATTTTAGGCCTGGAAACGCTTGCAAGAATATTTTACAGATGGTATGAAAAAATGACCCCCCAAAAAATTGTTTAGGCATTATCCAGTCTATCAAAATAATAAAATTGTCACTAGAGTGTCATTTTTTCAGACCTACCATCAAAATATTAAATCTGCTATGTGTAAGACATTTCAAGACAAATGCCCTTACGCCTAAGTCAATGTCTAACCTATATAGGCTTGAAAGAAAATATTTTTTCAGATTGTCACTAAAGTGTCCTATTACAATAAATCATTAATACGGCCGCCTCATGTGTATCAATGCTGCAAGCTTTGATACTGTATTTCACTATTTTTTACTATATATTTATTACATTAAAACATGCCGCCGAATTGATACAATATTACCAGACGTTTGGACTTGTTAGAATTGCAGGTTCATGTCCATCAGCGTCACTTCCCTGTTTTCGGAGAATGTTGGATCACTATTTGAATTTTCACACTATTGGAATTGAGACTGAAAATGAACACGTTTGCGAATCAGACAAACCGATTTTCAAAAGACTAAGACCCGAGTTGTATGTGACTCATACACATCAAGTCCCCAGCACTGTGCAGCCCTCACTGCTGGAGTCCACACCACACAGTCGGTACCACTGGTAGGTCCAGCTGGGTCCGTACCGACCTCTGATCACCCCCGTCACAGAGTGGGCTGGTCACCCAGCTGCTGCCC
Source organism: Lepidonotus clava (assembly GCA_936440205.1). Taxonomy (NCBI): domain Eukaryota; kingdom Metazoa; phylum Annelida; class Polychaeta; order Phyllodocida; family Polynoidae; genus Lepidonotus; species Lepidonotus clava. The sequence goes on from OW387141.1 coordinate 40,697,752, forward strand.
CCACCCCCCGCCTCCGGTCTACCGCCACCAGGGGTCGCCAGTATGGACCCCTGCCCAAGGCCAAGGCCTCCCCCCGGGTAGCCGGCAAAGCACTGCTGGTGGGGTGGGGTGCCAATGGCGCCGACAGGACCAGGGGTATGTGCTACAATACAGCTTTGTGAGTGGTCTCTGGGGTACTACAAGAGGGAAGGCCACGCTTAGAAATACCACTGGACATGAGGGGAAGTCATTGGTGTCTTGGGGCCTGTAGCCAACTGCGGGTCAAAGGGAAAACAAAGTCTGCGAGTACTTTGAATCTTCAAGATTCATTCAAGATTCAATATGTGTATTTTCCCAGATTCTCGGAGTGAAAAGTAAATGTTTTCTGTTGAACGGAGGTTGCGGTCGCCAGTTACAATGTTGTAAAAGTTAGGCAATCACTTTTCTGTAGTTGGTTATATGTCAAGTGATAAAAGTGATATGAAAAAGCACTTGACCTGCCTCGAGGTGTTAAGGCATAGAATTAAAGGTATAGCGGGGCATTCAGTGGGCGTTACCCTAGAAATGGGAATATTGTAACCACACGATCCTGACCATTCCCAAGTTGACCGTTGGTCACTACTGACCCCTACTGACCAGACTGGGAGTAAACACCAGAAGTGCCGACGAGGGAACGGTCACTTCCGGCAGAGATGACCACCAGGGGGCAGTAGTCACACGTCTCTGACGTCATCGGCTGCTCCTAATCCCAGCCAATCAGAAAGGACTCGTCCTCGTTGGTCTCCGGCCTGGCGAGTCACATAGAGCTAATACATGCCGGAACAGGCGAATTTAGCGTCCTGAGCCTGTGATACTGTCGGTGCTTGGGTGGTCATGATGTGTTGGGCTAGATCATCGCTGCAGTTGAGGTGGTTAGCCGGTCATGGGGGAAGTGTCAAAAATAAGGATTACAAGCTATTCTGATCCCTAGACCTCCAGTACCATATAATCTAGTTTATGATAAAAGATTGGTGCCACATAACACAAGTGAATTTGTGTGGAATTTGTTTGAGTAAGACTTGAAGAGATTGGATGTGTTTTAAGCTATACAGATTCCACTAGAGAATTCTCTCTGAGAAGAAGCCGCTACTTGATGCCATTTAGCAATTTAAAACTATTTAAACTCATCTTTCTTCCCCCAGTATTCTTGGAGTTGACCCTGACAGAGGACAATACGTGTCCCCAACCTTACCACACACATATTGTGATGTTGTCTGCTTACATACAGAGATAGATGCCCCCAGACAGGGACCACCGGGCTAGCTGTCAACCCGTGACAGCTGGGTGTTGACAGCGGCACCAGCCGTCACTGTCAACACCCCGGGCTATGTCGTGTCTCGGGGACAGGCGGCAGGCCCCGCGTACTGCTTTGATCTCCACAAACTTACATAGGGGGGTACCAAGAGACATGGAGTCTGTCTTTGGTTACTTACGTGGAGGGCCTGGACTCTCATAAGTTACTTAATCATATAGGTCATCAGGGGTAAACCCATGATTTAAGGAAGCCCACTTTCCCCAGAACCTACACAAATGTGTGTTAATCTCACTTTGCTTAGAACAATATTTATAGTTCAAAGTTGACAGTAGGGATTCCCCTTTGTTAGTCAGATAGACGGGTACATTCCCAAACATAATTTCATTGCATTCTAAATGTTAATCATAACAAAACAGTATCAGAACAAATTTAGTACCTTCAGTCAATAGAAAAGAATGAGTCTCCGGAGTATACTCAATGAAGTACGTGGTTAATGAATAAAAACGTGTTTGGGCAAGCCCTATCTGCATTGGACTTGATCCAGAGTGATCGGCCAAGGGAGCATTAAAAAACAGCGTTCAAACCGTAACAGAATCCCTATCTGAACGTAGCCAAGTGCAGGAGCGCCGAGGTTGGACACAGCGTTCCTCTGGCTTCCGGTAGTGTGTTTTTCTGTCGCCAGGTGTGGTGGCGATGTACTGGAGGAGGTCAGGTCAGGCTGGGGGTAGTGGTGGTGGTTAGACGGACTTGGGGACAGGAGGGGTAAGCGGTCTGTCTATAACGTCAATAACGTCGGATAAAACGGCTCTACGGGGACACACCTGGTGGCGCTCCCAGTGGCCAGCAGGGGAACTAACCTGGTCAAACTGAGCGTCTCCTGACGTACGTATACAGTCTTTGACAACCCGAGGATAAACGAGAATGTATAAAAACATTACTGAAATAAAGTATAAGGACCACCTCCAATACAGTGATGTCAATTCCAAAATTTGATTTACTGAAACCAAGTTAACGAATATGAAGAAAGTGTGATAAAAGGGTATTACTATTAGGCCTCACTGTCAGGTAGGAGTTGAAGATGATATTCTCTTGAAATTGACTTTCCTATCTTCATTACCAAAAAAACGAGCCATCATTTAATGTATTTTGTGCCCATTAATACTGGTGTCAGATTTGAAGGCTTCTGAAAAAGTAAAAACCGATCAGAAACGGCATCGTTGACACTTCACGCCGGGAATGAAACGCAAACCACTCAAAAAGCTTGGCCTCTAAGTGGTTTGAGTGAGGACGATTACACCTCCATAATGACGGCCTTCCCGCCTTGAAAGCCGCCTGATGAGCCATTTTTACCGTCAAGTTAATTCGATAAATACTCAGTAAATGCGCCTGGAGCAGTGGATTCATAAAAGGCCGAGGGAGGCCCGTGCACCATTTGATCCCGCCCCGACAGACACTCCGGTGCGCCGGGCACATCAAAAGGACCAACCAGGTGCCACACAAACGGAACGGCGCTGCTTCAGGTTACAGGTGAAATCCGAATCGGCATGTATTCAAACGGAATGCCAATTACACCATCGCCTTTTGTTTCACTAAAGTCGACGGGAGTATGCTGGTTTTGTATTTTGACATCTTTATAAAGGGGATCTTCGTCTGATGTTTGTATTTTTTAAGGCTACGGTAACAGAAATCTTGCCGTGACAGCGACCCCTTCTGCCATAGTGTTTGCACCACCACCTCTCACGGCATTACACGTTCCCGCCAAACGGCAGTTGCATACACACCCTGAAATCCGTGGCCATCTTGTTTATAAATATGCCTTCTTTGAAGTATTTTTTATCGTATTATTCTCGCCTTGCCTGCCATTTGAATGTACGGTTTGTACATTTAGCCTTACTCTTAGGACAGTAGGACAGGGAAGGTTGTTTATTGATTTTCGTCGGAGCAGACGACAAATATGACGTCTCGTCGCCCGAGACACAACAAGACGCGTCTTTGTGAACGCTATATCACGTTCCTGCAGCCGCCTGATTTATTTCAGAATTGTTCCATCTGAATATAAATCATGTCGGTTTTACCATAGAAACTGCCAGCGTCCTTGGGTTTAAGTGCTAAAATGTTAAATATCGACAGGATGTGTAGGACTAACAAGTGCATTAATATCTTCATGTCAGCTCTCTAACAAGCTTAATTGATCTGCATATGACCAATAACTAGATATTGCAAATTGAAAAGAATTAAATATTTGCCCTTGATTCCAAAGGAATGAATTATTCACCATGTTCAATGCTCTGTTTCTAGAAGATAAAGTAAAGGATGTCGTTTTGCCTGAAATATAGTGCGTTGCTTAAAGAAAATCATTGTATTGAAATCACTTTTATAACCGTCAATCTGAACTAATCTGGTGAGTTTCCTATACTAATTGTGCTGCTGTTTGCTCCATGCCGCAGGTTCTTCTGTCCGCCCCCCTGTATCTACCTGTTCGGCAACGGGTGGAAGAGGAAAAAGGAGACGATAGAGCGGGAGGGGGCGAGCGAGCACGACTCGCAGGTGTGTGCCTTCATGGGCATCGGCAACAGCGACCAGGAGATGGTGCAGCTCAACCTAGACGGCAAGGTGGGTGTCTCAAAGAACTTTTTTGTATTTTTAAATGTATCTAGGACTGACTTTAGTAGACCTAAATGAATATTTATATGCTGTAAAGTGTTATTTTCTTAGAAGGTATGTAAAAGACAAAAACGTCTCCAGAATGTTGAATGATAAAATTAGTTTCTTGTGATGAACTGCTGTTGTACGTGAACATTGAGGAACGATTGATAGTGCCCTAGTACTAGAAGATACATAAATCCAATTTGGTGGAATGGGGTGCCTTTTGATAATGCAATGAGAAAAAATACAAGGGTTGAACTGTGGATGTAAATTCCCATGCTCCAAACCTGCACTGCACTCGTGGGACTCGTTACGCCCGCCTTTCCCATTGCTGCTGGTAACATGTGTACATGTACTGAAAGCCCGCCCATTTTCGGCCCCAGACACTGGAGTCAACAAAGATCTATTCAGGCGCAGAAGGCATGATAGAGCCCCGTAAACTGTGAAACTTTTCTCAAAGTGCTGAGAGACTTCTCACAGGGTGGGGACTGCTGTGTACTGCCTTGCCAGTTGTGGACGTGCAGTTGGCAGGGCCGGGAGGGGCTGTCTGTGGGCCGGGAGGTGGTGGGATGGGGTGTGGCCGCCCGGAGGGGGAGCCAAGGGGCAGGGGTTGGGGATGCACGGCCCTGAACCCAGGTCATCGCCCCACCCCCACGCCTGGAGCACCCTACCCCGGCTCCCACTGACCACTGGGAAACTCCAGTAGGCAGTGACGGGGTATACTGAGATGTCGGGATCACTTTCATTTTCTGTAGTTTTTTCAGGCTATTTTCGGTATAGCTCTGTCTGGTAAATTGGGAACCAAGAGATACTTCCTCTGACTTTAAAACAAGAAAAATGTGGTAGAACCATAAGTTTTCATTCAACCTTTACAAAAAGGGTTTCACGAGAAAGCCTAGGGAATTCCCTACTTCATGGTATGAATTAATACTGTGCATACGTATTCTATATAATGCAACTTGTGATGTTGGGAAAGAATGGCTTTATGTGTGGACTTTTAAAATCTGTTGCAAGGCCACTGCCATCCTATATATTAAGGTCCGGGTTCCCGATTCCTCAGTACGGATCCAATCAAACATTTCAGCCAAAAGGTCCCTTAATAAAGGTGTTGTTCCCTTTGATCCCTGCCGCCCTTTGAGTGAGTACCGACGACAATAAGGGCCTGGGAACCTGATGGGTTGTTTGTTGTGGCCAGGTGACGTCACTATAGGGATCAAAGCCCCGATAGGTGTCACACAGTGGGAACGTCGGGGTGATTGGGCTGAATACACCTGGGGACAGGGGGAATACCTACAGCAGCAGTTAGACGATGTGCGGGCTTCCACCAATGGAGGGTTTCTAGCCAACATAACTACGAGGTATGGGTCGAATGAATCAGTATTTGGAGTTTGCTACAAAACGGATGCACATCCATATTATAAGTAGATATGGTAATTTGTTAGGATAAAGTTTAGTCTTGTCTTCAGTCATCTAAAAAGTTTGTTGACACATAGCGTTAAGTTTTTTTCAGAATTAACTGTACACATGAAAATCAACAAATAAAGTCCTGGAGTAGCAGCCGGAGAGGAGTTTTCCTGAAGCTATGTAGGATTGAAACCTAATTAAATTTAAACAGTCATTTCTAGTTAAATTGGCCAAGGGCATGTGAGAAATTCAGTGCAACTATTTGGTGAGAAAGCCGGACGTCATTTTAGAGGCGTAAATACCCGCAGAGTCGAAGTGGAGGGGCAGTAGAGAGCAAACGCAGATCGCGGTAGTGGGAGGGGCAGTAGAGTAGACGGGTCGGCCCACAGTAGAGGGAGGGTCCGTCACTGTTTGTCTCCCACAGCCTACAAACACAGCTAATACTGTCGTGGCCGACCCGGCCCCTGACCCGGCCCTGCGCCTCGTGCTGCATACCCCAACCGCCCCCATTCCCAGCGCATTCACCTTTAATGCAGATCCTCGGCAAAAAAAAAAATCCAAAATATTTATTTCGTAGATTAATTTCTATGGAAGAAGCATGGCTGTTGCAAAGTTTCATTTCTTTTGCTTAAAATGATTTCATATACAACGGAATTCCTGTCGTATTTTCTATATCAAGCGTTGAAATATCTATCCAAAACCCAACACTAATAGATAAGTAGGTAACCGGTTTTAAAACGTTTATAAGGACATGTTAAACAGGCCTCTTTAGTACTATTACTGAAGTGTTTTTCCAAAGTCTAGATATAATTGAATGGAAAAGATTATCTCTATGTGAACGTTGGCAATCAGATGCAGCTGATATTATGTGACTTTCCGTTACTACAGTACAGCGTACTAGAGTACGTGATCCTTTTCCCTCTCGATGATTCCATTTAATCACATTCACCCTGTGAAATTTTCCTCTTGCGCAATTCAACTGTCGTTTAGTTCAACATGTTTTTTTAACCGTGAAAACAATGGTTGTGTGAGCGGGTACTGGGTGTCGGGGGAGAGTTACAGTATATGATATAGGCGAGGTGACAGGTCGCCGCGCCGTTCCCAGGCCTACCCCTGCCCCTAGTACGTGCCATGTCCGCCAGGCGTCCTGCCGGGCCTGGGAGCCTTGGGAACTGGGGCCCTGCGTTTCCCATAGGTCAGCACACGGTCTGACGAACGGAATAAGGCCCGGGAGTGAATGGTTTCTGTTGTTGAAATATACTATCGTGGACAGGAAAAGATGTTGTATTCTAGCTATACAAAACATTCATGTCACTTTCCATAGTCGAACAGTAAAAACATAAGCAAATATCGTCGAACGTGTTAGCAAATGTTTCATATCAGCTTTTTATTACCAGAAAATAATTGATGGAAGTAATTACATATAGATTAGGAACATTTAAAACCCCGATATATTAAGTCTCGTGTCATTTGTGATACATGTATATATGAGGAAACAAAGTACTTCCACTGAAAACGCGTAACTTTGGGTTTGTAATGTGTTCTGTTTTTCAATGTTCCTGTCACTCTTGGCCTAAAGAATGTAAAAAAAAAACTATTTGAAAAGGGAAAAAACTTGACCTCGACAACAAAAAAGTGAACCCGGAGAAACGAAGTCGGTATTTTGTCACACCAGCTGCGAATGCGATGTAGGTATCAGGTTTAGAGTCTCCGGCAAAAAGAAAATTTTACACAATGTTAGTGCTGGGAAAAATGTGGAAAAAACTATTTGGAAATGTTGGAAAATACTAATCCATGTGAGAGTTAAGGGTGGCTGTAATAGGCCCACAATGGGATGGTGTAAGAGTCAGAGCTACCACTTGACACGTTTAGTCTGTGCGGCGCGGGGAGTGACCCCAGGTCACCCGGGGGTCAGGGTGGGGTCAGTCTCAGATCCCAAACCCCGCCCTCTCCACTCAGGGCTTGGGTTTCGGCGGGGGTGGGGCCCTCTCAAAATGTTGTGGTTAGAATTGAGGAATGTTATACAACATGCGTTTAGTTTTAACTCGGCCAATACCGCGGGCTTTTAGGGTACTCTTACGGGAAACTACGTAGATGGGTGGGTTGTCTAGGTTATGGTTGTAGCGATAGTCTTTTCAAAGAAGTCGTCTCGTCATGGTCACCATATATATGTCTAAGCCTAATATTAAATGTCGCGTGTAACGGTAAGGGTCAAGGAAGTAGTAAGTTATACTTTTTATTTTTAAAGCTTAATGATGAACTTAATGATAATTGAGTAATGATATCCTATGTCAAACATTGTGAGCCTTCAATCTCCATCAACGAATGATAAACGACCCCTTCTTGTCAGCTGTCACAGGACTTTAAATCAGCCTCCTATGAAAGTCTCTATAAAAATATAGCCGGAACGTTAAATATAGACATAACATAGATAAATTATATACCAATTCATCAGTCAACATAAATTATATACCAATTTATCAGTGACATTTGACATCTTGGCACTAACTGCTCCGGTGTGGCCAAAAAGTGGCGGGGGTTAAAAGACGAGGTATTTGACCTGGATGTTGTCGGCGGGAAACGCCCGTGTTTGTACTCCCCGCGACACTTTGTAACCGGCGTCTGTGAAGAAGTTACAGCCAGGGGTAAAAGACGTGTCTGATTCTACACCACACCCGCCACTACTACGATCCACCCGACTGTGAGGTGGTGTTACAATCTACAAACGGCCCCCTCCAGAAATCCCTTGATGTTTTTCTAAATTTCATCCAGGGAAAATGTATTCATTCCCTCGGCAATATTTTCATGCTAAATAAAGATTCATAAGTTAAAGTAACCTCCTCAGCCTCCATAGTCCATTCGCTGACTCTGTATTCTGAACTTAGGCCCTGGCGAGCGTGTTTTTTGTTGCAGTTTGCGGTGATGTGAATCTAATGATCCGTTACTTATGTCTGGGTAGTGGGAGATATCTCTGGGTATTGGGAGATAGGGAAGGGAATATTGGGAGATTTCTCTCCGAGTATCGGGAGATAGGGGAGGGGCTAGTGACCCCGCCCGTCGCCACCTCCACCCCACCCACCACCTTTCACACAAACTTTTTGCCTTCCTCCAGGAGGTTTCCCAGGAGGCTGAGGGATTTCCCACGACTCCTGCCAATCCCTCCGCCGTTAGCCGCGCGGGGCTCGCACTCCGAGCACCCTGCTGGCCCCTTAAAGCCCCGGCTCCACTACCCGACGATCGAGTTGAGTTGAGTTGAGTTGAGCTCAGTCTCATAGTGGAGCCGGTATTACGACTAGAGTCGTAGCATTTTGCTAAGACTAAACCGTCGGGTCTTACATCTTGAGATGTTAAACATTTAAGACTGGATAGTCGGGTCTTAGGGGGGTGTGCGGTAGCTTTTAATATATGTTATTGTAACCTGTATGTAGGCCAATCGAGTCGTAGCCTATGTCATGGTAAAATGTTTTTCCTAAGACCAGACTGTCGGGGATGTGGCGCCAGGATGAGCTACGACAATCGAGTTGAGTTTGGTTGGGCAGTGGAGCCGGGGCTTAAGGCGCGCACTTACCTGTCAAAGACACTGCATACCCCTGCTTGGAGCGTGCAGATCGTCATTTAGACTGTTTGATCTCACTTGTAGACTTCAAAGGTTATGTCGAAGGCCCGACTTTATAATTGTTTTTTTTTCATATTTGACCTAAATTTCAATTAATTTATCCTGTGTAAAAATGTGTGCAATAAGGCTATATCCAATTTTAGAGAAGAAAAAATATTATTTAATTATTAATAGTTTGATATTCCTTGATGTGGCGATAGCACAATTTTTGAAGGAAAAATGGTAAATGGCTTTAAAGGTTAAAATGAACACGGCATGAAGGATTTGGAGAAAATGAAGATAATTTCATATTTTTACACATATGAAAAAAAAGCTGCGTTTGCAACTTCTGAAATACACAGAAAAGACCCATAAGTTAAACTGATGAGTAATGAGAGCCGATCTGCCCGGGTCCGACTCAATGGGAGTATAGCGGTGAATGGGGAGGTCTTGGCACTGACTGTGAGAACAGAGTAGGGAGAACACCTGACGGCCTGTTACCTGGTGACGGTGACCTGACCTCTGACCCCTGACCCGTGACGGCCACTGACCCGTGACCAGCACAATGATGAATGGTACAGGATATAACCATGGAGGACACCCTTGGCAACCCTAACCCTGATAGTGGAAGCGCACTGATGTAATATGACCCTGGGCAATATGCACCGCTTGCAATGAATAATTGAAGCTATATAACTGTCACTAATATCAAGTGTTTCCGAGTCCAGCCTTTCAACCTGATATGATACGGTTAGTTCTAGATTTGTCCTTGTGGAAAATCAAAAATAACAATAGAGGGTAGGAAAAGACTAGTGTAGAACAAATCATTGCTACCGCTTGAGTGCCTGGGTTCAGGGATCCAGTTTGATTGTCCCTTGGACAACAGTCTCCATTGGAAATCAAAAGAATTGTGCTAATTGATCAATAGATCTCGATTTTGTACCGCATGTTAGAAGTCACTAATATAAGGAATTTGAAATAGAAAAGATTTCCGGAGGCCACCAAAAAAAGTCGCTGATGGTTTAGTCCACGCAGCCTGGCCGCCCCCTGTAATGGGGCCAGTGCGCAGGCGCGGGTGATGGGCAGTGTGCGGGGCGCCCCCTGGTGGAGGTCTGGGCCGTTCCCAGGGCGAGGATCGAGCCGTTCCCACACTGCTGAGGTCACCACCACCCACCACCCAGGGCTACTGCTGCTCCTGCCTCCCTTACTGCCCCCTCTATACCCCCTACCTAAATCCCCCAGTCACCAGACAGCCAACGTCCATCTCCTTGACGGAGACCAATAACTACAAGATGCAGCCATCTACTTTTAGTTCTTTTTTTATGACATTTGGTGTCAGTTTTCATTATTCATCGATTAGGTTCCGTGTTTTATGGCTTTTCCCACGCCCGCATTTGGATTTACTTTCAGGCAATTTAACAACCATTTTAGCTTGATTGATTTTTATCCTACATTTTTTTGTGTGTTCAGCAGTTTCCATACTTCTCTGTAGAAGCTGCTCTAAATATTAAGGAGGAAATACGAAAATAACAAACAAACAGTTGTACAGTGTGGGTTCATTAAAGTCCATCACTTACTTTGGAACTGTACACTCTCAACAGAGACCCAGGCACCCACTTGGTCATGGAGCTGTGTTTGGAGAGTGACATGTTGTTCCCCATTTGGCTAAGAGAGGGCGTTGCAGACCCACTGAATTTTCCCACGCCCTTTTTCCGCTGGGCGCTGCGTGTCCGACCCCTCAGCCTGACCTCCCCACTGACCACTTTTACCCACTGACAATGCACTTTTACCGTGATTCATCAAATTTAATGTACGTGGGTTGCCTCCTGTTCAACTTGATGTTGGATATTGGAAAATGCGCTTATTTTGGGGAGTTGTTGGTGTTCTAGGATTTGATGCTCAGCAGTTGGTATCTGTTTCGACCAGTAGATTGAGAAGACTTCTTCGCGGTAATTATGACTGTTGTAGATATCTATTCCGTATTAGAAATGTGACAAAGTGTACCTTAGGCTGCCTCATTGTCTTGATGATTGCGGCCGACTCACATTTAAAGTTGCACGAAAGTCGACATGTGGCTTCTGAAGTGGCTTCAGTCAGTGGCTTCGCATAATCTCTCGGTGATTGAAACAATACTTAGGTGAGATGGACAACCTAATGATAGTGGGGTAGGGGCCCAACCAGGCCAGAGGACTTAACATTGAGGGGTGGGGCGCCTAGCAAAGTCCGAGCTAGGAATGGTCGTGTGGCGAGTTGGAACCTAACGGGAACAGTGTACGACCAGGGGCGACTTGAGAGACATTCTATAACCTTTAGGGAAAACTATGGTATAAGGGCGACCCTGTAGACTCGTGTGCGACAAGGGGAGACATTGTGCGACCTTTAGGGAAAACTATGGCTTCATGTGCGACACGAGGTGACCCGATGGGAGGCAGGGCGGGCGGGGCAGGGCGGACAGCAGACTTTATGGCTGATGGCCAGCAGTGGGCGGTGGGCGGCCGTGGGGGCCGTCGGCAGGGGCGGAGTCTGCTTCCCACGGCCTGACCTTAGGCCTAAGCCCCCTGACCTCGGCCTAAACTCCAGCCTAAACCCCACGTGAGATGGCCGCCCCCCATGTCAGCAGGTACCGGGCAGACAAAGGGGTATTACTCACCGCCGGCCAGGTACCAGCCGGCTCTACACACGACCCCGGACCCCCGCCGGACCCCCCTGACCCCCTCCAGCAGCCCTCCCTTATGGATCCCATCTCTCAGCGGCTGAGTCGTTTAATGTTGGAGCAGCCAGCCGCTGAGTGGCTTCGTTGGTGCTGAGTAGCTCACTGTTTTACCTGGTCCATTATGACTGCTGGTATTTCACTTGTCCGTTTTGTGTCTTACATGGAATTGCAGATCTTTAAGTATGCGTATTGTGAATATAGAAGGGGTGATTACTTTGTAGGTGTTAATAAACCAAGGGATAACACTTTTGATACCTTCAGAATAATATGTTGGTCTGCTTTGGAATTCTCACCGAACACCGGCCTGTGTGCCTTGCATAGTGAAGAGGGGGAACTTGGCATGTTAGTGGATCAACACTAGAGATAATTTAGGTTGAATTTTAAAGGTTTTTTTTTTATCTGCTAGTCTTAACAGTTTTTGTGAGCACTTTTCTTTTTATAAAATCGTTATGATCCAACCTGAACTAACCATTCGCATTTCTTTTGTCTTTGCAGAATTATTGTGCAGCCAAAACTTTGTATATATCCGACTCCGACAAGCGGAAGCACTTTATGTTGTCAGTGAAAATGTTCTACGGTAACGGCCAAGACATAGGAGTCTTTAACAGCCGGCGAATCAAGGTCATCTCCAAGCCTTCAAAGAAGAAGCAGTCCTTAAAAAACGCAGACTGTAAGTGTCTTATGGTGGCTCCTAGTGTAGGGTGTATGTCATGTTGTCATAGAAACCCTTTGATATGTGTTTGTTAATGTTGAAGGATGCGTGTAATGGCCATCTTAAATGTTTCTTAATGTACAACAAGTAAAGACATTCGGGCATTAATACAAGTGTAATCTTCCAATGAACGGAGTTTCTTTGGTATTTTGTCACAAACGCCGACGATATTTATATGCGCTATTGATTTGTGGTTAATTTGCAAGAGCACACGGCTTTTACCTTTTAAACTAGTCAATATTGTAAAGAATCAACATTTATTCTCCGTTTTCGTTAAGTGGATGACGTTGATAGTCCGATATATCGGAGTAATAGGTCGTCCCAAGTCTCATAGAGATCAGTGTTAAAAATGGGGGGGGGACACATCGTGCTATTTCTGATAGGAAACATCTGTTTGGAGATTGAAAGTCGTTCCATAGAAAATGCCTTGAGAGTGTACTAATTAACATAAATAAGTCTGTATGAGGAGAGTGACGAGATGATGTCATAATGATATTCTAAAAATAGAACGAAAGTAGGTCGGGAATACCCCTTTCCTCCACTGGGGGCGGCCATATTGAAAATCTGCTGGTTCTCTCACTAGGGGTTAAGGTTCGGGGAATGCAAAACTTCAAGTACATTTCATTTCGTTTTATAACAGGGTGCCCACGCAAGTCTTAAAAGTCTTAAAAAGGTCTTAAATTGATTTTCTCAAATCTAAGGCCTTAAAAAGGTCTTAAATCTCATGTTTTTCTTAGAGGAGGTCTTAAAAAGGTCTTAAATTGGATCCGATTTGAAAATGAAAATTGAAAAATGGGCGCAGTAAAATGTTGCTCTTTTGCTGGGCATTCATACATGAAACCTCATGTGAAGCAATTTTTCGTAACTTGTGGGAAATAGGTCTTAAATTGGTCAAATTTGGGTCTTAAATAGGTCTTAAAAAGGTCTTAAATTGATTTTTGAAAAAGCGTGGGCACCTTGTATAAACCAAAGAATGGATAAGACGGAGATTTTGGTTTACTAAACCACATCGAGAATCTATAAAGTCGATCAAACCAGAACTTGTATCTATATATAATATGCTCTGTATATATGGATCGTTTGGGCCTTTTTCCTATGAAACAAATTTGTTTAAGAAGAAAATATAATAATGTAAACGGAGAAATATATGAACACAAATAAAATAGAATGGGATTATCATATGTAGCCTGGGTTTTGAAAGTGGGTAACATAATGTTAATATGAATACAATATTAGTGGTTTCGATAATAACATGTACCTCTTTTTTCCCTTTCAGTGTGTATAGCATCAGGTACCAAAGTAGCACTGTTTAACCGACTACGGTCTCAAACGGTGAGCACACGCTACCTTCACGTGGAAGGAGGCAACTTCCACGCCAGCTCAACGCAGTGGGGAGCCTTCACCATACATCTGTGTGAGTATTTTAGTTATTAAAAATTTACAAAGACACACTTTGTTCAATAATATACCTGTTCTGTTTGGGAAATCTGAACACCAATGACTTCTATAAAATCGGATAGACACAACGGAATATATTTCTTCTTTTTCCCAGTTGCACATGTGCCCCGGCTGTGAGAAGTAAATAAGAATAATCAGCAATATAGATAATATACATTTGTGAAAAATTGCACAAAAGAAAAAGAGAAAAAATAAACAAAATTACCATGTTAAATTCGATAAAATTGAGGGATAAAAAGAACTCCCAGATCTTCACAATGAAATTCAGTACATTTAGTTTCTCCAAACTTGCATCGATAAGTGCCACCACCCTGAAGGTTGTTGGCGGTTCCCAGGTCTTAACGGTGAGGACTTTCAGTACCCGCCTTAACCCAGTGTAAACCCCCACCACCCGGCCCCTCCCGGCCTGCCCGCCCACCCCCGCTCCGCCGTCGTGGGAACCAGGCGGCTCCCACACGCCCCGCTCACTACTCACATTTCCAGGCCCTCTGCCATCCGCCTGTCCGCATGGAAATTGGGCCGACCAAACCAAATAGGTTCAACATTTAAAAAAAAAAAGAGACACAGAATCAATACTTAAAAAAAATAAAACTAGGGAGCGCAGCGCTCATTTCCCGGGGAGGTGGGAGAAGGCGAATCAGCGGTCGTGATTTAATTTAACTGTGGGACATGGTATGATGATACATGAAAAATTGTTTGGATTTGTTGGGTTTTTTTTATTATGAGTACCGGGTAAAGAAAGATTGTAAATCTTGGCAGTAGTAAAGTTGGCTGGGTTGGGTTACGACAGTGATTGGAGAGTTAAAATGAAGGTGATGTTAAAGGCGTTCTGGTCAACTACCCTAGGCCCAGTAACATGTGTTCTATTAGATAAAACGGCAGAATTAATTAATTTCTCGCATTTTAAACTGCGCTTCACTTTTTCCCACACTCTCATCAGGCAACGTATTGACTTTAACAGTGAGAAAATAGCTCAACTTCTGACCTCTACGGAATCGGGTTGAGAAGAATTATTATTCACAACTCGTTCCTTTTAGTGGATCCATGTTTACTTAATTTGCCCTGTCAGGACTTTTTTTCTTCTTCAATTTTGACAAATAGGCTCAGATTTGATGCAAGTTATTGCGTATTTATATATATCTTAACTTGGCAATTTCTTAATAAAATAAAACAGAAATTTGCTTGTAGATTTCGGATATTGTTATAGCAAATGCCTTACATTAGTATTCTTCAAAAAGATGGATTCAAACTAAATTATCACAAATCAAAATACAAGAAAAGAAGTCAAGACCAATCGTGTTCATAGATGGTCTGTGCGTTAAATGCGCTTGATATATCTTATGCGATGCCCTTTCTGTGGTACATTGCACATAAAAGATTCCTTGCCACTTTTACAAAAAGGGTAGGGTAATGATCCCAGTGGCACATTTCTCCTTAAATCACCCCAAAGATATGACCACCCAAAGCTGAAAGGCACTACCTTGTGTAGTCTAAAAAGAGCCCCGAAAGGTTGGCAAGACGTTAAACTACCCCAACAGACTTATTTAAGAAATAAATAAAATGTTTTTCCTCTTTTCTTTCACAGTGGACGACAGCGAGGGTGAGAGTGAGGAGTTCACCGTTAGAGACGGCTACATCCACTACGGGTCGACAGTCAAACTTGTCTGCTCTGTCACCGGCATGGCCCTGCCCAGACTGGTAAGTGGTCGCATCTTGGACCCCCATGGCAGTAATTTGTTTAGGGTTGCCACTGCTCAGAGAATTTCAGGGTTTCCAGCTTCTTTTTTTATGTGATAATTTGATAGAGTCATCATTTAATATTACCTAAAGTATTATATACAACGTACATTTACGAAAGTGGAAATAGTTCAGGTATTTTCTAACTATTTGCTGGCATCCCTGTCGTTCAGGCAAAAGCAGTGACAGCCCGATTTAGTACACACGTAGGCCTTCAAATGATTGACAACAGGAGGAAATCATTTGAATGCTTGATAAACGAAATAACGATCAAGACTCCTAGAAATTTAGATTTCCTTTCGTAAAATCTACCTCAGTCTGTACCTCTAGTTCAGAGCTCAGCAGGAAAGAAACCACTCAAAAATTGGCACGGTTTAAAAAAACTCCGCACCTTATGTAGTTGTCTGACTTGATGCACAATACCTCATGTTAGATGAACATGTAATAAGCAGTGTCATACCCCAACTATCACCAAGACCTTACGAAAGACGAACCAAAATAAGCGGTTTCTTGCGTCCAAAGATCTATACCCATCACTAATAACCCTGCTTGTCTTTTCCCTCAGGTGATCCGTAAGATCGACAAGCAGACGGTGCTGATGGACGCGGACGAGCCTGTGTCGCAGCTACACAAGTGTGCCTTCTGGATGAAGGACACGGAGCGCATGTACCTCTGTCTGAGTCAGGAGCGCATCATCCAGTTCCAGGTGAGCAGCGAGCTGTCATACCGAGCGGGATTCTGGGGCTTGATAGGTGTAAAGAAAGCATAGGATCACAGACCTTGAGTTGTGACCGTCGTTTTTGTGTAATCTTTTGATTGTGAATCTAACGTAAAATTCTAAAACTTATCGAATGCATATTTTTTTTAGGTAATTCAGAAAGAAAGATTTATGGAAAGCTTAATAGAAATGGATGGATAAGATGGGCTTAAAAGATCTTATGAAATCCAATTTGCCGAGGAAGCCGATTATGTATTGAAGTTAACAATAAAAATGATTTAAAAACCGTAGAAACCAGTATTATGATTGAATATTCCAATATACACATATAGACAAATAGGCAACCACGAAAAATACACATTGCGTAATAACACTAACGCGAGTCATCGCCTTTGCTATTCATCAACAAGCTGTATTCACATTAAACTAACCTCTCCGTTGTACGTCCCAGGCGACGCCGTGTCCGAAGGACGCCAACAAGGAGATGATCAACGACGGGGCGTCGTGGACCATCATCAGCACGGACAAGGCCGAGTACACGTTTTACGAGGGGATGGGGCCCGTCAAGGCGCCCGTCACGCCCGTACCCGTCGTCAACACGTTACAGGTACGTACTGGGCACTCTAAAGCAATTTCCAAGGCTTACACCTATACATGTTTGTCATAAAGCTCTTATCATAACCCATCTTACAAGATGGTTCCCATGTTCCCATACGTTATGCGAAAAGTGAGCAAGCGGAAACCCCAATAATTTTTTCTCAAATATTTCCAGTTCAATTTCGGAAAATATCTGCTATTGCTTACACTCTTCCATTTAACCCATTGTTATAACAGGCCCTGTTTTTATTTCAGTTGAATGGAGGTGGTGATGTTGCTATGTTAGAGTTGACGGGAGATAACTTCACTCCAGTATTACGGGTATGGTTCGGCGAAGTGGAGGCGGAAACCATGTTCAGGTAGGTCGGCCAATTCTCTTTAAAAAAAACTCGTAGGAAATGTAAAAGATCTAATATCTAACTTAGCAAAGATGGAAGTAATGTACATTAACTAGACTACAAGTTTTTTTCAATAGGTTTACTGTTTATCGACTTTGAATAACAGTAAAAGAAAAGGGATAAAATGAGTAAGCAATGTTGTCGATGAGGAAATGATGCCACACAAAAACAGGACAATGCTACCATCAAAGACATGCAGTGAACCTATCCTGGGGATCAAAGAGACCAGCCTCTCACCCATGACCTCTTGTGTCCTGTCCCCTATTCTGACCCCACCAATTAGCCCCCACCTCAGCCCCTACCCCTGTCCGTCCAGGCCTACATTGGCTGACATCAGGGGGTGCGCCGTTTGTCTCAGGTACATATATTAGATGTAGCAGTGAGTAGCTCGCCGGGGGGGGGGGAGTAAGTAGCCAGTAGCCACTCACTGAGTCCCTTTGAGTCGGTGTAGGGACGGTCAGTTCACCGGTGCGCGAGACAACTGGCAGGACTTGATCTGTGATTCCGCCTCACCCCCTCCAAGGAAATTGGCTGTAACATCCATTCTCTTTCCCTTTGGGTTCTCAATAATGACCACTAACGATTGGGATGAGGGACGCAAAGCCATAGATTCGAAGGAAAAACTAGATTGCGAAACTGCTATTTCTACAGCCTTTTCCCTCGTTTTTACATTTCTTCTATACAAATAGCTCCATCATCATATTATCCTATGTACCCTAAATAGATTTGCCTCTCGTTATGTCTCTCTCCCGCCCCAGCCTTCTCCCGATTCCACCCTCCATCCCTACCGCCCCTGCCCACCACGACCCTTATAAAACATTCAGCTTATTGGCCGCTCATCAAACCATCGTCCGCCGCCCCCGTAGCGGTTACACTTATTCGCCATATATTTTCCACAACGTCTGCATCGTTTTCCACTTAATAAAAGCCTTAGTATGGACTTAGATTGTTACCTATTCTGAGGGGGTTCATAGTAAGTCATTAGAAGCTGGGGATGGTGGTCCGGGGTGAGTGTGTGCGCGGCCCTTTACCTTACCTGAGACAATAGGCCGTCGATCCCGTGCCCAGAGATCAAAGATCCGCCCGTCTCAATGGCAGGAGAAACCAGATAGCGACGAGGTCAGAGTAGCGGCAGGGCGGGCAGGGGTGGGGATTTTTACTAGAGTCCCTCCCTCTCCCACCTCCCCCTAAACTACAGGGTGGGCACTGCGAAGGGCTTACTCGGTTTGATAATGTGTATAGATGGAAAGGTGGGGTTGTCATTGGGGGCGGGGGGCGGGGGCGGGGGTAGAAGCCGACTCAGAAAATACCACATCAAAGCTTTCAGACTGTGTCTTTGAAATGAGACCATTGTAAGCGGAACGCAGGGAATATTGAGCCCAGCGTAGACGACGCCTTGGTCTCTGGTATTGACTAACGGTTTGAAATGGAGATAAAGAAATGGTAGGGAAGCAGAAAAGGCAAAGGTTTATTGAATTGCAAAGATGATGTTTTACTCAAGGGATCATTCTTTGTTTGTGATTGATGTGTAATGCATACGTATATATACAAGTATTTCATATACAAGGAATGTGTGATGGGGTATACCCGAATTAGTACCTTTCCCGAAAGACACCTCTGAAATATTGATAATGTTGTACAGAGAGTTTACCTTCGTTGTCCTACAATATTAACGTGTGTATTTCTCTCCCTCCCTCAGGTCGGACGACAGCATGCTGTGCGTGGTGCCCGACATCTCGGCCTTCAGGGCCGGCTGGCGCTGGGTGCGCCAACCACTGCAGGTACCCGTCAGCCTGGTCCGAAACGACGGGGTCATCTATGCCACGGGGCTCACCTTCACATACACGCCCGAACCAGGCCCGCGGTCATCGTCCACCACCGACCTCATCCTGCGGAGTGGGGCATCAGCCTGCTTCCTGCCCACCGACTCACCCCCCGCCTACGCCCCCCACCCCGTCTGACCAGCGGCCGCCGCCGGTGACCACATGGACCCGGCTACCGACGTCAGACTGGCGCAACATGACCTCACAAGTTTGTGATGAAGTGAGGCTGGACACCTTGTGATACAGAGTCCTTTTAAGGATGCGAGGCTCTTAGAGTTTTTCTAAAGCCTCCGGACTATGTTATAATCCGGATAGGGTTGCTCTGTGTTAAAGGGTCATTGGAACTGAGCAGCCGGGCGTTTGTAAAGCGTCCCACGTAATGACTCATGACGTCATGTGTGCTTGACATCACCGGCTGTGCCAGTCGGGGAGGAGGGATGAACTATAAGACGATACCAGCCAATGCCCTTCTGGGTTACGGCCTGGTCACTCACTGCCAAAATGACGTCGTCGTCGTCCCCGACGTCATGGTGACGTCACCACGTCTTGGCTGTCACCCTGGTGGGTGTTCAGCGAACTAAAAGGGCGGCTGGTGGCGTCCCCTAGCAGGCGCGTCAGAGCGAGTGATGACTCTGTGATCTTGGATGAGACACTTGTGTTGTTGTACGACCATGCACACACAAACACACACCCCAGCCAAATGACGACCAGACTACTTTATCGTCACCGACATAACCCACCTAGCCACTACCACCACCACCCACCAAAACCTCCCACCCACCCAGCCACTCGGTCGGCCGCCCCCACCGTTCATCGCCATCTCATCGGGCCGACCGGTCATCCTCATCGTTTTAGTTGTCATCACGTCTCAGCAGCATTGCCTTTACCCGTATTTCTCTGTATTATTCGTAGTTTTCTGGAAAAAGTATCACTACAAGGATATTTTGTAATAGTAGATGCGAGTATGAGAAAGTCAAAGAGAATCAGAGGAAACTGCCCACCGTTAATGATAATAATAACCCACCAGCCCGCCCTCTTCGGGGTTCGGAGAACCTGGTCATTGTCCGAAATAACTGTCTCCAACCCCAGAGTCGGACCACGAGATTATCCTGGTTTATGTATATCTGTGTAGGTCTCATATAGGTTCTAACAGGTCAGTTTGATATAGAACTGTGCTCGATAATTAGAAAGGAAAAGGAGCTGGTAACTTTTTAGAATTTTTTTATTTTTCGAAGGAACAACCGAATGTTTTATGATTTTGTCCAAGGGTAAACAAGACCAGTTAAAAACGAGAGACACCCGATTTGTGCATTTCTTTCGATTTTCAAATAGAAATTGTCCGAAAAAAATATTTATTTTGTTTGATGAGATTGTATATTGACGTTAGACAGATTGAATTATTTTCAGTTAAGACCTAACTGATGGTTTTTCTTTTCTTAATGGTTATAGAGCTTTCACCATCGACATTGTGTAAGTAGCATTATGAAATGGTGCTGTTTAGGGGAAAAGTGATGCCCATGTCTTTTTGATGCCGCTTTTTCTGTGTTAAGTATTTTTCTGAATACGTTCGATTTTCCATGACATTTTTCAATTGTTCTATCCTTCGAAGAAGAAAGGAGAAATATCATCATTAAGTGTTCAAAAAAAATCGGATTCTAACGATTCATGGAGATAAAAAAGAAATATGGAAGGTGGTTTTCAAAGGGGTTGTTCTCAGCATACATTATCGTGCCTCGTCAAAATATTGGAAAAAGATAACAATGAAATTACCACAAAGGAAGGGGCACATTATCACTGATATATTTATATATTTATAAATCGAACAATGTTCACTAAAAGTTGAAAATAACCTGTTCCTTCACGGAGATTATCCTCTATAATTATGTATTTCATTCTTATAAAAGGTTAAGGGGAATAAGTCTTAAGAAAAATATATATTGCACAAGTTCATCTGAGTATTATTAACCCCAAAAAGGACAAGAATGTATCCATGTATAAAAGGTTCACAATGTATCATCTAAACACAATATTGCCATGTAGCATTCAAGAAGTCGTGGTACCATTTGCCAAAAAAAATAATTGGGGAATTCACATGTATCATACACTGGTCTATCCTATGCAAATTAGAGAAGTCAAAGATTAGAATATGAAATTACCTTTCATGGTATATTTTCCTTTTCCCTGTGTTCCCTTTTCACTTGTAGGATACTGACCATAAGCTCCTAGATGAAGTTGGTTATAATGGTAATAAAACTTGATTACACATAGTGACATTAATTAGCTACCTCATTATTATGCAAAGTTATAACCAGTATCGACTATTCAGTATGCAGTAGGTGTTCGACTGACATTTCTGACATTCAACGGTCCTCACGATTCTAGATTTGCCTGTTCACGGTTCTCGAGGTTTTATCATTTGACTGTACACAACGAATAGAGTATTCAAGTTTCAATTATTAGTTATACGGAACGTTTTACGGGCATGGGGAAAGTTATTGTCATTTATACACTGCGTAAATAGAGACGAGGACAAGTCAGTTATGTTCTTCACCATTTGGTCTTGTCTCTGTACTGGTTTTCTGAGAACAGGATGGTGCAGCGGACTACTAGCTTTGAGCAGGTTTCAGTTGAAGGGGCCGTGTACGTTGGTTCAGAAGGCAGGGTCCCTGTCCGTTTGCCTACAGTAGGTAGTAGCCACAGTAACGTACAACGCCCATCGATTACAATGTACCTCAAGTTCATACATTTTATAGAATCATCAGCCGTTCCCGCATAGAAAATATACGGCTGGAGGTGGGCAAAAAAACACAAAACTATTTAGTTATTCATTGATAGTTACGCTAAGTATGAATGTCGGTTCACACCCAATATTATTACGGTGAAGAAAGTAGTCTTATTATTGTATGTACAGAACTTAGGCCATGTAAATTTAACCCATTTGAAATAATGAGTAAAAAGGAGAGAAAGAAAACGCTTCAGGGGACTTCCTCGTGTGTGACGTCATCACTGCCTTTCGTGACGTCATCACATAAAACGGTGACGTCACGGCGCGGCCACACAAGAGAAGGCAACTATTATACTTTTAGTCAGTGTCAGTGCCTTTTTCCGACTCTCCGGCTTTTTTCCGACTCTCCGGCTTTGTGTATTATGTGCAGCAGCGGCAGCAGTGGTGTCTCCTCTCGGGGTGTGCCGCCCGAGGACAATACCCACTGAATGTTTCTTTATAGCCACGAGGGCCCATTGGCCTCTGTATATTTTTATAGCTTGCCAGAAATGCCACTCTACCCCGAGCCTCTCACCCCCACCCCACACCCTACTGTAGACTGTCCTTGTATAAAGACTATATTGTGAAGTTAGCCACATGTTCGTGTTGGGCCCGTGGTCCCGGCTGCCGAAATAATCTATAAAATGATTCCGTAATTTATTCCATATTCCGTAGAAATAGCCTAAGAATGCAATATCTGTGTCTATGTGTCTCCAAGCTGGTAAATGTATTTTCAGCGAATCATGCTCGTCAAATAAGATAAAAGGGAACATTTGGAACTGCTTCATTAGAATGTTTAAGTTCTATCAGAGAAAATATTTTCACTGAAAAAATTGATGTATTTAAGAAAAACACGTGTATATAAGATAAACCAAAAACAATTTTAAAAAAAGAGAGAGAGAAAGATTGAATATTTGTATACGCACAATTTTGCTTTTAGTCAGAACCCGCAACTCTTGGTATGAGATTAACCTTAAATGATAATAAAAAAAAGTCCTTTAATAACAAACCTTTCTAGTAACATTTGGGCAGCCGGGAGCACAGGGTTAGAATCCCGCCCTCCCCCTCTCCCTTTCCGTTGTGCAATACCACAGCTGGTGTGACCCACCCAATACGTACCGGGCTTATAGAGAAAAGCAAATTAATATATTTGTATTGATTAGATTTATTTTATACATAATAAATGTAAATGGTACGATCCTGTACATGAATATGTATGTAGAACAGCAATAAACGTTTATCATGATGAAAATTAATTTAATCTTTTGTGTTTGTATTATTAAGGTTCCTTAGACCAATATAAGGGTTCTAAAAGAGAACATTGGAAATAAAAACTGGTCATGGTAAAAGTTGTGAAAGTAAGTTGAATACGTGATAAAATGGCATTTTTCTCCAAAACGGGGCTATATTTTGAAGGAACAAAATGTAAGATTCAAATAACTGACAATTCCTCCAATGTCATATTAATATTTACAAGGTCATCGTAGTTAGGCTCAGCTCAAAGTATTTATTTCCATCCGTACAATGACATTAGTCTAAATATCAGAGTCTTCCAATCATATCCAGTAATTTCATCTCCCTATTTAATCTGTACGTCTTCGATATTTGTACAATTTCATCCAGATCTACTTGGTCCCGCCTTTCTGGTCAAATTATGTGAAACCCTAATGCCAAAATTCTGTATAGGAGGGCGTCCTTTCCTGCTATTTTCTACCATCCCTGAACCTGTCCCTGCACAGTACACTGCATAGGCCACAGAGAACAGTATAATGTATATGACTACCAGGGACATTTGGAAGACTGGAAGTAGCTCAGTGGCGCCACCTTGATAGTGTACTCTAATAGGCAGAAGGTGGCGGCATTAACTCCTTGAAATTTGTCTTATAGACCTTTTTCACTAGTCGTAGTACTAGTACTTTTGTCAATTAGTCGTAGTACTAGTACTTTTATTGACAACAAAGAGTTATTACAAGTTGATCTTATGTGTTATACATCAAGAAAGTAAAATTATATACAACAAACAAAATATTCATCAAGACAATAATAATTTTGTATTATTATGATCAAGTTGATACTGCGTTGAACTGCAGTGGCATCAGGTTAATGTCTATCATAAGATGATAATAATGACAACTTGATTGCAAAAATGTCTAGCCTGTAACATCTTTTTGAGTACGTAGCAACAGACTAGTGAATATCATGACCTGGGTATATACTTTATGCACAGAATTATGTGTGGCGCCCTGCTAGCGGATATGAGTTGTTTGGTACAACTGCAAGGCTTTTATTGAAGGGTCCTATGCACGAACTCATGAGAACGGTGTATGCTGATTGGTTGAATTTGAGACAAAAATGATATTATTTGGAGGACTACAGTGAATTAATACAAGAAAGTAATGTGAATTCAAAGAGATAAATGACAAATTATCACCCAATTTAATCTTTCTTTTAGATTAAATAGACTTGTCTAGATAGCTTTTAATTTTATTTGCGTTTTTTATGTTAAATTCCACCAGTTTTTGATGTAAACCAAAATATTCAATAGTGCGTCCCCTCCTCCTTTTGAAATATTAGATCCCTTAATCCATTTAAACAAAGTATTTTACATTTCTAAAGTTAGAAAATGATGTAAAACAATCAAATGTTGTGTAAATTTTATTTATTAAATCATAAATAATTGTTAAAAGGTTTTTACTCTTGTTATTCAAGCTTTTGGTTCTAACATAATACAAGTAGTAGTTTGTAGTAGCAACTACAGAACAAAGAAATTAACATAATTAAACAGCTTCAACGTCAAAAAACGTACATCTAGCAACCATTTTATCCAATTCAATCATGTTAACGTTATACATCGTTTGACATAATCTGGCTTTTATATATCTAACAACATCAAATATTATATATCGTACAACCACACGTCTGTCAAGCTTTACATAGCATTCAGAAATAAACTATTTTATTGGTCAGAAATAACACATAGCACCATATAACATAACACTTTCAAAATCTGTGGAGATCCAAGGTAACACTAATCTTAGTAAACATAGTCTTCAAACATGTAACGTTTCTCTATGGAGTATCTAAAAACGTATAAAATCGTACTTGTCCATGAAAAAAAAAAATCTGTTATAAATTTCAGATTTTCAAACTGCGCTCACATCACTGCTACAAAGTTTTTCCAGTTGGGCATTATTTGCATTTCATAAAGGTATCGTCTGTGAAATAATATATACAATATATAAATACACTCTGTATTTTTGCCTAATTTAAAAAAATAAAATGCGACGGATATCAGGGGGTTAATGTTAGAATATTATAACTTGCATATATTTGGACACTTTACAGTCTTACAACAAATTATCTGTAGGTCGCCTCCCAGGGAAAACTCACTTCAGTGCACTGACTCCTTCCTTCTCGTAAACTTCACGCCTGACCAGCAGTGGCTGAAAAGCATCTATTGAGGCCAGTATGGACCCACCAATCCACGTGCTGATGGCTCTCTCCCGCGAAGCAATTACCTTGACTTCTGTGTGTGGTGGTGCAAGAGCCTTTACCTGCTTTGTAAGCCGGTCCTCAAGCCCCTCAAATAGGGTGGAGCCTCCTGACAGAACGATGTTGGTGTACATGAGGCTCTTCTCCTGCTCATGAGTACCTGTGCACGCCTCAATAGCCTTGACCACCATCTGGGCGATGTTCAGTTCCTTGGAACCTGTAATAATAATTCAAAGTTTAATATAGTTAGGTTTATGATTAAGATTATTGGAAGACTTGTATAGATTTGATTGCCCTGTGACACATGAGTAGTCTTCATTGATTATTTCTGGACTCTTTTTGTCAGATGCAACACAAGAGACTACCAGTAGATCTAATTGAAATTTGGCTCCAAGTATCAGACATTAGTCTATGCTTAATGGAATACTTGAGCAAGTAACTAGGGTTTCAGAGGACGTTGATGGTAGGGGTAATCGAGACCATAAATAATTGAAATTGTAGGAATAAATCGGCAAAATAAACCTACCAATGAGGCTTGGGTTGAAGAGTGCCTCTGGACAGTCGGCCCTCTCGTCGCCAATAGTGATGACCTGACCGTCCGGTAGGGTGAAGTCTTTGGGGGGCACCGGCTCGTGGGGGCCAGCAGGACGCACGAAACAAACCTCCTCTGAATAATAAAAAACAGTGATAATTCTTTAGGATTAACAGCATGATGCATAGGTAATGGAATAAGTATATCATTAACTATTTTCTTGAAGTCTATCACTTGAAAACTCTCTTTCTGTTTCAATATCAGTTAACCATCTCTTGACATGTCCTCTTTTTAGATTTTTCATAAGCTTATGCATATTTACCTAGATTTGATTTATACTCTTAGACCAATATTACATCCTTATGGACTTTTCCATCTACTTAGAACAACAATGAATTGTCCATTTTCTGATTCACCCTTAATACTTTTGGTTCCACTATCATAATTAGTTTTATGTTCAGTTCAACTTTTATCGATCATTGTCTCAGAATTACAAAATTATCTAATCATTGGCTCACCTTTAATTTTGCGTGCTACATCGTCTGTGACATCAATGCCCTTGGCTGCGAGTGAGTCCTTCATACACTTTGTTAGGTCACACCCAGCTAGGTTAGCCTTTTTCACTGCTTCGGGAATCATGTAACCCTCAGAAATAGGGACTGCATGGGCAACCCCACCACCGATCTCCAAGGAGAGACCAGTTTTTCTGCCTGCGGCATACAGGCCAAGTACTGCCGTGTTGACCATATAGAAGTCAGGAACCTTGAACTTCTCAAACATGATCTGTTAAAGGTAAAAAAAAACACTTATATAATATGCATGAAATTGTTATATAGCAATTCAATTGTAGAGTCTAGAGATGGTGCAATTTTAGAACCAACTTTATTATTATTACAAAAGATTGTTTCTGGTCAATTTCATTAGCAAAGATTAATCAAAACACTTAGAAATAAACGTTCCGAAAATATGCTCGAAAGGTAGATAAATATGCACCTATTGAATAGGTAAACAGGGTAATATAAATAAGATATATATAATATTGTCTTCTTAGATATTTGTTAACACTCTTTATGGGGCCAATACGTACAGTGTATTTTGAGTCATACAATATCAGTGTCTTGACAAAAAAATATCCAAAAAATGTTACATTCATTGATGCATTTGGAAATGCATTGCAATTACAATAATATAAACTTCTAGAAGTCATTTTCTCATTCACATTCACAACTCTTACCTTAGCAGCCTCTTCCCTGGTCTTTTTGTCGGCGGTAGGGGACTCTGTCAGCAGGACCGGCTGGGCAGTGGGATTAACGTTGAGTTCATTGTCATAGATGTGACGCCAAACGTGCTCCATGGCATCCCAGTTGGTGATGACCCCACGTTCTATGGGAATTACACCCTGCAACAAGAATACGGTTGCATGATTGGATAACAGATGAAAGAATTTATCAAGCTCGTTGTATCATGTCAAATGAGTATGATCATGCAGTAAGCATTTGTCATTAATTTCTTATAAATGCATTCATTATTATATTGAGAAAAAAAAAATGATATAGAAATTCATATACAAATATTGTTTTATCTAAAACTATTTCGACTCGGGGGAACATATTATCACTTTTGTATAAAGAAACTATCAATTCAATAGAAAAGGTATCTATACCTTATAAGGCAATAACTAATTGCAGGAAGAAGTCGTGAATTTGGTTGATTTGGATACAGACTAAGATAATGAATAAATGACTACGATAACTAACCAGTGAAGAAGAACGCATTACAGCCTTCGGTTCAGAATCCCCGGCAATTCCGGCCTTCATCAGGAAGGAACCATTATCGATAACTACGGCCTTCGACATTGTTTCTGGAAAAAAAGACAAAATTCACTATCGTT
Source organism: Lepidonotus clava (assembly GCA_936440205.1). Taxonomy (NCBI): domain Eukaryota; kingdom Metazoa; phylum Annelida; class Polychaeta; order Phyllodocida; family Polynoidae; genus Lepidonotus; species Lepidonotus clava. The sequence goes on from OW387141.1 coordinate 40,725,505, forward strand.
TTACACAATGATATTGATTAGGCCTATGTTCTGTCTTGGCCGACCATGAATTATATATTCCACAGAAATATGTACTAACATACCAATGTATATACGAGAGAAATATTACATTTTAGACCATTCTGAGTTTAGATGTCAGTGGGACTCCATCTCCAGGGTATCAGAGATGTCGGTCTACAGTCTACGAAGGGGACATATTGGGACATTATAGATACATATGCATACTAAGATCATATATATATATATATATATATATATACGTATATGTACGTATATAATATCATAAATATTTGCATACACTAAACAGATTTGTCGGCATACATATGCATGTATAATAGAAATCGATATTGTAAAATGCTATACTCCTTTGATCTACACCACATAGGATTAACTGTGTCTAGTTACAGACCTATATTTTCTACTGCTACAATTATACAAGATTATTATTTTTAATACATTAACATTAATCTCTGTCCTCATTTTGCCATTAGGTCCCTAAACACTATATGTAAAGCCTGAAGTCTACTCTTTAAAGCAGGTATCATTATAGGGTACCATGATATAGATGTATTAGATATAACCACTTACCGGTTGTGGTTTGTTGGTTGGTGGCTGGTTTGTGGTTGTTGGTCGTGTCTTCGGAGAAGCTTGATGCTGATGCCCAGGTACTGGCGGCAGTGGGTTTTATACCATCAGGAGGGGCTGTGACTTGATCAGCTCAAGGTGTGGCACCGATTCCTTCCCTTTTATGGTAGCAGTCACCAAAACTAGACGTGCAACAACTCCAACTCTACGTACTAATCTAATATGTGTATGCTATGGGAATGCCCATAACAAGTCTAAACACCTGAGCAGGGATCCGAGCCAACCATCATTTTGTCTATATATGGAGCTACGGCAGAAGTGAACACAGGGGGGCACTGCATAAAAAACACACCAAGTGATAAGATGTTGATCAACATATCTTGACTAACTTCTAAACATGGTGATGATGTCATTTCTGTCCTATACTTAGCAGTAAGATACTGAAAATACGCCACACTGGCCAATGTCAATGGATACGGACTTTTCATAGATAAGTATGGACATTGTGGACCACACCAGCATCGACCATATCTTATCGTGCAGCTGACTTATGGTTGTCCTATTATCACCATTTTGTCCCGTGGCCTTTAAACTGATTTTCCGTGTTTTTTTTTCATTTATGTAGGAAAATACTTTTTATTAGCTATTCTGAAACATTTAGGGACTTTCCACCATTCCAGTATTTTTTTTTGCATACGCACAAAGGGATGGTGGTGAGGGTATGTAGCCCGATGCAAACATATATCTGTGTAAATGGGGAGTTAGATCAACAACAAAAGACTCGTTTAGTATTTTAATTTTTTTTTTCTTCTTCAATTCGCACAATAAGTGACAGTAATGATGGGTAGTACATTATCGACTGGATCGAGTTAGCGGCGGATCCAGTGGGGGGGGGGGGGGGGTGGCTGACCTAGCATTGTATTGATCAAATAAATATTTTGGACGCGGGAAAGGGAATAAAAATATGTGCAATGTAAAAGGGTATAGTACGATGTAATCTCTATGGTAGGCCAGCCTTGCATCAAATTATTCAATCCTTCCCATGATGTAGAATACTGTAATGAATCATATTATCAACTTGTGCTTATATGCCTAATATTACGACTGACCATGTATTATGGATGACTACGGCGGTCAGATAGGGCCTATGCTCAACATTATTATCATTAGAAAAATGAATGATTTTAATCGTCAACATGACCTTCAAATATTGCCATAACGTTTTCTTTGGAGGGCAAGTTTGCATTTTAAAAGGGCATCTCAACAATATCCTCACATAAGTCAATATATTGACTAAAACATAGAATAAATGATGTCTAAAGAATATATTCCATGTTTCAGAATCGGCTTTCCATACGCGTTCTACTTTAACTGCACCTGTCCCCCAGCTCCCGCTGGTACTACCAGTGGTAGGATCCTTATATGGAAGTTTCAGTCCATATATGGTAAAGCCTTGCTTTGAGTACAGGTGACTGGCCCGGATGTAAACAAACACAGTACCACGTGCCTTCAGATAGTGCAGATAGAGCTTACCACTACAGACGTGTTTCAGTACATTGTCTTGTTTGGGTATGAGCAGGATCGACGTTCTGTGTGTTCTATTTGGGTTGAGTCATATCAATTACGTATAGCTTACTGAAATGAGTATTCTTTTTATATAAACCTGGGTCACTGTTTTCAGGGTACATTATCCAGAATAAAACCATTTTATTTGGAATAGTAACTAGCGTGTGGTATCCTTAACCCAATTAACTTGTGTGGGTATATTTGGGGTTAGTGTCCGAGGGAGTTTTGTCCTTTCAATATGCATACATATGTTCAGTGTAATCTAAAAAGAAAAACCCACTCTAAAAGAAATGGTCGTAAAAACTTCTAATTAAGGCTACGCTACAGATCACATTTAATATTACCATATAGACGTAACTTTACGCTTAAAAAAAGATTTAGAGGACCGTTACAGGAAAGCATTCCTCTTTCCGAGACATATGATACCTTTGCAAACGGTGCTTATTCAGAGATAAGTTTAAGTCATGAAAAATACGGAACACCGTGGCACTTTCAGTATTTTAGGAAGGAATGAACTAAGGTGGTCATGAAAACTCTGATATCGAAAGGCTGAATTAAATATATTTAAAAAGCTTTCCGTAACCCAAATTTAAACATAATAATCATATTAATCATTTGGAAATTAGGGACTTTTGAAAATTTGCTGTATTAGAAAAAAAATACGGAAATTCGTTTTAAGAAGGAAAAGTGGAATCTCTGAAATGAATTCACTGTATAACATTCACGGAGTTATGCACTGTTCTTTTCCTACTCTCCTATCATAGTAGCCCTCCGTCCCTTCACCTTAGCTTTTGTAATACATGTATTACAGTGAATGATTTATAACATTACGTAGACACTTCTTTTGCGGCAGTTTTATTTGTATGAAAAATAACATCTCCAGTAGTTCAGTTTGACAATACTTGATATACTGTTGTGTAAAAAAAATACCACATATCAAGCTATAGGCACAGTTAGAGGCTTATGTGAAGTGAGTTTGATCAAAAACAAAATGGTATTTGATGATCACAGAGTATGAAGCTTACACAACAGATATCCAATCATCATGAAAGCCAACAATTTCTAACTCATGAAGATATATCTATAAACGACAAAGGCACATCATACTCACTAACAGTCTTTGATTATGTCATTAATCGATTCTCTTCATTAAGTATTATGGACTTAATAATCATTTGTCAATCATAATTACTCAAATAATTGATTTCATTGGTCGATCCATTTTGTTTCGCAACAGAAACCTGAAAATCGTTTGGTGCATTATGTTTTGTTCCCTTTCGGGATTTATTTGCCTGAGATTTACTTTAAATTAATATCTTTTGAAATTATTTGCCGACACTTGATACTGGACGAGACGAAAAATGATTTATCAACACGGTATAAAAATAAAAAAATAAAAAAACTCTGATTATCACAACAGCCATGTGTTAGTCATATTCTACAGAGAATTCCGCAGAGTTGTTAAAACTTGACCACATTATCAACATGGAGATCTTGCATAATCGTTCAGATTGCGAGCATCTCCATATGAAAACAAGAGTTTAGCGATTAGAGTTTGAAGAAGAGTTTGATGTAGGTCATGAGATAAGACAACTGAGAAGAAGTGATAGTTCATGGCCGTAAAAACCCATGAAACCGTCGTAGAAAAGATAGTTATGTCACAATTATAGATTTACAGACTCAACATTCCTATCACCACAAGTCGATTTCGTTGGACGGATATTAACTAATCATATCTGGATCACTTCATATAGTGACTGCAATATGAATGCAGTACATCTCATGCATTACAGAAAATTCAAGCATATGTCTATAGTTCAAGCACTAGTGTCAATCTCGCATCTGTAAAGAAACACTGATCATACATATGCAAAGTAACATGTCGATCAAACTGATATGCTGAGTACAACTTCATAATAATATCCTTCATAAATTATTACATGTACAAATTAAAACAAGCAATCATGTAATGACTATATATATAACAACTCAATTCCGTGAAGCACTATTGATGGGAGCATACGACAGTGTACATATATATGCACAAAGACATCAAATCATTTGTGAACATTTACGAGATGCTACCCTCGCACAACCGAGAAGAGAAAACATGTGAGTATAAGTCTATACATAAATGCGACCAATATTAAGGAAAAGTTTCCGGATTCGAATTTACACCGCTGACAGATATAAAATATAGTGGTAAAATTTATTGTTAATTCATCGGGCATTCTGAGGCTCAAAATATGTACAACGTAAATATCGATTCCCATACAGTAAATATGCTTTAATATGAAAATAAATAACGTGACGAATCTAAGGCAACATTTGTACATACCTTTGGAAGGTTAATACATGATTCAAATGTAGCAAGTCATTAATACTATATACAGATACTGCACAGATACTGAAGTATCTAAAAAGAAAAAAAAAACAACATCAGTCCAGAAATTGTTATAAAGACAGACATAGGATGTTCAGATAATTCATTTAGATTTACATTGGTTCTAGAGTCGGAAGGGCACGTTTATAGCTTTTTAAACCATGCTCCACAAAAAAAAAAAAAAGCGGGGGGGGGGACACATTAAGACAATTGAATTAAAAGGTTTTAAAAACCGTTGACCATATGTCGGGTTCAGGCTACACACACAATCAGGGTACCAACCAAAACTCCATTTTCAAATTCCCTGTGTTTTCCCTGAGATTTCCCCGTGTTGCGACAATTTTTCCCTGTGTCATATCCAGCAAGTTGTTTAAAATTGAAAGCCTCTGCATGTTGAACAAAGTTGGACAACCCAACAACAAAAAGTCGAATCCCTAATATCTTGAGAATCAAGAATTTCAGAACCTGGCCAAATGAAATTCCCCATGTTGTCCCTGTGTTTTGGCAAAATTTTGAAATTCCCTGTGTTTTTCCTGTCAGGGAAATATCTTTACCATTTTTTTCTGTTTTCGCTGTGTGGTTGGTACCCTGACAATACGCGTGAATGATGTAAAACTGACAAGTACGAGGTGGACTGGTGGAGTTTGTGTTATCTGAGTATGCTCGGCGTGACCAAGCTGGGTTTCCTTCTCCGCACAGCAACGCCAAGTAGAATGACGACCGTTAGCGTGACACCAGCTATGGATGGAAGAAGAAGTCTGTTCCCCCTGGAAAAATAATATAAAACTGTTATTCTGAGATTTTTCGCATTTGACAGATTTGGAATAAAATGTTATAGTCGTGTTATTCTTCTGATCAGGAAGTGTCGAAGGTTAAGGTAACTGACATGGGTATAACTTCAACAAAATGTTATTTACTGGGTTTATAGCATTGAATTTCCTATAATAATGGAATTCCACACTATTACTAACAATACTTCACGTAGGAATGAGGGTTAAAGATGTTGAAAAAAAGATAATCTTTTATAGAAAGTTTTAAGCTAAAATGCTTTTACGTCTTGAACTATTGAGCAACCTTGATAATACTTTTTACTGGTTATCGTTTGAAATATTGTATCCTATCAGTAGTTTCATATCATAAACTCTTACCATTTGAGGTAAGGGGACCTCTTTATTAACTGTTTTTGAAGGGTTAATTGAAAAAATAGCATCGGAAGCCAAAAAATGGGAACACTTTGCCGATTTACATTTAGGAAATTTACTGAAAAAGGCAAGCTGGAATAGACATAAGCTCAAGGAATAGCAGCAATGATGTGTTACTTTTTTTAAGATGAAATTCTCTTTTGGCCAGAAAGCTCAGGTTAGGATGGGTGGATGCCCAGCTATGAATAAGATATTTTGCACCTTTTTCTCTTTCAGACTTGTTCAAATGCGCAATCTCTCTCAATGCTTCTACTATAAAATGATTTCCCCTTTCTACTTCTACTATATAAAAAAATACCTAGAAAATAAAAACGTGGGGGATTGATGTCTATTGGCTGATGTTCATCAAACTAGCATAACGTAAGACAATGCTGAATCTATTGATCTTATAATTCATTACCAAGTGCTAAACCTGAAAGATAAAGAGCAAAAGAATATATGATTAATAATACGCACATTTAAGCACACCTCTCTTTCAAAATGCGATTGTTATCTCGGCAGAAGCGTGTCAAAACCAAGCATAATTCAGTGTAGTGACAATACTGCATTGCATTTATATTCTCTCCTTTGGACTGAAAGCTATCTGCATAACAAATAGGAGCATTTTCAGGTGAAACTTTATTCTGGCCAGAAAGGTCAGGTTCGGATAGCAGGGTACCTAACTAAGAGAAAAGTTTTTTCATCTTTTTTCTCTTTCAGGCATACACAAATACACAATCCCAATGTATTTGGAAAGATAAATGTTTAAAGGAGCGGTATGGGTGTCTATTAGCTAAAGTTCAGAAAACTAGCTATAATCTGAGATAATGTTGCAACTTTTGATCTTATAATCTAACCGGGTTCTAAATCTGAGAGGTAAAGGGCAAAAGAAGACATTGTATTATGAGCACACCTCTCTTTTAAAAGGCGATTATCTCATCAGAAGCGTGTTAAAACCAAGAATAAAGCAATGTTGTGACAATATTGACCCTGTATTAATGTTTTCCCCATTTCGACTTGAAGGTTAAAAAATTCTGAAAATAAAACAGGATAGAAGAAAGAACTTAATGTGGAGAAACTGGTAGTGTTAGTGTTGGTAAAAATAAAAAGCCAAGCGAACTGAATTGTTTTCTCCTTGATTGGAAAAATTATTCATAGATCTACATTTATATTCATAGATCTACATTTATATTCTTTCTTCATCTAAAAATCGTGAGATAGCACTGCACTTCAGCTCCATGCATCACCAAGGTCTGGATGACATCATGATTCATAATGTAGACTTTGTGTATTCTGCTCCACATATATCTAAAGGCAAATATTGGAGAGATCTCCTAGAATTCAATTGGATTCAGAGATTGCACAAAAACGACCCCATTGGCCTAATGTAATGGATCTCCTAAAATCCCAACTACCTACTTTTTTCCAACTGCCTTTCCCAGATTTAGCCACATTATTTATTTTTTCTTAAACCTTCTGGGTGAAGCAGAATTATATTTTTACAGAAACCAATTTTACTAATCAAGCGTAGTAAACAGATCAGTCTTTCCCACCCATATAGGCCTGTAGTGAGATGCACCATGGGGGCAGCCATTGCCCCTCAGTACAGGCCTGTCGGAGGACAAGCTAGACCCCTCCACCACTGAAAAACTACTGCTGCAGGGCAAAAGTATCTAAACAGATAGCTATATCGTTTTATCTTGACAGCTGCCATAAAGAATCCCTTACTCCCTTTGGAATTAATTGATAAATTTGAAAATTAAGGAAGTTATTTGTAGGCAAAACTTACCATTGCCCCTTCCCTCGGAGGGGCCTAACCTAATAAGGTACTGTGTACAGTGTCTTATCTATCTAAAAAAAAAAAAATCACTTTTTCGCAGACAGATCCATTTTTAGTTATCAATGAACAAACGGTAACACATTCCATTGGTTCGTATCGATCTGCCTCCACCTCCCTTTGGAAGTTATCTCCACATGGTAGAGAATTTTTCTCACCAATTTAGATGAAAATTTTCCAAACTTTGGAATTTTTCTTTTCTACATGACTTATGTGGTGCCGTTTATCTCTCAAAATATGATGCCTGAAGATCCTCTATGGTGAACAGTATCTCTTTCTGTACTGTGAACCCCCTTGGGCACAGCCGCCCTTGATATGACCCTGGCTGTTAATTAGGGCGTAAAGCAACCAATAACCAACCAACCAACCCCCTTGGACACACAAATCAGAATGACTTTGGGTTAAATCCCACATTTCATTCTCACTAAAACATCACCCACTCCAACAGTGGGGAGAATGGGTTCCTGGGTGTTTGGTGTGCATGGGAATGGGTGTTTTATGCCGTACCGACTGCCAGGGTCATTTTCACGGCGAAAACCAGTTGCTTCAGACTTATCGTAAAGAGAGAAATTGGAACATACAAAGAATAATGTAATGCAATCGATACTGAAGCCCGAGTGCCTCAATTTCTGTAAAGTTTGACAATGAATTTTGAGAAAACCACCTGTTACAAAGACGAAAAAGACTGATTGATTCTGATAGGCCAGTGGCCTGTTTCATATCAAACCTCACTACTGGTATGTGAGTATTGCGTTACCATCACCTTTTTCATCAAGTTTGGGGCGGATTTTCTTAAGTGTTATTATACAACAGCGGTTTACGGGTGTTTCAAAAGGGCCGGCAGGGGAGGCACAGGGCGGGAAGAGGAAGCACGGGGCTGTGCAGGGCCGGGTGGGGGCAGGGGGCAGGGGTAGATACAGGGCTGGCAGGGGATACGAAAAACAAACTTACCCGGTTAGGTTACAGCAGGAGACGCTGTTGCCTTCTCGACAGCACTCCAGCTTGCCGGTGTTAAAGTTGTCTTTTGTCATACAATTGACATAGTTCTGCTTAATTGATGGTGCAATGCTCTGGTCAACAATGCACGCCGGATTATATTCTGGTTCTGGAGTAAAAAATAAAATCAACAATCAGACTGATAAAAAGCATCAAAACATCTGCGCCACTTCTATTAATTGGGAAAATAAAAATACCCAACTTCTCAAAAAGTAAACGGACAATTTTTGTATGGCCATGATCAATACAACTCACAATAAGTCCGTTTTCTGGAATCAGATGAAAATCAACTGGTTCCGAGGCTTTAGTATGAGAAAATCCTATATAAATACTGACCTCACCCTTCCCTGGTCACTTCAGTATAAGCAAGATCTATTCACCACAAACCATCGGTCAGGCTCCTTGTATAACCATAGGCATTTCAGGTGACCAATCTCACAAACAGGTTATGCTGTGAATTCTGATGCAAATCCCCATGATAGATCTGCCCTCATTGGGATACACACCACACCACTATAATATACCCCTATTCTTCAGAACTGCTAACTATCTATCGCCTACATATCTGCCCTTGTTATGCTTAAATCCACAACTTTGTTCCATCGCCTCCAAGATATGATAAATCTGTCTGGACAATCTGCTGATGTATAGCTAACTGCATGGATACATCGTGTCGCCCTTGCGTTGTTCCTTTCACCGTCTATCACCATGGGCAGAGTGGCTTCATATACTATGAGCATTTCCTGAGTTCATCGTTTAAGAGGTAGCTAGAACAGAAAGCACATCGGCACATTCTACATGCATAAAGTATCCGATATATTAAGATTGGCCTCATAACTCTTATGGACTAGATAAGCAGCCTGCACCATATTAGACTACAGATCCAAGATTGTGGTTACCAGGCAGGTCGATAAGTGAAGCTGGTGTTTCACACCAGAGGGCTCTGGCAGATGACATCCATAGCAAGAGTTGAACGTGCTAAGTCAGTCACTGCCTGTCTCTCCACCAGTACACACATGATTTTCATTTTGTTTTTGTCAACTATGACTTGTTAGTATGTCATGAGTGTGCCTTACCAAAGTCAGTTGTTGCCCAACAATTCATCTGTGTTAGTCTTGTGGTTTATAGAACAATAAAGTTATACGTTTCAGGCCTGTAAACATATGATATAATGTTGCAGGAAAATACCAACGTTGTACAGTAACTATAATGCCTAGTCACGCAGCAGGCAATATAACCAGAGTGATATCTCCCGAAAGTCATTGTATCGATACATTCTCTTTCAACCGTGGGGAAATAAATCCCAAGGAATTCCTTTTCAAATAATCCCTCAAAGACGTTATTATCTTAATCCTTCAGTGAAATTCATGCAATACTTTTGACTGAAACCTACCAATACTGACAGTGATCATAGTATACTGGTCAGCCTGGATGACTTTGTGTCTTTGGTATTTGACGGTAGACAGCCCCACTCGAGTATACTCCTCTGCTTCTTTAATGAGATCCCCAGATCTGAAAGGACAAGAAAAGATGTAAGTCAGTAATAGTCAAAGTTTGGCTTTGCCTGGCCTTTGGTGCCTGGCGTACTCAGGAAAAGGTTCTTCTGAGGGCGTGAGAACTCGTGGTACATTTATTGTGTAACCGATCCTAGTAGTGTAGATAAGGAAAGTCCATATTATAAAAGTACTGATCTGATAATGTAATAATTCAACTTGAGAAATCCATTGGAGTGCAAGTGCAAATGTATTTCTACAGACCCTAAAATCGGAAAATAAGTTATAATAGAAATTGTTATGGTTACACTTTTCGTACATGTAAGAAGTTATATATCAGTTTAATCAGCTAGTCATAAAATATATATTTATTAAGTACATCGAATGATTTTAGTCATTATTGTATTACTACAACTGGAAGATCAGAGAAACCTGAAGTTATAATTATGAAATATTTGGAATAAGTAACGATATCGATGCCTACTATATCTGTACCTAGACTGACATACTTGGAAGACAAGGTAAATAGCTGGAAGGCTTGCTATGAACAAACACACACAAAAAAGGAAAGAAGATTTAATATAAAAAAGTTGCAGTGGGGCGCCCCAGAAAGGATAGGCGCTGGCCTCGCTGGCCTACTGGCATACCCAGCTCTTTATGCCACAAGGTATGTGCCAAGAAATGCCGGTCACACAGGTGCAGGACTCTCGCCTCAACTCTTAGATTAATATAACTCTGGATCTCATCCCTTTTATACAGGGGCTGATCAAAACTATTCCCGCATAACTAACCCGCCAGTACATGAGAAATTACAATCTACGCGTCTATGTTAGCTGCGTTTTCACATCCGACGTGTCATTAATAGATAATGATCAGACTTCGTTATTTCTTGGAAATAATGGAACACACGAACACCAACACATAATTATGCATCGTATACACCCCCCCCCCTCCACACACATACACAACATTTGTGCGTGTTTGCATGCCTTCGTACACATTATATATTACTTAGAATAGACTAATAGCTTACCGAAGGGGATTTACTGGATTATCATCGTCTAGCTCGTGCTTAAACATGTATGATCGACCAACCATCTGTGGGTACCTATTGATGGTTAAATTCTGCAGCAGCACCCTAAATAGAAAACGTGCTCAGGTTTAAAACAAATCTAATAAAATGTGTCTCATGATTAAATATAATCTAACTGGCCATAAAACTATTTTTTTCCTCAAGGTTACAATCTTAATGTGTCAAGAAATATGTGTAACATGACAAAACAAGGCCAAATTGGAAAGCAAAGAAGCCAGGGGAAATATCTAATATGAGATGTTAGTTTGATCCTATTCTTATACATCTCGTTCACATTTACTACATCAGCTCATTGTAAATGTTCTTTACCTGCTGTATACGGCATCATCTTCACCACCCCAACCGAAAAACTTATTCGGAAAACCATTGATAGAAAGTATTTGGTTTCTATCTAGACTAACTGCACCGCCAAAGAACTCTGGATATGGCATTCTAAAATGAAAAATTGTTGGGGGTGAAATCTAGCTTTTTATTCTATTAGGCCTCTGACTGTAGGTTCTTTGAAGCTCTAGGCCTTCCAAAGTAAGACATGTTAATTAATAAATACCTAGATTACTGATGGTGTTTGATAACTGGTGTTATAGATGTGACGTTACATGTACCCAAATGATCTATTTTTAAATTGATGCGATAAAACCGGCAATGTATTTCATATCTACTTTAGATATTTTCATTTATCTTTAGATCCAGATTATCTTTTCTTGTTACTTGTATCATTGTGCCGTTAATAATACAACTACATGTTAACGTTCCCGAAATCGAAAGGTAAAAAAGATTGACTTACTTGTAAAGAAATTTATTCATGTATGCCCCAAGATGTATAGGTGCATAGAAACATGTATACATATTACGATCATCTTCTGGAAGTAGATCGACGTCGTGGAAGATGTAGCAATCAAACCCCTCCGGGACGAATTTGTTGACTTCTAAAAAACCTGCGTTCATTACAGCTGCCCTGTTGAATATATCTGGACTCGCCTGGAAAGAGAATAGTTCAAAAGGTTACATAGAAGGTGAGGCAACAGATCTAGGAGGGATGGATCCAGTAACTTTAGAATGAGGGGACACCCATGTGAAAAAAGGTGCCCGCCATACCTCCGAGAGCATGAGTTTTACATTAACGTTACTAGAGTAGACTGCTCTCCCTACCCACTAACCATATTTTACGAAAGTGCTATAGCCAACTGCTTGACCTCTCGGATAAACATGTCAATTGGTGTACCCATATAAAAGAATTACTCGACAGCCTTGGTCATAACTACTCTCTGCTCTGGCAGAACCAGGAGCTAGATAATGATACAAATTTTGCAATCCCATTAGAGATAATTTATAATCAGTATAACATAAAATTCTTTTCTGCAATCAATAACGAGGAGAGCTCCAATAAATTACGAACATACAGGCTGTTTAAAACCCATTACTCTCTTGAATACTACTTACTTTATGTGCAGAACCCATTACACCGCAGTGCTTTTGCACAGCTAAGACTCAGCTCACATAACTTAGGGATTGAAACAGGTCGACACTGTAAACCATGTAAGCCACCTGCTGACCGCATATGTGCCTTCTGCACATTGGGGCAAGTAGATGATGAAATACACTTTATTATGAACTGTAAGGCACATGAAAATCTTAGAACAACCCTTCTCCAGAGCCTAGAGAATTATATCCCTAGCCTAACTTCTCTCACACAGACTGAAGCATTCATAAAGGTAATGAGCTCAGCAGACCCTACTGCCCTTAAACTACTAAGTAAATACATATATATTGCCTTTAGAGAAAGAGCAAAGGCATCTTAGCCCAACTCCTGCTTCCCATACAAATCCACTAGTGGACATATACTTCTGCATTGATATTACTGTCAGGTGCTAAACAAAACAAAACATATTGTCCTACAAGGCTATATACTGTTTCTGATGATATATATAACTGTATAATTTAACGAGGCAAACTATGTATGCCAGCTGCCGAAGTCAGTGAAGTGACTCCTGTCACTCCATTGATCACTGCTAGTCTAGTCTTGTCTAGTCATGATTGTGTAGTCATATTGTAGTCTGTAGTCTTCTGTAGTTCTCAGTAGTTCCTAGTTGTCTGTATCTGTGTATGTTTACTGTATGATTCCTGTAACTTACACTCTATGTATGACACATAGGTTTGTAATGACCTCTCTGTTGTCAATAAAATATATTATTTATTAAAAAAATCGAAATTGCAAATAAAAGCTTGCGGGGGGGGGGGGGGGGCATCGTAGATTACCGGTACTATTTCAAACATACTGTTGAATGCCAGCCTCGACACAAACTCTTTTCTCTCAATTGATCACTTTATTTCATCAGGGGGGTTTAAGGCTATGTATAAGGCATACACCCTTGATGTATCAAATAACGATACACAATATTTAACTAATCTCCTTGCATCTTCTGAAATACTTTTAATCTGGGATCAGAGCTTCAAACTCCGAACTTTCACTTGTTGTAAAGATACTAATCTTCCTGTATAGTGCATTACTCCCATTGATATCCGTATTTCGCCTATGCATGACTTTGATGTTACTTGTTCGTTCTGGTACATACAGACAAAGCGTTGAGTATAAGCATTGAGCTGTGCATTGAGCTGTGTATCACTACAGTTCTGTGAGACAAGGCTTACCAGGTGCAGTTAAATATGCCTAATTTTACTCTGCTAAACCGTGTCTCCACTTGAGCGACAAAAAATTCCGTCAGACCCGGCGACGAAGGGAGTACTGAAGCCAGAATGCCTAAGCGGACACCTGTTTTTAGACCACAAATCTCCTGATCTCAGCAGTACCCTTTAAATACTGGTCGCATTTTTCTGTTGAACAGACATATCTTTTGTATACAGCAGACAGAATTTTTGTCACAGTTTTCGTTTTCTCTCTTAATATCAAATGTTCATTTGTTTAATACTACATTTTCATTTGGAATTTATTTGTATCCGCAGGAAGATCCTGTGGTTATGAGATGTGGAACCAATACACAAAAGAAAACAAAACACCGCAAACTACTTCCCATTTTCTGTTTCCCTTCCTTTCACAAATGATTTTGGACGGAAAACTGATACTTGTAATTACACATGATGTTAAATCAACAGAAACCTGGTTAGTAGTTTAAACTATATAATTCACACTGAAGTATACAAGCTAGGGACACACATTTAAGATTTAAAACGGGATAGTCTTGAGTCTTTAGCAGTCATAAGACCCAGTTTCAGTATGTGACAATTGCCAAGTAATTGGTTCAAGCTATTTAGATTTTTCTTCTTCCATAGTCGCCTTTTGTACCCAGAAAAATGGTACAAACACATAGCTGTACCATCACATCAAAATGGTAAATTTACCTGTTTCTATCACATAAATGGTAAAGAATAATTTTTCTTAATACAAAGAAGATCCTCACCAGTCAATACATGTCAGTTAGGTTTTTGAATTAACTCAAGATCATCAAACCCAGGTCCTTGGGTAAGTCTAACAGTCCCTTCACCATATTTAGATACTTTCCTAAATCTATAACTGTACCGTCGCACAACTGATTAATGTTACATTATCTATCAAGTGAATAGTAATTTTTTTTATCATGTGAAAAGTAAAGGTTACCTGTTCTATCACAAAAATGGTGTAGTCGAGGAGCTGTCGCTGCAGGAAGGAATGCATGTAGCGGGTGAACACGTGCAGGTGTTCGTGGCGGTTACGGAACGGAATGATGATAGCCACACGCTGTCGGGCATGGCATGAGGTTGGTCTCCAGGAGCCTCCCACTGTCACCGGAGCTGCTGAGGGCAGGGGGGCTGGAGCAGCCATTGGGGCAACTAAGGCGTTGGCTAAGGCCACTGGGGCCATTGACTCGGTGAAGGCATCAGTGTCTGTCAGCTTTTGGTACCAGGCCTTGACGTTGTATAAACCCACTGGAAAAAGTAGAGAGGGGTGAAAGGAGTTATGTGAAATTGAAACGAGTAAATTTTAAAGCAAACCACAACGCAAATCAGTTATATATTGTCAAATAAAATGTTCAGTGAACTTTGCTTTTTTACAAACCATGTATGATCATGTGTCATCTGATAACAGAATGGTATGCAAAATTCTATTCAAAAACAGATTTAGACTGTCATGAATACTCATTTTCTGACTTGTTTTGGTCTGTTGTGTGGTCCACACAAATACCTAGATTGTTTACCCAAAAACTGATGACATCATCAAAATGTCATTTCCGGAATCCCCCCTGCATTTTCACTCTGCTAGCAGAGTCTCTAATGAGTATTATTTTGGGTGGAAAATGATGTGGGAATTGAGAGGAGGCAAACATGGATGAGCCTGGCTCAGTACAGAAAGGAAAGGGGAGGAATTGACCTATTGACCCTGAAGATGACATCACTGATTATGGGGCAGTTGGGTCAC
This sequence comes from Lepidonotus clava, assembly GCA_936440205.1. Taxonomy (NCBI): domain Eukaryota; kingdom Metazoa; phylum Annelida; class Polychaeta; order Phyllodocida; family Polynoidae; genus Lepidonotus; species Lepidonotus clava. Next base: position 40,741,050 of record OW387141.1, read on the forward strand.
GTGGGGGGATTCCCCAACAAGTTGATTGCAGACCAGAAAACAAAAACAAACAGATCCTCTTTCCAAGGATCATAATTATTGACTTCTAGCCACCAATATCTTATTTTAACTGGCAATATGATTTATATGAGTGTAGTTGAAGATGTCAGGATCGATTTTGAAAATTTTAAAAATTTACTAAATTTTGATAATTTTGCATTGTGGTTTGCTTTAAGTGGGGGCATTATGACTTTGAAATGGAGCGGGGGGGGGGGGGGGTGACTTTTCCTAAATAGATTGGTTTTGGGCTTAATTTAACAATTCGTCACTTTTTAATATTTTTTTTTAATTTCCGATTTTTATTTATTTATCTATCTATTTATTTGCAAATCACCTTCAGGTCGCCGTGGTCTTCAAGACGTGGTTATAATTCATATAAAGTGATAACTTTGTAAATACATGTGATATAATGAAATATAACTTTTTTTGGGTGTTAATTTTTATTTAGGGTTAGTTCCCCTCCCTCTGAAGATCACAATACAATGTTAAATCGTTCCATACAACTGTTACAACTAACTTTGTAACAAAGACTGGTCTCCCGTACCACGGGTAGTTATGAATGATATCAGATACCAAACTGCTATCTGATGATTGTTAAAGTATCCCCTGCCAATTCCATACTGAAAAGATATCCTCTGATATTTCTTGATGTACCTACGTGGTTTGGGGGGTAGACATGGGCAGAGAGGTAGCTGTCCATCTTTGAGCTTATTTTGTGATGTGTGTCTCTCACACACGGTCTGGTAGTCTTTCAGAAAGGCTTCTAGTATAGCAGGGTCGGACTGTAAGATGAACGAAACATTGATAGAAAAACAAGTTATTGTTGCTTAATCAAAGGGTCAAATCTAAAAGCGTTCACTTTATTAAATGATTGTTTTCTCCGGTACGTATTGAAATGTGGAGAAAAATCAAATAGATATTTGTTAAGATTTGATGCTAATGAATTGAATGTCAATAAGAAAAAGTCTGAAACAGCGGTACCAGCCATAGGGTTTTCGTGAACCTCGCCAGGAACCAGTGGTAAAGAAAGTTCCCGTTGTGGTATATTGATAACCTATTGCTGGTACCCAAATGCCCAGAAAAGTAGTTTCCCTCCTTATTAAGTCCCCAAGGATAGGAACATATGAATCACATTTTGATATCTGATACACTTTACATCATATGGGGTTTGAAAACTTTAGATCAGATCTAAAAACTTGCATCCGCAGTATGAAAAGTAAATTTTATGACTTTATATTTTTAGCATAATAAATGACATCCCAGGCAAAGAGGTTACTAACCACAAATTCTGGAATGATGCCAGTTCGAGATAGCATGGAGTAGAAAGTCACACATGTGATGGCGAGGCCGGCCAAGAACAGGCTGGCCAGCCGGTGTCGGGACAGGGGGACCTTGAAGAGTAGTCGCATAGCGAGGGGCACTAGGCTGCGGCTGGCCTAATGATACTGGTACTCTGACGACCGGATACAACTAACATCACATTCTGAAAGAAAAGGAAGGGAAATTAGAACGATTTTGTTCTGCTTGTTACAACTTAGCGTCAAAAGGGATCACAACATAGTTGGGATTTCAAAGTGGGTCTGAGGACTATGAGCTCTCGGTTGCAACTGCAATAAATACCAAAGAAACCAGGCGACAAACAATCCTGGTAATGGCTTATACATCAATCCGATATAGGCATTCACCAATGGGCCGACCAAAATACATGGAGGTGTTTCAACAGCTATGATAATGGCTACGATAACAGATACGACCAAAATACATGGAGGAATTTCAACAGCTACGATAAAAAATATTAACCAGAAAACATCGAGTCGGACGAACAATTTTGTCATTCAAAATATAACTACGTATATCCATAGACAGATACTTTTTTATATAATGTTGGAAGAACAAAAAACAATATGGAGGTTGAAAAAAGTCAACAAAATAGTAAAAAGGAAACTTCACGAAATTTCCTCGACAGCAAATTGTGTGGATCCCCACATAGCAAACTTGTCTTCGGCCATCCAGTGTTAACTCTCTCCAACCTAGACGACCAAATCTTTTTAGGCGGCACTGATTGCCTCGGTTGGAAAGGGTTATATTAACACTGAGTGAATGGCCGAAGACGAGCATGGTTTGTCGTTCTGTAGAAACCTGTCATAAGAAAAGTAAACATGCTTACACCAGCGTTATTCGGATCTGGTGCAGGGTCTGTGTGCAGACCGGATTCCTCCATGCGGTGATTATGGCAAGCAGAGAGGTCCGACCCACATCCCGGCCCGGCCCGTGCACACATGGCAGCGGCTCATCAGGCAATAGACAGGGTACCAACCTAAATTTCATTTTCAAATTCCCCGTGTTTTCCCTCAGATTTCCCTGTCCCGTGGCAATTTTTCCCTGTCATATCCAGTCAGTTGTTTAAATATAAAAGGTTCTGCATACAGAAAAAAAGAGTAACCCAACAAAAAATCAAATTTCTAATATTTTGAGAACCAGGAATTTCAAAACCTGGCCAAACGAAATTCCCAGCGTTTTCCCTGTGTTTTGGCAAACTTTGCAAATTCCCTGTGTTTTCCCGGTCAGGGATTTATTTTTTTTTCATTTTACCTGATTTCCTGTGCTGCTGGTACCCTGAATAGAGCCATTTTTGAGGGGTTGGGCAGGTGTATTACCCGTACCCAGCCCCACCCGGTCGGCGTCAGGTGCCCTCGAGTGGGGAGGATTAAGGTAGGTCGTCCCACCATGGAGGGAGATCGATGGATGAATTACCCCCACCCCCCTCCGCCCTGCCACGGTCGCCATGGTAACGGGCAGCGCGTCGGACAAACCTGGGGAGGCGCCGCCGCCCCGGCCGGAGATCCAACCGGTTTAGATGTGTAGACATGCAAGAGGGTTTATGGTCAACATGGGCGCGTTTTTTTTGGTTTTCTTTTAAATTGCAGTTTGTTCTATCATAGGTGCCACTCTTTGAACATGAACGCATTATATAAACATCGTATCCGTAATTTAGGAACAATACAGGTAATGATAGTCTAGAGCGTTAAAGTTCTCTTACTTTTGACCAGTGCAGTGCGAAACTGTCCTTAGTACCGGACGGATCTGTTCACGTAGACAATCGTTGATTATGTTCAGTTTTTCCCCATAGCTAGTGAATGTGTGTTGGAGGGCCACATCACAAGTACAATAAATATCAATCGACTGATATCATTCCACACGCACATTGACCACCTCCATCTCACTCCATGGGCGCACATTCTGACTATCAACGATTAAATAACATTGTTTACATTGACATTAAGTTACATCGTACGTGTCATCCAGTGATGATGGCCCTCAGTGCACGATAACAGAGAGAACTATTATATAATACTCTCTGACGATAAAAAAAGCCCAGTGAGAGTCGAGTGAAAGGTGGAGGGGGGGGGGGGTGCTCATTGTCCATGACGACCAGAAAATGAACAACTTGACCACCACTTGCTTTGTAAAAGCCCATCCCAGTTTATATCAAAATAAATATAATTATAATTGATTCCTTAATTATTCCCATCTGACGGTTGACTCAGACAAAATGAACCATGATAATTTTGGTTCATGGATTGTTTTTTGATTTGTGAAAAGCAGCCGAATATATAAGCCTTTTCCACATAGGAACCAATGCTAACATTTGCCAGACCAACCCACAGTGTCCAACCATTTATTGCCCTGGAATACTGCATTTTGATTGGTTGACAAACCTGTAAATCTGTCAAATCATCAAATTTAAGGAGTCATCAAGTTTTAGTACTTGGTGATATAGAGACGTAGTTCTTGTCTACTCAAATGACCGAACCTGGTGAAACTGGGATGGCCATAAATATGTGTGTTTTTGTCCAACCCTTGGTCAACCTACTACAATTTGAGGGATGATGTAGGTCTCGTCGGTCATAGTTTTTACGTGAATTGTACATTCTGTGGGAACTGATTTTCCGAGAAAACTAAAAGGGTATTTGTTAAATCACTCTGTAAACACTGACCAATTGATTTATCTCGTCACCGACCCATATATCAACATGTGGACCTTAAACGGTCAAATCTCGTTAACTAAATCCCAAATCAGTATGTCCGAAATATTCAAATGAGCTACTGATACTGTGCCTATTTCATACTCCAGCTCATTTAGATACTGTGGACATACATTGTACTGATTTTCCACTGGTCAACTACTGTGTTTCCACTTATTTCCACTGATTTACCAGAAAACTCTATCAACAAGTTAACACCAATTCTACACGTGGCACACACTGTCCTCCCACTCCTTTTTGTTCGAGACATTCCCCTAGATTCCTAATCCTATTCACATTACAGGGTGCCCATGCTTCTTTTCGGAAACAAAAATAAGACCTTTGATAAGAGATTTTTTCAAGTGAAAAGAAGGCCATATTGAGACCTTTTACAAACATTGTTGTCGTTAAAAGCAAGACCTCTTCAAAGTATTTCTACATTCTGCAAACCCAGAATGCCAATTTAAAATCATAACCATTTTCAGGTGGACCTCAAATAAGACCTTTGTAATACATCAGGACCCAAAATAAGACCATTATAATTGTCTAAATAATGGGGGCACCAATGTAAGGCCTTATAAAATATAATTAAGAATCAATTCGGTATTAATGTTGGAAACGAAAGGCTTGTATATGTAGATTATTTTAAGTACCTAGGGATTGATATCGACTCTAATTTAGATATGAAGGCGCATTTAAATAATATTCATAAATTAGCTGGTCACAAACTTTCACTCTTGAGGAGGATACGTCCGTACATAACGATGAATGCTGCTTTGATGATTCTAAAATCAATGTTTATTGGTGTACTTGACTACGGTCTTATTTTCACTACTGTAGCGCCAAAGGTAAAACAAGAAGAGCTTCAAATTTTACAAAATAATGCCTTGAGATGTTGTTTGAATGTACAGGACCCACAAGAACACCATGTTTTAGATCTTCATTTAACTACTAATGTGAAGTTTATTAAAGATAGATTAATTTGTAAATTACTTGTATTGATTAAATCCTGTATACAGAAAGAAATCATACCTATTGTACATAGAGAGGCCAATATAAGAAATAATAATATGGTCACGATTGATCTGCCTGTACCGAGGACGCGTTTTTACAGAAAGACTCCTTTCTACTGGGGGTCACTGATTTGGAATACATTGCCAGTGCCAATAAGGCTTGAATAATCTAGTCAACGTTTCAAACAATGTATATATCAGGGTTTACTTGAAAGAACCATCCGCACAGATTTCCCGTTAGAATAATAGAATTTGGCTATTACCTTGTGATATTGTTAACTTTTCCCTAGCACAAACCTTACTATGTGATGTATATATATAATTTAACGTGCCATAAATCCACCTTGTCCTGTAAATGCTTAGTTAATATGAAAGTTAAAATATATAATCATTTGAATGTCTTACAAGAATTCTTATTTTTGAATGGCCTTTCATCTACCATTACCAATGTGATCTCATCATAAAGTATGTTTTATATTTCGACACAAAAGAAAACCTGGATACCACTGATTGTTAGTTAATTTCTTCCTGACCGAGCACTGGAGCCGGAGGAAGACCAGGCTTAGGCCTGAAATGGTTTCAGTATAAATAAAAATTGTTCAAAAAAAATAAAAAAAATAAGGCATTTTAAGACCTCCGTAGGAACCCCGTATTAATAAGACAAGGTCACAGGTTGAGGTATGGAAGAAAAATATCGGCTACAAAACTGAAAAAACCCGGGTTATTCGTCTTCTTTTTCCATGTATGAAATATAATTCTTGATCAAATATGGGGATAGAAATACGAATTATCGATCGATTTATCGATCGAATTAAACAAAAAGATGCACATGCGAGTCCGCCGCCATCTTCCTCCATTATCGTTCACCTACAGGCCGAGTTTACTAACCTTGCTTTCGATGCCGATCGTATATATCGACATAATTCTTCATGATATATCGACCCAGACCAGCTCCAGATATTAATAATCCATAACAGGTACTCCATATTGCTGGACGATGCCGATTTAAGGCGTAAGAGGCTATCACTCGCGGAGGACAGCGACACGCGGTCCGACCTAGCCAGCGCCATCTTGGCGTCTGAGGTCTGTGGTTTGACAGTGTGAATCCGCGAGATGCGCTTCGTCCCGGAAGGGAATACGCATGAAAACTAGTTCGTGAAGAAATGCGATTTTCTGGGTTCATATCGACATATAGCTTCCCAACACATCGGCATCATCAATAAAAGATCGACATAGACCTATATGGCGCGTTAAGTCGACTGAAACGCACGCGAAATAGGCGAAATAGGCTAGCATTCCCGGCTGACTTTCCGATCGGAAACCGGGGGCCGCCATCTTCGCCGTCATCACCCTCATTAACATAATCATACTACATGGCAATCCCAAACGCTATGGGTCTTCGAATGCTGAGGCGTCGATATCATACAGTTTGAGCACTGTCACTCTCCGACCCGATCTCGGCTAATGCTTTTTCAATGGTCAATTTCTGGTATAGACTTTACATAGGCTCAGCATTGCAACCAGATGTAGGTCTAAATTTGCGATCTTGTTTCCGCTGGTCCCGCTATCGTTCAATGGCGTTTCCCGCCTAAATGACTGAGTCAATATACCCGGGCGAGATTCGATTTGATCGATCATATTTCGAAGATGACTGGATAATACAGCGAGCCCGGGTAAACAGGAGTTAATGACAAGGATCCTGGGGCCTCATCTCTACAAACCATGGTAGTATACCATTGGGGTAGCTACCTTATAAAAACGCAAAAATGTGCACCTAATTCTAATATCATCCCCTGAGATACCCGACCGAGTGAGTACATTAGCTATACGCCCCTGTACCGTAAACCAGAACAGTGTTGAGCCCAGTTCGTCAACTGAGAAACTGAGGAAAGACTATAAAGTTATACTACCATTGGGCTCCCTGGGCAGTAAAATCTGGTAGATTTAAGTTTTAACAAGTGTCCCAGTTTTCACCCGTCCCAGTTCTCACTAAGGAGAGAAAGGAAACAGAGCAAAACGGCGGGTCAAAGTCGTTGGCTTCGTAGTCACACTAACCTCACATAAAACCGCTTCCGACAAGAAAGGCGGGTCAAAAGCACGTCTTAACGTACCTTTTCCAATTACTGGTCAAATCCATTTCTAATGTATGAAGTTGTAATAAACGTACCGTGTTGTGGTTTAAATTTTAACTTTCCTCGGCCCTGCAAACGGCCAGTGGCGGACATAGAATCTCAATGTTCAGCGTTATGTATAGACATAAAGTTGACTATATGAAGGACCCCATCCGACTGAACTGCTGGCCGGTTCAGGGACAGGGGCTATGGTCCAATGCTTCCCGAGTCCCATGCTTTATTTATACTTAAGGCTATATCTACAATCCTTATCCAATCATCTATATCATACATGTGAGCTCATCTCATTATTTTGTATTCAACTGGAAGAACATGAACTTATCTACGTAAAGTTGAGAAAGAATCAAATTCATCACGCAAAAAGCCACAACAAACTATATGAATAACGGCTTACTATAGAGACGTTATATATCAATAGAACTTTTTTTAAGTTTCTGTCGACCGGTTTGTCATTTATATGTGTTCCTGTAATATTGCTGATGAAAATCTAGGAATAACCACATTTTCGGGAGGGATAATCGCCTAGTGGAAAACAGGCTTTGATTAAGAAATACCCATGTGGCACCTCCTTAGAAATGACCAATCAGTATGATGCATCGCTGTGGTTGTCCAGTACACGTGGTTTTAGGAGATCTGCACACTGGATTATGGATTATGTACGACTTTTCTATAACTATCTAATTACGTACTGGTGCGAGTGTTGTTATCAAGGCCGACGAGCGGTACGTACAAAGTGAGATGGTGAGAGGTGCATAGTGAGAGTCACCCTTGGACGGCCCCCGCGGGTCGTCTTATATTCAAGGATTTATACATCTGTATTTTGCTCGAGTGATAAAATATGGAAGACCCTTTTGGGTCATCCTCGGGTGGTCGTACGACCCATGGGGATCGTAAGGCCACCATCGGACGCCCCGCGGGTCTTCTTATATTAGTATGGGCTCCCGACACAATTTCAGAGTATGTGGCGCACAAATAAAAAAAAAAAGCAAATTTGTGGACATTCAAAATATCCAAGAATGTTGATAATATTTATCGGGTCAATACTGACCGTATGCCATGCTATAACACCGTAAGTCAACTTGTCCAGTTGAATTTGAGAACAACCCGAGCCACCGTGGAGGTTTTAGGCTTCAAGACCCAGAGTGAACGGAAGGCAGACTAATACATGTTGTACACGCACACAGGGAACAAGGCACACTCATACACGTGACATTTCTAAAAGTTGACCTGGTTATACAGGCTTTTTGATATTCGAAAATAGAAAGGCATGCACATGTGCATCTATCACCAGGATACATGGTTTCAAGTGTCAACATTTCACTATACTAGTATCCGAAATTATAATAGAATATTGATGTTACAAACAAAACGAACTAGAAAACACCCACATATAATTGCATTCTACTATCCCATTTGGACTCACTCACTAGAATGAGTGCAGTTAAGTTATTGCATTAATAGAAGTGCATAGAAGGTAGTTACCTACTTTCATCGTTGTTTATGTGGTGGCTGATATTTCCTCTGTGGACGCGGTATTTGGACGTTACAGTGACTCGTCACTCACAAAACGCCAGCCCCTATAGTAGTCAGTGGTAACAGATGGTATTCCCGCATCTGCAACATACAAGTAGACAGTTACAAATGATGCAAACAGAAGCCATTAGCTGATTAAAACGGCATTGTATGCTGACTGGTAGCTGATCATAAACCACAGAGTTATCCATAATCTAATGATCATAGAAACAAATCCAAACGTTAAAATGGTGGATGGGAACCGGCCACGCAGTTCAACTCAATTGCCACTGATTCGAGTTGGTTCAGTGGTATAGACCATGTTCATGCCTTTTACCTCAATGAGACGTTCAAACCAGGTTAGTGGGGTATGGAATCGGATGGGTTAGTGGTAACTGCGTGACAATACCCGGACGTCAAAACACTAATTATAAAATGTATTTACAAAAGTACAGATAAACTTCTCCACAATGAGTTTCGTCAACTAAAGCCTTTTGCATTGGTGCTCTTGATAATTGGGCACAAACAGGTGTGTATTCTGTTCAGGGTATATAGGTCACCAATTTGGTCACATCAACCTACAGAGCATGCGTTAATCATGTTAATTATTCATGAAGTTAATAATGTATAGATAACTCCATAGATAACTCCATAAATAAAAACACAAACACAAACTACGCAGCATAGACGGATTTTCGCCAGTTTGTTCATCCTTATATACATCCCAGAGTCTCATTTTATTTCATCAAACTTTGAAAAATTATCAGATGTCTCTTGTGCTTTTACTCGTGTTAGTGAAGCCATCTTCCCACGTCAAGGCCCCGCTCGCCCCTGATGCTCTACATTTTATTTTTTATTGCTTTATTGCACAAAAGTGTTGTAACAATACATGGCAAACATACGCTACTTCTAAACTATACAGTATTCTTACTTAGCCCAAGATGAGCTCCATACCTAATACCTACGAAGACATTAATACAGAAACATGAGTATGTACGTGTCAACTTATACCTGTAAAAAATAACAGAGTAGCACATAGCGGCCGTGGCTGGGGTACTGGTTTGCGAGGATGAGTTCATGTTCATGTTGCTTTATCATACTTTTATTGTAATTCACTTTTACAAGTATTTTTTACATAGCATTTTAAGCCTACGTACACAGAGTTAAAAAAAAAAGAAAAAAAAGACTATATTTCTAGTGTGGCTACATGCTACTCAACAAGTTTTTAGTACAAGATGAGTGAAGTAGACCTAGTCTTTTTACAAGTATACAAAGGCGGTGACTTGAGAGGGAGAGCTTTTGCCCCCCATTATACTGCCACCATGGTAATGTATACCCCTCCCTCAACCCAGCCCATAACTGTGACCCAGGTTGACCAGTGTGACCCAGTGACCCGTGACAGTTGCCCGATACCTGCGTGTGATACTGGGAAGGGGGGGGGGGGGGGTGACAACTACCAGTAGAAAATCATATGGCTTCCAGACTACATTCGGAAAAGGCGGAAATACGCAAAATTTAATTTATCTTTTTCTGGCAAAATTAGCATGATATCAACTCAGTGTGCTTAACCTATTTCAGGTTAGATATAGTTTGTCCCTTACATGCTGCTGGTTCTATTTTTAACATTAAACTCTACACTCCAGAGTTTCTACAAAATACGCAAATTATAATATTGATTCTCCCAAGATTTAATCAATAGAGTCAGCACGTCATTTTATCAATGTTGTCGAGTTGGGTATTTATCTACACTGCAAATCAAAATAGTGTATCTGGTCTTGTTCCATCCTGTCTCCATATTGTTTACACAGGATTCATTGGGAAGCAGCTACCAAAAGACCTACATAATTCATTGACAGTCTTGCCTATAAAGTACCACCCAGATATGTCCCACTAAATGATGGGTTTTAGGGCATGTGACCTCAAAACTTCATGGCTATTTCATGCAGGACAGCGAGGTAGATAAGGGGGACACTATAGTCAGCAGGACCATTTCTGAGGCCTCCCCTATCACGGCCTGTAGATTTAAATGTATTTGTCTTTTTCACTGTAAATCATTTTGCTAATTCATTTTCTTTCCCCCATAATACACGTGAATATAAATAGGCATAAGACAAACATTCTTGAGACCCAAAGTAATTAAAAGTAGGAACAGACCCATAGAGACACTTATGCCTGTGGGTACGTGGTCAGTGTGGTCACAGGTGGGAGCAGTGGACCATAACTTCGGGCCACCTCGGGCTACACTCATAGACACAATGGTATTTATCAAAAACACATATATATGTATACATAGAATCAAACCGAGACATGACTGCTCCCTTTAAAGCTGATATAATAACTATTTCTTGAACTATTTCTGACAAATGTTAACAAGGGAAAATGATATATTACTTTCCCTAGGGGCCTTCCATTAAGTACGTACGCAAAATTTCAAAAATTCTAGACCCCCCCCCAAGGCTAAAATACGCATTGAATTTGTATAGGAACGTACGCAAATTTCCAAATTTCTCAGACCCCCCACCCCCCCTTGGTGCGTACATACTTAATGGAAGGCCCCCTATCGAAATCCATCCAGCTGGTGCCTGGGAGATCCGTTTAGGGAACGGGCAACGAGATCAGGGTGTGTTGCAGAAACTGTCTATTTAATCTGTCACCGTGCCCTCATCTCGACGCCCTTCAAATACTGGCCTCAAAATGCCCATATATGATCTGTCAAAACATATATGTGTATGTGTGTGTGTGCGTGCGTGTGTGTGCATGTGTATGCGTGTGTGCGTGTGTGCGTGTGTAGACAGATCTAAACAGGCACATTATCATATTATAAGATTTCGGGGTCCTTATTGGGTTCTAAGGGGGTCGGGAAATCTTAAGCAACAACAGGAGGGGTCAGTCTGCCAATGAGCAGCTATATAGTTCCAGTAGGGGAGGGTAGAGACAGCCAGTTCAGGTAGGGGAGGTCACTCTGCCAATGAACAGCTAGTTGAGGTAAGGTCACTCTGCCAATGAGCAGCTAGTTGAGGTAAGGTCACTCTGCCAATGAGCAGCTAGTTCAGGTAAGGTCACTCTGCCAATGAGCAGCTAGTTCAGGTAAGGATCTGGGTAGGTATGGTAGGAGAGGGGAAAGATGAGAGGTTAGGTACTGGTAGGTAAGTAGATGGAGCAGCAATGAAGAAGACAAGTCAGTGGTGGTGATCAGATTGATGACTGTTGGAGGACAGTCCGTCCTTTTATATCGAACATCATCAGTAATTAGCTCTCCCCACTCCTACACTCCCAGGGGAGGTGAGGAGGATCCTAGGGGTTGTACATAGCAACCGTCAATAAACAATGCAGGAACGAACCTAGCAACAGGATTGATAGCCACTCCTAAAATTACATTCCGCTACATGTCAATATTTGAAAAGCGGCATAATGCCTTAATAACAAAAGATACAGAGTTTACATCATGGTGACATGCGGTGCGGACATTTCTAGATTAGGACATGCCATCTCATAAAAATATCAGCGATAATATATATGGGTCATTACCATTTCTGTAATACAAAAATACGACTTCGGGACCTGTATGCCATACCCAACCCAAGCACTGGTCAGTTGTGGGTGGGATCAGAATCTATAATATTATGTCAAAAGTCCATATCTCCTTTATCCTCTCTTGACCAAGTGTTATCTATGCTTACTCAGGTGACCACCCACCTGCTATCTCTGGCTCTGTGAATTCAGTGCAATCTACCTTATAGCTATACAATTAATGAAATGTATTAATAAATTACCAAAACCATACCTCAGTGCACAGTGCATAATTAAGATATAATCAATAAAGAATAATTATCAACATGGAGGGAAGTTATATAAAGTCCCAGTAATCAGGACATACTCAAATATAACAGATATGGGCCTGCAGTGTTATCTAGTACATGTATTAGAAAATCCAGTTTAGCCTGTGTATTATGAATGGCTGGTCCCTAACCTTGTACGGTCAAAGTAATGATGTGAATATCATCCACTTTTGTGGGCATTCTATTCACAGGAAAATCATTGCATTAAGAATGTAAATGCCATCTACCTTTGGTAGACCTATTTACATTTCTGAAAAAGTGATTATGTATAACTGATCCAGTCATGAGGGGGAGACATCCACCTTTATATAGGTTTAATAATAAATCCTCCCTCTCTTTTTGTCATACACACCCTTGGCTATTCAACTGGTTTGAGTATTTTTACAATATAATGAACATAGTTATATTGAGGCAGTGTCCGAAATTAAGGTTTAAATTCATGCACACGCCGGGTGCATAGCTTTTAAAAGTATGCACCTGGGAGCCTTTCCAAGCACCCTCAATGATAGAAGGCTATCTATTCTATCAAAAATGTGTACATCTGCCGGGTACATACCTTTAAAAAGCATGCACCCTGCTGCAAAAGCATGCATCTCGGGTGCAGGGTGCACCCTTAATTTCGGACACTGTGAGGTTAGGTTACCTCGTGGATAGATGGTCACCACTTTTTGGTGATCATAATCTGACCACCAAAACCACTTAGCTATGAAATATATACCAACTATTTTGTTGTTGTTGTTGTTGTTATAGTATTGGTTACCTTGGTATTTTCTAAATTCAGTTTCTGACACAGGTCTCACTATGATTGACACGTGTTATGGATAGTTCCTAAAATCCACATAGGAACACCGCCATATCTTTAATTTGACAACTGACGCGGGATCAAACAGCGCCGACGATATGTACAAGTACATGCCTACTTGTACAGCCATATACAAGTAGGCAATTGTTAAAAGTGGTATATATTTGGAACCCATATCTCAACATTTATGGGGCTTTGTAAAGATATCTGGACCCCATATCTTAACATTCAAGGGCCTTTCCCTGTAAACAAATCAAATGTTGCACTGTGCATATTTCTGCGCAAATGATGAGAGCGAATCAAAGAGATGTGAATATTACAATTGAAAACTGATTGCAAGAAAATATTTTGACATGGACGTTTCAGATATGTTTCAGCGCTAGCCCGCTGAAGAATAGTACGTTAACAAAAAAGACTACAGGTAGATTTACTGTCCAGACACTATCGTCAGGACACGTCATATTCGGAATCATATGAACGGAAATACTTTTTCCTCTAATTAAATAATACATGGACTCATTCTTGGAAGCCTACAAATTAGGCAAATCCGCACTTACCACGAAGGAATAAGACAAAATGGCCATTATGTGGCAAAGTCAGCGGCTGGGAATCTCGGGACGGGCCATCTGACCGTTGGACCCCGTTGGACCCTGTCAATGCAGTATATTTGGGGCCCTGGGTGGGGGGGTTCCTATGGCGCGTGTCGAATTTAAAAATTGTCCTTGTTGCATGTCCCTGTAGCTTATTTTTGTAAATGTCACGGGATGAATTTAATAAATGATTGTCAGATGTCATTATGATTTTTACTTTGTGTCGTGTCCTTGAGGCTATTTCAAATTTGTCGCCTGTCGGTCTAAACAAAAAATGCCGCAGACGCGCTGTCGAATTAAGGGGACTAGCCCCATGTGTTGTTTTTTCAGGAGATCGAGGTCTGTTCCAGGTGATAAACAGATAACATTATGACGATTTACAAAACATATGCTATCTGTCTACCATGTACACAGTCGGTGCGTCCAAAGGACGTATCACCAGTATCACCATTTGCAAGATTATGAGTAAAGCAGGGGCGGATCCAGCGGGGGGGGGTGGGGGGGGGGGGGGGGTTCCAGGGGGTCCTGACCCCACCAAAAGGCCAAAGAGAAAAAAACCTCGCATGTACACGCGCGAATGCACATCGTTTTAGTACTTACCTTACATGTGGACCCCCCTTTTCGAAATCCTGTATCCGCCCCTGTAAAGACCCCTAAAATTGACAGGGCGCTTCTTAAATTTGACAGGCGGCTTAGTGGCCTGAAGAACAAATCAATTAACATGGCATATGTCATTCCTTAAATTCGACATACGACATTGGAGGTTCTTAAGACGAGTGGATAATGATCGGGGAAATAGTTGGTCAAGGTTTATGTATGTATCGAATCGACACCTCCCTCCCCCCGACTTTACTTTTATTTCTCCGTATTTTTTTTTTTTAAAAGATTGTCTTACATATTAGAAGTAATTAATAAACAATGACCAAAAACGCCTCCCATGTGAATCTACGTGCAGGCCCTGATCCATACATGTATACTGGTTTACCGGTCAGTTTTTTTTTCACCTGTCATACTAGTAACTTTCAAGCATTTCAAACGTAGCGGTACTCCATAGTGACAGTATCAAGACCATTGGTTAAGCTATATATTGGTCTGATCGACGGAACCAGAAAGTTCACTGAGGCCTCAAGTCTAAGGGGAACTGTTTAGTGTTGATATACTTATATAGACGTCGCGTGCATTAAAAAACAAAAACAAAAAAAAAAACACTTTCCCAGCACTTAAAGTGGAAATGGTTGTATCATCTGAGAGTTTAAGTAAACCGCTGACCTCGTTTCTGAATAAGCAGATATCAGTCTCGGCTGATATTTTCTCAATTGGTCAGTTATCAAGTTATCAGGTTCGGGGCCTTCCATTTAGTACGTACGCAAAAAATCACAAATTCTAGACCCCCCCCCCCCCCCCCTAAGGCTAAAATACGCATTGGATTTGTATGGGAACGTACGCAAAATACCTAGAATCCCATACTCCCCACCCCCCGTGGTGCGTACATACTTAATGGAAGGCCCCTTCAGGTTTTACAGATTTGGTTGGAGGATTCTACAAATTGCGAGGCAGCCTCCAGGTGTCGGACATTTACATGCACATAATATTTATCTTATAAAGAAGCGCTTCTCATCAAGAGTCAGTGCTCTGGGGGGTGGGGGTGCAAACCCTGACCCCCCCCCCCCCCCTTATAAAAATGACAATGAAAAACCCTATTTTTACACAGATCTTCCAAATTTAATATGTCAAAATTTTCTCCCTCGGGTCTAGTGGTGGTGGTGGTGGTGGTGGTGGGGGGGGGGGGGGGGTCAATTGCCCCTTATGCTCCCCCGCCCCCTGGATCCGCCACTGCTCCCATTTCTCATCTACCCTGTTGATTGACGCAAACCACCTGCAATCCAAGGCCCGTCCTAAGAAACGAGTCAGGTGGGTTTTTGTTCTTATTCAGCGGTGCCTGATGACTCATGCGGGATTAAACGATGACCGCATTATGCGGTATAGCAACTTCCATCACTCTTTTTTTTTTATCTTCTTTTATCCCCTCTCTTTTAAAACGAGAGAAATTGGGACTTAAGTCCAGTGCTGCAGGACTGGCTTTTAATCTATTCATTTATTTCCAAACCGTTTCATCACAAAAAGAAGTGATCCTCCAACAGATATAAGGAATGGCAGTACATGATCTGGCTTCTCTAAACAATAATCGAAACCGAAAACCGATCCACGCCGCCACCGAACGCTTGCGTGGGAACACCATATAAAGTCGACCGCAGAGGTGTCCAGGGTTGTTCCCGGACAGTTTCACTGGCACAAGTCCAGAGCTTTGTGCACCGACATAGCGCGATCGATACCATACCTTTTATTCTCTAAAACCAGTGATGCATGATTCGACAAAACGCCCACGTTCATGCATGTTTCATATACTTAGAAACGCATTTCAGGTAAAAGTAAAAACTTTGAGGTATGGTAATTGATTGAGTTTGTTTCATAGAATATGAATTCATAGAAATGATCCTAATTTTGTGAAACCTATTTCTAAAATGGGTTCATATTCTGACCATGATCACATCGGGGATCACCACACTAACTTAATAAAGATAGGACAAATATTCAAAGGGAAACCATAAGTTTTCCTCAAGTAGGAACCAATGTTAAAAAAGGAAAAACACGCAGATTTGTTTTGAAAAGTATGAACAGACGATATAACCTACATCAGAGAAATAAAAGTACTATGGAAAAAGGGCTATGGGAAGACTCATTCCAAATTTATGTTGGAAGCAACTACAAGGAGGGAAATAACCTTTTTTAATATTAATAGAATCCTTGTCTTGAATTCCCCGCTCGATGGGGAGACAATGAGTGTCGCCTGTCCCTTCTAGGTGGGCGTCCAGGTGTGTTGTTTACCCTCGCGTGTTTACCTGACGGATCGCCTGCCCATCTGTCGCCAGGTGAGAGACTGAACCGGCACGCGCAAAACCCAAATATCGTAAAACCCCTTATCTAAGACGCGGCTTCACTAAGGGTTCGTTTAAGGAATTAGAGCCAATTACGTCTCAAAGTTAAGGGTGCGACTTGCATGAAGGTATACACATCAAATTTAATGACATTTATGAAATATTGTTATGAGAAAATACCCAAAACAAAATTCAAGCCAGGGCGCGGCTTAAACAAAGGGTTTTACGGAGGTACACCTTATGAAATGAGGCCCCCTCCCCCCCCCCCCCTCCCCAATCACCCCCCTCCTTTTCATTATTCATGGGGTTCAAAAAGAGGGCAAATTTCGGGTCAACTGCCCAACTGAAAGGGGATCTTTCTGGGGCTGCTCTTGAGCATTTTCCCTTTTTGAAGGGGAGGGGGTGTCCAGTTTTCAACTTTCGATCCATACTTCGCTGAAAAAAAGAGCACTTCTTATTGACAGCTAAACTCAAAGATATAATATATATTCAAAGCTTTGCCGCTTACTGCCTGGAAGAGAATGTAAGGTCACTAACATCTGTCAACAAAACCCGTATGAATCTCAATAAAATAAGATCTGCCACAGGGGTCGAAATAGCACGGGCCCGGGGGCCCGAGGCCCCTAGAAAATACGTCGGGCCCCCAGATTGGCTTATTAAGGGGCCCGACTGGCCCCTAGAAAATACAATATTTTGACAAAAAAAGAACATTAGGGCTATTTCAAGGTGTCTCGGGCCCCTAGCTTTTTATGTTAAGGGGCCCGACTGGCCCAAGAAGGCCTGGACTTTATTTCGACCCCTGCTGCCAGTATCAGAAATATGTTCACCAACCTACATATAGATGCAAACTGCACCTATGACAGCAGGTATAGGAGCTTCAGGAACAATAAAGTGGAGGAACCACTGTGCAAAGACTGTAATTGTAAACAATCTATACCGCACATACTACTGAATTGTAAGAACTTAGAACTAAAAGCCAACAAAACCTTGTTGGAGAATAAACTCTTTAAAATTTTATATGTATCCAGCTATCACACTCTATCTGACCAGGAGAAATTACAAATGGTCCTGAACCTCAACCCACCATGTAAAGACGAAGGCAAGGATGATGTTATTGAATCACTTTTTTTTTTAAATTACTGTTCACATTTGTTAAAGATACCTACGAAATTATACAGAGAGAATCTAAGTGACATGAATGTATTGCTTACATTAAATAGTCCAATAAACTTACTTATAAAGTGAGTCGTGGATCCTTGCCAAGCCTTGGTAAAGTGTTTTAACCTATGTTGTATGGCCTCATTCTATTGCATTTTTTTGGGATGAGTCTAGGTCACGTAATTTATAGGTCTATACATATTATGTGTTTTACTTACTTCTGTCGATACGATTGTCCGGACCCAAAACTTGCGGGGATGGGGGAGGGCTGTGTATTGAGTCTGGTCAGTGGTGGTGGTGGTGGTGGTGGTGGTGCGGGGGTGGTGGCGGTGGTGTCAGGCTCCACCCACATGCAATCACGCTGGTAGTCTGCAGCCCTGCCTTCCACGTAGATTCAAACATTGACGGTACAGCCATACATCAAGTACCTCTCATGCTACACTCCACTGGCCCGCAGCCTCCCAAGCCTACTCCATTGTGGCATTTCATGGGCCAATCTCTCTTGTAAAATGTCCTGAAATCTGCTAGGCCTGACAGCAGGCAGTGGTGGTGGACAGAAAGTTCTCCACCCTTTACCCCTCGGCAGATGAAACGCTATGTGTACCCCTCGCCTCCTCCGGCCCGTCTCCTGCCGCCCTGCCCCATCACTCCCTCCCCGGCCCGCTCTCCACCCGCAGACATCAGCCCCTGTGTGCTGAGCAACAAGAGGGAGGGCGTCACTCAGTATGTGCTTGGAGAGCGCTTGGGCAAACAGCTGGGGCGAGGGTGTTCGGAAAGTTGATATGACTTCTAGGTGCAGTGAAACGTTCGAGGTGCATTCGGCACTGATGAAACTGGGAAAACGTTCAGGAGACAATCTTATCACAATATGTTCACTGATGCTGCTCCCGAATTATGAAAAAGTAGGAAAAGTAGGAAACACTTTTCCTACTTTTTTACCTGAGCAAACTAGAGCAAAAATAACCTGAATCACTGGTTTCCCAACTTTGAATTTGAATTTTAATAGCTTGACACTCCCCACACACTACTCTACAACAGATATAATAGCAGTTTAGGAAGAATTGGTTGTGAATTCAAAAATCATCAAAAAGTAGGAAATCCTACAAAAGTAGGAAAAATGGCATCTCTGCTGATGCAACAATACTACATGAGCACAAAAATTAGATGACCTCAACGGCAATTGAATATGCAGTGGTGGATTTTGGGCGGGGTGTAATATATTCACGTGGTAATATCACCTGAAGTAGTAAAAGTAGATGAGCCACACAGTCACTGTTTCACATTGTGCTCAAAATGTTAGGAGGTGTGCATGAAAAAACTTTTCCAGGGCAGTTTAGCTTGGGGCTTCATTCTGTTTGGCTCAAACGCAGGGTACGAGACAAAGACGATCTAAGCTTAGGGTGCCAGTATAAATAACACTGGATTTCCCTTAGAGCATTACATGCCTACATTGAGAACGATCATAGAAACGAACAGAGGAGCCAAGAAATTCTGAATTGTCTTCCTCCATGACTTGGTACTCTTTCCGGGCAGCCAGGGGGTATGAATAGGTTCAACAGGATTCCCCCAAGCCATTCCCTTATCATCTGAGGAGTTAAGGGAAATTCAACGATAGAAAAGCCTTGGCTGGAAAACCACAAACAAAGGACACCCGTACCACACCCCTACTTCGGCCTATGTCATTCCCACGACCGCCTGCTGTTTTGGCCTGCCTCCGGGACCTAAATCTAGCTCGAAATCACTGCTCCAGGCTCCCGCCTTGGCGCCGCTCCAGGTACTCTACGTAGTGACCGCTCTAGTGTACAGGAGGTTTTCCTGGCAATGACTCGACATTGGCGGGTGGGGGATTCCAACCATCGCTCGTCAGAGCAACAGGGACGGATTTATAAGGGGAGAAACCTGAGGCGCCCAACCCCCTAATTTTTGCTAAATTTAGAATTTATTTTTAATACAAAATGCTATATTATTATTGATGGGGCGCTTCTAACTTGATGGGGCGCCCCTTCCTTTTTCTTAAAGGGACATTCTCGTCCTGCGACGGCTCACAAACTGGTCCGTTGTAACCATCACAGAGTGTCGCCAAATTCGCGACGTGACCAATAACGTCGCCGGATTACGTTCCAAAAGTGGAAAACACGTCGCCGGCCTTCCCGTCGTTAGGCTAACGTCGGCGTATCTTAGCCTAACGACAACAGGACGAGAACGTCCCTTTAAAAAAAAAAAAAAAATCTCTGGATCCGTCCCTGAGCATTGTGGATTAGGGGCCCTACACTAATCAGATCTACACACGGACAAATAAGGAGGGTCAAGGGCTTTAGTTTGTTTCTAAAGAGAAATACATGCTAAAGAAGGGAGGGGGGGTAGAAAGCATGTCAAATGCGCACGTAATTAATGTGCGACCCATGGTCATATCCCTTATATCATTTGCACACAAATCCAAATTACCTTTAAACCTCTAATATATATATATATATATATATATATATATATATATATATATATATATAATATATATATATATTCCTTTAAAAAATGGCTTTACAGCCATGACTTTGCAGCCTCCCTAACAACCACTTGCACTGGGACCCTGGATCACCCTTGGCAACCGCCAACCCATTGGAGACCTTCGACTAGCACCAATCAGACTGGATCCTTACGTCCAGGCACTGAAGCGGTAGTATCGGTAAGCACGGACACCTCGCCACGTATATTCCATAACCTAAAAAAAACTCTTATATAAGCCGCATCCTGACGTTTGAGTTTTAGTCTGGTCATTTTTTTGATAAATGTACAAAGCATAGCGGGAAATCATCAACATTAGCCACACCCTAACTTTAGGCCTAAGAATGAGCGAAAAATGGTTCTGGGTATGGCTAAAGATATCCATTGAGCAGTTGGTAACCCAACATCCGTTAAATAAGTTTGTGTTGAAAAAAAAAGAAATATCAATTGTTTTACTGATGCATGAATATCTGGAATTGTTGCAATGGTTTTAAGGATAGACAACACCTCTGAGGGGCCAATTCGCTGGACTGATTTTAATTGTGCCTACATAATTCAATATTGGTAGCATAATTATGAGTCTTATATTATTAGATACCCTTTTTATAACCTGTCTACCTATATGAATCATATTATGATGTGTAGATTTATGCCTGGGCGAGCATGCCGGGAATACCAAAAATCATTTTTTCACTTTTATTTTTTGAACATGGATATCTCACTTAATATCTTATGGAAAGATATGAATTTTTCACAGCATATAGAAAACATTCATATGGAGGGAAGAGTGTCTCAGATTTTTTATTTAGGTCCTAGATTTTGTTTTATGAAATCTAGAAAATAATGTTGAAAAAAATAATGAAAAGTTTCCCGTTTTTTGTCATAAAACAAAAACTAGGGCCTAAATAAAAAATCTGAGACACGCTTCCCTTCATATAAATGTTATTGACAGGCATTCCAAATTTTGTGATGATACCTTTATTAGTAACTGAGATATCCATGTTCAAAAAATAAAAGTGAAAAAAACAGTTTTTGTCCTTTTTTTCCTCTAATTTTAAAGTTATAACAAAATACTTTATATAAAAAGATAGAGAAAAATATGCTTAATTTTTTTTATGTACGATACATGATTATACCAAAGTTAGTAAGAGAATCATTTGAATTGCTGTAAATGGCGCCCTGAGAGGTGTTGTCTATCCTTAAATGTGCAGTTAGAAAGGCTCAATAAAAATCAAGTCAAAACCCCTTATATGGCCCCTGATTCATAACAGGTTTGTCCCTTTTAAACATTAGTATAAAAAAAAACTTTTAGAAGAGAGACCACTTTTATGGGCGTAGTTGGGTCCCTCATATATAATGCAACTTGCCTCCAGACTATCAGTCGCGCGCAGTATTTAAAGTCGACATTAGGTAGTCGAACTGACATTTCCTGGTATTTGACATTACATTTCCCCTACAATTTATATGAATGGAAACAAAGCTCAATGATTGCAACTACCGATACCATGTGATAATAAATTGATGTGCTTTGTAAATGCACGTGTATAAATAGAGTGGGCTTCATATTCGGGGAATACCGTTTTGAAATACTCGCTACCACGGATAGACAATTCCCTACAAAATAGACATATCCATAGTAGGGAGAATTGACAACGTTTGACAAGGGGCATCACCTCACAGGGACGGATCTCGAGGGGGCGCCTGAGAAGCCCCCCCCCCCCCCCCCCCCCTTTTTGCTAAATTTAATATTTATTAATGTAAAATTCTTAACTATATGGATAGGGCGCATCAAACTTTACATAAAGGCGCCCCTACCCCTCTTTCGAAATCTCTGAATCCGTCCTCAGTCGTCAACGTGCTGTTGGTGGATACTCTTATAATCACCAGTTTTCTCGGCCATTGTTTATAGGGTGATTTATGAGGAAATGAGAAAAAACACAGAATAAAGAAAGAAAATGGGGGGGGGGGGGGAGTTTGTGGGCACAGTCCCAATAGTTAGGAAATATTTACAAAATATATTAACAATCCTAATGATAAATAAATATTCTTGTCTGAAAAAGTATTCTTGCAATTCTTCTAAACGCTTTGACTGGCACCACCACTCGACCATATTCGCCTGTTGTTATGTTTGGTTGAACCACGGACGGTAGCCCGATAAGTTATCGATTTGCTTATTAAAAATGATAGAGGTCACTGGATCGCCATTGGGTAGGTTTGAATTATTAATATTTCTAGCCAAACCATCGACACCACTGCTAACAGTAACGCAGTAGTGTACAATATACAGGGAAAGCTAACACACCTATAATATTTTGTGACTTCCATATCAACTACGCTGTGCAGAATGATCAATCGCATAGGAAACCAATAAATACGTCAGGCTTACATTGAAAGACCAAGCTATTGTTCTTTTGATCTTCCTTGGTATTTTACCGGCATCTGTGAGGCAGTTAGAATTTAGACTTAATGATAGTTTAGATTAGACATAACGAATTAAATGATAATAAAATGATTGATGAAAATGATAATTAAAATTGTAAATAGAATGTCTCGTAGTTAGCTTGTAAGTTGTAAAGTTGTCATTCACAAACATGACAATATCAAATCACTGTATTTCCATGAAAAGGGACGTCTGACTGACGGACAGGAAAAGCAAGGGAAAATATCTCTCTGGAATCTACACTAATTATGATATGTTTTCATGAAAATAATTGCTTTCAACCCCATATTCACAGACCTAACATAAAAAACAATTAGATATAAATCATCATACATATTTATTAAACCAAAGTTGACAGCATCTTCTGTTTAGACTTTCGATCTCCACTTTGATCATGACTTTCAATCTCGACCCTGAAGACGGGACCCCCCGAAGACGGCCGGATGCCCGAAGACGGGACGCCCCGACGCCCCGAAGACGGGACGCCCCGAAGACGGGAGGCCCCGAAGACGGGACGCCCCGAAGACGGGAGGCCCCGAAGACGGGACGCCCCGAAGACGGGAGGCCCAAAAGACGGGACGCCCCGAAGACGGGAGGCCCCGAAGACGGGACGCCCCGAAGACGGGAGGCCCCGAAGACGGGACGCCCCGAAGACGGGAGGCCCCGAAGACGGGACGCCCCGAAGACGGGAGGCCCCGAAGACGGGACGCCCCGAAGACGGGACGCCCCGAAGACGGGACGCCCCGAAGACGGGACGCCCCGAACCCGGGACGCCCCGAAGACGGGACGCCCCGAAGACGGGACGCCCCGAAGACGGGACGCCCCGAAGACGGGACGCCCCGAAGACGGGACGCCCCGAAGACGGGACGCCCCGAAGACGGGACGCCCCGAAGACGGGACGCCCCGAAGACGGGACGCCCCGAAGACGGGACGCCCCGAAGACGGGACGCCCCGAAGACGGGACGCCCCGAAGATGGTAATTCAAAAACATGACAATATCAAATCACTGTATTTTCAGGAAAAGGGATGTCTGACTGACAGACAGGAAAAGCAAGAGAAAACATCTCTCTGGAATCTACACTGGGGATAAACTATTCTTGGATCATTTCACACAATCTGGTAGTGGATGAAACTTTAAACTTCCCCCTCCTAATACCCGTATGATTCAGAGCCACTCCAGTCATATTTCTGTTACCATATACGAACCATGATAACATACGGGTTGTGTAAGAACTTATGTTGTGCTGATGACATCACAGGTGGTCAGAATGTCCCGAAGACGGGACGCCCCGAAGGCGGGGCGCCCCGAAGGCGGGGCGCCCCGAAGGCGGGATGCCCTGAAGACGCCCTAAATATTGCCAAAATGTATGTGTACAGTCTACAGGCTCTAGGATGAGCATCTAGTTGCTAGTATTTACAGTGGTAGGCCTGTATACTTAACCACTTAACTGCCATGCTCCTGGGGCTAATTTTAGGCAAAATTGATGCATTTTTGAACAAGTATATTTCTTATACTTTTCCAATGATGGGCATGTTATGGCATATCATTCTTTAGCTTATGACCTGAAAATTTAGGGAACTGCAAAAAATGACTTTTCGGTTGCCATGGCAACCGTTTTGTTGATTTTTTTTCATATAACATAAAAATATGAAAGTGATCATATAACTTTTGGCCTAATTCTTAAAATTGCAATAAAAGCATAATTATAACTAAAAACAAGAGCTCCATGCAATTCTCTAAATTTTGATATATTACTTGCCTCAATAGCAACTTTATGTCAAAAGATATAACATATCGAAAAATGTAAGTATTTTTCTCGAGTTATGCATAAAAATGCACAAAATTTGTGAATTTGACCATATGACCAAACTGTTACCATAGCAACAAATATTTCTTAATAATTAGCTATATTTCTAAATATTTTAGTTTCTTATGGGTTGTTTCAATTTGAGCAGAGCTCCTTTTATTTCAAGAACAGACAATACAGTGCTTAATCTCTGCTACATTTTTTTGTACTCTGAAATCAAATCATTGTCATCATTTGAAGTAATTATCCTTGTATTCTTTTTCCAGAGTTTTGAAATGGGTAAAGAACACAAATCAAACAAACTGCATATTTTCTTAAACTATCCACACACAAAACTTTTGAAAGATTTAAGAGTTCTACACTCAACCAAAATTACCATGTATCTTAGATATTAAGTCTTTACAAGGAATTTTTCTTTTTTCTCTGTCTTCCATCTGATTTATATAACACTCAACTGCAAGTTTACATCGTAATTCATATATCCATTGATACAAATCAAGAAAGCCATTATGAAAAAGACGCTGCCTGTATATATAAAACTTAACCCACAGAAAAATATAATTGACAGTTTTTGCCCTTTCCTCACCTCCCACTAGACCAAGGAGATAATCTTTATCAGTAATTTCTTCTAAATCATATTCAAGAACATTTCTAATCCAACCTTTGACACTACTAAGAAAACCTTTCACCAGTGGGCATGTGAGGAAGAAATGAATCAAGCTATCCACAGCTCCACAAAACTGGCACTCCGGTGATTCAATGATTTTCCTTTTACATAAATATTCACGACAAGGGATAATTCTATGTATGATCTTAAATTGAAGAGATTGCATCTTAGTTTCTCTAGAGGCAAAGAAAGCCATTTTATACAATATTTTCCACATCTGTAGATCAAAAGTGTCTTCAGGAAAGTCTCTTTTCCATTTATCATGAACTTTGTAGTGTAAATCAGTTGTTTTACAAAGGACTTCATATAACCGCTTAGGGGAACAGCTGAATACACTTAAGGGTTTCCCATCATGGTAAACATATATATCCCTTAAAGACACATCCTGAACAACAATAGGACCAGACCTTATCCATGGAATAGCATTTCTGATTTGCATGACCTGTAAAAAGTTACACTTTATTCCATAAATAGTTTCTATCATATGTCGATCCATAAATTCTCCACGTTGAGAGATCAAGTCTGTAACCTTAAGAATACCAGCTCTAAGCCATCCATGCCAATTCACAACTTTTTTCCCTATTAAGATTCTATCATTATTCCAAAGAATTTCGTTTTGTATTTCTTTATCTGTAACTGGATCCTTGTTGTAAAAAGTGTTCCAAGCTAACCACATGTCTCTATGGAATAGGCTAGTGATGTTTTTTCCCACTGATTTATTTTTAGCACAAAAAAATATATATAGTGTATCTCTAGCACCAATTATAACTCTAAAATATAAAGTCCACGGACTAAAATCATTCTCACAAAGTCTTTTAACCCAGGTTAGTTTGGACACGGAAACCATTTTTTCAAGATCTAATAATCCCATTCCCCCATTCACAATCTTCCTACACATTGTTGCATAAGCTATCCTATTAACAGAAGAAGACCATATGAAATTACAAATAATTGTTTTAAACTCTGTATAAACTCGCTGTGGGGTAAATGTTATACTTGTTGGATAAAGTAATATAGGTGTCAATAAACTATTTATTACCACTACTTTGCCCTTAATAGAGAGATTTCTGTTAGTCCAATCAGAGCAAATTCTTTTACATTTATTCAATCTATCCTCAAAATTTAATCTATACCTTGTTTCAACATCACTCTTTTTGCCTATTTGTATTCCAAGTAAAATCATGCTTTCAACAACTTGAAAAGGCATATCATAATCAATATTAGCAGTTTCCTTTCCTAACTGTAAAAGTTTTGTCTTAAGCCTATTAATTGTCAAACCAGAGTACCGTCGAAAACGATCTAGGCAATCAAGAATACGAAACAGATCAGCTTTACTTCTGCAGTAGCATACTACATCATCGGCAAACAGGGAAATCCTAATCTCTCTCTTCCCAATATCAATACCTCTTACAGTCTTCGCCTCTCTTACTATGATCGCTAGTATTTCTACCACAATGATGAATAAAAAAGGAGATAAACAGCACCCCTGACGGGTGCCTCTTTTAGGTGTAAACCAAGCAGTATTATTCCCATTATTAGTAACACATGCTTCCGCTCCATTATACAAAGTTTTTATCCACTGTATAAAATTATCACCAAAACCAAATAATTCTAAAGTTTCAATAATACAGTCCCAGGATACAGAATCAAAAGCTTTATGAAAATCCAGTGCAAGAAGCCAAGGAATTTCCTCATATTCAGCTGTATATTCAATCATATCCTCTGCAAGTCTAATATTAGTACCAATATATCTGCCTTTTATGAAACCTGTTTGGTCAGTATAGATGATATCTTTCAGATATGCTGTCAGTCTCAATGCTAGTGATTTAGTCAGTATTTTATAATCAGTGTTCAGCAAAGTAATTGGCCTCCAGTTGGTAAGTCTATGCTTATCTGTTGCTTTCTTTGGAATCAAACGAATGACACCTCTCCTCTGGTCTTTACTTAGTATGCCAAAATCAAAGGAGTATCGATAACTTTCAATTAAAAGAGCTTTAATATCTTCCCAAAAGAATTTATAAAATTCAGCTGTCAACCCATCAGTTCCTGGGCTTTTATCATTCTTCAATAAGCAAACTGCTTTGTAAATTTCTCCTTCTGAAAGTTCATTTTCAAGAGCCTGTCTTTGCCTATCTGATAGTTGAGGAATTTTAGACCTATTTAGAATATCTTTAAGTACATTTTCATAGGACTCTCTATTATGTCTAGAATACAGGTCAACATAGAATTTTCGAAGTGCATCCATTACTCCCTGAAATTCTGTAGTTAGAGTCCCATCATTATTTTTAACTGCAGTTATTTGCTGATCCAGAGCCCTTCTTTTCTCTAAGTTCAAAAAATACTTAGTAGGTCTTTCACTGTGACTTGCCCAATTTGCTTTAGAACGTAAAATAGCTGCCTGAGCATCCAGCTTTTTCCTCATTTGAAGGTCCTGGGAATATGAATGTAATTCATCATAGACATCTTCCCCATCATCTAATCTAGAAGTAAGGATGTTAATCTTTTTCTCAAGCTCTTTCTCTTCCTTCATTTTTTCCTGTTTCTTCTTCTTACCATACTTAATGGAAAAACCTTTAATTTTGAACTTAAAAAAGTCCCATACATCATTAGGGTTAAGATCGGGGGTGTCTTTTACTTCTTCTAATAGTTTTTTGATTCCATCTACATATTCCTTATCTTTTAAAAAGTTTTTATTAAATTTCCACCACCCAGGACCTCTTACGAAATCTTGTAAAGTCAGTTCGAATGAAATAATGCTGTGGTCAGAAAAAATCCCAGGGATTATATCCGCCTTCCTTGCCTTTCCTGATATACA
Source organism: Lepidonotus clava (assembly GCA_936440205.1). Classification (NCBI taxonomy): domain Eukaryota; kingdom Metazoa; phylum Annelida; class Polychaeta; order Phyllodocida; family Polynoidae; genus Lepidonotus; species Lepidonotus clava. The sequence goes on from OW387141.1 coordinate 40,769,328, forward strand.
TTCAGTTATTAACCAATAATCAATCCTTGAGGCTTGATCCCTTCTGTGAAAAGAATACCTTCTCAAATTAGGGTTTCTTACTCGCCAGATATCTACTAGGCCTAATCTCTCTATCATGTCTAACATCTCCAATCTGTACCTTTCTGCCCTTATTGAATATGAATTATTTTTGCGATCTAACTGTGGGTCTAACTGAATATTGAAATCCCCTCCAAGAATTATATTTTCCTTATCCCCTTGTACCAAAATTTCCTCAACCTTATTTAAAGTAGCAATCTGTTCTATTTCATTTTGCTGTGTCGGAGCATATATATTGGCCAACCAATAGTTTACTTCCTGAAAGCATACGTGCATTACTAAATACCTTCCTAAAGGGTCTATAAATGTATCTAATCTTTTTACATCTAAACCACGTTTGAAAAATATTGCAACACCTCTTGAGGCAGAATCACCATGAGCAAAGAAGGCCTCACCACCCCACTCTGACTTCCATAACAGGGCAACATTGGGCTCAGAATGAGTTTCCTGAAAGAGTACTATATCCCATCCTTTTTCTCTTATTTTGGTGAAAATGGCTTTTCTCTTAACTCTATTGCGAAGACCATTGACATTCAAAGAACACAGTTTCAAAGTGTTACTTTCCATTATAAAAAATCAAAAGATTCCCCCTGTTTCCCGACGGCACAACCACACCATCTAAGTAGACAGAGACATTATAAAATAGAACATAATTTGTATACCTTTTTGGAATTACAAAATAAAAAGTGTGTGAAACAATCCATGATAACACAGATGATAAAAAGAAATAATACCTAATCACTATTCTCTTATAGACCTTTACCCAAAATGGAAAAAAATCCTCTCCAGGCATCCTTAATACCACCAGAGACATCCTAATCCCCCATAATCTATAACTAAAAAGACTGTTAGTTCAACCTTAAAAAGATAAATACATTTACATCTGAAATGTACCAAAAACTAAGCCCAAAAGACTTAAACATCCTATTTCATTCTTATCGTAACAGCTTACCACATTAATTTTGTGAAAACAGTACAATATCTACTCATAGAAACAAACAAATACATGAATCACTGTTAGTTAGCTCACATAAATTGAAAAAGAGAAGATACCAAACCAAGCAAATCACCCCTACAGTAGATGAAAATGTCCAACTTTCATAAAAAGTTCTAGTTACCATCCTTTTGGAAGTTGTCTCGCACCTTGGTTAACATCTTACCCATCAGATTGTGACCACGCCACAGACGAGTGTTCAGTGCTTCCTTATTCCCCAGGGCAATCCCAGTGCCCCAGAGTTTCGATGTCGATGCTTCCCCCAGGGTTCTGTTGCCTGTTTCTAGGAGAGCCTTGATGAGCAGAGGGTGTTGCTTGAACTTCTCAATCAAAGCGGGGTGAACGATTCCCTCAACTGCATCCTCCCACCTGGGTTCCATGCCATCGCCTGACATGATGTGTAGAAGTCCTTTCAGTTCTGGTGGGTCATGCGTCTTCCAAGCGCGGTCCTCCATCTCCTCATTTTTTGCAAATCGTGCCCGAGCCACTGTGATGAATTTTTCCATACAGTTGTATCTCTCTCCCTTAAAGGAGAAAGGAGTTATCCTATGATTTGAGAAGAGGCTGAACTTGGTAAAGAAAACCAGAGCTGCTTCATCTTTGTTTGTAGCCAAGGTGGAAGGTCTGATTGGTGGTGGTAGAGATTCAAGGTTCTCTGGTTTGTATGCAGTCCCATCCAACACAAGCTTTCCCCCGGCAATCTTCACAGATTTGTAGATTTTGGATCTCTCCGCAGCTAGCCGACATCTGTACAGTAGCCCCGTTGTCTCCCTCACAGTCCTGGGAAGGTCTTCCTGAATGGTTAAATCCTTACATGCTCTCCTGGCAGCCCAGACCCTATCTCGATCCTTTAGACTGACGAAACGAACAAGGGCCATGTTAGGATCTGGAAGGCGGTGCATTTTGTCAATATTAAGTGAGCTCACACCCAACTTGTAGAGACAGTATTGTTCAAAGTAGGATTGTATGTCACTGTTGGTTTCACCTGTCTTCCTGGGAATTCCTTTGATTACCAAGTTGAAACGCCTAGTGTATGATTGCTGTTTAAGCAATTCCTCCCTGAGTTTGTCTATTTCCTCACTTGGACTAGGCCCACAGTGAGCCCCAACCTTCATTTCATGCTCCAGCCCAGTAAGCCTTTTATCATGGTCAGACATCTTTTCCTCCAAGTCTACAGTCCTTTTTACAACACTTGCAATCTTTTCATCAAATTTTTTTTCCACCCTCTTAAACTCTGTTTTCAAGGCCAAAATCTCCCTGTAGATGTCACCAAGGCTGGGTTCACTGACTAATTCCTCAGCTCCAGAACTCTGACCCACTGCTGTTCGTTTGCCGCTGTGTTCTTCTTCAGATCCAGAGTCTGAGTGTTTCCTTTTATCTGCACTGTCTATACCATCCATATCCATGTTGAAGATTGCAGTAAGAAATTTACCCAAGTGAGCTGAAAAAAGTCTCTCAGAAGTTCTCTATTTTCTAATGTAGCAAACACAGTCCTTACATTTCAGGTGTTGAGTACACATACAGTCTTAAGTATTTACTTGTGGGATATCATGTAAGGGGACCAGGTGCTAAAGGTTTTGAAGTCACATGCTTGTGACAGTGACAGTTCCAGGTGCCACCTTTTGACAATTGTCAAAGTGAGGCTGCAAAATCCCACAATAAAATGACTTGCAACTTCTTCTATTATCACCCAAGACTTGACAAAATTTTGGCCTCTCTGTTTCACCAATTTTCTTGAAAAGTATGAAGAACTCACACACAATTTTTGGTATGATGGTTCCCAAGGTCCTTGTCTTGTATTCTGCCAAGTTATGTGTCAGAAGATTCAGAAAATCCTGAGAAAATTGCAGTCAAAGCAGGAAATTCGGAAATACGTTTTTCACCTGTCCAGCCTCGTTTTCAACTCCTCTTATGGGTTGTTTAATTTTAAGCAACAACAAAGATTTTTGAACACTGTTACCATGGTAACCATGCCATTTTTGTACTTTTCTTCAATTTAATTGAATTTTTCCCCTAAAATAAGGTATATTTATCTAAGTTTCCATGGCAACCAACACTTTCAGTATACCAAACTTTTTCTTTGCCAGAATAAGTTGGAAACAGATCTAGAATTTGTCAAATCAATTAGTTTTGTAAATTTTGGCCAATTTTCGGCATTTTTTAAAATTCAGAAAATGCGTTGCTAAGGAAAGTGTTGCCATGGTTACCATGTAGAATGGCATGTTTTTGAAAGTAACCAGCGTGAGAACCATGAAGATCAGGGAATGAGCTTTCCAATGATAACATACACCACTATATTTGGATAATATGTCGATATGCAAAATTATCACAAATATTGGTCCATTTTTGAGTAAAATGCCTTAAAAATGCACTCTGCACCCGAGTATACTCGGGAGCAGCTGTTAGGTGGTTAAAGGGACATTCTCGTCCTCCAGTCGTTAGGCTAAGGTACGCCGACGTTAGCCTAAAGACGGGACGGCCGGCAACGTGTTTTTCACTTTTGGAACGTAATCTGGCGACGTTATTGGTCATGTCGCGAATTCGGCGGGGGAGTCAGGCGGTTACAACGTATCAATTCACTTCCGTCGCACGGACGAGAACGTCCCTTTATAGTACTGCGGCCAAGGAGGCTTTTTGGGAGTTGACCCCAACCGGAGGTATAACAAGCTGAAACCAATTTTTTCCATTTATACACCATGTCCTGCAGCCTGCCTGATAGTTTGTACTAAAAAAAGTGCGTCCCAGCATGTCGTAAATCACTGGTTTCCATGGCAACCACCCAAAAATCAGGTAATTCTGAAATCAACACTATTTTTGATATATCTTCCTTAATTATCAAGGTAGAAGCACAAATGAGACCATAGCGACCAAGAACATAGATTTTAAGGTATAACAGAGTACAGTCTATCTTATCTATTGAATTATTTACCCCTATGATGAGATAGTTGTTGGTTAGTTATACCTTAAATTCATGGTTGCTATGGTAACAGAAACAGGAGGGAAACCTGAAATTATGGTAAATTTTGAGGTTATTTGTGGTTACCATGGCAACTGAGTATCCAAAACAACCAATTTCAATATACCATTCAATAGAACTACCAGAGTGCTTTAATTTGATGTTTCACTTGTGCTTCTATCTTGAATATTAAGGAAGATATGGCCATTTTAGTCTTTATTTTAAGAAACCGTTATTTTTTTGAGGCGGTTACCATGGAAACTAGTCATTTATTATATTCTATGCTCAAGATATTTCAGTACAAACCCTAAATATACACACGAGAGACTAATACACTTCAGATAAGATAGACTGTACTCTGTTATACCTTAAAATCTATGTTCTTGGTCGCTATGGTAACGGGAATGAGAGAAAAAGTGAAAAAAATGGTCATTTTTGAGGTTATTTTGGGTTACCATGGCAACCGAGTGACAGAAACAACCAATTTCAGTTTCTTATCCAATGTAACTCTCAGAGTGCATCAATTTGACATATCATTTGTGTTTCTATCTTGTATATTAAGGGAGATACTGTCCAAATACTGTTAAATTTGAAATAACATGAATTTTGAGTTGTTTCCATGGAAACCAGTCATTTACTGCATTCCATATCATTGTTTTGACAAAAAACACTTGTTTCCATATAGAGGGGATATGTACTCATGAGATGAGATATGTTGTTCCTTGCTAAACCCATATTTACGGTTGCCATGGTAACAAGAAGAGAAGAGAAACTGAAATTATGGTCAATTTTGGAGATATTTCTGGTAACCATGGCAACCCAGTAACCAAGACAACCCATTTCAGCCTTCTATCCCATAGAACTCTAGGAATGCTTAATTTTGATATCTCATTTGTGCTTCTACCTTGATAATTAAGGAAGATATATCAAAAATAGTGTTGATTTCAGAATTACCTGATTTTTGGGTGGTTGCCATGGAAACCAGTGATTTACGATATGCTGGGACGCACTTTTTTTAGTACAAACTATCAGGCCATAAAGTTGAGATATTTATCTTTCTAATGAGGTATGGCATGCTTTGTTATACCTCCGGTTGGGGTTTTTCCTTAAATAAGGCTCTTTTTGAGTTTGGCCGCTCTACTATTAAGAGATGCAGGGTTGTATTTTAGTGATAATTCTATACAATACAAGTGGCTTTGCCAGGATTCGAATCCACAACCTTTGGGTTTGGAGGTGAGGATCTTAACCACTACACCATGAAGTCACATGGAGGATGAGGCTGGAACTAAGAAATGAGGTCATGACCTAATTCGCTGGTTCCCACAGGTCCTTTTGAAAGCAGTTTAACAAAACAGCAACCAAATGGGCAGGTTGGTTATGGCCCATTTCGCTGGTTCTTGGTAAGACCTGAAGAAAGTTCAGTATTTAGGCAGCAACATGCTAAAGCATTGTTCGAAACTAACGCCGGCCCGTCGGCCAATGGCCGAAAATTTTGACCAGAAATGGTGTCAAATCGGCCCGGATGGCCGGAAGAGATTTTTGCCACCTCTTTAGTATGAATGAGCAGCAGGCCAATGAACTTAATACAACAAGGAAGTGGGGTAAGGGCCACAGACCCTCAACAGTGGTTTAAAGCTGGAGTATCCCCCTTGCGTTTCTAACGTTAGACGTGTTTTGCACTGTTGGAACGTATTTGTTTGTTTGTTGGGGTAGTTTAACGTCCGGCCAACCCTTATGGGTTCTTTCCAGACTGCACAAGGTAATACTTTTCAGCTTATTTTACGCCACAAGGGCGGTGACCGAATACATGATATGGTTTAGGAGAAACCCGCCACCGGGTGCAATACCCTACTCGTTGCGAAGAGTGGCAAGGGGTCTTTAGTGTGCAATGTCCCATAGAAAGGACACCACACACCCGGCCTTTGATGACCCTGTCGGGAGCACAGGGTGAGTTGGAACGTAATCCGCCGACGTTATTGGTCACGGCACGAAATTGGCGGGGCAGTGAGGTGGTTACAACGTATTATAGTTGGTGGGAGAGACAAAAACAATGTGAAGGGGCATCCTTAATTAAAGTATGCTAAAGTTGTTAGATTATGTTTAAAAACAACAAAATGCCACACAAACTTGGTCTTTAATAACCAAACATCTGTGGATCTTCGTCTAGGAATAAGCATTAATGAAGGAAGGGGCAGCAAACTTGAAATAATACCCAGTGGGCACACGACCTAATTTCAACGTTGTTCCAAGGTTGATATTACGTTGATATTGGTCATGACGTCAGATAACCAAAATACAACCTAAACTCAACCATGGTTGTATTCTGGTTGAAATACTGACGTTGGTTCAACATTGAAAATTACAACATTTATACAAAATAAGGCATGAGGTCCATTAGAAAAAGGTTTTATTTCTGATATCTGAAGTCAAAAAGGCATGAAGGTAACATAGAAATGCTTTTCTTCAGTCTGTGACTAAAATAAGAGGATGTCAGGATTTCAACCAAAATACGTCAGAAAACTTTGCAAATCCAACATTATTTCAACCTAAAATCAACGTCACAACGTAAAAAAAACGTCATACTTCAAGGTCAGGATGACGTCAATACAACCAATTTTGCCCACTGGGTAAGGGAGTGTAGGGGTAAGGCTCAACTGCTCAATAGGGGCTCTGGATGGGGGGTCCTCATGGAGCTTCTCAATCTTAAGAACTTAGGCGAGTTCGATTTGTAGCCCGGGCCATGAAATCAGGCTTCCGGGGGAAACGGAAACCAATGTTAAAAGATAGGCACGCAATGCATCACCGGAACCCGATTTTATGACCCAGGCGGCATCTTGAACTCGCCTCTGTCAAATTTCGGAAAAGCCTGTGTCAAATGTCAGTAGATGTTGCCTGTAACGTGTTGATCTCAAGAAATGGCCCAGTCACCCTCTTGAAATACTAGGTTAGAGAAATTGCCTGTCACCTTGTAGAGGCTTGTTGAATCTATTCAACTGTAGACCTTGTACAGACATGGTCACGTGACCACATATATTGGTGATCACCACAATATTGATCATACCCACATGACTTACCTTTAAATATGAAATTCACATAATGTAAATAAAATATAAATGTATTATGATTGTACTAATAGCTTAGCACTTTTGATATATCATCATGTTGTATAATCTAACAAGGATCAGGCTTAGCAAGTCTACGTCTAGTCTACTTCTAGAAGAAATATCTTACGCTCCTAGCGCCACCTGTTAACCAGTATAAAAGGCGTTGCAAAGTGAGGAGCAGGCAGTTTTAGTGAGAATGTCAGCTGAGAGAGTTTAGCAAAGGAGCTACTTGGAGTAAGTACATCGGCTCCCGCGTAGCAGACTGGAGTTTACCTATACCAACTACCTCGGACATAGGATTGTGATAGGGCTAAGCACTAGAGCGGTCTAGAATGTGCTGGAACAACTTGTATTCTAGATGTGGTTGATTGCTGATAGGAGATGGGAGGTGGACTGATGGAGACTTATACACAGTGGCTTTGACTCGGGATGAGATGTTTACTGAATAAAAACCCTTTCATATTAAGAGCTCCCTCATCGTTCATTTCTTTTGAACTATTGGGAAGTGAATGAGCTAACTTTAAAAACGCAGTCTGATTGACTCAGACATTCTGGACAAACGACTCATGGATACTTAGTTATATACTCATCGCGCAGTATTAAAACAAACATTAACAATAGTTCATGATTTTCTGAGTTACATGATCTATTTTGGGTAGACTCTATGTGTGACGTCATCTGGGGGTCTGGATGGGGGGTCCCTATGTCGCCTGTCAATCATAAGAAATGGTCCTGTCGCCGTGTCGAATTTAAGAAAAGCCAATGTCGCATGTCACTAATGGCTATGTCGCCTGTCGACTTTAAAGGGACGTTCTCGTCCGTGGGGCGGACCTATTTTGATGCGTTGTAACCCCCTGCCAGGCGCGCCAATTTCGCGACGTGACCAATAACGTCGCTGGATTACGTTCCAAAAGTGAAAAACACGTCGCCGGCCGTCGCGTCGTTAGGTTAACGTCGGCGGATGTAAGCCTAGATACGGCAGGACGAGAATGTCCCTTTAAGAATTGGCCATGTCGCCGTGTTGAATTTAAGAATGGCCCCTGTCGCATGTCCCTTAGCAGAAAATGGGCCGTGTCGCCGTGTCGAATTTAGGGGTCTAGACCCATTCATCTGCACAACGTCTATTGCAGTAGAGTCTATTGGTCTGGACCCATAGACTATCCATTCCTGAAACTGGTGTCCAAAATTGATTTATTTAAAGGCAAATAACAGTTTTGCTTTCAATTATATTTTCATATACTTACCTGTGAATCAATAAAAGAAAAACCAATTTTTTAAAATTGCCCATTGGATAGACAAAATTGCCATTTTTTGAAAGACAAACCTATGATAGCCTATGGCTATGTCAGTGTGCAAATGACAACAGTGAACAGGCAATTTTGTCTGATTAGAAAAAAAATAGACATTATGGGGTGAAACCTGCTGTCACGCAACTCTGGACACCCCATTACCATTTTCAGGCAGTGTCACACAATAATATTCAACATCCCCCCCCCCCCGTGTGTGAGTCTGTGACACTGTGACATAATTTATGGACGGCCCCTTTGTGTATTGACTATTGGCCTGGTGGCCTTGTCCCTGTAAAAATTGAAGAATGTAGCGTTACGCGGCCTTTTCATAGGTCTTTGATTAATACTAGAAACGTCAATCTGGAAAGAACTCTGTGTGGTTGGCCGGACGTTCAACTACCCCAATAAACAAACAAACAATCTAGAACTACCTGGACATGCTGAAGCCGCTCATCGTCTTCTAAATCGCGACGCACTCAGCACAAGATGTCATACTCATAGTTCAAACGTTTCCCGCCAGATGTCCTCTTTATTATACATAGATCTAACAGGTGGCGCCACGGTTTATTTCCCGCGTCGCTGAACTTCGGGAAAGGGGCGCGAGGACCGAGGAGGCCACAGCTTGATGGTCGTCCGCTTTGAGAAGCAACCCTGGTCGCCACGGTTCTCATTTAGACATTTAGAAAATACCTTGGTTAAATTGTGTTTCTTCATCTTCTAAATAAAAGGTTTTCAGGAAGTCAATGCCACTCCCTACCCAATATTGGGTTTTCAGTATTTTCCTATAGTATTAGTAATTGATTATTGGACACCACTTCTATGAAGTCATGAGGACTTTTCCGTCATGGTTTTCACTGCGCGATTTCTAAAATACCGGGCTTGCCCCTTACTTTGGCGTATCAGTAGACGTGTAGACTAACGTCACTCATCCACAATCATTTATGCAGCATATTTTCATTTTGCACTGCATACATTTTTGAGGAAAAACTGAGTCAATAAAGAATGCAAAAAAAAAATTCTTTAACCCCTCTGAATGTAGAATTTGGAAAAACTCAGTCAAAACCCCTAAAACAAATATTTTGTCCTACCATTTTAGAACTGATCTAAAGAATGACCTGGACCAGAAAAAGTACGGAATTCCCGCATCTGTGATAAAATCTTAAATTATCAATCAAACATCCTAGGCCTTTTTGTTTTACAACTTCCTATGTTATGTTTCAAACAATCTATAGTCTATTCACTAACGTTACTTGACCATTAAAATAAGAGAAAATACCTTTAGATTATTATGAAGTGATATTTTATTGCATCGGTGAATCAATACTTCAATCACAATAAAGAAAGGAAATAGTCATGGCAGTTTCATCCTTTCAGTCAAAGTAGGCCGTACATTTATATTATTGTTTTAAATAGAAAATTACAACGAAAGCAAATATCTGAGAAAGACATTTCCAGCGCCTAGTCATCCTGAAAAATAACCGAAACGCAATATATATATAAAAAAAGTATTAACCTCAAAGAGCTTGCAATTTTCGTTCCTGTGTATGATGTTACCAATACATGACGTTATTAAGTTCATTGAACCATGAGTATACAAATATAGTATTAAGTTCATTGAACCATGAGTATACAAATATAGAAATCCTAGAACACAACTAGGTACTTGGTACGATATGATGCGCTGTACTTTTCCAGCACAAGTGACAAGAACAAAATACATTATAATAAAACAATAGAAACACTAAATCAGACGCTACCTTTCTCCCAGAACACATTTCTTGGTATCAAACGATAAAAGTGACTAGGACTATACATTTATAAATACTAGCTAATTTTTACACTGTACAGAGTTTCAGTGATTCCGATGTTACGTGTGAACTTGAATGTCTTGGGATTTCCAGTGTGTGAAAAGATGATAAAGGGTTTTCCTTTTATTATTGGGAATATATGTATTTGTACAAGCCAAGAAGTCAAATGCAAAATGAAAGGAGGCATTTCGGGAAGTAATTCTTAAGGAACAGTAGTAAATAAATGAAAAACCTTTCACCTACTCAACTCTTCGTGTGGTTTTCTATAGTATCTACAACTTCTTATTAATGAACAATAGTATTATGTGGCAATGCTTATAGCTGTCAGTGCTAAGGTTATTATGTACTTTTTGTGTAAATATGTCATGTATGAAGTTTTAGTAATGTGTAAAATATACATTGATTGTATTATTTTTGTGGGGTATTTTATGTGAGAACATCATTTTTCGTATGGCTTTTAAAGTTTTGACAAAGACATGTCATACAGTTCTTTTTACGACGTGAAAAGACAACAGCAAGTAGCACTGTTATGTGAATTTTCCTAGTGTAGATAAATGCATCGATTTACAACATTGACCTAGGGGCAGGATGTGTGTCAGCATTGTAAGAAGCTTAGATTGCCCAAGTCCACCACCCCATCGTCCATCATACTGTCCAGGTTCAAATCACCGAGTAGCTTCTGAAAACTCTGGTTACTGATCAGGCTCGTATTGGGGGAATCATCGTCGCCCTGCCCTCCTGGGTCCTCGCTGGAGGTGGGGGCCTTGGAGGAAGCCTTTAATGGGGTCAGACCAGGGAGACCCAGATCTCGGAGGGATCCAATGCGGGGGGATGTCCTCATCCCGGTCCGCCTTGAAGTTCGCGACTTGGCTGCTTCACCATTAGGCGTACTGGTGGTCAGCTTGGAGTCGGGAGTAAAGAAGCCGCTATCCATCTGCCGGATATCTTCGCTAAGAGGGGTGACGTTTTTGATGGGGGAAATCCATGAAGGACTTAGAGGTGTATTGCCAAATGGAGTAGAAGCCGCCGCTCGTTTATTTTCATCGGGTTTGGGTGGAGTCACAAGCAGTCCTTTCATCGGAGAAGAGAAGTCTTTCTCAATGCTGGCAAGTAAGTCATTGAAACCATTTTCTGAGAAGGCGCTTTCATTGAGTGAGAAATGCAGGTCCTGCACTTCACCAGGTGATTTGATATCAACCAGACGAACAGAAGACTTTCTTTGGCCACTGATTGGTCTGTTCTCCTTCATACTATCCTTATTTGAAACGGTTCCCACACTCATACTTATTTCTTCGTCACAGTCTCGTAACACCACCACTTTATCCTTCCGAGACCTCTTATGCCGGAAAATAGTTGGTCTGGGTAGGCCACATATTGGTACAGTTGTGTCCCTGCTGGGCAGCTCAGTACTGCTTGGACTGTCACAACTACTCATATCACTGGCTATACCTGAGTCCACATGAATATTTGAGAGCTGCTTCCGCAAGTCTGAGGTGTCGAGGGAAACCGTACCAGAGTCCGCTCGTACTCGCCGCACAGACGACTTATCTAGAATGCTGGCCTTGGGTGCAATCTTTACGTGCTTCCTGTAAGGCTCGACATCTGACTCCGGATTACATGTTCGCTTCAGGTTGCCACTTGTGTTCAGGTTGGCAGCGCTGAGGTTTTGGACTGGAAAAAGAAAGATAGTAAAACGTCATACAATGATAAACTGAAAACATTCCTTAGATGACAAATGTCATAGAATATGTAATGAATTTGATCGTATTCTTCCTCTTTCTCTTTTTTAAAGGATACGCTCCCACCTATCGGTGTTTGGTTTTCTTTTACATTGTAATTGATAAAAAAAAATCTATGTAGTTACCTATCATTATTAAATTGTTATCACTGTTACAATTGTCTTCACCAATATTCTATATCATATTGAAACAATTTGAAATACTACGTGAAAGAACGTGAAAGAACGTGATAACATGTGTACAAGAAGATCAGATTCTTTACCCCGCATGTGTTGTATCTATGGGAAGACACTGCTTAAAGAACTTACAAGAAATGGAAGGGGCTGTAAGGTGACCCTGGGCTGAGGCTGGGTTGGCTACTGGCCAGGGTGACATGACGACCGGATGGGGTGGTACGACCGACATGCCAGCCGGTAGTGGGATGATGGCAAACGTCTGTAGAGGGGACTGCATGGGGGCTGGGGGCGGTAGTTTTGGCAGAAGCGGCGCTGGACCTGCCCACATGGAGGGTAATCAAACATTTAATTAAAACAGACAATTTTATATCATGTAGAGTCTATATCATTGAAATACTATGGCTATTAATGGAGAATCGTTTTTCGCGTAATATTCCTGAAAAATGAATGATAAAATGTTTGTATCCTTATAACCTAGTTTCATTCATTCAGATGACCGTATGAGAATACCCTCTTACTTTTAAGATTACATGTGGTATTGCAATAAGTAAACATGAAGTGATTACTTGTACTTTTTATTGCGGATGGTAACATTAACCAAGCTATTCCGGTTCAAATAAGCAGAAATAAATAGACATTAAGGAAGAATGCAAGAGGATGGTAAGTGATTATTCTTTACCTTTCCTGGGCTTGACTGTGGTAGGAATGGTGAGCTCCGACTTTCCTGATGACCCTGATCTGACTTTGAAGATCTTCGACCCGGACCCAGTCTTTCCAATCACGTGCACGTAGGGATTGTTGCTACCGCCTGCTCATGAACAAAGAATAAGAAACTTGAAAATACTAACTCAATCATTTATCTACGAACATAATTATACTATATCTAACAAGATTAATTCTCTTTGTAACTTAAAGGACCTGTTCTCTCCAAAATTATGTCGATAATTTCGGAAAATCTAATTTGAATGTTCTTGAATCTTTTTCTATTTTCTTTCTTTTTTATGGTTTTTGAAAATGTAAAGAATTCTGTCGCTTTACTATCAATACTTCAGAAAAAGTACTATGCCACAAACTCAAGTGATTGCTGTGTTGAATTTACCTTTATCTATGCTATTCAGGGTGGTATAGTGGATGTTCTTAGCCCCCTTGTCCATGAGGTCCGACCGAAGAGTCCAGTATGAGCTGCCGGTCCGTCCAGGGGTGTAGGGCTTTTCCCGCACAAAGATGTTATACAAGGACAGGTTGTGCCGGATCGAGTTCTGTTTGTAAATAGAAAAATTCTTTAGAATTGTTTTTTATCAAGATAATAGAACGTTGGAATAAGAAAGGTATGTTGTGTTAGTCGACTGTGTCAGGTCTGGAAAGTCGCAACTGCATTTAATATCAACACAAAAAAGAAAGGTGTTAATGGAAAAGAAAAAAGTGCAATACTCTTTGGTCTACTATTTCGTTTAATTACTGAGAAAACATTGTAAATGAAATTCCGGGACTAGAGCACTAACATTTTACCAAAGAGAGCCCTCGACCCGAAGTTGCACCTTAGTATTCCGGTAAATTGTACACTAAGATTCACCTAAAGTCCCCTACGTTATCATATTATGTCTTTTATTATCTTTAAAAAAACAAAAACAAGTAGTATCTCACCTTCCAGCCTTGTTTGGTTGAGAAGCGGTAGTAGGGGAACTTGTCCTCAATCCACTTGTAAATCTCCCTCAGCGTCATTCGCTTGTCGGCCTTGCTGCTGATAGCCATCTGGATGAGGTGCATGTAGGAGTAGGGAGGGCGCTTCTTCGTGCCGCACTCACGACCAATCTATAAGGAATGATAATATTGCAGTGAGACTGTGCTCGGTAATAAAGGATGCCCACACTTTTTCAGAAATTGAAATAAAACCTTTTTGAGTACCAAAATAAGACCTTTTCAAAATATTGGTAAGGACTTTTTGCGACCTTGACCTTTTAAGCTCTTTTTACTGGGATGTTACTTCACCGACATCTATAAGCGTCGGGTAGGACCGAAGGAAGGCCAGGGCTCAACATTAAGCATTGCCCGCCTGCCTGGGGCAGGTAAAAGTTCAACTGGGGTAGGTAAATAGGGACATACACCTGCCCGAAGGGCAGGCTAAAATTTTGTCATATAATGCTAAACTATCAAAGAGGGGCAGGTGAATTTTAGGGTTGGACAGGTAAAATTTGACATATACATGTACCTGCCCGACGGGCAGCTAAATTGAAAACTTTAATGTTGAGCCTGGCAGATGAAAGAGTTACGTCCATAAGGCATTGCTGGATTGAGGGGAGCAAAGGGTCGAATTGGCATTGTTTATGGCAGATAAATCATTATTGCAATTAACTTATTCAAATATTTTTTCCCCGAATATAATGAATGATTCAACCACAAAAAATCCTATCGCAGGAGTGAAACAATACTAGGAAATACGAAATCCTTTCTTCATCAGGAAACAAAAGACAAAACTTATTCTTTTCAGATCCGCTATGTAGAAACTTGATTTATACAGACCTTATGCAAACCTCATTATCTGATCATAGTTGTCCTGGGTGAATGACATATCACGATCTCAAATTTACAGTTGTTCACTGGGTAACTGAGTGACTCAAGTAGGTTGCCTACTATTGGCATGAGTTACTGCATATACTAACATTGGAGACGGGTTGTATAATTCCTCTCTTTTTTCTACACGATAACACTGGGAATGGGGACCAGGGTGTAAATGTACCTGCTCTATCTGTTGCTCGGTGGCAATGATTTGCACGCTGGTGGTGGCGCTGTTGGCAGCACCCTGTGTTGGACGTTTGGCCACCTTCTGAGTCACAGCAAGGTTCTGTCCACTCATCTTTCTCAGCCACTGGATGTTGGTCAAAGAGTCATCCCGGGGGCCTGGATCAAAACCTGACGAAGAGAACATTTGTCATGGATGTCAGTTATTTTCTTATTCCAAATATCTTTCTTTTTTGTTTGAAACATTATAAGAAAACATAAGTCAAGTGAAATACACACAAAACGGGAACTTGTAAATATGTACAAGGAACCCTTTAATTAATATGCAGCATTATCTCCTCATAGTATGCTGTTTCCAAAAAGTAGATATGGCAAATTTGTGCAACTAAGGCCCCTGGCAAACAGCTAATTTCTATCACTGTAAACTACATTTATTTAACTGTATGCAACTTTTTTAAATCATAGTTTAAATCATATCTTTTACAATGAAGTCTACAACTATCTGATTTTTCTGTCTTACCACTACTTTGAGAATCGTGTTCAACTGCAATTGGATGAGTTCCCTCGGGTTGCAGGGAAAATGTCTTCATTTGACCGGATGCTGTGGAGGCTGTGCTTGGAGACTGGATGGTTGACGATGAAGATGAAGAAGTGAGGATAAACCTCCGGATGACAGGAGGGGGACAACTGATCTGACCGCTGGACAAACTTGTGGATGTTACCGGGAGTGTCTGCGATGTCGTAAATGTGACCGCAGTGGACAGGGATGGTGTTTTGGATGGGGCGGTTGACGTACTTGAAGCGGCATTAATAAGGGTCTCTGATAGAGAGTGGCAAGACACATCATTGGACTCTTGAGAATTTGTTGTAGGACCATCTGGAGGTGATCCTAACGCTGCTGGGAGGTTACTGTTAGTCCGACTTGGACGACTGCTATAAACTCCAGGGACAACTTCATGGTGCTCCACACCCACAGTGGCATTCTGATATTGCGGAAGGGATAACCGCCCATGTTCAACAGTTTTGTGGGCAGGTAATTTAGCAGGACTAGCTGGGGGTGATAAAGGTTCGACTTTCACATCAGCTTCACTCAACAATACAGGTCTGCCTGCTGTCTTTTCACGATTCAGAACAGCACTCTCTGTTGCTGTCCTCTGAAGATTTTCACAAGCAGCAGGTAATTCCGTGGATGAGCTTGTTTTAGAGGGTTTCACAACAGTGTCTCCTTTTTCATTAAGGTGCACAAGAGTGGCAGTGCTTTTCAATGGATAATTCCTCTTCGAAGACCCGTTGGTGACAAAAGTTTGCTTCTTGGACTGCCCATTCGTTGTAATAACAAACGTTTTGTGTCCCCCGTCTGAAGGGTTGTACAGTCTTACAATCTTTTTTGGGGACTTTGATTGTGGTCTCACCACACTACTTTCCAGACTAGCTTCAACACTTGATACATTTTGAGAGTGCCAGCTTTTAGTAGGCGTCTCAGGTTCCCGTTTTATCAATTTCAAAGTAGGTTTTGGATCTGAGCTGGCCTTAGTCACTGCTCCCTTATTTGAATGAATCGTTTGGAGGGAACCATCACAGATCCTAAAGGTATCACTAAACTGGCTCCCTGATGGTATACTTCTGTTCGCTATAACGTACGAAGTAGAACCCAAGGAGAGTGGCAAATGGTGGTGCTCTGTTTGGTCCTCCTCAGAGGACTTGGTGTAACTGTGTTCACTTAAAGTGCTTTCATTTTCTTTCTCTGGATTCTGACTATCTGTAACTGAGTTGCACTCTTCAGGTTGAGTGATATAGTAGACGGGAACTTGGTTTTCGTCATTTTCTGCTGGAGGATCATTACCGGGGAAGGAGTCTGGAGCTATGAGGATGCACGGCCCTTCCGTTGTCTGGATAATCACGGGACCATACCCCTGATCCCCAGAGCTGGCGGCAGCACTGACTAGCTGGTCCATCCTTTCCTCTCTCCATACATGTGCTGCAAAGAGACATAAGGGATTAAGATTCATATTTATAAAAGGCTTTGACCTATTACGTTGCTACGGATCTATTGATTCACTCTAACTTGGTGATACTTTACTATTAACTTCATGATGTTATGAGAGGGGAGGTGGCTAATTTTGATTTGATTTGTGTGAAACCGGGTAGATCTACATACACATGATCTTTCAGAGTCTGGGTATTTCCCTATCTTTTGTGTGTGTCTGTGGGGGGGGGGGGGGGGGGGGGGGGATATTGTATCTCTAAATTTGTTGATTCAGAAACGTTTTTTGGTGTGTCGGGAAATCTAAAAGTGTTGGAATGGGCTTAACCCAGTGCAGGATATATGTTTGAAGTGGGACTCCCACATCCTAAGCAGGAAAGATAGGCCCAGTTTGGTCTAGGAGGAGGCCTAGGACAAGCCTAGGAATATTTCTGAAGTCAGTTTTCATTATTACTTAAAAATCCGGATTATCTTTTTCAATTTTTGTTCCACGGACAACGGAAAGGAAATGTTTGTCTGTACTGTAGACAGTGTACTGCAGTGTAGACAGACTAACGTAAACACAGTGGGACAGTGTCGAATAGATCGAGAAGGGGGGGGGACTCCTATTTTGAGGAAATAACTGATGGTTAATGGGCTTTGGCGTGCACCACTTTTATTGCTGGCATACCATCATAGTTATTGACCTATTAAAATGTAGGGCTACGGCTAGGCAGACTTGATTCAAACAATGACTCGAATGAGGATCACTGATGATCATTTTTACCGTAACGTCCCAAGCCCAAGGTGTCCCGCTCTGATCACGTATTGTAAATAATGAGAAAACATGGGAGTGTGGACGCCAGCAGCAAACACAAGACTAGATGGTTTACAATGAAACCTACACTCGCATGGAAGGAATGTATTGATCTTAATTCATGTCTGGACTTGCTCAGGTATTCAGTCATTCACTGGCTGGTTCCATCATCCCGCGCCCCGAGCACGGCCAGCTGGCACCTTCCGCCGCAAACCTAGGAAAATATCAAATTACCAGCGGACTCTTATCCCGCTGAGTGACTAAACGACTACACTACGAGACTAAGTACTCATAATCATTACCTGCAAGTTCTAGGTATCCTAGAAAGATATATATCCAATAATATTTGGATGTTAACTAAGATAACACAGGACCATCCTCCATTTTCAAATTTCGAACCGCACCGACCTCCAGCCAATCAGAAACGAGGTCACGCCGATGAGTTGACCTACTTTCAGAAAGCAATAGAAGGAGGACGTTCATTGGTTGTCAGTTTCTCAAACAGCCAATGGGAGTGGAGGTTACAAAAAGACTTTGGCGGCGAATGTTGTCATTTTTGACTGAGGAATCGTGAATTCAACACGCTGCAACCTGTGAGAGATGAGGCTTCATCGAAAAGGTACGGATAAATTATCATCGGATCTTTTGAACAGTGATTTTCGAGTATCCAGGACCATGGATACTGCGCTAGACCTAAGGCTAAGTGTTCGAAATTCCCTGTTTTACTTTACTAAGTTTTAGAAATGTTAGACACGACGTTCTTCTGACTTCACTCCTGACCTCAGGCTCAGAGTCAGAGTCAGAGACCCAAATCAGCAAATGAATGTCAATGATCAACATTCAACATGGTTTATGATCTGTGTAGACACAAACTACCCATAGCCTGTAATTGCTACGAAATCATGATTTCATGGTAAGCAGACTGTGGTGAAAAGTGTTGTTCAATAAGTGTCTCTCTTGTTGTTGGCAGAAAGTGTCTCTTGAGTCTTGTCAAGTTTGCTGTTCACCTGTTGTTGACATTCATGTCATCGTGTATGTCATTATCAATAATTATGACATCTATTTTGTATGTTGGTTAATTAATTTGTATTCAATAAACACTTAAAGCAAACCACAACGCAAATCAGTTATATATTGTCAAATAAAATTTTCAGTGAACTTTGTTTGTTGACAAACCATGTATGATCATGCTTCATCTGATAACAGAATAGTATGCAAAATTCTATTCAAAAACAGATTTAGACTGTCATGAATACTCATTTTCTGACTTGTTTTGGTCTGTTGTGTGGTCCACACAAATACCTAGATTGTTTACCCAAAAACTGATGATGTCATCAAAATGTCATTTCCGGAATCCCCCCTGCATTTTCACTCTGCTAGCAGAGACTCTAATGAGTATTATTTTTGGTGGAGAATGATGTGGGAATTGAGAGGAGGCAAACCTGGATGAGCCTGGCTTAGTACAGAAAGGAAAGGGGAGGAATTGACCTATTGACCCTGAAGATGACATCACTGATTATGGGGGGATTCCCCAACATGGGGGGATTCCCCAACAAGTTGATTGCAGACCAGAAAACAAAAACAAACAGATCCTCTTTCCAAGGATCATAATTATCAGACTTCTAGCCACCAATATTTGATTTTAACTGGCAATATGATTTATATGAGTGTAGTTGAAGATGTCAGGATCGATTTTGAAAATTTTAAAAATTTTAAAAAAATTGATAATTTTGCATTGTGGTTTGCTTTAAGCATTAATCTCTGTTTTATTGTCGTTGTATTGAGTGAATATGTAAAGCCTCATCTTGATGCATATCAAAGTGTAGAGAGCGGTATAGAGGTCTAGTGATAACTAACTATAACTTTAATTGAATTCCATAGAACTCATGTGATTTATGCCTGAAGACAGCAATGTTTGTAAACAAACCAATTTTGGTGGGGCACCAAAATTGACTGGGGATGATGTTTTGTGGATTTTAATGTAACGTTAAAGTCTGTATTCACATGCTATATTTTACCACAGGCCTAGGTTATGGCAGTAGAATATATTTCAATAGTTAACAGAATTTTCAAAGTTTTGATCCTACATTCATTTTGACTCCCTTTTAGTCTTTGCGGTAAAATACCTGTACAAGATATTTTTCTGATATTTGTTCTAAGAAACATGATGAGATTGTATAGCAAACACAACCTTATGATAGTTATATTCTGTTGTGTTTATTTCTATTTATTCTATTTATGCAGAATGCCTCCGAGACGAAGCCGCAGGAGGAAGAGTGGGAATTACAAACAACCTCTTCACTTCCTAGAGAGCCCTCTCCACCTCGTCCACAAACTACCCTCTCCTGTGTTTCCGTCTGACCATCCGGCTCAAGCTGAAGTCATCCCTGCAGAACTTGGCACGTCTGTCTGGGTAAGGGAATGTTAATGTAAATAGTTCCTCAACTATCTAATCAGATATTTTCTAGTTTATTTTTAATACAATTGAAATTTAGTCAATGGTTTCAGACAGATTTTATTTGTTGTAGCCGATGGACTTCTGTGATGTTTCTTTTCTAATTTGATGCTACTTTCTTATCATTTTACACTGTGTCTATATCTGAGTATGAAACATAACGTTTATCACCTTATAGAATTACAAAATACCTTCACTAAGCTTTCACATTTTCCCGGGAAACTGGGGTGCACTTTCAACCGAAAAATATTAAACTCATTCAGAAGACTATATCCCGGTTTATTGTATTTGTTTTCAGGTTTCTCCTCAGTTTCGCAATGTTCCTCCATCGGGAGTCAAACCCAAGAGAAGTCGACAAACTCAGCGCTCTGGCCCGAGAACCGAAAATGGTGGCGGCGAGGGGGAAATCGGTCATACCCGGACCCAAGGAGCCAATGTCAAGAAGTACATGCCTCTCCAAATGTTAGGAGAGGTGGACAACAACTCAGTATGCGAAGATATTGAAGAAAACAGCTCCCCAAAGCGAAGAACGCGATCAGGGAGTAACAGAAACAGCTCCATCATAAGACGGAGGAGCACACCAAAAGAACAGGGCTTGAGATCCAAACAAAATCAAGATCCTTCAGACCTAACGGGTGGAAATGACTCTGGAAGAAAATTCACACAGGTGCGCCCCAAGAACGATCGAAAAACAAAAAGGTCCAAATTGACCTTTTCTAATTCAAGTTCTGATTCGGAACTGAACGGCAGCCCTGAGAGACCCAATGTAAATGGAACCCCTTTGGGCAATCAGGATTCCTTTGTTGGTGGAGATTTTGACTCTGTTCACACTCCCGTTGCCCACTGCTACCCTTCCCCGGCGGATATTTCACGGGCAAGGAAAAGTTGTCTCTTTTCTCGCTTGCTTGATGAAACCAAACTCTCTGAGTCTAGTGACGATTGTCCGAAAGTGTTAGTTTATGATACGCCAGAATCGGAATATGGGAAAGATATGCGTTGGAGGCAGCTTCACAAACGGTCAAAACGGACCAAAACCAAAAGTCGCCTTTCATGATAAACGTCTGTCATTTTTTAACATTGCATGGTTTGCCGATCAGGATTTGACAGGAAATTTATATTTTTCATCGTATTTTTCATTAAAATCATGTACCGCATTTCAATAAAGTAAACATTCCTATCATTCTAAATCATAATTGAACAATCTTGTCTTCGTTATGATTTACGAAAGTGAGTTTTGTCATTTCCAAATCCACAACAGAGCGAAGGTCACATCGCTTTATGTGCATCATCCCGACCCATGATTTCTTTAGACGAGACTTGCTGATTTCAGGGAAACCTCCTGTATGTAGTTTCCGAAATTTTGCTAAAATGAGTGTGAAGCAAGAGAGCAGAAAGTGATGCATTAATGTGAAATATAATTGCACTAAATGCTCATGCGTGATACATTATTAAAACGTTAGGTAATTGGTAAGGCGCAGGGGTAACGTGTGGAGTGCAAAGGTAGTACTTGGGTGTGAGATAACTAAGTGAGTCTTTTATTTTTTTACGCCTCAATTAACAATGATTTCATAAATGTCTCAACCCTACTTTTATAGGATACAAGACCACTTGTTTGAGGGGAGGTCTACATTTGAATGTCCAACATCCTGCCTACCACGGAGGAGCCCAAAGAATATATGTTTTAAGTAATAAATTAATGAGAAGACAACTGTTGAGGAATAAGACCGTTCTTCATAAAACGTTTTTACTTTTCTTCAACTAATACTTCACGAGTTAAATGTGCATGAGTAAACTCGAATAAATATGCGTCCATAATCTTAAGAATATCAAACAAGGCAGTTGGAAGTATAAAACATTTTACTCTCGCATCCATACAACTTTCATTAAGTATACCCATACATTTATACCTTTTTTTTTGGAAACAATACATCGTACCTACTTCTAGAGTAGTTTCCTCTTTATCTGCATTACACTTATCAATCGCTCCTGAAATGGTATTTCTGTATGATGAAAATTACGTAATATATTTTTGGATAAAACGAATGAGGGAGAAATCCTGAAAATGATTCACAGGAAAATTCAATGCAATGAAATAGTGTACATCAATCTAAAAGTCACTCTCTAAACACCAAGTCAGACATCCATCCAGTCTTATACAAAGAGCGCCCAAAACCTGGAGACCCAAGTCTGTATTGTTGCTAGTCTCTTTTTTTTTAATCAAGATCCATGCGTTAATTCTTCGGTAACATTTTGGGAGGTCCTGCCATAAGCGGTGGTCTCATCATTGGTCCCATGGGTCCCATTGGGCCCATCATATGACCCATAGGTGGGCCCATCGGTGGCCGCATTCCTACAAAGGAGAAAAATGCAATATTGTACTCAACATATCTAATTTTATGAACATGAAAAACTGAAAGACTATTAGATGAATTGCAGTAGGGGAACATAATATGAATATCCCGTAAGATCCGGTTAATAAGCTACGGTCAATTATGTGCTGCACCAAAACGTTTTTTTTGCATCATAAATGCTTCACAGATATTGAAACGCAATTTAACCCTTTCATAAGCCGCACCCTCACTTTGGGTATAAATCCTTAACTCTGGTCTTTAGTTTAAGCCGCGGCTTATAAACTGTTTTGCGGTGAAATTTCTTGAGTTGATGCTTAATACGATTTGAAATGGAAAAAAGAGAAAGAAAGATATATGTTTAGATTTTCCTTTTTAAAAAAAGAAAAGAAAACAGATGTAGCTAATAATCAAGATGAGTAAAAGTTGGTTTCTGACCTGGCATCATGGGACCCATGGGTCCCTGAGGTGGGCCCATCATTGGCATGGGCATAGGCATGGGCCCAGGGGCGGGGGCGGGCTGAGCGGGTGGCCCACTGGGCGGGGGTACAGCAGCTCCTGCATTCCTGGGGGGCTTGTCTGGAAAAGTGAGAATAAAACATGGCAACTATAACGCATAAAACCTATAGTATATCTATAGTTAATTTAGGGTTTCTTGTTAGTTGTTACTTCATGATATGAAAGATAATGCAACTCAAACCTCGTTCAGGTTGAAAACTTCAACAACTACTACTATTATGCTGTCTCGATTTTGTATTACAATGATCAAGAATACATCACTTTCATGTGATGAGTGAAACCTTTTATTTGTATGGCTAAGTTGGCATGGCCTTAAAGATATCCGTCGCCTACAATTAAACCAATGCTACAGTTTTACGACAGCTTAATATTAAGATGGATGAAATAGGATGATACTTACCAGCCTTGAAAGCAGCAGCTGTAATAAGAAAATAAAAATTGTTAGTAATGGTACCAAGTTGTATTTGGAGGTTTTTCATCGGATGCAGCAATTATGTAGTCAATTGTGATCTTCATAATGCACAAATGAATTTTCATTTGTTTAGTTAATTTACAGTTAAATGTAACATTATAATATTTAAAACATCTGATATTGCGGTTATTTTCTTGAAAAATGGATTTGACTCCAGCTATAACAAGATATACAGCATTCATTCCCCTGAACCAATCCAAAATACATTCACAAATTTGCAAAAGAAACTTACTTGTGTCATCTACGAGCTTCTGTACTTGTTCTTCTAGCCATTTCTGGTAATATACTCTGACGTTTTCTTTGTGTTTCCTTCCATTACAGTGAGTTTTCCGTACTGAAGGCTGAAATTAATCAGGTGATGTTAGTAGAGAATTTTTTTTTCAACAATTGTGTTATGGAACAGAGTAATATATATTCATAATCATACTGCGTCCTTACCGAAAAAGGAAGCAGGTAATGTAGATGGTCTGTAAAGGTACTACTATTCCATGGAACAATTTTGAACAAATAAACAAACGTACATTTTATACTAAATTTCTGGTAACAAGTTTTAAGTAGGTGCCTTGTTACAGAAAAAAAATATGCAGAATTACTCACACACAAAATTAAACGAATTATTTTCTTTCAGTTAATGGGTATACTCTCTTTCATTTTATCATCGGTATGGTGTAAATGTCCTGCTATATTGACACAGATGCTAACTTTTGGAAAATTTCCAAAGAAGTGATAAAGAATAAATGACTTTCTACATACCGAGTCATGTGTTAGGTAGGTGTCACAGTAGTCACAGTAGTACCTGAAAGATAAACATGAACACATTTACAAATAAACAATGAAAATGATGGGGTTTCCCACATTTACAAGAATATCAATCTACAATCAAGACCCTGTCAACGACCAGGTAAATAATGAAAACAATCATATTTCTTTTCAAACTAGGTAACCAACCAACATTGATAAATGGCCCAATCATCATGACCAGAGAAGTGATCAAAATAAACAGAGATGGGGCGTTGTCAGGGGTGGGCAGAAGACAAAACCAGGTTTCCCAAGCATTTGAAAATCAATTTAAGAACCACAATGAACACTCAGGGTGATTAAACCCTGGGGTACATGAAGTACATTGGAGTTTGTACAAGGCATTTGGGGTAGAGGCAGTTTATACAGGCATGAAACGGCTGTGAAAAAAAAGATTATATTTCTTCAAAATATTATGATCAATTCATATTGACATAAGCCTGATCAGTTTCATATTAAATAAAAAAACCTGCGAGGAAATTTGAATTTTGACATTGGATAAACAAGCATACAAAGTCGGCGTTAAGTGAGCTTACGGCCCCCTAGAGTGGCGATCTGATTCCACCGCTTAACTGTTCTTTGAAAATGTTATCTATTCTAGGGTATGTTTACAGTTCATGTCATAGATAAAATAGTTCTTGTCACCATGTCTTATGAATAAAATCGGTCTTCGTAGAAGAGCTGTATCACTGAAAATTTTCCCTAAGTGTGAGTCTAGTAACCGGCTAGTAACCTAAAGTGACACCCTTCTCCCCTACCCCCATCAGCAACCTGACCATGAGCCCCACAGCTGGCCTGGTAAGGATGGCCAGTCCTGGTAACGAGAGCCGGATGTTGAGTGTTAAACCATCCACCACTTCATGATGGCTCCAGCAGATGGAGGTGTGATGTCATTACTAACAGCCTTGAAGTTATGCCCAAAAAGACGCGATCAGATGATCGCCTCTTAATATTGAATGTGTGCCACAACTCTTGACTGGAGGATCACTGGGTGCAATTCTTGCTTCTTGAATTTTGTCTCTAACTGCATTGGTTCAAACCTGCAGTAAAACATTCACCTATGTAGTAGAGGTCGACCATAATACATTGCACGAAAGGGGTTCCTGTTTTCTTAAAACTCTTTTTATTAATTATTCTATCGTCTGATATATTACGATTATGGTCTCAAGCTATTGATATAACGGTGTTACCATAAATAAAATTGGTAAGACATTTATTAAAGAAATATATTGCATTTTTTACAGGTCTGGCTTCATTGACTTATTTTCTTCTGTAATAATTTTCTACCGTAAATGAGGTGCATTATTCCGAACAGAAAAAATGTAGAATCTATCAAAACTCCCTTGCAGCTTCATAAAAAATTGTAATATTCTGTTGATCTTTTACATCCATTTATGACTACAGGTGAAAACCAGGGTCACAACACATGCCAATGTTACAAACCCAGATAACAGTAGTATGTTAATATTGCTCTTAATTCAAAGACCAGCTTAAAGGCAGGCTCTTGGCTTTATCAAACAATGAGGACCTTGAAAATTTAAGATAGGTAGTGTAGATTTTCAATGTTATAGAATGACTGTAAGACTGTCGGCTCATTGCATTATCGCTCACGCTACTGAAAACTGAACTGCCAATTTTCAATGTAGATCAAGTCATCTTCTGCTTAATTTTGTTTCCATACATTACACAACATGCAGGTTTTATGTTAGCATTATCTGACTAGTATTATGTATTCTGGGTTATTTAAAAACAAGGTAAAAACATGGTGTAAATAACTTACTTCGGCATCGTGACGCTTTTGTCGCGTTTTCTTGACCGGAAGTTCAGTGATATCCTCAAACCAAAAGTTCATATATTAGTTATGATAACATATGGGCAAATAACTTAAGAATCAATAAAATAATTATTTACTTATGATATAATACTAACAATGTTACCAATATTTGGAGTGTAAGTCGTTTTTTCATAAATATCAATTACTCACGATTTGGTTCTTAGCTATTCAATTTTCAAGATGGCGGAAACCGGCATGAGTTTTCGCGAAGTGCCTCAAAATCGGACATTTCCCTTGAAATGCAAGGAAATCGCACTTTCAACAGGTATGTCATGATGTTGACTATATTTCGAAGATACTATTTCATATGCGAGAGAATTGTGTGATCATAGTATTCGAGCCACACGAAGATTTTGCTCTCCCGCCAAAGCCAAAAGTGCAGACCGACCAAAACGTCGGCCCGGCATTTCAAATTTCTTGTTTTGTTTAGATGGGCTGACGTCTGAGAAATTCAGTGAAATCGCACAAAGATGCTACTAATACATAAAGGATGGTTCATTAAGAGGAAAAGGGAACACTTTTCCACCACATGCATGCCTGCATGTAGTGGGCTCAGGTGACATCGATGGTTTGGCTTTTCCCAAACTTTGCTTTTGGGGCTTAATTTGCCCTATCATTTTATCCCCATTTTGTCTTGTCTGCGAATGTGACTGTCGGTGGAGTAGTCCTATATAGAACAGCCCTGTCGTTCCCACAATGTTACCACTGACAGTCAGGGTGAACTTATGGTTACTTTCCATAGACCACTTTTCAACCTGCTTGAAAAATACACTAAAACTCCATCTTACCCCCAAATTGTGAAAGTAGTTCTCCATAGATGTGTTCTCCTTTCCTATGAAGTAAGTCTTCCTGACATTTTGAATGAGATTGAGCACTTTTGCTAAGCCCTTGCCAGTTGTTATTCAAACTGATGTTAGCTGGTTCCAAGCATGAACCTCTGCTTAGGATGGCTACCAGCAGACTGTCATGGAAGACAAGTTGAAGGTTTTCAGCATCAGCAAACTCTTGAATGATCCTTGATATCTAGAGGACACTTTTCATAAAAACATATTGAAATTAGAAGTCATGGATTCAATGATGATAAATAAGGTATGTGTGAAGTTATGTGACAAGACCTGAAGTTTGTACTGAGAAAAGTCTACTCAACCAAAATGGTCTAGTGGGGAGACTAGGAATGATGTAAATCACCCTGTCTGTCAGTATGAATGTGACAGACAGGGCTTTTCTCGGTCTATCGTGGAGCTGCCGAGCCATTCGGCTGATCACACTATACCCAGGGTACACACCAGGAAACCTACCCTGTGGCCACTTCAAAATTAGCCAATCAGAAGAGGCGACAGATAGGGGGTTTGGTAGACAAAGTATTCGCCTCTGGATATTCCCATTCCAGAGACGAACAGAACCCTACCAAAAAATCGGGAGTATAATTTTCGTTGCAACGGGTATGGGGAGATGGGTAACATAGGAAGATAACAGGTGCCATGTTTGAATTTGTGATCGATTCAAAAGTTTAACCTGCTGGGGCAAAGATATTCTGCATCCAAGCTGCTCAAAAACTGGTGCCCCGCGATTATTTTTCAGTTATAAATGTTTAAAAGTTGATGTGATTGTCTACAAGTGTTTATCATTGGTGTCCCGCTACTTACTACCGATCTGAATCGGGGTTGCAGGCATGCCCTCCGTAGCGGACATCAGGAGTAGGAGGGGATGCGGCGCAGGCTAGGGGTTTGGGCATATGTACTATGCTGTAGTAGACTCAGGGTACAGAAAGTGAAGACCCAGAATATAGTAGGTAAATATAGTGATCTCAGGGGCTCAGGCGGCCAGTCCCCCAAAGGCTGCAATAAAGAAGTTAGTAGGCTCAGCAGGGGTGTGCAAATGCTTGCAAATTTACACAAAATTGCGAATTTTGTCACAGAATTTGCGAATTTTGGCCTCAAATTTATATAGGAAAGTGAAAATGTTGTACAGAAATTTGCAAATTTATGACTAGATTGTGCAAATTTTACTGGTAGATATGCAAAAATAATTTTGGGTCTGCACACCCCTGCTCAGGGTACAGACGGCGTAGACAAAAGGTACGGTAGTTAAAGTTAGACTCAGGGTCGATAAGATGAAGGCCCAGGGTAGACTATAGTAGGTAAAATGAGAAACTAAGCAGGACGTGGCTAGTTCCCTCTGCTGATGCAAAGGGAACTGAAAAAGGAACACTAAAATTAAAAACTAAAACTAAAAAGAGGGATATATATATATAGTACAGAAGGTGTAGACCCAGGATATTGTAGAATTTGTAGACCCAGGGTATACATAGTAAAGTTAGTAGACCCAGGATAGAGTAGAGCTAGTAGACCCAGGCCATGAGTCAGGGTATACATAATTAAGTTGGCAGGCCCAAGGTAGAGTAGAGCTAGTAGACCGAGGGTAGAGTAGAGTTAGTAGACCCAGGGTATAGCGCTGTAAGTGGACCCAGGGTATAATTAAGTAATTATAGACTCAGGGTACAGAAACTGAAGGCCCAGGGTATACTAGGTAAAAGTGGTAGATTCAGGGGCTGAGAGGCCCAGTGCCCAGCTGCTGGAAATAAGGGCTGGTAGTAGGCTCAGGGTAATAGAAGGGGATTACCCAGGGTAAAGTAGGTAAAGAGTGTAGACTCAGGGTACAGACGTTGTAGCCTAACAGCTGTAGACGTGACATTTTAGTGTTTTCGAGCAGGTTCAAAAGTGGTCTATGAAGAATAACCATGAGTTTACCCCGACTCTAACTACATCTTAGCCTACTTTGCTGGGCCGAGTCTAAGAGCCCCTGACTTGAGCTACCACCACCACAATCAGGGTGATTTCATAATTAATCTGTTGACTTTGGTATTTCTCAATTTCCTGACAAAACCAAACCTTTTTACTTCAGGAGGCGCCTCAGGATGTCTCCAAGACCAGAAGTTACCCGAAGTGGCTGGAGGCTATGCCTACCGCGACAGTGGCTGTATCGGTGCACCCACAAGAAACCGGTTTATCCATTGGTAAGTCTTTGACATCAACATTGTGTAATGGTAAAAAGAAGATAATTTTGGGGCCTCTTTGGGTCTCTATCGATAGAGACCTTGACGCTATTTTAAAAACATTGAATAATAAAAAATTCACATCAACGGGGTCCAATTAACTTTCTAGAGGCTAGGTCCTGATTTCACAAAACTGAATAAATAAGTAGATAGATATCAATTTAAGTCCGATATCATAATCTATTAAGATAGGTAGCCATATTTGTCAGTTTTCAGGTCCTCAAAGAAAAACTAAAGCCTATAATCCATATGACGATTTTGACCACTGAGGATTTGATAGTTTACCCTAGGACTTTTACAGAAACATCTGCAGGCCATTTACCATTTTACAGAGACTCTGAAGTACTTTCTAATGATATGGAACACAGTTTATACTTAGCCCTTATTCCTGCCGACGATTTTCAAAATTAGGAGTAAAATCATCGGATAGTGGGCTACCGCATTTAATGGTTGTCCTTTGTTTCTTTATTCTCCGTCTTCGATGAGTGGATAACGTCGATAGTCCGATATATCGGAGTAATAGGTTGTCCCAACTCTCAAAGAGATCAGTGTTAAAAATGGGGGGGGACACATCGTGCTATTTCTGATAGGAAGGATCTGTTTGGAGATTGAAAGTCGTTCCATAGAAAATGCCTTGAGAGTGTACTAATTAGCATAAATAAGTCTGTGTTCGGAGATTGACGAGATGATGTCATAATGATATTCTAAAAATAGAACGAAAGTAGGTCGGGAATACCCCTTTCCTCCACTGGGGGCGGCCATATTGAAAATCTGCTAGTTCCTCGGTCTCTCGCTAGGGGGATAACGTTGATAGTCCGATATATCGGAGTCTTAACTTGGCCCAAGTCCCATAGGAATCAGTGTTAAAAATTTGGAGGGGGACACTGTGCTATTTCTGGAGTAAAGAATCTGCTTGGAGATTGAAGCTGTCCTCATAGAAAATGCCTTGAGAGTGTAGTAATTAGCATAAATAAGTCTGTGTCCGGAGATTGACGAGGTGATGTCATAATAATATTCTAAAAATAGAATGAAAGTAGGTCGGGAATGCCCCCATCACCCACTGGAGGCGGCCATATTGAAAATATGCTGGTTTCCTGTTTCTCCGTTTTCGTCCAGTCGATAACATCGATAGTCCGATACATTGGAGTCTGAGGTCGTTGAGAAGTGGTCAGAGATGGGTCAGGAGAGGTTCAGGAAGTGTTCAGGAGTGGTTCAGGAGGGATTGTGAAGGTGTCAAGAGGGGTTCAGAAGGGTTTCAGGAAAGGTTCAGAAGGGGTTCAGGTTCGGGGAATGCAAAACTTCAAGTACATTTCATTTCGTTTTATAAACCAAAGAATGGATAAGACGGAGATTTTGGTTTACTAAACCACATCAAGAATCTATAAAGTCGATCAAACCAGAACTTGTTAATTTTGTAATTCTTTTCATAACGGATCTACCTGTTCACCGAAAATAAATTCAATAACGCACATTAGGTTCGAAACTATATTTTTTCAGGCGCACGTTTGAAGACGTTTTGGAGCTGACAGAAGAGTCGCTGGATGTTAACCTGACGGGCAACCATCTCCGGGTGCGGTTCCAAGGCGCGCCCATCCTCGGTGGAGTCAGCATCCACGAGTCTCACAGCTATGTGGTCATCCTGGTGGCCACCGTGTCCAGCGTGCACCGCCTCATGTTCCCACACCCCAACAAGATCCACAAATATGTAAGCTGGTTAACTATTACTTGTGCAAATGGAAAAATTAATTGTCGTTCGCTCTTTTTACAAGTTTACAGAAAGACATGTTAAAAAACATATCAGATGCTTTAAACAATTGAAATTAGACCGAATCCTAGGAGGGGATGGGGAGCTGTCCTGATAAAACTTTGGCTAAGAAAATAGAAACTTCTTATCATTATTTAGAACTATTTCAACTATATACACTGAAGCAATATAGCCAAAATGTATGATACAAAATATTGACTTTATTTTGTCTTTAGACAACGTTATCAGAATATTTCCAATTAATTTTTCACATTTGATACCCGATCATTCATCCGCGGTTGCATAATTTGTTCATGTGTCCAACTCTTGAATAATGTGACTATTTTCTCTCAAGGACCGAGGATTCATGCAAGGATCCCAGAAAAGTGCGGCATCCATTCTGTCTGACGCGTCGCTGGCCTCGGCCCGGGACCACACCAACACCTATCTCCTCACGGCCACTGCGGGCATGGTTTACCGGGTTCACACTGCCGCCGCCTGGCTCACCAACGAAGGCGAAGGGCTCTTTACGTTGGCCACGAGCACTGGAAGCATCCTCCTGGTGAAACTACCCCCGTATGGTATACAAGGTAGGTTACAGCGTGAATAATTTTTTTTATTGCGATGCTACAAAAAAATTAAATGGGTTAGTGTATGTCATTGAGTTTTAAAGTAGTATCCGGGGTTGAATATGATCTCGGAGCACTTACTTTTTCGAAAATAACTTTTGTCATTCCAGAGAGAATAAATGGTTCTGTTCAGATGACACCACTTACCCCCCGAAAAAAAATCCCAAAACATGAGTGATTTCCATACAATTGAAAAGTACAAAATTCGGGTTAACAGATAAAGTTCCCTTCAAGGGAGCCTTCCATTAAGTATGTACGCACCAAGGGGGGGGGGTCTGAATTTTTTGGAATTTTGCGTATGTTTCTATACAAATCCAATGCGTATTTTAACATAGGGGGGTTGGGGGTCTAGAATTTGTGATTTTTTGTGTACATACTAAATGGAAGGTCCCTTGGGAAAATGGCGTATATATGTATTTCAATAGAAAATACTCTACATGGTAAACATTATTGCAGTCCATAACAATGTTTACAAGATGTAAAAAGAAAAAAGTCAACCAGTGGCGGATCCAGGGAGAGGGGGGGGGGGGGCAAAAGGGGCAATTGCCCCCCCAGACCAAAAATGAAGTCTGGTAATTTTAACAAATCTGAGGAGAATTTTTGCAAGGTAAATCAGGGTGAGGGCAGATCTCTTTCTCCTCCCCCCTCCCCCCTCCCCCCTCCCCCCTCCCCCCTCCCCCCCTCCCCCCCCCCCCCCCCCCCAGAAGACAGACCCTGGATCCGCCCCTGTCAACTTATGACCAGGAACATAACTATTCGGGGATTTCAAAATTCAAGAACAATTAAAATAAGGGATACATTTTTTTCCCTCAGGTGTTGTGACCCAACACGAGCTGAAGCAGTCGTCCGTCATGCAGAGACTCTGGTCGGGTCTGGTCCCCGCAGCCATAAGGTAAGACCGCTACTGAGTCAATAGGAACACCCAGAACTGGCATGGCCATAAGGGCCAGAGTTACTGCTGCTTGGTTTCGCTATTGGTTGTAATTGTCAAACACCAGAAATTGTAATTTCCTCTTTCTATATTTTATCGAAATGTATATCCCCGTAGATAAATGAATTCTGAGTTAGAACTATCATCGAGCAAATTAAAAATGGATTCAGATCGGCATATCTCTCTCTTAATGGCTCTCATTGAGTCAGAGTGGCATAATTTCCTCATTCTGTATTTTATCGAAATGTATATCCCCTTAGATAAATGAATTCTAAGTTAGAAACATTATCGAGCAATTATAAATGGATTCATCTCGGCATATCTCTTATAAAACGGCTTTCATTGAGTCAGATTAACATATCTCTTATTGAACAACTGAACTATCCTTGAGTCCACTTGGTATCTCTCTTCTAAAAAAACATTTCGTTCCTCAGGGGCGGCGCGGAGACGAGTCTGACGGTGATGAGTCTGGTGATCCACCCCCTGGGGCAGGACGTCTTCATCTTCTCCATCAGCTACGACCACAAAGTCCGCATGTGGTCCACCAAGGTGAGAGGCACTCTTACTTATTTTGTCATAGTCCATAATCTGTAAATCGCAGTTATTGTCAATGTGGAATTAAACAGATCTATGGATGGAGTAGCCCACCTCTTATGCAGCTACCCCTAAGAATAAGAAATGTGGCCGTATAAGAGCTGGATGCGCTTGGAAGGTTAAATCATATATATTACCATATGCTTCATGGAATTTGGTGACTAATATTAAGGCCAATAAGGGGGTTTATAAGGGAGGACCTGTGTAAGGGGATATATACTTCCACCAATGTTGCATGAAGAATAGAGAATTTTTCAAGAAAAAAGATGTATCCCTGCAAATGCTGACCACAGGTCAGGTCAAAATTGCTTTATTATTTGCTGGCAATATAAAACATGTAAGACAATAGTAATACACATATGAAATTAATGTAGTTCAATAAATTAAAAAAAAGTCTGCAAAGGTGAATCCAACTTGATATTCCTATTTCAGACTCATGAATGCGTCATGGTTTCCGACATGCTAGACTACGTTCCGGATAACATAGATGCCACAAAGTTGCCTATTGGAGGTGAGATTATTTTTTTTTACCATTTTACCAATCCTTAACTGGAATTCTAGCTCTCATATATTCTTTAATATACACTGTTAGTTAGAAATACCAATACTTTCTACAGTTTATTTCGTTAAAAAGCCCGCACTCTTGATATATATTATATATGTTGTGTTTCAGGAAAAGGACACAAACTCTGTAAGGCTACTGGGTCGACCTCCCAGGCCGTCCAACTGGCTGCTTTCCTCAACTTTACTGACCGTAACCAGGTAGGGGTTCTTGGCATTTTATCATTCCTTTACACACTTTTTAGCTCCCATATGGTTACTCCGGTAATCCTATATTTAACTCATCTAGGGAATGACCAGGTTTTGTAACTCGTCTGTTTCTTTTCCAGTTCTGCGTGTTTCAACCAGTGCTTGCTGACGGCGTATACCAACTGAATCATCTGACAACTGTCTTCGGCCCAAATGTAAGTACATCTATTGATGCTGTGTGCAGTCGAACAATTGGAAATCTTGAATTCTAAAATTGAATAGAACAAATCAGGTGACACATCCCTCCAGTTTTAATATCTTTAAACAAAGATAAATACTATGGGTTTCGTTTCGTCTCTTTAACATGATTTATCATGCAATGGTCGACCAGGTAGAGTAAATTACTAGGTATATTGTAGGAGGACCTAGTCGACTATTGTTTAACGCCGTCTCACATGTGGACCCTGTGGACGGGTAGTGACGGAGAGGCGACGGCCCGCGCAGCACCAATAGCACCGTAAGTCACATCAGACTTCCCCACTACCTAGAAAAACAAGTTAGACATCTATAAAGGAACCATAACGGTATATTTTATGCAAGAAAAAGTAATTTAAAATCTGTCTGTGGTGGGAAAAATGCTACTAATGTTTATACCTCTGCCGAAAAAATGAGTAAGACGTACAAAAATCAAAGCGGTATTTAAAATCCAAACGTCGCAATTCCAAATCGGCGAGAAGGAGCAGTGGGAAGAATGTTACGAATTCATATACATGATATCAATTTAGTGCCTTCCTCACTGTTCAATAAGAATGTCCCCCCGTGGTTGTACTATAGGGAGCTGCAGCAGGTGGAGGACTGGCTGCCCGTCTTCATGGAGCCGGCTGACCGCACTGAGCTGGAGGTGATGCCGCACCAGGACCCGCGACAGACCTACCTCGAGTACATCTTCTACCCCGGCCGCTTCCCCACCTACGCCATCATGCGGGCACTCAAGGTGAGGGGTCACAACAGATGATGTTAAAACTAATGCCTGAAGATGTGTGTTTGAAACATTAATCCAGTTTAACTCATTGAACATCTAATCTGAAATCTCACTTATTTATTGCTATTTTGCAGTCTTATATTGGTGGGGAAAACTACCTGCACATTTTGAAGATTTGATTTTAAAAATGTCTTTTCTCTGCTTCAGACGTACCGGAGGTCTCTGGAGTCTACGTCTAACCTGGACGTGAACGTGGCCCGGGAGGTGCTGATGGCCGATGTGTCGGCCGCTGTGGAGCACGAGGTGAGTTGTCCGTTAGTTAGTTGAGAATTAAAACAATCCATAGGACTTATAGACACAACGGAATTACATGTTCCTTCTGAGACATACTCTTCAACTAGACATACAATATAGTCATTCGTTTGAATTTTTTCTTCGAGATTTTAAATGGAGGTGTTTATTGACACTTAAAATGTGCATTAAAAACATGCGTTTAATCTGTTGAATAAAAAAAGAATGTTCAAACGCTCCTTTTTAAACAAAAAGAAAATAAAAAAACATGTATTTGTTAAATCAAAGTAAAACTTAAGCACTGAAGGCAGATCCCGTATGAGTGGTTACAAAAAGTAAGCTGGTATGTGCACCATATTTCTAAAAGTTAACACGATGTACTACTACGAACTAATCACTGGACAATGCCTCGGACAGTGGATGTGCACATTATCTTTCATTGTCTCGTCAGTCACTGTTTTTGTCAACTGAAAATCATTAAATTATTATCTGGTGATGATTTAGAACAATTAAAAAACAGTTTATCCCCCGTGTGTGTCACAGATCCAGGTGGCGGCGAGTGAGTACGAGTTGGCGGAGGACGAGTACCACCAGTTACAGCTGCAGCAGTGGGCGCGCCTCTACTCCTGCTGCACCCAGTACAAACAGGTAACGCCCAGCGGCCAGTAACAACTAGCTTAGCTTAGCTACTTACCTGGGAAAATGTCTTAATGGTTTTTCTGAGGGCTTGAAGTACAAACTGTATCTTTGAGTTGCCCGTGATAAAGAGAAACTTTGAGACTGATGACTTCTTTGTTACAATCAAGAGCGAAATACAGAAGTGCCCCTCCGCTTTAAAAAAAAAATCATGTAACTGCCCCTGACCATCACATTAAAAAGAAAACAAATCCTGAGGGAAAATATTCAAATTTAGTGCCGAGCCGACATAACATTTATTGACAGAGTTGCGCAGTATGCGCACTTGATTAACTTATACCTTTTTTTCTCATACATGAATGTCTACTTACCACACCATTGAATTAGTTTATCTTCATTGATCATTCTAATGGCATACAATATGCGGGTACTACCACTGCTCAGGTTCTGCATCGTACCAAATTGTGAGTTTTCTTCCGTGAAGCTTATTACACCAAGAGTAGCCTGTACATTTATTGACTTGATCTTAAAGACGTGTTCCCGTACCTCCAGGTGGGTCTGAAGGCCCTAGGCGTGTTTGCCGACGCCAACACGGGGTTGGTGAGTGTGATCAGGAAGAGCTGTGCCAGCCTGGTGCGGCCCACCCACATCCTGGAGCACGTGTACCTGACCCCGACCGGAGCGGCCCACCTCGACACCGCGCAGGGACAACTCGCCATCGGAGAGGGTAAGGAGGCACCACATGGTTTATTAGTTTGTTTCAGTATTTGTTGTTTTTGTAATAACATTAGATTCTCTTACAATTATATAACGAGATTTGATAGTTTGAGTTTCTGAATCAATATTATTGTTCATCCTGCATTTATTGAATAAAAAACTGGCGTGTTAGGAATAATTTTTGACAAAGAATCTTTTGCCTTATTCAAAATTGAATTTACAACAGTGTAAAATTAAAAGGCCCAAATACCAAAAGAAATGTTTTACATCCCAAACTATTAACCGGCATGACCCACAATAACTATCTCTCATAATCTATATCGAGCAAAACATTATAACTGATTGCAAAAGCTCTCCATCACAAAGCTTGGCCAAGGCTTACATAACATTGTTCATTCCCCACAGACGAGATGCTGTGCCGTGACGTGGGGCGGCTGTGTGACTGTCTGAAGCTGCTCGCTGAGTGCCTCACCCCGGCCATGGAGCTGGCCTGTGAGCAGGATCTCTACCACACGCAGGGCGCCGGGGTCATCACCCAGCAGGTGGTCCGCGCCCTCCTCACCGAGGCCAGGTTAGCAGTTAGACTCTGATTAAGTGGAAAAAAAAACACGATATGTTCAAACGGAACTTTTGATATCTAAATTTATTTTCTCGGAAATGAGTTTGCATTGGTAGAAGATTTGAAAATTTTAGCCCGATTGTATATTGTTCCTGGATAGCCTCCAAAAGGAATACATTTTTAAAAATACTCTTATGGACACTTTCAAGCAAAAAGAAGAAAAAGAAAATTTGGATGTTTTAGAGAAAACCTCTTCTGGTCAAACCATTAATTTCTAAACTAATGATATTTCAATGCATATTTATTTTTCAGCCTGGGAGAAGCGACAGTAGCCCAGACCCTTCAGGACCTAGAAGTAAACCTTCACACGATTCACGACATCGGCCGGGCTGCAGAATGTCTGTTGAACCTGCTTGACCTGGCCCAGGGCCACCCGGAGAGCCTTGGACTAGGCGTAGAGATGGGTACGTTAGAAAAAAGATTATAGCTACACATTGTACTATCGTCGACGTTAGTGACAGGGCGGCAACTTTGAAAGATTTATGAAAATGTTAATTTAATTGAGAAAAGGCTATTTCAGGGGGAATGTGTCTTCCGTGTTAGAATTTTCGTTGGTTTTGTCTTTCAATGAGGTTTGTTACCCTAAATCAAGTGAGCAAACCTGTGGGCATCAGTACACTTCGAAAATGAAAGGCTGTCTACCTGGTATCGAGCAGTGAATATTGTGATACACAAAGAGAAATAAAATCTCAACCAGTGAAAATGTTACGGCCGCGCCGTGCGCCCTGGCCGCATTTAAACATTCAATGTCACATTTAAAGTACAAAAATGCGCCCTTGTAACATTTAAAAATTCAAAAGACATTGCGGTATACAAAACAGCGTATTTTAATGATTGAAACGTGGCTAGAGAACTGTCATGTACTGATGAAAATAAAAAAGAACAGTGGATTTTTGGTGAAAAATTGTTGCACACACATTTTTCCCGACGTTATCACTGCTCAACTATGATGTATCACTGGATGGAATTAACGTTAACAAATTGATGTCTCTATTTGAATACAGCGGACGCGAACCGTCAGTTGAACTGCAGCCACCTGTTCTCGAGCCGGCTGGCGGCGGAGACCCTGTCTAAGGTGGTGGGTCAGATGGCCGAGACCTGCCTCCACCTGTCCCGGGACCTGCTACTGCTCCTCACCCTCATCGTCTCCGTCGGCGAACAGGTCAGTTTAATCGGATGGGGATCGGCGATAACTTGGAAACAGGAATATTGGACCTACAAAGCTCGTAATTCATAATTTCAGAGATGCTAATTTCCCTATTCTTCATCCTAACGTTGAGTGATTTCTGTGGTTAGAGAAGATTTTCCTACGTAATACTAATATCATTAAAAGAGCTTTTGTAATCGATATATAATTGCGTTAAATTTCGCAATCTGGGTCTTTTCTTAATGGTTACATTAATTCTGACCACTTATAAAACCAGGTAAAAGTCTTTCAAAGTTTTAAGTTATTTTCACAAGTCAGGACTGGTATACATGTATACACTTTATTATGTCTGAATCGCCCAGTTCTCTCATAGTCATACACACCAGGAAACATGCCGGAAACAAATCTTAATATTTACAGGAACTTCTTTTATCACCCGTTCAGCACTCTTTACAGCAAAGGGGCTGCTTTTCTACGACTCATTTTCCTGCTCTACATATTTGGAATTGCTTTAATGGTTTTGCTTAAGGGTTAAAGTAACATAGCTTCACCTCTGTTCCCACAGGCCAACGTCTCGCTGTCCGTGTCAGAACAGATCCGGTCCGAGTTGATGAGTCGCGTGGCCATGGTTGTACCGCAGTACTTTGTCCTACGCTGGTGTGCCCAGACTGTGGTCACCCCAGTAACACACACTAACAAGTATGTATGGGTTTACTTGTGTCACAGGGATGTAAGTTTTCCGACATTTGTCGGATTTCCGATATTTTTTTTCTCCAGCACCCTCAAAAATTAGTCTCAAAATTTGATGTTTAGAACACATTTCCCATCAGGATACAATAGATTTCCTTACTGCTATTTCTGATTTTTTCACTGCCAGGATCTTACAACCCTATTGTGAAAATAATATCAAAGCGGCAATTCGAAGACATGGAAAATGTTATATTATGTCTTGAATACTTTGATGACGGGTGAAAAAAGTTGGATGGTGAATTCTGTCCAGCCTCTTTACACTTCCTTCTCCCGGACCACATCAAAAGACGTTAATGATTTGTAGGATATCTACTTAGTTCAGGGGAGCTCCGACGAAAATATTTGTGAGGAGTAGACTTATACTTTCCATTGATTTTACTTTTGGTACAAAACTAGTATTGCATTATGTGTTACTTGGTAACAAACTTTATATTTTCCGTAATTCAGGGAATTAAACTCCAGACAGCTCGAGGCGCTTGACTTCAGTGAATCTACAGCTGTAACAATGGCCGACAGAGAAAGTAAGTTTATGTAAATTGTAAAAATTAAGTCAACCCAATAAAATTAATTAGTCGGAAATCTCTTTTATATGTGGAACATCATTGGAGTCGCATAACATATTAAAGCTATATTGTCCTTTTCTTAAAGCTTATATATTGAAATGTACAATCAGCGCCAAACCTTTTCCCTTTGTCATATTTCTCCAGTCGCACAATCCTTACATTCTATATGCATCAGCCCTTCTTTACGTATTTAACCATAACTAAAACTGATTGATTTAGTCGAGAGTGGAACTACTCTGCTGGAGCAGTTTTTCCGTGGATGTGGAGGGACAGAGATGCGCGCTCACATGTCAACTTACAGCCTGCTGGACGACGACCCCTGCGCGCTGTGGTCTGGTGGGCTTGTCCCCGCCTGTACCGTGCTCGCCCAACTTGTGTATCCTTTTTCAAGGAAATTTGAACATATAACTTGTGTGTTACATGGGTTAAGGTGATTGTAAAAAAGATTCAGAGCAAAGATGGATGGTATTTGTAAAGGAAATACATGTATAAACATGCTGGGGATAGGCCAGGTTGGTCAGAAGCTGTCCATTGTTTGGTTTTCACGTTTTTGATACGGAGCTTTTACGTTTAATCTGTAGGCTTAGTACTTAAAATGATTATGTATGTCACAAATCTAATGGAATACAAATATAATATATGCGCTTTTAACTGGCACACTATGTGTCTTAACCGCATATCCAATCTTTCTGATCTTTCCGGAGAATAGACACATTAAATCTAAACCTAAAACCCATCAATTAGTAAAATAATATGTATTCTTTATTTAAATGTATGTCCACTGTATTCTGGCTACAGTGCGACTGCTAGGCGTCACCGTCTTACGTGTAAAAAAGAATTGCTCCCTTAACTCCACACCAGATGGCCTGTGAGTGCTAACTTTGGCTTTGCCAAGTTCCTGATGGTGAGTTGTCAGTACACCCGCCTCCAGGAGTATGTGCGACTCACACGAGACTGGTGTGACTGGAATGAGGCGTCACGTCGCTTCATGCTCGCCTTCGCCTATCTCAACACAGGGTGAGTAAGAAATGGGAGGCTCACTGGTAGCTCAGTGCAATGTAAGGCGTTTGTTGTACATTCATGATAAATGGTTTTGATCTCATGTTCTATGGAAAGAGAGTGAATTTTCTCTAAAACGCTTCTAATAAATTGTATCATTTAAATCAAACAACTTGCGTCTTTAATACTACTTGAGTTTCGAACAAAAAATAAAAATAAATCTGAAAATACTCTTTGACATTAATATCCTAACGTGTAACCATGTTCACAGAGAGCCGTATAAAGCCCTAGACCAGTTTGTCGAGGCAGTGCATGGAGTGTCGAAGGACGCCTTCCTGAAGAGTCTGATACATGAGGGTTTCGCCAACCCGCGACATGCCGAGGTGGTCTTTGTACTCAAGGTTGGTATTAGAAATGAGATCATAAGTTTGACTGATTGAATCGGAATTATATTTTGCTGCTTGAACTCTGTCACATCACTCTTGTCACATCACTCTTCAACAGCCAAATACAGTTTACTTTTAATATATAGAAATATTGTGAAGGATATGGTGAGTGTGTGCTTAAAATAGCAACATCATTTGAAGTAACACTTTAACTGTTGTCACTTTCTAAAAGAAAAATGCATAGAAATAGCTCTTGCATATAGAAATAGGTTTGGGTAGTGGGAACTTAAAACTATAAGTATCTATATTTTGTTGAGTTTTTACGTCCTGTATCTTGTTTTCGTAAAAAAACTGTCTTCCAAAGAGAAAATAACACACTGCTTGACTTCATTGTAGGTTATTCAGCTGTTTGAGTTCTTCGCTCTGCCGCACCTTGTTGTGTCTCTGGCATCGACGGCCATAATGATAGCAGAAGAGGACGATCCCAACCTCGTAAGTCAGCTGTCCTCCAATTTGTATTTTAGAATTGTTTACCAAAATTTAGATAAACGTAATTTTCCTTTCATTTAGAAATACATATGTTTATTGCATTTTCTTACATTTGGTTCAAATGTATATAAGTCAGATACCTTACTTTTTATATTGTTTAGGTTCAATAGTCTTGACTTATTCTTCCAATCAGTTTATTCACCATGAAAAAGCTAGCAAATCGGATTTCATATTCGCAACGAGTGTATTGTTGGATTAAACCGAGTTTTTCCATGAACTGGAATTCCATACATGAAATTCAAGTTACACCGTAGTCAATTCCCAAATCCTTATTCCAACACTTTCAGCCCACACTGTGGTCCAAAGTATTTAAACACCAGTTGGAGTTGGGCCATAACGACAAGGCCTACGACGCGCTCGTCTCCAACCCGGACCCGTCTCGCCGTAAGGACTGTCTCCGTCAGCTGGTCGTCGTCCTGTGTGAGCGGGGCCAGCTGCAGACCCTCATACAGTTCCCCTACATCGACCTGCACGACGAGGTGAATAAATCTTTTACTGCTTACCAGTTCCATAATAGGACGTGTTTTGCTTAAAGAGGTCGAGACCTTGTTTCCCTCTGCAATAAGCCGATATTCTTAGGCTGATGTCTGTACTTGCCAGAAAGCAATATTTTGTTAGACCAAGTATGAACTGAAGACATTCCTTGCGCTATATTAGCTGTTTGCGGTACTATGTTTCACTCATATAACACATATGTCTGCAGCTTCGTGTTTAACCTCGTCAATTTCTGAGAGTTTGGATAAAAAGTTTTTTTTTACCTCGCAGTGGGATCTTTGTTGTGAATTTGATTGAATGTCAGCATGGTATTTGTTATAGGTTGTTGGGATCTTAGAGGCCCGCGCTCGGTCTGTAGATCTATCATCACAAAACTTCTACGACCTGCTATATTCATTCCACATCTTCAGAGGGAACTACAGAAAAGGTAAGGTACTGCAAGTTCTAGGACACATACGTCAAGTCAGACAATAGTGATGCTATATGAATATAACATATGTCTGCTTTTATGCATAGATAGGATGAAAATGAACAATTAAAATAACTATGAAATTGCGAAATCGAGTTTAATTTCTGTAAGTTCCCAGTAAAATTTCCAGTAAATTTCTGTGAAATTCTCCACATCTTAAAAGATTGATATTAGGTTCAAAAGTCCAATCTCTCATAGTTAATACTGGTT
Source organism: Lepidonotus clava (assembly GCA_936440205.1). Lineage (NCBI taxonomy): Eukaryota > Metazoa > Annelida > Polychaeta > Phyllodocida > Polynoidae > Lepidonotus > Lepidonotus clava. The sequence continues at coordinate 40,811,933 of OW387141.1, forward strand.
AGGTAGTTCAATGGTGCAAATTTCATACCACGTGTACATTCCCATCCATATCTACATTGTATACCTCAGAAATTCATTTCCATACATTCACTTCCAAATGTACATTTTATACCTACGAAATTGGATAGATATATGTAAAAAAAAATAACATCGATGTTTCCACCCAGCTGGCAGTGTGATGTACGAGTACGGTTTGCGGCTGGGCCGGGAGGTGTCGGGTCTGAAGGGGCTGCAGCGCCAGGCCAAGTGTTACCTGGCCGCCCTCAACGCGCTCCGACTGGTCGACCCCAAGTACGCCTGGATCATCCAACCCGGTGCACCCACTCGAAATGGACTCAGTGTATGTAATACATATGTTTTTCACATTTTGTAAATCTCACAGATTTGTGTTGCTAGTTACACTGTTCATCTGTGGTTCATTAATTTTGCTGATATGCTGAAAATTCCCTTTGATGTAAATTCATTGAAACATTCATTTATATTCAGAAAAATCTTTATTTCTGTGTATAGTAATGAATAATTATCTATAATTATCCAAAAGATTTGAAGTCCGTTTATGAGAATGATCATTTCACCTACAGGATTCTGATGACATGGAGAATATGTCGTCCCCGAAACACAGCTGGGACGGAGAGGAGGTGGAGGAGCCAAGTGAGTACTTCTTACCTTGTTTATCAACTACTTTGAGAAACAACAAATATTCTCTTTAATGATAGTGGAATGATTTAGATATTTTTACAGTACTCTATTGTACTCTCAATAAAGTAAAACCTATAGACCTTGTATTCCAGTCTGATTTTGGGTATAGATGATATATATAAACATACTCGCTATTTCATTACATTAAAATGATTAACCACCATTTTTTTCAAGAGCAGTGTATTGTAAGGACTTCATAAAACCAAATGTACTCACTCCTCCTGAATGAGTCTAATGTGATACATTTGAATAATCGTTGATGGCCTTTTCACAAATCTGACCTTTACTAAAAGCCCCGTTCTCTTTCCAGATGAGCGGAGTCTGGAGGTGCTGGAGCTGTCTGACCTGGAGCGGGAGTACCTGCTGGTCCACGCCCGGCTGCGCCTCCTGCAGAAGGACCCCGACCCGTCCCACATGGCCGGCCCCACCGCCTCAGCCGCCGACACCGTGGCCCTGCTGGTCAACGCAGGACTCTTTGACTGCGCCGTCAACATCTGCCGCATGTTCAGCATGTCACTGACGCCCGTCTTTGAGGGCATGGCTTCCAGGTGGGTACAAGATCCTCTTGGTTCACATTAGAAGTAATAGTGAAAAAAAGGCATGGAAACGTAAAGTTTGATAACATTCTGCCTCTTCACTAAATATTTTTGAAAAAGTCTGACACAACTGCCATAATTCTACATAAAATTGAGACATAAGAAATAAAATAGTCAAACTACTGGTCTACTAAATTCCAACAATGATATGTTTCTCCATATGGTAGTAAAAATAAGCAAAATGATAGAAATTCTAGCGGCACATAAAAAAATGAGTATTATCATGTGTGACATGTCCTAAATTAAGAGATTCTTGTCCCAGGCAGCGGTTACATCATTCATGAAAAAATAAACAATACATTTCTGAAGTAGGACATTTACCATGTGAGACCCATTCCTCTGTAGGTGCGTGAAGCTGGCCCGGGCGAGCGCCCACTTCCAACAAGGGGACAACGACCTGACGGCCCAGGCCTGGTCGTGGTTAGACGACAACGACCTGGGCGGCATCGGTAGTAACGCCGACGTCAGGTGAAGCCACTTATACATACTTTTATTTTTATTTGTCTAAAAACTGAATATAAAAGTCATTGTTTGCAACTTAAATATATTTTGATTGTCATTTCACATGTTCTTTCCTGCAGACAGCTAATGCTGTTTGGAAAAGGAACTATCCATTGGTTACATATTTTCTAGACCCCTACTCCCTGTATCCCCTTTAGCGAAAAATATATATTAGAAATGTACTAAGGCCCTTGACCCCTCCACCCCAATCCTCTTTCATGCTTTCTTATTTGATTGACTATAAGTATGTTCTACACTAAATTAGAAATCTGTGACTGAATACGCACATGATTTACATTTGTGTAATAGTCCAAGAAAATAATCAATTTGTGCTATTTTTTCAGTTCTGCCGACCAAGCCTGGAAATTATTACAAACCTACCTTAACAAACACGACGACACAGCCACCCGACATCACAAAGCTGTCGCCCTTAAACTCCTCTCTGAAGGCTTCAGTTTGCCCAACTGGTTCATAGCGTCATATAAGGTAGGTCAGATAAAAATCATTGGTTAGAGAACGTTGAACATGTTTTACAAAATTTTATTAAACGTAATATGCAGGAAAATTTCTAGGAAGTAAGCTTTTAATTTATTCAATTAGTTTCTTTCCCTGTTGGTATGACTGAGGGTAGGGGTCCTGTTTGCTTTTTGGGCAGGGAAAAAAAATCCTGTCAAAAAAAAAGAGAAAAAAAATTCTGTCCGAAGTATTCCATGTATTTACTATAATTATCTTTTAACAATTACAATATGATGGAATTATTAATGATATGCGATTAACCAGTTTTACTTATGTAGATGTTATTATCTTGAGTGTTTTTTTTTTATCTTACTTCTTTATTGAATATTTTTATTGAATATTTGATATATGAATGTATTACGGGTTTTAGGGGAGCATGTTTTTCTATGCTGCTCAGGCATTGAATGTAAACAAGTGTTTTTGCACTTATTTTATATCTGATTGAATAAAGGAATTTAAAAAAAAAGTAAGCTCTTAAACTTTAAACTCTGTGTTAGATCTGGTCAGTTTACCACCCTCTTTGCTTCCAGTTCTTGGTTTTCATGATAAATGTCTCTATGTTCCAGCGGTTGAACGCGGCCGAGTTGCTGCGGCTGTACCTGGACTTCGACCTGCTGGAGGAGGCGGCCCACCTCACCCTGGAGTACATCGACGCCGTGCTCGGCCGCGGGGCAGAGTACTTCGGACTCAAGGTAACTATCAAACATCTTGGAAGCATGGTTAAGGTCTCGTTAACCTTTAGTTGGTTTGTGGGTCAAGGCTGAATGACTCGTCCGCTCTGTGGCCATAAGAAAACCTATCTTTCAACACAGTTTTATAATGGTTGTGTTGTGTGTTAACTCAGTTTTGGTAGATGGGACGTCAGTACCTTTTTGAGTGGCCTATTCCAGCCAGACTGTATTTAGAGAATGCAGTGATGATTTCTATATTGAATTCAGCTAAAGAATGAGTTAATTTCCGTACAACTAGTCTAGATATTTTAGGACAGGGCCTATATTCCAAAAGATAACGGTGTTCAAACTATGAATATAGTAAGAAGAACGAGGCTTGAACCTGTTGTTGATGCAAACAAGAAAAAAAAAAAATGAACATGTTCAGTAACTATTTACAATTCAATATTATGGTCCTACCTCACTTGCATTGAGGTATGACCATAATGATAACAATAATACTCCGAATCATGACATCTGTTAACTCATGGGACCGTCCATTAACTATATACGTACAAAAAGGCGCGCTCTTGTCGTCAAGGAGTTCTCTATACACTGTATTTCTAAGGAGTTTAACATGTTGGGGGGGTGGAGGGGTGAAGAATCTTTAAAAAAAAAACATGTAAAATCGGTACGTAATTAATGGAAGGCCCCTTACATATTATAATGTAAACCTCTATTTGACATGCTATTGGTCTATCCTTGTAGTCGTGCCTGAACGTGTCGTGCCCCAGCGTGTGGCTGCCGTACACGTGTATCGACCAGCTGATGATCGCCCTGAGGGACGGCGACACGGACGCCGTTTACAGACAGGTATGTATGAGAACTCCCCGTAGACCCTCTCTTTCTAATGCACAACCTTATACAGGGTTTTCCCCAGCCCCTTACAGCCGGCTCTATATATAATGTCCAGCTGTAATTCTGATCGACCAGCTGTGAAATGTAGAAGTTGGTCAAACTAAGATTGAAATATACAGAAAAAGAAATTGAGAATTAATTTCTGACCAGCTATTATATCTTTGGTACAGAAATAGCCGGCTATAACCATGTCCCGGGGAGAACCCTGTTATATATCCCTTTCATTATTGTGTTGCCTTCCTAGCCTGAACCAATGAGTTGGGGTATGGGTTCCAAGGCTGAACGTTTGACCGTTCCTTGTTGCACCAGTATTTTAAGATGTACCTTAGATTTACTGTCATTTTAACCATTTTGACAAATTTACTATGAGAACGGATACACATCTCTCGTTGTTCCATTGTAAAGTCCTTGAATAACACCATTTCATTGTGAAAACTAAATATATTGGTATTTTATCCTTCTTTTCAGTTATTTGATGAATTGGAAAGAAAAATTAATCATTATCACAATACGGTAGAGAGCATATCTCGAGACGTCGTAGTGACCGCCCAGCAGCGCGCTAAGCTTATCCAGAGAGGAGGGTACCCGGGGGAAATGATGGAATCGTGACGGCCCGACTCTACCTGACACAAGACAAACCCCTTCTACTCACATTGTTCCCAGAGCTACATTTGAAAATATGTTTTAAACTTGTTAAAGGTTGCAGCATCTAAGAAAATAGCAGCATTCGGATACTCATTAGGCAAAAGATATGGCAGCAAAGGATTTTTTTGTACCACATAGTATATTTTGTACTTTACAGTTCGGAAATTTTGTATTTTAACAGTTTAAGTATATGCTGAGGCATTTATGACCAAACAATGGATATTAGATCAGTGCCAAATCTGCAACTATTTCATTTTGGGGAAAAAAATCTGTAAGATGTCCCGGATCTTTGCATTTTATTTTATATATTATATTGAACTGTGTGAACTTTGAAGAACAAGAAATCTGTGTATCTTAAGCTTTTGATGATGTCTATTACACCTAAGTTATAAAGATGTTAACGCATTCACAATTTTAATCATTTATCCCTTATTTGCTGTTATCTCAAGATTGGCCAAATAGACGATACAGATCAGAACAGTAACTGCCATTCAGTCTAGCCCACGCCCATCTTTCTGTTTTCACTATAAGAACCGTTTTACAGATCAAAACGACAATTTGTTTGGGTTCATCTTCCAATGTAATTGGATCAGGATCTCTAATTCTCGTTAAAAAAATTCCTAATGAAGATATTTCCTTTACCCAACGAATGTTCAGCATTGAAAAAGCTTATCAAGGACATTTTGCATGCCATTACATCCGATAACTTAAATGTCTAAAATTGACCTGTAGAATCATGTTATCTGGCTGGTAATCCTGCCGTCAATAATGCCGGACTTTTTGTTTATTAGTATGATGAGTACAAGATTAGCTGCAAAGAATATGTACGTGAGAAATGTAATTTGTGATTGAATCCAATAAAGTGATTGAAATTTAGGAGTTGTTTCATGAGTCATAACATTTACATGAAAATTGCTTTACACAATCTGTGGCTAGAAAATAGAAGTAATTCCTCCATGGAAGCACGAGGAATTTGGAAGGTCGGGAACATGAAAAAGGATTTAGCTGGCTATTCTTGATTGTTCTAATGCAAATCCGAATTTAACGGAACATATTCGATCTTATTTACCGGATAGTGTCGTGTATTGATAAATAAGCTGAATAGGAATAACAAGTAACAACTGTGGATTAGTTTGGACATAGATAAATATGGGAAATATCTATTAAATCCTCCTATTACAATAAGCTAAAGTTTAAAACTTGACGATGTGAGCAGGTCGGTGGTGCGGGAGCAACTGAGTTCAAACCGTTGGCCTCCCAATTTATATAGTAACATGACAATGGATCCGCGTAACCACGGTTACGGAACGGTTACGTCACTCGCCTGCTCCCGGAAATAACAATTTTGAGGTCTCGGAACCCAAAATAATATGAATAATTAACCTCTAAAATGTGCTGGCTTTTATCACTCAAGACTTTGGCGCAGATTTGTATTTATATGCGTAAAACTAGCTCCAATAACCGTAATACCCCTGATTTAAGCCGCATCTTAATTGGTGCCACATCCTGACTGGCGTTTTTCTTTTGACTTAATTTTCTGCGTGTAAAATCCTAATCTAAGCTGCACCCTTAAGTGATAAGTACAGGCCGTAAGGTAACAAATTTATGGAACAACTTTATTTAAGCCGCGGCTTGAACTAGGAGTTTTACATTATAGAAATGTATTCCGCTGACATATTGGACAATTAGGAACAGAAGCACTTAGCTGGTCCGCTGGGTACCAGCAGTAGGTTATCAGTGTAGCACGCCATGAACTTTCTTGGCAGCTGGTGCCCAGCGTGTACACTAATAAACTATGGCTGGTACCCAGTGGCCCAAAAAAGTCGTTGAAAATATAACAATAGTCATTTAAATTCTTTATATCATAATCATTTAATCACATTTCAATGAATCGGTATGACAAGCGGAGTTTTGTTGTAGATTTCATGAATTATATTCTGACAATGACAGATTTCCTTAGAAGATATCCGTCATTAGGTAGAGCCATATTGACGCTGCGGAACATGATGGTACATGTATGTACATATTGCCACAAGAAAACTGATCTGATGATTGAAATAGATTGTGTTTGTGTCACTCAAGCAGCAACATATTTGTTAGTTGTAATTCTATTGAAAAATATGTGCGTATCCAATTTGATTGACAAATCACTATTGGGAAACTTATTAAAGGTGTTTTATTTTATCAATATGTACACAATTCTTTAATGGTGTTACGGAGTAAAAGTATAATTGTGACAGTGCTCGCAAACACAATTTAATGGAATGAAGCACAAAAAACAGAATGAAACCAGGCTTTTCTAATACTGATAAACAATAGTATTCCTTACTGTAACATTCAATCTGTCCCATATAGTAAACATGATCAATATTACAAACGTGCAGATAACCAATGCAACCACTGGTACTTTTGTTATCAAATTGTGAAGTATGCGTTCGGATCGCATGTCTTCGATACATTTATTAAAAGTGTGTGTTCTGATCTTTAAAAGTATTTCATTAAACGAGATCAGATTTAGATAACATTAAAATATCGACCTGGTTAATGCGACTTTCTCTTTTGCAAAGAAAATATTTTACGTCTTTGTGTCTTTTGTCAAAAGGACGCCAGTTGTTAGGTTGTTTTAACTTTTATTCTAAGACACACTCACACTTCTATCGTAGACTATGACAGCCATGTCTTCACTCATTGTCACTTGCATATATGTACCTTTCTTTTCAATTACTCTTCATTTCAAACACCTCGGCGTTTTTCTCAGTATATTTTGTTCATCTATATAAAAATAGACATTCATTTAACTAGATTAACTCATGGTTATGCTTCAGTGATTTATCTCAAATATTTGATTATCGTTTCCATGATACTTCCTTCACTTAACCTTTAACAAAAGTCCGGTATCATGGCTACCATACGTATCTTTTTTAAAAAATACACATGGAAAAGTAGACTCTTTTTTTTTTTAAACATGATGTTCTTGTATAAAAAAAATTTTTAAACATTATCTAAAAGCTGAAAATTGCAGCTCTGGTATAAGGATTTAAAGGATTGAACTAAATACACGTACAAATAATATCTTAGGGAAGTGTTTTATGACCTGTGAGCAATTGTGCAATGATTTTATATCATTTGTACGTTTTTATTAGAAGCTTTTGATTAATCAAAACGTCTTGTGAATAAAGATTTGTCACCTTCATACATAAACATTTGTTAATCAATTACTCTACCAATTTCTGACGTTGGGACCTACAATAACGCGCCCATGACCATTATGGTCAAATGTGTCTGAAATCATAACATGCATCAAATAATATTTGTAATAAATTATATAAACATTAATGAACGGATCCCATTCCAACAAAGTCTGGTGAGCGGTGTAAATGAAGTAGATAAACTTTTTTGATATCATATAATGCTGACGGTATGTACAAAGCATGGTCCAAATATCTTTAACCTTTCAACATGCATCCCTATATCCACATTTATTCATCACAACCTCTTAATGCCATTCACAATTACTGAATTAGTGATGAGGGACACGTTCGCGAGTCAGCTTCAGATCAGATATAGATTGGAACGTGTTTGATTTTCCCTTAGACTGCTATGGTATTTTAATACACATTTTCTCTCAACTCTCAAACCAAGTCAAAACGATTAATTCTGAACAGATGACTATCCCAACCCCTCCACTCTATAACCATTATGAAGTAACACTTCCATTCAATATAATCCATCCCTTACAATGCATACAATGTTGTCAAAGAACAAAACTTGTTCACCCTTCTGAACCGTTTTCTGTACATCTTCATACAAAACTCATTCAATATGTGAACTGAACATAACATGAATAAGAATATTCTCATATGACTTTTTATCATAATAGTCATTTCAATAGTGATAAAGCAATGAATATCAGGCTCGTTGATATATGTATCCAGATAACAGGCCCGCAGTTCATTGGATACGTTAATCCAGCATTAAGGAGTTACGCTTTCCTCCTTAACAAAATAAATCTTTGTAAAGCTTATTCACATAGCACAATAGCAACGGGAGTTCCTTTTGCCATTCACAATGTTTTTGAACATCTCCTCAGGACCCCTTCAAAGAAAGGGGTGATATGTCCCAGTCCAGTACAGTAACTGACTCCCAGTGTCCTAGCAGGCAGATCCATGTTATGTCACAAGGCTGGTTGGTCCACCCCTGTGTCCAGTATGGGTCAGCTGTTCACTCATCTCTTAGTCTGTATACATATAGGTATCAGGGTGCTGCTTGTTGCACTGGCCGGGAGTTTTCTCAGTAGACACTTGTCTTGAAGCTACACGTGTGATACATGCATTGTCCTCCGACCAGACACAAGTCGACAGCACTTGATGAAAGACTTACTAGCGCCTCGGTTGTGAAGAACGTCCTAGAGTGGAACGAATGAAAATAAGTTTTTGTTAGTCAAAAACTAAAATCAATGATTTCTCTTTCTTGCAATATTTTTTTAGCTGAGGAAACTCAAAATGATACTCACTAAATACATGGAATATGAAACAACAAATACATTTCAACTCATTAAACATACTGAATTTCTTCAAAAGAACTATCAAATCTCAACGTTGATTAATGTGTCTATGGGATCTCAATATCATTTTCAAGGGGACTCTCACTCTCAAAAATTAAAGGTAATGAATACTCCGTACAGGAGAGCAGTTCTCGGTCCCTGAAACTTATCTAACATTTGGTAACTTAATTCTGAGTCTCTGTGTAGATGTACCTTCAGGGGGACTCCTCCTCCTTGGCGTGTTTGGACGCCTCCCGCTCCACGGCCTCCTGCACCTCCTGCCACTTGGCCACCAGCGACGGCAGCTTCTTCTTCTTCAGGGACAGGCCCATGGCCGACTTCTGCGGACGACAAGGAAGTCAGGTTTAAGTTTGTTATCTTGGCCAACCACATCGGTGTTACAGTCAAACGGTCCTTCTGTCTGCAGCACGCTAAATCTAACTGACGATTACTTGACATGATTGTGTGGCTCTCATATTCTTTTTTTTCCCACAATTTTTCTGTTTTGATTACTTTTTTTTGTGTTGGAATTGCTTTTTTCTTTGGTAGGTTAGTTGAAAATTAGAAAAAAAATACATAAGGATCCTCTTGGTCCGAAAAAGTACTAACAACAACAAAAACCGTGGGAACTGAAGGAGCTCAATTATGATTATCACCTTCTGTACTATACACGTTTTTCAACAGCCTAATGTTTTCCCTACTTTTTACTACGACAAAAAGATAAGGTGAACGAGGTCATTTACCCGGATTTAGATTAAATCAAAGGTGGATTTATATGATTTACATGACATAAATATGTCTTCTTTTTCATATCTACCGGTCTAAGAGTGTTGGATAATGCGTATCACCCAAGGTGAATAACCCCAAAATCTACTGACCCAACTTATGCATATTTCGATAAGAGTTTCCTCATATTAAACCCTGACGCTTCTGGGAATTACATGAAGTCCTATAGCCATTTCTACTAACCTTTTCTTTCTTTCTCTTCTTTTCCTTGGCCTGTGATGATGATGTGGAGGATGACGCGGAGGATGAGTGTGACGAAGAGTGTCTGGGCGCTGGTTCATGGGATGAGTCCACAAGTGGCACTCCGTCTAAGGTGGGGTCGTACGTGACAGGCGCCCGGGGCGGGGTGTCTGGGGGCGTGGCGGCAAGGATCGGCTGGGACACGGCTGAGGCGACAGCGGGCGGCAGGGTGGACACCTGGGGCAAGTTGGCAATGACTGGCGGGGCAATGATTGTGGACGCGTTCGCTGGAGGTGGGACTGGGACGGGGACGGGCATCCCTGCTGGGGTATTACTGATATAGGGCGCTGCCAGGATTACGGGCGGTGCAATAGCAGGTGGCAGGGGAGTCGGCATGGGAACGACTACAGGAGGCACCATGGGAGGGGCCATGGGGGCAGCGGGGTACGCGGCACTCTGCTCCAGGGTTGAAGTGGGGGCGGCCGCTACAGAACCAACCGGGGGGACAGCTGCAGGAGCTGGTACTGCGGCTTGGTACGTAGTCTCAGCGGGCGGCATATCGGGCGGTGGAGGGGGCGGGGGCGCTGCGGCCAGTAACGATGAGGTGGTGGCATCGATCTCCATCTCAACATCCTCCATGGAGGCGGGTGGGGGCGTGGTGCCTGGAGGGGGTGGGGGCGGGCTCCGGGAGAGCGGGATGGAGGAGGTGGCCAACCCTGGAGGGGGTCTAGGCGGGCCCAGACCTGATGGGGCAGCCTCTACGCCTGGGGGTGGGGGTTCTGCTGGAGGAGGAGGGGCAGGGGCGAACAGGTCTTGGAAGAGGCTTGGGTCAACTGAAAAGACAACAAAATTGTTATAGTCCAAGGATCATTGTAATATTTTGAAGCATACTTATTTATACTACTCGAATTATCTATTAATAATGTCAACATTTGACTACCAAACTGGATCTTGGTTCGATACAGTTTATTACTAATGAATCATTTTATACTAATAAATATCACACAGAACGGCATAAATGCATTGCCAATAAATGATTCGTCAGAAAAGCTCTAATAACTTTTTATAGAGAAAGTTTATATGCAATATTCAATGTGGTGCAAGTAGGTCTTTATTTCATGTACTCATTAACGGACTTGAAAAGTTAAATTTCATAAACATCCTCGCTACATACCTGCAAATGCTGACGTCTTTCCACTGACAGCAGCTGTTTCTACGCTCGAAGAACTTGTAGATTCCTGAATCCAGAAAAGAAGATAGAGATAAATATATTTTCAAATATTGCAATGAATATAGCCGAAATACACACTGGCACATATACAATTCGATACAAATGGCAAGTACCCTATAGCTCAGGTCATGACATATACACCCAGCCATAATTCTGTGAGTTACCTCAACCCTAAAAAACTGTGCATTGAAATATAACAATTTAAGTAAGGGTGTCAGGAGCATGAATCCGGATGATGCAATTTGGGGATATTTATTGATATCAGAGTAGTAACAGTGAAAACCTTACCACTGTCCCAGTGTAACTGGAGCCAACCGAGGAAGAGGATGTGGCCGCCATGGCCACCCCTGTTGTCGGATCTGCAGACAGGGTTGTTGAGTCGACTTGGGCGTACTGTGGCAGTGGAGCGGGTGGTGCGGCCGGCTCCCTCCTGCCCTCAACACCCCGCTCGGCGTCCATCTGACTGCTCGATACTGGCTCGCCGTTCGGTGTCAGACCCTCAGTCGCTGTGCTGTGCGCGTCCGACTTGGTCACATCCTTACTCCCATCGTCGTCCGGGTAGTCCCACTGACTCTCCCCAGTCGTCAGGTGGAAGTAGAAGTAGCGCTTGTACGTCCTGTCCGTTTTTGCAAAAGTTCGCAAAAAGGGAAAAAGAAAAAATACACAGGTCAGCGACACGTTCACAGAGCGGTGGGACGGCTTTGCCCAGATGGGAGTGGGCCTCAGCCGCCCCTTTGGCTGGACCTGCTTTTGGTTTTGGGGGAAAAGACATGATGGAAAGTGAAGGTTTGGTCAGCAGGAGCAGGCAGTGCACACCCCTGGGTGTGCCAGACACTGCGACACGCCGTCGGCACCAACCCACACGGCCACACACAACGCACATACTTTTCGATGTAATTTTCTATTGGGGGTGGGAGGTAGTGAGACTTCTGGTATACTCTTTACATTAGATTTGTTCAAATCTTCATCTCCATAGGCACTGGGTAAAATCTTTTGAATGAATGAATATGTGGAGGCCTTGGGTTAAGTCGTGGTGGCTGGTGTCCGTTGACGCATATCAATATTCAAGGACATTCAGTATTATTCAACGGTTGGAACCATGCTACTGAAGTACCGGAATAGCCAACTCTTGAAGTTTCTTTCTTTTTTTAAATTTGTATTAGCGTTTGTTTTTTTCAGCTCCAAACCGTTGAATATCAACCTCTTGTGAGAACATTCCCTGCAGGCATCTGACATTAACTTCACCGCGCAAAGATGTGCAACTGTACTGTTGCCATGAATAAATTGATTTTTTTTCCTTTTCTTTACTTTTCAGTAAAGTCGTGCCAACCTGCAGGGTTCTCTGTACCTGAAAGAAAAGTTTTCTTTTTTCATCCAGTCCTGGGACCAGGAACAGAACCACTTGTGAATATCATTTTTTTATATAGAAATATATGCCGAAATAAATAGGGTTGGTTTTTTTTGGTCTCCTTACTCAGGAAGAGTGTTCGATTACCTATGGTTGGCCAGGTTTTGGCTCTGATGTCTTGTGTCCCCGGCAGCACCGTCCCGCTTCTCCGGTGTCTACGGGCAGGGCGACGCGAGAACACTCACATCGAAAAACAACACTTTTTAAAAGGGAACACTCTTCCATACTTACAACAAAAAAAATTCAATTACAACAAAAAGGCAAATTCCGTTTTTAAAAATCCTGTACTTGGATTTTTTCAACTTGTTTCTGATTTGTTTACGCAGTAAACAAACTTGTGGTGGTTCTGTAGCCAGTCTCCAGGCACTCGTACACCTACTCACCGCCGCTAACTCCACTAAGTCTTGGCCGTCTGTGAAGTTTCTTCTTGTTGACACAGGGAGGTGCCGCCTTTGTGAACACTCTGCCAGTGCGGCGCTCTCCGCACAACATGACAAGTCATCAACAAGCAACATGACGAACCATACAACGCCTATAGTTCTGCCCTTATCATTATATCCTCACATTAAATGTCTGACATGGCTCATCGGAAGATTTTTTCTCTTTCTCTTTAGCCTCAGTGCAGCAGAGTTCATTCTGTGGAACTCAGCTTCAAGAATGTCCAGCATATTCTGCGTTTGCTTCTTTTGTTTTGTGTCTGTCTGTTCAAAAACCCAAATTTTGAAGAAAAACATTTTTATTGCTCTTTTTTTCTTGTTCAAAAATGATTTGTGCTAAAAACGATATTGGGTTTTGGTTGTAAGATCTAGCTGACAAAAACAGTCAAAAAGTGGTTATGCTGATTCTGTGGTGGAGGAGGCTTGTAGCCCTGAAGAGCTAAGTCTCTGAGCTATTTGCACTCTCTTCAGCCATGATCTGTCACCAATTTCATCATCACTCCAGTTCATCATCAACAAAGGGCAAAGTTCAAGGTCAGCAAGCCAGCAAGGTCAGAGTGAGGCGCAAGCCTCACCCTGGCGCGGCTGTGTCCTTCAGATGTAGGTCAAGGTCAAAGATGGCGTACCTGTCCCAGTGGCAGGCCCATCCGGTCGGGGCGGCGCTCGACTCGTACTGCTGGAGCTGGAGCTCGGCATCGTCCAGGCGGCCGAGCAGGTACTGCGTGTTGAGCGCCCCCTCTCGCCAGTCCGCTATCCGCGTCTGCACAGGTATAAAGGTCATATATTAAACTCACATTTTCATTCTTAGTCAAGAAGATTTAATTGATTTAACTAGTTATATCATTTTCTTAGTCACAGGTATCTGCAGTATGATACCAAAACGTTTTGATCACAGCGTTTCTAATTACATATTATCTTTTGGTATCGTTTTGCTGGGAAATCATATTCAATTTCTCATTTTTGAAAATCTTACCTCAATTTCAATTAACAGCATCTGTAGTTTGGACAGTCCTTTTCTTGTGATGTCCAGAAACTCTAATTTGTCCATGACGAGCGTTGCTAGGTCAGCCACTTCAGCCTGTACAAAACAGCAAACGTACCCGTTATAAAAGGATAGAGTACTACTTGATGACATTGGGATAGTAACAAACTGCCAAGATTCCTATTATTCTATTTCAGTTCCATACGACAATAGATTTCAAAGCTCTAGTTATATTCTCGGACAAGTTATTGAAGTATCTTATTCAGGGGTTATTCGAAAGGACATTTAGACGTTGTAAGTGCTTACATTTTTGCCGTTATTCTTGGTCAGTTTTCATTCAATTATTATTTCACTGATTCTATTTGCTTTCAATTACGTGAATTCAAATCCGTTTCACCTTTAAAAAAAGAAATAGAAAGGATCCTGAACGGAAAAAGGCATTTAAACTTTATAATGACTCAACATGTATGTCAGAGGGAGTAACAGAACATTTCCGACCTTTATCTTGATTTCTTCCTTGTCCATTTTTCTTTTCGGTGCGACAGCAGGCGGTTCCTCATCAGTTGTCTTGGCTTTCTTGGCCTTCTCCACCTCCCCGCTGTCATCACTCTTTTTACGTTTTAACGACGACGTGGACGGTTCGTCCTTTTCCAGCTTCTTCTCTTCGGCCTAAATCCAATTGAAATTGATAGTACAAACACTGTGGTCAGTAACTGAAAGGATGGCAAAGGATAGCGACGTCCATTTGCAAAGTCTCATTTATATTACTGTGATAGGGCTTCAGTACATGTAGAAATACGAGTAAAATACCATTTTTCCCAATGTTACCAAACGGCTTTAATATTATGTACTGAAACTTGAACATTGATGCCATTTGTTTTTACTTAATGCAACAAGTTAAGAAAGAAACTACATTTAGTCTTCTTGCAAAAAGTGAAAACATGTGACTGATTGTTCTATGAGTGTTTTCTCTAGGTCCATGGCAATGTCCGAAACACATGACAAAACCGCCCTAATCAATGAATGACTTCTCCATAGGATTCCATAAGCCCCCCCCCCCCCCCCCACACACACACACACACACACTCCCCCGATCTTAGCATGCATGACTTACCTTTTTCTTTTCAAGTGCTGCCTCTAACTCCTGGTCAATATCATCAATATCAAACTCTACATCTTCTTCTTCTTCTGCAGTTTCCTCGGGTTTCTCCTTTTTAGGTACAACCTCCTTCTCTTTCGTATCAGATTTCTTTTTCACATATTGCGTCTTGAGCGGTTCTTCTAACTGCTTATCAATAAAGTCCAAATCCTCCTCTTCTGACTCAGAATTAGACTCCTCCTTTTTCATTTTCACAAAGTTTGGAGGTAGTTGAGGTCCTATAACTGGAGGGGCTGTTTCATCAGTACTGTCTGTGACAAAGTCTGTTCCATCAAGGCTGGATGTGTCGTACGCAGCGACCAGTTCAGGACCTGTAACCGTACCAGACACTGGCCCAGCATACGCTGAGGAATCAACAGTCATTTCTTTAGGTAGCTGAGGACCAATCATTGGCTCCCCATCAAGGTCAGATGTATCCGGGACATTCGGAGCGGGCGGCTCCTCCACAGTGCAAGGTCCGTAGAGGTCGGCGGGCGGGGGCACTGACCCAAAGCTTCCTCCAGGGGGCAGCTGCGGGCCGATGACTGGCTCCGCGGCAGGCCCCTCCGGGAGCTGTGGGCCAATTGGGGTTACTACTTCTGCAGCCGGGGGTAGTTGGGGCCCTATCTCAGCCATAGCAGGTAGCTGGGGCCCTATCTCACTCACAGGCAGTTGAGGCCCTATTTCGTTGACAGGGAGTTGGGGTCCTATCTCATCTGTAGGCAGTTGAGGTCCTATCTCAGCTGTAGGCAGTTGGGGTCCTATCTCACCCACGGGCAGTTGGGGCCCTATCTCACCCACGGGCAGTTGGGGCCCTATCTCGGCGGTCGGTAGTTGGGGCCCCACCTCCTCCAGGGTGGGCTCGGTCCCTTCCTCCCCTGAGTGGTCTTCGGTATCGTACTTAGAACCATAGGTCTCTCGTATCTTCTTCAGGAACCAGGACTTGACCGGTTTCTTCTCGGCTGCAGGGATGGGTTCTGGTTCTTCTGAACTTGTCGTCTCAGGGACCAAAGTCCCATTGGATGACCTGTGAACAAAACAGATAGTTGTTTCTTTGGGAATCAGAAAAATATAGATAACAACAAATGACTTTTTACGATCTAAATGAGAGTGGTAAGGTAACATGCGTCTTTTTTTTGACTCGACCCAAATTCCTCCATTTTGGGTTTACTCGTGTCTACAGAAAGGATGAACTTAGAAGTAAAAAAAATATACTAACATGTGTCTTTCCACTCTATTCATGAATAAGACAAACTTTTATATTTCAATATTTCAATTAATGGAAATTTTACATTACTTTATGAATGTATACATTTATGAATATTCAAATAACGTTTTCGTTGTAATTTCAAAAGCGAAACGTGAACGTTAAATGTGTACAGAGCTATTTACTGCTGCAGCGCAACAGTAATTCTATGCAAGGCGACTTACTCTGGAACCACTGACGATTCTTTGGGCGGTCGTGACTTTTTCCGTTTTGGTTTCTTTTTCTTGTTTTCTTCCCATTCAGCTTTCTTTGTCTCATATCTATTAAACAATTGAATAATGAGGTATCAGAATTGTTATTCTTCACCAGTAGGGATATTTACATATGGTTGTTCAATATCTACAAACTATGGCTATGGATACTCATTCTGGAAGAGTATGAATTCCAAACTTTGCAAACTTTGAAATAAATTCTCGAGTTTTATTCTTTTATAATAAAACATTTAATAATTGGAAAGTAGTTATTATCCATATTGTGAAGATAAGCTAAGTATCAACTAGATGTGAACCATGAATTTTACCTGATTAGCGCTTCCTCGTATTCTTTCATTTGAAGGAGATACTGTGAATATTCCATGGGTATTTCCCAGGTGACTTCGTTGGTCGTCGTGTTCCAGTAGTAGAAATACTGGGTGTTCTCGTCCTGACAGTGCTGCCACACAGTGACAGGGGCTGGAAATACATACATATTTATATTAAAAGCTTGACTGGATTAAATGTATTTCAGTCATTTTAGATCAACATATCTAGGCCACGATTTAAGTTGATCAGGGGTACTTTAAATTGGGACTAGATAATCGAAGTATCTGTTCTCTATAAAGGAAAATTGTTATAATTGTCAAATATCAATTTCGCTGAAAACAAATAGTACTCCCCTTTTGTGAAAGACTAGTTTTCATTCAGTAATGTTCACTAACTTATCTTTGATATAGACAGTATTTCAAAATTGGCAAATCTTAGTTTCGACAAAGGTCAAAGAACATATTTGTTGGTTTTACCTGCAGGTGCGACAGGCTTATCCTCATCAGCATCGTCTGAGTCTGAGGTTCCCTCGTTCGACTCGTGGTCTGACGGACTTTGCTCCCTGGATTCCGCAGGTTGTTCGGGTTCTGGTAACTCTGCCTGGAGTTTGCCATCTACCTCTGGTTCCTGGTCCGTCTCTGGTAGTGGTTCACCATCTATATCGTTTGAGTCTTCACCGTCCAAGGCATCAATTTCCTAAAAAAATTCCAGGTACACTTATGATAGCTATCTTTGACGCGGGGATACAAAATATATATTTACAATTTAGTAAGCTTCCATACATTCTTTGATATTTTGCGGGGGAAAAACGGTATTATCAAATTGCAATATATTTTTAAAAACCACATGCGTACTTTCCCTAAAGTACCAAACGTTTTGCGGCAGCTTTTCTTAGTTTTTTCCACCAGAAAAATAGAAAATAAATATTTGTTGTCCTACTTACCGCTAAAAAGTTAGCGACTTTACTATCAATGTCAAGAGATACGTTGCCCCTTTTTCTCTTATGTCCATTTTCTTGTGAAACAGGTTTTGGAGAGACTGGAGCTAGAAAAGAAAACATAAAAAATACTCAATTATGTCGTTATTTTTGGAAAAAGTGATTCGAGTTACAATAACATTCTAAAAAGAGAAAAGTAACCTAAAGGCATAAGGTTAACATATGGGAACTTGAGAAAGGCAATGGATATTATTCTTTTCTCACTTATAATAAATTAGGCCTAAGTCTTAAATTACACTTACCCTCTTCTGGCTCAGGTACGGCCACGTCTACGGGCTCTGGTGGGGGAGGAGTCAGGTCTTCTTCCTCTTCTGATTCCTCTGACTCTCCGTAGTGAGCCATGAGGCCGCTAAGAGCATTAGCTGAAACCAAAACCCACCCGTTAAAATCTGACCAACAACAAGCCTGTAGTCAAGGGTGTCAGAAGAGAACTTGTAAAATTAAACAGTGTTTCTATCATCTCTTCAACTGTAAATATGTAAATCAAAATTAAAGTATTCAAATATTTTAATTCTTGATATCGATGCTGAATAATTGCTTATCCTAAATAAATGTAACTTTTCATGCAACCATCAATAGCTGAAATAAATCAAATTATCAATTAACAAACTGTGCTGTTCTTAATTGAATGTAATGTGTAACATGTTAGTCTTAATTATTAGGTCTTATTTCGGGTAACATCAACTTTAATGTTGCTTTGTATCAGTCTCATAACCTGGTACCACATGTTTACAAAGGAAAAATTCTAGCATTTTAAATTCCCTCATTTACATTAACCAAAGGGAGGGATTTGCGACACATCTAAATGTGAAATGTAATCTAGACTGTATGCAGAATAAACTAAATACAAACACGAGGAGCACGTTTTGCATCTCCTTAAATAATGTTCTTTTAGAATTTTCAATGCATTAATGTTATATTGTAAGTTCACATTTTGATTAGTGTGTATTTCTTTTGATAAACACATAAAACTTAAAAGGTCATCAGATAGAAACTTTTCAAGGGAAACAAACAAATAATACTGCCACTATCACGTAGTGAGTGATTATATGAGAAAAATACCTAAAGGAATAAAACGTATCTAATTCCTCCCTAAATATATAATGTTAGTTATGTTCCTATGGAAATTTGAGTATTAATCTTAAGACTAGTCAGAATGGGAGTTGTGCAGAATGATCACCAAAAACGAAAACATGAATATTTACAGACAGCCGTTATATTTGTATTTCACCCGTTATATCAAATGGTATCTCTAAATCCACCAGTCCAAATTGTGCAGGGCAGATAAGGTTATTTTGAGCATGACAACGAAAAGGGTATCTTCTGAAAATGGTCTACTAAATCCACATTAATACTATTTCAAGACTATGATACATAATACCAAAATACAATCTCTCAAGTATGGGCCAGTCCTTTTTCTGCTCATCAAATCTTTTATCTTTTTTATAACCATGAAAAAACTGAACTTCAATAAATTAACAAAGAACATTGGTCTTGTATTTATGTTGTAATTCTGATCTATATACATGTAGACATCATGCATATATATGGACCGGCGTTTAGAACAGAAGTCTGTAACGCGATAAAAGAATACTACATCTATACAGTACGAGATATGACCAGGGCATGCAATACCACATCAATATATATGACCTCCATTGAAACCCATATTTCCTTCAGAGTATTGGATAAAATCACTTGAGACAGAAGATTAGTTTAGTCTAATCCGACTACACGACCAAATTCTAAGGTTTACCTTCATTCCTCGGGGGCCATTGACCTGTAATAAGAGCAAAATAAAACCTGATTCAACTTCTAAAACTAAACGGAAAAGAAAGAAAAAGAAACTTTTGGATTTTAGATTAAAGACTCATCTCACTTAAAAAAAAAAAATCATGTAAACGTTCACAGGTCATGAAGCCCCAATCTTAAAAGGAAAACGAATCTGTGAAAATGTAACATCGTTGCTAAATACAAATAGTGCGAGTTTCTAAGACATATTAAACTAAATTGGAGTAACTACTAATTAAGGATAGAAACAAAAATTATAAAGTTGAGGGCGTTTTAAATCTGTGTTTTAGACTTACCTCCCTGTCCGCGGTAAGGGGAGTCATCTCGTCGGGAATCATCTAGTTGAAGAACTTGTTTTCTTCCAAACCCTGAACGCTCACGTCTACGGCCCATCTTGGTTTCTATCTAAACGTCTGTGGTAAGAAAAAGTGTTTTAAGAAAAATATCATAATCGCGGGGTTACCCCTGAAATCACCTTGACAACTTTATCACAACTAATACAAGTAAACACAATAGGCACAACCCCCTGATGAGACTGGGTCATGGGGCCCTCAAAATTATCATCAAGAAACAGTAAACAGTAAAACAAAAAAACTCACTTGATTAGAACTACTCGGGCATGCAACATTTAGATCTATAGGTGTCCCATAGGGGGAGGGAATGAGAAACTTCTTCGCTTTAGATTGGCTAGTTATTGCATATAAGTTAACGTTACTAAAAACAGTTAAGTTAGGGTAATTTAACTAATTGTAGTTTGTCATTAGGTCATTGCCACGGTCAGCAGGAAGTTGATAGTCCACAGGTAAATTGACTTCAGCTCCATTAGATAATGCAGTATGACACAGTATCTGAGTTGGGTAGGTTAACACTAACAGCAGATTAGGGGCCGAGGCCCTAGCTTGTTCTTGGAGTTGGGATTGAAGCTTATAGACTGCTCAGATTGGCGGGAGCATTGACTGATTGTGGTTGAGTGGATTCTATCCTTGGAACTGTTCACTGTCATTGAGATCTTGTCAAGAGTACATCACATATACAGGAATATAATAAAAGAACAACCTTTCAAGTGAGTATTATGTCTTACATAATAATGGAACTATTATTATGTATTGGATGACGGCAGTCAGAAGAGGAAGAGCTAGCTAATATCCGAACTGGGACCGAAGGCAATCAAACAAATTCAAATTTAATTTGTTTGATTGCCTTCGGTCCAAGTTCGGATATTAGCTTAATTTAAATGAGACCTTAACTTTAATGGATATTTAACCTACTGTAGTTCAACATGCTGAAAAAATTTGGACCCAAAAACAAGAAGTCAAATCCTATTTATTTGGAAAATCAGGAATTTCAGAATCTGGGCAAATGAAATTCCCTGTGTTTTGACTTTTGGTAATGTTTTCCATGTCAGGTAATGTTGTTTGCTATTCCCCCTGTGCTGTTGGGACCCTGCTCATAACTAAAATAAGAGAATGTAAATTTTTCCCGACGTAAAGTGACGTTTAACCTCTTTAAATGTGTGTTCTAACTTGGACAATCAGTAGAATAAACGACTAAATCATCACTGAAAATTACACTTCACTAACTTTTCGCGTCAAGATCGGTCACAGCCAGGCCCAGGGGTAGGCTGGTAGGCCCAGGGGCAAATGTGGCTTGTCTGGGTCAAGTTGACAAAGATTTTAAAGACTTATTGCGTCTTGACTTACGAAGGAAAAGCTCTTCTAATGATTGTCATCATACCAACCCAGTATGGACAGTCATAAAGTATGATTTAAAGGAGGAAGAAGGTGTGAAATAACCTAACAATGCGTAATACTCACGTCGGCTTTTTACGCTAGCCACCATCTTGCGTCGGCCGATCTGATTTCCACTATTACCAAAAGGGGTTAACGGGATATTTAATAAAATACTTTTACCTCACTGTGCATAATACATACAAATACATGATGTTTTCTCAATACCATCATTTTTCATCAATAAATAGATATTTATAACTGATAAATATATTTCATGAAATGAAATAAACATTTATTTTCTAGAATGATCTTTTCGGTTATTTCTGTCTTGACTTTTAGTAAACACAAAGACGTAACGCCTTTTCTGATTGGATAGCGTTATTGTGCTGAACCAATCAGCAGTGTCGTTTCAACACGCTACGGAAAGCTATGCAAGAGAAATTCCGCGCTGGTTGCCGGTGTCCTTCAGAGCTATGGACGTTTACAATAGGATTTTATCGTAAACTCTGAGGAGCAGCGAAGACGACATCAACATCAAGTTGACAATCATTATTATTCCAGCAAAGTCGCCGAAGTCAGTCTTTTAATCATCCTTATACTATGCAGTAATGGACGAATCTGCATTAAAATTGTTACAGACTGGGAACGAAGAAGATGTTTGCAAGATATTGAAGCATTTCAATACTGAGGTGAGCGCAAGAATTCGGAATCTGTGATCAGGTTTTGACTCGTAACATTTTGTCCAGCTTCCAGTCGGCTTGGATGTGGTAGGTTGACGGGTTGACAGTCAAGAGGAAGAGTAACAAGACATTGTAGTATTATATTTTAGAAAAGGTTTACAATGCTGTCACTTGGTCAAATGGCTATTAAGCATCATTTATTTAAAAGCTTAGTAGATCATCTCATTTTAGAGTGGCCTCCTGCAATCACCAATGTGAGCCACAGCCAAGGCAAGGCAACGCCAATGCTAGCTAGATCTAGATCTAGATCAGAAAGCGAAAACGTTATTTGTTATCTATTCTAGGGAAGAGTGTGTATCTAAATCCTTAGACTTAAATTTTGTTATTTAAGGTTTTTGTTTTGGTTCATCTGTAATCCTTAGACTTAAATTTTGTTATTTGAGTAGGTAGATCTACTACCAACCCAAAAATAAATATATAATTTTCACCCCGATTTATGTTTACCTGGGAAGACCCTTTCTAATGAAATCCAAAACTTTTTACAGAAACGTTCTATCCCAATTAGAACCTCAGATATTTAACAAAATAACCCTCCAAAAGGGGGGTAAATTCTGTTATATTTGCCATACATTTCCTATATAGGTATTGTGATCCTTTTACATGTGTACCCAGCAACAGTAAAACCTTGTAATTGCTATAACTCAAGAACTAATTAAGTTACAATCACGAAATAAAGGTGGCATGATGAGTAATACATCGACCATTTAGATCATCAGGTTTGATCCTTTTCCTCAAAAATCATATTTTTGGCAAAACCCATATTCAAAATCCAGAGATACACGGATTTTTAGCAGATTACATTTCTGTACAAGGTAAAAATAGGTATCAGAAGATTTAGATAGTCACACATAATCATTATAATATGTACTGCTACGATGTTTAATACATCAATATGCCAATTTTAGTCAAATAACCTCACAAATTTTGATATTGATGCTTTGAAACAAACAAAACATGCAAAAATTATGTAAAAGACAATTTGGGCATACAAACTGGCGCATTTAAAGTGGACCCCTGCGCATCTTCTTACATATTTAAAGTTTGGTTATTCTTATACAAAATTTCCCAAGTAACACGTTGGTGCAGTCTATTTTCACGTTGGACAGGTCATTACTACTGAAAAAGCATGATGAAAAATTACCTTTTTTTGACACTGTACTAATAGCTTAGTACTTTTAATATATTATCATATTGTATAATCTAGTTAGGATCAGGCCTAGCAAGTCTACTTCTAAGAAGAGGTATTTTGCGCTCCTAGCGCCACCTGTTAACCAGTATAAAAGGTGTTGCAAAGTAGGGAGCGGAGTTAGTTTTAGTCTGGAGTTAGTAACTATTAGGAAGTAAGCAGCGTTAGCTGAGCTGCTCGGAGCTATACCTACCAGCTCCTGCGGAGTATACTGGAGTTTACCGATACCAACTACCTCGGACAAAGGATTGTGATAGAGCTAAGCGCTAGGGTGGTCTAGGATGTGCTGGAACAACTTGTATTCTAAATGTGGTTGATCGCTGAGTAGGAGATGGGAAGGTGGACTGATGGAGACTTATTCACTGTGGCTTTGACTCGGGATGAGATGTTTACTTGAATAAAACCCTTTCATTTTAAGAGCTCCCTCATCGTCCATTTCTTTTGAACTATTGGGGAATGGATGGATTAACTTTGAGCGCAGTCTGATAGGCTCAATAACTTGGATGAACGACTCATGGATAACTTAAATATATACATCACGCAGTCTTAAATCGAACACTAACAATAGTTCAACACCCTAAATTCTAAAAAAATGTCACTGGACCTAAAATAAAGCCAATTCTCTCTGGTAGATCCTTAGTTATTGTAAAATGAATATTACACTAAAATCAGGGCTGAAATCACGACTTGTCACAGAAAACAGGGCTAAATGTGTCCAGAATCTACGTCCCGTGCGTTGGTAGTACCTAATTTAAGGTTGTTGTTTTGGTTGATCTGTAATTAGTGTAAACTGCATACATGTATAGGTACATATGATAGTGTGTTTAAGTTAATTTGTTACAGTTCATAAAACAAAAAAAATAACTTGCTAAAGTAAAGTGCATTACAATCTAGATAAGATTGGGAACTACATAAAACAAAAAAAATAACTTGCTAAAGTAAAGTGCATTACAATCTAGATAAGATTGGGAACTAGAACAGTTTCCAATCTTCCCTAAGATTGCAATGTAATATTCAAATAGCAGATCTAAAAAACCCATATCAAATAGCAGATCTAGGTATAGAGAAATATGAATACATTTTTCACTATTAATTCCTGATATACAGTCTATATTTAAGGATTCTGTAGTACTACTGTGCTATTATTCATTTTTAGTTTATAAAACATCATAAATCCTACCTAATAAAGTTCACAAAAAATACCTAATTACGTGAAACAATAACTGATTGTGGAATACATGGCAACAAAGTATTATGTGGTTGTTTTTTAGATTTCAATAAACCTTTGATTGTGTATGTCATACTGGTTTGTTTGACAGGCTGTTATCACAATATGACATAGAAGGGAAATTTTATGGAGTCATAAAGAAACAATGTAGTGCAAGAACCGTCGAACTAACACAAGGAGTTTGTTTATCAGTCGTTGAGAATCTATGTGAGAATTAACATTGTTGTGTTGCTAAGTCCTGTGTTAAATTGAAGCAGGAAGATACACTGAGCTCTTACACGTTCAGCTTCGGGACAAGGCTAATTCCATTAGCTCTGTCTTCAGTAATGATAGATGTCTTCCGCCCCCTTTAGACGGGTGCTCAGTGACCTCTCTTCCTTATGCAGACCATCTCCTTTTTCTCTCTGAAACACAAGAGGGTTTACATCATTCAGTCAATGGCTTGAGTGACTACTGCAAC
Source organism: Lepidonotus clava (assembly GCA_936440205.1). Lineage (NCBI taxonomy): Eukaryota > Metazoa > Annelida > Polychaeta > Phyllodocida > Polynoidae > Lepidonotus > Lepidonotus clava. Next base: position 40,837,083 of record OW387141.1, read on the forward strand.
GCATGGACTCTCTAAGGTGACACGTTTCACTGCGGATCAAGCAAAATCTCAACAACTGATAAATACAGATATAAAGGCGTAACATTCACTAGAATTGGCTCAATAAAGGTTGCGGTGAAGTAACTACAAGATGAAGCCATGAAAGGAATGTTTGCTCTACTTGCAAAGTATAACCATCCACCTGAAACTCCTCCTTAGAGTACAATATAATACATTGGAAGTTGAAGTATGCCAAGTGGTAGGGGATGGTTTAGACAAAGGGTCAATAATACCTCTCTAGGACCATTTATAAAGCATAGAAATATCCTCAAATCTAAGTGTCGTTTGGCAGTAACGTTAGGCTCTAAGCTAGGGAAAACTTGAAGGGTAAACTCCACTTATCTAGGGATACCGATTTCATCACAGCGTGACTTTGTTTGTTATGGATCTAGGTATGGTTCCAACTTTATAACGTTGCAGTCTGACATTTGTCTATAAAGTGTATTTACCGACGTCTGCTTTTCTTTCAGCATGCACAGTCATTTGCATTCCCAGGCCTCACAAAAGATATCAAACTTGTAAGTATTCGAACAGTGTATGAAAATATATCCTTGATTAGAAGCTTTTTGAAGATTCTAAGAGTAATTTATACGTGCGACATGAAACTTTTAACATAGAATACATTAATGTATGACTTACGAAGTGGCGATCACATCTGTGTACGTCTATGTTGTTAGATGTAATATAGTAATGACAACACAGATGAAACCACTCTATAAACATACAGACATGGTTGTTACGCCTTCGGTCTGATGTCAATAGTTTTCATTTATCTGAGACTCTGTTTGAAAACTAACATTTATACCACTATGTATCATTTCCTTCTCCCCGAATAGAAAATCGTCCAGAGCCTAGTAGAATGGCTGAACAAGAAGTGTGCACCCTCAGCGCATGCCCTGTGCTTGGAGGCCATCCGGATCTTGAGTCGGGAGAAATCAGGCATGGAAGCGATGACATCAGAGCTGGCGCTCGGGGTGCTGGTAGAGCATGCGGGGCTCTCACCGAGTGATGGGACGTCAGCAGAAGGACCCACCGTGCAGGACACTAATGGTCAGTAGACTCATTTGAATAAATCACTTTGTTAATTAAACTCAATTTGGAGACTCGTAAGATTGTAGTGCACATTCGCTTCACCAACTGGTGTTGTCAAAAGAGACTCAAAGAAGGTTAAAAATCTTCAATGAGTTAGACTGAGAAATAACAAATTATTTTACAGTATCAATTAAGATTGCAGTGTTTGTTATTCGTACGTTTCTTTAGTTAAATTAAGATTCATCTCAAATGAAAACTATCAATAAAATAGAAATACTAGTGATATACCAAGAACAAAATCCAGGTATACATTTTTACCATCTATGCCTCTCTTTTGTAAAGATAAACGTGTTTCAGTATGCATGGCACAGTTTCTAAATGAAGCTTTTGGAAATCATATGGTTATGTACAAAAATAACAAATCAACCATTTTGTTCTTACAGTGATGGTCGAGGCGCAAAAGTGTCTGTGTAACATCATCTTCAACAGTTCCCCGGCGCAGCGTATCTGCAGTGCAAATGGGTGTGTTGAAGGCATAGTGCAGCGACTGAAGACCTACGAGGACCCAGAACTGACCCACGACATCAAGGTAATGACTGGCATTTAATAATTCACCCTTAAAGATTGAGTTGATTATAGATCGAGAAATAATTGATGTTTCGTTGTATGGTTGAATGTTCTACAGTTCCACTTTTGTTTTTCAGTTTTTTGACATGCGGATCCTCTTTCTACTAACTGCGCTGTGTGCAGATATAAGGTAAGCTTTGTTACAACCTATACCAATAATTAATGCCAAAGAGATTCGCTATAAGTTATTCTGATATTTATTTTTCCTTAGCCGAAAGATGGCTAATTGAACCTCACATAGATATCATGCAAGAATACTCTTATTGTGAGCTAGTAGAAAATAGTTATATAGGGACATTTTGGAAATACCACTCAGAGTTGAGAACATTTCCTCAATACCCCATCCCTGAATTCAGTAGTTAATCATAACGGAAACAATTTAATAAAGATATCCCCACGTCTGGCATTATCTGAAAAGGCATTTTTGCCACGTCCCAGCAATTTGATAAAGGGCTGTGCATTCATTGGCGGAGGGTTGATTTTCTTAATTCCAAGTAAAAAATATGTACAGTGTAAAATGGAGCTTATATTTATCTCAATGTTTCCATGCTTGATCCGTTTAGACCCAAACTGCGCCAGGACCTGCACGGCTTCACCTACCTGATCGAGGTGTTGGACCTGACTCTGAGAGACGCCGAGGAGAAGAACAAACCCCTGACGGACGCCAGCGTCGACTTGTGCTCCGAAATCCTCAAGATCTTGTTTAACCTCACTGCCTCGATCGATAAAAACAACCTGGATGAGGTGAGTTTGCGCCACATAAGCTGATGATAGGTAGATAGGATTGCGTATCATGTAGTGTGTGTTGATTTAAGGACTAAAGCCTGAAAGTGCGGGACCTGTTCTTAGATTTATTAACCACTCTGTTTACATGGATTCGTAATCTTACTCGTTTTAGAGAGTATCCAAATTTTGCTCACTTGATTTACTATCTTCATTATTCTCCGTCTTCGATGAGTGGATAACGTCGATAGTCCGATAAATCGGAGTAATAACTTGGCCCAACTCCCATAGAAATCAATGTTAAAAATGGGGGGGACACATCGTGCTATTTCTGATAGGAAGAATCTGTATGGAGATTGAAAGTCGTCCCATAGGAAATGGCTTGAGAGTGTAGAAATTAACATAAATAAGTCTGTATCAGGAGAGTGACGAGATGATGTCATAATGATATTCTAAAAATAGAACGAAAGTAGGTCGGGAATGCCCCCATCACCACTGGGGGCGGCCATATTGAATAAATTTGCATATTACCAATACAATCTCCTCACACAAATGAGCTCAGACTCTCAATCCATGCTGTATTGGGGTAAGGGGGTAAAAGGGTGAAGGGGATGTCATGGCAATGTCATGGCATCATCATGGCAATGTCATGGGGATGTCATGGCACTGTCATGGCAATGTCATGGCATTGTCATGGTAATGTCATGGCACTGTCATGGTACTGTCATGGCATTGTCATGGCAATGTCATGGCATTGTCATGGGGATATCATGGCAATGTCATGGCATCATCATGGCAATGTCATGGAGATGTCATTGCATTGTCATGGCACTGTCATGGCAATATCATGGTAATGTCATGGCAATGTCATGGCATTGTCATGGGGATGTCATGGCAATGTCATGGCATCATCATGGCAATGTCATAGGGATGTCATGGCATTTTCATGGCAATGTCATGGCAATATCATGGCATTGTCATGGCACTGTCATGGCAATGTCATGGTACTGTCATGGCATTGTCATGGGGATGTCATGACAATGTCATGGCATCATCATGGCAATGTCATGGGGATGTCATGGCATTGTCATGGCAATAAATCTCTCTCCCTCTCCCTCTTCCTCTCCCTTTCCCTCTCCCTTTCCCTCTCCCTCTCTTTCAGCTGTTATTGAACAAGGTGGATAAGACGGAGCTTTTGGGTTCTTTAGAACCCAACATACTTGATCTTGTCTATAGAACTATTTAATAACATAAAGGATAATTCTAAAGCCCTTGTTTAATCTCAGCATTCTGGGAATTACATACCAATTACCCCTAAAGCTTGTTTAAATTTCAAATTACTAAAAATGTCTTACAAATCTCGAACGTGGAAACTTGAAACGGTCTGGCGTTGATCATATTCTAGTGGTATGTAAACTGCATCATAACCAATTGATGTCAGTGTTGTATAACATACTAACTGATTGTGATTTTCCCCATGTACCCCCAGGAGGAGGAGGCTCACTTCATGCGCCTAGTGAGTGTACTACACGACCTGCTCGTCTGTAAGACGGCCTCCAAGGACAAGCGCGAGGAGCTCCACAGGTACGAATTTATTCGTGTTAGAATTTGGATGTGGTGTTTTCAGAATGTGGTGGCACATCAACTCAGCTCAAAATATATGTAAATGTCCTATGATGAAGCATGGTTACAGTTTCTTAGGAACAATTTAGGACTGTTTGCCGAAACGTGTTTAATAAATAATGACATGATATTTTCCGCCTTTCATAAAAAATGTGTGCATTTGTGCTCAGTATAACATGAAAACGGAGAATCCAATAAATGCGTTGTCATTTTGTTTATGAACCCTAACCTTTGAAATCAGAACACTTATATCAACACAAATTATTCATATACACTTAAACAATTAACCAATCATTGCATTAACAACTTCTTTGTTTTCCTCTTCCCAGCCATACGGTAAACCTACTGACCAATATGCCGGGTGACAGTTATGAGGAGTTACTGACCCCGATGACAGAGGGCGCTGCGGGCGGCCTCGACAACAAGGACGTCGAGTATGACGGTCAGAATATGGAGGCCATCGTCGTTTTACTGGAGTTCCTTGATAAGAGACTCGACAAGGTAGGCTCTAAAAAGGTACGCTAGGTGAAGTAGTTCACATTTTCTTTATTTTCCCGTGTTTCATTTCTCCTTGGATTTATTTGGTAAGAAGATAGATACTATAAAGATTGTTGTGCCTGCACAAGTACATTAGATTTATGTTTTGAGGTAGTCCATGCAGCTTGTGTAAAAAAAGAGAAAAATCACTTATTGTTCACAAGCACAAGTTTCATAACATGCACAGAGCAAGCGTACGTGAACGTTAGAAAGTAAATATTTGTTGTTGCACAGTAAAACACACAAAGCTCGTTTAGGGTAGTCCGCCTAGCTTTGATATTTGTACTATGTTTTGTTTCCTGTAGAGTTTGACGTGTTTAATAAATGTTATTGGGGTTGTCTCCAATATGTTTTAACCTGTCTTTGGTGTGTGTTTTCCAGCCTCAGAAGAGCCTGAAGGAGAGCCTGACCCCGGTCCTTCATTGTTTGTGTGAGACTTGCCGAGCGAACAGACATATCCGTAAATTCTGTCGCATCAAGATTCTGCCATATTTACGCGACGAGGTGAAGCGCTTACCAGAAGAAGGAAATACACTCCGGAACAAGTCAGTAATATCACAACAATAACTGAAATTCCATCTTCGCTTAACTGTGTTAAAAAAAAAGAAGAGCAGAGCAAGAATGATGACATTCTAATTCATTTTGATGTATTGCAACAAGTGAGATTGATTCATTTTGTTGTTCTTTTCTCTGTATTGATTGGCTGTATGTGTTTGACAGATTGTGTCGTCTCCTGACGAATCCCGTCTCAGAAGTCAAGGATCTCGCCGCAGACTTATTGTTCGTACTTTGTAAGGAAAGTGGTGAGTATGAAATATGTTTATCTGAGGAATAAACCTATCAAAGTCAGTAAATGCAAATGCTTGTATATAAAAGCAAAACACTTATTTTTGACTTTTGTGTTACATTGTAAAAAAAAAAAGAAGTTAAGAGAGGGGAAAAGGAGATTTGTTTTTACCTATAACTGTTAATTCACATATTTCCTTTGAACTTTAAATTGTAACATTAAACAATAGAAAAAAGAATGGACCCTACTTATTAGATGTCACAAGTAATATAGTTTAATTTTGAAAATGTTGCCAAACGTACTAGCCAAAAGAACTATTTGTGTTTTGGAAGTTTGCAGTGGTTCCCTCTCTTATCCCGTATTTTTTCTTTGTAGTTGCTCGTTTTGTGAAGTACACCGGGTATGGTAACGCGGCCGGTCTGCTGGCCCAGCGCGGCCTGATGACCGGGGGACGGGGCACCGGTGACTACTCCAGTGAATCAGACGACTCAGAAACAGAAGAGTACGCAGCACTAAGAGAACAGTAAGTCTCTATATTGTTTTTATGAACGTATTTGTTAGTGGTAGAGAAATAGTTTTTTCTCACCAGTGGGTGTTCCGCATTAGTTTGAGATCAATGAGTAATGGACATACATGCATTAGAATTAAAAAAAAAATTGGATTAGTGAACCATTATAAACGATTTATTAGTCTATTAATAAGGTTGTAATTTCCACTTTTTCTTTGAACAGTGCTCTTTACTTTAGGAAATCATGATATTTTTCTTCGAAAAATTAAAACTTGTAGGTATCTTTACCAAAGGAATAGTACATTTCTGATTAGGAAATTTTCGAGAACAATGCAAATAAATTGTGTGCTGCGATTGACAATTTGACATGGTGGGATAACCTTTCTTGACTTGGCGCTATATGCTGCGTGATTTCAGGCTGAACGCGGTGACCGGGCGGTGGGAGGAGACGAAGCCCGACCCCATGGAGGGCATGTCGGAGGAGCAGAAGGAGTACGAGGCCATGCAGCTTGTCAACGCGCTCGACAAGTTGCACAGGTAAGGCTTTTATGTATAGGTCTATAATTCATAACATTTTTTTTAACAACTTTATATTATAATGGGCAGTTTTCAGTATACATTACTGGTTTCCGGCGCCACCCAGTTTATGGTGGTATACAAAAATCATTGGGGGGGAGATGGAAAATGAACTACAGTGTTCCTCCGTTAGGTTTTCACAAGTATGCCTCTAGACTTGCTTTTTTGCAAACGTTTTTCGGTTTAAGCATTTTAGTACTGAGTCGCACTGAGTCCCAGGTAGATTTTGATACTTACGACTCTGTCACATTCAGTGACCAAGTAACTTATTTAAAAAAAAGAAAACCTATGCTTGAACAGCCAAAGATACAGCCTCGTAGGATCCCAAACCTCCAGACAACCCTTCATATAATAACCCATTTCCTCTCTGATCCTACAGAGGCGGCATCATCCAGCCGGTGGGTATCGGCCCGGACGGCAAGCCCCAACCCATGGAGCACATCCTCCAGCTGCAGGACCACATCGGGGCGGCCCCGCCCACCTCCAACCCCCCGGCCGACCACCAGGCCCAGGACGACCAGTGAACCGGTCACCGCAGGGGGTTATATGAAAAAAAAAACACAAATCACAAGCTTTTATTTGCCAGGATGAAGGATTCCTCCAGGGAGGGGAGGCCGAGGCGAGCAGCTCATTGTGAGTGGACCTGAGCAGGTCTGAGCAGATCAGGAGCGCTTGGTTTGCTTCCCGACACACCCTGACTCATGACCGTGGCCGGCGGGCGGCCCACGTGTGTGTATGTTCCCCGTGCAGCGTGTCGTCATCGTGCGTTCCACTTCATCGTCAAAAACTGAAGGCGTTACACTCTGGGACGATTTCTATGATTTATTCTGATTTATGTCAGGTCAAACAGAAAATAATGCTAGGCCAAGTACAGTGGCTATTGGGTTACATTTATGGGGAATTACTGTGTACCAAAATGGCAAGGGTGCAGATGAGAACGGCATCTTGTTGTACGTGTTTTAATACCACATGCATGTATTTGTCAGCCCATATACCAAACATGTCTGTATGTGGCTTCTAGCCAACCGCAGTGTTTTCTATGAAGGACCCAGAACAACTTGTTAGAATACTGGAACATAATTATCAAACTGTTGGTGTTCAACATGGGACGAGTTGATCTGAATTTGACATCAAAATTAAACAAGTGATGCCTGCATTTTCGCATGATATATGCATAGCGTACTTGCTATTAAAGTTGCACTTTTTGCGCATTATGTGTGCATCATACTAAATGTTTCCACGTAGTGAAAATTGCAGGAAAAATTCTGCACGATGACAGGTTTAGGAAGATTTCTAATTTATCAAGCTATTCTTGAGCTAAACTGTCGGACGTATTGCATTTTCATTAATTCCATATATTTCGCATCCATTGGGATTTTTTAAGAGTATTGAGAAGATGTGTCAGAATACGTTGGTGCTGCTATATGGGAATGAACTAGTCACTTAAACTTAGGGAAATGAATCTGTCGTTTTTCTTTCATATTGAAAAGTTTAATTTGAAAATCTTGTAATATAATGCCTTACTAAGGAAAGGGGAAGTAAATGAGTATTTTGACAAGAATATTTGATAATGCTGCTTTTAAGAGCAACATCGATGTTGCTCATTAATCACGTCATAGGTGTTTTATTGGTAGGGATGCTTGGTATTTTGACTTAATACCACTGCAGTTGGGAGGAGTCTGTTGGCGCAAGGCAACAATAAATGTTTTAAGACAGCGAAATACAAAGTTACGACAGGTTTCTTGGTTAAATAATTGGACCAACACTGGTAACCAAGCATGTACAAAGTCATTGTCTAGCAGCTCACCCAAGAAAAGTCTTAGTATTCATATGCCAAACCTATGCTTAACACGTATAATTGTCAATGGGTAACAACTAAGATTAAAAGCGTTCATAAAATTGAATATTAATTTAAAATGCACTTCCTCAATTAGTTTTACTTTGGCCAACCCACCGATAATGTATGGAGCACATTCTATTTAATTATAACAAGATTAACCCTTCATAATTCGGGAATTTAGAACCACAATGCCCATGTCCTCTGTCCTAATAAAACGACACTGCATTTAGGCCCCATGAGCCCATCCAAGTTTAAATCAAAATTAAAGAGGATTATAGATTATCAACAGTGATTTCTAGGTTTAATTTAGAATAATTCAACTAAAATATATCACAAATTTGGTTTAGAAATTACAGCTAAAGCTTGCCGAACTCAGTAAGTGTAATAGACTATTTTCTATAGGAGACACTGCTAAGGCCTGTCAGCTTGACTTAAAGTGTCTGATATTTCCTTACGCTGCCTTACAGCGTTTTGATTAGCTGAAAAGGGTAGGAAATCATTTGAGTGACCAAATTTATAAGTGCACTATGTTTTACCCGTAATTAATAAGACTGGCATAAATCTGACCCATCCCTATCACTTTCATTGATAAGAATAGATAAGGCTATACGATGTATTTTTGTTTAACCTCAGTGTTGAAACTAATGTGAAATGGGGTTATTTTGAAGTTAAGACTGCTAATCAGATGTGGTAGACACTACGCAGTGTAGGAAGAACATGAGTAGAAACTTAGGGATTTATTGCGCAACTGAATTAGTTGTACTTTGTGACTTTTTTGTTGTCTGTAATTATTGCACTGATGTAGACATTCTTAGCTGTATAAGTGTGATTCCATGAGAAATGACCAAGAGGAAGCATATAGAAATGCATTTAATTTGTGATAGTTCCATGGATTTTGTCAAGAAGGAAATGTATGCTGAATATCCTTTTCCCCCGTGGTAGCTGTGCTTAAACAGTTTACCATGGCTTCTCTTATTCGTAAATGCTTAAAAACATTTCAGACGAAGTATAATTCCTGGAAATGAAAAGCTTGAAAGCAATTTAAGAAACTACTGAAAAAATAAAAATCCGAACAGGATCCATCTGATATTTCTACTTTGTGTCTATATCAATGATCGTGAACATTGGTGAATTTCTGGTTTCCTGAATCCGAATGGATTAGATCAAGTAATTCAATTGTCTGTCTGTGTAGATGTGGAAAACGACGGTAATATGTCATCGTTGTGTCATAAGACCAGCACTTCAGGAGGCTCCGTGCCCTCGGGAGTGTCATTCTCACGGGTAAAACACATTCCATGTAGGCTTTTTCAGATCAAGCTCCAGTAACTTACGTCTATATCACCCAGACTCTCAATAAGTTTACTTCTGCTTCCGTCAATAGGCTAAGAAAAATACATTCAGCAGATGACGCATGCTTAATTCTTTAGTGTTATATTCTTAGACTATATGAGGTTGTAATTTTTGAAGCCTTGAAGACAAATTGGTGGCTTTGTTTGATTCTGAATACCAAGGAACACAGTACAATACTTGGAGTATATCCTTGGTACCGCACAAAGTATCCTGATTATGGGTAGGACTCTGTTATAGTTGTCGTTATATTGTGCCTGATCTAGCCTATCGCATAAAGTTTCCTTCAGCTGAGTTGTTGTTATTTGTAACTAGATAACCCAAAGGCATGTTTGAGTAGGTTATCTAGAGTTATTATCGACATAACCTGTCACTACTGCTTCTCTTTGCTGTACCTTTGGATCCCTTCTTAACCTATCAAACATTGTACCGTAAGATTGTTTGTTGTTATTCAAAGACTAGTTTGTTACTCAAACGATAGTTACGTAATTTTCCCTGCAAGATATAATTACAGTATCTAGATTTGAAAAGTTCATTTCAAAACTAAACATGTTATTATATGTTCCTCTAGATATCTTCCTACTATGAAATCATTCCAAAATAATATCTTCTGCATTAGCGGAAATCAATTCATGTATATTTTAGAATGATACACTATACTGACCAAAGGGCGTTAAGAAAGATGGAATACTGGGGAACATGATTTATAAATTGCTCGTTTCTGATACTTCTTAATATTTGTCTTGTATCGACATCCTCAGATATGTTTTCTCGAAGGAAATAATAAGTTGACCAGGTAAACTTGTCTCCAGCCTAATTGCTACATAGGCATGACCTTAGTGTATCAAAGATGGTTTCCCTAGAGTTTCTATTTGGAAAAATGCTATCAAGTATTACCCAAACCTATGGCTGTAGCCATAGTGAAGTATCAGCGTCTCCTTAGTATTTTGTAAATTAGATAGTGTCTCGTGTACTGGGCCATAAACTGAAACTGGCAATAAATGATAGGTTTGAATCCGACAGGATTTCTAAGAAGAGAAAGAGCCAAGTCTCCATTGCTTGTGATGACGAATATGTCAGTGTCTGCAACTGTCGATAAATGTGTAACTTTTTGAGATCCTAACAAAATGTTTGTCGGTGAATGTCTTCGTCTCCAGAAATGAAATGAATGTGGCTCTAGTCATCTATCGTGATCTGTGCCACCAGAGCGGTGTCAACTCTTGATAAATGTGTAGGAATTGGTATAGTTCCTTCATAAAGAAATTATAAAACGGCGCATCTGGTAGCTGTTCTATGAGTTTCGAAGGGGTTACTGTAATTTTAACCCAAACTATAGAGATGGGACATTGTATTTGAAATGTAATTTAATGAGAATAAACACGGCTAGTGCTGTAATTTTTGCTAGCTTGCTTAGGGTACTAGAAATACAGACCTGTATTTGAGGACGATTTATGAGAAAAGTTATTGGAGCATTATGCACTGCCAGAGCAATGGAGCTTTTCAATTATGTGCGGTTTGCACATTTTAATTGTAAACTGGTTGTGAGAGTGACGGCTTGATATATGTATAAGTTAAGATAATCCGACAGAATATCACAGGATTTTATCTGTGTGAAATGTAATCTGTCAGGAGAAAGATGTTCTACAAACTTGAGTGTTGCGTCCGCATTTAAGACTGGTTTTCAGCAGTGGGTTGAGGCATAGCTTCAACAAAACAGGCTTAGAAAAACATCCCAACTGACCCTACATATGGAATCTCTTTGTGTACCCGGAATGTTGTTGAATTACACATGAATAGCTATTCTGTGGTATGTCGTAGTTGTGTTATTCTTTCAACCACCCCCTATTTACTTTCTTTTCAAATAATGATAGTCCAGGACACGTCTTGATAACGTTAAATTTTCATCAGATTCGATAGGAATTCTAAAAGAACAGGCGTCAAATTAGCTATTAATGTAAATTCAAATTCAACTTAAACTCTCGCAGTCGTATGATTATATATTTCGTTTGTCTAGACAATAAAAAAAACCTCGAGAACATCTTACAATGATTAGAGATGCAATATGATTTTATTCGTTCTTAATTGATTGGCAGTGAATCTCCATTTCATAGTTTGTTCTCTACCTCCATTCCATTAAATAATTATCACAGATTTGCATCTTAATAACAATCAGAAACAAGTATTACTTGATCTGCTACCTTTCTACATCATTTCACAGCTATTATTGATAAGGCAAATATCAACTGGAAAGAGTTCAGCACTAACAATCATTTTGTACCTTACAACCTATAAAATGTTTTTGGATTGTTCCTTCACTATTTTCAACAATGAAAATAAGGGTCTGATTAGACTTTGAAAGGAGTTGCTTCATCCAAAGTACCATATTTCTACATTTAGGTCTACAACAAAAGTTTTGAAAAAAAAAGGAATGTGTTTAGCTGGATACAATTGACCTGCTACGTCAAAGCAGCTTCCCTTTCTTTTTGTTCATAAACCCAATTTGAAATGCATCCAACGTAGGAACCCTGACCGCTACTCTTTTTCCAGCCGTCGGTGGATGTAGGAGCTTTCGTTTACATCTTTTTAAAGTATTTGGAATATGTCAAGACTTAATTCTAACCCGTATGTTTGACCGTCTTATGCATCATGCTCAATCTCGTACTATGGTGGCTTCTCTAGACATACGAAGCCTATCAATTTATTTTGTCTCACCCTTTTACTGCTTCCCCTTTAAATCAGTACATCGACTTGAAAAACTTTGTAGACGATAAGTGATCTTCAGTTACCAGTAGTATGTCTTACAATTGCTTTTGTCTATTTACTTCTTAGATTTACGTGTATCTTCTACTTCGTAAGGTCAAAATATGGATGGCGTGACAATACGATCCTGTTATATTTACAAGGTTTTTCTATATTTCACATGACTGATAAACAACAGCGAAGACTTTCTGTGCGTCGAAGAACCAGCTTCAGACAGAGCTACCATTAATCTCAACATAGCAGTGATAAGAATTACTCCGCCTTATATCAGTAGTAAACTATTTGGATTTTCCATGATCTACGTTAACAGTGATATATATATTTGCCTTTACACAAACCACTTAAGTTTATTCCCTGAACTTAATATAATTTTATGACAGTCCTTAAAGGAATTAATTTGAAAGTCTGATCAAGTAAGATATCTGACGAAACATTTTTCTCTTTTAAAACATACAAAACACAACATCAAAGACAATGAAATACCTTTTCCACATTTATAACCTTTATACATTAATAAGTGTTCATTGATTTTGTGTTCGCTTTCTGTGCTTCATAATCTTTCAACTTCACTTTGACTTCTATTTAATGTAGTCATAACAAGTACATAACAATATTTATGATTTGAAGAAATAAGGACCTTGACGGTTTAATCTGGGTAACAAAAATTATGAAACATCAACAAATTCACTAAAATACCCACAACCTCTTACTCGTGATACTTTCTATCTATTATTGATTCCATACGTAGAAGTATATTCTCTGCCACACTGGAAGATAGCCAATCAAAGGATCTGAAAAGAGAGCCCGTTTATCATTATCTGTTAAAATCTAACATCTCACTTTATTATTTAGTCATTTCGACTGCAATCAAATGTTATTACTACATATGAGATTCCTAATCAAGACGTGACCAGTTCTCTCCGCTTGATGCTACTAAGAAATATCCTACGTAAGGCTTTTAATACATATTTTAGAGTTATGACATGTGTCATTCAATGAACTTTTCCGATTGAGAACGGATGCAAAAATTTAAATCGCAAGGTAAGCAAACTTGTGATACAGTAATTTGATTTCATTGAGAGTAGGAAACACTCTTCAAGAACGTTTCTCCACAATGCATATTTTTGTTTTTCAAAACAGGGTAAATCGTGGTTACTTACGGATAATAAGGTGTACAGCGGGCACCGTTCGTGCCAGAGTCCGAAGGAACTGCACCAGGCGCTTTCTGAAAGAAGAGAGGGCAATCCGAGTTGTAATGTCAAGGTAACTACTGACGGGACACATGTGTTTAAAATGCACTTTCCACGCGAACCTAGATGGAATACTGACAGCACTAAAGGTTAACTAAAAAGACAGCAATGATGGTTTCATGCAGTGTATCACAAGGTGACACCATGTTAATGTGCATGGTTTTGGGGTATTCTCAAAGATATACACATTACATCCGATTTCATTACTGAAAATTTATTGGTGCAAAGTCTACCCAAAGTCAATCACGCTCTTATGATATTGTGCATCACAGCTATTTTTTTTTTGAAGTCCAGGAAATGGATTGAAATGAATTTGACTTTGATTGCCTTACTTGGTGAATCTGTCATAGAATGGAGAACGGAGCATGTAGAAAAGCATCATGGTTGTACGTCGGGTCAACTCTCCGCGTTCCTCGGAATTGAAGACTTTGCGATCTCCCATGAGGTACAAACTAAAAATAGAAAGGATGTTCAATTAAGACCTGTATATAATAAACCTATTGTTTTTATATACTGACGGTTTATGAAATTTGAAGCATAAACATGGGAAAAAATATATTTAACATCATATAAGTTACAACTAGCAGACTAAATGTTACTATTATTCATTTGATTTAAATGTATGCAATGAAACTCGTTAAATCTACGAAAACGATTCAAAGCTGCTCGGCAATTTCTTTTTACGAAGGCCAATGCCATGTTTTTGTAAACTACATCACTTACCTTGACAGGTCTACTCCAGAGGCCACCAACCAGGGCTTCCACGACCGCTGACCACATACGAACATACTTAGTACTTTACTAGTTAAGTGGACAAACCCTTATAGTATTGGTGCCATTGACCAAACTTTTTTTTTAAAATGTTTTTCCCTCACATATTCCTATTCACCTCAAGACACTCTTCTTTTAGCGTATATGTTCACTTAAGTCTCGATTAAATCTACTGGGCTTATGTTAAAATGATGTCTAATTGTTATTTTCAATATTTTCCCTGCAATATTATCATGTATGCAATCAAGTGTAGGACGAGTAACTTGGTAAATGGAGTGGGTGAAAGGATACGGTGTAGGAGGGGCCGGCTGATGTAGAGACCCTCGGCCAACTGCTGGCGCGGGTCCAGCTCAGTCGGCTCCTCCGGGAGGGGAGCCATCTCGGAGTTCTTGTCGGGCACTTTCCACGTCCTCTGCACCATTGGGGGTGCTACAAAGAAATAAAAGTGAAACCTAGGCATTCATATAAATTACCTGTTGTAGCATCGTCAAAAAAACAATATATCTAAACGCATTTTTAGTGGTTGAGTTTGTAATTATATAAGGCGTAAACAGATATCTGCCTATGGTTGATAAAATCTGTTAACAGGAAAATATAATGTAATCATGTTACTAGTATTAGTATATGACTTGATTCCTTTCCAAATTGATATTTCTTAAGATTTGTTTTCTTTTGTGATTTCAAATCATTTTCTGATTGTTAA
Organism: Lepidonotus clava; assembly: GCA_936440205.1. Classification (NCBI taxonomy): domain Eukaryota; kingdom Metazoa; phylum Annelida; class Polychaeta; order Phyllodocida; family Polynoidae; genus Lepidonotus; species Lepidonotus clava. The sequence continues at coordinate 40,852,206 of OW387141.1, forward strand.
AACGAATCATTGCACTACACTGAACGCCCTGATTCATTAACAATTTCATAGTTTAATAAAGGATTTAAGGATTTCGTTACGCCATTAGTCAAGTTTACCTGCAGCAATACTCCTGATGGTCCTCCCCGACCTCTCCAACGTGAAGGTCATGGACGGTCCGTGGTTAGGTGAGGTCTTGTCAACTTCGTCAAAAATCTGACATTAAAAAAAAAAAAAGTAAAAATCAATATATTTCTCTCAACTTTTCTACTCAATATCTCAATGATGTTAGATTTGAAGAGTAATCTATAAAACGAACAGACTACGTGGAAGCTATAGTTGACTGACCATGGTTTCTTACTATACATTTACTCGCCTGAGAATCTAGATCTAGGTAAACTACTGGTAAAGTTACTGATTGTGCTTCATGACATTTTTCATGAATGCTTAAATAAGTTACTAGTATACTGTATCAAGTGCAAAATATATTGGGATCTAGTTTGATGCTTTAGCTACGGTGGTATGTTTACTTGTACCAAAAGGTAAAACTAAGTAAAGTGGCTTTATTAACAAATCTCACTCTAAAAATCAAAACAAAAATAATTGCCACGCGTCTAATGGAACCTAATTGTGAAAAATAAACATAATATTTTAGGTTAGAAAAGGCACTGTGCATGCATTTTACTAATGTTGTGAAACCAAATACTTCCTAAAATCTGTATTATTTCTACGGCTCAAGACAGTCACAAAAACTTAAAGCACTGAGTGACGATGTAAATGGTTAGGTTCTACCGTTAACTGACCACTTCTACATCAGCTAAATCAGAACAAGGTTATTGATTTGAACTAAATCTCAAATATATGGGGATGGAAATGAAAGAAGTTGAGGTGGTGTAAGAGTCTGCACCAAGCCTCGAAGACTAGCACCGGGGGAAACTTAAGAACTATAGAGCTTCATTTACACGCAGAACCTTTTCCCTTTCATGAAGTTCTTTTTTGCGGTTCATAGCAGGAATGGCTGGCGTTGTTTGAAGTCCCCGTGGACATGCTTTCAGTACCAGGAAACGAATAGCTGTCCTACAATGAGATAATACAAAACAATGTTATTCAACGCACACGTAGCAAATTTCTACAGGTATCACTGAATATCAAATTCATAGGGCCATAGATGAGGAAGTCTAAAATATAGGCAATGCTAAAAGCCTTTCAATTACTCAAAATGAAACTAAATTGTAAGTATATTTCTCAAAATTAAACTTTCCGCATTTAATCCAGAATTTTCACCTGGTAGGAAAGGTACTAACAATACACCACAATAACGTTAGTACATATTTTGGCATTTTAAGTGTATTTGATGAGAGTTGGGTGAGCCAGCTTACTTGAATATCTGTATGCAAACGACAATGATCCAATGAAGGGTTGGTCCGCCTGCTGTCTCGGCTCCCATCTCGAGGAAGACCTCGAGACACTCCACAATTCCCAGCCATGATTTGAGGCGGTTAAGTTTGTTTGGCTGGTAAAAAAATACATTCAAATGATTACAAGGTAGTTTTTCCAATATGAAACTAACTTAATATACTAAGAATAATTTCATCAATGTCCCTGATGGTTTCAGGGATATTCTAATAACAATATTTCAAATTTTATTAGACCCGTTGCCTCAAATTTTAAAAAGCATTTTCCCTTAATATACGGACCCCTATATGAGGGAACTATGGGCAGAAGGGGAGTGGCTTTCTTTATAATATGGTAAGTCAAGTGCGGCATTGTTATCAGATGGCACCGATAATCTGACCCGCATAAGTGATAAACTATGAACGTGGAAGTCGGACCCACTTCTAGTATTGGACCACGCCCCTTTGTCAGACTTGGTACTATGATTTTACAATAGGCTATTGGAGACCCTTCTACGTCATAGTGATAGGTATATAATACTATACTCACTGTTTGGTTATAAGCCCGGGTCGCGTCTCGTAAAATTGTATCATTCAGTAAAACGAGTAGGTTGGAGGCTGAATAGAGCAGCTCAGATAGAACGGTTGAACTGCTCAACTTAGCTGAAATAAATTTGTTGAACAAAGACTTAGAAATCAGAACTAGTGTTAAACCGTTGCCTAGGTCAATGTTTTTGGTGCCATGAATAGGAGCATAATTCATGTTCAATAAAAATTAAATCCCCCCCCCCCCCCACCAACTAAGCCACTTCTACCCATTCAATACTAGGACCAGCAGGCCTTTTAAGAAATGAAAGTGTGATCAGATAACCATACCTCCTCTACATTTTTGCATAGACTCTCAACGGTTTTGTTTATAAAGTTTTCAACAACAAAAGTCAAAGCCTATTGAAGGCCAAAGTGGACAGGGAATGGCCAAAATTTGATAAGGGTGGTCAAGTTAAGCTAAGAATTTGTGATCATTGAGATTATGACTTTTTTTTCTTTTGCATCTCAGGGAGAGAGACATAGCCACGTTCACAATCTCTATTAACGTTAGATCTCTATCTTATTAGCCTTCGAGTTTGACCTCGACTTTGTCTTTGACTTTGACTTTGAGCTTGGTAAATAGACTGCTCTGCTGAGAGGCTCTGGTGCCACTCTTTTGATATCAGATATGCAATGCAAAGTTGAAATATGTTGATTGAACCCTCCAGTTGTTTGATTAACTGACTTCTTTAATGTCATGACTTGAAGGGGACCACGCCCCCTCCACCGACACGCATGGATGAATAGGCCATAAATAACCTACAAATGTCAACAGATCGACACTTGGTTCGGCCTACCTATCCCAGCGTGGAGCGTTTGGCATCGGCTTCCAATGCATAGATAACACAAAAAGAACCATATTATAGAAACTGACGAACAAATACATACCTGGGATAATGTACGAAAGCACTCGAGTAACACCTTCTATCTGAGAAATGCTTTGTGGATTTTCTTTCACGTAAGTTTTGTACCTTGCCCACAGTTCGTGCATGGAGGTCGCCATTTTGACGCTAGTGAATCCCGAACATGGATGAGAGCGCGTCGCTGATTGGTCCAGTCTGACCCATCAGCCAATCAGAGAGAAGCTCTCTTAGACGTCCGGGATGAAAAACTCCAGTGATGGAAGTGTCTTCAGCAGCTGAGAAGTCTGGATTTTCAGAGTTTGTAATCGTAACCGATGTCGCGATACTAGACCGTTTCAAGGCGTGGGGAGCAGTGTGTATTTGAAAGGCGACATGCAGTGAGTATACTTGTGTCTGGATTAGGTTACTGGAACGGTTTTGGCCACTAACGCTGAAACATTGCACTCAAAGTCAAACTGTGCCTACCCTGTCACTGTCTCAGTCACTGTCTGCATCATCCAAGATAATCTCATGAATGGACAGCTGTCAGGCGGGTGTCACAGGCAGGTCTTCAGGGTATTCTGGGCAAACATCTATTGTCTCTAGCCTTTGGTTTAAGTAACAAGTCGACCACTTTAACTGGGACAAAATAACATTCTTCACTGTCGACTGCATAAAGTAGGGGCCTAGGCCTAAGGCAAAAAAAAAAAAAAAAAAAAGGTTGTGTTCAGGTTTCGTCCCTAAATTTGGGCTCAAAACAAATAGGGTAGGTAGATCTAGGTAGGTCAATTCTTTTTTTTTTTTAGGTTATTGATTTAGCAGAAATGGCAAAATGATTGTCTGGATCCATACATAACCATAAATAGGTGTATTACATAAAAAAAAAATTAAAATGCTCTAAAGATATTGAAGATTGGATCATCGGTCAGATTCTGTGTCTTAATATGCTTTTTAAATTTTATCTCTATCTGCATTGGTTCAAGAGTTACGGCCAGTTATACATGGTAGAGTCTAGATCTACTCTGGTTTTGCCCCGTCAAAATGACATGTAAATTTAGGGGGCTCGCTGTGCAGCTCGGTGGGCAAATTACAAAGCAAAACTATATGTCATTTTAAAGGGAAAATAATGTAGATAAATATTCTTGCAGGTTCATCAAATATTATCTTGAGCTTATATCTTCATTTTAAAAGTAAAAAACTCGGTCGTAGCTTTTACCAGAGAGAATTATACTAGTATAATTCTCTCTGCTTTTACCTCAAAAACAGGGGACACCTTTTGATAGGAAAACTGGTGGAATGTAATATACCTACCATGAAGTCATGGAGATTTCAAAATAAAGGCTCTTAGCTTTTGCACCACAATAGAACAAACCATGTGCCTTGGTTTTTGATAATGTACCAGCAATGTTTGAAATTAACGCTTGCCAGTCAGCCAATGGCCGAAAATTTGAGAGCAGGGCTGAAATATTTGACCAAAAATAGTATCAAATTGGCCCGATGGCCAATAGAAATTGGGCCATTTTTGAAAATAAATAAGATAAAATATTCTAAATTTTAAAGTGAAAATAGCTTCATGATAAAAATGATTGATTAATGATTGATAAAAATTTAATATATCAAGTGGCTCCACAAATACGGATCTATATAATATAATGGATCTAGATATTGATGATAAGACTAAATGAAAACAGGTCAACAAAAATTTGACGCAGCATTGGACCCATAAATCCAAATGCCGCTCCATGAAATATTTTTACAAAATAGATTTACCCAGGGTCTTTCATCCTAAGACACTGCTGAGCCACTGTTAGATCTATTATTGATTCTAAAAATTCAATGCTAGCAATGAGTCGATTTACAAAATGTAGATTAATTACCTAAATTCATCCTAGACTCTTATGTTCTAATTTCAGATAAACTTTTGTGGAACAAATTTGATCACAGTCTAGTCGGCGGGGTCATTACCCAGCCTCCCCCCCCCCCCCCCCCCCAAAAAAAAAAAAAAAGAAAAAGAAAAAGAAAAAGAAAAAAAATCTATCCTGCAGCATAGATCAATAGATCTAACAGTAACCACACAACACACTTATCTGACCAGTGAAATTTTCAATCTTTGGTGTAATTCCATCTTATCTGTCTTCCCAGGGATCCACGATGATGCGAGTCAGGAAGAAATACTTGGCTCTCCTTGCAGTTATTGCCCTTTTGCCTTGCGGTTGGCTCCTTTACACAGCGTTTGGCAGTCAAGGTAAGTTAATTAGACATTTGATGCTGAAAAACTGTCTTAAACAAGTCACTGTCCGAATGTTAGATTATTTGTATTATACACTCATCCATATACTTGCACAATTTATAGTATTAGCCTACACTACTAAAACAAACTATCCTGTTTGGCCAATTCTCCCTACCACGGATAGCTGATTTACAGTATTTTAACTACCTGCTATCTGGCTAACCGTGGTAGGGAGAATTTATACCAAGACCGGCCATCATGGAAGACCAGAGAATTTCTCTGAAAGATTTTTTTAGGAATAAACAAATTAAAAGAAAAAGTTAAGATCTTCCCTTTCCCCATCTACTATAATCTCAGTTTAGAAACAAGATAACAATATACATGTAATAACAAAAATAAAGGATTTTATATTTCATTGTCTATTAGTGTATAGATCTGAATTTCAATTTAAAAATGTATGCATCAATTATTTTGTAGAGCCCTTAGTGGGTAATGACAACGTGATGGGCTTCAATAACCGTGAGGCCAAGTTGGCTCAAAGAGTGCGAGAGGTGGAGGAACAGAACCAGATGTTGCGGCACCAGCTCAGGTCAGTGTGTGAAGCACTGTCTAGGTCTATTTAGACCTGTCATCTTCTTTTCCCTATTAGAATGGTGTTTCTCAGGTTGAAAGTCTGGTCAGAAACAGGACTGGATCCGCTCTTTACCTGAGGCTGAATACTAGCCCGGTGGTAACAAAAGTTATTAGTGAATTAAGACAAGCAGGCAATGGCTCGATATGGGGTCCTTAAGGTTGGGGTTTTTACTTATCTATGTACCAAAAATTATAGTCATGCTTATGAAAAGCTGTTTAATAAAATAGATGCATAATAATCGAATTCTATTGATTAAACCTAACATTATTTTTTAGATACTAGTTTGCCAATGAAACATCGTTGGTATGATAAACAATATATCTGTTGTGAATATCCTTAGTTTCTTTTGAAGCATTCGTTATATTGGTTAGGAAATATCTGCTATTTACCGCATAGACTGCTTCTTTTTCCCATGTATTTTTCCATAGCAAACTTTCTGACATAGGATGCACTGTTGTATGTTACAGTCTTTCCCAGAACCACCTGATGAACCTTCAGACCAGTCTGCAGATGGCCGACTCCAGTAACGATACGGCCGTCCAGGGCGGGGACGGAAAGATCCGCTGTCTGAACGCCGAGCCCGAGGTCCCCAAGTGTGAGGTGAGTGGGGGAGGATTTTACTACAGGCGAGAAGGGAAAGTTGCACTAAAATAAAAAATGAGTGGAGAATTTTCTTTCTCCTGATTAAAGTAAATAATCTTCAATTACAAAGAAAACCCTAAAGTTTGAAAGCTATCCATCAACTTTAGGTATTCTATGGTTGTACGAAAGTGGTTGTAAATATTTAAATCGAAAAGAGTGTTTAGAGTGAAAGCAGATTTCCGTTATGAGAAAAATAAAATCTGATTTGAACAGTAAATAAGCCCTGTGCAATTAATCGTGTTTAATCCCAAGTTTAGACTTTACACGGTACATTTAGACGTGCTTCAGTGTTTGGAATGAAATCATAATCATTTTTATTTTCCAAATGATAACCTAGGTAATTCACATCTCCATCGTGTGCGCCCGGTACAACTCGACGAGAGAGGTCGTCACCCTCATCAAGAGCATACTCTTCTTCCGTAAAAACCCGCTGCACTTCCACTTCATCTCGGACCAGGTGGCGCAGCACATCCTGGAGAACGTGTTCAACACGTGGCGCGTACCTTCAGGTACGGGGTAGAGATGGTTCAATATTCAAGGAGTTTTCAGGGTTCTCTGAAAGCATTTCAGTGAATGGCCGATTTGAAATATCTATATTTTGGTAGAAATATCATTTCAGATAATGGGAAGACAGGTTGCAATTTACTGACGCGTGTGCATTTCTGGTCAAATGTTTATGCTAAAATACCTACCCAGCGTGTCATTTGGAACCCACAGAATCTGGACAGTAGATTATCCAAAAAGGTCTTAGATAGTCAGATGGATTACACTGAGGGTTTTAAGGAGGAAGAAATCGCGTTATAATAGTTCAATAACTGAATTACATTTTGTCCTTGCAGTGTCCGTTAGTTTCTACCCAGCAGACGAAATTAAGGTAGGTGTACTAAACAGCTTTATCTACTCTTGTGTACTTGTTATCTTGATGTTACAGTTTTCTATTTTGTAACTGTGCTGTGTAAATTTTGTATGAAAACACATAATGAAGTTTTAAATTTTCACTTCCAGGCTGAAATTTCTTGGATCCCCAACAAGCATTATTCCGGAGTTTACGGGCTGATGAAACTGACCCTGCCAAATACACTGCCCAGAAATCTTTCTAAGGTATGCTTCAAAGTGAGACAAGTAGAGTTTGAGCGTACTTTTCAGTGGTTAGGTTATTTGTGAAGATCATAAGGATTTTGCTGAAGTTACATTGAAGTTATTTCCCATCATTCAATAGCTAATGGTTTAAGCTGTCAAATAAAACAGATCATGTATATCCTATCTGACAAATGAGTTATATTTGAGAGAATAAATGTATACGTTTTTATTTATTGACTGTACACTGTAAGGCATTCTTAACCTATCATTATCATTGAAATTGTATTTATTGAAGCCATACATACTGTCCTCGGTTAGTCATATATGTATTTTTTCGTTTTTTCTAGGTCATAGTATTAGACACCGATATTACCTTTGCAACAGACATTGCTGACCTCTGGAGGCTATTTAGGAAAATGAAAGGAAAGCAGGTAAGAGCACTTATATTGTAAAACTTAACAAACTTATGTCGATATAAAAGGCAAGTTCGATTCCTATGAAGGTTATTGAAATTTCATATACATGTATTAAATGAAAAATCTTAGTTCTTGATATAACAGTATTTTGTGGTTGGACCCGACGTGGCTTGTTGGTTGGCTGACGATAAAAACAATTTTATCCACCCAAACATCGCGGGAATTTCCCTGAAATAACCCCTAACATATAGGAACTCTTTTCATTAAAAAAAACGATAACAATATATGTTTCTTTCATCCAGACAATGGCCATGGTGGAAAACCAGAGTGACTGGTACCTCGGGAAGCTGTGGAAGAACCACAGGCCGTGGCCTGCACTTGTAAGTTCTTTTTGTACTTGATATTCTTTATTTAAACTGAAAAATTCTTATGTAACTTAAAGCCACATTTTTACACCGTCTGCAGTATTCACAGCACATTATTTTGTCTATTTGACTACATGAATTTCGTCACTCTTGAATTTATGCTGATTTGTTAATGAAAGAAACATAACTAATTTGTAATACATTATTACCCTTCTACAGGGTCGCGGTTTTAACACTGGCGTCATGCTGCTAGACCTGGACAAACTGCGGGAGATGAACTGGATGCAGACGTGGCGCCTCATCGCAGAGCGGGAACTCATGACCCAGTTCTCTACAGCCCTGGCCGACCAGGTATGAACACATTTCTTTTTAAATATCCAACCACTTCATATACACTTCATCCAGTTGTATCAGTAGACTATACCATTCTGAAGTTAAATTGTACATATCTTACCTACGGCATTCGGTGGAAGGGTATTAAATGTGATGAATAAAAGATTGATAATAGATTCTTAGTACTTATGACCATACGGGTTCCTGCATCTTGTTTTCAATACCTTATTCTTCCTCCAAGGTTTATATATAGGTTAATCTGTTGTTTTTATACCCAACATATTAGTGTTATTAAGATTTAAAGAATTTCTCTTCAATAAGTGGAAAAACTTTTTTTAGAGTGGCTTCACAAACTATTTCTAGCCATAATCATTCATTAGGGAAAATGGAAAAAAAATCAACGTCTACAATATAGCTTCAGTCTATTTGTAACACCTTTAGAAATCAAATATATTTTATTCTTACAGGATATCTTCAATGCAGTCCTCAAACAGAACCCAACCCTAGTCTACCGGTTACCGTGTCAGTGGAATGTCCAGCTCAGCGACAACACACGCAGCGAAACCTGCTACAGCGAGGTGTCAGATCTCAAGGTGAGATCATTTTGTTACTTACTGCCTAGAACATATTATTCAATACTCATGATACAGGTGATTAACCGAAAAATAGCTTACTCCCCCTTACTGAAAGATGTACGATTTATAGTCATGAAGAATGAAGCTATAAATGATAATTTAAGCCCTTTTAAAAACACAGCTATTTCTCATATGATATTATTGCTGCCTTGATCAAGAAACGTTTGGAATTTGAATGAAAGAACTATATTTTAAATAACTTCTAATATTATTTTAAATTACCGTGATTCCCTTGACATTCCTCTATCTTTTTCTCACAGATAATTCACTGGAACTCACCGAAGAAATTGAAGGTGAAGAACAAACATATCGAATTTTTCCGCAACCTTTATTTGACCTTCCTTGAGTATGACGGGAACCTGTTGAGACGTGAGCTGTTCGGCTGCAGCGCCTCCAAACGCTCCCGCGTGGACCAACAGGTGGGTTGGACCTCAGCGATATGAAATTAGATACTTTACATTTCTTTGCCCCAAAAAACTCTAAAGATTAAGAATAAAATAAGATAATCATATGAATTACAAAACCTTGTTGATATTGTGGTTGAATCACCGTACGAAGCTACTCTTGTAAAGTATAATAGAAACCTGGCCACATATGTTTGTCTAGTAATATGTAATGGATTTTTAAATTGTAAGTCTGCATTAAGTTGCAGTGGCCATATGTGGATTACCCTGTTGATTCTTGATTATTTCCTAAGAAAAACATATCAAAGCATATATGATAAACATTGGGCTTTGGACCAAATAATTACAATTTCTCCATGTGGTATGCTATGAAGTAACTATGGTAATTACTGAAATATGTGTATCCCTTTCTACACAGATTAACTCCATCAACGAAGACGACGACTGTTACGACTTCCGCCGGGAGCGGCTGCTGGCTCACCGCTCCCACCTGTACTACGTCGACTACACGTACACTCCCAGCTCGGACGACGTGACGCTCGTCGCCCAGCTCAGCATGGACAGGCTGCAGGTACAGTGTGCAGGAAGTACTCTAAAACCCATATAAGACCCATGGCAAAAATAAGGGGTTATGTCAGGAATGAGAGTGCATGAGGCCTTTGTGGGAACGGCCTTAATTAGGGATTTCTACACCTTTTACACATACTTCTGAAGAGCCTAAAGCCTAAAACATTCTGATCGAGATCATATACTTAAAAAAGTGCAATTCAAAAAGGGAGGTACAATAAGCCTCATCCTGAATACACTATGTGTATAAAGGTACCTAACAGGTTTAAGGCAAAGTAAGCAGTACTTAAATCTAAAAGAAAAAGTACTAAATCTAATTGATTGAAGTGTGGAATGTATGGGTGTAAATAGATTAGATGTTAATAAACTTTGTTGTTTAGGTGACAAAATTGTCCGCAGTGATAACCAAATGACGTGGATGTAGTGACGAATGAGATAGTGAATAAAGCCTACTAGTATTACTGGAACATAATAATTATGTCTAAAATAACATATTTGTTAACTGGACGAATTGCAATATCCCTGAAACCATAGACATACATAACATAATGTTATGTATGTCTATGCTGAAACGCAGCATACAATGTGTTTTAGACATCAGATAAATTGGGGTTGCAAATTGAGTCGTTATCTCACAGAGTAATGTATATTCTTTAATGTGAACCCAGGTATATTACTAATTGAGATTTCCCTTTCAGATGCTGGAGACCATCTGCAAACATTGGGAGGGTCCTATCTCCCTGGCCCTGTACATGTCAGACGCAGAAGCCCAGCAGTTCCTGCGCTACGCCCTCAGCTCAGAAACACTCATGTCCCGCAAGAACGTGGGCTACCACATTGTGTATAAAGATGGAGTGAGTATATTTGTTTATGGATATAGCACTGTTAGTGGAATGAACAACCGTCACGATAAATATGTTCCTGGAAACTATATAAAAAATGATAATGAGTACGAACAAGCTGGGTAGGTCTGTGAGCATGCACTGACTTTAATGGTATCAATCCTTCGCCCTGGTCAAGGGGATCGGAATGACCATATGATAAGACAATATTATACTTGTTTGAAGTCAGTCCCAAATGAAAGTTATTTGAGGTCAGTCAGAAAGTAAAAGTGTTCATGTAAATTCTCATTTTCTTTCATTTGTAGCAATTCTACCCCGTGAACTACCTTCGTAACGTGGCCCTCCGTCAGGCCAACACGCCCTACGTGTTCCTGTCAGACATCGACTTCCTCCCCATGTACGGGCTCTACGAGTACGTCAAGAAGGCCGTCTCCATGATGGACATGGCCACCCAGAAAAAGGTAAGATTTGTATAGAGAGTTACCACTTTACTACTTGCTTCTAAGATGTAATCATTTCTAGTGGTTTTAGATTGTGAATAAGATAATTTTCAAGTTGCTAAAACTAGTGTGTATAACAGGGTGCCCACGCAGGTCTTAGAAGGTCTTAAAATGTCTTATTTTGGTTTTGCCATTTATAAGGCTATTAGAAAGGTCTTATTTTGGGTATAGAGGTCTTAGAAAGGTCTTATTTTAGCTGAATATGAAATTATTACAAGATGTATTTTTTTCCAGTCATTTCTATCTTCACCCATTTTTGGTAGTATGTGTAAATGATTTAAAAGGTCCAGAAAAATTCTTTAAAATGTCTTGAAAAGGTCTTATTTTGAAGCCCGACAAGGTATTATAAAGGTCTTATTTTGGTCTTATTTTGATTTCTGAAAAAGCGTGGGAACCCTGGTATAAGCATTCATGTCAAATAATCCTTATGGTGGCCCTTGTGATAGGTCAGTCCTTACCATCTAAATCCAAATTTGGGATCATAATTAAATTTCTTTACAATTTGAATATTACCACCACGTACGATACAACAAAGATCGGAACGGTCTGTCCTACATTTCTAGTACTTTTACCTTTAATATCAAAGCTGTACAAATAGTAATCTTATTAAATTCCTAAATAACTCTCAGTTGTCTCTGTGTGATAAAGAGTTTATCGACTTGTGCCATAAACAGTCTTTATTTGGTTGACAGTTTGAACATTTTTGATAACGCCGACGTTTCTTACTTTCAGGCTTTGATCATACCAGCATTTGAAACCCAACGGTACCGGCTTACTTTCCCTACATCCAAGGCTGAGCTTCTATCTATGCTCGACATGGGCACACTTTTCACATTCAGGTAAAATAAACTTTCTGTTATGATAGAGCTAAAATGTATGATGCAAATTATTATCACTAATAAGCTCTAAAAAGCAAGAAAAATACAGTAAATCTTACCACCATAGACAATAATGAGTACCTGTATTTAAAGGAATCAAAAAGGCAGAACAATAGTTGATCACCCTCCACTTTTACTTTTCCCGCACTTTCAGTCTTACATGTATTCCCAGGCTGATCATCCACTTAATATGTATTCCCAGGATGATCTCCTAGTGAACATCCACCTCAAACTAGGTTTTGATCCTCTGCTGTTTACCCGCCCTGTCATCTTCATATCATAGATTCGATCACCAAAGACAGAGTTCATCCAAATCTGTTTTCGCCGTGAATATGACCTTAGTTGTCGAAATGGCGTAAAGCATCCATTACTCACTCACTCCACCTCAAACAACTCCCGAACGATCACCCTTAACTTGTCTCTATCCGCAGGTACCACGTGTGGCCAAAGGGCCACGCCCCGACCAACTTCGCCAAGTGGCGCACGGCCACCACGCCCTACAAGGTGGGCTGGGAGCCCGACTTCGAGCCCTACGTCGTCGTGCCCAAGACCGTGCCCGAGTACGACGAGAGATTCGTGGGCTTTGGCTGGAACAAAGTCTCACACATTCTGGAACTTGATGCGCAAGGGTAAGCGAAGTAGATAAATTAGTTTAAATTGACTTACTTTTGAATGTAATGGTTGTTTTAGAAGAGGGTTCCTATTGGTTATGGGTAGTTTAGATCATTCACTAGAGTTGTCCATCTGCTTGGATTAATGCTGTTCCGTTTCTCGCTATTGTATGGCGATTCGAGCTATGTTTAAAAATTCTAACCCAATGACCCTATTTCTCCCATGGTAGCTTATCCTAAAGAACCCAACAGTGCCGATTCCATTTTTAACTGGCAATTTATTTGTATTGTCTTTTCTTTTAAAGTATGTCTTAAACATGATACAGTTGTATATTGAATTATACACCAGTTGGATCATGAGTATTGATAAGTTGCCTTGTTACTGTTTGTAATGGTATTGAATATCAAATCTCATATTTACCATGACCTCAGGTACGAGTTCGTGGTGCTGCCGAACGCCTTCATCATCCACATGCCCCACGCGCCCAGCTTCGACATTGCCAAGTTTAGGTCCAGCGCCCTCTACCGAAGGTAAGAACATTATTTTCCCGAGAGAAAAAGGGAAGAAAGAATTCTCAAGTTTCCATATTTTATTGAGCTAGTCAAGGATCAGCCATTGGGGGTTACCTCGTATATGCTATTGTTTTCAGGTGTACGTAGGAACCAGAATGGATGGCGTTTACACTATAAATAGTCATGTCGATCAGCAAGATGTTAAGAGATAATTTGCCTAATTATACTCCCTATTGATAAGAGATAGCGTTCTATTAAGTCAGTGATTGGAAGAAGTTGTATTATAGTCCCTGTGTTTAGTGTTAATTTCTTTTTGTATAAAAGTAGAACAAGTTCTTTTTTGAAAAAGTTGTTTTCCGGTATATTTATACACTTCAGATCGCTGAATCTTTTCGTCTGTCTTTTTTCAGGTGTCTGAAGGTCCTGAAGGGAGAATTCCAACGAGATTTATCAAAGAAATATGGAATTAAAGCCCTCAAATACTTATCAGTGGAGAGATAGAAATGAATAGTTGTGGTCAAGATTTGGTTACGACACCAAAGTATGTCTTTCATGAGCAAGCCTAACTTCAAGTATATTCGAGAATGTAGTTTGTTATAGAATAATTCATGGCGTATTAATGAACGTTGATAAAAGAAATTATATCATAGGGTGCCAATATTTTAGAATAAAACCAGTTGGAATAGATGTCAATTTGTAAGAAACAAATCCGGCAATTGTCGGGAAGTATTAAAATTGTGAATGTAAAGGACTTTGTCAGTACGGTTGTTTACCCCTGAATTAAGATATTAGATGAACTAGCGTTACAAGAGAATAGTGCCATGTGCACAGGCATCGTTTCTAACGGTATGTACTTTGGGATATAATATGAGGTAGAATGCAATGATTGAATCATTTGAATTTCGTAGAGTTAAAACTTGTCATAAGTTCTTGTATACAGTGGATAAATATGAGAAGTTTATAGGTTGTAAATACATAATGTAATGCATGATAATGCCACGACTACTTAACTCATTGGCCAAGCCACCTTTCTGATATTATCATTTTTCATTAGTATGACTCTAAGCACCAAAGCTTGCTTATATTTATTACTGAATGGGATATAAGATGTCAGAGAACTGTATGAATTGAGTGAGTCTGAAAATGCATGTTGTTTAAGCAAGTGCTGTTATAGAGCAGACAGGAATCTCAAAGAGTCATTAATTTGTTGCTACACACCTCAAGGATGCATAATAGACTATATTTTTGTCAGAATCATTGTACACAATACTCATAATGTAGCTTGGTTTTTACTTTTCTGCATATACAAGATATATACTCTATTAGATAGACCCACAAACTAGTTTGGAATTTTGAAAGTCAGATATGTATTCCCTGTATATACTGTCGTATGATATATAGTTGGAAACATGAGGTTCCCTGCTCATGCACATTTCTATTAGCCTAATATCAATCACTGTTATCGTGCCACAAGGCATGTTAGCAGGAATGGTATGTTATGTCAGGTTGTGTACCGTTACCTTAAAATATACTCTAACAATCACGTGCCAATGCGTTCACCAAACTGTTAGTGATTGTCATAATAAGTCTTGCTCTGGTCTCATCAAGAGTAATAACAGTCGCTTCTTTTATAGTTTGTGGAGTCTGTGGTATGGATTCTTTCAATATGAAACAAGTGATCATAAAACGAATAGAATCGTTAAGCATTTTTGTTATTATTACTGTTATTAAGTTAATAGAAAGAATCCAAAGCATAAACCAGAATGGTCACTCAGTGTTTGTTGCTATATGAGTTTTAATGAATCATAAATCTGGTAACACAGTAAGCATGTATATGCATTAACTTAGGGTTTTGGAGAAGGAAAATCAATAATCTAAGAAGAAATGGGAGTTACAAATGACCACTGCTATTAACAGTTGAACAGACATGATGGACATACTCACATAAACCGTTGTTTTGAAACAACAATTCTTCTAATTATTTTTGCATGAAACAACACTTGTTCTAATCATTTATGCTTTTTTTTTTTATGAAAAGGTGTTTTTTTTAGTCAGCATTAATCAAGGCTTTTGCCTGAAATTCGAAAGTATGTTACTTGTACCCGAGACAGGACAGTGTAAAGCAGGTGCTACCAATTTAGATACCATAACAACATGCTGTAATAATTAGAGTGTATACAGAATTTCATTTAAGCATGAAATTCAATCGAATAATAATCAAAGAGTCTAATTGTTCATTTAGCTAATTTGGAAAGGCTCGTAACTGAAAGTAATTGGATGCCGGAACATTGAGTTTAGCTTAACATGGTATTACCACCAGTAATCTATTTTCCATAGTATTTCAAAAAAAATGATGGTTATAAACCAAGGTGCATTTAGATATATATATATTAATTTTGTTGTCAAAGGTGTTGGTGTAGAATGTGTAAGCCTTATGGAA
The DNA here is from genome assembly GCA_936440205.1 of Lepidonotus clava. Lineage (NCBI taxonomy): Eukaryota > Metazoa > Annelida > Polychaeta > Phyllodocida > Polynoidae > Lepidonotus > Lepidonotus clava. The sequence continues at coordinate 40,868,099 of OW387141.1, forward strand.
TCACGACGGTTCAGTTTTGTATCAAATGCGGATTAATACTGTTAAACTTTATCAAATACCAGGGTAAAATCGTAGTTTTCTTGTTGCATGAGTATTATGAATGTATTAAAGGAAAATTACATTTTATAATTATAGAAAGAAATATCATTGTTTTTTGGTCTGTAATCACAATTGAATTTAACGATCTTAGTTTTCCACCAGACACCAAAAGGAAATCCACGATATTTGCTACAATATTTTAAGCTTGAAATTTATTGTCCATTTTGAATACACAGCATGCTTTATACAATACCTGAAGATGCTCTAACCGATATGTACATGTTGTAGATATTTTGTTACTGGTGCTGAGCAACGTTTCATAAAAAAAATGCTATATGTAGTAATATTATATACTCTGATGTTTATCATACAAAAGCACAATTTATTCCAAGGAGTCAATCACAGGGATTTGTCAATATAAACCAAAAGCCAAACTGAATACTTTTTGTGCCTCCGGTTAACCCTGCCCAAATTCCTTTTTGTTACTAGTTTCCTACAGTACAATTTTTTAAAGCATATTTTGGTCTGCTTCGGCCTTATATCAGCCATTTCCACCGTAATGTCAGTGTGTGCTGCTCCAGATAAACCATTTACTTATTTCCAGCAAACACGTAGTGCAATACACTTGGAGGTATTGTTTAACTTAGTTCTCTACATATAATAGCTATTACTGGTAGCAGTTCGTTCGCTATCGGGTAAGAATGTACATATTTCCAGATGTGTAAAGTGAGTCAGAAAAAAGTACTTTTTCAAAAATACTCGTAAAAATACTTTGATTTCTAAATGAAATGAGTGAAATTCCATGTTTTTATAAAGAATCGCATGAATTTTTGTCATTTACTGAAAAGTCCATGACTTCCACGAATACTTTCATTGTTCAGCATTTACAGCGGAGGTGGGAATTCTGACTTTTTGGTTATAGTTCTAACCTATTGAAATACGAAGTCAAAGTCTATCTCCGACGGTTATCTTTAAAATCCTTTCATTACTTTGTTCATTACTTCGTAATGGTAACTCCCGTTTAAGGGTCAAACAAGATTATATTTATTAGGTCACTACCCATTTGCTCCGTGCAATGTAATCTGAAATATGACGCAATTGCTGAATATCATTATTGGTTATGCTAAAATTACAAGACACCTTTGGGTTTGATTGAATATACGTTTATGTTTAGAGTATTTTCTAATGTTCATCTGAGAAAATCATAGTTTATACAACGGTGCAGTGCAGAAATTACTCAGATCTGTATTAGACATGTGTAGATGATTTTACTGTGTATTCTGTCAACTGATTCTATGTCAAAATGGAAACTAATGATAAGCGCGATGGTATTGAAACACAATCAGTGCTATATGATGACGATTCAGTTTACGTAAGTTATAAAGCTCGTATGCATAATACTTATCAATACTGTTTTCATTTGTAGAATTTGCCGTAGGAGGTCTACACTTTACGATGTACTTTTTGTTACAATCAATGCTACATTGCTCCTTAGTACAAGATTTTTTACATTGTATAATTTTTAGAATATCAGAATGATTAAATTGTGTTTTTATGAAATAAAACAATTATACATTATAATTATATTGAACTTATTTGTACCTAATGTGTTCCCAATTATTCAAAGGCCCGCAAGTTATTCCGTGGTTAGTGATTTTGATAAATGCTTACATGGAATAATGCATTACGTGAATTACTGAATCGACGAACGTAAACTATTATACAACACTCTGCGAATTATGTTTGCAGCATAAGAAAGAAAAGGTACTTATCTAAAGATCACCTCATTTTAGATGATTTTAACAAAAATTTCTATTTAGTAAACATCTTAGCCTGTGGGGGGGGGGGGGGGGGGGAGTGTAGTGGGTTACCTCCCCGCCTCCACCACCAGTGATCAATGAGAAGAGGAACACCACAGTATTCTACCTTCAGGTTTATTTGCCAATTTTAGTTTAAAGACAAAGACGTCGTTTCCACCCCCATACGTCGAATGATTGAACTTTGTACAAGCCAAAAACTGTGAGTTGGTCCTGATATAGCTGAAATACTGCTGAGTGGATCTTACTTTACAGGAGCTTACTTTAGTTCTATTCAACATTTTGAGACAAAAAGGATAACAGAGGGCCAGTATTTTCATTAGCCTATGTCGCCGGTCACCAGATCCCCGCATATGCAGGGCTATTATTATACATCTGTATATTTTGGCCAAAGGTAATTACAACATGGAGATTCAGACCCATGTGCACCATCAATTCCCCCCTCTCCATTTTCAAAACCCTGTTAATTTAGATATTTAGTACGAGGTTATGAGAAGTATATTAATCCCTTTATAAAAATGGATATTAATTAAGATCAACTAGATCAACTAGACCTATATATATATGTGTGTATATTATAAAGGCCGATGTGGATTAGCAATCCCACCATATTCCTGCTATGGGCCATCAAGTATCCACGTGGAGGTAACTCAATCCCCAACTCATGAATGCTATTTCGCAATTAACTTCAAATATTGCATATGGGCCTACAGAAATGCGTCGGTTATATAATAATAGGATAGGCCCTAATTATGAGTCATGTCACCGCGTGCATGGATTTCTTTCTTTTCTTTTAAAAAAAAAAGGCAAGTGCCAGTGTTACCCTAGCTCTCTGACTCTGTCTGTGAGAAGCTCCAAATAGTTATATTATACTATCCGGGCGTAATCGAACCAAAGTATGTAAATCACTCATGGAATCCATAACTCAAGACTTACAATACATATACACAAAACCACGTGTCAATGTATACAAAATTGTGGCGGGAGATGACGTCAGAGGTGTGATCCGGTGACCTACTTAGCCGACCAATCAGAGCGAAGCTGACCACCGGAAGGTGAGGTGGAGCCACGCCAAACCAAAACAGAGAGGAGTAGGTTCGATGTACAGAGGTTTTAGCCGTTTATCAGGCGTCTGGAGCCGGCTCCTGGTCAATCCATTCACCGAATCCAAAGGGTACACAACCCTGCACACCTGCCGAGAGATAAGCACTTTCAGATTGCCGATTAGAACCGCCAGGCCCCGGGAATCAGTGGCCGACTCAGTGCGTGGCCGTCCGACCCTGGCCGCAGCAGCAGCAGCCGTCGACACAGACATGGCCGAGCCAGATGTCACTGACGAGATGAGGGTGAGGGGCAGGAAAATCTGCAGGGAATTCCTTGGTGGCCGCTGGGCCACTTTGTCGCCAGAGGAGTTCTCAATTGAGCGTGTGAAGTAAGTAAACTGTAATGTTTTTATATTTTGGGTTCCAGTTTAAGTCTGGACCGTAGGCGTAGAGGAGATAGATCTAGATCTAGATCTAGTCAGTGACTGACTCAGTCAGAGTCAGTGACTGACATGTCAAATGTATGAAATGAATTGAAGAGTCAGAAGACTGTAGAAGATCTAGATCTAAGTGTAACTCCAGTGAACACCCGAGGCATGAAAAAATGTTGTTGAGTACATGTAGAGTAACCATGTTTCAAGTATCAAAAAAAAATATGTTTGTTAGGTCTCATTTTTTCATTTTTTCATTTTTTCCCCCCAATACCAATGATGAATGAATCTTTTTTCCCCCCAATACCAATGAATCATGTTGGACTTAGATTGTGTGATCTAAAACACACAATATATAGAATAGATACATCTTAAATACCACTCCTACTTCTAACACTACAACCACCACCATTGACCAATGAGAAGAGGAACACCACAGTATTCTACCTTCATGTTTACTTGCCAATTTTAGTTTAAAAACAATAGAGTCTAGATGTGTTCAGGTAGATCTAACATAGGTTGAAGAAATCGGGGTAGCTTCTAGGTAGGGCGATTTTTTTTTATTAGGTCAAAAAAAACCTGTTGTGCTCAGGTATCATAGGACAGGTCGATTTCTTTTTTCTTTTTTTTTTACTTAACAAATATACCAGACAGTGTTTAAATTGAAAAAAACTAAATAGATCTATCCTCTAAAACAATTTTCAGTATAAAAAAAAATGCCCTGGGCATCTTAACGCTTTTCACTGCTGTTCCATGCTTTTCTGGGAAATTCTTATAAATTTTGAAAAATATTGATAAAGATTTTCCTTAAAAAATTAGGGCAAATAATTTAGGTTAGTGAACACAACAATTTCTAAAGGCCTTTCTTGTCAGTGTTGAAAATATATATATAAAAAAAAAAGTATACATCCCCTATGACAATTTCCAGCTTCTAAATGCTTTCCTGGTTAGATCTAGTTCTTTTGGAATTTGAAAAAAAAAAAGGGAAAAAAGCCCCCCCCCCCCCCCCCCCCCCCCCCCCCAAAAAAAAAACACAAAAAAACAAACAAACAGAAGGAGGATAGGGCCAAAAAGAACAACAATTTTTTTGTTGCGCCCAAAGTTTCATTGTGTTTGTTAGGTGAATTTAGCTTAACAACGTGATATAGATGTTTTGATCTTTGAATGATAACACTTTAAAAATTAATCACCAATGTGGTATCCATCCCATTTTGGCAAGGTATGACGTCATCTGTACAACTTCTAGAAGAATACATCTCTATTATACATTCTGATGCACTTTTTTTGGCATTTGATAGTGGAAAGTTCACTGGGCGCCAACTATTTAATGTTTTAGTTGAATTGATCTGTATCACTATTTGTCCCTTGATGTCCCACTCGTCCCTTCAGTGGCGTTTATAGTTGACTGGTCACCTTTGAAGTACAGATATGGGAGGTGGAGGTGTTTTCTTCTTTCTTTTTTTTCGTGCTGGCGAGGTTGGTTGGATGAATACATATTATATAAACAGGAACATAATGCATTTTTAGCCGGATATATCGACGAAAAAAGTGTCTAAAATTTAGTTGTGTTGCTATCAGGTGATCATATCAAGATATTATAGGTAAGATTTAAAAGAGTAGACTAGTAAATGTCATAAATTCAAGGCCTTAATATATAGGTAAGATTTAAAAGAGTTGTAAATACTTGAGATTAAAAGCCCTAACTCATTGAAGCAGTAACTATAAAACCAGATGAAATCAGTTCGTAAGGGCATGAGTGAACTTAACTGTAGTGTATGTTGTGGTTTGTTCCAAAGTCCTCTGATACACTATCAGCTCAGAGAAACACTTTGTATGTTACACATAGAAATTCTGAGTTCTTTGACTCATTGTGTCTCTGTTGAATCATGACTCCCGCTTACCCAAAGGAATTCTGGAGAACAGTCCCTTGCTGCTGAGTTCGCCCCACCCAGGTTCTCCTGAGGACCAGCCTCTCCCAGCCCGAGTTCTCCAGGCACACATTTTTCTTGCTTAAGTTCTCCCGAGGACTGAATTCTCCTAGGGACAAAGTCCTCCTGTCCAGAGCTCTCTTGTGGGCCATGTTATCCTGAGGACAGAGTTCTCCTCAGGACAGTTCTCCCATCTCACGTTCTCTTGAGGAGCAAGCTCTCCTGGCCCAAGTTCTCCTGAGGACTGAGGTTCCCTGGCATACGTTCCCCTGAGGACCACTTTCTCCTTGGCCCGAGACTTCTTAGCCTTGGTCCTCTGGGGAACTGAGTTCTCCCAGCCCAAGTTCTCCTGAAGACTTATTGTTCCAGGCACATGTTCTCCTGAGGTCTGATGTCTCCTGGCCTGAGTTTCATAAGGACCACGTTCCCCCACGGCCTGAGATCTTCTGTCCCTAATTCACATGAGGACTGAATTCTCCTCACCAGATTTTTCCCAGCTCCTAAGGACAGAGTTCTCATGAGGGCTGAGTTCTCCTGAGGACTGCATGAGTTCTTCTTGCAAGAGTTCTCTGGATTCCTCCCCAGGACAGAACTCTCCTGGCCTGAGTTTTCCCAGTCTGAGTTTTCCTAAGGATCTAGTTCTCCCGGCCCGAGTTGTCCTGAGGACTGAGTTCTCCTTGCCCAAGTTCTGAAGACCAAGTTCCATCAACTTATGGTCTTATTCCTTATGTGTTTTTCAGGGGCGGGTTGAGCAACATGATGTACCTGTGTTCCCTGCCTAAGGGGCTGGACCCGGAGGGGGACGAACCGGCCAAGGTGTTACTGCGGATCTATGGGCAGATCATCAAGGAGAACCCGGAGACGGTGGTCACCGACTCGGTCATCTACGGCCTGCTCGCCGAGAAGAAGAAGGGACCCGAGCTCTACGGCGTCTTCACCGGGGGGCGGGTCGAGGAATACGTCGAGGTAGTTCTTTAAAAAAAAAAAAAAAAAAAAAAAAAACCCACTAGTATAGCTACAGTGACGCAAAAACCCAAGTGCGTACGCCCAGCTGTCTAAATATTATGATGAAATTCTTATGTGTACATAGCTTGATAGAAGCCGTGAGGCCGAGCGTTTGCTGCTTCCGTTGGTTGAGAGATCGTCAAAGTCTATTTGTAATGTGGGTTTCTCGATATCTTTTCCTATTCTAAGGGAAATACATTAATTTATTTGCTGATATTACAGTTAATTACTTGCTGACTTCAGTTTATTTTTGTATGATTAATGCAGATGAAAAATGTTTGAAAATAAATGCATATACCCCTGGTACTATATCTGTACACATGCCCTCCGCCTTATGGCCCCGAAACCAGGTACTCCTTAACTCAGACCGATTCAAGAAAATACAAGTTTTAATAAATCAAACTTTTAAATTTTAGTCCCGGCATCTCCACTGCCACGACCTGAGGAAGGCGGACATTTCTGCAGCTTGTGCTCGGATCATGGCCGGTTTCCACAAACTCCGCATGCCACTGGTAAAACAGCCCAGATGGTTGTTCGACACAATTACGAGGTAAGTGCCATCTAATTCACCCTTAATTGTTATTGAGGACACGGGTTTAATATGGCTCCTGGCATGCTGACATGAACATGACATATGAAAAAAATGAAAAAGATAAAAAGTTCACATTTGAAAAAATTAAATTTTAAATTGCCGACTCAAATTATTGGCTCTCCTACAGTGCATGTTATCATGTGTGCTGGAGTAGCCATAAGCCACGTCTGAGAATTCACTTCGCATCCCCTACAGTAAATAAGTTATATTTGGCAAAAAAATACGGGATATATCATGAATGCGTTCCACCCTACGTAACCCGCTCTAATTAGGAAACAGCTTATTTGATCTCAATCTGAGGCAACCCAGAAAACAAATGAGGACCGGATTATCTCATCAGTGTGTTCTGCTCTACTTAACCCCCTACATACAGAAAAGAGTAAGAACTCGAACTGAGACAAACAGCCTTCTACTACATTAACCAACTCTGTGTCAAGTAGCCTTTACGGCCCATGATTGTTCCAATTCAGCCAGTGAAAAAAACATGGAACTACATTGTTTATGACCGGAACTAGTTTGTGAAGTCACTCATGAATTTTGTGAATTGTCCTTGTTGATACATTAAGCTGAATCAGTAGGAAAATCGCGAAAATAATCTCTCAATAAATAAAGTTTGAAGATGGTTTGAAACTATAAAATGGTGGAACCCGCATGGACAGTATAGATTTTATTCCGTTATTTCTTATGTCATTTTCTGTCAAGGTAAACGTCCTCCTCGTAAATTCCCCATAGTTCAAACTGACACTGAACCTTTGATGATAAACGAAAGGCATTGTGGCATTGCGAAAGTCGAACTAAAATAAACAGAAACGAGTCAATGCGCAGTAGCCTGTACAACCCACTCCTCTGTATGGAAACTATACCTCATGGCCGAACGGCAACAATGCTATCAGTACATTGTCAACCGTCTCTTTTTATCATGTATTATCACTTCATAATAGGTCATAGGTACATCAAAATACATAATATTGTGCAACGCAAATAGTGACCATAATAAAACGGAGATGGGACCAGGGTTCGCATGAGATTAAAAACAACGTTGGGTTATGTGGTGACTCATAACACAAACTCTGACTGACCTGATGACCTGTTTTTTGTATGAGAGAATGACAAAATTACTGAACACTGCAATATAGACGCAACAAATTGAAAATGTCACTCGTTGTGTATGATTTAATTTGAATGGCCTCAGGTCCCTAGCTAGCGGCCATTATGGCAGACTGTATACTTATTCCAGGCCGTACAGTTAAATTGCAATATCTTTTCAATATGTTCTTAGAAAAACTTGCTGACCCTGTTCTTTTTTTATTTGTTGTAGATTTTTATTTATTTTATTTTATTAAACATGCCTTTTGATATGCCTATTGTTTGCTCAAATTCTGGGTCCAATGATGTATGTTATTTCTAAATTAAAACCACCGAGTCGTTTCTGCTTACTGATCTATATACTTCCTTAACGTGTGTCTTGTTCTACCTGTCTTACATCCGGAAAAAAAAGTTCACATTATTCGTGGTGGAGAAAGGGTCATTCCACCATATAAACATGGGCATTTGGCCTCAATTGACATTTAAACTTCCTGAAAAGTCTATGGAAATTCCTCCACTGTTCCTGTGTTTTTCCTAGAAAATCACTTTAATTCCTTAAGATTTGCGGAAAAAATCGCGTAACCTCTATTTTTGAGGGACGTTTAAATGGAAGAAACATGAAAGAAACGACCAATGAAATAACAGTCAATATGAGATCCTGTCGCCAAGGTTTACTATGATTGAATATCCTTTGATGGTATTTGGAGATGGACACCATGTGGGTTTGGCGCACAAAACTCGGTCAATAAAAACTATCCCAATTGTATTGCAATGAAGAAACTACGTCGTTTTCCCAACACTGTTTCGGATCAGAATTCATTTATGCAGCTGGAGTCCCTAGAGTGCTGATAGTTCTCTATCTTCTCTCCAAGCGAACCCGATATAACCTTTCCTCTCGATCTTCCCCGTACACATGAACTTGCAGAGATATCACGTGTACTGAGATCGTGGTATAATAGTGTTAATATTATAGAGCCACATATCATTCCTTATCACGTAAAAAGGTTTGTATCACCTTAGTTTGTAATCAAGAAGGGTTGTCCAAATAATAATGGAGATGTGTGCAGCCTCAAAAAATGTACAAAAAAGGTTGGTGTCAAAGAAGAGATGTTTACATACCATGACAACACTACCGCTAGTGTAGTTACCGTTTTTAAAAAAAAAAAAACATATTTCAGCCTCTTTGGTGCTTGGTGCAAAGTGTACCAGTACTGTCCCTTGGGGTCGGCCTTTATCATATTTCACACATGTCCTTTAAGTGAGATTCTGAATACACCAGACGTAGTTGGCATCTTCATTGGACACGTTGAAAATGACAGCGCATATCGAATCTTGTTCAATATTCGCTTACTCCTCAAATCCCGACGTCAGAGTTATAATATTTGAAAAAACACATTATATATACCGGTAAATATCCAGTGAATTTTTAGCGAACAAGAAAATGTTGACGAGTTTTCCTTGCTATGATTCAGGACGCAACACTATTTTGAGTTTAGTTTGACGTCATTGGCAAGCATAAGTGGGTATTAGGGTATCGTACTTTCCTGCATGCATACATACATTTTCTTATATAAACCAATGTATACATAATTTCAGATATTCTGCGTTTTTTCAGATACTTAGACGAAGCCCTCAACAATGTTAATCTTGATGTACAAGATAAGGCCAATAGAGAACGACTTCAAAAACTGCTCTCAGTTGGCCTTGCGTCAGAGTTTCGATGTCTAAAGTAAGTTACAGTGTGTTTAGATAATCAGAATAAGCTGCATATAAATAATGGCGACAATTTTGTTATCTAGCATAGCTTGTCCTTTGTAAGTTGGTTACTTATTTGCCTATGCTAAGTCCTAGGGACAAGAACAAGAATGTTCTGTTATCTCATATGTTTGATAAGCCAAAAGAGATAATGTACATTATTGCTTCTTGACATCACAGTACTTTGATACCAATAGCCATGTATACACAACTGGATAAAACAATTGTTGTATTCTTATTGTGACATACATATGCTCTATATTATTGTTTGATACTTTGATACCAATAGTCGTGTATTCATAACTGGAAAAAAATGTGTTACATTCTTTTTGTGACATCATAAATTATGTATACTCTATATTATTGTTTCTGGTGAATGTATTGTTTCTGCTGAAACATTAGTTATTTTCTGAATTTCTTTTTTTTCAGAAAAATTATTGAACAAACTGACTCACCAGTTGTATTTTGTCACAACGATATGCAAGAAGGTAAGTGCAGAGATATTTCTCATGACCAAGGGTCTCAGCAATTTACTACTTATTAAATACATAGTGTCACCTTAGAATTATGCAATTGACACAAAAAATAATTGGAATATATGCTCTTGACTTTCACATCGTGTATCAGATTTGTGATATTGGTCTTAGCTATTATATCATTTCAAATAAATGTATACATTTTTCTTATTTTTGTAACATCTGTTTCTACATTTCATACAAAGAAAACTATGACATAAAATGTATCAGAATCTTATGACGCCTAATTTGCTTCAGGAAACATCCTCAAACACGAAAACTCCAAAGGCTGGCACCTTATTCCGATCGACTTTGAGTACGCCAGCTACAACTGGAGGTGAGTAATAAAAAAAGACTTTGATTTACATTGTTTAGCAGATCGTACCACTAGTTCCAGATATGATTCATTAGTTACGATATATTTTACGATATGAATGTGCTCAGAAGTGTTTGGTTGGAAGCCTGTTTGTGTGTTATACATTATGGATCTACGGCGTGTTTGAATATCAGTATAATTATGCTTCTGATGTTACAAAAATACATTACTCATTGTTTGTGTTCTTTTCTGCCTTTGCATTCTGAAACATTTCATTATATAACAAGTCAATAAAAACTTACTTTGTAAGATGTTCCTCTGAAATAAAAAATGTTAAATATAAACTTTCCCAATAAATAAAACGACAAAGTAGTAACGGTTCGGGCCTTCCATTTAGTTCGTAAGCAGATTGGAATTCTTTTTATCCCCCAGCCGCCTTTTGCCTTTACACATTGGATTTGTACACATATTTTCCAGAATTTCTGATCCACACCTCCCCACCCCCCTCGATGCATCCGCACTTGATGGAAGTCCCCTTCCTTAAACCTAGAAAATGAATACTGCCATGAAAGTAGTATAATCCACAATAAACCTGCAAATAATGTATCAGGAAAGACATGGGGATTATGTAATTAGTTTTAATCTTAGAAATTCGCATGCGATTGCTCCGTTTTTCAGTTTTTGTTTCAGTCGATATTGCGTACTGTTTTATGTGTGTCACTACTCCTTTACTTTACAGTTGCTTTGATCTGTTAACAAAATGACATCACGTGGAAGTGCTCTAACCTTGAGCAACTTCCGGTTTGTATTACCTTATCTATTTTGAACTAATTCTAACCGATTTCCATTTTAAAAGTTGACGTATTGCTTCATTGTTAATCTAGTGGAGGTATTGGTCCAAATTAGATATGCCGGTCTAGGTTAGCTTTGATAACAAGATTTGAGATGTTTTCAAAATTGCAGTAGTTGGGGTTAGCATGTTTTAACACTTGTTAAGAGATTTTGCTATTGGCTCTGGTATTTCAGGCCTGATTTGTGAAATACACGTTGATTCATTGTAAATAAGGTAATAGAGACAAAAGTTCAGTGATGTCTTTTGATTGTGTAATATGTTCCATACCGTTTTGGTTGAAATAAATATACTCTGATGCATGCAATAATTTCTGTAAAATGTTGAATATATTCATCAGTTATGACGCTTCAACATCAAGAGTTAAGACCAGAACATGGTTAATAGAGAAATTCTCAGTAGCTCGCTTAATAATGGCTATAGAATAAGGTGTCATATATCAAATTAAAACTTATATAATTCATTGAATATACAATATACCAAATGCAATTTCATGGGCAATTAGAAGCATACCTAAAGGGAAATATTATCTCAACAGGTTCATCGTTTTAGTTCCTTGTTTTGATGTCATGACAAAAAAGGGAACACTTAGTAAGCATGCACTTAATATAAGGTATCATTATAACTAATCATACTTCTTTAGGTCGTAGATAAATAATTCGAGACACGCCTCCCTAGATAAGGATGTTATCTACACAGCAATCACTCTTTATGTCAACATATGGAGTCCTCCTCAAAAGTAAAATACGTCAAGAATAAAGGAGAGTTCTGCGAAACAGCCGATATGGCGCGTTATCTATCCTTAAAGTGGATATTATAGTATCCGCCCCACCTTATCTTAGGGGTATCATGACCTAAATCTTGTTTAATCTTTTCAGGGGTTTTGATATCGCTAATCACTTCGCTGAGTGGTGTTACGATTACCAAACGCTCGAAGAACACCCATATTTTATCGCCGAGGAAGACAAGTACCCAAACAGGGAACAGCAGGTAATGTCTGAACCGGCTCATTCAACAATTCAGTCAGTGCATTAAAGATAATTTAAAGGTATTAAATGAGATTTCTGGTATCTAAAAGATTAAAAGAATAAGCAACTGATAAGTTATCGCCCCCCCCCCCCCCCCACAAAAAAAATAAATACATGAAAATAAATGATAAAAAAAGAAAGAAAACAGAAGAGTAAATTATACAACTGCTATGTCGCGCGTGACTGTATGCCATTGTCCATTGGTTAACGACTTAAAAATATACAATTTGCTTATCATAGTTATCTACGTATTTCGTGTTGTTCATACCAGAGTGATGTCCTTTTTCAGATCCTGTTTCTCAAGTCCTACCTTGAAGGCGACCCCCAGTACGCGGAGGACCCTGAGGGGGTTATAAATGGTCTCCTCAAAGAAATCGCTGTCTTCGTGCTCGCCTCGGACTTCATGTGGGGGCTGTGGTCCATCGTCCAGTCTTCCATGTCCGGCATCGCCTTTGGTTACCTAGTAAGTGTCTTTGTTACTCCAACCCCGATATCTTCGTATTGTCCTGTCCTATCTAAAGCGGGTGAAGGATCAGATGTGCTCTGCCCTGGGGACCAGAAATTGCTTGCCTGTGCATGCTCATGCCAATTTTTGCGTTGTCATTTAAAAAATTTAAAATTCTCAGTGAACTTGATATAGAATAATTCAAGTGCAGGCCAGAGGCAATCTCATCAGTTGTTATTGCCCCAGTTTGCACACACCTGTGCAGGGTTGGAAATTAACGTCAGCCCGTCAGCCCCAGGCTGACATTTTCTGGTCAGGGCTGACAATTTTGGGCAAAAGTATCAAGTTATCAGCCCGGATGGCTGACAGGTTTTTGGGGGAAAAAATGAATCTTCTTCTTTTTTTTCCTAATTTTCTTAATTTCGATGTAACTCAATACTTCTTCTAGTTATCATATACCTGAGGACATTAGTTTAGTTGCAATGTTTTTTAGGTAAATTTTTCATCATACATATTTTCGGGCTGATAATTTTCCATCAGGGCTGACAGACTTTCATGAATGTCAGCCCGGATGGCTGACGTCCAAAAAAGTTAATTTCCAACACTGCCTGTGTCTTGGGGTAAAAGCCGTTGGTCATGTGTGCAAACCAGGGCAATAATAATTTGGTCATACCACCTTGGTCTATACTATGTGTTTATTCCCTGTCACTGTTTATAACATATTTCTACACAAGTCAATAGTCGTTTAACTACAATAATAGCCTTGATCACTGTGATTGAGACTGAATTTCTAATGAACGAAAATTTGCCTGTGATCCATCCTTAAGGTTTGTTATCCGTATCTTGGATAGTTAAGATAAACATTTTGTTTGGCTAAAGCCCCATACCCATGTTTAATCTGAAGTGCTGCAAAACTGGGCCGATTATTTTGGTAGAATCAGCCGATCCGTGCTCTGATTCAGTCCAGTCGGTATAGAATGAGAATTACTGCCGGGTGTTTTACGTTCCACAGAACTCATTTTATCTCCTACTTGTCCCTTGCTTGCCAAATAGTATAAATTATCAGGTCAAATCACGCCGTCTCAGTGTTTAGTAGTCATGTATATTTCTGTCATCACTTATAACATCAAACCAATCAGAATGAGCTTTTCAATGTGCATGGCCATTGCTTTACAGTTACACGTCAATTTTTGTTTATTCTCTTATTTCTTTAGAATGAAAAATATTGTTTTGTTATGTAGAAATTAATTTGCGCACCCATCTATTCAAACCACCTTTTATTTCTTATTTGACGTTCCAATCAACATTTATATTACTTTAGCAGGAGATGGGCTCACTACCTGTCATTCCTAAAGCGCGTTTTAAAGACTCCTTCTTCCTGGTGAGCACTAGTCAGTGGACACACCCATCAACCTGCTTAAGTCCCATACCCACTAGGATGAGTGAGCCGGCCGAGTGTTTTTTTATTAAGCGCCATACCCACTAGGACATTTTTACTGAGTCGGCCGACTGATCAGCGCTAAAATCGGCCGACTCTACTAGGAGAGTCAGCGATTTTACGGATAACTCATATCAAACTTGTACATTTCAATATACCATACAAACTGGGGATCATAGGAATCGGCCGATTCTGGCTGTTTCCCGTTGTCCGTCGCCGGTAAAATCGCCTAGTGGGTATGGGGCTTTACAGTCTGCGTCAAATTATCAAACATGCTTGATATTGATTGGTGCTTGGGAGTCGGCCGACTCTGACTGGACAAGGCATACCCCCGCAATCTGCAAAAATTGGTGGAAAACCAGCACATTCCACCGTTTTGTAGTCCAATTTACAGGCCGACTTTCTACTAGTTCGTGTGTGGGTATGGGGCTTAGATTGTATAATTGCAAACATATCAGTGAGCACCATGCATTAAGGTTGTTTCCAATCCTGCAAGGCTAAAGCCCTGTTGATATCAGCTTTGAGCTGTTTGCCTGAGCTTACTGGTTGCAGAGAACTTGATACTTCCAGCTACCATAGGCATGAGAATAGATTCAGACAGATTCAAACAAATTTATTTTTTCATGTGATTTATTCCATTTAATTATTGGCTTACTTTACCATGTAATCCGTTACATGTACGAAAAGGTGGACGGTATTTGTGTTCATTGTTTAAACTAAATGTATTAACTCCTTTTTATTAGAAAACCTTGAGCTCCTTTCATGGAGATTTCTTCATATTTCATTATCAGTTGGAAAGCATTAATTTTGACCTACTCACCCCAATACAAAGCTTAATAAAGTTGCCAAGAGAAGTTCAGAGTTCTCTATTTAAATCCTGCTGGCCTCCCTCAACTTGCAGTATTCAAAATTAAGGGTTTATTTCATTCACACATCGGATGCAAAAGGTATTAAAAACCATGTCAAAACCAACTTTACCATATGCAAGCTTGCAAAAAAAAAACAAAAAAACATACACATGTCTAGTGTGCACTTCCAAAAAAAGTATGTACCTAGGGTATGCACCGATTGCATTGTGTCTTAATTTTGAACACTGACAACTTTATCAAAATAAGTCTTTTTTCAGAATACTTCTGTTGAAACAACTTTGTAAGTTTAACTCTTTGCTTTTCAGGAATATGCCTTCGTCAGGTTCGACTCGTACTTCAGCAACAAGAAGAAGTTATTCGAAGAGTACGAGTTTAAGGGCGTGTGACAACGCGGACTCCGCGTGCCCAGTGATTCTACCTGATAGGTTGGCACCACTGCTGGAGAACGTTCTCCAGGGTCGGCTGTCCTAATACTGCCCGATGACCTCCGGACAATGCAGTGGGCCACCGGGGTCGGGAACATCGCCGCAACTATCTGTGATTCCTATATCATTTGTATCATTCATTTGGGGTTTTCAGTTCGCTCCACCACTACCAGTCTACCTGAGGGACACCATGCAATTAGGTACTCGTTCATACTGACAAAAGTGTCATGTGTGTGTATTGACGGGACATCTTGGTTTTAGTGATTCAAAGGGAGCTATGTGTTCCTTTGGGGCCCCTTGTGAATTGGTAAAAGACCAGTTTACGCATGGTATTAATCTAATGCGGCCCAAAGAAATTGCCCCTAGATTTTGGGTTTGTCTCATTTATTGGAATTTATTCCTTTTAATGTACATATTCTATGTAATGAGAGATTTACAATTCATACTCTTAGCTGGGAAACGTGATCGGAACCATTCCACTGAGCGCCATGACCAGTATGGAATTATAGACACATACACAATTTCTGTTATATGCTATATGTAGTATGTTGTCGGGATACTCACAAGTACCTCAAAGTAAATTGTACGTCCGCTTCTGCCAGAACCCCCCCCCCCCCCCCCCCATTTAAATGATAATCAAAACAAAGGCCATTTATTTTAATATATATCTCTGTTTTAAAAATTGCGGATGAACCTAGCCATATATGGTGTGTATGGAAGAAAGCTATTGTGTGTATACGGAGAGGATATTTATCATTTGAATTCCTCACACAAATCAATCTTCCAACACTTAAGTCATTATATGTGCTCATAACTTAAAGATATGTCATCAATGTCTTGCTTCGTATGCGTTCAAACTGCCACATTCATTGATATCTTACTAGCCTAATTTAAAAAAGTCTTAATTTCATATACACAGGGTATATGATTCCATGTGCTAACTGGTTATTGCTTTTATGATATACAGTGTATATGTATACTGGATAAGCAAGTCCCTAATGTTTTTGTCCTAAAACAATGCTAGCTTTTTGGTGGTCCATGTCGCTTTACAGGACAGTAATAGCAATAGTGACGAATTCAAACCAAGATGGAATTTATATCCAAAATTGTTTTTACTGCAAAAAGAGGGGTGTGCTCCAAACTTAAACCCTTCTGACTCTAGGAAGTGCATGTGTATTTACGTGAAGCTATGTTCCGCCATGTGCTTCTCAAAGTCTTTATAAGGGTATGTTTCTGCCTGCATTTCCTATATTAAGTCCAGCTTTTAAAGGTTTTCAAAAATGATGTCATGGAAATCAAATATTTCCTGGTAAATGATCAGGCTTGTGTGTTCAGACACCTTACATAGCTCCACTCCTCAATATACTACATGCAAAGAACAAGACACACTATACTGTATGTGTGTACGGCGAACGATGCAAGTTAATTAAGCTTGACATTTGATTAATCAAAAGGGTTGAAATACTGCAAGATAAGAGAGCCTAGTATGACTTAAAGATGCACTAAGAAGTACTTGCTGGTTCATAGTGTGCGTTACAGGTTTGGGTACTTTTTATGGAGGGTCCAATGCTACGCTGATATATCCATGTAGATTTGATTTACATAAAGCATTAATTATCATAGCATTCTGGGATTTCCCTGCTGTGATCCAGTCATATATAATGTCTCCTGGCAAGGACTGGTCCAGAATTGATAAGCGTGGAATATGTATGTTCAAAGCTTTTGATGTGTTTGCATTCTCCAGAAATATATATAGGGATAAGCTCATAGATGAGAGGGAATAATGTGAAATGGATTTATTATGGTGCAAAATTGCTGAATATGGTGCAATTCCGGGAAATTGGAATACAATAGAAAAGGGAAGAAATGTTACTATACTACAGATTATTCTTCCCAGAAATAGGAAAACCAAGGAACTAATAACAGTCAGGCGAGCATTTAATTTGATCATTGTTATAACTTGAAGTGTGAGTGGTGCTGATGTGCTGAAGGTTTTAACACAATATACGAGAAAATAACGGAAAAATGTAAAATTGGAGGTGACATAAGGAAACGTGTAATAGGAACAAATTTAAATGTGAAGGCGCAGTATGGGAGTTATTAAAAATGGTAATACAAGCAAAGTTGCTGTACTGTAACCTTTATTACATTTGTGATTCAATCCGTAATCCGTTATCCTTCTAACACGGTAATCTTTGTATACTTTGCCGTAATTAGATTTTGGACTATAGCCATCATGAATCGAGGACATCCTGTACAGAGAATAAGCCCTTTATTGAATGCTTTAAAGTCAGGAAAACAATTCACATTGACCTAGTATGTAATACAAGAATGTGTACCCAAAACTTAATTAGTTGTTTTTTTTAATTAGCTTGCCGTTTAAGATTACGCACATCAAACGCGCGTTCTTTTTCCATGCCAAGTCAATTAGATAAAGCATTTTTGAATGAGTCACGATAACAATCGCGTCCTTGAATATACAGCATGGTGGGCCAGTATCAAAAACACCCATAGGGGTCGTCAATGTTATGAAGATGAATAGGGCATCAGTATTTCGAAATAGGATCGCTATCAACTTATATGTCCGAATAAGTTATGACATTTTTGTGTGCAATGAATTATAATTGTTAGTGTGCAATAATTTATATTTCATTCTGTTAAGCTTAGTTTTCACAGCTGCGTACAGTTCCATGCGATAACAAGATTCAGATATTTTTCTGTCATGTTCTTTCAATAGGAATTATACATATTCATCTGTCATAAAACTTACAGGAGAGTTCAGATCCGAGACAATTCTATCAACAGGAACAATGGGAGCAAAAGCTGCTTCAGGGGGTTATCCTAGAGGTCATTCTGTCGTGCATTTCTCTTTTTTCTTTCTGCCGTACATTTTTATTTTTTCTTCTACATATGTGTTAATGTGATAAGCATTGATGTTTTCATCCAAGTGATAGCCCTTGGACTGTGTTTTTTCAACCTGTGTAAAGGGGAAGAGGCTAGTTGACACCTTTTGTGTTGTGATACCTGACATAACCTGAGTGGGTCAATGTTCGCATTCTGAACTCTGATACCTAAGGTCAATTGTGGTAGAGAACAATGCCCTACTTCTAACTGATAGGAGTAGATAAAACGTTGAACGTTGGTGCCTATTTATCTTATTGAGATCCATATTTAGTCGCAAAGATCTATTTTGCTGGCGTTCATTTGCTAGTTTTCCTATGTCGGGATAATATATCTTGCTACCGTCTCTCTTCCCCATCTTCTTAGTCATTCCTTCATCTTCCATCAATGACGTATTTGACATTTGTAACCGTTTATCATTAGTATTACCTTTTCGGAATTCCGCTTTTCCACGAACGTTGGTATTGAGGTCTCAACCAGGATTCATAGTATTGTTGGAGAAAAAGGATGCTCTCACTCTCACATTGTTGATATGAAATAGATAGCCACATTGATTGAAAATTAGCATAACAACTAAGTCAGTGTTGATGCGGATAAGTTTATATAAGAGTGATTTTAGAATCTTATTTCTTTGTAAAATAGCAAAACAGATCACAAGTTTAAGGAAGACAGAAATAATTTCTGTATGCATATCATATGATACTCATGGATTATGATTAACACAAACAAACAAAAACTTGGGTCCAAACTAAGTAGCCAGACCGGAAGAAGGTAACACGATTGTTTCTTCATTGTAGAAATGAGGAGGATGTATTTCTGTCATGACCTAGAATTAGTTGCAAAGTTTGCAGTGGGACTTTCAAACTGTTACTGTTCAGAGAAGAATTGTGCCAGTTGGAGAACATGTTGAACGTATTGGGAAAAAGCTTATGCTTTGTATCGTACCTCCCTTATTGCCCTAGCTATCTGTAAACGGGGAACCTGTTGAATAAGGGAAACATTATTGTTTGATGATGTACATGACTGTAATGGCGACTCACTGTACATTATGGGCCATTGTAGAATAACCAATCCTCATTAGACCATGTACATAGTCAGTCAGTATGTTGACACTTTTTATTGTAATTCAAGTGAAACATATCTTTTGTTTCACTATCCTTTTATCGATTACCATACGCAAAATGCGATATTTTTCTATGCTTTTGCATATATGCAAAGCCTTGATTTTGTCCTCATAAGAATACGAGTGCATCGTAATGATCATTATAGGCCAATAGTAACAACTGGACAATGTAGATAAAGGTAATGGTCATGTTCAATCAAATATGAAATAAAGTGCAATGTATAAATCTACTTGATTGTTCCTCTCGTTTTTCTTTTTACTTATTGCTTGTAAATTAATGACCACGCAGTCATTCTTTACCTTCTTACCCTATTCGTATTATAGTAAATAATATACAATAAAAGGATTACAATGCCACGTTTGACACCATTCGCTTGTCGATCGACCGCGACATTGTCAACGGTCAAAGTGTCAATAATTATGAGTTGGTCTGGAAACCATTTTCTTGACTGTCAGATTTTGGAATAAGGACATTACATGGAAATCGGAGTATGTGCCGCTAATGCCGAAACCATCACAGGTGTTTATTTCTGTAATGGGCGAAGTGAGAGCCACTGGCCTGTACACGTCAGCAGAGACTGCTCAATGAATGGGGCATCGTTGTCCATAGATACTTTCTGTGAGGGCTATGGCTATGTGGCTCCACCTGGTATGGCTTGTGCAAACGTAGACCAGTTTCTGTAAGTAGATGTCACTGTGCCCGGCATGCGTCAATGCAAAACATCCATGGACTCGAGATTATGGAGTAAGATCATTTCTTCTGCTTTAAGTCACTGGTAGATCTATGTTTGTTGAAAAAAGATGTTTGTTGGCAGTTTTGTCATTGCAATTGTTTCATTCGCATTGGAAATCGTGATAAATCTATTTAAAATATACCATGAAATCATAGCTGTGTGCGGATCAAATCGTAATTTGCATGTGTCGCTATGTTGAAGGAAAAAGAGGAAGTGGTTTCACATACATGTATCAATATGAATCATTGTTACTCATCCACAAGTCCTCAAATAGATTGCTAAAACACACTGTTAATATGACATTTTCCGATAGAATTCAAAAGAGGAGAAACGAATAGGAAAATGTTTCAATTAACTGCATTAGGGAAATAGGACATGCACATATTTGTGTAAGTCTTTATTGACCGATGTATTGATAAAAAGTTACATTTTGTTTCCATTCAATCTTCCAATTTCCCAAGTATAAAAGGCCTATTACTTTACAAAGTTTGTAAGGCCCAAATGACCAGATACAAAGATGTTAACGTTATACGCCCTCCTCTTTCAGTGATTGTACAGAACCTCCAAAAACAAGAAGCCAAATCTTGGCACAGAGGTAGAGATAAACACATGAAATATTGTGGTATTGAAATACTGTGTACACGTTAATTATGATCCTACTAATCCCTGTTCCTTCTAGACTATCTATAGAAATTAATGTTCAGGCGAAACCCTGACTCTCAAGATCATCACTTGTAACTCCATATTTGGTTCAAGTAATTGGGCATGGATATGGTGCTGATATCGGAGCTCATGGCATGGTGTTCAGTATCGTTAGTATTGACGTTGGATGTGTTCAATGATATATAGCTCCAAGCAAATAAACTCTTAATGATACCTACCACTTATAGCCCCATACCCACTATAGGCTGAACCGGTGACCAAATCGGCTTATTTTATTGATAGGAATCGGCCGAATGGTGTTCTGATTCAGTTCACCAGTCAGTATGCAATAGTGAAATGTACATGTTTGATATGGATCGGTGCTAAATTCTGCCAATTATCTAGTAGTATCAGCTGATTTTAGCACCGCATAGTTGGCCAACTCAGTTTAAATCACCTAGTGGGTATGGTTGAAAGGGAGCCAAAAGCAATGAAGGGTCAACATTTTGCAAATTCAGTAAACTATTAAAATATGTTCTATGGCCATGACCTAGGCCTGTGGTGAAAATATAGAATGTGAATACAGACTTAAACTGTATCTTAATACATCAAAACTCACCCCTGGTCAATTTTGGTGACCCACTAGAATTGGTTTGTTTACATACATTGCTGTATTCAGGCATAAATAACATGAATACTATGGAATTTAAGTGAAGTTAGAGCTAGCTATCATGATTTATACTGTACCAATGGCTAAAGTTAGACTCTTAGAATGTATTTTCATAGCTATTTGATTTTGGAAATTTTGCCATATTTTGACACAACATTGCTTTTGCCTCCTTTCAACAGAGGCTTTGAGGAATTAGACACCATTCACATTTGTCTAGATTAGTTAGGGAGAATGTTTGAAACTCATAAACTACATACTTTATCTTCCGGAGACACTCCAAAATATCATACTTAGATTTAGTTCTTGTATAATATACTTGAGTATACCATACTTGTTTTATATGTTGTATCTTAGAAATTAAGACATATCACCCTGGGGATGGAATGCAGTTGCGTAGAAATACTTTCAGTCAATTCGCCAATTTAATTGCAGGCATTTGTATATACATTTTTTTCTTGAAAGTAAACATTTTACTTTAGACCTTTACCTGTGAAAGACACTATAGTGTTCTATTAACAGACCATCTGATATATATATATATATATATATATATATATTAATCTATAATCACACGAGGATGGTGTTAGTTTATTCGCCAGCTTAAAACGGGCATTTTCATATACTACTTCCACTTTGCGACGGCCCCTTGAATAATTCAGTGTCACTGTTATGTTAACGTGTGGATATTTCACCCATCGGGAGTCTACAGACGTTCACAGACATTGAAGACAACGAACGATCCATTGCCATTCTCATAAACATCAATTTCCTTTTTAATATTCTCATTGCTGATTAGTGACCGACAAGCCTATAGTCGTGTATCGTCTTTTTTGTAAGCCTAGATCTTCTAGTTAAAGCTATCTCCTATGTCTGAGATCTCTCCATTTTCACTTTTTGTTTTTCAGTTTATGAATTATAGGCCTTCATTGTAATACCCGTCCTTATTGCCACTTTATCCTAAAAAAGAAAAGCTACGTCCTGGAAATATGCGTTTCTTCTTCACGCTATGATATCCATACATCAATATGCACAAAAACTTTATATTCCAGATAACTGTCTGTTGAGAGGCCTAGAGTTCCTGAGGGTGCTGTACAACTTTCTATGGACGATACTAAGTACAATACTACATAGGCCTACAATACGATTTAGAATTAAAAGAACACATTGTAGACCTGTTACAGTCATTAGCAGCTTGTGACCGTGGACACACTGGGCGAGGCACCAATGGGGTAGTTATTTAGGACGAACATGGACTCACTCCGAGGCCGCTGAGGTTCAATGGTCGCCACTTCCGTTTCCGCATAGACACTCTCTACAGAACAGGGCAGCAAGCCGCGCGCACTGCGCCGGAAACGACTACTGGGTAACCAATAAAGCCACGGGTTGACGAGACTTGTAATGAGAGTTAATA
This sequence comes from Lepidonotus clava, assembly GCA_936440205.1. Classification (NCBI taxonomy): domain Eukaryota; kingdom Metazoa; phylum Annelida; class Polychaeta; order Phyllodocida; family Polynoidae; genus Lepidonotus; species Lepidonotus clava. The sequence goes on from OW387141.1 coordinate 40,891,162, forward strand.
CCGTCAGGGCAGCGAATATTCCCGCTGTATTGTCCCCCGTGTCAACCCCAGCAATCATCAGTATAATAAAGAAGAAATAAGGGAACCAACTAATGTAGTAAAAAGCCAGAACAGCAAAGAGCGTCTTTCCAATGAGCTGCATGGGCAGGTTGGCGTCCTTGAATGTCTGGTCTGGGACCCAGTTGACTTTCATCTGGGTGTTCATGCGCACCTGACAGATCCTGCGTCTCATCCAGAAGACGATTCGGATGAAACAAAGGACGCTGGAAAAGAGCGGGATGAAGTGGACCCAGACGACAACCAACGCCGGAAAGCCGTCCGGGTCCGTCCAATGGAGGCTGCACGCGGCGATGACGTCACTATACTCGTAGATCCCCCATCCGTTCAGGGGTATGACTCCCAGGAGGACTGCCTGGAGGAAGTTGAAAGTAATCAGAAAGGCGATGAACTTCCTGCTCATCCTGTGGGTGTAGTTAACAGGGGAGGATATGAATAAGAGTCTGTCGTAGAGCAATAATGGCAGAGCAAAGGACGCCATCGTGACGGACATAAGGCCAAAGAATCCAATGACCCTACAGGCGGAATACTCCATTCTCCCGGCGGAGAGGGTGTAGGAGCCAGTCACAAGGGCAATAATGCCCCTCCAGCCGTCACAGACGATGAGATGGATGACGAAGACGCTTGGGCGACTCTTCGCCAGATTGCTCCTGACTATGACGATAATGGCGAAGATGTTGCTCGCCAGGAGGAGGAGGGCCATCACCACCAGGGTGGCGGCGAGGGGCACAGGGTCCCCGGGCACGAACGGGGGGAGGGTGGAGGGGGTGGAGGACGGCTCCTGGAACTTGACCACCACCGTCTCTGTCTCGAAGACCCCCTGGTCGGGAGCCGCGGACGTCATATTCACACAAAGAAGTTATCACTGGTCCCAATGTTTTGTAATGAGCCTATCTGTGAGCTCCCATTGTGAGCACATCGATTTTTTCCATAAGGAAAATTAAATAGTCAAGTTGTGTTTGTTTAATGCATACATGGTGTTGAATAAATCATCAAAGGATCACGTCCCTTGAGCAAACTGTCCTTTTTCCAATGCATGTTAAACCATGTCCCTTTTCCTTGTGACTTGTCTGTTCTGCACTCCTGGGGTGGTCAATTCTGGAAAGATAAATGAAAACATGTCATAAATCAGTATGTCACTTCATTATATTGTATCTTTCTATTAGGTAATGAATACACTTGGATTTTGGACATTCAGCAGACCTAATCTCTCTATATATCAAATAGATTTTAAACAGGTTCCCACACCAGCTTCAGAATTAAATAGTTTTTGTAACGTCGATTATTGAGGTTGATTGACAAGGATCTATTATTATCATTGTCATAGACTGAACGGTACTTAAAATTTGCATAAAATGAGCCATATTGTAATGAATTGTTGTGATCCGGTATACATTTTTCACATTTATATAGGTAATAATTCTGAAAATCAAGGGAAACCTTGATGATCATTAATAATAAAAAAACCTGTAAAAATTAGGCCTATATAACACCCAACTCACGTATCCATCTAAAAACTTTTTCTAACGTTCTCACATAAGAGCTGAAAAATTGACAATTCAGAAATTGTAAATAGCGTTATAGACAACATTACAACTAATTATGTTAGTATGTAGGCCTTTACGTAATTCTCTTACCTTTCATAGTATGACAGAAATTACATAGACCTACGTTTGATAGTTTACATTGAATAAATGCATCCTATCTATTGTTTCTAACTGCAGGTTCACCTACAACTGAATGGCAACTCCATCACCTACCTCCCAGCTTGCCCCTCTCCTACCTACTGATCACCACCAGTAATAGAGTATATCCTTAACCCCCGCTTTGTGTGGGCAGGGCGGGGGGATCCTATAGTCAGTATCGATCGGAGATCTCTATAGTAACCCACTAACATTGATCTCTTATTGATCCACCAAAAAGTCAATCATGCGTGTCGGGCATCTCCTGGGGGTACTGACCCGGAAATAAGTCGGCAAGTATTTCCTCTTCACTTGAAGGAAACCAAATTTATAATCATGCGGAATGAATCTTTTCCTTCTGTGCTGACGCACCATCACAGCGGGAGGGCTGATGGGTATGGATTATTGAAAGTAGTGGTTTCGGGCTCCTCCATGGGATCGCTCAGATCATTATTATAAATCGTACATGGATTATACTTGGCGTAAATCTGGCTAACACAGGGGCAGATCCAGGAGTTCTGAAAGGAGGGTCAGCATGGTAGGCTATATATGTATATATATATATATATATATATATATATATATATATATATATTCTGCTGGGTTATGACCTATAACTGCTGGGTTATGACCTATAACAAAGAACGAAAGTTGCAGAAAACGTAAAAGCTCACCTCGCTAGTATATTATCTATATTACGTTTCAAGGTAAAGAGCACTGACTTTGATTATCACCATTTGCCTTGTGGACACGAGTAGATTTGTCTACTTAATCTTCATTCTTCTCGGGGACATATCCCCATAATTGCAGAAAACGATTAAATCACAAGTGGGAGAAGAGTTGAACAAGACCATTGAGTAGAATTCATGTTAATTCTTCAAACCTTCCACCAATCCCTCCTGGTTTGAGAATTTTACATTAAATAGAATCAATATTTGACAAAAGAAAAGGGGGGGGGGCTGCCCCCCTCTTAATCCGCCACTGATCAACACACATTACGCAACCGGCTTGTGTTGGTTCGGTCGACAGATCTATTGATCCTTTCTATACAGGATCTTTAGTGAAACAGCTTTGATTGCATCAATTTATCAGCGAAGCTTCTTGGTAACTTCTATTTATGTACTTGGTTAAATCTTGATTCTGGTAGAATGTGGAGCTGGTGAATTGACCAACCATGCGGTTTAGGCAAATTAGTTTTCTTATTCAATGTAAAGCTCATACAACGTTTTAGCTTCTAAATCCTCTAATTTGAATGGATTTGAAGTGGATAAATACCCCTCTCCAATTCCACAGATTAAAAAGGGCACATGCGTATGAGTAACATTTCGAGGTCTATTTTCAGAACAGGGACTTCAAGACCTACAAAGACATGTGAAATAACTCTGTTGAGGTGCAAATAGGTTTGAAATTTGTAACCAACACAACAAGAGAGATATCCATGTTATAGATTTGTTTCATTTCACAATATTTCAGGATTTAAGCTGACTGTAACAATTCATATCATCAGACGGGGAAAATGAAGACTGTTGGAGAAAGATAACTTAACTGATATTGCCTCCCCCCATACAGCCAAACTCCAACTGCACATTATATAAAGAGTAATTGATATAAAATAACAGCATGCACAGTTCTTCAGAGAACAGCATGAATTAAAATGTTTCAGATAAAACAATTAAGTGTTGTATGCCAAAATCAACCTGTAGTAAGAAATGAGAGAGGTGAGGTGATTATTCACATATTGAAAAAAGTAAGAAAACTGCCAACTGGGCATACATCCGACGGGGGCAAAGCTGTAGGTTTGAGATCACAGGCACAAACACCATAATCATGAGACATATCAAAGAAAGGTAAAGCTAATGAACTTAGTGTTCACTCTTGGTAAGTTAGTTCTTTATGGATCTAGCATTAAGGACAGAAATAGCTTTACTTACATGCATGGACTACCGCTTCAAGTTCAATACTTTGGTTTGGATAAACACATAGGGATACAAAGAAGCAGGTGCACTGTCTGTGATAAAACCTATCTTTGGGGGAGTTATTACTGGAAACAGTATCAAACGTTGCTTCGGAGAACCAACGAGGTAAACGCACACCTGATGACACGTTATGAGACACTGACCCGGCCATGGACAGAAAGGGGGACAAACAAGAGGCTTCGTCTGTCGTATGAATAGAGTCAATTGCTTTTAAGGTATGTTATTACACTGATGAAAGAAAGATTACATTGTGCTTTATATATTCGGTTTATAGGAGGCATTGATGATTCAGTCAGTTAATAGAATATATTGTTACTTTAATTCCTAAATGAAAAGAATCGTTGATAAAAATGATCCCGTTCAATCCAAAAATCAGTGATATGGACTTGCAAATATGAAGGTCGATTAGGCGATAATTTATTTCATGGCAATTGCTCCTGCTCATAGCTATTGCTATTATTAAACATAAAGATAAGGATGTCAATTGCCTCAACTAAAAAGTGTGCGCACTTGATAAATGGGTAGCAATAAGTGACACTTTATCAAGATTATCCGAACAGCAGCTTCTAGCCTTGTTTCTCTTGTAGGCCTTCTCGGCCGATATTAACAACAGAAAAAGTACCTTTACAACCACTTCAAATAATTATGATTTTGACAGAAAGGTTTTAAGACTCTCAGCCAGAACCCATGTGATGCGTAAGGAAGATTCCATCGATATTTCTAACATTGCCAGGAATTGGACCCAGATATATGGCAATAGCTCAGCATTAATTGGCTACAGTGTAGCCAGATTGCATATATGATCCATCTGCCTTGGCCGAGTGAATTGGTTAGCAGCAAACAATCACAATCACAGTCATTTGACAAGGGATGTATCAACATAGATACCAGGTACATGAAATGCATCTGAATAAGGAAGAATATGTGTGTGTACTTACTTATAAGATGAATTAAAAAAAAGATATTGTCTCTATCTCACAGTTGTATGGCATACTTACCATTCATAGTGATATACATCTACGTCCATGCGGTGTATCAGGCAGCGTAATGGTGAGCAGTTACCTGAGCAGCTCCGAGCAGCTCCTGGCCCATTGTCTTTATCCCGGGACGTCATAAGAGAGTTGCTCTAATGTATATAACTGCCAGGGGGCCCCTCCTTGGTGTCCTCCCACCTCCAGTGTCTCCCATAGCTCTCTGGTGGAGAGCGTGGCTCGGGGCACCCCTTGTCAGCATACGTACACTCTACCCTTGGTCGCTGAGATGCGCACTAGCACAGCGCGTTTCAAGCTCTTTGTTCGACTTTGGCTTGTGGAGAGCCAAATGAGTAATAATTAACACGTCTCCGTCGTGATAGCAACACTGGAAAGGAAAACCGGCCATGATAAAGCGTTGTATTCAAAACAATATCAAATACCATCCTTCATATTGCATGACTAATAATCACTCAGGACTATGACTATGACAGCATAATATAGCTGTTAATACACCGATATCTATAGGTACTTATATTTACGCTATAGACTGCAGTTTGTATGAAGAGCAGGTGTTCTATAGGGGGTAAGGTGGGGCAAGACGCCCACCTTAAGGAAGCATTGCCATATTTCTGTTGTAAGCTGTAGGATCAAAAACGAAAAGAAATAAAATCAAAGAACTAATGACTTTTTGTCAAATAACACACACATTTTTTATTTTATTTGAATAGGGTTAAGATAAAAGCAAATTTGTAAAAAGTGGGCCTTTTGCCCCACCCCTAGGGTGTGTGGGGTAAGATGCCCAGAGGTGTGGGGTAAGATGCCCAGGGGGTGTGGGGCAAAAGGCCCACATAAAAATACTATATATCCTAAGAGGGGCAAAAGGCCCATATGGGGCAAAAGGCCCACGTGTGGGGCAAAAGGCCCATGGGCATCTTGCCCCATTTTGCCCATTTTTGGGGTGGGCCTTTTGCCCACAATTTTGAAGTGTATAAGACTTGTATATTTTCCCTTACAATCAGAAAGGGCTTTACTTTCTGAATACATGCAATGTTTTAGCTTGGGATGACCCTGAAAATTTAGAATATAAATTAATAAAGCCAAAAATTAACTGTCTAAGGGTCTGAAAAATAAAATTGTTCATAATTCTCTTTACCATTCATATATCCATTCAAATATAATATCTACAAAGTAATATAGCCCTATGAAGTTAATTTTCAATCTTACTTTTGTTATAATTGTATATCTTGCAAAGTTAGAGAGGGTGGGCGTTTTACCCCACCTGGGCGTCTTGCCCCACCCTACCCCTATGTGAATGATTTATACTGGAAAAAAGTAAATTCGCTTCGTTACCTTGTGGATGATCTACTGTGACAATTTGATGTTGGGAAGGTGAGAAAGGCTTAAACTTAGGCTGGAAATGGCAAAGAGAACTAAACTGCATGTTACTAAGATCTATGTAACCCGTATAGCCTGTAGTGTTATGTATTGGCCTATAGGTCCATCCCTGTATGCTTTTGTTTTTTTTCTGTCTTATTAGAAAAATTGCAATAACAACTCAATATACATGGGAAGTAAATATATTGCTCAACAAGTTTTGCACATATTCTCAGGGATATCTACAGATAAACACATAAAATTACATACAAGGAACATTTCTAGGTATCCTCCCCAAATATGGCCTGCCATAATAATAGTTATAAGCCGTGCACCCCCCTCCCCAGCAGTGTCGGGGGGCGGTGGACGGCGGGGGGCAGATACTATAACACTACACCATACCCACCACACAGGTAGACGGAGCCCCCAGGTGGACCAGGTGCGCTTCTTGGCAGGTGTGGACATTTCCTGGCGTTTCCTGGCACCAGAGTCAGACCGTGCCTTGGGCTGGGTCGACATGACCAGCTCATTATGTGTTACAGAAAACCAGCATATCTTATGATATATAATGGGTAATACTGTAATATAAGTGGCTAAGTGGTTACGATAGCGCTAATCATGAATGCTTTTATAATACTGTACTGTTAGGTAAGCCTGGATACATCAGAAGGTACCATTTGCTTACGGCTCATATGCACTGTGTGGGTGGGGGAATATAATCAATGCCATAAGATGAATAGGTTTTATGATTCTACATGGCCCTGGATAATTGATTCCGTTCAAGGCATCTCTTATGGATTAGTTTAATATACTAGCTTCAAAGAAGAGATATCTACTTGTCATATGTGCATGGAAACTAACCATCCAGGTTACGAATTATTTTTTGTGTTTGTGTGTTTGAAACCGGAAAATGACGTGCCTCTATAATCTTTGGGTCCTTCCCCGATACAAATCCTTTGTAGAGTGTAGATAACTACGAGAGGACAAGGGTGGTGACAAGTCATACCGGTAAATACCTGTAGTTGGTATGAATACTTAAGAGCTTAAAACGTACACTTAAAAATTACTACCAACATTTAATCAGACTAATAGATGCAGTAGACTAGATGCAGCAACCAGCAATCACTCCCCTCCCTCCATTCAGTACACTAAGACTACACACTTTACCAACCGACATATGTATGAATACATATGGACGCATATACATGTCATGAGAATCTTAGAAAACTTTATGTAAGTCAATACTTTCCACAAAAAACATCAAAAATAGTTTTTCCTCATATATTTCATGCAGGATTAATGTAACAAAGAGCTAATTTCTACCAGATACTGCCAGACCTGTCCCAAATTGAGCATAATGGCATTGTAAGTAAGATTGTGAAGGAACTAAATAGGACAGAATGATGAAATAAAGAGTAGAAGAATCCGTGGGACTTTAGAAACACTAAAAAACATTATTTCTAGCTACATGTTCACTAATTATCTCATAATATGAACAAAACTCCAAAACTGATGGTCATATATGTCAAAAGGTACCTTTTCCCAAAAATACTCCCTAATGAGGATGTATGATGGGAAATGTGTTGACAAAATACAATGCATAAGTACAGAAATCTTCATTAATCATATACCATTTGTAATTAAGATGATATAGATCAATATCATCTATCTTTTCATTTGTCACCTGTATAATTTATGTTTGTATATATTATTTTAATTGATTTAAAAATTCATTAAAATTCATTAATTATACATTGATTTATATAGCCAATATTCATAGGTTTTCTGTAGGTTTTCATGTGTTTTCTTGACAAAATTGGTCCAAATTAACCTGCAGGTACCTTAAATACCGTGAGAGCTATCAGTGGTAGGGAGAATTTTGTCAATATGTCAATAATTCATAGCAAAAATCAAAAATCAAAAATTCACTGTTTGGTCTTTAAATTAGAGGAATGGGAACAATGGGACCTCATTAAAAGTTTCTATGAGAAATATCTTTTTTCTAATTACGAATTAAAAAGGAATTTAATATTTTTGTTTCCACAAAATTGATACAGATCTTTTGTCTTGATATTGACGTACTAACAATTTTGAATCAGTTTTAACTATTTGAAGCAACCCAGTCTCGAGTAAGTGTGACAAAATATTGCAAGTTCCATTAAATACATTGTAGGGTATAATCGAAGCCTTTGTAAAAATATAAAATGTAAAATCTAGCTTAAACCTCATTGAAACAGCTAATGTTATTACCTTCCTTCTATTATTATGGGTCCACACAACTTCTCAGTTGTTCACAAGAAAAAGTAATGACATCATTATCATGATTTTCCCCCACCAACCACTTAAATCCAGTTCACACTATGCACACTTTGTATTTATATTAAACAGGGTTCTCTCTTAGCTTTCTTGCTGATTGATACCAACAGATTACTAATTAATTTGTCTATATTTCCAATGATGTTGTGGAAATAGTTTCTCTCATAAGGCATGTTATTAAAATAAGATGCATCTTGAATATGCCAGCAGTTCTTTTAGTGAGAGTGTGGTCATAGGTTCAGGCTCCACCAATGAAATGTACATGATACTGTGGTCGTCCATGTACATTTCGTTTGACCCAGTCCCAGCTCAGTGCACATTGCTGTTAATTCAAGACCAGTCCATTGATATGAGGGGAGCACACAAGTATCGATCCCTTGAGTGTCACTGTTTCTTTGGTAACTACCCTACTACTTTTAAAATGATGTCTTTTCACATACTTCAAGTCATACCAAGAACCAGCAAAAAAGGCTGCTACCAGCCTGTCCATTTGGTTACTGTTTTGTTGAACTGCTTCTTCAAGGACCTGTGGGAACCAGCAAATTGGGTCATGACCCCTTTATTTTTCGCCCGAGCAAAACCAAAGGGATCAAAGGAGTATGAAAGCAAATCAAAGCGTATCAGGCGAAATTCTCTAATGGACAGTGATCGGACTTGTGCGTACGACGATAAGCAATAAACTAGAATGGATGGGTTTATCTATTTTCACTCTCATCCTCTACCTGGCTTCATAATGTAGTGGTTGGATCCCCACCTTCTAACCCAAAGGTTATGGGTTTGAATCCCAAAAGAGTTTGTCATTGCCAGTATTTTTCATCCGGGCAAAGCCATTTGTGTATAATTAAAATGGTCCATTCACTTTAATAGTTATTTGTTGGAACATTTTGCATTTGTGGGGTGAAAAAGGTCTTCCAAACTACTGTAGTAATATGATTCAGTTACAGAATACAACCCACTACCCCCTTTTATTAAGATGAATATGCCCTGCAAGCACCTTGTCATATGACATCATCATTTAGGGGGCATAAGTTGGTCACATGGGGTATTGTCCAGAAATATTTTAGCCTCTTATCAAACCAAAACAAACCCAAAACTTTGAAACATTTTTGTAAATCAGAATGTGTCTTATGGCACATGAATGAATATGCAGGGTACTTTAGTATTACCATGGACGGTGTTAGACATATCTATACATTTTCATGAATCTATGCCAAATTATCTAGTTTGATTGGTTTTGGGTTGTTCTGAACATGAACTCCCATAGCATCTTTGTATTAACAATTGAGAAACTGTCTACTCTGTGCAGCAGTATGTAAATAGCATATTTAGCCACCCAATGAAAAGCACCAGGTGGCAGTACAGGGACTTACTATAACCTGGACCAAACGGCAGCTTATGCTTCACTAGTCAGCATGTCTGAAAAAATCTAACTGAGCTACTGATATCCTACTGACTGCTTCCTCTCACTCATTTAAATATTTCAGACATGCTGATTTACTACTGTTCACCTATTGAAATCATACTTATTTCCACTGATTTACCACTACAACCCTACTGTTTCTGTTCTGATTTCACATTGAAATTCTACTGCATTTTGTTCAGGGAAGTATCCCTAACCATGTAGTTACTATTTGAATTAGTGCACTGGCATAGAACTTCATATTGGTTGTACTGGCCTGATGCATTCCATGCACACAAAAATAGCTTAGTACTAGGTGAATAGTGCAAATGACTCAGAACTCTGTCCAACCCTGCTTTTGGTGATTCAAGGCCTCAAGGCCCAAAGGCAGTCTCCTGAAGGATTACCTGTTAATAGTAAAGACCAATAGCAGTCATGTAATGGCTTAAAACTTTGGACTTTTTTTTAGGCCATACAAGAAAGTAATAACAAACACTATACTATTGATTGAACCATTGGGAGGAAATTACATGTGATGAGGTTTTAACTTAAATTTTAAGTCAGGTCTAGGGAAACTTGGCCTCAGGGTTTTCATGGTACCCAACAAGGTTGTTTATTTTTTCAAGCATTAAATCACTGTTAAAACCAATCATTTTTCACATCATAACACAAACAACTGGGATGTATGAAATAACTTACTGTTTTATTTCTCTCAAGTTATATATATATTTATATATTTATAAATCAGCCACGCAGGACTGGTTTGGGGAGTGGGGTCTCCCCGTTAGTTAACACTGTGTAGTTGGGCCACGTTTTTTCTACTCGCACCCACATTTCACCTCAATCACACACTCAACCATGCTATGCCCACCAGTCTGCAGGCAAGTAGAAAGTCATGCACACTTAGTCCTCCTATTCATAATCTGCACCCCCTCTACACCATCAGGACTAGCTAGAACATATCAAGAAGAAACAGTACCAGTCAACACTCGCACAATACACCAGTAAATATAATATTACATTGCAATAATGTGCTGCAAGCCCCCCTTGTTGGGTGGGCAGCACCGCCTAGAGTGCACCTGGTGGACACCAGATGGCAGCACACGCCTGTCACACCACGAGATTGGCAGCACCTTATGACCTTGACCTTGATAGAGAGGTAATGATGGCAGTGGACCGAGTCTAGTAGTGCGGGATGAACGATTACGGTTCAGTTTGGTCGCATTGCTACAATGTCGCTTTCCGTGTGTAAGGTGGGTCAGGCGGGCACTGTGAATTTACGAATGAGAAAGGTCTTAATCGATAATAATAAACAGGTGAATGACTTGAACAGGAGACCTGGAGACTTGCTCTGGCTACTTAATGGGATGGGACTGGCCTATCATACTATAAGAGAATCAGAATGTTTCAATGTTCCATTGCATTTGTTAGACACACATCACAAAACAATCACTTTTTAAATCAATTAGCAGATATTAAGACTGGATTATAAATACAATTGCTATCTTAAAAGAGAATGCTCCTTTATAATAATTAGAGAAGTAACCAGTTCCATTTGCTCACCTAATGTGCCATTTATCATATGTGAGTATATATATTCATAGATTATATATATACAAAGCTCTGACTTGATCATCATGTTCACTGATAGTGTGATATACAACATACATCAGAATACACAGAATCATTCAGGTAACAACCAGAGATCTGAAGGTTGAGTACAACCTCAGAGGACTACAACAAGGGAACAGCTACAATGTGCAGATTGTGATCATGGTGTAAAATGAGTACTCAAAAGATTATGGGTCAGCTATGTTTTTCCACCTCTCTTATCATCATGCACCCTTCCTTCTGTACAATGTTAAAATGATGGTGACCTAATTACAATGAAGGCATGATCTGACACATCTTGCACTCGCCTTCCATACAGATCTCAGCTTGGGCAACTGCCACTAGGGGCAGCACCAGTGAGGTGACATATGCGACCGAGTCAAACATAACAACATCATCATTATCATCTTTAGCCTGGCAGTGTACTTCTAACACATAGAACCCTCGTCTCCACATTTAACCGCAACTATCAACACACGATGGAATGGTCCGCAAGTTGGTCACGCCTCCTAAAGCATTAAAGATTTACTAGTCTTGAGCTGAGTTTGAATCTCTACGAGGAATGTTCACCGAGTGCTTGAGACACCTGACTTTTTATTAACAAAATAGACTGATTTGTTTTGAACTACATGGTACACTATGTAAGAGGGAAAGTGCAAGCCCCAGCTGGGTGGGTACATAGCTTCTGGTCTTGACATGAGGAGATAACAGCCACAACTGTACAACAATGTACACACCATCTGTACACAAGTCCTAATTAACGGGTCTACAATGTACACCAAAATGTACATGTATATACATGCTAAGGCCTACAGTACTGATACCAATCTGTATTAAGAGATGTAGGTGACTCTCTCTGAAATGCTTTCTTAGTTATGATCAACTAGTAATAACTTACTAATGATTCAATATGAATTAACTAACTCCTGGGTATAGCCCTGGTCACACACACATGACCAGACTGAATTCAGGTAAATAATAACTTGCCATCTGCTTGGTGACTTTAACGTGAACCTTTTTCACTCATTCACTGTCCCCAAGTACTTCATTAACAGAGTAACCTTCTAATTGATATTCTGACAGTGCTTTATCATTATATCAGTTGGTGGGAGTGACACTGACTTTGAGCAACCGTTGATAATTCTGAGGATACCAAGTCAACATCTCATTGTTAAAGTAATGTACAAATAAGGTCTGGTTCAAGAAAGAGAACATGTTAATAGTTTCATATAGCAGGTTTGCTTCCTTGCATTGCAAACTATCATATCATTCACTTATACACTCACTTTATTAGATGGGGAAATTGGGAAAGGTTTTACATGGTCCTTGTTAACAATCTACCAGCATCACTATTAGAAGCATTTCAACATTTCACAGATACCTAAGACGTCTATGATGGTGGTAGTAGTCACAATACAACCAAATTCATCAACAGCTGCTACCGCGACGAGAACCCATCGACCTTCTAGCAGTATGAATACTATTGCTTTTGTATGAATATATCAAAGTAGGTCAGAAAATGAGAACCAGCCCGGTGGCATGGGCTTCTACAGGACAATTACAGTGCTCAGATTCAGGCTCATGGTGCTTTCAGCCTAACCGAAGTGGGATCATAACACAGGTTGTTAATAGTTAATAATAGATGCCTTCACCAGCCAGAAATCTCAAGGCATCGCAGTGCCCACTGAAAAAGGGCTACCATTTGGATGTGAATATTAATGAACATACCAAAACCAAGTGTTACTTTTCTTGCGTGTTCTATATTGTCATTTTCAGGCACTCTTCTTTGACTGACTTTTTGTGCTTTGACACAGACTCAATTGGTCCGACCAGCACTCTTTTAGACCCTGGGGTTTGAATAATGGATTTATCGGGTTTGCTGTTGAGCTTGTTGGGGCTTTGGAACTTTGACTTGCAGGTGTCCAACATTCTGCACATAGTGGGTGTCATAACAAGAAAAAGGTTCCCTTTCTCATCTAACTTTACAGCAACCCTATGGAATTACGAGACTACCTAATACGGTGCTGCCATAGACACATTGGAAGATTTGTAGTAGACTCACTTGTATCAATTTGTTCAATGCTCTATGAAAAACAAAGACCAAAATGTCCATTTTGCCAAAGTACCTTTTGATTCTGCTTTGGTCAGTCTTTTGTGGAATTCAAAACGGGTGAACACGCAGTACAAATGGTGGTCCGAGAGTGCATGTTTGTAACACGGTGTGAATGATAATGGTAGCTAGGAATAAGAAACCAGACCAACCAGGGAAAAAATGGCAGACCACAGTGATCGTCTCCTACCCGAATAGAAGTTACAGCATACCAGCCTCGATCAACACCGATCGTATGTCTAAACACATAGTATTGCTATTAATTACTATTTCTTTTCTCAAGAAGGAGTTTCTAATATCGAGTTCAGAGGCACATGACATTCCCTTATCACATTTGGTGTCAATTGGTCATCTCAACAGGGACTTCTTTTTGCCAACCTCTCAGTCCCAGTAATCCACATGGGCTACTGTGGGATATGCAAAATATGATAGGTCTTATTTTGTTTGGTACCCCTGGGATTCTTTTCTCCATGCTTTCAAATAATTTATCCTATTCTGATCTTCAACAAAATCTTTCACTTGCTAGCACTTCTATGAGAGATTTAGGTGGGCAGACACAAAACACTTTCGGGGAAGATTTTCAGATTTTGTCAACTTTCTCCTAGTCTTGCTCCTGAACCGTACAATGATGAAATGATACTGCAAAAGGACGAACTGCTTTGAACCTATGAAGATCGTTCCTGATTCTTGCTTCCAGAAAACTGTCTAGCTTAGTTGATAGTGTCTTTGGCTTTGACTGAGTACTTATATTTCATTAATGAAATAGAAAAATAAACTTTGATTAAATTCACCATTTCCACCGGAAACGTACTTATGTAGATTGATTTGCTCTGACGGGGGGCAAACAAGGGCGCATAATTTTGGGATGAAACATTGGCCACAACCAAACTCTTTCCCTGTGTTGCTGCATATGGAATTTCTCACCCGGTTCCGCCACTGCTGGGGTCTACATTTAACATATCGGTATGTGGCCAGTGTAACCGTACTAACTAGATAATTTGGTTTTGGTCTTGATCAGAGCTCTGAGCACCAGAAATGACTTTGGACCGGTGCCAAATACCACATTTATGATTTGATGTGTATATATGCAACCCCACGTGACTCTGATGCCCATAATAGTCCATTATTTATACACGTATATAGATATAGATATAGATATATATTAATTTGTACTCCATTTGATATCGCAGTTTTGATTCTGATAGTGCACACACATTTAAACATTATATACAGTTTACATTACCATATCCTCATCAGTGACAGGTCGGTCGACAGCGTATAGTTTCACCCTGTATATTTTGGCCACCTCAGCACCAACTGCCGTGGACCTGTGCTTCACACCTATATACAAACGATACAAAAAAGGAAATGCTAGATGGAAGAAAACCAAATGTGAAGTCCTACCATGTGGTACCATGCGCTTAGTATTCTGCTCCGAAGCGGCCTGTCCTTGACCGCTCTACTCAATGGGACACCCATACCGTTTTAACGCGTACCATTGCTGTCACGTGCCTTTGGTAATATTCCCTAAATCTGGATGGGTCCTTGATTCTAATTTGGACATGTCAGTGTACCATTGGTCAATGGCCTACTAAACAAAACCTGATTAACACTGGGCCACACCGCACCTTCTCCAAACCTATCCCATTACACTTTTAACTCTCTTTGCCTCTCGTCAGTATTCTCCTAATGCTCACAACACATGTATAGACCTTATTGCTCTTAAACATGAAAGCTTTACTGAGGATAGTTCGACTCAGTTGGCAGAATGCAAGTACAGCTAATGCAGTTATTCACTACAGCACAAGTTCCGGGAAATCAGCAGCTATGTGACTTTTGAAAACTTTTTTTCCTTAGAAATAGACAGATCATTACGATTTTGCGCATCAACAACACTGATTGAAACATGGTGACATTGACACATGAAGCTAGTGAGCCAGTGACAGGAAGTTTTGTGGAAAGCGAGAGAAACATTGGAAGATCTATTATCTTTTTTTGTTTTAATCATACCATTACTGAACGGTTCATTGTAACCTAGACTCTGTGGTTCAAAAACAATGAATTCCTAAGATACTGGTGTTGAAATTAATAATTTTGATTAAAAGGCAATTATCATTTTTTGAGTTAATAGTTTGTTAAATATCGTTAGCATATATATAAGGGAGTACATTGTATGTTAAAAGTGATTCTTTTAAAGTGTCTTAATCTTATTATTTCAACTTAGATCTGTATGTATCACTGTAACTGATTCTCTCTGAATGAAATCACAAGGGCTGTTCTGCAGATGGTCAAGTATTCAGTCAAGTATTTTGAAGCATCTTAACTATGGGAAAATAAAATGCAAAATAAATTAGATTGATGTAAAATATGAAATCTTCTGAGGATGCTAGGTAATATGGCATATATAGGAGTGTGTACAGACCAATGGTTGTTGGAATGCACTGAGGTAACGAAACACCATAACCTAGACCCAGCTCGTTGTATTTGGGTTCACGTGAAACTCGAAAATTTCCAGGGAACCTGCTGACTATTTTCAGTGGAGTATTTAGCATTAAACCTATGAGATTCTTTCTAAAATGCAAAATGAGAAAATAGCAAAGGCAAAAGTGGTTCTGACTATATTGGGAAACAGACCAGTGGTTGGTGGAATGCGCCCTTTATGAACAATAATCAGAGGTACACAGTTGCTCTGCCCTGTAGTATATGACAGGATTTGGATTTCTTTTAAAAATCAATTAAAATATAATTTTAAATCTATATTATAGCTCTCAAGCTCTGCATTACAGCCCTTGCTGCAGAATTTCGTTTTGAATTGTGATTTTGTTTTTATGACAGTAATAGAAATGAGAACATATCAATTAAGGGTGGATGAGTTACTAGGTGTATGATCATTAAAATATGTAATTTTATGTTATTGCAATACAGAGGGACACAACCACAAAGAGTCTGGCACAACTTCTTGTTCTGGTACATTGATAAACCCTTCAGAGTGAATGTGTCGCCAGCGAGCCCTGATTCAGCAAGTCACCACGCGGGGGCGTGGGCAACACTGTTCTGAGATTGCTGGTGACTGCATCGTTTGGCACTTATGTTACAGATACTGCACGAACCGACCACAGAACAACAGAATTAGACGCACTGAGTGACTTAAAGAACAGTGTTATCAAATGCGCAACTCTTTATGTACTTTTGAAAGTTTTAAAGCCATAACATTATTCGTGGAGCATTTTATTTGTATTCTTATAAAATGAATATTGGCCGTTTTTGTTTTTATCCTCCCTCCATAGCGACTGATTTTATGCAGATGGTGCCTGTACTTGTGCTGAGCGCTTATAGTGCCCCCCTTCAAGCCATACTACAAAAGGGTTTTATGTCCAAGTGATAAATATAAACCTACTGACAAAGAAGCGACTGAATTCTGAGATAGATAGTTATCAAAATAGAAACGAATGAAGCAAGAAACTGAATCATACTATGACATTCATTGCCCACCAATAAAGAAAGTGTTCTACATGCAACATGCCATACAGAACTGACCCCAGAAAAAAAAGAAGTTTGATTTTACGCCAGGTTAGTTAGTGCTTGCATAACGAGGACTTTATACGACAAGTCTGACAGTATCACAATGAATGGTCAAGACATAAATATGGCTGTGCTACAAGAGGAAAGCCTGACTTCTCGGTTGTTTTCTGTCAACGACAGCGCTTGGTTCCTCGGCAGCGAGCGCGACCGACGGGCTCCGGCTGCGATGAGGTCAACCAACTGTGCGCAGTTCACCTTGCTGCCCAACAGAAACTGCTACGGTGTATCAGGTACTATTTACACTAGCTTATCATATGTATAGGAACAACTATTGTGTCTATGATGCCGCTCAATAATAGAGTGAGGAGCACTTTACAGCTAGACAACCACTCGCGGAGCACTAGTCTGTCCAACAGAATGACATGGTGGCCACGGCGGGGCGGCCACGACAAGAATGTTTTGAAGTGACCGATACACTATCATACAATGTAACAATTCACAACTTTTATCTTCACTGCTAATTATTCATTATCATCATCTTCATTTTCCTTTTTCATATCCCTCTTTCCACTGACATCATCATTTGTGACCAGCATATCTTAATAAAATCAACTCAGAACATCTACTTGGTATATGAGCCCTCTCTCGCGGCCGCCTTCTACTTACACCTTCCTTTCGCATGCACTTTTATCCCCTATGGTACTGATACGCCGAGAACTCCTGAGTGTTGATAAGTTGATGGTTGATCAGTCAACAAGTAGTTCATTTGCAGTTCTTGGTCAAAGAAGTAACAGTAACTGTTAAAACTTTATTAGATTAGTCCTAGTAGTAGTAGTAGTATTTGGTAGCATTATGAGGCCCCTGGTCCATCGTCAACAATGTTTTGCTGAGCCTGATGACGTATGACGTCGGCGCTGGTCAGTGGTTGCTGTCATAAGGTAAAGGTGGCGACACCTCCCGTGGCCTCCTCCACTGCAGTGCTGTCCGGCGTGTACGTCTCTGTGGAGTCCACGCGGTAGCCGTCCTTACTTTTGGTCTCTTTTGTGCGGAACTTTTTCCGCCATGATGGTGTTCGGCGAAACTTGGCTCCGTCCTTCTGTAAAGAAAACAAATGGAGATTTTTAGATGGGTGTGTCAATGCAAAGGGATGAAAAGGTAAAGGTTTGTTGAGATGTTTTCTGGTGTGATTGTTACTATGTTATACATTAATGAGACCGTACTAGGTGTTACTCAAGTGTATATATATACATAAGAAAAGTGATTTATTAGAGGCATAAATTGAATATGACTTAGATGAGTAGTCTGTACATTAAGTATGTTAATCTTAATTAGTACAGGCCAAGTGGAGATATTTACAAAAGCAAATGGCCTTGTAAACTACAAGTATTTTAGACGATAAATTATATGATAAGTTACCATCATAATTACCATAAAGGTCTACCTAGCTACTCATAAGATTCATCCGTTTCATGGGATAAACTACATGGGAACCACATAATCTACATAATTAAGTTTGCATATCTAAACCACTTATCTAAATTGACCAGCTATGTCTTGGGTTTCTAGAAGGAACATATTTAAGGATCAAATCTCATTGGCGTTAGTGTAAGTCTTTTGACGGCAATACCATTTACAAGAGCCCCCACCAATACTTTAGATTACGATGATTTAAACATGTGCCCAGGGGTCTCTCATTATAGACACATTAAGACTCCAGTCTAACGGAATGTTCAATGTATTCCCCTCAGGGCCAATTTTTAGCCGGTTCTGTCTGACGACCAAGACATAGCTGATTAGTGAAGAAAACGACGAGTCTACTTCACATATTACAATAATTAATGAATGATGCAGCAAGAGTGGTCGATCTGGGAAGCTGAAGTAAAATACCACATGCACTAATAAAAACATAACATTAATTTTCTACAGCGACTACCTACACTTGCTTCTATCATTGGCAGATTTAAAGGCTACCCATCGTCGCCTTTTCTTTTGACAAATAAATGAATCATAAAACATAACCACCAATCAAATGGCTTTCACATACTGTGAGGAACGTTTTCAGTAACAGTGGCTTGTTTCTCTGTTCTCAAGAAACCTAAGTTATTACTACTACGTTCAACATATAACATGAGATATATCCTTCGATTATTCGATAATCTTGTTAATTCATATTGCTTAATTTTGATATTCTTTCGACGCAATGGAGAGGTTCAAAACGTACACAGCACAGTATATCAAAATTTGACCTGGAAACCATACACTAGATACAAGCCACTGAAACTCTTCTAGTTCCTCCAGTTGAAGTGACTCTGAACACACAAACACTGACAATACAAACCGCAACACGAAACGGTTACAACATAGAATATATGGAAATACTCTGGTTATAACACTTCGGGACAAAGGTGTCAGTCTCCTAATTATCGCTTCTGCGAAGTTTGTACTTCAAAAAAAAGATTTTTATTGAAAAAGAAATACAGCCGAATACTTTTCGCCTGGCCTGACTGGGAAAGACTTCGTAGCTCTGCTCTCAGAATTAGATTTCAATGCAATAAAAGGATAATATTGTGAATTTGTTTCTTTGGCAATTCATCTCAATTGTGGCACATATTCAATTGACCAATAACGTGCCATTGCAAATATTTCATTTGTAGAGAAATCCCTAATATGCAAAAAAGACATGGAGTAAATGCATTTTTGGATGTTATATGAGTAGAACCCAAACAATGAATGATTTTTTTTGGTGGCAGAGCCGGAGATACTTCAGATACCGGTAAACTTAATGACTATGGAAGGTCTAAAAACCTCGATCATAAGAGGATGGGTGATCCAGAGTAAAAACTGACGACCTATTACTGGTACCATGAGCACACCTGCACTCACAGTTAATAATCGAGATTTTGGGGGTAAGGGGAACACAGACTGCACGGTTGACACTGGGTAAGTAGGGAAGTTAAGATCAGTAGGAGTAGTCCGTACCTTACCTATCTAAGTATTGTTCTGAAATGCAAGGTGGGGGCATTCGAGGTCAGTAGGGGAATTTTAAAGGATCAGGCAGTCATTCAAGTCATTAAAAGCATTAATTAAATCCTAAATTATCATTAGTTGCATTCCATTTTTGTCCCAGTCTTTAGTAGTAATTCCTATTGATTAATTAGTTTTTTTCATATATCAGTTTAATGCTGAGGTAATTGCTTGCACAAAGCATCCATTAACTGGATTATAGATATTTCTTTTCTTAAATATCTATTCAATTCATTGATTAATGGTTCATGCCCAATATCATATGATATTAGTAGATAAATAATAATAAAACCAAATTTCTTTTAAGCTTCATGATAGAGATGTCACGAAGAACAGGTGAACAACATGTTTGATACAGGTAGGATACTTGGGTTACACGTTAAGAACAGCGGCTACCTCATCGGACAGTAGAAACTGGCTCAGAGGGGACAGTACAGGAACATCAGAGCAAAGGTTTGGTTCATTTTCTTAAGAAAAGTCCTACTTCATGGTTGAAAGTACAGCTATTTCGACGACAATCAGGTTGAAATTCTATATTTTTGGTTTATATGAAGAAAGTTTTACTATCAAAGAAGGAGCATACGTTCATCCATGAAGGAATAAGGGACGGAGAAGAAAGAGTATTGGAATCCTACAAGATAGGTAGTACAAATATAACAGTTCCTGGGTTAGAGAAAATTAAGGAAGAGAACAAGGCCCTATCGGCTGGGACATAGGCACCATCTCAGTCTTGGGGAGCAGGTGCATAATTTATCATATTTTATGGGCAATAATTAGGAATAAATCCAATTAATTCCTAATAATATTCTCCTCATTATTATTGTTTCTGGGCTTGTTAGCCGTGTTAATACAGGTACCAGGGGTGGTAGGTGGTTGGACCATGCTGTGCTGTGATCAGTTGACATGCCGTAGTGATAGCAGGCTACCTTGCCATCGGCATGCCTAATATTGAAGGCGGCAGGGGCCCAGGGTCTGTCCCTGACAGGCCCCAGGCACCCCCTCGGCTGGTGCATACCTACTTCACACAAGTCTATAAACGCCCTACAGGGGTCAACGCTTTTTCTTCTGAAAAGATGTCACAAGTACAAGACACACATGACTCTCCTGTAGCTGATGCACTTGTTGTGTATAGACTATTCTCAGGTAAAAACATTTCCATATATAAGTAGTCTTGTAAATACCTTATAACTATTTTGTTCCCCCTATTTTACCATTATTGATTTTTTTTCTTTAAATAAATATACATTTTCTTTTTATTTTGGGGATCATCACTATGGATATTTGTTGGCACAGAGACATCTCAAAAAGTTGTTATTTAATAGACTTCCGTTTTATCATTTTGAGTATCACTTAATAATTATGTTAGTAATATTCTTATCTAATTTGCCAATCTTAGAATGGAAATCTTACGTGAAATATTGCCAAACGTTGCATGAAACGTTTTAACTGTGATGTAAATACAGAAATGTCTTAACTTGGATATCAACTTTTCGACATTTTACTGGGGAGCAATTCTCACATGTCCCTGGCCCAGTTCACTTGACGCATTTGCTCTGTACATTCACACACACCTAACCTATCGTGTTGTCAGCTAGGCCTGATAGGCCAACATACCTACTATGTCTTCGCTCATTCTCTAAGAATACAAAGAAGGAGAGAGATATCCGAGTGTTTTCTCTAAAGGGGCCCTGACTTTTTTTCTCATAATTTCTTTTATGAAAAAACTGATGTGGTATGGGCACCATTAAAAAAGAACGCAATCCTGCCTGCTGTAGTTCATATTAAAAACTAGAAACCATTGGCTACACCTAAATGAGAACCTCCTTGAGTTCCTACAGGGCCTTGACGTCCAAAAAAGAAGGTATAGGGAAGATCCTTGTTTCTTTTGGTTGGCAGTCACCATTTGTGTATTTGTGTCGATTTTGGGTGCTGTGCAGTGTAGGTTCAAACACTGGTGTAACAAAAGTTGTATTTGCTTTTTAAAAATTAGGGTTAAAATTAAGAGTGTTGAGGCAAAACTGGTTACAAAGCAGTCACGCACTCAGCGGGACGAGAACGTCTATACAGAGAACAACCTGTGCTCTCTACTATTGGACAAAGGAGATTTCGTTTGGAAGAAAACAAAGACATGCACGAGCCGCGAACACGGTTGGTGGACTGAGTGGTGGTGGTGGTGGTTGGTCAGAGTGGTGGCGACTGGGGACGGAGAGAGGCGGCAGAGAGGGGCGGGGGAAACCGATGACACGGAGGTCGGACAGTACTACCAACGATACTAGACACCACGCAAAGAGACCACACTCCTGCCGCTGCCTATCTGTTTTGTGACGTCGGCGCTATTGGCGCCATCTATGAGAGTCTGTGTAGAACGTCGTAATACTGAATCAGGAAAGTCAACATAGGACCTCTGATTTGGGGATAATAGGCTGCAATCTGTGGTAATTTGACCATTTCATTATGGGAGGACATTGGTCGCACGCAAACGATACATTAGTTGCACACTCTCACAGGCGGCCCAACCTTCAGTCACGAAGTGTGGTATCTTAACGTAGCATACAGTATCGTTGGTACTACTGGAGTTTGAGTTTATCGTTGGGGGAGTGAGTAATTGAGCTGCTCACGGTGTCTGACTCAGGAGAATGCCCACAAAGTTTAGAATGGCAGCAGTCACATACGCCCGACGCCTGTGTGGGAACACAGAGGCAAAGATGATTACCAAGCGGACTTGCTGCATCAAAAACGTACCTAATCATATCATTAAACTGTTCAGTTACTATCTGTCGTCATCATTACTTCTAGTCACAGCTAGTTATTTTTAATATGCATGAGGCTTGCGAAATAGCAGGAATTATATATATATATATCATCTATATGAAACTTATGTCTATTTGCCTGGTATTTCAAGAGATATTTCCACGTATTTTTTCTGATGTCTGATTACATAAAAAGTTCAAAAGACTATTAGATTTTCAAGAGTGGAATATCAAATATCTTAAATTTCTAAATGTATTTACCATATTTAGAGACTCCTTTGTGTGAGGACAAAAGAAAAGCAATACATTTACAGTTAAGATTAATTTGCTTCCAATGCAGACAGTGTAGACTGACATGATATTTTGCGGTTGCTTCTATCATTATTACTTAACAGAAGACACACATGGGAAAGGTCTAACTAAACAACAGGTTTGAGTGTTCCAGATAGAGAGATATGGGCCACAACACTGAAAACGGCTTTAGCCTAACTTGACCTTTCTCCTGTTGGTAGATTAACTTTACATCTGTAATATTGCAATTCTACACATGTCCAGAGAATGATGTCATGCAAAACTGGAGAATACTAACAAAAAGTTCGTGCGTCTATGGAGAAAACTGCTTTCATAAGAATAGAATGATCGGTTATATGCTAGATAGATTGGTAGAAAACTCCCTGGGCATTCTCGCTGGTAAGAACAGCCGCTAATCTTTGCTTCCCTTTTTAAAATACCAAACTGTAAATCTAAATTAGTTTCTATGTAGAATGGCATAGTCCTGTCTAACATGGATATACCTAAACCTTGTGGACATGGAAGACTAATTTCAAATAGCAAATTATTGCATTCAATAGGGACTTAAAGAGATGAAATTGAAAGAAGACTTGCTTCAAGACCACAATAGTAAATGTTCCTGGAAATCTCTTTTGTTATATTTTTCCTACTGATGTCACACTTTCTAATATGCTTTCATCTCTTTAACAAGCGCACATTGAGAGTAATTTCGCGGGAAAAATATGATATGCCTCAATGTAATTTAAATTGTAAGACGTTAATGTCTATATTTGTTAGATAAAACATGATGATCTCTCTCCAAAAGCTCAAGGCTTTGTTCCTTCTGGAATTAAATCGTTAAAAGCTGCTATTGCTCTAAAGTCTTGTTCGTATGATAACTTTTGAAGTTCGACTCTATCTTGAAGCAAGTCTGACACATTTCACACACCACGGCTATATGGCAAACAGTAGAAGGAAACTGACTTAAGGAGGTCTATACATTCACATCACATTCATGTATGCAACCTTTCAGCTCACTATCAGAACTCTGAATATAGTCAATAACATCTGAAGTTCCACATATAAAGAGTTAATTGTAAACTACTGCAATACAGAATGCTCAGTCGTGTACTTAAGTAATACCAAGTCGTTTCTATTCTGTAAGTATCTTGTAATAGTATTTCTCAGTCTAATCACACATATCTTTTTTTATATTACAACATTTTCTCCTTAATCAGAAGGAGACGTTTCGTTTACTGGACAGAACAGTAAAACACATATATAACTTGGTCTACAGTCGATTCGGTGACGGGGTCAACGTGGGGGTATTGGGTTTGTAAAAGTCTACGTTTAATTACGAAATTAGTGAACACCAGTTTACTACAATTATGCTCTGTTTGAAATCATTACTCGTGCATTAGTGAAGAAAAGCCAAACCTTGCAGAAAAATAATTCTTTCATAGAAATGCTGACATAAACTTTAATTCCAAATGCAAGCACACACTCTACACTTCAATATGTGGCTCAAGATGTTCGCAAAAAAAGTCACATAATGTCTAGTTTAGCCTAGAAATAGCTTTTAAATATTTCGTTAAAGATCCTATCAAAATGAAGTTTCTCTTACGTCAAAGGAAAATATTAATTGCCCAAATACGGCACATAGTTTGAAATCAAGGGATTAAGGGACACGTATGATATCTACGCAAAATCAAAGAGGCTATGCCAGTGGAATTTCTTTTTTCCCCATAAATATCAAAACACACTCCTGGCATTGCCTCCAAAAACACTCCAAGTGAGTAGGGGCACGCGTTCTCAGATTATGTTTTGTACCATTCTCAAATCAACTGATAAGAAAAGCCAGGAACTGCAAAAAGGGGTTAAATCATTATTCCCCCGTAGATTAACACATAGAAGGGCCCGGAGCGGGAGCTGCTCGCGAGCTGCTCGGGTCAGCGACTCACCTCGTCCAGGCGGCGGTCCGTACCGATGGCGAGTAGGTTGTGGAATTCTCGATCTAATGTTTGACGTGCCTGAAAACATATCAATGGTATAATTGAGTATCCAAGGATTCAAACTGTTTTTCTTCGTTGATCTCAAAACTAGAACTTTGGAAACACCGATTTTCGTTCATTCGCATTTCGAAATTCACATTTGTATGATTGAATACAAACCCTCAAGTCGATATGTTTGAGTGCTCTGAGTAAATTTCAAACTGTTCCGTAAATATGTGCCAAAGTGTATGAGGAAATAGCTACATGTATTAGAAATTAGTCCCAGAAATACATGTATATGTCATTAATTATATACCTTAGTGACATGAAATAATTTCAACTTGATCGTACAGGAATCAAATTTCGGATTGAGTGTTGTGTTGCATGGGGGTAACATTGCTAGTGGATACTGACCTGAGGGTTCTGTGTAGGTATCTGTAGTGCTAGCGCCATACTGTTGTGGTCAAAGCTCTCGTCCAGGGCGATGAGCGCGCCGTGCACGCCCGACTCTATCAAGTTGTTGGCGTATTCCTTCAAGCTAATGCCCTGAACCCACCGGATAACACGCTCGTTTGTCCAAACCAAGACATCTGCAAACATTTTAGGTGATCAACAGATATATCAGTTGGTGAGGAAGGGTGCTTTAAACCACTCAACGTTGAATGCCTCTAAACTTGGAGAGCCCAGTCCTACCATAGACATAATTATATGCTGCTATGTTGCGAATTTATCCCACTTAATTAAATGCATGTAAGTACATGTACTTGTATTCGAATGTTCTATCAGCGACGGTAGTTGTTCAGAGTCGAAAAGTGGGACCGTATATCAACATCTAAAAAATACTTCTTAGAATTAGAATTTCTTAGATTTGCTGTAATGTTTATGCCTAATTGTTGTTATAGAGAGTTTTAGTTTTGAAAAAGACGTTTCAGGTAATATTCTGTTATGGTCAAATGTGCTTTGAAAATATTGAAATGTTGTGTAACATTTTGACATTAGATTAGGGGCTTAATAACTACCTTCTAGTTGCGAGGATTAACATGTTGCACGAGCAGACATACCTTTCAATTCTGTGTTACTTTCTTCTCTTCGTCGCTCTAATTCTTTCCTATCATAATTTAATCTTTTTAGGCAGTTTATTCCGTACTGTAAACTTGTCCTGAAAAAGAAACGTGAATACAATTGTTCAGTATACAGTTACATATTTGGAAATATCAAACCACTCAATACAGGTTAACAGAACCTGGTGTACGAAAGAACTACATGAAATACAAGTAAAAATTACAAAGTTTGACTAAACAATGTAAAACCCTCAAATAGGGACACTTCAGCACTTAATTTGAAATAGTAATCTGTTTTGCTCAAACTATACAAATGAGGCTTCAGCTGACTCTGGCAAAACATTTGGTAATGTCTGTATGATTCCTTGTCGACCTTTCAGAGCGTATTTTCCTGTCTCATATGCCCACGCGATAGCTATCATTTAGCGGTGTACATTTCACTGGGTAGCATACAATATTTAATTGGAAATGTGCTACCATAGGAGACATAAGATCACAGCAGTTTATCAAATCTCCTGAATAATTATACAGTAAACTCTGCATATAATACGCTGTGATTCAGATATGCTCCTACACTGCACACGTTGTGGTCTGTTTTATTTGCTATTTCAAAGAAACATACAAAACTATTTTTTCTTTATTCACTCAACCTAACCCTATAAACAATACAATTTCAGGCAGAGACATATCTCAATCTATATAATTATTGTTTTGCTTAAACTCTCAGCAACTTGGTGGGGAAATTTGTCAACAGAGCCAAGACTGATGCAATGTACACCTGTTCCATGAACCTGTGCTGTTAACCCTCCCATAGACGCCTTGTTCCCAACTATTTAAACCATAGGAACCCATGCCCTAATAACTTGGCTCGGGCCTCTTAGGCTAGGAGGGCGCCAATTCCTAAAATACGGTGTACAATTTTTGTTTATTTATATTTTTTTTCATTAAAGAAAACAATTCTTTTTTTTTAATCTGACATTATTTCAAGACAATGCCCGTTCTACATCTGGCCCCAGGGCCTGTTGATTTACATCTAGATTGGCGTAGAATTGACAAATGATAGCTTAATGACTGACCTATGGAAACTATCCACCATCTTGAGTTGGCCACGAAGGTCCTTCTTGGTGAGGTGGTCGAGCATGCGGGCGTCGACCAGGCACTCCATGAAGGTGCTGCGGTACTGAGGTAGGCCCAGGCTCGGCAGCCACTCGTTACCGATCCACTCGTGGTTCATGTCCCCGAACGCCAACGACTGGAATGGAGGGAGGAGAAAGGGGAGGTGGATTAATATGGGAGTTATTGGAGGTAAGGTGGAAAGTATTTGTGATGTGCAAAGGGCGTAAATGTGGAAGCACTTTAGTTATCGTGTTTGAAGCAAAGTAGTTATGATATGGTTCTTTCTTTTGATTATAAAACAACTTCTTCGTCTGATGTTCTTACACATTGTTAAAGATGATGTGTTAATTGTTCCAGTAAGAGAAACTAGATCAGCTAATAAGAAACAGTTTATTGTCCCAGCAAAAATGAACACAAAGTTCCAGAATAGTGCATTTTATAAAGGAACAATCATTTGGGATGAACTATACCATGATTTACAATTTGCAACTTGTGTCAATGAATTTATGAATCTGATCAAACACAGATACTGTGTCTATATTGATCTACTTTATTAGGTCCAATATATACTCAAAATTACACCTGAAATGTTTATTCACTACACTTTATCATTGTAACATCACCGAAAACCAGGGGCAACCCTGAAGTGTATTACTTAATAAACAATTAAAAAAAAAAAGAAGAATATTCTGATCCTGAATGAGTTGACCCTCATCACTCGTACTACTCATCCCCACTTGCCTAATGTTCTACGACAACTATCAAGGACTCCTTAGCATTAAAAACGTACCGGTATATTTGAAACGATGTCAAGAAAGTCGCACATGACAGTGAACCGAGATAAGAGGCATGTATAGAGTAACACCAGTTTTATTTGACAACTGAAGTATTATACGTTTATAAACTATGAAATTCTGTCCATAAAAACGTCTTCAACATTTATTTACATAGCAAATATTTTACAAAAGACTCACCGTGACGGAGGTGCGCGGGGCGGAGGGGCTGGTGAGGGACACCATCTCCTGAATGGCAAGCCGCAGCTTAAGGCGATGTAGGGGGTTGCTGATGCCGATCTCCCGTTGAATTTCTTGGTCCGACAAGGCAGACATAATAGCACCACTCTTGACGTTAGCACGGCAGGCGGCCACGTACCAGGCCGGCATCCCCACCCACAACTGGAGGAAAGAGAAACAAACGTGTAATGCTGTATGGAAATTTAGACACTTGATACTTGACAATCTAGATACAGGGATGTAACTTAGGGTCAGTGAAAAGTCGGAAATAGTAATAAGAAAATCTTATTGTATCCTTATCAAATTTCAAAAATGATTTTTATGGATGCAAGAGAGAAAAATCGGTAAAACCAACAAAATCGGATAACTTCCATCCCTGTATATATCTATTAACTAAATTCATAAATATGTTGAGATTTAGCCTAGCTGTTTGGGCAATGACCTTTGTAGAAGGTCAAATGGGTATTCAAAAACAGAATTGTGCATTGAATTTCGTCATATAAATGTTATTATAGAAGTTGTTTTGAAATAATAATCTGAATAGTTTAGATATCATTTTAAAAAAAAGAATAATGTGAATAAACTGACCTCCAGCCAGGCCACGACTGTGGGACCATTCCAGAGGGCGAATGGCGTCCCCGCCTTCATTGCTTCTTCTAGGAGTTCGTGCCTAGCAAAAGGGAAGAAGATCAGATTGTTAAATCGGAATTAAACATTAAAACCAACAGAAGGTACATCCAAATGAAATGAACACATCAACTCAACACAAATAATCCGACATCCTACATGAGTTATATCACAGAAATGACCTTTAATATGTGCAGTGAACAGTCTTGATATTTCAATACCTAACAATTAGAGAATCCAATTGCACTCACTTTTTCTTTTTCCGTCTGTCGAACTCAGATTGCTTTCCTAGGCCTAGACTTAGTGTGTCTGATGAGCCGATATCTACTTCGGCGTAGCCAGGGCCTGCTAAAGGGGTTAAAAAGTGGGACATGTATACAAGTGTATTGTTACAGCATTAAGAGTTTAATGTCATACCCCAAAAAAGCATTGATGTTCACTTCTCCCTTAACATATCAAATCTCCAAATGTCGTTTATCGAATAATCAAAGATGTGCAGTAACTAGTTGTCTTTCAGAGAGTATCACTTGAAATGTTTTTCAAATGCGGCAGTAACGAATATATATTAACAATGTAATATAGTTTTCTTAACGTAATATCTACTCATCGTTAGCTCATATTGCTGCAATGTCTTTTTTTCGGAATCAAAAGATTTTGATGTAGTGTTCTCAGAGATTCTATTTATTTTTTATTTTATCTATTTTAATTATATTTTTTCTGGTGTTTGTCAATTAAAGTTGTTTACACAGCTTACACTGTGATGTCAATACAAAACCTGAAAAAATAATCTGTTAACATGTCAATCATCAAAACATTGAAATCAAACGCTTGACAAATTTAATCAACGAACTTTTTAACCCAAATGTTCAACAAAACGTACAGAACGTAATGTCGATGTAATCAAAATAGGACAAATTCTGCCTACTTACCTACGGACCTACCTCTAGTCTACTTTAGGTCTGGCGGGTGGTGGTTTGCACTGCTTGCAATTACAACTAAAGGTCAACATTTGCTCTAGTGCAAAGTCATTGTGGGGAAACATATTGTGGGCGAATACATTGTGAGGTAGATAATGGAATAATGGAAGCGACTAGAGGAAGGGTTCTCTCTGGGTCCAACCAAATGGGATCCTTTTATTACTACATACACCTTCCTAGTTTTTTGTTTCATGCTCATAATGTAAACACTACTCGTTTCATGGTCCAAATAATAAAACGTATTTCTAGTTAGGTAACTCTAAAATTAACTTATTTCGTTTTCATCAAAACGCATTCGTGAACTGAATGAATGGCAATGAATTTAAAAACTACTCCGTTTTGAAAAAAGAACAACAAAATGTCTACTTACCTACATGTTTATAGAATCAAGGAACTAAGGCTAGTGGCAACCCCATGAAAGAAATCTCAGAATGGACTTACAGGGCATACCCCCTATAGGTTTATTTGTTGGTACATATATTCATTTCCAGAATAATTGTAAAATGCATAATTACGCAGCGACTCTGCAAGCATTTTCCCTGTCTTTTTAATTACCAAAATAAAACAGAAAGGAACAACTTCCTTCCATATGCAAAATGTGCATTCGCATGAAATCAACCCAAAATTATACATAGATTTATGGAATGAAGTAGGCCTACCTTCTGTTCAGAGATGCAATAAAATATTAATAAAGTTTACATTTAAAATTCACAGATACAGTTCTTAAAATAGTTTCCTGTCGTTGAAACGCGAGGCATACAACTGAGGAAACCAGAGCAAAATTGACTTCGTCAGGTCTTTCAACCGGAGACGGAAAACATGAATTAGGCAGTTGTTATAGCGATACCTGAGGCTTTGTCCCCTTTCGTATAGTTGACTACATCCCCCTCCCCCACCCCCACCCTGGAAGACAACGACTTCCCCCGACCACCATGGTGGGGCGTCGTTTGCCGTGTCGCCACTAGGCGGCGGGCTGTTCAGGCCTCACAACACAGAATCAATATTTTAGCAGATGTCTCTTTCGCACAAAGCCATGTGTGGAGGTAATCCGGAGGATGATGGTCGGAGGCACGGATTGTGGAGAAGGGCAGAAAGACGTATGGAGGGAGGAAGTAAGGGAAGGATGAAAGGATAGAGTATGTGATGGGGAAGGATGGGGGGGAGGCAGGGGTGGAGAAGAAGGGCAGAAGGAAGTATGGAGGGAGGGAAGGGAGTAAGGGGGGTGGGAATGAAAGGACAGATTATGTGTGTGTGTGTGGGGGGGGGGGGGGGCGACAGGATGGGGGGGGGTGGAGAATAAGGACAGAAAGAAGTATAGAGGGAGGGAGTAAGGGAGGGAGGAAAGGATAGAGTATGTGAGAGGGAAAGGATGGAGGGAGGCAGGGGTAGAGAAGAAGGACAGAAAGATGTATGGAGGGAGGGATTAAGGGAGAGATGAAAGGATAGAGCATGTGAGGGGGGAAAGGATGGAGGGAGGCAGGGGTAGAGAAGGACAGAGAGAAGTATGGAGGGAGGCAGGGGTAGAGAAGAAGGGCAGAAGGAAGTATGGAGGGAGGGAAGGGAGTAAGGGGGGGGAATGAAAGGACAGATTATGTGTGTGTGGGGGGCGGGGGGGCAACAGGATGGGGGGGGGGGGTAGAGAATAAGGACAGAAAGAAGTATAGAGGGAGGGAGTAAGGGAGGGAGGAAAGGATAGAGTATGTGAGAGGAAAGGATGGAGGGAGGCAGGGGTAGAGAAGAAGGACAGAAAGATGTATGGAGGGAGGGATTAAGGGAGAGATGAAAGGATAGAGCATGTGAGGGGGGAAAGGATGGAGGGAGGCAGGGGTAGAGAAGAAGGACAGAGAGAAGTATGGAGGGAGGGGGTAAGGAATGATGAAAGGATAGAGTATGTGTGAGGGGAAGGGAGGCAGGGGTAGAGAAGAAGGGCAGAAAAAAGTATGGAGGGATGGAGTAAGGGAGGGATGAGAGGATAGAGTATGTGAGAGGGAAAGGATGGAGGGGGACAGGAGTAGAGAAGAAGGGCAGAAAGAAGTATGGAGGGAGGGAGTAAGGTGGGGGTTGGGGGATAAAAGGGGTGAGAACAGGAGGAAGCAGGAAAATAGAAATGGAGGATGGAAGGATCGAACAGGGGCTGGCTGAAAGGGAGAGAGGAGTTAGGATGACAGGAAATACAGGTGTAAGCAGTGACATGAGAAAAGGAAGGAAGTAATTATTAAAGGAGATGAGCTAGCAGGAAATAGGGATGGCATTAAGAGAGAAGTGAAATGGGGAACGGAAGGGGAGAAAGGTGTTAAATAAGGACGAAGTAAATGAGGGGAGAGGTCAAAAGGCAGAGGGGGAAGTGGGCAGACATTATGAAGCAAAGAAAGGCGAATGGAAAATGTGAGGATGACCGAATTCTGGGTGCTAATGGCTGTACACGAGGGGCGTAAACAGACTGGGAGCCGTGTCCATCCGTGGTGACAGCAGGCTAGGGGCGGGTTTACACAGCCCGACCAAATGTTTACGATAACATCCCGATAATGGTCATCGTAAAGACCGCATTACACTTTGCGACTTGAGCCGCCATAGCGGCGATGATATCAGACAATTCGTACACAGGAGCGATATAATTGTGGGAACTTGGTGATTTGGGAAGATTTTACACATGTACAAATTGTAATTTTATTTCTTATATGTACGATCTGCGACATCGTCATATCGTACCAATATCGCAAAGTGCCAGCCTTATACCTCCCTGAATTAGCCACATCAATTGACATCGCCCTTAAAACAATACCACAAAGCTGTCAGCTTGTGTAAACTGATTTGTTCCAAGAGAATGATTTTATATAAGGTTGTCTTGACACATTATTATTCTTTCAAAATTTTCTAATCTTACGTCAACAAATTTAAAAAATAATTTTCACACCATTTTCTTCTCGATGGTGAGCTCCAGTATGCATTACAATGAGGAATTGTTCTCAGCACACGTAGTCGTACTGTGTAACCGTGCCTCACTGAGGTGAGGGGGGCGGGGGTCAGTGGTGGGGTGAGGGTGGTGAGGGGAGATATCCTGTCGGCCGACAGTACGCCCAGTACGGAGGACATTAGGCAGTCACGCCCGGCTATTGGACTTGGCGCGGGCACAAGTCGGAACCCCTCATACAAACACATCGTCGGCATCATCGTTATAGGCCTCTGCCCATCCACTAAATGAACCTTCATGTACTTGATTATTGTGCTATTATGTTATGTTATACAACTATATTCATTATTAATATTGTTGCAAGAAAATGAATCATCATTACTCAATTTGATGTAAAACTGTCATGTATATTTATATGATGTGTATGTTACATAAAGTATGAAGGAAAATGTACAAACTACGTATATCAAAAACTTTCAGACAAAATATTAGTAAAACTATTTATACAAATTTTACATCTATCAGAATGTAATAAGATGTTCAAAATAAAGGGTCTAAAATATTGTATCTTTAATGAAGACATACATATATGCATTCGCATGCCTGAACGCAACAAAATTATCACTTGTAAAATTTCAGGGGTTACTACATAAACTTAACGTTGACATTCGTTCCTCTGTGTATAAAATTGGTAAAATATTTTTGTCTCTAGAATAAGGGGATAAAAGACCAAGCAAAATTTAACGTTTAAATTAAAAAACAAATATCTACCCAGCACGATCTACTAAGTACTCGCAGATGGTCGTCCGGTTGTACTTGTAGGTAATTTAATTACTCAAGCTTTCCCAGTTAGCCAAAGCCCTACACTCCTTTACGATTGCAAATAATTTGTCATTCTACACTCTAGTAACGCAATGATAAGAAATAAACATCTCAAATCATCTACCATATGCAGTTCCTACCAAAATTAACCATTCATACAAACCAAGCATACAAACCCACCCCACCCTATACATCCAAATCCCAACATAAGCCCATTCTGGAGATTTCCTTCCATGAACAAAAGCGAGGCGCCGTCAACTCTAGCCTTGGGCTCCTCCTCATCACCATGACTACTGAAAACATGCACGCATGCGCACACCCTACCTGCGTCTGCAGCAGCGCCCCCGGCGGCGGCGGCGGCGGCAGCGGCGACCCCTGGCGACCCGAGGTGGGAGTAGAGCCCGGTGCGGGGCGGGAGCTCACCTGTACCGACCAGGCCCGAGCCGCCTAGGCCGCTCAGCTCCTTGGCCTTGGCCTTCTCCTTCTTGCTGAAGAAGCGGCCGAGGGAGCTCTTGATGCCCTTCTTCTTGGTCTGCTTATGCAGAGAGTCCTGCGAGCTGTTTGTGCTGCTCATGGGGCTGGGCGAGCTGTGCGAGGAACCCTCCAGTGAAGTCCTGTCGGGGAGGAAAGGGCAATATGAATGAAGGGTTGTTACCATTTGAAGTTTGATACTGAAAAGTAGGATTGTTGATTTAAGGATTATATATGCATATGCATATAATGTTGACATGAGTGTATATAAATACGTTGCATATATTTATATACTTTCCACATGTACATAACCAGAATGAACAGAGGCTGATCAACCGCATTTGACATTAAAAAAAACTTGATTTAAGGACTGTAGACCTAAGAAAAGAAATTGACAAGTGAGGATCTAAGATAATGAAATGCATAATCCATAAAAAATAATAGCCTCCTTTAAATACGAAAGGCTTCCACACAAGTCATTTGCGACAATTGTATAGTAAAACCAACTGCCAGGGATCTTTTTTAGATAGCGAGATGGTGCAGAGTTAATGTTTGATAAATGGATAAGAGGTATTCATCTCAATTACAAATTTCAAGAGAGAAAACCTTGACCATCGGAGGTTCCTGAGGGCGGTCATAGTAATGTCCATTTCAAATTAATACATTAAGCTGTGCCGGACTAACTGACAGCTTGGATCTGTAAGATGTAAATCTCTGAAGTTCTAATGCATGTTGAATGTCAGTCATAGGGACAGCTGTTAGCATAACAAACTTGTCATCTTAATTCGGTTCCTTGCAAAGATTCATAGTAGTAAGTACAATTACTGTAAGACTCCCCATTTAAAAAAAAAAAAAAAAAAGTAATGTGCACGATACAAATACCACTTCCCGGACGATACAACTCTCTAGACTTCATATTCAATTAGACCTACACGACTTCAAAGGATGAACCATAACATTAAGGAGCTACACTTTAAGGATAACATCCGCCATATCTCGTTATAAACGATACAAAAACGCCCCGTCAGCAATCCCCCAGCGCACTGGGTCAGCTTCCCGTGACGTCACCGCGCGTCGGGTCGGTGGCCGGGCGTCCCCCATCAGAAGCCTTATCGTCGCCGACAGCGGCCGACGTCGTGAAGCCCACTGGAGGAAAACGGCTCCTCCATCAGCCCACGTGTCACATCTGACCACCCCCTGACGTCGTCATGTCAGACTCTGACGTCACCGGTGACGTCACGGCGTCTGACAAAGGGTCTGACGTCGATACAAGCTAGCACGCCCGGCATCCTATAGACTCATCTGTTAAAAGCCAGACAGAGAAAACTAGCGAGCCGCCATCGCCTAAATCGCCCCTCTCTATGCGGTCAAACCTGTTTAACGTAGAATGAGGACGCTCTCTATTACTGTGAGCTCACACGGTGTGCTTATACCCAAAACGTGTGTTCTCCTGATTCTAAGCGGCTTATCATACCTACATTGGGGGAGTGGGTTTAATTCCTATGTGATGAGGCTTTGATGTCTCAGCCTAACAAGGAATATGCACATAGCGTTTTTTCACTTCATTTAATAATTGAGCATGGAAAAGGGCAACCCTTTCTGCAATAACCCCAACTTGTGGCACTGCACTGGATTTTGGTGGCTCATCCCTATACTATCTCCCATCCCACTCTATGGATCACCTCCCCTCCCACCCTGTGGCTCACCCTACCTACCTCATGGCTCACCCCCATCCCACCTCCTCGATAATCAATTATCCCCCCACAGCTTTGAACTCCCTCTTTTTTTTCCAGGAGCAGCTCATCACAAAGTAGGTCTGCACCGGGAGCACGGGGGGAGGGGGTGGGCGGGGAATCTGTCACCGTCATCGGCAGGGGCCAGACATAGGCCTACGGTAGACACAGTCGGCGTAAGACAAAAGGGGTTAAGGAGAGAGTGAGGAGGGGAGTGGAATAATTAGAAGGGTGAAAGAGTGCAGGTGATGGAGCGATGGGAGGCGAAGTAGTACTTGAGGACCGGGAACAATAGACATATATAGATGTGTTTTGAGTTTTATTCAGGGATGGCAGACTAAGTGGTGATAATGGGCACCGGCAATCGAAGAAATGCTCATTTTGTGTCAATGCATTTTACCAGATGTATAATGTATTGCAAATGATTTGTTGATTTCCTATAATATCCTATAGACAATTTTCTGACATCCATTCAGCTGCTCGAGCCAATGTTCCATTAATTTTACTTTCTTTTGGGAAATATACTAAAAGGAATCTGAGATCAATTTCTCCAGTAGGTATAGAGTTCAATAGGCGCTGGTGGTAAACTGCTCTCAGAAAACTTGCACAGAAAACCAAATTCACTTAGAGCCGAAATTTGATATGTCACAGCTACCTTGACTTTTTTGCCTTTTCAATCAACATTCGGATGGGATAGGTGTAGGCCCCTAAACTCAACAGGGCAACAGGAGTTTTTTGGTGTCATAATGACATGAGACGGACTTTAAGAGATAACGACATCCCAATTTCTTATATTCGGCACTGCGACATGGGGACCATCCACACCACCGATGGGCGTACATGAGGGGACAGCCTGCATGGAGGGCAGATCAGAAACCGCTGACAGTAGGGACAGATGACAGAGGACCAATAAGACAGAAGGCGTCCCTGTAGGTTGTGACGTCACAACATGGGCGTCTGCGCACACCCAGCTGTCAGCTGCGTCTTCCCAAAACGAGGCTGGCCGCGCTGGGACGCTGCCTCTCAACAACCCGGATGGAATCCAGATTGCGCTGCTACCCGGCAGCTACATAATTACGTGAGGGGACCAGCGGTGCCGACCAGACACCCCCTGCTCCATATGGAAGGTGCCAGGAGAAGGGCAACACAGGAGGGGTAACAGGGGCTTTTTAGCTCTGATAAAAGAGCAATGCTGGAACAGAAGCCAACAGACTTGCACTCTATTAAATTGGTTTAAAATTAACTTTACCCTGGCATTCTCAAATGGCTGTATATATACATGTAATAGGATTTTACAATTACCTCAACGTAGCAGGTATTTTACTTTCAACCAAAAACTACAACTGGACATTATGCGAAAACTTAACGATCATAGCCGTTTCTATGAACATCAATTTTAAATTCATTTGCAAGTAATTAAACAGGCAAATATTTCTTTCTTTATTGGAAATTTAACCCAACATACGTCAATCGCCATGCAACTCATATGAAAGCAGAATGCCGAATGCTAGCGTGACGTAAATTAACAACAATGAAAACGTCCAGAAGCGGACCTTTTCTAATCCCTCTGCCCGTGCTGAGCTCCAGTTGTGCCCACGGTAACCCGAGGGGCACGGGGGACCAGGGGCAGCAGGGGGCAGCAGGGGGCGAGGGCAGCAAAGTGGTTGGAGGGTCTGGTTACAGTGGCGGCCCCACACCTCAGGTAGCCGCGCCCAAAGGTGCGCGGCCGGCCGGCAGCAGGGGATAAGTACTCAATCACCATGTCCTGAAGAGCCCAGCCCGCCGACAGCCGCCCGCCCAAATTCGTTTGGTAATTGAAAATACCTCCAGAGGTCGCTCTCTCGGCGCGCCCTGATAAAGAGGGGAAAATGGGCCAATTGATAAGTCGCCCCGACTCGGGCCGACGGGGATCATGAAGGCAATGGCTGGCCAAATGGAAATATTCATGGGCTATTTAGTGGGTGCTGGTCGGCGTTATGTTACCGCCTCATTGCTATGTAATATCCGAGGCCTGGACAAATTAGGACATCATCCACCTGGGAATAGATCTAAGGGATGATAGGGTGATTTTATCACCTTATCTATAATATCATCTTAGATGGGAACAGAATCTTTTTGCGTTGGGGATATGACTCATGAACATCCTTCCTTTGCATATCGTCATTTTAGACGAGAAAAATATACGCAAGTGATGAACAATAGCGTTGTTAAAGGCACAATTGCATGGTCCAAGAGATCAAACTGACAGTGGTTTACGCATAAAACGACACGCTGGTTTACGCATAAAACGACAAGGTGAGTCGATAAAGCATTGGACTGGCCATTAGAGAAGCGCTCTGCATGCCTCCCCCCGCCGCCCGGCCAGCAGCCAGGGACACTAACCCAGCGCCATAAAAACCACCACCACCTCACACGGCGCCAATATCCCAGCCCGCTCTTGTATTAAGCAATCATGGGCCGGGACCGCGCCGGGCCTCTCGCGTGCTCTATGTGATACAGACTTTAATGCCTCCTGCCCACAAAGAAATCTATTAAGGAGAGTCGCCATTCTTGTAGTGGGCAGTCTCCGGCGGTAATGGAGCATCTTCTGATAAGCACCCGAAAAGCGCACTCTGGGGACCAGCGGTGGCCAGTGCCCGGAGTGCAGGCATGACGCTGCCGATTGTTCCTGGCGTACACACCGCCTTTTATGGTGCGTTCTGCTACGTTCGTGCTGCCGCTTTCTATGTTTTTTTTGTCGTGCGCGTCTGGTGCAACACTTGATCGGTGCGCTCGTGGCACTGTCTGATGACTAAATATTGACGTAGACAGCTGCCAAACAGAGCGGGGACAGGGCGGGAGGTGTGTGTGCATGACACGGACACCGGCCACCTCTATACACCCCATATTGTGGTAGTGGGGGCGGGGCTGTTTGTCGCCAACATTGAGCCTTCCGCTCCTATACAGCTCATCTCCTGGCCTATACGGCCATTGTCCCTCCTATATCTACAGCCAGACGCTCCTATACACTACTCTGGCTCCCTGACAACCTGTCATTCCTATAATGGTCACTCGACCTCCTATACTCGAATACACTGCTCTCCCTCCTATACAGCCAGACACTCCCAATCGCCCCCTATACATTAATGCAGCCAGACACTGCTATACACTACTCTTCCTATCGTACCTCACCCTCCTATAGTACACCAATACACTCCATAAACTACTCTCCCTCTTATACAGCCAGACACTCCCATATCGTCAATCTCATCCTATACACTAAAAGAGCCACTTTCATATACTACTATCCCTCCAATACAGCCAGTCATTCCTATATGGTTAAATGCCCTTACATACACTTTTACAGCCAGACACTGCTATTCACTACTCTCCCTTCTATAGTCATTCCTACAGTGCCTCGCCCCCCTATACACCAATACACTCCATACACTACTGTCCCTCCAATACAACCAATCACTCCTATATCGTCATCAACTATACACTAATACAGCTGGATACTTTCATATACTACTATCCCATCAAGACAGCCAGTCATTCCCATTATGGTCAATTGCCCTTCTATACACTTATACATCTAGACATTATTATACAATACTCTGACTCCAATACTGCTAATCATTCCTATAGTATGTGGTCAATCACCCGCTTATACAGCTAGCCCCTCCTATACACTATTCTTCCTCCTATACAGCCAGTCACTCTCCCTCTTATAAAGTACTGTCACTCATATGTATGGCCAATTACCCTACTATACAGCAAGCACTACTCCTTCACAAGACTCGCCCTTTTCTCCAGCCATTATCACTCCTGTGTTGCCTTTCTTTCTTATATAATATACAGGCAATATCATGCAGATAATTATTCTCCCTCTTGTAAGTCATTGTAACATCTATTAAAATATTTCTCTCATATACCCAGTGTCCCTCCGATCCAGTCGACCATCTCCAAAGCCATCCCTTTCTTTACCTTAACTACCACCTTAAATTTCACCCATTAAAATTGAAATTTGTAATTACATTTACACGGAGTTTAAAGCTGTTGTATACTACATTAAAGATCCTGTCCTGGTTTTGGGTCATTTCTCGAGGGCAGTTATACAGTTCTTCTGTCTTCATTACCATTCCGTTTCATCAACCACCGATGCTTCTATACAACTACCACCGATCTCCCTCGAGCAGCAACCTTCCCTCCCATACATCAACTCTAATTTCTATTCAGTAGCCCTCACTCCTAATTCAGTGACTCATACTTTCATTTAATCAAACCACACTCCTATTTAACGATCCACACACATATTACAATTACACCTATACAACTGTCTACTCCTAGAATAGAGAGTCTTAGGCCCCACTTAGGCCTATTTTCTCCCCTGTACAGTAACTCCCATACAGCCACTCCGAATTCACGGCCACCCCACATGGAATAACACCTAGGCAAGGTGACAAGACAGTGTGTATCAGGATCAGAGTGCATCACGCATGTTGATACTGCTAATAGGCTGCCTGCTACAGCTAATGGCCGCGGATGCTGCCAATAGAGCCGGGTGTTGGTGATAGACACCGGCAGGGCCTACGGCTACAGACTGAGATAAAAGCCACTGATATCCCTGGGGGGTCCTGGGGCTGTTCAGTTATTGCCCGGCACGGCGGTGCTCATGATTGCCCCTACAATTGAGACCAGGAGATAAGGGGTATTGCTCATGTATATTGCGCCTGCCATGGTTGGTTATGTATAGGCGACACTGCTGACACCTGGTAATAGTTAATGAAGGTTACTTGTGTATTATTCATGAGTGCATATATCATCTTATGGTAAATTGAGTCATCTGGGCCTGGTTAAACCACGTGTAAGTTGTAGCTGCATTATCATATTATTATATGTAGGTAAAACATTGATGTAGAGTCGTCTCATGTCGATATCAAACATTTTTTCAATCTCCTTCATTCGATAAAGATGCATCACATATAAACAGGTGTTGAGAAAGTCTGAGGACAAAGGGATGTAAGGGATAGGATGAGGGGGAAAGCATGAGGGTTAAAGTCCGAGTGTCATGAGGGTTATAGTCCGAGTGTCATGAGGGTTATAGTTATGAGTGGCATAAAGGATGAAGAAACAGGTGACAGGAGGGTTAAAGTAGTGGGTGGCATCAAGGGTAAAGGAACAGGTGAAATGAAGGTTAAAGTAGCGGGTGGCTCAAGGGCTAAACGAATGGGTGGCATACGGTTCAAAGTAACGGATATCTTTGCTCCTCTGAACGCAGTTCTTCCAATCTGAAATCCTCTTCATCTCCCGACTTAACCCCGAGCAGCTCATGACGCAGACAGCTTCACCTGCTCCTCACCTGCTCACCTGACGTCCCACTTACCCCTACCTTGTAGCTGCACCCATTGACCCCTCCCCCCTTCCACTGCCCACCTGCACTGCCTGACCCACTTCTGACCCGCCCAAAGACCCTATAACCTGGCCGGCAGCGCTCCCTCCCCAGACAACCCTCAGTCTGTGAGCTGCTCATCCCCCAGCACCTGCTCACCCCCTGTCCCTCTGGCCATCACACGTTTTTTGAGGGTGTGTCTGGTCGGCGGCCTTGTCCGTCGGCAGGGATCAAAGCCCCCACCTGGCTCAGGTTAACGGGCATGGCGGCCTGTAGGGTGGGCACCGGCGCCACTCAAGGCAAACAATTGTGTTTGATCTTGAATCAGAAGCTCATGAATATGGGTTCAAGCGCCTGTGGCAAGAGGCTTTTTTTTCCCTTTGTGGTTAAAGGATAGGCTATCGGGGATGTATTTTTAGAAAATGAGTGAACTCGGTTTGTCGGGATTGTATTTGTTGGCTAGGCGTCCGGATTTAACGCTGGAGGCGCAACTAAGGCGATTTCCGTTTGAACTGGAAGCTGCGATCTATTTATAAGCGGGGAATGGAATATTCTTTGCCCTCAGACTGTGGTTTTGGCATGGACGCTGGAAAACTATCAAATGATGTAAGCTCATGTCTTAAGGAGAGTACATTTGGAAATTGGATACGCTGAGAAGAGAATGGGAAAATAAATCAATTACAGAAAATCCGGATGGATTATTTTTTGAGATGAATCTATGATATAGATATTCTAAAAGCTATGTATTCTGTATATACACATGACAGCTACACAGTATTGGTAATTTTCTATTAATATCTGACTATCATTCAACTACTATTGGAAGAGCACATGTATTGTGAAATAGTTCTGATTCAATAAAAAAAAAAAATCTCAGATTCTAAAACCCACCTATGTGGATACAACAAAAACACCTTTCGGTTGAAGCAAGACACAAGTGGGACAAGGTAAACGCGCAAAAAACGTGTATTCTAGTCACATAACCTTCCCCCTTCCAACCTGTCACCCTGTATGCTCTGGAGTACCACCTGAGCGTCCCTTGGGCGTTCCTGGGGCGTGTGACTCACCTGCGGAGGGCCTCCACCTGGCGGTCGGGGGCCGAGCTGCTCGCCGTCGTCGCCGTCGCTCCCTCCGCGGGTCGCGCCGCAGCCGCCGCCATCGTCGTCGACGACGGCGCTGACAGCGGACGCGGAACCGGAAGTGGGGATGAGGGGGGTGGGGCGGGCGGTCGGCGCGCCGTCGTGAGCATTGACGGGCGGCTTCCGCTGGTAAGCGGCGTGCCTCAGCGCTCAGCAATAAGGTAAGCCGGCTACCGGCGGCGGTCGGTGGTGGGGTGGCGGTGACGGTGGTGGTGGTGGTTGTGGTGGTGGTAGCGGGGACTGTTGGTCATATCCTTAAAACATGCTGACAGTACGGCGTAAACTGACTATGTCACTGACAGTCCCACTGTCAGTTCGGATTACACGTGTAGTGTCTGTAGTAATATCTGAACTGTGGACAATTCCCAGGCACTTTAAGGCCGTTTTACGGGAGCAGCCTGAGAAGGCGGTGGAGCGGGGCCGTGCCCACAGCCGGCCGGGGGCGGTGTACAGGAGGAGGTAGAGTTACTGATGGATGGTGTGTCATCTTGGATCCAGAGGCGTTTGTCGGCCCGGGCGGCGTGTTGTCGTTAACGCCGAGTGGCCACGTCAGTTCCCGGACAGGATTAGATACAGCGTCTAGAAACATCTCCCGGCTCTAACTGAGCTCCTCCTGCCGTCTGAGGGGCAGTGGTATATCAAACTGCACGTCGCCACAGGATCCGCCATGGCCAGAGACCGCTGTAAATTACGCACAGCCTTTAAATATGAGTGCAGTCATTGCAATAAGACTGCAGGCGTAATGATAAATCAATGTACGTATGTCCTCAGTTTTTTTGATTACATGTAAGTGCAGATTCTGTCACTTATTCACGCACCTCTTGTAACCCTATCTAGTAAGTCGTTGACAGATGCACTGATTTATCTCCACTGTTACTGACCTATCCGTGGTCAGCCACACGTGTCTGTTATAGTGGTAGTACCCTGACCATGGCGGTCCCTGTCACTGACACTGTCAGGTGCCCGGTGTAACCCCCTCAGGCCCCGACACACAGGAGGACGTCCCCCTCTGCAGGCCGTCCGTCAAGGCGCCCCCCGTACCCGCTCCACGCGTGTATCCGGTGAGGTGCCGCTCCTAGATCATACACGGCGTCTCTACCAATCACACCCTGCCCGCCCGCCCTCCAGGCGCCTCCTCCTCCAGCCCGCCGCGCGCAGGCGCAGTCCGGGCAGCAGCAGAAGCAGCAGGGAAGCAGGAGGCGGGGGGTGGGGGTGGAGGTGGTGGGGTGGGAGGGGGAGGATGGGAGGTGCAGATGGCGGATGGGGAGATAATGCAGCGTCCATAGCAGCCCCCGGTATGCCTACTGTATGACGCCCGACTCACATGTTGCTGCGTCCTCCGTGTACCTACCTACCCGCCACACCTCCCCGACCCACCCACCACCACTACCACTACTATCACCAACCCCCGACCCACCCAGGCCCCGCCCAGCACAGCACAGCTCTCCACGCACAGGTCCTCCAGGGCCCTTACTCTCCAAGCGTAGGTCAATAGCCAAGCTTCGGCGAAGGGGGTCCAGCAGCAGGGGTTGGGGCCCGGTGAGAATAAGAAGGCTGCGTCGGCCCCCTTCAAACCTCCAGTCGCGCGCCGCCTCCTCCTCCTGTGACGGGCGCCGACGCTGGAAGAGTGCTGGAGGAGAGGCCCTTCGCAGTCAAACGGGCCCTGTTTTATTTATACCTAGTTCTGCTTGCGCCGCTCGCCGCCGCCTCCTCCCCGGGGAAGCCACTCTGCGCCCACGGGGGATGGGAGGAGAGAACCGGAACCGGAAGGCGCTGCTGCTGGTAGCGGGCGGACCGGCAGTGTGCAGCAGGTGACCAGCGGGACGGGGAGCGCTGGGACGCGACAAACGGGCATGCCGGGAAGGGGGGTCTGATGGGGGGAGGGGGGAGTCGGCGGTAGGGGGGTGGGCGCGAGTCTGGGCCGTCGGCGACTTGTAAATAAGATCAGGTCGACGATCGATCGTCGGCGGCGTCCCCGGGCCGGGATCACGTGGTGCGGGGGGCCCGGCCGGCCGTGTCAGCGATCAGCCACAGGGGGGCGCCACCAAACAGGTAATAGAATTAGACATGACGGCTGACGACGGCTACACCCCCGGCCCCCTTCAACGTCCCCCACCTCTGACCCCCGGCCTCCTCCAGGGTCCTCAGGGGTCACTTCCGGCGACCGGCAAGGTCACTCCGCAAAGGTCATACAAAGGGTACGGGTCAGGGGACACCAGAACGCAATATTGGTGTGTATATTGTGAGAGCTGTGTGACTGTATTGAGTCCTCTCCATTCACTCTTCTCCCCCTAAGCCCCTCGTACCCCCGCTCCCAAACTCCTTTTCTTCTGCGGCAGCACCAGGGACCCCTCCCCCCCCCCCCCCCTCCTCCCGGGCTTGGGGACCTCGCCGGCAGTGTAGGTTTCTGCCCGCCGGACCACTTCATCATGGCGAGGGCCGGCTCCATTTCCCCGACGGCCGGCGGCGGATAACCTCGTTAGGTACCTGTGGCTCAGGCCTAGGGCTGGGTTTGTGTGGAGGGGGGTTGAAGG
This sequence comes from Lepidonotus clava, assembly GCA_936440205.1. Taxonomy (NCBI): domain Eukaryota; kingdom Metazoa; phylum Annelida; class Polychaeta; order Phyllodocida; family Polynoidae; genus Lepidonotus; species Lepidonotus clava. The sequence goes on from OW387141.1 coordinate 40,935,993, forward strand.
TGGGGTGGGGATAGGGGTGGGCAATGGACCCCCCTCCTCTAACCTTCTGAACACCCCCATCCCCCCAGATCCGGATGGTAAAAAAAGACCTGTTTGCATCCTGTTCGTGTCAGGTCATACATCAAAGGGAGCGGCCGTCGGCCCACCACCGGTTAATATACTCCTGCCCCCACTCACCACCTACCAACCCACCCCCTATATATATCCACACTACTCTAATCCCCAAAGCCATCCCTCTCCACCCTGGAGTGGGGATTAGCGGCGACAGTCACAACTATGCGCCAACAAGTCCCATCGCAGGGCGACACATACACCAATCGGTCAGGATATGATCCAAATTAAAACAGCACGCCCTGGCCGGCCCTGTTGCACCACACCGGCCGCTGCTCAATTCAGCGCCGTGTATGGATTGTGGGCTACAGCAGGCGCCTGATGCACTGAGGGAGGGGTGGGGGTCGTCCACAGGACCTCCTCTGTTCACGGCGGATTAGCAATCTGCGCCCTATACAGTAGTCTCAGCCCGGTCCACCTGACTCCTTCCTACACAGTGTCCCCAGTCACTCCACCTCACCCCCTGACGTATTGCAGGCCGGTGGGTCTTAGTGGTGTGCACGCATACCACACAGCAATCACTGGTCACATTCTCATCACGGCCATCTACCACTATAGCCAGGCCGTATACCATCCACTCCACTTACCTACTCATATACTCTGTAGATGTATACAGCCCGCCGCACTGATATAATGTGTGCGCACTCAGTGTACTAACATACTCGTAGATTGTATGCAATCTACTCCACTTAGGGTTATATTTACTGCGCGCACTGACATACTCGTATATCGTATGCAATCAACTCGACTTACCGACGTATAACTGTACAGAGTCCCTTCCAATTTGTACGGGACTTACACGGAAAACCAACATGATCCTAGTCCGACATGTTCACGTTCTCCAACAACTCTCCAATTCTCTAAGAATAACATACAGTCAAAACCTAACTACTTGTCTTGTACTTTGTTCATATTTTGAATCACATTGAAATCATGATGCATATTCCCAAACTAATTGTTGCAAATTAATTATAAATTATGCGACATTCCACAGTCTCTATACTATTCGTGCTATGAATTCTAAAACATTTTAACTTACGATTTGTTACAGTGAGAACTCTTAGTATTTTAATACTACTTACATAATAAATTCTGATTTAAATACTAACTTCACTTCTATAAAACTCACTTGAACTGTTAATTACCTACGGCATATACCTGATCTATGAAGCTCTCTCACTTTTTCGTATACTACTTGCACGTTACATTGTAATTCAAAATATATTTAATTCATTTACATGTTTTGCCTACTACTACTAGGATATAACCTAATACATATGCTACTTCCATTTTGTTTATGTAGACTTACTCACATTTTTGTATGCTACTTACGGGATGTACCCCGATTCATGTACTAGTTCAATTTCGTTTATTAAGACTTACTCACATTTTCATGTACTACTATGGTACAATTTACATACTACTTCAATTTTGTTTATGTAGACTTACATTTCTGTGTACTACTTACGGGATATACCCTGATTCATATACTACTTACATTTTTTGTTGTTGCAAACTCACAGTTCCATATACTACTCATACGTTTTACCTTATTATTCACATCAAGTGTTTCCATTTTACTCGAGTTGGTCAGCATTAACATGCCATTTACTGTTTATTGTACACCTCTTGTCACCCATTCTATTCAGACATTACTGTTGTTGGTCTGCACTCCCTTATTCAAAGAACGCTCACTGTACCACCCCATACACTCCTAATCGGCTCTATTCCTTCATCCACTACTTTCTCTCATGCTTACTTTACTAACTCAGGCCCTACTTGCTGTATGTACAATCCCCTTGTTTGCTCTTTCCATTCAGACTTTACTTATGGTATATCCCCAGACTGCCCCTTTTTGATACACTGTTCTCTCTCTAGACCCCCTACGACCGCCCACCACTCCCCCACTACTTTCAGTATACATGTATACCCCTACCCTCTCTATACTCCACTCCCCCCACACTCCCCGCCTACTCTCACTATATACCCGCCTCTAATCGCCTGTGACTGGGGGTGAGGGGTAGGCCGACTCCATAGCCCCTGATGAGGCTGATCTAGTGCTCGTCCCCTGACAAGTAGCACCAATACTCAATATCATCCACATAGCTCCTGGCGGAAGGCAGTACGGTCTAAGCCGATGAGGGCCGTTCAGCGCCGACCAACTTCAATCCCTCTCTGACCCCGTCTAGGGCGGCTACTTCTATACACATCCGTCTATAGGCATTATCTCCGCGGATAAGGAAGTTCAACTACCAACTGCAATGACCCCCCTTTTTGAATACATATGTTTATTTTTTTCAGTGTATATTGAAGCACAGCAGACTGATGGTTGCATACAAACAGCTTATGAAGCCCTACAAAAGTTAATTACATCCTAACCTGTGTATCCCACAGCTCTTCTGACCGTATGTTTCTATGTGGCTTGCGCTCATGTTAGTATAATACAGCAACAGTTTTGTATTTAAAACCACTAGCTTTGTACTTTGATAAGATGAATCACTTAAAAAGACCTTACAAAAGGACATTGTTCCAGGAAGAATTAACCATTATCCTAGTAAGAATCTAGGCACCCTTGGAAAGCCAGCCGGGTCCGTGGGTTTGAGTTGCGCTGACTTTTAACGAGGGAAAAGTACAAGTTAATGTCGTGGCCTTCCAAGAAAGACGCTTTTGTTTTCTAGCTGAAGGACCTGGATGTATCTCCGATGACGGGATTTAGAGAGGCCAACTTTCACGTACAACTACGCCGCCATATACGGCGGTACGTCCCCCCTTCCCCTTCATTCACACCTGTGTCCCGTGCCTTAGACAGTAAACCTATTCTTCTCCCGCCGTGTGTATGTGTTTTATTAATACGAAGCTGTCGGCAACTGTCACATTCTACAGATTGTATTATTCATACGCAGACTTGATTAGGACAGCCGTCCTTTTTACTCCCGCAATTTGCATTTAGTTGAGGCCGACAGGCAGTCGTCGGTGAGTTGGCTGAAATAAGGTATTGGGCATGGGACCAATCGGCGCGGGTTGCCTTATTAGATGAGGCGCGGTGCAATGGGGTGGGTAGCATGATATAAAAGTATGGCACCAGTCCAAGCTGCATGGGGGTGTTCGGAGTGAAGTTGATGTACGATGTGCTCTCAAGCTGAGGTTGTTATTGATGAGTGACTGCGACGAGCCGCCGAGTCATGCCGTGTGTACCCGTTTGCGTTTGGAGAAATCCGATTTCCGAGGCTGAATAGCAATTCAGACCCGCGTCCAAATCGGGATCCGCTTAGGGTGGTCCGCCAATGAAGGCTGCACAATGGCGGCTAGGATTGAACTCATTTTGGGATTGAGAATATTCAGAGGCTGTCTGCTCTGGGTGGTTGTCTAACTTTGGGGCGGAGGTATTAACTTAAGTCTGGTTACTGTGGCAATTTCAAAGCCAGGTATTTTCATTTTGGGGTCGTCTTTTACTATTTCTAGGGACTGGTATTTTGCAGCTATCGTATCTCAGAAATACCACGGAGTATGAGCTATGAAAGCGAGCAAAAGTTTCTGCCTTGCAACACCATGCACAGTACTACCAGTACTGTACCAGCACGTACATTGCTGATTAAGGAAATTGGCGATCAAGCGGTATAATAACCGTCCCTGTAGGGTTACAAGGTTCTGCAATTTTTTGCAAATTGCTTTTGAATGTTTTATTGTTCAAGTGCACTTATAATCATATCTATAGTGCCAGGAACATAAGCACCAGTTCATAACTGAGGTGAGCTGCCACAGACGGACTCAAAACCGACACGTAACGGCTTTGTGCCTTTGATGTGTGAGCAAAGAACAACCCCCCCCCCATCCCCCGTCACCATATAAGGCAGGCCCCGGCAGGTGTGCTCTATACCGTGTCTTAGGGGGAGGATGCACAGCGGCCTTGTGGGTGGCTTTAATCATATTTCCTTCAATATGTGTGTACTTAGGGTCGAGTCAATGGTGAAACTCTCCCCCTGCCATTACTGCAGGGTGTGGCCGGGGTGTGTGGCTTCCCCTGCGTGTAGAGCTGCTCCCGAGTAACTCGTGGGGAGTGACTCAGACACTGGTCAATATGGGCATTGAGACGTACCTGTGAGCAGCTCACTCTCTCCCACCCGACATTCAGGTGTATCCACAGCTTAGTCATGAGTCATACAGACTTCACTGCGGGGAGGGGGGGAGTTTTTTTTTTAATAAAGTCGTTTTGCACTTCTTTCAGTTTGATTCAATGTTGCTTAAATAACTGGCTATAAAACAATGATGTTTTTAAGAAGAATATGTATGCATATCAAATGGTTGGTTATTGGGGTTTAACACCATAGCAACATAACAACATCTAAGGTCATATCAAAACGAGAACAAGGATTGACAATTCTGTCATTTGATGATCGAATCTATGGAATGATCGAATCTATAAGAAGATAGAGACCATACATCAAATATATGTTGAAAATGTTACGTAAGTGTTTATATCCCTTGTGATGGAAAGATGTACAGGTGTTTCACAGTACGCGTCAATGTGATGATTTTCAGCTTGTAAAACCTGAAATGCAACCTGGTACAATGCGTCTGATTTGAGATGTTTAATGCACCAAGATGCCAAATAAATGGAAGATTATTTTCTGTTCATGCTGGAGCTACTCTGCTTTAGTTCAGCATCGTGTCACCATACGGCAGCACTGGGGCACGGTTTGTCCCGTCCACTGGCGCCACCATGCTGGAAAAGCTTGGAACGGAGCAGCCTACACTCATCAGGTTCAAGTATCCTCACCGCATGTTAGTATAAGCCTGAACTATTTTAAATATAAATCTCACAATGCTAACTAAACGAACGCCCTGGAAAAGATCATAACAAAGTTGCATACTCAAGTAATATTATATATGAAAAAGATTTCAAACAGCCGTTCAATAACATACTGCAGAATGTCAGAACAGGCATACACACAGCCTGCATTGGGTTCCTTGTCAGCCCGACTGATATGCACTAGGTATTAAATGTCACATAATCCATAAAGGGCAATATACATGTCAACACGGGACGGTTATGAAGGTAGAGTATGGGATATGTACATGGTTACTGACAGTGTGCCCAATGCTCAAATACACAGAATTGTATAAGGGTTGCTTTAGACTGTTTAATCAATCAGATCAGTTGTCCCTACATTTCATTCTTTTTATTAAGGGTCATATTTCATTTCCAAAGCGTAGCCAATATTATTTTACTTCTGTGCATGTGAAGCATTTGGATAACACTGGAACAAACAAGTAGTAGTGGAAGTAGAACGATTTTGGACTTAGGTAAGAACGGTGAGACTTTCCGATGTTTCATTGTGAACGTTACTAAAGTGGTGCCGCCTATTGAGTCTATTCAAATGTGGCGCCACTACGACAAATTGCAGTTCTTTTCAATAGGGATAGTATTTCACTTAAAGAGAGATGGAAGCATCAATTTTCAGACGATGCATATATTTCATTCGTTAAAATGACGTGTCGCCAATATCGTGACGTTACAAAAGGCATTACGACAGGCAACAGGAAGAGTGTAGCATCTTTCCCTGAGTCCAAAATCGTCGCTATAGTACTGTTAGTAGAGAAGCGAGAAGCGAAGCCATACCTGATAAAGCTGGGAGGTGCGACTGACCTCATGCTGGGTTGGAGTTCTTCGCTGCTCTGCGCCAGGGCTGCTGCTACCCTCTCCAGCCGCAGGGACCGCGGCGTCGGGGGAGACGACTCGCACTTGATGGCGCCTCGCGTCTCCTCCTTGATGCCGATGTCGTCCCTAGTCATCTGCTGGGGCTGGAGTCAACGACAGCCGGGTCAGTTACATACTAGGTTTATGGTGGGTTAGGAGTCCAAGGGAGAAATGTGTATATTATATGGATTTTGTAGAGGGTTTGTAGGAGTTGTTCTAGTCAGGGGCAAATCCATAGTTTTCGGAAAGAAACTCAACTTGTTTTTACTCATGAACTTATTTTGACCGAAACGTTGATTGAAGAATCGCCTCAAACATTGTACTATCAGTCGAACTCCCGATTGTTTTTTATACTTCATGCTTTTCATCTGTTATCTCTCTCGTTTTGCAATTTGCATCCTGACCAAGGGCCCCCCCCCCCCTGGATTACCCCTGGATCTGCCCCTGCTAGGTTTTCCTGGTTGAACTTGATTTATTGTGTATAGTGGGGAAATCAAACAATTTTCGGATACAGAACTTAGGGAGGTATCAGACAAACGGTATGACATCTAGGTGCGGACATGGAGGATCGGTTAAAACAGTACCAGAGAGCTCAAAGTCTGGAATACACTGGCGACTAAAAGAACAACTGTTGGCGGCGTAGACTGGTTATTTAAGTCACTTTCTGTGGCCAATGTAATCCCGGCTTACATACATGCACAGTAGGGTATACAACCATCTTCTAGTTCATAAGACCTTTAGAATATTCCCATGTAAAAAGCAGTCATAGCAGACCGCATTAACCAACTAGGGGAAACACTTATAAATGATAGGTTATGTATTAAAGTTTCACACATTTCCAAAAGAATTTCTTAAAACTTGAACGGTATTTAACCATGTGGAACATTCTTGAAAGGATCTTTCACGTAAATCAATCATGTTATTCTTTAAGGTCATTTCCACTTCCTGTCACTTTATCCAAATACATTTACACTACAATGTGTGCCGAACATGCCCTGTGTTAGATTGACGTGCCATCCTAACTTGCAGAGAAACATATTCCTGAAAATTAAATCCACAACTCAAAGAGATAAATGGTTAATTCTACAGATACCTGGAATTGGAGGAAAACAAAAATTATTCTCTGAAACAAAAATTGGCTTAAATTATACAAGGATATGGCCAGATCCTAACGAATCATAAAGGGAAACTAACAAGTATTATCATAAGACTGTTACATTGTAGGTATAACTAATAAAATCAGTGGTATGATTAGATAAAATAAATGAACTTCAATCGCCAAATTATATATGAAATGGATATAATGAAAACAAATTAATATGAAGAAATAAACTTGGAGAAATCTTTATTAAAGTTCTGTCATATGGAGATAAACTCAGTATAACTTGAAGCAACTGTTAGCGCAGGTGAACAATATAGTCAATTGTAATAACATTTTGTTGTCATAAAAACTGGATGATTAATCTGTCCATGCAGTAAAATGCCGTTAACTAGTTGCCGTGCGTAGTGTAACAAGCGATATGTCAAAGAACCCATGCACAGAAAGAGAGAAGCAGCAAAGCACAGGTGTCCTCTTCTAGTCCCATTTGTCAGTTCATACTTGTGTTATCATCATTTTACATAATTTTCTATTCATGTTTTAGCACTTGTTTACTGTAATCGAGGTTCGCATAACCTTTAATCTAATTATATTAACCTCATGTAGTTTCTGTTCCAAAAAGGGAATATGATTTTAGACTGTTAATATTGTTTGAAAATTGATAAGAATCCTCATAGAAATGTACTTTTCTATGAAAAAATTAATGTTTCTTCAGTCTTTTGAAACTAGAAGGAATATTTAGAGATCAAAAGGCAAAGGTCCATATGGATTCCTTCCCATTATATCCTCTTCTCTACAATAATGATTGTATCATTCAATCTGCAGCCATGGCAACACGTTCATTCTAGGGTGACATAATTTTCAACCCTGAAGGTCTAAATTGAATTTAAATCAATTTATCGTTATAATATTATTCTTTCCTTTTAGGCCTCAAGTCCTCCGTTCATTCCTGAACAGCAACAGTGCGACTCGAATGGCCCTAATTCAATTGGGCTCATATCTCGATGGCATAATGTATGCCTTACTTATCGCGTTCTCCAGTGTTTTAGAACTTCACGATTCGTACCATGCAGTGCAAAAAGTTCAATGCACGCAGACATTTATTTAGCCTGGCTTCATTCAACGTCTAATTGGATAATCACGATATGATTTAGAATGCATTCATCAATTTAGACGTAATCATCATAGTGGTTAGATGGCGATTTGAAGCTATAGTACAAGCAGGCTATGATATGGACTATATGGTCACCACAGTAATAGCCCTACTGTATGGCTGTTCGTCGGTTTTTATATAAAGACTACAGTCGTTTACATCTTTTAGTTAATAATGCAAAGGGGCAAGCAGCAGCGCCTTCTTTCATCTATACCTTTCCTTAACACACACACATACCATGACTAAAGAGTTTAGTACTAAAGAAGCGTTGTTATTCAGAGTTAGGGGCCCATTGCGCCATGTCCTGGTTGGTGAACCTGTATATGAATACGTGGTCCGTATACACATATACACTGTTATTACAGTTGCTGTGAAAAGATGCACTGTGGATGTTCTTTTTTTTAGTCAGGGGGCGGAGCCTAGCTGTCCTTATTAGGCATAGAGGAGGCGGGGCGACAAGTCCAAATATGGTAAGTTGTGCTAGGTTTTGGTTACTCACCACGAACATTAAGAACATCTCATCATTGTCATCGTCGAAGTCGTAATCCTAGAGAGAGGGGAGGGAGAGGAACACCAGCTATGACTACTACCAGCACACGGCGTTGACACACATGCACCGGCCACCCGACCGACAAGGGTCCACGGACACCACAGACTGAGAGATGCCACCCCTCCTGACCAGTTAAGGACCGCACTGAGAAAAGCCACCCATTCCAGAAAATAGCAATTTGCAAAAAAGTACCATCTTTCCCAATTTTGTTTTACAGCATAAATAGGTACAAAAGTATGCCATTAAAAACTATTATGAATTGATTACTGCGCATTCCTAGTATTCTTTTTACATTGCTTTTCATGAAATTCGGATCTTTAAGATTGCAAATTTTGAATTTTGAATTTGATAACTTCCAAAAAAAAAAAAAAAAAAAAGGGGGGGGGGGTGGCATCTCTGCCTATTTAAGTAGCCGCCATAGCCATACCGAATACCCTTAAACACAGGCGTCCACCTTCCCCTACAATCTTTCTTAAATTTCCCTTGTTTTCAGATGGTTTTTTTGCTTAGAAGAAATGACAGGAATACCTCGTCAGAAATTCTGTCCCCACCAAAGTAACTCCTCGTTAAAAAGATTTCATTCAAAAGTTTAGTTATCACGAATGTGGCCCGTTTCTTTTTAATGTAAACTAAGCGACTACAATATAACAAATTGTTGTCACATTCAGTATAATATGAACTGAATGTACTATGCTCCGCGTCCCAGGATAACAGTATAACTATGACAGCAACAACATAGAGAAACAATAAAACGCAAATGAATGTAACGTAACCAAAGGCAGTAGTTTTCCTGCTGTCAACAAGCTTACACCACCGACACGCGACAGTGAACAATTACTGCTGTCATCCAAAGTTGAACAATTCAAAACAAACGGAAACATTTGGACTGGCATGTCATTAGGATTGCAATACAGCTATATTATAAATGTAAATTATGAAACAGCAAAGAAAATATGAGATAATAATGATCCTGTTTATAGAGCAGACAGAGTGTGTCCCCCTCCGGAGACAGTAGCCTACTTAACAACAGTTCTTTGATAATATACCAGGATTCAAAATTTGAAAAACATATTTCCAGTGACCGTAAAAAAACATATGAATTTCAACAGAATTTGCAACCGCAACATTGCATGTACAAACTTATCGCAGACTAAAATAAAACTGACTAGCTTGGTTCTGGAACCTAGAAGCCTGGAATATAAATCAGATATGAATTTGTGAGAGAAACAGAGTCTTTTTTCCAGAAGCAGAAGTTGCTGGTCGTAGACTGCATTGTGGGCAGTAACCTAACAGTAGGCAGGGCGATATGCAGGGGACTCGACACTCAGTCTGTAAACAAAGAGACGGGCCTGGGGCCATCATTAGGTGGGTAGGGGGCGGTAGAGTATAGGTTTTACATAGCTTAGTGTCGAGGACAGACCTACATATCGTTTACTTGTCTTTATGTATACGTAGGCAGAGACAGTATATAAGCCAATGTATACAGCAGGCTGATTGTATAAGTTTCGCTAGTATTGATATACATGAGGCAGGACCTCTCATAATTTCACGAGCACGGTATTCCACATCAGGGTGAAGAGGTTTACCATTAGCTTCCCTTGACTGTGTTTCAAGTTCTTGTTACCGTTGAAAAATGAGTAGGACGTTTGACAGCGGATTTCAGGGAGCCAAAACCAATAAAATCAACACAATTTTCCAAACTCAAATAATTACAGAAATCCATTCCTTGAGCCTATTTCTGGCCCATGTTAAAATCTAAACCATGAAATATGGTAGAAAATGATTAAAAACAAGTTTTCCTTGCTCAAATGAATTAATGTGGATCCACAAAAATGGGGTTTGTTTACAAACAAATGGAAATATTACCATCTCTGATGGAATTCTAATTCAGTTTGAGCTATAGTTTTCACAGCTTATACTTTACCACTGACCTTGACTAGACCCATCTAACATATTTCTGTACTTATCTGAGTTTAGAAAATTTAGAAAATTTAGGCAATTTTATTGCTTTTGGCTCCCTTTAAGGAAAAAAACTCGATCAACTCAAAATTTATTAAAGTGAATGTTTTTTGTTTTTTTCTTTTGCGACATAACACCCCTGTGAATGATGAAAGGTCCCGCGCAAAACGTATGGCTGCAATAAGGGATGTAAGTAGAATACAAGACCTGAACCTGTTCAGGGGTTGGTACTACAGGTACACATTACACAAACAGGATAAAGGTCAAAGCCCAGCGAGGGGTCATCACATCAAGATATCATGTTGTCGGGGAACATTTCATAACATTGGGACAATAACCCTTGGTGTGCGCCACGTAAAACAAGTCCAATTTTACTGGGGTTGGAATGTAAACATTGAGAAATGGGCAGGAATTACAGGGAAACAGTACGATTAGGAGAGAGGGACTGGTGGGAAACCTAAGGTCATGTTGCACTTCAGATTGATTTGTATAGGTGATCTTTATAACTGTCTATTGTGGGTATAGGTTTAAGCAAACTTTCACCCAAATCATTCTACATAGTAATGTTTTATACTTGGAAAAAGCCACGTGAAATGACTCTATCTTGCAATATTTCCCATCCATAGCAGATATTCAGTAACATACAGGTATATCACTGAGACAGGCAATGGATTAGAATGAGTAGTCACTGAGAACTGATAGGGCAAAACACGATAAGAGTTGAGGGAGCACCTTCTCTGATAGCTGTTGTCGTGTCTAATGATTCAACGTATAAACCAACTTGGTGCAGGTCATATTACTATATTGGTAAAGTAACACCATTCCATCAGAAAATTAACACCGTGTGTTGCATTCACATACTGTTTTTTCTTATTTTTTATACCCTATCTTTTTTCATGGCAATTACCTTTTTGCCTGTACAGTTATTTCTGTAAGAGACCATTACTTCTTCATGATGAAACGAAAGAAATATTCGCGAAGTACATACATTTGTGGACTTTTAATTTGGCATAAGAATATACATATCGCGTACGTTTCGGAAAACGCATTTAAAGAAAACATGAAAAATACTTTCCTTTAAGGAATATCTCTGATGAAACGCATCCGACGAGACGGTTTGTAAAATGCGTGCTTGCATTGTGCCAAAAGCAGCATAAGACAGAATTAGCAAAAAGCAATTTTGATGATACCCCTGCACCAAGCAATTCTTAAGCTGGAAAGGCAATTATTATGCAGTTTTTCCTGCACAATCATGTATTCAGTAATATTATTTCTAATAGCCAGATTTCGCGGGCTTGGGTATAGGGAGTTTCTCTTGCTCTTAAAGGTAGACGAAGCCTCACAGAGCGAATTTTGGTCTTTTCATGGGTCAAGTGAATTGGGACCTTATCACCATAGCCCTACTGGCGGGCTGGTCAGAGAAGGCGCTGGACGGTCAACCCCGGAACAAGAAGCAGTGATTTACTCGCTAAATACGTGAGGGAAAAGCACACTCCATACCTCATTCACATAATTCGGAAAAATTGATTCACCACTAAATTCCTACTTATTGTTTTTTCTATTTGTTTTTAACATTTTTTTTTTTTTTTTTTCCACGGTAGCATCTGCAGAGTGAACACTTGCAACGTCCAAACATGATTTCCTACTTATTTCAAATCTATTTAACACCAAAATAATACTGAAAGCCCCTTCAGATTCTGCACTTATCACACACTATATTTTCACTGCTTTTTGCTCCTGGGTACGGGGAGGAAGGCGTTAGGTGGGGTTGAGGTAAGTTAGGGTTAGGAGTGAAGCCTGGAGTTACCGTACCTGGGTCACCTGGGTGGACGACTCGGAGGTGGTCATGGCCAGGTGAGGGCTGGAGGACGAGTAGGCGTACATGTGCTGCGCAGTCATGCTCGCAGGGGCCTGAAAGTACACGCCACACGGCACCGCCATCACACAACCGCCACCAACCGGAGGGGGAGGCCTCGGCAAGCTGAGCGGGGCGGACTAGACTGACCGGGGGGAGGGGGAGGGGGTGCTCAGGGCAGGTAGGGGGGTGGTTTGGGTGTTTGGTTGGGTGAGGATGGTTGTAATCTTGATTTATCATACATTGTATATCTGGGTTTATTTTGGGAGGAGTTAAAGCACTTTTACTTATTAAAGATATGTTTTTGTATTCATGTAGTAGTTGGGTAAACGTTTGTATTTTTTAAAATTTGTTTTTATACAGAAAATGCTTCTTGAAAATCGGGATCGATTTTTTTTTGGTTTTTCTTCACTGTGCAAAATACTAATGGTCGAATCTTTCAGGGGGGAAACTACAGAAGGTGAGATGGCATATGGGCACAAATACACCAAACCGATTCCCTACTTTTCAAGGAAATATAACTGGTTACAGAGGGGACTAACGGGTGGTTTGGTTGTTCAGGGGTACAGAGGAGATATGTGGAAACATGGGGCTGGTTGTTAATTTTAGTTTAGTTTGAGCGAGGTAGGACTTCGGAAAGCAGGGGGAATTAAGGGTTTTAAGGTTTGAAGATTACAAGGGTAGTTTTCCTGGTTTTCCCAAAGCACGTTAGTAAATTGTGAATTCTGACAATCAACCTAAGAGGTGTAAATAAAAATATTTGATAATCAAGAAGATTTTCTAGATTTAGCTTTCATGGGACCTACCTGTAAAACTATATCATTAGACTCTTGGAAAATGTGATATATTGAACCATATATGTATTTGGCCATAGGTTTGACTTGAGCACCCATCCTACCCCCCATCACCCCCATGGTCAGTGTCTTAACGTTAGAAAGGCTCAGCGGGCAAAGCCGGTCGTTGTAGGAAGGTCATATGGAGGTCATATGATACATGTCAATTAAATAGCAGCCGACAAAGGTGCATGCCCAACATGATGTGCGTCTGGTAGAAAAAATATAGACACTAAACAACAATCAAACGAAAACACTCAAACAAGGAAAAGCTAATCCCTACCCAATGAAAACCAAAGAGATCCAAATAGAAAGTTCACTGTTCGTTTGTCCGGATTAAATGTTATATTAGTTAAATTTCTTTATGTTTAAAACATTTTTTTATATAGAAAATTGTATACAATCTCTTGAATTTTAATCCAGGTTGTTTTGCAATTTTCAGAATATTTATAAATCTGTGTTAAAATTTTTATGATTTGAAAAGAAAATGTAAAGAAATAAGACTTGTTTTCTTTGAAAATTGTGATAAATAAAAAATTAAAAAAAAAAAATGTAAGTAAATAAAACATGTTTTGGGCTTCGTTGCCACCATCTATTATGTTAGCTACCCCTAGTCTAGAGTTACAAAGTCTAGAACCTACATAATGGCTTCATAAAATGCCTTCGTATATAAGTTTATCGATAAGTCTAAAACTACAAAGATGAGAAAAGTTTCTAGTATAATATGGAAATTGGGCTTGGGGCGTACGTCCCTTTGTGGCAGGTGCGCTAAGCAGCAACGGAAGCGGGAGTGCCGCTAGTGAAAACGTCTAACAACTGTGCAAAACTGTTTATGGCAAAAAGCATTGAGGCCTAAAGCTATACAACGTTGTCAAATCGACATGTAAAAGCAACATTGAGCGTATTACTTCTTTTTTTTTTTTTTTTTTTACAAAAAGTAAAGCATGTCTCGAACATTTTCGAACTGTTGAATTTTCCTCGTTTTTGAAAATTACGACTGATTTTTCAATACTTTTTACGTTATTTATTAAGTGTTATTTTTTCAATATTTTTAAGTGTGTTTTTTCCCCCAAGTTTTAGTATTTTGGAATAGAGATTATAAATTATAAATTATCATTATGTGTAGATTTGTTTGAGACGCATACGCCGGAGAATTGGTGTCTCATTTTCTCCGAGTTTGACACTGTCTCTTCTGAATACACCGACCCAACTAGCAGCAGGCAGAGCTACAGACGATGGTAAAACCGTCGAATGGTTTTGAGTCTAAATATATAATATATATATATTCAAAAAGACACGGACTCGTAGAACAAGGACTAATGTAATGTAATAATGTGAAGGCGCGGTCTAGAGGGCCTGGACATGGACTAGTGAGTGACTCGGACATTGACTACAGTGTACAATGGGATGAGCCGAAGACTCGGAGTTCTAGTTACCTCTGCCGATCGCACTAGATTGTCCACTGTGGGTGAACTGGTTTCAAGCTGCAAGAGATGGGCCCAATGTTACCAAAGGTCAAGTCCAGGCGCAACCTCGTCAACTCAGCAATCAATGTTGGTAGTAAGATGGAAACAAAATGTGGTATAATAATAATGATATTCAAATCGAAGGAATCAAAAATGATGGAATGATATTTTTCTAGTCAGGAACTCATGCATAGGTTAACGAGTAGGTCTCATTTGGCTCCTGAACAAGCGTACGGTTCTGGTACTTTTCATTGCCTAGGTTTGTATATATGAGACTCCGGTTCTGGCAAAACAGATCTGATAAAAGGTCTTATTAGTCACTGTTTTCAGCTGGTTATTTCAATGAAACAAGAGCTTGTATGGAAATGGTCTGACTGTATACGTATCTGTATATATGGTTTTCTTTTATGAAAGAAGCCCAAATTGGGTGTAATAAAAGTCCATAAATATAAAGGCCTGTCGCAGTAGAAAATACACTGTGTGTTAAAAACTTAAAGCTGAAGTTTTCTCAAGTCTTTGTGGTAGGTTTGGAGAGGTTTGTTTTCCATCCTGTTTTCTCCCCACTCCGGCATTGTCTGTAAAATTAACCGAACCAAAACCAAAGTCCTCTTCTGTTTTGACAATGAAAAAAGAAAGGCAAATATTCCTGCTAAGCAAAAATTACCTCAACAACTGTCCACGTTGGTTGCTCGGGCAAGGCGGAAATCACCAATACTACAAGAACGAGTGGATTTTGCTTGATAAGAAAGGGGGGTGATCCTTTTAAGGGGTTAAACTCACTGTATGGTATTTTTGTAGATAATCTCTGGAGGCGGACTGGCTGAAGGGCCGCGGCGTTGGTGTCGACCGACCGGACATGGGCGGCGAGGACCGCTCAAACGACCGGTCGGTGCGAAACCTAGCGGCCATCGTATCCAGACTCCCGCTTCCAACTCGGCTCTCGAGTTCTTCGGCACGTTGCTCAGTTGTTACCTTCTCTTCTTGGATGAGTCTGCAGTTGGAGAAAGGAGGAGAATATGAAGATGACGTACGAAATTACTGCGAAATTAAACTTTTTAGGTAAAGCATGTACAGGCAATCCTTTGAATTATTTTTACGAATATACTAGACATATCTCTCATTTACTCTATTCAGAAAGACAGGTGGAAATCGGAAACATTTGAGATAAAATTGTAAAACTGTTACTGATCTTTTCCAGGAAAAATTGTCGATCCCGATGTTAAAAAACATCCACTTGATCTTTAATGTAAACATGTTAAACTTGGACCGCTGACTCACCTTCTAGTTAAAGACGTATTAAAAGAAAAAGAGCATTCTTAACAAAACTCCATCACCTCCTACACCTCTGAGATTATTACTGTAAGTCTTAGAAATTTGTTTTAAGCAATTATTTTGTAAAAAGGTGACAAGAAACATGTGGACCCGGTCTCGGTCACCTGATCTCGTTGTTAATGGCGTCTAGTTGTTCTTGCAGCATCAAGGCCAACGTCTGCGCGTCCGTGTGTCCCGAGGGGGACAGCATGTCGACGGCCCCGAAGATGGACTCGTTGTCGTCCGTGCCCTCGTTGTCGCTCGTGTCGAAGGCGTGCTGCACGTTGGCGAGGACGTGGGCCTGCTGCAACTTCTCCCATTCCTGCTCGTTAAGGGTGTTCACCTGCAACCACAACCAACCCATTATTGTATGCAATTAAAACCGTTAAAATACATTGAGAATAAGGAAAAAATTGGTAAAAATACTGCAGTTGAGTATGAGAAGTTTTGGTCACTTTTTCAAAAGGTTTGGGATATTTTCACAATAAATAGATGGAAGTGTGGCAACATGCACATATTTTACGGCCTATGGACTGAGATGTTGTACATGATATCAGGATTTACTATCGACGGGTATGACAACGATGAGCGGTTGGAAAATAAATGAATGATAGGGAAGGAAACGATATCGAGGAACACACAACACGGGTGATCATATATGTAACAAATGCATGCAGGTTGCAGACAAAGTTGTTCTCTTTTTCGTCGACTCAGCAAAACACAGGCATTATATCCGAGTTGGCAAACCTAAAGGAAAAGGAAACTACGTTCAATGTCTAAACAACAGGGACGGCATCTCAGACACACGCATGTGCTCTTGCAGAACGCTGGCAGATAAAAATTCAAAATGTTAACGTCAGTTAACGAGTGCATTTTGTGATCAGGGTTTTGGCACTCGGTATGTTGGTGATGTCTTCTGACGGATAATCATGCCTATTTGGAAAAGCCATTCTCTATAAAAGTTGATATGAAACTTGATATTGTGGAATTGTTGAGATCCTACTACTCATGCCACACGGCCAGCCATATATCATATCAAATGTTGGGTTTGGAGAGTGAGAAAATCATGCATAACCTTTTGCTCAGTAACAAGGAAAAGAATTTACTTATTACAATGTGGACTCAAAGTTCACAACGTCTTGACTTAATAAAGAACTTGTAATTTTGGGATTAAGATATTGGAAAGAATTTTAGAATGGAAGAGAACAATATGTTATGCTATCTTTTCAAGTTGAAAAATAGCAAAGTTTTTAGCGGTTGAATTACACGTATGTCTTTTGAATGTCTAGTATGATGCGTCTATATCTTGATTTATCCTTAACATTGCTTTTGTGATGTGTTTCTTTTTCGTTCGGGGTTGCATCGCTTGGCCTTTTTGTACCCGCTTGATACAGCCCATGTCCACTGTATAATCTTGTGTTTGTGAGATTGAGAAAGGCCCATGGAATGTGGAAGGTGCCGGGTAGATACAGGGGGCGCCTCAAACCATGCAGAGAAAGCCATGCCATATATAGTATCATCATCAACAGTAACATATCATTGTCATCGTCATATAAACCATCCACAACAGGAGTAGTAGTAGTAAAGTCAGCCCGGAGGAGTGGAGCAGCAGCCATCAGTATAGGGTCATCAGCAACAAGCCCAGGAGGAGGTGAGCGGCGGGTGAGGAGGGGGGTAGGCCACAGCGTCTACACCAGGGGGAGCAACCGAGCCCAACCAAAACGTACCGAGTGAAGGAGTGTAAAACCAACGGGTCAAAACGGGCAAGAAACGGGTGGTAAAACAAAGGTGACCGACGGGTGGGAAAACGAAAGGCGAGTGTGGACAAAAACCAACTGAAAGTGTTTAAGGAAAAGTGTTTGAGGGTAGAAGAAACCTGCAACACCGTCGGTAAAATTCTTCAGTTTTGGCAAATGTCTGAATGATGAAATTTATTTCATTTGTGATTCTGTCTGGCCAAATTATCGTTGATGATGCAGGAAAATTCCACGCTTTTACGGTGAAATAAAAACTTGGACAAATCAAACAAATCACATAAGATCAAACTGACGAAGAACATATTTGAGCAACTAGGGTAAAAAAGAGGTGGAAAATGGGTTTCTAGAAGGGATACAAAGGGGAGAGGCAAGGGGTTCCCACGATGACAGTCAAAGTTAAATCTGTTAAATCAAATTATTCTTATCGCAGTTGAATTAAAAAATATTAATATAGTACAATTAAAACATTACACACAAAATGTCAAATCTATGCAAGTAACTAGTTTGAAAAATGTACAATTTCTGGGAATAGAAACACGCTTCTAAAATGATCTAAAATGCCTATGGTACTAGTCTCACTAAAAACTGCAATTTCTAATTCAAAAAGCTGTGCATTTTTGGGAATAATAGTCAATGGATTTGGACAGATTTAAAAGTTGTTTGGCTGTCTAGTTCGTCAGAACCCCAAGCCGTGAGTTGAGAAGAAACAAAAAGTGCATAGACAATAGGAAAAGAGGAGAACAAGGGGATAGGATAGAGAATGAAGTAAGTTTTTTCAAGAAAGGGATCATGGGTGGAGTTGGAGATTGAGGAACGAAAGTGTCGCTCACATATTCTTCTTCAGCAGCGGCAGCCTCCACGTTGTCTGGCTGCTGCACCGCCTGCAGACCGAGCAGATGGGCCTGCTGGAGCTGCTCCCACTCCTGCTCAGTCATGAATGACATCTGCAGCAAACAGTGCCAATCACAACGTCAGACCACGCCCACATGGAGGACACACTGCCAATCACAACGTCAGACCACGCCCACATGGAGGACACACTGCCAATCACAACATCAGACCACGCCCACATGGAGGACACACTGCCAATCACAACGTCAGACCACGCCCACATGGAGGACACACTGCCAATCACAACGTCAGACCACGCCCACATGGAGGACACACTGCCAATCACAACGTCAGACCCCGCCCACATGGAGGACACACTGCCAATCACAACATCTGAGCATGCCCACATGGAGGACACGCTGCCATTCACAATTTCAGACCACGCCCGCACGGAGGTCACACTGCCAATCACAACGTCAGACCACGCCCACATAGAGGACACACTGCCAATCACAACGTCAGACCATGCCCACATGGAGGACACACTGCCAATCACAACGTCAGACCACGCGCAAATGGAGGACACACTGCCAATCACAACGTCAGACCACGCCCACATGGAGGACACACTGCCAATCACAACGTCAGACCACGCCCACATGGAGGACACATTGTCAATCACAGAATCAGACCACGCCCACATGGACGACACACTGTCAATCACAACATCAGACCACGCCCACATGGAGGACACACTACCAATCACGCCAGACCACGCCCACATGGAGGACACACTACCAATCACGCCAGACCACGCCCACATGGAGGACACACTGCCAATCACAATGTCAGACCACGCCCACATAGAGAACACACTGCCAATCACAACATCCGAGCCCGCCCACATGGAGGACACACTGCCATTCACAACGTCAGACCACGCCCACATGGAGGACACACTGCCAATCACAACATCAGACCACGCCCACATGGAGGACACACTGCCAATCACAACGTCAGACCACACCCACACGGAGGTCAGACCACCAATCACCTGATTGGGGAGATCTACTACACAGACAAATTCACATACTACAAAGAGCCTCATCCATACTTATGACATACAACACGCAGAATAGGACCCCTTGAGACTCAAACAAATAGGTAACTGGGACTTTGTTCACGCCAACTTCTTAACCTAGCTCAAGATGCCAACTGTCAGTCACTGGACCAGGCCCAGTTTGGTACCAAACTGGTACAGTCCGACAAAACTTCAAGCAGGGTCAGGGAATCTAAGATTATGGGAAAGTGGGTATATTCCTTTTAATTTAAAATGTGTATGTCAGCCCATGGAGGGCTCTGAGGTTTAATGGGGATGGGCTGGACTGCCGAAAGAGTCAACAACTATACATGTGGACGGCCCCTGAGGTAAATCATCCGCACATCATTCAAAATCAAATACAAGTCAAGAAACAAGACACACACATATATATAGGCAGTCACACAATCCTCCGGTCCTTACCACAAGCGCACCACAGGTTATCAATGCTAGTTGTATCCAAGCTAACACATAGAGACACATGTTAACACAAGCTACAAGTCAGCAATCATCACTTGGGAAGGAATTCAGGGTCACACTACCAGCATACAGGGTCTCAGCAACACACTATGCTGCACCACTATCACAAGGCTTGGACTACACTTTCACACTCACACTAGGGGTTAGGAAGGGGTTGACACACAAAAACCAGAGTTTAGCACATTATGTGTTTCAGTATGTAGTTTCCATTTTTTATGACAACCCAAAATTTTCTTTTCATTATTAAATTTTGTTTCCACTGTCCTTGTATGTTTAGCTTACCTAATATATAAATTTTGTATTGCGAAAAACGTATTTGTTACCACCATCCTAATTCGCCAATAGACCTAACCTAGGGCATGCCTTAGCTACACGCAAAATATTGGACAGTCGCTCGAAACAAAAAAAAAGACAGAGCTGAATTTTCAGATGAAATTATCAGTGTTGTATTTCTTGGCAATTGAATGTTTTTTTTTTGTTTTTTTTTACAATAAAAACATTATCGACAATTTGTGAATCTTCATGTAAGTGTTCCATAATTGACTGTTAACCACACATCCATCACACAAACACACACTCAGGACAGTGACGTTGTAGGTGACGTAGTTGTGACGTATCAGCTCACCACGAGACGAAAAAACCACAACGCGGGGTGACCGTTACGGGGCGGGCATGTTCACAGTACCGACTGGTCTACGGTTCACATGTTAGCTGCGAGTGGTTCACAGTTAGTTTGGGGCATGCCTGTTAATCGTTTCACCAAGTTAGGCATGCTCGGTTGGGTTAGGTGGGTTATTACTCAGGACGGAATTAAACATTAATACTGTGCAGTTATAACTTTCGGGTGGGGTTTTATTATGATCAGTTGGGTCATCTATTTTTCTGTACATGGTACCCTTATCTATCTTAAGTGTAGGTACATTAACTAATGCATATTTTGCTATTCCTAAAGTTTATGACTTGGGAATGCGTTGGGAAATTGTTCATTCATAACCATTCTGATGTCATCGGTTAGATCTTCACGTCTACTGGATTCTTTGAACAAAATTGGTTGTTAATCAAAATGGGACGTGGCAAATGAAGAAAACTGAAGAATTCTAGTTAAAACCGGCACTTCAACAGGCGTTTCAATTGTATCAACATCTCGCAATCTTGCTGTAAAAGTAGGAAATTCATTTCAGTTCTCTATCATAGCATAATCCATCAGTTGCTTTATTTAAGATTGCGTACATTTGACCTATCATCCGCCAAGAAATCTCCAAGAAATCTCCAATGACGGGAATTGAAACTATTATGTTAATTTTAATTCCATAGGAATCAAGGATTGACAGTATGATAATAAACATTTCTCCTACCTTGTTGGGATCGTCGAGCACAGACCGACCCCTTTCTTGCCGGCGAAGGATGTCTTCGGGCATTTCATTTGGGTTCTGAATGACAACATTTGGTGTGAGAGGATAATGACTGCTGCCTCCGTGTCTGAAAAGAGAAAAACACATAATCCTTTACAATACAGCTGAAAGATACTGCCACTGAGGGCTAGGATATGGGAAATATCAAGAAAGCCATCGAGAAACAACAATGTAGAAAGGCTCTAAGGGGTAAATGGGTTAGCAATTGAGAGTTTGTTTACGACGAAATACAAACAGATAGGCCTCTGAACCTAAGTCATCCCATGCGTCAATCCTGTTGTGGATGCACATGAAGAAATGTTATTTTTCTTTTGATTTCCAGAAACCTAAGTTCTGAGCTGCAGATTTTATTTATTCAAGTTGTGATTTACATGGATATGGGAGAATGCCAGAGAACATGCATCTGTACCTAGTATACAGTAAAGAAGTACATGAATCTTTCAGAGGTATGCAATATACGAGTATCTGCACCCATACCTATTATGCGATATAAGAGTTTGCATCTGTCTCAGGTGTGCTGTATTCAGAGTACCTGCACCCTTCCCTAGTGCGCAGTATAGCAGTACCCTGCTCATCCCCTACTGGCCTAGGCCCAGACATCAGTGCTCTGACTGTCCATTTACGGATGTACTCACGAAACGAAAATCAATAGGTCCCTATGTAAGTAGTGTACCTGGCGGTAGTTTAACCATGTACCTGGATATGGAGTTATTGCATCTTTTATTGTGTACATTTTGGAAATTATGCCCGCTTGTCCAGAATTCAATTAGTTTTTTTAATACTGAAATGAAAAAATCTACGAAATGTACCCTTTGAAATGGCAACAATATAACTAGTCATATATCTACCTAATAAAATGTGTTTAAGAGTGAAAAGCACACACACTGCACTGAAGTTTATCTTCAAACAAACGATGGAGCGCTGCATTTAACGACTGTACACTGCGGACCCATAAATATCTAACACCCTAGTAGAGGAAAGTGCATTGAGCGGAGTGCGAGAAGAGCGGTTTGGGAGGGTGTGGCCCTGGAGCCGGGCTGATCGTTTACTGTGCAGCAGGAAAAATCAATGACTTTGATGGGCAGTGTCTGGACTAGTAGCCACTACGTGTCTGACGGGTCACGTAAACTCAGCCTTTTTTTCTCATTGAATTATAAGTAATGTATATTATTCATAAACGTTTTTTTCGAGGGCATTCTAGATATTTGCATTATTTTTGTTTGAGGTTTGTGATTTGTTTCGGGTAGCTGGCTTGGTCCTATTATGTAAGTTTTAAGGATTTTTTTTTTTAAATATGAAGATCGACGCTGGAAAAAAAAAAGTTGCCTATTTTGCAAATAATTCCCAAGAATGTAACAATCTGCTTCTATTTTCTTACGCGACCAAAGATGTAGCCATTGTACAGGTAACACAGAATGCTTGGCTCATTAAATTTTGGGATGCCATTCAAATCCCAAGCCGACTCTATCTAATGGCACGTGGCCAGAGCCTTTGAGAGGATCTAGGCCACTGGGTACCTGCCTCTGAGTATGAATGGGGTTATGGGTGGACGCACGAAAACCAGGAACCGTACACTATTTAGACTACAAGAGTAGCCAAGTCTGATGGGCACATTAAGTGTACAAGGGTCAATCTGAGTTGTGTTTGTGTGCTGATACTTTGTGGATATCTACAATACATCTAAATGCTCGGGATCTATATGGAGTAAAAGTTGTCCCTCTAAACTTTCGTAGTATTTGTATCTGTCAAGAAACACGCTAACTGTTGATGCTAGAGAGATCTTATGATTTTATTGTTAATCATTGGCATGGTGAGCCGGGATCTTTTTTGAAAGCTTGATTTGCTGGAAACTGTTTTTGGTTTCAACTGTGTGCCTATAAGACTAAGCCAAATAGAAGAGTACCGGTATAGCAGTGGTTATGTTGGGAAAAGATTTTATGTAACAACGGCGCACTCCTTATTTGAGTAAATGAGACAAAGTTCCAATAAAATACGCAGTTTTTGTATGTACCAATATCTTTTGTAATCCTTATGTGACATGGGTGCATTGTTCACACTTTTAATGCGCCATTCTATTTTTTAATGAGCCAAGGGCGCATGGCTTAGCCCTAACATTTTCACTGGTATAGACTGTGTGAAATGGAGTGAAAGGCAGAGTACTGGGGGCGGGCTGGTTGGTCAGAATGTACCGTGTGTTCAGATGGGTATTGGTCAGCTGGTCAGTCCGACAACACCACCCGAGACATGCAACCTGCAGGCAGGGTGAGTGGTCAAACTACTTAGATCTGTCTGACGTTAATGGGGACAGAAGCGGCCAAGGGGAGTACTAGAACATACTAGAAATTCTTGGTAGTCTTAAGGAGAAGTTGAAACTTTGCATATAAGGGAAATATGGTTTTATAATTCCAGCACAATATATTTGAAAGCCAAATAAGAGTAATAGAATTTGCTTTTTTTCTAAATATCCATCGGGAAGTTTTTTTTTTCAAGTTATCTTTTTTTTATTTCGTGAAATAGAATATTTCTTCAATATATTAATCTATTCATGATATTTATGTTATATTCACAATATCACTAATGATTTATATACGTGATTTGTTATCAGAAAACATAAGATATTCTATTTCCGAGACACGAGTGCCTATAGAATAACTCCCCCCCCCCCCTACAAAACATACTACGCCAGCCCAGGTCCCTCCCTTCTACATGCCACCCTCCCTGTTTTATTTACCCAGGCCATACCAATGCGCCACCTTCCGTCTGGGGGAGGAACTAGAGAGTACCTTCTGACTCATGGTGGTGCAGGGAGCACGTCTCCCAGTAAGCTACTCTTTAGACTGATGGGTCTCCCTGTGAGCTGTTCTTTGGACTGACAGGTCGCCGGGTGAACTGCCCTTTACACTGACAGGTCTCCCGTCAGCTGCTCTTTGGACTGACAAGGCTCCCCTTGAGCTGCTCTTCGGACTGACAGTGACATTTCTCCCTGTGAGTTGCCCTTTAGGTTGACAGGTCTCCCCGTGAGCTGCTCTTCGGACTGACAGGTCTCCCCGTGAGCCGCTCTTTGGACTGACGGGTCTCCCTGTGAGCTGTTCTTTAGACTGACAGGTCTCCTGTGAGCTGTTCTTTAGACTGACAGTTCTCCTAGTGAGCTGTTCTTTAGACTGACAGGTCTCCCTGGGAGATGCTCTTCAGACAAACAGCTTTGCCCATGAGCTGCTCTTTGGTATTTGTTTTTTGTGATTAGACTCTGATTTTGTGATTGGCAAGCTTATACAAACATATCTGATAACAGACCTCTACATACAATCAATAGTAACTACTTTCTAAGGTTGTCCTCTTCTCAATTCTCATCTTGATCTTTTCCAAAGCTCACACTTCAATTCAAATTCTTTTCCAGTATCTTTGATGGCACACAGAGAAACGTGTCATATTCACTCCATCCCTCGTCACTATCATTGAATCGGCCTTCATTGTGGCATTGACCAGCTCAGGAATCCGCCTACACCAAACAATTAGCATTGCCGGCGCAATTAAAGCTGGTGGCTTCTATACTTGCTCTGTATCGCCAATATATCTACTTAACCACGCACTGCCCTGACCTTTTGATTTATTGTCGTCCAGACTAAAGCTTCCTCTTTGGTGCGTGGGACTCTAGCAACAATTATTAGGTTTATACGTGCTTTGAAGTGTTCTCAGTTAGGTTTCTATTCACTTTGTTTTTTTCTAATCGAGCTTACAAGGTGTATGCTTGTGCGATGGATGCTCAGATATGCTCTCAATAGAAAAACATTGCTGAAAGATCTGAACAAGCATGGTTTTCAGTAATCAGTTGGATGTTTTTACTACATTTTACATACAACATACTATCTCTACTGTTATTGCTGAACTTCTTTTTAATAATACATTTTACATATACTATAACCTCATGTACTTCTGTACTGACTTCTATTTCTTAAATAAAGCTAGCGTCCCTACTGCACCAGAATAATTAGATTTTCTTAAGGTTAAACGACACTGAAGTGAGTCAAGTTACTGCTCCTGACTCATCTCATTTGGCCTTGGGAAGACGTTCAGTCTTTCTTTGTGTTGTTTTACAGCAGCCCAACGTTAAATTAATCACCAATTACAGTCAGTCTGTCTCTGTTTCTGTTAATTCCTGGACCGGGCAGGGAGAATGATCAGACAAACGATGCACTAATTGGGAAGCACGCTGTAGTAACAACATCCACCTCTTAGCTCTGGCGTTTATTTCCCTTCTTTTTATCCTCATTTCTTTTTTTATATTTCTTTGCTTTTTCACTGGGACAATTACTGCCGCATGTGCGGTTCACATAGACGACGACAGAGGGCGCACTGGGTCCTGCCAGCAGTTGGCTGGTGTCCGGCCTGTAGAGAGGACTACAGAGGCTCCCATGCCGGCTCGCCAGCTACCGGCGGACACGTCCAGCGTCTCGGCCTTGCCATGGCAACGGGTGGTGCCCACCGCGCCTCCTGGCGGCGGGCCAGGGAAGGAGACAGGGGCTGATCCACGGGAGACACTCTATTATCGCTCAGCCCCACCACCAGCCATCTAGTCACCTGCCCCTACCCTCCCCTACTACTGCTGACAGTGATAGTTTTAAAGCCCCTCCTTTAAATATCAACCTTAGAACGCTAGGAAAATACAAATATTTATGGATATATTTTGATGTTTTTTTTCCACTTACACCACATGGCATGCAATGCTTTGGACTTCATCATTTTGTTGTTTATTTGGGGAAAAAAAAGACAGTATTAGATGTTTCTTAGAGCATACCATTGGGTGCACCATGGCTATATTCCAAAGGGACGTGGAATATCCATGGCAACCTGCCTGATCCTCATAAAGTAGGTTCACCAGGGTCGGGATGGAGGTTTGTGGGGAGGGGGGTGGTGCACTAGTGGGGATTAGAGTGCAGTTTATTGGTATGACCTATGGTAACACGACGGGACAGTGTAGGCATATTGTGAAGCCGTGTTGACCTATTGCAGCCAACAGGACGGCACATAGAAACATATGGCGGCATGCAATACGGGTTCGCACCCAGGGTAATATATGGGCGTTATGCAGTACTCCTCCAAACTGCTGCAGCCTCAGATTCCTCCATAATCGTAACTACAACTGCAGCATTAGAGTTTTAGGTTAGTACTTTGTGAGCCGATTAACCTACTCAATCCCCTTGTGTAGAGATATTAGTCGATAAAAAAAGCTAAAATACAGAGGTGATTGCATGGGAGAACACTAAGTGGATGCATACAGCTGAGGGGAGACAGGGTGGTACACCTCCTCCACCCACTCTGCCGCACCAACCCCCTCCCCTCACTCTACCACCATACCCTAGTTCAGGCTCTTGTACAGTACACCAGAGGTGACGGCGGTCTCTAACCTGTACTGGTTGTAGTCTATACCTCGTCCTCCCACCCTGTACACTTAACACCCTGCCCCCACCACCTCCGGCCTCTAATCATATTAGGACTGATCAGACCCCCACGGCCGGCCGCATTAACTATTGATGCCACGTACTCTCTACTCTATCCCCCCGCCCCTTGCATACTGCCATTTAAATCGGCCATCCCTATTGTAGGTCGGGTATAGGTTACATCTTCCTAACCTTGCAAAGATAATGCATTCTCCTCTCTTTTGTTATATTAGAGAATTGGAGGTTTACATTTCATTGAGTTGACAAAAACATATAGCTTACAAGAGCCGAGACGTTAAGAAACTCGTATGGCGAGTTCCTAACAATACCTATGTAGGCGTGCCTGGATATTATAAGGACGTGAATTTATCTGTGTGGCTCCCTTTTTCGGATAAATGTTGTATAATCAAAATCGTTAAAGTGCATTTTGAGTGCTGCACCCTTTGCGCGTGAGATAGCACTAGTATGAAATGAACCTGGCAAACATTTATGACTCGGTTATCTAAACCTATCCACTTTAACTTTTTACGATGTACTGATGTTCTAAAAGCCCAGATGCTTACTTATTAAGGATCAGAATGATTGAAATGTTCAGATTATTGGACCTTGAGTAATCCTTCATATTTCAGACAATATCAGTACGATCTAACAAAGTCCATTACGCTGCAACTTATCTGTTTATTGAACATTTGCAATACGTTTAGTATAAGATATTTTTTTTCGCATGCTCTTGGAGGATTGCAAATACACTATGATAACTCTATAAACATAGTCACCAGCGTCCTTGATAGTACACATGCCTGCCCTTTAGTCCCCCCGATCCCACTTATCATTGGAGCCAGTTCGACAGGGGCAGCTAATCTATACCTCACTGGCTTTGGTTTATAGCTATTCCCCGGGTAGTCTAGACCCATTCTCAGTGATGTACGACCACTTTTTGCCTCAGTTAGGTAGTTCAGCGCGCTGGGCCCAATTAGAAAAAGTGCAATGTAAAAAGGCCGGTAGCTGTCTTTATGACTGAGCCCGGCTCATCGGTGGGGGTGCTCTTATCTGATTACAGGGCTTAGCGCCCGCCCCCGATAAACCACTACTAGGCTACCCCAAAATTACCACCAGAAAAAATTAAGATGAATATAAAAATGTGAAAATAAACGGATCCTAAAATGGATGAGGGCTTTAAAAAAAACTCCAACAACACACGCAATAGGTTCAATAATCGCATATAGGAGGGGGCACTAGGGTGATCTAAGCAAACAGTGATGTGATTGGTTAGTTAACTTATCCAATTGGCAGTTATACCTCTCATAGTTTGGTCAGTAAATTAACCTTCCAACACATATTTATCTCTATGGGCAACATCTGAGTGAAAGGCAGTGTAGCTGTGTGAACTGCAGAGCTGTTTAATCAAAATCTTTATGAAATGTTGAGGTAATGTTGGTTAAAAATATTCAATACATTGTTGATATTCACCGGTGCATCTCAATAACTGCCAACCACCCGGATATGTTAGACTTAATATTTACAATGATTTTATATCAATTAGCATTTATTTAATAAATCCTTGTATCCAGATTTAACACCTTTTATGATGTCTGAAATACTACATAAAATCGCCCGCCGTATTAGGAGAATCTAGGCACATATTGAACTGTTTCAGATAAATTGTGCTGGATAACAAGAATCCTTCTATGTTTAACACTTAGAAATTTGTATGATTGCATTTTACGTATACGGATGCTGAATTTCAAGAATGGTGAACACTCTATGCTTCTTTTTCTCTTCCTTGATGTAAGCTTATTCATATCTGTACTTTTTTCGGTGTATTTGTAATTTGTATGAGTGCACTGTGTGTGTAGACACCTGATAACAGTTGCACAAAGCATGGCGAGGCATAAATGAAAAGTCTGCATGATAAAAAATCTATGCACTGGCATAGAGATGATAGTAGTAACCGTCGCTTTCCACCTACTCCTTTTAATTAGACCGGGAGACATTGTGAGGAAAGCCTCTAAGTCTCGCCTAAGATTAAAACACAGCATTCTCACTGTTATCTAAAATGTCCTTTCGGATCCGCAGAGTAGTTGTATTCAGTCAGAAAATAGAAATGGTAATCTCTAATGAATTACACCGAGAGCTTTATCTATGTGGCAAACACCGGTTTAGCTCGGATTTCTGTATTTGTGAGAACCTTTGGGACATTGTAAAAAGCTAGCCAGCAATGTTAAGAAATCCTCTGACGTAGCAATTTCCTTTCATTGAAATAAAAACTTCAGTTTACATCGGAGCCTTATCAGGCGCTTTACATGTTGACCCTAGGGATTTCCAAAATGAAGTGAATGTTAAATACGTCTGAAAACCGTCATCTTTTTGAATAACTTTGTTGGAAATTCTCCAGGTTCTTAACCTTTGATTGCCAACATTTTAAGTAGAAAGGGTTAAAACAAAAGGAGTTGGCCTGAAGGGGGACTTACCGTGATGTGATTGAGTGAATCTGTTGCATTTGTAACGCTTCAACCTGAGTTCGTAAATCTTTGATTTCTCGATTCGATCGTTCTAACTGTCCAGATACCTTGTCCTGTGGGCAAAAAAGGTGAAATGAATATACATTGTCAACAAAATATTAATGTTAATGTTTTGTATTTGTTTTTAGATATCTATATTCAGACTGAATAAGTGGTCATAACATTGTAGACTATACAAATTGGATATGATGAAATACATCAATCAATATCAAAATTTACGCAAAAATTCAAAACTGAAATAAGTTGAATTGGTAGGAGACTACACAAGCGGTTTTCGTGTTCCTAAAATAACAGTACTAATTATGTAAGACTTTTTTTTCCAGGACTTAAAGCAATCTTTTTGTGGACCTGAAATCACATTTGTTTTCATCCGACGTGAAGCCAATCACGTCACAATTAAATCCATGCCATTACTTGAAATCTGCAATCTGATTTTCAGAAAAATAACTAAATGATGTCACTTGGTCACATGAATATGGCGTAATCCATGCGATTTAACCTTGCAGCAGGGCTTAGAACAAACATGAGTGACAAGTGGAAAGAAGTTTTAACGTTTGAAGAAAAAGGTAGGATTGGAAAAGTAGTACATTTATTCAAAATAGTACTTTGTCACTTTTGGTGTTCAGTTCCCTTTTTTTGGTGTTTGTACTTTTAAAGAATACTTCAATATAAAATTTCCCCCTTCTTAGTTGTGTGATAATAGGACGTCACGAATGGGTGATTCAAAGTAATCATGATTTTGGAATATTTCCTTTTGGGTATATATGACAATTTGATTCCCCCCTTCAATAATTCCACTTTTTTTCAAATTCGCAGAGATGTACCAATAACACTATTCCCATGTAAAAACAAATTAAAAAAAACCAGCAAATTTCAAATAATTTCAAACACCCCAATATTAAGTAAATAGCCGTGAAATGCCCTGACCTTGTCTGACTGGTACTCGTCGAGCTGCTTGCGGATCCTGTCCAGCTCCTGGGAGAGCTGGTTCTTCTCCTCCAGGGCCTGCATGCGCTCCTTGAGGTGCAGCTGGAGGCGCTCGTTGGACTCGGACAGCAGCTTGTCCACCGTGGCCGACAGGCGCGCGTTGTGGTCCTCGTTCATCTTCTCCCGCTGACGCGCCTGTGGGGGGTGATATAATGAGCAAATGTCGTCAAAGTTCTCTATTTATATATATATATATATATATATTTTTTTTTTAATCAAGTTATATTTTGAGAATTGTTTATAACTCCCTTCACAATGTTATGACGCGCCCGTAGGGGACATAGGGACAAATGTACTTAAATTACGTTATCATTTCTCTATTATTTGTGATCTTATCGGGTTTTATTTTGAACATTCTGATAATAAACTTCATAATTCTTGAAGGTATAACACAACCACATTTGAACCATTATATTGACTGTTTCGTCTATTGGTTAACCTGGTTTTGGATGACTTAAAGGGAAAGAAATATTTTGCGGATGGGAAAATGTAGTCGGCATTGTCGGATTTTTTTTTGCCGAGTTTGCTTTCGTGTTTTACAACGACTCATAAGAGGGGAACAAGTATAGTTTAGTTTCGGGTTTCTATTTTTGACTACTTTTTCAGAGAATTCTTTTATTCCTACAAGTATCACTTATGGCTTAATGGACTCTTCGTGCTAAACATTTTCATAACAGTGTGCCAAGTGATGTGACAATGCTTTACAGAATGACTCTTACCCTGGATAGTTCTGTGTTTTTCTCCTCGAGCTGCGCCTCCAGCTGTGCTAACCGCTCCTCTGCCGACACGTGTCGCTCCTCAGCCTGGGACATACAGGGCACAGCATGAAGACGAGTTACAGTAACGGCAACGATACCAACATGGTATCGTTTTCATGGTTTTTCCTTTTTTTTCGTGGGTAAGGGGGTAGGAGTGGAATTTCAATGTGATTATTTTTAAAAGACCACACAAGTTTTTTGTCGTTTTATAAACCCTGTGGGTCCTGGGGTTGATTCCTGTAGTAATACTGTTTTTTTTAAATAAAGTATGTGTTGTTCAAAATTGTCTTTGAGGCTTTTACATCAAAAACGTTTGGTATTTATATCTGACACTTTACGAAACAGGAAATCTCTTTGCACTACCAAATTATTGAGTAGCGAAAGCTATTCACATCATGTCTCTTGCTTTCAATGAAATTGCAAAAAGAAATGTCGTAAACGGCAATAATTCAGTGCTCAACATATGGTTTGGGAACAAAATGCTGTGACAGAACGGGTAAAGATCGGTTGGTCCAGCAAAATGCGGAGAGCCAGGAAGACTGGCAAGAACTTTACTCAAAGAAGTTAACAAATGGCACTAGATTATCGAGTTAGTTTCATGTAATCAACGCGACAAGCAGTTAGTAATCTACAAAATTGATAACATTGGAAGGAAATTCCAACAAATGAATTGGTTATTTACCCTAAAGGTTAGTTTCTATTATCCAGGGGCAAAGTGAAAAGGAAAAGGAGTCAAAATGCCATATTTTTGATATTTCAGATGCAGCAAACAATGTTTCTATTTTGAAATTGCCGATCTTGACAGAACTGAGGTTATGTATTCATAATTTCAGGATAGCCTCTTAGAATACAGGATACTTTAAATACAACGGTTCAGCTTTCCAATCTGATAATTTCAAATTGCATTTCATGTCGAAATTGCACGTGTCCTTGGTGATTTTGTTATCGTCATTGTGATTTCTTTCTTGTAATTACAGGATGTTCCTATACAAATTGCAATATACATTGGTTGTTTAGATTATACTTTGTTGCCGGTGAAACTTACTTGTAATGTGATATCATACCATGTATACTTCCATTTTTTGGTCAAATTACATTGCAGCTCTCATAAATCCATCATACTTTTTTCGTTTGTCTGCAATAAGCTGTACTTTCTTTTTTATTTTATCACTCTCGATGTTTGTCAATTACGTTCCCCTTTTTGCAAACTTCCTGATTTTAATTCCATCTTATTTTTTTTTTTATACTTTTATCTTTTTAAAATAAAGGGTATTTGTTGTTAGTAAAGACACCTGTTCGTTAAGAACAACCACACGCCTACAGGGATGGCAGGGCCCTTGGGATGGACGGATCTTATGAATGGCATATTCCAAATGAATCACGAACATACTCAAAACATTAACCATTACCCATTAAAAACTTACGTGACAGAAGAATTTTTCACCTATTTTTCCCACAAAAAAATCAAGAAATTTCGTCGGAGAAGAAATAATTTCTAGAATGAATCAGGTCACCAAAAGACAGGAAAGAACGAGCGTCAAATATGAAATGATGTATAATTTGAAATAGTTATTCTTCTGTCTTTGAAAGAACATGTCCAACAATCCTCCATGCTTCTCTCTACATTATGTACACCCGATACGCCGTCCAGCCTGGGGTGCCGGCCGGCCCTGCTACCTGCCTACGTTATACACTGCTGACGGGGAGAATACCAATGCTGATGCTGAGAGCTGTGTGGTGTACGTTTACCATGGTTACCTGCGACAGCGCCTCCAGACGCTGCGCCAGCTCGGCCTCCACGGTGGGCAGGGCCTCGGCCTTCTGCAGGTACTGCGCCAGCTTCTGCTCCGACAGCTCCAGCTTCTCCTGCAGCCCGCGCGTCTTCTCCTCCACCTGATAGGGGGGAAGGGGGGAATGTTACTGGGGTACATATATCTTTTCTGGAGAACAAGGCACAACGATGGGCCAGTGGATCAAGGATTTTCAGAGGGAAAAGAATTAAGGAAATAAAAGGAGGCGGGGAAGGAAGGAATTGTACTATTGATAATTGTTTAATAACCTTTGGTCGAATTTTACATAATAAAATGCTAAATTTTCCAACAATAGAAGGGCGGGGTGCGCACCCCACTAAATCCGCCACTGCAGAAATAGACCGAGCCAATTGTGGCATGAAACTGCAAGAGGTTGAAAGTATAATTTTATCAACTTAAATCTCCGAACAGAATTATCGAACTTATAACTTTGAAATTCGGTTCTTGAAACAATATATTCACACAAATATAACCGATTCTTTGAACATTACTCCTTGACTCACCTATGCTTGAGATTTGGCAAGCTTAATTGACAAAAAGATGAACAAAAACTCGCCTGGATATATACAGGAAAATATAGCACACAGTTACTGGTTTCCTAGCCTGGTAGTTGCCTTCAACAAGTCGGACTTACTGTTTTGAGTTGGCCTTCCTTCATGGCAAGTTCGGACTCAAGTTTGTCGTTAAGGTCGTGTAGAGATGTGGATTCACGTTGTGCGTTGAGGTAACGTTTTTCTAATGTGGCTATCCGCTCTTCTTGGTCCTCTTTTTGAGCTATAGACTGAAAACGACAACAAGATTTATGCATGACATGTGCTGTCTTAACTATACATCTTTCTGACACTTCGTGTTTTTGTCGATTCAACAGTGGCAACCAGCCCTGGCTGGCACTTGAAAAACCGTATGAAAATCTCTGTATCACATTATGTATATATGAAACTCTCAAATTTCCGAATAACATCATAAGAAATGAAATCACTAAACGCTCTCTAAAGATATTGAAATACGAGAAAGCTTTGCCCTATATTGAATATGCTTCTTCTTTAGTGATATCATACAATATCTGAGTCCAAAATCAGGTACGAAAAAGAAACGAATCAAAAGTATATCCGTTTTCAAAATAAATGAAGGAATTAGACTGGCACTATCAGGTTACCGGGATACAGGAAAGTAATGACTTGTCTGGAATGAAAAACCGACGCCTCTAGGATTACCAATTTTAATGGAAGTGAGTTGGACGTGCTCTATCTATGCTGAGGTAAGTTATGTAGGGGGAGATGTATTTGATCTTTCATAATGAACGTCCCACTCACTTCTACGAATTCTATATAGTTTCAGAATCACTTCGGATGTATATTTGATCAACTTTTGACTCATTAAACGTCACGTTTTCTTCGCATACTGGATAGCACATCTCTCAGTACAAATTAGTTTTAGTGTGACCAATTGGTTGCAACAAATAATAATGGATTTTCCCTTAAGAAATATGAATCGTTTAGGATAGTTTGCTTCAATATCAAAAGCCTAAATTCGAGTTCTTGCTCTGAACTGTTACTGTTTAACTACATGCAGCCATGGCAATGCGGAAAAAAGGGAAAATAAAATGCAATATGGACTGTATAGTTTACCTCAGACAAATACGAATGATTATGCTCCGAATGTCAAATTTACTTGGTTCTTTGAGCTTGAAATGTGGGCGATCTATTTTGAAAAAGTTTAATATTGAAGTGATATACTTGTCTGACCCCAACTCTCGCGGGAAAACCCTGTGGTCTCGCCGGCAACGAGACTGGGGTCTGCTGAAAGCTTCTAATATCTCCTGACGTCACCAGCCTGCGTTTCCATGGTAACGTGACAACAGACCATAGGGGGTTGGAGTAAAACGCAGTTTGGAGATTGCAGACGGGAAAATTTAGTTTGAATATACCCGGAGAGGGGAATGACAGGTTTTGTATTCTGGTATTGTGTGCTAACCTTCCCCTATTCCACCATGCTAGTCTAAATTGTCCTAACAAAAAGTGTCAAGTATGTTCCCCCGTAATTTCTATTCCATATAATAACATGCTTAATGCCACCATTACATGAAGAAAACTCCATTAAAGTAGAATGAAAAAGCTATAAACACCTAAACGCGGCTAACACTATCCATAAATTATCGACGATTTATAACAATTTATCATCATGTTTGTTGAAGCTGGTCTATCGATTTCTCCTAGCAAAACTTAAGAAATCCTGTACTATTTTTAGTCAATTTAATTTGAATTAGATGCATTCTTATCAAATGTTTCTTGTGTTCAAAAAATGCTTACAAACTCACGTTAATGAGGACTGTAAAAATCATCTAAGTCATTAGTCCCAATGAATAAAATATTCCGAAAACAATTACTTTACTCAAAATGCCAAAACTGACTCAGAAGATATTTCCCAATCACTTTTCAAACTTTAATCAAAACTCACTAAGAAACCAGGCAAAAACCACACCACCAGGTCCGTAAATAGCTTTACTTACCTCTCTAAGGTCTCGCTGTAATTTGACATTTTGTTCTTGCATTTTAATTAACTCCTTTTGTGAGACGGATAAGCTTTCCTCCAGTTCGTTAATCTTGTTACTCATTTCGCCCACTTTACTCCGGGCCGCCGTCACCTCGGCGTTCTGTTTTTCTATCGTCTCCTGAAGCTCTATGACGCGGTTCACGTCCGAGTCGGGGTCGATGCTGCCATTGGACAGGCGCTGAAACGAGAAAAGGAAAAAATTGTAATTTGAAATGTCGAAAGAAATTGCTATTATTGAAATCGGAGGCTTATGACGATTGGATCGAAAGTGAAAAGATGTTAAGAGAAACGGAAAGGTTGAACGGGAAATTAAAATGAAGTATCTAAGAAGGACTAAGAGAAGATGTATATAATGACACTGATAATCTAAAGTGTTCAAGAACTTAGTATCTTCGATGTCATATCATTCTTCCCCGAACAGTCTATCTATTCCACTCCCAGCTAAACTATAAAGTGCATCTCTTTCTTTCGATCTGACTATTCTTTTTTCAAGAAGTATTATAGTACTATTAAGTACCTACTCCTAAAAACTTGTGACAGTTTGACAAATATCTCTCATGTTTTATTTCAGCCAAATATAACAGCATTAGATCATGCAATAAACGCCATTTCCATAGGATCACACGATGACATACTGCTTCCATGAATCAGGGCACACAAGCTCGTTGAGCAGTTCCTGAGCAGTTAGTCTGACGTAAGTGAGCTGCTCAGGGCTTTATTCCACCCCCCGACCCCCCCCCCCCCGACCCCCCACCAACCGGTAGGCACATCTTAGGCCCACACACAGTAAATACCCGAGCCCTTCTTTGACAAACGACGTCGGGCTAACTCGTGCCGTACTTGTAATGAAATTATCGATCTCCCTGCTAAAGGCGGGGATGGGGTGGGGTATAGGGAGGGGCAGTGGGGGGTGGGGGTGGGTGGCCGGACGACAGGACATCTATTGTTGCCCTCCGCCAGGCCGATACTAAACTGTTGATCCCCTCTATAAGCGCTCCGGCCACCGGGGTCGTTCGGAAACCCGTTTGTCTGCTGAGGGTGGGGAGGGGTTGGTGAATGAATGTTTTATTAACACCACACAAGTGGGGAGATGGTCGTTGTCTTTCTTTCCTTGTGTCATGGAGAAAAGTAAAAGGGCACTACTAGGAAAACTCACGTCAAGATATCTTTTAATGCAAAAAGGAAGGGGTCCTGTCACATACCACGTCATCTAACGAGTTATATTGTAAAACATTCTGTATGAAAGGTAGATGAACTAATTTCTGGCCATGTTCATCTCATACTGTGCATGTCTATCCTATCTAACAGCTCCACTGGTCACATTATCAGGGTTCTATCTGCTCCTGTCCAGGGGCCAGAGGTTGACTCATCCTACTTGTTATTGTGCATTGTGTATGTACTGTGGTGCATACTATACACCTAACAGACATAGCTCATCAATCCTTGCTAAATGTGACGTGGTTTTGACCAATGGATTTCCAGTACTCACCAGAGAAAAAAACCTAGAAAATCTTACTGGACAACTAAAGAGAGAGCCTTGGTTGCCCAGTTGTAAACTCCATTTTACTGGGAGACATTTTGAAATGCAACACAGATCCGGAGCTGGGAAACCGAACCTGTAAATGATTTATCAAGTCCTGATGTCAATAGACAACGAGGTGAGGATCCGCAGAATTCCTAGCCACGGCACTTGGCCAGTTCTTACGCTCCACAGCATCTCAACAGCCATGCTTGTTCAGATTTCCTCTCCGTCAAATGATTTGATGAGAGATTTTCTATCGATCTACGAATAACATAGACCACCTCTCAGATGTAGATAAATTATTTCTCATCGACTACTTTCCGAACCATAAAAGGTCGCCAGTGTGCGACCCCCCTTACAGCCAAATGATAAACGCCCCGGGCCTACCACAGAGCCGCTTTCCGAATGCCCCCGGGCTGTCCCCGGTCATAGAAAAGCCTCCCAGTACCGATAAAGGCCGATGCTATTGAGCTCAAAATTGGTTATCGATCGTCAGGTGTTGATTGGCGAATCCATCATCGGCCCACCTCACGAGTTATCCCCTACCCAGACAATTAATGTAACCTTCTCCCGAGAAAAGCGGGCAAAGAACAAGACGGTTCTGGGGGGAAAGTCTCCTCTGCCTACTTTTAGGGGTCGAATTTCTCTTACTTGGCCCTAGAAAAAAGGTGGTGTGCATTCTTTCTCGTTTGTCTATCTGGGGCTGACAGGCGGGCTGGAGGGTGGAGATTTGTTTGGGTAAAACGGTTATGGCTGCCACATCAATAAGGGCTGCAGGGGCCGGCTGCTGGGAGGGGTAGCCCACAATGAGTCTAATACATGGACGGGGCCTGGATATCAGAAACGTTGGCAGCTAGGGTCCAAGTAAATGCTACATTTTCAAAGTGTCATAATATTTCATAGAACTTTCCTTTTTTAAATTGTGGATTTGCGCACACGTTCACTTCTACCTACAGGACCCTGAATATGTCCCTTGCAAAACTGCATAAATGAATTTCAACATTTCTTTTTTTTTTGGTCTTTATTGCTGAAAAACCACTGCTCTTTACTTCTTTAGTTTAGCTTCCCTTCAGCTCATGACATATATATACCATCCCACAACGAAATACAACGATGTTCACTTAATTGTGAAACTTTAGATCGAAGTTTTCTTAAATTCTACTGATAGACACAATTGAATATCTACCAGTGAACACAGTTACAAAGTAATCCATTCCGAGCTCACTAGCCTTAACTCTATGAATTCCTTTGTTAACTTTTCCCTTGAACTGCATATTTTGGGTAATTTTAATTGAGCTATTTCCTGTAATTCCTTCCTCAGCCCCAGAAGTC
This sequence comes from Lepidonotus clava, assembly GCA_936440205.1. Classification (NCBI taxonomy): domain Eukaryota; kingdom Metazoa; phylum Annelida; class Polychaeta; order Phyllodocida; family Polynoidae; genus Lepidonotus; species Lepidonotus clava. The sequence goes on from OW387141.1 coordinate 40,974,530, forward strand.
ATGCGTTAACCAAAGACCTGTTCCGTCTGCCTCTATTCAGAACTTCTCACACCAATCGGCAGCTCATTAATATTCATGAGGCTCGCATATCTCGGGATCTCTCGCCGACGCCGAGAAGACGACGTTCATGCCCGCTGCACCCACGTGGTGGCGCTGTTATCGCACCCCTGGGACGCCGGAAGCAGTATCATTATGGGATGTGTAAATGACAAGTGGAGGTAGTGGCGGTGTGTGGTATTTATGGCGGTGGGATGTGGTGTGGTATATGTTGTTTGGGCGGACATGATCCACGTGTAGCCACATTAACCTAGTTCTGACCAGAACAATGCACAGGTAATGCCATACACAGCATTGTCAGATAAGCTCACGGGATGTATCCATTCAAAAAACAGCCCAGAATATCCATTGGCCTCCATTTGGCTGAATGGAGATCTTAGTGAAGGCCGTGTGAGACAGGGGAGATGTAGGGATTCTAACCTGGATCGCCAGATAAAAGAAAGATGCACATTGTCTTCAACCGGAACAAAATGTAATTGGATTTCAAGGAACAGTATTTTTTCCCATTCAAATTGAACTTCAACACTGCATGTCTGAACTGTTGTCTGAAAACTACTAGAAATATCTGGGCAGAAAACTTGTATCATTTATATTTATTGCTATATATTTGGGTGCTCCTCACTAGTCAACGTGTTGATAGAAGATAATCCCCTCTTGTTTGTCTTGGGTCGGTCATTGTTTATGGGGCAATCAATAAGAAAATTTAGAAATAAGAAAATTTAAAGAAAAAGGGGGGTTTGGGGGCACAGCCCCCGATTTCTAACCAATATTGGCAACACATTTTCAGCCAAACCTGATAAAAACATCAATATTCTTGTCTGGAAAGTAGTTTTGTAATTCTTGTATAAACTTTGACCGCCACTGTCACTCGACCCTAATCCCTGAGTGTTGTGTTAAGTTGACTAGTGGATGGCAGCCATATATTTTTATGAAGGGTTTAGAGCATGGCAAATAGAACTAGAAGAAGGGCTGAAAATAAATAGGTAGAAATAGAGGACATGCTTAGGCATATTTCCCCTGTTTGTTTTTAGACAATAGGCCTAAACATGAGTGGAAATAAAAGCAGTGTTTGAGATCAAAAACTGATTCAGACATACCTGTTTCCTTCCCACTGGGAAACCCGAACTCGTTAAAACGGAAGGTGGGGTTATTTATAGAGTATCTCTTACATGATTACGGCATACCATTCGTGATATCATGCACACAATCAATGCTAAGACAAAGAACTGTCTCACGCCAAGTTTTGCCCCAAGTAAGTCACGTACAGTCTCACCATATAGGGGGGATGGGTGCTGCGTTAGTTTAAGAAGGTGGGCTAATAGTTTGAGACGTGTCTATCAGGCTAAGGGGTGCTAAAATTAGTCTACAATGAGGAAATCTGAGGGGACGGCTTGTGATGGGCAGACAGGGCTGGCCTTCCCGGCCGCCGCTAATTACAAGCCCACCTTCATCAAGCTCAAACAACACTATACTACAAAATCAACGCCACGCAAGGGTATGCAATGCAAGTACCAGCACACATTATTTAGATATTTTTTTAATATGAGGCGGTATCAAATATTGATTATGAGCATTATCCGGCGTTGTTTTCCAAGACACGCGGTAAATATTGGATGTTTGCAGCGATGACAGGGCCACTATTATTACGTTTATTATTATTTCATCGCTTGCGGTGACATTTGCCGGCTCGACAAGGAGGGGGAGTGGGAATAAAAATCACCCATCATACCCACGACTGTTACCGCCTATCTGCTGCTTCCCTCCAACATGGCTGTTTTTGTATTGCCTGCGAACTGGATTTCTTGTTATTTTCTCGTTCGCACTTTGGGTCGTTTCGTGCGATCGTACAATGAGTCGTCAGAACGCCATTGCAGATGATTTAAGACGTAAAATATCAATTTTATGGACATTAAATCACAATTTGATTACTTGCCTCCAGAAGTCAATACTTGTCACTTGGAGAAAATGATCCAATAATTTAGACAAGGATTATTAAGAATGCATTTCTTTTTTTCAAATCTGGGTTCCAGTGAAGGAAAAATGACTAAGGAGACGGCAACCCCTATTTTGATGTGAGGGACAGCTCATTCCTTTACTTCTCTGATGTGATACAGCTTTCTTTAAACCAGGGATGTCATTCCGGACAGATGAACAAATCCGAATTAGCCAACGAAATATCACTGTTTATTTACTTCCCCGATCTTTTCCGATTTGTTGGGAAATCTGAACTCTGTCAGAAAAAACATCGGTTAAATTTATTTACATAAAATAAGTTTTAGTTTTACTTCGGTTAAGTTTGTCTGCTGTTTGATCATAATGAAGTTGAGGGATTATCTGGCCTGTGGCGACCCTTTGGTCACATTTTCTATGTATTTGTTTTGCTTCTATATCACCGATGGAATATAGGTATGCCGATTGACCCCTGGAAGAAGTGGTCACATTTTTGAAGTCTTTCACCTTCAATGGCCACTGACGGAAGTAAGAATTCAGATTGGCACGAGGAAGTGGTGGTGGTAAAATGACTAATACAGCTCTGAATGACTAATACAGCGCACTGGAACTCGTGATGGGCGCACCTGAAGCATCAGTAATACGTCCCTGACAGTCTGGTCCCCTGCCGTATGGGTAACGAGTGGTCGACATGGTACTTTATCACAGCACCAGGCAGAGGGGACCTGTTGCACTGAGAGCCTATTAATTTGTCCTGTGTGGGATCCTCCCGAGACTTTTGGATTATTTACTACTGGTGAAATCAAGTTCCTTTTGAATACCAAATGGAAGCTGAAGTTCACTGATAGATGCTATCAATGACAGATATAGAGATCTATCGAAACAGCATATGGGATACTATGCAGAAATTTCACACTATTATTAGCGTATTAACACCATTAAATACCTCCTAAAGATATATCTAAACATTATTTAGGATACTATGGGACAAATTCACAAAATATCATTACCACATTAGACAATTTAAGTTTCTCCAAAACATCTTAATCAAATACATTCCATCAAAAATGAATACCAGAAAAATATATTTTCGCTAATATAAATTCCCGATAAGCATATACCTTGCATAAATTGTGATGTTCAGATTTCTGAAACTAGGCCTAGTTTCTGTTGGTATTGGTAATGTTATAGTAGGGCTTCACTCTGCGGTCTGACCAGGCCCGTACCGCCGCCCCTCCCCGCCCATAGTGTACCACGGGGCCGACTCCTCCGGGGACGCCTTTATGCAACACCACACGTCAAAGTGAGCGAAGCCACCAATTTACATTCGCCCGCAGAAAGCCCCGGCCTTTTCATAACCAGGTCCCAGATGGGCAGTCTCTAACCGCCCTAATCTAACATCACATAACACACCCGGCCATCCGCCAAGGTTCCCCCTCTCCCGACATGGTTTGATCACACTGGGGCTCTAATCCGGCGGATCTAACCGACGGTAAAAACTGAGGGGAGAATGCATTGGTTGTAAGCCTGGCTCGGAATAGCAGCTGTTTCTAGGGACTCCACAGTCCCTTAGCAACCAATAACTAATAGTGTTTCTATGGTGATGTAGGCAGCTGGAACGCAGGTTCAGGATTTTGCATACGGTGAAAATAAACAGATTTTGTTTACAGGCAACAAACTTGGGGCTTTTTAAACTGACGCCAATGTCAGCAGCATTTCAGACACTTCATTAAATTCTCTTCCAATGAATGTGTGAATGGAATACGTGGATTTGAGAAAAACATTGTATGCAATGAATCTGACAGGTGCGAGGGGTTTGATGTATGCAAAGTTATCATACAGCGTAAATACAGTGTCTGACTGTGCATGGAGCTGGAGGCTCAGCCAGGGATCCGTGCTGCACTCAGAGGTTGTATAACCTGTATTACATCTCTCCCTGTCTGTACTTGCACTATTTATCATACACCCTCACCAAAGGCAGTTAAATGGGAACGTCGCTTGGCTTCGAGAAGCAAGAAATACAATCCATCCACAGATAATTTCCTCGCCATGTGAACAGATAGCAATCTCAGGGATATTACTTCGTCTTTTTTTCCTGGCATCGATAAGGTGATTCGTAATTTGAGGCCAACTGTAATATTCTACGGTTACGTTAGTCCAGGGCAGGCCAATTTATCATTAACATTTTATTGCAATCCAGGACTCCTTTGAAAAAATGAATTATACTTTAATAGATCAATTTCACAAACAGAGATTTATGAATGTTTGAGATCGACAGTATTGTGGCTGCATGAGGTACTAATCGAAACCCCATCAAATTTTCAATTTGTTAACGAGTATATCAGTATTGGCCCTGTTGCGATTCGTACATACAATATAAAAGTTATTTTGACTCAATCATCTTACTGTTGATGGTTTTGCATAGCCTCATTAGAGGCAAACCTGTTAAGCTCTTACACGGAAAGTACACAGATTGAATCATGGTTCCCCGAAGATGCGTTCAGCAAAACTCTTCAAACTGTGTGCTCAGCATATCCGTTTAAAATGTGCAGAGAAAGGTTTCCAAGTAAAGTAATATCCGGATAAACAATTTTCTTAAGACAGCATCGTTTTATTCCCCTTCTCAACCCTTCTTAAAAAATACATTGGTTAACCATGAATGAAGTTGGTGTGAATTGGAATACAAAACGGCAACTCGCTACTTGGAAATAGAATGTGAGGGCTCGCTGAAAACATACATGTACAGGTTTACCTGAAACAAATCACAAAATGTGGTTCTAATGTACATACACTAATCTAATTTGTTAGTCTATAATTATAAACAAGTGAGTATATGTTTTTATTTGCCAGCACCGACAACCGAAAGTGCTATCAAAGTGTTCTCTAGGTTACACGCACGCACATACACAACCACACAGTCTCCACTACATTGCAGTAAAACACATGAAAACATACATACACTTAACCAAAGACATCTATTTCATTCACAGTCACTCACAATCTTGTATACTATGACCCTCAGTGACCACAACACACTTGTACAAATTGCCATAACAGTGGACCTTCCATTAATTGGTACACCAGACCCTTTACCTATTTCATCTCCTACAACCCTATTGTTTGTGCTCGCACAATACCACCCTATTGTAGGTAACTGGACCGTTCGGTGGCATCCTATGGATGCTGCTCTCAAAAGTCAAACAAGCCGGTGGTGCTGGCGTCAATTCAGTATTGCCATGTGGAATGGCCACCTGATAAATATGTCATGCCATAACAGTACCAAGCGCCTCGGAGCAATTGTGGTCCTCAGCTCAAGTTGTGTTGTCATGACAACTCGAAAAGCCCACAGGTGTCAGGTGACAGTCTGTGTGAAGTTATGGTCAAGGTACAGTCCCCATGTTGTACAACACTGTATTATTGTCGAAGTACTGCATAGAGGACTTCCCATCGGTCTGGTTTAAAGTGTATTGCAAGTGTAATTCTATCTTTACAATTATGTCGTAATTGACTTATTGGGTTGTAAACTAAGACTTGTTGGGTTCGGCAAAGTACTGATGTATGAGTTCTACAGAGTGTCTAGCCATGACAGAGAGCCAGACCTGGAGCCAAAGGTTGTTTCATGTCAGTTTGTAATACCTGCTTCAAAGCAAAATTTCCATATACTACTTATTATATTGGCGTATCTAACAAAGGCAAAAGAGGTATATACTTTGCGATGGTATCAACTTACGACGAACTCTCCTTCCAGTACAGGTAAAAGGGGCTGTGGAAACAGTCTCATGTTTACTATGGCTAATTTTTTGTATACATACAACAGGCTCACCAATAAAGTTCACTTACAGGATGCCCCTTTCCGTGCAAAATTTCTATCCCGTATTTCAAAATTTGGTTGGATTTTAACGTGCCGAATTATGTATGTCATAAAGAGGTTCTAGAGTAAAAAGTGGTAAATATTTCCAAATGATAAGTGCAAGGCTCTACATTTTTGGAACTGGAAAAGTTTGAGTAGTTAAATTTCCTTCGTTTTGGTCAAATTATGAAATTTCATGAGTTTTTTCCTGCCATTTTCCTGGGTTCTCCGTGTCTCAATATTGGTCACTCTTATACTAATTCTAGAATTGTACCTTGTGTTTGCCATACAAAACCCCTGCGCTTATACAAAGAAATACACTGTGCACTGAAATCAACAGGTAGACAGAGCCCTTGGGGAGCCGGATGAGCAGCTCAGAGCTGCTCCTAAAACTCGGGGCGAGCAGCTCACAGGCCAGGCAATCTGCTCATCAAAGCCCGGCTCTGTCACTCAGTCAGAGGCCGCTGCAGGGACTTCATTAAAGAGTTCACTCTGTGTTTTTTGGCCTCCCCAACTCTGCGTGTTGGGGAGAACTTTGTGTGCGGCCACAATGAGTCGGCGACATGCACGGCGGGTTGCATTACACATGGAGGTTACTAATTATTTGTCTTGCGGTTTCACCCTTTGGTGCTTCAGCAGTGCAAAGCATCTTTACGATTTCTTCTAACCGACGTAATGAACGGTGGCCACCCACACAATTGAGTGATTCACTGTTCAACTCCAGTGTTTTTTTTAACCCAACTGCAACAAATCCCCTCCCCTCTTTCCTCAATTAAAACTTCTCTCAGAGACTTCTTGTGCTGGATGCCAAAGCCTGCGGATTTCCATACATCACTATGTACATGATAAGGCCACTGCCGGGCGGGCAAAGACCACCAAACCGGTGGCATTCAATTTACGACAGTCGGCCGTTTTTCTGCTGGGGTAAGAGTTGAAAGACGCAATACAGACTTCTGGGAGATGTGTGGTGTATGGGGGCTTAGACTGTCTCCTCAAGGCTTCTCCTAAACGAGCCTGTGCCATGACTGTGGGGGACACAGTGGTACACGACACATACCATGACTCAGGGAGAGGGGTATGACGTCTACCTACTCCAGACTCTAACATTAATGGCCCAGTGTCACGGCACCTGGGATTAAGCTGAGGTCTAATAAGAGGATCACTGCTACACTTAAGTACAATCTGAACACCCTTTCATCATCTGTTTCCAGCCATCATTTTTTAAATTTCCACCGTGATCTTTCGTTTATGCCAAATTGGAGGAGAAGAAGTAAATAATTTCTACTTAGTATCCTATATCAAAGGGAGGTTAGTCGTTTCGTTTCGTTAAAAGATAATTACATTTGGTCTCTAGTTGGGAGAAGGATCTCTTCCTAAAATCGGTTAATACTAATGTGCTTGACGTTAAGCCACCTGAGGCAATGGTTAATACGTAGAAGGAGGGGAACTTAACACAGTTTCCTAAGGTTAAAGAGGAGACTTAATGTTAGGTTAGATAGGACTTGAGTGGTTAATATGGGATTCATGTAGGACAACACCCGCCCACTTTCCTTCCACACTGAGCAGCTAAAGGGCCATACTTTCAAAAACTGATTAGGCTAATCACGTGTATCTTTATAGGGGTCAGATTTTTTGAAATTCTGTATCTTATTAAAAGTTCTGATGTCATTGCAAATAAATTAACCCATAATAGGGAGGGAAGTTAGGGTTAATGCAAAAGTCTGAAACCTCAGAAAGACAATTTTGAATTGTTTTAAAATGCTGTAAACATGATATAAGAAGAAATTGATTTTGAAAACTATTATTTGAGGTGACAATTTTTGTCATTGACAGAATTATCTATGATGAGACGCTTGTCAAAATTCACGTGACTGGCCAAATAAGTTACGATAATATGGCTCCAGAGCCACTCAGTAGCGTAGATGGAGCGGGTAGGGCTGGACCAGGCTGGGGTCTTAAGACTATAGTCGGGGGGCTGCCTGGTACCTACCTTGGGGTGTTGTTGTGGGTGTTGAGACGAGTTCTCCCCTTCGGAGGAGGGGGCCCCTGCCTCGGCAGCGGCCCCCGACTTGGCCAGCTTGGAGTCTACATCGACCCCCGACTGACGTAACTTGGCCTCACGCTCCCGGGCTTGGAACAGCTGCTCGGGGCACAAAAATCATAAAGACCTCATCTTAAAACAAAAACAATTTCCAAGAATTTTGTCCAATTTTTTAGGTTTGTTAACCTTACTTTTTTTTCTGGAGAGGAAATTAGTCTGAACTGATTCCATGAACTTGCTATAAATTGTTGAAATTAAAATTAATTTTGCTTAAAAATGATTCTATGCTTAATCGTGGGATAGGGAAATGGAATGGTTTCAGGAAGGTGTATCAGTAGTTATTCTTTGATAACCTTACCTTCGTTCCTGACCAAAACCATACCTTAACTGACTGACTACTTTGGCAAAAGACTAACTTGCTAGCTAACCCTGACCGGGACTAAGTTAGAGTGAGACACTGACAGTAACTGACTGTTTACCGACGGTTAACTTACTTACACACTCACAGGCATATCATTTAAATAAAGTGGTTCTATAATTTTGGGCTTTCCCAGTACATCACTAATAAGTTCAACTTATGAAAACTCAAATAAAATTGTGAAATGACATTTAGTTGACAAGACTCTCTAAAAGGATTGACTTACTTCTTGTTGTACCTGCGATAGTTCTTCTTCCAATTGAGCAGTTCTTTCAAGCGATACCCGTAATCGTTCTCGCACCTGAAGAGAAATAGTTCTCATGAAATACCAAACAATTTATAAACAGTTGAATGAATAAACAACATATAAATGTACACAAAATAATTGACAAAGGTGACTGTCCTCCACTGTAACGCTAAGAAGGATGAGAATGAAATTAGAAAACTGAAAAAGTTTGATTTTACACGAATCAGCATTACCTGTCAAAGACAGGTGTTATTACAAATTCAGCTCACAGAAAGTGTCAAACCATTCTTTTCAATTGATACACTGTAGAATCTTCCCTTGGTTTAGAGACTGTTCTACGAAATTGGTTCTGAGGCTGTAAGGCCTAAGAACAGAACTTAATTTTACTAAATACTAGTGGTCGTGAAGTCTATGGAAGGGTCTCATCCATATGTAACTTCCACCAATATATTCTCATGCAAATACCTCCCGTGATGCCATCCGTATTTTATTTCCCAACATGCTCCTGTGCAATTATATTATTCATACTGACCAATCAAATAGAACTTATATCATATGTGTGAATTGTATCTCTAAAACATATAAGTTGATTATGACCATAATTTGATTAGGAAAAACTGTACCGGCTGCTATAAAAGACCAACTCAAGTCGAATCCTTTCTCCACTAAACCCCCTCCCCCCTCCCCCCGTCACCCAGCACAATAGACCATCTCCGAGGGCCGTTCCCCTAGTGAGGATCTGGGGGAAATTAATAGAATTGACGCCCAGAACTCGCTTTATTTCCCCGCCGTGCCTTAGATGGTCATCCGAGCAGACGAGCGGCAGACGGCCCCACAGGGGAGCAGCTCCGAACAGCTCAACGCCACCACTGTATGGGGGCTTTTTAGGAGGGCGTTTTGCCTGGTTTTCAGGCCGTCTGTGGACTGGGGCTTGTGTGACTCGCTTTTTTGTTGTGGAGGTCTATCAATGCTGTTAAATATTTTGAGCTGGCGTCACATGACATCTTGGTTTAAGCAATGTTAGCAAATACAACTGGTGGCTTCAATGATTTTTGTTCCCATGTCGCGTTACAGGCATTTTCAGTCCTGTGTGCAAAACCAGAAAGCATGGTCGACTTACGCTATCTGTTACCTGAATATAAATGCATTTTCCCCCTTATAGCTAGGCCCACTGGCTTGTGAAAATATATAGTACTGCCCAAATCCGGAATAATAAGGAAATATTGCATCTCTGATTTGTCAAAAGCCCCTCTTTCATGTCAGAGTTTTCGTTTTCATCTTTATTCTCTCCGTTTCTGCTGTGACTTGTCTTTAGAAACACAAAGTCAGGCCTATCCAATTTCTTTCATCATTTCTCTCAATCCATGCCGTGTTCACTGAAGCTAGAAAATGTCCCATCAGGGAAGAAGCGAGTGGAAGATGAAATGTCTTCCACTGCAGCACAGGAGCGCCGTCATCTAATATTTGTTGCGAGAAAAAATACGTTTTTATTGTTAATCTTGTTAGATATATCTAGATATTCATACAACGTATGTATGAGAAAGTCCCAGCAGCTCCTCGTTCTGTTTTATCTAATCAATTTGTTTGGTCAATACAATTACTATTACATTTATAGCTGTGAGAAACAGTCGCACCTGGTTTGTTCACAAAAGGGCCTCAAGTAATTCTAAAACTGCGCATAAATATAAAACCATCACCCTATTTGCACTTAACGAGTAAAAACAGTATTCCTCTGGCCAATTTGGTCTCGCAATGCAGTAAAAAGGGTAAATACAGACTTGTGTCATGCCATTAGAAAGGGCTTTAAAGTCGCTATTAAAAGGTATGCAATATGTATGGGTGCCTGGATATCCCTAATAGAAACTTAAGAAATTACAAATTTCCCAGGAGTCAGAACCGCATAGTGGAATATAGGCTTAACTACAAAAATAAAATTCCCATCCCGACTTACCACAGCCTACAAGGGCTGCTTCACTAAAACTTCCACTCCTCATAGAGCTAAGCCTAACCACATGAGTCGGCAACAGCTGACGGCCCCAGTGCCCCACCACTAGGGGAGGAGGAGGGATCCTCAACGAATCTTCATTCCCACCCATTACGGCCTAATCACATCAAGGCCCCCAAAAAGCTGCCGAATGAGAGTAAAAGAGACACGGGCTCTCGGGGACAGCTAATGGTGCTAAATGATGTCAGCTCAAGGAATTCGACGAACAGCTCAATAAAACCAAGTCCACTGTGTGTGGGGGAACAGGCCGGCCTTGTCTAGATCTGACAAGCGGCAGAGGGGAGAGAAGGGAGGGGGCGGGGGAGAGATTGGGGTGTAGGAGAATAGGGAGAATGGCGGGGGTTCTCTTCCATGTTTAATCTCTTTACGATAAGCAGACAGTTCCCAGAGGGGTGCTGACAGGATGCCACCGCTCCTGGGCGGCGGGTAAAAGGGGTCCTACGGAGTGGTGAGCTGAGTTTGACGGATTAAGGTTCTTGGGACTCGAAGTATATTATCACTAATTTTTAGTATAGTATTGACATGCAGTGTGTGTGCATGTTAAAACATATGTTCGGGTGTATGTTGATGTGTTGTAAAAATAGGCTTCAATTCAAATGGCATACTGATATATCATGGTTATGCATGAATATCCTTGACCATATCTGCCCCAATCCATATTTATGTTGATGGGTAGATTGCCAGGGGATCGGTTAAATGATACGTATTTCAAATCGCAGTAAGACATAGCTTGATTAGAAAAAAAAAAGTGCTACACGTTCCATCTTTATTCTAAAACGGTGTTGAGTGAAAATCAACCTTCAGGTACGATGGGAAGAACATGCACTAGTAAAGGGAATTGATCACCATCAGTCCATTATTTTTCTTAATATTCCGCATGTGTTTACCCCCTTGAAGAGCTACAAAAACGTTTCAGATGGAACTTAACTCTGACTATATAATTGGTGCCAGCCCCGCCTGTGACGTCACGTGCCGTGAGCACGGGTCGGTTTTAATCGGTGTGGAGCACGACTCCCACTTTTTTTCCGCCCTTTTCCCAGCCAGGCAATCAGCCGGATGGCCGCTGGAGGGCGCCACTGTCGTCTCCACCGCCGCCATGACGTATTAAGGGCGGAGATGGGTCAAACTGAACCTGTCATACCGAGACACATTACATACAACTGACCCTGTGACACAGATATGGGGGTGTGTGTGTATACTACCATGACGTATTAAGGGCGGAGATGGGTCAAACTGAACCTGTCATACCGAGACACATTACATACAACTGACCCTGTGACACAGATATGGGGGTGTGTGTGTATACTACCATGACGTATTAAGGGCGGAGATGGGTCAAACTGAACCTGTCATACCGAGACACATTACATACAACTGACCCTGTGACACAGATATGGGGGTGTGTGTGTATACTACCATGACGTATTAAGGGCGGAGATGGGTCAAACTGAACCTGTCATACCGAGACACATTACATACAACTGACCCTGTGACACAGATATGGGGGTGTGTGTGTATACTACCATGACGTATTAAGGGCGGAGATGGGTCAAACTGAACCTGTCATACCGAGACACATTACACACAACTGACCCTGTGACACAGATATGGGGACTGGGGTAGATGCGAGGGCAGTACTTCCAGTGTATCATCGAAATGCAGGCATAATTGCATGTTTCTCTTTTACATGTATATTTAGTGGGGTGTCTTTATCTTTCATCTCATACATACATAGATCGTTCAAGGGGAAACTATATATCTACGTTATTTGACTTGTTTCGGACCCATAGAAAAAAACCAAATATCGTGGACAGCAAAAGATATCCTCAGGTTAATACAGATACTCCCGATAATATATAGGTCTGTCCACACTCATACAATCTCATCCAGTGAAGGAGGGGCCCTTGTCTTCTGATGCACCCCGTCCCCATAAAGAAGCTACATTCTGTAGCAAACCGGTGACGACCAGTGGTGTTGTCGCAATGACAGTGCCACACAACCACCCAGCCCCACCCCCTCCCGTTTCCGAATGTCATCGCCCTCTTTATGGGGCCCCATGCCGTATGGAGGGGCAGGGCGTCGCCAGGTCGTCGGGAATATGGTCGATGATGCGACAATAAAGGGACGATCGGTGATAGATCGGCCAGGGCAGGCGACAGAGGGGAGGTCAGGAGAATGGACGTGGGCATTGGGGGTGGCTGCATGGAGATTGTTGCATTGGGAGTCTCACTGGTTGAAAAAGAGGAGAGAACTTATTTTTTTGATTCTTTCTTCTGTTGAGGTAAAGACGACAGTACGGTAGTTATTCAGATAATTCTAAACTGACATGAATTTGAATATAAAGTAAAACCTCATCTTTTCAGAAGGAAAATATGATTTTGAAGATTTTGTTATAAAATAACGTTTTTATCAAACGCAGTAATGGCTGGAAGGAAAACCATCTGCCCAGCACGGTCTTTATGGCCTAAAGAACTCATATCTCGGCACAGCAGAGCTCCGATAAAAAGACAACCACAGACACTTAAAGAGGAGGAAATCAGTCACCTCCGACCAGGTGATTTCAATTGGTGATTCATGTAGGAGGGGGTAGAGTGTTAGAGCCGGGAACTGACTGACGTGGGGCTGGTTAGGCCGAGTTAGGCCCCAGCGTGCTCCCCGCCTATATAGGCCCGGATCTGGCGTGACTTGGCTTCTCTTTCCAACCGCAAATACCATTTGATCTGGGTGGCTTCCCCGCTGGCTTCCCGTGTGGCTTCCTGCTCATAGTGAGTAGGGTATAGCTAAGGGACGGTACGAGCCATGCGCAGTGAGCATGCTGATTTCTCGTAAAAGCCCGAAAATGTTCAATTCCCTTTTTCTTTAAATGGGAGTAACAAAAATCTGTCCCACTATCTGTCATAATGAGTGCGGTATATCAACAGGCGGCACTCGCCATGGGTAGTGGGCATGCTGATTTCTCTTTAAAAAAAGCTCGAAACGTTCAAATCCCCGTTTCCTTTAAAGTGGAAATAACAAAAATCTGTACCAGTAGAGACTTGAATGGCCTCCCGCAGGAATGAGTTTACATGCTGGTTCGCGCGGTAGGGGGTGAAATTATCCCCTTTAATGAAGCTGGTTCTGGGTGTGCGTGAGGCTAGTCCAGGTGGGGGTGGGGGCTTATCGCTGGTTATATGCCTGCAGCTGGCTGGTTGGGGGATGGTGTGGGGCGGTGGGGTCGGTAGGGGTTGTTGGGTATGGGTGGTTTGGGGACTGGCTGATCTGGCTTTGACCAGAGATTTAATCTAAACTAGCCCAGATAGGTATGAAAGGACCAGCTGTAAAGATGAGCTTATGACAAAATAGCATGGAGTTTCCATAAAGAATGATAATCTCTCTTTTTGTCCAACCAAAGTGAGTATTTAGGTCTATAGTCTGGGTTTTTAAACAATAACTCCTTAGTTATTTACTATGGATAACGGAAAGGGGAGAAAATGGAAATATTCTGTCTAAAATAGACTAAATGAAATTAATAATCAAGTTATCTACCCAGGTAGTAGGTTTACAGTGGTCGTTATTTTCAAATATGTGGCGTCTTGAAGGAGTTGCACATAGATTCATTTCTACTTTTGTATGATTCGGATTATGCCAATTTGCTGGAAAGTGACTCTCAAAAAACTTCATCGATGGGATCAAAATAGTTTTGAGGGAGGTTCGCACCTATACTGTACCCAAAGACAGGGAAGTTCCAAACTAATCAATTTCTGCAAACCGCGGGTTTAGCATAGATCAGTCACTCGGCTGGAGCTTTGTGTGACCACAGTGGGAGGTGTGATGAGGGGCGGCACCCGGGGGCCCACCAGACAGGGGCCCCTCCCCAGGCATCTAAATGGTCTCATCAGGCACTGGGGTAATGGGAGGTGCACCTAATATCGCCCACTTCTATGGCTGCCACCTCTATTATCGTCCGCTTTGTCTGGGCAGATGACTGACGACAGCTGGGTATGGGAAGGGACATCGTCTATCTAGTGTGACACCTCTTCGCTGAGCTTTTGGGTAGTTCAGGTTTCAAAGCACTTCTACAGGTTTAGCAAACCGAACTGAATATTTCAATGTTGTTTTCTGTAATGCTTTGGTTTTATTAGCCTTCTCAATTGAATTTTATCATACAATTTCTAGTCCTTTAAACATTTCCAAAACAAAGTCTGTAACTTTTTAAAATGTCCGAAATCCAATGATAAGTGACGTGGAAAGACAGTGGCTTCCCTTTCAAACAGGTCTGTAGTCGCGGCCATTTTATCAGAGACTGCCCATTAAAAAGACGCCCAAATGAGCAGCGGAGAGTCCGCTTTTTCCCTGTCGGAAGCGGGCCCGAAACGCGGGCTGTCAGAAGCTATAAACGTGTAAGGAGTCGGTACGTCCGGGCAATTACTGCCTCCAATACCAGACCCCATCAAGGTTTCCGCCCAGAAATTGCTCTTAGTTATCCTAGGGTATAAACTTATATGTTTAAACTGCAACCATGACCAATACTCTTTTATAGATACTTACAATATCAATGGTGAAAAGAGAATTATAATCTGAATTGTTGAAATTCACGGTAAGCATCTCTGGTGACTATTCATTTAGTTAATATTCACAAGATTAAACAAAAACCTTCCCCCGCAACACGGACCTCCACATTGAACCTTGAACTGTAAGAAGATTTTCTGAATCGGACAAGCGAAAGTAATCTTGGCGGGATAATAGCAGACAACTCTTTTTCAACAGCTTCCATAGAATTTGAAATGGAGACGGAAATGAAAGAAATGATCGGACTGAAAAGAGGAACGTCAAGAAACAGTCAACGGTCGCGTTTGGCACCGTGAAAGGGACAGAAGATTGGGTTAAAGGGAACTGTGGGCTGGTTAAGGAAGGAAAATAGTGGTTGTAATTCTGGTTCATGTTCGTCTCTGGTCGGGTGTAGGTACCCTGAGGCTGGTGAAGAGGTCTGGTGATTGCCTTCCGTGCCCCTCTCTACCCATTTACCTCCCAAACCACTGCTGGACCACTCCGTTACCTCCCCCACCTTATTGCCCAGTCAGCACAAACTAAAAAGTACCAGGGAAAAAAAAGGTACATCTCTCCAAACAGGAAAGATTAATTATCTTTATGGAAAGCATCTCTGAGGATAAGGGGCAGGGGTTATGTTTTCTAAGAGTGAATATGATACGACTCTGATAACGTTACGTGAACGTCGGTAAGGATTAATTTCGATTGGATTAATGCTGATTTTGCTATCTGTAGGGTAGATTTTGCATCCGTAGCAGTTTGTCTATTAGTCTGATTAAACGTGGGAAGGTCAGTGGTCGGTCGCACCATCTGAACTCAATTACGTATTTCCTAGTGGCTCCTGATTATCTTTCCGTCAAACTTTCAGTTACAAAAAAATAAGTTTACTCTTAGGTACTGCTCTAAGCCAAATGGTGCCACGTCCAGATGAGTCAATTTAGAAGGCACCTGTGTGTCTGTTCTCTGACTGGGTAAATACATGATCCTCCTCCCACACCCACCCGCCGGGAGGTAGGGGTGGGAGTCTGCTGGTTAGCGGACTGGGGGTAGCCGAGCTGAAGGTATCACCGGTAACCAGTCTGGGATCAAAGATCCAAATTTGGCACATACAGATTGTACACGGTCCAAAACACCGTCTAATACCAAACTCTCACGCTAGGTGCGTCCCCTGTGGATGCGGAGGATACTCCTGTTATTTCGGTACTTAATTGCTTTAATCTTTAGGGGAAAACAAGGGCGAAACAGGTCTGTAACACATAAAATGTTTCCTGTTTCGACAAAAAAGTGTTTCTTTATCCATGATTATGAAACAGGAAAGAAGTTGCATTCCAAGAAAGTCTAGTCCGCATGTCTCTTACCCTGTGAAACTTTGCAATGAAGACTCATGAACTACTCTAACGTTTGCCATTTTCCGCTATGCTTTAATTCCACCACTAACCACTTGATAGATCTAAGCCAAGGAGTGTGCCACATTAAGATATAAGTAGGAATAAACCGTACTTAAATCGGCTAGAAGAGAAAAAGACTTGGTGCCCACGTAAACCCCACGCCCCCTCCCCTACCCCCAAAATAAAACAATGGCTGACTGTCACATTGACAATAATCGTCTCATCCCAATCCCATGATGCCTCAGCCGCACTTCCGGCAGCGTCCCAAAGGCTGATGTACATTTCGTGTGGAGGTCGAATATGACGTCATAGACGCCCACTGTTTCCAGGACGAAACTAGAGCCTGCACTCAATGAGTATTTACAAAAAATTATAAAAGTTCTCCGAAACTTGTCAGGCGAACTTCAAAAAATCTATAATATAATAGTTTTATTTTTGACAAGGACACACACGTATGAATTATTCGTCATCTATACTCCAAGGCAAAGAAGTATGAAGACTATAAATTCAGTTGAAGCCTCGCCAAGTTGGGCTAATGAATCAAATTTGTTTGGCAACAAGCTTAAATAATTTGCCAACTTCGACATGTTTTATTCCCATGGATAGGATTCACAATTGCCCTCTTTCATTTATCTGATCCCCGTCTCAAAAAAGATCGTAATTCTGATCTTTATATTCATATAACTACGCCTATCAATCTCTATCCTGCCACCAATAACAATAAACGTCGTTTTATTACGTCTCAATCATCCGACCAAGAGGTATTTATCATTTATGAACCTTTTTTTATTAGAAATAAAAACAAACCTTCCACTCTGCTACCAAAATCGGAATGGTCTAACTTGGCACACCCTTTCCTCCCCCTGTTTGAGCGTTGCCTTGCAACAAACAACTCCCAACAAAGCCCGTTTTTGTGGGAAAACTTTTAAAGCCAAATGCATCAATACCTTTTACCACACGGACGCCCCTCCGACTATCAACAGCGGCGGGAATAAATAAATAGTACAATAGAAATGGACGCCACTACTTTTAAATCATCTCCGCTTGTCTGGGGCCCGCTGGGCAACCACGTCATGTTTGAGACTCGCCCTAAAAACACCCAAAGAAAAATCGGAAAAATAAAAATATCACCTTTTTGAATTGTGTTGCATTGACGTGGCTTCTGCTGGACAAGCAGGCCTCCTGTTGGGAGGTGGGGGAACATATGTAGTGGTGTGGTGGGCTGGGGGTGGTGGTGTGATCCATTATGGGTGGGAGGTGGGGGCTGGGGCAGACCCCACTAGGGGCGCTGGGGGTGCCCCCAGCTGACTGTAACAAAGCCAATACACTACGGTCCAGGTCTCGGGGGGCCCGGACAATAGGAGCGGGCAGGCTGGACCTGTCGGAATGACCTGTCGCCGATCGATAAGTCCGGTCTAAGTAATAATGTATGGTCCCCGCCGCTTAATACATAAAACTACCACCACGGCCGCCACTTCTACACTGACCACTTCAACACTGACCACACTGTCAACACTCCCACAACAAGAACTCATCCTTTCTCCCCACTCCTTGTCACAAACCGTCTTGTACCGTTATATTTAACGGTATAAGACCATACCCGTAAGGTCAACCTGCCACGGCTTTCTAGCTCTCCTCTCAATAGACCAAAAATAGAAGACCTTTTTCTCTGGCGTATTCAGCGAGAAAATTAAAACACTGAACCAATGCGGTAAGTAGTATTACGATCAGGCTGTCTGGCTCAGGCAATCACATTGGTCAAACAGCGAAAATTGCAATAATCAGTAGAGGGATGGATGCATGGTCATTTTTCACGCTTATAATTAGCCAATTTCGTCTATGTTTTAGGAACAGATATCTAAACATATAAGTCTTCTGTTATCTGAAAATACTGTATCAATACCATTTGCTTAGGGATCATGATTCAACATTGGCATTAAGATCTTGTTAAAAGAACAGTACATGACCTGGTATTCGATATTCACAAAACGTACCTCCAGGTCTGGCTTTAATCTTAAGTACAGGGCTGATCGTGACAAGTTAGTCTAAGTATGCGAGGAGCCCATGATAAACCTCCAGTGGTCGCGGTGGGCCGTTCACCGGTCCCTTACGTGCAGTACGGCTACGTTACAGTGGGGAAGTTACGCTACGTACAATACAGCCAGGTTACAGGGCTGTTTCGGCCTTCCAACCTCCGACTTCTTGTCGCCATATAGATCTATGTACTCTGAGTTTCTGGCTCCTCACAAATGCATCAATCGTAATCTTTCACGGATAAATTAGGGGCAATTTGCAATCATCAAAAGAACTAGTGCCTGCCATTGTACCAATTATTTTGGTCAGTGCGGTAAATGCTTAAAGAATGCGATGGTATCGGTCATCATGATGAAAACTAAGATTTCTACTGCCACAGTCCTGAGTTACAAATTACGTTAACATTACTCAGTCTTTTGCTTTTCGGAGCTTATTCTTTCTTTCCATTGGGAATTCAAAATTTCCACAAGACTTTGCCGCCAGTACAGGTTTTACCTTTTCCAGCTACATGTACTCAAAAAGGTCTTAGTGTCTAGCCCTTCCCTAAATCTAAACATGAACGTTGTCAAAGACCAGTTGCTAAAAAGGGCATTAGCGGCAGGAAGCAGCAGCTACGTCAGGCCCCTATGGTGGAGGGCGTATAAGGCCGGGGAGACGTAGTGGTTTATTGGGTATTAGCCCGGCCCTGCCTGCATTTACCAATCACTGTGTTGGGGTAATTAAGGCAATTAACAGCTCCATCCCCGGGGGCCGGGAGAACTAACCTCTTAGTGATCAGCGAGGGCACGCTACAGCGAACAGCCCGGTCCGACAGGGGGGAAGAGAAACTGATGAACACTTTATTATGGGAGGGGGATCTGTGTTTACATACGGATGGATACTGAACGTTTACACAAACTAATGAACACTTTATCATGGGTAAAAGATCAGTGGTTACATACTTATGGATACTGAACATCGACATTGTTATGTTACTTGTATTGGGAACCCTTCATATATGACAGCTCATAGTTCGTATTAGCTCAGACTTTATTCCCTCCTCAGAGAGAACAAATTCTGTTGTTTCCATGTAAACTTTTCAATTTAGCATTGCTTTGGCGCACTGTCTTGGAAAAACACACTGTAACTCTCACAGTCCCATTTAAATGTGAGTGACTGTAAATCTCACAGCATTATGCACGAAAGGTTTTCGTGCTTTGGGCGAGAAAAAGGAAATGTAGCACGGTGACCCTTATAGCAAAACGTGAAACAATGCCTTTAGCAAACGTTTCATAATGCACGTTCTTTTGGCCTTTGTAGAAGACTTTCCTGTGGCGCACGCCAGCTCGAGTTAAAGCGGGAACAGGTACCTGTTACATTAAACTCGACCTACGTACAGCCGGATGTCAAACAGGTGAAATAACCCACCCACTTCCGGTAATATACCGCCTAGGGACAACGACCATTCAGGATTTGGGTTACCTGATGTGTTTTCATTCAAGGTAAATTCATAAGGGGTTCAACATGTGTTACCTGCAATTTGCATTACAAAATCGGTCAATTATTGAAAAGAACAAAGACACTTATGTGTCATGGTTCTGCAATGAAAAATAGAAGGTGCACTAAACAACCTTGGTTTCCAATTTGCATGATCGTTGAAAACTAAGAACGCATAAAAGCAACCTGCTAACCTACACTGCTTACCTGTCCCTAAAACATTTGTTCAAGAGACCCATGGTTCCTAGTTTGGTGAAACACGCACATAACACATCAAGTGCAATGTCTGCGTACTGTCATTTTCACTCAGAAAGGCAGCTCCATTTCACCGAGTTAGGACTATACACTTATAGACCGTATGAAACGGTAAAACTATGGAGAATATGGGTCTATACAAAGAGGGTAGAATTTCTCCATACTGAACCAAAGGTACACCTGAAAGTGCCGACATGTTTGTGTATATAAAGCCGACATGTATGTCGACTTAAGATAACAACGAACATTTATTGTTTATTTTTTACCCACAACTAATAGCAGATTTATCTTCACTCATACTGCATCAAAAAACAAATTCTTCCTATCACGGATAGCATATTTGCACCATTTCAACTGCAAACTATCTTAGATCAAGATATATGCAGAGAAACTTGTCGACAAGTCACATGGCTTATCTATGTAAAGTTTTTTTGATCACAGTATTATTTGTGGTCTAACACACGAAAAACTAGTTTGTAGTCTTCTTTTTCAGTTCGTATCTGTACATACTATCTTTCAAGTTGGTTTGAAAATCTAATCGGTAGAAAGATTTTTAGCAAATACTTGTAAATTTTTGTTTCAAGGTTTTTCATATCAACATAATCAGTTAATTTAACCCCGCGTGTGCTTAGAATACCATCAGCTATCCATAGCAGGGAGAATTGATGATACAGATTCTCCATACAACATAAACCCGAAAAAGACCATAGATGGACGACGTACCTTTTCATCCAGAGCCTTGTGGTGCTCGAACAGAGACTTGAGGGCCTTGAGCACCTCCACTTCGCTGGAGACGCCGGCCGGCGACGACGCCTGGCGCTTCACCACCGTCATCCTCAGCGACCGCTCGTGACGTGACACCAAGCACTCCAGGTGCTCCAACAACAACTGCAAGGAGAAGAGGTGGGACATTAACTACTGAGGTTACCTACAGGCAGCACGGGGCACCCGCCACTGGGGCGGGAAATGCAGAGGTTTACAGCGTAAATGCTGGTGATGAAATGGCGCAATAGGGTCAGCCATTTGTGTATTTTGATCAAGACTGGTTATCAACAGCTTCCACTGGAAACAAAAAAGGTTAGAACACAAACACGTTTGGGTACAATTACTTATTGTCACAGGAGACATGGAAGCAGACTGTATGCCTATGGTATTGTCACAAGTTATACCTTTGATATTATCACAAACTCTATACCCTTGGAATTGTCCCAAACTCTAAACATATGGTATTGTTAATTGTGTTTAAAATAGTGTGGTCAATTAGTGATGTACGTATATATTTAAGAATATTTTTGCTGTGTACTATAGCAGATTATTTGAGGTTTTCATTTTGATCTCCATACGGTTTACCATTTTGACATCGTGAGTCTTTAATAGACTTTAGTTAATAGCCCAATAACCTCCAAACCATGTCTGTTATAAAGTTCTGGAGCCATTTTGCAACCATCATCGACTAAAGGGAAGCGAAACGACAATTTTCATTTGTCAATTGAGAGTTTTTCTTTTCAGTGAAGCATGGTCTCTGGTGGCCAATACTGCCCAACGCGGTAAAGGGAATTAAATCATAATTAAGGATTAAGTGATTAAGGTCCTAATGGAGTCCGTCAGGTTAGGGTATTACCCCTGTCAGCTGGAGACAAAACCCGACGACTCAATCTGCGAGGGGCAAAGACTCTTCTATACCACTGTCTTAACGAAAAGCCGGATAACCTGCGTAGAATTGCGGAATAATTTGTTTTTCTCGGATACCTTTCAGAATGGGCATGTCTACACTATAAATTAACAAATCTTTAATTTCTAAAATCTATTAGTTTGTACGGATGAAGAAACACATGCTAAATTGTGATATACCAGTGACAATAGCAGGCAGCTTCGTTAAAGCCACATGTCGAAATGTACATTCGAAATTCACTTTGTGAATATAAGCTTGGTTTAGGTACCTGAAGTTTAGGTAAGTAAATTGTTATCAATATTAAATTAAAAAAACTTGCCGTTATTGGTTCTTTCTGAGTGGGTGTACAGACCCCACACCATCAGTCCTCCCTGTCCATTACAAACTGTCTCCGCCCACAAATGCCTACTGTAATCCTTGCTCCCTGGCGACTGAAATCTTTTCATCGCCTTGCCTTATCTAATCTTATCAGCTGGTACCCTCCGTGCCCACACTGCATGTCTCATCAGCCGGCCGAGAACAGGCGACAGTATATCATTGTAATGGTGGCTGTGGAGTTTTAGTAGAGAAGGTAGACGAAAAAAGAAGCGACCAGCTAATCTAACGGTTTGCCTTTTTCGAGGGAAGCGATTTATCCAATGCACCATTTTATGACTTATGCTTTCAATATCTCGCAACACTGTCTTAGGAAAATCAAGAGATTGAATCAAGTATCTAAAACAACTGATTGATTCTCTTGTTTTAATTTATGTTCTAAAAGGTCACAACGAACGTAAGAATCTGGTACCATACTTTCTAATGACGAACTGGATTACTTTTCCTTACATTTGTCCAAACTGCAATAAAATATAACAAAAATCCCCTCCTTCCAAAAATCTCCAGCCTTAAGAAGTGCCTACCCCTACAGCGTCTAACACTCAGGTCCCACGGGGAGGGCTGCCTGCGGGTGACAGACGCCCTAAGCCTCGCCTAGGTCTGCTCTATAGATTAGGGCCGTCCAGGACTGCCCCACCACTACTAATCTCCACAAGGCCTAAAATCCCCAATATTGATGACAAAATGCGTTTCCCCCTGTGGGCTATTGGCCGGGCCCGTGACATCAATAGAGGGTCCGGTTAGACCCGTCTGGGACCCTCGTGTCCCTTTAAGTCGGGGTAAAGCTCCTGAGAAGGATCCCGTCCTGCCAGGTCTCACTTTAAAAGTACACCTCGGGTTGTTTTCTCGCTCCTTGGACGTTTGTTTTTGCATTAATTGCGATATGGGGATAGCGGTGGTTGGTGGGGAGTAAGGAACGGGGGACATAGGGATGGGGGATTCCTGTAGGGGTGGGCGGTGGTCCTAGGTGTCAGGGATGGGGGCATAGACCGTGGAGGAGTGGCCGGGAGGTGACAGGGGATCAGGGGGGTGTAGTGATGGGATGACTTGGGAAAGGCTACTCGGTAGCGGAGGATACGGCTAAGTTTAATGATTCTACAGAGCGCGGCGGCGGCGGGGTAGCACTAGTAGCTTAAGCAGTTTATATAATTAATTTTAGTCTATTATTATAATACTTTTCGACCCGATTTTATTCTCAGGCACATCAAAGATACTTGTTTAGTGCAATGTGATCTCAATAATACCATCCACATTAGAATTTATAACTATAAAATTTATCGAAACCTTTAGGCTAAAGCCGGTTGCTAACCTCACCTCCCACTACTTAAACTTTGGTGTTGTCTATTCCTCTCCAATATTACGTGTAGTCACTGAGCCCTGCGTCCGGAGAAACTGTGACGATCCCTATTTCATTGACAACTATAGCTTTGTTTAACACATCCTAATCTATTTTCACAGACTACAACCTTAATAGCATTTCTTTCAGTGAGTAAAATTAATGCTCCATGCAGTCTGGAGACAAGTTGTTTGGAAAACTCTACCCTGGTATTGTTAGCCTTTTCCCCATCCCCATCCCCTCCCCATTCCATCTACGAGAAGCCCTCGACCGTTGGGGTAACCTTGCTGGGGTCGGGTCTGACTGTTGGGGATGGCCAGGGTAGGGGTCTGAGGGCTGCTGGGGAGGCGGCAGGTGCACCGGGTATGGGCCTGTCTGTGGCCGTAACAGATGCCGACAGGGAGCAGACAACGACCTGTAATAACCGGCCGGTGAGCCCCCTGACGGCCAGACGCACCTTGTCACATACTACATTCAATGGGCTCTACCTGGGGGTAAGCCAGCTAGCAGGTAAATTCTAGAAATTTCTTGAATTAAGTTGAATATTCAAGAATATCTAAGTTGCATAAAGCTAAGAATTTCAAGAGATTCCTACCTGTATTTTACCTCAGGCACGACTTGCTGAACATTACACTGCAGTTTATTTGAACAATTAACCGAAACCTTACATTTAATTCATTTCCATTATAATTACTTTCAGATAGGAACCATTGCTTCAATCCTCGTGTTTTAATCAGGAAGATTCCCTGAAGACACGGTTAATACTTTATCTCGTATTCATCGGAAAGCTCCGATTAATTCTGATACTTCCTTGAGGCTTAGAAACTAGTCTTTGACTTCGCTAACGTTTAGCGACCCCAAGAGCCTCATAAACCCTGGACGAACCAAGGGGAGAGAATACGTTGCGTGTAAAACCTCCATTCGGCAGACTCTTGCAAACTCTGCAAATCCCACGTAGAACAGCTTTGATTATTTACTTCATTTCAAACCAGACTCCCACGACCCAACTCCCAAGCCTTCCCTCCTCAGACGAACCTAGTCCCGGGAGATCTACTCCGGGGCCCCACATTTGAGGCGAACTTAAGTCTAGTTTCCACAAGGCGGTTAGTTTGCAACTACTTGGCGCCAATTAAAGTGCGTCAACTAAATGCATAGGGGCGGTGTGATGGCGGGCTACTAGCTACACTGGTGGTTTTGAGCTCAAAAATGTTTGCTGATGACAAAAGCAGGTGGTCAACCCAGAGGTCAGCCGATAATTCCTTGGCCAACCAGACCACTAATCGTAGGAATTATTAGCCCGATGGAAACCAAGCTTCAGACTCATGGCGTCCCGGGAGATCTACTCCCCATGCCTTGACGTCTGACGTGCACTGACACTGTGACAGGCGTGTCTCTACAGACACATCACCTGGTGTGTATACGCGTGTGGTTGCGTCGTTATGTGGCCGTATGCTTTAATTCATGACCACATACAATCACGTGAGCATGTTAGTCGCATACGCCTACTTTAAAAGAGTAAAGTGTACATGTATGGTTTAAGTGCATGGACATAGACGAATATCTGTCTTATTTTATGGGCGCTAGAAACTTATACAGGGATTGGGTCAGTGTCCACGACAAAAAAATGGAATGAGTCATTTTGTATTTTGTATTTTGAATTATAGCAAGTAGCAATATGTTATATAACTATTTTTCCCTCAACATCGGGAAACAGATGTCCATTGTTGTCCAAGGAAGAAGAAAAGACAAATCTGTCCAAATTCTAGTTTCTGTCTGATCGATCGCACTCTGGACCCTGCCCCTCTGTATATATTTTTAACTTGGACTTTAGATAGGCCAATCCCTAATACAGTCTACAAAGCAAATACTCCGACATACGTCTTTTCTTTTTTGTGTTATCCTTCAGTATGATAAAGACTCTCTGCGTCCTTCAAAGGAAACATAAAAATATACACTATGCACTCAAAGAAAGCTTTGTCTCTACTACCATCGACATGCGGCTCCCCCGGGGTGCGGTGGTTAACGGATCCCATTAAGATGGGTAACCCCAGCTGTGATTTATGGGTATACGTGCGGCACTAAGGGAGCCTTTAATCTAATACCCACACTACTTATCGTGTGACCCTATTTGGACAATATGGCCTAAGCAGGGGTCATCTTTTTCATGTATATAGAATTTAAAATATTCTTATTTCCCTTTTTTTTTTTTTTTTTAAATTCTAATATATCTTTGAGAACAATAATATTTTTTGTTTGATTTTACTTTTTCTGATTGTGATTCATCATTCCTTTGTATTCATTTGACACAATTCATCTCGTCATCGCGATAGGAAGATGCCATGGTGATAAGACTTTTCTCCAAGGACCAGTGGCAATGTGTGCGGCAGTTCCATATCTCTCTATTTGGTCTATAACACAAGTTTCCGAACGTACCCCCAATGTCTCACTTGTATTGATTAATCCCAAGTCGCACCCCGTTCTTCCCACCAGACCCTGGAGGGCAAGCCTCTTCCAGCCCCTGCCCCTCCTGCCAAACCTGAAGGTTGTATTCCACTATACGATTTTAGTCCCGATTTTAAAAATCTCCTATGAGAAAAGCAATTATCTATGGACATTTTATACACCATTAGATAGGGTTTTGAATTCTCTTTCTAATGATACGTAGCATGCGTGATCTTTTTCTTTACTTGGGGTGAAAAGTAGTAAATCAACAAATTGCAAGCAGTCAGAATCGCCAAGTGGAATAGAGGCTATACTCTACCTCCTCCAAGTACCTCGGCCCCTTTCCCCCCTCCCCCTTAGCCCCCTGTCGTAAAAAAAGGCCACCCACCGACCTGAGCACCGCCACGCCCCCTGGGGGGAGCAATAAACCTATCTTGATGCTCCCGGCGGCCGGTAGGGGCGGGGGTGTCGGGGTGTGTGTGAGGGGTGGGGGCAGCCCCGCCCTGCCTTCTATCACCATGTACATGTGTCTCTGTATCTTACCCCCCCGTACCCTGGAGGGTCCTCCGTCTGCGCCCCTGTCGGCCTCCTCCCCTCCCACCAATGTTACACGTCTTTTGTCAGGCAACCTCCCCTCTTCGTCTCCGTCCTTTGGTGGGGTTTATTCTCCGTTTTTAAAGGCCCTGCCTTGTCTGCTATTGTCTCTGGACTATACAGAGCCCCGCCCAGGATTGTTCTTTTTTCTGTGATCACAGTGCTCATAAAAGTGTCGTAAATGGTAGTATGAAACCCGCACTACAAACAGTCTGTCAATATTGCTAATAAAAATACCACTCTTACTGCTGTTACAAACGCCCCTTGTTATATACTGCTGACACAGTTTATGCTAGATACAACCTTTGTTGAAACTGCGTGCGACAAGGGGTTATTTCCCTTAGGTTGTTTCCACAAAAGATTTTGGAAGGAGTGTTATAAATTTGGATACATCTACTTTTTTCTCTAAATATTTGAAATACAAATTATCTGAATACTACAACAAACTCTGTCCCTCCTGACCCTGTGCCATTTGCACAATGCTCCTTGTATTTATAGACCACCATCCCCGATGTACACTGACGTACCTGAAGAAGCCTCCTCTATATCTATTGTTCCCATTCTTTGTTCAAATCCCAGTTGCCGTTCTAGCTTCCGAATCCCACCTTCCCTCCAGATTAGACAATTTGTTTGCCTAAGACGTTTTTTTAGTACCTGGCCATTGATCATTGCTCTACGGATCGACTTTTTGCGCCCGAGGCCTGTTCTCCTTTAAAGGCCTCATACTGGAAATCAATGGCGCATTTCCTTTTCTTTCACAGCGTTATGGCATTGTTAAATACCAACCATTTTTATGCCTCCATTATTTACACCCTATCAATGAAGGAAATTCATTGGCAAAAGAACTGTGTTGGAATAAAACGAATACTGAAAATAACAGTTGTGATACCACTGTAAAAACTCTCCGATACAACCGCTAGTCACACCTTTTCAGTGCAAATTATTGCAGTTCTCCCTTTGTGTATTGTGCCTCCAATAAGAAAGCATGCGGCTATAATGAAACATCATAATCATAATAATTCATACAAAAACCCTCTCAGTGGATAGAGGAGGCGCCATTAACTCCTTCCGTTCTCCCGCCGATGTAAATGTAGCCTCTTTTTCAAAACGAGGCTGCCGAGGTAAGTGGACGCTGCCTCCAAAACGAGGCTATGTTTTGGGGATACTTATGTGGCACCATTCAGAGAGCATCATCTAACCTCTATAGGCCTGCTGCAGCATTATCATCTATATCAATTATCTCCTGCTAGACCAACCGCTAGTGGAAGTGGGGTCCTTACTAGGTCTATTTTGGTAACATACTTTATACCACTTGGGCTATGACAAAGGTTCATTTGATTCTCCCTGTTGCTGGGCTATGTAGTAAACTGTGAGGCGTGAATTGTGAACGATTGATTGCCTTCGGAAACTGTCAAGAGCCACTGTCAGGGCTAAAGCGAGGTCCTTCTAGTTCATCGTAAAGGAGTCTTAGACCTTTAAGGCCGACTGTATCCCCTTGAAGTTTAGAGAGTTTGATCCAGTCTCATACTGCACATACCTAAGATTGTGCGGGTCTAAAAGACCAAGTATTTTACTTGTTGGGTTCTATAGCTGGCCTTTACAGCGTTGAGTAATGCTAAAAACTTGATGTCTTGTAACAGCATATATGATGAAATAAAACCCTTTTCAGATATTACCTTCCCCAATAACTGTTACAACGTCTCGCGGAAATATAAGACATTTCAATCAAACGTAACGGCCATTAGAAGGCC
The DNA here is from genome assembly GCA_936440205.1 of Lepidonotus clava. Lineage (NCBI taxonomy): Eukaryota > Metazoa > Annelida > Polychaeta > Phyllodocida > Polynoidae > Lepidonotus > Lepidonotus clava. The sequence continues at coordinate 41,002,948 of OW387141.1, forward strand.
ATTAGAAGAAATCTCTCTTCCTTTAAATAAAGAGAAGTGGCCTAATGATTCTTCTCCTCTAAGCTAGATGCGTAAACTGCCGAGTGATTACATTTGTCAGAGAAAAAGAGGCGGTACAGAGGAGGGTATTAGACGACTCCTCTCCTGTGTTCTGAGGCTGTTAGGGCCGACAAAGGAGACCAAATAGAGAGGGATGTTTGAGGTAACATTAGTGTATAGCTCGACTCGTGCTGAGCCGACAAAGGCAAGGTGTCTCGTTTTAATGCTATTAACGAGTGGGTATATATATATATATATATATATATATATATATATGCCTCGCCAACCTCAAAGTATCCATTTTCTATACACAATGGATACGCGCTATATTACAGAGAATGGAGATTATCAAACGCAAACATAACGACGAGGTTTAAAGAAACCTCATATTCAAAGTGTGAACAGAATATACCTGTTTTCTTTTCTTTTCACAATTGATGACTAAAACGTATATTTCTATGGGGAAATCCATCTCGAAGCTACGCCTGTCATACTAATCTTATTTTCATTCGGTAAATTGTCAAGACTTTAGTAGTTTACCGAATTAAATGGTGGCAAACTGCTTTCAAACAACACAAAACGGCCTGTCAATCCCTCTTATATCTAGACACCATCCTTGAATATATGAACTGAACACGAACGATTTCTATCAGAGAATCCCACATTCAGACAAGTCCAATTCCGAGGCAATTTCTACTGCCGTGATCTACGATTGAATCAGACGGAACTGTGGTCAGAACAACGCCATCATAAAACCAATAGGACGAGCTAATACATTTTCTAGTGGCGTTTATTGTCAAAGAAAACTTACCAACTGTTCTACAATTTTTAAAAGAGAACTAACAATAAAAAAAAAGACAACATATATCTTCAAGGAGCTGATCGGCTGATAAGTACATTTTCTAATCGGATCCAACTATCTCTTCTTTTTCAACAAAAAGCTCTTCCATCAGTTATTGGACAAAGATTATAGTTAGGCCTATACAAGGATATTTCAGTGTTAAAAAGCCAACAAACTGTTTCACTGATTAAAGTGATATGACTTTCTTGCGGGGATGCAAGTCGGGGTTGATGACAAAATCTGAAACCCCAGTAACAAGATTTGTCTTAAAACACTACGACGTTTTGAGGGCTAGCTATGACAAATGATGGAGAAAAAACATTTGAAAATGTTTATGTGGGGTAATGACGTGAACAAATTCTGAAATCAGACAAAAACCTGAAAAACTCTCCCTGTTCTTAGATACGTGCAGACATCCTGAGCCAGACACAGGAGGAGGGTGGGGACATGTGGAGTGGACGACCCCTCTGACCCCCTCACAAAACCCACTGACGGCCAACATAATGCTGACCTATGCAAACCGTCAGTTGCATCAACGCTGACCTTTCTAGGGGTCAGCCTTGGTCAGGGTCAGTTGTCCATGTAGACAAACCCTACACGAACTCTGACCAATCTCAGGATGTAGAAAGTTCCCTCCACCGACAGGACTTGGTGATTATACGGCACAAAACAACGACAATATGATGAAAGAAATACTCGCAATCGGATGGACAAGAAAAACTCTCTGTAATAGAATCAGGGGGCTTTTCCCAATCAAGTTTTTCGTTGCTTTACAGAAGCATTATTATTTGCAATTGATTCCTATTGTCTTGTCTGCATCCGAAAAGGTCAATAAGTTTTCAAAGATTATCTCTTGTGTGCATGATGCATTCTATATTGATTATCTAACCATTGGATCATAAGTAATAAGGGATCTCGTGTGTGCAAAATATACTTTATACTGATAATCTAAAAATTAGATCATAAGTAAACAATGGACATTATCAAACCATAGACTGTTTACAGGTTTCACATCTCATATGCTGTTTATATATATTGTAAAAACATATAATACAAAAATAAAACTAGACTTTAAGTGCAGGAATGTTTTCCATTTGTCCAGTTAATTGTGAGTTTAACCAGGTGGTGGTGAGTAGAGCCGGGCAGGGCGATAATACCCTATTATCGCCCACGGCTGACCTTTAACAAGGCTGAAGGTCGTGGTGGCCGTCGTCGTCACGCACCTGGTAAACGACCCCCGCGCCCTGGAGGAGACAGACCCGGGCTGTGATTGGGCAGTTAAAGGGCCGGACCACACACACCTGTCTGTTATAGGGGGCACAGCCAACACTCTGATTATGAAGAGGAGAGGAAGGAGAGAGTGCATGGGCATTATTTTAATATTTAAGTAGAGTCAGGTAGATAATTCATCACACAAACATGTAAACTGGAATTTATTTAAAAAGTTATTGTTAAGAGTAAGCATACAAGTTAGGACTGTAGTTGGATCGATTATGAGGCTTCTGAATCTTAGACAACTTATAAACCTCATGTATTCAAAATAGTCATTTCTCTTTGAATTCAATATACAGGCCTATGCTTTTCTTTTTTTTGTCCTAAAACGAGATCTCCATTACAAATTTTTATCGTTAGCTTCTGCTTCATCGATTCTTGCTGTCCATACACCAAGTGACCCTCTCTGGTGTCTCTTTGCTTAGAAGTATAAAAGCGAGTTAAGAAGTTTCCCCGAGCCTTTTTCATATACTTCTTACAAAGCCTCACACTGCCCTCTCTTTTCATATACTACTAATTGGCTAGTCGGCGCCAGGAATATATCTTTACAAAGGTATCAGACATACTGCAATATCAAAAAGGCGCCAAGAATATATCCTTACAAGGGTAACAGGAATACCGCAATACCAAAAACTATCGGTTCTAGAATCCCAACAGCAATAATATGGCGTTTTTTAATGTCCTGAAAAGATATGGGTTTTTTCCCCTCAAGAAACCAGGGCAGGCTCAGAAATTTTGAAAGCTCAGAAATGTTTCTTGTAAATTGAAAATCAAAGGAACACATTCATTTCAGTCCTTCACTGTTTAATCTCATTTCCAGGAACAGTTCAATTCTTCCTATGCACGTCCTGCTCTCTGCCATCTAAAAGTGGGGTTAGCCAGGGACAACTTTCCCCAATTACCCTCTATCTTAATGCTTCTCCTACACCTCAGCCTCTGTTGACCAGGGGAAATTAAAATGCAGCTGCAGCCTGTTTGATGAGCTAATTGGAGCAGCTCACACGGCGGATGAGTCAGTGTGAGGCTCTCTCCATAACTCATATGAACAAATAGACCCGTGGAATTAACATACTGAGGGATGGGTCCTTTGGGACAGCAGACTCATGAGGAACAGGGATGGAAAAAAGGGGGAAACATGTATTGAAGATGGCGAACGTCGTTTCTGAACATCTTTCTCTGAATGGGAAATGGAATGAGACCTCTGGACGTGGAGGAAATTGAGGAAAGACGGTTTCTTCTTGGGCTGATTTTTGTTAAGTGTTTTTGCTGGGAGAAAATAATGAGCAGTAAAGCGATACAAAGTGATTATGTTATCCCTCATTACCAGGACAATAAATTGAAAAGGGATATTGTTAAAACATTTGAAAAAGTCCATCACGCATCGTTCTTCTTTTTCTAACTATGAAGACGTCTTTTCCCCTTGTTTCAAGGAGTTTAATGCGGCTGTTGTTTAAACCGGGAATGTTCATTTCAGCAAGCCCATAAAATATGAATAAACCCTCAGCTTCATAACAATCGTAACAAGTAGGGTTCACTTATATTCTCTTCTCCTTCCCAACTCCTTTTAATAAAACTTTTCTCGTTGGTAACTTGAGGAATAAGTGATAATGTTTTTTGTGTGTATGGGAATAAGTGATAATGTTTTTTGTGTGTATGGGAATATCTGTACATTAATGTACTACACCCGTGGGTACTAATGTTCTTTGTTGTTTTATGCCTGGCATTTAGGCTTCAGTTGTTGGCTTAACCATTACAGAGGGTGGCAAAGGGCCCATCAGGCCTCACTCGGATAGGGAATGGTTCTAAAAGTGGTTTACATTGTTGAGACCCTTCCCTAGTGAGCCACTTGGGGAAAGAGAGGCTAAACTAGGAATAAGCCTATAAGACCAACTGTGAGTGTTGTTCGTCACATCTATTCTCATCACAAAAGTGAAAGCTACCCAAGGAATCCCTGAGGTTTCAACAGTACTTAGAACATCGTATTTTTACTGGCACTCTAACAAGGAAATGAAAATATCACCTGGGAATCCCATTTAAGCAAACCTTCCCTAACTGAAAGCAGCAATGGGGGAGAGTGGGACAACCTGAGATCATTTAGGGTCTACTGAAAGCTGAGACGTTACAATACAAAACAGAAGAAACTTTGGGAAACATAATCATCTAAAAACAACTAACGCACAGGTAGCTTGTAAAAGGAAAGCAGAGACAACCCCTGGATGCTAAAAGACGCCAAACACTGGGTTTCTCCTATTCCTAATTACCTGAAAACATGAACCTTTCTATGGCAAAATGAAGCCATTCGAGCACTTGCTAAACTTGAAATAAAAACATTGTTGTACACTGACATGTGAAGTGAAACTGCAACCAGGTCATTATTTAGTATACATTTCCTACCCTTTTTAATATCTGAATTACATACAAATATTATTTTTTGATACAAAGCCTCTCAGATTCACAAAAGCTTGAATTTACAAGCGTCATTAAACCAGCTAAAAGACGAAGCCAATACAGGCCAAGAAGGGACAGTCTGTTTTATTATCTTTGTTCTTCTGTTTGTGCCTCTTTCATAAGGATCTGAATGCGTCCCACAAAAGGCTGTATGAATATTTCAGCGCCGGGTACCCTACCCCTGCCCGGTCACCTGCCGGTTGTGGGGGCTTACACCAATCATAAATCAGGACCTCTCCAGGCTAAAGGTGGGCACAATGACCACTGCGGCCATCCCGGTAATGACCACACCCTGTGGGACTCTTCTACAGACTGCCAACGATAATGTGACACTCTATATCCCGTGCCTTTTTTATCCCCTCTGGGAACACTTTGTCAGTCAGAAAGCTGTCTGGTGGTCTGTCTATCGTTGGAAATTACAGGTGAGGCTCATTTTATTACCTGTTCATGATCTTCAAAGTGTCTATAAAATGCACAATGCACAAGGTACGGGGCCGGCTAAATGAGATTCCCTTATTGAAACAGAAGTTTATCGACTTTTGAAAAATCCATAGGTCTATAATTATCGCTTATATTACAGGCAATTCAATTAGATATGAATTTCATCATAGTTTCTTCAAAGTTCCGCAAAATTTTCAAGAAATTTTGAACCTAAGAAAAGCTATTTGGATCATATGAATTAATCAAATTCAAAATTAAGACAAAGTCTTTCTTTTATAAGATTTTTCTACCTATCCATTGGGCCAAGAAACCGTCCCCATACCTGCTCACTGCCACTGCTACCTCTAGGGTTTACCTCCCGGGTACTAAGCTGGCAAACCTCCAGTACTGTAGGCCAATAACCACCCGGTCAGTGCCAGCAGGGCCGAAGTGAAAGGGCTTCTAATCACTGACCAATGACCGCTGACCAGTCTCCGACAACAGGGTTCTATGAAGACCACCCCTATCTATTTCTGGGGGAATCCCAGTCTGTGAGAGACCCGACTGTTTGCCATCTGTAGTTACACTCGGTGCACGTGCTTTTTGTGTTGATGGCTTCTATTGGTTAAGAAAGGATATACATATAATGGAAGGAGTACAAGTAGTCTAATCGCTACCATAGTCGGTATGCTAAGTCGCTGTGCGTCTGCAAGGGGTGGTCCAGTGTGCAGCATGTGGGTATTGTGCATGGCAGGTCTGGGTTCGATTCCCTAGGTTGTCTGTTGGACACCTTTGCTTACTGGTGTTCTCACCCAAATAGATTCGATAATGGTCCTGATGTAGCTGAAATACTCCCGAGAAAAATTTAAATTCCCACAATCATCATCATCCCTTTATGTGCCTATAGATTACGGTGGTTGGGTCAAGGCTCACATACCAATCACCAGCAAAGTACGCCAGGATTTGAATGTAAACTCCAGCCCTCAATGGCTGCCCATGAACAGTCCCTATCTGAGCCCTGGTGGCAGGGCCTGCGTAAGGCAGAAGACGAGTGAAAGGCGAGCTGCCGCCGACACTATGATGAATAGCCTCAATCACTTATTTCTAATTAGATTACCCTGGTTTCGCAAATATTAGGAGAACTGATTGCGTTTAATGTACTGTTAACCATTATGAAACGTTTTTGGTCGTGCCTATCAAGAATCTTGAGGGGATTAAACTTTTTGTTATTTGTACCTGATTTTGTTAACAACCAATGGGGTCTTTGGTCTTACTCTGTGTTAAAAGAATTGAATCTTTAGGAGCAATTCATGAAAGTCTTCTCAAGTCCTCCCCGGTAAAGCATCCCTTCTGGCTATCCCACAATAGGACCTTTGATATCTTCATTTAATCGTGTGTACTTTAATCCGTGGTAATCAAGAACAGTTCATCTCAAGTTTCATGAGGACAGCAAAGATTAATCTCATCCTACATTGATTTAAAAGAACCAGAAGCCTTCTCAATTGCAAAATGCTGACGATCATTTCATATCGCGTACATTCTTCCCAGTAATCTTACGCACCGTCCTTAGGACATATCAGTGACGCTGTACGTGGTGCCTCCAGGCATGAGGGGGCCTCTCTAAGGATCTGATCAAAGATCCTTGAAGGGCAAGGAGAACACATGGCGCGTTCCCCTGGTAAAGACCTTTCCGTATGGTTCCCACACAGGGCCCTTGTCAATAGCTCTTTGTTGGCCTGATCTATAGTAGAGTTCTCCCTGTCTCATCCATCGCCTTCTGTACCCCACCACTGCCCACCCATATTGAATCTCAATTCTGCCAGACCAGGACGCACGGTATACCTGTTATATATAGCTCTCCAAGTTGGATGGATTAATGGTGTTTAAGTACATGCAAAGTTCGTGTACAAGTTTGCAAAAAAAGGTCAAATTGATTATTACACATACTTATTCTTTTATCATGGAAACAATTTTGGTTAATAATGATTCAAAATTTTTCGGTCAACCTCCTTTGCGATCTTTGGGCTTATTGACAGAGATATCATATTGATTACTTTAAAACTGTTAACTTTTTTTTTTATAGAAATATTCTGACAAGGACGGCAAAAATAGGTTGCAAATGTCAGGAAATGCTCATACTGCGCAATAGTTGGTTTTGTGGAGCAGGATCTATCTCATGGAAAAAAAAACCTCTCCAAATGATACTTTTTAAGTTGTTATTTCCATCTATATGACGAATGAATTATCTCTGATTCAGAATGACGAATACATTATCTCTTGTTCGGAAAAACATAAATTCCAACATATTACTGTGAGCTATTAAACTTTTATCTACTTAGAAAAACCACCTGCAAAAGCACAAAACGTATTAATTACAGGAACTGTGCAGGTGCGGGGCCATCAGAATCAGTGCGGTGGATCGCTATAATTAGTTCCATTTCAGTAATTAAGATCATTCCTCACTTCCATTCTATTGTGGGCGGAATGTCACTAAAGTTTGTACACAAACCGATTACATTCGTAAACCGGACACAACTCAGCAATATTTAACTATTTTATTTGCTTTTGAAATTGAAACTCAACTTGATTGCTGGACCAAAGGTTTTAACCGTAACTACCGCCGATGGATTAAAACGGGTCGTGTTTTATAGTCCTCAAATTATGTTTAAATCAGTTAACTGCATGGACCAAGCTTTTGAAAAAAGAGAAAGTTTCTAAAAAGTAGGTTTCCGAACGTCCTCTCTGGCCGCGGATTGAGCGGGCCGCGTGCACATTCATCCATAACTGCCTCTCTTGTCTTCATCAATTAACCTTTCACGGTCAAAAACGGTGCCCCCGCTATTTCTGGACCCGCCAACTACCGAGTAACCTGGTGGCCACCGAAAGACCAGCAATCGCCATGAAAAATCCTGTCATATAACATGCCTAGGTGTCAGACTTAAAATTGTTAAATTCCCTTAGATTCTAGGTTCAAATTTGAAAAACAAGAACAGAAATTCTCCTGCAACATTTACAATGATGTTCTAGGGCAAACAATAATGTATTTCCTTATAATCATTACATTACTCACACCAATACATTTTATGCCAGTGAGTCAAAGCCTAATGTTAGATATTACCCAGTCCACTCATCCTTTGGAACGATACACATTGCTACTTGAGGCCTCAACCATACCAGACAAAATGGTATTATTAGGGAGTTTTAAGCAACCACGGCGCACAGGTTAACATAATTATATTGCAAGCGCTGTTCCACATTCCAACCAAGAAAGCTTTCAAATGCATACAAACGTTTACTGATGATATGACTAGAAGTGCATACCATATTGAACATAACCTTGGACCAGTACATCTTAATACAATTTTCAGAATGGTGCGGTTTCAATAAAACGCCATATTGTGACGCCGGGCCTCCCGTACGGTGTACATACCATATACCACTTCTCGGCCTCCCTGTCTCCTCCCCTGCCGGGCCTCACATGTGGGCTGTCGGCCGCACACAGCATATGTCAACACCGTTTATGCCGCAGTACGGCCTCGTAACCCAATAAGGACGCGCTCTATTTAAAACCAATCGGCCCCCGACAAGCTTGCAACGTCCGCCGCTGAATCCCTCAGCACTGAGAGTAGGGGAATGCCACAAGGTCCCAGTAAACTCCTGTACACCGAATCTTCATAAAAAGTACAGCATCTTTTAAATGGCTTAATTTTTTTGTGCTGGTCGGTGTCATATCATACATTTGCATTAATAAGTGGCCTCGTAAAGTTGTGGTACAATGCTGTGAGCTTCGAGATATTTTGGCTAAAAGTTTCGATCCCATTCCCTAACTTTATGGATTTTATCTACGAACATTTTGTTGATATTCAATTCTAAATTGTCAACTCTTAGCATAGAACTTTTCTATGGTTTTACCCACTGGGGGTTATGTAACTCTCATTGCACCTTATACATTTTTGTACACAGTATACCCATCTCCATTACTTGGCATGAAATTGTTATTCTCCACCTACATACTTTCTTTTATGATGGCTTAATGAATCACCTAATATCATGTCATCAGCAAGTCACGCACTAACAAACCTAGCCTCTTGGAGCATACAGAATACATTGAAGGAAACAGAATCTAATAGGCAGAAAAATAGTGAGTAAAAAGTTACAAAACAACTAAATTTGGCTCCGGGCATTGTGAAGGTTCAAATTGGAACTCTCCACATGCGGAGGGCTTAATGTAGGTGCCGCATGCGAGGAGCGACCATTTATCTAGTATCAAGTTGTCGTTCTACTCCTCCCCGGTCATGTAAGTTTAAACGATTACTCCCCACTCAGCTCTGATTGGTATCGGTCCCGCAAACCACTCCACAGGGAGAAATATTTAAAAAAGAAAACAACAAAAAAACATTCCAATCTCATCACCTTAGACTACATTTAAATAGTTTTAGATATATATAATCGTCTTCTACCCCGCATGTGATTCCACAATTATAGCGTCTATTTTTTGTATTCTCTACAATCAGGACCTTTTTAAAAACACTATTTAAATGGTGATTATCCAGTGCAAGAAACGACCGTACCTGGCTCTGTAGCATCACCAGGGAGATGATTAATATTTCAAACCCTTTTTTTGTTCCTCCTCACGGGCTAGAATTATTGATTGGTTTTGCTACACTGGACTAGTCTGGATCATTATCTAGACTAAAAGAGACAAATGTTCAGCTTTGGGCCCGTCCAACAACCAGGTGGGCCAAGGGATCCTGTGGAGGTACAGCTGGCCAATAAAAACACCTGTACCGTTAGATCTGGTTTATGACCACCTCTTTACAGTTTTATCTCTTGGTGGCTCCTGCTTCAAATCATAATTCAGGCCTAGTGTGATTTCTATATAGCAATCACACTAGTCCTGAATTTCAGGTCACCTATCTATAAATTATGCGGCGTAATATCCTTGTGTTAAACCAGCTGAAACGTTCAGTATTGTTGACTTCACAGAAAAGCGAGTTTAGAAAATATATCCCTAAATGTATTCAGTATGTCAGTTTTTCCCCTTGTTACATTGAGAAGATTGAAGCCTTCTGTACACGAACATGGTGTACTCATAAAGCTTCGGGGTGTGTGATAAAACGGTCTGCTTTCATCAAGGCTCTTGTCTACAACCCCCTCAAACCGCCTCTGGCACCAATCTATTTCTAAACGTGTACTTAGCACCTACATATAAGTAAGTTATCGATATAGCCGTGCAGGTGTAAAGCCTGGACCTTCCCGTAAATCACATTACTATGGATTTGCAGTGTGATCAAAGGCATGTAAAACTGACAATATTCAAGGAAATATATAGACGGTGAAGGTAAGCAATAGACCGAAAAACCAGGTCACTCATCCACTGGTCATGTGGTGTCATCTACAGGTCATGTGACTGGAGGCCACATGCCATTTATCTAATTCTCTATACCACTGAATACACATGTACTAACTATGTGATTCAAAACGTTTGATCTAAATCAAATGGTTCGCTTCTAATTTTCTTATTATCATGTTGCCTTGAAATGGACCTTCATAATACAAGGGCCTATATACTGAAAAGCTGTGATTTCTTGAAAAGGAACTACCCGCGATTTTCAGACACATCAAAGGGTCATCCCACAATTTTTTAGCTCACACTTCACCAACTTAAGTAAACAGCCAGAGGGAATTTCTGCATATTTAAACAAAGACATTCATCCACAGTCCCCACGAAGCATGGTAGAACTAGAAGGGAGTACAAGATACATGAAGATCACTGTTATGTTAGGCTTAAAAAGATCGCACAAAACTACTAGACACGTCACTTAATTGTTTTGTCTGGATTTTTTTTAAAGGAGTGCTGTCACATTGACAATTTCTTTGGCTTCAAGGAAGAAATAAAAGGGACTATATTAATTACGAAATATTGCGTCCAACGTGGTTACTACTAGGTTTCCCGGGAGAACAATGAAGCTAGGTTTGTAATCAAACCCCAGTATTTATGTATTTATCTGCAGGACACTGCCAAATCCGGCGGCTAAGAGCAGAATCACATTTCACTCCTGCAGGTTGCCTCTGTTTTATTACCCACTGTCGTCACGTGCTGGTGCCAGCCAATCGTAGCCGTCGTCACATCTGTCGTCGGGTAATCACCGCTGGCGTCACGAGTCTGGTCCAGCACGGCTCAACCAATGGTTGGCAGCGTTACAGCGGGTCCTTGGCTGTCAGCCAGTGCCGTCATTCGGCTGCTTAGCCCCTATTAATTTTACGACATCCCCATTTCTCTAGCTCTCCATTCCTGCCACGAGAGGGAGACACCAGGTAGGACGTATGGAGAAGGGGGCGCAATGCCTCATGGGGCAACAAAAAAGGGCTCAACTTTAGCCTGACCAAGGGCCCACTTTCAGTATACTTCTCATAAGGCCTTCTTTTAACACTTAGAGCCTTGCCACAACCACACTTTTAATAGACTTCTCACAAAGTTGATGCCTGGCATCACACTTACTTTCTATATACTTCTTCAGTGTACATACTTCGTAATCATATTGCCGTTAATATGTCTTTCTCCGCCAAATTGAATAGTTTGTTTTCTTTATTTGAGCCCTCTTTCAGACCGTGTTTCCCGAGCTCTCAAAGCAATCACGAACACATTTCCTGCCCCCAGTAATTTAAGCCAATCCCAGAATATAGATTCTGGCATAAAAGTAAATTAAAAAAAAGATGTGACAGAAAAAGTGAAGGTCTTAGTTTTTTACTACCTTCTCCCCCACCAGGTGGCTATGTGACCTCATTCTATATACGGCCACTGATTGGCTCCTGTATTTAGAGGTGTGTGGGTGGGGGAGGGACTGCGGCTGACGACTTCCGGATATAAGAATAGAGCTCATTTATTCCGCTAGACTTGGGGAGGAGGAGGACATAGCAAACCTGACTGTGGGCCTAATGCTGACTGTGTGGGACCGAACTGTAACTTGATTCTAGTTTGGAAACGTCGACTACATGAAGAAAGTATTTCTTAAGCTCCCTTAATTCGACACGTGTTATATTTTAAATCCTACATCCTTACCTGTATGGTAAAATTTGTGATACATGGAGATTATCACAAATATATACAGACATATATATAAAGATTATCACTCTTTAAAGAATACCATTTACAAAATATCGGGGTTATTACTCGTAAACGACATTTACACACTCTCTGTATTCGTCTCAGAGTTTTCCCTGTTTGACAGGCAATTTTCCCCTTGACCTCTTTCAGGAGTTGGTCAGATTTGAATGTCTTAAACATCATTAGGGTGGTACTAAATTCTTAGGGAAAAAAGAACAATTCTTCTGGACAATTTTTAAACAACAAATACAAGGGTTTGCAATTCAGAATCAGATGCGCCAGGGACCGTTTTTTGCAGCATATAACATCTTTCCCTGAGTTTTCCCTGCCAGTAGATTATGATTTGACATTTTCTGTTTTTCCTGTGCCGTGGTCACCCTGGCATACTGAAGGCGTAAATATGCAACAGAAAGCTTAAAAGGTGTACTCGACCTTGGAGCAGAAGTGTCCCGACCACCTCCAGTGGCCAGTGGCTGTCTAATGCTATTAACAACACTCCAGGCGTTAGGTCACCAGTCATCATAGAGCCGACCCGTCGTCACAACACCCTAGATTCCAGCCTCATGGGCCTAAACAAGCCCAACCTAGCCCGGCCTGGTCTTCCTCAGTAATTAGTCTCATTAACTCATCTTTAACTTAAACACGGCTCCTACTTCGAGCAAGGCAGCGTCTTTTGTTTGAGACTCATAGGTTTTTACTTCCCATCTTGGTGTGTCCACAACCTTTTTTTTCATCTAACCGCAGATCGTCACTTAGACTTTCCCGTCAATGTCGTGGCAATAAATACGTATACTAAAGGCTATATTCGACTACCCGATTTTACTCCCGATTTTGAAAATCATCAGAAGGTAAAAGCGCTAATCATTGACAAGGTCTATATCAGTAGAATTTTTTTTTGAAGTGGTAGACTGGTAGACTGTGTAACATGCATGGGTTTATGTAACATGGATAGGTTCTTGTAATATTTCTAACGATGGGTTCTTCTAATATTTCTAAAGACAACCTAAAAAAAACCAGCAGATTGCTATTAGTCAAAATCGCCTTGTGGGATACAGGCTTAACAAACTGACAGACTGGCCGTTGTTACATGCTGAGTATGTGTGCGTCTGGCCGTGTGTGTTTGTATGGAGATCAATGCACGTGCGACGTGCAGTGTGGACGTGTTGTCGGGCCTGTCGGCAGGTACCCAGACAGGGGGCTGTCGGCGGGCCCACTACTACTACGGCCAGACCATCAATCACACACCTGACAACGTCTAGACCCGCTCTCAATAGGCATAATACTCGGACAAACAATCTCCATGGAAAGGCTAATATTTTCACAGTATACGCAATTATATTTCAATCGATGTTGTATTTCAAAGCTTTTTTTTATGTGATTACCTATACAGCAGCAGACTGTGGACTTTGGTTATTGCTATGTTTATAATTTCAAAATTATACAACTTTTACTTAATGAATATTGATTACACTTTTATTAAAGAGTTATTTATAGAATCTTCTTCGATGATTCATAAACCTGACCTGTAAATAATCTTGCTACGTTTATGATTTTAGCACTATTTAAGCTATACCTAATGAACACTAATCATACTTTTCTCAAGCGGTTGCTTATGGAGTCTTCTTCATTCAGAAACCTGACCTGTAAATATTGTGTGCAAAGTTGAATAGTACTTCTTTTTAGATAATATTTACAGCTCACGAAGGAGTGGGCATGAATTTATGATCATGTTAACATGATCTCCCGAACGGGGGTTTGTTTCCGCTGAGTCAGCGGTTTTGCTGGCAGGGCTTCAGATGGCCGGGGTCGGCATGGTAACGTGGGAACATGGCAACTCGGCAGTTGGCCGACGGAAGGCAGCTCACTTTTCGCATGAGCTCCACTCGTTTTCCACGCACCCACCTGAGCTTTGCATACCTGTGCAATAGATGGATTCTTGGAAAACTTCAGTTTTCTTTTAACATATGGTGATTTTTACCAAGTATGAAAAGAGTAACTTGCTTGTAATTACACACCAGCAACATTTACTTAACTAGGGCGAAGACTAGGGCTTTATGTATTAACATTGAATTAATTTACAGAAAATATGGAACGGCATAAAAAAAAACAACCCGTCTCCCTTTCTTTTAACACAAAAATAAAGGAAAGCGAATATTCATGTTGTTCTCGGCCATAAACTGACTGATTGTAGCGCTTGAAGACAGTGGAGGGTGGGAAAAAGAGGACGTCTCCCTCATAAAAGCAGTGTTTGCCAACCTGAGTGTTGTAAAATATTCATGTTATAATCAGGGGACGGAGGACGAGGTGCGGCCTGTCTCTGAGCTCTGGTTCTCCCCACCCGGCACGTGACTAGGTGGGTTTTACCGGACAGGGCAACGAGTACGACCACAGTAGGATAGCTCTCAGTAGGCCCGAGCAGCTCTACTAGGAACGTGTGTTAAACAGTGGCGTCTTCAACGTCAGGTTTACTCTTATAGGTTTTATCTATTTACACTCATTTGGCAGGAAAATGATATTGCAAGCTCTTACTGATCCTGCACACATTACACACTGTATTTTGACTGCTTTTTGTGTTCCAGGATGGTTTAAGTAAAATATCATTCGTGTTTCTACTTACCGCCTTCGGGAAATATGTTTCTGAATAGGCATAGTAAAGATTTTCTTTTGCCATGTCTCAGATATTCAATGATCATAAGAGTCTGAAGATAATCGGGATAGCTGTGAGTCCTGAGGTAGCTAAACTACTTTCCAATATTAAAGAAATGTAATGCTCAAGTGCCTATAAATGGTAACTTTTAAAATATCTACAAAAAAATAGTCTTGGAAACCTCCACCTCCCTGAACGCAAACAAACCTGGATAGTGCAAGTACCAATTCTTTGCTTTCTGAATATACAAGGAAAGCCTCGAACATCTTAGGCAGAATTTGCGTATCAAAAGATGCAGGGTGACTGCTCACTCGTCACCTCACATTCCATTTGTTTTCCCTTGCATGGTATTATTTCTAGATTGTCCCTGTTTTTCTTTAGCTCTGACCACCATGACCTGGTGTTGCCGACCGTAGTACCTAACAAGCGTAATTAAATGTGACTCGTACCTAACACAGTCTTACCTCTCTTGGCCAATCAACAGAGGAAAGGCGTAAAAGGGTGTCATTACGTCTGAGCTTTTACCACTATCTGAACCTGGCGACTTCTAATGGTTAAAGCCCCCCAGCCCCTGGAGCAGCCACTCCGGCCCTGCTGCCGGCCCCCTCCAGGGCGTGTGGGTTAACAGCAATAGGTACACGTCATGCCACCTAGCCTACATCAAACACGGCCATCGGGCAGGCCTATGGCCCAGTGCACCTTTGTAGCCACCGCTGCTTAGCCTTTACCGCCCTGGATGGCCTCGGGCAATTACTAAAAGTCAGGCAGGTGAGGCTGTGTGCAGGACAAGGTTCCAAACACAGCTGTTGTGATATGGTATAACAGAGTTCCCACAGACTTCGACAGACATTTGGTGAACTATTGTTAGTGTTTGATTTAATACTGCGTGATGTGTATAACCAATTAATCCGTGAGTTGTTCATCCAGGTTATCGATCCGATCAGCCTGCGTTAAAAGTTAATACATCCATTCCCCAATAGTTCAAAAGAAATGGACGATGAGGGAGCTGGTAAAGTGAAAGGTCTTTTATTCAATTAACATCTCATCCCGAGTCAAAGCCACAGTGAATAAGTCTCCATCAGTCCACCTTCCCATCTCCTATCAGCAATCAACCACATTTAGAATACAAGTTGTTCCAACACATCCTAGACCGCCCTAGTGCTTAGCTCTATCACAATCCTTTGTCCGAAGCTGTTGGCAGTGGTAAACTCCAGTATACTGCGCAGGAGCCGCAGGTATTACTCCAAGCAGTTCTTCTAACTCTATGGTTAAACTCTAACTCCTAACTAACTCGCTCCCTACCTTTGCAACACCTTTTATACTGGTTAACAGGTGGCGCTGGGAGCGTACAATATCTCTGCGTAGAGGTAGACTTGCTAGGTCTGATCCTAGCTATATTATACAAGATGATAATATATTAAAAGTACTAAGCTATTAGTACATTGGTATGACCTTTAACATGTATATTTGTAAAGTTTCACCATAACTAGACCCAGGGAAATTGCACAGGATAATTTCACAGGATTATGATAAAAGGCTGACTTTTTTCCTTTAAATCCAAATTTTTCCAAATTCAGGTAAATTCCTCAGCAAAATGAATAAAATTTTATGATTCCTTGAAGCATTTCATGACGGTTTTGGTTCTTTTTAAAATTCCATGACTTTTCCGTGACCATTTTCATTTCCCAGGTTTTCTGGTTGTGCGAGATACCTGTATAAGAGCAATAAGCTGTTCAAGATACAGTCGGAAGAAGCATTGTATGATTTACTGGAATATAAAAAACTGACAGCTGAAAAAGGAAGGACAATGTTCAAAGCACATCTTCTGCAACATGTTATATTGAACGAATATGTACGAATATGAGAGCAGTACATGTATTGCAAGACATCATCAAACATGTGGGATCAACTCCTGAAAGCAACACAAGAAAAATATCGCAAAGAGAAACGTCTTTAAAAGGAGGAAACATTTGGCAATTTAAGACACATTCAAAAGACCCCCATGTTTTAGATTACCTGAGGATATGGAATCAATTTGGGAGAAACAAAGAACATACAAGACATCTCCATGGGTTTCCCCGAGGTGCTACAGTATTAAAGGAGAAGTCCCGGTTAGTTTCCTGATAAGATAGTGAAGTGCGACTCACCCTTGTGTTGTTTCTCTCAGCCTTGAGCTCTGAGATTTCCTCCTCCCTGGCCAGCAAACTCTCCCGGGTCTGGTTGAACTCTTTCGTAAGCTGCGCAAACTCCTGCGGAAAGACAGAACAATGACACATAAGGTTCTCGCCTATTCTCTTTACAATTCGTAGTTTTGGATGAGAAATAGTTCTCAAAGAAATAGCTTTTTACGGGGATAAACAAGAGATGAATCCGATGTGGCACAGTGGCAATATGATAGATGGCAGAAAAGTATGTGTTAACATATGTGGAAAAAGAGAGATGCTACAATGAAGAACTGCAAGCACAACAAAGCTTTCTTTCACAAATACCATATGGTGTATATCATAAAATGCTTTAAAGCTTGTTTCTATACGGAAATACTCAATAACCATCGCACTTCAATGAAATTAACGATACTTATAAGGCATTTACAACATCCATGTAATCATAAAACAGCTAGTAATAAACGATATGCAGCAGAAATCACTAATACAGCACTACTGCCACTTTACCCGGCCACTTAATGAGCATTCTCCTCGGCCGGCTGATGGGATGATTGGGTGTGAGGGGAAGGTGTTAATTAACAATATGGGAAATTATGCGGATGGAATGATGAACGATGGGCTCCCTTTTAAGCTCCTCTTTTTCTGTTGATGGTGAATGATCGTACATGTAAAGTTAACGTTCCGTCCGGCCGTAGTCGCCGTCAAGATTGTTCGCTGGGTATTTCTTTAAAACCCCAAGTATATATCTGGTTATATGTGCTCGAATAATCCGTGACCTTGGTTGTTGGGATCTACTGGTATTTGTTGAATATTGTAGTTATATTTCAAAATCGATTTCAATCGGAAATCCTCCTTTTATCATAATTCCTAGGGGTATTTATTGAGAAAAAAAAACAACTTAAGCCTCGCCTCAGTAACCATTCAATTTGCAATGTTGTTTCCTGCTTTATGCACCATACAATTGCTAAGAATTTTAATCGGCAGCATGCTCTTGAGAACATCAAGTAGGAAAACAGAAGTAATGGGGAAAAAATTGTATATTAAGTGTGCCATAGCTCACTTGGTCCTAGGTCACGCCAGTCCGTGCAAAGAGCCCTCCTCCCCCACTACTCCGACCAGGGGACAGACACGGGGTCTCCATTACCTATACCTGACGGACAAATAACCCCACCTTACCAGCCATAGTCTTCTCTACACGGCCACCAAAATACAGGGAAGGCTCTCTCAATCTGCAGCCTGCCCGGATAATTCTACTGAAAATGTCAGTTATTTGCGGCCTCCCCACATCCATGCCTTGTCCTATCAGCCAAAGAAACGCAGCTTTGGTTTTGGTTTGGCGCTGGGAAGCCTGAAAATAGTTTTGGCGGGAAAACGCAGACGACTTTTCTCCCGACCGCATGGCGACGGAGGCTGATAAGATCTGTTAATTGTTCTATAGGACCAGCGAAATAAAAGTCGATGAAGGCCACCCGCCGGTACCAGCGCGCCCTGATGAGGCGCGCCGGAAGTGAGAAGGGCGCCTGCGCAGCCGCGGCCGCCGGAAGTGATTAGACTGGGCGTCGGCGGCACTTGGCTGTCTGGGGTGCGGGCGGCTCAGGTCAGACTAATGGGCCTATAAACATTCGGGGGACTGGACTGGGGTCCCCGGCTACTCCGTGTCTGATGACTCTACATGGACGGGAAACACCATAGCCAGGGTCGTCCGACGTTAGCAAATGGCCGCGCGACGTCCCCATAGGACCACTGCCGGGGTTGTTGGTTTGTCAGAAGGAGGACAGGCAAATGAAATGAGCCATGCTTATTTTAACTTATTATACTTGGAAAAATGTGATTTAAAGTGACTTTACTATGAAGAAATTGCATAGGCCTACATAGATGTAAACTCATACAATACTTGGGATAAAGCATAGACATACATAAAGCGAACAAAGAACAAACGCTTGTAACGTTCCAAATTTAGCCTAATTGATATATATTTATAGGCCTACAGTTATGATTCCGTTCTCACCTCATTGGTCTATTCTCTACAACTGGTAACCGAGATGTTATCGGGCAATCTCTTTATCCATTACTACCACACAGGCAAAATTAACCGTGTATACAAATGCCAATTAAATAGTGTTGTTGCTTACACGGGTCATTTCATTCTCACTCTGTGTCACATACATACACTAAATAAGGTTACCTAAAGAGGCTTTGGCACACACAAAAAAAAGGTATAGTATAAAAATAGCGCCATAAAGCCGAGGGTAATGCGGGCTCCAGGCCTGATCCCGAGAGCTAAGGGCTGATCCATCACTGCGGGCGGCCAGCCCTGATCAGACCCCCTTTATCGCCCAGCCCCCCCCCCCCCCCCCCCACCAACTCTTTTTTCCGTTTTGCTGGCTACCGGTGGTCAGTCCATGTCAAGGCTTAATCCCTGCGACCATGCCGGCTACCAGCAGGGAGGAAGTCGCCGGGATGTTTCAGGGAGTGACCATTTGGTATTCCGGCCAAGATTTACTGTAACTTTGGGTGTATTTAGGTAGGTATCTGCAGGTGAAGGTTATGTGAAGATCAGGTGTTAAAGAACATGTCTGACCCGTGGGCAGTGAGGTGTCAGGTGAGAGCCCCAGGTCATGAACGTCTGGGCGTAGGGCGGGTCTAGTTACCATTAATCAACATGTGGTCAGCATGTAGTCCCGACCCAAACCATTCTGTCTGGAGTCAATGTTAATGACTAGGTAGGTATTTTTTTCGGAATATTCTTCGTTATTCTTCCGGAATGAATAATTTTCTACTGAAGAGCTTAGTATGAGAGTGGGCATATTTGTTTGAAGCTTTGTATATTTTCATTCTATCTTAATAGATATAAGCACAGGCATTGACATTTTTCCCACTATAGGGTAACCATTTTTATCATTTTAAGATTTTCTAAACCGACTTCAGGACAAAGACACCTGCTACAAATAATTTCACAATTAGCAGAAACAAAACTGTATAAAAAAGAGTGAAACAAATCCTAGCGTCCACGAGCACACCTGTTAACATAATTTCAAACCTGTAAAGATAATTGCTCAAACCACCTGTTGTGTCAACGGTCACGCCCTTCTTAAAGTTGCAGTCATTATGGAGATAATTGATATCACATGCCTCATATTACGTTTAACAGATGTCCCTATAGTTTCACCTGTGTAATGATCATCATTAAACTTGACCGCACGCGTTCGTTTGTGACATTACCTTGTAGAAGTACATCTTTATAGGTTGATATTAGACACCTCTTCTAAAACACATACCCGTATTCATTCATTTTGTGTCAATGGCACATAATATTATGAAACCTTCTCTTGCCTAACTTTTTTCTCACGGGGTTAACTTTAACTTCTGTGCATGATACGTGAAAAAGCTCCCGATGCCTGGGCTCCTTATTTTTCGCTACAGGGGGTCCGTTCCAGTGTGCCTAAATCCTCATAGACTAAAGCTTAAGAGAACCTTTATATAGTTCACAACTAGTATTCCCTTTGAGGAATCGACTGCAAACATAGTTTGCAGGTATGAATATGGCCTAACCTTTCTCAGCAGGGGCAGATTAAGGCAGTGGTCAGTGTCCTTGAGACTGACCAGTGGTTAGGTATAGGGCCTGGGTTGACCGCCCTCAGGGATACAGACACTGACCAGTGCACCTCCTGGAGCTCCCAGATAAGATATCAACTGACAAGGTCAGTTTGTTTTTTTACCACTAGACTCTCAAGTCTATCTATCAGGGTACTTACGCTGTAGACCCTAGCCCACACGTTTCTCGGGTTTTTCCTTCCCCTTTGAGTATTATCCATGAAGCACATTTAAAAGCTTCCGGGAGCAATGTTTTTTTATTATTATTATCATTTCTGTTCAACGTTTCTTCGGCTCTAAGTAAATTCTCCCTTTAGGTTTTTGCTACCTATTAGCACTACTTGCCAGGTACAATACACGTGCTTAAAAAATCAATTTACCCTTTGCTAAGTCCTTTTTACATAACCTGTGCGAGGTTGCATGCATGATTAAAGAAATTAAATTGGTCACACGAATATATGTATGAAAGATAAACTTGCGCTGGTTTTTCTAATTAGACTTTATCACGTTCTGAACAAAGATCATCAAAAAGGCATTTGCTGCCGCTCCATAGCATTAGAATTATTACGGTGGTGCGATACAGTGTGTGCACGAACGCCGCGATCCCTTGATGCCCGTTGCGCATGCGCCAGACAGCCGCCCTGTCTTCTCTTAGAGGACATGGACAAAGAGACAAGGACAAAAAAATATGTTTTTTAGGTCCAGCCGAAAAGGGCCCCTCCCCAGGAGATGACTGGGTACTTCTCTCTGCAACAAGTTAGTCTCCGAACACATATTTCTTCAGTCTCTGAACACATGTTTCCTCAGGAAACTATAAATGACGGTATGTCTATGACACAAAAGGCTCATTTGGAGAAGGGTACGAAATTCAAATATCACTATTAGCCATTCAATTTTACAGAAGGTAGGAGAAGTATATTTTTGAAATCTTAGAGTAATGGGAATTTACATGTACAAGTTGCACGCTTACATAATATGTGGAGACGCCATTTGTGGTTTTCCATGTTAGCTTTCCCATAAATACAATTGCTGCTTTGGTCTCGGACTCCCATATGCAAGGTTAGTCAGAGCTGCTATCACGAAGAACAGAGTATCATGTTCTAGCCTGGCGCTATCTTACACAGAATGAGTCACCTGCGGCTGTCAGTCGGATGGTATCAGACTCCGACGGGTGCACCGAACCAGACATCTACAGATCCACGTCTCCACGGCCCTATCTCCAGTCTCAACCTGCCGAATTATTTCAGTCATAAAAACTTCTTGATGAAAATAGGAAACACATTGCCCACACAAACATTCCTGGCGTGTTTATGAGGTGTCCCTAACTATACATCGCTCCATCTAGTCATAGAGGCATAACCGGAATGCACGATGGTTATCCTCTTGTTGCCATGGTAACGTCATGAATGCTCATGTCAGACTTGAATTGCAGAAGCAGTCATGCGTGCAATTTCACCAGGCTAGTTGCGTTCTGGCGACAATCGTTGGAATATAAATTTAGAAACGGCATTGTTGACCAAAGCTGAAAGCCAAATCTATAAACGATCTCTCTTATTCGCCCGAGCAGAACGCTTTCTGTGGTCTGGGTCCTGTACCGACTCTTGTCCTGCCCATGAGAGTCCAGATTCAGCCAATTAGAGAAACCGGAACTACATTGTTTAAGACCGGAACTAGTTTGTAAGGCTACTCTTAAATGTATAACTTTCAATAATATCAATATGAAACTTCCGTTATATTATTATTTTTGGGTATCTTGACGGAGAAACAGCGTGAGGATATCCAAATCCACGGACTTAGTTCAAAGATGACATGGAAATACAAACTGGTGGAACCCGCCTGGTCGGTATAGGACGGATGACAGAGTCTGTCCAATAGGACCAGTGACACCCACGCGGGGGGCCGTGTCGGAGGCACGCTGACGACCTATAAGGACAATGACCTTCTCCAATCTGGCGTCTTTCTCCGTCTTGGGACTAACTGGGGAAAGGTCAAATGCGCTTTTATGGTCACACCCAGGGTCATCGTCATCCATTCTGCCTAATCGGCCACCATTCCGGAGGCGTACAAGGTATCCTGGCCTCCTTTTGTTTGTCTTCGGCCTGACTTATGACGATAAACACCCTTCAGGTGGGTTCAACAGTGGAGTGACGTGACTCGTTTTGTCAGAACCAGTAGCTCACGAGAATATGTGTATAAGGTCAGAGTAATGCAGATTTATACTCAAAACCATATTGGTAAAGAGAAGCAGATTCGGTAAGTGGAAAATCTCAAACCTCGACAATTCGTAAAGCAAGATTGTTTCAATTATATGACGACATACCTTTTATAAAAGTATTTATGCCCTCACCATCAGCCATTGCACTCCTCATGAAAAACTGTACCAAACATGATTCGTAGAAAGTAAAGAGGTATGCTATCAGCTACACACCTTTCTAATCAGACTATACATTTGCCATAACACGCAATGCCTACAAACACACCCCCTGTAAACCATCCCCTACCTGACACCGAGTAGCTGGGGTAAGGTATCGGTAGGTGAGGGGGTTGGGGGTTGGCAGTGTTATACGTAGCGACAGGTACACCCACACTTGGCTTTCAGTAGAAACCCGACGCCACCCCGTGCTCTATACCAGCTCAGGTAGGTAAATGCCGACATACACGGCGAGCTACTCTTTGATGTATGCGCCGAGACAGCGAGCACTACTAAGGCTCTATTTCTGCGGCAACTTAATTTCACATTCAAATCAGCATTTCCACGATTTAAGCTTGCAATGTACACGAAATCAACACTTCAGAAGTTGCTAAACAAATTACAAGCGTTGCAGTTTTTACACTGATTGTTTCTCTCCTGGCAGCATTTATTGTATCGTTTAATTGAAGCTCTATTTATTTTTGACACTGCTATATTGGTATGTAAATAGCAGGTAATGGTGGCACGTGGCGGAGCAGTCGCCAGTCGGAGCGGGAAGTACGGATCAATAGGGCGGGGCGTATTACAACAGGCCGGGACATATTACAACAGGCCGGGTAGTACACCACCCTAAAGAGGGCCCCCTCCTCCCCACTGCTCCTTCTGACACCAGCCATATGAGGGGTGAGTGACAAGGCACGAGTTCAGTATCAGGGTTAATAATGGGCGGGGTGATGCGGCCTCACCTAATGACAGCCGCCTGAAGAGAGAATAGGGGCACATAGAGCACCAGGGGTAACTGGGGGTGAGTGACAAGGCACGAAATCAGTTTTTGGGTTATTAATGGGCAGGGTGATGTGGCCCCACTCACTGAAAGATGCCTGCGGAGACAATTGGGGCCCACACAACAGTATAGGGGTAAATGGGGTGAGTGACAAGGCACAAGTATGGTATCAGGGTTATTAATGGTCCCGGTGACACAGCCCCACTTTATCACAACCGCCTGAGGAGAGAACAGGGGCACATGTAACAAAAGGGTTAACTAGGGGTGAGTGACAAGCAGAGGCTCGAGTACACTGTCGGGGTTATCAATGGGCAGGTGATGTGGTCCCACTTAATGAGGAGGCAGTACTGGCATGCTTACGAAGACCTGGGGTGACTAGGGTGAGTGACAAGGTATGAGTACAGTATCGGGGTTATTAATGGGCGAGGTGATGCAGCCGTAATCAATGACAGCCACCTGGGGAGACAAGAGGGCACAAGAGGGGTTAGAGACAAGGCATGAGTACAGTATTGGGGTTATTATAGGTGGGACGACATAAGACTCATTGAAAGCCATCCAGGTAGACAATAGGGGCACAAAAGCACCAGGGGTAAGCAAAAGGGGTGTGTGTAGATCACTTCACAATAAGGTTCACCTTCTGTTCACGGTAACCTCGGTGTGTTACATAAAGTGCAACCTCTATTCTTATTAACCTCCATCTTTGTTATCACTCTGCGAAGTCAAATCATTAATCTAAAAGCAATTTGTTCCGCACTTTCCTTGGATCAAAGCTGACAAAGGCCCGAAATCACGTTTGCTGATGTTAGACTTGTTAACAGCTACAAATCTCTGATAAAGGTTATTGTTAAGGAGTTCTAGGCAGGTGACAGGTGACAAACTGAGTGCTGGGTGAATTGTTAATTGCATGCGAAAATATGTGAAGGTAGTAGAAAGAAACGTGGTGTCAAAGTTGACTGTTGTCACGCCGTTGTCCTTTGGCGACAATAAGGCAAGGGAGGGTATAAAGAGTGGCCTAGGGATGATCATAAATATAGGTCTACTGGAAGAGGGCAGGTCAAAGCCGAGCGCTACCCTTCTGAAAAGATAAAAGGGATAGACATGTGGATGTACTGTATATATGATTATAGAGGTGGCCTTGCTGACTTTCCGGCCGGCGTGATTGCGTGCGAAGAAAACGTGCACTGGCTTGTTGGTTATCACCAGAGCATTTCTGTATATTAACTACTTTATCTATACATGTCTACTTGAAAAAGGAATCTAAACTGAAATGATATTTTTATATTCATTTCAAACGTGAGGTTATCCCACTACTATGTCAACAGCATTTAGAGACCTTTTTCGGGGGGAAGGGGGGGGGGAGGGTCATCTATACTGAATTAGCATTGTTTTCCCTCTTAATCCCTAATAATCTCTGTGTGATAAAAGCAATTTTATGCAATCAAGCATGCGTACCCACTTGGATTCCTGGGATCAGAATTAGTCTCCTCTAACAATCCACAGACGCCCGAGTCGGAGAGTACCTTTAATCTTGCACAAGGCCAGCCCATTAATTTGTAATCCGCCCTTGGTCCATAATGATACACCCACCACAAAGCCGTGTACGTAGGGGTTACATGCTTTAGTACCTCCGCTACAATCGCGGGCATGTATGTGGAGGCGAGCCTACATCAAACAGCCATACAGATGTCATATGTGTACAGGCCCCCCGCAGACCTCCCCTCCCCTGTTCTCGGTACACACTGGAGGCACGTCTTGCCATCAGATCCCTCCAGGCGCTCACCTTACACACAAACGTCCCCAGACGCCCAGGCCCGGGCCCCGCTCAGTTTTACCTGCCTCGGCGAGCAGCTCGGGCGGCGCAATAACCAGGTTATGAGCAACTCGTACTGCTCATAAACTCGGGTAGGGCGCCCATACGGCCACAACAAGTGGCTGGTATAACGTGTACGTTACGACCAATGTAATATCATACCAAGTGGACGGGAGTGTTGCCACTGCATGAAATGGTTTGGATGGTCGGTTGAGGGATACAGGAAATAGCCAGGCGAGAGCCACGCAACTTTCTGTTACTTAGATGTTTAAATATATCACTACTGCGTGCTTCCAACTATTTTATTCGCACCATAGACCCCATAATCGCCCTTTCCTAACCTGAGCAAGTATCCGCACAATTCAGAGAAAGGTATTTAATTTCACAAAGATTATTTCATTTATGTGAGGTCAGGCATTTTTCAGTATCTTCTATGAGAAGAAGCTAATATGCCACTAATATGTCCTTATATTGATTGAATAGCATGTCTTCCCTTCAAGCATGAAAAATCACTGAAAATATGAAGTTCCATCTGATTCTGACTAAGGAAGTTCTTTAGAAATTGGTGTTCGGGAGAACAATATGGTATTTCTGATGAACACACCAACGATAGACTAGGTCGCAATAACTCAAATGTCGCCCGCACATATGATATAATATTCATAGGCAATTTCAATAATGCCTGGGTCAATCTTTGCTCTACAACGTCCGATACTGTCAGGGTGACTGCCGTCCTACGCGGTAAACTACGCATTTATATTTGGCCCGGCCATTGCCATTTTCTCACGCTGTACACCTCTGTAACCAATACCATTTCTTTGCCACCAATATCCCACTAATTCACATATGAACTTAGGGCTATAGACTCGGTACATATTCCACAATATACCACCTCAATTATTCATCTCACTTACATTAAGACCACCAAGGATCAGAGGGACTGGAGGCGGGAATCTTTCATTCCTGATGAAGTCGGCGGTATACGATGTTTACCCCAGGTACGCAGGTACAGAAGTATACATTTGGGTAACGATTTTCAGCGCTTTTTCCGGCGTGCCAAGTCAGACTCTACTAAAATGAATCCATAAATATTGAACGCGGTAATTGTCGCTAAAATGATTGACAAACTGGGTTGAGCTTGGTCTGTTTTTGGTGCGGTGTGCAGAATCGATCCGGACAGATGATGATGACAGAGGGAGGAGACTCACAGCCCTGTTAATTACTATTCTCAGAGATGGCGAACACTCCAACAAACGCCGGGTCACTTTGGACCAACTGACACAAAGTCGTCTGCTTCTTCCCGCGCAAAGTGTATTCAAGAGATTCCAAGGATATATTTGACTAAATCTAGAGGTCTCCACGTGAAATATACGTTACTTATGAAATGATTAAACTAATAATTGAATTATAATTCGTTGGTGACTTACATTTACGTAGCCTTATCTTGTGATCAAAGTATAAAGACAACTTGGAATACGGTAGCAAAGGTCCGGACATTTTAAGTGGAGGGAATGACAGTAGATTTTCTATAGAAAAATATCTCTCTCAATGTATTGTATGATTATAGGAGATCGACATAAGAAAAAAGGCTATGGACCATTTACCGTCTAAAAATGGGAAATACTGTTAAAGGATTAGGCACCTTCAAGCACCCCAACCCTAAGTCCCTCGTTTTCCGTGGGCGATAATCGATGCTTTTGCGGTGTCCATTTGAAGGCACTTGGCGTGAGGCGGTAGGGGCACCTAGCCTTAGAACTGGGCCGCGTTCTGCTGAGGTCAGCGAAAAGATAAAAGTTAGTCGTCTTGGTGCTGACTGCTCGGAGGGCGGCCCCCCGGTGATACTTGTGCACGCCCGGTCATCAATGGGTGTTGCCACTAGGGCCAAAGGAAACGAGCTCAGGGTGGGAGATACGAGAGGACCTTCAACCAGTGTGCCATGTACACAATCATAGCTATAACATGCCTCACTGGTTATGGTAAATGGAGCGCATTTTCTACTATTCTATACTAAGAGCAACTTTTGTGGTCATTTTTCTTCAAACTGTTTTACATATTTCCATGTATATACATATCATGCATTGTAAACGGTAAGTGTATTTCTTTATTTCAAAAACACCATATATATTATACAGAACCAACAAAAATAATTTCTATAATTTATCAGTCTTAACAGCGAATACTCTTACACATGAACTATATTGGCAAAAGTGTGATAAATTTGCTAATATAAAAGTTTAATTCGTTCATTATGATAAAAGTTGGCATTGCTTTTCCTGATTTCTTTTCGGTCGTGGCTACATAACCTATTAGGTACGGCTACCGCCCCGCCTTCAGGCCACTGTCACCGGGCTGGGCCATAGCGTGGGGCACAGCATCAGGCAGGCCAGAATCAATAAGCCATAATCAATCATCCCACACCTATAAATCATCCACAGAATCTATAAAGAATAAATACAGCGACAGGCTAGAAATAACAACGATGACAGGCACTCAGAAACGTTTGGTCGATCATTATTTTTTTGGTCTACGCAAATAAATGCGTTGACAATACATACCGTTCCAGAGTGGATTTACCATCTATCTCAATTAGGGCCTTCACATACCGGCTTCTATATCTCAAAACTCTAAACGATTAAACAGTATTGAAAAAATGTATACACATATTTTGAGTTTAAGCACAACTGTAAATGCTTGATGAGCTGATCTCGGGTAGAGTTGTACATTTGTTTTCAGTTTGCTTTAGTTTATATTACAATTGTATAAGTTTTCAGCAACTATTGTGGCAGCTTTTAGATTACATTTCACCAGAGAAGAAATACAGTGCCCAGCGTGAGCCTTCTTTAGGGCCAACTATTGGGACTCATTTCTTCCGGCGGAGGACCAAACCACAATAGGTCGGTAATTCACGATCTGTCTCCCCATGGGGGTCGGCCAGATTAAACCCAACACTTACAAAATTATCACAAAAACTTTTCTGATAAAAAAAATTGCAAAATAGTTGAAAAACTTACAATTTCTCCATTGAATAAAAAAATGTCATTTTCAACGAACAACGAAATAGAAAGGATTCCTATATACTGGATAGGGTTTATGTGATGAAGTGGATGGAATGATAGCAGGGGGCCAATGGTTTAAGCCCACCTGAGCCTGCGGTGAGGACTGTAATATCTCATTCAGATCGCTTCGTACCGTGCTGATAACCAGCAGTGGGATAGGGCGGCCGGCTATGTGGGGTGGTGGTGGAGGAAGAGGTAGGGGTAGGCGGGGGTCTTTGTAGTGTATGGCCGGGGATGGAGGTATGTATGTGTGTGATGTATATGTGGATTTCCACAGGGACCCCTCTCATTCATACGGCTTCCCGCGGTGGCCTGGCCTGGTATCAATTATACAAAGGGGCCGTGGCTATAGTTAACAGCCTATATCGTATGGGCCTATAGATACACCCCCGACCTGCCTGTCTTCATCATACGTAGCTGTATACTACTACGGCCGCTGGCCTACGTGTAAAGACTCGCACTCCATATAGGGCAATGGGAGGTATTGTTCATTCTGCTGACGCTTTCAATATGCAGGCAGGTGGCAATTTTAAAGGCCAATGTCAATAAACTGCCAATGCAACTATTAGCCTGTCTAAGCACATTCTCCTGGAAACTTTTGAAAGTCCAACATAGCTTGTTTTATCCATACAAATGCGAGTTATTCTCCACTCGTCGCCGCTGAAAGAATATATACTTATCTTTACATTATTCAACTGTATCTGTTTCCTTATAAAATTTCGAGAATGAATGTTTAAGATTAAAGTTAGTCAATATTTGTGTTCCTGCATATCATTCTATCTACTTGATACATGCAAAACGGTAATTGCAAAAATAACGCAACATAATAATTACAATTATTCCTCCTGCTTAGTGGATTTCACTTAAACCACGTAACCTCGGGACTATCTTTCTATAACACGCTGGCCTGGTGACTCGTGAATCCGAACTGGCCAATAGGAAGTTATAATTCAATCAGTTTCTATTGATAGCCGGCCGCCCTAACGGCCGTGTCGGGCTGTTAACATTAGCGGCGGAACACGGCAGGTGCCCGCGCGGCCTGCCCCGCCGCCACTGATTAGAAACGCCCGCGTCGGGGGAGCGTTTCCACCAACTACTTAGATTACACGCCTGGCCCCGGTCCCCATTTGCCTGCACTACTTAGACGTGCCGGGCAAGCTAACGGCGCCACGCTCACCGCCTAGGGCCCTCCAGCGCTCCTCCTCACCGTCTAAATGCCTCGATTTAGACACATATACTTCCTGTTACCACTGCTTAAAAGACCGCGCGCTCAGGAATTTTATAGTCCTTTTCTTAGTGGTGCCTAGAAAGGGAAACGCGTTACAGGGGAAAAGAATGAGAGGCGTCGGAATATAATGTAGAATCCTATTCCTTATTCGTGTTTTACGGGTAAGAGTTGTTTTCGTCAGCACGGATGTTTGATAATTCCCCCTTTTTTTTTAAACATGTGACAATATTTCAGAAGAACTTAATGGCCCTTACAGGATGAAAATATGTATTCCGCGACGTTCACAGAAGCATTTTCCTATATATTATTCTGAAAGTATGCCCGTGAAACAAAGTGCAATCACTGGAAACTATTGGTTGGTACCTTTTTTATTTGCACTCACGAGTCCGTGTAATAAAAGGCCCCTTGTTAATTGTTCTATATCTTTAAAAGGACGAACACCTACAGCCCAGTGATCTACTTTCCCCTTTATTTCTCACTCGCTTTGAGGCCCTACCCATCACTGGTTTCCTTCGACCTCCATAAAGAACTCTCAGCTGAATCACGTGTGGCCGTCGCCATTTTCCGGGGCGCTATCCCCTTCACCATAAAGTCACCCCGCGTTTAGGTCAGTGCGCACGGCGAGCGGCGCAACTTCCGGCGCTGCGGAGCGACACTTCCGGCGCGCGACCGTCGGCTGGCGGGTTCCCAGAGAGCGTCGGGTGGACGGCCGGAGGCGGGTTGGATTGGTCCAAGTGGACGTTTGGGTATTTGGGGAGAAATCTTATGGGTCGGAGTGAGGGTGAAGTATTGGAGTTAAAGAGACTGATTCAGTCGATATTTCGGGTAGCTTGAGGTGCGGAAGACACGGCTGGTGCATGGCATGAAACATGACGAGCTGGTGTATGACCTGTTAATGCACGGTGTTCTGGTACATGGTCTACCTGTGCACTTCTTGACAACGGCTATAGACTGATGGTGCATGGACTATTAGTCTAACCATGGGTGAAGTAGACGTTGATACAAAGTTCACTGCATGACTGATATTTTTAGCATTGCCTTTCCTGCACAGCCTCATTAGTTCACTGCTTGGCCTACAAACACATTATATCTTTTTTTAAATACAAATATTTGATGCAGTCATATTCGGCTAAAGCCGTTTCTCTGCTGTGGTCATTGTTGCAAGCAAGGTTTGCTCAAGTTACACATCCTGTTGAAATTGAGTGATGTTTTATTGTATCATATTCTGTTGTGAATAGTCCTATAATACTCTTATTGCTGACATTGCAATTTCAATTCAATATGCTTCGGTAAGCCCTTCCTATACTGATCCTTCTTGTGTCAAATTTACATCGTGGTTTGGGAAAGTGTACAGGTTTTGCATGTTGGCTGCTGTAGTCTGCCTGGTAAAATTAATGCACAAGGTTTATCTTACAACTGGGTGAATCTGAGACAGAGAGTATCATGTTTACCACTTGCTTCTAGGGTAACCGATATGAGAGAACTTACATAAGATTATCCGCCGTGAATACTTACAGCATGACATATTAGGACCCCACTACTTCATATCCTTATTATACTTTCTACGTCATTTCATGAAGCAAAAGGCAAAATGGCTTGAATCAGGGAAACCTTTGACCGGTCAGGTCCATAGGCCATAAAAAGACGTAACTGGACAGTAGACAACTAACTGGAAAAGTGACATAAAAATCAATACCGTCTCCTATTAGTATTAAGGCTGACCTATCAGCAGTTGCTAAAGCAAGTTCTCTTCTCTAGAAATCTCACAATGGAGGGCTAGGTCAGTGCATCCTTTCTGAAGTTTTACTCACAAAATGGTTAAGATCCACAAATACCAAACCCTCAGTATACTATCATTACTGGTACTAGACCCCTGAAGTCTGAGGCACTAGAGGGTGCCATCTAGGCCAGTACTTAAGGACAGACGTGACGCACCGACACATCCATCATCTGTGGCCCTCTGTGTCTGCAGGGGACAGACAGCAGGGCACACCTACTCCGCACCACTTTAAACAATCTAACGGCCGCTGCCCCGACCCATTGACGGCCCTCACTGCCACTGATGGCCGCCCTAACCGGGCATTTATCGGTCCACGCCCGGCCTGCAGCACCATGACTCTGCTTGGAGAGGTTGTTCAGCCAACGATGTATCTGCTTGGAGAGGGTTTCACCCTACGCCGTGTCTGCTTGGAGAGGGTTTCACCCAACGCCGTATCTGCTTGGAGAGGGTTTCACCCAACGTCGTATCTGCTTGGAGAGGCGAGGACCAAGGTGAGAACAGTAAGGGTCATCGCGGAGTAAGTGTGCGGACCAGAGATGGGTTTATGCCTGGGTACTTTTTTTCTTGTGCCAGGGATCTGCATGTAAAATGGCTGGTGGATGGGGTTCTGAAGAGGGTGTGGGGTTGGCTAAAATAAGGCGTAGTATTACAGCCACGGTACTCCAGAGAGGTCTTTATTGACATTATTTGGAACGTCAACGATGGACATTGATTTGCCACTTGACACATTGTTGTCTGTGTTAGTCAAATAGGGATCAAATGCACACTTGATTGGACCCTGGGGAAAATAGGGCTAAAGAGTTACTCGAGGCTAGATGATAGAACGTGTTCTTCGGACACAAGATGGCTATTCTATCATCCTAATATAAAATTACATTTTATTTGACCTATAGGTCCTTAAATAACGTTAACCCGTTCCGTGCCTTCTGTCTGACCTCAACACTGCCCGACCCAGGGCGGCAGGTCTCAGTAGGGGACCCCCATAGGTACTAACCATGTCGAACAAGCCCCCAGCGTTGCCCACCACCCAGAACGACCAGCACTTAGCCCTCAGCCCTGAGGACCTCAAGGACCGACCAATGGGAGGACGCCGTGTCAGGCCACGTGACCGATATGTCAGGGGCCCGGATGTGGCCGGCTTAGGGCGTGCCCGGCTGATGTATATGCTAATAGCCGCCTGTATACATACCTCTCCCCGGGGCTGAAGTCACCACTCGACGACGGCCTCTCTCTTACCCTTACTCGTTACAGTTTCCCCACTATATTTAAGTATCTACATAGGGATATTTATTAGAACATACGCAAAAGGTGGGTTATAAGGATAAACTAAATCTAAATCTAACAATGACCTATTACTTTGATTTACGATTTTTTCTGTATGGCATCAGCAGAAAAAAAAAAAGTATTCATAAACTATTTTGAGTCAGATGTCAATGATATTTTACCAAACATCATGCGGCACTCGCCATTCACTCCTTCAGCGGAGTCTATGGTACAAGGGAAATGGTATACTTTTTGACAACATCAATAACAGTGGACTAATGTGTTATAAACGTTGGCCCTAAGTGATGACATTTTATCGGCACATACAGTTAGGTTGGGGTCGGGGCGGGATTCTGGCACCTAATGTACCAGGTAGGTTTATTTGTGTTGGGGTAGAATAGGGAAGCCAATGGCTGTGTATATAGCATCAAAGGCTTTCACAGTTTAACAGTACTCGGTAGCATCGTGCTCAAATATACTACGACCCTTCGTTTATTTCACCTTAATTCAATGATAATCCCTTTAAAAAACACGAGAATTCTGCATTGGTTCTTTATCACTATTACTGTTATACCTATAATCAATGTCAACTCTGTGACAAATATTAGAACAAAGATCTTCCAAAGAGTACAAATCAAACTGTGAATGGCATACGATGGCTGTTCCTTAAATTAAAAAAAAAAACATTGCAAGAAGCAGTATGGTCTAATCTCCATATATACTTGGCTACAAAATTTATGTTTGTTTTAAAGTAACTATACATGAATATGGAAGAGGTTCATTCGTGTAGTTTATACTGCAAACGTCTATGTTAATTAAAACAACAGTGACCTCTTGAAAATGCTACATACCAAAGATATACAATGACACTAAGCAATAAGGATAGACTGCGGCAACATGTTAAAATCATACAGATCGTTCGAATTAAGCCCCAATCCCCCAATAGACGGCCATGTAAGCAGGCTAATCACTGCCACCATGCACACCACCAATCGCCACCGACACCCTTTGAACCCCCTCCCCCCACCTCTACACAGGGATCAGACCGACTGTGATTTTCCCACGCCTCACCTGTACGGCCGTTAGCTTGGCGTGACCACAGACAACTCGCCGTGCAGGTGGGCATTGATTCGCACCGCAATGATCAGGGAGGGGGCTACCTGTGTGCCCAGAGGTATGGGGGGTAGGTAGCAGGGGATCAGATGATACCTTAGAAGGAAGTGTCGAGTGAACATTGGTTCTGAATAAAGTCATCCTATGTGTAAGATACTAGCCATTGTAAGTACGGCTAAAATTAACAGGAATATCACATTATGTACATAAGACAAGATTCATACCCTATCATCTTAATAAATGGGACATTGTTGAAACTGAACCAACCATGTGGTCGTAGAAATGACAGTTCTGAAAGTGCAGTATGCTCCTCTTTCACGTGCGATTTTCCGGATTTAGGGTGTAAACTCTTTCCATTGAAAAACGAGGAAAACTACCGAATCCATGATATGCTAAGAACTCGTCATGCCATCACTAGAGAAACGCGCCATGCCCCTGGCTAAAACCACACCCAATTACGTCACACAAGTCACGTGACATAAGCTGGACCATTATGGGATAGCCGTATGTTGTGGAACGCCGTAACAAGGGCCGAACCAACATGGCGGCGACGTGATTGGGCAACGAAGAGGGCCCGAGGGGTGGGTGGAACGCCACTCAGCATCAATTATTGACCTTGTTTATTTTGTACATCTCCTCGCCTAAATGGCTGCTATTTGGTAACTCTTCAGCTCTACGTTCAGCAACACATTTTGAAGTATATTGGCTCATCTTGTGACCATTATTATGTAACTACACTGTATCTGGAATAGACCTATTCCTGATATCCCAGCATCAATGAGCAGCATTACCAAACATTAAGTATATTTCATATGAGTGTGTTGCTTGCACGCCATGTCGTTTTTGTACGCTGTTCTATCTATTTGGGCAAAAGATCAAATGTATGAGTTCATCAATATCCCAGAAGCTACAAAAACAACGTTTTTATACTGCATGATCGTACAGGACGGTGTGACTCTATGGGTATGTGCCTCCTTGACCGCGGCCTTATAAGAACGTCAGGGGTTATAGGAGGTTCTCGGACCGTATCCCTTTACTGTCGGGCCACCACAAAGACGGCCCGGGCCAGCTCGGGTGCCCGGTAACCCGACCAGACCCGACACTGATTAGGTGGCATTTACGGCCCTGGGATCAGCCCCGGACTGAGCACGCCTCATTCCCCACCTACCATGGCCCATACAATACCGCCCAACGCCTCCTTTCTAAGACGGCCCATTCAAGATGTATCGCTCCTCACAGTTTGGTTCAGGGCAATTTCATGACCTTAATCTGACCTTGTTGCAGCTAAGGGGTTCAGTCTGAAAGTGGTTTATAGCAAATGAAATGGGTATATTCCGCGTTTTTTTCTACTACATACTAAAAGGACCTTCCATTAAGTATGTACGCATCAAGGGTGGGGGGAGGGGTCCTGAGCTTTTTGATAATGTGCGCATGTACTAATGGAAGGCCCAAAAGGCCTTACGATCATACACCCTCCCCCCTTTAATCTCTATAAAATGCAAATACTGTACCGCTACAAAAGCTCTGTGTGTCTAATACTGCAGGTGATAAAACTTCAGTATTATCCTCTCACCTACTCCTATTCTAAGAATCATTACACCCACACACGTAATAACTTCACAGAAACTTCTCCGCCCACCCCTGGAGGTAGACGTAGAAGATGAGCAGCTCAGATGAGCAGCCCACCTCGGGGAGAGCAGCTCGCATTAGGTCTATTACCGAGAACAATGCGGCGGCGAAGTGTTTCTGGCGGGTTGGCGGCCTGTTGGTGGGACTACAACTGACGTACGCCGGGTCCCAGCCGGAGTCATTAGCTCGAGGAGCAGCTCACAATGCTCGCCTATTGCTCGCCCTCTGGTGGCCACAGCCCACAACGCCTTACCAGTAATGCGGGCAAACATGCGCAGACACATTATATGGCATGAGATAAGCATAAACACCGGGGACCGGGGCTATCTATGTGGGATCAATCATCGTAGATCAACGGGAAGCTTTCCCTGAACCCCACCAAATGACGCCACTTGCCAGATGGTCATACTATTTCTTCCTCTCATTTTGTTCTATTGTTTGGTACGTTATTAACCACACCTATGGTTTAAGAAAATGGAATATAGTTCCATGTGAAATAGTGTAAAATAAGAAACAATTACATGTTTGATTTATTTGCGCACATACAATCACGTTGTAAGGCAAATTTGCCTTAGAACTAAATGGAGAACAATCCAGCAACATGTCCTCTATCTGCCAGGAACCACTCTTCTTTTAACAGCTCCAAGTTACCCGCAGACCAGCCAATCGGCGGTACTTAAAAGTAGCACTCGGGTCTGAGGAGGCCTTGTAAATAGGGGAAGCGGAAAGCCGTGGAGTAGCGGCGGAAGGTAGTGATTGGCAGGTGTAAACACAAGCCACCCCGGCCGACACGTTACGCTACACGGACGCAGCTGTTGCTAGGGCATCAGCTGTAACCAGGGAAGTGCGCCAACAAAACCCGGTGTGGTTCTGGCGAGGACGGGCTAATAAAACAACGGATGGCCAGCCTCCACCCCCGCCCCCCTCCCGACGCCTGGCTGGGTCAACAGACCTATGCTTCGTCCAACCAGTGGTCTGCAGCTACAGGCCCAATGTAAAATACCCACACGGCATACCAAAAAGCCAGCTTACCCCTGGTGGCTCGCTGGGCTTGGCTGGCCTATGTTTGTACTACATTAACTAATGGCAACGTGGTTCTACTCTATAGTGACCGCAATGGTCAATAGAGTAAAGTTTGGTTGGTGGATCGTGTGTAGGAGTTGGTGAGGGGGTGGGAGGTAGGGTAACATATTATGACGGTATTTGTGTGTGTTATTACTTTTAGGGTCCATTCACCTGATTGAACACATGTAGTCAACAAATAAAGAAACTAGTAATTAATGATCATCATCATGTAGTGTCACTTGCAATCCATGAGCCTTGTCCAGTGCTCTATTAATGACATAAAACAAAGTGGTATTGTAACTATCAAAAACCAACTAAAAGAGTGATTTAAGTAAAGATTTGAGCTTTATTTGAAATCACACCGAAATGTTCCGGCCGTTGAAGACCTTTTTCAGGGATCATGAACATGACACAAAAGTAAGATTTGTGTACATTTCCATCCCAGGGCCTCTGGGACCGAAAACAAAAACTATTTTAACAAGCCCTTTCTTCGCTATAATGAAAGCCGGATCACTCAGTTGAAACCAACGTGTATCCTTGTGTTCGCATCTCTCTTAATCATCATGAACATAGAGGTGAACTAAAGTCAATCCTATGATCTGGAGAGTCCAGAGGCAATGTCAAAGAACATGTCTCCTGCCCCCCGTGCCCTGACACCTTTTGATTAGAGCATGTTCGACCAGCTATATCAACAAGAGCTTTCATGCCCTTACCTTTATGCCAGTAAAGTATGACCCACCACCAAAGCCCACGACCGGCCGGCCCGTCACGTCGTCCGTACAGTAATCACCCCACCTCCACACTCCCTCATTGATTTTGGGCATTCTAAACACACAATTACCCCAATTGTCTTTCTCACCCGACGGCCCGAGTCTTTCTCCTTCTCTTCCCCTGACCCCTTTCTCTGAGGGCCGATGAATCGACCCAGCTGACGCCAAGTTGTCCAGCCCTGGAGGTGCCGATGGGTCGATGTGTGAACGATTTGAGGCTGGACTTTGTGAAGGGTTTGGCTGGGGGTCTGAGGGTTCGAGGGAGGTCTCATTACTGTTGATGGGGTTAGACGAAGAAGAGGGGCTGGGGCTGTGAGGATCGGGGATGGAGGAATCAGATTTGGCTTGGACAAGGATGTCGGGTAATAGGACAAATGTAGGATGAGGAGGGGAAATGACAACCTGTGTCTCAATGGTCATGCCCGAGCAACTTACATTTGTATTCTCTTCTTTTGTGTGTTTATCGTTCCAATACATTTGTCGGTGATGTACTGCGATTAAAGTTTGGGCGTGGTGACAGTTTGCATAGAGAGTGGACTGAAATTTGTTTGCCAGCAGAAATTGATCTAAATGATTTATTCAGATTCTAATACTATAGCGTTCACCGACCAAGTATATCCCTGTATACATACGTTAGTCGAGTTAAAATGTGGTATTATACTAACTAATGTAAAACATCAAGCTGAATAGGGGATTCCCCGGTTAGATAGTTGCTGACAGCTCCAGGCCTGCTGGGAGCCATCAGGGTGATGTGTATCTAAAAAGCCAGTCAGACCTACATGTCATTTACATGTAATTTACTGTTGGACCTGCCCCAATGTTAGGCCAATCAATAAAACTATCAAACCAGAGCTATAGAACTATGCCACTAAAGTATCTATATCACCAGTGATATGCCTCTGGGGTGCAATGACAATTCGAAATGAAATGGCCTCCGGTTTCACATGTATAGCGTTTCAAATGAGCTGAATTAAACACAGCGGCTCCCACTGTGAATGGTGCTATTTTCATACATGTTTCACATCGATTATCAGTCACAGATTGAGAATAGCCTTTGATAATTTCACACACCAAACCTTTTTAACGTACATGACCTCTGTTGGATTCAAAAATATTTTAATACCCTTTACAGACCAGCACCAGAATACGCATTATTCCAGTCCTGTATTGAACTGTCGTTATGAGCGCATTTTGAAACTAGTCTACAAAGGGTAAAGTGTATAACACAACTACGGACACATGTTTTCTCTTATCCAATGTTGGTGAGCTTTGAGGGACTGTTAGCCCCACTGTTAGCTCTCATGTAGTTTTTTTCCCTGCCCACCGGCGCCGGGCTGTGTTTGGTGACACCCATGACAAAGGTAGGCCTAGTCCCTACCGCTGTTAGTGGCCCAACCCTGGAGGACAGGTGAGAGCGGCAGGTGTTGGCTCAGTGGTAGTGTAAGCAAGGAGCCAGCCGCCTACATTTACCCACCATCGATCTCCTATTGAACATTTTGTTCTCGCGTCAGTCCCTTCAGGCCTGGAGGTGGCGGGGTGAGGTGGAGGGGACTGGTAGGTAGGGCCCGACCGACCTGTGGGGTATTATATCTGTACAGGTATACATCATAAAGACACACCACCCTGGAGTCCCTTAGTTACCCCTCATCAACCCCACATTCAAAGGCACAGGTGAATCAAGCACCTTGCTCATGATACAACCAGTTAATAAAACGGCAGATGTAAGGAATTTTGCGAACTGTGTTCAAAACGAATTATTTTTCTTGCAAGAACGACAACTGTGGACAGCATTGTTGTAAAGGTTGATAAATCAGTTTTAGCTTCTTTGTTGAGTCTCAGGCAGAATTGTGACATGATCCTCTACTTAATCACTGACATGGATACTTCGTATTAGATTGACAGTGATTAATGTATTGTTCAGAGTATATCAATCATAGCAATTAAAGTGATTAATATATGTAAATGGTACATTAATCATAGCAAGGATCTGCCGAATCAGCAGCCGAAAACATCTAACACCAAAATCAGTTCAGCCCTACCGACACATCCTTACTTTGGTCTTCAGGTCTTTGAGGTCCTACCCGCAATGCACGTACATACATATAGAGTTAACACATTAGGTAATGCCTGTCAAACCCCGCACAGACCTAATATATCACGCCCTACCCTGCTGCCTCACGGACTCGAGCTGTCACTGTACCCTCTGCTACTGAGCGATAATGGAGGAAGGCCCCATAATGTGCGCCCATACAAAAGTACTGAAGATGGTATACACTACACGACACGAGCTGCGATATGACAATGTCACAGAGAAATTGCACTTATTACAGACAACAGTCTTTGCTACACATGTGTAAAATACTCCAAATTGTCAATATCAAACAATTATACCACTCCTCAACCTGGTTGTGAATTTTCTGTAGTATCATCATATCGCGCCCATATAGCAACTCAAAGTCGTGTAGTGTAATAGGGCCTTGAGGTTTCACTGTAGTGATCAGCGCGGAGACACCTCGCCTCTGGGGGTGGTAGGGGGTACGGTGGGTGTCAAAAGAAGAGTAGAGGCGCGGTGCGACTGCTACTGGGGGCCTGGTGCCACGCCGCGAGGCTAACACACTAAAGGGCCGCCATTCAAAAGGCACCGTGAGCGTCCTATTGAAATATAGATGTGGAGGCAGCAGCGGAAGCGTTTGGGTGTATAGTAGGGACTCAGTCATTTCAGATTGTTGTAAGGTATATGTTTATGTGGCGTGATAAATACACGTTTTGGGCAAAGGCATTTAAATTTAATGTTAAGTAACCAAAACCATTTCTGCATTTTGTTGTTGTTCAGCGTGCAAGTGTCAACAGATAGGATGCCAGGGATACATGGTTTTGTATGGTTGCAGTTGTGCCTTCTCCGTATAGTTGAATAAAAATATCACCAACATGGAGAATGTCATGTATTATGACTGTCCTTAAAATCAAAGTGCTCCCCTATATAGCAATCTATCTTTATGTACCATGAGTCTGTGGCATACACTGGCGTGCCACTTTGACATGACCCCTTCTGTGCACCAAGATATAGATGCATTTACCTATACACATGAGCTATATATCTAGTACCGCTGGGTCGGTAAGGGTATAGGTTGGCACCAGTCTCACCTGCCGGTGCCGACTGTATACTTCATGAGATGTCAATACGTGTGACCTAGTGTATCTGATACCGGCAGAATATCACCGACCTTGGCCACAGTCCCACCCCTCGGCCACCAGACCTATAGATACATATTGTAGTTACTACCGGGGATTGTGTATGCACACGTCAGGCCAAATACATGGCTGAATACATGACATGTCCAGTTAACCACCTTCAGCAAAGACATCTAAGTTTTATATAAACAAACATTTTGATCTTGCGTGCTGCACAGTGACATTTCATTTTGTAAAGCAAATGTAAGTGCAGTTTTTATTAACTTTTTCCTAGTGAATCTGGCCCTCTCCCTAGAACACTTGTTCGTCATTTAAACCTGTGCTCGAATGAACCCTTATCCAAATTGGTTGATTCAAGTTTACAGCCCTCCGGATCCCCCCCCCCCCCATACACCCCACGGGCCGCCAGGTACAGAAGGTACAAGAGGTGTACAGGCCCAGATCAGCCCCGTGAATAGACGTCAAATGCTCCACACGGCCCGAGCCAATATCGATGGGGGTTCGATCCCCGGCTGGGGTCACACGGTGCTGTCCGGGATAACCCCCCCCCCCTCCCCTCTCACACATACCCAATATCCTCCTCTATCTCTCCTGGGTTTGTATGTTCGCAGTTTCTAGGGATGTGCAAACACAACTTAGGGGTATGTACTAGTAACTTTTCCACTAGCATTGCTCTAGGAGGCAGTGGTTTGGGTTTGCAATAATTGGTATTAGGTTATACAATAGAATCGTGTATGGGTATGGTCGGGCTATAGCTTGGCTGCAATGCTGCATATATCGCTATTTATTCTTTCGGCAAAATTGATAGTTATAACATGTTCTATGACAATTATATAGATTGATTCACCGTGAGATGTCACTGGAATGTGTACAGAAAAAAATGCGTACACGCATATGGATATTGCTAAAATAATAAAAATATGCAATTGAGAATGGTATCACTGAAATATTCAGTATAACTGTTGGTGCCATACGAATAAGCAAGTATGGGGTTCTGTCAATGATGTCAGCACTCAGACTATGAAAAAAGATTGACGTGAGATTCATGAACCAGAGTTAGAAAAACACCTGAAACATAAATGAAAAAAAAGAAGGAAAGAACCACCTGAATTATGACACCAGTGAATTATTCATTTGTCAGCGAGTGTTTGTGAGCAATACGTACTTGGAGGAAGCGACTGATGTACTCCTCCCCGTTCTTGTTGACAAACGCCTCAACCGTCTCCATGCCCTGCGCGCGCAGGCTGAGGTGGGAGACGATGCCGTTCTTCATGCTGCTGACGGACGGCATGGGGCCTGACTGCTGCGCCCCCTGCTGGGGACGACGACGACACTGTTGAGAAGGTCCTTGCTCTTTGAGTTGTATTAAGCAATGTTAGGCTAAGCATAATCCGTGCGGCTGCTGTTGTTTCTGAGCATGGTTGTTGTTGTCGTCGGGGGGTCAGCTTGTGCGAAGTTTACCTCCTTGGTGGTGTTTTTATCTTTAAAGAGTTGAGTTAAATCCAGGTGTAACAATGATGGTCTTGGTGGGTGTGTAGTGGTGTTAGTAGTATATGGTGGACCCTTCCTCTGGCTTCGTGTATTATAAGACAGAGGGCAGGGCCACCATCCACGTTACTAGTGCTCTTATGGTATTAACTCCAGGTACAAGGGAATCTTTAGATTAAGGCGGCTTGAGCAATGGAGATTAAAGCCAGACTAGGACGATAATCTGATACAAAAAGCGACAGTGGCTTCTCACAATCACATCAGACTCGCGACATCACTTTACTTACCGACCCACAGGGTCTGCACTTTTTCACTTTCTATACTTAAATGGTGGTTGTTGAACCACCATACTTGTCTTTTTTATGACTCACAAATTCAGCCGGCTTGGAACGCCATATTCCCAAGCCGGGGTGGCTTGTCACTCGTTAAACCGATCCCGATTACACTTTAAGCACGCGGCGTAAGAGACTAGTGCGCTAAGCGAACGATGACAGCGCTTAACAAAAGATGAATAATGTATCGGCACGAGGTCCACTGCCTCTCCTACCAGTCTGCACTGTCACAGCAATGAGACTTATCGGCCATGAATTATTAAACGCGTTAGACTTGAAAGCACATCCATTTGAAAACTCTCAGCTGATATCAGAAACTCTACTGGTGGTGAATTGCAACACGTATGAGGAATATATGACCTGTCAGTCGTTACATCACACTTTAAACCAGAAAGTGTTATTTGTAATTTCAAAAACACTTCAGTTTTGCAGTACACTCTGCATTCAGTGCATCTTCTCTATAATCATAAAGCAAATTTCCACGCATTGGGTATCACCAGCTATACATCAAAGGGGCCCAGAGCCGCAGCGGTGACTGCTGGTAAGTGTCGAGGCTTCCGTGGACGGCCAGGCCAAGCAGTCACTCGGTCCTCCACGTCGTCCTCATGATCTCTATTATCATCATACTCGGATGGCGGGCGTCCCCTTGACGACGGTTGTTATGGCTGCAGACTACCCTGCCCAGCGGCCGGCCCGCCCGTCTCCGGGCGGCAGGCCCCAGCCTGGGTACTTCTTGGCCATCCTGCGACTACCGCGCCGGCCGGGCATTAATGGACGATGATAGGGGGCCCTCTGGTCGGCCTGATAACGTATACTCTATGGATTGATGCCAGTGATAGCCCACAGGGCACCTGTTTATCCGACTGTCTCTGGGTCTATATCAACGCCGGGGGACGCCAGCGGTGGAGTTATAGACGTCGTATATTATTGTCTTTGTGAATAAATAATAGCGTTGGATGTGGTTATGACTCTGACTTCTATGGCGTCAAGGGTAAAGGGAAATCATAATACATGCGCCGATTTCAAGATTAGATTTGTATTCGTAATATTATGGTCAGAATGGACGATGCAAATTTGTTAGATAGCCAGCAATGATACTAAATATTCCACGCGTCCGTTTGGACTGAATCTATATTTCGTATATTGCACTCCTGATTGCACTGTCTGTTGAGAAGCAGCGTAACAAAGTGTGATATTCTGTTAGCCTCAATTCCCTTGGTTATCTCAGTGAAAGTAAGATCAATGCGTTACGTGGCGCGATCATCCCATCAACCTAATCCTGGGTGGTCTATGGGAAAATGCCTCCGGTGGCCGCTAGGTGGACACGACTCCCATCATGCACTAACTATGGTCATTTCCGTGCTAATCACTGAGGCGTGAAGCGGCCGCCCGTCACGGTCCACTACCCAGGGGCCTTGATCTCTCTGATTGGATTAGCTTCACATAATCCGCTGCCGCCCTCGTAGGCCGCCGCAACACGTAATCCTCCATGGCGGCATAAAATATAGAGACGCTTCATGGGATTTGCGGCTTAAAGCCAACAAGGCACCGATTTGTTTTTATCGGAAGGGGTGCACTCCTGCTAGTATCTAGAGTGAGAGGTTTCTGTGGTGTGATTATTATGTGATAGAAATATGTAGAAAATTGTAATCTGGAACTAAACATAGACGCTTATTACCACTGTGTAGTTTGCTTTGCACTCCAGGCGATATGACGATCATAATTTGTTTACAGATGTTTGTTTGTACAACATGTTGTCATGGCCTTTGGTGTCTATTATATCAGTTGAATGCAGAGTAATGATATCCCAATCCTAATCGTAGATTCATATGACGACCACATCCAACTGTACGTTCATAATAGTGAAGTAGTAATTCAACTCCAATGTACCAAAGTGGGCTATAAGGGTAAAGCCTTCCTCATCCACATTTGGCAATATCCTTGCGATGATCCGTGTTCATGGGGTATAGTCTGCATGTTATACATAAACAAGGCGAGCTGCTCGTGTCCTGCTCGCTGAACTGCTCTAAACGCTGCTGCTCCTCCATCAGAGAGCAACTCCTGGCAGGCAAGGATCAAAGTCAACTGAAATCACATTTCAAAGGAGGATACATCATTCAACAGGGGTATATTTTTAAGCAGGCCCTTTGTGGGCGGACTGTTCATGTAGCGAGGCATTAGGTGAACTACAACACCAGCTGGCAGGTGGGGAGATCGCCGGGCGGTCGGGGGGCGGGGAGGAGGGACAGGGTGGCGCCACGACCACGGCCAGTTCTATTACTCCCGGCTCTGACTGCTACAATAATAATGACACAAGGCTTTGGGGGATCACCTGGGCGTTGGCCCGTGAGCTGATGGAGGTGGGGGGGGGGGGTTAAGGCCAGCCGACCTGTGGAGGAGAATGGTGGCAAGTGACCACCAATCACCACCACAGACGCTCAATTAGTTATACTACTTACTATGGTTGTTTGGCCAAGGTATGACTATAAAGTGCCACAGGTTCAAGGACTGAC
The DNA here is from genome assembly GCA_936440205.1 of Lepidonotus clava. Taxonomy (NCBI): domain Eukaryota; kingdom Metazoa; phylum Annelida; class Polychaeta; order Phyllodocida; family Polynoidae; genus Lepidonotus; species Lepidonotus clava. Next base: position 41,047,915 of record OW387141.1, read on the forward strand.
TACAGACGTTGCCATTGTACTATTATAAAATTTAGCTAGAGGTTCCTGGATGAGAACTAGAACTGCAGCCATGATTGAAAGTGGATACTTAACCCCTGAGGGCTGCTTGTGATAAGAAGATATGTCGAGCGATAAACGGGAATTCAATATCTGGCCTTTTGCGTGTCAACGTGTCTACAGGTGTGAACTGGTGCTACCTTTTGTACTGAGTCTATCGAGATGAGGTACAGCAATGCCTCAGGTGTGAAGAGGGACTGTCTGTTGTACCGGCATTATAGAAATGCCACAGGTGTCAAGTGTTATTACCTGCACTGTACAGCCGGCTGTATTATGAAACTGCGATGCTGCATGTGTAAAATCGCTACCATCGATTGAACTAATACCCCTTTCACACTACATGTTAGAATGCGCATCAAAGCGCATCAAATTGCTTCAATACGCTTCCTAATGAGTGTCTGAACACATCAGCATTCTAGAATGCGCTTCAATGCGCTTCAGAACCGAATTCTAGAATTCGCATATGAACCAGCATTCTAGAAATCGGTTCGGTTCGGTTCTCTTTCCAATTGTTGTGTGAAAGGCACAGAACCGAAGCGAACCGTACTCTTAGTATACTAATCCACGAAGTTATCATACGAATCCACGAAGTTATCATACGAATCCATGATGTTATCATACGAATTCTATCATCAGGAACTGGATGGAGGAGGACGTGTGAAAGGGCCGTATTCTAGAATGCGCTTCACGTCGGTGCGGTTCGCTTCGGTTCGCTTTCCTTTGCTTTGCTTTGCCGTGAAGTGTGAAAGGGGTATAAGTCTGTTGCATTGTGATACACCAGTGATACAAGTTTAAACTCACACTATTTAAGGTATCGAGGCTGTTGGAATACCATACATCATATATACTAGAGGTATGAACCAGATTTACGGTACCTATTGCACATCGAGTTTCGGTACTGGGACACGGCAATGCTACAGGTCTCCAGTTGTATAACCTGTTGCATCTAATCTGTTGAATTATGAACATTCACACTTCATCTTCATTTTATACAACACAATAACCCATATGCTGAAAAGTTCACACCAACTATGGCCAAGATAAATGGGGTGTGAACCAGCAGTTTTCACACCTGAGTAGCCATGGTGACCGCCTGCCCCTGCCGGCCGACTGAGTGGCTGATTGGTGGGTGGGGTGGGGCTGACTCGACAGCCAAGTGGCACCGGGCTGACAGAGTGGCTGGCAACTAAAGGCTGGGGCGCGTTTCTTAGTCAGCGTTTACTTTGGGTACCCCATACTTACGGCTAGCGCTCATTCATTTCTTAGAGGCCCACTCATATGAGACTAAAATATGATATGGGAAAAACGTTCGCATTGATATCAAAATATGAGAAGGAACTGAAATGTGTGTTAGTAGCAGTACAGGCACATGTTGATCATTTTAGCTATTTTAAAAACAACACACTAAAAGAAAATAGACTATCCCTTCAAAGGATGCTTATCCAAACAAACTTTTGACAAAAACAAGGCAGATTCTTCCGCATTCACCAAAAGAATTTCAACTATTCAAAGTTGTAATCCGGTTAGGCAGGAACCTAACCTGCTGTCATAACCTTATAGGAAATGACACAATAGCAGCCCTTTTTACCTAGCCCACATGCCTTAGATAGCTCGGCGCCGGCGGCAGCAATGACTGGTCGGCCCACAACAGGCCGAAAACAGCTTTGTTTACCTCTCACTGGGAAGACGGAAACCAACCCACCGAGTGAGAGTGACACTGAAAATATCCGCGCCGATCAGTAATGATGATCGTTCCCACCTCGTTAGCAAAGGTCAGAAGTGGCCGGGCGGCGGGCAGCAGGCGTTGGGAGTATTTCCTGAGAATGGGAGGAATGATGGTGGTTGGCGGGCATGGCGTTTGGCAGGCCTAATGCCGGATCCCTGTAGGCTGGGGCCTGGCCTCCGGGGGTTTCTGGGCAGTGTGAGGGGGTCAGGTGTGTATAGGTGGTGTCAAGTTGGGTTATGTGAACGGGTTACTATAGGACTAAATGTAATATTAACGGGTCACTATAGGTCGTAAATAGTCAGGACCTATCTGATTCTGACTCAATTTGAATACATGTATAGACATTCCAAGCTTGTATCTGTACATCCAGGTCGTCAGTACTCCGCGGCTGTCCCAAGTGAAATGAGAATGACTCTGTTTAGCTGAGCTTGCACTTTGACATGTGCCACCTACACCAGAGAAAAAACTCATAAGCCATGGCTGTAGTCCCCAATGGTTGAGAATTATCCTTTAGAATCCATATGGGAGTCTGGTACTGACCCAGTGAAGCTCTCCTATGTTATAGATAATTCGGGTAAGTTGGCTGACATAATCACAGGACGAGGTGTACTATGGCGCGCTGTAGATATACGCTGATAGAGAACTGGACAGACAGGGTCATACTGCAAGTACTGTATGCACCCAAGGCCCACACGGTCCATACTGTACACCTCTATAGGTAAGACTACCTGGCGGCCGGTGGCTGGAGGTGGTGTTCGCAGGTATTATCGATCTCCCACCATACGGGCCGGGCCTACCTGACTAACCGACCACTACCTGCCCGCTGCCTCCTCCTCCTCTCGCCTGGCTCTCTCATCCCCCGCCCATCCTCCCACCCAGGCCCGCTGATATCGATCATCCATCGATTGATCAGGTGTGGATGCCACCGCCCACTACCCGTCTACTGCCCCCGCGCCACGTCTGGTCAGACTGGTGGGGGTCTAGCCGAGAGATGGCTAAGTAGCTGACTGATTGGGGACTGACCAGTAGATGGCTAATGAGCTGACTGGTTGGGGACTGACCAGTAGATGTCTAAGGAGCTGACTGGTTGGGGACTGACCGGTAGTTGGCTAAGGAGCTGACTGGTTGGGGACTGACCAGTAGATGGCTAAGGAGCTGACTGGTTGGAGACTGACCGGTAGTTGGCTAAGGAGCTGACTGGTTGGGGACTGACCAGTAGATGTCTAAGGAGCTGACTGGTTGGGGACTGACCGGTAGTTGGCTAAGGAGCTGACTGGTTGGGGACTGACCAGTAGTTGGCTAAGGAGCTGACTGGTTGGGGACTGACCAGTAGATGTCTAAGGAGCTGACTGGTTGGGGACTGACCGGTAGTTGGCTAAGGAGCTGACTGGTTGGGGACTGACCGGTAGTTGGCTAAGGAGCTGACTGGTTGGGGACTGACCGGTAGTTGGCTAAGGAGCTGACTGGTTGGGGACTGACCGGTAGTTGGCTAAGGAGCTGACTGGTTGGGGACTGACCAGTAGATGGCTAAGGAGCTGACTGGTTGGGGACTGACCAGTAGATGGCTAAGGAGCTGAATGATAGATTGCTAATAAGGTGACCGGTGGGGACTGACTGGTAGATGGCTAAGGAGCTGACTGGTTGGGGACTGACTGGAGCTGAAAAGTTAAGGAATGATCGATAGATGGATGAGGGGCTGACCAGTGGATAGCTTAGGAACTGACTCATTGTGGGCTGACTGGTAGATGCTGGTGGGTGGGGGTAGGGGTGGGGCTGATTGGTTGACAGGTTTTTATCTGGCTGTGGGCTGACTGGTGGATGGTTGGGGAGCTGACCAGTTGTCAGCTGACCAGTAGATGGGTTGGGGGTGGTGGACTGGTTGGGGCTGACCATTTGAGGGGTATCAGGCTGTCTATAGTGGACAGGTGGGATGCTGACCAGTGGATGGAGGGGGTTTGACTGCTGACTTGTTGATGGATGAGTGGCTGAACAGTAGATAGGTTGGGGCTGACTGGTAGATGGCAGGGGATATGGGTTATCTGAATACAATACTATCTAAATATCACAACTCTTTTTTTTTTGTTAACATTAAACCCGCCCCCCCGCCCCCACCACCACCTATATTAGATAGAATACCCTCAGAGACTGGGCTTTGATCGCCCTACTGCACGTTGAAGGTCCGACACCCCAGCCACTGAGAGCCTCATGTAATATGCACTAACTGCCCAGGCCCTATCCCGCCAACACCCCCGTTCCACCCCTACCCCAACTCCGGGCCTGCCGGGAGGACCCCTGTAGGCCCTTAGCACTAGACGTACAGGGTAACATCTCCCGGTACCACACCCTGCCACCGCCTCTACCCCCCACCCCCACCCCAACACATCCCCCAGCTCTGCTCCAGGCTCTACTCCACAGATTACTGGGTCGCGCGGCTGTAAAGGGAGGGGAGGGGTACCTTAGCATGGGGCCGGGCGGGCTGCCTGTATGCCAAGGAATGCATTATTTCGACAGGCAGCCTTTTCAGGTTCTACTTAGGATATGAGGGCTGCGTGTCTTTTTATGGTTTTATCTTCTATAGAGGGCTCCGTCTGGTATATAATGTCCTCATCCTTCTACTGCCTTACGAGTGTCTTAAGATCGATGGGCGTAACGTCTTATTCCATTGCAAAGTGCGCCCTTGAGATTACCTACCTTGTGCAGATGTTTTAAAAGAAATATGGTAACATCTATCTTTCAAATTTTGTATACAAAATATTCTACTGACAGCACTTTGGTGCACACGATCTATATATTATAGTGTAATTTTGGTTGTGATCACTGGTACTAGTATTACCTGTTTTTGGTATGAGATCACGACATCTTACACGTTAATTGGCCATTATATGCAATTTGGTCGATTTGAAATTGGGCTAAGCTAAGAATTGTTCTATTCTAAAATGTTGGTGGTGATGGTCAGTTATGAGCTGCTCACTAATTGAGGACCACACCTGAGTGGGTCCCGAGCTGCTCACGTGATGGGTCAGGGGCCGACACATCATGCAACCGCATGTAAAGCCATGTCGGGGTATCATGTAAAGTTAACGCTGGCCACGCCCCTCCCCCTCTCATCCCCGGCACGCAGAATCCACACTGTGTCTTCCGCGTCACGAATAGGGCCAATTCAAAAACCCACAAATGTAAAATTCAACCACCTCACCGTGTCTATGTTCAGGTTCCACCTCGCTATTTCCGAGGCATACATGCGCAGGTGCCTCAAACACATCACAAACTATCTCTTATTTTCTTCCGCAATTCTCACCTGCGCATTATGCCCCTTTTCGTATACTACTATCACTGTGGTAACTCCATGAACACCCCCTACACCCACCCACAGCTTTGATCCCACCCGCGTGTTGTGATCACTTTGATCCGGGACAAAGGTGCGGGCCGACTTCTCCGCACCTCCCAAATCGATGGCATTAAGGTGGGGGAGAAGGCGGCGGGGCGGGGTGGGAGCGGGAGGGGAGGGAGGCTGAGATTCCCCCAAACATCCCCGTGTCGATCGATGGAAAGCCAGGTTAAGGGAGACCCGATACCACATCAAATTTTCAAAACCCCTCTTCCCCCCATCGTCCCCCCGCCTGCCAAATAGCCCCCTGCCAGTTGGCTCTTCGTGCCAAGCTCCAAACTTTTAAGTCAAAGAAACTTCAGGCTTGAAATTTGAAACTTTCTAATTCGACTGATGGATTATTTGTATTTTGTAATTAACTCTTTAACGGCAGACGATTCTTTACAGGTATCATTAGATTTCCTTATTTGGACTTTTGATATACTATAGCGACTAACCTTAATATTAACTAATTACATCTTAATTGACAAGGGTACCTGTTAATGTTTTTCTTTCCTTTAATAATGTTTCATCCTTTCATTCCAAATATTCAAAAGGCGGCGGTATAATTTCCACTGGTTTTCATATCCACTGCGTAAACTTGCATATAATTTTCCACGAGTGCAGTTTAGCACAGGGACACTTGACCCAGTGAAATGCTGTATGATCCGAGCAGCACCAAGTAGTTCCTATCGGACAACGTTAAGATCCAGGTGTAGTTACAGGCTGCTCAATGAGCCTTTAATCAGAATCTGGCGTAGGCGGAACTCATGCAGTGATTCACCCTGGCTGCGTGCGACCGCATAGCATTGGCTCCTCATCTAGGTATGGACAGGCACGATGCCGCTCCACATCCTTATCTAACTTTCAGAAAAATAACATTTTCCGGGATTAATCGCTGGATTAGTTTAATTAGACTTCACTGGTAAATCCGTGTGTCTGACGAAGATCTCCGGTGGTTTAACCTCACCGATACGTTGCATTGAGCAACTCGGGGTGCATCAGGGCGAGGCCTGCTCGCTAATTATACCAATCCAGGTCCGGTAAATCGGCTCATGATTTACTCAGGCTGGATACACCAACACTTATTGATGATTAAAGCGCTCTTAACCCGTGCTATGTAGACTATGCATCTGCTCACATGTTAACATATGAGCTGGTCTGACTAGGGTGAGCTGCTCAGTGGTACAGGTGGGTCCGGGAGCTGGTCTATGAGCTGCTCCTGAGGTGCTCAGTGCTCAGCGTTAGGGCTGCTCCCCCTCGCCCACCTGTGCGGTGCGCAGCGACATCTGGTGACACCCTCAACCTAACCAAACACACGGGTAACTCCGTCAAAACGAAGACACATCTGTTTCTATATAAATCACAATTTCACAAACAAATATTCCAAAGAAAGCACGAAATTATAATCCTCCGTGAGAATTTCCTGGTTTTATTTGTGGGGGAGGAGAAGTACTATTTTTGGACGATGGTGGCTGGTGGGTTGGCAGGGTAGACTGACCGGGCGACGTAGATTGTTCGGACAAGATAGACTGTTCAGATGGGTGGGGAGCGATGGTCGGGTGTGTCAGCTATCCTCCTCCGTCTCCGCCGGCCGCACGTAGCTGTAACTGTCTGGACATGGGCCCTCTCCTCCTCCAGTTTGTAAACACTGCCCACAGAATGAGCACTGAACCCGACTCCCTCAGCTCCCAAAATGGCTGATCTAGGGATCGCTTCAGTTGGTGAAAACAATAACTAGAAGCTCTTTGGCCGATAAAACAGTCATTCCTGTTGTTACTCTTATCCGTTCTATTTTCATAGATCCTATTCCACAACTTATTTTATCCTACTTCACTAATACTTCCTTATAAGTGTCGATCTTGGTACACTAAAAGGTAGCTGCACGCAGTCGACGGAGAGCATCGAAGTCACACTCCATCTGACTGAGTCAGGCCCAAACTGGGTCCGCTGTTTGACGATGCACCAGCGCATGGAGCGCAGTATTAACATCCACCACTGTTCACAGCGCAACACCTTCCCGGCGGGGTGGGTCCGTGTACTTTGTCCCAGCGCGTTTCTCAGGTGTATGTGTGAGAGTGTGTAGGTGTACCTGCCCCTCCGGGCGCGGGACGCTGGGCTGACCACACCTGGAGATCAGCGCTCGCCGCACCTGCCTCCTGCTCCTACCCCTCCCCCTGCTCAGGTAGGTGACCACTCCCACACACTGCCTGTACCTTCCTCCTGCTCCTGTCAGCTCCCAGGGCCTCTTTCCTCCAGGTGACGGGGCCTTACGTGTAGTTTATTTACTCCAGGGCAGTCCTATATGGGTAGTAAGGGTGTTAAACTTTGCACAAGGAGTTGGTACTCTACAACCAAAAGGCTCACACTTCGTGTTGTTGAGTGTGGGGAGTTAACTGCTCGTTGTGAGTCGTGTGGTGCACGGCTGGAGTGGGAGCATGCCTCCTGCTCCTCCTGCTCCTACTGGTGATGTAGTCGCTGCTGGTGTTGTGGCCTCACCGCTGCGTGTGCCTGTCTGCCCGTCGGCTGCTGGCTCACTGCGGGCCGCTGGTCGGGTGGCCGACGGTGGCGGTGCCTGGCGACGGCCGAGTAACTCACCCCTGCTCAGAGGTGTGGTGGTCAGTTTTGCAAAGGTGGTGATCAGTCGTTATGGGTGACGACATGGAGCATAAGCTGCATACACTCCAAGATCAACTGTGAAGGTTAGAGAAGGTATTCCCTTCTTTTTCAACTATCTTCATATCATTCCTTGGTATTTTCACCAAAAGTGCTACCACCAGCCATAACTCGTGAAAGTTACTGTACTGTATTCATTAATACATTCGGAAAATGCCTAATGGATGGACCCCTGGGTATATGGGATGTCAAGTATTCCTCCCTCAAAGTCTACGCAGTATTTCCGACCTGTAGTAGTCTCCTTCAGCCCTGTCCTCCTGGGCTGATGCGTCAGGTGCCCGTCAGGGGGACTCTTTAGGTACCAGCCGGAAGACGCGCGTCTCACACCGGAACGCTGTCAGACGCTGGGGTCCGTTTTCCGACGACGTCAGCGTCTGTGACGGACGCTACGGCCGGATCATCCCGTGAGGCACTTAGACGTACGTCTAATCCAGGTAGGAAGTTTACTTAATGTTCGCCAGTGTTTGGCATCTTCACTTATGCATTAAGGTAAATCAGTTTTCTACCTGGGTATTGCTGGGTGATTTTAGGCCTACCGACAGGAACATTGAAAGGATTGTTGTTGAAATTGTGTTTGTTTTACACATACTTTCCACGTCAAGGCATATATATAGTATTGGTACCCCATAGGTGAGATGTGATTGAAGTGGGAGATTGGGCATCTTCATTCTGTTGTGAAGGTACACTTGACAAGGGTATGCTAGTTAGACGATGAACGTTCTTTTCTAAGGCGATGAAGGTATGCATTACATTCAGTCTGCAACAAGTTCCCGAAAGGTTGAGGAGAAAACCCGAGCGTGAGTTACTGGAGCAGTTTGTTCTGTCTTTGCACTTCTAATCAATCAGCCCTGACTTCGCTGGTTCCCGGCTTTACTACCCCAGTAATCAGAAATGCCCTCAGCGGGGCTAATGACGTGCCGGCACCAGCAGCGCCACCCACGTGACCTAATTGGCTGGTACCCGGCCTTTAACACCGCCCTGTGTCAACATGCCACCGGGGACCAGCGGGCACGACACGCGCGCCGCCTGGTGTCAGACACGTGTACCAGTCTCCTGCAGTTTCACTAACTAGTTCCCGGTCTGACCCAAACTGAAGCCCTTTCCAGCTCTTCAGCGACCAGCGGAAAAGATGCAGTGGCCGGCAGACTGTTTATGTTGCCATGGTAACGTGTGGCGCCCCCTGGACTGGCCGTGGGGGGTCAGACGCCGTGACCCCCGGCCGCCCCGGGCTCAAACCGAGGCTGCCTTCTGAAAGCTGCCTCCTGACCCGGCTGCTGCTTTTAATTTGGGCTGAGAAATTGGGTCTGGGCTGTCTCCGCCTGAAGAGTTTTCTGGGTCAGTTGCCCACCCTGACCCCAGACAGAATAGACTCCAACAGTTCGTGACGTCATTAAAGCGTGTGGACCATAGAGGGGTCTTGGATACAGATTGACGGCATAGGGTGTTTGGGGTATAGGGTGGGGGCAATCACCCCTAACCCTCCATGGTCATTGCTCGACCATCACTCTGTGGCCACTGCCTTACACTGCCCTCTTCGGCAATCAATAATTCTTTTCATGTTACTAAAACTCATTCAGAAATTTTTAAAGGAAGAATATTATGGTCACGGGCTCGCACGAGCTACGGACATACAACTTGCGCAGCACTCTGCTACGAGATCTATCTCCGCGCCGGGAATATAGTCCGTGAGAATAGACTCTGCTATGAAGGGAGAAAACTCGCCACCCCTGGCTATTATTACTACGCCGGTGACATAGATAAACTATGACCTAAAAATAGTCTGCGGTTTTCGCTGGTGCTAACTAGGTCAGAGGAGCGGGGACCCAGTGGTCGCTACAGTGCAGAGATGATTCGCAGGATAGCGATCCCCCCATTATAATGATGCTATCTCCAGACCAAAGGTTCTGGGCGTCCGCTGGGTCAGTTTGATTCCTGAGGTCACCACCAGGCATCGGACATCCGGGGCCTTCGGACAGATCCTCTGATCAGACTCCGATGGTCGATTGCCTGTCCAAAGTCACAGAATTTCCTTCTCATTTAGCTCTATGCAGATCTTTGTTTGATCCTCCTATAGCTTTTTATGCGCCTAATTGCTACACCTTCATTTTCAGGCCACACAAAGAGGTATCTTTTTGCAATATGCAGGAATGGCTGGAAAGGCAATATTAGTAATCTTCTTTCACAGTCCTCTCTCCACTTCGCACGGATAAAAGATTGTATAAGAAATAAGATGCAAACAGCTATGCTATGTTTTCATGTAAGTTGCCTGCTAAAGAGAGAGTGAATGCTTTCTTTTGTTACACGAAAAGCAATCATACCCATATAGAATAGCTGCAACCTCTTTTAAATCAGATACCTCAGCTAGGGCGTCTTACCCTAAGCTTCTTAAAATCTCCCTCTTAAAATAAGGACTACCTGCATTAAGGCAGATCTTAGCACTATAATACAGTATTACTTTTTCACCAGTAAAATAACGGTTTTGTGTAAGCTTTAGCTCCATTAAACGCTGAAGGCATCAGCTGCTTCCAGGAAATACTAATCACTAATATGGTCCATATAGGCATGCTACCTTTAGAAAAGACTCAGGCTTCGACGGGAAGACATTTGCTGCTTCTAAATCTTTGCATAATACTTCATTTGCAATGCGAATGAAGAGATGCTTTGCCCTTTCCTAGTGCCACCAAAAGTCTTTAACAGCTATAGGTGATGCCACCCTAAGCACAAGTCAGGCTACAAAATACATACACTCCTTCACAGAAACATTATATCTCATTACAGTTGTATTATTCGGCCAAATCTAACCTTTTAAATCGATTATTACCAGATGAATGGTATTGTACTTCTGGACTGAAAATTCAAAATAGTCATAAGATATTTTTGGTTAAAAAGACATTCACGTTTATGGATAAAACAGTGCCTGAAGGCGACTGGTGTAAACGTCAAGGGCAGGCATGAAAGCATTGGTAGTTTTACCCATAGGAAGGCCTTTACACATCTGGAGGTACGGATGAGTTCTTCAAGTCCCTCATTCTAGGGTTACATACCGTATACAGTGCTACATTTTTACGTGTTCAAAATCCTTATCATGTTTCTTATACTGGAATGATGTGTGATGCAACACCCATAGGTCTTTTTTAACATTGTAGAAACAACTTTAACATCCAAATTTGACATGCAATTACATAACACACATGACAACCATATAGAGCTTAGTGTAAAGAAGCACATCATAACATCGATTTTTTTTCTCTTGGAAAGAACCTCACCTTGAAATGGGAGCAGAGGATCAATACAAACATGGAGACAATGAATCACCTCTATTCAATTTGTGAGATGTAATTGGCGCTCCGACGGGGCAGGCTTTTGGGATGATTAAGAAGTATGAAATGGAAACATGAAACTACATCAATTTCCGTGATGTCAGGGCATACTGAATGAGGCGGCTGGCGGCGGTGTCGACGACCTAATAACCGACACGATCGATTGGAGCTGCCTGCTAGACCTGTGGGTATGCTCTGGATGTAAAGGATGTGCACGTGATATATAATAGGCGGTGTCCACTTCTCTGAATGTGTGCTTCCTATGGTTTCAATACATGCTCAATGTGAAATGTTGTATGGGTAAAAAGTGAAAAGTGGATCTATGGTATACAAACACCGAATCGTGAAGAAGATATTGAGCACAATTTACTGTGATTTTTCACTTTAATATGAATTGATTTCTATCTTAGTCTGCAAGCCATCCACAAATTATGCTCCATTGTTTCTGCTAACTGATTATCTGACGTTATAGTTGACTTTTCATAGACTTTCATAGATGAAGGCGAGCCAACAGTCCGGGCTAATATGTACTGTTCCACGGCCTGCGTGCCTTTTTCTAGTCTTCTGTCTGTGGCCTTCACGAGGGACGATGTGCAGTGCACTGTAGAACATCCTTTTTAATATTTAGGGAGGGGCCAGTGACTGTAAAAAGGTATATTGCCATGATCCCCACCACCCAGGGAATAACCATGCAAAATTTTATAGAGCTATCTTTTGTAGTATTTATTTTACACACATTTTTCTGAATCAAAATGAGTGGCCCTGCCTTGCACCTGGTGCAGCATGCACAATGCATTTGTCTGTGTGTGACGTCACAAGCAGAACAGTTGAAAAATTATAAACCTGAAATAAATGCAAAAAGAATTATGTTAACTGTTCAGTGTGAGTCTAAAAGAGATTAAAATAACCAAATTAAAAAAATGATAAAAGAAAATTTGGAAAAATATTGTTTTTATGGAATTTAGAAATTTGAAATTTGAATTTAACTGTCATTTTGTGTGACGTCACACACAGATGTGTGTTTTCCTGATGTCAGAGGGATAGGAGGTTTATTGAAAGTTGAAGCCAATTTCTAACATGAAATAGTCAATTAATCACACTGAAACTTGGCATACTTCTAAACAAGCATTAAATCTAGCATATAAAGTGTAGAATAACCAGAATTGAAATTTCATTGGCTCCTCTCTTTAACACCTCGGTAGTTTCAGGACATTCAGTCACATCTACAGAAATCTTTAAATGTCCGTCAATCTTAATAGAATTATTAAGTTGCCATTTCCACAGAGGCAGCTCAATGTTCGTATAGCTCACTTCATAGCTTTTCCTCCAGGTACGGTCTGCCACATCCATACCCACTAGCAGTAAAGGGCAGGGGGAACGAGGGAGTGTGAAAAAAGTCAAACTGTATGATAGCGGCGGGCGGGCCGGTCCCAGTAATATCTGTCATCAGAGAGGCCGTCCGATCGGGTATCGTCGGGCCGTCCGACACTGACGGAGGCCAAGGAGCAGGAAGAGAAGGCACCCCTGCCTACCCTGGAGGTGTTGCCATGCCAACGCCAACAGTGAGGCCGATCTACCTATCTACCTGCAGGGGCCTTTGCTGTGTGTGTCAGCTTCTCCGAATCAAGGACAGCAGGGAGATGGGGAGGGGTGGTGGAGCAGGCAAGTGATAACAGGAAAAAGTAAGGCAGTAGATAGCCTTAGGGGTGGCACATTGCAGTGTCTCCTCAAACGCCAAAGGGCAAAATTGAAGAAAAAAAATCAAACCTGAGGGGATCCTGACCCTCTTTAACTACAACCACACCACACTGAATTGACATTTTTAAATTCATGTTTTTAATAGTTTCTGTCACTTTTTAAGCCCATCCTTCCGGCATCCGGAAAATTGGATCACGGTGTTAAGTTGTCAAGGACGTGCCTGTCGGGGGGAGGGGGGGGGAGCGGGGAGGGGGAGGGGGTGAAGGCCATGGTTGACAGGAAGCGGAAGTCAGGGTGTTTTCTCACGATCTAATGACCTTCACAGGCCTGAGCATGATACTGGACCTCAAGGGGCATGTTGGAGATAATATCTCGGTGAGAATACAATCTAGGGAATGGTTTGCTGTATTATTACTTAGAAAAGGATGTGGGTTTATGTATCTAAATTGTGTAGGTTTATAGATACATAAGAAACATAATTTATATATCTGGGTCAGTCACTTCTTCGAGAGCTGAGACTCAAAGATGCATGGTCTAATAATCTTTTTGTTTTTATTATTTGTTTGAAGGGCACATTTGCTTTTCAAAAGCTATTCGAAGCGAAGCAACAGCCGTCTTTCAGCAGGAGGCTATAGGGTGGAGTATTGTCGTTCTGAGCCTGAGCTGCTCGCTCCATTGCCGCCATCTGACGGCGACTGGACGTACTGAGTGACTCAACCAAGCTTTGGCTCATTCCAGCATTAGATTGAAAGGTATTTTATCCAAGTATACAGATTTCTGAATGCTAGGACTTAGCGGGAAATGTATTACAAATGGAAAGTAAATTTAACAAGGATATACGACAAGATTATTGAAAAATATCCCAAAGTTTACAAGATGAGATGTAAAGTATTGGAATTTTTGTGTGTATTACTTGCATTGCTGGCTGAAGGTCATTTTAAGGTCAATGACTTAATACGCGAGGTCGGTGCCAATTAGCGGCGGGTAGCCTTTCCTGGTGATCAACATACACGATGATTTGGAATGTGTGAGCAGGGGGTGTGGCTTAGGGGGTTCGTGTCACAAGGCGGCCAGGCTGGATTTGTAGAAATATCAAATCCAGAATGAGAGGAATGAGTGTGCGTGCACTCTGCAACACGACCCCCTCGACCCCAGAATAGTTCAGCAGCCGCGGAATGAAACAAGTTCGTTGCAGAGTGGCGTGCGTCTGATGAGGTGCGGGAGGCCTGCCACATCCGGGGGATGGGATGGGATGGCAGGGGTGGGGGGTGAGGGCAGGATGAGAGGTTAGACGGGGGCATGTGACTGATGTAGCACTGGACATGGTACGGTTTCTGAACATCTCCATGTCACGTTGGGACTATTTCCTGTCAGATTTGTACGATATTTGACTGTGAATCCTACGGAAAAATGGCGTTTCGCCCCGTTTTTTCAAGCAGTACACTGAATTGAATCCTTTTGTCAGAACTGATTTTATACTTTCTTTTAATCCAAATACTACTGATGATATGTATACACTTTCTAGATTGTACCGTAAAAGATTATCAGACAGTACAATTAAAGGATAATTGATATGAACTGATTTCATGTCCAATTTTTATACCAATTGTGGCTTAAAAGATTTGACATTTCATTTTATATTTTTCCACTTTCTATTTCTACCAAGACACCGGCTCTGGATTTCAATTACCACTAAAAAACCTCAGTCCGTATTGGACGTTTGGGAGGGCGGCCAGTCTGCCACGGCTCGCTCGCCATCCGTATGGCTGGGAAGGAGGCTGGGGTGGGAATGGTAAGAGTGGGTAGAAGAGCTGGTCGACAGGTGGGCGATAATAAGTGGCTTTGTTACGCCTCCCCTGCGTCCCGCTAGGAGGAAGCTGTCAGCCCGCCCCCAGCAGCCCCCGCCTTCTTGTCTCCTACAGCCACCAGGGGGCACTGACCCCACGTGTAACGACCAGATTCCCCTCCGATTTTTACATAGTGATTTTTCCTAATAACACGTCAAGTCAGAACGGCTTAGTGTCTAAAAGCACTAGCACGAGAATTTTTTTCTGAATGACGTCAGTCATCGCAGAATCCTGCACCAGTCATGGGTTTCGCAACAATTTAGGGAGAAGATGAAGTGAATTAAATTTGGTTGGTTGGGGCAGGTTTATGGCAGGCCAACCCTTCAGGGTTCTTTCCAGACTGCACAAGGTAATGGTTTCAGCTTTGGGTGATCGTATCTATGAGATTATTCAGGTGAAACCCGCTACCGGGTTTAGGCCCTATATGAGTTTATATGAGTGGACGATTTTTGTTAGCGGCTTGAAATTTGGATGACAATAAGATAGTTCATGCATTAGAAGTATTCATTGATGTAAAAGAAATGTCCATGCAAATCACTTCCCTTGATATTGATCATTGCCTTATATGAGAAGAAATTTCTTACGTTGACATGCATTAGGGGCCTTCGTCGACTCGGCCAGGCCCCCTAGTGTTAACATTGGAACTACGTCTGCCAGAGCCGAATGAAACGTACAACCAATATGCAAGCGGAATATATTTTCGCTTACGAGTTTTAAGTGTAACCTTTAAAGCACGAAGCAATCTTTAACCTAGATATGTTAATACTTTCAATCTTACTGAACACATATTTCTAAATCCGTTGTTCTCAAACGTCAGACGCTGCAATTGCTTGGGGGTTGTAGATTGCTTGAGGATGTATAGATGATCAAAACGGAGTGAGAATTTTAAAACGTCGATGAAATGACATAGTATGACTGAGAATGACTGAGTATTTATGAAGCAGATGGATTTGTATGAAAATGAAAGAGCTCAAATGCAAGTCAGAAACAAAAACCATTACAGATTTTCAAAGTAAACGGTCACTGAAAACTTACCTCAAACGCAGTTTTAAGTTCACGACTTAGGAAATCTAAATACATTCATTTTGACAGGCCGGCGAGAAAAAAATAAGAAAAAGAGTGAAAACACAACCCTATGGTAGATTCTTAAACCATGGAGGGTTGGACAAAGTGATAGAAGAACTTAACTGTGACTATATGACACTAAAACTAGTGGCTAGATCACACTAAAACTATCTTATTATCTACGACCAAGTGAAGCATACCAAATTAAAAAGATCTAAAAGGAAGAGAAACTACACACACTGACTATCTACTCAACTTACTTGGAAGTGCCGAGGGTCCCAGCTCTGTAAAATACAATGGGCATTGTTAGTAAGGCAAAGCTTAGTGCCGGCTGGTAAGGCAAGCAAAACGTACGGTAATCTTTGCTGGGGACAAAGGGGCGGAGTGAGGATCCCCTAACTACTACCTGAAGGTGTGAAAGGGAATTGGTCTACGTTTTCGATGCACATGTTGTATTGTATTGTATAAAACTAATTGCAACTACCTTCGGTAAACACGCAAAGAACAACCACTCGTAAAATTGTCATTATGTCACTATGCATTTATTACTTTTAATTTTAGAAAAGTACTACTTCTAATAGCTTTCTGTATCTGGTAATTTGCTGCACCATAAGGCGAGAGGATCTTTAAAAGTAAATTCTAATGATAAGACACAGCAAAAAACTCCCTTTTACTGAAATGCTTATTTCGTGTTTAGTCAACTTTGGATTATTAACTAACATTTTAAAAACGTCTCCCGTCAAAAAAGCACCCTTATTCGTAGTTTTTTGTTTCTTAAATCAATTCATCTGGAAGGCTTTCTTTGGCAGGTAACGAGCGTTGAAGACAAGCAGCACTGCAGATGCTGCTGTACACTTTTATTTCGCCATTCCGTCCTTTTTATATTAAAGACAGACTAAAAGCACGGACATACATTCTTACTACAGCTCTTTGGTACGCTCCATTAAATCATTTCGGTCAGGTTCTCTCATCTGTGAGATCTGAGACTCACCAAATCCCCCACCTTTAGGTAACTGTTCTTCCGCTAGGGAGCACCTCCTCCTGGGAAGCAGTGGAATATCAGAATTCTGCCGTCAGATGTCAGCACTCCCCGGGAGGTGCTGACTAAGGTATTTAGGTTTGGACGGCTCCATCGATGCCTTAGACATACTGCAGTCTGGTTGGCGGCAGGTGAAGGTCATGTAAACTTGTTAAAACAATTGTCAAGAGTATTCAATTAACTGCGATTTTACTGAGGGGTTTAACAAGCGTACTTTAAGAAAGCATTATTCAGACCACATGGAGAAGGGTCCATTTGATCACATTAACCACTGGTTTCAAGTCTATATCTCCCGGCATAAAACACACGACCTTTTCTATCTTCGCTGAACATAGATGTATAACGAGGATTAGGGGGCACAGTTAATAGCGGGGGATAGCAGGATGCAAAGCCGGACTGCCAGCATGCATTGAAGTGGATATATAAACACACTGTCAATAGTTTTCAAATAGGAACAGTGGCAAGTCTACAGTTGGGCCATGATCTGTGACTACCGGTGGGTCCACCAGGCGGGTGGTGCTGGTGGCAGTGGTGGGTGGTGCTAGTGGTGCCACCACCACCACAGCGGCGTACCGGTGGTGGCGGCAGATTAGAAGGCAGAGCACGGGGACCCTGGGAAGTGACCTTCACCTTGGCCCGAGGGGTCAAACCCTGGATGCTAATAGCCCTCCCTTGTCTGTGGAGCTATTCTCAGATTCACCGAGGCCACTGCTCCGTTTGAGAGGGATTGAAACGCATTTCTGATCTCGGGGAATCCTACCGCAGGCTGGTAGGTGCCTGCTGCAGGGGCTCGATTCGCTACTACTCACAGCCCTACCCCTGTCGGCCCGTGCGGCTTTCACCCCTCACGAAGATTCGACCAGTTAGAACGCATTCATCACCATATAGATTTTTAACGCTTAGGAGAAAAGGAAAATAAAAAAGCGGACGCCCTAGCTTAGAGCAGTTGCCAGGGAAAAGGCGTATCGTCCGTTGCTGGTATAATCCCTGATCAAGCGATCACAGCGTTAAAATCGAAGTGTGATTACTGTGCTATTTGACTTGACATAGTAGGGTTGGGAGGTATTAGACACCCATTGATACATTTAAGATATTGTCTTTTACCACCAAATCCCATGTTTCTTTGATATCCCTGCATGACATTAGAAAATACAGCCTGTACAAAATCTCCTATATCCCCATTATTACGAACACACACTTGTCCCAATCTTCATACATAATAACATCGCCGTTCGCCCCCTTAACCACCTGAACTCCGAAGGCAGGTACAGAGGCCGGTGTCACGATGGTACCCTCGGTGTCAAGGAGACCAGACCGTTGTCATGGTGACGGCGGTCCACGGTCACGCTCGGCTGGGCAGAGCAGGCCTTTGATCCCGCTGGATGGCGCTGTCTGTCGTAAGGAAATCAGGTGTAGTGGCACCTCTTGACTGGGATGTTTCTCGTGATATATCAGGAATGCCCTTCTATTTAATCTAAATAAAAAAACATACGTGGATTGCATGCGTCAAGCTATATTAGCTTGAGCATGCTTTGAGCATGAACAGTGTCAGTTGCTCTTCCTTATCACAAGTCTTGCATGGTTTCAAATATTGAGTTAAACTTCTTAAAGTTTTGTGTATTAAGAGATCCAAATGCTTTGATTAACACCATACATTACCAATAATGAAATTTCATACCAAATACGTATCGACGAAAACAATGTTGACTGGCGGTGGGTCTACAATGTGCTATTACCCTGATTAAACAACCAAAAACAGCAGAATAAACCTCTCCCCGAACCGCATCCAGTTCATTCAATTATCAAACCCATGAAGGCAACGCGTGGGACCGAGATGTACTTAACATTTCCATTCAAACCTCTTTTTTCTATTCCTAAAACAATTAATCATCATTAACTCTTCAGGGTCGACCACTTTCTGGGCCAATCTGTGCCGGGCCGGTGCTGCTCTCTGGTGGCCGTTTGTGGTACTAGGAGCGGTTAATGCGCCCCCTGACGGGTGGGTCTGGCATCAGGCTGAGCTGCTCGCCCGGTGGTCTCCTGAGCTGCTCACCTCTCTATCTGAGACGGCACCACACAGGGCTGCCGGCACCTGGGTCCCTGAGGGGAGGGAGAGTGGGCAGGAGGAGTGCATTGTTTCATTACATCAGTTAATACATATCAGACTCGGGTCTTAAATTTCAGGCCCTGCATGTAACCAAATTAATTGAGATTTGGTCTTGGTATTTTTTGTTGTTGTTTAATATATCTAAAGGGCATAGACGTAAGGTTGTTGTATCCACATTGTATCCATCAATATACATGTAGTTTGAAATTATAATTCAATGAGAGCTCATTCATTGACCACCAGTTTTGCAAGGCGTGTGGTGCCATTGAATAAAGCGTGTTATTCCTAGCGGTAGACACAACTCACGTTTTACGTACAATGAGTCCTCAAAACAAAAGCCAAAGCATCTGAAAAGGAACCTCACAATACTGAACACTCCTTACAAGTGCATTCAGATATGTGACCGAACCCAGATATACCCTTCTGTTTATTACACTTTCACCTTAACAGTGAGTGTCTGAGCGTCCCTACCTGCCCTAGATTACCGATCTGTTTGACTCCCGGGGAGGAGACAGACAGAATACCAATGTCTGATCGCCGACCCCTGACCCCTGCCTCAGTGCACCCCCCCCCCCCCCCCCCCAGCCCTTCAAGGTAAGCAGGCCGAGACTTGTACCCAGAGACCCCGACCCCGGCCGACCCACCTGGCACCGGGCCAACTTACTGACCCCGATGGGTTTCCGAACGGCCCCAAAAAGGTATCAGGGGCAGTGGGTGCTGAGGGGTTGTGGGTCTTCAGGAATCGCTGGTTATTCGGTTGTCACCTTACCAGAAATAGTCCAGGACTATTAAGTTGTCTTTTTTTTGCCAGAAATATTACTATTTATGTATAATCAAATTTGAAAGCTTGTACCATTTACAACACCAGAAGGTATTTGGAAAGTAAACATTACCGTGAAAAATAAGTATTTATAAGTATTTATTATTTCGTATAAAGGATTATAAAGGTCTACTCTCCTTTGGTGACAAAGACTGTTCTTATAAAATTGAAAAGAGAAAATATAATGGCTCCTCTCGTCATTGTCATATATTTTTTCCCCTTTTTTCTTAGATCTTGGCTTAAATCCTCAGCAGGTGAAAGACTTCTTGCAGTGGTATCCTGGGACCAGTAGGCAAACTGCCCTATTATCGCCCCCGGCTGACCTGTAACTGCCCCCCGGCGGGCAGCTGGTGGGCAGTGGGCAGCCAGACCCAGACACGTCGGGTACCGGCCCTGTGTGCCGCCCGTATAATGGGATAACCCGTTTTACAGCCCCCAGTCCCGGGTCTGGCCAACTGCTATGACCCAGAAATACTTTTATTTTCGCGGATTCTACACATTTTCCCTTTATATTCACATATTGTGAAAATCCCCCATTGGGAACATTCTGATACACTGCAGCAACAACACGAAGCAGTTTATTTTCCTACTATAATCTCAACGGGTCTAAATCTATAGTTAGAACGCTCAGGAAGGAATGCAAATATTACGTGGGGTAGGGTATATGTCGGCGGGTTGCTTATTGAATGACACAAATAACTCGATCTCTGGCCGTTTTGATCTGATTTACGACCCCCTGGAAGCTGTTGGCAGATCGGACCGCTCACACAACCTAATGCGCGCATCTGTAATCACCTTACAGCCCATGAGTAAGTAACCAGTTCACCCCGACACCCCGACCAATACATTCAATCATAATCATGTATAGAATTAAAACAATAATCATATTTATTTTAGTGAAAATCTTTTTCATACTGAGAATGTCTTAACTGGGGCCATGGGGCCCTCAATTGGTTTACTCTTAATTGAAAAAAAAACAAACTAAAAATCATTTTCTAGTTTTACAATATTTCGTCGTGAACCGTCCCCCCCCCCCCCCCTAAAAGTAAATGGTTGAAATTTTGAAGTTATTCTCTGTTATAATACTTAAAACTGAATGACTATGAAATAACTGTTGGCCCTAAATACATTCACCATGGTGGAGGTACGTTTACAGTAGCGGTGTGACCCTGCGGTTCATTCCATCACATAAAGTGGTGCCCCCACGTAGGCCGGGCTAAACCCAAACCACATGTAACAGACCAACAACATTCCTCGTCTAGCGCGTTACACACCGGCCGTCAGGTCTGGTGTGGGGATAGGCGGGGTCGGCCCCACCGCCACACCACTGAATCACTGACACATAAAGCCCAGTTTTTATAGCCCCATTGTATGTGGAGGCATCGTGGTAGGATTGCTATTATGCTATACTTGTAGAGTTATAGGCCATGTTTAATATATTCAACAGCGAGGAGAAGAGACTATTGAATAGTAAAAACATTCTCTTCACACCGTAGACGCTATACAATAGCCATCGTTTTCATTGTGATTTTCGGTTCTTTTTATTACCACAAAGAAAGGGAATTGTTCAGTGGATTTCATAGACATCTCGCTAGATAAAACGTCAACAAAAATGTTCAATGTAATCCCAGCTATCCCCACTTTACTTCGCGCTAGAAAGGGAACTAATGGAAATTACACATTACACCAGACATTCGCTGGTACCGCTGTATACCCGAGAAGACGAGGGAACAAGAAGAAATCACGCCATCCGAGCCAAACTCATTTATCTACTTAATTCTTAATCTGCAAAAATCGTGTTGAGAATCGCTCAACAGGGGGGTAATTTCATCCCTGGGTTTAGCTCCCACTCTGCACCTGGCCGGTGTTTTCTGCGCGTGTCACCATGACAACCAGCTGGGGTCCCGGATGATGGGCCTTTGTCTGTCTGTGCTGGGAGACAGTGTCTGTGCTAGGAGACAGTGGCTGTGCTGGGAGACAGTCTGTCGTCATGGAGACGCCATGGTAACGGGCGTGACGCAGGCGTCGTCACGTCCTGTCGTCAGTCACCAATACTGAGCCGACGTATTGCTGACAATGTACCTCACGCTATCTTGTTTACATATAGAAAACTCTCAATAGGCGTCGACTTCTAGTTCTAGGCTAGAAGGGGTGCAGTTTTATTGTCATGGCAACTGGAGGATTGAGTATGCTAGATTAAATATCACTCTTCTAAGATTCAGGGATGCCAGTGAGGCCTGGAGAAAAACCAGAATTATTTTTCAATGTTGAAAATAAGTTTATGTGTAGTACTCCAAAAGATTATTAGGTTAGATGGTAACTCATTGAATGTTAACTTAACAAAGCTGGAAATCCGAAATTCCTTGAAGACTGGCAACCAAGTAAATTTCGGTCTGTGACTCAATGTGTCTATGTCAAACAGTGGTTGGTTGACAGTAAAATTATTAAAATGAGTTACATATATTATTCAGCCAGGCCATTTTATTTGACCGTGTCTCATGTATATAAATCCCACAAAACGATGCTGCATTCTACAACAGCATGTTCAATCCCCGGACTCAGCACCAACACGGAGCGATCAACGTTGAGGTACATCCCCGAGCCATTTACAGTGTACCGACTCAGAGTGCAACCTCCAGCAGCTCAATATACTTAAGTGCGATGTGCCAGCCGCACTTTATGGAGTACACACACGCACGCCCAAGTGTGGAATCAGCGCCAGAGTGAGAGAACAAAAAAAAGAAGTCGCTGGAAAAAAAAACAATACCGCCAGTCGGTACAAAAACCATCCCCTGCTGTCTGTCTGTCTGTGTGTCTGCCTGTCTGCCGGTGTACGGGTTGGGATCAAAGAGCAGGGGAGAGGGAGGGGGGAGGGAGTGGGGGAGGCAGGTAGGCCGGGCTCCTCCAGGGTGTCTTTGATGTGCCGCCGCCAGGTAAGCAGCCCACACCTGGTCAGTGGTGACCCCGCCCCCGGCCGCTCCCACGGGTTGTTTGGGTGGTGTGGGGCTGGCTCTCAAAGATTGGTAGACTGTTGATTCACTCCCTCGTATCTTTGTATGTTTTTCGCACGGTTATGTTGGCAAACGTTTTGCATTACGTTGGACATAGACTTGTGGAGTTAGGCTACCAGTGGTAAATTGCTGGGTTCAGAGTCGAACTAATAAACTGTGATAATTGCTACAGCATACCTATGAGTTTCCATGAACAATGCGTTTCCAACTCGGGCAGGTCAATAATTAATTTTCAATATTGCATATCGTTCTATTGAATTTCATAAAGTTCTTATAAATTAGATAAATCAAATAATTACCTATGGTTTAAATTACATTTGAAGATACTCATATTCAGTCTTTACTAATTCGGTTCCTCAGAAATTAAAGATCTTTAACATCTGAGGTCGGTTGTTCGGTAGGCAGTCTTGTCAAACTGAAGCTGTTGAAAGCTGAATCTAGAGAGACCAGAGCCGGTGTTGAACAAGGGGATGTCCAGGAAAGAATCCCTTGATACTCTTAATCACAAAAAGAATGGAGAAAATCGATATCGTTTGACGACCGCTTCTTGATATCAGCGTCACAACCCTCTCCGGGAGCTGGCTCTGGGTAGAGACAGAACCCTTTCTTGGATCCAGGCTCTAGAAAAACGTCTACGCTGTGTACGTATTCACTGCTCACGGTCCCCCTGCCTCTGCCGACCAGCGCGGGACGCTAATCAAATCAATTAACTGGCGGTGATTTACAATCACAAGGAAATGCTTTAAGACTAAGCACCCGCAGCGGCCTGGTAGGGAGGCAGCAACAGGCTAGAGGGGCGGGGGACGTGTTATAGAGGGAGGAGCAAACCCCCAATACACCAGTCTACTGCCATGAATCCTGTAGTGGTTTCAGTGCTACATTTTAGGCAGGTTGAACATGTAAGAGAGATTTTTAGAGCAAATCTAATACCTGTCCATGACAAATACAATTAGCGGGCACCCATTAAAAGCACTTTCGCTGCATACTCTAAACAGATTTAGTATCTAACTACGGAAGCTGATGGGGAATTTTGGCTCGAAATTTATTTCAAATATATTATGTGTCACATTCTGGAGGGAACTAATAGAATGATCAGTTGTGGATTCCCATGCCTTTTTCCGCGTGTGTAAACATATAATCGGAACCATGAGGTGGAATACTGTGGGTTTGCCGTGGGTTTGGTTCAGGGGCATCCTACTAAATCCATAGCCCCATTGACTGTTACCCGCCCCTCTATTCTCCTGTCCTGTCCCCCTGTGGGCTGCCTGATGAGGCGTACGGCCACCAGAGGGCAGGCCGTACAAAGCCTATTCACGGGGTGTATGGAGCTGGTGCATGGTATAGGTGGGTGTGAGGGTTGGGGTTGGGGGTTGAAGGTTTGGGGTTGTGGGTTGGGGCTGTCAGGTGGTACAGGCAACATGGTATGGGTTGCTTTACAATGGTTACAATTCAATATTTAAGGCTTAAGGCTATATTCCATTAGCTGATTCTATTTCAGATATCGAGAAGCGCTAGGTGAAATATGGGCAAAATATAGACATGTTATATACCATTAGAAATTAGTTCATATTCTCTTCCAAATTATATGTAGTTTATTTTTCTTAGCCATAAATCTCCTACTGGAATACAGGCTAAGCTGTTCAAGACAATAATACCCCTATGGGCCATTTATTCTTTTACAGTGAGATTAATCAACAGTTCATATAAAATCTATGGGAATTAAAAGTTATGATTGCTGGCTGTCGTCAAACATAGAAGTAAATGTTATTTCTATGCATTACCAATAACCGGCTCCTGTCTGAGTGGAATCACACAACGTAATCCACGTTAGCAGCAGTCTGTTTGCTAAATGTTATCCCGTTAATCCAGATCACATCCATCAATCATCCAGTAAACAGTGAGCCATTTTTCCTTTCCATATAACAGGTTCAATTTGCTAATTTTCTGTGGGGGACTCGTTCTTGGTAAGCCTATGCTTCCACGAAAATCTAAATCTCATTGCAATTCATTAGGTTGGCGGTATGGGGCGCAGCAAGCCGCGTGGCCCTTTCACACGCCGTTAATTCAATGCTGGGAGAACAATTACAGCCCCGTGCCACCTGCAGTCTTTTCACGCTGGCTTATAGCTGCATACAGCGGGGGTAGCGGTCGGGATAAGGTGTTATACAGCCTTATCTATCAGACCCATACAACACCCCTACAGCTGGTATCAGATACCGTGGTATTGGTGTGCATGGATGTATACAGATAGTAATATTATTCGGTTGGGTGAACGCATAATGGGTTGCACGTAGAGGATCTTATTGTTGACGGGTTTTTGTTCTGCGTATATAATGCATGGGTGTTGTCATAGGGATTGTATTGGAATAGGGTTTCCAGCTATAGAAAACGCATGGTGTAGTAACATGTGAACTAAAATGTGCTGACATTTTTATACACTTAACTAACCAGTCAATTCTCAATGCTTAACCTCTCTTGAGCATATACAAGAGAGTCATACGAGACTAGTTTCTTGCTGGTGCGTACAGATTAAGCATACATTGAAATATGGTATGATTATAACTTGATCTATAAACACATAATGTGGTATATGGCGATGTCAGTAAGCTGCAATAGGCAATGCTCCTCTGGTGGTATCCGACCAAGTGCGTGCATTCACAAACCCAGCAGCACAGGTGCACACCCACGACACGGTATGTGGGTATAGCTCAATTGTAGCAGTACACATGTAGGTTTGAATTGGACACGCTGCAGTAACATAGGGCAGTACAGTAAACCCTACAGCCCCCTGCTGAGCTGCTCACAGAGGGCGGCGAGCAGCTCACTCCCTCCCTCCCTCCCGGGGTGCAGCATGTTGCCGTATTGAGCGCCTCCACCACCAGGTCCCCAGCAGCACTCGTCACCCGGCCACACAAGACGTGCTCCACGCCCCCACACAGAGTTTTTCTTTAAAAGTCAAGTGTTTGGGGTTAGACCTACATATGTACTTTTGTAATAGAGTAGGCAATGCTCGAATTCAATGAAAATGTGTAAACATCCTGGTTATCCATTTGGTGCAGGGTCTTCCACGTGTGCACTTAAAAAATATGCTCTGCATTCCCCCTTCGATGAGGTGTCTAATACTCTCAGAAAAAGGTTCACCTATATGGGTGCACAGTGCTAAATACCAATGCAATGCACACGACGGCAATGTAATGCACGTCGAGTGCACATTGCACCGTTAACTTTTCACTTTGTAGGTTATGGTACCAACAAACTATCTTTTTCAGTGGCTAAAAAGCTGACTGGGGTTTATACACAAGGAAATTTACACATCAACAATACATCTAGGTCTCGCGATGCGAGACCTAATATGTCACTAATAATTGGTTACGTTACGAATATGTAACCTAAGTGCTTTAGTTAGTATATCTTCTTTGGATAGGAAATCACGAACTTGTGTTCAGGTTTACTATACCTGGAGAATTCCCATTGCAGCAGTTTTCGCCAATGTGCAGCGCTAGCCCTGAAATAATGCCTGGGGAATCCATCTAATAATGGCCCTTACCCCGAGCCTCCCGCCCAACCTACCCCTAACGAGGTAAAGAGTTAAAAGCCACTGACTACTCCAACGGGCTAAAAGTGGAGGGGCGTGCTCATATCACTTTGCCCAGCTTCTCTGGTGCACGAACAAAGTCGGCGTGCGGTTTGATCAGAGGCCTGGAGGTATAGCCTGCGTAAATGATTACATGGACAGGATACTTCCCCCAAAAACACATCAGACGGATTCTCCCAAAGCTTAGGGGGGACTTTTTGTAGGTCAAAGGGAGCAACATAGAAGCAAGGAGAAATATAGCACTTTTTCTAAACAATTTTCTTCATGCAATTATCTACACATATGGAATATAATTTGGAGTGGACGAGGCGAGGTGTTATCCTTATGGAATATAATGTCCATAGCCTAATGAATTTCCATAGCCTAATGAATTTGGAAAGACCCTCGCTGTTTCTTTTTCACAGCCCCCTGTTTCCCCTTTATCTACACAGATCGAATATGTTATTGAATCTATTCAGGATGCTTTAAAATGAAGACATTACCTGCAAATCATCTTATCATGTCTTACTTAATTGGATAAGTGTCATGCATTCGCACTAAAATCATTCAACATGACAGCATTGATTCTCCACCCATTTCCCGTTACTTCTGTACGTTATGAAGGCAATTGCCAAGCTGAGTGTGAAAGTCTACCTGTAGGAGTAGTAGATACACAGATGAAAGGCCAAAGGTATGATAGTGTTCGTGTTTCACACCCGGTTTATCAATAGGGCATTCCACGTTGATAGCTCCACTTTACTTGCCACCTTTGAAATATATGTACACTATGTGTTTAGTTTTCCCTTTTTATTCACAGAGTGACTTTTCCATTTCACTTGCCATCTTCGGAATAAATGCACAATATCTTTTTTGATTACTTTTTCATTCACAGAGTCGTCTTCCATGTCTTTTATTGTGTTTTCCCATTTCCTGAAGAACCGCTGCATATCATAATCCTTATAACAGATATTAATCATCTACTTCACCCAGTATCACCCATGAACATACATAATCAAATGACCAGTTGGACCACAGTCTGAATAAGGGCACACTTGGGGTCTAAGATAACAAAATAAAAGAGCTAGGGAGTAGGGGAACCGACACCCCTGAAGCTTGCATTCAGTAGTTATTTTAAGGGGTCTCCTCCGCATCCTGAAAAGGGCTGTCTCGAAACTAGTGCACGCCTAGACTGATTGGGTCCGTAACGTGCTAAACGAGCTGGGGGCCTGGTAGTAAACGTCTGGTTGGGAAGGAGGACAGCTAGTGGTCGGGGACCTGGACGGTCGTGGGCAGGCCGCTGCCAGCTGTCTGAACCTACACCTCCGGGCGCCCACTGGTCGGGGCAGGGGGCTATGTAAAGGTATTTATCGACCTCTTTCTGCTCTAGGATCCCCGCACATAGACCCAACTCCAACACCCAAACCCCCGACCCTAATCTCCCACCCCCGACACATATAGCATCCCCGGCTATAGCCCCATCCCCAACCCCAAGCTACTACCCCCGACACACATATACACAATGTACACTGTACAGAGATACCCTTCCCTACCACTCGCCCTGTTCATTTCACTGTCTACTGCCACATCCCTGCTGCTGCTCGCCCACCTCCCACCACCCGCCCGCGCCGCCGGTATCCTCAT
The DNA here is from genome assembly GCA_936440205.1 of Lepidonotus clava. Classification (NCBI taxonomy): domain Eukaryota; kingdom Metazoa; phylum Annelida; class Polychaeta; order Phyllodocida; family Polynoidae; genus Lepidonotus; species Lepidonotus clava. The sequence goes on from OW387141.1 coordinate 41,075,863, forward strand.
CTGGAGCCATCACTGCAAAAAGCCACCCCCTACCCCTACCCCCCTCCCTCCTCCCCTTCCTCCACGGCGGTCCCAGCCCCAGCCCCTAGTAGTATACGGCAAAAGGCCCCGTCTGCAGGCTACCCCTTATCAGGGCGGCGTTTAGCAGATAGCACACGGCTCGGCTTTCGGTGAGGGAGCCGGGATGTGCGGTGACTACTGCCGACTCCCACCCCAACACCCGGACACTGTTAAGCCTTTGTTCCACTAGGCGATCTTCACTGCCGAATATTTGGTCACTTTTAATCTTCATCAGGATTATTACAGGAAACCATACAATTGACACGCCCTTTCAAAGAGAACTCAAAATCCTTTCTAGTGATATATACCATATAACAACCCTATAATAAGCAGTTGTTCTCATTCACGATTTCGGAGATCGAGTAAATCGCATAGTAGAATACGGCCTTTACGTCACCACGGGATGGGTTGATAACTGATGGGGGTGGGGGGGGAGGATCGAGGTAGTGCCGGCCTCTCTCCATACATTCAGTGTGGGCCCGCCGTCTCTGTGACAAAGCTATAACCACCATTTGTTCTCGGCAGAGAGATGGCGGCTAGCAGGTTGTTTCTTTTACCCCCACAGACAAACGTGGCCGTGTAGTCGTGATTAAGATCAATGTGGAGAGGCTGTAATGGGTGGGCGCTGATGGTATCATCACCCGACTCACAATTTATCTGTTTCCTAAGGAGACTTTAAATATCTGTCTACTCTGACAGCCTAAAGGGAATTCAGAGTCTCTGAACACGTTACAACCGATCGACTATTTATTGTGTAGTGTTTTTTTTTCGTTCTGAAAGAGCCACCTAAAGAAGTTAATATTTAATCTACTGTATAGTGTGGTTACCGCTCAGTCAGTTCGACTGTGAACACAGTTCTTCGGCTCGTAGATTCTAAGTGCCCGTATGGTGTGTGATATATCTACAAGGGATGACAAGGTGCAGTCTATTTCAGACAATCTATTTCACGTAGATTAGCAAGCTGGTACTTCCTATGAGAATTTGTAAGCACCTACGCGTACTAGTAAATCATTAGTCAGACATTATCACATAGCAGTAGGTGAGAAATACAAATCCCGACGCCATACATAGAAAACTAGACACTACTTTATATTGCAAAGTATAAAGAACTTTCCCTATTTATTTACAGGTAAAAGCAAAAGCATAAATTTGGTCGTTTCAGAAGACATTCCATCAGAGCACTTGACGTTCAAAGCTGCCGACCATTTCTACCATTTTAACCCCACCCAAATCCAATCATCCCAAAATGCGATTTGCTTCTTCCACAAAATGTACAAAGCAAAAAAAAAACCACACAAAAAAGCACCCACTTGCAGAGCAATGTCAGGACTGCAGAGCGCATTAAGGATGTTTAAAATCCCCTAAAACCTGTCGGACGTGACTCTACACTTTGTGGGGGCAGTGTAGGGAGGTGGGGACTGAGGCCTGTCGTCGGCTGTCACAGAAATTGAGGATTATGTCAGAAGTGTTCACAATGCCGGGGGACAGTGGGAGTGGAGTGGGGGCCTCCCGTACATCCCGGCCCTGGGGGAGGGGCCCAGATTAGTCGGGGTAGACGAGGGGTGGGGGACGGGGGATCGACTGGGGCCGCTGGTCTACGAGTGGTAAATGCACGTCGTTACGGCGCCGCCTGGATCCACTGTTTCATCGGTATCTGCTCTACACGCCCGCCACAAAAGTGGACACCACCCTGTCACATAGAAGTTCTCAATCAGTCAATGCATGTTCTATAACATCTGTTTATTCATGTATTTACACGTTTTTTGTTGTTTAATGATCCTTGTGGTATACATATTTTCACATTCTGTTTTGGTCGAATTGTATAAAGTGATACTATCAGATTTTCATGGGGAAAAATAGTGATAAAAATTATCTAAACATTTGGAGGAAGTGTGGTTTACTGCCGGGCGTTATGACCAGACACGCTCGAGTAAAATGCCTATGCATTATTCAACGATTAGAGTCAAATCGTGCATTGAGGAATCCATGGAAATTGGGCATCATATTTTCGATGGCAAATGGGAATATCAAATTTCTGCACACAATGCACACAAGTCTTGTTAGAGTGGATTTTCTTCTGACGGTTGGTTCGGGGCCATACTAATAAGTATCTGAATAGGAATTACACATCTTCAACGAGTAATTGCATTTAAATAATTATGAATGTTTTCACTTGGAGTAACCGTAATTAATGGAGTCTTTATCCATTTTGAAGGAAGGAAAATAAATGTACCGTTCAAAAAAGCCTTCTTGTAACAAATCAAACGCCCTGGGGACAGTTTCACACTTCAAAACGACTGAAAGCATTAGCGACGAATCTGGGGGGAGTGGGAAAACCAAGCCTAATGAGCATCGTAGAAGGGTTTTATAGATCCGGCGCTCTTCAACCCGGAATTAGGGACGAAAGGCTGTTCCCACGACCAGTGCAGTGCTTCAATATAATTATATATAGCACTTTACTGAAATAGTTTTAATGTATGTCAATTGATTCATTGAGTTATCATGCAGGAAGTGTCCAAATACACTACTAACTAGCTGAATGTAAGTCCTATATACCGGGGTAAAGTTCTAGCTTTAACCTTTCTTTACCTCAAAGCATCACTTTGCCTTGATATTGTCCCAAGTTTAGGGAAACCACAAACCCTTATAGAAGCCACCAGCCCCATGTTACAAAAAATTTTTCCCTATCTACGACATGTCGCACATCCCGAACCTGGCTTTACTTTGAGCTCTGAGATGTGACTAAAAGAACCTTAATATTCCGGTCTGCAGTAAAAAGGTCAGGCCCCGAATCAGAGGGGATCCCAGGAGATGACAGCACAGAGGGCCCTGAAGGAGGCGGCCTTAGCTTTGGTAAAACCCGACATTCAGATTTCTGTACACCCGCCCTGCTAGTATTGACAACATCCATGGGCCTTCAGTGTACAAGCCATGGTCCTTGCCTCTAGGGTTTATTACAACAATGTTATAGATTAAGTTATACATTATAGTAGACATGTGAAAGGTTTTAAATGTATTGCCTGTTGGTTTTAAAATGTCTTGTCTAATCATGTGACAGATCCGAGTAATGACCTTTTGCGGGCGTCATGTCAACATACAGAGATTCCTTGACGGACTGTGGTTTTGTCATTTTCGCATGTAGGTATATCCCTAAAAGCTGATTATACATTTAGTTCAAATCACACATAGGTTGTCCTGATTTTAGTATGCAAAGAAGAGAGAAGGTAATTTTAAATGTAAAAGATGCATTAAAAGGTTACATTATGTTTTAAACGCTAAACCAAATGGAAAGCGACCCATGCAGGGTCTCTTAGTCCAAAGCAATGCACATCTAATGAACGCCTCTCTCCTAATTGATGGAAGACACATTTTCCTGAAACCTCATTTTGCGTTAACAAATGGGCTATGCTATCTCGCTTCATTAATTACCATGATCCTGTATGATGATCTACGCCTTATACCCCGAGCCCTGTTCATGATAAAAACTGACATTTCCATGCATGCACCCAAAGACCTGTGCTTTAGTGTGTACCCCTACAATCTCTATGGTAATGCATATGCACTGCCGGTAAATGCTATGAATAGGAAACCCCAATAGACCTTTTCCATTAGTCTAGTGCCTGCTACTGCTAGCGGTATATGCCTCTTATGGGTCTTTGCTTAAAGAGTGGCAGCGTTCGAAATTAAGAGGTTACCTTGCACACGATGAGCACACTTTGACTGCTGGCCCAGCTAGGTGCATATTTTTTTGAGAGCGTATGCATGATTTTTCAACAGCATAAATACCTTTATATAGAGGTGTGCACATATCAATCAATGGCAGGGTGCATGATTTTTGATACCTAATGCATCCTGTGTGTGCATAAAATAAATCCTTAATTTTGAACACTGAGTGGGATAGTTCACTGCGCAGACTCGTGAAAATGGTGTATAGGCGGTAAGCAGCCCGGCGCGGGGTGTGCTAACAACACGCGTCTAATTGAGGCTGGGCGCGTGGTTTATGCCCGGTTTATGGACCCTGCACATCGTGTTGTGCCAGCTAGGCCCTGTCCGACTGACGCCCCGCTCAGGGCCCTGACTGACTGCTGGTAGTGCTGCGGATACCTCCAGCACTGAACACGGATCTACGAGAGGGGACACTCAGGGGTGGGCCTGTTGTCTTATGCCAGTATGATCCACCCTGTCACACCTCCGCGATATGCGTCCGCTACTTTCCCATGCAATCACCTCTGTCACAGTGTGACTGTTTTCAGAAACATAGCTGCTAATATCGCTAATATCACTATGCGTGAGGATCAAATAGGTCAGCCGACTTGCCAGGTACTAGCGTAAAACCAGGATGCTAAAGATGAAGTGATGATGCGTCAGTTTGGGTTCGATCATCATATCAGGTTTCAGCTATCACCTAGAGTCATAGTTCACTGCACAGAGGGCTTAGCTCCAATACTTCCAAAATATCTATTCCTAGGCCAATTGACGTCACACCTCGATGATTTTGTTCACACAAGCTCAAAGGGGAATAATTGCATAGCCATTACTTTATAAGAGAAAGTGGACAGTCTTTACAAATATGAAGTCTCTACCTCCATGCTGCCCACCCATAATAGACTGCCCGCGGCGGCATGAGGGAAAACGGGCGTGGGGAGGGAGATTGGGCGGGGGCCGGCGCCGCTAAAGCAGCTGGTATATATTATTCATAGGACGTTATGCTGCCGTGTGTGTATGTCCTTCTAATTAATGCCACTATCCACCACCCCCCACCTTCTGAACCCCCACCCCCCACACACGTGTAGGCCGGCCGGAGCTGCTCAGGAATAATGCCCACCTCCAGGCAACACAGGAGGACTGGGCAGGGAGGGGTAGGATGGGGTCACGGCGGGATAAGGGTACGGACATCAGCTGGCTCGGGATTATTTAGACAGCGCCAAAATAAATGGTGTTCTGTGGATTTCTTATATAGCATTTATATGAGCTTTTCACGTCGTTAATGCCATTTGATGTGTGATAAATAGCTATAGTAATACAGTGCCACTGATAACGCTATACATTGTTGGATATTAATTCAATTCTCCCCACCACAGATAGCTGATTTACAGTATTTTGAGCACCTGCAGGTTAATTTGGGCTCATTTTGTCGACTAAACCCCTAGAAAAAATATAGAAAAAAGTTATTTAATTGTTATCTATCCATCTATAATGAATAGATTTTTAAACAACTCAGGAAATATAAGTGTATATGCTTACTAATCTTAAAAAGAATGACGGCTAGTTTTATTCAATGATAATCTCCAAATAATGGTACATTTTATGAAAATTTCTATGATAAATCCATAAGATTTGTCGACATATTACCCAGCATGCATCCTGTTCTGGGCTAACCTGCAGGTAAAATCAAAATAAAAGGCTATCCGTGGTTGGGAGAATTATTGCATATCTTATAACATAGAGATGTATACTATATCTCTTTACATATACTGGATGCTACAAACAGAGAATACCCTCACTTAAAAAGTCAATCATACCTACAAAATAAGGTAGAGAACGGAGCGGATGCATGATTGATACAGATACAAATATATTGCAACAAGTTTAAAATATATATACACATTTTTCTGGAAGAAAATAGATGTAGTAACAAGGTGTTCACACCATAAGATCCCCAAAAAGGCAGATAAAAGGTGGCAGGCAGAGCCAATCAGCTTTATCAGCTAATGCCCTGTATCCCCGCCAGGGGTACATGCATCTCTGAGCGCCTGATTTCCGTGAACTCTCCGGCGAAGAAGGCCGGATTAGTGCCACCTGATCCTCCCTCCCATACGTCAGCAGGGAGAGTTCCACAGACCAGGCCTGGGACCAGGGATTCCCTTTGCCTCCGCCAAATCTTGCAGCCACTCTCATCCATGCTGTACTGCTGTAGATCATTTGCTTATTCATCAATTCTGTGCTAGTGCCCAATATCCCTAAGTCCGGTAGTCGGGTAGGATGCCGGGTAAATCTGAGAGGATTACGAGTCGAATTTTGGCTCCCTCTTGTTTATTGGGAGTACTGGGAGGATCCTGGAAACCTCGGAACCATTTCTACCTACTATTCTTCAATCTATATCTGCATCTTACTTTTCAATGCAAACTGCCTAAGCTTGCAAATAAATGGACAATGTTTGGTCAGTTATTCGGTGCCTGGCAATTTCTCTTCTTCATCTTTTTCGTGTGCTCAGTTCAAATCTTTATAGATTTGAAACATACATTCCCATACCAAATGTTGGGATGGGAGGGATGTTACCGTGTACAGGGCCATTTTATTTACACCACTTTTTCTATTGGGACTTGTCATAAAGTTATTGATTGTTTTTCCCCATTCTTTTATCTATTCAGGAAAAAAACTGCTACACTTTTTTCATTTCATTGCATATTTATATCCAAATGTGCTGTGTAAAAGTCCAGTTATTGGCCTATGTACAAATGACCAACTTTAAAGTCCCAGTCATCAGCGAACAGCCTGTAGAGTCACCCTAATGACCCAGCCTGAACACAGACCGTCCCGACAGTGCTCAATGGGTACTTTTCCCCAAGCAGATGCCATCAGTGACCAATCCCAGCCTTTCAGTGAGCAAGCCCCGGTCATTAGATGGCCGTCCTCAGTGAGCCGATCCCAGTATCGACTGAGCAGCTCCGAGCAGCTCCCGGAGGGGTTCCAAGTGCTCGGGCGCCCGTCCTTACCGGCCCGCTTTCTTTATGAGGCGACCCGACGGTCTGGGCCCCTCATAATGAGAAGTCCAGGGCTGGGAGTCGGGGTTTGGGGCAGAGGGGACAGGGGAGGGGCACGACACGGGCGTCTATGAGAATAGTAGGGGATCAGGGCGTCGTTTGGGGGTCAGGGATCGGGTGGGACAATATAGTGGGATAGTACTATGTCTCAGAACTGGGTGAGGCTCAAATATGCCAATTTTGTTGGCCGATTTTTTGTAGGTCATGTTCCAGGCTTTCTTCCTGGGAGTCAAACTGAATTCTATTGTAATCAGACGTCGTATAGACAAAATCTATTATAAGGCTGATTTTATCCTAAATCTAAGGCGAAATTTACTCACATCTGTTTTATGTAACTGTCAAATTCTTGCACTGTAGCTACTATATCAGCTTACTAACTGGTGCTGAACATCACTAGGGTTCCTTATAACCCTCAGAGACTAGCCCAAGAATGGGCATAATGTCTGTACTGAACTATTATTTTAATGGCATTTTGAGACTAGTCTGTAATGGGTATTTGATAAGAAAGAAGGTATATTATAATCACAAGCTCACAAAAATCGTGGCACCCAATGCCAAAAATACACACTCTAAGCACATTCTAAACGGGATTGTTCCCTTTAATAAAGCACCTCCTAAACCCTATCAGCTGGTCATCTTACCCGACCATCGTCTCTAAGACCCCTCCACTGTCACCGTCACTAACCCCGGCAGCCCGACACCTATTTGCACTGGCCCGGCGCCCAAGATGGTGTGCTTGTTGAAGACGGGGAGCCGGCTCCATAGGAGGCTTGGGGTGCGTGGTGGGGGTAGGTGGCGTAGTATTGATTTTGCCCCAGCTATAATAGGTTGGCCAGTCATCGATTCATTGCTCTCTATACATACCCCCGGCAGTGGGCCCTGAGCTGACAGACTGCTTCCCCCATCCACTATAATATGGCCCCCGTCCGTCTCTACCATGGTAGAATAGCTCGGTAAATGCACAAGCGAGCGCAAATGTTACGGAAAGTAACCCAGCCTTTAGCTTTTCCCTGCCTATTTTTTTTAAACTTTAAGTGTTTTTTAAAAATAATTGTTAGATTTCTCTGTTGAGTACCCGAACTGTGATGAATCGGATATCAATCGTGGGGAAATCTACCCAAATAGGTTAAATATAAACTGTTTTTCCCCATGTCCCCATGTCCCCATGTCTCCTTCTAGGTGAGAATTATCTACAATTGATAACCTACCTAAAGCAGAGACACGCATCTAAAGAGAGGAAACTATCAATACGTGGGGGGTTTTCCTGGATGAATTATCTGCAAAGTTGCTAAGCTGCAGAGAGTCAGATATCTAACACTATAAGGAAACTACCTAAACACACAAGTACGATGTGGACGCAGTGCCTTCCCATTATTCATGTCATACGATCATGATGGCCAACTATCCTGATTATATCCATGTAGTAGGCTGGGTATGCCCGCCTTTACGACCTTCTTAGCGAGTTAACGAGCCTGAGCTGCATATACACAGATTATAAGCGCTAAGGACCTAGAAGATTTATACCGTGATGTGATACAGAAATGGACCAGGTATGTAATCATAACGACAACTTAACTGCTGTAAATGACAGGTATTTGTGTTAACTAATTTCTGGCAATAGCATTTTTGTTTTGTGCAATTACAATGCACCAGAAAGTCTGAATTCATTCAATTATATTACAGACCATCATCTGATCTAATCATCCTATAAACATTTCAATATGCACATGCGGGCTTGACATTGACGCCCATATGTTGATTCAGTTCATACAGAACAGTGGCACACAGCGACACAGCACAAACAGACAGCCCTTTACATGAAAGTACTAAACCTGAGATCGCTGGACTAAAAGAAGAAGTGGCGTTGATAGGGAAAGTAATGTTAATAGTCAATAAATATTTCTTCTTCGATTAATGTGCTGTATCTTTGTACAATGCCGAATAGTAAATGTACGGCATTATATATAGAGACGGCCTGTTCTGCCAGGGTCATATGAGAAAACTGTTGAAAATCAAGGAATGGTACGTACAGCATGTCAGTGCACACCTCTCTCTATCCTCTTTTCTTCGCTTTTACTTTTTACTTCTTTTTTTTTCATTTTAGTCCCAGTAAAGGAAACCCAAATGCAAGTCTACCATTGAGGAGGTTGTGAGAAATCGATTAATCTGTGTGTGTGTAATCTGAATGTGGAATGCTGGCAGACGTCCAGGGCAGCGGGGCCTTTACCCCCGGCCATGTCCAGGCCTGAGGGGTCAGGATTTACACCTCCAGGCTACCGTAAAGCCTCGCAATAACGCCCCAATGCCTGCAGCGATCGGGGTACGAAAGTGAGCAATTAATGGTTGTCTGCAACTAGTCCATTTTTACACGCGATTTTGGAAATCACCAATGGGAATAGGGGCTAATCATAGACATGTTATACATCATTGCAAATTAATTTAAATTCTCATTTAAACGATATATCCAGTGTCCGAAATTAAGGGTGCACCCTGCACCCGTTGTGCACAATTTGGCAGCAGGGTGCATACTTTTGGGAAGGCATGCACCCGGCATGTGCATGCTTTTTCACACCATTAATAGCATTATATAGTGGTGTGTGCATAAAAAAATGCCGTGTGCATGATTTTTAAGGCCTATGCACCCGGCGTGTGCATTAAATAATTCCTTAATTTCGAACACTGTATATCGCATGAATGATTTCACATCATGTATCATATGAAAACTTAGAATTACCAAATTCACGGAAGTCAATAAATCGCCCAGTGGAATACAGGCTTAATGCTGTAAACCCTCTGAATGAGCCGTTATTGGTGTTCTGATGAGGGCATTCAGGGGGCCAGGATTTATGTGCTGTGGTGGGATGATAGGTTTGAGGGACGCGCCGTGACCCTTTTATTTGGTCAGGGAGGTTGGGCTGGGGTTCATACGGTGGGTACTGTGAGTCGTCTCAAAGGGTTGGCGCGCCTCTTCAGAAAGGTATTGATGCCGGTGTTATATAAGACTTTTCGTTGACCCTGACTGGCACCTTAGTAATATGGATTATGCGAGGAATTTACAATCTACTTTAATAGCACTGATGCCAATAGCTCAGTTCTATGAGAAAATTCAGTGCATTTGGGTAAGAATATTTCAGACCAATTTAAAAAGTAAATTAAAATTTCTTATTAAAATTTGAAATGACAGAAAATTGTCCATATTTCATTAACCTTGAGAATAACAACCATCCCACACAACAAACTTTACAACTGTCAACGTTTTGATGGATTTCGGGAAAGGTAATGAAAATCAACTTCTGGATGTCAGCCTAAAAAGATGAACTGAAGAAACAATTAGTCATCCGGCAAAAGTTAACAACCATTTTGCCATTACCTGTCTCCTGTGTTTTAATCAACTACCAGAGAATCATCATTTCGTTATTTCATTAGTTTAAAGACGTTTCAGTCTGAGTAGAAAATGCTATCAATTCCTAAATGTGATTTTATGATATTCACGTGGACAGACACATGACTCTTTAATTTGACATTAAATCCAAAAATCAATCAATACATATTATGTCAATCAATCTAAGAGTACAATTGTATTTTCGAGAAAAGATATTTCATTAGGTTTTTACTTGTTTCCCGGCGTGGCATGATCTCAACAAGGCTGAACGTAATTGGAGGCAGACAAAAATCACGTTTGTAATTATTGTATTGAAGATAATTGACTCGTAAACAGATATTTTCTAATAGTCCCGATGCTTTTTCAAGGCAAAAAGAATTCAGAATTGTGGAAAGACGTTGTTTAGGTCAATGCTTACCCCATGAGGGAGGTTCTATTGACCAGTATTCAGCACTATACTGCTGCTTATCTGTGAGCCGCCCACCCCCCTCCCCCAGCTTCCTCCCACCCCCACCCCCCATACCCACACACACTCCCTCAGAGAGGGCAGTCTCCGCCTCCCATACAACAGGAGAGAGGGACCTAATTTCCTGTGCCTTCTCCGACCCCCTATTGACGGGGAATACACACTGCATTGTGTCACAGACTCGGCCCGGCTCATCCCTTCTTGTAACAAAGGCGGAGGAATATGCCGCGCGCTTAGACGTATTATCCGCCCTTACAAAGGCCAATAACGTGCGTCGTATTCCCTCCTGTTATATCACTAGTTTAGTAGCAAATGAAGCCATACATTTTCCCACAATTGTCTATACGCAACCGCTAATTTCTCCGAGATAGTCTGTTTGATCCTCCCTCTTATTTACCAACCATTTTGAATTAAGTGTATTTTCCCCCTTTACTGAGGAGCTATATGGATCACTCCTACAATCTTAATATCGGCTTTTTAATCAAGCTAGTTAGAGCACTTGGCTTTGGAAATCTTCTGAAAAATGAGTACTTTAATAATATGTACATAACCGTAGCTTGTCCTTGGCGTGTGATACTACAGACAAAGCCTGTACCCGGCAGTCCTGGAGCACCCTGGAGAAGGGCCCCTGCACGAAGACCACCTAGGTACTGGTCGGTGAATCAGAGGACGTCCAGTCATCCAGGACCACTTGTTGACATGAGCAGGCTGCTGCCTTGTATAAAACAGGTCAGGCTAACTCCGGCTATTCCTGGTCCAGTGACGAATCCGCTGCTTTAGGCAAGACGGAAAACTTCAGGTTTAAATTAGTACACAGCCACAAAAGACTAGACTACCGATGATTTTTGTTACAACAAAAACTCTGTGATGCCATTTTTGCAATATTTTCATTTACAATATTCTAGTGATATTTTGAGATTAAATCCAGACATTGAGTAAATGTGCTTATTTTCATTTACAATATTCTAGTGATATTTTGAGATCAAATCCAGACAGTGACTAAATGTGCTTATTTTCATTTACAATATTCTGGTGATATTTTGAGATTAAATCCAGACATGAGTATATGCTTAAGAGCCTTTTTCTGTTCTATAGGAAACCCTGAGAATGATCCATAGTATTATTAGGGGGTAGGAGTAACCAAAGAATGAAGGTCAATTCTGCGGGGCTGGAGCACTAAGTACTGTAAGTGGAGGGTGGCTCTAACTAGCTGGTGGCTGGAGGCAAGCCAGGCCTGCAGCTAATGCGCCTTTCATAGGCACCAGACACTGCTAATATAGTGGTCGCCCGCGTACTCACTCACTACGACAAAAAATACAGAGACAGGATTTGGCTACGGCTCTTGTTTTATGCTGTCCATATATGGGTATCCTTAGGTTTTAAGGGTTTCCGTGTTAATTTCAATCCTGAATTTTATGAGGAAATTATTTTTGAAGGACAGTCTCATCTATACATTATACATATTATCCAATAATAATTTTACATATTCGAATAATGGTAAACGATCCCAGTAAATGACTGAAAACGAATTTACCATCCCCTACTGTATGAGTTGTTTTCCGTAAATCTTAATCAAATATGAATAAACGGATTCCACTACTACATTATATAGATGAAAATAGAAAGCCTCCGCAGGGAGAGAAACGTCAATTCCAGTCCGCTAGTAAATCCGTATACGTTCACAACTACGCAAATTGTGAGCGGAGGCCCGGTGGAAGCCGGACGTACTTTGCCCGGCCTGCTGCCTCTTGATGAGCTGTTGAATTGCTCATCAGGTGAGTGGCTCAGTGCCTGGAGGGGTGTGGGGGCCGTTTCCGGGGTGTGGGGGACCAAGTGACCTCACACTGAGTCACAGAGAGGGAGGGGAGGTGGGCTCGCCTTCACACCTGGGCCTAATACCACCTCCTCCTCCACGGCGTAGTGTTATGGGGTACGGACACGGGAGCAGTAATCTAAACCAGTAAGTGTAGCGTCACCAGTGCACTTTCCTAGTGATTTGGGCCGGAACTGATTTTATGTTAGGATTTTTATTTTGAAAGTGGTCTCTCTTTTTTTATGGAAAAATGTAGTAACATCATGCCTTCCCCCCCCCCCCCCCTTTTCTCCCCGCGGTCCCATCAGTGTGATTGTTTTTCTTTATCAGCGACTTAGTTTTTGGTGTTGTTTTAGTAGGATTATCATCCAAATATAAAAAAAAAATTTCTCTATACAAATTTATTTATATCCGACATCGAATGTATTTTTCAATTTCATGACATTTTGACTTCAATTTTGTTTACTCTATAATTACTTGATATTACGCTGAAACTTTCAGCACCAATATTAGATATACAAAAACAATTAACTGGATTGCATTTTCCATAATCCGGGGGGACCCTTTCTTTATGCTGAGTGAGTGTGGCCCGTACGATAACCAGGTTTGTTGTCAGTCCCCCTATACACCGCGGGGTATAGGGCATATCGGGGTGGGTCCGGCTGGGCTCTGACTGGTCGCTGAGTCACATACACAACAGCTCAAGTCTCCAGGGGACAAATACTGGCTCGGTATTTCTATACAAATGTAACTAACCATGCTATATTTAGTAGACTACTTTTGAGTGCAAGTAAAAAACATACATTTATTGTTCAATGTTTGAGCAGCTCCACGCTGCCCAGAAAAAGACTGGATTTGCCATAAGTCGCATTTAGTTGTCACTTTAGAAATTAATTGTATAACTAAATTTACCGTAAATATTTGTTATTTTTTTAATAATTAATGTACAATAAAATCAATAAAGATTTACTGCAAATGTACAGTAAATACTGTAAATTTACAACGAACTTTACTGGTACTAACATCCAAATGAAACACTTTTTACGGTAACAATGCACACTGAATTATCCACATCCTCTTCACAATGAAGTCACATAAGATGAAGGCGCAGGTACTGCTGTGACGTTATCTAAGATACTTACATCGCCCATCACCTGGATTTTGACCATCGTAGCTATAGTCACGGTGCCTGGGACTGACATCCTAAAGGTCAATAACCTGATGGCCATACAACACCTCCTGGCGGCATGGGAACAAGTCACAGGATACAAGGCTTTCCAGGCTTGAAACCTGGCATTAAAAACACTTTCCAACGGCACTGCAATACATGGGGTGCTGCATGGAAAAAAGGACATTTGGATGACCCCTGCACGGAATTGTGCCCAAATGGTCCACAGGACTGCAGTGGAAGAACATTTAATAAAGTGAACTCAGCCTGTATAAAATTCCAATAAATAAAAATAAAAAAAACTACGTACAGATGTCATTGTTGATTTTTTCCCCATTTAAAATATTGCATCAATACAGGTGCCCCCATAGGGTTTAAGCAGTGCAAGAGAACCAGCCTTAGCCTTTCCTGGACATTGAAATTTTCATATTCCATGATTTTTACACCTTGAATATTCTTGATTTTTCAACTGTCGCAATCAAACCAAATGAAAAACCAGATTCCGTATTATACTGTGTCAGTAACCTATTATCTCCTCGACCTATAAATGATAAACAAGTAATTTCACAAAATATTTTTGCACCTGTAAGAACCTTGATCGGTTTTCAACATCAAAGTAACTTACACCCAACACCTGTTTTGAAGTCAACCCACACCTGAGCGCAGGTTCCTAAAAGATCAGTTTCTATAGACCTTCAGGGGGTTAACCCTGTGTTAGGAGCCTGATCAACCTGTGGTTAAGCTGACACACTCCCTGTGGTAGAGGAGACACCCCCAGGAGGGGTAGGGATGAGTCAGCATGTTTAAAGAGGGCGTCTGGCACACCTGTCCTGTCTTTATTTCAGGTGAGAAGAGCCACCTTACAAGGCCTGAGTGGTGCAGGATGCTGCTCTAGCCGAGTGCCCATAAAGGCCTTATTGGTGCTCAGGCCGAGCTTTATCGTGGCGCACCTTTATTAAGGCGAAAGGCCGGGGATCTTAGTAGCTCCTCTGTCTACTTGATCTTATCAATCTATCTGCTACTTCTATTAGGGTCCACATTGAAGTTAGGGAAGTGGGGGATCTTCCCCTAATATGTACTGGGAGTATGGAGCCAGTAATTAAGTGTTACATACTCAAACAAAAGGCCCGGGTTGGGCGCATTTGGGGACTTTTGTAAATCTACGTCGGTGATTTAAAAGAAAAGATGGATAAAATGGTCCCCTTTGACAGACCGACATTTTTTCTGCTTTTTTAACTGACCAAATCTTAAAGGTTTTAGTGTGCCAGACCGGTCGGCTGATTATAAAATCATTAGTTTCTTTCCCTGCGAGACCTATAAATCGTTGCTTCTCTTAAACGAAATCCTCTGAAAACCTTCAAGAACCGCTGGGAAAACCCTATACGTATGAGCCTTCGGGGACCCCCCGCACTTTTAAGTCCCATCCGATGTCTTAGACGCTCGTTATTCCCCCTCCACCGCTCACCGGGGACGGAGACTATTGTGTCTGGCCTGCCGTCACCTAATACGAATTCACAGCAAAACCAACTCATGTTAATACTATTGTGTCGCCGCGACGGTCGACCTTCACCCTGGCCGCGCCTCCAGGGTCCAGCAGGAGGACCCTGGGCCTGCAGTCTCCATAACAACACGTCACTATGGTGACAGTTTGAGTAGTGGTATTCGGCTGCACTGCCCTGATGGCCGGATGCGAGCCTGGAATTATTGTATCTAAGTATCTCCGTTATATATGTACCTGGATGCCTGTGCTCATCTTGCTAGACACTCATCTAGGCCTCTGCCTCTGCCTTAGTTAAAGTCTGTATCTGGTAAATCGCCCTAGAACTTTTATAAGTGTTCTTCTTCCGCTTCTAAATATCAGGTATTTATGTGCATTTGCTCTTAGGTTTTACTGCTGATAGTATCTGTATAAAGTGATTGACAACTTGTCATAGCTAAACTGTCATAACTAAGCACGCAAAATGTCCCCGTGGGCACACACTGCCTCAGGCTACGTCCATCCCAAAACCTGCTGACAGTCTGTCACCACCCTGGACCACGTCCTCTGGAGATGGCCCTTAGTGGTCTGACCACACCTGGGGTCTGCCCCCCACCTCTATGTAGATTGAACTCATACCCCCCCCCCCCCCCGCCCCCTACACTGGTCAGGGGTTCTTTATTATGCAGTACTCCTGCCTGCAGTTGTATTATATTTTTGTCAAATGTATTTAACGGTCTACATTACAAAATTAATTAAGTTACTTTTAATTACATCTATGAGTGAGGTTTGTCCACATAGATTTCTTATTAAAACCCACCTAATGTGTAAGGGGGTTCTATAATCGGGGGCAGTATGTAGAAACCCTAGTTTTTAAATCATTCTATTTACATTTTCTGTGAGAGCCATAGGCGGCCGTCACTGTTAGAGCCGCGTTCTTTTTAGAAGTCACAAGACTCGTGTAGATTCCAAAGGCAATTTATGGGTGTGACCAAGAACCCTGCTTTGGTGCACCAGATCACTGGCTTTCGTCTTCAAGCATATCCCCCAAACCCCTTCACGTCTCCGAATCTTTACAGAGGAGCGGACGCCCCTCCCCCACTGCCCACCTGCCTCCCCGTCACCACCTCTGTCAGGAGACGAGCTGCTCACGCTCAGGTAGGCAGGGTGGCCATGGTCACCATGGCAACACAGGCTAAGGAACGTGGAACTAGATACATATCATATACTGAGGGGTCATGAGGGGTTTACTTTTCCCAATTTTCTTTAATACGCCCTCATAAAAAAACCCCATACGATTATGAGTTAATTTGATCTTTTTTGTGTGATTTTAAATTTACGGGTCCTTCACATGGTTCATATCGCACTAAGGTTTTTTTCATGTGTGAAATCACCTGCTCAATCAGTCTACCTACACATAAAAACATAGGATGAAAAACTAGTCTTCCTCGCAACTCCCCTGCAGCTTTCATTGAAATGATATATAGACTGACTACTGGCGGATAGGCAGAGGAAATATATAGGCCTTCTACCGTACGGAGTGTTTGTACCAGAATGGGGACAGACTCGTAGATCAAGTTAGGTTTATGTTGATTTTTTGTGTCGAAGTACACGTACACCCTTTTATTTATTTCTATGCGCCGAGCGCCTACCGTGGAACTGAGTACCTTTTTATACGTTGGTAATCAGCGAGTAGATATTAAGGTTACGGGTACGAGCTGGTTGTCGGCGTGACCCGCTACCAGTGCATGTTTAATCCATACCGTCTGGTCGCGTCCTCGTGCATCCATATACCCGCTCCCATATTCTCAGCTTTCCCTTTATATAGGCCTTTTGTGGTGATCAATGGGAAATGATATGCGCCCAAGGAAAGCCGGGTATTCCCTTCTAAAGGCAGATTAGACTTGTACCCATACCCAAACAAAGAAGTTTTGATGAACAGCAGGCTCACGTGTGTATACACAAAGTAAAACGTATGCTGAGACAGTCTACATGTGTTTCTAAAATCTAAAAGCTCTGAAAAGAGTAATTGATATCGGTATGAAGTAGTGGAGCAACAGTAGGGATTTTGTCAACCTAGTTGAGCATATAGTGTCGACTTTTATTTCAGGTGTTTATCTGTAATCCGCAGAGATCATGTCGCCTGGGGGACCTCTGCAAGGCTGTTAACATGGCGGCTTGCCTTCCCTGGCACCGCCTCTAATTTGCGATATCACCCCGAGACGTCCCTGTCTGTGTGGCGCTCACTTAATCAGATCAAAAAAGCCCGACTTTGAATGCCTCAGATCATGAAACCTTACTTCTCACAAAGTGCTGATATCATGAAACAAACCTGTGAATTAACTCGTACAGCACTCTTACCTAAATCAAACCACTTTCCTTCATTTTCCCGTGTTTTCAAGACTCAGGTACCTTTAAGCAGCAGCTGAGAAATTATGAGGAAGTAGGTATGAACAAATTAGATGAATACAAAAAAAGGCGCGAAAAAGCAGACGGAATTTGACCTGGCACATGGCGGCGTGATGCCGCCATTCTCAACTCCTATTGACTTGGGGCCGTAAACGCGGTGACAAAAACCGGCGGCGGTACACTGCCAATGGAGACACATAAATCTCCGACAAGCCGATTTTGGAACAAGAGCGAAAAAATGTGTTCTGTATCAAGTGTCCCTAATGTCTTCCATAAAACATCGGGACTCGCGCAGGGCCGCACACAGTCCTAATCGGATGGGCGTTCAGCGTCTCCCGGAGGACGCATCAAGACGCCCGCTTCCTGGTTTTGAGCAACTTTAATAATGTATGCTTTAGTGAAGTTCCCCTTTACTAAGTCTGCCTATGTCCTGGATTCACCGGCATATTATTGTACACACGACGGATATATACTTGGACCTTAACCAGGCGAACTGGAAAATAACATACAGGAATACTAATTTCTCCTAAAAAGTAAATTGTGAACTAAGCAGTCCTTTTGCTTATAATTTCCTTCTTCTCTACAGATAACAGTGTACAACAGAATAATATACTTATACACTATGCATTAATAACCGTACATACGTGATCCTAGCTCATCAGATTTATTCATGACAGAAGAACTCTAGAGGAGGTGGACGTGTATATTATATGCCGGTACATCCTATTATTTCGGCCTACTGGGTTAATTTGGGGAGGTGACGGTCTATCTGGGAGCAGCTCAGCGAGGGTTATTTGCCGCATGCCGACAGAGGGTTGGGGCGGGGATGGGGGAGCGGTGACATTCTGTCAACACTCCAGCCCTCCCTCCCCCGTTGGGTACACACACACCCGACCTATTCACCAATCACTGGCCTCCTCCCCTTACAGGTAGCTGGGACCCGGCCTGCACTAACGAGCCTCTCCTCTCAACTCGCCGGAGACCAGCCGGCTGCTGGGTGGCGCCGCCTGGTGGCTGCTGGGCGGGTTATAATGATCACGTGGTGTCCCCGAGCTGCTTTGTGCATCCATGGTGACAGGTCTCCTGCTCATCCGCTCACCCCCTGCTCATATGCCCAACCCCTGCTCATCTGCTCACTTCCCGCTCATCTGGCCAACCCCTGCTCATCTGCTCAGCCCCTGCTCTTCTGCTAGGCCCCTGCTCATCTGCTCAACTCCTCCTTATCTGCGCACCTCTCACTCATCTGCTCATCTCCCACTCATCTGCTCACCCCATGCTCATCCGCTCACCCCCTGCTCATCCACTCACTCCCTGCTCATCCGTTCACCCCCTGCTCATCCGCTCACCTGCTCATCTGATCACCCCTTGATCATTTGCTAGGCTCCTGCTCATCTGCTCAACTCCCGCTCATCCGCTCACCTCCTACTCATCTGCTCATCCCCTTCGCATATGCTCACCTGCAGTTCATCTGCTCAACCCCTGCTCATCTGCTCACCCCCTGTTCATCTGCTCACCCCCTGGTCCTCATCCACTCACCTCCAACACATCTACTCATCCCCTTCTAATCTTCTCACCTCCTGCTCATCCTCTCAGTACCTGCTCATCTGCTGACCTCTTGATCAACTGCTCCCACTTGACCATCTTCTCACCCCCTGCTCAACACCTGTTGATCTTCTCACCTCTGCTCAGCTGCCAAACTCCTGCTCAGCTCGGGATAGAAGTCTATATAGGGCCCAGTCGGGTCCCACTATACTGCTTTTTGTACAGCCTCATTTTCCTGAAGTCCCTTTTTGCTGCTCTCCTGC
Organism: Lepidonotus clava; assembly: GCA_936440205.1. Taxonomy (NCBI): domain Eukaryota; kingdom Metazoa; phylum Annelida; class Polychaeta; order Phyllodocida; family Polynoidae; genus Lepidonotus; species Lepidonotus clava. Next base: position 41,095,207 of record OW387141.1, read on the forward strand.
TGCTCAAGTCGATGTTTGCATTCCTTGTATTACGATTATCAGTTTCATTTAATAGTAATGAAAATGAACACTCAAACAATCGGTTTATTTAACCCATATCTGAATTCAGTCGTTCTTTATAAGACCAAACCTGATGGTGTTAATATGATCGTAATCTGAATGTCCATATCCAACGTGTGGATTCTATGAATAATTTCCGCGAACAGCGCCCTACGTTATCTGGTGGTCGTGTTGATCTCTGTTTACGGCTGGTAATACGTTGTTTGCTGGGCCCTGCTTGCTGGTCCCGCCTGACTGTAGGGTCTGATAAGTATCTGTTTGACATTGCATCAGCCTAAACTAATGGTCACACACAGCACATACGTAGTTTAGTCAATGGTGTCCAATGAAATAAATGTACGTGATATTTGCTAAATCATGTCTTCAATAGACATCAAGTCTACAAATTCGTCGTTGAGAAAGATTTTTAACGACCTATTTTTTTATGTACTAGAAATGTAGTCTGATTGTATGTGTATCGTATTTAACATGGTATATCTATTAACAAGTTGATCACACTTTTGGAGAACTTGTTTATAGTAATGGCTTTCTGGGCAACTTATAACAATAACATTGTTAGATGTATCAGTGAAAATAATCCATTTCACTGTCCATTTTGTCAACTAATACTTCAGTTTTCTTTTCTGTATTCATATTGCATTGGCCACATGCAGTTATTGTTTACTTTCTTTCCAATATCTCTGAGATCTTATTCAACATTGATGGAATCTTATTCAACATACTAAAACATAAAAATTTCCTATTTCTTATAACACCAAACATAGTGCATTATCGAGTACACACAGGTTACTTGCAGAGAAAGGGGAACCACTATAAAATATTGGAGACCCTAAGCCTGCTGGCTAGAACCTCATTCTATCTCTATTATTCGGCACTTTGCTTCCTGTGATCTTACGTTGTATTTCATTTTTATCTAGTCTTAGGAAATGCCCAATTTCATACTGCTTTGGGTACTCTCCACGAAATAAAAGAAAAAGACACCATGTTGTGGACATGTCTGCAGGGCTAACCAACCAATCTCCGATCAATAGCAGAGTCTTAAGAGGGACATCCTGATGTAAAATTATCCCCCAATTACTCCCCTTACGGGCCTAGTTACGGCGTAGACATTGTCATCTGGGCTGGAGTGCCTAATGGAATTATGCTCCGCGTATTGTGTGTTGGTCCTAACGCTTATATTCCACTACACGATTTTAACTGCCGGTAATTTGGCAATTTATGACTTTTTACCAGTATTTTGACAAGCCCTCGTGCCTCCTATATATCACTTTAAACTGAATTAAGAACCTGATGCAGTGCATGTTTCTGATTAGCCCATATTCCCACTGCCGATTTTTTGAAATCGGGAGTAAAATCGGATAGTGGAATACAACCTTGAGGCCCCTACCAGACACAAGGCACGGACGGGACCAGGGTCACGTTCGGGGTCAAAGGTCACTGACCTTGGAATGACCTCCATCATGTGTTCTCTGCGCAGGGGTCACGGCGCAGCCTCGTTATTGCCCAGAAACAGGAACCGGAAAGAGAGTTGACGACCGGCTTAATGGTGGAGTCGTCGTGGATCTGACCAGTCACCAGCGAAGGGTGACCACGGATCAAAATATGACTATCAGAATAGTTCGTAGGCCTATATATTTTGTCTCTCTTATTCACTAATTGGATAAGGTGCACCTCCAGTGGCCGGAGGATGAAAAGGCTCTGGGTAGATTTCTTGTGAGAAGAATGGTGAATTATCCTTTCTAATAGTGCAGATCGATACGTATATGTATGGACGATACCCTTATCTTTGGAGATAATATACTTTTTTGATCGATCAATCCCCTAACTCCTTTCCCTCTTCAGTTAATAAGGTCTTCATGAAAACAAATCTATCACACCCCACAGCTCCTAGTTATCAGACACAGCCATCCTATTGTCACCCCAACACTGATTACGCCCCAGCACTTCGATGCATGTGTGACTCTCAAACCAAGGTCTAGGGATTGTACTGCTCGCCTAACTGAGGCCTCAGTAGACTGGCCTCTTTCTGACAACCTAGCTTCTCAGAAGATCTGGCCCTTAATTTCCTGCGGTATAAATACCAGCCACTGACCTACTCCACTAATACCCTTTACAGACTAACCTCACGTTCCTGTTATTAGCTCTCAATATATGCGGGTTTTGAGGCAATATGTCTGTAGGGTATGAGTCTTCTACGCTAGCAGTAGTCTCCCTGTCAGTAGGAAAAAAAAACTTCAGAAAATTACTTCAGACCTATTCGACCAATAATTTCATGCTCACTAGCATCTTTACTCCACCTCCCCCTCCCCCTCCCCTAGACCTGTCCACCCACGCCTTTAATACCTCATATTACTATATCCCTCCTGTCTAGCGGCTAGATGACCCCACCTTCTCCTAAGTCAGCCTGTCAACCGAAACAACCCCGTTACCACTCTGTCTCCCCGCCCGCCCAGCAGAGGGCGCCCCGACCGGCGTCTCCGCCAGGAGTTAATCATGTTGTCATGCTCATTACTAGACCGGGAGACAGACCACCACCGGATCCACCACCGCCACCACCACTATTGTCTGCACCACTACGACAGAGCACACCGGCACCAACACCACCAATGGTGCCGCCTTACTACCTTTTCCCATCAGGACAAGGGAAAACATTGTTGTGTTCCGGTAACATCAGTCCGAAATATCAGGATCGGTAGATCGGGATTTTTTTTCATATATATGATTAAAAAAGAAAAATCTTTAGTCATAAAATGTCCCCACTTCTGTGATGTTTTACAAAATTTTACTGTTTTTCACTAAAAAGTCTTTAAAAGTGTTAGGTCGGGTAACGAGAATGCAACTATTTTCTTACCTAGGCCTCAGCCTACTTTTTCAACCCGCGGTAGGACTTGAGAAAAGGTGGATGGGAAAACGGTGGTTATTGTGGGAATTTTCTGTTAACTTAAGGATTACGGAGGTAGATATTGGTAGGTTATAGGTAAATAGCGGTTACCTTGGGAGTAATTGTCATTTGGTTGCATGAGGAGCTAGGTGGCCAATGGGGTATATGCTAATTGTAAAGGTTATACAGGGAAAACATGCCAACGTTTTATTGTCATGGGAACGTGTTATCTGTTATTTTATATTGGTGATATGTTATTATAGGTGGTTCTATACTATATATGTATGCAAAAGTAGCACCCTGACTGTCACCTGGTCACTATAATAGGCTGGTGACGCCAACCGCCCAGGGTCCTGTATCATAACAGGTCCCTGGGAGGAGGTATGACGCTCGTCTTGTATTTTTTCAAGCCTCAATTACTTAATCTCTGAGCTAGTGTAAACACCTGTGTGTGCATATATTTTCTCATGCTATTACACACCATAAACGTACGTGAAAACGAGCTAACACCTTACAATTTTATGATATGACCTAATTGCCTTTTTAGTCTTCAGTACATACATTCTTAGAATAATGCAACGGTATACAGAATGGGAAAGACTGATGTCAAGAGAAACTCAGTGGTATTGATGCATGCCTGAAAGCATCATACTTATTCACAGCCTTGTTTTTTGAGTCAAACATACGCATTCTCATAGAGTAAGCACACTCCTATAACTGCGCTGGCTAATAAATAGCAGGGGATAAGCTCCAATCTTCCGCCGGCCGATCTATGAATTACCTTTTTTTCACAGTTTATGTAAATAAAATTACTCCGCCATCCCCTCCAGGCCCTGGAGCTGATCCCCTCCGGGCGGGAGCTGCTGGTTCCCGCGTTCTACTCTACAGGCCGGCGGGCACGTGGCCGTAGCTGATACCCGGCGCGTCTAGCCGCCGTTATCAGCGGGCCGCTGGTCACATGCCTGCTGAGTAGTATATGTCGGCGGGGATTAGACTCAGGCTCCCCCCGATCCCCCCGCCACTACCCCTCTCACATTACCCCAGGGGTGGATGGAAGGAGGGGGTTACTTCAGTCTTCACTTGTGTTTTGGTAACTGGTAGTTGGCTAACCAGACTTCAGGAGCCAGGGCTAGAATGGCAGCCGTCGCAGGGAAAAGGGAGGTGTCTACCACTAGACAATTCTATGATGGGGGCTGTCATCAATGTCAGTAGTTTGCTTTTGTATCAGGATAGAGCATCATGGGACAGTATTGGGCTCTTATATTTCATGTCAGGGGTTAAATGTATTAGAATATTTGAAAAGTAATGCTTGTCAGCTTTGTTTGGGAGGAAAAGGCAGTAGCTACAGTGAAAACAATGGGCGGTCCCTTGACATCTCAGCAAACTGGGCCATAAAATCACATGCGAAAATCACGCAGAGCTGTAATGTTGCCAAATCGGGCAACTAGTTTTCAGTGGGTACTTAAGATCAAAGCAGCAGTAGACCCCCACCCCCGCCTCAAAGGCATTATAGCCTACCACTGCTACCTCTCCCCAACCACCATAGGGGGATAGACTACTCTTTTGTGAAAGGACCTCCCACACCACCAATACACATGGAGTCGGTGGTGGACTAGAGAAAGTCTTTGTGGCCAGCCCAATAAGAAAAGACCTGCAGCATTCAAAGAAAAGCTATTTTGATAGCATATAAAGGATTATATAGGACGGCATAGGGAGATACCAGGGACTGCATGGTTGCTGTTGGTGCCTGCATTCAACGGGACACTGCCTAACTGGGCTACAGACAGGGAGGCGCTCATTCAATCCGACCCCCAAATTCCCAAATCGGGTATGTCCATGCCTTTCTGTCCCCACACCCTAGTCAATGCCCCTTCAGTACAGTTAAAAAATAAGTGACAGTACACTCCATACCTCCCATTTGGCCCAAATCTCCCGACATGTTGTCTTCCTTGGTGTGAGGACCCCCAAGTCTCCCGTTCCCATGCAGCCCCAGTGGGCCGGGTGGCCACGGGTATCTCTTTACAAGGTTCGGTCTACAGTGCTCTAAGGTCATTGACCCAACGCGGGTCACTGACCCAACCTTTCCCACTACGCCTGATATCGTCAATTTTATCAGTCTGTCCAGAGAGAAAAGCAGGAACTTTATTCTCTGTGGTGAATGCGATAGGATATATATATATATATATATATATATATAAGTTATTTGGTCATTCTCCTAATTATTTTGCACTTAAACCATGACGAGCTTTTTGAACGACTATTCACAGTATAATACACCTTTTCCAATAGTTGGAGCCCTATTAGCAGAATAGGGCTGAACCTGAAGGTGTATACTGTTAATTCTGTACTTTACTTTAGTGCTTTATACTTTGGTTAAGCAAAGAATCAGCACTAAAACTCAACACACAGCAAATGGGTTCTGCTCTAATCATGACAATGTCATTACATACCACTTCAGATACCTGGATATTAATAGAAACATATGAACCGCTGCTATAAAAGTATAATACATGCCATCTTGTTATCAATGATAAAGTAATTACCACCAGTACTATAAAGAGATCCCTTTTTGCCGTATCAATAACCCGCCGTACGCCTGTCACTAAATGCTATTGATAGCCCAATGTCATACCCTTGTCGAGATGACGCTAGACGTCTATTTTTACCCCTGACAATGTCTCTGTGGGGGAGGGATGCACTTATCTGTCAGGGACGACCAGGCCTGGAGCCAGCCGTCGTCTCCAGTGGGTGAGCCCGGCACACTTACCTGTAGAAAAAGAGAACAGACAATTAGCATAGGGTTTAGACCTAATATAGATCACGAGTACATAAAACAATCACATCAAAATTGTAAATTGCAAACACATTAATTAATTTATACATGAAGTGTTCACTATTCATCTTTGACATCTGTAATGGATTCACGAACCCTTTGTAAATCTTTGATTTTACACTAATTATTCATGGCATTTTAGTCAGCTGACATAGCCTATTAAGCTTTTATGTAAATATAGGACACGCTCTATGGATTTAATGCTTCCTGCAGTTTTAAATTTACTGCAGTTAATTGGATAATATTTGTACACGTTCAGTAGTTTTCAATATTTTTTAACCCAGCTGGATAAGCTATCATTTCTACCCTACATTTTTGACATTCTTGTGAAAAAATATGATATCAACATCGTTTCTTATCGACTTGGTAATCTAAAAAGAATCAAACAGAGTGGACAATATTACACGTTCGATATTTGCCACACTTCTCACAATCCACAGAAACAGTAGACAAAGATGCCACTCTCCACTGGACTGATGAAAAAATATGAAAAGTCGGTCCACTTTTCCTATTATGTTACTCGAAGCAACCTAGAAAATATAACCTTAAGAAAAAGTCCTGTCATTGAATTTGCATTTGATGAAGTAGGAAAATTGCATTTCTGACAAAAAAACCCATCTCTACCCAAGCCATGTGCTACTATCAGACCGACAGCCAGGAGCCGGAGGTTGTAGCCAGCCGTAGTAGCTCGTACGGCCGCCCCAACTCGTCCCCATTAATGAGTCCACTTTTTTCTGGTCTAACAGTCTGACTGGGTTCATTCATGCAGCGCCAAGCCACCACCATTCACCCAATGAGCCAGGTCTTTTTTCACTCCCTGTATCACCTTCCCTGCTTTGTTTTCTTTTCGAGGCTGGCTTTTATTTCCAGGTAACACCCGTTCCGTGCCAACACCCCTCTTATTCTGTCTACCTGCTCGCGAGCATGCTACCTGGGTTACGCCTTATATTTCTATAGTCTACTTTTAGTAGGACTCTCTTGATTTGGGAAGTAGAAAGATTGGAAGTCGACAATTAAACATATGGTAATTTGGGTGAAATTGTTTTAGAATCTGAATTAATGTTGACTGTTTAAATTGGGTCTTTAGGGTTCAATTCATTTTTCTGACTTTCACTATAACTTGCCATACTAGGAACAATTATTTTATTCAGATTACTAAATTCATAATTTTCTTTCATTTTTTAATGATACAAACAGACTGTAGACGGTTTTCTGCCTGGAATACTTTGTAAAATCTAACAGTTAAAAGTTTTATTTGAGGATTATTATAGCTTTTTTTTTTTACCAAGGCTGCATCATAGTCTAAGGCTATAACATTGCCCTACATCCCCCTCACATGACCTACCCCGATAACCGACCCAGTGTGTGAGCATGCTCCGTCATTTGGCGTCCTATAGTAGTGATATATTGATCTGATAAAGAAAACATGAACAGGCCCGAGCCCCGGGCCTCGCATGTTCCTTTCTCCCAACAAGGAACAGGCGATCCCCCCCCCCCCCCCCAGGTTATTATAATTTTCGCGACAGGCGAACCGAGACCGCCTCCCGCCGTACCTAGTACGACCCGGTGTATTTTATTTTCGCCCATTCATGACTGGAGGTGCCGCTGGGTGGGAGTCGGCAGAGCGGGTCGGGGCGAGCTGCTCGTCTGAATTATTAATAGCATGGAGAGGGAGGTGGGAGGGGTTCGTTAGGTTTTAGGTTTGGGATGAATTAGCTGCCCCGGCCAGGTTTGCATGTCGACTAATGCTGGCGTCTCGAAGACAGCTTAGTCTAAGGGAAGATATTTTCGCGAATATACATTTTCGTGGATATGGATTATGACGGGGAGGGGAGACAACTTTGCGTAGATTAAAATTGGACTTGCAGCGATAAACGATCTGTCTGTAATTAAAATCATCGTGGAAATTTAGCTATGCTTATATTTTCGCGGACATACAGATACTCGAACTGAACGAAAATATGAACAAAGCAAATATAGATGCGTTTACGGTATACAGTGAATGTAGGTGGAAGCAGAGGAGGAGGAGGAAGAGGGAAAGCTTTGGTTGAGCAGGAACCCAAAACTGGGTCAGCACCTTGCCGAGTTGCCCATTCATGGGGAGCAGCTCTCTGATAGGGGAAGTACACGTAGCACCAAAAACCCCGCACGGTGGTGAGGGCTTCCAACTCTCCAACCCGAGTGTTAGTGGGTGCTTTTTTGGCGCCAGATATTGATAGGCGGCCGAGGCTGCGAGTGGAGAGCGTGTTGAGTCGCACCGAGTCAATCCCTAGTATCAGTAGCGAGCAGCTCGCCCAGATATCACCAATGACGAGGGAACATAAGCTGATATGGTCGATAGTGCCGCCGAGCCTGCCCGGCCAATTTGTAACTTATATTAATTGAGGGGCCACTCCCAGGCCTAGTCCCACTCCCAGTCCGACTGTAGGCGCTCTCCCCGGCCGAGCTTTCATCAGGTCTGGCCCCACTTTTAGGTCAGATGGTCCGTCCCTCGTCCCCTCCGACTCCCCGCCGTGGGTGTGTAAATAAATACCTGAGATGGCAGCGTGGGCAGATCACTGCCTCCTAATATCAGACCTGTTTTGACAGCTTTCGTACTATATGGCGCATATGAAATACACGTGTAATATTGCTTGACGTGCTCTCAGAAGTTTGAACATCCCAACAAGTTATTTGCCATCACGATCTAATAATCATGTCAATTCATTGACTATTCATTGTCTGCGATTGCTTAACGTACATGATTTACCTTTATGATCTTATTCTACCAGTCATGAAATATCACACGATTTGATATAAATACACGTACACGTGTTATAGTGTAACTCATGTTGCTTACCATGGATTATTTTTCAAGAAATATAGGTCAACTCCCTTCCCGCCTCCGCCTCCAACTTAATATCAATCTGCTTAGTTCTTGCCTACTATGTTGAAAAAATGACGACTTAACTTGCTTTGAGGCAATGAGTAGATGTGCTTTTACCCTTGCTCTCTTCAGGTAACCGTATCTGTTTAGATTTCCGGAGTCGGTTGACCCTTCTGGCATCAGTCAGTGGGTTGACAGGTAGAAACCCAACCCACCACTTCTACCCACCTCCTTCTCCCAACCCGCTACCCCTTCCCTACTGACACGATGATGCCAAACCCAACGTCTTGGTAAGAGTCAATGGTACACGTACCAGAGTCGTCAAAGGGACTCACTTTAGACTTTGAAATTAAATGTAGCGTATCAATCAATGACGTACGTTATTGTCAATAAAAAAATATGAAAATGCATAATGCAAATCTGTAAGTATCCTACAACGTTATAAACCTCCATGTAAGCACTCAGTGCTGAAGTAAAAAAGAAATCAAATCGGCGAAAATCTGAAAGCTTACATCCCTGTACAGTATAATCTTGGTAAGATTCTGCAGAAATGTACTATTCTGGTGTAACCGTTTCTCAGAACTACATGTTATTGCAACCTGTATCTACCTCATTTTCAACTTACGTTATCAAAACCGACGTGCAATATAATATGATCTTCACTTAACCGGGATTACGTCCTCAAGGAACGTTCACATAGGTACAGGAAGGGAGGGATATTAGTGTCTCCTTACTAAGTTCTTCTCCGTCTAAAAATACCACATGGCTCCGGGTTACTTTCTGGGCCGTCCGACGATAGCATCGGAAGCCAGGGATTTCTATCAGTAATATCATTTTCCTTCTCCAAAAATTAATTTTAAATGTAGCGACAAAACATTTTATTTATGCGACCGAATTATATTATCTATAGACGGATTTTTTCCTAATTCTAAAATAGAAAATAAGGTTTCCCGATGATCATATTGAATTTGAAGTAACGGGAACTGGCTGTCACAGGTGTAAATATTTATTAGATCTTTAGAAGTTCAAACTGTCTTTATAGATCAATTCCTGGCACTGGACACCCGTGAGAAATGTGAGTTTAATTTTCCCAAGCACTAATATGAAGATTTTACTCAGAGATATGATTGGAGACTGTTATCCTGGTGGGCCAGTAAGTGTTGGGCGGTCTGGGGTATGACCTCAGGGTTATTTTCTGGGCCGCGAATCTTTATCCTTCCCCCAAGACCCACTACTTCCGCCCTCCGCTGGGTCCCGCGTGTTTCATAAAACGGTCAGAGTCACCCGGCGACCAGCGACCAACAAGAACCGACGATCTCAGAGCCCAAAGTGACTGGTATTAAAGGAGGTAAAATGGAGAATCCTGTTGCCAAGCAGCTAGATTCTTCGGGAAACAGCCGCGAAAAACGTGTGAACGTCCAAAACAAGCTCATATTTTTGTCATTTGCCGAATCTGCTTTCATTTTTGCTACCAGAATTTCTTTCCCTAGTTCATGAGAAATAATATTCATCCAAAGTTTGGACTCAATGGGTCCATTGCATGCTCATAAGTTAAGGTTTGTGCAACATTTGATTGTCATTTTAAAAAACACATAAGGTTAGATGTATGAGGCAGTACACAGCCTGACATTTGGTATCAGGACTCGGAAAATCGTTAGATTTACGTATCTCAAGGGAACCCATGGATCTGTTGACCCCAAAGCTTCTACACAGCTCTCCGATTTTCTTTCTCCATCTTCATTTGGGTAGAAATACTACAAACACATCAACGATAATGGGTAAATGGAGCACATCTATATGAGCTTATATATTCATTGGTGCGTAGATGTAGGATGGAAGTATTAGGCGAGGGGCTGCCAGAGTGGGCTAGGGGTCAAATCTGGTGGTTAAAGGCCATGGTCAGGTCAGAGGGGTCGTGTAATGTCACTAGGTCAAAGGTTAAAGGTTAAAGGTTACAAGGGCTGATTGGCTGACAAGCACCTTATATCATGTGGCGTCTCAGTCAAACCAGATAGCGTGTAGTTCTGGTCAGCAAGAAAAGGTCATTTTGTGTTTCCGTTTCCTTTGACATATAAATAGCCTGATATTTGACTCTTTATTTTGTGTTCCATGCAATATGAAATAGTGTACACCAACAGAACACCTATTGCCAGAAGACTTTACAGGTGCTGCCGGAACTGAAATTGTTGACCTGGCAAAAATACAGTATAAGAAGAACAGTCAGCAACTGACTGAAAATGTTTAGCTTTCTGAGTAGTTTCTTGTATCCCAGGTCTAGTTTTCAGTCTACTTCCCGCAGAACTATTTCTAGTAGAAACAACATGTGATATCATATCTTGCTGATATTGAACCAATTTCCCCCATCATTCAATAGTTATTATTGGAATATCCAGAAGAACGATATCGGATTTCTTGTTGTATTTCTAGTTTGTAAACTACGGAAGGGCATAGGCAAGTCTAGCCACCCCTGCAAACTGGTGGCAATCGACAGAAGGCCTCACCACTCGATCAGGGCGCGGGGTGAGGGCAGGCTGAACAAGTCGATGAGGGCTGACGGCGACCTGCAGCCCCAGCCGATGGTACCCATCGTCACTGCTACCAACGTACTGCTGGACACGGGCAACCAGCGGATACGGCTGGAGGGGGGAGGGGGGGGGGTGCAGGAGGAAGTGGGTGATGGATATAGGGGTTGTGTGAGGAGGGGGTGGGTGTAGGGGTAAAGGTGGTATTACACTGTCTACACGACGTGGGCTGCCATATCGACGAATAAACTGTGATGCAGGAGTGATATATTTGTTAAAAATTGGTATTTTGGACTCCCGGACCAAACGGCAGTGTATAGTCCTCAGTCAGTATGTCAAAATATCTTAATAAGCTACTGTAATGGTACTGAATTCACACTCTAGCTCATTTGAATATTTCGGACAGACTGATTTACCACTGCTCAGCCACTGTTTTCCCACTTTATTTCCACTGATTTACCACTAAAATGCTATAGCAAGCCAGTGTCCGAAATTAAGGGTGCACCCTGCACCCGAGGTGCAGAATTTTGCAGCAGGGTGCATGGTTTTTGAAAGTGTGCACCCGGCAGATGCACATGTTTTTGATTGAATAAATAGCCTTATATCATTGAGGGTGCACTGAAAGGCTCCCGGGTGCATAGCTTTTCAAAGCTATGCACCCGGCGTGTGCATAGATTTAAACCTTAATTTCGGACACTGCAAGCTAACACTGATTCTGTACTAAGTACACACTGTATTCTCACTGCATTATGTTCCGGGCTATCTCACACATCTGTAACAAAGCATGTATCTCTAACATTATGTGCTACTTCTCTCCGACATCGTCATATCACAGCGCAAGTCGTGTAGTGTGATTACACCTTGTGTAGGGATGATCAGAACGCTACAGGCCAACTCGCCGTCTGATTGGTCATTGAACCCTCACGTGGGCAGTGGTCAGGTGCCCTCAGGCTGAGGGGGTCAATGCAGGGTACGCCCTCCAGGGTTGGCCCGGAATATACATAGGGCGCGGGGAAGTGTAACGGTACCTCGCTACCTGACTAAGTAGGTGTACGTTGTGTGTTGAACTGCCTGGGTACAAATCGGATATCATAAATGGAAAGATTAATTAAGTGAAATGTGGATATTTGAGTCCGTTAAAAAATAGCTTCAACGAGTGCTACGGACATAGCGAAATATATCAATATGACCCCATTCCGACATTGGAATGTTGAATGCACGAGCCCTTATTTCCGCTTTTCATTTCAATTGAAAAAAAGCAGGCATTTTCTAAAAACAAAACCCGAATCACTGAACTACTAAAGAGTCGAGTATGGATCATTGAGTACCTGCTCTAAAATAAATCTAAACCAGAAACCTAACATGCGGACCCTAACATTCGGATGTCTTCTGGTGTGCATTATAAAACCCGCTGGCAGTGAAGGTTAGGCTCGTGTGGGCATAGTTCACCTCTTATCGATCGGCGGTCACGGATCACTGAATATCGATCACTTTTATTTTACAGGGTTTCTAGGTCTATATGAGACACTGAAGAACCCTAATATATGTACATGTATTGCCCTGAAATTCCTCCAGGCAATGCAATGTCCATTTACTTGAATCTCCATTTACTTGAAAGTCACTGATATATCATGAATTTCTAAAGTTTTTATATTCAGCTGCTAACAGTCACATTCAACATGTATAAACATTGATGTTTGCCGACTGTTCTATATTCCTTAAATTCGTGTGTCCTTTCTAACGTAATATTACAGCTTCTCAAAGTCAAGGGACACTGGTTATGAAAGCTATGGAGGAAAGACCTGCTACCATGCCTGCTGCTTGGCCGTCTATACAGCTTAAGTGCCCAATAAACTTTAATTTCGAACACTGCATTTTTCACAAAATGAGACGTTGCCAAGTCTAACTTGCTCATTTCGCTACGAAATTACATCATTTGTCATATCATTTGTCAAACACCACCCATAGAGAAAAGTAAATCACTAATTATCTACTTAGACAACTTCCTCATTTCTCATCAGTTTAATATTGCTGCAGCCTGCATACAATGATTTATTGCAAGGAAAGTCAGATTAGATGTATTGATCCTATTGAAGACTGCGTGGTTGAATGCACAATCAATAAAAAATAAATTCTGCTACCGTCAGACCCGGTTTAAAACCCGGATTTCTAGGATGAGAAGGGGTTTAGTTCGAGAGATACTACAATCTGGAGATTTCTGGGGTGAAATAGGCCAGAGTCCAAGAGATTATAGTACGACGCGGGGTTCTAGGGTTAACACTTTCCATCTAGGGCAATGGGGATATATTATCATTTCCCCTTCTAACTCTTTGTCCTATCGATTTTTTCCATAGCCAACCCAACTTTGTTCCCTTATTATTTACCCTCACTACTAACTGCATCTTTATTCTCGACCTCCGACCAATATAGTACAACCTTGCATCATTGAAGGTTGTAACAACTATTCCAGGTTAGTTTCATTAAATACTGGATATATTTTTCATCATTTGTATTTTTATTCTATGCTCAAACGTCATCACCAGCCTTTTCGTACAAGCGGTTTCATATAATAATTAATCAACATAACATTCTTAACCTGGCTGTTTGAAACAAGTTTTCAATTTTCCATTAATAAATTAGCTTTTAGTTAACGCCCTGAAATTAAGCAGATTAATGTAAAAAGAACATCCAGAGTCTGGGAAATAGTGACACACTTAAGCAAATCAAGTTTCTCTCCTCGGTACTAGGACTTTTTACAATTAGTCAGAACCAATTTAATTCCATCTTCTTATGGACGTCATTATGTTTTATCGGTATATTAGGCTTGTATGTTTTGTTGATTTCAAAATTCTATGATTTACATTTTTTGAAAGATAATCAGATGAAATGTTTACATATTGTTTACATAAAAAATAATGAAGAAAAAAATCTCATTAAACTGATTTTGCATGTTCTCTTTTCCTTACTTTCAATCAAATGTAATATCATTTACAGCTCCATTTCCAGTTCTTGATCTAACAGGTTCAGGCAAATGGTCCAATGCCTTGCCTCCTCACAGAAATGAAAACAAACTAGGGCTCTGTGCACCCAAAAGCGGGTCTCTGATCGAAATGAGGACGAGGAAATAGGGTTTAATGTGGATATTCTGGTGAGTGCACCCACTCGGCCCTCATCGCCAGCTATCACGGCCGACCCAGCATGGGCTGGTGGGCTAAAAATAGCTCGGTGTGTAGGTAATTATGTTTGATCTTTGATCCTGCCTACGCTTGGGTTGACTCCTCCCTGTAGCTGCTGTGCTTTTTTAGCAGAGGTTGGCGGATGGAAACCCCTATACCGCTCTGGTGGGTTCCGCCATTTTTGTTCCCATTATACCTTCTCTCTGTTCATTTGCTACGCTCGCGCCTGGGTGTGCTTTACTTTAGCCAGTTTGATAGAAGCACCAAATGAAAATATATTTCGGCAGGTATCAAAATGTCTTAATTTTAAAATGATATCTTATGAACTATGGGATAAGAAAAACTTAGTTTGAGATGTTCTTTATTATTGTTATGAAGAACACTATAGAGTTAGAAAAGTTCAAAAGTGAGGTCATCGTTGTGTTACTGCAGTGATAACATTCGAGATGCACATTTTCTGCCAGGGTAATTTCTCTGGCATTAATATGTATGATAGGATCTGTTTCACATCATGTGGTTATTAAGTCTTTTGCTAACATTCGTAGTTTTTTTCTGAATTGTAATTCGATGTTGCTTGTATTTTTATGCTAACCCGCAATCATGGAATATGAAGTTGAGAAAAATAAATGCACTTCAAGTAATTCAATCTAGAGTCAAGCAGAAACAGTATCCCCTAACCATCCCTCCCATTAGGAACAAGGCACCGAGGCAATTAAGTCCAGGTATCCAGCTACAATAAAACAAATTAAACTGCAGAGAATTACGTAACACTAACAGCAACTTAGCCCCTATCCTAGATCCAACAGTTGAACTCCATGCAGTTTCCTGGCGTCCAACTGGGGCATTACTGTAAAATTTAACAAATGCTCTAAAATCTCAAACTTTTAGGACTCTTGAGCTGTAATACATATATTCAATGTTTTGGTAAATATGTTTTATTTTACATACATTTACATATATCTAAATGTGTTGCTAAAGGTTGCTTACCTTTGTCGCATTTAAAATGACATACTTCTAAAGTTCTTCTTATAATTATGCAGTTTTCTCTTTTTTAGGTTTTTAAATAAAATAACTCTTCACATATTAGTCAATAGCAACCGTTTTGATGGTTCTCTAGGAATAATTTTCTGTAAGAAGTCTATAGAATCATTTTGCATTGAACACTCTTCTACGCTAAACATAAAAGGGCCATAAGACGTTTTAGGTTTATTCCCTATAGCATGTTTCATTAGAATGAGGGTAGGTAGGTTTTAGAAAGGCATAACCCTCAGTAGCATATTGGAACACTAACATTTGGCGTGTGGCTTTAGTAAAACGAAATGTGGGTCAAATTATGATTCTTGGCACTCACGCTAAAGAAAGAGATGAAAACCACCGACTTATCGTGTTAACACAGAATGGTTTTATTTCACAAGGAGCCCCGATTGCCTCAGATGTAGGAGAGGACGTGCGTGATGTCAGTAAACGCCGAGGCTTAGCTTCACTTCGATAATAAAACTGTTTGCTTTGTAAAATAAAAAACACTCGTGTTTCTCTATTGTGGATTGCTTATGTGACTGCCTGCGGTTTATGGGGAGCAGTGTTCGGGTTGCTTCGGGGAGGGTGAGTATGTAGGCTACTGACGACTTCATCGATTTACCCTGAATTCATATACGATTCGCCTGGACTCTGTATAAGGCACTTGATCTAAATAAAATAGTCTAATGTGAAAAGTGTCTGCTGTACAGATATATGAGAAATCACTTCAGGACTTCGGTATGAGATACCAGAGGACTCTGTGGAGGACTGTATTTGTGTTACTTGGTGCAGTTCTATTCGAGGATTGGCTGTAGCCTTTCTAAGATTCTTATGTCTTGTACAAATTACTTATTACTTAAGTACATAAAAGGCTAATGCACGACTGATAATACCTGTTTCTAATACCAAGGCTTATAACTATAAAGGCCATCAGGTGAATTAGCCTTTCTCTCTCAGGCTCCTGATATAGAAATTAGTTCTTCAGAACTACAAGAAATAGCAAGCACTAAAGTAATACATTCGGTGTGACTGTGTGGGAGCAGGGACATATTTTTTCCCAAGGAAAACGACGTTTTCAAATACCAACATACCCGCCCGAGCCAGGCGGCTGTTATGGAAACCCGACGCCTGGCAGCCGTGGGCGCTAACTGGCAGAGGCGTGGACTTTTATTACCGACCCAGGACAGAGGGGGAGGCACGCCACACCCCGCCCGGGGCAGGACTCGGTCTGTGTCGGCCCCCGCTCACGCCCGCCGCGTTACGTCTACCACCACCCTCAAGGTGGGATTACACTACACGACATGAGCTGTGGTATGACGATGTCACAGAGAAATCACACATATCAGAGACAAAAATCTTTGTTGCACATGTATAAAATACTAAAAATTGCCAATTTCAAACAATTAAATCACTCATGCATGTGTATTTTCAGAAATATATCAATATCGCGTTGATATTGCAGCTCAGAGTCGTATAGTGTAATAGGGCCTACAGTCCCCACTATACTCACGGCGCTTACATATAGGGTTTCCGTGCCGACAGAAATCAGGCTGTGAAGGTGTGACGAGTCAGAGGGACGACAGCGAGCAGTGGTCGTGATGGGCTGGGTTTTGATATTTTGTCTTTGATGTTTTTTGATATATACATA
The DNA here is from genome assembly GCA_936440205.1 of Lepidonotus clava. NCBI lineage: Eukaryota > Metazoa > Annelida > Polychaeta > Phyllodocida > Polynoidae > Lepidonotus > Lepidonotus clava. The sequence continues at coordinate 41,112,210 of OW387141.1, forward strand.
AATTAAGTGATGTTTTGGGACTATGAAGCGACAGCATGTGTTTGGCATAGGGTGAGGTAGGATATAGGTTTATATCATATGTACATTTGACGCACAGCGCGTTGGTCTGTAACCTCATACATGTCACATAGAGTTTGCATGGCTTTCTTTATTTCTAATTTTTAATTTCAAGACTTTTACTATGCAACATCATGTTATTCATGGTATCTATGTCTATATATATATATGTGATACTTTTTGAATGTATCGGGAAATAAAGTCAAGATCTGGTCACGAATCATGTCCTCAAAGAAACCGCCAGTGATGTTAACATTTGTTTAAAGCGTTCCTGCCTTAGTGTAATCAGGCGAGTTACACAACCCTCCCTATGAATACCACTGGGAGTCGGGAGTGGCCCGTCACAAAGCACCGTCTCCCTATACTGCTTACGGCGGGCTTCACAGCTTAGACACGAGCAGAGGCGCAACTTTCCTACCTTGTTTTACCTAGAAGCAACTGGGATTAAATAACCTTTAGAAATACGAGTCCCGATATCTAACTGGTACTTAGACAGCTTAAGACTAAAACAAAAACACTCTAAAACGAGTTTTAAGCTACGGAGGAAAAATCGGCTTTGCAATCCAAAATCCTGAAAATGATAAGAAGTCCTAAAAAGATAGGAAAATGGCATCTCTGTACTCATAGCCTACCCTCCGACATATACCGCTGTAGTTCAAAAAGCAACTTCTTAAAAAGATTACGTTTGTCAGTGAGGGTGTAAGTGTTAGTAGTTCGTTAACATTGTAGTAAAGAGTCTACGACTGTTGGTCAAATTGGATTGGGGTTATTATGTGCTCTCTGGTTTAGTATTAAATGCACGGTCCCTTGACAAACATATTTGTATTACTAATTATATAAATTTCTAAATAAATCTGTCATATATAATGCACTGTCTACGGTAATGATTTTTCCATTTTCTATATGTATTGTCTGATACAGGGCAGCAATTCACAACTCGTCAAACATTCCTGTTTACCTGCTTCAAATATTCACGGGTAATATGCCCGTATTACCCACGTGTAGATCCTATTGATAGACGGCTAGAATTTCAGTCCCATGGCCCGACTCCAATCTGGCCGACTGTCGCTACAAGCACACAGCCGACTAGGTTTTTGTCAATAACAACCAATCAGTCTTCGGGGCCCGGGGCGGGCACGGGTTGTGGGTCCACAACCTTTCTTTACCTTTCCCTTTTTACTCCCCGCCCCACTTTCCCAGTTCAAAGCCCTTTTCACCAGTCAATTCCCATTTTCTCTCTTTTTTCCCCTTTCATCCCACTCTCCCTCTTTTTTTCATTATTTTTATTGGGCGTTACAGAAGTAGGTCATTTCAGTATATGGGTTGTACTATTTCACATAGATATCGTGTCATGCCCAGGGTTTTTGCTTTTTTTTTTTAATGTTTATTGTAATAATCTTCGGGGTTATCCCCAGTTTTCAGGATATTACAATGAATCGTTAGTGAATCATTTAAGTGTATAGTAATAGTAAACAACTACTAAAATCATAATGGATGAAAAGAAATGAACTATGCATGTACAAGATTATAAGATGCAGGAATTGTGACAATCATTCAAATTTCCCTGAAACATATAGCAGATACATGCACTTGACTAGTGCGTGGTACATCGTAGTGGTACAACCTACTTCCCCAATGAACCCAACATAGCTAACCTATACTCCCGAGTCCGACTCAAGGTAAATTCCTTACGTCATTGTTAACGTCATTACTATACAACATGGCGGCGCGGGCTAGACGTTACGTCATGGCCGACGCTGTTTGCCCTGTGTATGCCCTAGACTATGTACCTTCGTACGCGACTTACGTTAATCCTCCAGTCTTGGTTACGTCACATGATTAGGCATACAGCTTAGTTTGAGAACAGCTATCATGGGCGTCGATAGATTAAACTATGACAGACAAATTAGATTCTCTGCAGACACCGTAATATATTTGCGAGAAAAAAATCCATACACTAACATTAACTCAAATCATCATTAGGAAAAGCCTGTTTTAAGTTGAATACAAAGTGAAACTTTAAAGAAATTTTAACATCCTGCTTCAAATTCCCACAATATGAGTGATATGTATTATCACGGTGCTCACAAATACATAAATTGTCAAATGTTCCTTGGAGTAAATAGTTGTGTTGAAAATGTTAAAATGCACAGAATACCAACACGATCAGACGGTAGAAGCGCCCCAAAGCAGGAGGCCTCAAACAGAAGAGCGGAGATAATTAGGGTGTGGGTCGGCCCTAAGCCTGCACAGAGCCCACACTGATCTCCCAGAGCCCCGGATGTGGCCACCTGGTGCCCGGATGTGGCGCTGGTACTGGGCAGGTGAGACGCTGACCTGGTAGGGCCGGGAAGAGACCAGCTCTAGCGGGGACTTCCCCGACTGGGGCCCTCCTTAGGGCTTTGTTAAACGTTAAAAGGCCGGCACTGGCCGGAATGGAGGTGAGGGGACCGTTGTGTGTTCTCCAAACAAGCCAGAGGGCATTAACTGGAGGGCCCTCAGCCAGACATGCGAGGATAGACTAGTATAGGTTACCACAAAAAGACCTGTGAGATTATTTGAAACAAGGAATGGATAGCACAGATGAAAGCACATGAATTAATTTCGGGTAAAAGAAGGCTCTCTAGTATTTTCTAAAATTACATTCTTTAAAATGTGTTTGCCCTCTTCCCATTTTAACTTCCCTTTTTGCATTTTCGCTACAAAAGTAGGAATTATGTGAGTCAACTTGAATGAAAGCTTATAATCAGGGCCTGTCCCTAACATGTGTCTATCGACGTTTTAAGTACTTTAGAAATTAAGAGGAAAAATGGCAAATTTCCACATATTAACTAGGGCGTCTCTATGAAGGTATATTGATGTATCTATTACAGCCCTGCGCAAAACTCAGACAGTCGCATTATATATCCGAACATATGGCAACCCAGACATACAAATCCGTCTCTTATATATCCGAACATGACAATGATTTTCTTTTTCAAAAGACAGTCACACAATTTCTACACATTTTGAAACGAATACTACCCATAGAATTCATTCTCGATCTACATTATGTACATGTGTATTTGATTTAATCATATCTCATCCAATATTTATTTTAGATCTATAGTCCATTACTGGTCCTATAATATTCATAGGGACGACTCACTGGACACAATACTGTGTGGTCAACCAATCACAACTGACCGTGAATAGGTCTGACTCATCATAGAGCACCGGCCAGTGATAAACGCACCGACGGACCGTAATACCTATTCAGGTACAAGGGAGGGGTCACCACAGGAATTCGGGAATTCCTGGCCAGGACTATATGTACCACTGTATTACAAACTTTGGCCTTGACATAGAGACAGTTCATAGTAACGTGTTGTACTTCAAGTATACCATATACTTGTAGATGCCACCAGCTCTAGGCCTCTGTTTCTGTGAAGGTGTACTTTTTTTTGGGTTTTTTTTCTTCCATATTTGTGTCTAAACGTCTATCAAAGACTTCGCTGCAAAAGTACTGGATTTCCTACGAGAAAAAAACCAAATCGAGTGAGGGCTCCAAGCTTCTAGCGAGGGTCCTTGTTTTCAATAGCTTGAGGACTGACTATTTCTGAGTACCCTATTTCATCCTTACGGTGGGTTTCTGAGCAGCTATTGCTGTAAACCAATGCACACAGGACCAAAACCGCTGTATTATACTCAGTACGATAAAAACAGGAAGATTAAATCATCATTGACAAACCGGAGATCATTGGTCCCATTTCACTCATCCAAGCACATACTCGGTTCAATTCCGGTTGTTTTCTTTTCACCGTTTTTTTTTTTTTTTTTTTTTTTTTTCAAAAATAAAAGAAAACTAAGAAATGTGAACCAGACGCAGTGTACACTTTCAACCAGAGTCCACCCTGCCCAACCAGATAGCCTGGCAGTCCCTCTCCCCACTCCCCTGTGATACTACCCTGAGTGCAGGTACCGGTGGTCCTGGCCGCCCGGCAGGGTCGGGGGGCAGGGGTTACATCCATAATCAATAACATGCCCGTTACACGGCTGTTGTTACCAACGAGTCCCTGCTCTGTTCCCCTAGACTTGTCAACTGGTTATGTAAGACCAGTTTAGGGGGGCGGCGGCGGGGACTGTTAGCCCTAACCACGCGCTGATCAAGGGGAGTAAGCATTCAGCCGGCAGTGGATGGGACAAATTGCCTGTGTCTACACTCTCTGATGGGTGCGGAATAGGCCTGTCTATGGATGCTGGGTGGACGGTCAATTTTCTGCGGGTCTTTATCAAGTGGATGATAATGGATTGAATGTTGAATTGAGCTATTATGAATGATTATATCCCCGAGTTTTTTTATAGCAGCAATCTATATTTCACGGGCTATTTGTTTTGCATGACGTGTGAAGACGTAAATTCTACCCTATAGCACAGTTAATATTCTTAGCTTCCAACTTTTCTCCAAGTCTTTAAATCATCTTCACTTCGCACAAAATAAGGGATAGACTTCAACAATTTTGTCTGTAGTTTAGCTACAATATTCACGGTTACGTCATAATCACATTAGCCTCAATACCACTGTTAATTCCACATATAATTCATTATTCACGTGTTTCTCTCGATTCTAACGTAGTTACAACTTCTATTCTCACCAGAATGACCATTATTCGGACTGTAGTACACGTGTATACTGTATATGTGTATGACCATCGCTTGTCTTTGAGTGTGCACGTTATGCAAACCCTAAGGACTCATCCCAAGCCTGAAGACACCCCATTGACCCAGACCCAACCCCCGCGTATACCAATGCCAACCCATACCCACACACTGATACAGTGACCAGTCGACGCTCTCTACCTGCCACCGCTAGACCAGGGCTTCAAAGGGATTCCAACCTGGATAAATTTGGTTACGGTTGCCATGGCAACAGCGGGTGTAGATTAGGCGGTGGTGGCGACAGAGGAGGAGCGTGAGCGAGTAGTCGGGGGTTGGGGGTAACGGGGGGTTGTGAGCGGGCAACGGTTAGGGCAGTAGGGGTGGGGCACTACAACTCCTACTACCGTAAAGCTCCTTATTTAAGCCGCATCCTAAATTAAGTCGCATCCCAAAGTCTGAGTTTAATTGTGGTCTTTTTTTCAGAACCCCTTTTCATGAGTCACATAGTGTTAATGGTTTGGTATTTTACAGGAGTCACATAGTGTTGAAGGGTTGGTAAAAACCTTATTTAGGCCGCATCCTTAAAGTTGAGGCCTGATTGACTCACATATACGACACCAACCCCTATTTTAAGCCACGGTTTACTTTAGTGATTTTATGGTACTACTACTACTCCAGGGGGACAGGGGGACGCAGGAGACAATGATGGGAGTACATGCTCGGCGTTCCCTCCTCCAGGTCTCCCTATACCACCAGCAGAGAGCAGCTCTCTTTACCCTCTATAGTCTAGGAGCTGCTCCCGATTCAGCTCGCCCCCCGCCCACTCAGGCTGGCGACTGGCATCCACTTGCTCCTGATTGTATCCTGATCCCCTCCTTCCGGTGCGCCCTTTCTGGCCTCCATAAATAAAGAGACGTCCCCTGCTAAAGGCGTCGGCGTCTTCATCCTTTCAGGCGCACAGTGAGCAACTTATAACTTCACTAACGCCTGGAGGCCCACCGTGACCGACCTGCTTAAGGTATGGACGAGGTATGTTTTATGTTCACAGTAATCAGATAGAATGGTCAACTGTCGCCACGTTTTTATTTAGTTTGTATTTTATTTCAATGTTTTTTTATGTTTACATAGTCTCCTTACCTGCGTTAATTTGACCAGTTTTAATTTCAAGTCATGAGTCACGATGGAAGAGGCGAAGGGGCACTGTGACTGTAAGAATCAATTCATCCGCATATCGACATGTCTTATGATATTGAATTAAAAATCATTTTTATATAAAATAATTATGAACAAATTGCCAGAGATTAAAGTGCAGGAAATACGTATACGTCCTTGTAAGGTTCTTCGGGTTACTCAAACAAGACTGTGACTATTGCAGATTCTTTTATATTGCTTAAATCTGTGAGAAATTGTCACAGAAATTGCTCCTGAACCTCCCAACTCCTTCATAAAACAGTTGTGATGTGGACTCTCCTCCAGTTGGGAGATCCCGCTTACGTGGCGCCACCTGGTTTGGATGTCGCTTATCACGGACTTGCAAACCCTTCGAGTGTCATGATGATGTATACATAAATAGCACAGGCACAGCATTTCCATGTCAACAAGAATAAATCATTCCAATTAGCATTTCCCAAGAGAACGTGTTGACTATTTAGGGACTATAAGTTGTATCAACTATCATATTTAAGGCATTTACAGGCAAGAGTAAGTAATATAATCTGTTTGCGTTTGCCAATTTTAGTGTTTTCACTTTGCTTTTCGTGATAGATGGACAATTATGGCTATTAGTGGAGTTGTCGTTGATACTGTATCTATTAATAGTGGTCGAGCTTCGTTCTCTTTTAGAATACGATTGCCATAATTACCCCGATATGTGAATTGTATTTGGAAGTGAATCTTAAGAAATGGATGAACTCATTTCGTGCCAGCAACATCGGCGACAAACATGCATGGACAGGGTAAAGGCAGGAAATTTCGGATAGAAATAGAAAAGAGTGTATGTTCTAGTTAATCTGTGTGGGAAAAACAACATATGCGTTCGTTCTGTCTTGTTTTTCATCAATAAGATCATGATTATCCAATGAGTAGGAGAATTCAATGACAATTCAATCAATCATATATATCATGATGAATGTTTGTGTTTTTTAAATGAATCAAGCTTCGACCTGGTTTAAGACAGCAATTTGCCAAACAAAGCCTGAGTTGGATTCTAAATCGTCTGCCCCTCCTGCTGCTCCTCCAGACAGCAAGCTCGGTTAAGGAGAACGTTACATACATGTATGTATGTATACGAGTGACGCCCCCATCCCATTCTCTCACTTAACTACCTCGCCCACCACAAAGCACGGGTAATGACAAAAGAGTTGTAGCCGGTCCCAATAGCTTTTACAGCCCTGGAGAAATGAATCTACTCCGGTCTAAACAGTGGCGGGGGAGTGGGCTAACTGAGGGGGGGGGGGGGGGGGACTCGCAGGGTAAATATTATGACGGCGGGCACAAAGCCCACAGGCCGCAGGTGTCAACAGCGACACCAGGTAGCAGGAAAAAAACTAGTTTTGAAAAAATGGCCGGTGAAAAAGCCATAAAGAGAGCGCTTTTTTGGACGCGTTGTTGAATGTGTGCCAAGCATCTTTTGCCTGTGGTGTGTCAATATAAAACTTGGGGAAACAACATCTGGTGTGAGCAAATTTACAAAATGATTAGTTGGCGTTATGGATCATTTTTTATCACAGCAAATGTTTGTCTGATTTAGTTGAAAAAGATGATAACAAATTTAAAGGAACAAATTATTCACTATGTATATTTTCGTGGAACTTAAACTAGGTTAATGTTTTGAAAGACTTGCCAAGTCGCTGTATATACCATGTTATTTTTATATGAATAATTTGGCTCTAGTGTAACATAGTACATGTATACACGTATGTTTTATCCTTCACGCGTATTGGGAGTGATTAAATTACCGACAGACCTGCGGGTAGTACTTAACTTGACCTCATAAGCTTAACCTCCCACGTCTAACCTGGTTAACCTTGGATTACTCCCCCACTGGGTTCATGAACGCTCCTACCAGTGAACCGCCGCTATTAATAGTATTAAAGGCCGGTGTCTAATGACATAAAACTAATGGACATAATAACGTATATAAATCTGTATGTGGACATATCACTACACTTAAAGCCGTGTTTTAATAGGCGGTATATATATCTTCCTTATATGAAGAATGTGCCGGTCAGAGTTACTTCATAAATGTCATATCCCGGAACTAGGAAAACTGAAATAAATGATAATGTCGTACTTTTCACGGAAACCATGTCACGTCTTCATTTAACTTGCATTTTGACTATCGCTTAGCTCTTGCCCAGAGGGCCCAACCCGCCGGTTATGCCCCAAGCATCCGGGAAGAAACTACGCTGCGGGAGGGAAAAAAGCAAAAAATATAACAAAAATATCCCTATAATCCGCACTGACTAACCCTTCATTCAAACGATGGTAAAAATGTTTTTTAAATGCCATATGGTTCTGGTGTGATTCTGTAGGCAGTGCTGAGAGTGCTGAGTCACTGAGGAGGACCTACCAGCGGCCTGTCAGAGAGACCTGGTTACCCCGCCAGGGGGTGAGGACCTGGGGGGGCGGGGGCGGGGAGGAGGGGCCTCACTGTGGGTCTATAAAGCCTGTATTCCACTAGCCGACTTTGACTGCTATGAATTTGCTTATTTTTCAGTTTCCGTTAGAAATATTACAAGAACCCCTGCATGTTACATACCATTTGAAAGATAATTTGAAATCCTTTCTAATGATATATAACACATCTATGATAAGCGTTTATTCCTTCTCGCGATTTTTGAAGATCAGGAGTAAAAAAATCGGCTAGTGGAATTCAGCCTTTAAGCAGATTTATGGTCGGCCGGGACTCCCACTTCCTGAGTACACTCGGGGTCACCTGCCGCCACTGTGGCCAGGGGCACGGGGTACCGTGTACATCACACCAGTGTTTTTCTACTGATGAATTTTACCGCCGACTGGGGGTAATGAGTGGGGCGCTTTACTCTTATATCTCACCCAGAACCGGCCCATAAAATAGTAACTGAGCCCTGCAACTTTTACAGATAGGGTTTGGGATGGGAAGTGTTAGTTTTTGTGCATTTGATCTTGGACCTGTAGGTTACGGTCTGAGACAATTTGATAATTTCTTAATCGGTGAGGCATTATGCCTTTTTTCAAAATTAAATGGACTGTCAGATGTTGAAGTATAAGAGTAAGACGTTAGGTGACAGTGAAATCATATTTTAATGGTGACTTTCTTTTTGTTTAAGTGACAGGTGCTTTCCTCAGGAGAAAATAAAATTATCGATTTTTAAATTTTGTTTTATTGTTTGCTTTTTATCAGAATTAAAGGTTGTTTGATATGTACATATGTGGATGAAATAGTTGCTAAATCAGCACTCACAAGAAGTAGATGACCTTATTGTACTGTCCCTATTAAAGATACAATATTCCGATACTCTGGTATATCATTAAGAAACATATGTTTATTCATTCCTGGGCTGTAACATTTACAATCTTCCCTCCTACATTTCCCTCACCGATAAAGTTTGTTTTCCTCCACGCAAGAACAAATTTTATGTCTATTCAAGGAATGCAGGAGAACTAACGTCCTGACCTTTCAGTTCATCTCACTCCTGCACCCTTTGTACTGCATTCTCCGCTCATTGCTGGAAGGATTGTCAGATACTTACGGCGGTGGTTTACAGATGTAATGATAAACAGTGGTAATAACCCCGGTGACAGGTCCTACAGGCCGCGGTTTACTTTCCACCCCATAACTCCCTTTGAAGTCTCCCTGTGCCCCACTCACCTGTGACATCCCCACATTCTTAGGCCAAAAGAAACAAGTTAAAAAGGCAATAAATACAAACTTAGTAAATAGGTTAATTATTGCAATAATTAAAGCCTGGGCCCTGATGAAGTATAGAAAATTTCAAAGAAATCCTAGTTTTCAGTTGAGTGACTAGAAATGAGTACAAATCTCTGCAAAGTTTAAAGATTCGAAATTCGTAACTAATTCCTGGAGACCTACCTAATCATGAAAGAATAAAAAGTTTGAGAGGAAAATTTAGATTTAAAGATGTTAAACTCATACCTGTACATCTTACTAATTATGAATATGAAGTTACATTGCTGTGATGATGCAACGACGTTGACATGACATTTGTTACAGTACTAAGTACAAAAAGGCACTAAGTGATGAAATTATTGACGTTAATTTGCTAATTATTTATCATTAATTAATTATTATGTCGGTGTTCCTTTAACTACTAATTCGTTACTAGTTATCTTTTTGTGACTGACGTTTGCTGACTTAGTCCCTCTTAGTAAGTTTTTGTGGGTCATGTGGGTCATGTGGGTCATGTGATCCCCATGGCATCCCCATGGCACCCCCATGGCATCCCCATGGCATCCCCATGGCATCCCCATGGCACCCCTTCACCCCTTTACCCCTTTACCCCTTCACCCCCTTCACCCTCTTCACCCCCTTACCCCCATATGAAAATAAAAGGGTTGAGTGAGACCTATTGTGGCATTGATATATTCATTATGTTAATTAGACTTGCATTCCCACAATGCTGTGAGACAACAATAATGCAATTTTCTTTTGTCTTTTGGGAGGAACTGGAAGCGGAAGTAGAAATGTTCTGAAAGCTGGTTCCCACAGTCATGCTAATGCATAGCACTTTGACAGTTTTAGGCTGACACCAGCAATCTCAAAACCAGTTCCTATCTGTGTCCGAATGACAAATTTTACAAGGTTCACCATCGGGGCCACTCCGGGCACAAAAAAGGTTGTTTGGCGCCGATCGCCCGGCTCCATTCAGTTGTTATTCTTTTGCCTTATTCTTTTTGGTATATATTTTGGTGGTTCATTCCTTGCTACTGATACGTCTCAAGTCGTATTTTTCTTAATGATTTCTTAAGAAGCAACATCAAATGTCTATGTTAAGGGCTTATGTTTAGGACTTGAGATTTATCAAACGTTGCTGTACAGGTTTCTGTATTGACTCACAACCCAGTCTGTTCATCAAGAAACAGTGACAAATCGTCGGGTGGCCTTATGGGCTATGCACACCGGGGGAGGCGGATCTACCTGAAATTACAGGTGTTGTGTCAGGTGTGACAGATCCGGGCCCAGGGCCACCACCCCTTCCCACTCCCGCCCCGACCTCTCCCCACTCCCTCAGTGTGTGCACAGCACGAGGCCCATCCCGGGATAATAAACCAAAGGGCCTTAATCCCCACGGCCAGGAGATCAGCCGAGGTGCAGGCAAACACACCGGCTCAACAGTCAAGTGCCCGTTTTACGCAAGAGATGTGTTTTAGAGAGTGAAAGCTTTACTGTCGCTTCTCACTGCCTCGGCTGAGTTGAATACGTGATTTTTTTCAAACGCACTTATCCGTTCAGAAGTCGACGCGGATATCTTATTGCGAGTTTAAAGTGTTACTGTGAAGCACAGCAGGCATGGATCGGGGAGGTATAAAACGGCCTTCTGTGGCTGGTGAATCACATAACATATACTTGGTTATGGAATAGTTGCTGCAATAAATGACATGTTCTTATGACCCACTGACTGGTCTTATCCAAATCATGATTAATATGTGTTTCCACATGCCCATCAGAAGGAAGATTAGACCAAGGGAAAAAAGACATAATTGTGTTCCGGTTACTTCAGCCCATCTAAAAATAGGTCGGGATTTTTTTCCCCTTGCCCTTAACTCTATCTGTTGTTTGAACGCAAGTTTGTTTATAGGCCAGTGAAATTACGTAGTCAACATCTGACTCATTTGAGACATGTACAACTCAATATTGACGGGGTGAGTAACACAGGTGAAGCTGGGGTTAGCCTTCAGGTGATGGCGAATGGGGCCAGGTTCCTAAAGGTACTTTTACTATGGACCAACCAGCCTTAAACGTAGATTTAGGAACCTGCCCCCCCGGCAGGTAAATGTGTGGGCTGAAGTTGGCATCCACTGATTAAGACCACGTGTGGAATCGTTTGGAATCCACGTGGGGCGACTATGCCGCACGAAAACACAAAATCTTCCTACATGGCTTGGGTTTTGATAACTAGATATATCGGAGAATAATCCTTACATCTATAGTAACAGTAAATATACTGCATGGTCTTAGCCCACGTCCATTTCCAAACGTGTGGCGTGGCAAACACTTAACCTTCCCTGGCTTGGGGTCCCAGGAGGGTAGAATACCACATACCACAGGCACACATGTATACCCTCCCCTTGGCCTACCGTTTACGACATTATTAGATATCACGAGAACTGCAGATAATTGTTACCAATGAATTTTAAAGTAGAGCTACTATAGTCAAGGATATGAAGACATCGTTGACGACCGAGCAGACGAAAAAGACATTTCTCATGACGATGTTCTGACCTCTGGGGAAAAAATGTGATGGAGATCATGTAGTACATTAAATATTACTTGATGTTTCTTCTTATTTACTGTTGGAGATTTTCAATTCGTTTTTATTCATTTTCTTATCTAAATCATCCTCCAACAGATACTGGGGATTACTTTGTCGCTGAGTACATCAGGTTTTCTTTCGAATCTCTGGGGATAAGATTATATAACCCGAGAGCCAATGTCAAAAGCTTTTGTTGTTCTGGAGATAAGTTTAATTAATTTAAATGGTCCATTACTGTTACTAATATTAGAGTACACACAAAATACTGCCTTCACTCCTTTTAACACTTTGTCTGAGGTCGGAAATTAATTTTCTCACCCTCATCGCAAACTCGAATCTTACTCACTGGATCCATTATCCACTAACAACCAGGAATGGAATCTATTCTAACGTCTGACATGCTGTATTCTTTCGCTACACATATGTACAGTTTCAATAGTGCTCAGTTATTATGACACCAAAGTCCCTTGATTTCCAGACTGTTAAAAAAAGATTTACTTTTACTACTACAACTATAAATCTCAAACATAACGTTTTCGATGTCACTAAACAGTTCTAGATTACTATCGCTAATGGAAAAATATTGTCTGGCAAAATGTTTTACCCTATCTAGATCTAAACACTCAGTGCAAAGCCATTAATACTCGCTACATAAATCTTTTGTGGCGACGCCACAGGTTGTTATAGCACAATCATATGTGAACTTTAACTTCTTTCTTTTTCTGCAGTCACTTGATTAGAGCTTCCCAACATTTGCATGGCATTAAATACCATCATCATATCAGACTGGTGTTAAATTCAAACAATAACAAATTGAAACTGCTGACTTTGACATCTAAATTAACCATGTAGTTTTTGATATCGTTTGAGGCTTTGTCTCTCTCCTGTGATGCTACTGCGTGAAGAAAAAAGAAATTAACTGTATATAGTTTCTGCCTATCGTAACAGACAATGTTTTTCTCCTACTAACTGTTAGAATATTTATGAATTCATACACATTTATGACATCCTCGAGTAGGCTCTAGGGGTGAATTATAGAAAATTACCCCCAAATAATAGCCTTCCCCGCTTCACCATTTCCAGCATCCTGGGATCCCATTAAAGCTAAACTAGACTGCAGACAAATCTGAGAGTGTGACCCCGAGGTCGGAATGCGACTATCTGTGGACATGGCACAATGAGTGGGGACTCCATAGGACGGCGATCCGTCATAGTCCAACCCACGACTTCTGGCCTTAATCCAGGTGCCTTCGTCTCCCACATAATGTGTACACATCAGGGGTCAGCGGGGTCAGGCGCCTCCCCGCTGATTCTGACCTAATTTTACGGGAACTAGGGCGGGGGGGGGGGGGGGGGGGGGCTTGGGGCTTGATGGCAGGGATGACAGGGACCCATTGGGGCGCGACATTCCCGACGTGTGTGCCTTTGTAACGTTGTCACCCAATAGCAGTAAACTAGATAATAGTTTAGTTAAAAAGGTCTGTAGTCTAGTTTATTTTGTCTACTGTTCTCCAAAATAATACTATTTTGATATCAAACTTGTTACACGTTTTAGAGTGCGTTAAAAGTAAAACATAACATGTAGATCTATATTATCATTTTGTATTGTGTTTATGTAAACATACAAAGTTATCAATCTAAATATCTTATCACTGTTTGACTGAGAATATTTACACGCGCCTTAGTTATAAAATATGATACTTAATTAAATACACTGTCTTTTCTGCTTTATTCTTGTGAACAACACTATTGTAGTGTCTATAATAAACATATAAATGTTTTTTCTAGTTCTATGCCTTTATAGCCAGCTCTCCCGATCAACTTTTTGATTTGATGGTCTTAAATATTTAGAGGCCGATGAATACATTTTAAACATAAAAATTCAGTCAAAATTTGATTTTTGACTGGCTTTCATATTTTTGGGTCATGAATAGTCGGTTCTATTTTTTCTTAAGAAAATCACTGATATGCATAGATGACACGCACTCATATAGCCTTAAGTACCAGATGATCGTGTACAAACAAAATAAACTATGTACGAAGCGCCTGTCCACTTGAGGTGGACATATTAGATTTAGAGTTGTGGTCAGCATATGTGATGTAGGACCACACATTTGGCGGCTAGATGGACAGTACAGATTATATGTAGTCCACAGCATACCTATGTAAATGATATCATCAAACCCCACGCTCATGAATTCAAGATCTCATATGCTTTGGCCAAGTCATACAGTAGGTATTCACGTGGGCGCCTTGAACTTGTCTGAACTGCAAAACTGGTTGTATTTGCTGATATTGGATGTAAATAATGATAATAGAAAGAACAAATTAAGCTGACTATGCATAATCATGCTGCTCTATGATCATCTGTGTCATCATCCCCTGGACTAGATATTATTCAGATGACATGCTTTAATCTTATCTTGCTTGGTAGGACACAGACCGACCACCATCGAATATACTTGTATTGTAATTAGTCCGAGCTTATCAGTTTACATAATGAATCATGTGTTAGATCTATAAATAGATCAGCTCAATCTATAAATAGATTGAAAGTACATCTGTAATACTTGATAGTTGAACAGTTTAAACAACAATGGATCATCCTCTTGCAAACTGATAGGGCTGATAAAATACCATCCTTATCTCTACATTCCTAAAAAGGACCTAGATAATATCTGCCAACAAATGTCAAGCACAGAACAGGAATCATGATCTATATGACCTGCAAAATAGGCCCAGGTTTAAACAATAAATAAAATGTTTAGATTAATAAGATGTTGTTATTAGGCCTACATTTGTTAGATACGATTATGAATCGGTGGATTGTACATGTCAAATCATATCTACATGATTCATTACAAATCCACGAAAATATATATCTTTGATGGCGACCCATTAAGCAAGTTGAAGTAGACCTAAGCATTGGAGGAGCTGTTATCTATGAATTTCAGCTTCACAAATATGATAAGAAAACTATGTTATCTTCATAATCTTGTTGAATGCCGACCCTTGTAATGTGTAATAGGGATGACTTGAATGGTGAGCTGGCGGTATATAGGCTAACTCAACAACCTCATCTAATCTGAGCCGGCCAGGGGCTTGACACTGACAGACAGTGGTCCTACAAGGCACTTCTATTGGCACTGACACTGTCAGTGTGACCCCCTTCCAGGGCTGGATCCAGACCTCATTGACTGAACTTGTGATCCTGTGCTTTCACATTCAGATTCGGGTAGATGCTGCACCAAGCCCTTGTGTGCTGTCGGCCGCACAGATTTGGTAATTTTGGACATTTATACGTCAAATAGAGAGAATAAATCCCCTGTAAAATACCATCCCGGCTAGCTTGACGACGCTGAAGCAGGGAGGCTGGTGCTAGAGTGACTGGCTTGCAAACCTGCTCATCATATTTCTATGAATCCATGTAGCAGAGGCGAACCCCCGGCATCCAGCAAGTGGGCCACTTGCCAATAAAACGGTCATGTAGAGACCTAGATTTTGTGTGAAACTTAGCATGGGCTTACCTGAGGAGCATTAGAAGACAATTGTTTTTGTAATGTGTCCCTCTCCCGTTCAGCTTCTCCTAGCTTGGATTGAAAGATAGAAAGTTTCTCCTGTGTTTCCCTCAGTGTTTCCATCAGCTTGTCCCTTTCATCAAGCATGTTCACCATCAATTGTTCAAAGTTGGCGTCATCTCCCGAGTATTGAGAGTCCCTATCGTTGGACCCATCCTCGGAGATGGTGGGCATCACGTCACACATCATTTTGACAGCTTTCTCTGTGCCAAAACACAAACGACAAATATGATCAAATCGAAGCCAAAATCATGGGCCTCGCCAAGTGGAAGCAATTCTCCCTCCTTCGGTGGTGCAGGCTCAACTTGCGGTCTCGATTCCGGAGGCCTGTTACATCCTGAGAACCGCATTTAAGCATATCTAACACGAGAAATACCTCCGTAGTCCGACTGTGCAAATCCACTGGCACCAGGACCCTCACCGGTAATGATATTGTCCCTCAATCCTGCTCCTACTCATTGCCGAAAATCGCCATCTTTAGGGAGCCATTTTCCTCAATGAAAAAGTGTGTCATTCCCAGCATGCAATGTTCCAGACCCGTTCTGCGCACGCGCACCGAGTAATGAATCCAAAATGGCGGCGGATCCCGGAGGGGGACGTTGGGTTTACCAAACCTTACCTACAATTTTGCTAATATGGGACATATCCAAAGGAGGACATTGATATTAGAAGACGGGGCGGGATGCCGAAGTCTTCGAAGAAGGCGGGGCCTCCAAAAGGCCGACAGTTGGGTCAGCAGAACGCGCAAACTGGTGAGTTTTCGCCGACGTGTATTCCACCCGGCTGGATTGTTTTGGGAAGACACTGCAGTTTTGACTACGTTTTGTCCGACATGCATAATCAGGCTCAGTCTATCAACATTTACTGCTGCCGGTTGGAATAACAAGCCGGATAATGGATGGAATTAATATACATGTTTAAATCGTTATGTAGCCGAAAGTACTGGACGGCAAACCATATGATTTGTTTGACAGTGGGGGAGTGGATTGGCTTC
Source organism: Lepidonotus clava (assembly GCA_936440205.1). Classification (NCBI taxonomy): domain Eukaryota; kingdom Metazoa; phylum Annelida; class Polychaeta; order Phyllodocida; family Polynoidae; genus Lepidonotus; species Lepidonotus clava. Next base: position 41,128,952 of record OW387141.1, read on the forward strand.
CAACATGCAGACCGAGCCGACTGGATTGCATGACGTAACCCTGTAGGGTCAGTAGACAGGACTCGGGATTGCCGGGTCGAGACTTGCACTTTTGAATTTTCTATTATAATATTTTAAAAGAAAATGGAAAGTAAATCTTTTTTGCTTTAAACCATGTCCATGGCATAGAAAAATGGGTTATCCCTTGTTAGGCCTTGGGCGAGGCCAGGGGCAGGGCTAGACTTGCACTTGTCTCTCGAATTGAACATTTCATTTGTTTTCATTTCAAATGATTGTTTCCAATAGGGAGTGTTCGCCAATAGCGGCTGGAAGTGGGTCCAGCCGGCCACCAAACTGCCCATTGTGTTAATTGCAGGTACCAGTGGTGTCCACTGGTGACATGCCTCACTAGGCAGATCACAGGTCCCAGTGGCCGCTGGTCAAGGTGTGCTACCTGTGTACACCTGGCTGGTACCAGACGGGCTCTTTTGCACCGCTATTTGGCTGGACTATGGACTAAATAGGCCTTAATGTTAGTCCATTTGATGCAACAAAATATTCTCATGTCAAGTCATTTGAGTCATACCCAGTAATATGACGGTTCACTCACTGACTCAGCATTGCCATTGATAAGATGATAACCAATAAGATTCATTAAGAATTAATTTGATGAATTGATGTCCTTTGATCAAGTAAGGTGAAGTTCAGATGTCATTATCTTCAACATGCCTGCCCTCGCTAAGCCTAATGTAATGACGGCTAAATTTGTTGTATATATTCTAAGAAAAATAGGTGATCACTGTCAAAGTTGAGAGATAAAAGCCCTAAAGTTAGTTTTACATTGCTTAAAATGCTTTGGATATATTTCAGAGACTTTGAGATCAATAGTTTCCCAAAATAAAATCGATATTTATACATATCTAGGCCTAATGGAATCAAGTTGTATATAACACCTATAACTATAAGCTTTCTTCAGCTTTCCCTTCAGCACGACACCAGGTCACACTCACGTAGTCGTGTCATGGTATATTTATAGGTCAGGGCCCAAAACAAAAACACTACGGTACACATTGCGCAAGTGGGCTCTATTGTGCCATGGACAGAATGATTTCGCAACACCCATAGTCGAGAGACCTCTATAGAGTCAGTACACAGTAGTTCAGTTCACCAGCTCGGGAGAGTACAGCATGCACAGCGTTTGAGTGTTCAGTTCTTCTTTCCGTATCACTTCAGATTTCACACTTGCCGAATTTGCTAATGCTGACCCGGCTGTCAGCAAATCAGGTCGGATGAAGAAAGGCTCGGTGAACGCCTTAAAACAAAATGGTAAGTCCATGTTATATCAACAACTGTATCAAAACTGATATCTCAACTTCGTTTGTATGTTCAAAGACAAAGGGTAATACTAGACCTCCGATATAAGCCCCGCCCCCGTCTCCCGAGATTAGAATTGAGGCAGTAGGCTTGACATGAGGGAGGGGACCAATTTCCTGTGCGTCTTTCCATACAATTTTTGGGGAAAGGCCTCTTAAAATTTGTTCTGATTTGTTTTTTGACACCTGCTAGTTTTTCCATGAATATCCTTGAATCTATGAGGATATTCACACCTACTCACCCCTATATCTAGTGCTGCTTTAAGGATAGACAACACCTCTCAGCAGCCAATGCGCAGCACTCCCTTTGTTGTTAGATTAATTCTTTATTGTTCAGGGCATTATTCTATACAATAGATATTTTAAAAGCCAATATAGAACCCTATCTAATGATATAAATTTTATTAGAATGTGAATAACGGCACCTAGGTAGGTAGTCTAGGAAGTGAAAAAATGTATTTTTCACTTTTATTTTTTGAACAATTATATCTCAGTTACTACTGTATATAAATGCATGAAATTTCTTGGACATGTAGATAACATTTATGTGGAGGGAAGCGTGTCTCTGAATTTTGATTTAGGTCTTACTTTTTGTTTTATGAAATGTAGAAAATAATGTTGACAAAAATAACCAAAATCTTCCCGTTTTTTGTCATAAAATGAAAACTAGGCCCTAAATCAAAATTCTGAGACACGCTTCCCTCTAAAGGATCATTATTGACATGTCCAAAAAATTTCAGTACAATCTACTGAGTGGTTACCGAGATATCCATGTTCAAAAAATAAAAATAAAAAAAATAGTTTTTCACAGATAAATCCTCGAACTTTTACATGATGACAACAAAATATGTTCTGAAAGATAGAGAAAAATGTGCCCTTTTATTTGATATTTAATTTGTTGTTTTAGCTTTACTGGTTATGGTACATTTGTAATTACCGCAAATGAAGCCACTCTGAGGTGTTGTCTATCCTTAAGACAAGTGACATGAAAATAATGAAACTTTGAAAGAAATACTGTCGGTCTTTAAGTGACTAATGGGTTGTTGCATGCATGGAACACTCTGGATTGTGAGTTTCCATGAAAAAAACATGTATATTAAATCTATAAGAAAAAGCATTTACAACAGCTATTACACATAAATGTGTTCACCTATTCTCAGGAAAAGAGGTCGTTGGAGAACTGACCGATAAAGAAAACTTGGCTTGGGACGAAAAAGATTTGTCCGAATTCGACCAGGTGAATGAAGCTGTTGTGGACGACGAAGAGAACAGTGACGAAGGTGAGACCAGGGAATTTGTTGTTTGAGTTACAAATTTTGGAAATCAGAAATATTCAAAGGCTGGAATAATTTAAGTGCTTTAGGCCTAAATTATGCATTCTCATACATGTTGATACATTTTTACACCACAAGAGTAAGTAAAGGTATTGATAACGACACACTAGAAATACTCTTTAAAATGTGTTTACTCGCAGTCCTTTCTTCTTGCTTCTTTCCTTGTTCAAATTCTGTTAATATTCCCAAGATCACAAGGACCATCTTGTAAACAATAATCTTTTTTCGTTGCAGCTTGCAGTGGGTCTCCCCGAGCCAAGGTAAAGAGGAAGGTGAAGGCACTCCCAATAGACAATGGGGGTCTGGAGTTTCCAACCGACGTGTGGTTTCTCATCGGAGACTGGATCGCCCCGGAGTCAGTGGCTACTTTCTCTGTGATCAGCAAAGGAGCCCACCTCGTGGTTCACACCGCGCGCTTCTGGAACTCTTTGTACAAGAGGTGAGACCCGTGTGCCTGCCTACCCTAGTATTTTGTGCTGTTCCAATGATACACATAAAAATTTCTAATTTTGCTCCCCGTCAGGCAGATGTAGGTGAAGTTTTACCTTCGCGTCTCTTGAATTCTCCTGTCCATCTAATGATGTTTACTGAATAATTTTCATATATATTTAAACTGCCCTAAGGCATTCAACAGCCTTAGATTACAACAGCCTAACAGCTTCATTCAACAGGCATTCTTCACAAGGTGTATTTCAAAATTGAACTGGTCCACCTAAAGTTTTACCTGCCCCGTGCAGGCGGGCAATGCTTAATGACGAGCCCTGCAAAATCAAATGAATGATTCATGAAAAGAAGATTTTTCATTTTTGAATAATTTTATCAAAATCGTTGTGTATTTACTTAAAGAACATAATATTATTATTTTGCTGGTGTTTAAGGAAACTATGATATAGTCATAGAATGTGTTTTTTAAGTGTATCAATAACATGCTTTAATCTAATTCCAGGCACTACCGCGATGGTCTAGCTGAATTGCCTAAAGTGCTGCGTCCATGTTACATGGAAAAAATCCACGGACTGCGTACTCGCATTGTGCGCTCCCTGTTCTACCTCTACCCGCCCTTCGTCCAGCGAATCAAGGCTCTTGTACCCTTCGAACAACAGCTGGACGAACTGGTGGGCTCTCGCTGTAGTGTAATGTGGTACCAGAAAGTCAAGTCATCCTGGCATTTCTTCTTTAAGTTCAGGACATCGGGTAGAAAAAAGTGTATCTACACAGAGCCAGACCGGAGCGACCACTTATGGCTCTTCGCTCCAGATATCTACAATAACGAAGAGGAGGATTTGAGTGTGCTTCAGGTTGTTACTTCTTATTTCATTCCCCTGCCGGTTATCATGGGCTATACACTGCGTAAGGCTTCAATTAGCGTAGGCCATGCCATGCGCTACCACAAGCTACGCCTCATCTTCTCGCAGTGCAATGTGCAGTCGGATCGCTATGCTCAGGACAGTGGGGTGGTGGCCGTTATGGATCCTGTCATTAATATACGCGTGCTTCGCTGGTGGAACCCCGCCTACCCGGGTAATTCCACTCCACAAACCACGCCCCCTACACCAACTTAGCTGGGGATTCTCCCAGCTCCACTCAACATTGGAAATAGATCACTGTGCTATAAATACATGAGAAAGCCCCACTCCCATTTAAAATGGATGATTGCAGGCAACTACCAATATGCAAATACAGTCTGAGGCCATACCAATGCTGGAAAAAACTATCAAACCAACATTATGCTTACCACTATAGAAGCATTCCCCAATACATAATTGGAAAAAAAGAAGACATGTCATATTAGACGAGGACCACATCTGACTTGAAGAAGTGCGAATGATCCTGCTTCAAATTAATGTTGCACAAAACTGGAAGAATAATTCACAACCAGCTTAGATCAAATCAGATAATAGAAATAATGAAATCTGAAAATCATCTTGGATCTTTATGATGTTTCTACTATTTTCAATTTGTTTAACTATTACTATCATCAAACATTAATGGTATAAGTTAAGATATTTCTCCAGGCTCTACAATGTTGTTGGGCAGAAGACGCAACCCATTTGACAGTAGGCAAAAGGGTCACTGGAGGTGCTGAGTTACTGTTGCGTGGTACTGTCAATGCCTCTGCTGCTGCACGATTGTTTCCGAATTGCTTTTTATGTGCAGGACAAAAATTTAAGTGTGCCATAGAAGGCAGGGACACACGACTTATTTGGCGCTGAACTGCTGGCACGTCACCGTTACTTGTTGTACATGCGGCATCTGTTAAAGTTAACGTAAAGAAAAAGCACTGCTTGATGTTACTGCTCCACCTGTTACCCCTGATGTGTACTTTGCAAAGTTCTGCATTTTTTCCTTCAAATTTAGTGAGCACAGCTTCGGTTTGGGGAAAGATAGTTTATATTTTCTCACCAGATGGCTTTTGTCAGTGTGTCAATTAGTTCAGATCTCATAGAGTGAATCAGGATTTGATTGGGTATAGGATATATACAGGCTATCTGGGTTCCAGGATATTGTTTGTTATAAGAGTATGGATTGGGAGAGGGTTTATGTTAAAATTTATCTTACTAATTAGATCTAAAAATAAAACCATACCTTAAATAAGTTTCACTGTAATGTTAAAAGAAAATATGATATTTGAGAGTGGCTTCACAAACTTATTTCCGGTCAAAACAATGTATTTTCGGTTTCTGTAATCGGCTTGGATTGGGGTCCTCATAGGCTAGATAAGATATCAAATAAAGAGGGATAATTTGTATCTTTATGGACAATGTTCCACCGATCATGTACGTGTGAATGATTGTGAATCATACGTCACTCTTCATTTTCATATAGAGAATTGTACTACATGTAGTATATTTGTTAGATAAGAAACATACTGAGAATATTTGATAAAAACAAGTAAGACAGGACCAAAAACAGGTACAAGATGTAATTTTATTGAAGCACTGTGGATGCAGTTATTACACAGTATTTTCGTGGGCACAGCATTATGTGTTAAGTACTTATACTGTACGTGTGTAAAAAGAACCTAGGTCGTTAGTACGGTACGTTATCATCTCATCACATGGCTCATCAACAAAGAACTCAACTTCATCCAGCGGTCTAACTTCATGCCATTCTACGACAAGTCACTTTAGTCAAAACAAATGAAAGTCACTGTAAGAATTGTACCATGCTATGTTAGATTCATATGAAAAATGTCATGTGAGATTGGAAATGTCACGAGTGCTTAAGTTACCGCTATACTTCAAGATATGATTCTGCTTCATTAATAGGTTTTAATGTTAGATTTGGAAAATTGAACTATTTGTCTGATGCAAACAACACGTTTATTTTTCATTTTATTTCCGTCTCTATTTTTATTTGTATATCCTCGAAATAACGTACAGACGAAAATTACAAGTTTTGTAGAAAATGTATCTACCGTTAAACATAAACGCGAGATGGCATGTGTATCGGTACAGTACATCATATATAGTAAATTATACTATTGAAATAACAGGGTGACTGGTTTACAACATTAAGTACGTTTTAAGATTATTGACTGTTACATAACTGGTGTATTGGAGTGGTAAGGCTACGTTTAAGACTTACGCATTGAAATACTCTATAGACAATTTTATATCGGTTGATTTTACACATTATTATCAATGATAGAAAAACCGGTGTATATTGTGCGTGATTTGTGTGTATTCTGCCAATGCACTTAAATTCGTGTGATGCAAATCTTTAGAGTGTTAACACGTTATCATGTCACGTGAAAGAAGAGGTTAGTTTTGTGTTATCAGTGAATCAATCCGTGGTGGAATTTCTTCATGTCAACAGAAATATTTTGTCATAGATGTTATTTCCGAATCTTTAGTGTAGTACCGGTAAGTGGTGTCGGTAGATTTGCGAATCGTTTAATGAAGGAATGGCCAGTAAGAGGTTGTCTAAATTCATTAAGTGGAACAACGTGCTGTGACACAGGATCACGACTTTGCTCAACTTCTCATTTCATTGTATGTGATTTCTCCGAACAATGTCAGCATGATTATTGTCTATTAAGACCAATTCGTTCGTTGGCGACCAAAATGGTTAGCCAGTGATTAATTTAATAAAGTTTAATAACTGGATTCAGCAGTTTTTGCTTTAACAATGTTCCTAATTCTCGCATTCATATTCAAGGGAATTTGATATTTCATTGTTTAGTAATTGTAGATTGCATAGAGGATTTGTCCTAAATCACTCAAATATCAAATTTATAGTATGATTTGTTTTGTTATTTAGATCTAAGTACACATTTGAATTGATAACAGGGTTCCTAAATGTCTTTTTTTCACAGGTTCTCTAAGATAAATGTAGGAAGTCTTTCACAACGTTTCGTTATTGTAGAAAGCCAAAGCATCTGTAGATTAAGAAAATTGGTAGCTTTTGACTTTTGATGTATTGACTGTCTCATAAAGTGAACAATATTTAGTTTGAAGACTGCGCACAGTAGAGCTATTTTCCCTAATAGTTTTAAGTTTATTGCAATATAATGGTAATCAAACACACAAATCAGAAAATCAGTTTATTTTGCTCAATGGACAAAAATAGGCATATTTTTCTAGGAATAGAATTAAATGGTTATGATGGGAATAACTCGTATATCTATCTTCAGCATCTTGCAGGATACACATGTCAATGATCAGTTGACCGATGACTTTTCTCTTATGAAATGTCTATTAGTTTTACGTCTTCTGCTGGTGGAGCCGAGGGCGTCGTGGTGCGCGCCTGCGCAGTGTCGCCCCCTGGGAGACTGGTGGCGGCATCTGGTGGTGGCGTGTTGTAATAGTTTATGATGGTCACATTTTGTTGCTCTCTGGTTGGATCAGTCTCCGCGGGTGGCTAGAGAAGAAAATATAAGGGAATGAATTGTTTATATTTTCTGCATATTGTAACTGAAGTACATGTTACAGTAATATAGAAATTGACTTTAGTTGAATTGATTTGCCATAGGCCTATTTAGAAATTTGAGTAATATATAGGTTTATTTAAACCAACAAATACCCCGGGCTAAGAATAGTAAGATCCATAAAAATTAACTTGTTTAAAGATGTATATGTACATACATTTAAAAAAAATATTCAATGACAAATATTCTTCATTTGAATCAATTAACAATCATTCAATGTCAGAAACGATATAACATATAGGTCCCATGCTTACACATTGTGATGAAACAGAAATGTTGACACATGCATGATTCCTAATGTCTGCGGGTAACTCAAAATGCAAGGAAACAGGTAATCGCTTCTTGGAGAATTGCATGTAGTTACAATTAATATCTTGAAACGTATATTACCCTAGTAAATGCCGAGATTGTTTCAATATGGATTTAGTCTTGGTTAACGATTCGATAATTACAGAATACATGCTAGTATATGTCATTTCGAAATTGTTTCATCGTGCATGGTTTAGCGGATATATGCTGTTATATTTTGTGTGCACTCGTATTAATTTTGTTCTTTTTTCTTTTATACTTTTTAGTTTTATTTACCCATCCATACATTGCAGACTCAAAGTCTGTTTTTTCAATGTAAAACATCCGTATTAATGTATGCATTTAAGAAATTATATCACCCACCTGTGTGTAGTACACGGACTGTGGTTGGGCGGCATACACACTGTTCCGTGAGACTGAGGAGGCGACGGCCCCTACGATGGCTCCCGTGGCGACGGCCCCGGCCACCCTCATGACGGGGCGGGGCCGGGGGGCCACCACCACCGACCGCACCACCGTGGGCGGACGTCGGACAGCGGCGGGGCGGGGGTGGCGCTGAAAACAAAGTTCAGGTTTATTACGTTTACAAAATATGGCTGAAAATGTCAGGATCCATTATCCCTTGCTCTGACCTATGGAAAAGATAAAAGGAATGCACATTCATTACATAAAATAAGAACAACAGTTATTATTGTTGAATCTATTATTCTTCGCGTTGTATTAAGTTTCACCAATGGTATAAAGTTTGATAGGCGAAGTATAGGATGGCTTTTTCTTTGACTAAGTGAAAGAGCCAGTTCACCCTATTATCACACATTTAATCTCCTGGTTCCTGTCCTATGCTTGGAGAGTGGATGCATGGGTTTTCTTGTGAGGGGAGATTTTAGTTACATTTAGTTACGTGTAGATGTGTCCTATGGCCTTTGACAATTTTTACATTAGAATGGTTTTTGTGTTGTTACGATTCTTTAAAAAAATACCTTAAATGTATTTTACATAATTCTCTTATAAGTTTATATGTATTTTGCTTGTTTTCATGTTATTTGATCAAAATTTACAAGTTTCAGGATAGTTAAAACAATAATAAACAACTTTGAGTTTTGGGCAACTCTAGTGGGAGAGTGAAGCCCAGGTGAAAGTCAATTGCCTCTCATGTTATTAGCTGTGCGGCAGACCGGAACAGACTGGAACAGAAGTGTCAAGTAAACAACTTTGAGTTTTGGGCAACTGTAGTGGGTAGAGTGGAACCCAGGTGAAAGTCAATTACCTCTCATGTTATTAGCCGTGGGTCAGACTGGAACAGAAGTGTCAAGTCCTTACATTCTGTTGTTATGGTGTGCCAAATTAGAAAAAAACAAGTTCACAATTTCAAATTTGTATAACATTTTTTCTCAATTCCAACATTTACAGAAGTTCATCAGACATGTTTGACAGCATGGCAGCCATGTTTTTATGATATGCAAAGTGCCCAAAAATGACTTCAAAATTTTAAATTTCCAAGAAATTTCTTTTCACTTCCAAGTTTTACACAAGGTCATCAGACATGTTTGTCAGCATGGCGGCCATGTTTTTATGATACGCCAAGTGCGCAAAAACAACTTCAACATTTTTCATTTTCAGGACTTTTCTTATCACTTCCAAGTTTTAGACAAGGTCATCAGACATGTTTGTCAGCATGGTGGCCATGTTTTTATGATGTGCCAAGTGCTCAAAAACAACTTCAAACATTAATTTCTTCTTTTCATCAAATTTCTTTTTACTTCCAAATTAAAGACAAGCTTTAGACAAGGTCATCAGACATGTTTTTCAGCATGGCGGCCATGCTTTTATGATGTGCCAAGTGCACAAAAACAAATTCAAAATTTTTTATTTTCATGAAATTTCTTTTTACTTCCAAGTTAAAGACAAGTTTTAGACAAGGTCATCAGACATGTTTTTTCAGCATGGCGGCCATGTTTTTATGATGCGCCAAGTGCGAAAAAACAACTTCAAATTTTTTTATTTTCATGAAATTTCTTTTTACTTCCAAGTTTAAGACAAGTTTTAGACAAGGTCATCAGACATGTTTTTTCAGCATGGCAGCCATGTTTTTATGATGCGCCAAGTGCACAAAAACAACTTCAAATTTTTTTTATTTTCATGAAATTTCTTTTTACTTCCAAGTTTTAGACAAGTTTTAGACAAGGTCATCAGACATGTTTTTTCAGCATGGCAGCCATGTTTTTATGATGCGCCAAGTGCATAAAAACGACTTCAGTATTTTTGATTTTTGGGAATTTTCTTTTTACTTCCAAGTTAAAGACAAGTTTTAGATAAGGTCATCACCATGGCAGCCATATTTTTATGATGCACCATGTGCCCAAAAATGACTTCAAAATTTTTAATTTTAAGGAAATTTCTTTTCATTTGAAGTTTTAGACAAGGTCATCAGACATGTTTATCAGCATGGCGACCATGTTTTTATGATGTGCCAAGTGCATAAAAACAACTTCAAAATATTTGATTTTCAGGAAATTTCTTTTTACTTCCAAGTTTTAGATAAGGTCATCAGACATGTTTGTCAGCATGGCAGCCATGTTATTATGATGCACCAAATGCCCAAAAATGACTTCAAAATTTCTGATATTTAGTAAACTTCTTTTCATTCCAAGTTTTAGACAAGGTCATCAGGCATGTTTATCAGCATGGCGGCCATATTCTTATGATGCACAAAGTGCGTAAAAACGACTTCAAAATCTCAATTTTCAGGAAATTTCTTTTCACTTCTAAGTTGCAAACAAGGATTTCAGACATGTTTATCAGCATGGCGACCATCCTTTTATGATGCGTCAAGTGCATCAAAACAACTTCAAAATTTTTGATTTTCATGAAATTTCCTTTTACTTCCAAGTTTAAGACAAGGTCATCAGACATGTTAGTTAGCATGGCAACCTTATTTTTATGATATGCAAAGTGTCCAAAAACGCCTGCAATTTTCAATCTTTACAAAATTTCTTTTTTTCCCCCAAGTTTTAGACAAGGTCAAAAGACATGTTATTCAGCATGGTGACTTTGTTTTTATTATGTGACAAGTTTACAAGAACAAGTTCAAATCTTTAAAATCTCAAGAAATTTGTTCTCACTCTAATACAGTATCTATGTAGGATATCCTTTTTTTCCTTACGAGTTCCTCTTTGCCAATAACAATCTCTTCTTTATACAAATATAAGATTAATTTACAATTATCTAATTCAAACTTGAGTAGTTTTTTTTTCATTAACAGGCGAAGAATCTCGTTATTTTAATAACGATTCATTTTTAAACGAGATTATACAGTTGCACTTGTTTTCCCTTTTCTTCGCATTTCTTGACAGAACACATTATTAAACTTTTATTAATATAATAATGAACAAAGATGTAATATTACTTCTTTTCCTTGAGCATTTCCAACTTTTCAGTGATTTCAGATTCGATGGAGCCATTTTATCCACATCACTGTAATGTCCATAATATTATTGGTCTATAACAGAATTCTTGTTTCAATTTTAAGCCATTCTAATTTTCCATTTATAGTTTTTCAAAATTGCATACTACCCACATGGGGAGATCCAGGTGGCTCCAGCGGGTCCTGACTTGCCCCCTTGTTGGTGGAGACGTACACCTCACACGCAGAAAAACATGCTGCACATGCGAATTTTATTACTTATCCAACATATTTGAACTCCCCCTTTCCGAAATCCTGTACCTGTCCCTGCCACCATATGTATGTGGCAATACACATTCGATTAATTCTTCTTCGTGGTGTACTGCGTTTACTTGATAGATGAAAGTAGATCTACTTGATTGATACCAGAAGTTGTACTAATAGCTTAGCACTTTTGATATATCATCATGTTGTATAATCTAACAAGGATCAGGCTTAGCAAGTCTACGTCTAGTCTACTTCTAGAAGAAATATCTTACGCTCCCAGCGCCACCTGTTAACCAGTATAAAAGGTGTTACAAAGTGAGGAGCAGGCAGTTTTAGTGAGAACGTCAGCTAAGTAAGTTTAGCAAAGGAGCTACTTGGAGTAAGTACATCGGCTCCCGCGTAGCAGACTGGAGTTTACTTATACCAACTACCTCGGACATAGGATTGTGATAGAGCTGAGTACTAGAACGGTCTAGAATGTGTTGGAGCAACTTGTGTTCTAAATGTGGTTGATTGCTGATAGGAGATGGGAGGTGGACTGATGAAGACTTATACATGGTGGCTTTGACTCGGGATGAGATGTTTATTGAATAAAACCCTTTCATATTAAGAGCTCCCTCATCGTTCATTTCTTTTGAACTATTGGGAAGTGAATGAGCTAACTTTAAACGCAGTCTGATCGACTCAGACATTCTGGACAAACGACTCATGGATATCTAGTTATACACACATCGAGCAGTATCAAATCAAACATTAACAATAGTTCATTTGGTGGAGATTACCCGAAACATGACTTGTGCCGTTTTGCTCATCCTTGATGTCAGCCACCGGTAACTTTGAGGCTTCCTCTAACCCCAAGCCTCAATCTTTGCGGCCCGCAGGACACGATGTGTCAACATCATATACAGGGAATGTGGAAAACCGCCACCTGGTAGGTAATCCCTTAGACGGGGAAGCACAGAGACAGGAGGTCGCAGCCAGACCCAAGCAGCTCTGCCCCGAAGGTGCACAAAATTACCAAACCCGTGGCAGAGGTAAACCATTTCCCTGGCACCTAGGGTCCAAAGATAGGCCGGTTCTTGACGAAGGACTTGAAACCCTAACACACTCGGGACGAGTTGAAGGGAAGAACCGTCTCAAAGAATATCAGCAATATTGGAACCCAGGGTACGTACCACCTACGGACCACGAACCCTGTACTAGCTCTCGCTCTACTTATGAACCCGATGTGAACAATCCGTGGTGTAATCAAGGTGTTCCTTACCGTTTACTACCCGCAGCGGGAGGTGAATGCGAACAGGAAGTTTCCGATGAGGATAACCTATTTTCCTCAGGGAACCAGAAACAACGACAAAACACCGCGGATAACTCCAGCCCATCAGATGGAAAACGCCCCGAAAATCCGGTAGTCCTACCTGATGGGAGCTCTCTCACCTATCCATTACCCCAACGACTTGAGTTTATCAGTCACCCACTGGTAACACCGACTCACCCCAACCCGGGGGCGTCCATTCCTTATCCCACTGTAGCTAAAGGAAAGACAGTAGGAGGGGACAGGGGAGTGGGAAGGGAAGCAGAGGGAAACAGTGATAAAGTAGGCAATTTACAACCCTATAGGCTAACCTTTGATATTGAGGAGAACTTGAACGACGCTAATAAAGGAGCGAAGGCTCCAGATCTGGGGGTAGATGAGTATGGTTCTAACCCAGCAGAACTAATAAGAAAGTTAGCAGAATCAGGCCCCGAGGAGCATGAAGAGTTAGAAAGGTCAAGCGATCAGGATAAAGCAGAAAGGGAAACGCTAGAAATCCAAAGTGATAGAGATGAGGAAGGTAGTACGGTAAAGAAAGCTTATCACGTAGGAGAAGGGGACATTGCAGCCCCTGAGCCGTATGATAAATACGAAAGCGAAGACGAGGAAGGAGACAGTGAAACAGAACAAGCTGTCGCAAATGTCAGAGAGGGTAGTCCTGATAGAAAACTAGTTAGAGGAGAGAAATCACGCTCGTCATCGTTTGAACTTATTACCGAGGATGTTTTAGATACAGGTAAGAAAGACAAACAAGAAAGTGAGGACGAAATTAGTGTAGAGGAAATACCTGTGAGAGAACAGTGGGACGATCACGATATACAAAACCTCCACGAAGATAATATGGCGGAGGGAGGCGACCCTTTGGTGGATCTAGTAGGAGAAAGGGGTGACCAGAACCAACTCCAGCAACCCGGGGAAGGGGGAGCTGGGGGTGTAGATCCGGGGGCATGGCAACCTAATCGTGGGATGGACCCTGGGGGACCTCAACAAAACGATGGGAATGGCCAGATCCCAATCCAACAACCGGGCCGGGACGCGCCGGCAGGAGGTGGGATAGACCTTGGGCCCATACAACAAAATATGTTGTATCCTTTCCTAGCACAAGCGATGGGAGCCCCTTTGCAAGCAGGTCAAAGGAGAGGGGGTAACCAACAGGGTCAACAGGCTCAAGGAGGCCAAAATGACCAGGCCAATCCTCAGGGGCCCAACCCTCCTCTTAATCAACAGGCTCAGGGAGGCCAGAATAACCAGGCCAATCCTCAGGGGCCTAACCCTCCCCTTAATCAACAAGCTCAGGGAGACCAAAATAATCAGGCCAACCCACAAGGACCTAACCCTCCTCTTAACCAACAGGCTCAAGGAGGCCAGAATAATCAGGCCAACCCACAAGGGCCTAACCCTCCTCAAAACCTTCTTAATAACCAACCTCCAAACCAACCCAACAATCCTCTGCTAAACCAACTTAATAACCCTCCTCCGAACCAACCCAACAATCCTCTGCTAAACCAACTTAATAACCCTCCTCCGAACCAGCCCAACAATCCTTTTCTGAACCAACCTAATCAACCTAATCCGCCGGGCCCACCAGGCCAGAATAACCCCCCAAATCTACCGCCCGGTCCTCCGGGCCCACCAGGTCAGAATAACCCTCCCAATCCACCGAACCCTCCACCGCCGGGCCCACCGGGACCGCCAGGTCCGCCGGGCCCACCAGGTCAGAACCATCCTCCGAACCCGCCGAATCAGCCGAATATCTGGGATCTTTTTCCACAGCTAAGAATGGCATGGGGCCAAGTACCCTCGCCAGTGCGGGAAACGTCCCACAATGGTCACCAAAGGGGACCCAATATTAGATTACCATGGTTCAGTGGAAAGGAGGACGAGCAGATCGAAAAGTATTTCAGGGAATTGAAGCGACTAAAGGCTATCTATGACTGGTCGGACGCCCATCTCCTGAATATGGCGCTGTTAGGCCTGAAGGGACGGGCAGACGACTGGGCAGGAGCCTTAGCTGAAAACGAGAAAAATACATTTGAGAAATTAGAAACTCAAATGACGAAGATCTTCGGCGACCGAAGAGCTAAGTGGCAGAAACACGCAGAGTTCTGTGGCCTTAAACAAGGGAAAGACCAGAGCGTGATCGAATTTGCAGGTGTCCTGAAACAAAAACAGGTTAAAGCAGAAGCAAGCGAAAGCATGATGTTAGCTGTGTTTTTAGAGGGATTAAAACAGGGCGTGGCCAGACAAGTAGCTATATTGGACCCTAAGTCGTTCACCGAAGCGGTGGATTGTGCAACGAGACTAGAATCGTTGGACAAAGGCAAAGGGGGAACTAAAATATCCAATGCAGTGAGCGAACTGGCTGGAAGCCAAGAATCGGAGGAGACCGCGGCCCTAAACTCCATCTCTGAACGGTTTGGAGTGGTGCTGGCCCGACTGGAGGCCGCTCCATGGTTTCAGAAACCAAAACCAGGGCAAAGCGGAGCTCCCCAGAATAGTGGTAACTATAAACAGCAAGGTTATGAAAGAAAAGATCGATATGAAAATCAGAAAGGTGAAAGGAATCCAGATCAGAAGGCTAAATCTACTAACGCCCCGAACAGAGAGGTAGACAAAGGAAAGAATCCGCCAACTCAGCAGAAAGTGGAGAGACCCAGGTTGCCTTTCGATGAAAGTAAGTTTTGTATCATTCACCAACAACATGGTCACTCCACAGAGGCGTGCTTGTGGCTAAAGAATAGGTTGAAGGAAAAACCACCGCGGATTTACAAAGATAGTAAAACCAGTGGTACAGAACAAAAGAGTCAGGGAAACTAGAGGAAGGGTCCGTTCATTCCACAATAGAATTAGGCGCAGTGGACGGACCGGCTAGGAGAGAGATAGGAGACGAAGCATTTTTCTTAACGTTGAGATTTAATGATCAGAAGGAGGTTAAATCTTTAGTAGATACAGGAGCGAGCGATTGTTTCATGTCCACCCACTGTAAGCAGCAGATCCCTAAACAATGCATTTTAGATGAGTGGAAAGTATCAAAGGGAAACATCAGTTTGGCAGACAATTCGTCTCAAGTGACACTAGAACAGATCAGGTGTAAGTTTTCCATCCAGGGATCAGTGGTTTGCTATGATTTCAACATAGTGGACGATCTATGCCACTCCATAGTAATCGGCAGAAACTTATTAACGGTGCTTCGTTCTGACCTATCCCTACCAGGCGCAAAGATAGAAATATTTTGCGGAAACCCCATAGTTAGCCAAGAAACAGTGAGAATTCCACCGGGAAATGAATGCATCATACCGGTTACCACCCGAGAGCCGCTTGGATTAGACTCACCAGTAGCTTACTGCGCACCGGCAGTAACCGCACCTATCCTAGTGGAGGGGTGCGTGAATACGGTGGGAAGTCAGTGGTGGATTAAAGTCATGAATCCGCTAGACGAAATGCAAGAAATCACCCCACAAGAAGTGTTAGCTTTTGCAGAGGAATGCGCAGTGCCTGAGGTAAACCAAGATCAGATCGAAGAGTTCCTAGACTTGTGTTATCTAACTAAAACAGAGACCCCGATGTCCATCTGCAGGATTTCTGTAGAGGTAATGAAAGACGCAGTGCAAATGGAAAACCAAACCTCTGAGGAGAAATCCCGAGGTGAAATGGATGAAAATGTAAGTAAAATAGATCTAACCGAGTCGTGCTTAGATGAAGAACAAAAGGTAAGGTTTAGACAAATGCTTAATAACAACAGAGATGCGCTAGCGTTCTCAATGGAAGAGTTAGGTCACTGTGAAATAGCACCGATGAGAATCATTGTGGATGAGTCGCAGGGAGTAGTAAGCTCTAGACCGTACCGATACTCTCCACAGAAAATGGATATCATCGATGAACAGGTTAGGCAACTCATAGATATAGGTGTCATAGAGCCCAGCGAATCGGCTTGGCGAAGCCCGCTGGTGGTAGTGCAGAAGAAAGACGGCAAACCTAGGCTCTGTACAGACTTTCGCATGCTTAATCAAGTCACTTTCAAAGATAAATTCCCAATGCCTACAGCTCGCTCGCTTTTCTTATATATGGCGTATAAAAAACCCACTATCTGGACAGCTCTAGATTTGTTAAGTGGCTATCACCAATGTGTAATCGAAGAAGACAGCAGAAAATATACCGCTTTCGAAACCCCAATGGGTGTGTATCAGTATAAACGTGTACCGTTCGGCTTAGTTGGCGCGCCTTGGCAGTTTACCAAGGTGATGGCCATCGCGCTAAAAGGTTTGATTCCTAGAACATGCTTAGCATATTTAGACGACGTAATCGTCTACGACACTACATTTGAAGAACACCTGGCGAGTGTTGAGGTGGTTCTCCAAGCTTTGGCGAGAGCCAATCTCAAACTGAAACCGTCAAAATGTGAGTGGTGCCGCAGTGAAATTAATTTCCTCGGCCACGTAGTAAACGCGGAAGGGGTGGCTACACAAAAGGTAACCACAGAAAAGATTACAGCCTTTAACCGCCCACATAATGTGAAAACTATTAAATCCTTTCTGGGACTGTGTAACTACTACCGCCAGTTTGTCCCAAATTTTGCTGATCTAGCCAAACCATTACCGAGAGGGATGAGCTCCTCGAAGGGTAGTGGTTAACAGGCGGCAGTGGGCTCGCGAGAGTCCGGGGACACGTTAAACTTGGTTTATAGTGCAGGGGAGAGAACTACTCAAGGCCCCCGTGTCTAGCGAAGGATGAATCAACATCCTACTGTGGTACCGTCTAGTCGGCGCACGTATCGGGCTGCGGGTGGTTTCGTGCATCCCCCCACCTGTAAGTGGTATGTGCGTGGTACGGGGTCGACAGGCCCCACCTAGCTCCTGACAGT
The DNA here is from genome assembly GCA_936440205.1 of Lepidonotus clava. Taxonomy (NCBI): domain Eukaryota; kingdom Metazoa; phylum Annelida; class Polychaeta; order Phyllodocida; family Polynoidae; genus Lepidonotus; species Lepidonotus clava. The sequence continues at coordinate 41,146,720 of OW387141.1, forward strand.
AGTTCCATCACTCAGGAGTGAACAGGCAAGGCCAGTGAAAACGGTCAAAGTTCAGTGTGGGTTTGCACGATTCACCTGGATCAGACCGTCGATGACCACCCAGGGTGACTTGGGACCGGTAATCGCTATCGACTGGGTCACTGGCCGGTCGTCTCTGTTGGACTGGTAGAGTTTATCGCAACCTACCGGTATCGGAGAGGGCTCAATGTACAGTCAGGCCATGGTAAAGCTGAACACTACACGTTCAAGATCTTATTTCTTGGACGTTGTGGGTTTGGTTGAGCCATGCTCTCTGTGATCAGAAAAGATCTGGTTTGAAAAGAACATTCTGGGAAGCAGAGAGAGCCTTATGGCTGGAAAGGATCCCAGCTCAGGTTGCAATCCACTATGTCTAATGACATAAGGGAAAACCGAAGGGATCAAGCGTAAATCGACTATTAAAGAAGGAAGTGTCTTTTGAATGGACGGAGGTTTGCGAGGAAGCGTTTCAACAATTAAAGAAACTGCTAACCTCGCCACCACTGTTGATTCACCCAGATATCGGGGGGCATTTCTATTTATTAACGGATGCATCTGACGCCGCGTGCGGTGCAGCGGTTTGTCATAAGCTAGACGAAATCTACCGACCGGTTGCTTTCTGGGGATGCACCCTCCGTGACGCCGAGTTAAATTATTCGGTGACGGAAAAGGAAGCACTGGCGGTGATCAAAAGTATAAAGAATTATGAGGACATGTTGCAGGGAGCTAAAATCACAATAGTAACAGATCACAAACCATTGATTCCCCTGCTACAGAGTGCCTACAAAGCCCCGTCAGCCCGACTGAGACGGTGGGCTTTAGCGCTGTCAGACTTTGATTTTGAAATCACCTATGAGCCGGGAGCGACTCATTTTCTACCGGACTACTTGTCCAGAGTTTACCACGAACATGTCCCTGGTGAGGAATATGAACCCGCCGTGGGGTGTGAATTGTTCGAGGCTGAAATTCAGGATGAGGAGCTGTCAGTGGCTATGGTGATAAACGCGCAACTCCAAGATGCAGAGTGCGCGCAACTGATCGATTATCTACAGGACGGAGATCTACCGCCAGATCCCCTCGAAGCTAGGCGAATAATGGATCAGGCCGACTTTGTGGGGATGGTAGCACCAGGAGTGCTCTGTAGGTTTAACGTCAAAAGATACAACAAACATCAAGACCAACTGGTAAGGCTAAAACCACGAATGATAGTTCCAGGAAAGTTAATTCCCAAAGTCCTGAGGCTGTTGCATAATGATATCCTAGCTGGGGGACATGTGGGGATCAGTAATCTTACTACTAAAATCTCTGAGAGATTCTACTGGCGAAACATGAACGCCGACATCGTAGACTATGTAAAAGCCTGTGAAACCTGCTCTCTAAGGAGACGGGCCCCGCACTTCAAGGCTTTAGCCAAGTCTTGGGAAAGGCCGACTCGGCCCTTTGAGGTGGTACAGTGTGACTTTATTGGACCGCTAAAGAGGGCTAGGGATGGGTCAAAATATATCATGACCTTCATAGACTTGCTAACAGGTTGGCCAGAGGCTTTCACCACCAAAGACTCCACCGCGCAAACCGCGGCCAATTGTTTCCTAACCGGGATAGTGTGTCGGTATGGGCGGGTAAACCGCCTGCACACAGACCGGGGGGCGGCTTTCCTATCGGGGCTGTTCCGGGAGATTACTACACGACTAGCATGTAAGCAAACGTTCACTACCGGGCGAATGCCGACTGGCAACGCTCGGGTAGAAAGACTACACAAAACCATTGAAAACCTGATCGCATATTATATTCCTGATGACCACTGTAACTGGACCGATCTGCTCCCCATAGCGTTGTGGACGGTTCGGTCCACGATCAGTGTACGGTCGGGCTACAGCCCTCACACCCTACTGTTTGGCAGAGATCCAATCAGTATGGGAATGCCTGAGCAGGGAACAATCCCTGAAACGCTGAATGACTGTGAATTCTTCATGCAAACAAAGGATAACATTGCTATGTTTAGGAATATGGCAGAAAGGGTAGTTCAAAACTACGAAAAAGATCTGAGAGTAAGAATTGATGAGCGGGCGCGGCCTACTCAGATGTACGATGGTGATATGGTATACATGAACGACCCTTTGGCTAGTGAAAATAAAGCGTCTAAGTTCTCAAACAGATATACTGGGCCATACAGGGTAATTGAAACTAAGGGGGACCATCTCGTTAGGCTGGTGTCGCTGAAAACTGGGAAACAAATACCACATTTAGTAAACATTTCAAAGCTCAAGCCTGCCCATGGGCCCTGGTCTCCCGCCATCCCTCATATCATTCCCAAACTGGTGAGAGAAGCAAAAATCACTAACTCAAAAGGGGCAGATCCTGACCGAAACCCTGAATTGCATCACACTCCGACGGGTGAAATTGCTGAAGAAGATGGCAAAATAAGGGGTGCTGAGACTGAAAACTCAACGGGAACGACCGGTCCCCGTGAGCATGATGCAATTCCTATGGCCAGGAAGGTACCTACACAAAAACCTGGTCCAAGTCCCACTGATTTAGCAGAATCGGATGGGCAAATCACTGATGGTCAGGGCGCCAGTGCGGACACCGCGCTGTTACCAAACTTATCCTTTGTTCCTAAGAAAGCCGCGTGTGAACGGGGAACAGCTGGCGCTAATGGACAGAGGAAACGCAAACGAGCTAAGAGAAAGGGCAAAAACCAGCCGCTGGTGGGGAGATCCCCTCCGGGCAACAACAAGCCCATAAAACTACCTAGTGGTGACGCGCCAAGTAGCGATACACCGGTGCTGAGCCTGGGAGAAACAGATAAGGGGCATGTTTCGACGAAAGGGGGATATAACCTTCGTCGGAACCGTCGGCCTAACTACGCTGCCATGTTGGACGACGGGGAAAGCGACGACATGAGTAACTAATGTGGAAGACGAAACCGCTTTGTGAAAATAAAGTTCGACGAAGCGGTGCAGTTAACAGCGACGCTAATGGAACAGGTGGCCTGCCTCATGACCACCTAGCCACGCCCAGGGGGGTGGCAAAGGGGGTGCACGGACCGGAAGAAACGTCAGTGGTTGACGTCACTCCCTGGATCCGGACACGAACGTCCCCACCTAAAAAGGAAGTGCGACTCCAAAATTGGAGGCGACACGAGCAGGCGGATCCACTATAATTTCGTGGGATCCACCCCGATCCGGCAGTTGGTCCGCAACTCTGCTCCTAGACGGTCACCTCTGCTGCAGGTGATTGTGCGCATAGCCCAACCCGGGAGGAAACGGAGATAGACATTGATTCTATCTCTGAAACAAAAGTTGGAGATAGAAAATTTTCGACTTCTCCTGGAAGGGGCAGAAAGAGAACTTGGCTGGGACATTGATCCACCGACTCATGGGGAACTGCTTAGCTCTCCGGCCTCACAGCAATCCAAAGGGAACTACTACTTTCCCTGCGGACACGGAGGGAAGGATCATCGTTCCCCGGAGAAGGAAACGAATTAGCCGCCCCCACCGGAGGGCGCTACCCACCAAGGGAATGTTCGTTGGGCCATTCTTTTAGGATATTACCAAATGAAAGAAAAGGCAACTGAGAAGGAGAGTACTAAGAAACGACCAGCTCAGAACCTTCGACGGTGGAGTTGGCCAGGCCGGGGCGGTGTCCGCCCGGACTCAACCGACGCCGGGATTGCCCGGAAGAAACCAAGAACACCAGCCCGGCGGCCCACCAGAACGAACGCGGGAGGAGCCAAGAAGTCCGCTAATTCAAATCCAGCCAAGAAGAAAGCAGCGAATAAAGACTTTTACAATTTATCTGAGGTGAGTGACTCGGAGCCCGAGCCAAGGCTAACCGCGGTGGCCAAACCAGCTCAGAAGGGAGACGCAGCCACCAGACCCGTACAGATTCAGGCCGGATGGTTCTGGGACCTTACACAACCACTGTTCCAACTGTTTGAGACTGTCGACGAAATCAGGACAGTGGGACTGGATGTGCCAAAGTCAAACAAACATTTAGCTGAGGTTAAAACTCAGGTTGCTCCTTTCATTCAAAGGCCCACCCAAAACTCTAAATGCGTCGAGGAAGGTACCAGACAGCGAGCAACGCGAGGCGGACGACCTCTGCCCACTCTGGAAAGGCGAACAGGAAAGGAACAACTAACCGTCGCCGCTCCAGGGTTAAAGGTGGAGGTAACACCCGACCAACACGCGCCAACCCCACCGGTGGGGAACGAGCCAGCAGTAACTCCCCTCCTCCACCACTTGCAGCCCGCGGACCCCGCTTGTTTAGACTTGAGCAGCTTGACGTCGAGCTGCAACGCCAATCCCTCACCACTGCTATGGAACCAACAGCAGTGGACACCAACCAGCCAGCCGGGGGGTCCACTGTGGCCGAAGCCCACTCCCAACGACGAACCCTCCGCAGGTACCACACCCGTACCCCTCGAGCCAGCCGTCGTACGACCCAACGGGGGCCGTTTCGGACTGGAGCCTGCTAGGCCAAAACTCCTCAGAGCAATGCGCCCCTCGTCCTGCGAACGTATGAGAGGCTTGAGGATCACGGTCACTAAGGACGAGAGCGGGATCATCAGACGAGTGGTAAATGACAATGGGCAAAACCTCTATGAGCATGTCCCAAACTAAACGGACCAGAGGGCCCGAGAGGAGGGCATACTTCGGCGCATGGATGATAGTGGTGCGCAGAAGAGTGAAGGTAACTTTGTTGTGAACATATTTTAGATAAACTATAAATTTGACTCTCTCGGACTAGCGCTAAAACCAATGACAATGAAGTGGTCGGTGCTGTTCATTTTTGCCATGATAGGAGGCATTGAGGGGGTGCGAAATGACTCCAGCCCACCTGAAGGGCTAGCCCCTAATGCTGAAGTTATAGCTTTAGAACAATATGGAGTAGTGTTAAAACCAGGGAAGTTAATGTCCACCGCGGATATTACTCACGTCCGACAAGGCTTCCTGATCACTATTCCCCAGAGGCGTTCCTTCATCAAGGCTACCTTTGGCCAGGTCTGCCACCGGTACCTAAAAGGAGGAGACGCTCTTGACCGAGCCTGTTACCATGTCAGGTCGCTGGTAAATTGGATGGATCAGACATCGCAGGCGCTCAAAGGTCGGTATAGGGAAATTCTCAATGAAACCTTAAGCTCTCTAATTAAGAACAACCAACAAAGACCTCAAAATCAAGGGTCAGAATTAGATTCAGGCGGAAGGGTCAAAAGAATGAAGAAACTACCCATCATGCTGGACGATCCAGGATGGCCGACCTTTCCTATTCCAACATCGTGGAATAGGGGGCTTTCAGCTGATGTCAAGTATAACAGGGAACTGATTAAAGTGTTACAAGAGTCCTCCGACCAGATGATCGAAGACCTGGCACTAATGAACGATAAACATGACGAGGCCGTAGAAAGGGTTAACCATGTCGTGATAGGTCTCCTGGATAATCTGAGGTCACTAAATAAGGCACACAATACTACTCGCCGAAGAATGAGACTCGTCCAACATAAGGTGGACTGGATGGAACTGTACCTGAACATGATACCTGTAGCTCTGGAAGACAAGTTAGGAGAAATGGTGTATCTCCAATTGGTCGTCGAGCAAACGCGCGTGTTCAGGAAAGGTGTACAACACCTGACACGGGGCCAACTGACCATGGACTTGGTACCCCGCCAATATATGGTCGGAGCGGTATCTGAAGGGAATCCATCCCAGATTCCACGTGGCGTTCACAGACCCCTCCTTCTATTATGAGAACAGTCAACCCTCATTTAAATTTGATGAAACCACCCAGGAACTGATCGTGTATGTAAGGGTACCGGTTGTGGCCGACGAGCATTTGTTTAGAGTCTACGAGGTACTAACCTTTCCTGTGCCAGTGCCAGTTAGAGGACGACAAAAGAAGGACGCTCTCCAAATTGTTAACCTACCCAAAAGTGTGGCTATGTCCATGTCCCGCCAGTACTACGTGCCACTGGCTAGCGGCAGTTGGTCAGGTTGTTACGGACAGACCATCACGCTGTGTAAGGATCTGCCCTACATGAAAAAGATCACGGACAACACCTGCACTGCTGCCCTGTTGAGACGCGATGACACGGCCATACAAGAAAAATGTGAACTGGATTATCTTTTGGAAGCAGACTTTGGAGAAATGGCAGTGTATCTGGACGACGGAGATATGCTCGTGGTCAGCGCGGACACCCGAGGCCAAATGATCTGCAGAAACCAACCTGCGGTGGAGGTAAATATAGAAAACTATGCGCGAGTCCAGGTGGAATGCGACTGTGCATTTCAAACACAAGGATCATGGATACCGTATAGCTTACGGAACTGTGACTGACACACCAGGATCACCACGGTCGTGTACCCACATAATGACTTGTTGGAAGCGGCGAGCCATGTAAAGGGGTGGGACACTAATTTCACGAGGTCCGAGAACGAACCCACTATGTTAGAATCAGATCCTATCCCTGAAACGATTAGGAAAGAGCTACTGGAAATCGAGGAGAGCCTAAAGGTCAGAATACCTGTACCCTCTCTGGCCAAGCGGATCCAAAAACACCGGAAAGACTTGGCTAAAGGCATCAAGAAAGCGACTGACCGCTACGAAGTAGACAAACACGCCCCATGGTTTTCTATAGGTAACTTTGGGGGCGGCTTCGGCCTCCTCACAATCTTCTGCATAGTGGTAGCAGTAACCATTATTGGGTGTATTCTCTGGAAATGCTGGCGGAGGCACCAGGGCAAGGCTGCCCTAGCCGGACTAGCTATGACTCTACCACGAGCCATGGCCTTGGAGACGGCGGACACGGAGGAGCTGCTACGCCGCGAGAAGGAACTGACTGGATGCCCGAACACAACCGCCAACCCCACTGCGGTGGCTGTGCTCGCTATATTATTGGCGGTACTGGTCATCGCCATAGTGGTTCTCGTGTGGCGAAAATGGAGGTACATCAGGCGGAAAACTGTAGATGGACTGTATGTACAGTTTGCCAACCCACACATGATAGAAACAATCTTTCTGGGGGAACTAGCCATGCCTTCTGACCACACTTATACGGAAGGTTATGTGCTCATTAAGGATCTACTGGTGACCCAACTGTGTTTGAAGTACACCCTGACCGTTACCTGGGGGGCGCAGCTGATGGGAGCGGCGACTAGACCTGGACAACATCCATCTAAGGTACCACTACCGGATACCCTGAGGGTGTCTAAAAAACTAGCCCGTCTAATGATGAGTAATTTAAAGTACAATACCAGGGCCAGACTCCTGAGATACTCCTCGGGGCTAGCCACTCCTGTACCCATGGGAGTACCTCGCCTCATCGACGCAGGCTGGTCCGATGTCGGAGCGGACTGGCCTCAACCAGTGATGGGACATGGAACAATGCCTAACGCCCCTCCTAGATCGACCACGCCCACCTCTACAGCGACCGGACCGGGGTCTGCCCGAAAGACAGTAAGGCCAGGGACATCCGGAAAGGATTCAGGAACGGTTTATGAAGTTATCATATGACAATGTAACAAGTGTTAAGACCTGACCTAGTGCTGTACAGGTAAAATTGGTGAATTAATAATTCAATGGTACGATTACTAAAACTGAAATGTTACAGGGAATTCGCTGGGCTCTGCCTGTTTGGGTAGGTAAGGTTCTGTTGACTAACCTGATCAATGAGGATTCACCAACCAGGGAAACCTGGGTCGGGTAGGCTGGTCCAACCGTCTCTCTATGGACCCATGGGTTATCTAAATTTCTCTCAAGTTGAGTGTCCCATGCCCGGTAGCCTAGCTCAACCCTCTTATTGTTATTGATTCGGCAACTCTTTTAAAGTAGGGAACCATTCGGGACCGATCCTAGTGTCGCAAAATTTTAGCATTTAAAAAGAAACACAAAATTCTATACAATACCTATGTGCGCTCAACGGGACCAACGCTTCCAACGAGCGAAGTGAACTTCCCCAAGCAAGTACCATCTACACCTGACCCCTGTGCTGTTGTTACCGCTAGGATCGGGCCGCAGTACAGGAGTCACTTGGGGAACGCCACTGTCTATTCTTTTGCATGCCTATATCTTCTCAAAGATGAAGGGGCTGCACAAGCAGCAGGAGCCGGCCCACATGCCTGGTGTCAGTGGTGCCTGACAGGAGGCAGGACGTTGGGGTTACGCGTCACTGACGCTGCGAAGGGCACTGGGGTGGACGCCCGACCATGGCAGTCATTATGCCCCGGGGTGGGTTGGCTCCTGACAGCGGTACCTTCATCACAAAAAAAATCGACGAATAGAAAGTAAATTACCCAAAAACTAATATATAAAGCAGCCCAATATTTATTTAACTAAGAGCCCTTCCTCAGGGAATCCTGGGCAAGTTGTAATAAGAAACATAAGAACGCAGAATATTTAGTAACATTCACAGGGGGAACGCTCCGTGACAGCGCACGAGAGTACCTTATACGTGGCTCGTTTGCTTCTGGTACAGGCACGCTACGACGGGCGAGGATGTGTACAACTCCTGCCAAGGCGTGCTACATTCAGAAAGTATAACGGAGGTCACAAGGACAAGAAGTTACGGGACGAATGCGGTGAACTGGTGACATTCACAGGGTGCTAACTCCCTTCTTCATAAAGGCGACTTCTCCCTGTGGGGGGAAGGTGTAGCTAAAACCCACAGGATGGTGGGACGAGGTGCTGTACAAAATGTGTAGTCTCATCATCCTGGTTATGTGTAATGATCATCGGGTCACAACATATCCCAGTCGTTGGGTCCTTTGATTTTACTGTAAATCAGGATCCAGCGAAATGCGAAAAATGACAAACAACTGCCCAAAGGTACAAGACTAAGTTATTTAGACCATGTTTAGACCAGTTTAACCGGGACAGGGGCAAAACGGCAAGAAGTCAAGTTTCGACCCGGGTTAATCAGAAATAACTAAAATTAATAAAGAAGACGTGCGGCTTCAGAGCTGACCGCCGTCGAGAATGAAAACAAAATGAAATATTAGTGTTGACCGCCGTTGTGGCGCTAAAAGTAATCGGGTCTCCGCTCAACAGTTGAGCTGAGGAGGGGGGACACGGACTACTGATTCCCTAATGAACGGCTGCAAAAACTTAGTTGACAACCCATAGCTAATAGTCTACCCATTCTATTAGAAGGGAACTAAAATTCTAAAGCTGTCTTTAAGTACTAACATATTCCTGCCCCGCGTGCGCATAGTTAGGATAGGCTGGGGGCGGAGTCTTTTCAGGAGTAGTCTTGACTCTCCACAAGGAAAAAACGGGCATAGACCTGAACAGAAGACGGGTTTAACCTTGTACTATACTTCGGTAAAAGCCCGGACTAGGTGCTGTCTGGAAGTGATTGATCTGAAAGAGATGCATTTACACATCTCTATAATTTAAAGGGGGGGTAGGCTGCATATTAGGAAAAATATGCAGTCTGCTCCCGATTATAACAATGGGAAACTCGGTGCTGCCCATTCTGGTTCCACAGGGTGGGGGGTACCGACAACCCACGTATAGCTGATGAGGATCGGTGTTCAGACCAAAAATAGACTGGTCTGAGCTCGATCCCTTCAAGAAATAAAATAAGTAACAAGTAACCACTAGATATTCCCATTACCGAGAGGGATGAGCTCCTCAAAGGGTAGTGGGAAACAGGCGGCAGTGGGCTCACAAGGGTCCGGGGACACGTTAAACTTATCTTATAGTGCAGGGGAGAGAACCACTGAAGGCCCCCGTGTCTAGCGAAGGATGAATTAACATCCTACTGTGGTACCGTCTAGTCGGCGTACATATCGGGCTGCTGGGTCACAAGGGGCACATACGACTAAAATTTAAATCCGATTCAGAGCTAATGGGTGCGGGGGAGGCCAATCCCATACGGCAGAGTCAACTAAATCAAGGTCTATTAGGTGTGCACCCGCCAGTAAGTGGTATGTACGTGGTACGGGGTCGACAGGCCCCACCTAGCTCCTGACAGTAGTATCATCACTCAGGAGTGAACAGGCAAGGCCAGTGAAAACGGTCAAAGTTCAGTGTGGGTTTGCACGATTCACCTGGATCAGACCGTCGGTGACCACCCAGGGTGACTTGGGACCGGTAATCGCTATCGACTGGGTCACTGGCCGGTCGTCTCTGTCGGACTGGTAGAGTTTATTGCAACCTATCGGCATCAGAGAGGGCTCAATGTACAGTCAGGCCATGGTAAAGCTAAACATGCCTATTCAAGACCTCATTTCTTGGATTAGTGTAGGTTATGGTTGAGCCATGCTCTCTGTGATCAGAAAACATCAGGTTTGAAAAGAACATTCTGGGAAGCAGAGAGAGCCTTATGGCTGGAAAGGATCCCAGCTCAGGTTGCAATCCACTATGTCTAATGACATAAGGGAAAACCGAAGGGCTCAAGCGGTACAGTTAATCATCAAGGTCAATAATGACATGTATATTACGGAATGAAAACTACCCCACAATTTTCCATGTCTGTTTTCCCCATGTAGTGTGTTGTACAAAATAAGACGGTGAATTATTACTGTTAAAAAATGTATAATATCTATTTATGGAACTGTTTGGTAATAGGGGCGCACCTGCCTGTTGTGATAGGAGGGCGCCAACTACCCAGTATAACAGTGGAACTCGGTATTCAAACCCAGATTGAATATAGAGGTTGGACGCCGAGCTACCACCCGTAACTAACAAAAGAAGGGAAGGGGTTTATCTTAACATTAACCATTGAAGTGTGTTGGTAAATTATTCTAACACAATGGACATAAATATGAGGTAGTCAGAATGACAACCGGATATACTGTTCAAGTATTGGCTCTTAGAAAACCAAAGTAGTCTCTTAATTAAACCACAATAGACCCAGCTCCTATCATCATTCTTATCTCCCCATCTGGACGACACTGCACAATAATACTCACTATCAAACTTATTCTAACACCATGACACTGACACAGTCTTGTTGTTGGACTCAACACGGGATGGGTATTTGTGGCCTTTGCCACTCCCTCTCAAACTTACCTTGGAGTCGCCGACGACTAGTCGGACGGCTCCACCTGTGGTGTCTCCTCATGTGGTCACCACGTGAATATTTCCATTACCCTGTAAGGGGGACAACTCATCAAAGAATTCTGCCACAGCCAATCTAAAGCTGTGCAGTCTGGACCAAAGTACTTGGTCACCTGCAGTTACTCAAACTTACCAGGGTGAAACCCCATGAAGCGCTTACACCTTATGGCGCCGCCATGTGAATTGTTTCCAATGTAGACATGTACACTAATGTCTTGTACACTAATGTCTTGTACGGGGAACGTCAAAACAAAGAATTCTGTTACAGCAACTCTAGTGCTGAACAACCCAGACCGGAATCCCTGGTCATCCACACAACTCCATGAGTGCAGTGTCAGTCAACTAGTAGTTAATAGTAATAAAATAACACTCTAAGGCCAACACGGCGCAATCTACCCACACACTGAGAGCCTACTTGAATCGGTAATGTCAACAAACCACTAGTCAGAAAAAAAAACCCTATTATCGCCCAACCACGCGCGAGATAAAAATGCTTGATCATGTTCGCCTAAATAATTCCTCCCACTAAAATCGTCTAGCCTGACGTCTCTCAGTGCCCGACACTACCACCTTATGCCGTTCATATTATCATCAATAACCACAGGACCTGGAAAAGATAATAAGTTTAGTACACAGGGTCGTGGGTTCCGGCCCGCGTCCACCATCTTGTAACCAATGTAAACACTAGGTGGCCCTACTGAGCTACCCGTCACAAGAATTACCAGCGAAATATAATCTCCGGTTCCGGGAGTGACATCAGCTTCCGGAATACAAAACACATGAAGGCGAGCCAAAACCCACCAAGAATAATCCTGACCAACAATCTCCTTAAATCTACGGTTAGTAGCCTATCTAACGTGCCAAGAACAGTTAAGAAAGAAGGCTGGACCTACCCAGTCTCGGAGTGGTCGGGGTGTTGGACCATCTCGACGAAGAGGACGAAGGCCCGACAACGGGCGAAGAAACAGCAAGTCCCGTGTGAACAGTCTGTTGGTCCTTGATCCTGAGTCCCGTGAGAACAATCTGGCCGAGGCCTCCTGGTTAAATAGTGTCCTAAGTACTAGTCGGGAATTTAAACTAAAAAATCACTGGGTGAAAATTACTTGAAGAATTATTATGTACAAAAATGAGTGCCGACGGTCTACTGCCGGATTAATGGCAGCCGGACCACGACATGGCCCAAGGCCCTAGCCCAACGACGGGACACCTGGGCGGACGGCATGTAGCCGTCCACGAGACCTCGAAAATCGTTGATTGTCATGGAGCCGTCAACGACAGGACGAATTATTTGGAGGGCCTGCCCGGTGGCAACGGTGGGCACGTGATACCAGTCATTTGCCCTCCGTACTTCTCTGCTAACCCTCGGTACCAGTTTGTTTACCCACTTCTGTAGGCTCCCGTCGCTGTCCGTTTTGTCCCACCTCTGGGCGTCAAATCCTGAGGGAGTTGCCAGCATGAAAGTGGTCGGGTGGGGGTGCGCTAGAATATTTAGGAACGACCGATTAAATAATTCGGCGTAAAACTTTGTGGCCGTCTCAGCGCCTATGTAGAGGGGAAGGAAAAGGTTGAGTTCCCTGTCCCATGTCAGGACGTCTAAAAAATTTCCTACCACAATCAGGGCGTCCTCTGGATGGAGTAGATGATGCGCGAACGCATAACCGGCAAGTTCCGCAGTTGTCGCCTCAGTACTTGGGAAAACAATAAAGGTATTATCGGAGCCCCTGGTGATGAGATCCGGGTAATCCTGAATGCTCGCCTCCCGATCTGAGGTGAAGATCGCCACACGAACCATGCTGGGAATATAGATTGTAAAGGATAAAAGTTGGGAAGTCAAGAAAAACATGTCCGATTGACACAAAAGACCGTCGGCACTGATTAAAATGACGTCAAAACGAGGCTAATTTGGGAAACCCCTTTTTGATCCAAAAGATCCAAATTTTGATATCGGCTAACATGATCAAAGCATCATTTAATTTTTCTAAAACTTCGTGCTAGATTAAGGCTTAGGTCCCCAACTAACGTAATCAGGCGATAAAATTAATTTATCTCGGCCCAAAATGTCAGGTCGAGCCTGCAAACTCGCCAAATTTGTTCGAAGCAGAAATTTGCCATCCGGGCGCTTCACGCCTGGAGGAATCAAATCGAGGTCAAACCCTGGAGGGGAACTCCAGTCAAGCGTCCCGCTAAGTACACATGTACTAAGCATGACTGATGGGCGCGCGACGTGGATGGTAATATTTTCTGGCTCAAACTGCTTAATGTTGTCAGGTCATATGCATGGACCTTGTAATTATTGTAAATAATGTTGTTTTAGTTGAAATTTGGTTGAAATTTGACACGCATTGTATAATGAAACTCGTTCGTTCAAAATGTCCGAATTCTCTGTATTGACTTTTATTGTGTTAACTCGTTCTGAAATTGGATTTGTTGTGTATTTGTTACTCTTAGAAGGTTAAGACAACTTTACACTGTATATATGTTGAGTTTTGTTGACTTGTGTTCCAAATCGCATATATCAAAAAACTGTACATGTATGTACTAAGTCAAAACTTACCTGTTTCATCTGTGCTTCCCGAACTGTAAAAGTAACGGACCTGACGCTCAGAATAATGAGTATTGCCATAATAGGCAGAATCATTGCCTTCACTTCGAGGATCATTTCACAATCCTCTGGACTTTCTTTGTCACTAAAATGCATAACAATCATCTCCATTGTAAGGACCACTTCCCGGTCCATTGAACTTACCTTGTCACCTTATGCACGGGTGTCGCTATCCTTAAGCCTTGATCTGGGCTGATAACACATTGAACTTACCTTGTCACCTTATGCACGGGTGTCACAATTCTTAAGCCTTAATATGGGCTGACAATGCTATGAACTTCCCCTGAAACTTCATGAACATTTTCACTGATCTCGAGTCTCAACATGGGACTACTGGAAAAATGTACTTATGTATTAAGTAAAACCGATCATATGAATGTATCTTTGTTTACACCTTTGAATGAACAAGAGAACTTCTGATTATATTGACACTGTGCTGAATGTACCACGAGAGTCAAGGCCACCCACATTGGTTTCTTTATATTAAAAAAAAAAAAAAAAATAATAATAATAACAAATATGACCAACTATCAAAATTGGGAACTTATCGCATTTGATTGAAATCTTCATTTGGTTTGAGCTATGTCGTCCACCTCCTTAAACTCAAACACCTGACCGCCGTCGAATGTACTAATAGCTTAGCACTTTTGATATATCATCATGTTGTATAATCTAACAAGGATCAGGCTTAGCAAGTCTACGTCTAGTCTACTTCTAGAAGAAATATCCTACGCTCCCAGCGCCACCTGTTAACCAGTATAAAAGGTGTTACAAAGTGAGGAGCAGGCAGTTTTAGTGAGAACGTCAGCTAAGTAAGTTTAACAAAGGAGCTACTTGGAGTAAGTACATCGGCTCCCGCGTAGCAGACTGGAGTTTACTTATACCAACTACCTCGGACATAGGATTGTGATAGAGCTGAGTACTAGAACGGTCTAGAATGTGTTGGAGCAACTTGTGTTCTAAATGTGGTTGATTGCTGATAGGAGATGGGAGGTGGACTGATGAAGACTTATACATGGTGGCTTTGACTCGGGATGAGATGTTTATTGAATAAAACCCTTTCATATTAAGAGCTCCCTCATCGTTCATTTCTTTTGAACTATTGGGAAGTGAATGAGCTAACTTTAAACGCAGTCTGATCGACTCAGACATTCTGGACAAACGACTCATGGATATCTAGTTATACACACATCGAGCAGTATCAAATCAAACATTAACAATAGTTCAAAGTCAATAAAGTTCTCTGTTCGTTTAGGCTCTCGCCATTATAGGTTATGCATCTCTATCATTATGTAGGGGTTTTTAATTCTACCATCTACTGAGCTAGTTCTGCACTCAATAAACGAGGTACAGAGGTACAGTTCCTCTTGATCAATCCGTATGCAACAATTACAATGGTATTTCGTTTTAAATGGACAAAGCATGGTATAATTCAAGTGAAAATTTGGAGTGAGAACTCTATTCCTATAAGTTGTTTCCCTCCTAGTTGTTTCTAAAATGAAAGTAGGAAACGTACATCATACTTCCCCACGAATTACGGAAAAGAATTTTCTACTTTTTCACCAGCAAAAAGTGTCATACATACATATGCGTGTCACATGACCATTGGAAAGATATGGTTTTGAGAGTACAGTTTGTTAAAAGTAAAGAATACTTACTCGCATCTTTCTCTCGGTTGGTAAAATATATGATCACAAACGGATAAAGCAGAGCGTTTTGATACAAGGCGACAACCTCCTGTGGACGGAAATCCTTCTTTGCTCAAACGTCACTGCTGTCCACAGATTTTATCATGTCGCCCAAGTTACGTGTGCTACCCGTATTCATTACTTGGGCACCATCTGCATGGACTGAGTGATTGTTTGTCCATCAGTCGCGTCAGAGCGGGATTATTTTTCCGCAAATCTGACATAACCGAAGCTTCGCACATGATTCATTGTGCATGATGGTGTATTATATATATCAAAATTTACGCATTATGTCACCCATGTTACCAAATGAGTCATCTCAGCCCAAAAGAGCATAATCAAATATAAGCTAGCATACTTTAAGAAATGGATTATTTAGACGTGGCTTATGAAATAATTGTTAAGTACCAAGTAACACTAAGTCTTTATGACACTTATTATCACTCTAGCCATAACACTTCAAGGGCCAGGGGGAGGCATAATCCTGCGATCTGGTAATAGTATGTTGTAGAACTAGAACAACTATGGAAGGTATAATGGGGAGATCTCTTCTTCTTGGCCATACGTGTATTCCTCCTTTTTTTTTGCAATTTCATAACACATCCCCTGTTCATACTGTGAGCAGAATTGACATAAGAAAGTCTCATTCTTGACTTCTATATTTTGACATCCAGTATCAGATTGCACAAAGGGACTACAACACCAGCAAGTGGTATTGCTGTCATACAATAAGATGGGTAGGACATATCAACACCCTAAGTTCCATTAACCTTCAAAACTAATAGATAATTTTATGGTAGAATAAATATGAAAACAGAAATACCCATGAATTGCACATTGAAACTAATATATAAAACGTTGACCAGTATAACAAAATATAATTATATTTAGAATTTATAGAATATCATATTTTACATATAAAGTTTTTCTGTACAGGTGCAGGCTCTGTTTTGCCACCAGCATGCCTTTGTCGTAAGCTTGACCTATAAACTGACCCCCGTGGCTACTAGACAGACCAATCACAGCACTGGAAATGATAACCCTTGAAAATTTAAAGGCATTTTTAAGGGAGTCTTAAAGGAATACCAATCAAGCAGCATAATTGTATAGTGTTATACATGGGATGCTAGAGCTATGGTTATTTATCAATATCTGTCACTGAATGAATACAACAAGATCTTAACAAACTGCTCCTTTCATCAACTAATCAAAACTCCCCAAAACTAAACAGAAAGAAACAACTAAACTAAAGTGAAATTACTCCACTGCTTTGTCACTGAACAATGAAAGGTCACTATTACTGAACAAAAGTTGAAACCACTGCGACAGATGGCACCACTGCTGAACCACTCTGATTATACGACCATAGGTGGCACCACAAAACACCAGTAGTACCCAGTGGTGACCTATTAGCTTTGTAATCCAATACACCTTTCCCATATATCGGCGCAGTCCCCCCCCCCCCCCTTTGCCTAACTTTTGGGGCTTTTGGTAATGGTTCCAAAGTTGTTCCATATTTAATTCACCAGGGCGGTGCCACTTTAATGAAAAAGATGTATAGCAGTACCAAAAGGGTACAGAACTGAGCTGTCAGTACTAAGCAGAAAAGCATTAGTGCAGTTTTTCATACAATATTTCCACACTGAAACCTTATTAATTTCAGAATTGCTCAAACGATAAAGTGGAAAATTGATAGGTAGGCAATTTGATTAGTGTACTTATGCAAACACAGAAGGGTACAGAACTGAGCTGTCAGTACTAAGTAGAAAAGCAGCAATGCAGCTTTTCATACAATATTTTTGCACTGAAACCTGATGAAGTCTGAATTGTACAAGCGATAAAGGGGAAAATTGATAGGTAGGCAATTTGATTTGTGTCCTTATGCAAACATATGGTAGCTCAGTTTGATGCAGGATTGTCTATAAATGACTAGCAATTTCACATGAATCTGAAAATTTGCCGGGGCAGGCGGGACTCACGGGGCTTGAGGTGCTTCAGGGTCTTGAGCATTTTTGTGGGTTTTGGAACTCATGGGAGTTTACTCAAAAAGATATAAGGGGTGTCTCAGAGATTTATTACAAGATAACAAATTGCCGTTTAGAGGCAAGTTCCAGTTATATCTCGTACATTTACCTAATTTGAGTTAATTTTTGAGTATTCACATAATTTGAGTTACTTATTGAATATTCACATAATCTGAGTTACTCTTTAGTAGTTACACAAGTTCCCTCCGCTACCCTATGTCCCCAGCGAGTAACCCCGCCACCCCAGTCTGTCCACTCCTTGCTTGGAAGGATACGCATCATAGTTCTAAAAAACGCGAAGAAAGGGTCTATTTTTACAAAATTCGCATGTCCTTGTTTCTAGAAAAAAGGGTCCTTTTTCCACCCAAAAATCCGTGATATGAAAAAAAGGGTATTTTTTTCCTGGAAAATATGAAATTTCATGAAAAAAGGGTACTTTTTGGCCACAAAAAGTCAGCGTTTTGTGAAAAAAGGGGTCGTTTTAGGGGTACAAAATGTCAGTGGAAAGGGGGTATTTTCTATTTTGAAGAACGATGATATGTCCTACCTTTATATTTGAGTGGACAGACTGGGCCCGCCACCCCTCAGTCCATGGGCAGGGTCAGCACATACAGGCATGGGGCTGGCACCACGCGAACACACACTATGCGGTGCCAGGGGCCAGTGCACCTTTTTTTAAACTTTTGGATGTATTTTTTTAAATATTCATCAAAACTACCTACAGTAAGTGAGTGAGATATTGCTAAGAACTTTGGAGCTGATAAATATCTCAAATGAATTGTAAAGATTTTCATTTTTTATAATTTAATTAGTTTGAAAAGTATTTCCTTCCCACAAGAGGGTCCCCATGAAACTACATGTAGCTTGTTTCAATAAATGGGATGTGGGGCCTCTTGAAACTCATAATTTATGCTAGGACACAGCTGGTCCCCTCGGTCCCCACATTAAAGTGTTTACAAAAACGTAGTCCAGATTGATTAACTGGTCCACCCTACCACTGCTTGTTACTGGCAGCACACAGTGAGGATCAAGAGGTCTGTACATGCCATCAAAGTAACCGCGATTTAGAAGGTGTATGTAATTATTCAAGTCACCTTTGAAGAATTCTACATAATGATTTATCCAATTATCCCTCTTAGAATTAATGTAAAACAATCTGGTTTTGCCTTTAATTAAAAACATCATATACCATTTTGAAGTTATATTATAATATCACTATTCAGCCATTGGTATGTTTTCTGTGCATAAGATTAACTCAAACACAATCAGAAGTGAGGGTTTGGGCACACAAATCACACCTCCAAAGTAGATGATCTCTGTAGATGATAGTTTTCGAAAAGATTGGCTCATGACATGTCTAATGTCTGATATTTATTGTAAAGGCAGGTTCCATAGAATTGTGGTTTTGTTATTTCTGACATCACAAGCAAAGAGTATTTACCTTTTAGATTGGTGGTCATCAATCACATTAAATCATGCTAGGCATCAATTGTGAGCAATCATCGAGAGTCAGTATTTACAAGACTCTGTTTAATTTAAAGGAGAAAACGGGATTTGTTACAACATCTTGGATGAGTATCCTACAGAGTGTCCTATGAACTGAGGATACTCTGGGAAGTTTCCCCTTACTTCTTTTATGAGCCATACAAGTCAAGGATGTTACAAGGAGCTATACATCAGAGAAAATATGACTATTTTGAATTTTCAATTAGATCAGACATCAACTTTGAGGTTTCGACTATGCTCCATCCATGTATAACTTCAATCCATAATAGAATTAAAGAACATTATACTGATTCTTCAAATGACGTTCATGTACATAAAATAGTAGAGTGTCATAATGAATATACCTTTTCTGAATATATTACGAGATTCACCCCAGTCTTCAGAGCTTGAGTCACCACAAGTTCACTTTGCTTTCTGAAGTTTTCACCCCTTATTGTTGTTTGCTCTGTTTCTCTGTTAAATTCCATATGGGAAATGGAAATACACTGAAAAGAAAAACAGAGCAGTGTTTCCCCATGATTATTGACATATCACTGTGTCCTTTTTGAACTGAAATAGATGGAATATCACTTTCTTTGTACTTTAAATTATTGATAAAGTATTACTTTGCAATGTCTGTCACCAATTTTAATACAACTAAAGGCCGTATTCCACATACCGAAAGTGTGTTGCCGATTTGATGGCGATACAATTTCGGTAACAATCGGCAGCATTGCCGATAAAATTTACGAACATGTTGGTAAATTTTTTTGGCCGATTTTGTACTGGTTGCCGAAGTTGCAAAATCGGCGGCCAAAATTGACATATCGGCCGCCGAAATTGCAAAATCGGCTGCCAAAATTGACATATCGGCCGCCGAAAATGTGGCCCAGCGATGTGGAACATTTCCATGGATATGGTCAATTTCGGCAGCGCACACTATCGGCATGTGGAATACGGCCTTTAAAGTCACAAATAATGCAAATGGGTATTTATTGGACAACTAAGTAAGTGCAAACATGTGGCATAGTGGTTGTAGCATTCTCACCTCACAGATAGAGGGTAACAGGTCCAAATCGCAATTGATACTTTTCATGAAGATTTTCTCCCACAGCACCATTTTGATAAACTGAGTTTTGTTTCTTAGTTACATTGAGGAGGAAGTCACTACAATATGCTTTTATTTTCGATTTCAACACAAAAGATCTTTTGTCAAAATATCTGATAAGGTGTCACATAGGGTATTTGAACCTATAAGCTCCAACTCCAAATATAACACATACTTTTTAGAGAGGGCTGAGCAGGCTTTTGTCTTCTCATGATGAAAAGGGGTCTTCTTCTGATTTCATATAGCTCCTTAGTTTCTGGCCGTTCTTCATAGAACAAAAGAATGAGACATTGTGGGGAGTCACTCGCCTGGGCTTTGGGCTCAGGTGCAGGATTGCAGACCGAGCACGAGAGTGCTGAGTGGGTCACATTTCTCAGAGTTGTGCCTTGTGCACGAGAGTGGGCTGAATGGTGCCTCATTAAAGGTAGCTTACATATTCTGGTGATCTTAAAAGGGAAGCCTACGGATGCTCTATTCTTCATGTGGGATCACTACTGCTCCACTCAGGTTTCCTGCTTGGAACAGGTCATCAGGCTGTCGCCAATAAAAGAAAGGTGTAAGCGTGCTGGCAGGCTGCCCAATATCCTGTTCCCCATGCCTGCTTTTACGTCCATACTACCCCCCATATATATCATGATGTCTCATGCCCAGGTAGCCTGTGTGTTTCTAAGTCCAGTCGTCTCTTTCTAGCCTAAACTATGCTATTCTTTGTTCTATCATTTTTTGTTCCCCGTTTTCTCTAGTTATTGTAAGTCCAGAGGTGGTTTCAACTAAGGAAAGGAAGAGGTGCACGTGTTGACACGTTGAGTACCATAAAGGGACTGTTTATTCTCATGCTTCATTGCTTCTTATATCACCATGAATTCTGATTTCATTGGTTAACACTGATCACATAGTCTACTTTACCTCATCAAGGATCATTTTCAGTGACATATTTTCTCGTGGTCTTAATCAACATTCATACCTAATGAGCACTTCTCTTGTAGACATGTCGATTCTTGTGCTCTACTGCATGCTTACGTTACCCTAGTTTTAAAGGCTAAGCAAACAAATATATCAATAATCAATGCACAAGCAATTAGTTAACGTCTTTTACTGTATAATTAATGCTTAATTAGATTCTCTAAAACTCGTGCCACTATGATTTTCATCACAACATGTTGAAAAGGATATTTTGTAAACCTGGCTAACCTCAGGTCATCAAAACATTTGGGGCCTTCCATTTAGTACATACGCACCAAGGGGGGGAGGGGGGGTCCGAGATTTTTGAAAATTTACGTACATTCTAGTACATATTCAATGCGTATTTTTGCCTCAGGGGGGTGGGGGGGTCTAAGATTTTTGAAAATGTGCGTACGTACTAAATGGAAGGCCCCTTTCTCATATCCCAATAAAATATCTCTATATTATTTGTTAGCAGGTAAAGATGTGTGAAACATAAGGAAAAGAGTCTCAACCTCATTGGAATTTTTGTGTTATGAAACTTAATTCATTATATTTATATCTACAAATTGAGTATGTGTCATAATTGACAACTTCCTTTTCAAAGAAATAGTTTTCCTTTATATATATTCTCTCATACCTAAATGGTTTTACAATCTATGTTAGGTAAACTGTTAAGACAGTCAAATACTAAGTAGATACTTACCGGGGCGGGGTCCCACGCTCCGTATTTGGTTGAGGGGATTGGTTCGCCGTGGGTCCGCTAGAGGGCCCGCAGGGCCCGAGAGCGGACCCACGGCGAACCAATCCCCGAGACCAAATGCGGAGGTGTGGGACTCCGACCAAGGTCAGTATCGTATTTATTTCACCTCCTTACTCATTGATGTGCTTTTATTTTGCATTTTTTATGGACATTTTACTCATATTTTGCGAGTTTGTTCATGTTTGGTTATGATGTATGGTGCCACCTAGCGTAAAGTGCCTAAACTGACGAACTGTTTGGTTACGGGGAGTGTAACCAACGAAATTACGATTCAATCTGTTTGTAAACTATGTATTTCACTTCTTTTTACATATTCGTTCACTAATAATGCGTTTTGGGAGGAACTATGCATTTATTCTACGAGTTTCATGCGTAACCGTTTACCTTTTGTTTATCTCGCCCTGGCCAACCTGGATTGCCCGGGCGTGATGTCACGCCGGGGCGATACAAACGGTGTATTGCCCAGGCCAGCTCTCAGGTGTCCGCCAGTGTTAAAAGATAGGCGACTTTGTATCGGGGGTGAAATAATGTATTTTATTGTTTTCCTGTAGATGGCAAAATAACTATATATATAATACAAAGATTGTTTACAGAGCAAATGCACCATTTACAGTAATGCCCCAAGACCATTTTTCATTGGCTCTAAATTTATTAAATAAATATTTGCATGTCATATAGCCTGTATCTATGTTATCAACCTCAAATCCCAAAATATCAACTCCAGGGTAGGCAGGCCACATCAGTATCATATTTTAGAAACTTGGTACAAATTAATAAGATACTACTGGGGACGATGTTCAGACTTAGATAAAGTCTTCATGATGACAAATTGCCTAACTGTTCCTTCGGCAACAAAAATTACGAAAAATTTAACAATATTATTTCTACCAGTTAAGTATCAGACAAGCGGAATTCATATTGAAGTTAGATTTCTTATTTCATTCAGAGATCGATATGTAGGAGTATAACATAATTGATTTCATGAAAACACTATGGAATGCGACACTAATGCATTTTATTGAAAATTCACGCTTTCTGACTTAAAATATTGAACTCCTTATTTATGCAAGGGGACATGCTGCGTATGGGTTATGGCAACACAATATCCTCGAATCACTTTTTTCTCTCTTTTTACATCCTTGTAACAGAAGCAAGGTTATTCACCTTTGCAAATGCAGTTCTAGTTAGTGTGATAATGAAAACCGGCACCGTTCTGTCTCTCTCAAAGCCCAAACCTGTAGTTTGGCTGACCAACACTCACTCTCTGATTGAAACAGTAAGCAGATGCTCTAGTCAGCTCTATCATGGAAAAAACTCATGGGAATCAGGCAAATTCAGTTTTATTGTTCATTCTGTTTCTTTACTGGAACATTCAACTCCTTTTGCAAAAGTTGTAGGTTTATTTCTATTCTGTGCTCTAACAATAACACCATAGTCTGTTGTTTGGATTCATAACACGTGGAGACATATTGGGGAATATAGTATCCTCCTCTGCAATAGATGGAATAAGACTTAGGAATACACAGATACACCAAATAACAAAACATGGACACAAATCAAACGGAATCTTGGCATGAAATAGCAAGTGTCAACTGTAGCAGCTCAGTCCCAATGAATGGCACACACCTTTTCAAACTTTTACTGACGACGAAACTTGTAATTACAAATTGTGCCATAGGAACTGTAGCAAACGCTCTTATCATTGTGGTCATTATGGGAAGTCCTCTGAGGAAATCTGTGTTCATGAACCTATTGGTAATATTAGCAATTGCTGACAATTTGTTTCTATGGGTACAGGTGGCTACACAAAATGGCATATTTAGCAATTTCATCTTTAAGTCGGCCCTTCAGAGCTGTCGAGTGAACCAAGTTCTGGTGAATATGGCAGGCATCCTGTCCTCCTGGATGATTGTGCTTATAGCTGCTGAGAGAACCATTGCAGTTTGTTACCCTCTAAAAGCTCACATATATTGTAGCAGGAAGAACACATTTATCACTGCTTTAGTGTTTGCTGTTTTATCATTTTTAGGTTCAGCTCCATATGTCTTTGCTTGTTCAATCATTTATTTTGATGGAAAGCCCTCCTGCATAGGTTCAGGGGCTGATCGCACCTTCAATACTGTATTACTCATTTCAACATGTCTAATTTATAGCATCATTCCATTTCTCATTGTGACAGTCCTAAACATAATCCTGGCAAAAAACGTACATGCACAGAATGCATTCAGATCAGCGGGACAGACAGACATTCAAAGAAAAACAGATTTAAATGACAAATTATCTTTGGTTGCAACCGTTTTTGGAATATCTATTATTTTTGTGGTGACCACTCTTCCAGCAGTTCTCGCTCCAATATTCTATGAATTTTCTCCCATCATAGGCAACGTGGATGTCCTCAATGATCTTTTTGACATTACATTTGCAATAGAAGGCTTAAACCATAGCGTCAATTTCTTCCTGTATTGCTTGACGGGAACGGCTTTCCGCAAGGCATTATGCAAGAAGTTATGTTTTACTAAAAACAAGGCACCGGTAGCTACTGAAATGGAGAGATGCTCAAGAATCTAAAATGAATCTAAAACTTTGGTTGCAATTCTCTGGGTACTGGTTAAGTGAAAATGGAAGAGAGATTATCTTTCATTCTAAATGTTTTCTAACGAATGAGTATAAACAATTCCGTATTATTATGTGAAATGTAATAATTCTGCTTTCCAAGTTATCCTGTTAAACTTTAAATCCTCTGTTGTGTGGTGCTTCGGTGGAACACTAAGATGGTTACATTAACACCTTATGACATTTATGCTATCCTATGGTTGTCTGCAATATTCTAGAATAGGATATTTTCCAGTTGCACTTATCAGGCCGTGATCTCTATGTAGAGGTGACACAAACACACCAACACCTATACCGATACCACCTACACACTGCCCGGGCACACTTTACTTTGCTGTGATCATTATAGCATAACACTTGACTTAAAGTGCTTATATCTCCTTTATTATACTTTATAATTTGATGCTGTAAAGAGATACAATTTTGCTGATCTCCCTTATTTCTAAGTATCATGGATATTTTGAGATCACGTAAAGTTGAAATTTAGGAGATTTGATTTCAAAATGTAAACACTTCACGGAAACCACAATTGCAAAGGAAACTTTAAGTAAACCACTTCAGGGAGATCAAAAGTTCATTAAAGTATATACATGGCTTACAAGATAAAGGCGTTTTATATTATTTCATTTCATGTTATCATAATTCAGTGTATTTTGCCATAAACTTTAATCTTATATAATACCTTATAGAGATACTTATGTATGTCTATGGATACATACAGTGCATTGGTTGCATGTGTACCCACACAGGGAGTTGTCTCAGTGGTTCTTTGCCCCAACAACATAGATCGCTCCTGATAATGGCAACCAAAATATGCAATTGAGATGACCTGCCACTGATCATTATGTTCAGTGAGGGATAAAGTACACTTGCTTTGGATTCGTCTTTCAAAAGATGATTGATCATAAATATGGTTTCATGAATAATTCTCAGAGAGCCAGAAGCAATGAATGGTCTGAATTTTGCAAATTATGTTAACTATTGAAATATATTCTATTGCCCTAGCCTAGGCCTGTTGTAAAATAAAGTCTGTGATTACAGACTTAAACTATATTAAAATACATTAAATCGTCCCTGGTTAATTTTGGTGACCCACCAAAATTGGTCTGCTTATAAACATTGCTGTCTACAGGCATATATGACATGAGTATCATGGAATACAAGTGAATTTGAGTTGTACAGGAGGGTACACTGCACAGACTTGTGAAAAAGGAGTATAAGAATTTCTATTATTGTTAGTTTAAAGTAGATGCAAAAAGAAAGTTTTGAGCTTCATAACACACTAATTATGTGTCGGCATTATTGTACAACAAATGAAACCATTCAATTGAAGGTGATTATTGAAAGAGAGTAAATAAAAATTGGTTCGCCTGGCTATGTTGATGGGCTGTGCGCACCTAGTCAACTTGGGCAAACAACAATCCATGACGTCATTGGAGCCAATGAGCTATACGGTTGTGCTTGGCTCAGAGTCGTGCTTAAAAAAATTCATATCATCAAAATAACTACTCATAAAATTAGGCAAATATCATTGAAATTTTCATATATGTGGAACTTTTCATTGTGAAAGGTTCATATGGCTCTAAAAAATATTTTTTTGGGAGATGTGTATAAGTTTTTTTTGTCCATTGGTAACAGTAGTGAACTAATAGCTCAGATGACGTCACAGGAGCCTACCTAGGCTTGCCTCGTGCAGATTCGCACATAGGTGTGAGAGTGGCTTCGCACTTAGAACAATAGGCCTGAAATAATTATTATAGTACAGAGGTCAAGTCCGACAATGTCCTGCTTTGATATCAGCATCAATACAGTAGTAATCAATACAGATGTTTCTTTTCGCGTGAACTTTCACTGTGCATTGAGCAGCAATTGGGATGGCTTCAGGTGCCATCACAAAATCCAAAGAATTGTGATTGCATTGGGACTTACGTTTACCCACCAGAAATATAAACACAGGTACTTTTCGATATCTCACTATGTGTTGTTTGATAATTTTATTAAGGAATTTATTTTGTAATAAACATCAAGGTTTCCCGTGGTTTTCAGTATCATGAAATAACTTACTTGAGATTTTTCCTTCCGTGAACCTGTCTTGGGAACAATGTAGTAAGATTTCGGGCAATATACATTTTCAGATTGTGCTTCCCCTTCTTAGCAATGAGTGTCTTTAGTGCCACCTAGTCTTTATAATACCTGACCAACCTGTCCTTGAAAACATATAATGCTTACTAGTACTAATTAGCGATGATCGCCTTGTACTTTTTCTTAGTGTAAGATACATATTGCAAGGAATTAAAAACATAACCATGAACAATTAAGTAGAATTTCTTTGCTAAAGAGTAGCTTCTCTGGGGCTTGAACTATCTTGTTCTCACTTTCCATTGTTTTTTTTATGTAGTATTATTTAGGAGTTTTTCCAAATAATGACAAAAACAACTTCTTTAATGTCCAATTTATTGTATATATACATGCATTCAACACAGAAACAAACTGTGAAGCTCGTTGAATTTACATCTTATAAGCAGAGTGAAATGGATATTCCCTTTTGATAGAAAGTTGTAGTTCAATATAGAAGTGCTGAGTGTATGATGACAATGTTTTCTTTTTTCGAATACTTTAAGTGCCAAGACGATCTTTAATGTGATTGTGCACCAGCAGTTGATTTAAGTGAAGAATCAATAGATTGATATTGTTCTATTTCTGGATCTAAAGGTGGATTATTTGTTTCTCAGTTCAAATTCTTAACACCTCTGATGTATTCTCAAAACTGAGTGGCCCTGATATTACAATGTCTGAGGTAAAAGGAGGGGCTCTGGACCTATCTGGTTTGCTGGACCAGGATGACTGATAAAGATACAGACTTTAGACAACCCCAAAGGTCATCTTCACTTTCTGTTACAAATTCTGTCATGTTTCCTGAAAAGGAAGGCATTTCCATTCATATAAATTGCGTACTTCTCGATCATACTTCTAGTATTGCTTTGGCTTTTGCTCCTTGTACTTCAACATTTACAACAACACTGATCTCCCATTGCAAAACATTGTAAGACACCAAGTGTTAAACTCTCTCAGACTGCTCACAAATGTAATCTAATAAGAATAGATGTAGTAAATAAGTTGTGAGATTTAGATACTAAGTCCTTTTCACATTTAAAGTATCTTAAAATTATGTCAAATATTTCTGCATGTTCTTAAAACACCAAAACATACTGTTAAATAATATGTTGAAAATAGCATTCAATTTATAATAAAGAGTTTGATTTTCAATCTGTTCTATAATTATTGGGGGGAATTGTGAGCTTTGTGGGAAATCAAATTAACTTAATGCTTTTTATTGTCAAAAAAAATAGACAAACAAAAACCTCAAGCATTAAAAACACTCTGTTTGTACAACAAAGCTTCCCAGAGATCCCTAAACTCCGGACAGAGTCTGGACAGGAATCTGAAGAAGTCTTCTCACAAGGAGGTAAAAAGTCAAAGGAATACTGCATCCGAATAAGAGGCTCTATAGTAATGCTAGCATTGAGGCCACAGTCACGGCGCATAAATGATGAAAAACATTCAATCAACTTCTCCCGCTTTCTGAAAAAGAACAAGAAAAGTGTTTAGAGAGGCATCAACACAAGCTTTCCAGATGGAGAATTAACCACTTAACCTCATATCTAATAAACTGAAAGGTGAAGTTGATTAAAAGAAAACATTTTTTTCAATATAGTTAACACAATACATAGGGGTTAATTAAGGAGGTGGGGGGGGGGGGGGGGTCCAGAGATCTCATTCCCATCTCTTGGGAGGACAATTACCCCTGGGGTTCAATGGTTAGCCTACCTTAACCACAACTCTATCATTCAGTTAAGAGTAATCTAAAATAAAGTTGTTATCTATCTGATGGGAGCTGAAGGTAGTTGTCCTTCTTAAAGTGTAGTAGCTGGGCACCTAAGGAAGTAGATATGTTATATATATTAAAGAAGACCATATATAACTACCATGACAAAAGTTTACCAGTGACGGGTCCAATGTTATACCCTTTATATACTAGGTTATATGTAATCATGTTGACAGTTAGAACAGGCTTAATGTGTATTGTGAGGCAAGTCTGTAAAAACCTTTTTTCAGCAAATCAATCTTACCGAATATAACATTCTAACACCAATATCGAGAGATGTTTCCCACAAAGTGTCATGCCTCTTTGAAAAACCTAGA
This sequence comes from Lepidonotus clava, assembly GCA_936440205.1. NCBI lineage: Eukaryota > Metazoa > Annelida > Polychaeta > Phyllodocida > Polynoidae > Lepidonotus > Lepidonotus clava. The sequence goes on from OW387141.1 coordinate 41,175,227, forward strand.
TTTGTAGCAGTTTCTCATCTTGTCAAAGTCATTTTGAATATTTGGAAATATAATGATAGTACAAAGCCTGCACTCACTGCATGTTAATTCTGCTGGCAGCTTTGGTGGGGGAACACTTGACCTTGTAGGCCTCGTACTTGGTGGGGTAGCGGTCAAACATCTTGCGGCACAGGTTGAAGCTGGTGGAGTGCCTCATCATCCGGGTGTAGCATGGCAGGAACCGCTTATAATCTAAATAGGTAAAAGGAGCGAGGGGGGAAGGGTAATCATAGACATTTGTAATCTCTACACGGGATAATGTAGTATTCTTTTCATCTATGACATCTTTAGGTATGAGCGTATCTATCAGCTGATGGATTTTAAAGTTGTGATTGCATCTTTTCTTGTAGGAAACCAAAGGCACTGGACTGTTTTAAAAGAATTTCTGTTGTGGAACCGTTGCAAAGAGCACAGCCCCCCACATTTCTTTTTAACAATACCATATTTGATGCCCATCCTAATTTTATTCTTGGAAAGTAGATATTCTTACTTGTTGTTTTAATCCATTACATTCGCCTTGTAAAATCCAAGGTATGTTGCAATTACCAAATCACTGGACTAAATTTGTTGATGTTAAAATGCAAACAGGTGTGTAATTCTATATAGTTTACGATATCAGTCAAAGTTCGTGAATAACATACCTTACATGACATTTTGACATTGACTCATTTCAGACTTAAACTATGGCCTAGTGAATTTCTTTGTTCAAATGAAAGTAGAAGAGTGTCAAAACACAAGGGAGGCATACATCTGATGAACCGAAAATAGACGGGCATGGGAGGAAAATGCCATATTAGGAAAGGCCAGAAGAAATGGTTACTGTGAGTGTCAGGAAACCCGACGCACCCTAATTTCTTTTTACCCTACCCTTAGGCCTACCTAAAGAGTCACAATAAAAGAAACAGGAAAAAGTGCATATATATTTGACAAGGAAATGGAGAGATGCTACAAAATCTCTCTCCTCCCAGAAAAAAAGACCAATTTACCTTATTTCTTTCGACTCAAGTTGCCTGGACATATTAATTTGTGGGGGCATAACTGTATTATTTAGTAGGCTTATACTGAATGAGCAGAGTAAACACGTAAGCGGATTGTCCAATATGGACAATGGATTATGAAAGCCAATACAGGTACGAGAAAAGGAAAGAGCTACCGGCATGTACACGTTCTATAGGCCTAGCCACACTGTTTGGCTTTCCGGAAAGGTCCGGAAAGGTCTCATTGCAAGAGATCATGGTTCTATGTAGCATACTTATAATAAACTACAAATGAGTCATATCATGAAGAAAAATTAATGAAAACCTGATACTTATCAAGAAAACACAATGACCCCTGTTAGCTGTCCATATTCATTAGCCTAGCACGCAATACAAGTATCTACAGATGGTTGCCTACAGATACAGGCTCTGATGTATTACTCTGTTCACTACTGCCAAACACTGCCTCCCAAAATTGGAAATTCGAGGAGAAAATTAACTGCAAGTATGCTATCTGTTTTGTGCTGCAGAGCTCCAGATAAGGATGTCCCCAGGGGCTGGGGCCCTGTCAGGGGCCTCTTGTCATTTTCACCAGAGTGTCGTAAACCGGATGGACGGAAAATGGTATGTCGTAAAACGATACATGTTGCCTGTGTTTATGTCCCCCAGTTGCATGAGGTCCAGACTTAGAGGGTTAGGAATATGACACACGTAAGCTGGATACAAGTGTGAAAACCTGACCTTCTGATAGAAGTATACGGCTAAGGAAATTATACACCTAATAAAACGCGACTATAGGCCTATATCTTCCATCGCGTTTTTCTGAATTTATTGAATCTATTTCTATATAATCTGCCCGCTTTTTGTACGAACTTTACTTGAATACATTGACATTAGAGACGGTAACATGAAATACGTCTTACATAAAGGGAATATTAAATCAATTCTCAATTGTAAATGTATCCATCTGAATTACGACAAAAACTGTTAGAATAATTCCATCCCATGCTCATTTTAGTATGAGGAACATATTGGATTACAGTTTCGAATAGGGCATAATTTGAAAAACGTTAAACAAAATGACAGTATGAATACATAAATGAACTGATTAGGGTATTGGGACATAGATTGTATAGTTTACATATATGGACTCAATACATCCACAACATAACTCTTCCTCTAAAAGGAGAAACGAAAGTGTCCACGGATATTTTGTTGCTAAATTGAGTCGAATTAAGGTCGGAATTCTCTATATTTCCGGAGGTAGGTTGGCAATATTACATAACATATAGAGAACCAATACATGTATACGTTCTTCTTGTTTCAATATCGTTCAACGCGACTTCAATATCGTTCAACGCCAATAGCCTCTTCAACCAAGGGCACATGTATGAATCAATAGTGCGATAGTGGGTGATATTACTTAGAATATAGCCCCTCTACCTTTTATAAAAGAGCCCTCCCTTCACTTTAACTGTAAATATTGAACTTACGTAGTAGATATAGCACGAGTCAGTGGCTGTACGTGAAATAAACCGAGGCGCAGCCGAGGTTTATTTCAAGTGCAGCCACTGAAGAGTGCTATATCTGACATATACCACGGTACCTTTTAATTGCTGTTTGTCTGGATCATTATGCAATGACCCTAGGCCTATATAAAGGGGCTCTGATCTCACAGAAATGCTCAGTTGGCTTTTGCCAGTCGTACTGTAAGGATCAGCTGCGCTTATTACAAGGTATAGTCCTTAGGTTTTGATCAGTTTTGTTATCTAACTTATGTCTAATATCTGAGATTTTAGATTAATATTTTCCGACACTACATAAAGTTGTTAGTTTACACAGGTCATATCAAAGTTGCATTTTCTAGACGCTACAGACCATTCTGAAGCTATCAAAAATCCCTGCATGTTTAGGAATCATATCTGCACGATACTCACCCATACTAGGGAGGTTAAGCAACCCCAACGCATCTCGATACATCAACGTATCTCTAAACTTAAACCTTTGTGTGGGAGTGCAGGTAAAGAATTCTTAAAGACTGAACTGATATCTTATTACTATAGGTACACAGATTTAAATTTATATTACAACATTTCTCAAGTATGTGATATTAGCTGAGATAAGAGATACATTACGTTTATGTTAGGGGATGTGTCTGGGTTGCTTAACCTCCCTAATATTGGTAGGTCTGTACCACGGTTGTCCTAGAAGGCTCATAAGCCCAATTTAACAACATTATATATAATATATATAAGTAATATTACTAATATAACTATATAAAAATTGGTGGCTATGCCCTGGAACCCGCTATTTCTTTTCTACTTTCTAGGTTTATTGTAAATTCTGTTTTATTTAGTAACCTAGTGACCGCTCGTGCAGGCTCACGCTGGCGCCCACTCTGCGATGAATCACCTTCTGTGCCAGCAATGAACCTAGCAGGTCTCGAGGTAGCAGAGTGGCTGGCGCCGTGAGATTATGTGGAGGCGTTCCGCTTCACTGGTGGAATACGCGTTATATTCACGGCCTAGTTCTATTGTTCTCAGAGCCAACCGTGGTATATAACAACATGCAGCACGAGTCAAAATGAAACTTAGATTAGGAGAGAGTATACATCTAGGCTATAAAATAATGCCACGCATGCATGTGATTCCTGCAGGGTTCTATCCCAACGCATCCTTGCATATGGACAATTGTGTATAAGAAATACCCCCGGCCAGAGCTGGCACTGGCACACGGAAAAGGAAGCGCCACACACATGAAAGATAGGTGGGCTACACAAAACCTTTGAGAAACCGGAAGGAATACACAGTCCTCCACATAAATACACAAACAAAAACAACACCACAAGACCTCAACGCACCACAGCAGCACAACCCTAAAGGTCCTATTGCACTGCACGACTTTGAGCTGCGATATTGGTGTGATATGATGATATTACAAAAAATTCACACGCAGAAATATAATATATAACGATTATTTGAAATTGGCAATTTGGAGTTTTTTCAAACATGTGTTACAAAGAATTTTGTCTCTAATATGTGCAATTTCTCTGCGACATCGTCATACAGCAACTCGTATCGTGCAGTCCGATACCCTCTAAACCACAACAGCAATAACCTATTAGTAGAGGGAGAAACATGGGGAGTCTATTGAGCTGGGGCACGTTACCGTTGAGGGCGTCGCCGCAGAGGTAGTCGGCGACCATGACGAGCCGGTGCCACTCGTTCTCCGTCTTGTAGACGGCCTCCACCCCCTGAGGGCAGGCGGCCGCCATGGGCGACAGGCACTGCTCGTAGTCGTAGTAGGCGCTGAAACGGAACAGGGCCACCTGATGGATTAAACTCCTGAGAGTTGGGTTGGCGGCACAAGGTGAGGCTGGAAGTAGGCTAGGACAAGGAGGGGTAGTGTTAGGGGTGGGGGTTTGCCCTGGAATAGGCTAGGACAAGGCGGGGTACTAGAACAGGAAGGGCGTGGGTCGGGGTGGGGGGTAGTGGCATGAGGGGAGTGGGGAGTGCATGTTTTGTGACCTCGTATGACTGGGTGGTCGTGTTTTTTTTCTCAGAATGTGTCTCTATGCCGATTGCACTGAGACACACATTCATACTCGTTACCGACTATAGGTCTGGTCAGCAGGCATATAGAGCCAAATATCTTGTGTCTTTTGTTAGATATTGGGAAAGTTAGAATTTCGATCTTATACTAAACCTAATCATTGCACTTAGATAAGTTTTGTAATGTGAACAGAAAGCCTCTTATTTATATTTTCCTTTTATATTTTCTATATTTTTTTATAGTTTGCTTCAAGTAATTACACACATAGAACAGAAAAGCAATCAAGGGATGGCAGAATGTAGGTTTTTCTGGTTTCTTTCTTCCCAGATCTTTAGTCTCGCAATGCACATGCTTGTGGATTTTGGGGATAGACTGGAATGGGTATTTTGAACTTTAGGATTGAAAGCATTAGGAATAAGTACATGCGATATATAGCCAAGATTCAACAAAGCAATTCATAAGGCCTCGATTATAAAATTTACAAAAGGACATTATCAATATTTCATTTAATGGGTTACACATTATAAATGGTAATATCAAAGCGTCATCCCAGCCAAGCATGTGATGAAGTATAACGTTACAGTGAAATTCTGTTTCATTCTGTTTTAGTCCTTCTTATATTATTTTGATGGCTCCCAATATCATTGCTGCAATGTACCTCTGTGACGTTGCACTGTCACGATGGTTTAGTTAAGTTCTTCAACCACAACTGAATGCTGCCATTATGATCTGTGTTGGTTTGCTCTTAACATCACAAAAAAAAAGATGTTATGATAAATTTATGATTTGGTGAGGTCTCAACCCCGCCATAAAACAACTTACAGTTATGGGCCAATTTAGTAAGTGACAGACTAAGCAAAGAAGTGCGTTTACAGAACGGTACTCTTGCTTCACAACTTGGCTGTGACTCCCCTAATTGGTATATATACCTGCACCAGTTGTCGAGGTCGGCCGTGGTTCCCCGGATGATGGCCAGCATGCTGTGGTAGAGAGCCACCTTGGTCTCCTGAAACGTGTCGTAACACTCGCGCATGCGCACCGGGAACTCGGGCGAGCAGTGCATGGTGTAGGAAAACCCTGCAAGAAGAAGACAAATACAGGACATTTGTCACTTTGAGAGATCAATACTGATTCTGGGGCCAAGGAGGAATTTGTGGTTCTGGAGGGGTTAGGCAGAAGGCAGAGGGGGTTAGGTAAGGGATATGGATGAACTTTGGAGGGGGCAGTGTCGAAGGTGATTAGTGTGAGTTGTTAGGTGGTGAAAGGTGGACGGATGGCTGAGGTGTGGTGAGGCACAACGTTAAAGGAGCAGCTCACGGTACTGCTCGCTGCAAACGTGAGCAATTAGTACCAGGTTAAGTCTTATGATAATCTATGGATTTCACAACAGGTATAGGACTGTGCCATATGTACTCAGAAACTATCACTTACATTTGTCTGGTACATTGGTACCTAAATGTGGGGATCAAATACATATTGAGTTGATGCCGTACATAATAATTATTGTTGAATTACTCATTACACACTGGAATGCAGAAGTATCTTCGGCCAAGCTAATTGCATCATTGTTTAAGTAATATGGTTATTATGTTACTGTAATATCCTTCTCATATTGCCTGTAGGATAATTTATGAAAGAAAAGCTGAAATGAAAACCATGAAAAATTCGATTTGAGTGTATTAGATTCGGAAAGCAAACACTCCTAGACCCTATATCTTTCATCTCCTAGCTAGCTAATAACGAACTGTTTCATATCAATAATATCGTGGATTGCATTTCTCAATTGATAAGATGAGACTATGTCTTTTTACAATATTAGTGTCAATAGATAATGCTTTATTTGAGAAACAGCAAAGACGAATAAACGTCAGTTCTTGTATTTTATTTGAAAAATAGGATCTCAGAAATTGATACCTTGGTGAAACACTCCCTTATTGCTCTTCAATTTTTGTTATGAACAATATTCAAAGTAGCACCGATCCGTACACGCTAAAGCACTTGTGCAGACATGGTCAGGTGATCACTCTTTAGCGATCACCATGCGGTGATCTTGTATAATGTATTACATGAATTCAATATTTATCAATTCATATAGGTAATTTTTTTTATTGTGATCCTGAGATGATTTTAAGTAAATGTGACATAAAAACTTTTGTTTCACACTTATGTATAATGAAATTGATCCTCATCATGGTGGCCATCCCAATTTTGGAGGTGTGGCGCTATCTACACAATAGCTTTCCCATCTATGCGGGTTATACCATGCATTTTGTATTTTCGACTAGGGTCATTTTCACGTTTTCCCAACCATTTATGCATTTAGATCTCCATAACAACATATCATTGAATTCATATTGCTTTTAGTCTGGCTTCACAAGCTATTTCCGGTCATAAACAATGTAGTTCCCGTTTCTCTAATTGGCTGAATCAGGATCCTCATGGGCCGTATATATGCTTACCGTTGTATTCCACGAGTGGCGTGTAGGAGCACTGGCCGTGGACCCCCAGCTCGTCAAACTTGGACCTGATGGACAAGGCGAGGGTGAAGTCGGCCATGTTGCTGCCACAGGCGGACCGCAGCAGGCGGTCCTCACACTCTATGTACTCCCGGGCCACCCTGAGGACGACAAGGCACAGGTCAGAGTGCTTAAAATGCTTGTTAACAATTATAGATCAATGATTTTAATGATCAACCTATCCATTACCTAGTTGTTAAGTGTTATGCCGTTAGCTCATTTTTATTCACAAATCCTTACTCCCCATACTAATCACAACTGGAAGAACATAGACATATTGTAAGTGAAGTTAAGGAGAATAAGGATTAGAAAGAGGACTGCTTTGACGTTATGAAACTGATAATTCAAATATGATACTGAGAAAATCTTGCCTAAGAAATTATGTAGAAAAGATAACCATCATACAGTGGTTCAAATTACCTACTGCCCGGGGAGAATGATATGGAGAAATACTATTGGTAAGAAACTGGTTATTGCACATAGAATCTTTCATAATGTTATATAGGCCTATATACTTTTACATATGAATGAATAAAGTATATGTATGTATATCATAAGCGTATCCATATTGATATACATGGAAAGGCGATATCAGTACTAGTGAATGACCTTTGTATCTGTCACAAGTACTGATCTATCTCTTCTCTTCTTAAGATGTAATCTCAGTTTTGACCGGTAGGGGGCAGCCTAAACTAAGGTTAAGGGCTAAAGGTCATAGGTCATGGCTTGTATCAATGCTCCTTCTGCGTCCTGATCGATAGCAGATTTATCAAGTAAAAGAGGATCTCTTTCCATCCTCGTAAACCCTGTCCAACCAGCCCAGGGGTGCTGTTTAAATGCATTGTCAATTAGGCCTAAGGGTCGCTGCAGAATAGCATAGGTGAAAGTTGGAAAAGCAATCTTTTACAAATCTTCTACAAAGGCTGGTTCAGGGAACTATCCGGTAGATAGAAGGATAGGAAGAAATTATGAGAAACAGCTGACACAAAATCAGTCACACATCTAAATACTATAGGCCCTATACGTGCAAAGATGCTTTAACCTTACTGCCGACGGATACCAGGGGCGGATGCAGGGGGGGGGGGGGTCCAGGGGGTCCTGACACTCCCATCCTTATGGTCGAGACTTAAAATTGGCAAACAGAAAAATAGTCGTGCGCGTGCGAGATCGTGTATCCGCCCCTGGATACATTATATTTAGGGTATTTATTAACAAAATATAGCTCATTCTGGGCAGTTACTATCGAGATAAACTAGCTGCAGAAAAGAAACGGTATTGGGATGTGGCAGAGAGGCAGGAAGGAAGGTTTCAAGTATTTCAATATTAGTCACAGTAGCAGTAGTAATAGTACGGTCTATTTCAGACAGAGGGGCCGTCTTCAGTTGATATAGTAGTTCCTCTCTTGACAAGGGGCAATTAAAAAATGTGGTCACAAAATCGAGATTTTCACTTGTGAGTGGAATTTCAATATTTAAAATTGTTTGAGTTGACATAAAATTGTTACCGCATGTATAAAGAGAGGCTGTGGCATGTTACTTTTCGCCGTTTGTATAAACACTACTGTAATAGACAGTGTTTTACCTCAAAGAGCTAGACACGTTGAGTATTCGCGAGCAGCTAGTAATAGAAGACTATGTGCGAAAACACATACTGGTTCCCCTGTAACTGAGTAAAGGGGATCGCTGAAGAAACAGTTCTCACTCTCCAAGTCATACCTTGGCGCTCAGCAGTTCATTCCAACAAAGTCCAGGCAATTTGGACGAAGGCAGTAAAATGGTAACATACTACCCGCTAGCTTTCCCGCTCCATGCACCCCAGCATGTGGGCAGACTGCCGTAGATACAGGGCAGGCTGACCGGTTACCGCCACAATTAACGTACGGCCGCCATCCACCCACCTTGGGGGCACTGCGGCCCAGGAGGTGCGCTTCAACATGAGCAGAAAGGGCAATGGCCCTTCCTGAAGGGCCTTGGCCGCGGTCGTTATGGCACGCGTGGGGAAACAATAGGTTATGGCAGGCATGTATTTCCCCCACTTAGACCGATCAGGTAAACGTGATTGGAAAGCTTGAAGCCAGGGCCTGGAGACGATGCTTCTGGTATAATGGTGTATAGGAAGGGTCTGGAGTTAAACTTAAAGGTGGAGAGACGGGGACAGGGTTTGGATGAGTGGGTTGTTAGAGGATGAGGTTGGGGTAAAATAGGGGAGGTGGGAGGAGTTTGGGGAGGATAGGTTGGGGTAGGGTGATATTAAAAGGGGGAGGGAGGAGGAAATTTTGGATGAGGAGTGGGAGGAGATGGAGTTAAAGGGGGAGGTTGGGGAAGAAGGTTTGGGATGACAGGTAGGGGGAGGGTGGAGTCGGGGTAAAATGGGGGAGGAAGGAGGAGGTGGAAGGAGGTGGGATTAGAGGGGTATAATTGGGGGATAGGAGAGGGATTGGGATGAGGGGTAGGGCCATGCAGGGTGGGGTAGGGTAGGGGTTGAAATGTGGAAGCACCTTTTGGATCAGAGATGGCAGTAGAATGAGATTGGGGGTATTACCGTAAAATTGGGGAAGTAGGAGTATATAGGAGGCTCGAAATGAAGGGGGTCTGGTTAGGTGGTTGTATAGGACCTTGGACATGAGGCATAGAAGGAGTGGGAGATGGAAGTAAGTTTCAGAGAATGTGTATGAGTAAGGGAAGGGAAGTGGTGCATAGGCGGAGTGGGATAAGGCGTGAAGTTCCAGGATATAGGGCCGGGGAGGTGGAAGTAGGTTTGTAATGGCGGGAGTGGGGACGGGGGAGAAATGAAGGCTGAAGTGGTGCAAAGCGGAAAGTTCCCGGCAGGATGGCAACTGTCGGCTTCACTTAGGCCGGGCTCCGCTGGTTACCTGCTGATGGCCGCCGACAGAGGGAGCCACCCTTAACCTGATCGACGTTAGCGCTGCCAGGAATTTTGAGCTAAATTGGCTGCACTTTTGCCTAAATTTTCAGAATGGTAATTGCCGTTGAAGAGCAGCGTGGTGCATAGGAAAGGGCTCGCAAGGCCCGTTGATCGTGTTAGAAGGGCCGTCAGTCTTCGGGGTGGTCGGAGGAATCTTAAAACACGACCGATGGGTTCTCAGTGGGATCTCAGCAGGATGCAATGCACATTGCCTTATGTTTGCTGGATTATCTGTTGTCTGTGGCTGTCCCAGCGTTTATGAATAGATTATAGATCTTTCGTTCTTTGAGTTTTGAGGTAATTCAATCCCCTTTACAGATGTATCAATTCATAAATTTATGGACATACTTTACATAATGATTATAAAGATTCACTCAACTAATGGGAATAACGAAGCCTGTAAACTTACATCGCATGAATGAGTTTCATAGCAAGTATGAGATGTGTCTCTTCAACTAAATTATCAAGTCTCTCACTTAGTAACGCACCTTTCTTTATTTGCTAGGCTACTGGCGTAAACTATACCCTGTGACGTTGTGGCATCTTTGTAGTGAATATAATTATATAGTGCAAATCAGTAATACATGAAATGTACGTGTAAGCCCGCTCGACAAGATGACACTAGGATACCTAAATGAATATTTAACACAAGCGAAAAACATAGCAAGGAGTCCTTAAATGTTGCATAGATAGAATTCCAAAGTAAACAGCCTACTTCAAAACCACCCTAGCGTTGTAAGGTTGGAGGAGAGCAGCACACCTGTGTTAAATAAGTGATGCCTTACCCGCAAGTGTCAAAGACCCCCGACTGAGTCTGCAGGTCCATGAGACTGGAGCAGCCCCGGAACAGGGGGTTGGCGTCCCCCGACTGGGAGACGAGACAAGGCAAATTGTGAAGGGTATCTGGAAAATAAAGAATTATTTTAGGTAAAAGTGTTTCCCTTTGTGTCCCATTCAAATGGATTTGGTATTGCCCCGCATGTCTTTTTTTGTGAAACCATAATAGAGTGCCGTAAGGTTACTCCAATTATGTGGGAATACAATAAAAGGCTGGATGCTTTGGGAGGCTTCCCATTTTTGAAAAATTTTCTTTTTCTAATATAAAGTTTTCACGCTAAAATTGTTTACAACAGCAGCTCCCCTCTTCTTATTTTGTTTTTGAAAGATAAGCCTATAATTATGGATCTGTTCATGCAAAACCTGAATCAGTTTTAAATAACCATATGAGAAAATACTATGGGTGTATATGGGAAACATCAATTCTTTTCATCTATCAAAAATAACAATTAAAATGAAAACTAAGAAAAAAATCAATGGTGAACCTATGTCTATCCATAAGAACAGAAGAAAGTAGGTATTATTGAGCAATTATGATAATTAACGTGACGTATTAGTAGTACATGGAAAAATGGCTCTCATTCAGGAACGATGGCTGATTTCTATCGAAATAAGCTATCGTTGTTGAATCATCCCCGCACTCACATGATGTTACAAATAAGAACCTAGCTTAGGATATCGTATTGATAACCCTTTCATAATCTAAGAATAGTCTAAAATGTTCAGTAGCTTTCAAATTAGAAAAAATCTAAATGCCTGAAACTATTAGTTACAGGATTCGGTTAATCATCAACCTCAATCCTGATAGTAAAAACGGATGATGATGTTTTGGAATTTAAGGTCCGCTCAGCAATTTTTTCAGCTACATCGAGACCAACTAACAGTTTTTGGGTTATACCGAGTACTGGTGATCGAGTCAATTGGGTTGAAAACGACAGCAAGGCAAAGTGGTGTAACAGTAAAATGGAAAAATAAGTAGGCCTATATGAAATGTATCTCATGTCTCTTCATTCATAATCACCAGAACAACTACCGGAAGATTACTCCAGTGTAATCTTTTTTGACTCACTTTCTCTGCGTTCGTTGCATGTGTTGACGACGAGGCGCTGGGCGAGCTGCAGGCCGGTCTCCTGTATGCTGAGTCCACACGTCTCATACAGACTCTTCACACACACCAGCCACTTCTGATATGTCCTGGAACACAGGGGTACAGAGGAAGGGGGAACAGACTTAGAAAGACGAGTCATATGTATTGCAAAACAAGTTTTTCTATGTGCCAATAGGCTTCATTCAATAGCCAAATAAGGTATACAATTTTTTGAAACATAATAGCACCGGTGCGTTGCATGACCCTCCCCCATTCCCATATTAGAGCTCACCCTCTGTCTTGGGATATTTTGTATGTACTTACTAAAACCCCTATTATCTTCATTAACTATTCCTCCTCATTAACCATTAATTTATGAGGTACTAATTTTTATTCCATAATTGCTAATATGGAACAGTTTTATTTCAATTATCGTTCAATATCGAATTGAATCAAACTTGAACTGCGTCAAAATTAAAGAAACCCTGATTCTATGTACCTGCAGAGAATATATTTCACAATCTACGTACCCACAAATAAGACAATTAAAAACCAGACACTGCGCACTTCCCTCAGCCCGTTCCCCACCAGCAGTAAGTGTTATACGGCACCTCCGAGACCCTCCCACCTGGCCCTGTAGGGGGAAGGCCATTCTATATTCATGAGCAGGGCGACATGGCTTACTTGCAGACGGCGTCGAGTTTCTGGCCGTCCGGACTGCCCAGGAAGTCCTGGTAGAAGGAGCCCTTGTGTAGGGCCGTCACCTCGGAGGAGCAGGTCCGCTCCCTCGTCATCCACTCCGAGCTGCTCGTGCACCCCGCCGGCACCGACTCGTTGGCTGCGGAAAGGACGCGATCACAATAATTATAACATGCCAGCGAAAAGGTTATGAAAATTATTTTTATTCTATTGCATTGTCCAGATACTCTTCAAAGTTTGTGTTGTCTATCAGAAAACCTCATATTGTTTGTTAAATCAATCATCTACAAATACCGTCAATAATATTTTTTCAAGAATTGAACAAAAACTTAATGTTAAAACCCTGTAATCGATTAGAATATCTGGAATAGAATAGATCTGTCTGAAGATATCCAATTAACATTATAGCTGGCGGATTATATGTACATGGAGATTATAGATTGAAGAATGCACTTATGATAATAGCATTGAAGGCATTTGATATTTAATAGCATTGATGGCATTTGGATCGTCATGTATACATATTGACATTTGAATCGCCATATAGATATACAATGTTTAGGTTGCAAAACTATGCCATATTAGTTTATGACACCGCAGTGTAAGTACTATAGAAAAGGCCTATGGAATAACATATGACCAACCCAGAGACGTTGCCAAGTAATGGACTGTATAACGTAACAGTAAACCATTGGGTTACTTTCCGATCTTAAGAATTCATATTTTGACAACGTTTTTGTATCAAATCAAAGATGTTATTGAAAGCCCTCACTCAGACACCACAGAACTTCACATTCTGAGCTAAAGGAACACAGGGTATTGTACCTATAACATAAAGAGGTGTATATCTTGTCCAGCCGATTAGCAGCAACTCGTTAAGCTGAAAGGCCTTGGGGTCGGAATAAATACTGTGGGTAATCTTCAAGTGTCTGTTATTCGAGAACATAAATAAGGATAAGGGAAATATACTAATGAGTGTTATATAGAGCTACAGTACATCTATACTCTAGACATGCAAGTACAGATATAGAGGTACGTTAAAAATCCCATATCGGTACGTCGTAGGCTGAGAATATATAGGTGCAATGATAAAACATATATAATCACATACATATATTGAAAGACATCGTTTGATTGACGTATATCGTGATTCGAAACTCACATTCAAATAAAGAAGCATACAATGGGACTGGTGAAAGGAAGGTACCTGTAGAAAAGAACAAGAGAATACAAGGACACGTTGGTTCATAATCATTATGGAAATGGAAATAAACGACAGAGAAGTGTACAAGTTATACAGGTATATCAGATATATCCTTCAACGGATAATCTTGCAGCAATATATTGTAAGGAGTCATTGGCTTGTTACATGAACTAGCGTGATAGAAATGCGGCATTATGTCCATAATAAGCTGCACATATTACTTTACTTTCATGAAACCAGAGTCGTGTCATAATAGCCAATAATCCCTTTTTTCTCTTCATAAAAGTAAGATTAATATCAAACGTATACGTTTGCAAGAAGAAAGTCTGTAGCTCTTTATTGAACATGTCATAGCTTTGCTAGCGGCAAGGTGCATGTTTGGATTTCAAGCTTTAATATCTGAAATGCAATTCTCCTCCAGGGCATAAAACCGCCCGGTGCTCTTAATGAGACTATGGTTAAGGTTTCACTCCAGGGAGCATGCTGCATAAGAACGGCCCTCTTCGCTCTTGTTTCTTTAGTTCTTATCAGAGTTCAAGGAAGCGAAAATGAAGGATACATCAGGAACACAAGTATTATTTGTGTTGTGGCATTTGAAAGTTTGTTAATGTTTCAGGCTAGTTTCTTGATGCTGTGGGTTTTTGACTGTTATTGGGATTATTTTCCCGCTTGCGTGTCTGATCTTGAGGTTACTTTCAACTCATACTGGCTTATTACCTCGTTTCTTCTAGCCAAAACATACGTTTTTTTTATACCTCCCCTTTGTTCTCCCCTTACCGACGCCTCGATTTGCTGTGAGGCATAATAATCTTTGTATCTTTTCCCTCACATTCTATTCTTCAAAACGTTACGGTTTGATACACTGTGCAGTATTTATGGACCCAAACACAGTGTCGTAAATGTACATTTATGCAGAGGGTCTGCCATTTCCGGTTAATAAGGATAGAGTTGCTGTACAATAATATCTAGCTCTCAGCCATGTCAGCCATGTCGAATTACCGTGTTTCCTAATAACCAGATAACATCATTGTTAAATAGATTAGTTATATTTGTGGTAATCGGGGGAATATGATAGTAATTCACAGAGACATGAACACGTTTGCAAGTGTTATGCATCATGACCAGTCTCACAAACTAATAGTAATTTCTCCTGCAGTTTTCTATGTGATTTTCTGTATATCCTCCCTTTAATAAAGTTTACCCATGTCTGGTGTGGACTCCCTTTTAGTCACACAAACTTTGATTCTATGTGATTTTCTGAATCTTTTTACTTACAAAATGTATCCATGCGTGATGCAGTTCTTTCCCAGTCCTTCCACCCCATCCCATCCCTTCCACCCCTTGTTCATTTCCCCACATATTCTATCCCTTCAACCCCTTGTTCATTTCCCTCCCAGACCTTGTAGGCCCCACACTGTGACCTCCATCCCGCATTGGCAGGGCCCTGCATGCCCGCAGGTACAGGTTTCCGTCTCCATTATTAAGCGCGGCACCCACCACACCTCCCAGCCACTTGATCATATTGGCAGAAAATATAATTGGCTTTGCTTTGCCCGGGGACTGGATGCCACCAGAAGGGGATGAGTGTGGGGGTCTGTGGTGGGAGCGTCTGCTTAGAAGGCCTCTATCTTGTCACAGTTGGTCAGGGGAACAATAAGGTTGATCCTGACAGCATTATGAGACCTCTGACGCTGTCCTTTTGATAGCCAGTTATCTGGATATCGTCACAGGGATGGATCTGTATGTGGTCATGACAAGGGTTGAAGCCTATCAGTCTGTAGAGGTAATAAAACTGTCTGTAGGCCTATCAGTGTCATGCATATGGGTTTCTGTCATTTTTGTATCTATTAATGTGTTGGGGATATGGGGGACATCCTTGCACCTCTCTCACCTTCGATCAATAATCACTGTAGCTCTGCATAAAGGGCATCAGTGTTGCAATATCTTGCAACCCAATATGCCTAATTGCTGTTATGGAAGGAATTACTGTATGAATTTCTTCTGCTTGTTCAATCAAAATTTTGGAAATTGTATTAAAGTTATTGCTTTTCTGACTATTTCACACAACCATTATTTTCATCTACCACTATTGTTATGGTTGGACTAGGCTATGCGAAGGGTCAAAGTAAGGATATTGCTATGCTTTTCTTGCACATATTTTCACAGTTTCAATAGAAATGACCAATTCATCCCTGTCATTTCTATGATGCTATTGATAGATAGAGCCATCTCAGTATTAAGTAACATCTCCTAACTGTTGCTCACTTTCACAGAAGTAACCAACCCTTCCAAAATAAGAAACTTGCCTCGTCTCATTGCCCGAGGCAGATCAATTGAGACCAATAATCTCAAGTGCCTTGTATAGGCGGATTATTAGGGAGCCCTTTAAAAGTTCACAGAGAAGGCACACCAGCACGAGGTAATACTCCTGAACAGGAGTGGGCGATAATAGGGAAGTGAGCGATAATGGGGCATTGAGCGATAATCGGGAACCACTTAAGGGCCGAGTTATATAAATGGATCGAGCTGAGGCAAAGTGCGACGCCCGCCCGTTCAGGCGACGTCTAATCCTTTCGCTCTGGCGACTCCGACTTGAGGCCACTTAGCGACTTGGCGTCAATGTACTCGTTGTGATCAATAGTAAAGGGGTAGAGGCCTGCCCCCTTCGCCGCTAGAGGGGGTGGAGGTGCCGTCGGTGAGTTGTTAGGGGTCGCAAAGGTGAGGCCTGTAGGTGTGTGGGGTCCTGTGCCTTCTCCCCGCCGGGCAGCGATCCTAATGTGATCTGCAGGCATTGGATGTTATTGGATAAACATTTTCAAACAGACCAAGTGAATAGGCTACCCACATGAGGCTTTGGTGTTCTAAATAAGAAGCCAATGAAGGACTTTCTTGAGGCTATTTTACTTAACAGTACATGCTTCTTCCTTTATCTATAATGAAACCTACTGTAAAACGTTTCTTTGCACCTGTGAAGTTGCTTTTGTCCAGTATTGTTTCATACAGATCTCTCCAAGAACAGAAATAAGCAGAACGTGTCAACATTGGTACTTCCGGCTTTGCAACGTACCACAAGTGTGCGAAGCTCAATGCGCTGAAAAATGCACATACAAATGCCTCTGGCTAGGCTTATCCCTATGCCTCATGCGTTTGTCACTTGGTCGTCCTAATACATTACTATACATGTAGTTAAAATGCATGAAGTCATACTTGTTATTATTACTGTAATGTTTATCATAGATGTGCATTTCAATGTTCTGATTTGGAAGCAATTCGTCAAAGGTTCAATTGATAGGTCCTTGAGAGTCAGATGTATTGAAACACTACCATATATAATGTATATGATTGATAACAGGGAAGACTTTGGGTGAAAACACAGCAATATAAAGCATAATTATGTGAAGTGTGTTACGCCAAAGATAACACAAAGTACTATAGGCCTACGTCATAGGACCTGCTCCCTTTGAGTTGTAGAGGCTTGAAAAATGACGTCATATAAATTATTCCTGGCTGAGCTATAGGTGGCGCTGAGGGGCGCATGGTATATCTATTTACATGTACAGTATGGTTTCATTAACGGAATATGGATGGGAGTGGAGGGAGGGTACTCTGTATACGGAATTGGTCATTAACTGTGGTCGGAACCCCCAAAAGGCTGTATCTGTGAATAGCAGTTTGTCTCAAAAAGGGGGCTTTTAAATAATCAAACTAGATTAAAAGTTTATTGTTTTATTTCAATTTCTTCACAATGCCTTTTAAACAAATTATTGAGTTCTGAAATTTGTCACTAAAAGCTTTTCAGGGGAATGTTGTCGTTGAGATATCCTTAAAAAGGGGAGGCTGCCCATCCCAGAATAGGGGGTGGGGCAGGCTTAGTTTCGCAGTTAATGGCTACATTCACAGGCTGAGTGCCCCCCTCCCTCCTGTGGTTGGGAGAGCAGTGAGATAGCGGTGAGCAGGGAGGCCGCACCGTGGGTGTTAGGGGATCCATTTCACTTGGGAACTTGGGTAACACCTGCCACGGGCTCAGCCTCTCATAACCTGATCATTCTCACGGGCAGGCCGTAGTACGTGTATAGGCAATAGAATAGCAAATAGTGGGGAAACTGTATATACATCAGAGACTAACATATGTGTTTTTATGTTATCTGAAAGATTTCCACTTGTGCGTAGTAAATTTGATCTAAGAACAATAAGCAAATTTGTCAATTGGAGAAATTCAGACAGAGAAGCGCGTTATATCTCTTCGAATTACTTGATCTGTTATGGTCAAAAAGAATCACCTATGTTGATGTATATCCTTTACTCATGTCTATACAGTTATATGAAGATGAGTCTCTATATGGTCCAGATATACGAGATATCTTGATCTACCCACGGGCGTCCGTTTCAAAATAGTATTCCTTTCTATAAAGACACAATTAATAAATTTATCCATAGATGTCAAATTTGGAAGCATTTAAAAGACATTTACATTTTGATTATTTAATTGAAAATTGTGATTTTGATTTTCAAAAACCTTGTCGTTTCCGCTCAACTTTGATTTACGAAAACTCTGGGGGTAATTGGTTCACAGTTTTCCCAAAGGATGTGGCTTGGCGACAGGAAAACATGTTGACAGATGAACCAATTTACTTCAATAAAACCGTCCCATTCATAGAGGGATCAACCGGGAAAGGGGACAGCTTCGTGTAGATGCATCCGATTTAAGGAATTGGGACAGCTGAGTTCTGATTTTGTTACAGAAACAAAGGTGTTATGAATAAGATCAAGCTCGACGAACACGGTGAGTTTTACACCTATCCTAAGATGTGATTTTTCAAATAAGAGATTTTTCTTGTATGGTATGATTGTTTCAGACCTATTCCATGTATCTGCTGTTGGCTACTTTTTATTCTTTTACCCAATATATGCAAGTCAAATAGATATAAATGATTTATGAAGATCCACAGAATTATTGAGCACAGTTTTTACATGTTCTTGAGGCCGCGGTGACAGGATGTCAGTCCGAAATATGATCAAAGAAACATACATCTAGGTGAATAAATCACTCGGCTGTATTGACGGAAATCATTCTTATAAATGGAAGTATGAACAGAAAGTCACGGTACGACGTTTAAGTGTCTTGAAATCAGATAAGTAAATAAATACTCTATTTAGAACATTTACAGGTACCGAGATCTTGAAAAGGCAAGTATTTATTGACAGATAAAACTCCAACAAGACCTTTTTGGAGAGATAGTTTTAGTTTGGATTCAACTTTCACAGGGAAACCTTTGGTAAAGTCCATTTTGTATACTCTTTATCTAATGTTCACCACTCCCGATGTATTCTCTTACACAGATACAAAAAGACGAAAAAGAATCCCATACATTTATATACATATATAAATATATATATCCTTTACTCCTGTCTGTACAGTCATATGAAGATGAGTCTCTATAATGGTCCAGATATTGAACTATTGTTAATGTTTGATTTAAGACTGCGTAATGTTCGTGTATATCCAAGTCTTCATGAGTCGTTTACCCAGAATGCCTGAGTAATTCAGACTGCTTTTAAAGTTTGTCCGTCCACTTCCCAACAGTTCAAAAGAAATGAACGATGAGGGAGCTTCTTAATATGAAAGGTTTTTTATTCAATAAACATCTCATCCCGAGTCAAAGCCACCATGTATAAGTCTTCATCAGTCCACCTCCCATCTCCTATCAGCAATCAACCACATTTAGAACACGAGTTGCTCCAACACCTTCTAGACCATTCTAGTACTCAGTTCTATCACAATCCTATGTCCGAGGTAGTTGATATTGGTAAACTCCAGTCTGTTACACGGGAGCCGATGTACTTACTCCAGGTATAACTCCTTGGCTAAACTTACTTAGCTGATGTTCCCACTAAACCTAGTGACTACTAACTTCTAACCAACTAACTGCTCGCTCCCTACCTTGCAGCGCCTTTTATACTGGTTAACAGGTGGCGCTAGGAGCGTAAGATATTTCTCCTAGAAGTAGACTAGAAGTAGACTTGCTAAGCCTGATCCCTGATGGATTATATAACACGAGAATATATTAAAAGTGCTAAGCTATTAGTACATTCGACGGCGGTCAGGTGTTTGAGTTTAAGGAGGTGGACGACATAGCTCAAACCAAATGAATATAATGAACTCCCAATTTTGATGATTGGATATATTTGTTATACCATGGTGGGTGGGCTTGACTCTCGTGGTACATTCAACACAGTATCAATAGATTTGTAGATCCGGTTTCAACACAAATTCACAGTGAAATTATTCATTGAGTTGATTTCCACATCTTGAAGCTCACGGTTAGCAGAACCCGTTCATAAAATGACAAGGTAAGTGTTAAAAATTGATAACATGATTATTTGGATAACAACGTAAATGATGACATAATCACGGTTACAAAATGACAAAGTCAACTTTAGAGGATGAAGTATTATGACACTCGTGCTTAAAGTGATAGAGTTGGGTTTTTCCTTAGTACATACATGTACAGATTCTGACATTTGTAATTTGTAACACAAGTCGACAGAACTCAACATATATACAGTGTAGGGTTGTCTTAAACTTCTAAGAGTAACAAGTGTACATCAAATCCAATTTCAGAACAAATTAACACAACATAAGTCAATACAGAGAATTCGGACATTTTGAACGAACGACTTCCATGATACAATGCGTGTCAAATTTCAACCAAACTTCAATCATAATAACATTATTTACAATAATTACAAGGTCCCTGCATCTGATCTAGCAACATTATGCAGTTAGGTCTAGTAAATATTACCATCCGCGTCGCGCGCCCACCAGTCATGCTTAGTACATGTGTACTTAGCGGGACGCTTGACTAGAGTTCCCTTCCAAGGTTTGACCTCGATTTGGATCCTCCAGGCGCGAAGCGCCCGGATGACAAATTTCTGTTTCGAACAAATTTGCAAGTTTGATGGTTCGACCTGATATTTTGGGCCGATATGAATTAATTCTGTCGCTTGATTATGTTGGTTGGGGACCTAAACTTTAGTTTAGCACAGATTTTATAAGAAATTATACGATGGATTGATCATGCTAGCCGATTTCAGAATTTGGATCTTTTGGATCAAAAAGGGGTTTTCCAAATTAGCCTCGTTTTGACGTCATTTTAATCAGTGCCGGTGGTTATTTTACAAGAGGCGGACGTAGATTCTTTTTGTCACATCTAATCTTTGATCTTTTCACCCAACCACGATGGTCAGAGTTGCAATCTTCTGCTCGGACAGAGAGGCGGGAGTCGAGGGATACCCGGACCTGTTGCTAGGGGACTCGGACCACACAGTTGTGATTTTTCCTTGGAAAAACGCCACAACAGCGGAACTATCCGGACACGCCTTTGCCCATCATGTTATTTTCCCCGATGACATTCTTATCGTGGTGTGCAACATCCTTGATGTCCTCACCTGGGACCGGAAGCTCGGTTTGTATCTCCCTCTTTTTACCAAGTCGGAGGCAGCGGCAAAGTTTTATGCTGAAACTTTAAATAGGGCGTTCTACAACCTACACTCCCACCCGTTACCGGCCACCCTCGTCATCGCAACCCCTTCAGGGTTTGACGCTGGAAGGTGGCCGTTAACTGACAGCGACGAGTCGCTGCAAAAATGGGTCAATCGTCTTATCACCAAGGTCAGCCGGGAGGTGAAGAGGTGCAACGATTGGTTTGGGGTACCCACGGTGAACACCGGACGAGCACTCCATTTAGTAAAGACTGTGGCGGATGGGACACTAACAGTGAACAATTTTGGAGAGTTGGAGGACGGCTACTCGCCGTCCCCACGGATAGTGCGTCGTTGGGCCCGGGCCCTTGGCCGTTTTGTCGCCCGCCTACCGCTGGCCCCGCAGTAAACCACCGGCATTCATGTATATAATAATTTTTTTTTTAAGTGATTTCTACCCTGTGATTCCAGTGATTCAATTCCCGATCAGCACCTAGTCCACTAAGATGTATTTATCCAGGATACCCCAGACAGTGTTTCTTTTCTCCGGAGGCCTTTGGCCAGATGTTCACCAGGAGCCGCAGAAACATAGACTGTTGCCACGGGACCCGTTGTCTACGCCGCTCGTTGCCGGGCCTTCGCCCTTCTCGTGGAGCCGCCCTCCTAACCACCGCTCCGAGATCGGGTAAGTTCCGCCTCCCTTCTACAGTTCTTGGCACGTTAGGTAGGCTACTAATCGTAGATTTAAGGAGATTGTTGGCCAAATTCCTTTTGGTGGTTCTCGGCTCGCCTTCACGTGGTTGTATTCCGGAAGCTGATGTCACTCCCGGAACCAGAAACTGTGTTTTGCTGGTGATTTTAGTAACGGGTAGCGTGGGTGGCCACCTAGTGTTTACTTTTTGGTTCCAAGATGGTGGACGCGGGCCGAGAGTCAGGATCTTGCGTACTAAACTTATTATCTTTCCAGGTCCTGCGGTATGTTAGGGTGATGTGAATGAAGCAATGTGACACGGTTGGCACTGAAAAGCGTCAGGCTATATAGTTTTAGTGGGCGGATTGTTTAGGCTAATATGATCAAGCATTTTACCTCGCGCGTGGTTGGGCGATAATAGGGGGTTTTCTGACTAGCGGTTTGTTGACATTGCCGATCTAAGTAGGCTTTTTGGAGTGTGGGTAATTTGCATCGTATTGTTATTATTTGATACTATTAACTGTTTGGGGACTGACACTGCACATGAGAATCAGGTACGGGTGGCCAGAGATTCCGGTCTGAGTTGTACAACACTAGATTTGCTGTAACAGGATTCTTTGTTTAGTCGTTATACGTTTTGACGTTGAACCTACAGAGTACTCCCGGTGCCACCATTCCCACAAAATCGGCTTGGTCCATTATTCGCCTAGCTTCAATGGGATCTGTCGGTAGGTCTCCGTCCTGCAGGTAGTCTATCAATTGCGCGCACTCTGCATCTTGGAGTTGCGCGTTTATTACCGTAGCTACAGAAAGCTCTTCATCCTGAACTTCGGCCTCAAATAACTCACATCCCACAGCGGGCTCATATTCTTCACCTGGGACATGCTCATGATAGACTCTAGACAAATAGTCCGGTAGAAAATGAGTCGCTCCTGGCTCATATATGATTTCAAAATCAAAATCTGATAACGCTAAAGCCCACCGTCTCAGCCGGGCTGACGGGGCTTTGTAGGCACTCTGTAGCAGGGGAATCAACGGTTTGTGATCAGTCACTATTGTGATTTTAGCTCCCTGCAACATGTCCTCATAGTTCTTAATGCCTTTAATTACTGCCAGAGCCTCCTTTTCTGTTACCGAATAATTTAATTCGGCGTCCCGGAGAGTACATCCCCAGAAAGCAACCGGACGGTAGATTTCATCTAGTTTGTGACAAACCGCTGCACCGCACGCGGCGTCTGATGCATCTGTTAGTAGATAGAAATGCCCTCCTATATCCGGATGGATTAGTAAGGGTGGCGAGGTGAGCAGTTTCTTTAACTGTTGAAACGCTTCCTCGCAAGCCTCCGTCCACTCAAAATAGACTTCTTTCTTTAGCAGCCGATTTAATGGTTTAGCTAGATCGGCAAAATTTGGGACAAACGATCGGTAGTAATTACACAGTCCCAGAAATGATTTAATGGTTTTCACATTATGTGGACGGTTAAAGGCTGTAATCTTTTCTGTGGTTACCCTTTGTGTAGCCACTCCTTCCGCGTTTACTACGTGGCCGAGGAAATTGATTTCACTGCGGCACCACTCACACTTTGACGGTTTCAGTTTGAGATTAGCTCTCGCCAAAGCTTGGAGAACCACCTCAACACTTGCCAGGTGTTCTTCAAATGTAGTGTCGTAGACGATTACGTCGTCTAAATATGCTAAGCATGTTCTAGGAATCAATCCCTTTAGCGCTATGGCCATTACCTTGGTAAACTGCCAAGGCGCGCCAACTAAGCCAAATGGTACACGCTTATACTGATACACACCCATCGGGGTTTCAAAAGCGGTATATTTTCTACTGTCTTCTTCGATTACACACTGATGATAGCCGCTCAACAGATCTAAAGCTGTCCACATAGTGGGTTTCTTGTAAGCCATATATAGGAAAAGCGAGCGAGCCGTGGGCATGGGGAATTTATCTTTAAAAGTGACTTGATTAAGCATGCGAAAGTCTGTACAGAGCCTAGGTTTGCCATCTTTCTTCTGCACTACCACCAGCGGGCTTCGCCAAGCCGATTCGCTGGGCTCTATGACACCTATATCTATGAGTTGCCTAACCTGTTCATCGATGATATCCATTTTCTGTGGAGAGTATCGGTATGGTCTAGAACTTATGACTCCCTGCGACTCATCCACAATGATTCTCATCGGCGCTATTTCACAGTGACCTAACTCTTCCATTGAGAACGCTAGTGCATTTCTGTTGTTATTAAGCATTTGTCTAAACCTTACCTGTTGTTCTTCGTTTAAGCACGACTCGGTTAGATCTATTTTACTTACATTTTCATCCATTTTACCTCGGGATTTCTCCTCAGAGGTTTGGCTTTCCATTTGCACTGCGTCTTTCATTACTTCTACAGAAATCCTACAGATGGACATTGGGGTCTCTGTTTTAGTTAGATAACACAAGTCTAGGAACTCTTCTATCTGATTTTGGTTTACCTCAGGCACTGCGCATTCTTCTGCAAAAGCTAATACTTCCTGTGGGGTGATTTCTTGCATTTCATCTAGCGGATTCATGACTTTAATCCACCACTGACTTCCCACCGTATTCACGCACCCCTCCACTAGGACAGGTGCGGTTACTGCCGGTGCGCAGTAAGCCACGGGTGAGTCTAACCCCATCGGCTCTCGGGTGGTAACCGGTATGATGCATTCATTTCCCGGCGGAATTTTCACCGTTTCTTTGCTAACTATGGGGTTCCCACAAAACACTTCTATCTTTGCGCCTGGTAAAGACAAATCTGAACGAAGCACTGTTAACAGGTTTCTACCGATTACTATAGAGTGACATAAGTTGTCCACTATGTTAAAGTCGTAGCAAACCACCGATCCCTGGATCGAGAACTTACACCTGATTTGTTCTAATATCACTTGAGACGAATTGTCTGCTAAACTGATGTTTCCCTTCGATACCTTCCATTCATCTAGTATACATTGTTTAGGAATCTGCTGTTTGCAAAAGGTAGACATGAAGCAATCACTCGCCCCAGTGTCTACCAAAGACCTAACCTCTTTCAGATCATCAAATCTTAGCGTTAAGAAAAATGGTTCGTCTCCTATCTCTCTTCTAGCCGGTCCGTCCACTGCGCCTAATTCTATCGTGGAATGAACGGACCCTTCCTCTAGTTTCCCTGATTCTTTTGTTCGGTACCACTGGCTTTGCTATCTTTGTAGATCCGCGGGGGTTTTTCCCTCAACCTATTCTTCAACCACAAGCACGCTTCTGTAGAGTGACCATGCTGTTGGTGAATGATACAAAACTTACTTTCATCAAAAGGCAACCTGGGTCTCTCTACCTTCTGTTGAGTTGGCAGATTCTTTCCCTTATCTGCCTCTCTGTTCGGGGCGATATTGGATTTAGGCTTCTGATCTGAATTTCTTTCACCTTTCTGGTTTTCGTACCTATCTTTTCTCTCATAACCTTGCTGTTTAAAGTTACCACCACTCTGGGGAGTCCCGCTTTGCCCTGGCTTTGGTTTCTGGAACCATGGAGCGGCCTCCAGTCGGGCCAGCACCACTCCAAATCGTTCGGAGATGGAGTTTAGGGCCGCGGTCTCCTCTGATTCTTGGCTTCCAGCCAGTTCGCTCACTGCATTAGATATTTTAGTTCCCCCTTTGCCTTTGTCCAACGATTCTAGTCTCGTTGCACAATCCACCGCTTCGGTGAACGACTTAGGGTCCAGTATGGCTACTTGCCTGGCTACGCCCTGTTTTAATCCTTCTAAAAACACAGCTAACATCATGCTTTCACTCGCCTCTGCCTTAACTTGCTTTTGTTTCAGAACACCTGCAAATTCGATCACGCTCTGGTCCTTTCCTTGTTTAAGGGCACAGAACTCTGCGTGTTTCTGCCATTTAGCTCTTCGATCACCGAAGATCTTGGTCATTTGGGCTTCTAGCTTCTCAAATGAGTCTTTCTCACTTTCAGCTAACGCTCCTGCCCAGTCGTCGGCCCTTCCCTTTAGGCCTAACAGCGCCATATTCAGGAGGTGGGCGTCCGACCAGTCATAGATAGCTTTCAGTCGTTTTAATTCCCTGAAATACTTTTCTATTTGCTCGTCTTCTTTTCCACTAAACCACGGTAACCTAATGTTTGGTCCCCTTTGGTGACCACTGTGAGTCGTTTCACGCACTGGCGCTGGTGTTTGCCCCAGTGCCAGACCCAACTGCGGTAGAATTTCCCAAATATTTGGTTGATTCGGCGGGTTTGGAGGGTTGTTCTGACCGGGTGGGCCCGGCGGACGTGGCGGTCCCGGCGGTCCCGGTGGTGGAGGATTCGGTGGGTTTGGGGGGTTGTTCTGACCTGGTGGGCCCGGCGGACCTGGCGGGTTTGGAGGGTTATTATATTGGTTAAGGAATGGATTGTTGTTCTGGTTTGGGGGAGGGTTATTGGGTCCTGGTGGATTCGCTTGATTATTCTGGCCTGCTGGGGCTTGCTGACCCTGCTGGTTATCCGCTCTTCCTCGGCCTGCGTTAAGATTGGCTGCGAGTGCCATCGCCTGCAATAGGTGAGGGAGCAGGTTTTGATCGACCCCACCTCCTGCTGGCACGGCCCGGCCGGGCTGTTGGCCTGGTTGGCCTCCCCCATCATTTTGTTGCAGTCCCCCAAGGTTTACCCCAGGATTAGGCTGCTGTATTCCCGGATTCGCACCACCATTTCCCCCTTCACCGGGTTGCCGGAGTCCCCCAGGGTTTATCCCCAGATTGGGCTGATTCGGAGGGGGATTATTAATAAGGTTTTGGGGAGGGTTGTTGAGAAGGTTTTGAGGAGGGTTGTTGAGAAGGTTTTGAGGAGGGTTGTTGAGAAGGTTTTGAGGAGGGTTAGGCCCTTGTGGGTTGGCCTGATTATCCTGGCCTCCCTGGACCTGCTGATTAAGAGGAGGAATAAGTCCTTGAGGGTTGGCCTGATCGTTCTGGCCCCCTTGAACTTGTTGATTAAGGGGAGGATTGGCCTGATTACCTTGGCCTCCTGCCGGCACGCCTCGGCCCGGCTGCTGGATTAGGATCTGGCCATTCCCATTGTTTTGTTGAGGTCCCCCAGGGTCCATCCCACGGTCAGGATGCCATGCCCCCAGATCTACACCCCCAGCTCCCCTTTCACCGGGTTGCTGGCGTTGATCTCTATCCTCTCTTTCTTCTACTAGATCCATCAAAGGAACGCCTCCTTCCGCCATATTATTTTCGTGGAGGTTTTGTATATCGTGATCGTCCCACTGTTCTTTCACAGGTATTTCCTCTACACTAATTTCGTCCTCACTCTCTAGTTTAGCTTTCTTACCTGTGTCTAAAACATCCTCGGTAATAAGTTCGTATGAAGACGAGGTTGATTTATCTTCTCTAGCTAATTTTCTATCAGGACTACCCCCTCTGACATCTGCGGCTGCTTGTTCTGTCTCGCTATTTTCTTCCTCGTACTCGTCCTCGTATTCTTCATACAATTCATGAGTTAGAGTGTTAAAATCTTGTGCTTTAAGCGTTACATTTTCTTCACTATCCTGATCGCTTAGCCTCTCTAAATCTATGTGCTTTTCGGGGCTTGAGTCTGCCCACTGCTTTAATATTTCGGCTGGATCAAAGGCCCGAGCTTCCGCTCTTTTACCAGCTTGGTCTAAGTTCGTTTCTACACCGTAAGTTAATCGATAGGGTTGTAAATTGCCTACTTTCTCGCTGTTTCCCTCTGCTTCCCTTCCCACTCCCCTATCCCCTCCCACTGTTTTTCCTTTAGCTACAGTGGAATAAGGAATGGACGCCCCCGGGTTGGGGTGAGTTGGTGTTACCAGTGGGTGACTGATAAACTCAAGTCGTTGGGGTAATGGATAGGTGAGAGAGCTCCCATCAGGTAGGATTACCGGATTTTCGGGGCGTTTTCCCCCTGATGGGCTGGAGTTATCCGCGGTGTTTTGTCGTTGTTTTAGGTTTCCTGAAGAAAATAGGTTATCTTCATTGGAAACTTCCTGTTCGCTTTCACCTCCCGCTGCGGGTAGTAAACGATAAGGAACACTTTGGTTACACCACGGATTGTTCACATCAGATTCACAGGTGGAGCGAGAGCTAGTACCAGTTTCGTGGTCCGTAGGTGGTACGTACCCTGGGTTCCAATATTGCTGATATTCCGTGAGACGGTTCTTCCCTTCAACTCGTCCCGAGTGTGTTAGGGTTTCAAGTCCTTCGTCAAGAACCGGCCTATCTTTGGACCCTAGGTGCCAGGGAAATGGTTTACCTTTGCCACGGGTTTGGTAATTTTGTGCACCTTCGGGGCAGAGCTGCTTGGGTCTGGCTGCGACCTCCTGTCTCTGTGCCTCCCCGTCTAAGGGATTACCTACCAGGTGGCGGTTTTCCACATTCCCTGTATATGATGTTGACACATCGTGTCCTGCGGGCCGCAAAGATTGAGGCTTGGGGTTAGAGGAAGCCTCAAAGTCACCGGTGGCTGACATCAAGGATGAGCAAAACGGCACAAGTCATGTTTCGGGTAATCTCCACCAAATGAACTATTGTTAATGTTTGATTTAAGACTGCGTAATGTTCGTGTATATCCAAGTCTTCATGAGTCGTTTACCCAGAATGCCTGAGTAATTCAGACTGCTTTTAAAGTTTGTCCGTCCACTTCCCAACAGTTCAAAAGAAATGAACGATGAGGGAGCTTCTTAATATGAAAGGTTTTTTATTCAATAAACATCTCATCCCGAGTCAAAGCCACCATGTATAAGTCTTCATCAGTCCACCTCCCATCTCCTATCAGCAATCAACCACATTTAGAACACGAGTTGCTCCAACACCTTCTAGACCATTCTAGTACTCAGTTCTATCACAATCCTATGTCCGAGGTAGTTGATATTGGTAAACTCCAGTCTGTTACACGGGAGCCGATGTACTTACTCCAGGTATAACTCCTTGGCTAAACTTACTTAGCTGATGTTCCCACTAAACCTAGTGACTACTAACTTCTAACCAACTAACTGCTCGCTCCCTACCTTGCAGCGCCTTTTATACTGGTTAACAGGTGGCGCTAGGAGCGTAAGATATTTCTCCTAGAAGTAGACTAGAAGTAGACTTGCTAAGCCTGATCCCTGATGGATTATATAACACGAGAATATATTAAAAGTGCTAAGCTATTAGTACAATATATGAGATATTGTGATGAATGTCTATTCATCAGATAGGTAAAAGACCGAAATAAGAAAAGTAAGGTAATACGACAAAGTAAAGTATGTTTTGTAAAAGGCCCGAAAAGGCCCGAAAATGTAAAAGCCCGAAAAACCCGTAAGGCCCGAAAAAGGCCCGAAAATGTAAAAGCCCGAAACCCGAAAGTCCCGAGAAATATGTAAACCGGAAGTGATAAAGTAAACCGGAAGTGACGTCATTTGTAACCACGTGATCAAAGACAGCCAATCAGGGCTGACCACTAGACTATGAAAGGGGCGGTGAGGCCCGAGAATAAATGAGTTCCTTTACAGTTCTCCTTGTGTCAACACGTGTCTTCTTCCTTTGGTAACCGATAAGATGATCCGATGTGAGCTAATTAACTAGAAGTTTAAGTAAAATAGTCGAAGTTCGAGGAAATTAGGCGGAAACTTAGGACGGGGGCTCGAAGGCCCGAAGGACCGAAACAGGGCACGAAGGCCCGAAACTGGCCCGGATGGAGTCCCGGAAATGCAGGCCCAGAATGGCACGAGGGCCCGAAATGAGGGACGGAAACCCTGGATCCGGAGGAACGACGGCGCGACTGGCTCGGCCCCACGCTACCAAACAATAGGCGACCGTCAGCCCGACATCCCCGCGGACCGAGACCGAGGGTGGACCATCCACAGGAGAGAGCACCAGCATTAGAGAGATAGAAACGACTTCCCCCTAACCCTACCACTTTTCCTTCCCCGCAGTCCTCCGCCCGTCGACGAATGCCGATTTCGCAATCGACCCGCTCAAACCCCCTTCGTGCGCGAGGCACGACTCTACATATCACATCTCGGTTTCTTGCCCGGATTCCCCGTCCATCTGAGATCCGAAACAATCCCCTCGTCCCTCTGTTGTAGAAATCGGAAACCCCGAACTACCGAGGAACGTCACAATATCTTAATCTACCCACGGACATCCGTTTCAAAATAGTATTCCTGCGTCTCCTTATATCAATGGCGTAGCCAGGGGGGGGGGGGTTCCTGGGTGTCTGGAACCCCCTTAAATTTCCCAAAATATAAGTAAAAAAGGAGAAATTTTGCCTAAATGGAAGTCGGAACCCCCTTAGATTTATCTGGAAACCCCTTTGACTTCAGGGTTGGCTACCTCGAAAAATAAAATTAAAACTTAGGCCTACTTGCTATGTACTTATTTTGCCTGTTAATATTGTAACATGACAAAGTACTTTGAAGTAAGATATTTACATGTAAAACAATAGTCTCATAACAAAATACAGTAGTTAAACAGTGTGGATGACAGGAACGGAGGAGCGATTGGTGTTGGGGGTTGTTCTGGAAAGGGGCTGGAGTTGGGGGTTGAAAGTAGAAGGGGTGGGGGTTGGGGGTTTATAGGGAAAGGGGTGGGGGTGGGGTGTTCTCATCATGGGGAGCGTCGGGGGCCGAGCAGCTGGTGCCGCCCCCTAGGACTGGTAGATTATCCCCCTCAGGCTCAATCCGCCTCCCATCTCCATATCCAATTTTCCCCATTCCCACACCCCTGGCGCCGCCTTATGTCTGACGTAAGCCCGATCAGCCCTAACTGTGTTTGCTCACCCCTGGTGGGGCTCCCGGGAGGGGTACTGGTATACCAACCAGGCGGGACCCGCCATCAACGTTTGTTCAAACTTGTTATGTTTATAGGTTGGGATCAAAGCTTTTCCTCTATGCTATTGTATAGGTCTATAAAGTTTAAAGACACCAATGAATAATAAAGTACCTTCTTGTTAGCATAGAGTGATATAGATTTCCAGTATTTGTAAAACTAGTTCCGGTTATAAGCATTGCAGTTTCCAATTCGGCAATTTGCAGATTTTGGACCGTCATACTTAGTGTTAAATTGAAGCTCTTTGTTGATCTCTCTCTACAGTAGTCCTATACCCAAGTCGTGCTCTCCAAACTGACTATACATGCAAAACCATGAATACGACGTCCTTTGATTATAAAGAATCTGTAAACTTTGTAGCCTGTGCTAGATAAACTACCTGAAAAGAATCAAAGTAATCGTTCCATAGAATAGTCATATGTAACTTATTCATTGATACTACTTACACGATATACTTCAAATCACTATTTCCATATACTGCTTACATGTTGCGGATACTAAAAAAGAATAATGTTGCGTATATTGTGAGAACATCTACGTGACGTTGCCCAGATAGCCAGGGAATACATATGCGACGTAAAACAAATACCCATTTATCTATACTACTCACAATATCAAAATCTTGCATAAATTATATATACTAAAAACTCAATTCAGGCGACATTGTTGTATAAATCGTGCATCTTATTGACGGAACGTCATGTGCGTATAAAAACCAACTTGTCTTATTAAGTATAGGTGAATTTATCTGCATGTGGCAATGCTTCCAGTCCGTTTCGAGCTCGGAGACGGACGTCCTCGGGTTATATGTATGGTAGGGTGAAGGCCTCCATTCATTTGTGAACCGCACTTTGTACATTACAGTCAACGTTATTCTTATGCATCAATAGATAAGTTCCTTGCAAATAGCGACCTTTATGAGTTCTAATAGCCGGCCCTTTAGTTGGAAACTGCAGTACTGAAAATCAAGCAAATCAACATATATTTAAACATTTGTTATTCATCAAAGCTAAAACTAGTGCATTTCTACTAGAGTTGCTTTTGTAGTCGTGCCATGCTAAAAGACCCGCCTTTAATGTAGATGAAAACCTTAGCTTTTACAATAGCGCGTATTGGCCTCAGGCCAAGAAACCTTGTGACAATGCTCTTTTCCATAACTTACGACATTTGTAGGTAAATTTATTGATGTTTCTACAGACAAACTGGGCCCTCTGATGGGTAATTGGCGAAATTGGACATGTATAAAGTATAAAACACCAAACTAATGCTTTCTTGTATTACATTCCCAAATATTTCTTAACACATAATTATATCATTCTATTCACTCCTTAGCACATTCAATTCAGTCTAGTAATATCTGAATGCAATGCATGTATAAATTCATTCAGTTGTCATATTCTACATTTCTACAGATAGTTGATCCCTGATTTTATATCCAATATAAAATGGACTTTAAAATCACTTCTTCAGCTTAACCTTATCATTTGTCAGTAAAACGATGTCTGGTCGTAATTGATCCAATGTACCTTCCTTCTTACCATATTTTTACATAACTTTTAACATGAAACATTGCCTTCTATCTTCTAGTATTTCTAATTTCTAATATTTGTATTAATATGATATCTTATTGCAGTTGATATAAAGTTCAAACTTACTTATATCGCAACTAATAGTTAGTTTAAAGTAAGTGTTGCTCATACATTTGGATAGACCTAGGAGCCAAGATGGCGAATGACGTAGCAATGGTGGAAATTTCTCAAACCAATTCCAGTAAGATCTAGCTTACTCCTGTGGTTGCATGCTACTTTCTTCCTCATCATCAGATTACGATTTACCAGATAAGAAAGC
Source organism: Lepidonotus clava (assembly GCA_936440205.1). Taxonomy (NCBI): domain Eukaryota; kingdom Metazoa; phylum Annelida; class Polychaeta; order Phyllodocida; family Polynoidae; genus Lepidonotus; species Lepidonotus clava. The sequence continues at coordinate 41,207,898 of OW387141.1, forward strand.
TGGCAGCTTATCCTTATCGGGATTCTGGCTTTTGATTTCCAGACTTTTAATCCCCTAAGCCCCTTGAAGAAGTCCAGGAGTATCAGGAAAACTGGCGCCAAAGCTTATCTTTCTGAGACGTCTGATTAGAAAAGCACATTTATATCCCAACCTGTCTTCCCCTTATCATGCAGGCATTTAAAGGTCCCTTGTCTTTGGATATCCGACCATTTGAGTTAATTCCTGATATCGTTAAGGTAGGCCTATTAAGAAGTCAGTTTAAAGCAGGGAACTGGATAGGACAAGTGGACAATTCAAATGAAGTTTCATTTGAAACGTAATTCATGCTTTTATTTAATGGAGAAAGACTGTAGGATGTAATTCGTAAACATGCTTTAAAACTGCAAAACAGTGAGAATTGAGAATTCATTTGGTGTAAACAATTTATTTGGAGTAAACTACATTGTAGGCAGGTTTGGGAAAATACATTTTACTGGTGACAAAAGTTGAGGACATCAGGGTAGAGATACATCTAGGGCGTCCTCCACAAACAACCGCCTGCAAATATATGATACGCTGGAGGCTATTGACGGAGGGGTTTAGGTCCTCCAGTAACGCTGTGGCTATACCAAGGGGGTCCGGAGGGAGAGGGAACTTTGGGTCAATAAAACCCCAGTCACTGGGGGACTTTCTCCCCAACTACCACTGCTGAAACTACCACCAGCGAACCTACATCCAAACCCCACCCTGCCTGCACAGATGCCCGACCGCCAGTCCCAGTCATAATCCCCACTTCTCCACACTGAGCCTATTCCAACTATCCAACTATCATGGGGGTTGATGCCTAAAATCAACAGGGTAACAAAGCCATTTCTTAAATTCAACATGGGATATGAGGTATAACAACCTGTGACAGAAGTTAAAAAAAATATACAACGACATTGCTATTTCTTAAATTTAAATGGGACATGAGCATTACTAAGGGGCAACAACATGCAATATAGCCATTTCTTGAATTTGACACGGAATATTTTGACCCCCTCCTCTATACCCCCACTATCACCCACGCACCCACCTCTTATTTCCCCCTTCCCCCATTGCCCAGCACGATAACGCTCGCCCCCATAAGATCATTGATCTCCTTGTTCTTGTGCCGGATGATCGACTGTCTGAGCTGCTCGCCCGCCTTCTCTCTGAGTCACAGTCCGGCTTCACAGAGAGCAGCTCACGGTACTTAGTGAGCAGATCTGAGCAGTTGTTTGTACGGTGGTCCATAAGTACCAAATCTCCCACAGACAGAATGTCATTGGCTTCATTGGGATACCTTTGCTTAACATCCCCGTCTTTCTGAAGAAAGAATCATATCTCTTTGCAAGCAGACGCACAAAGTCTGCAAGTATACTATATAGACAACAATTCTCATTTGGTAGGCAAACCTTTAATAGCAAAGGGAGAACATTTAGTGATTTTGAACATGATTCTACTTAGTGACTTATTTTTAAAATACTTGTATTTTGTCCTGGGTTACAAATTAGCAAGATGATGCTAGTTTTAATTGTAATTCCAGTATTTGTCGTATATAAGAATCGGACTTAGATGCCCATGATGCTGTCTTTTCTAACCTGACATTACCACACTCATACACTCCCATATAGAACCAGCCTAGCGCAACCACATTATAAACCTTATTAGAACAAAATGCCATAACTTCGAGAACTGCAGTTGGATAAATTCTGCATTGCCACTTCTGGCTCACCGTCACTTCACAGTGGTCGTCCAGCTGTTCCCAAACCACAACAATGGCGAGCTGATTGTACAAAGAAACCAAACTACCGTCCGCAGAAAAAAAGAGAAATAAAAGATCCCTCCGTTGATGAAGTACTTAATTCCTCTGTTGGCGAAGCAAACATTAAGTGGCTTGGAGTCGTCCTTTTTCTAGGGGTTGATTGATCAGTGTGTTTTATCGGGTTCATGTCATTCAGAGGGGAAAACTGACAGCTCTTTCCCAAAAGTTGTTCGCCCTTTTGCTGATTTTAAATAAAAATAACTCAATTATTATAGAAAATCGTAAGTAGTATTTGAAAGTTTGAATGGCTGTACTACAGAACACGGCGTCAAATTGCAACTAAAACTATCAAGTTGCCTTGACATTTAAAAGAAATTTCGATGATTTGGGAAATATAGTGTTCGGCTTTATCAAATGGGTTGTTCTAAATTGCTAGTGCTTAACCTTTGATAAAACAGAGGCAATGATAGTGTGTTCACGGCCATGCATTTGTAATATGATTGACCACAGACTATCTAATGCAGGTAATGGTAATATCAAGTCTGTCTTACAATGCAATTATCCGGAAATTATTCTTAATGCACTTGGATAATGCATTAGACTGAGACCTCCATCGAATCATAATGAAAAGAAAGTTGGCATTAGAATCTATAGTCCGATAAAGCTGAGAAAGTACTTGACTGTCCAGTCCGCATAGAATGAACATAACCAAATCCTATTTCATAATAATGTGTAAAATTAGAGGTAGAGTTACTGCTGAAATGTTGCAAGACAGAGCTAAACTACTTAACCTTGAATAAAGGAAGTAAACTCAGTTGCTTTTTGATTCATACATACTTTCATTTGAAATTCAACTATAACTTTTGAGGCCAGTAAAGCAACATCCTAAGAGAAATGTTTTACATCAAGAGATACATTTTCAGCCATGTTAAAAGATATATTCAATTACGCATGTTTCTGAATGTTTCAGATTGATGCTTTGTTTCAGAAAGACTAAATTAGGCCACCGTCAGTAATACTAATCAGACAATATCCAAAAGCTTTTCTCCCTCATAAGTGCTCTACATGTAAAATGAAGCCTGCTTCAACATCACCATTAAACAATACACCCTCTGTAAGCTGTACAGGGCTATTTTAGTTATCCAGAATGGCACTAGAGGGAGCAGCATCTGCCTCCGACGTGTACTTAATGTTACCCAGAGGTCACTTCAAGGTCAAAGGGTCTCTGCCGTATGCTGACATTTAGAAACAAAGCTGGGCGGATCCCCAGAGAAGTGGGAACGTGACAGGGTCTATGGTTATGGCTCAGCTGCATATGTCAAACGCTACATAAAGCCAGGGTCACACCAGAGAGAGTAAAGTTAAAACTTTACTCTCTCTGGTCACACCGATGGCGGACTTGGCGGGGGGGGGGGGGAGGCACAGGGGGCGCCCCCCTCCTTATTTGTTGTCAATTTCTTTTCATGTGATAGCCATCAGTATGACAATGATGATTATAATATTGGAAGAAAATTTGGAAAGAATTTCGAGTATATGTCATAGGTAAAATGATAGCAAATTTCCATTGGCTTTATGACTTTGTTTCTGTATCTCTTCTGTAAGCGTTTTCACCTTTGCAATTGAATCTGTCCCTAAAAGTATCATGTCGAGAATCAAATTCGCAATAAAGGTTTTATAATCTTGATTTTTCATTATGTGATCTCCGTCATATTGATGAATTGGTTAATATTGATGACTCGGATAACTTTCAGCTGAGTGTAGTCAGTACTCTACTATGTATCTCTTAAGAAGTTATTCTCCTCTCCTGATACATTTTAGCACACTGCTCTTAATTCCTAAGTTAAAATACTTCAAGATTCACAGACGTCAGTCAAAGTCAAAAAGTGCATAAAAACGTTAGGCACTGAGCGGAGAGCCAACTTAGATATCTCAGGCCGATAAATAAAAACTAGGCTTCATATTGGTGCCTGAAAGCCCTACCCTGTCAATTTATTGACATCTCGTTACTCGAGGCTTATAATTCATCAGAAATGGATGGACGCTTAGGAGCAGTGAGTGTGCATACTGTTCTTTTACAGATTGCCCTGTCTCCTTATATTAATACAAGGCTACCACTGGGACATCAATTTACTCAAAGCCACCACTTCCCCCATTCCGTCTTCATTTTCTACTTTTCAAGGCCAAGTGAAACGATTATGAGTCATTTCCATTGAAGCAACTTGTGGAAAATTAAAGGGAAACTATCAGAAGCGTTGGGGGTTAGATCTTAAAAAATCTTAAAGTACTTAATCTTTTTTTTAAAACAGCAATTGATCAGATACTGTCACGTTCTGAAGGGTAATTTAAATGATAACAGATTGTCATTGCACGTAATTCCAAAAATGTGTACTTTAACAGATCTAAGTATATCAAGTTTCTGCGATGAATATTGTATTTTTTAATTTGCATTACTAATTCCCTTTACTACTAAATTTGTCAAAGAGATGGCTTGCCATCGTAAAATCAAAAACATAAAATATTTGTGATTCTATAACACTTTGGACATGTGTATTGGAATTAAGCTATAAACTTGATTATATATGATTCTAGAATCACCTATTTCAATGCGTCATTAGAAGCTCAATACTACCAGCAATCGAAAAGCTATAAACTTAGGCTCAGATCATGATTAAGAAATTCACAAGGGTACAACCTAAAGAAGAAAACACAGACCGCACACCTTTGGCCGGGACATATGTGTTCCTGGAAATTAAATTCTGTTTTATACATATCTACACTTTACAATATTGACAAGAAAAAACAATAACAATCCTACATCCTAGATAGCTTTTCCCTAATGACTGTTAAGAAGTGCTAGGTCCATTAATTTTAAATCAGCCCGTAAATCCCCCAACTACCAGTCTCCTATTTCAGTGGGGGCCGCCCTGACCTTCAGCTAATGACTTAGTCTCCTGAGGCCTGATTCGTTTTCCCTGAGAATAGTTTGGGGCTGTCCCCTGTTGTATGGGTTGTCCCTGTAAGTGGGAACAGCTTGTAAACAAGGACAAATCCCAGGACGTTAGGCCTATGTGTTACAGAAACAATGTTGTAGGTAGCCCATAGGGACCTTTTGTTCTATTATCCTTATTTCCATCTAATTTTCCCATAAGTAATGAGGCAATTGAATCAAAAGTTTGGAAATCTTCATCATATCTTTTTTACTGTTGCCTATAACAAAGATTGGATGATTCATAGTTAAGCGAGTTAAGTTGGATATAATCTTGAATTTTCCAGTAATTTGCTGGTCTACAATCACCAATACAGGACAAAGAGGGAGCACAAAGAGGGATTTTCCCATTTAGTTGCATAACCTAGACAAATAATATGACAAGCGTAGCTCTATGTGGCAATGAATTAGAATCTATCTGATATGATCATAATGATTACCATGAATTAAAAACATAACTAAGAAAACTCCCTTATAACTCGATTCTCATCTGAATACCTTGTAAAGAAACATAGTTTATAATATAAGACATAATTAGATTCAGTGGTCCATCTTGTTCTCCAGTTTAACCTTTTTTTTCTGATAGCAGTCAGAAAGAACAGCCATTTATATCCCTTTGGAAAGACGTATCTTCAAAAACATCTTTGAGTGAAGCCACGTGGCTTCCACCTTTCTATGCCCCTGCATTACCAAGGGAAAAGAGCAACTGGGTAAACCATATAATAGCCTCCAACTGAACAGCAAAGTGTTATTTTTATAGCATGAGTTCTTACGCCATCGTTGCAGTATGGCAGCTATGGCAACTCATTGTTTCTATCTAAAAGACATATTTATAGTTATGGGTTTGGAGTATAGTATATTCACATACACCTGCACATTGCCAGGGTAAAACACAACACCTGCAAGTTTCACCTCAGACATAAACTGATGCAAAATTATAATGGAAAATGATGGAGAAGGAATGCTGCTTAGGTCACCAGGGCATTGTGCGCGTACTATGATAATCCAGCTGGGGCATGGGGTTGGGATCAACCTGGGATACCTTGGACAGATCTGGGGCGTATGAGTAGGAACATGTCTGACAGCTTCGTCTCCCTAACGTCTTTTAAAGTATCTGGGGACAGAGGCCATGGGCCTTCAGCAATACTCTACTCTGGGGGACTGTTTAAGGAACGCCAACGTGGGATTTTGAATTATTGCCAAATTCTTCCCATACTAACTTCCTGACATAGACGTCATATGTAAGCAACTATCTAATTTACATAGAAAAGTCCATTGACAATGAATTAAGTTTCAGTGACCGCACGTTGGACGATTGGATTGGTTCAGCCGAGGTAAAAGGATGCTTATTCCTTAACATACACTAAACCCAAAACAAATGGTGCGGAGGGAGAACAAATACTGTCTATTCATAAGTGATGATAAGTTAAAGGTTGAGGCAACCGCTTTGTCTCGAGCAGTAAGTACAGAGACAATTGTAAAGGTTACTAAGTAACAATTAGTAGCACTCAGAGGTCCTATATGGATCAACAAAAGATGAACACAGGCAGACGAAACATGCGCAGAAATCTGCAATAGCATCAGACGTATAAGTATGGACAACCTTTAGAAAAAGGATTCTTCCCGATATAGTGACTGGATACCCAGGTCTGATAACTAAAATTGAGGATATTAAATTTGGTGTTTTTACCTTGAACCATGAACATGTTTTTGCTAGAGTATCTCAGCAGTTTTTAAGGGGTTCCCAGCCATCCTGCGACGTAACAGAAACATTTTGCAACCATGCTTTTTCAGTTAGTTTGTTACTTACTAAGATGGCATGTAACAGTTACATTATTGATGGTGAGGTTGAACCAAAACAGAACATTATAAGAACATTCTATTTATTGAAGAACATAACAAGAATCTTATGATGACATCGCAGTGTTATGTCACAGCAGTATGTTGCAGCAACGTTACTCAGAGCCATAAAAATAATGTAAAAAGAACCAAACCAGAATGTTGCTGTGACATTATTATAACGTAACACCTCCGCCTGGGTTACCACAGGCAGTTGCCTACCACTATCAATTTAATTGATTTTGATAATACAACAAATGTCTAATTAAAGCATTTCCGGGTAACTTACTAAAGGAGGTATATTTGTATAATAACCACATCTGTTCACGCAAAAAAGTGATTTAAGAACAAACCAATAATATATTGATTCATGGGCAATTACTTTCGTTGATGCAATTGATCACATGATCATTCTGCTTAACCATACAAAATACACTCTGCAAACCATGAGATATTATGTTACAGTGGAGCATTTTTAGCACTTCCTTTTTAACTTTACATGTATCTTTGATACCATTAAGACCCTTGTCTTTATCATCAAAATGCAGATAGAATAGTGTTCTTTTCAGCAAAGGCTTGGAGAATAATACATAAAAAAAGTGCCATTCTTCATGGCGATCTCTTTCCTTCTCTATATAAAAGCTAAAAATCTTCCAAAGAAACTTTCGCAATGTCAAATGTGTATCTGCCTCCCTTGATCCCTACGTCTACCAAATGCTATTTGCTTTGCGGCTAACCTGGTACTTTCTGTAATGCTCCATCTGTAGCTACTTCAAGGCATTTAACGTTGCCATTGGCAAATCAACGGGTCATTTCACAGCGGTTCTCAAAAGGCAATTCAAGCCGGCCATTAAGAGTGCACCCTGCCTGGTCCTATTCACACGTACTTTAAGTACTGAGGGCACCAAAGAGCTTTCGGTTATAAGTGCTTAAGGCTTAGATCCATCAGGATCTGTACGTACCTTCGGTCACTTCTACTACTCAGAGCTATTTGGAGTTGCTCACAAAGGTACCAATGTGGCTTTAAAGCTTTTGTGGGAGTTTCTCTCCTACAGTTAAAGATAACTATGCAATAGGAATATGTATCCATCCAGAATAATTCCTAGCTAAATGATAAATTGTGCTGCATAATCAATCATTTATATCATGAAAACATGCACGCTCTTTTTGAAAATTGAATTGTTGTTGGAAACTTATTCAAGTTATCTTCTTGTATCATACGCTGTCAACTTCAAAACTGCTGCCACTGCAAAGGCAAAATTGTAAGGCTCATAAAGTTCTTTAACGTGTTTTTGACACATTTCAAAAGGGTCGTTTTGGCTTCCATAAACATGCCAAGGACATTAAAATTCAGAGATGCTCTTTCCCTAGGGCCACCAAAACGGGCAGTAACCGATAGACTGACCTTTGTCTGAGGTCAAAGGTCAATGTCCCTTTGAGCTGCTCAATATGGCCCTGACTGCCAAGGCTAAGCCTAGCGCCTCATGTATTGAGTTAAGAGCTACCAATCCTGAGCAATTTGCCCCAGCTCAGCGGGGCCAGCCAACACTGGTGTTGAGCGACGAAATCGCAGCCAGGGGAGACCCTCGCACCTTCTGCCCACCTTCTACGCCTATTAGACGCCCTCTATTGAATCCCAACTCGCTCCGATTGAAAATGGATAATTTTCAGGGTAAATTGGACCCGCCTTGGTTTTATGCAAGAGCGCGCGCCTGCACGCGAAATAAGAGGCCCCCTGTGGGATGGAAAAAAGATGGCGAGTGCCAAGACCTGGTGCGAATATTGGAGGGTAGGGCCCCTAAAAGACCTTGTAGGACCGGTGGGGCCGGCCTATGGGGCATGAATGGGGGTCTGAGGGGACTGGAGGCTGGGGGCAGGGGGGTGTTGGGGTCAGGGCAGAGGGGGGAAGGGCCACTGTGAAGGTCAAAAGGTCAACGTACTGGGTTCAAAAAGGTTACTGGTGCCAATTGACGCCCTGCAGAAGTGCTAGCTGTGAATGAGTTCTCTATATTCGTGACACTCTTTAAAGCTTGCTCTTCCGTTGCCTTTCGCTCTTGCGCTATACCTTTCGGAGCAAAGTTGGCTTTCTATGACATTTACAACATGTATATGAGTGGTCAAGACCTTTCATTCTAAATGACAAACGGACAAACAGGAGAGAACGATAGTGGATATTTCCATTATCACATATCCTGTAAAGAAACTCCCTGACACGAGATGACACAGTGAGAAACAAGTGAACTTATGCAATGCAATAGTGCCCTCCCATATTGGATGCCCATATTTGTACATCTCTTTGTACTCTTTTCTCCTCACATTTCCCAGGGAAACCGTACGAACAGTATGAACAGTAGTGGTGTTGTTCATGAAGATGGCCATATGTTTGGGGCCAATACCCAGCCGTCGGGGTGGCAAGGCAGGTCTGACTGACACAACCCAATCACTTTTGTTATTGGGGCTGACAGTAAGGGATGGGTGCAGTACCACGGCCCATGCTAGGTAACCCCATCCTTCCCTCTACCTTCCCACTACACAAACGCTGAAATAACCTACTGTTCAAAATGTAGCCTTACCTGCATGTTGTTGTATGATATCATTTACTTTTCGCTGAAGATCGTATTAGAACACATCTATGGTGCCTTACCTAACGAAGCCAAGTTGCTGTGCCATGATATAACAATTGGTACATTTAAAGCAAACTTATTTGTTATAAAGATCTAGGTATTATCATCTTTGATTTTGGCAATCATGATCAAATTTATTATTACTTATTAGGCCCAAAACAATTATGTAGGCTCTATACTAGAATGAGTAACTTTGAGTTATGATTTATATACCTGGCATGTACTCTCTAAGCCTTTTTCCTTTAGCTCCTAAAGATCAGATGTGTATACTAAGGAAAAATGAATACACAAATAACAGACTGCCCCACTGCCCCTTTTCTAAGTATGAGAGCACGTTGGACCCAGTGCTTTGTGTTGTAGACGGTTGTATTGGCTTCTTGTTACCTTCGATATTCTAAAGAGTAGGTCATTGACATCTATAAGCCTCTAGTTCTAGTAGTGAGTGGTCGAAGGTGGGACTTGGGTTACTGAGAACAATTTCTCCTATGCATGGAACATTTGCTTCATAGCAAAAGCAAATAATATTGGTCCGTCCACCATGAAATAGCCTGAGGTTTACAATTCATGAGCATTCGTAAACAGCAGTGCAGATTAAAAGGGGGATGCGGGACACCCGCCCTTTCTTTTTTGGTCAATTTTAGACTTTAGTGTACTGACGCGGGTGGCCAGTCCATGTTTGGGCAGTATAAAGCCAATGTTTCACTTTTGACAGTAGTGAAATGAGGGAGGAGTCACGGTGTGACGTACCACCATATAATAATGTGTTCCGCTCTTAGCTAGCCAGAGTAGCTGCACGCACTGTGTGAGTAAACATCCTGTGAAGGTTGGACCTTTAATCTGCAGTCTAAGTTCTGGAGAGAGGCATATAGAAATTGTGTTAGAGCGCGGAGCGTTGACTGAGTGTGTTTGAGGGGACTCTAACCTTGGGACTGATCATGGTCAATCGAGTTCTTGTCACGGAACGACTATACATTGGATAATAAACAACAAATCCTTTCACAGCGAGTGTTCACATCTTACATGATGAGGGAACTATAATGATGTATTGGACGACCACAGTCGACGAGGAGGGAGACTGGGAATGGAGCTAGCTATTATCTATACAACTAAATACCACTTACACGCACTAACTTTAAATGGATAATTAACCTCTCTATAGTTCATTAGTATTGTAAAATTCTGCCAAAAAGTCATTACGGAAGATTTTTTTTCCTGGATCCACCACTGGACTGCCAGCTCGTCATACTCTTAGACAAACTGGTCACACTGGAAATACTAGCCTTGTAAGTTAATGTGTATTTTCAGCAAAGATAACCTGTCCACAGAAACAAACATAGGACATATAGGTACCTCAGTGGTTCCAATAACAAATTGCCCCATGGCTATAAACAGAATGAATCACCGTCACCAGCGCCCTCTGTGTTTGTCGGGTCTTATCAGCGGTGCCTACCTCGCCCCTAGATAACGGAGGTGTGCCCCCCTCCCCTGGATCATCCGGGCTTTGGGCCGCCTCACCCCGGACGCCCCAACACCTGATCCAGGGGATCCTAAGAGAATCTTTTTCTCATCTTCCCGGATCAGGACGGATCCGCCGAAAGCATTCGTAGAAACCCGAGCGTGTGGCGTGCCACCATCTATCCCATCATTCATCGCGACTAACAGGAAGCGGAAGTCGCCTCCGTAGCGCCCCCCTGTGGCGAGAAAATAAACGAGGCTAATACTCGGCCAATTCTCGTGTCACCTGTCGTCGGGACGAGATCATGACGTCACTAGGGCGAGATTGGCCGGCTGGGAGGGGGTTGCTAAGGCGGATGGTTGGAGAATTGAAGAGGAACTTGGAAATGTCAATGTCTTTAGGTGGTACATTAAAACTTTGTTGAAATGTCAGCCGTATAGACGGACATTGGGGCAGGGGAATAAGTCAAAACTGTCATCATAGTGTGTCCAGCGATAGCTTGTGGTCTGATATATATTTTCTTGAAAGTCGTTCCAAAAAGATTATCGATTAGTCATATATAAATAACAATTCACGCTTCATTTACTCACTTTTTTGGTTTCTTATTACATTTCTATACTGATGATGTTGTGATGTACAACATATGTCACTGAGATCATTCTTTCGTAACAATTAAAGAACTAGGAATTTGCTCCTGTAAGGTTACCTAGTCTCTCAGTGAAGCCCTTTAGATAAAATACTGATTAAACAACTTTTTATACGTAATAACTTTGCAACAAACACATCAGTCCCGTCCAATGCCAATCGGGCATAAACTTGTACAGCTCGATTATCCCAGGCCATTTGCGGCCGCATAGAGTGAGTGGCTCTCATTAGGTCATCACTGCGGGCCTGTGAGCTGTTCATCACCTGCTCCTATGTCATACACCATTAGCCTCACCCACCAAAGGTCAGAGGTGTCACTCCAGGAGCCGGTAGGTCCTGACACCTGCCCCCAGGGTGCTGTCAACCGGGGATGTGACACCAGGGACGGACGGTCATCAAGGATTATAATGATTAGGCTATATTTATAACCCTTCACATAAAGATTGTGTCAGGCTCACATTTCATTGTATGGATGTAAAAACTGTTTTCTGAGCATAAAGACGACTAGAAATCAGTTTCAAGAATATTCAGATAAGATGTATTTCCATATTGTTTTCCCCCAAAGTCTTCAAGTGATATCCTCTTCCACCCGAACCTTTAATACGTTCAAACTCAGATTTTAATTACATAGCCCTCTTATCGAATATACCTAACCTCTCAAATAATTAATACTCGATTCCTTAGTTTCAGAATTTCCGTGCATGGGCTAAATTGACTTATAGGTAAAGATTTGAGTCATATATCCACTTTAGTTACAAAGGATAAAGGAAAACAGACGTTTTTGCTTCACCTCAGTAAAAGATGAGCTGTGCTCATAAAGCTAAATGTGCACTTCACGACCTAGACGGACAAAGTAACATTATAGGCGCACCTAGGCCTATATAGCCGATAAAATGCACGATATGGAAAGTGTTTTTCCACCCTTTGAGTTTTGCTAAGTCAACGAATCAGCCTTGTGTATGAATGATTGCACCTGAACAGATGCGCCGATATAGCGGTATAGTAATAGGAAACAATCATGTCTCAAAGCGTTCCCATGTATTGCCAAGTACAAAGCTGTTGACGAAAGTAGGAAAAAGGGTTGGCGCAATGGTTCATTTGGTAGAGTAAGGTAGGCTTTGGTGTCAACTTTTGCACTGCAACTACATAAACCCTTTGTACATTTACCCTAGTTCTGATGTATTTCATCTGCTGCCTCTGTCACGATTATGTATACTCTGCATTCACGGATATGATTATGCAATTTCTACAAAAAGCATTTAAACGTTGGTAAGCCGAGTTTATGAACTTGTCGATCTTAATACTTTCAGCAATGTATATTTCACTGAGATGTCTCATCTTTGTACTAGCTGAGTATCAATCAAACTTTCTACGAAAAGGCACTCTCCAAAATGAAACTAAAGCCGAGGTGAAATGCAACTCCCGTAATAACAGTTTGATAGATACGTAATGTTTCATCTGGCTACCTTGACAGTAAGAGGAACTTCTACGGCTGATTTGGAAGACCTTCTGTATGTAAGAAATGTTTTCACGACCATTGATGAACTTTTAAAGACATAACCAAGATATGCGTTTTTAAAAATATGAATTAGAATCTGTTGGGGATTGGTGCATCCGATGCCATCAATACAATAGTTCCAAGGCTTGTTTTTTACAAACCGATTTTTTTTGCTTGCGATTACTAGTTTGTGCTTGCTTTTCAATAAGAATATGGCATGGAACCCATTCATCCTATTTACCATTCCAAAGGCAATGATACAAACTTTCGTGTGATATAAAACATGTCAACATTCAAACTTGATTCCTACTTTTAATTGTTGAAATGGACAGGAAAATCAGCATGTGGAATATAGGCACAATAATATCCACACTTTTTACAATTCTTGATCCTTCCACAATTGAGATGAACATCATTATGTAATCATGTAAGACACTCACTTTGGCAATTTTTACTCAACTACTCATGATGTTTAAGTTATTCGGACACAGAACTTCTATCACTTTATTATATAATCTTGACATAAAGAATGTTTCTGTTCATGAGCCAACTGTTTGGATATATCCTCAACACGTTGATTCAAATCATTCCAAATAAACCGTTAGCATGTGGTCCAACAACACAATTTATCAAGATTATCAAGTAATCGGAGCCTTGAATGTACCGATTCTCAATTGTGTTACGTGCCAAACAAATTCTATTACGTGAGTGTTTTTATTGGCAAGCGAATTAGCTTTATCATAGCTGTAGAGTGGCTTGGCTTTTTGAAGCGGGATTGGAGCCTTTCGTGATGTTTATTGGCTTTGTAAGAACAAAAGACTGCGCGTGCATGTCGTGTGACTGTAAGCTGAAAGGTTTAGAGAAGGAGAATGATAAAGCAAATGACTCTGAATCTCAGAATTAGAAAGTATGTACCTGTGACTAACTAGCTCTGTAGAACGAGTAGGACGTTTACCTCTCAAGCATTCTCATATTGCAATGTTCTGTGAGAAAAGAGACAATACTCGTTTTAACATTTCTGTGACAACAAAGAAAATGTTTTTGAGAGATGAGGATAGCTAGCAGTAAAACTCAATAACTATTACGTAAAGGGATTACCTTGATATTTATTGCCCTGACTAATTACAAAAACCGTGGTCTTTCTTTCCGTTGTTAAAATGAAATAATCAAAGTGTTGGCTCGCCAATGCATTCCTGTTTAATATACCATCACATCGATTGGGCCCGAAACAAGTGTTTAATTTCTTTCTACCCAACTAAAAACACAAGCCAAATTAATTAATACTTTTGCTTGACGTTACACTAAGTCCGGGTCAAATGCTACTTTATCTATACTACTTGCAATAGTCAAAATACAACCGAACTTACATTTACTGTAGACGATTTTCTAAATTTTTGGTTCGTATGCACTTGATTGATATTTCAAGGACAATATGTCTTTGCCTCTATATTGAGCTCTTCACATCTATTTTGATCGCATTTTTTTTATATTCACTGGCCCCTCCCTTTAGAGCTGTGAATGATACTTCAAGCTAGAGACCAGACATTGTTTGAAAACGATCAGAAATTATGTTCTCGTTGAGCTATGAGACCAGAAATCTATCAACAATTGGTCAATTGCTTTGAATATATCCGACAATGTTAGATATTGGTAGCTAGCTATCTCTAATTCAACCCGAATTTCAGTTGTATTGCTCAATATATCCCCCCCCCCCTTGGTTATGGCGTGTGACCGCACCTTGTCAATGAGTCTAGGAATTCTATAAAAGTACAGTATTCCAATGGGTCTATAAGTCCTACAGCAATAAAGTAATAGTGAGTACGCCACCTCCAGCTCTATCCACGGACACCTTCCCATACAAACCTCTCCCCCTCCCCTCTCTCCATGCCTACAGCTGCCTCAGTCAACCTGTCATCGGCGCTCAGGGCACTCATCTCTTTTACTTCTATTTGGTGCCACCCGAGGGAGCCACCGGGTCATCCGGGTCTTCCTGAGTGGCCTGCTCTGATTGGCTGATAACAAGAACTCGAACAATCCGGGTCGGGTGGCGATAATAGGTGGGAAAAGGGTGTGATTGGCCGGGGTGAAGCCAGGGGTGGTGACTCCGGGACTTATGTTTGTCGCGGGCACATCTAAGGGGCATAAATCAAATAAGCGTTGGGCTTGATGAATGGGAGAGAAATTAGCCCAAAATACAGGGCTTCCCGGGCCGCCACAGCTACAGGCTCGGGCCGTAGAGTGTGTGTGGCTCCCTATGAGAAAACTGAGATGGGAAGTGTTGTCTTATTGAAGGTCAAACAAATGTAAACTGACTAGTGATAATACTAGTAATATAGGAAAACTACATGAGGATGTGGGATGAACCAGAATACGAGCTGGTGATAAAAATTTTCCTTTTATTATATGTCGAATTTGTAGCAAAAATAGCAAAAATAACAAATCCCGCCTCTCCTGAGCCAACATTTCATAGTCAACTGGTATCAGAGAATACTCAACGGGCTGATTGTACTACTTCAGAGCTCCGTGTGGGATGAAAAATACTCACTGGGCTTCTTGTTGTGCATTCCCGTAGTAAAATGTGCAAAATAGCGCATTCATCTGCATTTTCGTGACTCTATGGTGCATCAAACGTACAGAAATAACATATTTGTGATGAATTGAAAAAAAAAAATCATGAAAATCCGTTGGATAGTGCCAAAGTTAGCCAATAAACAATCTCCTATGTTCGCAGTAAGCTGCACGACCTTCACCTTGGCCCTTGTCACGTCGGCGCTGCCTAGCAACGCCAACGTGACAACATAACGCCGACGTGACAACATAACGACAGTTAGTATTCTCTCAGGGCGTGCGGTACACTCTCCGATACCAAAACCTTAGTACACTCAGATCAGTACAATACAAATGTCACTGATGATACATCGATAGTTTTTAAAGAACGTGAGTACAGATTCATAAACCGTTTTCCATCACCAAACTACATGTGTGATGGTTGTTCTCGGCCAGTGTGGTACAACTATTATATGTATGGCTGAAATACGTAAAAATCAAATAGCATATCTAATAGCTAAGCCACAGAATATACCTCACAATGTCATTACTTAAATCTCTAGATGTAGCCTACTCACCCCCACATCTGGAGCCCCACTCTACTCTACCACCCCGCCAATAGGCCTATAGGTTGACGGCAATTATTATAGATTGATATTCAGTCGATTTTTCCTGATTTGCTACTTTGTTCACCAAGCATTGTGCAATATGGAATCCATTCTTCATGTAGGATCAATACCAATACAGTTATAGCACATCTATAAGAGAGTTGGCCCTATTTCCCCTGGGCCCTGTGTCTTCATTACTGTTATTATGCCTTAATTATCGGGTTGTCGGCCTGAATGGCGAAGTATATATGCGCAGAGATTCTGTCTTTTCTCTCCATTCGCCCTTCGGGACTTTTCCATTGACGTTGTTCTCTGTGGCGATATTCAATCTGAATAAGGTGTATGTGCTTTGTGACTAGGAACGATTACACGCGCACATATTACAAGGAGAAGATGAGCGTGTAATATTACTAGGGTTGTAGGATTACATGACTTATA
This sequence comes from Lepidonotus clava, assembly GCA_936440205.1. Classification (NCBI taxonomy): domain Eukaryota; kingdom Metazoa; phylum Annelida; class Polychaeta; order Phyllodocida; family Polynoidae; genus Lepidonotus; species Lepidonotus clava. The sequence goes on from OW387141.1 coordinate 41,224,304, forward strand.
AATCATTTATTCAATACTACTGGTATTGAAGAAATGACGTACAAGTCAGGAAATATAACCATGAAAGGTGTGTGTATGAATTTCGGGAATAATGTCATAACAAATATCCTCTGTGTTGAGGACTTCATAATGTGGGAGACAAGTAGAAAATCTGGGCAAATTAGATAGGACAACGTTCGAATGTAAAAGCGAATCAGCCTCCACAGGAAAAGGACATATTGCAAATGGATACATTTATCCCATTACAGTCTGCCCATGTTGTGTTATGAAAGCTTAATGTGTAACAGAGAGAAATATTTCTGTCAGCTTGCACGTGCAATTATCTGTAAGCAATGCAGCATACGCCACGCTATGACCATAGCGACGCTTCACATGGTGCCGATGGATTATTCATAGCCATGTAAACGACTACATATGCTCTATAGCACCCTAGTCACTGGCAGGTAATTCTTCTACCCCAACAACATTCCCATACATTACTGCAGGCTTAGGTGCGACACTCTTCTCCTACCAAAGACCATAAAGGAAATGGGAATGACCGCACTTTGTTGCCTGTGGTGTCATATGCACGTATTAGGGGGAACCTGCCTTCATGCTGACACTGGCCCCAAGGTTTAGGCTTTATAGATGATTAAGATGCATTGGCAGATAGTAACTGAGTTGTTTAAGCTTAAAATTCACACCTAGTGACTTGATAGAGGTAATGAGTTCAAGTTTGTAATCAAAACAAATATGAAAGTCTATATCGCTTATCTGAAACAGTTTTACACTTACTCTATAACTAGCGTGAATATCACTATTACAAAAAAGAAGTATCATTATAGTCTATATGGAAGTAAAAACATCCCATGGTACACTAGAGTGTCACTTAATCTTGGCTAGCCATAAGACAAAGTCTCGTGTTTTCTCGCGCCCCACTGACCCAGAAAGACACGGACGAGATCTCAGGAGAACACCTCTCATGTCTCCCCCCCCCCCCCCACCACCACTACAACGTTAAGAAGGCTCCAACCAAAAGGCGGTCTCCGGCAGGCCAAACGTCCCATTGAATAGGGCCGGCGCCCGTTTTCTCTGGTACAGGCCTCCAGAGACCACTTAGGCCGGGTACTCCTAGCCACAGGCCTGACTGGCCGAGTCAGGATGCGACCACTAAATGAGCCGAGTGAGGCATCAAGTGACGAAAGTGGGGCTCTACATCATAATATTATTCGCTTCATCTAATTTCATTATCATTACGTCCGTATTTTATCCATGGCGCTATTTCATTGCATCTCTGGTGCATTTGTGTTTTCTTAGCCTAGGAATACCACTTTCAGGGGGAGTAGACAAGGTTTAAGGAAGTTGGTTTGTTATGAATTCTTTCATGGACGATTGCTTAAATGTCTGTTGAAAAGATGCGTACTGTTGTATAAGGCCCACAAGGACTATGCTATGATAATTCATTTGGTGACAAAAGAATTTTACGAATATAAGGTATTCTCTAGTATTTTTATAGCCAATGCTCTCATATAAAGGTTTCTAATATGGAATAAAGAAGATATGACCAAACTTGGCATTAGTTCAATGTATTGCTAAGTATTGTCTTGATACAGGGTAATGCATATTGAAGGGAACATAACATCAGCAAACTGAATTGTATTTAAAAGGATTTTCCACCACTAGCCATACCGGAAAACGAATGTTAAAATGAACGGCTCATCAAAATAGACGGAAGTGTACAATGTCTAGTGCGTTTATCTAGTGCTGTAAACGTTTTTAAAATGTAAGTCTGGCTATACTTCCTCCTATCAAATTGACTGTGCATTGCATTCTTCCGTTCGCCGTTTCAAAATACAGTTGCCTAGAAGGATTTGGCCAGAGAGCTTGGTCCGCTATGAGAGGTATCACTTCCATATACTACTATGGTAATCGACTGAACAAAGCAAGCCTTAGTTCTTTTACTTTTCCTGAAAGGTAAACCATACTAGTCCGACAAGAATTGCAATGTAAAAGTTAGGTATCGCATAGAGAAATAGTCAGGGTCAATAGGTATGCCATATCAAATTACACCACTAACATCATTTCTAATCCCTCATCAGCTTATATATATATTTCTTATGCTATAGTTAGAACTGGTGTAATTCAGCATATCTAGTAGTGCTGACCTCCGTAACGTAAAGCCATGAGTGTAATCTCTCATTCTATATACACAACTCTCTCCCTAAGCAGAACACCGAAACTGATTCAGAAATTGAAAAACAATATTGCTAGGTATACTTTCAATGTCAAATTACTGTTTAATATGATTACATAACCTCGAAATCGCGGTTTTTGGTTGAGAAGGTTTTCCCCTAGTATTTTCAGGGCATCTTTAGTTTTTTATTTTGCATTATATATATGAATATCAATGAAGAATGAATGAAAGTCCCTAGAGGAGGAATAATGAATCGATCTAGCCTACCAACAGATCCACCCGGCCTCTGACCCCTGTGGACTTCGTCTATCAAACAATACAAACAATACTGGTAGTTAGAATAAGAAAAAGCAGCTGCTGATGGATCGAGATAATCCTCATACCTATAGGGGGGAACAGTGGGAGTAGATGAGTTGAGAAGGAGTTGGGAGCTGACCTGTGAGGACCGATGGGGGGTGTATATTGGTCGGGGTGGTGGTAAGGGGCATGGGGCCCACCCCTGAGCCCCCCGGAGGTCGTTCTGATGCCAGGAGCGTTGCCTGGAGGCATGCTAATGTGGGCCTGAACACTGGAGTGGTTCTGTCGGCTTATTGGACAAACATGGCGCCCGCTTGTGTTGATCAGCTGTTTCCGCTTCCCGATGGCCCTGTTTTTTGCCCCTCCACCACAGGAGAGGGCTATAATGGCCGCCAAGCAACAGGGTCTAGGGTTGGCCTAAGGTGACTCCTAAAGTGGCGACGAGGGGCCGGTCCCTGAATAGCATTTTCTTGGGAAGACGCCAACGGCGTTGGTTGATTTAGGGGCCGGTCTCAAATGCCTCACTATATCGATATGCACTTGAGCCTTGCAGCCAGCAGCTATGACGGAAATGGTTTAGGATGGCTTTATTATTTCACTCTTGAGACCCATTCCCCTCCTTTCCTTTTAAAAACACCTATCAAAATATGACTTCCAACTTTTCTACTACAAAGCTCAAATTTCTAGAAACTAAGATATTTTTTTGCACATTACCATCCTCTCTTGAATTAATGGATTTGGTGACTTCCTAATAGCATAATTATATGGATTACTTTCGTTATTTTACACAGTGCAATACTAATTTTAACATGTCTGAAGTTCTGCTTATTTAAAGTGAGAGCACTAATTTTCTGTCTAACAAATCGATGACATTGTAGTTACTATTCCTAATAGAATTTATGGCATATATTTGTTTTTTAACTCCAGTAATGATACCAGTACAAGTATTTAGTAATAGTACTAAGGTCCTTAGTTTTCAATCCGTCTGAAGTACTGCTTATGTTCAGAGCACTTATTTTCAGTCTGACAATTTGATGGTATTAGAAAACGCTGTGTAAGTGTACATCGCTCCATAGACCGCTGTTCCCCCCTCATCAGGGGCCCGTACATCACCATCTAACACCACTCCAGCCAAGTCACATACTTCTTTCCGCCGTGTCCCGCCGACTTGGCGAGCATATAGCTTGGGCCCCAAGTGGGACACAAAACATCATCTTTGCAGCTAAAACAGGGGCCCAAACACAGACGTCTGATTTATGAGCGTCGAGTATTGATTATAACAAATCTTGAGGGACGACCGGCCCGCACGCCAACCGTATGTGGCCGACATGCACCCCAAATAGGCCCAAGTAGTGTTACACGGTGCTGTTTTCATGGCCCGTCGTCGTGCTTGGCATTTCATATAAAGAGATTTTTATGAATTGTTTGGCGTCAGGATGATATAATGGTACTTAGAATTAACTCCAAATGTGTACTAAAGTTTAACAGAAATTGAGATATAACAGTAGAAATGAAGGATTTTACCCTTGTAGGGCTTTAAAAAGACAGGAGTGTCAAATATAGTATGCATGGAAGTAGAGGCAGTGAGGGGGTAGGAGAAGACTTAAATAGCCTTGTGGGCAGGTCTCCTTTTGGGATCTATCCAGCGATGAAACTCATAAACTTATTGGCAAATCTGAGAGTAACCTCACAAAACACGAAGGCCCTTCTAAGTTGCAGGGCACAGTGCATCAATGCAATTATTTACATTTAATGCTATTCTGAACTTTATGTACTTTAAAATCTGGACTTTGTATCAGTTCATTGACACTGGCCTGATTGAATACTGCGATTGTGTTCCCTTGTGTTTGTTTGTTTGTTTTTTATTGTTTAAAGTTTGTAGGGAAATAAAGTGGATTCAATGGCTGTCACAGTGTGCACATCATTTCGAAGTGGAACATATACAAATTGGAGAAAGCAATACATTTTAAAAAGAAATCATTAAAAATGTTCTCTGAGTGGGGTAGTGCTGGTATAATACCATCAGCATGAAAAACGGGGTTCATAAAGTATAAGGTGTTGGTGGGTTTTAGGGGAAGCAGGCACGATGGCACCCTCACGTACACTTTGTATTGGTCACAGGAGGAGTATCAATAACCAGAACAATGGAGCTAATTACACCATGTGGCCCAAACTGTGATGAATACTCCGCGGGGGGTCCGAGGACCGGGTGCTCACGCTGCCCTCCCCTGTAGGCTGTAAGACCTATTGCCTAGGCCTTATATATATACCACCCTAAGGATTCCAGGCCTAGGATGCAGGACATATCTGACACATATTATATCCATATGGCTATGAGAAATATACCTTGGATTGGTTGCTCACGCTCCCCTCCTCTGTAAGCCCTAAGACCTATTGCCTTGCCTTATATCATATAACTGTACGACTATAGCTTCGTACAGTTCTATGCTTATAATATTATATACTACCCTAAGGATTCCTGGCCCAGAATGCAGGAATCTTTTACATGTTGTAACTATATACTCCAGTACTCGGCAAAAGGAGGGACACATAATTTTTAAATTGCTCTTCTTTTTTTCCAATCTTTAAGGTGTAAGGTAGTTATACATTCCCTGAGAAAACGGTGGTGGTTTCACATAACAAGTGTAGCTATTAAGATGGAGTAGTCTATACCTAATATTTTTGCTCATGCTCCCCTCCATGATAGGCGATAATACCTATTACCTAGGGATTATAGTTACCACCCTAAGGGTTCCAGGCCTAGGAGGTAGAACATATATTTAACATGTTGTAGTTATACCCCATACATATGACTATCATATAGAAATACCCTTTCCAAATCTGTATTTGATCTCTGCCAAAGGAAGGTCATGTGATTTCATATTGCTTTTCCTTTCAATCTTTCGAGTGCAAGGTATACATTTTCTAAGAGAATGGTGGTCGTTTTACATAACAAGTGTAGGTATTATACCTGATAGGTGTTGCTCACACTTTCTTCTCATGTAGGTAGTAGTAATATCTATTGCCCAGGCCTTGTAAATATACCTAAATGATTCTAGACCTAGGAAGCAGAACATATCTTTTACATGTTGTAATTATACTCCGTATGACTTTGATATAGAAATACCATGTCCGAATTCATATTAGATAACAAAGAAGGGATGTTGTGATGCTTTCTCTTTTTCGATCTTTCAGGTGCAAGTTATAAATTTTCTGAGAGAATTGCAGTGGTTTCACATAACAAGTGCAGATATAAGATGGATTACTTTATACCTTATATTTGTTGCTCCCTAGCTTCATAGTATATGGTAAGACCTATTGCCGAGGCCTTATATATATATATATATATATATATATATATATATATATATATACCACCCTAAGGATTCCAGGCCTAGGATGCAGATCATATTTTACACATGTTGTAATTACTCCATATGGCTATCATATTAAGTCCAAACTCATTATTTAGTTTTTTTAAAAGATTATGTAAATGTCTATTTCAAAGACGAAATTTAATGCATTTCTATTCACGCTCAATGTTATATTTATGTTATTCACTCGAGACAAGTTTCATCCGTTCTTCTCAGTCTGAGATTACCACTTTGTGATGGCAGGAGTATGCAATACCATTAATCATGATACATTGTAAGTCGAATTGAATTGTGATGTCCACAAGGACGTCTAGTGTGATAAATATACTGTTAATCTTTAAGACTTTTCAAGAGAGGTTTTACTGGATATCAGGATATATTAGATCATTTCTTTAGGTGGTGACATATTACTTTAAAGATGAGGGTCTCTTACCTTGAAGATGCTGACTTCATTTACTTCTATAGAAAATCTAAATTCTACGGAATTTGTTAGCCTTTCCCAAGTCTATTCTTATTGTATTTTACTTATACTTAGACCTCATATATTCAGTCACATTAAATATATAATTCCACAGAAGCATTAAGTTTGTATGACCGCAGCCGAGGTTTCTTCTTTTATCCTATCAGGCAGTGTATATATGTAAATTATAGTATATACGAAAATAGAGTAGGTTTAAGACACAGTGTTCACAAAGTATGTTTAAGATACAGTGTTTAAAGCTGACAGAGCTTCAGGTGGGTGAAGAGGCTTTCATATGTAGACTCTGTTGTCGGTGTGATTAATAGGGTGTAAGGTGTGGAGCCGAACAGATGAGGGTATGGCATGGTCCGACAGAACTGTGTACACATGACATGGTAGGCCTGCACTCAGACAAAGTGGGCCGGTAGGGGTGAGGGCCTGATCACATAATTTCATGATTTGAAACTTTGATTCATTGCCAATCTCTTTGGACCATCCAGAAACAAAAAGGTTCGTGCCTGCATTCAGAAAAATGAACAGCTGGGTGTTTTTTGGTGTTTAATTTTGGTGGAATTAATAAAAAGGGATGATAAATTTAAGTGTAATCCCAATGGTGGAGTCAGTACCCCTTCCCCTCAATATGGCATTTCCCAGGAGGGAATTTTCGGCAAAGATCAATTCATGGACGTCTGTTTTTACCATGGCCCTATCTGTAGATACAAACAGACAAGAGTGGATGTTACAAGGAATAACAAAATCTCAAGTGAGTCAGAAGACAAAAAGATATTATGTAGCCAGCCTGATTTAATATAGCCTGAAATGCATAGTTAAATGAGGTAGATACAGACAATGTGGATGTACACTTAAAATTTGGCAATAATCATTTTTCAGAGTAAGACAACCGAAGAATTATCCAGCTTTGCCACTTGTCTTACAAAGTAACCCAGAGAATGGGGGGACATATTATGGTTTCGTATTGCTTTTCTTCATTCGATATTTCAGGCGACGGATATATCTCTTCAGAAAGAGCCGTGGCGATGTCAACATGAAATGTTTGGATAGTAAGATGGAATATTTTATCCCTACATATTTGTTGGGTACCAATCTGTCAACTATTTCCAAAGTTTATTCAATCATAGAAATATCTAAATTGGACATACGCTGGAACACAGGCCGTTTATATTCAAAAGAGTAATGTTACTGATATTATCTTGAAACATTTCCCATGGAAGGCCTTTACTCAAGCAGTTTCTAATTCCATCTTCTTAATGCAGCCTAAGGGGCGATTTCCATTGAATATTAGAGAACATAGCAAACACAACATCTGATTGGTTATCCCAGAAATGTCCTCTAGCACTGCCTCCTTCTCTATCAAAGTAACCGCCAGTCATCGAAGGTTTTTCCCAATAACAGATTGATTCTCATAAAACATGGTATCATTTTTCCTCTCACTGTTAAAGATTTCTGCAAGCAACTGAAGGAGATGGTAAAATATAGCGGTGGCTAAAACGCGGGTCAGATCCAAAGCTGGGGAGATGGGTTTTATTAGTTCCCTTGGGATGCGCCTTTTTGGCGTTGGATTAGACCATCTTGGTCTCCAGGAGAGGGGGAAAAACGGGCGGATGATGCATGCCTTGTCACATCAATCCCATCATATTGTACCTCAAGGTCTTCTTAGCCCTCTGATGGAGCCTGGGTCTGGTGGAGGTGTTTATGAAGTGTGTACCGATTGGGTAGGTCCTTGTCGGAGCTTCTTATCTGTTTTTTTACCTGCATATATATATGGACCATATACAAATGGCTACCCAGCTGCCAAGGTGCGACGTAGCTGTCACGTTTTGTAACGTTCAAATAGCGTTTTGTAACGTTTTATTGACGTTATTTGAACGTTCTGCGACGTCACACCCTTGACTGGGTATCTTCTGACGTTAAATCTAGGGCCGTAACGACAGGGGTGGATACAGAATTTTGAAAAGCAATCCTAAGTACTTCAGCATTCCACGTTTGAGTGCGACGGGCTTCATTTCATCCTCATTGTTTAAGTACAGGTCTCCACCCTCAACCACTTCTGGGCCGTGTTGGCAATGTCTGCATAATCTTCTCTAGATGACTTCTAATGTATTCACTGAAGTTCGATTCCTGCCCTCCCCGTTGCCTCTTTATTTAGAAAAAAGAATTGCATGATTGCATTTTGATCCCCTATTTTTTATTTCTGTGTCTGTTCCAATACCCATTGCGTGGATTTTGCTCGAGATGGCCTTGTACCATGGGTCATCGCTGTTTTTAGACATGAGACGCGTATTTTCCTCTGTTTATGTGGGACAATGGCACAAGTGACCTGATTAAGGTGCAACCGATGGCACCTTGGTGACATCCATCATATATATCAAAGGGGGACGTGGCGTCACATCAATTGGTGTCAAATATAACGATATTGTACGGAGCCCACGCGCGTCATATGGGGGCTATCACCGTGTAGGCTGTATTCCACTGACAGATTCCACTCCCAATTTTGGAAATCGCTAATAGGAATATGGGCAAATTGTAGCCATGATATATATCATTAGAAAGGATTTAAGATCGTCTTTCAAATGATGTGTAGCAAGCATGGGTCTCTGTTATATTTCTGATAAAGATTGTCTGATTTTCTCCAATAATATGGCATAAAGCCATACATTTTATTACACCCTTTGAAGGGGAATTGTAAATCATTTCTCCTGATGTATTACAAATCTATATCAACCTTTAATTTCCACTACTGATGTTTAGATTTAGCAGCAAAACTGACATGTGGAATCTAGGCTGTATTACTATATTGCTAACCTCCAGTCAGTCTTCAATATAACGGCTGGACGGACCCGGCAATAATCCAACTATTATCCTCAAGTCAAGTGCTTTGCCTTGTTCGTGAGAAGACAATAACTGGTTTTTATTTGAATGCGCTCTAAAAGACGCTTAATAGTAGCAACTCACAATCTTAAATGGCAGAAAAAAAGCGGATCAGTCAGTCACTAAGAGGCTCAGGAGCCTGATAATGTTCTTTGTATAGGAAAACGTCCTTTCCCTGGTTGTCATCAAAGTCAAATAAAACGGTTTGTCCTCATGATAACTGATATCCGAGTGGAAAGATAATTCAATTAGATCGATAGCAGGACACCATTAGCAGATAAAACTCAATCGGATAGCGCCCATGGTGAGTGGTCTAAGGAGTACCTTGGCATGAATCCACTTTAATGATTACTGAAAGCTGAAACTGGAGGGATGAGCCTCTGCCGCCACAAAAAGAGTCTGATTCCTTTCACGGAGAACGGCGATATTGGATCACGCCATTTGACAGTGTCACAAGAAATGAGTATCAGTCATTGAGAGTGGCCTTGAAGTTAAGGTTGTGTACTTGATAAATAATGTATTGTCATTTACCTGAACTAATTAAACGCTTTTCTGCTACTTTTTAGATTAATCATGGGCAATATGACTGAAAGGTTAGAGACTAGAATGAAAAAGAAACGAAAGGAGTATCGTTTTCCAGGGGATATAGAATTTCCAAAAGGGGGAGGGGAGGTCAGTATATATAGGCTAGGTACTAAAATGATGTGCATTCATTTTTCTAATTTAAGGGTCCGCCAAAAGGGAAGGGCCAGGACCCCCTGGACCCCTCCCCCCGGCATTCACCCATGGTTTTCGCCCATGAGGTTAAAAGAAACAATACCTTTTTCCAATGTATATTGATAAAGGTTATAGGGTCCTTGCCCATTAGCGTCGTATGGCGAATTTTTCTATGAGACACCGACAGACTTTAGGACTACCTAGAAGATCACTTTTTGTTCCCCGTATCCCTTAAACTCAATTCCCAGAAAACGATGTAAATGGCTATAGGTAGCCTGAGTCCATATAGATCTACAACTCATAAGAAATACAATCATAATCATGGAAAATTCTATTTACTCGGTGCTGCCAATGCTGGGGGACCTACAGGAAGTCCAAAGTAGTCCCACAGCAAAAGCTAATGTGCAAGAGATCTATTAATAACAAGGGTGATAATCCAAATTACCTTTCTAAACTCTGATTCCCTTGGTCACAACTTCTTTTTATATAAGATTAAAAACGTACGTATTTTCTTTATTGTATAATGCAATGTCAACTTCGCAAATACATCCTGGCTCTATGTTTAGAAAGCTCAATTGTATCTTTAAGACCCTCAATATCTTCGCTGTTAGGATTTCTTAAGATCCTGGAAACGGCGTACCACAGTACCCTGCAGAGGTCACAAGCTGACAAACCTTCAGTCTCACAGACAGCCTCACCCTCTCTAACTGACAGTCTCACTCAGACACAGACAGACTCACTCAGACACTGACAGTCTCACTCAGACACTGACAGTCTCACTCAGACACTGACAGTCTCACTCAGACGTTGACAGTCAGACAACGTGGTCTCCGCAGCTGGCGCCTCCGAGCCATCTCAGCTGTCACTCAGTGCCAGTTACCAACTTTACCGCACCCCTCCCCAACTGAGGGCCCAGAATGAGGGGCCGCTGGGCCGCTATTAGCCCTGAGACAACCGCCGACACTCAGTCATACCCCCCTGACGGGCTGCTGAGGGGTGGTACGGAACACGTGGAGGGATCAGCGGAGATGTCTAATGGTCCTGCCGGGAGGATTTATGCCTAATCCGTCAGCGATGAAGGCAGATGGTATATACATATAACCAACCAAGAAGGGAGTACAAGGGTGGTTATCACCCCGAGCCGGGACCCCGATATCAGCCCGAGGCCAGGGCCCGAAGGGCCGGCCGAGGGCTGATATCGGGGTCCGGCGAGGGGTGATAACCGCCCGAGTACTCCCTTTGAGGTTGGTTATGGATTTATTATACCTTTTCTGTTAGATCTGAGCTCCCAAGAAAGGATGTACAGCAATCAGTGATGGTGGGACTGTGATGCTGCACATTTTTTTAATGTTTTTTACATATAACTCTTTTGATATCCATCAAATCAACAAACAGTAAGCAGTAAAATGTAGCTAGGAACTTTGTGCAGATAATGCAAATGTTAGATTTTTTAATTCTAAATGATTTCATTTTTTCATGAATTTTAGAAAAATAAAAAGTTTCTGTATCACACTGCAGTGTGATACAAGGCTGGTTATCACCCAGGTTTGTATCGCCCTGGGTTAAACTCTTAACTACTAACCTTGTATCACACTAAGGTATAATAAAGGGTATTATTATGTATATTATCTCCTGTATACTCGATTGGTGGCTTGCTTGTTTACATGGGCCAGTTTGTTTGAAGCCACACACTCCTTTATAATAATATATAGATATGAGGTTATTTGGCGCACCGAGAATATTGCATGGCTTTCCTTTGAACAATAGGTTTATTTTCACCATAGGCATTTCAAGAGAGAAATAGAGTACATTATATATATAAGTTCTGCTTATAATACAATATTAGTCATTGTAGCAAATAGAGTATGATTATGAAGTTCTGCTTATCATACAATATTAGTCATTCTAGCCACTTTTGGTTAGTTCCAATGCGTCTCATGCTAGTCATTGACATATTCAACAGTAGAATACAGACATCTTGATGAGCGGACGGTATTTGTCTTATCATAGGGTTATTATGTGTTTCATAACCATCAATATGTCATAGCCCTACCAAACTCCATGTACCAAGCTGTGGATGTAGGAGTCAGCTGTATAAAATGAGAAATCAAAGTTGAGCAACACAGGATACATCTAGAAGATGAGGAAATATAAAAACACTTAGGTGGAGAAAGAACAAGGGAGCGGCTTACCTGATATATGTAGTACAAAGCTGGTGGTGGTGACAAAAAGTACATAGCCCACGGTCCCGTCCATGGACTCCGCAGTGTCTCATTCATACTCTTCACACGGTCTACAGTCTACAGCGTACACTCTGCACCAAGACCATGGGGCCGGGAAACCCACGGAAATCAGCAGTCAAAAGTAACTCTCTGACCGACTACGATGTCCTTTGTGCCCTTATCTCGATTTCTCAAAGTAGGGTACCGATCATCCGGGGTGGTTTTGTAGTTGGGGGTGGGAGGTGGTGGTGGTGGTTCACACACTCACAGACACATTGGTACGGAACCCGAGAGGTACGAGGGGTATTGTAGTTGTAGTGTATGTTTCAGCCGTGGTGTGGCGCTGTGACCCGCCCACGTGGTCCGGCCCTGGAGGAGGAGAAGTGTGTGGTAGTAGTAGTACTGTGTCTGTGGTGTGAGAGTGAAGGAGGGGAGAGTGAGTGGCGCCTAGCGTGCGCCCGCTTCGCATGCCACTTTTGTTATACTACTCACAGACTTCACATATGGTGGTGGCAGCCGGGTATGTGTGCGAGCGGCAGGGGTGGTGGGGAGGGTACTGGAGGAGGAGGGTACTGGAGGGAGGGGGCAGGGGGCGGTGGGGTTGTAGGGGTGTTACTGATGCAGGACAAGGGCAGGATGTACAGAACTGGAGAGGGGGGCATGACATGATGGAGAAGATATAGGGCAGTGGTTGCGGGACTTTGGGAAGGGGTTTAGGGTTGGGGTCATAGGGCAAGTGGTGTAGGGGAAGGGGAGTGGTTTGGGGTTGGTGCAAGGGGTGTAAGGAAAGGATAAGGGATGTAGGACAGAGGGAGTGGTCTAAGGGTTGGAGCAAGGGGTGTAGGGAATGGACAAGGGGTGTTTGAGGGGGACTCGGAGGTACTAGGGTTGTGGGACAAGGGAGGGATGTAAAGAACCGGGGAGGGGTGTAAGGAATGGTAGAGAAGATGTAAGGCAATTGTTGCAGGAATTTCGTAAGGGGGTTTAGGGTTGGGGTCATAGGGGAAGTGGTGTATAGGGAAGGGGGAGGGTTTAGGGCTCGGGTAATAGGGCAAGTGGTACAGACGGAGGGGTTGAAGGAGGGGTAAAGGGTGGGGGATAGAGTGCAGAGCAGGGCAGACGATGGTTGGCATAGAAAGAGTGTGTGTATGAAAAGGGTGTGTAGTAATAAGGTTTCAGGGTGTGGGGAAGCGAGGGCAGGTTGTGTTTAGGGCAGGGAGTGGTTATGGGCGAGCGGTGCAGGGAATTAGGAATGAGTGTAGGGCGAGTTCATAGCTTGAGGGTGTAGGGAAAGGGTGGCCGAGGAACGCGCATGGAAAATATGTTTCTTGCCGTCGTATCTAAAACTACAAAGAAAAATCAGCAAAAACGTTGGAGACGCGGGGTTTCTTTATTATTGGTTGGACCACAGTATTCACCAGCGCAATTTCTTTCCATGGTGACGGCCTTGGGTCGTCTTATGTAGGACCAGAAACAGGTATAGGTAACGACTAGTTCTAAATCCCGTCACTGGTGGCGCCAGGCGCAGGTTCCCTCCACTCACAACTCACCGGCGCCTTGCCCGGACCAACCCAGCCTTAAGGGGCGGGAGTGAGGCCTGAGGGAGAGTCCAGGTGTTGGAACCGAGAAGTTATTGCCCCTGTTTTAAACCAAGGCATGCAGATGAGCTGAGGCTTTGTCAGGTCGGGCCATCAATTAACAATACCCCGCCCATCCGCCCAGCCACTCGCCAACCGCTCGCGAGCTGCTCACCGCCGGTTATAAATAAATCCCCAATCAAGTCGTCCCCTCGCCCTGACCACAACACCTCGCCTAATTTGGGGGAAGTGTCGAGTGGCTGGGCGGGCGGGTGGGAGGTTATGGCAAGCCGATTGGGTGAAGTGTAGTCCTTTTATTTTCAAGGTTTTATCCTGGAATTGTATAACCGGGAACATGCTCATTTTCATTAAACAATAAAGCAATAATTTCAGAACAATAGTCCTGCCTGTTTATAGAATAATGACGTGTTAAAAATTACTTTGAACATGAGCTACTGGTTTGCTAATTTTCAATTTATACCCAGATTTCATAAACAAATCCGAAACCAAGTGATGAGAAGATTGACCATACCGTAATCTTTGATGACTGAAAAAACAATTTTACAACGGTAAGAGGAAATTCGTCAAAGTCACAGAGAAAAAAAACGATCCTCACTTTACGACATCGCTGTCACCACCACCTCGTCGCCGTCACTTCGCCGACGTAGCGACGGTGGCGTCATAAAAGACAAAACTGTTGAATTCAGTGTTGTGAGATCAGAAGATTTGCATAGATCACGAATTTTGGTCATGGGTTAAAGTGATCACATTGCTATACTCCTTGGCGCCTCTGCCCCGGATCGCTTCAAGACGGTTTTAATGAAAAATTGAAAAACAAACTTCAAAACCTGACCTAATTGGCCTACCAAAGGTTGGCGGGTTGGGTCGGGGAATCCTGGCCCTGTTTTCCATACTACTCCCCGGCGGGCCCTGGAGGAGGGCGGCCAGGAGGAGGGGATTGGCGGGCGGCTAATGCCCCCTGGATGGGCCGCCCCACACCGTGGATGGCATACCTCCTGGGCCGAGGGCAATCCGGGGCCATCCAGGAAGGGTCATCCAAAAGCCATCTGGTCGGGCTAACTCCTGGGTGGGGCGGCGCCTATTGAGGTCATTACCTGGTGCTTCACCTCCTCCAGGGTGTGGGGTAAGGGCTACAGGGGTTGGGGGAGAGGAGGGGTCACCTTGTAGTGGTGCCCCCTGGTGGCAGCTACAGGAGTGAGAGGGTCTCAGGCGTACTTCAGGTATGCTTTACCCTTTGGTTACGCTCAGTCTTTGGAGTTGAAGTGAGTGTTTAACATACCTCCAAAAATAGAGAAACCTCCTAGATAAGATATCGAGTCAGTTTTATCTACAGATATACTAATATATACTTCTGACTCTATATATTATGTTATTCTATCTAGTTTACATAATAGGAATAGTGTTTAGGTCTCGGCCATATGTACTCAATGGTCGGGACCTGTTGAGTCACACTTTACATTTTGATGCTGGACATATCTGGTCTCATATAATGTTAGTCTCTTTTTGGTTAGTTTTATGTAGAACAGGAAATGGCAGATGGCAGATTAGGAGAATGCCCCATGAGATATATTCAGCAAATGCTAATACATCAAACCATAGAATCTGATGATAATACTAAACCATTTTCACCAGGGTGTTCCGGAAGCACACATCTTTAGTAAGAGATTGTAGGTCTTGAATCATCGACGATTACCCATCCTTTGTTATCTATATCAGTATATTATAACGAATTGTACCACGCCCACTGCACAAAAATAGACCTTTACTGACCTTTGAGTTTCGTAAATGGGGCCGTTAACTTTAAAGGTCCATTAAAGGAAACCTTGCACATAAATTAACGAAGTGCTAATTTTTGTGTAACAAGCTTGACATAAGTATTCTGAAAACATGTCAAAAGTAAAAACTTGAAAATGTTGAGGTCTAAGAGAGTTATTCAGGAAAATAATTTATTTTTGGGAATTCTCTGAATGTTGAGCTTCTCAGTACTCCCCTTGCTACGTCATAACTATGGGAATTCCCTCTAAAGTAACTTTGGGATTCCCTGATTAATAAATGATTGTAGAAGAATATATATTTTAATTTATTATGAGTTCCATTGGGCCAAATATATATAATTTGGGTTACAGAGCATAACCCTTATTAGAAATTCTACAGGGATGGGGATTCCCTTCTAAGGACAAATGGGATTCCCCAGGAACTCCCCTTGCTACGTCATGAATTAAGAGAGTTCCCTTACAAATGAATAAAATACAAGTTTTTTTAATATCCCATAACTTTGTGAAAACTCAATATTTTCCTTCCATTTTGCTCACATAATAGCATGCTGAATTGAATTCATGCTGAATTGAATTCACTGAAAAATAACAATGCTGTAGCTATGTGCAAGATTTCCTTTAAGATATATTTTAGGTATTTGGAAGGTCACCTTTGAAAAGGCCATCACAAGTAGACCTTTAAAATCCCGGAAAGGTGTTGTAAATGTGACTTTTCCATTATCTTATCTTAATGGCCTCATTCACAAAACTCAGAGGTCAGTGATTGGTTATCATAGTGTTCACACAATACAGTGGCGATAACCAACGCTAAGTTGTCATTTTATTTGGGAAGTTGCAATAGGTTATTCTATTATAGGTTATTCTTTTATTAAGTGTATCAATTCTGATGAATTTTTTTACCACATTTCAATTAACATACAAAATTAATAAACGTTATATCTATCGTGGGCTTAATTATTTCAATAGTCTAATTCTACATGTACTCATGTTTTCCTTGCAGGCGTGTTCTAGTATATTCATTTATTTCTGTCCGCTCCCTGGAATCCCTGTATCATAATGGGACGTGCCAGTCATAGTTATATAAAGCAAGATATAAGAATGTCATCTGGGTATCTGAGGCAAAGCGCAGAATGCTTAATGAAATAACCATTCACATCATTCACATCAATAGTTATCCCCTATCTATACTCTTGGAAACGGGAATAGACTGTGCAGATTCGTATCTCCTGTCATCCTGTCATCTATGTCTTAACACTTTGATATACCTTCAAGGGCATGAATATCACTAATTCTTTGAGGTGCTGTACGTTCAAGATATATATCTTTGGTGTCCGGATTTAAGCAGTTTCTCTGTAGCAGCGTAGACTTGAACTGAAGAAAACTCATACGCAATTATTATTAACACAATCATAATTACACGATAACTATCCACATTCCTTTGAAGATCAACTGTATTAGTATGACCTTTTGACTGTAAGTTGTCGTAATTTTACGTAATTTTGGATTCTGGATTCTGATATGGGTGTCAATGCATTATACGTTTTAGTAAAACAACTTGCCAGAAAACATTTGGTTGACATATGCTTCCTATGCTCATGTCCTTTTCGATCTTTGATCCAGTACGTTTAGCATCATTACCTATCATTCAGCATCAGGTACTAACAGCAAACACTACAGATCTATACATACAGACTAGCATTACTCATTCAGACCTTTTTGGTCAGTCACCTGATCCCCTGTATGAAGAAAACCGGCCAGACATGACAGTGGATTAACCATTACTATTAAAGGTATACTATGCAGGTATTTTGGCGGTATTTGAAAAAGGCCTTTCATTCAATGAAGTGTGTTTATTCCACAATTGGATAAAGAATACCAACCGGTCGTTGGACTACATGCTTAGAGCTGAGACTGCCTCTAGTAGTGGATAGGTACTCACGGGCCTGAAACTGAACTGAAGCAATATGGGCTTCTGCAAGGTGAAGCAGATATAGTACTGGCGCCACCTGGTATTCAGCGCGAGAGTACACCTTGTACACACCAGGGGACATCTTAACTGCCTCCAGGTCAGATATTGACCATTATCAGGTTATACAAAAGAGTACTATGATTATAGCATACCCAATACAGACATCACAATAATGTCAAAGATACAAACAACCAAATAATTCTGTGCCTGTATGGCGAATTATTGAAAAACTATATTAAGCATTTTACATATAGTTAACGTAGCTTTTCTTTCCATAGTTAGCCAAACATGTTATACATTCATTTGAATACTCAATATGAAAGTTGAAAAAATGTTTGTGAAAGCGTAGTGTCCTGTTCATTAGTACCATTAAAACAAAAAAAACAGGTATCGTGGTAGAGATGGAGAATAATAATTGTTGGCAAATATTCAATTGTAATGCATCTAATACGTACCAGAGGGCACCACCTGTTTTAATGGTTCTCGAGTATAGCAATGGTTGTGGTGAAAAACAATAAACTACATTGTGAAATATCTCCCACAATCTTTATCAATGCCCCTGTTTACTATTGTTTAAGCCTATCTATTTTCAAATACCTCAATATCCCGGCCGTTTTAGGCTGTTTGAGAAATAAAGCTGTTCTTTTGCAGTGAAATTCCCTCAGGCCTGACGTCCGAAACCACATGAAAGTAACCGTCGTAAATCGATAGGAATAGTTGAGGTTAGCAACCGAACTTGGAGGATCAGATAAGAGTGGGAGGTCATTACAGGGCTGGGGAGGTAGGGCTAAGGATCCCTAATGCCCTACGAAGGACATTTTAATCGGCCGTTAAGGACCGGGACCACCATGCTAAACTTTCCTAATGACGTTTTCAAAAATAGATAAAAGTTTAATTAAAAAGGGTCGAGGCACGAACAAATGTTATCTGAAATTTTCTTACGATAAGTCATGATGATATTATTTTTCATTTTTTCATAAGAATTAAGTTTAGATTGCGATGATAGTGAAAGAAACATACTTTCAAACTGATAATCCATCTCCTATACCAGGAAATGTCCCCTGTGGCTGACGTGTTTCTGGCTGTGGTCTTCCTGGAAGAATGTCAAATAAAAGAAGTCCATAGCAATTAGCTGGTGATTTAGTGAGCATTTTAGACCTCAGGTGGATCGAATTCAACATCAGTTAGTGCCCACTATTGCTTGATTCCCCACAAAAAACGGTTTTAAACGATGGGAGATGGGTTGAGACCAACGTGGAGAACTATAAACTTTTACTAATGTAATTCCTTATTGAAACATTTATTGATGTTCCTTCCAAAAATGAACGGATCACGTTGTGCCAGATGTAAAATGATATGTTTTATTTAATCATCATAAAGAAATTTCAATTTGTTGATATTTGCCCATTTTTGCTTAGACATATTGCCAGTCGTGTAAATCAAGCTTAAAGGTGTAATGCGTTTTTAAGGAAAGGAAAACCACAACTAGATATATCAGGGTATGCCCTATCTCCCATTAGCTTTAAGGTAGACCCTCATAAACTTGTCCAATAACGTCTAGGGAGGGGTTTCAGGTGTGATATGCGTGTCCTAGCAACCGGCCTCTCATTCGTCAAGCCAAATAGACACCTTTAATTTCCATCCTTACAGCCATCGGTCCACATCAAACCCACCTCAGTCAGTCCCCACCCCTTCCCCCAGCCACCACTTTCTTTGATGTCAACCTTAACAGTTCCGGATACATCTATATGAGCGGCCGCCGCTTACCTTTTGGCGACTGAATTTGCCAACTCAGCATTCTCATGCAAATCAGACGTCTAGTTATAACTGAGACCTCAGAAGCCCCGTCCCCGCTGATCGTTCTGTGTTTGTGGGCATCAAAGTGAGAGTTATGTCATGGTATGCCGATAGGCTAGACACAAGTGTCCTACAATTAGGCGGGGCTAGAATTGAAAAGAATCGGTAATATTCCGCACCCTTCAATAAATGGCAGTTAAGATTAGAAATTTGTTCTATTGGCCTGTATCAGATTTTGACGGCTATTTAGCTCCTTTTATTATCAGTGTGACAAATATAGATTAGATATATGGCGTGTTCTCTAACCCTGCTGGTAGTCGATTTGGCTTAGGGCTTTATAGTTTTACAGGTCATAATCAGATGACACAGAGATAAAGAAAGAGACACATAAGTTTGCCATATAGGAGTGACACATCCGG
Organism: Lepidonotus clava; assembly: GCA_936440205.1. Taxonomy (NCBI): domain Eukaryota; kingdom Metazoa; phylum Annelida; class Polychaeta; order Phyllodocida; family Polynoidae; genus Lepidonotus; species Lepidonotus clava. Next base: position 41,243,994 of record OW387141.1, read on the forward strand.
AAAATGTCTTCAGGTAAAATAGATGTTCAAATTTTATTTTTTTTCAAGAAATGTATATAGAACTATCAAGATTCGGTGCATTTATAACCTTCCTTACATAAAATGGCATTGCTTCCAATCTTCATCAAGCCCCACCTTCTCAATGCTAGCTACCATTGGACACAAGTGAGTCAGAGCCAGAGGCAGAGTGCCAGTTGAGATAAATGCTGGTATATCAGCTCTAACAATATTACTAGGAAATAAAGGGGAGAACACCAGCACCCAGTGAAAAGTTCTCCCATACCCACACTCTGGCCCCTTCCCACAGCCCCTCCAGTGGTGGCCTAACTGGTACGATGCCTGCCACCAGTGAGAGGGGACCGGGTTCACACTACTGTTCTCCTCCCGGTGGCAGCATGCAACGCACTTGTGTATAGGCTACACGGGAGTTTCGCACTGGGCGCGGCCATATTGTATCACGTGGTACAAAAGAACACTCCTCATTGGCTGGATGTTGCGCTTGGCCCCCGACTAGTAGTGGCGCCAAAGACATACGCATGTGCAAACGTTGACTCCCGACCTCCCTATAGAAAAAATGTTACTGATTTACGCATTATTAACAATCAGCAGAGGCGGATTAAGAAGGGAGGGGGGCAAAGGGCGCACACCTCCTATTTTTGGCAAATATTATGTTTTTCCCTTACATCCGTGAATATCATCAATGTTGCATTTTCTGATGAGTTTAGGCCTATATATATATCAAAGTATTAAAAATGTAGAAATGGGTTCCCGACATGGACTAACAGATCTCTTTGTAAATCAGTTGTGAAGTTGGAGAGTTGAGAAGAACGTTAATAGCAAAAAAAAAACAAAAAAAAAAAAAACCAGCTGTAGATGTATGTATGGGGAACTGAGAAGCTCTTGAAATGACAAAAGTGCTCTTGAATACCAATATCCTCAAGTTATTCAAATAGATTGATAATAAAATAAAGATCCAAACCTTTTGGTTCAATTAATGACTCTTTGTCGAATAGTTTTCGGGTGTATGTCTCTTAGAAGCGCCGGACGCTCTGAGCAAATGCATCGTGTGACGTTCTCCGGTAAGTCGGGGTTGCCGATTCTTACAACAGAGGACGTGGGGGTTGTTCGGGTCTCGGGGCGGACGGGGAATCCGGGCCAAGAACCGAGATGTGTTTCTAGAGTCGTGCCTCGCGCACGAGGGGGGGCTGAGCGAATCGATCGGGAATCGGCACTCGATGTCGACGGAGGACTGCGGGGGAGGGAAATTATGGTAGGGGTACGGGTCGGCCGGGGGGCGGTCCACCCCTGAGTTCCGGTCCGCGGGGGCGACGGGCCGACGGTCGCCTATTGTTTGGTAGCGTGGGGCCGAGCATGCCGCGCCCTCGTCCCCGCGGACTTCGCTCCTTCGTTCCGTTCCCCATGTCCTCGTACCATACTACGCCTCGGTTTCCGGTACTACTTCGGGCCTTCGTGCCTTACTCCGTTCCCTCGTTCCTCGTTCTTCGGGCCATCGGGCCCCTTACCCTATGTTTCTACTACCTATCTCGAACTTCGACTGTTTTGTCCTAACTTCGGCTTAATTACTCTGATCGGCTCATCTTTAGCGGTTGTTTCAGGAAAGAGGACACGTCTGGACACCAGGAGAACTGTTAAAGAACTCTGTTTATTCGGGCCTCACCGCCCCTTTATATACTAGAGAGGTCAGCCCTGATTGGCTGCCTTCGGTCACGTGACCTACAACTGACGTCACTTCCGGTTTATATATCCCGTTTCCGGTTTACATTTCACTTCCGGTTTACATATTTCCGGGTTTCGTTCCTTTACGTTTTCGTTCCTTACATATTCGTTATTCGTTCTTTACATATTCGTTCTTTACATATTCGTGCCTCTTTTTCAGGCTTTCTATACTTTCGTTCATTATTACATATTCGTTCCTTTACATCTATTTCGTTCTCTTACATATATTTCGTTCTCTTACATATATTTCTATTATTACCTTATTTCTATTATTTTAACCTCTATGTATTTTTGGCTGAATAGCCGTTCATCACACATCGTATGGATATCGTTACAGTTTTTATTGGAAATCGCATCTTAATTTCGACGTGACTTTATATGTTACCTGAATATGACGACATTTTTACAATTCTTTCAATTTCATATTCAGCTCTATAGCATAAATGCACACATAACATATACACAAATTGACCTTAACTTAAGGAAAACGAATGGAATTAAACGTAGCGAAATTTTCAAGACTGCAAAAATTGTACAATTTTGAGTAGGCTAATTTTCTCGCTAAGCACCAACAAAAAGAACATCAAAGTAACAGTTTCCTGCTCGCCGGGCCCCAGCGCGGGAGGTCGTAAAGGTGAATTAGCGCCGCCTAGCTATAGTGGGCCCCTGTCAGGGTGAATTTCATGGTCATCTTGACTCCTGACCCCGGTCACCTGTCGCTGGGGGTGGACACTAGGAGGGGGCGGAAAGGAAACCATGCAGGTCAGGGTAGAGACAGAGGGAAGGTGTTAAAACGAGTGCCCCATCATTTGACCTTAGCTCTCAGCGTCCTCCGGCCTCCTCTCGGCGTTTCCTCGGCGTCCTCTCCTCCTCTCGGCGTTCTTACAGCGTCCTCTCGGGGTTCTTATGGCGTTCTCTCGGCGTCCTCTCGGCGTCCTTCCTGCTTCCTCCCAGCGTTCTTCCAGCGTCCCCACAGCGTCCTCCCAGCGTCCTCCCAGCGTCCTCCCAGCGTCCTTTCAGCGTCCTCCCGGCGTCCTTTCAGCGTCCTCCTGGCGTCCTTTCAGCGTCCTCCTGGCGTCCTCCCGGCATCCCCCGGGCTCCTCTCGGCCACCTGTTGGCCATTGCCGCATTACCACGCCCATTGATATATAAAACTGAACGGAGCAATATGTCCTTGAGAATTAGTCTCTGGGGAATCAGCTACAGAATACGACCACGTCCAAAAAGTAGCAACGCTTAACAATTGATGCGTAGGAAATGTAAGATGCTTAGGTCTAGATATTGCTTTCCATATATATCTACATTTTTATCATAGTCAGTTTGGAAACGACACTGCAGATGATTTCCCCCTGTAAAATATATTCGTCATTTCAGAAATGAATAAAAGAAACTCAAGAACAATTCAATAGTGCTGTAATTTGTTAAGATCTTCAGCCTTTTAAAGCATAATTATTTCAAAGAAGAATTTTATGAGGAATAGATAACTACCACTTTTAATCTAAACATTTGTTACTCAAATCCCTCTACTTCTTAGTTTACAAACAAAACCCAAACAACCTCGGTGCATAATGGCTTGTGTTACCTGTAGGTCAAATCCAATCCTTTTTTAAGCTTCACTTTGGCCGGGGGTAGCCCCGGGTGGGTCAAGGTGGGCGCTGACCAGACGGGTGGTGGCCGGAGGGCCCTACTGACCATCTGGTGAGTGACCAGTGGTCAGCAACAGGTCATCAGGCAGCTGACCACCAGCAAGGACGGAAACCAAGGAAACCGCCGGCCGCCCGCCGAAATGCCCCACAAAGGGAGAAAAATTGGACATTTAGCACCCTTCGCTACTTGACTTGATTGCAGATAAAATTTGAGCTGCACTCAAAGGCTAATTTTTAATGCCTGATTATAAATGAAAAGTGGCCTCCGGGAATGTGCGTCGATTTTATGCTTTCTTTATCTGAGTTTGAGTTTTGTCAATAGCGATCACAAAGTTTTCACGAATAGATTAGGACCTAGGTTCTATTGAGAATATTACAAAAGAGTATGAATGCATACCTCTAGGCTAAGACTCAAAGAATAAATTTGAGATTTGAGATTCAAATACGATTGGCTGTAATGGTCCTGCATTAATTTTAATTCAACACCATATGTGTCTCTAATTAAATAAACCGAATTTATAGAAAAGGACTTTTATCAACAAATCTCTATTTTGGATAAACATCAGCACTGAAATAACCTCCTAATAAAACTGTAAAACTGCATAGAATATCGATATACATAAAATATTTCTACACATCCCTCATTTAAGCAGATTCCGTTGGAACAATACGTGTTTGGGACATTCAGAAAAGGCCAGATTTAATTTAATTTCCCAGCCCTGCCCTCTTACAGATAAAACGGAAGTATCACTGGTAATTTACCCATGAATTGTCAGTCATTAAACCCTGATTTCAGAGTGGCTTATTAAAGTGATAAAAATTTAATGCCCCTTTACCCTGTGCATCTGGAATTCCTCAGCTGCCTGGTATGCATAGCGTGCAGCCATACACCAGTAATACCTTAACCCCCCTCTCATACCTTCTACCTTAACCCCCCTCTCATACCTTCTACCCGTCTCCCGGGTGGCTGCTGGCCTCAGCCACTGACCAACTGTTTGGTCTCAGCACCCCTGATGTCCTAATTGTCGGGTGGAGACGGGTCCCGATGATGGGTGGCTCGTTCACCGTCAGATAATGATCCCAAATCACACCTGACGGCCACCGTATTACAGGCCCTACTGGGGGCGGGGGACTCCCCAGGTCTCCACAGGTCGGCCCTCCCTGGGTGGGGCGACTGATGCTTCCTGCCTTTATGAAAAAAACGTCCGACGACTTGGGGGGTGTTGGCAGGAGAAAGGAGGTACTTTTTTTGTCTCTATATAGACGTTTTGCAGATGATTTCATAGCTCGACAAAATGGGACGGACTCCATGTGGGTGATCACTTTAAAATTGCAATCATTCAAAATTCAAAAAACACTACGATCACTTTATGTTAATGTTATTCTCTAGAATCTGATAATTATAGTTTAATCAAAGGCCACGTGATTATTATGATCACACTTAAAAAGATCCCGTGGCCATATCTGCACAAGGTCTATACTGGAGGTATAAGGGGTCTCATATAAGATGGAAAACGGAAGGGGGTAGGGGTAGGTAAAAAGAGGTGCCAATGTGCAAACTTGTACCCCCTGCTTGCTCGCTTTCATTGCCTACAGCCTCCCTGCTGTGATTAAGGTCAGATATCAATCATTTTGATTCTGAAGCTTTTGTTCAAAACCTTTGTACCCAACATGGGTTCTTTCTTCCCATCTAAGGGCCTGAAATCGCAGTGAAGGGAGAGGATACAAATTTAGTAGAAGGTGAGTGGCCCGGTTGAAAAGCTTGGTAGGAGAGAAAGTAATCATATACAAATCTGGGTTTTCCCCCGTCTGTAATCTTTAAACTGTATTTCTGTAGGGGAATTCCACATTACAGTTTCTGTAATGATGGAACAGAGCCACACAATCCCCCAAATCATTCTTACAAGAAATTTTACATAAAATGAGGCCATATGGAACAGCAATTAATAATTCATGTAGAAAAAACTCATAAGTCAATGGGTGTGAAATCAGTATTGTATGTGGTGGAAGTGGCGTTGTGAGTGTGAAGTAATGTAATGGTGGGCAGGTGGGGTGTGTCAGCCTGGTCCCCACCTATTGTACAGCGTAACATGACACGTGCACCTACCCGCACCCTCCATAGGCGGAGCGTGCCTCCAGAGAATGAGCACTGGTCAGTAGGCAATACTCGATAGGCAATTACCGATAGGCTATGATTGATAGGCTATGCCTTGTAGTCAATGACCAATGTATAACCAGCAAATTGGTATACATGTTATATCAAACCCAATATCATATGGTATATTTGTATTGCTGCCATGAATTTATATAACCGCTATGCACAGAATATCTTAACCAGATCCAACGATCTGATATACTTTGAATATATATATATATATATATATATATATATTCAGTGTGTGTGTGTGTGTGTGTGTGTGTGTGTGTGTGTGTTTCAATCATAACAAGTAAGTTTGTCTCACTTAAAGGCAGAAATAAAAAAACATACTTCTGCAAAAGCATTCCTGAGTAAAGAAAAATTGTTTTGTTAACAAGAAGGCCATCTCCTGATGGTGATTGTATGAAACACAAGGATATTACCGTCGTTGTTCAGGGACAAGAATATTGCTTAAAGGTCAGACAAATTTGTAATTCATCGAAATTTGATATTGGGTAAATATTTTGCCAATAGTTGGCATAAGAAGATATTGTTTGAGATGAAGAAAAGTGATGTATTCTCTTATTGGGGTATTTAATATCGCATCTTACCACCACAAAGAATATGACTTCCGTAAAACAAAACTTGCCCATCTATTTTTGTGTTGTTGCCCACACATACAGTTTCCCATCAACATTATGACATTCTCCATTTTTTCAAAATTTCATCACAAAACAATGGATCCATTTATATTCCAAAAATGCAACCAGACAGAGTGGAGGCAAATATTGATTTGACATGTGCATTGTCGGAATGCTAATCTCCATACTTATGAAGGGATAAGGTTCAAGAATATTCCTAAACGGCGACATAAAATCGGATCTCGAGTTGTTCATCTCACAAGGGTTTGTCCCAATCCAACATCCCCCTCCTTTTAGAGACATCTTCAGTCAGACTTCATGTGGTTAAAGCCTGTCTAAAGAGGGGGGCTCGACCTGTCAGACTTAAAAGGTCGGGTCAGGGGTGCTGCTTTTAATTTGATCAAACAGATAACTAGGGGGACATGCATGCACTTAGAGTGCGGGCAATGGGAGGGCTTTAACCGAGGTACTTCACTTGTGACTCTTTTGGTCTCCACCGATATTTGTTGTATCAAGTTTCAAAAGCACCTCCCGAGGGCTTTTCCCCTGTGGGCTCCATGTCAAACATAATGAAGTTGTCTTTTTTCTGCCCCTCAAAGGTTACCCCGGGATAAAAGTGGAAAGGGCGGTACAGATTTAGAGGGAAAAGAGAGGAAAAAACTGGAATTCTTGAGCGGGGGTGTCAATCAAAATTCCAGATTGAGAGACAAATGTGAAGAGTGAAAGTGAAAAAGTGAAGCAAAATGCATGCAAAATTTAAACCAGAGTTTCCAAGTTTAGCAGCCCGTTGGCTATCTAATTATTAATGTTTAGACTTGGTTCTCATTAGAACTCTAATTTTAGCTCCCCGACATCCCATTCATGCAAACGCACGTGTGAAAATGGGACGCTAGGGTTCATTCATAACGGAATCTGTGTGGCTATTTCAGTTATCAAAACGTACACGTGCCCCAGCATCTTGCAAACTAACCGCATTCAAATCTAAAAATAAATCCTCACTTATTATGTTCTTATTATGTTTTTTAATCTTTAATTCGACAATTATACTGAAAGGATTCAAGCCAATGCCTCCCTCCACCTGCAGTTATACAGAGACATGTATAAATCTTTACCCTAGTACAATCTGCATTTAGCAATTTCTTGCTTTCTTTTCGGGACACTCTCCTCAATAGGATAAAAACTCAGAACGTTGGTTAAAAAGTGAACCATTTATACTCAAAACACCAAGTTTACTCTATTATAACACCAACATGTTGTGTGTGTGGTATACACTTACCTGACGGGCGCTGGTTACATAATCCCAGGGGAGAAGTAAGAAAGGACTGACTGGGATAATCAGCCCAAGGTGTCTGGGTGGGGTGAATACCCCCTGATGTAACACCTGATGACCAGCGGACCCCTACCTGTGATGGCGTTTAGATTAGCCCCACACAGCCCACCTGACTCTTTTCAGGGGACCAGTGACCCAACGTTATCAACACCAAGGATCCCCCTATCCTGATTGCTTATTAATTGCAGCCAAGAGAGGGTTTGAAGTTTCAGTGTTGGCTTCCTTTGAGGTGTTTCTACCTTTGAAGTGTTGGGTAAGAGTTAAAGATTTGACTGACCGGATGTGTTGGGTAACAGAAACATTATTCTTAAGAATGGAATCCCAAGGTGAAGGAATGGAATGTATTTTGGTATTAAACATCTGAAACCTCCGACTGTTTTTGTATTTACAGCTGAAGATTAATAGTTTGCAGTGAGCGTTGGCTTCTGTAGGTATGTTTTATATAGCATCATTTCTGATTTTTTTCTGCCTTAATCACAAAAAATGTAAATTTTTGTTTGTTTGTTGTCACCATATTTGAAATGTTAGAATTGTGCCTACACTTTGATATTAAATTTATCAAATTGATATTGGTACTTGGCCTCAATATATCCATTTACATTGATAAATGACAGTATGTTAACGTAAAGGAATGAAAATAATTTCGTGACTGGTTTGGATTTTCGGTAGAAACATCAATTGGATGTATTCACAATCCGACACATCCAATTCTCAGAAACGATATTATATAAATGTAAAATGCTCTACACTACAGCCACGTATGCAAAAGCATTGGCTAAATAACTAGTTCACCCATTTTTGTCCTTTGATATAAACCCATAATATGGCCTTATTTAATCGTGGGAATTCCCCCAACTCCTGACCCGGAGTCCTTCTGGCCAACACCTGGCTTGATGGGGATTAAAATGATACTGGTCAAAGCTGAAAATCCTGCCAATCATTAGCTTAGGACTTCTCAGAATACCGGCACTTAAAGCGGATCCTTCAACCCATATGTCTCAAACTTCCTAAGTGAGCAGAGATCAAAGATTTATGAAATGATGTGACATATTCGGTGATGCAGTGTCCAAGAAATATACGTGATCCATTGAAAGAAAGGTATATGATTAGTAAACCTGTTGAGCTAAAGTTTGTATCCCAACCCAATCCTACCGCAACCGATCTATGATGAAGAACCAACTGTATCCATCCCTAACGCTCACAACTGGATAAAATCGGATTGGTGCTTCCTAACACCTCCGATAATGATGATAATTGTTGAACTATGGTTGCAAACTTATTTAAGGTGACAATGAGAAATATTTACTATCGTTGACTGTTTGCTACCGTAATAATTATAATACGTACACTAGGCATGGCGCATCCTTGTGCCGCCTATCCACTCATACACCTATTGGAGAAACTCTGTTGGCCATGGTCCCAACTGGAGCCGGCCACCTACCACCTACCACCTACATGAAATTACACAATATGATTCTCTCGTTAGAACTTTTTTCCCAAGGACTGCCTCAATTTGCTGAATAAGCCTCATTAATTGGACTCTAAGTTATTGTAACTAAATCGTCCACAATAACTGATGGTGTTGTATCGACTAAAACTATTCTTCCTGCGATAATTACCCAGCCATATGAATTTATGTTTTTTCTCTGTGTCGACATATACTAGAATAATACTACTAAAGTAAATGGTCTACGTTTGCTATTACCTCCCTCGTGTTCTTTAGCTTTTAAGTTTGCTTGTGCATCTATCTGTATACCGAAATAATTGATCATGTTGTATCACTGTATTAAAATTATGTTAGGGAGTCCACATTATAAGGTGCCGGAGGCCCCCCGCTATTACTACTACTACATATGTGTTCATCAACTAACAGGAGGCTGACATTTTTAATGGCCTTGCTGTGTCACCTGTCTTTACAGTTCTCTGATAAAGTCAGTCAACACATGGACAACCTCGAATTAAGCTGTCTGTGTTCATCTCACCTCATCTCACCCCATAACATCCATGCGCCCACACCCCCCATTAATGACCAACAACTGTTTGAATTATTACACCACAAATTACTATTGTTCAATATGGGCCTACGCCTGGGTAAGGGGGCTACTGTCACCACCCAACGGTTCTGATATACTAAATAACGTCGGTCATGCCCCTTATGACAGGAAGGGGCTCTCCTTGGTTCATTTGAACATTAGGAGCCTCCTGTTGCATAAGGATGAAATGACCAGTGAACTTCGGGGTTATGATTTCATAGGCCTAACTGAAACTTGGCTGGGTAGCCGTGCTGCAGACAACTTAGTGGAGTTTGCAGACTACAAGTTTATACGACAGGATAGGCAACCCAAATCAACTGGGTCCAAACGTACCCCGAAAGGAGGAGGTATTATTCTCTATATGAAGAATAAATATAAACCATATGTGGAACTTTTGGATAATTTCTGTAAAGTTGATAGTGATAGTGAGGAGCTATGGGTCTGCTATAACCGTCCCAACCATAAAAAGCTTATAATAGGCTTAGTATACCGGATCCCCTCAGGTAATGTCCCAACATTTGTTAAACAACTAGATAGCACGCTGGGTGAGCTACTTGGTAGAGGGAATGTGTATGGTAAAGAACTAATCATGTTAGGAGACCTAAATATAGACTACTCGAAAGGAAGGGACCCTAATAAGGTGCGGTTGAAGGAACTTGAATCAAAATTCAATATTAAACAGTACATTAACTCAAAAACTCGTATCACAAAAACCAGTCAGACTACCATAGATCTAATTTTTTCCACTATACCAACTGACTTGATTAGCGAACATGGGGTCCTGGATATTGCCATAAGTGACCACCTCCCGGTATTCCTTGTGCGTAAAAAGAAGCGCGAACATCACATCTATAAGACAGTTATGATAAGGAACAAAGAGCTATACTCTAGTGATACATTCGGTGCCTTGATATTGGATGATTATCGCTGGGAGTCTTTCTGGCTGGGAAATCTTTCGATTGATGAGCAATGGTCCCTGATGGTTAAAATCTTTGTTGACAATCTAGACCTTCTCTGCCCGTACCGACCAACCAAAATACGGACAGAACAACAAGGTTGGTTTGATGGAGAGATGGCCCGTGAAACTAGAAATAAAAATAAGTTGCTACATCGTTTGAGAAGGAGTAATACTCCAACACTATGGCAGAGTGTACATGAGGCCAAAGTAAAGGTGCGCAAACTATCTACGCGCAAGAGACGGGATTATATTACCGCACGGCTGTCTGATACCAAAAAAGACCCAAAGAAATTCTGGAAGGAGATAAATAAAAATTTGCATTTTGGAAATACTAAGTCGTCAACGGACTGTTCTCAAATTAAGGTAAATAACAAACTCCTAGATGGCATCGCTGCTGCGAATGAGATTACTCAATACTATAACTCTGTGGGTAGCAATCTAGCTTCTGCATTTATTAAACCCTGGGTGCCCACTGATAATAATGATCCTGGTATGGTCGAAATGATGAACTTCCGCTTTATCCAGACTGATGAAATGGCTTTCCTGATCAGGGGTTTAAAAGTCAATAAATCATCTCAGATCCCAAATTTAAAGACAAATCATCTTAGGGATGGATTGTTGGCTGCTATAATTGAGATTACCCATCTGATTAACAAATGCCTCAAAGACTCTGTAATTCCTTCATCGTGGTGTCTTGGAACTATTACCCCTGTACCGAAAAATGGCCCCTCATTGCATATAGCTGACCATAGACCGATATCTGTCCTGCCGGCCCCAAGTAAGATCATTGAAAGAGCTGTATATAACCAATTAGTCTACCACCTTGAAATTAATGGTCTTCTTGACGCACGGCAACATGGTTTTCGTAAGGACCACAGTACATCCACTGCGGTTCTGGAGTTAGTACAATATATCTATGAGCAACTAGATAACAGGAATCATATTAGCTGTGTCTATATCGATTACAGCAAAGCGTTCGATACTTTAGACCACAAAATCTTATGTCAAAAATTAGGGATGTATGGATTATCAAAAGATGTAATTGCCTGGTGTGAAAACTACCTAACTAATCGGTCCCAGCGGGTTAAATTAGGTGACAGTGTCTCCTCTGAGCTTGGTATTAGCTATGGTGTCCCCCAGGGTTCTATTTTAGGCCCCCTTTTCTTCATATTATATGTTAATGATCTCCTGCAACTTTTTGATGATCGTGGGCCAAAAATACAACTTTACGCAGATGATACTGTCATCTACTATGCTCACCCTGACCCGCTTGTTGCCTGCAAAACAGTAGAGAGTTCCTTAAGAATAGTCTCTGAATGGTGTGAGATGAATAAATTGACAATAAATGTTAAGAAGACAAAACACATGTTATTACACCCGGTGAAGAAGACCTTAGATGCTCTTCTGACCCCAGCCCTTAATGGAATCCCCTTGGAAACCGTTGAACATTATAACTATCTTGGTGTTATTATTGACCACAACCTGTCCTTCGATCTTTTCCTTAAGAGTAAACATAATAAGGTCAACACAAGGCTGTATCAGCTTGGGAGAATGAGAAAGTATATTACTAATGGAATTGCATGCACCATCTACAAGCAGACCATCATCCCTATATTTGATTATGGAGATTTTCTAATTGAGAGTGGCCCCATCTCAAGGATAAAGTCACTGGATAAACTCCATGAGAAAGCCCTTAAGATAATAGACTGTGGTAGCCATCCAAATGTGGATAATGCTGCACTAGAAGTAATATATAGGCTTAAGGATATTGTATCTAGAAGGCATGAACATCACTGTTCCTTAATGTATCGTCGAAGTAGAGCCTGTGAAGGTGTTGAAAAGGCCAGGCCAAAGGTTGTGCTGCGCAGTCATACTAGTGTCAAATTTAAGAAGAAGAAATGGAAATATGTTAAAATAGACAAGAGCCCCCTCCTACGAGGTTTTAGTCTCTGGGATAGAATCCCCAATGAAGTCCAGAGGTCCACCACTAAATTCAAGTTCAAAAAAGCCATCTGTCTCCTAAAACCTTGACAGATACTGTGTTAATGACCTAATGACTCTCCATGGCCTTTTCATACCCTCTATACGATTATTGTATATGTATGTTCTCTGCATTGAAGAGTATTATTGATTTCATCGTGTCATCTCATCAGACTCATCAACTATTCAATATTACTTTTATTATTGTTAAAATTATATAGTTCATATGGCTGGAAGATCATGTAATTACGTGAAGTCAAATAAAATACATAAAAAAAAAAAAAAAAAAATTTAATTACAAGCTTTTTGTTTCACATACAGTGTGTATGCAAAGCAGCGTATATTTCTGGTTTACGATAACACAAACTTTTTCAGGAGAGAAATATAGACACGCATACCTACCTGTGCATCAATTCTGTTTAAACGTGTGTCGCAGTGTGCTCCTCTTCTGTAGATGATTTACATGAAACCTTTTTGAACAGTGTTCGTTTTCAATAGAAAACAATACGATTTAGACAATACTAATTATAAAAAAATGTGGAAGATTTTAAATAATGACACATTTAAGTTAGTCATATGGTCCAATACAAAAATACCGAAGTATAATATAAAGTAATTTAAATGTAGACAAACATACAATTTATGTAATCTTGCTCCCTATACTTTCAGGCGTGCAATATTGATACACATACCCTTAAATACACCAAATCTAACTTATCCTTATCCATGAAACATAACATATCAAAATCCATCCCACCTTTCAGAATTGCCAAAAAAAATAGTATCAAATAGATCTTTTTGTCCGCCTCTTGGGAGAAAAACTGTGCGGTTTATTATACCGTACATTCCCATAGCCCGCCCCTTACCTGCCCACCACCTGCTGTTGGGTAGGTATGGGTACCCTGTCTCTAATGAGGGGAAAGCGGAACCGGGCCCACACACTCGCCTGTTTGCGGGTTTAATGCTCTAGAAAATAATTACTGTGGCCAACCGGTCTTTGCCCGTCTGTTCCGACATCAACAATTACAGGGATTTTCGGGCTCTGCCTGGCTTCCGCCTACAAGATCGTGCACTTCCGGTTGGGTGCTCTTTTTTTAATTTAGCGGGATTTGCGTCTTTTTCTTGAGCTGGTAAAACTAGAGGAATGCTGAGTTTAGTAGAAAGGACAGTTTCTAATTTTCAATGTCACATGTGAGAATTGCATGATAGTTTCACAGTTTAATACCAGATGTATCTTATTGTGAATAATGACCTTCAAGTTATCATACGGCTTTTAGAGTCAATAATCATTGATCACTGAATTATATCTTAGCATTATACATAATCATAAAGACAATGGAAGCGTTGATAACTTCTAAACATAAGTGATAAGAAATCTTTTCCCCATGGTTAGCAATTTTTGAATACTCAGTAACAAAATAGCAGCAAAGAGCGGCAACCCAAAAGAAACAGATCAATTTCACTCCACTCCAAAAGTGATTCTTCCAATAAATACAAGTGCAAATACGGCTTTCCTGTTTGTTTTGACACCTGTAGGAAGATGTACCTAGACGTACCCAGTGACACAGAGGGGAACCCACAGACACTCATTGGGTACTGGGGAATTAAGTGGAATTAGGGGGATTCCCACACTTACAATGGTCAGTGTTTGACATAAAGCTTGACCAGTGTCCGACTGGTCATTATTATATCCATATATCCACGACCAGCAAGGTCGTGAACCCTTTGGCCAAACATTTCTTTATTCCCTTAAAACCACAACTGGCCAGTGCCATTGTAACCTTTTAGATTCCCTTTATATCTTCCACCCCCTTTCCTCATCCAGTCTTCCTTCTCCAAGCCCCCTCTTGCAGTTTCTTTACACACAACATGTACCAAAAAGACCCTTTTTTGTACCTGTAGAGGTAGTTTTCAAGGATTAGTAATTTCCCTAAAGAGGTGGGAGTGAGTGGGGGCATGTTTTGGTGTGCGTGAGGGAATGCCATTGCCTCTCTGTGTCCATTCAACTGGTCAATAACACTAAGGATTTAAAAAAGGGGAAAAGTTTTCTCTGGACATTGTTGTCACTACTGGTGACCACCTCTAAGCTGGTGGCAAATAGTTATTCTGTATCCGCTGCCCTAAAATTTCTCTTTACTTTTTGTGTGTCATTTTCTTTTCACATCGTCACGTCTAACCACAAAAGACTCCGCTGGAACCCAGCAGTATTTGCTTGTAAGATACAAAACCTTTTGAAACCACTCTGTGATAGGGAATTGATATGGCTTGACTGAAGGAAAGTGCGACGTGATTAATGAAATTAGATACTTAAGAACTTTATCCTTTAATCCTCGTTGCAATATCAATTCCAATGCCAAGTGCATTTTGAATGCAATATAAATCTTCTCGAGCGCAATTTTTCTTTTCTGTGCAGCATAGAAAAATGTTGTAAGAGACATAAGACAATTGCAATTGGAAATAAAATGCATTCATGAGGTTTACCTTATTTCTATACTTTGCAGTTCTTTAATATCTGAGTAAAATAGTTTCTACACTTGAAATCGAATTGTCGTCAGTCAATACAATTAATTTCTCACTTAGTTTTCATTTACATGTTAACGTCACAGAAGTTTACATTAGCTAAATTATCCCTATTTGCATTCCTGATTTGCATCTTACACTTTCCTGATAACCCACCAACTACACGCGACTCTAAATGCACTGTGTGTGGACAATCAATCCACCAAGGGTCATTCCTATTGTCTGAGGTAGTATTACACTACCCGATTTACTATTTCAGATATCGCCAGTAGCAATACGGATTAAATAAAGACATGTTATATACTATTAGAAAGGATTTCAAATTCCTCTTCAAATGGTATGTAGCATAAAAGGATTCCTTTATTTTCTTAACACGTCTATATTTAATCATGTGTTCCATTTACCGAGCTTGATGCTGCCGCTTTTGTATTTGCATGCTTTTAAAAAAAAGATATAGTCAATGATCTTACAGAATTTACACCAGAATTGAACCACCTTTCTGATAAGCCTTGGCAGTTAATTAGTAAGCAGCCAATAACCAACCAACCAACCTCTCTGATGATATAACATGTCTATATTCAACCTTGATTCCCACTTCCAAATTTCAAAATCGTCCTCAAAATCGGCGTAAGGAATATGCATTAGAAATTGCCAAATGTCAGAGTAGAAATCGTCTAGTGTAACCCAGGCTTTAGGTTGGGCGTGGACGGACGCCGTGCTGGTGGCCAGGGGGTCATTGCACAGCTGACCAGTGGTGCCTCGGCCATGCATACCTTATGTTGACCATCCCCCACCAGGGAGGACAGCCCGTGTGGTCCTGTCTCCTACCTTGTAATCTTTTCACAGGTGAGAGGCCGGGAAAGTCCTAGCGACCAGTCAGCCTTGCAGGGCTTGCACGTGAGGTCATATTGTAAATCTTTACATATAAATTAAAATTTCTGTAGATTTAATTCTAAATTTCCCAAAAGCTGTACAGAAGTCTTGTAATATTGTGCTGGTATATTATACCTATAGACCTCTAGTTACTCTGTTTAGGTTGGCCTCTATGATTACCTTTGGAGGTTGGTTTGATGTTTTTCATTAAATTAAAAGTATTGAAGAAAAGGGTCTTATGCTTTGAGGAGATGCTTTACGGTAACCCCCACAGCAGGCAAGCTGCGTGCCATTGGTCCAAACCGCAGATGGCAGCCCTGCATAAAATTATATGAATTATTAATCCTTAACGCACAATTTTTTCTCCATTCTTGGCCAGAATGCTCCTTTGAAATGGTTCATGCAAAGTGTGAAACACAAAGGTAAAGTCAGGCAAGGACAAGCTGGTGGCGGCCTTCTGGTCGGCCTAAGTTATCGTGATTAGCCCTTTTACATGGCACAGGCATTAGAGATCACTGCCTTTGAGGTATTTCTGTGTAAAAAGTGACAACAAAAAAGTAACATCAAAGTAGTTTACTTAATGCAGAACATGGCTGGTGTGACCATATGTGGTGAAATTCTTGCAATACTGAAGCAGTTTCATAGAGTTTGATGCACAGGTATTTTGGGAGTCGCAAGCAGCTTTGTTGTAAATGAGTGGTTTCTTGGTGAACCGTGATCATTGTATTATATTACAATTGATATATTGTCAGACAAGTAATTTCGTATATATTTCGTGTAGACAGTCACTTGAAAAACCTGATACAAGGTACTGGTAAATTAACCACCACTTTGTATTGCGTTTCTGATAAATATCCAAACACACAATAGACCCTAAAGTAAAAGCGAGACGCTATAGCGAGTTGCCAAGGTTACTTTAAACACCACCACAAAAGGTAAATTGATCGAAAGTTTAGAAGGGAATGCTATTAATTCATCTTGGTGCTTTTCCATCAATCTAGAAGTTCATCTTCACTTAACAAGGTCATTAAAAACGCCCGAAAAGGGAAAATCGACGCAAGAGCGCCAAAAATAATTGAGTTGAAAGAAAAAGAAATGCCTAATAATGAAAACTACCAGGTATAGAGGAGTATTATATACACAACACGTCCAAAGAATTGGTTTATTCAATTACAAATACCAAGTTAAAAGATCAAAGTTAAGGGTCGAAAATGTTTTTATCTTTACACGTGTTTACATCCCCCTAATTAGACGTGTATAGAGTGGTTCCCAAACCATTATTTCCCTGCAGGATCATGAGAAGTAATCTGAGGATCCGCGGGAGGTGGGATCACTTCTTTATAACACCGCCCTTTGTCGGCTTTCACTTCAACCATTTTCTTCTTTTGCCCTCTGGTACCTTCTACTTTTTTCCGTCGATTGACTACAAAGTTTGTGAGCCAACTTCTGAAAAAGGAGGATTGTTAAACAGACTGGTGGCTGCCTTATCTGTCCATCTACCTTTGTCCATGCACTCCTTTGTGACCCTTTGTTTGGTTAGAATAAGGAGATCTTCCAACGATTACTTTTTGACCTATTGCGATGACCTCTGGTCAGTTGCTGACCAAAAGCGTGCATGCGATTGTATCTTGAATTATTTTAATTGATAAAATACTGCATTGTCACAACAGGTAAATTTAACCATCAACATTGACGTCTTTTCATACTTTATCAAATCATTTTGTGTTTTTTTCACCATGCAAAGCACATTCAAATATGCAACACATGCAAATGCTTCTTCTCTGGCATGATCCTTGTATTTCAGGGATAAGTCTAATTGTTCCAGGCCTTCCTCACCCCCTGGGGAACTGGGGGAACACCCCATAACCGGGGGTACACCAGGGTGACTGTTATTACACGCCTCACTGGGCAGTAGGCCCACCGTAGAACGACCTGAGTGACCTTGGCGTGAGAGAGCAGCTCGGGCTGAGGGGGTCTGATGTTATCTCTCACCTGCCTCAGGTAATGATCCCCTAAAGGCCGTGTTGTGACTGCCTCACGCCACCCTCCCCGCGGTGGGCCATTGTCAGGGCTCCGCTGGCCCCTACTAGCCCTTGGTGGCCCCTGCTGGCCCCTCTCCCCCGGGCCAGGGCCTTCCTGACCCCCAGGTCACCGGCAAGGTTAGCCCCAAGGTCATCCCCCAGGTCACATCCGTCTCAGTGGTGTATACAGGTAGCACTATGAGGCGCCAACTGGGAACGGTTTTCTATTTGTTTTTTTCACTGACTAATTTCTTCACCCAAGCACACCCAAACATGTGTGTATGATGTTTATTGGTACGCATTCTTATATGAAAGAAAGCATATATACCAATTTCCCCCTCAGTCCTCCCAGGATTGACCCGGGGTTGGAGCAATGTTTGTACTCGTAAGAAATTACCTCAACAGTCCTATGTCAGAGGGATTTATTCCCTAATCTGTTATCAAAGTCAAAAACCACTATTTTGGAATTGGCAGCCCTGATAGTCCACTCCATAATATGAATAACTTAGAATGAGCAGAAACAGACTTTTTGATATAGGAGTAACAAAGCATTCGTTAAAAAAGAAACAATTCCTAAAGAAATTGTTTACCAAAAGCGAGTCATGATGACTATGAATCTTTCATAAAAAAATTGTAGATATAGAAAAAAGCTACAAACATTGTTCATACGTTGGACAGTGGTTTTGTCACACGGATTAAGACTACTGGCACTTTGCCTCCCATAATACCCCTCCTGTCTGTGGCATGCCTGTTTCCCGGCATGCTCTGGGAGGGCCCCCTACTCTCTACCACCCCCTCCCAGTCGCCCACAGGCTTTTGTTACACCCGCACCTCGGGGCTATGGGTATAGCAGTAAGGGTTTGTTTGTCCAGGTTCCACGACTAAAATATACTCTATGCTACAATCATTTTTTAAAGGTAATAAATTATTGCTGAAATAAGGCTGTCTTTTAAGAATGAACATTATAACTAAATGTGCACTAAGGCCTAGTATCTCTACATATTAGCAATTCCCTCTAGAAATTATATTATTTCAACATAAGTTATTGGGATGCTATTTTCAATGAAAAATAAGCTGATAGCAAAAAGAAGAAGCTGTCTAAAGTAAGTGTTTGTTCTTGACTTGTTAAAATTTGCCTTTGTCTGGCTAAGCTTCAAGGATGAGCTGTAAACTATCCTCTCCCACGAATATTACCATGCCCTCTCAAGGGGATATACTCCTCAGTTTGCAGTTTGTCCGGAAAACGGGATTAAAGGCATAGCCATAAAATAACCGATTCGTCCTCCAAGAACAAACAAACAAATTATATAGAAACCTCATGTAGTCCTTAGCAAATAAAAGACGAATACTTCTCCTATCTATTGATGCAAAGACTCTCATTATCAATTTCTATGCCATTTCCAAAGAGGGTTATTTAAAATGTATGTGCCATTTTCAAAGAGGGCTACATTTAATTTCTATCGACAGAGGTTTTTTTTGGTCATGCAGTTTGAATGGCATTGTCTACATCTATTTTCCAATGGATACTCTTGTATCCGGTCCTAAAACCCAACACCTCACGGCCGCAGCAATTAGGCAATGAAGGATGTCCACCAAAAAGTTAATTGTATTTTACCTTGTCCACACCTTATCTACCTACCTGCAGATGTCCCAATATACAACCCCCATTGCCTAACGTCCCAATTATGCAAATTAAAGCCCGACGAGGGTGTTTGAGATTAAACCCAGACCTATTGCCTGCAAAGAATGCCGTCGGAGAATGCAATTTCCAAGGCACGCCTACGCTTTCTATTCAATGGTCTCAGGTTACTCCTTCCCCGGACTCGTTTTGTCGGGGCAGCCCTCAGCAGCTGCCCCTGGCCCCAATGGTGTCCAACGAGGGTTGCCCCATTGGTTCTGCGGCGCCGTATAGGGGGCGCTGGACGGAAAAGCCACTATTATCTCAGCAGGTCCATACCGCTTCTGCCGCCGTCTGTATCTATGTCCGGTTGCATTGGCCACAATGCCCAACATATCGCGCCCCGCCCCTCTCACCACTGGAGGCCAATTTGAAGCTTTTCTTTATTCTTCTTCACCAAGAATCGCCATCCAAGCGCAGAGTAGAGGAATGCAGTAACAACTATGGACATTCACCGATCGGTGTGCGTTTCTGCCCATTACACCATGTGTAAAGCGATAGGCGTATGGTATTATCCTGATAAATATGGTTATTATTCATACAAGGGACCTGAGAGGGGTGTTGATACACGGTGAAAGGCATGGATAAACTTAAAGCAATATATTTATTTTACCGCAAAAATGCAAAGCATCCTTTTCACTTTTCTCCGGTTAAGTATATTTGACAGCTTAGAATTCTGAAAAAAAACCATAAAAAAGAAGCCGAATTCCATCTTTTATTTTCTACATATCATGATTTCATTCACATTTTAATTGCCTATGAATAATCGATTTGTTATCATTGTGCTCGCTGCCAAGATTGTCATAGGGCTGCAAGTGACAAGTTTTATAGGCCTAAAAACTTACACTTGTAATTATTTCTCCGATGGTTTTTATGGGATTAACTAGGATTAAAGATAAATCTCCATGCAAGTTTAACTCAGTTTAATCTCCTAACCACCGCCGAAATCCAACTTAAAAAAAGGATTTACACTGACAACCAGCCTCCTTTCACCTACCCTAGTTGCACCTTCCCCCTTTAGGATGAATAATAAGTACTCCTTCAGAGGCGAGCAGACGACACTGTCAGAGGAGCTTTTCCCGCGTCGGGTTTCCGCGGGAACCTCCTCTGTCAACAAAAGGTGCTCGCCCAATGTTTGCCGTCGTCTGCCTGTAATCTAGACACTCCACATTTTTGGCGTTCTTTTAGCGACACCTTCCAAGGCTCTAAGAGACCCGGCTTTTCAGATTTAATCCTAACTTCCTGTTTCTGCCAGCGTTGCACTTTTTGTGAACTTCCAATGGGTAAATATTGTGTTTTGCCTCCTTGCAGAAAGGATAGAAAGATTTGAGTAGATATACATATATATATATAAATGCTAGGTGCAAGTATGCAAAAGAAAAAAATCCAACCCGTATCATTCATACTTATGTGATATCTTTATCAATGATACATTGCTATCCAAGGAATCGGACCCAGCTGCATTTAAAACCAGATATGCAACTTGCCGTTTGCTAAACCTGGCTCACCGTCATGTTACATGATATACATAAATATATATGTTTGAGTGTGATCTATATCTATATTATCCACCATGTCATACATCTTAAAAAAAATTCAGGTGAAGTTGAAAATCGATACATAATAAGACATATTAAAACGTATAGAACTAAAAACTTTGTATTGGGCTATTCCATAATTTGTTGTAGATACCGAAAAGAATAAAATGGTGCGGATATTGGTATTAAACCAGAACCTATCGGCCATTCACCAAATCAACCCCTGAAAGCTTTAATACGATCCCACCATACATCTACCGAGTTAAACCTATTTAGGAGGGGATGTTCATACCTAAGTGGTTATTTATCCCCACTTAATAGATACAAAAAACTCCCACTTTGAATTGTTAAACTTTTCACCACAAGCTACCCGGTGTAGTGTCACTTTCTCCCAGTCGGAAACTCGCCAGCCCTGACAGTAATCTTATATATGGTTCGGAAGGCAGGAAGGAAAAATTGCAAAAAAGCTAAAGGTCTTTTGGGTAGCGGTAATGGACATAAGAGCTCTTGCTGACTTACAATAGGAAGGGGACGAGACAAAAAAACACACAGAATATCCATAATTCAAGAGAAGCCAGTCTGGGATAAGATTTACTCAAGCTTTATTGCCTTTAAGTTATTTGTAACTAGAGTCAAGGAATTCTGTGTTAAGCAATATCGTTAACTGCACTGTCGAAGGAAAGTTGCTACGTGTTGGCCTTAACATACACACAATTATTTGAGTATAAAACCTACATTGCATTATATTGGTATAGGGACTAATGGTAGTCTATGGTAGACTCAATGGCTGCTCCTTTAATTCAAAAGTTATGATAACAATATAACCTATAAGCATTTTGCCTCATAAGTATAGGCCTATATGCGATTTCTAGCTTCAACCCTTAGATAGTCCATAGCGGTATACTATATTATGATAATGATTATATGCAACATACAATATTTTTTATTCTAAGTTTCTTACAGATATAGACGAATAGAAAGATAAAATAAAAACGTGATCACAAATGTAAGAGAAATATGTATTTCCAGATTTGTCTACTAAACTTGTAAGATAATATTATTGATACCGTAGCGGTGGATATCAGTGTTAAATGTCTGCTCACGCAGCAGGCATTATTACCACACTTATCTGGCCCAGAGTGGCCATGATGATGAATTTTGTAAATGTTATGAATAGGACCAGATAGGAACTGGGTTTAAATTTGCTGGTGACAGCATGTTTTGGCCCCAGGGCATTGCAGTAGTGGAAATGCAGGATACAAGATTTAGGAACATTTCTACTTCTGCTTCCCTTTCCTGTCAAAAGACAAAAGAAAATTGCATTATTGTAGTCCCAGTGAAGTATGGGGTATGGTGAGGAATGTGGCCATATTAAATTTTACTGAATCAAGAAATTTTTGTCGGTTAATACGAAGGATGGAGAGGAAACATATGAAATGTGGATAGTGGTTTATGAAAGAAATGTCGATATACAGATTATGATATTGTTTATTAATATTTCTAACATTATGAATGCCTCAATGGATGCTGGGTATTCAGATCTAATTAACATAACCATGGTGGTTACCACCATGGTAACCACCATGGTAATCACTGTGGTAACCAACATTGTAGCCACCATGGTAACCACCATGGTAACCACCATGGTAATCACCATGGTCACACATGGTCAGAAAAAGCTAATTAGTAATGAATTAATAATTAAAAAAACACTGACATAATTGATAATTAATGAATAAAAATAATTAACAATAAATAATTAACAATAAATAAATAAAAAATAGATGAAAAGTAATTAAAAAATAATCAATTGAAAAACAAATAACTGAAAATAAAAAGTTAATGAATAAATAAAAAATAATTAGTAGTAATAAATACAAGATACATATTCAAAGTGATGGTCTATATATCAATAAATAGAAGAAGTTCTGAACTATTTTATTTTATTTTTTTATTCAAGTAAATTGTACAGCATTGTAAATCCTCAGTGCTGATATAAGCACTGGTCTACCGAATAAATGCTGTGCCGTTTGGCACAATACAGTTTCAGCTTTGGGTACAAACAGTGAAATGTTAGTGTACAGAGTAAGTGAATCAGATTTTATACAATTATAGATCACCACTACTGGATTACATGTTTCAATCAGTCTTAGACCAAAATGAACTGGAAAGCCACTTCAATCTATAACATGGTCTGAAAGTCTTAGATAATGTCTATAGTACAAGTACAAAATAGACTTACTAGTAAGGAGACACACAGAAACACTTAGTTCCTATATTTAGATCTTAATAAACAGTCCATCTGCAAAATGTTTCTTAACTCTTCTTTTAAACTCACAGAACGTATCTGATGTTTGGGTACCCTTAGGTAATCTATCCCACAGTATGGAGCCATAGTAATTGGGCGATTTAAAGGCAGGAGCTATGTGAGGCCTTAGCACTTTAAATTTTATTTTGTCAAATTGTCTAGTTCTTATGTCCCTTTCATCCAACCTATCAGCTTCTTTAGATCTATGGTACATTAGGTTAAGCAGATGCATTTGCCGCCTTTCTTTGAGTAAATTTAGCTTAGCTTCCTTGTGAATTTGTTTCTCGTCCCCTTTACATCCTTGATAAACAATTCTCAGGCTCCGATTCTGTTGCTTCTGAATTCTTACTTGTTTTTCTTGCGACCACAAAAAGTGAAATACACTACCATAATCTATAATTGGGAGTATAGTAGACTTGTAGATAGCAAGAGCCGCCTTAGTGTTAACATATTTTCTAATTTTCCCAAAAGTTCTGATTCTGAGACTAAGGTTACTCATCAATTTGTTATAGTGAAACTCACCAGTGAGCCTGTTGTCAAGAGTCACTCCTAAATATCGATAACTGACAACCTCCTCAATCTGTTTACCCTGCATATAGAGTTTGATTTGCTCACAATTTGCACGTTTTTTATCACTCATAAAAGACATTAGTTTGGTTTTATTTACATTCAGTGTAAGTCTATTACGATCACACCAATTTTGTACCCTACCTAGCTCACCCTGCATAATTTTTGTTGCTTGTTGTACATTTTTACCAGCAGTATAGATTGCAGTATCATCTGCATAGACTAACGCACCTGAATTCTTTAGGACTAACATTATATCATTAATATATGTGATGAACATCATTGGGCCGATAGTCGACCCTTGAGGTACACCAACTCTTACCGGTTTAAGAGCGGAGGTGTATCCAAACAGTTTGGTCCTTTGGTATCTATTAGTTAAGTAGTTTCTTAACAGCATTAGAACATTATCCCCAATATAAGCCCTCTTTAATTTGTCTAGGAGTATATCATGGTTTATAGTGTCAAAGGCCTTCTGGAAATCCAGATAGGTAACCAGGACAATTTTCGAATCATTAAGGGCTGAAATCACATCATCCAGAAGTATTGAAACCGCACTAGTCGTTGACTTATTCTTCCTAAAACCAAACTGTTAGTGTCAAAGGCCTTCTGGAAATCCAGATAGGTAACCAGGACAATTTTCGAATCATTAAGGGCTGAAATCACATCATCCAGAAGTATTGAAACCGCACTATTTTGTACTTGTACTATAGACATTATCTAAGACTTTCTGACCATGTTATAGATTGTTATAGATTGTTCATCACATAATTCGACTCTAGGTACAGTTGTATTTTCTTAGCAAAGAATTTCTCAATTATTTTACCAGGGAGTGGTAGAAGTGATATCGGTCTTAGATCAGTAGGTTTACAGGCTTTATTGATCTTAGGTATTGGGGTGACCGTTGCAATTTTCCACTTATCAGGGAAAATCCCAGTGTGCAAAATGTTGTTATATAAGCAGGTAAATTCTCTGACTGCAAGGGACATAAAATCTTTAAGCACTTTGCTTCTAATGTTTTCAAGACCTGAGGATTTACAGATTGAAATCGAGTTAACCAGATCCAACACTTCATTTTCCTGAATGTCTCCTAATTCCAGAGTTTCATTCCTGTCAGCCATGGGTACCCTCGGTGGAGCTTCATTATGGTATGCTTGATTCTGATTTACCGTACCAAATCTATTTCCAAGGTTGACCCCCACAGTAGAAAAAAAGTCATTGATAATATCTGCCTGCATTTCTTTAGGGAAATTCTCACCATTCAAATCGTTACACAGATCAATTTGCCCTGAGTTTTGGTCAGGTAATACTTCCTTGATGGAGCGCCAGAACTTTTTGGGATCGTGCCTATTTGTCTCAAGTTGAGCCTTAACAAATTCAGCTTTGGCATTCTTAATAGAATTATTCGTCCAATTCCTAAGGTGCCTAGCTATCCTAAGGTCATAATCAAGGCCAGATACCCGGGCTATACCAAATGCCTCATCCCTATTTTTCATTAAAGTTATTAATTCATGAGTGATCCATGGGGGAGTGTTCGCTTTAGTGCTAAAGTTTTTAATCGGGCAAAATTCATCTAAAAATTTAGTAAGAAATTCTTCCATTAAGTCCCAACATTTATTTGGGTCAGGTTCATTTCTAAAATCGGTTTTAATTATATTTGTCAGTTTGTCACTCAAAAGATCCCTGTTGTACTTAATATAGGATCTGCCCTTAAAATTGACCGTTGGACGAATGAATTTAAATTTCTTTTTAACCGCGAAAATGGCCAAATAATCGCTCAGATTAACATCCAGTAAGCCAGATTTACTACAATACTGCATATTCGTGAAAAGGAGATCTATAATGGATTTCTTCTGTCGAGAGTGCCTTGTTGGTGTCCTAATGAGTTGTTCAAAACCAAACCTTTTTTGCCAGCTAATCGCTTTTTTAGTATTAATGTCAGTTTTCTTACTATAATCAATATTAAAATCCCCTAAGATGATAAATTCTTTTTTGTGGAAATTAGTCTCTTCAGCCAGCATGTTGTTTAATAGGTCTATAGCATTAGACACTACTCCTGACGGTGGCCTATAGATGTTATATATTACTATTTTACTTTGTACCGGTCTACTTAGCTCTAATCTCTGCAATTCTAAATGCTCACCAGACAAGTTATGAAGTTTATCGTGTACTATTTTAAAATTGAGATCTTTACGGACATAAATGGCCAAGCCCCCCTTTCTTATAATTCCCAAATACTGACCCATCCTTGCTTAAAACTTGTGCTCTGTCATTTCTATATAAGTCATAGCCCGGTAAGTTACAAATGGTATTATCTATATCAGGGGTCAACCAGGATTCAGAAATGGCGATTATCGCAATATTCGAGTTCACAAAAGTAAGTCTAAACTGATCTACTTTATTTAACAGGCTCCTAATATTCAGATGGCAGAGGATAAGTCCTTTGGTCTCCTTTAAATCTTGAACACTAGTCATATGTATCAATTAAGAATCTTCCATCCTTAAACATCCAATATCTAGACAATAATATGACCATGATAATTCAGTCTCTCCGAAAATGGACTATGTGACCATTGTTTCAGCATTCTTGAACTATGCACTGTTAAAACAAGTGTTTAGAACCTAAACATTTTCCTAAACACTTCGGTGCATCCAGTTTTGGAACACTTTATTTCCCTAAACATGTTTAGAATTATCGGTGTTTAGGGTTAAGTGTTTAGAAATGTGTGATGTTTAGCTGTTTAACCATGAAGTGTTTAGGTCCTCAAGGTGTTTAGAATCAAAACGCTTATGCTTTTTTATGTTTACCTGTTAAGCGTTTAGAAAACTATGATGTTTAGGTGTTTATCTATGAAGCATTTAGGTCTTCAAGGTGTTTAGGGTTAGGTGTTAAGTTAAACAGTAATATACCGTAATATGTACACTGTACTTTCATTCTTAAGGATGAAAAACATTTTAAATTTAACAATACTATACCATAGTGTGTAAAAAAACCCCGTAGATCTTACATGTAAAACACTGCTATGGTACTATGCCATTCAGTTTACACCAGATGTAATGTTATCAGCATTGAAAGTTTTATTTTTCCTGTAATCACACTACAGGATCATTGAGCCAATAACCACATATGGCCTTCCTTCTTGGTTTAGTCTTGCATGGATTGTTTGATTGTTGGAGGTAAAACCTTTAGGGGTATAGCTGATAAAGTTCTTGTACTAAAAAGGTGTCTATATGTTAATCCTACTAAAAAGGTGTTTTAAAACATTTTGTAGATGTTTTAGGGGTGTTCTGGTTGGTTGACCGTACCTAGAATAGCAGGCCAATGAAGTGATTATCTTAATGACGCTACAAAAACTCAAAAAATCTAATGTTTTTAATCACAAAGTTCCAAATTCCTAAGTGTATGAAAAAACTATTTTACCAATCATGGCCGAAAATATGGAGGGCATGTGGCAAACCACTAATAGTACAACTACTTCATAGTAGTATTTTGGTAACTTCAGTAGCCGAGATTTGAACCCGGGGCCCCTCACATATGAAGCCTATGCTCTACCACTGAGCTATGGAGGACTGTAGGTAGACACAGCCCAGCTTTGCTACTTAACTGAATAAGTAGGGGTATGAAAGTAATGACCTAATGTCTGTCTAATGTTGATCACCTGTATAGTAGTACTGATCCTACTCATTGGTGCTGACTATACCAGTGTGCACTGCATGCAGTCCAAGTTAGCTCAGTTGGTTAGGCTTCTACCTTGAATGTAAAGAATGTGGGTTCTAATCCCAAAGTGTCCATTTTTCTTTTCCATAGTATACAATTGATATTATGTGTTTAGATTCTAAACATATCCCATTCAAAACATGGTTAGAGGTTACAAGTGTTTAGCTTTTAAACACAACTAATGATGCGTTTAGATTATAATGATAGTTAGCCCAACACATGTTTAGAAGTTACAAGTGTTTAGGTTTTAAACAGATATGGTTTAATGTATTTAGATTATAAACATGTTTATGCCCTTAACACATTTAAATTCTAAACACCATTTTAACAGTGTGCTTATATATAAAGTTATAGGTGGTCTAGCATTTATCTAGCATCCAATCTACATGGGCTCAAAGAGAAAAAACATCACACTTGTCAGATCAGCTGATTTCCACACTCATAGATTTTGTCATTTAGTGCCTTTTTCTACTTAGTGCCTTAACAAACGTCATGGCAACATCGTGGCAATGTCATCTCAACGCCATTGCATCATCATGGCAATGTAACTTCATATTGTTATTCTGAATTCATAATTAGCAAAATGTACAGATATGAGTTCAACATCTTTAAACTTAAATTTTCCTAAAGCCTTTACTCAAAAACTTTTTATTCTCATTCATGATTAGGTAAGTGTCCAGAAATTAGTTTAGAACTTCAAGTTTTTAAACTTTGCAGAAATTTGTACTCATTTCTAGTCACTCAACTGAAAACTAAAATTTCTTTGAAATTTTCTATACTTCATCAGGGCCCAGGCTTTAATTATGATAATAATCAATCTATTTACTAAGTTTGTATCTATAGCCTTTTTTTTAACTTGTATTATCTGATGCTTGAAGATTTAAAGACTTTGTAAAACAAACAAAGCTAGGTCCTTTCAAAAGGGTGGGAAACAGTATGAACACCACTTCAGGGTATATTTATGAAGTTATTTTGCTGTGATGCCTAAGGGAGACCTTTGCATTTGGCCTCCTTCCTTGGTTCTTAACGTGCAAAAACAGTTCTCGAATATACCCCCTAGGGAGTGTTATCATAGTAAGAATTACATGGGTTGGCGGTCCAATGCTAACTTGAGAAGGTTACCATATCTTACTTTTCGTCATAAACCATCGATTAGAAGATCTTTGGTTCTCATTTCATCCTTCATTCATATTAAGATAAAAACATGTTTACCAAGATGAGATTTCTTTTTAATTTAGTTCCGTGTTTTTTTCTATTTTGGACTTTCTTATTTTGAGATATTGTTTCATTTGGATCACGACTTTTGTAACTACAGTATTTCAATATCTAAGCATGAATTCCAAATATACATTTGAACGCCCCCTTCCCACGGCCCCATATTTGCCTCTCCCAGCGTCAACTGTAGGGTATATACCGGATCTTTCATTATCTGCGGCTTATCAGATTTCTATCATTAGAATATGGTTCAAAATATTGAAAGTAAGATGAGGTAAGACTCAACACGCATTTTCAGAGATTTAATTAATTGAGAAATAATTTATTCATGTAAATCATCTGTACAAAACAATGTGTTCACCATTTCATTAGCTTTATGATACACATATTGACTTCATTTACACGTCCTCCACACCTCCATTTGGATAATGTCACATACAAATAAATAACTCACTTTTTCTACGTCATTCAAATAAGGAAGCACATATTATTATATGATTGTAGAAGAGGGATACTCAGATTCCTATCTACATAGGATCTAATCATCCATCTTCCCTTCTTTCAAATTCTAATCAAGACCGTATTCGCGTTTTTGGGTATCTATGCGAGAATCAACAAGCATTTTCATATCCTTGTCAATTTTCTGTTAGGTTCAATAAGGGGTCGCCTTTTATGAATGCATACCTAGAAATAAATACAACGTAAATGAAGGCAGAACATTAACATCCTACCAGAGGAATGCAAAGTTTTCTTAGCTTGATTTGGAAGCATTTTACGCGGTCGTGACGAGCCTATCCAAGTCGCCATTCTCATGCATTCAGATGGATAATCGCAGAAACAGTTCACCTACAGCTTGCTTTCACTCCATGCAGACTCATCACGCATATCTTAGGGGTAGGACTAGATATTATAGAGGCTAGACCAGAGGGAGAGAAGGTTATGGCCGCAGTGCACTCTATGCACCCTGCCCCATGGTCGACTGGTTCGAAATCAAACGCCATACTTTTGTCCTGTTATCCATGAGCCTGAAATGTCAGACAGTCTACATATGTCGTATACATACTTTCCCAGCAGATGTTTCAGTCAGAGAAAGAGCCCAGATTTACAAATGTCACGCATATCACGTCAACAAAACGCTCACATCTGTACATTTTGGGCAGAGTGCATATATATGCAAATGTTGATTTGAATCTTTTCAAACACTCATAGATGTGGGACTTACTGTTTCATATTATTCCAAATATGCTTCTGTTAGATTACGAATGCTTTGAATTCTAGAATTTTTTTTATTCTAACCAAAAACTTTGCATCTGATGGGAATTTTAGTCTTTAAAAAAGGAAATAACTGTAAATTCAACCATACTGATGGGATATAAAACAACTAAGAGCGTGTATATTTCAGCAACAAAGACCTGGTATAGGGGGATGCATTGAGAAACTGAATGAGGCAGGATTGCAGAGTATCAAAATAGCAAGAGGAAGCTCGTACTTTGACTGACTTCTAGTGTATCATTAGATGACAGTAGCTAGCAACAGAAATATACATATTTACAGCATATATGGGATATGAAGCTATAATTTGATAGCCTGGAGTATTTGTGGTACAAACATGGATTTTAAAACCCTCTGCAGGGGTAATAAGGGACAAACATTATAAATAAATAAAATGAGTCCTTACATTTCATATTTCAATCAATAGTGCATAATAAACATTTTTAAGTGGATAATTAGGGTTTTCTTATTCACATTCATTAAATTTAATTTATTGACCTTTTCAAACTAAGGCAACGAATATTTTTGGCATCAATGTAGCTTGAACAATTTTAGTACATATCAATTCACATTAACATCAATTATAATCTATTTGTGCGATATAACTAGATCCTCCTTGCTTAGGATATTCATTCTTTGTCACATTCAGAATATGTATCTAACATGGAACATAGAAAATTCCTGACATTCATTTTCTGTGACTGTACCAGCCAACGCCAATAACACACATGCACTCATGAGCTTCCATGCCAATTGAACCGCTTTGAAATGTGCATACATCCTTTTAAAGCACTCTACATAATTATTATATTACAGTTTATCACAGTCGAATGGTGAACACAACTTGGCATATTGCATACGTTATATATACAGAATTGCTACAGAAGTTGATTATCTTCTATGGCTCATGATATGTTTTGATAGCAATGTATATTATCCTAACTTTACAGTCGAATTGTAATCCAGCGACGCTTGGATTGCATTTTTACATTTGGGCATCTTGAACGTTCATCTCGAGGAAGAAAGATGTCTATGGCTTATTTCTTCAATTGTCCGTGGTAAGCACCGGTTTTTGAGAAACTCTGGGGGCATTACGTCCGTTACCCCTTCAGCCATTCGGCCCACAGCTTGGTCGCCACTGACTTGGTACCTTGAGTAAAGTTTGTCAATAGGCATCCTGGCCTTGGCTTACAAGTACGGCAGCAGGTTGTCTGTAAACCGCTCATGAATGTAGCCATCAATGTTGGTTCATCCCGATATTGCCACATTGGTTCCACATGGGACGGGGATCCATTCTGGAGCCGGGTTTCTCGTATATTAAGCACACCTCGTACATGCAGATAAAACACACTTTCTGATTGGCCTGCCAATCACCTGGTGATCACCTGATACAAAATGGCGGCGCCCAGTAGGATCCACCATTGTCCTTGCAGTTGACTCCCAGAGCCAGATGGCCTTGGGGTGGGTTTGGCGGCGACTGAGGCGTCGGCCTGCCTTAACCTTGTGTCTCCCGACCTAGGGGTGGGGCCATTGGTGTGTTTGTGGCGGCTGTGGCCCACCCTGTGAAGCTTACAGTCGGGTTTGTATTTAAATCTCAGGTAGTAAGGGTCCTGAAACGCCCTCCACATTAATCCACTGATGACGTCACCGCCGTCCTTCCCACAGCCCTCCACGAAGACCTTCTCGTAGCAACTGCGGAGTGTGTCCAGGACCCTGGGAAAATGAAATGAATATCATTGGTTATTGTCATCTGTTTATTTTCTAATACATGTTAAAAATGATGGTGGGTGCTCCTCACTAGTCAACGTGTTTACAGAGGCTAATCCGGGAATGTTTGGGGAAGGAGCTCGGGTCGAGGGTCCCCCAACCCACCCCCCGCCGGGTGTGTTTAGACTGGAGTTGAAAGCGTTGGCTAGAATGGTCAAAATTGGTACCCCGGTGGAGTAGTGACTAACTCCCTCAAAATGAGGATCCCGATGGTAAGACCGTGCGCACATATGGTACGCCGGCGGGCTATACTCCAACATAGGCGGCTTAACCCCCCCGTCTCTCTCTCGTGGTTAGACTGTGTTTGAAACCCGGTCTTGTCGGCGGGTTATACTCCAACATAGGCGGCTTAACCCCCCCTCTCGAGACCGGGTTTCAAACCCAGTCTAACCATTTCCTTTTTTTTTTTTTGGTGTCCTAACCGGGTTTGAAACCCAGTCTCCCCACGGGGCTTACCTCGAGATACTCGACGACTGGTTTGCCGGTCAGACCGGGTTTCAAACCCAGTATAACCATTTGTTTTTTTTTTTTTTTTTGGTCAAACCGGTTTTGAAACCCAGTCTACCCACGGGGCTTCCCATGAGATACTCGGCGAATGTCAGCCGGTCAGCGCGACGTAGTGCGCTCAGAGTGAATGGTGACAAGTACAGGATTTATAAACATCTGTTATAGTCTTCCCTAATACACTCTATTGATCGACAACATGGCGAGGTACATCCCTAATACCTTAAACCATTCCAGGTTACTCCGCGCCTTGCGGCCAGAATCCGCTGCTGACCATGTGAGGCGTGTCATGCGGGCTTTCAGGCGTACCATGCGCCACACCGGGGGCAGTATTTACAGGCAGGTTGAGTTCCACGAGAATCCTTACTACCTGTGTATTGAATACAGAGATACAGAGTACGAGTTCACAAACTGGCCAGACTGGTTCTCTTTTCAAATGAGCATGCAACAGGACTTCCGTGACCTATTGGATCCTGGCATGGGCCTCAGACTTCCACGGTACCGGTACCACCTGCGGTATGAAGCTGGTGACTTCGATGGCGACTTCAATATCTCGAGTCCAATGTATGATGACGTGATAACCATAGACATGGAAGGGTACATTCTATTCGTGTCAAACATGGTGGACTATGACAGGGCAGCCCAAAAAGGACATGAACAAGAGTGGACCAGGAACGAGTAGAGTGCAAGCCTAAACATTTGTTATATAAAAGGCCCTTTTCAGGGCCAACAAACTCATCAAAAGTTGCTTTACTTATGCCATACACCCCTGCCTCACACCCCGACCAACCCATAGAAAAAGATCTTCTATAAGTCCCCACTGGCGGCGCCACTGGTCAACCCACCACTGGCGGAGCCACTATCGATGATATAAGTCCCCACTGGCGGCGCCACTGGTCAACCCACCACTGGCGGAGCCACTATCGATGATATAAAATGTTATAGTTTATTCGCCACATATATTCTTTTCATACCTGGTTTGAAACCCAGTCTACCAGGTTTAAATTGGGCGCGCCGTCAGACTGGGTTTGAAATCCAGTCTAACAAATGTGGGACCTTATTACGTATTTTGAAAACATACAACTTTGTTTCTTGGCCCAGCATAATTTGGGCGCGCCGTCAGACTGGGTTTCAAATCCAGTCTAACAA
The DNA here is from genome assembly GCA_936440205.1 of Lepidonotus clava. NCBI lineage: Eukaryota > Metazoa > Annelida > Polychaeta > Phyllodocida > Polynoidae > Lepidonotus > Lepidonotus clava. Next base: position 41,277,583 of record OW387141.1, read on the forward strand.
ATTTGAGACCATAGTACGTAATTAGAAAAAGCTTGCACCACAGCCCCCCCGTCCCTAATGTATTACTAATAAAGATTTTGGTAGACTTTGTTTGAAACCCAGGCATGATTATATCTTTTTTTTAGACCTGGTCTGAAACCAGGTCTAATCAAAGTGAATTAGACTACGCGTGCAGTCGCGCTGTCAAACTTGCATTCTTTGAGTGAAAGTAACATTTTTGTAAAATTGTTGGCCCTGAAAAGGGCCGTTGAAAAAGTCGGGGAATGTTGGAATTAATTCCCACGTGACCATAGTTGTTCTTGCATCCTCTTCTCTTCTCGATCTCTCTGTATCAGGTCCGCCAAGAAGGGGTGATACTCCCACGCCTCTAAATATAAAAGTTCATCCTGCAGAGGGCTTCTGATAGTGAAAACATCTAGGTCAAATGTCATTCTATACTGGTACTGTGGTAGGCGCAGGGACATGTCTGGATCAAGAAGCTTTCTGAAGTCTTCAAACATGGCAACTTGGAAGTCGGTCCATGTACCCCAGCCTGGTAGGTCGTACAGGTGATCACGGTACTGGACAACCATGTGGAATGGATCCACACTAGACTCTATGACAATGTAGAGTCTACTAGGTCCCACCGTTCTAAGCACTCGTCTGACATGACGTTCCAATGAGATTGGCATGGTGGCACGCAGAACCCTGGCATTTAATATAGAAGAAGGAATGTTTCCATTAGCCATCGTTGCTGTCTACAAATCACCGTGCTTCCTAAATATAAAATCGAATTTGGCTGAGGTTAGACTTGTTTTCAAACCCAGTCTGACCAGCGCCGTCCCGGTCACCACACAGACTTTTTTTCAAACCCAGTCTGACCAGCGCCGGTCACCACACAGACTTGTTTTCAAACCCAGTCTGACCAGAGGCAGGCACCGCTCAGTCCATGAAACCCAGCCTACGCACGGGGCTTCAACTGAGATACTCGACGACTGGTCAGCGGCCGGTCGTCGCGACGGCGCGCGCTCAGTCAATGTCGGGGTTGAAACCCAGTCTACCCACAGCGGCCGGTCGTCGCGACGGCGCGCGCTCAGCCAAAGTCGGGGTTGAAACCCAGCCTACGCACGGGGCTTCAACTGACATACTCGACGACTGGTCAGCGGCCGGTCAGCGCGACGGCGCGCGCTCAGCCAAAGTCGGGGTTGAAACCCAGCCTACGCACGGGGCTTCAACTGACATACTCGACGACTGGTCAGCGGCCGGTCAGCGCGACGGCGCGCGCTCAGTCAATGTCGGGGTTGAAACCCAGTCTACTAACAGGGCTTCCCTTGAGCTACTGTAGTCTGGCACAGTGAGTTGATACGGGCACATCGATTCCCCTTAAATAGTGGTCAACCCTTCATACTGGTCATCATTCCATCATGGATCTTTCACAAGCCATCTTTGCTGCCATCGACCTAGTCAACCAAGGTGAAGGTAACCATATACCTGAACCTGAGTTACTACTGTTGGAACCAGAAGCCAAACAAGAACTACTGGATGCACCACAACCATATCCTGCTGCCTTGGACCTGATCCTAGAGGAGTTGCCCCTCATACCTGGACTCCCGCCCCCAGGGACTCCTGAGGCAGCCACTGCACCTCCTCCTCCTCCATCACCTGAGCTTGTATGGCCTGCCGCCCGTCCTCGTCGCCCCGTACGCCGCCGACTGATGGAAGGGCCCAACCAGAACAATCAAGAGGAGTTAGGGATCGATGAGAGGCATGTATTTGTTGAGGGGAAACGTGGGAAATTGCTTTTGAAGTCCGGCGGGTACAAGTTCTACAGGAACGGTACTCAAGGGACTGGAGAGAACCGGAAACAAAAATTCATTTGCAGTCACTACAAGGTCACCAAATGTACTGCCAAGGTATTAACTTTTTATCAAAATAACATTACAGCATTTCATACCGACAGGGGTCTTGACCGTCTTGAACCATGTAAATCTGTTGCAAGTTATACTCTTATGTCGTACGTCGCATAGTGGAATATCATTATTATAATAAGACTTATTCATTCGCCACTGGCGGCGCCACTGTCGACTGTATCTATTCAATCAATTGGTAGTATTTTAAAACAATTAGACTGGGTCTGAAACCCGGTCTGATCCATGTGTGTACCTTTACATCTGGTTTGAAACCAAGTCTAACTATAATGTGTATGTTTTTCACCTGTATGTATTACCAAACAACGTTCACAAATAACTTACACGGGTTTTGTTCCCATTTCAGGCAAACTACATCGGGGAAGACATGGACAACGTTAACATCCAGGGCTGGCACAATCATCCCCCAGAGATCAACAAGAGGAAGGCGGAGGAGATCGAGGCACAGATCAGGAAGCGCGCACGGGACGATCTTCAGACCCCAGTAAGGGCCATTTACCAAGAACTTACACGTCCGATTGTCCACATGGAGGACAGTCACGCCATCGTGGATGCCCTTCCCTCCGACTACAGTATGGCTGCTAGTCTCCAACGCATCCGGAAGACACAGCAGCCTCCTCTCCCAAGATCCCTGGCAGGCATCGATCTCACCGACTGTCAGGACCTACACAACGTCCTAATCGATGACGGAGCGGAGGATCGGATCCTTGTGGTGGGGGACAAGGACAGTTTTGCCCTGATGTGTGACTCGCGTCGGGTGCACATGGATGGTACCTTCAGAAGTTGCCCTTCCCTGTTCGCTCAACTCTTCATCATCCACGCGTTGGTCAAGTCCACTGTAATCCCAATCCTGTACTGCCTCTTGCCCGGTAAGAACAGCACTAGGTACACTCGTCTCTTCCGGCTGTTGCAGGACAAGGCAGTGGAGCTTGGTGTGCGCTTCAACCCCCCTCGAGTGTTGGTGGACTTTGAACGTGCGATTCACCGTAGCTTGTTGGAAGTGTTCCCAGACGTGCGGATTCAGGGCTGCTACTTCCATTACTGCCAGGCCGTGAGAAAAAGGTTCTCTCGACTGGGCCTCTCCCGGTTTGCGCACCACCGTGGTACGGTGCAAAGCGTGAAACATCGCATCTACGCTCTGCCCTTTGTCCCCCTACACAAAGTAGTCGATGTCTACCGGACCTTCAGCAGCGAAAATGGATGGGATGTGCTACCCATGTTTGTGGTGCGTGACATGCGCAAGTTCCTCAGGTATTTCGAGCGCAACTGGCTGAACAACCACCCAGAGCGTTGGAATGTCTTCGAAGCGGACGTGCGCACCAACAACCATGTCGAGTCGTACAACAAGAGAATCAACAATCAGCTGACCGCACATCCAAACATTTTCCGGCTATTGGCCTACCTCACTCACGAGATCGACAACACACGAATCGACATTATCCAAGGCAGCCAACATAAGAGGCGGCGCCCACAGCGTCTGCAAGAACGCATCAAGAATGCCAAAATAGAGGAAGCAAAGGCTGACTACTTAGGTGGTGAGGCTCTAATGATCTTCCTGAATAGAGTCGTCGACATCTACCACCCCCCAAAGGCTCGATTGGATCACCGAGCAGTTGACCCAGCAGAATTGGTCGGAGGTCCGGACCAACCACAGGATGCGCCACCTGTCTCCGATGCCGAGCTTGACGCAGACATGGCTGACCACCCAGACGACCCAGCTGATGAAGACTTCGCCAACTTCGATGACTGAAGTGCCCCTCTCCGTTTCCCAATACACCACAAAAATGGCCCTTTTCAGGGCCCCATACTCTCATAAAAGTGATCACTCTTATACCCCTACAGCTCAAAACCCAGTTTAACATATTTAACATGTTTAAAATATTCTAAATAATTTCAAACTAGCGGCGCTCCGCTCTCATACTGCCTATTTGATAAGTCAGACTGGGTTTCAAACCCAGAGTAAAAGATTCTCCCAAAGTCCCCACTGGCGGCGCCACTGGTCAACCGATGAGCGGCGCGATATCGAATATTATATTTTATAAATCTCGAAAAGTTTCAAACCAAAAAAATATTTTCCACTAAGTCCACACCAGCCGCGCTTATTTGATAAGTCAGACTGGGTTTCAAACCCAGAGTAACAGATTCTCCCAAAGTCCCCACTGGCGGCGCCACTGGTCAACCGATCAGCGGCGCGAATATTATATTTTATAAATCTCGACAAGTTTCAAACCAAAAATATATTTTCCACTAAGTCCACACCAGCCGCGCTTATATGATAAGTCGTCAGACTGGGTTTCAAACCCAGAGTAAAAGATTCTCCCAAAGTCCCCACTGGCGGCGCCACTGGTCAAACGACCACTGGCGGAGCCACTGTCGCTATCAAATATTATATTGTATAAAATATAAAATATTATATTTTATAAATCTCAAAAAATTAAAAACCAAAAATATATTTTCCACTAAGTCCACACTAGCGGCGCTTATATGATAAGTCGTCAGACTGGGTTTCAAACCCAGAGTAACAGATTCTCCCAAAGTCCCCACTGGCGGCGCCACTGGTCAACCGATATTATATTTTAAAATCTCAAAAAATTTGAAACCAAAAATATATTTTCCATTCAAGTCCCCAATAGCGGCGCCTATTTGATAAGTCAGACTGGGTTTCAACCAAAGAGATGGGGAAACCTAGTAGGCGCACCCATGAGCTGTTGTTTTAGGCCATTCGCGCCTGCCTCAGAATCAACCTACCTGTGACTACACTTGCGCGCCTGCCCCTGTAGTCACAGGTAAGTTGTTTCCCAGGCAGACTGGTGTTGAAACCCGGCGACCTGTTGGGCTGATAAGGAAGGCAGTAGACTGGGGTTGCAACAAGGCGGCGCGTAGTTGGTTTTGTGGCGCTGCCGGCCGGCCTGCCGTCCCCACCTGGCCGGGAGCGCGTGTGAGTCGGTAGTATGACAAGGGCCGGCCTCACCTGGCCGACGCGGTAGACTGGGTTTCAAAGCCGGTCTAGGCTAGGCTAGGCGTTAGACTGGGGCTGCAGCAAGGCGGCGCGTAGTTGGTTTTGTGGCGCGGCCGGCCGGCCTGCCGTCCCCACCTGGCCGGGAGCGCGTGTGAGTCGGTGGTATGATAAGGGCCGGCCTTACCTGGCCGACGCGGTAGACTGGGTTTCAAAGCCGGTCTAGGCTAGGCTAGGCGTTAGACTGGGGCTGTAGCAAGGCGACGCGTAGTTGGCAGGCCTGCCGGCCAGGTGGGAGGGGGGAGCACCTGTGAGTCGGTGGTATGATAAGAGCCGGCCTCACCTGGTTAGGCCACAGGTATATAAGCCTGATAGGGCAGGTAGGGGTCACTCAGATCCAAGATGCCACTCAAGAATGTACCATGGAAGGCCACTGAGAAGGATGTTGCTGTTATTTTGGGCCATCCGGAAAAACACCTGCTGACAGCAAGTTCTGCTGTAGTCAACTTCATACGGCCTGAATACCTGTCGGTTTCTATTTGCTGGAAAATGCTGTTGGCTGCATGTGACGATGAATGTAACAGGGAGGTCGTTCCTGCCATGACCCAGAAGGCACTGGGTGTGTTCGAGCCGACTAACCTCACATGTATGGCCATCCAGGGACGTTGTGCCCAAGGACCACCAGCTATACCTGGAAGATTCTGGCAAATGTTCGGCACTGTAGGAGAGCTCAGTACCCTGACGATCAGGGACCGTGCATTAACACAGCTGAGATGGGCCAGAGACCATTTCCGTGAACTTGGGCAGCCCGGACCTCAGAACCTCCCAGTCAATGCCCCAGTTTACCCTGATGAGCAGTAGTATGGACGACATCTACCCATGACCAAAACGGCCCTTTTCAGGGCCAACAGACAACTCTCATAAGAGTTGGTCTTTACTCATTGACCGCGTTGATGGGGTTGATTCTATGGTAGGCGTCAGACTGGGTTTCAAACCCAGTCTGACGCTGAAAAAAAGGTTTGAAACCCAGTCTGACGCCTAAAGACCTAAACGCCTAGTCGCTATTTATTTTTAAATTATTTAATTAATTATATCATTAGAATTGGTACTGGTAGGCGTCAGACTGGTTTTCAAGCCCGCCGATATTATTTATTTAAAATTATTTAATTAACTATACCATTAGACTTGGTGTCAAACCCGCCGATGTATTTTGCGAAACTGTTTCATAAATTACCCCCTTCAGTCTCGTCCTTACTTAGTCTTTTTAGAATATCGTATATTAGCAATAAATGACTACATGATTAGAGATTAGACTGCTCAAATCCTCCAATAGATTCTGCGTAAGTATGGCGTACATTCAAAGTTATTGATCTCGTAACTGAATGACTAGATGATTCATATAGTTAGTGCACAGATAACAACAAGTTTTTTCAAATTCAAACAAATTATTATTAATAAATAAATATATACAATCATTTACAAAGGCGATAAAAAATATTTACAAACTATTTACAGACTATTTACAGAATATATATATATATAATTTATTTACAAATTTACAACAAAAACAAAAAACAACTACACTCCGAGCCGCACCATTGTAAGGGTCATAGGGGCGGCCCCGCCACCCTCCCGGTCCTCAGAAGGGTCGTGCCCATCCGGTCGCGAGGGGGCTGCGTCGGGTGGGGGGACGTACGACTCTTCTTCTTCTTCTGGTTCTTCTTCTTCTTCCTTCTCCCTCTCCTCCACGACCTTCCCTGTAACAAATAGAAATAACAAAAATAATTAGTATCGTCAGACTGATGTTGAAAGCCGGCGACCAAACTAGACTGGGTTTCAAACCAAGATTTCTTTTCAACTAGGCACATACAAACTACCAGCTTTACGTTTTGGGGAATATTCTTATTTAGCACATTAGCATTGGTACCATTCACTATACACTCGGACGACTAGGTTGGAGCAATAAATGAGACTGGTCCTATTTAACATAAACTTACCAGACTTCTTGGCCCTCTTTCGGGTACCCTGGCCGGCCCGTCGACGCTGCTTCTTTGAGGGGAGTGGTATGGCTCTGGTCTCATACCCCGCGATTGCTGAAATGGAAAAAAATTTGGATTAGGCATGGACCACAGTTTTTTAATTTAAAAGAATCAATACACAGATTTACTACCTCTGACTGAAAGCAGTTCTATCAGGACCTCAAACATTCTTCCGTTGGTTAATAACTTAGCCACTAGGGGGCACCAGCGGTTAAACATTAAATCATACATTTTTGTTGTTACCATTACCATCACAGCGTCAGTATTCATGTTTTTTAAACAAAAGAATGCATTACTGGGGCATAACACGATTACAGCTATAAAGACTTAGTTACACTTACGTTTGTGCTTGAACATACGCGCCGGTACGCCCTTGTCGCGCAGTCGGCCCGCCGCCGACTGCCTGTCATTGAAGTTTTTCAAGGCACGAGCTTCCGCTTGCTCAGGGGTTTCGGGGGCCCCGCGTACCTTAGGTACGTACTTCTCCTGTAAACAGAAACAATAGAAATTACTTGACGAACTAAATTAATGTTATATTATTTACTATAAGCGTCACCGTCCCTCTTAACGCTAATATTGATATCCGGGTTTGAAACCCAGTCTGACCACAGAATATTGATATCTGGGTTTGAAACCCAGTCTGACCACACCGCTAATTCGCCGTGTTTGACAACCAGTCTACCACAAAACAATTGAAAAAAAAAAAACCAATATAAAGATGAACTAACTCGGGCATGTTGGGCTCTCCGCTCCCTCTCCGGCTCCGTTCGCTCCGCCGTCGCTGGTGACAGCGCCCGGATAGGGCCCCTCCGGCCCGGCTGTACTGGAGGCACCCCGAACACCTGCAAGCGTTAGGGTGAGGGTTATTATCTCCGCTTCAAACCTGGTCTGGTGGTACCATTAATTTGACTTTATACTTTAACCTACTATTAAATTAGACAGGGCGACATGGTTAATTCTTACTCCGAGACATCGCCACTTATTAAAAATAGGCGACACACGCGCCACTAAACCCCCACCCCCTAACCCCAAACACCCCGCCCCACGTACCCCACGTTCCGTACCTCTTAACGCTAATATTGATATCTGGGTTTGAAACCCAGTCTGACCACACAACTAATTCGCCGTGTTTGAAACCCAGTCTACCGCCGCCAGATACACCTTCAGGCCTACCGCCTGACACAATCTTTGTTTCAGACACAGTCTAACAATAAGGCTACGACTACTTTGAAACACAGTCTACAGAATTGTGCTATTGAAACCCAGTCTAAAACCAAAAATTTTAATTTTACTTACTATCGGGATGTTCTGTCGGCCGGCCTCCGTGACCCGACGAGCGTACTCTGGGGTTGGGGGCCGGCCCTGGGCCCCCTCCTTCTCCGGTGTTGGCGGCCGGGCCCCCTCCTTCTCCGGCTCCGGCTCCTGCTGCTCTGCCCTCCTGGCGGCCCTCTTGCGGGCCCTTTTGGCGGCCTTCCGGGCGGCCCTCCTGGCAGCCTTGCGGGCCCGTTTTTCACGTTCCCCCTCCGACACACTGGAACTGCCCTCGCTGTCCTCAGGCGCCTTGTCCCGCTCCCCCGGGCCCGGGCTACCGCCCTCCGACGCTTCGCCGTCCTTCTTGCCCGGGCTACCGCCCTCCGACGCGTCGCCGTCCTTCCGGGCCTTCCGGGCCTTCGCCTTCCTTCTCCTACGCCTTCCCTTCTGTCGTTCCTCCTCCTTGCTTGGATCAAACAGGTCGCCCACAAACTGGCTCGTGGCACCCTCCGGTCCGGAGGACGGAGACGATAGATCCCGCAAGTTAAATCCGGACATGTTTACAGTTATTTGTGACCGGGTCAGACTGGGTTTGAAACGTGGTCGGCTGCGGGCCCTTATATATGGCCCCCGGGGGTGGGGTGACGCCACGCCTGATGACGTGCCCTTATTAGGGAAAAGTCGGCGCGGATATCGTGGGAAAGACACGAAGAGCGAATCTGACGTCAGCAAGGTGTCCCAGTTATTGGCTTCTTTGACAAATTGTAATACTGATTTAGTAATGAAGACTGGCTTTGAAACCCAGTCGAACGCCAAAAAATAATGTTAGACTTGGTTTGAAACCCAGTCTGACCGGAATAAAGACGACACGTAAAAATTTCTTTGCCAAATTGTAGTACTGATGTAGTACGACAATCGATAACGAAGGCTGGCTTTGCAACCCAGTCTAACCCAGTCTAACGCCAAAGACAAGTCAGTGTTAGACTTGGTTTGAAACCCAGTCTGACCGGAATTAAGTCGACACGTAAAAATTTCTTCATGGCCGTATTTGAAACCCAGTCTAACTTAGGCGGTAATACTAGCGACCGAAGGCGGGGGCCTAACCACACTTCGTTTGGGGCGCCGCGTCTGAAACCCAGTCTACCACCCTACACCCGAACTGCCTAACCATATAAAAGTCATATGGACTAACGCCAATAGGTCAGACTGGGTTTCAAACCCAGTCTGACCGCGTTTGAAAAAAAAAAAAACATAGTTGATCGGCTCGCCACGTGTGCAAAAAAGTTAGGCCGAGAGAAGGGAGGGGGGGGGGGGGGGAGGGACCGAGCGAGGGGGCGGAGAGACCGTGCGGGAAATATCCTCCCGGGCAGTCGGACCGATAGGTTCGGCAACCACGCTGGCGGGTTAGACTGGGTTTGAAGGCCGGTCTGCGCCACAAGCACGGTCTAGGCCTAAGCCTAACGGGGGCGTTTTTAGACACTTCTAGCAAACGCGGTTTTGTTTGTACAACAGTTTAGTGGACCGAGGGCGACCGACCCGGCGGCCTAATCCCCCACCCCCCGCCCACCTACTTAACCCCAATGTTGTGATACGTTGACTAGCGAGCGGCAGTCATGATGGTCGATAATGTCGCTCATTGTACGCTCATGTGTGGGTATAATTTGCTATTATGTCATTCATATAAAAAGATAGATGATTGCATGATTATTTTCCATTACATGTACTAGGAATGTAGAAGTAATACAAGTAAGAAATGATATAGAAACATAATAGAGACTGATAATTTATCATCTGTTCAATATTAGAAGCATCACAAGAATTGCCGAAGATAATCTCAATTTTACACTCATGTATGCATATAATCTTACATTATGTATTTAATATCACCAGGTTGGTAATTGCATGACTAGTTCTCAATGCTTGTGAAGCAAATGTTGCTTTGATATTGAAACATTGATAAAGAATCGTGATGATAACTCACCTGTGAAGGTGCCTTGTAGCATTGGACTGTGGCTGACAGTAGTACTCATGAGATTTAATACTATTGAGTAAAGGCTTGAGCGTTTTCCACGTGTTGTCGCACCATTTAAACGACTCGTTACGCAGCACTTGTCGGTAGCACACCATGTGTTTCATGTAATCTGAAAAAACAAAGTGAGAAATTATTAGACCACTGCTTGATATAGGAAAAGATCAAACGGTAAAACTACTTTAGGTAATTACAGATAGGGCGTGGAGTCGTTCTTTACCCAGGATAATTACCTCTACTATGTTAGCGGTGTCAATAGAAAACAACTGTCATTTAAACGTGAAAGATATGATTTATCATGATCTCCAAGCCCAAACACTTTCAAGTCTTTTTGTGTAGGTATAATCATGTTTATATAGTAACATTTGAATGCAATAAACACGACAAACCAATTATTATGGCAAGTTATTATTCAATAAATCTTTCCAAATAGAGGTAATAGAGAATCACTATGTCACAAACAGGTAAGGCTGACATGCCACATCTGTAGGAAATATGATTAATTTCACAAATATTTGACGAACAACATGAGTCCCTTCCCAATAAGTCATATCCCTGGGCCGTCAAAGCGATACCTTACAGTGATAACTATCAGAACCATGCTCCCGGGTAGGCCACTGGCTGATACATTGCAGAGGTCACCCTTCACGGGTCACTGACTCCTCTCAGGCTAGACCTCACAACCTGCTATCTCTTGGCTACCACCAGGCTCGCGCCAATTGTTCAGGTAATTACCTAAACCTATCTCAACTGGGAATATTGTTCGCATCTATCTTACTTAGGTATTGTTATAATGTAACCGTCTCAAGGTCAGGGAACCAGTCATGTGTGATAAGAGAGAACCAAATTAGGTTGGACTAAGAGGAAACAATTTGGTGCAATTAGACCCTTAACATGTTTGGTGTATTACAAATTGTTTCTTAGCGTTATCTTTCTATTTGTAATGCACCGACCTAAAAGAATTGTAATAATTATAGGCACCCTATAGCACAATAATAGATTAATCTAATTTGCTGTTCCCCTCGAGATTGGTGAACATGTTCATGCTTCATGTTTATTCTTTCTTTGATCTTTCAGGTCAGGGATATCAAGGAGAGTGTACGCGTGGAGAGATTTGTCATGACAAGCACCATAGCAAATTAACCCTATGGAGGTGCTGACCTCCTAATTACATAACAACTGTTAGTTATCCTACTATTAATCCTCTAGTATGTAACATTGAAGAAAATGTTCAATCTACGGGATACTTTGTATATTAGTATTATGCCCAACTGTACAATAATCTTTTGAGTCGAATACACACAATTTTACTTTCATAGATATTTCATATAATTACGTTCTCCTCATTTATTCGCATTCACAAGAGAAACTCTTACAACAAGTGAATGAATAATCATATCAATTATTTAGAAAGATGAAGCCCAACTGATCATGATCATTGCTCTGACAGATCCAGCACATCTCTATGACCAATAACCATTGTGTCGTACCCAAGCACGTGCACGGGTGTTGGCAATAGAGGTGGGTTTCGGGGAGTTTGAGTGACCTGAGGGTAGGGAAGGTGGCTGGAGGTGGTAGTCCTGGGGTCCTAGTGGTGGTGGGGGGCTGTCACACATATGGCTAATCACAGTGCCGCTAATGTAATGTCTACAATCGCCGCGCCGCACAACCGCCGGCTGTATCCGTGCGCGATAAGGGCACTACTTCCGACAGGAAGACGACGATTAACGCGCCCATAGCGCCCCCCCCCCCCATACACATACACCATACCTTACCTGAAACCCCCCACACCTTCACCATATTTCACCTATGCCTTCCTCCCCCCAACCCCCCACCAGCCCACCCACCCTCCCTTTGACTGTTAATACTCATAGTAGGATGGGTATAAACTATCCCCTGGTGGCCTTTCAAACAACACCTCCTCTTTCATTAAAGTGAGGATGTTGAGGTTGTTATGTGTAAAAAGGGGGTCTTTTTGGCCATACCGAGTAGCGGAAGTCACCTTAGCTGACAGACTGAAGCTGTCGGTGCACTCTGACACCCAGCATGGTGCTACTACAGTTAACACGTGTTTTATTCCTCTAATTTATTGCCCTTCGCCTCTCATATACTCTATGCCATTTGATTTGATAAAAAGGGACACATATTATCCACAATTGTAAGCCCTTCCTGTCGTTGCGGATATAAAACTTTTATATTAAACGACCCATTGCACCAAATTGAGATATTTCACTTAAAGTTGTGTGGAAAGGAAATACATACTGATTTTTAAAGCATCGGGTAATTACTAAACGTTGTCAATGGTACTTACCCTTTTTGACATCGTTGCAGATATAATCCATCTTCAAGGAGTACGTACGTAACCTCCCGTCGTAGTCATAAAGGAGCTTGGTTCCTTTTTTACACGAATCTCTGATTGGTCGCGTGCACCTTTTATAAGACTTGTATGCTCTGAAAAAGAAATGACATGATAGTTACTCTTTGATTGCAAATTTTCATGATTAATCAGAATATAAGATGACTCGAGTTATTAGTGATTCAACAGAGAAAACTGTTTGATTGCAATTGATCCCCGTTTTCAAAGACCAATCTCTAGATTTAAGGTATGAACAGTTTTGCAATAAAGGAAATGGTTTGAAATATCGTTCAGGGCACTTCTCACTAGAAGACTTTCACGTTCTCCCGTCATCGTATAGAATTCGTGGAAAGGTGATATTGAGATCTCACAGCTCTAATTGTGTTTAGGGGTAAACCTTTATTGGTTCCATGACAAACATCTTCTCCCATCTCCCACCGTAATGATCCCAGCAAAAAGCCACATAAGCCACCTGCAAACCTCGGGTGCACAATATCTGAATGGCCATACTGGTAAAAAATGGCCCCTAACGGATATCTTATAGGAACCAATAGGATACCTCGTGTAGACGTGCACCATCCCCCTTTGAAAAAGTTTCCTTTCATGGCTACTCAGTCTTAGATTAAATTGCTCAAGTGTATACTTCTTTTTAGACGCAAAATCATGTTATTACATACTCGAGTTCTGGTACTCATAGGAGTAGTATGGCTGTTTATTGCCAGACTATCTCCTGTTACTGGTTTCAAGAATGATAAAACCTAGTCTCAGCGAAAGACACAGAATTGGAAATTGCTATTCAAATACAGAAATATCACAGACTACGCCCAGTCTATCCAGTATATCAACACCCCTCTCCAATCCCCTTAAAATGTTTCTAGGTGCAGACATTAGGTCGGTCAGGTGTTCAGTTTCCCCATTTCCGTCGGTGAGTGTACCCTGAGATCCCCGTGTCCACATACCTGCATGCCCGTTTGATGTCCTTCCGTTTGCCCACCGCCACCAGTTCGTTCTCGTCGTGGAAGTTGAGTTGGGTCTGAGATAAATAAGTGGCTCGACACTCCTCCATGCGTTTGGGGAAGTCGTCCGAACAGTTCTCGTCGTAACGAAAACCTAGATGGGGAGAGAAAGTTGAAACCGAATAAATATTACATGAATGTGCTTTGGGATGTATCATGATATTATGTGATGGTGTGACTCATAAAGCTATTGTGTTTTTGATAAATACCTTTGCCATGGTGATGACTGTGTATTCTTGCACATGTATAATATTCCAATATTAAAACAAAACGTTATATCTACAAATATCCTGCAATAACCACTAACAATGATTGAAGAATGCAATCAATCTTTTTAAATCAAACGCCTCGTTTATGTTGGGCACCCTTATGATGATGCTTACAATAATATCGGAACATTAACATAACTTATTTGAAAAATTCTAATGTGAACCAAACAGTAAAAAAGTCTTACAGGCCCGTAGCCAGGGGGGTTCGGGGGGTTCGTACGAACCCCCCTTGGAGGAATTTTTCTTTAATTTTTAATGTAAAATATGACACTAAATCCAAAAAATATGTTGTTTTTTTTCAAAAACGAACCCCCCCCCCTGGAAAAACGAACCCCCACCCCTCTGAGAAAAGCTGGCTACGGGCCTGTCTTAGCAATGTTGTCGGGACTATCATAAGGCTGTCTAAACCAGGACGATAGTTGACGGGACTGTCATAAGGTCTACATTGAAGTACCACATTGCAACTCCCGCAAATTCCCGAGTTTGATCACACCTTAGAACTATTCAGAAAGCCCCTCACCTGTGTACTCCTCCTTGGGCTGGTGCGGGATGACACACATACGTTTCCGTACGTGGGACCTGGAGGAGAGTTTGAAGAGGTGGAAGGCCAGCTCCCCGGCCGACGCCCCGCACGCCGACCGCACCAACGCCGTCTTACAACGCACGTTCTCCGAGATGAAGCTGGGGAAATGGAATAAGTCAAAATTGATTAGAATTGAATGAAATCGATTAGAATTAAATAATTGAAATAAAATAGCATAAATAGATAAATAATATGGAAGTAATCAAGATGTGTGATATATAGCTCGAGCATTACTAAGATGACTGGGTATTGCCTTTCTTGGTACAATAGCGGTTCGTAAGTATAGTTCACTGCGTTACATCTTTACTACCTAGGGATCCACTTAGGTAATCTGATGCGCAGTCTTGTGTACATCATCAGGAGAAGATATCTCTTCTCTTCGTTAGGAAGTAATATTGATGTACATACTAAAGATATAAACAGTTACGATTTCGTGTAATAAATACAGAAGAAATACATTTGGCCATAAGCTGATGAAACCTTAGTCAGCTGATCAGAAGTACTCCAAATGGGCATGGGTATGCCATCGCTCTTGGCCTATCTACATTCCTTCATAATATATATCCACTGACCACTACAAAAGCTTACACATCCATTAGGCTACATCCTCCCATACCCCTATCACTTCATGTGTCCGATTCTGACCTTTCACATGTCTATAATTCATTTGACCCAGACTTTCCTATACGACCAATTGCCCTTTTCCATTCCTCATTTCAAGGCAGGTGTGCCCTTATGACGACCAAAACTGGGGGAAATGAGCTAATCTTGGCCCACCACCCTTGCCTATTTCACTCATTCAGCACATTAAATGTGGTTAGAGGAACACGCCCAGGTCGTCCCAGCTCACTGTTGACCGTTCATGACCTTGTGAAGGGTATAGGGAGCCCCTTTAGCACGCGACCAGCCCCACAGACCACTGGTTCAGGCCTTACCTCCACACCTGTGGGGCTGTTTGCACCTGGTCACAAAATGGATCGATCAATTTAGGGACATGCTCAATATTTGTTGGAACATGCGCAACTGATTGATTTGATTTAAGTCTATTTTCGACGGTTTTTCTAGAGGATTGACCATTTGATTAAAATTGTAACCTCCGGTAGTTTTCTAGCAGCTTCTATCCTTTCTATATAAAGACATTTTAGTTTCAGTTTACTATATGGTCATAACAATGAAGCCTCTGAATCCATTAGACAGGTTTCTAAAAGATATCACACGAAACCAACTTACATCAGTTATGGTTTATTTCAAATAATAGAATTGAAGGCCAGTCTCCGAAATCCGACAATAGTGAATCATGGGTATTCAGTTTCCACACACAAAAACTATAGTTAGAAAGTTCATACTGATTCTAAACTCTTAACAAAACATTAAGAACTAATCATCTTTTAAATAAAACTCAAATAAAGAACTATTTATCCAGCCCACATAGCAAAATAATAGGATATTCTCCCCTATAACAACAAACTCTGAAACCAGTTGACCTCAGCTATATATATTATTCTTTCTCTCTCTAGCTCAGAATCAGGGGTTAATTGACCATGCCAGTACATCTAGCCTTGGGTATTCTAAGTCCAGCCCCACCTCCCTCCCCCACAACCCCATGCTGCTATACCATTGTCGCCCCCACTATATGTTTTTCCACACATTTCTTTCCAGGAGACTGAAGACGATTTTGACTCACTCCCCCAGAGCCCAAATGCTATCTGGCGGTGGGACTTCAAACGAGAAAAGGGCCAAGTCCGGGGGGCCTGTTCTCAGCACGGCCTGAAAGGGCCCTCCCTACTACACACGCCTTTCCTTTCCTGGGGTCAGAACTCTTTTTCTTTGTTTTGTGCCCAACTTTCTCTCGTTTTTCGGTTCTTTTTAGGCGGTAGTAAGTGGGGACGTACGCCAACGCTGCGGGGTGGTGTGAGGTGGTTTCCCACCGGCCCCAAACACGCGGCCCACTTTCTGCTTTTTCTGATTTAGCATGGCTGTTCTCTTTTATACTGAGGACTTTTCCTGGTTTTTACCTTTGGAACAGTTTATGCCAGTGTTTACTGTGAGAACCGCAACGCCTTCTATAAGACTGAATGCTTTAGGGAAATTTCTATGAGCATTTAACTGGCAAAATCACCGATAAATAACGACAACTGGAAATGGCAAGCTTGATGCTGCATTGGCACAGAATGGAAGTAATTTTTTATTTCATCTCAAAAATGTTAATTGAATTGCTGGGCCGGCCTAAGTAATTTCATATCCAATCCAAAGAAAACGCATCCTATAGTCTGAACAAGCCCTCCGGTGACCATGAGACGATGATTAACGGTATAGTGCGCTTTCAAATACTAGTGCTTAGTCTCACGTACTTTTTCTGTAAGCCTAAATAGTAATTGAATCAACAATCATAGTTATAAATTCAATGTGAGATCTATCATGTTGTACTTACTAGCAGCGGTCCTGGGTCTGTTGGCGGACGTTAAAGCGGTACATGGCGTCACACCGCCGGGCCAGCACCCCGCCGTACTGCTCCTCGAAGCACCGCAGGTCCTGCTGGCAGTCTGAAAGCAAAACAGGAACAATTCATAACTAAGTCTAAAAAATCAAATTTTAGAATAATCATTATGCTTTAACTGATAATTATAGAGATGGATTTGGGTGAAAATTGATTCACATCTATGTTTAACAAATTTAATTTAAGAATAGTTATACTTTAACTGAGGCAGTTTTCAATTAAATAAAAATTTTTTTAAGAGACATCATTTATGGACAATTCACATTTAATTCATTTGCAAGTAACATGAATAGAAAAACACAAAGGTTTTGGAGAACTCTATCTAAAATAACTATCAGTTTAGGGATATTACTTGCCAGTTTATCTACTTGGTATGCCTGACCAACATTTTTTCTGATCTTTAAACCTTCTCATAAAAATAAAACACAAAATATTAAGAAAATAGTACGGAGATGGGACAAAGTGAAGCATTCACGATTAGGATAGAATGGGGAAATGCGTCTTTGGATACCCTATAAGTCTATTAGGTTTTGGGCTACTGTATCTCATGTGCATCCCAAATGAGATGTAACTCAAAAAAACCTCAGGCGCAACCCAAAGAATATTCTAGTGCTGAGATCATCACTGGTAAGATGATACTCCTTGATCCATGCAAAGAAAGACCACATGTACCCCAAACAAGCTGGACGGGTATTCAAAGGATAGAAACAAAATTACATATTTCATTCTAGTCATGTTAGCCTAACATCCGATATGGTATCTAAATTGAATTATAGCTGATCTAAAGACTTTTATGTAAAGATAAATGGTACTGAATGACAATGGATATTCACAAACTTTTCTACCTGTAAAAAGTGGTAACTTTTCTAAGGATTTTGTACAGGTAGGAGTCTGTCAGAAACCGGCGCCTCTAACCCTAAGAGGCTGCCACTCCGAATAGGGATAAGATCAGGAAGGGGCTTTAGGATTCTCTATAGGGCCACCTGGGCGGGGTGGAGGAGGGGTGTTTGGACTAAGGGTCTGGGTTGGGTTTGTGGACTGGGGTGGAGGAGTAAGTAAAGAGGTTGGCAAACATGGGGAGATCCCCACTGTGAACAGTCTCTTCACCATTTAAAAGGATTAGTATTTAATGGTGAAGGAAGGGTTGGAATTTCTTCCACACTCCAAGGACGATACCCCTTAGAAGTTTCAAGTCTTTTCTAAGAGGATGGCCAGTGTGGAATGCCTTGCATCTTGCAGCTGGATTGTATTACTCAATTTTTCAGGACTAGACCTGCATGAATGTAACTGGTATGCAGATCAAGAACAACAGTTTCTCAAAAATACTTCAACTAATATAGAACCTGGTATCTTTATCTCACCTTTGGGACAGAGCCCCAACACCTTATAATGGAAACTGTGGTAGAATCTTACATAAGAGGGCCAGTTCCATACTACACTGTAGTTAAAAATAATCACACATTTTCACCATTCCATACCAATTTGGCTCAAGCATCAAACAGCCCTTTTGACAGGCATACACTACAAATGAGGAGTATTTCTAAGATGTTCAATCCTCTAACCATCCCCAGGCTTATCCCTGCTAAGGAGGGCTTGGCAGAGTGGGGGAGGGTCTCTCAGGTGAGGCTCCCCACACAAGGGGTGTATTCAGTCAGAAGGTATATCTCTATTTACACCTGTGGGTATTATAGCCCCCTAATCCTAATCCTCCAGGTGTGCAGAGAGGTCCTCCACAGGGCCACCACGCCTCTGATAAAGCCCTCAGAAACAGTGGCCAACTTGAGAGTATCTCGAGGTGTTTGATTCAGAATGGGAGGTGAGTATGAATAATTTACAAAATTAATTATGCACAAGACATTATGAGATGGCAAGCCTTTGCTATTGATCTAGAGATGGATGGAACCAATAGAATCTAGGCACATGCCAGGTTTAATTGGCTTAGAATTTGATATTCCGAGTTACCGCATAAACGTTTGCAAACTGTGTATACCAACTACGAGATTCTTTTGGTTAAACTACAAAGTATCATGACGGATCTTTGATCAGCATTTAAGCGTACTATTAGACTTACGTTTATACGGCAATGTCACAGCTTTATTCATACCATAGAAATTGCGTACACACAAATAGTGAGACCTATTCAGAGTAAATGCAAGAAAATGAATGAGTCCAAAATAGACAGCTATTACTTAATAGCTGGGGCCACAGATGAAAAATGTTCTTCTGACAC
The DNA here is from genome assembly GCA_936440205.1 of Lepidonotus clava. Lineage (NCBI taxonomy): Eukaryota > Metazoa > Annelida > Polychaeta > Phyllodocida > Polynoidae > Lepidonotus > Lepidonotus clava. Next base: position 41,296,716 of record OW387141.1, read on the forward strand.
TGCTGGCCAATCTAAATTGGAAATTGATTACTCAATATTCAAATTAATCCCAATGTCCCTGACTTCACTTTCATTGGGTGCGTGCCATGGATGAAAAGAGTGAATGTAGGGGAAGGCTGCCGTCCACCTCCCCTCTTTTGTGTCCATATCAATGGCCAGAATAGGCAGGCTTAGCCTACCTGTGTGATTTAAGAAGAAATGAATCTGGGCTTGGGACAATGGGTGCCAGTGGGTGGGTGCAGGTGCAAGAGGGCATGCCCTTTCACTCAGGCCCAAATCATCCCTCAATAAGCTGTTTTCACACTGCCCCGCCGATGACAACCGATCCGAACGTCTCCATTTGGCTAGGCACGTTCATATTGTGCGCTGAATTAGCTCGAATGCATCCAACTCCAATGGCGCCGCAGGGTACACGTGGTTAAGACTTTACAGCGGGGTAGAAGGGGGCCCAATGGGGGAAAGGGGGAGGAGAAAGGCCAGGGGTGGCTGAGACCAAAGGCCTCCCGCAAGCAATAGCCAAGGGCGTCCTAGACACCCCTCTAATAGGGCTAAGGGGGTAAACAGTAATTTGGGCCTAAATGAACAAGACGTTCCCATGGCCGTAAGGTAAACAGCATCACTGGGTGGTCTTAGCGGGGAAATTGGCCGCTTAACCCGACCTGCCATCTGCCAGGTATGTTGCTTCGTGGTCAGGTGCGAACCAGAGATAACCCAGGTGGGATGCCCACTACCTGGTGGTGGAGGTATGGTAAGGGCAGATAGGTGCTAATTAATGGGCAACAGTTGGGAGCCACGGGTGTCTGTATCCATCTAGTATCTGTCTAATAGCAGGAGTTTACTGCCAACCGTTGGAGATTGGTGGTGTCTATAGTTTTATCGTTTCTTTGTTTCTTAGGGACTAGAATTTCAGTTTAATTGCATGTTTAAGAATGCTTCCTTGCCCTGTGGCATTATACTTATGTCATTTAAACATAGTAATGAGGACCTCCTTTAAGTAAACGGTTTTTAAGAACAACTGTATACATTTATAAAGACCCTCTAAATTCACTATGCGTTTTCTAAAATAGAAATATGAACACTACTCCAAAGGAAGAACACCCGATATCTTAAAAGATTACAACAGTTTTAACCTTCTATCTTGTCCATATCATCAAATATCAAAATGTATGAATAAGCCTGAATAGATCCAACAAACAGGAGGAAGACCTTATTCGGGTTACCTTGCATTATACTATTATTGGTTCATTGTAAACATCCTCCCCATGGGGTTCCGGGTAAGAATAGGCCCCCAGTAGCCCCTGCTGATCATATAAGCTGACGATAGGGGGGACCCAGCACTGACCAAGTGGTTCTTTGGGTTCAATTCCAGGTTGGTGCTTGGTTCAGTAAGGGATAAGGTACAGCAAAAATGATTTCCTGGTTTTGATCCCCCGTTGTTTGCCTGCCCTGTCACCTTCATCTCATAGATACCATCACCAAAGAGAGAATTCGTTCCAACCTCGTTTCACTGTGAATATGACCTTAGTTGTCGAAACAGCGTTAAGCATCCATTACTCACTCACTCGTAAACATCCCAAGGCCTTCTGATTAAGAAACTTTGTCTGATCCTTAGTAGGGGCTTCAACTTACTTGTGGTGCCGTTGCAGACGCACTTCATGGCGTCGTAGATGACCTTCCAGTGGTGGTGGGTCTCCTGCACACTGGAGCACTTCTCCATCAGGGGGGCGATACAGTTGGCGAACTCCATGAACTCCCTGCAGGAACAGAATAAAAACGGATATTGAATAAAAGAAAACGTAGATGGACTTGATATTGCACTATGGTATTTATAATCTAAAAGACGCAACCACTAGTCTGAATCGACACACGAATCGGCCGATTGTACTAAAATAATCGGCCATCTATTGCGCCAATATACATGTAATTTCAATACTCCATTCTGGCAGGCGGAAAGTCAAATTCACCATCGATGGGCGAGGTACAAATCGGCCTTGTGGGCACGGGGCTTTAGTTTACAGTTTATGCCTGGTCCCCACTTGGGCGACTAGATTTCAAAAATCGGCGACGACTAACGTTGTTAATCGTCCGGCGACCAACTAGAAACTGGCGCCGTGATGTCTGGCGACCAAACCACTAGTCGCCGTGGGTTTAGAGCAAAATATTTGACATGTTTAATATTGTTCTATGGGCATGGGCGACCAGTTAATCGCCGGGCGACGTACTAAAGGGTCCTCTGGTCGCCCGCCGATTAACTACAAGAGCGTCCCAACCTGGATATTAACTTTTTAGTGTCCCGGCGACTATTTTTTTTCTCCTTGGTCGCCGGTGAAAGCTACTAATATCTACCAATCCACTAATCGCAGTCGTTGGTTGCCCAAGTGGGGACGCGGCATAAGTTTTTTTATATGATTCATGAGGTTATAGTTAATAAAGGAAGCATGCTGAAACGTTTTATCAACTAGGATGTTTCCTGTTTTATATTAGACACACGATCGAGGACAACTCTATTAATAGGATTAACGTTTTATGATGTCAGATCTACATACAGATGTGGCACGTTTGCGTCAAAATTTGGTAATTATTCCCATAAAGAATATCTAACTTAAACATGTAATTAGCTCGGCAGGTAGTATGAGACCAAGACAGGAATCATGCATAATAGTGTAACACCTGTTTCTTGAATGATAACATTTACAATGGCCAATGACCAACACCTTTAGCAATCAAGGGTGCATGTTCTTATCAGCTGCTTATAGATTGGCGTCCTTTTCACGATTGACCAATGCATGCTTCAAATTTAAGTAGAAAAATACTCATGGTGTTGAAAGGATTGAAAGGATTGTCATGAAAGGATTCATCATTCTCTCCTTCCCTCACTGATCTTTAGTGTCCCAATCATGGCACTTAAAGGCTTCATATGATACTCCCTTGGACGAATGGGCTAGATAGTGCCAATATAAGACGATATTTTTGTCAGAATGCCAAGATCAGGGGGCATCCCCCCGGCGTCATGTGTCAGAGACTCCCTATACACCATGTTGTTTGACATGTAGAACATGTATAGACATGTAGCATGTAAAGACGGTCACACCTTCTGTATCCATCTACAGACCGGAAACTGCCGCTGATCCCGTTTTGTTCCCGTCGGGCAAATTACCGGAAGCGGGGTCACAGAGGTCAAAAGTGTAATACCTTCAAAATATTTTTCCAATTCATATCCACAATTTCAGTAGGTTAGTGCCGTATACAATTCTGCGTCTATTTCTTATGGTCTAACGTTAAATTCAACCCTGTAGCACTTGGTTTCTCGGTTGTGAGTATAGTGGGCATATCTAATTGTATGTTAGGTAATTAATTTATTAAGGTAATCGTTGTGATGTTAGTTGTATACTAGTATTGCAATTAAACTAATTTTTCATTTAATTACCTGAGACTAATTGTATTTAGGGGAAGCCCAAATGAGGACAGAAAAATCTTCACACGAGTCAAGAATTAGCGGCTTACAAAATAACTGAACCAACGGTTTTATTCTAGACACACTGCACACTTTTGGCACAACATAACAAAAAGGCATTCAATGTTTGCATTAAAGTGAACTCAAAAGTTTCCTTAATGTTTGCATTGTATATATCATACACTCAATTACTTCAAGTGGATGGACAGCTGCAGAGGTGAAGGGAAATACATGACAAATAAAAAGGAAATGATATCGTCACTTAGCCCCCTTACAAGCTGTAATTAAGCCAATAAATCTGTACGGTAGTTATGGATCTTTTCGGGTCACGAATGGGTTCCCTTGGTAGGAAACATCCGATGTTAATAAGTAGGTACAACACCCTGGGGCAATTCACCCAGCCTCTAACGCTGGTCCCCAGACATACAATGTGGGACCATCAAAGGTATGGCATGGTAAGATCAGTGCCAACCAAGTACCAGCTCCCGAGGGAGTACAAAAGGTAGGTCAGTACTTTGCCAAAAACATTGTGGTCATTATGGATCATTAACATGGGCCTGACTCTACAGCATTCTGTTAGAGCCATCATAAAGATGTTTTCGCCTTTGGGTTTCCCCGTGATTGACTCATATTGAATTGCTCCCCTTGCGAATGATAGATATTCTGTATCAGAAAGGGCGAGATATCACAATCATACATCATTTACAATCATCATTTGCAATCATAATGTTGTATCTATATTAGATTTCTTAAACACGATGAAGAACGACCATATGTTTACAATAAACAGAAGCATTTGAAATATGATGAGTTCATATCTTCAAAATAAATTATAAAGCATATGATGCATTATATTATACCATCATTCTACAGTGTTAACCTGTGCATCTCAAAATATTTCAGCAATCAATGTTTTTATGCAAAAATGTCATGATCTTGGTTAATTGGTGTCTTTAGCTTTAATGAACCTAAACTATACCAATAATTGGGTTGTAGTGTCAGGACAATGGAGTTATATTGGCATATATCTATACCACTATAGGTATTTGTCACTATAGAATGCCAGCTGGCAAAGCAAATATAAACCACACAAAGCACAGAGTGTATTCAATCACCCTCAGACAGCCAAATGGCTCTGTCCTACACTGTGAAATTATTGTTAACATACCCCCCGTTTTCCTACGTGACCTAATCGTATTCAGAAACGATAAGATCACACCAACGCATTTAATGTGATTCAATGTCTATGTTACATAAACCGAAAGACAGTTACAAATTGGCCAATATAATTCAATGGATCCCAAAAGGCGATTCATCATACGATGGCACTCTGCATACCTTACTGACGCAGAAAGTATTTGAAAAATACTGGGTAAACATTCCCCCCGAGCTTTCCATAGCGCCTATAGTGATCTTATTTTACTCGTTTTTTCTTCAGGACGACAGTCGTACGCCTCCACAGAAATGATGGACAAAGCTGGTCTTTGAATATGAGTTGTGCCTTTATAAGATGGAGCCATCACTCCTCCCTTACCCCTCAGTCCTATATAACGTCGTCATTAAATAGACGACAGAAAGAGGGGAGGATAGATCTAACAGATGTACTTTTTGGGAGACCAATTGAATTGAGGTAGCAATTCAACTTCTATAGAAATAATGTAAGTAGAATAATACAAAAAAGACATTCACATACCATGGGTGGGAAAAGTCTGGTTTAAACAACACTATTACTGATGCTGATTGTTTTGTTTACTACTGATAGATTTCAAGTGATCTTTAGAAGATAAATTAAAAGGCAATTAAATGTTATGCTTTTTACGATTAAGTGAAAAAAAGAGAGAAAAAAGCTCCCGTTTCCCATTCGTCCTTGTCTGTTTAGTTCATTTATATCAACATTTACTCATTGTTCCTTCACTTTCAAAAAGCTTTCAACTTATTTCTATAGTCGTTACACCTGTGTGCAGTTATTGTGTAAACCCGACCAACTTTCTGACAGGGAACAGCCTACAATTGCAAACGTCTCAAATTCAGGTATAGATGGCAATTTAGAAATTACGACCGGTGATGCAACACTACTACCAAACTTAGAACTGTGCCAGTAAATAGCAGCTTCAGGTTACCCCACCCCAACCACCGCCGTAAATAATCTGTTCTCATTTCAAGATGGACAATACCTGCAGCTGCAATCAACAGGCTGGATTTGACCCTACATTACTGCCCCATTGGTTTAAGTATAAAAGGATTACTTCATGGACCAACTGAGCAGGTGAAGTCATGGAAATAAATAGTTGAATCCGAATCTATGTTTGTAGGACTAATGATGTGTTTTACATATAGGCCTTGGTGGGACAGAGGGAAGATTCTGAGACATCCTGAATCCAAATGGAACCAATCAGATAATCTTTACAAGCTCACATAGGCTGGTAGAGGTTAACCAGTGACCGTTAAAGGTTAGACAACAAGTAACACCAAATGATACAAGTCGTCTTGTTTGCTGTCAAAATAATATATAAATCGACATTTATCCTCTGTACTACATTATCGTATCCCTTCTAGACACCCTGACGAAGACTGTAACCAAGTCGAAACTGGTTGACCTCGCACATCTTAATTATCTGATTTATTCGATAAATAACTGTCGTCCAACACTGTCACGGAGTTTGGTTTGCCTCCAAGTAAACTGTCTTCATCCTTCTAAACACATACCTCCTCTTACCTCATATATAGCGAGAAGGAAATAGGTGACGGTAAATTAAAGGTGTGCACTTACCCGCAGGTGTCCAGGTACTGCCACCGTTTGTTGGTCCGCACATGTCGCAGGTATTTCTCCACGAAGTCCCCTTTCCTGAGACATCTCTCAATCAGTAGGTTGGTGCCGTCGTCGTCCAGCAGACACTCAGGGGTGATCAACGTGGAACCACCTACAAAATAACAAAATAAAATTATAAAATATGATGCACATTGATATAAGGCTATATTACATATGCTATAAGGTAATATAACGTTATTATGATACAATTATAATATCACATCATTTTATATTATAATATACAATGATTGACATGATATGGTATGATAAAATAATAGTTCAACACAAGTTCATATAATTATGATAGAACAAAAGTCCCCGGAGCCCTCTGATATGATATGACATAACACAATATTATAATACAATAAGGAAATGTTAGCATTAATCGTTAAATTTTTATTTATTTTTTTATCTATTGAACCACATTCACTACGAGGTGATCTTCCATGTAGGTAACTGTGTATATATACAACACTAGTATAACAATTACAAAGTTGAAAATTTCGATAGGTGATAGGTGATGCTAAGTTAAGCATCTTATGAGTAATACATTCCTATTCAATATTAAGTTTTTATATATAAACCAATCTATAAGTATCAATATAGATTGTAGATTGTAGACATGAGCACATGAGCACAGATGCTAAGTTAAGCATCTAATTGGATCGCAATTCAAACATTTGAGATTAAAATTTGTGAGATTTGAAATATGAAGGCGCAAAGTTGAAAAATGTAATCTAAGAAAAGAGAGGAAATATGAAAATAAATGTGCAGGTGCAGTGCATTTTATTTTACTCAATGTTTGATCAGGCAATGTTTTTTTCCCACTTATTATGTAGAAACCATTATTGTACAAAACTTTAGTCTCCTGCTGTGAATAGATATGTGTCAGACTCCCCAGGAGATATTATGGTCCTTCTTCTGAAACTAGTCATAGATATTACTGGGAACAGACATGGAGGTAGAGTGATGTAAAAGACGTAAAGGTTGGGGGCGTGCTTTTGGTGTAGGTTGCACATGTTTTACTTTCAGATAACAAAACATTCACATACAACCTCCGGGAAAAGTGATATACACTATAATATTTAAAGTCTGGAACATATCCTGTGCTTGACACCTGTACCATAACAGTTTCTTAACAATACTCTCTCTTTAAGAGTCAGACACATAAACGGCTGCAGGGAAATAATAAGGAAATGCTATTTGGTTAAGTAAAACCCAACCCATAGGTCTTGGATAATGACTGTTATTCACGGGAAGCCCGGATATGTCCCTTTCAATAGATCAGACTGTGCATTCATTTTTCTTATTTGACCTGATTCCTGTGCATTACAATATTCATCAGTTAAATGTAATTTCATATTCCACTTTTTAGCGTTTTATTTAAGGTCACGCGGCTTAATTATTCTTCTCTCATTATCCTTATGAATGGATAAAGCATTGTTGAATTTTTTTTTCAATGCTGCAGCTTTACTTGACTATGTACAGTCAGCTTCAGATAGTAGGATTTTGCAAATAATCTGTAACGTTTCACAGATCCATAATGCCCGAGTATATAACAGTAAAGAACTGCATTACCCAGTTTATAAGACTAATATTATTGACAGATTGGTAAACGTAAATCCCTATCTTGCTTCAGGACTCAAATGCTTTGGTTGAACATTTAGAAGTTGGTGTTTGATACAGGAAGCAGTCAATCACTGTACCTTTTGAGACTTTACTTAATACGTACTATTTACTCTGCACTTAATGATAAAAAGCATACCTAGACATACCTTTAAGTGCACACTTTTCCTTTTTATCCCTCTGGGTAAAAAAGTTCAACAAAGACTATATTTGAATTTATTCCTTTGATGTTGTTTAGATAAGTTCCCCTTTCCCTCCTGATCTATTACGGACATGAACAATAACCGGTTGTATTATGATGTTAATCTCACCTTTAACAAATATACTTGAAGCTGAGATACAAAAATACGATTATCTAGCTCAGTAATGTTGAATTTATTCACTTATTACAAGGACCGTCTTTTCACCTAGATATTTGTTCTTACTTTTATTTCTCAGTAATTTTCATTCATTTTCTTACTGTCCTACTTCTTTTTGCACTTTTTATTGTGTTCAAAATAGCCACGTCATCATGCACACTTGTGTAGTTCCTTCTACGCACACAAAGTTCCTGCATTAGAACTCAAACCATAGCGATACAACACACCACCAGCAGTCAGGGCAGACCAGAGGGCAGTAGGGGTGATTCAGCATGGCATGTACAAATGGAAACATGTGAAATGGCGCCTTTGAATAGTGACATGAAATATTCCGTGTCTTAGTCCTGAGTGGGGATAATACCAAGGTAGGGCATAAGGCATGAACGACGTCGGAGCCCCCCCAGATCTAACCTCCTTATTCGGCTCACGAACGGGGATCAGAACTGAACGTTTTTTTCCTCTTCACTTTTGTTCCCTTTCTTCCGCTGTCACACGGATTTTCCGAATGGACCGCTGCTCTATATAGTTTGAATTTTTGTGTCCATTAAATTTTAAGATTTTATCAATACTCACTCACTAGTGTAGACATACTGGAGAAACGGGGAAGTCAGTTTGTATGGACATTGTGTAATGGGCTACAAGTGCTGAGTGGCAAAATTAGGAACTGCAAGTGGTAATTTGCAGAACCAAGAAAAGCACAAATTTCAAATGGCTCAAATAATAAATCTAAGTAACACAGTGGGTCTTTGTAAAGTGAAATGATCACTTTCCCGATCCGTGCCTGGATCACCCGAATCCCGCAAAGGGACCACTTAGCCCCTTTATACCTTAACTCCCCCTCCTACATTGTCGGGGAATATATCAAACGCATACTTGCCTCCCATGACTTATACGGTACATTTTTACCGATCACATTGGGGCGTTTTTTATTGCCTCACGGACCCCAGAATCAGATGATTCAATGATAGGGGCGTGTGCATTGAGGAGAGGATAAGGCGGGGTTAAGGACAGAGGGGGAGGTGAGGTGACAGTTGGTGTGTAGGGGGTTAGTAGGGGTGGAGATGGGAGTTAGGGGGGAGGGGGTGGGGCCTTCCCACTTCCTCCCACCTGTCCCTTTGTGAGCACCGGAAGCAGGGCCCAGTGTTGACACCGGTAACACAGACCTGGGCCCTGGTGAGATGGTCAACAGGTAGATGTAGATCGGGGGAGATAAGATGGGGGCAGATATTGGTGCTGTTCGCTACTGTGTGTATGGCCCACTGAGTGAAAATTCCACACGCATCATGACCCTATTTATTTGCATCAGCAATTTCTATACAAAATTGAACAGGTCTTATTGTGAAAAGAACTGTGAGAATTGGTTTATTTCCTATAGTGGCCTGCATCCCTTAACTGCATCTATTCTAGAATATGCCCACACACATCCAAGTTATCTAATAAACAAGTGAAGGTAAGTTAAAATCACGAAGGTTTATTTGAGGTTTTTAGACAAACAACGTTTAATGGGTGTTGTTGTCAGTTCATAGATTACAGCAATACCCGGGTAGGTAAAGGTCAAACATCATACAGCATCCATCCCCCTGACAGATGTAGATTTTAGAGGGTTAACTGGGCGTGTGGTGAATGTCAATAGATTTAGCCTCTGTGTTCAGAATTTGAACCTGAGAAACTTTTAATTGAATAAAAACAACGACAGTGAAAGCATCTGAAATCATCTTGTCGTTTCATCCAACAAGAATTGTGATACCCTCTATAGATGGAGTTGAGATTGTACATAAAGTTTTTATGTCAATAATATATCACATTGTATTTAACATCAAAGTGTTTCAACAGAAACCTGGAGGCTATCCTGGCCCATCCATGACCCTTTATGCAAGGGCTTGAGCACATACTTGAATTTACCCATGAGTGTACATAAAAGGGAACCAATGCACCTCACTACGCATGATCAGTAATAAATCCGCATGTAAGAGTACCTGCTTAACATAATCCAATATTGGAAGTCTCAGCAATTGTACCAGAAAGTATCCTTTTGAAGCCGCGCCGAGGCGGTCTTGTACTTTCTCTGAAGAGTACTGCGCAGACGCGGAGAGGTTGGGTAAACACCACTTCCGGCTGAAGCCCAAATGAGGGCGTTAGAACCAATAAGGGTTGGGTCAGGTCAATCCGGGCTTTTACCTGGCGAGGAAACCTGAGAAATTGGTCTTGGGAGGGACGGGCTTTGCCTTATGGTGTCTGTCAGGTGTGGAGGGGAGCAGGGGGTGGTCAGTTATAAGAGTAGCAGACTTTAGCTGTAACCTGAGAAGACACAGGGTTCCCAGGACACCCGGTCGTTAAGTGTTGGGACAGGAGAAAGGCAAGGGTGGACGGGGAGGTCAGCGGGATATTCGAGTGGACATTTAGCATCGCGACAGGCCCGGTCGCGAGAGTACGCGAGAGTGCACGAGAGTTCGCGAGAGTCGGTCAAAGTGGCCGGCTGTTGTCCACTCGAGTGGATCTGCCATAACCTTCTGATTGAAGTCGACAACAAAGAGGAACCACAGCTTTTGGAAATCCTCCCTGCGCTCTATACACGAGCCCACACACCTCTCTGTGGACCCCGGTATCCCTGTCTTCCCCCTCTCAGTCTTTCCAGCCTCCTCTTTCTCGCCCGGTCGTAAAGGTATCCTCAAAATATGTCTTTTATCCCCGCCGCTGCCGGCCATTTGAAGCGTCTAAATTGCTCGGGGTCAGGCGAGCCTTAAGAAAGTCATGACCCGTGGCGGGCTAAATAGGCACATGGCCCGGGGAGGGAGGGGACCCGAGACTGGGGAAGGGAGGGGACGGAGGGAGAGGGAAGGGGCTAGGGCAACAGGGAGCGGGATAGGAAACAAGGGACTACACCCGGGGACTACACACGACGTGGGCTACTAGGGTTAAACCATGCTTCTCTACCTTTGCATCTAAATCATGAAAAGAATAAAGACCAAATGTTTTACAACTACTTTTGCAAAATATACACAATTTGATTTTCAAAAACTGGCCATGCTATAGTGATTACATTTCTATAATTATATATTAATGCACATAGATTATTTGGTATCCTTCACTATGCTTTTCCGTGGTTCCTGTGGTGTCCAGCTGTAAAGAGTTAAAGCAGAGGCTCAGGTATATAAGGTAACCACGGCCAATCTGTCATTTTAACCCTCCCCATGCTGGCGGGGCCTGGTTCTAAAGACGTCCGCAGACAAATATTATTCCATTTACCCCTGTGTCCAGATCGGTCGGTCGTGATTTCAGAGACAGTTAGTAATTGTTGTTTGACAAGATCTTCCCCGCGGATCTCGTTTGGGGCAGAGGCACGGGGAAATGATCCGCAGTGTTTGCCCCTAGATCCCTACTTCTACAATACCCTCTTTGCACCCTCTCACCCGTATTCACATTCACCTGCACATGCAAAATAAATCTTGAACCAATATTGTCCCAAATAAATTCTTCATTTTAAAGAATCTTCTCCTAACAATTCTACATAAAATTACCTACTCCATAAACGTGTTTTTTAGTTTTATTACCTGAAAGTATTGGGAACCAAACAGATTCATTCCACTACTTGGAATGGGTTTTACTGATGCAAAACAGGTAATGGCTACCAAAAATAAGACGCTTATGAAATTATTCCCAGACGGGGATCGTCAGAAGGGCGCCAGAGGGCATAACGTGGCTCCTTGATTAAAAGGTTTACCTGGTTGACACATAATGGATCTGAATGGGCCATCAGGGCCGACATGAAAGGACGGCAGGCCCCGCTGATATGTCCCAACAAGCAGGACCTAATGGGTGATTACCTGGTCTCAGGGAAATTGGTGGAAATTGTCACACACACACACGACATCATTGTGTGTCTGGGTGGGTTACGTTGCCCCCAACCCAGACGTCTCATTGCCCTACAGACAAAAATGGCCCTTCTGAGTTAGCTTCAGGACCGGTTTGCATGCATGTATACAATAGGGATAGACCACCAGGTAGAGGGAAGTACATTCCGTCAGAGCGATGGGCATCAAGTGCACCTGGAGAATGAACAATACCGAACCAACCCTTGCAGCAGCAAAGACAAAGGGGCCTGTCACATTAATTTCCGAGCCTATGACAGATTAACGACTATACATTTCCGATGCCTTCCCAAATGGGATAATTTCCCCGCTGGCTCAGATTTGTGCTCGGGGCGATTTGGACCTTGCGTTTTGTCTGTGCCTTGTAGATAAGACACGGCCACACCAGGACTACCCTGAGGCGTCCGGGAGGGGGGGGGGAGTATAGGGTAAGAGGTTTGGGCCAGCGCCCCCGCCTTCAAGCATGGCCACTTTTGCCTAGATATTTGTCAGGCCCAAACACATTTTGGAATATTTGTGCCACTCATCTGGGCGCCCCCTGACCCCGGCCTGTCACCCGAGGGGAGGAGGCCAAACAGGTGAGGCTCATCCCCACCCCTCCTCTCACCTGACACCCCAAACACAGGGACGTGCCCACCATTTAATGCCCACAGGCCCATACCCTCACATCGCCAGCTCTGTTAGCCCCTATGGTAATACATGCAGATGCACACTGGCCTTTTGGGTGGGAGTGTACCTTTATATGGGTACAGGAAGCCCGGTTGATGTGTCCTATGTGAGTTCTGCTCACGGCTTGTTTAAAACATTACACTCACAAAACCCATAATATAGAATTCAGGGTGGACGTTTATGCTATTCAGTATTCCCAGCCAGGTCTGACACGCACGCCATGTTGCAAATAAACTATGTATGATAGTATTTGGTTGTATCCGAATTGATAAAGGGTGCATGGGTATTTAAAGTGTAACATCACTATTTCTTTTTTCTTCTCATGGATCAGTTAAAATGCTCAGTAATGTTTTCAGAGGAAGCTCTTTAAAAATACCTTTATCTTCTAAATTGATATTTTGGCAAAAGGCAAAAGAATCATCAATGGCATTGATTGTGCGGTAAGATGTTCAAAATGCAAAATTGATTGTTGAATTTGACAAAGTGATGGATCAGGGTACAATAACTTTCAGATCGTTTCGGATAGAAAGCAAACTGAAATATTAGACACAATATTTCAATGTTAGCTAAATCAAAATGTTTTAAACGTTTAAGAAAAAGGCATTTTCATTAAGTGTTTTAACAGTTAAGAAAAGAGAATTTTGAAAAAGAAAGGAATTTGTCCATTAGGCAGCACTCCCTCCCGATCCCCTCATAACCTTCCAAGAGCCAATTCAGTGGATACCAGTCCCAGAAAACCACCCCGTTTTGATAACATAATTAGGGGGATTTCGATTGGCCAAGGGGCGCCCCATCTCAGGGTAATTAAGTATGACTCGTCAGTCAGGCTCCCTTACCCCTCAAACCTTGTTCAGGCCTCTTCTATTTGTCACCTGGAGAAATCAGTCAGACATACCTGCAGGGGTCTAACCTGTAATTAGAGACGGACTGAAAGGTTACCTGTAGAAATAGACCAGGTAGGCTTAAGGACCACCGGAGGGGCTATGTCCACAGACATAGACTAGATGAGGGTAATTTGTATAAGGTGGGACTGGTGTGGGGTTAGAAAGGAGGCTGTGTCAGATCTATACTTGTAAGTTTTAAGGGAAACATGGAAATAGGATTAGTTAACCAAGGATCTGTCTGTTGACACGAGAAGACCAATGGTGTCAACGTTAAACCATGTGGGGGTAGCCGAAGGAGCTTCTGGTGTTATGGGATCATAAAGTTTCATACAAATCATTGTATTACCTGTCAGTTGGCCCTCTGGTAATAGAATAATTGAAATTCATGATGCAATATGAATTTATTCAATTATGTTAGATCTTTTTATCAAGTTCCATGATACGATAAACTAGTAATAGTCAATACCTAGGCCAAATACAGTACTAAAAGGATCTACGACAGGTCAGGAAGAAGTTCGCTCAAATGCTATTCTGGGTTGAGGGTTGGGAGAGGAGCTGCATTGAGTGTTTGTGAAAGGAGGAAGGCGACCCCATTTACGGGTAGCAGTTGAAACCCGAATGTTTCTCACTTGTCCCCACCACCCATACCACCTACCCAACTAGGGTCTATGTGTGAGGCCCAACAGGGTCTGTCAATGTCATGACACCTCCATACAGATTGGCCACCCGTTTAATTCAGGTAAAGGTTGCACTAGGACCAATGTGTTATGGCGGTTCTTGCTTCTCCAACCCCCTTTATACCGTGTCGGATCTAAACCATTATAGTCGTGTCAAGATGGGGAGCAATTCAACAACCGCCTCTTGATCTGATTAGAATTGGCCTCTTGGGGTAAACAAATGAAAGGATTCCAATCTTAAAAAAAATGACTTTAAGTCAGACGCATTTGCTTTAAAAGCCGTTGAGAGCTTTGAATTCAATGAGATATAGAGGAATGGAATCCAACATCCATTTAAACTAGCGGTATGAACAACAGGCAAAAACTGCCTCTAGTAAGGTCACTATACAATATAGGAGCTACAATACTCCCTTTTTACGCCCGATCCTCTATAGTCTACTTCTTTTTTTGTCTTTGGAGGAGACATTTAGAGAAAGCATGGTGATATTTTACCTATTTGAGCGGATGTTTAAACACACTATTGTTGAGTAGATGGAGGTTTGGCTTGGGGAGTGTCAGATGCATTGGTTGACCCGTTACAAGCAGGGCCAGTGGTGGCAGGGTTGTTCAAACAACAGACTCATTGAGGAATGCTTTCAGCTGAGAGCCTGCCATTCAGGGCTGTTCTTTATGTACAGCATGTAGCCACTTTACCTGGGGTTTTCTCCGACCTGTGTCGACCCACTGAACGCCTACACTAACCGACTCTGAACCTCGAATAGGTACTGGATCATTCCTTGAAGCCACAAAAGCTCACTATGATTTTAAAAGGACTCAACTGGCTTCTCCATTCACACAAACACATACACACACGATCCTTCGAAGGGGCCTTGTGTTCTGTTCAATTTTGTTATGATAAGATGAACTTGTCATTTTATGATGTATACGTGGGTATGACACCAAAAATAGAATGCATGCATTTTCCAAATCATGAATCTTAAGATGAGAAAACTTTTAATCTCTCACTATATGAGGTAGCTATTTGTCAGATATAAATGACAGTAGAAATATGAGACTATAAATCAGAAACGTATTCATGTAAAGGCAAACATTTCTAATTTGAAATGCATTCCTTTGAATAAGAAGCGGTGTAAAACACCTCTAATATTGTTAGTGTAAACGTGGTTCTGTGTTTCTGGTATTTTAACTGTGTGAATTGGCTTCCAGGTACAACTTCAAACTAATTGGCCCCTCATGTTATCCAAAGTAGAACAGCAATTGCACTTAGTAGGTCCTTACTCCTATGATTAAGTGAACCCAACGGGAAAATAAATGCCAATTAGGTGGTGTTCACGAACCCTTTACATGTACTACAATTTGATCATGTTCATTGCATGTTAAGATGGCATGACGCTTTGAATAGAGACCCCAATTAGTTATGCAGAGTTAAAACAGTGACTCACAGGTAATTTCTGCTGTAATGGTTATCATCCAAGGGCTATGTTCAAATATCACTTTCACTTTAACTATCAAAACTTCTATAACGAATACCATATTTTTTTAAGAGATGCTGTGAAGAAATATCAAAAGTATGATTTTTGCGGACCACCTTTGAGGCCATGTGGCTTACCGAAATCTCCCCATGTTTCATGTGGCTGCCGCAGACTACCATAAATCATGAGGTATGGGTGAGTGCGAGTGCCCACATTGCCTGAAGGGATGGGTTGTGTCAAGGGGGGAATTAAATAACAGGGTGATTTCCTTTACCCGTGACGGCCATGCTAATCAACTCTATTCTGAGGGACCATGTCAAAAGCCCCTCACCCACTTTGACAAGGCTACCTTTCAAAATACACACGTCTATAGTAATGGTCGATTCACTGGTTAAAGCCATTGAGGCCTTTAAGCTGAGCCACAAGCTGACTTGTCAGGCTTGTGCAAATCGCCTCCAGGGGTGCGAGGAGAAATTTGATACATTGGTAGCCTATATATATACACCTCAGTGAGTTAACTGATTGATAAGCAACAAAGTGTTTAATGAGTCATAATTGCTCCAAACCTTTACTATTTACGCATTCCCCTTGGCTAGCTTCCAAGTATTTCTTTATTTCTTTTGTGCTAAATATTCAAATTAGCATATTTGTAGACATTTAGTTTCATCTATAAAATATCAACGTTAATCAAGAGAGTAAGGTGATGTGGTATTTGAGTAAATTTTGAGTTTTGTTCTGAATATATAAAATATTAAATGAAGAAAAATTTAAAATTCCATTAAAATTTTCCTTAAGCTTTATCGGGGGTATCAAATATCACAGTGGCCGTCTGTCCCCACGGGTAAGCCTAAAAAAGCAGGTGGGAGGGGACCATAGGGAATCCCTGCCGAGGATCCCTAAACGATAAAGCCTACCCCTGCCACTTTCTGTGTGCCTTCCCCTAGCGCACCTCCCCCAACAAGAGATACTTCACCCTACATCATTCCAGCTGAGGAGGCCTATTCAGCCGCCCAACCGGGATCCCCAGATTCCACATTACTTAGGGTATTTGCCGTTCTCATAATGCGAGCAGGAATCTGGATACTTTTTAGTATACTGGTGGCATGGTATATGCAAAACTGGGACGTGGGGATCAGGCGGGGGGCAGAGTAGAAACAATATCAGATTGTCTTTGTTTTTTTAGAATATACCCTTTTCTTTGCAATTCTGTACTTATGATTAGACTTGTTTATCATTATTGATAAAAACATAAATATTACTTCTGTGTCTTTTTATTCTAATTATTCACGGTACGGTAAGTCTTATTTAGTTTATCGGGATTATCTACCAATATCTTGGTTTAGTAGATATTGTCTGAGTTTATAATTAATCACTAGAATACCTGACTAGAGATACCTATTTAATATTGTGGGAACGCAAGGTTCCCACAAAATCTAAAGGATCTGAAATCTCCTAAAAACCAAGGTATCTCAGACTCACAGAAAATGTATCCCCCAATGGGCTATTGTGCACGCGTGATAGATCACTTGGCCCAGACGGATAGTTTTTTTAATGTTTGTCAAAGGATTTAAGGCGAGGGTGATTATGCTCATGTTATATGTATTCCAAATACTTTGGTAAATACTGGATGGGGTACAAAAGCGGGTGAAATCTGAACAGACTGGGTGAACCGATGGGTATTGGGGATGTATACACAGTTCTCATAATATGTGTATTCCTTCCTATTTTGCTCCACTTTCAGATTCTCAAACAAAAATCCCCACAAATCCTTCAGTTTATAAATCCTGCACCGGAGACGGCTTTGGGAAGGAGAATTTTCTCACACTTGAGTATTTTTTCCGTATCAACATTTGCTACAGAGGTATGTTTAAAAGAGATGCCATTTCAAAAGAGTAGCATAGTGGTGCTCTGAACTTTGTTGTGTCCCTTTTTAAGCTCTGGGGATTTTCGAGTGCAGATATTCTCATTATTGAGATGGTGTGTGGTCCCTCAAGTCTAGAATCTAAGCATTAGATAAAGTACACAGGAGTGAAGAGCGTCATATGTTTATCACTGAGCTTAAGTCTGGTGACACATAATATAATAGACGCAAGTGTACGTGTCGTTTGGGAAGATGGAAAATAACCATTTATTTCAGTATCTTGGATGAATATCGACCAGGTTAATAATATCCGCGTAAAGTGTTTATTTACTTTTAAAAGTAAAAGACTTCTTATTGAACGTAGACTATAAGTCACAGCGTAAACAGATATATCGCAAACGGGACGAACGATATTCAATTTTATTTATAAACTTATAGAGTGATCCTTCAAAAATCATTGTGAATTCCTAAACTAAAAAGCTACCCTTTTGCGCAATCTAAATCCGGACTTTTGAGCAAATTCATAATGCTAAGACTTATTTTGTGGTCACTGCATTTTCAATTGTAATCTTAACTACATATTTTCCCGTGAGGGAAACAATGACATTCATTCACCTTTTAATATAAAAATCTTTCTTAAACCTAAGACATTATCTTTGCACACAACTCGCCGTATCTGAAAAGTCAAAACATATCTGCAATTTAAGTTAACAATGAATTAAAGTAAACGTACCTGCATGGCTTGCAGCGGCGAGGATGTTAACGAAGGCGACGAAGATCCACGCGGGATGATCAGGAGTGGCCCGGACCATGGTGTCAGGTGAGAGACGCACAGGTGTTACCTGCCTACGTATACCTGTACAGAGGGGTCAGCACCGCCGCGAGCAGCTCTCACCATTGAAGCAATGTGTACTCCTGCTCCAGTAACAAAGTGAGCAGTTCAACAACTCCTTACTGAGTCGCCCATAGGTGCACACTGGAGCATCTCCTCCTGCTCTTATTTATATATCCAGATGGCTTGGGGTTGTCCTTTTGTAGAGTCACCTGTGAATGGGAAAAAGTGAAATAGTTTGAACATGAGTGGGTCTTGTGGGAGTTTCTTTTTGGACGACATTCTGAATGAGCTGCTCATTGTCTATGTGTATGCCATGTGGCCGGCCCCAGCATAATAGAGGTCTCTGAGTTGGCATCTTTAGGTGGGGGAAGGCTGAAAGTATGGGGGATTAGCTGGCAGTTAGACGTGTGCATTGTCTCTAACTAACAATGCATTAATTCATATGCTTCATTTAAAGAAATATAACATAACAAATAATGCACAATATATGATATCTATAGGTTTATGTCATTAAGAAAATTAACACAGTGAGCAAAGTAAGCATGAGATTTTATTAGGTCTTAATGTTTATTGTAAAATTTCACAAACAAAAATATTAATGAGTTGGGGAGCAATTCCACATTTGTGTGGGCGCTGTGGTGATTGTTCTCCGCAGCTCTAGTCGTGATAGCTGCGAAACGTGCTGCAATAAATGTTATGAAAATAAAGCCACGCTTCCAAAAGACAGCGGGTGCGCTTTTTCGGTGCAAATTGTGGGTGTGAATGGAGACCAGAAGGGCATTGTGGTCGGTTTTTGCGACCGATTTATTTCATGGAAATCCCGCAGAGGCCTTCCGGCTAGCATTATCTCCGCACATCCGCACATGCATGTGGGACAATGCGGAATCTTTTCAACCAACATCGAACTCAACCCCATTTGAATTTGAAATCGCGGCGCATGAGGGGAAGGTAGCCAGCGTCCAGCGCTTTTTAAACTCACCCCGCGACCACTGGGAAAGCCCTGAGCACACACTCACACCCACCCCTGAGGGGATGATCCGGCCTAGGTGGGAATCCCAAGCCCGGATCGCGTTACTCCCCAGCTCGTGTTTCAAAAAGACGTCCACTATGTCTCCGGCAGAAGCCCCAGTCGCCGTCAAGTGGCTATACGATAACCTCCACATAAAGAAGGCGGGAGATCCGCGCCCTGCCATTTGAGGAGAGGCCAACCAGCCAACTGGCCGTGTTTGATTAGGTCTATCGGGGGTCACCCGCAGAACAAAGGCACCTCTCCCCTTTGGACTTGGGCGTGGAAAAGATCGCTTTGGGTGACATTTGCGAAAGGTTTGTCCCCACGCATTTCTGTATGGGAATGAGAACTCGCACAGCTATGTGGTCACTTAGTGAGCAGTGTCTTCTGACCTATGTCTGCCTTTGACATTACTCCTGAGGACTTCTTATCAGTGGTATCAGATTTTTGCAATGCATGCAATCACTTATTGCAAAAGGTGGCGCGGTCAGGGAGACATTCTTTGACTATTGATTTGACCTTGGAAATGCTGGTGCAAGATAATAGATAATGGCAAGTGCAAGAAACTTGTCATTCAACTATCTGAACATTGTATTGTGCAAGTTGTGCAACATGTGGCCAGTGTTTTATGATGGCTGCAGCTACAATTGATATCAACCGTCTGTCAGTATAACATTGTATAGACTGTTTTTCCTTTATAGAAACTGCAATGTTTCAAGATGCTGTCAAAGGTGTGTTACTATTGAAACACCTTCTGGTAAAAAAAAAATGCAATTTTTCCTGTAGTATCTTGACAGCGTGATACAAGAATAGTTAACAAGATGGGAGAAGTAAAACAGTCAGTAAAGAAATGGTTTGACAAGAAAGGGGAGTTTGTTGCATTTTTTTCAGAAACATACAACCATGTCATAACAGCCCACTGCCAACGCGTTTTGACAAGATAAACATATAAAACTACAGGTTACCTTTTTCACCGTATCCATGCGGAATGCTTTGAGTGAAAGTGGGAATAAAAACTGTGGCAGGTAAGGGATAGGACACCAATGAGTTGAGTGGTGACAGGCCGGGCTGTCGGATCATGGCGCCCACGACACCTCCCGATCCCGCCGCCAGGGGTAGCGGTGCTAGATTACATAGCTGGTAAATTCACGAATTGTATGGTGAGTAATCTAGGAGTCTGCTCATGTGCCTGTGGTCTTTGAAGGGGGTCCCTCCTCTACCTGAGAGTACACCTACCAATTGTCACCCATTCCACAGGATGGTGAATGGCAGTGAAGGTTTTGTGAGACAAGAAACCGTCTCTTCCTGTGGTGTTTTTTTCACTCTGTAGAAAAGCTTAGGTTTTATTCCCTGTGTGGTTGCGAAGGAGAGTGTATCTTGGCCGATATCGGAGATTGTCACAGGTGGGGGATAGGTTTGGGCAGGTGTCGCTTGTGCGCAGGAATTTGTATGTTTGTTTGTGTGTAAAAAGTCTGATGTTCCTCCACGTTTAGCTGCAATATCCGAAATCGATCCGAAAATCTATCCGACTATTCGAGATAAGGAAAAAAAAAGCTTAAATG
This sequence comes from Lepidonotus clava, assembly GCA_936440205.1. Classification (NCBI taxonomy): domain Eukaryota; kingdom Metazoa; phylum Annelida; class Polychaeta; order Phyllodocida; family Polynoidae; genus Lepidonotus; species Lepidonotus clava. Next base: position 41,317,802 of record OW387141.1, read on the forward strand.
CTGCATATCCGATAAGAATACAAAACTTCACACCATCAAAGGATTTAAGATTACTGCTAGACGTTAGGTAGACTAGAACCGTCAAGAAAAATAATCTTTTTTGTCAATGCCATTTTGTCCCCACTTACAATCTTCTCAACCTGTTGCAAGTGACGCATTATCTCTTCAGGATGGGTTCAAGTTCCCAATTTGAATAGTCAAGTAAAAGTATGCCTGCCAATAACACAACTCTGGTCATTACTTCACTTGTGTCCGTTTATGGGGGATAGATACAACCTGAATGCTAATGAGGCTAATTTACATAATGTCCCGAAGCGAAGCTGGTAGGTCGCCCCTCTTTTACTCTTAGAAGAATCTCTAGGTTGGTAAGATGCTCTATTAGGGAGCACAATCAATTAGGTACGGTGACACTTGTCTTGTATGGCCTGAATATTCAGCAGGTCTTCTTTATTCTCACACCAGCAATCGGCCGACCCTCAAATTAGGCGGGAAATGTGGGCGATTTGTCGTCTGCTACTTTTGCAGCTTTGGTCATCAGCCTGCCCGAAATAGGGAACGGACATCAGCGTCCATTTTGAATAGAATATCACCGAAAATAACACCCAAATACCCGTCTTAAATACCCTTCTGAAATCTCCTAATTTCCTTTGAAATCGGCCCGAGCTTGAAATTTTCAGCCCCCTCCCCCTCATCCACAATACAGCTATCCCTCTGAATGCATGCATATAGTATCAATGAATAGACGGAGAGGAGTCAGGGCTGGTGATAGGTAGCACAAAGTTATCTACTCTTTATCATGTCGGTGGGAGTGTGCTGGCCGGTGAGGGGGGCACAGAGTGTGAGGGGTGGTGGAGGGGGGCTCTGACTATAGACACACAAGTCCCAAGTAGCCACACTGTCTGGCTAATTTGTCTACATCGGTGCGGGGTCAGTGTAGCAGCCCGGGGACGGCCAAGGGGTCATGGCCTCTGCTCAGGGAGCCGGTATTTGACAGGCTTTCTTCTTTAAGGATATGGTATTATTAGTTTGTTTGCCATCAGTGCCTTACTCTGTGCCGAACAGCTTAAGGTTTTAAAACTGTCCCACCTGCAATGGCTTTATACTGACAAAGAATAACTTTCTTAAAAACTGCCTTCTATTGTAAAATGTTTGTGCAGAGGGTTCAGTTGGAAGTGTATGAATGTTAAAGATATTCAGCAAGGTACTTACAGTCCATCTAATTGATAGTTTCACAGTATTTTGACAGTGCAATGCATCTGCAAGGCAATTTGACTCTACATAATTGTAAATTAGACTAACCGTTAATTAGGGTAGTAATTTGGAACCCCAGTAAAGTTCAGGTTGGTGAACACGTCAAAATCTCTTAAACTACCATGGGTTCTTTTGTTGAAATTACATTAAACCTAAACTATAACTTCCCTTGCCATTATTTTTTCTGTTCAGACCACAGAGACTATTTTATGTTAGTTCACCCCCTCTCACGTGTGGGATCTGCTGTAAAGTGACTAAAATCTGTCAACTTGAACAAAGGAATTCCCTGGAAAATTACCCAAAATTGGTCCCAAAGTGTTTGCCTAAAACATGCACACAGTCACTCCGGGCAGATTTCAGAAGAGTTCCCCGGCCGGTAGGTTATCATTTACAACGTCTTTGTGTAATTGATGATGTGCAGTTAGGGAACATATTGAAGGGCTGTTCTCTCGTGCCCAACTTCATGAGCATAATGCCTGCTATGTGGTCTCAGATTTATGACGGGAGGTTCCCTGTGCACATTACCAGGTGTAATAGAGGTGCTGATGATTCAAAATTGGTCCTTTACCTGAGCAATCAACAGGTGGGAGTCAGGGGGTCAGGCCGCAGTCGGCCTCCAGCGTCTCAGGTAAAAACCAACCTACCTGGGCTCACACACCACCAGGGGGTTGTAAACTGGAGGGTAAATTTAAGTGATCGTCCTATGTCAGCCTTGACTACTGAAAGTGGTCGCATGCCTGTCTGCTTCTCTGTGGATTGCCTACCTGTCTGTCATGTGAATAACATGGTTGGTTGTCTTGCAAATCTTACCTCGATCTGTTGGTTTCCCCCTGATTCAATCTCTCTACAAATTTTGCACGTCAAACGTTCAGGGCTGTATTTTCTATACATGTATACTCTGTCTCTTTGCAATATATTCGTCAGAAAATTAATGGCTCCGGTCAATCGCCTTTCAAATGATTTCAAATGCTCTCATTTTAAATCTGATTATTAGTATTGCCAAAAGTAAAACGTGTATGAATGCAATAGCTTTTACAAATATAGATAGAATAAATTGAAGATAAATAGGGACTTAGAGCGATGAAATAGAGAGTGACTTCGGTTTAACCTCAATCAAAGGTGGACTCTATTTAGCCGGATTACCTGCCAATAATTGATCCAATTAGGAGATATATGAATTCCAGAGCGTCCTGAATGACTCTTCACCCACCTGTGGCGTCTTTGTAGCCTAGACAACCAGGTATGGGAGTAGGGTCCTTAGCACCCAGCGCGCCACCTGGGAGGCTATCATAGAACTAGGCCCTTCTCACCTTGCATGGAAGGGTACCAATTTGAGGGGTCATGAAAACGTGGTGGGGGTCAGGCCAGAGACCAAGCGACGCCTCAGGTAACAATAATTTGAGTGTGTCTCCGACTGCCTGGCCTGCCTGACTACCTGGCTTCCTACCTGTATACTGACTCTCAGGTAATGGCCTACCTGCCGTATGGGCAGGCAATTTGGTATGTCAAGGATGGGAAGTGGGGTGAATTTATCACATCAAAGGTAGACTAAAAGTATAACTTATAATACAAAAATGGTCGATTTAATGTCATCTTAACATACCAGATTGCCATTATGGGATATGTAACTGAGATTCCCAAGGGGAAAACAGGAGAAAATAACACCTTTTGCTATAATTTTTCAAATTGTCACATACCCCATAGATCACGCCAAATAGCCCCTCCCTCTGGTCGCTATCAGGTGGTCCTTGGCCAGGTCCCCACAGTCTGTTTCCTGTCTGCATTATGTACTACACAGACAGAGCGGGTAGAAATATTAGCAATTTCCTCCTCCCATTACACTGCCAAGGTCCTGGGTAACCTGCTCCAAGATAGTGTAACTTATGTGCTAGCCTTTTGAAGGGACCCCAACTGTGAGTATATCTAAAGTTATTGTGGTTTTGACACTTGTTAATAAAACACATTACCTGTGTTACATGTAGCAGGAAAATTTGAAATACTCTAATTTTTGCAATTCTGAAAAACACATCTGAATTATCAAAGTTTGGGGAGCTCCATTAATTTCTTTTCAAGAACTCAAATGAACGCTGGATGTTTTAAATGTGTATACTATTACTATGCTTTGTGTGAAAGTAGCTATATAGGACAATACTGAATGCATGAAGAGAATAGGATGTATCATATTTGAGACAATTAAGTAGCCCGGGGCATAGATGGAATCATATGTAGAGGGAGGATCCAGTTTGTTCTAACCACAGGCTTATAGTATTTTAGATCTGTCTACGTCAGACAGTTAACACCTCCAGCTTAATGTTTGACAGTCTTTCCGACCCCTCTCAGGTCATTTGATAGGTTGACTATATTCAATACTTTTAACACTAAAGTATATGTATTTGACCTTGAAACTTTCATCGAGTTTACAAGGCAATACAGCAAAGTATGTAAGTTAAATATTCACATTTGCCCTTGCCCTTATTAATCTAAATCTCTGTATCAATCAAACTGCACGTGTTTGCATTTAATGGCTAGATGTTTCTTGTGTTGTCCAGCCTTGTGAGACAAATTTTGTCAGACACCTGATCCGAGGATAGTGTGAACCCTTGGATCTCGGCCATTGTCTGTCTGATCAAACCTCCAGCCTAGAGAGCTATTCACCGGGTAACCGCATGCCCCAATAGAGATAAATCTCAGAGACTTAATAGCCAAAGTGACATGTGGCATTTATCTGTACTCATATACACCAGCTTTACAACCCTCAAAGCCTAGTCTCCCTATTGTTACATATATAGAATGCTGGATATAAAATACGTAAATAGCTACAGAGGGCATGCTTAGGTATTTACAATGGACCTAAGGAGCTTCTAAGATAAGAAATCTTAAGTAATTATTGCATTCATGCTCTTTTTTGAAAACATTTATCACATATACAGATTGAAAGTATACCTTTTCTATCGTTTTTAAATTGAAAAAAGTTCAAAAGGGTAAGGTGAGTAATGCTACCACCCCGTTAACGGCAAAGGCAAATATCGTCGCCCTTGCCTCGTTTATTTTTCTCAATCCCCAATAAATCATGTAACATTCATCCTATTCAGACCGACACAAAAGTGAGGGGAGGCTAGCAAATTCCTTTAAAAAAACTTATTTTTAGATGCTCCTATAAATGTCTCATATTCTTTATCGGGTGGCTATGCAGCAGGACAGCGGTGTATTTGTGAGAGGTGGGTTCTGTGATCTTTGCTATCTCTGGGGGGATTTTCGGCCCAGTTATCTCCCGACTGGAGCTTCTGCCCGGTGTCCGGGGCGGCTTGTCGACTTGACAAATGGCTACAGGACGTCCTCGCCAGATGCGGTCCTTCTTTCACACGCTATGCCTTGTCTCCCGGCCTTGGGTTCCCTAAGGCTCTACCGTTCAGCAAACTCTATATTGTACATCTCCCTAGCCCTTTCAAATCTCCCAAAATGAATCAACCAGAGAGTTTCATTCAAGGGGTAGGCAAAGGTGTGTGAAGGTTTATGAGAATTTGAGTGCACATGTGCATGTAATTATCTCTTATTGCAATGATGACCAATTTTTTCAACAGTCAGCCAGAAAGTGTGATGGCACAAAGATACATTTGCATTCTGGATTGTAGATTGACCTGTAGGTTAACATATTGTAGGTAAAGTCGATTGCCTTCGCCGTAAGCTGGTAATGAGTATAACCATGCAGAAAACTTGTTGGATGACGTTTTAATGAAAATGAATGGGGTGTCAATTAAGCCTGCGTCCTAAAAGGTGACTGTACAAAACCCACCTGCTCTGTCTTCATGTTCAATCCCCCACCACCCCCGCTCCGCCCGTGAATTCCCCGCCCTCAGCTCTCCGCCCCCTTTTCAGGTCCACCCAGAACTGACCACCTACACTTATTTCCCTTTCTTTCTTTAAGCCACAACATCTTTGTTGTACAAGACATCCAATTTCTAAGGCTATCACCTCCCAGTCTATGCATGGCGCTCCGTTGTCCGACAGCTTTTTGCACCTCAGCAAATCCCAATTGCCTATTACCTTCGCCGTGTGAACATGGTTGTCCTCGTTTCGTGGTTGTGTTTTTAGTGCACTTTCCACTGTTTAATTCATTTATGGGGATTACCCTCTTAATGCCCCGGGCGTAATACACTTGAGGAATGTGTTGTTAAATTAGGTGGCATGTCTTACATGATTGTCCCATCAAGTACCTGTTACTTAACATGTAGCCTCCAATGTCTTGTGGGTAGCGTAAAACGCATAAAAGTCAACAGAAGTACAATTATGCCCTTAATTACGGGTTTTAAACACTGCCTTGTTCTAAAAACCTATTTTATATAAAGATATCATGGTACTCGTAACAGTTCTAGTCGCTAATTTGTACATTCAATGTGTCTCAGGACAATCATAACTTTTTTGAAATGAAAAACTGATACGATCAAATTCAGATTTGAATCATGTCAACGGCATGTCTGATATGACTTCAAAGCAAATTAAGAAATGCCTCGTCACAAAATAATGTAAAAAGAAAAAAAAAATCAGTTCTGCTCTCGTCTGGTTTGAATAGAACAAGTAGAATCGTTTCTTCTAAATGTCTGAGTTGGACACCAAGGAAGTACTAATATAGGAGAACCGCGGCGGGCGGGGGGCGTCTAATGTGGCCGTGCGATTCACTTGGGTCGTGCGGCCACCCGAGGACGATCCCAAATGTTCTTCTATATCATCACCCAAGCAATATTCAAAAGCTGTTGAAAATACTAAAAAAATAGCTGGTACATGCGGCCTGTCAATACACCCTATCACTATTAAATATACAGGCCTATACACCGCTGATTGGCCGTGCGGGTGACAAATACAAGCAATCCCAGACATCACAGTGCGTAGAGGTAGGTCTGTTAGGACGCTATCCTACAAACAGATGCTATCCCACAAATACAACCTAATTGTCACTTAACATCCATGTCAGGACGCTATCATGCAAACATTCATTAAACCACAAAGCACTTTGTCAGTTAGCAGCACCCATATGCTGCTAAGCTACAATCAGATACTATCCAACAAGATGCTATCCTACCAATGGATGCTATCCTACAGATTTATGCTGGAAAATAGCAAACCAATTTTGAAGATTATTTCATTGGGGTTTGGAAGAGAGGTGTACTGCAAACTCCTAGAGGACATAGGACTAACCTTTTTGAATTTTCAAATATATGATTTATTTAGGAAAATTAAATTACACTTTCATTTTGCAATTTCTATTCCGTATCAAAAGAAATTTGAATATTGATAAACTATTAACAAAATAAATTCAAGAAGCAAAAATAAGACTTAAGTTGTTCAGCCCCTTGTCACTTCAGAGCAGTGAAGGATAACAGATAAAGATAAACAAACATCGGTTTGTTTAGAATAATAACTCACTCATCTTAATTGATTCTCCCATTTGCAGGACATAAAACCTATTTTTGTATACCTAGTTGTTAGTTGTTGCACACAACCCTTTTTTAAAAAATTCTGTCAATATTCTTTGAAGATCGTAGTAAAAAGACCAAAGTTTCAGAAAAAGGTTAATGTCTATCACCTCTCATATAGTGATAACTAGAAATTGTCCCCTGAATCATCCCGACTCACTGAAAAATGCATTATTTTCCATGATTTCTCATCTCACATTTCCCTGAATAGAAAGCTTAAAATGTCTAGACAACAATTTCTATCTATTTCATTGGACATTTTATTAAAATAAAGATAAGGAACTTAACGTTTTGAGACATAATACATTAGAGACCTGACACCCCCTTTCAATCCTACAGAAAAGGTAACTTTCCTGTATAATACTTTAACCCAGATTATGCTAACGTCCTACTGGTAGGACACCTATACCATTGGTTTTGGGCTACTTGTTAAAGTTAGTCAAAATATGAATACAATCTAAAATCTAAGTGTAAATATGACTTCAATACCTATAGATCATGAAAACATTCCAAATAATGACATATACCACGCAACATCATGTTGCCATGGCAACAAACAATGAAGTACATTGACAAATACGGATGATAGAAAATTTGAAAAATCAATGTATATTTTTCCTATGTTATACTAAATATTTTGGGACAAAATTTGGATTTTAGATAGACCTCATGAAGCTACATATGCATGCTAATTTTTATTTAAATCGAATAATAATGTCCAGAGATATTAAGAATTTTCATTTGCCGTCCTACATGTAGGACGTTAGCATAATCCACTACCTTAATTTTATGCCCTGCATCAATGTGGATACTACATGATATAGCATTATTTTGAAGTTTTGTCATCATTTACTCACTTATTTTGCATACAAAGTATGTAGTAGATGCCCATAGAAGTCCAGTATTCAGTACTTTAAAGCTCTTTCTGCATTTTAGAACAAATTTATTTTTTGCCTTAACCCTTTAATGACGGATAAAGGCATATTATCATAGATAACCAATGAATTGGGTTGTTGGTTACCATGGTAACCCCAAAAATAAATAAGAAATAATTTTTTCGCACCCTCTGAAAGTGGATTTTATAATCATGAAGGGCTTTACATTGAATGGATTACTAGAATACTTATTTTCAAAATTAATAGTATGATTTATTTGTTATTATATATTTGCCAATAAGGCTCTTTTTAGCATTAGCAAAGGGTTAAATACTATGGAAATTGCGGTAGTGGATTATGCTAGCGTCCTACATGTAGGACGCCCCATATCTCAGCTTCTACTATAGCTAGAGACCTAAAATTTTGTATTTGACTTATTATCTCATATATAGTGCCAGATATGAGATATTAAGAGTTTTGGATCATAATTGGCACTTTAGTATAATTTGGGTTAATATAGCTTTGTGCAGAGATGCTATCCCACAAATATTTGTGACTTAGCAGATATGTTTGTAGCTTAGCATCTTGTGGTGATGCTAAGTCACAAAAGGATGCTAAGCTACAAATATTTATAACTTAGTGTCTATTTTTCTAAAGATGCTATCTAACAAATATTTTTGGTTTAGCATCTGTTTGTAGCTTAGCATCCTGTGGTGATGCTATCCTGCAAAAAGTCACTAAACCACAAACATGTGTTGGATAGCATCTGTTTGTAGGATAGCCTCCTAACAGGGTCCCCTTTCTCTACGCTGTATTCCCGTCATACTAGCGTTAAAGCTGTGAACGGCGAGTCGGTATGTGCTATAGTATTGGCAAAACTTATACTCCCCCCTTCCCCCGGAGAAAGGTCCTGGTCGGGGCCTCCAGGGGGCGGGCTGAGACCCGGGCAGGGCCGGTCCACCCGGGGGACATTGTCCCCTATATTAGTGTGAAGCCCACCTGGGTGGACCTGACGTCTATGACTGATGACCAATATGCTGGTCAGCCTTTGTCCGCCCACCCACCCCTCTCATACCCAAAAGGCAATGGACGTTCGGCGACAGATTTGTTCTGTCTCTATTAGTTTAGATGGTCCACGGCAATTTTGATACTGAGATTGAGGCTATGTATATGAACTAGAAGCATAAATAAGTAAATAAAAATGTATGTACATGTACTATCTTTATTATATCTATGATATATATGCGCGCCTGTTTTCGCAATGCTGGATCTACCCCTGAAACTATGAAAAAACATTTATCCTCGAAGCAATTATTCTTGGTTGTCTCCCATGGCATTAATAAATAAATTATAAAACAAACATGTAATAATCGAATTTGAAAAAAAAAGTCAAATAGCGATACTTAAAAACTGATTAGAGAATTACTCCCAAAACGCCTCCGACGACTGCAGCCAATAACTGCCACCCATTAATCATAATTAAAACCGCTTTTCCCCCCGAACACTCCCCTCTGAAACAATAGTCTTCACACAAGCCGCATACCTCGGTCGGGATTCCAATGTGGTAGTCCACAGTCAAGGCTCTCCTCCCCCGGGGGCTGGCGCAGGCCATCAAGAAGGGAGCAGAAAAAAGGTTCCCCTTTCTACCTTCAAGTCTCCCTTTTGGCTCGTCCTCTCTCACCTGGGGCCACGGTCAATCAGGGAGGCAGTGGGTAGCCTCACCTGGCCAAGGTAAATGAGCAAAGGCCGGTGACAGTGATGTGACAACCTACCTGCCCAAAGCATGTACTCCCCGCTGCGCCTACCCTCTACGGCCTTATCACTTGAAACATGCCCCCTGGGCCCTGGCTGGCTTCTGCGATGAGGAGCCGCCAGATTTTGTTTTCATTTTAAGGGGAGTCAATTTATCATGTCCCCACTTCCTGTGCTTTTTTGAGGTGCATATTTGAGAGTTGCGTTTTGTTTTAAACATTTACGGTTTTTATTTTTGTAGCCATCAATGAATTGCTTGTGTACAATAAATACCCGCCAGCACAAAGTCATCTATATCGTTGTGAAAAAAAACAATAAAGCTGTACACTACTTTCCTTTTTTAAATTCTTGTTTAAATTTTCCCGCAGGCTTAAGTTAAATGAGAAATCATCTAATTTCCCAGAGACATTTTTTACATCGCTTCAAACGGTGTTTTTTGGTTGGGAATCGGCTTTAAGCAGCCAGACTATTCGCCATCCCTGTTTCCTTACCTAACTTCCACATACTTGTACACATGTTCTTTCCCCACGGACCTACCCTTGTGTTGTCCTGAAGCAATTGCCTTTTGTTTTACACCCTCCCCACAGGAAAGGGGCCCTTTGGTTAGAAAGGAATGGCTTTGTGTGCAGAAGCAAACACCAATGGCCCTGTATGGCATTCTGTGGTGAAACACCGCCTAAAAAGTGGCGGATATGCTAAACATATAGAGACCTCCTTTAGGGGAAAAGAGGCGTATGTTACCCAGTAATTTTTCTCCCTTTTAGCAAGGGCCTGGGGACAATAAATACTTTGTATGGGTTACCTTAGTCGTGCTTTAATATTTGGTCAGTACTTGACATTTCAGGCGGTATGAGAGGGGTCAATTGTTTTAGAAATATGCCTTATGAAGTTGACATTGGGAAGGATGTGTGGCAATTTGTATTTGTCATAGGAGGTTGACAAAGTAAGTCCACTTCCTGACTAACAAATCCATTCTTTAAATTAACAATGTCTACTTATGGACAGGATGAGAGCAATAGAATGTCCCTGTGAATCTGCCAATGGAAAGAACAAACGTACACCGGTATAAGAATGCACATGTATATCTTCTAGTCCATGACCAGTCCATTAAATTCCTGAAATATTTTGAATAGAAAATGTGTCCAAATATCCATGAAGATACAAAGATGTTTCTTCCTCTTTAAACAAGCTAGAAGATACCATATCGAGCTTAGCTGTGAGTTAACGAGTTTGGTTAACCCAGTGGTGTTACTTATGGCACGGTGCCATTTGGATGGGACCTAAGACGTCTGTTTTGCCAAGACATTATCTCGTAATTTTACCCACGTCTATGCTAACGTCTTTGTTGGTCTGCTGATCACAGAAGTATAACATAAAACATGTCAACGGAAAGCATTGCTGATAGGTCTGTGGCGTGATAACTGAATCCTTCCCCATAGCATGAACATTTTGAGTCAGATTATACAAAATAGCATCTAAATAAATACACCTGAAACTCCTGTAATGTTGTTTACTTTTTCAAAAACACTGTTTTTCTTGTCAATTGGGAGGGCAATTTGACGGTGTGAGAACAATCATTCGAGATAATATAGCCAGGAGAGTACCAAGGATTTGTTATCAGTTGATTTTATCGCTGATACGAATATCTGTGTGCAAAGGGATCTTTTGGATTTAGTGGCCTTTTTGATCAAGAATAGGCACATTGATGATTGAGACATATTCTAATGGATTGTAGTGGATATAATATGCCATATACTTCGTGGTCTGCGCAGCTATGTTCCTTCAATACAATTGTGCAATAATCAACCAGACTAAAATGAACTGTAGGGTGATTGCCAAATCGTTCTGCCAATTGCAGCCGGAAGCATTTTGTGTGTGAAAAGTACATAATGCTTTGGGTGCAGAACTTATATGACTCAATGTAGTTAGATGTGCTTTTAGCTGTATATTTGAATGGACCTTTGAACCCTATTCTGGCACTATTTGTTGGCTGAAATCCAATAAGGAACAATATCTCTCAGAATTCTGCTATTTGTTTTCACTCACCTGGGGTGAACTTTGGTCAATAAATGCCCTATGTGCTTGACCTTGAGGTAAAATAAGGTAAGCAATTCAATACATTTCTACAGCAAACCTTTAACATAATATGATCATATCTTTCATATGTTGGGGAAGTATAACATCAGCAGAGTCATAAACTGAATACCGGTCGGTAGACCACAGATCCAGATGCCAAAAACTATAAAAGCTGGCATGTTTTTTTCAGTGGGAAAGATTCACAGAAGCAGCCGAACAATTCTATGACAGGCAGGAATTAAGATATCAAAGTAACACTCGTATCCAGCCTAACGCCTCCTATCTAGTAGAGTTATTAGCTAGATAGTGGAATCTTTGGAGGCGTGAAGATCAGAGGGATCATTACAGGTATGCTGGCTTCTGAGTATGTTTATGGAGGCAGCAGGTGTCAAATCCCGCCGTGGGAATTAACCTTTGATGCCTCTATACACATATATACACAGGTAACAAAGCCCCCTGTTGCTCAGTCCTGATTACAGGTAAATGATATACAACACCTACCTTCAAAGGGCTTAACGATCCAGGTGCTAAGGGGTGCGGGTTAGCAGCTTCCCGTGTAATAATCCCGAATTCCAATGGATCTGAAGGTAGACCTAGTTAATTGTGTGTACAGTCTTGCAGCTGAAACCTCTCTTATTGCGTCCACTTGTTCATTCAGATACAGCTATAGTTTGCTACCGACGCACTTATGCATTGGGTCTACTTATATAGCAGAAAGGTCTTAGATTTGCTTAAGGTCACCTGAAGCTGAGTAAACCATCTCAGACGTAACCACTTGAATCTCCAATGGCGGTCAAATAGAGAAATCCCACTGAAGGACATCAAACCAGTAACGCCCAGCCACTGGGTGGAGTGCACCGGTCGGGGAGTCCTTTTGTAGGTGACAGCCTGGCTCTGGCTCCGACTAGGGTGAGGAGGCAGGGTACACAGGACCCTTTCTTCACCCTGATACAGTATCCTTTGCGTTGTTGGCTTGCGTCAGTCAACAATCACTGTATCCAGTCCTTTGGGAATGGAGACAGGTAGTCAGGCCTTTTTGTTCAATTCACAAGGGAAAACTGTAGTCCAATACACAGATTGAGGCCAACTTAGCCCCCCTGTTCTGTGAATGGAGTAAGTTGCTGTGGGTCCTGCCAAGTCCTTTACTACTACAGCTGCCCTTCTGGTTTGGCCCCTTTGGTGTACGTGTACGTGCGCTCATTCACAACCTTGTGAGTAGAGGTAGCTCCCGGAGAGTTGGCACCGCTAAGAAACCACAACGTAGAGTATAGCTTAAAGTCCAGTTATTAAACAAGTAGCACAATCCAGGTGGTTGGTCAGACAGTAAGGGCAATGCCCTTCTGAGAAGGACAATAGTAATACTTAGGTCCGTGTCCCACTCTCAGGTCTCAGTAGTGTCTCCCCACACGTCCTACTCCCTGTGTGTGTCTTCTCAGACTGAGTGGAGGGGGGCTGCACGCCTCACCTTTAAGGTAGGTGGTATTCAGGTGGGGAGGAGAAGGGGGGAGGGGGGAGAGAAGGAGGGGAGGGCTGGTTCACTGAAGCGAGCTTCCGCGCCGCACCACCGTCATTATCAAAGGTCTCTCCGGGTCCGGCCACACACACGCGGCGGGGGGCGGCACCCAATGGGGCTCAGGTAGGGGCCACTCGCCGCCTCCACTGACCAATAGGTGGAGCTGACCACTGGCCACTGACCGCCACCGAGCGGCGAAAAAAGGGCATCCAGCTTTAAAGGACGCAAAATCAAAAGTGTTGTTGGTTGGCGTCCCAATAGTATACATCGGAGGTATTGTTTGTGTAATGCCCGACGCGTGAGGTTGTGATTGTTGCCACTTTGTTCTTAGGGGAGGGTGTGAAAAGGGTTGTTTGGACTGAGGGGTTTGTTCTTGGCCATCGTGAAGTTTTACCGCTGCGAAGATGCCCCCTTTTAACATAGTGTTTACGTGAGCAATGAGCCACTGCTTTGGGTAATTTGTAAGGATGCGGAGATAAGGTATTAAGTGAGCTCGATACATTGTACATCACTTGCAGAGGTACAAGGCGAAATCCTCGATAATTATAAATTAAACATGCATTATTGGTTTCAACAGAGATTCCTTATTGGCCGCGAAATGAAAAGGTTTATTTTGATTACACAAACTTTTAATTATATGCTCACCGGAGATACGTAAAAGGTTATTCCAACTCTTGACCTCCAAGGACGTATATATGTTGCATGGTTTTAAAACTTTGTAATTCTTCTGTACCTCTGTTTTCAGTTTCCATTTAACCTTTTTTTTCTAATGTGCACTTAGATATTTAAAGCTGCATGCCACCTCTTCAGCCAACTGCGGATATACATCTACAGAAACTGAAACAACCAGAAGTTTCAATTACTCAAAATGGTTCCTCAAAAAGGAAATATGTGTTGAATCTTAATATCGATTTTTCTTATGATTTACTATTCAAAGAAAGGAATAGGTTTGATTTGAAAATACAGTGAATACTTTCTGGAAAACAGACCGGTTTTTGTCCAAACCAAAAGTAACCCAACATATCTGCCATGTTGCTACATTAACTTTTCCCAAAGAAAACCTAAGAAAATATCAAAGTACCAAATATTTTCTCGCAAGGGTGCACAGATTTTCGAGTACCCTCGAGTTAGAATCTGTTGGAGTGGCAATTACGTTTTCGGGTTATTTCCCCCAATGTAAAATGCGACCAAGCACAAAATACGAAACCTCTATTTGCCAACCGAAAGGGACCCGCATGTCACGCAAAGCAAAGCATTGGACATTTAGGGTGCGTAGGAGTAGGGGAGAATCGTTACTAGTGTTTTCTATGGGTATTTAGTTAGGAAAGTGCCCATTAGATACAAAAGAGCTCTGTCATTTGGCGGATATACCACGTATACGGTTATTACCATCGTCGATGGTGGTCTTCATGTTGCTTTGTTGATCTAGGTGAAGATAAAAAAAAGTTTAACTAAAGGAAACCAACAAAAGGAACATTTATAATTTGAAGATAAAAAGACAAAGTAAAAACAATAAAAAAAAAACACTATATAAATTAGAGATATACGTGGCAATAAAATATTTCGTGAACTTCACAGCACGTGTTGCATGACCATTGCGGCAATGTCGTATGGGCATGCAGATAAGATTAGTTTTTCAAAGTTTTCGATAAAATGCCTCCTTGATATTGGCATTTGTAACTCAATAAAGGAGTATGGTATATAGTATACAACTGATATTTGCAAATATTTATGTGTGTGTGAATGTGTGTGTTTAAAGTGTAGTAAGAAGTCACAAGTTAGGCAATATGATACCTGATTTTCCCCTATTTTAGAGAAGTGCTAATTAAACCGTCAGTTCCTTAAACGTCCAGAGACCCAATGCCCAACTCTCCTCCCCTTACACCACCACATTTACACCATAACACTCTCACATCCCCACCCTACACACCCGTCCCCTTCCCTTCCCCATTTTACACACCTTTCCCCTTCTTCCCCAACATACCTCCCCACTCTTACCTCACAAGCCTTCTGGCCTGCCCCCCTCCGTCCCGGGGCCTCCTCCCGGGGGCGGCTGGGGACAAAGGCCGTCAGCCCCGGCCGTCTGGGCCGGCACATTGTGCGGGGAGTGCCCGGTGACAGGCCCGGGGTGAGTTATGGCGCTATGACGAGGATTCCCCGGCCCTCCCCCGCCGCCGCCCCGGCAACCCCCTCACCTGCGGCCGGCCTCCTCGGGGGGCGGGGCTCCAGGTGACAGCGGCCCGGCGCGGCCAGGGGCTTCTCTGTCTTTATTGCTCAACAGGTCAGTAATTAAACCGTCATCGTTCATTATAGGTAAAAGTAGGGGGAGATGCCGGTGGATGTGTACAGGCACGTAGGTAGGCTGGTCACAAACTGCGCAGCTTGGAACTGCACTTGAAGATTATAAAAAAAGATCCTTGAAAAAAACTGCATAGAAGAAATTAAAAGGAGGGATTATGCATGCTCTGATGCTTGTGCGCCAGTATACGTAATTTCCATTTTTTTCTAAAAAATTGTATCTTTCATTTTGAAAAAAGGTCTTTCTTGTTTTGAATTTTCTTTGGACCTTTCCAAATTGGCTATTTGGCATTGTTATACTCTCTTAGTTTTGCATTTGCATGGCATCATAAGAAAAAAAGTAATGATTATTAAATCAAATTTGTCTTTGGTTATTCTATTCCTATGATAGGATTGACTTATTGTTATGATAACTAGACAGTTTAAATGGATGACTTTTGTCTGATTTGAATAACACCAGAGTATCTTTCTGTGATAATATTTTTCATTATATTATTGTATATTTTCATCAACTTCATTAATCATATATATGAGAATCATATACCATGTATTGTATCTGAATTATGAAGACCTATGATAATTCTCCATGTAAAATCTGGAAGAACAGATTTATCTGAAGATATTCAATAAAAAAAATATAAAAATGACGAAACGCTTTAGGTTAGTTAAAAAGTATTCAAAATTCATCTTTGATCAAATTGAATTGGAGAATTTGTCATCGCATTTAAAGATGGACCAGATAATAGTATTTCCAATTCATCATACATCAATTTGATTTGGGAGATTATCATCAAATACATACACGTACGCGTAGACTTCAAATTAGTGCGTTTACTTTATTCTACTGTACTAAACCATTGAAACACGTTAAACAAGTTAAATTGACTGAACAAATTCATTTTGCACGCCCTCAGCGCCTCTAAATCCTACAGTGTTTTATATAAGTGTGTGTGTGTCCGGGGGTAGCGATAAGAGGGAAAGCTGGGAGGGAAAAGGACGTACAAATAGCACACTTACCAAGATCACCCCGAGCTTTCGGAGATAAATCATGCACAAAAACACACGACTTTATCAACGACAGAGAGTAATGAGAGTTTTAAGGCAAGAGTGTTGCCAGTCAACGATCTTTTAACAGGTTTTAAGTGTCTTTAAAATATTTGAGAAATCTGGCTTTACTCTGGAAACACAAAGCCATTGTAAAAAAATGCCGAAAGTATGATGGTGTCCATAAGCAGTACCAAAAAGTTGAACTATGCCCCCCCTCGTATCTGGTCCTCCCTGGAGGAGGCGCTATTTAGTTTATGATGGAAGGTATCCATTGCAAGACTATACAACCTACCGATTTTGCTGTTAAATTTTGATAGGTCTGTGTGATTCCTATACATTCACATGTGAGTTTACAGACACACAGACACAGACACAGACACAGACACACAGACACACAGACACATAGACACAGACACAGACACAGACACAAACACAGACACACAGACACACACAGACACAGACACACACACACACACACACACACATATATATATATATATATATGTGTGTGTGTGTGTGTGTGTGTGTTTTCTGAGATGTCAAGGGACAGCCCATCATTTTCACTGATGCTAGGCCCTACTATTTCTGCCGCAAAAATAAAGCTAACAAGCCTTGCTCCTCAAAGATTCCCATACATGTTCAGTTAAACCCATTAAAGAACTTGAACAGCCAAAAACAGACTAAAAAACTATAGCACCCAACATGACGGTAAACCCTGATAGTCCACCCTCGCCAACCAGCCTAAAGCCGGGAACCCATTATGCGACGCAATTGATTTCTAGTCGAATTCAGTGACAGATATCAGATAATATTAGACATTATCAAAGTGATTCACCATTATTTGATAACCTTCTGGTTGGATTGTTCCATGGGAACACATATCCTGGTCGTTTTCAACCAGTTTTAGTAGTTTTAAGTAGAATTAAGAAACCAGTTCTGGTCGAAACGACCAGAATCTTAGTTTAATCGCTTAGTGGGTTCCCCCCTTAAGTCGCTACCGCGTTCAGGAGGAGCGGTAGCGGCGACAGGGGCCTTGACTTGAGAAGATGTGATAGCCCTGGTTTTTTTTGAGAGTTGTGCGGTCAGTGCCGCTCTTTTTCTTGCCTTGGCCATGATTAAGATGCTTTTCCATACATGCGTTGCGGATGCGTTTTTTCCATGTAAGGTATGCGGAGGCTATGCGTTTTTCCATAATATGGAATTCCGCATAGCCTCCGTATACCCTATATGGAAAAAAACGCAGCCATAGCTCCAAGGGTCCCTTTTGCACTGGGTATATCCAAACCCAAGTTGAGTACCTCCCCCCTCGCCCCCCACACTTAATATTCCGATATTGGCCCTCCGATTAGTCGAGGCGTGAACCAAGTGCCCCTCACCAGGGGTCCAGGAGGGGGGAGGCTTAGAAAGCAGAGGGTGTGGCATTGTAGTGATATTCACCCGTATCATGGCGGTTTGTACTTGTTGGTTCAGCCCACGGGGCACAGGCTGAATGGAACCCGAAAAATATATAAACACCTGTTGACATGGAGGGGAATGGTTGTCATGGCTTCACAGACCGCCCAGTAGGGTACCGGTGAGATGTTGAGAAGTAATTGTTGTTTGTGTATTGTCCAATTCATCTATATACAAAATTTATTGACGTGTTTTACAATGTTTCATTCAATAACTTATTGATGTCATATTTCATCCACTCGCCAGAGTTATACTGTCACACTCAAATATAAAAACAAACATTACTTTTCACCAAGGGCAAGGTCCGGCAGGAAACCCTTTTCACACATTTTTTGGGTAACATTTATAACTCAATAATATACGTAATTCCCTACTGCTACATAACAAATTAAGTTCCATTATTTAAATACGATAAAACTTATACGTTGAGCAATATTGCATTGGGGAAACATACTTATGAGCTTAAATATAAGGGAATTACTATCATCCATAACTGAACTGGTGTTAGTGCATTTTTCAGAATGTGATAAAGAGCCTTGTTAAGATTGTCATAGACTTGACTGAAATTCATATCTGCAAAGTATCATTTCAAACGCCTAGTTTTTGATGTCCTTTTTTGCATTTGATCTAGTTTTGCAAGTTTTATTATACTTGCCCTTTTAAGCAGGAAGAGCCACTATAATATTATATGTTTAATCTTCACCCTTCAGAAGTTATTAGTTTTTTAAAGGTAAAATCGGTGACAAATATACAGCTACCATAACTCCGTCTACTTTGGAAAGGGAAAAGTGGTATTTATGTAAATGAGCCATCGATATGAATTATAGTTAAGGGACCGCCCAAGGTAATAGACACCTTCCAAGTGCATAAATTGCAGGCCTGAACAAACAAACAATAGATAAGCAAAACGTAAATAAAAAGTTACATACAAACAACCCCGTGAACACGAATAATAAAAATGAACAAAAAATGAAACTTCTATCTAGTATTATGCAAATGCACACCTCTCAATAGAATTAATTTGTATAGATTATCTAGGATATATATTATTACATTTCTACCACATTACTGCCTGAAACAGTGTAAACAATCATATACTATGATGATATTGTGAAATAATTGCACTCACTACCTCAAATGAATTCTAACTACCTTTATAATAAAACGCACAATTTATAAAACATGCTATATCTTTCATTTCATAGAAGGCACGTGCAATCAGAACTCCTACTCCGAGGGCAGATAGTGGGACACACAACCCCCCTTGTTTTTAGCCAAATATTAACCTTTTTAATGCAAAAGTCCCAGACCCGGATGGTCTGGTGAAAATTTGTAAATTTTACAATAGACACATACACATAATTTCTACGACTGAAGTCTAAATCTCAGATGACTTCCGCAAGTCACTATCTTAAGGCTACGTCTACCTCATCAGAAATCAGAAGTACATGACCAACCCCCTAAACACCGGACAAGTTTAGACAGGACGTCACCCCCAATCAGCACATCACCTGGGTATTGTCACCCCTCAGGCGCATGCGCGGCGAGTTTTACCTACAGCCCGCCAGGGTGCTTTGACTGGTGGGGTCACCGCACTTCCGGTTTGGGGCTGACGACAGCATGGCCAGTAGACCACGCGCGGCATCACACCGCGCGTACTTGACGCGGTACATTGTGCGCGGACGGCACGCGCTGCTATGGGCTGGTCGTGCTAGACGCCCAGGGAGACGCGGCAATCAGCAATGGTTCTCGGAGTATCGGCAGTTAACAGTTAACTGAAATTCATATCGTAACATGGGCACCAAGTTAATGTTATTTTCCCAAGATACAGAATTTAAGACTTTAATTCTGGAATAACAAGAACAATAGTGGAGTAACGTTTATTTCAGCGCATTCACATCTTACTTTTCATGATTTTATAACTTACATTACACTAAAACGTTTTTCAACGTTATTCGATCAAATCGATGGGGTAGCAGAGTTACTTCGACCATGGACCATAAAGACTAATAATTTTTGGGAAAAATTTGAGTTTTGCGATTGCACAGGATAAAACATACACAGCTGCATGCTATATATTACGTGAGTTGAAGTTTTGCCTCACAGCATTTTGATAAAATGATTCATCCTTTCAGGTTTTATGCACATATTCTAATACTTATACTATTGATCTAAACTAATGTTAAAGCAGCTCTTAGAATGTTGTATTGTTACTCCTGGTGGGCTTAGGTAAAACTATAGCATATTTACGATTTATCTTGACACTCCTTTCAGGGAAATTCTGAATCACATTTACTCATGTATGGTTATAAATGTTCCTTTTTTATGATTTTGGGCATAAAAACCCTTTTCATGTGAACATTTTGAATAAATATGAATGTTCTTTCATTGACAATCTATATGTACAGTCAATTGTTAACGTTGAAAACCTTACTATATTCAATACGTTACCGTGCCTTTTGACAAAATACCGTTCAAACCTATTTGCAACAGAAAATATGTCCTAGCCTAAAAAGGCAATGGCATGCTGATTATATTTTCTTGTTAACTTTTATTTCCAATATATTTTTTCTCGGGCACAAAAACAACTGACAGGGAGATAGTCTACAGCGGAATACTTCAAAGAAAGTCTGGACGCTGGCGGCAAGACGGTAATAAAAGGCGAAATTGTGTTTCTGGCCCTCTGGGGGTGGCCATCTTGTCTGATGACGTCATATCCGCCCGGCGCTGCAGCTGGAAAGACGTCGATGACGTCACTGCGTCCATTCTGACATACATGTACACATGTGCATGTCCGAACATGTTTACTAAGCGGAGACAATGGCGTCTTTTGTTACCTACTCCACCTCAACCCTTTCCTCATCTTTCTTTCTCCTCTTTCATCTAATAACATACACTTTCTGCTCTCCTCCCCCTCTTTTGGTTGCTTTGACATTCTATCCCACTCACACCTACACCGTAATCTTACACGCGCATTCCGTCGTCGTATCCACCACTTACTCAAAGTTACACGCAATACCCACACGCAGGTAATAGACCAGCCAGCTTCTCGACTGCCCCCTTGGAATTTTGTAAACATGATATTATCTTGACATGCATTACATCATGTCCTTATCCTGCTGCAACGTCCAAAGTGAGCAATACTATAACAAGCAACGTTTAATATTATTTTTCATAAGATATGCTTGTCTGATCTTTAATGTTTACCTGCCTGATCACTCAATCAGGACTTGATAGCATCAACCCTGGATGGGATGGGTATTACAAATCGATGATATCTGTATCATATACCCTCTTATGCTCATCCATGCTGGTGAAATAAAAGAATTTACCATATCACATTTCTTTTTATATGAGCAACGTGAATATATAGTATAGTAGCATACATTTTATGATTTTAGTATGATTTGTAACGGCCAACTGATGATCAATTATAAAATTTTCCTTAGATTTATTTCAGATTTATATTTCCAGTTCCCATATTTGTCGTTGACCCTAGACAAGTATGTGTGTGAGTATTTGTTCAATTGCCTTGTCAATGCAAGCTGGCCTCCAGGTAAAGTGTTGAGGTTTTTCGCCAAGATGATAAATGGTCCAACCTATAGAAAAGAAATGCTCTTTGACGTTTTGTTTTGTAGTGGTACGTAAAGAAAGTAAAGGAGAAATCCTATTCATATTCCTAGATTTCTTAAAAGGTTTAGGTGTCTAATATGGCCTGGGAAAACAGAACTTCTGGAAGTCAAATATGTCTGATTCAGATTGTTGGTGCTGCCCTCTCTTATCCTTTAAGTGACACTCAGGGCTGGACCTTCGGAAATGAAGTTACATATAAAATCACCAGGTGGCGTCCTCGTCTTGTCACCTTGGGATTTATATTACATGTATTATGACATCAGAGCATTTGTAAACTTCCCGAGAACGTCTTCCCATCTAGGGCCATCCGTAAATATCTTTACGAAGTTGATAGCTGTGTTCAATCCTTATTCATTTTTTTTCTCATATGCTTTATCTAATCTGTCTAAATACATAGGTCAGGTAGGCGGTACACAGGGGAAAGGTGGGGGAGGTGCCCCCCCCCTACAGAGCATCACTCAAACTTAGTCCCACCCAAGAATACAAGAACAATCTGCTCGATTCAACAGTAAGATTTACAAACATTTTCTAAAAAGAAAAGGGGGAGGGCTGTTAGGACAAAATGTATTTGACCTCATTTCATTATTAGGAATCCTAATTGTTCCACCCAATATCAGATTCCATTCCACACTTTTTGTTAAAGGTTTACCTTTAGAACTGTGATGAATCTGGTAGTACAATTGTTCAGAGACCTATAATTCTTGGTGCACAAGCTTTTAGGGATGTAGCATGTTATATTCTTGTATAAGTTGTCCTTTTGCCACCGATGGTTGTATATCTGTGACTATTTAGGTAATTCTATGAAATAATAAAGGTTCCCTTTTTGGAATGAGTGTTTGTGAGGCGGCACATGAATGTGCACGAGATCATGAGTATTTGGGAATGAGAATGATGGTGCTGGAAGTGACTCACAAGGTGTCACAATGAGCATGTGACCTGTATTGACCAATCAGCATGAGTCTTGGGGGCATAACAGCCTGAGTTTCTGGATGAAATAAGCAGTTCTTACTTTGTTCTCAACATGTCAACACTGATTTCCTACTTGTGTCTTACTGCTTAAGAATCTAGAAATGAAGAGATAACTGATCACGAGGAACAAGCAACATGCCTATACAGTACAGTTAGGCCAATTACTCTCTATGATTGGACTCATCTTAGAATGTTAAAATGGATAATGGTTTGGCATAAGTTTAGCATGAGCAACCGGATGAGCATGGGGAATTAGACAGGGCAGCATTCTTGGATGAGTCAAAATGTTTGAAAAAAGGATCCTTAGCCTATGGGGTTGTATTCACCAATGTTCACACCTTACTGTGGCGCCACTTATAGCAAATGCCAGATATCCAAATCCGAGAACCCTCTCATGGGCACCTTGATCCCAACTCTTTTGGCCTAGGCCCTTGGGTTGTACTGACGTGGATGGTCAGTTCATACTTAAGTTTAGCCATTCTAGTGTTTACACTGAGAGACAGCACTAAAGTAATTCCTCATTTTCAAAGATGAAGAGCAAGAGGGAGGAGTCAGGTGACTTATGCTATTACATCCATATATAAGGTGCTGTACGCACAGCACTCAAGCCAGAGTGCTGTAACTGTAGTTGGTTGTACATCCTGGAAAGGTTGGTACTAGAAGCTTGTTCCTGTAGTTGGAATTGAAGCTGATAGACTGGATAAGTTGGCTGGAGCGTTGGCTGAGTGTTGATTGGATCCTACCCTTTGGATTGTTCATTGTCATCGAGAGATCTTGTCATGAGTACAAACACACACAGTGTTATGTCTTTCATAATACAGAACTAGTAGTATCTTATTATGTATTGGATGGATGCAGTCTGGGGGAGATAGACTGTGAATAGGAACTAGCTAATATCCTAGGGTGAATGTACTTCTTAAACGAGACCCCAATAATACTGGATATTTAACCTAACATAGTCCAGGGTTTCCATATACCAACTAATTGTTTCAGGCATGTACGGCTAACAGGGCGCTTCAATAATGACAAAAAAGTCTAAATACTGTAGGTATGGGACTTCTAACAGACTTTTTACACTTAAAAGTATCGATGATGTAAAAGTGAGGTTAAAAAACAAAACAAGAAATAACAAAAAAGTATTATCCGTCACAATAACCCAAAAAGGTACCACCTCAGTTTTCGACAATAGATATAAGCAGTTGAAGAATGTGAAATGTTATACTTACACCCGTATGTAACCTAGATATCTAGTAGTGGATGGTCTGTAGACATGGCGAACGCAAGTGGATGGGAGGGTTTGAGTCACCTATGGCGCCATCTGTAATGAAATATGGTAACCGGCCAGTGCTTCAAACCTGAAGAAACAACTTTTCTATTTTTTTATGGCATTCCACAAATGGCAAATGGGCCATAAAAGAGTAACATCACGTTTTTTTTATCGGGATTTCTTCTTTTACTTACGGCCAGCCAGCCCATTTTCAGAGTTTTGACGTTGTAAGACTAGGTCAAAAGTGAGAGTCCTGCCAAAGAAATTAGGTTTATGGTATCTATTTTCTACTTTTCATTAGCAGGGAATATACGTTTCATTATAATCAATTTAAACATTTCTCTCTATCATCGACATGGGCGGATCCAGGGGGTCTAGGAGGTCCTAACTCCCCCACCTCTTTTGCTGGGGACTTGCCAAAGAGAAGAAGACGTTGCTCAAGTGCACGCGAATTAATGCACATTGTTTTAGTACTTAGACTATATGTGGACCATCACTTTCGAACTCGTGTACCTGCCTCTGTATAACCACCCCTATATATTCGCCCTGTTGTGTTTCAGTGGGGAAATACAAAACCTTCTCACATGAATAATACATCGTTAGTAATCGTAAGTACTTTTCATTTCATGCATTTAGGCAAATTACCTGGTCTTTAATTTGTATTTATACTTTACAGCTTCTTTATTTCACCTACATATTTTCCGCATACAGCCAAACTCAACAGCTATTCAAAAGTTCTGTAAAATGTAATGCTATTAAACATTTAGACCATTCATACATTATCAGTGTATGAGAGCTTTACGTTATAACTAAAGTCATATATCTGGGGTATATTTTATGCAAAGAATGTTCTCAACAGCCCATTGTTCAAGGGGCTTTGGGTCTTAATCCGCAATCAATTAATTGAACAAAGAAACACGTCCATGTGTTGAATTTCAGTTCCCGCTAGAACAAAACATTGTAGAGAAAGGCAAGTATTCTTGTAGGGCTTGTGATTCCTTCGTACAAACCACACATGCCATGGGAAGTGATTTTCACAGTTGTGTAATGCTATGTAGGCTTTTATATATCTTTAGACGATGTGCGTCTTTATCTTTGGTTCATAAGGTCGGTTTAGTATTATTTTGATTAAATCAAACGCGGTCTAACAGGGTGACGGAGCATATAGTTTGGTCCGACGAGGAACACACTGCTGACTGACGAGATTGATTTTCATTAGATAACATTATAGAATCACCCAAATAATCCTCATTGCTAATTCATACCAAATATACACAGTAGTTCCAACAGACACATGCAACAATTAATGTTGCCTTAATAACGTGGTCAATATCTAATTGATTACTTATCACAAGTTACCAGCGATGATTTATTACATTGCCATCAATGGAAATGGCGGATTTGAGTTCAAGTGATTATAACATACAATGCATTGGGGGGGGGGGGGGGGATCCAGAGATTTGGAAAAAAAAGAAAAAAGGGGATGGGGGCGTCCTAATGTAAAAACATTACAGATTCCGCTAGACCCCCCGGTTCCAAGAATTGTACATAAGATACAATGTTTGGCCTAAAATAAGGAGCACGCCCCTTGTGCTCCACCTAAATCACACTTCAACAGTGCAGTAATTGAGCCACAAAAGCCACACAATCCGTAAATCCCGGATTTTTAGGGAGATTTGGTGCTCGTATCCCAAGCAAGGCATCCTAAATCCCTCCCCCTGCCATACCACTCCATACCTAGCGCACATTTAGGTTTTGACCGAGGAGCGGTGGCGGGTCGGGACAGGTAGGTCGACGCGCCCCCTACAGGTGGAAACGTGTACTGCTGGGGGAGGGCTCCTGATGGGAACAGTCGGCCAGACGCTGGTACCCGCGTCACCCGCACACAACTACCAGTACCTGCCGCCACCAGCAGACACCATGCCCTGAGAGAGGACCCAGCAGCCAGGTGAGTCAAAATAATATACTTCATACACTGGAGGAGTTTATATTACTGGAGAAATTAATTAAAGCAGGTAAAGTCAAACTTTTGATTTCCTAGTACAAGGTTGTGTCCGACGAGTAGAGTCCGATGGCATAACTCCATGAAGGCCCATATTGAGTGACATGGTCACATGCATGTTGACCCTGTGAGTTTATATTGTGTACACACAGGATAAGTTCAATATCCTGTACATGCTATAGTACCCCACGGTCCTATAGCGTATATATAGGGTATGGCCTACATTGTAAATCAAGTTTATACAAAATTAGGGAGACACTAATTCAGGAATTATCAGAAGCATCGGTCAAAAATAGCCTGCAGTCCATATACAGGTGTAAAAGCTACTGGGCAGGTATAGAGTTTCAACCACAACACTAACAGTTTGTGTCTATCAGATTGTCTGAAACCTTGCTTGCATTAAACGGGTTCAAGCCCCTTAATAAGCATCAAACACTACTTCCCCCATAGAGGAATGCCATTAGGAGACAGACCCAGTAGGAGTTTCCCCCGACCTGTTGTGCCCTGACGGCGTGGGGGCTTAAACAAGGGTGAATGCCGATGACGTAATGGCAGGTAAACCCTGTGCCGGCCGGCTGGTCGTGGTGGCCTTTCTGTTAGGATGGAGTTAGGTGATTAGCTTACTCCGACTTCAAGTAGTAGGTGGGATTGTCCCGGGAGCATTCATTGTGTAGGTCAGCTTTAAAGTCCCAAGAGGGGAGGAGGTATAATACAGAATGGAAAGTGTCATGATTGGTCTCTCTATAGAATAAGAGGACACAGATAAAAGACTATTAAACGGGTATTTACACCTATTGAAAAAATGATTATTTTGGTTGAAATAACTGCTTTGCTCTGTACTGTAAAGGTAAATATCAAGACATTGTTTGGCTACCGAATATAATACCTTACATGATGAGCTAGTGTAACTGCTAAGTACACGAGGATGATATTGTATTAGAAATCATAATAACATATTTCATTTAATTCTAACATTGATGAAGTCTACCCGTGTACATAGTTATCTCAACGAGTATAGACAAAAGTCTGTCTATACTCGTTGGTTATCTATTTCAACCTAACGCTATTATCAGTGGTCTGAAACTTTGCATTTAAAAAAGTATCAATATTTATATTCAAAATGTAGATACCGATTAATAAAAAAACTCTTAACATTCAACTTCCAGGACAATGGATTCGATAACGACGTCATCACCGGAGACCTACTGGGTCAATACCACAACCTCTGATCCTCCAAATAAGATGTCATCTATGGAACTAAGAATCTGGAGGGAGCTTCACTTCTGGGTGCCACCTATTTGTTTTCTCCTAGGAGTGATAGGTAGGTGCAATATTCTTGCCATTTACAAATGTTTAATAGCTCTGTAACGCTATTCGATATGGACTATTAATTTTGTTCACGTTACACGAGGACAAACTGACAGCGCTAGCAACATTAGAACAATAATAATAATATTGCTGAGCATCTTTGTGTTAATATTGATAACAATCAACAGCAAAAGGTATATAGAATAATCTGCGTAATAATTAACATCCTAAAATGAAGCGCAGCAACAATTTAGATGTACATACAGCTCTTATTTGTATTACGGGATATGTGTCAATTTTTTTTTGACAAAATGCTCCATCATGACTGCCTCACCTTCCTCTAACAAATCCATCCCGTCTTATGCTAACTTTGGTAAATAAGCCCATTTGTGTGGGTGTTATTTAAGTGTATGTGACCGGATTGCAACAGGCCCGGTGGACACCAGTCTATGTCAGGTACCCTCATCCCCAACGACAACAATCACCACTCAGTCTCGTTAAAGTGTGTGGCCCACGGCAAAACCACTATTAATATCGTATATAAATAATACCCCATGAACATATATATCGACCATATAACTAGAATAACTATACTATAGTCTATTTTCTTTTTGTAAGTCAGTCACATTTAGATGCATCCCTGAAAAAAAAGTATTTTGCCACATTTATAAAAAGTTTGTAGTTTTCACACAGTAGGATAGTTTTATGGCAACACGACCAGGTTTAGCGTGTGAGACATAATGCTTTAATGGAACATATGAAGCAACATTTACGTTGTATAGCTGAGATCACCATTTGAAGATCACGGATGATATGGTCCCAAATAACCCAATTAGAAGAACTAGAACTCGATCAATTGGGCGGGAGCCAAATGAGAAGTAACTACAAACATAATACATAGAAGAATATCAAGAATAAAACGCGCAGAATTGTATCACTCAACTTTTCATATTGTTCAATACAGGATCTTCTTGATTAGCGAAGTTGTCGTGAGCGCACTTCTCTATTTACAAACCTTGATTCTGAGTAAAGCCGTGTAACACTTTTGTAAACATCCTGGAACTGCTAATCAAATCACCGCCCAAAGTCATTCACACTTCCTCCTTTGTGAAAAGAACCTTAAGGATCAATTCCTCAGAACTGTGCCAACCCTAGCCCAGCCCACTCGTAACTACATACCACCACAGATACTAGTACTCTGACAACCACCATGCAATCTGAGGCCTGTACTTAGACAATAACTACCAGAAACATGGTCGGGGGTCTTCCCTACCTGGCCCACCAAAAGCTTTACCCTTGTTCAGGTATATAGTAGGACATCTGTCATCCATGTCTCGGTTCTGGGTCAGTCTGTTATATGTTATATGATGCCCGCGTTTTAATTCTAGAACATGACAGGTCTGTGGTATGTGGCCGAGATATGTTGTAACTAGGAGGGAGGCCTATTGTATGGAGGTTTTGTGTGAACGTGACTGATGATGGCACCTACAGGTAGCACACGCATGGAGGTGTGAATTAATACTGGAAAAAGTTTAACTTAACAAAGTTGCGGTCTTATAATAATTTAACGACATTTTCTCACATCATATGACGCAGAGTGCCTCCATGATATAAAATGGTCCTATGTGAAATAACAGAGATTCAGGGAATCAAATTTACTGCATTTCTTATATCACATGCAATATACCGTAATGGTTTATCATATTATACATATATGTGTACATCCAATCGCTTTCATATAATATTTAACCTTGAAAACTACATTTAATAGATGCTGGTCAAATGGTCGGATAAGGGTCGTGACAATGACTCTGTTATATAAACATATATAAGTATACCTCGTGATATGAGGGGGTGAAGATCTTCATTGATCTGAACCTGTTCTAAGAACACATGTCAGTTTTCATGAGGGATTAAATATAGTCATGAGCTCGTGTAAGTGTGGGCGTAGTAACAAAATTTAATTCAAGGTTCGGGTGAATATACATGACGTCAAGTGATATTGTGTTGTAGTATCTACATCTCTTGTTTAACCAGGTGATTATTTATTATTGAATATGATGTAATAATCGCGTGTAACTTGTCAGCAAACTCGCTATGAGGAACAGTTATGTCAAAGCCCACAATACAATGAACCAGATATGTACATAGTTACAATAATAATCTGGTAGAAGCTAAAGTGCCTTTCATATTAATTACCTCAGCATTGATTGGGGGCGGGGGAGTTCTGCATAACACATTCTGACAAAATATGTGTTCATTCCTGTATAAATCCAATGAGCACTGAATACTGACTTATGGTCTATATCTTACTCTATGGATTTATCTATTAATTACATAAATTTTTTCTTGGGGGTGGGGGTGGGGGGGGGGGGGTGGAGGGTAGGGGGATCTGATATAACGGGATCCTTGTAGGACATATAACTACGAATTGCATGATATAAAATTGCAAACATGACCAATGCCTGTCCTTGCATTTCCAGGTAACTCGCTATGCCTGGCCTCTATCTGCGTGTCCCGGGCCCTGCTGCCCTCCCCGACCCGCATCTACATGACGCTGATCCTCCTGTCTGCTGACGTCATACTGACGTCATCCATCGTCAGGTGGCTGTGTACGTCGCTGGTCGACTACATGACGTCAGTAACAGACCTCACCTTCCTGCGCGACAACCTTCTAACCAACACCGGATGTCAGCTCATGGACTACTTCCGGTCCGGGTCGCTCTTCGTCCTGGTCTGGCTGATGGTCGCCATGACAGGGGAGCGATACGTGACCTTGGCGCGACCTTTCACCGTATACCGGAAGTCGGGCCGCATCGCCGTCATCGTGTCCATCGTCGTTATCCTGCTCGGTTACGGCGCGGCGGTGACGCGCTTTTTCGCCGTGACGGTCGTTGATGACGTCACGGACCCTGGGGGAATACTCGGTGGTTCCGGTTGCGGATTGAACGACCTTGGAGTGATAATCCTCCTGGTGGACGTCCTTGTGATCTACCTGCTCCCTCCTGTGTTCCTGGCCGTGCTGGCCGTCTGCCTCTCCTGTATGCTCTGTGAGTACGCGCGCTACCGGAAACGACGACGACGGCCTCCCGGAAGTGCAGGATCGCGGGGCAAGCCGGAACCAACGCTGCGCCAGCCGCATGCGCAGTTGGCGGTGACCATGGCGTTCGTGTACGCGGTGGGGCTACTGCCGCTGTTCGCCTGGTCGGTGCTTACCCTCATCTCTGTCATCTGGGGGGAGGACCCGGCCGCCGACCGAGCAGCTCGCATCACCCGTCACATCGCCGAGCTGCTCATCCTACTGCTCACCGCCTCCAACATCTTCTACTTCCTCATCGCTGGGGGCCGCTTTAGGAGCGTCCTGGGTGGGCTGCTCTGTGGGTGCATGTGTACCGCCGAGGCGGGGGCCAACAGCTCCGACGACGAGGCGTCCACGCGCACCGGAAGTGGGTTGTCGAACGGGAACAATGCCGGCGCGCGCTCGGCCGGACAAGTGAACTTGGCGTTCGACGATCAGAACCAGTCAGAAATGACGCAACTCTGACGTACTTCGCACTGCTGTTGTCATTGTATTTAACATTATTTGTATATAATTTTATAATGTATGTATTCAGTATTATTCTACAATCAAATGTTAAGTCTGTTAAGTCTGGAAGGTTATAGCGGTATACATGTATGGGTGTTATATGCCTCCCTATGTGATCATATTGTGAACATTAGAGTTATAGAAACGGCTGTGACCGATGTCAAAGGACTCTTTGTTAATCTATAGGCGAGGGAGGGGCAGATTTAACTTACTAAAGCGTTCACCTATTTGACCTTTAATCAAAGTGCGGCACAGCATGTTCCATTCCCCGCTGTTGTGGTTTTTAATTTGTTAGAATAGAATACCAGATTCATATCGGATATCGCAGATGTCTCATTTCAATGTATCATCCAAGAAAGTTTTCATGTTTTAGAGAAGATTCTCTTCGTCCTCTTATTCCCCAAGCCTATAGGTACTAAAACTTAAGACTAACGAAAATCAAAAAATAATTTCACTTGCCTACGCATGCATCTATTCAAATGGGACCATCATAATCATAAGAAGAAACTATTAGGCCTATCCATAGATATTAGAGTTAGAACCATTTCCAATATGAGCTGACCAAGTTATGTATCAGTTATATGTCCAAATATCATATATATGCAGACACTATTGATTACACAAACCAATATGTAAAGTAAGATTATTACACCTAACAGGATGTACAAGTTTCAAGGTTACCCATAAGAATCATTTATCATTTTGTACATACATTACATCATTTTACTACTTTTAGAAGCATCACGTCTGCTATAAGAAATCTCACTGAGTCATCTTGTGGTAAAAACCTTTTCTATTTGAAATTTGTTTTATCTAATGATGTAATCACATAAAGCTTGGGATGGCTTGGGGCAGTTGATAGAGATCACAGAGGTGACATTGTGTACACCATAAATTCCATCCCAGGTTCTACGAAACGGAGCTATAAATGTTTCACGAATCTATACCAAAAGAATTTCCAATTCATCCTACCTCCCTAGCAATATATATAAATAAATATAAATAAATATATATATAAATATATATACGTCTAGATGCTTTTATCTAATGATAGACATTCTGAGTATAAAGCTATAGGTTTCATCCAGACTGTGAAAATAGATCCGCATATGCCAACAGGCCCATTCATTCCTTTGTATTACTTCTCTTATATCAACAAGTTGCAACTTGCCCAAAATGTATTTAACCGGTATATTTTGGCCAATAATGCATGTGCAGGCTCAACATTTTAAACATATATGTGTACATAGTAGTTACATATTAGGAGGGAATTACGTCTCCTTCCTTAAACATGATTTTCCCCTTCTACGCAAAAGACTTAGTCTTAAACTGTTCAGGTGCCTTTTATATTTAGGCTTTGCATTAAGCAGCGAGTACACTCTGACCTCCTTGTTGAAAAAGGAGAGTTATCATAAAGCTGTCCTACTTTGTCTATACTTACCTCCCGAAGGGCATTAAAGTCGATAATCATGAAAGCTCGTTCGTGTTAAGCTTCGATACATCCGACTTTCAATGATAAATTATGAAATGGAATTTATATAATGGAGGTAATTGTCCAGGCTTATTATATCAAAATATAAAATGACCAGTGACGACGTGTCTTACATTTGCATGGGACACATTTCTAATACTATCAGAAAAAGATGTTATTTGCCGAATTGATGATATGTTCTGCTATGTATACTTTATGAAAGTTATTAATGAAAAATGTACAAAGAATAGGGTGTTCAGTGTTATGTTTGCTCACATAAATATTTAATTGTGATACTTTACAATCTCTATTTTCATATCTATTTGCTATTATGTTTACAAAGTACATGATGAATGATATTATTTACAATAAGGCGGTGATCTTTGTAGAACATATTAAAGTGTAACAACACTCCATTTATTTGTTTATGTAATGGTGTTTGAT
Organism: Lepidonotus clava; assembly: GCA_936440205.1. Classification (NCBI taxonomy): domain Eukaryota; kingdom Metazoa; phylum Annelida; class Polychaeta; order Phyllodocida; family Polynoidae; genus Lepidonotus; species Lepidonotus clava. The sequence goes on from OW387141.1 coordinate 41,350,217, forward strand.
ATTTCATAAATAAATATATCACAGATGAGATATGTGAACATATTCTCTAGGTGGATCTACCACCTGAATTGAGAACACATTATAAGAAAATATCACAGTTCAAAATCAGGAAATCCAAGTAACGAGTTGCGTTACGAACACCTAAAATAAAAATGAGTTCATAGTCTCTATTAGAAAGAAACATTAGGGAAAAAAGATAGGGAAATGAAATTAACTGCCAAATAGGTTTATGGCTCCACAAGCATAGTACATTAAATCTACGTGATGAGTCAAATGGGATTTTTTTTCTAAATTAGTTCCTGGTTAGTATCCTTTAAGTCTGAGCAGCCCTTTTAGGGACTTTCGAAAATGTGGCAATATCCACCCGAAAAGTAGTCCGGCTGCAACAAATTAGGTTTAATTTCACTTTTCACTGAAGTCATTAACTTTGATAAAAACACAATATCACATAATAAAAAAAAACCAGTTTGGGATCCATGCCAGCGCTTACCTTCATGATCTTATAGAAGGTATACGTATCCGGGAGTTCTTGTGTTTTCATTAAATATGGTAATCGTTTTGAGGGTAGCAAAGGGATTTTTTAGTAATCAAATCAAAAGGTGATCATCATAAATGTCAGTTCCACATATTTTCCAGATTGGCTGCACAGCATTAAACCAAAATATCGATAAGTTGAACGTGTTGAGATAATTAATATTATTCGAACTTTGATCTAAAACTCGAACATCTTCTATCTGCAGCGTTGTATGGAGTGTTCACAGTACATTTCTTTATGAATTGTAGTTCATGAGGGCAACAATTCCGATTTTTGTTACCTGAGATTGTATCAGAGCTCTCTTATAAAGTTTGTAACATACACATTTTATTTTCCTTGACACATTTAAGCATGATATAGACACAGAATCTAAGTTTTATCATTTCTCTAATTATATATAAAACTATTTGGAGGGCCCCCGAGGCCCCGCGCTTAGACTGTTGTACATCTCCTCAACGGAGACTCCTGCCCTGGAGGCCTTGCGCTCCAGAAGGGGGATGATGAAGTCGGAGAGGGGCTGCACGGCCGGCCGACTGTCCCAGGACGCGTGGTTCCTCTCCTTGGCCAGGATACGCCGACTCCCCACACCCTCCGACGTCCAGTCAGGGGCGATGATGAAGTAACTCCGGCCATAGGTCGTGTGCTGAAAAGAGGCGTTAAAAGTTGATTGCATATCTTCAGATATCACAAGTGATCCTGCAGCTTTAAATCTGTGTAATATATCGAAAAATAATAATCATTCAATAGCAATGCCACACATGATTATGAGTATGCATACAGTAATTATGGTATGATTGTATCATAGATACAGATTCCTCCAATAATTGTGTGGCTATTCTATTTACAGCTGAACGTTTGCAAATTTAAATTTCTTTTATGACATTAGAAATGGCAGCAAAAGTAACTGTTTTTTTTTGCACAGGGGTCTAAAGTATCAATATTGTACCTGAATACCCTACTCCATCTCCTCTATATATATACGAATCTGATAATTGAAAAGTATGGTGGCTCCATCTGGTGTTTAACATTAAATAATATTCATTATTAAGGACAGCCATATATCTAGAAGTGTCATGCAGCCCAATCTATACTAGTTATCATTTTGATATCTGTCTTCCATCTTTTTCATTCTTGGCGATGGCTGTAGTTATTAATATGTTCACCTACTTTTCTAGATAACTATCTTACTTATCTGGGAGAAACTTTTAGAGACTTTATGTTTATAAAGTAGTGGAGTGATGCTAATGTAATGATTAGATAAATGATTCACTGAAACTCGAAATATGACAAAAGGTAAATATGACAAGAAAGTAGATGATATTTAAAAAGTGACATGGAACTGTTATGACACGGAATAGATAATCCTCAAAGTGTGACTCAAAAGTGTGTAAGCTCAAGTGCCCCAAATCCCACAACTATTCTAGTGTTCTGATCATGTGATCCATTTCAACCAATCAGTTGCTATGTATGTACCTCTTGGAAGTCCTATAAAAGGTATCTTATTTCATGAAATAAATCAGTGTCCTCTTTGGTGCTCAACTGTTAACATCTACCCATTGTTAACTTATGCTTGGGAAAATCATATCATGACAATAATTCTTTGCACGAAAACAAACCAAGGGACGAGCCATAGGGCCCTAGTTGCTCGACAACCTACTGGCCCTGAGTTCTATCTATCCCTTTCCCACCTAACAGCAGGCTAGGAATTTTTACCTGAACAGAATTTATTACCCCCCCCCCACAACTCCCAGGGCATGGGCCTTAGGATCTTATAGTTGCAGTTTAGAAACGGCCTATTGGAATACCGTGCTTTAACATGTAAAGAAACAAAATGATGCTGGTACATTCTACGTTAAGTGTTGCGTTGCAGTGGTAAAAAGATGAAAAAAAAATCAAGTGATTGATACAGTTCTAATGGCTCTCTTTTCTCAAAATATAGGTGTAATTTGGCCTTTTGGAACAACATTACCTCGTTAAGTTCTTTTATTGTGAAGATATGACACTTTTTTTAGTGTGTAAATCCAGGCCTAGCTTAAGTTTTGCCTCCATAATGGTTATTTATCTGAAAATCTCTGGTAGATACTAATATCAGTGGACATTTGTCATAAAGATGGAAATTGCAGAAAATTCAGTATTAGAATAGATACAAATTGTCAGACTGCAAGAAATTAGGAGGAGAAAGAAATGCAACACGGTAATTCACTATATTTGGATGATTTCATACTCTCATGTACCAAGAGGAAGAAAATAATGATCTGAGGACATACTATTAGGATTTTGGTGGTAGAGCCGCCTTTGGCATATTAAAATGATCAAATTTTCCTTCATATTATTAGAATTGTTGCATATGAAACAATTGTTTTTAAAAACATAAGGAAGTCGGGAAACTAAATGTCCACGAAAAAACAAGAAAATGAAAAACGTCATAAACATTTTTGAAGACACCAAATGCAACACTTAACATGTACTCCTATTTCACACCTCTCTATTATCAGAAGGAGGGTCATGTTTCTTCTTTTTTAGCAAACACAGGGAGTACCTCTATTCCTCATACAATCATATGTACTGTTCACTGAAAAATGCTTTACGAAGGAACCTTGTGTGACCTTTTGGCGGGCTAATTATTCTTGGGCAATTGTATAATTATACAATGCCTACCCAGCCGAAGGTGTAACATAATTATAATTATTGCAGTGATGGTCTATTTTGTTCAGATTCGGTTCTTGTTATGCTATTTTGATCACATCTAATAATGTTGCAGTGATATATTGATGTGATATTTCACTACAACGTTATTACAATATTCTGGTTATGTTCTTCAACCAGAACAAAACACTCGTCTTACATTCTGTTTTGTTTGGTCTTAACATTACCAAGAACATTACCAATGACAATGATGATGTTCTGAAAAACAAGTTTGGTTGCAGAACAAAATTGATTAAAATGTGTAGTCGCAATTTGGCTGAGTATGCATTGGTCCCCTATACATTTAATTCCTAGACTCCTTTTCCCTCCGTAATATTGCTTTCTTTTGAGCATTTTGGACAGTTGTTCCTCTCGAAGATGGAATCCTCGTTTAATTAAATATGCTATTGCAATAAAGCGAATGGATAATTGATAATACAAAACAGGATTGTAGCTACCATACGTTGATCTATTCCTTTCCAGTAATCGTTGACCATCTGGCTGGGCTAATTCCTTGATCTTATTCCTAATCTGTTAATTCAGTAATTCCTCTCCATGGCAGAATGTCAAAGGTCTTAGGAGTTGATTACCAGTATATTTGACAGCAATACCGCTGTCATTTATGTTCAAAGCAATGGATAAGACGATATAGAAAAAGAACTATAAAAATGACAAGTGTATCAGTTCTACTTACTGTGAAAATGCTGCGTTGGTGTTCCTTCATATGATGCGGTGAAACTCTGAGAAAACAAGCAATCGGGAGATTATTTTATTATGATACATTGGGACAGGTGCCAGAACAATAGCACACCGTTGTCGGATTTTCACGGTTGCGAATAGCTACGTAAGCACACCATACACATCTGAATAACATACATTCATTGTATAATTGAGAACATACAATAATCTGAAATACTGCCCGCCTTGCTCCACTCTGTAGAATGCACATGCACAATCTTCTTCTCTTGATTTTGTGAATTATGAATGGATTTACATGGTTATCTTTTGATTTCAGGTAACATAATGCAATCTGATTCAATGAAGATATTGATAGAGCCTTGTATTAACTTTAAGAGAAAATCAAGATTTTATGGTAAACTGCTTGAGACCACCCAAAGTGTGTGCATAGTCAATACATTGGGATACTGCCCACTTTGCACCACTGGTAATTCTAATTTAATTTTTTCCATAGAATTAAAAGAATATGGCTTTTAACATAAGGGAAATCATCCTCGTTTAAAAGTATTACCCTGAATAGTTGGTGGGACATCAGAAAAATTACTACATTCAAACACTTTATACATATCATCTATAATATATCAAATATGATAATATCAGATGTTATTGATATGATTATTTAGTATCAAATTATAATAACATATGTAATATATCATAATTAAATTGTTGTATATATCATTAGATATACGATATTTTTTACAAGTGTAACTGTGATGAGATCACAGTCGTATCGAACAATACCCATAATTACTATAAAATCAGGTTCTCTTCATATTGTTTATCGATAATACCTATAATAAGGTACACCTACTTGCTGAGTGACTTGCTGTTGGACCAGGGGTAATTGCTGTATTGCTTGGTTTTCCCGGTGACTGGGTTCCTGATGTTAACTCCGGGTAGGTACACAGGGCCGGGTTTGTAGGCTCTGTACACAAATCAATAACATTCTATGAATAATTAGTCCTTTCCTGACTATGTAAGGCTAACTTTTAACATGTATATTTTCCCACGTTTATAGCAGCACATTGAAGATGATATAAATATGATAGCTAATGATTGTGTCTAGTAATTTGAAATCATATCAAAGTTGTAGAAATGATGCTATTCTTTTACATCTAAATGATAATTATACGGAAAGAGGAATTGAAACAACAAAACGAAAATTGTATCAAGCTTTGTTTTATGTTGTTTGAAAAGTGACATTTTGATATTCAATGCACTAGCTTCCTTAATATCTGTAGGATTTACTTTGATTAACAATTTGATTGATTATTGGTCGTCAGCTTTAGGTGTAAACCATGAAAAAATATGATGATTTTCGCTATGTAGCCTATCTGTTACAGGGAGTAAGCAATGATCTTGATCAAACATATATAAATAAATGTTTAGAGAAAGTCTATGTTTTTGCTGTGCATAAAGTCCTCATGATCCTGAAGAACGTCACATGAATATTAGTCAACATTGTCAAGATCTACCCATCAGATGAACCACAAAACACCTACGTTAGCCCCGGATTGGGGGTGAATGTGTTGTATCCTAGAGGTGGGAAACGGTCCATCCTTATGTCCTATGAGTATCGATATAATATCCACAATGTAAAAGGCACGACCACTCACAGTCCTGGTACACTGTGCTGGAGGTGGCTGAATGACTACCAGACCCTGGAGTAGGTGTGGGACTCACGGGTCAACCGTCTGGAGTTATATTACAGTCCTAGTGTATCCCCTTATGAACCACAGCTAAAGGTGGAATTACACTACCCTACATGAGCTGTGATATGACGATGTCCCAGAGCAATCACACATGTTAGAGACACAATGCTTTCTTACACATATGTAAAATCTCCAAATTGCCAATTTCAAACAATTATATCACTCCTGCATGTGGATTTCCTGTAATATCGTCATATTGTGCCAATATCGCAGCTCAAAGTCGTGTAGTGTAATATGGCCTTAAGGCCCCGGTAGCTGGTGCCAGCCATGCACTTTGCTTTCATCTATTGCCTCCCCTCCTGCCTGCATTGACCAGTGGGCGGTATGGGTGCTGGCTATGTGTATAAGATCAAGTCTAAGCCCCCCTGGAGGCTGTATGCCATTGCTGCCAATGTTATAGGCCAGCTCTGCTGTACCGTAGTCGGTACTTGAGAGCATTAGGGGGGAACATTGTAATAATTCTTATTGTTATACTGCCGACTGTGTTTTGATATACTTGGTAAAATGTTCATTTTATGGGAAGTACAATTAACACCAGCATAGGCTATGTTGGTATGGTTCTGTAAATATGCCGTGGCCATTCCGTCACAAGTGCTGATTTATTGTTTTAGAGATAGTATGTTTTCTGGAAGGATTTCTTTTGGAAGGTGAATTTATGAGATCGCTATATAATATGCATCTTGCCTTGGTGATAAGCATAACCTATTTTGCACATAGTCAATACATTAGGATACTGCCCATGTATATATGTCTAAGCCTAGAGTTTCTACCCCAAGGTAACATAATATAGTGACATAACCAGTGAAATGATATATTTTTAATTTTTGGAGGTGTCATATCCTACAAACGTCTGAGGATATTTTTTGACGTTTTTGATAGACACATAGAACCATGTAGAATTAAAAAAATAATAATACAATACTATAAATATAGTAGTACGCTTTTTACTGATTACCACAATGGCTACCAGGTGGCGTGTGGTGGATCATCATGGAATCTATAGACCTTCTGCAGATGTGGTCACGTGACCGCTTTTTGGTGTTTTTGGTGTCCACCATGTGATAACAATAATAACATGGCTATAAATAATGTTTAATTTCTTAATGATAATGGTTGTTGATAAAGATAACAAAAATTTGTTTTAAGTAGATTCAGGATAAAAAAATGTGACCTAGGTAATTTGCAATTTAGACAACAATTTTGATTTGATCATCAATATGGCATACAGCTTAGAGTATGGGGAGTTGTGGCACCATAATCACAACATCTATAGGTTATTATATATGTATATTTAGACAGGTAAGAAGCCTCAAACAAGTGTACTGAGGGCTTTAGATGCTTGCTTCTGTTCAGAAATAGAAATTATGTAAATAGAACATGACAGCCACGATAAGGCATGGTATCTAAATCTGGCTTAGCGCTTGCATTAGATACCAAACGATCTATTAAGTATGTACATGTTGTTGCTGAATGACTGGTATTTTTGACAGGTTGACCCCCCCATGCCTATACCTAAAGCCATACAATAAAACGTGTTCAGTGGTGGAATAATGAGTCGGAAGGGACTAGTGTACTTTGCACCGATTGATTAGTGCGTAGGTGAATTTGCGTTAATGCAGAAAAATCTCGAATAACCATATTCTTTCAATAGTTGTTGTAATTAATCCATTCAGTTCATTAGTACAATTTACCAATTATAAAGGTACTCATATTGCTTAGACCGCTCTAGTGGGCCCCTTATATTATATCAAATGCTCGTTATCCAATTGGTAATAGCTGCTTTTGTTGTAGGCTTCTGGATTAGTCCTGCTTAGTGCGTGTAATTTAGCCAAAACACTACTCAATACAATACGCATTACGACCATTTGATATTCAACTACCGCTATATTAGGCAATATAATGGCACCAGGAGGTCTATCGTATGGCTTAACTGGCCTTTATCGACTGATCATTTTAGTCTTGGAAAATAAGGAACTTTCAGCTTTAGATACGTTTTCTACTATAAAGGTACGTGTCTGTAACATCTGATCCAAAGGGAAAAATAAATGACTGTGGCCATTTCAGTTATACAATGCCTTGCCGACATCCAATCCAAGTGTTGACACTCTGTCTTAGTAGGACTTCCCGAGGTTGTACCATAACATTTGTTCACTATGAATAGCTCAGGACAATTGCTACAGAGGATCGGGCATTGAAACGTTTACCATAATTTCAGAAATAGACCTCCGTATAATCCCCAGCAAATTCAGCACTCAAAATCACTCATTTCCCTGTGCCCACGAGGAAAATGTTCATTAACTTTTGTCTGTAAAAGGTTACTTGGAAATATCATGTGTCTTACTAAAATGATGAATTTATTCAGTCTTTAAGACATACTAAAGCCCATATTCAACGTGCCGATTTTACTGCAAACTTTAAGAATCGGCAGTGGGAATTAAGGTTACATATCATGAGAAAGGTATGAAAATTCTCTTTCAAATGGTATAGGATGTATGGTCTCATATACCACATTCTCAGACACAGTCTTTAGTATGAATATTGTACGAAAATATGTGACTATCAATGTATAATGCTAAGAAGATAACTAGACTTTCAAAGTCTAGTTATGAGCCAATTACATAGGATCAACGTATGGACAATTTCCCATGCAGTAGTATCAAAGTTCAAACAACCACATGCTATACACGGTAAACCTATATCCAGTGTCAAAAGTATATAGACCCATAGGCTTACACAGCAGCCTAAACCTACAGGTCAAACGCTTACTCTGCCAACATCTCCGTGGTGGTTTGGCCGGACTTGGTCACCGAGGTGCTGGGGGGTCCTGATGAGCTGACGATGGGAGGTAGGGACGTCATGGTTGAGTACACTGAGCCACTCCCCTTCTACTGGTGCTTCTGCTCGATTGATGCTGAGCTGGTGAGGTCTGTGACACTTGGCGCAGGTGTAGCTATAGGTTTAGGTGTACCAGCCTACGATCTGTGCCACCCACCTTGGTATATACAGGGTGAGTTCAACGTGTGTGAACACCGTTTGTGAGGGATTGTTCGACTATTTGACTGAGGAACTCTAATCACAATCGACCAATACCATAGAGTGCATATATATATTCTCTGCAAATACTTAGGAAAAGGCATGTCAGTTCTTCTTGCAAATTAATTAGAATATAAAAAACTCTTTATTCTCTTTTATTTTTAAATCTTTTGGGAGGTGGGGCTGGGGAGGGGATGGTAGGGTGTAGGGGACAGATGTAGTTCGGAACTATGCCAGAACTAGCCCCATAGATCCTTAGTAAATTAGTCCATCATTCCCTTTTTGAAAGTGAACGTCGGGTTAGAATACAATGACTTTCGTTTAGTCTTACAGTATAGGGGACAGTTTTTTTGCCTTTCAAACTGAAAATCAAAGATAGCGTGGAACATAATAATTATATCGTTAGGCATATTCAATGAACAAGTTTACAGCTTATTCATTCCAGTGTCTTTATCGCCATCTGTTTGATTTGATATTTCATACTTTGAACTACCTTTCCAAAATGCATGTGACTCAGGTAGTTAGTCGAACAGGTCAGAACGTAATCCCCAGTGTAACAGTCAGGCAGGAATACTGTATCAACCATCCTGGCAAGGACTTGCCAAGATCAAGTATAAAACATTAATCCTACATGTACAGAGCTCTAAGGCTTAGCTTTAAATACATGGAGACCTAGGTTCATGCAGTAATCTAAGATGCCTTTGTTCAGCTTTTTAGAATGCCTCAAACTTTTTGGAGTAATTTATTTATTGTTACATACCAACATTTCGGAATAGAAAGACGGTCTACTAAATGAAAAGTCAAACAAGTGCAATGATTAAAGTTAGTTATTTCGGATGAAAAATTTTGCAGTTGAAATGTGCTATACATGTATTACTCATGGCTACAATCTGAATGACCAATAATAATTATTATTGTCCATCTTTGAGTTTAAAAAAATAGAATAATATGGATAATGACATACAAATATGAACTGAAAGACATAGTTCCATTTGTCAATATAAAAAGTCTGAATCATAAGGATATCAAGACTGGCCAGGTCATCTGTGAGCCCATGTTACCGTTCCCCTGGTGGCTTGTCAGCTCAAACAAATCAACCATAACGAATAGCCTGCTAGCATTAAGGCCATATTCCACTATGCGTTCGCGGCTTGTGTCCACCCGAGAAAACGGACACAAACGGACGCAAACGGACGCAAACGCAAATGCATTTCCGTTTGCGGTAGGGTATATTCCACTCGTTTGCGGCCACCAGACGCAAGCAAACGGCCGCAAACGCATTTTCGGCGGCTGCAAATGCGTTAACGGTGGCCGCAAACGTGTTTACGGTAGGGTAATGCAAGGTGGAATATAAGTATTTGCGGCCTCCGTTTGCGGCCTCCGTTTGCGGCCTCCGTTTGCGTCACCTACTCAGGGATACCAACATGTTGGTATCTGGGCCGCAAATTGCTTGCGGCCGCCATAAATAGCAGCCGCAAATGCTGTGAACGCATAGTGGAATATAGCCTTTAAACTCCAAAACAGGTCAACAGTGAGAATGGTCACTCCAAACTTGATCCATCTAGCGGCCAGGTGGCGCACTTGTGTCTAATGACAGATTATAACCATGCTGTCTCTTTTCGATCACATATACTTCCATAGTAGTCATACATAGAACAAAATTACTTAAATACGGAAACATCTTACGAATACATGCAAGATTGATCTAAAATGAAAAGTTGCTGTTGTATAATTTTCCTTCAGTGATATTCGCTATAATAATCGTGTACTGGCAATAGGTTTAATAAATCAAATATCTCGCCTGTGACATATCTTTATCTGTTTTTTCTTCTCTTTGATGGTATTATTCACGTCCTTTGCTACATTGCTGGACCACTGAACAGTCCATACAAATTACTTATGTAATTTTTATATTGAAAAACTTAAAAGTAAAACATTCAACTCAACGACGGACTGGTACAGACTGGTTGGGCCAAACAAAAAAAATTGTTGTGTTCAGGTAACCCTACCTACCCTAAATTTTTGGCCCTACCCTAACTTTTTTTTGAGGAAATTTTTAATTATTTTTTTCAAAATCCAAAGAGTTGACCTAAAGTACCATGGAAAACCATAAAGCAGCACATGGATACTCAGGGCATGTATTTTAGATGCTAAAAATGCTTTTTGAGAATATTTGGAATATCTTTTTTATTTCCAACACTGGCCGGGTCTCTTTGGCAAGTAAAAAAAAAAAAAAGCAAAAAAAAAAGTTTTTTCGACCTACCTACCCTATTTTTTTCGACCTATGTTACCTGAACACAACAATTTTTTTTTTCGGCCTAATGTTTATAGGGAATCTAAAGATGACAGAAAATCGGCCAATCGTCTAGTTTAACCTTTTCAGGCCTTCATCGTGATCGGAAAGTTTCGCTAGGTATACCAATATTTCACCATGTAGATTTTTGTTGATTTTAAGCAAGTGGGATTGAATGGTAGGTTGTGTTGAATTGACTGTATGAACAATCTTTGTAGAAAGTAGGGAACACTAGAATGGCAACATGTAGAAACGTATCCCATTAATTTGTTTTTTTTACATTGAGTTATGAATAACAAGGGTATCTCTAAACAAAGCAATCAGAAAAGGACAAAGGGTCAATCAAATATGTTCTAATAAATTCTTTATTTCATCTGTGCAAAAGCACCACGCGATATACAAAATATACATTTTAGACTATACATATTTACAAATAAACATTCAGTCATTGATAAATAATAATTTCTATCCGTATAGGCTTTACCAAATTCCTATTTACAATGCTCACTGGATGTAACATTCTATCAGCTGTTTACAGAGAATGAATACTCATATAAGTACCTTACCATATATCTTTAATTGATCTAACACTATACTAGATATTCTTTATGTTTTAGGGATGAACTTTCTACTTCACATGATATTCTATGATAAACATCGACAGCAATTCTATACCATTTGGCACTATCATCCATATTTTGTATGAAAAACATGCTCACCTGGAAGACCAAATATCCGACATAATTATGAAATAATATATAACAACTACTGTAGCATATCCCTTTTTCAACATGTCTAAAATAGTATGTGTCCATCCAAAAGCATCTACATACTTAATTATGTGTCCGTTGAGCATTTATCCGCTCAGAGGTCTGCCATATGAATAATCACTATTGACACTAAGCAGACCACAAATTACTGACTTCTCATTGTTTGCAGTATACATCACTGTGGTATATTCGCATTGTCTTATCACAGCAGTTTATCACAAAACTTCAACGTAAACCCTAAGCTTTACCTTAAAGGAGACGACCTCTGACCATAATTCAAGTGTTCACGGTCGACAATAAATAACAGTTTACAAACGACTAGCCTAAAATGGTTAAAGGGAATTACGTAGCTACACTAAAAAATATGTTAGGGTAACAAACATCACGGTTACCCCTAGGTTTCAGTGTATGACATGAACGGAATAATTTATGGTTTATAATTACAAGATAACAATAGCCATACGGGCCTTTAAAAAATTCATTAATTACATATGCTCTTTAAAATATAAGAATTCTACCCCCCTCTCTGTTGCTTCTAGGAAGGATTGCAAATATGCTAAGACATTAACTCCTTGGTCCTAGACAGCTCCTCTAGTGGCTCCTAGCGCTAGCTGTTGCAAAATTACAAATAGAATCGTTTGCTAGAATATATTCTTTATAATCTGAATGAAAGGCCTGAACAGTGAAGAGCTACCGGCAGGCCAGACATCTCCCTCTTTCTGAATCGGGTTGCAATCTCTATACACCTTTCCCAAGAGTCTGCGCAGTGGACATTGGCACAGACCTCTTGACCACAACTTGCCATAACACTATGAGCTCTGGGACACTATGAGCTCTGGGCCCCTTGGAACCTATACCCCAACTCACTGGTTCAGGCAATACCGCTAACAGGACGCCACATATTCAGTCAGTAACCTTTAATCAGAGGTACAAGCCTAATTTACTCTTATTACTCTCACGCCTTTAGCGCACATACTTGTGAGACCCCCTCTCTGAGTCCCCCTTGGAGGACGTCCCGTCGGCCCTGGGGTCCCTGGGGTCCCTGGGGGTCTCCTCCAGGGCGTCGTCCGAGTACGTCACGTGGAGGGCCTTCTTTGACAGGGCCACGTGGCGGGTGGACACGGCACTCTCGTCCATGTAGCGTCTGCCCGGCGTCCGGGTCGTGTCCAGCGTCTGGTCCATCTTCTCCGGAGACGCCCTGTCCCGACGATGGTGCTTCTTCTTCCGCCTCCTCCGCTCCGTGTCCTCGCCTCCAGGGCGCTCCCTGGAGCTCTCCACGCCCTCCTCTGCTACTTCGTAGTGGTTATCTAGTCTGGTAGACGAACGCTGGCTCCGGAAGGGACGCTTATGGACCTTGTAAGCGTTCACCTCCTCCTCGCTGTCCTCCTCATGCACGACCTTCTTGTAGTCGAAGGAGGACCTCCCTGGAGTAGGGGTCATTGCCATTTTGTCGTAGGGGTTAGGGGTGTAGGGAGTGGGGGTGTAGGGGGTGGGACTGTAGGGGTCTGGGGTCGGGTGCTCTATGGCGCTGATGTCCAGGTTGTGGCTGGCTATGACCCCCGGCTCGCTGTAGCAGGGCATGACCTTGGGGGAGGGGAAGCGTTTCTGGCGGAAGAGGACGCAGCAGAGGAGGATGAAGGCGAGGCTGATGATGGAGTTCCACACCACCAGGAGGATGATGACGGCGTCGTTCACCATGGAGGTCGACGAGAGCCCTCCCGTCGAGGCTCCTGGAATAGACAAACCAGAATAGGCGTTCAGATGTACTAGCTATAATGTGATACAGTGATACAAGATTATGGCCCGAGACGCTTACCCTATTAGAGTAGACACGGCGACATGGCCGTTTTGGGACCTTCAGGTGATATTACACTTCACGACATAGGATGCGATATGACTATGTCGCAGAAAAAATCTCTAATATTAGAGACAGGATGATTTGTTAAACATGTGTATTTCACTCCTGCATGCGAATTTCCCGTAATATCAATATAATGTAATAGGGTCTTTATCAGTGACAAGCGAAAGGGATTTTTTTAAAGATGACATAGGAACAATCTTTATGTCAGACTTGAGCAATTGGAACTAATATTATTATGTTTATTGAGATTTTGGAAAATCAATTTAGCTTAAGATGACTGTATTCGGAGATTAAAAATGATAACACTTGTATTTGCTTTTTACCACATTAAGCAAAGAGTCTCTTTCATATCCTGCATCCTTTTAGTTCCTACATAATATAACACAGGTGTCTGCATTTTAATCATATTACCTCAACTCATACGTTTTAAAAATGTTAATAAATGAAACATATGAATAATTAATATGCTTCATATATCCATTTTCAATGTATGTCTGTTGGAAGAGCACTACTATTGTGAAACAGAAAAGTTCAATAAAAAAAAAAAAAAAAAAAAAAAAAAAAATGCATTCTATGAGTATCCAGCTGATCTGAGTGATTCAGACAATACAGACAATAGTTATCTAACTTACCGGCTGCTGGGTCGCTACTGGCCCCAAACTGGGCACTGGTGCCACTGGCGGAGGTCCCAGGTGGACCAGGGGGTCCAGCAGGTCCAGACGGCCCCATAAGTCCCTGAGGTCCAGTAGGTCCTGTCGGTCCCTCTGGGCCCGGAGGTCCTGCAACACCTTTCAGTCCTTGTAGTCCCTGCAGACCAGTTTCTCCCCTAAGTCCTACTGCTCCGGGTAATCCAGGTGGTCCCGCTATTCCTGCATCTCCCCTTGGTCCCCTTGGACCAGGGGGACCGATGGACCCATCGCGTCCTGGAGATCCATCTGTACCTCTAGGTCCTGTCGTTCCCTCATTGCCAATGGGACCAGGAGGACCGCGAAGCCCCGGGCTACCGGCCTCTCCCGGGATGCCCGGTTGACCATCTCTTCCCTGAAGCCCCCTTATTCCAGGGGGACCTGCGGGACCAACGTCCCCAGTGGGACCAAACGGTCCTGCTGGGCCCTGGGGACCGACAAGTCCTCGCTCTCCCTCAGGACCTGTGGACCCACGGTCCCCCTTTGGACCCTGGAGTCCTACTGGACCGGCAGGACCGGATGGACCGACAGGACCGGCCTTGCCTTCAGTACCGTTGAGCCCTGGTGGTCCGGGAGGTCCAGGAGGTCCTGGGATTGGTGCAGCTGGTGTGGGTGGCTGAAGGATAAAATAAAAAATAATTAGTATGCATCTTTTTCAATAAGGTGGCGCCTCCCTTATGTCATACACTTAAACAAATCGTTGGGAGTCTTCTTATAGTAAACATTATATGGAATAAAGTGACACAGTTTCCCTTTGTTCCAAAATTTAGGCAGAGTGGGGGACTGCGCAGGTTCGGGGGAAAGGGCTATTAAAACTAACAATGATTATTATATATGGCGTGCACCTTTAACCTAATAGTATTGTAAAAGTTCACGTTAACAAGGACAATGCTTAACGTATGCATGATGGAAAATACATTATTGTTCAATTACAAAACAATAATACATCAATATGTTTACTTCTAGTATGTCTTACTTACCGAAGTAGGTGCTGCGGTGGTGGTAGGGGTGGGTCCCGAAATACCGAATAGGGCCTCTGAACACGTTGGTTTTCTGAAGGCCTTGGTCTGATTATCCTGAAACCCTATTACAAAAGAAAAAAGAATTAAAAAGCGTTTATTTTCCTCGAGCTGTGAATGTATCTATGATTTACATCAGTAGGAGACTCATAGTGAACGATAGTTTACCTAAGATAATAAAGATGCATTTGTTGCAATGCATCAATGGAAAATACGATTGATTTATCACAAGTAAAGAAGAATTTGTTTTAGCAGTTACTTTCAGCTAATATGTCAGAACTTGATATAAGTTGTTTAGAGCTTTGACCATATGACAAGTATAGAGTAACTGAGAGAAATTTTCCTCAAAATTTTCCTCAATAGAATAAACCATAAGAAAGAGAAAACGTGATACATTTTTTTACATGTTGATATGTGATAATCCGATTCAAGCAATCAGCTAAATCTCGAAAAATACGTTTTTCTGCTATATATTAGCAAAGAAATCCTTTATATCCTTACCAATGTCGATGTCAGCAGACAGGGAGAAGTGGAAGGGGAAGTTGAGGGCGTCGAAGGTGACCTGCTGGCCCAGGCTGGGGTAGGGGCTCCCCTGGGGGTTGGAGTAGACCATGACGAAGGCCTTGTTAAAGTCCCACTCGTAGGTGAGGGCGGACGGGGCCACGTCCACCAGCAGCCCCAGCCGGTCCCCGGGCTCCACCTGGATGCACCCCGCCCCGCCAGACGGGTTGAACGACGTCCAGTTCACCTGAACAGGAGGAAATTGGATACAATGTGGGTTTTGGAAAAGGTGCGTTATTGTGTAAAACGTTGGCGGGGATGAGCGGATTCGTCCCCAGTAAAAAAATGCTCTTTGTAATTTGGTAATATAAATGAAAGGAGAATATCTGGCCCAAATAGGTTTATAAATGTTTTAACTAAGCATTTCAATTTATTGCATACTAATATGGGTAAATTATAAGTAGAGCTTGTTAATAGTGGTGGAATGAATTTGTATAACACCATATTTTCACAACTGACTGAACTAATTGTTCACTGATCAGTATCAGAATAAATGTGTATATTGCTATAGTAATTCCATACACCCAAAAGAACTATGTGAAGTGATATATTACAATGAGACTCTCCTATCTAAATGCTTTTATACTCTGAATCCTCATAAAAGTCTTTAGCCACACTTACCTTGACCGGCACATTTATAGCCACAGGCTGCAGGACAACCTGGCTGACCAGCTCGAACTTCTCTGTGGCCCCCAGCTCGGCCGGCCGCCACACCTGCACGGTGGCCGGGTTCCGGTTCCGGAAGTAGGCGTTGAAGGCGACGACGACGCCGGCGGCGGGCACGGGCTGGTGCATGAGGAACGCCTTGCCGGTCTCGTCCACCCCTTTGTCGGACGGGAGCAGTTGGTTCCCCACCTCCACCACCTGGCCGCCATGAGCTGCAACAAGGGGAAGGTATAATGGTTAATATGGAAAGTATCTATGGCATGTACATGTTTATGGATTCAGATATGTTATTATGAGGGTATCCCTAGTTTTATCAGATGACAATGAAATATACGGTCAAAAATCACAGAAAGTGTGCAGATAGGGCTTCAAGGGGTTTTTGGGGGTCTGGAAAAAAAACCTTGAGTATCTCAAAGATATTTTTTGTGGATAATGTATAGGTGGTGGGGTAACTGCTCACGAAATATTATGAGTTAAATATAAAAATTGTTGCCATGGCAACACCTGGAACCTACATACCCTGGAAACCTTGTCCTCCCGAGTGACTTTTGGTTTTTTTTACCCCTTAGGGTAGCCAAATGAGATCTAAAATGTTTGTGGTCCACTGTTATATAGTTTTTCTTGTAGAACTGGGTCTAAGGGTTGGGTTTATGGTGTAGTAGGCAGACTTCATGTGCTTTTTGCCTTGCCCTAAGGTAATTTTCATATGGGGCCTAGCATGGATTTCACATAAATCTCAGGTCCTAAAATATTCATTTCTTTCTATTGTACATAAAGGAGGAACTGACTTAGGTATAAACTATCAATTGTATGGAAGACAATGCCCGTGGTATGTATTTTCAGTTGGTATATAAGTTTACAGGTGGAAAAATTTGTCTGTACCTTAGAATTTCTATGAGAAACATGTGTTAAATACCCCAAATATCACTCGGGAGGACACTTTTCACAGGAAATGCTATATATCCATTTGTGGTTTTTGCAGTGTTTCAGAATGTATCTGTTATGAGGAAATAATTTTTTATGTAACACATATATGCTCCTCTCTTGTCTGGACATAATTTCTATGCACTATAATCCTTTTAAGGTCACTCCGCCAGACATTTTTCTTATTATTTCACATATAAGTGTCAGACTGTATACTAAGGGATGTTATCCATGTTACTACGTTACTTTTTCTTCTCTTCTCTTCTGGTTGACTTATATAGCTTCTAATATTTTGTTTCTATGCAAAAGGGATATTTGCTAATGATGTATAGGAGCTAGGGGTGTGGGGAGAGGTAGAGAGCTAAGGTCACTCGGGAGGACATTTTCTTCCTCAACACTATATCTCCATCTATGGTTACTGTAGTGGGTGAGGATTTGTCAACTGTAGGTCTATTGCCTTTTTAAGACTGAGGTAAGGGTACCATAATCCTGCATACTGGGGTTGGTTGATTAGGGGGATGGGGGGTGGGCAAGGGTCACTTGGGAGGACAGATATAGGATTACCATTCCAATTAAGCAGATTCAAAATCCTATGACCTCTTGCAGAAAAGGAATCTTGTTTTGAAGGACCTCTTCATTTAGCACATATGGAACGTTGTCCTGGTCTTCCTCTTCTTCATCATCACTGTAGGATACCCCTAAGCTTGGAACAGGGTTCCATCCTGGCACCCTTCAGCATACGCCCATCCGCTCACATGCAGCATTCTTTGAAGCAAGAAAGATCTCTAATATGCAAGACACCAGTTATCACGATGGCCTGGTGGGCCTTGGATATGCCATCTACAGAGGGAGCTCCCCTGGTCTTCCTGCATTTCCCAGACTCTCTGTTTCTTTGGATGTCTTCTTAACTTTTGTACATCAGCTCGATCTTTTCAGACCTTATGTTGGTAGCAAAGTCCTCAGCACATTGGATTATGACATCCGTTTTTGTTTCCCTTCTTGCTATTCATTTGACTGTGCCACCTACCCTGTCGCACGGGTTTTTTCCGTGCTCTGCCTCTAATCACATCCATGAGCATCTGATGCAGAAAAGGCTTTTACTATCTATTAACATCTGGTAAATGTATCTATTGCGGTATTGACTTGATTGAGAGTTGCTGACAAAGTATATGTGCTGGAGATTAGGATGCTTCTGTGTTAATTTCTTTGTGGTCAGTTCCTCAATAAAGGTGAAGGTTGACTCGAAGCCATCTGTGTGATCGTCCATCACACCCACAAAATTATAGTGAGACAAAGTTCCTACATCCCCTTCCTCTGGTACAAACTCTGGGTCATTTGGATCACTCGGTAAGACAAAAAAATCACAGACTTTGGCAACTCCCCCAGTTCTCTGCATAATCAACTTGTACTACACGTGATCTGTTGTCGTCTGGCGAGGGAAGCATCCGTACAGCCAAACTGGGTGGTCACATGATCACTATCAGCCAATGGCAGGCCGAGTGCTCTGTTAGTTCCTAAATAAAAACACCAGGTGTCACTCGGGAGGACGCGCAGTTCGCCCGGACATAAAGAGTTTCCCGCTCACTGCTGGAGAGACAAAGGCAGTACGGGCTATCCTATGTGCTGGCCACTTAGGGATGTTGGGGGGGGGGGGGGATAAATAACTGTCATAGTCAATATATTTAATATATTAGTTAAGAACAGGGGGGCTGAAACAATTTTTCAGGTGTCACTCGGGAGGACGCGCAGTTCGCCCGGACATAAAGAGTTTCCCGCTCACTGCTGGAGAGACAAAGGCAGTACGGGCTATCCTATGTGCTGGCCACTTAGGGACATTGGGGGGGTAAATAACTATTATAGTCAATATAGTTAAAAATATTAATTAAGAACAGGGGGGCTGAAACAATTTTTCAGGTGTCACTCGGGAGGACGCCCTGTTCGCCCGGACATGAAGAGTTTCCCACTCACTGCTGGAGAGACAAAGGCAGTAGGGGCTACCCTATGTGTTGGCCACTTAGGGAGGTTGGGGGGGTAAATAACTGTTATAGTCAATATAGTTAAATATATTAATTAAGAGCAGGGGGGGATTAAACAATTTTTCAGTGTCCGGGCGAATTTTAAGGGTAGTTTCTGTAAAATCACTCATGGCCTGCTCACAGCCAAGATATTAGAGGAATTCTAATTTAAAAAAAAAACATAACACATACTACCTAGCTCTAGCTTTTAGTGACATTTTTTAACCCAACTGCCTTACAGGTATTTAGGAGAGGGGTCTATAGGGCCTTTCTGTTCGGGAGGACAAAGCATTTCCCCAAATTAAAAAATTCTCCAGGATATATAAAAAATTGGCCCAGGTAAGCAATTATGGGCCCAAATTTTCTGTATTCCTCTACTCTATAGGGAAAAACTATGGACTAACGTATATCTAGTCCTTTTTTCTAAAAATTTTATCAAATATATTGATTTCATGGGTTTTTTCATGAATTTTGGGTAAAAAATGGCCTGTTTTAGGGCCCTGGAGGCCAAAAAATCAATATTTCACCAGTAAAACCCATATGTAACATGAAGATCTCATTGAGCCTGACAATTTGGGCCCAAAAAAGTGGGGAAAAAACTAATATCCTAGGGCTAGGGGCTGGAATACCTCCAAATTTTCTATCTGCACACTTTCTGTGATTTTTGACCATACGAAAGAGCATGGCGAACCTTAACGGTAATCATTGGCATAGGCATACATCACGGTAACTCAGCCTTCTGTGACCGCATTTCTGTGCTTATTAATTTTGGGGTTGTTTTAGAATATTGGCCGACCGTGGTCAGTCCCTTGGGCTCAGGGGGATATATGATAAAACGCATACACATAATATTCAAGTTGAATATAATAAGTTATAGGGCCTATAGACTATTTCTCTTGTCGCTTGAAGACATTCCTTTTGATAATTATGTATTGAAGCCATATTTTAGGTAAAAAAAATCTAATGATTCGAAGTGGATAGTGCACTGTAAGAGTATATCTATATCAGATTATGGGAAACAGATTTGTATTAAAAGATATCCTAAAAAAAAGAGAGCATGGCGAAGCTTAACGTTGTATCAGCTACTGGAGTAGAGCTAGGCATTAACACCGTCTGGTGATGTAATTTTAAGCTATTTCTAAGAATATACGGAGATGTTATTTTGATTTCTATAACATAGTAACAGATAAATGAATTTTAATGAATTACAACGTGTTTTGTATACCAGTGCTCTTTTGAAATTTCGGATAACAATTCCAATGGCTACACTTTATTGCCAGTTTCACAGGTGCTGAGTTGGGACACATGTTAAACTGCCGAACGGCGTCCTCACATTCTACAAACAGTAACCAATTCTCCCAACCACGGATAGCTGATTTCTTGGGTTTTACCTGCAGGTTAGCCTAAATCAGGATGCATGCATGTCGACAAATCACAAGGCTTTAGCATAGAAATTTTAATTAATGTTGTCATTACTTGTTCTTGAATATGGTGAAAAGCTAGTTATCATTATTTTTAAATTTGTATAAGTGTACATTTAATATTTTCTAAGTTTTTTGAAAATGTTTTCAGTATACAGGGAAATATAAGAATTATTCCTTTATTTTCTATTGATTTTCCAGTGTTTTTTTTTCGACAAAATTGGTACAAATTAACCTGTAGGTTCCTAAAATACTGTAAATCAACTAGCTGTGGTAGGGAGAATTGAGATCTATACGCAATATGAAAATATACGCGTACACTGTTGTTACTATAGTTGGTCTAATG
This sequence comes from Lepidonotus clava, assembly GCA_936440205.1. NCBI lineage: Eukaryota > Metazoa > Annelida > Polychaeta > Phyllodocida > Polynoidae > Lepidonotus > Lepidonotus clava. Next base: position 41,371,482 of record OW387141.1, read on the forward strand.
TAACAACAAGGACGCTGTAAAATCTAATATACGCTTTGAAAATGTGTCTATAATAATTATATAAAGTCCTTATATATTTTTAGTTATTAACTACGTTACCCCGTTGCTAGTTCTATTGTCAAAGTTATTGCACAGCTCATGCGTTGAGTATTCTAATAACCTTATTTGAATTGGGATAATTTATATAATGGTTTAGCGTTTGATTGAATGCGTACCCATTGATTGTTTTTCTGCTCAGAATATAGTTACTATGATCTAAATACTTGTCTCAAGTTGAAACAAAAGCTAATTAAGATATTTCAGGCAACAGCGCCAAATCGAAACGACCTGAGCTCATACAAAAGCAAAGCGATCCAAAATCCTTATCCTCAATGCATTTGTAATTAATGACCTTCCAAAACAGCTTAATCCATATACATAAGGTAGTGTTAATAATTTTTTACCAAAGTTTTTAGACTTACCCAGATGTGTCAGTGACAAGATCCATATGATAATATCCACTCGTTTCCAGCGTAATAGATCCATGATTTCTTTTATAATACTACTGTTCCAGGTTATATATGATAATGTTGAGTCCTTGTATAGTTTCTCTATTAACAATTATCCATCCCCGCTGAGTAACCTGAAAAGAAGAAACAGTGGGGAATTGAGGTTTCAATCAATGCCAGTCGTTATGGATGGACTATGGTCAAATGGTGTACATGGAGCTAAAATGGTGTATAATAAGCAGGATAGCTTTGTGACTGTCATAAACAGAAATAAAACTGATTATGTGCCCCATCCGACAAAACACCCTTCCCACCAACCCCCTACCTTGGTCCTACCAGTGGGAGGTGTGAACGCCACTTTGACCGCCAGGTGTCTCTCACACCTCAGTGGCGCCACCTGCTGAGCGAATCAAAAAGCTGTGCTAACCTCCAGTACCCATCCCCCGCGAACTGTCAATCACAGACTAATTAGGTTATTAACCTGAAGGGCTTGGCCACTGATTAAAGATGATTATTGAACAAAAGTTATTACGCTGCGCAGACAAATAAGGACATCGACTTTTTATGTCTAATGTTAAATGCTGGCAGGTTAGGGGCCTTGGTTATATAAATTCATAACGCAATATTGCAAGCACAGGAGATCATATTGTGTCTATGTTATAAGGCATGTGTAAATGGATGAATCTGTAGACGCCCACTGTTGGGTATAGAGTGAGGTGCAGGGGACCCCCATTTTTGGCTAAATATCTTTTTTTTAAATGTAAAATTATTGAACCCGGACGGTCCAGCGGAAAGTATCACAACAGGGCGCCCCTGCTCTTTTTCCCTTTAAATCTTTGGATCCTCCTCTGGTCTCTATAATCGTATCTTATCAATAACGAACCAATTGTAATTGACATGATATAATCAGCAGTCATTTCAACATTTACTTTTTCCAAAATCCGAATAAGCGGACCGTCGATCGTTATTCAGTTACTTCATACGATATGAGACAAAGCATGAGAATAGACAACATTATGTTTGTGTTTAAATTTTCCTACTACACACGATTTGCCTTTTATGTATTTCCTCTATACAAGCTGGCAATTAAATCACACAACATATCACATCCAAAACAAAAACGAAAGCAAAGGGCCTATCCACGATTTCAATTATCCGGATAAAATATTTCCTGTTCCTAATGCGTTAACAGAATCCTATATATTACTTTCATGACAATAGGCTACACAGTTTCAACGGATGACAAGAACAATGTTTGAAGATTTTCTCACGAATCCATATTGGCTCAATATTTGCAACTCAAGTAATTTAAAACGGAACGTCATTACGTTCTATACTGTGTTGTGAACATGTCTGTCTTAAGAGTTCGTTATAAGAAGAACACATATTCATTCAAAATGCTATTGATCATATTCAACGTAATTCCGAATGAATTGACTTAATTGGACAGGGATATCCTTATTCACGACTAGAACATTTTTATATTTAGGTGCGTGTTTTACCCATACAAACGCCACTCAGACGGTATGATTTCTACATGTATTATGTAAGATAAAATATGAAGGTAGGTTACATAAAAGGTAAATATATATAGCTATCACTGCACATTCAGAACATTAAAACAAAATTATCACTCAAAAATATCCATATAATCATGTCAGTGCCACACTGAATAGGCCAAATGCATGGACCATGTTACAGTTGCGTACAATACGCTCTGGAGGTGACACATACCACTCACCTGGGTACAAACCTATATTGATCCTACCCCTATTCACACAGACCAATACCCCAAGCGCCGTTATCGATTTCCAGCTGAGGTGCCATTACCTAGCGCAAACAATTTCTACCACAAACTCTGATTTCATATAATATGCAGGTGTCTGTGTGGTATACGGCCTGTTTTCCACTTTGAAAAATGACACATTTCGTACTTATGCTTTGATATCAGTTGACTTTAGGACAACCGTAAACAATAACACATTTCTTCCAAGAATGATACTCATCATTCAACTTCTGCGACCAATGCCTCTTACTTTTTTTAAATTTTTTTTTATCAATGATATCTTCAGGTCACCCTGTTCTTCCAGATATGGTAAATATTTACATAGAGTTTATGAAATATTTCATACAGTTCAATACACATTCATACATGTACATACAATATTCAATTCTTTTCAATGAGCTTAAGCATTCAAAGCAGATTTTTATACACACGGTTTTCACTTCTCAAATAATAATAATAATTAATTTTACTCTTTGAAAAATGACCGATATTAAACATGTTCTTTGATATCAGTTGGCGTTGAGGACAATCGTAAAGAGTAACATGATTTCCAGAAGAATAAAACGCATCTTTCATTTCATTTGACCAATAGAACCGGCCATTTGCAATTGCATTATGAATAGAGGTGCACATATTCATGTGCACTACACAGACATTTTCTTCTATGTAATCCCTGCTCAACTCACCTCTAACTTCTGAAGTATCAATGTATATCCTCCAGAGGTACAGCCGAAAGTGTTTACTCCTTACTCCATAGCAGTGCAGGTACCATGTCTTATGGTGCAAGGAAAACCGACATAATTTCCCGAAAGTTAGATCCGGCCCATCTTGGCAGCGAGGGCTGGCTATAATGTTTGTGTTGGTCAGTCTGAGCACTGACCAATGCCTCTCAGCAATCACAGCGCGAAAATTAGCTGACCACCAACTTTTCTTGCACACACAACGGGCGACTTAAATTTTATGTATAACCTGAATTCAATTAATATCCATGCTATTGAAACAAGTATCAATAATTGCTTCTGGTACAGAATGATAATTCAAATGTTTTGACAAATTATTGTAAAATTGTAAAATTAAATTGCATTTTGAGATGTGTGCAGCTTGAGTTCAATGAATCACTGGTGACCCACAGAGAAAATTATCCCGGCTTGACCAGCGCTCGACCGTCTCAGCTTTGGTCACTGGAGGAATTTGGTCAATCTTAAACTCTTTGGAGCCGCTTATAGATACTGAAAGCCCCACTGCTATGAATTCTTTATGTATGAAAAAGAAATCTCCCCATCTCTCAGTTCTCCATTTTTGGGTTGTGTGCCTTTGACACATTGCGCACGGAGAAAATATTGTTGTCTACCCGTTACTAGACGTTTAAACTGTTTTAAAAACACGGGCCTAATTAAGGCTTTGTTAGGCCCGCTAAACCTTGAGTAGGCGGATTTCAGCCTATTCGCTGGTTCCCGCCTATGGTGACGTGTAGCCACATGCAGGCCCGTCACAGGTTGCCCCACTCAACAAACTAAACATCAACAGTGAAGCTTGAATCACATTAAGCGATTTTCTATTCGATTTTAGTATTATTGCCTGCCATTTCTTTTTCATTCTCATATAACCTAATTGAAACGTTTCTTGTTGTCTTCCGAATAAAAAATAATGATAAAAACTTGCCCCATGACCCACTGGATTTATTTTTAATAAAATATTATTTTGATTTGTTTTTCCGGGTATTAAGGTCCAGCATAGCTGTTCTTCTACCGTTTCCCACACGTACATAAATGTGGGTTAGCGTTATTTTATATAATCAAAATGATCTCTACTCATTCATAAAGCTGGCATGATAAATGAAATGAGATGAGATGAAGAGGTACCAACCAAAGTTACACTGTTTCTACATAGTGATGAGTGATAGTGCTTTGCGATTTATCCTTATGTGAATTATGATTTCTTATTATTAACCAAATAGACTAAATCAACCAGATAAATCACCCAGACATTTCTGCCTGTGTGAATAGAGTCATGATGAACAGGTAGGTCTAAAGGAGCCCATGTGCCAGCTATAAATACCTTGATTTCCCGCCAGTCTATGGTGTTATGGGGTTCTACTCCTGCATTATAAGGGTACAGAAGGTGGTTACGTTAGGGGACAACACATTCCCCCGATTTGCCATGCCATTCTCTAAGCTCCAGCATTGCTCAATGCTGACTGCTAAGCTACCATTCAAACCTTAACATGTACACAGGGGATTTATACTTCACAAAGATAAGCCAGGGAAAATGAGGACAAATTATGAAAACTTTGCATGACTACTGATACACATAGTCCTAGGTCGGCACTGCATGTCACATTAGTGAGAAAAAGATGACAATCTTTGTAAATATATTGTTTATATGGAGAAGTATCGTTTGTTTGCACCACATGATTATATTTTTATAAAATTTTCCCTTCATTGGCATTTTCGTCACATCATTTCATATTTTCCCTATACATGCACAGTTAAGATCCATCCCCAATCACATAGGTTTTATAGGTTTGGAACATATGCCAATAAATCAACCACAAAGTGGAGTTTTTGTTATACATAGGTAGCTTTTATTCATCTGCAACATGCGTTTTATAAAAAGGAATAACAGAATAAAAATGTTCCTCATAGAAGAACAGAAAAACCAAAAACTTTTGTTCTAGCACCACTTTTTCACTTCATACATACACATTCAACAATATGAACTGGTTATACTGCATATTTCCAGCTTTAAGGTACATTTTCTGATTATCTCCGATACGATTATTGGTATTTTCAAAATGATGTAAAATGTCAATAATTTTATACAGCTCCTGTTATAACAACAGTAATTCTAGATCTTCAATCACCCCATTTACCGGTACCTTTACCCTTCACGTCCCAGATTCCCCTAGAAAATCATTGGTCGTTGCACACTTTCTTAGCGAAACTTGAATTTCAATTGAATAAGTATGTGCATATGAATTATCCTAATATGATTTGACATCCAATGTACATATCCTTTAATGTTATTCAAAACATCCCAAGCTGATATTTATAATAGAATATAATTTGCAGTGACTGAGGTTCACAGCCAGAGGCATTAGTTCTGGTAGGGGCTGTAAGATGGTGCGGTGGGCTGGGCCCCTGCAGGTGGGTAGGTCCCAGGAGGGTAGGGGGACGGGTACTGCGTCACGGTCGATTGCTGCTGAAGAATAATAGAAAGTTATCATAGTGAGCATGAGTTACCTTTAAGGAGATTTGAAAGAGAAATTAAAAATTGCATCTATTTTTTTCTCCAAAAAACAGTTAAAGAAAGCTTTAACGTCCTTCGGTTATTTATATGAATTGTAAGGCTCAATGGGCCCACTTTTGTAATCTAAAAGTGTTGCCCTATGAAAATGGAGAGGAAGAGACAGTAATATACATGTATATTTAAGTGCCAGAAAATCACAGATAAAAAAAACGAATGGAAAAGATAGGAATTTCTGCACCTTGTGTCATGTAATAGAAATCATGTCTATCATATGCAAAATGTTATTTAAAAAAAAAGACTTTCATTACTGTTCTTTGTTAATATTATTTCAGCAGGGACATACATGAATGGGTTCTGTCAGATTACAACAGATGGCGCCACAGGCCTCCAAGAGGTGAGTTGGCGATCTTCTGTCCCATTGAGTGGGTCCCTGTATAACGACTTTATTTCCAACCATTATAGAAGGCCCATTCTTATTACACTTTAATTATCATATAATTATGCTTCTACGTTATATTTTACGCCTTTTACTTTCCCTGTACAGACAAAATGCTAGGACAGTTGACATGATATATTTATTGGGTGAATGTTAATGTTAAAACGCTATCCTTCAAATGGACAAAATAATTATACACTTTCCTTTGGGTGGTGCGTATCTATATGTAGGATAGTGTATTAATAGTTATTTTATTATTATTAAATACTACTTCTAAAACGATGTCCTTTCGCCCGTTAAAGTCTACACACTGAACTTACTTCCAAGTCATACCAATGAACTATAAGGAGGTTAATTATCCATTTAATGTTAGTGTGTGTAAGTGGTATTTAATTCGATAGATAATAGCTAGTTCCATTCGCAGTCTCCTCCTCGTCGACTGCAGTTGTCCAATACATAATTATAGTTCGCTCATCATGTAAGACGTGAACACTCGTGTGAAAGGATTTGTTGTTTATTATCCAATGTATAGTCATTCCGTGACAAGAACTCGATTGACCATGATCAGTCCCAAGGTAAGAGTCCCCTCAAACACATTCAATCAACGCTCCGCGCTCTAACACAATTTCTATATGCCTCACTCCAGAACCTAGACTGCAGGTTAAAGGTCCAACCTTCACAGGATGTTTACTCACACAGTGCTTGCAGCTACTCTGGCTAGCTAAGAGCGGAACACATTATTATATGGTGGTACGTCACACCGTGACTCCTCCCTCATTTCACCACTGTCAAAGTGAAACATTGGCTTACACGTGCACTTCTAAGCTCACGTTATGCTGCCCAAACATGGACTGGCCACCCGCGTCAGCACAACAAGAACCAGCGAAATAGGCTGTTACTGGCCAGTCCAGTTGGTTGCTGATTTGTTAGACTGCTTTTTAAAGGACCTGTAGAAACCAGCAGATTAGGTCATGACACCATTATAGTTCCACTCTCATACTCTATGTGACGTCAATAGTTAGCAACCCTGTCTCCGAACCTCTATGTTGTGGGTTCGAATCCTGGAGGGATTTTGTCCCTGACAGTGTTATTTTTATCCGGTGAAGTCACTTGTTAAAGTTAAAAATTACATTATAAATAGATGGGAGTTTCACTCACGGAGTATGTGACGGACCCTGCTGGAGGGGGCGGAGGGTAGTACCCTCCGGGCTGCCCGGTGTAGACGGGCGGGGGGCAGACGGCCGGCCGGGGGTGGTGGTGGTGGTGGACGGGGGGCGGGTAGTAGTGGTGACCACCGTGGTGGCCGTGGTGGGGGAAGTGACCACTGGCCACCTCGTGTCTGACCGCCCGGTGGTGGGCATCCTCGGCCCGGTGGTGGGCATTGCCAGCCTTCATCTGAATGGAAAGAATGAAATTATGTTAAATCATGAACAAAATGTAACTTGTTTAATTGTATTTTCTTTAATTTGCGAAATACACTTTCAGGTTGTATAAAGGATAGACGTTTGAGAAAATAACGAAAGATTTACTATATCGAACTGCATTATATCTCGTGTGCATAATTCAATAATGATAGCCCATTAGGTGAATGCTATTTTCACACAGAATATACTTATACTTTGGATAGGAATTAGGTTTTAAAATGGGTATATTAGTACATATCTAGAAAGAAAAAAGATGCGCCATATTCTAGGAATTATAACCTGAATGTGGATACCCCCTTTCAGAAACACTAGATCCCTAGAAGGTTTACTATAACCCTTTTATTTTGAGCGCTGGAAGCCACAAAAGTGGCCCTATAGTAAATTCCCATAGGAACCACCTTTACAAAGGAAGAATTTTCCTTTCAGGAACTGAAAGAATTTGCCATAAATTCTGATTTGCACCAGAGATATGGTCCTTTGACTACCTTAATATCAGTTCATTAGAAAATAATAGAATTCCAATTAAACAAATGTGTAGCCGTATGAACAAATATGAATTTGCCATTATTATTTGAAATCATATAAATATGCTACTAGATAGAAAATTATATAATCTTTAAAACCTCATAACTTTGGTTTCAATTAAGATAACCACAATCTGTTTTCAGTGGAAACAAGATAAATCCTTTACCTTCTTTCTAAAACAAAACAAAAAAATTTTTCACTTAATGCTAGTTGCCATGGAAACCAGTGAATTTTATGTAGTGCTGCTATTAACCAAGGAAGTCCATTTTGTACTGCTGGCACAGTGCCAGCATTTGGAATGTTTTCATCCAAATTACATAAAAATGAATGCTACTAGTGGAATCTAGAAGAAAAAAAGTTTTAGGCAATTTTAAGACTAATTTTCATATTTTGGCCAATATCTCAGCAATATCTGTAGAATGACATATTCAGCGATAAAAGCGATAATCTTTATACCTCAGACACAGCAGCCCCCAGGAAGTTGCCGTGCATCATCTGGCGGGCCGCCTTGTTGTGCAGCCTCTCCTCGCGGTGCTCAGCACGCCTCTCTTGCTGCAAAAAAAAAAAAGAAATCGAATTGAAGCAAAGTCAACACCAACATCAGACTGGCCCGCTAATCATATATACATGAATTCCACTATCAAAAAGGGCAATTTTGACCCTGCGGATTAAGCAATATGTAGAAGTAAGGATAATGACTTTTCTTTTCAAATGTCATCATCACACTTCATATTCGGAATTGCACTCCTGGTGTGCACTTCTTGCCTGTCACTAGCAATCTTTTGCACCTGGCATGTGATCCTTTCTTTATAATGGTTCTTACATGGACATAATGCAATGACACGTGCGTTTGAGTTGTTAAATCAAGAAAGTGTTCTGTTTCCAACCATGTTTGTAATTATATCCTGGGGGTGGGGGGGGGGGGGGACTGACTATTTGATATGGCTATCTATTGCCAAACTACGGCCCTGACTTTTCATGACTGACCGCTCCTTAATTTTAGTTGACCGCCCCTTATTTTTGGGGGCACAGATCACCACTCCCAAAAATCAGAGTGTGTCAGTGCCAGGAAATTTAGAGAAATTACCAAAATTGCAGAGGAAAACTTCTGATAAGATTAAATTAGTACTTTGGTTGGAATAAATTAGCAATCATGCTATGTACCAAGTTGTTGCCCCTATAAAGTGCTGTACATGTTATCCACAGCCCCCTTTTTTGCCTTAAAAGTAATTAACCACCCCTCAATTTTCACGTTCACCGCCCTTGCTTCACATGTCCCTTTGGCAGTGGAGACCTTTTCAAGCTCAAGTGTCCCCACTCTCCCAGGAATTATATGTTTCCATGCTATCTTCATATTAGTTTCATTGCCAAAAAAAGATGTTGATATCATTTGGAATTGTGTAATACTCCAACTGCTGCCAAAATTAGTGTCCTACACTGTAAAAATGATGTTTAGAATTTAAACATGTTAAGGGGCTAAACATGTTTAGAATCTAAACACAAGAAGCCTCATGTATTCAAAAGCTAAACACTTGTAATTCCTAAACATGTATGGATTAGATATGTTTAGAATACAAACACATGAAACTGCAGGTGTTTAAAACCTAAACACTTTCTATTTCTAAACATGTATTGGATTAGATATGCTTAGAATCTGAACACATGAAACTGCAGGTGTTTAAATCCTAAACACTTTCTACTTCTAAACATGTATTGCATTTACCATGTGTGTAGTTAAACTGTACTCCACCAGGTGACACTGTATGCCAATGTTCTGTAGTTCTTAGAGATTTCTTCTAAATGTTGATATAAATTCATTATAAAAGAGAGAGAATTTTCTAGGTACTGTAGAGTGCTTAAGAAATGTGTATGTAATACATTAGAAGTATTTTGAGTTTAAGGAAAATTATGTCATTCAAGGTTTTGAAAATGTACTTTGTTTAGACACCTTTTCCATATGCAGACAGAAATAGGGACTAGGGTATGGGTCTAAAGGTTCTGAGACCCAAGTGCTAGAGGTACCTAAGCCCTACCTCAGTTCAGAGGTCAATTCTGCATTTCTCATGCATAATATTGAGGGAGGTTCAACTCTATGCTCGAATTTTACATTTTTTGTTGATCAATTGAGATCAGGAAACATGTTTTCCTCTCTGAGTTGTACATAACAATCCAGAATAATATCATTGAAAATTACCAAAGAAATTGATTTTATTGATCTTAATGCCATATGCAGTCGAAATACTTTGAAGCTAAAAATTAATTGCTAAACATCAATTAAATCCTAAGCATTTAGACTATAACACATTGAATACCTAAACACTTCAAGGTAAACACCTAAACATAACACATTTCTAAACACTTAACCCTAAACACCAATAATTTAAACATGTTTAGGGAAATAAAGTGTTCCAAAACTGGATGCGCCGAAGTGTTTAGGAAAGTGTTTAGGTTCTAAACACTTGTTTTAACAGTGTACTTAGGTATACAGAAGTACGGGATAACTAAGACAGTTCTGCTAAATATATGCAGCATGTGACTAAACCTCCATGTCTTAGCTTAACCTGCAGGTAGGGTGTGACCCAGTGGGGCCCTACCTATATAGGTAAATAGGCCAAGGTGGACTCGTCGAGACCATTCGTGGTAATGGTGTTAAATTGTCAAGTGTTTATTTCGTGATAACAAAAGGTTTTGAAGAACAATTCAAGGTTCCGATAAGCTTAATAACACAATTAAGCTTCGACAGTACAAATAATCGTTTTGATGAGTTGAAACTTCCAAATATGAAGTTAGAATTTAATGGAAATACACAAATCTACACTACAGTTACATTAAAATTGTTCGTGTATTTATGATAACCGCCAGTATATATTTCACAAGTACAGAAAAGACGTGGTGCAAATGAATTAACCTGTCACCATAAATTGTTTGATTGTTTGTTTGTTGTATATGTGGGTACATTGTCAATTCAGACAGGTAGGTCACATGTATAAATATTATTTTGATGTATACGTATACCAGTACATGTCACAAATATTGATTACAAAGATAACAGTATATAATCAACGTTCATACCGTAACTTGTTTTCGCATTTCTACTTAAATGTGGATTTAATATCTTTTACCCATATTTGATAACTGTTACATCTTAGCCGAGTTAATTTGGACATCTAGTTTCACTACGTTATTACAACTTCCAAGCTACATATTGTCCAATACATTTGCGTGACCTATTTTATGTTGAAATTTGTGGTACATTGAAAATAGAAGATTTGGGGTTGGGAAGGGCCGTATGAACAGCTATGGCCACAACGGTCAAGGTAGGAATTTCATTCTCAATAAATGGGAAAAATTGAACAAAATATCACAGAAGAGTTTCAAAATTACGTATTCAAAACGGGATAAAAAAACAACAAATACACACACACAAACTATTTCAAGGAGGGGGCCGTGCCATTCGCTGGGTCCGACTTGACTGGCGATAGGACAAGACTCAGCCCTCTTACTTGTATTACTATGAGCTATATAACTTAAACATCCACTACAGTTACACACAAACAATCTTTTTACTTATACAAATTCATCTTGCATTCTTACTTACCTTCTCGGCTCTGTGGGCCTCACGTCGGTGGTGGTGTAAACTCATGATGGTCACTTTGTGAAATGAGGTCTTCCTCCTTCACCGCTCTCCTTTATTTACCGAACCCTACGTCATAAATCATGTGATATCTGATTGCACAAAGATTTGCAATCGGCACCTCACACAATTATTGTGACAATAAAACTAAAAAAGAATTCTTATCAAAGGGAATACATCAGGAAGGTTTATTAGGGGGAAAGTGGGTTACCCTAAATAGATGCTATATACTCTGAACAAACTGACTCTGATATGATTTTGCTTGTAATAGAGATTAATTTTCTTGTGAAGTATATACCATAAGTCTAGAACTCCATTAGTCTAGAGCCCTTCCTACTTGTATGAGTCAAGTCACATGACCGTGATATTACTTTGGCACGTGACAATAACATATATCTAGCCTATGCTACTTGAAAAGGTGACGTCACGTAAATGAAATATCCTAAGCTACAACTTGTTTTCACATCATTGTTGCGGAAACTGCTGACAGTAAGGTTTCGTATTGTATTAGAAGCAGTATCGGACACATCTAGAGTAGTACTAAGTTTGGAGACTGATCTGTCAGGGTGATAGAAGTATTGACTTTACGTGGTTTTTTTTTATTAAAAGGATCAACCTGGTTTGAAATGAATGGATCATGCGGGTTTGTATTTCATGTGGAACTTAATTGTCTATGCGAGAAGAGATATGTTCTAGTAATATATTGTATACTCGAATAAAACATGTATGACGTCTTACAGCCTCCATATCCTAAATTCTAGTTCAATCAATATTATACTGTAGTAATCTGTGGCTTGTATCTTCAATAATTTTTAGGGTGGCATTCAGGCTTCGTATAAAGGACTCAACCACAAACGTAGTGCACATTATTATATCTGGTGCTCTTGCAGATCAAGAAAGGCCATCTTTATTGTTATGAATGTTATTGCCTTGATGCATATTCTTTTTTGCATATATATATTACTTCTTTGATATTTGACACATGAGATCAGCTTGTCATGACTGTTTGTTGTCAATGAAAGTACTACTACTATATATGATATGTAGGCCTACTCTTTTTTTTCTAATCTTGACCCACAAGACCCACTTTGACCCAGTTTGAATTTTGACTTTCTTTTCTGATTGCTGCCTCTAATTCAAACCACAAGATGGCGCCTGAGGTAAAGCTGAGTATACATGACAAACTTAAAGAAGGAAAAAAAGTTATCTTTCAGCATATATTATCACCGAAAACCAGGGGCAACCCTGAAGTGAATTACTTAATAAACAATTTTTAAAAAAAGGGGGGGAAAAGCATCTCATATGAAAAATAAGTGTACGCAATATTTCTAATTGACAAGGTTTTAGTATTTTTCTATCCAGTAATATCAATTGTCTATAATTACATATTAAACTAGTTTCATTTTGACTAGCCTAATAATGATTCGAGCTTGGGAATTCACGCTTTAAGGATGTCCCACAAAATGATACTTAGTTTCCGGAAAATATCCCCTACCCAGCTGACAATAACTCTTCCGTCCATTCTTCCTGTGCCCAGGACGGAACCCGTGCCCGTCATGGTGGGTTCGGTACCGTAAACGTAGATATTTTCGCGTGTTTAAATCTTTGCAGCTGCGGATTTGACGTAAAGGAAAATGCGTATAAATGTCAGTTCGTATTCTCACGAGTGAGTGCCTCTATATGGTATACCACATGTTATATCCGAATATTTTCGAGGATATTCCATTAACGCGAAGTATACTATACATCGCGAAAATAACTACGTTCACAGTTAGCCCTGAGTGACGGCGGACCTGCTGCCCCCTAGGGTTCAGCGTACTTGGATGCGTCATTGTTTTCAAGTGGAATAGGACACGGTTGATTTTCATCGAGTCGTGACCATGGAATCCTTATCATGAGATAAGAGGAGACCTACCTCTGGATCTGTGGGAATTGGTGGTCGTGGACAGAGGATACATTAATATTGCGAATATCAAATAGATTTGACGTGGGAAAAATAAGTGTGCAATCAGTATGTTTTTCTTAACATACTTATTTTTCATGAAACTTTTTACATTAATCTTTAAAGCTGTTGGTCTTTTGCTTTAAATTCTTGTTAAATAACATCAAGAAATTGGCCATCTGGGTCTAAGAAGGTACTCATTTATTTCCTGCACTCAACCTGTTTTTCAGGCACTCAGTAATCAAAGTCAAAGCAACGTGAATAGTTTTATTTTCCGTAGCCATTTATTTTAATGAGCACCTTTCAAAACGCATTTAAATGATAAAACTGTAAGTTTACTATCAAGGTGTTCACAACCATACATTTGTATCATAAACAGATGTTCATGGTACGCGGCATGGTCCACTCCTTCTATTTGCGTTACTTTAATTTCATGCGAAATTTTAACTTAAATCTGCAAAATCAATGCGCACTTTTTTTGTTTAATTATGCCTTACGTGCGCCCCAATTGACCCCATTATTCTAATACCATAATTGATGCATGCAGGTAGAAAGAGTAGGGTACGATGAGGTGACTGGCGCTACTTGGTGCCACTATAAGGAGCAGGTATGCCACTAAAGGCGGGTCCCCACGTGGCGACTAAACCAAGGCGATTAGTGTATTTCACCGGCGACCAAGGAAGAAATATTGGTCGCTGGACACCTATCTAATCGCCGTGGGGCCAAAATATTAATCTTCACGTTGGGACGCTCTTGACATCAAACCTACGGCGACTAGAGGACACATAAGTCGCCCTGCCCAACGATTAAGGGCACTAATCGGCGGCGACTAGAGGAAAATATTAAACATGTCGAATATTTCGCCCAAAAACCACGGCGATTAGTGATTTGGTCGCCAGACATCACGGCGCCCTTGTGTGCTAAGTCGTCGGACGACTAAACCAGCAAATATCACGTTGGTCGCCGTCGAATTTTGACAAACTAGTCGCCCTGTGGGGACCAGGCTTTACTGAACTCACTTGATCGATGAACCCAATTTATTGGTCCTATCAAAAAGTGTGTCACGGGTGACGCACCAACGTGAGCTGGTCTTATCAGGACCGCTTCAGACATGATGGTTGTTGTTCCCTGCACTGACCGGTTCCTTATTGGGAAGTAGACCCAGGAATTTTGAATTTTTTGGTGCAAATCTTTATCAAATCATTAACACCTTATTTTATCTAAAATAAAGGGTGGGTGGGTTACTGTGTCTCCACGAGTCTTGATCTTATTACATTTCTATGATTATGACTATGTTCAATTAATGGTGTACCCGGGAGTGTAGCATTTCTTATTTAATTAAATTTAAAATCATTTTAATAGTGTTTAATGCATTCTCCACTGGGGAAGCCACGCCCTGGTTAAAATGATCAAGTGTTTCCCAGATCCTGTCTTCATATTATTCAAAGGGATTGAGGAATTTGCACAGGAAGACAAGTATGGTACTATTACACTTCAAGAGAATACTTTTCAAATATTCAAGCATGATTTCAACTTAAACCAAAATGGCATCCTGGACTCAGCCGGTGATCTCAATAGAATTGATTGTTAAAATAAGCACTGAGACGTCATTGTTCTAAAATGTTTCATCCAAATACACTATGCCCAACCAATGTCTCTTTTAAATAACATTAGCACATTAAATAATATAAACACCTTTAGTGGGATCTTCTAATAAGGCATCGATGTGCGATAAGATACGTCGCTTCAGCCCTAGACGCACGAGACAATACATAAGGAGCCCCAAGGAAATTTAACCTCGTCCACGATCGTATTGAGGAAATCGAGGTTATCATGTCAATGTTTTAGAGATCCAACTGAATCTACTCATCCACTCTCCAAGCATATCATTCACGTCGCTCCCACGAATGGAAACCACTTATGGGACTACACATCTACTAAAGGTCTGCTTGGAGAGGACCTACATGTCGGCCATGCCTGTGGGCTATATGACTTCACCTTGGTCGACGCCTATCTTGAATATCGGCGTCCATCTCAGTGATATGGGACAGGATGTGGCGTTATGTCACCTTTTCAGGATCGTCGGGCCTAACCCAAAGACAATATGGGGAACCACACATAGGAGAGGTTGTCCTAGGAATTCCCCCAAAAGCACGTGTGTGGCATCATGTGTGTGTTAATGATCTGTAATATTTATTATCTATGAGGAGAATAAATGTTTCATTAGTATTTTGAACATATGCATTTCTTTTCTGTTACAAAGAAAGAGGGCATTTTTTCACTATACCATCATTGGTTTATGATAAACGTATTTACTATTATTTCAAGAAAAAAAACTAGCTGGGTGTAGAAAACAATGACTGGAAGACAAAAGCACTTTGGTAATATCATTAATGTCTTACAATCTAAGATGTACTATATTATCTTCCCTATGAGAGGAAAAAACTAGTTTTATGTAGAAAGCTATGACTGGGAGGCAAAAACACTTGGGTTATCAGGCAAATATTACAATCTAAAATGTCATATATTACTTTCACTAGGAGAAAATGATTTTCTTTATCTATCATTTACATATCCCACACACTATTGGATGACAATATTGACTGATATTCTCAGAAATATAAGATGTTCAATATTGCCTCTGCAACTCGTTATTTTAAAGAGGATTTTGATAGCAGTGATATCTTAGGTGAGAACAACTTGGCACATTGTTCTGTATTATCAACAAGTATAGACAAATGTACATACTCGTTGGTATAACATGTGGAGCTACAATCCAGGATACAGAGGGGAATTCCCTTGGAATTCAGAATAGAAATTTGATAGCGTTTAGAACATAGCACAACCTCAGATGTGTCTCGACAGGAATAGTTAAAAATATCTTATCTGGGGATTACCCTGAAACTGTAACCCTGACTAGGGACGACCAATATGGTTTTCACAGATGTGTTTTTTATGGCAATGAGTTTTCACAGATGTGTTTTTTCATGGCAGTGAGGTGCTCTATCTTTCAGTATTTTTGTTATCGACCTGCTCAATGTGTCAGACAAGTGAGTAACATCATCCCCCCTTGGTGGTCCCCTCCCGGACTGATGGTGGCCTGGTGGAAGTGGGGGGGGGGGGGGGGGGCAGCTAGAGGCCTTCACTCTTTGAAGGTTACTATCCAAGGTTGTCATTCGCTGGTAAACAATGAGGGATTATGGTCAGGTGGCTCTGCCTCTTAAAGTTTGTGCAATAATTCCGAAAATACTGTTCAAATAGGAATATCTACTTGAGTATCAGGTTTTTATAAACATAAATTTTGTTGTACAATTGATTTAGAAATCAGGAGCATAACCTCTGAACCCCCCTATTTCCTTTCTATTTTTTCACTCTAATTTTCTCTTAAATTGCTCCATACAAAATGACTGACAAAGCTTTTTGGACAACTGACCTAACACAAATGATATGAGAGTTTCCGCACCTACATATTGACTATTGATGAGGCCTATCCACTACTACACTACTCCCCCTCCTTCAAGTGACTGACATCTATTCTACTTAATTCAAATTGACCGTCCCTCATCTTTGGGGTATGCAGATCACAGCCCCCAAAGTTAGAGTGACTCAAAACCATGACATGAAAAAAAAATCACCAAAGCTACCTTCGTGACTACATTTGGCAGTGGGTTCCCTTTCCAGAGAGGAAGCGGCACCCCTCCTCCTCCTCCCCCCTCCCCGCACCCCCGCCACGACGGAGACCAACGAAGATGGAGTATGTAGAGCTGTATCAAAACACCAACATGTCTCACTCTCCTGTACAGGTTGTATTACTAAAATACTACAAGTCTGTTTTTGTTCTTCGAAGAGTCCATTAATATATGAGTCTCAGAAACAGAACCATCTCTTTAGTTTGGCACCCTCCTGGCTAATATGTCTGAAACAATGGTAATTGTTTTCAGTGAAACCAAGTTTAAACTTTAAATTGTTTTGTACAAGGTTGGTTAAGTGAAGATGTCATCAAAGAGATGTTATGATATATATCTACATGTCTAATTATCCCTAATTATCTACGTGTCCAGCGATAGATTACAACCATAAATGTAATTTGTTGGCTACATCCAGAGTTTCGATATTGCTCTGGGAGGGAAATGATTCTGGATAAATAGTAAATCGTTAGGTCGAACATGCACGTTTGTACAGAGCATAATTATTGTCACAACCAGATAAGTATTTCCGACCTTTTAGCAGCCTTTATTCGTATATTCAATAACAATCTACGATTAGGAGATAAACACCTATTATTCAAACTCAAAACAGTTTTCATAGTTCAAAACTTTATTTTGTTGATATGTTTGATTCTTACGACAAAATAATACATGTACATCGATCACAGAAAGTATTTTCACCAGTTCTTGTGTAGGTTTTCATTTAGTTTTTATATGCTAGACATTTCTTTTAGTGATTTTCTTTCAGGTAGTTTCTTCTAAAACACCCATGTAAAATTATATAGCAGCAGTCTAGTCAGCTCCATCTTTAAAACATTCTGAAATGGTTCATAATTCCTTTGCGATTCAATAAATATTTGAAGCTTTTCTATGTACAAAAATTAAATATACATTTGAAACGCATGTAGCTTTTTATCTTTAAACATCAAGTACCAACTTTTAACCACTCCAAAAAATGATCATTATGATCTTAGGATTGCAAACAGTCATAACCAATAAGCGTCCTCTGAACCGATGTTTTTGTTTACCAGCACCTTGGGAACTCTTTACTTTCTTTTATAGACATAAAATGTATGTACACTGTATACAGTTTGTGTGATATTCACTATATCAGTAACACCGCCTACTCTCTTAACCATTCAACTAACTGGAAAATTTGCATTTTCCCACTGGTCCGCGGGCATATGAACCTCCAAAACACTTTGTTTTTGCCAGTATTTCACCGATAAGGACTGGCCTGACCACTTATTTACACATTCACAATGATGGTTGCGATAATGTTGATAAGGTTTATTTTATTCTCTCCCGATCAAAAATACTGCAGCTGATCCTTAAATATTGACAAGTCTTGAAAGGGAATTCCATTCACATCCTCACATTAATACTTTCTTATCTTGTGGTGACTTATCTGCCTGATTAGTAATTCTACATCTCTTAATCAGACAGGCAATGTTAATGTAAAAAGCCTCTCATACGAAAAAAAACTTGAATGATTTAAGAATTAAATGATATTAATTGCTCTCAAAATACAGATGCAAACATACTCTGTGACTAATATCCTTCATGAATGAAACATTGAGTGCCTTTACATGCTGAGTCAATTCAGGGATGTGGTTAACGTTACCGACAAAAAAAACAAGAAAACAACATTCCCTCACAATAGCACTCTGCTATAAATGTTTTCTATTGACACAATAAACACTAAACACATGAATGGAATGACAAACATGCATAGCAACACCCACACTGTTTTTATGCGTTTTATATACTTATTCTTTTGACATTGTTCTTAGAACTATGGCTTGACCTTAAATTAACACAGTATACCACAGCGATACATTCACTAGTGATTATCATCAGATTCAGGCACTCAGAATGTAGGTTATAAAGGTTATATCATCATGTTCAAGGGGAACATGACTATGTCGATAAGGATGCATGATCAACATGTGGTATCTTTTGAGTGTTTATATGATATATACCTCGAGGTATTTTCCTTGTCACACCCATTTTAAATACCCTTTTTACACGTACACTTAAAGCGCTAACAAACATAATTTTTAACCCTGCCATTCATAATACTCTCGCATTCTTGGGGACATAATGCGTAGGGATACTATAATAATAATGCTACATGTCTTTTAAGGGTCGATGTCCACGACTACATGTATAAAAAACAACAAATCAAACATAACCTGCGTCCTATAGTACCCGTTCCATAATCTTATAAATAGGGAAATTGATAATTCAGTATAAACTTAATGGTTCATCCTATGTCGGGGACTGCAACACATGGAATCAATCTCCAGTTCTAAATCAATCACACACTTCCATTTTGTACATGTATACAGTTTACAAAGCACCATGGTGGATTTGGCTGATATCCACTCACATACATACTATCTTATATCTGACAAACAGCTGATCCCCCAGCCATGACTGAAGGTTACTACGCACACTTTCATCTGGTTGAGACATGTCAATGCTATGACTCATCAGTCAAAATGACTAGGCTAATCGTGATAAGATGATGTGACTGTGATGTAATCATGTTAATCCTATTAACGTGATAGGATAGTGAATCAACGCAGGCCAACATCACAAAATTACTATATTATTTGATATATATATATATGATAGGCACAAAATGTATCACAGTTTCTGTTGGTAATAGTATTGATATCATCGCCACGTCAATATTATTTTGATTACATAAGAAATTCTTATAATGAAATTCCATTATAATCTGAGGACAAAGGCTGGGAAATATATTATGGCAATAGATATGTCATAACTTGATTTGGCTTTTCAATAGAAGTGTATGATATGTGGCTTTTAAAAAATAGATATTATGCTTATGTATATGATATACAATTCGTGCCTTCATCTAGGCCTTTTATACGTTTCTATAAGGTCTAGTATATATACGGTACCTCTGTACTATAGCTTACTAAAATGCGAAAAAGAAACACTAAAAGCCAGTGAAGCTTTGCTGAGAGTGCATGGAGAGACCGTAAATTACATACTCCCAATAATAAGAATTTGCTATATACAATTTGGTAATGATACTCACGATACAGCACTAGTTATGGGTTGTAAAGACTGGCCAATGGCCTGATGGCATGGGTATAAGCATATTCATTGTCTTCTTTAATCAAATGATCATACCATATGATATACTTTTCTACAATTTCCGATGTATGATCATATAGTAATCATTATATTAGGCGCATAACTTTTATCACAGTTTTTTTAAACGGTCGATATCATTGCCACTTGAATATCATTTTTAACAGAAACTCTAGTGAAACTGTAACTAGTACGTATCTACTCGTGCTAGGCCTACTAGCTTCTAAGACTCGAAAAACATGGTGAAAGCGAAAATGAAACGATAGAAGCATGTAAAGCTTTGTTGTGACTGCGTGAAAAAAGAACTGTAATTCACGTTTTTCTATAGAATTGTCTATATACATTTTCAATTGATAATGCAACTCATCATACAGCACTGGTTATTGAGTTGAATCCAACAAGTACGTGGTAGTTTTCTATGGATTTCTTCGTCCTTAAAGGCTGACCCATGGGCATGCCATAGGCATATTTGCTGTCTTTTTAAATCAAGTGGCCATATACATTATATATAAACGTTAATGTCTAATCTGAAAATACTGTATCCATATTCCCTACACCCCTGAGGAGTTTGGTGACCTTGTGTACCTGGGCGGCGGGGTCTGCCTCTCGTCATACCTGGACGGCATGGCGTAGAAATACCTGCTATCAGGTGGGGCTGGCTGGACAGGTAACACCTGCCTGCCCGACCTCAGCACCACCCGGGGAATGTTACACACAGGTAAGTTCTCGTCGTCGACGAACACAGGGTTATCAGCCATGGCGACGTAATCAGGCGCTTTTGGTCTGTCCACCCTGTGAAGTAACATATCAGCTTGCTGGTCCTTTCCTACATAGGCTCTATAATCAGGGCTCTGGTCATAGGCCGACATGTACAGATCCGCCTCGTTGGGTTCAAATGGCGCGTATGGTTTGGTTTTGCGGTATAGACTGACTAACTTGAAGGCACACAGGATGGCAGGTAGCATGAAGATGAGCACCATGCCCAGACAGAACCAGTAGGCGTTGACTGGGTACAGGGTCTGCACACAGGCCGTGTTCACCACCCCTGATAAGGCCGAGTAGACGGGGTAACACCGCCCCACGTCCCCCCTCACCTCAGCCTGGATCTGGTCCACGCTCACCCCGATATCCTCTTTCACCTGATCCGCCGTCGTGTTGATCACATCCTTCACCAGCTGTGATCCCGTGTTATTCAGTTTGGTCTCGACCTCCACAAGTCCCTCTACTATAGCCGTCACGTTCTGCTTTGTGAGCTGCTCGAGTGTGTTTAAATCTCCCGCCAGCGTGGCTTTCAATGTAATGAGTTTGTCAACCTGTACTTGGTATTGGCGGAGTTCATCTGCTCTGTCATTCAGTACTGAGTTGTTTGTCTCATTGGCTGCAGCGTCCAGTAGGTCTGCAGCATTGGTTAGATCACCCACCAAAACTTCCTTGTTTGTTTGACCAATCCAGACTTTGACATCTGCAGCCACAGCTTCCATTTCCACTCCTAATTTTTCCAAGGCCATTTTAACATCATCAGACAAAAAGGAAATTTCTCCAATATTAACATTCACCTTTTTCACTTCATCAATTGCGCTGTTGATATCGTCCACGTTGACTATACCTGTCAAATTGAGACCGTTTTCTTCGAGTTTCAAAGCAACATACAAGGATTTGTTGCGTGCACAGTCGAGGTAGGTTTCGGACAGAGTAAAGTTGGTTCCGTTGATGTTAGCTTGGACCAACTCGTCAATGAAGCCCCGAGCATCAGAGTTGGGCAGGTCATAAAGATGGCGGCATACTTCAGTGTAAGCCATACCCCCACTTAGGAAAAACAGCACGAGAATTAGCATCAAAAACATGTAGAATATGTAGCTAAGGACGAGCCCGGTTATCAGCCAGCAGGCTCCTGCCTTCCAGGTACAACAAGACGGGTGTTTCGGGTCGAAACGAGACCCCGCGAAACCAAAGAGTAGTCCGATGAAATAGCAGGTAACTATGAGAAGCACAATGACAGCTATAGCCAGGAGGGCGGTGAAGGGAATGGACAGGTAGTTGTAGTTTTTGTTATCTGTGAGATCAGTTTGTGCTTTTAGTATGCTATCTGCAACGTCATTAAAGATGGAGGGTTTGATGTTACTTTCAATGTCTTGTAAGAAGCTGTTGATTTTGTCTTCAACCTCGACACTCTTGTTTTTGGCCTTATCCGTTTCAGCTTTGAGTGTGGCGTTCGCAGACTCGAAGACCTTATTGTACTTCTCCACGGCGACGCTGACAATGCCACTGATGTTCTTGGACACCGCCTTAGAGACGACAGCAATGAATGTAGTAAGGTCAACATTGCTGAAATCCGCATCTAACGCCAAAACGTCCATGGCATCCTTGGCGTTCTGACATGTTGGGTTTGCATTTACACAAGGGCCCAATTCCGAGGTTGCGTCATTGCGTGTATTATTTAAACTGATGCTCAGGGCGTCTTTTTGTGTTGTGTACGCAGTGGCTAACTCGTGGGCGGCGCTGGCCGAGCTGTTCATGTGGGTGAGCGACTCGCCCAGCGTCCTGAGCTGCTCCAGGTGGTAAGTGGCGTTAATCTCCTCCTGTACCTTAGGGATGACCCCGTCCAGCTGGCCGAACACCCGGCCGGACGTGCTGCGGTACCTGTCCAGGGTGACGGCCCTCAGCTCCTCCAGGGTGGAGTTGGTGTAGGTGGACAGAGACCGGACGTGACCGGCCGTGTCGTCGAAGACGCTGCGTTCCCCGTTGAGACGCGCGTTGATGTCGGTGCTGAGGACGGCGAGGAGGACGCCCGCCGACAGCATGACGGCCAGCAGGGAGAAGAGCAGGAAGCCGCAGCAGCAGCGGCCACAGTCGGACGACTGCGAGTCGCGGGGGTGCACCTTCCCGCCGCACTTATTACAACACCTACAGCAGGCGATGAAGGAACCAGTTAGGGGTACGAATACCAGGAGGAACAAGCCCAGCCCCGCGCACACGGCAAACCCTATGGCGTACTTCACCACCTCCGGCCAGTCCTTCTTGAAGTTCTCCCCGGTCTGGCCGGCGCTGGAGAAGTCGAAGAGTTGTCGGATGTGGGTGATGACCCGCGGCTGAACGGCTCCCAGGAACCAGGTCACCATGCGGTGCAGGGGGAGCAGCCCATGCCGGGGGAGCAGCTCGTCTATAGGCGTCGGCGTCCACCCTGCGTCCCCCACCCTGTCCGGAGGCGACGTCGGCCTTATAGTCGGCGGTTGAGAGGGCGACGTTTCCGCTTCCGTCATAGCGACCGTGGCGTCACTAGAAACGCCCGCGTCTGTTCCGGTTCCGGTGGTGGCGTCCCCTGGTGGCGAAGTGGCGGCAGAGACGCCGGCGGGCATCTGTAGTAGTAGAATACAGACACATAGGACGAGCGTGGGGAGAGCCATTATATGGCCGGCTCGTGGTATAGTCTTTCTCCTGTGTAACACTAAAACGACACCCATATCTGACTGGGTCAGAGTCTGTCAGTAGTGTGGCCTAAATCCCGGCCGACGATCCCCGCTAGCCGCGCTCTCCAGTACACCAAACCTTTAATGTGGAACACGCGCCGATCAAATGTCAGTTACGTAGGAATCTCCTGTAGGGAATAATCACAGTCACAGATAGTTATATCCTCCGAAAGTTTCCCGATGCTCAGTCAGTAGGAGTGTTTTTAGTCACTGTCCCTCCTCTCTTGTTAACGTAGCGCTGGTACTGAGTAAGTGTGTGCGTTTCAGGATGTGAAGTGAGCTTTTATCCTTACCCGGCCCTCTCTCTATCTCCACACACACTCACGCTCACCTACTCCTCCAGCTCCACTGGTAGGCGCAGGAGGAGGGACTTTGCTCCTCTCGCTGGTTCTCTACATGCACACGGCCCCACGCAGGTTACACATCCTCACACGCCGGGTGCCGTCGCCACAATACTGTTGGTGATCTGTCTGTGCCCCGCCAGTTGAAATCGGAGCTCGACGTGGGAAGCTCCGCCCGGAGGAATTTTAGAGTTACCAAGGTTACCTTGGTTACGCCCCCTCAACATCCATTCCGATTGAGTGAGACCGGCTGTTGGGGTTTGGGGTGATCACACGGAGTTTGGATAAAGAAAAAGGAGAAGGGTTTGGAATGAGTAACTCCTAAACTGATTCTTTGTAAATCTAAATGTCAACTTGAGAATTATAGTAATTTACATAAGTTATGGATACAATGGGGAGCGGGTAGTCAAAGGGCGTGTCACCTATTTACCTTTAGACGACTGATTCTTAAACGTTTTAAACAGTAAATCTATGTAAAACTCATGGATTTACATCTTCAATCAATGTTGATGTGGAAGACGGATACATACTTAGGTGAGAGAACAGTGGCCAGTTGGTAAAAAAGAAATGACATATCACAATTTTCAATGAATTAGAATTCTGAAAAAAATGACATTACTATACAACATGACATTACTATACAAAATGTTGTATTGCTGAAATAAATCACATGAAATTTTTCTTCTTTTAAAAAAAAAAAAAATCTTGTATTTACTGCCGACACAAAGGCAAATGATGACCAACAAATTCTCGCATAAACCGCATTAGGTAATTGCAGAAAAACAGCAGGATATGGTGAGGATGGTCTATTTTGATGGTATCCTGCATCTCATCTCGCATAGATATAGATATGAATCATGTGTTTTTCCACCTCAATAAATAGGTTAGTGAGTATATCAAAATAGATCAGGAAGCTAGATGCCTCAATAGTTCCTAGAAAATACACATAGAAGACAATGCATAAACATTCGTACTAAATTTGGTTTGCGGCATTAGATTTTTCTCCTTTAGAATATGTCAAGATGATGTTTACCCCTAACACTAAATGTAAACCACAACAGAATCTCAGAATCTAATCTCATATTTCTCTCCCCCCCCCCCCCCACACGTTATGTTTCTGTTTTCCGTTAAATAACTCTGATAGCGTAAATTGTGAAATTGTATTAATCACCAATCTATCAGATGACAAATATTTTGTTTATGTTTATAACAATTACCACCAAGACTGTAAGAACACGTATAGTTATGTGAATTTGTCTTCATCAATAAAAAAAAGGCATACATTTTGAAGCTTTTAGATAAATGCTATTTCTATAATAAGTATTCATAACAGTTTTTAAACTTCAATAATTTGGCATCTGTACTCGCAACGTCGTTCCCTCTACACTTCCCGGTTGGCTGCCTTCCCCTTTCGGCCCAATTTATGTCCGCACTAACTCCTGGCCCTGTGCCCAATGAGGCGGAACGTATCAATATTCTGCTCAGGTAGGTGTTCCCTGATTATGAACTCAGTCGAGGTGAGCAGCTCACTCAGGTAGACGGGGCTGAGTGAGAGACTGATGTTCAGAGTGTACATGTATACACAGAACTAACCGAGGGGGCACGAAGCCGAGATTATTCACCCGCCAAGGAAGGGTCGAGGGCTTTGCCCGAGACCCTTCCGCGGCGGGTGAATAATCGAGGCTGAGTGCGCCCGAGGTTAGTTCTTGTTTTATTATATATCAAATACCCTGAGACTAAGACCCTGAGACCCTGAAACCCTGAAAAAACAAGACAAATTCTCTTTATTTACCGCGTTCGTGTCCGATGCTGGGCGCCGCCATGTTAACTTTAACCTCGCCTCCCGCACTGGAGAGTTCCACCCCCCTGCACGCCGTCTACCGTTTCTTTTACGCAAAATACACAAGATGGCGGAGGAATCAACATTGTCGAACAACTTTCTGGTAATTTCACGTTGATTTTTGATCAAATAAGACACTTTTGGCGTGGTTTGAGGGTTGTTTACGTAGTTTCCACGCCGAACATTGATCTGTTATTTCCCTCCGGGGAAATAATTCAGATTACTTCCCTGCGGGGAAATAACGCTGTCGATTACCCCACCTTTCCTCGCGGGGAAGGACAATGATGAAGGTATAGGCGCTACGAATTTGGTATATAATAAAGAGAGGAACCACTAGCATGGCGTAAGCAGAAGAGATTATGTTATCGTTTTCTTTTTGTAGTTAAGGCGTCTGTATCCATCAGATACCCGTCCTTTAACAAACCAACTATTAATAATTTGGTATTGAAAAATACAGGCACTTGGGTACAGAGGACTCTGCTTTGAGGGTAATATTGATAGCATGACGTATTTAAACTTGAATTGGTGTAGTAATGTGTAACTGATAGTTTTCGAGATCGTGGAACAGACTATATATGTACGTAATGTGGAGTAGTAGCAAAAGAGTTTATGTTGTTGTTGTTTGTGGTATAGGCCTAGTAGTATGCGCCCATCCGATATTTGTCATCTGAAACTATCAGTTATGAATAATTTGGGAATGACAAATAAAGCCACCTGGCTACACAGGACTGTATTTCAGGGCAATGTTTTGATAAGGTGATCTACTGGGAGATCTTATGTGTATCGTGGGAAGTGGGGGGGAAATAATCTAAAGCAAACACATGAAAACATAACCAACATACATTTTCCTTTAGAATTGAAATAATTTTGGAAAAGAGTCTTAGTAGTATGCACCCATCCAATATTTGTCATCTGATGCATCAGTTATGAATAATTTGGGAATGACAAAGCCACCTGGCTACATAGGACTGTATTTCAGGGCAATGTTTTCATAAGGTGACGTATTTAAGCAATGTGGAGTAGTAGCACTCGTGGCCGTCCCTCTTTACCTACTTACATCATCGCGTGCTTGTACGTCAGCACTTTGAATCTGATGAATCAAAGTTATCTAAATGTATCATGCAGGTACATTACTTCTGTTTGTTTGCGTCCAGTCAGGATGCTCTTCACGACACGTTTCATCGCCCGCGGGCATCCGGTGGACGCATACCTGAGAGACGCTGACTTCAATTTATTAATGTTCATTATATTCAAAACCACTTAATTATCATTACTTCCTAGCAGCCGCAGAGCTGTCATTATCTTAAAGGTCACTAACTTAATCATTAATCTAACAAATCATAGATCTAGAACACCGACGTTGCTTCTCAATTTCTGTGATCAAGTGAAGCCCAGACTAACATAACAACGTGCTTTACTAATGGGTTCAGTAAAAGTCATGTAAACGATAACGTATGAAAATGTAATTGGAGAACCCCCAGGACTACATGTAATTCAATCAGTCAATAGCCCCTAGGCAACTACTGCTGCACTACACAGTAATTACAAGGACAGTATTAATTCAACCTTTACCAAAGGAGACACAGGTAGAATCTGTATAAGTAAGAATATGGACTTGGACAGGGGGCGTCTCTGTTGTGGAGTTCAGAGATTTTATTCATTGATCCCTGAGTATTGATCATGTAAGTCGCGATGCACCTGAGGGGTGCGGTGATAGGTATAGAAAGCAGGAAGTATTTGAGTCAGTATCTCGATGACTAATATACTATACGTGACACTCAGCCATAAGGATCTGAAGGACGTCATATAGCGATGAGAAGTTAAGATATGGGCCCCTCCCAATGTTGACTTATCAATTAGGAATAGTTTATAATTACTAATTATCAGTCTAGTAGATTTAGCACACACGACGGCGGTGTTATAGATGACCATTGGTTTTTATTCGATAATACAATATAAATGTATGTAAGGTCAACATGTTTGGTGACCTAGTTACTCTGTTGAACTTACCGCATTCTGATTAAATTCTAGGATATCCTAGCTAAACGACATTAAATCACAATCATTGATTTATGATCACGTTTGATGGTACTTCCAAAATTTCCCTGAAGTCCTACAGTACGTATGATACTGGCACGCATGCTATGCTTCTAGAAATCATTTAAAAGAAAGCTTGGGCCTATAGAGAACAAATCCTTTAGTATCCTTCTACCTGAATGCAATCATATAGAGCTATTCATACTGACGTGCAAGTCTTATAGATTGCCCCAGTAACTTAATACATTACTACTTTTTCAGCTCTCCGCCAACTATCTCATTTCCTAAGGTAAATCTTTAGCCCTCCCTCCCCTCAGTAACTACTTATACACGTCAAAAGAAATTAGAATAAAAGATGAACCATAAACACTAATGCACATTTTTCTTTTCACTTGAGGTCTCAATACACCTGAGGGGACAGGGGGATGAATTCAATATTTTCACAGCTAGCTGACGATTGTAGTTAATTAGGGTAATGATAACTGGTGATTATTATTAATAACAAGTAACAAGTGTGATTGATTTGGGTGATATAAATATATTAAATATTTATCAAACATCCTCCTAATTACAATCAGCTAAAACTTTAAAAATAGTTGTTGACTGGACGATGGCAAGCAAGCAACTGATTAGAAATCGTTGGATCAGCGATTTTTATAGTGACATGTCAACAGATCGCCGGTTGCTGTGGCGATGGGGGCAATGACGTCATCGCGCTCCCAGAAAATGCATTTTGTAGGTGCCACTACATAAATTGTATATATGAAGAAGTGCGTTGGATGCTATAATAATGGCCTCTATTCAACCCAGCTACTCTCCTTCATTCATCCCAACAATGTTTTCAGCATCCATGACTAGCCCTTTACCTCTCCAGCGGCTCCCTCGCTACCACTCGACCCTTGGCCGGTGGTTGTGTATTCTTGCCCCTTACCTGGCGTTCTCAGGTGGGTCGTTGTGTATCCTATAACGGCACACCTGACCAGGTAGATAGCGTATCTCTGACCACCTGTTACCTGACAAAGCCACCCGCACCATGCTGGGGACGGGGCTTTGTTCATGTGGCTTTGTTAATGTGGTATAGACAATATGCAGATATAGACATTTGACCCGGTTTTGAAGACAACCATCCTTACAAAACAATGTTTGAACCATGAAATACGGAGGTTTAACATGATTACATATATAGAGGCTAGAACGGTTCCAATGGGTTATTGAATAATTAGAATATATTTCACAAGAGTTATCACCATTATAGCTGCCAGTGCCTTTCTAGGTTTTGTGACGTCATCTACACTACGTCTATTGTATCTAATCTGGTTGATATAAATCACAAGTTCACTCTCACTGACGAGGGTATTGTCAGTTGAGTCTGGTGTAAACAGCTGCCGAAGGCCTTTGAGTTTGACAGCATTGTTCTCCCTTTCAAAAGGAAAAATAATAAGATTTCGATTAAAGATGTTCTATTTTGGCCATGTCCGTTATACTACTCATAAGAAATATTATAATAGGCACACCTCATATTGTCCTGTGGTTCCATCATATAACCTTGGCTTGATTAGATTAAGTCTTGTTAGCTTTTTGCATGCCCAATCTTATTATCATTTTGTTTCATATTTGCATATTTCAAATTATATTGTATATTGTAAAAAGAATACCGTGGAGGTATTCTACTGATATGAACAATAGTGCTTGGTTTGATATGACTTCCTTTTGGTTAACAACATTATTTTGTGACAGGTCTTAATTAATAGAGTAGTTTGCCAGGTTCACACAAATACTCGTATAATACACCTTCGTAATTAAGCAATGTTTTATTGTACAGTATTGTATTATTGTACAGTAATTGAAACCTTCTGATACACCAATCAAATAATGGATTTGTATAGTGCTACCAGTGAGAAGGTGCGAGTGCAATCGCAGGAGCCCATTATGCATAGACATGAATTGCACTTTATCCCAAGTCATTCCTCCATACAATAACGTTGATCCCACAGTAAAGCACACTTAGACCAGTGATTCACATCTTCGAAGAAATCTAACAGAATGTGTGACAGGGATGCAAGCGAAAGACCCGAAAACCCCAAATCCAAGGAATAATCTAGTATCAAGTTTACGCAACAAATGAATGACGTACATACTTAAGCATATAGGGATACAGGATCGGACTTGTGACTGTTTGATTGACAAAGGCTCAGATCATGACGGCTCCTTGCGGAAGCCCTCACGATCCGTTGATGGAGGTGTCAACAGGAACACTTTCTATTTTTATAACTGTTATGTACATGTACAAGCCTCCGTGAATCCCAACAGGCTGGGTGAGACAATGAGTGTAATATCCTCTTGTCTCTGGTGACTACTGTTAATGCATCTGGTGTGACTCAGAGAATTGGGCCAACTATGATCTAGTTTTGCATACTATGATTGTTTCTTTAGGCAATTACCCGGAAAATTACAGTTTCGATGAAGACTAGTCTACTAATGGAGTATGACATAGGCAGAACACATATTGTTTGCATGTTGCCCTAGATTTGAAGATACATATAGGAGTAAAACTTTTAAATTGAACTGAAACAGGTATTCATAAATTCGCATCCAATTAAGGTTAGGTGAAACTAAACATGTACAAAAGGACTGCGTCTAAAGTTGAAACATAAGATAAAGCTCACCGTTTTTCCCCCCTTTCTTTTCTCTTCTTTTCCGTTATAATTTGTTGCTTTTCTTTTAGTCAAATACCGCTAAAAGTATTTTAAATGTCCCTGACTTTAATCAATTAACTTTTGCAAGGGCGAAGCAGACAATCACAATGTTACTTATTCTGGTAAATCAAATATATGACTTCATTTGTTGAGTCTGTAGGCTTCAACACGGTTTCCTTCAAGAAAAAAGACGATCACTAACTATTAGCACATGTATCTATCAAATGTATTGTCAAGCTCCGACGGGGTTCTCGTACCTCACGAATTTTCTTTGAGAATAGCATTCTGATCCTTGACCAAAACAAGTGCCCATTACATTCAGTAGATTTGTTTCTTTTAAAAGATCTTCTGCAAACCTCTGTAAACTGTTTGATCTAAACCAATAATGTATCTTGGAATCATGTACCTGAAAAAAAGAATATTCAGGTAAGATGGGCGTCTGACTGTTTTTAGGATTCGCATATTTCACAACAAAATGGTCAGATGTTTGATTTTATTTATGCCTGGGTATTCTATTATTTTACATACTATTAGTATGCTTTTAAATATAGCAACATCAAAAATTTGCAGATATCCATTGCTTTCGATTCTTGGATGTGTACTTATTAAGCGATGATTCATTATCAGAAACGATTGAAATATATCTTAGATTCAGCTTTCAAAGCTACCATAATAGTAATAGTACTAAATCCACACTGTACTGAAAAGAGGCGGTTTATATAGCTCAGACTGGAAGTTCCTAGCCTTCAAGCTGAATTAGCAAGTATAAAAATTATTCATAGATGCTGCAAAGTGGGAAATGATAGTTGTTAGATCAAACTTTACAAGCACAAGGAAAGAAATAATCATCTTTTTCTTGTCAAGGAAGTAGAATGACTGTGAAACACTAGTACTAGTACAGTTCACTGTAACTTGTTATGGTCTAGCACTCATATGAAATTAAACTTTTGAATACCATAAAAAGGATACATTATAAAAACAGGAGTAATTTGTTTTAGAACGAAAAGAAAACTACCCAAACACAACTCAACAGGTACCCAGCTTTTTAGGTTTCAATTAATGATTTCAACATTTCAAATAGGCCTAAAATTTAGATCCAGAATATGTAAATATGCACCTCCTATCGTCGACAATGTCACTATAAGGAAATCAATAAGA
The DNA here is from genome assembly GCA_936440205.1 of Lepidonotus clava. Classification (NCBI taxonomy): domain Eukaryota; kingdom Metazoa; phylum Annelida; class Polychaeta; order Phyllodocida; family Polynoidae; genus Lepidonotus; species Lepidonotus clava. The sequence continues at coordinate 41,403,341 of OW387141.1, forward strand.
ACAATGGTTATGAAATTCGATTTTAACAAGGTCAGGCATGGATTCAGCAGCACAGAAGTGGGCAAAGATGATCAATGCTATAAGCCTTATCAAATAATATCATGAGGCCTAGAATGGTATGCAATAAACCGGGTCTGTATGGAGATAACCGCTATCAGCCACTGGGCCCGCCCTGATAAAGGCTATTATCACATTGATTCAAGGTATGAGGGACAGGTAATCCACCTCAGCAACTCAACAAATATTGATCAGACTCTCCTGCCTCCCTTTTCAATGTGAGCTATTGATCTAGAGTGATGTCAACCAAGTTCTTTTTTTCAATACAATCAGACTGTTGTATTTTAGAGTTTTCGCCCCACAGGTCATAACATAGAGAGGCAATGTGCAAAGTTCCTGATATTGCATCAATAAACTGAAGTGTTTTTCTAGAGCAAACATCATATTATTGTAGTTGGGGACCGAATCACATTGACTATAGACCTTGTGTAGATGTGGTCATGCGATCATCATGTAGTAATCATGACCCCATGACCTTGAAATAAATTCAAAATCTTAAATTCTAAGGGATGAGAATTATTGATTATGATTTAAAGACTTTGTTTTAATCAAATGGAGCACAAACATTCATTCTAGATATCATAGAAATAAGAATACTATTGATAATAGATTGATCACCAATATGACGTCATCTGCACAACGTCTATGCCTGGGATAAAATTAACATCCTATTCCATCTGCATTCATACAAATATTTCATTGCCCCTGAAGCCTCGGTATAATTATATTCTAATGGTGGGAAAGTAAACGCATTATAATATGGCTGTTCATCTTTAAGGTTAAATTGAATATTGATAACAGGTTGACGTGTCATAATATTATGTTGCTTAGTGACACGAGGATGGATATAAGCATTTTAAACTCGACAAGGTATAGAAAATTAATCGATATGCAACACCAATCTTACACAACAATGTTACACAGACCCCATCTTAACCTTTGGCCAATCACTAATAAAAATTCTAACGATAATTGACCTTTCTATAAATCGATTCAGTCCTTTGGGTTTTGCATTTTAAAACAATTAATTAATGTAGCCTGTTAGCGGCAAAATTATGCAATTTCCATGATCTATCAAGCACATTACATTAAAGCCTTCGAATATATACAAATTTTTAAAATTGTACCTAAACCTTATTGGATTAGCTTGAGTTATTAATATTGTACTCCTCTATTAATTTGGAACTATACAACTTATCCAACGTGATGTATGATTTAAGTGCGTATTAAAAGCTTCATGTAGTTAAAAAATGGGGTCTGTTAATTAACCTTTCATTACAGAGAGGATAAAAGCACCAAATGAAGCATGAGGTACCTCTGAGGCATGATAATTACATCTAGAAGGGGAGCCACCTTGAAATATCAAAATGAAATTTTGACAAAATTTGTTTTTAGCATTTGAAATTTAAGGTATTTCACCAAATTTATTGGCTATCTTGGATTATATCTATCATATAGATTCCAAAACAAATAATTGAATTCCTTGTAATATATAATCTACCAATTTTGACACTATAAATGTGTTTCTAGGCATTTCAGAAGCTGGAGCTGTGTTGATATTTCAAGGTTGTTCCCCTTTCAAATTAAAACAAGGGGTCCCAGGGGAATATCATTCCAAATGAAATGAAGAAATCTTGCGACAGAAGAGTAAAGATTATAATTATCCTTTTCTTTTAAATTATTTTGCCAGCGGTAATTGTCAGAGGTATTATGCAAATAAATTCTCTAGTTGTAACACCGGCTCCACAGTAGGACTGAGCTCAACTCAAGTCAACTCATTGTTTGATTGTCGGGCAGTGGAGCCAGGGATAAACTTCGTCCCATAGGAAAATTCCAAGAAAACAGTCTTACAGCAAATAAAAACCCAAAACTTTGAAACAGCTGTATCCATCAAAATATGGATTGTGGTACTCAGATGAGTATTTAAGCCACTATAGGAGCAAGCAGAGGTGTAAGTTGGTTTTCATGAAATTGCACCATTGTTCTGGTTGGATTCCTTTTAGGTTATTTTAAATCACTAGATTGATTTGAATTGTGTCGTAGCATCTAAAAACGATGGTCCACGATGCGATTATGGCTCAATTCTGAATTCGGAAATAAGTTTGACAATAACCTTAATTATCCGGGGGGGGGGGGGGGCACTTGGGCTTGAAAAGGTACCCACTGCCAAACGGACCTGCCAAGCGGGGGCGGTGAACGTCAAAATTGAGGGGCGGTCGACCACTTTTAAGGCAAAAAAGGGGGGCGGTGACCAGTATCCATAGAGCAATATAGGGCAATAATTTAGTAATTAGCCTTATTGCTACTTTATTTCACCAAAAAAAGACTAATGTAATTTTATCAGATGATTTCTTTAGCAATTTTGGTGATTTCTGTATATTTTCTGGTATTGACACACTCTGATTTTGGAGGGTGGTGATCTGTGGTCCCCCAAACAGGGGGCAGTCAACCAAAATTCAGGGGCGGTAAGTCATGAAAAGTGGGGGCGGTAGTTTGGCAGTGGGGAGTAACCTTCAAAGAGTCAGTGCCCCCCCCCCCCCGGGCTTAATTACCATTAAATGGGTGATCTACCATTGAATATTCTGCCCTATTGGTATTACCACTGGTCCAGTGATGGTTTTTGTATCACAAAAAATGGAATTTAGTCCACAAAATATATTTCCAAATCCTCCAAACCTGTACGTGTAGTAGGACATAATCACGTGACGTTTTATCGCATCGTGGACAACTGGCTTTATAGTTTATGATAATTAAAATAAGTACTTTATCAATGTGGATTGAAGAGTGACTGCTGTATGTTGAGTAGGCCTATATATTCTTATTGCGCTATGTCGCCATCTATAAACAGTCTGTTGAACAAATGTAGAGAGAGGAATGCGTGAAAGTGGCGACAACTGGTGTTGCACGGCAACGCTAACATATATGCCTGATCATGATGAGGCTGAGATAACCTAATATATGCCCCATAGCATGGTAATTTTTAGAGAAAATGAATCTAGAAATAATGAATCAACCATCCTCAAAAGCTTTTAGGCGCAATGTCAGAGTACTTTTCGAGGTACGCGTTCATTTACTAACTGTTACTGAATGAAACATAACTCTAACTTCAAGATGCAAAATCAAATCTACCAATATAATGTTCTGTTTACAGCTCTTCAGTCTGTTAAATTATTGTAATTTATTAGATTACAATAATTTATTGTAATTTATACTAACACAACTTTATATAACACATTATATTGATATCTAATTTTACAATTATAGGCAAAGCTACCAGAACACTTACCTTTAGTTCTTTGGGTGCATATTGGCTGACTTTTCTCGTTTATGTACAAATCCATAATTATTGTAGTTTGAAGATTTTTAAAGCGAGATTTATGTGTCAAACTCTCTTAAAGCATAACTGCACAGACAAGTCAATTTATACCATTCTTGGTTTGTAACAATGTTTATTGTCATATTTACAAAATTGTAATTCTATATACACAGTGGAAACAATTATATAATACTATTAACCATTTTGTATAATTATGCAATACTATGACAAAAAGAAACAGATCATACTCATCTCATCATAATGCACAGTAATTCATCCTCGATAGTTATCTTTACCCCAACTGGATAATATAATATAACCCGGGGCAAAGGATATGTGGGAAATGTGGTTTGCATATTTACATATGAATTAAATGCGTATCTACCCGCAGTTCAACTGCAACACAACAAACTGAAATACTCAACACTCACTTTGTGAGCTGCAAACTGCTATTGGAAAAAAAATTGTGTAAATGAAATAGCAGCAATGCAAACGCTAACGTCCAATTACATGTCTAAAATCAAGAGCTCATGATCATGCTCTTTCATTCATACATGCAGGGATATAATATAATGGGATTTTATTGCACGAATTTATAATCTGAGTGACCAATACATAACAATAACTTTATCTGACAATTGTTACTTCAAAATACACTCATGATAAGCATACAGTTTACCTAGCTAATAACCAAATGAAATGATTATTGTTCCTGACTCCCCTGCATTCACCTTTCAACCTATACACAACCAATGTCATCTTACACCTTCATTTATATAATACAAAAACACCACCAATAGGGTCAAAACCACACCAGAACAAGTCCGTATACTACAACCGGAAGTTGTCAGCTTGTCCCTTCCGGCGCGGTCGGCGGGCCGGAAGTGGGTGGGCGCGGTGGGGTCTACGATGCTGTGGAGCGCGCAGTCGGGGCGGTACTTGTAGCGGAGGTAGAAGGGGTCGTTGAACACCTCCCTGATGAGACCGCTCATGGCCGACCCCCCACTGCCGTCACAGCTCCGGGAAAACACGTCCTCGTAGCACTGACGGAGGTGGTCCAGGTGTCTGAAATATGAAAGAGTGTCAAGAATCAATACTTGCTTTTCCTTGATTAAATTTTTATCAAATTACTTGCTTTCGTTACTGCGGTTCTAGGCGCCCAAATTTGAGTTTCACTTTAGAAGCTGCATATTGCATTAGCCATCTATTAGGTTCATGTATATGCATCGAGAGGGGGTGTCGAATTTGTGAAAATGTGCGTACTTTCCTGTACATATCCAATGCGTACTTTGTCTCAAGAGGGGGGGGGGGGTCTGATTTTTTGAAAATGTGCGTACTTACATAATGGATGGCTCCTAATGTAGGAGTCCTCTGGGTTGACCCTCACCCCCATCCTTATGTAGGTGACGTCATAATACCCAAAAATAGACTGGATGCCATATTGCTGATCCGTTAAAAATATTGCCACTCACAATTAAAAATCAGTTAGAGCACATATGTTTTAGAAACGTATCTTAACTTTGCTCATAAAATCACGATTATATGTTCATTATTTAGAATTCATATGCTCATGTGTCATATTAAACTATATAGTCACATGGATGTAAGGAGCACACGGTGACCACCAACAAGTGGTTTGATGACCACATCTGCACAAGGTCTCTAGTTCGGGCGTTGCTCACCTGGCGAGGTCGGCGCTGCCCTGCTCCTGGGGCCTGCAGTAGAACTGGTAGGCCGTCACCTGCTGGAGGATGGGCTTGAGGGTGACGAAGATGTAGTCACATTCCGTCAGGTTCTGCTGACTCACCACCTCCCGGTAACACGCCATGGCAGACGTGTAGGCTGGGTAGGGGAGGGAAATGGACAAATGGAAATGATTATTGTAATAGAATAAGGGGTACAACGAAAGGTACATACCATGTAAATTGTATGACAAAATGATCAGAAACGCAATTCTATCTTCGATGGGAATTGCTAACGAAATGTACATTAATTTTTACTTTGATGATATTACAGATATATCATCATTAGGGTTAGAAAATCCAGAATCAAAGCGATCTGAGGGTATACGCCCACATTATTTTGCTTAATCGAAGCAAGCAACTACAATGGCAAATTAACTTTAATATGAATCTCTTTGTAGTCCATAATCAGATAACTAGAGTCCTGTCACTGGTGCCACAGTGCGTTTTGCCTGTATTGAATACTTTTTGTTCAATCTTCGAGGCAGCTTAAATTCAACCTTGGTTTCGCAATAATTGTTGTTTTGAAGGTATGGTTGATATTCAATTGCAAATTTGCTCCCCTAAAAATACATTCACTAATGTTAGTCAAAATAAAAGTAAAATTTCGGAATCAGCGAGAACAAAACTAATCTGCTTATTGCTCGCTGTAAGCTGTTGGTGATCAGTATATTTCTCTACATACACCTAGATACACAAGATGCTCGTTAATGTAAAACACACATAAGTGGGCTTCTAAGAAATGAAAGTACTCAGATGAGAGGACTGATAGGTGAGCGCTATCCACCTGTGAATGCCTTGTCACAGATGTAGGCGAGCTTCATGAGGTAGGTCCTGAGCCGACTCTCGTGCTGCAGTAACATGGCCGCCCCCTCAGGACACCGCTCCTTTAACGGGGACACGCAGTCAGCGTAGTCGTGGTAGTTTCTACAAAACACAAAATTAATGATATTTGTAATATGACTAGCTTTCCTTAGACGTCTCACGAATTTATACTAGGTAAAGTGTATGGCGCTGAAAGGCCACGTTCCTTTTACATAAGTAGATGCTTATTCAAAGGGATCAATATTTGGAATATCAATTGTTTTCTGCAGGTTGAAGACTCTCAACAACCACTTGCAGCACCTTTACAGCCCATCCACAACTTTCACTTTTTATACCCTTTTCCCACCAATTCAACAACAACCATTCATCCTACCTTGATTTCAATATTTGCCACCCATCTTCCCTTTCAATCAAATACCTTCACCTCCTCCTCATTCATCTATTCAGAATAATAAAAATATGTTTCTTTGACAATTACTTTAATAAATTAAAATCCATCTATCATTTACATTTTTCTCATTGAATTAACATGTGATTATTACAACATTCAATCTTACTAGAAATCAAATTTGATTTCCAAAACTTCACGACTCACTTGTCTTTTCCACAGTGGGCAGTAATTTCCTTAACACATGACTAATTCACCAAATTTTGACCTTTTTTGCTATCAAAATATACCTTTATATCATTGACACATACTTCACTACACAACAACCCACATACTTGCAGCCCTTGTGGACGTCGTCCCCCCGGCCGTCGACGACCAGGTCGTTCTTGGCGTGGAACAGGAGGCGCTGCCGGGACCGGAGGTGTTTGGCCTGGCACTCCTCCAGGCGGGAGGGCAGGGTGGTCGGGCAGGTCTCGTTAAAGGTGAACCCTGCGGGAGGGGAGGGCCATAATCGGGGGGATTGATAAGGAATGGTTGGGTGGGAGTTGACTTCCTGTGCCTGTTTGATCTAGAGTTTTGGTAGCTTGGTAAATATTGGATGACAGTGTGTGTCGAGACAAGAAAATTGAATATGTAGGATTATTAATATTCTTACTTATTGCCTTTGGAAGGTTTCTTGATAACTGTGTGAAAAGGTAATCCAGGCAAAAAAAATATGACGTTATAATTAAGCAAGTACTTGTGTACCCAGGCTCTTTACATACCTTGAAAATATCAGATTGCAAATTGTAGGCTAGTGGATAGACACACTTAGTTTCCCCCGATAAGAGTATGAAAAGGGTGTTTTCCTGATAATGGTAATTGATTTAGACCAAGACAACTAAGATACTAATATAAGAAGACCTGTTTGGGGCGTCCGAGGGTGGCCGTATGACCCAGAGGGGTTCGTCACGGCCCGAGGGCGAAACCTGAGGGACGTACGATCCCCATGGGTCGTACAGCCACCCGAGGATGACCCCTAAGGGTCTCCTATATTTTATCACCCAAACAGTGCTCCAAAATTGTTTAAAATACTTTAAATGAGGGGCGGTAGGTACAGCCTGTCAATAGGCACCACACCTTGTACTTACCGCTCCTCGACGTGCAGGTGATAAAAGGTACTCTGACTTTCTGATTTAGTGATTTATGATTTATCCGGACCAGAATGTCACTGAGACATGCTGATTAATTGAGGTCAAGACTGAACCTAAGCACAACACCATTGTGATGTCATGATTAGGTATGGTTGAAACCAAACCTTAAGAGAATGTCACTGTGACATCATCAATAGATAATGGTTCAGACCAAACCTAAACACAATGTCCTTTTGGCATACTGGTAAGGTGTAGTTAAGACCTAACCTAATTAGAATGTCACAAAGACATCATAATATTGGTTGCAGTGATGTTTCTGGGGGCCATCAAATAATCATCGCTGCAATGTTGAAATTTCGTGTAACAAGTACATCTCTCTAGGTTTGGTTACAACTGCACTCAGTCAGTATATATCAGTTATGTTCTTTTTAAGATAAATCTCTATATTAGCTAATCAGGACATCATGGCTGCCATATAGCAACCATTTGACAGGTAAAGCCAAATAGGTTATACATCCATTCCCATGATTAAATGAAATATTGATGCGTGCTGGTTCAAATTTTCTGATGCTGATTTAAAAAATCATATGAAATATTGATGTTGTTCATACTTTTTCCAAATTAAGATATACATTCCTGATTTTTTCCACGTAATTATAAGTTTCACATAGTGACCACAGAAATCTGATGACGTGACCTTGTATGCATAAGGTCTATAGCCCTAAATACAAAAACCACCTACCGCTGTACTCGGCGTCCCCCTCCAGGGCCCCTCCCGCCCCACACCCCGCGTTACGGCTGGTGCGGGTGAAGGAGAGGGAGGACAGGGCCCGGGCCACCCCCTGCTGGCCGCACCCACTGCCCAGCAGGGCTGCCTTACACCGCACGTTCTCCGCCACGAACCTGGGGGAAGAGTTGTTATGTTTTTGTTTTTTTGTTTTTTTAAAGAATTCCCGATCGATTATCTCTTTTACAAGAAAATGTCTTCCGAAAGTGTGTGAAACATAATAGAATGACAGTGATGATTAATAAGACATGATACAGGTTCGTTGTTCAGGATCATTTTTCAATATGTCTCCATTTCTTCTTCACTTGAATATAATATATGTACAAGGTTAATACCATACAGTACGGAGTATGTGTATTACTCTTACAGCAATTTAACCTTATTCATATTTACGCACGTACGATTACGTTCAAACAAATTTATTTTAGATCATCCATATTTCTATCATGGGATAATTGTAGAACTGTTACTTATTGCCCTGACAACTTTCGTTTAAAGAAAGGATATTCAATATTGTCATCTGACAACTGAAAAACTATAAGGAAAGACCTAATAGTACGATATCAAAACCATTAATAGCACATTACGTTTTGAGAGCAGCCCTCTTTTATGAAGAGTATTCGAAATTGTCATTCAATTTTGAAAGCTCAAAAAACAGTATGGAAACACCTATTCTTTCTTGTAACGAAATTATATTCCATAATGTCATCTGACAGCTCAGGAACTATAATGAAAAGACCTCATAGTATAATATCAAAACAATTAATAGTACACGTTTGGCCCTCCTTCATAAAGAGTGTTCAAAATTGTTATTTGACAGCTCCGAAACCAGTAGGGAAACACCTTTTATCATAATATTAAAAGCATTAATAGCACATTATATTTGGAGAATGTCCAGACAGTGTTTGCCCGCCATGTTATTGACAGGGTCTGCTCGGGGCTGGGCTTGGGGCTGGGCTGCATTTCACGGCCAGCTGCAGCCACCGTCCGCCATCTTGATTCACTGTTCCACCGGCTGGTCCCCCGGTATGCCACCGAGATAGGGACCCTTGCCGGGAACAAGTGAGGTGGACGCGTTCGTAAATCAACAAGAAACCCCCATCCTGTCAAAACTGGCTTATAGTGACGTGTGTTATGTTCATGAGATGGAATTTGATGTTACTATTACATGAATTTATCAGAGGGAAACATCGAATCCGAATGAATGTATTTTGTCTTGAAAAGTGTTCCTGTAACGGATACTGGACTGTATTACTTATTGGATCATTTATTATCAATTTAACAATGATGAGGAGAATTACTTTTCTGTGCCTTGGGGTACCAGGAATAGGTTATTAGTGTAGCATTGAACTATAGGGAGTTAATTATCTGCTATATGTTGTGTGCATAATTAGTCGTGTTTAGTCATAGATAATAGCTAGCTCCAAAATGCAGTTTCCTCCTCTTACGACTGCTGTCGTCCAATACATAATCATAGTTCCAGCATCATGTAAGACCTGAACACTCGCGTGAAAGGATATTGTTTGTTTATTATCCTGTGTATTGTCGTTCCGTGACAAGAACTCAATTGACAATTATCAGCTCCGAGGTAGGAATCCCCTCAAACACATTCAGTCAACGCTCCCGCGCTCTACACGATCTCTCTGCCTCTATCCAGGACCAAGACTCAGCTTAAAGACCCAACCTTTCCAGGATGGTTACTCACACAACGTTTCAGCAGACTGACTGAGAGCACAACACGCTGGTTGCCTATACCTAGTGGTTGAGAGAAGTCGTTATCCTCCTCAAGTATCCCTCACCATTCGTCCTGCTGTACAATAATTTATACATGTACATCTGTAACAAAGCTTTGGTCACTTGAACGTTTGGGGAATAAAATCTTCCTATTGGCCTGATTAAATGGATTACATAAACCAATTCAGAAAATTGCGTGGACGAGTATTTGTGAATCTTACCGACACTTGTGGCGGGTCTTTTGCTGCACGTTAAAGCGGTAGTAGGCGTCACATCGCCGGGCGAGCACCCCACCGTACTGGTCCTCCAGACAGTCTAACGTGTCCATGCAACCTGTAATATAACAAACATGGACTATTACATCTCCGGTGCTCAACTGTCCTAGTAAATTTACAACACAATGTTAAGCACTTTGAGGTAGCATCAAACTAATGAAATCATGGTTTTAATAAATGTAAGAAGGTGCAATATGTAATCATAAAGAAGAATGTAACATGATTCATCCAATTTGCATATTATTCAATGCCATCTTGCCAATTGAGAATCAACTCATTTAATGAGGTCAATCATTTTCAATCGTAAAAGCATTCTTCCCACACAAGTTCTAAAGCCCTTTTGCAGAACCAAATATTTGTGATTTAGGAACTGTTTGTGGGATAGCATCTTGTGGTGATGTGGAACCCATGTGTATAAAATTCTATAGATCATTTCCCATAGTTTTTCTGACCTGTGGGTCCCATGTGTTTATGTTCTATAGATCTTTTCCCATAGTTTTTCTGTCCAATGGGACCCATGTGTATAAAGTTCTATAGATCATTTCCCATAGTTTTTCTGACCGGTGGGACTCATGTGTATAAAGATCTATAGATCATTTCCCATAGTTTTTCTGACCAGTGGGACCCATATGTTTCGCCTCTTCACCTTGGGTTCCGTTGCAGGCACAGTTGAGCAGGCGGAGGACCGGCCCCCACACCTCCTCCACCGCCGGCCCCAGCTCCGGGCACGCCGACACCAGCGGCTCCAGGCAACCGGAAAACTCCTCCAGACCCCTGGAAGCAACCAGAGCAATATCAATGTGGGAAAAACGGATTTATTCAAAGTTTTGTATTTATGCGGAAGTCTGATAAGTCTTTTTATCAGCATAATTGAAATAATGCTTATGAAAAATATGGATCTGATTACTTGGACCATAGAGATACATAAGTTATGTATGTCTATGCTTGGACATAGTGACACAACCAAAATCTAACAAGAATATGGCAATATCATTTCATCTTTGTCATCACTGCTAACTGGTATGAAATTGGCCTATCTCTCTATAGAAAAGCAGCCTCTTCCCAAGGTTACTCAAAAGTTATTCTTTACATGTATAGATTATTAGGCCCCTATATTCTTTTTTTTTTATAATTAATGATATGAGTCAGTATAACCTTTTGAGTTGTAAAACTTTGTCGCATTTACAGTATGAAAACATAATTATAGAACGATAGTACTCAGTCAAAAATACGCAGACAAAAGGCATTTATACAGCGCCCTGTGTTGCAAAACCTTGAGTTTAAACACTATACAGTCTCTTCATTATTCCACCAGGATAGCATTAACTCGTTTGAGTTGTGTGATGTGTGATCTTATTTTACGCGTTCCGTCAGTCATTCATCCAGCCCTAGCCATATTAATTAGGGAATAGTACTACCAATACTTATCATTGTAATGATATACACTTTACTGCACATCACTCAGTGCAAAGTTGATTACTTGAGTTCATGGACGTAGAACATTGTGGTTTTGGGTCTCACTGGAGCTAAACATGCAAGCTAGAACGTTCTGATGAATACATTCCGATTATAACAACAAACTGGAACCTAGCCAAATAAGCCCGAATATTACTCTGTGTATTATCCTATCATAGTAGAAAATATCAATCATAGGGAATTTCAATGGGACACCCTTTACTTGAGTGATAACTGTCAGTGTTTCTTTCAAAGAGAAAAGGTTAGGACCTCCAACCCTCATCACATGTGTCGCAGTTGTGAATTGTTTGACTTGTGCTTTTCAAAATAATGTCAAGGTGATAGTATTATGTCTGGTTTCAAGAGTTACCGTCATATCTAGGTATGCCTATTTCATTCCTGTAAATTGCTGAATCAGTTTATGTTATCACAAAGTGTGTCATTTATACATTGTACACATAACAAAATGGTATTGGCAAAATAGAGATAACATGCTGAGATAATGACCATGTTGTTAGGTGCAAGCTCATTCAACACCGTACTACAGCTCTTCTACTATCAGTGGCAATTTGAGCTTATTTCCATTGAAAAAGTAAACGGACCCCAATGCATTGTCCTAAAGCACCATGATAAAGCATAATACGCTTTTTGAGTGCGACAGATTATTGACAGCTCTATGTCAATTTGTATGAAATGTGACAATGGTTTAATTTGGAAGAATGATTACAATTCTGTGGCTGAATTGAAATTGAAAAATAGATTACCAGGAATATTTTTGTAGATAAATATGGCCAAATAAGACACATTTTGTGGGAATTTTGCAAATTCTGAAAAATGTTTTAAATAGGAAAAATGTAGTTTTTTCTCTGCTTTTTTAATTCTTGATGTATAATGATGTTATATACTTCTATATGATTGTGAGCATGATCAGCATAATACAAAATATCAAAATTACTTGTCATATAAATCTTTAGGTGGCTTTATAGAGAAAACTCATAGATACCCATTTTGAGTAATTTTAGATCTCAAAATGAATATTCAGCTTTTCTGGCCAAGTTCACCTGGTAACCCCCTATTTTCTTGACTGAAAATAATAAGCTATAGCCTTCTCTGCAATATATATTGATTTTAAGATTTTCTGGGTATTCAATTCTTTTGTATGCATGCTTATTTTCAGATTTTTTCTTTTTTTTTTTTTACAATTTTTTACAATTTTATTTGAAGATTTCTTAGATTAAAATTCATATTACCCCATAATTCTTTTCTTAATGCTCTCTAATTCACTTGACTACATCCATGTCCTTCCATAACTGACTTCCTTCTGTTTGTCCCATATTTTATTTGAAAATAATATGACATTAAGATATTATTCAAATGTGATTCAAAATACTCAATTTTTTTCAAAATAACCACACAGAGAAACTGATTTCACTGAAAAGTTTCCATGGTGACCCATGATTATTTTGATCATTTTGGAACCTTTAGAGGTAAAACTTGCATTCTGGAAAATTTTGAGAAAATCTTGGTGCTAGATCTATAATGGCGTGATTGACCTTAAGTCAGCACTACTTTGTACAAAACTAAAAATGTCATTTGGTCTCGCTTTAGCCGAAAAAATGCTGAGTGAACCTCAGACTCCAACGCACAATCAATACAAAGTGCAGATCAAGGGGGCGCAACGCAATTGTTATTGCCCTGATTTTCACATACCGTCAAAGGCTTTAACACAAAACATAGGTATAATATGCAAACTGGGGCAATAACAATTGCTGAGTGGGTCCGCAGTTTGTACTTGATTTATTCAATATCGAGCACACCAAAAAAATATTGAAAATGTTTGCTGACAACACAAAAATTGGCAATAACATTTAGAGGCAGGCATTATTGCCCTCTGGGACAGTAACAGATCTATTATTCACCAGTTTCTGACAGGGGAGGACAATGGTGAAGGTAAAGTAGATGGAATCTTTATCCATCTTGATGTATACTAAGATTATATTACACGACCCTGGTCGTTCAATATAAATTAGCAGAGTGTTGCTAACCTGTAACTGAACTAGTATAAAATAAAGTCTCTAAAAAATCCTGATATAGAATAATTAATGGAATAATGCTCATTCTACTTACTCACACTTGTCGTAGTTGCGCCGGCCCCGCCGCACACTGTTAAGGTAGCGGGTGATAAACTTGTGCCCCTTGTGGAAGCACCTTTCCAGCTCCCGGTGGGCCGACTCATGGCTGCGGCCACACGGCAGCACCACGTCCTCAGAGGCTGAAATAAAGGGTTGAGTATCAATGCATTTATGCAGGTATCGGTGAAAAAAAGAAAGGAACGGCTGTGTTAGACATCCATAGTCATGCTGGTTAGGAAACTCCAAATACCTAATCGACCCCCTCCCCTCATGAAAGACAGATCATATGATATTATCCCCTTCTGGAGAATATATTTAGACAACTTTGTTGGCTTGAATGAATAACAATGTACTGGAAAAACTGATTTCATATTCACACTAGTTAGTTGGTGTCTTTGCAAATACAACCGTACCGGATAAGAGAATTTCTAGAAAGCTTAAGGGAGATTCTCAGCTTCAGCCAAAAGATATGCCTCGTAGCGTCTCGTTGGCCTTAATGTCATTTTTCAGTGAAAAATCATTACATTTACATTTTCGATACAAAACCCATTCGCTGAAGGTGCCCAAGAACCATAATCATGACTTATACGTTGCTTAGCTGTCACGTGCAGTAACCGTTGAAAAGGAATACAATTCCAACGGCCGTCATCATCCAGAGAATAATTCCTTGGTGAAATAATGGAAGTCAGATGTCGGTACTTTTCGGATGATAGGTATTTATAGTAATAATATTTATCCCATCAGGAAGGCACTTGGTCTGATGTATGTCTCATTGTCCTCTGTTGTCTTTCCATATAACCTCATAGGCCTAGGAGGAATAACTTCATGGATCCTGTACTGAACAACCAGTAATATATTAGATCAACAGCAATAGGTCAATTGGAAGGTCAATCATCGTTCCTAGAAAATGTATCTATGTCCATTTATTGTCAATATATTGAAGCTGCCCTTAGAATGGAAGTCTATTACCCAAAATCCGTTTCTTAAAATTATAAATTGTAGTACTGGGGACCTGGGTATAAGCCTGGGCTGTGTCTGTTACACCATCTCACCTTGCTGTTGTTTCCACACTTATACATTCAATCAAAGTTTATTGAACATGCCAATAAACTTTGAGTGGTCCTGATATAGCTGAAGAAATGCTCAAGCCCCACTCGCCGTGGTCTATTTTCCCGTCGCAGAAGCCAGCGAAAATTGTATCTCAAGGATTCGCAAACAGTCTCAGATGCGACAAAATGATTGCAAGCTAAAGAATTTGATCGTATAGCATTCACACTAAGAATTGAGGTCCTTTGGGATCACTTTCGTAAGGAATCTGGTCCTTAATCGCACAAGATCTCTGCGAAAATATTCAACATGTTGAATAATTTCGTAAGAGATCAGGTCGCAGAGGGCTGCGATAGCCCAACGTTTCCAACGTTCCCAGATCGCAGAGGTCTGCGACAAACCACGTTCCCCACGGCGAATGGGGCTTCAGCGGAAATTAAACTCCGACAATCATCATCATCGTATACATTTTATATGCTCATCTTTTTATTGAACGTGTTAATTAGTATATTTTTGCCACATAATAATCTGAATAACGCAAATGTAAACAGAATAAGACTAGTCATGTCTTGACTATATGGTCTTCCCCAAACTCTAAATGCATTCACACAGACATTATTTTGAAGGATAACAATTCTTAAGGGGACTTCTAGTAAGTATGTTTGCACCAATGGGGATTGGCTATCTGAATATTTGAAAGTGTGCGTATGTTCCTGAGCAAATACTATGAATACTTTAGCCCAATGGGGGGGGGGGGGGGGGCGGGGTCTGATTTTCCTCTGGAAATGTGGGTACGATCTTAATGGATTTAACATTGACTTTATTGTAGAGGATGATAGGTCTTAAGAGACCTCCTTAAGATATGGACGCACCAATGTGGGGAGGGGGAGTCTTACTTTTTTTTGAAAATGTGTGTGCGTGCTTAATGGATGGCCCCTAATCCTTGGGACATTGGGGTTGTAGGACCCAAACAGGGGCAGTGTGATGGGGGTGGTGTATGTGTATGGGGCAGGGAGTCGGGATCCCTTCAGTAATTGTGGGAGATGTTATCAAAACACATTAGTGTCAATCCCACTCTGCCATGGAGTGTCAGCCACAGGCTGCAAATGGAAACATTATATCAGTTCCCCAGTTTGTATAGCGTGGAGTTGGGATGAGAGCTGAAGGGGTATATACAGAACATGAGAGAGCCATTTGAGGGGTATCGGTGCCCTAAAGGGTTGTACCCTTCTGTTTGACTGTCGGTGGTTGGTGATCTAATAGCTCTATTACTAATTAACTTTCAAAATTAAGATAGCTTAAGAGGAGTCTAGTCAGTATGTGTCACTCCATAACCCTAAACGCCCTGTTGATAACATGAAGTTAGGGTAGAGTGCCTATAAGTGTTTCCTATATATAACAATTGACTAGAGAAAAAAATAAAAAACTAAAAAAAACTGTATCAGTATAGATCTAGGTCTAGATTTATACTTATCGAGGCAACTGACTAGAATTAAATTGTCATTCTGTCAGGCAAATTGCCTGAATCTTTTCAGGATCCGATGAGACCAATAGTATCTGTCAGTCAAGGCAACAGTTTCTCTCTATACTATAGTAAGTACAGCCTAAAAAAGTGTCAAGCATGAACACATCTTTCCCTCATTCAGGAGTAAATGACCCTTATTTCTATACCGGTGCGTGCCTGATGCTGTTTAGGAGACTCCGTCGTGGGTGTTCCTCTTCGTGTATGTAGACCACACCTGAGTGAAGACCGGACCCACACCTTTCTTACCCTGATATTATCATCTTTTTACTTATTCACTTCCAGTATTACTGATGTGGGTGGTGAAAGACTGAATTAAGGTACATTTTTATGCAGGAAGAAGCTTGAATTCCAGCACAGGGCTTGAAATTAACGTACATTTTTACTTAGTTTAACGTGGAGCTGATTCCCATATGTTTAACAAAGATAACGTCATGAAAATTTGAGTCATTCTTGAAAGAGAGTTGATTTGAAGCGTCAAATGCTTCTCTGAGAATTCCCTTGGGAAGTAAAATGTTTAAATGCCCCCCCCCCTTTTTTTCTGAGTTATTAGTTAATGTCGGTGATATGCGAAAAGTGCCAACGTCTAAATCTATGTGTCGTGCATCAAGTGCATCGTGTTACACCTTTAGGAATCTAGAAAATGACATATCATGTTGTCATGTACACCACCTGCCGCATTTCAGTCTTCTGTCCGTCACAAATTGGTCCGTCAGTACACAGTGTTTAGTATGATTCTTTCGGAGAACAGGTTCTTTTACCTGCCACTGTATGAAAAGTACTTTAAAGTGTCGACTGATTGCTGTTGCCTGACACCTCATATGGGGGCAGTACACAGGCTATTTTGTATTCTGACATAGAGTTACTCTGCCACTATTTTTACCGTAAAAACTCAAGTATATGCAGCGTTTCATATATAAGATATTAAACATTTTAAATATTTTAGTATTCAAAATATTTCTTTAAATAAGGACGGAAGTCGGGGTGCATGTAATACTAGGTTGTGGCTAATTATCTTATATCATATATGATTGTATATTCATTTGGCCTTCAGAACTCATGCAAAAACTCTCCAAGGGGTTTCAAATGCAAAGCTTTTTTCTCAGAATCTATGAGAATCCTGCAACCAAAATGAATTACAAGATATAATATCAGTGAAACGACTATTGTTTGGTCAACGCTTTTGGTATGTCCAAGACCACATTAGATTTGTCTTTTTTTGAGAATTTAACGATACTAACCTGGTATAACTCCATCCACAATAAGTAACAGAACCAGGAGGCGGGGCCCATTCTGGTAATACTGTCTACACATCTCTGTGAGTAATGAATCAATACCAGCCATACTAAATCACAAATATTTCACGCAATCGTTCCCTATTGGCCGTGAAACTTGCAATGAATTCTGAAATTATCCGTTGTAATCTACTTGCTCACTGCATACCAGCCATCCATATGAATGTTTGGGTGCAAATTTCTGTGTATGGTTTTCACGAAAACTCTTATACTTAAACATTTCAAGAATGTGTTGTAATATAAGCAAATCACGCTATTTGTCTGCCCTGACATCTTCACAGAACTCTGTATGAACAGTTAATCCGTGTATGCAATATGTATCTTATGAATCCCACGCCAGTACTCCGCGTGAGCTGTGTTTATCCTTTTATTAAAGTAAGTAGTTCCACACGAGGTCATATTTACAGTGACATATGTAGGGTAGTCTCAACACACTTTTCCGAAAGAATAAACGGTTTTCCTCTCCATTAAAACACACTGCGGCTCGTAGAAAGAATCCGAATATTATAATCCTGGCACGTTCCCTCCATGGCTGGACTGGAGGCACATGTGTGCTCCCGATGGACTCTCTCAAGTAGAAGACTGTGTACTGGTGGCGGCAACTGAGGCAATGGTAGGGGCGGCTCACACATCTTGTGTAGGTATGATGACGGCATTGGCGCTCCGGTCACGCAATAACTGTCAAGACTTCGTCCGTCAACCATGACGTCCACTTATAACACCCCTACGTCACCGTCTCGTTATTCCGATCACTGGGATATCTCAGGCGGGGTAAAAGAAGTCCTATCTATCAAAAGCCTTCCAGTTATCACAATCAAGTTTCTTCATTAGGAGAGTTTGCCTGATTAATGACTTCAGGTATACCGTGTGCATTTCTTAAATAGGAGACGGAGCACCAGTTCCTGGCCCGTCCTCCACGGCATTCTGTGCCTCATTGGACGCCTCCAGCAGCCCTCAGCCCCTATAGGTCCGCCACCGGGAGTGGGAACGGAGTATGGGGATTATGGGGGGAGGGGAGGCATGGTTGTGATGGGGACTGGAGGGTAGAGGTGGAGGTGGGGAGGGGACGTCCCGCTAACACACATACTGCAGCACGGCAGATTTCCGCATGGTTGACTCCTGCTTATCATTATTTTGACTATACATCATTGCCAGTACTGGCATATTTACTTCACCATGCATGGTGCACTGCACATGGCCACGCTCACTGCATCGTACATGGTGCCAACATTCTGCTCATAATGCAAGGTGCCTTGCATAGTGCATCCGTGATAGTGTCATATTCCCTTCACATTGCATATGCATGGTGCCTTTCGTGGTGCATTTACTTACTGAATAGCGCATGGTGTCTCATAATATATAACGTCTCATTTTACTCAGTAAGTGTTGTACCCTGAAAATTGCTCGTTTACACCTTAGTGAATCTTCCTTGCATACTACTATATTCAACCATCTCACAATGCACTAATTGAGCCTCTGATAATTTGAAATTAACTTTACAGTCCGTTGTGCTAATTCAATATTACACATAGGCCTATGTATACGTTAACCTCAGAATGCATTGTGTCCTTAATAATTCCACATTCACTTAACAGTGTATTGTGCCTGGCATAACATTTCACAGTGCATGGTGTCACCTGTAACATCACATTTAGACGGGAATCCATGGTGCCCTTCATATTGCCATTTCACGTTATTGTGCGCTGCACCTCAGATAACGCCAGATTAGTTCAGTGTATGGTGTCTCGCATCATTCACTTATCAATGCATGGTGGTCTTTTGCATTTGGTGAATAGATACAATCTCAATTCTCGGTAACATAACACATACAACTTAAGGACTGACATTATATCACACAAATTGGGTAAACACCTGACGCCTATACTTTTAATAAAGGGCAAACCATTCATTAAAGGCCACTTAAATGTTAGAACCTAAATATCAATTAGCTGCAGCAGCGTTTTCTCAGTCCTAGAAGAACCAGTATGTAAACGTACGCTACATTTTATCTCCAGGCAATAAGAATTCTTGACATTCACAGGCTTCACGATCTTTGAGCATCTCTTTTTATAAATTCAAGTGAGGTATCAGTCTTTGAAATAGAGGACGTAAATCCTTTTCTCAACAATACACATGCAGCACCTTATTTCTCTATTTCATTTGTAAATAGTCTTTATTGACCACATGACGGATTTACATGTCCTTCCAGCATACTTACACACATCTAAATTGATGTGTAAATACCATTTATTGCATGAATGATGAGCAATATTTTGGCCGTAAGGCTTGAGAGAGATACAGTGAACCAGTTCTCTATATAACGGTCCGTGTACAGTGCAGCAGAACCATCATTCCAAATTATTTCTTAAAGATTTTATTAGCAGCAAACATCAAGATTAACCCTGGTTTTCAGATTATAACATCAAGGAAATATTTAGAGTGGTATAAGCACATTAGAGTATACTTGCAGTATATGGTCATGGCCTTTAGAATTATCATTATTGATACATTGAAGTTCCTAACAAAATCTATAGTTCAAACATATTAAGCACTTAATATGATTGAATCAGGGTATACAATAGCTAGTAGTCCAGAACTAACCATGTAGTTTGTGTGTGATGCGTCATTGACTGGAAGATGCACACGTGCGGTTTCCGGCATCAAATTAGCCATTTCTCAGAATCCAATTAAATTCTCCGTGCTGGCAGCTTCCTTGTGATAGATATTATATTAATAGTACAAGTAGTCATTCGAGAAGTCACGACAGGAAGTATAGTAAGTGGTTAATGAAAAAGCATTACAAGAGAACTACTTGGACAGCGATAACTTTCTTTTAAGGCAGTACGAAAAAGACCATGTCTAAAAACTTTTTTCCATCAAAGTATGGCACCATTCAGACTACCAATGCTATTAAAATAAATCGTGTATTTAATATTTTGCTTGAGTGAAAAATGATAGTTTTATCAATTCCTCCCAATAATATCTAACTAAGTGCAGATTGATAAGATTATACCGTTTACACTATAGTACACTCTAGAGATCCACCGTTATGGCATATCTCTATAACAAAGCACAACATGAAGTGTTTTTGTGATGATAAGGATAGCAGCATCATGCGAGTTAACATGATTTAAATAGTTTTGTGGCGAAGCGATAAAACATTTTAAACATCAGAGTAGTGGAGTGTGGAGGGAGCACAAACCTGAACACTGTAACTATTTGTGACCCGATCTGACATAATGAGTCGCAAGTCGCGGAGATACGAATTTGAGTTAGTAAGATATGTTCCTCACCTCGAAAAGAGCTTCATTTTGATACCAAGATTGTGTTCATACGATGATTAGGGCCAAAGTTAGGTTTTTCCCTATACGCGGTAGGCTGGAAACTTGATTCTGAGAAAAACGCGTTTGAAGTTTTTATGTGCGGTTTTTGTTAGACTCGGTCGGAATTCCTTGGATACCACTAGAAGTTTATCTCCCACCGACTTGAGACTTGGAATATACATTCTAGACTAGTTGAACTACAAAATACTGTGAAGTCATGCTTTAGAAATGGAAACTTTAATCATGCCGGCCTTGTAAAGATAGAGTACAATTCCTGTAAATCTGCACCTGAAAATGAAAAACTGAAGCAAGAGGGCAAGCTCAAACAGTCACAATACCTGTTCTAGAAGGCTGAATTGAAGTCACAACGACTTGTAAAGAGTCTATGGGAATGTTCAAGTGTATTTCAGCCTGTTTTGCCATAAATAATAAGTGTCATAGTTCCAGGTAAGTTGGATAAAAGTTCCATAAAGTTGAAAGATCACAAAACGTCAGTAAACTGTGAGTCTAAAACAACTCAAAAGGCACAAAAGTACAAATAAAATATTAAAATTCGAACTATATACAGGTATTCTAGTCTATGATTCTAGTTGCTAGAGGATGTAGACCGACCACGCCCCCGCCCCCGACTTTGGCTGCGTTTACGTTTGGGTGGGGGGGTGATCTCAGGGGAAGTGTCTGAGTCTGAGTCTGTTTCCATTTCACGTCGCATTTGGGCTGCTGTCTCTCTGTCTGAGTCCTCTGAGCCCGAGTCAGGGGTTTTTCCTCGACCCCGACCGCGACCTCGACCCCGACCTCGCCCCCGACCTCGCCCCCGACCTCGGCCTCGCCCCCGACCTCGCCCCCTTCCTCTACCACGTCCCCTTCCTTGCGCCTCCTCCTCCTCCTCCTCCTCCCCTGCATCTCCACCTCCACCTGCTCCTGAGGGCCCTGGACCTGGATCTGGCGATGGGTCCCGCCGCCTTGGTGCCTCTGCTGCAGGCTCAGGTTCCGTGGGCTTGGGGCACGTAATGTGTGGCCGGTGGTAGGACCTTTGGGACGGCTCCAGGGTCCACAGTGAGCACATCCACTTCCTCTGGCTCAGAGTCAATGTACTGTCGGACGGTTACCTTCCCGGGGCTGTTTGATGAGAAGATAAAGTGGTGATACTGCTTGATCCCTTTTATTGGCCGGGTGAACGGGGTCAGGAAGGCTTGCCAGTTATAGGTTGGGACAAAGACGGCCCCATCTTCTGACCCACACAGCTGAGGGATGTTGACTTCTTTTTGGGTGCTGTCCCGGACCGTCTTGGCCAGGTCAGCAAGGCAGGACACCTCGGCATGGCGAAACCGCTGCTTGAGGAGACCGAAGCACCAGTCGGGGGCAAACTTGGTGTGGCCGGTTATGAGAAAGTTCAGAGTGATCTGCTTATGCAGACCAGTCAGGACCCGCCACATGAGATAGCCAATCACGTACTTGTTCTTGTTTTGCCCACTGCAGTTGTCACAGTGGAGGTCAAGGAGGCGTTCACCGAGGGAGTAGTTGGCAAAGTAGTGGTGGAGGTAGGAGATGACAGCGTTTGAACCCTTGCTGCCACAGTGGGACTCATCAATAAGATAGTTTACTTGATGGGGGATGGCTTCAGCACACACGCCAAAGATGCCTACTTTGCGTGGGACGAGGAAGTAGAGGGGCCCTGGCTGCATGGGGGAGGAGGGGAGGTGGACCTGCTGTGCGTAGTCGAAAGATACATGCATCCGGATGTCAGAGGAACAGGGAGTGTGTGGCCCGAGCGCCGGCCGGCCTGCCTCGGCATACGCCTGCTTGGCAGCGGTAGTCAGTTCCTGGTAGAACTCCCGTTCCTTGGCCACCACCTCCAGGTGCTTCTGCTGCTTCTTTAACTTTGCCTGCTTAACTACTTCGGGGAGGTTAGAGGAGTAGGAGATGTCACGGTTGTTCCTCTGACACTCCCAGCATAGGTCAGTCATGGGGCGAGAACACACAATACGGGGTAGCAACTGGCGCCAGAGGTTACGGAAGGTGGCGACGGCAACCTGACGGTGGGCGTCCCCGATGGCCTGTAGATAACGTTTATGCACATCTACCTTCCTTGTGCTGGAGGGGAGGAGGAGGATGTCGTCGTGTTTGTGCGTGGAGACTCGGCCGGGGAGGACGAGGGCATAGGTTTCGGCGTAGGAGTTGATGAAGTCGACCACGCGGCGGATGTCTGCGAGGTCGAGGGAATGGGTGTTGGCCTTGCGTCCGCCTGACCTCTTAGTACGGGGTACGACCCCGTTCTCCCGATACCACTGGCTGATGGCGGTCATCTTGTTGATACTGCAGCTAAAAAACAAGAACACACAACTTACAATTGGAAATGGAATAATGTTGGACATACCAGGTTCGGTTACATAAAAATAATGTTTGGTTACATAAAATAATTATTGTGTACATGTTAATAAGTTACAGCAGGAGACAGGTTTAGGAACTACTTAGACAGAGAATGTTAGCTGCAGAGATGAATAATTACCTGTAGAGAAAGAGCAGGGTGTCCCGGCAGACCTTCCTGCCCCCGGCGGTGTAGTGGCTCCGTTGGTGCTGCCTGGCCCCCTTGCCCTTTTTCCCCTTCTTCCAGGTCGACAGCTGTACCGAGGTGTCAGTACAGGCACTTGTAACGCCCAACAGGAGCATGTCCTTCTCCCCTGAAATGGAAATCCGACACAGAACTTTAGTGATGTACGAGCGAGTGACTTTGTGAAAAAAAAAAAAAAGTTTAAGAAAGTTTACGAACATTACTCTCGGCTGGGTCTACCCCCGCGGTCACTGAGGTTACTTGGCCGAAAATCGTATGTCAATGCCACAGAGGAAAAGTTACAGCCTCCAGGAGGTCATACAGGTATTATAGATGACAAACTATCTTCATTTAAGACGGTTAATAGGATGGTTATTGGCCGCACCTGGAGTCAGCTGGGCGACCTCCTGCCGTTTGTCCAGACGCTCCGCCGTTGAGAACTGGACACAACATGGGCCGTCGTTGTGGTACTTACACGAGCACCTAAACATGACGAAAGTCCACATTAATGTCAAAGATATGTGAGGGCACCCCTATAGATTGAATTAGGTTCATTAGATGGCCGCTAAGAACTTTTAATTAGGCCTGAGAGAGCAAAACGGTCAAGGCCGTCCATCGTTCAAGTGCGAGACGCCATTAAGTAGGTCACGGCGGCATACTTTCAGCAAATGTCGATTTTGAACATAAAGACAGATAGAAACATGAAAATAATTACGGGATATCTTAGAAAACATGTTTGGGCAACTTCTGATGGCCGGACAGGTCTAACGGTTTGGTATTTATAGGAATTTTCAAACGACACAACTTGGGCAATTTCGATCGCAAGTCGCAAACAAGCATGGCCTACCTAAATTTCTGGCAACTGTCACTTTCCTCCTGCAGCAGTTGGTCCGTCGGATCAGTGATAACCAGGGGCTCATCCTCGTCCTCCTGTGACTCCTCAGCCTCCTCCAAATCCTCTATGTCCTTTTCCGACAGGGTAGCATCCTCCTCCCCCTCCGATAAGTCCCCATCGTCCTCGGCAAAGACGAAGTAATCCTCGACAAGTTCTCGCCATTGCTCGTCGTTGGCGCCGCCATGAAGATTAGTCCGAACAATTGTATTTAGCGCGGCTGCCACGGCCTCCTCACGCTCCTTGGGGGTAGCCATGTAATCCTAACAATGTTTGGATCCAAACTGCACTTGCAGTTCAAGAAATAACACGCTAATTAACACGTTAGGCCTCATTGAACGCGCACCTGCTTCTGTCGGTCGGACCTTTAAATTTTACAAACAGTGGCGCTTCCAGCACGCCGAGGGGGTCTCAGCCAATCAGAGCGCTCGGATCGCAACACGTGACCTCCTTGACAACGATTGTTTACGGCAACGGCTTTCGCGATCCGCCTTCTGATTGGTCCATCCCCGTTCCAATTCAAAATCCGACGATGCGATTGGCTAGAAGAGGTCCCGCGTTTTTCGGCGGTACCAAAAGTTCTTGGGTTGTCGACTCCTAAAAGCGGCTCGCAAGTCGGCAAAGTTGATAAAAATCGGCGTCTCAGGAGCCTTTTGTTTTAACTCACTGAAGCAGAAGAACGACTTTGGGGGCCATTCTAACACACTAAGAATATTAATTTCATCAAAATATTTTGGAAAATGAAAGTCCTGATATAAAAGATTAAGAAAATGCAAGAAAGTCATTTTCGATGGTGGGGCCGATTTCCGACTTCAGAGGCCCATATCTCAGTTTGACCGCGCGCGACTTGCGACTCATTTTGTCGGATCGGGTCACATTTACTCTCCATTTCAAATCTACATTGTTTGCGTAACTAAACAGAACATTAAGTAGGGAACGAATTAGAGGACTGTGTATATTTGTTCTTTCCGTATGGTCGAGCTTACCATAATAAGCGACTTTCAGCATGTTGTGTGTACTACTGTGTCTATTGTATATAAATCATCAAGTGCACGTGGCTTTGGATTTGATATAATGTTATCAGCACTTATTACAGTGAGACGTCTATGGATCAACATAATATCATATTCTAAACTGTCATAAAGGGTTGAGTACATCTGGGTCTCCACAGAGATCTTATGATATGAAATTATTTAAAAGAATTGTTTTGAGACACTTTCAAAATCATCGATTGTAAGAGGCTTGGCGACGTCAGTTGGATCAGCCAGTATGAGTTCCATTCTCGGCGACACTGCATGCGGTTGTTGAAGTTAAAAATGGGATGTTTCTTATACAGTCGGATAAATGCTGTACGACACGATTATCGTCATAATCATTGAATTCAACTTGGACATCTTAACAGTAAAAAATAGGGGAGACGTTTCACGAGTGCAAGGTTTGATGATCCAGCACAATTTGAAACCTCCGTCAGATTTGATTGATGATTCCGTTTCGATTTAAAGAAATTACCGATAGATTACCAAGACTGATTCATAACAATCGATATATTACTTTCAAGTGGTGGGAATTTCCAAATTAAACAACCCTTTTTTATAGATCTATAATTGTGACTAATTCATAATTTCTTTTTTTTTAAGTAGACACCTTTTTCCAATGAAATGAAAAATTACGAATGTGCAGGAACCTAAGTTATACATTTAGCAGGCGGTTTATTTGTTGGTGATGATTTATAATTAAAATCGCTTGTCAGAATGATGTACTACATTTGGCAAACAGTAGTCCATGGAGTACGCGGGATGAGGGTGGGGTACCATGAGTGGTGCCGACTGGGGCTGCCGGGGTAAGGTCTGTGACGACAGGACGTCAGACACACAGTCACAACGTGTCACCTAACCCACACACCAATTACAGTCTGACGGCTGGGTGGACACTTCATTACACTGCTACTATATAACGTTAACGTACAGCCAGACTGGGGCCCATGGTAGGGGCAGGGGGATGGGGTCCTGATGGGGCATGTCGGTTTAAAAAACACAAATGTAACATGTCCTTGTCGTTTGTTATCTCATAATACGTCAAATTGAGGGAAGGTTGATGTCACATAATGTCATATTATAATTATAATTTCCAACAATGTCATTGTCACCACGGCCCATTTTGCAGTCTGGAATTGACGAAAATGGCATTTCGCCATGTCTGGTGTTGTTTTATAGAGGTATATGAATATGTAATAATTTGTGTAGATTATTATTAGATATAACTTAAAGACTCAAATATCATCAATAATACTCAATGGATACCATGTAGACTCAAATGTAACGATGCCACAAAGGCATAAATCTATACATGAGAGTGACAGCAACATTCTGGTGATAGTCTCATTAAATCTCATGTCAATGGTCACATAATCTAATAGTGACCAACCGGAAGCCAGTATCCCTGTTGATTCGTTGATAAAAGGGAATGTTTAACTGAATAAATTCAGTATCTGACTTGCCACTGATCTCTTAACACCTACTTGTCGATTGTGTTACTTGGGAAACAAATATCGTGGAGACTGTAATCACCCGCGGACAGGCCCAGTAGCAGGTCCTGGAGCAGTGATGACATGATCCCTGATATAATGGCTGTAGTTACTCAAACACTCACATGATCTTAAAAGTACCCCTCCACTCAACATAAACATCCCAAGACCCCGATCGAGCTCGCCCCTGTTCCAACCAGCCCCTCGACACCAAAACAAGGCATTTACAAATATATCTATAGCCTATGTGTTTCTTTCAGGCTCAGATGCATATATACCACTCCCATTATAACCTACTGCATAGGCACACGGAAAACACAATCTTGAGTGCTTATGTTCAACAGTTGTTGTGATCTATGAAAGTAATGGTTCTCAGGTTGTCCCACTGTTGGGACACCTAGTGGGCCGAGCAGGAATCAAACTAGGAATGTCACAGGTGCTGCTTGCAGTGGTAACTTTTGTAGTCATAAACATATCTTGACATTCGTTCGTTACTGGAAACTGGGTTTCATCAGAAAACGTTGACATCTAATAACTTTTCTCGACCAACTGTCCTTCATCCTATAAGGGAATGTCCGGTGAACGATAAAGTATGGTATACTGTCTGCTTTTTACAAACTTGTTACATGCTTGCACAAACATCTCTGGGGTTTGCAAACTTTAACAAAAACTAGAATTACAAGTACATGTACGTGGATACGCTGTCTGGGAAGATCCTTTTTGGATATTGTCTGTCAGCGTTTGCAGAAAGAGGGCGGGATCCCTTAATTACCAACATAGCATACTCGTAACTTACATGCCATTCCTTTGATATATATATATATATATAATTATATATATATATAATTATATATATATATATATATATATATATATAATGGGGAGAGGGGATGGGTGGGGTGGTAAGCTTTTGTTTTTATTTCTATTTTTTATTAGAAAAATGGTCTTCTAACAGTACATGCAATTATGTATAGTAATAATACAAAGGTAAGAGTGTCGTTTATGTACATTTCGTATAAATCGACAAGTTATACAATTTAGTATACACTACATTTCAATCAGGATTATATCAGTTTAGCATAAGAGCAGCCAAGGGTTTTGAGAAAACCTTTGAATTGAAAGAAATTTTCAGATTCTTTTTTTTTTTTTTTTTTTCTTTTTTCATTTCGAAAATTATTTAGGCTATCCTTTTGTGTACATGTGTTGCCAATCAACTCCAGTTGCATACATAACACAGTCATCTGCATACATACTAAGCTGTACATGATCTTGCATCAAATCTACACAGTATAAAGAGTGTTGGTCTGGGATAAGTACCATGTGGAATATCAGTTTTTACCTTTCATGGTTTAGATACGATACACTGGTATATCAGCATTTGGGTCCTGCTGAACAGTTATTGAACTAATTCAAACGATCACATGTAATCCCCATACGATCTAGTTTCGTCAATATCATAAGGTTGTATACACTCTCTTGAAAATACAGCTTGTTGCCCACACTCATTTTTTGACAAAAGCAGTTATGAATATGATTACAGGAATGATTCTTTCTTTTTGAATATACGCGTATACATGGTATAATCCCTTTTTAAGGGTACCGACAGTATTCATCTACCTGTACCACTTGACTTTACCTGACAGGTACAGGACTCCCCTTACAAGGTACACTTCCAAAAAGCCACCCCTTTAATGTACCAGTTAGGCACTTCTTTCATCCACCACTAGGTGGCAGCAGTAGACTGCGGGGCGCCGTGGGGGGCGTACTTGTGAACCCCGCACTGTGATCCCAGCCCGTCCTGTGATCCTGCGCCGACCCCGCGATCATCTATTGTTATCGACGCTTTGATCCAGCTCTCCAACCCCTCAGTGTCTACTGTATAGGGATGTGATCCGGAGAGGGCTTGTGTGGACGGACGGTTCACTTTGAAGTCAGAAGCGACCTTTGTTGGGGGGCTATTACTGGCGTCTGATACCAGATATCCCACGTCCACCTCCACGTAACTCCACGTGCTGGAGGCAGGTACAGCCTTGGCACCAACACCCCCGGGGGGTCACATATAATACACAGGTGTGTGTTACTTACACTGTAAAAAAAAACACGTAGATTTTACGGTAAACTACTGGCAACTGTGGCTCCAGTAGAGTACCGTTAATTTGACGGTTGACCGTATTTACTACATGACCGTAGTTGGTACGGAGCAGAACTGTTTAATTTTCACAGTGTTTTACCGTAGAAAATTATGGTCAACCTTCGTTATGACTGGCCAATACCGTTTTTTTATTGACAATTTATTACCATTGTATATACCATTGAAATTGTTCAAATTGCTGGCCAATAGGCTCATGATCCTGTAAATGACTGTGACATACAGTGACATCCACTATTTCTTCCATGCCTTATAACCTCAAGCAATGTTTTGAATACATCAATGGCATTTGATCAACCAAGAGGTAAAGTTCAAGGTTAGAGTCAAAAGAGTCAAAACTCTTTCAACATTATGCATATACAAATGCAGAGTTGACCTCTGAACCAGGGTAGGGTTGGGGTACCTCTTGTGAGTCCCAGAAACATGAGACCTATACCCTAGTCCCTGCCTCTGTCCACATGTGAAAAAGGTGTTTAAACAAAGTACATCTTCAAAACTCATACAAGACAATTTTCCTTAAACTCAAAATACATTCTAATACATTCCATATGTGTTTCTTTTATGTTCTACAGTGCCAAGAACATTCTCAGAATTATATAATGAAACTATATTAACATTTAGAAAAAAATAACTGCATAGAATTGGCATACACTGTCACCTGGTGGAGGGCTATTGAACTACATATAAGGATAATAAAGTTGGCTCTGGCCATGCACTTGGTCAGCCTAAATTTTACATTCTACCCTCCTGGTCTGATAGAGCAAACTAACACTGTGCTATTTAGATCAGGTATTGCGATCTAGTAACTGCAATCAAACAATGAATTCTAATACGCATGTGCCTGATCTGATACTCTGTTGATGTCTCTTACCTATACCCAGTCTTATACCCCTGTTATTTCAATTGAGTAAAACTGCTTGCCTTTGTCTGACCACGAGCCTTCATAGCTCAGTGGTAGAGCACAGGCTTTGTATGTGAGAGGTCCCTGGTTCAAGACTCAGCAGTACCAAGTTGTAAAACTACAAATACTTTGTGGTAGTAAGGACGCACACTGAATGTTTTTTTCCCATATAATTAATATAAAGATATGGAACTTAATGGCAAAGGATTTAGGTAATTATTTGATTTTTTAAGGAAATGCTAGGTCTATGTAGGGACAATATAAATGTTGGAGATGTAAATGGTGACTCCCTTTAGGCTGTAATACTGGAAAAAAATTTGAAACCTAACAGGGTATAGCTGACAAGGTTATTGTACTAAAAAGGTGTGCACCTGTAAAACCTACAGAAAAGGTGTTTAAAACATTTTGCAAATGTTTTTGAGGTGATGAGGTAGGACCTACTGAAACACATGTTGTAACACTTAAGCCCACGGCCACTCAGATCACAAGGCCTGACTCATTATGTTCATGTTGAGTCCGCCTTACCAAGACTATCAGTGATTTGTCATATTTCAATAATATAATGTTTACAGAACTTTACCGTAAAAATCAATAACCGTTATTTGTACGGTTCAATACCATTATATGCATTGACTATACAGTTTTTATCCGTAAAATAAAAAACGGTAGATTACCAGCATAAATAACGGTGGTTCCCTGTATATTCTACGGTTATTTTTTACAGTGTACTGTGCCTGTACGAATGAGGTAACCTCCCCATAAGGCATATACAGTCAGAGGGACGAATCAGTAGATCAGAGCATAGGACTTTAATTTTGGAGAAGGATGGAAATCATTATTGATAACGTCCATCATCTACCCAGCAACTTAATAAGCAAGTTTGATTGTACTTATTCATGGTTAGTTATATAACAAAGAAATTCCAAATGATTAAAAGTAATTCCATTTAGAGTTAAAATCAATCTTAAAGAACATTGATAAGAAAATGTAATTCTAACCCCCAACCCCCTAGTTTGGAACTCAACACCAGAATTACAAGATGGAAAAGCTTGAGTTATTGTCCCGTTGGGTATACATGTATACATCGCTGATACTAAATCATATAGAACTTTTGACATCTGAAAATTTGAGGAATATTGTTCATAACTATGTGGATAGCAGAAACCTTTGTCTCATCCTTGTTTTATCCACAGTTCTGCACCTTTTACCATTATATATGGATTCCCAAAATGGGGTTTCAATAATAACAATTCTTAAACTATCTAATCATGGCATCCCCGTCAGTGCTTAACAGTGTTACATACCAGGCTATCAGTACCCCTACTAAGGTATTTAAGGCACCCCAGCTGGCTGTCATGGTGAAAAACAGTCTTTTCTGTCTAATGAATTTCAGTTTATTAACCTTAATCTGCTTCAAAATAATTTCAACATTGTACTTTTTGAATGAAACAAAGCTTTAGCATCACACTGAACCGGTGAAACTGCATTCTAGGTTTAGGTCCCATCTGTGTAAAAGTACATTTACCGATAGCAGTCCATTACCCCTCCCCCAAAGTCTTTGTCTTTATGCCTCAGGCTCTGAGGTCAAGGGCGGCAATAAGCTGAAGAGAGTCCACTGCAGGTAAGGAGAGAGAATACAGAGTGTTCTATAATCAGATCTCTTCAGGTACAATTATGCCTGCTCAGGTACAATCACACGTCTTCAGGTAGTCACCCCCTGTTGGGGTGGACAAGGGACTGGAGCAGTAATTCTGCCTGCTCAAGGCCCTCCTGTGATCTGTGGGTGGTTTATCTCCTCAAACTGCCCAATCTGGCCTCATCAGTCCTGCCTTCAGACGGACAGGATCAGGGCACAAGGAAGGCCTTGGAGGGTATATGTCAATACAATGGGCATTAGGGAGAGTTGCTCATTAGGCAGATCTATTGCCCCAGGCCTTTCTTGGGTACTTTCCTACATTAGGCATTCTAACCATGAAGAATAACTTTTTTTATTGATAACGAAACAATTTCCAATTTCGCTTTATAAAAAAATACATACCAACACAGAGCAGCGTATATTGCCTATGCTGAAATCTGCGGCCTGTTCCTTAATAATTATGGCACCTTATGGTTAATTTTAAACAGAAGCCTAACGGTTGATTGAAAATTGTGTTTCCTTGAGGCCCCAACACAGTCAGGGCGATTAGCAGCTTCTCCTTAGTTTTAAGAAACCGGGCACTGAACCAACTCATACCGACATTTCAGAAAATCTTTTCATAAAACTTCACCTTCTGCCATCTACTTACACCGACGTTTCAGAAATCTCTTTTCATAAGACCTCACCTTCGGAAATAACACATAAGTAATCTAAAAGTTCAAAATACATACTTTTCAAAAGAGAAAGGCAACACTTGTAGTCGCAGATATCGTTGTAACCATGACCATCTGTTGTCAGAGGAATCTCCTTTAATTAAAACAACAATGGCGGAACATGGATCAACAATTTCGGCCTAATTTGAGTCCCTTTTCAGGCCCGCAAACAACTTTCAGATCCAGGGTACCTGGGAGGCGGGTTAAGTCGGACGACGACCTTCTTCTTTGTTTGATTTTCGTTTCCCATGAGGAAAAAAAACCAGGATTTCGATGACGGCTGTTTAATATAAAAGCTTGTATTTCCACCACCGTAAACGTTTCTCTTTTAATAAAAGCCAAGTCCAAACTTTCTTTCTTTTAATGAAAATCCGAAATGACAGTTTTGAAGTTTAATGGGGAAACCGAGCCTTCTTCTGTCGAATTAACAAGTGAACGTTTTTATTCAATTATAACGGATGGTCAGTTGCCAAGGAAATGGCTTTTACCTGAGTCCGGGGGAATCGCCAAGTAGAGGAAAACAGTATGTTAATATTTTTCTTATTGCAATTCGATATTGCCAATAAGCACATAAAAGGTCAAACAGCAGAAGCTTTGAGGGTGCTCTTTTCATTCAATCGTTATTTAACTCATACCCTCATGCTGGGTATCCAACATCTCATGAAAGGCGGATATCTTCTGCTGAAAATTGTGAGAATGTGAGTAGTTTCCGAAAATGAACATAAAATGAAGGCGACAGAAAGTTCAACCCGTTGAACCAATTGCAATTGAAATGAACTTGAGAACACACGCAAACTGCAAATGTAACAATATATACACATACCTTCATATTGATATTGCCCCCGAAGCACAAAGAAGGCCTTGGCATTCGGCCACGAGATTCCTTGGGCTTTGTGGACAATACCACTTCTCAAATATACCCGCGAATAGTATTTTTCTTATTGAATGCCACTGTAGACTGTGCGCTGTACCGTAGTCATGGTAAGTCAAATTCAACTTACTAAAAGAGTTGTCGAATGTGAAATATTAAGCAACATTAGGCTAGATTTGTTCTCAATTATTATACAAGAAAGGATAAGGAATACAAGCCCTCAGTCAGATTGCGCCAACTTTATCCCTCAGGTGGGTTGTCCATCCTTAACTATAAGTAACAATGAGGGGCAGTATTTACAAAAGTAGGCAGAACTTAATGTTTAACTACTGACCATGTGTACAAGAGAACTGTATGCGACTTGGCTATTCCACGTGACACAATACTAATTGAAGTAAACACAAGATACTTAGCATCGCACTGAAACATTGCCAAAATTAATGTTAGCATTCCAGGTTTCGAATGCAAACCTCTTTTTCTGTGTTGTGATCGAGGGTGTTTAAGGCTGAAATCCCCTGTCACTTAAAGAGGTTTAAGTTGCTTTTTCCCGTACCCTCCTTCAGTTGACATGGGGATTATCCCAGCCTGGATGTGTCTTTGTTCTTCGCTTTTCGTAAACTCATTCCCCAATTCTTTGTTCTTAAACCATCGGTTTTTCATCCATGAACCTTGGATTTCCTCAAGCTTTTGAGGGAAACAATGCCCAACACCATGTAAAAGGTGACATCAAATGATTTAAAGAAGCAATTTTAAAGATAACAATTTCTGATACTTCTTCGTGTTACTGTGTACTTCCTAATATTTTCATTGACTCAATAAACAAGAAATGAGAAATGCCAACCTTTTCTTTGTTACAAACAAAGGTATCACTTCTTAAATTAAACATGTGGGTGTAATTAAACAGACGCATATGGGAACTGGACTACTCCCTTGAAACCAATCATAAGCATAGGACTGCCTATCTGACTAATTATGTCCATCTATAGTCATGCGCATGCGCGGCCAGGGGCTGCGTCTCTGACGTCATTATTGCCCCGGGGGACATAATGGTCCCAGCAGGTGTCATCTTACTGCACCTTGTTAGTGTCGGCCGCTCCCGATGGGGGCGCTGGCGGCTATATGGCTTATAGTTAGTGGGGGCTGGGAGGGGCGCCATGATGGGATCCCACACGTAGCTGGGGGTCAGCGGTCACACTGGTATATTGTAGACACCGCCGGTAATCAGCTGAGGGAACGGACATTACCCAGGGTGCTCAGGTATCAAGCTCACTTCCGCTATCAGATATATGTGCTGCCAAAAGAGCAATACCGTGAGTAGGAAGTCAGGGGGTCGGCAAATGGTATCAAATCATGCCAGAGCAACATAAAAAGAACTAATTTGCAACAACATAATTTCGTTTTGAGGTATTTCGCAGTTGATAAGTGTAATATGATTGCCCCCGTGGCACAATTATCAATCCGCAAAGAGCAACAGGAAATTGCTATTAGTACTCTAGCAGAAATATGGTCGAGGCACCCAACAACGTTTTGACATTAAACCAAATCAGGGATACGTTGATCTGTGACTCTTCACATATAGATCCATCCATCATCCTATTTCGCCAGCCAATAAGATTCATTGGCCTAACTGCCCTCAACAATCTAATATTTCGATCGGCCCTCAACATCCCTAAGTAACTTTTGCAAACTTCGATACAAACTTTGTTACCTTGCTGACATCAAGGTGGCGACTTATCTCTGTGATTAGGTCCCTGTGTGAAATTCGGCCCGCCCCTCGGCCTCTGAGCATACGGCCAGATCAAAGACGATCTATATTATGAGCTTCTGAGCAGCTCCAGGCCCCAGCGAGCTGCTCAGGGATAAACCCCTGTCGGGGTGGACCTCAGGAGATGTGTCGACCTATAGATGTTAGGCTCGGCCTAAAGCCCCGTCTCCACTGTCCTACTCGACTCAACTCGACTGTCGTAGGTCCTGGAGGCGCCGGAGGCTAAGACTGTCTACGCTTAGGCTAGGGTTGTCGCACATGAAATGTAATAGTCCAAGGGAAATGCAAGCAGTTTTATACCTACAATAAGCTTGGATTTCCCTTGGACTGTATGTTGAAATATAATTTTACAGAGCTACTGCACGTGTCCTTAGACCCGATGATCGAAACCTACTTCTTAATCAGCTAAACAGGTAGGAGCTGACGGCCCTGTCCTGCATGCCACTATGACTCCATTAGCCACACTGTAAGATCAAGCCCAACTGAACTCAAGTCAGCTCAACACAACTGTCGAGTTAAGGTCAGTTGGGCGGTGTAACCGGGGCTTAAGGATAGAGGAACCTACGTACATGGCAATCTTCAGAACTAGGGAAGGAGTTAATGGACATCACGGTGGTGACAGAAGCTCTTAGCTTCTTCAGGCTTAGCTTAAAAAGATGTAAAGCTTAGATTTAAAGGATGTGACGCTATGCGCTAAGCTTAGAGTACAGACACGCAAGACCTTGGCGACTAACCCGCTAGGCTAAAAACAGTGTCGGGATCCATTAACACTAGGTACACTTGGACGAAATCCGATATACAAAGGGGATTCACTTAAGTGTCACTTTGCCCCCTGCATTTTAAAAAAGAGACAACATTAAAGAACGACTTACTATAATAAGGAGAACGACGAATAAGGAGAACGTGGAACACGGACATCTAGAGAAAAAGACATAAGTTCAGAGGGAAATGGGAAAACGAAGGAAGAGGACTTTTAACCTTACCTAAAAGGAGAAACATAAAATAACGCTTGCAGCTGGATTTTAAGCTAAGAAACACATTAACTCGCAGAAACCTTCCTTTCACCAGCCTGTCATACCAATCACCACTGCTTCGGCATAACTCACTGTAAAATGTTGTGAGCAAAACTAATGCAGGTAGAGAAGAGGTGCCAAAGGGACTGTCAAAGTTATCACTTATGCTAGAACCACAGCGTTGAAAGGAGAAATGTCTAATCTTATCTGATACAAAATTCGTTAACCTATTAAGACCTATGTCATCTAACATTTAAAGCTACATAAAGTAGTCTTAAAGAGATAACAAATACTTCGAGATAATACCGAAGAGTTTAGGTAATCATAACTATCTAAACCCTCTGATGATACCCATTGCTTTATACGCGTGGCAGTTGATTTGACCCTTGTCAACAGAGATATGACCTAAAATAATCCAAATCATAGAGATACATATTATATATGTCTATGATCAAATGTACCCCATGACATCACACTTCTTGATAAAATGGCTAAAATTAACACCTCAGCTAGATATTAACTGGTCTTCTTTGTATCCAATAGAAACCACCCCAAACCTGTTACCGTGCAGTGTAAATCAGAGAATCTGGGCGGATCAACGCGTCCCTCACCTAGGTACCTCCCCTGACCGCCTTTAATCAGGCCTAATACTGGGATAACAGGCTGACCTTTGACGGTCGGGATCCCCACTAAATTGCCCAAATTTATTTATAAGTGTCAGCGCCGTGCCCCATCCTGGGTGATACTACTCAGTGGTGAAATATCTCGCGCCTATAAACGTCTCAATAAGACTGCAATAAAGTCGGCCCGTCCGCTATCCCAGGGTGCAATCCCATCAAGGCAATATGATGGCCGGCCGCAGAGGCTTCTGGGGCGGCCACGTGACCTGTCATGTGACCACCACGTGACTGGCTTTTCTCAGCGAGCTACCTTTAAGACGCGGAGGTCTCTCTGGGTCTGATTCAGCATCATTTCAAACTGGGTACTCCATTTAACCAATATTATACACATCCACACGTAAAATACTAATATCCAAAGAAAAAAATTCTCTTAAACAGTTAGCCTAAACCCAGAGGCATATCCATGGGGGGGGAACCAGGGGGACCTGATTCCCCCATCCCTCTGTTTGGGACTTAAACTTCACTAAGGAAAAACAACTTTAAGTGTGTGCATTTAAATAAACAGTGTTTTACTAAAAGTGCTTTGCTTATATCCTAGTATCCGCCCCCGAAACCCATCCACCTCATCATCTACTTTCTCTGAAAACGGAGGAGACATTGTACACCTTTCCAAAGAGTTAGTGTTTGTTAGCCCACTTCCGGTCAATGTCACGTGACCCCAGATTCTCCGATTGGCCGTTGGAGGGCGCGTTAGGCGGTTTCCCTGGCGGGTGGGGGCGGTACTGGACAGTATCTAAGGGTACCAGGTGAGGAAGGGCTGACCTTGGAGGGGAGTTGGTTATTGACGCCTCTCCCTGTGACACTGACCACCCCCTGCCTGGGGCGGTTAAGACATGGCGGGCTGTCATCTATCTGCTGTAAG
Source organism: Lepidonotus clava (assembly GCA_936440205.1). Lineage (NCBI taxonomy): Eukaryota > Metazoa > Annelida > Polychaeta > Phyllodocida > Polynoidae > Lepidonotus > Lepidonotus clava. Next base: position 41,440,929 of record OW387141.1, read on the forward strand.
CTTTTCATACCCTGGGGAGGGAGCTCAATAAGTGCTGGTGGGAGTGATAGACTATTGCTCGTGAACTGTGCATGAGTTCTAGAGAAGAGGAACTTACCAAAAGTATCAAGGAAAATTATCTGAAGTTGAAAGTACAACGCTTAATGCAAGATGGGTGTCGAAAAATATGGGCGGTGGACGACTTTATCCTAAGCCTTCCTGGATGTGTGTGTGTCCAAAAGTGAAGGACATGGGTCAATTTTGGTCTCAAGTGAGTGAAATGAGTGAGAAGATTTCACTCAAAATGGTTGTAAAATTTGCCATTCCACTCTGTATGGGTAAGACATTCTTGAGAAATTAAACACTATGATATAGAAAACTGCAAACTGAGCTAATTCTATGTTGAATAGACAGATTGATGAAAGGTTAAGACATTTCATACAATAATATAACATATTTACAATAAAAAATAATTATGATATTTTGAATTAGGGCCTGTACTTTGCATCCCTTTCTTATGTGTATGTTTTGTAGAAATATCTGTCCTTCAAAATGGGTCTGTTTTCAAATTCCCGGCACACACATATCCGGGCATAAACGATGCAAGTTGACCCCCTTGGGCCCTGGAGAAAAACTAATGCCCAACGTTCTTGTCTTAAGTATCATGCAGAGGAATTCTTAACTTGTTTCTTGTACCTTAAGTCTAGTTCACAGCTTCTCCGTAGTTCCTTTAAGAAACTGGGCACTGAACCAACTCATACCGAAATTTCCTGAAATATCTTTTCATAAGATCTCACCTTCGGAAATAACACATTTGTAATCTAAAAGTTCTAGATACAATATTCTTTTCAAAAGAGGAAGATAACACTTGTAATCTCGGATATCATTGTAGCTGTGCGCGTGGCCATCTGTTGTCAGAGAAATCTTAAGTTTTCCAAACAGGCAAATATATTTGATCTGTGCGGGCCTCAAGGTCACATTCAATCAATAATTTGAAACTAATCTTTGATGCCTGCAATTCCTAAAAAAGAAGAAGAGAGTAAATAGTATTTATTTTCTTTTTTTACTTTAATAGACCAGAAAAAAAGTAGATTGATAATAAAATCGATACACTGCATAGGACATCCCTCATTGGGGGAATTATTGAGCGTTTAAAAAACTAATACATCATGTTGGTCTAATTGAGCGATGGGCATTATCTAAGTTTAATAAGTTTCTATTTCAGGCAGTTAATTCTATAGACGTTTACTGGGCGACTGTGCAGCTTATCATAATCATTTCAAACAAATGAAGCAAATGGAACCAAAGCCTTGCATTGCGATGGAAAAGATATACATGTAATTTACACAATTTCTTTCTGGAATTTTCATGATCAGTTACTATTAAGGTAAATTCTAAATGACGAAAACCTCAAAACAAGTGTACCTTCATCAGGTTAAGGAAGCCAGTGTAAAGATAGTTCATTACATTAGTTTTTATTTGAATTAACAATTGAATGATACGGCTTTCTTAAAAAATAATTACATGGATCAGCCAAAGATAGATAGTAATTCCAGAACGCAGCCAGCGGAACTAGGCAACTATATTGTAATTACATTTACATATAATATTCATATAAGCCCCTGCCCTTCTCTTGTAGAAATGCTAAAATCTAATTAGGATTTTTGATTAATGTATTCATATGGGAGTAAAAAGCAGTGTGAAGTCGAAAGAAATCCAGGACCAAATTGATCCAGCTAATTTCCTGTGAATCTTTGCTTCAGGAAATTAACATTTACTGAGAACGGAGATTACGAACAGATTTTCTAATGACTTCCGCTTGTTTACCTCGCGATACCTGCGCACGTTATGAGAAAGTTACCTTATAAGGGTGTATTTAAAATTATGTATTTCTATTATCCCAATAAGTGAAGCCAGGTGTAAAACATGTGTTGCCCATACACGGGTTAGATAAAATGGTGGCAGACATGTGCTAATGTTTTTTTGGTACATCGAATTTAAAAATCAAGATCGTTTTGGAAGTTTTGAATTAAACAGAAATGGTAGAATTATGATAGTCTGGTCGTCTAAGCCACATAGATCTCTTTGTACAATTTACAATGCTTTCTTGATGGGATATCATCATACAACAGTGACAAACGTATGTTAATGTATGTATGTGTGATACAATAAAAGAAATAATGCTTAGACGAGGAGAGGGGTCAATTTATAATGTCAGTTATCGTTTATATTCCCAGACCATTCCTTTTTTCGGTGCACAAAATGAATTCTTATACTTGACCTTTGTTGTTGCTTTCTGCCTTTCCTGTGTAAAAGCCATACTTACCATTGAAACAATGCACACAGTGAGAAATCCCTTTATTTAAACATGTGGCCTATATAGTTTACTTTCTATGAAATTTCAAAATGGCTATTGAATACGTTTTCTCATTTACAGTCTTTCATCCTGTGCCTTTGATATTCAGTTTCGTTTTGTGGAAATGGACAAAAGCTTTATTCGAATTATGAGCCACGACCTCGTTCCTTGTCAATCCTCTCATCCAGCTGCAATAAGAAGTGAATTCTCGTAAATGTACTAGAAAAAAAACCGCAGTAAAATTCGTTTAAAAGGAGTAGCCAGACTGACATTCAGTTCTGGATGATGTTTTTTTTTCACACAGCCTCTTGGCGACCGGCACATTTTGCGTTCACCTCTCTGCTAGTCCAGATTCCATTCAAATTAAAAGTGGATGAAGGTAATGTGGGTATCCCCCTTTTGGTGGACCCAAAATACAAAAAGAGGTGATAATGCCGAGTGTATGTCCGTCAATGCGTTTCGTTTTGGTAATTAGCTATAATATGCTGTTCTTCCCCTTCGAAATCCTGTATCCACCCTTTTAAAAATACCGCAATGTCTACATTCTCCCAGACCAACTGCGACCCATCAACCTCTTCTACACTAACCGTCCACCTGTTACAGGTACCCCCACCCACCTTTAAGGCCCATCCCTACATTACCCTCATCTATCAGAACATAGCTGGATCGCCGTCAGGCTCCTGATGAAAAAATAAAATTGATCATTTGGCCCTTGAGGGTGTCTGGAGAGGATCCCACATGTAATCTGCCTCTATATGTCCCCGGAGGCGGCACCTGTGGCGCCCCGCGGCGGGGAGGTGTGAAAGCTCAAGCAGGAGCCCTGGGCCGGGTTTTATTGGGGGAATAAAGCCGGGACTGGAGCTGCTCGCGCGAGCAGCTCAGGCCGGGTCTCTCCCCGAGCAGTTGATGAGGCTATAAAGTTACACCTCAAAGAAACGGGGTGCGTGACTTGACACTTGGCGTGAGGGAAGGACGGGTTGGGGGAGGGGGAGGGGAATGACGACTGGCCCGCCGCCCAGGGCCCAGGGCATTGGTTGACACGAGAGTGTAATGGGTTCTCAATGAATAACATCTTGTTCACATGAAGATAAAATCGTTCTGTCTGGTCGTATTGCATGCTGAAATCGCCTATCACTTGGTATATATGAGAACATTCACGGGGAATAGTAAAACATACACCTTGCAACGCATGCCAATTTCGAAATATATAGACAACAAGTTGAAAATAATGTAAACGAGAGAAAAGGTGGCACTGACAATATTTCTATTAATAAACAACTTGCACTTCAACTATATATGATGGAGAGGATTCACATAAAGCAGAACTACTCTTGGCAGCCCAAGTTATGAACCTAGACATTGCAGGAAGTAGGATTTGTGACGAAGAAGAAACATAGGCCTATAGGTTTGTCAAGTAACCGGTAGTTTTTGTTCTTATCAAGCACCGGTTAAAGAGGGAGGGGGAATATAAAGCACAGATAGACTGAGGTGACAGATGTAACTACTTCTGAAAAAGCTCCTCTCCAACAGCTACTTAATATCATCAGTCAATACGAAAGACCCATACCAACTTGGCTGAATCGGCGCTCAAACGGACAGATTACTACCAAAAGAATCGGCCGACTTTTGCCAATAAATATAAAATGCAATCTGGTCATGTTTCATATGAATCGGTGCTATAATTGGCAGAGTATTCTAGTAGAATCCGCCGATTTTAGCGCCGAGCAGTCAGCCGACTTGGTAAAATTCGCCTATGTGTATAGGTGGCTTTAAGAAGAAACTATTAGTTTACATTAACATTCTTAGACCAACCTGTTGCAATCGATCAGCCATGAAATAGATTGTTACCGATAAAGCAAGGTAGAATAGAAAATTGAGAATACCGAATTATGATTCATGAAAGACTTTGACACGGAAAGGCCACGAGGCAGAACAATCAAGTGTAGGAGATAAAACGTGGGAGACTCTCCATATCAACAGAGGATGGAGATAGCACCACGATGGAGGGGTCTGATAAGATGGGTCCGTGAAGGGGCTGGTGTGGAGGGATCTGATACTTTGTGGTCTGTGAAGGGGCTGGTGTGGTGGGATCGAATATAGTGAAGTCGGTGAAGGGACTGGGGCAGAGAGATCTGATATGGAGAGGTACATGAAGGGGCTGGTGTGGAGGGAGCTGATATGGAGAGGTATGTGAAGGGGCTGGGGTGGAGGGATCTGATACCTGGGGGTTGGTGAAGGGGCTGGTATGGAGGGATCTGATATGGAGAGGTCCATGAAGAGGCTGGTGTGGAGGGATCTGATATAAAGTTGTCAGTAAAGGGGCTGGTGTGGAGGGATCTGATACAGTGAGGTCCGTGAAGGGGCTGGTGTGGAGGGATATGATATGGTGAGGTTGGTGAAGGGGCTGGTGTGGAGGGATCTGATATAAAGATGTCAGTAAAGGGGCTGGTGTGGAGGGATCTGATACAGTGAGGTCTGTGAAGGGGCTGGTGTGGAGGGATCTGATACAGTGAGGTCTGTGAAGGGGCTGTTGTGGAGGGATCTGATACTTGGAGGTCTGTGAAGGGGCTGGTGTGGAGGGATCTGATACTTGGGGGTCTGTGAAGGGGCTGGTGTGGAGGGATCTGATACTTGGAGGTCTGTGAAGGGGCTGGTGTTGAGGGATCTGATATGGTGAGGTCGGTGAAGGGGCTGGTGTGGAGGGATCTGATCCTTGGGGGTCTGTGAAGGGGCTGGTGTGGAGTGATCTGATCATACTCCCCCGTCGCATCGCATAACACAGTAATACATGCTCCGACTATAGTTTTTTTTCATTATGTAAAATGTTGGTACCACTACACGTCCCATTAAGTGGGTCAAGCTTACATCCAGGTACTTCTCTAAATCCAGAATGCTAAAGTGGTAGCGATGATTACAACGTACATCTGAAGCGAGAAAGTATGGGATCTGATAGGGTAAGGTCCGTGAAGAGGCTGGTGTGGAGGGATCTGATACTTTGGGGTCTGTGAAGGGGCTGGTGCGGAGGGCCACCACCCTATGGTGGGCAATAGCCTCGGACCTAATGAAGAGGGAGCTGCTCAGGGTGAGTGAGTGGCTCCGGTCGGGGGTCTGACCTTTGTGAAGCTGCAGGTGGGCCTGCCACTGGGCACCGGTCAGTCAGTTACTTGAGGGGGAGGGCACTTGAGCTACATTCCGCATCCAGATCTACGTCCGTAGACACTAGACAAAAGTCCGGGAGAGTAAACTCTGCTTTGGAGGTAGAAAACGCGCCACCTGGGCTAAGATTACTATACCCTGCGGCTCAAAGGTAGTCCAGCGGTCTTCTTTGGTGCGGTGTGGTCTGTTAATTAGGGCCGAGCAAGTGACAGCTGCATTGCAGAGATCACTCTTTCAAGAGATGGTCGAAGTGGCAGAGATATACTCAAGGTAATCAAAGATAGAACTGATTGTTCCTAGTTATTTAAGTCTCTTTCTGTCTCTGTGTATAGTTTCATGTAAGTAATTATACCTTTCATGATTACACTGCGTGTCTTATTGAGTATATTATATGGTCATCAATCTACTACTTTATTGAAGCACTTGATTGACTTTTCATAGGCTTGCATCCATAAAGGTTCCCTCACCAACCACTGCGAGAGAACTTTGATCAACTGTTGAGCTAACACCACTCTAATTTCTTATTGCCGTATAGCAGTTTTTTTTCAAAACATGTTGGTAATTTGTTTTGTAGTACACATTTTGTGAAGATAGTAATTTGTCAAAATGAAACAATTTAAGATTTGGCAGCTGTTCCACAATGAGGTGGGAGTAATCAAAAATTTGCAATTCAGGATATAGTTTTTGTACACGAAATTCAATAATCATATCTACATTTCTTCTGTAGTTAGACAGGTAGTTTCAGTTTTAAAATAGGACCTACACAGACCCCCCCCCCCCGCTTTGCTGTCCGTGGTCAGTAGTATAGGAAAACATACAGAGGTTGACAGTACAACCCTGAATACGAGGTGGGTGTCGAAAAATTACTGCCCGAGGCCTTTAGGCTGAGGGCAGTAATTTTTCTGACATCCCACCGAGTATACAGGGTTGTACTGTCAACCGAGGTAAGTTTTCCTTATATTATATACCATATTTTGTAAGTTATAAGCAAAAGAGAAAGGAAATTACCAGTGGAGCAAAGTGGGCAGTATTCCAATGTATTGATTATGCACACACTTTGACTGGTGTCAAGCAGTTTCCCTAATATTCATTATTTCCTCTTAAATTAGGATTCGATCACTATCTCCATTTAATTGGACTGCATTATTTTACCTGAAATTAAAAAAATAATCATGCACATCCATTCAGAATTCACAAAATAAGGAGAAAAACATTTTACACAGTAGAGCAAGGTGGGCAGTATACACGAATACTGCCCACTGTGCCAATACACCAAAAATACTGAATGGCAGTGTCCAGTTAGTATTCATCATGTATTTTGGCATTGGTATATAATATTGGTCAGTACTGTGGTCAGTACCTCTCAGTGGGTGGTCAGTGGGTGGTCAGTGGCCGGCCTAATCAGCCCGGTGAAGGAGGGGCGGCCAGGTAAGGGGCCGTCCTGATTGGGGCAAGGTAAAGCACCGCCCACTGGGCAGGTCACTGACGAGGGGCAATCGAGCCAAGGACACGGAAATTGGGAGATGGGTGGGTGAAGGGATGGGTCGGGGAGGAGAGTGGTACCAACTGATTTTATGTAGAAGCAAGGTACGAGGGTTGTTCAAAAGCCCCTACCAACAAGACTAAGATTTCCAGGCAAGGGCTGAGCTGCAAATATATATGTAAGGGTATGTATGGCAGTAAAATAATTACACAACCATAATGGGTAGTGATATATTCCCAAGAAGATTTTCTAGCCTGAGAAACATGCAAATTACTGGATCCATCAATGAAATACGAAGATCTTGAAAGTTAGCAAAGTGTGAGTAGTATACTAAAACGAATCTATTTCTCAGGTCGATCTGGGAAGGTCTGTGCTACTGACACAACCAAATTAATGCTCACAATTTGAAGGTGTCCATTCAAGCATGCTTTAGGTGAATCAGACCACAAGTGAAATAGAACTATTTCTGATTTAAAAACACCGACGTTTCAATGGCTGAGCCGTAACATTATAATAGAGTCGCGGCTACTGAAATATTATACTACTAGTCAATAAGTTTCATGGGGGAGCACTGGAGCTGGACTTAGATAGCTGATGAAATGATACTTTATTGAGGTTATAACATTATCCTTAATAGACTTAGGATGATAGAATAATGAATTATGAAATAATACTTTATTGAGGTTATAACATTCTCCTTTATAGACTTAGGATTATGAGGTGGATATTCATCCCCAGCTGGAGGCAATATGAATAAATGCCTTGCTTGATAATGCCATAGTCGTGATAGTTTATGGGCAAAACTGATTCTGCTATTCTACTTCAATCCCGGGAGGTTTCAAAGCGCAATATGTAAAACTTGAACTCCATGGGCCCTTCATAAATCTGCTGCAGTGCTATAAAAATCAGCATTCATTATAAAACGCTCATTGCTTTCCCAATAAACAACGACCTCTCCTGTCCGCATCCATATTTGTGTTTATGAGTTCCTTTAAAAGCAAACATTGGAAAATAAACTCCTCCTGGTAGCAAACTCTGAAGCAGCCCACTCATGAATTGGCGACCATGCCCCCTTGGAATGAGAATTGTGATGAAGTTGACATTTAGATTAGCGTCCTTCTCACAATAGCAATCTCCCGGAATCCACACTAGGTGGCGCGACGTGGGACCAGAAAGAACACGGCTCCTGCAATTACTGATAATTCCCGACAAGGGTTTTGCATTCCGGGAGGAAATATAACTGTTTTACTTGGGCACAGGTGGCTTACGTGATACCAAATTGAGCTTATCTACAGAGTAAACGGATTTCATATTCCCATTTACCTTTTCCAATTTACTACATAAGGCATATATAAACTCACCGATCTCTTTTATTACATTATAACTTCTACTTTCTCTCTTAATCCTTCTTTCCTGTGCTCCTTCCATCCTCTTCTACCAGCAGCAACAGGGATTATTTGACCAACTTCATGAATAAACAATCTCCTTTTGCAGCCCTATCGGTCAGTAGTAGTAATGTTGATATTGTCTCCGTCATAATAGGGAGGTTGACTCAAAGCAAAAGCATACATCATGTGACAAACATTCTAAAAATACTAATATGTTCTCAGTTACCCTGCTATAATAATAATGATCGAATTTTATGCGAATTATGAAAAATGCTCAAAATATGTACCCCACTCTGTAAATGATCGTATCTCTTTGTTTCCAACAATGGCGCATTCATGAATTACAAACCCATTCATGTCCGGATAAAAATTACTCGGCTTCCAGTGATAACATTTGAGAGATTCTTTCATTCTTATACATCTTGGGACTACATTCATGATAAATGAAATTAGGCCACAACATTACAGATCAAGTCAAAAGTCTCCCATGTTTCTTATTTCTAAGTAGACATGAATGTTATACCCATCACATTCGTTATCTCAACAATAGAAACGAGATCCCTTTTCAAAGAAATTTATGCCGTCATTCGCTTCCCCATCTTTCATCATTTAAGTAGATTGGAGAACTATCTCAAGCCTCTCTATTGTACTCTTCCCGTCTCATTCTTGCCGAATGATATGCTCCCTTTGTGTGTCTTAGCTTCACTTTCTTTCCCCGATACAGCCAGTAGACATAAAACATCCTCTCTTCCCCTTTCCATACTCTTTTCTTATCTTCCTTCTCATTTTCCTTTTCACTTTCTCCCCCGTTCCTTCTCCCCACCCTCTTCTTCATTTCTCCATCCGGGACCCTGCTCATGTGACGTCATACTAGTCTTCCCATCAGGCCGTGCGCGGCATTGTTTACCCTACCCACTCCCTCACTCAGCCCATTATGCTGGCTTTCAGGCCATTTACCCAACTACTTGAAAGCCAGTCTATCGCTCTGCTTCTCGCCATTATAGTCGGCGTTTCACAATGAACACGAGTGGGGCCTGCTAATAGTGATCTCGTAATCGAGCGGGGGATCCCGCCTTGTACGTGACAGCCAAAGGCCCCGGCCAGGATGATTTACAGAGATAACACAAATTGCTTTCTAAGGCAACCATCAGGAGGGAATCGTTAAACGATGACGTGGGGGAGATTAGGTACATACTGGGAGGGGGGTTGGGGTGTGGGGGGAGATGATCCGGGTAATATGGGGTGTATTGGGGTGGATTAAGGTAGGGATTGAGGTGTTGGAGTAGAAGGTGTTGAGGCAGTGTTTTGTAGTTTTGAAACCCAAGAGTGTATTATAGTTTTGAAACCCAAGAGTGGATACAAGAGAAGTGAAGCATGGGATGAGGTTGGAGGTAGCTGGGGTCCGGGCGTTGGTATGGATTAAGGCGCCGGTGGAAGTGTTGATTTGGAAGTTGTTGAGGCAGTTTATTAAAAATTTGAAAGAGAAGTGGTCATAAGAGTGTAGCAGGCTTGTCAAAGAGATTGTTATCATGTAAAATTAGCACCCCCGGATTGTGCACCGGGACCTTTTCAATATGCCCCCCTCCCCACACACACACCTTTCTAGAATTCCTGGATCCCCCCTGTAACATATTACATGTGTCCGCTTGTCTCCATGTCAAAGTCTATGGGATCCTACGCCTTGTTTCCATTGGCACAATACACTCAGCCCAGCCCCAGTACACAGTCGTCGGATTCTCCCCTTACAATGCACACACGATTGGTACCAGCACAGTATATAGACAGTGGGTGAGAACAACAAGCTTCACGTTTCAGATGGGGGCATTGCAACAAAGCACGTGCAAAACGCATTGTTCCCCATAGGAAATAGTGTACAATACCGACCGATATGTATACTAAATTAAAAGTACACGAATAACTGCATCACATAATTATTGGCTCTATAAAATATTGTTGAGGAAATTAACTTATTTGATATTGCTTAGTGGTATTGTTTCTAGATAAGAAAAGATATTAACGAAATATCCACCATCGCTGGGGCAAATACCGTGTAGTTGTAGCCACTAAACCTACTTTGAAATGGATTGGCATTTAAGAAATATTGTAATTTAAATCTCTAACTATGTATAATACTGTTTCATGCATGCTGGAAAACGGCAGTCTTCGTGATCCGTCAGTTTGGAATGCTTTCTGTTTTTAGGAGCCTACAGCATATAAAAGAGAAAATAACTGCACTTATACAGCTGTCTTAAGGATGTTTTCATATGAACAGGTGGAACTGTTTAATCTCACGTTTTTAAGGTGCAAAAATTCAGGTTGGCTTTTGTTGTACGGACTCCATCTACTTCTTAAAAGTAAAAAAAAAGAAACAAAAAAAACATCTGTCGTGGGTAAGATCACAAATAAAAGTATAGTTTATTCATTGCATGCCAAGAAAGTGGGTGGTGTTTTAAAGTAAGTGCATTGCAAACAACATAGGGCTAAAACGGGAATGATTTCTGGCATGCAATGCAGTTAGTAATTCTCAGTCACGCACTCAACTTTGAATATGTTTATGCATGTGTTCCATTTATTGTATTTTAACAGGTGATACTATGCATTAGAAGCCATCTCACAAAGGAAAACAATGCGTTTTTCTAGTGTAGCCTTTTTGGTATTAAAACTTGACATGGCATTATGTAAATCCCACTAGAAATAGTGACTGATTTTATTGCAAAGTGCCTTGAATTTAAGGTATCCGGGCTAATACATACTGACAACATGATCATGCGCACGCGTTCATGAAAATGTTTTGATATTTGTTTCAGCGTTTATGTATAGGATAATGAATAAATAAGATCAAATGGGTTGAAATAATGCATGCACCTGAAGGGCAAATCCATATTTCTCCCCACCACAGATGGCTGATCATGATTTACAGTATCACAACCAGTAAATTTGAAGCTATTTTGTCAACAAAAACATGAGTGAAACAATAAAAGATACGTATTTATTTTGTATAGCGATACCTATATCAAAGTTATTATTTTGGAGAGGCATAAGTCAGCGCTCCGGTTTCTATGGTTATGACGATAGTACGCTCAACTATTTAAATCCACGTTACAAAACTGTTGATCATTTGCATTGCAACATCGTTCACTACACATTGGGACAGATTTTAACTTTTTAGAGTTGATGTAATTAGGAGGGATAAAAATAAATGTTCCTATTAATCAATGTCCAAACCAATCACCTGTTATTATTTCCTCATCTTAATCAACTCTATATTAATCTAGCCATAAAGTATATCGAATATTACTATATCCAACAGAATAAATTTTCAATCCAACTTAGGAAAAAGTAAATGTATAGAGAGACAAACCCAATGCTAGTTTTCTATAATGATTATACTGACATGTCTATGATTAAGCCAACATATCTCCAAGCACGCATCTCAATCTTGGCTAGTCTGCAGGTGAAACAGAAGAAATAAGGTCCCAGCTAACAATTTTACGTTGCTACAACGTTGCTACAACATTGCAGTTTGGTTGTAACAACGTTGCAAATTTACGGTGTTACAACCTAAATTTGTGGACTCCCAGAAAGGTTGCAGCAACGTTATTCCCAACGTTGTACTATTACCATTTCACAACCTTTTCACAACTTTTATTTTTGTCATAATTATAGGCTTACATAAATAATATATTCAATATTCATAAAGACTATCCATATTGTGTTAAATATATCTGGGCTGATCCCAGATATTGGCAATATTTTGTGGTGTCCCTACACCATTAACAATTTTTTTTAGAATTCATACCATAATTAATATAAAAGACATTATGAAAAACATTAACAATCTTTATTGAAAACCACATAACTTGATTCCAGAGTGCATTGTACACCTAGAAACCAACACAATGATCAATTATGCTAGATCATATCAGGTTAATGACCTGTTGCATGTACAATTTAAATGTTTCAAGGCTGAAAACACTGTACCATTTTGACAAGATGCAAAACAGGTGTTTAGTTTAAGATTTTATTTCCATACTGTGTCATGAATCATAATAAATCATAATATTAAGTCTTTATGTACATAAACAACATTCCTTTGTTTAAGATACCTTATTTATGAATTGAGTTCAGAAACAAATATCAAATTCCTATTGTAGATGGCATAGAATAAAAAACGTTTTATAAATTTGGTACTTTTTGCACAGTGGTGCCACCTGTGTACTGATTTTCATGTTCTCCTACAACGTTGTGACAATGTTGTGAAAGTAATGTTGTTACAATGTTGTGAAAATTACGTTGCAACAACGTCATCTTGAAATGTTGCAAGGATGTTTCAAGAAAAACATTGTAAAATACATTGTGGCAACGTTACTGCCACGTTTTGCCTTGAATGTTGTTAAAAGGTAATTTTGCAACGTGAAGGCAACATTATTTTACCACGTTTTCATCATGTTGTGATATAACATTATCCTTTAAGGTTGTAGCAACGTTGCTAGGAGGTACTCCCACAATATTACCAAAATACAACCTAAACACAGCGTTGCATTTACGTTGTGTGTTTGCTGGGGTATCCCTGTTGGGGAGAATTCTACCCAATGCAGAAGATGTATGTACATGGTACGTTTACTAAGAGTTTCCGATCTTGTAGCCCAGTTATCATGTCATTGGAGTTCAGTGTGACAGGTCCCAAAACCGGTCAATGGCCACAGTGAAGGTTCTTCATTATATTCATCTTTCAGGCTACTGCCGAAAGCTTGTGAGTTTGATTTTATTTTTATCCAGCATATCTTATTGAATTCTCTTTCAATGGGCAGAATTCGGAAGTTACGTATCTATGAAATATGGTCAACAGAAAATAATAGGTTTGATACGCAACTGCATGAGGTATAACGCTTGGGAGTTGCAGCGCCCATGTATGCTCCCTCCCCACACGAAATCTCAGTGTATTCATGTTAACAATGTAACCGTTTAAAATCGACTTGCAGAATATTTCACTGTAGCGTGGAAGCCGTTTCAAGATTGCTGGATTCAACGATGAAACATAGACCTGACAAAATGGTACACTGAAAACACAGAGTTGTCAAAATGGTGCCAAAAACGACAACCCAATGTTGTCTGTGTCTTTTATACAAAAAAGCTTATTTATGAATAGTTTCATGTTGTAGATATCATAGTCCATAATAATGGCTTCCTATCATCTTATTACAATTTATAAGGTATGGCCATTACACATAGGAGGCCTATGAATTGTATGTTTTTTGACACCATTCACTTACAATACTTTATCATAGACAGAGGCCATGACAACCTTGGGCTGTCATTTTAGGCACCATTCACTTACAACCCTAGGGTCGTCAGGCAGCACTTTTGACTCTCATTTTGTTCTGTAACAACCCTATGACAACCCGATTCTCAGTTTTTGCTTCTCTGACAACCTTTTTGGCCAAAGTAGTCGGGAGAAAATGACAACCTTTGGGTTGTTATCCAGCCTCAAAATTCACAATGACAGCCCTCTGACCACCCCCAAATTGTCAAAGGATTGTCACAAGGTTGTCACACAGCATCAATGGCCTGAAATGAGCCCTGTTCTGCCCCCACAAGTCAGCTATGACAACCCTCTGACAACTTTAAAGAGGCTCTCTGACGACTTTGTGTTTTCAGTGTATGTAAGCAAAGTAGTATACTAAAATAGCCCTAATGTGCAGGCAAGCAATGAATGTTGTTCCTTCGCTTGCGTGAATAAGCCCACTAAATCTCCACACACAACTCAATCTGTTCATACATGTATTTGTTACATCAACCTTTTCAGATGCTTTTCTCTTTGTTTTCTTTATATTTCTCATGATTTGAAAGTATCACGTCAATGTTTTAACTGTTGGTCAGTTTGCATGATGTGTTGACATATGGTGTTCTGTTGATGTTACATGCATTGAATACTAATCTGAGATTTGTAGTTAAATGTTATGTGATATGGAATACTGTGATGTTTCAGTATGAGATCATGTGCACATGTGGGACTAAATGGGAAAAATGTACTTGAAGAAGATCATAATTGTCACCTAAAATGCAATCAGAAGTTCATATATGACCCTCATCTACAGCATAATACTCAAATGTATTCAATTGCAAATGTAGTTTTATCACACATAATTATATCATATGATAATTCTAAAACAAATTTACTACGTTCTATAACAAGATGGTTTATGTAATTGGACATCTAGCATTTATTACAATTTGCAGAAATAACAGCGGATCCCTTTTATACAATAAATACTAAATCACCCATCAATCTTTAGAGAACGTGGGAAACATTGTGAGAATGTGGAAATGCGTGGAATGTAAATTATTTTAAAACTCTTTCCCATTCGGATTTCTGCACAGCCGGGTAACGGCTAAAAGATTTTTCTTTTAGTAGCGCAGCAAAGTTTTCTTCTGGCTGCCATTGCTGCAGTATTGTTTACTTTGCAAGTCGCCGTTATGATGTAAAGTTTCTGATGTGATTACTCTAGTCTCGGCTCGTGAAAAGCCTGGATCTGATTTAGTCACTCAAGTGAAGTGACAGGATGGCCTCTCAGTGTCATTAGTCGGCCTCGTCCGTCTTCATTAAATTTATTCCCGTAAATATCCCGCGCTCTTGGCCTAACAAGCTGTGAGGGACGCATCGAAGCCTTAGAGTAGCAATAAAAACGATCCCTGAATGGCCTAGAGAGGCTGCAGTACTTAGCAAGCGATCAGGTTTCATTTGAGCTTTATTGTTTAAAAAAGTAACGCTATATTGAAGAGTAAAAAGCGAAGGCTGAATGGGGATACAATATGCAGATCCTGGAGTAGAAACCCCACAATGGCTCCCGATATTTCCGCATGATACTGTAAATCTGTTTTTACACGTATTTCCTTTTTATTAAAACCCCCGCGCCCCGTCTCCCCTTTTGCTTGAACACCCCGACATCCGCCCCTTTGTCGACGGTGATTGGGTGGAAAACTCCGGCGGAAGAACCCCACCGCGAATCCGGAGTTCGCACTCGGAGGAAAGACTCGACTTAAAAAGTGAATTTATTGGTCGTTTCCTTCAATAGAGCTTGAGCGGAAGTGCCGCCATTAGCGAGCAGGGCTTTCTTGGGAGGTGCGCGCGCAGCCTGTCACCGGGATGGATAGTTTTCCTGTCGGCAGCCGCCTTAGCTTGTTATCGGCTGGCGACATTTTGTGTTGTGACACCTAACTCAAACATGTCGCCGCACGCGAGGTGCCCATACTACGTGGTGGGGGGTTTCTTCTGTAGCTAGGTGCTAGATGGACGGGTTCTATGTTAATTGAGAATTAATCAAATACCTCTGCATGCTTTCAAGGGGAATATTATACATGTGATTCGACTGAGGGTACTCTAGTATAATTCATTTTGGATGAAGCTTTATTGCAGGATTCAAAAGGTTATGTAAAATTCTCACAAACGTGTATTACTTGCCTCATATATAGTTTACATGTCTGGCTGTAAGTGCTAGGGTTAATTATTCTATTTCATCAAAGATTGGAGGAAACATGTTTTACAAAAATCTATTTCTAGCATTTCGGCATATTTTAACATTACCTAGCTTTTCTGCACTTACATATATGACAATATCATTTTCTTTTCATTTTACAAATCATGATAAATAACCGTGGATTATCAGTACAGGATATTATTTTTCTAAACATTTTAAGCCATGCAACATAATTCTGAGCATGTTTATTATCTTAATCACACTAAAGTAGGTGTATCAATACCAAACTGGCCATGTCACAGTGTTGACTTTGAGGTGTCCATAGCCTGCGGCCGTGATCGCCCCCCCCCCCCCATCCCCCTTCCCGCCCCTGACGGCTCACCTTACGGCACTGTCTAACGTGACAACGTTAACAGGAGTCAGTCTTAACTCAATAAAAATATCATATTACCGAGCCCGGCGCCGATGGGGGATTGATGTAGGTCCCTGATCCTGCTACTTCAGGCAGGTATTTTAGTGGGAGATTTTGCTCACAGCATCCGGGGTTCGTGATGGATTGTCATAATATTTTAATAACTGTTGTCTGATAATATGGACACTAAGAAAACAGATTGAAAAGAACATTTTCTATGCAGGCCTAATTATAGCATTGTTCTAGTATACTGGTATTCATCTATCTTCTTTTATAAATCTAGTTGATTTACAAAAGAAGAAATTCTCTTCATGAATACCTTTTCAGGGTTGTGAATTCTAAACACACCATAATATCTTACATCTATATTCATCGATTATATGATGAATCTGTTATCACGAAATTTGACACCTTGTAATTATGGCAGCAGAAGTTTTAGGAAATCAAAATGAGTACAAATTATATGCTAAAGTTATGGATTAATTGTCCGTTTGTTGATTGTTGCTGTGTACCTGTAATTGTTCAAGCACTGGACCGAAATAATGAGTATTCCCATGTTGGATGAGTATTTTGTATAATGGCATGAAAGCCTGAATTATGAATTAAGTTATAAATTACCAGTGCCTGCTCATGGAAACATGTAACAGGAAATGATGTCACATAGGGTCATGTAAACTATGTGACCGGGATTTGCCAATGAGAACAAAGAACGTAGCTATATAAGTATTGAAGCAAGAACGAAATAAACAGTGTCAATTTGTTGCTCACTGTGTTCACACCTACTTCTTCCTTCGTAGAATTGCTGCAAACTCGTCTGGGTCTCCCTCTCCTCCAACGTCCATTCAACTTCCAGTGGAATGCAGCCCAGCTCACCCTTGTGCATGAAGCAAGACTCTGAGAACCCCCCGTCTCTCGTCCTCGTACCCGGCACGCACTAACGTGCTTGGGCCCAATACAATAAGCTGGTGACCAACATCCCTCCCCCTTTTCTCATTCCTTGAGGAACCACCAAGACCGACGGTCGAGCAAACAGACACGGAAAGCACGGGAGAATAAACCCTCCATGCCTTGCTTCTTGCATCACAATTATATGAATTGCATTTCTCTAAATGGTGGAAAGTGAATCCCATCTTACATTATACAAATATTCCATTTGAGACAATCACTAAGTGAAATCACAGCAGTACTGCAGCTGCGCAGATCTCCCATGCTAGTTTTTACTTACTCTTTTTGGCCTATTTTCGAGGGACTTAATTTAAATGGGATCAGGTCTTTCCTTTATTTCGCCATAAATAACTAAAATGTGACGCGGCCGATGGTCAATCAATCCCACTTCGTATTACATTACTATTTTTTGAGCCCACATTAACCAGGCAGAAAGGCCGCAATAATTCTCCGTGTGGACGACCACCACCACTCTGGGTCGCCTGGCCTTCATTGCCAGGTCCCTCTCCCACCAAAGTGAGTGATTTACCCCAAGCCTAGGGTCCCCGGCTCTGTCCGGCCGATGGGCGGTAATAGGGGAGATTTAGAAAGTGGCGCCGATCTCTAGGCCGGGGCTGCGCGCGCCGCCGGAAGAAGGCCGTC
Source organism: Lepidonotus clava (assembly GCA_936440205.1). Lineage (NCBI taxonomy): Eukaryota > Metazoa > Annelida > Polychaeta > Phyllodocida > Polynoidae > Lepidonotus > Lepidonotus clava. Next base: position 41,458,768 of record OW387141.1, read on the forward strand.
CAATCCCGGCTTGCACCGCGGCCTGTCACGTGGGCTGTCACGTGGTATCAGGAGGTGGGCCTGGCGGGGTGGGTCGGGCGCAGGGGACCGCCATAGGTCTTGTTGTATGGGAGTTTAGGTGAGTTTATATGACTGTAGGGGGTTAGCCCGGCCCTCTGGTGGTCGGCAGGTGGCTGCTTTCAACGCCTATATAGGGGTCTACTTTTTTCAGTGTTAGTACTTTTAAATTACTCTTTTCATTCTTTCAACCACATTTGTTTGACAATTATCCATGTAGGCCCGACAAAGCAATGTTGCTATTTGTTTTGTCCAATTTAACTGCACCGTTCAAAGCAATTCCCATTGCGTTGGTCTAATCACAACAATCATAATTGTAATATCAGCGAATGATTTTCTATTTATTAGAGAGTTCCATTCCACGTTATGATATCCTTTGTAATTATAGGGCTAACGCTGTCGGAACTATTTCAGAGATCCTACTTTCAGCAATGTCTTAATGTACCTACCTACTTCTAATAGCCTGCCAGGCAGATATCCTACTCTCAATAAGTACTAGCACTGTGCAGAAAGTAACACCTGTCAGACCCCTAAAGTCAATTTACTGTCATGAGAGTAAAGCTTCACCTGTATTAGTGTTCCAAACACTATTGGTAGTAGGATGTTATTGGACCGACGGCCCTCCGAATTATGTACACTTAAATGCAGGATAGCCTTCCCTTGGTTCGCTGATATCAAGAGAGGTAGATATGAATAAGATCATCAATAATGTTTTTAAGTGCCACTTTATTACCCATTTAGCATATTTCTTGTTTGATTACAGACCAACTGCATGGCCTATTACTCGTTTGAAAGCATGTGCAATAGACCCAACAGTTTTGAAAATAACCGTAAAAGTACTCAGAAAGTTTCAGTTTCTTTCATGTTGATATGCATCCCAGACAGGCAGGTAACGGCGAGTCTCACCTCTCCGTCTTTGACCGAGCAGCTCGCCTCATCTTACACAGACTCCAAACAGCCACGAGCAACTCAAATCTCAGACACAGACGTCAGAACTCTCCAACGAGATGATGGCACCCCGTGCACTCAGTTTCTCCTTCTGACAAAGCCCCTGTCCCCGCCGCCGGCCATCCCCTCCGCCCCACACAGAGGTCTCAGATCTGACTTCTCTGGTTTCTGAGCTGCTCGCAGGCCGTACGTGGCAGCGGGAGCAGCTCGGTATAGCTCGCCCCCCGCCCCGGGCCCTTCTACGAGCTGCTCGGGGTCAGGTTCCCGCCGCCTAATCTGCTCGGCGATGAGCTGCAGTCATGTAAGGCGGTGACCCAGGCCTTGTTGGAATTAGACATCACCGGCGGGGAGCGGCTCAGAGAGCTGGCTAATCCATAGCGGTCCTGTCGTCATAGGTGTAAGGCTGTATTACACTGGCCGATTTTACTCCCGAATTTTCCAAAAGTCGGCATTGGGAATAAGGAATAGTCATAGATGTGTTATTTGTTATTAGAAAGAGATTTTGATTCTCTTTCAGGCGATATGTAGAGAATGCACGGTCTCCTACGATATAACTCGTAAAAGTTATTCATTATACAAAATTAGCTGCAGTCAGAATGGCCTAGGCCTAGTGGAAGGGAGGCTTTAGGACCTGAAGGGAGCTGCTCTCACGGGGAGGGGGGTGTATATGGGGCCTATCTCGCTATACCTTGGGGCGCGCATTACCAATCAGTTACATTGACCCTGTATTAACTTGGTGTGTTTGTTATACAGTTGGTAGACCGTTGTCATGCATAACATTGCCATAGGATCGCCAGTACAGCTGCAGCATTATGTTAGGTGCTAAAAGGTATTGAAACATATGAATTTCTCTCTGCTTGAGTAAAACAAAATCAATATGGATTGATATAGCTTATCTGGAATATAGTGTCTCATTCTTGCAATGTTAGAGGGACATGCACTTAATGAAACTTTATCAATGTATACATGTATTATGTGTATACAATTTGCAACATGTGGCTCATCAGTACGTTGTTCCATATTGTTTTAACACTCTGATTGCTAAGCAAAAGTCGTCCAGAAGATTCCCAATATACTTTAATACCCTTATTTCAATCGTTCGATGGAACAAAACCAATTGTTTATTTATCAAAGACAAAAAGGCTTGACAATCTTCTGAAGATCATATTTATTTTCAAATTGTTTGTAGGAATCCCTCAGGAGCAAGACTTTTTTTTTAAATTGGTGTAATCACGCATTAAGGATCCCTCAGTTCCCAACATTAAAGACCTTGTGATCAGATATGGTCCAATAATAAAAGGGTGTTTCGTCAAATTATCTAGCCTAAAACGAGAAACGTCTTTGGACTTTAGTTCAAAGCATGGAGTGCAATTGATACATGCCGCTTTACAGCATTTCCAATGAGAAAAAATGCAATATTCTGCTGCCAGTCGTGACTATAGACAGTTGGTATACAATCCTCAAGCCCGGTATGTCACCAGCATTTTCTAAGCTAAAAACCAGCAATCTTATGGATTCGGCAAGGCGCGTTCTACCAACTTTCCAAGTATGTCCCTCGGCATCTCTGCATAATACCAGAATACAGAGTCAGGTTTCTTATTGTAGAAATGACAGAACAGTGTAAGCCTACTGATAGTGTTTTTGTTTGAGCCTGGCCCGACCAGCATCCCATCTGTCAGAGGCCTATGTCACTTCTCTAGGCCCTTGATGGATCCAACTGTGTAAGACATAGCACCCCACTGTTCTCAGATATACAGAAAGAACCACCAGCGTCTGTGCGTGGTATGTATGTGGCATTCGTATTTTATTGCTGGAAGTTGTTTTGGGTCTGTTTTTTGTCACTGTGAACCGCCCTATTAAAAAACGTCTCCCCAGAGTAACAACACTGATTACTTTCTGAATATTGATGCACTAACCGGGGTTTTACCATTTGGCTGAATTTCTTTTTACTTTATGTAGAATGCTATTATGCATTAAACGTGTACAGGATTTATTCCAGGTGTTTCTCTGTCCTTCTCTTCTACTAGTCTATGCTATTTAATACATCAATGATCATTAATGTTTCTTTTTTTCACATGCATTAAAATTAATGTACATCTGCATGTAAGGCTCCTCTCTTATGATAATTATACGTTATTTCCAGAAATATTCCTGAGTACATCTGGAATGTGTAGTCTTAAGCCCCATGCCCACTAAGCGATTTTACCGGCGACTGGGGACAGGCAACTGGCAGAATCCCTGGTAAAATCCTTACCAATTCAGATCAACTGTTAGAATGTAACATCCAATATTACATACTAACAGGTGATCTGAATTAGTAACAATTTTACCAGGGATTCTGCCAGTTGCCTGTCCCCAGTCGCCAGTAAAATCGCCTATTGGTATGGGGCTTTATGCAAAAAGGGATGCACATGAGACATAAAGGTATAGCGTACATGATAACGAGACACCAAGATTATTATTCTTTTCATTTGTATCGATACCATTATATACAAACGTTTTTAGACTACCAGGAGATGCATGGACGAATAAATCATTGTTCTAAGATGATAATGATGTTATGTGATTGAGACTTGTGGAGTATGCTGGTGGTGGAACACAATATAGCTCCTTATGGAAGGCATCCATGGTGTTGCATGGAGGTAGCGTCACATGTGTCAAAATTGGAGGAAAATAACAAAGGCAATTCTAGGTTATCAGGTATTGTTATCTACAGGGTAATTGGTCTTTCATTGCAATCTTTGTTCTGGCCCATTTCTAAAGTTTATGCCGGTACACATAAAGGGAGCCAAAGCAATGTAGGGTCAAAATTTTGTAAATTCGGTTAAAACCTAGGCCTGTGGTAGAATATAGACTGTGAATACAGACTTAAACTACATTGAAATACATGAAAGCTATATACTCCCCGGTCAATTTTGGTGACTGCCCAAAATTGGTTTGTTTACAAACATTGCTTTCTCCAGGCATACATGACAGGAGTATTGTGGAATTCAAGTGAAGATATAGCTAGTTATCCTGATTTATACTGTACCAATAGATAAGGTTAGACTCATAGAATGTTTTTTCATAGTTAGTTAACTTTGCAAAATTTTGTCATTTTTTGACACAACATTGCTTTTGGCTCCCTTTAACAATTAATAAATAACTATCTCTAGTCCACATATGAACTGCAACACAATTGATTATCGTCCCTTACTTACTAAATTCTAATGAACCCCTCAATTTACTTCTATACAATATTTTCTTTTCACTTTCTTTAATCAATCTTGCCATCACGTCTATTTACTCTGTATCCTTTCCAACCTGTTGCTGCCAATCTATATGTATGTCTGTTTGTCTTCTTTCCTCGTAGGTTTTGCCCTCTTCTCTCTAAGTCAGGTAATACCCCCAGCAAGGTATCTGATAAAGGACTAAGGCCCCTGGTGGGCCCTTCTCCTGGTGTATAGCTTAACGCCAAATGGCTTGCGCATGCGCAATGGAGCTGTGGGCGACGGCGCCCGTCAGGCAGGCTTGTTTGTACGTTTAATTGACAGAGCCGGTTCGCATGAATCGATAATGAATGCAGCAAGGGAGGCCTGTGTGCTCAAGACAGTGTCAGTGTCAGCAATTGATTCCTGAATAATTATTCGGATACCCGTCGCCGGCGAAGGGTAAATATGGCGACAAGGAAAGGCTAGCCGGTCTGTTTTAGTTGTCAGGGGCGACCATGGCCGGGTCTGTTTTAGTTGTCAGAAGCGGCCCGGTGCACTGTGTGTGCGTATTATCGCCCATCACGCTGCATTCATTGTGGGCCTTGATGGAAATGGACGAGACGAGAATGTGGGATAGCACAACGTCAGAATACAATGGCTAAATGATATAACTGTATTATGTAAAATGTTGACCTTTATTAGAATATAAAACGTTAGTTGAGTTTAGTTTTAATGTTAGATGTCGTAGGATTAAATGTCAACATAAATCGGAAACTGATGCCGCTCTTCCATACATATGAAAAAGAAATAGAATTTCTGTTGGATTTTCTCCCTGTAAAGTCTATGATATACGTAGGTTTTATTTCCCATAGCAGATTGTAGATAAGCCCACTTTGCCACTGTCCAATTCTTACACGAACATATCTTCATGCCAGAGAACCGCAATTACGTATTACATATTGTTTGCCTAGGTACCTATATATTGCAATAAAAGGCATGCGATGGTTCACAAACGACGAGAGATTGGCGTTTCCTGTCCTTGATGGTCTTCATGAATGATAAATGTAGGCATCACCTACCTATCACAACGTCTAGATTTAGTCACTCAAGTGAAGTGACAGGATGGCCTCTCAGTGTCATTAGTCGGCCTCGTCCGTCTTCATTAAATTTATTCCCGTAAATATCCCGCGCTCTTGGCCTAACAAGCTGTGAGGGACGCATCGAAGCCTTAGAGTAGCAATAAAAACGATCCCTGAATGGCCTAGAGAGGCTGCAGTACTTAGCAAGCGATCAGGTTTCATTTGAGCTTTATTGTTTAAAAAAGTAACGCTATATTGAAGAGTAAAAAGCGAAGGCTGAATGGGGATACAATATGCAGATCCTGGAGTAGAAACCCCACAATGGCTCCCGATATTTCCGCATGATACTGTAAATCTGTTTTTACACGTATTTCCTTTTTATTAAAACCCCCGCGCCCCGTCTCCCCTTTTGCTTGAACACCCCGACATCCGCCCCTTTGTCGACGGTGATTGGGTGGAAAACTCCGGCGGAAGAACCCCACCGCGAATCCGGAGTTCGCACTCGGAGGAAAGACTCGACTTAAAAAGTGAATTTATTGGTCGTTTCCTTCAATAGAGCTTGAGCGGAAGTGCCGCCATTAGCGAGCAGGGCTTTCTTGGGAGGTGCGCGCGCAGCCTGTCACCGGGATGGATAGTTTTCCTGTCGGCAGCCGCCTTAGCTTGTTATCGGCTGGCGACATTTTGTGTTGTGACACCTAACTCAAACATGTCGCCGCACGCGAGGTGCCCATACTACGTGGTGGGGGGTTTCTTCTGTAGCTAGGTGCTAGATGGACGGGTTCTATGTTAATTGAGAATTAATCAAATACCTCTGCATGCTTTCAAGGGGAATATTATACATGTGATTCGACTGAGGGTACTCTAGTATAATTCATTTTGGATGAAGCTTTATTGCAGGATTCAAAAGGTTATGTAAAATTCTCACAAACGTGTATTACTTGCCTCATATATAGTTTACATGTCTGGCTGTAAGTGCTAGGGTTAATTATTCTATTTCATCAAAGATTGGAGGAAACATGTTTTACAAAAATCTATTTCTAGCATTTCGGCATATTTTAACATTACCTAGCTTTTCTGCACTTACATATATGACAATATCATTTTCTTTTCATTTTACAAATCATGATAAATAACCGTGGATTATCAGTACAGGATATTATTTTTCTAAACATTTTAAGCCATGCAACATAATTCTGAGCATGTTTATTATCTTAATCACACTAAAGTAGGTGTATCAATACCAAACTGGCCATGTCACAGTGTTGACTTTGAGGTGTCCATAGCCTGCGGCCGTGATCGCCCCCCCCCCCCCATCCCCCTTCCCGCCCCTGACGGCTCACCTTACGGCACTGTCTAACGTGACAACGTTAACAGGAGTCAGTCTTAACTCAATAAAAATATCATATTACCGAGCCCGGCGCCGATGGGGGATTGATGTAGGTCCCTGATCCTGCTACTTCAGGCAGGTATTTTAGTGGGAGATTTTGCTCACAGCATCCGGGGTTCGTGATGGATTGTCATAATATTTTAATAACTGTTGTCTGATAATATGGACACTAAGAAAACAGATTGAAAAGAACATTTTCTATGCAGGCCTAATTATAGCATTGTTCTAGTATACTGGTATTCATCTATCTTCTTTTATAAATCTAGTTGATTTACAAAAGAAGAAATTCTCTTCATGAATACCTTTTCAGGGTTGTGAATTCTAAACACACCATAATATCTTACATCTATATTCATCGATTATATGATGAATCTGTTATCACGAAATTTGACACCTTGTAATTATGGCAGCAGAAGTTTTAGGAAATCAAAATGAGTACAAATTATATGCTAAAGTTATGGATTAATTGTCCGTTTGTTGATTGTTGCTGTGTACCTGTAATTGTTCAAGCACTGGACCGAAATAATGAGTATTCCCATGTTGGATGAGTATTTTGTATAATGGCATGAAAGCCTGAATTATGAATTAAGTTATAAATTACCAGTGCCTGCTCATGGAAACATGTAACAGGAAATGATGTCACATAGGGTCATGTAAACTATGTGACCGGGATTTGCCAATGAGAACAAAGAACGTAGCTATATAAGTATTGAAGCAAGAACGAAATAAACAGTGTCAATTTGTTGCTCACTGTGTTCACACCTACTTCTTCCTTCGTAGAATTGCTGCAAACTCGTCTGGGTCTCCCTCTCCTCCAACGTCCATTCAACTTCCAGTGGAATGCAGCCCAGCTCACCCTTGTGCATGAAGCAAGACTCTGAGAACCCCCCGTCTCTCGTCCTCGTACCCGGCACGCACTAACGTGCTTGGGCCCAATACAATAAGCTGGTGACCAACATCCCTCCCCCTTTTCTCATTCCTTGAGGAACCACCAAGACCGACGGTCGAGCAAACAGACACGGAAAGCACGGGAGAATAAACCCTCCATGCCTTGCTTCTTGCATCACAATTATATGAATTGCATTTCTCTAAATGGTGGAAAGTGAATCCCATCTTACATTATACAAATATTCCATTTGAGACAATCACTAAGTGAAATCACAGCAGTACTGCAGCTGCGCAGATCTCCCATGCTAGTTTTTACTTACTCTTTTTGGCCTATTTTCGAGGGACTTAATTTAAATGGGATCAGGTCTTTCCTTTATTTCGCCATAAATAACTAAAATGTGACGCGGCCGATGGTCAATCAATCCCACTTCGTATTACATTACTATTTTTTGAGCCCACATTAACCAGGCAGAAAGGCCGCAATAATTCTCCGTGTGGACGACCACCACCACTCTGGGTCGCCTGGCCTTCATTGCCAGGTCCCTCTCCCACCAAAGTGAGTGATTTTCCCCAAGCCTAGGGTCCCCGGCTCTGTCCGGCCGATGGGCGGTAATAGGGGAGATTTAGAAAGTGGCGCCGATCTCTAGGCCGGGGCTGCGCGCGCCGCCGGAAGAAGGCCGTCCAATCCCGGCTTGCACCGCGGCCTGTCACGTGGGCTGTCACGTGGTATCAGGAGGTGGGCCTGGCGGGGTGGGTCGGGCGCAGGGGACCGCCATAGGTCTTGTTGTATGGGAGTTTAGGTGAGTTTATATGACTGTAGGGGGTTAGCCCGGCCCTCTGGTGGTCGGCAGGTGGCTGCTTTCAACGCCTATATAGGGGTCTACTTTTTTCAGTGTTAGTACTTTTAAATTACTCTTTTCATTCTTTCAACCACATTTGTTTGACAATTATCCATGTAGGCCCGACAAAGCAATGTTGCTATTTGTTTTGTCCAATTTAACTGCACCGTTCAAAGCAATTCCCATTGCGTTGGTCTAATCACAACAATCATAATTGTAATATCAGCGAATGATTTTCTATTTATTAGAGAGTTCCATTCCACGTTATGATATCCTTTGTAATTATAGGGCTAACGCTGTCGGAACTATTTCAGAGATCCTACTTTCAGCAATGTCTTAATGTACCTACCTACTTCTAATAGCCTGCCAGGCAGATATCCTACTCTCAATAAGTACTAGCACTGTGCAGAAAGTAACACCTGTCAGACCCCTAAAGTCAATTTACTGTCATGAGAGTAAAGCTTCACCTGTATTAGTGTTCCAAACACTATTGGTAGTAGGATGTTATTGGACCGACGGCCCTCCGAATTATGTACACTTAAATGCAGGATAGCCTTCCCTTGGTTCGCTGATATCAAGAGAGGTAGATATGAATAAGATCATCAATAATGTTTTTAAGTGCCACTTTATTACCCATTTAGCATATTTCTTGTTTGATTACAGACCAACTGCATGGCCTATTACTCGTTTGAAAGCATGTGCAATAGACCCAACAGTTTTGAAAATAACCGTAAAAGTACTCAGAAAGTTTCAGTTTCTTTCATGTTGATATGCATCCCAGACAGGCAGGTAACGGCGAGTCTCACCTCTCCGTCTTTGACCGAGCAGCTCGCCTCATCTTACACAGACTCCAAACAGCCGCGAGCAACTCAAATCTCAGACACAGACGTCAGAACTCTCCAACGAGATGATGGCACCCCGTGCACTCAGTTTCTCCTTCTGACAAAGCCCCTGTCCCCGCCGCCGGCCATCCCCTCCGCCCCACACAGAGGTCTCAGATCTGACTTCTCTGGTTTCTGAGCTGCTCGCAGGCCGTACGTGGCAGCGGGAGCAGCTCGGTATAGCTCGCCCCCCGCCCCGGGCCCTTCTACGAGCTGCTCGGGGTCAGGTTCCCGCCGCCTAATCTGCTCGGCGATGAGCTGCAGTCATGTAAGGCGGTGACCCAGGCCTTGTTGGAATTAGACATCACCGGCGGGGAGCGGCTCAGAGAGCTGGCTAATCCATAGCGGTCCTGTCGTCATAGGTGTAAGGCTGTATTACACTGGCCGATTTTACTCCCGAATTTTCCAAAAGTCGGCATTGGGAATAAGGAATAGTCATAGATGTGTTATTTGTTATTAGAAAGAGATTTTGATTCTCTTTCAGGCGATATGTAGAGAATGCACGGTCTCCTACGATATAACTCGTAAAAGTTATTCATTATACAAAATTAGCTGCAGTCAGAATGGCCTAGGCCTAGTGGAAGGGAGGCTTTAGGACCTGAAGGGAGCTGCTCTCACGGGGAGGGGGGTGTATATGGGGCCTATCTCGCTATACCTTGGGGCGCGCATTACCAATCAGTTACATTGACCCTGTATTAACTTGGTGTGTTTGTTATACAGTTGGTAGACCGTTGTCATGCATAACATTGCCATAGGATCGCCAGTACAGCTGCAGCATTATGTTAGGTGCTAAAAGGTATTGAAACATATGAATTTCTCTCTGCTTGAGTAAAACAAAATCAATATGGATTGATATAGCTTATCTGGAATATAGTGTCTCATTCTTGCAATGTTAGAGGGACATGCACTTAATGAAACTTTATCAATGTATACATGTATTATGTGTATACAATTTGCAACATGTGGCTCATCAGTACGTTGTTCCATATTGTTTTAACACTCTGATTGCTAAGCAAAAGTCGTCCAGAAGATTCCCAATATACTTTAATACCCTTATTTCAATCGTTCGATGGAACAAAACCAATTGTTTATTTATCAAAGACAAAAAGGCTTGACAATCTTCTGAAGATCATATTTATTTTCAAATTGTTTGTAGGAATCCCTCAGGAGCAAGACTTTTTTTTTAAATTGGTGTAATCACGCATTAAGGATCCCTCAGTTCCCAACATTAAAGACCTTGTGATCAGATATGGTCCAATAATAAAAGGGTGTTTCGTCAAATTATCTAGCCTAAAACGAGAAACGTCTTTGGACTTTAGTTCAAAGCATGGAGTGCAATTGATACATGCCGCTTTACAGCATTTCCAATGAGAAAAAATGCAATATTCTGCTGCCAGTCGTGACTATAGACAGTTGGTATACAATCCTCAAGCCCGGTATGTCACCAGCATTTTCTAAGCTAAAAACCAGCAATCTTATGGATTCGGCAAGGCGCGTTCTACCAACTTTCCAAGTATGTCCCTCGGCATCTCTGCATAATACCAGAATACAGAGTCAGGTTTCTTATTGTAGAAATGACAGAACAGTGTAAGCCTACTGATAGTGTTTTTGTTTGAGCCTGGCCCGACCAGCATCCCATCTGTCAGAGGCCTATGTCACTTCTCTAGGCCCTTGATGGATCCAACTGTGTAAGACATAGCACCCCACTGTTCTCAGATATACAGAAAGAACCACCAGCGTCTGTGCGTGGTATGTATGTGGCATTCGTATTTTATTGCTGGAAGTTGTTTTGGGTCTGTTTTTTGTCACTGTGAACCGCCCTATTAAAAAACGTCTCCCCAGAGTAACAACACTGATTACTTTCTGAATATTGATGCACTAACCGGGGTTTTACCATTTGGCTGAATTTCTTTTTACTTTATGTAGAATGCTATTATGCATTAAACGTGTACAGGATTTATTCCAGGTGTTTCTCTGTCCTTCTCTTCTACTAGTCTATGCTATTTAATACATCAATGATCATTAATGTTTCTTTTTTTCACATGCATTAAAATTAATGTACATCTGCATGTAAGGCTCCTCTCTTATGATAATTATACGTTATTTCCAGAAATATTCCTGAGTACATCTGGAATGTGTAGTCTTAAGCCCCATGCCCACTAAGCGATTTTACCGGCGACTGGGGACAGGCAACTGGCAGAATCCCTGGTAAAATCCTTACCAATTCAGATCAACTGTTAGAATGTAACATCCAATATTACATACTAACAGGTGATCTGAATTAGTAACAATTTTACCAGGGATTCTGCCAGTTGCCTGTCCCCAGTCGCCAGTAAAATCGCCTATTGGTATGGGGCTTTATGCAAAAAGGGATGCACATGAGACATAAAGGTATAGCGTACATGATAACGAGACACCAAGATTATTATTCTTTTCATTTGTATCGATACCATTATATACAAACGTTTTTAGACTACCAGGAGATGCATGGACGAATAAATCATTGTTCTAAGATGATAATGATGTTATGTGATTGAGACTTGTGGAGTATGCTGGTGGTGGAACACAATATAGCTCCTTATGGAAGGCATCCATGGTGTTGCATGGAGGTAGCGTCACATGTGTCAAAATTGGAGGAAAATAACAAAGGCAATTCTAGGTTATCAGGTATTGTTATCTACAGGGTAATTGGTCTTTCATTGCAATCTTTGTTCTGGCCCATTTCTAAAGTTTATGCCGGTACACATAAAGGGAGCCAAAGCAATGTAGGGTCAAAATTTTGTAAATTCGGTTAAAACCTAGGCCTGTGGTAGAATATAGACTGTGAATACAGACTTAAACTACATTGAAATACATGAAAGCTATATACTCCCCGGTCAATTTTGGTGACTGCCCAAAATTGGTTTGTTTACAAACATTGCTTTCTCCAGGCATACATGACAGGAGTATTGTGGAATTCAAGTGAAGATATAGCTAGTTATCCTGATTTATACTGTACCAATAGATAAGGTTAGACTCATAGAATGTTTTTTCATAGTTAGTTAACTTTGCAAAATTTTGTCATTTTTTGACACAACATTGCTTTTGGCTCCCTTTAACAATTAATAAATAACTATCTCTAGTCCACATATGAACTGCAACACAATTGATTATCGTCCCTTACTTACTAAATTCTAATGAACCCCTCAATTTACTTCTATACAATATTTTCTTTTCACTTTCTTTAATCAATCTTGCCATCACGTCTATTTACTCTGTATCCTTTCCAACCTGTTGCTGCCAATCTATATGTATGTCTGTTTGTCTTCTTTCCTCGTAGGTTTTGCCCTCTTCTCTCTAAGTCAGGTAATACCCCCAGCAAGGTATCTGATAAAGGACTAAGGCCCCTGGTGGGCCCTTCTCCTGGTGTATAGCTTAACGCCAAATGGCTTGCGCATGCGCAATGGAGCTGTGGGCGACGGCGCCCGTCAGGCAGGCTTGTTTGTACGTTTAATTGACAGAGCCGGTTCGCATGAATCGATAATGAATGCAGCAAGGGAGGCCTGTGTGCTCAAGACAGTGTCAGTGTCAGCAATTGATTCCTGAATAATTATTCGGATACCCGTCGCCGGCGAAGGGTAAATATGGCGACAAGGAAAGGCTAGCCGGTCTGTTTTAGTTGTCAGGGGCGACCATGGCCGGGTCTGTTTTAGTTGTCAGAAGCGGCCCGGTGCACTGTGTGTGCGTATTATCGCCCATCACGCTGCATTCATTGTGGGCCTTGATGGAAATGGACGAGACGAGAATGTGGGATAGCACAACGTCAGAATACAATGGCTAAATGATATAACTGTATTATGTAAAATGTTGACCTTTATTAGAATATAAAACGTTAGTTGAGTTTAGTTTTAATGTTAGATGTCGTAGGATTAAATGTCAACATAAATCGGAAACTGATGCCGCTCTTCCATACATATGAAAAAGAAATAGAATTTCTGTTGGATTTTCTCCCTGTAAAGTCTATGATATACGTAGGTTTTATTTCCCATAGCAGATTGTAGATAAGCCCACTTTGCCACTGTCCAATTCTTACACGAACATATCTTCATGCCAGAGAACCGCAATTACGTATTACATATTGTTTGCCTAGGTACCTATATATTGCAATAAAAGGCATGCGATGGTTCACAAACGACGAGAGATTGGCGTTTCCTGTCCTTGATGGTCTTCATGAATGATAAATGTAGGCATCACCTACCTATCACAACGTCTACTAAATCAACTAAGAATGATGTATGCTGCATACATTGTCTTTAGATATGTCCAAGATAAAGATGGCTAACATCAAGTTTGACATTGAAATGATAAATAAGGACATCCGAATTCATAACATCACTTTATTGACTGTTATGTACACGTCCGCATTTATAGGTATCCAACCCAAAAGGTTTACATGGTTACACTGTGTGGAGCGGTTCCTGAAAAAGATTTTGCAAGTTACAGAAAAGGATTGTAACAAGATAAACCACATTGGAGAAGCAGATGACAAGACTGAACCCCTCATCTTGTAAAATCTTTCTTCAGCAGTTCAATAAGCGGCACTTAGGTCTGATCTTTTCATATGACATACCTTTCTTCATAACATTTGCTGTGCACGACTTTGATCTGATGTATGCAGCAACTTCTCATGAATAAGGAAAGGTTATTTTATTATGATAACGACAACATTTGCACTATACAGATATCACTCACCTGATGAGAACACTGACATGCATCTTGCTTAAATTGCCTGATGTGGTTCGCATTTAGCGCGTAACTGCTCAAAAAGTAAGAGCCTGCTAAAGAGAGTAAAAAGCTATAGTTTTCACAAAATGTCAATGTTGTTGTATCATACTATTTGTCAAGCGTCTGAGGGCGAATCGCCTATATACATGACGTCGAGTATGTGACGTCGTTTATACTATTAAAGAGGGTTTGCACGACATCGCCCGTATAACAGAAACAATGTGCGTGACAAGCAACAAATTCCCATTTCGATATACTACTAAGATGTCGCGTGTATAATAAAGTCATCCGTGGTCTTCCAGTTGGTCAAATGATTATGGGGTGTGATGAAATTATAAGTTGGATTTACATGGAGGTTGATTCACCCGATTGCAAATATTCAACGTAGGTGTTTTGCGATCCACAAAGATCCAATGGTATCTTAGAAAAAAAACAACTTTATTTGAAGGTCATGTCTTAAGTTAAGAAATTCTTAACATTTGACAACCTAGAAATTGTAGTCATGACCACCCTATGGTAACTTTTAGAAAGCCTGTGTCGAATTGGCATATATCCTAGAAAACGTCCCTCTCCTTATATTGGGACAACTCTAAGAATGGAACTTTTGAGCAGTCTCAAGTTTCTTGTATGACAATTAAGTTGTCAAGTGCAAAGGACAACTCTAGGGTGTCATATTGACAACCTTAGCCTAGAATAAAACACTTTCAAACCTATCTCCGGTTGCAAGAGTTTCATTAGATTGTCACTTAGAAGAAATATACCGAGGAAATATCAGAATTGGCATCGTTTATATTAAAACGCCCTTGCCAAGTGCTAGCCTGTAGTCCTAGAATGGCAATAATTTACAGCCAACCTATCATATTCTAGGAATAGGATAGCTGTATGACAAACACTTATAGTCGGGGGGTCGTTCGTCATTGCCAGACACTGTTCAGAGACCTCATTTGGCCGGGAGGAACTGCATGGGGTGTCATTTACATACACAGCAGTAATTGCTTACCTTGACCCGCCGCACGTATAGCGTTACCTCCCAAGGGGCACACTTTAGCATGGCATTTGAATGAATCCAATTTGTAGGTGCTTGTAACATAAGCCCTTCCATTGGTTAAGCCATGTCTTATGAGCTAGGCTCGTATCGCAGAATGTATAAAGCAGTGAGTCATCGACACTGGACTGCACCTCGATCATACATAAGAACATCCTAGACAGAGGACAATCAAGTATGATCATATAGATTTCTGACAAAATGAATTTAATTAGTATCAATGTTTCAATTTATTTAATGTTCAATCTGAATTGGTAGAAATTTGACTAATGTTCTGCACTCCGTATCTCAACAGCATGTATCGCTACAGTGTTTGAACATGGAACTAATGCATTACCTGAAAGATCTACACTTTTTATCTGCTTCCTTGATATTCCTTGATAAGATCAATTCCTATCTAAAAGCTATATATCTGTAAACCAAAGCGTGGCAACACGTACGTTTCTTCCTAAAGTTAACCCATAGTAAGACAACTTTGTCTTCCTCACACAAAGATAGGTCATGACTGATCTCTTTTTCCAGATCCTCACTTCTCTCCAGTAAGTGCATGGATGTGTTGGCAATCGATCACCAAAGCTTTATGTGTGAAGATGTGGCCTTTGTGGGTAGGAGACGTGTATGAATAGCTTCCCCAGCAAGTGCAGGTCGTCTCTGGCCTTTGAGGAACAAGTAGGCAATGTGCTTTCCTAGTTCTTGGACGTGTCAAGGTACTGTGTGTATGGTTAACAGTGTGCCTGTGTTAAACAATGCCTATATGATATTGTGTATAGTTTCTCTAGAAATAAGGGTACGTTTTGATACGTGTTCTTCAGGTGCTGGAAGGTGCTGGTATACGGGATTCTATGGACCCCATTTCTCGAGTTTCCTAAGTGTTTTGTGACTCTTGTGTTTTCTGCAAATGTGTAGAGTTGGAAGCGCATTGTAAAACCTGTGTAGTATATTGAATTAAACACATATAATGAAACATACTTTTCATGTGGTAAACCTTGGGTTTATTCATCAAACCCAGTGTACAACAAAAAATACAAGTGTTAAAGTGAAAGGAGTCCTGTTTCTGAGATGTATGGTGTAGTATCCATTAACAGCAAACAGATACATATCACGTATGTCTGTCCCTGAGTGTCAAATAACGATCACAATGCTCGTCCCATCCTCTTTATAGGTGTCGTATAGCATTTCAATGTGTTGAAGAGGTAAACGAGGGACCCATTCAAAATCAAAAAGTTATATCTATCACATGCCTAGGGGCGTTGCTGTAATTTGGCTGCATATAGCGCGCTTACTTCGACGGTTTCCTACTTTAGGTGAAAAAGAAATAGTCATTTAAGAACCAAATGTGGAAGACGGAGTTGGATGAAAAAACGACTCGAAATTCTAAATGTGCTTTTGGAAGATTTGTTTTTCTATAACATAAATATCTCCAAAAGAAGGATGTATATATTTAGATAATAAATTCACGTTTAAAAGGTTGCAGGTGTCAGAAGACTTGTATAATGGCCCTACTATAACTTACCATGCACATACCTAACTCATCGCAGCCAGTAGCATATTGTGACCCAATCTTCCCACCTACCTTCCCCAGATTGATGAAGAACGTTCTGCCTTCTTCCCAGCACTCATGTGTCAGAGACAGACCTCCGGAATCTCCATGAATAAAACACTAAAGTACCCATCTCCCCTACACCCCAACACCCCCTTCTGTACAGCAACCCAATGGCGACCGAGCCCAAAGGATTGCCTTGGAAGCATAGAGGGTTTCCAAACCCTACCACCTTTTGGGAAAAGGTGGCACACCATACCTGTATTTATGAAAGTGTGAACCAGCTAAAGGTATAAATGTTGATGTTGATGCCTGGGGCAAAATATCAACTTATTACGTAATAAACCATTAAAAATAATGTATGCCAAGAATCTCAAAATAAATTTTAGATAATAAAAATAATGAATAGTTTTCTTTCCCATTGATCAGCTGTAAATAATGCATTAATTGTCACCATAACATTACAACTAATACACCTCAAGACATATCCAGCTCAGAGTTTATTTTTTCCGTTATTTGTCTGCAGCTTCTTGAACCGTGGCGCACCGTGGCACCTAGCAGAACAGAGTCTATTGGAGCACATGGCAATGGGCTCGTACTCTGAAACGTCTGTTAAATTGGATCAGGGCTCATCAGGGGCGGCCCGCCGGGGGTTCCGCCGACGGCTGCTACCTATGGCGGTAATCATCTTAGGCCGTCATATTTTCTGATTAATGAATTAGGCACGGGCCTGAATGGACTGAAAGCCTGTCGCATAATGGGGCTGTAAAGAAGTGGTGGCCAGGGGCGGGGAGGGTGGATAAGGACGTCGCAGTCCCCACAGACCCTGTCTTTTGATCAATTATTCATGTTTTAAAATCAAGACGGAATCAGACTGGTCCCACGTCGGGCCACGTTAGTGAGACGTTCATTTCCGAGCCGGCGGTTCCCAAGAACGGCTCGAGTAGATTTTGCCGCATATGGATTATAAAACGATCTAAAAGATTGAATGGGAGAAGAAGTGAAGTCTCTAGGGGATAGGTCATTGGATCACATTTCTGTTTTCTATAGATGAGAAGGAAATAGTACAAGAGTGGAAAATACATACCGTGTATTAAGCCCGACGTAGTTCGGAAAGCCCAACACAAGCTCCATGCTTATTATTTTACTAATACCTCCATGTTCAATTAAAATATTTTATGATAGACACACTAATTAAGTAGGAATAATGATATGAGATAATAGTTTCACAGATAGTGACATGCACACATTTCATTGATAAAGAATTACGTATTGTTACTAATAGTTTCTTGATTAAGCTTAGGAAGAAAGCGTCGTAATTTTGTTACTTAAGAGACGAATCCCACAAACTTTAAAAAGTCTGTACTGCCTTTCGTTCTGCGAGACTGCTGCTCCAGGATGTCCTTTGAAACGCTTTCTGAGATATACTTTGTTTGATATTTGTCATGTGGAGCAACTAAAACTTATTTTTTGCATTACGTCGGAAATACTTTCATCCATGAAGCTACATGACCAAAAAAAGAGAATAAGATGCCAAGACGTGTGACTCTCTCAACTGCTAGAACTACCCGTGTACACATCTCCTATTGCTCCAGGGGCAACCTTTATATAGGAAGCATACAACTAATGAGGCCATCCACATGACGAAAAAGGTTCACCTTTTTTAATGTTGCCATGTGTTTCCAAGAAAGGTTGCATTGCCTACCGACAAAAACAATTAAACAAATTAAAAACAATAGAGGGAGTTCAACAGGGCAGCAATATTACGGAATTTTGACCGAGCGATTCTGTCATTCCTCCTGTTGTTGCCCAGAGAACTTTGCAAAGTTGTCGCCCTGTGGAATCCTCACTTCACCCTACAGTGTGTTCGCATGTCCTCTGCTCGGGTTCTCAAGGCTGGCAGGTGGAGGGAAAGCTCAGATAGCAGTGTCAGTCCGTGGCGTGAGACAGGGCCGTTACAATAAGGCCACGTCGATACGGCGCTAGGCCCAACCTTTGTGGTTACACAATACTGGGGGATGGGGGAAGGCACCAAAATGCCTGTATTGATATTCGCAGGGTAACAAAACCCCCGCCAGTCTTTGATCTAAGGGGGAACTCCCATCGACGCCGGTGGTGTTATCTAAGGTGAGATAAGGCTGGCAGGTAATACACCCAGCATCCATCTTTGTCTTGGGTGTTTCTTAGCAGGTTCTTTGTTGGTTGTGGCAAGGTCTGTAGTTACTGTAGAAGCAGGAGTCATCCATACCTGGAAGGTATAAGACTTTGTTTGGGAGGTGCGGCCTTTAATCCTGAAACAGATATTACTTATTTATAGAGGCATATTCTTGTGCTTATGTGTAGTTGGGCGAAGGACACGCCCTTCTGTGTGTTGTGTTACTGTGTACTGTGGAATCAGACTGAGAACATCAAGCAGTTACAAAATTCATTGTAGCATTAATCACAAGTGAGGTAGACCACATGGTATGTCCTACCTTCAGGACAAACTAACACACCCACAAACTGGCAAAGGTGTGGTACGGGTGAAGTAAATAGAAAACATGGATTTAAGTTGAACTATTCCTACTGCTGTCATTATCGCGTGTCAAATATTCCTTTCACCTACATGGAAGAACGTTTGACTGTAAATTAATGTGGTATCATTACCCCTTTCCCCAGTAAAGAAGAGATGAGGCAGGAGTGGGTGAATAAAATTTATTTGATAAATTTTATATTAGATATAGGTAATAGGTAATAGATTGATATATATATATATGTAATAGAATTATAAAAATATATTTATTAAAATATGGTGTGGGTGGGTGGGATTTTGAGGTTGTTGATAGTTTGGAGTTGTAATGGAGAATGGAAGGGGGTTGTGGGATTGGTGGAGTTTAGTGGTATAGAAGGTAGGGGGAGTTGTTGTATGTGAATGCATCTGTTCTTCACCAGGGGGAGGCAATGAGCCCGCCTGAGCCTAAACTCATGCTAGGACCATTACCCCTTTCCCCAGTAAAGAAGAGATAAGGCAGGAGTGGGTGAATAAAATTTATTTGATAAATTTTATATTAGATATAGGTAATAAGTAATAGATTGATATATATATATATGTAATAGCCAAACCTGCCAATTTGGAATAGTGGGTGGGAGGGGTGGTAAAAGAATAGTTAAGAAGAGTCTATGCTCTTAGTCTTTGATTGAGTCTATGAGGGCTTTGTTGACAATTTTCTGCGGATTGTCCATGATGTAACGCCTGTAGGCGTTTGATTTCCAGCCCCCATATTTCTGGATTTGTGTGTCTGTACACCCTGCTTGGGCAGCCTGCGTCGCGGCTGCTTTCCTGACCGAGTGCAGAGTGAACCTCCTGGGGTCGTACCCGGCGTGTCTGACTGACATGGCCCACACGGAAGCTATCGCGCGGGCGGGTATTGGACGACCCTGCGGGTACATGAACATCGGGTCTGTGTTCCTGTTGGTTGGTGTTTGGGCTATCACTGTCGCTACCGCCTTCACTGGGCACAGCGACGAAATGGGGGCTGGCATTAGGACCATAGTTTTGGTTTGCCCGTTTTTCTGTAAGTTCTTTGCCGCCTTTATGTGTACCGACAGATTTTGTCCCACCATCCGGACGTCCCCTCTTGTGAGGTGCCTGGTACAATCGTACTTCTTGGCGGACGGGGGCGCTATTTCAGAGCGCCTGAGGGCCGCATAGTATACTATCAGCACTGCTGCCCTGACTACATTCCCTATATGTGTGGGGGGCAGCGATTGTACACACGTGCGCAACAGATCTGGGGGCATAGCCTCCTTGACGCGGGGGATATATGTTTTGTCCCTGTCCATTGCGTCGAGGGCTAGTTTTACCCTCGTGTGTCGTGCTGCATTCACGTCGCCGCCACTCAGTTCCAGGTATGCCCTCACGTGGGCGACGTGGTTCTTTATTGTGGCCGGGGATGGTATGTGGGACGCCAGATACTCGATGTATGCGCAGAGTGTCTGCGGAGTCGGGGACAGTGGGTGTGACGCCGCTCTCCGCGCGAAGGCGATGTAGGTCCGTACCGCCGCCCGTCTGTTGGCGAGTGTACCTGGTGCGCGCGCTTGCTCCTGTCGTCTGGCTGCCTTCATCAGCAACCGCCGAATTTGTGGATCTGGAAGACATTTGTATTTGATTAAGAAAGTATGTGCATGGTGAGACATACTTGAGGCCAAGGGAAGTGACGTGTATGTCTGCGACTTCTGCGTATGCGGAAGCGAGGTGTGCCCGGCTAAGGGCGTCCGCCAGCGTGTTGTCCGCCCCCGGTATGTGGTCGAACGACAGGTTAACCTGTAGTACCGCCTGCGTCATCCATACAGCTCTGGCGCACTCCAGAAGTACCTTATTCTGACCCCGTCCGGACCTGAGTACATGAACCGCAGCTGCGTTGTCGCACCATATGCGGACATGCCCGCCTGCGTCCGCGCCGTGGAGGAGTGTGTGAAGGGCCACCACGACGTTGGCAGCCTCGAGCTCGGTGATGTTGGTGAAGCGTGTGTCGTCGTCTGCCACCTGCATGCGGTATGCGTATGCGCCGTCGGCCGCCCCTAGTCCGGTCAAGCACGCGTCGACGTATATCTCCTTGGTGGGGGCTGGCGCTGGTATAAGTGATGTCCCGTTCCATTCGGCCATGAACTCTGTCATCCACCTGAGGTCCGCTCGCATGGAGGCGTCCACGTTATAGTAGTATGTGGACTTCCCTCTCAGGACCTCTAGCAGCCTGCCCACAAACAGGCGGGCCGGACGCACACACTTGGAGACGTGTAAGATGTGACCTATGAGCGACTGTAGGTGACGTCGCGTAGTGGATCGTCTTCTGCCATCCGAGACACCTCCGTCAGTACCTGTTGTATTTTATCGTGCGGCATGGACAATGACATGTTGCGAGCATCAATGTCCACCCCCAGCCATCGAACAGTCTTTGCGGGAGGTTGGGCTTTATCGATGGCCTCTGGGAGGCCGAGCTCGGTGAAGAGTGCCCTAGCAACCGCGTAGTCGGTGTCTGCCTTGCGTTTGTC
Source organism: Lepidonotus clava (assembly GCA_936440205.1). Lineage (NCBI taxonomy): Eukaryota > Metazoa > Annelida > Polychaeta > Phyllodocida > Polynoidae > Lepidonotus > Lepidonotus clava. The sequence continues at coordinate 41,480,418 of OW387141.1, forward strand.
TTGTGACAGTATGATGAGGTCATCTAGGTACATCCACGCCTTAACTCCCTTGTGCCTGAGGATCTCCACGATGGCCAACGCTACACTCTGCATGTGGTATGAGGACGCCCGGGCCCCGAAGGGCATGGCTGTCTCGCAGTAGAATTTGTCTCTCCACCGCATGCAGAGGAGGGGCCAATCGAGTGGGTCGGAGCGAAAGTTCTTGTAGGCGTGGGCGATGTCCACAGTGGACATGTATGCGGTGGGGCCCATGCGACGCAGCTCCTCCGCCAGGTGATCGACTCCGGGTAGACTATGCTCCTGTTCAATGCCGTATACCGAGTTCTTGATAATGTAGGCATTGATGGAGCGATCCTGTGGGAAACTGAGGTCCGATATGACCCTTCTACTTTCCGTATCCCTTTTAGGGCGCGACATGAGGGGGGCGATGTGGGCCCATTCCCGAAAGGGGCTGACCTCGAAGGGGCCCTGTAATGCGCCCAACGCCATCTCCTTCTGTATGAAGTTATCCACGTGTTCCGAGAAGTTTACGGCGCTGCTGTGGTTATCGGCCCCACTATTGTCGGAGACCGGGCCCATGTATCCAAGGGGGAAGCCGAATTTTAGGAAGTCGATGACTCTGTCATGTTGACCCATGTGTCCGGCTGCAGCGTAGGCCTCCCATGCTTCGATATTCAGGCCGGATGGAATGGGGATTCTGGCGCCGAGGGCATTAGGCACGCCCGTCGCCTTGACGGCGTCATATATGGGCCTTAATCGACCGAACTTGGCAGAATCCGTCATCGCAGGCCATGCGTGCTGCCTGTGTTCGGCGAAGGCTTGGGGGCGCGTGTCGATTCCCTTATTTACACCGGTCTCGCACATGCGCCTGACTCTATAGAAGATATCCTGTCCGGTGACCGTGGGGGCGGTGAGGTGTCCACCGCCCGTGGTGGGCGGACCCTCCCGCCTATCATCTCCGGGGACGCCGTATCCCGGGCTGCGTGTGTTTTCCGCGTGTCGTGTACGGGGGTCGCCGCCTGCGTCCTGGTGTTCGCGGCGGCTGACATTAGCACACGTGTGGCTGGGATCTGATGTGTCCTCCAGGGGGGCGTTGTCATCGGGTATCGGGCAAGTAGGCGCTCCAGCCTAGGGCTGGGGCGGGGCGCCTACTGTCCGTTTTTTGGCTGCTGGTATACCTGCGGGATGACGTGCCTGTATTGGTGCTCCGGTTGGCGTTGGGTGAAAGCAGGAGGATGGGTAAATGGGAGGGGGTGGGGGGGTTGGCGCTGCTGCTGTCCCTGTCCCTCGCCCCGTCGCGGGTCATGACCATCTGCGTAGTTGAGTTTCCTTTGACAGCCGATTATGTTATGACCCGGGCACTGCTTATTAACGGAGTCGCAGAATGAGCAGACGTGGGTGAACTTAACGCCCCCTTCCACGTGCGCATTCCTATGTGAACAGCCTTGACGGGTATTATACTGGCGGCAGGGGATCTCAAGGATCTTCTCGGATGAGGCCCTGGCCGTGGAGGTCTGGGAGGCGACGTGCCCCCCCCCGCCCGTCATAGCGATCCTAATTCGCTCATTCTGTATAAGTTGGTGATCGGCCCAGCGCAGCTGGCCCTTCTCCACGGCATCCCAGATATACTGGGACCACCTCCTCACTGCGGGCCAGTCTCGCTCCATGGCGTCGTGGACGACATGGCGGAGGTGTGTTACAATGTGGGGCTGGTCGGCGGGGTCATATGCGGTGTAGTCCCCGAGCAATGCCAGAGTTGCATGGATGTATTCGAAGGCGGACAAGGTGCATCGGACGTCCCTTCTTTGACGGTTATTTTGACATCCCTCCCGCTCTATATACATGTACGGCTTCTTTATCCCCAGATCTAGGTGCTCAGAGTAATGGGGCTTACCCTTCGGGTCGTCGTAGTGGAATCTTTCTTTGTCCGCGAAATGGTCGACGTAGCCATCGTAGTTCTGTGTCTGCTTCAGGCGTTGGGGCGGAGAGAGCGTGTCGCAGCTGTACTCGTGCCGGGCCTCCCTCCTCCGCTGGTCGGGCGACGTGTGTGGGGGCGCACGGTCCCTGGGGCGTGAAACGTGGCCTCCTCGGTGGATCTGCGGGGCCGGCGGAGTGCTATGAGACAAAGGAGCATGTGAGTCATAGGCAGCATTTATAAGGAGGTCGATTTTCTTAGATATATTGTCAACCTGTAGCTGTACCTGTCGTACGTCCCCCTCTATCCTATCTATGCGTTCCGGGTCCTCGTGTGTGGCCACGAGGGCCGCGCTGCTATCATGTGTGTCGTTATCGGACTTTGTAGCTACGGTTGACTGTTTGGAAGCTGTTTCATCGGCTGAGTATTGTGGGTTGAAAGTAATTTCTCCGTCATCATGCGCTATACTGCGCATTTTCTCCCTGGCTTGGACCTTAGCTGTCCTGTCCCGCGCCCTCGTGATAGGGCCGGCTCGGCCCGTCCTACGAGACATTGTCTATCCCCGAAATATAACGTAATTACCGTACCTGTGTGTCGACAAGGCGTTTGGTATATTTTGTACGTTACCGGGTATTGTCCTAGATGTCCCCGTAGCTTGGATGGGCGTATTTTCGGGCAGGAATGTCGGATGCTGGATTTTGAGGTTGTTGATAGTTTGGAGTTGTAATGGAGAATGGAAGGGGGTTGTGGGATTGGTGGAGTTTAGTGGTATAGAAGGTAGGGGGAGTTGTTGTATGTGAATGCATCTGTTCTTCACCAGGGGGGAGGCAATGAGCCCGCCTGAGCCTAAACTCATGCTAGGACAATAAAAGAAACCATCAACTGTATACAGGAATAGTTCAGTTCCACATTTCAAAAACATTCATTTCGATTTGAATAAATACACCCAGAAACTGTCATAAATTGTAGCAGCAAAAATGGCGGAGTAGTGATTTTTTAACACCATAATTATCTAGATGTTGTGAAAGTATTTGAAGTTATAGATAGATATTGAAAAGAATCTTTAAACAAAATGTCAGGAAAATCATGACAGAAATGTTGTTACCATGTTGCTCGGGGAATTCAAGCACTCCATCAAATTGAGCTATTACAGGGACTAAACTGTAATGCCACTAGATCCCTGGTGTAATTCCTCATATTCACAGGGGGCGGGAATCTTCTCAACGTCTCCCCCATCACGTCCCCAGTGCACCAGTTATGTAGGATAGCGCACTGAAATGAAGCTTTAGATCGGGCGGGCTGACTAATCATCTGATTAATACTCAACAAACATGGCTGTCTGAGGGATTCAGGCCCGGCTTAGGCGTCATTGGGGCCCTTCTCCAGCTGGTTCGCAATGCCTCATTCTAGCACCACACCTGCCACACACCTCATCAATGAGAGTCCACCTTTATCTTTCCCTCTTTGTCTGTTATTGAGTTTGATTTTTCTAAATTATTATTAGCCAACAACTTCATATACAATATACTAATCCTTCTAGTTGAATGTGAGATTTTAGTTTTTAGAACACAAACGAGGTAAATTTTCTTAACATCAAAACATTATATAATAGCCTTATGGATAAAAATGAGATGAAATGAGGAACAGAAAGTTTTGTTTTCTTGTTTTTGCTTATTTCATTCAATCAGATTGATATAAAGTTTTAATCGACTGATGTCCGACCAAGCTTGGGCTATAATACTACTTAGTGGTCGAAAATGAAATCTGATACAGGGTACATTAATGAGTTGCATGTGAGAAGAGGTACTTGGTTGAATCTAGGCGGTTATAACCGATGTCTTTCATGGATGTCTATAGGTAGTGGTAGCACGTGATTCGCCATATAAATTCTACGGGGTCATACATCGATAGTTTGTACAATATGAGACGAATATTTCTTTTAAGTGCATATTCAAAATGGTGCAATCTAATTCTTCTGCCTTTTTGTTCTTTGCTCTGTAATTACATTTGCAATTTCCTTGATTATTTTATGCTCAAATTTACATAAAAAGGTAAGGCTTATGTCCTCTCTTGGTACACGAGTTACTACAGCAAATATTAAATTTATTCTTGATCCATATTTAAAACGGAAACACTGTAACTGCCTTTTAAAATCCCCTTGACGCATTGAAATGATATTGATTTAGGGTAAATGGATTGACAGGTGGAAACCATTTTAAACTTAAGCTTCTGAAAATACTAAGAAACCTGACAGTTGACAAAAGCTGATAAGTAGATTTTTATTGGCATGAAAACATATTGGCAAATTTGCTCCTGAGATGGGTTGTCTTTTCTCAGCGATATAGATTTTGTTGCATTCTGTACAGCAGCTGTCACATGTAATTCTGATGACAGTTTCTGTCCAGTGCAACAAGTCTTGTCAAAGACTTATGAGCACCTCTCTAATGTTTAAAGCAAAGGTGCAACTCACACAAGGCATCTTTACTGAGGCCATTGAACAAGGTTGATGACGATACCCACTCTGAAGCCGTAAGTGGATTAGTTTAGTGTGAGAGTGGGGGCTGTGTATTTGAGAGGGTATTAAGGTGGATTTAATTCTTACATCAGCTTCCCAATACAGGAGCAACACACCCAAACCCTCCTCGCATAGCTATAGAGTCTTTCTCTGCTTCATACATGGTCCGGTAAAAAGGAGCAGTATATTGTGTACTTGGATTCTATTTCATTGTTATAAATGATTGTGTACTGCTAAGAATGTGTCCTCAGAATAACCAGTCAGACAGATAGTTGACTCAATGATATATTTCCTCTGATTATTTTGAACTCTTATGCTGGTTCCAGGACTAGTTCTCCCCTCACAAATAATTATACGTGCATCTGAACTCTGTAAACCGTTATCAACATCATGTATATAATAGCTAGACTAAATATGATATCTTTCTAGATCTTCAATTGTAAGCTTTATCTGGATGAGATACAACATCGGCAGATGCTACAGATGTTAGTCTGCAGTCCCACAATACTAATATGAGTAAAGTTTGCACCACATTCACCTTAGATGGCGTGGTCTTGAAACTCGTCTATTCCATAAACCCCTTGTGACTGGGTCCCAGCATCGACCGGCCACTTTATCCATTAACACCCGGCGGGGCGCGGGGACTGGGGCCTTAATACGCGCATTGTACTGCTGGCATCTGAGGCCCCCGGCACATCAATACGTAATGAGACCACCATTTACAACTTGGCCCGGGCTCTCTGATCTGTCCAATACATTCTCATTGTGTCCGACCGCTGGTCGTCAGACGAATGGAGCGGCGGTTCTCATAATGGAGCGGGCTCACGCCGGTTACCAGTTGGCTGTGAGCAGCTCGGTGGGTGGAGAGTGAGCAGCTCGGGTGGGAGTGAGCTGCTCTAATCACTCAGACTGTGATGGGTGGGGACTGACAGATTGATGCCACCACCAAGGTGGGAGCAGTACGGGGTGTAACTAACTGTTGGCATTGGTGGAACCTGTGTATGGCTCCTGGTGAGCATACCCTGATCAATTAGAAAGGTAGGACGTTATTGGCTAGAGAGGTACATATGACACTTTGTAACTACCTAAGCTAGTAATCTAGGGTTTGGTATTAGACAGCGACATATTCTCAGCGTTATCGCAATTCAATATCAGCCTGATTAAAAACAGGTTATACTCCTTTTTGAGTATTCTTGTACCTTCAACAACAGGTGTAGATCTTCCAGCTTGCCAAACAAGACACGGCTCTATATATCCAATTTTACTAACGAAATTTATTGTAATCGATACACTGCCAGAGCAATTTTAATGAAAGCAATTTAGCTAGGTGCAAAAAGTATAATCCATTTCGATGAGTAACGTTGAAATAAACGCAGTCAATATGTAAATCAATTTGGTTGAAAATAATGCGCCAAAATGATGTCAATCAAGTTTTGCATAATATTGGATTGATATTGGATATTAGCTCAAACAACATCTAAAATGCTAACCTTGTCTGTCTCTCTTTTTCTGAGGATATCAGTAGTATATGGAAAGTGTCGTTATAATTTGGCTTTCTGAGGATGTACTTTTTGTGTTAATTTTGTCTTAGTGTTATGAACACATTATCCTCTCTTGCGTTTGTGAATTAGTTTTGCTTCTACGAAGTTTGTGTTAAACATGGTTTTATGAATCTACTTCAAATTTTATAAACTGGATATTCAACACCGTGAGGTTATAACACTCAAATAAACAACCCATACACATAGACCTATCCCCTGCTCTCACACATAAATCTATCCACTTATGACTTCAGAGTGGGTATTGTCATCAACCTTGTTAGTCAGCCTCACTATAGTGTCCCTTGCCTTTAGCGTTAGGGAGGTGCTCATAAGTCTTTCAGGGGACTCTAAGTGATCCTGCACTGGACGGAAACTGTCATCAGAATGATGTGTGACAGCTGCTGTACATAACACAACAGTACTTCATCACGAGGTCTCAGATGTGTTCATAGTGACACAGTGGAGTTGATAATGGATCCGAACACGTATTTCATTGAATTGATAAGGTCCATTCATAAATTAGATATCAGATATTACAGTTCTCAATTCCGATTCCGAATTCATGCTGCACTTCATTAGACTGCAATTTAAAATGAAACAGTATGACTCATCATGAAAAATACAATTAAAACCAGATATCCATACCAAAACAATATCTCTAATGATCCTTCCTGGTTGAGGAAAAATAACAAAAGTTTCAACAAATTAAGAGCAAGACTGTCAGATTATGCATTCTGAGACCAAATGGAAATACCGCCTAATTTATCACTTCTGTTGCGCACATGTCGTACCTAATTGCTTGCGTGATATGCGTGACATCCGTTGTTATAATGTGAAAACACACACAGAAACAAGGTGGCGTTGTGCAGAAGAAAATGTGGATATACTATAAGAAGTTCTCCGTGCTATATGCATATCCAACTACCTTGAGATTTATTTTAAGCGGCCCTGCGTTACAGACAATATCCATCCAATCTCCATCATCTTTTAAATACTTACCCTTGTCAACTATTGAAAGGTTGGCCTGTTCTTGTGGAGCCTCAGGCCAGTCCACCAAAGAATGATAGTGTGCTTCATGGAAATTGCGTCGGCTGGATAAACTTACAAATTTATCATGTAGCAGCTATAGCTTTATACTTAAAATCGACTATCGCCAACCTATTATAGCTTTCAATAACTAGTTCTCTGAGTTATGTGCTATCATAAATGGCAACAAAATATCCAATCTATCCAACCATTAAGAGAAGCAGAAGATCAACAATGGGTGAATAATGCCCAATAATATCTTTTTGTTCAAGCACATGTCATGTCTGTGCAACTCAAACTGTATTTGCTTTTGAAAAAATAACTCTTTGCTTGGACGCAACTGTGTTTGGTGAGGCAAAATGTTTGTTTGCTTAGACGCAGATGCTAAGCTTTAAACGTCAGGCAGACGTGGATGGACCACTTTTTTATAACATTGATCAAAGATCCTTTTTACTGTTAAATATATAGATGGATGTTGGCTCAGGTGATGGATACATGGTCGAGTTGTATCAACTGCAGCTTGTCACTGATGTAGACACCGGTGGAAATCTATCCAACAAGTATAGCTTTTTTTCCTGTGTTTTGCCTGCATACTGTCCAAGAATAAGCTGCATGCTGGGAAATTATGTCGATAGGTGACAAAGCTTAAGCATATACATTTCCATTTATCATGGCATTATGGTTTGATATGACGGAAAATGAGAGATTACCACAACACCAGTATTTCACGATTTTAACATATGGTAAAATGGTGAGCTGACATGTTCTGTTTCGTGGGTGTCCGCTGACTCATTTACAGTTGACACAAGTTCTTATGGGGCAGACACCATATTATTATGCTGCATGAAGCCAATAATATTCCACTGTTCGGTGTTTATATTGTCCTGGGTAGTTTGCTTGTGGAGGTTGACACCAACGCAAGGAACGTAAAATCCCTCATAGTTTGAGAGAAAAGATTGCCTGCGTTTGGTAGAGGTACACAACACCAACACATAAATATGGAATTTTCATCTGTCGCTTGCCAACAAGTTCGGGTCTCGAACGTAGATACATTGACAATAAAACACCGCAAAAATGCTCCGCGGCGCGGGGTGGACTTTTCCCTTTTACAACTCAGGGGCCATGTTTTCTGACTGATCAGACTATAATCAGGTGAAGTTTGATAAATGTTTCATTGTTAGCAATTCCATGTAAAACAAAACAGACTGATGTCATTGCAAGATAACCCCAAAAAGAGATTTGGTGATGTTCATATTCTTTGCGCATTTGAAATCGCTAATCATGAGACACTAATCAAAATTTACGTGATGAATCTGTCGGTTATGAAAATAAAGCTCCAGATAGCTACTGTGCACCACTGTGTCTTATAAGATAGTCTTTTGACTAAAGAAAGTAAAACTCAATGTCTACTGACAGAGTGTCCACATCAGAGGGCATCTGTATCACAGACATAACGTAAAAGGGAACATTCTGTTCTTACCAAAGCATTCAAAAGTGGGCGACATTAGGGTGACATAATGGAGTTTCAACTACAGAGGTTCCAAAGTGGAGACTGTTATGCTTAGGTCAGTTTTATTCTCGTTTACTCCGATAAACAAGGAGCACAGTAGGCTTTGCTGAAAATATCATATTAAGAAACATGATAATACACTGGTTATACACTCAAGGAGCTGTGAGCTCTGTACACGTGTCTGTCCTGATGAAAAAGGTATTTCATTGGAGAAATTAGCATATACTTTTTTTAATATACAGTGTGTATTATTATTATGTGTATCGGATGACTATTACCACACTATCGCAGCCTGATCCTTACGTGGGATTAAAAAACAGTGTTTTTCTAAAGTGACATATCTTCAGACTATTATAATTTCATCTCTTGACTAGGCATAAATCGTACTAGGCATACAGATGGTTTCAGTGTTTGGCCACAAACCCTATATTTGTATAAAAGTTTTCCTAATTTCTAAATGATCATTCTAGGGGAAAAGAATGTCTAACCGAGTTGACACACACACGCAAAAAAACAAAAACAAGTGCGCTATGATAGCGGATAGGTGTTTCTTAACAGATGGATACATTAAGGTCCTCCGGGTCTTACTTTTGCAATACATCCCACTGCAAACTTGAAACAAGGCACAGACACTCCTCTATTGTAACATTGCATTCGTGTTTCAAAGAAGACTAAGCATATTGAAAATGACAGTAACGTAAGATTCACTTATATCAAACAGACCTGTGTGCTAAGGGTACAAGAATAAGATAATGGTTCTCATTTGTTATCTGTATGAGAAACTACAAAGGCGTAATCGTTTTGATGTATAAGAATCCCTGGAATGTATCTCAATGCGGCCTCTTACAACAGACACTTGTCTTTACTTAGTGCCAGGCAATTAACAATGTAATACTATAGGGGTTGTTTCTTTATTAAAGCCTCTCCAGCAACAGCAACACAAACGAGCTATTGTTTGGAAGTATGTTTGATAAGCTCCGCATTCTCAAAAGCGGTGTATATTTCTATGCAGAATAAGCTGTTGATCATGAAGTCTAGAATCAGCACGCTTGGGTCAACCTTTTATTTTTCCCCTACATCGTTCTAAGCATTATACCTAGACAGCTCGGTTGGGCCATACGATGTCAAATTAGGCAGAACAAAATGATTACTAAATATTAGGCTGCTCGTAGACCACTATCTTGGACAAGAAAATGGATACGTATGGCGGAATTACATGCACAAAGTAGTTTGCGGAACTCAGTAAATGCGGCGCTCCATCTCGGCGAGGTAAAATGGCCGCCAGAAGGACGTTTTTATTGACCACACGCCAGCGACCAGCTTCATACGGGTATGCACTCAGAGACAATCGAGTCACGACCGTTACTTCCGGTCACGTGGTCGGAGCCGGCGTCAAGAAGGAGCCAATCAGCTGATTGATCACCGATCACGTGATGCATCATGGCGAAAACGAGGCCGGATCGATCTGTGATGTCTGGTTCTGCCGCTAGGGGTCATACTGCTGGGGAATATGACACGGCGCATGCGCGGGCGTCGTTTGTCATCTCTCTACGGCCCATTCAAAAGTTCAGTTTTTACTGCCCGCTCCATCACCTTGTACACTTACCTTTGTCGGGGCTGTTTTTAAAAGCAGAGCTCTGTCTTTGGCCGCAGCGTAAATAACTAGGAAATTCTTTCAGTAGAAGGACACAATCGGTCAATTAGGTAGTTGAGTGCGCATGCTCTAGACCAATCTGCGGCGGGCTGGGTCCATTTACATGATTGACAAATGCCCGGATCACCCGCCACACGAGGGGACTGCATTCAAAGGGCTCTTTCCCTTTTTGTTGTTACTCAGGGCTTTTTATTTCAGAGAAAACCACGTGTTTTTGTAGCTTGAAACACAGATAGCCCCAACACGAAGAGCTACACATAATAACGTTGTACAAACTTTCGGTTTTTAACCACTGAACCTTTCCCTTTGTTTCTCTGGTTGATTTGCACCAAACAAATTTCAGTTTTGATCGTCGTGCCAAATTTCTCAGCATAATGAAAATTGCCTAAAACACTTGAACAAAAATGTCAGGTTCCCCTCAACTGCAGTGGACCTGTCAGCTTGAATTAGAATCTTACCATTCTGGTTTTCGTCAAGTTTTTTGTTTTTTCTTTCCTCACGTATCCTCTCGTGATGAAACCCCTGTGACCTCACCCGGCCGTTTCAGATTTCAAATAAACTTGATGACAGAATAGGGATCTCACGAAAGCCCACCTGCATGGCGTTTTACGACATGAGTGGAGAATTTGCCCGGGGATGAGAAAAGCATCACATGTTTGCTTTCATGCTAGTTAAATGCACCAACCATAACATCCTTTTTTTTAAAATCCCGATCTTAATCATCTATGGCTTTTCGAAAATAAGAATATACAACGCTTTGGATAACAACTGCCTTTATTTGAATTTATATTATAGTGCATGTTCTTTATGAAGATAAATTAAACGTTTATATGCATAGAAAAATAGATAAGGAGAATATAACTCTCATAAACTAATGTAAGAAATACGGTTTTTAACTTTAGTCTAAATGTCCATTGGTATTGATTATAGGTATCAATCAGGGCATTTGTAGATGTTTCTCCATAATTTAATTACTTTCATCTATACAACTTTAATAATCCCATATTCATCCACTTGTACATACATTGATAAATATGTCATATAATAGCATTAAACTATGAAGATGTAACACTAAGTCATAATATTATGACTGTAAACTGTAATATCTGGAAGATCAGATTTATTGAATTGGGCGTGGGTGTTGGGGCATGGAGTAGTCGGGGAATATATCACATTGATAAGTTTTTATCAATGTCTTGTACCTATCTCTTCCCATCCCTAAAACCAACTCCCGCTCTTTGCTACTATGCCTGTAAGACGACCGGCGGCATTAAAAACGCCCATTTTCAGATTCTGTGTCCCCTCATCACGAGCATGTCCTCCGTCCATAACGCGAGCAATTGGGGAGCAGCTCGCGGCGATAACTGTATCAATCAGCCCTGGAGAACGCCCAGGACCAGGGCCCTGATGGCGGGCACTTTGATGGGTCGGGCAGGGATTGATGCCCGTAAACCGCCCGCCCAACCCGCCAGCAAATGACCACCAGGGAGAGGTGGGTGGAGGGTGGGGGGAGCTGCTCGCCACCGCCATTTGATACGCTCAGAGGTGCTCGTAAATCGGTCCTAAGTGAGTTCACTCAATTCATGGAGGGTTGGGTGGGGTTGGGGTGGGGTGGTGGTGGAGGGGTAGTGTTTTGGTCCGTTTTTGGGTATAGTGAGTGACGGGTTGTGATTGGGAGAGTTGGGTAGTCGGGTGGGTTGGTTGGTGGGATTTTTGATGAAATTGGTATGTTTTGTGTGTGTGTGTGTGTGTGTGTGTGTGTGTGTGTGTGTGTGTGTGCTTGCGTGTGTGTGTTTGCGTGTCTGTGGGGGAAAGATGGGTTGGTGTGTGTTTGGATGTTGTAGTATAAATTTGTAGATGAAGGTGTGAGTGGGTGGATTGATTGCAAGAGATGAGTTGGTTGGATGATGGTAGGGTGGACTGGATTGGTGGGTATATTGAATGGTGCATTGATATATGAGTAGATACCCAGCGAGGGAGCGACGTGACGATGACGTTCTGCGACGTTCTGCGACAAAACAATAACGTTCTGCGACGCCACAACCTTGAATGGGTGGCTGAGTGAGTAGGAGGGGTTCGAGGGAGGTTCAGTGGCACTGTGGAGTGGGTGCGGGAGAGGAGGTAGAGAGAGGTAACTGGTCTGAGCTGCTCACCGCTGGAGCCGCCTTTATTGAGTTATATGACCTGCTCACCAAACGGTGCCCATCTGCTCCTCCAGTGGCTTTTGTTACTGCTACTCCAGGTCGCTCTTTGCCCTGTTGCTTCCGACTTCTATTACCTTAAGGCATATAAGTAGTATCGAGAGGGGGTTGAGGAGACTTAAAGTGGTCACAGAATCGTAGATATTTGAGGAAATAGGTTTCCATCAGATGACTTGGTGCTAAAGAGTATTATAATAGTGTTAGTGAGGAAAATGACACGTGTGCGGGTTAACTGTATTTTGACTTTCTAATCTTACAATAATTGAACGATATATAGCTCGTTTGACTATCAGACACTGTCATGTTTCTAATATGATATTGTTATTTACTTCACATGTATCCATTACAGAACATTATTTTTTGGACAAAATGGAGATACACATTATAAATGAATTTAGACCTAATGTGTGGGATAACTTGCATACAAAGTGTTAACCTTTCTCTACCTATCTAATACCGCTCAAGCGAAGAAACCAATACAAGATAAGAAGTTTCAAGTCCAAACTGTAGTCGTAGAAAACTCCTACTCCTCGTTTGGACACAATCCCTTATTTCTTAGTATTTCCACCCCCTGGCTCAGAGAGTGGTGGCACCGGCGACTCATGAAGACAAATCAACCCCATTTGTATTAGACCCGTGCCGGGGGGCCGGCGACAAGGGACGGGGGACAAATTGGGTGTAGAACACGGAAAGCGTTTTGTGTGAGCTGCTCCGTATCCAAGTCACGTCCCAGAGCAACTCACAGGCCCGAGGAAAGGCTGAGGACGGGGGAGGGGGAGGGAGGGACCAGAGGGACCAGGAGTAACGACCTTAGAGTCGTATTAGACTGTAAGCTGAGCTGTAATGTTCCTTGGTTTTAGATGTAGTCATATATTTCTAGCTGCAATTTTCGTTGGTTTTAGATGTAGTGATGTTTCCAGCAGTAATGTTAATTGGTTCTAGATGTAGTCATATGTTTTTCTGTGATTATGTGTTCCTTGGTTGTAGATGTAGTCTTACGTTTCTATTTTTCTATATAACAGATGTATCCTGTAATCAACATCATTTGGGTTCACCCATACTTGACTAAGGTTTCGAAATTTGTCATCAAAATCGTTGTTTTACTGTCATCGTATGTTAGCAGTCATGTGATGCTTAAATGCTTTGTACAACTTGTGGTAAAATGAACATCAATCTTAATAATGAGACGTGGGTACCGTTTACCCAACCCTAGAAGATGGATGACGTCTGTTGATAATCAAATTAGGTTTTACCAAGGGAATACCCACCACACTTAGTTGTCTATTTCTTTACCCATCTACTGAACAATCTACACTGAAAACACAGAGTTGTCAAAAGTGGTGCCAAAAACGACAACCCAAGGTTGTCACAGGCTGTGTCTGTGTCTGTTAGACAAAAAAGTCTTATTTATGAATGTTTTCATGTTGTAGATATCATAGTCATTATAATGGCTTCCTATTATGTTATTACTAGTTATTAGGTATCGCCATTACATATAGGAGGCCTATGAGTTGTATGGTTTTGACACCATTCACTTACAACACTGGGTTGATATAGACAGAGGCCATGACAACCTTGGGCTGTCGTTTTAGGCACCACTCACTGACAACCCTAGGGTAGTCAGGCAGGACTTTTGACTTCTCATTTTCTTCTGTGACAACCCTATGACAACCCGATCTTCATTTTTGCTTCTCTGACGACCTTTTTGGCCCAAAGTAGTCAGGAGAAAATGACTACCTTTGGGTTGTCATCCAGCCTCAAAATTCACAATGACAACCCTCTGACAACCCCAAAATTGTCAAAGGGTTGACACACAGTTGTCAGACAGCATTGATGGCCTGAAATGAGCCCTGTGATGATCCAAAAGTCACCTATGAGAGCCCAAAAGTGACCTGTGACAACCCTTTGACAACTTTGCAGTGGCTCTCTGACGACTTTGTGTTTTCAGTGTATGGTGTGTTGAACAACAGTTTTAACCAGAATTATGTAGGGGCGACTTGACGTGGCGATTTCTATGTTACCTAGTTGATATTGCGAGCCATGATTTTTTTTAAATGTCATTAATAATTTAACTAGGCTGTACAATGTTCTAACTTCTAGATGAAGATCCCTCTCACAACCTTTATAAAAAGAAGTACAATATAGTGTGTTAAGGTCTCGTTACCACTATTTTCAATGGACACCCTTTGCCATTTAAAAGGCCCTTCCAGTGAAAGTGGCTGGGAGCAATTGGTGGGAAATAGGCGAGTGGGTGATTGGGGTAGAGATAGGAGGCATTGAATAGTTGGTAAGAGCGCGACAGCTAGACGACAGGAAACAGGAGGTGGTTAGAGAGGCAGAGTTGGTTGCCTCCAAACCATGGTGGCCAATGTGAGCCTGCAGCCTGGGCCAATTCACACCTAGTGGGATCCACGAGGTCCAATTTGAAATATTCAAAAGAAGCAAGGGACAATTCTTTCCAAAATATGAACCATTTCAATGACAACTACATAATGACTAGTTGTGCATAAACATCAAAATAAATTTCAACATAAAGAAAATGACTATATTGTTCTTTACTGGAGACAGCAACACATAGCTGCATGTGCATCTGTTGTCACTTATCTAATTGCACTCCACATTAATTTTATCCTATATCGATGAAAAAGCCTGTTACCAACCAGAAAGCTCATTCTGGTATGATACAAATTTGATGCTATCTATAGTGATACGTACACAGGATTAATTTGTTTGCCCACTGCTATCACCCAATAAATGACAGTCCCAATCAGAAGTGGAGATCAGCTTCAGTCTTTCTGGGATTCACTCTGATGATTATACCTTTATATGTCTGGATGTGATATCAATTTGCTTCTGCATATTGTATGACACTTTGCTCATTTTGTGTGATAGCCTAAACCGGAACTCTGCTCAGATGTCATCACGAGATTGCTAGGAACGATAGAACTGCTACCTGTACGTCAGGATGGGTTTGTGAACGTATATCATGTACTGGTTCAGGCAAACACCTGTACACAGAATCCTGATGAAGGTTTGAAAGAATCGAAATACGTTTATCTACCACACAGTAATTCATTAGATAAAAACCAGGGTCCACCAAACATTTGGAATTTGAGTCTGATACAGTTTAGCACGTTTGATAAGTAGACTATTATATATATACTTTACTATACATTATTTCCTAATTTATTGCTATAAGTGATGTATTACCTGTTCCTAACATTCATAGAATATTGATTGCAATGATGCGTTTATGATAATAAGGTACAAAGAAACCTATATTGAACTGAGATATTGAATAGATATTGAAAGGAACTATGCATTAAACTGGCCCAGGTATTGTTTATTTTAATTAGATTTTGATTAAATGCTCTCTGCGTGGATGGAAGTAGATTGCATTTTACGGGACGAAATTGAACTGAACAGAAATTGGCCGAGCCAAATTAATCCTGAGTTATGAAGAAGGTCTAAGAGGAAAAAAAACTAGTTTGTAGTTGAAGCACTTGGAGCAAACAAAATTGATTCAGTTTAACAACACAAAGACTTCATTTTAAACATGAATTAATATAATTATCTTTTTGGGGCTCAACATGAGGTTTTGGCCAGTGATTACAGGGGAAAGATGATCAATATTTACTCGCAGTTTCAATTGGGGACATCACGCGACAACAGTCACTTCTGATAGTCACAAGGGGTACTTGAAATCACAGAAAATACTTGCATTCTGGGTCAATAATCTCAGTATTTGTGGTCCACACAATGACCAGCTTTACACTGTTAAGCCAAGTACCCACTGGGCGATTTTCTTTACTGAGTTTGCCAACTGATTAGTGCAGAAATCGGCCAACTAAAGTCAAATAATTGACAAATTTTAGTTTAGATTTCAGACCAGGCATTCACTTTGCAATAGAATAATACTGACGGTGGTTCATACAAATCATCTGAATTTAGTACTGATTCGGTGGCCAACTTTGTGGGAATTGCCTTGTGACTGTGGTGCTTTACAGGGAGATAGGAGAGCTGGGACTTGATCAAATGAAATTCTCTATTGAATGATTATTACTTGCTTGATATTAAACGTAACTAGTGATATCAAACATTGTCCAACACTAAACACGAGTTATTTGTTTGGACTAAATCAGTATCAGTATGGGAAGTCTATTATCTAAGAACACTATTATCACGTCTTTCACAGCATCCATTTTACAGGTAACAGCAAACACATATGGCTAAAGTGGCCCGCTGCATAATGACAGCGAGAGTTTTGACGGAGCAAACTACGTCCCTGTTACAATTGTCCCACTGTTGAAGTTTGGCTGTCCTTCTAGGCAGTTTTAAAAACTATATATTCATATCTGATCTGAAAATTCAGAGATCTTCAGACCTGTGCTATAACTAGATAAATTTGATGCTAGATTTTTGCATAACAAGGAGGCATTATCAAGGGTATCCTTAGAAAATGTTCGCCACGGTGAGGCCCAATATTGTGGTGGGCCACAGTGCAGCTCTCATCAGCCATTATTCAGCAAAATACCGAGTTTGTTCAAAGTGGCTTCGAGTCTACAAGAAATCCAAGTGTTAATGGTTGTCATTCCATATGGCTCCAACTGGATACGGTTCACGTCATACACAGGTCTTTAGACAACTCCTACCTTCCTGTAAAGCACCACAGTCACTATAAGAAATTGTCGTGTCGCATGTCACTGTTTTTTCATTTTTCATGTCGATTTTAAGAACCTCCCATGTCACATGTCGAATAAAAAGTCCCCTGTGTCATGCCGTTTATTTTCTGTCACTAAGGTCTATGTTGTATGTCGAATTTAAGAAATGGCCGTGTCGCCCTGTCGATTTTAAGGGTCTACCCCCATGATAAATTACTGAAACCCCTCTGTGAGGACTAGGTAGTTTTTATCCTAGATCCAAACTTGTATCCGCGCAAAATATCACTTATTCATCTGTTCTGCTTGTGACGTCACAAACAGATAAATGCTCTGTCCAGCCATTGTCAGATGCAGGCAGAGAAGCTAAGTTTAAAACACAAAAATGTGCATAAAATAAAAACTAATAGAGATAAAAGTATAAAATTTGGTATGGGTATTCCCTGGATGGTAAGGATCACGACAGTATACTATTTTTTTTGTCACTGGCCCCTCCCTTTAAACTTTAGCCTCAAGATTCTTATTCCGCCCGTTTTTGATTGTCAATACATGCAATCATGGCCTCGTCTTGTTTGACCGCTCCTTGTTTGCAGTATTTTACACATATTTAAAGAATTGTTTGGGTGATAAAATATAGAAGACCCTGAGGGGTCGTCCTCGGGCATACGGACGACTCTCTGGGCAGCATACAACCCGTGGGCTTCGCCCTCGGGTCTTACTCTGCTCGGCAGGTCGTCCTTCTGCCCTCTGACGACCCCCGTGGGTCTTCTTTTATTAGTAGCCTCACATTATGTTTTTATAGCCTTAGGATAGCAACTATCGTAATGCCTATCTGAAATTTGAAATTGTTAGAATCTTATTCCTTTTGCAAACAACGTAAGACGCGAACCGAATGATGCTCTTTGAAGCGTTCTTATGCAAAGTATGCGCGGAAATGTGAATAGGGAATAATAGAATTTCCTTCCTCATTCCAAAGTAAATCTTACATGTGCTTTTTATTTAACTTGTGTCTTCTTCTTCAAACATTGATTAAAGAGCGTATTTTCAACGCTTCCATGGTGATATTTCATTACGTTGAACTGAGGCACAGTATTGAAATCAGGTTCTGAAAGGATGCACACTGCCCAATACATTACTTCCAAACGTAATACATTCCCCTAGTCCCACTTTGATTTGAGCCACCCAGCTCTGCCTTCATAGGGTCAATACTCTATGACATATCCGACCTGTTACCGGTTGCCCACCGACGCAGGGCATTCTAATTGCGGAGTCCTCACTTGCCGGGAAGTAGCCCTGATCACAGAGGTGAGGTGAGGGGCGGTGGACCGGCCCCTGACCACGTGATGAGTGATGGACCAATCAGAAGCCTGATCAAAGTTCGTCCTGAGAACCAGGCCCTACAAGCTGAGTGATTAGTGGACGCCCTAGCGGAAAGATAGGGAAACACTTCTCGGAATGGTTCAGTCTACGTCTTCTGACACTACATTAGCCTGATTAGGATAAGTGTCTTCAAAATAATATGTTTTCTTCTTATTAGGGCTTACTATATATGTATGGTGTGCATACGTTATTCCTTATCGATAGTACGGAGGCCTGATACTCAAATTGAAAGTATTGAGCCATACCTTCATAATTGGTGTATAGAATAATTATATAATATGTAAAGCAGCGAAGTTCACCATATATATGCATTAGATAGGAGGTATTATGATGTTCGCTTAATAAGTGCTGGTACAACAGAAACATGAGCTCGCGGCCAAGAGTAGTTCACTGACCCTTCAGAGAACAACTACTTTCCAGACATCTTTTCGGACTAAGAATAGACAAGATTGAAACAATAATACGTGTTTACCCTGAAAGAAAGAGAAGCGAATGTTTTACTGTATATCGACTTATTAGCTGATGATAGCGACTATAACGATGTAATTTGCAAAACTGAAGGCTCATTGTTGCGCTCAAGAGGAAATGTAAAATAGCACTTGAACGACTAGAATTGCCAATTACGCTTAGATATGATACCTTTCTTTCGACATATCAACCTACACGAAGTTTTCCCCCGGCGACATGGAATAGGAGTACCACCTAATATAACTACATACAATCTTACCGACGGCAGAGAGGCTGCTATCTTTTATGTTAGCACATCCTGGTTATTCTTGGCAAAATGTTGACGACAGCAACATATAGGAAAACACTTGATATCTTTCTTGAGAATTTTGGTAGTAGTATATTCAAATCAACCTAAAAATTATGAAAAATGAAACTGATTCAATCTAAGAACAATACTAAAAGTTACATGTCTATCCAGTCACATAAAAAAATAGCTTGTGCTTCAACATTGCGGAGAACATTGACTTGTCGACAAATGTCCAACAATGCAAATTGATATAAACTGCAGGAAGCCAACTATATATGCTAGTCAGAATACCTGGTGAACGTCTTTTGACACAATATCGAGCTCTAATTGGTAAGGTGATCATCTCTGATTGGACGCTGCGACCCCCAAAGTCACCATCGGCTCAAGTTGCTGACTGTATCCTTCAGCTTTGTCCACATAAAACGATCTTAGTCTACTACTTAAACACATCAAGAAATAAAACAACTAGATATATATTTCAGATTTAAGCGTTTGATATATAATAACATAAATTCTTCTCAAATAGTAGGACAACCTGGCCACCAAACGTTTCGTAGTTTTATTTTGATACAGTCGCAACACCGTTTTAATTATCAGAACTGAGTAGACACCAATTGATATAATCGCTTTAAGGTCCCATTTGTATAAACCTATTGCAATTAGGATATAAAGATGTCTCTGTAAAGAAGAAATCGTTGACACATGGTAAAATTAAAGTAGATGCCCAAAGATCGAGAACAAACCAAAGATAAGCTGAGCATCAGTTACTAGTACTAGGGAGTTTTAGCAACCAGGACGCATCTCGATGCGTTGACGTATCTCAAACTTTCAACCCACATTGCAGGCTACCGGTACACGATTTGTTAAAGCAAACATGTATTTATTATATTGATAACATAGGGAAAGAAGGGTACCTTATAAGACATAACTATGGCATCAAGTATTACAGCAGAGATAAGAGATTCGTTGCGTGTGCGTTACCTGATGCGTTAGAGTTGCTAAAACTCCCTACTATCTGAATCCACGATGACGCCACAGCCACCTTACCTTAAATCGTTCGCTGTGACTGGAGCCCTGAGGTTTGTTGGTGCCGACTCGGGTGGTGAGCGGGTGGCGGCGGCCTTAATTGAGTGAGCTGCTCGGGAGTGGGGCTGACGGGTAAAGGAGCTGCTCGGGGCTAATGAGGTCTGCCCAGACGTGTGTCGGCGATAGGCTCCGGTCTGATACTTCCTGACCGGGGTTCGCTGCCGGACGGGTTTGACTATTCTTATAAATACGTATATTACATACGTGATTAGGAAAATACTATTCCAAAATAATCGTGGGACAAATTTGGATTGTATCAGCTCTAACAACTATTCGCTTACAAACTGTTCATTTCTTTCTTTCTTTCTTTCTTTCTTTCTTTCTTTTCCTGCTACGAATTACATATGAATTCTTTGATTGATACCTTATTTCACTGCCCGGTCTATGAAAACTACCCACTCCCAAAGTTCAGGTGTCAGTATGCTGTTTAGACCTAGATATCAATTTTCTGATTTTATACCCCCTTCTTAAATAAGAAAGTCTGTATAGATAGACTGTCTCGTCCATCCGCATATAAATGCCTAATAATGAGTTCATGTTACGTCTTCGTTTTGTTACGTCTTCGTTATACATGCAACAAGAACCAAACCTCCTAAAAGTTCCCATTTCCATGCACGTACTACTAGAGTATCCTGTGTATAATAGAATCAATCCAGGCGACAACATCTACTCAAATACATGTCGTGTATAAATCTCAGTCAATTCGCGCGATATTGCCGTGTAAATAGTGGACAGTGTATACACGACGTAGCCTGTACAAGAACGACTATACACACGACAACAATTTTACCATCTGTAAATTCCTATTTCCATATGCTACTGACTTATCCCGTATAGACTCAATACAGGCGACAACGTCTGCTCATGTTAAGGACCCCCCCCCCCCCCACTCTATGTACGCAATAATGAATTCGCGTACATAGTGGAGCTTATTGAGGCGACGTTGAGGTTGGCGTTGAGGTTGGCGTATATATATATATATATATATATATATATATATATATATATATATATATATAATGAAGTCAATTCAAGCGATAGGATGTCGCGTGCATAGTGGCGACTATTGAGGCGACGTCGCGCGTATAGGCAGCGCCCCGACATTTTAATGTCTTTTTATAACAATCCTCCAAACATTCCTTCTCAAATTGTTCCCGCCCCCTCCCCCTCTGTGTTGAAGTCAGTGTTGGCAGGGCCGAATTTTTGCTATTCCTTAACCATTGCCAATCATATAGACAGGAGTCTCTTAGACTTTAAGACAAGTGATTGAAGGTCACTTTGCAATTTAAAAAAACAAACAAAAAGAAACAAACAAGAAAAAACAAAACATGAATATCAAATGTTAGTTGTAGAGCAATTCTTCGTTCAGTGTTTACAATCTTTTTAACACTGTGGAATTAAGTCACCCATAAATTCTTAAAAACTGCTGAAACAGACTTTCAGTAAACTGGTGTCTTAACATCTCGAGTAATAGGACTCCAGACGGATAAGATGCGTTATTGTGTTTTTCAGAGAGGGAATAGGCAAAATAAGACGGGACTTAAAGTGAGAGAAACAGTAGTACAGGAAAATGTATGTGCAATTACAGCCTCGAAAACAAACATAATTGTTACTATTAGTTTCTAATTCACCTGAGAATTATATGCAGAGTGCCATGACCTTTTGGTCATGTATTGGGATACAAATCTGAATTACTAAGTTGCCGGCAATCAGAATCGCCTAGCGGAATACATACTTTGCAGGCCAAATAGAAGTAGCTTTCTGTCTGGGATGCGGGGGGAGGGGGCGTGTGAAGAGGTGCAGAGGGTATTGCTCTCTCTATTACCTCGGCGTTCATATATACGTAGGAACGTGCCAGACAATATCCTGGCATTTGCCAGAGATTCCAAGCCACTGCATCTGTCCCTATATACTACTACAACTACTACGTCTTTGTTGTATGTCGCGATGTATGGCGGAGAAGAAAGACTGTACATAGCGTGGGGAGTAGGCTGTGAGCACGAGGCGGAAAAAGGGACGGGAAACGGACCGGGAGAAATAAAAAGGGGTACTATTGCCCGCCTGTGAAATATGCCGCCTCATATATGCATCGCGGGAGGACCGGAAATAGGGCGGAAGTGGCGTCGATTGAGGGACGCCGTAGACGATTGGTGCTGGTTGGTGATTGAGATCCAGCGTCCCCTCCCCCACCCTGGAGGAGGTGGAGACGCCGCCGCAGCGTCCCTCCTGGTCCTGGCGGTACTACGCTCCTGGAGGTTGTTGCCTGTGAGTATTTTAACTTAATAAAAGGTTGGTCACGTCCCGGGCCGACGGCTGCGGCCAGTGTTTGCTCACGGCGGGGGCGGCGCGGCGGTTCCCATGCATTGTTAAGCGAGGCGCGAGCCGGCTGGGGGACGGGTAGAGAAGTCTCTATTCCACGAGGCGATTTTGACTCCTGATAATTTTGGTAATTTATCAATTTACATAAGAAATATCACAGGAACCCATGCATGTGACCTATCATTTGAAAGGGAATTCGAAATTATTTCTTATGATATGTAACATGTGTATGATGAGACCATATTCTGAGCGGCGATTTTCAAAATCGAGAGTAAAATCGGGCAGTGGAATACAGGCTAAGATTATGCATGGGGCGGGTTAAGGATAGGGCGCCTGCTGATCCGGCTCATTCCCTAGACAATGACATGGGTAAACATGGCGGCCGGCCGACACAGCCTCATCACATTCATCAACAACGGTCACACCCACCCACTGCATTCTCCGCCGAGCTAGGTGTTTCAGGCCCTGTAAACGGTCATTCTATGGTCGAGAGGATTGAAGCAGCAGAGTGTCATCTGCTGGTCCCCAGACTGGTCTCCAGACTATTCTCACCATTTGAAGTCCCATGTGGATCGGACTGAAGTAGATCGTAGGCGTCTATGGTGTGTGTCCACACACGTGCACTGTATAGGCGTAATAAGGTCTGCAATATGACAAATTGAAAGCCTTATTCCATTCGGCGATTCTGACTACTAGGTATTTGCTAATTTTGTATGTTTCTGTTGGAAATTTTACAAGAACCCCTACATATTACATACTATTTGAAAAACAATTCGAAATTCTTTCTTACGATATAACATGTCAATAATGAGCGAATATTCTTTCTCACAATTTCGAAACGGCGGGTAAAATCCGATAGTGGAATGTGGCCTTTAGGTGTGGCCACCATGCAGTATTGACTGTCATATTGGATGCATGCTTTGTCATATTATTGTATGAATGAACGATTATGAGTTCGTGTACGTGGGTCGATATGGAATTCAGATGTTTTACAGTTCATATCGAATGTAGAATAAGGTGACTGATCATGTTACACTGGATATGATATACCACACTATGTGTCTGTTAAACGCCAACAACTATCAAGTCTCAATAGCGTCCAGAAGGACCGTGCGTGTGATGCCAAACATGCCACACCAGACGGCTCATAATGTCAGTTAATACGATATGTTAAAGGAATCTCTGTCAGTTTCTGCTGCATACGGCTGAACATTCAATGAACCGCTGGTGACATGAGTAATCATAAATTGAGATAAACGGACTAATGCAATTCAGAACGTCCCAGTCTCTGGGTTGTGGTTCAATAGACTCTTCTCCACACCCCGGCTACCCGTCATGGTCCAGTGGAGGTAGGACAAACAAACCCACGTGGTGGGGACAGCGCGACACCTGATTGGTGGGAGGTCATTACGTAATGCTGATAAGCACCACGAGCTGCCTTTCCATTGGCTAGAATTAAATACAAACTTTTAATATTGAAAAATGTTTTTAAAATATAAGGCTTAGGTTTACAGGGACGTCTCATATATCAATGAAAAGATCAAGTTTTGTACTATGCAGCCATTTTGGTTGCATTCTTCAGCCTTGTGTGGTTACAAATTTGTAGGTGGTTAAAAGTCACCAATTTAAACATGCTCATAGAGAAAATAACTCCATTCTTGTCTGGCTTGAATCTCTGGAGCTGGGTTACACACTAGGTGGCGTGGTCTGGAATCTAATTTATTAAACATACGCCTCCAGATGACCGTTATTTTACCTTTATCATTGTGCGAACATGCGCTTTGTAAATAACTGGTTTTGAGAAAGATGAGCAGATAACCCGTTGTGTGCCCGGAATTTAATATTACACTTCTTTCAATGTTTTCCTGGAAACTGATTCAAGGTTTGGAAGAATTTAATTTATTGCATCCGTAAGATCATGTTATATTTATTCAGACCCAATTGTTATGGTTTTTAATGGAATTGTCCATCATGATGGTAAGGTGTTTCACCATTGCAAACTGAATATGCTACGAAATCTCTACTTTCCATGTAGTCTATTTACTATTACAATTTGTAGATTATTAATGATTCTGTATTCATAATTATTGCAAGATAAAAACATAATGATGAAAGTTTTACCGATGTCGCGGTTCATTTGTCTGTATCGTATGGGCAATATATCATAATGCAGCTCCTTAATTGTTTGAAATGAATTTACCGTGTGTTCTCATATATATACGTATGCACGTACATGATATATCCAACCTCTGCATGGCAATTCCAACATAAACAATAAAGAGTTCAAATAAACTATTTATTTCTATTCAATTGGCGGACAATAGTACTCTGATCAAAATAATTCTGACAATGACAGTTATTTAGATGTTTCAGTAAAATCCATATCAGGAAATATCTATATCACATCTTGTGAGATGAGCAAAATCCCCTAATAGAAACATTACAGAGCAGTAGGAGTGGCCAATCTCTTACACTCAGACACTTTCTCAACATACATGGCTCTTTAAAAATAGGAAACTCTTCGAAAACAAATTGTTTAAAACGTTTACAAGCACCCAGAAACACAACGCCTGCTTTATCACATACTATGGCCGTTGAGAATCAACTCCCCCAAAAGGAAATCTGAAATGTGACCTATTAATATTTCTTGGCCAATGCTGATGCAATATGTACATTTGTAACATTGTTTTCCTTTGTACGCTATATATTTTGCAGGATTTTCCCAAGTAACAATTTTGCGAACCTACACTTTCCCGTTATTTTCTGAAGCATTAATTAATGTTCCCGGGCTAGCTCTTTGCCTAATGAGGAATAACTTCCTTCTGGAAACATGTTTATTTTTGTATTAATAATGATAGTCATGTGTTAAATAAATACTTATGTACAAACAGCTTAAGGAGAAGGATAATCTGTTCAGCAACAGTTCCAAGTATATAGCGTAACCAATGTTCTGCAAAACTGTTAGTAGGCATTGGACTAGCTTGAATATAGTCTTGATATCAGCTTTAGCACGTCAAAACCTAAGTCAGTTTTGTGGACCTCAAACAAAACAAACTCCCAATGAAAAACAACTCAACAGGGGAAGTTATCCAATCCTCATGCGTATCATCCAACACCTTTTGGTTTAGCGTTTAGTGGGAGATCTTTCTCCCAAATCATATCCCCCTTGGACCCTTACCTTCCTCCAGGAAGGGCCTGTTATATACTTCTGTCTGTATCACAAATTGGAATAGACGTATTTCTTCCAGTCATTAATGTGGTCGCTGGGGTTGTCCCAGCGGTCCAGGGTGCACGTCCCGTTGGGCCGCCACCATTGTTCGATGTTATTGTAGTGATGCGCCGGCACGTTCTCGTCGTGCAGCATCGAACACAAACGACACCAGAACTTGGTGTTGATAAACTCGCCGACGGTCTTCCACCTGAAGTAACTGTTGTATAAAGTCTGGTTCTTGTCTAAGGTGTGCAGGTAGGAGGCCAGGTGCTCCGGGGAACGGAAGTCCTCCACGTGAATGTAGGAGAAGGGCGGCGCGGCTGCGCGGTAGTCCTCCCGGCGACCCCCCATGACGATGGGAATGACGTCAGCTCTGGAAATAGTCAAAGGGAAACACAGTATTAGTTGGTTATACATATATTATGTTATGTAAACAAGATATATCCCCACCTATATAAATACGTTTCTGTTGTCTGCATTTTACACTGACTGGTCGTTCTCTATTGCCCCGTATGGATCAGCCCCCCCTCCCCCCTTTTATTTGTCAAATTTGAAATCTTTTAATGCAATATTTGAGTCCCCTCTGGGGCATTCTTTAAATGTAGTGTGAATTGTTTCAAACGGTAGCTATTGGCCCAATATAAACTATTTCAATCAATCAGCAATGTTCACTTATCGACTATTGCTATTATTACGCATCACCCTAGCTATAGGTGTATTGCATACAAAGGGGGAGACAGTAGGGGGAGAGTGCGTACATAAAACAACCACCCTGGGGTGCGTTCCAAACTCACATATGTATACAGATATTTGTCGTATTGTGGATCGTATCTGAGAAGCGATGGAATTACGACCATTTGGTTCCAATGTCCATATAGGATAGGGCATATTATGTAATCTGTTACACCCCCCTCTCTATAATTCAATCAAAAACCGTTGCAAGGTCTACTTGTTATAGTCGTAAATGAGTGGTAGACAGGTAAAATAAAAGGGAAATCTATGATGACATTTTAAGTAGTCGTAGAGAAATTGTAAGTCACAAAATAGGCATTGAAAAGTAATCTGATTTAAAAAGAAAAGAGACCAATTATGTTTTAAGATATCTACAATTCTATAAAAAACAAAATATTATTGTAATTAGATATAAATCTTACATAAGAACACATTTAAGAAAAAAAGTTGTAAAAACTTTAATAAATTCCATACAGCGTTGCAAGGTCTGGACTATGGCACCATAGGCAATTAAGCCAATTAGAGGGGGCAGACAGAAAGGCACCTGGGATCACGG
This sequence comes from Lepidonotus clava, assembly GCA_936440205.1. Classification (NCBI taxonomy): domain Eukaryota; kingdom Metazoa; phylum Annelida; class Polychaeta; order Phyllodocida; family Polynoidae; genus Lepidonotus; species Lepidonotus clava. Next base: position 41,507,479 of record OW387141.1, read on the forward strand.
GGTCCAGAGAGCAGGGGTCCTGAGATCATCGTCACACCTGAGTACCCTCGATTCGATTTTTTAATTGACTGTAATGTCCTTATTTCTGTTTTATTTCCAATAATTCTTGTATGTTATGAAAGATCATTTTCTAATGTAATTTTCTATATAAAATTTTGTTCACATTTTTCATTGTTTGCTTAATTATTCATACATTTACAACTTACCATTGATTTTCAACATCATAGGGGGTAAGTGTGTCCTTCATGAAATTTTACCCATTCACAAGTAGTCAGCACAAGGCCATTTGCGACGTGGACCCCCTCCGTATCTTATCACCTAGCAATGTCCGTTTGTAAATGGACCCCCTGTTCGCAGGGACTTACGGCCTGAAACGCTGAATAGATTGGAACGCACCCCTGTTGCATACAACCTGTGGTGTGAAGTGCCCAAGAGCAGCTTTTAACACCGTAATTGTTGATGTCTACCAATTAGATTGTACTATTTTCCATTGTATAATATGGATATTTGGGAAGTTGACTGGCCACTTGTGATCCCCATATAGAATAGATGGCCTTGCGTGAATGCATCTATTGGGAACCTTATTCTGTTCGGAGCAATTAGCTAACAAGGATCATGTATGTGGAGAGACTGGGTTATCATAATATGTGGAAATCAAGGAATCAGTAGCAGCACAATATTTCAGATGTTAATAGATTTAGAAATGTTGAATGCTATCAGGTTAACAAGGGCATCAAACATTTGAAGCATAAAATATTTCAAACGACATTTGAGTATCAGCTGTTGCCTTAACCGATAACTGCTCACTAATACACATTTGATTAATGAAAATGGCATGTGTTTTAGATAACCGAATCATCTTCAGAGAGTAGTATTCAAAGAATAAGGTAAGTTCACTCTGAATCCAGCATTCTTTCTAAGACACTTACACAACTAAATCACCGTCTAATTTCGAGATAAGTATCCAAAAAATGTAGACACAATAGTAAATATAGTAGCCGATACGTCCTTGTCCAGAATTTGATTCTAGAGCTTTAGATCGTAGCTATGGGGCCGAGGGCTCTATAGGCATTATGACGCTAGCTTGATATAATAAATGTTTCCCATAGTCAACCACTTAATCATTGTCCTATCTTGATTGCCAAGCGATTTGTATCTAGTAAAATGTACTAATTTCCTGATGAATCATATAAATGACCATCCAAGATTGTTACAGCACGCACACTAAAGATTGATGGGAGACAACAGGATAGATGATAACATTGCAACGTAGTAATTAGACATACTTCACTATGTGATCTTTAAGAGCTCATTTATTTAACTTAAGAAAAATCACTTCATGAAAATAACTTGCATTATTTCCCTACGGATTCAAGATTAGTTTGTCAAAGACATAAAACCCACTTCCCCTGCAGGAGGGAGCCCGCACACTCTGGCTGTGAGTAGTAGCAACAGGCCCTGGGGGTGTTCTAATCATATGTTTTGTTCTCATTATCTCACAGGCTCATCTGGTGGCCCTTCCTCCTTGTTTTCCTTAGCCTTGTGTAATTTCAAGCCCCCACCCACCCCCTATTTCCTCCCCCCACCCCCACCCACCATCCCCCTCCTTCCGAAAGGACCCCTTCTGGTTTGTCTTTTTCCCGCCAGGAGAGGCGTATTAGGTAGATCCCTGCGTCCGCTGGCCTCAGGCTCTAATCCCATTTCATGCCATTACAAGATTATTTCCTCCTGTGTGTGTTCTTAGATTAGTGTTTTATATGGGAGATAATTCCATTGCCTGCAGGCGCCTGGTTCTGGTGCGCAGGCGCAGTGAGGACCAGCCGTCAGGTAAACGCGATCGGATGCCGCTACTACCGTCAGGACGCTTCCTCCAGGGCGGGCAGTTTACACTGCGGGACACTATGAAAGTGGCAAGGAACTTCCTAGCAGACTGTAATTTAGCATTACGATATGTGATAAAATTGAAAGGAGCTTCCTTTTAGACTGCCATTAATCTGACACTGTAGGTAGTAGGGGCTTCCTCTTAGACCGTACTTTAAGATGCTTTGCACTAAGCAAAGGGTTTTATTTAGAAGGCCACTTTCACTGCTTGTTTTAGTGCAAGTGACAATAGGTATCAGTTTAGGCCATTATTTTAAAAAGTGATAAGTGATAAACCTTCTTTACTTCTATATTTTTTATAAAATAAACGTAAACAGTGTCACCAGAATTTCCTTGCATATCGAATCAATTCATTTATAAACCTCGACTATTGTGTTTTTCGATACTATGATTCAATTTCAGCTTGGCTAAAAAAAAATGAAACGATAAAATATGAAAGTTTAACGAAATATATATATACTTGAGTAGTAACAAATTGTTATCCCCCTGCACCACTATCACCAACTACCTCACGTGCCTCCCCTACCGACAAAGAAAAATGTCCTGCTTAGACATTGTTGCTTCTGTGTTAAACCCTCTGACAGTGTGAGGCGGGCCTGAGCCTCCCGCTTTAAGTGAACCAGTAGAGTGGAAAGCCCGGCGGTACTAATTGGTTTATACTCCAACGCTGAAGTGTACTACATCAGTGCTTCTCCTTTATCCTTTCCGCGCCTCCGGTCCTACGGACACGGAGCGATTTTTACTGGTTGAAATAAGCCGCATACACCCACAGCCGCTAAATAGGTTCCCCCTGTCATCTTTTTACAGCAAAGCATCAATATTATATAGCGAGAGGAGAGGACGAAAAATCCCACTCCACTTAAAGGGAGTTATTAGAGAGTAAAGATCTAAATATAAGATGACTAGGAAGGGTTCTAACGCATGGTTTTTGAGAACATTTTAGCTTTAAATGCAAATGATGGATGCATCAGGGGGGCGTATATGGGATCAAAGCGATTGTTAGATACTGGAATGATGTGAAAATAAGGAGAAAAAGAAAAAAACCTTCAGACCCTGAGGACCTCGGAGACATAATGCGCGGTCAACTTGGTGCAGTCTGAAGTGTTTAATGTTATCAATGTAACTGCGTTCGATTATCAACAGTTAATCAATACGGATTTTATTTTTTTATCTCTAAACGCACAGTTCCATCTCGAAGCAAACTTTCTGTATGATAAATTCTGAATAATGTATTTTCAATCGCCACTGCTTTAATATGCTCTCTCTGCCATTCCATCTTATTTGGAAATACTTATCGTGTTTGGGACATCAAAGCTACTTGGCTGTGAATCTTATGCGCATGCGCATTTGCAGAAATCTCCGATATCAGTAGCTTGCTGATAACTCATCCCCCATCCCCATCAGAAGTAGAAATGAAAAGGAAAATTAATGCGAGAGGAGTAAAGTGATCCAACTTCTATGTCGCCAAGGGCAGCAGCCATAGAAGCATTGTGGAGGTTTTCCCACGTAAAGGCAGCAGCAGCAAGGTGTTGCCACCTCCTCTGTGCAGACCCTAAGCCTATAGATGTCGTGTGAAACCTGAACACACACACTAAGCCTCTTGTCCCACCCCCTTGGGAGTGCCCCTTTACAGAGAGACCGCCGCTCTGCGCGCCCCTAGCGGATCTAGTGACGGATAACCCACTGAAAGCCGCCTCGATACGGAGGGATTCTGAAACCGGAACCAGAATTCCGCAGATGACACCGCGGCGAGTTTTTGGCCCGCGCCTTTCAGTCATAGGGGACGCGCGCGGCCCGGGGAGACCGTGGGGTCTCGGCTTTGAAACCCGACACGTGTCTTAGAACTCAGGCGACGGGGCCGAGCACAACAGCGAGCTGCTCTCTTATGCCCGCAGCGGGCGCTGTGAGCTGCTCGCCAAGTAATACGTGGGCAGCTGATGTATGCGTTTAATGCGCACTGCCGGCTGTGTACGTGAGGATTTACATTTGTTAGCTCTGCACTGATAACATAACTGAATAAAGGTTAGGTTACATTATGCATTTTCACACAAGAGAGTTGTCCTTATGTCGCTATACACGTCTGTATTGTAACAACATAACTGATTTCTGTTAGGCTGCACTATACATGTGTTAGAGAAATTCACATGAGTAATGATGAGTTTGTCGATATATAAGTCCAAGTTATTACAAATCACGTTGTTTGTCCACATGGTTCGTACTCGTAGGCCTTAAAGTGATATGGCTCTTGACCAAAACTATATTAAACAGAACCTAAGCAAAAGTCAATAATATGAATACCGTATGTGGGAATCCGCCACATATTCTCTGTTTCCAACAAATGCTGTTTCAATATCATGAATAATATTTGATACCGAATATTGAGAGGCATTTCCTGTATCCAGGGACAAATAAGCTTCACATTTGCAATGGATATTATTGCTAAATTCTGAGCCTGTCACAATACCCCAATGGCATGTACTACTTGCATCATTTTACATTAACTGTACCCTTGACCGTTATCGCTGCAATCAGAATAATGAAATGCCGTGCCTTGATACAGTTCCCATACAGCACATTGTTAGTTGTACGTTTGCTGTTTATGATGGTGGATATGTTCGTACCTGAGACGTTATTCTGTCAGCTGCAGGGTTTAACTTATACGTATAACTTGTTCCATATGCCCTCTTATAATGCAGTGAGCGTCGAAACATTAAGGTTTTTATATTGTGTTTTCCACGAGCCTCAAACAAAAGGGCATGATCTCAATTTCATAATGTACCAATTTAACTGCTATAATAACATTGAAACAATGGACACTGAAACACGATATTCTCATATAGAGCGTGTTATTTTAGCACGGCATCGACAATATCCCGTGGGCGTCGTATTGTACAAGGTATGTTTTTAACTGGCTGTAGACGACCATTAGGCTTTTAACCTGCACACGGACAGCACATTATGGCAGGGCAAATGTCGCAAAGTGTGCATAGATCAAAGAAAACTGCGACCTGCAGTTCGAGCCAACCTTGCAACAATATTAGTTTCATTTCACGGGTGGGAAATATGCCAAAGCCTTTTCTTTATATTCAAAGTCATCCCTCTTTCAATTGCCCAGGGCAAAATTAGATTAATTTGTAACATATTATTTGAATCAATCAATTACAAGCGTTCCCATACCGGAGGAAAGTGTACCATTAATTAGAAGGTATATTTTGGGCTCATGATCCCAATAGCGTATATTTTAGTTCAACGCATAGTGCGCATTAAGCAGAAAAGGAATCTTTCCATAGGTCTCAACGAAAAGGTACGAATCTCAAGCTAGGAGTTACACCTTAAGAATAAATTCATCCGTCAGGGGAGAACCAGGCACTGGATCTATTAGAAGGCCAAGCGTACTTGTGGTTGGAGAGTGTACTTGTACTTGTACGGGGGGAGAGTGAGGTTATAGCACTGAGTCGTTGTGAACAGCTCCAGCCATATGAGTTGCTCGCTAGTGTCACGCTGTGACCGGCGGTTCATGTAGCTGTCATGTCATACGGCCGGGTACCAACCGACTCACAAATCATTCTTTATGATACAGCGTTTTGCTGGTTCTTGGTGGTTCCAATCTAGCAATATGGCCAATATCGGTCAGCACTGGAGCCACCTCGTGTGTTTCATATCAGGCGTCAAACACATTCCCTGCTGAAATAAGGCAGGTGTTGTTATGCATTGTAATTGTTATGATATAAGTGACTAATGATAAAGTAGAAATGCTGATGTTTTATGTTGATTCCTTATGTAGGTTATGTATGTATACACTCTTATCTCAGTCGTAGAAACTGGTTAAAATAAAGGGCACGTCAATTAATTACGTACCTCTTAATTTTTTAGATGTCTTAGACCCCCCCCCTCCCCTCTAATATGCATTACACAGTAGAAATAAACTCAGGCCCTTGACCCCCTTACCTTACTCAATTACGTACGCAATTAATGGACGGCCCCAAGGTATTTAGGTAACGATCTAATGATTAACACCTGACAAGTTATTTAAAGCGCTGAATCAAAACTTTACTGTATAGTCTCTTATCCTATTATTTAACCAGGTTTTCATGGGATGAAATATAACTCTAGATGTTGTTCACATATTGTACATAAGAACCCAGAAGCTAAAGGTTTAAGACACTAAAATAAGAAAGAAAAACGCGTTTTCGCGTGGGTGAACGCCCATTGCTTGAATTCAATAACACCAGAACAGTCTACATTGGGGCAATGGATACTTTGGTTCTCATCATCCTCCACTTTTTCTGTGCCACTTTTAATTAGTCCGGACATATATATGCCTGTATTATTTACCTTGTACATCATGCCTAAGGATGGCCAGATTAAAAGTAATTATCGTTGCGGAGTTATTCTATCCCAAGGATATAGAGTAAACACGGGGCTGGACCCATCTTATTGGAAATATTACCAGTATCGTTCTTATTCCTAAGGACGGATTTTGGGACATGTTGTTCTTATATTCTACGCTATTAAAGCCTTCTACCTAGAACTGAAATGTTTAACAATCTTCATAGAAATAATCTATAGATAAACAAATCCTGGATTATTTTTAACCATAAAATTATGAGTGCGGACACATAAAAAAACACACATAATAACGTCGTTTAAATAACCGCGGTAGTTGCATATGGGTTTCCAACCATGGAGAGCCGTTATTGAACCGACGATCAAAGTCGATGGCCAATCAAGTAGTGAAAACATCCTATTGCACTCTCCGGGCAGACATACAGACCAGACTACCCTAAATGGCCTGTGACAGTCGACCATCCGACGACTCCCGGCCCTGACCTGTTAACACCCCCTTATACAGACTCTATATTGCTACATCCCATGGGGCGCCAATTCTCACAGGCAAGATAAGCATTCATACAAACAACTTTATGCAGAAAAGTGTTTTTTCCTAAATGGATGTATTCATATGTGATAAAGATCTAATAAAGAGTCCATAAACCTTGTTCACACATTTTGAGCAAGAGTCTGTCTTGAAACATAACTATGGAATAAAGAGGTGCACAACTATTTGAAACAAACATGATAAAGAATCCATGGCCATGAAAATTACTCATCCATAAAGAAGTGCAAAAACCCTATCAAAAGTAGAAGTACTCTCCCTCCCAAAAGAAATACAAAAACAAAACACGAAATTTATGGTGAGACAGTCGGCGCCATCTACATGTAGCCCCCTGACTGGAGCCGGTGGTCCCCCCCCCCCCCCTCCCGGGCCCCGGGTCCCGTGTACCCGGCCCCTAACACGGCCCTAACAGGACCCTCCAGGGGGGCGACACACCCCGACACTCACAGGTCATCTGTAACAGCTGCCCCCTCCATTGGGTGGCTGGGTGGGGGGGGGGGGGAGGGGTACATTGGCAGGGGTATGTTGGTACATGACTGTAGGCCTACTGATAGCTATAGGCTTTACCAAACCAAGGATGTGACTTTGCAGTATTTTTTTCATCGTTGCAGAACGTTACATCACAAAACGTCACAGTTATGTTTGTGTTTGGTGTTTGGTCTAGGTTTTTCTACCTTTAATGGCAATGGCAATATTAGGCATCCATTTAATATTTGGAATCACTGGGCTCAGTATAATAATCTTCAAGTTTTAATTATGTTTCATTGCCAAGCAAATTATATGAAAATACCGTATATTATTGCCTGAAACAATTGAATACAGTTCATTAACTGTGCACAAATATAAGTATATTAGTCTATCGCAAAGAGCACCCTGTAGCCATGAACAAGTGTACAGTGCCCGACACACGACGTCCGGCCTAAAACATGCTTTCATGTTGCAATGATAATTTCCCTCTGTACCGGTGGCCCACCAAAGGCAAGCCAGTCGGCTTTGACAAAAAGACCAAGTCAATGTCGGCTCTCAATAATGCATGAAGCGAGTGGTTTGTAATTGGTGGACCCACGCCACCCGTTTACCGTTGGCGGGGCGGGGGCTGTTTTGTGCTGCTGTTGGTGTGCTGTGAGGGGCGTTTTTTGCTGCCTGGTACCCCGGTGCTTATCACTGCTCAACGGTCAGACGTATCGGCCTCAGGGGGTGTGCGGCCGACAGGGGGCAGTGTCCGCCCAAAGGGTGTATTCCACTATCCAATTTTTATTCCCGATTTCGAAAATTTCGAGAAGGAATATGCGTTAATAATAGACATGTTATGTATCATTAGAAAGGTGTTTGAATTACATTTCAAATTGTATATAACATGCAGGGGTTCTTGTAATATCTCTAACTAATACTTAAGGATTAGTAAATCCCTATTTGTCAAGATCGCCTGGTGGAATACAAGTCATGCCCCCAGACCCTCGCCACTCTGCCACTTCGTCTCTCTCGGTACGAGAATTGTCCCTGAATTGTAGACGCCACTTGGTCTGCCCCAATGGTCTGAACACCACCTCCGGACTATTTTTGACCTGCTGGGCGTAGTAATCTTATAATGCAGATATAATATTAGTGTAGGACATACATAGGAGAGCTTCTTACAGCAGTGGGAAGTAGGGGGCGCGGCGGAGAGCGTAACCTCGCCTTTCACTGCCAGCCGAGTTTTGCCTCCTTCCACCTGCAGTTCCATGTTTTGCTGTTACCCCATTAAAACGGTTAAATACTGTGGTGGTCGCGTTTATCACCTGCCACAGGATTAACGATCTCCTTCTATTGCCTACTTCAAATGTTTTAATGTCATTTCCGATCCGATTTTGGCATGGGTCTGTCCTTAATCAAGGTCAGAGCAAAATGCTGCTAATAAAACTCTTAAACAACTAACAAAAGCTCATATTTATATGTACATCGGCCACATGCTTACCCTGTCATTTAATGCTTACCTTGCAAGCATGCCTATCGAATGTTTGAAGCATATCCAAACAGCCCGGTTCGATCGCTTGTATTGACACCTAGGACTAGTCAAAGGTAACACATTACTAAAACTATATTCCACATGCCGATCTTGCTGCCGATTTTAAAAATCACCAGGAGAAATAAAGATTACGTATTGACATATTTTACATCATTAGAAAGGTTCCATTGTTCACTTTCGAATGGTGTATAGGAAGTTTAATTCTATACAATATTGTAGGCGGAAAATCAAACAAACTTTTGTAATATGAGACTTATGGTAATAACAGGATGCTCACGCTTTTTCTAGAATTGAAATAAGACATTTATAATACCTTTTTCAAAATACAAAATCGACAGCATCAAAATCAGCCTGTGAAATATAGGCTTTAACTCCATCACGATTCAAATACAGATACCGCATTTGAAGCTGTTGCCAGACATGATTCACCATGGCTCTTTCCATGACTCCGTCTTTGAACAGCACTGCTAGACCTTGCAGCTAACAGTTGATGGCCATCAAACATCCAGGCTATATTCTGAGGTTCATCTGACAACCACAAGTATGCTTTACATGACGATCTATCATGGCGCAGACCAGTCAGATTGATCTTTTTCTCTTTGTATTCCCGCAAACGTCAATATAATGGAGTTTCCTTTAATGTTATGACAGTGCGAGCGATAGGTGAATGTTATGAAGTTTCATTAATATTGTAGCAACTAGTGCGCCAAACACAGGTTCTCTTATTGTATAGTTCCTAAAGGTTAGTAAATGTAGAGCCTGCATTCCAGCCTTTTATATAAATTATATAGGTTATGTTAGACTTGATGTTACCTCTATGACGCAAACACTAAGTAAGGCTGACTTTTATATCTTTCGTCGTTTAAAAAAAAAGTATATAAAAGAACACTGTATTTCATTTATCGATAAAGCTATGGTTCTTTGAAGACAAAATCTTCCATTTTTGCGGATAGGACTATTTAGTATAAACGATCAGTCATAATCTCATCATGCAATCTTATCACCTGCCAGCAGATTAACGATCTCCTTCTATTGCCTACTTCAAATGTTTTAATGACATTTCCGATCCGATTTTGGCATGGGTCTGTCCTTAATCAAGGTCAGAGCAAAATGCCGTCAATGAAACTCTTAAACAACTAACAAAAGCTCATATTTATATGTACATCGGCCACATGCTTACCCTGTCATTTAATGCTTACCTTGCAAGCATGCCTATCGAATGTTTGAAGCATATCCAAACAGCCCGGTTCGATCACTTGTATTGACACCTAGGACTAGTCAAAGGTAACACATTACTAAAACTATATTCCACATGCTGATCTTGCTGCCGATTTTAAAAATCACCAGGAGAAATAAAGATTACGTATTGACATATTTTACATCATTAGAAAGGTTCCATTGTTCCCTTTCGAATGGTGTATAGGAAGTTTAATTCTATACAATATTGTAGGCGGAAAATCAAACAAACTTTTGCAATATGAGACTTATGGTAATAACAGGATGCTCACGCTTTTTCTGGGATTGAAATAAGACATTTATAATACCTTTTTCAAAATACAAAATCGACAGCATCAGAATCGGCCTGTGAAATATAGGCTTTAACTCCATCCCGATTCAAATACAGATACCGCATTTGAAGCTGTTGACAGACATGATTCACCATGACTCTTTCCATGACTCCTTCTTTGAACAGCACTGCTAGACCTTGCAGCTAACAGTCGATGGCCATCAAACATCCAGGCTATATTCTGGGATTCATCTGACAACCACAAGTATGCTTTGCGTGACGATCTATCATGGCGCAGACCAGTCAGATTGATCTTTGTCTCTTTGTATTCCTGCAAATGTCAATATAATGGAGTTTCCTTTAATGTTATGACAGTGCGAGCGATAGGTGAATGTTATGAAGTTTCATTAATATTGTAGCAACGAGTGCGCCAAACACAGCTTCTCTTATTGTATAGTTTCTGAAGGTCAGTAAATTTATTCCAGCCTTTTACATATTATATAGGTTATATTGGACTTGATATTACCTCTATGACTCATGCACTAAGATAGGCTGACTTTTATATCCTTTTCGTTTTTAAAGGTTTTGTTCTACGTATATAAAAGAACACTGTATTTCTTTTATCTACAAAGCTATGGTTCTTTGAAGATAAAATGTTCCTCCTAGGCGGTTAGGTCTATTTTAATATAGACAATCAGTCATACCTCATCTTAGTATCTTGAATAGATTCTATAAGGTCAGTATCACTGCAGTATATTTCCGTTATAATTTGAAATGTATACTTTTAGGTTCGACCCAATGAGCACTTGGTTTAACACAATCATATCCCTCATACTTTTATATTTAGATTATATATAAATAGCTGTTATCAGAATCTGGGGATGGTACATGAAAGGTATACGTGTGTGTGTGTATGTTTGTGTGGTTGGAACATTGATATAACAATACCTAAAACAATGGTTGAAATAATGGAAGAATTTGGTAGGGCAGAAAAGCTCCTACCGGTTTCACCAGTGGGCGGATACCCCCCCCCCCCCCCCCCACACACACACACAACAAGCAAACAAAAACAACTAGCCAGATTCAACCATGAAGATATTTACAATGTGGAAAATAAGGCCAGCATGCCACTGATATAGGACGAACGATTCCGTGTAAATTGGATTGAACAGGGTCGACAGACCAACACAGATACCTACTGTAAACTAATTCTCATTGACAATACCGACTATCAGCCTTCCGGTTAGCTACGGTCAAAATGCCGTTTTGGCGTCACTGGACAATAGCCTCCTGCCATCCCACTGCCGGAGATAAAGTAATCGGACCTCACCTCCTGTTAGTTACTACTGAAAAACACTCTCTGTTTCATAGACTCTGAATGAAACTGTATTAATAACAAAAGCAATTGGCGCTTTTCAATTCTAATCTGGGGATCTTAGGAAAAATATCACGTGGGAGTTGCATTGTTTTTCGAAGCATTCTGTATGATGAATATGTTAAGGACCACACTGGGAAAATCTGGACAGAGCGGTCGTTGCCGTATGTGTGTGAAATGGACACAAGATCGATGCAGAAAAATCCTGCAGGAATGGTTATTATCAATGATGAGCTGCCGGGGACAAGACAAGGGTACACATAGGCCTATAGGTTGTGAATGATTTGATGTTTCACCCGCTGTGGTATTTGTAGTGAATTATGTAAATGATAATCCAACTGAACGTCTATTTGATATCTAAGCCAGATAGGAAAGGTAATTCGTCGGGATGGAATAGGAAGAAGCTGCTATGCGGAATATAAACCGAGTAAATGTCAAAGTGAGAAATATTAAGTGCTGAATAGTGCGCATATGTATCAGGAACAAAGTACCCTTTTGGAGAAAGGTTCTATGAAAAGGGAAGTAATACCTTTAACAACAGAATAAATGCTCTGAATTGGGAGAGGCCAGTTTTGAGACTGATTCATACCTTGTAAGTCTGGGTCCACAAGGTTTACATCTATTTTCTAACTGGCAGGATAGAATTAAGAAAAAGGTTTTGCAGACAAAATTGATATGGAATACATTTTTGCATAGAAACAAAGAAGCTATCGCGTTGAAATGCAATTTCAAGAATAATTCTTATCATTTTCAGGACTGTAATAAACCTAATTCTCGGAAAGTCAAGTGTGGACTGGGTTTAAGTGGAAGTGAAAGATCCTCAGCTTCACACGTTCGACAGATAACAGACTCGGCAAAGGGGAATACAAACAAAGTCAAGATATTAAGCAGAATGAAGTAAGCCGCATGATTTGCATTAGCTGAGCCAAAATTCATTTGATTTCTTCACCCCTAAAACACAAATCAATACGTGATAAGCATTAGGTTTGTAAAACCGTCCTCACATAAGGGCAAGGTGCAGACACCTGACATACATCAGGCCTGAGTCCCTGCACACCCGGAGAAAACTCTGCTGTTTGTGACTGCCAACAAATATAGACTGGTGACATTTCCACCGCCACTTGTCATGCAGTTGTTAACCCAGCATACAAAGGTGGGAGGAAGTGGAAAAATACAATGAGCCCCCCACACTGATTGGCCTTTGACGTCGGCCGTGCATGCTTCGATCACTTACAGAGGGTTTATTGTTAGTTTTTTTTCCAACATTGATCGGATTTGTGGCAGCTCTAAATGCCAACGCTGACATGTGGGAATGGGAGCAGCAGGGCGGTTTACAGCTGCCGCACAATTAGCCAGGCATGTTTTGGCAATATTACAAAACCTGACTTGGATTTTGACCACCTGTTTTCCAGTTGGGTTTTCAAACGTGGGAGGTGAATTCATGAGCTGGTGCTTTTTATAGAAAAGATTTCTATGGGTGCATTCCCATGGGGTCCTTTTCCGAATTTGAAACATTCCAAAGTTTGTTTTTCCGAGTCGATCATCGTTAAGTTTTTCATATATATTTTGAATCTTTACCTCTCTTGAAAACGTATTCTTCTGGTCTCGCAGTTATAAACAAAACAAAAATGTAATAGTTTAGTGAATTAACTTATGATTCAACGAAAAGCAAATACATTCTTAGAAAAATAACTAGCAATGTTCAAACCTCTAAAGGTTTCTGATAGAATGGCCTCATTAGCTTTCATTGAACACAGGGTATCTAATGCCACACAAAAAAGACTTGATACAGAAAAGTTACTTGAATTCAAATATCAAATAAATGTCATAGGAGCAATTAATTATTTTCATCACCTTTCGACCTTAAGTTACCTTAAGTACTGCACTAGGATCAAAGAGATGAAAAAACGTTATTATAGAAGTTGTTAATTCTGCTTTAGGTCTTCCTACAATTCAAGCGGTTCAAATGTTCTTTGAAAGACGAGATTTAATTTGCATGGTGTGTTTGTCTAAAGCTAATCATTGATGGATGTAAATTGATGTTGTGTTTGAAGGTGAATAATGGCGTAAAGTTACTGTTTGAAAAGAGTGAAGTGCTATTATATTTAATTGCTTTGCAGCCTTAAATGCCCCCAATGGTTGACCTTTGGAAGGCTTAATCTGTTTTGAAACATTGATCAAAACTCTATAATACCTGCGCTTTTAGTCACTAGACACTAGACACTAAGCATGTGTATGGTAATATCTGAATACGCTCAATCTTTGTTTCAATCTCTAAAGCTTCAAAGCATTGAACCTTTAAATGCATCTACTCAACCGATACATCTTAATACATACTTTCGCATGTAAGGATACTGAACATTTTCCTTTATTTTTCAAACATCAGGCAAGGTTTGGATGATTTTGTGTGTGTTTCAAACGAAGCAATGTTTGTGTTTTGTTCTTTGATCTTGTGTGTTTCAGGGGGCGCTGAGGGAACACGCAGAGAGGCTGTGTCTGTACCCCCAGCGTGATGTGCCTGGTCCCGCGCGTGATCTTACCTCCCCTCCATGCCGCACACCAATCACCAGCCAACAAAAGGCTGTATATTCCACTATCCGATTTTGCTCCCGATTTCGGAAAATGGCAGATAGGACAAAGGGCTGATTATAAAGAGTGTTACATATTATTAGAAAGCACTTCAAATTGTCTTTCAAACAGTATGTATCATGTATAGGCTTCTCTGAAATTTCGAATGAAAACTTCGAAATTTCCAAATCACTTGTCAAAATCGCCTGGTGGAACACAAGCTAAGCATTGCTAGGTCTGTCACGCCGGCATCAGTGGATGAAAGCCGACCAGCGGATTGAATTAGGTGAATAGTAAACACAACTGGCGTGTTTCCGAGGTGAGTCCATGAGAGGAGCCAGTCACAATACGGGAACATGAAAATAGGGATGGCTCTATAGACCTTTTGCAGACGTGGTCACGTAACAATATTTTAGTGACCGTCATTTACCCATCATGACCATGAGGCCGTTAAAAAAAACTAAACCAAACATATTCGGGATGATTCAAACTGTGCTTATTATGACATCATGAGACACGTTGAGGTCAATTTCGTTCAAACTTCTCTCATTTAGGCCTACTGTAAGAGGATAGGAGCAATAGTGCCTATCAAAGAAGACGGAGCGATATAACGTCTTTCCTCCCATGGAATCCTATGTTAGAAGAACCACCAACTACCAATCGCGATTTTCACCGAAGGGTCGGTGCGCGATGTTGGATGTTGAGACCCGTATACCCCACACAGACCAAGGGTGGGGAGTAGCACCTGAACATTGATATATAGCAACTGACACCTTTGATAGACTCAATGCCGTGAATTAGGCCTCGAGCTGTAGATACCGGAGTGTCTTATAAGAAACTTGAAAACTGATGGAAAAACAAACTAGTTTGTCATGCAATCAGGATTTCTGGTTAGTAAATAATCCCCGTCTTATACTCCTACTCACACTTCTGAATGCAACGAGAGATTTCACGGATTGGAGCGGAAAGCGTCGGTGCTTGTACGGTTTGTACTTCTAGTATTCAGCCAAAAATAGTTTAACGTCTCTATTGGCTTCATGTACGTTTACCTGCCGCTATTAGCTAATTAAGTACACATGTAACTCGATGCCGAATGCCGGACGGTCCTTGGCTTCACAACTAGCTCACATAGGTGAGCAACTCGCAATAGGCTGCTTTGTATTCCGTCCCACCCCGACACCGTAATGAATCCTAAATCAGCGGAACCACCAGATTCTGCTTTATGGACGCTGTTCGCTCGTCCATTAGGTGCGCACGCACCCGGCAAAGCCTTGCTCTGAGTCCGAACCGGAAGCGCTTGTCATCGTCGCCGTATTTAATGCGGCCGGCCGACGTCGGCCACTTGGGCGTCACGCACCCTAACCGGCCGGGAGGGGCCCGGGACGCAGGGCGCAATGAAGGCAAGATTTAACTAGGCGATTCTGACTTTTAGGACTTTGTTTATTTCTAAGCTATATTATTTCAGGAATTTTCTTATTGTTAGGTTTTCTTCAGACATATTATAAGAAACCTGTCATGTTGCACACCAGTTGAAAGGAAATTTAAAATCCCTTCTAATGAATTATATAACGGGGCTATGATTAACGCTTATTCCTCTTCGTGATTTTCGAAGTTGGGAGTAAAATCGGATAGCGAAATATAGCCTTATAACGTTGTATTCCACTCTCCAATTTTACTTCTGATTTCAAAATTCGGCAGTGACAATACTGATGAATTAAAAACATGATAAATATCATTAAAAATGGTGATAAGTATCTGTCAAGTGATGCATAGTATTTGCCGTATTCCTGGGTAAAAGTAATGAACTACAAATAAAAGGTGGTCAAAATCGGCTAGTGGAATACAGCCTTATTGGCCAGAATCGGGATGAAAATAGCTCAAAGCACACGGCTCCCGCTAATCTTGTGTATGTTTACAACTGGATGAGCATTGCTGTGACTGTTTTAGGGCAAAAATGGATCGAACTGTCTAATTTACTATATACACGCTCATGACAAAATTAATGAGCAATTGCGGTGTACCTTTGAGCAAAAAATAGCCCAACTGAACACGGAAGCTATTTCCGTAGGTAGATTCTATATTTGTAAGTGATTGCCAAATCAATCCAGATTAATATTTCAGTTTGGGTATAGCAATGTTAAGGAAGTCATGTCAGTTCTTTCGCTGCTAAGGTGAATGATAGGGGGAGATCGGAAGTTGGTGATATCAAAGCAAGGCTTCTTAGGTAAATCAATTAGTAACAGTTAACCCGATGACCCAGACATTTACCTTTAACCGCTTTTATCTGCTATTCTATGTATTCCAGTTGATTCATCCCCTTCAGCCTTTGGAATTAACCACACCACTCTTTCTCTCTCTGCTCCCTCTGATAGTGCGGAGCTTCTTGGCATCTAACCAGCCCCAATCTCCCTCTCCTCCCCGCTATCTCCAGGGTCCTTGAGTCCCTTAAGCAACAGATGGTACTGTACAGAGACGATTCTAGGCCTCTACCAACCCAGCCCCAGTCTAATTGGTCAATCACGGTCACGTGTTCAGGACGATTAGCCTCTATTTCAGTTTCGATCGTCCTGCAATGGGGAGGGTAGTTACGTGCTAGTGCAACAGTGTGGGAGAGCTGGATGGGGAAATGGGCATGGGGGTATGAAAGAAGAGTTTGGGACTATTGAAGAAAAAAGAAAAAAGATTCTAAAAGATGGTTATAAAGCCTCCTCTGTCTGGTATAAATTAAACACATGTGCATACAGATCTATACACCCTTTCCCCATATGTCCCTTAATCAAACTATAGACACATACCAGCAGGCCTCCATCTCTCACTCAGAGTGGTGATCTGGCCGCGTTGATATAATGGACTCAGGTTGTCGGGGGTCTGTTAGCGTCCAATGGGCGCTAACCCTAGCGGCGCGGCACCGCCCGCCGCATCCCGCGCCGCCGACGCGTAATTGAAAGACGCGGGCGGATCAGCGCCCGCCCTGCCGCGGCTTACCGCCCATCCCCACCCTTAAGGCGTCTTTACACCGCCTGATGGATGAGCGGCATGGAGATGGGATCGTCTACAACGCGTCGGCGGCATCGGCGCGGCGTTCCCTTAGCGCAAATCAGCGCGTCTTAGTTGTGGGTAATGGTACGAGCAAACTGCTTACATTGACATTGATTTGTAAGCAGCGCCGGCCGCGCCCTGATATGGCCGTACACCTTAAGGCCGTCTACAGGAGGACTCCAGGAATCAATGCCTTTAATGCATTTGGGGGTCGGTGGCGCTGCCCTTACGTCTGAGTGTGCCCGGCATCTTAAAATAAAACCTGACTTTTAACCCCGGAATAAAACCAAATATTGAAAAGCGCCATAATAACCAAATTTCAAAACATAAAGAAAATACCGAATGCTTAAAGCGTCCTGGGCTATTTCTATATACATGTACACCATAGTTCATATTACTAAAACGCCTATGGGTAACACAGGGTTGGTTAACTCTTGCCTTTAGATGCATTTGCAGCACGTAATTCTATTGATTCCTGGGTCTCTGGTAGCTTCTTATTTGATTCTGTGATGGCATGTTGTTGCCCGCAGTACTTAACCAGGGTCATCAGGTTCTCCAACAGCCTCAGACCAAGGAGGCAAAGGACTAAAAGAAGTCCATGCCCTTTAGTTTCTTTTATTTCCTTTATTTTCTTTCCATAACCTTCACCTTAGGAAAGATCACAGACATCCTCGGATGCTTAAAGAATAAGGATATTTTTGTCATATTTATAGAAAAATTGGGCGTTGTAATGAATGTCAGTGGTAAATATAATCGATTTATTGTCGACTTGCAAGTATGTGCATAATGGATAATATGAATTAGAGAAAGACATTATAGCTGTATGACTACAGGATAAGTATGAAGCCACGTGTGAAGCCACGTGGCTTCCAGCAATTAACAACACCCAACACCTCCTTCAAAAGAACAGGGCGCTTTCAATGATAATGAATCTTGCTATTTTTCTAACATTAATCTCAGTCTGATGATCCAAAAAAATTCTGGAGATTGCTCCATCAGAAAGTACTTGGAAAGGATAAAGGCTCAGGGTTAGAGGTAATAGAGGATGAAAATGGAAACATTTTATCCGGGGAATTAGCAGCTGATTATATGAACAAATTCTATGCTGAAATAGGAGAAAATCTGCATGATGATATGAATTATGATTGGTCTGAGAGTTATATGAATTTGCCCAATGATATAACGTCTTCAATGTCATTCAAAGTTATAGAGCAGCAAGATGTTGAGAGATTAGTTAATACGATTGATGTAAATAAATCTTCTGGAATACCTGGGATAAATTCTAGACTTTTGAGAGATTGTTTAAAAATATGTGTACCTGAGGTAACATACTTATATAATATGTCACTCTACACTGCGAAATTCCCTGATGACTGGAAACAAAGTGTGATAACTCCTATACCAAAGGAGGGTAACCCGAGACTAGTTGGTAACTGGAGGCCTATCAATAATCTGTGTGTAATGGGCAAAATTCTTGAAAAATGTGTGTATACACAGCTATCAGGATATTTTGAAAATAATGGGTTGTTTGCAAATGTACAACATGGATTCAGAGCGGGAAGAGGAACAGATTCAGCTGTTATGGAATTGTTGAAAAAATTATATTCTGACATTAATAATGATCAAATTTCGAGTTGTTTATTCCTGGATTGTTCAAAGGCGTTTAATACTGTTGATCACAGTATTTTACTGCAAAAATTAAAAGCATACGGATTGGATAATAACTGTGTAGATTGGTTTAGAAATTATTTAGTTGATAGGCAACAGGTTACCAAATTGGATGATTTACTATCAGGTCGTCGTAATGTAGAGTGTGGGGTGTATCAGGGTAGCCCTTTAGGGCCGCTCTTGTTCATTATTTATATAAATGATGTATATAATATAATGAAAGATTGTTACTGCAACATGTATGCAGACGATATTGTGGTGGTCTGTAGTGATGTAACACAAAAGGATGCTGTATGACATAGTGCTACCCAGTTACAATTGGTTTGGCATTGGTGTGATCATAATAAGATTATTTTAAACAAGGCTAAAACGAAACATATGTTATCAGGATCCAAAATGTTGATACGTGAGCATAATTGCTGTATAGCTATGGAACATTGTATTGTGCATAATGTGGATCATTATAACTATCTGGGAATGGATATAGATAAAAACTTGTTTGAAAAATTGTTGAACAATATTATATCAAGGGTTAATAACAGGCTTGTAACCTTAGCCAAAGTACGCAAATTTATAGATAGGCAGACTGCATTACTTCTGTACAAACAAATGATTTTGCCTTTGCTAGACTATTCTGGATTTATTTTGGAGAGCAGTACCAAGAAGAAATTGTCACGTATACAACCGTTACAAAATAGGGCCATTAAGACTGTGTTATTACGAAATGAGTATATATCCAGTAGAGAGATGGATGAATTGCATGGTGAGTTAAGGTTGGAAAAGCTAGATTTTAGGAGGAGAAATATACTCCTTAAGATGATGTATAAAATGTCACATAATATTGAAAATATTAGTGTGAATAATACAGGAAAAATGTTACGTAACAGTGGGAAAGTGAAATTTAAAGTGGAATTTTCTGTGAAGGAAAGGGTACTAAAAAGTCCATATTATCGTGGAGTAAAGTTGTGGAATGAGACTGATGAAAGTGTACAAAAATCAAAGAATGTAAATGTATTCAAAAAGAATATCAAATGAATGTTGTAAGTGAATTACGTTATATAGTGAGAAAACGAGGATAACATCTAAAACTTGTATATTTATTATCATCTATGTTCATCAAACTTATCATCTTCACAGACTCGGAAGAACTTCATGTAATTTGGAGAGATGTCTTAATAATAAAAAAAAAAAAAAAAAAAAAAAATAATAATGCATTCACTGTAATGATTAATTGGCAAGTTGAAAGTTCGGCAGCTTAATTGACCAATCATAATATATAACATACAAGGCAGCCTAGAGGGGTGGCCTAGCTAAGGCATCCAAGAAATGGGTTAACTGGTCCACCCCGGACCTACTGCTATGCCTTAATCAGATAGCAGGTAGGGCGTGGGTCAGACCAAACAAGTTTATGACAAATAAGGCCACCCAGTTCTGCATCTGGAGGCAGTAAGGGGCCGGCCTCAGGACCTCCTAAGGGCTTCAGTCGACCACTCGAAAACATTTGTAATTCCAAAGGTGTTTAATATCAAAAGAAAGGATTTTCATTTCCCTTTAATATAATATGTAATTCACTTTAAAAAATAAAGAAGATTAAAATCTTTCATAAACTATTTTAATTTTGAACATGTTAATATCATAAGAAAAGATTTTAAATTATCTTTAAGAAAATATGTAACACGCATGGTTTCGTGTCATATTCTTAATGTAAAATGTAAAAAAATCATAAAATTCCCTGTTGTCGAAATCGCCTGGCGATAAACCAACTAAATATTGTCCAGTCAGAGGCCATCCCTCCGTCGGAGAGCCCCCTCCGGGCGACGGGCGTCCTCCCGGCCTTAGAGGGGGTATTACTTTGTCCAAGAGGCTCCGCGTTGTCTTGCGGGTGGGAGGAGGTGCTGATCGGAATAATAAGGGACTCTTAGTACCGCTACACTCCGCCAGGAGGCGCGCCCAGCGCCGGAAGTGGGTATCTCCACAGTGGGCATGCGCAAGGAATGGGAGACGGAGGTGGTTCCGGTGTCTGTTAGTAGGAGGATTAGCGTTACAAATAGGGAGATGGGTGAGGCGGTGTGGGGGTCGGTGGGGCTTATTGGCCCTCTCTGAGGGGTTATCCAGGGTCACTTAAGTGGGTAAACGTTATTTGAGCTCTCAACCAGGAAGCCTGTCTGAAACATCAATGCCTCGTCCCTTCTGGGGCTTCTGTGGAGACTCTTGGCTGTATGGATCTCTCAATAGCGTTATGTAGAGAAATAAGCAGATATCATAGATGTCATAGATCGCTACATAGAGAATGTTAACCCGTTGAAACTCCGCAAATGCCACCGTCAGAATTGTGAAGATTCAGAAAGGGCACCGATTCAGAAAGGGCACTGGTGCAACGACCTCAGTGTTATGATTTTAGAACAAATAAAAAACGTAAAGAATAAATTTGTTTCTACCTAACGTTGACAATTGGCAAGGAAAAATTGGATTCTAAAAGCTCTCAGCGCGTTTATCAACTTCCAATTGTGTGAATGTCGAGCGAACTTTACAGGCTCAAAATCTACTTGTGCTACAATAACACAGCTATACAAGTATTATTCAGTCTTGAATGTCAACCTATAAAACCGGAATAAAAAGATCAGATTTAACAGTCATTCCGTTTATAACTCCATTTCTATCCACATATGATTGATTTCATCGACCTCATTTTTACTTTCCCGTGCAATTGCTATCCCGAACTTCAACATTAATTTTTCTCTGCCTATTTGAGCCGCTTCCAGAATGGCTGTTAAAAAACTCGGCCCGCACACAATCAGTGTTAATCTGACCGTGAAGCGGGGCTTTCATACCTGGTCGGCGACGGGCCGGCGCCAGAGTAAACAGGGCACCGGAGATGGGGCCGGCGGGGTGGTGGTAGGGGGGTAGGGGGGTTGGGCCAGCGGTGGTGGTGGTGGTAGGTGGTGGCGATGGTGGTGGAGGTGGTGCCCAGGGTAAGGTGGGGGTACTTAGGTCTCAAAAGGGTACCAATTGCAAAGTGCCAAACTGACCCGAAGAGTGGGTGTGGTAAAAGTCAGAATTGAGGGGTGGTCAGCAGCTTTTAGGCAAATAAGAGGCGGGGGGGGGGGGGGGGTGAACTATATTTGGATAGTACAATACAGGAGCAATAACATTAAAGTTAGCCTTTTTGATATCACATTTCTTCAAACAAAAAAAAGTAATGACAATTTTATCAGAAGATTTCCTAAGCAATGTTAGTGATTTCTGTCTATTCATGGTAATGAGACCTTCTGATTTTTAGGGCGGTTACCTGCATATCCCTCAAAAAGGGGCTTGCGAACTAAAATTCTGGATTGGTCAGTCCCAAAGAGTAGGTGAGGTAGTTTTGCAGTTGGTAGTATCGTTCGAAGAGTCAGTGCCCCCCCTCCCCCCTGGAGGTGGGGCCGGTGGTGCCGGTGGCGGGGTGGTGCCGTTGGGATGGTGGTGGCCCCCCGCCCACGTCAATAACGCCTGGCCGTAGCCATGGCAATGCGCCAACAATAGGCACAGACCACATACTACCTGAGGAAACAATATCATATCGGCCAAACGCTGTTTGGTTTCCCCGGACTACCTGTCCGGTTTCCATGGAGTCAATGATACCCCCTACCCCCGTCTGTGGCCGCCTCTACCTGTCGGTGTGGGAGCTGTGGCAGTCAGATCGGCGTCAGGCTAACACCTAGGTGACACTCTCCTATGCCGAGATATATGTTCACATAATTGTAAAATAATCTACCCCCCAAGAGTGTTAAAACTGATAATGACAGAGATGGCGAGGTTGGGTCCAGAGTAGGATTTTGAAGATGATTGAGTCTTGCAAAATTTTCCGAAAATGTTATCCCGCATTTGAAAAAAACATGTTGCCAGACAGTGTTTCGACAGGACCAACTGAACGAGGTTAAAATGAGATATAGATCAAATCAAAATCTACGACGATTGGGCAGTGAGCACTGTGAGATGGATGGATAGTAGGACAACTTTAATAAAGCTGTGTCAGAAGGCGGTGTGGGAGCATGTACGCTTTCCGTTTTCTGGTAAAAGTTGCGTTTTTGCTACAAAATTCGGCCTACAAATAATCAAGGATTTTTTTATCTCGCCACTTTCAAAATCCTGGATGCACCATTAAGAACTTACATTTTGAACCTTACATGCTACAAAATCTGTTGCATTGACTAAATTCATCCTTTGAAAATAATGTTCTTGAATATTCGATTCTTTTCTTTTGGCACTTGACACCACATATTCGATATAACAGAAATAATGGCAGCCACTCTACATTTCCTGGCTCCTCTTGCACCGAGGTGCTTTTAGCAATGTCTGCACATATATCTGCAACGCAGTCGTCCGTTCTGACTGTCTGTAAGCCGCCCTATGGTGAATGGCAGGACGAAGGTGGAATAGGCCAATATCCAGAAACGCATATCCTGACTGCTAAGTCAATTGTAAGATTATCGTCCAATTGTCCGAAAAGTAGAACAGTCAGATAGAATAACCAAATCACCAACATCAATGGTTTTGCTTTTCGTAGAAAAAGCATACAATTATAAAAAGAGAAGATCGGAATTGATCTTTTGAGCCTTTGGATATAGGCGACCAATGTGCAAGTGGTGTACCTGTGCTTGATAATCATTTCCGATATGGTATGGTTTGTACGTCTAGGGTTCCGTCCACAGCGGGGTTCATGATGCAGATGTGATTAACATTTGCTTCGGGAAGTAATATGATGATAAAAGCTAAGATCAGGTAAAACAAATAAGCCACATTGTTTCGAAATTGGCGCCCCTCACGTTAGCAGCTGGGTAGGTAAAGGTCTCAGCTTTTCCTTAGGTTTGGTAATTTACTCATTTTAACGGCGCTGAGTTTAGCGTCAGGTAAAACTCACTGTTGTCCGGGTCCCATTTGCAGAAGGTAGTAGTTTTATCAGCGTTTTTGGACTTGGCAGAACGCCTAATGCGGCCAGTATCTAGAACGTGGCACAGGTTATAATAACAGACATTAAGCGTGCTACTTAGCAGTGATATCGGGGAGCCCGGCCAGACAGGTACAGCAGTCCTTTTCTCTTGCGCTTATAGCAAAAGGTCGGCCTTTTCGACTATATATATATATATATATTATATATATATATATATGTATGTATGTATGTATGTATGTATGTATGTATGTATGTATGTATGTATATATATATAGCCATATACTAAGTTGTTTTATTACTTTCTTTGAGGCTTCTACTTTGTAGAAATACGTATATTCTATATATGGGCTATGCAATGCCGGTAGACCATGCCAGCAGACCATTAAGGGTCTATGTTCGCTATGTCTCGTCTGGGATATCGTTCTTACTTAGTAATCTTTTCATTTACTACTGATATATGATAACATTGATTGTCCATACAATACTATAACAGCCTGCTTTAAATTCCATTTTAAGACACCGGTTGTGTGTTTAATTTTTGTCCTGTCTATTATCTAATAGGCCTTTGCAGTAATTTTTGCCATATTGTCGCACCAAAATTAACAGAATGTGCAGGAGCATGATTGTATGCGACCAGCCCCGAATCCCCATTTCCATATACTACTAAATACAATGTGTATTGCTATATAATAGGCCTACATTTATTACAATGGAAATCAGTTCATGCAATTTTGTCATGTATTTAGTGGAATGTGTTTCTATGAAGTCGTGTTTGTTGGGAGTGCTTTCCATATCAAATATATGCGACATCGCTCATATCATGTATATTGAACCATGTCTACACAACAAACGATATTCACTTTTTTGTATACTATAGCTTCTAACATATCGCAAATCAATCTACGCATGTATTGTGAAAGAAATCTAGTCAGCGCAGACAGGCAGCGCCAATCGAAGCATGTCGGAAACATGGTGTATACACCATTATGAAATGGCAGTGTAGGCGGCCGACTAGTGTATGAAATACAGCTTCTGTCTGGTTTAACAGTTCTAAAGCCTTGATGAATTGGCATCCCCTTTCAGCGTAACCCTCCCACTCAATCCACTCACCCCACCCCTCTCTCCTCAAAAACACTCTCATTCCCCCTTGTCCTATTCGCCGGGGAAAATTTCAAACCAGGCGATGTGGTCGATCAATTCCGATCGGGAGGTCGCCGCGCACACCGGAAGCGCAGTGGCTCCCCTTAGCGGGACGCCGGAACGGATCAACAGTCGGCCTAGCGTGAAGCGCGCATGCGCAACGGGCACTTTAAGCATTAGCGGCTGCGGCGCTGGTGGCGCGCCCTGGCGGGGATTGATCTCCGAGTGCGTTTTAGTGTTGAAGCGTCCCCCGCGGCGCGCATTGTTCAACTTTTAATAGGCACAAGAGGTAGGCATATAATGTATCGATATTAGGACGCTTGTAGGCACCGCGGCCCGGCTGACGTCCCATGGGTGGGGGTTGTTGTTGAGAGAGGTGGGTGACGGCATGGGGAGCGTCATGACCAGTGACGTAGACGTATACCTAGACTGTAATAGTGTGTTAGGGAAATTTTAGCTGCCCTATCGACCGTATGTATGACGTAAACGTGACGTATCTTTTACCTCAGTTACTATCAGTCAGAAAATTGTTCATGGATTTCGTCATCAGATATGATGTAGATGCAATTATCTGACATACGTTCTATCTTAAAACCTGTACAGCTGTCCCCTCGCACAAATCTGTAAGGTTAGAGACATTATGTTGACGTATTGCGATGCGTTAGAATTGAACCCGCGTCGCCCCCAATTTATTGAAACTATCTAAGAAAGGATTATTTTAGTTCCCTTATATACAATATCAACTTTCTGGATGGCCGTCCGGAAAGTGGGTGGTTAGGAATGTAGATGGGAGTATCAAATTTCCACCACTTAAAAGGTCAGGGAGGGATGTATTCAAACAGACTTTCGGACAAAAAATAAACGTAAAGGTCATTGGCTGAGCTTTGGTTGGTGATATTTTGCATATAGCCGAACGTGATCTCAGTATTCGGTGTAGAACTGATCTATCCAGTCTTAGTATTACCCTACTATAACCTCATTAATACTAAAAGCATTTTAAAGATAACTGATATTAATTAAAGATATGACATATAACGATTGCAACCTTTCTAGATGTCCAACTGTAGTATTATCTCATAAAACTCTAACCTTTATGCCAATCATGATGGTAGAGATTTGCAATACTACCATTTGGGTTATAAATGGTAGATTTGAAACCTTTCTGCATTGCTTTCACGAGCAATTGAGGGATGAACGCGAACTCAACGACATGAACCTTTATAGGGACATAAGTTGCGACCATACAGACCTTTAGCTCTGATTATATTGCTATATGAGCGCGACCAATAAACGTCCAAAACGTCTGGGGTCTTTTTTCTCCCCGGGCTGTATAAAGTTACACAGGGCGGCTGGGTGTTTGCACGCCTGGAGCCTACGGTGAATGTTATTGTTGGTGTAGTTGTGTTGGTGGGGCCGGCCGGCGGAGGCCCATCGGGGAGGGGGCGGTCGGGGAGGTGGGAGTGGTGGATTTATTGCACTACCTAATGGCTCGGATCCATCAGGCCTCCCCGTACAGACCCATGCAGGCAGCAGGCACCGGCCGCCGCCCACAATATCAAGTTGAATAATTGATAAACCCCAGCGGTCGTAAATGATTCAATTATGATTATTGTCTGATAGCGTTATCTATGGTTATCGTGTTGTGGCGTGCTAAAGGACCATTGGTGGAGGCCCAGCCCAGGCATTGTTTCCCCCCTTTTCCTCGCCGGCTTAAAACGTGCGCACACCCGGACCATGGAGTTGAACTGGTCCGCTGCTGAAAGTACAACAACCACGGTCCCTGCCACCGTGCTGCTGGTGCATGATAGATGGCAAAACGGATTGTTGGGGAGCTTTTAACCCTGATTGGATCCCAATAGCCCGTGTACTCTCCACGCCCAATCTGTAAACGCGCTATGAAACATGGCCATTGAATGGTGACCGAAGGCGTGGGGTGGAGGGCAGGTCGATGAAATGCGCCGGTATCCTAGATGGTAGATGCTATTTTACTTTAGCCAAAGTGGACGCTGTGCCGCTGTAGAATTCTGTATCAGTCGTGAACACAAGGATGGGTGAAAATAAGGGGAAAAAAGCCTTTCGCACTACACTCCCATTATGGTATTTGAAATTTCCACCCTTCGAGTCTTTTGAATTTAAAAACCGCCTCTTTGTGTAGTGTATGCGGGATGAAACCTGTTCAAATTTAAACTTCAGTGACAATAATTTCTTCCAGCGTCTCCTCGTTATTTTCACATCCAGAACAAAATATTGACACGTTTCATATAGTTGCAATGCACCCAAAGGTTGAGGATGGTAATTTCAGGGAGGTCTGTTCTATACAGTCAGTTTCTTCCAATTCTAAGATCAGGTTTTGTTAACACCTCGTCGCAGGTCATATGTAGCTCGTCGCATAACCTCTTGTCGCCCGGCTATAATAATCACTTCCATATACTACTCATACCTGGGCGCTTTTTTACCTACCATCTGTCTCGGACGTGTAATACCTTTCATCACCCTCACAGGTCGCGAGCGGTGTGTATGGGGGGTAGTTCATATTGACAGAACGTACGCATACTGGTCCATGTTTTCTTCATTTTCAACATATTCTGAGGATCGTTTGGGTGACAAATTATAGGAGAACTTTTGGGGTTGTCCTCGGTGACTGTATGTCCCATGAGGACCTCGAGCTTCACCCTCGGCCCGTGACGATCCCCGGACGGCTACCCTCGGACACCCCCGCGGTCTTTCTTGTATTATCATAGACTTTTAGTCGTCGCTGTTTTGAAACGGCAGCATATAAATAGATATGCACGATGAGGTCAGTCTATAAGCCAAACGCCTGCGACCAAAGTACGTTTTTCATAGACTACTCACGTCCGAGTATCACATATATGCAGCATGCGTCATTATTGGAATACCAATACCCGTGAATGCTATTGACAAAAAAGCCCTCAGAGGACACTATTTTGCATATTATTCTGGTATGTCCCACATACCTTGGTATGTTTGACTAGTATTATGATTCGTCAGACATAACAGAAAGCAGTATTAAACATAACAACAACAAAAGTTCAGAATTCAGAAAACTAGGGTAACAACATCTGGTTTCGGGAAGACACACAAGTCAGGAAACTTCCATTGTTACTATGGTGACCTTATTCAATGTATGGGAGCCATTTTCTCGCTTCATGGCCGTCCAACCATAGTAACGATTACATGCCTTTTACTTTGTGAATTCCGAACGTATCTCCATAACTGCGGCTACCTCTATATACTATAGCTGCAAATGGATAGCTACTGTTACAAAACTCATTCCCATTACCTTACGTCACTCCCTTTAGTCTGATATTGATCCCTCATATCATACCTGATATTACATAAGGGTAGCCCACCCAGAAATTAATTCGCACCTCAGGCCCACTCATATGGCACATTCCATAGGGCGGTATCCATAATTGATAAGAGGCACTGCGGTATTTCCCAGCCAATATAAGGAGCCTCAGCCGAGGTTTTAGTCTTTGTGAGGGAGCAGTTTGAGACGTTTTATGTCCCAGACAGGGGTGATTGCCGTGGGAGTTAGGCCACCTGATGTCTCCGAGTGGTGTGAAGTGGTGCTCAACTTGTTACAAATCCGTTTTTGTGGGCTGGACTCTCTTCCTGGGACTGAGGGAAAAAGGCGCCGTTGCCTCTTTGAGAGGGACGCTGCACGCGGGCTTTTCCCGCGCCCTGCACAACCTTTTAGGGTCCTGTTGTTACCTGTAATTTGTCACGGGGTTTTTGTTTCTTTACGACAGTGAGCTTTTTCATAAACTTGTTTCATGGCGTCGCATCAATCCAAGATGTTTTCTTGTTTCCGAATGTTTCGTATCTTAACATGGGTTTCTGTCGGAAAATCTATTCTATGATCAACGCATTAGACGTTGATATTCTAAAACATTATTGACTCAAACTATTTGCCTGCCAAATTAATCCCAATGTCGTGCTGCATGCGCCAAAGATACACATGGCTTCGGGGTTCCGTGTAACATCTTATTATTGAACTCGCCAAGACCATAGATTTTACCAAGATCTTGGCTTTCACTTTCGGCGCTTCTTCATGTGTCAGTCAATAACGCTATGATCTCTTCCAGTGTCATTCACATGTAACACTTTCCAATCTATCACTTACAAAACAAATTTATACAGAATATTTCCAACTTTTCCCCATAATTGTGGGACAAACGTAGCTGTCCCGATGTCCAATCATTCCAATCTAGCTAATCTGATATCTTTAGAGACAGAAACCAAAGACCTGATGAAATCTAAGTTTTGACATTCCCCACTTCCCTCACCTTTATTCTGTTCTCTGCCCGTGTCAGATCAGTCAGTGATGTCCCTCTCGTGTTTCAGAGATCCGACGTCGACACGTTATCCTCTCAGAGTGGGTAATAGTCACATCTGTCACCCGAGTCACGCGATATGTCTGACGTGTCACGGCAACATGACCTCATACCGCCGACGGGTGAGAGGAGGGGCTGTGATGGGAGATGGGATGAGAGGTTACTGTCCTACCTCCATGAGACCTATCTCTACTCTAGTTTTCACTATAAAGGCTCTGGTGACAGTGGGGATTGACACGTATAGACCGCAGGGCCGTGCCCAGGGTTGGCGGTGGGGGAGTGGTGATTTCCAAAAAGTGGAACTCTTCTATGTTTTTTGGGAAGTAATAAGCCTATTGAGCAAATACTTCATAAGTTCC
Organism: Lepidonotus clava; assembly: GCA_936440205.1. NCBI lineage: Eukaryota > Metazoa > Annelida > Polychaeta > Phyllodocida > Polynoidae > Lepidonotus > Lepidonotus clava. The sequence goes on from OW387141.1 coordinate 41,537,203, forward strand.
ATGTACAATTCCCGTGTATACATTAAAGTCATAACACTATGCATCAACTGATCAAGCAATATTTGGATTTGGATATGAAAATGGGAGGGCAACCCAATGGCAGGGGAAGTATATCTATCAAATATCATAATCATTCAATTTTTCATGAAAACAAAGCCAGGACTTCTATCCACATTTTGAGACTATTTCTCTTGGGATATACTTTAGGGTTGATCATCACCTAAAAAAGAAGAGAAAAGTGGAAACTTCTATTTACCTGGGTGGCTATGGCCAGATTTGCCTATGGCTGAAAATGGCCAGATAGGGGCTCTTGACCATTGAATTAACACTTTAGACCCAAATCCGGCAAGGGCCGCCCGAGGGTGTACTCCCTGATCCAGCCGTAGCTGCCCGGAAAAACAGCCATTTTCCCGTAATTTTTCCAAATTTTTCCAAAGAGAATTGTCAAAAGACTATTCAACATACAAAAATGGCAAATATATAGTTTTAAAGGTGGTTGAATTTCCTATCCAATGCTACACACCGCAGTTCTATAATTCAATTTGATAAGTGTTGGTCTTCTACTGAACATCTTCAATTACAAGGAATTTAGGGAAATCCGTTAGGAAATCTATGGAAATCGTGGGGAAATCCAGCAAATTATAAATACAACCTGTGGGGTCTAAAGGGTTAAACAGATAGTATCTTATAAGGTGGCATTTCAAAGGATATTGAACAAGAAAAGAATATTAGATAGTCTTTCAGTCGAACATTCCCTCTAAATTTGGACAATAAAGGATTTTGAAGAAGGAAACATTTCTACCTGGATGGAACTAATTATGACTGGTGCTCTGTGGGGGGGTGGCCCACCACCCCCACCTCCCCCCCTGGGTACGGGCCTGCCAGACCTTTTGAATGTGGATATGTACATTTCTTACATCTGAAACGCGCGTTATCAGCATGGCCCCTACCGACCGATTCCGGTTCCGATTCAACGCCGATTTCTTGTATTTTACTGTTCCAGTCAGAATGAATGAGGACACAATTCAAGCCTCAATTGCGACAGTTGATCAGACGCTGGTACCGGTTTTACAGGGTTGAGTCAGGTGAAACCTTTGTTCACATACGTGCCAGAGTCGCTATTGGTGTGTGAGCGTCACTTTAACACTAAGTCTTTTTTGCTGGCCATTCCATGCGACTGCAACTATCTTAAGCAACGGTACACGTTCATCGTCACATTTTGTATGGTTCCCTTAAAGTAAAACCTACAGCTTATAAAGTATTCATTTACATAGTGAGTTGCTGCTAGAAAGACTTGTGGTGTGCGGGCTGTATGTTAGTGCCAACTTGACATAGATTTAACCCAAACTGTCAACTTTGATATAAGAAGACAAGAAGCATGCAGTTAAAGTCATGAATTGGGCATCTGCAGCATGTCAACCGCCTTACGAGTAATAGGTATAGGCGTATATTTACATGCCGGAGTCTAGTAAGGGCCGAGATGTCTGGTCATTATTTGATAACATTTATGGCATGCAACCCAGGCAACCTTTTCATATTATCATATCGACTTATGCATAACACTGTTGATTTACCCAAAAGATAAGCTTCTTTTCAAGATCATGCAACATTTTAATTGAAAAGAGTGATTATTGAATGAACAATGGGGCGAATCCATTTATTGATTTACCTTTCATAAGTTTACTTATGCGGCTTCCCATAGACGCCGTTCCTTTCTTGCTTCGGTTAAATTCAACTCCTTGTCCCCACCCACGTCGGCGCTTCAAGACAATGTAGGCCCGGCGGGGGGCGGGTGGGCGGGCGGTAGAGGAGGGCAAGCCCTGATCTACGTCTATATACGCCTCTGATTAATGCTGAGCCCTCCATAATTAATTTGCCCGCTTCGCCAAAGCGTTGCTCAGCGCGGACTGATTAGGTGGTGGCGGGCGGCGACTGATTACTCCGCCTAATGCAGATTGATACGACCCGGGCCGCGCGCGTCACCCCCTCCACCCTGGAGGGGTACAGGAGGAGGGGGGTGGGGTGGTGAGGGGGTGGGGTGAACCCTGTCTCCTGGTCCACGCCATCCATTGCGCGGTAAGTGGCAAAGACAAACGAGGGCGGGGCTCCTCATTGGCCGCCTGCATTGAGTGGTGTTCCAGCCAATGAGTGAGGGTCTGATGAGGGCCAAGTATAAGCGGATTACCTGGCCCTGCCCTCCTGTACCCTGACGGTAAGGGATTAACGCATTGGATCAGACAGGAGCACCACGGGAGGCCTGCGCCACCCCGTTCCCTCTCCTTCCCCCGACCCCCGTGTCGCCTTAGTTTTGGGTTAGCATGACTTTTCCAGAGACCCCTGACACGGCGGACTTCTGGGACAAACTGTCTTGGACCTTCTGATCTTTTCTCATCTCCTCCAATCCCACCTCCATCTCTTCTCCACCCATGGGTATTCCCCTCATCCACTTCTTTTTTAATCCTTAACTGTGAATGTCACGTTCATCTGCCTGTTTTGCATCAACATCTCCTCTCGCCCATGCTTCCCTGTTCTCTACCTCAATTGCCCTTTCCCACCTTTAGTATAGTCACACTTGCTCCGTTCCTGGCCCACGCTCCCCACATTACCCCTCCCCACTTCTGTACCCCCACATCTCCTTCACTCATGTCCCAAACCGCCATCCTTTTCACCCCGGCAGGTCGGCGGGAACGTGTTTACATCACCCCGCACAAAAAGCCTTCACCGCGCCAAATCGATGATGACCACAACTTCAAAGTGAAGCGGTCGTCCCTACCCAAGAGGCCTTCCCCCTCTGCGAGCAGTTCCGAGCAGCTCCGAGCAGCTCGGGCTAGGAGCGCCTTTGAAGGACACAATGGTCATCCGTTTGACAACAGCCGCCCGCCGAGTCCTGCCCCTCGAGCCTCCCCGCCCTGGAGGAGAATGGCGTCTTAAGGGTGGCGGCGCCATTTGTAAACAGGACGCGGGACCTGATAGGCCGACACATCGGGCCAATCGGTCACCCTTATTGATGACACCATGGTGGAGGGGTTGGGAGTGGGGTTGGGATGGGTATAGAGTGGGTGGGGAGTGGGTAGTGAGTGGGGTCGGAGTGGCGAGGGTTTACATTGTATAGGACCTGATAGGAGGTAATGAGAGGGGGATTGGAGAGTTTTTAAGGTACATGGATAGGCGCAAAATGGAGTACGATCTTTCAACTCCCGTACAAGAGACATTGTTATGATATCTTTACTCTAAATGGGAAAAGGTGGATGTATATTAGGAACTATTATATTCAAGCATTCTCCTCAGTGCAAAATGGGCCGTATCAGATCTAAGTCCATGGAGCTCTTACGTTTATACATATTTATATAATATGTATATAATATATATATTATCGCCCACAGCTCCGACCACACCTTTTATAGCCCACAGCTGCGACCTCACCTTTTATCGCCCACAGCTCCGACCTCACCTTTTATTGCCCACAGGTCCTACCACACCTATTATCGCCCACAGCTCCGACCTCACCTTTTATCGCCCACAGCTCCGACCTCACCTTTTATTGCCCACAGGTCCTACCACACCTATTATCGCCCACAGCTCCGACCTCACCTTTTATCGCCCACAGCTCGGACCCTGCCTATTATCGCTCATATCACTGGTTCGCTTTGTGTACCACACAGGAGGACAGGAGTCCGCCTAAAAAGGCGCCAACTGGCCGCCATCATCCGTCTTGTCTGCCGCTGAAACCTTCAAAGAAAACGCCGCGCCTCCACCCTGCCCCTTTAAGATACCCGCCGATAAAGACGGGTCTGGAGATGGTGGCGCTGGAAGGTGCTCCGTGGTGTATCGGGCTGGGGCCGACACTGGAGTCGTTTGGCGAGGTATATGTATACGGCAGCCAAACAAATTATAGCCTTATAGCTTGTATCGACGGGGAAATGCAGATAGCAGACGGGTAGAGAGAGATACGGGACCACGGACTGAATGATTCTCTGTGGTCATTTTGGGTTATAGAGACGGATGGGGTAGGGTCCCGGGATAGGGTGCGTACTTAAAGAGACGGGATCATAATGACCTGCATTGAAATGGGTAGCGCATGCAAAATCTAACGTTTTATGCACTGTCTTTTTGTCAATAATTGGCAAAGATGATGATTTTCGCATATCATTTGCTATGAGCGGTGGTACTTAGTCTTATAAGATTTTCCAATAAAACGTCTAACGTAGACAGAGCTCGAGACTCGCCTCTACTAATAAAACCATGAAATGACAACGGTGAGTGTTCGGGTGCAGACACGCAACAGGAGAGCCCAGGGGATAATTGGCCCAATGAAAAACCCAGCCTGCCATTTGAGTGCAAAGACCACCTGGCATTGGGCGAGCTAATCCTATTCTCATAGCAGCCGGCCACTCTGATTGTTTATGACGCTTAAAAGGTAACAATTCCAATATCGCCCCGCGCCCGTCGGGAGCCGCTCGCGAGCTGCTCCGAGCTGCTCGCGGCTCGGCCGGCCGATAAAATTCCATGTGCGCGCACAATAGATCAGCTGCTTAATTTTGCTGGTAATCTCTGGCGGTGTCAGGGGGAAATTGGGGTCGCCGCGCGCTGCCCTGGAGGCCCCCCGCCGCGTCTACACTATCACAAACTAGAGGCCAGAGCTGACAGATGTGAAAACAAGCAGGACGGGGGAGGCGGCGGCGACGGCCGGCCTTTATGAGACAATACAACAATGTAACCCTGTCTGCTACCGTCGCCACTGCGGCTCCCAGCCCTGTTTCCAATCTCAGCCTACACAGCCTGCCCACCCATACACCTATCTACTTAGTCACTCACCCATCCGGTCCCCTCGCAGTCACCATCTCACCTACTCACTCATATCCACTCACTCACTCACTCACTCACTCACTTAACTATCCATCCTCCCTCTCATCACTCTTATATCAACACAATAACACATTGAAACACTCATACATTTACTTATTCAGACACTCTCATACTTTCACATTCACACATTCCCCATTCACACGCACACTTTACACCTTCACACTTCCACACTGTCACTCATTTGCACATCCGCACACTCACACACTCGCCCACTCACACCCACCCACATCCATCCAATCTCCCCTCCTCGCCGACGTCTCACCATAATGGAATTTACCCCCGTCGCACACATACTGCTTCATGATGTCCCATCGCCCACTCCTTGTCGGGGTTGGGGCTTCTGACGGCATGCCCCCACCCCTCACAACGAGAACAGACACGTCCGTTCGCTCTGTAAAACCCTGTATACCACTGAGCGATTTTACTACTTGGAATTAAGTAATTGTTAAAATTTCATATGAAATATAACAGGAAGCCATGCTTGCTACGTACCATTTGAAAGAGAACTAAAAATCCGTTCTAATAATATGTAACATGACTATAATAAATCCTTATTCCCACTGGCGATTTTCGAAATCTCGAGAAAGATCAAGCAGTGGAATACAGCCTTTACATGCACGGTGTCCTTCCGTGCAAATGCCCCGCTCGTCAGACCTTACTAGGTAAACGTGTTGACGTGAATCATGAAGGGCCTCCTCTAAACGATGTATCCTATTTACCACCACACCGTTATGGTCCCTGTCCCCCTGAACGTATACACAGGGAGCTGTGGTCTATATATTGACGTATTGCTATGAGGGACGTTACGTCCCTACCTTTATCTGCTGATAAATCTTCCCGCGGAAAAATGCTCAATTCTTGTCGTTTCCTTTGGGGACGGTATCCCCGACACTGATTGCTTTTATGACAAATTTCGGACCATGGTGTCCGTCCGAATGGTTTCCTGGGCTATAACCATTTAGCTACGCAATATCTCCCAAGTTGAGGATAAAATCCCAGATTCTTCTACCAGGAGATGTTGCCCAGACTGCCTTATCAGGGGCCTTGCCGTCTAACGGAATGTCTTACATAAGTTGCCTATGAGCGAATAACCCGTCCAATCAGAAACAACCGTATAAGTCGTAAAAGACTTTCTGTTTCTATGCTCCCATAAATTGAAACGGACCTCATTGTTATATTCATCTGAAGGAAATTCTTGTAATACAGAACATTTATGTATCATTACTAATTTACTTTGTGGCTAGAATAGATAGACTAGAGTGAGTGGATAATAACAAGGAATAACAGGTGATTGGTTTAAAATCTGCTGCGAAGTGATGTTGATGGCAGTTGAATCACAAATGACCTCAGATCTGTTGTGCGGAAATAACAATTTTGATTCAGGTCTCATTAAACAAAGTATTAGTTCTTCATTCAATGTTATAAACACTAGTACTAAATATTATTTAACCAAAGAAAGACCTCCAGTAAGACTTTCTTTTAACAATAACTATCAATGAGTAAACCTCTTCAGCCTGTCTTACACGTATCGAAATTGATTCTTGCGATTTGGTGTTTGATTGTTTTATTTTCTCCAATATCATTGAGATGAAACCATACATCCTATGTACCAGTTGAAAGAAAAGTGTAGACCTTTCTATATTTATAGTGATATATAACATGTGGACCTTTATTCCAACTGCTGATTTTTAAAACCGACAGCAAAAACAGCATGTGGAATATACGCTTGAGAAACCGAAAGCCTACTTTTCTCTGGTACAGGTTCAACAGGGTCACATAAAAATATGCAACAAAACAAGGTTGGACGGATCTTGGCTTTATAGAGACGTTAGACTGAGGTGTAGCTCCGAATACCCGTTGTCTACAAGCCTGTCGTGAGGTAAATAAGCTGATCGCTATCTCATCTCAGGCCAGCATAGACGCCAGAGGACCTGGTTTATATCTTGTCTTTCTGGCCCCATCTGACTCTGAGACATAGTCTACGTACTACAGGGGGAAGGCCCAGGAACAAGACGAGGGGAATATAGATGGCTATCGGCTGTCCCCATTCCTCACTGTCTCCTTGGTCTGTGCACCAGGAGGCAGGTGACCATTGATGGTCGTAACACATGGGAGACAGTATCTATAGACTTTTTGTTCGGGGGTAAACAGTAGTAAATCTGTGCACGTATGAAGCACAATCAGCAGCAAGTAGGAAAATGCTCGACATGGAAGTGTACAACTGCATTCTTCGTATCGTTTCATAAATTCGAAGCAACCATGTGGCTTCGAATGTGGCTTCATTCGAAACGTTCGGCATGCATTTCTGTTTCTCCTTTTTTCATTGAAACTACCAGCTTGATCTTTGTGCTTAGGTTTTGACTTAACGATGGGTATGCCTTGAGAATTTGTAACACTCTTGCAAAGTATATCAACGCACTGCATGTGCAGGGTATCCTATATGGCCGGAGCACTCACAATACAACTGAAGTTTGTGACAAAATACTTTCGTGTATCCATAAGGTGATAGTTGATGGAATAAACAGTACACATTCTTAACCTAAATTCATTGGACACTATTCCCGAATGATATGTCCCTGCGTTCATCTATTGGTCTCCTTTGGTTTTAACCCCAACATTCAGAAACATTCCGTATGCCCAAACTAAAACATTACATTTCAATCACAGACCACAATGTATCTAATCAGACAAAGGGCACAATGCCAGGATTTCAAACAATAAACCACACAAACCCACATTTGATATGAATTAATACCAACCCCTTTTCCCCAAGCCTCCTTTCACCCCAAAATAAATCCTTTTGAAGCCAAGCACACAAACTTTGCCAGGGCTTCTCCAAGTCCATACACCCACTTTTAGCGCGGTTCTCACTCGGAACCATTGAGTTCTATTTCATTAATCTCCTTGAGACTAATGGAAGATTCCGCTGCGCATCGATCAGAAAGAGTATTCAAATGAGATCTCTCCGCGAACGTCTTAAGCCTGTAATCCACTTGGCGATTTTGAGAACGGAGAATTTAGTAATTTCTAATTAGAAATGTTAAAGAAACCCATGCATGTTATATATTATTGGGAAGATAATTTCAAACCCTTTGTAATGATATATTACAACCGTTATTCCTACTCGCGATTTTCAAAATCGGGAGTAAAATTGGACAGTGTAATACCACCTCCTCCAACAAAAACGGGACTGGGACGATCGGTTCACGGAAGGAGGACAAGGCGGCCGGAATAAACACCAAATCAAGGCCACCCGTTCAGGTTTTGCACTGAATCACGTCCTTAAATGAAATTACAGGAACCTAATGCACCTGCTCGGTCCTCGACTAGTTTTTCTTGCAATCTTGACTTTTGAAACCATTAGTGACATATTTTCCACCCATGTCGAGGGTGCGTGACTGTGTCATGTAAAAGTGCGAGTTGTTCCTCGCATTGCCCCATCAAACCTCTCAAAAGTCCTATATTTCTTGTATATGCCATAAGGATAGTTATATCTTAGCGTGGGAAATACCCAGAAGGATGTCATTTAAATTGAGAAAGGTCGCGAATGGGCACGATGGAATGTTCCATCAGCTTTTTGCTGAAATATAACCCTCGTCTGAGCTTCTCTAAATTCTGAATATTAGTCTGCGTATGAGCTGCTGTATCGTTGCAGAAGATAAATCTTGCGCATGCTCGCTCAGTAGACGCCTAATACTGCCTACTAACTAATATGGTAGAATATTATCTTCATAATTGCTTTCATTAAACAAATAGATGGAAAACTTTTGCAATGTAAGCATAGGATTTCTCTTCAAATCACGATATATAGGATTGCAGTCAATGATATGATTTTGAAAAAGAAAACATTGGAAGTAGCTGGGACCATACATGCTATATATTGAGATGGCAATCGTTTTTTTCTTTACACATGAGTGCAGTTTGCCTGTATGTCTTACCAATATGTCATTATGCTAACAGGGGCCTTCCATCAATCAATCACGCATTATCTCCTGATTTTTTTGCGCAATATACGCAATGGATTTATGCGAGAACGTACGGATATTTTACCAAATTTCTTTACCCCCTCCTCCCCTCCATATCCTCTGGATACGTATAAATGGCAGTCCATGTCAGGGTTCCATATTTCCCTTATTCACAGGCAGGCGGCTGCAGATTAACATTGCCCTTTGACAACCCTGCACATGCGACTGCATCAGCTATTACACTGCCAATATCCTCCGTACACCTCTCAATGCGGTCTCACACCTCCCCAACACCCTCCAACACCTACACTGATATCCCCGCCACACCTGGACCAGATTTATGGCCTTAATATCCATTCATAGCGGATTAAACTTTAACCGACTGGCAGGGTGGGGTTCGGCAGGGGGTGGTCCGTCGGGGGTGGGAGGTCCCATCGGCCGCCCGCTGTCCGCCCCAGATAGACGGCCATCACTCACGCCTTGTGGGGGTTTTTACGGGCCCTACTATTCACCAAATTAAATGTAACGACCCTACAGGCAGGGCAGACTGATACAACGATAACAGCACTTTCTCCGAATGAGTCATAGTTTGTGGTTAGCGACCTGATGCGATGTTGATGTTGGGCGATCGCCTTGATTACATTTTGTGGTGGTTTGGAGTCTATTTCGGCCGTGATAGAATGTCCTGCTAATGCAAATAAAACCTCACATCAAATTCCAAATCACAGTCTCGTGCTGAGAGCGGCGGTGAACGTGAGCACTATATGAGCCGTCCCACTTTGCAGCTTCAATGAAGGACGCCCATTGCATTAACCTAAAGGTTTATAGTAACTCATTCACTTTCATCCCCACTTCTCACGTGAAAGGGATCTATTCACGTTTAGCTTCGACACCCGTCACAAGGCCTTAATATTTAATAGGACAACGTTCATAAAAGCACGGCAAAGTGACAAAGACATCCAGCTTTGGGCGCTAACATCGATTTGCAACTAAATGGCTATTGCCCTTGACTGTTCATTTGACCTTTCAGGAAGTCACCCCTAAAGCCCCACCTTTCTTTGTTGGCCAATCGGAGAAGGTTAAAGCATGGATGTGGAACTCGGGCAAACTCAACTGCAGTGAATATATAGGGATTCCATAAAAACTGCCAAGCACTATATCGTGCCTGCAGATGAAACGCACATATCACCTGATCACATCAGGTGTACCAGCTGTACGAAGTCAAGAAAGGTACAGAATTCTGTGATTTGTACAACGCCTGAGATGTCGATGGCTACTTTGATGAAAGGGTATGCAACCATTTAATTTTTTGACTTTGGAAAAACTGCAGTATTACCAAATAGATTTTAAAAAGACTCGTCCACCAGTCTTAGACCTGGCGCCCTAAACCAGGCTCAACAATTTAGTTGTTACATTTAAAGCGAAATTCGGTTGTAACTGTACAGAATTCCTTTTTTTTGCATTTTAGTTGTGCAATGGAGCTGGGCCTCTAGTGCACGCAATACCTGCCATATCCCCCCGTGTCCCTATGTCTACGTCACCCGTGCGCCGCGACCTCTACCGGCCATCGATGAATCATCACAAGACAAACGTCACTTCCGGCGCGCATGCCCAGTGGCGCTAGAAACCAGGCAGATAACGTTGTCAATACCCGCGCAAGGTCAAGGACAGGCCTTCCTTACCGAGGGAGTGGATCGTAGGGAAACCAGGCTACTTTGTAGGATTACCCCAGGGACAACGGAGATGGGAGATGGCTAAGGCAAAGTGAAATCGGTTTGTGTCGACTCATGTGTGAAGTGTTGGGCTGGGGTACGCTCCCATGCCTCCCTTTGCTGCTTGCTAGACTTGGCCAAGCAATCCGTTTAGGGTTGTTTTTCATTTTGAATTCTTTTGAAATGTTCTCAGCTGTGTATAGCTTGGAAAGCCAGCCAGCCCGACCGTTTTATTTCCCTCAAGGTATATATAGGGCGACGCCAAAGGATTTATGACCCTACAGATAAAAAAGTACATAGCATTTTAGCGGCTTAGCAGCGGGTCTCAATAGCAGCCACAATAGCGTGGCTCGAGGCTTTCAGGCAAATCACAAGGCAGGGCCCTTATTCCCCAAATGGTCCGCGGTCTCTAAGCAATAAAGTAATAGACATCATGCGCCAACAAAATGGATATTGCGTTCACCATGTTGGGGAGCGCATTGCGGCCGGTGGTTGCTGATCTCTACACGCTGGGCCCACTAACTCACCCGGTCAACCCCTTTTACCCTGCCACTATACACAGGTAAAGGCCGCTGTATGTAACCCATGTGTCTTTTTATGGCTCGGTACGATAGTGTATAGAGTGGTTATACAGTGGTGTGCATTGAGAAAGTCTGTCTCCCATAGAAGACAGAGCAGCCGTAAGATTACAAAATGTGTCAACGACTGTGTACGTGTACACCCTCTTCATTCAGTTATGATTGCCATAATCATAATATAGGAACAATATATATCAACCCATTGTGTCACATACCTCCGATAGGAAGTGTATTCTTAAACTTCGTCATTAGATACAAAGAGAGAAACGAAGAAACGGCTTTAGAAATAGCCTGCCACTTGATTTGGTGGTAGTAGTATAGGGAAAGTAGGCATTGATGACCAACTAGGAGCGAGTTTTTAACGTGTAGTCTATGTAACAAAACGTGGTACTTTATGCATGGTCGCCATTTAGACTCGGTCCTCCATAAACATTCCCTCCACTCGTTCATCTCGGGGAGACGACGATTTCGAGACCCCGCCATCTTTCTTCTCTTCTCTCGCCTCGTTACCGCTGCACCAGACCACGTGACCTGTAATGGACATGGCCGGCGCATGCGCTTTAGACTGTTAAAGGGGAGCCCCGCGTCACGGTGGCAGCCTCGTTTCCGCTGGTCGCCGGACGAACACAATACTCCACTTTGCGGCCCGCCGGTCCCACACGCGCCCCCTACGAGATCTCGCGTGAGCGGCAGCCATGTTGGGTCACGTGACGGAGACTGTTTGCCCATTGCTGGAGGCAGGGGGCGCTGCCACCGACGCGCCCCCGTGTGGTAGTGAGAGGTGTTAGGGCGGACCGACAGCGCCGCCCAGCGCCTGTTGTGTAGCGTCCCCAGGGGTAGGGGGGTGGGGGAAGGGGGTAGGGGTTTAGTCCAGCCCACTGCAAAGGGCACAAAGATCTCTGGCCCTACCCGATACAACAGCAGTGTCGGGAGGTGTCAATAGGGGGCGCAGTGGCATTCAGACAGGGCCCGAGCGGGGACTGGTGAAAAGTGTCGCCGGCTCGCAACAGCTGGTGTACAGGGTAAACTTTAACTAATGCCTCAACGATAGGGCGCGCCCACCCCCCTAAAAACGAGTGCCCCCCGTGTCTTGGTGGGCGCTGAGCTGGTGGGGTGGGCCTTTGTATAGCGTGAGCTGCTCCCTTTGGAGTATCTTTGAGCGCGTGTGAGTCGGTGTGTGTGCTGGGGATAGTGTCAATAAGGGGCTGGGGACAGGGACCCACAGCCACCCAAAGTGTCCTGACGGCTTTCCCTTTCAAAGAGTTTATGAAGGATCGATTGCTGAACGATGGCCTTTTGAAGGTGAAACTTGTAGCAACGTTTGGGTAAAGCCTATACAATATATACTTATTGTTGGAGTTTGGCCAACGAGGACGAGCGCCAATATGCAGCATCCCACTTGACGATTGAAACGTGATCTGTGCATTTCTGATAGAAATTCTATTAGAGTACGCCGTTATTTCTAAAATAAGAATCGATTTTATACCGAAGAAAAGGACCAAAGTGCATTCAACAGAAGAAGCTGTAAAAGAACTCAACCATTTTTGCATTCTGTATAGCTTAACAGACACAACTGCACAGTAACATAAACCACCTGTCATTCAAGCCGTCATAGGTTACGTCCAAAGAGTATCTATAAGATTCGTTCTTCGCCTAGAATGTAGACAGCTGAAACTATAAGTATGGTTTGGCCCAAAAACGTTGGTGGCTGTACTAATGCATGTTCTCAAACCAAATGAAGACATTTTTCTGGGGACGGTTTCGGCTTACTTAGTATTATAGATCCCATCATAGCAGTATTGCAAGAGGCATGTCTTGTTTTTGATGAGTTACTTAAGGGCAAACTAAACCAAATATAATTTCGATATTATAATTAACGTCTATGGATACATTTATACGCATAATTATTAATCCAAATGAAATAAATAATCTAAAGAAAAAACAACAGTCTATGTTAGTAGTTCATATAAGAGAGAGCTCATAGCAGTACCGAAGAAAAAGCATCACTTCAATATTGCAATTACTACCTACTTATCCTTTCTAGAGCCACTCTGCAATTGTTCCAATCTAGACCAAGGCGGACGTCGTGAACACATAGTAGCGGTTCCTTATCCGGATTACGGCCGCATGCCGGTAGTGGTAACGATTGGACGGCCAGTTAGGCCTGTAATCCACCAGGCGATTTGGCCTGCGAGCAATACGCTACTTTCAGACCCTTTCCCTAATTACGTGGCAATAGACCACGCATGCCACATATCATTGGAAAGAGAATTTTAAAACATTTCTAATGATATGTAACATGTCTATGTTTAAATCCGATTCGCACTGGCGATTTTTGAAATCGTCGGAAGAATCGTCTGGTGGAATGCAGCCATTAATCTGATTCTGTCCGGGGAGGGCGCCCGTACCGGCCGTGGCGAGCTGCTCAAAGCACGCTAATCCCGGGACGTCAGGAATGAGCTGCTCGTCCCCAAGGGCCGGTCCTATTGCTCCTACTGCCCGAGCTGCTCGCCAAGTGCTACTGCTGCCGGTCACCGCTGGTGGTTAGTTTTGTTGTCTGATACTGTACTCAACGCAACTGTACGTGTGATCTTGGTTACGCGTATCTATAAGTTGTTTTGATGCCATCACTGGCCAGTCCAGTCCAAACACATCATTTATTTATTTAAAATGATATAATGTTGTATCACCTTATTAATGTATTTGCCCGGATCATAGTTTCTTTTGCACATCAGATGAACACTATCTATAAAAAGTGTTGTTTTGATCAGGGTAATATAGGTATTCCATAACGTAATTGCAAGTGGATGCATTCAGACATATCTAAGCACTGGGGATTCAGGCATTGTCTGATTGCGTCGATGACATCGCCTATTTTCCTGTCCCTTAGTGCGCTAATTTGATAACTATCACCAACCCTAGCGTCGGAATGCAAAGATCAATGTATCCTACTCCTCTCACTTCTATCACATCTATTTTCTAACCATATTTTTCTTGCATTTCATCAAATCCAAACAATGGGTTTTACTCCGACAACAGACTATGCCTGTGCAAACTACCATGCTTTGCAATTTATCATTCATGTCACACCCCTGCTTAAGACACGCATTGGTCAGTAGAGACGTCAACTTTTAACGATCTTTGTGCACGCTTTAGAAGTTTTGTCGTTTGCAATGGACAACTTGGGATCAGAGACTAAATGAAACATGGCGATGGCTCCCCCAAGTTTAAACACCGGGCAGGAGGACGAGGAGGGGCTGGTCATTGTCCTGTGGCACATTCCACTCGATTTGCCATGGCCGTATTTACTCCAATTTCCCCATCCATTACAAATGCCACTCAGTGCCATGTCCAACCTTTGCCGCCTATTTTTATTCCCTTGTGCCATTTTCCTGGTTTTTTTATTTTGTCTTTTTTTTGGTAACCGCCCCACTCAGTGTCTTCCGCACTTTGAGGTTGGCATTTTTAAAGTTCAATGACTGACTGCGCAAAATAACTAAAATTCTTTAAAACTCATCCGAGTTTTGACAGGTTGTATTTGGCATTGGGATGGGCCGGACGTGTTGGTATAAGTAGGACATCTTTAGGATATAGGCAGCGTTGTATGAACATTATATGCGATCAGTGTGTGTAAGTAGTATATCAATGAGGGGTTCGTAGCGGGCTCGTTTACAAAGAAATAGGATGATCTTGCCTCCTTATTCTCCATCGATTCCCACTAATCTGCAGCCCGTACTCATATACCTGTATGGATTGGGCCTATATTCTACATGCCAATCCTGTTGCCAAATTTAAAAAGAGACATTGAAAAAGAAGGTTCAGTGTTGATATGTTATATGTCAATACGAAAGTTTACAATAGTCTTTGAAATAGTATAGATTATATGGTACCATGCCGGTGATAGGGGGTTAATTTCAACATTTTGTGTATTCCGCCTGCTCCTACCTAACCACTCCAGTCCCTGCCCGGAACTTTGACACACCTCTCTCCCTGCATCCATCCGTACCGTGCTCCCCCAGATGTAAGTAACAGATGTCTGCGCATCCCAAAGGGATCCCGTGCCGGCATTTTACAAACTTACACCATCCATCAAATGGTAGAACGTGTCCGGGACCCTTCTCTCCCTCTGTATGCGAGTAATGCAGTCAACGCACGGGAAGTACCTCAGTTAATGATAAGTAGCCGGCGGTAATTCACCCCGCCCGCTTTAGGGGATAACCCTTAATGTAGGTTTACTTAATCGGGCGGCTGATTATTAGGCGCGGGGCGGATTAGACGTTAATCCACCCCCGTCTACGGCGCCTGGAGGCCTTTATTGGTACCCTCCCTACCCGGATTAGGCCGTCATCCCGGGTGCGGGCGTCCTCCAGTATCTCAGGGTCCTCACTCCCCACCGTCAAAGACCCATTTTTCTCACATACTTTCAATAAATACAAGTGCCCTGCAGGGCCTCTAAATCCAGTCATGTTTATTTCAGACCGGGGCCTGTAAATCACATTACGGCGCCCATGACTCAGCGAATGGCCACCATTTCAGGGAGGTAAGAAAACAATCACATTGCCCGAACCCAATGCAAATTGACAGAGCGCAATGGATAATTACTCGCTGTTTTAGCCGGCCGAATGGGCCGCTGTCTCTTGGAGGCAGAAATTAAGATCAATTTACGAAGGAATCGCCTGATTAATTACCAGCGTGCAAAGCGGGGTGGCTGAGTGACAGCGCTTTGTGTGTGTGACACGCAGCTGGAGGGGGGGGGGAGATGTGTGTGACAGTGCCAAGGAACTCCAACCCCGGCCCCTCCTCCTCCTCCCACACCCATCATCGACTGACACAGGGACACCTTACCCCTCCTGGAGGAAGCCATACCCATCCTCCCTCCGGCAGGCCTTAACCCAACCCCCTCGGGGACTCCCACCTCCCCCGCTGACGTCCTCATCTGCCCGGGAGAGGCGTCAATCTACACCCTCCCCTCCCCGCCGCGCCATGTCTCGGTGCTCTCAATTATCGCCTGAATTTGAGAAGAAGCAACATCCCCATTCCCCACTACATATCCCCAGTCGCCTCCAGCCGGTAAACCGACGCCTTGTTTGCAGATCAGCACCACCGCTACTGGCGGCATGATTCGGAAACCTGAGGATTGTATGAGCTTAGCAACATCCAGTATCTCCTCTTCCTAAGAAGAAAAAAACGATTAAGCTCTTCGTATTACCATAGTTATTACTCCCTCAGCGTTTCTTACTCTGTGGTGCATCTGTCTTGGTGCTTTGGCGACACGACAGCGGCATGACGGACGAGTATGGCCGGGGCGGCCGACGTCCGTCCCCGGAGTGGGGCGGGCCGCCCTGCTCAGCTGATGGGGCTGCTTTTAAAGCTTGGCCCAAGATCTCAGGCAACCTTTCCAACTTGGACCCGGATCTTAGACAACCTTTAAAGCTCAAATTTTGTCAGCAAGAAACAGCTTATTTTGTGTTTCGTTTCTTTTAACCTGGGGATATTTGGAGTTCATGTTTCATTTCGGACTTCATATTTCACTTTATACTAATAGGTATAAAACAAGTATAAACAAAAATGCATAGTCAGTACCCTTTACTTGTGCCATCAGAGTTATATTCTGTTGAACTTTGATGAATATAGGAGAAGGCGAACTGCCAATAGTTAACAGAAAACATTCATGGTCGTATATGGTTCCTTTTGTCCCAGATATCAACCTTTCAAGTGTGGACCTCGATCTCAGACAAGCAGGGACTCAGGTATATATATATATATATATATATATATATATATATATATATATATAAGACAGCCTTTAACACTTAGGTCCATGTCTCAGCTAACCTGCTAAAGCTTGGATCAAGGCCTCAGTCACCCACTGCAGGGGTGGATCCCGAAATGTGTAGGGACAATGGTTGGTTCTACAAACCATCAAAGAACAGAGCAGGGGCACCAACATTAATGTACAGGGAAGGGACGCCAGACCCATACATGCATTGTTTCTTAGACACAGATTTCAAACAATGTTTGAGCTTCAGACTCAGATCTCAGACAACCTTTAAAGCTTGGGCGAAGATATCAGATAGACTTAAAGGTTTAGGTCCATGTCTAAGACTCCCTCTACATTAAGTACCTACCTCTAAACGAAGTATCTAGCTACAACTATCTCAGAGGAGGAATATATATTCCTCCTCTGAGATAGTTGTAGCTAGATAACTGACCTCCGGAAATTAGTGAACAAAAAGGTTAACACAAGATTATATTGACCTAGTTAGATAAGGAAATTTATTACTTCCTAGATTGCCAGCATAATCTACAAACAGACGATAGTCCCTATCGTTGACTATGCAGACTTGATGGTAGATTCTGGTCCTAGTATTAAAATCCAACGTTTATGATCACTTCATGAGGAGGCCATAAAGATAATGAATAATAACTCAGCCCATGGCATTGAAGTATCTGAGATTGAGAAGCTCTGGCCTAGATCTAAGTCAGCCTATATAGTGCCTGGACTCAGATCTAGGTCAGCCTTTAAAACTTGAACCCTGATCCATCATCTTTTAAAGCTCATGGACTCAGATATCAGTTGTTCTTTAAATCTTGGATCCAGGTCTTTGTAGACCCTTTAAAGTTGGAATCAGATATCAGTAATTCTTAAGCTCAGATTGATCTACGGCCTATGTCTGTTATTCTGCGTCTACATTCATTATTTTCTTACTCGCATCTCTAAAACATATAATCACAGTTGCACGCATTATAATTATACAAGCCTACAATCCTTATCATTCTTCCATTCAGGTAG
The DNA here is from genome assembly GCA_936440205.1 of Lepidonotus clava. Taxonomy (NCBI): domain Eukaryota; kingdom Metazoa; phylum Annelida; class Polychaeta; order Phyllodocida; family Polynoidae; genus Lepidonotus; species Lepidonotus clava. The sequence goes on from OW387141.1 coordinate 41,555,117, forward strand.
CAGTTTTTTTGAACATTATATTTTTCTTTCCAGCACTCATATCTAAATCTATCCTTAGATCTCATCTCTTTAGCGTTTTTTGAATCACAGATATCATATTCATACTAATTTTTGTATAAGAACACTGTGCCTTATTTCAGCTGTTTACGATCACGTTTTTTCTAAACTGCAATCATAACAAACCAACGAAGAAATATGAGTTTTCTAGTTTTGATTAAAAAAAAAAAAAAAAAAAAGGTAAGAGCCCTGTCTTCTTTTTTTTTTTATATAGATGTAATGTCTTAGGTATTGTCCATTCACATATAACAAGTAATTTCAGACATTTTCCTGACTACAGGGCTCTGCCCTTGGCCGTATCAAAGCTTTTTAGTATTGAGACCCCCGGCTTCCTACAGCAATTAGCAGGCGAGCTGCAACGTTTGTTGGCGTGTATTTAGTAGACACAAAAGGGGAACAGTAGGCTATCACAGAGTGAGGGGAGCTCTCTTAAGGAGACAATACACATTGCCAGTCAACTGCATAAGACCACTTTGCCTAGAAAACACTAGTTCACATTACGGTACTTTCCGCTTTTGTCTCCTTTTCGATCAGTCTAGTGTTCATGCTTTGTAGTCTCAGTTCTTATATGGGTATAACTGACAGCCCAACAAGAAAGCATTTCAGCTTGCTCTTGATAACAAAACAATGTCGATTAAGACAACATAGATACAAAGTAAAGAGAAACAAACATCTCGACTGGAATGGAAAATGCAGATGAATTTGTGGAGGATAATTTAATTTACTTGGATTTGTATCTACATTGCGCATCAATATTTTGCTCGGCATTTTGTTGTAATTGGATTCCCTCTCCTAAACAGACCTATTCTAAAGTGTGATCCATATTCTAGTCACGCTATATCCAACAGCCTACATCACGCCCCATAAGAAATCCCGGTAATTGATATCAAATACAGCACTTTTTCACGTGAATAAATCTCACTGTATCCCTGTGCAAATTTATCTAGCTGTGAGAACCATACTCACGGCTAGGCGTGATATCTATAGGCTGCGCTGGCATATATACATATGATGAGACCGTGTATATTTATCTAACCCAGGACCGGCAGGACAAGATACACTGTATGTACTAACGACCGCTGAAAGTGTACTTATACAGACGCCCGTGGTCTGTATTTCCACCCCACTCTGCTGCCAGATACACAATAGAGACTCATTTCCAGTCCCACGGTCGGCCGAGACAGCCCCAGTATTCCCCCGTTATTTTCCTGCACGTGTATTAGCTAATCGAGAAGAGATGTAGCGCCCAGCATCGTCCATGTAAATGGAGTTTTAATTGTAAGACCATTTTTACTTCCATTTTTACGTTCGCGATTGGAATGCTAATGAGAAATAGAGAGTCCCTGTGGGAAAGTGTAGTGTAGCTCGACGTATAGTAACTGATGATATAAATGTGGGCAGCCTTAGAAGTGTCAGTATTGCGATATAGGAGCTTGCTTGGTCTACTGCTTGTGCTCGGTAAACAAATATTGTATTTCCATCTTGGCAAAACCTAGGTCATGGCCAAGCTCTATTCAAAATGCTGAAGCACCGGCGTATCCGATAGGAAGTACGATTGCCATTTGATATGCATCTGTTTGAGATTCACTTTAGTAGGCAGGGCTTGTAGACCTTGTGCAGACAAGGTCACGTGACCAATTGTTGGGGATCATCGCATGATAATCATCGCCACGTGATTCTTACTTAACAAGAAATGAATGAGGAACTTAAGGTCTAATCACATGGATTTGCTTGATTGACACAGAACTGACATTGGAAAATGATAAATGCATTTAGATATTACCATGTATCAAGTTAAGTGGCCCACTGATTACCAATATGATGCCTCACCCTTTTAGAGGTAATGCAGTGTCATCTGGACATCTTCCATAAGAGTGTGTTTTATGATCTACATTAGGTATTCATAACGAACAAGATATGTTCTGCACTCTGACGAGAACCCTGGGAGCTTGGATCTTATCGACTCATAGCTACTGCAGTTAGATTTTCTCGTACTAGTGCAGATATTCCTGGACAAAAAAGATGAATGGAAATCGGAAAACGAATGCATCAACCCATATAAGAGGAGTCTCTAATGTCGACAGCCGTCACAGAAAGATATGGAAGCAGGAAAAAAACACCCCTCTTCGTCCCACTATATCTATGTATTTCCTATCTTGTAAGGCACAATAAGTAATTAGGTCCTCACTTTCTTTTACAAATGGCAAATTTCCAAATCAATTTTCCCCTGTAATTTCTTATATATGCCTTCCCTGGTTGGAGCTTCATTAGCTTGCCAAGCTCATCGCAAACTTCATCAAACATCATTACAATCCTTGGTGTATATATCCTCTGTGAAAGTGATTAGTATCTTTGATGGAAATGTAGAATGTCCTCTATGTATCACCACAGTGCTAGTTGTCTCATACTCAGGGGGCAGAATAGATGAGCATAACAGTGCCTGGTAAGAGAAAAACGTACAGCATACGTCTGGAGCGCCAAGCCAAAGGCTGACAGCAGCTCCTGTAGCAGAGGCCGGGTTATAAATATGTATGTGTTGTTCTCAGTCAATTGATGGACCTCGCCTAAGATAACCTTTCAGAACCAGACACAATACAGTCCTAGAAAAACACACCCGCAAACGTATTTCTATCGTTTCTTTTGTACTGGTGGTGTTCAAAGTGGTTTGCTGAAAGTGTGGGTGTGGCTTTGAACAGAACACTTCGAGTACACTCTGAATGGGTGAAGGCTATTATTCAACCTTGGTGTGTTTTCTGTCAAACTTGCGGTATATGAAACACTGTAAGGTGGAATAAAGGAAACTTCTTGCGTTGGGTCCATAGAAGAGCGACGCAAACAGTTTTCTATGGATTTTCTATAATTTGCACGCATTGGCATATGCCAACATGATGGTAAATAGTCCAACTTACGGTATATGAAACACTGTAAGGTGGAATAAATTAAGGTTCTTGCGTTGGGCCCATAGAAGAGCCGACGCAAACAATTTTCTAAGGATTTTCTATAATTTGCACGTATTGGCAGGTGCCAACGTGACGGTATATAAAATCCGGACTTCCCGTGTTGGACAATAAAGACAATGCAAATATTAATGTTGCACAACACAAGGCGGAATACGACCTGTATCTAAAGTAATTTAGTTACTATACGGTACCTATAGTATGGCATACTCTGTATGACATATTATAGTGACATCAATGTACCTGTAACAACTTGAGATGCAATTACCGTTATTAGAATTATTTGATTAACATTGTCATTCCTCAAACTATACAAGTAACATTAATCCCATGTGTTGTAATCCGAGAAGTTAACAATATCACTGTTATACAGACAATAAGAACCTCGCTTGATAATTATTTTTGCCAGCAGGTGTATATTCAATAAGGCTACATACAATGTGATAATGCTAACCTTATAGGTTATTCTGCCTACAAGCTCTGCCCTAATTGTCATATATGTACTAGGGATGTTGTACCAAACGTGACTCTCTGGGATTGCCTTACTATCGTCGAGTGTGTGCCGAGAAATGACCTTGTAATTATATGAATACTGTTCGCTTTTGTCGGGCCACTATTGACTTTCAGCTACTGTGTAAAGTCACATTGAAATATCAAAAGGTCTTGTTCAGGCAAATGTGATTATACTTCATCTGAAACTTCTTTGCAGTGGAGATTATGTCGGCCAATGCCATTTAGAGTTTAGTACATGTATTCAAAAGTATCACGTTTTCAGGCCAATCTTTCTTGCAAGTGCGGTAGCATGAGCTTTTCGGGCAAGATGCATTAACCTTGTAAGAGGTATTACAAGCCGAAAAGGGGTCTATTGAGCGGAGAAATGGTATCCGAATGGAGAAGTGTTATTATGATCAGAGTAGATGCATTCCAAGCGATGCTGTATTTGGGATGATAAAATAGGAAAAGGAGATATAGATTGGGGTTTTTAACAATAACTCGTCTATTTCCCCATTTTGATCAAGTTGATTGAAATGTGCTCTTTAAATGATGCCTAATGTGATCATCCAATCTCGGTGTGCGTTCTTAGTATGAAACATACACAACTTTTTCCGGTGTATTATCCCACCAACATCGTTCATGCTCTGATGCTTCCTTAAACAAACTACCTATAAGTAAATACAACAACTGCCTTTCAACGATGTTCACACACTGCCTTTTAACAACTTCTCTCTTTAGGTAGGTCTCTCTATCTGTAGTCCAATATCCCTTCTGATTAGGTTAACGTGTAGGCCTTAGAAAAAGTCCAGCTGAGCAGTTAAACCCCTCGTCCTTGGTTGATCCCCCCCATGCAGGAGCTGCTCCTTTTACCCCCTCTCTGGAGCCAGTCTGCCCCTGAATACCCTGCTCGCCTCTACCCTCTTCTCCCACCACCCTCCTCGCCCCTACCCGCCACCCTCCAGCCGCCGCCGTCTTGGTGTTAACGCGTTGAGGCTGAAATCTACATCTGATTAGAGTCACTCTCCCCACACTGTGATCAATCAGCTCAACCCACTAGCTTCGAGCTGCTCGCCGATCGACTCAAAATGACGCCAAAAAAGCAGGCTTTATTGACAAGAAAGACGATCGCTTGATAAATGAACGGCTTGGGCTACAAGGCAATTAGTCCGATGGTAGAGGGGGGCTGGGGTGGAGGTGGTGGGAGAGGGAACCTACCGCTTCAGGGTGGAGATTAAACCCACCTGGAGGAAGCTTTAATGGTCTTTTACACTAGGCGATTTTAACAGCCGGGAATTTGGTTATTTTTCCTGAGGTCTCATTAGGAATATGACGGAAACTCATGCATGTTATATACCATTTGGAAGGGAATTCAAAATCCTTGATAATGATATGCAACATAATTATTTATAATTGGAACCTATTAGTATGGCGATTTCCGAATCGCAAGTATAAGGTCTTTGGTGAGCGCTTATTTTTGGCGATCTTGAGCACTTATTGTCTATTGGCGATTTCAAAAATCGGGTGTAAAATCGTAGAGTGGGATACAGCTTGTAAGCATGTTTAACAGGCAAGAGGCTCGGGCACTTTGAGGTGGAACCCGAGCCCGTTAGTGTCCTCATACAAACCAGGTTAAAGAATTGCTTCGCCTTTTTATTGCGAGAGCAGCTCGGCTTTGTCTCCGAGTAAGAAGTTTGAAAATTGAATGTAATCTGCTTGGGAAAAAGTCTGGAATTGACGCTTTTATGGTTCTAACGATGAAATGTCACCATGGCATGCGGGGCTGAGAAAAACTGCCTTTGGGTGCCATTCAAGACAGGATGCCTTTTGTAGGATGGAATTTTTGGTACGTTATTCTCCATCTTATTGAACATGAGGACAGGTATTGTTTGATGCAGTGAATAATTTAATTTAGAAGAAGCGCATACACAATATAATTTTTACATCAAATATAATATATTTGATGTACCTTTCGATATTCCGAAAGCTGTATATTGTTATATTGTAATCCAAACCTTAAACATAATATATTTAAGGTTTGGATGATTAACATAGAGAGTAAAGATTAGGCCTACTATGATAACAATATACAGCTTTCGGAATATCGAAAGGTATTATCGCGTTAAGTACTTAGATTACAATGACAAACAGGCCTGTGCATGTGTAATGTAAGATAACACGTAACTCCACTGTCCATGCATGATATAAACGAGGGATTGGACTGTAAGTTTGATTAAATGCAAAATTAAAAGGGAGACAATTTGATTGATTTATAAGATTATCAATGAAATCCATCCCATAATACTAAGCGAAATATAGCTGTAGCATATAGGCTATACCAAATATACTACACGTTCTGATGTGGAACAGACACTATATTATCAATAAAAATCTATTTCAACATCCACTAGATATGTCATGGGACATGCCCTGTTTCCTCAGAAAAGGCAATAGTCTGCATGACGCCATAGCCTTTTGATATATCGGCTTTTACCTGTGCATTTCAAAGTAAAAAGCAAACGAATGTGCAGTCTTTTCAATACAGGCTTAATGAGTTGACTAGATTTTTAATGAAACCTAAAACCTTTGAACATTCTTTCTCGTGAAGTATTTTTCCTTTCCCAATGGGCACACTGCCGTCAGGTATTACATAGTTAACAAAAGGTGCCTCGGCAGTAGCATAGCAACCTAGGACCTTACACTGATCGGAATCCGTATGTTTTGATGTCACGAGTAAAAAAGTGCATCAAGAAATGTGCTTATCTATGTTTTTAATAAGCTAATCACGAAGAGCTAGCAATCAACATCTACCTAAGTGGAAAGAAAAATTGCATCCTTAGAGATAGTCGCTCTGCTAGTTTTTACAATGGCAGACTATGTAAACATCCTAATTCATCCTGGCCTTGATATGAAACTCCTGCAATATCCGAATAAGGAAGTGCCGGCTAGGTTTCTCAGTTTTCTTCCGATTTACTATGTTGTATATTCACTTCAATTTAGCTTATTTGCATGGGCTATTATGCATTATGTCACTTATATGGCTTAATAAATATTGGCGAAGAAGTATTTCTAAGAGGCTTTCGTGGTACTATTTCCTGAATAAGCATCTTTGATCGACGATAACAATCTCATTTGCATAATTATGACACTATCGATCGAGCAATTTACTGACATTGTAAAATATTTTTCATGTGGAATAGATCGATATGTTATGCATACATTGATACTTGTAAAGTATAGATATTATAGAACGTATAAGTACTTTAGATGGTACTTATGTATACATTCATACGCACCTATACAATCCACATAGATATAGATATTATCTGTTATATAAAATGCTACCTCACGAAACGCTCTTGTCGTCCAACACTCTGGGTAGAACAGTGGTGCGCCGTGTGACATCTAGAAGGACATGTCAACGTTTCTTTGCATGCCCTACATCCAGAATCCAAGAAACAAACAGCCCTAAGCTGCGTCTAGAGTTTAACACCTCTCCTGAATATCAAGTGGATGGCCTTAACGGTTCTATGTCTCTTCGTTTTTTCCTCGCAGCTCTCTATTTCTTTTTATTACCAAAGAAATATATAGGAATAAGAATAGGAATACATATATAGGAATAGACGTCACAGAATGTTCCATCTTCGTGAGGGATCGAATAAGTAAAGCCTTCTTATAACCTTTAGTTTGTCGGATTAATGTTTATCGAGAATCACATAATTATTGCACAGCTAATAGTACGTTGACAAATCTCATGGATAAAACACAAAAGCAATAACGCCATAACTTTGATATGGAATTAAACCTTGGATCATATAGTAACCATAGCATTGTTTTTTTAAAGTCATTTTCCAATGAAACCAGACTAAGAGTTTATTAATTGCAGCTGTCATTAGTTTCTCTTCACTGAATATCACTCATTAATTGTAATCATCAGTATTTCTCCGTCAACTAGTACGAGTTTTATTAATTGCAATTGCTGGCGGTTTATATAGGAAAAACAAAACTATATGTATGCGAGAGAGATAGATGTTAAGCGTGTGGAACTTTATCAGACATGACCTTAGGATGAGCTAATAGTATTTATTTGGACTAAAGCTTCTCAGTATAGATGACCTTTATCGACGTTCTGCCTACGCAGAATGCCCTGAATCTAATTGTGAAATATTTCCATGGAGCCATCTAGGTAATATACCTACACTTTACAAATTCCCATCACATATAGTTCCTGTTTTTGTTATTTGAGTATGCATTGGCGGAGTTGATTTCTTTATTTATTGAATCAACCGGCTTCACGCTAGCGGTGCTAAAGAGTAAGCTAAAGCCTAGCAGGGACCTTCGAAACAAATAACTATATAAGTATATAAGTATATATATATATATATATATCCTGTTCATAGGAGGGGTAGCGACAAGGAAGAATATTTGATCAAAACTTCGACCTTTCTTCAACTGAAATACTCATATGATATTGAAAGGGATGATTCCTATGCTTTACTGCTTCTAGAAACGATAACATGGGTTGCATAGCTTGGTGAATGAACACTCATTCCGTCATGTAACATTATAGTTAAATCCCTTTGAAATAGCTCATGGGCCCATGTGCACAATTAGTTTAACGCGCATGTATAATTTTAACTTGAGGCAGAGTTGCCACATGTTAGTTGGAATGTGCACTTAATGGTGTGTCGGGCCCTCCGTGGAACAATAAGGAAACATCCTCCTACATCATGAGGGAAAGTATTTTGGGAAAGAGTTTCCCTCTTTGCTTATTAGAAAAGTATGTATTGATCTAAATGAAATAATTGTTTTTGCCTCAGCAACTTACTTTAAATCTTGTTCACCACGTATTAGTATAAATCATAGTTTACATAACCCCAATATTTTCCCAAAATACCCAGACATCCCACCCTATGCCAACACAGCACATGTCCGTATTTCTTACTCTTAAGATATAAAAAACAAGTACAATACTCACTTGAGCCCGTTCCAGAAGAACTTCTCGGTAACGTAATAATCACAGTTAGAGTTTTCAAAGGCTAAGTAGAACTTGTAGTCCCGCCTGAGGATGTCGAGGCAGGCGTCCTGGTCGAGGCGCGAGCAGCGGAAGGGGCCGCAGCCGCCGTAGATGTCGACCTGGATGAACTTGGCCAGCTCCTCGGCGTACTCCAGCCTCCTGTTCCTCGCCCCGCAGTTGGACACGAACCAGGCCACCTGCTTGGTCTTACCGGCGGCGTAGTCACGGTCCGGGAGGGACGGGAGGCGGGCGTCCTTGTAGGGCACGAACTTCTCGTAGGGCGTGACGATGGTGGAGTCGGCCCTGTAGGTGGCCGTCCAGTTCACCTGGTCCTTCATGTCTCTTAGGGTGGCCGTGTGGAGCGGGGATTCCAGCATCCACAGCACCCAGATCTGGTGCGGCGGCCGCGTCCACGAGTAGTAGACAGGGTCGAAGTTGAACACTACGGCGTCAGCGCGGTCCGCTATGGCCGCGTTCTCTGTTACGTAGCAGGAGTCCACCAGGCACTTGTCCTCCAGGAACCGCGACCTGCCCGACTTGAGGTCGCCCAGGCCGCTCCACATGAGGATGGTCTTGAGCGGGGTGGACGTGGATTCCTGGTCATAGGTGGAACTGGAGTTGAGCGGAAGTCCTTTCCTTTCTGCTTCCGCCGCGGCCTGTTTCCGGCGCTTCTTTTTGATGTTCTCCGGAACGTACAGGATCTGATCCAGAATGCGGTCGTCGTAGGGCCTTTCCGGATCCGGCCAGATTGACCTTCGCCGACCTTTAGAGCGCCTGGGCGGGGGTTGTATCTCCCTGAACTCCTGGTCCTTTTTCACGGCGTTTGGCCAAGGCCCCTTGTGGTGCACCCCCTCCTTGGCGTCCAGTAGTATCCGGGAAGTGTCCAGCCCCGCGTGGAGCCGCACCGTCCGGATCCCCGCCAGGTGGTGCTTATCTCCATCCGCTTCCGGTTGTTTGCCGGCGGCCACCAGGTGGCGGTAGCGGTCCGAGTCGACGCTGAGCACCTCCCCGCCGCGGATGACGTACCGCTCGCGGTGCGCGCGCCCCTCGGGGTCATCGTCGTCGCCCAGCCCGCCCTGGAGGGAGTAGAGGGACGCGGCCCGCTGCTGCTGGTCCAGGAAGCTGAGCACGTTCAGGTAGAGGATGACCGTCATGCAGACCGTCAGCAGGAAGGTCAGCGCCCGCCGCGGGGACACGCGCATCCTGAAGGCGTTGCCAACAACGTCGCACTATTGTCGTCCCTATGTCACCCCTATGTCGCCCCTATCTTGTCTGTATGTCGCTTTATGTGTCCCACTATGTCGCCCTTATGTTACCCTTGCTTGCTCCTAAGTGGCCCCTATGTCGGCTATCTGTCAACAAAAAAGTCGGCCTCGTGTCGCTCCTGTGTCGCCCAAAAAGTCGCCCCAGTGTCCCTTCTATGTCGCCCAGATGTCCCTTCTATGTCGTCCCTATGTCACTTCTATGTCGCCTGTATGTCGCCCCAACGTCGCCCGTCTTTTTCTCTGACTTTCCAGGAACTCCGTCACGGGTCACTGCTTTTTACGGCCTTAGTTCAACATGTGAGATGGTGAATTTCACACACGTTCTTTTGAGGGACCTCAGCCAACTTTCTACGCAACAGAAGTTGAAGTTTCTAGGGTGCTTTTCAGTATACTCTTTTCCTGGGCGCATCAGCTGCATTTTGCAAACAATGAAATTACTGTGTTTCGATTCTATCCAGGTGTTGATACAAAGTAACCCTCCAGCTGAGTTTCACGTGTTTGTTTTCAGCACATTTGGCAGGTTGCAAATATTTTACGGTCACCTGTATTTCATTCTTTTTTAAAGCAGCAGTAAATTTACCTAAACTGTATCTCATGCTCTGTACGTTTTTACCTGTGAGTGGTAAGTCGATAATTCTCCTCTGTTATCCTGTAATGTTGTCACCTACTTTGAACCGGCGCCGTCTCCGTTGGCCCTGTGTGAGTGTAATATCCCCTATCACTGCCCTATTACTCGTCACTTCACACGGCGCCCGCCCGTATCCCTGTCAATATAATAACCTTAGCCCCGCGCGGGGTGGAGGGGGGTCAGTCAATATCACAGTGGGGCGGTACATGCCCACATCCTGACCCCGAACGGCCCCGGGTGACGAGGGAGTGAGGGCCTGTCAACCCCCGCCACATTAGCCTCATATCTCCGACCTCCAGGCCACTATGCTACAGCACTGAGACTGGGCCAGGCCTTCTCCCATACAGACCCACGGGGTGCACAAAGTGGACCACAATTGGAGCTGCTTGTTAACTTGGTCTGGGTCAGGGCAAACTAACCCATGTGTACATTACTGCATACAGAGAGACGATGACAACCAGCTCCAGCGTATATACCTATACCCCTATATATCCTCCAGTGAGCTCCGGTGGGTGTGAAAAGCCCAGCAGTTTCCTAGGTGCTAGGGAAGTTGCAATGCGGCCCAGGAGTTGTGTGGTAACTTCTGAGTGGAGAGGCGGTGTGTCTATAGGTGCCTACCTGTGTGTATTCAGGTGAGATAGCGTCCTCCCTACTTACCAAACTTCCTCACGGCCCATCCAGGGGCTGTGAATACATATAATATGGGTCGGTCTCCTGTCGTCACACTTATATGAATCCCTTTATATCACCAGCGGGCCTCTCTTATTACAGACTTTTTGTTAGTTTAGACTAACCTATATACATAATGTGCTGAGGATAACTTGAATGCCGCTACTGTATCCTACACGCCCCAGTAACTACGGAAAGTAGACCAACTAGATATGCGTCTTTAACCTGGCTAGGTACACGTGATGTAAGTACTAATTTTGAAGAAAAAGTGAAGACTGCACTTTTTTTCCTGTCCTCAGAAGTAGTTGGTAATCTGGTTATACTGCAGATTCAACACTTTTAGTATTTATGTTTTAGAAGAGATCAAGTAAAGTCCCCGTTTCCATCTTGTATGTTCTATTGAATATTGTGTTATCTGTATAAGATCCATGTTAAAGCCAAAAAGTTGGCTAATATGTCCATGAGCTCATTTGAGAACTTCTTTGGAAACTCTCGTGAAAACTCCTACTCTTGTTTGATACTTGAGTCCGTGGTGTCTTTGCATGGACCATAACATGTGAGTATCGCAAACAGTGGCTCTTTGATGCACGCCAGTCCGCAGAGTAGTGAGGTGTGTGCGGCGTCTGCTCCCTCCTCCTGCTGCCCCTGTCACGTCCTGCGCGCCCGCCGACCCCGCGCGCGCTGCCCGCCGCCCCGCCCCGCCTCATGATGCCAATCGACGACGGCCCGACGCCAGCGCCCCCTAGATGGCCGCCGCGTGGTCACGTGGTCTCTGTTGTCATGGAGAGGCCGGCCTTGTTATTGTTGTTGTCGTGGGTACAGTCACACGTGCAGCGTATCCCGCGATGCGCCCTGCGTCCGTTTTTTTTCAGTGGGTTTGGATTAGAGACGTCGTTGATTCCATTGCCGGAACCGGAAAGATGCCGACCGCCATGTTAGATTACACCGTGGAGAAGAAGGTCAGCTTACTGGAAGGAGGCGGAGGTAGTAATGGTGTAGTTGGACTGGTGCCCCCGCGTGACTCCCTCCCGGCCCCCCAGCAGGCCGGCCGCCGCCCACTGCCTCCCGCGCCCACCGCGCCGCGTACATTATCCCTCCAGGACGTCTGCGGACGGCCGCGCCACTACTGCTTCTATCACGTCAACCCGTTCCTCCGTCCGCAATCGCGCCGCCCCGCCCCACGCCGCCTGGGAATTCAACGTGTCGGTTAACGCGGCAGCCATGCGTAGCCGGGTTTGTTTGTAGTATCCGCCTTAAGACGACACCGTCTGTGATAATTGTAAGCCAGGCTCGGATCCCTACACCTACAACGGACGTATTGTATCCAGCAGGGAGGCTGCGGCGACTGAATGTCGGATATCGGTCCGTGTACTATTTGCCAACGCTCACCACTACCGCTGCCACCACCACCACGTGGTTGGCACCCTGGAGCTGTTGTTCCTCCTGCACCCCCGCCGCTGCCCGGGGTGTGTGTGGTCGGGGGGCGGGAGGACAGGGATTACCGGAGGGACCTCCCGGCGGTGATAGATTAGGGTTAGGACCGTGGAGGAGGTGAGCCTCAAAGCGATACAACGACAGGTGGTGGGTGCTGCTGGAGGCGTCGCTGTGATCTGCTCACGGCCTGTGTCTCCGAGCTGCTCTCTGAGTCAGTCCCCCGCTCCCCACTGCTAATAGTACAGCCACTGCTGTCGGCTGTACACTGCAGCCTCCAGCCCCTGCCCGGAGGAGAGCTAGTCCTCCTGCTGCCAGGCCGCGGGGAGCTCCCACAGACAAAGATCAACAGTGCCACTAGCTACAGGAGGGGAGCGGCGACAGGGGTGAGAACGGGGCGACGCGCGCGGAGGTGGCGGTGATGGGTGGGGTTGAGTGGTGGGTAGGGAATCGGGCACGGCGTTTGGCGGCTCCCCGGGGAGTCTTCTGTAGACGGCCGACAGCTGCTACTGCTACTGCTGATGCTGTTACTGCCTGCCTCTAACCAACAGTTGGAGACTGCCGTCTTAAGGCCTCCGACACACCCTCCTTAATCTAACCGTAGACGTAGGCGTTTAGTCCATCCTTCTCCTTCCCTCATCCCATTCCCTGCGTTCTCAGTATTCGCTGGTTGTGGCCTCAGGTGGCACGGCCGATTGTTCCCGGCAGGAGGGGGTCACGTGATATGCCCTCGCTGGTGGACGGTGTGTGCGGTCAGTCAGCTGGTGTTTCCGCCTGTTCCCGGCCTGATCACTGAGCCCTGTCCGGCCTCCAGCCGCGGACCAGCGGGAGGGGGCTAAAAGAGGCCCCACAGCGACACCCCGCGGCTGGGGTCTAAACTAGGCCGGGGTCCAGGAGGAAGGGAGTAAGGAAACCTCTGATGACCTTTGACCTTAGCAAGTCCCTATAGCTATCATGTTTGAAGGGAAGTGAATATGTATGCCCATGGACTACAAATTAAAATTCTTATCTTATAGGGGAAAACCCAAAGAGGGGGGGGGGGGGTCCTCCACAGTAAACTATACTTTTAATGTTTAAATCATAAAATGGTTTGCCACCTGCATGTTATATAGGCCCCATATATCATTTCATCGTTATAAATGTCTCATGGTATTCCGTCTTCCCATATCCCGTTCAAGCATTAATGGTTTCAATGTCAGTGAATCCCATAGGAACCCATATCCCAATCGTTTGTTTCAGGCAATTCCGTTGGCAGGGTGCCACACTATTGAAAAATGTGTATACATTTTGCAATTTCAATGCTAGCAACATGCCCCACATAAAATAATGACTTCACTTTCTTTACGTTGTTTTAATGTTCAGCATAATAGCATACTGCACACACACACCCCTTTCTCTTTCATACAACAACAAACTCACTTTAATCACACTTAACACATTCATAAGGCCGCCGGTTCTCCTACCACCAGCGCCTACCAGCCTTCTCCCGGTCCCACCGACGCGGGCCATTTTAGACGTTATTGAAGAGGGCCCTCGGGCTAGTGGCACTGACTCCCAGGCAGCTTGGTTTTCTTGTCTGACCTGCCCATAACCGAATCAGTGAGTGTGTGTGGCCGCGGGGTATAGGACGGGGCCTTAAGCTTCCCCTACGACCCTGCCTGTCCCTACGACCCCAGCCTGTCCCGACGACCCCGCCTTATTCGGTACAAATCAGGTTCTTTAAGCTAACAACTGGTTTGGGGCCGGGGCCAGGTAAAGGACGCTGAATGACATCCACCCTCAGGCACTCTACGGGAGCTCAACCCCAACGTCGTTTGCATAATTGATTTATTATATTTGAGAAAGGCTGGGCCGGGCCGGGAAGGGTGGAGTGTGTTTCTTAGACTGTGAGTAGTATAGGGAAGTAGGGCTTTGACAATGGGCGTCTTGGGAAGAAGAAGGTCGCTTAGAAGTAGTCGGTAGCAATGGTTAATGTGTTTAGATTTACTTGTTGAAGGGGTTTACACTCGATATTACAGAATAGTGTTAAATTGTCTTGAATTGGTTTTATTGAAATGCCTGTAAGTTAGGCCTTTGGTGGAGACGCCTACTTATGGCTGAGGTTTAAGAATAACCGCGGAAGACTTGTATTAAATGACAAGCAACTGGTGGCCATAGAAGCAGGATATCGATGTCTTAAATTTAAGCTTAAGCCTTAAGGACACTGGGAGGATATTTTGTAACCAGACAGAAACGCAGGCCAGTCTGGTTGAAAAGAAGTATAATTTATCAGAGGCTTTTATACTGTTGGATTTCATAAGATAGAATGCAAAAAGGCAGCATCGAAAAAAAACGATCGAACCATTATCAGTTACCTTTAATGTAAATCAATCCGTAACAGATATAGGCCTATGGATATGCGAATAAGTCAATATTTTTTCTGACATATATATTATCTACCTTCCGCTATATGTACAACGTGTATTTGATCAAGATATTGGTCAGCACGATGTAGACGGTTTGGATTGCCACAGACCTGGCAAAAACAGCTGGAAGAAAGTAGGCCTAGCAGCTGGGAAGTGGGCCAAGCGCCAGCAAACATTGAATCGACGGCTTCGTTTAGCAGAAAATGGACAGGGTGCGCCGAGCACATACATAGTGCAAATTAATTGGTGGCCGGCGGCGATCTACAGCCTGCTGCTGGCACCGGGGCAGGCGGCCGTATCTCATGTCAGGATTGACCCGATACTCTGTGGGGGAGGTGGAGGGGTCGGGGAGTAAGGTGATCCAAGGCGTGTGGTCCCGACCCCCTGTAGAGATCACACCCTGTGGCTATTTCTAAGGGGAGAGTGTGTGGGTGTGGGTGTGGGTGTATGTGGGTTGGTGGGTGTAGGGGAGGGGGTGATGTGGGGTGAAGGGTGTGAGAGGATAATGTGTGGGAGGGAAGGGTATAGGAGGAAAAGGCGTATGGCGGGAGTAAGAGGGGATTTTATGGGAGGAAAAGGTGTAGGAGATTGCATGAGAGGGAATGATTTGGAAGGAAATATAGGAGTATAGATGCAAGAGGAGAGGATGTTTGAGAAGGGCCTGAGAGGACATGCAGTGGTACGGGTGAAAGCTATGAAAGTGGTTGGCAGAGGAAAGATGGGAAGAGTTTAAGATGTTGAAGTGAAGTGAGGGTAGGGGCTAAGTGTGGAATCTGATGGACTGGAGGATGTGGAAGGGGAGAGTGCGACGTATGATGTGAGAGAGATTTACGTGGTTAACTTGGAAGGTGTGGGATGTATGCCATAGGGTAGAGCGGCAGAAGGAAGGTTGAAAAGGGAAAGAGTGCAAGGGTGTAAATGAAACTTTAATAGGGTGAAGGGTCTGAGGATGCGTTAAGGAAGGGATTCTCTGAGAGACGCGGGTGTGGGAGGAAGTGTGTAGTGGGAGGGAGTATTGGAAATTTGGTAGGGGAGTGAAAGGAGAGGGATAAAAGGAAAGGTGTGTAGGGGTAGGAAGTATACTACATGTGTGGCTTGGTAGAGTCTGGGATATGAGGTGATAGCTGGATACAGATGTGGATTGTGAGAGGGTGGAGGCTGTCAAATGGGTGAACAGGAGGTGTGAGATGTAAGGGTGTTGGTCAAACTATACGTCAGTTGCTTAAACTTGGAAGGTTTCGAAGACGGAGTATGTGATAGGTTAGAGTAGGAAGTCGGATTGTGTGAAAGGAAAGAGTGACTTAAAAGTATAAAGAGTGTGTGGATGAGGGCAGGTTCAGGTAGGTACTCTGTGAAAGGCATAGGTGGAAAAGGCAATGTGTGATAGAAGGTGTTTTGGTAGGGAAATGTGTGGGAGGGGCGGATACAAAAAGGTTTATGAGGGGACTGTGTGCGGGTGGGTGGGTAAGATGTGGAAAGGGAAGGTTTGGGAAAAGACAGTGTGGGAGGGGGGGTGAACGGTTAGGGATAAGAATGTGTGGAAGGCATTAGAGGGTTAGACATAGGTGGAGGCGTAACGGATCGTGTCGTTCAAGGTAGGTCAAGCCGAAGGTCAAGACAGGATCATCCAAATATATCCCAAGGTAACCCCCACCCAACTTTCCTCTCTATCCTGGAGGTGTGGCTATCTGCAGAATGGTTCAGGATCAGAGGGCGCCAGGGGACTGGTTACAGGGGCTCAGGAGATCAGCGCCAGGAGGAACAGGCACTGCAACGTGGGTTTGGGGGGCAGAGGAGCTGGGAGGGGTGGCCTTGGGGTGATGAATGGAGCTTCCCGCTGATCCCTATACTACCAGCCCCACAACTGACACTACTCCCAGTTACAGTCACACCACAGTTATTATCCCAACCTCCAGCCCCACCACGCACACTACTTCAACCTCCAGCCCCACCACTCACACTGCCCCAACCTCCAGCACCATTACCCACGCTACCCAAACCTCCAGCCCCACCACTCACACTACCCCAACCTACAGCCCCACCACTCACACTACCCCCAACCTCCAGCCCCACCACTCACACTACCCCAACCTCCAGCCCCACCACTCACACTGCCCCAACCTCCAGCCCCACCACTCACACTGCCCCAACCTCCACCCCCACCACTCACACTGCCCCAACCTCCAGCACCATTACCCACGCTACCCAAACCTCCAGCCCCACCACTCACACTACCCCAACCTACAGCCCCACCACTCACACTGTCCCAACCTCCACCCCCACCACTCACACTACCCCAACCTCCAGCACCATTACCCACGCTACCCCAATCTCCACCTCCACCACGCACACTGCCCCAACCTCCACCCCCACCACCCACACTACCCCAACCTCCAGCCCCACCACTCACACTGCCCCAACCTCCAGCCCCACCACTCACACTGCCCCAACCTCCACCCCCACCACCCCCACCACTCACACTACCCCAACCTCCACCCCCACCACTCACACTACCCCAACCTCCAACCTCCAGCCCCACCACTCACACTACCCCAACCTCCAGCCCCACCACTCACACTACCCCAACCTCCAGCACCATTACCCACGCTACCCCAACCTCCAGCCCCACCACTCACACTGTCCCAACCTCCAGCCCCACCACTCACACTACCCCAACCTCCCACCACTCCCACTACCCCAACCTCCACCCCCACCACTCACACTACCCCAACCTCCAGCCCCACCACTCACACTGCCCCAACCTCCAGCCCCACCACTCACACTGCCCCAACCTCCAGCCCCACCACTCACACTTCCCCAACCTCCACCCCCACCACCCACACTGCCCCAACCTTCAGTCCCACCACACACACTACCCCAACCTCCAGTCCCACCACACACACTACCCCAATTCCAGCCCCACCACTCACACTACCCCAACCTCCACCCCCACCACTCACACTACCCCAACCTCCAGCCCAACCACTCACACTGCCCCAACCTCCAGCCCCACCACTCACACTGCCCCAACCTCCAGTCCCACCACACACACTACCCCAACCTCCAGTCCCACCACACACACTACCCCAATTCCAGCCCCACCACTCACACTACCCCAAACTCCACCCCCACCACTCACACTACCCCAACCTCCACCCCCACCACTCACACTACCCCAACCTCCACCCCCACCACTCACACTACCCCAACCTCCAGTCCCGCCACACACACTACCCCAACCTCCAGCCCCACCACTCACACTGCCCCAACCTCCAGCCCCACCACTCACACTGCCCCAACCTCCAGCCCCACCACTCACGCTGCCCCAACCTCCACCCCCACCACACACACTACCCCAATTCCAGCCCCACCACTCACACTACCCCAACCTCCAGCCCCACCACTCACACTGTCCCAACCTCCAGCCCCACCACTCACACTGTCCCAACCTCCAGCCCCACCACTCACGCTACCCCAACCTCCAGCCCCACCACTCACACTGTCCCAACCTCCAGCCCCACCACTCACACTACCCCAACCTCCAGCCCCACCACACACGCTACCCCAACCTCCAGTCCCACCACACACACTACCCCAATTCCAGCCCCACCACTCACACTACCTCAACCTCCACCCCCACCACTCACACTACCCCAACCTCCACCCCCACCACTCACACTACCCCAACCTCCACCCCCACCACTCACACTACCCCAACCTCCAGTCCCGCCACACACACTACCCCAACCTCCAGCCCCACCACTCACACTGCCCCAACCTCCAGCCCCACCACTCACACTGCCCCAACCTCCACCCCCACCACACACACTACCCCAATTCCAGCCCCACCACTCACACTGTCCCAACCTCCAGCCCCACCACTCACACTGTCCCAACCTCCAGCCCCACCACACACACTGTCCCAACCTCCAGCCCCACCACTCACACTGCCCCAACCTCCACCCCCACCACACACGCTACCCCAACCTCCACCCCCACCACTCACACTGCCCCAACCTCCAGCCCCACCACTCACACTGTCCCAACCTCCAGCCCCACCACACACACTGTCCCAACCTCCAGTCCCACCACACACACTACCCCAACCTCCACCCCCACCACTCACACTACCCCAACCTCCACCCCCACCACTCACACTACCCCAATTCCAGCCCCACCACTCACACTGCCCCAACCTCCAGCCCCACCACTCACACTACCCCAACCTCCAGTCCCACCACACACACTACCCCAACCTCCAGCCCCACCACTCACACTTCCCCAACCTCCAGCCCCACCACTCACACTGTCCCAACCTCCAGCCCCACCACTCACACTACCCCAACCTCCAGCCCCACCACTCACACTACCCCAACCTCCAGTCCCACCACACACACTACCCCAACCTCCAGTCCCACCACACACACTACCCCAACCTCCAGCCCCACCACTCACACTTCCCCAACCTCCAGCCCCACCACTCACACTACCCCAACCTCCAGCCCCACCACTCACACTGCCCCAAGCTCCAGCCCCACCACTCACACTTCCCCAACCTCCAGCCCCACCACTCACACTACCCCAACCTCCCACCACTCACACTACCCCAACCTCCAGCCCCACCACTCACACTTCCCCTGCCTCTAGCCCCAACACTCTCACTACCCAAACCTCCATCCCCACCACTCACACTGCCCCAACCTCCAGCCCCACCACTCACACTACCCCAACCTCCCACCACTCACACTACCCCAACCTCCAGCCCCACCACTCACACTTCCCCAACCTCCAGCCCCACCACTCACACTACCCCTGCCTCTAGCCCCAACACTCTCACTACCCAAACCTCCATCCCCACCACTCACACTGCCCCAACCTCCAGCCCCACCACTCACACTACCCCTGCCTCTAGCCCCAACACTCTCACTACCCAAACCTCCATCCCCACCACTCACACTACCCCAAGATCCCACCACTCACACTACCCCAACCTCCAGCCCCACCACTCACACTACCCCTGCCTCTAGCCCCAACACTCTCACTACCCAAACCTCCATCCCCACCACTCACACTACCCCAACCTCCAGTCCCACCACACACACTACCCCAACCTCCAGTCTCACCACTCACACTATAGTACCCCAACCTCCAGCCCCACCACTCACACTACCCCAATCTCCAGTCCCACCACTCACACTACCCCAACCTCCAGCCCCACCACTCACACTACCCCAACCTCCCACCACTCACACTACCCCAACCTCCACCCCCACCACTCACACTACCCCAACCTCCAGCCCCACCACTCACACTACCCCAACCTCCCACCACTCACACTACCCCAACCTCCAGCCCCACCACTCACACTACCCCAACCTCCAGCCCCACCACTCACACTACCAGAACTTCCTATTCCACCACTGATACCTGAATTCCAGTCCCATCAATGACCCTACCCTAAGGTCAAGTTCCTAAATGACACTAGCCCTTCCTTCAACACTACCCCAACTTCCAACCCCAATTAAACGTTGGGGTAGTGTGAGTAACACTGCCCCAGCCAATTAAACGTATATGGGTTGAATATTCTGTTATGATATAGTGATACATACTATAGGAGTGATAGAACAGCTGTCCTAGTAAGAAGGCTGGGGGACTCACGAACCACCAGTGATTTCCAATATTAGTGGACACTAATTACTTAAAAGACTTAGATATGCATCTTAGCACGAAGTTGTATCAAACATTGAAAATGATGAAAAATATCAAATTCAATAATTCGGTGGATAATGTCAGCTATATCTCTAATGGCAACATGTCATTCATTTGCATCTTTATTAGTAACAGTCCAACATTGATACCTCAATATCTCAATCCAAAATAATCTCATTTCTATACTACATATTTCCAAGCTCCTCTTTATATGTCCCGATCTGTATAGTAGATACGGGGTTCCACTTTATTCCCCCAGCAGTCAACCAACGGACCAACTGACAGTGTTAGCTTGGTTGTAAGTGCCTTGATAAATCACAGCATTCATTATTCAGGATAGTGCAGTAAAGCATTGTTCCAGCAGGTCCTACGATGTATGTGTTTTATAGACAGTTATTTCTACTGGTGCTAAAAAGACAGCAATTTGAGCTATATCCCCTATATTGTATATGAGACATAGATCTAGTAGCTCTGTTGCTTTATTCTGTAATCATAATGAGTATAACGTAAATCATCGTAGTCATCGTTTCATATTTACTGCATAGATTTAGAGCTCTTTTGTGCCATTTGAAGTGACCTTTAACAAAAGGCAGGATTCACATCCTATTTCCCATAAACCCGGATATTACAGGTGATGATTGCCATTTAAATGTTGCCCTACAGAGAAATGTGATCGTGCATTGTATTGTGGAATTCCGATTGATAACCTGTCAGAACACATGTATGATTGCCTGTTTTACCTGAATGTGTACAGTCTGAGTAGTTGGGGGCTGTCAAAGCGTCAGCTCATAGCTGTCACTATAAAAGATGGTATCCCTTTCTTCATCCTTGTACATATTGTTATGGTCTAAATCTATAGATCAACACAGAAACCATGAGATCTTTCAATCATCGTTAATGTACCAAGGAGAGAGAGCTGTGGCGAGGATTTATTCTTGAATTATCTGTGTACAATGAGCATCTGGGCAACTAAATGTCTGTTAAGTGATGAATAATGAATGATACAATAATCATACATATGGTTAGTATCTACTCAATTATAGTTATCATTCACTGACTATTTCATAAAATTAAATACACATAATGTTAAGCAGAAATTACTAGAAATATTAAGAAAGTATGTCCACAAAGGAGTTCGGAAACTCAATCTTTTCAATAAAAGTAATTACAAATAAAATTTCTACTTACAATTTCAAATTCTGTCAGCTCTTTGAGAGAGGGATTCTAACGGCATTTGAGACGACCACCTCATACCAATTATAATTTATTTCGTCCAGACCCTGGTGTATTCGCTGTTAAGGGTTTACATGTGTAAATGATGACATGATTCCTGACCTTTTATAAATAATCTATTCATCGTTTGATCCTGACGTTCTAAACCTCATGCTACTTGGCAGAAAACCAAATTAAAATTTGGAGCTGACAAACATTCGAAGGTGTATGTTAAATTATCAGTAAGGCCGACACGAGTTACAGCCATCATCTATATGCAAAACACCCGTACACCACATTCCAATATAACCCTCACATGTGTTCTTACAAACACCACCTCTTTATTCACGTGTTTGATTATTTGCTTAGTGCTTTGGGGAAGACACGAGCTTTTGTCTTTAAATTAATGTTTGTTAAAACATCGTTATTCCATGCTTGGATTGAGTCGATCACATGTTTCATCGGGGTCTCTAACTAATAACTTATCTCAGGGAAAAGACAAACAGGGTATATAAAATACTGATCAAAGGGTCGTAAAATCAAACCTCACGTGTTACTCTGCTCTCTGCCTCTGCTCTCTGCCTCTGCTCTATGTAGGCCTACGTGTCCCCTTGAAGTCGGAAACACGGCATGGCAGTTCACCACCTCACATGCTCGCAGTCTGCGTCACGCATACCATGTAACCTGCCAAAGTCGGCAGATCTTGAAACGACTCTCCTTTTTTTGAAAATCTAATCTAATTTTTTAGCACGGTTTGTCATGTTCTAGATCAGGAATGTTTTCCGTTGTGTTTTCCAATATCAATGATAAAACGTTTCTTAAAATACATGTTCTTTTCCTCCCGCTATCAAGAACTATGCCAACTTACGTTATAGTCAAATAACAATGTGTCTTACTTACAATGCATATATCTTCAAAATGAAAGGGAAGGCCAACCGTGTAAATTTTGGTTTTCCATTTTAACAAAATAAAATGTTATGTTTGTTCAACAACACAACACTATGTGGGAGACCGGCCGACCAATGAAGTGACTGCTCAAAGCTTTGAACCACAGCGCATGGGGTTTGAACTACAGAAGCTGAGCGTTTCCAAGTCGGAAGTGACGTCACGTTCGGGGCACAGGTGCGCATGTCGGGTTGAGTGTCAGACATCACGTGGTGTGTCACGTGGGCTGTTGTCACCAAGTCGGCGATAGGTGGCGCGCGGGTCGGCCTCACAATGGCCGAGCACGCCGGGGATCAGCTGCTCTCTTCCCAGCCAATCAGCTGCGGCCATTGTCGACGCTGCCGAGAGCTGCTCCTCGCGTTGGCGCCGAGCTACTCCGGTGAAAGCAAACTAATTCATCAAAGCTTTCATTTCTGACCTAGCCCTTGTGTGCTGTCCCTCCTGTTGGGAGTGTGAGCAGGTCGAGCGACTCTTGATCTACTCCGAGCAGCTCTGAGCAGTTCTGTCCACTCACAAGCCTTGGGCCGCAATATCTCCGCCCCGCCCGCCTCTGCCAGGCCAATAAAGGTTATGTCAAGTAAGGAAAGCCAACGGGACCAAATATTGGACGCTTCATACTCCTGGCTACCTCCGATACCCACCCAGAAAAAAATACACTGATTGCCACAGAAGGGTGGAAAAACAGGCGACCTGAAATGAGAAGCTTATAGGAGGGGACAAAAAGAAGGGGCGTCCTGTCTGTTTTGATTGGCTGGTAATTGGAAACACAGCACGTCAAACGGCCAGCGTCGGCCTGAATTCAATTCAGATTGATAACTTGTCAGAACAGTTAAATACGCTCTGCTGCTGGAGGTGGTGGGCGGGGGACGTGGGTGGGGTGGGGACGTGTGGGGGTGAGGAGTGGTGCTGGAGAAGCAGAGGGGTTTGATCTTTAGCTATCTGAGAGAAGCAGGCTGGGGCTTGTGTCGGGCCGCCGTCGTTCGCCTTTTGCCGCTGGGCCAAGACAAAGCATTGATCCGATGTCAAGTATTCCCGCTTTATATTACGACTACAGATCGACTGTCCCTGGGGCGGCGGGAAGGAGGGAGTGGGAGGGGAGGGAGCTGGAGGGAGGGTGACGGGCGACGACGGACGGCAGGAGCTACACTGTCCCCCGTCCTACCACATCAAACGGCGGGCGGCAAACCCAGGCTGCGGGCAACTTACACGGCTCAAAGACATCCCCAAGATTGGATCGATCTAAAACTCGTGGTTTGATGTCGGCGCCTTCTGTTCCCATCCTCCACCAACCCCTTCCTCCTGCCGTCCGACTCCCTACAGGAGGAGCCCAGGAGGGCCGGCCGACGCCGCGCTGATTGGTAAAGTGGTCGCGCCGCCCCGTTTCCTGGCCGCCCCTGACATCGCCTCACTTGTGATTAGGGCGACCCGGGAGGAGGTGGGACAGGGTGCCCGCAGCTTCCTCCCGGCGCCACCAGATGTCGCCTGTGTAGTCCTCCTCCAGGACCAACTTGACGACGGGCCCCCGTGGGGACAGGTGACTGGAGGAGGGGGGTATGGGTGAAGGGAGTGGGCAGTAGAGGGTATTAGTATAGGGAGAGCTGGGCTCAGAAGTACTGACAGGAAGTCTCCCACTCCGCACCTTTACCCATTGATCCTCCATCTTTGCTCCAGGGGGGACGTTGTGTTAAGATGTAAAGGGACATATTCTAGAAGTATACTTTTAATGAAATAGGGTGCAAGGTTAGAATCAATAAGTCAAAGGAATTACCACTTCTGAATAAAACATTTGCAATAACGAAATTGGTTTCACCCTTTGTTGGTTTGTGTACCAATAGTTAGGTTATCAGTTCTAGTCCTGCTTCTTTCTTTACCGTTATTCATTTTGATTATTTTGAAATAAGCTCCCTGTTTTTAAGAAGGGATCGGTCGTAATCGACAACAATTAATATTTATGTTGTGTAAGTATATGTCAGTCTCCCCTAGGTGTAGAATGATTGCTGCCCATGCAAAAGAGTTCTAAGAGAATGTGTCACTATTTTAAGTAGGCTAACCCCCTCCTTACAGAATGAATAATATAGACACCGTTAGGTGACATCTTCTACACGTTTCCCCCTCAAAATGTCACATGGCCCACCGGGGATAGCCCCTCACACATCCCTGAAAGGTGTGCCGAGAAGTTGCCACCCTCCGGTCCATTGTCATACATAGAACAGATAACACCGCTAGCTTGGTGATTACTCAGGTGTTTGATTATGTAGTCCAAGTACCTATTCACGGAATCACGGAATCCTTTGAATAATGAAATTGTCGTTAATTGTAAAGATAGGCATTGCTTTTATTGGTGTCCACTCATACCTTATCTTGATAAGGCATCACCCATTGAGGCTAGGTCAATATGTAGACTCGTTGTAAAGACTCATAAACTGGTGATACATGCCCTTTGATAGCACTCGTAGAGTACGTCTAATTACATAGTGATACACAAACACTCATATTAATGTACGCTTACGTATACGTTGTCTTAGTTATCTAAGATATTCTCTTTGTGGAAACTGCTGTAACAGTCTATTCGTTGACAGGGCAAAAGGCACTTCCGCCCTTTTTGGGGGACTTGCAAGCATTCCTCAATTTTGCCTGAAATCCATAGAAGACAATAATTGTAGATACATGTAGTCCAACCTCGTCACTTTTAAAATCCATGCGTGCAAGGTCTGGCACTGCATAAGGATAGTTTTATAATTCCCATAGGTCGTATTTTAGTACGGAAATGGCTACCCCAATGATCATTTCAAAATTCGCTCATACAATTCAAGATTCGTTCATACAATTATACATGACATGGATTTTGATGGGAGTTTACAATATTACAACATTATACCAGCAATTATTAAGGCGGTTACCTATTAATTTTCAGTATTCTATTTCTACACTCCTGCACATTTAAACCCACCTTTTCTCAGGCTCCTTCTAGCAAGCATTGCACCCTCCCATTACCTTTTCCATTTCTTTTCGTTTTCCTTTGATCTTCCCCCCTCCTTCTACACGCTCCATTATCGCCCCATACTCTCCACTCTCCACTCTCCATCTCTCCTCCACTCCTCTTCCATCTCCCCTCCCTCCCAAGTAACACAGTAGCCCCCAAAACTCGTCCCAAGTCTCGTGTGAAGACTGACTACCAGGTGATGGATGTCCCGGATGTGGCCGTGGTTCTTCCCGACGCCCAGGCGCGGTGGCGACGACGGAAGTTGGCGCGGGAGGAAGCCGCCGCGGCCGGCCGGTAGAGGGCGGCAGCTGCCTCACTTCCGGTTTGTGACCAGAGCGAGGCTGGCATCAATTATTCACCGCCAGGGCGGTGTTTGCAGGTAAAAAGGGGAATGTTTATTGTGGAAGCCGTGCCCCTGGTAGACTCCGAGACCCAGAGTTAGCACGCACCAAAATCAGGCGGTGTAACTTTAAACACCAAGAGAGATGAGAAATAAAAGACAAAAAGAGGTTCTGTTTAAATCACAGCAAACCTGCCACTCTTACTTGCGCTGTGGCTCTGAACCATTAAAACAGACAGCGCCACATGGATAAATCCAACATTCGTTAAGCTTTTTAGTGACATTGGGAAATCGATGATCTATACATTGTAGGCAAGCTCGCCCACAGAGACATTATATAAAAAGTTCTATCACACAAGTAATAACTCTGGTTTTTCATCTGCAGGTGCCATACATTCTGTCTGATAATTAGAATGTATAAGAGTTCTGACACAATGAATGATTATTGTAAATGTTGAAAGTCCTTCCCTCAAAACTAGGAAAGCCTCATTAGGACTGGCAAGAATGGTTTTAAAATCTGTTCTATCGACTTAGATATCATCCGATGAGTAATTTCCATTTACTCATAGGCCTATGTATGTACACGTTCAATAGTGAACACTTCTTCGCAATCTGTTCTCCTTTAACAAAAGCAATTTCATAAATTAAAATTGACCCACGGATCCCCTTGTTGAGGACCCCCTGCCGGTCTGGGAGTCCTGTCGAGGCGTCGTGTCGTCCGGGCAGGTTTCCTCTGTCTGCAGGGTAAATATCAGTTGCGACAGAACAAAGAAAACTGAGGGTCGTGTTTCGGCGTGACTGAAGGCTTGTGTTTCCCTGTGTGTATTTGTCATGGAACAAATGAAGGCTCCCTGGGCCCAGCCTCCGCAACACGCACGCGCGGCCTTGGCTGAGAGTGCTGGGGTCACTGAGAACGGGGGGGTATGTGGCGTATGCGGACTGTTTTCTGTATCATTATAGACTTCTAGGGTATGGTCAGGGAGCTTTTTGATGTCAGGAAACAATGTGTTAGCGACCAGATGTAATACATATGTTTTAATTGTTAATTGTTCTCCCATAGAAGGTGACGACTTGAAGTAGTATTGTGCATTGGTTTCTTTATTCCGGTCTTATGCAGGATTGATTCATGGTGTTGCAATTTTGTTTAAGGCTATTATTATTAGCCATATGCCATCTACGAGATCTTGAGTAGGCCTATGAGTCATCTTTGATATTCCAAACGTTATGAGACATTCATAATACATAACGTCGTAATTTCATTGGGGATCAGCCATTCTTAATGCGTGATATAGGCCTACACCTACAACATTTAGAATTCTTTTTGCCTCATTAACTAAACATTTTCAAGACCGCGTGGCCCAATGGATAAGGCGTCTGACTTCGAATCAGAAGACTGCGAGTTCGAGTCTCGTCGTGGTCGAGAAGGAACCTTTTTTTCGAGCAGGGATCAAATTTTAAAGGATCTACTAAGATTGCAAAGGTCGTGCAAATGTTCTCTTTTCTATGCATCTACCAGCGAAGCAGAGGGCATTGCGTCCCACTGCTGCAGAAAGGCACCGCCCTTGATATGACCTTGGCAGTTAATTAGGGTGTAAAGCGACCAATAACCAACCAACCAACTTTTAGTAAGGTCTTCTTTTCTCATTCCCATATGTTAATAAAACATCTTGAACATTAAAATTTGAAATTTGATGCCTGAATCTTGTTCCCATCTGACCGCGTGGCCCAATGGATACGGCGTCTGACTTCGAATCAGAAGATTGCGAGTTCGAGTCTCGTCGTGGTCGAGGTGCAATTCTTTTCTTGAGCAGGAATTGTTAGGGACATACAGTAATTGCAAAGCCACATACACATTTTCCTTTTCCTTTTCGTCTAAATCCCTTTGATATCGATCTATGTAAAACTGGTTTATAAATATAGAGAACAGCTCCCCTCCCCCGCATGAGATTATCCTTGCCAAATAAAAATCCAATAGTATTGGCGTATTTTCTTATTCTCATACTCTGATGGAGCATCTTGAATATTAAAATTTGAAATATGATACTTTTTTATAACTCTCACCTGACCGCGTGGCCCAATGGATACGGCGTCTGACTTCGAATCAGAAGATTGCGAGTTCGAGTCTCGTCGTGGTCGAAGGAATTACTTTTTGTGTGGTAATTGAAGCACTAGGGCCGACACATTGTCAAACATGTCTCCGACAGTTTGATTAAGTAATAAACCTTACGTGAAAGTTGTATTACGACAGCCTTAACTGGAAAATATTATTTCATGATCTTGTAAGACCGCTTAATTATTTGATTTCATCACAGTATTACCACTCGCAATTGTTTGAAGCATAATACATATATTGTCAATATTATGGACACTTGCACTCTTTAAATACTTAATAGGTAATCCTACTTGTTGGCAAATAGTTGGTCTCCATTTAGGTATGAAGCTTCCATAAGTCCGTTACATATCCAACCATGCACCAGCAATCAATCCTGAGACAGCAGTGCAGACAATCATGCGTTAATTATGAAACTTTCAAAGTTCAGTGTATCATTAATCATTCGTTAATCGCTATAATCGCCATCCAAGACGACCAATTATTTGTCCATATCTCTTAAATATCGTGTAGAAGGGAATCTCTACCACCGGGCAGTATCCATTACATACATAAAAAAAACTCCTAGTACTTAAATGTCTACAAAGTGAACTTGGAAAACATGCCGCAGTGTGGACAGCGTTTTTTCCAACAGCAACTGGACGTGATACCATGTCGATTACCGTGTGGGAAGAAGTAATGTGTGGAGGCTATAGAAAGTGAGACTAAAGTATCACAATCCAAGGGCCGATCACGTTTTTGACCTAGTCAGCTTATACCACTTAAAAGTTTGACGAAAGTTCCTATCTTTTCATAATGTTATGATATTATAACTTCTTTGAAACTTTGTAGTTGATCATTATAGTTGATACAGCTACAATAAAGTCGTGCAATTTACTTCATAAACACTGTATCTGTACCTTAGGCGCCAGTCATTAATTGCTTACATATTGTATTTACATCTTAGACCATGGCTTCCCCTTTGGCCTAAAGTACTGATTGGATTTCTATGGGCCGACGGACGGACGCACATTTCTCCAAATTTCAGAGCCTTCCGCCCCCCGCCCCCCTTGATGCGAACATACTTAATGGAATCCCCCTCTCCTATGAGACAAATTCCAAAAGTACCACCATACAAAACTTCGGAATACCAGACCTGAGATATTACATTGCATAACAACAATAATTTTTCGAATATATGTCCATCTACAATAGAATATTTCTGTACTGGAACATGTATATGAAGCTAGCGCTGTTGTGTTGGTATAGAATTTCTAATATTTCCTGCACTACATTGAATAACAAATCGAATAGTATTTGCCGTTTGAAAAAGACATTATAATTCAATGAATTAGATTAGATTATCGCTGGCCGGGAAGAAAAACCTGAGAAGTCAAATCCCCTGTTTTTAAAACACATACTTTGATGTTTATCCAAAGACTGCCATGGCAGCGCGTTACTAAGTCAGTAATTATTTTTAATGATAATGACATTCTGAAAGAATGATTCTGGAGTAAAGCAATATTTTGCATAAATACTTTTACCCACCTAGTTTTCCTAATTTTGCAAAACAAACACACAGTCCTACGTTGTATCTTTCTATGGGCAATGAGAACACTTCAAGTATGTTTTTTAACCAGCGGGGCCGATTCCTTTTTTCCTGTCGTGTACTGAAATCCCCTAAATATCTGATTCTAAACTTGGAATGTAAACACTTCCAATCGCAAACTCAACAGACCTTTGCCAAGGACCCGACATCACAGAACGTTATTATAACGTCACAAAACGCCATATAAGAACATCACAGAACGTTACCTTTACCTCGCTCGATGGCTGGGAATGCATCAGATATAACAGTGTTTTGCTGACCCTGCCAAAGACCCTGTCAAATATAATTAACTGCCTGACTTATCCCTGGCATCTCCCCTTCTCCTGTGGTCTCTGAGCGATCTTTATAATTCAATAAAAGGGATTGGGACAATGTTCCTCCTTTGGCGGCTGCGTGGGATAGCCGGCTGTGGGTTTGTTCGACCCGACGGGCTTATATGGACTCAGGAACGGGTCGATGCTGGAGAAGATATGCCTGAAGGCTTATGGAGGGGGACACTGGAGATAACATCGTCCAAAACCCTCCCAACTCCCCGCCAGCCGCCCCGGGGCCTGCTGCAGAGGCCACTTTATTTGTCCCACTTCTTGGAGTCGGCGATTTATGGCCCTGAATCGACTCTTATCGTATGGGCAGGTGACGGAGGGTGGCGCGGGGTTGGATGGATCGTAGAAATGGGAATGTGAATGTGGGAGAGGGGGAACGGGTCAAAGATGATATATAGCGCTGCAAGTACACATGGGGAAAAGGGCGAGGAGGATACTATTAAAAGGGTTGGCGCTAGGACGGCAATTGAGATGTTAGCGTTTAAAATGGTGTATATGGATCAGTTGGTAAGGAGATGTAGGCATTATATGCATTGACTAGGGATGAGGATCAAGGGAGGATTCTTATCATAGACTGGTTTTACATGAGTATGCCCGCATTGTCCAGGTCAAAATATCTGCAACAGACATGTAAAAACTAAGGGATTATGTTGGAAGACATATCTGGGCCCAGAGCCTTACATTAAATTGCAATGTTGCAGTGCGATGCTATTCTAACATTCCGGTTCTGTTCTTTCGCTAAAAGATAACTTTCTTGTAGTATCATTTATTGTTAAGGTCTCCACTTCAATCAAACTTAATGTCATTAGGATACTCTGTTCTGGTGAGTCTCACCTGTCGATATAAAATAATGTCACTTTCACAGTAAAATGTATTGACCATAAGAGTATGGTTATGTCGCCGCTTGCCCGGATGGACTGAGGTCATTTTTCACCTTCATAATTGCCCAAAGTTCAACTGTAATATGTCTCACAAAATGGGGAAGTCACACAAAACTAGAAGTTGGCCAAGATGATATGTGAGTGGCGGGACACTTTGCCATCCGCCGAATCTGTCACTATAAGCCAGGCCGCTTCGATCTTCTCAAGGCCACCTTCTGAGCAGCTCTGAGCAGCTCGGAAACACAAGACATACCCCTGCGGCCTGGCATAGAAGGACCTTATTGGGATTCCTCTGGGCGACCCCAGGCAGTTTGATCACGATATTTGCCAATGTATAGTACCCAGAGGTGGCCAGTGTCCCACTATCGACCGCTTCCCTCTATTTGTGGGCCGTCTAGGTCAGCTTGTATGGATCCCCCAGGGGCTGCATTACGTCAGGCCACCTCACAAACAATGAACTCCGTTCTCTGAGCAGCAGAAGTCTGCAGTGCTATTGTAAGGGTCTTGGTCCTTTGTACTATGTACTATGAAAGGTCTTTGACTTACACACTTAATATCACAGGTGGTATGTATCTGTAAAAGGTAATAAATTATAAAATTGAAATGCTGCACAAAGAGATGATTGAGTTGCATCCTTATTTAAACTTAGCTAATCCTTATTTGATGACCCCTGCGCGGTATTGTGTCCAAATGGTCGACAGGTGTGCAGTGGAAGAACATTTAAGAAAGTGAACTCAGCCTGTATAAAAATCCAATTAAAAATAAAAAAAGCCTTAGCTTACTTAACTTTAGTTCACGCAAACATCAATTCAGAGGCTATCGATTTCATGTTAAGTTCAATTACTCTTCCTATCCCTTCATCTTTTTATTTTACCTCTAACACACGGGAACGATAAAAGGTAAACCATAGCTTTATCTAGTAAAAATAGAGACCCTGTCCACCTTTATTCTCAAAGGTGTTTGTGGTGGAAGCTCTTTGAAATGGAAAGTTTGTCTTTTGTTCCATAGCTGTTATCCACCAACTTTATTGCGTAGACGATCGATTATTTGCCTTCATCAGCTTATTGATTTGTCACTTTAGACATACCCGTGAAAGTTCTGTATGCCTCCACGCACTTGTTAGTTGAGCTTGTACCTTGATCTTGGTTTAGGCATCTCTCACTATATAAACATCAAACACATGTAGGGTCATGACATCATCCTTGTTTACAGACACATCTCACAAACAATATCCATAACAAGGTCTCACGTTTCCATTAGTGGAAGAGAAATCAATGACACATGCATTGTAAGGACAAGGATCGCCCTAGCTGAAGCATACCAAAGTGTCAACCAGCAACATTGTCCTTCTATGAAGTGTATACAAAGGCACATGGGACGTGTTACAATATTTCCACTTCGTGTGTATTTCAGCAGTGGATGAACAAGCATTTAGCCCTGATGCGAGAGAACATTCTTGAATAGGATTTGAGCACAAACAGTTCTTTCAAAATCCGTTCTTATATACCGGGGCTTCTGACTCATGTTTGTGCATGTCACTGTGTTTGTGTGTCTCTCTGCCCAAGGGTGCCACAGGGGCGGATCCAGAGGGGGGGTCCAGGGGGTCCTGACCTCCTCCTTTTGGTGGGCCCCTAAACTAGGTAAATAGAGAAAAATGTTGCTTGCATGTGTGTGAATACATGCATTTTTAGTATTTAGCCTATATGCTGACCCCCTCCTTTTTGAAATCCTGGATCTGCCCCTGGAGTGTGTGTGTTTGGTTGGCATTTGTGTTTTAGTAGATTATTCATTTTGCTCTCCTGCAATCCCTGGTACCATAAACCAAGCAGACTGAATCTCTTCTTAACCGACTCCCCCCCCCCCCCCCGCAAACCTTCCCCAGCCTACCCCCCCCCCCCCTCCCCAACAAGTCCGAGCACGGTGGCGCCTCTGGCGGGGTTAGGGGGCACCATACATCCTGCTCTTATCACTATCAACTAGGCAGGGATCAATGTCCCTGACTGGCAGCAGGGTGGTCAGTGTTATCTTCTGACGGCCGTTATCTGACAGGCCTTTATGGCAGGGGAGGTGTGGGGTGACAGGCAAGAGGTGAGCGCCTGCCACATACACCAAGAACCAAGCGTCAAGATCCAAGTCCTAGTCAGAAGACAAAGGTAAGAAGATATGCCGATAGGACATGGGTATGGATACCCCTGTGTTGTATTAGATATGTGGCTTGATACCCAGAAATGGATCATGTGTATCTTCTTTAATCAACGAAGACTTCAGATTCTTATTTTGAAATGTATATAGTTGGGCGATACAGGTATATTCCTTTTCGTTAATAAAAGGCGACATTTATATAGATGTTTTGATGATTACAACATTCTCAATCCCATTTCTTATAGAGTTTTATCCCTAATAATTGCCATTATGAGATTTACCTTTTCTCCAGTAGAGAAGTACTGGTGAACTATGCAAAGCATGCACACATGAACAATGCCCCTTAAGTTGTTCAAAACGTTCTACCTTCATTTGCTACAAATACCGCATTCTGTTTTGCTACATGAGATAACAAGTTAGTATTTTTTCTCCCGTTTTACATAAACTTTCCCCTGAGATCGTTCATGTACATCATTTTCAGAGGCTATGAAACACAGTTATCTCTCCAACATCGAAGACAATCATGCTTTACGTGGTTAGGACATATTGTCTAAATTTTAAAACCCTAGGTCCTAATGGATAGTATCTAAGGGTAAAGCCATCCATCTAAGTAAGTCTAATTGTATTTCTTTATCAAGCATTTTGCATGAAAGTATTGACATCAAATTCGTTCGGGGACCAAATTCAGCAGTGAATATCTGATTTGAGAGTAACAATATATTATTTCATTAATAAGATAGATTCCTAACCCCAACCATAGCCCTAATGATCCATTCAATCACATTAAAGCAATTACATACTATGCTAAATTATTAAATTTGGTTGTGGTTTTCACATTTTGACTAGAAGACATTGCATCCGCCATACATTTCCTTTTACAAGGGAAAGAAAAAATGTGTTCTTTCATTTCCATTGTAATTAACATAAAACCGATATCCCAGGAAGAAAGTAATATTTATGAAAAAAAACAACAGAAAGAAATAGATGAGGTTTATGTAATTTTTGCCGTCTCAATTAAAACTTTTTCAATAAGTTTCTTGTTGAAATGTCAAAGGATCTTTCTGTTAACATCGTTGAATAAAGGTCACTGTATTTAGAAAGTAATTTCCCTCAGAGGTAATGGCAAGCGTATCAAATAACATTCATATTTTCTCAATGCCTTTGCCTCTCAGAATATTGGTAATCAACAATAATGCTGTGTATCTGTTCATATACAAAACTTTTAATGAGGTAAACTTTAATTTCGGGTGAGCAATTTTGAAGCACTCTATCCACAGTGTGTGCCTGGAATCATCGAACTTCGGTATTGACATATAGGAGAGTTGTAGTATTTTATTCAGTCTATCTGTCTGCACCAAGACGATAGCAGACTTGCGGCACTGAATGATTCAGAACCAATAAGGACAGAAATTACCTCCTGATTTCCCCCGCCGGGAGATGATATCTTCTGTCACGCTGGATTAAACTCTAATTTTCCGGTATCTTTTTGATTAATTGTACGACCGCAAAAACAAACCTTTTTTCTTCTTGGGTTTTCCCCTGAAGGCATAGCGGAAATAATTGATATCACGTTTCCTTTTTGTCCCTTTCCTAGGCACTGCGAGCCTTGGAAGAGAAAAAACCTAAGGTCCTTTGTCACTGAACCAAGTATACAATAACATTTGAATGGTAACAGAAGAATAATTCTGTATTGAATGAATGCACAACTGCAATTCAGGAAACCGCATAGACTATAAGCATTGGAGTATAATATCATTTTATCAACCACACAGTACACAAATTGAGATGCTCAGATGTGGTTGGGGGAAAAAACGTTTCTGTGGGGGTCACAATACAATTCAGGAAATTGCGTAGGTGATGAGTGTTTTTTATGTTTCCCTGGCGGCGACTTAGGGAACTCATCGTTGACCTTGGCGTGATTGATGAGACCTTCACCTTCCTGTTAGGGCAGATTCCCGGATGCTTCACATCCCTATTCCGCCGCCAGGGTCGCGCCAGTCGGGGCTTCCGCCATTACGGTCGGCTCCCCATCAACACCTCCCTCTGACGGATAAGGCCGCAGGGATTCTGATTGGTCCGCTGGGATCACGTGATGGTTCTACTTTGATGTCCGACCGCGAGATGTATTATGCTACCTCAACTATCACCACTTTAGGTCTGATCCGTGGAAAGTGGAAATGGGGTTTGGAATTAATGATATTTGTTGATATCCATGACCTGGTCAAAACTGAGTCACACTATTTGTATCTGTTTCTGTGCAGAAGTCAAATTGGACCTTAGCTTACAATAGCTCTGTGAAAACATTAAGTGTTATTCGTCGGAGAGTTAAGCTCCATATTTGGAGCATTATTTGTCCAATCTATTATTGCATGGCACCTGACAAAAGCAGTGTTTATTTAAGAAAAAAGGACTTGATATGATATACAAATTATGAGAATCAGTTTGTTTTAAGTAAGTAAATGGAGACCTGAAGCCTGGGGATGTTGTTCATCTTGAATGTATTTCTCCACAGCATTCAGCAGTGTGCAGGGGTGACCCTGAGATCCGCTTACGTCTTAACTACTGTATAACTGTTCCATCTTAGTGCTGTGTCAGGGTGCTCTAACAGGATGGTTGCACTCCCTACCTAACCTTTGACCTTTGACTTAATTGAATTGATTGGCCAGTCGACCAATGGTAAGGGGGGATGCGAACTAGGGTTGCAAATGTCTAGTTGCAAATGATTCTAAACAATGCTATATAGTTTAGCATTTACTTATTTGGTACAATTTGCAATTATCATAACTTAACATATAAAGTGTGCATAATAAAGGAACAGAAATAACATCGAAATTAAAAGAATTGAAAAGGTATGAAAAACTAATGTTGGAACAGTGATGCCGATTTCCCTTGATTAACAGTTTATGAACGAAGTAATTTGAAGCATTTCGAATTCTATGTACCACTCTCCATCAATTAATGTCTTCTCCTTCTGATAATTTCCGAATGTGAAAGCCAATACAAGCTGATCGAAAGGAGCACATTCACATGAACCGTCCGTACTAATTATACCAATACTCAGATTTCTGTTCTCAATTAAACCAACAGCTTTGAAATGACGAAAGAGTAAAAGTTAAGAAATCCCAAGTCGCATCAAATTACTTTCAGATGGTATCGTTACTCAAAGAAGAAGTATCAGATGACAGAGATCTCTGCTACTAATAATCCACGAGTAGCAGTGGAATGATCAAGTTGCAGCAAGAATGAGGTAACCTGATAGAAGAAGTCCCCAGTTTACGGTGCTTATTCCTCATTACCTGGCAGTATGTATTGGAATTTCAATGCTTCCTAATGAAGATTAATGGGCTAAATTTGCAAATGTTTCTGCTCCTGTTTAAAATGTACTATTAAAAGATTGGTAGTAATTATGATAATGTCCACTTGAGGGCACTTATTCCTTGTTTGGAATATCCTGACAAAAATCTTGTTTTTGTTATTTGTCCTAACCTCTGGCTGGAATGAAATTGTATACAAAGCATAAGATATGATGAAATGAATATAATGTTGACTTTTCTCTCTGATAAATGAAACTGGAAGATGTAATTCCGGTGATTTAATGGTAAACTACGTTGAAGATCTTTCAAATAGTTGCTCTAAGATAGGTAGCAAAATACCAAATGTGTCTAGAATTACCAACTATAATGCACGTCTCTTCGTTTACACATCTGGATTAACTATGTACACAAGTAGAATCAAAGTAATCTTTTCATAAACTACTTATAAATACGTCGCTTATTCATTGAATTCTATATAAGCAATGTAAAAATATACTTCAAATCCCCATTTCCAGATAATACTTACATGTTGTGGATAAATAAGTACCAATGCACTTCACAATATCGCGTATGTTGTAAGAAAATCAAGGTAACGTCGCCATTCAAATGACATTGACTATGGTACTAAACTCCCATTTATCTATACTACTCATATCATCAAAACCTTTTCATACGTACAATAAATTCGGTTCAAGCAATATTGATGCGTAAAATTGTATCCCTCTCTGCCCAATAGGCCTATATCAAGGTAAGTAAGCACAGTCATTTTGTATTTTTGTACCTCAAGAATAGGTAGCTGTAGATCTATCGAGTTGAAGGCAATGTTGAAAAATATAAAGGTACTTGAAAAAAATTGCATTCCCAGTCAAGTTGTTGCGTTTCTGACAGGAGAGTTGGAAAGTTGTGGCCAGACGATAATAAGAGGTCCTAACACCAGGTCCGGACCGGTGACCCCCGCGCCAGTTACACCGGAAGTCCCCTTCTGAACCGCGCATGACCGTTGGCAGCGGCCGGTGGACCTTCCGGTTACTTTCCGGGTGATATTTGGCTTCATCTATTATTCAAACAAGGTCTTCTTAATACGCGCTGGCCCTTTATTGGACGGAGACTTTGGCCCAGTCTTGGACAAAGATGGCGACGTGTCGGCGTCTGTCCGGGACACTGTCTTATTGATGGCACTGGGTGCCGGCGGCCCACTCTGTTGAACTACAGAGGCTCCGGTTACCAGCGAAGAGAACCTCGCTGCCTGCTCAGCATGTGGCTATCCAAAAATAATATCGGGACCTTTTGTTACCAATGGCAAAAGTTTTCCTGGCATATTTATTCTAGAATAGATGTTGTTTTACAATTCTCAGGAGTCTGTATAAAAAGGTTGGATAAAAAAAAAAGAGCCTGGCAAACTTGCATTGCATGCAGGAGCGACACCATCTATGTGAGCACAAACTACATTTGACTACTGGAACCATCCAAACACGTGATACATCACAGGCAAAACGAAACGTCAAAGACACTGACAACACGTGTTAGTGCAAACCATCCCCATGACAACTGAATCGTCCCCATGGTAACTGGCCTTTTGTCACACTGCCTCCCCTCGCCTTGCCACTCCGGTAATATAGCTATTAGACTACACCGGGGCTGTAAGGCAGTAAACGTGGCTCGGTCACGCGAGACGGCCATTACAAGCGAGATTTGGCGTGACTTGGGAGGGTAGTGATGACGTGAGCGTGTAGATGGCGCTGCGGTGGGCTGAGATAAGGGTGGGCGATAATTAGAGCACATCAGGGCGCAGAGAGCGGCGACTGGGGCCCGGCGGCCCAGGGCGACCTGACAACGGCCCGTCACAGTTAATGTAACACTGTACGATCTGCCAACGTCGACGTGCCACCATGCTGCATTACGTCCAGTTTAACATGGCATGATCTCATATGGCCTATATTATTTACCAGTTGCCCATATTTCTGTGAGCCTTTGCCCTTAGGGCCTATAGGTAGATCTAATACTTTTGTGAACGTTGCTGTGAAGAAGAGAGACCATCTAGACCTGCTTATTTGGAAATTAGCCATCGGGCAGACAGCTGACCAACCAACCAACAAACTAACCATCTAAACCAACCTAAACCAAGCAACCCAACCCATGTAGACCTCTGAACCTGACAGGGTTTCTTGAATTTCTTGAATACCTGAATACCATAGGTGAATATTTGGCCTATAGGACATAATAAGTTGATACATTGATATCATAGTGACAGATATCCACTGCAGGTAGCCATCTGAGATACTTTAATTGGGACCCCACATCTACACCCACCAACAAAATAACCAGTCAATCTAAACCGAATAAACAACCAACTAAAACAGTCATGCAGCCAACTAAACAAACTACCTAAACTAACTAATTAACTAAAGAAAAAAAGAACACTTACAAAAACAGCAAAACCAACCGACCAGACCGTTCCGCGGGTCCTGAGCACGTCTGCCCGGCCATGTAGATTGGTGGTTGGCGTCACGTGACGACAGCCGGCGCTGGAGCAGCCAGTGGCTTCTATACATTGGGAGAATGGCTTCTATAAATGGGGAATGGCTTCTATACATGGGGAATGGGCCCCCCACTAAGCCCCACAAAACGCCGGGCCAAAGAGTCAGACCTGTCAAAGAAGTCCCACAATCAAACCATCATGTCAAATCCATCAGGCCCAGAGGCCCATTCGTGACTATTCGTATCCATTAGGGCCCTTTTCTTGTCTCATCCAGCGATGGCATGAGGAGCATTTTGTGTGGAGTATAGCAGGTATCAGGTTCTGGGAGTGGCCAGGCTAGAGGCGGGTCTTCATCTGTATACAGATCACTTCTACATTCTAACACCAATAAAATTGTATCCATATTATGGTTATTTTCGAACTATGATTGTGCTTAAAGGTTTGGGGCCAATAGGATTTCTCATCTTAAGGTACCTAGTAGAGCAATTTAAAGAATATTTCAGCCAGTGAAAAACAAGAAATATTTGGCTTTTCCAAATACGTTCTCCACACATCAGTTATTCAAAAAAGTATCTTTACATAACAAGCACATTCCTAGGTTACTTTGTACAATCTACTAGTTATCTTTCTATCAGCAAATACAAGTAGAGATGATGTAACGGACGTGTACACGTTTAACGGTCACGCTGAGTCCATGACTTGCTCATTTCTATCATACAATTTGCCAATTACCCTAATTTTAAGTGCGATTAACCTACAAAATTAGATAGATCTAGATCTAGATAACCTTCTTATATTATTCATCCAAAATGCCGGAAGATGTATTCGTTATTGCATTTTCATTGTGACACTTTAAGAAGAGACGACAGTGAGATAGGGGTGGTTTAGTATAGCAAACATTGTCCAATGTGTATTTTCTGCATATTTTTGTGTGCGATTAGATATCTGATTTAAAGTCCCTCGATGTGGATATAGATCAAGACGTCCAGTGGCAACTATTTCGAGTGCGTAGAATTAGAGAATGTGCCTTTCTCCTAATCTTTAAACAAGGAAATCTCCGTCAACCGTCCATATAGGGAAGTTAAGAAAATGCGTCTCAGAATGTTTTGTTTATATCCTTGTTTTTGTGCTCTCTGCATGAACGTTATCAAAAGCCATGTGGCAATTGAATTTCATAATTGACATGATGAATAAGATAACATTGGTCAACATCATGGTAGTGAAAGATGCTTCTATTTGACTCTGTCCAATTACAAAAAGACCAATCATGTGATATAGGAACTAATTGCGTGCTAAACATTGTTTGGGAGAGATATAAGATAGCCTGCATCACGATCAGCCACCTGTTGTTTATCATAAAAACAGGTCTCTGATGCTTATTAATGTCGTGCATGGTTCCTTTTAAGAGGGAATTGGATCAATTAGTAATATGAGAAAAGCAAATCGGAAGTAATTCAATGTACAGTAGGCGTCCGAAATAAGAGCAGTTTCCAGGTAGTATGATTCAGCATTGACTGCCAGGAGTAGGGCGATAGCCAATGGTCAATACCCCATTCACCTTGGGCCAGAATCGCTGAGGTTACCCACTCAATACCATCAATCATATTATCATCCTACCCTTTCATTGAATGCCACTTAAAAGCTTAATTCAGCAAAATTGGAGGGAAGCTTCCAGCCTATCAGGTGATAGGTGTCTGACGGCCTTTCATTATGGGCCAGCCTTTCACAGAAACCGCAAAAGTCAATAAGGGCAAATATTTGGTATTTAATCCTACCTCTGTTGCCCTTTGCAGGATTGCAAATGTGTGATAAGCAGACCTTTCAAAAGTGGGCAAGAACCAGAGTTAGTTCTTGCTATAACGTAGTTACAGCAAGCTACCAATAAACATTATGATCACTTTGAAATTCTCATCGTTTGATACCTTGAAGTTTTCGGGCTGTGTATGATTTATCTTAGGATTTAAGATCTATCCGTCTAGTTCTCTTCTTTCAGAACTATTAAATATTTGTATTTCCAAGCTGGCATCATAATTAGAGTTCTTTTGGCCTATTTTATAAGATATCAATTGTAGACAGTTTTAATTCCGTTACCTTAAATGCAATGAATTAATGTGATTACGTTCATAATTACATAAATGTATAGACCTAAGGCAAATGTGATCACGTGCCCACTTCTTGGTGATCACCATTATAATAAGCAAACCCGCATAGTGATTAAATGAATCTAAAATTTATCAATTCTAGATTATCAGAAAGTATATTACAAACATATAACACTGTTTCATGTGAAACTGGCAGAAATGTGTATTCTAATTGTGTATACAATATAATAATAATAGTTAAATTGGTTACCACCCGACGTCTGTAGCCTTGGAAACTTCTAGATGTCTGCTAAGCTATTTAGCATAGAAAACAATATTACAGTATTACATTTAGACATACCATATCATGCCTCAGGTCAGTATAATATAGACTTTATACACGGTACGTGTTCCCGCTCTAGTCTCTGCCCGCATTGTCTGGGCCAACAAGGCCACCAGGGGTCGCCCTTACCTGGGGTAACCTTCACCACACGTAACCATGCGCAGCGAGAACAATAACCAACTGTAACTCACACCGGGAACCAGATTCAGTCTGACCATGATGTCTGCCATCGATCTTTCACCTCCCACGGCCACCGTACCGGGGACTGTGATAGGGCTCTCTACTGTTTCCTACCTACCTCTGTCAACCCCTATCCACGTCCTTGCACTAACATGGCGACTTCAACTCCACGACCACCATACCCCCATCCCCACCGCTGTACCCTACTTAATTCCCAACATAAAACCCCTCCCAAACCCCATCCCCATCTCCATCCCCATCCTCAACCACATCCTCAACCCCTATCGCCATCCTCCTCCAACCCAAGCCCCACCCTCCCACATCCACACCCACACCCACCCAACCCCTTCCACGCTCACATTCTACACCCACACCCACCCAAGAACCACACCCATACTCACCACCCCTTCCCCAACACCCATTCTCACACCCACACCCCACCCCACACCCACCTCAAAACCTTCCCCATACCAACCCCTCCCCCACCCAACACCCACAGCCCCGCCCAAGATCAAAGGCCAGGGCCTCACCCCGCCCCCTGTACAACAAAGGGCGCCCTTCACTGGATCTCAGAGGGACCATCTCAGCTTCCTCCAGGGTCTGATGCAGAGAAGACCAAACATGGCCACATCCCCTAACCCACCACCCATTCCCCTCCCCAACACCCCATCACTACCCCTGCCCACCCCCACCCCTCCGCCAACAAAAGGAGTCCACTGCTCTGTCCCCGATTGATATCTAGTCGCTGGTAGCCGGCTGTGATAGGTGATCTACCTGTTCCCGACTGGGGACAAGCGGTCGATAAGGTAGATCAGGGGTAAAGCGCAGTGCATGATCTTTGAGCTTTAGATCGTTTACCCCCGGGTTGATCTACCTCAGAGATTAAAACTACCGCGTCTGGTTCGGCTCCGACGGACCTGCGCCTGTGGTGCCTTGTGGTCATACACGTTTAAGCTACCTTTGTATTGTTACCTTAAAAGGAATCTTATTGGATCAGTTCCACAGTGCAACTTACTCAGGTGTTTTATATATATATATATATATATAGGGTAAAATTAGGATAGGGAGATTTATAATATGGCATAATATATTTGCCATATTATATAGTCTTGTAGCTTATCACATGTCGCCTGAAAAATGTAAGGCATAATGCGCTTCAGTACTTCTCCTATCAGCATTAAGAAAATCGTAGAGCTATAGACCTTGTGCAGACAGGGTCACGTGACCAGATTTTGGTGATCACCAAGTGGTGATCATAACCACGTGGATATAAAATAAATTCAGACAGATGAAATATAGTTGTTGATTTTTATTGATTGTATTTGTTTTAAGTAAATGGGGCTAAAATATTTGTTCGAAATGTTTCAGAATTATAAATAATGATGAAATTAAATTGATCACCAATATGGCAGACAATCATTTTTAGAAGATGTGACGTCATATGCACAACGTCTATAGGTTGTGCTGGGGCAAAAATCTTTCTTTTAATATTATATTTCACAATACATGCATTATCAGATGTAGTTTGTCATGTTATCCAGACAAAACAGAATAAACATGAAAGCCATTCCACTAAAGCAGCACAAACTGTATGATATTTGCTTGTGATGTCCATTAGTCCCGCCGTCTCAGTGTACGTGCAGAAAAGGCATTTGCGTGTCAGCGTTACATTAAACTATACAACAAAGCCCTCCTTTTTAGACTAAAAAACACCACGGT
Source organism: Lepidonotus clava (assembly GCA_936440205.1). Lineage (NCBI taxonomy): Eukaryota > Metazoa > Annelida > Polychaeta > Phyllodocida > Polynoidae > Lepidonotus > Lepidonotus clava. Next base: position 41,598,387 of record OW387141.1, read on the forward strand.
CAAAGAACGCCGTACTGTTCAGGGACGTGCCATTACTGCTCCTTCCCCTTGTCCCTTTGGGTTAACCCTTTAGATCCCACAATTTGCATACATTCCATTTTAAATTTCCCCAGGATTTTCCAAATTTTCCATGGAAAGTTCTTTCAGATATATAAAGTGTAACATATTCTCTAAAGAAATGATTACTACAGATGCTTTTTCTGCTTTTTATAGGCGTTTTGATTACATTCTACTTGGTGTACCCAGCATTATCATAAAGAGTTAAAACAGGGCAGTACAGGCAGGCAGTAAATGTAGTAAAAACTAAGGACATGTGCTGCCCCCTTCTGTCTGTGCCAAGACCTCCGAGATCAGACCCCCACCTGGGACGTTTTGGGGGGTAGGGGGTGGGGAAGAGTCTGAGGGTAAAAAGGTAACTGACAGAAGGGAACACTTCCCTGACCACCTGCCGTTTCTCAGCGTTGTAAGGGGCTTTGTTTTTAGACAGGTGTACTCCCTGTGTACAGCCACTAACTTCAAGCATTGTCTCTAGTATTTGTTTTTATAACGTCGTCCTTCACTGTCGAGTCACACTTTGCAATCGCCCTACTGTCTAGGTTTATGATATTTTGGTTATTTATTTGGGGGGAACGATTCTCGAAATGTCTCCCTTCGAATTCCATGTTAAAACAGAGTGATCGCATATTTTCTACTACAAGTTCAGGTGACCACACCCCAGTCTCAAAAGGCACATCTTCAAAGAATCATAAGGAGATTGCCCTGGATTAGTAAGGACACAGGACACATTAGTCAGAGACATGGTCTCCTGGTTGGCATGTCATGTCGCAAATTGATACAGATTCTTGTTCTAGTTGATTTCAGGTTTTTAGTTAATGTACATTCATCAAGAGCATATATTTAACTTGATCATTTTGTGAAATCTAACCTCGGTGGTTGCCCGTTGCACATTGACTGCTAACATTTCTCCCATTCTTAAGGAAGACACTTGTGGATTTGACGAGGGGGATTAATGTATTAATTTTGATTTCCTGTCATAGATTTTGTCCATCATCTGTATGAATACTGGAATACATGCACATACCTGCCTGTCCTTGAAATGTTTTGAAAACTCTATACTTGTATCATGTGCACTGCAACTTACATCATTATGAACATATATCATATTACACCAGCATGGTAAAATCATAAGCCCAGTACAGAAATCATTGTTGTTGTAGCTTCACTGTTTTTCAGTTGGAACTAATTGGACCACAACCCACGCACACACGGTAATATGAACTATTGACGTAAAAGCTCTGTTTATCATTGTTAAACAATTTCTTCATCTTCATCTCCAATTTCTTCTCTGCGCTCCAATAACAACTCCCCCTCGCAACCCACAGCATCCCTCTTAAAGTCTTCCCCATGCCAGGCATAGCACAGATCACAGCCATTTCTCTCGTACTCATAAAGTATGCAAAAAGGTAAATGTTGAGGAAAAACTGACAACCTGAGCCTACGACTGCGTCTTGTCCTGCAAAAAGTGAGCCTACCCTGTGCCAACCGTGGAGAAGCCCACCTGTACGTTGGGGGGTCTGTGAATCACCAGCTGCCACCAAAGGGGGTAGGGGGCGTGCAGTGACATTACTGTCTTGGATGTGAAAAAACTAAATTGCACGAATATGTTTGGGAGTTATACATTGTATGTATAGCTGTGCTTGTATTAATGTGAATTGAAATGTACCGTAGGATAAAGTCACAAAATATGTGCCTATTTCTGATATGTGTGTCTGAGAGTGCAATACGGTTCTTATGGATTAACAACTATAGAAATGGTAATACAACGAGGCACATACGTTCATAAATTGAATATGAAACCAATATAATGATTAAGTTGCTTTAATCTGTTTTGTTATTATCTGAATATAACATCAAATAAATAAGCATTACATTCTGCACAGGATGTTACATGCTGTGGTTGCTATAGAACAAGGAACTGGACACGTATTTCACCTTTTTACATAAACAAGTATTAGGCATATTTTGGAGATAACACTCTCGTAAATACGCTATATTCAGAACGTTAACAAAACAGTTACTACTATGAATTTTACGTCTGCAGGCGTACACAGTGTATTGCACATCATGACATACCTTTCATCACGTACCTAAGATTAATTATTTAGATATGACTACACAGAGAAAAAAAAAGTAATTAAAGACTTTTTCCCTAAATGTACATGAGCATTGTTGAAGTGACATAAACATCCCCAAAAGAACTCAACAGGAGGGTTTCAGGAGGGGTGGGGGAAGGGGTTGGGGGAGCAGGGAGGCAGCTGTACAAAGAGCAAAGTGGTGTTAACTCTGCATGACTTGGCTTAACGGCCGCGGCCTTTATGGTCCGACGGCCTCCCGGGTCCGCTAAGCCGACTGACGGCCCGGGTTACTGGCCCCAGCCGACGGGCGACTGGCCCGACGGGGGCCGCAGTGACCTCAGGTAGAGAGCCACTAATGGACCGCTGCGCAGCCCGCCGACAGCAGCGCCCTCTAGAAGAGGAAGAGGGCATTCCCCTCGCTGATCTTCAGAGGACCCTACCGCTCTTTGGGTAATTAGATCATATTTGGGGGCCGGGCAAAGGTTGCTGCTGGGCAGGGGACGGGTCGCCAGAAGGGACTGGAGGTGTCGAGTACGTAAAGGGCGCGTTGAACGGGAATGAATACAGTATATCTTAGCTATAATATTATGGTATCAGTGAATGGGCTACTTTCTTTGAAGCATTTTGAAGATCTTATGGTCTGATGATTTTGGTTATAATTAAATAGAAATAGTGAGGATTAATAATGAGTGTTAATTTTTACATGTGCTCATATTACGAAATATGTTGACAAGATTCCAAGTATAGTGCCTTATAGTACATTTTGAAGAATATCTATAATATTCAGATGTCCCTGAGTAGTTTGTTGTTCAAAAGTGAGTTTTTATTGAGAATATGTGTTGCCGCCATGTTCAGTACCTCTGTATATATTGTTGCACGGTAGCAAAAAATCCAACTGTCCTGTCTGGGCTTGTGCCCTGTGCATTGTGTCATAATTGTGGTGGACAAAAAGCGATTCCTCCCTGACATAATTCATGGACTTTCTTGCCTCTGCCCTGGGTGTTTGACAGGCAGTGTTTTGTCAGCTCATTCAGTGGTTTTTTGCGTCTTTATGTCTGAATGGTCTGACCAAGAAATATTTTTGTCTTTTTAATATAATTTATCCGACTCAGTTTTCGTGTTATGCTTGCCCTTTGCAAACTCAAACATACCTGACTATTTCATTCTTTGTGCATTCATCAGTGATGATGTATTATTTATTTTACAAAGGGATTAGCAATATAGAAAGCAAATTTAATCCCAAAAAGGTTTTACTTTTAGGAGTTAATCAGTAAAACAAAGAAATTACCTTCATCATTAAAGCGCTCACCAATTCATTCAATGTACAACCTGGCTCTTCCTTATTCAAATTGCACTACATTCTATAGGTAGGACCATTCTACAATTCTCCCTCATGTTACAGGGCATTTGCTACTCCAACTATCTACCCTTACCAAGCCCAACATCAGCAGGGACAAACGAAGCCAATCACAGACCGCCGTACAACAGACCAAGGCTGGGCGACGATCAGTTCAGCCAATCAGGACTCGGGTAACATGGGCGGACGTACTCCTCTCATTACCTGGCGGTAATCAGAGCTCCGACTGATGCTACCCACTTAGTATTGTACGTGCCCGCCAGAGGTCCTCCCAATCTGCCCCCGTCAAAGTGGCAATCTGCAGAAAGCCTTATTTACACTGAAGGACTTTGAGCATGGTCGAACATGAACAACAGCCGACAATTCAGTGATCTTTGGGAGTCATTGATACAATAACTTGTTCAGTGTGAACGTGACATCTCAGGGTCGGACGCCTTTAAACAACTTTAAAAGACAACTGTAAAACTCCAATGTTCATGGGTGACAGAAAATCCAAGTTACTCCATCTCACGCTTATGGTCGATTATCACCAAATGTGACCACAGGCCATTTTCATATATTTTTATATGAAAGTGCGGGGGAAATAAAATTAATGGCGTTGCCGTACACTTAATGTGTACGGCCCTATGAGGTCTTCAATGGGAACCCGGTTTTTATGACTTTTTATGAATATTTTGCATGTTACAGTCGAAAATAAGGCAGTTTTGGAGTATTTTTAGGTACCAAACCAGTTCTTTATCTACTGAATGTCTTGTACAAATTTTCTAACATTATGAAATCAATAAAAACCATGTTAATATATTTTTTTAAATATGTTGCCGTACACTTATTTATTTTTTTTTTTTTTTTCAACGTTGTCTTCATTTTATATGGGCATATTCTGTGGTGTAAAAATCGTGAAGCCGTACAGATATATATTGGCAATGTCCGGAACATAAGAAAAAAGGAAATAGATAAAACATTAAATATATTACAAAAATCACTCATACATTGGATTTATATATCGAAATAATGACAGGAATTACTTGGAAATCGACTTGATGAGGGGGTAAAAGCTAAGTGAAAGCAGGTTTGGTGTAGAAATCGTGAAGCCGTACAGAGATGCTTTAAAATAGCATAAAATCAGCGAAAGTGGGAAATAGTGAAAAATATTGAACGCACATAAATAAAACCAAGCAGGGCTTACAATACTTACTATTAATACCCAAAGATCCTATTTATGCGCTCAGAATGGCCAAATATAGGCCCCGTGAAGCCGTACTGAGACAGCGGTAATAGTGAAGCCGTACAGAGAAATAAACCTTGGCGGGAAAACCGGGCCCGCACGTGGCGCCATCTGCAGTTAAACGGAAGCAGATACCCGGAAGTGACAGAGGGCGTCCCGAACGCAGCAGACAGCAGACGATCGGCAACACGTAAGCATGTTTTCTTATTATTTTGCAAGTTTTTCTAAAAATCTAGGCCCCAATGGTGTACATAAGCCATTGGATCGAGTGAAATGAAGTAATGTGCACCGCCGTACAGCAAAAGTTAAGCGAAAATACGGCGTATGTCCATATATGCAGTGATTTTGCACCGGCCAAGTTGGTTTGTTTACATCTAGTTCGATAGGCCACAGTGTGTGAGTTTCCTTAAAAGTACACTGTGTCCTGTCTCTGTACGGCTTCACGCTTTTACATGCGGCTTCACGCGGCTTCACGCTTGTGAGTCCAACAGGGAAATCAGTATAACTTGAACTGTTCTTATGCTATTTAACCCAGGTCTCTGCCACACTCACTGTCAGTCATTTCACTATGTTTAACTGTCAGGCATATATTGCCAGAATGCAGCTATACATGTTTTCTATTAGTTTTATGGTGTTACTTGAGAATTTGTGTATCTGAAATTTTGTTTAAAGTAGGCTGGTTATTGCTTTAAAACTGTGAAACTCAGGTAAAATGCTGAATTTGTGCTATTTACAACCTGGAGCACTGTGAACTGTGGTAAAAAATATTAATTTCGATGGAAAAACATGTTTTTACCCCCCTTTTAAGTGTACGGCATTGCATTTATGTTGACAGGGACGACACCTGTAATCATCATTATCTAGGCCTTATTTCTATTTTAAATGCACGCATTACCTTGTGAGAAGCCTATAGATGCCACATATTTATTATGTAGTGTTAAATGTCATCAATTTGTCAAGCAGGTAATATATATTGTATGAAAACACATGGTAACCCCTCCCCCACCCACCCACCTTCTTTTTTTTTTTAAGTGTACGGCAATGCATTTAATATAAAAGTTGAAAAGTGTACGGCAATGTATATTAAATTGATTGGGTTCACAAGCCTTGCATTTATGTTGACAGGGACGACACCTGTAATCACCATTATCTAGGCCTTATTTCTATTTTAAATGCACGCATTACCTTGTGAGAAGCCTATAGATGCCACATATTTATTATGTAGTGTTAAATGTCATCAATTTGTCAAGCAGGTAATATATATTGTATGAAAACACATGGTAACCCCTCCCCCACCCACCCACCTTTTTTTTTTTTTTTTAAGTGTACGGCAATGCATTTAATATAAAAGTTGAAAAGTGTACGGCAATGTATATTAAATTGATTGGGTTCACAAGCGACCATACTGGTACTCATCATGTTGGTCTCATCAATGCTTATTTTACTAATCGCAATTTATTCATAGTGGCTGGAAATAGATGACAACATTCAGCTGAAATTTGTGTACAATGTGCAATGCCAAGAGTAAGTATTATTCACAAAAAATCTCTTTGTTTGTTCGAGTAGTGTTCAGCAGATGCATTTCTAGTTATCAAAATTACAATGTTGTGTTGAGTATTTGTTCATAGTAAATGCTCATTCTAACTGTGTAATAGCTAACCATATTACTTTTTGAATTTCAGCTTTTCCCAACGTACGATGCCCCCGCGAAGACAACGCGCAAGGAGGACGGCGGAGCAGCAGCGGGTCCATAACATGCTGCGGACGAGAGTAAGTATTACTATTTGCCAAACCCCCGTAAATTGCAAATGTAAGAACCCGATCTTAGAGCTACAATCAAAAGCAAAGGTTCCTAACATGACAACAAAAACCATAATCATATGCTTAAAAAAAAGTAATATTAACTGCTTGTTATTTCACTCTGTAGTTTTAACATTTACTCTCGCTCTTGCAGAGAATCAATGACGAGTACAGGCAGGGGTTGCGGCCCCCGCCTGCCCGCGAAATCTACCGCACCCCTGCACAAAAACAGCTGGACAGGGACAGGAAGGCCGAGACGGCCAGGGACCGGCGAGAGGCTCGGAACGTGGCCGCGGGTTACCCGGATGGCCGACGGCCACGGGGCCGTCCGCCAGGTCGTGGGCGCGGCCGTGGTGGCAGGGAAGGGCGGCGTGGCCGTGGTGGCCAGCAGGTAGCTGTCCCCGCCCAGGACGACGAAGACGACCAGGGCCAGCAGCCTGCTGTCCTCGCTCAGCTTCTGCAGGACGCCCACCAGGGCGGGCGGCGTGGTGGCCAGCGGGGTGGCCAGCGGGGTCTCCGGCGCGGGGCACAGCGCGGACAAGGCACGGAGGTCCCCCCCTTTAGGTAAGCGCATGTGCATCCAATATTGCAGTAACTAGTGGGAAATGACCAAAGTGCTATATTTCTATGTCATAAAGTAGCCTGTCACTTATTTAATAAGTAGACGTACAGTTTTCTATATCGTAAAATCCTTCAAAAGTAAAATATATATCTCGAATATTAAATGACGCTATAGTAAACTTTAAAATTCTGTACGGCGTTGCATATAAAGTCATTTTAAAGTGTGCGGATGTGAATATTCAATACTGGAAGAGTGTACGGCACCGTATATAAAATAGTTTAGTTTTACATCGAACAGACCAGTAGTAAGAGACCTTATTTTCATTTAGATTACATATCTGGCGTCCTACAGACTCCCATACATCTTCGTATATATATGTTTCCCTATCTATATCACTTGTACTTTATTTGGACAGAGCACGAGAGTACGAGGAGGAGGAGGAGAGGGTGAGGCCGCCGCCACGCGAGTCTGCGCTTCAGGCAACCGAGAGGCTGGCCGCCCTCCACGCCGAGGTGGGGTCGGACCAGGCGACGTCGGGGGAGGAATTTGTTCCTCAACCGGCGTCGTTGTCTGGTTTCTCCACCTGGAGACAGGCCCCCCAGGAGGAGACCGGGAGTGAGACGGAGACGGACATGGAGGAGGTGGTCAGGGAGCCGAGGCCGGTGAGGAGGGCGGCGACAACGGCGGCACAGAGGTGGACAGCCCTGCATGCAGCGGTGGGGTCGGACGTGGTGAGCTCTGGGGAGGAGTTCGAACCTCCCCAGTCCTCATCACTTCCGGCCTCGCCGCTGCTGTGGAGGCCGATCCGCCCTCTGCGATTTAGGGAGGAGAGTGAGGAGGAGGGAGTCGAGGAGGACGGAGTCGAGGAGAGAGTGCAGGAGGAGAGAGTCGAGGAGGAGAGAGTCGAGGAGGAGGGAGTCGAGGAGGAGGGAGTCGAGGAGAGAGTGCAGGAGGAGAGAGTCGAGGAGGAGGGAGTGGAGGAGAGAGTGCAGGAGGAGAGAGTCGAGGAGGAGGGAGTGGAGGAGGAGGGAGTGCAGGAGGGAGTGCAGGAGGACAGAGTGGAGGAGGAGGTAGTAGAGGAGTGGGAGATGGAGGAGGAGACGACGGAGGAAGAGGGGCAGAAGGAGGTTGAGGAGGTGCAGAGTAGTGAGAAGGGACAGGAAGAGGTGGAGGATTGGGAGTTGGAGGAGGGGACGACGGAGGAAGAGGAGACAGGAGTGGCGGAGGGGGTCGCCCCTTCTCGCCCGGCACTGCACCCGGTTACGGGCCGAGTTGAGTGGGTGGGAGTCCCCGGGTTTGATGGTTTTCAGGCGGCCCAGGGTCAGCCCTAGACCCGGCGACTTCCACCCACTCTTCTCGGTCATCCGCACGTAGTGCCGAGCGAGGAGGTGACGACCCGGGATCTTGAATAAAGTTTTTATTTTTTCAGTATACTGTCGTCCAGTTTTGTATGTCCTGTCACTGTGCAGCTCTCCCATACAAATGCATGGTTAGATCAACTGCGTTTCATAAAAGCATTGCCGTACAAGCGTATCATAAAGAAAACATGGTCGCTAAGAAATATATGCGATGCCGTACACTTTTCCCATAACCCAGTAAGTGAGATCAACTGCGTTTCATAAAAGCATTGCCGTACAGGAGTATCATAAAGAAAACATGGTCGCTATGAAATATATGCGATGCCGTACACTTTTCCCATAACCCAGTAAGTGAGATCAACTGCGTTTCATAAAAGCATTGCCTTACAGGAGTATCATAAAGAAAACATGGTCGCTATGAAATATATGCGATGCCGTACACTTTTCCCATAACCCAGTAAGTGATATCAACTGCGTTTCATAAAAGCATTGCCGTACAGGTTTCCTCTACAAAGACATGGTCACAACGCAGTTCTTTGATGCTTTGGAAAAGTGTACGACAACGAAAATTACGTACTATTAAATGCATGCTTATTTTACCACCGGGCTAATAGCAAATAACAGCAAAGTATCCAAAACAAGATGGCAACATTCCACTGGATTTCATGTGCCATGCGCAATGGCAAGAGTTAGTATTAGTCACAGAAAATCTCATTGTTGGAGTTGTGTTCAGCAGATGCGTTTCTATTCATCTGACAGTCTTGTGTTGTATTATGGTTCTTGTTAAATGGTCATTCAACTATACATTAGCTAACCATATTAGTTTTTGAATTTCAGCTTTTCCCAAGTCCAGCACCATACGATGCCCCCGCGACGCGTAAGGAGGACGGCGGAGCAGCGGCTGCTCCATAACCGGCTGCGGTCGAGAGTAAGTATTACTATTTGCCAAACCCCCGTAAATTGCAAATGTAAAAACCCGATCTTAGAGCTACAATCAAAAGCAAAGGTTCCTAACATGCAAACAAAAACCATAATCATATGCTTAAAAAAAAGTAATATTAACTGCTTGTTATTTCACTCTGTAGTTTTAACCCGCCCAGGACGACAACCAGGGCCAGGAGGTCGCTGTCCCCGCCCAGGAGGACGACCAGGACGACCAGGGCCAGGAGGTCGCTGTCCCCGCCCAGGAGGACGACCAGGACGACCAGGGCCAGGAGGTCGCTGTCCCCGCCGTGGATGACGACCAGGACGACGGGGGCCAGCAGGTAGCTGTCCCCGCTCAGGTTCTGCAGGACGCCCACCAGGGCGGGCGGCGTGGTGGCCAGCGTGGTGGCCAGCGTGGGCTCCGGCGCGGGGCACAGCGGGCCCAAGGCAGGGAGGTCCCCCCCTTTAGGTAAGTGCATGTGCATCCAATATTGCAGTAACTGTTGGGAAATGACCAAAGTGCTATATTTCTATGTCGTAAAGTAGCCTGTCACTTATTTAATAAGTAGACGTACAGTTTTCTATATCGTAAAATCCTTCAAAAGTAAAATATATATCTCGAATATTAAATGACGCTATAGTAAACTTTAAAATTCTGTACGGCGTTGCATATAAAGTCCTTTTAAAGTGTGCGGCAATGAATATTCAATACTGGAAGAGTGTACGGCACCGTATATAAGATAGTTTGGTTTTACATCGAACAACTTCAAAAGTAAAATATATATCTCGAATATTAAAAGACGCTATAGTAAACTTTAAAATTCTGTACGGCGCTGCATATAAAGTCCTTTTAAAGTGTGTGGCAATGAATATTCAATACTGGAAGAGTGTACGGCACCGTATATTACATAGTTTGGTTTTACATCGAACAACTTCAAAAGTAAAATATATATCTTGAATATTAAATGACGCTATAGTAAACTTTAAAATTCTGTACGGCGTTGCATATAAAGTCCTTTTAAAGTGTGCGGCAATGAATATTCAATACTGGAAGAGTGTACGGCACCGTATATTACATAGTTTAGTTTTACATCTAACAGACCAGTAGTGAGAGACCTTATTTTCATTTACATTACATATCTGGCGTCCTACAGACTCCCATACATCTTCGTATATATATGTTTCCCTATCTATATCACTTGTACTTTATTTGGACAGAGCACGAGAGTACGAGGAGGAGGAGGAGAGGGTGAGGCCGCCGCCACGCGAGTCTGCGGTTCTGGCAACCCAGAGGCTGGGCGCCCTCCACGCCGAGGTGGGGTCGGACCAGGCGACGTCGGGGGAGGACTTTGTTCCTCAACCGGCGTCGTTGTCTGGTTTCTCCACCTGGAGACAGACCCCCCAGGAGGAGACCGGGAGTGAGACAGAGACGGACATGGAGGAGGTGGTCAGGGAGGCGAGGCCGGTGAGGAGGGCGGCGACGGCGGCGGCACAGAGGTGGACAGCCCTGCATGCAGCGGTGGGGTCGGACGTGGTGAGCTCTGGGGAGGAGTTCGAACCTCCCCAGTCCTCATCACTTCCGGCCTCGCCGCTGCTGTGGAGGCCAATCCGCCCTCTGCAGTTTAGGAAGGAGAGTGAGGAGGAGGGAGTCGAGGAGGACGGAGTCAAGAGAGTGCAGGAGGAGAGAGTCGAGGAGGAGGGAGTCGAGGAGGAGGGAGTGCAGGAGGAGAGAGTCGAGGAGGAGGTAGTCGAGGAGGAGGGAGTCGAGGAGAGAGTGCAGGAGGAGAGAGGAGTTGAGGACAGAGTGGAGGAGGAGCGAGTAGAGGAGTGGGAGATGGAGGAGGAGACGACGGAGGAAGAGGGGCAGAAGGAGGTTGAGGAGGTGCAGAGTAGTGAGAAGGGACAGGAAGAGGTGGAGGATTGGGAGTTGGAGGAGGGGACGACGGAGGAAGAGGAGACAGGAGTGGCGGAGGGGGTCGCCCCTTCTCGCCCGGCACTGCACCCGGTTACGGGCCGAGTTGAGTGGGTGGGAGTCCCCGGGTTTGATGGTTTTCAGGCGGCCCAGGGTCAGCCCTAGACCCGGCGACTTCCACCCACTCTTCTCGGTCATCCGCACGTAGTGCCGAGCGAGGAGGTGACGACCCGGGATCTTGAATAAAGTTTTTATTTTTTCAGTATACTGTCGTCCAGCTTTGAATGTCCTATGTAAGACAAGACAACACAGAGTAAGAATCCGAACAGATTGCCAGAATCAATGTAATGTAACACAAGTAATAATTTTTATTTCATGTGAAAGCAATATAACAACCAAGGCGTCGGCAAAGTAGTTGAACATATGCAAAATAAATGTGTAAGTGCATAGGCGTACACATTTTCCTTAACACCACATGGTAAATATATATTTGGTCACCATACCGTTTTTCCTTTTTTTTTAAATATCTTTACTTATCTAGAAATTCCGGAGCCTCGTAGATCAATTAACTAAATCAACAAGCATATATATTTCATTGCAGTACACATTCCCCACACATCAAAAGATGATATATGCTATGCCGTACAGGTTTCCCAGGCCACGACATATCTATTTCATAAATGCATTGCCGTACACATTTCCCAAACTATATGCGATGCCGTACAGGTTTTCTATGGCGCGACATATCTTTTTCATAAATGCATTGCCGTACACATTTCCCCCAAAGTATATGCGATGCCGTACAGGTTTTCTATGGACATATCTTTTTCATAAATGCATTGCTGTACACATTTCCCCCAAAGTATATGCGATGCCGTACAGGTTTTCTATGGCGCGACATATCTTTTTCATAAATGCATTGCCGTACACATTTCCCCACATCAATAGATGATATATGCGATGCCGTACAGGTTTTCAATACATATTTCATATACTGATAATTGGTCTTCTACAGCATTCATCATGGACGAGCTCGAGCAAGATCACACTCAAGAAGAAAAAAAAGAACGGAACCGGCAATATCAGGTCAACTACAGGGCCAATCCTGATGTGCGGGCAGCTGCTGTTGTGCGTGCTAAGGTAACAGTTGAATCCATTAACATTGCTTGACTTAATCACATGCACAAAAAAGATTGTGCAATTTTTATACTGAACAAGCTGTACATTTTTGTAGTATATTTATGAAGTGCTAAACATCTTCTAAATATGTCACTGCACAGCTCATACTTTCAAACTGCAGTGCAGTTATACTTGTCTTGAACCTTACAGCAACATCGAGATGCCCACAAGGGCAAGAAAAAAAAAGTGCCTAAGGAACAGAAAGAGGAGCGGCTGCGAAGGAGGAGGGAATCCCTGGAGCGGACTAGGCAACGATGGCGTAAGTAACCAGGAACAGCTCAATGCCATAACATTTTTATATTGTGTTAGATTAACATTAGATTAATATTTTATCATATCAATGAAATGTATACCGTAATGCATTTTGCACCACTTGACAAATTAATATCTTATAATCTGACCATCTTATCTTTTCATTAATTTTTCAAGGGGAACAAGGCCTGAACGCCCAGGGGAAGCCTTACAAGCGGCAGCCCGCTGACGTCCCTCCTCCTTATGATGTCCCCGCACCTGCCGCAGCTGAGGCTCCGCGGGCATCAGGCAGGATTGCCGGGGAAGTTGCGGCCCCGATTGCGATCGCGCCAAGGGTTCGACGGCAAGCAGCCAGAGAGCCTGAAAAGTAAGTTTGGGTATACATGTTAATTGTACATCTTAAGATATATATATTATATATGTGTGTGTGTGCAGTCACTACTAGCTAAATCCGGTAAATTCAATGCCGTACACATTAAATTGCGCAGTAATTACGATGCCGTACACTTTGTCTGTAGTTAGCAGTTGAACTCGGTAAATGCATTGCCGTACACAGTGAATCGTTTTAAGGTACACAGCCTATGTTGAATCTCAGTGTCACAGAATGAGCAGAAGACATCTGAGAAAGAGTTAATCAGTTTACAATGATATAATATAGTTGAAAAACTCTGCTTCTTGAAACATTTACAAGATGAGCAAATGTACCTTCCAATGTTTTCCAGGTTGGTGGTGGCTCTTCCTAGCTTTAGCCGTCAACCCAAGGCGCGGTCGCTCAAGCGGGAGCTTGAGACTACAAAAGCCACACTGGAGAGGACCCAAGCTACCCTGGCTGCGAGGGACAAGGAGGTAGAGGACCTCAAGAGGCAGCTGGCGGAAGTGCTGGGACGCCGTGGCGTTCGGGACCAGGAGGTACCAGCCACGCCCCCCGCGCACGCAGCTGCCGAGTTTGATGTGCCGGCGGCCCAGGTACAGTAGTTTGGCAGTAGAAAAATCACATTGTAATGTGATATGGGTATACATGTCATATGCAATTGTAATCAGTTAAACTCGGTAAATGCATTGCTTAAAATTGTTATATGGTATGCGCGGTAAATGCGATGCCGTACACTTTATCCCTAGTTAGAAGCTGAACTCGGTAAATGCATTGCCGTACACATTGAATCATATTAAGGTATGCGCGGTAAATGCGATGCCGTACACTTTATACCTAGTTAGAAGCTGAACTCGGTAAATGCATTGCCGTACACATTGAATCGTATTAAGGTATGCGCGGTAAATGCGATGCCGTACACTTTGTCCGATAATTCCTATTGTGTAATGAAAGAATGTATTGTATGTTCAACAGGCACAAGCGGTCCACCTCCTGCAGAAGGGCCTAAACGTGACCCCCACCAAGGAGCGGGTCCGCCAGATTCTCCCGTACACGCTGACGGTCGAGAACGTGCGCAACGCCCCTCGGGAGGTGAAGCGCACTGTTTTCGACCGGAAGCAGCTGCGGGGGACAGCGAAGGCCCTTGGGGAGGTGGTCAATCTCACGGAAATACCTGAGAAAGACCGAGCGGCCGCCGGCAACGAAGAGGAAGATGGCAGCAGCAGCGGTGAAGGCCCCTGTCGGGGCATTTATGACCAGGCCAGAAAACGCAGCGGAACTGCCATCCCAGAGGGCCAGCAAGAAGGGGATGCAGGCGTACACCCTCCTGGACACCCTCAGCAGCCTGCATTCAAAATACCAGGAGCAGTGCAACTCTGATATCTCCCTGTTGACCTTCTGCAGGTACAGGCCGGAGGGTGTGCGCCTCATCAAGTACGCCACCAGGGACGTCTGCCTCTGCCCTCGCTGCGCAAACCTGGTCCTGATGTCCCAGGTATCAGGGGTGCTGTCCCACTCCCCCAAATCGCTGGCCCTCTTGGAGGACGAGGACATAAAACAAAAGTTGGAGGGGCTGCAGAAAGATGTGGTGCGGTTCCAACAGTGGCGAAGGGCCAACGTCCCCGCCCGCGACGGCTCCACGATCACAAAGACGCGGCTGACCGACCTAGAGGCACCCACCGACAGCTTCACCACAATGTTCCTGGGTCTGATGGGTCCCCATCGTGAGCACATGCAGCGGCTCACGACCCAGTTCCGGGAGATCCGTCGGCTCAAGGATGGGTTGCACGAAGGAACCGAGGCCGTGGTTCAACTGGACTACTCCGAGAACTGGGAGGTTAAGTTCAGGAAAGAACCCGCCTCGGTGTTCTTCGACAACCGGCAGATCGCCTTGATGCCCATTGTGGTGTACTTCCGGAAGCCTGGTCACGCCACGGTCTTCACGAAGTCGTTCGTGGGTGTGACGGACGAGCTGTCCCACACAGCCCCAACAACTTTCGCCTTCATCGCTCCCTTGATGGAGGCCCTGCGCCAAGAACTTCCCCTCCTGGAATGGGTGCATTTTATCTCTGACGGTCCGACGTCCCAGTACCGCAACAAGACGGTTGTGGCTGGGGTCCGGCAGTTCCCGGCCCGCTTCGCTGCGAATGCTACATGGACGTGGCTTGAGGCGGGGCACGGGAAGGGCCCGTGTGATGGAGTCGGCGGGTCTCTCAAAACAATGGCGACGAACCTGGCAACAGGGACTTGCCACTGCGCACGGCGAAGGAGTTTGTCGAGCGCATCAGGACCCGTGCGACCAAGATCACACTCATCCACGTGACCGAGGAGATGATTGCGTCCACCCGGGAGGAGGTTGAGGCGCAGTGGCAGCTAGTTCCCGTCAAGGGAATTATGAAGTTGCATGCCCTCGCCCCCACAAGCAGCGGTGACCTCTACATCAGGGAAACCTCGTGTTTCGATTACTGCTGTTGGAATAACAGCCAGTTCCACCCGCTGTGTCCTGGTTGGACGAAGGTACAGGCTCCTCAGGTTGTGGAGGTCGAGGAGGAGACGGACCAGGAGGAGTTTGAGGAGGAGGACGACATCCCCCTGGCGCAGCTCGTGCGCTCACAGGACGAGGCCCAAAGCCCTGATGCACCCAACAGGGTCATATGGCGTCAGATGACTGCCATTGGCAATCATGCCGTGGTGACATGGGGTTCCAGATGGTACCCCGTGGTTATCACTGGCCATGATTGGGAGGAGCTGTTGATCAGCTTCATGACCCCATCCAGAGGAAAGTGGAAGTGGGGCAAAAGGGAAGAGGGCCGAGTCCACCGGGCTGGAGTCCTCTCCTACATCTCTCCTCCGGTCCGGGTCTCCCCGACCCTCTACGAGTTGCTGGAGAAGGACCAGCGGGAGGTCGAGCACCGGTTTTCCCTCCTGTAAATGTGTCGCCGCTGCTGTTATTTTTCATTTGCCCCGCTACCGGGCCTCAAAAAGTGATAGTAGCAGTTATTTTTAATTTGCCCCAGCTACCGGGCCTCTAATAGTAATAGTAGCACCTCAGTTGTTATTTTTCATTTGCTCCAGCTACAGGGGCCTTATATTTGGAATGGTAGTAGTTAGAAGTTATTTTTCATTTGCCCTAGCTACCGGGCCTTTAATAGTAACAGTAGTGCTTCAGTTCTCATACATGTACAAACATCATCACCTTATATATATATCATCAACTATTTATTGCCACAGCTGTACGTTTGTAAATATGATCCGCATACATGTATTTATTTATCTAACGCAAAAAAAACGACGCCGTACACTTATCTAATGTTATCTAACATCTAATTCAAGAAAGAAAATACGACGCCGTACACCTATTTAAAAAAGAAAATAATTCAAAATAGAAAAATACGATGCCGTACACATCTTTAACACTAGAGTTCTTACAAACTATTAGAACCATTGCCGTACACTTACATACTTGTGATAAATTCATATGCGCAGAAGATCCTGTGCTCATCATTCGGCAACAAAGATAAAATCGGCGTATTTACCTTATTGTACAGCATCTAATTCAAGAAAGAAAATACGACTCCGTACACCTATTTAAAAAAGAAAATAATTCAAAATAGAAAAATACGATGCCGTACACATCTTTAACACTAGAGTTCTTACAAACTATTAGAACCATTGCCGTACACTTACATACTTGTGATAAATTCATATGCGCAGAAGATCCTGTGCTCATCATTTGGCAACAAAGATAAAATCGGCGTATTTACCTTATTGTACAGCATCTAATTCAAGAAAATACGACGCCGTACACCTATTTAAAAAAGAAAATAATTCAAAATAGAAAAATACGATGCCGTACACATCTTTAACACTAGTGTTCTTACAAACTATTAGAACCATTGCCGTACACTTACATACTTGTGATAAATTCATATGCGCAGAAGATCCTGTGCTCATCATTCGGCAACAAAGATAAAATCGGCGTATTTACCTTATTGTACAGCATCTAATTCAAGAAAGAAAATACGACGCCGTACACCTATTTAAAAAAGAAAATAATTCAAAATAGAAAAATATGATGCCGTACACATCTTTAACACTAGTGTTCTTACAAACTATTAGAACCATTGCCGTACACTTACATACTTGTGATAAATTCATATGTGCAGAAGATCCTGTACTGATCATAGTTATTTCTCACCTTTACTCATACATACTACGTAATTAAAACCATTGCTGTACACATGTACTTGTGATGTATACACATTGTTATCGTGTAATATCTGCTGCATCAGACATTATCTATGACAAGTCTTATATTAATGAGCTTGAACTATGGCCACTAGTACAGGGAATACAAGTATGGCTGAGCCAACTTAAGGGCCATAGCGTCAGCATTTTCACTGTTAATACCCAGGTGTTTAGAAAAAGAATCCGTACTAACCCAACCTGCATGACATTGCTCATACCTGGTACTCCACTATACAGACAATAATTTAATGCCGGATACTTTATCTCGCATTGTATATATGTAAAGTATGAAGTGGAGCTAATTGAAATTAATTAAATCCGTTGCTGTACACCCAAACCTTGTCTATGATAACCTCTCATATTTCATTATGTGTACGATGACACTTTTGATTTTTAGCTGATATCACGTGCTGTTTGGCAACATGTATAGAGAGCCAATAATTGTATGCAAAGTGTTCGTGAGGAATGCGCTCTAGGCATCTGCCATTGCAATTTCTTTATTTCGGACGCATTAGCCCAATTAAAACCATGTCACATTCATTATATATATTGGTAGGTATGTGTCAACGGCTTTAAATACATAGCCGTACACTTATTTCCTATGATACTAATTGTAAATATTATAAAAGTAGCAGCATTTGTAGATGAAATCATTATTTTGCATTTGTATATATCACAGGCTACTCAATGCCATGTAAATATGATCGCAGTTCTTATGAAAATGCATTGCCGTACACTAACTACATGTATATTGAAGTTTAACCCATGATTCATGTGTACGGCGACGTAATATATTGGTAAGACTGTGTTGATGGGTTTAAATGTATAGCCGTACACTCACTTCATGTAAATGCTAACATATATTATATGTGTACGGCAACGCTTTTAATATTTAACGCTAAAGCATTTGTAGTAATATATTGCATTTGTGTGTATATATCACAGGCTACTCAATGCCATGTAAATATGATCGCAGTTCTTATGAAAATGCATTGCCGTACACTCACTACATGTATATTGAAGTTTAACCCATGATTCATGTGTACGGCGACGTAATATATTGGTAGGTCTGTGTTGATGGGTTTAAATGTATAGCCGTACACTCACTTCATGTATGTGTACGGCAACGCTTTTAATATTTAACGTAACAGCACAGGATGCTTCTGGATATTCCCTTTTTGTGTAAATTACCAATTATTGTACAGAAAAACCTGATTATTTATTGAATTAGATTATTCCTCTTGTTATTTAAGATGCATTAGTCTGTGTTTTGAGCTTAATTATATAATTATATAATTGGTGGCTGAATAATATAAGATCGTATCTCAAAAAGATAAATTTTATATTTAGTTTCTAAGATGTTTCCCTTACCCTAAAGGTATATGAAAATTTAGGAATTTTTTAAATTCTCCAAATATTTGGAATGTTATTGATCAGTAAACAAAGGCCCGAATATTTTGATAATTTAATGGGCAAAAACGTGAAAAATGGTGAAAATATGAAAAAAGCTAGACATTAATGCTGGAAAAACAACTAAAATAATGGGATATTTGCAGAAAACGGGCATTGAAACGATAGAGACTAGTTCCGTTGCCACAGCTGGCAGAGTGAAGCAGTACAGAGATGCATGAAGCAGTACAGAGATTCCGTAACCATGGAAATTATACAAGTTTACGGCAATAATTTGTGTTTTTTCCGGTTGGTGTTGCGTTACCAGAGGTGATACCTACGATTTGGCCGATTATTTCCCGCTAATTATGAATTTTCCCATTTTTATGGCTTTCCGAAGATGCGAAAAATGGGCTTTTCATTAGGTGAAAAGCATGAAAAGGGCCATAATTCCCGAATATTTTGAGAATTTAATGGGCAAAAACGTGAAAAATGGTGAAAATATGAAAAAAGCTAGACATTAATGCTGGAAAAATAATTATAAAAATAAGATCTGAATTGATAAGAGGCGATAAAAAATGTGCCTTCCACCACTCAGTTTTCATGGCTTTCAGGCTTCATGGGCTAAAGAGTGAAGCAGTACAGAGATGGGCTAAATTCCTTTAAATTACAAGAAAATACAGCCAAAATTGAAAAAAAACTTGTACGATTCCTTTGTACTAGGTGAGATGAATACACTAGAGTAATTTTTTTTTTTTCAAGTTTCCTATTTTTTTATGAGTTTAAAAAGAACTTCAAAAAATCCAGCTTCACCATTTTGAGCAAAATTTGACATTTTCAATAAACTCCAAAGTTGGAAAGAATTATCTAATTAAACAAAAAAAGGTACCTATGTTGTTAAGAACACCCATCCCTACATGCATAAATGTTTTTATTGTTCCCCTTGAGATTTAGAGAAAAATTAAGAATTTTACAAAATTGGATTTTTCATGTCTCTGTACTGCTTCACTCTTCTTGGGTGTCAGGTAAAACTTTGCCATAAATCAATAAATTATGGATATTAGTGTTCCCAACTTGCAGGGAATATCAATAATGGTCTTAGCAACATTCCCTAGAAGTTTTATCAATATGTGAACAAATTTTCATTTTTGGCACATTTACCCCCCTGTGGTCACAATTGGTGATAATCGACAATAACTTGGATTTTCGCATTAATGCGAAAATCCAAGTTATTCCATCTCACGCTTATGCTTATAACTTCATCTGAAGCCAATCAAACGCAACAGACTGTTTTCCAACAGCCTGGCCGTCACGGTCCTGTGGTTCGTTTTCCGGGTATCGTCATGGTGACCACTAGGTTGTAGGGGTCCGCACCTGTTATGTTATGTTGATAATCACCGAATTGGTACTATGTGATTCAAACTGATCAATGGGGTTGGCGTTCGTGGTAATATAAATCCAATGAAGCATGAGAATAAACAGTCGTCCCTTTATGGTACTCAATGTGTCAACACCTCTTCCTTTCTTTAGCCAGCACCACCTCAGGACTTAGAATAACTAGAGGAATCTTGGGAATGAAGAACGAGAGAATAAAAAAATAGCCTACTTAAGGCTAAAGTGGTGATTGGACTCACAAAAAAAAGGGCTAAATGGGCACGAGAATGAAGAACAGGATGTCAGGCAGACAGCCAGCAGAACAAAATGTCGGGCAGACGGCCAGCACGCTACCACCTTTCTTTTATTGGCGACAGCCTGACTTCCTGGTCCCAGCAAGTAAGACAGTAGTGATCCCACACAAAGTATAATGTACACGTAGGCTCATGACACTTGGCCTACTCTGGCCCTCCCCCTTAAAATCACCGAAATCCATTCACTCCTTCAACGATGCAACGTTCAACCCACCATCATGCACAAGGTATGACTCTGAGAAATGTGACTCACTAAGTGCTCCCGTGTTCAGCCTGCAATTCTGCGCCTGAGCCCGAGTTCTAGACAAGCGACTCCCCGAGGACGTCCTTGTTCTTTCATTCCATGAAGAACAACCAAACCCAGCAAGAGAATAAACTGAAAGTGGCGTGGTTCAGAATCTAAGTTATTAAACCCATAGTTTTTTTTCAGTATTTCCTCATGAGTTCCTTGAAAAGAGTTGTCTTGGGTGTCCCAGAATCGTTCAAATACATACTCACGTGTCAGTCGTTCAGTGGAAACAGTTGTACAGTCACGCTGTTGCAAAGAGACGCCGTTTTCCAAATCTTAATTGTACAGTGGAAACTGGCTAGATCACTGCATTCTGTTTTGTACATTCTCTTCTTTTTTTTTTAATTCAATCTTTATTCAGGCTTAAACAGTTATCAGTCTTGTACAAAACTGGTTTTCGTAACTCGCCTGACTTATCTTCCGAAATCATAAAAAGCATTGCCCTAAAGGATACATTCAAAATAATATATTATATAGCCCCCATCCCAATAATCCATTATTGAATATGCGTCAAGCTTTTTATTATTCAAATGATATATTTTAAAGCCTGGGGACCAATTCAAGAAGGGACTTAAGTTAGCAAGAGAATGGGCTGATGCGGGACGTAATCCTCTACATTATAGATGCAGCAGCAAGAAGCTTTTTATGGTGTAAATTTTAGGATCAGTGTCGTATGAAACACACACACACACACACACACACACACACACACACGAATGTACATTTCCAGCCAAGGAGCGATGTAATGGTCACAATCTCTGACGTTCTAGGGGCCGGGAAAGCGATATGCCCCCCCCCCCCCCGCGCCACATAGTCATTGTAAAAGTTCAGACCAAGTTCTTGTCCAGCCATGGATTGAATTGGTTTGCATAAGTGCAGTTTAGGAATTCAAATATGGTGTGAGACTTGAACGTCCCTAATTTTAAATTTGGGCCTCATAATATAGTAATTGTGCATGCGTACGCATTGAGGCCGATAATATTTTAGAAATATGAGTACGTCCCTATATGAATCCAAATTTGGACTAATATCAAAAACATTACTCGACTACTAAATGAAGACAAACCTGCATAGAAACAGTCCAACAAAACAATGTCTTGCACTCTACGGGCGCAGCAGCGAGACGCCATGCGGCAATAAAGTAGACTTTAATTGCAGGCCCCCGTCTCAATCTGCCCCTTTAATGAATATTCGGAGACCAGAGTGATCCTAGAGGAGGAAGAATTGTGAATCCAGAGATCTATCAGATGTGTCCTTTTTGTGCTTCCCCTTTGTGTTTCTAGTCATCGTCTTAAGCCTCTGTGAGCGGCGCCCTTTGAACTCTTAGAACGGAGGCGGTGAGCTGCTCACGAGTTGCTCTGTTGATGTTTATTGCTTGTTTGAGCTGCTCGGGACACCTCAGCCCCATACACACTAGGCGATTTTACCAATTCATCCAACTGGTTATGAAACCCCATACTCACTTTGCTAAATCGGCCCACACATCGGCCGATTGCTACCAAAAGAATCGGCCGATCTTTGTGGTGATTCAAATCACCAATTAGTATCCAATACACATGATATGGATCAGTGCTAAAATCGCCAGATTATTCTAGAGCGCAGTCAGCCGACGTAGTCAAAATCGACTGGTATTATATATTTTAGCGCCGAATTCTTAGCTGACTGTATAAAAATTGCCCAGCGGGTATGGAGCTTCAGGTGGGTTTCCAAATCAGGACAAGCGTGAAAATGTAGTTCTAACCTTTCCCAACATGGACCAAAACCCATTGGTCGTTGAGGATGGAAGGGATCAACACTGGATGGTTTGTTGTTCTGTGGAAACCCGCCCTTTCTCCGGGTGGGCTGCAGGCCCGAGCCCGGGGCCGCTGACATTAAGCGGGTCGTAATTACCGAGCAGCTCCGAGCTGCTCCTCTAATTACCCGCGCTGTAATGATTAACTCGGCCAGAGCCGTTTGAGAAGAAACGTCGTGGGACGCCCGAGAAAAATGTCATCTTCGGTTTCTGGTCCGCGCCATTCATTAGAAAACAACGCGCTCGACCTGAAAGCCGAGAGCCTGTGCCGTCGGGTTCATAGGTCTACCTCAAGGAAAAGTTTCATGTTTGTTTGAGAAGTTTCCCACTGGTTTTGTGTTATCCAACCTTTCCTCGAGTTTCAATCCGGAGATCCCTCATCCTATTTCACAATTCATTGCACCATGAGGACAATGACCCTTTCCAAATGTTATGTATAGGCCCCTATGTACAGCTGCTGACGTTAAGCCTATAGGCCTATTCCACGTGCCAACTTTGCTGCAGATTTTAAAAATGGGCAGTTGGGATTTAGGTTGAATGTAGACACTTTATAGATATATAAGTAGAATAGTTTTACAATTATGTTTCGAATGGTATATATATGATGAATGGCTGCATGCTATACTGTGAAAGAATATAAAAACAAAATTCCTACATCAAAATCGCTATGCATAATGCACGTTTTTCAGTTCATTCCCTGGCTCCTCGACATATCCAATTCGATAAACTATCATTAAAAGGTTTTCTGATATGTACATAAACCTCTTCAGTCCGGTATTGAAGATTTAGTGGAAAACATTCATCGTTATAACTGTCAGGTTCTTTTTGAGAAGAAAATGGTCTGGCTATCGATTTTTGTTTTAGAATATTACACTGTAAAAGTTACTTTATGATTCAGTTTGGTACGTACCTAATGCGAATATTGGTCCATAATATTGTGCCTATTGCCCACATTAAATTTAAGTGTAAAATGTATAGGGCATATGATTGGCGTCTCCTCTAATTACTCTTATCTCATAACCATGAGGCAAGTTTAAGATTTTGATAACGAGTTTTTCCCTGATCAAAGTGATCTGTATTCTTGAAAGCACATTGCTTCCTTGAAGCGAACG
This sequence comes from Lepidonotus clava, assembly GCA_936440205.1. Taxonomy (NCBI): domain Eukaryota; kingdom Metazoa; phylum Annelida; class Polychaeta; order Phyllodocida; family Polynoidae; genus Lepidonotus; species Lepidonotus clava. The sequence continues at coordinate 41,621,979 of OW387141.1, forward strand.
ACGTGCCTTGCAGACTACGTATGTGCCGGGCGACTTTTAATTTTGTTATTTCCTTTTTTTTCTCGAGGAAACTGTCCTAATGATAAAATATGTCTTATCTTTCTCCTTCAATATAACCTTTCTGTGTTTTTTATTCTGTCACGATTGTTTCATTTCAGTGGGTGTCCCAGTGAGGACTGTCTTTGATCAGGCGCCCGTTCGCCGATTAGAGGTGGCGGGAAGTGAGGCGGGAAAGGGACTCATTTATACAAATGTCGTCTGCTGAAAGAATGGCTGATTTCAAATGAGATCGTCGGTTATTGAAGCCACCCAGTATCTGTTCTAATGTTCAGAGACATTAATGGGAATCTAATGGGGTTGCTTTAGCAGTTTGATGGAGGGAGAATTGGAAGGTGTCCGGCCGGTTTATTATTGGTGTGCTGGGAATGAAGGCCGGTCACCGAGTACCAGCGTAATTACACAACCGCGCCACCACGCGGCGGAGGGGCGAAGTGGCCGGGCGGGGAGGAAAAAGACGCGCATTGAATATTTACGTTGTATTTATGAGCAATTTTGTATCATATTACGCTGATCTTCCTTGGCGAGTCTATTTGAATCCCAATGAGAGACCCCAGGCGCTGGGGTAATGGGGCGGAAATAGAGCTGTTTGCGAAAGAAATGCCATATGGAAAGCCCCTAAAAGGGCATTTTATTAGGCCGGCCCCGCGCCGGGCAGCCCGGGGGAGCCATGCTACGGACTAATGTAATCCTTTTCGCTGCGAGCAGATGTGGTGTCGGAAGAAATGCTGATTTAATGGGATGGGTCGGTAGCGGCTTTTGTTGAGCAAATAGCTATTGAAAACCAGTAAAAAGGTGGAAACTCGCCCGTTCTGGTAACGAGGGAGCGGAAGAAAGCGGTGCTCCTTGGCCGCATGCTAATACTCATTACCAAGTAGGAGGAGTTAATGACTCTGGGGTCAACCATGGTATGGTGAAGAAACAGAGCTATGGGGAGGTGTATGGCGGATAGGGAAAACAAGACATGAGATGGGAACCATAGTATGGTGAACAAACAGAACTGTGGGGAGGAGGTGTACGGCCTATAGGGAAAACAAGACATGAGATGGGATCAATTTGCACCAGCTAAACTGTAGGTTCTATACCTTGATGAAAAACCTACTATGATCCAAAAGAGAAAGAGTGGATGGAGTAATATTCTAGGGAAATATTGATATCCATCATGTGACCGATTTATATTCATGACCTTTGATGGGTCATAAACGACATTAGATAATTGACTGTGCAATGAAATAGGATAGGCGGGTGACATTTCAAAATCAAATGATTTGTCTAGGATTTCAATTTTATGTCTTTCAATTTCAAAAACTACTACGTCGCACATGTTGTATGATGAAAATGATAATGTTTGTCTAGCTCCGCTTAGGATATCCCAAGGACAAAGGTTGTTGAATTTCTATTTGCAAAAGTTACCTTAGGGTTATGGAGTATGGCAATTTGTGCTGGTTCGGAAGGGTTCTAGGCAGAATGGAAACGCTGTTTGGCACCATTGTTAGGATAGCTGTAAGCAATAAAGGTCACCTCAATGGTTGTAAGTAGACCAGACATCGTCCACTAGATACTGCTGGGGCCATCTAGTTCTTTTTGGCCATTAGTATCAAGGATTGTCCACTAAAATGTGTTGATAAGAAGGGTATCTTTTTAAAACTAAAACAGGATCCCTACCTTAGATTTCGCTTTGGTTTATTATGCTTCGGTTGGGTACAACAAGGGAAATGCAAGGCTATACGTTTGGGCAATTCCTAAAAAAAACATGAATATGATATTGTCCAGGGATGGCTAGCTGCACATGGATCAAGATCCATAGGATAGTTTCATCGTTCTCTTAGGACCTGAGTATCATAGAAATAGTAAAAATTGCAAAATCGATTAGGTAGTGGAGAGGAGACACTTACTTTGTATTTATGGCGCTTTAAGTTGAATAGTTTGTTAGCATTACATAAATGTTTCCCTGCACCAAGCACACATGTACATCTTCAGATATACCATAGGCATGTACTAACTTGTGCAGATGGTACTAGTGAGGAATTGTGGGTATATACTAATACCCTTCACAGACTATAATGCATGTTTTGAACTGTCAAATGTTATGAGCGCATGTTAAGCCTAGGGTATCAGTATCGGATATGTGGGTGCATATGGTTTGTAAGTAGTATATTTGAATTTTACTCTGTACCAGGCAGATAGCACTTATTGTTGACATAAGTACCTGTATAACATAATAGCTTTAAGGATAGACTTCACTACTTTACAAACCACTTACCATATCTAGAATACAATTTAGTCTTGCCAGAGTACCCTGTGGGAAACACCTAGGATATCACCTCAGTTCTATGCGACGCGATAAAACTCACAGTTATGTAAATGTGCACGAGCAAGTAGTAGGACCATCGCGAAAGGCTTGAGTAAGGCTGGAACAAGTAATAAGGGAACTGCCCCCCTCTCATTACACCCACTTCTTGCGACTCCCCCGGTAGCTTTCAGGCCATTTTCTGGTCGGTTGACGGCGTGTTTTCTCCACAAACAGGGCGATGATTACCCCTCGGCCGTCGGGCTGGGGGGACATCACACGGCCCTGTCAGAGAAACACACCAATACTACCCCGACTCAATGAGCCACAGGGTCGCCAGCTATAGACCTTTTGCATGTACCTTGACCACGAACCTGGGGTGCGTTCCAATCTCTTCAGCGTTTCAGGCCGTAACTGGCTGCGACCAGGGGGTCCATTTACGTATGGACATTGCAAGGTGAATACTTACGGAGGGGGTCAACGTCGTAACTGGCTCAAGGCAAAAATACACGCGGGTATAATATGTCATGAAGGGAATGCCAACCACCTATGACTTTAATAAATCAGTACTGTGGGTATTTTGTTAATTTCCCAATCGCAAATCCCTTAAAACCATATATACAAAATTAGTTTTATAATGTTGCTATCTGTATATACATGAATTATCACTTATGTAGTTAATTTCATCTGTTAATATTGCACAGAAAATTCGAATCGAGGGCACTCATGCATGAAGATGGTCTCAGGACCCCTGACCTGTGGACCCCATGGTCCCTGGTGCCATTTTGTCTGCCTTCTATAATTGGCCTAATGGTCTATGGCGCCATGGTCTATACCTGGAAACGCAGGTGGCATCTGATTCATAGAGTAAATGACATGCTTGTGTTTCCAACCTCATAAAACTTAAATCATAAATGTTAAAGTAGTTATAAAAAAAGGGAAAGGTTGCAAAATATATAAGCTTTGTTACATTCATTTTTTATGTATGTACTTGCAAGATTTCTTTATGAATTATGCCAAATTGTCTATGCAACTGTGCACTTACGACCACCTAAAAGGTTGTCTTATTTTTTCCCTGGAAATACCCTGTCTACGACCAATTTGTGATTGTCCATGAGGTACCTTGCAACGGTTTTTGATTGAATTATACTGAAGGGGGTCCATGAGATTACATAATCGACCCCTCCAATAAGTAGTTTGGAACACAACCGTCGTAAATCTATCTTTTCTCAGATACGACCCATGATACGACTAATATCTACAGACATATGTGAGATTGGAACGCACCCCTGTGCAGTACTACTATTCCTACCTTTTGGTGCTTTTCACCGACCTGGCCACTTCACTTCATGATCATATAATAACTGTAAGAAAGGTCCCAAAGAATTGTTTCAAATTATGACACAAGGTTAGCACCATCTTATTGAAAATATGTATAATGTGATAGGATTGAATGGTTTGGGAACACCATGTGTCACGATATGACTAAACTCGACACTATTGTCCTGCTGATACAGCTTTTTGTATATATTTTTTGAGGTTAGATATTATAGAATGGATAGGCCTATCTTACAGAGATACTGTAAAAAGTTTGCGTGTGACCTTATGTTCACTCAGTCTATAGGTCTCAGTATACCCCTCTCTAGTGCTTCTGATTACCGCTAGGGCCCTGTTTGGACAGTCCCGCAGTCGCCAGTGTCCTGGCACGCGACTGGCCAGCACATCCAAGCCGCCTCAGCCAATCAAAACGTCCCTAACTCATTGGTGCGGCCGTGTGGACAGTGGCTCCCTTCCGGCCGGGCGCGTCAAGGCAATGTTTGCGGCGCTTACATGAAGGGATGGGCGGCAGGGGCAGGGGCCAGAGTGGTGATTGGGTTAGGTTTGAGTAGTGTTTGACCCAAGGATCTCCTCCCCGGCCCCTTGAGAGTCGGGTGTGAATTTTAGATGACTCCCCCCACCACCCCCACACTAACCCCCAGATCTGTCTGAGTCTCGGTGCCTGCCTTCAGACTGTGGGAACTAAAAGAAACCCACCCAGCAATGTAAATTTGACCTGAAAAAGACTGTAAAGTGTGTACATGCAGGGGGAGTCCGTGGCGCCAAAACTGAGTTGCCCACTAAGTCTTAAAACCATTAGAATATGAGTGTATACGAACTTTAAACTTGGGCATGCACCTTTTTTCAAGTTATAGGGTAAAGTAGGGTAATATGGGCATAGCGGGTAATATGGGCACCCCTGGTTTTGAGAAATCTATCAGGTTTAGGTGAAACAATGTTGTGTTTTCTTGTACAGGGTCAGATGGCAATACCCAAGCATGTTTTTTTTTAAGCAGGCAACATTTTATTTTTTTGAGTAAATAGACATGTAAGTTTTTGACACTTTTTTTTTCAAATACGTCAGACTTTGAACACTCATCAAATCTCTAGAAATACAAATATTGTAATCATTTAACTTTTATCAAATAGGACAAACCCTCTAGAATGTAAATTGTGGTGAATGGAAAGGGATGATCACCATAGTGTTTAACAATATGGAATCTAGTAAAGCTATATGAAAAGGGTAATATGGGCATAGGTAAAAAGGCTGATATGGGCATGGTGCTCATATTAGCCTGAGGGTGCTCATATTAGCCTCATTCCAGATATAGACTTATAAACATTTACCTGTCAAGGGTGGCAATCGTTCTGATTATGGAAAAATAAATATTACTGGAAAATGTAAATCATAAGGATTATAAAGCTAAAAGAATTATTAGAAACGAGTAAGAAGAACTTGAGTTATTGCCATTCTAAATCAGGTGAGGGGTAAGATGGAAATGAGCAGTGATGGATTACAGTGCATCACTGCTACATATTGCACCACAGGTGACATATCATTTTACATCATGGCTAATTTCAATGTGATTATTTTAGTATGGTTAAATTTCTTCATAGAATATACAATTATATAAAAAATAGAATGCCAAATTTGAAAAAATTTATGAGTACATTGAATTGAATAGCATTTCTTAATTACAGTTTCCATGCTTGCTTACACTTTTATGTTTTTGATCAATAAGAATATAGCATTTGTATCACCTGGTGTATACAAACCCAATCAACATGATATACATTTTTGTCTATTCAGCAAACATTTTTTTATGTTTTAGAGCAAATTATTACCTATTTTATGGTGTAAAGCAAAGTACTTATAGGTTGAAAAATGTATTCAACTCTAATGAAAGATAACCAAATATTATGTTTTAATTTCATCAAACATTTCTTGCATTGGTGCACAACAATGCATCAATGAAAGTGTTCCATCTTGTCCCATACCTGTTAATAGAGTACTTCACCTTTAGAGGGACATGCCTTGACATTTTGAATAGAGCTTTTATTCAGCAGGGAGAGTGTTATAGTAGAAAAGAACTGGCCCTATGTTTCAATTCATATTGCTTATCTGCTGCCTCTGAGAAACCTACCCTATCCAGTTGCAATGAAAGAGTATGATTTTGTGACTATGCTTGTGGACCAATATGCTACTTATTAAAATGGTATGTAACAGTTAAATGATGTTATGGTGAGTCTGTGGTCTCACCAAATCAGAGGGTTATAGTAATGCTTACTTTGGTGATGTTGCAATAGTTTTGTGACATAGGTTCATATGCAAATGAAAGCTCATATTATTCTGTACTTAATTATAAAAAACCTTTGTGGTAAATTATGAATTCCTGGTAATAATCTAAAATGTTTCTCTTCATTTCAATTGATTTTCCTGATAGCTATTGTATTCCAGCTATCAAAACTTAATAGGCTTTTTTTAAACATTGACATTTGGGGGACATATCTCAGATGTTACTTTCAAGTCCTAGCTTTTATTGTATGCCAAAAAGACTAAAATTGTTATGATTCTGAGCTAAAATACTTAATGATTTCTCTATGTGTACGAGTTTATATCTAAAATGTTCCAAAAATTAAGGTGAAATTGTATTTTTTCAATTTTTATCTTTCTGTTGGTTTCCTGTCATATCACCATGTTACACAGCAATATATTCAGATAGCATTAACAATTTTCTAGCTAAGTACATTATGAAATATGCAATATGTAAAACATATAAATGGCCAGCATGAATGCTAGATTAAACACCAATTTATAATGAGTGTACATGTCTCAATAGCCATTCATAAAAACTTGGTTTCTATAATGGAAAATCAGTGTTTTCCACCTCTTAATGAAGCCTTTGATGCTCAACCTTGTAAATTATCCTTCAGTAGAAAATAAGAAATTAAATGTGATTCATATTGGAAAGTACTTCTTTTATCTATTCAAAGAAAGAAAAGCATATATTTCTGAAGTTTAATTCAATCTTTCCTATGAAAACCTGAAAAATCTGTAAAACTGTATGCACTATGCCCATATTAGGCCTACCCTATTTCAATAACAATGCTTGTCTTATAAAGGTAATATGGGCACATATTCTAAAACCTCTAGTAAATAAATACAAACTTATTGCATCTTGATATACTTCTAGCATTCTCATCCAACACCATACAGGCTGACTTTATCAAAGGTTCTTCATTTACTTTTGGCTACATATAATTATTTAAAGTATTTAAGGCCAAACATATGGGTAAGTTTAACATAGTATTACTACCAGTCTAATATGAGCACCCCCCTTCAGCAGGTAATATGGGCATAGTGCTCATATTACCCTCTCCGATGGCTAATATGGGCACTTTTGAGAAAAACCTATTTCTCTTCTAATTCAAAAATGGCTAGTACCAAAGTCTTGAAAACTTGAATAAATATTCAATGATTGACATGTTTTGATATAAACAACAAAAGATTTCATCTAAATAGCTTGTTTTTGATGTATAGTCATTCATCCTTAAGGTGCCCATATTACCCTACTTTACCCTATATCTAAATATCTTAACCCTTTCACTGCCAGATAATTAAGGGAAAATATGTCTATTCAAGGTCTCTACATATCAGATGTACTACTTTCTTATAAACAAGTGTTAGAGGTTAATTGCTTAGAATTATAGAGAGCATTGAAGGTAGTTTTTCATTTCCTCAAAGGATTTGGGAAATCCTTGGATTTGGTGCCATGGTAACCAAGTTGTTACATTTAACAGATATTTGCTAAGTTTTGCATATTTTTGCATAATTTTTCATTGTTTTGCTGATATAATTTGCAAAATTAACTAAATTGTAAGCACCAGTAAGCACACTTCCTATTTAACTGAAATAAACAAATGGAAATCAATGTTAATCTGTCAAAAATGCCTAAAGTCATTAATCATAGGTATTTCCCGCCATATTTCTATTCATGGTCTAATTTCAAATATGTCATAATGTCTTCAAATAATTAGATTTGTTAAATTATTTTGATATATAAATGATCTCATTGAATTAGAAATATTGTAGTAATAAAAGAATTCAAATTGTGTTAAGTTTTCACCTTTGAAGCAATCTAGAAGACATTTTGAAATCAATAGAAGGAATATTGGGGTTCCAGGGGATTCCCCAGGGATTCCCTGTTACTATTTTTAGATTTTGGGGGTTTCCCTTTTGGCCACTATAGTGGCCTCTGGCAGTGAAAGGGTTAAGAGAACAATTTTTAGAATTTATTGCACTGACCCTGACCCACGTTTTTGAACCAAGGCGGCTACGCCGACTTGGATTACTGGGATTAGGTAACTCGACCAATAAGGTCTTATCAAAGTCCATATCCACACACGTGTGCTGCCATTCTCTATGCCTTATATTTTCTAATTTCATATTTTGACTTTTTGGGCATTTAATCTTTGTGTTTTGCCTGCATTCAGTATTGAAAACCAAGGACGCGCAAAGGTGAACTCGTTAAATATGCTGAAGATGGCAGAATTTATGTTTAAAAAGAGTATAGGTCCAGAAGCTAATCCCACAATGCAATGAGTGTGTTGTATTTCAATATAGGTTGTTAATAGGTTATTAGTCCTTAATTAGTCCGACATTTCAGTAGTTATTTGTGATAACCTTTATTAGAAGGACTCCTAATGACGATATAAAGGCCTCTTTTATTTGAAACCGACTCAGGCTTCTGGTTATGGAAGGCAAGCTATCCTTTACATTCATTAAGAGTTATTTGAAAATGTTCGGTTACATTTATGACTGTTCATCTCCTAATGAAGCAATGAGAATCCTTGTTTTCATAGTTTGCAATCTAAGAACTCATGTTCTTTCTTCATAAGGAATCCATGCATCAGAGTCCATCCATGCCATAGACTTTTAGTTTTTTTTCCCTTGATTCAAGGTAAATCTGAACATAGCTGGAACTTCCCTCTGTGTTCTCATAGCTGGATAGTTATCCTCTCCAAGTCTCGCATCCATAGACTCCATAGTACACTGGTCTTCACGAAGTTGTATATACCTATTTCCCAGCGAAAATCTTACCCGTTTAACGGTATTAACAATTCGTGATCTAAATTATATTTCGTCTGCTAATCTCACTCTGATGATCTCTTAATGACACTAATTGATACTAAATATTCTAAATAGTACTGCCCACAACACCACAGCAACGTCAATTATTGTTCTACCACCAATGATGATCTTTGCCTCCTAGAACCAAGCCTTAAGACTGGTGTCCGTTGGCATGTTGTTTTGTAGGCCACAGTTTAAGTCTACTTTTACTTACCATTCAGACGTAAAAACTTCTCCAACAACCAACTGTTGTAGATTATAACCGATTTTGTGATGTTTACTTATGGACATTTGAACAGCCTCATAAATATCATGACAAACGATATGAATCTGGACTACATTATCCCATTATACGTCTGGTATAAATGTAGAAGATGTACTGTGTATAAATATCAATGACTTATCCCTTTCCTTCAACATTTCAAGCAGTTAAAATGCGACGTCAATAACGGGTAGACAAAGCATGTAGTATGGAGCATGAGTGAAGGAACATTATACAAAGAGGGGTATGAAACAACATCACAATAAAGCACTTACACAGTCGCCTGACTTCTCATGTTCACACGCGATGCCAACGTCCAAACCAAATTACATCATGCCGACAGCCCCGCAAAAAAACAATGTTCAGCATTTTGCCGTGAGGAGAATAATAGGCTAGAAGTACAAGGTTGTCACGATTTTAAGCAAATGAAGCATTTCAGATGTGCCACGAATATGCATATTGCATTTTCTCACTTCATTATATCCTTGAGGCGTTTTGGATATTGGCTTAGACGTCATAAGTTCCTTCCATCTACCCGTATTGGTTCTGTGTTCAACATGATGCAACATACATTGTTGGTATATGGATAATATGCACGCAATATGATTCCATGCCAAACATTATCTGGATCATTATTGTATTTGTCTAGTGTGACTCAAGCCTTAATATTGTTGGGTGAAATAGTCACTGTATCTCTTATTACAAGGACAGCTCATGTTTTTGTTTTTTTACTTTGGATAATGATCAATAAACGCTCCCAGAACTAATAATATTTTCACCTCAAAACGGACAGCTTAGTAACACATTAGATGTATATCATTAATTTCGAAATGCTTACAAGCCCAAGTTTTATTGTTTATCACTCCATAGCACACCGTTCTAGGTATTACCTTGCAAGGTCTTCCAAAAGAGCTGATCAGTTTACAGACTCCCATACACATTTTACAGTCACAAGTATGAGTGTGCAGGCGTCAGCAATGCTCCTTGTTTTTCGCTCCTTGTGGCCACAGCAAGTCGTGACCGGGATGACATTATCCCACAAAGGAGTCCACCTCTGAGAGCTCCCGGTCCTGCTCTATGGTATTAGCCTGGCCTCCCAACTACACCACCCTCCTCCTGCCCTCCCTCCCTACCCCTTCCCGTCCAGAGCCGACGAGTGACCAGACTCAAGTAGTGTAGTGGACTGCCGCTCTAATCATCGATACATCAAAGACCCCCTGCGGACCTTTCCACATGCGCAGAAGCCCTTGAGACCTTTCTCCATGCCTAGAGCCCCCCTGTGAACACGCCCCCGGCCCTTTAGCTCGTCACGATCTACGTGTGGGATCTGACAACATCCAGAACTCACTTTCGGCAGAACTTCTCAGCCGTCCCTCACTGCCCCGATAACGTCCTTCTCTTATCTGGTTTATGTTCTTATCTCGGCAATATGGGATTATGCCTCTATGTTTTATCCTGGAACTATGGCTCGTCCTTTGTTTTGTCCTTTCTATCCTGTATTCTTCAGTATTATTTTTCTTAAAATGGATGGAAAGTTGAATTATATTCATTTCCTATACTTATTATATGACGCTGAAATAGAGGTACACTATGTTCCCATTATATTGAAATGCTCCCAATCACATACAAATAGTTATAATCAGAAAATAAGTATTTTTATATAAGAAGGTTACTCGACTTTTTGTCCTTATCAGAATTCAAATTCAAATGACAGACACCTGCCTTGTGTCATATTGATCAGAAAAAAATAGGGAAAAAGAAAAAGGAAATACTCCCAAGTACACTGAAGGTGTCCTTGATACTGTGAACTTCTGTATCAATTATCTTTGACTTTTGCTGTTGAACAACAAAGTACTCAAAAAGACTGCGCATGCAGTGCTATGGAAATTGGGTTTCGTTATTGCTATGCTCTCTTTCCACCAGCATTAGATTTATGGAAAGCAAAATTAATACAGAATTTGTTACGTTGGCGCAGGTCACAACGTAGACGTTGCGCTTACAGCAAATACTTCATACATGACAATTTTAGGATGTTTCATTTGCCCTACATCACATATCTACATCTTTCCTTCAGCCTGCTTTTATAATATGATTAAATGTACGTGATCACAGACATCCGCAGACATGATAAAATTAATGTTATACACTCAGACTTTTAAACTGGCAAGCCCTATCGATTCACCACAGTTGAGATGAGAAGTACCTCAATTATAAAATGCAATAGGAATTGATAATTCCTTTGACAGACTATCATACAAGGATAAAATATTGATATGTCGACATATATAACTATATATATACGCCATTTGGAGTCTGCACACACAGATATCACCCTACATACAAGAAAATCTTTTTGAATAACCTAAGCCAGGAAATACCAACTACCGCCAAATCACATGTTATCTGCACGTAGGTTCTGGGGTGAGTCTGACGGCTGGGGGTCACAACTAAAATTCTGCTAATAAGTTGTTCGGCATACGTTCTTATTCAATATAGAAAATTGCATCATGTTTTATGATACCCTGAACAATGGGTAATACCAATCCATGATAAAATCAGAATCATTTTTCCTGGAAGTAGATAGAAAAGTTTAAACCACAACCATTTTCACCTTATTACCTTAATGTTGCATGGTTAAAAACATATTACGTTTTTTGACGTTTAATCATAAAATTTCCTTTCCCTACTGGTTAATATCGCAAACCTCGAGCCATTTCCTTTCAGTTTTCCAAGGATAATTGTGACCCTCACCACACAGTGAGATAGATAAGAGTTTTTGACCTTTCAGGTGATAATTGGAGAAGGTGAAACAACCTTTACAATGGTAAAGGAAACGATGCTTCTAACATTTATAGAACTTGAGTTGCGATTGTTTGAAGTATCGGGCATCAGGCTAGGCTAATTAGAGAGAAATGGCCTCAAAGATTGAACTCATCTGTATGGCAATGCAAATGTCTAGGCCTATAGACAAAATTCATCATAACCTGGAAAGAGTGTGAAATATGCATGCATAAATTTCTTAGTAAAATCTACTGTTACGGTGTTTTTCGTGTGATTTCTTAAGATAACCCATTTTTATGAATCTTTGACTTTTTTCTATTATTAGGCAATTTTCTCAGAAATGTACACGGCGACTTATGTCTCATTCAGCGATGTAGGGTCACATTTCAGTTATTTGATACTGAACAAATAAAAGAAAGACCATTAAGAAGCATTGAGGTCTATAGAAATATGGACTGAAGCTCTCCTTTAAGAAGCATTCCCTGAATCATACATTTGATTAAAATGCTTCTTGAGTAAAGTGGAAAGGTTACATTTCCATCAGCTTTACAAGCAGTATTGGCTCTCTATCCCAAGCTCAGACAGGATAATTTTAGGTTAACATTAGCCAGTTTTGAGATTGCAGGATGGGCCATATTGAGATTTTCTAAAGATGCCGTAATAGTTTCATTTTCAATGCACTAAACGAAAACACTTAATGGTCATTTTTGATACATATTAAATGTTATGTTATAGTTTGCAATAGTTACATGCTATCACTACTGCCAACTTTAATATCTTAAATCAACATGAAGGCTATAACTTCTCAGCTCTCAAGGGTAGCAAAGTTAAACTGTCATGCTATTAAGTACAGTAATGGCTCTCTTTCCAGTGACCTTGGATGAAACTATGTCCCACAGTTGATGTATCTTCATATAATTATGATCTCAGTTTATCGTATTTCAGCTTCCTCCTGAATTAAGACGGCAAAAGTCGATAAAAAGTTCATCATTAAAGCTGTCCTACGGATGGAGAAACGGGACCTTGAATAATCATGTTTAATGCCATTCAAGACATTTCCTACGACCAATATAGGTCACCTTTGATTGCGTTTTTTAACGTTAATTATAGGTTACACTTACCGTACCATGGATTGCTACAGAGCTCCCCGCTATGAAGATAATTATCCTTCTATTTTCTTCTCTACATCTTGAATATCTTTTAAACCTACTTCACATTTCTTGTGTTCTCCGTAATTTCCGTGTAACGTTAATGATACCACTTTTGTAAATCAAAAATCCAATGTTTTCCAGTGAAATTGAGAAATATTATCTCCCTGTCTTTTTCAATAGAACCTAAACAGACTCTTATCAATCGCTGAAACAATACGCGCGACACGTATTAAAGTAGTGTACAGAAATGAGAATTCGTACCTTGTCGTGAAATGGTTTCTATTTTACAGGCGACGTTGTGTAGGCCTATATACTGTCTCTAGTATAAACAATGTTATATAGGCCTATATGTTGCGTACATGCGCCCTTCACTGGGCAAGCAATGCCCACGACATCACTTATATTATGTGAAGTATTTGATGATACCATGTAACACTGTCTATTATACACGCGATACCTTAGTAGTATATGGAAATGGGAACTTGCAGATGGCCTGATTGTTGTCGTGTATATAGTTCTTCTTATACAGGCGACGTCGTGTGTACACTGTGTCTAGTATAAACGACGTCGCGCATATATAACCGATTCGTTGATGGCGCCATCCGCCTAAACTGAAACCTCAAAGCCCCTTGATCTCAAGCCTATGACATAAATTTAGAATAAGATATCATATTGTCCTAATAACTCGCTCACTACCCAGATCACAAGACAGAATAGAAAATTGAAACGTTTGGCCTTAGTCGGTTCTCCTGACATGAAAACTTGTGTACCGCATTTAGAATCAGCAACAAAGATATGTCTTTAATGTAATTCTGAATCTTGAAAGTCTTCCAGCTGTTCTCTTTAGTAACCATAGTATTTCATCTCCTGTAGAAAGTCATTGAACTTCCTCCAGAACTTAGTTTCCCGCCACGCAAAGCGCCACTTCCATGCATGACGTCATAAGTGATAAAAAGTCGTCTGCTTTTGTAACTGATGAGGGTGGTGGCCGGCAGATGGCGCGTCGGGCGTGGTTAATGTTGTCATCAGTGGCCCCTAGGGGGCGCCCCAGCCCCCTGCCCCCACCCGTCGGCCGCTAGGGGCGCCACCGTCATCTGCCCACCTTCTGAGTTATTCATGTCTCTCAGACAGGTTAGGGAAGGGCTTTGGGAGGCCTAGTGTTAAGCACCAAATCGTTGGTCCACTTTACTTTTACTTTTTACAAAATTCCTTATCATTCATTGGTTAGATTTAGGTAACAAAGACGACATGGGTTGTTAAAATAATCCGTATCAATATTTTTATGCATTTCTTGTGCCACCTACTGATTTGTTAATTTGGGCTGTTATTTATTATCCAGAATAACATTTCAACGTAAATCGGTCAATTTACGTTCGATGTCTACATAGATACAATTGACATAGACTCTTCATTGCACCCCTCTAATATTTGATAATATTTGCAATTGACAAGTTATAACTGTATTGAATATTAAAGAATACACATCTGCACGTCTTTGTCTCCAATTTCAGCTATACAAATATTACATATACAAGAAATATAGTGAGAAACAGTAGTAAGGGTTCGTACACTGTAAACAAAGGAACTAGATGAAGCAAAAACAGAACATAGATGATGAGATTAGTCAGGAATGAACGTACACTTAGCCCAGTGTAAACTGATGTGTCCGAGCGAACAATATCGTTTGTGCCTATCGCCCAACTTGAAGGAACACCCTTCCCTTCTTCCCTAGATTCCACCCCCTATCCACCTTCCCCAACACCCCAACCCTACCTGATGAAGCTAATCAACCCAGTGTAGACCCACTTCCCAGCCCCTGGGGGAATCCGCTGATATATCTATCCCCTTCACCGTCCCACAATCATAACGATGTAAGGGATCACCATATGGTGCTAATAAAGGGCTAAGCTCCATAAAGGCTATTTTTCACTAGCTGACTTTTAGTCCCAATTTCGAAAATCGCCAGCAGATTTTTATTTTGTAACAGCTATGTTATACATCAATAGAAAGGATTTTAAATTCTCTTTCAAAAGATATGTAACATGTATGATGTCCTACCATATCCTTAAATAAATCTTCAAAACAACAGAATACCCAGTCGTCAGAATCGCGTAGTGTAACACAGGCCTCTACCCAGACAGAGGCATCCGTCAACCGGCCGATTACTAACAGTATTAATAGTCCAGGGAGCAGACTGTGGCCACATATGTAATTATCACTCCGTCTAAGTGCCAGGTGATAGGCTGCCTCTGAGCAGGAAATTGCCTGATGCCATGAAGGAATTGATAGGGTTGTGAATAGCAAGTGAGTTATCAAGTGACTTTGGGGAACGTTGTCATTATTGGGACCTGGGTATTAATATTAATATGTCCGCGGCGGCAGTAACGGCCATTTGCAATATTGATACGGCTGGTAAGCTGTCTGCCCCAGATAAAAGTCCCCATGGGAAGTGTCATATGTTTCTATGGTACATAAGGAGGTTAAAGATCAGCTTTGAAAAAGGGTTTTATATACTCTTAGGTATAAACAAATTTAGTATATATATATGTGTATATATATATATATATATATGTATCTTAATTGAAAATAGAAAGTATGTAATTGGACACTTGAAACCGTTTACAAAACGGCTAAATAAAATAATAAATGTTTGTTTTATTTATATGATTCAGTTCTACAGTCTTTGCATGCACGGTTTGAGGGCCCTATTGTTTGAGATTACTATCGATAATAAACCTTACAAAATATGAATTGAGTTAATGATTTAATGCCGAAAGTAATAGATTAAAAGCGCTTATTCAGCCCTAATTTCTCTACCCTTTGAAAGTAGCCTGGTCTGAATGGGGTAAGGAAAATCATATTATATATATCATTAAGAACATACATTTGTTGATTGACATTGCCAGCGGACGCTGAACCTTTAATTCGATCGTAACTAATGTATTATTAGATAGAAGTGCACCTCTTTTATCCTATTAGAAGGCAGGAATAGCTCTCTAAGTAAAATGATCGTGCCCTTTTACAGCGATTAGGACATTAATCCAGATGTCGGATAGCTATGCCGTTGTTTGTATAATTATAGTTCCTTCTAATGACATTATTTGTACAGTTTCCATGGTTAATGTAGTAAGCAGCATCTATTAATTCAATTTGTATGTCTCACATTTACCCGAAGCAAAGTGAGACGTTTCAAGTTTAGTCCGTTTTAAAACAACTCCTTCTCATATTTATATGTCTGAAATGGGCTAATAAAAGTGTAACTGTTTTTCATATGAATTGTAGCAATAACTCATAGAAAAAATATAGGCCTACCAAATATATATAGACCTTTTCAAACGGTTAAAGTTTGAACATTGATAGCATCAACATTTTGTATAATTTTCTGTCCTTTTCTTTAGACAATTTGTCTTTGGAGGGTACATTGGTGTGAGAGTAGACCAATAGGTTAGAGACCGCATGTTGATATGAACTCCTTTCTGACATTGGCATGGCCATTTTTAGCCAATAGCATTATTACTTTGCATAATTTAAAAGTAAGCTGCAAGATATAAAAGCTTCTAAGCATATTTGAGGATTAAACTTAACAAGCCTACGCCCATCAATAATGTTGTCAAGCCCACTATTCACTTCACATCAAAGTTAGTCTACTGTGTCAAAATATTTTAATCTGCAGCTGTGCTTAGCAATTCTCACACTTTTTTGACGCCTAGGGGACTTTGCCTAGATCCTCTAGACGTGGCCGGCGGCGATGTCAGGTATTTTTCCCTTCATATATAATCCACTAACACCGGGGAGAATTAACGAAGCGATTAAACCAGGATTAGTACGCCGCCTGCCCGAAAGAGGGGGCTTAATAGCGCGCCTTGTGACGTCACGAATGTCAGAGGTTTTCTCCGATCACGTGACACGGGGACACTAAGGCGATCAGTGCGCATGCGCGGGGCTTGGGGTGTCGTGTGGGACAGTCCCCTGTGACAGAACATTCGTCGAGATTAACGGTCCCAACAGTCCACTCACAGTCAGCCCAACTTGTCTTCATGGACCCCCATGCCTTTCCAGCGATATGATAACTCGTGTGAACCGAGAAAAACAGTTGCCTTCTAGCAAGGGTTTTTTCTTGGGGGATAATGATCATAGCAGTGCCATAACTCATAATTTGGCGCAGATAATGTCGATGTTCAGTCTGGTGCTGGGAACAGCGCTGATGAGCCGCTTATCTGAAATAAAGCCCTTTGCTAGGGAAAGAAGTGCAGATTAGATCATATTACTGCAGAACACCCCGCCAGGCAGTAGAGGGATATTTCCCCGGGAATTTGAAAAACAAACATCGTTAACGTTTTTGTGCAAACTGCCTTCTCTGACTGCTTAGAAGTGAAAGCAGGAATGTCTCAATTCGAATCAAACTCTCATTCCACCGTCGCTGTCTGAGAATTTTTCCTCTCCTTATCCCACCAGTGGGAGGTCTGCCTTGCTCTTATCTCTAGCGATAAGAGTCTTAGAAGAGGGTCAAATGTTGTCGGTACTGGAATCAATCTTTGTGCTCTTTTCGCTGGAACGTAATTACCAGACGACTTTGGTTTCTCCTTGGTTTCCCGCCAAAAGGCATCAAAGCCTCGTTCTAAGTTGGCTGAAGTGACGACTGAAGGCCGCCATCTTGAAAAGAGAAACAGCGCCCCTACACGACTCTACAAGTAAACAGGTCTAGAGGTGACTGATGCCCTTCAGGTGTCCCCTTAAGGTCATTGGAATCAAAGTGTAGGTATTAGGATGTGTCTCATGAGTGGGTGTTCCTTACAAGATTAACAGGAAGTAAACTACAAATGAGTGAGTTAGAGCTTTAAAGTAATAGACAACTATATGACATAGACTTCTAACTTTGATGATAACTGCCACTGTGGCCACCTAGAGAATGAGTTCTCCATTATTAAACATGATTGGTACGCCGCTCAAAAACCTAATCCCTATTTGTATATTCAGAAATAATACTTACTTTGTACATGATAATCCTTTCCTTTCAGACAATGGAGACTAGATAATAATCATGATAATGTTGAAGGTTCTACTAAAAGGCCTTAGTGTGAGATTTTGTTAGATCACCTGAGAAATAACTAACAAAAATGATAAGATCTATCACCACAGAAAAGTTTCCGTGACACTAAATCATTCAGACGAGAGCAACTTACACGGTGGTGTTTTAAAGCAAAGGGAGAAAGATGGGATCTTAAAATGTTCCTGAATGAATGACATATGTATGGTTTTAAAGTCCCGATTTGACAGGTCAGAATCGGTACCTATTTTATCGATGATTCATGTCATTAACGATGATGAAATCCCCTGGGTTGGCGCACAGCAAAGTTTGTACACTGTTGATGTTCATCTGACATCTCCATAACTTTAGAATTTATTCAGATGCATTCTTTGACGTTGACTGATTAATATCCCAGTGTTCATACCTTTCACAAATGCGATAAATAAAATTGACACAAATGTCAAAAGCAACAGACTACCTTCGTGTGCAATTATGGACGGAGGCGGCTGGTGAACACGAAACAGGCTGACTAATTACAACAGGAATACAAATGGAATATGTCAAGGATGAAGCCTAAGCTCGCCGTGGGAATCCCCAGACGCCAAGCCTGTCAGCACGTAATGAAACGAAAACATTGAAATTCCATTACAAAGGCTGCAAACCTAACTCACAGTGAGATATATGGGTGGGCGCTCGGGCGCTCCCAGTCACACCCTCTGGCATTGTGACAAAGTCATCCTTCTTCTTATTTTACTAGCACCAAGGGATTGGAGAGGTGACAAATTATAAAGCCAAGGCACCATCAATAACAAGAAGAAACAGTTCCATTTAAATAATTCTATTCTTTTACCCGCCAACAAATAAGACATTAATTCTTCTCTTTAAAAGCCGCCCATTATCTAGTGTGATGTATGGGATGTCGGTTGAATTATGACAAGCAAAGAGGGAGGAGATTCTAATAGAAAATGGACGTACAACTCGGAGGGATTTGTCTTCCGCTCTGGAAACGTATGGCACAATAAGATCAGTGTTTCCTGACGTAAACGGGCCTTCGACAATACTCTAATGCCTCCCGGAAATCTTTAAAATTGGTCTCTGTCAACGTTTGGTGACAGGTTAATGACTGAATGCCTGGGGTTTTATCATATCAGCTACAGGGTGAATATTGTGATTTGCTTCCTATTGCAATACAATAGGTGGTGACTGTTCTTGAATTCAAACTTTAACTTAACTTGAATTCCATAAGACTCTTGTCATTTCTGCCTGTAAGTCAACAAAGTATAAAACAAACCAATTTTGGTGGGGAAACAAAATTGACTGGGGATATGTTTAATTGTATTGTGATAAACTTTGAGCTTATTTTCACATTCTACATTTATCATGGGTCTCAGCTATGGTGTTTGAATGAATTCAAAATACGTTGCAAGATTCTGACCCTAAATTGCTTTTGGCTCCTTTTCAGGTAGTGTACCATCTTCCCAAGACCTCTCCAACACTACTAATTTGGGGAATAAATATCCCAGCCATATATACTTCCCAAAATGCGTTATTGACTCATCATAAATTAGATCCTACCCAAACGTTAGTTCTAACAATTAACCTGCATCTCCGAGGGAGGCTATCTCTAGGTACTTTTCCCTTACCAAACTCATCCGTAGTTTTAAACTAAAACCCTGACCCTTATACCACAAGTCTCGGGGGGCTGTCCTATAGGGTGAATGTCCAGGAGATGTATAACTTGGAAGCAAGTGTATAGGAGATGTTGATGAGTGTTACAGCCATTTACAGACCGGATCATTGGGAGTGACTCAAGTTCACACTCCGTGATCACGCCCTTAGCCCTCTCAGTAAATGAAGTAATGACCATTAGGCACGACGACTGCACTTGTGTAAGTGGATTGACTAGAGTTTCTTAGATGACCTTGGATTGGATTGTGTACAAGTCAATTGCGCTAAAATCCTAGTGGTAAGGTCAATGGCACCTCAAGTATCAATTAGTTGTGTATGTCTCTTAAGATCATATGGATTAGGTTAGTACCTTATACTAATCGTCTTAGCTCTTTTTTTCACTCTATAATAAAACCAATTTGATTACAGGACATAATGTTACTTAGAGTCTGGTTTTATCAAGCAATCCTATAAAATATCAACTGGCATTAGATTAAGACTTTCTAACCTATGTTCGTCTATATTGTTACTTATCAAATGTCATGTGCAGAGTTTTCTGTATGAAATCAATCCATTTAACAGTCAGACGTCAATCATATTATGGAAGGTAATAGTATACAATAAAAACAGTAAAACGCTGATTCAGAATAGTCATAAGAAAGTTGACTCACATAGTATCATTAAAGTCAAAATGTCATCAGTGGGAACTCTTTCACTTTACTCAGAAATTGAATTAACTGACAACTAAGCCTACCCCCGAGCCTTTCCGTCGCCCCCTTTCATTGATTGTCCCCTAATGAACATTAGTTCAGGAATCAGCCGGTAGGAGCAGGACCCAGACACTGAAAGGAGGCGTGGATGTGGAGGGAAGAAGGCTATGACAATCGATGTCGTCCTGGCTCCTCTGTGTTCTTTAATCAAGGTGGAGTGGGTGGCCAAATGGGGCGGGCTTCATCGGGCTGGGTAACAGGCAGTGTTGGTTCCTGCATGCGGAATGAGGGAGAATGGGCTTGGGAGACTGGGAATGGTGTGTGTTTGGGATTAGAACAGTGGTAAGTGGGTGGGTTTTAGTAAGGGTGGGCCATCAGGAAGTGCCAACATGTATATTCACTCAGTGAAGGTATACGGGCGTAAGGAATGAATGGCAGGAAGAATCATTATGTTTATTATGTGTTAGATGTGTACATAGGTATAGGTACATAGGTATATCAATCTTAAATGGACATTCAAGGTAAATGTATTTGAAAATAAATGTCTCTAATAACTGGGTAATTTCTGACAGAAAGTTAAACGCTGATTGGGATAGTTTGATGGCTATTTCTGAGCTGACATTATTGACAGAAACTAACTCGAATGAACAACATCAATTCGAATACATTACAAATTAAATAATGAGCACATTCCAGTTTATATCAAAATTAAATTTGACCATGATTCAACATTACAATTGCTTCCAGTTTGTTCCCAAAGCCAGTGATGTAAAACTGAATGAATCATGACAATCTGGTTGACAAATCTCTTCTAAGGTTTGTGAAATGCAGCCAAATATATTGGCCTTTTCCCCATGGCAGCAATGCTAAACTAAAGCTTGCCAGCCCAACCAATTATGTCCAACCCTTTATTGCCTTGAAATATGGCATTGTGATTGGCTAGCAATCCTGTAAATCTGTCATATCATACAACCTAAGAAGTCTTTATGTTTAAACGGTACTTTGTGATATAGGAAAGCATAACTATTGCATAATTATTCTATTGAACTAAACTTGTGGAGACTACGATAGCTTTTAAAATAATGTGTTTTGTCCAACCCTTCTCCAACCCCTAGTAGGCCTACATACAATGTTGGATGGACAAGGGGAGTGGAGACCATTTTGAAATGAGGCAACGACATTATCTTTCCTGAATTAGTTGATCATAAAACAGATTATGACTGTGTTCATGCCCATTGGTGTCTTTATCCATAGAAACGGCAGTTGTAATTCAGAGACAACATTAAAGGCCCAAACTCTACATTGCTGTTTCACTGTACAGCTGCGGTTTCTCCAGTTAAACACCACACCACTTGTTCCCACCACCGGAAGTACCACTAACACCTAAGCACCCTGGGTAATGTCTCCTCCTTCTGCTGATTACCGGCAGGCGGGTCTATGTAGTACGCCGGTCACCAACCTAACCCCTATACCTCCCAGCACAACAAACCTAGTGGCCAAAAGTGGTACTAACAAGGCATAGAGAGATGCCCGCCGTGTCAACAGCGCCATCTGGTGGCAGCGGCCACGCCCTGGGAGGCGCATGCGCGTTGGGAGTGGTCGTCGTAACGGCGGCAGTTTACATCAATCAGTGACATTTCCCTTCAGCCTTTGATCTATGTATAAAACCCACCCTCTGTACTTAACCCGCTTCCTGCCTGTCTAACGGAGGGTATAGATTTGGTGCCCTCCCGATTCCGACGAGTTCTTATTAAAGGAACGCGAACGTGGGAGCTTTTTGTTAGAAGGGATGGGACATCAAAGGATGCATATAGGTAGAATGCTAACACATGCATAAGTGCATTAATTATTGTGACCTGTGCTCTGGTGTTCCTGTCTAAATGTCTATGGCTTCTCCCGTCCGTATGTTTGTTGCCGTTTGTACATTTCTGCTCTGACTTCACATACTTGTGACAAACAAATAAAAAAATACATATACACCAAAATAGACAAGCAGTCACACACAAACACAAGCAAACACAGACAGACACTAACACGCGTGAGTACATAGTTAACTGCTTATAATAGTAAAAGGGAGCTGAATGCAGTGCAGTGCTTAAAAGTGACAATAATTATTTCACCAACTTAGTTTAATAGAAATCGATTCCATGAGCCTAACTTAAGCCCAGGGTAAATAAGATAAATCATGGCTTAAAATGAGCCAGATTTAAAATGCATTTATTTTCCATTTCAATTGGAACAAACCCACAGAAATTCAGTTTTTTTTACAGAAAGAATGGAAAAAGCAATACTCTTATGGAGCTGTTATCTGGTTTGGGCTAGCTTTCATGGCTAATACTTTACAAATGGCTTGATTTCTGAATATGTAAAGCTCTTAGGCTACACGCCCTGTTGCTAAGATACATTAATCACTGACAGAACTAAGAATATAATATATGCCTTCGCAACTTCAGGCAGTCTATAATGCCATGCCTTTTAATAAATATATCAGACTTCTATTAAGATAAAGTAACCTTATTCCTGAGTGACTTCCATTAGGCACTCTGTTAGTAACACATATAAGGAACTGTACTTATCAAGAGGACCTCTCAGTTTTCTTAACCACACCCCATAAGGCAGTCCATCAACATAAGGAGAGTTCTGTGTGCATGTAGTGCTCATATACACTGTCAGAACTACTCCAGATGTCGAGTCAGATTCACCTGTTTCCTTTTGTTAAAGAAAGCTCCACAGTAACAGATACGTTCTGCAAATAAAGATGATGAAGAAGAAAGAAACAGCGCGGCTCTCACAGGGGTATTTGATTACATAAAACCGAACATCAACGGTCGGGCAAGGCAGGTGCACTTTGAAATGTGATTTTTGTTTTTCAGACGAGAACTGAAGATGTTCAGCTGCCTGCTATTTGTATTTAATCGGATTATTTCATCTTATTGGTATCGTTTTATGGAATGCAATTGGGCTGGTAATGTCGAGAGAATTTTGCTAGAATAAAAAAAACAACGAGGGAGAGATAAAAGAAATGCTATGAACAAATGTCTGATTTCAAACACTTGATGGGGAGGCATTAGAAATAAGATGTGTTTGAAATACAACCAGATTACTTTCAAGTTTATGCAGAGCTTTAAAATGTGAATAGCGTAATATGTTACGCCTTTAATTATGCAAAATAATGTCACTGAAAATAGTACACATTAAAATGGATATCCTTTGTGTTAAAGCCAATCATAACGCCGAGTAGTAGACTTACCTTATCCCAGAGTATCAGAGAGAAAGAGTATAAGGATATTTAGTAAAGGACCGTTAACCTACCCCACAGTATGAGAGGACATTATAACATAAGGATTGTTACCCTGCCCCACAGTATCAGAGAGGAAGAGGGCCCAGGCCCTTACCCAGGTTCTACTGTAGGGGGTTGGCAAGGTTCCACAAGTGGAACTTTTGCCTGTATTTTCAATAATTTGAACTTGAAAAGGGGTGTGGCGAGCAGTAAAAAGTAGAACTGTTCAATATTTTCCTTCTATTTTTTAGGGGCTTTTACATTAGAATTTGGAAGGAAAGGTGGAATTTTGGAAACATTTCAATATTTTCCTACTTTTTAGGTGCTTTTACATTAGAATGTGGAAGGAAAGGTGGAACCTTTAGAAATATTTCCTTTGTTGGGTCACAATGGCTATGTTACATGCTGCTCATTATCAGGGTGCACACTTTCGGTATGTGGAATATGGCTTTTAGGACGTTCAGTAAAGAATTGTTACCCTATCCCACAGTATCAGAGAGAACATTACATACATTTAAGGACAGTTACCCTACCCCACAGTATCAGAGAGATAGAGCGTTAGGATCTTTCGGTAAAGGAGTGTTACCCTATCTCACAGTATCAGAAAGAAAGAGTGATAGGATGTTTGGTAAAGAATCATCACTCTGTTTGTTACTGTTAAGCCCCATACCCACTAGGTGATTTTACCGGCGATGGGCGATGGGCAACTGGGAGAATCAGCCGATTCTTATGCTCGCCTGTCTGTACGGTATAATGAAATGGGCACGTTTGATCTGAATCAGTGCTAAGATCGGCCGATTTTATTGCCGATCTGTTGCCCAACTCTGCAAAAGTTGCTTAGTGGGTACAGGGCTTTACATATCCCTACAATATCAGAGTGAAATAGTGCGAGAATGTTTGGTACATAACCATTGCATTACCTCTCAGCATTTGAGAGAAAGGTTGTAAGGACGTTTTGTGTAGGACCGTTACCAGAAAGATAGAATATGAAAATATTTGTTAATGGACTGCTACCCTATCCCACAGTATCAGAGAGAAGAAGGACTATGTGCTCCTCAAAGGGCCGTTTCTCTATCCCAAAGTAACAAAGAGAAAGAGCGTTCAGTAAAGAACTCAGCTTTACACCCCACATGCTGACCCCCAGACCTGTGTAAATCACCTGTCAGACACCTAAAGACCACTACGTGAAGTGAACCGAGGGAGGACACGAACTCAGTAGGCCAGGCCTGGATATTTTATGAGCGGATGGCAGGAGGGTCCTTAAAATGGCGCCTCTGTGGGGAGCATACCGTATTCAGGGGGTGTGAGGACGTATTGTATGGGGGCGGATAGGTGGGTGGGTCGTAAGGGGACCGGCTATTTCCAGTAGGACGAACGCTTGTATGTTGATACTTTGCTGCAGGCACGGCTGACCTTGTGGGTATTTGGACTGGTGTAATTACAAAGTAAAAATTATTGGGACATATAGACAAGCCTTAAGCCCAATGAGATTTTAGGTGAACTACGGTTTATTGAAAAATTGAAATTGCTTTGATTCTAGAGCTATGAAGAATTCTCTAACAATATTTTGGTAAATAACACGCAGTATAGGCAGGTTAACAGATACAGTTAGATATGTTTTCATGTAGACATACGTCACACTTTCTAAATCTCCACTATTCCTAAAAGCCTTCCTGACCCATTTCATTAAAATAAATACATATTACACAAGGAGCCTTTCCGTGGAACACTGTAGGCGATTTAATGGTGAACGTGACCAACATTTGAGAAACGTAGTTCTCCAGGATATGCATTTACCTAGCACATTCTAAGGAAATTTTCAGTCGCTGTCTTCAATGAATTACTATAAGAGTTGGGCCTTAAGGCACGCACCTTACAAATGTCACTACGAGAGAGGACGTTTGTATGGCCTAAACTTAAACTTAGTTAAGGGCTTCTGTTAAATGCACTTTATGTTCCTTATTCACAGAAATTAAGTAATGTTTCCCGGACGCCATGAATTACATTTTACCTCATCTGTGTCACATGTCTACGTCAGTACTTCCATTACAGCTAATGAACAGCCAAACCTCTAAAGACATAGTCTGAGAACAACATTAAAGCCCCATACCCACTAGGCGATTTTAGCGTCACCCGGCGACGGCCAACAGAATGGCCATCGTCGTCCCCCGGCGACTGTCATATCAAGTTTGATATTTTTCTGGCAATTTTCCCAACAATTTTCCCAGCGATCCTGTTGTCCATCGCCCATCGCCCAGAAAACACCCAATACCCACAGCACATCGCCGGGCGACCATGGCCACCGATGATTTTGTAACTACCCCTCTTCGCCGGTCGCTTGTCGCCCGTAAAATCGTCTAGTGGGTATGGGGCTTAACTATCATAGCTTAAGTTTTTCACTGAACAAGTGGAGTTATAAATACGTTTACTGTCAAATCATGTTTCTTCAAAATGGTGACTGGAACTAATGACGCTTCCTATATACTACTATGCCTCTGGCACGTCCAGAGTGACTGCAGCTTGGGTTCATTTTCCTAAACTACTTAGACGCTAGCCTGTTCATCTGCCAAAAGGACAGAGGACATGGGACAGCATTATGGTGGGACAGGCAACTTAGCTTCAGGGATTAATGGTAAACCCTGCACAACTGTTCTTATATAAATGCAGATAATGAATTCATTATATTCAGCATCATATTCTTGTTGTTTCTTTAGAAAACTTTCCCTTTTAACGCTTCCTTTCGCTGCGTCAATTTCAAAATATCTAACCTGTGATTTATAAACTATGTATTCACTTCAGGTGAACAGGAATGGTCAGGTGTATTGTAGGTTATTGGTGGAGCACATTGGGATTACATGGACTACTGAGGTACTCCTCTGAGAACCTGCAGCAAAAGGAAAAGAGCCCTTTTCGATAACCTCAATAGACACAACCCCAACAGACATCCCCAACCTCTACTCCATGAACATCCCCCTCTCACCCCTTTCCCCACCCCCCTCCCCACCTGGCCACCCCTCCCCCCATCCTCCTCTCCCAGTCCCGCAGCACCACGCCCGCACCCCACAACGTCACGTGTCACGTGATTGCCTAACGAGACATGAAAGATCTGACACGTGCTGCCAGCTGGCGGCGGGCGGACGAGGCTCGGGGGACGGGCCGGAGACCGGGCCCCCATCCGTTGTGTGACGGGGGTTGCCCCGGGGGTCGGCCGGCCGTCCTCCCGCATTATACCCGGCCTCTCAGGGGCAGCAGAGACACATGACGGCCATCGGGGCGGCCATCTTAGACCTAACTCTCACCCCGCACGCCAGGGGGCATTGTTGGCTGTGGCCGCCGCCAGGTGGGGGTGCGCAGATAAGGGGTGCTGAGTGGTGGATGGGGGAGGATGGCCGACCTTGAGGCTACGCTGGGTGTTTCCTTCTACCCAAGACCTATTCATACTTATCTATGGATTACCACGTCAATGTATGTGAAGAAGGTGGGAGTACAAGAGTAGCCTTCGTTTGACCATAGCTTTACCTATTGCATTTTTGTAAATTTAAAGGATGGGAAATGAGTAGGGTCTTCAGTAGCGTGACCATGGGGGTTCCTGTGTGTCTGGAATCCGCTTTAATTTCCACAAATGTAAGTAAAATATAAAATTTTTGTGTAAAATATAGGTTGGAACCCCCTTAAATTCACTGGGAATCCTCTCAATTTTACTTGGAAGCCCCTTTGATTTTAGGGTTGGCTACGCCACTGGTCTTACAGTCTACAAATCTTTGAATATTGAACGTAAATACATAACCGTAATTTGATGCTCCGAGAATACGTCTTTGACTCATCGGAAAGGAACTACTATTCTCATCCCACCCCCGCTCCTTTCCCATTCATTCGCCCTTGAGACCTGTGAGTGAGCGGATATGTATCTATTCAATGTATTTCAGTCTTCATCGTTTCCGATTCCAGCTTTTCAAACAGAGTAAGGCAGGCTTTACTGAGAATATCAAATATTTATTTTCCTTGAAATAGATACCTTTGTTTTCACTCTTCTAGGTCTAAGAGGACAAGGGTAATCTTATCCAGTAAAAGATATCCGATCTATCCTTACAATCCTGCCCTTTCAGCTTACACAACCTGTTCCTATTTCTGATCCGCTTATCCCTTTATGTCAACTGGTATTTAAAGTGTGCATCTGCCCTCGGGTAAAACAGGTAAACCCTGGCCCTTGCCCTAAAGCCGTACTTGATCGGGGATCAGAGATTAGAAAGGGAGGGGAGCAGATCGAAGGTGTTTGTGATAATGCGGCATTAAGGCTTCTATGCGATTTTGACTACTGGGAATTGGCTGATCTTTAACTTTCGGTTAAAAATGTAAAAGAACCCCTGCATATTACAGACTGTTTTAGAGATAATTATTTTGAATTTTTTTCCAATGATATCTAAAGTGTTATGATAAGAGTATAATTCATTCTCGTGATTATCGAAATCGTCAAAAACATCGGAGAGTGGAATTCAGCCTTTTGGGGTCCGTCTCTACAATAACCCCAACCCGGCACCCCGCCCCCTGATTCGTCCATCTCTCATTCCGTCTGTTATAGGCCGAGCATTGAAGGCTATCGCGCGATACCACAAAGCGTTGCGTGTATAAAAGATTCAGGCGTTCACAAAAGGAACCCCAATCCTTCCCTTGTACATCTTTCTCTGCCGTGTCGATCAGCCCTGCTTTGGCTTTCGCCTTTTGCTATGGCCAGTAGCATTTGGAGATGGTGTGGGGGGATTGGATTTATCCTTTGGAGAGGGAGAGGAAGGGAATGGGGTTGAAATGCACAAAGCGTCCTTATTGGCATTGGTCCATGCTATTTGTGCTGAACGGCCTTGTATAGAAGATTCACACAGAGAGGTCTGCCCTGAGGGTGTGGGGTCGGGGGAAGGGGAGGGGTAGGGGGCAGGGATGGCGCCGATTGGAGGCTGTGAATGAAACACGATAGTGGTGTCAGACACAATAAGTGACGACCACCGTCACGTCGGGCCTACTTGTAGCCTCACAGAAGGGCAGATTGAGCTGGGGTCACACTGGGGGGACTGTGTGGACAGAAACATCACAGGTTATTCTGGTACAATGTGTCCTATGTACTGAGTGCTGGGAATTTATAGCCAAAGTGCCATGGGTCATATAGGTATTCTCCATATTATTTCGATTTATAGTTAATATAAATACTGTTGAAATTACTTTACGGCCAACATCCATGCCTTGATTCAAATGTTTCTTTTGTGTCCAATTATGACTTGACAGTTTTGCTAACAAGCATTAATTTTCTTACTTTGGTATTAAATGTGCCAAATGGTCACTACCTAACATAAGGTGTAGATGATTGTGTAAATGTATGAAAAATGTATTGTATTGTTTTTGTAATGATATCATGAGTAGTATATGGGAACTGATTGTATGTAAATAACTGCTATCATTATGTGTATACCACTATCGGAAGAGGTCTGTACAAGAGATATAGAATAATTTTTTTAAAAACCCACATTTGATTCTTACACCCTGTGTGAAACACATGCACATATATGAACATAATTGTAAGAACGATATGTAATGTAATAATTAAATCATTATCTCATACTATAGAGTATAAAATATTATATATCCACATACTTTATAACACTATAACGCATGCAAAGCCATACAACTTCAGAAAGTTGTATTATCCATTACCCTGATTAAAACAGCAGACGGAGCCAACGGGAACTTTTGCATTAACCTGCGCCAACATTGTGTTTATTGGAGTCAAATATTTATCGGCGCTGTGCAGAGTCATGTCGCGGCGCCGGAAGGGGAATCACAACCGTGAAGAAGTGCTTCCGACCGAGACTGACGGCAAAGTGAGCCGCTATCAGTCATCTAACCCCATGTGCACAAACAATAGGGATAATGTCACATTGCATTTCCTCATCCAATGACTCAAAGCTATTCTTTTATGAATACGCTGCTTTACAGACTATCAATTAGGATTTTTTACCCTTCCTAAACATGCGTTCAATGATGAATTATACTCACGGGACATGCGCTGAATCTATGATGTAACACGCGGATGACTCCAGATATGCATTTAGTTTAAAGCCATTCGGGATGTTTTCATTGAAAAGCAATGCTCTTAACGCAGTTAGCTTTTGAATATTGAAAGTTTTCCTTTATGTTGGGATCGTGTATAAGTAATCTGAATACGAAGATTCTGTAAATGGTAATTAGTATAAGTAGGTTTGTAAGTTGTGACCTCATCAATCATAATGTTGTCCTCTTTTAGTTGTTTTAATGATTTGTGAAACATACCTTTCATAATAGTTTTGTAATATGATACCATTTTGTGATAGATTGATATTCTAGTTGAATTTCACTATAGTCCGCAATACTGGTTATTGGAAAATAAATCAAAATACACACGGGCAAGCTATACCCGCCATTTACGCTGGTAACCATCCTACCATATGCCGTTGCCACCTGCTGCGTCAGACCGATTCTTTAAGCCTCTTGCCGGTGATCAGCGTCAGTTTACCGGCGTGTCACTATCGGGACGAAGGAGGCACGACGGAAATCAGCGAAAGGAAGTGGGAATGGAGGCACTTGGGGAGGTGGAGAGGTGGATAGGGGGGCAGTAACGGCGATGGGGCTAATCGTATGAGAGGGGCAGGACTCAGGGATTGGGGGAACGCCATGTACAGTTTGGGGAGGTACTGGTACCCAGAGGACAACGTCGTTGGAGATAGACCTCAAGTCACCCCTGAAGTCACATTCACTTATTGTCAGCCAACTATATCTGACTCTCGATATTACTTTGGCAATATCCGTATCTTTAAGACTAAGCTTAATCTTTCAAAGGAACGTCACAGACTCTATGAGATTTTGCACTATGATGAAGAGCAATGATATCTTTAAAGTCATTTTCCCAAAAAATGGGGTATCCCAAGAATGAGACTTCAAACATTCATAACTTCGGTTCTAATAATGATAGAATAATAATTTTTGCACCATGTTAAAGACCAGTTCGTCAGCTGTTACAATCTATCACAATCCCAATTTTCATTATCTGCAACTTATCCCTCATTATGTGGTGGGGGTCACATTTATGACATGAGAAGACCGTTTCCAATAGGCCTATCCATGGGCGGATGCAGGATTTTCGAAAGGGGGAGTCAGCATAAAGGTTAAGTACTAAAACGGTGTGCATTCGGGCATACACGTGCGACATTTTCCCCTCTCTTGGATCCACCCCTGCTATCTGTAAGGAACAAATGCAGTAGTTCATCATTCGGTATTACAAAACTATGGAAAACTCTAAAATGAAAAATCATCATTTTCTCAAAAAGATTTATACAATATCATCACAATTTATTCACACGAAACTCTACATTGGCAAGCATGTGTGGTGCTTCAACGGAGAGCCATGCAACACGTTACCATTCTAGATGATCAATGGGTATAGTATTTGAATTCACCCAGATTCATTTGGCTGTTCAAAGAAACGTACCTTAAAACATCTGAAATATTCAGCAAGACTATCGCTGCATTATCTCAATCTTATAAAGGCGGATCCTGTCTCAGAATTCTCTAGACTTGCTTCTGTTGCTGTTTCATTCAAACACATCTGAGCCCTTTCATAAGAAGCCATAGCTTCCTGATCCTGTTTTCAACAAAGGGAATAGTTTTGCTTATTGCCAGCAAGATTGCAATTCCGCTTCCGCGGCCGACATGAAAGTCCCCTCTTGTTGTCTGCCGGAGATTTTTGGTTAAAGGAGGACGTTTTCTGTGGGCAAGTTAAAGCCAAAGGGAGTGGGACCGAGCTCACAGAATGTCCCTGCGATCTCTGCTGTTTGATCCAAGATGCTGGGTCCCTTTAATATGAAAAGCCATCTGCGCTTATTCTCATATAGGCCTACCTGCATGCATATTTTCATAGAAAGTCTCAATGGCTTCGTGAGCCTTTTTAGGTTTCTATTTGCCTGTCTGAGCTTTTGTATGGCTTTATGTATTGTTTGCTCAAAGCCGGCAATTTGTATTTTGCTTTATGTATTTATGAATGTTTTAGAAGTTGTCGGCTTAGTTGATAGTCTTATTCGTTGCAGTTTTTGAAGGAATTGTGGCTTTCATCTTGGGAGACAGTTTACCTTTTCCGTAAAAGACACAGAGCTTAAACAAAATTGTCTCTATGAGAACAACTGATGCTACAGGAAGATGAAATAAGTGGACGCCATAATATTCCATTCAACATCGAAATCAAAGTGATCAAATTGCTAAAGTTAATCAAGTAAAATCTTACTTGAATGAATGAGGAAAACTTACTGGAAATAACATTTGATAACTGAATGACTGTATAATAAATAGATTTTTATGTGAAAATGGAAGATTAAATTTCGAATTTTGCAACAATTACAAATGCATTAAAACTGTCTTTACAATGAAGAGTAAATCTTTCTATCACAATCGCCTCTTTAGGTTGGTGGGTTAATTGTACATAATTCAGAGGTTTACATGAAGAAGATTTGGATGTAATCGATTAGAATAAGAAGACAACACGATTTCTGAATGTCTTGGCCAAGTAGGATTTATCTAATGTATCCAAATCCGCTTAACAAAATGTAGAGGGCAGAGTAATTATACTTAGTCTAGAATATAACACAATATTTTGTCCGTATTAATTCTGGTACTTTATAATTGCACCTACAAGGAACCGTACCTTACCTTTGAAAGTTTGAAATGTAATGTTACGTAGAAACATCCCAAACTATATGTAAAATTGTGAATGAATTAATAATATACATTACTGACAATTCTATCTAAAAAGCATTACATTTTATTAAAAGAGAAAGGAAGAAATAGGCAGGCAGGAGTTAACCGAGCAGTAGAGCTGCTCCGATGCTGGGTAGATGTAAGGCGCTGTTCACTGTCGAGCTGCTCAGTGAAGCAAGGATAACAGGAGGAAGTCGTGAGCTCCTTAGACTCGGACACATTACTGCTATTACAGCCCTCACTGTACTGTACCCACCTCCAGGCCGCACCCTGGAGGCACCCTGGCCTCTGTGCTTCCCTCAATCAATAACAATTAACGCTAATGGCAACGAACAAAGTCACTTTGGGGAGAAGCGTTTCAGTTAGTTGGACAACAGTAATGACAAGCTAATTGAATGGATGGTTTTTCTGTTATTAGCCCTGACATTTTGAAGTTTTGAAATCTGCAGCTAATAGTATTGAATTTGAGAGCAGGAGTTAACTACAATGTGCGAGATAGTTTTGATTCTCAGGTAAATATGACATTTCAAATATCATTCTTCTCATGTGATAGGCTTGTATTTGTCTTGTATCCCCTTTACAATTGTATAATTCCATGAGCGTTCCTATTAAGCCTATGCGTACAGGCTGTACTTCATTCTATAGTTCCTAGTTGTAGAATTGTGGCAGACTATTTTTGTTCTTCCATAATGTCATTATGTTTGCAAAGCCTATGGTCTGAAAACGTGCTGTAATTATACTGTTAAATGGCATCACTTGTGCCTGAATTAATATATTTTAATTTGCCCGAAGATTAAATTAAGTTGCATTTACAGTTTTGTCGAAAATCCATGCTCTCAATGAGGCTGAAGCATAAGGATGTTTCTTCTTGTATCTGCCTGTGTCTTATATTTAGGAAGTTGAGTTGAATTAGCAAATGTGAGTATTATTTTACAATTTGTAGCATTTGCTAAATGGCTATTGCGTTCTTTACGTTTCTATCGACAAGTATTGACAATATCACTGTCAGTGTGTGGTGCCCGAAAATAAATAATTTTTTCTATCTGCTGAAGGGACAATTGCCCAATGCCCTATACTACTGTGCCATTTCAACTCTGTCCTCAATACTGTCTGTTGTTTTTATTCGATGATCTCTGACACTGACCCCTCACACTGACCGTCCTCCATGGTGCCCGTATACATTAACCATGGCCCTCTAACCTTCGCCTGACTGACACTCTGTATTTACACATGCCTATTGCTGTCGGCTCACTCTGCGGGGACACAGACCCTGGGTATCTAATACACGAGTGTCATGGCCGTCCCCCACTCAAACAACAGGCTGTGCAGTGAGGGTCACCAATAATACCTTTTACAATAGCGGTAACGTCTGAACCAATGGGCTGTGGTATGGATTCGAATGGGGCAAGGTTAAAGGTTTTGGGTTCAATGCTTCTATAGGAGGATCCACTGCGTAGACCCATGAGAAAGATTTATAGACGTTTTGCAGTTGATGTCACGTCTCCCAAAATAAGGCTGTCTGACATATCTATGATTAATTTAACATTATGTTTCATAGTTCCGAAACATTTAGAAGAAATATTTATGGCGCATTTACTTTTCACAAAATCACTCAATCATAGCCACAAATCATTTCCATTTAGATAAGAGAGAAATCATAAAGTGTGATTCTTGTCATATCCATGTGGTCATGATCACAACATGGTGATCACCAAAATGAGATTACGTGACCACAACTGCACAAAGTCTATACTATAGGCCAAGGGTCTATGCTTCTGAAAATTCATGAATCAGATGTATCAGTAGTATGTAATTCTTAAATTATCGACGTTGTTCTCAGGACATCTGAGCAATCTTTAATAAATGTGTAAATATGTGAAATGCTAGGAGATAGATTACAGAAATCAATATGGTGACTCAATAACTATAGATCAACCCACATCACGTTTACTAATTCCATTTACGGGCGGGGTGTCTCGGCATGGTAGACGAAACATCTATGGCTTCTGTAAGGTGTTTCTTTTGGGGGAACCTGGAGGAATGGCGGCATGTACACTCAATCTTTGTATCATTGACTTTTGTTTTTACTTGTGGGTGTCATGCACAGTCAATACTTTTAAAACAATTGTTGGACGACAAAGCTTTGTGATGAGAAAACTTTTAAAAAGAAGTTGTTGTTGAACTAATGAGATAATGGGTATGGGATGAAATTAAAGGGAGCGTTAACAGAGTGTTAAAAAAGAAGTGGAAGTTACTGAATTAACCGGATGACTTTGCATTAATCAATGCCGTAAGAAGGGTGTTGGGTTCACGCAAAGTTGGGTGAAGCATGGATGGTTTTGAATTCAGAAGGAAGCATATTTTCCTGCCCCCTCCCACCTACTTTGGAATGAATAACATAAAGTTTCATTCAATAAGAGTACAATCCGAGATTGCAAGTAATGGCTGCTACAGAAAGATAACCTGGACCAAATCCCGATGTCAATACACAACTGGCTACTTTCATATCCTGTTCATTTTCGTATACTACTTATTTGTACTTTAATTCCTTCTAACATATTCAACGCTCCGGAATAAACGACTGTTGTTGCATTATTTGTCCAGTAGAACAGGGAAGACCTTGTTATCTTCAGTATTAAATGCATTGGGTGGCCATATGGTAAGCTTGGTTGACTTTAAAAAGGGGCCTACATTTAATTAACATTCGAGGAATATTACTATTCCTCTCTTTTGATACTAAAATACCAAAGACTGTGATGGCAAGAGATCTGAAAATGTACTAGTTAAAGCGCACCGCACTTTCCTTTCATGTTATGAATTCTGCTCAGGCTCAAAGGCAAACACTCTACTGAAGTCTGCTTATCTTAATACAAAAAGAAGCATAAGAAATGTCAAGAAATCAAATGAATTGAATGATCTCCGCCTCTCTCTTTTATCTAAATCAAACAATTTGCAAACATGATTCACTTTTGTTTTCCCTCATTTCCCAATCCGAACCACTCCGCCCTCTTCCAAATTTGTCTGTCTTTAATGTTTGAATCAACTGAAGCAAAGGATTTTCTTCTCAAATAACAAACATAAATAACTCTGTTTTTTTTCCTCTGGGTAATTTATCAATGTTCGTGTATTCCGCTGTGCAGTTTCAGGAAACGTCACTGTAAAAGTGGACTTCAAATTTGATTTAAATTTGCCAAGAAATCCCCTGGGTGGTTTTGTGTACGGATTGGATAGGCCTATAGCCCGTCTGGGTCTTCTTACGGCTCTCGGTGACAGGAGAGATGCACCTTGTGTCAGTATCAGAGGAAGTTGGATGAAGCCTGTCAGGCAGTGGGCGATGTACTTACCGCTTATTTAAGATACCATTGTATCTAAGGCAAAGCAGTCTCCCTTTTATACTCTTTTATATTATATGTGAAGAAAAAGTAAAGGACAAAATTTAACTGAGTTTTGGCGACCTTTATTATCGCTTGTCATGGACAGGACATTTGAGATAATTTTGCCTTTTCCTATGAAAGAAAGGAAACTATTAGGGCCTACAGTTAAAACATTGACACAATTTACCACGTTTCACTGTTTTGGCTCAACGCGTAGGACGTAATTGGACAAAACAGAACATAATTGGCATAAAAGCTACAAGACGTTACCATTTTCACCCACTTGCCCTCAGCTTCTGTGAGTGAAACGTACCCCCAACTCATCGTCTATCAGGCGCCCGTAGACCCTAGCCGAGCTAGCTCCACGTAATGAACATGTCAAAAACCCATCAGGGACACTTTATAAATCGACCCCCGGATTGTCCCCGGCGGGCCACGTGTGATTACCACTTGGGGCTGTCAGCAACCAGCGAAATAGACGCTGAGTCCCTGTCTGACAGTTGTGACGTCAGGATCTGATTGTGACGTCATCCTCTGACGTTTGGCGTTCCCACTCCGAGGTCAGCCTATTACTGATGGCAGAGTGGCGTTCTCTTATGGATCTAGACGTGGTATCTATTAAAAGGAAACCTCCAGGTGACAGCTGACTATGCACATTCACCACCATTCTATCAAGGGCAAACTGCCTATCGTGTTTAATGCCCTTGACTTGCTCATGTTGCTGGATATTAATCTGATTATGATACTGCATGCATTAAAAGCCTTCTGATTACCTTTGGTCGCGGTTATGGTTGTGCAGATATTTAGATGAGATGAACGTGAAAATAAAGCCTACCCAGATAGGTAGATATACGTAATTTACCTAGAACCCTCTTGAACAATAATGTTCTTTTAGAAGTTAGAAATTAGCCTTTCTAATTAACTCCCATTAACTCTCTTTTTCACTTTTTCGCCACAGTATTATTATCATGACCATGATGTAATTTTTGTTTGTATTTATGCCACATCGACAGCAAAGCAAAATCAATGGATTCTTCTGATACCCATTCAAGTCCTATTGCCCAGCTATAGTGTAAGCCCAAACC
Source organism: Lepidonotus clava (assembly GCA_936440205.1). Classification (NCBI taxonomy): domain Eukaryota; kingdom Metazoa; phylum Annelida; class Polychaeta; order Phyllodocida; family Polynoidae; genus Lepidonotus; species Lepidonotus clava. The sequence goes on from OW387141.1 coordinate 41,658,883, forward strand.
ATTTCCTCATTTGTATTTCAACTGCCATACGATACGATGAAATTGGGGAAAATCACAAAAATTTCAGCATCATGACATACCACCAAACCAGCTAGGTACAAATCAAAGTTGTCTCTTCATATACTACTCAGATTATGATATGCATCTATATGTCGCTTATAAATATATCTGATACGGTGAACGTGATAAGATTAAGATCCATATTTCTTTACTATAAGTCTGTTGGTTAAGAAAGGACTGATTCTGTGATTGTAGCCTTATTTCACATAAAATCAAAGAGATTTGATTCTATGACCATGAGAGCTGAACTGTACGATAAGGTAAATTAAAGTAAATATTCAAAGTATTGTGTCATGAAATTGCAGTTACTCCTTATTTACTCCTATGACTTATCAAAAGTTTTAAGTATTTAGGTCCTTTCCTGGCCAGCAGACATGATCTAAATGTTGATCTTAAAATGATTTCAATTCAGTACAAAATATAATAAGTAATACATGGAGGATAAACATTATGAAAGAATTAGTCTTTATTATGGATATAATCATTGATATCTAGGCGACGTTGTCTAAGTCATTGGGCTATATGCATAATAATTTGCCAATATAATTCATGTTATATGAGCTACATCGTGTGTACATGGTATACAATGTACGTAAAAAGCAATTCCCATTTATATGTACTACTCGTATGTATACTGCAATTAAACTGCCCATAAATGATTTAATGCTTTAAGGAGCAGACCTATGGGAATAAAAACAATCTTTATATACAGAGTTTCAGGATGATAATTTGAGTGTCGGAAGCATTTGGCAGTCTCGACCACAAGGCGGAAGCCCCTCAATATTGCCTACTTCTTCAATTATAACTCTATCTAAGTAGATTAAGTACTTCACTTATAGACATTTCTCTTCAAACGTCATAGCATTATGTTTGAATATTTCGGTTTCTTCTATACAACCTTAATTTAGCTTTTGCAGCATCCATTCAGAAAATAATTCTTTCTATGAGTTTCTATGGTAACACAGTATCAGTTTCTACATGTATCGAACGATAAGGAGCTTTATCAATTAATTACTTTATAGATACTTCTAAATCATATACTTCCTATTTGCTATAGAAAAGGTCTATTTCTAATTGAACTGAATTATAAATTCTGAATCCTATGAGCTATGGACTATGAGCTATGAATTTCAGCGAAACTGTCGCAAATCCGGAACACAGACTAAAGACATTAATATCTAATCTTTACTTCGTAGAGATAACATATACAAAATGAAAAGTAATACATAATAAACTCGGTAAGTCATTCTAGTCTACATTAGTTCAAGTCTAGACATTAAACTCATCGTATTACATAGTCCCAAAAAAGGTCAGCACTGAATAAGCTCCGGAGAAAGCTTTAGTTATAATTAGGTATTCAGAAGTTCTGAAGTTCTGAGAATGTCAAGCTCCTCATCCTTACCTTTGTAAATATAATGTAATTATCTTTTTCAGGTTGCAGGATTTGTATCGTGTTGGCGGTTTTTATTTTAATTACTATTCAGCTTACATGCATATTCCTTACAACTAAATAAGAAATAAACAGGTCCTGCCTAAGCGCAGAGGCCTAAGCCTTTCACCTTATACAAATACGAGTATGTCGCCCCCATGCTTATAATGCTCTTGCCTTTCAGTAACAGTATGATCATAATTATATTAAGACATGTAAATTAACGCTTTATTCTCTAACCAATCTTATTAGAATGCTTCCAAACTTCCATGGAATTCTACTGTGTGTATTATGAGGTTCTCTGCTGTAACTGTAAGATTAATCTTACAGTTACAGTGTTCACTTTACACAGGGTCACGAGGGCAATGATAAGCAGATAACTGCCGTAATTCCAACCTTTAACGTAAACAACAACATTATATCAAAGGTGGGAATGTGAATACAATATCTTCAGCAAGCATCCATCATTCTTTCTCCCAACAAACAATCAGTTGCAAGATAGAATGTCTTTGTTCTCTCCGCCAAACCTATATTAAGGGTTTAACAAAACAGATTTGAGACATGTTATAGTACACAGGGGTGTTGGTAGTGCCCGGGAAAAGGTAAAGAATGTTATTATGAGAAAAGTATAAAGCCTCTCAAACCACACAAGAAACAGTCATGCCATAAAGCACTCCCTCCTACCAAGGTTGCGACGTTGGAAGCAATATATCGCAGGCTGTTTTTATCATTATCTATAGTTTTTAATGATCAGCATTACTTTTGTTGTTCATACTCACCAAATTGAATTGCGCCATGCTATTGACATTTTTATTTCTTCAGGTCAATGATTTACCCCTGTTGAAAGTTGTACATGATAAGTAAGAACATTTGTATTGCACATGTATAATTATATTCCTGAGATATCAAGGCAGGCTCTGCCCATCTTACTGCACAAGATAATCCTTCTCTCCACGTTCATCCCCTGCAGCCAACCCCTCCGCCGGCAGCGCCCCTCGGCGGCAACACGGCGAACCAATACTCCCCGAGTCGACGCTCCTCTGTCGGCTCAACGTGCGTTTCACCGGAAGTCGCCCACTGCGGGGACTTCCGGTGATTCTGGCCACCAGGGGGCTGTCGCGCAGGCGCTCTAGGAGTGAGCGGGGCTTCCGCTGGGAGTCGTGGTAGTGGAGGTTCGGGGGCCGCCCCAACTGCTGCGCCACCTCATCGTCGCTGTCCTCGTCGATGTAGAACAGTTCGTGCGAGTTGTAGAAGGTGCAGGAGTGGAGGATGGGTGACAGGTGGGTAGAGGACGGGGCGGGCGGGCCGTGGCAGATGACGCGCACTGTAGGGGGTATAGAAGAGTGGGATGGACTGTATTAAACACTGTATGTTAGGATTGTAACATATATTGGATGAGGTAATAGGCCCTAATTATGGAACTTAACATGTCAGTGGGGGTGGGGGGGCAGGGTTTCTGGGTGTCTTTGAAAATACACTTTAAGATATAAGGAAATTTGTGAAAAGCGTCACTATGATCTACCCACAACCTTTCCAGTTTTATTTAGAACCCCTTTTAAAGCTAGCTCCTTATAGGCCATCCCTGCCGATGATCCGTCGCTATGATAACATTGAACTGACGTTAAACCTTTATTCTGATAGTGACACGAGTATGTGATGTATTGCTACGTTTAAGCGAATTCTTATGACATTCTGCCAATGTCTCAACCGTCACCTAATATGAATAATTTTGGGCTTGCGCCTGACCCAAACCGGCTATGTACGCGATATCCTGTATGCGACGTCGCTTATACTATATAGTACAGCGTATACACGGCGTCGCCAATACAAGTCCAACTATACATGTACGTGACAAGAATCAAAGGCATCTTTCCATATACTACTCAGACTATTTTGCAAATGTCCTTTCTTTTCCTAATACTATGTCCCTGATAACATCCATATATACATCATTCCTATATTGTCTTGTTTAGGCCTATTTTTATTTACGTATACACAATGTCGTTTAAATAGTGCTTTATAGGTGATTATCACCAATATAGGCCTAGATGACATTGCGTGAATAGTTTGACTTATGAACACAATGAGCTTCAAATTCCCATTACCGTATACTACTTGGCCACTCAAGAATTTTTGAGGATGCAGTAAAGTTAATCTAGACGATATTATCATGCATATAGCAGTTACATGATCGGCTACATAGTACCCAAGACAGGCTCAAAATATCCATCTTCATAGTTATTCACGCGATGTTGTCGTGAACATGGTGATGAGTAGCCGAATGAAGGCGACGTCACGAATATAACCCCATGACCGTGCCGATTCGACCAATTAGAAAAACAGGAACTACAGTATTATTGACAAGATCTAGTTTGTGAATCCACTATGAGACATGATGAATTTAATATAAATATCAAAATGAAACCTATTTGAGAACTTTGTAGGAGTGTAATAGTAAGCTTGGATCAAACAGGATATGAACAAACATGATTGTGGAACCCGCACCCCACCTGGCCATTGAGGCTGTCATTTATGATGACATAACGTGTGGATGTTTAATAAGACAATCAGACTGACATTGAAATAGATGATTGAGATAATATGTTGGAATGTGCAGTGAATCTATGCAGAATGAACTTTTAGTCTGTCATCCACGGTGGAAGTACAAAAAGAACAAATAGCTACACTGTGAGAGTATTACGTGGAAATACAAATACATGTATGGGCAAAAATCGGATTACACATTTATGCACTGCCTAATAGGTTTACAGTCGTTCATAGATATTTCCTTTCGGGAAGTTTGAAAAAGATCCAGATTATATGTGAGACACTAGAAGCTTTTACAAGACTATAGGTAATACTCGAATGATAAAACAAGGTTACCTTCCGTTCGGAAGTATGCGCCTGAGGTAGGTCTAGAACGCGACGATATAGGTGTATTTGTATTGTTGTATTAACATTTCTGTAAATGGTTTTGAATAGTATGTTGGTAGACTCATACAGACGAAGCTCAATACATTATTTGAGCACTTTGAGATAATGCATTGAACCAACAAAATGTATAGGAACTCAACCGTCATTATTCCAAAGAAAGGTTGTGATCCACGATGCTACAAAACACCAACAGATTCTTTATCCATACATTTGTCGTGTATTTAGGACCTAATACCTATATTCACCTGTTATATAAAAAAAAGTGGAAACTATTTATCTAAATATTTCTAACCAATTTTGAAAACTTAAGCCCCATACCCACTAGGCGATTTTACCAGCGACGGGCGACTGGGAGAATCGGCCGATTCTTATGATTGCCTGTTAGTATGGTCTGACGTTCCGAGACATTAGAAGGCAGGTCATGGAATCTCCAGGAATGTAGCTTTGATACCCGGTCCCTATTCGGTGGTGTACCCAGGGGGTTCCGAGGGTGTTTGGAACCCCCTCAGATGTCTAAAAAATTATAATGATGAAAGAAAAATTATAGGAAATTTTCATCAAAACAACTGGTCAGAACCCCCTAAGTTTTGTATGGAACCCCCTCCCATTTACCTATATATATAGAAACCCCTCAGATTTTAAGGCTGGGTACGCCCCTGCTATTTATAGCTAATTCTATAGATATGATTTGATGATGGTTTTATAATACGAAAAAACATATGGATATGGCGTTGGCAAAGCAGATTGTAGTCCCGGGACTAGAAATTAAGATTTTATTAATTTAATCAAACTTATGAGGAAAACATGATTGTATGCAAAAAAAGCAATATTGTTGATTTACTTGGTTAAACTCTTGTTTAGATTACACACAGGTGACTTTGGCTATTCCTCATTGTTTGCTATCACTACATCGTACCATCAACTATAATACAGTAGATCTTTGGCTTTACACTAAGTGCTCATCGATAAAGGCCGTGTATTCTCATCCTTGCTCTCAAGCACGCCACAAAGCATTCTTGATGAAACTGATGACGTGTATAAGCCCTAAAAGCCAGTGGAAATTAGCCCCAACAAGGGGGAGGCATCTTCAGCATACGCCTTCCACAATTCTCTGTGGCCACTTTTGTAATGGGACCCTACATTACTTTAGTAGATGAAAGTGCAAGGTAATGTGATGGAGGAGAGCACACTCCATCATGGTGCCAGCTTGATATTGCTCGCATAGTGATCTCATTTCCCTCCCCTTGACTTACTGAGCGGTGCATTACCTTTGGCGGGGAGGGACAATGTATCGTACCATCAGTCACAATGTAAGCTATCTTGTGGTAAAACTATACTCCATACATGCATGAACACATAGGGCCTCGTCCTATTTCCTTTACATAACCACAGAACTATAGAGCTTTCACATTTCATTCAAAATTGAATAAGCTAGCTGAAAGTTTATGTTGGCATTGTTGCTAAACTTAGGCCTAGTTATGATTATGCAAGAAAACAAAGTTTGGTGTTAACATTTAGTAAAAAGGAACTGTATGGTTATAGAGTCTACATACAATGGGAATCTAGACACATGAAATGGACATACACAGTGAAACACAAAGGAAGTCGATATAAATCATTTTATTGTAAAAATGCATAAAAACTACATGCCAGGTGACGATTACATTTTGTAAAATGAATCACCATCATACACAAAGTAACACGATTAACAAGCATTCAGGTCTTATTTCTAATATTTACACAATGTGTCATAGTCAAAGAATATCCACAGCATACCAACAGAACTAAGGGTTGACTCTTAGTAAATGTGCGAAAAGCCGAAAAAAATACTTGAGTAGTAAGCGTAGACTCCAAAGTGGAACATGTTATACTTTCTTGAAAGACCTGACGATCACATTGATTCTTATTTATCATGTACCGATAATTATAATGTTTTGATGTCACGTGAAGCGAGTGTATAATTCATATGAAGAATATCTTGACAATATCCCTCTAATAATGGCTGTTTAGATATGTTCATATACACATTGCGAAAGGTTCAGATGGAATAATGGTAGCTTCCGCCAATCTTCAGCTGTGAGTATAAGCATTCCACATCTCCTTATTATGATCTTGCCTACTCTTGAAGGAAGTTACCATGGGAATCAGACAAATAGACTAGTATGTTTACATCGCTACTATCAAAACAAATATACTTGACCCTCACAAAAATTGATATATTGTTATGGCCAATAAAGAAAATCTATCAGATTGTTTACTTTTGTGGAACTTTTATGAAAATGGTGAGTTGTAGAGTCTTGAAATCAAGACTATGCACAACATACGAGAAAAATCTTTTGCTGTTACTTGGAAATTAACAGCAAAACTTTGTATTACGTGGAAATTAGCACCATGTATATTTCTCAATGAACCTTACGTACATTGTGCCATGCGAAAACATCATATCAAATCAACAGTCTGTGCTCAACAAATCCATTGTTTCAATGAAGTAAATTACAAGTACTTAGTTGGTACAGTGTAAATCAGCATGTTAAAAGATTCTGCTTCACAATACAAAGCTATCATATCAGTAGTCGTTTCTATGATGTACTAGATTGACATGGAAAAATTATAATTTACAACATCAAGTTAATACTGTTGTTAGTACACAACATTATCTGAAACTTAATTGTGAAGTACCTGTTGTATAACTACATCACAACGTTTTTTTTTAGCAATACACTATGTATTCAATCATGTCACTGCATAATCATTTAATGAGGTCGATCTTAACCGAAATCCCTATCTGTACCCGGTCATAAATAATCAAAACTTTGTATTACGTAGACAGTGTACACGTTTAACTTGTAGACAGGATAGTGATATTCATATATAATGTATTGGCTTAAATGCTTGACCTCATGGAAGACACTAGCAAACGATGTAAAGTCCAAGGTCAAAAGCACAGCTCTTCACTTCTCTTCTTCGCTCCTCTCATCCTTCATTATGAGTTAGTAAAACACATCTACATTCACAGAACCATTCCTTACACTCAAACCTCGAGCAGCTCTCGTTCAAGTCACGTGACTTCAAGAGACCACGTGACACCACGTGACGTGACTAGGAGCTGCTCGCGGTAAACACATAGACTGTAGTTCCATCCAAATCCACTAGTCCCTCAGACTAATACGTAAGAGGTGACTAGGTCATGGAAGGACTGAAACCTGGTTCCCACCAGTCGATTTTGACCACCTCTTATTTGGTAATTCATTGCTTTAACTTTTATTATGATAAAAGACTATATACACTACATACCACTTGAAGGAGAACTAAAACCCCATTCTCATGGTATATTACATGTTCATCATTCACCAGTATTCCCACTGTCGATTGTTGAAATCGGTAGTAAAATCGGCTGGTGGAAATTAGGCTTAAATGTACACACAGAGACAGGTGGCGCCCCCCGCTCACGGCGGAGAGGGCCGTCATTTATTACCCGGGTTGAGGGGACTGTTGGCGTTGGAGCCCCTGTAGCCGTTAGAACCGTGTGACGGGGAGAAGTCGTTGTTTGTCCGCCGGATCATTGAGGACCTCACAGAGTCCTCCCCAAAGTCCTCCTCCAACTGTTTGTGTTTCTGTGGGAAATATAATAAAAGACAATCTTGTGATCCACCATGCGAGTATACCCCTTTTTGGTTTGCGTGGAATGATTATTTTTCAGACAATGTGCAATTTGTTAGGGTCTATCAAATGTTTCTATCATACAGAAAAATGTAGGAGAAGGGAATCTATCGGTGTTTTGTTGCATAGTGGATCACTGGTTTTAAGTGTCACCGACATCAAAGGACCAATAGGGTCTTTTCCAGACCTGGCTGTCACGGTCTAGTAGGTTTGTTTGTCTGGGTGTCGCCATGGTGACCACCGGGCAGTGGGGTCGACACCTGTTATGTAATGCTGATAAGCACTGATTCAAGGCACCTGATTGGCTAGGAACTTTTATTATTGAAAAATGATTTTGAAATATATACCATGTATGCACACAGGTGGCACATAGATCATAAAAAAAGACAATGATTTAGGCTATTGAAACATATAAACAGAAATATGCCATTTTGTGTAAATCAAAAGTTATAGATGGTGTAAAACCGGCAATTTACAAAGGCTCAAAGAGAAAATAACCCCAGGCTTGTCTGGGTAATACTTCATGGCCTACGTCTCACACTAGGTGGCGTGGTCTGGAAAATCATTTATTGGGATTTTAATGGGTTTATGTATTAGCATTTTGTTTAAGTTCTGCATGGATGACAACGGAAAACACCATTAAAATCTCAGTTTAGTTTGCGACTAAACGGCATTCCTCCAGAGCTTTTTAGGGCCATTCTCCAGAAAAGTGCGCAGTTCCCTAACATTTTGGGCTCAAATTTGAGCACTAAAAATATGATTTTTTTCAAACATTTTTTTCTTTTCTACAGTATTGTTAATTTGCACATGTCTATTACACAAAAAAGGGGAATTCCCATTGTTTAGTTTTCTCATATTTCCAATTTATACTGTGGTCTTAGAAAATTTCTGTGATTACGTCGTACAAGGTTTTTACAATGTGATAAAGTATTTCTAAATCATACAAACTTCTTTTAAACTATATTAATATCACTAAGAGCTGTGTACAAAAAAGCTTGGTTCTGTAGTTACAAAGCTTGGTTATATACATACAACGCTTGGTTATGTACATACAAAGCTTGATTTTGAATGTATCTATAATGATCACTCTCCAGATCACTTCTTTTGGCATTAATTGCTCCTATGTCTCCAGAGGGACAGATTCTAAAATACGCATATTTTGCATGATTAATAGCATGCAATAATAAAATCTTGGTTCTGTATTTTACTGTTCAACGCTTGGTTCTGTATGTACATTTGTGAATCTTAAAAACAATGAAATTATTAGAAAAAAAGTTGCCTAAAAGTTGCCTAATCCATTTTCCTCAAGTCAAACTACTTTTCAAATGAATATTGGAGCAGTAACGGTCTTACTTTGGCTTTAATCACTGAAACCAAGGTGAAAAAACTCTTACCTGTTAATTTCATGCTATTTTCTGCAATTTTGCCACAAATTATGAAAAATCTAAAAAATAATTTATTTACTCAAATACTGTTTTTCTCAATCTATATGTATGGACAGCACATTTAGGCAAAAAGAAATATAAGTTTTATTAAAATACGTTTCTAGGGATTAGAAATGAAAAAATACTGATTTTGGCAATTGAGGAAATTTCTGGAGAGTGGTCCTTTAACGTCTGCATATTTGTTATGCCCCTCTTAGATTACTTCATATCATACTATCTAAGGATACAGATTATGGAAAGTTCACTGTGTTCGTTTGCAGCAGGGTGAAAGGTTTTCCTTTGAACATGATTCTCTTTCAATATGTTTCTCTTTGGAAATTAGTTAAACAGAGTTCTTTTATCTTGAGACAATAAAAAAACAAGACATCGTAAAGTATCTCAAATATGACTTGAAGTAATAACAAACAGACAAAACATCTTATGTGATGTTACCTTCAAATTAAACATACTGGAGATTTTTTAAAGGACGCTTCAAATGTCTGAAATACAACTAACAACAGAAATGAGAACAAGTCATGATGCATTTATGAAATCTGACCTTCTCATGCGCGGACTTCTTGCACATCATGGAGACGAGGATGCCGACGACGAAGAAGACGAGGGCCGAGACGATGCCCGCCACCAGCACGGGCCACTGGAAGCCGCCGCCACTCGGCTCCTGGGGGGGAATACAGACCATTGGAGTTTCACCATTTTGTTTTTAATACAGTTTTGTTCAAAGGTTTGGGGATAGGAGATGGCGCTATTTTCACCGCCAATCTATGAGCAATGCGTTTAAAAGCACTAATTTGAACATTCGAGTTTCTTAAAGAAAAAGACAAAAGAGTTTTTTTTTAAAAGAATAATGGCTTCACAAACTCGTTGCGGTCAGAAACAATGTTGTTCCGGTTTCTCTGATTGGATGGTTCGGGACCCTCACGAGTCTGTTTATATGACGGCGGATCGGGGTTTTCGAAAGGTCAGGTTCTACGTGCAAGATAAAACTCAAACATCGCACGCCCATTTTCACGTGCATTGCATTTTCCTTTTGTTGTTTTTAATAGTCCTAAATCCCGCCACAGGATAAAGGAGATTGGAGGGGAGAGGGGGGCATAACGCACCCTTACCTTAGCGATAGCCACAATCTTCATAGCAATTTAAGAGATTCATGTATGAACTTAGTGAATTTAGATTAATTTTGAAATAGATACTTTTAAATGATCTTCATAGGCTTAGATATAGATAGAACAATATAAGGTAACATGTCGAGCTCCGTACACAGTGTTTCAACGTGAGGATTAATGTACATTCAACAGCGTTAGAAATAGAAATTGAATGACTCTCAGCTCCGCTGATTACCTTTTGGTCCAACTTGTCGTCCTTGGCCTCTCCCATCTGAGGCTCCCCAATAGGACCGGGCTTCTGCTCGTCTGGGTCCTGCTCAGTCTCTGGGGAAAAAGTATTCACAGATCAGAACCGAAGAAACACACCTAATTCTACCAATGATTTACGCATGCTTCCATTTCCGCTGCCTTTATATGTTAATTGGTCACAGCACTTCTGAGTATAGAATGATATTGTGTATAGATTGCCTGGCTAAGCATACGTAACTGGGGGCTAGTATTGACATGCATGAAACTTGCCGATGCCTTAATTGCTAAAAATAAATATAACATATGCCTATAGGCTGTTTCCCTAAGATATTGGTACACTATTTTCGTATTCTTCTGCCATAAGTCGATCCGTTCAGAAGTCTTATATAACATATGATAGCAAATTATAGCCAGATGGTATAATTATAGCCAGAGGGTATAATTATAGCCAGAGGGTTTCCTTGATTGTACTAGAGATAGTATTGACATGCATGAAACTTGCCGATGCCTTAATTGCTAAAAATAAATATAACATATGCCTATAGGCTGTTTCCCTAAGATATTGGTACACTATTTTCGTATTCTTCTGCCATAAGTCGATCCGTTCAGAAGTCTTATATAACATATGATAGCAAATTATAGCCAGAGGGTATAATTATAGCCAGAGGGTTTCCTTGATTGTACTAGAGATCCTCCCTGTACCACATGTTTCTCTCACCTAATCGTATCATCCCAGCAAACAGCACACGTGTATTACCCAGATTAGCACGTGCTGAACTGATGTAATAGTAGTGTTATTGTAATCACTGAGTAATGTCAGCACTTTACCAGGTTTTACCATTAGTTTTCACATAGTAATGCACCTGTGTAAATTTCATCTTTACAACACCGTTTATCAATGTTATATGGTAAATTCCAGTTTGTTGCATCTAATTATGTGTTATCAAGGCTGTATCAATATTCTTAAATTCTGGTGTTTTTCTAGGTGACATTCCTGTGTAATGATAATCCCCATGTAAACTGTGGTTACCACACTAGTTTTGACACATGTTATTCTCATGTAATACTGGTGTTGTGTAAAACTCTTTGAATTATCTGAGAAAAGCCCATCCCTGAGAGACCATTTATAGACATGTGTAAAACCAGAGAAAGACACGTATTTCCCATGGGTCTTACATGAGTTTTACCTTAGTTATCCTTGGCTAGTCTCTCAATAACTCTGAGAATAAACATGAGTTTACACTATCTTTGCACATGATAAACTCAGTCTAAACTGGTGGGATAGAATTATTTAAAAGGATTAGTTCTCTTAACTGTTTGAAATAATAAATTGAATTGTAATACATCTTTCAATTATGCAATTACTTAAAATACAATAGATGTCAATGCTATGTAGAATTCAAATACTACTGTTTTACCTCAGTCAATATCCAAGTCTCAATAGCTCAGTGGCAGAGTGTAGGCAATGTGTGTGAGAGGTCCCAAGTTCAAACCCCACAATTCATTTTACCCAGGGAAACATAAAAACACGAGTTTTACATGTGAAAACTCGTGTCAAAAACTCGTGTTCAAAACTTGTTGAGAACACCAGAAATGGGGTCCACAGATTCCCGAGTAGGACACGAGTTTTAAAACACGTGTATGCCTTCCTACATCCTGAGCTAGGAACGGGGAAAACACGTGTCCTTGTTACCTGGGATGTCGACCTTAGGTGGCGCTGTCTTCACCGGAAGTAGCCCCGGCTCCAGGGTCGACACTTCCGGTGGCCCGTCGTCGCCACTTCCGGTGGCGGGGGCAGGGGTCATGGTGTGACCTTCACACTCTTTGAGGAAGTCCTCGTTGCCGTACCCGTTACCACGGCTATGGCAGGCCCCGCATCTGACGTCACTGTCGGCTACACACGGCGTCCGTCGGTAGTGCCCGGATGGACAGGAGGAGCAGGGCACACACGAGCTGGTGGCGCTATAACCCTCACTGGAGGAAGGGAGAAGAGATGAAAATATTCAAAGGGGGAATGATATTACACGTGGTTCTATTGATCGGGTTATCAGACGTTTCTTATGTAAATTCGCAGGGATTTTTTAAAGAAAGGACTATAACCAAAATAGTATTCGTTCTGGTTATATAAAAGCAGACACATGAGACATTTTTAACATTGAAAAATAGCCTCTCAAAGTATAGGGTGTACGTATTATAATGAATATAGACATAATTCAGTATTGTAGTATACACCATTTTTGCTTTTATAGTTATATAGATGTCAGCAGTAGATCTAGATCGATAAAGAATAAAGTTGATATAAAGATGCAATCAACAAACACACCACATCCGACTAACCTAAAGGTGCCGGCTGGGCAGGGCTTGCAGACCGTGTCGGTGGTGGCCGAGCACGGACTGACCACTCCGTAGCCGGGCGGACACACCCGACAACTGTCCAGCTCCTTGACCACCGGCCCCCCGAGCAACTCGCCCTCCCCTCCAGGACCGTCCGTCCCCGACTCCCCGACCTCTATCACCTCTACAACATCCCCCAGCGTCGGCGCGGGCGGTCCACCGAAGCCCGCTCGACCCTCCGGCTCCGCCTTGGGCACAGGTTTGGTCTCGTTAGAAACGACGACTTCCGGTAACGTCTCCGTGGCCGCTTCCGGTTCCGCCACCGTTTCCGGTTCCGTGAGGATGTCCCCTGCCCCCACTTCCGGTTCTAAGATGGTTTTGGCGCCGCCGTCAGGGGGCGGGAGGGGCACGGTGGTGTTGTCTAGTGCTGTGGGGGGAGTAGGGGGAGGGGTGGTGACGTCATCTACTGACCGGATGTGACGTGGTTGGACTGCCGTGGAGGTGAGTGACAGCGCCAAGAAGGCGACGAAAAACTGAAAAAGAGAAATAGGTTGCTATGTTAAATGACCATGGGGTCAGACATTATCAATTGAGCTGACAGGCTTTAACATTGGTTCCTATGGGAAAAAGGCCAATATAATATAATATACATTAAGCTTAATTTAACATATTTTGGGAGCAGTTTGTCACAAAATTGCTTTGGCTAGTTTTGTATAATGCAACTGTCTTCACATAAAAAGTTTAGAGGCAATTTAGAAAATATTTCATGGTAAACTTTAACTTTGGTGTAAACTGGGATGGGCTTATAACCCATCTCAAATTTTCTAAAACACGCGCAATTGCCACTAATGAAATCAGGTTCAGGTTCATGAAGCTCTAAATAAACGGGAGGGGTGTTATTTCAGAAATGTGGTTGCGTCCCATGGACATGAGAAATGTTTTTAATTTCGTCCCTGGAAATGATGACAACAGACATGCATAGAAACAAGAATATTTGACTGTCGACATGCCTGTAGCTCTACCTATTATTCCTTTATAAATGAGAAAACTCCCTTCAGCGAAATAGGAAGTGCTTCAGAATGACTTTGTATGCTTCACTGAAATAGGAACTAATAGAACAATATTGAAGTAAGTCAGGATCATTCCTTTCGTTCAAGGACGATTATTTTCTCCTGCTCTGAAATATCTTATTAAAGGGATGTTCATTGTCTTTGTTTGGTGGAGACATGATATCATCTTTAGATAGCACCTGATATCTTATAATGAATTGGAATAGTCCGACCCCCCTTATCTCATTCGTTCAAGGAGCTTCTTTAAAAGCCTGTTCCATTAATCACCTTCAATATCTACTTTGAGCTCTGCAATATTATAAGGACAGGAACACAATCTAGTGGTGTCACCTAGTGCCAAATATTCCAACTATAACACTTGCCTGGCACCTGGTGGGCAGGAAATGCAAACCAAAGCATCCATTCTATTCCATCTATTGCTGCAGTGTTTCCTTTTATCCTTTTTGCTGAATATCAGTTTTCATTATTTAGTAAACTTAGTGTATTTCTCTGTATGCAAGGCAAATTAAACTTGATTATAAGGTCCTAGAAACGTAGATATTGTATCTTTATTAATTCAATTTAAGATATAGCATGATGTCCACAGGCGACGACTCTCTCTATTTCATGCCCATAGCCATCAGAAATTTTGGCATTTGAAATCATGAATAAGGTGGAATTAAAAATATCTCTATTATGGTAGACCTCTCAGCTTCTTTTGATTATACCTCGGCAGCCTGAACATTTAACGTAGAGTACACACAATTACAGTATTACAATCTTGTAACAGGGAAGTGATATTTGAACCAATTACTACATATTTTTATCTCACGTATATAACTTCAGCAATCCTTATCTACATGGCATAATCATCTAGGAAGGAATACTGGTGTGCCAATCCCAAATTATTTAATATATGGTTGGGAAGACACCCCAGGCAAGTATGCAACTGTATCATAACGTTGAAGTAACATTCTGCTTATAGTAGAGCGGCCAAACTCAAAAAGAGCCTTATTTAAGGAAAAACCCCAACCCGAGGTATAACAAAGCATGTCATACATCATTGGATGGGTAAAAATCTTAACTTCATGGCCTGATAGTTTGTACTAAAAAAAGTGCGTTCCTGAATATAGTAAATGGCTGGTTTCCATGGCAACCACCCAAAAATCAGGTAATTCTGAAATGAACAGTATTTTCGACATAGTTTCCTTAATTTTCAAGATAGAAGCACAAGTGAGATATCAAAATTGAGCATTCCTAGAGTTCTACGGGATAGAAGGCTGAAACAGGTTGTCTTGGTTACTGGGTTGCCATGGTTACCAAAAATAACTCCAAAATTGACCACAATTACAGTTTCTCTTCTCTTCTTGTTACCATAGCAACCACAGATATGGGATTATCAAGGCACTACATATCTCATCCCAAGAGTACATATCCCTACTACCTGGAAACAAGCGTTTTTTGTCAAAACAATGGCATAGAATGCAGTAAATGACTGGTTTCCATGGAAACAACTCAAAATTCATGTTATTTCAAATTTAACAGTATTTGGGCAGTATCTCTCTTAATATACAAGATAGAAACACATATGATATGTCAAATTGAAGCACTCTGAGAGTTACAATGGATAACAAACTGAAATTGGTTGTTTCTGTGATTCGGTTGCCATGGTAACCCAAAACAACCTCAAAAATGACCATTTTTTCACTTTCCCTCCCATTCCCGTTACCATGGCAACCAAGAACATAGATTTCAAGGTATAACAGAGTACAATCTATCTTATCTGAAGTGTATTAGTCTATTATGTGTAGATTTGGGGTTTGTAATCAAATATCTTGAGTATAGAATATAATAAAAGACTAGTTTCCATGGCAACCACCTCAAAAAATTAAAACGTTCTTAAAATAAAGACTAAAATGGCCATATTTCCCTCATAATCAAGATAGAAGCACAAGTGAAATGTCAAATTAAAGCACTCAGAGAGTTCTATTGAATGGTATATTGAAATTGGTTGTCTTGGATACTCAGTTGCCATGGTAACCACAAATGACCTCAAAATTTACCATAAATTCGGGTTTCCCTGCTGTTTCTGTTACCATAGCAACCATAAATTTAAGGTATAACCAACCATTAACTATTTGCATCATAGGGGTAAATACTCTTTCTTAAAGATTTGGATGATTTATTTCAAAACCATTGTAGGAAATATAGTAAATGACTGGTTTTCATGGAAACCACCCATAAATCAGGTTAGCTAAAATTCATCAGTATTTGGGCTATATCTTTCTTAATATACAAGATAGAAACACAAATGTCATGTCAAATTGAAGCACTCATCTAATTCTATGGCCTAGAAGACTGAAATGGGTTGCCTTGGTTACCCAGTTGGCATAGAAACCAAAGATGACCTCAAAATTAATCATAATTTTGTTTTCCTTTCAACATAGCAACCAGTAGTATGTACAGCTTTTCAAGTCCAAGAAAGTACAGCTTATAACATCTATAGGGTGTATAGATCTCATCTATAGACTCAAGAAAGGTCTGAAGGATAGTCATCACAAGCTTGAGGTCCCAGGTGGATCTTATAGATTAACATATGGTTAAGAAAAAAACAATAAACTCTGGTTTATTCACTTTATGTTGAGCATATATGCACCAATGCATGTGCATGTGCACACCTGACCCCCCCAAAGTCTATAAAAAGCTGCACGGTATGCGCATTATCATCATTTCACCAAAAAACTTGGGACTGTACATCTCTGCCTCTTGTGAGTCAATGACATTGAGTGCGGGCTGGGTGCCCTAATTACGCACAAAACAGGTATATTTTAGGGCTTGAAAACATAATCGATGTTACAATATCAAATATGCAGACTATGAAAGGAATCATTGGCAAAACAAGAAGCAACAAGATTTATGACCCTGAAGCCAATGCCATCCTCCCGCCAGCATCCCCAGTGACATGCAGAGAGTACTTACTTTGCTGTTGATGCTGATTGTGAATATAGACGTAATTCTTCATTTCTTATTAGCCTGGACCAACTCTGAATATTAATAATCCAGGGCCCGCTCCACAAAGGTGTTAGGTCACCAATAGCTACCATTTACAAAATTTGGTGACTCAAATCATTAGATGCCCTTTCCTTTTGGCAATAGTACTCACAGCAAAATACTAAATATTGCGACTGAAATTGGAAATTGGCGACTAAATCCAAAAGGCTAGGGGGACCCTGATAATCCATAATATATCCTTTATAATGCATGCCGATGCTGATTTAAGGTGTACAAAGCACTGAAATGTAGAGGATGGAAACCACTGTACTGACCAGAACCATGCCATATTGACATCAGCTGATGCTATTTTGTCAATACCAGTGTGCGGTCTGTGATCCACCCTGATAGGGAACGTGATTGTGTGAAGAATAGCGTGAATATCTGGGTTTATAATAATTTATTTAAAAAAAACTGATTGGCAACATCAATAAGATATCAACATTAACATGTACTCTGAGTTAAATTGACTGAAATGTGTTGAAAATAGGCAAATTATGTGTACATCCCTGACCTAGTTTCAGGTAAGACCACTGCCACCTTACTTATCATAATTTATTCCACACTGCATGACAGCTCAAATGTGTAGGTTTTCTAGTTTGTAGAGTAGGTGTACAACAGTTTGACCCCCGAATATGACTATATATGGATGAAGATGGCAAGCCTGGCGGGTGGCAGTGGTCTGACCTGAAACTAGGTCAGGGAAGTTGGCGCCATCGGCATCGACCGTCAGCGTTGGTATGGCATTTAAGGGATAAACAGTACTGTAGACATCTTAGGGGGATTTGGAGGCATGATTCTGAGATTTTAGATACATATCTTAAGCAAACTCGAGTGCATCATAGACACATCTGGAAGGTTCTTGGGGCACACCTGTGGTACATCTTTGGCATGTTCTAGGGGAATCCTTGTGAGATCTCAGTGGTTTTATATAGAACAAAGGCTAAAAGGTCTATGAATTTTGAGGCACATTGTAAGGCCATCTTACTGGCATCTTAGGTGGACCTTTGGGGCATCTTAGGTAGAATCTTAGGCATGTCTTGGCACATCTCAAAGAGATTTTAAATGCATCTTTGGTGCATCTTAAGGGGGATCATTATGGGATCTAAGGGGCATCTTGATGGTATCTCAGGTGCATCGTAGGCACCATCATACAGAATCTTACGTGCATCTTTGGTGCATCTTAAGTGGGATCAATTTCTGGTTCTAATTTAAGTGCATCTTGGGCATTACAGGTACACATTAGCTTCATTTTAGGGGCATTTTTGGGGCATTTTGCAGAATCTGTTTTGGGATCTTAGGTACATCTCAGGGAGATTTTTGTGGGGTCTAAGGGTGCATCTTTGTAGAATCTCAAGTGCAACTTGGGCACATTTTGGGGAATCTTCATGTGATCTTGGGTGCATTATAGAAACATCTTAGGTGCATCTTAGGGAATTATTATCAGATGTTACAGAGATGCTGCTCAGGAGAGACGAAATATCCAGAAATTATGGAGGATATTTCCAGATTTTTAGTTCAGAAACTAAAAAGTTGGAAATATTCACCAGGAAACATATATTTATGGTTTAAATGGCTTGGAAACGATAAAGGTATACATTGAAAAACAGAACTGTTGACTTGGGTTGATAAAAAAACTCATTTTCTTACTGAACTGGCAAAAATCTGGAAATCCAGGAAAAAAAGGGAAAATGATATCTCTGATCTTTCGAGCATCTTAGCTGCATCCCAGGAAAATCTTAGATGTACCTTAGGTGAATATTTCTTGGATCATAGGGTGATCTTTGATGTGTCATAGGCAGATTTTATATGCACCTTAGATGCACCTTAGGGGCAAGTTAATGTCATCTTAGGTGTATTTAAGGGGATCTTATGACCATCATAGGGGCACATCTTAGATGCATCTAGGTGCATCTTTGAGGCACCTTATTTAGGGAAAATGCACGGAGGGGTGGGGTCAAGGCCTTCTGGTGCTTGGCTAGAGGCACGGTCTGCTGTGGGTTGCCCTCAGTCTCCAAGGACCAGAAGGTCAAGACCCCACCCCGAGTGCATTATCCACGTTATAACAGGGAGAAAATGTTATATTATCATGAAAAATAATATTATAAAGGCCATTGCAAACATATATGGCGCAGCAATGGTTGGTTATTGGTTATTGGGGTTTAATGCCGTAGCAACATCTAAGGTCATATCACAGCAAGAACAAGGTTTGACTATTCTGTCTTGTGAAGATCAAATCTATGGAATGAACGAATCTATGAGAAGATAGAGACCATACCCCTCCACATTTACAGAGGTAGGTGTAATGTTCAGGGTCCCATAGGCAGGGCCCTACACACAACAGCTGGTGGCACAAGGCCTTTGATATCGCTGTTGTTGTCACAGGGGGAAGGCAGAGTGGTGCAGCACCCCAACCGGGAGTTGAACATGGGCCGCCAGCAAGTGAGATGACCGTGCTAACCACTACACCACCACGCACCCCATGGCGCAACAATGACCATAAGCATTTTTTCAATGTTTTTATAGGTTTCTCCATCTATTCTGATGAAAATTTGAGAAGAATTCTGGAAATTTTATGTTTGCCATTAGCATAGCTCAATACAAACAACTTTCTCGCTTACTTTATAGCAATTGAATGGATATTGTAATAGTTGTTCAGAAAGTTGATGAATAAATACATCCTGCAGTTGAGTCTAGCAACGGGAGCAAAGGGACCAAGCAACGAACCTGGCAATACATAGCAACGTGACCTGTATCTCAAATACTCTCGTCTCATTGGTTGGTTCATTCAGGCTCAGGCTAGATGCATGGGAAGGTAGCAACCTATAAATGCTTTCATTTAGAATAAACAGTCAATTTGTAATATATAGCGTTTGGTGATGATTGAAGCATTTAAACTGCTTTTAGAATGTTTGTTACAATGTACGGACATCTAGATTTGCACATTGCTACCCCTTTGCCATGTTATAATGGCTAATATATAAGTGCGTCTTTAGGGGATTTTAAGGAGATCTTTGAGTGATCTTAGGCACATCTGAGGTACCTTAAACCAATATTCCAATATCCAGTTTTTGCTTACAATTGGCTGTTTTCATCACCATTGCAAGTTAAACTATAATCTGCAAGTTGAAATATGGGATGTGCTTGCATTGGTACTTGTGGTAGTACTTGCATTTGGTCTTGTAAGTGCAATTACAAATTATTTTAAAGTTTTTAATATCTGAAATACAAATTGCTTGTGGTACAATTTGCAAGAGCACCCAAATGGAACCCAAACAGATAGTGGAATATGGGTTTAAGGCACCTTTTAGGTGCATTTTAGGGCATCTTAGGTAAACCTTACGGGGATATTAGGCATATCTTAGGTACATCTTTGGGCCTTATTGTAAGAGAGATTAGCTGGTTGTCAAATCAAGCATCTGTACTGGACATAAGTCATATCCTTTTGATGACTATCCTTCAGACCTCTTTCTTTAGACTATAGATGAGATCTATACGCCCTATGTTATAAGATGTTATAACCTGTACTTTCCTGGACTTGAAAAGCTGTACTACTGGTTGCTATGTTGAAAGGAAAACAAAATTATGATTAACTGGGTAACCAAGGCAACCCATTTCAGTCTTCTATGCCATAGAATTAGATGAGTGCTTCAATTTGACATGACATTTGTGTTTCTATCTTGTATATTAAGAAAGATATAGCCCAAATACTGATGAATTTTAGCTAACCTGATTTGTGGGTGGTTTCCATGGAAACCAGTCATTTACTAAATTTCCTACAATGGTTTTGAAATAAATCATCCAAATCTTTAAGAAAGAGTATTTACCCCTATGATGCAAATAGTTGATGATTGGTTATACCTTAAATTTATGGTTGCTATGGTAACGGAAACAGCAGGGAAACCCGAATTTATGGTAAATTTTGAGGTCATTTGTGGTTACCATGGCAACTGAGTATCCAAGACAACCAATTTCAATATACCATTCAATAGAACTCTCTGAGTGCTTTAATTTGACATTTCACTTGTGCTTCTATCTTGATTATTAAGGAAAATATGGCCATTTTAGTCTTTATTTTAAGAACGTTTTAATTTTTTGAGGTGGTTGCCATGGAAACTAGCCTTTTATTATATTCTATACTCAAGATATTTGAGTACAAACCCCAAATCTACACATAATAGACTAATACACTTCAGATAAGATAGATTGTACTCTGTTATACCTTGAAATCTATGTTCTTGGTTGCCATGGTAACGGGAATGGGAGGGAAAGTGAAAAAATGGTCATTTTTGAGGTTGTTTTGGGTTACCATGGCAACCGAATCACAGAAACAACCAATTTCAGTTTGTTATCCATTGTAACTCTCAGAGTGCTTCAATTTGACATATCATATGTGTTTCTATCTTGTATATTAATGAGATACTGCCCAAATACTGTTAAATTTGAAATAGCATGAATTTTGAGTTGTTTCCATGGAAACCAGTCATTTACTGCATTCTATGCCATTGTTTTGACAAAAAAACGCTCGTTTCCAGGTAGTAGGGATATGTACTCTTGGGATGAGATATGTAGTGCCTTGATAATCCCATATCTGTGGTTGCTATGGTAACAAAAAGAGAAGAGAAACTGTAATTGTGGTCAATTTTGGAGTTATTTTTGGTAACCATGGCAACCCAGTAACCAAGACAACCGGTTTCAGCCTTCTATCCCGTAGAACTCTAGGAATGCTCAATTTTGATATCTCACTTGTGCTTCTATCTTGAAAATTAAGGAAACTATGTCGAAAATACTGTTCATTTCAGAATTACCTGATTTTTGGGTGGTTGCCATGGAAACCAGCAATTTACTATATTCTGGAAAGCACTTAGTTTAGTACAAACTATCAGGCCAGCTGTGGGACATTGTCCAGAAATGGAAAAAATTGGTCTCTGCTTGTTATACTTCCGGTTGGGGTCAACTCCCAAAATGCCTCCTTGGCCGCAGTACTATTAGTTCAGTTTGGTTCTTGTTACATTTTTTTATGGCACCCAAAAATATTTCAAGAACCTGACATTGTAACATTGCATGGTGATGTTATTGTAACATTCTGGTAATTATTATAACATTCTGCATTGGTAAGGTCTCAACTTCATCAAAATGTAGCATTATTATAAGTGAGTCTCAACCATACTAAAATAGCATAACTGTTATATGAAAATTTAGCAAGTTGCAGACTGACCAAAAGAGTATGGTCGCAGAACATTTCTCTTACTTTGCTGCTTGCCTGGGACACATACATGTGCGTGTACACTCATACACACTCACACACACACACACACACACACACACACACACACACACACAAAAACACTCACTCACACACACACGCGCACACACTAATTAGTAACTAATTTTTAAGGCCATATTTCAAATATTGATTTTGATGTTGCAGATTTTGCATTTGGTTGATTTTCTCTGAGAATATGGTATGAAACCATACATGCTTTATATAATTTGAAAGAGAATTGTAAGACCTTTCTAATAATGCACGACATATTTATTAACGTCGTGGCTAGATAAATATAGAGTTGATTAGATAGCAAGGAAATAACAGGTGATTGGGTTGGACATTAATAAATAGGAATATCGACTCTAAAAAGTTAAAATCTGCCACGATGTGTACT
The DNA here is from genome assembly GCA_936440205.1 of Lepidonotus clava. Classification (NCBI taxonomy): domain Eukaryota; kingdom Metazoa; phylum Annelida; class Polychaeta; order Phyllodocida; family Polynoidae; genus Lepidonotus; species Lepidonotus clava. Next base: position 41,681,860 of record OW387141.1, read on the forward strand.
GGATGGTGGTTGGAATGCGAATGATCAACAGTTTTGTAACACAGATTTACATAGTCGAGCGTCAACAAATCGTCATAACCATAGAAACAGGGGTGGTGACGTCATGCCTCTCCGAAATAGTAATTTTGATATAGCTATCACTATACAAAATTAATACATATTTGAACTTTATTCCCAATGCCGATTTCTTTTATGAATTGGCAGGAAAATTGGCATGTGGAATACAGACTTAAAATTTAACATTCCAATGGAATTCTTTAATTTACATTGGCCAATATTGCCTTTTTATAGGTTGAATCCTCTTACAGGGAAAATCCTCTTCCTGAGTATCAAACCTTTACAATTCAAAGGTTTGGCTAAACCAATCAAATTTATACATTAGAATAAGAATCCCCATTAATTTTACATTTTCCAATTATTGTTTGTTTCTTCCCAATTATCATTGTTAAAATCCAGGGTATCATCCGCCAGGACGTTGTTATTTGATACGTTGTAGTGAGATTCTCTTCCCACCAAATTTGTTAAATGACCAATAATGTTGCACGACATCACAAGACCTAGGGATGGAGCCTAAAACATTAGCAACACATAGACGATACCGTGGCTTTAAGTATAAAAGCAGCCACACTTAAAAGGTTAACATTGGCACTCCATTTCTTAAGAGTTCCGAAAAGTAAATGCAGCTGCCGCCGTTATTGATGCAGCATTCAGCAAGCAACTTTAAAAATATTATTTCATCTTTCACAGACCTCCCCGAGTGTTTAACGTAAGCTCTCGATACAGAGATTTCCTATCTCAAACAGTGTCAAACCACTTGGTACTGCGGACCGGCAGACCTACTTACTGATAATACCGTTCAAAAAGGGCATAGTTCATATTCTAAAATAGATCCCATCTAGACACTGGACAAATACTCCAGTAAACATAGAATAATAGCAAAAATACTCAATAACCCTATACCATGTTGACCTGCATTGCTTATAATTATAGTTAAAGTTGGACAAAAATTGCCATTCTGTAAAACTAACCCATTGAAAGCAAAATCAATCAACGAGAGATACCATGCGTCTTTTAAGTACATGAAGTAGGCCTATAATTACTGTATTGCTTAATGATAGTGAATGGTTGATTTCTATCATTTTTGTAATTTACAACACTGTCAGCAAATCAAATGGAGGTACTTTATAATGATTGAGGGTTGGACGTTGTGGGCAAAACTGCTGTTTCATTATGGGAAAATAGCTATTTAGCTTTATAATGTTATAAATGCATTGTCAGTTTGAATCTAAATTAAAGGCAGGTAGAGTTTTACCTAAGGTAACATTACCCGGGAATGAAACTTTGAAACGAAAATGATAGGCGTATTTTGATGTTAGGTTTGATACTAGTAAACCCTGGGATGAGCTGATTGGACATACACATACCATAAAGAGTTTGCCAAACAAACTTAGACATATTCACCCAAACTTGATGGATAACATCTCTGTGTGGGGTATACAATAAATATATTAAGTTGACCTTGAGCAAATTTGGAAAGTCAAATACTGAATTGCATCAAAATTGGACAACTTATCACAGTTGATAATTCAGTTTGTTTGGTTACCATGATAACTAGGATGTAAACCAAAAAGGCCTTGGACTTTTGCGATCCAGAAATTTCAGAAAGGTGAAGTGCTATTGTGATGAATGTCCATTCATCAGTATGTCAGCGTCGGTATTGAAAACAAATAGAATGATGTAAAGTAAAAGTGTATTTTTAAGGTACCTCTGTGACCTCTAATAGCCAATCAGGGCTGAGCAGTAGACTATAAAAAGGGGCAGTGAGGCCCGAAATAAACAGTTCCATCTTGGTACTCCTTGTGTCCACATGTGTCTTCTTTCTCTGGTATCGCCCTGAATGGGGTCTAAGTCGACGAGATGGTTGGAAACTAACTATGTAACTCAACAAACAAGAGATAATATTAGTAGAAGTTCATAGAAAATAGATTAAGAAGTAGTATGGGGTCCGAAGACCCGAAGGACCGAAACATGGCCCGAAGGCCCGAAACAGCTCGAGCGGCGTTACGAAGCCGGAAGACTGGACAGGTCCGGAAACCCGAGATAGTGAGCAGCTCCCCGGTGACTGGGAGTATGAAGCCGCGACTGGCTCGGCCCCACACTACCACCCTTTAGGTGAGCGTCGTCCCGATACTCCCGACATGTTGAAGAGCTGGCACACTCAAGAAACACACAAGAACAGACATCAACTGCTGAGGAACACCCAAATTCATCCCTATTGTTTCCATCCCCTGTGTCTTCCGCCTGTTAACAGAAGCCCCGGTCCCCCGGTCCCGATGTCTGCAATACCTCGGTTCTGGCCGACCGAGACATCCCCCCCCCTATCACTGAATACCGATTTCCCGATTGACCAGCTCATTCCCCCTCGTTCGCGAGGCACAACTCTTCATCTTACATCTTGGCTTCCTGCTCAGACTCCTCGCCTGACTGAGAACCAAAATAACCCCCACGTCCCTTTGCTGTAGAACTCGGAAACCCCGAACTACCGAGGAGTGTCACACTATCAAAGATTCCCCCCCTCCACGAAGGAAATTAATCCCAACGAATCATAATTCTTTTCAATATTAACTTCTTTTTGAGTTTATCCACAGAACTTGGCATTTCTAATGTGCGGGAAAGATGACAATTCGATTATGATAATTGCCCATAATTATTTTCGATCTATTGATGATAGAACTTGGGTATATTATCAAAGAAACATCATGGCCTCCTCACTTTTAGTACCTGTGCACGAGGTCACAAATAGAAGGCGTTATGTGTAAATCTTAAAGGGTATTTTCTATGGGCACCTGCCCAAAGTAGGCTGTGCGCCATATTGTTGACCAACTAACATTTGTTATAATTAGCAATTAATAAACATGCAGATAACATATTCCTTTCAAATTCATCCTATACAAACTTAGGAAGTCATAATACATTATCATAATTGTTCAGCAATCACATGGTTATATTCACCAGAATAATGGTGATCCCTAAAATGTGATCATTTGAGAACAGGATCTTCAGACCATAATGTATATGTAAGGCTACAAATCTATAAGCAAAGTGTCCCTCTAAGTGTAGAACACTGTAGCGTCCTTTCAGGATGCAGTACTCCGGAATTAACCATCAATTTACAAAATATACAGATTCAAGCTCTCCACAGATGTTTGAATATCTGCCATGCAGTTGATATCAGCACTGACACCCTGCACATGGAATGTAAAAGTGATTATATGTGTAAAAGAGGTAAGCTCATGTTATTACAATGTATGTTCAAGCGCAGCAAAAGTCTGATGTATATTGAAACTCCTATAAATGTTTGAGCTTGTTGAGACATGAAAATTGTCTTTTAACTGACGATTCCTGGAAGTAAGACCTTCAAACACTTGTGGAAAGGAGCAATATTATGGGATCTATTACCCATAGAATTACAAAAATCTGAGTCCTTGATTAGCTTCCAGAAAAGTATCAAAAGGAGTGAAAAAACACTTCTTGAGTTGAAATAACATGTTCCTATGGCTGTACTGAACTCAGGAAAGTGACTAATATCAATTACTTACATGTCTAATATATGCACCTTGTATACCAGCCTGGTTATGATTACTATTGCAATTATCCTAGGATTAGGTGTAAAGTTATAGTTGATTAAATGTCATCTACAAAAATCTTTACTATAAGTATGTACATAAGATATTTTCTCAAGAGTTACAACATTTTCTACACCTAATTGGAAGAACACATGTATGTGAAAGTGGTTAATTAATAATAAAAAAATAACAATGTCATTGGTTGGATCTTGTGCTAGACACCTGAACCTTTTCACTGAAAATCCAGTAATTCAAAAATAAACTTTAAAAAATGATAACTGTCTCAAATAAATTAGGATTTCGAAAAACTGACGCTCTAATACTCCTACCCTTCAATAAGCCCATTTTTGGACCTGCCACTAAATGTTCACGCATTACGATTCCCCGTAGTAGTAAATTGCCTAACTTTATGACACTCAAAGAACACTCACTGATAGACATGTTAACGACAACAAGTCTGAATGGGTCTCCTCCCACTGAACTCATGGCTAATACCTCTCACAATAACGTAACACGAACCACAAGGACGTGGGGTCAGCAGGTGCATTTGCCGCTTTTAAATACATGCAGACAAAGGGCAAATCCATAGGAGCAATCCTCATTGACGTATTGAAAAATTTGAAGATTATCAAAATCATCCTTTCGGGATGAATCCAGGATTTTGTTAAGCAGGGTGGTCTTGGTGTGTGTTTCAATCAAATCACAAGTGTTTCCCTGAATATTGTATGATGAATTTCATTTTAAGTATCAAACGATTTATGACAGTGAAGGTATGCCTATTTGGAGTTTTCTAGGATATGATTAGTCCATCTACATTAGACATTGCGATTGAAACGAGGCGTGGCTATAGTAAGCAAACATGATGGTAACACCCAAAGTTTTGAAGGCTTCATAACCTATTTGCATGTGTCACCATTATATAACCAGGGCCCCCACGCCCAACTCTTTAGAACATAATTTAGAGCGAAATATGATACAGAACTTTTGTGACTGACTAATGGATGAGAACTTCAGGATTATCTATAATGAAGATTTATATGGCGAGACTATACAATGTGCATTGAATGGAGTTATTGGAAGCCTGTTTTTGAATTTGAATATGGCACTGTGACTTGATGAGTTCATGTGACAATGAGAAAATAATAATCTTACAACCCTCCTACGGATGAGTTACTCTGTGATTCTTGAAACCAAACTACTTTAAAGAACGACTGGGAAATGGGAGGAGTGGGGCTCCCTCCTGAATAAAACATTAACACGAAGAAAAAGAAGACAATGAACCAGTAATCAGTAAACCTTAAAGAGCTATCCAGTATATATATATATCTTCCAACGTTTTTTAAACCCCACAATAGTTTAAAACTTTCTTACCTTTCATGACATAGATGGGAGAGGATTACTGTCATTTATGTCCATTTATTACGTGGTAGATATAGCACGAGTCAGTGGCTGTACGCGATATATACCGAGGCGTCACGCGATATATACCGAGGCTGTACACAATATATACCGAGGTGTATATCAAGTGCAGCCACTGACAAGGGCTATATCTGACATATACCACGGGCCCTTTTAATTGTTGTTTGTCTGGGTCATTATATATATATATATATATATATATATATATATATATATATATATACAGGTCCCTCTCACCCCATGCTATTTAAAGGGCTCTGACCATGCACAAACGCTCAGTTTGGAATTGTCAGCCGTCCTGAGAGGATAAACTATCCTTATCATGAGGTAAAGCCTTTTGATCATTACTTTTAATATTCTGTTGTTTTTTTTGTTTTTTTTTTAGTTGTTTTTATTTTGGGTATTCGAGGTTCAACATGGTTGTTCTTCCACCCGCTCCCACTTTACAATATTAATTACTAGGCATAGCGGAGCAGGTAACCTTAATCACAAATAGTCCTCAGTACAATCTCCTAGCCATAAACATGGCATGATTAATGAAATGAGATGAGGTGATATGATATGTACATACTAACTGTATTTTTATTAGATTAAACAATTTTATTATAAGGAAATCTAATACTTTTCTTAATACACAATTTGAAATTTTCTTTCTTATTAACAAGGGAAACAGCAACCTTAAGATCATTCCAAGCCACAATCGCCCTATACTTTGGATTTTTATTTACCTTAAAATGAGAAATTTGAGGGACTTTTAATAAAATTCCAGCTCTTCTTCGTGTTCCTATTTCCCTATTGTCAATCAAGTTCGGATCACATTTCAGTATGAAAGCATATTGTAACATGTGCATATATCTCCTGCAATGTAATCTAAAAATATCACAACGCCTATGTAGAACATCAGTTGAGTCTTTCTCATTATAGGGCCTCTGTAATTGATTATAAATAATATACAAACCTTGGTTTTGTAGTTTTTGAAGTCTTTCATTCATATAGTTCACTCCCATATCATATATGAAGTCTGCATATTCCATAATGGGTAATATGGTCGCAACATATACCATTCTAGCGGCTGTAACCGTTAAAAAACATCTAAGTTTCTTGAAATGATTTAATTTTAACTGAGCTCGTTGCGCAACCTGATTATATTGCTTCTGAAAAGTTAATTTATGATCGATCGTCAGACCAAGATAACAATAGTCCATGACATGGTCTAAATTAACACCTCTAATATTGAAAACTACCCCAGGATCCGGTGGTCTTGAGACTACTGATATTCTCATGCTTTTTGATTTTTTAATATTAATTGTTAATTGGTTATTGTTGCACCATGTCACCACTTTTGTCAGTTATTGTTGTAAAAACACTTCATCATGGTGATAAATAACGGTATCATTGGCATACAACTGTATGCCGCAGTCAACCACTTCAGATATATCATTTATGTATATTGAAAATAAGGTAGGCCCCAGAATACTTCCCTGTGGTACTCCATAGGTTATTGGTAATATGTCAGAGACTTGATCATTGACCCTAACACACTGTTGCCTATTTGACAAGTAACTGTGAAACCATGCAACAGTGCGTTCATTTAAATTAAAATCTCTCAATTTATCCAATAATCTCGAGTGTGAGACCGTGTCGAATGCTTTTTTTAGATCTAGAAATAATATATATGGATCCTTATCAATATTGAATGTGTTATATATTCCATTTAGAAAATCCGATATAGCAGTTATTGTTGAATGTTTCTTTCTGAACCCATGTTGATGTATTGAAAGAAGATTATTGTTTTCTAAGTAATCTTGTAATCTCTTACAGATTACTTTTTCCAAAAGTTTCCCAGGTATAGGAGTAAGCGCCACCGGCCTTAAGTCAGATGCTATTCTTGGTTTAGGGATTTTAGGTAATGGTATTATAGTACTTAACTTCCATCCATTAGGGACAGAACCTTTTTGTATTGATGTATTAAATATATCGACAATCTTATCAGGATCATAAATCAATACGTCCTTAATAATTATTGTTTTTATATTTGTTAGTGCAGACGATTTACTCACATCAATCTCCTTGAGATGCCCAATTACTTCCTCCACATCAATTTCTCTTTCTAATAAATCCCAATTTCTATTTCTCATACCATAATGCAATGTTGAGTCTGGAGTACACTTAGCAGCAAGTACTGCTCCTATATTTGCAAAATATTTGTTTATGTGATTACCTATATCAACACTTGGGACTTCCATCCCTGTGTCCTCCTCCAACAGTGATCCTATTAAGTTGGACTTTTTAGGTTTTAATAGGTCATTAATCTGTCTCCAAAAACGTTTTGGTTGGGATTTATTTTCCTCTAAATTATTTTTTATAAAGTTTGATTTTCCCCTTAGAATATTCATATGAACACTATTCCTGAGCTGATGTGCTATTGTCCAATCTTCTACTGAATTAGATCGCCTAGCTTTTTTATAGGCTTTATCCCGTATTCGCATTTCTTTTAGAAGATCATTGGTGAGCCATAGAGGTTTATTAACTGGTACTATTAGTTTTCTAACAGGGCACATTTTATCTAAGACAGTTGTAATATTATTCAAAAAATATTCCCATTTTTCACTGGGGTCCTGGCTATTATAAAACGGGTCCCAATTAAGATTATCCAAATTCTGACAGAAATCCACTTTGTTATATCTCAAGTATGATCTTCCTATCACCTCTTTCTTCTCGATGCATTGCCGTTTCTTTTTGACACGAATTAAGAGAGGCAAATGATCACTAATATTATAATTCAGTACATCTACTTGCACTGAATCGCCTATATCAGAAAAGCATACATCCAATAGTGTTTTTGTGTTGGCTGTAAATCTTGTAAAATCTTTAACATATTGTTCCAAGTTGAATTTTGTCGTAACATTCATCAATTTATTCTTTTCAGTACTCCTCTTTCTAGCTGCACAATCAATATTCATGTCCCCAATTAATACAAGACTATTATGCGTTCTATTTAATGGGGTAATGGTTGATTTAATTACTTTCAAAAATTCATCTATACTACCATCAGGTGGTCTATATGTTAGAATTAGGTTTATGGGCTTCCGCATTCCGAGTTTCAGTTTAACCCCTATTAATTCTATATTAGGGGTAATAATCATCTCGTTAAATGCAATGAAGTCATATTGAATATATTCCTTTATATACATGCACAGACCTCCCCCCCTTTTCTTCCTAAATGGTTCCCGGTCCAATCTGACTAACTTATATCCATGAATCTGTATTGACCCGTCAGGTATAGACGGTTGTAACCATGTTTCTGAAATCAAAATAACATCAAACTTTTCAAATTTTTCTCTTATTTCATCAAGTTTATAAAATAAACTCCTGGTATTCAAATGTACAAAAGTGATACCCCTCCCATGGTTCACCTTATCAATGTCAAGTGGATCCATTTGTGTATCGCAAAATCTCATAAGACCTATGTTTTCTGGAATACAAAATACAATTATTGTGAAAATGAAATGAGGTGATATGAGATGTTGAATGAACTATACGTTTAGACATTTAGTGTGTAATGGATGAAGTGGTGACAGAGAGGCTTTATCGGTTCGTAAGTATGGTGCTGGTACACCTATCTATTCTCTCCATGCTCATCGAACAGGTAGAGTCGATACCAATAAGGGCTCCCTTGATCTAATCTAATTTGCAATTTACGATTTCTTATTGAAAGTAATAATATTTTTACTTAAAAAATGTTCCATGAATATAAAAGTGAGTGTCTGTCCAATAAAGTCCCATCATGTTCATCAGACAGATTTGGGGGTTTGATTAAGGGGTCCGTATCATTATTTATCCATAGTTGAATTATTATATATAGTCTTATATAAACATTTCTTCTTTCTTCGGCTTTTTTTTTTTTTCTGCTACTGTTTGAGTTCCTGACAATCAGTCTTCTATAGCCTATCTTGCTTTCTCGAACAGATTTGGATCTATAAACAATATAGCTGTTCCAATGTCGATCTAACCACGGTACTCCTATCATGCTCATCGAACAGATTAGGATTGATGATGTTGCTCCATGCTACATTAACGCAGGTTGAATAAGCAGTACTCCTATCATGCTCATCGAACAGATTAGGATTGATGATGTTGCTCCATGCTACATTAATGCAGGTTAACTAAGCAGTACTGTTTGCCTAAGTATTGCTCATATATATATGTGGACATAATCAGAGATTGTAACGGACAAACAACAATTAAAAGGGCCCGTGGTATATGTCAGATATAGCCCTTGTCAGTGGCTGCACTTGATATACACCTCGGCTGACGCCTCGGTATATATCGCATACAGCCACTGACTCGTGCTATATCTACCACTTAAAGAAGTAGATCTTATAACAATATTTTCAGATTTAAGTGGCCACTTTATGACAATCCTCTCCATCAATAACCCTCATCATCATAAGCATATACAACCTAAAAATCATTGACTATTAGCATAACAAATTGCTCAATTGATGTTGCTATATACGGATATTTAAAGGAGATAATCATTTCTATATTCTCCCTGCTCCAATTCTACCCAAAGTCTCGAGTAATCCATCCAATGAAGGGAAGTGATAGACCGCTTGAAATTACTGGGTATAATATTGCATGGACAAAGGGTTTTAGGCCTATTGCAAGAATACAAGTATCAGTCGGGCGATTGTAAAGTGGGAATATGCAGTCAGAGGTTTACAATTTCCTAAAGATTACTCATCTGTGTATGTCCTAGATCCTGACTAATGAGCACTTCTTGGGGTACAATTCCCAGCTGAGATGTCAGAAAATCGATCCCATGCCGATATTGACCGTGTTGTTTCAGTTGGCAGTGAGGTCACAGGGGGACCCCGAGTCACTGGTCTCAGGGGCCGATTGCATAAACAACACCCTCTAGAACACATAAATCGTTGTCATAAAATAGAATTTTACATCGTTGGGGGAAAAACAAACGTCAAAAATTATTCCCTTCAACAATGTACAGGTGAGAACCCACTGAGCGACGCAAGTAAGATTCTGGTTGATTAGGAGACCCCAAGCTACCAATATCTAACATTGTCAGGTATTTGGCAAGTGATTTTATTTTTTGGTCGAATTGCTGAGTGGGAACAGTGTTTTTACCCGTTTTCGACCAGATCTGGTAAAAATGACCAGAATTATAATTCAATTGCTCAATGTGTTCCCCCATAAACCTTCTAGGAATACACAGCAAAGAGTATCCAAGAATCAACAACGGAACAACAACGTTAAAGTGAACTTTGGGCGATACAAGGAGGAAAATGATATTTTTGGTGCAATACAAATTTGCACATAACAACGTGGAATTTTGCACATTAATCAAAACGTTAAGAGCCAACAGGATCGCGTATAGGTAGGGTCCGATAGCATAGACATGCATGCACACGGCCGCCTGAAAACACCATGCAAAAAAGAGGCTACCAAAGCCATGACATAATGCATGATAGTTTGCGTTCAATCGCATAGTATTGTATGAGGAAACTCTTTTGTCAATATGCTCTATAATAATTAATTTTAGTAATAAATTTCACCCAAAGAAGAAGTTCTCATTTACTATATCTTCGGCCTTTGGCGAGGTGTGGGAGTTATTAATCAATGAGACTTATTTTTCTTTAAGTAAATACTATTATGTATAGAAAACATCATATCCCATGGAATAGTTGCAGAGTGTGAAATCCCCTTTATTCGTTGACTATTCAAACTCTTACAAGGAAACCCATCAGAATTTACATTTTGCATTATTCAGGACATGATACCTGCATAAACCTGTAAACTCCATATCTGGACTGCATTCAAATACCTTTCGGGATAGTATGATATATTATCTCTTTTACTTTCAGATCCACGTGTGCTGTGGGTTTTCACAATAATATTATTTATATTGTGCAGAAACTTCTCACCAACCTGTCCTCATATAGTTTACCAAAATTAATATCTACTGACATGTTAATGACATAATGACATGTGGTACAACAATGCCGGGTGGAGGAGTATAATACTTTCACTCTCCCTTATTAGAAACCAAATATAAATAGTGTTATCAATCGTTGGTCAGTATAAAACTGCTCGATAAGGACTTATCAACCAATTCTCTTGACACGAGCATATTTGACGCTGTCGCAATTATTATCTAAAAGAGGAAGTGGACAATCTAGTAGAGAATCACTGAACATTCCCGAAAAAAAACTCATATCATTATATTCACACGATTTCCCCAAAATACTCAGATTTTCAAAAGTGTATTTCATAATAATCGCCAGCATTTCCAGTGTTTTTTCAGATGTATTACATGAACACAGATACAAGTGATGGTAAAAGTAGTAATATTTATAATAATAACCATCGTCATTGCATAATATCACCTTCTTGCTGTACATTAGGATAATCGTATATGACAGAATACTCATTACATTTATGACAAAACTTAACATGGTATATATCAATATGGATTGCTTTATTCTAAAAGAGTATATTTGTGTGTATCAATAGATAAACTATTTCGATATATCCTGTTTGGGTTGTTTTCAGTACTCCAACAACTAAATCTAGATTCTTGAGAACAATGGTTCAGAATGCGTCTATGTCATTATGTTTACTGTGAGAAACCATATGAAATCAAAGTTCTTGGTGTCATGTGAAAGAAAATATATAGATTTGGGTACGTTTATAAGGACTCCTCGTAAATATGATTTTAAAAGAAAAAGAGCGGAAGGGTGGTGCAGAAAGATCTTGAGTGTATTGTAAATGATTTTTAAGAAACATGTTGGTGGGGACTTTAAAAGCCCCTATTTTTCATTTGGTGCTGCAGTGATATATTATGTCTAAATCTGTTGTAATATTGCTCCACAACTGGGAAACCGTGTATAACGGTACCACTGTCTCCACCATTTAGACCTGTATGATACCTCGACCTTATACCTAGAGATAACATATCAGAGACGTCTAAAAACAGCATGACTCACCTTTAGGCGACCTTCGCAGATGTACATTTTGTGTTCAGTTAAAATCCACGATCCTCAGTCACCTGCACCAAACTTTCATTAAAGGTATCCTGCCCCCGTTCTGCGGAGAGAAAACACTGTAAGCTGATTGGGGTGGGAAGGTTTGGGGGTCTGGGGAGAATGGCCACCACCTAGGGACTAGGCCTGATTACTGATAGAAAGTCAATGGAAGTGAGGCCTGTCAATAAAATAGTCCGGCCTACGCGTACCACCCGCCACCTATACGACCTCCTATAGGCTCCACTTGTAAGCCTATGACTATGTCAGATAAGCCTACTGATATAACTCTATATAAATGTATTGACATGTGGGCCGGAGACAGGAGGGGGTGAGGGGGGGATTACCATTGGTCATCGCTGATAGATATTTATGATTTAGTCATGTCTGATTTGACCTATATGAAACAGATATATGCCGTATGCGTGGGATTTGCTCTGATTGTAGGGTCCCCACGCACTTAGATGTATACAGGCTTTTATTATCAGATGCTCAAAATGAACATACCACACATACTTTTGCGCCCATCAGGTATTCTGTTTCTAATGTACTGAGTAGATATTAATGCGTAATGCCGCGCAGGTACTTTTATTGAAAATAGATTAAAAAATAATACAAAGAAAACAGTCGTTTCACTCATGAATAAGTGTCAATTAATTAAGCACGTTAAATTTAAGTGATCTATCAATAGAATCTGACACTCCATAGAATTTAATCAACATTTGATAAATAGAGTGACGTTAATTTGACATCTGTGTCGTTATTCACGACAACTGGAAAGGTGCCAGGTAGTTGAGACCTGAACAAGTTTTATATACACAAGGTTTTCTTCTTCGTGTATTAGGTTGCATGTTTGATAGTTGAAAAGACGGTTGGCTGATGTGTTTACAGTGAGCAGTTACACGAGCAAACTATATTGTATAATTGCTTAGTAAATGATGTTGAACATGACAGATTGTATGCAGACGACTCTGTCCTATACTCCCAGTCCAAAGATCCTAAGATGGCTGAGATCTCCCTACAATCCTACGTAAATGAGTTTTCCTCCTGGTGTGATCAAAATTTGCTAACTATAAACAAAAAGAAAACAAAAGTTATGTGTTATGTACTGACTGGTTTTTTAGCAATATACTCCTGAAGATGGCGCTGGTAGTAATACAAGGTCGGAGGGGTGACAGGACACTTACCCCCCGGACACTTACCCCCTAGGACACTTACCCCCTGGACACTTACCCCCCGGACACTTACCCCCCGGACACTTACCCCCCGGACACATACCCCCTAGGACACTTACCCCCTAGGACACTTACCCCCTAGGACACTTACCCCCTGGACACTTACCCCCTAGGACACTTACCCCCTAGGACACTTACCCCCCTGTTTACTTTAGGCCATGAGACCGGCGGCCCTCCCCTGGGAGGGGGGCTCTCGAGGGTGAGGTGAAATGGTCACATGTTGAATTTAAGTATATATCAGAAGAGAGGGATATATATCTAGTTTACTCCCCATTATTAAAAACTGTGGAAAATAGTCACTAGGAATAGGGACGAGTTAGCCTTTTAGGTATGAATCCTAAAGAACTATCAGAAGAGAGGGATATATATCTAGTTTTCTCCCCATCATCAAAAACTGTGGAAAATAGTGACTAGGAATAGGGATGAGTTAGCCTTTTAGGTATGAATCCTAGACATCTATTAGAAGAGAGGGATATTTATTCAGTTTGCTTTCCATTAGAAAGACTAAGTTCTTACCGCATAATTACCTTTACATTATAAGCCAAGGTTGGGGGGTAAGTGTCCAGGGGGTAAGTGTCCAGGGGGTAAGTGTCCTAGGGGGTAAGTGTCCAGGGGGTTAGTGTTCAGGGGGTAAGTGTCCTAGGGGGTAAGTGTCCTAGGGGGTATGTGTCCTAGGGGGTAAGTGTCCGGGGGGTAAGTGTCCGGGGGGTATGTGTCCGGGGGGTATGTGTCCGGGGGCTATATGTCCTAGAACCGGTAGAGGCGCCGACTGGTGGACAAAACCAACACTAGGGTTTCCCGCGTTCATAGATACACTACACTCCTCCACACCAAATATGTTACTCATGTCAATGATAACATTTTCTTACTATAGCTTAGTTTCTTTAAGTTACTTGTACTTGATAAGATAGATCTTAAATCTAACTCGTTACTTAGAGTCGTAATATGATGGTAACTTAATAAATGTCTCTTGATAAATGTCTTTTGCTTTACTCTATAAATGTCTTTTTGTAAATATCTTTTTCTTCTCTTCTTCTCTCCTCCACGCAAAAGTCTTTGATGTTATAAGTACTTTTACCGTATAATTATACTGAGCATAATACCTTTTTTTTAAAAGATCTTACACATTACACTCAACAGTCTTTGTTTCACCTTCACTTGGTACCAACCACATAGTCTTTGAATCTCGAAGGCGCGGCTCTGGACCGCACTGGTCTCTGTGATGCAGCTGGCTCGGGCAGAACACCTCTCGTAGGTGTCCCAGGATGAACACCTCTTGTAGGCATCCCAGGATGAACACCTCTCGTAGGCGTCCCAGGATGAACACCTCTCGTAGGCGTTCCCGGCGTAGGGGTGGGGCTCTGAACACTCGGTCCAGGGACCCTGACGTCTGCGGTCGGTCTCGGTGATGCTGGCACCTCACTCAGGAGGCCAGCGCTGGGTGGCACATGCGGAATACCAGGTGGCACAGGGGGTGGCACCGCTGGGGTATCCCGCAGAACTCTCTCCGGTGAGTCGGGGGAAAGCACATCCTCGGCTGCTTCACCCGACTTCAGGATATGGTCGACATGCACATATCGGATGGAGCGGCCAACTCTCACTAGGTACTGAGTCGGTCCCACTCTGTGCACGATGGTTCCGGGCACATACTTGATGTCTGATCCTCGACAGTTTTTCACACGCACACACTCATTTTTAACAAATTCCCTCAACTTTGGCACATGCTGATCGCGGTACTCCTTCATTTTCTCCTGTTTCTCCTGCACATGATCACGCAAACTAGGTTTCACAAGGGTAAGCCGCGTGCAAACTGAACGCTTCAGGAATAACTGAGCTGGGGACACGCCTGTCACGGTATGTGGCATCGTCCTGTACGACAATAAGAAGCTACACAGTTTCTGCTCAGTGGTTTTTCCTTTTTCGGCTTCAAGTGAGTGCTTCTTCAAGGCATTTTTCAGTGTTTGCACAGCGCGCTCAGCAGCTCCGTTTGACGCTGGGTGGTAGGGCGCTGTCAAGGTCTACTTAATACCGTTCATTTTTAGGAAATGCTGAAAGTTCTCCGCTATGAACTGAGGTCCATTGTCACTCACTAGCTCCTTTGGAGCACCATATGCCGAAAAGATCTTCCTCAACTCATGTATTGTATGTTCGGCTGTAGTGGACTTCATTACTACTACTTCTAGCCACTTTGAGTACGCATCTACTAGTACTAGAAACATCTCTGATTTGTACTCAGCAAAATCGACATATACACGATCCCACACTTTCTCCGGATACTTCCATGGATATAGAGGCGATGGTGGTGGGTCATTTTTGAGACTGAGGCAAGTTTCACAACTTTTCACAAGCACTTCAATGGCACTATCGATCCCTGCATACCAGAAGTAACTCCTGGCAAGTGCCTTCATACGAACTACTCCCAGATGCTCATGGTGCAGTTCTTCCAGCATCCTTTGCTGTAGTTTTGCTGGGATTACCACTCTCATTCCCCAGAGCAAGCAACCTTGGTCACATGACAGTTCATTTCATCTGGTGAAGTACACTGACAGTTCATCGTCTCTCATGTCCTCTGGCCAACCATTTAGAGTGTAGTCCATCACACGGGCCAGGACCTTGTCCTTTCTAGTGCACTCAGCTATCTCCTTAGCTGTGACGGGGAGTTCACTAGTGTGAGAGAAATAGTTCACCTCTGCCTCTAGGTTATCTTTTGCCTCCTCAACAGGCGCTCTACTTAAATAGTCCGCATTGCCATGCTCTTGACTCCTTTTGTACACTATCTCGTAGTTGTATGACATCAAGATCAACGACCACCTTTGAAGTCTCACAGCTGCTAACGTCGGCACACCAGTCTTTGGACCAAAGATCGTGGTGAGTGGTTTGTGATCTGACACAAGTGTAAACTTCCTACCATACAGGTATTTGTGAAACTTCTTCACACCATAGATAATACCTAGAGCCTCTTTCTCTATCTGAGCATAGTTCTTTTCAGATTTTGTGAGAGTTCGCGAAGCATACGCGATGGGCCTCTCTTCTCCATTCTCCATAATGTGTGAAAGAACGGCTCCAACGCCGGAGGGCGATGCATCGCATGCCAACACAAGCTGTTTCTTCGCATCAAAATGCACTAGGAGTTTCTCACTCATCAGTTCTCCTTTTACTTTCTGAAAGGCTTCCTTACACTCAGCTGTCCACTTCCATGGAACACCGTCCTTCAACAGATGGTTAAGTGGTGCGAGTGTTGTGGACAAGTTCTCCACGAACTTTCCATAGTAGTTCACACATCCCAGAAATGTGCGCAGTTCTGAGACATCCTCTGGCTCTTTCACATTTTGGATGGCCTTTACCTTCTCAGGTAGTGGTGCACACCCTTCCTTACTGAGCACGTGGCCCAGGTACTCAACCTTCGGGGCCAGGAAGGTGCACTTCTCACGTTTTGCACGAATGTTAAACTTCTCAAGTCTCTTCAGCACGGCTTCTAGCCTCTCAAGGTGCTGGGCTTCATTGGGTGCTGTGATAAGAATGTCATCTATGTAGCAACACACACCCGGTATGCCCTGAAGCACCTGGTCCATGATGGACTGAAACAGGTGGGGTGCCGTTTTCACACCATATGGCAACCTCAACACCTCATACAACCCCTTGGGTGTATTGATTGTAAGATATTTGCGGGAGCTTTCTTCCATGCCTACTTGGGCATATGCATTAGAGAGGTCTAACTTGGTGAAATGTTCACCTCCAGCCAATGTGGCAAATATATCCTCTGCTGTTGGTAACGGATATGGCTGGTCTACTGTTTGGTAGTTGATACTCACTTTATAATCTCCACAGAGCCGTAGTTTCCCATCAGCCTTGGGGACAACTACAATGGGCGAAGCCCAATCACTTCTCTCAGTTTTCCTTAACACACCTGCAGTCTCTAGTCTCTCTAACTCCTTCTCTACCCCTTCTTTCAGGGCGTAGGGCACTGGCCGTGACTTACAAAACTTAGGACTGGCTCCCTCTTTAAGCTCTATCCTAGCTTGGAACTCCTTCATGAGTCCTATTTCACCAGTCACAGTGAACACACTTTCGTACACTTTCTCAACAAGACTGCTGGCTTTGATTTCAAAGATGCTCCCCCAGTTAAGTCTAATACTCCTCATCCAGCTCCTTCCAAAGAGCGATGTACGTTCGCCTTTAGCGACTACAAGTGGCAGGACCTTCTCCTGGTCTTCGTACCTTACTGCCACGTCAACCTGCCCTAGCAGTTTGACTTCGTGCCCTGTGTAACCTTTAAGGTTTATCTGCGCATCCTGCAGGGGCAAATGCTTCAAATACTGGTAGTAAGTGTTCTCTCCTATAATAGAAACTGCTGAGGCCGTGTCAACAGTGAAAGGCAAAGAATGCCCATCTATCTGAACTTCTACCTTTATCTCCTTATCTCTCCTTTCTGAGGGCTTAACTTCAAAGAGCGATTTATGACTAACTTCCTCCTGTGGCTCATCATCTGAGGGTTTCACTTCATACAAAGAAGCATAGCTAACTTCCTCCTCAGGTATGTCTTCGTCAGCATAATGCACATGACCGCGACCACATCCACGGCCACGACCACGGCCGCGCCCACGTCTGCGTCCGGACTGTGGACCACCACGGCTGGACTGTTGATCCCCTCTACCATACTGCTGGGGTTTCTGAGCTGACTTACTTTCACAAGCCCTTGCTATATGTCCATAGCCATTACACTTATAGCACTGTTCTTTGATATAGGGACACTTGAAAGCCTCATGGTTACCATGACAACGGTAACACCTCTGATGGGGTTTGCCTCTACCCCTAGCACTGTGCTGATGAGCACCTCTCTGAACCCTGTTTACTGCTTGGGATGGCTTCATCATTTTACTATTCTGCTTGGCTGTATCCATAGATGTGCTAATCTCTACTGCTCTGTCCCATGTAAGAGCTGCTCCCTCACTTAAAAGTCTGTTCTTTATGGCATCTGACTGCACACCTGCCACTAGTCTATTCCTAAGTCTTTTCTTGACCTGCTCTTCGTTCCCAAAACCGCTATGAATGCTAAGTTTCTTCAGAGCAACTATGTAGTCTGAGACTGTCTCACTCTCCTTCTGGCACCTTGTGTCGAATGTGTAGCTCTCTGCTAACTCATTAGTGCCTGACATATTGTAGCAGCTGTTGGGCTCGATGGCATTTGAGACATAAACCGTGGTTTCGTAACTGATATTTATTACTACTAGTTCTTGGATATATGAAAAATGATGAATAATATGTACAGTTCTTCAGATAAATTCTTTGGTTCTTAGATTCACAAATTCCACTTTCTTGTTCGTACAACTTTGTTCTTAATTCTTTGTTCTTAGTTCGTAGCAGTAAATAAATAACTTTCGTACAAATTCTTCGTTGTTCTTATAGTAGCAATAAAGTACCTAACTTCGTACAAATTCTTCGTAGTAGTAATAGAATAACGTCGAAAACTGAAAATAGACAAAAAGGATATTTGTGTCTAAATAATAGTTTCAGACAATCTTAGACATGGATCTATATTCATAATTCTATGGTTACTTTATCCATAAAAGTGTATAATAATACACACAGTCTTTAGTCTTTCATAGTTCTTACACTGACTCATTACCATATTCATGGGATTAGGATCAAAGCCTACATAAATCTTTTACTCTGTAGTTCTTTAGAATACTACTCAAAGTACATACTTAGACTATAATGTCAATACTACTGACACATCATAATAACCTTTGGCCTTATTTAGGCTTACATCTACACAGATCATAGATTCTTAGGCATAAAGCCTACATAGATTCTTCTAGAACTTTGTCACATGGCCCAGTTTACAGAGCACATGGTCCTGTACAAAACTGTCTTTTACTACTTAGATCTTGCATGTCATGATACAAAATATAGTTCACACAACTCTCAGGATATTCCTACATACCTTTTGGCTTGTCCAAACCCAACAATGCTTTTTCAAAGGTTCTTAAACTTGGTTTTCTTTTGAGAACATTCAGGCAGTTTCATCTTGTTGTTTTGCCTAGGTCATCTCTCAGATCTCACTCCCATGAGATTTTCTTACTTTTTGTTCTAAGTTCTACATACAGATCAAAACCTATGCATAAGTTATGATATATAAAAATATAAATTACCATCGAAAGATAATCAAAAAACATTCAGTATTTCAAAAACTGACATGGACTTTCAAGTCTCACTCTCTAGAGAAGTGGAGCAACATGGCCACCTTCCAAAAGTAAACAGCAGGTGGATCTAAGGACTGACAAGTGATACACCTGATTACTCTGAAATACAGGACTAACACTGTAAATATGACACAGTCACAGCATTATGATACCCATATGATATATCTGAACAAGTCTGATAGCCCAGAGGTAGGTTGAGACTTAGAATTTTGGATCTGTTCGCAAAGTTCCCAATTATCGCTCAGGCGCGTAGTTCGCCGGCGGCTACACATATAGTGTTTTTCGAGCAACTCGGAGAGCTGGGCATACGTTTTACCCTCAATGTTCGCAGGGGATACCAAGGCCACTAACAGGTCTACCACTTCTGGTCCTACTAGGGATATAAAAGCGTCTACTTGGTCCCCATCTGCTATTTTGTTGATCCGCATCCACGCGTCAAGTCTTTTCTTATAGTTCACCCACTGTTCTTTATCGGGACTGAACTCACTAATGGTTCCTATGATGGTCCTAGGTGGGGGTGGAGGTGGGTTTGCCATTTTGATGTATTTTATTCACACTGATGTACTTGGGAGTCACTTTGCACTATTGCACTGGGTCACTGTGCACTAAACCTTGCACTACACTGATTATCACTTTAGTTTAGTTTTTAATGTGCATTTTCACTAAGTCACTTTTTGAATGTCACTGATCTTCACTGATCACTAAAATCACTTTTTGCACTGTTTTTACACTGTTTTGCACTGTGCACTACTCCTTGAAAACTTTGGGCATGGCCCAGGGGCATTAGGTATGGCTTATCATACTCCACGTCGCTTCAGATTCCCTTGTAATCATCGCTCCACCCTTAGTATTCTGGGTTTCCCGAAGTGCCCGGATGTAGGCTTGACCCACTTATGGGCAGCGCGTAGGGATAAAGTAAAATTACATAACGAAAAAAGGCTAAGCTCGGAGCGATCATTACTTGGGGAATGTGAAGCGACCAAGGAGTATGATGGCTTATTTCACAAGCACATGGCCCTACTTTCAGAGTTCACTTTCACTTTTTAGTACCAAATACTCTACTTTTGGTCAAAATTCAGAGTTATACTTCTTCTACAGTCTTTACAGTTACTTTAGGACATCTGCTATTAGAAACCAACACCTGGTTGAGCAAGATTTCCTTTGGGATTCCTAGATCGCCATTCTCATCGCCAAATGTTATGTACTGACTGGTTTATTAGCAATATACTCCTGAAGATGGCGCTGGTAGTAATACAAGGTAGGAGGCACCGACTGGTGGAGAAAATCAACACTAGGGTTTCCCGCGTTCATAGATACACTACATTATGGTATTTGGAACCCGTTCTAAAATTAAGAAGGCCAAAAGATTAGACTTAAAAGTTTGCATTAAAGGCACTAAACTACAAATGGTACCATCATTTAAATATTTGGGATTGACATTAGACTCAGCCCTCACTTTTGCCAACCACTTGAAGTCATTGCTTGGTACAATCGCGCACAAGTCCTACATTCTAAGTAAAATCAGGAGGTATATCAATGTTGGTGCTGCTACTGTAATTTACAAATCCATGATCCTTCCTTACTTCGACTATGGTGATGTCATTTACGGGGGTGCCCCCAAAAACTCACTGGATCCCTTGCAAAGAGCGCAAAACAGATGTCTTAAAATTTGCCTACAGATGAATCTAGCAAGTGATACGAAGACTATACATAAAGCCACTGACACTACTTACTTGGCGAATAGAAGGCTTGTTCATCTGAGAAATTTTATGTTCAACAGGAAACTAGACATTTCATATTTGGATGTTAAACCTATTGGCACTCGTAGTAGAGATGCCCCCTTGTTAAAAGTTAAGACCCCCACTGTTGAGACTTACAAAGGGAGTGTAGAATATAGAGGATCTAGGGAATGGAACGGTTTGTCTGTTGACACAAGAAATGTAGATTGTTTTCTGTCATTTAAGGCAATTCAGAAAAAGTGGCTCTGCCAGTCTGTAAATCCATCCGAGCCATCTAGCTAAGCTTTGCTGTATACTAGTAAATCCATTGTCGCTAGTTCATTATTATTATTTATCCCCCCCCCCTTTCAGTAATCTCTTTGGATCATTTGGTCATTTGATCTTGTTGCCATTATTATTATTATATTATATTATTATATCACATTATATTTTATATCTTACTGCGTCGAACTCTGCCTAAACTGTACTGTATCATACCAAGTTGTGTCAGTTGGACATCTATGTCCTGCCAAGTTCTTGTCTGTCATGTATGTAATCAAAAATCCGACTGCGAGTAGTGTTCAGCTCAACTACTTCAATTCTCTGTATATAAT
Source organism: Lepidonotus clava (assembly GCA_936440205.1). Classification (NCBI taxonomy): domain Eukaryota; kingdom Metazoa; phylum Annelida; class Polychaeta; order Phyllodocida; family Polynoidae; genus Lepidonotus; species Lepidonotus clava. Next base: position 41,703,718 of record OW387141.1, read on the forward strand.
GTTCATCTAGTTAGCCTGGGTTATGTTAGTACAGTGGTATTTAAATACCAAATGCCCATTAAACCTAGTGCTTTAGATCTTAAAGAGAGGGGCCAGTGAAATTTTTATTTTGTTAAATTCTCATATTATAACGAAGATTCGATACTTCAGTGTGAATATACAACAATATTTTAAGTATAGATTGACCCTTTGTATAGAAAATATTGCCTAAATATTGGTTTACATATGGAAACCCCTGCACACCTGACACAGGACATCTGTGTGTGACGTCACACAAAATGACAGTTATATTTAAATTTCAAATTTGTAAATTCTTTAGTAAATGATATTTTCAAATATTTTTGTTATAAATACCTCAATTTGGTATTTCTGAACTCTGTTACACCTGTAAAGAACACTTAGGAAAATTACAAATTGTTATTTTTTACATTTTATAATTTTTGACCTATTCTGCTTGTGACGTCACACACAGAGAAATGCCCTGTGTAGGCTGCACTAAGTGCAAGGCACGGCCACTTATTTTGAATAAGAAAAATAAGTGTAGAACAAAAACTACTAAAGATAGATGTATAAAATTTGGCATGATTATTCCCTGAGTGGTGGGGATCACAGCAGTCTACTTATTCATAGTCACTGGCCCCTCCCTTTAAGATTCAGGTTGTTCTAGTTGGCCTCTGGCCCAATGAGTCTGTCAACTCCTGTTTCTCCAAGACTGTTCGATTGAAAACCTTTTGTAAACTGCCCCTCGTGGGTACTGTTACTGTTTACTTACCTTCACCTTGTAACCCGCTATCACTGGTGATACAATGAAAACCGGTGTACACCGATGTATTGTCAGGATAAATAAAGTATTTAAAAAAAAAAAAAAAATTAGGGATATTTGCAATTGGCATTGAATCCTTCCTATAACCGAAAAATAGTTGCCATCTATTTTGATCAATTTTGCTATGAATATGTAAGTAATAACTATCTTACTATTAAAAATTCTTACATTAAAGACTAACAGAAAACAAAAGGCACATCCAAATTTTATACAATAGAAAAAGAACTCTCCATGCTTTCCATGGAAATTACCTCGATATTGGGGGGAAATTCAAAACACACTGTGTTTGTGAAAGTTGTTATGTATGGTCTTAGATCGCCCCCCACCCTTTGCCCACGAAGTGGCATACTCATCTATTACTCCTTTGTCGGAAAACTGAGAGGAGTGTGTGCGTTGGGCCAAGGGGGGTGAGGGGGGGTGGGCATGTCAGAACTGCTTGTGTCACTTGTCACTAATGAAAGATATGTATCATACAGAAAATATGAAAATATTATTTCATGACTTTCATGCCTCATGACCCAACACACAGAAAGGATGCTCCAAGGGGATCTTAAGCTCTAAGGCTAATATTAGGGGGGATATTGGTAGATTTGTGAAAAATAAGGATAAAATGACCAACTTTTTGTGTAGGATTCAGTTAACCTACTCTAAACATCCCATATAGTTTGAAAAACATTCTATTTGGAATGTCAATGGAATGTTTTCCCCCATATATTACTATAAACCACGGTAGACGGGGAGAACAAAGGAACTAGGCCGTGAATATATCACGTATTGGCTCCAATGAAGCAGAACGCTATAATCTCACGACGCACACTGCGCTCACTGTGGTGAAGTCAGACTAATTTATTTGTATACTTTTGCTTCCAATTCTGTAATACTCATCCGAATTATGAACAGTAAGCGAGTAAAATGGATATCTGAATCTTGTGCATTAGCCACTTGAATCATCTTTTGAAAATGTACATGTTTTCAATTTTAAATGATTTGATTAAGATAAAAAGTGTTTTCTCCCCATAGGCTCCCTAGTTGAAAATCTTCATTTTCTAACCTTAATATCTCAGCTAATACTTACACCCAACGTGTCAATAAGTGATTGGAATGTAGTTTAGAATATTATTGATACAATCCATATGTTTATTGTTTAATTTCTTTAAAATTTCATTTTTCTATGATATAATGAAAAATAAAAGTAATGGGTAGGATTAACTTTTATTTTCAATTAAATCAAAACAAATAAAAAAACTTCATGATATCAAAGATTAAACACACACATAAACTCCATAAGGTTCGTAGCTATATTTGCTTGCAAAATTTTTGGTAATACAATAAATACTAAAAAAGTTATTAACATTATTTGCAAAAGAATAGTCCCGTGGTTTATGTCAGATACAACACTCGTCTCAGGCTGCACTTGATATACTCACTCGGCTAGCGCCTCGTGATTATATCGCGTACAGCCTGAGACTCGTGTTGTATCTACCACTAACATTAGATGTTTGGTTACCAAGGAAAACAACATTTTGTAACTTTTGTCAAAAATTGCAACCCAGTTGGAAAAACATGACTTGATTATATTATCAGTCCAAAGTAAAATAGATTCATTGTCTTTTCTAGGTCAAAAGGTATGCAAATAATAGCTTTTGGGGGATTTTTAGTTAATTTAGGAAGAACATTTTATTTTATTATCAAATATCTAGATAAATATTCAATATCTGAGCTTTTTGCTATTTTCAGGAAGACCAACATTCCTGTGTTCAACAGCCTGTAACTTCCTTGAAAATTATCCAATTTTGATGTGTTTGGTATCATTTGAAAGCTAAATATATCCTTTGTAATGCTTAATTCCCGTTGGGAGCATCCTTTCTGTGTGGGGAGACATAATTATTTCCAGGAGTATTTCACGACTTTTACGCCTCATATTTCCAGGGGTATACCACTTATTTCTAGGGTTCTTACCTCATACCTCATATTTCCAGGGCATACCACTTTTAATACCTGTACAAATTTATATTTTTTGATATTTGACCCGTCCCTCTTTTCAATGGATCTATATATGGACCTATACATTTGGTTAAGGACATAATTATCTACACTCCCTCCTCTTAATGCGTACATGTTCACACCTACTGGAATGCCCCGATAACTTATACTGAGGATTCTATCAAATAATAGGCAAATAGAAGCAGTGACATATTGAACTACATGATTTCATCTTACCTAAAATGTTCTCGAGGGGTTTACTTGTTACTTTAACGTTACTTTATTTTGCACTTTAACTTCTCCAATAGTGTTTATTTTAGACAGCTTAATTAATGTCTGGCAACTATCTACGTCTTGCTTTGGGTGTTGGAACGGACAGTGGTGCCGTCTAGTGGTAAAGTGTGTCCTTACTTCGATATTAGCGGTATTACTCTCAGGGAGATACAATAAGTTCTTTTAGTTCTTTTAATGTTAAATCAATTGTGATTACGGTTATTAATATAAAAATATGATTGATAATCTATTCAATTTATTCAAGCGCAGCTCCAGCAACAACTGATGAATGAAAAAGACACAATATTCAATTTGTCATTTCTTGTTTATTCTATCTGTTGAGATACAGTATAAATACATTTTGTCAGTACGACAAAATAACGTCGAAGTCATTCTGTATAGATAATACTTTACCCTAGGATACACTGCTGTTATTTACATACACAGGCTGTTCGCAGTCGGACCGGACTCTCTTCTCACCACATTCACTTTGACCAGAAACCCACGGGCGACCCTGAACCTGGGTCGACTCTCAATAAATAACGTGAAGGTTGATGAACACATAACCGTCGGGCTTCATGTGTCTCCATATAGTTTCAAAACATTTCTGAGTTTTTCTTTTTACCTAGAATATGACGTCACAGCTAGGCCTCTTAGCACTGTGTGAGGAAATGAAGTGCCACTTCTGTCAACAGAAGTGAATATGCTTTTTTTTTTTTAAACCACCCGACTGGCGAATGCTTGCATTTCTGCAAATTAAGTCAATTGGTGACAATATACTAAATGCCAATAACAATGGTAGTAGCTACCATAAAACCACAAGATATTCATTATCTTTAACGGTATTTCATAATTCAGTTCAACTTCTAAAAATACATGGGACATCTTTTATCTGACATGTCAGACGTGAGGCCGTTTCATTTTTATTTCACACTGTATGTAATCTATCTGCATATGAAAGTCTTGCTGTGACGTCACTGATTAAGTGGTTTAACCGGTTTCCTATGTCAAGTAGTCTATCCCAGGGTCTTTCCTCCTCGCCTGGCCGTCCTCCTGACCCCACAGCCTCCTGGTCCGCAGGTCGGGTCTTCTCACCGCACATTACATGTGCCTCACACGAAGCATTCTATGTACAAGCTTGTTCTAGGTTCTTGTCGATACCAACCATTTATTCAAACTCGCTCATTCAACCCCAAACGTTATGTAACAACATAGTTGGAATGATGCGCCTACTATTATACAATGCAAGGAATTTGTTCAGTAAGTGTTTTTGATGCAACAGTGCGCCACGATTTCATTTCTATTGGTTATTTAGAAATAACCTCTCGCATCCATATGATGTGACCTTTTGGGGCTATTGAGACATATTCAAATGCATTAAAAATATATTTTGTCATTCATGCCCTTCGTTTTATCCATTTCATAACATATTATGTCCTGGTACATTGCTCTAAACGACCTTTTTCATTTTTGTCCTTGCATTTTAGCACTTATGAATATTTCTATCAACTCATGAAGGAATTATTCAGTGTTTTCCCTGTTCTGTTCACTCATACTCCTCACGACATACCATTCTCTCATGCACCACTCCATTTGCTTACTTGTGGTCTGTACGACCCAAATGAATACTTCTACCAATACCTCGGCAGCAAATTGTATAAAAGCACGACAAGCTATCATTTCAACTTCATAATCGTAGCCCATTCATTTGTACTTGCATCCCATTCTGGAATTCACAGGTAGGAGTTTTCTTTAATAGAAGACAGATGGGAAAATCCACTGAAACTGTGACATTAATTACCATCATTATTTGTATCATTCTCATGAGCAGCTCTCTGTGTTTGACACATGCAAAGCAACATTGAACAGTCAGCCACGATTCACATAGTGAGCGACTTGCGAGCAATTAAACGACTCATGATTTGCTCCGAGCAGTTACACCAATCTGCGATTTGCTCTGAGCAGTTTAAACCGTCTTCGATTGGTTCCTTACGATTGAAACACCCACAGTTCACTCTGAGCAGTTAAACAACTCGCGACTTTCTCCGCTCAATCAGGACCACTCGCGATATGCTCTCTCACTCAAACTCTCTTTTTAAATGCTCTCTGTTTCTTTCTCTCTTCCTTCCTCTCTGCCTACTCAGATTATTGTGGAAATGTCAAAATCATCGAAGTTCTGTTGTTGCTGCATGGGTTGTCCCATACCGGGCTGCATCTGGGGCGCGCCTGGGGCCTGCTGCACCATGCCTGGCTGGGCCATGGTGGCCGGGGCGGGCGGCCGCGGGCCCCGCTGCTGCATCATCATCTGCTGCTGCTGTTGTTGCTGCTGCTGCTGTCGCATCTGCTGCTGTAAGGGTGAAACAGAGACGGGGATGAGTACACGAAGAGAATAATTTGTGTATATATATTATGATCTTGACTTAAAAAATTGCATGAGGCATATGCAATATCGAATCCAGTTTCTGGACAAAGTTAACTAAAGTAAATAATGCTATTCAGAAATTAGTTTTTTCATAGCGAATTTGTTATCATAACTGGAAAAAATGAGTTTATATGCAGAGAAAACTGAAAAGTATTGAATAGACTTTTCATTCATGAATATCTTTATTCAATATAAATTTTGACCAGGAAAGGGAATCCAATTTGGCTCGTTTCTGAGCATATTTTATTTCAAAATCAATTCGCCAGATTGATTCTGCATTCACCGTCGGCCATTTGGTAGGCTGTAAATGCAATCCTATTTATAAAGCTGCCTACCTGTTGGTTGAGGAGGAGGTGCCTCAGCTGCTGGTTGGTGGTCTGAACCTGCACCTGCTGCTGCTGCAGTCTCTGCTGGCGGAGCTGCTGCTCCTGGAGGACCTGCTGTCTCTGGGCTGTGGGGGGAAGGAAGGGGGAGCGTTAAAACAGTGAGACCACAAGCACAGGGGTGGGTACATGGGGTGTGGCACAGGTGATATACTCCCTACCATGGTCAGCTAATTTTACTATATTTTTTAGCAGCTGCAGGTTTTTTTTTTATCGGAAAAATTACAGGAAAACATAGAAAATCTACAAATATTTGCTACAAATCTTTCAGTAATGAATTTTCGGTCCAACCGAAAAAAACAACCTTTATCTTATCTACCTCTTAGTCTAATAGGAGAAATCAATAAATTCGTTGAGGGGAAATGAGCAAAATTCAATGATTGTTATAACTGTTTTCTTAAATAATCCAAACTCTTCTCAATGAGCACTTCCATATTTAAATTCTGCATCTATGTAGGAGCCATGAAAGCGCTTAAGGTGCTTACCGTAGAGCTGTTGCTGGCGCTCGACCTCCCGCTTCTTGCGGTCCTCGGCCTCCTTGAGCTGCTGCGCCTTGTACTGCTGTTCTTTGTACTGCTGCTCCTTGGCCACGGCCAGGTTCTGCTGCAGGGCGTGGATACGCTGCTGCAGGGCCATCTAAACACAAGGGAAACGCACGTTAGCACAATCGAACTCATCCTGAGCAAAGGTTGGATTGGGTGGACAGGATTTTTTTCGGCAGTAAGTTTGCTCCCCAAAATCTGTATGCCTAACAGACAAGTTGTTATTTCTCCTAACTGTATATAATCTTTTTATTGGTGGTCTGAGTTAAAATTAAGAAATAAAATATAACAAAACTTTAATTGCTAGAAAGTTGTATCATCAAGTTCAAATAAAATGGTATTCTTTTTTGCTGAGAAACTAAAGGCTAAAGAAACTGATATTGTTTAAATGTCGTATAACCTGTCTTAAAGTTGACAGCATAAACTTAAAAAACGCGGTTATAATTTTGTTAGAAAACAGGTAACAAGCAACCAAAACCAATTACTTCAAAAAACAAAATTCTCTATCATTGAATACAGATACTACGACGATGGGGGAGCCTAAAGTCCTAATTAAGGTGGGTCAAAGACTAAAGATTGACATCGACAGATACTTAATGTTTTATCCGCTAATACTGACGTTGCGATATCTGCAAAGCAATACATACAATATAAACATAACCTAAGAACTGAAACACATTTCTTGTAATTTCATCTATCATTTACAAATTCATCAAACGTATTGAATTTTTTTTTAACATTCACAATGTAGTCTGAAAACATGTTAATGTTAAAAAGAAGGAAACACAGTTAAGGTAACTTAATCATATAAGGCAAAAGGCAACTTAGGCGTAAGTATCTACAATGGTATAACGTTTTCTGAGGTCGCGACCACCACCACCATATCCTATACTATACACATGGACGATCAGTGGGTCAGACCGTCACCCAATGTGCTCATGCTTTACATGTACGAGGGTTGCCTCCTGCTTTGCCTCCCAGCTGAGAGAGTGAGCAGCTCATGAGCTGCTCGCCTGAGCAATACAAGACTTGCTCTTTGTATAGCGAATGGCAGGATAAATAAGGATTAGGCATTATAGTTGGCCCTGAGAGTGTTAGGCAGCCAGAGGTGAGGCAGGCAGAGGAAGAAGGCTATGAACAGAAGTAGGCAAGTGTAGAAGAAGGGGAGAAGGGGAGGGGGTAGGAGCAATAGCAAGAATAGCCAGCTGAGGCGTTGTGCAGGGGGGCGCAACGAAGGACGAAAAGTGGGCGACTAGGTCCAGACCTGTGTCCCAACCTCCCCACCCCGACCCTACTAACCACGACCACCAAGGTCGTAGTAAGCACCATGTCATATCATGCAATCACATATAATTATATATTTCTAAGATATCCCACCGATGGGCTGGCCACACACACCTGCCCCTATTCAGAAGAGAGACTGACAAAACAGAAGATCGCCGAGACAGATTTCCCCACCGGGAATCTCTGTCGGTTGACACAATACTACTAGTAATAATGATAATGATGCAAATCAACACAAATGGAGTTCGATGACTGGGAAATAAAGGGAGCGCGTTGTTTGATACCTGGTAGGCTGTTTGCTGATATGGGTAGTCCTGTAAGAGAAGCGACACCAACGATGCACGGTTCGTGGTTATTGTGGTGGCCAAAACATTAACGTGTCCAGATGAAATGCACAGAGTGATATTTGCACTTAGTAATCATTGAAAATACTGGGATTAACGTTGAATAGCAATTACATTATTGTCTTTTCATTGTTGGGACTTAAAACACTTTCAATTCCTCACAAACGAATAACATCATGTTCAAAATTCTTTTTTCCCCTCATATGCTAACCGAATTTTTTCCTAACCGTTGACTGTAATTATCCCTGTTTGTATTTGTTGAATAAAAAAAGTTCATGTGGAAACAATATTTGTGCATTTCAAACGAACACGTAAAAATATTGGTGCGACCAAGTCTTAGACACTGGCGATCTGGGCCCCATCTAACTACCTTAACGTGTATGTAAATCAACAAAAAATGTCCAACTCGTATTTCATATTTCACCAAGTTACATAATGTACAATTAAAAGATCAATTAAATAAGCTTTTAAATCATAAGTAGTCCCTGAATAAGTATAATGTTAAAATATTTTCGTTTATAAATATGGGCAAGGTTATCCTTTCGCATTTGTTTCCATAACAGTATACACTGGATAATGTGTTCTGTGTTTTTTTTTATATACAAGAAAGCACCGAGACCGATATACACCAAAACATGTGGACAAGTTAAAAACTACGGTATGCGTTTCATAAGCAGCCGTCACAAAATGCCACAGCGCATAGTACGAGACAAACTAGAGGCGTTAAGAGTGGAAATCTGGCTAACTGCATGGCGGAGATTGGATAGGAAAAGAAATGGAAAAACTACTATACGAAAAAAATATTTCCCAAAACATTTCGATCATCTACAAACTAGATGAGATGTAGGAAAAGGAAAAGACTACTCTACATATATATTGCATCTTTGAAGATGATATCTACTTATAGATGTATTTTACAAAACAACTCAAAATCTAATTATACTGGAGGATATATTTACACTAAGTAACCAAGCATCACCATTTTTTACATTTGCATTGTTACCTTAAAAATGCAATGCTTGCATCAGAGACTGTTTAGACATAAAAATTACATCTTTGTTGATTTTATAAGGCACGATTAGACATTTGTCTTTCAAGTCAAAACATATGAAAGCCGCTCTAATTTAATACAAGTTGACAGAAAAAAAGTCTTCTTCGACTCTGTACAATGCTTTCATATACTACTTGAGAGACTCAGCAAAACCAAAAATATCGTTCTGAACGACACCAAATTTGTCATGCTTTAATAATGGCTGGGACACTGATACTGGTGTAGATCAATACTAAACCTACCAGGTTATTGATACGGTCTTGGTCGGTGGGGTCCGACAGGTTTACTCCTGCCAGGCCTGGGCTTGGGCCTGGCCCCTGCTGAACCTGCCCTCCTACCATCCCTACACTATTGGTTACCTGGAACCAATCAGAGCCAACATTACGGACCAGTAATCGGCTGGAACTAATGAAAGCCATGGAGAAAGAGATTGGGAGAAATGAGTCCTACTAGAAAACCATGATGATGCGACATGGGGAAAATGAGAAGACGAAAAAAAAAATCCGACGAAAAAAAAACTTGAAAAAAAGAGGAAAACTCACAGAAAACTGTTCCATCAAAATCAAAACTTGTATTTCTTTTTGTGTTGAATCTGTAGGTAAATGAGGTCCACGCAAGTAATCGCCAATCTTAGTGGGGTTTGAGTGAGGCTGGCAAAAGGTCCCCGGTGAAATGGCTGGGACATGCATTGGGCTTATGGTAATGCATCTTAAAACGTTTTTCCATTCAACCACCAACTCAAGCTACCTTAACTAGTACTTAGCAGTAACCACCAGCAATTTTGCTCCATCCTTCAATAGCCAACGTTAGAGTGACCATCCATTCTTTGACAAGGAACACAGGAAACTTCTTTTAAGAGAATAAAACTTCCATAATGGCCGAGAAACGAGTTCTTGCTTCAATGTTGACATTTGAGATAAACCACACTAACACCTGTACAATGTTTTAAAGGACATTTTAGATTTCAAAGGTTGAAAACCTGGCACACTTTATCAAGGGTAAAAGGGAAGGTCACTCAGGATCTTAAGCACACCTCCTTAACTTAACCAGTCCTTGTAAATCTATTGCCCTCCTCCTCCTCCACCGCCCGAACAAGCTGTGTCGCGGGGGGCATGCGGGACCTTGAGGGGTCGACTTACCTGGGACGACACCATACTGGAGCCGGGCATGGTCGGTCTGGGCATCCCCACCGTCGATGTCACCATGCTGCCCATCGTGACCCCGACCTATACCGTGACCAAATAGCCAGAAATAGTTAGCCCGCTTTGCAGGACACTCGGATGATTTACCTTCAAGTTTAACTTTCACTTGATTTATGCTGACCCCCAGTTGGTTAATCACCTGTTTCAGCAAAACTCCCTTGATTCAAACCATTTGGTGTATTAGTTATGGTTACAATATGGCAAGAATCATTTGATTCAAACTATTTATGCAGCTCTTGACTGAAACAATGTAATTCATTACTAAGGCAACAATCATTTGTGTGAAATCATTTGATGCATTAGTAATGGTAACAATCACTTGATTGGACCCATGTAATTCACTACTATGGCAACATCAATTGATTGAAACATTTTGTTGCATCAGTTGTCCAAACAATCACTTGATTGAAACCATGTTATTCAGTACTTTGAAACTATCCTGATATAACATTAGTTCACCTATGGTTACAATCAATAATAACCTCTTAACAATGACTTTATTCAAATCACTCTGGACCCTTCATACAGAGAAACACTCCCTTTGTTCAAGACCTGGTGAAAGTTAACTGATGTTTTTAGCTACCAGTCAAAAAAAAGTTTGTAGAAATATTTTAGATTCTAATTCTTATGAGTTACTGGAATGACATCACAATGAAATTAACATGAAATATCATCCTTGTAACTTCTACTTCAAATTATAAGTCATTTAACTGTGAAACTCTTTCAGTCATTTTTAGTTCAATTTAAGTCGTGTTGAACTGAAACTACTTGTAATCGGTAGATTAACCCACTGACACTTCAATTGTGAACATTAAGATAATCCTAAACAGTTGTCAACTGACCAAACCTTGGGAGCATGAAATGTGACCATTCACACAACCACATACAGCTATTATCCAAAATTAATCAGAGTAGCTTAAACTCTATTTTAAACAGAGGAATAGATAAACAGGTATATCCTGAATGCCTCAAAATATGAGAGAACCTGAAGATTTTATAGGGGCTGATGTAATACACAACATAAAGAAACATAGTGTGGCCAACCCAGTAATAGATACTACTCCATTTACTACTTAAATAAGTTGCCTAGCTTGGTCTGGGACTTGGAAATTCACCAGGCAGCAAGAAAAGAGAAGAAACCCGACTTTTACCCAGTCACCAAATATACTGAGAAGCCAAAAAGGCGAAAGTACTACAGAAACTTGCTACACAATGCTGTAAAGTATTTGTATAATTCCTTCTGGCGAGTAAAAGAACTGGGACAAAAATGTGGGACAAAATCCCGAGGCGAATAGTTATATGTATTTAAAATCTCCACCAGGACAAAGTGACAGTCGCGAACTTACCTGTTCGGCGGGCGGGCCGTATGGAGAGCGAGCCATATGGGGATGACCAAGGCTGTGATAGCCCAGCTAGTGTGGGATAATGATACAAGGGGAGTTTTCTGAATATCAAAGTTCTAATGGTAATCACTGTCCCAGGTTATCAGCCAGTTCCAACAACCCATACATCTCACCACCTTTATACGCGGCCGGCTGACCCCATGCAGGGATTCCTGGGAGGGGATATTTGGATTTGTCCTACACCCAGACACGATTGGCATTCGCTCATATTGCAGAGTACACTCTATGGGATAATTTATAACCAGATGACCTTTGAGATACCAATACAGAAACTTTGTGGTTAGGAGCTCCTATCTAAAGAAAAGACTTGAGGACTGCTTGAATGCATTAATTCCAGCTCAGAAATCTTGAAATATATTTTTGGTTTAATTGTATCAAGTTTCCTTAATCCCAGCTCAGAAATCTTTTAATATTTTATTGGTTAACTTGTATCAAGTTTCCTAGTACAAAGATACAAAAGTATTTTTGTTCTGTTAGAAATAACAAGTAAAGATATACATAATAAAGTATAAAGCATAAAGTATACATAATGCGAAATCTTGAGCTGCAAATATAATTGTGATGTCCATGAGAAAACTGGAAATTTTGAACTACTTATAATTCAAGGAAAGTGTATTTTGTAAAAGTATTTGCTGAAATGATTCTAATCAGTAGGCATTAAGTGCGTTAGCAGTCTTCAATTCCTTCTATGCATCAGGTCATAGTTCTGTCACTAATCAAACAGACTGATCCTGTAAGTCCACTAACGTTCCTAGCAATGCCAGCATGCGACTACTGCAGCAGCCCCCCACGTCAGCAGCCAGTCTCCCCAAGGGCCTTTATAACATTCAGAGTTGGGGGTGGAAGTACACCAGAGAATCAATAGATGGCAGCACAATCGGAGGACCTGATTCACCTCCCGACCACCAGGGGGAGTCAGACCTTGGGAACACAACGAGGCCTAGACATGCTGGTTATTGGCAATCCTGCACTCCGCTGTATAGAAGGTCCAATTACTGTCGGGAACCAGGTAAGTACCCTGGAGGGGACGAAATATTCCATAAGCCATGAACCTCCGAGAAATGCCCCGAAACCAACCGGTACCTCATGCTCGTCCAGACAGATTCATATCACCAGTACACCGTACAAATAACATCAGTAAAACCATGTCGTTTCCCAGGGTTAATAATCCTACAAGACTAACGCAATAATAAATGTTGGTGGAAAACGAAAAGTGCAAAGAAATGTGGATAATAAAATAGATCTAGAAAGTAAGATGGAAACTATAAAACCAAGAGAAAGATGTTTATATATCTTACAGCGATCCTTTTCCAAACGTGTATGTTTAGACGTGCTTCTATATTTAACACTAGGTTAACTAGGTGAAAAGCAGATTTTTTTGTTACGATGAGAAAATTTCTACAATACATTCATTAGATGAAGTCTGTGGAAATAGTTATTATCCGAGTTGTGGTATTTCTTTACCTGTTGCGCAGCGGTGTTCATGACTTGTGTCGGTTGCGTGGACGTAAACTGGGTTACGTTCGGAGTGCCCACCTGCACCCCCTGTGGTCCCTGCACCCCGGGCAGACCCTGTATGTTGGGCGGTCCCTGGGTTGCGCCCTGCGGTGGTCCCTGCTGGGGTACCTGTGGTCCCTGGGCCCCCGGTCCGGCCACCGTACCCTGCGGCTGGGGCGGCCCGCCCGGCGTACCGGCCGGGCCCTGCATGGTCATGGTGCCCGGAGTCATGGTCGGCTGGCCAGGGACCGGGTTGGGTCCTCCGGGCTGACCGGGCTGCATACCCGGCTGGACCATGTTTCCGATAGCGCCACCTTGCATCTGTGGATTCTACATTTCAAAGAGAACGTACAGGTTTATATGAAATGAAACAATTGTTATTTCAAAACTTATATCGTAGGTTCATTATCAAAGGTAAATATGTATTAAAATGATTCCCCATTGTTTTAAATTCAAGAGCATACAGTAAAATTTTTGTTGTTCATGATAAAAATTAGAGGAATTCTTATTAAAGAAAATTCCTCATGGAATCGTATCACTGTATGTTGTGAGTTGGAAAGGCAAAAACGTATATATATATATTACAACTTAAAAATAGTGACATTTTGGATCCTTTTCAATAAGATATGTAACAGGGTGCCCAACTATGTTTTGTTGTTGTTCTATTTTTTGTTTTTAGAAATCTTAGGGAAATACTGATCTGATAAAAAATCCTGATATCTGGAAAAAGTCGGGAAAATGGCATCACTCCTGGAATAGGGGCACAACCTTTGATTAGCATTTAAAAACATTTTCCGCCCATAATTTCTATTTTTGATATGGACGTTGGAGTACTGTAGGAAAAACCATAGGTCCAATTCAAAATAGGCAGAAAGTAGGTTATCGTAAAAAACAGATAAATTTATATCTGTGCTTTGGGCCGTAACGCACCTTGATGGCCTGCATGGTGGTGATCTTGTGGTTGGAGATGACCCGGCGGATGCCGTTGACGAAGCGGGCCTGGTCGTTGGGGATGAGCCCCATGAACTGTTTGCGGCGACTGCTGTAGAGCAGCATCAACACCTTCACCTCGCATTGGGCTGGCGGTGCAAAGTGAACGTACCCTGCCTGTTGGACGAAGATAAAGACTTATGATTACAGGTTGAACTTGGGGAATCAATCTAATAATTTGATGGGACTTTCAGGTAGAGCAAGGAACAAAATTTGCCGTATTGACAGACACCATTAAGTTAAGTAGGGTATAAAACCTAATTATTTTCATGTTTTCTTTGGTGATTAAACTACTTTGATCGTCAAGCACATGCATGTACATAAAACATATATTATTTTATATATAAATGCTAATGTAAAATTAAAAATTAATTTCTATCGCCTTCTGCTCAAAGCTATGGTATTCCCCCTATCTATTAGTTTGGTCCAAAACGATGTGTATCAAAATCTGATAAAATCCGAAAAATATAACCTATCATACCAAGCTATCTGGGTGGTATCAGTGTTATAACACCACAATAATTGTCATCTATTGTAGTACTTTTCCTATGGGACTTACGAATCCTGAAGCCATGACTTTGTAGAGCGCCTTCAGCGTCTCCACCTCCTGGTTGTTGAAGATGAAAGTCACTGTCCGGGAGCTCCTGAAGAGGGCGTGCAGCGGCTGCAGCAGGTTCTGCGGGATGAGCTGCATGCTCAGCTTGGCCGGCCAGTTGGCCGCATTCCTGTAGGGGGGAAACACAGCTAGTTAAACAATACACAACAATACAATTTCAATCAGGGCTGACCATTTTGCTTAATATTGATAAAATCATCCTTTTCTTTCTTCCTCTCTCCAGAAAACACACTCAAATAACCTTGTCGACTCAGATGTCTGATATAGAAACAAGCTATTTTCGAATCCTGTTCCATTTTTTTTTCAGGATACTATGTATTTTGCCTCCTCTGATAATACTCAAAACATAGATCTTTTATCTTTTTCATGTATGTGTATTTGGTTTTATATTAACTTGGTTCGTATGAATTAAAGTTTAGCCCTAAAAATAGAGAATCTTGCTGACGAAGCTCAGGTAAACACCCATATCAAATTCTTTACAAATTGGACGATTGAAATAGGCATGGCTAAGGCGTTAAAGATTCTGATTTATAGAAGGCGTTTAGGTCTGGAGCAAACTTGGTATAAATTACCTTCTTTAATCTGGCCGCCGCCCTTTTAACCACTTTTTAATAGTTTCACAAGTGAGCTCCGCCATAGCTGGGAAATGACCCATAGTTGCCCGCGTGTTCTGTCTTTATTTTATAGCTTGATTTGAGAAACCAGCATTTATCTCTACAAAACCTGTAGTACTTTCCAATTTCTCCATACATTTCACATGCTTCTTGGATGTAGTTGAAGTGTATTTGGCGTAATAATATAAGGCAAAGTTACGTATGTAAAAAGGGTATGTAGGGTGGTACTCACACTTCGGCGTCCCCAGTACCCACAGAAACCTGGCACGATAAAGACCGGGGTATCCGCGTCGCTGGGTCAGGGTGCTTTGACTTTTCATGCCATTCTAAAACACCTGCACGGAGAAAAGAAAGAAAGCATGGGTTTCAGATCGTGATTCTTTATGGTTTACGTTCAAAAAGTCCCTTCAAAACCTAGATGAACAGTGATATCGTATTTGATTGAGAAAGTCGTCGGAAATAAGCAGTGTTACAAGTGTTAAAGAGTGCTACAATTCCAACACTCCTATCATTCCTTCGCAATGAAACGAATCGATGCATCAAATAATTCTATTTTGCTGCCTCTTAATATTGAAGTACGATTATGCTAAGATCAGAATAGTTTACACAAGCATAACTATTTACTATAAATTGTAATGAAAGGAAAATATTTTTTATGTGAAAATTGTTTTATAGAATGTGAGAATGTCATACAAGATGGTTAAGAATCACAAACTGGACGATTCTTCTTTAAAAGTGCAAGGTTCTGTTTTTAAGATACAGGAACTAATAACTACATCTACGGGGCAAATATAATACAAATTACCTATATTTGCCTTTTGTTTTACCCCTTATTTCTTGAGTTTGCTTGATAGGATATCATTTTTGCCATATCTCCTTTTTCCCTGTCCCATGTGTCATAAGATTAAATTCTATGTTTTTACACACTGAGTCAATATGAATTGACGTTTACACGGTATCAATGTGCATCATAGACAAGCAATGGTGGTCAACCCCTTACCAGTCCAGATGATCCTGCGCTGCTGCTGCTGTTGGGCTTGCTGCTGCTGCTGACCAACCAGAGTGATGTCAATGTCCGTAGGCAACATGTTTGGTCCGCCCGCTGCCTGGGCCATACCGCCCTGCGGCAACATTACGTCGCTGTTCGGCATCATCCCGGGCTGCATGTTCATACCGCCCGGGAACTGCTGCTGTTGGGACGTGACCGGTTGCTGTTGCTGTGGTTGTTGTTGCTGTGGTATCATACCTTGTCCCGGCTGTGGTGGTTGTTGTTGTTGCTGCTGTTGTTGTTGTTGCTGTTGTTGTTGTTGCTGCTGCATTTGATTGGGCATTCCCATGTTGGGCATAGTTACTTGGGGGCCCATCGGGCGAACAAATGTTTGAGGCTGTTGGGGGTGTTGTTGTTGCTGTTGTTGCTGTTGTTGTTGTTGTTGCTGCTGCTGCTGCATGGTGAAGTGTTGTTGCTGTTGCTGATTTTGCATCTGCTGTACTTGGGCCATTGAGACATTTGGAGGAGGTACTTGCATTTGACCAGGCTGTGAGTTAGGCACCCCTTGGTCTGAAATATGTTAATGTTAGGGGTTATGCCAATATTCTATGAAAAATCAATAATGCATATATCAAATGTAGGCTACATTGCCTCACTGAGTTAAAAACACAGATGGGATTATGGAAAACATAACTAAGAGTATCATGCACAATTACTGATATACATGTGTACATGAATCACCTTATTACTATCTCATTCTAACAATTATCACGATCTTATGCCACCGAACAAATAAATTCTTATTAGTTGAAACTTATGTTCTTTGAGAGAACCCATACTTACTCTTCATCATGACCGGGTTATATACATATTTGTCGGTCAAAGATTTGTTAGCTGCAGCATTGACGCCTGGACCTCCGGGCTGAAAAGAAACGTTTTCATTTTTAAACAGCTTATACGTGAAAAACATACCTTTTACCGAACCTTGGATCTTTGAAATCGTACATATATGTCTATCAAATAACTATGTTAGGATGAATCGGACATGCAATTCACGTCTGTAAATGGATTTGTGTGGAAAAACGATACATACAATATGAAAAAGCTTCATTACCCATTTCTGAGGAGGAAACTAAGTCGCTTCATGTGAAATAGAACTTATTTACAGCAAGTCCTAAATGGACAAGAGAAAACATTGTGTACACTGCTAACTTTGCCTATAGGCAGATTTTTGAGTGTACTGATTTTTATTGAGACTTTATGTTTAATGTAACAATACAAACCTGTTGTTGCTGCTGCTGTTGTTGTTGCTGCTGCTGCTGTTGCTGTTGTTGTTGTTGTTGTTGTTGTTGCTGTTGTTGTTGTTGTTGCTTCATGTGCATGGGCTGTTGTACGTTGGGCCCTCGGGCCGCGGTGGCTGTGGTCACCATTCCCGGTCCAGCAGTTGTGGCTGTCGCTACTGAAAAGAGCAAATGACATAGCCTTGAGCAAAAGACCAACAGATAAATGTAATCATAACAATAATGGAGGATAAATGTTACAGAATTGGAACTTCAGTATGCAACATTTTCATTTTTGAAAAATACATTTCTTTTAAATGTTGATGCTTTTCACTAAAAATGCGCCCTTGCTATGGGTCTGAGTAAAATGTTCTTTCGCAAAAGTAACGACTAGCAACGATCTTGATAATGCAACAGGTCTACATAACTGGCATCCTGACCAAAGAAGGCAGGTCTTTCCAAGAAGGAGTCGCTTTTTTTCAAATTTTATAGGAAAGTTTTTTTCAAATTTAATAGGAAACGCCAGGTAGGTGTTAGTTGAGGGATTCATCATGTTACTTTCTTAGAAATGTGATCTTCTCCTTGACTTCCAAAATCTAATGTATCTAATGATCACTGATGGACAGTTTATGGGCTTCTTCTATTCATTACCACAATATCCGACCTACGTATCAATGTACTGGTACACATGTACTTTGGCCGTCGAGTTATTCAAGGTTATGCTTTTAACAATCAATCTAGATAGGGGGCCTGATAGGTCGCCTATATTTGACGTGATTCACTTGTGTGAAAAATCATGATAAATATTGTACTCCAGTGTTGTTTCTCAAGACTGCTAATGCTGAGAAGGATTCTGGGTTATCCAGCAACTCAAAAAAACGATGAAAGTGGCTAAATTTCTGTGAATTAATGCTAAAAGAGGTCACAACTAATCAGTTGCCTTAGAAATGTGACAGGCTTGTTTGTAGTTCCTCCATCTGGGTATATCCCTCGTCGTTTGCTAGACAGTATTTCGGCTACAAGTATCTCAGTCTCATAAGGCACTTATTTGGCAGATTACCTCGGAGGAAAATAGTCCAAAGACTTTTCTTCTGGATTGTACACATTCTAAATCGTGTAGATTTGTAACAACTGAACACATTTTATGAAATTCATTGAAATCAATTCACCCCATCTCCACCCATCAAATTTAAGTATAATACAAATCCCAATGACTTTCGCAAGTAAAGTAGCAGGCAGGGAAAGTTGCTATCCTCTCCGTACCAGACTTGATAGATTAAACCACTTCTGTTTATGCAGGACAAATAGAGCGCTGGGTCTATCTGTGTCGGGATAAGATAGCGCCAGGAGGACAGAGCCCCGTTATCGGGCCTTCAGGTATCACTTCCTCCAGGGCCGGGGACCTGAGGCTCCCCTCATTAGGGGCTGCTGACGGCCCCCTGCCCCTGGGGGCCGGGGGAAAGAATTTAAGGTGGTATTGTACTGATTGGAATGCTACCAATTTTGTTGATTTTCTCTGAGAATATGACAAGAAATCTTTAAAGTGGGGAGCCACGATGCGATTTTGGGCAGATTCTGCACCAATTTTGGAAATCGGTTCGTTGAATAATTGCTTTTTTAATATATATGAAATATGTAATTTTTAACCATTTCAATTTTGGAGACTGACCAGCCAGTCAAGAACAGTCCAAATTGATACTGGGCGTAAGAGGCTAGACTGGGTTTTGAATAGCCTAAGTTTAGTTTGAGTTTGTTCAAAAGTCTAAGGTCATACTGATAGTGGGCATACTTGTAGACACTGTTTTTCCTCGCCGTCCGTAGACACACGTATCACATACATATATATGGTTCGTATGAATGGTTCCATAATATAACCACATCTTAAACAAATTCTCTAATCACGAGCGCACACATTATAACGCATTCATTTTCATCTTCATATCACGGCGAGTCTTTTTCTCCTTTAATGTCTAAACTTTAGAGTCGCGTGCAAAATCATTTTTTGCATTTAACCAGCAGTCTCTCATCTTGAGAGTGTGCCCGTATAACGGTATATTGATTATAACACGACGACCATGTCGGTGTAGACATAACACCGTCTGTGGGTTATTCGATACGCTTGTCTGACTTTAGTTTGACCCTGCCTCGCTGTGTGCTCCTGACACACTCTACTCTGCCCCACGTCTCGGAAGGAGTTAGGCCAAGTCTAGAACCCACGGCGCACACATGTATTCATATGATCTTCCGTTCATGGTTATCCCGAACCAATGGTGCATAGATGTATTCATATCTTTTGTTCATGGTTATCAGTTTTGTGTGTGAATACATGTATTTAATTCGGGGTAAGGTGGTGCAGTGTGTGGAGAAAGATGTGTCTGAATATTCATCATCTTTGAGTAAGGTAATGAAACTATATCTTATTTCATTGCCCTCATATCCACACATGGCCAATCGTAAATATAGACAACAGACTTTGCTAAATATTGTAATGCATCATGGGATCTAAATCTGGAGTACATTCAAGTTGAATATATGTTCACAGTTCATCTTGTCTGGTCCATGGATCCCGATAAAAGCCTAAGGTCATCGACCTGTTCCTTACAACAATACTTGTCATTCGTCTCACGTTTTTTTAAGTGTAACAGGTATTCTAGGTCAATTTGCGGCAATCAATAGCCTGTTTCTCCTTTGCAAAATGATGACAGTTATGATGATAGGGATACATGCAGTTAGGACAGTACTTGATGGTTTTAAGTCAAACAATTAATCTTACCTATCCAAAAAAGATAATAAACCATATTGAAGTGGTAGAGCTGTAGAATAATATACACTGGAAAAAGATGTTTACGGCGTTGCTATATTTAATATCCTTCTGACATGCAACATAATTATAGTACGTCGTTCAAACAAGTTTTGAATACACTACAAGAGTGTCATTTCTGAACTCCAGATTGGCACTTATGCACCAACAATACACCTACTTTATAGTTCATACAGTTTAAACAAAAACCAACCCAAAAGAGAGAAAATATTCCATGTTTACAGATGTCGTTTACACATTTCGATCTCCGAGTTAAAACGAAAAATTGAAAGTACAACCCTTTCCAATACACCTCCATTGTAAATCATGTAGATCTGACAACAATCTAACCAAAATAGGGAATATATAATACGCTTACAGCAAGTGATTTCTAGATCTCGATCTCCCAGTTCAGTTTCTGTCCTTTTATATGAATGATTCTTGAGGAAAAAAAATCCCCTCCCCCCTTTGAGTGTGGCTCGTGCCCACAGCAGCCCCTCCTGGGCCGGCCGGGGACGTAGCCTTTGTGCCGGGAGTCGGACCTTGCCCACTTCCCGGGCCTGGGAGGGAGTGGGGGAGGACGTGTCCGTGCAAAGTCCAGCTGGTGGATGGGGGCCTGCTGTCGGGTGTTGTCACCAGCCAACCCTCCAACACCCCAAGTACCCCAACAGGCGGTTAGACTCGGTGCTAATGGGTTTCCAGCCACATTTCAGGGGGTTAAACTTTTCAGCCATAGTATCCTGTAAGTTACGCTTTATGCTTGGTGACACAAATTTCCCACTTCCACCGAGGCTATGTACTCGAGCCCTTGAATCAGAGGGGTTTCACCCTGCAGGGTACCAACCCAAATTCCATTTTCAAACTCCCTGTGTTTTGACAAAATTTCCAAATTCCCTGTGTTTTCCCTGTCATGCATTTTTTTTTTTTGTTGTTGCCATTTTCCCTGTTTTCTTTGTGTAATTGGTACCCTGAACCTGGGGGTTCCACTTAGGGATAAGGGAGATCCACCACAATTTCAGGGGTTTATATACGGAATTTCTGGTGACACAAAATTCATGAAATCTGGAGGTGCTTTTAGACACCTTCCGATCCCCACTCTGGGCACACCCTTGCTCCCCCGCCCCCAACTGACTGTAGCCATCCCGGACACAGTGTTGTACACCTCACCCCCAGCACCCCTCGTGTTTACAGGGATCACTGGGTCCGCTGAAACACGACCTGTCTCAACTAATGATCTCCACGTGCAGCGTGCCCTGGGCGAGGGACCAGGCAACAGTAACGTACCTACCTCCCTCCCCAGCCGCACTGCTCGCCTCCTTTGTGTGCCAACTGGTCACAAGGTTTAATACTCTTTACAGACTGCAGGCCTAAGAATGCGCATTGGGCCAGCAGTTTATACCCCATAGTCATAGAGACTAGATCAAAGAAGGCACATTAGGTCTGTACTCGACTGTCATTGTGAACGCATTTTGAAACTAGTCTGTTAAGGATATAGCAGTCATAGAATGCTTAATCTGTGAAAAGTGGGTAATAGGTATCATTATCAGACCAGACTCAAGTATTACCCTTTACCAGAGAGAGTAAAGTTTTAACTTTACTCTCTCTGCCTTTACACACTAGCCTCAAAATGCGCTCATA
Organism: Lepidonotus clava; assembly: GCA_936440205.1. Taxonomy (NCBI): domain Eukaryota; kingdom Metazoa; phylum Annelida; class Polychaeta; order Phyllodocida; family Polynoidae; genus Lepidonotus; species Lepidonotus clava. The sequence continues at coordinate 41,725,851 of OW387141.1, forward strand.
ATGACACAGGCACAATGCACATTCTGTGGCTAGTCTGTAAGGGGTATTAATGGGTAGTGTGTATCAAGGGTCTCACTGTATAGCCCTTGTGCAATGAAATAAAACTCCAACCTTTCCATAATAAGTAACAGGTAACTGCTCAATTGAGACGATGAAATGTTATGTATCTTACAGCTCAGAAAACCAAAAGAGAAAGTACAGTTTGGGGCAGGATTCCACTATTCATATCTATAATCCCCTCTATTATTCATTGTAACCCCTTGAAGCAAAATACTAGTAACACTTTTGGCATCAGCACAATGGCATTATATATCCATACATAACCTCATCCTGTGTGAAGTGGAAGCATTAACCTTGCAGGCCTATACCACTAAAAGAACGACCTAACAGGTAGGCAGTGCACAATAATACTGTCTCTGTGTAGGGGGGTCATTGGTAAAGCACTCATGTATCTCTCCAACGCAGCAGCCTTTATAACACTAAGTTGGCCGTGTGCACTCAACTAGAACGGCAGTCTGCGACCTCCTTAGGTGTTCGTTTAAAGGTCAGTGGCGTGCGCCGCGATCAGCTGGCGACATCTAGACTCCCAACTCACATTACCTACCTCCCATTGGAGGTGGGTGATTGCACGCAACATATCTCATTGTCATCTGTTATATTGAGGCTGTATTGAGTTACAATATCACCCGCTAGGCTAGATGGTATTTATAGTACACGCCATTCTTCTTTGAATATTATAGATATTTTAGTTTTATGTACATAGAATTATGGCACAATTTAAATATCCGGGACTTTTTGATGAGCAGTGCTCTACTTTCATCCTACTAGATGGAAACACATCTATTTGGGGGATACTACGGACTTTACAAACGTGTTTCTTTGTTTACACTACAGTTTTTAGGCTGTGTGTTCAACAGATGGTGGGCCGCTTCTATACGCCAGAAAAATAAAAGTACAACTATATTAAATAGGAGTAATATACCCAATCACAAACAAACAAGAATCGTATGTGGTTTTAAGCAATATATCACGCTAATATACTAGAATCAGTCGGTGGACTTAGCACCCTGATGGCATAAGTATCAGCTAAATAAGCTAATCCATTTCAATCATGTCTTTTCAATACGAAATGTATACGATTAACACCAATTCATTTACTAAGTAAGTGTGGCGTTGGAGCTTAGCAACTAAGTAAGGTAATCAATATCAATTATATCTTTTTAACGCCAAATGTATACTATTAAAATCAAATCTTTTACACGAAATGATTGGCATTAGAGCTATCAAGGTGAGAATCGTGTAGCTCTGTATGAATCAATATGAGCATGAGGGACGGAGCTAGGAGTACGGCCCACCCACCCTGGCGCATAGAAATGGGAAGCTACGAGATAATGACAAGGTGCGGAGGTGGCCGCGGCATTTCTGGTATGACAGGCTTTTCCCGCGATTCTCCACATATCAAGTTGATCATGGCAGCTATTACCTACTACTTCTACTAAGTACTACCTCTGCTACGGCCGATGTGCCCCCGTTTCCTCTACTAAACCCCACGCACTCATTTCCATACAGACATATAATAAGAAGGCTTAACATGGATCAGATGTTGTATGAGTTTTGTACAAATTAATGTAGAGATTTCCGAAATAAAAAAATATCTTAATTTCCTCTCGACTACATATACAATGTCCTCCTTCCTCGAATAATTTGACAAATGAAAAAAAAAGTTTCCTTCGAATAATGTGGAAATAGCAAACAGGAAGTGTTGTGAGGGTGGACTTAACTGAGGATCCAACCATGAAGCCAACTCGGAAACGAGGGGGCAGGGGGGTCTGAGAAAAACGTATGTAGGTGTGTTCTTTTGTATATCTAAAAATACCATATTATATCATATGTACTGACTGGTTCTATAGACAGGTATATTATGAGAAGCAAATTTATTATATTACAGCACAGTTTCACAGTTTATGAAACTGAATTAAGTTTACCTGTTTATGTTGTACTTGTTCGGTAATACTTTTGTATAGACTGATTTGTAGCCTCCCATGATTACTTCTGTCCTTTATCAAGTCTTTTTTTACACTAATTACGTGCCCACAAGTATGAAAATGATTGTGCAGCGAAAAACAAGAAGAGTGTCATTGGGCTGAATATGATCAAAAAAATCATCCCATCGTCATAATAAACATTGACTATAGGACATTAATCTATGAATGTCCTCATAATGAACATTGGATATCCCTAAATTAATCTATGAATGACCTTATAATTAACCATCCTAGCATTAATTTATGAATGGTCTACAAGGTGTGAGACACTTCTTAAAACGAAACAGGTAGTGAGCTAACAGGAATGACCGGGAAAGACGGGCCAATAACATTGTGATAAAAAATGAATGTAATCACGGATCTAGGTTCCCTAGAATTATAAGTTCAGAGAAGAATGAGACCCTCCTCTGTTCTGTGTGAGCATGGTGACTAAAATTTTAGTCTCCATGGTGTGAGCAAAGAAATCCGATCATATGAAGAGGCATCCAGAGGTCGGCTGGTCATCATTCATTTTCTAGCGTACGTGCCACCTGAGTGCTGATAACCGGGGTATTTTCGACCAGGTCTGGTTTGATCACAAGTTTCAGGTCTAGTAAATTGAACAAACTTAATTGTATACAGACCAATCCCTAATAGTCATTAAACGCACACAAGTCATGTAGGGATGAGTGTTTATCATGACAATGGGATGTTTTAGTTATTATCTTCAGTCCAATGACACTGTTCTTGTCTTTCGCTGCATAAATAATTTCACAATTGTAGACAAGAAATGCATGGTCTAAAAAAGTCTAAAACCACACCTCACTGGTTTCGACCATATATCAGCACTAGCGAAGTGCTCTCATAGTCACAAACCAGGCAGAGGACACTCTCTACAATTACAAGTCTCTGACTCGTGTCCTACTCCTCTCCTAACCAAAGCCTCTCTCTTGGCTTATCATGACGCATTCCCGGAAGTCCTGACGACAGAGGTGAGGGGACTGTGGGGTGGGATGGGGGGCGGGAGTTGTAGACTGTGTAGACTGCAGCGTGTAACTCTGACTGACACACTTTGACGACGGCCAAAACCCCAGCAGCCCACGGGACGTCATGATGTCTCCCTTCGTTATGTTGGGGGCGCCTGCAGCCCCTTGGAAAATGTTTACTACATGAAAATACAAGTTTTATATAGAAATTTCCTGATGACTCAAGCACTGTCCCTCGTTGTGTATTGTTCATGCTTGTCCTCTGTGTGTGTGTGTGTGTGTGTGTGTGTGTGTGTGTGTGTGTGTGTGTGTGTGTGTGTGTGTGTGTGTGTGTGTGTGTGTGTGTGTGTGCGAATGTGTGCGCGTATGTGTGTGTTGTGTGTGGATCTGGATGTGTGTGTGGGTTTGTATTGAGGGGGTGGGGGTTTGGGGATGAAGGCGTCAACATAAAAGGCACCTGAGATCAAAACAATGTGGACAATATCTCCCATTATCTACGTTGACTCATGTTCTTGGTTATTTCCTCCTGGAATCCAGTATACAAGTAGAATTACCCCATATCTGTCCTCCCACTTCAGCATACACGGCCTACACCTAAACGTCCCAAAATACCCCCATAATTAGGTGGGCGCCTCTCTACGTACTTCCAGTGTCATCTCCTCACCAACCCCCATTTATCTTCCCTATCTGTGAGTAGTAGGGGTCCACAGCTACACCAAGGGACCGTTTCTACCTGTATTGACTAGTCGACGGTAGGCGTTTATATTAATCATACGACCTATTGAAACTAAGGCAGGGTATTCGGTGGAAATAGGTATGGATGTCTTATTGTGTTCTTCACAAAGAACAGTTGCCAGAGTCATAAATCCTCTCTGCCCTTTCAAGTGTCAATTGGTGCTAATGGATGGAGGACACGTGGGAACCAGAAATGTATTTAACCTGTTTCTTTTTGGTTGGATATTCTTTCAACGACATGAGGAGCACTAAGGAACAATGAAACGACGTGTCGATGCGTGTCTCTATTAACGGGAAGGACTCAATCATACCACATTTATTGATTTAAACAAATAATATACATTTTTCCAGTTTTTTTTTAATAAAAAGAATTTATTTACCATATTCATTTACATGAAATGATCTTCCATGTAGCTGATTATGAATTATTACAAGGAAAATACATGGTTCAAAATAGGTCCGACATTATCATTTTCTTCAAGGATAATTTAGATTAGCTATAATGGGAAAATTCTTGTGTGATATTGAATAATTCCCTGACTCATACAGTGGGGTCTCTATAATATAAGGGCATCCCCTATAAGAAAAGACCCAAACCTAAGGCCCCTACCACCGCAGGGGGCGAGGGGCCAGCCCGGCACGCTCCTAACCAGCGTGACGGTAATCACTGCCACATGCCGAGAACCAGCAGCAGCCGCCGCTGTTCTCCGGCGTCATTGACGTGACGGCCCTGTTCCTTCACGACACCAGCGACTCCCATTCCCTCCCCTCATGTTTTCCTCCAGATAGCAGTATCAGAAGGAAAGGATGGTTGGGGCACTTAGTGGTAACTTTGAGACGTTGTTTTAGAGGCAGTAGCAAACTCGTTTTAAAAATATTATGAGAGAAAGAGATATCTAAATTTCAAAAAGCACATTGGAATAGAAGTGCCAATTAGGAAATTAATATAATAATATCATATATCATAATAATATTATTACTATGAAGAAATTACTCTAGCAATAGCCTTGATTTGTCCTCCAGACTTGTGGGACCTACTGCAATCTAGATTATCCACATACATGTATCCAAAACAAACAGAATGAGTTCTCGACAACGGTGATATAAGGGTGTTAGATAAGATCCCATCTCTAGTTCTTTACCCTTCCCTTTTAAATTATCACTGCTTCTGGAATCGGCCACGTGCTGATCGCATCAAACACACTGTGAACGACCATGGTAGTCTGAGTCTGAGTGGGTTCTTTTTTTTTGGTCAAGTGTCATTCTTTTTCAACTCAACACAAGAGTGAGTGACCCAAACATCCGCAAAGGGACGTTCGTGGAATGACTGATGGCTTTTCTTTGTTCGATTTTCGTTTATTTCCCTTTCCTCAGAAGACACGTAGCAACATGTGCAAGGGAAAGGACCCCCCTCTCTCTCCACAACATCTCAAACGGAACATCAGAGATACGCCTATAGGCCTGTTGGGTACCTCCCCTTCCTCTTCCAACTTATTGGGGACATTAGTAGGGTGATGGAGAAGTGGGACTAGACCCTTGACCAGTAGACAGACTTCTGCGAAAAACATACCCCTGATGGGTAAAACATAAAATCCTGTTATTTGTGACACGCTTCTGTGAAGAGTCGTCCAGCCAACGAGGGTCGCATTACGAAAGTGAAACTAATTCATTCATGTGTCCGGTCCATAGGATCTGGCTGTGGCACTAATAACACTTTGTCCCACCAACATCATGCTTTTAAATGTTTGTATTTTACTTTTAATTAAAGCCTAAAGACTTAATTCATGGGTTCCATACTTTTAACATCCACAATGAAATGTCTATAAGTGGGTTCATTGTCCGTATAATGTGTTTTAAATGTATTTTGGTAATTTACAAAACATACCAATTGTCCCTGCTGCGTGTATCAGGATATTATGCTTACAATTAATGTTGATCCAAACCAAAGATCTGATATAGGCCTGAACCAACCTGCATAGAAACACCAGGAGCTTTTTTTTATGAGATAAAAACACGGTACGTGAGTGACATGTGCTTGTGCCAGTCTCTCACTCTATGGCCTACTTTTGTCCCGAGAACAAACGCCTAACACCTGAAGCAAATAACACATCTCACAACACCCCAGTATTCTTAAACAATTCACACACCCGCCAATACATCCAATATCACACTTGTTTAAATTCTAACTGTTGATAAACTTCACTAGACGAACATTTACAGGTAACAAAATTAGAAATGACAATTTGATTTCTGACTGGTTTCATTTCATTCCTCAAACCATGTAAGTATAGTTATATGTTGTTTTCCAGCTAAGGAGAAACAATTTTATGTCATTTAGTTTCGTGTTTTGATAATGAGCTCCAGGAACACGTGCCTGGCTGGAAGCTGGCACGCTGCTCTGACTAACTGTGACGACTTTTTCCCCCTTCTTTATTTTTGGTAAACAAAGAAATATCATGAGGTTTTTAATGTTGTTAGTTCACATACTTTACTAGACAGTTCATGTTCAGCTAGTATCTGCCATCATCCTAGCGTAGCACACTTATACCATCTATTCTTTAGAGGGAGACCAGTATTCCCTTATTGCCTCCTGTCCTGCTCCTGCACAGGGAGCTGGGATCTTCCTGTGTGTATAGGGGACAGAATCCTACACATCCAAGGCATTTTAGTAAGTTGTGGACCACTCCAGGATAAAGCATCATGTAAAATATACAGTTCACAGGTGACCTGCCCGGATTGAGGTTAGGCCCACTCCACTACAGTAACGCCACCTGTCGTATGAACCGGGGGCACCCAGAGTATAAAGACATTATTCAAAAGTACTTTCATCAGGGATGTAAGTCAGGGTCAATGGAAAATATCTTAAAATGCATACATAATATCTATAAATATCCTAGACTGTTGTAAAACTTCATGTGAGCACTAATTTTTGACATTTATCATCAAAGCTTTTGAAGTGTTGTTCAGTAGAATCTGAAAACGCACACCCCTGTATTATTTTCATTTCCACTTCAACCAGACAATATGATCTCCCAGTGAGTGGTAAGCACTGAAGAAACAATCATAGCCTAACAAAAATCCCCAAATATAATACTTCCTATTCTAAAGTGGAGAGACCCTAAGTGCCTGGTACCCGGGGAAGCAGTCCCAGCTGCCGGGCTAGGGGTGTACGAGGGGGGGCGGGGGGTCCTTCTGTGATCACTCCTAACTCGGACTCTGTATATGTTTCACAGACCCAGGGTCCTCTGACCCACCTTCCACCAACCCCACTTCCCCACGTGCGACGATATCATGACGTCACCAATGCCTGAATGTCTATCATCACGTTTGAGCAGGGATGTATATTAAAAATTCAGAAATAGCCAATCCGATATCACCATTTGTTCACTACCCTTTCAGTTTCAGATTTCTGTGAAAATTTCAACTTCGTCGGACCATCTTATTAACGGTTTCCCAACGTGTATTTTCTTTTCACTCAGTTACTATTTAGCTGCTATTTGGCCATACTCATTTAGTAACCAATACTTTAAAGGCCGCTGGTGACAGTTTGGTCAGAATGTTGTACCCATGGTACTCATTTCAGGCCACCAACGGAAACAGGAATTCCGACAAAAATACAAAAACTTACATCCCTGTTTTAGGGGGATACAGAAGTTCGATTACTCTGCGCTTTCTATGCTTTCGGTCCGGGAAGTTCCTCGCAGATTGTAGTATTAATCCGGGTGGAGCTTCATCGAACAATGTTTGGTTTACATGTTTTTTTAGATATTGGTATTGAGGTCAAGCGAAAAGAACAGTGTACCTGTACCAAGACATCATGGGACTGATATTAATAGTTAGCGTCCCTGTACCTGACTATAATTTCGGTTGGAAATTATTGACAACCTGGATACCTCAGGATGTACGACTGTAATGGGATAGGGCCTCCCAGGTAGACAGAATATAACACAATATTCAGGACCGCTTATGCATAGGCGGGGCGCTCATGTAAAGACGACTTGATGAGCTACGTTGTGTAATTAACCAGTAGGTGGTGCTCAGCTAGTATATTCATGTACTGCATACTGGCGGTTCATGAAAATGATTTACAGACTACATTCATAATGCGCATTATGCCTGTTTTAAACCCTCAACGTCATGGACTAGTCTCTGTGCAACCTTCACGTATTAAAGCTTTTCTACCTCAAACCATATCTCACCCTGTCTCAAATCCCTTTATAGACTAGGCTAAAAATGCGCTTATTATGACTGTTCAATACAGACATAATGCGTATTCTGGGCTTAAGTCTGTAATGAGTATATGAGTATAAGCTGGAACCAATGATAACAGAGGAATTGCAAGGTGCGGCCCTATGCATAAGCAACGAGTTTTAGAGTTGGTGTCAGGGTGTAAACTGAGGGGTGTGTGCGTGAAACCCCATCCTAACAAAGTTCCCAACTCGCCCTCCCAAAAGGGAGTCGGGGGGGCACAGAAGGAGCAGACCCAACCACCAGCAGAGACCTGGCGACTCCATGGCCGTGTTTTTTGTGTCCCCTCAGGTCGTTGACAGGAGACGGAGCCCTGACACGGGCCCAGGGCGCGGGGCGGCCGGCGTCCTGTGGTCGGGCGGCTTTTGTGTGTCAAACACCCACCACTGGAAAGGGCCAACAGGGGAAGGTGGGGGTGACTTACTGGAGGAAGAGGGGAAGGGAAGAAGGGGGTGGTTTAAAGGGACTTATGGTAATGATTGAGGGGAAAGGGATGGGTTCGGCAGGTCGATTTTTACATTTAAAATATTTATTTGGCAAAAAAAGAAGAGAAGGGGGACACGAACCCCCCCACGCCACCCCCGAAAAGCGCCATTGACATCAAACGGAAAAGGGATCGGTGGGGTTGATGGGGTGGGAGGTAGAAGACTACTGGCATTCATGGACAGGAAGGACAGGACAGGGTAGATAACTTGTTGACGTGCATGGTTAGAAAATTAGAGGGAAGGGGGGGGGGGGGCATTATTGAGGGGGACGTGTAAAAACAGGGTATATATGGGAACTTTAACTTAAAAGCTTGTTAATGCAAAACCTTGACTGATATTATTGGAACATGGAGAGTAAAAGAACCTCATTTTACTCTACATGATTGGAATGAGTGACGCGTGTCCTAATACTGGGTGGAGAAACCGTGAGGAGACACAAGAGCAAGGAAACCAAGGAAAGTGAGTGCATTTCTTGGCTTGGGACATCTTCTGCCATCTGTCATCAGAACGAGGTCATACGTAGTCTACCTGCCTCTCTTCATCTCCCAGCTTAAGAAAACCAGAAACATGGCAAACCCATGGAACCCTCTCCCAAAAATACAAGATCGCGAATATTATATGGAGACATTCATTCACGTACACCATAGCGAAGAAGCTTTGCATCCTCTACATAGATCCGACCCTTTTTGGTCTGGTCCTTAGCCCCTGTTGTATTTATTTAGGACCAAGTTGTGGTCTGTTGGGACATGTGTGTACGGGGAAGACGGTGGCCGGGTGAGGCAGGAGGAGGAAAGGGGATTCCGGGGGGAGGGGCGGCGGGAAGAACAAAGGGCGACTTGCGGCAACCGGCGTCTGGCCAGCGTCTGCCTGTCACAGCCCCCAGGGAGGAGGAGGAGGTACAACGGTCAGTCCCCGCCACTCTGCCCCGGTATTCTGACGACTACCGTGTTACAGAGAGGGATGGGGAGGACGCTGGGAGGAGAATAGATCTGACTCAACACCCTGGCCCACTCAGCCTCCTCCTCCCGGAGACTCCAGGCCGGCGGTGTCACTCTGCTACTTCACCTTTCTGGTGCTATGGGCTTTTTGCTTATGGTGTGCTCGTTGCAGAAGGCGGCTGTGTCAGCCGTGATACATTGGGGCTGGGATGGGGGACGGGCTCAGAGGTGATGACAGACGGCCGGGCCGGGTGTGTCACTACCCCCTGTGTCACAGCCAGCACTGTCACACTCACGGGGCCCTCAATGGGGAGAGGGTCCTAATGTCGCATGTCGAATTTCAGACAGGAATGACCTTCTCGAATTTAAGAATGTAATGGCCATATCAACCTGTCAAATCTTTGAAATCGTTAAATCATAATATCACTGTATTTTATATTTCATGTCGCATATCAGGAAGGCCTAAAATCTGCCACTTTGCAATGTTGAATTTCAGAGTCAAGAGCCCCATGCAGGGGTGTTTACTTCAGTTATTCTGTGTCTGGATGACATAGTTCCGATCAAACTGTAGATGGAGATGTACATATGCTTCACCCCATTTACCCACGCTAGCTTTTCACACGTGCATATTGACACTGATATTATAAAATGTGGCATTTCCATGTCGTCTCTACTTTATGGGTCTGCATCTAGTGAAACTGTAGTACAAAATTCCCATGGGCATATCGTATATGAAATGCCAAAGAAAAGCCGCTTGGGAATTAAAAAGGAAATTGAAAACTGATGGCAATTTGAATTGACATAACGAAAGCAGGAGGGTCCGTGCAACATGATAATGGAAGTTAACAGTGTAAAAGACTTCTCCATATATTTTTTTCGAAATTTGAATCGCACGATTGAATAATTGTATGAAAGCACATGCAAGTGCATGGGGTAGAGAGCCCCAGCTGTCGGGCCGGTCAGTGGTCAGTAGTAGCGGCACGTGGCCTCCTGGCTGACCTGTCACACCGTGTCAGGGGGGTCAAGCCGAGGGCCCCGCTCTTAGCGGTCAGCCCAGGAATAGACCACCTGAGGGCCACTTTTAGAAACAGGGCCAAGATGGGGAGAGATGGGTCCTGGTGACGGATAAGTGGCTGGTGGAGGAGGAGCACAGTTAGTGTATTCTGTGCATCTTTCTTGGGGGAGGATGCGTTTGATTTTACTGTGAACGCCTATTTGTTCCCTAAGTGCATTGACGTGCAAAGAAAATTCTACATGTTTCGTAAACAGTTGAAAATGTGGGGAAAAAAGTAGAGGAATAGGCATACTCATGCATTCTATCAGAGACTTAATAAAATCAGGAGAAATACAAAAAAGTCTCAGGTGGGTGTACAGAAGAGGGTAGATGTAAAGGGGGCCGTATCCGACTCCTCCAAAAATCTGGGTCACTAAAATCGGTCAGGATTTTACCAAAAAAGTGACCATGACTCAGCCGAGATGGTGGTGGTGGTGGTGGTGGTGGTGGTGGTGGGGAGCTGAGAACGGCCGCCCCCTGCACCCCGCCCCCGCCCTAACCCGGCCCACGACCTGCCGCCAAACAAACAGGTAAATGAGCAAACATCACAGGAAGGTGTGGGGCAGTGTCAGGGGTGGGCAGGGAGTCAATCGTCTACCTGTAGAGGTTAGGGTGGCCGCGATCATTAGGACCAGATTCCCACACACGCTGCTGTGGCATTATAATGTTGGCCTGTAAAAACACACAGAGCCTATCACGCATTCTTAGTGTAGTCTGTTTGGTTTTAAGTTGTTTATTTGGGAGACGGTTGAACGATGATTTGTCTGCCTACAAAATCATTGTGTAGATTTGATTTTCTACACCTCCCTCTTTTACCTCAAGTCCATCTGAGTGAATCTTTTTGATTTTACAGAATTATTAAGTAATACGTAAAAATGCCATAAAGAGTTCATAATTTGCTTATTGTTTTTTTAATTCTATACGGCCTATCACCAGCCTTTGTTCACTGTGTAGTTTCTGAAAAGCCCCTATCATTTGCAGACCAGCCAAGCTCCGAGAGGGTTATCGAACGGTCCGAGATACTATTATATACTTAAAACAATGAGATGTTCAGAGCAGATATATGTTTCACTATTGAAACAGCTGCGATTCACTTATCCCGCGGGTGATTTGATTTCCCCAACAAATTACAAAGATCTCCAATTAACTGCCATTATTTGTCTTTTGCAGACCAATCCCAATCAACAGACACAAACTGGTTATCAAACGGCCGTGGCAGTGAACCCCATGATCTTCTGTCAGAGCTGAGATCCCGTCCATTAACCCTGGAGTCTACCTGGAGTCTACCTGTGTCTGTTGTCACCTGGCGGCCCCTGGCCAGCGGCAGGTGCCATTGTCCGCCTCCACAGGTGCCTCACAAGGCGACCAATTACCTGGCCACGGTCAAAAACACGCCCGCCTTAATTAAGTCGGCGTGACAGATACATACACAATTACCGAGAGGCGTCTTTTCAACGCCAACCCGAGCCATTTCAATGCACAACCCCCACACACGTCAAATCCAGGCATGTTGTGAGCAACAACAACTCCCGGCGTCGTTTTCATGATGTGATTACATTTCACCAGCTACACCCTCAATCTGCACCCCCTCCCTAGTGAACCTTTACGGTAATTTCCACGCCCAGAGACATGCCGATGTCGGACCATCTGGGTCACGCTGCTCAGCGTTGTCAGGGTCTTGTTCGCTGTCCCTCTACGTGTTGAAGACTCACAAATTAATAGCCCCATTACCAAGTGTCACAAGTCTCCGCCACTCTCACGCTCCTGGACACTCAATTAAAACTGCACATTGCGGAGGAGGCTGCTCTGCAGCGGCCTTCTGCAGGCCCAGTATCTCAGTACTACGTGGTTCCTACTGTGCGATTCTATCAATCTTTTAAGGTTAAATGGAGGCTGCAGGTAGCAAATATGTTATTTAAATTTGTGCATATACCAATGCATTGCCTTAAAGTCTGCATGCATCAACCAGAATCCCTGAGAGACTCATTGGGAAATAGTTCAATTGTAATTAAGAAACAACTATGCAAAAAAACGTGGGTATCGACGCTGCAGCACACTTAATTTCAAGCAGCACTGGTCTAGTAGTGAGTGCAAAGTTCCAGAAGCAGCAATTTTGTCTTGGTGTTATTGCTAGTTGAATATTGTTACCTATCAAGCCAGTGCATATAAACATCTATGACACATTAACAATCAGGATTCAAATGACCATTTAAATCCGACCTGTGAGACCGTGATATAGGTGTAACCCCATCTCACAGTTGGAACCCTCATAATTACACATCCTCTTTCAGTTAGCAGCCTCTCTTGGCGAGGACAGTAACGATGCCAACGACACTTTGTAGATGTTCAGCAACACGAGAGTCTACATGATTTCTGCCCCATTAGTGAGCTGCCGGCTTGCAGAGCTGACCCGACTCTGAAATGTCAACCCGGCCTCTTCATTAACACATCACCTGGGACCAGACCCGACGACTAGGCCCTGCCCCTAAATGTCATACCTTTAGGAACACAACAGCCGCACTCACCCATTTAGGAACTAGACCCCTGGAGCTGACAATCTACTACTATAACTGTCTGGCTCCAGATCTGCACGCCTTCGGATTTTCTGTTTTTTAATAAAAGGACTTTTTTTAAACATTAAATCAGCTCCGCTGAGGATTCAGAAAGCATACCCTCTTCATATGGTGATCCAGGATGTAAAATGTATTGGAACTATTGTAAAAAAGGCAAAAGTTCCCGACTCAAAATCAGAGTGATCTATCAACAATTACTACACCAAGCCAATATCATTTTCATGCCCGAGGTACTTTAGCTACAACTAATAATGAATCCATTTCAAGGATACTCTGGATTACTGCGACCGCTCAGGTGTTAATGGTCATTTAATTATTTCCAATTTTCATTCCTTCTCGTTTTTTTCCCCAATTAGTCTATTCTTGTGATGTGCGCCCGGTCTTAATTAAATATTCTTTATTTATGAAATGAGTCAATATTTTCTAGATTGTTAAACTTAAAAAAGTCAAGTGGTCCCATATTGTTACCGCTGTTTTCAATTTGCGTTTGACTGTCAAATTGGTGTGTTATTTTGCAACTCAGTTTGGTATATGGATCTATTTGTTCGAAAAGAAAAACATTGTATCATCTAAACCAATGCATCTTAATTCTTATCAAAAGCTGCAATATTGTGGAAAGCTTCTGTAGTATCCAATTTTCTCGTGTAGATTGTGGAATAAGTTACATGAACCATTCAGTCGAAATATTACATACAATATATCACAATATGAAATTCAATCATTGTTATTACTCATGGCACACGTCGCTCAACCTTCAATACACCGATGTGTCATTTGAGCTGGTCTTCAGAGAATCTGATAGCGTTCTGGTAAAACCTTGCATCATCTACCTTTCCCTGTATCGGCCCATGGTGTGGCACACAGTGAAGCCTGACAACGTGATCTGTTAGCTGTTTGTTAGAAATGGGATTGGCTATAGTAATACTACAACAGTCAATCACTGGCCCCAGGGCGGGTGGAGGGAATATATACAGGCCAGGCGAGAGCCGCTAGATTTTACCTTAATTGTTGTGATACTTTTTTTTCATTATCTAAAATAAACTCTAAATGAATTTTTTTTTAGAGGAAAAGGATAGTTCAGCCTGACAGGATCTTTGAAACATATTTTATATGGCTAACAATGTGGTTCCGGTTGAACTCACTATAGTTCCGGTCATTCTCATTGGTTGATAGGCCTCAACGGAGGTACACCACTTGACTATAACTGATCAATGTTTTGTGCGCCTTTAATGGGCTAGATCCTATATGTTAATGTAGCTGTACTACTCAGGTAGCGGAAAGATAAACGTCCTTGCTCATTCACACTCTAATCTACCATCTAAAAATAACAAGTGCAACTGTATAATCTCGTTTAAAACTGAAATCGTTATTAAAATAACGAGATTCTTCGCCTGTTAATGAAAAAGAAACTACTAAAGTTTGAAATAGATAATTGTAAGATAATCATATATTTGTATAAAGAAGAGGTTGTTATTAGCAAAGACGAACTCGTGAGGTAAAAAAGGATATCCTATTTAGATGCTGTATCAAAGTGAGATTTGAACCTGTTCTTGTATACTTGCCACATCATAAAAACATAGTCACCATGCTGAATAATAGTTCTTTTGACCTTGTCAAAAACTTGGGGGGAAAAGCAGAAATTTTGTTAAGCTTGAAAATTGAAGGCAATTTTGGACATATTGCACATCATAAATAATTATAAGATTGCCATGCTGACAAACATGTCTGATGACCCTGCAAAAACTTGGAAATGAAAAGAAATTTCTTGAAAATCAAAAATTTTGAGGTCATTTTTGGGCACTTGGTGCATCATAAAAACATGGCCGCCATGCTGATAAACATGTCTGATGACTTTGTCTAAAACTTGGAGGTGAAAAGAAATTTCCTGAAAATCAAAAATTTTGAAGTCATTTCTGTGCACTTGGCGCATCATAAAAACATGGCCGCCATGCTGATAAATATGTCTGATGACCTTGTCTTAAGCTTGGAAGTGAAAAGAAATTTCTTGAAAATTAAAAATGTTGAAGTCATTTTTGGGTACTTGGCGCATCATAAAAACATGGCCGCCATGCTAATAAACATGTCTGATGACCTTGTGTAAAAGTTGGAAGTGAAAAGAAATTTCTTGAAAGTTAAAAATTTCGAAGTCATTTTTGGGTACTTGGCACATCATAAAAACATGGCAGCTATGCTGATAAACATGTCTGATGACCCTGTCTAAAGCTTGAAAGTGAAATATATTTTTTTGAAAATTGAAAATTTTGAAGTCATTTTTGGGTACTTGGCACATCATAAAAACATGGCTGCTATGCTGATAAACATGTCTGATGACCTTGTCTAAAACTTAGAAGTGAAAAGAAATTTCTTGAAAATTAAAAATTTAAAGTCTTTTTTGGGCACTTGGCACATTATAACAACATGGCCGTCATGCTGACAAACATGTCTGATGACCTTCTATAAATGCTGGAACTGAGAAAATAATTCACACAAATTCAAAATAGTGAACTTGTTTTTTCTCATTTGGCACACCATAACAACAGAATGTGGGGGATTTGACACCTCTGTTCTGGTCTGCCGGTCAGCTAATAGCATGAGAGGCAATTAACTTTCACCTGGGTTCCACACTCTCCTACTAGAGTTGCCCAAAACTCAAAGTTGTTTATTATTATTTTAACTATCCTGGAACTTGTAGATTTTAACCAAATAACATGAATACAAGCAAAATACATATAAACTTATAATACAACTATGTAAAATACCTTTAAGGTATGTTTTTAAAGAATTATAACAACACAAAATCCATTCTAATGTAAGAATTGTCAAAGGCCATAGAACACATCTACATGTAACTGAATGTAACTAAATGTCCCCTCACAAGAAAACCCATGCATCCACTCTCCAAGCATAGGACAGGAACCAGGGGATTAAATGTGTGATAATAGGGTGAACAGGTTCTTTCACTTGTTTAAAGAAACAGCCATCCTATACTTCGCCAATCAAACTTTATACCATTTGTGAAACTTAATACAACGCGAAGAAAAAGTGTTAATCGGCAATTTCTTGTTCGTGATATGACTGATAATGTTATCGGGTTGCCGAGGTGTTAAAATAAAATGTGGAGTCATTATGACCGAACATTGGACCCATAGATGGTAAAGGGTTATGAAAACAGAAAACTTACATTTACATACACTTCTAGGGAAATATCCAGAGGTTTTATGTGTCTTTTTCCTATTGTCATCATTTGGGAGTGGCTTCCTAGTAAGTTAACGTACAAGCTGAATGGTGAACTTTAGAATGGTCGAATTCTACTCACCATCATATGCTAAGGACCTCATTATAAATGTCTTACATGTGTTTGAGGTGCACCAATATCTGCATTCATAAGAGGTCCCTCTCCATTCAAATTCAACATTAATTCAGATTATGTATTCTTAATCGTTCCATGTCAACAAATCATAAGGGGCTAGGACCACAAATTGCCTTTACACAATGTCTACAGCTCCCAATTATTTCCAGCTGTTCTGAATTATAACTTCTCGCAAATTAACCTAGTAATTTGCATTTTATTTTGCCGAGAAGTGAGTCAGGTCCGTGCTCCTGTTTGTTTCAGGCGCCAGGTGCGGTGGGCAACTTTCATGAGGTGTATACCCCAGTATAGGATGTTGTGGGCGACGATGGGTCTCTGGGCTCCTAAACGTACTCCCCCACACATCTCGGACAGGTAGCACCTACAAGGTCATCCTGGGGAGTGGGGGGGGATACATAAGATTGGATATTGACTTTAGGCATGAGGGTGTTCTGGTGGTACAGTGGAAGGGTGTTGGTTTCGTCATCCAAAGGTTGGTGGTTCAAGTCACTGTCCTGCTGCTGTGGTATTAAACATTCTCCATGTGGTCAACAGCAGGGTTATATTGAAGGCCTAGTGCCATCAGCTGTTGTATGTGGTGCCCTGCTTATGGGACACTACAGATAAAAGTACCCCTGCCTCGGTAAAAGTGTGGGGGTATGGCCTATACCTTCTCATAGGTTCAATCATCCAGGAGCAAAGGTGAAAATCCCAGTGCTCAAGTACCACTGAGTCTGGTGGTTCAAACCAACGAACAACACAACTGTGGGCACGACTCATATAATGCGGTGGTGCACTGACAGCATGTCTAAGGGGAGGGGGAGTTATACATCCTAGCTGCTATTTGTGAATGCATAAGCTTATGCACCCAACACTATAACTGGGCTACATGGACAGTTTGTCCTAGATTCGTCCGCTGGAGTCTTGGGTTTGAAAAACACAGAGTGATGGATTACAATTAGGTTGTTTGGGAAGTGGTTAGCTTTTCTAAAAATCCCTCAGTCTATCAGTCGTTACCCGCAACTAAAGAGTGCCCCCCCCCCCCTCCCCCTTAGCTGGCACTCGTGGCCTACTTGTAGGGCGGCAGGTGCAACAGGCGGAGTCACCGCGGTCACCTGCCCGCCGCGCACACCCTATACACCGTTTTCACGAGTCTGCGCAGTGAACCGTCCCATAAACCATTTGTTAATACATTAGCCTGAGCTCACCGAAATCCATATCCCAATACGTTGTCTCTGGCCTATTACACTAGTTGGGCGCTACACTATTGAAAAAGGTCTATAGATAGGAGATAGAGGATGAGGTCGTTTGGACGAGCGGCGGCGCGCCGCTGGAGCGGGGAATCAATGCTAACGGATGAGGCAGAGTGGAGGTTAGACTAGGCCGGCGTATGCTAAACGACCTCACCTTTTGTAGTCCTGATGCCGGATGTCAGGAGCACAGCTGACGATGTGTTCTGCCCAGGACCTCAGAATCACGATTACAACTCGCCATGACACAGAGTGACACTGGGTCCCACTCTATCTGAGCTCATCAGTATCGTGTGTGCTCACTATGTTTTTTGTAGTAAAAATAGCCGATTGTTTTGAGGACAATCTCACGCTACAGGTCTCAATCGATCACTTTGATTTGAGTTAAACTAAAGGACTATTCATCAATTCCGTGCAAATTTCTTTCTAGATTTTAGACCACCAGCCCTCCTTGGGTTCGCGTATGCATATAGGGTGTACTAGCTTAGGAACCATTTTTAAGACTTTCTAAACCTCAAAACCTTTCCTATGTACGTACTTCATGAATGGCTCCTAAAATACGTTTCCCTTGGTTATTATAAGCCCATTAAACAACATTATGAATCATATCATAATAGGGTCGGATGTGCAGTCTATATGATTCCTTTTCAATCCTATATCATGCACTGATTACTGAATTTCCTCTTAACATACATGCATGCTTCGCCGCACAAATCAAATAGTTATGGGTTTGTCATATGGTGAATGCACGACTTTTAATGTCAGTCTTTAATATTGGACACGCCAAAAAAGTACCATGGCTGGATATCCCCAAAAATGACTACAATCTGACAGTACTAAATTTCCAACGTCTTCAATCTAAAGACACTCCCACAGTTTTCTTTAATATACGACATATATCAGACGATGACAGGTACAGTAACTTTGATTTGGTGGTGATCAGGGCCCTGACCCGGTAACCTGCAGTTTGCCGGTGACCCCAACAGCTGTGGGGAAGGGTCACCCTGTTAGAGTGCAGAGACCCCTCAGAAACAACCAGGTGGTTCAGACCGGGCTAGGCGTCATCCAGTCGGCCGTGTATTTAGGCTGTCATCAGGCCTGATGGATTGTACCTTGAGACACACTAGGCCTAGGCCTGAAACACTACACGGTGTACGACCGAAACACTACACTGTGAAGTTAGTACTGAGCTGGTATAAAGTAAAATACTAACATGTAGTTGGACGGGGATTGAATTAACCTAACGTACAAAAAGAACATGTTAGGAGCATGTTCCAACCCCTGCCTATTTAGGGCAGACCCGAGCGGCCTACATTATTTTGTCGCCGCCCCAGCGATGAAATGCTATTTTGTGCTGCTGCAACACTGTGTTCAAACTGTAGCACGGCGCCATTTTACACTCCGTTAATTCTTTTAGCAGAACCCGATGCGAGGTTAGTGTGAATAGTGCTAGCCTAGGGGCAAAGCCAGTTTCTAAGACCTGCGTCCGCAGTGTCCCGTGGAGTCTAGTCGTAGAGGGGTTGGGGATGGGGACACGGATGACTGCACGGGCTGCAGGGGTAGGCTGCTGCAGTCTACGCGCGCACCCCGCGCGTGCACTGTGTGCGGCGTTTACCCTGGGCACATGCAGGTCAACGCGTGGCCTGCGCGTGTGTGTGACCTGCAAGCGGTCCTCCTGCTGTGTGCGCTAACCTACAAACCACAAACTGTGAGAATTTCTGGGAGCACAGCCATAGATATGCATATTCCAACTGATGAAAAAAAATCCTACTCTTTTTCACCACAAGCATCTGAGAGGAAAATAATATCCTTAAGGAACAGAGTCCTGACATTGAATGTATATTTGAATAGCTTGAAACTAACACAAACAATCTCTAGAATGAATATCAAAGTGACATAAGATTAATCGGTTGTGCAATCCAAAATCACCTACAAGTTTTAATTCAATCCTACAAAAGTGGAGAAAATGGCATCTCTGTAACATTAGCGACCATAAAGTGCTTCGATAAAAACACCCCTCAGATGCGGATGGTCGCAGGTTTCTGTACGAATCAGTGCATGACCAAAATGAGACCGATTGTGTTTCAGCAATCAAATGTAGGCGACGGCCGATGGGCCTTCGTAGAGGTAACTGTCCCCCTGGGATCATTTATAACTGTCGCTAACTGCACCAACTGTCGCTGCAGTCAGGTGCGGGTGGGGTGCGACCTGCGAAAGGCGACCCTATCAGTGCACTCATCGAAATGGATTTCAATGTGTGCACAAGGATAGGGGCCTAAATTAGATCGTCGTGTTGGATTAAAAACGTTAGCAGTAATGTGTCAAAGCGATGTGCCAAAGAACACACCGTAGGGAAAATAATAAAAAATTATAATCCCAATAGACTTAAAACGTGAACAATTTGTACATAAACGTGCATTTATGGCAACAATGGTGCAGAATAACTGGCTGTGTTGCATGTAAAATGATGTGTTACTAACTGATACTTATTGCAGTTAGACATAATCGTGAGATTGGGCTGTCAACACAAACTGTGGCAAGCGGTAAGCGTGTCACACATAATTGGCCAAATACTAACATAATATAATGATGTGCACCTCTCAAGCCGGCCCTCAAGACTGATAATCTTCGCATCCCGAGTCCCAATTGGCATTATCATTATTACATTTTTTTTATCATATACCCCCCCCCCCCCCCAATTATTAGAATCAGTCTGCATGTATTTTTTTTTAATCCCTGGCCACATCCTTCCCTCCCGTTCTATCACTACCCTGGGTGTTTATTTGACAGTTTACCAGTACACCTTACAGGATAGCGTCAGAATACACTCAAAATGTGTTCATTACAGAAATAATGCGCATTCATGGGTTATCATGTTGAGAGTGACTTATAATGCTCATTACAGACTAACCCTAGAATGTGCATAGGCAGATGTTGAGGCTCATATAGTCTATAATAAGTTTATACCCTTACAGACAAGGCCCAAAATGCGCATCGTCTGTCTGAACAGCCTATCTAATACCCCTTACAGACTAGTAACAGAATGCGAATTTTCCCAGCGCATAAGCGCATTTTGAGTATACATTAATTTGAATCTCTTCAATTTGTCTGCTAGTCTGTGGAATATACATTAATTTCGCCCTCTATGATTTGCCTGCTCCTCAAGCCGTCCTTACACGCCCCTCCTCCCAATATCCCCACCACCTTACGGCCGTTCTAAGGGCAGCAGCAGCAGTAGTAGTGAGTGGTATAACCCCCTTTGTCTGCTCCCCGCTCCCCACCCCCCGACCCCCTAACGTGACCAGCGCTGGGGCGGAGCAGCCAAGTGCCGCCTGCTCCCAGAGAAGTGTACAGAACTCGACAGGTGCATTTAGAGAGTGGATATATCATCAGCCTCTGACAGATTGGGGTTGGTGGACGTGGAGCGAAAGATATGGAACCGCAGGCGCCCTGTGCATGCTTCGACTTGGTTCCCTAGGTTTTCAATATCCGTCGACTTTGAAAATTGAAAATATTTTCCAACTGTTCTTTTTTTCAATCAAGCAGAAAAAAACCCATGTGGTTCAGATTAACTTCACTGAAAGTGAGAAATGTTCAGGGGGGCGGCTTTATTTCAACTAATGTCACTCTAGTAGATTTTCAACATAAGAGGAGCCAAATATTCTTCTCCAATAGTTATGGTCGTCCATACAATACTGGTTCACGTACATTTGTACAGGTAGTATACAATACTCCATACTTTCCTATTGTCAGACGTCCAATACGACAAGCGGAAGTTGACCAGGCTCTAGACCTTATTCGCGTTACTTAGTTACCTGGGCATCAACTAGAGATACGTGTACCAAAAATAGCTCACTCTTTCCAGGTGGCTGCTGTTTCCTTATTAAAGGTGTAAATCTAGTTAAATTTATAACAGGTCTCTGATTGTGTTTTATTCTGCCGTGATCATCCTCTTTAACGGTAATTTAATATATTATCACTTGGCCACTTGGCATTTGTTATACCTCGCTTTTCCAGAGCGCTAAATGGTTCTTTCTGTTATCTATCTTTACTTCTTCTCACAGAAGCTCTCGGCCTATATATTTTTCGTCACGACGACTTAGTCGGGGGAAAACCTGTTCCCAGCTGAACGCATTGCCAACTTCTGTAACCACCAAATATACAGTCATCTAGACTTCCCAGGAGGGTCCTCAAGTAAGTAACCAATCAGAGGGACAGCACATACATTGGTTTTAGCAGGAACTAGTAGAAAAGACACTCCAATGAGCTTATAGTACTGGAAAGCCCAAATTTATGAAATCAATAATTTACAATAAATTTATGAAATCAATGGTTAACAACATTTGTCTATCAAATAAATTAAAGGCTGCTACTTTTCATGTTTCATGAGTCTTTAGCATGTTGGACAACAGTCATTTGATTTATTCAATTTCAATTATTCAGGTCCGTTCTGTTGCTTTGCCAACTGGATTTTACTGTATGAATGGACAATATAAAGCCATTAAATGTATAAATGCTTGGTTATAAAGGTCCCTCTATACCCGGGTCTGTGATGTATTAAGTATGAGGCGACGTGCGTGCAGTAGTACACCTGAAAGATCAACACGGTCGTATTGAGGGGTGGCAGATTCAGGCAGGGCAGGGGGTGGTGGTACATTGTATAGGCTTTTAGGATAGGCTTGTTTCACTTTAACCAGGAGTGAGTGCAGGAGTCACTGGGTGACAAGGTCAACAATTACGGCTATAAATAGCTCCCTCCCCCCTTCACCAGACACGGCCATCGGCGACGCCGGCTAATGGGGGGTAGGACAGACCTGGGGCTGCACACGGGAGGGGGTGAAGGCACTCTCCACGGTTTGGTCTTTTGTTTGTTCTCCAGGGCGAATACATTCATCATCAAGCCACCTGTCATCCCTATTGGTACCACGATCATGTCAGATTCGTGTTCCATATGGCTGTTAATTCTCCGATTTTGATTTATACATGTCGTACAGATATTCTATTGGGTTTTTAGAGAAAACATTATCTGGATTTTCTTAAAATCATCTTCAGGGAAAATCTGTGTTCCTGCAGATAGTGATACACTACATAATTTGAGTGGTACAACAAAGTTTACAACAACAACAAAAAGTGCAGGGATTATGTTACATTTCATTGCTTTATATGATATATGCCAAGTATAATTACACTGGATAGCCTAGCTGTGTGTGGTTAAAAAAAAAGCTGAACTCGCCTCAACCGGTTCAGAAGACGAGCTACTTTAGTAGATTACTTCGTCAGACCCATACAATACAGAATTTGATTAATACAGCACATTTGACCAACGATATACAAACACAAATATTAAGCGCAGGAATTATTTTACATTTCATTGCATATATAATGTAAAGTATAATCACACTGGGTGGCCTATGTCTTTTTTAAAGCTGACCTCACGTCAACGGTTGAGAAGACGGGCTACTTTCGTTATTACCTTAGGCTATCAAATAAACACCTGCAGACCAGTAAAACCCGAACACATGAGAATATTGAGACCTATTTGATGAGCAGGGTCAAGGGCTACCCATCCCCGACGGCTAATGTACTGCTAAGTGCCGGGCCTATTACGGGCAGTCACCTGCTCGACGAGTCCACACGACGAGGCATGGAAATACACCGGGTCTATATTAAGAGCCATCGAGGTTTTTCTTGTTGTTATTCTCTCCTGTGCCAGTCTCCCTGGGCAGGCGAGGAATCAAGTGCTCGCGTTATTTCGGGCCTCATTAATGACTCCTGCCTTGGGGCGCCTAAATTAACATCCACCTCTATAGCTCTGCTCCAGGTGGCAGTGTGTAAACACGCCGACTCGACTGCTCCTTAATTAAGGTGTCGTTACTCACTATAGGTCGGGTCTGAAGCTCTACCTTTCCTGTAGGTTTAATATTCAGTGAAATAGGCCAGAAGAAATAGCTGAGTCCTCCTTCCTTCCTTCCGCCTTTGGCTTTAGTTCCTGCTTGTGTGAGAGTCTAGAGAGGAGGAGGAGGTGGGCTGGGGGAAGGTCTGACTGGTGACACCAAATTGTTGGCGTGGTCATCTAAGCCCAGTAATATTTGACAAAATACTTCCTTATCAGGGGCCAGTCTACATTGGGCGGCGCACCGCAATTAATTCCCACTGCTTTCCACCGACTTCTCCATCAGGATTTGGCGAGTGGCCACGGCTTTAATATTAATGTACCTGCACAGAAATTAGCCCTTTGCCGAACCTTACTGAAAAGCAGGCGGGGCCTGGCTTATTGATGAATATACCTAAGTGCATGTCAACATATTGAGCATTAGAGTACGAGTAGGAATATCGATTGGACGGTTTCCACGAGGCCTGATATTCCCTCCACATATCAGACCCATACAAACGTAGATGGAAAACGGGCACTGGCAGCATTTCACCTGGGGGTAAATAATTCACGGGTCTTTCGTGAGTCCGGTTATTGAACGTAAAACCGTGGTCTATGTAAACGGTTCTCGGCGGGTCGGGCGGGGAATTTTATGACCCATCTGACTTCCCCAGCCGACGGGTTCTCTCCGTACAGCACATTTTGGCACGGTCACAAATTGACTCACCACCTGTGGAGACACATCTCAGATAGAAAAAAATGTTTTAAAAGAAATGATATTTCAGATATTGGTTATTGTAACAGGTGTGTATGCTTGCGAGGATACAAATACATACTAATAAATGCCCTGAGCGTTTTGAAAACGTTCATAAGGTTCGCCATCAACATAATCATATTCACTCTAATTAATACTATTGGATAGGAAAAGAAATTCAGCTATCAGTTAGTGTAACAGGTGTGTATGCCTTTGAGTATACACATTAACTTATAGATGCTCTTAGTATGTTTAATAATTTCTTTCCTTATGAGGAAAGGTTCATCGTCGAAATAATCACATACATACTGATACTATTGGAAGGGCAAAAAATGAGTTTTTCTAAAAATAGTAATTCAGCTATTGGTTATTGTAACAGGTGTGTGTGTGCTTCCTAGAATACAAATATATAATGATAAATGCTCTCAGTATGTTTAATAATTCACACCTAATGGGAGAAGGTTCATAATCAACATAATCCCTTGCGCCTTGATACTATTGGAAGACAATTCTTCGTGACGGAAATAACTTGAAAATAAGATTTAAAAATATAAATGTATTTACGTGAACAAAATTGGTTTGTAAAAGCTCAAGCTGCCTTCACATTCTCTAATTCCTGACGGTCTTAAGAGTCGGTTAACTTAAGACATATGACCAAAAAATATATATGTAAACATTTCCATAAAATCTATGATAGCTCAAGCTGACTTCACATTCCCTAATTCTTGTAATGGTTGTAAGTTGTTTTTCGGTAAACCCAGTTGAGCTAGACGTCATCCTCTAGTCCATCAAAACACGCCTGGTATGGGCACTATGGCGGTAAACAGAAGGTTACTAGGAGCGGACCCCCCCCCCCCCCCCCCAGCTGATACGGGCATGTATGCTTTTAGACTCAACTTGGCACACTTTGACATACGTCTTGTGATGAATGCGAACCCACTGAATACCGTCTGTGTGTTATGAATAAACTGTAAGTAGCTAATGTACCTCGGGAAGTACATACAGGGATAAAAAGCGTGCGCTGCCATTTGAAAGGAAAGGCAGAAATTGGATGGCTTGGACATGAAATTATGCTAGACTTACCTAGAAATAGAAGTTTATGTTTCTGCAGTGAAGTGGTGCTCCTAACCTACTTTTATTACTAATGATGCTGACGTTATCCGATAGCTTCGTGATCAAAGCGTATGACATGATCCTCTCTGTCCATGATAGACCAAACCAAAATCTCATATCTCAGAATATTTCCTCAAAACACTTCCATGATTCATAATGAGTATATCTTTTAATTCAACTGAGAATTTAACCAGACAACCTCTGTCTTTGGGAATTCTCCCAACCTTTTACGGTGACAACCACACATCAATTAATAACAATCCAGATCTACATGTTGAAATATGATTAGGCAGAAGACTCCTTTAATCCATGAGATCATGGGATCATTGACATGTTTAGTTTGTGCTGCTTGTAGGTGGTATAATATACTCTTATAGAATGACTGGTATGATATACTGTAAGGACTGGTATGATATACTGTATAGTCAAACAATTGTTCACAATAGTATACACTGACTATTAGCATACGCCCTTGAAGTGATGTACGTAGTTGAGATCTCAAGTGTCAGTACTGTCTGTACGCAGACACTACTAGGATCAGTTATGATCACTAGTACATGTAGACTAGTGTACCGACTCCACACCTAACCTGACCTATTAACGCTTCCTTCCACCTTCCCCCGAGCACTTCTATAATAAACACAGGCCGCATTTATAATATTAAATATAGGACACGGCTGTCAGATAACTGCACACTTCCCTCTTCAACAATGGCTTCACCTACTTAATTCAAAATTAATGTCCAACTCAATCAGAGGTGTGCCATAAAAGCTGGGTCGTTTTATAGGTTGTTAATTTGGCGTTATGACCGTAAATAGAGGCTGACCTGAGCGTGTACTCTGGTCGCCGAGGCTGACGGCGGACGGCCGGGTCAGTCAGTCGAACTCACCGACCAATCATAACAGTACCCGGGCTGAGCTCAGCCACAACACCATTAAGCCTGGTGTTATTATTATGCCAGGTTATTAAGTTATTATAGGGGATTTGCCAATTAATCCTACAAGTACTTCCTCGACCTGTGTTTTGGCTACCTCGATACACCTGCTGTAACTCCATGTAAATAGTGAGAGGAAGCCATGCTTTAATTATGATAAGTAATGTGGGGATTCCCCAAAATTAATCTTTGAAATTTGATTTACCTGTACTTCAATAGGTGAGAAAATCACAGTCTGAAACTGAAAATGGTATATATGGGAGTACGTGAACCTGACGTTTACCGCTAAAAATAGTCTATTCCTAAAAATAGTCAGTTTGTACTGAATGACAGAACCGAAAAAGATGTTAGTATTATAAGTACTAAAAGGAAATATAGTACACATTGTGTCAGTAGGCCCAGGCTGGCGTTAGTCACGATCAGCCTGGTAGGGCTGAGGGTAGTGGTAGTGGTCCCAGAGAACGCCTGGAGTGGCCATATCTAGGTCAGCTTATCGGCCAAGTTATCACCTTACACTTCTTAGCACTCGCTCCTCCTGCCAGCCCTGCCGCCTCCTGACAGTTAAAATATGCAAACCACCTGTTGTGCACTTTGAAGGCGGCGCGCGCCCTATTTCAGAATGGGAGATCAAACTAACCATCGATCTTGATCCTGCCAAAAAGTCAGACCTTTAAACAGCTTGGGTCTCGGCCATCTGTGGGAGCTATGTTACTTGTGGTTCTTCAATTCGTTGACTAACGTTTCCTGACTATCCCAATTATGTTTCAAGATCCTATGACCTTTCCTTATTCTACCTGATATTTTACCAGATATTTCATCCCTGCTGTTCCTGCTTGCTTTTTACCTTCTTCGTCTAGAACTCTCACTGGGACAAGTGTCTCTGATTATTGGTTGAATATGTTTTTCGTATTCATAATCCAGATGAAATGTGGTTAGGGTATAACAGTGTGTAGTTACCTATCTTTGCCTAGTTCACAAGCGTATTGCCGCATATCTTGGCAACTAAGGAGCACTAAAAGGTTCGTGATGATATGGCTAGATCATGGCTTGTATGTGTAGACAGCACAGATAATATTACACCGAACAACGGGTCACTAAGAGCTATGTGTCACTGCTGGAATGTTTATGCATGTCTATGAGTGCCATCAACAGGAAAGTGGATGGTACATGTGTTTTATTATTATTTCCCTATTATTTCATGTCTTCCTTTAAAGAAGGGAAAGGCATTATTTCACTTTCATTCACATCATGGACATTTCTTCCCGTGGTTTCCCTTTTTCACCATAGTAAAAGAATATCCTGCAGGGATGTAATTTGAGGACAGTGAAAAAATCGGAAATAGCATTGAGTAAATCTGAATATATCCTTAAATGTTGTGAGACTTGTCATAAACATCAAATTTTGGGTCTGATATTTGCGGGTGCTGGAGGGAAAAAATCTGAAATCTGACAAAAATCTAAAAACTTACATCCCTGATCGTGTGCAAGACCCCGGGGCAAGACCCTTCTTTCACCTTTTCCTAAATATCCTTTTACAGGTACTTCCCACTAAATGATGTTATTCTCGCCCTGCTCACTTTCAGATATACGGACAAAGGCCAAAGCGGATTTCACCCCATTTTTACGTGGCTTCTTTTATGTAATTTCTGAGTGATAATGATGGTAGCCAAGTGCTTAACTAAACATTCAGAATATCTATTTAAACTGAGATTACATATTTTTTCTCCAAACTTCTCAAAATTTTAATTTCTACATAGAGTAGCTTCTGGTTCCGGTTAAAATCATACAAGTTCCGGTCTTTTTGATTGGCCGAATCAGGACCCTCATAATTATGTCGTATTACAACCATAGCCCCGGGTACCGCCGCTAAGTGAGCAGCCGGCAGCGTGTCGAACCTCCCTCCAGCACGTGCCACACCAATGTACACTCCTAAACTGCAGACACTCAGGGATAATCCACGGCCTAGTTCGCCCATTTTAACCCCCCTCCTCGGGCCTATACGTTCAGAATCAAAGCGGTTCGCCGTGGCCCACCCCCTGCTAAATGGATGATTGTTTTGGTTCTGGTCTGTATGGCTTTGTAATGGGTGGCCGTGGGGGGCTGTTGTTAGGCCACCTGTGGGGTGCTGCTACTACCACCACCACTACTACTGAGGGTGGATCCAGGTTCTTGTTGGCGGGCACAGATGGGGGAGAGGGTCATGACCTAGTTTGGCATCAGGAGACGCGGCCGGCGTCTACTCAACCTCCGACGGCTTCCACTTGTGTCAGATGTGACGCCCTTGGCTTTGAAAAAGGCCCGGACGATTTTATTTAGTCTCCGGCAATTTGAGACCTGTAGGTTTGGTTTGGTGGCTGACAAACGGGTTGTTGAAATTATCCATATACATGTATTTTGGGTTCGGATGGTGAGCGTTAAAACCATCGGGAAGGAATATAAATGTACCTCGATGTAATGGCTATTGTTTGGTTTAGGTGGAATAGACTACTTCAGTACATGTGAGGGAAAACATTCAATATAAATTACTGGAAACATTTGAAAAAACTTTTACTCGTCTTACTTTTGTAAGACTAGAATCACATGCCCTCAAAACCTCAGTCTATTTATGGCATTATGTGACCAAATGTGGGAATGTGATAATGCCGTGGAATCCTTAATTATAGTTACAAAGATATACTTCAAAAAGGATAAGCCATTCCACTTCATTTTAGCGGATGAAATATGACTCAATTCGACTTTAAAATATACTCTGATGAACGCAAGGTTTATCCCACATGACATCTCCTAACGAAAATCACTACCATTACCTTCAAGTGCGAGTTATTTCCTCTCCCAAACACCTATCATAGGGATAACTACCAGTAATAAACAATTGACATCACTGACTCATGTGTGTATAATTCTCAAATGGCTCTAAATTGTCCACACCTGAGGACCTTAGGATTACACAGGTAGACTTTACAGGTAGGTCAAAATCTGGGTGTGGAGGCATTTCTAACGTGCTCCGCGCCGCGTAGGCCTAACCCGAGTGAAGGTAGATATCTTATCGACATCTGCATCGTTACCGATACATTACCTATTTATGGCACGACCTGATTGGTAACCTGCACGGATCAGCCGCTTTTTACTCCAACCCTCCAGCGACGGTAGGTAGATAATATGATCTGGAGGGATACATTTATGATCGGTACAACTGGTAAGGCAAGACTGTTGGACAACAATATAATGTGTCCTTTATTGTTCCTGTAGCAGACTGCATGTGTTTTTTCATTGGCTATCAATATACCTATCGATGAATATTTGTACATGTGTGTATTAGAATCTTAGCTTTGTTGATGAATAACTGGAGGTTATATTTCTATTCTTTCCGAGAGCTGATTTAAGCTTTGAATGATGTTGCCTTGTCTGAATTACCATTGTGTTCAGTCCTATTCTGGTTCTCTCACAAAAGGTAGAACTTAAGATTAAGAAGATTTAATAATCTCATGAAAATTAAATTACACGTACTAGACATAATTATTTCAACTCCCTATGCGCTAAAACTTCACTAACGACTTGAATGTTCATTGTACAATCATACAATGGTCTCAGCTTTGTACGTCAGTTTGGGAATCATTCATTTCTTCATGGTAAAGACGAATGTCCCATACTGTCGCTATATCTGAGTACAAAACATTGAAGTGAAACTGAAAACAAGTTGGTCACAAACACCTTGCCCCTCGTGATGGTGTAGATGGTGTAGGTGTGTGAGTGGGCTGGACAGGGCCGGCCCAAGCCGACCCATACTTGATCTTTTGTCGTGCAGCTGAATACTGTGTGGGATGCCGCCCCACGCATGTTCTGTTGACACTGGGACTTGCAAGAGTACGTTCCTTGTGACCTACAAGTAGTCCCTTTGTGAATTACTTGGACCTACAAGTGGGACTCTGGGTTAATTTTTGGGACCCAGAAGTGGCCTCTGTGTGAATTATTGCGATCCACAAATGAGCCCCTGTGTGATTTACTGGGACCTACAAGTGGCCCCTATATGAATGACTGATGGCACCTTTAAGCTGCCTATATGAATTAATGATGGCCGGTGTGTAAATAACTATGACTTACTAATGGCCCCTGTTGAAATAATGGGCCCCACAAGCAAACCCCCGTGTGAATTACTGGGACCGACAAGTAACCCCTGTATGAATTACTGGGACCGACAAGTAACCCATGTATGAATTACTGGGACCTAGCTACAAGTGACCCCTGTGTGAACTACTGGGACCCACAAGTCGGCCCATTTGTGAATAACTTGATCAATAAGTAACCCTTGTGTGAATTACTGGGACCCACAAGTGGCCCTGTGTGAATAACTGGGACCTACAAGATGTGCCTGTGTGGATTATTGTGACCTACAATAGGTCCTGTGTCCACTAATTAGGGTTTCAAATAGCTGGCATCAATTTCCCTGACCTGCAAGCTGACCCTAATGTCACATGTGGATTCCTTTCCATGCAA
The DNA here is from genome assembly GCA_936440205.1 of Lepidonotus clava. Lineage (NCBI taxonomy): Eukaryota > Metazoa > Annelida > Polychaeta > Phyllodocida > Polynoidae > Lepidonotus > Lepidonotus clava. The sequence goes on from OW387141.1 coordinate 41,756,659, forward strand.
TTTCCCCCTAGAGACTTACCTGGGCCAGATGGTGGGCCCTTTGTAAACTATTAGGACCTATATGTGGCCCATGTATGAATTTATTGGGCCTGCAAGTGGCCTATGTGTAAACTACTGTTGGCCCATGCATGAATTTATTTCGCTTTCTATGGCCTGTGTGTGAACTTCTCTGACCTGCAAGTGGCCCCTTGTCTGACCTTTGCAGGTAAATAAGTGATCCCTGTGTGAACTTCTTGGTCCTGCACATGGGTTCAGTATGTACTACTTGGACCTAGAATTGGCCACTATATGAACTACCGAGACCTGCAACTTGCAAGTGGCCATTGTATGAAAGTTGTTGACATGCAAGTTGCCTACCTGTGACCTTTGAATGTATGTAAGTAACCTCAGTATGAACTTTCTGGTCCTGCAATGCACTTGTGTGTGAACTGCTAGGATCTGCAAATGGTCCCTGTATGAAATAATTGGACCTGTAAGTGTAAGTGGTCCCTGCAGTGTGGATTATTGGGACCCACAAGTGGCCCCTGTGTCAGCCTGTATGAACTATTGGGGGGTGCAATTGGGGGGTGCAATTGAGACCTGCAAGTTGCCCCTGTGTGAAATATTGGGACCTGAAAGATGCCCCTTGGGATTGGAAGCAGTACCTGAGTTGACAAGCAGGACCTGCAAGTGGCCCCTGTGTGAATAATTGGGACATAAAGTGGCCTCTCCCCCTGTGTAAATTATGGGGACCTACAGGTGGCCCCTGTGTGAATTATTGGGACCTATACCAGTCTGCGAAATTGGCACTGGCCCGGGGCTAAATGCCAGTAAAATTACAGCCGGGCCAGTGGAAAATTAGGGGATATTTAGGAAAATTTAATATATTTTGCAGGCTCATGTGCTCCCGGGCCAGTGGAAAATAATGCCAATTTCGCACAATGCTATAGGTGGCCTCTGCCGCTGTGTGAACTATTTGGACCCACAGGTGGCCCCTGTGTGAAGTACTTACCCTCTGTGGCCGGACAAAGCGCGGTGGAGGTGGTGGGGGCCGGTACCCGGGGCTCGGGGGTGGGTCCGGTGGTGGGGGTGGTGGTAAAATGCTGCTGACCATTGGTCAGTCCGTTCTGGGCCGCTGCAGCCTGATCCTGCTGCTGCTCCTGCTGCACCACAGTGTGCACGGCCTGCAGGGCCGCCTCCAACTGCGACTGTTGGGGCGACAACTGAGAAGGTTGTTGTTGTTGAGTTTGTTGTTGCTCCTGTTGAGTCTGTGGTTGGGGCTGTTCCACCACAGAGGGTGGAGACAGCGGGGACAGCTGCTGAGGCAGCTGCAACAGCTGCTGCTGCTGCTGCTGTTGTTGCTGAGAAGTCTGTAAGTTTTGTGTAGGTTCCCATTGGAAAACCCTCTGCCGGATGAAATCCGGCTCAAAGTCCACGAGGCTGCCGAGGATCTTCTGGATCTGTGCCTTTTTGTCCGCCAGGATGCTGGTGGTGGTGCTCAGACTAATCCCACTGTTGTTATTATTGGTCGTTGTGTTGGTGGCGGTGCTCAGCCCGCCACCATTGGTGATGGCCGGCCCCCCTCCTCCGCCCTGACTACTGGGGTCCTCGTCGCCCCCGTCCAGCGGGGGTTCGCCGGGCGCCAGGCCGCTGCTACCCCCGCCGCCCCCGCCGGGCGCGCCGGGAGACAGGTGGCGGAAGCAGGCGGCGTCGGAGTCGGGCGGCGAGCGGTCCAGCGGCCCGGTGACCATGCTAGCCGACACTGCGCTGGTTTGAAAAGGACCTGCTGCTAGTGACAACGGCAGGGGTCGGGACTGCTGCTGTAACACCGCTATGGTGACAGGTGGGCTGCTGGGGCCGTGCCAGCGGGGCCTGCTCCGAGGTTTTAGTACTACACCCTCTTAGAGGTGAGGGGTACAAGGTGTAGAAAACAGTAGCAGTAGCAGAGAGGGTGGCTTCTTCTAGGCGTAGATCCCCACCCGCCGCCACTACCACTGAGTCATCAACGGCTGGTGGGTGATGGGGGCAGCGCCGACCGGCCACCGAGCATGGTGCGACGACGACGTACGCGTACGGCTAGTACTAGAGAGTGGTTATCACAGCTTCCCCCTCCTCCACACACACTACACACTTCGCCCCCGCCGCCGCCGTCGACCCCCGCTCGCGAGCCCGCGCGTGTCGGGTTAAATAATAAATCCACTGGCCCGACAGGGACAACACAAAAACCGTTAGTGCTCCCAATTTTCTTCTTCCTGGCCTTGACGACGGTGGCGGCTGCAGCGGCGCTCTCCACACAATAATAACAACACTACTACTACGGCCACTGCAGCTTCCTCTCTCTATCCCCTCTTAGTGGTGGTGGTAATCTATAACGGCTAACACGTTACTCCCTGGGTGAGTGAAGCCAGCCTCTGGGTAGTCGGACTGAGGGGGCTCCTTGTCAAGTCCCACTAGTGTCAACCCGTTGTCGTTTCTTACTCCGGCGGGTAGGTCTCCTCCTGTACCACACCACCACAGGAGCCTACTCCTCCTGCCCTCTGGTTGCCGTCACTAACTGGTCTTCCCCTCCGACACACAGTTCTCCGCGTGTGTCTCTTTCAGTGTGTGTGTGTGTGTTTTGGCCTCCCGCTGCTGCTACTACTCCTGCCGGCCCCAATGACTCAGAGACGGAGGCCGTCAACAGCCGCGTATTGGTGGCGGCGGGTGGTGGGGGGGACTCCTCTCTGCTTCTCCTCCAGACTTGAACAAGTACAATGATTGCTCCCAGTGCACGCGCGTCTATCACTATTACACCACCGCCAGCCGCGTGTGGCAGTAACAGCGTCTTCCCAACACCCACTGGTCACTACTGCTAGTACTACTCCTTGGTGTAGGCCGCTCCTTGTCCATCGGCCGCCGTGTGGGATTCACACACACTGACCGCTACTCCGTCAGCGTCCCACCGCTCTTCTCCCTTTGTGACCCGATCAGCAGGTCCTACCCGTTACAACTCGGGATTAGAGGAGTACTTAATCCAGGTGCTTTAATGATTATAACGTCGGTGACGAGGTGGTAAAACTCCACATGATGATCTCCGAGGCGAACTACCACTACTAAGTTGGTGGTGACGGACGGCGCTGGCCGCTGACTCGTGCCTCCTCTCGCCCACCGACGACTGGCTCACATAAGCCTCTCACATAACCAAAGGGGGACTTCCTCGCGCTATTTTTAGTAGGGTGACGTCGGCATGCTTGTGACGTCACGGCGAGGATTCTCCGCTCGCACCCATGTGCTGAGATGGAGGTTCCGGCGTCTGTCCTAAGGTGTGGGTCCACACCCCTCAAACCGACACTCTGATTTTGTTTAACTCTAATAATTAATTTTTGATTTAACAACACTAACTAGGGCTTACTAACTAAACATGGCTGGAGGAATAAAGAGTATAAACACCGGGTAACCTTGATTAATATCGACATGATTGTAACCTGGCGCTTAACTAATCAGGTCTAGGGTATTTATAAGTCATGGTTGATCAAAATAAAAGAATAGCAATACGAACATCTAAAATGTTTTCTCTCAAAATACTGCAAAACGCAATCTAAGAATCAATTTTTAAAAGAGAAGAGGAAAGACTTGAAATCCGACAAAAATCTGAAAACTTAGATCATTAGCTAATGTCAAAACAGGACATGAGTACTGCATGGTAATTTCCTAAAGCAACACGGGACCTTGGTCACCCCCTGCAGGCCCTCTCTGTAACGGTGCCAGGGTACCTGCATGAGGCTGAGTCCACACTCTCTCCTTCGTGAGATAATAAAAACTGATAAGACAAGAGTTCTGGCACACCTACACCTCGGCCACAGATCAGAGACGCAGAAACGACGCGGGCTAATCTGAGTTTACCTTCGGCGGCGTTAATTGTAATGCGTTTCGACAGAGATTAGTCAAAAATTGGTCATACTGAGACATCGTTGGAGATGATCACAGTCGCAACTGATGATGCTTTCCTCATCATACGGATTCTGAGTAAAAACAATAGTTCACTTGGAAGTCAATGTACATAATTGGTTGTGTATGTAGATTCTAATAGTATCGTGCCACTCTATGCCACTTACTGTGTGTATACAAATATGCTGACTTCCAAACCAACATGATCTTACACAACTCACCTTATCTCTTAGAAAGGAGATTGTTGAAATACACAACATAAGGTAAAGCTATCATACGTCACCCATATATCTTTAATCGCCTCACCTTTCTAATTAAGACAAGAAAATGTACTTTCAAATTCAAAGCAAAAGCAAATTTGTCTTCAAAAGAATTTCAATAGAGACTGGCGGAAAACCTGGGTCGTTGTTGTTGTGGTGCGTGCAGCGGCCTTATTTCTGGGTGAGATGGTCAAAGGATCACCCATAAAGTGCAGCCAAGCTTGCACTTGTAGTCCGTCGGAGTCTCCTTGGCCGTCTTCATAACAAACAAACGACGCCGTGACGTCAGACGCTGTTATCCACGCTCTCCAAACACATATCTAAGTTACCAGGGAAGACGGGCTATTACTCCAAAATACACACAGGATTGGTTTGGTATACTCATTATACTCCTAATTGGGACTTATCTGATAAATCAATTAGAAATCCACTGACTAATTAAAAATAGTTTTCATTTAATTTGACGTTAAAATTAATGTACCTTGTGTGACCAATTATATTTGGATTATGTCATCCTTGGTAAATATATCATTGATATGAGGGTCAAACCCATGGATACTACACATCTAATAAGTATACGTATCTATGCCACGTATATCTTCTAGAAACTGTTCGGTAAATGATTATTATGTATTCATGTATCATTGAAGAATAGAATCTGATGTTCAAGTTAAGATCAGTTATTGGAATGTCATAAGTTATTGCCATTGGCGTAGTATACTTGATAAAACTTCAATATCACACACGTGCAATAGATTTACACTTTTTACTCTACTACTTATTGCTGACTGCCCCTCACAGCTGCCCTCAACATGACCTCTGCCACTATTATATTTAGACCATTGCAATGTTATTGAGAAAGATAAACTGGGGAAAGGGGGAGGGGGCCCTCCAGAGAAATAGTAAGGTTTTAAACAGTGTCAAGATCAACAAGTAACAAGATGGCTAGTTAATGGTTAGCTAAGATAGTTAATATTTTTCTTAGTTATTAACGATAATAGAACTATATTTATTTATAAATTTCATAAAACATTTTCACAATGCAAATTTATTCAGGTTTGAATACCTAGTCCAACCAATTCCTCAGCGTTTTTTTAATGAGAAATCAAAAGGATTCGAGCTTAGGCCAGACCTTGGATCTTTTGATTTTTTTTTTTATCCAATTCTTCAGCGTTTACTAACTTTTCGTATCAAATATTTCAATCAACACAGGTGTGCCTAATTAATCAATTCATTCTCTTCCCTGCTGGGACCCTATTAGACTCATCTTTCAGACTGGGTGTAAAGGGAGCTTCAAGCAACTTATCGTGCGTCTTTATCGAACCAGAATTAAAAGGCTTCCCAAACAAAGTTGGTGGATAAGCTAAATAGACCATAAAGGACTGCTTTCAAGGTTATAAAAAAGAGACCACTAACTTCCTGCCGCCGAAGAAGTCGGGCAGGAGAAATGTGTCATAGATTCGGTGTCAACCCCAACTGTAGACTTGCACTGAAGTCGATGCTATTTTTTTCTATTTTAAGGTAACAAAACTACAGGCGATGATACTATGTGTGACTTAAGAGAAGTATTTGAATTTTGCTACTTGGGACGATATCAAGACTACTTGGCCATCGTCCATGATAGAAACTTTCTTCACCAGTCACCCAAGTCGCATCAGTTCTTGGAAATGTGTATTAAAGCACCGTTTCCTTTATGTCTGTATATCTAAGAGGAGTGTGATGGGGGTCGTCCAAAAGTATGAAAGTTACACAAAAAGTGTGAAGGAAAGAGAAAATTGGAGATACTCAACTACTTTATAATCTACCCTCTCGTTCTTTTTTCATTTCAATTCTTAAACCAATTAGAGTTACATCTCAACCAATCTCTGCGGGTCTATTCTATGATTATCAATTTAATCCGAGGCAATTAAATTCGGTCCTCTTTTCTTTGATTTTCCGTATTTGTTTGTGAATAATACGGTTATTGATATGAATTTGGCCCTAACCCCATTGAGGTCAATATTTTCTAAAAGGGTGCCCCTCCAACCTTCCATAATCCCATTACCGCTGATTCCAGACCCCAGACTCTAGTACTACATGCCCTGCCAGTATCTCCTCCCATCCAATGACCCCCATCCCCTTATTGAGTACTCCATGTCCATGTACCCGGGTACACTGCGGGCATGTCTACACCAGACGAGGAGTCCACAGAGCAGGGACAGGGCCAAGTCTACTGACACACATCTCACTGGGGCCTGTCACACTGACGGCCACCTTTCCCTTTTAGGTGTACACAAGGGCAAGTCTCACTTTCTGAGCACTGATAATATAATGTGAGGAAACAATTGTGTACGTAATTTTCAGTATAATATGCATTGAAATATGTGTTTACTTCTGCAATAATAAATGCACTATGATGTATTTCTAGGTCCAACATTTTCGGGCCCAATCACTGTACGTGTTTATGGTTTCCTAATCTGCCTTATCTTTTGTGAAGTATTATATTCTTACGACTTACCCACCGATCAGAAAGGAATTAGAGCGAGATGGGGAGGCTCCAAGAATGACACTATTATTACCTGTAACCTTGGATAATTCGATTAGTTGGAAACTGTTTTTTACTACAAGATAATATAGAACTCCTAATGTCATACTTTAACAAGTTTTTTTTTCTAATGTGCAGCTTGTAAGTAGCCTTGATCCACATTTCATACCTCCATATATATGTAAAAGAATTATCTCCCTCCTTCTTGTTTAAAATTTACGTGTTACATTGAAAGCTGGGGTAACTCTTTTCTCATTATACAAGTTACAAGTTTCCCAAACTACAGCTATTCTAATGGTCGAGACACAAATGAAATACTATCCATTTGGGAGAATAAACATGTGTAAATAGAACCTCCTTGCCCGCTACTCTAGTATAGTGTAAGCAAACAGTGTGACGACTGGCGGCCGACTGGTTGCCAAAAACACTGTTTGTAAGATACTCAGGCCACCAATCTAAGGCTGATCAATAGACATACACCGCTCGCAACCTTTCGTGTATACATGTATACCTAGCTTTCAGGCCCCTCCACCGCCAAACTGTTTTTCGACATATGACCAATTGACCTCTATTTAGTATGTTTGATGTTGATAGCGAAAATGTTGTTTACCATTTGACTTAGAGTTCACGCCGTATGGTTTTATATAGTGCTGTTGAATGTTTTTTCTGAAAACTAACTTTCGGTTAATATCATGTCATAATCTTCTGCATTGACATACTACATCATTTGGAGAAAAGATCACTGAATCTGTCATATTATATCAAGCACTCCTACGGTTTAATTTCTAGCAGGGAAATGTCACTTGTCTGTCTAGAATATAACGATCGGTATTTAATGTAGCGTCTACGGTTGGAGATAACGAAACAAACTGAGCAGTCGGTCGTCGAGGGAAACGCCAAACGTCGAGGGAGGCAGCTAGCTCTCAACACAAGCATACGGCTCGACATCAACACCAAGCAATGCTGTTTAAGCTAAACATCTATTTAGTTGACAACAATGTCGGACGTAACACAGCCCAAGGATCATTATATATGCCACATCAAAGTTCAATGGCTGTTGAGCTATCACTATACCAGGAATCACACTGACAACAAGCATGCAAATTTATATCAACTAACAAACATCCTGTTCGGATCTTATTCTTCACAATCACAGTCTTCTTCCATAAAAAAGATACTGCGCCTCTCCCTTATTCATCATAATACACACACATTAGGTTTACCAACAAATACACTTTTTATAAGACAAAATTTAGGTACAACGTAACAGCAATTCAATACGTCATTATTGGATTAATAAAGTAATATATGGAAACCAAAACCATACACAACTGGTCTCAGTTGTAGGGTCCACCGCAAGATGGTTAAGTGAAAGAAGTGGGGTTAACATTTTTCTTTTTTTCTTTCTTTCTTTCTTTCTTTTTTTTTCTTTTTTTTTCTTTTTTACAGATAGGGACCCTTCCGGGAAAGTATGTCAGGGTACTGCATGGTACTACTTGGAATGGCCACTTTCAAAAACAGGAAAAGACAGAGAAGCAGTACTTTAAACGGGTTAATGGGTTCCTACGGGTTAATGGGTTCCTACCGCTTATAACCTTCACCGTAACTTGTTACTTCCCAGTTCTTAACAAGACCCTACTGTATTTTGTAGGACTAACGTGTTTCTTTATAATATCTCTACAAGTCTTAAATCATATTTCCGACGCTGAGAAAACGATTCCTGTTTTAGCTGAATCTTATATTTTCGACGCTGAGAAAATGATTCCCCTCTTAGGCCAAATGATAATCTTGGAATTCCCTTGTTTATAAAAGATGTAACTCTGATTTCAGGAATGTGCCGCACTCCAAACCAACGAAAATGTAGGAAAATGTGTTCCTACTTTTATCGTAGAAACACCCATTAAGGTAGCAACCTACAGGAAGAGAATCCTGACTTCATATTTTACTTAAAATCCCTAACAGTAAGACTTAAAAGGAATACCCGAATATTGATATATGAGAAATGAAGGAATATCCCTCGATGCATTTAACTGAAGTACACTAGGAAATCATGCGAAAGCAAGAAACATGACATCCCCATCTGATTCACAAACGTATTTACTTTCCTACATCAGGGCCAGTGCATGGACCCTTTTGGGATCCTATTCGTAGTGGAGAAGCTGGTGAACTGATCAGGCAGGATCCACCGTTTTGTTTGTTGCCATCAATACTCTTTGATCTTCTTGGAGTCTGCTCAAAGGTTACATTTGTGCTAAAAGCTTTCTTAATATTCGTATTTTTACAGATTTGAAAGTGATTCATACTGAATAGCTCAAATGCAATCAATTAAGTTCCGGTCATTCTGATCGGCTGAATTGGGAACCTTTATACATTTAGATCACCATACCAAGATATGGATTTCATCCAAGATATCAGAACAGGAACTAATTTTATTTTCTACAACAAAGGAATGCTGTTAATTTTTACTATGAATTGGGAGTGCAATTAAGTAAGAAAGCGTTTCGGGTTTAAATAAATTAAACCAGTTTATGTCAAAACATGAATTAATCACTCGCCATCTTCAAAGACAATGCAACCCGAGTCCCCGCCGTCCTCACGCCCAGGTCTTCTATTTCCCTGTATCAGCAGCATTCGTCGTGTATTTCCCATCCACTGTGTGTTAAAAATAACCCCGATCGTGCTTCCTCCTCCTTTAATTGGGCGCGTGGAACAACTCGGCAGAAATGCGCTCCTGTTTTTAGGGCTACCACTCTAAACTGATATGCTCGCTACTTTAACTTTAAGGGTGTGGAAAGTTGGAAAATATTGAATATGGTCCAAAGTTTAGAGAAAAGATGTGTTTTGCATCCCACATCATTTTAAGTTCAGGAAAGGAATATGATCAACGCTTTTTGCATCCTCAGACTGTTGTTAGTGAATATCAGAAATCTAAAACTCTTTGTTTCTATAGGAGGGGTTGGAGATACACCGCATTAGATAATTTGATTTAACCAAACATTTAGGCGTATGGAAATAGTGGTATCAATACCACCTTCCTCAATATGGGAAGCTCAGGTGAAGGAGGAAGAGGAAGGTGGAGTGGCGGCCAGGGCCAGCAGGTGGCAGCACCGTGCTGCTCCTCCAGGCCCTGTGCCACTCTCCTCCAGGGTCGGACGCCGCGTCCCTCCCCGCGTCCCGCCCGCCATCCAGGGTTGAGCAGCTCGCAGCACGGCCCAGGCATTGGCAGCCTCCTCCTCCTGGCTACAGGGGTGGAGCTGGAGGGGCGGGATCATTGTGACGCGGGCCACCAGGCCTCACGCAGCCACCACCTTGGGTGTAGACCCTTAAAATCGACTGGGCAACAGGGGCATTCCTTAAATTCAACATGGGTAATTCCCAATCACTATAGTGACAGGGAGTCTGGACAGGCGACATGTGCATTTCTTAAATTTGATTGGGCAACGTGAGCATTTCTTAAATTTGGCTAGGCAATATGGACATTTCCTAAATACAACTGGGCAACATGGGCATTTAGTAAATTTGACATGGGACATGGTCAATCACTAGCAACAATGACAGGTGACATGGGCATTTCTTAAATTCGACTGGGCAATGTGGGCAATCCTTAAATTTGACATGGGACATGGCCAATCACTAGTAACAATGACAGGCGATATTGGCGTTTCGTAAAATCGACATGGGACACTGGGACCCCCCACCCTCATCTACAACCCCACAACCACCAGTGGAGTGGTAATTTTATGGGCATTCTCCTAAAGCAAGCCCCTCCCTCCCCCTCCAACCTCCGTGACTGTTCACCTCATTACAGATAGAGAGGTGGAAGCCTTATGCACGCTAATAACAATGACGTCAGCTTTTTTCGGGGGAGCTGGGAATCCCCAAACTGCCTCTCCTCCATCTCCCCTTCAATCATTGTATGATGAAGGAGCAACTCCCCCAGGCTCCCCGGGTAGGTCTACTGTAATTGTAAAAGGCTGTATTCAACTAGTCCATTTTGACCATTGGTAATTTGTTATTTTATTACTTTTCACACGTAATATGATAAACGGCCATACATCCTATATATCAGTTGAAAGATAATTAAAAACCCTTTCTAATGGTATATAACATGCCTATGATTAATAAATATTCCCACTGCGAGCTTTTGAAAACCGGCAGTAAAATCGGCAGGTTTACTGTAAGCGTGAGCTGCTCAGGTATAATGCCTATTTCTAACCTATCGTGATCTGGTTGTACACGCGTGCCTAATTATCTGTTCTGTAGTCAGTTTTTAGCTAGGATGAATCGGAAGCACGTGCAAATCATTAGCTGTTAAATATGGCTCAATGAGCACAATGCTTTATTGTTGCTTAGAATTATTAGATGTAATATGGCTATGCTACAATTGAGCTCATAGAAACACTGTTTTTTACGCACGCCAACACATTGAAATATTTTTTTGAACGATGTATTAATAAAACCTCTTTAACTATTATTCATTTGATCATATTTCTAGAAACCCAGGAATAGTCGAATGGGCCGCAGGTAAATATATAAATGATATGTAATAAGGTGTTGAAGATACAAGGGAGCATGTCGAATATGTGAAAATAACGTACTTACATTATATGCAGTCAACTTCACTACAGAGGTAATTTTATTGCTTAGATTGGTCTTACATCTTCAGCTTTTTTTCTGCTCAAACAAACGCCAACCCCCTTCCTTAAAACAAAGAAATTAATATTCAGGTAGCCTGACTTCTTCTGCAGGCCTAGGGGCACAGACCTTTTGAGTCATCCCCGGGATAATTGTCAAATTAATCACCAACCTCAACAGGTTATGACAGTTAATGTCTCCACCAAGGTCTGATAGAATGTCCCTAGGCAATGGATTACAGTGAGCTTATCAATTACAGTAGTCTTATCCACCCCTTATTGAATCAACCAGGCAATTATTCAATTCTACGTCTTTGAGCCCTCTCTAAATACAATTTCCACTCCGGATTGAGGAAACAGTAGGATAGATAGGAGTCGTCTTCCTACTTTTTATTCAGAAGCAATTTGGAGGGAAATCCAAATAACCAAAGAGTAGTAAATCCTAAGAAGATGTTGAAAAGGTGGTACCTAAATTTTTAACATTTAAAAAGTAGGGTATCCCTAATATAAAATCCTTCGTGAAGTTAGGTAATGAAAAGCTAGTGATGTCGTGCGTAATTTTTAAAAAAAATCTCCTGGTTTGACAAAAACATGTCTATATTTGTCTATATATATTACGCAGCTGCTCCACTACACAGACACAAATGAAATTCGATCCACAGTGGAGTAAATTGGATGAGAAAGCAAAAGTTTCCGAGTGCAGCAGATTGTAGACTCTGACACCTGATAACCTAATCCCCCCTCTCGGCGGCCGAGCGGGATCAGGCCCGATAAGGCAGCGATAAGGGCGCTCTTCTCCTCTACGTCTGCTTGATCAGAATGTACAAGTCATAATGGGGTTCAAATGTGCCTTCTTCTTAGTCCACTGTAGTAATTAATATGGTTATTTGGTTAATGTTACTTGATTGATACATCTTTTGACACATTAGAATAAGTGAGTAAGTGTTGGGTGTTTTACGCCGTACCGAGAGCCAAGGTCATTTTCACGGTGATAACCAGTTGGGACGAATTCTGTCTTTGTTGATCGAATCTATGAGATGAAGGTGACAGGGCGGGCAAACAGCAGGGGATCAAAACCTGGAAATCATTTTTGCTGTACCTCATCCCTTAGTGAACCCAGCACCAACCAGGAATTGAACCCAAAGAATTTGACACATTAGAAGATACACAGGTAGTTTCTACTACTGTGTATTGAGTGATAAACAAAATATTACATTTTCTGTTATCAGACATAGGCATTGCCGGATCAAAAGTAGTTGTAGTTGAAGCACAGTGATTAATCAGTGCATTATCAGGATTGTCTGACAGTATCATTTCAGTGATATTACAGTACACATCAATTCATAACTACTTGGGACCTTTCCATTCAGGTATGATATAGCATTATCTGTATGTAAATGAGCAGTCAAGGAAACATGCCCGACTAATGAAAGTAGATTTAACGGAAGTATGATTTAATCCCTTTTGTCTGACAAATGAGTGATAACATCCATTATCCACTCTACAAACTAGCAACAAATGGTTATACTCGTAGCCCATCGCGGCGGTGGTTTCTGTACATTCACACCCACTCACATAATGGGTAAGTGCCTGTTGGACGAAGCCCACTACAAGCTATAACTAACATTACAGTGACACGAAATACTATTTATCTTTCAATGCCATGCTTCCAGTGCTCCTACGATCGGAAGCACTTGTATCTTTGCTGAGTAATCAAAAGACGGTAGACATACCACGTAAACAAAGTAGAGATGTAGAGGTAAACTGTGCGCGTGGGCATGTTTTTCTCTTACGTCGCACAAGCTCACTTTATAGTAACGAGCACTGGTAAGTAATTACCTCGTTACTCTACGTTGGTCGAGATTTATCCAAGTATGTTGTTGTGAGCCGTTCCAATACCACACATATACTCACTAACAACAGTCCCAAATTCCATGGGCCTGTCTGGGGGGTAGACGCGGGGGTGCGTGTACCTTAAATGTTTTTTTCCAGAAAATTAAATCTAAAATACTGCCCCCAACCTGTTAAGGAAAACAAATTAAAAGCGCGCGCCTACATAGGTCACTAGGTAAAAACAAGATGTCTGTCAATGACGTCTATAAGCATATCATTGGGAGTAGTGGGTGATTATTGATTAAAGAAATTCCATTCCTGGTATTGACCAAAACAATATCTAATGTTTACGTAAATGACCAACAAGGTATAACGGTGCATTTTTTGTGCACACACTACTCATATTCTATACCCGGAAGTATGTCACTACTGATATTTCCGCTGAAAAATCAAGAAGAAAGAAAAACAGCCATCTTGTACATCCCGCCCAAGAACATCTAGCTTAATGTAAACAGTAAACACTTAATGTAATACTACTGATACTATTGATACACCTATACGGGGGCGGGCTGTGTGCTTTTATTATGGTATATCAAGGCATCACAATACCAGTAAAATAACACATATTCATAATTGTCATTCCTGAGAAAAATGACGAAGTACATACCATGCAAGGGGAGAAGGGGGGTCTACAAATTTTGAAAATGTGCGCACATACTTACTCCTGCAGGTGTACAATTATTATGATTTCTTGTGAACCAAACTTACTTTCTAGATTGCATGCATATAGTTGCGGGTATATCATTTGATGTGGCATAGAGTAAGAAAAGGGCAGGAGAAAAACATCGAAAATTGTTATCATCAATCGTTCCCAAGAACTGTCGATTGTTTTTTTCTTATACTATAGATCAAGTCTACCTATAGGCTTAAATCTCAGGGCCTAATAAATTCACATATCTTGTTGAAAATAAAAATAGGAAAAGAAAAGAGATTCTATAAATATTGGCTAAAAGTTCGACGGAAACTATCTCTATAGAATCAATGTACCATAAAATGATATCGATTCAGTCCGAAGGTGTATCAAACCAGAGTGGCGGGTTTCTATCTTACAATTAGCGAATCGGTCTTTGTTTTCAACCATTTTTATTGAATCAAAATAACTTACGGAAATAATTTCTGACAGGGAAAGTGTTCGTAATCTATTTCAGCGGTCATTTTCATCACAAGTATGTGGGCATGTGATATACATCAATTAAAACGCGGATTGTGTTGCATTTCTCATAGCGTTACCAAATGAAGTGCTTTCTGTTCACTGACTGCAAACATAAAGTGATCTTTACCCAGGGCTGAGTCATAACATCCCGGCTCGATCCTTTGTTGCCCAAAAGCCACTGGAGTCTCTGTCCACTTTTTGTAGATCCTTCTGCTTTCAAAATCCAGTCTGGTGGCCACAGATCACAGAATTCACCACTATATCCGAAGTGGCGGATCCAGCTTTCAGAAAAGGTGGAGGTGCGCTAACAGAAAGGGGGGGGGGGGCGCATCCCTCTTTTACTTCTTCAAAATTTTACATTAGAAAAATCTCAATTTGTCAGAAATGAGAGGGACGTGCAAACCCTTCAAATCCGCCACCGAAATATTTAAGATATACTCTGTAGTGGTCAGCTATGTAACTAAGAGTAAGGATTTCTACATGATGATCATTAAGCATGACAGCGGAAGCAATCAATTACCACTCCTAGCTGCTGTTTACTTAGCTGTCACCAGTAACCTGTCAGCTAGTCTCCTACCCTTCAATGACTCTTTTTGTTCAATTAAAAAGCGTTGCTGGTACATAAGGGAGGATGTACGTTGAGTCGGAACTGACGAGTTGCTACAGAAACCAGCCGTGTGGAAAGACCAGCCTTTATTAAGGTGGGGTGACGTCAGACGCCAGGTGAGGGAGGGACAGACGCTCAGGTGGGAGGACAGCAGCCTACCTGTGGCACTGGAGCATGTATATATGTCAGCGTATTTCTCTATTAAGGCAGGTTCCGACGCAATATTTGTATGTTCCAGGGATGTCAGTTGGGGATGATAAACAATCGGAAATTGCCAATCAGCTCATCATTGATTTATTTTCCTGAACCCCTTTCAGATTTCTTCTTTTTTTTTTTACTTAGTGTGGAAAAATGTCTGAACGTTTTCTCACCGTTCAGTGTCATTGAACTGCTGCAGCTAACTAGTGTGTAGCTTCTATTTGGTGAATGTTAGATGGATCCCTCATCGGTGATGGCCTTGGGCCACCATTTGGCCAACAGTTTACAGCCCATTGGCAGCACATTACGTATTTCAGTTTAGAAAACCTATGTACCGTTGTTTTCCTGGGTAATAATTATCAAAGATACCATTAAAATGAATTTTGGACTTTCTGATTGGGGATCAGACCCCTTCTGCAGTTTGCATATACGTGCAGCAACTATTCGCACCAAAACGGCCAACACCTATAATAAACCTTATTCATATTGACCATAATTTGTCAGCGTTTGAGGAGTAATTTAGTTGAATATTAGATCAGATTTTCAACTGTTATAAGAACGTGCATGACGCCATCATTTGGAGGGTGGTCCTTTTCTAAAAGGGCGTGACGGTGGAGCGAAGGTGGAGTGCTCTAAATTATGACATCATCGTGATCTCCTTTTACCTTTTTACCAGTATGTGAGTTTACCACTAAAGAGTTGCCTAATTAGAACCTAATTTAGGTTCCGACTTACTTGACCAGGCAACTGTCATAAAAATACACCTAATTGGTGATTAGCAGGACACGACCTAGGTAGAGTTTTATTAATTAATTAACACCATTCCGTCAAATGAGAAGTGAAAATTACAGATTTCTTATTCAGGTTTTAATTAAATGTGGCGAGTAATTGAATCTATTTTGGAAGCATTACATACAGTTACGTATTTGGCCTGACTTATGTGCGTCAAATTAATTAAAACGCATTGATAACTACCGATATATTCGTATTACTCTAATAAACCTCCGGAGGAGGTTATTTGACAAGTGTTCTGGAGAATAGAAGTACTACTGCCAACTTTGAATCTACGTCTAGCGGTTTTGCTACTGCTGGGATAGAACCATGAATTTACAATTCACAGTGCAGTCTAACCACTAGAATAAAGAGGTACCTACTTGGCAAGTCACACCTTTGTGATATACCCAGCATTGGGACAGATTGTTATATGATTCATTATATTTATTTATATCTAATGGTCGACCCGATAAGGTACAGTATTAGAAAAAGAGTAAAGTGTTATATCCCCTAAACAATTTTATATCAGAAATGAGCGTTTTCAAGTATTGAAATCGAATTATAAGTTTGGTAAATACTAAAGGGAAAAAAATTGGACGTGGTAAGGTTTGAATGGATCCGTTGTACGAGAAGTGTCATAACCACTAGGTTGGGCTACACTGTCCACTAGAGGTTGATGGTTACACACTGATCACCCAACATTCAGGGTTCCCGGAATTTTAAAATGGCTGGTTGACCCAGACTGACTTCAATGTGTCTGGGATATGACACTGAGGAACGTCGGGGGTAAAATTGGCTCAGCCTTGATATTGGGGTGTATGATTTCTAAATTCTAGGTTGTCCACAGGACCCCCAGAAAGGGCATGTTAGGGTGTCCTGGAGTTTTAGGGGGATGGACAGGACACCCAGGACGCTATTTCGGTGAGAGCTGGTTACATTCTCTCCATCAGACACAGCTATATAGATATATTTCGAATTCCCCTAGGGTAGCTACATAAATTGGGAATCAGAGTACTGTATTTGGTACAGAGTGCCTCTTTTTTATCAAGTACTTCTCTCCTGGTCATATTCATAGAATACCATAAACATGGAGAAGAGAAAAAGGCATCCGGAGCGAGGTTTAATCCCAAGACTTTCTGCATAGCAGTCTAACAAACTAACCACATGGCTACATACGACACTTCAAAATAAGCACAGAAAAGTTAACCCTAATCGAACAAAATACGTAGTAACGAGAATTAATTATAAATTTCGAAGTGTAGCTGGCAGCCCCAAAAGGCCCTTAACTTCAACTATCATTTCGTTAGTGGTTAATGACGTAGCATAATCTTGTAAAACGCCTTAGAGATTGTCCTATACAACCGAGGTCCGCCTAAGTGTCGTTTTTCCTTCACTTACTTCGTGTTCAACCTAATAGGACCAATTTATATATATCAGCTTGTCTGTAGTCCGAACATTTATCTTCGTTATTTATAGACGCTATGAAGAAAACTGAAAAGGTGATTTCTATTACGACATACATGCGGAAGCTATACAGGCTGAGGCGACAGAGGACGGCAAAAAGCACACGGAACTGGCCACTCCCCATACTCTAAATACACCCAGGTGTAGTCGGACGATGTTGACTTAATTACATTTCAAACATAATTTCACAGGTCGTTATAGGGCAACCAGTTGCCATTTATCAATCCGATTGGCTTCTTAAAAATGATGAAGTACTGATAGTCACATATCAGTTTACTCGGAATACTCTCTCTCTCTCTTTTATTAACAAATATGGAATGAACATATCTGTTTTCAATGCTTGGATATAGGGGATTTGTGAGTTTTTCCCTATTAAAAGGTTTTTACACTAAAAGTGAAAATGTTATCGAAATGTAAACAGACTATAGGTATATCTTTTTGATGTCAACATAAATGTTGACTGCAAATAGTACACGTATTAGCTAATTGGTCAAAAAATATGTTTCGGAATAACCATATTTTCTTCCGGTGCGGAACAGTACATCTAATTAGTTAGTAAGCCAACCGACTAATGTATCCCTTTCAAAAGCATCTTAAGACAACAAGTTGCCTGATCAGATAGTAAACCCACTCCCTCTGGCGGTAAATAAGTGGTTTCTAAACGTGTTGCCGCACCCATGGGTTTCTGAGCTATTAGCATCATATTACGGATGATCTAAATAAGCGCTTAAATATTGGTTTTCATTACAGTTTACACCTGTGTATGTTTTTCCCGTTCTCTGATGACACGCTAATTCACTACTTGCTATACTGTTTGGTTACATTGCGTGCGGTTTCGGGAAGATACACATGTAGCTAGATATAACAACTAAATTGAAATGAAAGCCGCGAATTCATTATAAAATCCTCAACATTCACTTCTACTATAAAAATCTATATTCGATTAAAAAAATTTTTTAAAAGGTCGTAAAAAATTCTGGTCATAAAACCTGAAGATATTGGATAAAATAAATGCGGGAAATAACTTGTAGTTGTATGTTTAAGATTTGGATAAATAATATTACGGGGGAACTCCCATCCAAAATCATAAACTATTTAGCAATAAAATTATCATAACAGAGACTGCATGAATATTGTCCCTGAAAGTGATGACAGCTAAAGATTCCTGGAGGTGCGGCTAATGGGGCTTAAATCAATGACCCGTGAAATCTGGGCTCCCAGTTCCCGGTAAGAGATCAAA
This sequence comes from Lepidonotus clava, assembly GCA_936440205.1. NCBI lineage: Eukaryota > Metazoa > Annelida > Polychaeta > Phyllodocida > Polynoidae > Lepidonotus > Lepidonotus clava. The sequence goes on from OW387141.1 coordinate 41,775,312, forward strand.
CCTTTCTGTTAACGTGCTGACCGGGCAGTGGGCGCTGTTTGACAGTCGTGTCCCTCTGGTATGGACCAGGAAGCCAGCGACGGCCTCTTCCTCCTCCCCCTCCTCCTCCTCCTCCCACCTGGCCGGCCCCTGCCTGGTCTTCAGATCATCACACCACCCCCGGACCACGGACCGACCAATAAGGTCCCATATACACAGGCCTCATTGCGACGCCAATCTTCCTACATTTCTAGGATTTTTCTAAATTTTTTAGTGATTTTGGATCGTACGATTGCATTGTTCTTGGGTATTTTTGCTTATATTTTAAGCTACCTGAGTTGAAAATCAATGTCATGACTCTATTCTTAAGGGGCATTTGAATAAGTACATTTGCATCAAAGGTGGCAGAGGGGGTCTGAGATTTTTGAAAATGTGCGTACATTCTTGCACAAATCTAATGCGTATTTTTGCCCATGGCGGGGCGGGGGGCGGGGGAGTCTGTGATTTGTTAAAATGTGCATACATACTAAAATGAAAGGCGCCTAAATGACTTTTTTCTATCTAGTTTGCTTCGTTGAGATGCCATTCCTCCTACATCTTTAGAAGTGCCTCCTTTGCAGAAATTTATATATATATATATATATATATATATATATATATATATATATATATATATATAATGGCTTAATATATTTTTGTCTTGGTTTTAAGCTATTTAAGTACATATTCAACATCAGGGCTAATTTTTACGGGTTATTTTCCTATATAATTACTTTTTAGAAGAAAATTGGTAAAGGCTGTTCACAGCCGCTGCTTCATTCCTGACTTTGGGCACATATGCCAGTAATGCTACCGTAATATTAATGACATGTTCTTAGTCCTACTTTCAATTTAGGATTTTAGCTCCTATTTTCTGCGTTTTTCTTTTATTAAATTCATTGGCAACTTCATGTACTTTTCTTTTCATGTCCTTTCTTTTCATATCCTGTATATACAATATACGTCCCTTATTGATCACTAGTTTATTTCATATCTCCTTTCAAATTGAAATAGATCTCATTGGTTTTATTAAGCGATTTACTGGTTGGAGAAAAGTAGACAAGTCTAATATAATGTAAATAATCTCACTTTCCTTCCTCCGCCTCTTCAACTTTCATTATGACTTCTCTTGATTATGTTTTCATTTAAGGTATTAACTTTTTGTATACGAAATAACCATTCCGGTTAAATTTACATCCTAAATCTGTTAGGGTTTAAATAACGAAGCGAGATTAAAAAAGTTGTTGAAACTACATCAAACCCGACGACATTATAGATGTTAGAATTGGGAACTTTTTTTTCGACATTTTTTAGTTCTCCTCAGGATATTTTGTGAACCATGAAGTTAGCTAGGAATATCAATAACTTAAAGTGTTAAGTGAAAGTGCAATCAGTTGATTAGAAGATTAACATGACTGACAATTAAGAAGTTAGAAATAATTATGTGCAATAAGCAAGTCTAAGTTTTCCTATTTGTTTCTTAATTCTTTCCTAATTAAATATCATTACTTGCGTATTGAACCATCCCTGAAATAGATAATTTGTTCATGTTGTATTTTCGCACTCAAAAGACGATTCTTCACATACCTTTCCAACTATGTAGGCCGGACCTTGCCTTTTCACCCATTAATCTACTTAAAAGATACCCGTTTGTATGTTTCGCCCAAAGGTTATCACTAGTTTAACATTTTTTAGTAGCCTGTCTCTGTCCGATTCCGCCTTCCGAGTTTATAACTGAAACTGCAGGCGATGTGGGAATTCCCACCAGGGATTTCCCCAGCCCAGTGAAACCACTCTCCCAAATATTTACCATGCTTCTACCTATCGGTATGCAGTGACTTTGTTACGAGTAATACGGTATGCAGCATTATCAGTTTCCTAACGAGATGAGACTAACAGGTCATAAAGATAACACTGACGGTTATCAATGTAAAAGCGCCCGATGTTTGAGATGCCATACCATACTCGGCATCGCTGAATGGGCCGTTTTCTTCCACAAATAACCCTTACGGGAGTAAGATCTCGTTCCTTGTCCATTGCCGCAGGGCTGTACCCTACAGAAAAGGATCTATAATTATATAGGCTATAGGTAATACAGGTGCGTGACTGACCTTGCATTGAAGGGGAGGGTTGGTTCGGCCTGGAGACAGAAGCGCCATCTGACGACTTCTGGTCGTCATCTTTCTTCTGTCCCGGGCTGGCCAGCCTCTCTGCACGGGTAAAACACAAGTGTCATAAATGGTAGTAAAGACGTCTTATTGTTTTTATTCAGGTAAATGATTTCGGCTTAAATCTAAAGACGCTACTTCTTACAAACACTTACCATTTTCACATTTGTCGCTATATTGGTGATTAACTGACTGCAGAAAAAATATATGTTTACTATTATATTTCAGTCTTATCATATGGTCGATCATACGTAAATACATAACCTTGGCTGCACATGGTCCATAAGGCCCATTAGAGTCCCGACCATGCCAGTTCGAGTAACAGGAAATACACTGTTCATTACCGGAACTAGTTTGTGATGCCAACATGTTTGTTTGCAAATATTAGAAATTTAATTACTTTAGAAATATAAAATGGGAATTCGGTAAGAGGTCAAATAACGCGGCTTCAAATCCATAAAATCTGGGCGACGAAGAAGATGGTGAAACTCGCATCTCCAGTATTACTGACGAACATGAAAGATTTAGAATACATGAAAAAATCAAAGGAGTGCTCTCTTTATGTGCAAAACCAAAAAATAAGGAACGGCTGGTTAAATTTCAATTTCTCAAAAAGAGAGGGAAAAAAACACACCAAAAAACGACAGCCCTGATTGAAACTTACTGCCAATAAGTTACGGACTAATTTCGAACCCTTTTTTGTACAAATGTCCTAACCATACCGAACTCTGATGACCGTTCAGTGTTTACTTCTATAAATACTCCTCTCGGTCATCTTCCCCTACCGTTCTGTGACGTTGAACTTCCTTGTAAACAAACGGCCTGAGCAGAATCGATTTTTGTTCGGTAATCTCAGATCTGCTGCGCGACTTTTGTAAAATGCCTTGTATAATGTTAATTAAAAACTTCAAAACTGATGCTCTTCATTTCATTTTGTGTCATACGAAATGTGAAGAAGGTTCTCTTCTGTTTTCCAAAGTGCTAAAGATGTCAAAAACCGGTTGTTTGATTACTTTCGTATTATCTTGAAATGCACTGTAATCTTTAACAAGGCCAATGATTTTTCGAGTGCAACACGTCGGACCTTACTCAGAAGCCGTCAAGTGCGTATCTTTCAGAGTTTTGGGATTTATTTGTTGTAGGTTCATGGCTTTGAATCCTGTTAAAGCCCTAACGTACCTTGCAGACTGTATCCCTTCAGGAGGACGAGGTGCCGGGAGTCGGTGGTGTAGTTCTTCTTTGGTGTCATCTGGTCACGACTTGCCTGCCATGCCTGAAAAAAAAGAAGAATTTATATCTTACAATAAGGCAATGAGCTATCCTCTATTGGATCATGCGTAGGTAACAGTTACTGAATTGTTTATGTAGAAAATACAATATTTATTTTTGTTTGTAAACCTACATGGACACCTATGTGGGTATATTTCATGATTTTTTAAAGGTATTTTTTTTATTCTATTTCCTATCTCCATATTTTTATCTTATCATTTATACAGTAAAGGATTGGTAAGGGGTCTAATGTCGGTTCGCTCCAATCAAGCACATCCAAGCGTGGCAGGGTACTTGAGATAATATTTCATACATAACATAGGTGGTATTTTTCTCTACATGGTGGTTACAGGTGTTATATCATATTATGTATCATTGTGTCATCATAAAAAAATATCCATAACACATAAATAAATTCATATTAAAACATAATACATAAATTTAAATTGATTACTCCATATCGGTTATCACCCTGGCTTATTACATGCTGCCACCTTCATGTTGACAGAGCTCTCATATCAATATACATGTTCGCCATCTTTCTTTCTAATAAAACCAGTTGGTCATTCGCAGTCACACAATGTGGATGTGTTCTTTATTAAATTCATGAAGAAAACTATTTCATTACCTATTTAAGCTAATGAACTGAAATCTTGGATGTGTCTTCCCCGAGAGAAGCATATTACATTATTTTCGTGTTAACATAAAACTGAATTTTACATCCATTAATGGGTGCAGACAGTGAGTGACGCAGCGTCCCCACTTCTGAATCATCAACTACAGCAACAGAAACCGGGTTGTGGTGAATCAAGCCTTCCCCGAATCCAACAAAAGACCCATTATATATTTTTACCAATAGCTTATTTGATTGTTATGACTGCTACCCTTTATGATGTATGTGGCTCTTGCTAAAAAAAACACACATATGGGTGGTTATCTTGGTGTGTTGCTTAGCCAGAATATCCCTGCGTACTATATCCATCGTTTCTCAACTGAACCAGGAAGTTGTGCAATCTCTGACCATGCCATATGACATCATAATAACGGGAATCAATGTATCCTCAAGATGCTGTGCTTGAAGATAATACCTATTCTGTGTTAGACCCCACGTAACTACATCAAGTGCACACAGATACAAAAATTCCTTTATAAACTTACAAAGATATGGGCAGGGAATGTTCATAGTGAGGTCACAACTCGTACAGTTAATCAAAATAGCAGATTCACAGCCATATTCATTTCCTTTAAATCGAATTTACTAGCAGGATCATTTAATTAAAGTTAAATTCATTTCATTTACTTTCCTCGTATAGTATAAAGTAAGGACCAGTCACCATACATTATTGAAAAAAATTGTGCACAATCATTGGTACTACATACTTAAACTAAACTGGCATTTTAATCATCAGCCTTCATTCTTATAAATAGAACATGAAAAATAAAATACTTACGTCATCAAATATCTTGAAAAGAATTGGGATTTTCCGGGGAGACATGATGGAGAAGTGGATACCGCGCTGTAAACAATAGAAGTCTTTATTAGAACAAAGGTAATGTTTGATATGAATTATGCGAGGATTTCAAAAATGACTGAGTAACCAACCATCTTCTCACACATATTCATATTTATTGCCAGATTGTCCATACCCTGAGACTGTGAACTCCCCAATACTATTCAGCGGGGTGGAGGATTGACAGATATTAGAATTTCCGATCACTAAAGATTTAGAATATCGTTTGATTAGCGCTGACCTATAGTCGCAAGACATGACTAATGAGTTGATTCTTTGTCACAAGGTTCCCACGGACTGAACAGTTTTTTGAGTACCATGGCTTCTCCGTGACCTTGCTGATGTTCCAGGTGAATTTCCTACGCTATGTTAGGCTGATTTCGATGCAGTTTTTACGGTAGCAGTATTTCGTAACAATCATTGTGCAAAATGATCTCATTTAAATACAAAAGACAGCCATTAAGGCGGAGGAAAGTTCACATCTACATGAATTTTTGCAAAATAGCATATAATGTTTACGATTTTATTCAAAATTCTACGTTTGTTAAATGACCATTTCCTTTTCTTTTTTTTTCAGGTTCTCTGTAAGAATCCAGCATGTCTTTGTAGAATACCAGAGGTTAGAAGTTATAAGAAATAGCTGACCTAATAATTGTATATTATAAATACGACAGGCCCTTGGTTTCTAAAGAAACCATTTCAAAACAAATATGTGTGTCTACACAAAATAAGTCGATACAATTATTCATTTTCATTTCATAGATTCGTTATTTATAGTGAAACTACATTTGATCAGTGGGTCCTGGTTTTCGTTCTAGGTGTAGTTGAGTATAACATTTCATGCATAAAAGATAAACGGACAATAGTGAATACAAATATAGTATAATTCTCCCTACCACGGAAACCTGGTTTTCAGTATCTTAAACACCTGCAGAATAATTGGGACTAATTTTGTCGACAAAACCACACGAAATACTGCAGAAAATATATGATTATATGCCGTATATCAACCTGTTATCAATAAATTTCCAAACCAACTTCGAGAATATTAAATATATTTAGACAGAAACTTAAAAGAATACTATATTCTAGTTATCCACAATGTTAGACAATGGATAATGCCATGATTAATGAAAGGTTGTATGCTTAAGCCTTGCGACTTGTTGACTTATTTCAAGTATGCATCCTCATTTAAGGTAACCTGTTGGTTCAAATGAAAGAACTTGGCTGTACGTGGTGGGGAGAATTGGATGATGTAAATAATTTTGATCTAGTAAAATGGCATGAAATTCAACAAGACAGAAGAGGCTGTTGCTTTCCTACCTCTCCCAGGTTGGCAGCCAGTTGCGGGGCGAGTAATCCGGAGTACTTGGGGCTCTCATAGGCAGGCACATTGTAGGGCGGAGAGTTACACACGAGGATACAGTGACGCTGGGCCGCAACACTGTAACAGCAAGCATTTTACATATTCAAATTTGAGGGATCTACTCACTGTTTCCGCTTTATTCCGTTTTATAATTGCCTGATTTTGACATGAAACTAAAAACTGAAGAGCACAGCCTTATTTACATAAATATGGTTCAGACATGATTACTAAAACTTACATATCGATGGGAGTGTTTTCACTGAGAATATTTGTAAACATATTGTCCTAAAACGGATCCTCAAAACATGTTTGTTTTGTTATTGTTTAAAAACCGAAAGTATAGAAGACAGATTAATTTTATTCTATTATTGTTTCTTTTTATCAATGGAGGGACCCATCAGATAATGAAGTGTTTTTACTTAAGTACGGAAAACTCACAAATTTGATTGCTTGGGGACTGGGACTTGGTATTTCAAAAAGGATTTCCCTGAATGTTCTGTCAAAGAATGATAAAAAGTAACAACCAAATATTGAGGGGACTTACTTTGGTTCGCGGATGGTCTTCATGTCGTCGAACACGACCAGAGCCCTGCTGAGGCCTTCAGAGATGTGACTGCAGGCCTCCCCAGCGCCCCCGTAAAACCTGTACGGGAAAATATGGCACTCGGTTTTGAACACTCTCTATCAAAATGTATCAGTTCTATTCCAATATTCAATTTTGAATGGCGCATACATGACGGTGCACAATGTATATATAGTTTCTTTTCGATTGGAATATTTGTTTACGTTAACTAATCTGATTCATTACTACTTCAGCATCCAATATACATACTTCTTCAAAAAATCTTGAAAGACAAAGAAAACGAAAATATTGAGAAATTATTCACGCTGTATAACCTAAAGTACCACCTCCGGATTACATGGTATTTTTTGTCACACACTCGGAATCAAAACAAACGTTGCGATATGCATTTTCATTGAAACAATAAGATTAAGTAACATCCACATGATGTAAATACGTCTACGGAATTTCTATGACCATCTAGATTGCAAAATTGTAGATTTTATTTGTATCAAAGCATTAATTTCTTTGAATGAAGCAAAACCAAATTTAAAAACAAACGCTCCTGATGTGTGACTTTTATATTTCAACGTTTAAACTTGTGCACGTTCATTCTAAAGCTTTATGAAAATATTAAGCTCATGTTACATTTAAATCATTCAGAAATTAAACATATCATTCCGTGGGATACAGACCTATGGATGACACTCTAATGTTTTAAAACGGTAAAGGAATTTCCCGTTTTGACAGTTGTGACCTAGATCCGGATGTGTGAGGTAAAATACCCGTCCGTCCGGAGGCGGTATTTTTGGTTATACAGCGTGTTATTTGTTTTCATGTTTCAATTGTTAACAGGCACACAAGTAGTTTATGAATAGCTCGATTTATGTCCATGTCTAGTTGTTATATTTCACTGGGTTATATCTCACCATAACGTCTTCTTTCAGACTACCAAATGTTAAGACGATTGGGTACTGAAAGATGGATTATCTAAATGTTCATCAAACTTACGGTACGTCGTCCAGACTCTGTATGAACTTGTATGTGGAGGTGGTGGGCTCGAAGCAGGTGACGGCCGGTTCTGGGGCGCAGTCAGAGGCCCGGAACACCACCAGACTGTACAAGGTGCAGCTGTACTGTAACACAGAAACAGGGGCAGTAAGACAACTGGGAAAATATTTTTTGGCAATGTAGAACATTCTCTATCTGCATCTCATCTGAACAAAAAAAATCGAGCCATCTGGCCTGAGATACAGAAATATCATTTTTGCTTGAAGATCAATTCAATCTTCGAAAAAAAAGAAAAGAAATACAAGTACAAGCATCGTAGAAGGGGGAGGGAAGCTGATTCAGGGTGCTAGAAAAACTGAAAAGAATGAAAGTTTCTTTGAAATAGGCCCGAAAAAAGGAGAATTATCCCGCAGAGTATACCGCCATCCTTTGGTGGCGGTGGCTTAATTACATCTACTTTCTCTTCAATATCACAATCACCATGCTCGAACCTTTACGGCATTAAGTTCTGTAACATTCTGAACAACCTTGTTGCCATCGAAGAAAAGAATTCAGTGATGTGGCAATTCAAAAAGACTATGAATGGAGTTTTGAAGAGCTACTTACATCACATCCATAATCTATCTCGTCTGGTGGTCCTCCATTAAAATATCTGAAATCAGAAGAAAGTATTATCTTGTCAGCCTTATGAAAAAGAAAATAACTCACAAATGACATGTTGTTATGCCAGGTACGTACATTTGTTTGCATATCCTACAATGTTAGAGTCAATTTTCTCACGTAGACTTTAATTCGAAAAATTCTTCAAATCATTCTGGTAAAAAGAATGAGTGAAAGACACCAGCAAACAATAACACGTGAATGACGTTAGTACCATAATCAAATTTTTTTTTCATTAAAGAGTAGCATATGATATCATTCTAATTGATAATTATTTCCAGGGAGGCCAAAACGAAGCGATTGGAATCTGTGAAAACCCTGAAAATTTACCACCTTGAACGCTTTTTCAAAAATCAATTTAAGACCTTTTCAAGACCTGAGTTTGGCAAATTTAAGACGCAGACGTTTTTGCCGCAGATTGAGAAATATTTTATTGTATATAGTTTGAATTAGCGATACTCGGGGAAAAAAAACTATAATTTTTCTCATCTTATCAATTAATTTTCATTTTCGAATCATATCCAATCTAAGACCTTTTTAAGACCTGCAAAAAAAGGTGAAATTTTAGACCTTTTTAAGGCCTTAAATGTTATAAAATCTATTTTAAAAGACCTTTTAAGACTTGCATGGGCACCCTGTTGAATTTAGAGATATTTTGACTTATTCTACACCTTACCAGTGTAGACAAGTATGTTACTTTATTGGACTAACGCAATGCATTCATGCCACTTTAACTTAGGCGTTGTGCAATTTGATACTTCTACTTAGAAGTTAAACTTCCTCTTGAACTCTATACCTCCCGTAGTACATGATAGATTATGGTTCAGGACCATTTGTACTGTGGTTTCCTTTGGTCAGAAAAGTGTCGATAACTAAAACATGTCTGTAGACACTAGTACAAAGGTTTCCCTTCCTTGAGTTACTCAAGGAAGTCAATCCTACTCAATGAGTAGGATAGCCGAATGATCGACTCTCTACTCCCTACGTCCGTACACTAGCTTGCCGTGATAGAAGGATCCACAGAGCTATGAGTAGGATTGATTCTTCCATTTATTTTATCCTGAAGCTCTTGTGGATCTACTGGCTTTAATAAATGCAGTTAGCGCCTGTACCAGTGTATGTGTTAAATAACATACTTCTGAAATTGGCACTAGTGGCAGATCTTATTTTGATAAGTTAAAATTAAGATTCGTATAGAGATTTTGCTGATACAGAGATTTAGGACCTTACAACTTTCATAGTTCAGTAGATCTATTCAGTCTTTGTGCATGTGTGTGTGTGGTGTGTGTGTGTGTTTGTTGGGGTAGTTTAATGTCAAGCCAACCGTTATGGGTTCTTTCCAGACTGCAAATGGTTATGCTTTTCAGCTTACGGGTGATCATATCTATGATATGATTTAGAAGAAACCCGCCACTGGGTGCAATACCTTACTCTTTACGAAGAGTGGGAATGCCAGTCACTTGGTCTCACTCCCATTTGGTCTCAGTCACTTGGTCCCATGTAACTTTCCCATGGTTTGACTTACTATCTTCATATAAAATAATGCACATTGTCTAAGATTTGATCTACAAACTACATACATACTTGTGATAGCACTACTTTATTTTTACATCATTAATTTGTGAAAAATTACAAACGACGACGATTATTCTCTATGTTCAGGAATATAGTTGGCAAATGCTTGGCAAATTAACTCATTTTTCAGATCTGCAGATCGACATGTATCATTTTTGTTACACAATTTGATGAAAAATAGATCAGAAGATTAAACAACTTAAATTATAAATCCAAATGTTGTTAAAAATTGTGATAAATGTCACAGGAGTCCCGGGAAGGCAATGGGACCAAGTAACTGAGACCAAGTGGGGATGAGACCAAGTGACTTGTTACCAAGAGGGGCAAGGGGTCTTTCATGTGCAATGTCCCATAGAAAGGACACTACACACCTGGCCTTTGATGACCCTGTTCAGGCTGTTGGGAGCACAGGGTGGCCCCTGGATCCCAGACTCTTGGATCCTTTCTTAGATTTTATCTATCAGTTGGCATTCTCGAAGGAATTGCAGAATCTTTTTACTTTTGGTGTTGTTAAACACGTACGTCCTTCATCGATGCTCTATTTTGGAGATGCCTCTTGCAAAGATCATCCATCTTATCCCATCTTCTTACACTTCAATATAATGTGCTGTGTGTGTGTCACTGTGGGCGATATTATTTACAGCCAGATTTAGATCTAGACATAATGATAACTTTACTTGTTTTTAGACCTACAGCAGCTAATAGTCTTACGTTACTGGCGAGCAGCCCCTCCCACGCCACAGACACTACAATCTGCCCTGATTCTGTGAGTGACTGTCACACTTGTCTCTGACTGCGAGTTACGTTGTCACACACTGATCTACATAACTTTCGCAATTTTAGTTAACCGTTAAAGCCAGGACATATTCATATAAAATACTAATATGATATGAATCTTGAATCATCAAAGAATTGGAGAGCTGACTTACTCTAGCGTCGGCAAAATATATGATGTTTTCAGGCTTTCGAAGTAGCCTCCGAGGTTGGCAGTGCCTTCTACAACGAACACAACGTCGCAGATGGGCAGACTGTCAGTGGCTACGACCATTTTGTGTCCGTTATGAGTGCTCCAAGTATTCCAGATGTAATGTCCGTTATAAAGTCAGTAAATCCCAGTCTAGATTACTGACATCTAAGGTTCCTGGCGTGAAAATCAACCCGTTATTTATGTTTTCTCTTAGTCACAGATGCAGATTTTTCTTCTCAGACCGGAAGTTCACCTAACAGTACAGAGGAGCCGGCTTTTATCCATGCGCTGAGAAAAATAGATCTTGATTATGACAGATTTGGATCAATTACGTGATATTTATCTCAATAATTAGTTATTATATAATTTGTTTTTGTATCATAATTACTTCCTCAACGATAAGCCTACTGAAGTAGCATAATAATGATGAAAGTGTATTCATACGCGGAACTAGTTTCAAGCAGGTGCGCGTGATGGCGCCACGTGTAGATAATGCCATCTTGTGTTCAACGTTAAAACTAAATCTTCCCGCCCCGTTAATTAATGCATCTGTGACCTGGGCCTACTCCACAAGCCAAAGTAGACTTTTCACCGTTTACAAAAACCTGTTATTGCAAATAAATAGAAATTATATAATGATAAACGAATAAGAAATTATTGACCCTTTGAAAATGATCGATAGAGATCTAGGCCTCTATAATGGACGTCCTCAAAGTAACATTCAAAGAATACATTATTACACATCAATACAAATAAATATGTATCTGTCCCCATTCTAATTAAACTCCTAAATCATAGATGACACTTAATAGAGAATCGATCACATTATTTGTAAATATTTTATTCACCATAAAACATGAAATATCGGACACTTTTAGACTGACATATTTTCTCAACAATGCTGAATATCTACATTAAGTATGTCTTACAGTACCATTAACAACAACAACAACAACAACAACAACAACAACAAAATTGTGTTTATCAATACAGCATTTGTGTATTTATCTGATCCTTATAATGCCCTTCATCAGCCAATACATGATTGTTGTGAACACGAAGTACTCCTCTAAAATATATAATTATCGTGCACATAATATTTACAATACTGAACTTAAGAATAAGATATTCTAAATAACATTTATTAATGGCAGCTTAAAGTTATTTGAGGTGTTTTTGATCTCCAGGCACGTAGCTAAATCTTTTCCTTCTCCAGCTTACTGAAAAAAATAAAACGACTAATTTTGTACGAGGCATAATTTACAATGTGAAAATACGTGCATAATTTAATTACTTTTAATTCTAAAGAAATAGAGATATTATAATATCAAGTTTCAATGAAATCAGTTTTCATAATCATGTATATATTTTTTTGTAGAATATACGACTCCCGATAGAATAATGGACTATAACCAGACAAAACAAACTTAATAACTTACTTTCCTCCTGTTGCATACATTGACAATTTCTGCTGGAGACTAAAGGGTAGGAGCAGCGTAAACCAGGCCTGGAAATAAAGTACATGCAAAATGAATTGAATGGAATACATGATATAAAATAAATCCAAAAAGAATCAATATTTACATATAACGGCTACTTAGAAAGTACGAGTTGAAAGCTCAATATAATCATTGTTGTAATCTTTTAAAATGACACGTTCTCAATAATATAAGAATCATAAATACAAGATACATACCTGTAGCGTGTGAGACAAACATCCGAAGGTAACCTCCTCCACGCCCACAGTGCCCAGAGCGGATTGGACATAGCTGGACGCCGACGGGGATAACAAGGATGACCGACTCTCAGAACTCATCTTAGTGGTCACATAAAACGGAATCACACTCTGAAATAATCAGCAACATGAAAAAACGCGAAATCATACTTTTTCTAGTTCATATGTTAAATGATATGTTTATAAACGTGTTTTTTTTTATGTCTATTCATATTATAAAGTACTGACTTAATAATTATTATTGATATCTTGTACATGTAGTTGCAAGAATAATCACTTTATTCAGATTCGTTTGGACAACTCGTTTGAAATGTAACTCGTTTGAAGTATAACGAAGATGCTTACTGACTTGAGAAAAAAGAGTAAAATATTGACTTTCAATTGGGCCTTCCCACCTGAACGACGATGCCTTTACTTCTGTATTCAATCTGCGTCGCTTGACTAAGGAAATTTATGAAAGTCTGAAAATAAGTAAAAACCAGAGTCTTTTTCTTAAACACAAGATACGTTATTATATTTTAAACCTAGGCCTATATATATAAATATATGTATACACATAATAATATTATGCTATTTTAATCAAGATACCTCTCGTGCTTATAATGTATGGCACATACCACCTCCAATCCTGACAACATTTGAGAAATAATTGTTGATGTGTAAAAATGTCCTTCATTACTATTATAACAATGAATAGGCCTATAATACTCGTGTTATTAACGAAAACAGACAACATTATCTCACCTTTGTGGCAGAGTACAGAGTGACAACAGGGGTAGGACGGAGACCTGCTGCAGACGCTATATTGATTATAGCCCCCTTTCCTTTTGCTACCATCCTTGGCAAAGTTATTCTGGTCATCTAATAGAAAGCAGAACATCTTCATTTTCAAACATCCTGTTATCATTTATAGTATTATGACACGAGGATCTAATATCCAGATTAAATGGCATAAACAAAAATAATGCATGCATGCATGTACGTACCTCAACCACTGGAATCATGTTCAGCTTGATAGTATCTCTGATGGTCTGAAAACAATTTAGTTTCTGTAGTAGAACCTTTATTTTCAAACAAGTTATTACAGATGAAAATTTAGATGTCACATTACAGAATTAAAAAGAGAAAAGTTGATGATATCTATTCAACGATAGGTATTATGATGCATCATCCCAATTTGGAGAGGTGCTCAGCTTTATTTGATTCTACTTACCTTCTCCGCCATCTTGTCATAGAACGATAACTTAAAATGGACTAATCCTACATTGTTTACTGTAAAAGAAAATATGCATTGTGAGATATAAGTGAGGCAATGCATGGAATAATTACTGATGCATGATACCTTTTGAAATAGTTGAATTATTCTGATTTTAACTTGTGTGGACGGAAACACAATAATATCATGCATGTTTCTGACCATACAGCCAGCTACTATGTGCAGACACTCCCTGAATCGGGTTTCATCGGTCAGAGTTTTGGTTTCATAAGACCTTGATATCCATGTTCTGTCGTGTTTATAGGTATTTATTTTTATTTAATTTTATTCGTCTGTTTTTTTATTTCGTACATCACAAAAGTTCTTGCTGTGTATTTTTGATTTTATTGTCAGAATTTCATATAGAATGGGAGCTGTGTCTCTGAATCCAATTATAACCCTTTTCATTTAATTAATTGATTAATTACTCTCTAAAATATCATAAATTAACGCGTGGGTCACAATTTGTATATATGCTCGATTATAGTAAGACAGTTCATTCCTCGTGACTAGAATAAAGTATGTTTTACTTACCAAGAACCCCTATATCAAGCCCTTCAATTTCTGCTCGGATTTGTTCATAGATTTCTATTTCATCAGTAAAGTCAATTGTGATACACTTTGTGGATACCCCACTGTTAGATTCTGAAAAATAAAGTTGGTCAAACTATAGTTTGTCATAATACCCATGGTACAATGAAAGCGATATCAATCTAAACAGGAAACACAATTCTTTGTTTTGTTTTCAATATTGGAATTATCCACTTCGGCATTTTATCATACAAAGAGACAACATAATTTATTTCTAAATTTGTTCCATACCAATTTCAGCGGCCACACGGGATAGTTTCTCAGGGTTCCGGCTGATGAGAACAATATCCAAACCAAGCTTTGCCAGCTAGAATAAACATAATTATACTTTAAGAAAGATATATAATAAATATGAACGTAGAATAGTAACGGTAAATTAGGCCTATACAATGAGTGGCTCGTCTTCAGCCAAATTTGCAATCATAAGTGCAATTATTTAAAATTGGCACCTAGGAGGATTTTAAACAAGTGTAAAACAAGATTTTCTCCGTTTCTCTGTATGCAAATTATCTTCGACATTGCCTTACTGTAACCATATTGCAAAGTTGTGATACCCCTTAAATGTTACTTTTACCTCTTGAGCATAGGCTTTTCCGATACCGTCAGTAGCCCCAGTTACCACTGAAACCGAAAAGGCATATATAGCATCAATAAAGTGAATACGTCCAATCCCACCCAAATAAAAAAATAAACGGTAACTTTAATTCGAAATAGGCCTACACGTAATGCACGTAACCAAACGTGGGAAATCGTGTCCTAAGTGGGGAAAAACATAAATTTTGATTTACAATCTCCTCTTTCAAATGTTGCAAACAATTTTTAGATATTCCCATTAGGGGCCAAGATATGCTCTTTTGAATTTCCCTGCCCTGGACAGCCAAAACACCCCCAATTTAGCTCATGTGCTTCATTTCTTTATTATACCTAGTTAAACAAAACAATATTTAGCCAAAAGTATTTGGTTTTCTTATCTTCACAATTGTTCAAAATAGGATGATTTCTGATAGAGATCTTCAATCAACTAGAAGTTTTCAGTGTTGGGAAGAAAAACACTTTTGCTGGAATATTTGGAAAAAAAATAGTGAATGCAATTTTAACATTCCGTTTTCTGTTGCAATCATAAATTTTATGAGGTATACTATAGCTGTAGGCCGTGGGTTGGCTACAAAATTATAAGTATGTTAAATATACATACATATGATTCGACAGTCAATAATGTTTCCATACTGGATAGGGCCCATAATTTTAACCAGTGTTAACAGCAGAAAATAGATATCTTTTAAATAAATCAAGGGGACATTAGCACTGATAATAGTAATATCCCTCCCTCCTTTCGGTGCGCAAACCCATGGGCAAAGTCCCCCCCCCCCCAACAATACAGATGGGCGCGCCCCCGCCACTCTTTTTTTGTGTGTGGAAAACTTTGCGTTTTTTAATGTAAAATTCGGTCAACAAGTTATTAAAGGAAAAACATTCCAATAGCGCCGTCACCATGTTCAAAATCCTGGATCTGTCAGTGAAATCAATGGCACTGAAGGTGTGTATTCTATCACGTACTTCTATACAATGACTCATTTCTTGTTTGTTCATGAACACATGATCCCTCAGCTGTAGAGCCTCGCATAGGACATTGAACCATCCTCTAACCGTAAACTCATCCCGTGCACTGAAGCCCAGCTGTGATGGTTATACGTGCCCTATTTCACTAATAATGTTGGCGCTCTAATACATGTCACTTTTATTGCGTGTTTTTATGTTAGAGATGACATGCTTTTATAGTTAATCAAATAGAAAATGGTTTTGAAGTAAATAGTCATAAAGATAGAAATTTCCTTTGGAAAATAACAAACGTGGACCTACCTGCCCATTGGCCCATTTGCCTCAAGTTGGCAGTTAATCCTAGTGGTTTGGCAAGGATAAATGCCTTCAGTACGCTCCACAGAGCCCAAGATAACTTCAGTAAAACATAGGAAGCGGCTATAGCACCAAAAATAGCCGCAGCATCTGTGAACTCCGCAAGATATCCACCTGTAAACGCCATATTCAGTAATTAATGCTTAAAGCATGGTATAAGATGGTCAAAGTATACCGTTCAGTATGTGTTCTCGTACATCCATTAGAGAGCGGAAGGAGTCAGGTTAATCTATGATTGAGTAGGTTAACAACAATGTCCCCGCACTCAGTTGCTTTGACCTCAGCCAAAGGTTCAACATGACTGTTAAAGGTAGCACGTAGGCCTCTATTCTATATAGACAGGATGGGAACTAACCGGGTTATTGAGGTTAGAGCGCCAGAGCATGGCGAGAAAATGCTATATTTTCTTACACTGAAAATAGTATAATCAATCTGTCCTCAATATAATTAATTTTGTAAATTATTATTTTTTTTCAAATTCTTTTATTTGGACTGAACATTATGGATTAGCAACTGAATGCTTGTTTACATCATATATCAGTAGGCCTCTATCAGCAGAGATTTACATCAACTTCAATCGCCAATAATTATCGTCAACAATGATATTAATACAGAGTAAAAAAAGAAAAGAAAATACATACATAGCCTAAATAAAGAACCAACAAAATTATATCTTAATATGTTAGATAGTTTATAAATTAATTCCAGATCCGAGTTATCCAACTTCAACTAGGCCATTGGGTTATGCATAAGCCGAAGTTGAGAGTATTCATTTGATTTTTTTGCCATGTTTTGTTATATTTTTCTTAACTTGCTTCAAAGTAGCTACACAGATGACGTGAATAAACGGACGATTGCTGAGATACCCATGAGTATTATTAAACGAAAATCTATCCCTGCACATTTCTAAAAGAAAGGTGAGCAGTGGAGAAAAGGGGTTGGGAGGATCTTGGTATCTAAAGTAAATCACTGATAGTAGTACTTCGAATTCCTGACAGTGAAAATGTTAGAACCACGCCATGTACCTTAGATGCATTAGAAAATAAAAGTTCACATTACAATTTCGAAAAGTGCGCCAATTGAAGCGCATTCCCTATTATATATTTCATTTCACTAGATGAAGAGTGCGCTATTATCATAAGCCTTTTATAGGGCTTTTTCAAATGATGAAACATACATCACCCTTTGATTAAATCTAAAACATGTAACCTGACACAATATTGTTGAAGCATAAGTTTCTATAATTTTGTTTGCTTGGTTTGCCACCCCTCTCCCCTCCCGTAGATGACATAACATTAGGCCTACATATAGATCTACAAAAGTACCTCTTTTCCCTTGTCTGCTCTCCATCACTCCATCTTCACATCCTCAAACCGCAAGCAGGGCCGGATCCAGGAATTCTAGAAAATACCACCCATCCACACCTCATCCGCCCTGGCAAGATTCACTGCTCGCAGGGGTGCCAAATTGAAAAAATTTAATCTCCTGATAGATATTGGATGGCCCAAATCAGGAGATTTTTTTAGATTAATTTTGGTGCCAAGGAAAGGGTAAACATGATTTCTGAGAGGTTATTTTTATGACAAAAAAATTTTCATTGGTTGAGGAAATTAAGGAATTTAGGTTGATTTAATTTTCTTTTTATTTTGAGGCAATAAAAATTGAAAATTTACAATGCATGGTTCTAGTGTCAAAAGTATGTGTAGTCGATCTAGCAATAGGCCTCCTATAGACTAATTATGTTAATGATTTTTAAAATAATTAGCTAAAAATAACGAAGAAAATGAAAGTGAGAAAAGGAGAAAAGTAGAAATGATCCAAGATTTTGAAAAGGGGGGGAGGGGCAGTAGACTCTATTGGCTTGTTTTTTTATTTATTTATTTATTTTTTTGGTAGTCCTAATTACATTTTTTTTGTAGTCCTAGGCTAATTACTCCCCCCCCCCCCACCCACCCACCCACCACACGCATACTAAATCTTCTGTCTGCTGCTGTCTCTCCCTCCAGTCTGTCTCCCTGGATAATGATCCCAGGGCGCCAATTTGTAAGAGCGCCATCTGTCAGAGAGTACCTGAACCACCGCCGACAGAGTCGCCCTCTGGTGACCACCCCCACCTTGGCGACAACCTTGACCCTTGACCTGACAAGATGGCGTCACAGGACGGAGTTCTCGGCCAGTACACCTGCGGTTTTGCCGTTTTCGGTGCCGTAGCAGCCTCCTATGTAGCTGTAAAGTTCCTCTGTTCAATATGGAGCGGTCTGAAAGCTTTCGTCCTTGCCGGGTCCCTGGGACTGCGCGCGGACCTGAAGAAAATGGGCCAGTGGGCGGGTGAGTAGATCTACGTGGGTCAGGGGAGTCCACACCGGCCGGCGGAGGGGGTCGGGCGGTGGCGTGATGCATTTTGACGGGATTTAGGAGCGGGCAGGTCGGGCCCTCGCTTAGCCTTAGAGGGGACTTTATACCTGTTTTTAAATAGCAGTATTGAAATCAGCATATCATATTCAGAGTGGCTCCTGGCGAATAGATCATTTTAGGACAAATATTATTAATAATGCGAAAAAAGAGTGAATCAATTTATGAAATTATGTGTAGCGAGTTTAGATGGGCGTGGCACTGTTCTGATTCATTGATTGAATTAGTTTTAGCCTGGTATGTGTGTATGTATCGCCAGCTTAACATTATTAGTTAAGGCTTAGTCTAAGATAGGCAAGTTGAGAGGGAATGGCAATGGCCCGAATGGGTACCTTGGTGCATTGGGAAATAATAGTGCAGTAAAGTTGGGAAGGATTGGAAATTGACAGTTCATTAGGAAATGACAGTACACTTAAGTCTAAAGACAGTGACTAAATTAAAGTGGTTAGTGGGTGCATTGGTGCTGGTAGGGAATAAGAATGGCAGGCATCATACCGTTCCTTTATTTTAAAGGAATTTCCTTTAAATTCCTTTATTTTTGTGAAAACTGGCAAAATTCCTTTATTTTCCTTTATTTTCATGAAAAATTCCTTTAAATTCCTTTTTTTTTTTTCTAGAGTAAGAAAATATCACATTAGCTCATAAAATGCATAGAATTCCATATTATTAGCGATAAAATTGCAAAATTTTCTAGCCGTCCATTGATCCAGGTTGATGTGTCGATCGGCATGAGTCGACGCATTGATCGACGTGAGTCAACATGGGTCAACGCAGTGCTGCACAGAAAAAAGTCAACAGGAAGGCAGTTCTGTTACAATATTATTTGCCTTATTTCATGTTTAAACTCTCTAAAAGTTCTCTAAATATTCCTTTAAAATTCCTATATTTTTCCTAGAAATCCCTGCAAATTCCTTTAAATTCCTTTATTTTTACAAAAAAAACTTCCTTTAAATTCCTTTATTTTTTTGGGAGGGCAGTATGATGCCTGGAATGGGCAGTGCATCTACCACCAGAGAACCAAATGACAGGACGTTAACATTGTGAGTAAATAACAATGAGCAGTGCTTAAAGAAATGACATTGTGAAGTTGGCTAGGTTGGTATGACAACAGTGGCGGATTTAGAAGGGGGCGAGGGCACGCGCCCCTCCTTTTTTTGGGGGGCCAAATTTAGCCTTTTTTTAATGTAAAATTCTGAAAAATAATTTTGCCCTGAAATACAGCATTTTGATTGGCTGGCCAACCTGCAAATCTGTCCATTGATGAAATTTTATTTTAAGAGAATATAATGTTTTTGCAACACTTGGGGATATAGAAAAATATAATTGTTGCCTCTTTCAGTAACTCCAACTCTAGGAGACATGGATGGCTTATACTTTAATTTTGTCCAACCCCTGTCCAACCCTGGGATATACCCAATGTGGGATTGGCTTATTGGGGGTGCCCCCCCCCCTTTCTTTTAGCGCCCCCCCACCTTTTGAAAAAGCTGGATCCGCCACTGCGGTCACAATGTGCAATGCATTGGGAAATGAAAGTCCAGTAAAGTTGGGCGGAAATGGCAATGGGCATCGCATTAGGAAATAGCAATGTCTGCATTTTTAGCAGGCGGGACTGGACATGCAGGGCATATTTGTCAATAATTTATAAACTGAAGGGTTTGACTTGGGCATGGTCGTAGACAGACGAAGGTCAATAGTAGCAGATGATAAGCCTTTGGGTTTAGATAGATAATGCTGCTACTCTGTTGTCTGTTTTATGCATGTGGTGATTAATTGTTGACTACAGTAGAGCAGATTAGACAGGATTAAGATTGGCAGGGGGCAAGGGTAGCCATGTGAGACACGTCTTAAACCCTAACACTTATTAAAATACCAAAATGAATTTGTCTGTCTGCCATTTGTCTGCATTAGAATCGAAAGGAAACGTTTAATATCAAATTATGCAAGACCTACCCTAATTATGTACTTTGTATGTTAGAAATTGTTATAGAAGGCATTTGGGTTAAACTCTTCATTTTTCTCCTGGCTCGCTGTCACATCCAATCGTTTTCGAATATGATCGATCAAATAGAATCCCGCCTGGAGGGATTGACTTGGTCATTTAGGCGGGAAATGCCATTGAATGATACCGCCACCAGCGGCAACAAGATGACAAATTTAGACCTACATCCGGTTGTAATACTGTGTCTATGAGAAGTCTATGCTGGAGTTTGACCATTGACAAAGCATTATCAGAAATCGGGGAGGAGAATGACACCAGTCAACGTGTTTGACATTGACGCCTCAGCATTCAAAGGCCTATAGCGTTTGGATTGCCATGTAGTATGGAATAAATTACGTTAATGAGGGTGATGACGCCGAGCAAGCCGGTCTCCGATCGGAAAGTCGGCCGGGATTGCAAAGTAGGCCTATTTCCCGCACGTTTCAGTTGACTTAAAGCACCATAGAGGTTCATGCCGATCTTTTATTGATGATGCCGATGTGTTGAGAGGCTATATATCAATATTAACCCAGAAAATCGCATTTCTTTCCGGACTATGTTTCATGCACAATTCTTTCCGGCCGAAGCGCATCTCGCACATTGACACTGCTCCTCAGGGAGACGCCAAGATGGTGTGGCCCGGTAAGGACACATATAGCTGTTCTCCGCGAGTGACCGCCTTTTACACCTTAAATCGGCATTGTCAAGCAATATGGAGTATATATTATGGATTACTAATATCAGGAGCTCCTCCAGGTTGATATAAGATGTAAAATCATGTCGATATGTCCGATCGGCATCGAAGAAAAGGCTAGTGTTCTCCACGTGTAGGTGAACGATAATAGAGGATGATGGCAGCCGGCTGACATGTACATCTTTGCGCATCTTTTTTTGTTTAATTTGATCGATAATTCGCTCGATAATTCGTATCCCTAACTCCATATTTGATCAATCCATACACTTTCATATATAGAAAAAGAAGACGAATAACCAAGAGTTCTTCGGTTTTCGAACCGACCCTGAATCTTAATAATTCACCTGAGACCTTGTCTAACACATAACCAAGTGCATATGTCTATGTCAGTAGAAAGGAAAGGAATTGACCTATCTACCCTACATTTTCGACCTACGTTACCTGATACATAGAGATCTACATATTAAGATGTATGTCCTTGCCTGACCTTTTTTTTTGGCCTAACATTAGACCTGCTATCACCAGTTAGAAGTAATCTATCATATTGTTAAACATGATTATCACTTTTTAGATTTTCAAACTTAGATTTACTTCTTTCATTTGTACAGTCGTAACTGGAGCCACAGATGGTATTGGAAAAGCATACGCCCAGGAGGTAGGTGCATTTTCTTGAATTTGTTTTTGCCAAAGAAAGATAACAAAGAACATCATCTATATATATAGTCATATCATAACAAATGAGCATTAGATAACAGTAGAGGTGTATAAAAATATAAAGGAAATAAGTAGATATACTAAATATTAGAATACTTTTTTTTTCCACTCAGCCTCGTATCACATAATATTAGAATACTTAAAAAGATCATTTTCTGAAATGCTCTACTTCGTCATTACACGCTTTGGTTAGTGATTTATATATATTTAAGTTTACCACCACGCTGGTACTATCAGTCAAGAACACTAAGCATTATGACTTGGCTTTTGAATACATGATTCCATGATATTTTTATTCAGCTGGCCAAACTGGGACTTGATATTGTACTTATCAGTCGCAACCCAGACAAACTGAGTGACGTTGCCAACGAGATTGGTAGGTTTACATTTGTATTAAGTGTAATTTATCAAATTACTAATATGTATAGACTGCTCAAGTTCTCGTTAAAAACTAAAATAAATATGTTCATTGTAACAACAGAACAAGAGAATTAAACTTTGAATTACTAGAACTGTCAACGATAAATGTAAAATGAAAACCTTGGCTGTGATGAAATGATTCAACAATTAATTTATTGATCTATTTTTAATTTGCAGAAAAGACGAGTAAGGTAAAAACGAAGTGTGTTGCAATTGATTTCACTGCCGGTCCAGAGATCTACGCCAAAATTAAGAAAGAGATCGGAGCCCTAGATGTCGGAGTGCTTGGTAAGTGTAACAGTGTCTAATTTCAAAGAAGCAATACCAAAGAATCTTAAATTGTAGATTTTATTGATAATATTTTTTTGTATAGCTAATCGCAGAATTGTTGTGTTCACCTTTGAACATCAGCTTTGTATCATTTAATTACTTACTGTGGCTAAGGGAACAATAGATTCGGATTGGAGTTTCAACTTTAGATTTCATTTCGCTCTGTTGGTTCCTCAGCTGTTGACTTATCCGTCAAATGAACTGCCATGAGCGGACTTAAAGTTTAATATCATAAACTCCTTTTTGCAGTGAACAATGTTGGCATGTCCTACGGCCATCCTGAATACTTCGGAGACGTGGATGAACAGGTAATATAACTTTACAACACCATATTTCTTTAAATTGAAATTCATATATCCCTGATTAACACTGGTAACACACCGGTCACAGCGCTAGGAAAAATAATTGTTCCTTTTTTTAGTCCAAACAATTGACATGTGGCGGTATCCCAGATATTTGTCAGATAATGTTGCAAATTTACTTACCATGGACCCTTATAAATTTCTTATAAACTTTGACATAAAGGACCATTTCTGTCAAAGTCCACACACAGGACTACTGGTTAGTTATTGTATAAGAATAAGAGTGGTCTTAGCATAACTAAACTGGCTACTTAATGTTGTGTTTCAGACTATCAGAAATATTATTGTTGTGAATGCCACGTCAGTTGCTGAGGTAAGTCACAATTTAAAAATTGCGCCTCCCAACTAAAGCATTGTAATTAATGGATAAATTCTATGATTATGTTTTAATGTATAGTTCCAAAATAGTCCTTCCGATTCTTAAAACCTGAGGGTGGGATGGTGATTATTTTCCAAATCCAACGTTTTTTAAGTAATTTTTTTTTTGTACCGTAACATTCATTTTGTCTTTCTAAACTTGGTACTGTAGGACAATATTTACTAATACACGAAGTTCATATAAACGTAATGCACGGACTTGTTTTCTAACTTGTTTGATAGATACTTCACTCACTCAAAAAATAACGCATATATAAACAACTACCTGTACCGATATCTTTAGGAATCTTCCGATACCTTGTTGTCACAATCAATAGACTTTGAAAGATGTGTCTGTCATGACCTAGTTACTTTGAAATTATAGATCGTTTTTCATAATGTATTTTCTAAAAAGATGACGAAGATCGTCCTGCCTGGAATGGCAGAGAGAAAACGTGGCGCCATTCTGAACATTTCTTCAGGCTCCGCGCTCGTCCCCACCCCGCTGCTGACCTTATACTCAGCCACCAAGGTCAGTGATCAACTTTTACTTTTGAAACATTAAAAATGCAATGTTATTATCTTAACAAAAAGAGAAAAAAAACCTCTAAAACCATTGCACTGACCAATGGTTGCCTCTAGAACAAGTTTGCTTAAAGATACATGGGAATTATTTTGATGGAAAATCTCACTTATATACTTTCTAATATGTATAGTTGCTATACGGTTTTGCAATATATCTATTTAGGGTGAGAATGTATGGACTTTCAGAACTATGAGAAATGTTTTACCAGTAATTGATTTTTTTTGCAGTCATTTGTCGACTTCTTCAGCCAGGCTCTACAGACAGAATACCGCAGTAAGGGGGTCATTGTCCAGGTAAGAACCTTCTGCTTAAGGTTGTAGATGTTTGATTAAAATATTCAATTTGCACATCAGACATACTTTCCCTAAGCCCCATACTTTCTAAAGCAATTTGACATCGTCGGTCATGTTTTTGGTCGCCCGATAGTATGCTGTATTGAAATGAACATGTTTGATCTAAATCACCACAACAGTAGGACAATTGTTTCTATCCTTTACAAAGGAATTTAGTCCAGTGGGAATGTGTCTGTGCAGCAGAGATGCCACTTTTCCGTCTAAATACGGATTTCCGTATGTTTTGCTTTAAGAACAAATTTTCAAAAGTCCCATATTTTCAGGGGGAAATTATTTTTGTATTCTATTTCAAGCAAAAGCAAGTAGTCATATACACGAATATGTTAATTTTTTTCAGTATCAGAACTTTGATACTTAAGAAAAGACTACTTGAGCTGTTTCCATGCTAAATACGGAAATGTAGTTTCTCTGCCTTCCGTATTTTTCATCTATCATGATTGGCATCTCTGGTGCAGAAGCTGAACTAACATAAACATAAATTCAGTTAGGGACCGTCTGTTAAGTACGCCATCGATTGGTAAAGGAACGTGTACACATTAAAATAATATCCCATCTCTTCGTCCCGCCTTGATGTGTACATACTTAGCGGAATGCCACATATTCTCTTTTTTTGTCGGGAAGTTATCTTAATCTAATTGCCAAGGTTTCAAAATTGCATTGCTTGCTTCTTTCAGTGTGTGATGCCCTTCTTCGTGGCCACCAAGCTGAGTAAGATTCGCCGAGCTAACTTCATGGCCCCTTCACCGACCACCTACGTCAGGTCGGCCCTGGCCACTGTTGGCATCGAGGGCCGCACCTTCGGCTGCATCTCTCATGCTCTACAGGTAAGTCTTTGTTCCTGGTTATCTGCGCTGCTTTATCTAGAGCATCACTGTCCTCTCCTTACTTTGTTTTCCTTCACAAATCCTTCATAAATCAGGTCAATCTGTCTTATGTACAGTTTTCGGAGGCTGGCTGATGTTATACCTGTAATCTAGGTCTCACGGAACTAAATGTGGCGCCATCTGTAGTGTCATATACCTTTCTGTCCCGAGGTGAAGGGGATGCCAGTCTCTGAGTGACTGATAATGGGATAAGATAAAATGATAATGCAGAATTAGAATTCACATGATACCCCCTACTATTTCTGAGTTATTTAATAATAAAAGATCCATGATATGGGGTGTTTGGTAAATGTCAGTGGGGTTTTAAAATGGGCGCTGTGCTCCATGAATTTGGTCGCTGCAAAACTGCTAAAATGAGGGTAGGTCAACATCTGGGACTGTTGCGAAAAATTTTCACGGTCAACCTACCCTCAAATTTTGATATTTTGTCTCCCAAAGAGGTCTCAATAGGTTACTGAGTGACTTTAAGGTGTTGCAATGTTTGGGATATTTTTTTCAAGATATGCTATATTAAACTATACAGGAAAACATTTGGTTCCGTGAGACCTGTAGTTCTTAACCCCCCCCCCCCCCCCCCCCCCAGCCTTTGCCACAGGTGAGAACTAGGCGGCTCCAAGTAAAGGAAATGTAGGCCTAGTATGCTCGTACATTTTCATTGTTACTTCAACAAGTTTAACCTTGTATAAAATCATGAACATTTTGAAGAACCAAAACATGTTCCATGTTTTTGGAGTCTTCGTGTATCATATATCAGCATTGGATATATTTTTCCAAAGTCATTAATATGCAAGTTTCCAAACCAATCACGACGCCATTCCTCTTGATCTATGATCAGTAAAGTCACCTGCCGCCCCATTTGTTGGCATTGCTTAAAATAGGGTATTCCCCTATTTAAGACAAAATAGCAGTGCCGTATTCACATGACAGATGAAACAATTTAAGTGTTGGCATGTAATCTACAAACATAGTTTCATGTTTTTAGGACAGTTATTACAATTCAATAATCATCATAAAGATGAATATGTTTTACGATTTTAAGGACTTTACGCCATTTTCAGGGTACCCCAAAATTGGAAGTCCTCAAGTCTTTCTCAAAATTTACAGAAATATTCAATGATGCCTGGGCAGTGCATGATTGAAATGAAAAACAGTGTAATGGGCATAGTTTTAGAGATGAAAATAATCTCGCAATGGGCATTAGATACTTCCTTGTTCCTCTCTGATTATATATGATAATTCAAATCCAGGAGGCAGTTCAGATAAGAATAGACGGGGAAAAATAATGTTGAGAAGCAAATATCAGATGTATGCTGGTTTTAGGTTAAGAGTTCCTAGAAAGTAAGTTCCTTACAGGGCTTGACAAAACGGTTGTCCTGTGGCCCATGACAAGTTAAACGTCATTGGGCCACTGAAATGGGGGCTGGAGTTGCCTAGTGGGCAACCAGAGTGAAAGTCCTAAATTAAGGTTTGAAAATATGAACCTTGTCTTATTTATTATCTATTTTTCTTTATTCTCTTCAAACACTACTGTGCAACCACATTTTGTAGATGGGCAACCACATAATCATTGAGAGGTCTAGTTGTCCAGTGGGCAACCAGGTGTCAAATTGATTTGTCAAACCCTGTCCTAAAGTAAGGAAATTAATATTATTCAGCGTGACCTCTGTGTCATTGCAGGGCTGGCTGGTCGCCGCTGTTCCCTTTAGACTACATCAGTTCCTATCTATGAGTCTCCTGGGAACGAGACGAAAAGCCGTCCTGTCAGCTCGTGCTAAAGGCCGCCCTCATTCTGATTAGTGGATATTATTACACAGGTACTTATCAGATGAGGCTTTTCTTTGCTTATTTATTGAATTGTTATATTTCTATTAATTATTGTGTCTCAGGGAGGTTGTCTCCAGCGCAGTTCTGCTAGAAGTAGTTGTGCTGTCTTGTTTGATTTTTATTCATCACATCCGAAAAATCTTGAAGTTCATTCAAGAGAAAATTCCTGAAGAAGGCTTCAACTGCCCTAACCGAAACACGGGCAAATTCGACTAAAACATGGTTGCCAGTGTTAAGGGAATATTAGATTTTCAGTGTTTTTTCTTTAAAGTGGTCATGTCTATATCTAGAGTGGCCTTTGACATACATTCAAAGGTTTTTCAGAAGGGAAGTTATAGGAGATAATATAAGACCAAAAATCTTAGATCTGCGTTATGCGCCTCCGTGGGATCCAGGGTGGGGGTTCTTTCATGAGTCTTCTGGGAAGAATGTGTCCCCAGCAGCCCCTTGCTCTCCGTAGAGGGTGACAAATGGGAAGACCAGACTCAGTAGCTCAGTTGGTAGAGTGCCCATTCTTAGTCTGGGAGGTTTTGGGATCTAACCCTGGCCAAGTCATACCAAAGACTTTAACAATGGCAGTGGTTAATGCTTGCCTGGTACTCATTATGAAGTCAGAATCATGAAACATGACTTGTCAGCCTGGTGTCAGTATAACGTGACTGGGTGGGATATCATGTGGACCTATGACATGACATCTCAGTGAGGCAGCACTTTAAAGAGGGCATTGGGTCCCACTACTACAAATAGGCACTTCATCTCATGGATAAAAAGGTCTTGTTTCATGTATAGCTTAACGTTGGTCTCAATATGAATCCTACTATATATGGTGTCTTTTAGGACCAATTGATAGGATGGAATGGCAATTTGTCGATCCTGAATTAAAGTTCTGGTGGTGTCCTCTGTTTTTTCAGGGCTGGCTCTTTGCTACGATCCCCTTTAGGACTTTCCAGTCCTTGATGATGTTTGTTCTAGGCAAGCGTAGAACTGCCTTCAAATCTGGCCAATATAAAGAGTATTTACACTCGGACTAGTGGATGCTGCAGAGGTATCTAACAAATTACTTATCTGTGGTGGTTCTGCTTCATCTCTATTATCTTATGCCAGGCATCATACCGTTCCTTTATTTTAAAGGAATTTCCTTTAAATTCCTTTATTTTTGTGAAAATAGGCAAAATTCCTTTATTTTCCTTTATTTTCATGAAAAATTCCTTTAAATTCCATTATTTTCTAAAGTAAGAAAATATCACATTTTCTCATAGAATGCACTGAATTCCATATTATTAGCGATAAAATTACAAAATTTTCTAGCCGTTGATCGATCCAGGTCGATGTGTTGATCGGCATGAGTCGACACATTGATTGACATCAGTCAAAAGTGGGTCAACGCAGTGCTGCACAGAAATAATCAACAGGAAGGCAGTCCTATTACAGTATTATTTGCCTTATTTCATGTTTAAACTCTCTGTAAGTTCTCTAAATATTCCTTTAAAATTCCTTTATTTTTCCTAGAAATCCCTGCAAATTCCTTTAAATTCCTTTATTTTTACGACAAAAACTTCCCTTAAATTCCTTTATTTTTTTGGGAGGGCGGCATGATGCCTGTTATGCTCTAACTCTGCTTTAGCAACAATCCCTGAACCATCGCATGTGCACCAACTGAGTAGGTCAGCTCTGCTGGTCCAAAACACAGTTGTGAAAATAAAAAACATCATGGGCCAAGCCTTATCAATTTAAAAAAAAATCAATGAAATCAATACATTACCGCCATTCTAATACGAGAATGTGCAAAAATACAGGTATCCTCATTGGTCAGACCTTCCCACACTATCTTTGTGAATAGACACTAACTACCTGCAGCTTGTTTTTAACAACCAAAAATGTCTCAACTGCTGAGTTATTTTGCTTGTGATGCAGAAACATGCTTCGTCTTCTCAAAATACATAGCACGCTGGCTTAGACTAATGATATCTTTGTTTTTTGTTCTGCACATTTAGATTAGACAACAATTGAGATAGATAAGTGCAAACAAGGTACATTGAAATATACAGAGACTGATGGGGTAGGTGAGTGACAATAAGCAGATGTCAGGGATAGAGCTTTTCTAAAATGATTGCACACAGCCTGCCTGAATGCACATACATAAGTACCC
The DNA here is from genome assembly GCA_936440205.1 of Lepidonotus clava. NCBI lineage: Eukaryota > Metazoa > Annelida > Polychaeta > Phyllodocida > Polynoidae > Lepidonotus > Lepidonotus clava. The sequence goes on from OW387141.1 coordinate 41,804,977, forward strand.
ATTAGAACACATTGAAAACAGTTGATGTGCAAGTACTAAATACCACTTTTAAATCACATTAAATGTCAGTCACTCAGAGTAAGACGCGTGCACCTTGTCTTTGCAGGGATGGGTGTCTACTGCCATTCCCTTCAGACTTCACCAGTCTCTTATGATGTATATTATACCGAAAGTCATCAGGTCCAGATAATGTTTACACATCTTCCTTTTCTGACTAGTGGGCATTTGTTTGTAGGTTATTGTCATACCGTCTAAATCACTGTCACCCATGATTTGATTATTAATTACTGTAAAATTGTAAACCTTTAGTCTACAAATTTATCATTTTGGTTTTGATCAAACATAAGGAAAAGTTTTCCTGCATGTCATTGTCTTTCTTTTTATTTATTTATTTATAGCAAAGTTTTCATGTAGTAAACCCGTTCTTCCAAGTGTGCTTGTTATAAAACATAAACTGGTCATTTTTAGGTGTGAACAAAATCAAGGAAAACCTTCCTGCATGCCATTGTCTTGAAACCAGTCTATGTTACGTCCCTTTTTTGCATGATGCTCTTTTTCCTACACCTCACTTCATAACACATAGTGAATATTTGTACACATGCGTAATTTAGTTCCATGCTTTACCAGTTCTATTTCAGTTGGTCATAATAACCTGAAAGATTTATTATGTATAGCAGCTTTATATAAAAACAAATGTACATGTATTAGATTGTATTTCGTAGGAACTATTACAAGTTCAAATATTCAGGCAACGTGGTCCCACGTATTTGAAAGGTTTTGCATTAAAATATCACAAGGTTCCATTGTGAAGAACACACCATGTTCTATGATGTTGTATCAGAGAAGTTTTACTCCTTCAGTCTCTGTATATCTCAATGAATCTGTGCTTCAAAAGAAAGAAACATTTATCTATCCCTCAAACAGTTAAACCTTTTTGAGTATTTCTTTCAACTATTACATCAAATGAAGCAGTATTAGTATAGGCTACCCTTTTAAACGATATACTACATGTGTGTATAAATGCATTAATATATTTTGATAAAGAATTACTGACGTCTCAGGAAGGACAGGGCATCCACGTACTTATGTCCAAATTTCTTCTACGAGCATATACATTAGTAATTACTGCCTATGCTTGCAAAATAAATTTCAAATATACTTTTGTTAAGACCTGAATATTTAAAGGCAAATTTAAAAGGACATGCGGTTCTTGAACTCACTCAGGAATTCACAATTTGAAGATATATGCTATATAGCATAAACCACATTCTTGTTTATAAAATATTTGTAATGCTGTTTTTTAAATATTGCTGAATACAATCTACCTAGGTACCATCACTGTTCAATACATTTAAAATTCTACCTCAAGTAGGAATATTTGCGTATTTAACAAACCCTTAAGAATCCTATAAAAAGGCGAAACGTTCTATTTAATAAAGTCCATCTCTGTTAAAACAATTTTCTTGTCGTGTCAGTTTTGGATATAGATAATTTCCACACTCATTTTCCTGTGCTTGTTCTACTTGTAGGGATACGTAATCAGCCGCCTCCCCCGGTGCATCGTGGACCACGTCGGCTTCAGCCAGATGAAGGCCGTGCGGGCTAAGGCCATCAAGAGGGAGCAGCAGGAGCAGAAGGGGCAGTAGAGGGGTTCAACTACAAACTGACAGAGTCCTTAAAATCCATATCCACTAGGCAATTTGTCAACCGATTTGGGCTATAATCGGCCGATTCTACTCCAATAATCGGCGTTTTTTTTGCACTGATTCAGATCACACGTGTAAATTTTATCACAACATACTTATGGGAGAGCGCTTAAAAACATGGATTACCCCTAGTGGGGATGGTTTTATATTGAAATGTTTATGTTTAATTAAATGACTGGTCAATCGTATGGCAATTTTTGATGTAATTCAGATGAAACATGGACATTTCAGTAAAGCATACTGATGGGATCAGAGGAATATACGATCGTCGAGGTCCAAATTGCCCTAGTGTGTATGGGACTTTATACATTAGCCGCTCAGTGTGGAACTGTGTGTTGCGCAATAATTGTGTGATATTGGGTACGATCACTGCTTGTGCCATAGAGAGTATGCTCCCAAAACATTTATCAGAACAAATGTTTGCGATACTGTCCTAGTCTAATGCAAAGAGTAGGTTTGCATAAAGGGTTGTACAGTAAAGCTGTTTGAAAGCAATGTGTTTTGACCTGTTCTTTATTAAAATAATTTTCAATATTCAGGATATTCATTTTTTTTCTCCAGATATTTTCATTACCCCTTCATCAATTTATATTAGCTAGAGTATAGACATCTTTATGTGAGTAAGCTGTATGTGTCACAATAGGTACAGTTAGTCAAACAGATGTTTAATGCACTTTATAAGTGTGTTATTTCTATGGGCAAAATAACTGTAACAAACTATGGTCCCACAACATACGATGATCACAAGACATACTTATTTATGTTTGACAGCGGGCTAACTTTCAAAAAGAAGTGAATGCTATATGTGTTGAAATTTTGTCTTTCTAGTATTATTACGTCTTACTTATCAATCGCACTGCATTATACGATCATCATGTGAAACCTTACAAGAGCAGACGTAATAATGGAGGTTTGTTTTCTCACAAAGTGACGTACATGCTTTGCAGAGAAAAGTCATACATCATAGCTAGGTACATCAGACATTTTGCAAGTTTTTATATTTTTGCTATTTACTTATTATGTGGCTTTGTGAACAACATTGAGTTTATATTCACACTTACCTAAACATTCCAGGTACCCAGAATCTTACTGTGTAACGGTACTGGTGATGTGACGTTAAAGTTTGATCTACTTGTCCCACGTGTTATCCACATCTCTAACAATAACTTCTTCATTTGTGTCATAAGGGCTTTGGAACATTAAAATAAAGGAACTCCCACTACTGATGTGTTTGTATCGAGTCTGTGCTAAGCGTGTGGGTTTATAACAAAGCAATCAAGGAACATGGTATTATCTAGGCAAACATCTATCTGTATCTGTCTGTCTTTCTGTTTATAAACCTATCTATCTATCGATCTATATCCAGGGGCGGATCCAGGAATTTTGAAGGGGGGGGCCAACATTTGAAAATGTTTGTAAGTAGTATATAACTAGGGTAAGTCTGGACGGCGGAGCCGTCCAAGGGGAGGGTATGGGAGGGGTTCCCCTCTCATTGGGGGGGTATGGGGGGGCCACCCCCAGGAAAATTTTGAAAAGATAGCCTCTCATTCAAGCAATCTGAGGCATTCTGAGGTACATTGGGGATCTAGGGGTATTTGTTTTTCCCTACTATTTTTTTATTCAGGTATCAATTATTCCAGGGAATTTTGTTGTACATGGGGATAACCTATGAGGACATTTGGGAAATATAACCTGTCAATCGTGCAATCTGAGGCATTCTGAGGACCTTTGGAGACCAAGTCCAAGTGGAGGTTAGGGGAGAGGATCCCCCTCCCATTGGGGGGGTATGGGGGGCCACCCCCAGAAAAATTTTGAAAAGTGAACCACTCATTCATTCTCTCTGAGGCATTCTGAGGTTCTTATGTGACCTTAAGGGATGACAGTTTTTTCCTAATACTTTCAATTTGCATATCTATTCTTCCAGAGAATGATAGTGTTTAGGCCTATGTGGGAGTGTATATATGGCAAGGAGGTGTATAGGAGGGATTCCCCCTCCTGTTTTGGGGAGTATGGGGGCCACCCCCAGAAATTTTTTGAAAAGTTAACCTCTCATTCATGCAATCTGAGGCAATCTGAAGTACTTATTGAAATTAAGGGATGACATTTTTCCCATTTTAAAATATTTTCAATTTGCATATCCATTCTTCCAGAGAATGATGGTGTATATGTGATAGTGTATATATGTGGCGAGGGAGGGTATGAGGGATTCCCCCTCCTGTTGGGGGCATGAGAGGGGTTCGCCCTCCCATTCGGGAGGGGGGGGGGTATGGGAGGGGGGGTATGGGAGGGGGGGTATGGGAGGGCCACCCCTAGAAAATTTTTGAAAAGTGAACTTCTCATTTATGAAATCTGAAGTATTTTGAGGTGCTCATTTGACTTATTAAGGGAGAGGTGTCACAGGGTTAATATTATAGGATACCCATGTCGAAATACGTTATGAATACTAACTGGACATTGCCATTCAGTATTTTTGGTGTATTGGCACAGTGGGCACTATTTGTGTATACTGCCCACCTTGCTGTATTGTGTAAAATGTTTCTTGGATTTTTTTTTAATGTCAGGTAAAATAATGCAGTCTGATTAAATGGAGGTAGTGATAGAGTCCTAATTTAAGAGAAAATAATGAATATTAGGGAGAACTGCTTGACACCAGTCAAAGTGTGTGCATAATCAATACATTGGGATACTGTCCACTTTGCTCCACTGGTAATTTCCTTTTATTCTTTTGTATAACACATAAAATATGGTATATAATATAAGGAAAACTTACCTCGGTTGACAGTACAACCCTGTACTCAGTTGGATGTCAGAAAAATTACAGCCCTCAGCCTAACGGCCTCGGGCAGTAATTTTTCGACATCCACCTGGTATTCAGCCCGGAGGATAGGGCCGGGAGGGGAATAACAGGGCCGGGAGGGGAAGGACAGGGCTGGGAGGAGTAGGACAGGGCCGGGAGGGGAAGGACAGGGCCGGGAGGGGAAGGACAGGGTCGGGAGGGGAAATACAGGGCCGGGAGGGAAAGGACAGGACTGGGAGGAGGAGGACAGGGCCGGGAGGGGAAGGACAGGGCCGGGAGGGGAAGGACAGGGACGGGAGGGGAAGGACAGGGCCGGGAGGGGAAGGACAGGGCCGGGAGGGGAAGGACAGGGTCGGGAGGGAAAGGACAGGACTGGGAGGAGGAGGACAGGGCCGGGAGGGGAAGGACAGGGCCGGGAGGGGAAGGACAGGGCCGGGAGGGGAAGGACAGGGCCGGGAGGGAAAGGACAGGGCTGGGAGGGGAAGGACAGGGCCGGGAGGGGAAGGACAGGGCTGGGAGGGGAAGGACAGGGTCGGGAGGGAAAGGACAGGACTGGGAGGAGGAGGACAGGGCCGGGAGGGGAAGGACAGGGCCGGGAGGGGAAGGACAGGGCCGGGAGGGGAAGGACAGGGCTGGGAGGAGGAGGACAGGGCCGGGAGGGGAAGGACAGAGCCGGGAGGGGAAGGACATGGCCGGGAGGGGAAGGATAGGGCCGGGAGGGGAAGGACAGGGCTGGGAGGGGAAGGACAGGGCCGGGAGGGGAAGGACAGGGCCGGGAGGGGAAGGACAGGGCCGGGAGGAGGACAGGGCCGGGAGGGGAAGAACAGGGCCAGGAGGGAAGAGAAAGGGCCGGCAGGGGAAAGAAAGGGCCAGGAGGGAAGTGAAAGGGACGGGAGGGGAAAGAAAGGGCTGGGAGGGGAAAGAAAGGACCGGGAAGGGAATGAAACTTTGAAAGGGCCATGAGGGAAGAGAAAGGGCTGGGAGGGGAAAGACAGGGTCGGGAGGGGAAAGAAAGGGCCGGGAGGGCAAAGAAAGGACCAACAGGGGAAAGAAAGGACTGGCAGGGGAAAGAAAGGGCCAGGAGGGGAAAGAAAGGGCCGGCAGGGGAACTATGGCTCTTTCCTCTTTTCTCCCCCTTCCTCCTTTTCCTTTTCCTTTTCCTTTTTTCCTTTTTTTTTTTTGGAGGGGGGGGGGGCAAGGCCCGTCCGCCCCCCCCCCCCCCCAAAAAAAAAAAAAAAATCCGCCACTGAATTATCAGTATACACGTACACTCAAATATATTATGCTCTTCCAGAAATTTAACAGTTTGGTCAGTTTTTCCCAAAGTGTAAAGAACGAGTTTCTTTTTATCTCGCACACACAATATATTAGTTTTCAGGAAAGTCCCAGTAGCGCTAAATGTAATATTATTTTACACAGACAAGGATGGTTTCAAATATAACTGTTCTTAGATACTAATTTACGATCCCATCTACACTTATGATTGAATTAAGAGGTTCAAAACGTCCTCTATAATCAGTTTGCTTCGACTCAAAGTGATCCTTTTATCCCGGAAAAACAATTTGATTAAAGACTAAGATTTGAAATAGGGGTTTGGAGCTCACGTTAATATTTTGAGAAGAAAAACTAAATCCATATCTCAGTTTGGATAAGATTTCAGAAATTCAAAGAAAATGCTTAGTTAGGTATTTTCGAGGCAGTTCTGGGTTTATGCACTGGGTGGCAGCACCGGGGGGGGGGGGGGTACATACACAGTAGAGTAGAAAGAAGGAAAATTATGTATTTTTTCTCAATAACTTTAGAAACACGTAAAATATCTCTTTTTCACATGGCAGAGCACTTGCTGAAAAGTATATAATGATAAATCGAATGAGCTTCATTTGCTTAGCGAGAGTCACCGAGTGTTATAAATATGTTAATAATGATAACTGTAAGTCTTAAATAATAATGATTTAGCAAATTTATGTTTAGAGATGATGTAAAGTATTTTTGATTTAGCAAATTTACGTTTAGAGATGATTAAACATTGGTAACTCAAGAAATTAATGTGTAAAGCTACGTATGATTAGTCCATTCTGCAAGTAGATAAAACATTTTTCATTCATAGAAATCCAGTTTAAGAATTAAATGCAATTTTTCTACATGTTCATCTCTTTGGTAAATTTTTGATTGGTTGTGTCATATATACTAAAATAAACATAGTGTACTGATGTGGCGTCAGTCCTAAGTTAAAGAAGCCATACGCATAAAGCAGTGTTAGGGCTTAGAGTGAATCTCTTCTTGTGCTTGAAGAGTGAAGGCCAACCAAGGGGGGCCAGAGTAAAGGCAGGGCATGTAGCAGGCCACAGGGCAGAGTTTGTCATCTCATTGGTTGAGTAACACCTCATATAGGAATAGGCCAGGGTATTGGGATTATTAAGAGACATCTGCGGGCAAGATTGGCTGTGTGACTAGGAGCGTTGGCTGTGTGGGTTAAGTGGATTAGCCTAAGGACTGGTGACTATCAACGGGAACTCAGTGACTTATATCACCTGCTTTGGACTATATTAATAAACAACATCCTTTCACACGATTGTTCATGTCAGCTCTAGTTGGGGAACTACATCTCAAGATGATTTGCAGCTTTAATAACGAGAAGACTGCAACTTGGACTGGCTCATATATATATATATATATATATATATATATATATATATATATATATATATATATAATGGAATAATGAGTTGAAGAATAATGCTTAATTACTCCCCTATCATAAACGATAAAGTAAACCCCCATAGTTCAATAGATATTTTGCAACATTGTTCGATTCAAGGGAAATTCCTGGCAATGTTCACTTTGACTGGGTAGCTTGATATAAATAACCAATTTTAGTTTTGTTTTTTCCTCTTAGAATTTCATATAACAATACATACTTATAGACATTGTACATATAATATCACATCTGCGAAAATGAGCTTGCCGGCATATTAGTGATAAATTACTTAGAGTAATTATCATTTCCTATTCTGAATTATTTAGAGCGAGTAGAACATCAACTTAATACAAGCTCACTGAATAACAATTGGCAAACATTATCATGTAAAATTGATAAGATTTGAATCTATTCCACAGCGTTGTGGTCATGATCACTAAAATTAATGGTGACTACAAAAATAGGTGTAGATATGACGACGTCTGCAAAAGGTCCTGGTCCAATTTATTTTTAACAACTAACTTAAACAATTACTAATGAAGTTCAAAGTGTCTGCACCTGTCTGTGCTCATGGTACGCAGCCTGGTTTTATGTTTCTTACTCAATGTTTTAATAAATTTCATCCAAAAAAAAAGAAAAAAATAATGATGATGTTATTGCAATAACAATTGTCCCATCAGATATTAGCGTCTGATTTCTTTTATTTGAGGTAGACAAATATAACCCCTACGGTATTTCACCTGACCATACCTGACCATACCGATCACTCTTGAAAAGAAAAGTTATCATAATCCAAGATCGTGGAACCTGCATGGCCTGTATAGGAATTAATAAACAAGTCCTTGCTGTACCATCCCGAATACCACATTTTGGCAAAGCTATAACACCATACAAATTTGCAAGTTAAGTGTTCATTATCAATAGCTACTGAACAATGTGCATCCGTCACCATGACTTTGCGTCAATTGGTGTTTGCCTCCCCGACATAATGTACTTCACTCAAATATTCATATTTTACACACACCTTACAATAGAATGGGTTCCAGCAGTCACCGATGTGCACGGACCATTTGTTTCTATAGTGGCGGATGTTGCCATGACGAATAATTAAAAAGGCACTTGTAAGTAATAAAGAAAAGGATAATTATACTGAATTATAAATAAAGTGGACTTTTTGTAACTGCAATGTATTGAAGTGATGTTAATTATCAGTTTCAACAACAGGAGATGCAATATCGCAGCAGAGACAACTGAAGTCTTCCTTGAGCTCAAGCTATCTCAGGTAAAGTTTTAGATTTACAATTTCAATTTTCAAATCTATTCAAATCTGAACATATAAGATTGGAATGAGGTCACTATCCAAGGTGTTTTTGTTCTTTTTTGGATAAACAGTTTAAAACATTATCTATTGGGCGATTTGGATTCTAGGCTGGCAAATCCACTATGCAGGCTACAATAAAACCTAAAACTTCTTTAGTTACTAGAATAACAACCAAAATTGAGTAATGGCTGCATATATATTGATTTATCCAAGGCCACTTATTAAACACTACAAAGGAAATTAGGCATTAGAAGCATCTATGGTATATGTTGTAACAGTTACTCATTGTCAAGAATACAAAAGAACAAAGGTGAATAATTTAATACCAAGCAAATATATAGATAGTAATGACCGAGGGTGGATATCGAGAAAGTTATTCCCCGGGTATCGGAGGGTGAAGATCGAGGGCGATAGCCCGAGATTGTAACCCTCCGATACCCGCGGAATGACTTTCTCGATATCTACCCGAGGTCATTACTGGATTTATTTAATGAGAACCCTCAGAATATGTCACTATAGTGTCAAATTAAAGAAATTCTTAGCTCATTTTCGTCATCTTCCGGTCTTTCATCGCCATTTTGGATTACGCGGACTTTTCACTCAAGACGGCGCTGCGGTAGCGGACTATTTTTTCTATTTTTTTTTTCAAATTCGTGAAATAACCTTCAAACACCATATTTAACAAGCACATTACACTTTATTTTCAATAAAAGACATAGTTACATCTTCAATATCTCCATATATTAGCTATTTGTCCATTTTGAAAAAAAAAAAAAAAAAGTTCGGCCATCTTCGGGTCTTTCCGGCGCCCGCTCCGAGGCCACTCCGAGGCTCTGTCAATGGCGAGCAAGGCGGATTTTACGAATTTGGACAATGGAATACATCAAAATACTCCGATAAAAACGGATTAATGCGGCTCAAACACCCATTACGGATGGAATTCAAGGTATGTACAAGCATCTTACATATTGTTTTAAGCGTGACAACGCATATTTTCAACAGGACGAACAATTTAATTCTGGTATTTTTCGCCGGGTTTCAAGTCAATATTTACCAAAATGGCGAGACGCCGATCTTCTTTGGCGAACAAAATTCAATTATTTCCCGAGTTCTTTGCTGGGGAGGAGGTACATATCTGAATATTTACAGTCCCAGTGAACGTGGCATTTGAGAAAATACCTGTTGGTCCTCCTGGAATCAAGTTTTCTATCGCATTTAGGGCATTGTTGGAGCTTGTTGTGCTTGTTGTCTGACTTGATGACAGAGCGACAACTGTGGAGGTGGTACAACGCTTTTTGGCAGGAGGAGCCAACATTTGTAGTGGATTTGTCACATTTTGTCCGTAGATTGCCCCTTCCTTGTTGCACTCCAGTCTTCCAACGTCATCTGTGACAACCGTTGACATGTATTTCTGTACTGGCTTTGTCGCCTTGGCATATTTGTTGATGGAATTTGTGTTTCTGTGCCCACTAACCTGGCAGATCAAATTAGCTGAAATCCCTGCATTTAGCATATCTGTGACCATTTTTTTTCTCAGGCTATGGTTGGTGAGTTTAACATCAGTAATATGGGCCCCTTGAGCCATATTTGGGATTATTTCCTGGATCTTGTTTTTGCCCATACCCCCATTTATGTACAATATATGGTCATTGACATGTTTGCTTTGTTTTGGTGTCAGATAGAAGGGGGATTGTTCCTCACACATATCTTTAGGCCTGGCATCCCTGTAGTACTCATACATTAAAATGGGACATCTGTCTGTTTTTGTTTCAAATATTTTGGGAGCAAATGGTCTGCAATCCCCATTTCCAACCCTAGTTTTTGTCAGCCTTTCATTGAAAGTTATGTACTTGTCCCCCCTTACATCTGTTTTCAGGACAATGTCCCCCCACCTTAACTGTTTGGCCTCATCATTTCCCCTGAAACCAAAGCCCTGATTTAAATTTTAAAAAACTGTATTTTGCAGGGTCTCCCCTGTCTTGGTCCCTAGCTGTTCATATTTCCAAAATTCCTCAACATGCTCAGGCTCTATGGGGTCAGATGCATTTGGAAGGTTCCCTTTTCCCTGAGATTTTAATAATTTCCTTTTGCTCTCAAGGACCCCCCTGCTTGTTTCAAATTCCTTGTCCCTGCTGATGTTGTATCCATATCCCTCATCACGTAGGTGCCTGGAAAATAATAATAAATATAAAAAATATTTCCCCAGTCTTCCAGGATAATTTAAAAAATATTTAAAATCATGTATCAAAATCCGAGACTGTTTTGTGCATTTTCTATCAATTTTTTTTATATTTTAGGCCTACCCCCGAATTTTTCAGAACATTTAAAAAAATATTTACCTGGCAATCCCTCTGTGAAAGGCAGTGATTGAGCTGGGCTCATAGTCCTCCCCATCATCTCGCTGCAGCTGCATTATCCATGAACCCAGATAGGTGTCTAATTCAGCTGGTTTCAGCCTATGGATGTCGACTGTGATGTTCAACATCTCCCTGAGGTAGTTCTTGAATTTCTTGACACTCTGTAAGGGAAAAATGAAAATTTTTAGCATTTTTCATTAATTTATAATATTTTCTATCGTGTACAATTTTTAGAAACATTTTATTTTGATTATTATTTGTAGAAATCTTACTTTTTCTGTCTGCTTGATGGTGTTCTTGTTGCGTTGCCCTTTCACAAAGTCTCTCAGCTTCTTGGCCTCTCCATTTAATGTATTTTCGTCAGGATTTTCCTCCTCAGGGTCCGAATTTTCCGGATTTTCATCAGAATAGTAGTCCCACTTTTCATCATCTAATTCTTGTATGTTTTCCTGTTGTTTTTCAGGGCTCATTGGTTGGGTTAAGGCCTGGAATAAATCCTCAGACAAGAGATCCCTGCAGTTCGCCAGGTCCTCATCTAATTCAGCATCTAGACTCATGTACTTGGCATAGAAATCGGCTGAAATCACAGCATTATCACCGCAGACAGGTAGGCTTGCCATTTTTCTAGTAGTTTTCCGAATTTTCCTCCTCTATTTATGACGTTTTCAACGATTTTCCACATAAAAAACGCATGAAACGTCCGATTTTCCGGAGTTTTCCGCATGGACGCCTGCCGGAACTAGAAAAATTGATGTATTCATGCGCGGTCCGTTTCTATTGGCCAATGGTAACTAGGGGGCGGGGCCTAAACGTCCGAACGTTTCCATGCGTTTTCAGCAGGTTATTCACCTGGCTAGCTTGATTTTCATTGGTTTAAAGGAAAAAGGGGGCGTGGCCAGACGTTTCCCTGGTTTTTCCGGGGGTATAACTTGTGGTTATTCCCCAAGCCTCTGTACTTAAGAGTTTAAATCAGGTAAATATTATTTTGGTTATTGCCTTGGTCGGAAAATCGGAAATTTAAATAGGTTATATATAGAAACATCTACCCCACTCATTAAATAAGATACCATTAGTAGGGTACCCAAGGGATCACATCTATGGCATCTGATATTATCATAATTATAAAAGGCTTGACCTGCCAGTTTTAGAAAGGATGCTAAGACAATTTGAATCATCTTCATAGAAATCCTTTCAGGTTATTTGAAAGAAAATGAATATCAACACGTGACCTTTGAGTAGTAATTGAGAAACTTCTTTTTCCCAAAAAAGGTGATAAACGTTTCTATTCTCAGTTCTTGAGAATTGGATATAACATAACGATTACTTAGAGTATAAGATATAGATATAGAGGTCATGGTGTTATGTACTGTATGTCAAAGTTACTTAGAGTATATATAGATATAGAGGTCATGATGTTGTGTACTGTATGTCAAGCAAATTATACAATAATGCAAAACCCCCACCCATAGCTCTCTCTTCTTAACTTGAACAGAATATTGATTTTATCATTAAATGAAAAGTGAGCTACCTTTATTCTCATTTATAATTTTATCACAGGTGACTAAGAAAACCCTACAATGGATGCCAAAGCACGATCATCACAGTTACTGGTTCTCATGTTGGCTGGATTCTTCTGGTACCTAAGTAGTGTTATGGTGAATATAACATGGAAACAACAATTTTATAAACATCAAAATGTACTCTTTTTGACTTTCATTCAACTTGCTGTTGCAGAAATTATCTGCTTTCCATTCATCATATTGCATGAGGAGGAACCACAGAAACTACTCTTTTCATTGTTTAAAGGAAAGATTCCGTACATATTCATGATTGGTGGATTCTTTTGTGTTGGTCAGCTTTGTACCAATGCATCATTGTCGCTTGTATCAGTTAGTCTCACACATATGATCAAAATGTTAGAACCATTGATTGCATTATTTTTTGGAACTTTCATCTTGAATGAACACATTCCAATGGATTCTATCTTGTGCATGTGCATTATGCTGGTTGGTGTTGCAATTGTCACTGTATATGATAAAACATTCCACTTGGAGGGACTTGTTTTTTCTGCAATATCAAATGTTGCTTTTCAGATTAGGAATTTATATACAAAGTTGGATAAGAAACAACAATTTAAGAGTATTACACTCTTTGTTATGAGTAATGCAGTAAGTTTGCTATTTCTAAGTTTTTTGATAGCACTGGCAAAAGTAACGAATAGATTCCCAGTAACTCTGATTCTAGACTACCAATTATTCAGTATTGGATTTTGGTTTGCTGGCCAGCATGTTATGTCATTCTTTGTTCTTCAGAATGTTTTGATTACAACTCACGCATTACTAAATGTCATGAAAAGGCTTGTTATTGTTATTGTATCTCTGACTTTCCTGAATACCTACCTTAGCTGGTTCCAGTTTGTTGGTGTTGGGATAGCATTTACGGGGTTCTACTTTTATTCAACAAGGTTACAACAGCAAACAGCTTCAGTAGAAAATAAACCTGGCACAATAAATAAGATTAATATAATGTCCATCACCTGTATATGCATGCTAACTGTATTCACTTTCAGTTTCATCAATATTATCTTTATTGATTATCAAAATGAACCAGTCTTATCATTTTTGGAGACAAATAACACTGAAATGATAAGACAGCATAAAACATCAATCACAATGTGTTGGACATACAGAAGAACCCTAGATGGTTCGCAAAAAGCCTTATTAGAATCTATGGCAAAAAGTAACCCTCAAAAGAAAATAACTGTCATTTGTGGCATGTTGAATTGTTATAAATCAAGTGATCATTTTAAGAACATTGAAATAAGACAACTGAATGCTTTGCCCATTGCATCTGAGACGCCGCTGTCATCATGGATAAGACAACATTCAATCATAAAAATTATATCTGGTCAAACCTTTGAGAAACAGTTTCAGAGAGCAATGACTCTGGCACTTTCATGGAAAATGGGTGGTGTAATAATTGATTTAGGTATGCCTGTGACAAATGTGAATGCATTTATATCCCGACTTGATCAGGTAAAGGAGAAAAGTTGTATAATGGGAATTGGTGGAGATCCACTGAACATGTGTTTTATTAAAAGAGGAAATGCATTTGTGTCACACTTGATGCAAAAGTTTTCTCAATCTTTTGAGCATGGGGAAAGGACAGCAGGCCATGCAAAGGACAATATTCACAGGATGTCTGCATTGGCTTTCAAGAACATTCAAGTTTCTGGTTATGAGAAGGATATTCCAAATAATATCACACTTCTCTTTTCAGATGTCATTGGCATTCCACAAGATCAGTCAAATTCTAACATATTTGGCCTTGTTCACTATGAAACTTCTCAAAATATTGGTGATTACATACAAAGTATTGCAGCAGCCCATTTTCTACCCCAAATCAATACTTTTCTTTTACGAGATAAAAGACTTCCCACTCTATCACAAAACACAACTGTGATTTTAAATGCATTTTGGTATGAATACGGTTGGCTATATGGTCCTATGAGAAACATTTATCCGGTTCCTGTTTCAATTCATTTACATAATGGACACTCAAAACATGTACAAAATATGCTTCATATGAGAAAGGATCTGTTCTTAAAAAATGCTCCAATTGGCACTAGGGATTTGGCCACATTAAATATCTTTGAAAATTTGGGCATTCCCACTAAAATGACAGGTTGCCTTACTCTCTTTATGCAAAATCCTTTTTCTGATTTGCCTAGGTTAGATAAGATATACTTGGTGGATGTTCCTCAGAATATGAAAAAACTTATTCCAGGATATGCAAGACAATACTCTCAGGAAATAAGCCATGGACTTGCTTCCATTAACATGGGTAGTACTGCTCAATATATTGAAGCATATAAACTCCTTGAAAAATATGCCAGAGCAAAATTGGTAATAACCACAAGAATACATTGTGCACTTCCTTGTGTTGCAATGGGGACTCCAGTGATATTTTTAAATCTAAAAAGCTTATACTCTGCTTCAAAAGCAAAAGAATCACCCAGAGTATCTGGCCTAACTGGATTATTTCATCATGTTAACTTCTATACATCATCATTAGAAGATGCTAAAATATTTTTTAAAAGCTTTAATTACACTATGCCACCACCAAACCCTAATCCAGAACTTGCTGATTCACTCAGAAAGGCTTCCTGGTCTATACTAAGCAAAGTAAAGGATATAAATGACACACGTAATATATTTGGTCTGGGGCCTTGACAAGGTCTTAAATAGATGTATTTCCCTGTTGTTCTGTGTAACAAAGGACTAAAAACGTCTTTACAAATTTCATTTTTAGAGCAGCATTGATTTCATTAGGTTCATGTCCTTGGTTAAGCCATATCAGAATGGGAAAGGAAGCTATGCTTAATGTGAACCTCATTTATTCAATGTTTCAGACAATGTATCTCATTTCAGATTATCAAGTTCACTTATCAGTCATTTGTTTTTAAAATCATAGTATGATTTGGAGCATCTAGAAGTGATAAAACTATTTACACAGTGTTATGAATTTCCTTGCATATTGTCTATGTCTGTTGTTGAAACATTGAAAAATTGCAGAGGCCTTCTCCAGGCAGATCTACATTTGGGCCTCCTATGGAAATTGTTAAGATGACGTTATTCACCCCAAATTGTACTGTGTGACATATTTATGGTTGATTTCCAATACATTCAGAAAATCATTGCTAATTTCGATTGAGTCATATAATTCATTATATAATATATATTTTCATCAAATAACATAAAGATTTGTTGAAACTTGAGGTTGCATCCTACAAAAATGATCTAGATTTTTATTTCAATTTCGAACTGATAATAAAGAGTTTCTAAAAACTAGTTCTGCTTTTTATAAGATTACATAACTTACTAGTTGTGCTTGTGTGAAGATTGAACAATCCCTTAGAGTTTCTTAGGTGTGTACCTTCAATGACCATTAAATTGTTAGTGAATATTTGTCAGTTAATGAAAAAAGAGCATTAATTAATTAAATTCGTGGAGAATCTGAGGGAAGAACATACTTATAGACCTTAAACTCCAACACATCGTCATCATCTTTTCTAATGAAATTAAGTTACTTGTAGCAAAGAACAAATCTTTTTTGCATGCTAATATGAGTGGTAAAAATGATTAATTTGATTTTTTGTTAGTGTATTGATGAGATTTAGATAAAAAGATCAAAATAGCATCTCTGTCAGCTATATATATGCACTGCAGTGACCTGGTTTAATGATTCCCCTCACCTGGGTCTGCTGCTCTGTAGGACTGCACTGCGCAGGGTGATAAGAAGGGTGTGTATAATTGTGTAGAGCATATGTCCGACTTATTTTTATCTAATGGCAAGGAAGATTTGAATAAATGTTTAAAAGATTTTGACTTTATTTCTTGATAAGCTTGGGTACTCTGCCTTTTGGTTTAGCAAGTGAGAGAATTATCAACCGGGAGAAAGTACTAACGACATGAGCTGTAATTTCGTATTTTCTGAAAAAAACAAACAGGGCCCATATCATACGGTGAATTCAATTATTTGAATTAAAGCAGGGTTATAAATCTTTAAAATTGGCAGTATTCACAATGGTAGCCTCACAATGACATAGGCACTATGATTCTATGAGAACACCTATGGAATTAATAATACCTCTAACTGACATTTAAAATGCATGTATTTGGGCCTACTACTTATTAAAAAAAGATGTTTAACAATGACTGATGCATAGATATGTTTTGCCATACATATTCATATTTATGCCAGTTTACTGCGATAATAATAGTTTATAGTTGAAAACTTGAATATGGGAAATGTTGTAGGATGTATTTACGTCGATCTTTCCAAGGCATTTAATTGTTTAACATGCTAATTTAATATGTTATTTTTAGTTGACAGTGGAAATAAGTAATTTAGTGTGACATTGCAAAAAACTACAATTTAGAGCTCTGAAGGTTTTATCAACCCCATGGCCGAGCAGCGGGCCATACAGAGGCCAGTGAGTATAAGTAGGCTGTACGGCCCGCTCCTTGTTTACAGTGTTTTACACATATTTACAGAATTGTTTGGGTGATAAAATATAGAAGAACCTTAGGGGTCGTCCTCAGGCATACGGACGTCCCTCTACGGGTCGTCCTTCTGCCCTCTGACGACCCCAGTGGGTCTTCTTATATTAGTACTCAATTATAAATATGATGATCGCACTATCACTAAACATGATGAAACTTTTGTACATAACTTTGTAATGTGGAATATTTGATTATTCAACGTATCAGAAGGTTGCTTGTACTATTACACACATGTATAAATGCAGATATTGATAAGAACACAGGTGATGGAGTGCATTTGCGGAGTGATGATGGTAAGCAAGTGAAATTGTCAATACCTAAATTTGAAATATATCGTAAATATTGGAAATTTCGCGCAAACAAAATTAACATTGGTTACAATTACCAACTGATATACAGTCGATAGAATCGTTAGTTGATTGTAGAAAAATGTTAATTACGGATGTAGGCCCCTAATAGAGTCTGTATGGAAAAAGACGCATGAGATTGGTATTATGTAGAAGATTAAACTAGGATTGTATTAATTTGCTGATGTGGAAATTATGATTTCAAATGATCTGTGATTTATTATATATAGTTTGTTTAACATCATGAAAAGCATTGTAATGGTGATGATATTTCAGTTCAATAATAAAAAAAAAATATATATATGATGCTTAGTGCAACTTAAAGATCACATGTAGGAGTTAAAACAACCAAAAGAAATGCATATGAGCATAATGTACCTGGCAACGACAAAAGGATACAAAAGGCCAAACTACTAAAAATAGGGCATTTAAGTATAGAAACATTTACTTGCAATTTACCTAATTGTTTATTCACCTTATTAATCTATACTTCAAAGTTGATAACCATTCTCTTCCGTCAGTAGTTATTTCCATTTAACTCCACGTGGGGCGGATGGATGTGGGCTAGTTTCTCAAATTGTTAATTGACTTCCAGCAGTGTTGCCAATTATAGACAGGAAATGTTACTTCTGACATAAAGCTTTCTTCGGATTCATTAACGTTGCATTTACATGAATAGTCAAAAAACGTTTAAAAATGTATACATTTGGCAAAATATAGACGTACCCTTCTAATTTCATGGATTAATGCACATGTTGTTATATTCTTAATCACAATAACCAAAGGTTAAATTAGCATAGTCATAACATGGGGGCGTGTGGTTCTCTTTGCACACGGCAGAATCAAAAGGACATAGCCTGCATTCTACTATACATAAACCCCATCAGAAGATTTGCTTGGTAACCTTCTGAGACGTCCGTGAAATTTGAAAAATGAACTGAAACATAAGGCCCACACTAGTGTTGAACCACCAACCCTTCAACTAACAGTCTCTAAGCTAAACCATCAGACTAATGCAGCACTTATGGGAAGATTATATCTTTGTGGCACAGATAGCATTGGGCCATAGGAAATTATAATGTTGATGAAAAATAAAAGTCATTCGAGATGGGATTCGACCCAAGGACCTCACTTGGGCTTATTCAGTAGGCTGCAGATTCTGCTGTTGTCTACAGTTGCAATAAACGATCCTATTGCCCACCAAGTTGCAGTTTAGGTAAAATTGATATAAAATGAACTGCATTTGGTATATATACCTGAGAGGTATATATACATGCGCATATTATTGTTTGGGCACTCTCTTAT
Organism: Lepidonotus clava; assembly: GCA_936440205.1. Taxonomy (NCBI): domain Eukaryota; kingdom Metazoa; phylum Annelida; class Polychaeta; order Phyllodocida; family Polynoidae; genus Lepidonotus; species Lepidonotus clava. The sequence continues at coordinate 41,823,573 of OW387141.1, forward strand.
CATTTTATCTTTATCATCATATCCAATATATCCTACCACACATCTTCGTAAGCCGTGTGAATCCTATTAATTGCTTCTGGAGAGGTTCAAACCGAATATGTCTTGCCTGAAAGGCCCACGCTACAAATAATCTATAATCAATAAGAATTAGAATACATGTTACTAGCTTTGGAGTGCACAAAAAGTATTAAAGCACAGGACCATTTCTTCCAAGCTTTTGGGACATTGTTTAAGCTCGTAGACCGACTCGGAGACGGATGTTATGCAAGATAAACTCTGTCTCCATGGCAGTTTACCTTTACATCACCAGTAAAACTCCATAGCTATGGGGGTTGCAATGACCCTGGCCTCTGATTCCCAGCAACATTTTTCAACCTTATCACGTCATAGCACAAAAAAAGGCCTGCTTTCCAAACAACAGTTCTCAGTCCTCCAATCCAACTCATAATAATTCTCTTTAAAAGTTTTGATTCGACAATTGCCACATTGAAAACACAATATCAGACACGTTTCATACCATTATGGAACTGTCACTACCTCTTTTTGTACAAGTCGGAGGGCACCCAATGCAAATATTTCCTGTCATGTTTGTCCAGTCGGTTGAGAAAGACACAGTAGAGTAGACACAGCTGCACTATTTCAAGAGCTCAGCCAGACAAAATCCTGACTCTATGAATATCACATCGTCATAACTTTGCCTGCTTTTGAAAGAAAGGGCATACCTAATCCTGGCTTTCAACAGTCATAAACCTGGAGGCGGCTGGCCCGACTGACGGGTTCCAGAATTCTAGTCACAATGCAAACAGAAACCCAGTGTTATGATATGGAGTAGAGTCAAGACCAGGAAATTACACTCACACGTTTTATATGACAAAACATATAGTGCATGGCCAAACTAAGGGCAATGGAGCCAACTGCAGCACCATATCGTCTTCTCAAATCGATGTCACACTGCTAGTTCAACACAAAGGCCTTCAGCATTGCTTAGCTTTGCAAACAATGATAACAATTGTAATGTGTAAAGTGTATTGCTATCCACACTCACATATCTGAAAATAATATTTTCCCAATGCCGGGTCAATTCATGAAAATAGTGATTTCTGCAAGAGACGAATGTGTAAGTCTTGGGTACCCAGCACTGCCACAACAAGCGTCAGTTACACTTAGAAGTTGCCAAAAGAAACCTGTTTGAGAACTAAATTATATGTTGTGTAGTAACTGTGATTGTGACAATTTTGTGATGTAACTCAGGATATTCTATATGCTCTCTGTATATCTTTCTTACTTAACTTTTCCCGGTTTAGCTAGTAAGGTCACGAGTTTGATGTTAGAATATTATTGGTTTTTAGTGGTATCGCCTCAAATGATTCATCAGGTGCGAATATGTTGAATATTATTTGTAAATTAATTCTAGGGACAATTTCCACAATTGACAGCAATTGTATTATTATAGTATATTGTTTCCAACACTCACAGATCTGAGAATAACCGATAATAAAGTTTAATGTTTCATTGATCCAGTAGGAAATGTCCAAAGCAATGTGCGGAACATGGTAGCCTCATTTATATATGTCATTTTTTCTGCACTATTACCTTGTACTCTTTATTTATCATTCAAATAGTAGTTGGAATAGTAACCAATCTTCGTCAGGTCATGCATTGTAACCCCACACGTCCTCCTGGTTGTTCTCTGAAGACAAAATTAATTAAACCAAGCATACATCATACACTTCTCTTTTCTGATCTTGCTACTTTCAACTACCGTGTCAGGAGTAAAGATCATATTAAGATATTAATAGTAAAGATGAAGTAAAGAAAGAGACCTTTAAGGCTTTTAGTTGTAGTATCAAGGGAAGAAAATCATTCAGACAGCTAGGAACATTGATAATTATAAGTTTCAATTTGCCAAACACCATCATGTGTTTAGACTCGTGAACGTTTTGAATATTAGTAATGCAGACTTAAATCACTCTAAGAATCAAGAAGAATAGAATGGCTTTATTAGCAAGCGAGTGTGAAGCCCCATTCGCCCTGGCCGATGATTGTGTCGCTCACAGGTCCGACAAAATTATCGTATGGAGAAGACAATCATCTCACAGCCGATAAAATTATCTGATGCAAACGAAATTTAAGAAATGGCATTCGCCCTGAGAACAGAGGTACCAACCGATTGCAAACGACAATTTTGTCAAGTACTTATCCCCTGCAATCGGCTGGAATTCAAACGATTCAATCCAACATGTTGGATCTGATTGCTTGGAGCCTGGTCGTTTGCATTATCGTTTATACCAGAATTGCAAACAATAAAGCCCCATTCGCGCTGGCCGATCATTGTGTCGCTGGCAGGTCCGACAAAGTTATCGTAGGGGGAAGACGATAATCTCAGCACCGATAAACTTATCGCAGGCAAGCGATTTTGAAGAAATTGTATTCGCCCTGAGAACACAGGCACCTAACGATTGCAAACGATTATTTTTTCAAGTGCTTGTGGCCCTGAATCGTCTGGATTTCAACCGATTCAATCCAACATGTTGGATCTGATCGGTTTCAGATCCATCGTTCCCATTGTCGTTTGTACCAAAGTTGCAAACGACAAATGTCGCAAGAGATCGTATGTACCGAATTTGCCAGCGCGAATGGGGCTTCAGTGTCACAAGAGATCGCATGTACCAAATCTGCCAGGGCGAATGGGGCTTAAGCCTGGTCTCCACAGAACGACCAAAGGCCGGCAACTAAACCCGACAGGTATTAACCCTTTCAAGACTCGACGACCATACCTTTATATTTGGCTTAGTTGCTGTGTTTTGAAAGGGTTAATGCATTTGGTCGGCCGACTAAACGCATTTCACAGACCGAAACAGACTTTCGTTCTGTGGAAACCAGGCATAAAGCAGTGGTAATAGCGACTATCCTGTAGCAATCTAAGATTGATAATTCGTGACATTTTACTGTCGTGATGGTGGTGCCCCCTAGGAGAGTCCATCCAAGCTGTTTACAATGTGGGTCCTTATCGCATTGACCTTTTGTTTACGTTATGAAAAGATCAAAAGATTCGCACTGCTCTATGCTTGTAACAGTTTACACAGACTTTCCTAGGGGGAGCCACCATGCATTGACGATATCAGAAAAAACACGTAGGCGATGGCTGGACTTAGACTTCTTTGTGAAGCTATAATATGGTGGATAACACCACGGGAGTGAGACACAGACAGAAAACTGACATCCCTCAAGCTCTGTATAATAATGCCTTACTCTTTATGACAGGGCGCCCGTTAGCCCGTTCTGACCCAGGTTTACCCCTACATAAAGGGTCTGTACACCCACAAGGATCCATAGCTCTCACGGGGCAGTTCAAATTTGTTAAGAATATTTTTATTTGCCCTTTATGCATGGCATGGGTAACCCCCTTGATGGTTATTTGGGTGCTGGCTGGTCTATGGCCCAACCTGCTATAAACCAGCAGCCTGAAAGCATGCTGGGATATGGCAAGGAATTCTCACCAAAAATGGTTGACAGTGCACAGGCTCACTTTGGGAAACAGTGGGTCGGGTTTGACAGACTGGACGCCGCCTCCAGTGTGTGGCCTCGATTCGGCAGGCCCCTTCCGCCCGCTGGATGGCTTTCCTCATTTCCCCGCTTCCTGTGCAGACAGATGGCTTAGAAACCACGGTCCTCTGGCTGTCTCCCTTGTCCAATCTTTGTCACATAGCCTCCCTCGTGCGGCCGGCTGATTTCCCCTCCGGGCAGCCGTGATTTGATGCCGCCCTACCATAGCGGGATTATTTTTGTGTATTTTTTGTCTTTTATGTCCATCTTTGAATATCTGTAAGCATGTCAGCACTGGCAGCATTGATTTGCTCTGATTGTCCCTTGGAAGTCCATGTCTTATGGCGGGGATCTAACTTGGTTAAAGTCCAGGGTCAAGTTGAACTGCGTAGTGTACTTCATAGATATGCTACTCACGTCATTTAATTGAAATTCTATTTCAAGGGTTATTCTATTTCAGGGACCGTTTTTCATGTAAGACGTCACGTTTCCACACTTCGTATAAACATCACTATCATTCATCGTAATATTATATTATTATAACAGTTTATTTCATATATAAATTTCCCTTCATAATAGAACAGCAGACACATTTAATCCACATTTAGATTTCTGGAAGTTCATCACCGTGATTACCATTTCAATATAACCGAAAGAATAACTTAATTTACAGCTCAGCAGAGCCTTTGCAACGGTTTCATTGCTACTAGATATTGAACCAAACGCTCTAAAACAATAACAACGTGATTTATTTATAAATAAATGTTGATATGCATGCAAAGGTCAGCGACCTTTGTCTGTAAACATCTATTGTTTTTCCTCATCTTGGTCTCTCTGAAGATTCTCCCAAATGGGTAATGTATCTCAAGAGGTTTATTCATCTTTCCATGGGGGTACCCTATGGTAATGTATTGGGCAGCGGGGAATGGAAATAACAAGTTAGGGACGGCCGATAGATGATCATTACTGGCCTCTGTGCGTACATTCATTTAGAAGTTGCAGTGTTTTGGGCCTGACCATGTTGGTTTGTCCGTGAACCAGTTTATGTCGGTTGTACGTCACAACAAGGGATCTTCCACCAAGTACTTATGGAAATTCAAAAGAAATTCGGATCCCCCCCTGTTGGACTCGCATCGGAGTTTTACAGGATGCATTTTTTCAAATATTTCAGATCATCCCTTGCGTCAGTCACAGCCATGAAAATGTAATTTATGACACGGTATTATTTGACGATTTTCTTGATTTCGGCTTAGATTAAGGCTTTTCTGGCATATTGTGGTAATGGGGGATGATTGTTAAAATCCATGTTATCCTGACAGGCTGACATCAACAGGAGCCATTCACACGTCCTCCGGCCATTATCTGTCTGTATTACTGCAATTGCTGAGCGGGGGAGCAGGCAATGGGATTTACCCATCCCACAGGGGGAAGGGGGTCTGCCTTATATCCCCAGGCCTTATGGGAAAATAACTAGGTCTATAAAAAAGGCAGGATGGGATATGGTGTTTCCCTGAGAGATAATTATGTGATGGGGTATTAACAGAAGTGCATGGAATGGTCTGGATACACATACACACACATAAATGTATAGGCCTATGTGTATACACACATGCGCACATACCTTTATAGTATTGTGACGTTCTCTGGTAAGTCGGGGTTGCCGATTCTTACAGCAGAGGAACGTGGGGATTGTTCGGGTCTCGGGGCGGACGGGGAATCCGGGCCAAGAACCGAGATGTGTTTTTAGAGTCGTGCCTCGCGCACGAGGGGGGGGGGGGGGGGCTGAGCGAATTGGTCGGGAATCGGTGCTCGATGTCAAACGGAGGACTGCGGGGAAGGGAAATTATGGTAGGGGTACGGGTCGGCCGGGGTTCGTCTCGCTCTATCTCCCAGACCAGCATTCACCCCTACAGGGCGGTCCACCCCGTGGTTCCGGTCCGCGGGGCCGTCGGGCCGACGGTCGCCTATTGTTTGGTAGCGTGGGGCCGAGCCTGCCGTGCCCTCGTCCCCGCGGACTTCGTTCCCTCGTTCCGCCCTTCATGCCTTCGTGCCATGCTGCGCCTACGCTTCCGGGACGGTTTCGGGCCTTCGTGCCCTACTTCGGTCCATCGTTCCTCGTTCTCGTTCCTCGGGCCGTTGGGCCCCTACCCTAAGTTTCTCCTATTTATCTCGAACTTCGACTGTTTTATCCTGGTTAATTGCTCGGATCGGCTCATCTTAGCGGTTGTTTCAAGGAAGAAGACACGTCTGGACACAAGGAGAACTATTAAAGAACTCTGTTTATTCGGGCCTCACCGCCCCTTTATATACCCTAGAGGTCAGCCCTGATTGGCTGCTTTCAGTCACGTGATCTACAACTGACGTCACTTCCGGTTTACATTCTCGTTTCCGGTTTACATATCACTTCCGGTTTACATCTTTCCGGGTCTCGTTCCTTTACATATTCGTTCCTTTACACTTTCGTTCCTTTACATATTCGTGCCTCTTTTTCAGGCTTTTTACACTTTCGTTCCTTTTACATATTTCGTTCTTTCACACTTTCGTTCTTTTACACTTTCGTTCCTTTTACGAACATATATACCCTTTATAATATTACCTTATTTTCTCTTATTTTGATCTCTACATATTTGGATGAATAGGCATTCATCACACCCTCCCGCACCTTCTTGAAAGGTGGGAAAACACGTCTTACAAAATTTCAAAGCAGTTCATACAGCAACGGCAACAGGACATACTTTAAAACCAGAAACATTTTAAACTACCAATCCTACGCTCCTTATCGGTAGAGGAGGAGGTGTCACCCTCTGTCCTCTCTGGTCTACCTCGGAGGGCCCCCGGGGCCTATCCGGCTAATTTTTATTTCTCTTCTTTCTTCTTTCTTCGTTCTTCGTTTTTCGTTTTTCTCGCTTCTCGGTAAAGTTCATATAATTCGTTTTACATATCCTAGTCTCTTATATACTTTTTATCTTCGTCATAGTTCTTATCCTGGGTCTATTAGGACCCGTACTGCGTCTTTTCCCGTTTTAGGATGAGCGAGCCGGTCGTGGCTCTCCCACCCGGGACTGGGGATCGGTCGTGACCCCGTCGCCCCCGCTCCTCTCCTCTGGGCTCTATGTACTTAGCCCCTCAGCGTTTTTCCTCGCCCTTACCCTCGTTAGGACAGAGGGACCGGTCGTGGTCCTCCTGCCCGGGGCCATGGGTCGGTCGTGACCCGCAATGCCCCCGTTCCATTCGTTTTTCGTCGTCCAGATGTTCTCCCCTAATTCGGGCGGAGAATCGGTCGTGATTCTCCCACCCAGAGGCAAGGGTCGGTCGTGACCCTTAGTCCTCTCGAACTTTTGTCCGTTTTTCGTCGTCCAGACGTCCTCCGTTGTTTTTGGGCAGAGTATCGGTCGCGATTCTCCGACCCGGTCGGTCGTGACCCCTCGTTCTTCCGTTTTATCACTCTTCTCTGCGTTCTTTTGGGTGATGATGATTTGAAGATGAAGTTTTGTAGAAAGACTGGAGTTTTCTTTACAGAAGGAATATTGTAGAAAGAATGTTCTTTTCTAGACTTCGCGCCCTCGGTCGCCTCAGCATTCAGAGCCTCCCAATGCCTTTTCACGTTTGGCAAGGACAACATGTTCGAGCCAGAGGCCGAGGTACCCAGCGGTCCAAAGAAGAAATGGCAATGGATGTGGAGAGGAACTTAGTTTAACCGTTAAAGTTTCAAGTGGAAGCTTCAGCAGATGGCGTCGCGGAGTTCGTGCTATCGGTCACAGTGAAACTCTGGATGGAGTTGGGGTGAAGGTAAGTATGTGAAGACTGGAATTATTAATTGTTGATGAGGTGTCCGTTTTCCGTACAGGAACTGAAGTTTGACTTTGTGGCACATGTCCTCGTGGTTAACCCAGCACCAAGACGTTCGGCCCTCGACCACGCCGACACACTCAAAGATTTTAGAGGCACCGCTTACTAAATTTTTCTTCCTCCCGAAGGACCATGTTCATTAACGATTTTCGTGAGACTGTAATACCAACAAATAGTTCGTAATAAAGGTAAGTTTAAGCACCACCTACCTATATGTTTCAAAGACTATTTTGTTCCGTTCGTCGGGAAGAAGACATCAGGAAGTACGACATGGAAGCAGTCACTGTCGTTACTGCAGGTAAGATATAAATTAGTAAGTCTATTAACTTCGTTTTGTTTATGTATTATTTTAGTGGGGCACGAGCGAGGGCCTTTCAGCTACCGTCCCTGCTCGCACCCCGGTCCTCCGGGAGACATCTACAATTCGCCGTAGTCCTTTCACGAATCGCTGCATCGGTCTTGGCATGCTAAAACCAGCATCCAGGTCAAGACTTTCCACTCTACTGCTCTCCGTATGCGGTAAGAGGCTGAAGACAAGGAAACACAGAAGATGGTGGTACAATGAATCCGGGCCCATCCGGTCCAACATTCTGAGTGATCCATCCAAGATCAAGATGGTCGAAGCCCGAAGAAGTCCAGACGAGCCGTGGAAAGTTCGTTTTTTTGGTGCCGCTAGAGAACAGAGGTCGTTCTTCACTCGCCTCCAGATCCCTCAAGGCAGCACGGGAGAAGAGTTCGAGTCTTGGCCCGCGCCAGCCTTTCCTCCAGCAGCGAGTCGCTGGCCCACCGGTACCCTATTTACCCCGGCACGACCGTCGACTCAAGAATTACACAATACTGTTCGTTCGTTCTGAGTTCCTTTCTTCGATTCCACCTCCTTGTTTTACTCTCGCTCCTCTTGGTCACTCGGACGGGTGCCGGGTGTCCGTTCGACCCCCCGACCAAGTGATTCTCGCTCCGACGTTCCGTCACTATCCTTTTTTCTCGTTCCCTGGGCCGCCCGACCCGCTATCTGTCCAATTTCCGCGACCGGACGGTCCTACTCAACTTGCTTGGTCCCAACCAACGCAACGGGGCTTCTGGGAAGAAGCGAAACAGCTACACACTTGCTTTTCCTCCGAGCGCCTCCTCCCGTTCCATATTGCCCCGCAGGCTTGGTAAGTTCGTTCCAGACATGGACCTTCCAGCTCGCTGATTACGATCAACACCTCCTAACACATGCGGTTTCGTTCAATTCCGCAAGAAGAAGATTCCCATGAAGAAACTACCTAGTTTGTTTTTAGTAAGAATACTTGAGATGAGAATATTCGAGCCCGCCAGTCCGTTCCCGATGTTTTAAAGCAAAGTTTCGGGCTCGTCCAGCGGTCTCCAGGAAAGTTTTTGTCCGGGCTTCGGACTCCTGTGCGGCTCAGGTACCTCCGCCTCGGCCCGGTCCTCTCCCTGGGGGTTTAACACTATGGGTGAGGAGCCAACGCCCCGTAATCCCTCCTCACCCGACTCGCGACGCGCCATTTTCCGCTTCTGGTTCCGTCGCGCTATCTTCCGTACAGGACTCTAAGCAGCATACACCCTTCTCTCCTTTTCGAGGCTTTTCATCCTTCTTCCTGACGTCGGGCCGGTAGAAGCAGCCTCTCCTCCCTGGCCGGGAGCTCGAGAAGTTGGTCCACTAGTCTGCTCTGCTTTTCTACCTCCCTCGTCGCTTTTAACAAGTCGTCTAACTGGTCCTCGTTTTTATACAACACTAAAGTCTGAGCCAACTGGACGGTTCGGTTGTGTTCGTTAATTAACCTGTCGACTCCCGGGAACTCTCGGGTGAACGGCCCCAGCGCTGCCGTCGGGAACTGTGCCATTGCCTCGTCGAACGTCTCTGGCTCGCGGCCCGTTTCCAGTGCCATCAGGAACGCCATAGACGCTGAAGCCATCGCTCTCGTCTTGGCCGTCATCCCTCGCACCTGCCTAGGAGGCCACGCCAGTTGCACCTGGATTGCTTCCTCGGCGTCCCAGTCCCGTACCGCCCGTGCCGTTACCGGAAAGTGTCCCTGCAAGACCTGTTGAATGGCCTGCGTCCTTAACAACTTGAGTTGTTTCTCCAGATGGTCCTGCCGTTGGTGTCTCCATCCCTATGGACCCGAACATTGAGTCCGAAGCCGCCCCCGACTCGTCCAGTTCTTGCCTGTCTGGCTCGTATCCTTTGGTCTCGGCCTGTCCCAACTCCATGTCTTCCGAGTCCTCTACTTCTGTATCCATGGATTGGGCAGCCAGTATTTTCAGTCTATGCATCATAACTCGTGGTTGTAGTGCTCGTCCATCCTTGTCCTCGTCCTTAAGTGGGGTGTCCGGTCCCGGTGGCGATTTCATCCTCTCCGGTGACGGCGGTCCCGGGGTCTCTTCCGATCCCTGCGACCCAAAGAACGAGCTTCCCAGACTGGCTCGGGTCAAATTGTCTACAGCCGCTCGTGTCTCCGGCGTATCCGGTGCCACTAAGATGTCCCTCATCCGCTTCAGTCCCGGGGGCGGTACCACTGGCTGCTTACATACCATCTTCTCCAGGGGTGAGTCCGCCCTCGTCGGGGTAGGGGTAGAGAACAACGGCTGCGTTGAAGCCATCGACGCCGTTTCCTCGGTCTTGACCGCGTGTCGAACATACTTCACTTTTTCAACTCGGCCCGATGGTTTGAGTCCTTGTCTTTCCGCCATCTCGAAGATGAACCTCCCCAGGTACAGCGCCTCTCTCTCCGCCAACCGGCCCCCTTGCGCGTCCCGAATACTGTCCTCCAGCTCCCGGGTTGTTCTCGCCTCTCGGTAACCCCTGAACGTTCCTTCCCGGTTCATCGTTCCTTTTAGGTACCCGGGGTACCTCGGGTGTCGCGACTCATAAACAACCGACTTCTTGTGGACTGTCATCATAGTAAACTGCGCGTCGCTACAAGGTGGTTCTAGTCCCGTGGTCCGTTTTACTCCTGTCGAGGTCTCGGTTTGCGATGGTCCCAGCTCTCCTGCGCTACTTGACTCGGCGATGACCAAGGACCGATCGCTCCGAACTGACGTACTCCGGCCCGACTCTGACTGGTCCGAGCTCGTTCCCTCCTCAAGTTCTTTCGGGATTTTCTTCACCTTTTTCCACTTTTTCTTCCGGGACGGCTCCTCCGCCGTGGATCCTTGTGCCGGGGGTCTCTTGAAGGCTGGAGGCTCCTCCTCCTCTCCCTTAATTTTCGGACGTTGATCGTCGGACGAGCTCATTAATTCCACCACCTCAGCCCCTGGTGGTATCCCTGAGCAACCTGGCTTCGGGGCTGGTGTGGATCTTCCTCCTCTTCCTCTGCCCGGGAGTCCTCTGCCGGGGAGTCCTCGTCCTCTCGGTTCTCGCGGTTCTCCCTGGGCGTTTAACTTGGCTTTGTACTATTCCAGCCACTTGGTCTCCTGTCAGGAGTGGTCTCGGGTTGATCACAGCCCGGCTCGCGCTTCGCGGCGACTCGGTGACTTCCTTCCGCACCCCTTTCGCGGCCCTCCGAGGGGAACGGCGCGTAGGCGTCGACTGTTCCGTTACTCCGGCCAAGGGTCCCTTCCCTGCTGCCTTGGCTGCTTGGGCTCCTTGCCGGCCTCGGCGGCCTCCGGTACTTCCTCTGCTGCTTCCTCCTCAGGCTGCTCGGCGTCGCTGTCGTTGGACCCTCTTGATGCCCTCGGGTAGTATGGTACGCGAATCCTCCGCCGCGGCCTCTCCGGTGCTTCCTTGTCCACCGCTTTCTCGGGGGGGTAGAATCCCTCCGGATGACGCACAGTGTAGTCATGTTCCAAATCGGCTACCCGGGCCGCCGTTTCGTCTCCAGGAGCGAAACTGGTGTACGGCGGTCGTCCTTTCGGATCCAAGGCGAACGCCGCAGCATACTCCAGCCTCAGAAGGGGGTCCTGTTTCGGCATCCCTCTCAGCAGGTTTCCTTCGTGTGATTCCCACATGTGCTTTTTCCAGTCCTGGTGTGTCGAATATGCTCGGCTCGAACACACCGGGCACATGTAGTATTGTTTCCGTACTCCATCGTGCTGGCCTCGGATGTGCTTGGCTAGGTGTTTGAATTCCTTTCCACGACACTGTCCTTCCCAACACTGTCCACTCATCGCGTCTATTTTCCGGGCTTTCGGGCCTCGTTCCAAACTCGAAGCTCGTCCCGTCAGCCTTCTTCGTTTCCGCCTCGTGGTGATGCTGCTCGTCTCACTTCTCTGCTTTTTCTCCTAGCTTGGTCTGCTCGTCTGCGATGTGATGAATTCTGATCGGCTGACCAGAATGACCTGCTCCGGCGAGCGCTCTGCCTTTTATAGCCGCCGCAGGCGGAAGTGGGCGTGGCCTGCACTAGTGACCCCTAGCGTCAAGCTCACCAACCACTTCAGCGGTAGCGCCCCCTACTATTTCCGGTCCCCGGGGCCCGCCGCTGGTCACCGCCCTGCCTGCCGTTTACCTCGCGGCCCCTCGCCGTCTGCGCGTTCTTCTTCCTAGGCCTTTTATTGCCCCTCCGGACGTCCTCGGTCCTTTCATCTCTGTCGCCTCCTCTTGCCTTGTCACCTGGCCTTCACGGTGCTTCCGCACACTTCCCGGAGAACACAGGGGCTCGTCGTTATTATCCTCTCGCCGCCGCCCCGTTCTCTTTGTCATCTTTACTTCTTTTACGACCTACTTTAAAGCCCGTCCTCGTTTCAGGCCTCGCCTTTTACAACCGTCCGTTCTTTCCTCCGGCGTTCCCGAGAGTGCCGCATCTACTCTCCTCCGGTCTCCTGGACGCTGTAACGCGGTATTACCAAGTCAGCATTACTTCAAAAGTCTTCGGCAGCTTGCCGCCGGGTCTGTCTTTCGTCGTAATCCAACCATCTTTTCCACGCCGTGGTTCCTCCGGACTGACCGGAAAGCGGCTACGTGGGACTACTTTAGACATTCGGGCCGCCGTGGCTCCAGAACGCCGTTTTTCGTTCCAACTCCGCATTTCCCACCTATATTACATCCGCAAGAGAACCAATCTTCAGCTAGGTAGCAAATCTCTACAGCCTAACGACCTGCACGCCTACTGTAGTGGTCAACGCACCGCCCCGACTCAATGGCCCCAGGTTGATCAGTCCTTTTTGGCCAAAGCCTTTCTGTGTAGCGCCGATTTGGTCGTTCCCTTGGTCCTCTTCCACCTGCGGAATCGAGACACGAGAACGACTTCATCACAAAAAGGGGGTACCCCGCTTCCGTACGTGCCCTAGCACGCCCCACCCCAAGCATCTACTGTGCAGCCTCGTATCCTTGCTGGTCAGCTACCATCCAGGCTGGCGCAGCGTGTCCTCGGTAGGGTTCCAGGCGGTCCACATGGACCACCCCCTCCGGTTTCCCTCGTTTCTTCCGTACTACCACCCGTCCTCGGTCAAGCACCTTGACGATCAGTGCAGGGCCTATCCATGGAAATCGCAATTTCGTTCCCTTGTCCCTATCCACCACCGTATCGTGCACCCAGACCAGTTCTCCGGCGTGGTATTCCCGCCGAGTCACCTTTCCATCGTACTCGTGTTTCTGATGAATGGCGGCCCGTTTCAGCCCTGCCCGGGCCTCCCGATAGGCCGCGACTAGCCCTCTCTCCAGGCTTTCCACGTAGTCGCCCACCCGTCGGGGTTCCTCCTCCGGTCCTAGAGGTCTCCCATATATCGCCTGTTGCGGCATCATGGTCTGTCGGCCCAGCATCATCATGTTCGGTGTCACTCCCGTGCTGGCTTGCGGCATTGCTCTATAGCTCATCATCACGAGCGGGACCATCTCATCCCATTCCCGGCCTGTTGCTCGGCAGCTAGCTTTCAGACAGCACCCTAAAGTGCGGAAACTTCGTTCTATGTATCCGTCGCTCCGGGGGTGGTACGGCGTCGTTCTCGTTTTGTGTATTCCAAACAGTGCACAGACCTGAGCCACCACCTCGGATTCGAAATTCGTGCCTTGATCCGAGTGTAGTTCCCGAAACGCGCCGTACCGTGCTACTACTTCTTCAACCAGCTTGTTTGCTACTGTCACTGCCTTCTGATCCGGGATCGGGAAACACTCCAGCCACTTGGTGAAATAGCACCCCACCATCAGGCAGTACTTGTTTCCTCGTTTCGTGACTGGGTACGGGCCCGAAACATCCATGGCCAGCCGTTCCATCGGCTCCCCTACTATGTATTGATGCAGCGGCTCCCGTCTTCCTCGTCCTCTTTTCAGCAACGCGCAGTCACATTCTCGACATTCCTTCCGCACGTCCTCTCGGAGTCCCGGCCAGTAAAACCCTTGTTCCAACAGGGCCGTCGTTCTGGCGACTCCCAGGTGCGCTCCTGCTGCGCCTCCATGGTATTCCCTCACCAACTCGGCCCGTTCCTCTCTGGGAACGACCAGTTGGTTCCTCCAACCATGTCCTTCTAATTCCCAGTACTTCCGATGCAGCACGCTATCCTTGAGGCTTAATCTTTCCCACTGCCTCCATAGGATCTTAGTTTCTCGGGATTCCGGAGATATGACCTCCCAACCTGGCCGGTTTGTATCCTCTTCCATCCGTGCGATAATCGGTCCTATATCTCGATCCCTCCTCTGCGCTGCTTTCATCTCCTGCGGGGACCATCCGGGCTCATACCCCCGGGCCCGCGTCACTACTCTCACTTTCTCGGTACCCTCGTGTTCCTCTCCACACTGTTTACACGGATACCGGGACAACGCGTCAGCGTTCCCATGCTTCCTACCCGGTCGGTGTTGGAACGACACGTCGTGCGAGTCGATAATCTCAATCCACCAGGCAGCCTGCCCCATCGGTTCCTTACTTCTATGCAGTCATCTAACCGCGCTATTATCCGTCCGGACTATGACGCGTTGACCATAGATGTAGCACCGAAAATGTTTCAAAGCTCGCACCACCGCCAACAGTTCTTTCCGCGTGGTGCAATACTTTCGCTCGTTCGACTCCAGGGTTTTGCTCGTGTAAGCTATTACCCGTTCCTCCCCTCTCTGCTCCTGTGATAGCACGGCTCCCGTCCCCACGTCACTGGCGTCCGTGTCAAGCCACCATTGTCCTTCTTCCTCCGGGAATCCCAATACCGGGGCCTCTGTTAACGCCCTCTTCATGGCATCAAACGCCTCTTGTCGTCTCGCGCTCCACACGAAAGGCTCCTCTTTCGTTGCCAGTTCATACAAGGGGGCAGCCAATTCCGTGAAGCCGTTTATATGTCTTCTATAATACGAACACAATCCCACGAAGGCTCGTACCTCATGGAGATCCCGAGGGACCGGCCACTCGGTTACTTGCCGACACTTTTCGGGGTCGGGTTCGATCCCGTTGAATGAGACAACGTGTTCCAAGAACGGAATCTTCTTCTGGAACAACCTGCATATTCGTGCTTTCAACTTCAGCCCTGCAGCGTTCAATCGGTCCAGAACCCGTACCAATCTTTCCAGAGTCACTTCAAACGTTGGCCCGAAGACCAATATGTCATCCAGGTATACCAGACACTCCTCCCACACAATTCCTCTGAGGATTCTTTCCATCAGTCTCTCGAAGGTGGCCGGGGCGTTCACTAGCCCGAATGGCATCACTTTAAACTCATATAATCCTCCTTGAGTCATGAAGGCCGTCTTCTCTCGGTCCTCGGGTGCCATCTCTACCTGCCAATATCCGCTTGCGAGATCCAGACTGCAGAAGAATAGGCTCCCGCCCAGGGTGTTGAGGCTGTCCTCTATCCGTGGAAGCGGATAGGCGTCCACTTTTGTAGCCTGATTCAATTTCCGATAGTCGATGCAGAATCTCGTTCCTCCGTCCTTCTTTTTCACCAAGACGGTCGGGCTGCTCCACGCACTTCCGCTCTCCTGGATGATTCCGAGATTTAACATATCCTCCACTAGTGCTCGTTCCTCTTCTCTCCTGGTGGCCGGATACCGTCTGACCCTTTGCTTGATCGGCATCTGATCCCCCGTACTAATTCGATGTTGTACTAAGTCTGTCCGTCCTAACTCATGTTTCGAGGTCGCAAACATTTGTTCCCGGGCCATGATGGCTTTTTCCAATTCTCCGCCTTCCTCCGTGGTTAGGCCTTTCCTAGCCTCCTCTATCATCTCGACGAGCGCTCCAGGGGGTTCTTTTACATCGCTTCCCGTACCTCGTACCTCTTGTACGAAGGTGGCTTCTCCGAGGACTCTGCCGGTTTCCAATTTCGCGCTCTCGGTCCCTCGGTTGGCCACCCAAACTTTATTCTCCTCTCCCAACATCACCGTTCCTGGGATCACTTCCAGTCCCATCGGTAATCCAGTGCCGGTGATGACAGCCAGCTGTCCACTTTGTCCCATGTCCACTCTTGCCACTATTGTTACTCGGGTCACCTGGAGCGGGGGTATTTCCGTCGTCCCCTCGATTCTCACGACCTGTCCTCCGACGGTAACTGCCCGAATCCCATCCGTTCTTCGTTCTACTCCTGGGATTCGTTCCCCCTCTCCCCCTCCTTCGGCGGGCAGGAAGACAGCACTCGCGTGGGGCTTAACTGTTAGCCGGTATTTCACCGCGAAGTCGTTTCCGAGGATTCCTTCATCTCTACCGATGTCTGCCACCATGAATGTCCACTGCAACACGCGTGTTCCCAATCGTACTGACAAGTTCGTGCATCCGTAGCACCGCAGCAGACTACCATCCACCGAGCAGAGGCGTCCTTCGTATCCGTCCAGGTCTTCCCATTTTCGTCCCCACTCTCTCCAGAGACGGTCCGACAGCAAACTAATCATAGATCCGGTATCAACCAAAAAACGGACGACACTCTCTCCTACCGTTCCGGCCACATAAAGTCCACATTCTCCCATGCCTACTACTTCTCTCGCCGCGCCCGAAGGGGGCCCCGCGCTTACTGCGACGGCGACTGTCTGTTTCCCTGACGCTGAGAGCAATCCCTCGCGAAGTGGCCCTTCTGGTGACATTGGTGACATTCCAGGTCTTCTTTTCGTTTCTTGAACGCCTCTCTCCGGGCCGTTGCCTGTCTCCTGGCTTCTCGTTCTTCTGCCAATTCCTCGGGCTTCACTGCCCGCAGGAGGCGGCGTGAGTATCGCTCCTGTATCTCTACCACCTCCACCGCCTCCTCTAACGTCTTGCATCCCTTCTCTGCACACTTCAGCTGAAGGTCTTCCCCAACTGCAGCCTGGAACGCGTGTAATGCTGCTTTTTCCTGGCTGGCGTAGTCGTTGGAGAAGTAGGCTCTCGACACCAACCGCCGGGCGTTATCGGCCAACTCCTTCGCTGTTTGGTTCTTTACGCGCTTTAATCCCGCCAATTCTTGCAGAGCATTGCACGTATCCTTTTCCTGACCGAACCTCCGACGCAACGCCTCTACCCTCGCCGGGTAACGGAGTCGTTCCCTGTCTGGGAGTCCGACAAAGTACATTCGTGCCGCTCCCGTCAGCGAAAGAAAGAGCATCGCCGCCTTCTCCTCAGTCGTCCAATGTCCCAAGTCTGCATACTCCTCGAATTGGTTGATCCATCCCTCAAAGTCCGGTTTTCCATCATACTTTTCCGGTCGTAAACTAAACTTCTTTAAACTCGCTCCTACCTGGCCGGTCTGTTGTTGTTGAGCTCGCGCATTCTGCTCATCCGTCGGGGTGGACGTTCCCATAAAGTTAAACCGCCTATCCATGATGGTCGTGTCCTCCCCTTTGGCCTCGGGTTTCGCACCTCCTTTCTCCTCCCCACCTTCCTTGAAGGCGATGTCAGAATCCATCTGATCGAAGACCGCAGCTGTCGCCATGAGCATCCAATATCGACGAAACACTCAGTATCCACAAGTCCGTATGTGCTTATTTCAGCACCACCGCTGCCACCAGTGTGACGTTCACTGGTAAGTCGGGGTTGCCGATTCTTACAGCAGAGGAACGTGGGGATTGTTCGGGTCTCGGGGCGGACGGGGAATCCGGGCCAAGAACCGAGATGTGTTTTTAGAGTCGTGCCTCGCGCACGAGGGGGGGCTGAGCGAATCGGTCGGGAATCGGTGCTCGATGTCAAACGGAGGACTGCGGGGAAGGGAAATTATGGTAGGGGTACGGGTCGGCCGGGGTTCGTCTCGCTCTATCTCCCAGACCAGCATTCACCCCTACAGGGCGGTCCACCCCGTGGTTCCGGTCCGCGGGGCCGTCGGGCCGACGGTCGCCTATTGTTTGGTAGCGTGGGGCCGAGCCTGCCGCGCCCTCGTCCCCGCGGACTTCGTTCCCTCGTTCCGCCCTTCATGCCTTCGTGCCATGCTGCGCCTACGCTTCCGGGACGGTTTCGGGCCTTCGTGCCCTACTTCGGTCCTCCGTTCCTCGTTCTCGTTCCTCGGGCCGTCGGGCCCCTACCCTAAGTTTCTCCTATTTATCTCGAACTTCGACTGTTTTATCCTAACTCCTGGTTAATTGCTCGGATCGGCTCATCTTAGCGGTTGTTTCAGGGAAGAAGACACGTCTGGACACAAGGAGAACTATTAAAGAACTCTGTTTATTCGGGCCTCACCGCCCCTTTATATACCCTAGAGGTCAGCCCTGATTGGCTGCTTTCAGTCACGTGATCTACAACTGACGTCACTTCCGGTTTACATTCTCGTTTCCGGTTTACATATCACTTCCGGTTTACATCTTTCCGGGTCTCGTTCCTTTTACATATTTCGTTCTTTTACACTTTCGTTCTTTTACACTTTCGTTCCTTTTACGAACATATATACCTTTTATAATATTACCTTATTTTCTCTTATTTTGATCTCTACATATTTGGATGAATAGGCATTCATCACAGTATATTGTATCAAACAGGCCCTATACATATATCTATATCTTTCTATGTTTATATATATGGATCTGGGTATGTGTGTATGTATGTATGCAACGAGTATAGACTTCAGTCTATACTCGTTGATGTATGTATGTATATATATTTATAAGTGTGTTTGTATATACATGTATATATAGGCCTTTATACTATCCCTCCACACACACACACACACACACACACACACACACACACACACACACACACACACATATATATATATATATAATATTGTTGTTAAGGAAATATTCATATTGTCAAAGCATTATATTTTATTTGTATCTTATTATTTGTATGTGTTTTTAGAATGTCTTATGAATGTATGGGTCAATTGAGAATAACATGAATTGTCATGCTATTCCGGCATCTAATGTAAACAAGTGCTTTTGCACTTATTTTATGTCGGAATAATTAAAGGAATTTAAAAATAAAAATATTTATATAATATATGTATCATATATACCTCAGAGGAGTGGCGCTGGACCGTTACCCACAGACAAATGTACCATGGGAATCCCACCCGATACCTGGGTAATGGTGTCTGGGGTACTATAGACCCCCCAGCCGACTCCCTTATCGGTTTGACTGATAGGGAACGCGTGCCACGCATACAGGAGGGCTAGGGGATCCATCCATGGGAGATGGACTGGATCATAGGCCGGGCGTGGGGGCCAATGACTGCTGAGTAATCAGATTTGGCAGTAGGGGTTTTGCTCTGGGTTTTGAGGGTAACGTCCCCCTCACTGAGGGACTGGATCAGGCGGGTAGGGTACACAGGCTGGGTTATGGTGGAGTCGATCCAAATATATTGCGTGATGGCATGAGCCAAGGGATGTGACATTATGGTCAAAAATGGGAAGTCTCAGTAGAATCTATGTAAATAATGTGCGTGCCTCCATCGACAATGTTTCATTTGATTTTCAAGTTTAGGTACTAAGACTATCTGACGATCTGGAATAAAACGGGGTATAATTATGACGTATATGCCGTATATAGTATTAGAATGGAACGCATCTAAACAAAGTCTCTGCTGCAGGCATTACCAGTCTATGATTGCTTATTTTGCCAAGAGCCAATAAGAAACACTCTTACACATTTACATACCTACTAGTATTTACTATCTGAAGGTCATCGGAATAGAGCTACAAGACCTAGGTGTTTATTGTCAATCCACAGACACCCAGACATGGGTACACATACGACTTATAGGCACGATACGTAGCTGTTTACCAAACAGTTTTGCCTCTAACGTGACTGTAGGGTAAGACAGAGAGTAAAGCATGTGCGAAATTGAGTCAGAAAGAACACATCTAAATGTTGTCCACGAAAAACACCAAAACATTAACAATGTCTGTTGTTGCGTTACCATGTAACTGGTAAAGGTGCCCACAATGTTCCAAGTCATATCATTGCACGTGCCAGAAACTAGAGGAACTTGTGTTTATGTAAGTGTAGACAATGTATAATATTGCACCCAATGCAAAGCTAAGTGATGAAAATGTCACTACCTGTAGAGAGTAAGATTTGCAATAGTCTCCTAGTTGATAATACACTCATTTTAACCTTGGATTGTTCAATTTCATCCTGGCTGCTGACTTTTCGAATGGGATACCGCACAGACAACATGATTCAATATGTACAAGAAAGAATAAGGGCCAAGCTGTTCGCACCAGTCTTGTTTGTTCGTACTTCATCCTTTTCAATGTTCTGAACTCAAATGTTAACAATTTGCTATGCATGAACCTGAACGTCACACATTATCATATTCAACCAGAAAGCATTTGATAGTACTAGTTGATAATGATAGCGATTCCTCTGTTAGTTTTAGTTGTTTTATGTCTTTTTAAAAATCAAGAACGATGGTTATCCATCGAGTGTTTGAGAGGTTAGATTCCCTGCCGCTGACCCTGCCTTTACATGTATATATACCATAGCAGGGATTCTTTAATTTCCCATACTGCATACAAAAAGTCTGAGAAAGGCAGTCATTTGCTATAACACCTCTTTAACAGTGCTGTAATAAAGGAATAGGTCTATGTAAACTGCAAGCGCCAGGATTAAGACCAAACTAAACCCATCTGCTGAAGCGTCATTAACCTATCTGCCATGTGCACCCTTTCCGAACGATGCTTCTGTAGAGATTTTTCATTTAATTCTTGTTAACATGCATCTAGATCCAGTTGTTTTTATGGCCACTTTAACAAGTCTGAGGTGGAACAAACAAGCCAGCTGAGAAATAGTTTCGTATCTATTTAAACATCTACTTAATTGACATGCATTAAACTACCCACAAAACGATTTAGGACTCTTTCCGGCCTCGTTGTATTTCTGGTTACACGGATTCTGCACATATCGGACCAAGGGCTCACCATAAAACTGTCGGTGGGGGTCCGTTCTGAAGTCGGCCGCTCATGATTGGTGGTATGTTACTGCTCCCAATATAGCCCTCAACCATCCACAAACACATTCTATACCTCCTCCGGGCCAGTCCTTTTTTTTAACTCCAATTATGAATGTGTGATTTGGCAGAAGATAAGTCGGTTTATGCGCATTAATATGAGAGTTATGATATGCGCATTAAGATGAGAGTAAAATATAAATGTTCTAGTTTCTAGTAAAAATCAGTAATATTAGGATTAAGACACAATCCTTTTTCTCATTGAGGCATTATATAAGAAATATGGAAAATTACTTTTCTTTAGAATAATCAGTTTATACCTATATTCGCAGTTATAGGTGCTTCAATAAATTCTGCAAATACATACATTACCATAGTATGTTTGTATTGCCTTTATTCACCAATTTCAACTAGGACCATAATATTGCAATACTTAGATTGTGTGAGTCAAGGATTATACTCTGCTTATTTATGTAAAAACAATGATTTGCTTCCGATCCTTTTATGTGAACGATTATTCGATTATCGCTAATCTTTCTCTTCCATCCATACACATGGAAAGCCGCTGATACTAACTGCTATTTTACTGGCTTCAGTAACAAGAGAACTGGGTTGAGCGGATAGGTTATCTTCTTAGAAATACAGTCTACTTTTCTAATTCAATTTCCGGAGCCGAATTCCAGCACAGCTTATCGTTAACCCTTTGCTGCATGCTCAAGATGGGAGAACAGCTTCTTTTCGTTTGTAAGGTTTTTTATTATGTTTGATAATCTTTGTTTGGTATTTTAACTGTGTAACATGAAAATAACATGTCTTCATGATAATCCGGACTGATCTTCATAAGAGAAAAGTGATTTGAAAACTGAGTTCGATTTGCGAGTTCTATTTTTCCCTAAACAAGTAATAACAAAGCGCATTAGAGCCCAAATGAGCCGCCGACGGGGTATCCCGAGCAGACCAATAAAACAGGGAGTTATTGAGCAGCTCTTCTCATGTAAGACTACAATCTGCTCACGACTTGAATGACTCTTCCTCCCCTAGGTGGCAGTCCTGAGGGCCGGCGGCCGTCTAAACGGATGTCCGTACGGGAACGTCCTGCCTTCCGGTGATGAGGCAGAGATTGCTAAAACCTCGGCCAGCTAGATTGCCGGAAGACTTGGGTCTAAATCTCACTTCTTTTTCTTTGTTGGCCGTACTGTTAATGGCCCAAGGCTATATTCCCTTTGGTCTCAGGACCATTTGAGCTAGTCTTAGCGTGGAGAATGTCTTGTAGTAGTACGGGGGTTTAGTACCGATTCCCCATCCCATCTCCTTCTAGTGATGCGTCCCACCAATCTGAAGCGGACGTTATTCTTCCATTCTAATTCAAACACACATTTTCAACCACCATTGCCTTTGCCTTAGTAATTTGCAATTGCTCCTCCTAGTCCATAGACACCTAACTTCCTTTTACAGTCTTTAGACCCACAAATTGAATGTAAATAACACATATATACTTATATGGAAAATAAGGACAACCCGTGGTGCCAAAGCCTATACAAAGCGGCTTGCAGGGAGGAAATGCTGACGTAAGCTGATTATTCATTACCCCAATCATCGCCCCCTGCTTCCGGATCTCCCGTCAGTAGGTGGCGCTGTGAGATCATGACTGGCCAAATCGTATTTCGGGAAAAGGTCTCTCGCCAATCGCATTGGCGCTGGAGGGTTTTAGTTGTGGTTTGGTCGTGTCTGCGGCGAACAACGACCCCAGGTGAAGGGGAGTTCTGCCTCTCTCAGACGTAATGGGGGCCTGTAGGTCTGAGAGGGTTACGGCAATCCTTTTTCTCATCACTGCTACATTTAGTGATTATTACCTCTCTATACTTCTGCGCATGGATAGGACTAATACATGTACATTATTAACCGACGTTGCTTGAGGGGGTAATATATAATAATGTGTTTATGAAATATGCGAGAAAACGTAGTTTGGGGGTTTATTTAACACTAATAATTATGATAAAATGTTGACATAAAAAGTAAACACGTTTGCTTTATATCAAAGTGGGAAATCAAGATTGGGAATGCCACTCACGTAATCACTAATGAGCAATTAACATTTGATTTAGAATACAGATAAGGACCCAACCGCCACTGGACAACAAAAATCATAACAACTATAATCATGATTTGAGACTATATCATGTATGTTTTTATAGCTGACAGGAACGATAATATAGCATGTTTGTCGTTATATTTGTGATAATGCGCCAGAGTAAACTGTAATAGTCCTAATCATGTATCTAAAAAAGCGTTTCGCATTGGATCGTATGTTAATGAGAATAGATAATCACGATCTGTAATTTTCCTTTAACCTT
This sequence comes from Lepidonotus clava, assembly GCA_936440205.1. Taxonomy (NCBI): domain Eukaryota; kingdom Metazoa; phylum Annelida; class Polychaeta; order Phyllodocida; family Polynoidae; genus Lepidonotus; species Lepidonotus clava. The sequence continues at coordinate 41,846,525 of OW387141.1, forward strand.
TCATGCTTAAAATACTTTGTCCTACTTTTCTTTAATCAGAAAACCCTAAATAAGTAATCTTTCACACGAAAGATGCCACCTGTATCTGAATACTAAAAAAGTCTATTAGCCTGATTGAAACCGGTTTTGTTCTTGATGTGAAAAACCGAATCCGTGAAAATAGATTTTGAAACTAGATTGAATAACGTAATATTTTGGGTTCCGATACCTCAAAATTGTTATTTCCGGGAGCAGGGCGGTGACGTAACCTCTTCCATCACCGTGGTTACGCGGATCCGTTGACATGTGACTATATAAACTCGGAGCGTAACCGTTGAATTCAGTTGCTCCCACACCACCGACCTGCTCACTTCGTCTAAGGTGTTCAACCGGCTGGGGATAGCGGTTAATAGGTAGAAAGGCTTCTACTCACCTGTGAGGGGAAGGTTACGAAGATCGTTACGTAGTTCCGTGAACTCTAGGATGGCTGGCTTTAATTTTTGCCGTAATTGCAAAATTCGTCACGCCGCTCCCACGGGGAAAAAGTGCAAGGTTGCACAATCTACGGGTGTGCAAATGAAGGAGCAGCAGGGCAATGCCCAAGACGTTTCCCAGATTCGTCTGAAGGGAGAACAAATGTTTGCACAGCAGGGTGCGCGAATTGAGAAGTTGGAGAAGACGGTGGACAGAATGTCGGAAAATATTGAAATTCTCGTCAAAGCTGCGACGGGAGGGAGAAGCAAGGGGACGTCTGGCGCGACGGCCCAACCGTCATCTGATGAAGAATCGTCTTCAGGCTGGGAAGATGTCAAACCAAGGCGGCAGAAAAGGCGGCAGGCGAAGAAGACCCCGTTACGCAGTTCTTCAGCATCGTCAAGCGGCAGTTCACGCTCCTCATCATCTGACAGCGCACCTGAGGAAGGTAAAAAAGCCACAAAGAAATTCGCTCAAAAGAAATATTTTGCGAAAGGGGAAGACCCAAAATGTATCGAAGATGTACTTCTTCTGGGGGTCAAAACAATTGAAAAATTAATTGTAGAGAAATCAGATCCGGCACCAGTCGTTAAGCATTTAAAAGTATTGACAGAGAAGGCGACGAAGAAAATGTACACGTTTGATACTTTTAATAAATATGACAAAGCAGTCAGGGAACGGGCTAATCGCTTAGGTGTGGCGCAGTTCGCCTCAGTGGACCAGGAGGAAATATTCAGTCACTTCAGTTTCGAAAATACCTACAAGGCTAGCTCGGGAAAAACATCTTATAAAGATAATAAGAATCGTCGTAACGCCAGTACAGGCGGAGGCGAAAAGATTTGTTTCAGATTTAATTCTGAGCAGGGATGTCAGGGAAAGTGTAACATGTTGCACGCCTGCATTATTTGCGAAGTCAAAGGTCACGCAAAAAAAGATTGTTATCGGAGTGGTGGCAAGAAAGACCAAAAATAGGAGGGGGTTGTTAAATCTGGTTTGCACGTCAACAAGGAAGGTGAACTGCGTAACGCAGGGAACTTATCTGAATTTGATGACGTCACGCCCCGGGGGCCAGCAAACCAGTCGTGTTCGGATATGCTAGGCCGTAGTAATCCTTCTCCTACGGCGAAAGTATATCACCATAACTCCAATAAGGTAATCCAAGGTGGTCTTGGGGTTAAAACTAACCATGTAAATAGGTTATTTGTTGTCGATGCTCGTGATAATGCATCAGAATGCGCCTCCGCAGACGTATACAGTAGTTCAATTGACCCAGTTTGCGCGGCGAATGCCGGTACAAAAACCAGTGACGTCACGGTTAACGGGGTCAAAAGTACACAAGCGGATGCGGAGACCGCGCACGAAAGTTCATTTTACAATAGTCATTTTCGCGAAAATGGTAAGGAAAATGTTAATTTTCGTAATTATAACAGTGACAAATGTATAGACAATATCACACCGGACGAGCCGGTATGCGATTTATTTGGGAATTCGCTCGGAAAGGGTAGTTACGAGAATTTTGCTGAAAAAATCTTATTTACAGTCACCTCTCCGGAGGGCAAAGTAGTTCAAGTCCGTGAGGAATGCGCTCTCGGCATCTGCCAGTGCAAATTCTTTATAGATGATGCTGTAGCTCAGTTGAAAGCATGTCGTTTTCAATATATATTGTCACTAGGGTCAACAAAATGTAAAGAAAAGTTTGGCAACATGGTAAACTCAGTAGTGGATGGCTTCAAAATTATAGATGATGAGGCGGTAAAAACAAAATTAATCTACGACTGCAATAACTACAAGTCGGTATATGAGGGAACTAATCTTGTAAAAATGAATAATATAATTCATAAAGAATTGGCTGAGGGATATCTAAAAATAGTAGACAAAAAACCAGACTGTATACATAGTATGGGAGCAGTTCCTAAACCTGATGGCGGGGTAAGACCAATTACGGACTGTAGTATGCCTAGAGATATATCAGTAAATAATTTTTGTGAAAATCTAATTGAGGAATTCCAATATAAAAGTGTAGAAAATGTTCTGGCAATTTTACAAAGGGGTGATTACATGGGCGTAGTAGATATAAAGTCAGCCTATAGAGCGGTACCATTGTTCCCAAATCATAAAAAATACATGGGTCTTAGATGGAACGTAGATGGCGAGGAAGTATATATTCAAGATAATAGGCTAGCATTTGGTCTTCGCTTAGGACCAATGTACTTCAACCAGATATCGGAATTTGTCTATGAAATATTGTCTGACATTTATAATTTACAGGTAGTAAATTACTTAGATGATTTCATTGTTGTCGCAACAACATATGAGGAGGCTGAGCGCGCTCAGAAGATTGTTATAAGAACCCTTAGATACTTGGGTTTCTATATATCATGGGGTAAAGTTACCCCACCATCACAAGTATGCAGATATCTAGGCTTGGACATAGATTCTATTGAAATGGAATTGAGACTTCCTGAGGATAAACTTGTAAGACTAAAATCCCTACTGGATAAATATGCAGAAAAATGTACAATTTCTAAAAAGGAATTAGAAAGTTTAGGGGGTTTGTTGTCGCACTGCGCCCATGTAGTCACTGGTGGCAACATTTATTGTAGGAGAATCTTCAATCTTTACAAAGTCTTATTAAATAATAATTTAAAAGCCATAAAAATCGGTCAGGCAGCAAGGGATGACCTACACTGGTGGAAAAAGTTTAGTGAAAATGTTAATGGCAAAAGGGAGATTCAATATAAGGAGTACCCGTTAGCATTAGTGTCAGACTCCTCTCTCAAGGGCTATGCGATATACAAGGGACAGGACTGGATTGCGGGATGCTGGGATGACCAGATTAACCTTGAAGATGAGAAATGTTCTCATATAATGGGCCCCCCAACATGTGATATTTATGATAAAAGTAATATTAATGAATTAGAATTATGGCCTATTTTGGTTGGGGTAAAGTCATGGGTAGAGGATCTAAGAGGTCATAGTGTCAACATTTTCACTGACAACACCCAAGTTTTTTATATGGTCAAAAAGGGGGTGAGCTCAAATCCAACGTGTATGGCATGGTTGAGGGAATTATTTTGGATTTGTAAAATATACCAAATTCGCCTAGTCCCCCATTACATCAATACAAAAAACAACCTTGTGGCCGACACTTTGTCAAGAATTTTATATCTAAAATCTGAGGAGGAGGCCAGAAAATGTCTTGAAGGTTCAGATTTGTGCTGCATTAACAAAATTTTTAAATTTTGCAGAGAAAAAGGCCTTAGAAATGAGGGCAAAGGTGTTGAGGAGAGCCGCCGTGTCAACTAACACTTTAAAATTGAGGAGGAAACAGTGGGCTTGCTACAAAAAGGTCTGTAAGAAATTTAATTGGCCTGTCTATAATATTAATTCTGAACAAGCCTGTAAGTATGTAACTTTTCTTTCATCTAAAATGAAATCCTCTTCAATTATTAATTATTATCAGGCGGTCATCTTCTTTCATAATGTCAAAGGCCTTCCTGTTCCAGATTGGTCTAATAAGCACCTTAAAATGACAATAAAGGGTATAAAAAATACTGAAAATGTAAAATTGGACATCAAGGATCCAATTACAAGTTCACATTTAGAGTCGATGTACAGGAAGGTAAGAATTAATTCAGAAAAATGGGTGTTAGTCTGGATAGTAATTATCTTCTTGTTTAACACACTTTTGAGAGTGGGCCATGCTGTAAAATCCACTCACATGTTACTGAGAGAACATGTAAAATTTAATAAATGGGGGATGGTTGTCAAGGTGATATCCTCAAAGACTACTAAAGATGTACCTCATACTATTCCAGTAAATAGGAGTAGTAACAAGGCTTTGTGCCCAGTATATTGGTTAGAGTTCTTGTATAAGACCTATCCAGAGAAGGGGAGTTCACCTCTTTTCTCAACAAAAAATGTGTGTTACCTAACTTATTCAGAGTTTAATATGTTATTTAAAAGACTCTTAATTAAATCAAAAATTAAGGGTAATTTTTCTACCCATTCTCTAAGAAGGGGTGGTACTACACACTTATATAACTCAGGTGCTCCAATAACTTTTATTAAGGAGCGAGGCAATTGGGCCTCAGATTGTATTTATAAATACATTAAGCCTTCAGTAAGTGAGAAGGCCAAAAAACAAAAATTATACTCACTACGTTAGGTGATTAGTTTGGAGGGTTGGGATTAATAAATATTTATCATATTTATATATGTCCAAACTAATCACTTGTTACTTGTTATTCCTATTATGCTTGTTATATTTAATTACGACCTTTATCCGGTAAATGTAATATTTTGGGTTCCGATACCTCAAAATTGTTATTTCCGGGAGCAGGGCGGTGACGGAACCTCTTCCATCACCGTGGTTACGCGGATCCGTTGACATGTGACTATATAAACTCGGAGCGTAACCGTTGAATTCAGTTGCTCCCACACCACCGACCTGCTCACTTCGTCTAATTTTAAATTTTAGCTTATTGTAATAGGAGGATTAATAAATATTTATCATATTTATATATGTCCAAACTAATCACTTGTTACTTGTTATTCCTATTATGCTTGTTATATTTAATTACGACCTTTATCCGGTAAATAGATTAAGTTATGTTTACTTGGGAAGGTTCAAGAAAGAGGAGGTACGGGGAAAAGTAGCGAAAGCTAAATTGTACATCTTCAGTCTAAATAAAAGTTCCAAAAACAAAAAAAGAAAACGAAAAAAAAGGCTGGAATTCAATATGCGGAGGAGGGGGCAAGGTCCACCTGTAAAAGTCAGTGACCGGAGATGTTACCACCCTATATACAGGGATATATTGGGACCAGGCTGAATAACAGACACTAACCACACAGGGCAGCAGAGGGGCGCCTTTACAGAACAAAAAAAGACGGGGAGTGTGAACAACGAGGGCAGGGGAAGAGCTGAAGCCTGTATTCCACTAGGCGATTCTGACTGCCGATAATAGGGTAATTCATAACCTTTTAGCACCGATACGGTAACATCTATGCATCCTACATATCATCTGAAAGGGAATTAAAAACTTAAAAACCCTTTCAAATCATATAATTATACCATACCTATGATTTATCCATATTCCCACTGCTGATTTAAAATGAGGAGACTGGCATGTTATTTCCTATTTCAAAAATCGTTAATAGGAATAAAAGTTGAATATAGACATGTCATACATATACAGAGAGGGCTTCAAATTGCTTTCAAATGGTATGTAGCAAGTATGGGTTTCTATGAAAAGTTTGAGAATACTGAATTTTTATTGGGCAAAATCATCTAGTTAAACACAGAGGGGGGGGGGGGGGCGGAGAATTAATGACTGTGGCACTCTGAGAGGAGGGCCTAATCACAAGCTGGTCGGTCGTCAGGTGGTGGGCCCCGTGGGGGGGGGGGGGGCCCTCAGTATATATGAAGGCACATAGTGACTGCGAAATAACAGCCCCCACCCCCCGCCATTGATAGCCCCCAGAAATACTACCATGCACTGACAGCCCCCCCCCCCTTCCCTTTTATTATGGTAGTTCATTGACAGCCCCTGTAAACGAGCATTAACCAACAGATTTCTTGGTTCCAATCTGGTTTCAGAACGTGCTGATTTGTGTGAGAATGAATTTAATACATACATATGACTTTTAATCGAGGACCAAATATATCATTACCAGCTCTCCAAAAAGGTGGATTGATTATTTGACAGCCCTCTGTTTAGGCCAAATTATCGATCAACAGCTACAGCTCTGCAAGGTTCTGACTAAGGTTATAGTACCCATTTCCAGACGGAATACCCCCCCCCCCGGGATGGCGGGCTCTAAGGTGTTCTGAGCGGGGCCCTTCAGAGCCCTGATGACAGATGACACGGGCCCTTACCCAGCCCTGGAGGAGCCCGGAGAGTGGTCGGCCATCTCCCATCTGAAACACCTCCCTCTGATGGGGGCCGGCGGCAGGGGCTGAGGTGCTGGCTCGAGTAATTACAACTCTTGGGTTAGCATGTGATTTCAGAATCTGCTACTTTTGATTAATTGTTCTATTTCATTTTTGTTTGATAAAGGTTAATATTTTTCAAATTGTAGAAAGTTAGAAAGTCAAATATATACTCATTTACATGGGAGGCACATTTTGATTTTCGATTCTTGATGATATTGTCAGCCCTTTAACACTGTGTGGATGAAAGAGGTTCCCCCTCCATAGTCTTTTCGTAGCATCGTAAACTTCAGTATTCCCATTGGTGAGCACATATTACTTTATCAACTTTGAATTCTCACATGAATTTCCTGAACGGTCAGTTATTGATGTAGAAAATATGCTGAACAGTTTTACTGAAAATCAAGGAAAGAAGGTTGTTCATCACCGGCAACCAATTGTTCTACTTGCTTATACAGTTGTTACAGACATATTTTTTTCTAATTGGTTGTCTAGACACTTTCAAGAGCAACCCTTTATTACCGTTACCAAGCCTTGAACCCCAGAACGCTAAACCTTGAGACAACATTGTATTACCCCCTGCTGCAGTTGTTAGTCATATTACCTTCAGCTACTTTATATGTGAGTTAAGGTTTCACCATTTTCGTTAAGTTACAATGTATGTCTTACAACAAGAATGACTGAAAGGTTAGCTTTATATTGACGCACACCTTAATGTCATAATATAGATAAACATGGTTGCTATATAAAAACTGTGGACAGGAAAACTGGGTCTTATTACTCCATTTACCTCGTGAGCTACACGATAGCTTATTTGCTATTGACCGACTCCAGTAGCTCATGGGAATACAACCCCATTTTTCAACCCGCCCCACCCCCAGTGGTCAATCCTCCGATCGACTCGTTGAGAAGTCGTTAACGAAACCAATGGTAAATACAGGTCGTTAGTGAGCCCCCACTCCGGCCCCTATCAGGGCCCAGACACCTTAAGGGATCTAGGTTTCAATTGGCCGCCAGCCGTCTGGGGAGGCCGACCAGCAGGACTGATCGGTCATTTAGTGCCGGCGACCACAACGGCAAAGCTATGGGCACCTGCGACCGCGAATTATACACACTCTCGTGAAATGAATTTACCACTCGTATGGGTCCAATACTGTGTTTTTATCATTTTTTTCATAAAATTCTGAACGGGAGTCTCGTACAACATGAAATGGTTCTTCACATCTGGCACACTGCAAAATGCTTTAAGGGCATTCCATTAAGAACATGAACATTAACGCACATTATCATAATTTTCAGAAGCCCCTCCCCTCAACCCACTCAACCGTTAAGCCCCATACCCACTAGGACATTTTACTGGCGACTGGCGACGGGCAACAGCAGAATCACTGGTCCAATCATTACCAATTTAGCTTACATGTTAGTTTTTAACATTTCCTTGCTACAAACTTACATGTGAGCTAAATTTGTAATGATTGGACCAGTGATTCTGCTGTTGCCCATCGCCAGTTGCCGGTAAAATCGCCTAGTGGGTATGGGGCTTTAGACTAAAGTGCGCATTGGATTTGCATAGGAACATAATTATAATGCAAATTTTCAAACTTTCAGAACCTTATTGTGTATGTACTTAATGAAGGCTGCCATAGATGAATCTTGGCAGAAATTCTGTGTTGAAGTGCAGTTCTAAGAACATGCTTTTGGTTATAGGCCCTATGAATTTGGGTACACATTTCTGACAGAAATCATTAGCTCATATTAATTGCGTTGAACAGACAAACTCTTCCCTAGCTTGTTCGCAAATCGGCTCTCCACAGCGAACAGCATCAGCAGTGATTATCGGCTACATTAGAGATGGTTGCACCTCAAAGCCCGTATTCCACCAGCAGACTTTACTGCCTTATTGTAAATAAATCACCAGTGGGAAAAGGGGTTATTTATAGTTATAAGCATGTAATATATCGGTAGAAGGCGCTTTTAACTATCACACATGATATTCCAGATGCAAGGTATTTTGACATGTTGTTGGTGAGAACATGTAAACTACTGAATTGCCAGCAGTCGGAATTGCCTAGTGGAATACAGACTTTAGAGAGGGAGATCCGACAACCGATACGTCCCTGAATTATTGGGCAGATTCGTGGATAATGGAAGAAAAACTCGGTGTGCTTACTTTGCCTGTTACGGTGAAAACAGTCTTATCCCTGCAATATAAGATCTCTATCCTCCTGTGACTGTATTGGTAGATTGTAGATTTACTGGGATTAAACAGCAGCTGCCACAAGGAAATATGGCAGCTTATAAATGGTTGATGAAGCTATCCATAGAAACAAGAGTGTTTGGCAACTGAGTATTTAGCACTTTCCCCGAGGGAGGAGGTACGGGAGCTACTTGGTCTCGGACCGTATGTCTGTGTCGGAAAGTGAGGGACAAGGGTCCCTTTTCAGTTTCAACTGAGTAAAATGAGAAAGTTTCACTCAAAAAGGGTGTGAATTGTGCTGCTTTACTATGCACGGGTAAGAAGATTCTCGAGGAATCATGTAGAATGATGCAGAACACTGCTCAAAATGAACTAATTCTATGTTAAATGAAGCAAGTAAATAAAATGTTAAGTCATCAAGAATGGCTTCATTCAATGATAATTACATCTTTACAATATAAACACCGAATGCATTTAGGGCTCCACTTATTTATGATTATGTTTTACATGAATACTTGTCTTTCAAAATGGTTATGAAGAAATACATAATGTGTTTTAAGAACCGACACACATTGGGACATTGAAAAGGCGAGTCGCCCCCGGGTGCTTTTTAAATATCTTTTTTTAATCTTTTACCAAACTTCATTTAGTTTGACCTCGGGCCGGCATATAATTTATACAGTCTTCCTCGCAGATCCAGGAGCTCAAAATTAAGATTAACTGGCAATAGTCCCATCAGTAGACACTCAACAGACTTGCTGCTGTAATTTGATTGATCTGCACAAATCATGGGAGTAGATATACATCAGTATGCATTGAATTATTCTCAGCTGACAACCTGAACATTAAACAAACATATTGGGTGTCCAGGGTTCGCCTTTGCTTACTTTGCAATTTTTCTTATGTAAGTAGCTCTTAAGGGCCGTCACTTTGGGTATCTGTCGGGAAGGATCATTGCATGAGGGTATGAGCAATTAAACAGGACATAGGCAGGCAGGCTTCCCAGAGGGTTCGATATAACTACCCAGCGTGGGATTTCTGCACACATGAATGGAATCACATCACCGAAGCAATACATCGCTATCGGGTATACATGGCTGCATTCAGTGTACGTACCATGTTAAACAGCCCAATGGCGTTCTAAACAACATATATGGCCTAAAGAGAACACCCCATATCCCCGTCTGAAGCCGTGGTGCTTTTTTTGGCCCATAGCAAAGGGAATCTCAAAGCGCTATATAGTATTATAAAAAGAGTACATTTCAAATAGCCTAGAGACACGATTTTCTTAAGGCACGTGAAGGACTATGATAAAATACAAACCCGTGCTGTGTTCTAGAACTAAATATCATAGTAAGTGTAAAGCTCCAAATAAGATCTCTTGTGAAATAATATATGATAAGTGCCTCTGAGGACAATACTTCAAAGGTGATGATTCAAAGAAAGGTAAGTAGGCCTGACGTTTGAATAAGATCCCGTTTACAGAGGAATATGATAACGCAAGTTATTAAGCTTTGAAATGAGGAAAGGAAACAATTAGTAATTACATTATGACATTTAGAGACTGCTTCCTTTCAATCCTTAATATATACATTCACTTAATTACCACAACACCGCCACAAATCGGACATGCTGAGTTCCTATAGTCATATTTATGTTTGTTCTACCTAATGAAGTGTACATTTTTATCAACATAATCATTAGGGCATTACGAACTCCATGTTTAATGGTAATTTGATGATGCCACAACGCATCATGTCCATCATATCAACTGGTATTGTTATATGATATTTCGACGACTTGTGTTCCGATGTTGCCTATTTTACTTTTCATTAAGAGGTTACATTATATGTCCCACAGTTATTGTCATTATCAACAGTCGTCACATTTTTGCCTCACTGTTTGAAACTGTAATTGTACTCATTCACTTTTTTTTCATACCACTATGGTTGGATACAATATGTAGTGGGAACCTTCAGCCTCTACTGCTGGAAGTCTAGCAACTCAACGGTCGTGTGTGTTGGTCAATCCTACTCGAATTTAATAACTTCTTGATACATTGAACCTTTTTTCAAAAGAAAGTCTGATTTCTTTATTTACAAAAAAGAAGAAACATTCGATTGATAATTTGGACAGCAAATACAATTTTGAACCTGCTCTCATATGGGAGACATGTGTCTTTATTCCTCCAAACTCGATAAGAATCAAGTTATATTTTCAATTGGAATATTTTAAGATGTAAGAAACTTTGGCATTGAAACATAGTTTGTGAGTTAATCTTCATCTAAACTCGAAAATAAACTTGTGGCCAATGAAACATTGTCCTATACCATTAGCAAAAAAAATATTATAAAGTGTGACTAGCGGCTCCATGCGGATCAATATTCTACAATTCCCGATTGACTCTTTTTTTTTGTTAAGTATAAATAAAACTAATGCTCTCTGCTCTGGGGATCACATTCTTCAGATCAGACTGTCATAACGAAATCCATATTTATAAACGTGTTATGTTTTCGTTGGAATACATATATGTATTCCAGAGAAATACGACGATGCATGCCAAATTATAGTAAGGGTTGTGTTGCAAGTGGAAGTGGCTGGTTGGTTCGAGGAAGAATTCAAAGCTGCTTTGTAGAGAAAAGAAATACAATCAATGTCTTATTAGAACAGAAAAGGACTTTAAACGAATTTCCCTTGTTCAGTATTTAAGTTCCCTGTCATTGTTATTCTTTTGCTAAAACAGCGAATATTTTGTTTCGGGCTAAGCAGTCGGGCACGATTATACTTTTTACAAATCCCATTATTTCTACCTATAATTCTGTTCATGATGTATAAATACAAATCTTATGAGGAAAATGCTCTCATAATATTCCTTTTCAATAACCTTGTTTGAACGAACATGCACGTATTATTTAAAAAAGGTCAAAAAGAGTACAAAGTCATCTTATATCATCTGAGAAAACAGGAAAACATGATACAAAATATCTCATCTGTCCGTCCGTTCCTTCACTTCAAAGGAATCCACGAAATGAAAGGATGAACCAATGCGTTTGCATCACTAAAAGACATCACACATAGCTATAATCTTGCCATTGCGCTAGACATTAGTATTGAAGGCCAACAGCTTTGACGTTCTGCCATCTGCCCTAACAACTGACGGACAGCCTATTACGTCCTCTGACTTTCCACTGATAGTCAGACCCTTCTTAGACCATACGGACTTTGGAAGGTACTCATTTATGTCTCTATAGGTGGCCTGTAATTTCATGAAAGCCAGTGCTATTTTTGACAAAGAGCCGGAGTGATTTCCTGAGGAGGAAATGGATGATTAAGTAACCCCAAAATATGTGGGGAACTATTAGTGTAGGAACTGACCTGTACGTCAAACAATTTTGTGCTCAACATGAATTTGAGCAAACTAAATTCTAGGTGTTTATTCTTAGGGGCCGTCCATAAATGATGTCACACTTTTTCAGAGTATTTTTAGGACCTGCACACACCCCGGTCACACTAAATTCTCTAATTTAAACTTGAAAATAACACCCGTTTTCAGGCAGTGTCACACTGTTCAAACCACCCACCCACCCTCTTGTACGTGACATCATTTATGGACGGCCCCTAATATTTTGGATCATTCCATACCGTGGCTAAGATGGTCCCTGTCCTCATGCCATTAATGTGGTAGGATTACCAACATGACGTAGCAGAAGTGAAGTAGGTCAGGAACCAGCTTACACAAGTGCACAGCCTCCTTTTGACACCAACTTCCAGTCTGCCGCACATGCTCTATTTTTGCCCTGGCTGTTCGAAGCTATATTCACATTTGTTTATCCAAACCTGACGGATTGAATCATTTCAAAAGATTTTCTGCGTGAGATCCCTTCCTTCACATTTCATTGGTCTGCATGGAAACATGTACACAACGTTTTAACTATTCGTACTAATAGGGAACTAAGAATTACCATCTTGCAATAATTGCTTTTGCGTAACCCGATTAAACCTTACAATAGAGTAGAGCAATGTTTTTCAACAAAATCCCGAGGTTTAAAAATCAGCATTTCCTAGGCTATAAGGAGATTACGAATTAATGGAAATACCAATCGTGACCAGTGTAATTAAAATATGTTTACACTGGTAAAGGTTGTTATTTCCATTAACTTTTAAAAATCAAATTCAAAATTAAAATTTTCAAGAAACAATCTTCAGGTGAAAACCAGATTGGTGCATCACCAGACAATATCTGCTTCTAGGCTCCTCTAGACCTCATTACGTTTCCCCAAACTCACAAAACATTGAATGATATTTGGGATTTAGGGCTCTGGTCCGTCAAAACAATACTCATCTACACTGACATCCATAGATCCCAGCCTCAAGAGTCCCTCAGCAGCTGCTTAAAGCAGTCCCACCCAAACGAGGCCCACCAACCCGTGTCCACCCATAAACACAGGGCACACCCGTCAGGCCGTGTTTGGAGTCGAGTGGCGCCTACCATGTCCACTTTATTTAATCTCATCGACACGCCATAACGTGCGCCCAGACGGTTTTACGCCGGCCGTCTAAAGGGGACATCCACAGAAAACTACCGGCACCCAGCGGCCGCTGCTCGCAGCGCCTCCTTCTGGCAACATCTGACACCACGTGCCCGCGCATGCGCAGGAAGGTCATCGCGCAGTCGCGTCACGCGCGGGCCTCGTTGTGACATCAGAACAAGCGGGTGTGCCTATTTGACTAGGCCGAGCTTGGACTGGCGTATTCAGGGGTCGGGATTGGAGGACGCAGCTTTCTGTACACTCAGAGAAGATTTAAGTTCTGGGGGCAATCCGCCGTACTCTTGGCTTGGGTACTTAGCTCTGACACAACTCCTGAACCTGTCTACCTGCAGACCCCCGATAAAGGAGCTAATTTACAGCTCTCTTGGGTAGAATAGCCCTCAAATGGGTGTTATGGTACGATCGCATTGTCTGGCATTTGCACGTTAGGTCTGATTCACATTCAGTATAGTGAAATATAATTTTTAAAAACTTTTCCCTATATTCTTTGCAAATATTAGTTTTATTGTGTGTTTCTTAAAGTATTCATGTAAGCCATGCATCATCTTAGCGATGTATGAATGTAGAAACAGATATAAAAAAACTCTTAGCAAAAATAGACTTATTGATTTTCATAATATATGATCCGGAGGGGAGACGCATGGAATATGGTAACGAATCTATAGATATAGCCCCCTGTTATCGATATGTAATACATTATCACCTACCAGAGGATCAGAGTGTTCCTCTGGTGGGGGCGTTGGGGCACTAAGGGGTCAGTTGTGGCTTTGCAGAGCTGAAGACCTGTCTATTGAGGGTGTGACAAAACGTTCCAGCCAAAAGTTTTTCTTTATTTTCATTCCAGTCAGGTAAAAAGGATCACATCAGCCTCCATCTGTTATACTGTTCTATTTTTCCTACGGCATTGTGTCTAGAAACAGTTTCACATATTATTTCCAAACCAAAGTCAGCTTTCTGAATTCGGAAAGTGCGACCCCTCCTCCTTAATTGATTACGTAATATAGTTTTGGATTGAGGCGACATCGCACACTTATATAAGCAGAACTTTCTGTATAGTATTAATAGGATAACACATAATAGGGCCTATGTAATTTTTATTATGAACACACATTTCCTCTATTACATTTAACAAAACACTGGTGTTTAGCTTCACATGGATATATTAAATCTTGAACGAAGACGTGTATGCTATTTCTTTTACCAAAGCCACGTGGATAACGTTGTGCTATACAAAATTAAGAATACAATTCATTACCAACAGTTTTGGTCAGATGATTGGAAAACAATATACAATATGAGTCAAATAAATTATATTGTTCTATTCTGCTGACCGATTGACACGATTTTCATATATAATTATGGTATTATGAAAACAAGATCACATTATTGAAAAACTGAACAGATTGAATGTCTATTGTTATAGCAAGACCTTGACTGAATTACCTGATAAATGGAACAGATAATCGACTTCTCAGTATTCTCGCAGGTAGGACGTAGGTTGGCGTGCCCTGAAAGTTTCTCTCATTTCCTTATACTACTCATACCCACTCCACCTGTCAATGTGGGCAAGGTTTCCAAGTAAAGGCAAATACTGGCTTCACGGATGGACCATTAAGCCTTGTCACCCCGGGTCTGGACATGCCTTCGTTAATTTCTGACTTCGGTGGAATCGTATGAACAATTACCAGATTTGCTAAAGGGGTTTTCTGTCCGCGTGGCCCCAGGACCAACAGCCTGTCAGAAATGCCACCTTCTTCAGTCTGGCATGCCATTCGGGCTCAGAAAAAGCCGCCCATTTAACGCTGGAATCTAATTAAGACGACTTTAAATCAGAGTAGCGTTTTCATAAGAGGTCACACTTTAATTGGAAAAAGAAATTTCTGCATGCTAAGTTGCTCGTATTTTACCCAATGTCATATTACAAAAAGAAATAACTGATAAATCATGATTTATTTAATTTGGAAGAATTCAAGATAGTGATTAAGGTTATTGTAAATAAGTCGAGAATAAAGCAGTTCATAGATTGACAGATGTTAACTAAATTACAATTAAATGGAATAGGTTCCTTAATGCGGAAACCACGTGCACTGAGTGTTGCGACTGAGATTAATATAGTCTAATATCGACTAATAATAGCGACTAATATCTAACACAATTTCCAAGCGATTTAAAATGATGATTTTTTGTTGTTGCGTCGCTCAACGGGAACACCATTTCTGGCCATTTTCACCTATTTCTGATAATTGTCAACTATTCCTGATGGCTTCAACGACGGGATTCCACTGGAATTTGAGCTAGTTTACTCAATGGGTTCCCACCTTTAAATGGATTTCCTTAGTGTTTTGTCTTTGGAGCCAGGATGTGGAAGGGGATGGCAATCAGCTTTGGCCTACCCAGGCTTACACGTTCCTACAACTGGTGAGTCTTGTAGGCTTGCATAAAAAATTATTCTGAGAACCTACATACATTTATAGACGTGTGGAGATTGAGATAAAAGCTGCAAAGCCACAATAATTTGGACAGATCTCTTTTAACAGAGTATGAGAGAAAAACGGGAAATAAAGAATACAGTGTAAGTAGCATATGAAAAATGAGAATATGTTCAGGTTTATTTTGTTTTTACGCGTGTGAGTTTTTTTTAAGAATGAATCACCAAAGTTGGTGGAGAATTCATGGGAACCTAACGGTCTCTTGCGATCCATCAAAACATCATCGTTATTTGATTCGTCGAGAAATAGGCATGGCCAAGGGCACTTATGTTGCTCAACTTTCTATAAAAAGACCCGACAATTTGTCTGCGTCCTTCCCACCTGTTTTCCTCCCACCAAACCAGACTTCCAGGGGAGCAGTTCCACGCTGGATAAGCTGAAGGATATTGGAGGTATAGAAACACGACGAGACGGAAATAGAACGACATAATAGCTCATTATAGAGAGTTTGACACCTCTGCGTCTATGGTGAAAGCGGGCCGTCGTTTACAGGTTTGGGGATTGAGAAGCTCTGTGTAAAGCCTCTCTGTTCTGGTTCTGGCCGACATTGATGAGTTACGTGTCAGGGATTCACGTAGGGATTTACACGTTAAACCACGATGAGAGAACCATTAAGTTGTCACGAGGGAAATGAGCAATAGGTATGATGTACGTAATAACTATCTGTTAAACCTAGGTACATATAAGTCCTGACTGAATTTGATCCAGAATTCACCAATAATTTCCCCCCTTTATAAAGAAAGGGAAATAGCAAACCGCTTTCCTCATATAGAGTGGTTAGGTATAAAAACACAGATACACGCATTATAAAACAAAGATATCCAATCAAACAGGCGTCTTCGAAATATTTCTGATTTCTAACCTTATTCTAAACATTCCTAGTCCTATTAATGTGTTTGTGCATTCATCTCAAACCCTTATTTTTTATACCCATATATACTGTCCATGATGTTTTCCCAATGCAAACAGCAGTATAAACAACCCCTCAACCCACAACCCCCATCCTTAATGGTCGGTCCCCAGGGCCCCTCCTGGGCTGTAAAGTCCCCCATGCCAGACCTAGCTGGTCCCCGCAGGAGGCTCTACAGGGCTGTCAGGGGGTGGGGGGTCGCCCACACGGGATCCTGGTCGGTACCCGGCCTGCTGACCTCGGGGATCCCGGACATGGGAGAGGCCTAACGGGGTATTGACCTGACACACACCGGCAACCAGATGCTGCTGGGATCCGGCATTCAGCGTCCGCAATGTATTTACCTATACTTCATTCGGGGAACCAGCTGTTTCTGTCTATCAGACTGTATACATACAAAAAGAACAGTTAGAGAAAATCTATAAGGGTGGAATATGCTTTTTTTTTTATTCAGTAGATCAAATTCTGTATTACAACAGTTCTTCCGTTGGAGCAACATTTTGTTATTTCCTTTCTTTCCTCTTATACTCCTCGTAGCTTTGGGGTTATGAATACGTAATCGATATGATGGTATGCTATACAGTATACCTTTTTGAAAGGCCTGATGATAGAGGAGAGTCTGCATTTTTCTTGATTTGCATGTTGATGCATATCGATGGAAACCATAATTTAGAGTTCATTGTAGCCCTAGTATTGTTTATTTTCTGTCATTTATACTTTATTAACACCTACATCTACATACATGTTCTTCCAGAGGTCGCAGTTAATACAAATATTATCATTAATGTTATATAGGATATAGTATATAGTGAATGGTATTTACAATGGTTCCAACAAGTATTGATAAGATGAACAATGTCTTACCTGTTCAGCCTCTATCCGCCATACACATAATGCATTACCAAGTAAGCAATTTCATGTTATATTGTCATACACAATGGTCTGATTAAAGATCACAACTTAACCTCTGTTGTGGCCTTTTGGATTTCTGGGGGTATTGTCTCCCACAACTTGAAACTCCTGGACATCAGACTCTTCAAGTATATTTCATAACAGCGGCACTTGAAAATTTGATCTTCCTATTACTTCTTAAGAAGATTCCTGGCCCCTTTACATTCAGTACACTGTTAAAACAAGTGTTTAGAACCTAAACATTTTCCTAAACACTTTGGTGCATCCAGTTTTGGAACACTTTATTTCCCTAAACATGTTTAGAATTATCGGTGTTTAGGGTTAAGTGTTTAGAAATGTGTGATGTTTAGCTGTTTAACCATGAAGTGTTTAGGTCCTTAAGGTGTTTAGAATCAAAACGCTTATGCTTTTTTTATGTTTAGCTGTTAATGTTTAGAAAACTATGATGTTTAGGTGTTTATCTATGAAGCATTTAGGTCTTCAAGGTGCTTAGGGTTAGGTGTTAAGTTAAACAGTAATATACCGTAATATGTACAGTGTACTTTCATTCTTAAGGATGAAAACCATTTTAAATTTACCAATAATATACCGTAGTGTGTAAAAAAAAATGTAGATCTTACATGTAAAACACTGCTATGGTACTATGCCATTCAGTTTACACCAGATGTAATGTTAACAGCATTGAAAGTTTTATTTTTCCTGTAATCACACTACAGGATCATTGAGCCAATAACCACATATGGCCTTCCTTCTTGTTTTAGCCTTGCATGGATTGTTTGATTGTTGGAGGAAAATCCTTTAGGGGTATAGCTGATAAAGTTCTTGTACTAAAAAGGTGTCTACATGTTAAACCTACTAAAAAGGTGTTTTAAAACATTTTGTAAATGTTTTAGGGGTGTTCTGGTTGGTTGACCATACCTAGAATAGTAGGCCAATGAAGTGATTATCTTTATGATGCTACAAAAACTTAAAAATCTAACATTTTTAATTACAAAGTTCCAAATTCCTAAGTGTATGAAAAAACTATTTTACCAATCATGGCCAAAAATATGGAGGGCATGTGGCAAACCACTAATAGTACAACTACTTCATAGTAGTATTTTGGTAACATCAGTAGCCGAGATTTGAACCCAGGGCCCCTCACATATGAAGCCTATGCTCTACCACTGAGCTATGGAGGCCTGTAGGTAGACACAGCCCAGCTTTGCTACTTAACTGAATAAGTAGGGGTATGAAAGTAATGACCTAATGTCTGTCTCATGTTGATCACCTGTATAGTAATACTGATCCTACTCATTGGTGCTGACTATGCCAGTGTGCACTGCATGCAGTCCAAGTTAGCTCAGTTGGTTAGGCTTCTACCCTTAATGTAAAGAATGTGGGTTCTAATCCCTAAGTGTCCATTTTTCTTTTCCATAGTATACAATTTATATTATGTGTTTAGATTCTAAACATATCCCATTCAAAACATGGTTAGAGGTTACAAGAGTTTAGCTTTTAAACACAACTAATGATGTGTTTAGATTATAAGCATAGTTAACCCAACACATGTTTAGAAGTTACAAGTGTTTAGGTTTAAAACAGATATGTTTTAATGTATTTAGATTATAAACATGTTTATGCCCTTAACACATTTAAATTCTAAACACCATTTTAACAGTGTAGACACTTTGTCTATACATTAATATTTAAATAACTATTTGAATAATTCACTTTGCCTACAGCGTTCTGGATCCTTGATTTGCTAATTTTATAGGTAGCATATATGATCTGATATGAACAGTTTTTATAGGTTATAATTCAGCCTTTTAAAATATATGTTGCCAAACTAAGACAAAACGTTTCTTACATTAACGTTTATTTGAAGTTTGAACGACATTTCTATTTTAGCAAAGTTGTCCAAAAGTCTAGGAAATGCTAAACATCACACTCTGCCAATTATAAACTTCATCTAGAGAAAGCTTTAAATGTACACTGCAAATCCTTACAAAAAGATGACTAGATAGAAGTGTGGAGCTTACAGTGATGAAATGCGTAGCTAATCATTTTAGATCCAATTTCCATTATGATAATTGAACTAATGTAATTGTGAATCATATCTATTGATATGTTGTAATGATAGTCACAAACAGGGAACAGAAGTGGTCCAAGGCCGAGCCTGCCATATTGCCTAAACTAATGACAACAACATAGAAAAAGTTGAAGAAATATGTTAGAGAAGGGACTATTTCCGTCCTGCATATTAGAATTACCCGCCGTCACATTGTCCATTCCTTCCTCTTCTCCCACCTCCTGTCAGGGCCATACTGATAGCTTCCACCCACCTCGACAATCAGAATTCTATCCAGCGCGGATTTCGTTTTTTCACCTGCAGACCAGCCTAGATCAAGATGTACGCTGGGGAATATGTCGACAAGTAACAGGAATTCATCAATGTTGATATTATTTGTCGTATAACGGTTGGAAAATCTGGTAAAATAGGTTTTTGTAAAATAGCATTTTGTTTAATATTAATTTTCTACCGTTTTTCCTTTGTTCATGTGGCATTTCGTGGTAGGGATCTCTCAATGAATTTCAGAGTGGGAACGAACTGTGTTAGTTTTTTTTGCTTTTACTAAATAATAGTTGACCACAGAAGTTAACGAAAAGTCTCAGTTATTGTAAAGCTTAGAAACTACTTGCCCTTTAGCTTGATGAAAGAATTCGCCAGTCGAAATCTGAATCCAATGTTTTTGAAACGATCGATTGTGGATTCATTAAAGGCTACGGAAGGGTCAGCTTTCTCAGACGCTTTCAAGACATTCTAGATAGTCCTTGAGGATCTGAATTGACAATATATTGAGATATCCTCTTTCAATGAATCGTAATAGCTCACTTTACAACATTGAAGGTCATAATTATTGTTCAGCTTTCTCTTATTTCATGCAACTTGGTAATTATGAGCAATGTGTCCTTGCATCTTCAAGAGATGCGCTGTTAAGAGAAACGACTCACTGCATCTGATGAGCAGAAATGCTCATCTCTGTATAGGCCTGTAGTGAGTTCAGGAGCTGCAGGACAACTGTATCTAAACAGATAACTTGTTATTTGATCTCAGCAGCTAGAGTAATAAACCCTATGCTCCTTTTGGAATTGTTTGATAATTTAGATTGAACAATAAGGATGATATACGTAGGTAACATTGCCCTTTCCTTCTGAGGGGCTCCTAAGCAGGTTGTATACACAGTGCATTATGTGTGACATGGTGGACAATGACTGAGTAGGTTAGCTATACCACAACAGAGAGGTGGGAACCCTAGTCTGCCACCCTTTTCACCCTATCTACACAGGCCTTATCTTTTGATAGGTGCTGGGCAAACATTGCATTTATTGGTATCTGAAAAAGTGTAATAGCCTACAACTCCCGACCTCCCTATACACGCGTGCAAGCTCGTCTCTCCCAACCCCAACCCGCACCCACCAGCATGGTAGGACCCAACCAGCATCCTCCCCTAGTCCTCGAGTCATACCCGGGAGACCCAGATCCTTCGCCGTGTGTTAGGGGTTAGCCTTCCGCACGGAAATGGGTCCCTGAGGACAGGCCCAAGACGTTGAACAGACCCCTGTCTGTCCACTAGGCGCATACTTGAGGCGGTACCCACTGAGCCTTTAACTGAGATTCTGGTCGATTCTTATCAAATACGGGAAAAACATACTGAATCCATCGATTTAATAAATGGGGTGAATAGCATATTTACCAGCCAAGCTAAATGTCAATTAATAGTTCTACATCATAAGTTAATCTGAGATGATTAGCCAGCTTTCTATGGAAAAATGGCTATTGCATTAGTTGAGTTCTTCAGCATTAAGCACAAATTCCGCAAACACATATTATACAATCTCATTTTTTGATAAAACTGTACACGGGGATTTTACATAGAGACAGTTATTTTTATATTGCATGTACTAAACTAGATTTTTTTATGTAAACTGGGGAGCGGGAATTGCTCGCAGTTTAAAGACGAATGTACTGCTGTTTTGTTTGCCTATGGAATGGTTGGGATTTCAGTATTGACCTTTCCTTGGATTGAGCAAAAGAGAATGTCCAATGGTTTCAGAACTGTGTGCTAGGCCTTTAATGACACCGTACGTGACCTTCTGTTTTATAGTTTCAATATTACCAAAACAAATGTACACAACACTGCATGATCAAACCATTCTAAAGGTTCCAATTCTTAACGTTCACTTCTCATACAGCTTGAACATTCGAAAGCTTTGCCCAGCTAAAAGATCTTGATACATTTAAAAACTGCAAACCTTTATACAGCAAATACAGCGAAGTTTTGTCTCCACGGAGAGTCTATACGGAATGTAATTTCTTAAATGATGATAAGTTACCCTTAGAGGATATACATCTATGGCAGTGGCCTGAGATGCCTTGAACCACCTCTGGGTATTGGGAGTTATCCCTACTATCTTTTTGTTCCTAGTGTTTTTCCTGCTTTTTGATTTAGGATAAGAAAGTCTAGCTTTCGAATTAGAATCACATTTGAGAGGAATACAATAACAATAATTATGGTCATACATTTCAAAACGAATAAGAAATATTTGTATGCAAACTATAACATTTCCAGATTGCTTTCTATTAATAGTATTACCCCCATATGTACTTTTGTTCAATTGCGCTAAAGCATGTTATATTGGACATCCGTTTTTCCTAAGCACATATACATTCCCATACATGGAAACATGAATAAAATTTATTTAATACAAACATACCTTAATACAATGTATACTTACATTTAAACGCACTTACAAAGACCTACATACAAACGTATGTACATGTACATACATACATACATACATACATACATACATACATACATACATACATACATACATACATACATTACGTACATACATACATTAAGTACATACATTAAGTACATTAAGTACGATGTAAGCATTGACGTTAAGCATTGACGTCAAGCTTTGTCGTCAAGCATTTCATATGAGCAATATGACATGAACAGTAAGTGTGATAAGTCGGTTGATGCATTTATTGCTACACGAGAGTACATACATTAAGTACATTAAGTACGACGTAAGCATTGACGTCAAGCATTTCATATGAGCAAAATGACATGAACAGCAAGTGTGATAAGTCGGTTTATGCATTTATTGCTACACGGAAGGGTTTTAATCAAGACCAATAATTAATTCTGTCACCAGTCATAGGTGATATAATTCTCTGCAAGACTCTCCTTTGCTAGCAGAGACGTGTTTCGTCCCGTCAGCATTTTCGTTTCTAGTATTAAGCTGTAAACTGATTTATAATTGATGATAAATTCACACTCTAGAAGAAATCCCGAGAAACCTTAAAGCTATGGATCAATAATAAACTAAACACAGATCACAAAATTTAATTAAAACTCAAAATAAGACTTGGCTTACTTCCTTTACAGACAAGCCTCAGAATTCGCATTCTGGCTGTTTTCAACGATTCTAGGACAATTACCCCTGGGACAACTACCCCTGGGATAACTACCCCTGGGACAACTACCCCCTAGGACTATTACCCCTTAGGACTATTATCCCGTAGGACTATTACCCCCATAGGACAACTACCCCGGGACAACTACCCCTTAGGACAATAACCCCCTATGGGGAGGACAACTACCCTTATAGGATAACTACCGCTCTAGATAGGACAATTACCCCTCTAGATAGGACAATTACTGCTTTAGGACTATCCTCCTTGATAGGACAACTATCCTCCTTGATAGAACAACTACCCCCATTGGTAGGACAACTACCCCCATTGGTAGGACAACTACACCCATTGGTAGAACAACTACCCCCATTGGTAGGACCTGCCCTGGGTGTCCAGGGCTGGGGAAAGGAGGGGTAGGCCTCCAGGGCTGGGCAAAAGAGGGGGAAGGCCATGGGAAGCTGCCCTGGATGTCCAGAGTAGGAGGGTAATCATCTTGTTGGGGGTGGAGGTCCTACCAATGGGGGTAGTTGTCCTACCAATGGGGGTAGTTGTCCTCTCAATGGGGGTAGTTGTCCTACCATTGGGGGTAGTTGTCCTATCATAGGGGTAGTTGTCCTACTATTAGGGGTAGTGGTCCTATCTAAAGGGATAATTGTCCTAAAGGGGTAATTGTCCTACCTATAGGGGTAATTGTCCTATCAAGAGGGGTAGTTGTCTTAAGGGATAGTTGTCCCAGGGGTAGTTGTCCCAGGGGTAGTTGTCCTAGGGGGTAATAGTCCTAAGGGGTTAATAGTCTGAATGGGTAGTTGTCCTAGGGGGTAGTTGTCCTAGGGGTAGTTGTCCCAGGGGTAGTTGTCCTGTCACCGTTTTCAACTGTCAGTATAATTTCTGTAGACAGTTTGGGTTACTTTGCCTAATTATCTAATCACAGGATCATATTGCAACCTTGTATATTGCCATTTGATATAGGTTTGCCCCAATTAAAGTTGTTTTGGTGATTCTGACTGACATGGATCGCGTGATGCATTCTGGGATTTTAATTGTGTTTTTTTTTGTATGAGGGTGCAACAAGAAAATGTTGTCATCATTTCGTATCGTGGGATTGCTCAGGGAATCCCTTTGTTGATACCAATATGTTGGTAACTTAAACTCAAACCACTTTCGTTGGCACCTAAAACTAAAGTATATTCTATCCAATAAAGTAGAATAGGCCCTTTACCGAGATTTGCTCCTATCTTGCACCAAAGAGAAAAATCCTTCATTCTTTGATTTATGCCAAAGTGGCGTCGGCTTAACAAGCTCCCGAACCGGAGACCCCATGTTTAACATGCGGATGAACATTGAGCCGAGCTGAAAAATGAAGATGTGGCATGAACACAAAAGACGGCCTAGGGTTCTGCCAGCCGTGTGATTACAGCAGGGGCGGATCTGTGGTAGGGGGTCCAGGGGGTCCTGATCCCCCATATTGGACTTGTACCCCCCTCCCCCTTTCCAAAAACCTGTGTCTGTCCCTGTAGAGGAACTGTGTGGCTTTACACAGGCATGTGTTATTAAAGCATAGTGCAGGCCAGCCATTGCTTCTTTGGTTGTCAAGCTTGTTTGAGTATCTTCACGAGGCGACATAATATGACCTGATGAATGCCTCTTAAATGGCAATAGATATCCTTTGCATTTTCATTATCTATTGTTATATATCGGTTATTTTTGGCTTGACTGGGACAACTTATCTTAATTCATGATTATTTCCTGCCAACTGAACAATGGTAAACCATCTCATATTATCTGACATTCCCTTATTTGTGAGAAAAAAGAAAAGAAGTTTCTAGAAGTTTCCAGTTTTCAGAAAGAAAAGAAGTTTCTATTGAGCCCTAATAACCCAGCCCTCTGTTCAAAGTGAGCAATAACCGCACATGTATTGCTATGTTATTGCTCCAAACCTGCCCCCACTAAGCAGTGCAAACACCAATATGCTAAATCCCTTTTTCAGGGAGCTATTGTTTCTGGCTGATGGTGCTTTAACCCCCTTCACAGGCCGTAGGGTGCAGGTCCCCCGGGGCCAGGCTTTACCCTGATCTCCCCGTATAGGGGTAGAGTGACTCGGCCGCTACGTTTAATCAGGAGGATAATTGAATCGCCGGTAGCCGGCGGCTGCAGTTGACATAAGATTGCCGCTCCTGGTGACAGTCGATTGCTGCTGGCCACCAGCGGATAGCGCCTAGTGTTGACGCAGGCCGATAGATGGCGTTTCCGTGTTCACGTCATTCACGACCAGTCAAGATGGCCGCCGTGTATGTGCTGCTTTGTACGGCGAGACCCATGCTTTGGGGCCAGGAGCCTCGAGGTAGTTATTATCTTTTCAAAGACATACTAAGGAAAGTTACCAGAGAAATCAGAGAATGACTCTGGTACATCAATTTTATGTATACCGTTGGACATAGCTACAACAAGAGAAATTTATAAGCTTTTAATTATGAACAATATAGGCCTATATGACATCAAAACCACTTTGCTTGATGTCCCATGAAATCAGGGCAAACCTGTACAGTTATTTCCTTTTTAGATAATTAGATCTAAAGGAATAGGCCATCTGTGCGCTCCGTTTAAGAAAGGCAGACGGGCAGACCAAATGGGACCGGATTCCGTTTTTGTACAACATTGCCCCATTATAGGGAAGTTATATTAGATTATAGGTTAACTTTCGATTTACGTTTAAAATCAAATGTAAGTAGTTGTCAAATGTTTAGAAAGGATTCAAGAAGGCTTCATACAGAGAAAGGGTTTAGCACTTGAAAAACCTCCCAATAAACAAATGATATCCTTCATATATGCCGTTCTTTGTCATCCATAATGTGGATGGGTGTCAATAACTACAGGGCTCATGGCTGACACTTAAGCTACTCCATCTTCTGTCATCTCCATTTTTAAATAGCTCATAAAAAGGATCGTCAAGCAATTTCCCACAGTAAGAAATTCTTTTACGTTTCCATCCTTGGGCCAATCACTCGTTGAAATCGTCCATTTAAAGTAGGTTTAGTATCTGTTAAATCCTATAATGAGATAATATTGTTGATGAATTCGCCCATTAAGATGACCTTTGAATTTTGTCCCCCTTGAGTGTCTCTTTTCCTAGAATACCGAAAGTGCAATTTTTAATGTACCAGGTCTTCCTACTCTCCCCTCGCCATTTTTCATGTTCTCAAAACCAGGAGTACACTAGTCCTTACTCCATATTGTTGACGCACCATACTCCGAACTCGATAAGACCCCCCATTACACCACCACTCCAGAAACTAACAAGGCTTCTGTTTACCATTCTCTCCACTGCCCTCCATTCCAAGTAGTCTATGCCTCTCCCAAATGGGTCTGCTGGTTCAAACAGTGAAACCAACTGAACACTGCTGCCTCCATTATCGCCCATCAGCGTCCTCCAGAGCCGGGTGGGCCTTTCTTCAGTCATTGTTTATTTGGTAGAGGACTCAGCACTGGACACTCTAAATTTCGTGCACTCCATTTTCTCTTTTCTTCTCAGACGAAGATGCTAAAGCCTGGTTTCAACAGAACGACAACATGAATAAGGTTGAACTTTGTGAAAGTTCTTGGAAAACTAATATGAAGATATGATAAGCGTTAATTTTGCTTTAGACACTAAGCTTTATAGAAAGCACAGACTTCGCGAGAATTTCCCAAAGCTTCCAGTTAGGTTGAGAAATTGAGCAGATTTGAAATGTCAACTTGTTTAAAGATGTTGCATTGAATTGAACTTGAAATCATCAGTTATTGAAAAATAAGGAGAGCAATTTCATAATTACTTAGGAGGGGATATAGTCGGATCAGCTTGCTATTTACAATGGAAATTCAGCCAGCTATAGTTTGTGTGTTATCTTGCAAACTCGTACGTTTTATATTCCACAAAAAAAGTGGCAACCAGAAAATCCCTTTAAAATGCTTTTATTCAGAATAGATAATAATTTTGAAATGTATTTCATGATAACTTCATCATTACAAACCTGTTTACAAAGTTTGGTGACGATTGAGCCATTTACATTACTTTTACAACGTTTTTTACAATGTGCGGACGTCTAGATCGGCACGGTGCTACCCCATTGCCGTGTTATAAGTTATATTAGATTGGCCAATGCTCTTTGCATTAGAGTTCTTACCTTCTATCCCGAGTAACAGATCAAAACATAGATAACATCTCTGATAAGCTCTCTGTGGAGATCGTCTTTCACGATATCAGATTTGCACCATACGATGTATTATTAGCTTACCTTTCTAACTGCTGGCAGGGGATCTAAACTGAGGTTTAGAACTAGTTTCGAGAGCAGTTGACCAAGTATCAACCAGTGCCATGTCAGCTGCCATGAAGCTTGAGTTGTATTACAAAAAAATTGACATTTTTTATTATGTTGATTATGTACGTCCCAGAAATAAGATGTGTTGTCAGCAAACAATCAGGGCCATTGTCAGCTTAAGTTAATCACCAAGAACATTCCAATACAATGAAAATATTTTCAGCGGGCCGCCGACGATTTTTCTTACCATTGTCAGCTCCCTTCATCCACTTGTTGATGGTGTTCGTCATTCAAGAGGGGATGGGCCTCCAAACTTGGGCCAGTAAACGTGGGTCTACGATTTCCATAATCCTTAGGGAAGGGCCTAGGGGATGGGGAATAGTTTGAAAGGACACATGAAGCAATCATACATCTAGAAAAAGATGTTTGTCAATATAACCTGTCCTTGACTGTTGCCGAGAAAACCTTGATTTTGACCTTCGCCACATTCGTTGAGCATTAATTGTTGACTAGAGTGGTCGACCTATATATGTAAACCAATTCACATCCTCGGATAACCACGTGTTTTTGTTTGCCAAGAACCCGACATCCTCGGCACGTCAGCTTCTTCCGGAGGGTGTCAGCAGGTGAGAGGATATGGCCAATTAATCCAACAACTACCTTCTGTTTGTGAGACTTGATTGTTCATCTGATAGGTCAGCTAAGGCCGAGTGACCCACTTCAGGAGTATCTGACAGGAACCAAAAAGTCAGTTAATTAATCAAACTGCTATAATCGGGTTGCGTGGGAAAGAACGTGAGAAAACAAGTTTTGGTCACATTTATAAACATGTGGATATTGAAAACAAGGAAACTAAAGTAAAATAGTTAGCTTTTACATGTATTTTATCTGAATAACGGTTTCATTTTAATCATCTATCTTTTCAAACTACTGTTTATATGTTGTGTTTGTTGTCTGAAGACAAATTCGACTGACGTCATTTAATGTTGAAATTATTTCATTGTGCTGTCAATAAAAGTATGCAAACAAAGGAAACATAAGCCGGGAACCTAATTCAGATTGGGAATTAACTGACAGACCCAATATAATCAACTATGTGACAATAGTGTCGTGAACAATTACATTAATGGCTTTACCAGAGCGTCGTTGTTCATAATTCATATTAGTGATATATTATTCTTAAATGACATAAATGGACCTGACGTGGACAAGATGTTGCATTTGGATGACGCGGTCGATTATTGTGCTGGGGACAACATACAACATCTTGAGGCTTGTGTTCGAAATGCGGCTATAAACATTCTAACCTTATCTCAGAGTAAAGAGCTTATCATTAATAAAAAGATACCTAAACATGGTGGGTTTGAGGAAAGCCTATTGTTTGATCAACGATATAGCCTCATTATCAGGAAATACGATGAATTCTCAAGTTTCCAAAACTAAGGCGGTACGTCAACATCAGAACCAGGGGGGCGTTCCAATGTGATCCTAGGATTCACTCTTAGATCCTAGGATATATTGGTTCCAAGGTGGTCATCTTAGTATTATGATATCTTAAGATGTGATAGGAGGGCTAACCTAGGAGCAAAAATTAAACTAGATTTAAAGGACTTCTTATCTTAGTAATTGAGTTTCTTATCTTAGTACAAAGGAAGGATGACATTGGAACCAAAATATCTTAGGATCATTTTGTGACAAATTTTAAGATATGATGATTGTCTTAAGATTACATTGGAACGCCCTACAGGTAATTTATATAAGCAATTTGTGATGCCTGGTGTTGGCAGTACAATACCAAATATGTGTGCGCGACATAAGCATATTACATTACAGCTAAAACGAAACAAGGCCTACCAATTATGCCTCGATATTTCATGATCAATAATGACTTATTGCGTCATAGAAGGGAAATGCAATACATGATGTATGAGAAAAGTGACAATGTGTCATAGTTACTGAGTCAAACACGAATGAAAGAACGCACAGTGATGCCGATATTATTTGGAATCAGAAACCTAAATTAATCACTATCTCAATACAGTCATTGCCCAATCAGATATCATGTACATCTGTCAACAAAACACCAGTGTAGGCTCATGCAGCTGGTAGATTATCTTACTTCACTTCAACTATTTAAGCAGGGTCGATTCTTATCTTGGACGACCTTTTGCTTATGCTTTTCACTAGCATCATTCTGTATTGCTTCTAATGCAACTACTGTTATAACTATGTTTATGAATTGAATACCCTTATACTATTTCATGACCACCATGTTATTATAAAAATCATACCCATGGACTCCATTCAAGAACATCATTGTAATGGATGTGGTTGAATCAAAGAAAATAGGTTTATAAAAAAACTAATCCTCGATACTTTGAAATGGTCTACATTGTCAGGAAAACCTGTGAACCCTAGACTGTCTGAAAGGTCTGCAAAGAGAGAAACAGGAAAAGGAAACAGGGCAGCATCCTTTATCCCACGCATTCACTGGTAATAGATTGGTTTAGCACCCCCTACCCACCATAGTCGATCTCCATTTACCTGTATGATGAGTAATGGTTAATTAATGAAGGTGGCCCCTTTATATAGCTTCTTGGTATGATAAGGCAATCATGGGAAAGTGCTCCGTTAGTAGACACACGGAGAATTGGGGGTAGCTCTGTACGGCCAGGAAATGAATACCGCTGTCCTACTAATGCACTTACAGATTAGAATTTTCAGGGAGGAGGCTGTTCGGTTATTACAATTCCAGATAGAGAATACTTGGAATAATTTATTTGTAAAATTCTGAAGTCGTCAGCACATTTAAGGACTATTCGCTTGTACTTCACATGCATTAGTACATTGGTGAAAGTAGACAGGATCCCTAAGTAACGTAGATATTAAAAGGTTATCATTCATATTATTGTGGTTTTTGTTATTAATTGGGGGGTAAAAGGATTGATTTGTTTCAGCTGATATTGACCTCACCTACTAAGATACAAGGCATTTGGTTCTCCCTCGGGAGTCTGCTATGCTGACGTCAGCAGAATAAATCACTCCATGGTTCCCTCCTGCTGCGCCATACTAATGACCATATTATACGGGCACTCCTAATGTCAGATCGGGTAGTAGGCGCTTTGATTTTCGTCTGGCCTACTAATTGCTCCTCTACGGGGAATTTGACAGATTAGCCCAAACATCTAATCGCCAAGCACGAATTTGTATACACAGACACCAACTATGTATCTAACTTTGTGTCTTTTATTCATGCGACAAGTTACTAGTGCATGGAAATGGGAATTTTTAAATGGTGACATTATTTTCTCCAACCTCTATCCTTGTCGCACAGTGTTCATTATTCAGGCGACGTCATGTGTACAGCCTTTGTGGGCCCTGCCTATACGTGCCTATACGTGCGACGTCGAGTGTATAGCCTCTCTTATTCATGCGAAAAGTCAGTAGTATATGGAAAGAGGAATTCATGGATGGTTATTGTTGTTGTGTAATAGTTCATCTTCTTCAGGCGAACATCGTTTATGTATACATAGTCTTTAGTGTAAACGACGTAGCATAGGTTGCATAGGCGACGTTTCGTATATAGTCAGTTTGTCCTTGGCGCCCCTCCCATATCACACCACTAACATGTCCCCTATATTGATTTTATTATTCACGCGATAAGGTAGTAGTATATTAAAATTGGAACTTACAGATGGTTTATAGGTAGCCGGATTGCATTTGGCCTCGTCTCAAAAACTTTCCCCGAAAATTCTTAGTTTTTTCTCCAATATAGGGCCTTATCACTATCTCCATTTAATCAAACTGCAAAGCAAGGTGGGTAGCATACTAATACTGCTCACTGTGCGAATACTACAAAAGTA
Source organism: Lepidonotus clava (assembly GCA_936440205.1). Classification (NCBI taxonomy): domain Eukaryota; kingdom Metazoa; phylum Annelida; class Polychaeta; order Phyllodocida; family Polynoidae; genus Lepidonotus; species Lepidonotus clava. The sequence goes on from OW387141.1 coordinate 41,877,599, forward strand.
CTGAATGGCAGTGTCCAGTTGGTATTCAAAACTTATCCTGGCATTGATATATAATATTACGTGATGAAATATTGAATGTTTCGGTGTGAGTATTGCACAATGCACCAATTTGCTTCGAATTCCCGTTTCTATATACTACTTACACCATTTATATTAGTGCTTATACAATTACATCAATTCAAGCGACGTCAAGCGTATAGGCAGCGCAATATATAAGCGACTTCACTTGTATAGCTTGACAGATGCGTGCGACAATCTTCATATTTCCATTGCTGTACATTAATTGCACAATAATGAACTGTTTTGCCGACAATTCAGACGTAAATTCAGGCAATATTGTCGTTGATATAGCGCCGTCAGGTATATTCCTAAGCGTTCAAAGCTTATCAAAGACATCCGATACCTTTTTAACAGTAACTGCAAAACTCTTTCACAGTATATTGTTGTACTATATGAAAGGAAGCGTTTCTATCAACTTATAAAAAGGTCCAACTTCACTACTACGCAATTACAGGACACGTCGCAAGTGTCGTTTTTAGTTCTGTGATTCACGCCATTTAACCTTTGAAGCCACCAATATTGCAGTGGGAATACGAGTTGCCATTACTGTAGTCTGAATAATCACCTTGTAATTGGCCAGGCTGTCGCACAGGGTTGTTATGTGACATAAAGATAGGTGCATGTTCTCAAAATTATTATATCAAAATGGTTTATTGGTCTATGATACTACAGCAGTATTTTTCTATAGATTCGCCACACACACCAGCGTGGATGTCCAATGCAGGAGGTCCCAAGTGTTTCTGGTTTCTGGTTTCTGGTTTCTGGTTTCTGGCTCTGGACTTTACGTATAAGAGCAGCTCGCCAATCCTATTTTCATGTGACGGAGGAGAAGAGGATGTACCCTATAGAACTCTCTAGTGATGTACAATTAAACTGTGCAGTAACGATGGGTCATAAGGTATGCTGTGTTACATGGTGTGCATCGAGCTGGGACCTATACCCTATATCTTTTCCTTTTTAGCTCTGCATTAATACACCCTAATTCCTTGGGACTCTATCCAAGGGGTTGGTTAATCGGTTTATACTGTAACAATGCCTGCTTTCTAGCAACCCCACTCAACTCTGCAGAGTAAAAAACTTCCCGAGCTTTCTTGATATAAGTTCCGATCAATTACCCATGAGTACAACCGCACAGGCAGTATGAAGCTGCATACGTAGTTGGTGTAATTCAATTGGTCCCTCCCCATAGACGCCTTGGCAAACAGTGGGTAATTTCTCCTTAGGGATGCTTGGTCTGAATAGTAGCAGACTTAGAACACCTCAGGGGCACGTTTTACCAACCCCTAGGGCCCAACTATCCGAATATGGGAGGCACTAAGTGAGAAGAAAACAAAAGATATACTCCTGTTTCTGCTGTTGTGGATAGAAATAGACGTGTTTTATTGTAGCAATATGCAGCTGAGTAAATAACGTTTCTCTTCATAGTTTCAGACCAGATTATCAAACGAGTGGCTAAGCAGGATCTTAGAAGTGTATACTATAAAATTGCTGGAAGATTAGTTAGAAAAGAAGAGGTGGGATGAAATTGAAATTTTCACTCGATCACTGGTATTCTTCAAACTCGGATCTATATAAAAGAATCTTCGGTTGATAGTCAAAGTCCATTATTACAAAAAGATATAAACATGAATAAACACAAACGATGAAACGATCTATAAAAACAAGTTGTAAAGGTTGTGCATTTCAAGTCCAGGTTTTACCTTTCTTTTGTAAAAACTTGCGTGTAAATGACCGGGCAGCCAGACTCGAGTATTGTACTGTTTTTGATGTTTTCTGAATTCAGAAATTTGATAGAACATTGTTCTTTTTGTTATTGTTCATCAGAAGATCGCCACGATGAAACAAAAGGTGAACATGAAATGAATGACTGTTCACCTGATTGAACACTGTGAATGTTTTGACCTCCGCTTCTTTTTCCGAGGGAAAAAACACAAATTAAACCTAGATCGCTTACAATCTTAAACTTTAAAGAAGGTATTTTGTTGGACACTGTATCCGTGTTCTTGCCTGTCTGGGGACGAACAACTACTTAAAATACAATTTGTCAAAGACATGCGCTACCACTCCTGTTGCACCGGGTAAGCACTGAGGGAGTTGCCCGTGTTTTAGAGGTAGTTACCAGCACTGTCTGCCCGTTTGAGTGTCTTTTAACCGCTGGCTCAGTTACAAGAGCAACGTCATTTGGGAAGATCTTAAGAGAAACTCGATTGCTGTATGAAACAATTACTCATATAAAGGGCTCCTCGTGGTTATATACATACTTGTATACATACATATTCGTACAAACATACAAACATACAATTATCAGGAATGTATTTGTGTATTTAAATATCTAAGGATAGGTCGAAGAAATTAAAAAAAATACTATAGGTTCGTTTGATGATATATACAACAACCCATGGATAGCAAACTTGTAAGTTCGATTGACCGACATATATATACTTTATCCAAGACCAAACAAATTGTATAAATGTACAATTGCAGACTCCGGCGAAAAAGGTGTGCCAGTTTCAATGACAGGTTGGCAATTACTAGGAGAAGCACATTCCCATACAAAATTCCTTGAATCTTTCTTAAAACCATCCTGAATAATACTATCGGTGAACTACTGATAAGAGACAGCTTTAAACACTCTACTTAAGGCACCTCTGGTCATTCCTATTCCCCGCGGCCACGGCCAGCTTAGGCGCTGGTCAATTCTGACCCCATAGACACACCCAGACTGACCAGTAGATTTCATGGGGCCTTAGTCTTGAGAGGAAGAAGGCGTCCTGGTTATGGGTCCAGGTCAGATGTATAGGTTTTTGACCCCGGCCTGGAGTGTCCCCTGGGGCTGTGACTGCTGTCCGGAGGGTCTGTCCTCCTCGTTCGTCTTCCGCTCCCGCTGGGGGGCGTTGATGACTGGAGCTGCTCGGGGCGCCATCTGGTGACACGTAGCCCGCCCGGGGAGCAGCTCGCCCCCTGTCGGACACGGCCCGAACCAAAGGGCTTTTCATGCAGACTTGACGTGGATGGATGTTTTTTCACAGCACGCCACAACCTGAGTCAGGTGTGACATTGTTTACGATAAGGTTCGATGGGGATAATCGTTTCTGTTAGTCCAGTGAAATTAATTGGCTAATTCCTTGGGATATTCTATTTGTGAAAACAAGATTCCATTTGAGCCTATTTCTGATATCTTCTGCACCAAATCTATAAGCAAAGACGTATTCAATGTGAAGACGAATGTTTGGATAACACTTTCAGCATTTGTTATATATATTCCTAATGGTGACCATAATATAACAAGGAAGGCGATAGGATAAAAAATTTACATTGTTGTTATTTATGTACATCTTATAGGGGCCAGAGGAAAAGACTCTATAGCCCTCTCTACCTATCTCTAGGGAAATCCTAGGCATGTGCTCAGCCAGTTCTTGATCGAGAGAGCTGCTCATCTAGAAAACGGCCTGGAGAGGGAATAGGAGCCTCTCAGGTGGAAATGAAATGGTCGATTATGAGGGAAGATTGCTCATCTGTGAATGTAAATTGGACAATGACATACCGTTCTTTATCTGTAACAATTAATGTCTGCTGGGGAAGACGTTTAGAGCTCCATACTATCTGTCAAGTCAAGGAAGCATTCTACAATACAGTTCCTAGGAGAATCGCCATATCCGAATGTCAAGAGAAGAATGAATGACAAGGCAGAAAATACTTGAGAAAAATCCCAGGAGTCCTCCTTTCAGTGGTAAGGGACTCCTACGGCTGGTTTTTCTTTTGTTCCTTTTATATCCCATCTCATCCATGCAAATGGATCTGTCAGAAGCATTTCCCCGTCCGCCTTTGTTCCTTGAATTCCGTCAGCTCCAATATCAAAGGGCGCATTCAATTTCCATAGTCCTTCACAGCTCCATGAAGAAAGTATATCTTAAACATGTGGGTATGAATGAAAATGATTTTTCTTATTATATTACGGACCTCTTTTATCAAGGTCTATGGAAATGAGTACAATAACATATTTCATTCTTGCAAAAGAGACGAGAAGAAAACTATGAAAACTTGCCTGGGTACACACTGCAAGTTATCCCATGTGCTAATGCCAGATTCCTGATTGTCAAGACACATTGCCACGTAAGACAAATTTATAAGATTATTGAATGCAACGATCGTGTCATATCTAACCAGTGTATTGTATCTGTTCTTTTTCCATTATCCCTTACACAGAGATAGCTAAGAACATACCTCTCTCATCCATCGTTTCCAAGTGAGAGTCTAAATGGCGACCTTTGGGCGACCACTGAATTCCTACACTACATCCACTGCCAAATAAGAATCCGTTGGTCTTACTTAAATAGAACCACGAGCAGAAGTATATCCAGCGAAGGTACATAATATATAATATCAATATCGGAGGAGGAGAGCATGGACAGAAATTTAGAAATTCCATATATGTTAATACCTTCTTAGTAATCTTTTCGCGATTATCATAAAGCTGCATGTTTAGATCCATAGGAAAGTGGTCGGGGTTGGCATGAGGCAAACATTGAACCCTGTCATGAGCATTTATTTTTCATTTCTGAATTAATCCTAAAGGATGATTTCCCTAGTCTTCCAGGTCATGAATACTACTGAAATTAGAAAATACAAAATACATGTAGTACAAAATTAAGACATAGACATGCTCAATATAGGCCTACATGCAGTACACATACCACAAACAATACGTACAAACCTTCATAATCAAATTAAACTATCACCATAAATCTTAAACAGGGTATGTTTTAATGCCCGCTTCACCCCCAAAACCCTAGGGTTTCACAGCTTATGTCTAGTTTGGCTAGTCAGGCTCACTGTGTCCCCGGCTGTAGCCGCCCCAAGGTGTTCCTGACAGGCGGAGACCACCACCATGACCCCAGTCACGGCCACTCTATACTTTGCCTTTACAGCGGACCCCGAGGTGCTGTCAGATTATTGACGCAGTATCAGGGACCTGGTACTAACAACCCGTTTTGCTTCCGCGACACAAAATATTGAGCGCAGCAGGACCCTAACAAGATATGACTTCGATTATGTGTGTTTTATTTTGGCTATGCTAGCAGGAAAAGGGATTTCCTTTTTAAATGATTAATGTTTTTTGCCGGTGATGTTTGGTACATATAGGCAATTGGATTGTGTCAGTAGCATTTATATCCATCCATCGACAGAGCCATTTAACCTAACTTTTTTCATGAAATGAGTGATCAAGAAAACGTTTTTTTTTGTTGCTCGACACAGCGTAGGTAACTCTGCCTAGCTTTTTTAGACTACGGAACAGTATCGTACATCCTAAATGTCAAATGTAACATAATCTTTAGAGCCCTGGATTAATGCCCCTTGGAGATTGCCCGGGCTCATATTACAGTTTATAAGACGTATCAATGTTTTGCAGACTTATTTATAACTGTACGGATGGAAACCCAGCAAGGTTATACTTTTTATATCAGTCTGTTACTAACTAAACTGACATGTTATTTTAGCGTTTTTTGCTCGGTAGGTTGAGACCTTACCAACACAGACTGTTGTTATAACAGAATTTCTAGTTAGGTTGAAACCAAAACACTAGGTTGCTATAAGAATAACGTCAGATTTTGATTAGGTGAGGTTTAGACCTAAACCAAACTCAATGATATCACAACTTCATTTCTTTTGTGAGGTTGAAACCTCCCCGATAAAAGAATGTCATTGTTATGTCCTGTATATACAACCAGAACTTACTGGTAGGTTGCAGTCATTGGAGGGCAAGAAAATGACGTTGCCTCAACATCTCAAAGTAATGTAACAAGAATCAAAACAAAATGCATCAGAACGTTCCTACAATGTTGTGATAACGTAGGATATTTGGCTAGGAAATACACAAAGAAGCCTGTATTGCTTTCTGGCAGAATGCAGTTTTAAGCCAATCAGAACCATCAAACATGGTTTCGACTTTACCAACTTTAATTTTAAATGCCTGGAAAGAGGTATTCACTGTTGGCAAATGTCCAATATTTTCCTTAGCAATAGGTCAACTGAATTCATAAAATCAGCCCTCAGCCAAACATTAGGCTTTGGATGTTTTGGTTGGAAGCACAGTCAAATTGCATTTCTTCTTTTAAGCCCTTTAGGTGAACTGATGACAGGAATACAATTAAGGTAAAATGTTATTAAATTTGTTTGATCAAAAAAGGGTACAGTTAAATACATAACAAAAAGATAACTGAATTAAAGAACGTTATTCGTAGCCGGTTTTTCTAGATTAATTTTTATCTATCTTTATTTATCCTGAACACAATAATTTAACACAATTTGGGTTTTATCAACTTTCATCTTTGGTTTACAGTCCTTACTGAGATATGCCTAGGAGATGTGTCATTCCCTATCCATAAGGTAATACATATCCAATCAATATTTGCATATTATTTATGCAGACATTTATTGAATATGTTAGATATCATATATTTCAAAAGCATATGGCAGGCTTTGCTATTACAGCAATACATCCATGTATTGTCTTACTTTTTTGAGCACATCATTCGATATGTAATAAATTCTTTAACAATAATCTCTGTTTAGACTTGCGTGCTTTTAGAGAAGGGCATATTGAAGCAGACGTTTGAGTATTTGATTTGACATATTGTAGTAAACTCAACAATGGAGCATCTTATTTCCTTAAAGGTTTAGGTCTCAATTGTAATCGGAGAGATCGGTCCTGGCTATATGCCTTGCGGTCTAATGAATAATGTGACATAACACATGTGTCATCACAGATAATGTGCATATCATATAATTGTCATAGGCAGGGAATGAAATGTCAGTAATAACACTGACATTTTGGCACCCTATGGTGTGATTAAAAGTGGACTAGTAGCTGGGTACGCTGAGCAGAGGGTCATATCCTAAGGAGGCGCTTCTCCAGTGTATCATGCCCCCCCCCCCCTTCGGTCCCTATCCTACTTTCTACCTCCACTTTCATCCTCATCCCAATCCTTACTCTCACTCTCATCACACAACTGGAGACCTTATAAACCTGGACCACTTATGCTCTTAAAACCTGCTCAACAGATCACTCAGGTACTGAAGGCCTCTCAGTCCCCTCCATGGTCTTCAGATCTAAGCTTCTCTTATCACTGACCCCACAGGAAACTCCCCGTTAAAGATTCACACTGACAACGTCTGTGCTATTGAGGTCATATATTCTATTGTGCTTGTAATGTGGTAACTTTCGCTGCTTTGATGTTTTGTATCCTAAAAGCTATGTGCCTTTGAATTATGTGTTTCTTGTCTTTATGCTCCAATAAAGTTTTAATGTCATCAACTTGATAAAGGGCAAATAGTCCTTTGTCTAAAAGGACTCGGGTTAATTGTTTTGCCTAATTTGGGGAAGGGACCGTGTCATTTTTGAAGTTTGAATCCCTTCTTTTTTCTCAGAAGACAGCATCCTTTTATGTAAGTAGGGGTGTGTGTTTTTCTAGTGTTTAAACTAAGATGTTTAAGGACAGGGTTTGATTACTTTATATTATATTTTTTGGAAGATTAGAAGAGGGGAAAAATCAGTAATTCAAATCATAAGGGAACTCCTATAGGTGGAAAAAGAGCAGATATAGGACAATTTTTTTCGTTTAAGCGTTCAATAGTGTCCCTTCCCTTTAAGCTCTTGTGGATATCAAAACTTCGCAATATACCTGGGTTCAAATGAGAAGTCAGAAGTCTTAGTGAATGATCTCAAGAGCTGAGACCGTCAACAGAAAGCTGTAAATCACACTTAATCAATTCTGTCCTGTTTTCCTCCACTCTTCTCAATTAAAGCCCAACCCCTTGAGAACCCAACGTTTGTCGGACAAACACGGCCTAATTGTGCAAGGCCTACTGTTACCGCTTTAGGCTTAATCCAGCCTGCCACCCTAATACTTTAATCTCTTCCTTGATATTTCCCTAGGAGTTCCATTCCCAATCAAACAGAGAGTCCTATACCCTTAAACAATGACACAGTCAATACCAATGTAAGTCTTCTCAAAGAGAAGAGCAATAATTAATTCCAGTCTAAAGAGTAATTTCACTGATCTCTATATACAGGATCCAGGAAGATTTAATAAGCTCAGTGATTTAGTGATAGTACCGTCGTTCCATCCTGCATACAAGACATATCCTCCCTAGGGGCGCCGAAAACCAAATTGCAGGATGCGAATGGTGGCCACGGTCCACGCAGGATTAGAATAAGCAATAGCTTTCAACATAGACCGTGAAGGCTGAAGTCATAAAATAAAGGTAACGGGCTGGGCTCGGGCAGGGGTACAGGTTTCAGATACGTCCCCTGGGGCCTCACTGAAACAAATGTAGGCCTCAGATTCAACTCCAACGCGCCTTTCATTAGGCAGTAACATACTCTCAGACTCAATTCGTAGAGTGTTCTTTAAACATTGTCAGTGACGCAGGAGTGATCTCATTTGTAGCAATTCCACGCCAAGACAAGAGATCTCCCAATGCACATTCTCAAGTTTTTTCTCTATAATGTCAAAGGCTCTGCATTGAAAATGACAGGGTGGGATCTAGAGGGGGTTGCAGGGATTCTTATCATCCCACCTTTTTTTCTAATGGGGATTTAACTGCACAAAGGAAAGAAAATACCTTGAATTTTGTTGGTGATCGTGATTGCATTGCATTTAAGTACTTATCCAATATGCAGATCTCAACTCTTTGAATTACTAGATCCACTCTGAATTGACGTATACATATTTCAGATACAAGACATCTCATTGTTGGGGTGAGAGGGGGGCGGTGAGTGGCCAAGCTGGAATAGAAGCTTAGAATTGGTATACGGTCTGTTTGCACCTTAATGCTGGCAACCTTTCTCTTCACTCCCCAGCAATATGAGCATTCTGCTAAACCAAAGGTCTGTCTAACGTATATTGTGTCTATGCAGTATGGTAAGTAAAAGGGCACTTGTCTCAGCAACATTGTAGGGCTTAGATTCTTACAAATCCATTTGGCATCGCCGCCATTGTTATAGCCAAGGCGGTTAGATAGGAAGTAAATCAACCAATAACTGGTCTACCTAGGTGTGATGAATTACCCATTCATCTGTCTTTGAGGTACGAACTAGGATGTAATCAATGTCAAAATAATATAAGGCATGAAACAAGTACAAAAGTATATTGGGAAAACCCGAAAGCACAGAAATGTATTGTAACTGGATATGACGTCAGAAAAGTCACATGATATAAGTGACCACGCAGAATTGAGTAAAAGAGTATAAAAGGGGGCCTGAAGGCCTGAAATAAACAGTCGCATCTTGGTACTCCTTGTGTTCACACATGTCTTCTTAAGTAACCTAGCCCTCAAATGGGCCTAAGTGGAAGAGATGCTTAACTAGAAGTCAATTAGCCAGTCGAACGCAAGTAAATGACTTAAGTTAGCGAGCTATCAACCAGAAATTTGGTAGTGGTCCAGAAGACCGAAGATGGCACGAAAGCCCGAATCAGCCCGAGGACCAACTCAAGACCGAAAGACCGGGCAGGTATGAAAGCCCGAGATTGTGAGCGGCCGGCCCGTGACCGCTGGGATGAAGGTGCGATCCGCTTGGCCCCACGCTACCAACCACTAGACAAGCAGTGACCCGACCCCCACGGAAGACTGGACAGGGCAACAACCCCCACCACTCCAATACTTCTCCACCTCTGCCTAATATCTGGAACACTTCAGGCCTGACAATCCGACACACTCCCCCATCCATCCGAGAATACTGATTCCCCGACCATCCCGCCCTTCCCCCTCGTGCGCGAGGCAGGACTCTTAATCTTACACCTTAGTTTCCTGCTCAAACTCTTTGTCCGGCTCAAGACCAAAACAACCCCCAAGTCTCTCCATCATAGAAATTGGAAACCCCGACCTACCGAGGAATGTCACACTAGGCTTGCCATCTCAATACAAGATCCATATTCAGTTTGGTCGTCCTTGAATCAGGGTCGGAGCAAATTAAGCTTAACAAGAAGCATTAAGCACAGATAATTCAGTACCTCTTATCCTAATCGACTTCTATGTAATGTCTCTAATAACCTGATTGACGGTTAAGTTTAATATTGCACTTGTGAAAAGAAACATTAAGTGATCCATACACAGGAAATAAAACCAGCTGGTCATTGAGATATTGACCGATAACACTGTTGACAGTTTGGAGAAAATATCAACCTTAAGATACATTTTTACATGCGGAGGCTTTCACAACAAGAGCAAAAATGACCTTTCCTTGTAAACAGACATACACTTATAAAAGCAGTATTTCACTTGATGATACTAGGGAATATGAAAGACTACACCTAAGTAGAGAAACATTCATCAAAAGGCTATTTGGTTATTGCTTTTCTATTTTGTCTCTTAAAATGGCAAATCCATCGTTTCCTCAAGAAGATTTTAAGGACCCTATAGTACTTACTGACCCAAAACGACTAACGAAGTGGCGGTTTTTTCTGTCCATATTGGTTTTTGTCCAACATACTAATTAAATTGTGTCTTTTTATGTTTAACTATTGGTTATATGAATATCAAGGAGCTTTTCAGTTTGTAGCCTGAAACTAGAGCATGGCCTTTTGAAGTTTTCTTTCCTCGACCTTTTACAAAATCGGAACCCTTTCCCCAGTGCATTGTCATAAACGTTTGAGTTGTGCGTATTTAAGTTACGCTTTTTTCACAGTAAGTTTTAAAACTTTTGTTAAAACCTTAACAATAATATCCATAAGCAATAATTTCCCAAGTGTAATACATTTAGAGCAATTTGGAGAAATGTCTTCAAATGTTGGGCTAAGGGAATTTGATACACTTAAACTGCAAGGGGCCTCCCATTTAGTATGTACGCACATTTAAAAAAATCTCAGACCCCCAACCCCCTTGGTCAAAAATACGCATTAGATTTGTACTAGAATGCACGCACTTTTAAAAAAAATCTCAGACCCCCTCCCCCCTTGATGCGTACATACTTAATGGAAGGCGCCCCAACATGAAAAACAAGTAGGCTAAAGTGAAGAGAAAAGCTTCCAACCCACGTGGGTACATCATATATAGGCCTAAGAGCGTTTAAGTTGTTAATTTAGATATTATCTACTCTGAGATATTAATATTCTTATCTCAGAAGCAGATAATCTATATTACCTCATGTATTTCACTAAATGTTGGGGTAAAAGATATCATATACGGGGACTTTAATCAACTATAATTGCCCAGGGAGAGCAATCATTGCAATCATACTCCCAAGCAGTTTAAAGTCCCAAATCTAGACTTCCTGAAGTTACTTAGCCTGAAGCAAAAATACATCGTCTCTAGAATTGAAATGATATTGAAAGAAGTGAATCTCTTCTAAGATCTCTCATGAGGGGCGATGGTAGAGAGACTGTTTCTTCGTTTGGTGCGAGTTAGGTGGAATTACGGATTTAACTCTTCACAGAATAAGGGGAATGAGAGCAGGAACACAGATAGCTTAGAATCACAAACCTTAAGCCCTTCTCATTCTGGAAAGTAGAAGGTATCATGGGGGTACCGATTGAGAAATTCAAAGGCCGGAAATCGTCGAAAATGACCATAAATGATGATTCCATTGAGCAATGCAATCCGAAATCCTTTAACAAAGATTTAATTCCTTGGAAAACACCTAAAGGGGGGGGGGGGGGGGGGTTTACCCACTGACCAACAAAACTAAATCGAAAACGACCAGAATGCTCAATAGGAACCCCATTTCTGGTCTTTTTCGACCTGTTCTGGTCCTTTTCGACCAGAATCAAGCGACCAAAACTGGTTGAAACGACCAGAATTTAGTTTAATCACTCAATGGATACCCCCTTAAAGTTAAGAACCCACTAAGCAATGCGACTGGAATTTTGGTCAAGTCAGAGGTCGCTAGCTACCAATATCTAGTGATGTTAGATATTTTTGAGCGATTGACAAATTTATTTATTTTGTATACATCTCTGGTCAAATTGCTCAGTGGGAACAAAAATTCTCGTTATTAGACACCATTTCTGGCAGTTTGGAACCAATTGGAACCAGAATTTAAATGGTATCGCCCAATGGGTACCCCTCCCCCCCTAAACTGTGTTACATATAGGCCTAGTGGGTTAGCGATCTCTAGACTAACCAGTATTTCAGTAACATCGCTCCATGGGTTCCCCCCTTCATTCACATAAAGGTGCGTAAACATCCGGGCAAAACTGACAGTCAGAAAGTTACTTTGAATCAGCAGGGCTTAGGTAACTAATTACATGGACTCAGACCTCTTAGATATCACTTGGCATTAGTTTATGGAGAAATTAAGGGGGCGTTTTGAAGTGCTTTCATGATTCATTGAAGATTAGATCCTAAAATAGAACAGGCGCCATACAACAAATATCATAAATGCGTTTCTTACATTAAATTTTAATGAAATATAGAAGAGATCCAGTTTCTACTTCATAAGAGCAAACAATTTATTTTCCAGAAGTTGTGACAAACAACAGAGACAACAGAAACATAATGGTATTAAAATACTTCAAGAAATGTATTTTTAAAGGTAGACCTGTGACCTGTTGCACAATGGGTTTCCTAGCAACGAAAATAATATTATTAGCGAAACATTTCGCTGTTCAATAATAACTTATTTGCAAATATTTTAGTAAAAAGATCGTTTTGCAACAATTTTTTTCTATATTTAGAATGCCCTCAAAAAGCTGTAACTTTTACTGATTTTTTTTCTAATTTTTTCCCTTTTTATATCAATTTACAGAATTCAATTTCATTCATTAGAACCAAAGATTTTTACTATTTTCGTACAACAAAATTTTTTGTAACAACGAAACATTTCCCTGTTAAGCAAAAGTTCGTTATACTATATTAGTTTGATCCTCACAACGAAATTCTATTGTGCTACGGGCCACAAAGGTGGTTTCAGAAAAATAAATATTTATGACTTCTGTGGCCCGTTGCACAATAGAATTTCGTTGTGAGGATCAAACAATGAAAGCACAACTAACTTTTGCTTAACACGGAAATGTTTCTTTGTAACGAAAATTTTCCCTCATTACTTAAATTGTAAAAATCTCTGGTTCTAATGGATGGAATTTAACTCCATAAATTGATATAAAGAGGCTAGACATTAGAGAAAAACCAGTAAAAGTTACAATCCTTTGAAGGCATTCTAAATATAGAAAAAAAATTGTTGTAAAAATGTTTGTTGTTAAGAAAATAACTGCGAATAATTTATTAAGCAACAACGAACTCTTTTGCTATTTATTATATTTTCGTTGTTACGAAACCCATTGTGCAACGGACCACTAAAGTATCAAGTATACACAACTGAAAACCACAAAAATACCTCTCTTGAATATACAGCATACGCATGCATGTGCAAAAGGTGGTTTCATTTGCAAAAAAACTTTGCTTCATTTGCTTTTATTGAAATGCTTCTATTTCAGACTGTCTGTCAACAAGTAATTAACTCTAACTATATTTTTAGGTTTTTGTATTCCATCCTACTGGACAGCTGTTGGACCCATGCATATACCTTGAACTGCAATCTGGACGAACTTGGTAACTCCACCTAGTATGATTATCGATCATATTCAGACCATTGCCCAGAGTAATTGTGCCTATGATGATTAGCCGTAGGTAGACGACCATGTCCGCCTGTGATAGCATCATTAGGTGTGATCTAACTCCCTTGTTAGGTGTGATATGATTCCCCCATTAGACATAGTTGGAAGGTCATTTGTGGGCAGATAACGCACTTCTGGAGGGGCAGGGGCTTACATGATTGTAATCGGATCGATTTCCGTTGTGGTATGGTATGAGTAAACTAATCAGTCTAATTGCTAGCTTAGTAACAACACCCACTCGGAGGTCAGATGGTCATTCCCATTAGCCCCAAGGCCGTCCATTGTGAAACTATATGGTTAGTGATATGCCAACCTTTAATCACATTATGATACACTTATTTTGGGTTAAATCGAAATATAAGTCGATAATTCTTGAGTTTTAAGGGCAGGTTTTATACCAGCATGATTATCAATGTGTTTCTCATATCTTTGATGTCAGGTAAAGATGTTTGTTATAGTCCTCAATTGAAACCATGTAAGGCATAGCTTATAACAGGTACAAAGGATCACAAGTCTGAAACACCCCCTTACAAAAGCCGAAACATCTTTGACTTAAGATATGTTTTAAATGACCCATCAATCTACTTTATACCGCAGAATAAAATATTAGAAAACCCATAATAGAGACTATTCTTTTATCCTACAACATGCATGGCCCATTTGTCACACATTTCTAAACGGGTTGTCTCGACGCTTTGTTACGAGCAACTTCAGTAGAAAAGTGTGGCTAACATTATAAGCTGATAAAGTGATTATAAGACACTAACAAAATCTCGTTGTCTCGGCTGTTCTATTAGACTTCTAGTCTTTGCATCAATAAACGGGCACGTTTAATGGGGCATGCGCAGTAGGCACATATGACGTCATACAAGTCTGATTATTCTCCTGTGAACTGAGCTGTGAGGCGTTCCACTTAATGAATCCAAATGCGAAATAAAAGGGAATTATATCCACAACGATGGAAAGATGTGTATTTTTATTTAAGAATTAAATGCGCCAATGCAAAGAGAGTGAGCAAATACGCAATTTTACTTGGCCCTATAGTATGAAATACTTCAAAGCACGCAATATTCTTCTTCGCTGATGTAGGATATAGAACATCAAACGCAACTGAGCATATTATAATACACTCACCAATTTAATCAAGAAACTAGGTCTGGTATCTCGAGGATTGAGTTGTGTAGAGGGAATGTCCATCTATATTGGGAATGTAACGATGGCTCGGGGGTGAAGCCCAGAGCTCAAATTGACCCAGAGGGAGCCATTAGGCCCGAAACAAGGCTAATGAATACTGGCCACTACAACCAGAGGTTTATATAAAGCGTAACTATATCTTTATAGGTCACATGATGAGGCGTTCAAATGATGTTTACAAGGCGAGTGGTCTGTCTTACCTGTACGTCTTATCTCGAAGAACAGATTGTTGATGAACTAACTTTAACACGTATTCATGATTTTGTCATCTCATGGTTCTCTTGCCTTGTGGCTGATAGAAACGTCCCAGTTACCTGCTATCCGACCTCCTACAATTCGCCCAACCCAGTTTACACCAATATTTATGTTTACCAAGAAATGGTTTCAAAATTGCCTTTGTGCTTATTCCATGAAGATAGATGCATGATACAAAAAATAACCTTAGATTTGTACAATGCAGCTATAAATATTGGCCTTATCTCCGTAGTAACCAAGGTTACAGCCTGTCAACCCAACCTTTAAATTTTAATGTCCAACCCTATTTTGCCCTGAAATCGCCACTTTGATTGGCTGGCAAACCTGCAAATCTGTCAATTTGTAAACATTTTAGAGATTACAATACTGTATCAGTACTTGGGGATAACGAAAAATATTATTCTCGACTATTTCAGTAACCCGAACTCTAGAAGACTATATAGGATGGCTTATATTGTATTTTTGTCTAACCCTTGTCCTACCCTGGGATATAACCCAATGTGGGATGGGCATATTATATTTTCAAAGGGGTAAGACAGTGCGCATTGCTGGAATCTAGCATTTTCTCGTTGTTCTTCTCTTGTTTAGAAATAAAATAAATTAACTCACTTGCAACAAATACATAATGGGCATGTTTCATGTCTGTAAAAGCACATATCCATTCCTTGCATCTTAAATCTTAAGATGAGAGAACTCCTCACTGGAAACCGTACATATGCTAGCAACAGAAGCAAGGGATAGCACGCCAGAAATTTATGCCATTATATTGATGGCCTATCAGATTAATCAGACACTTGGGGCATGACAGGTATGAAATGCCCCCAAGTGTACTATCCTAAAATGCTGAAACAATGACACCATCATCATTATCAATCTAAATAATCTTGATAATTAAGGTATATAAGAATTGTCAATCTTATTATCATGAAAATGGCTCCAAGAGATAGCCTGAAATGCTTCTACAATAACGCAATTGATGTCGTTCAGGATAATCTTGATAATTAAGATACGTAAGAAGTGCCCATCTTGATATTATCATACCTGAATATACCAGTCCAAGAGCTTTGCCAGCAACAACAAAAACCTAATTTATCTTTCTGTAAGGGGTCAAACGCTGGTTCACCATTGCCAGGAGCATTCAGAGTCACATTCTGCAATAATACTATATAAGTAACACACCTACTCCTCCCCGTCCCCTTTGTTCTCTACACAAAGAGGTTTTCTGTGAGTAGAGAGGTTTCCTGGGAGTAGATCTAGTCCCCAAGTCTCCACCCTTTCCCCCCCTTCTGGGCATCACTTCAGTGCGTCCTTACTCCCCTTATCTCCGACTGCTGGGCCTGCAGGCCTGTTTCACGGTGACGGGGCATATCGCCATGGGTTGGTATTGTTTCTCATACGTCACATACAGTCAAGCTCCCTGGCAGTGGGTATGGGTCTTCAGAGAAGGCCTTTCTACACATTCACATTACGCTGCCATGCCGCATCACACCACGCTGTTTCAACTATTCAGCTTCTGTCTGGTCAATAGCGAATGTATGGGAAGCTTCTTTTCTTTTGTCAATATGTTGTCAGGTAGCATAACAATGGTATTACTCTACAGTGTTTTATCAAGAAATGTACAAAAGAGGATGCTAAAAATTCATTTTAAACTATTAAGCTTTTTTTTTTTTTACATTTTTTTTTGTAAATTCACTAGCCACTGATAAAAACAAATGAGAAAAATTAGTAACCTTTAACTCGTGTGTATGTCTTTACCTAGATATTTGATTTTTTTTAAAACTATTTTTTGGGCTTTGATATGGTGAGGTATATGAGTTACGACCACATGCATCTTTTTGAATGATATATCTATAAAAAAAAAGACTAAAAAGACCATGAAAAGTCTTGGATCACAATCTACAGTCTACAGATACATAGAATAGTATAATATATAAAATATGCACAATTTCTTAGCTTTTCTCGACCTTGCATGGCCCTCTCATACGCAGGGGCGATTACACATCTTTATTCAGACTCCAGAGTAATTGATTTGGTGTAGGGAGGAAGCCTGATAGCCACTGAACTATATATTACCATAAACGTGGCCCTACTGAAACACCCATTACCATATTCGACTTGGGAGTGCAAGCCAAGCAAAATCAATCAGCCCAGCTATAGCAGCAGAAGGCAGACCCATGCGACCGGGAAAGAAATACATTCACACCTAGTAATGTGGGGGAGTCGAAGCGTATTAGATATAGAAAACGGTAGGAGTTGATATAAAGGGCAGGCAGGGAACCGTTAAAACGGCAGCTAGACAGGGAAAAAACATAAAGATAACTGTAAGAAAAGGGGAAGGTAAAAATGGACTACCAGGAAAGGCTCAGAGCTGAGAAAGACTGCCTACAAGTGCACCCCTCAGTGGAGTATGAAGCATCTCAAAAGCATCCTAAGGTTTCTCTGTAGGGAAAAAGTTTCCGCCGTTCGGTATTTGAATGTAGCGCTGTCGCACTAATGTACAAGGTCCGTTGGGCGCGGAAAATATGTAGGATATACCCCTGTGACTGTGTAACTTTAATACATATAAATGTGACGCCAGGAAGACAAAAAGTATGGTGGGAATTTGAATAGCTCGGGGATTGCTATTACATAGATGATATACTATGGAGCTGTATATGTGATTCTCTTTTGGGATTATCGCTGTGAATACGTGTCCGATTTTGACGAAGGGGACGCTGCACGTGTGAAAGCAGAGTATGATTCTGGATCACTGGCCTCTTGGGCAAACGTAGATCTGGCTAGGGCTAATATACTTATTTATATACGTGTGTGTAATGTAGATGTACAGTAGATCTATATTTTATTCATCTATCTGCAAGAAGAACTATGGCCAAATAAGAATTGATATTGGGAATTTAATCATTAATTTTGAAGATAAAGGGTTATTGCCATGATGACAGATAGATGACATCGTCCAACAATTACATATATTATTTTGACACCATTGGGTATTATTAGGATTAGCGGAGATTATAAAAATGCCCAGAAGTGGCTTTAGTCTCCATTGCAGCTGCCTCAACATGAGTTGTCAAAAAGAGCCACGAGAATCCAGCGTAAAAGACCAAAGGTCAGATGTCTTGTCTATACAGTCATCAATCGTTTGTTTAATTAGGACTTTCGGAAAGTTATTTAAAATATTTCCCAACTTCCTATGTTAATGATGACCTTTTACCTCGCTATAACGCACGGAAGTTCTTATAAAATACTTCTTTAACACTTTGGAAGGTGACAGCATGGACTCCCCATGGCGACTGAGGCTCTTAATAAACAGGCCAATGCAGGCGTGCTAATTTCACAACTACCCTTTCGTGACGCCAGTTGCATAAATGCATCACCATGCTCTTGATGCCAGTTGCATAAATGCAACACCACAGTAAAGATGCCAGTTGCATTTATGCAACAATTGTTAAATCTCTTAAAGTCACAATAAAACCTTTATAATTTTCAAAACTCAAAAATATTTAATTTTAAATGTGTAGAAATATGCATATTTGTATTTTCTTTATGATATCTGTTCATTTTGGCCAGGATTTCTTTGTATCAGGTAACATAATGTTTTAATATATGTTGCATAAATGCAACTGGCGTCATATAGAACTACATTGGGCACAAACCTGGTGCCAAATGGCACCATTCATCAATATACCTGGCGTCAGGAAAGGGTTAATTTTTTAGACATATTTGTCTAACGATAGTTCTAGTTATGTTAAAAAGTCATTCCTTTTGATGTAAATAAATCATTTATTTAGCTAGAGATCTAGAAGTAGTTCTCTAACCGTTAGTAGTATATGAAAATGCTGCGAATATTCAGGCGGGCTTTGGGATCTAGGCTATGTCGCAATATTCGCACGTCCTGTAGACGGTTCAAAATTGATAACTTTATTTTCTGTATTTCATTTCTTTTCTTTCATCATCTATACTTGACCTCAAGGTAATCATCATAAAAAGAGACATCATAACAAAGAAGTTCCATTGCCACGATTCAATCATTTCTTTCCAATTCCTCATGGGCAAAGGCAAACGTGGCTTTACTTAAGAACCCGACAGGTATTTCGGCATGCAGTTAAAGTTATCTAAGCCTGAACATGTTATGTGTCCTGGCCATATACATACACACATAGATAAAATTAACGCGGGGTCTAAACTGAACAATGCAACAAACCGAAGAATATATTGACCGTAGCCCAAAGGCTTAATCTCTGCGAACCGGGGCAAGGGCATTTGCTGGGATTGCTTCTGCGAGTTTACGACCGTGATCTTTATAGGTGAATTGACCACTGATCCGCAGGCATGCGCGGAAAGCACTTCCGGTGGTGCGAGTAACCCAGTTATGAGGGCTGGGATTTGGGCGATGAGTTCTGGTGGCGGCCGCTAGAGGGGGCAGTAGGGGGTCCGCCGGACAAACCTGGTGGTCGTAATTTACCTACATGGGGCTATCAATCTCACTTAACCCGCAGAAGGGACCCTAATCCGCGTGTATGGCCCCCTCCAAATGGACCTTTCTTAATACCCAACATTACCAGAGTGCCGACAAATTTTCCCCCTAATTTAGACACGACTTGAGCGGTCCCTGTGGCTCGGTGTCTGGGTTCGTTCCTCACGTTTCTGTGGGTCGATGGTGGGTATTATGATACTCTGGTTGATGGGGCGGGGGCACGGGGTGTCCTCTATGTCCGATTATTCTCTCCACTGCCACCCCCGGTTGTGTTAGTTGTGCCTACCCCTCCCGGCCGGGGGAGCCGGTCAATATGCAATTACAGGGTGATGCTAACCAGATGGGTTTATGTCACCCGCCCTGTCCTTCTACAAAGGACACATGAGTCACCATTAACAAGCTCCCATTAGCAGAGTGTAACCTTCTATTCATAAGCATTATTGGGTACAATAATAATTACTGAAGTGCTATATTTGTATAAAGCATCTATTGTTTTGTGTGATTTTCTCGTTTATTCTGTTTGCCAACTGCGCATATTCCGCACATGATAAAAACTAACGAAACGCAATGCCAGCAAGAGGAGATGTAGACCAATTTTCATTGAAACTAATGGTACTGCGTTAACGATCATCAACCCTTTAAACATTTTGTTGAATTGACATGATCCAGAACAGTCAGAACATGTATCTGATAAAAAGTGAGGACATTTTGTAATAGGGGTGCGTTTACTTTTTATAAATATAATGATATGATGTACTTATACTGTGGTATGGGTTCAGTATTTAAGGGTTTTATGCAGTACTGAAGCAGGGAATGATAACCAAATGTTTATTAACCTGGAGTGCAACACAAAAGGTAATTTTGGTTGTTGAAAATCATTCCATTACTTTTGTAAGTCTAAGCTTTACTATTTGAAATCAAAATTGTGTCAGTTCATAATAGCTATATAAGCAATTTGTGCGTGGGTCCCCAATGGGTTCATCGACCCTTGACATGTCAGGGATATCGGCCTTAGGGCGGCCCTTCAGGGCTTGACCTCAGCTTGATATCCCTGACATATCTCAGGTTGATAACCAATCTTGGACTCCCATCCCTGTTGATTATATGATTCTCAGGAACGGATCAAAGGGACAAGCAAACTCCCACCCCTTTTTGTTCGGATTTAAACTACACAAAGGCGGGGAGGGGTACCTTGTGTGTGCATGCCAATGCTCGATATTTCACTACTCGTGCCCTAAGCTCATCCACACCCCTGGCATCTTTCAATATACACAATGTACCATTGTTTTTTTTCCACATGATCATAATGGCTAAACTAAGATGCATTCTGGTAAAATGTTAGATACACATCTCCTCCTTACACTACCAATAGCGTCTGATTGCAACAAAATCATGGTTTCACGGCAGGCAGATGGCGCAGAAAGGATCTCTGTAGTATGATCTCCTCCTCAATTAAGGGCAGTTAAAAAAACAAGTTCTGGGTAAGAAACCCTTAAGTGGCACTAATTACGTGTGATTAATACTTAACCCCAAAGAAACCTGTTAAATTTGTAAAAACGTACGCCAATCTGCTCAAAGCCATAGAAGTCCAAATTCCAGAGTCAGTTAATATAACATACTTTTCATCAAAGAAAACTTCTTCTTGAAAATCTGGGGTTTCCAGGATTAACAAATCAATCTAGGTGGGTGAAAGGTCATACCAACATGGTTTGAATAACATAGTATTAGACTTATAATCAATGTTTAATGGAATTAACTTAGTAAATCAACTTCATCGGAAAAATAATAACCATCCTATTATCATTTACTAGGTTAAGCTTGTTCTACAAGAAATATGAAATGATAAAGCATTTCGTGTCTATTTCGTTTAAACATTTCAAAAGGAAATAGGAAATTAAAGCTTTGAGTGGATAGATTTTCCAGAAAGTTGGCTACTTAGCCTAACTTGTTCCGATAGAACAGTCTCTCCACTATGGATTCTCCACGACCATAGAGCCAAATGTCCGAAAAATAAGATTTTGTATAGTTCATGGTAGTCAATCATTGTGGTTCGCCATTACGCAGTTAGACTAATTCAAAATGTAGGGACCGTTATTGACATGCTACCCATTGCCACAACAAAAAGCATTGCGCAGTTCGTTCATAAGTATCAGAGTATCTACGATTCGAAATGTTTAAACGACCACCGTTGTTGAAGAAGCATAAAGTGCAAAGACCTTAACTTCCAACTCTAATTCCATCATATTTTATTAGGAACAATACGTATAAAATGTTGCCATATTGACCCCTGACATGAACTTTTCTATCTTGTAGCAATCCAAACCATACCCAGCTTTAAGCCCTAAACCGACTGGGATCCTCCTACCCCTTCAGAATGGGCCCATGCCTGTAGATGTGTAAGGTAAGATGACAAATGTCACCGAGCAGCCGCGTGCCCGTCGACACTCTGGGGACCTGAGTGGTGGCCGGGGCCGAGGCAGGATATGTACAGGAAAGGCTCTATTCCACTGTCCGATTTTACTCCCGATTCTGAATATTGCCAATAAGAGTTTTGTCTAATCATGGGCATATCATATTATGTCATAAGAATAAGTATGTAACATGTACGAGTTTCTGTAATAGCTCTATGAAAACTGAGAAATTGAGAAATTTGTATGGTCAAAATAGTCGATTTTGACTATCAGGAATTTTGCAATTTGTAAATAGGTTTAGAGCCCTTGCATGTTACACGTCTTTTGAAAGGTAATATGAAACCCTTTCTAATGATATATAACAAGTCAATAGCTAATCTTCTTTGCCACTGGGAATTTCTCAAATCTTGAGTAGAATCTGATAGTGGAATACAGCGTTTAAGGGGAGTGTTCCTCAAGCCGCACACGACCGTCCACTCAAAGTGCCCCCCTCACTTACCGTCCCCGGGGCGGCCTGTGACACTGCCCCCCCCCCACCCCAGTGGTCGCGTGTGGCCGTCAGTGCTTGGGGTCCGGTATAAGATAAGTCAGCCCGCTGGGTGCCGGCAATGAGCAGCTCATCCCATTGAGGCCTATGGGGGGAGCAGCTCGAGTCAGGCTCGGTACCAGCGGGAGCTGCTCGCGGCTGGCCCTGGTAACCGCCCCTGGTCACGTGACCTAGCATGCGTGCCGTCATAGAGGAGTCAGGAGTGCTTTCTTCAATCATCTATCTGGAGTAGTTCATGCCAACAAACGTATACTCCCAGGGTTGAGGAGTACTTCTGGTGAACACGAAAGTGGGAAGTGAACCGCATGGAAATAAATGGCATTAATCAAAATACTTAACAAATGTGGACTTAGCTAAGCCAGTGGCGGATTAAGGGGGCGCAGAGGACGTCTCTCCTATTTTTTGCCAAATACATGTACTGATTCTTTTTAAATGTAAAATTCTCGCCCTCCCCCTTGTGAAAGTCTCTGGATCCGCTCCATATTTCTAACAGGGTTAGTGTATTTACTGTGCATTGTCTAGGTCACAGACACACGGGAGAAGGTCGACGTTATCAGGCATTTCTTTGTCGAGCAAAACATTAACGGGTGTGTGCCCTTTTTATAGTAATGATACTGATGCAGCCAACGGTAAAAGTCAACTGATACCCTTGAATAGTGGCAAACATAGTATCAGAGACATTTCCATAAACTGAGAAACTCGATAACCTTTTCGATCATATTCCTTGAATTAGTAAATAGAAAAGTTCAGTTAGTCAAACTTCAAAGTTAGTCTACCTGATCTTATATACATCAGTATTTCCCGTCATAAACTAAGAAGACGGCAGCTCAAAGGGCTTTTTATATATCATGTTATTGTAATAGTGCTACTTTTTCATTCTGACATTCTGTAATTTCAAATAGCCCTTTTCTGACACTATCCTAAGAGATTTATGACCATTAGTCACTATTAGGAGAATGACGTAGATGTGCGTCTGAAGTGACCAACGGAAGCAATCAGTTTGATAATCAACCAATTATAATCAAATTACTTTTTAGATTAATTGAATCTACAGGATTGATATACTAGGCCTATTGTTCCTTAGAAAAAAAACATTAATTAGTTTTGGCACGTACAGCCATGCAGTTGGTGTGGAAAGGCAACATATCAAATCGTGGCTTACGGCTACATATTGTATGTCAAATTCTGCTGTCAGAAACAGTTGTCTGAGCCGCAAGCCCTGGGAGATTTCTGACATTTAGCACGTATACGTGTCATCCCTAATATTGTCCTGATATATGTGTTAATATTCAAGATATATCAATACAGTTTAGGGCAACACAAATTTTAAGTTTGTAGAAATAAAGTTGAAGGATAACATCAAACTGGATGAGTTCAATTGATGGACGACAATATTGTTTATTGTATTCAAAAGGACAATAAATGTCTTTGCATGATCAATAATGTTTCAATTTGGTTACAGTCTTCGTCAGGATGTAATTTATAGCAAACAATTTATATGTACCAGAAAATCAGGAAAAATATTACCTTTCAGATGACATATAGAATGTTATTATACCTTACATAGTTTCTGAGAAATTAGGAAGTAACACATTTTTCAATTTTTGCTAATTAAAGCAAACCACAATGCAAAATTATCAAAATTTTTTGTTTTTGTTTTCTGGTCTGCAATCAACTTGTTGGGGAATCCCCCCACGTGACCCAACTGCCCCATAATCAGTGATGTCATCTTCAGGGTCAATAGGTCAATTCCTCCCCTTTCCTTTCTGTACTGAGCCAGGCTCATCCATGTTTGCCTCCTCTCAATTCCCACATCATTCTCCACCCAAAATAAAACTCATTAGAGACTCTGCTAGCAGAGTGAAAATGCAGGGGGAATTCCGGAAATGACATTTTGATGATGTCATCAGTTTTTGGGTAAACAATCTAGGTATTTGTGTGGACCACACAACAGACCAAAACAAGTCAGAAAATGAGTATTCATGACAGTCTAAATCTGTTTTTGAATAGAATTTTGCATACCATTCTGTTATCAGATGACACATGATCATACATGGTTTGTAAACAAACAAAGTTCACTGAAAATTTTATTTGACAATATATAACTGATTTGCGTTGTGGTTTGCTTTAAGCACAACTCACATAATTAGACAGTGTTCGCATACCTAAATTCTTTGGAACTGTCTTAATTCATGGTCCCTAGGATGCTATAAGATGAAACAAAAATCAAGAAAATCCAGGGGGCTCACCATGTAGGGTAGATCAGGGTTTTCAGACTTGGCTCCTGGACTATTTAAAGGATGCCACAATAACATTCTGTTTAGGTTAGATTGACACAAGATAGTCACAGTAACATTCTGTTAAAGTAAGGTTAAGACCATGCCTAATCAGAACGTCACAATAACAGGACTTCGCCTGGTGGGGAAGAACATTATTATAACATTCTGTTTTGGTTAGGTGGCAACCTTTCAGAACATAATAGTTCAATGATAATTAGTAAGTAACAGACAAACCAATAAGGTATGGTTACATAGCGTGACCATGGCTAGGCAGGGAAATGTTCAAGTAGCCAAAACAAGTTTACTTTTAAAAATCATGATTAGACTACTGTTGAAAAGCCATTTAATAAAAGAAAGGCTTTATGTTATCCATGAATTAAGAAAGGGATGTACAAAGCCAATGCATGTTATTTGCTACTTTGACCTCCCACCTCCAATCATATGGTAATAATTGATTAGTTATAAAGGGCACTGGCAGGTTCCAGTTGTATAAAGTTAAAACACTTTTTAGTATATTTAGTTTATTTGTCTTCTAAATAGAAACAAAAGAGAACTTCATTATATTTTCATTAACAGTTTATACTCAGGGCGAACTAACTAATTTCAACTTTAAAAAAAAACAACTTAATAAAACAACACTTTTTGAAGTACCTATGTGACACTAAATAGCTGCAAATTTGATAAGCATTACGAATAAACATGTTTTGAGCTAAAACATCATGACATAGAATGAGGTTCACATTTCAGCTATTTCACATATGAAGCAACAAAACATAACGCAGTTCCATGTCATCTCATGACGTATGTCCAATCAAATTGGCAACCACAAGCTGATATTTGAGACCCAGCCCAGGTGCCTTACTCAGGTGTGATTATAATGTGTTTTCGTCGAAGTTTTCACCTTAAGCAGAGGGTAACAAAACAAACATTTTACTATTATTTCAACAGTGAAATAATCATCATTGTGTGGATATTTGATTTGTTAGACATAAAAACAGATAATTGATACAACCAATCAATATAATGTTTGTATATGACAGACTATAACATTTCATTCTTGTCTAATTTTTTCTACCGTTTTTGTGGTTTTTTTTGTTTGTTTTTTTACTCATTTTCATATACCACACCAATGCTCTGTCGCATAACGGGTCTCGCTGTTGCGAAGATTGGCACACCACTCTCGCAACAAGGATGTCCCTGTTGCGATGGTTCCCCCTGTTGATTTGCAGCTGTTCTGCTCAACCGATTTTAATTCTGTAAAAAGTTCTAGAAACTAGACATTTAGATCTAAAATCCCTGAAATGGGTGAAAATTGATGCTGAATTTCGCGTATAACAGCGAGACTTTGCCAAACCATCACTGTTTCTCTCGCTGTTGCGAGCATTTGGTTATGCGACAGGGCACAAGCACCTAGTATTACTTATTTTACTAACATAGCGGTATGTCCTTTAGTATTAATTTTCAAACTTTATATAAATTTTGATTATCAACTACAATTTCCCTGAAAGATATCAATGTAATATTATTGAGAAGTATTTCAATCAAAAAAATCAATAGATGGCATAACCAATTATTTACTAATACAAAAATACATCTTTTATGAAAATGAAGTATCGTCTCTGGTGACATATATAGCAGCACGATACATAAAAATCTGATATAATTATAAGAGAAAGACATGCTATGTCAAAGGAATGGGGAAAACAACTTTGTTGTTTGTAGCTGGTATGTAGGAGGGTTTCAGCAACGGCGCATACCACAACCCACCTCCATGCACATACAATCCACAGTGATGAATGCCACAACAAATCCCACAGCACTACTTTGATCAATACTAAGCAACTGGGTTAGACCCCACCAAGCACCCTCCCCTATACCAGGCGCCCAGCACCGGCGCCTACACTGCCAGGCTAAAAGGCCATTACTAAGCACAAAGTGAGGGCATAATGACAAAGTAAATAAATCATACGCGGCTGGGCTTAACAAGGGGCTTGTTACGGACAGCCTGTCGTCCTTCCTTGGGTGTTTCTCAGTAGTGGGTAATTAGTGTCTTTGCGGCGCTTTTTCTGTGAGACTGCTTGTCGAGTGATAACGAGGCTGTGATGGGTGACGATGGGATGGATCCACTTCAAAGGGTAGCTTCTATATTGTATGTGAGAATTAGAATGTTATTTACTAAGGTAATGACTATTTAGGGGGCAGCAAGAGGTATATGGCGCTGTTTTAATTATAACATTGTTAAGCAGGCCATTGCTTAACACGTTTTAAAAGGATTTGTGTTTACCTGTTTGGTTGATGACATCCTCGTTGAAACCAATAAAAAGCTAAGAATAATGAGAGAAGACTTCCACGCCTGTGCCTTATGGGTTGAGGCATATTTTATGCAGCATCATTATCAAATTATGACCATGTAATAGTGCTGTTTACAAGTTTTGCAGGTCTATAGCGTAGTAATATTTATCATCTACTTAATGAAGATTAATGCTCATTGCCTTGAAATGTATAATTTCTATATCTATCTCTATCTCACCAGCAAATAGTGTCACTAATTGTTATTAAAATAACAGACGCATGGTCTTTTTCTTATCATAGATTAGTAAAACGTGAATACAGGAATGGATTGAAAGTGGGGGATGGGGCAACCGCCCCTTTTTTCTTTGACTTCATATAGATTTTTAGTGTAGATTCAAGCACCAACAATGATACATTAGATTGCCCCCTCCCCCGCATTTTGAAAATTTTGGACCCGTCCCTTTGAACATTCAGACCCTACATGTTGCACATTCCTTTTCTAAATTGTCTGATTCCTTCTATTTACAAGTTACGTTATTACGTAAAATTCCAATCATATTCTGAAACCAGTGACATGATATGGTCTCTGGCTATAAAATCACACTGCAACATATTTATTCTCTATAAATCCACACTATTAGATTTGACGAATACTCTTCGTCAGTATAAGGACCCAAGGGACAATCTGAAATTTAACTTCCACTGTAGACCATCGAGAGACAACAGCGTTCAGGCATTACCGAAATGGCCGTATGCACATAATTGAGTTTTTATACAACGATCATTTAACTTTGTATAGTGCGGCAAATCCCCCCTGCAAGGTCCGAGCCGACCAGACACTATAACTCACCTCTGGAGAGGAGGCTTGATGGGTTATGTCTCGGCTCATCGATCCGCCACAATGGTAGGCTGAGAAGTCTGAAGGCAGTTCCGTCAAAGGCAGGCCAACGATGGCAGAAGGCCCTATTGCTATAACCTTTGATATCACTGTATTGGTGTATAGTAAAATAATATCTGATATGTTGGGGTAATTTGTGTCGTGATCGGAACAGAATACCAAGTTGTGGCTTTTTCTGAAGGTCCTTAATGTAGCTTTTATGTTTGTAATACACTTTTGGTTATGTTATAGTCTGAGATGTCTTTTTAAGCACATCCGTTAGATTTCAGAAATTGGTTAATAGCGTATGATATTGCCAATGACTACATGAAAGGAACACAGCTCCGCGTTATTGTTGTAACAATTGCATACGTGTTTTTTTCTAATTGCCAACAACACATATCATGCTGATTAACTATTTAAACCAAAGTGTTTAAAATCAGAATTTATCATAATTCTAAAAGGCATCACAACAGAAAACTATACAAAATTTATATGTTATCACACATTGTCCAAAAGAAACGGTAAAGTGTATTATATAAAAGCAATTTTAATTCCACGGCTCTCAGTACACAGGTCCTTTGCAGCGCATGCAGCGCATGCAGCTAATATCGTTACATAATCTCAAATTATGTGATGCACTAATCAAGGTAAAATAAAACTATTGATTGATAACAATATTTGAGTCTCACGACGTTTACACGTTCTTTTCTCTTCCATGTCATCCTTGTTAGAGTCAAAGTCAGAGTTATATTAGGTGATAATTAGGATCTCATGACTTCCCCAGGAAGCACATCACTGCCTCGGGTACGCCTGGTATATGGAGCTTAAATTAATTTGATTAATTTACAAATTTTACATAATGTACACACCAACGAACAATTCCCTTTTGATTTTCTCATCTTATGTAATTATGTCTTGGTAATCCTAGTTATGTAAGTAAATAAAGGTTCTTGGTGGGCAGATGGGAAGGTGGGATCTCGATGGCACATGCTGATTAGAAACTGTCATGTCAGAGGTCGTAATCAATAATCCAATCCTATATCATATGTCCAATTAAAAAGTTGTACATCACCTATATTTTATCTATAAAGTGGTTTCTCCTAACATCTTATCTCTTTTTTTTTTATTCTGGATCAACTACAGAACATCGTATAATCATGTCACGGGTATACAAAATATGAGGGTAGTCCATTGATTACTCACGCACTTTGACATGCTTTTCAGTCCCCTCCCATGCCCCTTTTCTTATTGTAATAGCATTTGAAATGTATCAAAGCCCTTGAGACCACCACCCCACTCGTGCGTACGGTATTATATATGATGGACATCCCAATCTCCCGACTAGTCTTTTTTTAGCAGTAAAACTGAAATATGTTCTTCTATAAATAGCCTGATTTCCCCTTCTACCTATTTGTACCACTATGTTTCAAAATGATATTGGATGTCATGAGGTGGGAATCCATGGGGAACCCCCTCACTGAGTGGGCGGACAGGAGGGTTCAGAGGCCCAGGGGAGGGGCAGGACTTGAGGGTAGTAACGCGATCGATTACTTGACACCTCTACCCGGAACTGGGTCTGTGAAGGGGCGTTTACACGGCCCAACAGAATCAGCACCATCCCAGTCAAGTGTATGACGTTCTAAGAACGTTCTCAATTGGTTCTTGTTACGTCACACTGTTAGGTTGCAGCGACGTTCTTTTGATGACTCCCAATTACGTCACTGCACCGAACTGTTGCGACATGACATTGTGACGTTCTGACAACATTCTTATCACGTTATTTATAAGACTGAGACTTAATAAGAATGTCACAATGACATTCTATTTAGGTGTGGTTGAGACCTCACTGAATGAGGATGTCACAATAATATTCTGTTTAGGTTAGGGTCACACCTAACCTAATAAGATGGTTACAGTAACCTTCTGTTTAGGTAAGGTTAAGACCTGACATAATCAGAACTTCACAATAACTTTCTGTTTAAGTCAGGGTGGGGCCTCCCCTGGTCAGTAGGTGACAACAATGTTCTGTTTAAGTCAGGTCTAGACCTCTCCTAATCAGAATGTCACAATTACATTCTATGTTAATTTGATCTTGACCTAACCTCACCAGAACGTTACGATAACATTCTGTTTTGGTTAGGTCACAACCTCACAGAAAAATAATGTAACAGATATGTGACATTTTAGTAAGTAACAGACAAACCAAAATAGTATGGTCGCATAATGTGATTGTTACGTCATGCCTTGGCTGGGATACTACCCTGGTAATGGATCCCTTTTATGTTTTGATATCCCCGTCAATTAATTGACGTAGGCCTTGCTATAGGCCTAATTGCCAGACTGTATAAACTGAAATGACCATCGGATGGTTATAGTTAATTGGTGGCCTAACCTAACTTCTTCTTTATTTCTTTTTTTTCTGGGGGTTGGGTTGGGGGTAATATCCTAATGATAATAGGTTTTTCTTAAAATAAAGTTGACCTGTTCATCATTCTAGGGCTCTCATATGTACAATGTTGGCAATACCTATTGTCGCACTTTGTCAACCGGCCATTAGGAAAAAAACGTTGATAAAGTTCGTACCAAGCCTACGGGTTGAGAGCTGATGAGGTGGTTTCCGGGAGTAGTTGGTGCATTTCATACTGTGCGCCAAAATAAAGGAGTGCGTGGGCGGATGAGTTGAGATTAAATGAGGAGAAATAAGTCATTTGACTGCGTGGATTCATTTTTCACAAATTCTTGGTAAGAATGGTTTGACAATGAATTTACATCGGACCTGTAAGAAAAAGATGGACCCTGTTTAATGATAGGTTTTAAGTGGCTTACAAAGATTTTGATTATTCTTTTTTTTTCAATCTTTTTTTGCAGTAGCCCGGTAGCATCTCATCGGCTAGTCCTTCTTAATGAGGCACATTTACTTCAGTTTTGCGTGATGACATGGATCGAGCGCTTGGTCAATAGTTAGAAGGGACACGCAAATTGCTCAAATATAACTTTAATATTTTCTCATCATCTTTGAATTAAAAAAAAAACATTGAAAAGAATATTAGTTCCTATCTTTAGGAGTCACAAACCGACCGCCGTTTAATTTTGATGCTGGCAAACTTGAAAAAAAGGTAGGATTTAAAAAAAGAATCTGCTCCAAAAACAGTGTACAATCAACGATTTCTAAGAGGATGCAAAAAAAAACAACCTTCAATCAATTGTTGATTGCTCCCAATTGAATGTAATTAATGTGATTAACCAGATCAAAACATGAAATGGTAAATTGAACATTAAAAGCCTTAAGGATTGAGGGCAATGTAGCTGGATAGCGGGGAGTGGAAATGATCACTGTACTTCAGACTTTATCAGAAGAGGATCCAGTTTTTTGTTTTCTTATTAAAATTACATATATTTCCGTCCCCATATGTAGCACACTACCAAAAGTCCGTTTCAAAATTGAGGTTAAACAAAAATACACAATCTACTACATGTAGCACGATCGAATGTCAATTATAGACCAATTGCTTGGAAAGGGCAAAACCTGAAATAATCGATATTAAATTGTGTAGCGATACCTAAGCAATTTATTTATTTCGGAGTAGGTGTGACGTCATCGCCCTCCGTTTCCATCGCTACGGAGATTGTTGTACCTCGACTATAAAAATCGCCCGAGCTTGACCGTTGGTCATTCTCGTTCCAACCACCAGAGATTCACCATCGCAGCAGAATTTTAAACTTTTAATTTTAGTGTAGGATGAAATTTTTAATGCAATCGCCTTGACGAGACTGCATCAGGGGGGTTGGATGACCTCTCTGGCGATGATGGTGGTGGAATGGAGATGGGGAAGCGCCCATCGGGCAATTTCCCGGCGGCGATCCAATCGCCTCCGAAGGCTGCGGGGACTCAAGTTCTCAACGACAGGATGGGAGCAATGGAGAAGAACATCTCCAGGCTCGTAGGCGCCGTCAACCGGTTAACGGAGAAGCAAGAGGCGTCCAAGGTACCTCCAAGCGACGATTCCGACGACGACAGCGATGGCTGGATAGAGGTATCGCCCAGAAAGTCCAGGCCTAAGACGAAGAGGAGGGGGAAGGTGCAATCATCGCCCAAGCCGGTCAGCCCCGTCGTCGAGTCGTCAAGCGATGAATCGAGCCGCTCCAGTGATAGGTCCTCTTCTCCTGCGAAAGATAAAGGTAAAACAAAGAAATATGCCCAGAAATTGTATTGCAAAAGCGGAGATAAGCCTAAGAATGTGGAGGAGGTTCTGTTAGTGGGTCTAAAGACTATCGAGAAGTTAATTTTGGATAAAAAGGATCCACTCCCCGCTGTCAAACATGTAAAATTATTGACAGAGAAAGCCTCTAAGCGGTTGTACACGTTCGACACGTTTAATCAATATGATATCTCAGTAAGGGAG
Organism: Lepidonotus clava; assembly: GCA_936440205.1. Taxonomy (NCBI): domain Eukaryota; kingdom Metazoa; phylum Annelida; class Polychaeta; order Phyllodocida; family Polynoidae; genus Lepidonotus; species Lepidonotus clava. Next base: position 41,910,007 of record OW387141.1, read on the forward strand.
AGAGCTGGGAGGCTGGGACACGATGAATTTGGCAATTTTGATCAGGAGGAGATAATGTCATCTTTTTCATTCGACAACACCTTCAAGGCCACTGTCAATACCAAGTCGGGGGGACATTTCAAAGGTAAACAAAACCAAAACAGTGGCAGGGGATATTCGGAAAAAATATGCTTCCGCTTTAATTCCGAGAATGGATGTTATGGCAAATGTAATCTCAACCATGCTTGTATAGTTTGCGAGAAGAAGGGACACAGCAAAAAAGATTGTGTTCGTGTAAGCAACGATAAAAAATAGGATATCGTTTTAAAATCTGAGAAGATTCCAGGCGTTAGACACTTATCTGACAGTGACGTCACGGTTTCAAGCGGGTCTTCTCAGTCGTGTCCTTGCTCGCCAGCAAGAAATGTCAAATTATATAGTAAATCCAGGGTTTCTGGTCGTAGTAATGGTTTCCTCCGTGTTCTAGAGGATGAAAGTAATAATCCAGTCATTGGGGAAGATGAACTAAGTTGTATTTCAAATATTATGTCCGATTTTGGTACGATCGGTACACACCGGTACACACCGGTAAATAATCTTCTGATGTCGGCGCGCTCGCCGAGTGGAAGCACTGTCAATGTTTTTGAAAAATGCGCTTGGGGAGTTTGTACTTGCGAATTTTATATCAATGGCGCATTATGCCAATTAAGGCCTTGTAGATTCGAATACCTACTTTCCTTGGGCTCAGAGGAATGCAAAAATAGATTTAGACCTATGGTGATGGTATTATAGATGGATTTAAAATAGTTGATGATACGGTGCCAAGCGGGGGTCTAGGTTATGACTGTAGGAATTATAATTCACTTTTCGAAGGTGACAACAGAAAAAAAATGGACAAAATAATAGGCAAAGAGTTAGCTGAAGGGTACCTAAAAATAGTAAAGGAAAAGCCTGCTTGTATTCACTCTATGGGGGCAGTCCCAAAACCTGATGGTAACATAAGGCCAATAACAGACTGCAGTATGCCCGAAAAAGTCTCAGTAAATAATTATTGTGACAATATTATTGAGGAGTTTAAATATAAAAGTGTAGACAATGTTGTGGCCCTTTTAAATCAAGGAGACTATATGGCAGTAGTTGATATTAAATCAGCTTACAGGGCAGTACCAATATACCCAGACCATCAGAAATACTTGGGAAGTAGATGGGAAATTAATGGTAAAACTGAATATTTACAGGACTCCCGCTTGGCATTTGGTCTTAGACTAGGACCCATGTATTTTAATGAAATTTCTGAATTTATCTACCATATTTTGTCAGATATTTATGGAATTCAGACTGTAAATTATTTGGATGACTTTATTGTCATTGGTTCAAGCCTGGAAGAGGCTACCTGGGCTCAACAGGTAGTAATAAGAATATTGAGATACATAGGCTTTCATATAAGCTGGGGAAAAGTGACCCCACCATCTCAGGTATGTACTTATTTGGGACTGGAAATTGATTCCAATAAAATGGAAATTCGTTTACCCAAGGAAAAACTGGTTAAACTAAAAAATTTGGTAGTAAAATACAGTCAAAAAGCAACAATAGGCAGGAAAGAACTAGAAAGTCTAGGGGGTCTATTATCACATTGCGCTCATGTTGTAGATGGGGGCAGGGTTTACTGTCGAAGGGTTTATAACCTATATAAAGTCCTTTTAAATAATAATTTAAAAGCAATAAAAATAGGACAGGCATGTAGGGATGACCTGTTGTGGTGGGAAAAATTTCTGGAAAATTTCAATGGCAAAAGAAAAATCGAATACAAAGAGTTTCCATACCCTATGGTATCAGACTCATCTATGAAGGGGTTTGCTGTATATATGGGAAGTGACTGGAGGGCAGGTACCTGGGACAATAGCATTGTTTTACCGGATTCAGGTTGTAACCATATTTTACCAGCACCTACAGATATTATATATGATAATAAAAATATTAATGAACTAGAGCTATTCCCTATAGTACGTGGCCTACAGGAATGGCTGAGCCAACTTGCAGGTCATAGTGTAAATATCTATACAGACAACACACAAGTTTTCCATATGATTAGGAAGGGGATAAGTACTAATCCGACGTGCATGAGTTGGCTTAGGGAAATATTTTGGATCTGCAAAATATATAAAGTAAGACTAGTCCCTCACTACATTAACACAAAAAATAATTTGGTGGCGGACACTTTGTCGCGCCTTTTATATTTTAAAAGTGAGGATGCAGTTAAAAAATGTATCCTAGGGGCGAATTTGTGTTGTACTAACGCCATTTTTAAATTTTGCAGAGAAAATCAACCTGAAAAAGCGGGTTGTGACGTTGAAAAAAGCCGCTGTAGGGGAAAATACCCAGAAATTGCGGAGGATGCAATGGAAATGTTACCTAAAGGTATGTAGTAAATTTAACTGGGCACCCTATAAATGTAAATCTAAACAGGGCTGTCTGTATATTTCTTATCTATCAAAATTTATGAAAGCATCCTCTGTGATAAATTATTATCAAGCGGTTATTTATTATCATAATGTGAAGGCCAAGCCAGTCGCAGGATGGTCAGATGTGAATATAAAGATGGTTGTAAAAGGAATTAAAAATTCCAATTGTTGTAAAGTGGATAGTAAAGAACCACTGAAAGAGAAGCATCTAGAAATGTTGTATAGGAAGGTAGATTGGTCAGACCAGTTAGGGATATTGATTTATATTGTAATTGTTTTTTTGTTTAGGACACTACTGAGAGTAGGACATGTTGTGAGGTCTGATCACATGCTTCTGAGAAAAAATGTAAAATTTTATAAGTGGGGATGCGTGGTAAATGTGCCATCCTCAAAGACAAAAAAGCCAGGCCAGATACATGAGATACCTATTAATAGAGTGGAAAATAAAAGGGTCTGCGCGGTGTATTTATTGGAAAAATTGTATAAAATTCATCCAAAGTCCAGGGATGATCCTTTGTTCTCCACAGGTAAATTTAGTTATTTATCCTACACTGTGGTTAACAAACAATTTAAACAAATGTTAGCAGATTCAAAAATTAAGGGTAACTTCTCAACCCATTCTCTAAGGAGGGGAGGCACCACAGACTTGTATAATAAGGGTGCTTCTTTAACATATATTAAGGAGAGAGGCCAGTGGTCATCTGATTGTATTTACAAATATATCAGGCCTTCAATCTTCGATAAAATTAATTATGATAAATTTTTATCACTACGTTAGGTAATTGATTTGGAGGAATTGGATTAAAATAAATGTAATTTATTATATGTCCAAATCAATTTACCTTGTTTGTTGTCCTGTATTTATTCTAAGTTGTTCTAGCCGCGACGTAAATGATATTAAATTGTGTAGCGATACCTAAGCAATTTATTTATTTCGGAGTAGGCGTGACGTCATCGCCCTCCGTTTCCATCGCTACGGAGATTGTTGTACCTCGACTATAAAAATCGCCCGAGCTTGACCGTTGGTCATTCTCGTTCCAACCACCAGAGATTCACCATCGCAGCAGAATTTTAAACTTTAGAATTATTGTTACAGGGAGGATTAAAATAAATGTAATTTATTATATGTCCAAATCAATTTACCTTGTTTGTTGTCCTGTATTTATTCTAAGTTGTTCTAGCCGCGACGTAAATATATTGCTTAAACACCTGCTGAGCTTTATAATGATGATAGATGTTATCACGCTAGGATAGATGCGAGGACGCTATTCCAGTAACAAGTGTTTATTATCTGGGCAAGATTCAAGCATAAAGGTTAACCAACGTGCTTAAGTATTGTTACCACTGCCAAAATAAGCTGTAACATTTGTAAACGTATAGAAGGTTTTGTCTGCAATTCCTGCACAAAATCTTTAACGGTTGATTTAGGATTGACAACCATAAACATTTCTCGATAATCTTTTTTAAAATACATTGAGTGAGGCCGCTCAAACCCAGGCGCCAGACACTCATTATTGGTATTTCATAACTTTTTTGTATAAAAAAAAACCTTTAGAATATTAAAACAAAAACACCGCTGCGGTTGCACTTATAAGATTTCTACCAAGAAGTTCAAACAAACTCCTCAAGAAGTGGGAGGGAAAATAACATGTTTTGGTCGTTTCGGACTGACGACGAAACCAATGAAGGGCATCCGGTGCAATTTCCCTCATTTCTGGGGAAAAGAAACACTCCTGCTGGTAGGCTTCATATCATTGTTTTCCAACTAGTAGGTCATGGTTTGTTTGTTTTCTCAATGTGTTTCTTAAATTTCAAAGTTTTTGTAAGATATAGAATTGTCGAATGATTTCAGCTTCTAAATCTGCTAATTAAGGGCTGAGGCTGTATAATGTCCATGCATTTTAAACATAATTACAGTCAAAATGATAATTTTAGTCTCTTTTAGGCTTTTAGTACAGCCTTCGCAAAGGAATTGAATTATTACACAAGAATGGAAAAAAGTGTGAACCTCTCACGGGAATGCCGGAAACGTTGTAAGATTAAACCTAATATAATAGGAAGGAAAATGATAATGCTGATTCTGTTCCAATTCTTGAGTATCCTTTGTCGTAACGTTTTAATGTTGAAAGTATAATGGGTTCATCAAGTGTGTCGTTGAAGGTGATAATTAAACCTACATGTAAACTAAACTACAAGTAGGAATTAAGGGGTGTTTAAATTATTCCTGTTTCATTCATTATCACCGTATCCTGTATACGACCGGAAATTAATATATCGCAGGAAGAAATGGCAGAATAGCTGATAATTGTTCTCGGAAGTTGTCATTTACTTTGGTAACATAGGAGGTGCTATTGTTTCCCTGACCAATGGTTACCTTTCAAACAGTAAGTTCTGAAGACAATGTTGGCCAACGTTTTACTCGATAGTCCTATAGTGCATTTTGAATGCGGGGGTCCAGAAAACATGGAAATATGTGTCCGTAGTTACTGTATGAAGTTCTAAAGCTAGGAGTCTAAGGATTTTTGTTTAATACACATAACTATACGCTTTCACACAACATTGTTTATATTTGGAAAGAAAAACAATGAATAGAGGTCCATCATAGAATCAAATTTAACAATACACTCTTGAACAGGCCGTTCAATTTTGAAATATAAAATGGTGTTCTGAAGGACGACTATGTTGTCCAATGTAAGTGTTTCCGACTGAAAGAAAATGATATTATGTGAAACAATGTTTTTCCGTGTAATATGGCGATTTCGTACTCTTTGTCAGCCTAGCCGGGAGTAAAAGGGCATAACACTCTCTGTTTCTTTATAACGAGGCCGACACTGACTTTATGATGTGAGAGACACAAAATGGGGACCTCTTTCCAAGGACAATAAACGAGATGTCACATTATCTATTAAATCAAAATAATTGTACAACCATCGAGTCAGAGGGAGTCAAAGGGGCCATTGAAGGGGTGGAGGTGGGGGGGGGGGGGGGTCAAAGCCCTATTATAGCATATTTTCAGTGAGCGTTCCATGCAAAAGAGGGGAGGGACCTGAAAACATGTAAATATGCGTACACAACAAATTGACAACCCCAAAGGAATTTTACTATGTACTTTTTCTTTGCATTTTGATTTGAAAAGGGGCTGTCACTCCATTACAATAAAACTCTATCGAATCCACCATGACACAAGCCAAAACAAATCTTAGGACCTCCATTGCTTGATGACGCTGACTGGAACTGTAGCGGAGACTTTATAGTGATTAATTACGTTGACGACCTGTCCTCTGCTGTAGAATGTTAGAACTGTACAATTATACCACAATCTTCAAAAGGAAGCATCCTTTTATTTGATAAAAGTCTATTATTGCCAGAGGGCTGAGTCGAGACAAACATGCGGTAACCCTGATGGAAATCATACGGAATTTCAAACTATTTGATCAAGATAATATATTTTAGCTTTAGGGGATCGAGATAGATCGAAATTTATTTAGCCATAACTTGTTCTTTTTATTCATATACCTATAGATAATGATACGAAACCAAATCACAGTTACAATCCTTTCTTAAAGGGCCAATGGCAATGTTGACCATTCATGCAGTTCATAGGCGCATTTCAATCTTTTCTCACGTATACAGCTTTCAAAGATAAGGGAAAAAACGTTAATTACACATCTATCCCTCTTATCTCTCCGACTCATTAAGCACAGAGAAAGGCGGAGAATGAGGAAATATGATCTAATTGTCTACTTCTTTCCCCAGCCACCTTTATTTTCATGATCCCCTAGAAAGCCCTATCACATGCCCTCAAGTGCCGACTGCTTTGAGGAGAGGATTCACATTGCAATCTTCCTATCTTACTATAAACAGACTGCTACCACTAGAGCGGTCGCCTACCCCTGGAATGAACACTAATAAAGTCTGGGATGAGGTATCTCAGTTGGTACAACTAATTATCTGTAAGCCCTCCCCATGCCGCCCCATCGCTATTGCTTTACTTCACACCACGCCACAGTCTCACCCATATAGTGTAGCAGAACGTAAGTGGAAGTGTTTCATTAAGTATCATTTCCTACAGTAATTGGAAGATTGTGAAAATTATATACATTCTATTAATAGAAATGTAGAGCCATTTTCAGTTTCCTCTTCAGTGAGGTCAACTCGACCTAACCGGACATCAGTTGAAAACTGAAAATAAATAATTTGTCTAATTTCATCCTCAAATTCTTTACGTGGTGGTGTTACTAATTGAGTGGCCTTGGTCATTCATAATACTATACTTCAGGTGAATTTGATTTAAGCTTGTTAATATATTGGGTTTAAAGTAGATAAAGAAATATTTCCAAATCCTAAATTCAAACATTGTGAGAGGCACAGTATATAACTCTCTATACTTAGGATACAGACAAGGACGAACTAGAAGTGTATCGACAAATAGACCACGAATCACCTCAGGAAATGTGTTTCGAACTCGTCTTCAAAACAACTCCTCCTAAATCACTACAGAGGATGTTATCCATCATGCTATTTAGGCTATTTAGGCGCCAGACCCCCTCGCCGCCTGACCGAGCCTTAACCACCCCACCTACCTTTGCTGAGGTCAGACAACCCCTCCCAGGGTCACACACAAGGTCATGACCTCCTGCTACCCCTCCAGGTGTTCGTGAGGGTCAGCTGACCAGCACCAGAGGACCAATCAGGGATCAGGCTTTGATCTTAATGGACTGGAGGCTTCTTCATCTCTGCCACCTGGATAAATCGTAACCCGAGCAACCCGAGCAATCCATTCCGACTGAACAATTCGGACCGAGAGGGGTGAGCGGAAAAGTGGATCTTTTGGGAGGAAATTCGTGATACTGCCGATGTTTGGAGAGTTAAATAGATTTAAAATGAAAAAAATAGAAATTGACCGCAAACGTAGATAAGGACTACACACCCAAAGCCATAAAATCAGTAAAAGATCTAGGATTATGGGTGAGGATTTAACGTTGAAGGGTGTAAAGTCTGGAGGGTATATGATTAATCAAAATAAACAGGAGGCAATATGAAGGTCTCAAACTAGTAGATTAATTAGACGGAGTAAGCTGGTGCTTGGCAATGGATACTTCGTCTTAATTATTTCCCTAATTACTTTCAACATTGAAGTTCACACAAATACAAATAAGTGGCGTCTCTATGTCCTACACTCGATTCACTGTTTTTCCATATAATATATACCCGCCTGCTTAAAATATCAAGTTTTGTCGACAAAACCATAGGCAAAACTATTATGGAAAATGAAAAGACAAAATATATCACTTTAGACCCCACAGTGTACATTCATACATTGCTTGATTTCCCCAAGATTTCCATGGATTCCCTTCCGGAATTCCTTAAATTCCTTTTAACTGAGGATGTTCAAGGGCTAACCAATCATTGTAAATGAATTTCATAGTCATGAGGTTTGTAGCATTGGGTAGCAAATTAAATAAGTTTTTAAACGATATATTTACCATTTCTGTACGTTTAATATTCATAATAGTGTCCCCCTTGGAAAAATATGGAAAAATTATGGAAAAATCACCATTTTCCCGAGCGGTTACGGCCGGATTGGGGAGCACACCCTCGGGCGGCTATGGCCGGATTGCATGGGGTCTAAAGAACTAACTTCGGACGTATAAAATTAAAGAAAACCAAAAAAAAGATATATCTTTTTGTTATGTCAAGCAAAGATTACTTAATGCAATATAATAGGTAAAATGCTTTTTAAAAAAAGTAGAAATAATTAGTTATAGAGAATTGCTGTCGATTCTTTCTGACCAGTGCATTATTCTCTGAACACATACAGATAATCTAGTCTTCTCAACTTTATCTACAAAGAATTAATTATCAGTTTTATAGCAGCCAACTAAGGGTACCTACATACCTGTGTGAATCTGGTTCACAGCCTAAAGGTAGAATATAAATAATGACATACAGAGAAGGGTGTAAAGATGATGGACGCAGGACGCCTCTGCTATATCAGGGGCCAGGATAAGACCTGACAGACAAAGCTTTGTACATACGGCGAGCACATTATACTATATATAGGAATAAATAGGAGAATCGACTCTATCTCACTGAAAGGAACTTGATACGCAGAGAGGCTGGGGAAGTAAGTAAAGCCATATGTATCAATTATTTCTGAGTATACCTAGGTAGCTACAAAGCAGTTCTGACAGCCAAGAAAAGGGAGCCGTCAAAGGGGGAACCCTCGGGTGGGCTAAAGAGGTCCAGTGAGGCGGATCCCCTCTTTCACCCTACACCTATCTACAACATACGTCTGCCGGGACTGTCCGTCAAAGGCACGTCAAAGAGTGCTTATCATGTGGCTGAGGCCTGTCAAAGCAAGCCGAACTAAACTTTTATATGCAACTGCCATGCATTAACTGACATCGTGGTAGGTGTATGGACTCTTCAAAGCAAGGAGTTCTGGAAATGAATAGCACTTGAGTCTAATATGGAATATTCATACATAAAGTTTCAAGAATGTTGAGGGAACTAGTAGTGGTGGTGGGTGGTTGGGGTACTAGCTAGAACAGAAGGACAGGAAGAAAGACAAACAGACAGAAAGACAAACAGACAGAAAGAAAGAAAGAAAGAAAGAAAGAAAGAAAGAAAGAAAGAAAGAAAGAAAGACAGACAGAAAGACAGAAAGACAGAAAGACAGAAGACAGAAAGGGGGAGAGAGGGTTAGCATCCCGAGACAAACAGTTTGAATTTTTAAAAAGTGCGGCCAAAATAAAGTAGATTTTTGAACGTTACCAAATTTTAGAATTCCCATAAATTTGGTACATTTTACCCTCTGAAAACGTGTGGTGATATTCTACAGTTATCCTACCATCTCCGCCCCCACCTCCAACCAATACCTGGCAGAGAAAGCACATACTGGGTGGAGGTAAGTGGTGAGTTAACAGGTTAGCTGACCGCTTTCCTCTAATCCTCACACCTCACAAGCCTCCCGCCCTGATTGGCCAGCCGCGTCTGACGCGCCCCCTACCTTGCCGCGGCAGAACTAAGGGCGGTAGCGGCGCGGTTCCGGGGCGTTGTCGTCGGGCGGTAGAGTAGTGTGTGAGATGGGAGAGGGTGGGCACGTACGCGTCACAAGCCGCGCGCCAATAGCCAGGAGCGGGATACGCGCGGCCCCACGCGTCGCCTACAGCTACCCCCAGCGAGCGGGGAATTGCACTAGTAGATCATAAAAAGTGTGCTCCACCAGCCGGACGGACCTATTTCTACCTACGCCTGGCCGTTGGAGCGATCCCATTTACATTTGTGTCGTTGGTTGGCTGGTTATATTCACAGATTCGGACAGAACCATCCGCCTTTTTCTCAGGGAATATAATATACGACATACCCAGCAGCAAGGTTAGTACATTGTAATTCTTTATTTGTTGGTTATTTTTCGTTGAAAGGAGGGGCGTAGTTATTACTCTAAAAGTGAATGTAGACACCTAGATTTCTTACACAAAATTATAACATCGATATCTCACCACTGAGCAGAATTGAATGTACTTTTTTCATTCTGGATGTATGCTCTTGCATTTTTGCGTCCGTGTAGTTACGCCCCTGCAAAGCTAAAAAGGGCAGTTGCTCAAATTATTGAAAGTCAGTTAATATAACTCAGGGTATACATGAACACGGAGTTTGTGCTGAAGAAGGAAGGTTGTTCGGTGGAACGAAGATGCGCGGGGAAATCATAAAAAGTGGCTGCAATCAGGATGGGGGGAGGACCATCTATAGATAGTTTGCAGGCCGGGCAGACAGGGCTCACATGTTTAAGTAATAGCGGGCTGGCAGGAGGGTACACACGGGGAGAAGGGTCCCGGAATGAGTCGGCACGAGTCTGTATGAGCAGCTGGCGAGCAGATCTGAGCTGCTCGGGGAGGGACTGCGTGCGCCACACACACCACACTGCCCGGAGTTATCAGCAAATTGGTGTCGGGTCGCGTGCCCTCCCGCCCCTCTGCGCCATTGGTGGACACCCCACGCCTCGGCAAATGCCTCCTCCCCATGTCCCCGTCCCCATGCCCCACCCCCCGCGGCGCCCGTGTCCCCGACTTTGTATGGCGGGCATACAGATTTCTGGGGTTTTGGTAGGGATTAGGAGGGTCCCAGCGTGGACACAATCCAATCAGGAACTGCTGTAATTAAAGGGGTTTGCAGGCCCTGGAGGAGTCCCCTACTGGAGGGACGTGCGCGGGGAAAGGGCTGGACACCCGGAGACCCGCTGCCACTGGCAGAAGTAAGACAGCCGTACACCGTGAATATGAATGAGGCAACTTAAAAACTCCTCACGAAACATCGCTTAGGAGTCGTTACAATGTTAATAAGGAATTGGAGTAAAGTATTTTTCCCCTAATGTCGGTCCTATTTTTGTGTTGGGTCTACTAAGGGTATCCCACGTTTCTTTTAGATTCTGACAATAATGAATTTTGCAAAGTTTATCATATAAAACGGTGACTTAAACCCGTATTTAACACATTAGGAATTTGGGGCAAATGTCATCGATATAACTACAGTGGTCCCCCTATATACGGCTTCCCTCACCAACGGCCACCCCTCTTATGAGGCCACAATATGCTGGCACGGACAGTTTTGTCTCTATATTTACCCCTCACCAACGGCCACCCCTCTGACGCGGCCAGCGGCCACACCTTTGAGGTCTCAAAGGGTCACAAAACCCCTGACCAGCGGCCAGAAGGTCCTATCAATGCGACATGCTCAGAGAATAATTAACTTCAACTCTTAAATACCGTAATATTTAGGAGTCATTTGACTACCAATATTAGAATATATAAGAATATTAGAATAATGTCTCCTTTACTGACTTATGGGTGTATACAAATGAATTGCTTTTAACTACCATGTTAAATTTGCGATTAAGATATTTGAGTAATAATTCGTGTTAACCACCTCCATTGGCAGTGAATAACACTCATAGGTGAAACTAGATATCATATTTCCCTCTTGAAAATACTATGGGTGAACTTTATATGACAATCATTTGACAAGGGGTAATACGATCCTGCTGCTTATATCCAATCATTCAATGAGCACATCAGTTAAGAAATCAGAAAACTAATTATTCATTATAGACATCATTTTAAGCCTTATGCAAGAGCCCGAAGACATTGTAATATAATCATAAATAAACTAATCTTTAAAGTGCCGGAGCAATGACCTTATTAATCTTAAACCTATCCTCCAAAAATAATTAACCTCATTCACAGACAGTCTTCACACCCTTTCGTATACATAACAGAAGGTCACCATGTGCATACTGATTGGGAAAACAGATTACGTCTGACAAATATACACCAAAACATGCGTAAACAAACCCAAAACACGAAACGTCACGCCCCAGAATCTGTGCCGATACATCCATCCATCATTAGTAACAAGCTGCAGTCGACACTGATTGGAAACCCGCGGGTTAGAGTTGTAGGTGAACGTGTGGGGTGCGCCGGAGGGGGTTTGACACCTTCACCGGGCACCCACATCCCACTCCAGTGATGAACCCACACCCCTAGTAAAGCCTATATTCCACAACCCGATTTTGGTGTCGATTTCCAAAATCGGCCTGGGGAATAAAGGTTTATTATACACAATCATGTTATATATCATTAGAAAGGGTTTATAAGTCCATTTCGTTGTAGTATAAAAGTCTATATTCTATAAGGCGATTTTGGTGGCGATTTCCAAAATCGGTCTTGAGAATAAAGATTAATGATACACAGTCATCATTATACCATTAGGAAGGGTTTATGATTCCATTTCGTTGTAGTATAGAAGTCTATATTCCACAACCCAATTCTGGTGCCTATTTTCAAAATCGGCAGTAAGAATAAGAGTTAATTATATACATGTTATATATCATTAGACATGATTTATACTTTCCTTTCATATGGTATATATAGTATGGTTTTTTTCTCCATATTTTACAACAAAATACAACAAAAACAACAAAAATCGCCAGAGTCAAATCGGTTTGTACAATACAGGCCAAACCTGGATAACCTTTCCCACCTGGCCCTCGGCGTCATGGGTTAACCACTCATCACCAGGTGGTCCCCAGATCATGTGACTGGATTTTTCTACCAGGTAGTAGATAGTAGTCTCACCTGAGTATACATAACGCGCCCCGGGAGGAGGGACCTACCGCAGGGAGCGGGTTACAGAGGATTAACCCAGGCTGAATCACACACTCCACGGGGTGAGGGGTGAATCCTGTAGGGACGGATCCCAGGGGGGGGGACAAGGGGCCCTGACCCCTTCCCTTATGGGCGACGCAAAAAAACTAGAAAAAAGAGGGGGAAATGGTGTGTGTCTGGTATGTGTGCAAATGCCCGCCGTTTTATAGTACTTAGCCTATTTGCTGACCCCTGACCCCTTCGGAAAAATCCTCTTCTCGATCATGATCCTTACTATTTTTTTGTTATACAATTTCATTTTAATAGTGAGGAGTAGCTCTTAGTGATTCTCCTATAATATTGCAAGATACAGAAAACTGGGTAATAGGTATCTGAATCGGGGCAGTATCCATATCAAGTTTCTCTTGGTCACCATCCGTGGTTTTCCTGTATCCCATACTCCTGCAGGCTATTATGGCTGTTATTTAAGACAAAAGTATGGAACGCCGATAGGATCTATTGAAAAATACAATGCAACATTCAAAGCAACGGATGGAATATGAGATAAATAGATATTAAAAAAAAGAAATACCATTTCATTTTGTATGATTCTATAAGAAAAGGAATTCTGCCATTAATGATAAAATGTTATTCACTAAATGTCTGTGAACAGTAATTGCTTTGTCGGCATTTTAGTCACAATGCACATTGATTTATAGACTGCAGGTATAGCAACAACAAAAAAGGAAACAAAGATTGGATTGGAGTTCTGGAGAATGGTTGATGTTTATCACCGCACAGATACACATTTATCTTTGATTTAACAAATTACGTCTTACTTCTTTTATAGTTTATGACATAATCATCCGTGATAAAATCAATTTATGTCTGTATGAGTGATATTTTGTGCGAAATACTCCCTAAACTACGCCTCAGCCGTCTCCTTTTGTCCGAGCTTCTATTGAGTTTTGGTGGGGTAATCTAATAACTTCTCTAGACTTTAGATAGCCCTGGAGACTGTAACTGTATAGCCATCTAAATCCTTAGGTACAGCTCAATGCCTAGGATCAATATCAACATACCAGCTCTGCTGAAATTGGCGTGCTGATTGATTAGTATGTGGATGACAAACTATTTCTGCTAATATTTTTGTGGGACCAAAGACTAACAGACTCCTAGGGGTCTATCCTATTAACATTGACCAGACAATGGTCTCGCTAGAGTAGGGGAAGAGCCTTCCTTGTGTATTTAAATAGATTCTAGGTCGATGCAAAGATAAGGTGAAGTGGCTTATCTAGAAAAAGTTGTCTTTTTCAAAAGGGGGGGCATCTTTAGATAGCAAGCATCTGTGCGATTTGAATGGATTTTCTAGAGTCATCCAAACACGATATAAAAACTTATGATTATAATGTTTTACATTGATTCTTATGTATTTCTTTACTTTTGTGTTCCCGATCCCTTATAGTGTGATTCCATACTCCTCTATTGTTTTATTCAGTTGTAAAAGTTCACATGCACGCTGTGGTGGTTTTTCTTTCTTATTTGTTCTGATATCAACAGTTACTATTAATATTGTCGTTACCTCTGAGTACGCACCTTTGAGAAATGTTATACTTCGGACGAGACCGAAGTGTGGCCTGAGTTTATCCCTCATCACTGTAGTGATATAACTGTCAGGAAGTCATCACATCTCATTCATATCTGCGTTGCAAGCCCATTTTTCCATATGTAATTTTAGTTACTTTATTTCAATTGAGACCATAGGATCGGAGCTGGTTAATAATTATAAGTGCCCATCGCTTTACCTGTATATAGAGCCCCATACGCACTAAGGCGATTAGAATCTAGGTCATGGCATATACATATACATACATATATACATATATACATAATTATATATATTCCTCTGACGGCCAATCAGTATACTTCATTGGTTGACTGAGTGATTTTTCAAACATATTAATTTCAATATGGCAAATTGACGGGCGATGAGAGGAATATATATCTGTATACACGATCGTTAAGGTCCAAATTATTCTAATACTATCAGGCATTATAATACGGAAATAGAATATAAAGACAACTTCACTACAATATTAAAGCCTATTTTACTGCAGAAGGATGATAAGTGGGTCAGATGTCATAATATTGACAACTTATGGGCGATTCGATGAATATTCATCCCTTGCAATCAATGTCGATTATGTCATGGAACTCAATACTAATTTGCCTCACAGGCATCTTGCTTTGGGAGGCAGCATGGGGAAGGTGGAAGTATGGCAATAATGGGAGGAACTAATGGCTTTAATTTCAACAGGCTTGAACTTTCAGGACACCTGTTATGCCCAGCATTGCATAATAGTGGACTAAAACATCGATGTCTTCAAGTGGAACAGATTTCCCTGTTCGTTTAAGTAAAAGGGTCAGATAACCTTCTCCAATAAATCATGTTATAGCAATTTTAGGACCTGGACCTATTCAGCATTTCTAAAAATTATAACATCAAGTGCTGACCTATTTACCACACTGACAAGAGCCTGTCAACAAGAGCCTTCAAGCAAGTACATATGAAGATCAAGAATAAGTTCAGACCCCCACCCCAGTGGGCTTAAGTTTAAATTGAATTTGTACAGAAATATAAACCGATTTTCAAAAGATACCTCCCAACCCCCTTGATACCTATAGCACTTCACAGAAGGCCCCTAACAGACGTTTAAGGTCACAGACGCTGGAGGTCTGTGTAGCGTTCAGATGCCTCATACTGACGTCTTAACCATGGTAACGGATGGCGCGTGTCCGTCACCTCAGGTAGCTCTCAGGGGTTTAGGGTGACGGACGTGAAGGGTTTGGACGTGTTAATCTTCCTGAAATAACCTATGTGTATGCGGTCTGTTTCACAGAGAACTCCATGACAAAAGTGATGTTTATGGATGGCCTAAGGAGGTTTTGAAAAGCTTGTCATTGAAAAGAATCCGCAGCTTTGGGATAAGATTCTTGTCCTCAAACAAACTGGAATTCCTTCCTGTAAATCTCTCTCCTCTTGCCTAAACCTCTTACGTTTTGTCCTAAAACTCCCATACCCTGTCCTGAATTCAGAAATCCAATTCTTCGAAATTAGTTATGACAGTTCCAGCCCTGGCTTAAACTGTAAACACAATTAACTGATTAACAGTTACACAGGCGGCTGAGAACAGACTGGTATTGTTTGTCAGTTTACTTCTGCCAAATATCAACATTCATAACCAGAATATTCAAAACTCATGATCATCAAAGAGTGTTTATGGATTTCTATAAGACATTAAACAACAACATGCATACATCAGTAGATGTATCGCAATTCCTTTTAGGTCTTTATTCTCCTCGATAAATTCTTGAAGTTTGAGATGCAAGGGTAAAAATTTAAAAGACTTATGACTGTGCATTCTCTGTTCTCAAGTACTGATCCTGTTTGGCTCCAGCTATGTTAATGAGACCCAGTGGGTTATGTAGAAACTCAATTAGCTCAACTGTATTACACTATGTGTATACCTACAGCCTACCCGCATTCTGGTCATATATTCATTGTCATGATGATGAAAGGAATACATTATCTGTTTTGATCTTCAATGAAAGCAAAAGCATCTCTAAAAAGAAATTCCTGAATTTCTCTTCGATCACCATATTGTAGATGCCTTAGATAACGGCTAAAACAATTTAGTGCAAATAAACATCTTTCCATAGGTCAGTCACCCAAGAAAGGAATTCCTTCAAGTAACTTGAAAATGTATGTGTGCATGTACTATGATTAATTTTAACCAATTCTAATACAAGAAACGCTTAAGGCCTGTTCACTGCTTAAAAACAAAGCTACTTTACACATTGTTTATTCCCATATCAAAAGTTCAAACTGGACGATGAAGAAAACCTTTCTGAGAGGGAAATGCAAATTTAAGGTGTATACTAGACCTGTTATGATATACTTCCAATTCACAATCTCTTTTGATTGTTGTAAGGTGCACGTGACAATAGAGCTATAAGTTCTCGCATTGACTCTCCATCTTTGAAAAGGAATGATCGATGCATGTATATATTATATGAGCTGACATTGGATATTGTTCCAGAAAAATGGGACTTTGGACTATACTTTACGCTGTTCGTTTTCCTCATTGTGCGATAACCCGCTTTGTTTAGACACCCATACATACCTTCTCAGCGATAAGGAATCTCGCGCCACAACCACCATAGATCAACTTCAGGTCCAGGGTTTTGTAAGATTTCTTAGGCACTTCGGGTTCGCCTGGGGCTACCACTGTCTGCGCCCAGGACCGTGCGATATGTGCCTGGTCTAAACGCCCCTTAAGTGATCGATGTCTTTTGGGTGTACCTTCACAAAAGTCGGTAGCGCGTGGTGCGTGGCCGCGGGCGGTTCAAACGAACCTGTAACCTTTTGTTCGCACCATGTCAGTACCTTATCTGCCAAACCTAACAACTTGTAATGTTCATTCGTATGGCCTTGAGCGTTTCCCCTGTAGTTGTTGTGTAGTCTGTGGGTTTATGAAATTGGTAAACAGCCAAGGGAACATCCGCACAACAACATAGGTGTCATGGTATTCAAACAATTCAAAGTATGTACAACTTTATGCAAAGTGAATAGTCAAACAGTGCTAGTACAAAGAAAAGTCCAACTATTCTACTCACAGTAAACAATCAAATACTTTCATGCATATAGCTAACCAAACAGTATTATCCAAATTAAGTAGCAGAAAGTTAGATATATTCCTAAATACATATACACATTATAGCATACTCTTTGTGTATATAGCGATGGATACATACGTTATGATGAATAATTAGGATAAGGGAAGAGGTATTGTTAATTCCGTTGCTATTTCATTTTTCAATAGACAGATTGCAAATATCTTGGAAGGAAACAGCGTTTCCCTTTGTGTGGTGCGTCAGTATCAGTAAGTTATAATAACCTTATACATACGTACACGTGTTCTGTACGTTCTGATGATTTAAAAGTTTCGTCCATCTTCGTTCCATCTGGATATTTGTATGTACGATGATGGACTGCTCTCAGGTCTATAGCTATTAAACCTGGTTTTCTATTGCCATATACATGGTTATATTGCAATAAAGCCTCGATGCACAGCATTCTAAAGGATTTGATGGGACGCAAAATTGATATTGTGGCCTGGTGCACAGGGTTTAAAACCAAAATTCATAACGATAAATCATATTTGATGCCTAGACCCATGAAGGACCTATATGCACGGGCATGATGGCTGGGCAGTTAGGCGATGTAGAAAGAGATAGGCCATCACATAAATAGGATTTTAAATAGGTAAAGTGCACCATAAAACAGAATTCCTGGCATCCCATTTTAAGACAAATTCAGGGAAAATAATATCAAGTTTGCTGAAAAGGTAAGACGCTCGACTAGACACCTTATATTAGATAAGCCACTGTTTTCTATAGTTCAGGGGCTGGATAGAATGGAATATTCAGCCAAGCTATTCCAATTATCAGATCATAATCGTATTTATTGGAAAACATACTACAACCCATATCAAATCACATGTATGTGCACACACAAAAACATACCCAGACATACCCAGACATTTAGACAGACACACAAGCACACACACACGCACACACAGAGGGGGAAAGGGCATTACACTGAGAGCAATGCTGAAACCACAGTGAGTTTAGACAAAAAGAGAAAGGCTTTAAAACTGTAAATAAAAAGGCCAGGCTGAGTAAAGTGGTTGGAAGTCTTTCCCTGTGTTCAGAAAAGGTATCCACCCTATCTCCTTCTGCTGAGACAAAGTGTCTCCTCGAAGGCACACTTACAAAACTTGTCGGAGAAACTTTCGCATTAAGGTAGGCTATAGGGTACTCCCTCGGTGCTTACTCTAACGCCATCACAAGAGGGACTCGCCAGGACCTCTGTGCCTTATTCGTTTAATTCCAATAGATATTGTCCGTCTCAAGAATTGATGGCTTTGCAAGTACGAAAATAATAGATATTTAGTCGTATGGTTCAACGAATTATCCTGAAACAGCGAGGGCCGACCTTCGACTTTTAACTTTAATGTTTACAATATTGTCCTCTAGAGATATACAATATTAGGTCAATGCCATTGTGGGTGATTTAACTATATGTATGTTCCACTCTTTAGCCTCTTGGAATTAAGAATAACGTGTTTCATGATATTCATTGTAATCATACTTCCTGCTTACTTAACGAATCCTAATGAGCTAACATTTTTTGGACTGCCAATTCTTAATGGACTGTGAACCAATTTTACTGCACCCCCCACACTAGGTGCCGTCAGGGCGTCCAGGGCAGGCCCCGGGACGGCAGGCATCGCGCGACGGCCCAGGCCACACTTTGTGCGCCCAAGTATGGCCTGGGCCGTCGCGCGACACCTGACGTACTTGGGTCTGCACAGAGTACGGCTTGGTGCAAGGCCGCACTTCGCGCGGTACATTGACAAAACCTTAGGACATTATTTAAACGTCTGTTAATTGTCATCGGTGGTGGCATTAAACAACATTGACGCTGAGCAGAGGCAAAGAAGAAAAGTAGCATTTCTTGAATTCTAAACCTTAATGGATTCAATTATAAGAGGCAACTGCACATTAAACATTGAATAAATTTCAGAGATGACTTAAAGCCCACAGAGAAAAGAAAAGTAGTGTTTCTAAACCTTAATGGATACAATTAAATTAAGCTGCATATTAAACAGGGAATGCGTTTCGGAGATGACCATCCCCATACCCACTAGGTGAAAACATTGGCAGATTATCTTCGATTAATCCTATCAAAATAATCCACTGATTTTGTCCAGTAGGTACGGAGCTTTAAGACAGTTACATGATTAGGCTATGGTTTACACCTTAAGATTGATGCCACATTTTATCTGTGCAATATACGTTCATCCAATAGGTTGCATATTTCTTGATAAACTATCATATTCATTCTTATATGTATACTCATCACAGGGTCCTTTAATCAGTGCAGTAATTACGATGATGGATTACCTAAAACTTAAAGTGTACCTTATTAGTCCCAGACAAAGGTCCACTCTGAGGCCAGACCTCGCGTTAAGATCGATCCGCTGCTGATGACCAAGTACCCTGCCCCCAGACGTCTTCTGTACGCCTCACAACTTTTGTAATCAGGTCTAGGCGCCACCCCTCGTTAAGACTAACTTACTACCCAGGACATGACCGAGTGCTTGGAGTGTTAAAGGGCGTTAGGCTTGTCATGTTTTAACTTAATTTACTTGTCAAAGAATCTCTCGTTCTCCATAAGGGCTAAGAAACACTTCTTGTTGGGTGTATTGATACATTCAATAGTTCATTGGTATAGCAATACCCTGACGCAAAAACGCAAGTGTGTAAGCTCAAATCTGAAAATATTAGGTAATTACAATGAATTGTACGTATTGTGTGTATAATCAATTTTAGCATAATGCACTGCAGTAAGGACCATGTGACCAGAGTTAATACACCCTTTTTTTCGATGGGCTACGTATACGCCCTTGAAATTGAAAGCTTTAAACATGTTTGTGGTTGCAGACTGGCTATACAGAGAGTTTGATTCCAACCACAGGCATACCCATGGAGCTATGCAAAAAATCTGTGCAGTATTTCAAACTTGCAATAAGTCAGTTTTCCCAATACTCGTGCAACATTTCGCTCATACACATGTTTTTAATAATCATACCATCACCCTGTTATGAGAATCTGACATGGTATTTGCAAACAATAATGACGCGGGAAGAAAATATGAAGTATCAAACCTGCTGTTTGATTGCAACATATGAATAGTTTTCGATGCACGGCATAGTAAAAAATTTGGTTGGACTTAAAATTAGACTTTTAGCCTTAATCACGGGGTTAAAAACCAGAAGTCATAACAACTGCGCATTTAGGATGCCTACACACACCAAATACATTGGCACGATGGCTGAGCAGATAGAAGACTTGAGCAGGGATGTAGGCCATCACACAAAACTCTCTTTAAAGTTAAGTAGGTGGCTAGTATACCCCCCAGCTGGTGTAATCACCTTTGGCACCACTTCCCGTTAGGCCTAATTCACTCCTCAGGACATGACCTGGACCCGGGCCCTCCAGGGTAGGGCATAGGGGATAGATTGGGGAGGACTTGTTTGTATGGATCACACTGATTATCTTGCTTATATAAGTCATGGGAATATTAGGTAGATACTCTGTGGGATATAACATACGTTTCCAACCTGATAATACCACAATACCTATGGGGCGTTTCTTGTTATGCCTACCTTGACTCAGGTAAGCAGCGACATAACAAGCACATTCTGTGAACCTACTTTTCTGGTTAGTCTGTAACCTGCCCAATTTTCACATAACAATTATGTTATTTCAGGTAAAGTTGAGACTTGAGAAATATTATGTTATAATAACATTATATCTTTGTGAAGTTGAGACCCTACTAATAAAATAAGTTATAATAATGTTATTATAACATGAAGGAACATTACAAGAATGTCACAATAACGTTATGGTGCGAGGTCACATTGTTAGGTTCCAAAGACGTTTTTGGGTGCCATCAAAATTACGTAACCAGAACCAAAGCAGAAATAAACAGAATGTTGCTGCAACATTAATAATAACGTTCTATTCTTGCTTGGGGGTCCCTCCTCCCCCTACTCCACATACACATAAAATAATAGCTGAAGGAGCAATATCGTGACAGTGCCTATGGTAATGCGTACCCCCTCGCCCCCCCCCCCCCCCCATACACACACACCAGCTGCGTAGGTGTAGCTGTCGTCGCACCAGAACCAATGACAATGCCAACCTCCCACTCCTCCACGTACTGTCATAAAACCACCCCTCCAAATAACCACCGTGAAAGAAAACAAAGAAACCTTGCATTTTGTAGGTGAGGCGGAGGACGTTTATTACTGAGACCTTTCCAGTGGCCGGGGAGGGGAACCATTAGGGGAGGTTTAGGGGCACGGAGGTCGGCCGGCCCCCCTACGTGCCCCGTCAGGCCACAGACAAACAGGGCAAAGTGAGCCACTCAAAGCCCTTATTGATAGGGCCCACCAGGGGGACCTGCCTAAGGTCGTTTCCGGGGTCAGAATTGGTGAGTCGTCCGCCAACAGAAAGGAAAAAGACATAGGTCATACTTTGGGAAGTTTTTTACCTGAAGGAAAATTGGGCCTCATTTGCTCCAGTCTTTGTTTTACTCTTTGATAACCCAAGTAAAGACCCATCAAGTGGATGCGACTGAAATTCTGGTTGAAGTAGATATCAATAGCGACCAATTCTCTGACATTGTTACATATTTTCAAAGAAATTTCTGATCGATTTCTAGTTGCATTTCTGAATGGGAACACCGTTTTTGTTGTTCTTGCTAGTGTAAGGTTTAAACCCAACCTAACAGGAAGTCATTGTGATTTTTCGATTGGGTAAAGAATATGCCTTAACAAAATATGCCAAGATCTTTTGATTTATCAGTGGTCTGTGCCAAATAAGGGGACGGAAAAGGAACGAATAAAAAAGTATTGCTCAGACGATATAATTACCGTGTGTGATTGGGTGGAAAAGTTACATTTACATTGAATATTTCCATATTGTCATTATCAAATGAAAATTATTGATCACTAGTAGTGGGTCCTCGGCGCTACTCCGTCAAACATATATGTACGTTCTATCACTTTTCTTGGTCGCTCACAATACAGTACATATTGAACAAACGCCACTGTGATATTAGGGACTAGGCAGATGTAAGGACAGCCCGTCCTTGCCCGTGACCGTGCACACAGGTCCATTGTAAAGGCCACAGCGTCAGCTGTCTATATCTGTGCTGCGACCTTTCCAGCCTTCGTTACTGCTTCACGGCAATCTGGGTCCCTAACTCAAAGCAAATAGATTTTAGGTTTCCTTACCATTATGCACTGTACAGTGAAAGTCAGAAATCGAAAGCTGCAATTTCAAAACACTTAACATTGCCTGCTATTTCATTTCAGAAAAATTGTATGGCCTTTCGCTAGTTCCTGTAACTCTTTGCCGAGGAACGCGTAGCTTTCTGAATTTATGAGAAACAGCGCATGTGTTATTATTTGCACAATCGTGACAATGGTATTTTTCCTGCATACTTTTCTCTCTCTTGTATTTACCAAAGTAAGAGGTCCGCTACTATCGGAATATGTATGTCTCTATCCCACGGCCTTCTTTCCCTAGGAAAATATCCGTTTTTAACAATCGGAAAACCTAGAATGACCGATCCAACAGTGAGGACATAGTCAGATTCCTCCAAAAGAATCGCATCTGTCAAAACGGATCCGTTCTTTGCCAGGCATATGGTACCTTTCAACACGTGCTCTCAAGAAGGTCTACTACTCGCTTTTTACACTACACCACGTGGAACTGTAAGGCCGCCAAGCTGTCTGCTTCTGTGAAGCATACACCTACACCTCTCTGGAATTACTTGTTAACATTGGCGCCTTTTTGCAAGGTGATATGTATAATATGTGCCACTGTGTGGAATGTAAGTGGGGCTGGAGGTGCCAGCCTGCCACTGCAACGACAGCTCCGGCGCATATCTCCGACATCGACACTATCCTCCAGCAGCTAACCCTGGAAGAACTTCAAAAGATAAATCTGTTTCGAGTGGAGATAGGGCCATGTAGGCAACGCCTGGAGGGCAAAGTGGGAACTACAACTGTTAGGTGGAGTAAGGGGGTGCCAGGAGAAGCCCAGGTGAGAATGGTTACCTGTGGGTCTATGTTTGTGGGTTATAAATAGGCCCACACTTGACAGGGTTATCATATTGGCCGAATTTCCCTGGTGGTTATGGAGTCAAAATAACAGGTTGTCGATGTTATCTGCTCAATTTGCCAGATGGTGTTAACACACTTTTCAAGTTTCCTGGAAGGTGTTAGGGGAAGGTTTGAGGGAATTATATCCATGTTTATGGGGCTATTTACATAGTCTGGGGGAACAGGTTTATAGGCTTATTTCATATAGCAGACCTGTTGCGAATTACAGACGTTTTAAAGGCGATAACCATGTAAATTAGATGAGAGATACGAAATTAATGAGAGGTACGGAAGTCTAGGAAAGCCCCCCCCCCCCTTAGAAATACAAATAATTATAGGTCACAGTTAAGTTTAGATCTAAAGAATAAGGTATAAGTAAATTATTTTAAAATGCACTTCTTTTCAGGATTTGAAAGTTATTGTTTTTTTTGTATTTGACCATACACCTTTTTGATAGTATGGTGCCTAATGTTATCCTGTGGGATCAAACTCGAATGGTTGGAACAAGATTGAGTCGTCTATGGGAGGGTTGACTGAGCAGGTTCATGAAAAATGTGTATAGTAGGAAATCAGAAAGAGTCTAAGACACTTTGAATACAGTACTGTGATACGTACAGCCCACACGCGTTGGTACGGCCCAGCTAATCAAGATGTATGGGTCTATCTCACACCCACCCAGCCCACCACCTAACCCCCAACAGTCACCTCCAGAAAACACGTCCCACGCCCGGTACTCTCGGCCCACCCGGCCAAAAGGTCCCCTGATCAGCGGGTATAATTCAATCTGGGCCGTGCGGCGGGCGGCCCCCGACCCGGCACATCCCCCACTGATCAGCCCGGCGATTACCGCCCTCATCGCCGCTACCTAACAGACCTAACAGGCTTAGCGCCGGGAAGCCACCGCCAGAAGCCACTGCCAGAAGCCACTGTCAGACGCCACAGCCAGGCGCCATTGGCAGAAGGCACCGATATGGAAGTCAACGTCGGCGACTCGTAAGGAACCACCGGTCGCGTTATCCTGTTGAGGATTCTATTTTGGGAAAGGATTTTATGTTTTGGGAAGATTGTTGAATGGGAACTGTTTTGCCTTTTTTCCCTAAATAATAATGAAGGCTTAAGGATATGTATTTTCTTGTTTTAAACTAAACCTAAGCGAAACTCAGATGTTCAAATCTGAAGAAACGGAGACAGTAGGATATTACGGACATTGTATAGAATGGAAGGCCTTAGGTCAAGGTGCTCAGAGTAAATCTGAGTGAACATTTAACGGAGGGCCTTTTGTCTGAAGTGTTGGACAATTTAATAAGATATGGAGAACTATTGATGGGGTTACATGCCCGTTACGTGACACAATCTTCAATTGCTTAACTTAACGTATTGGAATCCAGGAAATTGATCTCTGATTTACGGAGATCTTGATGTACATAAGCTCATCAAAATATATAATAGGTCTACGAACTGAATAGCCTCAGGATTTGGAAATTTCAGAACGTTAAGTGTAGGCTATGTTAGACTGTTCCATCTACTAGACTGTGATTTCTAGAAATGATTAATAGTTCCTAGGTCACAGATTAACGAAGATGAAGTTTAAATAATGTGGTAATAATTGTATTTCCCCTCGGGCTAACAGACACCGGCAATGAGCGCTAAGCGTACCCATGTGTGGCCCTTGGGCAGAAGATCCAAGTGCGCGGGGGCGTTTACTCGGTAACCTAACCTTGAACGTCAGCAAAGCTCAAAGGTGCACTTATTGTAGAAACAATAAAAAGGAAGTCCCAGGGTTTGACGCGCACCTTTGTTATGTGAGAGTGCGGCAGGCGGGGAGAGTTCTTCATCAGAAAACGCTGAATAATCATTGTTTTGTAAACACGAGTAGGGCCTCATCAATCTTAATTCCCGCCGTGTCCGACAGAGGGCACGCGGATCGGCGTCTCTGATAAAGCCATCAAAACGGCGGAGGGCCGCGTCACACATGTTATCAATCCGCCCTGATGTGATTACTCCGCGCCCTTCAAATAGTCCCTGCGTCTGGTGTATCGCCACTGCGCATGCGCCTAGGAGGTGTGAGCTCCCGGATGTAAATACGGTGTCTCATCAGGCTGGCGTAAGGGTGATGGTTATTGCAAGGAGTGAGGTATGATTATCATCACTTCCAATTGTATTTTGGGTACTTTTCATCTTCTAAATTTCCAAGCAAAGGGGCAATATTATAGTTATTTGTTACCATATTTGCTTTGTTGCAGGCGACGAAATGATACTCAGAGTAGGAA
This sequence comes from Lepidonotus clava, assembly GCA_936440205.1. Lineage (NCBI taxonomy): Eukaryota > Metazoa > Annelida > Polychaeta > Phyllodocida > Polynoidae > Lepidonotus > Lepidonotus clava. The sequence continues at coordinate 41,935,665 of OW387141.1, forward strand.
ATTCTGTTATGCTGTAGTTGTAAATTGAAGGTGACACATTGTTTTGGAACGGCATTCTTGGAAAGCAATGTACATTCAGAGGGGGGGGGGCGTAAGGACGCGTGATTCATTTCTGGGAAAGTTTCCATTTTAATCCCATAACGAAAATGTGTTCTCAACAACAAACCTCCTCATCTTCAAAATTCTAGATCTACCACTGCATGCGAATGTGGTTCCGAATGTGTTAAAGATAAATGAAATAATCATGTTGTTTACAATTTGGAAAAAAAGAAGAAAATTGAGTTATCAAATCATTGAATTTACATTCGTTGTGCAAACCCTTAATTTCATGATGGATGCGTAGCGCGGTATTCTATGTATGTGTAGTGTATTCGTTAGGCTCCCGCTGTTTATAATCATAAACACACTCCCCACTTATCATAGGATGACGTCTTCATCAGATTACCCGGACGGTTATGGCCTTGGTAAAACGTTAAGAATTAACATAAATGTCTATACCCTAACCAACCATTTATTATTATTATTCTTACAATTCTGTGTAAAGTGTTACTTTGCCAGTTCATTGTCTTTACTTGGTACTATTACACATATGATGATGGATATGATGATGGCTTAAAACGTCCCTTTAATTAAAACCCTAGAGAAATTCAAGAAACCTTATTCACTTGTTCTTGTCAGGCCAGAGGCAAAACTAGACCTAACGTACATTTACACATAGTTCATCATAACTGTGGATACACAGTGAGTTGCAACATTTCGAGCATAGAGGGACAGTACTAGAACCTGGATCCTCCCCTCAGGAATCTTGTAAAGGCGTCGCTACCCGAGGAGCTAATGAAGCGAGGTGTAACCAACGATATATCTTCTGTATCAAGTCGCCCAGAATAGCCTGCTTCAAAGGGAGGCATTTTGATCCGATAACCCCTGTAACTATAGACATACCATCTCTGCTACAGTGTTTTTATTATTTACGAGAATAAAAAGAAACCACCTGCTGAGACGCCATGGTGTCCAAGATTGCTCATACTATATAAAACTGCTCTAACCTTTGGGTCCCACTTGGTTCTTGTTAAAGTAAATGTTACAATTTTAGATAATTTATTGAGATACATGTATCATAATGTATCTTTTAGCCAACCGAGATTGCTTCCTCTATATCAAACACCTTTGTGTCCCATCAGCTTTATTGCAAGAATAAATGTTGTTACAATGATGGATTATGTATTAGACACATGTATCATAATGTATCTTTTAGCCAACCACGATGGCCCCTTATACCAACATCCCTCTCCCAACTCTCCGGAAGGATATCTTATAAGAAAGCCCCGTGCCTAAGAATAGAAACCACTCATTAATCAACCCACACACTTTATACACGTATAAGATGGATATGGCTCTTTTCCGAATGGCTAATATCTTGCCTTTTGAGGGACCGAAGAAAAATGGCCCTGTCGTCTGTTGATGTTCGTGCTAAATGGCTTACAACTACCACTTAATTGCGCGCGCAGCTGCGACGTGAGCGGTCTATTGCATTTCATCCACCCCCTCGTGTCGGACAGGAGGGTGACAGCTGAGGTCGTATCAGCCCCTCGCCGCCTATTATTCACCACAGGAGCCTACACCCTGCCACTCATTATTCACTATACAGGCCTCCCGCTACAGGAATCGGAAACTTTTACCTGCCAGGCGAGGAGATGAGTACCGTGTAGTGTCCATGAAACATATATACTTCCCCCCAGCCCACGCGGGCATACATCAGTTTTTGTTCCAGTCCCCGGACACCATGACCTGTTGCGGAGAACATATCCATTTACTTTACTGTGGATACAACTACTCTATTATATCTGTAGGATCATAATCTGTTTCTAGACATGATGGTCATAACGGAACTCTCCAGTGATGTATGAACTTTATTTTTGGTAAAGATATTTAGGAACAAATAGAGAACATTAGCTCTACCTGTATTCTCTGAACTATCGCATTGGAGGGAAAGTGCACAATATGAAATATTAAATTCAAGTCACACTTGATATGTGTTTTTCTTTTCTTATATTGTTTTCTTGGTACTTTAATTTTTGTGATTTGCTTCCACAAAGGCTGGATTAGTTATTGTTAATGGAATGATGACTAATCAACGGGACTGGACGAAAAAGGTGTAATTGCCCGCCTACGTTGGTCCTCGGATTAAGCAAAATAATAGCAGCTTGTTTTTGTATTTCATCTCACGCCAATTTTGATTCTTATGTCGTCTTTTTATCTCACGCCAAATTTGCCCTATTGATTTGCAATTCCAACGACTACAGAGTGATTTCTGTGGATGACATTTTACAGTTCATTTAACCATCATATACGTAATTTGATCATGAAGATGTAAGTGCAAAGTTAAGATGTCGAGAGGACATCCTCGGTAACTTTCTGCTATTGATTCATCATCAGAATGGTGGATGGTGATTTAGGAGAAAAAAACTCAGACTTTTATTGTAAAGCATGTAATAACTTTGGTTTATTGTTTAGGTGTCTCCACATGGGTGGATGAATGTCTTCCTCCCATTAGTGCCGCCACTCGAAAGCTTGATCACATTTTGTGTATGTCATATAGATATGGCCAGAGTTGAAGGTGGGCCGCATGGTGATGAACGCAACTATTAGTTGAAGTTGTATAATCGCTGAACTATTATTTCAATTTTTTTATTGGCAAACAACTTCACGTACATAAGGTTGTACCTCTTCACCAACAGTTCGAACTCTTTCGATGAATCTTGACAAGTTTTCCCAATTTTGAAACAACTCCACCGCCCACTAGAAACATGGATTACCAGGACTACCAAGTTGTGTCCTCTACTGTAATCCTGTTTGTGAGACTGTTAAGGAGGAACATCTTCAGGCCTAAGACCCTAGATGTCCAGACAAGAAGGGGGGAGGGGGTCACGCAAAGTCCAGCTTTAAAGGGGCTGTGGCTATGATAGTCCACATGCCACTTTGTATAGAGCTGTCAACATTTGAAATCTCTGAATAGGCCTGTGGCCTATCAATCATCCTCAGCTTTTATATGTTATACATTATACTTTATTAGATATCCCGGACGAATTGCAGTGTCTGTAGCCTAAAAAACAATAATTATATGTATCAACATTCATTATCGCATCACCCTCACCTATTATAACATAAGGGGCTTTCGATTCAGTATGTACGCATCAAGGGGGTCGCCCCCTTGGGGGTGCCAGGGTGGGGCTTCTGCTCCTGGGAAGAATGTATAGGCCCACTGTCCCTGCTGATTGTAAACAGAGATGATAAGGGGAACCCAGCACTAACCAAGTGGTTATTGGGTTCGATTCCCAGTTGGTGTCTCGGTTCACAAAGGGATGAGGTACACCACAAATGATTTCTAGGTTTTAATCCCTTGCTGTCACCATCATCTCATCACCAAAGACTGACCTAGTCAAAACATGGAAAAGTCAGAATTTGTCCTAACTGGTTTTCGCAGTGAAAATGACCCTGGCTGTCAGTATGGCATAAAACATCCATCACTCACTCACTCACTTCCACCCTCGTGGTCATAGAGTCTCTTTTAGAATAAGTGCATATGTTCCTGTACGGATCCAATGTGTGCTATAGGCCAAGAGGGTGTAGTGGATCTGAAAATATTGGAAGTGTGCTTACATATTTGATAAGAAGGCCAGAGAAGGTATTCACACGTCCTCAGGGTAGAAGAAACTCATATACCAACACAGAGATGGTACAATCGAAAGTTCCACCTAAGAACATACACAGAGTGTAGAAGTTTCCAATTAGCCCCCAGTCTGCTAGAAGTGTCCCTGACCCCCCTCGGCCCGTCTGGTGGCTGTAGTCTCTAATCTCCCGGATCCATTGGCCCGGAGGACACCTGGGTCACCGTGGGGGAGAAGTCTGAGCTGGCATCAAAGTACCCAGGAGAGAATTGTCCTAATGGAACGTAGTGCCACAGGTCAGGGCGACTTCTGTCTTCGGGCTGTTTGGGCCCACAGTGGGAAACAAGCGGACGTAATCAGGCAATGGCTGCTTCAGAGAACTCACTCGGAGGGTGTCTGCTTTTTGGCAATGTGTGCTGCATGGGTGTTAATCAGTGGTAAGAGGAGCAGAAAAATGTCGTCAGGTTTTTATTTTCGCATTTGAACTAGTATAGAGTAGCAAATAATAGTTGCTTCTCAGCCAAGGTATGACGTAACAGAACCATTCTGCAACCATACTTTTTGGGTCAGTCTGTTACTTAGTAAGATGACAGTTACGTTATTGATAGTGAGGTTGAAAGCTCACTGAATCAGAACGCTATTATAATGTTATTTTTTGGTGAAGTTAAGACCAAACCCTAACAGAACATTATAAGAACATTCTGTTTGGGTTGAAGAACATAACCAGAACATTATAATAATGTCAGAGTGCAACATCACAGCAGTAGGTTGCAGCGACATAATTGGGAGTCATCAAAAGGACATAAAAAGAACCAATACAGAACCAAACAGAGCATTGCTGCAACGTTATAATCACATTGCATCCTTGGCTGGGTTGCCATTAACATGTATTATTACAAATTACCAGTTCGTAAAACCTAATATATTTACCATGGAACTTGAAGTGCATTCAGACCAATGGCAATCGACAATGACAATGTTTGAGACAGCAATTAAGATACTTTTATGAATAAATTGAATTATATGGGAGCATTAAGATTGCCAATGAATCCATTAGATTAAGACTTTTTGAGATGAGAGTTAATCAGAGTCCAACTTTTGCCCTTTCTTCATTCATTATTAGATTTCACGGATTTGAATATTCAAATTGGCTTTCTTGCTTCCTTACGACTGTCGTGAGTCAACTAGTAGGTGAGAATGACAGATCATGATTGCTTGCTCAAACAGAACAGCAGCCCTTGCGAATTTCCCTGTTGAATGAATACACTTTGATAAATAATTCATGTATTTTTTCCCACGTTATCCGTCCGAATTACCCTAATGTAAACCTGCGCTGCAGAGATTGAGACTAACTTCTTGCATCTAACGAGGGCCAAGCACTGTTGCTCTCCATCTTTGTATACTGACATCCTAGATACGTCTATACTTATCAATCCATATAAAGGATATTTTTATTCGCATCCCAGAATGCTTTGTAGCCATTAGTCACTGCCAAGTAGATCTACATTGAAGAAATATACTTCTGATTCTGATTCTGATGCCGATTCCGCTTCCAGTCTTTTGTACAATGTCTGTATTCCATTGAACCATTCAGATATATGGGACAAGATATAACTATTCCGAATCTGTCAGAGATTAATATTATCATTTGGTATTCGGTTATATTATCATGCAGCTGATATTTCAAAGCTGAGCAGTGCTGAATGTTTGTCTGCTTTAATATACGATTAGTCGGTGTCAAAATCGGAACTGCAATTGGAATTGGAATAATTATGTCGGCAACGTGAAAGTCACTTTATGCAACTATTCATGGGAACCTTTTTTATTCATCATAACTGCAGCTCAGAGTAGCCATCGTCACTTTTCTGTTCACGGAATGGCACAGAATGTAACCTTAGAAGGTAGTCTAGCCAGACTGCATGACTACGACTGTAAAGCTGTTTACCCCTGAAGGTTTGCTAAAGACTCCTATGCATTGGCTACTTCCAATGCCAGTTGGTCGCATCTTAAATTAGATAAAACGTAGCCCCACCATCTTTAAATCACAGGATACGCACTTTAGTAGCCCAGCAAAGTTCTAACCACACTGTAGTTTTACCTGCAATAAAGAGGCGAGCAAATCACAGCTTCCTGCCGTTATGTGGCGGCGTTTTCTAAGGTCCCTGGGAGGAGTATATATGGTGGCAAGATGTATGGTGGGAAGGGGGGCAGCCATGTGCTTGCACATTTCTTTATGGGCTCTGTATGAGGGCCTGCCAGAGGCCTGGGGCCTAAATGTGCATTGACCAATGCCTGGAGGCAGCAAGCTTAAACATGAATCACCAAGGAGGCAGTTTCCCTTTTCCTCTTGGCTTCATTGGGATGGGGGATTTGGTTATGTATACAAACTGGGAACACTTCGCACTCAATGGGCCACAGAAATGTTCCACCTGCAGGTTCGTCGGCACCGCCAAAAATTGGCAGGGTTTTCTCAGATTGTGAATGGTTGAGAAATTGTTTCTCACCAATCTTACATGATGTAAAGGAGAAAAAGTGATAGTAATAATCTGTTTACTGTCAATAAAACCTCCCAATAACACCTGCTCGTCCGCCAGACACTGTAAAAGGTGAACACACGGATACGAAAACATTGGAAAAACCTTCATCCAAACAAACCACTGGGTACCTGGCGAATACAAGTACAACACTTTCAGTATACTCTGTTTACGTATCAATGAAGGCTTCTTTGAAATGTGTACAATCCTTAATTATGCTGAAAGCTTTAGGTTTTCCTGCTAAAAAAGAAAAGAATAAAACTAATTATTAATTAGAACCTCTATTGAATTAAAAGGCAAATCTTCTATCGCCGATAGATTATGGAAAAAACGAACAAAAAAGTCAAATAAATCCTTAAATCTGAGAGGATGTTTCTGCATGGTTTAGTCACCTTAGCCTCATACCTGTGTGGTTTGCTACTGGTCGTCTCAATAATGAGGTTGAAGGGTGTACATCACACGAAGATCCGTATGAATATTTAAACAGTATGAGCCAAGTAGCACCTAAATTGATACTATAACAACGAAGCACCATTTCTTTGGCGCAAACGACAAGGGACCTTTGAGATAGCCTTTTAGGGAACTTAAAGCCTGTGATCCACATCCCGATTATTTTTATGTTGGTGATTTTGTGTTTTTGGTTTTCTGTGAAAATATGACATAAGCCCATTTCTAGTGATACACAGCATGTCTGTTTTAAACCTTATTTTCCAATTTGAAAATTGTGTAAATGGAGGCTCAAGCCAGCCAGCCAATTGGATCCGTTGTCGAGCATTTCGATTCATGAAAAATGTAGTTTATAGTCCAGGAGCCAAACCTGAAAATCTTGATTTACCCTCCGCGGTGAGCCCCCTGGATTTTTTTGATTTTTTTCAACTTATAGCATCCTAGGGACCATGAATCAAGACGGTTCCGAAGAATTTAGGTATGCGAACACTTTGTAATTACGCGATTTGTGGTTAATTAGCAAAAATTGAAAAACGCGTTATTTCTTAATTCTTCTGAAACTATGTAAGATATAATAACATGCTATATGTCATCTGAAAGGTAATTTTTTTCCTGATTTTTTGGTGTATTGTTTGCTATTGTCATTAATCATGGCAATGAGTAATTAAAGAAAAACTGTTGTTTTAGTCAAAATCATTAGAACTTAAGGATCCAAGGTTAAAATTTGGAATTGATAAACCAAGTCCTAGGTATAGTTAGAGGGGATCTTTGGGCAGTTTTTAAAGAAGGTTGCATCTGATTTCATTAGAAATATAATGTAGAAATCATTTTTTGCTGATTAAATTCTAACCGACTTCTGGTTCATTTTGCACTTATATTCTAAAAGGAGAGATGATATCATGAAAACAATACAATATATCCTAAAGAGATGGGAAAAGAATAATCATTGTCTCCCTAAGCTGGTATTTCAGTGCTTTCTGAGCTATTTGGTCCACTGTAGACAACATTGGAGATGTCAAATAAGTTTACATTAGCAAGAAATATTTGTCCATGTAATTTGCAGCCAAGCTCATTTTTGTTGCCTGATCAAATTAGGATAGTCATTGATTTATTTACTCAAAAGGGTATGGATGGCTCCTTATATTGCCAAAGATTCACAAATTGACATAACAATGTGCTGCAAACTTCTATTTACATATCCCTGTACCCACTCATCATTAAACCCTATTCCTATAGGGAGGGTGGGAGTTGTAGGCCATAATACTTTTAAATCCCCCCATTGCTGGCCCCAGTGTCCAATGTTTAGCTCATACCTGGGAACAAATAAGGTCTGGAAAGACAGAGGAATGATAAAGATGGCAATCTAGGGTTCTTATCTCCCTGTTGTGGGAGTTAACCCATTGATAAGACACTGTGTGCACAACCTAATAAAGGATCCCTCAGAGGGTGGGGCAGGCTTAAATTTTGGCTACTTATTACTGTCTTATTATTCCATTTTATCACATAATTCCAAAAGGAGCATGGGATTCTTCACTGCAACTGGTGAAGTAAAATGATAACTTTAACTGTTTAGACAATGCTGCCTTACAGCAGTGAAATGAAGGTAGTGGATCTTTAGAAACTTATCAGTGGTGGAGAGGTATAGCCTTTCCCCAGAGTGACCTGCACTGAGGGTTAAGGGGAGCCCCCATGGTACAACACACTATAGACCTATATAGTGTGCTGTAAATTGTGGGATTGCTGACCACCTGCTGTGTTTTTTGTTAACATCCTCCCACCAATCTACCTAATTAAACTTTGTCATCCTTTTGCTTCTACTTGAGAGCAGATCCAGGCTGTATGGGTTCAGTGCTCAGTTAGCTTTATACCCTTGTGTATCAAAGACTAAGTATTCAGTGTTGGATTATTAGAACTGATCATAGATTAGAAGATTATTTATGTATTTGAGTAATCACTCCCTTAGTTCTTGGTCTCTGAGTATTTACCATGATTAACCTTTCCCTTAGTACCTATAAACTGTATCTTGCTGTAGGTTAAGGAAATTGGATCCTTGTTTATAGCAGTTTAGAAATGAAAATGGTTATATTTTGATAAGGGAATATTGTTGTTTCTGGGGCTTAAAGAACTGAAAGTTTGAGGCAACAACCAGAATCACAGCAATTTGTTGCTCTTGTATAATCTCCTAATACCATAGTGCCCTGGTTATGGTGTCAAATCAAGGGTGCTGTGCACCTGCTGCTCAATGTAGTAATGATACTAGATAATATTGGAAAACCAGTAATGGCTATACCAAAAGATTGTAAATTTGAAATAGAAAGCTATATCAGGTACTTCTGTATTGTTTCAGGGCTTGATATTTGTTTGAGGACTTGCCAATGATATTGATATGTATATACACACTCAGGGGTCTCAGTCCCCCTGGTACACCTCCTGATAAAATTAGATATATGGCAGAATCCTATTAGTTGGTAGGATGAATCTGAGTGAAGCATGATCATAGGCTGGTCATAATTTGATATAAAATTACTAATACCAGTAACCCATAAAATATAAGATATCCATTTTGTGTAGGGTTAAGCCAAGCTACTCATTTATACAAGCACATGGGTCTAGAATCCTAGAGTTTAAAGAACAATCTAGTAATTTGTTAAAACCAACAATTTGAAAGAGGTAGCACACCTATCAAGTTTAACAAATAGCATTCCTGGTCTTTTTGCAATTGGCATATTGATACAAGGGCAGTTTTTTTTAAATTCAGAACCCTTGATATATGACAACAGTCTTTTTGGGACTCATCTCTTCTTTAAAGTAATACTTGGAGGATCCCCAAATATATACCCTGAGAAACATGGCTTGGGGTCAGGCAATGGGTTAGTCTACTATGGGCTTTTCTTTTCTTTTTGTCAGCATGAAATAGAGAGAACTATATGGGGCCTTCTATTTATTAAGTACACACATTTTCAAAAATCTCAGACCCCCACACCCTTTGGACAAAAGTATGCATTAGATTTGTACTATAAAGTATGCACATTTTCAAAAGTTTCATACCTCCTTCCCCCCCTTCATGCACACATACTTAATGCAAGGCTCCTAATAAGATGGTTTGTAATAAAACTGAGACATAATCATGGTATTTTACTGAGGAAAGAAATCTTACTCAAACCATAGTTTTATTGTGACACATCTCTCACTGTGAGCCAAAATGCTCTCCAAACAGCCACTATATTACATGCATGTGCCCAAATGGCTCAGAAAGCACTGAAGTACCAGCTTAGGGAGACAATGATTATTCTTTTCCCATCTCTTTAGGATATATTGTATTGTTTTCATGATATCATCTCTCCTTTTAGAATATAAGTGCAAAATGAACCAGTAGTCGGTTAGAATTTAATCAGCAAAAAATGATTTCTACATTATATTTCTAATGAAATCAGATGCAACCTTCTTTAAAAACTGCCCAAAGATCCCCTCTAACTATACCTAGGACTTGGTTTATCAATTCCAAATTTTAACCTTGGATCCTAAAGTTCTAATGATTTTGACTAAAACAACAGTTTTTCTTTAATTACTCATTGCCATGATTAATGACAATAGCAAACAATACACCAAAAAATCAGGAAAAAAATTACCTTTCAGATGACATATAGCATGTTATTATATCTTACATAGTTTCAGAGAAATTAAAAAATAACGCGTTTTTCAATTTTTGCTAATTAACCACAAATCGCGTAATTACAAAGTGTTCGCATACCTAAATACTTCGGAACCATCTTGATTCATGGTCCCTAGGATGCTATAAGTTGAAAAAAATCAAAAAAATCCAGGGGGCTCACCGCGGAGGGTAAATCCTTATTTTGACAGATTTCAGGATTTGGCTCCTGGACTATTACCACACTGTCAATTGTCAAGTTTTTATTTAGGTTGATTTATAACTCATTGATTCATTGGGCGATTGATTGTTTTACATATAGAAAACACAAACCTTTGCTTCATAATTATCAAAGTGTGTTTTTGTGGACTATTTGCTCACCATTTGGGTCTGACGTCAAGGGCCATCCAGGACGTCATACAGCAGTGAAACCCCTCAGGCCGGGCTCTGTGTGAAATGTCAAGGTGGTTACCGTAGATCATCCGGCCAGAATGTTACCAACCTGCACGGCCAGCTTACCAGTAAATAGTGATAGGCCGTATTCTATATCACTTTTGTAGATGGGTTTACTTGATAAAATTAGCTGTAGTGTAGCCCTTCAGGGACCAGTGTGTTTATAGAAATACAATATGAAGTGCAATGACAACTGTGTACCACTTTTTCTGCTTTTGTTCTTACGGGATAAAAGACAAAATAATCAACTTAGACTGGACAGAAAGATCAACAGTGTGATCATTTTTAAACCATTTAAAAATAATTATGTTCAGCCTGTTCAGTTAATTAGAAGAAATAAAAACAGTCGGCGTCTAAGCTTGAGCAGGCTTGCTAGGAATTCAAGTATAGGCCTAAATTTTGTTTTAAGTAATTCGGGAATAACAATCATTCGGAGATCGACGTACATCAATCAATGCTATTTTGATTTTTCACCATTTTTGACCCCCCCCCCCCCCCCCCCCCCATTGCCATGTTTTGTAAAGTGATCCTTTACCCCGTCTTCTAGAAATGACATCATGCTGAGATATCCCTCCTCTCCATCACAAATAGCACGAATTGGGATATGGGCATAACCAAGGGTCCAAAGCCCTTAAAAAGCAGGTCATGCCTCTCGATTTTCTTGCCTATAGAAGCCAGATTGGCTCATAGGAAAATGTTGATCCTACTCGAAAATAGACATTTCAGCATTGAAAATCCCAAGTGTACTACAATTTTCCCCTGAAATTTTTTAAATTGAAATTTGTCAGTATGATGTCATGCACCATATGACCCCCCCCCCCCCCCCCCTCTATGTCATATTTGATCATGGGACCATGAACTCCCCCCCCCCCCCCCTGCTGCATGATTTAATTTATGGACGGTCCCCTCCGTATATTAATTGTGTTTTTTGCTACCGTCTCATAGACCAGAAACAGTGTGGAAATGACTATATCCCTTTATCCCCCTTGTTAAAACCCAACCAATACGCCATACGCCTACAAAGAGAGAAGTCCCATCCATAATAATGTTGAGAATCCTGACAGCCGCTTGCGTGAAGGGTCCACCTTTTGGCAAGGCTCAGTCTTTTGTCTTGTTGGTGACGTTCCCACCTGTGACACTTTGTGGTTTCTCACGAGCCCCTCAACAGTATGTGAAGTCCTGGCTGTAGACCCTTTCAAAAGAGTTCTGTGAATTCTTCTAGACTGCACATATTGTCCATAATAAGTGTCAGATTTCCCCCATGGTTACCCAAAGGATTCTCTAAACCCAGAGAATTCCTACTGAGAAATGTATAGCATTTTGGCAAAAGCTCCTTTACAACGGTTATATATCTGCATCAGCTTTTCATTCGATGTATATATTTTCCTGAATTGCCACCTCTTCCATATATCCCTTATTAAGGGCGAATTGCAATTAAACATTGCTTTAAAGTACAAACAATACCTAATTAATACGGGCAAGAAGTGACGTGGTATATGGTATTCTGACGTAGTCTCCCCCTATCAAGGTACCAGAAGCCATCGTATCACTACTGAAAAGCGTGCCTTAGGCATGGGGGAAGGAGGAGGCTGTCACACATGATGTATTAGTATGGACGTGACATGTCACCGCCTGTGGGGCCTTCAAGAGGTGGTCTAACCAAATCAACACCCAGGACGGAAAAGGGTTACCGCTGGAGGCACAGGAGGAAGAGTTTCCTTGGCAGGGTTTTCGAGATAGGAATGGGCAGAGGCATGGATAAATACTCATGCCTCGGACTGTAATTAGAACTTCATATGAGGTAAATTGCTTCATATGAAAGCTAGATGAAAACTGGTATCGGTATACCGTAATTATCTAATATCACTTTTCATCTAGGAATTTGAAAATTCGCGGTCTATAATTTTTGTATAAAGAATAGGCATATAGACCGCGAATACATCAATATTAATATGTAGATATCGGTTTCGAAATTAGTTTAAATGTTATCTGAAGTACATTGTGCTCCTACATTTACTCTACTCAATTAATCTATTCAATGCATTGCTTTAATTTTCGCACAAACCCTGAAGATAGAACCTAAATATTCTCACAATGTATTGATCCTCCTCTCAGCCTCCAGTTACACATTAGAATACGATGCGGGTAGCTCGGCCGTACAAACTGGCTCAGATATAGATGGTAATGAATGTAATTAAGGCCTTGATTTAACCGCGGGCGTAGGGGGTCAGGCAGCAGGATATAGGCATAAAGTACGCCCCACGACAGGCGGAAATCCGCCACGAGCCGCATGGGCAGGGAGGGAGGGGTGGCAGGCGTATACGTATTACCATGGGATGCTGTTTAGGGAACATTGCCAGAACATTTTCTACCTACCAGTCAATGCCTTGTGGAATGCCTGGGTCTATAAGAGGAATATGAATTTTGGGTTTATTTACCTCCAGCTTTTGGGAAATTAATGACCCCTTACTGTGTAAATTGCAGAGAGTTATGTATCTTTATTGAGATCCAGCTCCTGCAGACTGGATCATAATGTTTGACAGTTGATGTAATTATAAGTATTGCATTCTATTGTGACGTTCCTCGGTAGTTCGGGGTTTCCGGTTTCTACCGCCGAGGGACGTGGGGGTTATTTCGGTTCTTAGCTGGGCATGGAGGCCGAGCAAGAAGTCGAGGTGTGAGATCAAGAGTCGTGCCTCACGCACGAGGGGGGCTGAGTGGGTTGGTCGGGGGATCGGTATTCGTTGAAGGGGGGAGGGTGTGTTGGTCAGGTCGGGCCGAGGGGTTGCAGCCATCAAGTATGGAGGACGGCGGAGGGCAGAATTGTTGTTGTGGTAGGGGTCTGGGCCGTTTCTTCTATACCTCTCTCACGCTGGAACTAGGGGGGCTCTACTCCTTCGTTCCCTGACCGGGAGTCTCGGGCCAACGGTCGCCTATGTTTTGGTAGCGTGGGGCCGAGCCGGTTGTGCCTTAATGCCTCCGGTCAGGGGGTTGCCGCTGGTTATTTCGGGCTTCTTCATCTGGCCGGTCTTCCGTCCTCATGCCGTCGGTCGGGCAGTTTCGGGCCTTCAGGCCATGATTTTCGGTCCTTTGATCCTTCGGGCATTCGGACCCCACACTATTTTAAGCCTTAGTTTTTTAGAACTTTACCAATATTACGTGTATTTCCTATTCATCTAGTCCATATTGGATCATCTTATCGATTGGAGTCCTCCTAAAGAGCTATCAGAGGAAGAAGACACCTGTGAACACCAGGAATACTATGAAGGAACTCTTCGGGCCTCACCGCCCCTTTTATACCTTAGCGGTCATCTCTGATTGGCTATTTCATGTCACGTGATCATAGTGACGTCATGCAGTCATACTGACGTCATTTCCAGTTTACATTATTTCTTGGGTTTTGGGTTTTGGGTTTTGGGTTTCGTTCCCGTTACATAACAACATACTTAAAAATCTACCGCATCATTTTACATTCACATTCTTGCTTTGACACCTGATGAATACACATTCATCACACTATCATAAACCATTTGTCATTCTATTCGACAGCCATATGATACACTCTAGAGGCATTGTGCGTTCTGGCAAACAAATAAAGAGGAGGGGAAAAAATAGATATAAGAATCTCTATATCTATACCTCTTTCACTGAAGTTGAACTATATGAAATACAAAATATATTCCCAAGTGAAAGTATAACAGTAGTTAGATGAACGTCGGCAAAGCTATATATATTAAATACGTAATCATATAAAACTGTTGAATGTTGAATACAACTCATCTATTACCCGACGTTATCCAGTAATGCTCTTTCCTTCTTATCCCTGTGACATTTAAATGCATCAGCATGGTTCAGGGGTGAGGAATCGAATCTCATGCGATAGGTTACATGCAATTAGTTTATTTACGTAATCCCTCCGTGTCCCGTTGGGAGAAAGGGAAAACAACTGGGTGTCCAATAACATGTTCATCGATTAAATGATTATCTGGTGTGCCAGACCCCCCAAAAAACATTTTTACCATCCGATTTTCATGTATAACGGTCGTAAAGTTTGGGAAAAGTATTAAAAATATTTTGCTCATCAATATTTTAATATCGATCGTGCGACAACGTTGCATGTCACTAAAATGGCGACCGATCCTCAATTCTAAAGATGTCCGAATCAGTCGTCTCCTCTCTGTGAGCTGAGGGGCATTATTTGTTTCTGAAAAATAACTTTTCATAAGTTCTATGTTTTATCATTAACATTGCCGTTGTTCTTTAGTGTATTATAAAGGATCACGTTAGCTTATTTTGGTTGTCGTTTTAATAACACCGTTTTGTCGTAATGTAATTGTTGTAACAATTCTGATCAACACAGTCTCTGGAATAATCGGACTCCCCCTAATATTTCTACACATTTTGGTGAAGGAAAAGATATAAGGAGAGAACGTCTGGGATTTTCCTATTGATAAATTAAAGGATTATGGAGTTGGCAGCAATACTTATGCGCCAAATCCCGCGGGGACTGAAAGTCCAATTAGATGCCAATTAGCCTAAAAGTCCACTAATTGATTCACAGGCAGGGAAGAGTTCTTTAATTGGAACCGTCGCTGCGGGCAAGAAGTCAGGCGGCAGTCGATATGTACATCACATAGCATGAAGGCATTTGGTTCGGCTGGGGACTTCAACACTCGTCATCGTCAAGGAAAACGATAGAGGAGATATGCTCATACAAACAGGGAAACCACAAATTAGATTTTACCGAGAAATGAATTCTACTTCTGTAGCTATGATGGGGAAACTGTTCTTTAGATTTATTTTTGATTATTCAAACTGAAAATAAAAAGATTAGTAATTAACATCTCAAATGTCTGCATAATGTTTTCATTAACATGGAATAGGATATAGATGCCATAGCGTTCTATTTCATTATTACTTAGGGTTAAAGTAAACTGTGCTTCGCAGTTGCATAACTTGTTTAGTTTAATATTGCAAAATGAACGTATTGAAGGAAAAGCCGTAACAATCAATCTTGATTACCTGTCAGATTTAACTCTTTCACAAAAGCTGGAATTCCATTCACTTTCAGATCACGTAGGTTAGAATCTCATTTCCCCCACAGTGTGCAGTTGTCAGAGAATCTTTCTTCCCTTTCTGGGTAACTTGGGTATAACTTTAGAATTCCTGAGTAGGGTCTAGTTTAATCATCCTTTATCAGAATTATAACCCGAAACTAAAATTTACGTCGGGAATGATGTGACAATGAGAAGCTCACGTAGTGCCATAGAGAAATGAAAGTATGTCCTTCTTACAGTAAGATTGAGCCTAGAAACGAATAACACTATTAGAAATATGGACACTGTTGCATTTCAGCTAGCTACACTAAACAAGTACTGCGAATACTTAATGCCCTGTTTCCACCAAAAAGACTAGATCAAAATTGAACGATTTCTTCACCAGACAAATACAGACGATTTTATTGTGTGAAAAAATCGTTCATCAGCAACGATTTTTTGGACTATTTTCTGTTTCCACCAAAAGACCATAAAACGATTTGACAGACGATTTCACCAATGATTTTACCAACGATTTAAGTTATTATCATTTGTATTTAACAAATATGCTTTAATCTATCATGATAGCATCTACGATTTTTATCATTTGTCTGACATTTATTTTATTTTATTATATACTTGTTATTTACTGAATCGTCCAGAGATATCCTGTTTCCACCAAAAGACAAATGCAAAATTTGTGTAGAAAAATCGTCCAACAAGCCAAAATCGTCCAAAATTATTTAACATGTCAAATAATTTGTCTGCTGTCATTGGGGCAGTTTTTTCAGCAGACAAGGTCCAAAATCGTCCATTGAAATCGTTCGTTTGAACGATTTCTTTGTTTCCACCAACAGATTGCTTGAAAGATCTGTCAGGATTTACAAATCTGGACGATTTTTATGGATTTTTTTGGAATCGTTTGAAGAAAAGTCTTTTGGTTGAAACAGGGCATTATACTCCATGATTTCTATACGTTATCAGTTATATTAAAGTTCTTACTTTTTGAATTTGAGCAATGTTAGAAGGGGGTTATCATAATGGCCTATGTAATAAATTAATGTGACCCATCGTGGGAAATGGTAACCTAGAGGGATATTAAGCAATTTGCCCTAAAGCCATTATTAAGTGAGCTATTGATAAAAATGTGTAAACCATACTTATTTTCCTGAAAATTCATACATAGGTAGAATTTTCGAGAGATTACTATTATGAACATGAAAATATTCTATCTACTATTGACAATTGCATTATGGGTAATTTACTATCAAATATACATTTCCTATAGGATGCCAAAATAAACAAAAATACCATGTTCCCGTAGCAACAACAAAAAGAATTTTGAGATTGAATGAGATTTTCCCCCCAGGTCTTTTGACAAAACTATTTTTTTCCCCTATAGTGAAAAAAGCTAGATGATTGAAGATCTGTACATGAAATGAGAATATTCTAAATAATTGTGATAGTGAAAAAATCAACATTTTCTCCTAAATACTTGTTGGTTCTACCTAGGTGTAATACGCAAACAAAGCACAGGAGCCAAAGTAAGGTTATTTCTTCAGACTAGAAGAGGGATGTTCAAACAAACATATCTCAGACCTTAACAGGAATATTTTAAAAAGGTTTGCACCATTTGAAAGAGGACATTGTGAATTATAATTCATACTTTTTCCTCTTATATGACCTTTTCCCACGATTGGTCACGTATGTTACTGATAACAGGTACAACATCAGCGAAACCTTGTGGTAACAGTGGAAACAGTGTTAAATGGCATGTACACTATTTTACAACTGATTCTGGTCCCGCAACCCGGAAAAGTTCAATGACTCCTTTATTGAGCCTAAGGGCTGGAACCCATTAAGCGACTAAACTAAATTCTGGTCGTTTCTACCAGTTCTGGTCGCTTGGTTCTGGTCGAAACGACCAGAACTGGTCACAAAACACAAAAAAAGGTGTTCCCACTGAGCTATTTTCCAGAAATTGCTCAGTGGGAACACCATTTCTGGTCGTTTCCGACCATTTCTGGTCGTTTCAACCAGAACCAAGCGACCAGAACTGGTAGAAAAGACCAGAATTTCAGTTAAGTCGCTTAATGGGTTCCAGCCTTTATTGAGAGTGATCAATATGATAGATTCCCGGACGCAACGATTCTAAAATGAGACGGGGGCAAAATGTTACATCTAAGCTCTTCCCATTCATTATGCCTCCCACTACTTAAGGCCAGGAGTAACTGATTAGGGTTCTAATGGGTCACTTAATCACGGAGATTTGTCCGTGATTAATGATGTTCTCAGGTGGTTTCTTTCGGTCAGAGCCCCAGCGCTGTCATGGACTGGTCCTATTGTCTCCCATTATTTTAAGTTCCTCTCTTTGAAATATTACCGTAGTTTACTATTGAGGTAATTGGCATTCGGAGCGTGATGCTTGGACACATATTGGTAAACGTAGCGGGAAAACTCTGACAAAAAATAATTTTATCAGACCTTTACATTCCAATGATGTAAGCGTCACTACAGCAATCTGTGATAACCTAAATTCCACATGAAAATCACATCAACATTATGATAATATTATTTCCTATGTTCGTACAGATCTAAAATCACTTTTCGTATTTTATTGTTCGGGACGTTTGGCAGTCGTCTGGTGCCTTTCCTATAAGGGGATGGATGGGGGAGGGGGCCTACATATCTCCCTGTCGAAAATAATAAATGTTCTATCTCATTATCTTTTAAAATATCATGTCACATGTCATTGAGCCTAAAAACTGCCCATTTTGAAGCGTCGATTTTAAGGGAGGGAGGATCATCTATATATTTGTACTTTTTTTGGCTTGACTGGATACCGTCACAACGAATGGTCTAGACGTGATATAAGCCCTTCTGATAGGGCTATTCATATTGACATCAATACACAATGAGGTGTCATCGTGCCCAGTCCCCACACCTTGACGTGATCACCTTAAAGTGGCAGCTCACTTTATCATCCCCTCCTCTACTGATCCTCCGTTTATCCCCCATGTAATCCTGCTCACACCACTGTAAAGGGAGTACCCATTGAGCGATGCTACCTAAATTCTAGTCATAAAGCTCGCTACAGGGACCAATATGTCACTTTGTTAGATAGTTTCCAAGCAGTAGGTTAGATTTTGATAGATTTCTGGTCGTATCGCTCAATGGGAATAGTTTTTCTGGTGTATTTTTGACCAGTTCTGTTAGTTGAATCGCTCGATGGGTTCCCCATTCAAAGAACTTGTAGCAAGAGGAATGGGCAGTCAGAGGCCTACATTGTTAACGGTGCCTGGCGTGCCACCTGGGTGCTGCCTATCATTGCATTACCCATTAGGCTTACAGTCAAAGTCCACTGCACAAGAGGTTTACTAGCATTATTTAACACTTACACTCACAGTGACCAGCCTTTGGACACATTACCCTAGTTTTGATTATACCAGAACCCTGGAAAAGTGATCATAGTCCCACAAAGTGATGGTGAGCAGTCTATAAGTACTAGGTCTCAAGGCAGTATTACACTACACTACTCGAACTGTGATGTGGCAATACAACAGAGTCCCACATATCAAAGACAACATTCTTTGTTACACATTTTTGAGACACTCCAATAGAATTGTCAGTTTTTAACAATTATATCACTCCTGTATGCACATTGTCTGTTATATCATCACATCGAACTGATATAGCACCTCAAGTCGTGTAGTGTAATACATCCTTCAGCCACCCTCCTCGGCCAGTTGGTCGATATGACAGGCGTGGGTGTCCCCTCCTTAGCCAACCAGGAAATCCATCTCCCTTTGGGAACTGGAAAGGGAAAAAAAGGGAAACATTGAATACGCGTTATGGGCAATATCACGGGCAATCCAGTCCTCCAGGGTGTCTCCAGAGGGGG
This sequence comes from Lepidonotus clava, assembly GCA_936440205.1. Taxonomy (NCBI): domain Eukaryota; kingdom Metazoa; phylum Annelida; class Polychaeta; order Phyllodocida; family Polynoidae; genus Lepidonotus; species Lepidonotus clava. Next base: position 41,955,353 of record OW387141.1, read on the forward strand.
AGGTCTGCGGGGGCGGAGTGGTGGGAGTCTGTATTCTAACCAGGTTCCAGGTCCTGGAGACTTCCAACTGGTCTGAGGGTGGAGTCTTCCATTCAGACCACTGCTTGGCCCTACACCTAATTACCTGCAGGCACTCCTCTGCAAACACCCCCACACCTGGAGGCTATGGCAAGGCAAACAGGGGAAGTTCTGTAGGTAAACGATTGCATTTTTCAATAAATCCAACATATTTCCGAGGAAATGAACCCCTTTTCCCATCGAAAGATACACAATATAGAACCATAGACAATGAATTTCTAATAGAAAGCTAGCTATAAATTCTCAGTGCAAGAAATGAATCCTTCCATATTTTATTCAAACTTGTTCAAAATATTTACCCGTTTGGCTCACCATAGAAGACGGGAACATCCTTACATCCCTATTCCAGGCTGTGCATAGTAATGGACGTAGAGTAGTGTTGGGTAGAATACCCCAACGGCTACAGAGGCCAAGGGTGTGTCCACGTTAACGCTTTTAAGTGGTCCAGCCAGCAGTGGTTTCTGTGTGCCCTGTGTGGGGTGTTGCCTCTGGTCAGTTAGCCCCATACCAGTTAACCACATGCGTGTCACGGCCATATCTCTCATACCTAATACTCCCAGCTACAAGCCCCATCTCAGTCGGTATTCCTCCCTGCTTGGAGGGCGGATTAGGATCTGTATATGTTTTACCTAAGGCCCCATCCTTCTGGGTGTCCTTTTCTAGTCAATCCTGATGAACCATTTGCCAGTCCGGACAGAGCAATTTTCTTTTTGGCCACATCTGCATGTCTATCTCACCAATCTGGCTGCAACTGGATATACTTTGATAGTTTGCTTCTACGAAAAGTTTATCCAAAGTTTTTATTCAGGGTTACTTGGATTTTCTTTGTGAGCAGCTCATGTCTGTATTTCTCCTATTCCAAGTCTCACAGTACTCTTCCTCTTTTGGTAAGCTACTTTTTTATATCTACAATCATGGTCATTCCTGTAGCTACATATATATTCAAAGCGTTGTTATATAATAGTTTTTTTTATTCAAGGCCTTACTCTGCCACTTTAAACAGATTCTTTTTCATTAGAGTGGCGCTGCCATGTTGTATTTGACTGGAAATACAACTTTGGGAACAAACCTTAATGGGAGGGCAAGAGAATGCCAACAATGTAATTGGAAATCAAAACATTGGAAATCTTTCAAGTAGATAGCTATTTAGAGAGTCAAGTATGTAAGAGTTTCCCTGACTGTCTCCCTTGTAGTGCCTGCCTAATCACCCACTTGACTGAGATCACAAAACACTCAATCGCCAATTAATTTGTTTTGACATTTGACCTCTATTCGGATTTTAACTCAGGACAGTCTCGAGAAACCTTTAAAACACATAAACTGTTAAATTTAACATAGAGGCAGTTTCCTACAAGAATAGAAGACAATGTAGTGTTTTTGTGGGTTTAGTATTCATATTTATGTAGTTTTTTTGTGGGCTTAGAATGATATTTTACCTTCTTAAAAGTGCTAAGTGGTGTGGCAGCAATCGATACATACTGGTCTCTCTATAAACATATATGGAGTGAAGTGACCCAGTTCACTTATTCCTAAAACCTGAGCCAGTTGTATGAGGCAGAGGTACTGCGCAGGTTCGTGATAAAGGCGTATACCAGCCCCTTTATTAATTATACCTAAATCTCCCGTGCCCTGTAATTCAGAATATAATGCACGCTTACCACAGAACTCTTAACTCATCGTGATGATAGAGGCAAGTAATAAAACATGCTCAAGCTATGGCTCGGTTCATAAAAGGCAGTGGCAACCCCTAGGTGAATACTATGATGTGGTATTCTAGCCAAGTAGCTGTGGCGGCTATGTAAATGCATGTAATGCATACCTAATGCTGAATTATTGACGAACACTCTCAGCTGTTTAACGCATATATAGCACTACCTGCGGGCAATTGTGTTGCATATTAAGTTGGAGATTTCCAACCCGTGGGCAGGATGTTGTTTTCTATTAATTTATAATTTACTCGATTATTCCTATATAACATGTATATGCTTGCTTGGACGTACTCGGGTGAAAGTGGGTATTGATACGATGTTGCCGAGGTAAAAACTTCCCTATGATATAGTAGCAGAAATATTATTTCTGCTATCATATATTTTAAAGTTTCACTATAACCCTTCTCGAATAGAAGAAAAAAAGAAGAGGGACTACAATAATATTGAAACAATTTTGTACTAGTCCTGGTGAGAAAATAGGCCAAGAAGCCACACCACTCCGCTTACATCGCCGGCTTTCCATAACATAAGTAAATTGAATGTGCCTTTATTGTACTATTGTATCCTAACTACTACGTTTCTCTGGGAACATCCATGGCTCTATGGGGATGTACTATAAGCATTCAGAAGAGTTTAATTTCGGCGTTGTATGTCACCGCAAATTACAAGACATGGATGGCTCAATTTTCTCCTTTTCTTTATCGGAGTACAATTTAATTCAGACAATTTTTGATACTTCCGCATCCATTTCTTTCGCCCGGCGATTCATAACGAATCAAAATAATCCTTTTATAATCGGTAAATCAGAATAATTTCTCAGTTCACTGAATTGTTGCACAGCTCTTAAGAAATTGAGTGATAGCTTTTGTTAAGGAGGGATTTGCTTTAATCTTAGAAACGGGGCTGTGAAATTAAATCTGACTTCGGACCACAATTGAATTAAAGGATTGGTCGCATGCGTGAAAAGAGCTGAGCAATTCATTCCCGTTGATAAAATGTTAAGTCCTCTTTCATTGTTTAGGAATGAAATTATTGTTTCGGACATTAAAGGAGAATCCTGTTTGAATTGACATTTAGGAAAGGAAAAACATTTCGAGAGAGAAAGGTGACGTTTATATAATAATCATCATTGTGTCATTAATAATTTCCGACAATATCTGATCATCTGAATCCATGCCACCCAGCCTAAGGCAGACATGTCATTTCATTGTTTTGTAGGTAATGTTTGTCAAATCAACTGAAATCAGATCGAGAAAATCTAATGGGTTCTCTATTGATAATTGCAAAAGATATCTTTATTGGCTATGTAAACATTAAATCAAATTTTATAAGCTATTTGAATCACTAATATACAGTGGAATTTACACCGCCGTACAAAAAAAAGGACTGCAGAATGTGAATTGTCTTTTAACAGAAGCTACGATTTTCTGGTTGTAACTGCTTGTCAGATTTTCCTTGAAACCCCTTGGATTCAACCGGAACCGCTAAGATTCATCTGTTAAGCTTCTGATCTTTCATGAATCCCCTCAAATTTAAGTGCTTGGTACTGCTCTGACCTCCGTAGAATAGGATCGTACCCGCTGTCAACATGTCTTGACCTTATCTAACCATTTCTCCTTGACCAAACTGACCGCTCCTCTTTGACCCGACGCTCGGCGTCCGTCCAGCGTCCGTCCAGCGTCCGTCCAGCGTCCGTCCAGCGTCTATGCGGGATCAGGGACATTGCGCGCCAGGGCTTTATTAAAGTCTGCCCTTAAAGGTCCAACGTCAGGTCCACCGGAAGTGAGCAACCAGCGAAGCCGCTGCTCCCCGGCGTTCCACCCCGTGACGAAGCAGGTTCTATTTAGCGACGCCCTATTCCCAGAATCTCTCTTCTGACCAAGCAATCAGAAAAATCGACAAGAAGTGGTGGTGGAGAGGACGGCTGGTAATCCAGGCCCCCGATCTAGTTGACAAACCACTGCACGCGGCTTTGATTGCTGTAAGACTCAACTGATTGTAAAGGCTCTATCGCACTTAGGGACCTTGTCTAATGGACTAATTTTTGGTTGCTTTTTGAAAAGTACGATTTAGTTAGTCGGAGAACGTCCTCTTTCAGGCAAGGGGGATTCTTATAGTGCCCTACCCAGGAGAGTCGGGGGGAGGGGGGGGGGGCGGGTTCCAAACGGTTTGAAACCCCCCTTCACAGGGACGGATTACCATTTCGGTTATCTGAAGGAAATACATACATTACTTAAGACATAGCAAATTTGGCAAGAATAGTGGCCTAGAAACACCTTGATTTACTTGGAAATCCTTAACTGGCTTAAGTTTCACCTGGAACCTCCCCATATCATCGGAGGGGGGGGGGGGGCCTTTAGGTTCTGGGGCTTGGTAAGGCCCTGGTTGGAGCCATGCATGGGTAGGCTAAAAGGAGCTAGAGGTGTCCGAACTCAATCATCCTTTTTCATCTGATTAGAATACAAACTCCAAATTTCGGGGAATATGAAGCTTTGTGAGTTACATCAGAACCCAATTAGTTCATAAAATAGGGCCTATATTAGTTATTTTGATTCAAATGAATCATAACATTATTTTGTTATATTAAGAATAGTGGGCGGACCGCTCGATTTTGTTATTTGCATTCCCCGACCCCCGCTTCACAGGTCCCCAATGAGAAGAGACCCCTGTCGGAAATCAGACGGAACGGGAGGTGAAGGGGACAAGTGAAAGTGATGGGCTCAAATTAAAACACTGGAGTTTTTATTAGAAGCCGTCTCCAGTCTTTATGGCCTTACGACGTTTTATGGTCGTTACTGCTTTGATGAATTTTACCTGACCGAAACAAAAGTCTCCATCAGAAAAATAACAAATGAAACACGTTTTATAAAAGCTGGATAGGGTTTGGTGCCGCGGGTATGTAGTGTTCGAAAAACAATGTCCGAGAAGCAGGTATCTTTTTTAAAGGCATGTGAATGCCCCCAAATATGGTCTTGGCTTTGAAACGTGTAATTAAATAATAGGAGCTAATTTTAGAAACAGGGTGTCAATCTCAATCAAAGAATCAATCTGAGTTAACTTCTTTAAGCGGACCTCAACTTGGTACGTGAGTTTTGCTGGCCATTATTTTTACGCCCTAAAGTCAACATAAAACCAATTGGTTTACGACCGAGGGATCGGGAAAACGACCTCACAAATATTGCGTTGGACGGCCTGCTGATTTGAATTGCACCGCTTGGATATTTATGATTTGCTGTAAGTGATCAAGACAACTGGTTCCTTTAAAGGGCCATAACCATGATTACGATAAGAGAATGAGATTCATTCCATTGCTGAAGCCTGCCTGGGTTTAAAGATGACAGGGAAGGGCAGCTGCTTTAATGTCGATGGAAATTCATGCTATTCAATTTAGCAAATGGGGGTTTGATCAGAATGTTATTGTGTCGGTACGGCGGTCTTTAATAACCGTGGGCCTTTGGTGTTACATAAAATAACTAATACTTGTTGGAGGAGGGGATGAAATACATCATATTTAACACAAAACAATGATGTTTCAATTCATTTGAGCACACACTATTTTCATATTCGTTAAAATGTCACTTTGAATACGTTTTCAATCAATTTTGTCTTTGTTGCACACGGACCTAAAGACCGAATCCCTCCATTAGAGAAAAGCGTGAAACGACCTAAATGGCCTGACACCATCTCTCATGGATATTGTAAAAGTGGTAATCATTGATAATTATGAGTTCTAGAAGGATAGTCGAGAGATCATTCACCATGGGGTTGTGCTCCAAGTAAGGATGCAACGTCATTAGAAAGTTGCAGTTACGTTCTGTTTAGTTCTATTTAGTTCTGTTTTGGTTCTTGTTATGTTATTTTGATGTCACCCAAAAACGTCTCTAGAACCTAACATTGCAATGTTGTGCTCTGACATTATACCATTTTGGTTGTGTTCTTTCATTAAAATATAACATTTCCATAACTTTCTAGAACTGTTTCAGTGATGTCTCAACTTCACTTCAATGTATTGTTATCATAACTCTCTTTTTAATTGAGTTTCAGTCTGTCCTGATGCAACAGTTATGTGACTATTCCAGTAAGTTACCATAGCAGACCGTCCTAAAAAGTATGGTCATAGAACGAGCCTGTTACATTACGACTTGGCTGGGGTGTTTCAAACACAAAGTGTTAATCCCCGCTAATAGGCAGGTGTCCATGGGAACTATAGATATGAACACATGTTTAATGAATGACCATACAATGTGTAATGAAGGCCAGCGTCGATCTTCATCTAAATGGAGTGGACGAAAAATTCCGGAAATTAGAGCTCGGCTGAGTACAATGAGAGATGATGTATTAGTAAAAGAAGAACGACTAGCTCCCAGCTGGACATTAATTTCTGGCAGAAAAAGGGGGCCGTCGGGGAGGTGGTAAGGACAGATTACTCAGGGTAGCCGGCAGTCTTGTCATGCTTGTGGACTAAAACTATCCCCCTTTAGAGGCTAGGGTAAGATGGGTATCAGACACATAAATATGATTACGGCATGGCGGCCCCTTGAACAGGACGGGTCGGACGTTGAAGGTCCTTTTACACTACACGACGTGAGCTGAGACATGACCGCGATATAACCACGATAATGAGAAAAATATGGTTTTATCATGACCGTGTTGTATGAGCCTACAATACGTGTGTTATTGCAATTGTGTAGAAGTACAAGTCGCAGTGGGATATGACATTAAAGTCATGGACTGTTCAACGTGTTAAATAATGTCACAGATGTGAAATAGAGATGTCTTGAATCGCTGTCCATGTCCTATGTCTCATGTCGTAGAAGATGATGCTTTACATATAGACAAAATTCTGAAAAGGAAATCTCAGTGTAGTGCAATACCAGGAATGACGTTCCTAGCAATGACATGGCCACGACGTGATGCAATATCGTGATATTGTTGGTCATAAGCCATGTGGTAGCCATGTTGTGCAACCTAAGTCATGTGGTGTAATAAGGGCTTTATCCTTATACAAGGAGTCTAGATTAGCCTAGAAGTCTTGACCAAAGGCAATTATTGCAAGTGAGACTTTTCGCACGAACCTATAATGTATTTAACCAAGACAAACCACAGCTAATCCTTGACTGTTATAAGTAAGGTGCTGATTATGATATATGATCCATCAAGGACACTATCAGACATTATGTCCCATCGGTAAAGGTAAAACAAATGTAAAACTGCGCTAAGCCGTACAGGCAAACTCATCATATCAGAACACAGAAAGGCTGCTCAATGTGAAATTACTAATACGGGATCTGATGGGAGATTCTTATAGTGTGGTTTGAGGAGTCCCCTTCTCTAGCCTTCCAACCATGCAAGATGTTTCCCTTTATGATATTTAGCGTATATACTTAAGCATTTGGTGAACAAGACTTTAAGGCAATTAGAAATCAATCCAGGGATTTCGTCTGAAAATGAATTTAGGATACGTAAACAATAACTATTCTTTGTATTAAATTATGTCCTTGCGCAGAATCCCACGTCAGCTGCAGAAGTTGATTCTTTTCATAGACAGTAATATTAGTTACTGCGTTTTTAAGGCTTCATCTGATTAGTTTTCCAGGGGGTCTATTCGTACTGACTGAAAACGTGTTGTGACCTTAGCGTACGTGGTGAATACTTATCTTATGTTTGCTATCTTCGGGTCTGTATAATTATCAGTCCGACAAAACTTTTACTTGTATAATTCTGAATCCCATGAGTGCTTAAATAAGTACATTAGTATAACCTTTGTTCTTTTAAAACATGTATTATTGTGGTTGCATTTGAGGATGGCTGTAGGAAGGAGGACCACCTTTTATATATGGTTTTTTTTTCACATATGGTCGTATATATTTCCATACATAGTCCAACATAAAATCGCTTACTGATATACGAATAAGGTGATATATTAAAGTAATTTCTTAACAAAAACAAACTTATTGATAATAGTAAAGAAGACGAAGAGAATTTGTGTAGACTACTTGAGGTTGAGGGTTGGGCACAAATGCCATGCTTTAGACATATTCAACCCCGTCTGTCTTCTTTCCTTATTTCCATTTCTATCGTAGTTTTCATAAGACGGTCCAACAGTCATAATGATTGATAGCCATCATGCTTATATATAGAAATATAAAGTATACAGATACAGAAAGAAAAGTACCATAGAAGTTGGTGCTACCCTATTTGAGCGTCATTCCCCTTATCATCTTGGACAAATTCTTGTATTGTCTGCATGACGATGGTGGCCCAGCCCCCTCTGTCTCCCGTGTTTGCCCTCTATACCAGTCTTGCTGGGTCAGCAAAACGGTGCCAGTACTGGGCGAAACGGCCCAACACGTAGACTGACATCCCATCCAATACAGACCAACACTAGCCATACACACAGGACGGCCAGGAGGCGTAGCCGGGATGAAACAAAAACAACAAATGTGCAAAAGCAATATATATACTCACCCTATCGTATGAATCTAATTTGCTGTGCTTTCCTATGATGTATTTTGATCGAAGATGCCATATGAACAGTGATGGTTTAATATCTTTTTTTCCCTCCTCTTCTACATTTATTTTGTTTTTAGTCATGCCGTAGGAGTACTGCTATTGTATACAAGCGCACAGTGTCTTGGCACTGAATCTAATTAAGGATAAAGTTGGCTTTCAAACGTAAGATGACTGCAGGGGGCTTTTTTCAGGTGAATGATATAAGGCAAAATATGTTTGATAGTTTAATGTCTGTTGCCTTGAGAATGACATATCATATAGAAGCTTAGATTAGTCTGCAAGACAATGCAGCGCGGAACAGAAACTTTGCTTCTATAGATGTGAAAAATACATAAAAGACAGGACAACTGAATAGACGCTCTGTCTTTTCCTGCCGGACTTGTGTATATGTTAGTATATCTTGTAAGATATGAAAATGGATTACGCTTTTTAAGACATAGGCGTTGATATGAATTCTTGATGCATAACATATGTTTTCTTATTGCATTTTACATCTCAAACAACACTTCGGCTTTATAGCTGATCTTCCAAAGGTTGCTTTTCTTTCAATCAATTGATGTAGACTTTACAGAGAGTGGGGAAACTCTTAAGCCCGTAGTAACATTAAGATAGGCTTACATCAGTTCAGCAAGTTGGTATTAAAATGGCAATGGGCGTGATTACATGTTCATATTACACGAAGAAGACCTTGTTGCATGCTACATTAAGTGATAGCTACGAAGGATAGAATAAAAACTGGAGAGAAACGGGGTAATTAATTAAGAGGGAAATAGTTTATTAAAGCATAGCATACACAATATCTTATGTATCTCTATGAGTTTAAATCGAAAGTAATGGATAAATTGAGGGATGGTTGATGATGAGAGCAAAGGTCTAGTTATGAAGCTGTTGCTTTATATGAAGAAAATATGGTCGTTCAGAAATTGAAAGGTCAATAGGCAATTACTATCCGAGGGGCTTGTAAGTTCCCACCAACAACAAAAAGGGTGGGAAGTCCCCCCAAACAATACGCCCCTGCCTCCGTCTGATTGGCAGTCGATGTATACCCCTTATATATTTTTCTTTATAACAAACTTCAGTGTTTTCCTTTTGTCATAATGTACGTGCATTATATCGGGCCTAGTTGTTAAAGTACACTCTCTTTGTTTTGCAGGTGTGCTGGTAAGGACGTGGACGCCATGCAGTGACGGACCGGAAGTCCCGTCCACATAGCCTTCTCCAGGCAGGTTTCCTCCAGGGCCCGACATCTCTGACCTTGTGTTGGAGTGCCACGACAACCGGAAGTGGGTGACTGACACCGGAAGTGACACCGACTTCCGGTTAAACCATGGAGGGCATCGCTTCCGGTGCAACGACGACGATGGCGGCAACGAATGATTGGATGGAGACAAATACGTCTGTTTTGTCCCTGTCAGGTTGCGGCAACATGTCTGTGGAGAACTGCAGTTTGGTGAACGGCATCACGACTGAGCTGACGACGCCGGGGTCCAGTCTGAAGCTGGTGCATCACGGGGAGATCTGGACGCCGGCGGTTATACAGAGAATCGTCATGTTGGCGTTGATCATGGTCCTGACGTTATGTGGGAACATTATCATCATCATCGTGCTCACCTGCAGCAAGTACAGAAAGCTGAACCGGCGCGTGAACATCTTCATCGTCAACCTGGCCATCGGGGACCTCACAGTCTGCTGCTTCACAATGACCACCGAGATCCTCTTCGTCGTCTTTGAAGGCGCCTGGGTGCTGGGGGCAGTGGCCTGCAAGGTCCTCCTGTACATCCAGATGATCACGCTGGCCAGCACCACCTTCATCCTGACCGCCATGAGCTTTGACCGCTACATGGCCATCTGTAAGCCGCTCAGCTTTGGTAATACTACCACCCGCGCCCGCCGCATGATCGCCATCTCCTGGATCCTGGCACTGGTGTTCGCCTCCCCGCAGCTGCTCATCTTCAAGCAGCAGGCCGTGGGGGTGTACCCGGACAGTGAGATCCAGTACAAATGCCAGAGTAAAGGATATACGGCTTGGTGGCAGCGCAAGTTGTACTTCACCTTCATGACGGCCTATATCCTTATCATCCCTGCTGTGCTGATCTGTTTCTGTTACTTTAACGTGGTCAAGGTGGTGTGGCGGCAGGGGCAGGGAACCACTAAAGACGCCGGCGTGGCCCTCAGGCGTACCGTCAAGGACAACAAGGCCATCCCAAGGGCAAAAGTCAAGACCATCAAAATGACCTTGAGCATTATCTGTAGCTTCATCATGTGCTGGACGCCCTACTTTGTCGTGCACCTCATTCACATATGGAGCGAGTACTCGGCACAGATTCCCGAAGAGGTGTACGCCTTCGCCGAGACAATCGCTCTGCTCAACAGTGCTCTCAATCCGATTCTCTACGGCTGCTTTAACATTAAGCTGAAGAGGGGACTACTGGAGGTGTTCTGTCCCAACAAAGTTAAAATGCGTGAGAGGCAGCAATTCAGGGACATGGCTACAGGGGTCACTGAGTGCATGTCGGTGGCGGAGAATAACCCGTGTGTGGACGTGGCCAAACACTTAGGTGGGAGGTGTGTGAAGGAACCGAGTAGCTCCAGCCACAGCCACCACAGCCATCACAGCCACCACAGCCACCTCAGCCACCACAGCCACAGCTCAGCCGGCACAGGAGGCAAGGAGAGTCTGGAGAGGCCGAGGGGGAACAATTCCAAGGATAACATAATCACCGAGGAAAATATCAACGGGTTTAGACTGAGGGTGCGTTTTACTAATGGCAATAAGTCGCCCCTATCTCAATCTATTAATGGTCTGAACTGCTTACAGGATGAGGAGGTGAAGCACTTAATGACGACGCCGACTTAATTAGAACTGACGGACTGTTGCTATTATGGGAGATTACAATTCAGACAATGTATACGTGTTTTCTCTTGCAGATGGACTATACGAATGATGTAATGTACGATACTCCACAGATTTTATATAGAATTTGAACATTCCCTTTCTGTGACGCAATACTACATATATGAATGTTTATCGAGACTTGATGCCTATTGTGTTTATTTATATGATAATATCAGTATTATGACGAATGATGAGAAACATGAGTAACGTTCTGTATATAACTTATCTTTGTCTGGTATTACGTATTAGATAAAAGTTGTTTCACTACAGAACCACGGTTTGATTATTTCTTTATTTAGATATTCTTTAGTATGGAGTGGAAGAAAGATTATTGGTATATATATTTACATCAATAACCTTTTTTCCACCCGTGTCACATAGAAGCAGATTTGGCAGTGGCAAGACATGTAACCCAAGAAAACAATCAAATGGGCAAAACGTACTCTTAGTGTTATCCATAAACATATAAAATCGATAGAAACAAGTTCATTAGTTTGGTAGATATAGGATCTCACTGAATTCTAGAGGTAATACCCTTCGGTTTGCTTCGTGAAGCCACTCTGCCTGTTCTGTTTAACCGCTGTTTAAGATCCTTGTTTGATGATGACAATGTATTTTACCATTATCTATAAGGAAGGATCAAATACATCTCTGCCAGTGACACTCATATCAAACTATGTGTTTTTGTCTCCAGACAAAAACTCTTTCAGCCTTTCAAACTTTCAGACTGAAGGCCTGTTTCCACCGAACGACATTCTGCTAATGACAGTGAACGATTTACAAATCTTTTGTGGTCTTTAGTAAAATCGTTCAGTGGAAACACAAAATCGGTGGTGAAGACATCTGTGAACGACTACAAACGACTAAAGTGAATGACTAAATTGAACGATTCACAAACAACCAAATATCTAACCTGTTTAATATTTCTGGAAGACAATTGCTCACGATTTCTACCAAGGGTAATTAAAAGCTATTAAATCTATTGTTCCCTCACTTTTCTGATCTCTGTAATTTGAAAAAAAAATCGTTCAGATAGTCCAAGAGTCGTTCAGATATCAGTATTTCAGTTGTTCAGTGGAAACAAGAAATCATCCCACTCTGAATGACTAAAATTACCAACGATTTTCAATTTTATACAGTCATTTTGGTCGTGAGCAACTTTGAATGAAAGTCTTTCGGTGGAAACCCGGCTTGAGCCTTCAGATTTTACCTCTTCAGGGCAAGACCAAACTGCAATACGGTAATCTTCTTGTAGATTTACCTGTCTTCTGTTGTTATTAATTCTATTAATTTTTAGTTTAATCTAACATGTGAGAAATTTGAGATCATCACATAGTTTGCCCTTTAGATGGAGACTTTTCCATCTCAATGAAGAGGTAATCAATATTTAGTGTAAAATAAGTCTAGTTTGGACTCGAGATTCTTCGGTTACTTTAAGCTACAATTATGATAACAGTATGAGAAAGAAGTTTGGTCAAATAAACTCATAATGCACTTTTAAAAAAATATAAGATTGTATTGAAGTATAATCCATTGACATTAAAGCAGCCTGTAACCAATCAAACTCGATTGCTGGCACAATTTCATGAACACTTACATATGTAACTAGCAAAACAACAGGATGCTTCTAAAGTGCCCTCCATATCCAGCCATGTACTATATCCACGGTTCTGACGGATGAAAAGGCTTTCACAGTCTTTTGTTTGTTATGTTTTGTACAATGGCTTATAGTAACATTAACATAGCCTATTCTGACAAAGTTTATGATAGATATCACATGCAGTTTGTATCTTTCCAGAGGTTTTGATCAGACCCATGCAATATAGTATGACGTTATAATAATATTGCAGCAACGTTCTGTTTAGACCTGGTTTGGTTCTTGTAATATTCTTTTGAGTGCACCCAAAAATGTCTTTAGAACCTAACATTGCGACATCACACTAAAACGTTGTTGTGACGTTCTTGTAACGTTATTTCACGTTACAATAACGTTATTTTAACATTCTTGATTAGTTTGGTCTCAACTTTACCAAAATAATCTGTTATTATAACGTTCTTTTTCAGTAAGTCTAAACCTTACCTAAAAAATAACATTTTACATGAAAATTGGCCAGGTCTCAGACCAATTAAAAAAGTACAGTTGCAGAACGTTCTTGTTATGTTGCTGCTTGCCTGGGATATGACAACATTTATCAAGTTCCAATAACTATTCAATTCTTGCTTGGGATGGACAGGCTACTTTGTTTTTGGGATTCTTCAAATAAGAATCACCCACCGTTGGGCAAAATAAAAGATTTACTGTGTATTTATTGTTATTTGAGGATGCTCATCTTAAACTTGCGTAAAATTTTGAAATGTTCAAGTTCATCAACTATTAAGCCACTTCTGAAAGGTTTTTACTCTGCCTTTAACGGCTAAGATTACACGCATGAGGTACCAACTAGCTTGGAGCAGCCAATAGCTTAATCATTACAAAAAGGGAATTTTGCAAATATTACACTACTCGAAGTTTGTGTCTCTTATGTTCTGGCTTTAGGTTTATGGCAGTACCCTATTGGTTTACACCAGACCTATTTCTTATAATGGTAGCTCCATGCATAACTTTAGGTGGTTCATAAACTATTATAAGCTTACATTCAGGTGAAAATAGGATTACCCCTCGGACTAAGTCATCCACTATGGGCACAGCTATCATTGGAACAAATATCTGCAGGACAATCATCCCTCAGATAGATTCCTCTAGGATGCGCTTTGGGGATCCTTTTTCACATTAAAATTAACCTTTCCTTTCATAATATGAAATATTGCTTCCAACATTAGGCTTTTATAAACATTTATCATAATTATTGTTGATGGGAAGTTGTATGCTAATACAATCAGTTCACTATATATACATCAATCACCGGGTATTATGCACGTATCATTTCTCCGCTTCATCAATAACAAGGCTGTAAAAGGTTGGGCCTATTATTGGTGGAGAGTGGAGTGTGGCCTCTCCGTGACCTTTCCGCTGAGGAGGTCATCCTCACCTCAGACGCTGATTTCCGGATCCTGTCGGCCAGGCTTCCGGTCCAGCTCCTCTGCTACCCGTATCAACGTGAGGGACGGCTTAATCTGACCTAACCGAGTCGGAGATCTACTTTATCATGTGTCAGAGTGCGCAGAATCGGCAAAAGCGACGGCTGGGACCTTTGTGGAGGACTTCTGTCAGAAAGGGACTGTTACAAAAAAGTAAAACAGTTCACCTGAAAACTTTCCAAGAAATGCACATAAACCTCCACACAGTCAGTATGTTTTTTCCATTTCAAATTCAAATGCCAGGATTTTGAAGCCTCTGTGAGTGCAGCTCTAGGCTTTGGAGGCTAGTTCCCGAAAAGCTTTAAATCAATTACATGTATTTTTCAATAAAAACGACCGAAATTTCTTTGTCACTTGGTTTGTCATCGGCTATGAACTCCCTTTATGAGTACAGACAGATAAGAATAATTATGGTTCTGTACTTCTATGGAATACAAATCTGTTATTATAAGCAGCCGTATTGACGTGCTCCTCTGTAAATCTCGAACTAGAATATCAACAGCATTTACTTAAAATTTTAATCAAATACAAACATAAAAAGGGGTTTCAACAATGTAACAGCACTGTTCTGCCGCCATGCCTTTTGGTCAGTCCATAAGTAAATAGAATGGCATATAAAAGTAAGTTATTTGATGGTCAGGTCGAGACTTCATCAAATCAGAACGTTATAACAACCGTCAGTTTGGTCTTGAGATCATAACCAGATTAAACAGCAGCACGTTACAGCAATGTAATTTTGAGCAATTGAGCAATAAAGTATCAAGAACCAAGACAGAATGGAACAGAATCTCGCTTAAGCTTTTTGATAACCTGACATTATACTTGGCTGGGATATAGCTGTCTCCCATTGTAGCCATTTGTTTTATTATGTTTTAGAAAGATTGGAAATGGAAAGTTAATTCAAAATGGAAAAAACACACATTTGGCAAGGAAACACATCTTTTTAAGCATAATCTTTTAGAAAAATGCAATTTGATATTGTGGGATTGGAAAAACACCCTAGATCTCCGCGTGGCCAGTCTTGTTGGGAGTCTATTTTGGGAAAACTGCAGTCAGTTATATCAGCAAACAGGCAACTGCTTCTAGAATGAAGCCTCTTAGTTTGTTAGCAAAATATGCTGTTGACAGTTTTGACTGAATTAATTTGATGGAAAGCTCACAGCAAAACCAAGGCAACATACCAATCCTCTCCAAAGAATTCTCTTTTTTTTTGTGATCGCAAACTGTCTCGTCTGCCCACGTCCAAGCTGTGCCATTCTATATATAATATCTACTGCAATTTGTAATACACACTTCCAATATTTGTGTAGGTTTACAACTACGCGGCTCTAAAGAACTGTAAAAGGAAGCCATAATCTTATATTTATGAGGTTGCTTGGTGTGCTTTGACATCTACAATGGCCAGCTAAGATTATATCAAATATACGCCGTATTATAAAATTTCCCTTTAATTCATTGTGACCGCATCTTGGCAGTTTTACGTTAGGACTATCATTTCAAGAAGGCCATAGTTTGTACAGAGTGTGGCATATAAAAGATAGGAGATTGGCTGGGAGAGAAATGCAATATGCGAAGTTGAAGGAGATAAAATGAAGCATTTTATTTCCCCACTGGATCATCATCATATGGGATAGTGGCGAATATATATGGTTTGTGCTCCTCTCTTGCAATGAGGAAATGAAATAGAATAAAACACCATTCAGAAGCAATATTCCCCGCCAGCTTCCCGGAGCTTCGTGGGGAATGACACTTCTCAAATAAGCACCTAAGCGGGTATTCTTATATTAGTTTCATCACACAAACATCAGGGCACACTTGATATTGAATATAGTCATCCCGCCACCAGTGTCAAATGGAACAGCCTCGAGGACATGTTGATCATATTCCGAACGTTAATTGTCTATTGGTCTTTTATTATATTATAACATTATTCTGATGAAAGTCACACAAATGGTAAACAAGTTGAGATTTGCTGAGAATTACATTGAATCATTATGTGATACTATTTCTGTTATTCGTATATCTAGAACCAGATAGCTATTCAGTAAAATGTAACTTAATTTAAGTGATATCATTAATCAATTTTTACATGTGTATATAACTGTTTGAACCATATGTCATATATAATTGTATATATTTCTCAATTCCTTATAATATTTTTTTAAATGAGTAAAATTCAGGATAATGTATGTATATAAAACACTTTATGTTGAATTTGCGACCGAACAACAACCAATTCGCCGAAGCAGCAATCTATCTGTAAAGTGCCCTGCAGGTTGTCAGACTATCCGTTAAGACCACTTCCACTCAGGTGAGTTAGGAGGTCATTAAGTGCCCATCGCCGCCCTCAGGGGTGTGGACCAGTGTTAGAGCGGTGAAAGTGGACCGAGGTTTCAGTAGACTAAAGAATGGAGGAGGAGGGGGTATTGCCGAATTGATACGATGATATGATTGAGTTTTATGTCAGCAATTTGTCAGCCATATCGAGACTGACTCTTGGTTATATGTGGTCCAACAGACACCTCAGGTAATCATGAGGTTATTGAAGCCATGCAAGAAGCCAAGAGTTCAATTGGATCCCCACCCTTCAAATTACGAATACTGCCCATCATAGACTTCGTTCCGCACTCTCTTAGGCAAGATTCTGACTGAGCCCCTTTGAAATATTCTTTTGGCCATAGGCCTATAAAACCACTTATTTCTGATAACCTTTCTTTTCCCCGAACCCAAAAGTATCAGTGCATTTCTCTCATCTTGAATATTAAGGTGACATTATTTTTTCAGTACTCACCATACATAAAGACATAACAAACAACAGAAAAAAATGTAACATACCTTTCCCATGAACCTGCGCAGTCCGCCAGTCTGCCAACATTTGGGGCTTTTGGTAACTGGGTCACCTCACTCCATATACCTTAACTATAGCAAATTCCCTAAAATATGTTTCAAATTTAATTTACCAGGGGCGCCACCTTATTGAAAAAGATGTATAGAAAGTCTCAAACAGGGTGAAAGGACCCCCCTCCCCTCCTTCTCCAGTACTACCCACTCCCAGCCGTGTGGACCCACACCACCGCCTGATCCGGAAACAGAGAGCGCCGCCACCCGGACACCCCGTGTACTAGACCCGGCCGTTCATCAGCCCCTGTGCGCGGCCACTGACCACTGGGCGGCCGTAGATGACCACTGGGTGACCATCGGCCTCCTCCCAACTCCATTACGGCCCGGACCTGCCGCCGACAGGCCGGCCATCCATAACGTGGACCTCCTGTTGGCCGAGGAGCCAAGCGTCAATGAATAAGTATATTGGGGCACCTGTTGGTCCTTGGTCCCTTGATCTTCTTTTTTTCTGTTTGTGTAAGAGTATCTTTCAATTACCTACATTACTAAATGACACACTTATCATTAAGGAGCATTGTGAAACATTTCTATGGACAATAATACAAATAATTATATTGAACTTTAGAGGTTAAATATCCTGTTAAAGTTAGGGGTGCAAATAGAGATTATATTGTTTGTTCCCATGGATATTAGCTAGCTCAATAGGCAGTCTTTCACTGACCAGACTGCGAGTCCAATCCATAATATAGTTCCGCATTATGAAGGATAGAACACTCGCTTGAAAGGATTTTTTTTTTTTTTATTAATATGCAATGTGTGTATACCAGTGACAAGATCTCCCGTTGACAATGAACAATCAAAAGAATAAAAGAAAATCAACCACAACCAGCCAACACTCCAGCTCAACTACCAGTCTATCAGCTTCAATTCCAGAACCTAGCTTTACAGTACCTATCTTTCCAGGATGTTATACCAACAACAGTCAGTAGCACTCTGCTGGCTGTTGCATGGGATGTGCCTTACATATGTTTACATATGCTTGCCTAGCACTGCCCTTGTACACTCTCCTCTATAGCGTCGAGTGTTACACTCTTAGCCCTGAGTCTTGGTTCCACACAGGAATGGCTAAGTTAAAGTCTGGACTGACTATCCGTGTCAGTACAATAAATTTGTTGGATTAGTTTCTTGATTTTCTGAGGGTCGGGTATGGTTTCGGCTTGTTTTTTGTAAGACTACCTTTTCATTGCATACCTTTTCTTAATTAGTATTCTATAAGATTTCTTTGGGGAAAATGAGCATGTTTATAATGCTATAGTTTATAGATCAGCCATCCACAACCCTATCTAGATCTGCTCATGGCACAGCAGCCGTGTCTTGTTAACACAAACACATTGGACACCTGTTGGTTTTTTTCTCATCGATATCATTGTGTTCACATTCAGTTATATTCGGCAAGTATACTTTGGTCAAGTGCATACGAGGGACCGCAGGGGCCAGGGAAAAGTTCCATGGATAAGAGAAATGGTGGGGTCCAATAGACGTATAGGTAAGGGCAGGACATTATCAGATCCCAGAAAAATTCCCTTATTCTGCTTCTCTATAACTTGATATACTCTTCATTGATGTTCACTCTGATCATGATCTACTGCTTTATTCTTGACACGATACGTCGCGATCCTTTATCATAGAGACGAGATGATGCATCATTCCTGACACCTTCTATCCCACAGGGTCATCATCAGGTTCTGGGCCTATAGCGGAGTCTGACGAGACCAACACTTTTTTGTAATGTATATCTGGCAGTACTGGTTATGGATATCTTCATAGTTATATAGTAGTATGGGTAGTATTTTCAAATAAACCAGATGTGTCTTCTTATAAAGGAACCATTTTTCTTTAATCATGCATTTTATACTAATTCTCTTTGACCACTCTTTGCTATCAATTTTTTCATTTGATGACTTCGATATTCTTATTTACGTTTTTAAGAAAATCAATGAAATGAAGATATCAATTATGACATTCCCCAGGTATCAGAATTACATTTAAATGTCATATTAATCATACTTATTATGCAGAAGGCAACTAATCATAAGCGTACATGATAATTGCAAACTTAATTTATTGCTCAAAGATAGTCATCGTGACTTCCTGAAACAACAGTTGGAGATTGAAAGTTTCATCGGATCCTCAGACAGGGTAATCTCCAGGGCGTTTGCTCGTTATTGAGTTAAGATTAGAAAAATAAAAAAGGCGTTAAATTTGTAATTAAACCACACAAAGGGTCCCGAGTTAGACATGAACTTGATCTTTTCCGTTTACAACAAGGCAGCTCACTTCGATCAATTATTGTATTTGTACTTGGAGTGTGGCCCAATTACTTTGCAAGTAATTAGGCGTACATGTCACCATTCAGTTCAACATGATAGGGGCTGTCTCCCATAAACAAGTAGGAATATCATTAGGAAATAACATCAAACAGGGATTTTTACGAGTAAATACTGACAGTCAGGAGCAAAGAACAATAGATACTGAAACAATCAATGCAAGTTTTAGTTCCACGAGGAATAGTGAATGAGTAGTTTGCTAATCAGCATCTCATATCTGTCTAAAGTTGTGCACAAATGATCATTATCCTTTGGATATGCAACATCAAAGGATGAACTAAGCAAGTTTGGTACAAACAACTCAACTACTTTGTTTGTTGTATAAATATGGTGGAAATGAGTATTATTCATGATCAGTTACACTGTAGTATGTAACATTTAACCTAAATTACAATTATTCATCGTGCCTTCACACTTTGGAGCACATAATCAGACTTTTGAGCCCATAGATTCATACTAGTATAACATTTCACTAAAATGATCATTAATTTCATTATAATTGGATGGGATATGTTATTCTTAATTATTCTTATTTAGTCTTATGTAGTCCCATACTTGTATTGATTAATTTTCAAATGAATGAAAACACCAACAGAAGCACAAACTAACCCCTGATCACTGACATCATAAACAAGGCCGGAAGCCAATCAAAACATCTCACACTTCATCCCTTCACCGACCCAGTAATTATCAACGCTCTCCCAAGAGTCAGGAATAATATGATTTATGCTATCTCGTCCTGCATTAGGTCTTCTGGAGAAAGAAATAGCTCCTTTTTTTCTAAGCTGCTGCTCATGCAATCGCCCACACTGCCGTGTTTTCGGAGGTTGTTTACCAAACCTTGTCGCGCCCATTATGTTTGTTTGAACACAACAGACCAGCTGCTTGGTTGCCATGAACGTGAACGTGAGATGTCAATAGTTGGTTCTGTTGGCCCTTTTGTACCGTTATTAGAGCCGGCAAACCCAACTCTAAGCCAATTAAATCTAAAAGGGGTTAGGGGGGCTCATTTCAATTTTCTTTCGGATTTTATTTCATGTCATAAATACTACGTTTAAAGGCGTTCAGAGAAAAGTGCTTTAGTTCTTATTAGAAAGGGAAGCTGCTCCAGACGGCTGTGTGAGGGGTGAGATGCAAAGGGGACAGGTTGACACCTAAAGACTGTGTTACACTAACCGATTTTACTCCTCATTTTTAAAATCGGCAGGTGAAGTACACTGTTAAAATGGTGTTTAGAATTTAAATATATTTAGGGTATAAACATGTTTATAATCTAAATACATTACACCATATCTGTTTAAAACCTAAACACTTGTAACTTCTAAACATGTGTTGGGTTAACTATGCTTAAAATCTAAACGCATAACATCAGTTATGTTTAAAAGCTAAACACTTGTAACCTCTAACCATGTTTTGAATGGGACATGTTTAGAATCTAAAGACATAGTATCAATTGTATACTATGGAAAAGAAAAATGGACACGCTGGGATTAGAACCCACATTCTCTACATTCAAGGTAGAAGCCTAACCAACTGAGCTAACTTGGACTGCATGAAGTGCACACTGGCAGAGTCAGCACCAATGAGTAGGATCTCTACTACTATACAGGTATTCAACATTAGACAGACAATAGTTCAATACTCTCATATCCCTACTTATTCAGTTAAGTAGCAAAGCTGGGCTGTGTCTACCTACAGGCCTCCATAGCTCAGTGGTAGAGCATAGGTTCATATGTGAGGGGCCCCGGGTTCAAATCTTGGCTACTGAAGTTATCAAATTACTACTTTGAAGTAGTTGTACTATTAGTGGTTTGCAACATGCCGTCCATATTTTTGGCTATGATTAGCAAAATGTTTTTTTCATACACTTAGGAATTTGGAACTTTGTGATTAAAAATGTTAGATTTTTTAGTTTTTGTAGCGTCATTAAGATAATCACTTCATTGGCCTGCTATTCTAGGTACGGTCAACCAACCAGAACACCCCTAAAACATTTACAAAACGTTTTAAAACACCTTTTGAGTAGGATTAACATGTAGACACCTTTTTAGTTCAAGAACATTATTAGCTATACCCTAAAGGTTTTACCTCCAACAATCAAACAACCCATGCAAGGCTAAACCAAGAAGGAAGGACATACTTGGTTATTGGCTCAATGATCCTGTAGTGTGTTTACAGGAAAAATAATACTTTAAATGCTGTTAACATTACATCTGGTGTAAACTGTATGGCATAGTACCATAGCAGTGTTTTACATGTAAAATCTACGTGTTTTTTTTTTTTACACACTACGCTATATTATTGTTAAATTTAAAATGGTTTTCATTCTTAAGAATGAAAGAACACTGTACATATTATGGTATATTACTGTTTAACTTAACACCTAACCCTAAACACCTTGAAGACCTAAATGCTTCATAGATAAACACCTAAACATCATAGATTTCTAAACACTTAACAGCTAAACATCAAAAAAGCATAAGCATTTTGAACACTTAACCCTAAACACCAATAATTCTAAACATGTTTAGGGAAATAAAGTGTTCCAAAACTGGATGCGCCGAAGTGTTTAGGAAAGTGTTTAGGTTCTAAACACTTGTTTTAACAGTGTATTGGTTAAGCATAATACGTGTTAAATATTTTAGAAACGGCTTTTAATTCTCTTTTAAATGTCATGTTGCATGCATGGTCTTTTATTATATATCTGGTTAAAACTCTCATAAATTACTTATATAGATCACCGGCAGCCAGAATCGCCTAGTGGAATGCGGGTCGTAGGCGCCTTAAAGCCGTAAGCCTGCTCAAGGCAAGAGGACGAGAGGGGAAGGAGGGGAAGAAGTGGGGGAATTAGTTTTCGTGAGATCCTTGTTTCGATCCTCTCATTTCTCTCGCAATCTAAATAGAAAGAAAATTTGTCCAGTGCTCTTTTGTCATTGGAACAAAGGAGATATGGCCTTGATATTTATTATTTGTACGAAAATTGACACATCGAAAATCACTATCTTTTGTTTTGCTGAATTCACGACACTTTCCCGACATTAAACCATTTGTTATTGTTGCTTTTTTAGTATCACTCCTGTCGGATTCCTTTTACAATATTATATGAAAATAGAAAGTATTACTCCCGCACACCTAGATATCTAACTGATGCAATTGCCTGTCGGATACGTAAGTAGATTTATACTTTATGCTTTCAACCACTCCTACACGATTTCTGTTCAGTAGGTGTTTCATTGGATCGAGAGTAAAAAGTTACACCTCCTCCGTGTCGAAAGTATTAATTGGTTGAAGATTAATCATTAGAGTTCGTATTTTACGACAAGTCCCACCTTCAATCAAATTAATGATGTTGAAAAATATTAGAAGATATCTAATCATATATAATTATAGCTTTAGGAGTTGCAGAAACGAAACATTTTATTATATCAGTAATTATCGCTGCAAGACACTTTTTCTAGAGCACGCCAATGCACATATTTATTCCTTAAGGAGGTATCACAAGAATCATTTCAGCAATTCAGAAAGACAATACAACTATCCCTGTATGTTGATACATTTTGATATAATTATCCGAATATTTCTCGACGTACTCAGATTCTCAGGTCAATTATGCAAATTTGCTGTTCTCATTTTTTTTCCATATTCCAGAGGGCTATGTACAAAAGACGAATACTTCCCGATGTTGCCTCAGAAAATATGCAATTTTGTTCAATATCTATACCTACTCAATGATGCTTATTCATGAGGTCCTATCACTGATTGGCATTGTTTTGTATCGATCCAATTCAGCCAAAACAAAAACAAATCATCTATCGTTTCTGTAGGATTTGATTTCGAGATAAACTCTAAACAAGACACATCAAACCTCACTGATTTCCTCCAGCGAAGTTCAGTAACAGTTTTAGAATTCAGATCGTTTCTGGTTGCTGGTTAAGACGCTTCTTTACCTGTCGTTTGATTTGGTTAATTCATCAGTCTGCGATTCCTAAGAACTTGACGCAAAGTCACTTAATATGCGTCTAGAGAACCTCATTGATAGGCCTCGTCCACTGGGGGAAGGGAGTCAGGTTGGTTTTAACCCAGACTTTACTGACGTGCAACTGGGAGGGCGATTAACACAGGGCTTTCTCTCCACCGTCTTTTTGTTTTTAAACATTACACATCAATTCTTTATTTTTTCAAATGACAGAAACAAATGCAAGGTCTTCAAAACGAAAAATTATTTCTGACAAATTCATCATTAAAGGTCATGGGAATATACAATTTGCATTTCATGTTCTATTAATTATCCTAAATTAGAGACTACCCTTATATATAGGTATAAATGAATATAGTTATGAAATATAATGACTTGTGGTGAATTTAGGAGAAAGAATATTTGAAGACTCGTAATTTTCAGGGAACGAGTTTCTGGGGATCGACTAATGTAGTTATAGCATGTTATATTCACATACAAGTTTCCCAGACAAGTTACCACCAATGAGTGTATATCTGTGATTGCCTGAGTGATTCAATGAAGTTGTTAAGGTTCTTTTTTGTGAACGAGTGTTTGTGTTTGTGACATGGTACAAGAGTAATGGCATGTGCACAAGATTATGAGTTTTGGGTACAAGGAATATGATACCAGAAGTGATATCACAGGGTATCCCAAGAATAATGCGATCTGTATTTGCCAATCAGCACAAGTCTTGGGGGTACAAAAGCCAGAGTTTTGTTATGGAATAAACAGATCTTTCTGGGTTCTCAGCATATCAACATTGACTTCCTTCTTGTGTCATACTCTGGAACGAAGAAACAGCTAGTCACAAAGAACAACACGGTATGCCTAAACAGTACAGTTTGGCCATTTAGCCTACCATTTAGACCTAGACATAAAGCCTTAGGTGAGAAATGAAGCAATACATAGTAAAGCACAAACTTGATGCGATCAACATGACGAGGTCAATGTGCCTTCTACCCCCATTCGCGGATCACACGAAATACAGAGAATGCGAGGAAATATTACTATGAATAGATTTTTGGGAGACTCAGTTCCCTGAAGATGATCAAAATATTTACATCTTTAATTCATTAGAAGGTCCGCATATTTCCTTTCAGCCATATCGTACTTCCATCTTATGCATTACTAATACTGCAAGTAAATAGCAGATTCTTTGATTTTAGATAAGACGTCGTCTTTGCTTTTAAGAATGAAAAGAGCCATTATTCGTAAATGAATGGAATCACAAACGCTGGAAACGATGTTGCGTCCAAGCATAAATTTACTTCGATTGTCAGCAGCTGAGAATATCTCTATATACTTAAGCACAGACACTACTCACGAAAGAAATGCAATGTCCTTTTATTAGTTATCATAAGAGTAGTTTCAGACAGCATGGAAGGAGCAAGTGAGGTCTGATTTCCTTCAGCATGACAGTAATATCAAATTCAATTGTGATTATTACCCATTAAGCTGTGGGATGATTAAATTGAGGGAAGAAAAAAGTACAGCTAATTTCACAGCTACAGAGATAAGGCGTCTAGACTTCTGCTTACACCATCTGCTTTAATTAAATTGTCTGACAGGCCAAGTTTTGTGACTTCCGAAGATCATCGTTCACCAATCAAAGTCTGCTCAGAATCTAATTTGATTTTCGGGCCGATGCAATTAGGTAGTTTACAGGCTATACAGTCATGTTGGGTGGATTTATGCCGCCTAATTTGGTTATTTTCGCCATCACGTGGATTACAAAGCATCACCCATACAGAGTAATAACTCTCTGTCCTCCATAATGAGTGCAAGTTACTAAAATTAACCTCACATCATCATTATTCATAAATACGGGTTAAAACAATAGTTTATTGAGTTAAATGCTATAAACAAAGTGGAACAGCGTGAGTTTAATTTGAAATGTTAGACGTTTTACAGATCAGTTACTTTTTCCCCAGGGGTTTTATGAGAGAAAACCTGAAAAATTATCTTCAGAGGTTATTTATTCCTGGGAACAGACACCCAGGGAAATGAAATTATTGATGAAAGAGTTGTCCGAAAAATAATGCCTTAAAAGGAAACTCCGTGAAATGCCATTTCAAAGTTGCTTAGGGCGGAAGATTAAGAAAAGACAATATCAAAATCATCTGGGGGAATTTACAGACATCTCATTGAATATTGAGAATTAATGTGATTAGAACAAGTGCTGATCTCTGAAGGAAAACGTTCTGAAGACATGAATTAAAGAGTAGATTTTCATAGCAGCATTTGAATTCTGACCATTATCTTGTTTTGACCTTGACAGATACAATTTTACTAGTCAGTAAAACTAAAAGGGGAACCCATATGCATTGAACTAATAAACTAGAATTCTGGTCGACCAGTTCTGGAAGATTATTTTATGTCAAAAATAATCAAAACAGGTTAAAAACGACCAGAAACTATCAGTGGCACAACGATTATAATCAGCCCTCACCGTGCCATAGCCATGGGAATACGGTGAATCAATACAAATATTTACGTACACAGTTTTGTATACAGGCAAGAAAAGCATGCTTTGTGGGTTTATCTACAGTGTAGGTTATTCGATACTAATGCAAAAAGGTGCAGTTTTGGATTCTTTCGATGTTTACAAACTTCTCAATTAAGTCATGGAAATGGCGAAACGTTTGAGGAATGAATGAAAATTGGATATTGAAAAATGGTAAACTTGGGAAATCATTGTTTCTCAGGTACTCTAATCGATTGCGGAAAGGTCCATGCAGTTTTACTCAAATGCAGAACGACTAGCTAATATTTTTTTGGATTACCTAGTTTTGTGAGGAATGTTCACCGATAAGTTAGAACTTTATTTTACCAATCAATATATTAAAATGTGTCCGGAAGATGTATCTTGAAATAACTGAAATGTCAAATAATATGTTATACACCTTCATGTACTATCGGAAGAGCTTTTGTAAGGAAAGAGATAGTTTGAAACAAAAGGGGAAAACTTCCATGGGAATTGGTGGGTGTAAATATTTATATGTTTTGTAACAGACAGAATCGCTGATCACGGGACGTTTATCCAAACACACTGAATAGTCATCACATAATCATACAATATGGACCCCTGTCGTATATACCCTGAGAGATCATGACATCATGATAACATCCAGGTTGCCATCTGCCACTTGTTTCTCCTCCCTGTAAAATAATCTTACCAAACAGACTGCTGCAGGTTACCCAATAGCTTGTTAAAGATTTTTCCTCCTATTTGATCGTTTCTCACCTAGGCGAGGAAGGGAACGTCAGGAGAGGCAAACACCGGGGGATAGAGACCGTGCACTGCACCTGAACATATCGACAGGCGTTTTCTCTGAACCAACAAGTACTAGGCCTAACCCAGTTTTTTGTTGTTCAGAGCACACATTTGAGGTACTACCAGGACAGCAGGGAATCGATTTGGTAAAACATATACACGTTTACCATGTGTTATCTACTATAGAATGTTTAAATGTTGTTAAAACAATGTCTAAACAAATTTGAGACCCGATAATTATTTCCAAATAGACCGAGAAGAATTTGGCGTTTTGTTGTTTCATGGTTCGTTGACTTTTCAGAAAGCATATAGCTACTGGGGACATCCATGGTCTATGCCATAGCGGTAATCCATTCATTACGTACACACAAGGTCCATGGGGGGATCAAGGGATTCAGTAAATTTTCAATGTGATGTACATGCTAAAGGAAGATGGGGATATAGAGGTAATGTCAAAATGTGTACGTAATGAGGAGAAAGTAACTTTTCTGGGCCACTGAGTACCAGTCATGGGCTATTGGTGTACCATGCCAGGAACCGGCGGTATAATAAGTTCCTAGTGTGGTACACTGTTAACCTACTGCTGGTGCCCAAAGGCCCAGAAAGGTAGTTCTCCTCCTCATTAATTGATGACCCCTTTATACCGATTGTATTGAAAAGATCAGCAAAAAGGTCATACCTTGTTTGTTGATTGTTTGTCTTCTATCTACAATGAGTGAGTGAGAATCTGTTGAAAGGTTCCCTGTTATTCCAACTTTCCCAGTGGCGGATCCTGGTACGAAAAATACATCACGCATTTATGATAATATGAAGTTACTTGTGATTAGTGGACTCGTCCATAACATGAACCTTATTTTTACTTTAGTCCGAGCCAAAGGTCTGTATGGTGTAGACATCTAGCGAAGGACTTGAATATACTTATCCTGTTGTGACTGACCAGGACTTGTCCCCAACTCTATGTTGGAACTACCCATATACATCATTGAAGTCATCATTATGATGGAGAAGTAGCTTTCTACTCGTCTACAAGCAATTAAGATGACTAGTCTGTCGTGTTGTATTGAACAGGCAGTCAGGATATATAAGGACCACCATACCTAATAATCCTATAATCTTACTCTAGCATTATTTAAGTAAACCACAGTTGTTTAATCCAGATTTTCTTAAACGTCGGTGAAGGTGGGAAGGGCATTAAGAAAATATACTTAACACTAAAACGTTACATTTGCATAAATCGGTTGGGGGATCAGGGCCCCCTTTAGATTCGCACCTTCTTCCATAGCTTTGTGTATAACAGAGTCACACCATATGAAATACAGCCTCAGGTTAAAGGAAGCTGAACCGTTAAGTTTGCTTGGCTACGGTTTCCCAGCCCTAATGCTTCCTGCAGCGCATCGCCTTACTAATTAAAATTTAATGAATTTGAAAGAAACATAAATTTAATGCCTATAGTCAGTCAGTACCTAGTAATACTCAATGCCCAATGCATGTGATTTATCTTTTACGTGTTAATGATATCAAACATAGATGATATTTTCTTATAATCTTTTTTGATATTTTTCGTTCCGTGTTTTAACGACAACAATGAAAATGTGCAATTAATAAAGCACCAAAATGAATGTTGTTACTGTTGCATGCTCAGGAAAATTCTGTGAGATTAGATTCGTTTGTGCATGTTCGAAGTCATTAAGAATTGGAAAAATGATTTCAAAAATATCTAGCAGAAACTAAAGTTTTGACCTTTTAACTATCCTGATGAGAATAACATCTATGTAGGTTCAATCATTACACGGGGAAAGGCCTTTATTTTATTATATTTGGTATGAAGAGGACATTATATGTCATCAAATGATAGTTTACAATAAGGAAATTCTCAATCAGCAAATACAATCACGTAGAATTTAACAATAATGCAAAGAATAATGATAGAATCTTAAAGAGTAGTGATATCATTTAGGGGATTGTTCAAATTTTCGGGAGAAGGGATCAGTAAATTATATAATTTATTAATCTTTCATTCGGAGATAAATCACAATACTCATAAGCCTACAGGATTTTTTTTATTTAATAAACCACTCTCACAAAAAAATGTGATCTTCCGAGTAAGTATATAGATAGAGTTAATTATATGATGAAATGGTATTGATATGATTATTAAGTAAATATTGAATGCATAATAATACATTAAATCATTATAGATCATTTAAGCAAATTTCAAATCAAAATCATTAAGTTGCCCTGACCCTTTTCAAAGAGATCCTCATTATTCTTACAATTATTGGTCAATTTCAATCATTTCGTATTGTTCTAAAGCTAGGAATATGTAGAATATTAATCTATATGAAATTTTTTCCAGCTGAACATTCCAAATGATTTGGAATTTTTTGAATGTCTTCCAATATTTGCCAAAATTTTGTATTTTTCCTGACTTCCACCAACCTTATTGTAAATAGAATCTTCAATTTACATTGTATTTCAAATCTGACAAATGGGTGGTAGAGAATCAAATTTGGAATCTAATAATGTGTCATTTACCTATATGCATAAAGTATTCAGGTAATGTACACAGTCAGAAGGTCGAGGTGAAATTATGAAAAATTACCATTGTGCCCAGGTTTTTTTAACATGCCATCTGTATGCAGTCGAGCAATTGAAATTCTATAATAGAATATTTTTCTTATTTCTGGTCTATTCCTGTCATATCTCTATATAAAATTATCCCTAATCATAATCTAGCAGGTTTTGCAGGAGAGTAACAATCATTGTCATCTTGAAAGTTTGTGAGGATTATGTGTACTTATGCATGATGGTAATGTTCAGCTGCCTGCTTGTATCTTACCAAAGACAGCATAACTGACACATTTGAATTGCTCTTAGAGGTCGGTTGTAGTTATCTTTTTTGCATTTTTTCATGTTTAATAGAGTTAAAAGCTTAGTATTTTCACTATATAGAAGGAACTGCTGGAATTCAAAAGTGGGCTGTGTGCAAATCTCCCAAATAACTGACCAAATTTGCCTCCATTGAACACATGCTAGAATGAGGCAATTTGGGGCATAATTCCCCTTCTATCTATGAATGAAATAAGCACACCAAGATGTTGATAAATAATTTGGTGTAACACTAATTTTCTCCTAATTTTTGTTTAGATTTATTATTTCTTATTTAGATAGATAAAGGCCAACTCTTTTTGCTTAATTTCAAGAGGTCAGTATCAACTCTATATGCAGGTTGGTGTATGTTTCACTGAATGTTAGCCATCCACAGAATGCAGCAATCTGATTGGCTGAGGTGCACTGCATCCAAATATGCTAGGTGGCAGCACCAGTATTAGCCTGCACAGTAGCCACTGTGCAGATATTATATGCAGGTTGGACTATGTTACACTGAACGTTAGCCATCCACCGAATGCAGTAATCTGATTGGCTGAGGTGCACTCCACTCCAAGTTACTCCATCAAAATCTGCTAGGTGGCAGCACCAGTAGTAGCCTGTACAGTAGCCACTATGCAGACATAAGTCTGTGCAGTAACCACTATGTAGACATATCTGTAGACTAGCAATCCCTGTGAGGATGGATCTATCAGAGAATTCATTTATCAATCTCAGTGTAGTCATCACATCTAACAAATTTGAAAGGAAGAGTTTATTTGCTTTTTTAACCATCTTTTGTCAAAATTTTAATTTGCCGAAGGCACTTGTTAGTTAGATAAAAAGGTCATATGCTACGATCGCCTATATTCTATAAAAGGCTCAATACTATTGGGCCATAGTTCTATCAGTCAGGAGAAAATATCAGTCTTCAAATATGTTAATTTCAACATATTAAGTTCAAAATAACTTCAACTCATAAGGTCTTTAGTATATTTCCCTCTTGTAATGTATGCCAATAATAATTTTTATTCATGATTCTTTTTGTAATCACAGTCCACAACCTTGGAGTTTAAAGTACATTTGATCATAATCATACGTTACATGAAAGAATGTTTTACTGCCTGTAAGTCTAGATACCAGAAGTGTCAAAACCTATCATAATTCTGGCCCACTTTTGAATGTTTATCACTTCCATAAGAGACTATAATTATGGTAGCACCACAGCATTGATTTATTTGTCATACAGCATAATAGCACTAACGTAATAGCGGGAGGAGTGATGGGCCATAAAGAATGCAACTATAAGCAATATAACCTTGTACTGACGTGGGTGTCAGTCCTATTATGCAGTAGCTATCTAAGCTAGTTGTTTGTCAGAAACTAGACCCTTACTAAGATAAACTCCCTGACTTATGCATATCTGCGATGCGATTGGAGAGTGAGTAGATGATGTCATGGGACGATGCAAATAAGATGTGCATGATGGTACCTGTACTCTTTAGAGTGAAACAAGGGGCCCCTGAATGCAGCTCCAATACGTGTGGGCTTAGAGAGCTGGGATAACACTTGGGCACATGAGCAGAGATAGATAGGTGATTTGAGATAGGAGTACTGGTTTGTGAGGAGTAGAGCGGACAATCTCTCAGACTGACATTGGTCAAAGGAAGCTCAGTGGTGCATATACTTGCATTTGGACTAAATAAACATTGACCTTTCACACGAGTGTTCTCTGTCGTCCCTGAATTGGGAACTAGGTTCTAGGACGATTACTGATCGTAATGAGATGAAAGACTGCGATTGGCAACGGCTTTATTCGAATATCAGAATCTCACATGGAAATTAAGTGGAATGTAGACTTATCTTTCATGCAAAAATTAAACCCCATAGTTCAACCTCACTATATTGCTTATAATTGCATTCTTTAAATGCAAATATAAATCACTTCAGTTTCAATACGCTGTAAAATATAAAGCAAAACTAAAATTATTAGAGTTAAAAAAACTCCACTCTTATTGTCTTGGATAATTCTCGAATAAAACAATTTTAAAGTTAGATTCATTTCAAAAGAGGCACACAAATATCCCATTACGATTTTTCTTCTTTTGCATTAATATAACGAAATCTGATAAATGATTATGTAATAGTCAAAGGAAAGGACACTATAGTAGAACATTGCATTCCCCAATCCAATGATATAGTTGGCTTCGTGGGGAAAAAACACACACACACCAAACGCTCATGATGGGAAAATTGAATACACCGCTCATAGTGATTTTTAGGTTTGCATCTGTAATTCTTTTATTTTTTCTAATTTATTGAATATCTTAAGATGAATCTGTTCTTCCAGATATTACAGTGATATACAGATATTATACTGGTATGACTTATTAAACATCATTCTTTCTTTATGAAGATCAATAATGGGATGATAATGACTGTATACAATGAAAACTTATGAATAGATGATTGGACGATTCATATGGGATCCCTCCCACTAGATTTAACATAGTTATGAGTTCTTGAATAGTATAGGCAGATACCCAGTCAAGTCATGTGAGAGTACTTATGAGTACTGTACTGGGCTGCGTTCCTGACTCAACCCCATTGCTGGCTTAGCTGACTTACTTTTAACTGGCCATGTTATCTGAGGGTGTTGCTAAGAGCCAAAAATAAGTCAGGCCTGATTGGGTTAAGGGCAATTGGTGCAATACACACACAGGGCTAATTCTATATTTCACGTATTTTCTCATGAAATATTGGATCATTTTATGTATAAGCTATATCAAAAATTAGCTTACTCCTGTGGCTTTCCATTGGTGTATGATTTCACCCATTTCATAATGATTTAGATACCAAAAAGTGTCAGGAAAAAATTGAAGTGTGTGCATTAGAGCATGACCATTGTCAGGGCCCTTCTGGTGCACCCAGACAGTAGGCAGACAGGTAATTGTGATTGACAGGTGAAGGCTCATTGACTACTGATGGGCTATAATTACTGGCACCGGTCTCAACGACCACTGGCACCAGTGTTACATAATCGTTTCAGGGCCACCAGTAAGTTGGGCATAACAGAGGTATCTTAGTATATAGACATTATCTTCACTGAAAATGAGACAGAGGTTTTCTAAACACTATTTATTAGGTTTTAAGTTGAAATTCTTGTATTCTTTTTACATGTAATTCTAGCATAATATCTCAGCTTTCAGAATATAATGCCATCTTTCTAATGTTTTAACACATTCTTTAGTAGTTTCACATTTTTGTACACATCCATAGACACTTATTGTTGCCTGAGAGGAGTTTTACAATTGAGTCAAAAATAGCCTGTTCTTGGCTAGCTTAGACTTATTTTTGGCCAACTTGAGAACGGTTTTAAATACCATTTAGAGGGTTATTTTTAGCGGTCAACTAAGAGAGGCCAGCTGACTGCACACTCAAGAACACAACCCTCAAAAATAGGGTCTAAAAATATAAGTTAGCCAAAACAGGGTTAAAAATAGGCAGTCAGGAACGCAGCCCTGTTCGTGATCGTGTCCCAAAACACAGCTTTACTTATATCTTTAACAGAGAACATTACTTGTCTTTTAACCTTTATAATTAATGCACGAAATCGTGTCATGACATTGAATTGATTACTATAACTCACCACACCATAAAGGGCTACTATTTCCAACAAACAATAAGAATAATCATGGGAAAAAAATAATCGGGCCATTAAAGAATATTAATTATCAATGGTAAATAGTTGAATTAATTTATAATGATAGAAGAATTAATATTCACACGCTGTACTGTCGTAGTATGAGAAGGATAGTTAGGCAACTACGATAATAATTAGTACACTGTTGAAAGTTCCTCAACGTTGAAGTGTATAGCTCTAGCAATGACCAATGATTCATGTATTGCATTGTCTCTTCTTACTTTGTTGGCTGCGGGGCAGACTTCTCAGGTTTAAACTAAAACCATGACGTCCTAAAAGCCTTGCAAATCTGTTCAGCTCCCAACTGAACCGGTTTTCAGTGCAGAAATAAGATCATGGCGTTTTGGGAGGCTCGGACCGGTCGAGTTCTCACGCTTAAGCCCGTCACACATTGTACGATATTTGGAGATGTGGTTTTGCAAATGCAAGAGCAGAATATCGTAGAAAATGGAGTCCAAATTGCTACAGGATCACAGTGTAAAATCGCATGGTGTGCAACAGGCTTTAGGTAATTCTCTAAAGCCTCTCGCACAGCTAGTGTGCGATGTCAAATCACAAATGGATTGCACATTGTGAAAGCCATTAAGATTTGATTATTTGCGATAATGACGAAAACAGATAAATCGCAAAATAAAATCTATTGTCATTTGGAGGTATATGCCTCTGATATACAAGCATGTTTGGATGTAGTCACCAAAATACATGTGATTTAAGCAAAAACGCTAGGGTGCGAACATGTAACTTTCAATTGCGATTTCACATTGCGATTTTTAATTGTGACGTTCTCTGGTAAGTCGGGGTTGCCGATTCTTACAACAGAGGAATGTGGGGGTTGTTCGGGTCTCGGGGCGGACGGGGAATCCGGGCCAAGAACCGAGATGTGTTTTTAGAGTCGTGCCTCGCGCACGAGGGGGGGGGCTGAGCGAATCGGTCGGGAATCGGCGCTCGATGTAAAACGGAGAACTGCGGGGAAGGGAAATTATGGTAGGGGTACGGGTCGGCCGGGGTTCGTCTCGCTCTATCTCCCAGACCAGCATTCACCCCCACCGGGCGGTCCACCCCGTGGTTCCGGTCCGCGGGGCCGTCGGGCCGTCGGTCGCCTATTGTTTGGTAGCGTGGGGCCGAGCCTGCCGCGCCCTCGTCCCCGCGGACTTCGTTCCTTCGTCTCGCCCTTCATGCCTTCGTGCCATGCCGCGCCTCGGCTTCCGGGACGGTTTCGGGCCTTCGTGCCTTACTTCGGTCCTTCGTTCCTCGTTCCTCGGGCCGTCGGGCCCCTACCCTAAGTTCCTCCTATTTATCTCGAACTTCAACTATTTTATCCTAACTTCTGGTTAATTGCTCGAATCGGCTCATCTTAGCGGTTGTTTCAGGAAAGAAGACACGTCTGGACACAAGGAGAACTGTTAAAGAACTCTGTTTATTCGGGCCTCACCGCCCCTTTATATACCCTAGAGGTCAGCTCTGATTGGCTGCTTTCAGTCACGTGATCTACAACTGACGTCACTTCCGGTTTACATTTCCCTTCCGGTTTACATATTTCCGGGTCTCGTTCCTTTACATTTTCGTTCCTTTACACTTTCGTTCCTTTACATATTCGTGCCTCTTTTTTCGGGCTTTTTACACTTTCGCTCATTCTTACATATTTCGTTCTTTTACACTTCCGTTCCTTTTCGAACATATATACCTTTTATAATATTACCTTATTTTCTCTTATTTTGATCTCTACATATTTGGATGAATAGCCGTTCATCACACCCTCCCGCACCTTCTTGAAAGGTGGGAAAACACGTCTTACGAAAATTCTTCAAAGCAGTTCATACAGCAACGACAACAGAACATATTCTAAAACCAGAAACATTTCAATCCTACGCTCCTTATCGGTAGAGGAGGAGGTGTCACCCTCTGTCCTCTCCGGTCTACTTCGGAGGGCCCCCGGGGCCTATCCGGCTAATTGTTATTTCTCTTCTTTCTTCTTTCTTCGTTTTTCGTTTTTCTCGCTTCTCGGTTAAGTTCATATAATTCATTTTACGTATCCTAGTCTCTTTTATCTTCGTCATAGTTCTTATCCTGGGTCTATTAGGACCCGTACTGCGCTTTTTCTCGTCTTTAGGATGAGCGAGCCGGTCGTGGCTCTCCCATCCGGGACTGGGGATCGGTCGTGACCCCGTCACCCCCGTTCCTTTCCTCTGGGCTCTATGTACTTAGCCCCTCGGCGCGTTTCCTCGCTTTTACCCTCGTTAGGACAGAGGGACCGGTCGTGGTCCTCCTGCCCGGGGCCATGGGTCGGTCGTGACCCGCAATGCCCCCGTTCCCTTCGTTTTTCGTCGTCCAGACGCTCTCCCTCAGTTCGGGTGGAGAATCGGTCGTGATTCTCCCACCCAGAGGCCAGGGTCGGTCGTGACCCTTAGTCCTCTCGACCCTTTTGTCTGTTTTTCCGTCGTCCAGACGTTCTTCGTTGTTTCTTGGGCAGAGAATCGGTCGCGACTCTCCCACCCGGTCGGTCGTGACCCCTCGTTCTTCAGTTTTATTACTCTTCTCTGCGTTCTTCTTGGGTGATGATGATTTGAAGATGAGATTTTGTAGAAAGACTGAAGTTTTTCAGAAGGAATACTTGTAGAAAGAATGTTCTTTTTGGACTTCGCGCCCTCGGTCGCCTCGGCATTCAGAGCCCCTTTCACGTTTGGCAAGGACAATATGTTCAAGCCGGAGGCCAAGGTACCCATCGTTCCAAAGAAGAAAATGGCAATGGATGTGGAGAGGAACTTAGTTTAACCGTTAAAGTTTCAAGTGGAAGCTTCAGCAGATCCTGGCACGACAAAACCAGCATTCAGGTGGAGAAATTTCACTTTACCGCTCTCCGTATGCGGTAAGAGGCTGAAGACAAGGAAACTCAGAAGATGATGGTACAATAAATCCGGGCCCATCCGGTCCAACATTCTGAGTGATCCATCCAAGATCAAGATGGTCAAAGCCCGAAGAAGTCCAGACGAGCCGTGGAAAGTTCGTTTTTAGGTGCCGCTAGAGGACAGAGGTCGTTCTTCACTCGCCTCCAGATCCCTCAAGGCAGCACGGGAGAAGGGTTTCAGTCTTGGCCCGCGCCAGCCTTTCCTCCAGCGGCGAGTCGCCGGTCCACCGGTACCTTATTTACCCCGGCACGACCGCCGACTCAAAGATTACACAACACTGTTCGCTCATTCTGATTTCCTTTCCTCGATTTTACCTCCTTGTTTTTGCTCTCGCTTCGACGTTCCGTCACTATCCTTTTTGTTCTCTCGTTCCCTGGGCCGCCCGGTCCGCTATCTATCCAATTTCCGCGACCGGACGGTCCTGCTCAACTTGCTCGGTCCCAACCAACGCAGCGGGCTCCTGGGAAGAAGTGGAACAGCTACACACTTGTTTTTCCTCCTAGCGCCTCCTCCCGTTCCGTATTCGCCCCGCAGGCTTGGTAAGTTCGTTCCAGTCATGGACCTTCCAGCTCGCTGATTACGCTCAACACCTCCTAACACATGCGGTTTCGTTCATTTCCGCAAGAAGAAAATTCCCATAAAGAAACTACCTAATTTATTTTTAGTAGGAATACTTAAGATGAGAATATTCGAGCCCGCCAGTCCGTTCCGGATGTTTTAAAGCAAAGTTTCGGGCCCGTCCAGCGGTCTCCAGGAGAGTTTCTTTATCCAGGCTTCGGACTCCTGTGCGGCTCAGGTACCTCCGCCTCGGCCCGGTCCTCTCCCTGGGGGTTTGACACTATGGGTGAGGAGCCAACGCCCCGTAATCCCTCCCCACCCGACTCGCGACGCGCCATTTTCCGCTTCTGGTTCCGTCGCGCTATCTTCCGTACAGGACCCTAAGCAGCATCCACCGTTCTCTCCTTCTTCGAGGCCTTTCATCCTTCTTCCTGACGTCGGGTCGGTGGCAGCAGCCTCTCCTCCCTAGCTGGGAGCTCGAGAAGTGGGTCCACCAGTTTGCTCTGCTTTTCTACCTCCGTCGTCGCTTTTAACAAGTCGTCTAATTGGTCTTCGTTTTTATACAACACTAAAGTCTGAGCCAATTGGACGGTCCGGTTGTGTTCGTTAATTAGCCTGTCGACTCCTGGGAACTCTCTGGTAAACGGCCCCAGCGCTGCCGTCGGGAACTGCGCCATTGCCTCATCGAACGTCTCCGGCTCACGGCCCGTTTCCAGCGCCATCAGGAACGCCATGGACGCTGAAGCCATCGCTCTCGTCTTAGCCGTCATCCCTCGCACCTGCCTCGGGGGCCACGCCAGTTGCACCGGGATTGCCTCCTCCGCGTCCCAGTCCCGTACCGCTCGTGCCGTCACCGGAAAGTGTCCCTGCAAGATCCGGTGAATGGCCTGCGTTCGTAACAACTTGAGTCGTGGCGTTTCTCCAGATGGTCCTGCCGTCGGTGTCTCCATCCCTATGGACCCGAACACCGAGTCCGCTCCCGACTCGTCCAGTTCTTGCCTGTCCGGCTCGTATCCTCTGG
This sequence comes from Lepidonotus clava, assembly GCA_936440205.1. NCBI lineage: Eukaryota > Metazoa > Annelida > Polychaeta > Phyllodocida > Polynoidae > Lepidonotus > Lepidonotus clava. The sequence continues at coordinate 41,993,182 of OW387141.1, forward strand.
CCTCGGCCTGTCCCAACTCCATGTCCTCCGAGTCCTCTACTTCTGTGTCCATGGATTGAGCAGCCGGTATTTTTAGTCTATGCATCATAACTCGTGGTTGTAGCGCTCGTCCATCCTTGTCCTCATCCTTAAGTGGGGTGCCCGGTCCTGGTGGCGATCTCATCCGCTCGGGCAACGGCGGTCCCGGGGTCTCCTCCGATCCCTGCGACCCAAAGAACGAGCTTCCCAGACTGGCTCGGGTCAAATTGTCCACAGCCGCTCGTGTCTCCGGCGTATCCGGTGCCACCAAAATGTCCCTCATCCGCTTCAGTCCCGGGGGCGGTACCACTGGCTGCTTGCATACCATCTTCTCCAGGGGTGAATCCGCCCGCGTCGGGGTAGGGGTAGAGAACAACGGCTGCGTTGAAGCCATCGACGCCGTTTCCTCGGTCTTGGCCGCGTGTCGAACATACTTCACTTTTTCCACCCGGCCCGATGGTTTGAGTCCTTGCCTTTCTGCCATTTCGTAGAGGAACCTCCCCAGGTACAGCGCCTCTCTCTCCACCAGCCGGCCTCCCTTCGCGTCCCGAATACTGTCCTCCAGCTCTCGGTCTGATCTTGCCTCGTGATAACCCCTGAACGCTCCTTCCCGGTTCATCGTTCCTTTTAGATATCCGGGGTATCTTGGGTGTCGTGATTCATAAATAACCGACTTCTTGTGGACTGTCATCATAGTAAACTGCGCGTCGCTACAAGGTGGTTCTAGTCCCGTGGTCCGTTTCACTCCTGTCGAGGTCTCGGGTTGCGATGGTCCCAGCTCTCCTGCACTACTGGACTCGGCGATGATCAGGGACCGATCGCTTCGGACTGACATGCTCCGGCCCGACTCCGACTGGTCCGAGCTCGTTCCCTCCTCAAGTTCTCTCAGGACTTTCTTGACCTTTTTCCACTTTTTCTTTCGGGACAGCTCCTCCGCCGCAGATCCTTGCGCCGGGGGTCTCTTGAAGGCTGGCGGCTCCTCTTCCTCTCCCTTAACTTTTGGACGTTGGTCGTCGGACGAGCTCACTAATTCCACCACCTCAGCCCCCGGTGGTATCCCTGAGCAACCTGGCTTCGGGGCGGGTGTGGATCTTCCTCCTCTTCCTTTGCCCGGGAGTCCTCTGCCGGGGAGTCCTCGTCCTCTCGGTTCTCGTGGTTCTCCCTGGGCGTTTAATTTCCTTACTTGGCTTTGTACTATTCCAGCCACTTGGTCGTCTGTCAAGAGTGGTTTCGGGTTGATCACAGCTCGGCTCGCGCTTCGCGGCGACTCGGTGACTTCCTTCCGCACTCCTTTCGCGGCCCTCCGAGGGGAACGGCGCGTGGGCGTCGACCGTTCCGCTACTCCGGCCAAGGGTCCCTTCCCTGCTGCTTTGGCTGCTTGGGCTCCCTCGCCGGCCTCGTCGGCCTCCGGTTCTTCCTCTGTTGCTCCCTGCTCCGGCTGCTCGGCTTCGCTGTCATCGGACCCTCTCGATGCCCTCGGGTAGTAAGGCACGCGAACCCTCCGTCGTGGCTTCTCCGGTGCCTCCTTGTCCACCGCTTTCTCGGGGGGAAGGAATCCCTCCGGATGGCGCACAGCGTAGTCCCGCTCCAAATCGGCTACCCGGGCGGCCGTCCTTTTGGATCCAAGGCGAACGCCGCAGCATACTCCAGCCTCAGAAGGGGGTCCTGTTTCGGCATCCCCCTCAGCAGGTTTCCTTCGTGTGATTCCCACATGTGCTTTTTCCAGTCCTGGTGCGTCGAATATGCTCGACTCGAACACACCGGGCACATGTAGTACTGCTTCCGTACTCCATCGTGCTGGCCTCGGATGTGCTTGACCAGGTGTTTAAATTCCTTTCCGCGACAATGTCCTTCCCAGCACTGTCCGCTCATCGCGTCCGTTTTCCGGGCTTTCGGGCCTCGTTCCAAACTTGAAGCTCGTCCCGTCAGCCTTCTCCGTTTCTGCCTCGTGGTGATGCTGCTCGTCTCACTTCTCTGCCTCTTTTTTTTTTTTTTTTTTTCTTCTCCTAGCTTTGATCTGCTCGTCTGCGATGTGATGAATCCTGATCGGCTGACCAGAATGACCTGCTCCGGCGAGCGCTCTGCCTTTTATAGCCGCCGCAGGCGGAAGTGGGCGTGGCCTGCACTAGCGACCCCTAGCGTCAGGCTCGCCATCCACTTCAACGGTGGCGCCCCCTACTATTTCCGGTCCCCAGGGCCCGCCGCTGGTCACCGCTCCGCCTGCCGTTTACCTCGCGGCCCCTCGCCATCTACGCGTTTTCTTCCTAGGCCTTTTATTGCCCCACCGGACGTCCTCGGTCCTTTCATCCTCTGTCGCCTCCTCTCGCCTTTTCACCTGGCCCTCGCAGTGCTTCCGCACACTTCCCGGAGAACACAGGGGCTCGACGTTATCATCCTCTCGCCGCCGCCCCGTTCTCTTTGTCATCTTCGCTTCTTTTACGACCTACTTTAAAGCCCGTCCTCGTTTCAGGCCTCGCCTTTTACAACCGTCCGTTCGTTCCCCGGGGTTCCCGAGAGTGCCGCATCTACTCTCCTCCGGTCTCCTGGACGCTGTAAAGCGGTATTACCAAGTCAGCATTACTTCAAAAGTCTTCACCAGCTTGCCGCCGGGTCTGTTTTTCGTTGTAATCCAACCATCTTTTCCACGCTGTGGTTCCTCCGAACTGACCGGAAAGCGGCTCTGTGGGACTACTTTAGACATTCGGGCCGTCGTGGCTCCCGAACGCCGTTTTTCGTTCCAACCCCGCTTTTCCCACCTATATTACATCCGCAAGAGAACCAATCTCTAGCTAGGTAGCAAATCTCTACAGCCTAACGACCTGCACTCCTTACTGTAGTGGTCAACGCACCGCCCCGACTCAATGGCCCCAGGTTGATCAGTCCTTTTTGGCCAAAGCCTTTCTGTGTAGCGCCGATTTGGTCGTTCCCTTGGTCCTCTTCCACCTGCGGAATCGAGACACGAGAACGACTTCATCACAAAAAGGGGTGCCCCGTTTCCGTACGTGCCCTAGCGCGCCCCACCCCAAGCATTTACTGTGCAGCCTCATATCCTTGCTGGTCAGCTACCATCCAGGCTGGCGCAGCGTGTCCTCGGTAGGGTTCCAGGCGGTCCACATAGACCACCCCCCCCGGTTTCCCTCGTTTCTTCCGTACTACCACCCGTCCTCGGTCAAGCACCTTGACGATCAGTGCAGGGCCTATCCATGGAAATCGCAATTTCGTTCCCTTGTCCCTATCCACCACCGTATCGTGCACCCAGACCAGTTCTCCGGCGTGGTATTCCCGCCGAGTCACCTTTCCATCGTACTTGTGTTTCTGATGAATGGCGGCTCGTTCCAGCCCTGCCCGGGCCTCCCGATAGGCCGCGACTAGCCCTCTCTCCAGGCTTTCCACGTAGTCGCCTACCCGTCGGGGTTCCTCCTCCGGTCCTAGAGGTCTCCCATAAATCGCCTGTCGCGGCATCATGGTCTGTCGGCCCAGCATCATCATGTTCGGTGTTACTCCCGTGCTGGCTTGCGGCGTTGCTCTATAACTCATCATCACGAGTGGGACCATCTCATCCCATTCCCGGCCTGTTGCTCGGCAGCTAGCTTTCAGACAGCACCCTAAAGTGCGGAAACTTCGTTCTATGTATCCGTCACTCCGGGGGTGGTACGGGGTCGTTCTCGTTTTGTGTATTCCAAACAGTGCACAGACCTGAGCCACCACCTCGGATTCGAAATTCGTGCCCTGATCCGAGTGTAGTTCTCGAAACGCGCCTTAGCGTGCTACTACTTCTTCAACCAGCTTGTCCGCCACTGTCGCTGCCTTCTGATCCGGGATCGGGAAACACTCCAGCCACTTGGTGAAATAGCACCCCACCATCAGGCAGTACTTGTTCCCTCGTTTGGTGACTGGGTACGGGCCTGAAACATCCATGGCCAGCCGTTCCATCGGCTCCCCTACTATGTATTGATGCAGCGGCTCCCGTCTCCCCCGTCCTCTTTTCAGCAACGCGCAGTCACATTCTCGACATTCCTTCCGCACGTCTTCTCGGAGTCCCGGCCAGTAAAACCCTTGCTCCAACAGGGCCGTCGTTCTGGCGACTCCCAAGTGCGCTCCTGCTGCGCCTCCATGGTATTCCCTCACCAACTTGGCCCGTTCCTCTCGGGGAACGACCAGTTGGTTCCTCCAACCATGTCCTTCTAGTTCCCAGTACTTCCGATGCAGCACGCTATCCTTGAGGCTTAGTCGTTCCCACTGCCTCCATAGGATCTTTGTTTCCCGGGATTCTGGAGATATGACCTCCCAGCCTGGCCGGTTCGCATCCTCTTCCATCCGTGCGATAATCGGTCCTATATCTCGATCCCTCCTCTGCGCTGCTTTCACCTCCTGCGGGGACCATCCGGGCTCATACCCCCGGGCCCGCGTCACTACTCTCACTTTCTCGGTACCCTCGTGCTCCTCCCCACACTGTTTGCACGGATACCGGGACAACGCGTCAGCGTTCCCATGCTTCCTACCCGGTCGGTGTTGGAACGACACGTCGTGCGAGTCGATAATTTCAATCCACCGGGCAGCCTGCCCCATCGGTTCCTTACTTCTCTGTAGCCAACTAACCGCACTGTTATCCATCCGGACTATTACGCGTTGACCATAGACGTAGCACCGAAAATGTTTCAAAGCTCGCACCACCGCCAGCAGTTCTTTCCGCGTGGTGCAATACTTTCGTTCGTTTGACTCCAGGGTTTTGCTCGTGTAAGCTATTACCCGTTCTTCCCCTCTCTGCTCCTGTGATAGCACGGCTCCCGTCCACACGTCACTGGCGTCCGTGTCAAGCCACCATTGTCCTTCTTCCTCCGAGAATCCCAATACCGGGGCCTCTGTCAACGCCCTTTTCATGGCATCAAACGCCTCTTGTCGCCTCGCGCTCCACACGAAAGGCTCCTCCTTCGTCGCCAGTTCATACAAGGGGGCAGCCAACTCCGTGAAGCCGTTTATATGTCTTCTATAATACGAACACAATCCCACGAAGGCTCGTACCTCATGGAGATCCCGAGGGACCGGCCACTCAGTTACTTGCCGACACTTTTCGGGGTCGGGCTCGATCCCGTTGAATGAGACAACGTGTCCCAGGAACGGAATCTTCTTCTGGAACAACCTGCATTTTCGCGCCTTCAACTTCAGTCCTGCAGCGTTCAATCGGTCCAGAACCCGTACCAATCTTTCCAGAGTCACTTCAAACGTTGGCCCGAAGACCAATATGTCATCCAGGTATACCAGACACTCCTCCCACACGATTCCTCTGAGGATTCTTTCCATCAGTCTCTCGAAGGTGGCCGGGGCATTCACTAGCCCGAATGGCATCACTTTGAACTCATACAATCCTCCTTGAGTCACGAAGGCCGTCTTCTCTCGGTCCTCGGGTGCCATCTCCACCTGCCAATATCCGCTCGCGAGATCCAGACTGCAGAAGAATAGGCTCCCGCCCAGGGTGTTGAGGCTGTCCTCTATCCGTGGGAGCGGATAGGCGTCTACTTTTGTAGCCTGATTCAATTTTCGATAATCGATGCAGAATCTCGTTCCTCCATCCTTCTTTTTCACCAGGACGGTCGGGCTGCTCCACGCACTTCCGCTCTCCTGGATGATTCCCAGATTTAACATGTCCTCCACCAGTGCTCGTTCCTCTTCTCTCCTGGTGGCTGGATACCGTCTGACCCTTTGTTTGATCGGCATCTGATCCCCCGTTTTAATTCGATGTTGTACTAAATCTGTCCGTCCTAGCTCATGTTTCGAGGTCGCAAACATTTGTTCCCGGGCCATGATGGCTTTTTCCAACTCTCCGCCTTCCTCCGTGGTTAGGCCTTTCTTAGCTTCCTCTATCATTTCGACGAGCGCTCCAGGGGGTTCTTTTACATCGCTTCCTATACCTCGTACTTCCTGTACGAAGGTGGCTTCTCCGAGTACCCTGCCGGTTTCCAATTTCGCGCCCTCGGTCCCTCGGTTGGCCACCCAAACTTTATTTTCTTCTCCTAACGTCACCGTTCCTGGGATCACTTCCAGTCCCATGGGTAATCCAGCGCCGGTGATGACAGCCAGCTGTCCACTCTGTCCTATGTCCACTCTTGCCACTACTGTTACTCGGGTCACCTGGAGCGGGGGTATTTCCGTCGTTCCCTCGATTCTCATGACCTGTCCTCCGACGGTAACTGCCCGAACCCCATCCGTTCTTCGCTCTACTCCCGGGATTCGTTCCCCCTCTCCCCCCCCTTCGGCGGGCAGGAAGACAGCACTCGCGTGGGGCTTAACTGTTAGCCGGTATTTCACCGCGAAGTCGTTTCCCAGGATCCCTTCATCTCTACCGATGTCTGCCACCATGAATGTCCACTGCAACACGCGTGTTCCCAATCTTACTGACAAGTTCGTGCATCCGTAGCACCGCAGCGGACTACCATCCACCGAGCAGAGGCGTCCTTCGTATCCGTCCAGGTCTTCCCATTTTCGTCCCCACTCTCTCCAGAGACGTTCCGACAGCAGACTGATCATAGATCCGGTATCAACCAAAAAACGGACGACACTCTTTCCCACCGTTCCGGCCACATAAAGTCCACATTCTCCAATGCCTACTACTTCTCTCGCCGCGCCCGAAGGGGGCCCCGCGCTTACTGCGACGGCGACTGTCCGTTTCCCTGACGCTGAGAACACTCCCTCGCGAAGTGGCCCTTCTGGTGACATTGATGACATTCCAAATCTTCCTTTCGTTTCTTGAACGCCTCTCTCCGGGCCGTTGCCTGTCTCCTGGCTTCCCGTTCTTCTGCCAATTCCTTCATCATTTCCTCCAACTTACCGTTTAAGGCCATGATTTGTGTATTGGCGTCCTCCTCGGGCTTCACTGCCCGCAGGAGGCGGCGTGAGTATCGCTCCTGTATTTCTACCACCTCCACCGCCTCCTCCAACGTCTTGCATCCTTTCTCTGCACACTTCAGCTGAAGGTCTTCCCCAACTGCAGCCTGGAACGCGTGTAACGCTGCTTTTTCCTGGCTGGTATAGTCGTTGGAGAAGTAGGCTCTCGACGCCAACCGCCGGGCGTTATCGGCCAACTCCTTCGCTGTTTGGTTCTTTACGCGTTTCAATCCCGCCAATTCTTGCAGAGCATTGCACGTATCCTTTTCTTGACCGAACCTCCGACGCAACGCGTCTACCCTCGCCGAGTAACGGAGTCGTTCCCTGTCCGGGAGTCCGACAAAGTAGATTCGTGCCGTTCCCGTCAGCGAAAGAAAGAGCATCGCCGCTTTCTCCTCGGTCGTCCAACGTCCCAAGTCTGCGTACTCCTCAAATTGGTTGATCCATCCCTCGAAGTCCGGTTTTCCATCATACTTTTCCGGTCGTAAACTAAACTTCTTCAAACTCGCTCCTACCTGGCCGGTCTGTTGTTGTTGAGCCCGCGCATTCTGCTCATCCGTCGGGGTGGACGTTCCCATAAAATTAAACCGCCTATCCATGATGGTCGTGTCCTCCCCTTTGGCCTCGGGTTTCGCACCTCCCTTCTCCTCCCCACCTTCCTTGAAGGCGATGTCAGAGTCCATCTGCTCGAAGACCGCCGCTGTCGCCATGAGCATCCAATACCGATGAAACACCCAGGATCCACAAGTCCGTATGTGCCTATTTCAGCACCACCGCTGCCACCAGTGTGACGTTCTCTGGTAAGTCGGGGTTGCCGATTCTTACAACAGAGGAACGTGGGGGTTGTTCGGGTCTCGGGGCGGACGGGGAATCCGGGCCAAGAACCGAGATGTGTTTTTAGAGTCATGCCTCGCGCACGAGGGGGGGGGCTGAGCGAATCGGTCGGGAATCGGCGCTCGATGTCAAACGGAGAACTGCGGGGAAGGGAAATTATGGTAGGGGTACGGGTCGGCCGGGGTTCGTCTCGCTCTATCTCCCAGACCAGCATTCACCCCCACCGGGCGGTCCACCCCGTGGTTCCGGTCCGCGGGGCCGTCGGGCCGTCGGTCGCCTATTGTTTGGTAGCGTGGGGCCGAGCCTGCCGCGCCCTCGTCCCCGCGGACTTCGTTCCTTCGTCTCGCCCTTCATGCCTTCGTGCCATGCCGCGCCTCGGCTTCCGGGACGGTTTCGGGCCTTCGTGCCTTACTTCGGTCCTTCGTTCCTCGTTCCTCGGGCCGTCGGGCCCCTACCCTAAGTTCCTCCTATTTATCTCGAACTTCAACTATTTTATCCTAACTTCTGGTTAATTGCTCGAATCGGCTCATCTTAGCGGTTGTTTCAGGAAAGAAGACACGTCTGGACACAAGGAGAACTGTTAAAGAACTCTGTTTATTCGGGCCTCACCGCCCCTTTATATACCCTAGAGGTCAGCTCTGATTGGCTGCTTTCAGTCACGTGATCTACAACTGACGTCACTTCCGGTTTACATTTCACTTCCGGTTTACATATTTCCGGGTCTCGTTCCTTTACATTTTCGTTCCTTTACACTTTCGTTCCTTTACATATTCGTGCCTCTTTTTTCGGGCTTTTTACACTTTCGCTCATTCTTACATATTTCGTTCTTTTACACTTCTGTTCCTTTTCGAACATATATACCTTTTATAATATTACCTTATTTTCTCTTATTTTGATCTCTACATATTTGGATGAATAGCCGTTCATCACATAATCACTCATCCAATGAAAAAGATCACGTGATTATCTTTTTTGCACTGTAATGTATCTCTATCGTGATCCAACCATTGCAATTTTTGGAAAATATGTATTCGTGTCCTATAGTATGTGGATGTTTTCATGTTATGTAATCGCGACGTACTCGCCTGATTTGACTGAGTTTATGTATAATAACTCTAACTCCTTCTTACTTGTCAATCAAAGCCTTCGATTTGGACCTCCAAAATGTAGGTGCCGAATCGAAAGCGCAAATATCACAAAGTACGTAATAGGCTTTAAACCAAAACACATTCAACAGGTACTTTTTTAAACTATTGAATTCAGAGAGATTTGGCAAATCCAATGCATCCTATGACGCCATCTTGCCTTAAAACTGTCCTCCTTTTGTGGATTAACCCCAAATGATTATCGGCAGCCTAAAACCTAGTTATTATTTTTTATGTTTTAAGAGGACAGGGGCGGATTTCGATGGTGGCACAAAGACGCACCCCGTAACTTTATTTTTGGCCACGTTTAAAAAGTCCATATATTCCACTATGCGTTATTTCACTTGCGTTAATTGACATAATGCAAGTGAAAGGCAAGTAATTTCAAGAACGCATATTGGAATATGGAATTTGTATGTCATTTTCTATCTAGCACCTGCGTTTCCTAATTAGAGGAAACGCAAGTCCCACTGAACGCATAGTTAGGTTTTGTAAGTATAAAACATTGGCGAAAGTTTATTATGATCGAAAATGATTTTCAATGGCACGACATGCCACGTTTCAACATCCTGCATCCATCCAGGGATCAAAGCTGGACCAGCGACCCTAATGGCGAAGAATCCTCCTTTCGATACCTATAAATTACACAACATAAACAGAATAATTGGCTGTCAATTTTACTAGATAGCTTTTTACTTTCGAAACCTGTTCCAAGGTCATGCAAGAACGGGTAGCCCGTCCTCCTGGGAAGAGGATATACTCTCATGTCCTAAACAATAGTTTTGCCTGTTTATGTGCATCAAAATAGCTCCGAAACGGAATTTGTTACGGAACTCCGTTGCACACTACTTTTTATTTACTGTTGTCCGTGTTTTATAGGGCAGCTACGGTAGGTTCACAATAATTTGAAGCATATGTCAACTCATTTTATCATGTCAATTCCTCAACGTTTGCGTAAAATTCCCTCTTTTCGTTTTAATGCTTGCTTCGTGCAGTGTTGCTATTGTAATAATTAGATTAGAGAAGAATTGAAGGAATGCTATGTTGTCTTGGACAACTTGATACAGCATAAAAAAAAATAGTTTAGATACATGATGCCCCATTTCCAGTCAAAGGTTGAGATATTAATTAATTGAAAAATTGAAATATCTCAAATATGCATCGGCTTTTGTCCCATTTGCATTTCAGATGGATTCTCTATAGTCTACAGTGGTAGTTTTTGCGAATGGTTATTCATGTATGAGTGAAATAGATAATGTAAACATGGGAAAGCTAAAAAAAAGAACGCGTAAAATGCCCCCATGTGGTGCGCATTGCTCAGTTACAATAACTGGGCAAGAAACGGCGAAGGTGGAGGACAATTACGGATAACCAACATGGCAAATGGTGCGTTGATCTCATGATATATTAATTCATGATTGCAGCTTCAATATCATACATGTTTGTATATGAACAAATAAATATCTTTAGATGTCTTTAAATACATACATACATACATACATACATACATGCATGCATGCATGCATGCATGCATGCATACATACATACATAGTATATCATTATAATATTATGCCATTGAGTTTGGAATGCTAACGGATGGCTTACTGATCACATCCTTTTAGATAGGAAGCAATGTTATACAAGGTCACTGCTGTGGTTTAGCCCAGACGGAATGATCCTAGTCCACTGGTGCATGTATTTACATATAATGTAAACTCCTTAATAATTATAGTCTAACAAAATAGTGAAATGCCAAGGTGATTCATATCAATCCTTTTCAGAATTAAGATGTACGAAAATATTGCTGTGTGTTTACTGCTCATAAAGATGAAGAGAAATGATATTCACTTCATTGTATTTATCCCAAACTTAGCCACCATTTTTATTAGACAATGAGACAATTTACAGTACAGGACCTGTGGAACCAGTATATATAAGTAAGGTTGAGTCCTTCCACCCTCCGTATTACTCCAGGGTCGTCATCCTTGTAGTTTGCCACGTTATAAACCCTGCAGTGCGTTCACACAGTGCAGTACATGACCATAGTAACAACACCAACATGTTTTACAAGCTGCTCTTGCTGGTGATGGCATTGGCCTTCATGGCTGTTTGTGCTGTCCAAGATGAGGAACAGCAGCTTGAAGAACTTGCTCGTGGAATCCAAGAGCTGAAGACTCGACTCGTTGGGGAGGCCAGCGACGATCCAATTCCCCCAGGTAAGTCCTATTAACCCTGCTAGCTGGGTGTTTGGCAAGATAGGGGACTTTCTAAAATTACCCAGTGAGGTGTGTTGTTATATATAGACCTTTCCACTAGTGTAGCGTTCTATTAGTGACATAGCCTGAATGAATTAGGTGGGCTATGGGATAAACCAAGGCAAGTAGAAACGTAATAGGTATATTCTGCAACCTAACTTTTTTTGGTTAGTCTGTAACTTGTTGAATTGTCACAGAACAATTGTTACTTTAGGTTAGGTTGTAAGTAGTTAAAAAAAAGATTGTTATGATAATGTTACAGTTTATTTGAGACCTTACTTATACATAAAGTTATAATAATGTTATTCTTACATGATAAAATGTAATAAGAATACGCAATAATGTTATGGTGCAATGTCACAAAGTTAGGTTCTAAAGATGTTTTTGGGTGCCATAAATTACATAACAAGAACCAAAACAGAACTAAACAGAACAGTGCTACAATATTATAATGACATTGCTTCCTTACTTGGGAATTGTGATGTAATTTCAAATGATTAATTCCCTCTTTCTACAGCCCTTTGGGAAACCATACATCTTTTTAATTGCAAGGAAATGGTCAAGCATGCAATGGGAGTGAACACGAATTATATTGAGACCATTTTCCATAAAGCTTTTTATGACAGAAAGACCATGATATCATTTATGATTATGTCGGCAGTACTCAGATTTGTATACCACTCTGTATTAACCAGGGCCACCATCTGGACCACCCTCTGGACCACCGTCCTACCGCCGCAGTGGCAGATGGATCCAGCATCCTAAAGGTTAGACTTCATAGAAATAGATAAAGTGTTGTATTCTAAAAGATAAAGATAGATATATGTTTTGGCCTGTGATATTAGATCTCCTCGCTTATGACAGACATCAAACACTCAAGTACTATTGATATACTTGTTTTTGGTAGGGGACACACCCAGTAAACATTCCATCTAACTGAATACGCGTGCATACTTTTTAATGAAAAGTAGGTTTCAATTATAGTTAAAAACTATGTTGGTTCGACAGTTCGTTAATCTGACTGATATTACATGAAAAGTATGCTGCTCAGTTAACCAAACAATATGTATACGTATATGAAGTTATGAAACTGATGATTAGCAATGCGATGCAATACCAGGAATAAGGTTCAATGACATAATACTCTCTTCAATGTTACAACATCTGGTAATTCCTTTGCCTGAATTATTATGCAATAGGACGGGATGGAGAAGAGGAGGGGGATCTGTTATTATGTAAGAAATATTTGTCAATATATTAAGATAGATCATTAGAATAATCAATGTCTTTGTGCTGTCCAAGATGAGGAACTTGCTCGTGGAATGCAAGATCTGGAGACGCGACTAGTTGGGGAGGCCAGTGATGAACCCATTCCCCCAGGTAAGTCCAATTAAACCTAGGTGGTGTTTGGTAGGCAAGGGGTCCTATCGTCCTTTTCATAGATATGACCTCCTGCTTATAGTATGGCTTGAACCAATGAGTTATGGCAGAGGTTCCAATGGGCTTAGGATTAAATTGTCAGTCAAGGTGCCTATGGAAGGGACCGCTGTGGGGACTCATTGGAAGGGTCTGTACTACGTGGGGGAACTGTAGTGAAAGACCAATTTAAAATTATTAATTCCCTCCATCCTCAGGCCTACAGGAAAACATGTTTTAGAAAAATTGTCTGGCAGAAGGAAATTGTCAAAAATTCAATGGAAGTGTAAAAATAATTGTATGCAGACCATTTTCCACAAAGCATTTTGTGACAGAAAGGCCATAATATCATTCATGATTATGTCAGCAGTTTTTAGATTTGTATACCACTCTCTATTAACCAGGGCCACCATCAGGACCACCGTCCTATGTCCGCCGAGGCCCTAAAGGCTGGATCCAGAACCCTAAAGGTTAGACTTTACAGTATAGATCACGTGTTGTATTCTAAAGAGTTCGGATACTTATTAGATCTTTTATTCAACCTGGAATCATGACAGTTTACACTGGTTTTCAGCAACAGCCAGAGAACTAATGACTTATGAATATGCTCAGGTTTATCATAATCGATAATACAATATTTGGTAGGGAACACATCCAGTACACTTTCCAACTCACTCAATACATACGCATATTTTTTCATGAAAGTATTCTGCTTGGTTAACCAAATAATATATATAATACCAATGTATAATCATTGATTAGACTTATTGTATCTTCTTAAGGATGTTTTGAGAAATTGTTTTGCTGATAATCATTGCTTTTTAAGATTCAATTTGAGATTGTGCGAAAATGTAATGGCTTAGAATCTAATTTGTACCAGATATAAGGGCATCCACTTTGCAAATAATCATATTTTCTAAAAGGTCCGTGAAACAAGTATGAAAGCATTAAACAAACCTATATTTTGAGACCAGGAATATGGCTTGATGACATGATACCCTATTCAGTATGAGCTACATCTGGCAGTTTCTTTGCATGAAACAGTATGCAATAAGACAGAATTGAGAAGGGAGGTGGATCTGTTGTTAAGCATTTGGACATATCAAGATATATGATTAGAATAATTAATATTTCTGTGCTGTCCAACATGAAGAACGGCAGCTTCAAGAACTTGCTCGTGGCCTTCAAGAGCTGGAGACACGACTTGTCGGGGAGGCAGACCAAGGACCAATTCCCCCAGGTGAGTCAAATTAACCCTTAGTTGTGATTAGCAAGTAAGGGGTTCAATAGGCCTTTTAATAGGTACAGCATACTGTTAGTGGTAAAGCCTGAACCAATGTATGGGTTCCAATGGGCCCAGTAGGGGCAGATACAGAATTTCGGAAAGGGGGGTCCTGATGTAGGTTAAGTACTAAAACAGCGGGCATTCGTGTGCACGCAACGTTTTTTTCTCTTTGGCAAGTTTAAGTCCCTACCAAAAGGGGGGTCACGACCCCCAAGACACCCCCCTCTGGATTCCCCCCCTGCCAAAGATTAGGTTGTGGGTTTATACTGCATGGGCACAGTGTAATGAAAGACCAATTTCAAATAATGAATTCCCTTCATCCTCAGATCTGCAGGAAACCATACTTTTTCAGAAATTGCCTGGCACAAGGAAATGTTTAAAACTTCAATGAAAACGAAGAAGAATTTTATGCATGCCATTTTCCACCGAGCCATTTGTGGCTTGAACACCTCATTATCATTTTGATTTTCTTGGCAATGCTCAGATTAGGAACCAAATCTCTATTTGGCAGGCCCACCCTCAGGCCCACCTTCAGGGCCACCTTCAGGGCCACCTTCAGGGCCACCCTCAGGGCCACCATCATGGCCACCGTCAGGACCAGCACCCCCTTCAGGTAAGACCTTATTGTAATAGATGAGGTGTCCTTATCTAAAGAATAAAGGTAGATGTATGCTTTGGTTTATAATAATCAATCTCCAAGCTTATGATAGACACCAGTAATTTGTAGGGGATACTGGTTGGATTCCCTGAGTGTCTGATGCATCAACTGTCCATGCTATTGTTCTCTACCCCATAGAATCGGGCCTCAACACTTTGTACAAAGCAAACCTGTGAGTTGGTCTCAATACAGCCAAACAATTGCTGTATGGACCCTATACTCCTAGACATCATCATCATCAATATAGTTTTCATATAAAAGCTAAAGAATTGAAATATATAGAATATATAGCTCTATGGATGTGTTTATTTTCTATACATACCCGCCAATATCAAGCATGCATCGGTGATATTATCTCACTTCGGGAAAAAGTTGAACGGTGCTATATTGAATGTAAGCAATAGAGAAATATAAAAGGAGATGATAGGTTATATATAGATATGTTTTGTATGAGGTATATTATATTATGTGTGTTTTTGTGTATGTAGGCCTATGCATATATGATATAGAAGCAAGATTATGGGAGTGTACTGACGCGGGTGGCCAGTCCATGTTTGGGTAGCATAACGTGAGCTTAGAAGCGCACGTGTAAGCCAATGTTTCACTTTGACAGTAGTGAAATGAGGGAGGAGTTAAGGTGTGACGTACCACCATATAATAATGTGTTCCGCTCTTAGCTAGCCAGAGTAGCTGCACGCACTGTGTGAGTAAACATCCTGCGAAGGTTGGACCTTTAATCTGCAGTCTAGGTTCTGGAGAGAGGCATATAGAAATTGTGTTAGAGCGCGGAGCGTTGACTGAATGTATTTGAGGGGACTCTAACCTCGGGACTGATCATGGTCAATCGAGTTCTTGTCACGGAACGACTAGACATTGGATAATATAAACAACAAATCCTTTCACAACGAGTGTTCACGTCTTACATGATGAGGGAACTATAATTATGTATTGGACGACCGCAGTCGACGAGGAGGGAGACTGCGAATGGAGCTAGCTATTATCTATACAACGAAACATCACAAACACGAATTAACTTTAAATGGATAATTAACCTCTCTATAGTTCAGGAGTATACACTTTATAAATATATATGAATTCATACATACCTAATTATACATATATTCATACATATATATGTCTATATCTATGAATATATGGATATGTATGTATGAATATATAGTGTAGATCGTATAACTCTAGCTACTTCAAGAGATAACGATTTAAGAAATTTCAACAATAATATTATACTGAAATCAGATGGTATTTTTTGATATACACCTGTTCGTCCTTACGTTTAAGGTCCGAGGGGATGCCGTCCAACTGGGCCACACATTGGGGTATCCATGCCCGGACCCGCCCCTCCTTCCGGTAAGTCCTCCTGTCACCGTGACCCTTGACCTCCACGCTGACCTCCTGCTTGTTGCTCACTTACTAAGACCAGGACCTCTCCAACAGTGTTTATCTTTATGGCCAAAGTCGATATCAAAGTGCAGATGCTGCTCCTTTAACGGTTTGGGAAACTTGAATAAACCGAGAGATAATGAGATTTTAAAAATGAATTTTAAAAGTGTATAAAACGGACGGCAATGGATGGCTAAATTCCCCGGGGGTTGATGAACGCCTGGTTTTCAAATTATGCCTATGATTTAGATAGAGTTGACGCAGGATGGGAAAGATTCGAAGGAGATTCTAGGAGTATTCTATGATGACATTAAAAATACTATACACACTATTATATTCCTTCTGGCAATTAGTCTTTATGTATGAGATATGTGTGTGTAAATTTGCTTGGCCTGCAGTCAATTCAACATAATTATATTGACATATTGTATTGGATAGAAATGTTTTCCACCAAACATATCCTGTTGTGCTATTGTATTGGTAGAACCAATTTCACTGTTTTCCTTCCAGGACCCCCGTGTGCGGTGTACCTCTGTCTCAGAAACTTCCAGAGGCAAATGAGCCAGAACTGCCAGTGAGTGGTCACTTTTAATCTGTCTCCACATTAGTTTTAACCTTTATGTTACACGAGATCACGGAACATAATCTATTTGATTATATAATTAACTTACATCATCACCATCATTAGGCTCATCCCAGTTTACATCAATATTGTAGTTTACCATTAAGTATAATTACAATTACTTCCTGGGTTATTCCACAAAGTGAGTAGTATAGAAACAACTTGAACCATAACAATAACGACAAACAGATTGATCTGAAAGTTTTGGAGATGCTTCAAACCATAATACCCTTTTTCTCAAAGAAACCAATGCTAAAGCATATCAACCTTATACCAAATGCCCAACCTTTTATCGCTTAAAAGTACGATATTGGGATTGAATGGAAAACCTGTGGCTCTGTTAACAATAATGACTAAGTACTTAGTAATGATTTAATACTTAGTAATTAGGAAAAACGATGATTCTTGCCTATTCAATTAACATAGCTTGTGGAGACTGGGGTGGATTATAATTATGATGGAGTTTATCCAACTTTTGTGCAGTCCTGGAACACAAGTTTGGATAGACTTTTACGCTAAAGCTTACCTTTTTACTTATAGTAATCTGTTTTTATAGTGCACGCTTCGCTGCTGCTGCCCAGTGTGCCAAACAGGCACCTGTGTACAACTGCATGAGATTCGAGATTGAAGAGACTATGAGGTACTTCCAAAGAAGAATGATATGTGGTATGTCTAGCGATCCTGACTACATGTATCAATTTAGTATGCTTTGTTCCTAGCATTTACTTAAACATATCTGAAAGTATTTTCTTTTTATCATTTCGTTCCTCGAATGTTTAAGGCCACACCATAATAAGACGAAAGTTTTCATATTATTCAGGGTGCAAAAGCCAGGATGCTCAGACCTGTGTGGGGCACATCCGAACAGCTTCTAGACTACTTTATCAGTCGCCGTCTCTACCACTATCCGTCCGACGGTAAGGTAGTAATGATATCTTTTGCATCCTATATTTACAAGAAGCCCAGGGTCCTCTGTTGTCCCACAGAGTATTCAAGGTTGTACTTTCAAGCAAGGATTGTTTTCCTATACTGCATGGGCCACGTTTTATAAAATAAAAGGAACTAAGAAATTTCAAGTGGAGCAAAGGGTAGGATCACGGTGTATTGACCAAGAACAAATCCTTAACTTTGTCACAATTTTCCCATGCAATATGCTCTTTTAATGAACCCTAAAACAGCATTTAACTCAGATGAGAGTATATTATAAATGTTGTACTGGAATTGAGAAAAATATTGTTGAAATCTTCTCTCTTCAGGAATGCTGTTTCACGCGCCACGTCCTGCGCGAGGAGGGTAGAGTCCCCAAGTGTGTCCGCCGAGGGCTGTGAGGAGATGTTCCCTCCAGGGGGGCACTACATCTTGGTCCTCCTGCGTGCCTGGAGTAACGGTCAGTGTTCTTGACACTATCATACGGCTAGCAAATTAATTTTCACATTCTATACCATGCTCTACAACTAGATAATTTCTACCTTTATGGTACACCTTTTTCTACCTACAGTTTTGGCTATAGAAACTGTAAACTCTCAGGTCTAGCAAACTCTGGAAGATCGGTATGTTAATACTGAAAAGTTGTATGATGACGTTTCTGTATTCACTGAAAACAAAAGTGATCACAGAGTCTGTAAAGCTTGTATTCCACATATTGATTTTGATGCTGGCAATTTTGTATTTGTTTGATTTTCTCAGAGAATATAGCATGAAACCATACATCCTCTACATGTATATCATTTGAAAGATTTGTAAAACTTTTAAGGTATTACATAACATGTCGTTATTTACCCTTAATTCGCAATGCCGATTTGTCAAACTGGCATCAAAATTGACATGCAAAGAACAGGCATAGGACGATAAAATTCTCGGATATTTGCATTCTTGTTGGCACTAATCACCTCATGAATCAATCATCTTTTGTGACTTATACAATTTGAGAAGGTTCGCACGACCATTTAATCTTCAGTATTACCTTTAAATGTCAGAAATAAAAAGAAGTACTTATTTATTTTTTGGAAAGCTTATTTGCTATAATAGTACTTGCTTGTATATCCCCCATCACATTACATGCCAGTAATGCTGGTGTTAAGTCTTCATACAGAGGAACAGCGCTAAAGAAATTATAATGACAGTAGAAGCATATATACAGAAAAAGTTTACTTCAGATATATATATAATGGTAGCATTTGTATTGACTTAGGTTGTGACGCAGTTTATGATTTGCTTCACTCAACAAGACCCTGCGGACAGGCAGTTAAGTACGGGTGCAGGTAAGAGAAATTACTTTCTAATTTTCAATAATAACATAAGAACACCCGCGGGGGGCGTCTGAGGGTCGAAGGACGACCCACTGGCCAGTGTACGGCCCAAGGGCGAAGCCCGCGGGCCGTACACTGGCCAGAGGGTTGTCCGAAGACCCGCGGACGACCCCTAAGGGTGTTCTATATTTTATCACCCAAACAATTGTCCAAATATGTCTAAAATACTGTAACTGAGGAGCGGTACATACAGCCTGTCAATATGCACTGACCCTTGTATGGCCCGCTGCTTGGCCGTGCGGGTGATAAAATGTTGATTGATTTTTATTCAGTCATTGACATTGTAGCATTCATACCATCAATTGTAACATCGTTTCAGGTTATTTCATAGTTCAATATGTCTTCAACCATAGATGATTAGTACTTAACACAGAGGGAAAACTCCCCCAAGTAATATTACACATATTTAGTCATATACTATTCTTACATGCTTCCTCGGGATCCAGAGGGGTCAGAGGGTTGTTAGGACGCTAAACCACAAATGGGTGCTATCCCACAAATACAACTAAATTGTCACTTAGCATCCATGTCAGGATGCTATCATGCAAACATACACTAAACCACAAAGCACTTTATCACTTAGCAGCACCCATATGCTGCTAAGCTACAATCAAATGCTATCCAACAAGATGCTATCCTACCAAATGATGCTATCCTACAAAATGTCACTAAACCACAAACATTTGTTGGATAGCATCTACTTGTAGGATAGCGTCCTAACAGGGTCCTGCCCCCCCCCCCCCATTTTTTTGGTGGGACATACACTTGACAAAGAGAAAACATGTGAATGCTTTAAGTTTCAATACTTAGGCTACATGCGTAACCGGACCATCCCTTTCTGGAATCCCTTACCACCCCCCCCCCCCTTGACAAATGTTAATACACACGCATCCTTTCCTTTCCCTCAGCGGCGGTGAGAGGGAGATAGACGAGTTCCTCAGTTGTACTCAGAGGCTGCTCGACCAGTCACCAGGGAGCATGGCCTGTAGGACCATCCTGAACAACAGAAGCCTTATCAGGCGTCAACTGGTACAGAAACAGCAGCAGAACTGTCAGGACTACAGGGATGGTGAGGATTTCTGTACTAAAGGGTACAGAAGAAATAAATATTATACTGCGAACTACTCACAACTCCCTCACTTCTGAAACTGTTCAAAGCGTTATCAAAATGAGTTACTCCACAGCAAATGTAATACATGTTACAGCCATGAATGTAATACTGTCGGTAAGGTTGTGCAATGAAGCTCATTTATTGGTAATAGAATTATAGGTGTGATTATTATTCAAAATCAGTTTTTTCTGTTTTCCAGTGCAAAAGAAACTCAGTGAATGCTGATCAGAGAGACGTGGAGATGGCATCGTCAGAAGCAACAGGAAAATATGGGGACCAAAGAAGCCTCTGAAATATGCTTACGCTTACTGCTTCAATACCAATATGGTAATAACGTAATGAAATAAATAGAAAACTTCATTTCATATGCTTCTAGTTGTGTTCTTATGGAGGGAATAAAATTGTCTCCGCGCAGAGCTTTATAAGTATGAAAAGAGCATTCAAAATGTATGAGTATAAAACAATAATTGGTCTGGAATTTCGATCTGCAGCAAAACTGTGCATAAAGTGTTTATTTTCATCTACTCTGAAATTGATGTATTGTGTTCCATGATTTGGTTATGTTGTAGTCAATAAAGTGTTCACTTCAGCGCAACAACTTGTTATCTTTGTCTCTGCGTTTCTTATAGGGACGCTCCGTAATATATGCATACTGCCATCTGCATTATCAGCTTAATTCAATACGCATGCCGAAATAATGTGTACTAGTGAAAGGATACATGGAAATGCATAATAATTTTGTTATAATTATTCCGGGTGTCATGCGAAACTGACTAATGAAATGAAAACAATGGAGGGCCCTGAAACTTCAAAAGGCACTAAAAGTTATCACCTAACTTAATCATTCAAACCAAAATTAAACAAATGCTACAAATGTAGTCTGCATCATAAAAGCAACATAGTTATTTCATCTACCCTATATGAAAGTAAGAATTGTCACTGAACATAGAACTGATACAGTGTAATAAGGGTACTCGGTAGAGGGGGATTGCAGCAAGTTTCTGTCAGATCGGTTGTACAATTTTCAGTTCAATTTTATGCTAACTACACTTTGAGGTACCCTGTTGCATCTTGAAAGGTTATAGTTTAGTGAACCGAAAATCTGGATTCGTGGGAGTAAATTGGGACTCTACGAGGTGTAATTGGCTGTTGGTAGGGAAAGGTGATAAAATAGTGGTTGTTAGACCATAAAAATGTCTTCATGTTTATGTATTTAGTCCAGGAAGTGCTTCCGTGCCACTTCCTGTGAGAGTAGTTAGTGAAGGAAGGGTCCAATTTGCCTTTATATATTACATTATAGGCATTGTAACAAAAGACATCTATACAACCAGTAGGCCTACCTTAATGTATTTCTTCACAAAACATGTTGGCACCGTATTGCTTTCATGTTCATATTCCTCTTTAGTTATTTTGATACAAGATGCATATTATATAAAGAGTAAGAAGGCCCGAGAGAGTCACTCACAATGTTTGTAGTAGTGTTTAACCAGCATATTATTTCATAATATGTTTCATCATATGTTTACGTCGGTGACTTGTTTATTGACAAATGATGTTTTTCAAAGGTATTCTAGCAGTAGGTCAAGGGTCTAGAACGAGTACCCCATTAATGAAAATGCACGCCTATCACCATAGAAACGCTCTCTTGGCATGCATGTAAATTGACGTGTATTGGTGATTTTTGAAGGTCAGGGATCGAGAACCTCTCTAGCGAAATGAGTCTAGCTACCTGACGGCCACCAGATTTCCTGAGCCTATTTCCTGGTAGATCCGTAAGACCGGTTACACACTGCTAATGATCTACGATATGCAACAAAACTCCATCGTGTCTGTTTCGTCTATTTGGAATTAAATCGATCCATAATCGAATTATTGTTCACCCTTTTATTAATGCTCCTTCTTACGTTATTCTATTGATTTTCTAACGATTTATACAAAAATAAGGTTAACGATGCCGGGTAACGATGATATCAGAAAGGACCTTCAAGGCCCATTCGCCCTGGTAAATTTGGTACATACGATCTCATGCGACATTTCTCGTTTGCAATTCTGGTACAAACGATAAAGCAAACGACACATCTGCAAACGATCAGATCCAACATGTTGGATCAGATCGGCTGGTTTCCAGCCGATTGGAGGGGATAATTACTTGAAAAAATTATCGTTTGCAATCGTTAGGTACCCCTCCTCCCAGGGCGAATGGCAATTCTTCAATTTCGCTGGCTTGCGATCACTTTATCGGCGCCGAGAGTATCGTTTTGTCCGTGCGATAAGTGTGTCGGATTGGGGAGCGACACAATCATCGGCCAGGGTGAATGGGGCTTAAGGCCCATTCGCCCTGGCAAACGCGGTACATGCGATCTCTTGCGACACTTATCGTTTGCAATTTTGGTACAAACGATAAAGCAAACGAAAAGTCTGCAAGCGATCAGATCTAACATGTTTGATTGAATCGTTTGAAAACCAGCCGACTGCAGGGTTTTTGAAGTACTTGGGGTACTTAAGTACTTATCGTTTGCAATCGTTTGGCACTTCTTTAGTCAGTATGAATGCTATTTTCTGGAATTTTGGTGGAACACGATGATTTTATCGGCCCTGAGAGCATCGTCCACTTCATGCGATAAATCTGTCGGACCTGCAAGCGACAGAATCATCGGCCAGGGCGAATGGGGCTTTAATGTTCGTTAGAAAAAGTACATGAAAAGACAATCGATTTGCATTTTGTCGCATCGTGGAACGTTATCTTGAAGCCCTATCTCAAGCCCTATCTCAAGATCACAAACATGACAAATCATTATTCTGAATTTGAAACTAATCATTATTGTCATTGATAAGTTCACGATGAGCCATAAATATATATGTTTTCCAAAATGTTGAGCTCAAGTATGTTTGATAAAAAAAACGTGGCCCAGATCGCAACGATTCTTAAGGTAAAATTCGTATAAGGTCAATGAGGCTTAACTGCTACACCGCCCCAGGATACTGGGGAGTGGTTTAGTTAGCAGTAAACAGGTCAACGAGCAGTGCAGCAACACCTGCCTCTCGGATATGCAAGGCCAAGTGGATGTTTGTTTTTTATATAGGTCCTATTTCCTATCTAAATGTATAATTTCTTTTTTCATTCATTTTTTTTAGATTTATAGATCCTTTATTTCTCAGTCAGACTTCCATTGGAATGACTATCAAGTAGGAGGGTTAGCCCAATGGTGGAGCACTCCTCCACTAATCCAAAGTCCCCAGGTTGGATTTCTGGCCCAGGAAACTGTTGCCATGGATTAAGACGAAGCATGTATTATGCATCCTACTCTTTCGTTGGTCCACAAATTACTCAAGGCTGTAGGTATAGAGGACTCTGTTCCCTATCCACAAATCTACCTCAGATTCACATTCAGATTAATAAGAGCAGGGGCGACCCCAGGAATACTGGTCCCTTCTCTGAGCAATTGTTGGCAGCTATACTTCCGAAGCAAGATGTGGGGCACTGATAAAAGTTAAAACATGTGAACAATAAATCTTAAGAAATAGAATGTAGGCCTACACATGTTTAGAATTTCAAGTTTTTATATCGATTATAAACTTAGTTGTCCTTGTTCAACAAATGGTAGTCAAAAAGGTTTTTGATGAGTTCCTGGCATCCATACTTATGAGTTTAGTCGCACATTTTTTGTCTGTGGGACATATGGACAGATGGAGTCTTTAAGCATCTGTTTATTGACATATGAAATACTTCTGAGACATTTGGAATAAAAAAAAATGATAAAATTACTTCTAATTTTAGGACCTTATCAACATCTCAATGCAAGGCTGAATGCAACCACTGAAATGATCTGTCCTACCTAAATGAAAGGCAATTAAAGAACCCAAAGTCCGACATTATGGGCAGGAATTTTTGCTCCGATTTTCTTTACCAAAATGTATAAATATACATCCAAAGAAACTTCCAAATAGAATAACTGTCGTTGCACCATGTAAAGGCGTGAGACTGCCTCCTTGCCCCCATTCCTCCCTCACCTTGCACGTTGCAGCCAGGAAATTCTGATGCCCGTGTCAGGCGTAGGTGTGAAAGGAGCTCAGTGCGAGAATTCGTGCCAGAATCCCCTCGATAGGGTCCTTGCGGCTAATTTTGGAATACTGAATTTATGGAATGAACAATTACACGTTATTTACATGTGTATATAAAAATATAAAATATGAACAAAATAACATAAATACTTACCATCGGGGCACGCGTCATAATCCTGTATTGTTTTAGTTTATTGTCTAAGGAATGGTTGAACAATAACACAATAAAATAGAGCGAATTATTGAGGCGGGTTCAATGAAATTGATACTGAGAAAACAGTATTCTTTTTAGAAATTTCGCTACTATGTTGACTGTCACAACAACATTCTTTGTGTGTACCCTCGTTTGATTAAAAGAAAACACGTCGTTCACGCTTTTCAAAGCGTTGACACAATTTCATAGTCATGTTCATTCATGGTTTGTCTGGGTTAAATCTTTAACATTTTGTTTTTAAATTGTTTATAACACAGTAGTTTAATGAGAAACAACAACTAATGAATTTTACGATGATTCAAATTTATTCATTTCATGGTAGTCGATAGCTACTTAGACTGGGCTAAGTATGTGGTGATAGCTGAATACCGTCAACAACAACAATTACCTGAATCACTTGTCAACACACAACAAATCAAACACTCCCTGCAAGGCAATGCCCTCGAACTATGTGATAACGAGTCAAGAAGTGCTATCACTCACAACTAGTCATAGAGACAATTAATGGTAAGGGTGCGAACTCGGGTCGCCGGTCAGTGACAGCGCTCAGTTGATTTTCACACCTCTGGTCCCGGTGCGACTAAGGTGCGAATGACCTGCTGACGACCGTGATAGTCTGCCATGTGAATACCCGATTTTCACACCTCGTCAACGCCAATTGTCGCGCGTGCACGTCGCAGGTGCGGCCTGACGACCTGTCATGGGGTGTCATGGACCTTGTGAGTTGTGTCAGTAATTTGAGCGGCTCAGTATATAAACCCAGGACGACCTGATCTACTCATCATTCACTCACCACTTGCACTCCTACCACAAGCAGTGAGCAGATTCAGCCAACTATCTCAACCAACTGAGTCAACCCTGTCAAATTACAAAGAAACCCTCAGAAAAAAATGGCTTCGGTTCACGGCATCCCCGCATCGAGTCTCTCCCCTGGAGGACTTCAGTTGGAGCTGGACTTCCCCTGGATGGTCCCTGCGGCCTCTACCCCTACTGGCGGTACCCATCCTCCAGGGCCTCTACCACTACCTCTACCACTGACCACAGCATCCTCCTGCACCCAGTACTACATGGAGAGGATCCCCGGCTCCTGGTCACCCGTGAAGAACGCCCCGACGCTCATCGACCCTGCCGATTTTGCTGAGTCAGCGAATGTACAGACGCCGTCCCGAGACCTGGCCCCGGCCGTCCTCCAGTACTCTACCGCCTCTTCACCTGACAGCTCGATGGGGTCCTCACCTGACGCGTCTTCCTCTTCCTGCTCCTCCTCCAGGCGGTCCTCAGTATGCTCCAGTGGCTACTCCAGCCTCTCCTCCTCCCTGACCAGCGACGTCAGTTCTCCAGCCGGCTCAACCAGCAGTACCTCTCAGGTGTCTTCGGGCAGCCCCAGCGGGTTCTCCAGCCCCCCTCCGGCCACCGCCATGGTCAGCGCCCTCCTCCTCAGCACCATGTCTTCTCCTGTACCAGCGCCTGCTCCAGTAGCCAAGACAACGGCTCCCGTCCTAGCCCCCGCTCCTCCAGCAGCTGTTAAGAAGCCCTCCGCCGCCTGCACCAAACCCGAGGCGTCCTACATCCAGATGATCGCCAAGGCCCTCCTGTCGAGCCCCGCCAGCCGCCTGCTCCTGTCGGACATCTACGCCTACATCCTGCAGCACTACCCCTACTACCAGACGGCCCCGACCACCTGGAGGAACGCCGTGCGCCACAACCTCTGCGTCAACGACTGCTTCCTCAAGGCGGGGCGGTCGACGAGCGGGCGCGGCTTCTTCTGGGCCATCCACCCTGCCTGCCAGGAGATGTTCACCAAGGGCGACTTCAGGCGCACCCAGGCCAAGCGCCTGGCGCAGAAGATGTACAAGGAGATGCGAGCAGCTCGGAGCGAGTCATCCACCACCAGCGCCTCCAGCACGCCGGCACCAGCTGCAGCTGCTCCAGGGTCCTACGCGCATGCTCAGGCCTTCTCCAGGGTGCCGAGTTACCCCTACCAGAGTGCGGCTACTTCGACCATGCAGAGCTACCCCCACCAGCCGGCAGTCGCCTCCCAGAGCGCCTACGCCCCTGTGCCGAGGACCCCGTCAGCCGCTCCCGCGAGCAGTTACCATGGCCACCACCCCGCCTACCCGATGAGCAGCTCCCAGATGGCGCCAACCACCATGACCTCCATGACCCCCAACTTCTACAACACCAACACCAACAACAGCGGTTACTACTACAACAACTACTACAACCAGAGCGGCCTCTCCTACCCGACCGCCTCGACCACAGCCTCCGCCTACCCCAGCCAGCTCTACCCAAACCAGTTCTACTCCCAGCAGACCGCCTCTACGTCTACCCCCACTTACTACCCCTCCATGGGCCAACCCACCTACATGTGAAGTGACGGCAGTGGATTCCTGGACTAAATACTGCTATGAGCATCCTCAATTATGCTATGATAGACATTTCGACATTGACTACAATGTTCGCCCATTTATGCAGTTACTTATTCTTACATTGATTGTGATATGAATAGATGGCCATGTTTCTAATATTCCATGTGCCTTGGCATTGTTTTGCATTTATTGTTGTGTCATTTCATTGTTGTTTACCATATTTAGAATTGAACAATTATTGTTAATCTTGCTTATTTATTCCAGCTGTGCTTCAACATATTGTTTATTGACAAATGTTTTCCTTTACTTCTAGGTCATTGTCATCTGTACATAGTCATTGTCATTTCCTCATGTCCGAGGGTGTTGTTATCATGAAATAAATCATTATGTTTACATGAAATATCTGTCTCGTGTTATCGTTGCATGGTTACAAACTTAGAATACTCGATTCTGATATCATAGATTGTTATTCAGTAGATGCACCTATCAGATTTATCTTTATGGCTAATGGGACGCACAAAACCGATTATCTTTATTTAGTGCTAAAAGCATTCTTTTCTACTGAAATTGACTTAGAGGTAATGTAATTCTACGTCAGAACCAAGAAAACATTGCCTTTTTAAAAGGGAAATAATCCTATTGAATATTTCTAGCATTTTTGTAGTCTCATAAACTGTTTGGAAAATGGCGTGCTCTCCTTAAAAATGGACGCTTTCAAATGCAAATTTGCCAAAAGTTACTTAAGCCCCATACCCACTAAGAAACTTTCACACAGTCGAGCAACGGACTGGTGCTAAAATCGGCCACTTCTGGTGATCGCATGGTAGTATGGTATATTGAAATGTGCATGTTTGATCTGAATTGGTGCTAAAATCAGCCGATTCTAGGTGTAGAATTGGCCAATTTTGGTGCCGATCTGTTGCCCAACTTTGTAAAAGTTGCTTAGTGGCTTTAAGTAACATGATCGGCGGAATACTTGATCTTCAGTAAAATAGATAATTTTGATAAATATCATGGTCAATATCAGTAGAACTGGTAATATGAATTTGGATTGCAGTTCTCATTATAGTATGATAATATGTAAGTTTAAAACGAGAAACACCTTCCTTTTGTAACTTTCAATTTCACTTCTTTGCTTATTAATATAAGGCTTCCGGAAAACATCCGATGTTAATTATTTGCTTTTAATTGGGAAAACAAATATATGTGGTGTATATATTGCTTGGAATGGATCATTACTAAAATGGGAAAAGACAATATCAGAAGTAAATTTTCATTAGATGGAACAATCAGTCCCGGAAAATGAGAAAATATGGTTTATTACCAAATAAGTAATTGAACCCCACCATTATTTGCCATATATATCTTGTACGCCACAGTCAGCACGTTCGCCTGACGGAATTTCCAGTATTTCCTTTACTTTGAATCGTGAGTGTTTTGAAACGACCATGTTCCATTTCTTTGGTCAATTTCAAAACTGATAAGAGGTTTTTCCTTTCAAAAATTGATTACAACACTTTGTAACAGCCTCATTCAGTAATAGGATTTTGAATATACTTACATCTCTTCGTACTAAGAGACATTTTCGCGGGGAAAAAATCTACAATATTTCACTATATAATCTCTTATATTAGTAACATACCTTTTTAATATTTGACATAAATACCATAGTTAAGTGCACAGAAATATTCAAAGCAGTTTGAATGATGCATTTATATTTACGTATTCAAAGTCATTTTTTGTGAAAATTTGATTTTCTACAATATCTCAATATCACTAGAGCCGTAATGGACCTATCTGATATTTGCATTGCTCATCATGTTTTAATGAATTGGTGGGAGTAACACATCGTAGTGCCCTCTGGTGTCTGTCATTGGACTTAAGACAGCTACCTGTGACAGTATAAGTTGTTGGAGGTATTCTCTAGATGGTGCCACCATGACGAACCAGGCCAACAATAGAACGCCTGAGGCCTGAAAATATACACAGAAAGGTCAGGTGGAAAATCTACAACTATTCTGCACTGCAATCCGCTGACCGAGTTCTTAACGATCTAGCTCCTGGTCTTTTCTAACAATGGATATGTAAAATGAGGATTCACTAGCAGCAAAGGCCTGCAGAATCAGCATTGTTGATTAATAATATAATCGGCAGGTAATGTCAGGACCCTCTTCAGGCGCCCCACGTACATGTATGTAGGCCACAAGTGAACAAGAGGCCTGCGGAAGAGAGAAGACCAAACGTTAACAGTCCAAACTGATAATTTCTAATATGACAGGTAAGGTAAACGTGCACTAAGACAGGCGCAAACTTATACCAATGTAAAATTGGGAACTATATAATGGTATATCAGATGTAGCTTTTGATTTTGCATCCAATGTAGACCTCCTTCCATATTCAACAGAGGGTGAAATAGGTCATGTCAATTATGTAGCACGGGATGGGTGTTTCCCTCACGACCCTGTCCAATGATTTAGATACATTAGGAAATGTTAATTCTTATTACACTTACTGAGTCTATGATTATAATGTTCTCAACATGCACTGCAGCACACTGAATAGACCTATCTATATAATATAATTATAATTATAGTCTATTCTACTACTTGGTTGCTATGCCTAGGCTTACAAACTACCACGTGAGTCGTGGCAGGCCATTGACCACTGATCCATGGCGGGGGTTTAGATGGGGGGTCCCCATGGCGCAGTGTCGAATTTAAAAAGGGCCTATGTCTCTTGTCTTTGTCGCTGTGAATTCCTCTCTCCAATGTTGAATTTAAGAAATGTTCTTATCCCATGCATGACGATGTCCCTATCTTTGAAAGTGTCAATTAGCCCCATATCACCTTGTCGAATTTATTAAAAAGCTATGTTGAACTATTGTTAGTGTTTGGTTTAATACTGCTTGATGTGTATAGTTAATTTATCCATGAGTCGTTTGTCCAGGTCGTCTGAGTCAATCAGACTGCGTTTAAAGTTAATACATCCATTCCCCAATAGTTCAAAAGAAATGGACGATGAGAGAGCTGGTAAAGTGAAAGGTCTTTTATTCAATTAACATCTCATCCCGAGTCAAAGCCACAGTGAATAAGTCTCTATCAGTCCACCTTCCCATCTCCTATCAGCAATCAACCACATTTAGAATACAAGTTGTTCCAACACATCCTAGACCGCCCTAGTGCTTAGCCCTATCACAATCCTTTGTCCGAAGCTGTTGGTAGTGGTAAACTCCAGTATACTGCGCAGGAGCCGCAGGTATTACTCCGAGCGGTTCTTCTATTTCTATGGTTAAACTCTAACTCCTAACTAACTCGCTCCCTACCTTTGCAACACCTTTTATACTGGTTAACAGGTGGCGCTGGGAGCGTGAAATGTCTCTGCCTAGAAGTAGACTTGCTAGGTCTGATCCTAGCTAGATTATAAAAGATGATAATATATTAAAAGTACTAAGCTATTAGTACATTCGACGGCGGTCAGATGTTTGAGTTTAAGGAGGTGGACGACATAGCTCAAACCAAATAATGATTTTCAATCAAATATGATGGTTTCCCAATTTTGATTATTGGACATATTCATTATCAAACTGGAGTGGGGTGGCCTTGACTCTCGTGGTACATTCAACACAGTGTCAATATAATTAGAAATTCCATTTTTTGCTTATCCAGAGGTATAAACAAAGATACATTCATATGGTCGGATTTACTTAGTACATAAGTACATTTTACCATCAGTCCCATATTGAGACTCAAGATCAATGAAACCATTCATAAAGTTTCAAGGTAAGTTCATAGTATTATCAGCCCCATGTCAAGGCTTAAGGACTGCGGAACCCGTGCATAAGATGATAAGGTAAGTTCAACGGATCGTGAAATAACCCTTAGAGTGAAGGTAATTGTCATGCATTCAGTGACAAGGTAAGTCCAGAGGATTGTGAAATGATCCTCGAGGTGATAGGAGTTGTCATGCAAACTCTTGCCAAGGAAAGTTCAGAGGATTGTGAAATGATCCTCAAAGTAAAGGAGATAATTCTGCCTACTGTGGCAATACTCATTGTTCTGAGTATCAGGTCCGTTACTTGACGGTTCAGGAAAACACAGAAGAAACAGGTAAGTTTTAACTTAGTACATACATGTACAGATTTTTGACCTATGCGGTTTGGAACAAAAGTCAACAAAATTCAACATATATACAGTGTGAAGTTGTCTTAACCTTCTAAGAGTAACAAATACACAGCAAATTCAATTCTGGAACGGGTTAACATAATAACAAGTGGTTTCGGTGAAATCGGACATCTTGAATGGACGGATCTTTTATACAATGCAGGTTGGTTTTCGAACAGTTTTTTTTAACAAAATGACATTATTTACAGTGAATATAGGGTCCCGGTAGTGGACTGATTAGTATTAAGCAGTTTGACACCTATAAACTATCATACCAAGTGCGCGCCCATCAGTCACCCTTAGTACATGTGTACTTAGCGGGACGCTTGACTGGAGTTCCCATCCAGGGCCCGACCTCGATCTGGGTTCCTCCAGGTGATAGGTGCCCGGATGGCAATTTCTGTTTCGAATGAATTCAGCAAGTTTGCGCGCCCGATATGAATTATTATGCCATGATAACTGAAATTTATCGCATGATTATGTTGGTTGGGGACCTAAACTTTAGTTTAGCGCAGGTTTTGTCAGAAATTATACGATAGTTTGATCATGCTAGCCGATTTCAAAATTTGGATCCGTCGGATCAAAAAGGGGTTTTCCCAAATTAGCCTCGATATGACGTCATTTTAATCAGTGCCGGCGGTCTTTTGGAGTACTAAGACGTGTTTTTTCCTAGTTCTCTTTCGTCAACCTTTTTCACCATCTACCATGGTCCGCGTCGCAGTTTTCTGTTCGGACCGAGAAGGCGGGATTGAGGAATACCCTGACCTTTTACTGGCGGGCACGGAGCACACCTGCATCGTTTTCTCTTGTCAAGATGCAACGACAGCAGAACTCTCAGGGTATGCCTTCGCGCACCACGTTATGTGGCCGGACGATGTCTTAGTAGTGATCTGCAACTTATTAGACGTCCTAACGTGGGACCAGGAATTGGAACTCTACATCCCGTTGTACACTAGCTCGGACGCCGCTGCCAAGTTTTATGCGGAGACCCTGAATCGAGCCTTCCTTAACGTGAAGTCCCACCCGGCTCCATCTACTTTGGTTATGACCACCCCCTCCGGCTTTGACGTGCCACGATGGGCCCTGACGGATAGTGACGGGTCCCTGCAGAAATGGGTTAACCGGTTGGTACCCAAGGTCAGTCGGGAGGTGCGCCGGGCCAACGAGTGGTTCGGGGTGCCCACCGCGGATACGGGGCGAGTACTCCACGCTGTCCGGACGGTCGCTGACGGAAATATAACCGTCAACGATTTCAGGGAACTTGAAGATGGATACCGGCCCTCCGATAGAGTGGTCCGACGCTGGGCGCGGGTACTAGGGCGACTGATTACCCGCCTGCCTTTGGTGACACGCTAGGCCGTCGGCACTCGGCCCCCTTTTTTTTGTAAATAATAATTTTGGAGTAATTCCCATCAACTGATTCCTGTGATTCAATTCCTGATTAGCACCCAGTTCACTAATATATATCCAGGAGGCATCAGCCAGTCTGTTTTCATGGGACGCGAAGATCACAAGACTGTTTTTTTTTTACGGGACTTTAGATGTTGTTTTCCCTCGTCTGTTGCCGGGAGTCGCCCTCCTTTCGTTGAGCTAGGTCCACACCCCGACCGCTCCGAGACCGGGTAAGTCCAGCCTTCTTTCTTAACTGTTATCTGCACGTTAGGTAGGCTACTAACCCGTTAATTTTAAGGAGATTGTTGGTCCAGAAATTTGTCAGCAGTCTTCGGCTCGCCTTCACATGGTTGAATTCCGGAAGCTGACGTCACTCCCGGAACCAGAGATTGTATTTCGCTGGTGATTTTTGTAACGGGTAGCGTGGGCGGCCACCTGGTGCTTACTTTTGGTTACAAGATGGTGGATGCGGGCCGGAAACTAAGACCTTGTGTACTAAACTTATTGTCTTTTCCAGGTCCTGTGGTTGGTTATAATAACATGAATGGTGTAAGATGGTTGTATTGGGCACTGAGAGACGTTGGGCTATATAATTTTAGTGGGAGGAATTGTTTTAGGCGAACATGATCAAGCATTTTTATCTCGCGCGTGGGTTGGGCGATAATAGAGGGTTTGCTTAACTACTAGTTTTGTTGACATCACCGATTCAAGCAGGCTCTCAGCGTGTGGGTAGGGTATGCCGCATTGGCCTTGTAGTATTATTTTATGATTATTGACTACTAGTTGACTGACACTGCACCAGTGGAGTTGTGTGGATGACCAGGCATTCCGGTCTGGACTGTACAGCACTGGATTTGCTGTGACAGAATTCTTTGTTTTGACGTTCCCCGTACAAGACAGTGGAAACAATCCACATGGCGGCGCCATAAGGTGTGAGGCGCTTCATGGGGTTACCCCTGGTAAGTTTGGGAACTGTATGTGACCAAGTACTCTGGCCTAGACTGCGTAGCATTAGATTGGCTGTTACAGAATTCTTTGATTAGTTGTCCCCCTTACAGGGTAATGGAAACACCTTCTTGATGATCACATGATGCGACACCATAGGTAGAGTCGTCTGATTGGTTGTCAGCGACTCCATGGTAAGTTGAGAGGGCGTAGCAAAAGGCTACAAATACCATCCCGTTTTAGTCTAACACCAAGACTGCGTCAGTGTCATTGTGTTAGAATAAGTGTTGTAGATAATATTTTGTGCAGTGTCGTCCAGATGGGAGGGGGAGAAATAATGGTTGTTCGGACTGGTTTATTATTATTTGTAGAGAAACTACTCTTGGGTTTATGAAGAGCCAATGCTTGAACGGTATGTCCTATTATTGCTATTTTATACATATATATATATATTTTTTTTTTATAAATATGGTCGGTATATATTTTGAATTACAGAGTGGTAGCTTGGCGTTCGTCCTCATAATTTTGTACTGGGACTGAACGTCAGCTCCACTGTTTACATTAGTCAGTTAACACCCCGCTTCTAGGTAGGTGGGTGTATTCCTGATATTTTCATACAAATATTTTGTCTACATGCACGGTAATAACTTAACATTTTAATTTGTACAACACACAGTATGGGGGTTGGGGTGAGTATTCATTCCGCAAGTCTACGTGCCCTTTACGCTGGCATCGAGTATTAACTGTACATGGAAGTAGGTTGGTTACAAGTTGCTTAATTATCACCTGAGAGGATCGGGGCTCAGACCCGGGTCTATTACCGGTCTGAACACCAACCTAATCAGCTACACGTGGTCGTCGGCACCCTCCCCTGTTTTGTAAAACTAAAGGGGTCGAGTGCCGAGTCCCACATTTGTTACAATCAGGAGCAGCATGTATATTACCTTTAATATACATACTACCCCTTTTTACAACTAAGAGATGTGTAAATGCACTTCTCCAGAAAGACAGCACCTAATTAGTCGGGCCTCTTTTCCCAATGTGTAGATCCAGGTTAAACCCGTATTCTGTTCAGGTCTTTGCCCGTTTTTCTTATGGAGAGCCAAGACTACTCCTGAAAGGACTCCGCCCCCAGCCTATTTTTAACTATGCGCACGAGGGGCAGGAATTTTTTTTGCTAAAGACAGTTTTAGAATTTTGACTTTACTAATAGGACGGGTAGACTATCTGCTAAGGGTTTAACCAAGTTTTTGCAGCCATTCGTCAGGGAATTAGTAGTCCGTGTCCCCCCTCCTCAGCTCAACTGTTGAGCGAAGACCCGGTTACTTTATGCGCCTCGACGGCGGTCGAGACTAATGTTTCTTTTTTTTTTTTTTCTTTTTCGACGGCGGTCAACTCTGAAGCCGCACGTCTCTTTTATTAATTTTGTTATTACTAATTTTACCCGGGTCGAAACTTGACTTGTTGTTTTGCCTCAGTCCCGGTTAAATCTGGTCTAAACATGGCCTAAATAGCTTAGTCTCGTACCTTTGGGCAGTTGTTTTCCATCTTACATTTTTCGCTGGATCCTGATTTACAGTAAAATCAAGGGATCCCACGATTGGGAGATGTTGTGACCCGGCGACCATTACACATAACCAAGATGATGGGACTACACATTTTGTACAGCGCCTCGTCCCACCATCCTGTGGGTTTTAGCTACAGCTCCCCCCCACAGGGAGAAGTCGCCTTTATGAAGAAGGGAGTTAGCACCCTGTGAATGTCGCCAGTTCACCGCATCCGTCCCGTAACCTCCTTTTCCTTGTGACCTCCGTTATACTTTCTGAATGTAACATGCCTCGGGCAGGAGTGGTTCACGTCACTGCTCTTCATAGCATGTCTGTATCAGAAGCCAACGAGCCACGTATAGTGTACTCTCG
Source organism: Lepidonotus clava (assembly GCA_936440205.1). NCBI lineage: Eukaryota > Metazoa > Annelida > Polychaeta > Phyllodocida > Polynoidae > Lepidonotus > Lepidonotus clava. Next base: position 42,028,179 of record OW387141.1, read on the forward strand.
TGCGCTGTCACGGAGCGTCCCACCTTTGAATGTTACTACATATGCTGCGTTCTTATGTTCTTACTACAACTTGCCCAGGATTCCCTGAGGGAGGGCTCTTAGTTAAATAAATATTGGGCTGCTTTATATATTAGTTTTTGTGTAAGTTTCTTTCTAGACTTTTGATATTATTTTTTTTTTTTTTGTGATGAGAGAACCGCTGTCAGGAGCCGTCCCACCCGGGGCATAGTGACTGCCATGTTCGAGCGTCGACCCCAGTGCCTCCCAGAGCGTCGGTGGCGCGTAGCCCCACACGACCTGCCTCTTGCTAGGCACCACCGACACCAGGCATGTGGGCGGGCTCCTGCCATTTGCGCGGCTCTCCCATCTTTGAGGAGAGTACATATATATATATTAAAAGAATAGGTTGTGGTATTCCCCAAGTGACTCCTGCACCGCAGCCCGATCCTAGCGGTGACAACAGCACAGGGGCCAAGTATAGATGGTACTTACCTGGGGAAATCCACATCGCTCGTTGGAAGCGTTGGTCCCGTTGAGCGCACATAGGTATTTTATAGAATTTTGTGTTTTTCCTTTTATGCTAAAATTTTGAGTTACTAGGATCGTTTTCCGAATGGGTCCCTACTTTAATAGAGTTGCCAAAGTAGTAATAAGAGTATTGAGCTAGGCTACCGGGCATGGGACACTCAATCTGAGAGAAATTTAGATAACCCATGGGTCCATAGAAGATGGTCGGACCAGCCTACCCGGCCCAGGTTTTCCTGATTAGTGACTTAGTATTGAATGAGTTAATCGAAAGGGTCTTGTCTATTCATGCTGACAGGACTCCGTCGAGTTCTCCAATACATCCCAGTTCAGTGTTCATAACAATGATTCTTAGATCTACCTGTTACCTTTTTTTTTTTTACAGACCTTAGATCAGCGCTAACACTTGTTATTTTTGTTCATATTATAACTTCATAGACTGTCCCTGGGTCCTTTTCAGGTGCTCCTGGTCTCACAGTTTTTTGAGTAGTGCCCGGTCCAGTTGCAGTGGAGGTAGATGGAGTTGATCTAGGAGGGGCGTTTGGGACCGCGCTATGTCTCAGCACTTGTTGAGGCCAGTCCGCTCCGACATCGGACCAACCAGCGTCGACGAGGCGTGGCACTCCCATGGGCACCGGGGTGGCTAATCCTGATGAATACCTTAAGAGTCTGGCCCTAGTGTTATACTTCAAGTTACTCATCATTAAGCGGGCAAATTTCTTGGACACTCTCAAGGTATCTGGCAGTGGCACATTAGATGGTCGTTGTCCCGGTCTGGTCGCCGCTCCCATCAACTGCGCTCCCCAAGTAACGGTAAGAGTGAACTTTGGGCACAGTTGGTTAACCAGCACGTCCTTGATTAGCACATAGCCCTCGGTGTATGTATGATCGGCAGGCATGGCTAATTCCCCCAGAAAGATTGTCTCCATTAAATGTGGATTCACGAACTGTACATACAACCCATCCACGGTCTTTCGCCTAATGCGCTTCCACTTGCGCCAGACGAGGACCACAATGGCGATGACCAGTATAGCCAGCAGTATAGCTAGTACGGCCACCGCGGTAGGACTGGCTGTAGTGTCCGGACATCCAGTGAGTGTTCTCTCCTGGGTTAACAACTCCTTTGGGTCGGCTGCCTCCAGGGCCATGGCCCGAGGCAAAGTCATGGCCAGTCCAGCGAGAGCAGCTTTACCTTGGTGTCTCCTCCAGCACTTCCAGAGGATACACCCAATCATTGTCACTGCCACTACTATGCAAAAGATCGTGAGGAGACCGAAACCGCCCCCAAAGTTCCCTATGGAGAACCATGGGGCTTCCTTGTTCACTTCATACCGGTCAGTAGCCTTCTTAATACCCTTAGCCAAGTCCTTCCGGTGCTTCTGGATTCGCTTCGCCAGAGAGGGCACAGGTATCCTGACCTTCAGATTCTCCTCGATCTCTAACAGTTCCTTTCTAATCTTTTCAGGGATAGGGTCTGACTCTAGCATAGTAGGTTCATGTTCGGACTTGGTGAAGTTCGTGTCCCATCCCTTCACATGACGCGCCGCTTCCAGTAGGTCGTTATGGGGATACACGACCGTCGTGATCCTAGTGTGTCGGTCACAGTTTCTCAGACTATACGGGATCCACGACCCCTGAGTCTGAAAGGCACAGTCACATTCCACCTGGACACGCGCATAGTTCTCTATATTCACCTCCACAGCGGGCTGATTCCTGCAGATCATCTGTCCCCGTGTGTCGGCGCTGACCACTAGCATGTCCCCATCATCCAGATACACAGCCATTTCCCCAAAATCCGCTTCCAGTAGGTAGTCCAGTTTACACTTTTCCTGTATAGCGACGTCATCCCGCCTCAACAGTGCGGCAGTGCAGGTATTATCCGTGATCTTTTTCATGTAGGGCAGGTCCTTGCAAAGTGTGATGGTCTGCCCATAACAGCCTGACCAACTGCCGCTAGCCAGCGGTACATAGTACTGGCGGGACATAGACATAGCCACACTTTTAGGTAGATTAACAATTTGGAGAGCGTCCTTCTTTTGTCGTCCTCTAACTGGTACCGGCACAGGGAAGGTCAGTACCTCGTAGACCCTAAACAAGTGTTCGTCGGCCACAACCGGCACCCGTACATACACTATTAGTTCTTGGGTAGTTTCATCAAATTTAAATGAGGGCTGACTGTTTTCATAATAGAAAGAAGGGTCCGTGAACGCCACATGGAACCTGGGGTGGATTCCCTTCAGATACCTGTTGACTTCCAGGACCGCTCCCACCATATATTGGCGAGGTACCAAATCCATGGTCAGTTGACCCCGTGTCAGGTGTTGCACACCTTTCCTGAACACGCGCGTTTGCTCGATTACCAATTGGAGATAAACCATTTCTCCTAGTTTGTCTTCCAGAGCTACAGGTATCATGTTCAGGTATAATTCCATCCAGTCCACCTTATGTTGGACGAGTCTCATTCTTCGGCGAGTGGTATTATGTGCCTTATTTAGCGACCTCAGATTATCCAATAGACCTATCACGACGTGGTTAACCTTTTGTATTGCCTCGTCATGCTTATCGTTCATTAGCGCCAGGTCTTCGATCATCTGGTCAGAGGACTCCTGTAACACCCTAATCAGTTCCCTATTGTATTTTACGTCAGCGGAGAGCCCCCTGTTCCACGAGGCTGGAATTGGGAAGGATGGCCATCCCGGATCGTCTATCATGAGGGGTAGCTTCTTCATCCTTTTAACCCTTCCGCCCGAACCTGGTTCTGGCCCTCGGGCCTGAGGCTTCTGCCGGGTGTTCTTAATTAGGGAGCTTAAGGTTTCATTGAGAATTTCCCTATACCGACCTTTGAGCGCCTGCGATGTCTGATCCATCCAATTCACCAGCGACCTGACATGGTAACAGGCTCGGTCAAGAGCGTCTCCTCCCTCTAGGTACCGATGACAGACCTGGCCAAAGGTAGCCTTGATGAAGGAGCGCTTCTGGGGAATGGTGATCAGAAAACCTTGTCGGACGTGGGTAATATCTGCAGTGGACATTAACTTTCCTGGTTTTAGCACCACCCCATATCGTTCTAAGGCTATAACTTCAGCGTTAGGGGCTAGCCCGTCACTTGGGCTGGAGTCATTTCGTAGCCCCCCAATGACTCCCACGATGACCAGGGCGAAGGGTATTAACAACCTCATTGTCACTGTTTATAGTATATCTCCGAGGAAGCCAAAGTTTGTAACTCACCCAGGAACACTACCACAATTAAGTTGCCACTGTTCTTCTTCGCACAATTATCAGCCACGCGCCAAAGTACGCCTCCCTGGTAGGCCTTTTAATCCGCTTAGTTCGGGACATGTTCATAAAGGCTCCGCCCGCTGGCATTCACAACGCGCTTGATGGTTCCAGTCTCGTCCTTCGTAACTGTGATCATTAGATTCCTCATACGTTCGCAGGACGAAGCGCGCATTGCTCTGAGGGGTTTTGGGCCAGCAGGCTCCAATCCTGGGCGGCCCCCGTTGGTTCGTACGACGGCTGACTTAGTGGGAACAGTTGCGGTACCTGTGGGGGATTTGTTGTCTGAGGCTGGTTCGGCCACAGGGGTCCCCACGGTGGGTTGGTTGGCGCCCACTGCTGTTGATTCCATAGCAGTGGCGACGGACTGACGTTGCAGCTCGGCGTCAAGCTGCTCAAGTCTAAACAGGCGGGGTCCGCGGCTTGCAAGTGGTGGAGGAGGGGAGTCTTTGTCGGCTCGACTCCCACCGGTGGGGTTGGTGCGTGTTGCCCGTGCGCTGACTCCACCCTTGCTCCCGGCACGACGGCGGCCAAGTGTTCTTGCCCCACTTGCTTTTCCTGTGTGGGCAGAGGTTGGCCGCTTCTTGTTGCCCGCCGTCCGGTGTCTTCCCCGACGCATTTAGAAGTTTGACTGGGAGTTTGTATAAATGGAGCGACCTGGGCCTTAACCTCAGCTAACTGTCTGTCCAACTTAGGCACTTCCAGCCCCACTGTCCGTCTAATCTCGTCAACAGTCTCAAATAATTTGAACAGTGGTTGAGTCAGATCCCAAAACCACCCGGTCTGGATTTGTACCGGCCTGGCGACGATGTCTCCCTTTTGGGCTGGCCTTGCCACCACAGTCAGCTTTGGCTCGGGCTCCGAGTCACTCACCTCAGATAGGCAGTAAGAGTCTTTGTTCGCCGCCTTCTTTTTGGCTGCTGTTGATCCGGTAGCTTTCTTGGATCCTCCGGTGGCTGCCCTGCTGGGCCGTCGAGCCGGCGTCCTCGGTTTCTTTCGGGCAACTCCGGTATCGGTAGAGTCCGGGCGGACACCGCCCCGGCCTGGCCAGCCCCACCGCCTGAGATTCTGGGGTGGACGCTTCTTGGTACCTTCCTTCTCGGTTGCCTTTTCTTTCATCGGGCGTGCTTTAGAAGAAAGGTCCTACAAACATTCCTCGAGCGGGCACCGCCCTCCGGTATGGGCGGTTAACTCGCTTCCTCCTCAGAGGGACTATGATCCTCCCCTCTGGATCCTCAGGGAAAGTTGTAGTTCCCTTTGGAGTACTGTGGGGCCGGAGGGCCAGGCAGTTCCCCATGAGTCAGAGGTATTTGTATTCCGGATTGAAGTTTAGTCTATCTGCCCTAGGAGGAGTTTGAAATCTCCAACTTTTGTCCGGGGATAGAATCAATGTCTATCTCCGTTTCCTCCAGTGGTTGGGCTAGGCAAGGCAATCACCTGAAGTGACTGTACAGGATCAGAGTTGCGGGCCGACTGGTGGATCGGCGCGGATCCCACGAAATTATAACTGATCCGCCTGCCCATGTCGTCTCCATATTTGGAGCTGTATTTTGTTTCAGGTGGGGAACGCTTGTATCCGGTCCTAGGAGATGACGCCAACCACTGGCATCTCCCTCGGTGTGCGCACCCTCCCCTTCTGCCACGCCCCTGGGCGCGGCGAGGTGACCGTGAGGTAGGCCACCTGTTCCATTAGCGTTGATGCTAACGGTGCCGCTCCGCCGAGCTTTTTTTATTTTCACAGGGCGGCATGGTTTCCTGCATTAATCATCCATGTCGTCGCTTTCCCCGTCGCTGAACAGAGCGGCGTAGTTAGGCCGACGGTTCCGACGCAGGTTATAGCCACCTTTCGTCGGGACATGGCCCTCATCTGTTTTTCCTGGGCTCTGTACCGATGTATCCGAGATCGATACATCACCGCAGGGCAGTTTTATGGGCTTGTTATTGCCTGGAGGGGATCTCCCCTCCAGCGGCTGGCTTTTGCCCCTTCGTTTAGCTCATTTGCGTTTCCTCTGTCCATTAGCGCCGGCTGCTCCCCGTCCACAGGCGGCTTTGTTAGGAACAAAGGATGAGTTTGGTAACAGTGCGGTGTCCGCACTGGCGCCCTGACCATCAGTGAATTGCCCATCTGACTCTGCTAAATCAGTGGGACTTGGACCAGGTTTTTGTGTAGGTACCTCCCCGGCCATTGGAATTGCATCATGCTCACGGGGACCGGTCGTTCCCGATGAGTTTTCAGTCTCAGCACCCCTAGTTTTGCCTTCTTTTTTGGCAATTTCACCCGACGGGGTGTGATGCAATTCAGGGTTTCGGTCAGGATCTGCCCCTTTTGAGTTAGTTGTTATTGCTTCTCTCACCAGTTTGGGAATGATATGAGGGACAGCTGGGGACCAAGGTCCATGCGCAGGCTTAAGTTTCGAAATATTCACTAAATGTGGTATTTGTTTCCCAGTTTTCAGCGACACTAGTCTAACGAGATGATCCCCTTTAGTTTCAATCACCCGGTAGGGCCCAGTGTACCTGTTTGAGAACTTAGACGCTTTATTTTCACTAGCTAAAGGGTCGTACATGTATACCATGTCACCTTCGTACATCTGAGTAGGCCGCGCCCGCTCATCAATTCTTACTCTCAGATCTTTTTCATAGTTTTGAACGACCCTTTCCGCCATATTCCTAAACATAGCAATGTTGTCCTTTGTTTGCATGAAGAATTCACAGTCATTTAGCGTTTCAGGGATTGTTCCCTGCTCAGGCATTCCCATACTGATTGGATCCCTGCCAAACAGTAGGGTGTGAGGACTGTATCCCGACCGCACACTGATCGTGGACCGAACCGTCCATAGCGCTATGGGAAGCAGGTCAGTCCAATTACAGTGATCATCAGGAATATAATATGCGATCAGGTTCTCGATTGTTTTGTGTAATCTTTCCACTCGGGCGTTGCCTGTCGGCATTCGCCCGGTGGTAAACGTCTGTTTGCACGCTAGTCGTGTGGTAATTTCCCGGAATAGCCCTGAGAGGAAGGCTGCTCCTCGGTCTGTGTGCAGGCGGTTTACCCGTCCATACCGACACACTATTCCGGTTAGGAAACAGTTGGCCGCGGTTTGCGCGGTGGAGTCTTTAGTGGTGAAAGCCTCTGGCCAACCTGTTAATAAATCTATGAAGGTCATGATATATTTTGACCCATCCCTAGCCCTCTTTAGCGGCCCAATAAAATCACACTGAACCACCTCAAAGGGCCGGGTCGGTCTTTCCCAAGACTTGGCTAAGGCCTTGAAATGTGGAGCCCGTCTCCTTAGAGAGCAGGTCTCACAGGCTTTCACATAGTCTACTATATCGGCGTTCATGTTTCGCCAGTAGAATCTCTCAGAGATTTTGGTAGTAAGATTGCTGATCCCTACATGTCCCCCAGCTAGAATATCATTATGTAACAGCCTCAGGACTTTGGGAATTAGTCTTCCTGGAACTATCATTCGTGGTTTTAACCTTACCAGTTGGTCTTGGTGTTTGCTATACCTTTTGACGTTGAACCTACAAAGCACTCCTGGTGCTATCATTCCCACAAAATCAGCTTGGTCCATTATTCGCCTAGCTTCCAGGGGATCTGGCGGTAGGTCTCCGTCCTGAAGGTAGTCTATCAACTGCGCGCACTCAGCATCTTGGAGTTGTGCGTTTATTACCGTAGCCACAGAAAGCTCTTCATCCTGAATTTCGGCCTCAAATAATTCACATCCCACGGCGGGCTCATATTCTTCACCTGGGACATGTTCATGATAGACCCTAGACAAATAGTCCGGTAGAAAATGAGTCGCTCCTGGCTCATAAATGATTTCAAAATCAAAATCTGATAGCGCTAAAGCCCACCGTCTCAGCCGAGCTGACGGGGCTTTGTAGGCACTTTGTAGCAGGGGGATCAACGGTTTGTGATCGGTCACTATTGTGATTTTAGCTCCCTGCAACATGTCCTCATAGTTCTTAATACTTTTAATTACTGCCAGAGCCTCTTTCTCTGTTACCGAATAATTTAATTCGGCGTCACGGAGGGTACACCCCCAGAAAGCAACCGGACGGTAGATTTCATCTAGTTTGTGACAAACCGCTGCACCGCACGCGGCGTCTGATGCATCAGTTAATAAATAGAAATGCCCTCCTATATCTGGATGGATTAGCAAGGGTGGCGAGGTCAGCAGTTTCTTTAACTGTTGAAACGCCTCCTCGCAGGCCTCTGTCCATTCAAAAGAGACTTCTTTCTTTAGCAGCCGGTTTAAAGGCTTTGCTAGATCAGCGAAATTAGGGACAAACGGTCGGTAGTAGTTACATAACCCCAGAAAGGATTTGATAGTTTTCACATTATGCGGGCGGTTAAAGGCTGTGATCTTCTCTGTGGTAACCTTTTGTGTAGCCACCCTAAGCGTTTACTACGTGGCCGAGGAAATTAATCTCACTGCGGCACCACTCACACTTAGACGGTTTCAGTTTGAGGTTGGCTCTCGCTAAAGCTTGGAGAACCACTTCAACACTCGCCAGGTGTTCGTCAAAGGTAGTGTCGTAGACGATTACGTCGTCTAAATATGCTAAGCATGTTCTAGGAATCAAGCCTTTTAACGCAATGGCCATCACCTTGGTAAACTGCCAAGGCGCGCCAACTAAGCCGAAAGGTACACGCTTATACTGATATACACCCATTGGGGTTTCGAAGGCAGTGTATTTTCTACTGTCTTCTTCGATTACACATTGATGATAGCCGCTCAACAGATCTAAAGCTGTCCACATAGTGGGTTTCTTGTAAGCCATATATAAGAAAAGTGATCGAGCTGTAGGCATTGGGAATTTATCTTTGAAAGTGACTTGATTAAGCATGCGGAAGTCTGTGCAGAGCCTAGGTTTGCCGTCTTTCTTCTGCACTACCACCAGCGGGCTTCGCCAAGCCGACTCGCTGGGTTCTATGACACCTATATCTATGAGCTGCCTAACTTGTTCATCAATGATATCCATTTTCTGTGGAGAGTATCGGTACGGTCTAGAACTTATTACTCCCTGCGACTCATCCACAATGATTCTCATCGGCGCTATTTCACAGTGACCTAACTCTTCCATCGAGAACGCTAGCGCATCTCTGTTGTTATTAAGCATTTGTCTAAACCTTACCTTTTGTTCTTCATCTAAGCACGACTCGGTTAGGTCTATTTTGCTTACATTCTCATCCATTTCACCTCGGGGTTTCTCCTCAGCGGATTTACTTTCCATTTGCACTGCGTCTTTCATTACTTCTACAGAAATCCTAGTCTAGGAACTCTTCTATCTGATCTTGATTTACCTCAGGCACTGCGCATTCTTCTGCAAAAGCTAACACTTCATGTGGAGTGATTTCTTGCATTTCGTCTAGCGGATTCATGACTTTAATCCACCACTGACTTCCCACCGTATTCACGCACCCCTCCACTAGGACAGGTGCGGTTACTGTCGGTGCGCAGTAAGCTACTGGTGAGTCTAACCCCAGCGGCTCTCGGGTGGTAACCGGTATGATGCATTCATTTCCCGGTGGAATTTTCACTGTTTCTTTGCTAACTATAGGGTTTCCACAAAACACTTCTATCTTTGCGCCTGGTAGAGATAAATCTGAACGAAGCACTGTTAATAAGTTTCTGCCGATTACTATGGAGTGGCATAGATCGTCCACTATGTTGAAATCATAGCAAACCACTGATCCCTGGATTGAAAACTTACACCTAATTTGTTCTAGTATTACTTGAGACGAATTGTCTGCCAAACTGATGTTTCCTTTCGATACTTTCCATTCGTCTAGAATGCATTGTTTAGGGATCTGCTGCTTACAAAAGGTAGACATGAAGCAATCGCTCGCCCCGGTGTCCACCAAAGACTTAACCTCTTTCTGATCATTAAATCTTAGTGTTAAGAAAAATGCTTCGTCTCCTATCTCTCTTCTAGCCGGTCCGTCCACTGCGCCTAATTCTATCATGGAATGAACGGACCTATCCTCTAGTTTCCCTGGCTCTTTTGCTCGTTACCACCAGGTTTTCCATCTTTATACATACGTGGTGGTTTTTCTCTCAATCTATTCTTCAACCACAGGCACGCCTCAGTAGAGTGGCCATGTTGTTGGTGAATGATACAGAACTTACTTTCATCGAACGATAACCTAGGCCTCTCTCCTTTCTGCTGAGTTTGCACATTCTTTCCTTTGTCTACTTCCCTGCTCGGGGCATTATTAGTTTTGGCCTTCTGGTCTAAGTTCCTTTCGCCTTTCTGATCTTCATACCTATCTTTTCTTTCATAACCTTGCTGTTTATAACCACCACTGCTCTGGGGAGATCCACTTTGCCCCGGTTTTGGTTTCTGAAACCATGGGGCGGCCTCCAGTCGGGCCAGCACCACTCCAAACCGTTCAGAGATGGAGTTTAGAGTTGTGGTCTCCTCTGACGCTTGGCTTCCAGCCAGCTCGCTCACTGCATTGGATATTTTAGTTCCCCCTTTGCCTTTGTCCAACGATTCTAGTCTCGTTGCACAATCCACCGCTTCGGTGAACGACTTAGGGTCCAGTATAGCTACCTGTCTGGCTACGCCCTGTTTTAATCCTTCTAAAAACACGGCTAACATCATGCTTTCGCTTGCTTCTGCCTTAACCTGTTTTTGTTTCAAGACACCTGCAAATTCAATCACACTCTGGTCCTTTCCTTGTTTAAGGGCACAGAACTCTGCGTGTTTCTGCCACTTAGCTCTTCGATCACCGAAGATCTTTGTCATCTGAGCTTCTAGTTTCTCAAATGTGTCTTTCTCACTTTCAGCTAACGCTCCTGCCCAGTCGTCTGCCCTTCCCTTTAGGCCTAACAGCGCCATATTCAGGAGATGGGCGTTCGACCAGTCATAGATAGCTTTCAGTCGCCTCAATTCCCTGAAATACTTTTCTATTTGCTCATCTTCCTTTCCACTAAACCACGGTAACCTAATGTTTGGTCCCCTTTGGTGACCATTGTGGGTCGTTTCACGCACTGGCGCTGGTACTTGACCCAGTGCCAAACCTAGCTGTGGTAGAATATCCCAAATATTTGGTTGGTATGGCGGATTCGGTGGATTCGGAGGGTTTGGGGGGTTGTTCTGTCCTGGTGGTCCTGGCGGACCTGGTTGGTTGTTTTGTGGAGGATTCGGAGGGTTTGGCGGATTGTTCTGCCCTGGTGGGTTCGGTGGATTGGGTTGATTCAAAAGAGGGTTGTTGGGTTGGTTTGGGGGAAGGTTATTGAGAAGGTTCTGAGGAGGGTTGTTGGATTGGTTTGGGGGGAGGTTATTGAGAAGGTTCTGAGGAGGGTTGTTGGGTTGGTTTGGGGGAAGGTTATTGAGAAGGTTTTGAGGAGGGTTGTTAGGTTGGTTTGGAGGAAGGTTATTGGGTCCTTGTGGGTTCGCCTGATTAATATGGCCTCCTGGAGCCTGTTGACCCTGTTGGTTACCCGCTCTTCCCTGACCTGCTAGTGGATTGATTCCCATCGCTTGTGCTAGGAAAGGATACAGCATATTTTGCCGTACGGCCCCAAGGTCTATCCCGCCTCCTGCTAGCGCAGCTTGGCCGGCTTGTTGGCCCGGTTGGCCGCCTCCATCATTTTGCTGAAGTCCCCCAGGGTTTATCCCACGATTAGGTTGCAATACCCCCGGATCTACACCCCCAGCTCCCCCTTCACCGGGTTGCTGAAGTTGGTTTTGGTCACCCCTTTCTCCTATTAGATCCACCAAAGGTTCACCTCCCTCCACCATATTATCTTCGTGGAGGTTTTGTATATCGTGATTGTCCCACTGTTCCCTTACAGGGATTTCCTCTACACTAATCTCGTCCTCGCTCACTGGTTTGTCTTTCTTACCTATGCCCAAAACATCCTCGGTAATAAGTTCAAATGATGACGAGCGTGATTTCTCTCCTCTAGGTAGTTTTCTATTAGGATTACCTTCTCTGACATTTGCGACAGCTTGTTCTGTTTCACTATCTCCTTCCTCGTCTTCGCTTTCGTATTTATCATACGGCTCAAGGGCTGCAATGTCCCCTTCTCCTACGTGATAGGCTTTCTTTACAGTACTACCTTCCTCATCTCTATCTTCCCCTTCCTTATCACTTTGGGTCTCTAGCGTTTCCCTTTCTGCTTTATCCTGATCGCTTAACCTTTCTAACTCCTCATGCTCTTCGGGGCCTGCTTCTGCTAACTTCCTTATTATTTCTGCCGGGTTAGAATCATACCCATCCAACCCCAGATCTGGAACTCGAGCTTTTGCTCCTTTATTAGCGTCGTCCAAGTTCTCCCCAATATCATAGGTTAACTGATAGGGTTGTAAGTTGCCTACTTTGTCGCTGTCTCCCTCGGTTTCCCTTTCCGCTCCCCTGTCCCTACCTACTGTTTTCCTTTTAACTACAGTGGAATAAGGAATGGACGCCCCCGGGTTGGGGTGAGTCGGTGTTACCAGCGGGTGACTGATAAACTCAAGTCGTTGGGGATGTGGATAGGTGAGAGAATTCCCATCAGGTTGAATTACCGGATTTGCGGGGCGTCTCCCCCCTGATGGGCTGGAGTTATCTGCGGTGTTTTGTCGATTTTTCCTGTCCCCTATGGGAAGTAAGTAATCCTCATCGAAAGTTTCCTGTTCACCTTGTCCTCCTGCTGCAGGTAGTAAACGATAGGGGACTCCTTGACTACACCACGGATTGTTCGCATCGGGTCCATAAGTAGAGTGAGAGCTAGCACCAGGTTCGTGGCCCGTGGGTGGCACATACCCCGGATTCCAATATTGCTGGTAGTCTTTGAGACGGTTCCACCCTTCAACTCGTCCCGAGTGTGTTAGGGTTTCAAGTCCTTCGTCAAGAACCGGCCTATCTTTGGACCCTAGGTGCCAGGAAAATGGTTTACCTCTGCCACGGGTTTGGTATTTATGAATACCTTCGGGGCAGAGCTGCTTGGGTCTGGTTGAAGCCCCCTGTCTCTGTGCCTCCCCGTCTAAGGAATCACCTACCTGGTGGCGGTTTTCCACATTTCCTGTATATGATGTTGACACATCGTGTCCTGCGGGCCGCAAAGATTGAGGCTGGGCGTTAGAAGAAGCCTCAAATTCATCGGTGGCTGACATCAAGGATGAGCAAAACAACAAAAGTCATGTTTCGGGTAATCTCCACCAAATGAACTATTGTTAGTGTTTGGTTTAATACTGCTTGATGTGTATAGTTAATTTATCCATGAGTCGTTTGTCCAGGTCGTCTGAGTCAATCAGACTGCGTTTAAAGTTAATACATCCATTCCCCAATAGTTCAAAAGAAATGGACGATGAGGGAGCTGGTAAAGTGAAAGGTCTTTTATTCAATTAACATCTCATCCCGAGTCAAAGCCACAGTGAATAAGTCTCTATCAGTCCACCTTCCCATCTCCTATCAGCAATCAACCACATTTAGAATACAAGTTGTTCCAACACATCCTAGACCGCCCTAGTGCTTAGCCCTATCACAATCCTTTGTCCGAAGCTGTTGGTAGTGGTAAACTCCAGTATACTGCGCAGGAGCCGCAGGTATTACTCCGAGCGGTTCTTCTATTTCTATGGTTAAACTCTAACTCCTAACTAACTCGCTCCCTACCTTTGCAACACCTTTTATACTGGTTAACAGGTGGCGCTGGGAGCGTGAAATGTCTCTGCCTAGAAGTAGACTTGCTAGGTCTGATCCTAGCTAGATTATAAAAGATGATAATATATTAAAAGTACTAAGCTATTAGTACAATGTCTCCCTGTCAATTTTAGAAGTAGTTAGGGCCACAATACAGAAGGCAATAAGGATTGAAGTTAATTGTTCTGTCATTTTTAAAGGAAGCCAATACCACTATAATTGACAAAATTGTCAAAACTCAGATAAGTAGGCCTATAGAAATATGTTAGATGAGTCTAGTTAAGGTCAGTGGTAAAATGTTAGCTGTCAAAACTAGTTCAAACCAAGGGAGAATTCCTTGAGAGATGGTATTATTTCTGGTTGTTTGTAAACAAACCCCTTTTTGGGAGTCCCTATAGTTATATCTATGTAGTATTGTAGCTATTGTTCGGTACTCCCTCAATCAGTCATGTCTTTAGTCATTTAATTCTCTTTGTTCTCAATGACCGGTTACACAATCTCATGCTCAGCAATTGAAGGACATTGTCCTCCAATTTTTGTTAGAATCAGGCAGTGTGAGAAGCTAGAAGTAGGTAACATAACCACTGTCAGAGCCAAACAGCCCTCACCCCTTCAAATTAGGACCACCATTCTCACGTGCACCTGCAGGTGGGCAGTCCCAGGTGGGTGGGTGATAGGTCACTCAGTGCTAGGTGTCTGGCAGATCATGCATGGACCTAGTAGTGGCCCTTTCCTAAACCCCTCCCTGAGTTGTGTGCGACAGCATGAGTGGTGGTGGTCAGTAACTATAGGCCATATTACAGATAGCCTTCAAGTATTAGGAGGGCCTTCAGTTTACTGAGGGATGACCATCGCTCATGCATGAGCGAAACTTTGTAACTACTTGCTTCTTGTTTGTGGATTCATATTAATTAATTTGAGCAAAGAAAACATGTTTTAATGATTTTCTACCATATTTCATGGTTTAGACATTAACATGGGCCAGATTGGGCTCAAGGAATGGATTTCCATGATTATTTGAGTTTGGAAAATGTCATTGAATGTATTAGTTTGGGCTCCCTTTAACGTACTCAAAGTTCAACCCTAGGCCTTTCAATGGAGACATACAATCTAAAAGAACATAGGGAAATGCAGTGCATGTGTGAAATCACTCACACACGCAAGTGTCAGCTTGTTGTAAATGTAATACAGATCCCATATCAGGTAAATCAAAGGGAGTTCCATTCTGAATGTTTCACAAATTTTCTTATATTTCCCTTATATTTGGAAACTCACAGGGGGTTCCAGATAGACAGGAACCTCCCTGGCTATGCCACTGTCATATGTATTGTAGTTCTGGACCCACCACTGATGATGTTAAATTATTTTGTTACAGGATTCTATGAGAAATCTACCAACATGGAGGATCTCATGTCAATATCTGAACCTAAAGAAGGAGGAATGTTTTCGAAAGGACGTTACTACAAGTGTACACTTGGTCTTTCTGTTTTCCAAGTGGTCGCTGGAGTGATAGAATTTACTTTGTTACAGATTATCATCTCAATTTCACATACTTATAGCCCTAACGAGGTCTTCTCACTTGTGGGGGCCGGGGTGAGTGGACTTTTAGAGATACTTAACCATTCCCAGCACTGCCACCTGGAGCAGTTCAGGTGGAAACCTGTATGTGCTATTGTTATACTGCTGCCACACACAGTGTGTCAATTATTACTATATGGATCATATGGGAGGTCAATGATTAATATAGTAAAATCCTCTGACTTTTCTACAAGATATTGATAAGATCAACTAAATGGGTTTTTTTAGAATTTCAAGAAAAAAACACAAATCCTTCTTTCATAGAAATGTTGATAATTGAAAAAGTGTTTCCCTTTGAAACCTATAGGTAGTAAAGATCTCAAATGTTTTCAATCCTTAGGATGAAAAAGTAACCGGTAAATCATAATTTCCTTCTGATTATCTGATCATGTATTCCTGACATATTTAAGAATATTCTCAGGAGGTGAGGTAAAAAAATATCACTGGAATTAAAAATCCTGCTAAATAGGTACAAGCTACTAACGCTCATCTTGCACAGGTTAACAGAACGGTATTAAACTATCTTACTTTCTTCTTACTGGTAATATGTTCCTCGTTCCAGGTCGTTGCAACAGGAATAATTATGGTATTTGCTATTCGTAAGCATTGTCTCAGGATGGATTTTGTAAGTAGATATTGCACTAGTTTATTACATGAAGAACAACCGATTCATTAGATAGTAAACGTCACTGATGTGACTTAATTTTGCTCCTCAAAAACAAAATGGGAATCCTGCATTGCCATTGAGGTGAAGTACGTAGGGGGAATGGTAAATATTGCAATGAAAATTGAATATATTGGCAATTACAAAGTAGAAAAACATTATCACACTGCACAATCATTGTTCAAAGGGCATAGCGATATAATACTTTAGGATTGCAATACATGTCCTTGCCTAATCATTCTTGAGAAACTAGTACGATACAGAAGTATATATAAAAATTATTTGAGATTAAAAGAGAAGCTCTAGCGTTGGTGAATAAAATACTACTAAGCTGTTTGGAAGGGGATACCTTTCAATATCTTGTGAAGATTCTGGCTGAATTCTCTGTAATCACAGTAGTCAATATACTCTACAGCGATATCCCATCCATTCCTATCCCCAATTTATTTTTTACCCCGAATCTATGCTATAATTATCATAAGGGTTAGAATTAACAAATTGATGGCGGCCAGTGGTCTGCTATATTCTGAACTATGGTTGTTGACTCGTGAGTAGATAGCTACGTACTCGTTGAGTCCCCTCTGATTATAACATTGATATTCTTGTTAAGCCGCTTTTCCTTAATATCCTATCCGCCAATGAAGCTTAATACATTCATTCACCTTTACAAACATGTATGATACTTTTTTTCTAATTTGTTTTCTAGGTCATAGGATTCCTTGCTCTGAGCGTGATTATATTTTCATTTCATGTAGCTGTCATTGTCCTAGGTGCAAAAGCAATAGACAGATCTGGTTTGGTATGAATTATTCTTATAAAAGTGAAGAGCTATCGCTGTCCTATGCCTATTGTTGACACTCATATAGGTCATAATTATTACCGTTTTCTGGAAGAACAACATGGCTTATTAAAGATACAAAAAGTGATTGACATTCTCAAATTAATGTTTGAATCTTGAAGTTATTGCACACTTCTTATCTTTATCTTTATTTTTTTATTCCAGTCTGCTTATTTATTGCTTCAAATTCCACTGATCATAATCGCCTGTGCTTCAGTTATCATTTCCGTTTTGACCTTTGCGGTCGTCTACAATAATTTCTTCTGCAGAGACAGAGGAATAAAAGTAAGTAGAATTATATTGATTGTTACAGTAGATTGATTGATTGTAATAGGAGATAAAGCTTAGCAGTAAGAACGCTGATATGGATAGATCATATTTCAAAAATATTGGTGAGGATACCAACAAAGCCAAGCTACCGTTGAGGTAACTGGACATCTATTAACAGTGGCAGCAAGAATATTGTATCCATTGTACTATAAAGAACAAAAAACCTAAAAACACATAAATGGGGACCCATAACTGACAGTATGCTATTTTTGAGCATTTTTGACACCCTACCACCCGCACCCCCCCCCCCCCCCCCCCACGCACCCCCTTGTCATGTTTTTGCCATAGGATGTATAGGTGACTGGACACCCCCCCCCCCGCCACATGACGTCATTTATGGACGGCCCGCTTTTGGTGGACCCCTAAAAGAGGGGAAAACACCGTGTGCGTGTGCGCAATTGCACGCGGTTCTAGTATTTAGCCTTTATACTGCCCCCCCCCCCCCCCTTTTGGAAATCCTGTATCCGCCCCTGAGTAGTATCCCAAACATTGACATACTGTGATGGGCATCGGGTTTTTGGTTCTGTCTCCCTTCTTGGGTCGGCCTTTTGCCGAGGTCCTACCATTCTCCTTGGTACTGAAGAATGGAGTGGACAGACACGAGCCCCTGGGGGCTGGGTCAGGTCTCAGGAATGCAGACCTGACATGGGGAATGAATGAGGGCCCGTAGGTCTCAAAATCGTGCCTCGCGCACGAGGGTGGATGGGACTTGGGATAGTGTGGGGAGAGGGGTCCTGCATGAGTGCCCTAGTCCAATGCCAGGATGGAGCATAACCAGGGACAGGTGTTGGCTTGGAAGGGGGCGTTGTTGGGTTTCGTGTCATCATAGACCTGGCTCTCCAGGGCTCCGTTTCAGGGAGTGACAGCTGGGCCATCACCGAAAATAAAGGGGTGGTAGCGTGCTGGCCGGCAACCCATGCCGTCGTTCCCCATACCATCCCAATTCGTCTTCTCATGTTCGTGCCCTGGAGTTGGCATTCTCGTACCTCTAATGGCCCAATTTCTCCTAGGTTCGAACCCTCTAACTTGGCCCTAAATCTCCAATCCATGTCCTAGTAGACCCAATTACCCAAACTTTCGTGTCAACACGACACCATCACGACATGTGCAAATCACGTTATTCGACTCTGATAAGACATTAAATCTGTTGTTCTCATACATTCTTTCCTTGTTTAGACGTTCGTGAATTATCCCAAATTTATCACAATACTCATAACAATTTATGAAAAGTGTAGCGATGGTAACAATGTCTATGGTGATGAGACCCACATTTTTTGCAACCCCAAGTTTCCCATTATTACAATAAAAGCAAATACACTGCATAGATATGGATGGATTTATAATAGTAATACCATAATGTAAGCATATAATGTACATAGCTCTCTAGATAAACTGCAATCATACATCCACTTCTTTTAAGTCAAACTATTTTAGGGAAGAATTCTTATTTCTGAGATGATTGTAATTTCCACCGTCAGCGTCCTAGGGATGATGACCTCCTCCAGAGGTTACTGGAGATGGATCGTCAACCCCAGCTGATGAGTGGTCAGCAGGCCCTGATGGTCATCGCTAGGGATGCGGCGGGCCACCTGAAACTGGTGCCTCTTCCCCAGCACCAACCCCTTCGTGCCGTGGAATCACCCTCAGGTAAACTGTGCCACGTCGCATAACGGGTCTCGCTGTTGCGAGGGTTGTCCACCCACTCTCACAACAAGGATGTCGCTGTTGCGATGGGTTCCCCTGTTGATTTGTGGCTGTTCTACTAAACCGATTTTAATTCTGTAAAAAGTTCTGAAAACTAGACATTTAGATCTAAAATCCCTGAAAATTTCAGCTTGGTGGAATTATTAGAAATGGGTGAAAATCGATGCTGAATTTCGCGTATAACAGCGAGACTTTGCCAAATCCCCGCTTTCTTTCTCGCTGTTGCGAGCATTTGGTTATGTGATGCGGTAGTCTATAGACGTTGTGCAGATTACGTCATACATGTCCATGACATGCTGGCCGCCATATTGGTGATCAATTTGAATTTGTATTAATTAACAATCAGTGAGCATTAAAGCCACATATTCATGACAAATTGATCTTATATATATAGACCTAATAAATCGATATATTTGATTTGTAAATTTCATACTTAAAAAGTAACCATGTGGTTGTGATAACCACGTGGTGATCACCAAAAAGGGATCACGTGACCACGTTCGCACAAGGTTTATATATTATTATCATAGACAATGTGCAGATGATGGCACATCTCCCAAAATAGGTTGACCACCATGTTGGTCATCAATTTAACCTCATTATTATTCACAGATCTGAAGCTATAGCTGTTTTCGGTATAGGAAAGGAAAATACTTTTGTTAAAATACTTGAAAAATTCATCATTGCAATCTGACCACTCCTTTTTTGTTTGCCATGGTAACATGTTATTTTTACTTGGACACTCCTTTTCAAATTACCTACAATGCAATGGTGATGATCAGATGGAAGGTGTTGGTCATCATAATCATAATCTCTGAAAAATTCTACCAAGGTGCACATTTTCAGGAAAACATGCATCTTTAACTTGTTTTTATCAATAACTCACTTAACAATTGATCTAGAGCAAATTGCCCATTATCCCTCTAGGTTACCAAATCCAGTGACTGGTCACATTATTATTCAAAAAAAGATAATTATAAACATGAAATGCAAATCGGTATATTTCTATGTGAAAACTAAGTATAACTGTTTAACGAACATTAGATTGGGAATGTGAATTACAAAGCCTGTGTAGCTTCGCTGATAATTTTTTTTAACTTTTTTTATTCATCACAATTCCATCCATACATATACTTTATAGAGCACGTTTTTCATTGACAGAACCTACATCCGAAGCAGAAAGAAAAGGGGTACCAGATCGACCTCCACCCCAGTATGAACGGTAGCTCCTTATTAGGGTCAACATATTAGTTATTTTAGCTGGCACGATGTACTCTCACTCTTGCTGGCACAGGGCAGGAAAAGACAGTGAGGACACCAAGAACTGAAGGGATTTACATAAATGCAATCTGGAAAGAGTCTCACCCGCGCCGTTTTCTGTTTGCCTTCACTCTTACAGAGGTCCAGGACGTATCATAGTCGACTGATGGCTGAAGCTTTAACGCATGCTTTATTTGTTCACTCTCCTTGAGCGGTAGGTTGGGTGAGCAATTGGGTTTATTCTTGGGAAAACATAAAAATGGGTACGTACGCCCATAGATATGTGGTGGTAATTCTTAGTTATGCATGCCATACTAGACGGATTATAGATAACACTTGGCCTAACGGCCTCGGGCAATAGAACACCCGGTAAGTTTAAAATGTCCTGCACTCTATGAAAGACGTTTACATCATATATGAATAAAGGCATGTATCCTTTTGATACAGGTGTATATTACATGGTACTCTTGTTTCTGTTATTCCATATTTCATCCTATTACCAGTGCGACTATAAGAAAAACATTGTACGTGATAGAATTTTGAGTCAATAAGAAATATGGTTTTCGTTGATTTTGTACGTAAACAGAATGATGACGCTCGTGTTGTTCTGAAAGTGATATATATATATATATATCACTTTCATTCTGTTTACGTAAAAAAAATCAACGAAGACCATTTATATATATATATATAAATATATATATATATATATAATTATATATATATATATACACACACATTATGTGTGTGTGTGCGTGTGTGTATTCGGAACGTTATCTAATCTATACTTAATTTTCACCTATCATGTTCTACGTAATAGCTATCATAATAGCACTATGTTGTTTTTGTTGTTGGTTTTATGAAGGTTTTTAACCCTTTCCACCCGCCAGATGCTTTGAGGCATCACCAGCGAAAACACGCCAGATGCCTTGAGGCATCACCAGCGAAAACACGCCAGATGCTTTGAGGCATCTTTGCCATAAATGTTGTTTTAGTTTATTTAAAGCTAAATATCAAAGTAAAAATAACAGTTATTGTTTCAAAACACTGAATTCATCCCTAATAAGCTATATCTAACAATAAAAATGTTGAAAATAATGTTTTGACTTTCATATTTAGCAGTACTTATGTCTATAAAGTGTCATTGTGTCATATGTGGCGTATTTTGAGACTATTTATTGTAGTAGGTTGGCAGTTTTATAAAAGCTTAATGAAATCTGGGTGGCGTATGGAAAGGGTTAAAGGCTTTTATTGGTAATAGTCTTTAAGGTTTTCCTTGGTTTTTAGAGTTATTACAATGATTATAAATTATGTACATTACAGTTACTTGTCATTCATTTTCTAGATTTTGAACTAAAGGTAATAATACAAAATAATGTTGCTATGACTCAATAAAATAGACTTTATTGAAAAACATATTATTTCATTGTCTTGTGATGCATATAACAGGCTTTTGACATGTATGTTTATTATCAAACCTCTGGGGAAATGGGTCATGTGTGAACAAATAATTTCGCCCAAGGAGTCGTAAACCAAGATACCTTACTCCACTAAATGATATCAATTGAAACATGTGGTATTCAAATGTGTCAGTAGTATAGATATTTTACATAACTTGTCACAAGATGCTAGATGATTGTTTTGTTTTGTTTTGTTTTGTTTTATTATTGGTTCAAAAGGCTTCACATTATACATATGTTCTTCCAGCCATACAAATGTGATTGCAGTACATGTGTGATGAGGTATGACAGATAGATGAGCAACAATAGGCTAAGCCACTACTCACAAGTCTAATTGCACTATATAGTAACCATCAAGTACAACCAAATTGAAATCAACACAAAGACATCCAACTCCACAGCATAAGCCAGTCAGCATCAGCAATCATAACCTCAATTTCTTAATTTCATTTTTAAATTTGAATTTGGTTGTCGAACGTTGTACTTCCTTGGGAATATGATCCCAGAGCTTGATTCCCCTACTCATAGGACTCTTTTGAAACTTTACATATTTACCCAAACCACCCTTAAATTTCAATTTATCCCTACTATGCAGATTTTTATGCGGCTTTACCACGTCTAGGAGATCAATGCTCTTACTAAGCCTAAACATGACAGAACAATGATGTAGTCTACGACGTCTCTGCAATGAATCCATTTTATACTGACACAATAGGTCATCTAATTGTTTGCCAACATTTTGCACACCATCAATCGTTCGGAGAGCCTTTTCATGCAAATCATCCAACCTATCAATTTTGGATTTGGGACCACTCTCAATAAGAAAATCTGTGTAATCATACAAGGGTAAAATCACCTGGTTGTATACTGTTAACGCAGTATATTGCCAGTGATGAATTTAAGCATCTTACCCAGTTGATACACCCTACACTTCACCTTACCAATTTTCGTTTTAAGGAACTGGTCAAATTTCAAACACTCATCAATGTTTACACCCAGATAATAAGACGCTCAAGGGGACCATCATCAGTATTAATTTGCTTGTCGACACCAGGAAAGTCTCCTACAGGACTAAACATCATATGTTTTGTCTTTTTGATATTAATTGTTAATTTATTTGTCTTACACCATGACATGATACTATTAAATAGTATCATGTCATGGTGTAAGACAATGGTGTACTACAATTACATTAAATTTTAATGACGATTGTAGTACTACATTAGCTTCAGTAGGGTTGGAATGTGCATAATATATTACAGTGTCATCAGCGTACATTAAAATTTTTGTATCCACATTGGCAAAGATAGAAAGCAGGTCATTCACATAAATAGTAAAGAAAAGGGGTCCTAATATGGACCCCTGGGGGACACCGCAGGTAATCCTGTTCATGGATGAATAACAGCCATCAACCTTCACATGTTGCTCTCGATTTGTTATATAATAACGGCACCAACGAATTACATAATAACCCAATTTTTTGCATAAAATATCATTTACGCCTCGATCTGATCTATTTCAATACTTCATTACCCTCTGAATCGACGAGGGGGCGTATTGTGTGCTGGGCGTATTGCCATGCCATACGCCCTGCATAATTTCCGGTTTGTTTTTACAACAATCTTTTACAAAAATGCACAATATTTCACAATATTTTACATTAATGTCGGGTAATAAAATAAAGAAGGCCCTTAGGGCAGTCCTCAGGTATCTGTACGGCCCGTAGGCACACTGACGACCATCGCCCTGCGGGCTCTGGCCTTCAGTGGGTCTTTGGGCCGTACAGACATCCTCGGACTGCCCTGCGGGCCTTCTTATTATAATAAAGCATCACATGAGGACAATGTTCAGGATAATGATGATGATGTGTTGGAGTTTAACATTCATATTTTCCAACTATAACACTACTCACGTTTTTTTTTTATGGTAAACAGCTCTATAATTATCCTAATATATATGGGGATGAGAACGACAAGGCAAGGTGGTGCAATACTATATACAGGAATTCTGATGTAAGAGTGAAGGAGGTATCTAAATGCTGGTCGAAATGTATGTCAGTAGCGACTAATATTTAACATTGTCAGATATTTTTCAATTGATTGGCTATTTTCTGGTAGATTTCTGGTCAGAACTACAACTCGATTTTTTTTATGTATCGCTCAATGGGTACCCCCTTCCCCTTTGTTTCAAATTGAAAAGGAGACAATTCCAATGGTATGAAACGTAAGAGCCCTGTGACTTTGAATGGTTACCATTGTGGGGAATATTGAGGCTGTTGTACATTCAAACCAGCACTGAGCATTATTATTATTAGGATAATGCAAGTCAAAAGACAACAGGCTTGTCTCTCATTACTGTTAGGATTCCCATCCTGGGTGCCCACCAAAACTGTAGGCTAGAAAGACGAGGGTGTCAGGACTCGCAGGACAACCTCTACAAGAAGATATTCGGCATCCAATGGCACTGAGAGGGCACTGGGCCCCCACTGTGCGTTTTTTAAAACATTTATTTACCTTGGGGTGCATTGTAGAGTGTATGGTGACAGAAATGACAGTATTGTTACAAAGCTGGATTATGCCGCTTCAAACAACCCCATGCTACAATCACAAAGAGGGTACATACGATTACAAGTTTAGTCATATAATTATGTGTCTCTGTCCTGATGCAAATGAAAGTGTCTTTGTGCTTTTCTGTATGTATGTGTTGTCCCAGGGTAATTAAGTACGGAAACGGCCATTAGTGGGGAAAAGCGAAACTGTACATCCCCCGGTGTGAATCTTAAGCCGTATTCTCGGAAATAATCGTTTGCAATCTCTGGTGTCTCTCATAGTGTGAACGCAATGGGTTTTTTTCGTAGTCGTGTGATTACTTCCTCTCCTGTGATTTCATGATATTATTAAAGAGACCAATTTTTACAGCTTCTTGTTACAACGTATCATTACAAGAATTGTATACACCCTTCTCATGACCCTGCGCAGTGGAGACCTACCGTGTGGCACACCAAGGTGGCAGGAGCCCACCGCTCTTGGCCAGAGCATTCATATAGGCTAACACAGGGACAATTTTGAACTTTTTGTCTAAATCTCATCAATAAACAAACAATAAAGTAAACTGATAATTTTTAGCACTCATATCTGCATGTAAAAATATCTATTCTTTGCTACCAGTAACCTAATTTCCTGATAAAGTATGCAGTTTAGATACATTAAGGAATCTTGGAAGGCAAGATTGACTTTTATTTTGAAAGGAGTCAACTGTAAACACAAGTCAATGACAGGTACTCAACAACAGGGATTGTTTTGCGCCTCAGCTTGAGTGGGTGTTTAGGGGCCCTGGGCTGTGGAACTGAACTGGTGTGAACAACCACAACTAACCCCTCTTCCACCCTTCTCCCACACATACATTCTGGATACTGCTAACAAGTACAGACCCTTGACTATCTAAATAGGCACCAATCACCTTTAAAAAGAAGGGTGTATACATTAAATATGGCTCCCCTCCACTACCCCAGAGTTCCTTATATAATAGACAAACAATGTAATTGTACTTTTTAGGTGGGTTTCTCCTCTTCTTGCTTCCCAGCCCTTTTCCATACTGGCCTTTCCTTCGGAGCAGCTGTGTTTACCCATGCATTTTTAGTGGACGTGTCTTCCTGCTGCAAAGACAATGGTATTTGTTCCATTTTTATTTTTCATCAACTATAGACGTTGTTCAGATTATGTCACATCCCCAAAATGGGCTTACCACCATATTGGTGATCAATTATCTTTTTCTAATTTTGAAACCTTTAGAACAAATTATACATATATATGCCACATCTACTTAAAACGAACTGATTCAATCACAATCAACCATCATCAGCTTTTATAATTCATAATTTGATAATTCATTCCTTGGCTACATGGTTACGCTCACCAAAATAGCAATCACCAAAATGTGATCACATGACCACATATGCACAAGGTCTATAGTATAATGAGAGCTCTTCCAAACTACGATGTTTATTCATAATATGACCATTCCCTACTACCGTGTATGCTTGGTTGAAATCCAAAACATTTTTGCACCTCTATTCTTGAAAATATCATGTTAAACAAAATTGTCAGTAAAATACCATGAACTTAGTAATTCCTGACACAGACATTGCTGTTCTTACCGATTCATTCAGGGGAACGTCACTAGTTTGTGGAGGCTGATCGGATTGTTGCTTCTGAAAATTTGAATGTAAAGAATAATAGTAAAGTGGAGGGTGAGTCTCATGGTGTGAACTATTCTTCTTTATAAGCTTACACCGTTCACTTATGGAGAGTTCTAGTCACTGACGTTTTCTTAAAGCCAATTTGATTTTGAACTAGTGTGCTTTAATAAAAGTATCTTTTAAAGAATAACATGTTAAGAAAATCATGTTAGTGAGGAAACTAAACAGATCAGGCGTTCCAACATTCATCAAACATTTATCTCTGGGTCCTATGCGTTCCAGGTAGCATGCTCCTTCTCGTTAGACGGCCATTTCCTACTTTCCACTTTATTCATGAAGTTGATCAGAATGTTGTAACATCGACTATATCCTACCTTCCACCTTTTATTTATGTTATGCCATAATCCATTGATTGCCTTCCTGACCTGTGGCATAAAACCAAATAAAATAAATCATAAGTCGATAGATTGTAGATATATATATTGAATTTCAAATTGAATACTATGTGTCACAACCTGCAAAGGGATAAAGCCTCTTCTCAAAGCATGTCTCCTCTTTAATTAGTAAAATTAAAAATCATCCAAATAGAGAGTAAGTCAATATTCTTACCGTTTGATCAAGTAAGCAATGGAACACAAAAATCAGCACTCCCTGTTAAATGGATAGAGAAAGATTATGTAAATATGAACAAATCTCTAACATATACTGAGAAAGATTATGTAAATATGGACAAATCTCTAAGCATACTGCTGGGTCGCTAAGAATCATAATGCTTAAAAATTGATACCTGTAATTGTATATACATACATACAAACATACAACCACATACATTATATTCATATTCACACATAATTACATTTGTACACACAATTATTCATATATATATATATATATCATATATATATATATATATATAATTATGTACCAAGTTAACCGGTACATCAGTGTACAATTTCATTTCGTTTTCAGGTGTCCAAAGAAGTCTTACCTGGATGGAATTGCCCAGGACAAACACATATTGTAGAAAAACTGAGCGTCCATCTATAGCGAACACTCCAACAAACCAAGTGACACCAAGGATTGCTGTGAGAGCACCCAAACTCCAGAGTGGACTGGATCTAGAAGTAAAAATCATATTTTAAAATGTTAAAAGCACAAAATGCAGTTACATTACTTTTATCAGCATGAAAATCTTACTCTGACTCCTGTAAATTAAATACGAACAATAGAAATAGACTGAAGTACTTCTAATCATATGCCTTCATTATTGATTGGGGGGGATGTAAGGAAGTAACATTGTCTATAGTCTAGGCTATCCTGGCAAAACCCTGGAAACGCTACTATAGTGAGCAATGCCTAGCCCACACACCTGAAGTTGCTACGTTGTTTAGTCCTTATTGTCATCCGGAACTTCTGAGATCTGACTTTGGCAATTACAACATGTACAAGGATCCAACCATTAATCTGAAAATATAAAGGAGATCGGTTAATGCTTCAGATGCAGTGATCCATGTGACCTTTCCGCTTACATTTTCCAGAAACCTTAATCATAACCTTAATCTTAATCATGATTTTTCTCAACTCAATAATAGGAAAATAGTTCATGGTTAACTACTCACGATGATGCAAACAAGGACGGGAACAATGAATGCCCAGATGAGACCATTCTCTAACCCCAGCCAGCAACTGGATATCAAAAGAAATACAGGTCATGAAATCTACAATGGTTATATCAGTACAACAGATTCATAAACAACTTCAATCAACATGACTTGGCAACAGGACCTTCGATATGGGTATCCTAAAGAATATAAAATCATAAGGGAGATACGTGGGGGATATCATGAGATATCTTGGGTAATTAGTGGGAAAATATCCTTCATTTTGGCCTGAAGAATTACAATTCTTTCAGTATACAATTATTTGATTAGTGAAAAAAACTTATACAATCATGTAATCGAGTCACAGTCTTTAGTAGATTTAAGCAATACTGCAGTTGTTTTCTTTGAAATACTGTAAGGCATTATCATACTCACTAATAATCATCTCCATATCCTTTCGTCTTGGTTGCTGCAAGTGACATTCCGACAATCCCCAAGGGTATGCCTGGAAATGTAATCTTTAGATAAATAATGTGTCATTGTATAATCAAGCCAGTGTTTTTTTTTCATCTTGACCGTTATGTCAGATGCTATTGTATCGAAAGAGTTGCCTTTGCAAGAATAAAAAAAGAGTGTTTAAGGATATGACATTGTTCTTATTCAAGGTCATCTAATGCTTTTTTGGGGTTGGGGATGTTGATGTTTTTTTATTTGCCCTATGACCAAAAATTGATTTGCCATGTTTCCGCCTTTTTAGGATCATTAGCTGTTAACTTGTTAACCTGTATATGATATTCACATGAAATTGTCGATAAAACAGAGGCGTTTACCCCAAGCGATGGCCATGCTGACCATCAGGTTTCTCGTGGTGTCTTCCCGTATGGCGCGAGACATACTGACGAGTTTCCAGTATAGGTTGACGCTGGTCACCAGCATGGTACCAAAGGCCACCAGGAACAAGTAGTGTAGGGAGACAGCAATGATGATGCACAATGCCTGGAAAGACGATCGCCTCTAATAGTTAAAGGGTAGATATTGCTGGTTTCTGTTCTATTTGCTGTAATTGTGTATATTCTAACCGAAGAGTGTTATGTATATTTTAACTGAAGAAATGAGGACATGAATGCAGGAATGTATAATTAGGTTGTGCATTCATGTTCACGCTTCTTGAGTTGGACAATAGATCACTATATGTATCTATATCTATAACTATTATAGTATTATATCAGACATTCGTTCATGGGATGAACTTTTTGGAGAGAAGCTTGAATATGAACTATTTTTTATGGGAATCTCTTGCTTGCTCTTCAAGGCATACATTTGAAAATGTGCATAGTTGCAAACGTTGTTGTGGAGATAATTGTGTCATGAGTCATATAGAGTTGGTTGGTTATTAGTTGCTTTACACCCTAATTAACTGTCAGGGTCATATCAAGTGGGGTGATAGTGATCAAACCTATGAGTAGGTAGTGTGCCAACCACTGCACCACCCCACACCCCTCTCATATACATATATGCATATAC
This sequence comes from Lepidonotus clava, assembly GCA_936440205.1. Taxonomy (NCBI): domain Eukaryota; kingdom Metazoa; phylum Annelida; class Polychaeta; order Phyllodocida; family Polynoidae; genus Lepidonotus; species Lepidonotus clava. The sequence goes on from OW387141.1 coordinate 42,056,780, forward strand.
ATAGTATAATAATAAAAATGATATACCATATTAATACCATAATATTATCTTGTTATCATTATTCCAACAATGAATGATCATTCATGTAATAAGCATAGTTCAGTAAGACGTAGAATATAACTTGCATCTGTAGTTGATGGCTTCCTCTCCGCCCCAAACATGAAGATCAGCATGGCGGCGGTGAGGGTGGCGCACAGATTCATCAACATGGTGCTCCGGAACATGTTCCCTTGACTCATGACTTTTAGATTTCTGAAAGTGTACAACCCCTTACAACGTTATTCTGTCTCTAAATTATATGCTTTTTTATGAGGTGGCTAGATTGGAATTCACATGAAAGTTGGAAATAGAAGCATAAGACATTGGTTACCTTGTTAATTAATTTTGTAGATGATGAAATGTGATTAAATAATTATATCCTATGTTTTGTACTGCACAATGGCAGTAATAATGCAAGCTAAATGTTTGAACTATATAGTCAGCTGCATACAATGGGACTCTGTGGGGCGATATCTCTCATAATATCTAGAGGCTTATGAGAGGCCATGTGCACTACATGGCCGCTTATTAGAGGCTATAATTATATATACTACATGGCCACTCATTCAATCAATTGGGGGGGGGGGGGGGAGGGGCTGACCATTTTAGCTATTGGACTCTTCTGATTCTGTAATGCTATAAGGCAACCTCAAAAAACTCTGATAATGGCAACACCATCGGTTAAGCTTGAAGTGGAATGGTGTGAACTAACCAGTCACCAGGGGAACAGGCACATAGCTTCGTATAAAAACTGCCAAGTCTTGAAATAATTATATATTTTGAAAGTGTACAGCTGAAGATGTTTATGATATCAAGTCAGTAAAAAATATAAAGATGGTATATTTCATAATGATAGATTATGCTGACTAAAACTCACCTCCAAATGATGATATATGTAATCATGGTCAGAACCATCCCGATCACAGAGAGCGTACACCCGATGATAGACAGCGTCTTCAGAACGCGGTCATCCTGTAACCAAATACCCGGTTTGTATAATCAATTTTTGAATAGAATACAGAAGTTATTAAGCAAGGAGACATTTCATTCTACATATTCATTAGGCTTATACTGTAAGCCTGGTTCCACATACCAATATCAGAAGAATGAATTAAGGTTGAAATATAGACATGTAATGCATCACTCGAAAGTTATCACAATGCTCTCATGGATGATGTATAGGATCTATGGTTCCATGCCACATTCTTAGAGGTAATAAAATATTATATAAAATTGACTCTATCAACGTCGGTATGTGGAATACCAAAATTTAATGCAGTTCCGCTATTCCTGCCATTGTTTGTGGTGGTAGGTATGATAGAAAATTGGTATTGAGTATGTTAAGTGTGTTTCCTACCGGCCGATGGTGTGAAAGGAGGATGGCGAAGTTGGTCATATGGTTACACTCACAGAGTGTCCCTTCGGCTGTGGACTCGACAAGAGTACAGCCCTCAGATGACCACACGCCTCTGTAGGAAAAGGAATGAAATTGCTTAAGGTGAGGATGTCTATGACTCCCATTGCATCTTTTCACAGAATTTAGTTTTCCAATTACTAAATAAGCACAGATTTTACAGAGATTTATCTACGAATAAACTTTCTTCAAAACATGGGCCGTCCTTTTATCAGTATTGCACACAGTGCAAAGGGTGATGTTAAAGGAAGAAAATATTTAAGGTACTCGGTTGCAACCTGGGAGGTGTTTTAAGAACTAGAGAAAAAATCTGATTTTAAGCCAACTTTGATGCTTTTTTAGGTATGTTGACACTTTAAAAAATACAATGCACATAATTTTTCTTTGAATCAAGTAATGTTTCCTAGTATTATCCAAGCAAATAGTGCTCAAATACTCACATTTTTAAGTTTATTCACTATAACTAATCTCACAAACGGTAAATATTATTTTTTTTTAATTCTAGAATTTGTGTAATTGTCTATTCTTATTGTACATTGCGTTTGGTGGGAATTGCACTGGTAGTTGTTTTTTTTTTGTGATTTCACAAAAACTCATTTTCCCATAGAAACCAATGGTAAAGGCAATTTCCTTAATTAGGCTGTAACTTCTTTCACAAAAGGTACTCCCATAGATGTAAGCTTTGATCAAAAAAATTATCTAAGAAATTTGACTGGTCAATAAAAATCAGGTTGAACATGCCCAAGTACCTTTATAATTTACTTTATTAAGTATGGATGTTGACAGCGGCGATCCAGTAACAGATCGTGGGCACCTATTATTGTGCGTTCATATATAAATCAGGACTCGATTTTCAGTTCCTCTTTTACATTGTTATGCGATTGTATATAAATTAAGTAACAGTCTTACACTGCAGAGGGCCAGACACCTATTTTTTAATTCCAGACAAAAATCAAGAAAAATCGATGACCCTTATGTGAGCTTTTGATTAGTGTGCCAGTACCCCACAACTATTTTCATATGTTTCAGTTCAAAAATTATTTGTTTCAGTTTTCAATACTAAATAAACCTTAATCTTAAGCATGTACCTGGAAGTTGAAGTACTAACCTGACTAGAGCACTGCATTTTAATTGCTGAAATTTCCCAGGGTCCTGGAAGAGAGATTGTAAACAAAATAATGTTTTGCGTCATTGGAACATGAATCAAAATTCCTCTTCCTTACAACAACTGGCATGGGGTTACCTTCAACCTTTTTGACATGGAATTTTGTATTAAGTGATTCATACATCTCTGTATGAAATATCTCAAATTTGTCTTACCTTAATTGTTCTAAAGAACAGTTGAATTGGAGTCTTGAAACTCTTGTGCGACTGAAGACCCTGAATGCTCATTGCCATAATCCTCGAATTAACCACATCAATTCTGCAATGAAGGAAACTAATTTTAATGAACATCTTGTTTTTTTAACTGAAGTCTATGTTAATGGTATGTTCTCATAGACGTTGGGGTTTGTGGAAGGTTCTTGTCAATGAAGTTGTTGAAATTTGATGATGGAACCTCTTCACGTGAGCAAAAATGTAAACAAACAACCATGAGACTTTTAATCTTAGAAATATACAATTACATATTTGGTGCGTGCTCATTATTTTCGGGAAAATAAATCAAAGTTCAAATGGAGATATGTTCACTCATAGACCTACAGTGGTGCAATGATATTGATTGACTGTATTCTATAGGATGTCATAATAGAACATCATTTTCTTACGTTTTACTCCTTTTCTTGCCCTTGAGCAGGCGATGGATATCTTTGTAGTATGTACTGGAAACAACCATTTTTTTGCTTCCAATATCTGCAACATTAAAGCAATATCTCAGCAAAGGGTAAGGAACTATAGGAAATGCATAATATAGCTATGAGAACCTCTGTCTTCCCATGGATTAGGGACACAATTTATTTCAATCAATTGATCTAAAGAACTCACCCCTTGAAACTTGTTTGAGTGTTTGACTCGGCAAAATGACGCGATCCTTTGAGTCCCTTAACCAGCTGCCCCCAAGAGGAGATTTGTACTGGTGTTTAATACCAACAGGCTCTGCGACCATCACTGAAATTATAAAATCAAGTATCAGGGCGCCCACGTTTTGGTACAATCTGACGGTTCAGTTGGGGGAAATGCTAGCTATCCAGTCTGATAATCCTATGACTCATACTCAAACCCAACCCAACAAGACTCAATCGTAGGGTCGAGTCGGTGAATGCGTCATGGCTTTTTTTTTTACATTTGGCTGAATTAAACAAGTTATTATTTTTATACATTCTTGACCAATATGTTAGTTAAGAACTAATCCAGTTTATAAGTCGCGACAAACTTAACATTAAAAAAGGGGAACATGACTAATTGAATTGCACAAAGTTACAAGGAAAATGTATGGTATCATAAGGAAGCTTATTCTAAGAAAAAGCCTATCATCTCTTATTTCTCGGAAATGTGAGTGCGCAAATGTAGACACATCCCGTATACGTACCTATGTTGTCACTGGAGATGGTTGTCTTCTTCGATGTTGAGATGAGCTTAGAATATACGTCTAGAGATTCAATCACGCATGTGGCCGACTTCTCTGCATTCTAAAGGCATGAGGGGATGAGAATGATTATGCATTACTTAAATTCAAACGGTATGATGTGGTTATACAAAGAAAAATCTGATGATATGATTAATTTCAGATACACACATGCGAGTGCAATATTACGGCTTTATTCCACAATCCAATGTCACTCGATTTTTAAAAAATTGCCAGTGGGAGTAAGGGATAATTATACACAAATGCTGTATACCAATAGAAATGATTTGAAATTTCCTTTCAATTGATTTGTAGCATGCATAGTTTGCCGTCATATTCGTAGCATGAATTTAGAAATTACTAAATTATCGGCAGTCAAAATCGCCAGGTGGAATAATTAGACAGCGTGAGCAATTCCAACACATGATACCTAACATAAAATACATAAACTTTTCTTTTCCAAAATGTTCCCCTTGGAAGTAGGTTCCTTTTCATTTTTCTTCAGAGAAACTTATTTTGATTGACTAGGCATTTTATAGTTCATCCCAGGGAAGAACTTATTGTTTTGAGACACGTCGACGAGTGGAATCACATTGGAGTTGCTAAAACACCTCATTATCATGAGAATATCAGAACGCTTTTGCCCACAATGATGCATTCACAGTTTATTTAACCTACCTCCGGTTCTGTTGCCCATGAGCCTTGGTCCACGATCGTACTGGAGCTCTTCACTATGGACTAGACAACAATTATTAGAACCTTATAATTTGTGGGTTTTTACATTCTATTCACGATTGAAGAACTAGGGCCTATGTATGAAAATATATCTTGAGTTGTAAAAAGAAATCAGAATGAACATATTAGTGACCGCTTGCATGGGTTATTCATTCACTAATCAATATGGGTTATTTGATCTAATTGGTGACTAATTACATAATCATAGTTGCTCATGATCATTGATTCCATGTATTACAAACAGTATTAATTTTATTGGAAAATTTCATTAAAGTGGATGTACTAGGAGTATGCATTATGTATAATGGACCCGCCCATAATTTTTATTGTGAACCTCATTTTTGGTAGGTCTGTGGGGAGCTCAGGGAAGTTTAAAACTATAAATATCTTTTTATTTGGCTATAGATTTACAGATTTTTTGCATGACCAGGATGAGTCAAGCCACTCCTTTACTGGATGCCAATGGGAGCACGTGCATGGCATGCATGCCACACTAAAAGGGATCTACACATTCTGGGCTCTCTGAAACGCGAAGTCATCATAGAATAAAATAATTATGTCTTTAATAATCTTCACGAAAGTTGACTTGTGTCAAGATGCCAGTGAAAGGCCTTTCATAAGAATAATGCCCAATTATATTCTCTAAGGCTAAAACTAAACTAACACTTGTTCAAGAAGTTGTTCTGTGTTAGTAGTCTTTGGTGATAAACTGAATTGCTGATAACAAGACCCTAATCATGACTGATTGGTGACAACATAGAGATAAGATTTAGATAACAGCTGCAATAATTTCATAGTACAGACCAAGAGGGCACAAGGCAATTTTCGTTGCCCTGGTTTGCAAACACTGTGAAGGGCTTTAACCCAAGAGTTAGTTGTGTGCAAACTAGGATAATGACATAATATTGCTGAGCGCACTCGCTGTCTGTACTTGATTTCTTTCTATGTAAATTACACAGACAATCTTTAAGGTTTTTGCTTAAAACAAAACTTGGCATAGTGATCACAAGCAGGCATTACCGCCTTCCGGTGTAATAGCAGATCTGTTGATCACCCGTGGGCAGGATAATATATACTGATGGTATGGGATTAGAATCTTTATATAGAATAATATGGGCCCTTGTTCCCCTTACCTTGGTCTCCTTAGCAGTCGGTGGTGCGTCTGGATGGCTGTGGTGAATTGAAGCCATATCCTTGATGATGTGCACTGATGCCTGAATGCTGGATGAAGTTATTGTGCTATTTTCTGTCAGATCTTGAAGAACACTTGCCACTTTTTCTGTTTTCTCTGAATCAACCCCTAGGCCATCCAACATTTCAGAGACCTGAACAATTAAAGTGAAGCTGATTTAGACCTATGACAATTATTGTTTTACTTAAACTACTCAAACTACTCATTTAAGAAGTTTTAAGGCATTTTCAAATAAGTAATATTCAAATAAACACACAACTACCTTTAGGCAATGTTTATTCATTGTAATCAATTACTTCCCAGGCAAGCAGCGATGTAACAGGCACGTTCTGTGACCATACCTTTTTGGTTAGTCTATGACCTGCCCAATTCTTACTTAACTGTGATGTTATTTTAGGTAAGGTTGAAACTTGCTAAAATAGAATGTTATAACAACATTATGTTTTAGTTAAGTTGAGACCTCACCAATAAAGAATGTTATAATAACGGTATTGTGACGTGAAAAAACGTTACAAGAACATCATAATAACGTCACAGAGCAACGTCACAATGTTTGGTTCTAAAGACGTTTTTGGGTGTTATCAAAAGAACATAACAAGAACCAAACCAGAGAATGTTGCTGCAACGTTATAATAATGTCACTTTTTTTGCCTGGGTTCCTGCCTTTATAAATTACGCCATTTCAACTGACCTCATCTTGTACTTGTGCAAACGAGCAGAGGCTGGTATCAGGGGAGTGCCACTTCCCGTTAGTCGAACAACGTCTCGTAAGGTAGGCTGTAACTACAAATGAACAGAGAACCAAATTTGAAATGATGAACCAAACCATTGTGGAAATGTTATTTTAGAAGTCAATGCATGGTGATTCAATTAAAGTCGTGCTTTTTGTTCAGAATTTAATTTGGTGTTTCTTTAATTTTGCTGGTTGGTTTGCTTTCAAGAAAGTGATTACTCATTCTTTATTTCTAAAGTTAAATTTTAATTAAGTAGCAAATTTGCCAATAAGGTATCAAAGTTTACTTACAGTTACACATTTCTGTGGAGCAGGGTAATTTTGCTGTGATTCCAGCTGCCGTCAATGGCCATAGGAATCCATTCAGAGTCTCGTTTGTGCAATAAGCACCACCTACAAAAAACACTTTATTTTCAAATTATACTGTAATTCTTGCACTCTATAGATCAATATTGGTCCTGCTGATTTTGTATGTGCTTCATTTTCTTTACATAGATCTATATATTGCATGAAACCATATATCCTATGTATCGTTCAAACGACAATTATGATACCTTTCTAATGATATATAATATGTCTTTACTTAACCTTTTTTCTCACTGATTTTGAAAATAAGCCGAAAATCGGCATGTCGAATATGGGGTAAGCCAGAAGAGTCACCTGATTGTAATGTGCATCGAAATTTCACATGACATTTATGAAGATATTTTGCATGTTATATCAGTGGAAATTAATTTTATTAGTGATTTTACCCTGTTTGATGACAGTGATATGGCAGGACCTGTTGTTTGAGCCTGCCGCATTCTTTACTTCACATATGAACACCATATTTCTCTGCACGTTTCTGATAAAGAATTTACTTGTATTTCGTCCTGTTGTGTCCTCATCTAGGTAAAACAAACATGCAACTCTTTATGTCAAAATGTAAATTAAAGCGTCATTAAGATTGAAAACTTGTTCACCTTTATAATTTAAATTTACAATTTTGTGGTCTATTTTGTCCACGTCTTTAGTAGCAAAATATTAGATCTACCTGATCTGGGTAAATAGCATTAATTATGTGGGGTTTTTTATTATTATTATTTAATCTTTATTATACTGTAACAAGTTCAAACATAGTCTGGTCTTCCTCTTGCGTACATTGTTTACGTCCAGTAATATAAGGATACAATATATACCGATAAGTCTACGAATGAGAAAAGTGATTTAAAAGATACATAGTTAATGATTTATATTTTAGTGAATATGACAAAATAATGATATGAAATGGGTTGATTACTCTATACAATTATCTCATGCATTTCAATGATCAAACAGTATAGTGTACCTATTGGGCTAATTACTTCCTCCGTGGTGCCGTTCCTCCTGTACCAGGTGAAGCTTGGAGTGCTACCTGGGAGCCCCCCACCTGTAGGTAAGGTGGCTGAGCAGGTGAGGAGGACGCCCCTTCCCTCCTGAACCGACATTGTGTAGGAGCTGAGGCACACCTGGGGCCGAGACAGCACGGTGAGACTGGTAGACTGGGTTGCATTTCGTCCACTGGGAAGGGTGAATGTGCAAGCAACAGGACCTGTAGATATACATGTATGTGTTTAAACCACGTGTGCATATATCCGCAGAATTCATGTATATTTTTCAATCATACTTCCCCGAGTCCACATAATTTTGTAAATGATAATGTATGTAGGCCTATTACTGGGTGCGTATGTGTGAGTGAGTGAGTGAGTGAGTGAGTGAGTGAGTGAGTGAGTGAGTGAGTGAGTGAGTGAGTGAGTGAGTGAGTGAGTGAGTGAGTGAGTGAGTGAGTGAGTGAGTGAGTGAGTGAGTGAGTGAGTGAGTGAGTGAGTGAGTGAGTGAGTGAGTGAGTGAGTGAGTGAGTGAGTGAGTGAGTGAGTGAGTGAGTGAGTGAGTGAGTGAGTGAGTGAGTGAGTGAGTGAGTGAGTGAGTGAGTGAGTGAACGAGTGAGTGAGTGAATGAATGAGTGAATGAATGAGTGAGTGTGTGATCAATTTCTTTCCACTGTAAATTATTATCCCTAATATAGCTTTTACATAATTGAGTTTTGCTGTTGATTTAACTCTTTTTTTTTCAAATTTAAGACCAGTGTCAAACTTTCACTGAGTGAAGTTGATTCCAAAGAGATGAAGCATGATATCAACTGAATAAGCATTAAACATCCTTAAAGTGTCTATAATGATCTAAGAACATCTATATATCGTTTCCTACTTCATAAAATGGTTCATCAACCCACAGCAGTGAGTCTAAACAAAAGCGCTATAATTACCATTGTGTCTGGGCGACACCTTGATGAACATGACGGATACATAAGATTGTGAGTGATTGGCCATAAATGTGGTAATGTTGATCCTCCTATTTCTGCCTTCTCCACCCCTGACCGTTTTACCATTCACCGTCCAGTTAAAGTGGCCCCGGGACAGGGTGAGGTTTACTGTACAAGTCAGTAAAGTTGTCTGCCCCTCAAGTAGCGCCGAAGGTGGACCGTTTATCTGAAGGTCTATTGATGGACTAGAGCCAGCTGTAACGAAAATATAGATGTTATTTACCATGTGCATGCGAAAAAGGGGAATCTCTGCTTAAGAAAAATTCAATTTTCGTAACGTCAAAACCTATTGAAATATAATGATCCATTGAAACCCAATCAATCACTTTCATATAACATAATTTAAAACAGGTATTACCATTAAGCGATGCGATCTGATCATGAATTGGTTTAATCCAGAGCCATTGCTCGGAAATTATATAACAAGGCAAAATTACCTCATGGACCAACAAGTGCAATCTAAACTTCGGCATGATCGTTGGACACATTAATGCATAAAATCATATCTGACTCTTAAGATAAGGGGATGATGTTGGATATCTGGGTATAAATCGCTTTTATCTTGATATAGTATGGCGGTCTGCGCCTCTACAAACGTTGAGAAAACATACGTCCTATTCAGCATGCACTACTAATAATAAATGAAATTCATCGGAGTGCATTAAGTTTATGCACATTACTAAATAGAATTACAAACTTTCAGTGATTAAGAAACATATTGGAGATAAGGCTGTGAGTGTATTCCATATCTTTTTTCTCGTTATTCCATACCAAAGCAAGTAACTCTGCATAAAGAAACACTACAACTTTTGATGCTTGCACTAAGTTCTGAGTTATTAATCTTCCCTGGTGTTATCATCTATCTGGTGTTATTCGATTTAGTCTATAGGTAAAGTACTGAATTTTCTACAGCAGTTTTTCACTAACCTCCAATCCTTGGTTGTGGTTTGCGTTTTTTAAACAACCAGCCCTCACTTCCATAGATGACAAGTGAAATGAGAATAATCCAACGTAGGTGTTTATCATCCATGCTCCGTAGAAATACCGAATGATTTTCAAAATGGAACTCCCTGCTAATAGCTTTGAGCAGCTCTGAGCAGCTCTCTCCCTATAAATAACTGTTCTCGAGCAGCTCACTGCTTGTCTTCAGTATTACCTTACATCATCAAAACTGGGGCAGGCCAAACATGTCATGTCCGATCGTCTACCCATATCCTGCTGGCCTAGTTGAAAATCGAGCACCTTGTTATGCTTTTCAAAACAAAGATTCAGTGCAGCTCCTGACTCCGTAGAATCAATATGCATAGACGTAGGAGGAGGGGGTGGGAAGATGGTCACGCTTTAGTATAACAAACAGTAGGCCTATCCCCCATAACCACTTCATCAGTATCCTTCCCACCCCCGACTCACTCCTACTTGCTCCAATGATTACATAAACATTATTTATTGTCACGAGCGTATAAACAAACCTACCAAACAATGTCATGTGCTTATTACATGGGCATATTGACGCAACTATCACTAATTAAAAACCTTATAAGGAGCCATTAATTAAGTATGTACGCATCAAGGGTGGATGGGGGACCTGATATTTCTTTAACGTGTTTATACATATATATATATATATATATATATATATATATATCCTCATACAAATCCAATGTGTATTTTAGCCCAAGGGTGGTGGGATGGGAGTATATAGCGGTCTGTATAAGAAGTGTGCATGCATACTTTATAGGAGGCCCCTGGTGTTATATATATATATATATATATATATATATATATATGATATAATTTTTAAAATAGCAATGTGTTTTATTATAATATCATATCATAAACACACGTTTGTTGTTGTTACAAGTGGGGATCAATTAATAAAAAGCATGGGACATTTTGAAGTATGAAACGTAAGTATTTGGAAAATCTAACCTTTAGTATGATGACTTTTGTGTATGTTTCAGAAAGATCGTGTCCCTCCCCCAGCTCCCGGCCCCTATCTAACACCCCATCCCCCACCTCCCAGGCCAGCCACTGAGCACGGTTATGAGGATATCCTGAAAGGACTATACACATGGAGAGTAACGGATCTCCGAGATTGGGTATTCTGTATAAACAAATCTGAAATGTCAGAAAAGAAATGCATACAAACGTTCTTACTTCCCTATCCTGTTGTGGTTTATAATGGTAAAGTAAAAGTAGTGGGAAAGAACATGCAAACCTAAATATATTTGTAAAACAGTTATTAATGCGTAATCTTTTCGTCCATGCGTGAGAGCGTACGTGTCCGCTTCACTTTTATATTGATATAATTCAAATCACGTTCTTTGTTTTCAGAGGTAATATGACAAGGTTAACCTAAAAGAGCACCTTAAGAAGTGTGAAGCCCGCCCCGCCCCGCCCCGCCCCCAAGTACAATTAAGTTTAGAGCTCCATTTAGTAATCTGTTTGGTGTATACTCCGTGTAGGCTATGGAGTGGCAATATCATTTTTATTTGCACTGTAGGAGCCTACAATCATCCTGGATGTAAATACCATCTATCTAATTACATGTATAATTTATGAAAATGGGAAATAGGCCCAGGCTAAACCTTATTTTTTCTAACTTTTTGGAGTAACATTTAAAGTTGTCAATTATATATTATAGTCTTTTGCAGAAAATTCATTAAGCTTAAAGGGAGCCAAAACCAATATAATTGACAGAATTTTCAAAATTTTCAAAGCTCAGATAAGTATAGAAATATGTTACATGAGTCCAGTTAAGGTCAGTGGTAAAGTATTAGGCCTAACTGTGAAAACTAGCTCAAACTGAAGTAGAATAGGCCTACCACAAAAGATGGTAATATTTGCATTTGTTTGTAAACAAACCCTATTTTTGCGGATCCACATTAATTGATTTGAGCAAGGAAAACGTGTTTTTAATGATATTTTACCATATTTCATGGTTTAGATTTTAACATGGGCCAGGAATAGGCTCAAGGAATGGATTTCCATGATTATTTGAGTTTGGAAAATTTCATTGAATTTATTGGTTTTGGCTCCCTTTAATAAAAGCCTATCGTATTGATATAGATCTATATGATTAAACCCGATCTAGCAGTCACATAACCGTAGGCCTAGGTATACCTTCCTAGGCCTAGTTCTAACGTAATAAATATCTTTAGGCCTAGGCCTATCAACATTTTAAGCATAGGCCTCAGCCGCCTGCATGTAGCTTGTTTGTCCATTGTTGACTAGCAATTGTAGAACCGTAGTCAGTCTGATTTTATAGCATGCAATTTCAAAATTGGTTTAACCTTTGTAAGGCTGTTGCATATGAACAGCTCCAGAGCCAGATATCGAGCTGCAGATTAAAGTTCTCTTTTGTGGCGCGAAGTGCGCACTTGCGCGCCCCCTGGTATCAGCCAGTGAGAACAATTATTTCAACCAATCACAGTGCGCGCAATATTCAGCCCGTAAACAACAGTGTTTGCAAACAAAGTTCTCTTCCTTCGGGCCCATGTGTGTTATTCTTATTTCCTCCTTCCTGTGTTATTCCCTCCAACTCAAGGAAACTTCAAACGGAATGTGAAGATGTCGAGTCGTGGGGTGATAAGCCTTAGGTTCAACCAGGACCATGGTAAGTAGCGTTAAACTGATATTATGCACCTATTATCGCCCAGGCTTTCGGAAGTGAAGACGTACCAAAACATTGATGAATGACGAATCTGTCTCTTGCCTAATCTGCTTGCAAGAGAATCATAGAAAGAATCATTGTGATGCGAAGTTCCTATTTCTTTGTGTCGTTGTGATGTGAAAACACCAATCTGTGGTTGTATCTGTTGATTTCCCGAGTCAAGAAATCAATCTGAAGGCACCTTGACTTGAGATCTAACGAATTCACTGTTGGTTGTGTCTTGTGACAGTGTTGGAAGGGTTTTGCTTTGTTTGTGTGAGTCATATGACGTATGGTAATGATCAACACAACTGCTTCCAGCCAAGCAACTAATTTTGCCCCCTTTAAAAGTTACCCAAAATGGAATTCGCCTAGCAGAGGTTGCCCATAAATGCCTTGCGTGAAACATTGAAAGGGGTTCCTGTTTACTTTAAACAGTTCTGTCTAGATCTACTGCACAGGAAAATCTGAAAAAATCTTAAATATTTTGATTATGACCTTTACTATTAATTTACAAAAGATAAAATCCCTAAAGCATTATTTGATCACTTTGTTGCATTTTGACAGATTTTAGGGATCTAGCATCTTCGACCTGTTTTCTTGTATCTAAATTCAGAGATGCCACTTTTCCTTCTTTTTCCGGATTTTTGGCTTAAGTTTAGCATATATATTTTTCAGACAGGAGTATTTTTAACCCAAAAAAAATGCATAAATTTGTGTTCTCGCAACAGATATTAGGTATCAAGACTGTTTTATAAGGCAAAGAAAAATAGTTGTGTTCAGGTAACATAGAGGTCGAAAGAAATTGGGTAGGTAGGTCGAAATTATTTTGCTTTTTTTTTTAACTTTCCAAAGAGACCCGGGCAGTGTTCCAAATATCCTCCAAAAACATTTTTAGCATCTAAAATACATGCCCTGAGCATCTATATGCTGTTTCATGGTTTTCCATGCTATTTTAGGTCAATTCTTTTGGATTTTGAAAAAAAAAAAAATTAAAAATTTCCTTTAAAAAAAGTTAGGGTAGGGCAACAATTTAGGGTAGGTAAGGTTTACCTGAACACAACAATTTTTTTTTTTTTTTGGCCTAATGTCAGAATGTACATAATATGTAGATCTAATTCTATTCCTTTAGTTTTTTCCTGCTTAAAATCCAGAAAGTCTTTTTCATCAATTTTCCGGATTTTTCATATCCGTAGAGTGGCATCTCTTTAAAATCTTATGTACAAGAATTGCATTGTTCTGCCTAAACAGCTCAGATCTAGTAATCAAAATGGTTAAAAAAGAAAGCTACGGTCAGGGTGAACTCCTATCCAGTCATATGCTCCCTGCTTGACCGTTTTGGATGAGTAGACTTTTCTCCAAAAGTACTGCCTCGGCCTGGTTTTGTCCCGAATCTTCAGGGCTTCTTAAAAGCAAATTGCACTGAGGTCAGTTACCTCAGCCGTGTACAGTATACGATTTATTACTTACGCTGCTTTTCAGCAGAGGGCAGAATGATTTAGTTATTATTGTTGAAAGACAGGGAGAGTAGTCACCAAACTGATATGATCACTAACAGACAATAGGGTCCGTTATTGTATCCTTCACTACAAATATGGTGCTCCCCCATCAGTAGTTAATTTCTGACAGCTACTGTAGAGCAAGAAGGCATTGTAGTGTAGGGAAGGTGTCAATAATTATTAATGGCCACAGGTGTCTAATGCCACGTTTCCACTGCGCTGTCCAACACTACCACTAATCAATCGACTTATGGGTGATTTGTGCTGCCAACATCCCCATGGGATCCGGGGTGGGGGTTCCTTTGGGAACCTCCTGGGAAGAATGTGTTCCCAGCAGTCCCTTGCTGGTTTGTAAAAGGTGACAAATGGGGAGACCATACTCGGTAGCTCAATTGGAAGAGTGCCTGCTTTGAGTCTGGGAGGTTGTGGAGTTCTACCCTGGCCGAGTCATGCCAAAGATTATAACAATTTGAGTTGTCACTGCTTGCCTGGCACTTGGTATAAAGTAAGAACCACGAAATATGACTGGTCGGACTGGTGTCAGTGACTAGGCGGGGTATTGTGTGGGCCTATGACATGATATCTCAGTGTGGCAGCACTATAAAGAGGGCATTTGGTCCCACTGCTTCAAATAGGCACCATATCTCATAGATTCGGTCACCGCCCATGTGGCATAAAGCTAGCTGAAAAGCATTACCTTGTGCAGTCTGGAAAGATCCCTAAAGGGTTGGCCAGACGTTAAATTAACCCAATAAACAAACAATGTGCTGCAAACAAGCACTAGTTGGCATGTATTTCAAGGGTTTGAACTCTAGGTTTATAAGGTTGTATTTGTGATTAGTTAAGTTCCTTAAATTACTTCCTAAATGATACTATTCCTAGTCATGACCTATCATCCTATGGATCATGTTCAGCTTCTAACATATTTCCGTTGCCCATAGTTGACAAAACAATAGCATGAAAGGATAAGTTTATTATGTCCAAAACATGAGCATATAGTCACTGACTTCCCATTAGCATTTTACCAGTCCATAGGCTAAGTTCACTAATCGCGCTCAACCAAAATACTCCTAGACCTTTTTCCTATCTACTGCTTTACCCAGGCTTTGGTACAAAACAGGTCATTACTCACGGGTGATCTAAATAACTCTGAGCATTGAGCATTCAAGACCCGCCTTAACACCATTGATTAGCTGTGGCTTTACACTCTGCGACATACAAACCTAGAGGTTTCATGCCTATTTTTATCAACAACCTTTTAAACATTTGATCTTAAGTGTGGACAGATTCTATATCAGATGAGATATACCAAACTCAGCAACTGAGTTTAGGACGTCTTGAGTATTTATTGATGGTTAACTTGTTTAAAATTACAGCTTGATCAACATGTTTCAATCAGTTTACCACTATTCGTCCGCCAACTGACACTAGTAGACGGTGTTGGTCATCTTAGCGGAGATACAGCATTAAAGTTGGTTTCTACATAGTGACTAAACGGTGGCAACTACTGCTTGTAGGCGGCTGCTAAGTGTGAACCCTTTCCAACTGCAACGACTAGTGCAGCTGACAAACACCAGTTGCCAGGGTTAGAAAGGGTTTACAGGGGCGGATCCAGAGGGAAGGTCATGAGGGTCCTGACGCCCCCTATCTTAGGACTTGTGGGCCCACAACTTAGGTTCTCTAAGGGTACTGTGTGTGTTACCATAGACATGTCTAACCATAGGTTTACGCATGGCTATGGTAACACATAGGATGTTAGGGAATTATACAAAAATGTTTGAGTTGGGTTTCAGGGAAGAGTACCTTTGGTTGGACATTTACAAAACTAGATCAGATACAAGTTCTGAAAATCAAAATAACGTATATCAAGCCTGCGATGGGGTATCATAATAACATAGGGCTTAATTTTTATCAAGAACTGAATATGTTTATTTGGGGTTGTTAGATATCGAAATGAAATGTCCTTATAGTGCCCTAAGAAATTACATGGCAAAGATTATTGAATAACAAAATCAAGCCTTCGTCCTCAAACCTATATTTGATAGTTTTTTTGTGAAATAGTGTCTCATATGCTGAGTGCCTTTAGTGAATCTAAAAGAAAAGCTTGGTTATTGCAATCCAAAGTCTTCTGACACAATCTTTTTTTTCTTTCTTCTGACACAATCTATAACGACCTTTAAAATTTTACATACATTTTACAGTATTGTTTGGCTTCAGTCAGGCATATAGGCGAGGCACTCTATAATGAAAATGTTATTGTCATTTTTAGGCTGCTTTTCCTGTGCAATGGAGACGGGCTTTCGGATATACAATGTTGAACCACTAACTGAAAAAATGCATCAAGGTAAGTGTATGTCTGGCGTTGTGAAAGTTTAAAAGTCTAATATATTCCTAGTATTATTCATGGGTAGTCTCGAAATTTAAACCAACTTTTCGTACTTCTCATTTCGATGAATAAGTTTGTAAAAGGCCACTGCCTCAAAATACTTCCCAAATACTACACTGTATAGGTACTCTCCTGAGTGTTATCTCTTTGTTTTCATAAACATGAGATATGAAGTGCCAAATTGCAATAAAGGGTTTTTGTTTTTGTTATTGTAGGTCTAGAGACTGTAGGAAGTGTAGGTCTGGTCGAAATGCTTCATCGAACTAATCTCATCGGTATCGTAGGCGGCGGTGCGATGCCTAAATTTGCTGAAAATACAAGTTGGTGTCTTCAAAATCTTGATTTATTGCACAAAGTTGTTAGGTTACTTGAAGAATATCCCTAAATAAACAAAATTAAGTATACAAATAAAGTACCATGAAGAAATGCAGTAAAAACCTGGCACATTTGAAGTATTGTTTTATCATTTAAAACTTATTTAGCAAAATAAATATTATTCACTTTGGTATCATTGCTTCAACTTCACAATTATTAAAGCAAACAAATATTATGCACTGGAGTAGTTCAGCTGAGGGTGAGCACCCTATACGAAGGGGGTTTGAAATGAATAAGCCTGCACAATTACTACTGAAATTCTTGAATAAATATTGGATGATCAAAATTAATGTTTTGTTTCAGTTTTGGTGTGGGACGACGCCCAGAAGGAGCAGGATAAGAAATTCGTTTTAGAATTTACCTTCGCTCAGCCGGTGATGGCCCTGAGATTGCGAAGTGACAGGTGAGTTGGGTCATATACACCTTTTATTACACTTGTAAAGGTGTTGAATGTGGCCGGCACGAAGCACGAGAATAGAGGGGCATCCCGTATACATCCCTGAAGATGGTTCTTGAGTGTTTTCACCAGAAAAAAAAACTTGGCCGTTTTGTAAATTTAGGATTTTAAAACCTGTCAGAAATTTATATCTGATCAAATAATTTGCATAATTGATTTCAATATATTTCGGACCAGCTTAGGGAGATTAAAGCTGGTCGATCAGAAATAAAGCTGGTCGGAACAGCGGGCTTTAAGGGCCCTGGGGAAAAACACTGGTCGTTAAAGTCAGATACATTTCGGTTTCAATCAATATAATCAACGATTGAACTTTTAACTCTCTGTGTTGGTTTCGGTTTGTTTATTTTAAAATTATGTTTTATTCATTAAAAATTGAGGACATAATTTCATAAAAATCATGTCGGTAAATAACATTGAAAATATATGTTACGTCGTATTTGGTAGCTCTTGGTGAAATATGTTTATTAGTAGGTGATCATGCATATTGGTTTTCGGACTTTATATATATGGTTCGTGTGTGTTGGATGAGCATGGTTTCAAGTATAATCACATTTCATTTTCAGATTGATTGCTGTTCTTCGGAATCAAGTACATGTCTTTAGTTTTCCCAACAATCCACAGAAATTATTCACGTTTGACACAAGAGATAACCCAAAAGGTAAGTAGAACTTAAAATTCATAAAGGGGCAAGAAGATATGATGCTCCTTGTTAATTTAATTGGTCCACTATTACCTTTATTGCAAATTGTTTCATTACGATACCGTTAATTTGGGGGGAAATGTTTATTTCTGTACTGTGTTTAAAACACAAAGACAGGAAACTTGTTTTGCAAAGGCTATTTCTGTTGGTCAGAAATGATGTAATCCGTCAACACCTGACAGACGCACGATATAACATGCACCACCACCTACATACCAACGTTGGGTTTGCTGCCATTGTCTTATTTTGTGGGTGTACCGTAGAATGCTTTCTTTTACCCTTAAATTGAAAATTTCCGAAAGTAAACAGAAAATGTATTCGAAATATATTTTATGAGAAAAGGATGGCCGTGTCATCACTTTTCTATCTAGGAAACTATTTCTTCAAAATAAACAGAAAATGTAATATAAAGAAGGCATCGTATAGGAATCTCTCTGTCGCAGTAGTCTAAGTAGGTATATGCCGCAATATATTCTGTGGGGAAAAAATAGTTTTCTCCTTTTGTTTTTGGCTTTTATTCACCAAATAAGTGAAGGATGTCTGTTCTATCCTCAGGTTTGTGTGAAGTGAGTCCGAGCCTTGAGCGCCAGCTGCTCGTCTTCCCCGGCCACAAGTGTGGCAGTCTGCAGCTGGTGGTGAGTACACGCTACTATAGATATTAGCAAGTTTGACGTATCTCACAACTTTCAAGTTACATCACAGACTACTGGAGCTAGGTTTAGGAAAAGTAATCATTTATCCAGTGATAGCATATGAAAGGAAGTATACCTTGCATGATACAATTTTGGCATCTGTCATTACAGGATAGCTAAGAGATACGTTGCGTTTGCGTTAAGGGATGCCTTGGGGGTTGCTAAAACTCCCGACAGATGACACCACACACACCCAAAACATGCTGAACACCATATCGGTGATCAGTTTTAGATTGCCATTATTGAAAATTCCAAGCTCCTACATCACGTTTTTTAATTATAATTATACCTTAAATAAATCCAAGTGTCAATACGTGTCACTTGGAATTCTTTTTAAAAATCACGTTCATCTCATTCTGTAACCCTCTGTCTATACGTCTAACCTGCTGGGTCTTTTCAAATCAATTTCCCCGCTTAAAATGGGGATATACGGACGTCTTGGCGGGAATATGAGTGGACATATTGCCTTCTCACAAAGGGGGCAGTATAACCAAAGTAATATTTCCCCCTAGAAAAAAAGTAGAAAATCCCATAGATTTTTTAATGGGGAAATAAAATGTAAAAAAAGATACTATTTTGCGTGTATGATATACAGTTCAGGAAAGATTAAGTTAAGCATGAATACGATCAATTCATCAACATTTCCCTGGTAATATCTTTTTTTCTAGAACCAAGGGTAGACTTGAACTTATTGTGTTGCTCTCCTTCAGGACCTGGCGACGACGGAGCCCGGCCAGTCGAGTGCCCCGGTCACGATCAACGCGCACCAAAGTGACTTAGCCTGCATAGCCATCAACCAGCAGGGCACCATGGTCGCCACCGCCTCCAAAAAGGTACGGCCTTAACGTGGGACATGTGCGGGAAATAGTAACGAATTTTCAAAAGGGTGCAATCATTATTGAATTTACATTAACTGTTATAATTACTTATATCCCGATTCTCATCATGTTCTGTGTACTATATATGTACGGAGTGGAAACTAGCGACTGTTCATCACCTTAGCCAAGTAAAGAATGTCATAAACAAATATATAATGTGTAGGCAATTCTCCATGCACCGTTAATGTCAGATGAAATTCAACTTAACAATAATTAAAGACTAACCTATACATCAGTGAGTTTATTTTCTGCATCAAGCCAAAATCATAGTTTTCAAAACTATGGAAACCTAAGAACTAGGCCTTTACTAGTCAAATGAAAGTGGGCTTTGGAAAATGATCATGTATATAAAAATGATTTTTAAAAAATATATATATCTAAAGTCAAAAAGATAAATATGAAATAAATAACAAAGAAAGGCCGTTAACAGAGATGCTGACGTGTTTCAGGGTACCCTGATCCGGGTGTTTGACACGTCGACCCGTAGACAGATTGTGGAGCTGAGGCGAGGGGCCGACCCGGCCACGCTCTACTGGTGAGTAAGCCCTAACCCGTCCCATCCCGCCCCATATCGCCCATCCTCACCCAATCCAGCCACTTTCCGCCCTATCCCACCCAACCCCGTACTTATTACAGGGTCCCCACTGCACAAGGAAAATTGCAAAAACAAATTCCCTGTCAGGTTTTTCCAGGACACATGGAAAGCACAGGGATAACTTTCGATTTGGGGAATCAACAGTACGGCTTGCTTATAGACGTGATGTATACCATCAGAAAGAATTCTGAATTTTCAAATGGTATATGACATGCATAGTTATTTGTCATATTCCTAATGGAAACTTAGAAACTGCCAAGCTCCAGGAAGTTAAATTCACCAACTATGATACATGCTTTACTTTGTCTGAAATTGACTTGCTATCATGTCGAATATCTCATAAGACGGCGGACTGAACTATTGATATATTTCTGTGGGTTTTTTTTTTCAATATTGGTAACATACGGAGTAGACTGTTTTCAGCAGTGATTATCCATTGAAGAATTTGAATGTAGGCCTATATACGAAGTTTACATCACAGCCATTGCACTGAGAAATATATAAATATCCATGCAAATCATATTTAGCAGCATTGCCGGACACCCGTTAAATAATCTTTTTATAACAAAAGTATCTTCTAAGTAAGGTGAAGTGAGATTTTTCTTCAGTAATTCAGTAAATACAGAATCGTGAAATATGTATTCGTTTATTCTTATTCCATTGCTTTATTTGTTTCAGTATAAACTTCAGCCATGACTCGGCCTTCCTGTGCGTGTCCAGCGACAAAGGCACGGTTCACATATTTGCAGTCAAAGACACCAAACTCAATCGCCGTTCAACGTGAGGCTCTTTGAAATAGTCCAGATCGTGTCGTTGTTACAAAATCTTAATATAAAATACCAAAAAGGGATTTCAAATTATACTGTTTTACTTCAAAATGTAATATATAACGGTATTATTGTTCACCAAATTTAACATGCGTACATAGGTTTTATTTTCTAGTAATGTAACATATTTGATGATGCGCTTGAAAACGGGTTTTGCATTTGCTGATGACGAGCATATAGAGGCATATTTCTAATTTAGTTTTACTGATTACACTCTTTAGAGCAGTTTATATCTTATCATAGGAAAACAAATAACGATTGCCTTAAGGTTTTACCCTTACCAGTGTATTACATTTTTTGGTGATACTTGAATTAAATTTGAAATATTTCTTTTCCAGTTTTAAGAAGATGGGTTTCCTCGGCCAGTACGTGGAATCCCAGTGGGGGCTAGCCAATTTTACCGTTGCTGCGGAATGCGCATGCGTATGTGCTTTCGGCCCAGATAGCTCAGTGATAGGCAAGTTGTTTTTGATTATTTACATCTCTGAGTATTACGCTTGAATAAGATGAAGAGAGTTTGTGTTTCTAATATCGAATTCATAAAGATTCTGGGAAAACTATTTCTCTAATTGGAGACTAACAGATGTATCTTTAGTAAAATCTTCCAAATGTCATAATCAGTAGCTTTATTTTTAGATGTAGCACCCAAAAACCATTAATAACATGACCCCTCTTTCTTTCATTTAACTTCAGACCGTTTAGCTTTGCTGTAAGGCCTAGAGTCATTATTGTGAATCACTTGTAATTAAAAAAACAATTAAAAATTCATCTCACTGTGATGCCAGACGCATTATAAGAACACGCGCTGGTTGTTTTATTTGGACAAAAAAAGGCTAGAAACATAATTTGTGCCCTTTCCTTTTTCCAGCTGTGTGCGTAGATGGTACGTTTCATAAATACGTCTTCACTCCTGACGGGAACTGCAACCGAGAGGCGTACGACGTTTACATGGACGTAGGCGACAACATGGACTTCTGACCGAAGCGCAGATTAGACACTGTTTTTAATGTAGAGACGTCTCGCATGCTTCTTTGAGACGAAATGGACCTTACTACATAATGAGTATTGGGAATTACAAAAACTAAACGCCTTTTGCCATTTATACTAAAATGTATCTGTGTGTCGCACGACATGTTGAGTAAAGACCTTAGGTCCAGTTCTCTCACTCCACAAATGTCTTTAGGTAATTCCTGAAGAGAAGGTATATCAATTGAACTTTCTGGAGTTTAGCGTTAACAATTAAACAAGAAGTGTGTTCTGGGGTGAAATATGTAGCAAATTTATTATGGCTGTTCAATACCCTGCCTTCCACAAAACACCACCAAGTGGCAGGAAATGACACTAGCATTTGAAGACAATATAAAGCAGAATAAGACTTTACAGTTGATGGTTTGTTGAATATCTTGCATGTAAAATGTGCAAAAACAATCGCTCTAGAAATGTATGCCAACTGAAAAAAAGTTGTTTTCTCACGTTTCCCACTCTTTATCATTTGAATTTAAAGGTAGATATTTATTATCGACTATTGTCTTTCTTTTCCCTTTCATTGATGTGGTTTGTGCCAATCAAATGGATGAACAGTGTGTACATGTATAAGAATACCGTAATTACCTATTTTTCATATTAATCTTTCTTAATCTGAAACTAATGTTTAAATCATGTTGTTTATAGTCCTCTGTGTCGACATTTACATTCTGAACTTGTCGGATGAAATTGCCACTTTGTGATGTTTTGTGGAAATTAATCACAACTAAACTGGTGGTAACATGCAATGTAAGAAATCCTTATGGTGAAGTGTGGAGATGCGACGTGTACAATCTGATATTTTTATGAGGCCACTTGAGACAACGTTTTGTGTTCAGTATTACCGTAATTTGATTAGTTTGTCGATGGGCTGATAGCAAGTGACTGAAGTGCCCCCGAGGCTCAACATCACCACTCTGCTTCTTTTGATGTGGTTTCAGACTGTAGATTAATGAGTTATGGCTGGCGTGTGTATTTGTATGTATCCTCTGAGATTGAGTAGCTACGTCCATGGCACTGCGTTTTTATCCTTAGGTCATCCGATTTTTTTAACAGGCGTGAAAACTGAAACATAATAGGTGAGAGTAACTATTTGTGAAGGCAACAAGGAAGCCGACTGTTCGTTTAGTATAGCAGGTAATGTGAAGGTATTTGTGAGGTGTAAACGTGTCGAGCCGTTGGTGGGATGGGCTGTCTTCCACTTAACAAACAGGCAATTGTTTCTGTATAGAACCAACGAACATCACTACTATCGCTATAAGTTGATTGAAATACAGATGTGTTCTTGAAGCAACCTTATATCAAATGAGCTGGCGTATTTGATCAGTTTCTTCTTTCTCTGTATTTACTTTGGTTGGGAGATTGGTGTCCAATATTTCAAGGGTGATATAGGTGTTATACTGTATCTGAGCTTTACCATTGGGTCGCCCTGATTCAAAGAGTATGTCCAAGAAAAATGCTATCAACACTAGCCCATTATGTGAGTGAATTATAAGTTTCTAGTGGACAATGTACAATGAATTCGAGCGGACCACGTTTAAAGCAAGTCATCCGCTATCGTGAGGGGAACTGTGTTAAAATGGTTTGTTCCAAAATATCCTATATTATGTGAAACCAAAAGGTAATATAATGTTGAAAGCCCTTTGTATACATGGTTGAACGTTTCCTCCGTTGACTATCCCAGAAATAGTGTATGTCAAAGTGTGCCATAATAGAGCCGACTTTAAAAATTGTTTAGGAAAATCACCTATCTATCTTGTAAGCTTTTGAGGTAAAAGAGCAGTTTTGAATCTCAAACTGATCAACGAAGCTCCGTAGTTAAAAAGTCTGTCAATATTTTTATTGATCTGAGCAATAACTGTTTTCAAATAGCTTGGATTAGGTCTACAGAAATGCGTTTTCAACCTCCAAAGAAAGTGTATTCTTTGAAAGTATTCTCTCAATTCGGTAATACAAGAATATACTTTGACATCATATCATTTTAATGGTATTTAAGATGTTCCGTGTTTACTTGAAGAGTTCAATACATAGAGAGACCATTTCAACCCATCATGAAATAACATTTCAGCATTTCTAACTGGGGGTCCGTCAATTGCATTATTGTAAAAGAAAGATTGGGAATGTGTATCTTGCCTCTATACTAAAGGCAGTATTGAATGCTTTGAAATGCCCATGCATAATGACATTTATGTATTTTCCATCAGTTATATATAAGCCCCTCATATTTATCTCATCATTTGTTTCTGAGATGTGCAAAAGATAGGTGTGACTTAGCAGCCCGATATCTTCTCTGTAAGGGTGGTTCATTTCTCAGAAAGAGGGAGAAGGGGTGAAATATAGAGGCTATCATTGCAAAGAGAGAGGGATTATTCGTACCCTTATTTTGTATATAAACATAAGTTATATATGAGTTGCTGCTTGTATATGTGATAACTTGTACATATGTATAGGTATGTGCGACCTTGATACCACACATGTAAATACTTATAGAAACCAAATAAAATGGAGATATGCAGAAAGAGACGCAATTTAGGCTTCTTTGCAGAGAATATTGTTGGTAGTAGATTTTAGAACAGCACAACACCATCTTTGCACTAGCATCACATCAAAACAGAAAATGTCATTTACCAGCTGATTTCAAACCATTTTGAAAGTAATAAGTTAATACCTTATACTACCAACCAGGAGCCTAGTTCCACGGCAAATCGGTTGGAACCCATTAAACTTCATACAATAAACATCAACAGAGACTAATGGAAAAATGATCAGCTAGTTTAAATATCAGAATATCTAGAACCTTGCTGGGACATTTTGTTACTGTTGTTTGCAATGTCTCATAGGAAAACATGCACAGGCTGAAAGTACAGCCCTGAATATGAGGTGAGCGAAAAAAAAATTACTGCCCATGGCTATTAGGCTGAGGGCTGTAATTTTTCTGATTTTCCACTGAGTACTCAGGATTGTACTTTCAAGGCTAATTTTCCTTATATTATATACCATATTTTATAAGTTATATGGACAATAGAAAGGAAATTACCAGTGGAGCAAAGTAAGCAGTATCACAATGTATTGACTGCACACAGGTTGGATAGTCTCAAGCAATTTACCCTACAATTTTCTCTCAAATACAGCGTTTTATCAATATCCAATTCAATCAGATTGCATTGTTTTGCCTGACATAGTAAAATAACCATGCAAAACCATTCAGAATTTACAAAATAGTACCAAAAATACTTTATGGCTGTGTCTGGTTAGTATTCACAACTTATCCCGGCATTGGCATGTAATATTCCTCAATACTTATCTAAGGAGGTTGTGAAATTGGCAACCATATGAAATCATGTAGTACAGTGATGTTATGAGTGAGCCAACGAATATACAGAGGGAATACAAACATATGTATATATATATATATATATATATATATATATATATATATATATATATATATATACATGTACCCATAACACATACCAATTGAACCATTCGTTAAGTGTGCAATTGACGCTCTTCAGTGTAAACAGGCCTAATGTATCTAAATGTACCGCCATTGAGGGGTGGAAATAGCTCGATACATTCAATGGATTTTCCGTTATCTGACCCTCACTTTACTTGTGATACCCCTTTACGGTGTGATAAGGACCGTCCTATTTTCACTATCGACGTGACGCATATCAGGGATATATTTATACTAGTGCAGGTCAGATTAAATAAACTTTAGCTTTTACCCAATAAGCGGGGTTTAAAAGCCAAGAATATTTTCTTGTATGTATAGGATTGGCCGCTATCTCTTTCTTTGAGCTAAAGGGCAAAATGATGTTTTAAAACTTACCTTTTTCGAAGTAGAACTAAACGCAACGAAGAGGCAGTCACAACACAATGTATCAGTACTGTGGTAAGGGACGGGTATTAAGAGATCTTACCAATTGTGATAGTTCAATGAATTTGATATCACTCAACCAATGAATATATTCAAGAATCCAAGCGACCGTTTAATGCGACAGAGGTTTTATAGTATTCAGGGGCGGATGCAGGATTTTCGAAAGAGGGGGGGGGGGGAGCATACAGGTTAAGTAATAAAACGGCGTGCATTTGCGCATATATATGCATGTGACATTTTCCCTTCTTTTTGAAGTTTAGGGGCCCAGCAAAAGGGGGGAGGTCTCGACCCCCAGGACCCCCCCCCCCCCTCCCGCCTGGATCTGCTCCTGCAGTATCGTGTGTGTGCCTATGAGACTTCAGAAAGGCCAACAGACTCATTAATCAAATGCACACCTCTAAGAGGTGGGGTTATGTGTGGGCATATAATTCACATGCACCATCATACCGAAGTCACTGGCGGACTTCAGATGAAAGCCTGGGGTCAGATTCACCAGCCATGCCTTCTTAGACACTCATTCACTAACCTGCATGCCAAGGAAGCAAGGATAATATTTAATCTTGACAAACAACCTTTGGGTTTTTTTGAGCTAAAGTGATCTCACATTAGTTCTTGTATTGGAAGAGGTATATTGTGTTGTTGTTCATATATATATATATATGCATCTGGAGACATTCAGCATTCTACTCTTGGATTGAGTGTACGCTAGTAGGACACATCTTTGGAGATCAAGAATCTTCTTTAGGCTAACACAAACTGGACTGAGTTATTCTACAACAGTTATCTATTAGACGCACTAACTCGAGATAACTGTCGAGATAACCGAAGAAGAGCGGCGAGTGAGCAGACAGGCAGGATGGGGAGTCGAAACGATGGCTCATCAGATGGACAATTAACCAGGCTAAATGTTTACCCGATACTCTGTAGTAAAATAAACCGTCATAAACATTAACAAACTTCTTCAAAATGAATTACACTTATCACAGTGGGAAATATAACCATTTTTGCCAAATACAAGCAAGATGAAATCACGAAAAGACATCATATAAAATATATTTGAGAAATATATAGGCGGAATACAGTGGAAATTAGTCCAATTGCAATAGTTTTAAGATTCAATTCAGCTTAAATGTATGTTGATCGTTTTTTCTAGCTTGCATATCAACCCATCAACAGTCTCCTATTTTGGCCGTTATAAACACTTTCCAGTGATGCGAATCAGTTTCTGAATATCACATCCTCAGGCTCCTCAAGAAGAACCATTTTCCCTCGTCGGGTCACATATATGTGGGGTCAGAATTACGCACAACGATAATCTGGGATATGTTTTTATGAATTTGCATATCCTGTTGGCCTTGGTTTTGTCACGCCGTATTAAACATCAATAGGATAGGATGTGTCCCTTTATCTAAGAGAAACAGAGAAATTGACAAAAAGATAACTCGCATCACGAGATAAGTGTCAGAGCTTCCATTCAAGAAAATGAATTAATGAATTTTAGTGTTCTTTGTTGTTACTATTACATCGACTTTAAATCTTTGTAGTAAACGATCATCAAAGAGCAATCGACCTAAAATTGTTATACACTTCATATATCAATACTGGCGGCTCAATCATTCTAATTCCCAGCTCCCCTCGACATGCACCTGATTCGTGAACGCAGATCTACCAGTAAATGGTTTATGTTTGAAGAAAAAGGGCGTCCTTTTTTCTGAGGGTTAAAATTAAATTACTCTGAAGTTTTTACAGACTTGCATCTTTTATATTAACCGAATCAAAGCAGCACAACAAACGGTGCTAAGTTCGTGAATTCCTTCTCTTATCTTAATTAATTTTGGAGTGATCAGGGTGCACAATAATATCATTGATGGTCTCTTTAATGCAATAAAGAGCAATTTTATCCATGATTTATTAACTAAAAATTGGATTTCTTTAGAAAGCTTTTACCTAATTGTTTACCATTATTTTCTATATAGTAGATACATGAAAACTAGGACCAATATGAAAATGTTAGATATGCCTGCCACCAACTTTGCCAAAGAGTAATCATCTAGAATTTCTCTTCTCCTAGTCAAATAATAACCTAGCTATCTATGGTCAAAGTTTAAAAAGTGTGGTTTTGTTTTTACTAAACGGTATTTCATCATTGGTGAACGGCCGATTTAGGAATATCTCCACAACCGGCTCTGAACTTCTCAAACTCAGGTTTGTCACCTTTGGGGGGCGTCGTCAAGTAGGGCCACCTCCCCTCAGCGCACCACCACTGCCCTCCCCCATCTGACCAGGTATCTCGTCAGGTATCTCAGCCCTTATCTCTCAGGTAACGATCGTGAGACGCCGCCCGCCTCACCTGCGTCTTCTGGTAACTCAGGTCGGTTTTCAGTTTGGCGCGGACCTCCCCTACGTTAAGAAACATGGCAGCTTCACTGGGCCCACTTCTTGTGCTGAGCGCTGTATTTTCAGGTAATAACAAAAATATTTTAGATTTTTTAAACCTGTGATATAGTATGAAATGAACGTTAATTATGAAAAAGAATAGGAGTCAAATGGTTGGCTTTTAGACTGACTTTCTTTCATTTTTGATATCGATTGACTATGCGCTTTCATTGTAAACCGAGGAATGCGTTTTTAGATAATAATTTCGACTGATTCTTATTTTAAACAAAATGCGAAAAAGGTTCATTGTGTGTGAAGAATTCTTATGCTAACAGAAAATCTCAGAGTTAGTAGTAAAATTTATATCGTCTTTAAGCTGATCGTATGAATGTGTTTTAAGTCATCAAATTTACACATTAAATACGAATCGTTTGTCATCGAATGTTGATGACCAATGTGACTTCTTCTGGTTTTCCCTCCTATTATTACAGTCTTGGATTACACAATAATTGTTATAATTTTACACCAACCTGCATATCTTTAGTTGGGGGCAATTTGTCACTGTCTACGATAATAATATGTGAAATGCCTAGCTGTTCTGATATATATATATATATATATATATTGAAACATTAACGTCACTAAAGCTGTTTTAATAACAGACTACAAACGATGTCAACTCTAGTATTAACAAGGCCCGAAACAAAACAAAAATGTCAATTTACTCAATTTTCGGGGCGGCGCCTTCTTTCATAAACAATCCTACCCTACCCTTCCTTCTAATTTAGCTGGTTACAACAGTGGCAATTGCACGTTCTGGCAACGCAATGTGGGAATCACCCCCCCCCCCCCAGTCCCACACTGCTAAGTGTATATTTTTGATATTTTATTAATCTAAAAGTGAGATTTCCAAGCTGTCATCAGGTCATTGAACTGTTAGAATGATAGCCTCCGATCCTAAGTGATCCAGAGCGAATGGATCATATTTACAGCTGTTTCATTTCAATCCAGTTTCAATTTTCCACAAGTTGGAATCTTTATGTCATTTCCACATATTTAAAAGGTTATTGACCAATTAACAAATGTTTAATTGACAGCGGCAGTACTCACGGACGCTGTCATGCTGTGTCCAAACATAGACTTCAAGATGTTCCAGGGCTACTGCTATAGTTTCCATACAAACGAGTACGTTAGCAATGTCCTTGCCAGACAGAAGTGTCAGGAGAAAAACGGGGTGGCAGGTAACTCTGTGGACCTGGTTAGCATCCACTCAGCTGCAGAAAACACGTTTGTTTACGAAGAAATGAAGAAAAAACGGTACACCAATTCATGGATTGGCTTCTACAGAAAGGAGGGAAGTAAGTAAAGAATCTGTGTCTTCCTGGTACTTTAATCGATATATTCTTTTCCTACACGAACTAGAAATAATTTTAGATTCATGATCTTGACAGAAAATCAAATTTTTCATTCTTTTCACTCAAATTGGCAAATCACATAACAATAAGGTCTTAAAAATGACTATTGAACTATAAAAGTCACGTGATGAGACTCAAAATGAGAAATTCTGATATTTTCAGACAAATCGCTAATACTTATTACGTGAAAGCAAAAAATATAATGAATGACGTTACTGAACCCGAAATGATATTAAGAAGTCGTTTCCTCTTATTTCCAGCCGATAAGTTTAAATGGTCAGACGGTAGCAAGGTTGACTACAAGAACTGGGCTCCGGGAGAGCCAAATAATGGTAACGACAATGAAGACTGCACTGAGATGAAGTATGGGTCAAATCAATGGAACGACATGCCCTGTACAAGTTACATGTACGGTTATATCTGCAAAAGTATAGCAGGTAGGCATAACTTAATTTTTCTATATCTATAATCTTCTATATCAAAATAATCTATTCAAAATAATATTGTACTGACGCGGGTGGCCAGTCCATGTTTGGGCAGCATAACGTGAGCTTAGTAGCACACGTGTAAGCCAATGTTTCACTTTGACAGTAGTGAAATGAGGGAGGAGTTAAGGTGTGACGTACCACCACATAATAATGTGGTCCGCTCTTAGCTAGCCAGAGTAGCTGCAAGCACTGTGTGAGTAAACATCCTGTGAAGGTTGGACCTTTAATCTGCAGTCTAGGTTCTGGAGAGAGGCATATAGAAATTGTGTTAGAGCGCGGAGCGTTGACTGAATGTGTTTGAGGGAACTCTAACCTCGGGACTGATCATGGTCAATCGAGTTCTTGTCACGGAATGACCAGACATTGGATAATAAACAACAAATCCTTTCACAACGAGTGTTCACGTCTTACATGATAAGGGAACTATAATTATGTATTGGACGACCGCAGTCGACGAGGAGGGAGACTGCGAATGGAGCTAGCTATTATCTACACAACGAAACATCACAAACACGCATTAACTTTAAACAGACAATTAAACCTCTATAGTTCAATATGAACCGTGTATTCCACTAGGTGATATTGATGCTGCCAGAATCAGCAGTAAAATCGACATATAGAATATAGGCTTAACAATATCATTTTTAAAGCTTAATCGAGAAATAGGTAATCAGGAAGTAGGAATCTGAAGCACCCCTATGTTGAAGATGTGAATATGACTGATAAATCATTATGTGATAATGAATGTAGAACAATTAATTCTATTACTAGTGATATAAATTGGGACAGGTATCATACACTGCTTCCACCCGGTGTCTGTATTCCCCCCACCAGGCTAATATCAGCCACCACTCTCACCTCTGTCCAATATTTAACTCCATGTACATGGGTTTCCAATAATTATGTAATATATAGGGGGAAAAATACGCTGATCGGTTTGTCATAAACAGTTAAATCACTGCTACATTTTTAATGCAATCGTGAAGAACGTAAGACATTGGCCCTGTGTAAACAGAACTGACGTGAAGATAAGCATACCCAATCTCCTTTTTCATCAAAAGTATTCTTCCGTTTTTCGTTATTCAAATAATTTACAGTTTTACTAAATGTGTCATTGCTTGTATTGTCATCGACTTTTATACCGTTATTATTGGCAATACAGATCAAATGAAATGTTATGTATTAATAAAAGTAAATATTATGAAGGGTTTGATACAGACTGACAATTATCTGTCAATGTGTGTGCAATTACCCCCCACCCACCCACCTTCGTTTGGATTCCACTTGTCCCAAAATATACTGGCGTTTTTGAAAAATACATTAAACAGATATTTTTAAGTGTAAATACTTTTTGTGGCATATCCAATTCCCATACAAAAAACAATCATCGCTACTAGCATAGTAACTTACAAAAAAGGTTTTGCACATGGCCACTGATATGTTTCAACATTGGCAGTTGACGAGTGGAAGAAGGAGGGGAACTACGAGTACTACATCAAGGCCTCGGCGGGCGACAACTCCCTGAACTGGTACGAGGCGCGGGCCTGGTGCAACGAGCAGTCGGGGGAACTGGCCAGCGTCCACTCCAAGGAGGACGGCGACGTCATCTACAAATGGGTATTTTAACCACATTCATATCAGTGGCGGATTTAGAGGGGGGGCGGGGGCTCCCCCTTTTTTTGGGCCAATTTTACATTTTTTTTAATGTAAAACTCGTCCAAAAGGTAATTAAGAAGAAAAACTTTTCAATAGCGCCCCCCCCCCCCCCCCTTTCCAAAAACCTGGATGCGCCACTGCATATAGTATAACCTTTCGTGTAGGTATATAGTCTATTTTCACAATCTATATCATTCAATTCAATACATATCATTGCATATGTATTTTAGTATTTTTAGTAGTAGCTCATTTAGCATAGTCCTTTTCACTGTGCCCATCTTTTGATCTTTACCTAATTGAATATAGTTTAAGATGCAATTGAATCTCTTGTTGGTCCTGCATGTACATAATTGCCCATAAAACTTGTCTGACTCTGAAAGTAAAGAATGTAGGTAAACTTGGAAACCCTGTATCCAGAATTATCATTATCATTTCATAGTTATTGAAAACCACTGTTAAACCTTTTCACAGTGGACACGTATAGATACATTTGTCATTTCGTATGCTTTTCCCATTGTCTGGGTTCGAGGTTTTTATGTTTTAACTACTTAATGTGATAATTGTTCCATTAAAGCTGAAGCTGATGGGTAACTCGGGAAATATATGGACTGGCCTGAACAAGCTGGAAAAGGACAGGACCAAATGGACGTAAGTTCGCTTAAAAGTTTTTCTGACTTTTTATGCTAATATGTTTAAACAAAGTCTAAAACAAAGTCACTGAATGTAAACATAGAACCTTTATACAATACTGGTTACCATAACATGAGCAAATTCAAAATGACAAATAGAGACCAAAATAATGGTCCACCGCCATTATGTTAGGTCTATAGAAAGTTTTTGGTGGAAGTTCATGCTCCAGTCCCTTGTAAATAGCGGTTGGGACCAAGCTCACGGCAGTTCAAAATTAAGAAAAATTAAATCATTACATCACACGACTTCCCATCACCTCCCATTTATGGAAGCCTCCATTGATAGTTGTGTTGAACGTTGCCAGGTGGTCCGACTACAGTGATTTGGACTACACTAACTGGGAGTACGGCCTCCCAAAACAGGGCACCTACTACAAATACTGCGGGGCCATCAAGAGCAACGATCCCAAAGGTCAGAGTCTTTTTTTTAATCTATGCCTACTATAGCTATTATTACGATTATGATAATCCAATGCATTTCAAATAGGCTTTTTTTTGCGCCTGGGTACCATACTGAGTGGTTAAAGCATGGTTAAACTGATTTGGATGCTTAAAACTCATTAAGGTTTCCTAGTGCATGCATCAAATCTGTATCATCATTTCTTTTTCGGTCAAGAAAAGTTTCTTCCTTGAGATTCGGTGCCTCTATTTTGCTGTAGATCCCTAAATTCGACAGTGCTATTTCTTAAACTCGACATGGTGAAATAGGGCTTTGCCACAGGCAACAGCAGCTCAAGGAGAGAAAGACATGTGAGACATGGGCTTTACAAATATTCGACACGGCGATATGGTCCCCTTTCATCTAAGTCTATACACCCCTTCAAAACTCCTTGCAATCGAATTGTAGCAATACATACCATAACAATATATTATACACATAGTGCAGACCAAGAGGGGACAACGCAATTGTTACTGCCCTGGATTGATCACACCATCCAGTGTGTAAACCGGGACAATAGCAATAGGGAGTGTGCGCCAATAGCGGTCGGAAGTAGCCCAAGCCGGCCATCATACTGCATGTTGTGTAAATTTCAGGTACAAGCAGTGGTCACTGGTGACATGCTTGAGTGGGCAGTTTACAGGTACTAGTGGCCGCTGGTCAGGGTGTCCACCTGTATACACCTGGCTGGTACCAAGCAGGCCCTTTTGCACCGCTATTTGAATGCACATGCCGTATTGCTGAGTGCGCCCACAGTCCGTACTTCATTCCATGTCAATTATAAAGAATAATTATGTTGAAAATCTTTAATGACGACACAAAAAAGTGTCATTAAGATTCACAGACAGGCACTGGCCTCCACGGCAATAACAACCTTTTATTCACTCACTTTTGAGAAGGCAGGACAATACTGAAGGTATGAAGTTCCAATCCTGATATAAGATAGAAACACGTATTGCATGCCGTCTTCCTCTGGTTACAGGAGAGTGGCACATGGCGCACTGTGACGAAAGGAACCACGGCTATGTCTGTAAGCGGGTTTACCAGGACAACGACGTCAAGACCACCCGGGCCCCGGTCACAGGAGGCGGCAACTGCCCCAGGGGGTACACCGAAGCAGGTAGGGTATTGGAAAAGGAAATTAAAAGTAATATCAAACTCAACCCCCAAGATTGGCAGACAGTGGTTCTTTATTTGAATGAATTATTGTGTTCCCCATCAAATGTTTCGTTTTTTTTAAGCTTTCAAACCTTTATCATGCAGGATTGTCGTTTTTGGCACCACTTTTGACAACTCTGTGTTTCCAGTGATATGGGTTACTGAATTATGTTTTTCTACAACCCCAAGTATATTATGATCTGATCAATTGACCAATTTACAGGTTGGCCAGCCAATCAAAATGCTGTATTTGGGGGCAAAATAGGGTTGGACATTATAGGCTGGCTTTAGCATTGTTTCCTATGGATGGGAAAAAGGCTATCATATTATCTGCATTTTAAAGGAACTTTAGGAGCAATCCGTCAACCTAATTGTTCTGGTTAATTTTGTACTATGCAACCGTCTCTTGTGAATAAACCAGAAAGCAATTTGAACAATGATTCGTGGTAAACTTTAATGTTGATGTAAACTGGGATGGATTTATTAAATATACCATTGCCACCTTCTCCCAAGGCAACAAGTGTTTCTTCGTTGACGCCCGCACGGACCATAACGGCCTGACGTGGAGGGAGGCGGTGGACTACTGCCGGGCCCGGACCGGGTACCTGGCCGACATCGCCAACATCAACAACCCGCTAGACCAAGGTAACGCATTACTCCTTGTAGAGTCCACTATTGTATCTCAATGATTAAAGGGAATAGGTTCAGTTAGTTGTGTATTGTAAGAAGCTAAATGATTGCTGATGTATTGGCATTGGTTTCGTCATGTGGCCAAATAAGTCCCCACATTTGAATTGCTTGATAAGGCCTTCCCAGCTGGAGGTCTGATGTTATAATGACGTTGCAGCAACGTTCTGTATTGGTTCTTGTTATGTTATTTTGATGGCTCCCTATAATGTTGCTGCAACATACTGCTGTGATGTTGCACTGCAACATTATTGTAATATTCTGGTTATGTTCTTCAACCTAAACAGTATATTCTTATAACGTTCTGTTTTGGTTTCATCCTAACTTCACCTAAAAATAATGTTATAATAACATTCTAATTTGGTGAGGTTTCAACCTTACCATCAGTAGCATAATTGTTATGTGCCATCTTAGTAAGTAACAAACTGCTAAAAAAAAGTATGGTTGCAGAATGTATCTGTTACGTCGCAAGCTAGCTAGCTAGCTGGGGGTACTTTTCTTTATTCTCAGCCAATCGAAAATTTGGCATTTTAATCAAATTAAAGGTCATGAATTACGAGGCAAACCAATTCGTATTAGCATTGCTTCTCATGGAAATGTGGTGTTACTTTTGTGTATTCTGCAACTCCTCCCAAATGCCTTGATGCCACATTTCCTACCATCATGCATATGGAATTTCTGGAATGAACTTCAAAACAATTGCGATAATATCTTAGTATGATCAGTATGGTAATAATGTTATCTAATTGCCCTTTATATACATTGGGATGAGCTAATTAACTAAGAGTTATATCAGGGAAATACAAACTAACATTTAATGGAATGAAGCCATGTTTTATGTAAGTTATATGCTTCATTGTAAGTAATTGATATCTAAATGACACCGGAAGAATGTCTGCAGTAAGGAATTGAATTAAACCCGTTCCTTTTTCCAGCGGTGATTGACAGCATGCTACAGAAGTCGAGTCACTCTATGTGGATCGGCTTGTACCGGAAGTCGGCCGGCAACAAGAACTGGCTCTGGAGCGACAACTCGCCCAACGACTTCACCAACTGGGGGCCGGGTGAACCCCTCTTCAGAGAGGTGATTTTTGTTTAATATTTCAGGTTTTAGAGGAATTAGAAGAATTATCGAAATTCTAATTTAACATATTTATGATGGTTATATTGTAAGCCTGTCATAGTCTTTAGCAATGCTGATTTGTGTCAATTGAAGGTCAATTAGACGGTATAACCCTGCTCCGGGAGTGTATTATATTAAGCCAATATATATATATATATATATATATGTATATATATATATATACCACTATTATGATGTTTATTATATAGAAGAAGGAACAAACCTCAGCACAGTTGTCAGTTTGTAGATATACAGCATAGGATTAGTTGTATATCACAAGTGTGTGACTGAAATTTAGAATGAAAGTAGCTAATATAATCATCTTCCCATCCTTCACTTCTTGAACTAAAAATGATTAAAGCTGAACGCCTCATTACATATCCCCAACCATACTGTTTCGCTTCAGATTTAGACCACCCGTTTTTGTAGTACAAAATAACTGACCCACGCACAGACAGCATTGAAACCGTTTACAATAATTACATGTATAATATGCCATTTTTGCAGTTTAAGTGCGGAACTGTGCGGCCATACAACGTGCCGCTTGGGTCATGGGGAAATTGGAACTGCAGCTTACGCCAAGGGGTCATCTGTCAGATCCTGAAAGGTAGGGTGCACAGTATGAAATGGCCGGTTCACTATAAGGCCCAGACCCAGTTTTGAGTGTATTCATATCGAATATCGTATGCCTTTTTTCAAAGATAACAATTGTTCTATCTTTAAGGACTGCTGAAATCCTGATAGGTGTTTAAAAGACTTTAATGGTTTATCATTCCGACTTCTAGAAAAGGGGGGCTATTCAAGGGACAATTAATATGAGAGCACTGGATTCCCCTATTTTCAATATCAAAATTTGATATTGAAAATAGGGGAATCCAGTGCTCTCATATTAATCATATCTTACCCAGCCAAAAATGTGACGTTATTATAATGTCGCAGTAACGTTCTAATTGGTTCTGGTTTGGTTCTTGTTATATTATTATGATGTGACCCAATAACGCCTTTAGAACCTAACATTCCATTATGTGACGTTATCATAACATTCTCAACTTCACCTGAATATAATGTTATTATAATACTCTGTCTTGGATAGTTTCAACCTAACACAAAGAGGTGTAACTGTTACATGAACATTGGGCAGGTTTGGACTGACCAAGTAAACAAGTATGGTCACAGAGCGTGCTTGTTACGTTGCTGCTTGCCTGCGCAATCGTTATATCTCCAAATCTCCTTTTCCTTTATCATAGATCCAAACTACTACATCTCCACACCTCCACAGACCACCCCCAACAAGTGCACCCCCGGTTACACCCCGTTCTGGTATGGCTGTTACAAGTTGAACACGGACCTCAAGTCGTGGGACGACGCCGACAAGGCCTGCAGGAACAGCGGGGCCAGCTTAGTGTCCATCCACCACGGGGCCGAGAACGGCTTCATACAGACCCTGTCTCTCAACCAGATGATGCCTGTCTGGATAGGTCTCCGAGACAGAGAAGTAACTATAGATATTTACATTAGTAAGCGTGTAAATAGGCGCCTATGAAACCCGTTTTATCTAACTATCCCTTAATGACTAAAATGGCTCCCATGACAGTTATGTAGCCATGTGACCTTACATTATCTACTCTTTGTATGACAGCAATTGAAGAGTACTTGAAGACATACATTATGGGTTCTCTTCACGTAGTATGCATCTTTTGATATTTCTGATATTAAATCAAAATATTCATATTTATTATTTCGTCAATGACAATGGTGATAAAACATTTTCACAGCAATCAAAAGCAAAAACGTCATAATATGTATAGTTGTCATGTATGTATGGTCCTTATCAAACTTATGCATACGTGATCATCACATAATATTATGACAAGATTTTGTAGATCACCATATGTAGTTTATAACCACATGGTGCTTGGAAAATGGGATATATAGTTCAGAAATGTATATCAAAATTATAATGACTTTCATAGGTCCTTACAACACCAATATTTAATTTAATCAGGGGGATATAACCTATTTGATCTTTAATATCAAATAGCGGCCAAGCCTGCACAATGTCTATATAATTATCAAAACACCCATCGTTTTACAGAACGGAGAGTACACATGGAGCGACGACTGGGCCACCATCTACACCAAGTGGGGTCCTGACGAGCCAAGTCAGGGCCCCGGGGGTGGATGTGTGCGGCTCGACCCCATCATGGGCAGCTGGGAAGACGTGTCCTGTACCACCACCAACGCCTACGTCTGCAAGATGACCGACGGTAAGTGTGGAGGTTGTGCTGTGTATTTTTTAAATTGTTAAAGTTAGAACTAATATAACAAGTAGTGACATTGTATGTCTTTCCGTGGGTATTAATAACGTTTGCACCAGTAATTGGTTGAAATTTCTAGCCATGGAATATGAATTAAAAATTAGGCGTATACAGCTTGCAGTGTGCAGAAGTTAATGAAATGGCAGCAAACACATGAAGATCAATTTGTTTTTAGTTTTCATACATTAAATTAACGCAGTGGGAACAGCTTGCAAATTGGTTAATGTATACCAAGGCTAATGTTAAATACCTTCTAGAAGTATTCTATTAATCCCAAAACGCTACCTCATCAAACATGATTACACGTCGCACGGGAGAAGAACGTTTTGCATACAGGAGTCACCTAAAAAAAGGTACGGGGAAGGGAGGACAGACTGTGCACTAAAACATTTTCTTACACATGCATTTTGTATGATTTGTCCCAACCAAAGGACCCTTGAATCCGCTCCCTATGTTAATCCATACCTGTGAAATAATGTTGTTTCCCTCCCTCAGCCGAAAAGATCACGACCCCGAAGCCCCTGGAGGGGCGCTGCCCCAGCTGGTACAAGTGGGTCAGTCACGGCAGCTACTGCTACAAGGTGGTGGAGGAGCGCAAGACGTGGAAGGAGGCTGCCTCCAGTGTAAGCCCTTTACGATTTATAAAATTAATGGTCTTGCTCTGCTATTATTGTATATGTTTCATGTAATATAAGTCGATTACTAATAAGTCAATGAAGTAATTCATATCCTCGTTGTACACAAAAAAGAAGTTTTTCATTAGTAAATTTAAGAAAATCTAACACATCACGCAATGTAAGCGTATCGTCTGTCTCAACTTTAAAATATAACCGCAAAAAGAATTTATTATGATAAGTGTATGTTTGTATATTCCAAATGACAACTAGTATTCAAATGGTTTTCTCATAATTATTCTGCATGTAAAGTCTCAATTAGGACTAGACACATTTGAGATACGTTAACGTATACGTATAGAGATGCGTTGTGTTTCCGGAACTCACTATGTCTTGAGCACATGAAACAATCTATTTTCAGAAGATTCTTGTTTAATATTGCATAATATAGATATTGATTGAATTTATAGTCGATTGCAATGTAAATTGTTAAACCTCTGATGAAAGTGGCTCAGAAGCTAAGCTACAGTAGAAACATACTTGTTAAACCAATATTTACTGTTTGACAATGTCTTATATTGTCCGTATTTGTTTTGTGTCCCAGTGTGTGTTGTCAGGCATTGGCTCCTCCCTGGTGTCCATTCACAGCCTGGAGGAGAACAAATGGCTCTACAGCATACTGTCAGCGGACGGTTTGCTCACCAACCACATGTGGATAGGATTGTACAAGCACGCCAACAGTAAGATGTAGTTAAAAAATCAGGACAACACCATAAGTATTAATTCCTAAAGCCATTTATAGTTATCATGGATTGCATGAAAAAGGGCCACTTTTCTGACCATGTACCGTTTCATCTCTACGATAGTTATAAAGAAGCGCCCTACTCGTTTTTAGGGATTACCAAGTAACTTGACTCTCACTCCATGATTAATGTAGGTGCACTATCAGATATGAGGCAAATATCAAATGTGGGACATGGACACCATCCTTCGCATTGAAAACTATGCAATAGTGTTCGTGATGGGTATATGTTTTA
Organism: Lepidonotus clava; assembly: GCA_936440205.1. Lineage (NCBI taxonomy): Eukaryota > Metazoa > Annelida > Polychaeta > Phyllodocida > Polynoidae > Lepidonotus > Lepidonotus clava. The sequence goes on from OW387141.1 coordinate 42,096,761, forward strand.
TCCGTTACATTATAATACCTGTATAGGTAGTATAAACGTATTTATAAACGTTAGACAGTTAACGAAACCAATATTTTAAATGCATGGAAGTTGGTGCTTCTTTAGAAAAAAATAGTGATTGAAATGTGAAAAAATGTGTAAATTTCATCTTTCTGAATGTAGCTGGAGGGATGGCGTGGACGGACACCAAGGCTGTGAACTACGAGAACTGGGCCCCAGGCGAGCCGGACGGGGTGCTGGGGACTCAGGACTGTGTCAGCTTCCACAAGAACTACCCCGGACAGTGGCAGGACCAGCCCTGTGATACCACCCAGGGATACGTCTGCAAGGCCCCGAAAAGTAAGCCATTAATCAGCCAGTGTTTTTTTCCGTACAGCAGTGTTAATTAAGGATTTTGAACATGGGAAGCCAATCATTCTAAAATTGTAGATCCAGGATCTGTTTCGCCTAAGTACTAGAACATCATACATATATTCCCCATTTTTACATGTTTAATTTAAGTCCGAATTTCAGTCAGAGGGGGTCCCAAATGTATAGGCTGAATACTTAAATGCCGGCCATTTGTTGGCACACAAGCGGCATTTACCCTTCTTTATGTAGTTTAGGCGTCCACCAAAAAGGGAGTTGGCAGGCAGGAAGGACGCCCCCTCGTGGATAAACCTCTATACAATGATTATCAAATAAACAAAACAATGTTCCTTAAACATACTCATTTCACAGGGAATGTTCTTCCATATAACTGGTTTACATAAGTACAGAAATATTGTATTCATATAGCGAGTTATATCACAATATCTTATTTTTCAGTTCAGTACCCTACCGTGCCTACCGTAGCCCCTGGCGCCTGCCCCAAGAACTGGGTGGGGGTGGGCAGCAGCTGCTACCTGTTCCAGCCTAACCGGGGCCTGGAGTGGATGGACGCCCGGGAGGAGTGCTACCGGCTCAGCAGGGACTACCCCTCCCAGGCCGACCTGGTGGTACTTAACAGCGACGCCGAGGACGCCTTCGTCAACGTGGAGATGTTTGCCAGAAAGGATAACGTAGAGTCGGCCGGCAACTTCTGGATCGGCCTCGCCAAGGGCAAATCGGGTAGGATGTGCTTGTTTTCTATTGTGCATTTATCTAACATGCCTGAGGGTATTATTAACCATATCAACCATGCGGTAAATGGTTGTTGTGAAAAGGTGTCAATTGGTTGAAGCAAAGACAACCATACCTATATAGTTATCCGAGAAGAAAGTACTTAAAATTTGATTGAAGCTCATTTTTAAGTTTGATAGTTCAGTGCCCTGATTCGTATACTACTTATAGTTGAATGTCAACAACGTCTAAGCCAGCCGCAATGCCCTTATCCATATACTACTTACACTTTTTGCCCATTGGAGTCTGACCATTACCTGCTGACTTTGGTATCGGTTCTAACGCATGAAGCTACAATTTTAATCATCATAATTGCCCCAGCTTTTAAGAGTAGAAATTGCTCCTGCTCTCCAGTCGAGTTATTAGTAACACTTCTAGTGACACCAGCAGTAATGCCAAATTGCATATACTACTTACATGCCTTTGCAATGAAACTCACCCACGACTTGTTATCAATTGCTAATTGTGGTTTTGATGCATACACATTCAAGATTCGTTTTTTAGAGCAGGACCTATGGTCTAGTATTCCCATTGAGGCCTATGGCAGACAAGGCTTAAACCCCAAACCGACAAAGCCATACATGGCGCTAATACATGCCTTCCGCAAAACTCTAATCCCTATACTACTTACATGTGTGATCTTCTAAGCTTTGCCTCATCTCCCTCAATATCCACTCATCATCAAAATGATTTAGACAAAGAATAATGATCATTGATGGTCTTTCTTGTTATCATTTATTAACGCGCTAACTAGCTATAGGTGCTAGTGTGGTCAGGAATTAGGCCCTGTGTCACAGTTCACTTCTCAGGCGGCTTACCTCCAATACTCCCTAAATACCTACACTAGTCATTACAGCTCACTGGTTTGATCGCTTCTAGATTGGGGTTCCACAAAACAATGTAAGGGGATACTAGGCAACAACATTCACCTTTTAGTAACATATAATGAATATGAGCTGCTGGTTTATTGTGATGTAATTGTAACGTCTCAGCTTGTCGCCATGCCTGTTATATACTGCCACAAGAAGTTAAGACCCTTGGCCATTTGAGTGGGCGGCCATTCTCACTATTCAAGACAAGTCACCTTCTCAGGCCAACATACATCATTGTATGCTGTATTACTGTCTGCAATTCCCTCCCAAGTTCATATTTCTGCTAAGAGGGGGCACCAGCCTTGCATAGAAACTTATGTCATCAATTATTTTGAATACGTTGAATCTAGATGTAACTGGATGGTATTAAAAATCGGCTATAGCCAAATGTATTATTCCAGGATAACTAAAAGGATTAAAAAAAATCTCTGTGTTTCTCCTGTAGGCTCACCCTACCTGTGGGTGGACCAGTCGGACCCGGCGGACGCCTACAAGAACTGGGCTGACGACCAGCCTGACGGGCAGGAGGACGGCAGTCAGAACTGTGTGGAGCAGCACCTGGGCACGGGCATGTGGTACGACACGAGCTGCTCCCAGCTCAGGGGCTTCGTCTGCCAGATGGACACATGTGAGGGAGTCAGATAATTATATTCAATTCTTTTTATAAACGCCTTCACCCATACTATTGTAGTCGAAGAGGTTAAAGGGAGCCAAAAGCAAAACAAATGCAAATTCAAATAACTATTGAAAAACATGCTATAGCCCATGGTAAAATATGGTACGTGAAAAAAGCTAAAACTTCATTGCCCTGGGTTTGTGGTCTTTCAAATTATATTTGACTATAAAAAGTCTTCAATTTAAACTATGAATCATTATGATGAGTGTTTGCAGATAAACAAGTTTGCCCACTTCTACGAAGTTCATCTCTCAATATTAAATTTTATGAATTTATCTTTGTTATCTTTTAGTACCAACGACACAAGAGCAGCCTAAACCTGGTTCAGGAGATGGTGGTAGGTTGACCTGGTTTTCTTACGTTCGTTATTCCGTTGTATTATATCGAATACAGATTTTCAGAGGGGAAACAGTTGTGTTTACTATTATCATTCTATTCAATTAATGACATTGTGCTCCCAAGACTATAACCTTACTCTGTCCTAATTGTTAAGCTGGATGTTTAATCCTGAATATTCAATGGCCGATCCAGAGATCTTCAAATGGGGGGGGGGGGGGCAATGTAAAACTTTCCGCCGGACTCTCTGAGTAAAAACATTTTATATTAGAAATTAAATAGTTAGCCAAATAAAAGAGGGGGGACACTAGGTGCCCCCCCATCCCCCATTGATATGTTCATCCGTGTGCATCATAGTTATATTCCATACGTTTGCTTTTGTAATCCCCATACATATCTTATAACTATAATACTTTTATTTCTGCCTCCTCCATACAGGTTTGAGCGGCGGTCAGGTGGCGGGTATAGTGATTGGTGTTCTGGCCCTAGTGGCAATCATTACGGGCATCGTCTTCTACCTGGTGAGGAACAACACCATTAACAACCCCATCGACAAGGTTAGGGACATGGCGGCCGGATTCAGCAACCCCTTCTACGGCTCCCGGGACGAAACGATAGTCAATAATCCAGAAACAGCCTGAGGGGGCAATTTAGTAAAGTATTTGTTATAAACCCAATATGGTTTTCTGGGATGAATGCTCATCCATGGTAATATCCCTTGTAGGGTACTGAAAGGAGTGGTCATTTATATGATACCCCATATATGGTACTGTATGGGTGGGTTAAGATAATAATATTATCCCACACAGCTTCTGATGAGTGGGGATATTCATAAAGAAACCCATATAGGATACTAAGGTGTGGGGGTAATTCATAATGATACCCCATATAAGGAAATGCATCATGGGGTCATTTATTTGACGCCCTATACAGGGTGCTGATTTATTGGGAGTAGTGCAATAGCAAGTTTCGTGGAGTATTTTTGCAATATTCTTTTGTACATGAAGAGTAACAGAAGCGTCTATACACTGGAAGGTAGACTCGTAAATAAGAATGAGGAGTTATTTTATGATGAAGTGAAAATATGTAATAAAAGTTTAGCTTGACAGGTCATATATGATATGATGACTCAGTATCCTTCAGCAACATGTATAGGCCTACATATTTGCACTGAACTTAATATAACCTTCCTTTAATGTATCAGCATTGTGATTGTATCATAGCTACTACCATGAACAATGAATTAGGTATTTTTGTTGACCAAGCTACACAGCCCAGTAAAAAAAATCTAACGGTATAGAATGGTCGTTACGATGAGAGAGAGAACAGTGAGATGAAATTATTGCGGTAAACATTTATGACAATAAGGATATCAAATATGCAAAGAAGTTAATGGTTCAACAAGAGAAGATCATAGCCTTATAATTCTATAATATAATAGTAAAGTTATTGCTGGAACCCAGTTACCCCTGTACCAAAGGCGTGTATCAATTGTGTCATTATACAAATGAAAACATGTTTTCCTCTATCACATTTCTCAGACATCCTTCATTTCTTCGACTGTCGGTATTGAATGAAAATATATTCCGTTTCAACTGATTTGAATTTCATCATGATAATACTGATATTATTTGTATAGGCAATATCAAACTTGAATGTTTTCATAGCCATGTACATTATAGATATGTGTTCCACAAATAAAACACATATCACATTTTAGAAATTGATTTGATTCTTTTTATACGTTACTAGGCAACCCCAAAGTTTCAAATAAAACCAACAGATTAACATTTTATTCAACGAAATAAACCGCTTCGTGAACCATATATACATAGAACTATGTACTCTCTTTTATTTGAGTTATAGACTGATTTAATCATCTTACAAACGGGATATGAATAATGTCGCTCAAAACGTTTATTTTGTATGAAGATCAGATTCTGACAAAGGTTTTTCACATCAATTGAATCATAGTCTTTGATATAAGGGAGATTAACCCTACCCCCCCCCCCCCCCCGCCCGCCAACCACCACCACCAAAACACGAGGGCTTTCAAATGTGTACATACTTGCCTGTGTGCAGCTGGTTGGTCCGGGTTGGGGTCGTAATAGGCAATTGTTTGAGGTATGGAATGAGTCAGTGAGAGATTAGTTGTTTCACACCATTTTGATAACTTAGGTCATCTGTCCAGTGGAATCAAGGTTTTTGACAATTGTCTACCTGTTGGGAAACATGGTTGTTGAAGATTTTGTACTTGGGAAATTCAACCATGGAGATGAATGAAATTGTCATGTAGCTTGGGATTAAATAATAAAAATCAATTTGGCCATCTATGTTGGATCTTAAAAGTGAATACAGAGGTTTTGCAGAAGGCAACTATAAAAGTGGCATTGTTATAACATTAAGAGATCCATACTATAGCAGGCTTTATGGTAATACCTGCAAAGCGAACCCTGCAAGACCCTTATCAAGACCCTCTGACGATCAGCTGGGGAAAATGAAGCCCTTTTCTTTCCAGGGGTCATATCTACGTAACTGAGGCTGATAAGGAAATTCTGAATTGGTGTCTCGTGATTAGTGATCCTAGTTGCCACAAGGTTTGATGCCATAGTGAAATATCTTCAAATGTGAATTATTGGGTAAAGATATTCTATGTGAATATGCATTGCATGCAGTATTACATAATGGGTCATGTGTATTCGTAGAAATTGCCTACACACCTTTCCAGTGAAGCCTCCCTCAGAAGTCTTATTCCCAAAACCTTAAGCCAAGGCACATAGGACTCCATATCCCAAAACAGAAGGGAGTTTATACCACTAGCAGGGCACCACACAATTGTGACAATTGAGAGAGGCCTAGAAACCTTTCCCCTGAACCTGTGCAGTCACCTAGTCTGCCAGGTTTTTCGACTTTTGGTATAACTATAGGTCACTTCACTCTAAGCTTAATAGCTATAGCAAAACTCCCAAAATGTTATTTCAATTTTAAAACACCAGGGGGTGTCACTTTTTTGAGAAAGGTCTATAGCAAAATCCTTTATGGCAATAGGATAAGGGCATGCAAATACATCCATTAACACCAGATGTCACTGCTAAGCAAGTGCACGTTCATGGCCAGTCAACTGAGTGATGTCCTGGAACTTGTACCACTTTCCCCTCAAATACGCATCTACCAAGACCTAATTGTGACTGGAATAATATCAGATACGTAAAACGTTGGTATGAAACCGCTTAAGCCTTTGATATGCAATATGTAGGCCTATACTATTATGTTGGGTTTGCAAGTTGAACTTGAGCAAAAAGGTTTTATGCAAGAGTGTAGATCACATTCTGAAACATGAGGGGTTGTTTCCAAAGGGTTAGGGTATCGGAGTTCGGGAATAGGTATACATCAAACATATTGCAGCAAAGTGGTTTGTTGACTATCCGAGCACCCCCTATATAGCTACACCCTTCATTAAATTACTCTTCTTATAGAAATTATAGAGATAAAGAAATACTCCATTTGATCATTCAGGGTACAATTGGCTGCTGACTGACATTGTGGTGACATTTAATTTCACCACAACTCTTCGCGATTATGTCTATGTCATAATCCTCCATCGTACAGGATAGCAGAATCAGATTTAAGAGGTCATCTGGTGGCCACAAGATGAATCTCCGTTTATCAGCCGGAGATATCTACTAACATCCGGTAGAGTTCATCTTCCTGCAATTGGGCTATCGTTCATATTATATTGGTATAGCGCACATATTGGTATCTATATTTAAAAGGTTTTGAGCACGGTATGCACCCCTTAAAGAGACAAAGGTAGTAAATAAAACACTCTAGTGTAAACATTTATCCTACATTAGGATTTCAGCCCCTATATACATTCACCATTGTCCTTCCCTCTCAGAAACTGGTGAATGAATTTAAAGGTCTGTTATTGCTCTGGAGGCCAATAATGCCTGTTTGTGAATGCTATGCCAATTTGTAAGTTGTCATCAAAGATTTTCAACATTTTTCTTGGTAATTGATATGGAAAAATTCAAGTACAGACTGTGGGCACACTCAGCAATATTGTTAATGACACAGTTTGCACACATCTATTTCGGGTTTATGCAAACCAGGGCAACAACATTTGCTTTGAGCTCCTTTGGTCTATGCTATGTATATATACTACATTCTGGTTGTTTGATTCTCTCCAAGAATATGACATCCTAAATACCTTTTGAACGAGAAATATAACACTTTCTATTGATATGTATCATTACTTATTTAACCTAAAGAATCACTACCAATTTCTTTTAAATCGGCAGAAAAATTGGCATGAGGAATATACTTTATAAAGCACCAAAATCTAAATGTGCAGTCAAGAAAAGATTGTGAAAGGGTCAGTCAATTATTGATAATCATCCTATTCTTATCATCGTGAGGTCAAATATTCTCTAGATTTGTATTTGATTTCTGCGAATATTTAAACAGAGAGTAGGTCAACACAAGGTATAGGGGAGGCTCTAAAACTGTTTACCATCAGTAGGCTTCAGAAGGAATTGACCTACAATGTAATGCATACATCATCAGAGAATGTTCTCGAGAAGAATATAGCCTTTATGCATGCTGCAAGAGGGGTTGGAAACTGTGATGCAGACACACTTTCTACTGTGAATACAAATTAAGGTGCGCGTGGATTAGTCTAGATCCAGGCGTCATATCAGTGACATCATCCCATGGCTCTGGCCTGGAGTGGCTGCGGCTGTTCCATCCAATGAACATCCCCAAGTGGCCTCTGACTTGATCTCTAGGGTCCCCATGCACCAGTCTAAGTGAATAGCGTACTAATGGACTTTGCAATCTAGACTAGTTGGATTTTGAACTTGTTTACTTTCAAATGTAGCAGAGAAAGGCATTGGATTTTATAATAAACGTTATTTATTTGCAAAGAAATGTCAAATGTAATTGAGGCGGATATTTTATTATTAGGACAATATTAAGCTTGCTCTTCCTAACAAATAGCTTGCATGCAGTGAGGATACATACTTCCCAGCGATTGTTAACTGATAGTGATACATTTCCCAATTTATGCAGGCCGTGTATTCGAAGCAAACGTTTCACATCATAAGTTTGCTTACTTCATCCACATTCAAGTGATGAAATAAGAATAACATCAGAAATTGTCACCACGATGTATACCTCGTGATTGACCTGAATGATACATAGTATGAATAATGCCAATTATAGGGACTGATCTATAATGCTTTGCAGATTTGCAGCAACACGTCATTACATGATACAAAAAGTTAGTCACAACTGACCTACTTTGTAAGCTAAAATAGCTGATAATTATATGACCTATTTGCCATTTATGAGGTCCCTTAAGCTTGCTCAACTTTATCCAACCAACCAATCTTTTCATAAATAGGAGTATTGTACAGATAAATGTGCATTCAGGGCTAAGGATGGGGACGGATTATCTTGCCAACCTGTGGGGCCTTTCATTTAGTATGTACGCAAACTTTCAAAGATTTTAGACCCCCCCCCACCCCCTATTTGGCTAAAATACGCAATGGATTTGTACAGGCATGTACATATAATTATTTGCAAACATTTTAGACCCCCCACCCCCCCCCCCCTTGGTGCGTACATACTTAATGGAAGGCCCCTTTGGATTCTTTGTGCTTGTCCTCCTCCTGGTGGCCATGTAATGGATTACTTGATTTTGTGACATCTTAGTTAGTTTGACCAACCAAGTAATCTTTATTACTGACCACATACTTAGTCTTTTGTGCCTGACACATAAGTCAAGATGTCTCACTTTCATTGACTATTGTGATGAATCGAGAAGCATCAATGTTTAAAGACAAATGATTCTCAGGATACGAGCTTTGGGGGATCAGCTAATATAGTAATAGCAGATTACATTGTCTTTTTTTGCTTATTGCCAATAAATGTATCTGTCATTTACTGAGCAATTCTATGAAATTGTTATGGTTCCCTTTTGGAACAGCAAGTTTGTGATATGGCACAAGAGTAAGGAATGTGCATGAAAGAAATAGCTAATCACGAAGAATGATGCAGCATGCCTAAACAGTATACAATTAGGCTGGTTGACATCTAGAACTAGACGATAAACGGCTAGATGAGAGATGAATCTATACTAATTATACAGCATGAGCTTGAAAAATCAACATGATAGGAATGGGAAATGAGACATTGGGCACTAGACCAACATGCTACCACTTTATGCTCTCTAGCGTGGACCCAAGGTGCATTTCCCCTGCCATTGGCTGATCATCTGAGTTGAAGTCTGGCATACACCTCCATTTACCTTCCCTTCTGCTCCTTAACATTGCACTGCACAGTCAACCCAATTAGCGGATTGTAAGAATGACAGTGACACCACACAGTCACTGTCATGGATTCGTCACATTTGATTTACTTCTGAATTATATATATATATATATATATATATATATATATATAACTCCATATTATTATATACAGGATTATGAGTGTTCATTATCTTGTGATTATACCTGAAGGTTTCACTAACTTTTGCCTGCTTCATTGGGCGCCATCCAGTCGACCCGCAAGTCCTTCAACAGTCATACTATCAGTTCCTGCTTCAATTATCTCATGAGTTGGAAGACTTTTGTACAAGCCTTTTAATTCCAAATGTATTATCACATGGTAGTATACGAATATCTAGATTGCTCAGCATTACACTAAACATTAAAATGTTATGAATACTTAGGTTTCCCTGTCCCTGATGATAGTCATACATTTTATTTGAAATCTGTAATATGGTATTATTCCTTCCCAGACTTGCGATTATGTATAAAACTCAGTGGGGGGGGGGGGGGGACGCAGTGAGTACCAGTTCCGGAGGGATAGAGATTACAGAATACATCCAGAATGCATAACGCTTATTACTGAAGCCTTATCTACAAGTGGCTGGCTTATACGATAAACGATAACAAGACATGATTGATATTGATATGTGCGTCATGTAACAGAAACTGGTGAAAGCGACAAGTATATGCCTGCATCTGCGTATAGCTCTTACTACAAAACAATCCATCAGTTAAGTATAAAAGCTAAGAGCGAATTGGAGGTGTGGGTGTTGGAGGGGTTGCAGACACGCACGCCAATTTGGCAATATGTAGGGCAATTAATAATTCAAAACTGAGAGAAGCATATAGGGAAGATATATGATTATGATACTTAATTAATAACAAAACAAATCAGAGGGATTTCAGTCTTCCATCTGCATGGTTTACATGTGTTGCGATGGACGGGTTTCTTTTGGGGCGCCTCATGCGCCCCTTCCCCACCCCCATCCCGTTTTTGAACCAAATAGGCCTCCTTTGTCCAAAAACGAAACGCCGAAACATGTAACATTGCCCCCCACCCCCCCACCCCCGGCGCCCTCTCTTTTGAAAATATCTGGATCCGCTCCTGGCTGCTATGGCTAAGTTATCATTTTATTCGCAATTAAGAAAATCATGGCTCGATATCCCTCGGTATCCCCTATGGTACTATAGCCTATTCCATGCATAGTATGTGGTGCATGCATGCAGTAACATATATGTCTGGCTGGTGTCTAGAATCCACACAAGAAGTCATGAATCATAAAGCAAAAGGCATATAATGTTCATAAAACTCAGAATTGAGATAAAAGAAAACTAATTCAGAGGTTACCAGTATAATATGGTTTAACTTGTAGTGACTATAATGATGTAACTTTTTGTGGTAATTTTGTAAACTGACAGATTAAGTTGAGTTATTGTACTAGGGAGATTCGAAGGAATTTCACCCTAGGCCTATTTCCAATCCAAAAATAGATATATAAACATATATATGCCCTCAGTGAAAATGTTGTCACTCTTTCACATTATGTAAAACCATTTTGTATGTGCATGCTTCCTGAATACATTATGTAAATGAAAACCATTTTATATATTGTGTGTTTAAAGTGTGGTCTTCACAAAAATCTAGTTTATTAGATGTAGAGTTGTCAAAGGGCCTAAAGGCCATCTGCTGTATGTTTAATAGTCTGTAGATCATGTCAGCCATTATGTATGATGTACGATAACTGACTTATATGCGTCAAATAATGATAGTCTATGCGTCAAATAATGATACACTATGGTCAATAAAAGCATTATTATGTTTCATTAAGCAAAAAAACTTATTTATGGTCAGATAACGTAGGCCCAGGTTGAATAAAAACATCGATTTAACCCTTTTCTGACAGACCCGGCTTTAGTTTCATTAATCTCTATACCCCAATTATAATTTTTAAAGTATATACTAGATGTCGTGAGACAACTATATTAAGGCATGTACTGCTCATAAATACTTAGATATTAATATCCTGACACTTTGATGATATATTGAGCAAATTCGACATTTTATTAATAGGGCCACTTTTATTCACCCATAAGAGATTAACATTTTTAAAATTAAAGGGATAATGGATTGTTTGATCACAATTCTAAATCCATTACAGGTTCCCCAAACTAGAACTTTATGTCAGACCTATGTCATTAAAACAAAAAAAACATAAATGTGACCATGTATATTTCTGAGTGGGAGGTTAAGAAAGATAATGTCCTTTACTATAGAAGTCTATGGGTAAAATGTACTTGCTGATATTCAAATGAGCCTAGAACCTTCAAAATCCATTACAGCCCCATGAAGCCCTAGGAATATGTTCATTGGGTCTGTTGTAAGATTTTAAAGCTAAAAAATATAGTGGTCACAGATGAAATTAAAGTGCTGGAGGTTGATGAAATCATAGTAGTTGGGTATTTCTGTATAATCCTTTATAATACTTTTTTTCTATTCTCCTAAATTTTTAGTTTAAACAACAAGCACTTATTCATTTTATTTCAGATTCAAACCCTGCTTATGTCTAATGAGTAATTTCTAAATTTTGAGGTGCTTCATTTTTGCCACTAGAGGGTGCATGTGTGCCTGATTGACTTAACATAAATTAGTCTTTTGATTATTCTGATTTTCTCAATTTTGCCTCTAAGATCAACTGTCATCAATATCTGTTGAGAAATTTTAAGATCTGATGGTCTTAAAATTTTACCACCAGGGGACACAACTGTGAACAGTACGTTATCCCTTTAAAAAGCATTTATAATGATTCAAAGTACAATTTTCTTTCTGTTATATGATCATAACTTGCTCGCCATTTTCATATGTAAATACCTTGTAAGGAAGAGCAACTTTTACATGTATTTTCTTTAGGTTGTTGTCAAAATAATTCAACTTTCTTTTTCTGAAAAAAAATCTGCTTAAAACAGCCATTTTTATGCAAATCCAAGATGGCCGCCCAGTAGATTATGAATTTTAAATATAGTTTTGACCCTTACTTTCAAAATTTGCTTAAGCTATTATAATTTGAACATTTGAAATAGTGCATAACCATTCAGAAAATGGACATAATTCATATATTTGATAAATTTTCTTTAATCATTTGCATCTTCACAACTGTAATATCATCTATGTTTATGAATAACTATGGAAAATGAAAATTTCATGACTTTTAGAGCATAACAGGCCCATCATCCTGTTTACATGTGGTACTTGAAAAATAGAGAAAGTGATAACAATATGGTAGGCCTATCCATTGATATGGAGTAACATGGAAACCGATTTATTCATTCACTTTTTATTTCTAAACAAATATTTCTTAGGTTTTTGGGGCGTTTTTTTTTTTTTTGAGAAAATAGACTTAGAATTACGTTTTTTTTCAGAAATGTCAATACTGTTCAAAATGTTCTATGGTTACCATGGCAACAAAAAATAAAATTATGCTAATAATATATTTTCTAAACCCTGTTATTATTTGTTATATAATGACAGATAATTTTGTGGTCAAATCCTCTCCTAGTATATCATGATAAAGAAGTGAAATTGTCTATGGTCATTCTCTTTGATAAAATCCGTTTTGGTGCCTTCAGAAAAGGGTTAATTTTCTTTTTTCTACAACGATTTCGTGTATCTAAAATGCTGATCTTGATGAAATATGCCTATTTATCCTTTAAGGATAGACACCATGCATTGGTTGACGGCCTTTTAAGGAAACCATCCATGCATTCCTTAATAAAGCTTTGATTCTGAAATACTCTGCATCATTCAAAAGCTAATACATTCTCTATCTAATGACATCAAACAAATTCGAAATAAATGACAAATTGAGAAGAAAAATTTTTTTATTATTTTTTTCAATTTTATCTTTTTAACATTGATATCTCGCCCAATATTCAAATAACAGGAAAAAGCTTTCACAGAAATCTTCATCATCATCAAATGGAGGGAAGCATATGTGTCTCAAATCTTTCATAGATTTTATTTCATTATCTAAAATCGGGAAAAAAGGGAAACATTTTCAGATTTTTTGAAATAATCATTTTTCAAATAATATAAAACCAAAACTAAGACATAGATAAAAATGTTGAGATGGACTTCCCTCCATACATATGTAATGAAGATCTACCAAAAATTTCAAAGGGTTAAGTTGAATATTAAGTGACATATTGAGTCGTACTTGAATCATAATAATTTTAGGTTTGTGACCCACCTACACAACCAATATTCAAGGTATTTCAATGAATCTGGTTGTTTATAGGATATTTAGTTGATTATGTTTTCTATTAAGAATTAATTTTATACAATTTTATTAATTAATTTTTTTTTTTTTTTACTTTACATAGGTCTTAGCCTTGATTATAGAAAAAAACAAAAGGAAAAAAAAAACAAGTGAAAATAATCTTTAAATAATGGTTGAAGAACTAAAATTCGAGGCATAGCCATGCAGCTTTCTCTAGAACTCTTTGGGCAAGTTGACCTCACCATGCCCGCGCTCCCATTGCATAGGCCTACATAGGTTATCTAAATAGAGCTTTCGTAACTAGCTGTTGAAGCCCCGTGCAGGAAAACGTGATGTTTTCACAGCCTCTGACCCCAGCAGTGACGCGGCAAAACTTGCTTTTCACTGTTCTCTACCAGAGCGCCACTCCTTTGTGCCTTCTAGAAGCCGCTCTGTGAGCGCGCCGGGCCCAGAGCATTGCCCCGTGTGCCGCTGACGCCGTCCGGAGGGGGGCGGTCCGTGTCCGGGAACAGCCGGAGAACATTATAAAAGCTCGATCGGGGCGCCCAGACGGCAGAACAGTGTCAGACTTTGTCTTGCTGCGTCAGTGAACGTACGGACAAATCGGCATTTCCCCTACCGTCAACCCATCCAATTCTATCTTACTTCACCGTAAGTGAAACTAAAGATTCTCCATCGTCAGCTGAAGATCATCTTTGAGCAAAAATGGCAACCACAAGTCGCATGACCCAACCTCGCCAGAACTACCACGAGGAGGCTGAGGCCGGAGTCAATCGTCAGATCAACCTTGAACTCTACGCCTGCTATGTCTACCAGTCTATGGTGAGTTTTCCCTTATTTTTATGTTCAAACACACCTTTAATTCCTTATCCACACAGTGGTGATGTATTTTAGATGTTACCTTCTCTGTGGTTCATACTGGAGCAGAAGTCGTGGGTTTGTTTACAAACAGTGAAAGTGGAACTGGACGACCGCCATTTTTGTTGATCCAGTGGTTGCTGGGTTTAGCGTGACTGCGTCGTAGCCTTTTGTTTTCGCCATCAAAATCTCTTTCATCACCAAAGTGCGCCATGAAAATACAGAGTACGATTAAATGTGGCTGATTTACTTCAAATTGCTATCCCAATTGGCATTTTCTGGAGGAAGACTGTCTGGACATGGGGTTGAAGTGGCCACGTGACTATAACTTCCAAATATGGGGTGGTCGCATTCGGAAATTCTAATGTAACCTGTAAGCAGGTGCCCCACCCTTTGGCCTTTCCCAGTAACTTCCTAGAAACTGTAACGCTATCAATATCTATGTAAAATTCCATCACTTATAATGAGGACTTGCATTGTGTACTAATGATTGACATTGTCTTAGAAAACAGCCTACATTTTTTAATAAAATTAATTAAAATAAAATCGCTAATTATGTTACAATTATTTTGCAGTCATTCCACTTTGACCGTGACGATGTGGCTCTCAAAGGCTTTGCCAAGTTCTTCAAGCACTCATCAGATGAGGAACGTGAGCACGCCGAGAAGTTCATGAAGTACCAGAACCAGCGTGGTGGCCGCATCATCCTTCAGGATGTCAAGGTGGGGGTAATAACAGAATCTTTTACTGAGCCTAGATGTACGGACATTTGTTCTTAAATCTTAATTATTTTTGTCATTCATTTATTTTAAAGATCTATTGTTTTTATATTTTATGTTAAAGATTTATTATGTGTTTATAATTTTGTAAGAGCAAGGAGACTTTGCTTTGAATCATTATAACCATAGGGTAATATCTTGATTCGTTTCTTGTTAAATTGTTATTAATATGACATATGAAATAATAAAAAAATATCTCCCAATAAAAATAAAATGCTATGATTTTTTTTCCACATTTTTTTTACATTTTTTTACACAAAGAGGTAACACCGACAATCAGACACAGCCATAGCTCTATGTGCACACAGCTGTTCAATAAGTATTCACACTGAATTTTGTGTTTTCAGAAGCCCGACCGTGACGAGTGGGGCACTGGTCTGGAGGCCATGCAGGCGGCCCTCCAGCTGGAGAAGAACGTCAACCAGTCCCTCATCGACCTGCACGCCGTGGCCGACAAACACAACGACTACCAGGTAAATATATGGCCTAAAAATCTCAATTTTAAGTTCAGTTCATATTGGTAGTACAATAAGAAGTTTTTTTACATCATATCGTGGTACACTAACAAATGGATTTGTATTTTATAAAAGATATCTCTCATTGCTCCGGAAACTTTGTTTTATATATATTTCTTGTAAATTATAATTTTAGAGTAGTTAATACTAGCCCCGTAATTTTCTTATAGCTCCCCATAACAAGCATTGGTGATTATATTAAGAATTTAAGAAGTTGTTCCAGGTCTGAGAAAAGTTTATCATTTGGCGGTAAAACTAATATGTCATATTTGATATCAATAATTTCTTTTACTTTTGTATGTAGCAGTCAGAGTTAGATGTCTGAATATTTGTGTAATGCACATAACAAAAGATATTAAATATTTCGTTCCATTTTCAGTTCGCGGACTGGATCGAGTCCAACTTCCTGACCGAACAGGTCGAGGCCATCAAGGAACTCTCGGACCACGTGACCAATCTGAAGCGTGTGGGAGCGGGTCTTGGAGAGTACATGTACGACAAGGAATCGCTCAGCGACTAAACACCGAGACGCTCGGGACCAGCGAACCAACCGTATCCAACTAGTTAACAACTTCACAAATTCCGTGTAATTATTGTTCGACCAACTGCTGCACAGCGAATTGCTGCTGAAAAGACTGTTATTATTTTGTGTTTTTTTCTTCTGGAAAAGCAATGCTGAATTTGACGTTCTGATCATGTAGTTTTTGTTCTGCCAGCACCGGGGGTTGGTCCCTTGTCATCTTAAAGTCCAAGCTGATCTTTAGTCTCACTTAAGTGTGAAGCTAAGAGGCCTGGTAGCGGCCACGTTCTCAAGTGGGAGTGGCTGCTCCAGGTTTGTAACAGCATATAAAAAGCAATAAAAACTTCTCAATGAGAATCAACTTGTCAATTTTTATTTAAACTCTTATATCATCTACTTAGATCTGTAGAGAATATTAGTAGTTAACGCCCATCCACCGATGGCGTGAGGCACGTGTTTTCCCTAGTATTATTTAGTGTTAGTATTATGATAAAGTCGCATTGGATTGGAAAAGGACAATTAGACCTGGACCCATGTCTTCGTAACTAATTTGGCTAATCAGGGAAAGTTTCATAAGCGTCTGATGATAAGAAATTCTGTCTATCATGTCAGTGAATAAATTCTACACCTAATTACCCCTCTTTCAGACTTTATTTCAATACATCTATTGATTTGGTAAAGTACAAAGTTGCTTGGGTTGAGACTAATCAAGATTTCCCTGATATGCTAAATTAGTTTTGAAGATATGGGTCCAGATTTAAAAAATTAAGTTGAATGATTTAGCCAGTATTATATCGACCCGACCAAAAAATTATATTGGCAGATGATGTGGGCATATGTGAAGTTAAAAGTTGGTAATTCAATATGGTGCTAGCTATCAACAGAAGAACGCAACGACCTACAAACCTGGTTCTTTCCAGTTGCCTGTCCATAATGCGCAGTCTGAATCTTCAGAGGCATAATTTCAAAGGATAGATATAACATTCGAATATTCTTTCCTGTGATAACGTATAACCGATCTGAGTAGGATGTCTTAAAAATGTTCTGAAAAATCTGCAGTATGTGAGTAAATGTATTATCATCGTTACATGTCTTTGCTCCTGGAATTTTTATATTTTGGCCATAATTGTAAAATTAATTATAGTCTTTTCTAACGTTGTAAACTTTTACGCCTCA
The DNA here is from genome assembly GCA_936440205.1 of Lepidonotus clava. Taxonomy (NCBI): domain Eukaryota; kingdom Metazoa; phylum Annelida; class Polychaeta; order Phyllodocida; family Polynoidae; genus Lepidonotus; species Lepidonotus clava. The sequence continues at coordinate 42,114,242 of OW387141.1, forward strand.
TGCATGGCATCCCCTTATCCGTTATTCTTCATAAACAGATTTCAGTTTAATTAAACAAAGTGGGTGGGATTTGGAAAAAAGGAGTTTTCAATTACACTTAGCTTGTCAATACAGAGTGCCAAGGGCAAACGATTGAGTACGTTCCATTGTGTTTACTATCTTGAGTTCAGTTTTGGATCACATTGTATTGATTTTATATGGACTGATCTACCACGAACTGCCCGCCTGCCACTTGTCGATCTGTTTTTCGCTTGCCTGCCAGATGCAATTACCCTTTAAGCACTGACGGAGGACGCAGTCGCTCATGTATGCAGGAAACAATATTGCCACAAAACTGGCAGAGTACATAGGTCAGACAGGTTCACTCTTACCCTTTCCTGTTTACAGAGAACCTAAGTCGCGCCGGTAATCAGTATCGCCCGTATTTCATTATAGGCGATTTTGACTATCTGTGAAAGGAACCCGTGAAGGCTTCATACCAATTTTGAAAGGGAATGTGAAATTCTTTCCAATGATAAATATCAGCTAGTGAACCGGAAATACAGAAATATTGTGGCACGTCAATCAGGGGCGGATCCAGAGGTTTTTGTGTAAGTGGGGGCGCCTTATTTATATAGAGACATTTTACATTAAAAGGTCAGTATTTGTCCAAAAGAAAAAATAGGGGTCGCCCCTCCTCTGAGCCCCGTCCCAGCTCCACCCCTTAATCCGCCACTCAGCCTACTGTCAGTGGTGATCTAACAGATGCCTGTAACTGGTAAACACTTGATACTTAATAGATATACTATTATACGTACCCAAAATGTCTTGGCACTATAATACCCCGCTTTATATGACAAAGGGTGTAAAGGGACATGACATTCTACCGGTAGTTCCAGTTGTTGGAGCCCCATCTACGGCACATGGAAAAGCTCTTTAGCTTGTGTGTGTGTACTTAAATACCTACAGTAGATAAGGTTTTTTTCCTACATTTTCACAAATAAAAAGGAATCGAGAAAGGAAGGCTATAGAACACAATTGCGTTCAACCATCCTCTCGCAATAAAAATTAGACCAACAAGGCTAAAAGGGGCGTATCCATGCGCCATGTGATAAGAGTGAAATACGATATCAATTCAGTATTTTAATTCCCTTTTCGTTAAACTAGGTGACCGAATAACCTTTGGTTAGACGATTCCCTTGGCAAAATTCAAGATCGACTAGAGTAGACGGCAACTGATCGACATATTTTGTGATAATAGAGCCAATTCTTACCACATTGGCCTAGGTCTAAGTATAAGGTGTGAATCAAAGAAGGCATAATGATATGCACAAGTACAGCACTGGCGGATCAAGGGGGGCGGGGGGGGGGGGGGGGCGCCCCTCCCTTTTTCGGAAGATTTTCAGTTTTTTAATGTAAAATTCGGCCGAAAAGTCATCAAGGAACATGCATTATTGTAATACCCCCTCGTGTTGAATAACATCAAACTCTTCCGCTCTGTAAAATGTTTAATTTGGCAATTAAAGGCGAACGTTCCACCACTACTCAGTACTGCGTATCAAGCAATTTCCACTATCTCTTTAGGTTCGTCTCATCCGAGCTCGATTTTAAATATAGTTCATATTTTTGTACCCATACATAACTGTTGTCCTAAATTGGCACACTTTATTAACGTTGCCCGACCAGTACAGATATGGTGTGGTGATTCACGTGATGTGTAATGGATCCATGCTCTGATTCTTTTTATTCTACTTATTTTTGGCTGCATAGAATCATGATGTTGTGGGACAGACTACCGCCATGTTTTCACCATGGAATGATGACATAGTAAATATGGGGGCAAGCTTGATGGTGTAACAGTGTCCCAGATTTTGACCGGGTGTCCTTGGAAATTATTATACGCATGAGAGTTTAAGGATTGCAGTTTGTATTAGCATGCTTAACCTAGGTGCTATATTTGTAATGTTTGTCCAATACAATTTAAAGATGGCTTATATTGATAAACATTAGTGTTTAACAATTCCAAGTCTGTTGTGTATCTATTAACCCCATTCCGCTTACCACACAGATGAACACCGATATTTATTGTAAATTCATAGTTTGAATGAGGGCAGTGGCTTCGCGAATTGCAAAGAGTAGGAAGCTGTTACGAGTCATAAAACACGATACGTCTAGTTTTGTACTTATCCCTCCGACATAGCATTCAGAATGAGTTTTACAAGGCTTATTATTGATATAATTATGCCTAGTATTTACATATCTTTCAGAATGGGATATTAATATATGTATTTGCTATTGCTTTGCATGGTAATTTATGTAAAATATGATAAAAGGAGCACAATTGAAAAGTTTTGATTCCACCGAAGGTCTCTAGTTTCAGCGTCACTTCCACGTGACATATACGAAGATATATAAGAAACAATATTTATTCAGCTCTCATATTATCCTAGTGTGTCATGCACATTATCTAGTTTTGATATAAATAATAAGTGATGTGTGTATTTTACGTTTGAATATACATAACCGTTGGTATAAAGTGCCTATACCACTTTAGTTTGTTGTATTAATGATGTCCTCAAATTAAACGGTTTTTAATAGTTAATTTCAAAATAGGCCTGTTTGTTTTGGAAAATCTTGAAACAGAATGTGAACTAGAAATATTTCTGGAAGCAGCCAGATATTTGATTTGCATGGCTTCCTATACACTGTTTTAAGGTGTCGTGATATAAAAAAGAGTTTAAACAGAATTATGTATATCTGTATATATTGGTTTCATTGGGGCACACTCCTTTTACTGACATGGCAGGAGTGTTTTCTGTCCCCCTAGTATACCCGTTAGTTCTCTTACAATTCAATAGCATGCTTAAGAAAAAGTGAAGTCTACATGTGAAGTCTACATCTACAGGTAGGCAGGAAGAAGGCCAACAGTGTACCACTACCAGCCGGGGTAAGGTTCATATTCATGACACACATTGCTGGTCGTCTGTGTGTGCCACCACACCTGTTGTCCACGGATAATAGTCACAGACCCGGCCCCTATCTATCGACCCACATTTCACTGTTATGCAAAATAAAGCTGGCTCGATGTTTGCTAAAGGAGATAAACGCACGGTTTTTATTAAGAGTGTTTTTTTACTGGATGCAGCTCCTGTAGATTTATATGGTATACAAATTGATTATTTGTGATAAATTGCCTCACCGTATTTCAGGGAGAAGGCACCACTGTCCGTAGTTTTACCTCTTAAAAAGTTGGTAACATTTAAGTAAACTATTTAATTCATTAAATGATACAAAAATATATTCAAGTCATAGGCTGATAACGTCCGCTGAAACTTCGGTGGGTAAGGAGGGGGGGGGGGGGGGGTCGTTGTCATACTCATGCCTTTTCAATGAGCCGGGGGTTACGGAATTTCAAAGGCAGATTTCTCAAAAGTTATAGGGGTGTTTGCCTGACACCCCTGCCTCTTTACTTCCTGTTAAGTGCGTATATAACTTATAACAGACACAGATAACAGGTAAAATCACAAAGGAGCACGTGATCCCCATTGATCTCAGTAAGTGGAGAGGGCATACACAGAGGGCAGGCAGGGAGGACTTCAAACCAATTGTCATGCATGCAACACATGTCTGCACAAGTACAGTGCTCGTCAATAAACCTATAATGCACCTTTGAGCTTTTGTAAATAAAAGAAAGTTAGAATATAAGTATGGCAGACCCCCCCCCCCCCCCTCCACACACACATACGAAATCCATCTACCTGCCCCCCATAGCAGTAGCTACCAGATGCAATATTGAACTATAGAAGTTAGATATCCTATTAATATTAGGGGTGCTATTAGATGACATATTGTTTGTGCCCATGGATATTAGCTAGCTCCATATGCAGTCTGTCACTGACCAGACTTTGTGTTCAATCCATAACATAGTTCCACATTATGAAGGACATGACACTCATGTGAAAGGATGATGTTTATTAATATCCAATGTGTGTCCGCCAGTGACAAGATCCCCCATCAACACTGAGCAATCCAAAGGGGTAATGTCCACTCACACCCAGCAAATGCTCCAGCTCATCAACTAAGAGTCTTTCCGCTTCAATTACAATTCCAGGACCTAACTAACAGTACCAATCTTTCCAGGATGTTATTCCAACATCAGTAAGTAGTTCTCTGCTGGCTAGTGCATGGACTGCGCCTTATATATGAATGGCTCTGCCTACCCTAACATCCTTATACACTCTCTTTTAACATAAAGTGTTACACTCTGGGCCCTGATTCTTAGTTCAACACTAGACTAGCTAGTGTTAAAGTCTGGACTGACCATCCACGTCAGTACAATACATTTAATCTTTAATCTATCACCTATTTGAATGGTGTTCCAATATTGCGAATATTGCATTATCACATTGACAATAAACACATAAATGAGTGTAAATAGAGGGTTTTGTTGAAAAAAATATTTATTTATGGTCGAAATACTAATTATTAATCCTTAGTTTTCACCCAGCATACTTTCATATACTAGGAGTAATTATGTATTAAAATGGTATATATCGCCCAAAATATCCAACCCTGCAACTAATAACCCCCAATTAAAATTTTCATTCCACAATTCTGATTTTAGAATCAATTGAAATGAAAAAAAAAGAAGTCATTTTGCCATGTTAGGGTTTTGACTCCCCACCCACAAAATTTGGCCTTTAGGCTTCTTCATTTTAGGACTAGGATGATTATTGTGCCGTGTCCTTTTTTCTTAACCCACCAATAAGTGGCCCAAAAGCCTGAGGGCGATGTAGCCTGGGGAACTTAGGCCGAAGCCTAAGTCTCCCTCCCAGAAAAAAATGTTTTGGCGGTAATGACATCTCACGGTAATGATGGCTTTCACGGCGCCATCTAGTGCAAACCCCAAGTGAATGTAAATCGTCGGTTTAGAATCAATTGGAATGAGGAAAAAACAGAAACACAAAGTTTAAACCCCCATAATCTGTAATATAAACATTGACCGAGGGGGATTAGAGCGGGGGCGAGGGGGATTAGGCCGGGTCGAGGACCGCCCCGACCAAAACCCACATTCCAGACATTCCCCGGGGTTTAAATGAGGGCCGCCCATTTTAGTCCGCCCTCGGTTGTTTCTTAACCCTGTCGGCAACTTCGGTTTGTCTCAATTGAACACCTGTACGTCAAATATGTTCACAAGTAAAGTTTTTATGGCAGCTTCAGACATGATCTTTCAGTTGCTCAAACTTATATAATGATAGGAGTTTATAGATGATAAGAATGTTGATGATCAGGATTAATAGTGTTTTTTTCGAAAATGATAATTATGTAGGCTTTTGCGCTCTAGGGTCTAAAAACTAAATATATATTATCTATAGAGATATGATTGCCTGATTACTTATCAATGCATATCGCCTCAAATCGCTTTATCAAAGTGACACAAATCATGATTTCAATCTTTAGCACTGTAATGTTGGGATATAACTCTAGATGGCAGACCTATACAGGAACTGTCTTGGTTACAGACGGTATTGAGATTGCAATAGGCTCATTGATGACACACACGAATTTCAAGCGGATGGCGAGGAGGAAACGTTTCTTTACAATAACACTCTCGGATGACAAAAAAATATATATAAAATTTTAATGGACTCTTTGCATGGCTATCTCATCGTTACCCAGAAACTGTTATCCCTTTCTGCCAGGTGAGTGCTGTTTGCAACGCAGGCGACCGGAGTTCGCCTATTGAAATGGTATTGCATACAGAGAGATGTAGATCTATAGGCCTACACGCACACAACTTTTTCTAGTGCTTTGTCGTACTAGAGTGCGGATCCGATTACATTATATCTGTTAAGAAACTAGATGGGTTGGTCATTACAATTGAACTATTGTTAATGTTTGATTTAATACTGCGTGATGTGTATATGACTAAGTATCCATGAGTCGTTTGTCCAGGTTGTCTGAGTCAATCAGACTGCGCTTAAAGTTAGTTCGTTCACTTCCCAATAGTTCAAAAGAAATGAACGATGAGGGAGCTCTTAATATGAAAGGGTTTTTATTCAATAAACATCTCATCCCGAGTCAAAGCCACCATGTATAAGTCTCCATCAGTCCACCTCCCATCTCCTATCAGCAATCAACCACATTTAGAATACAAGTTGTTCCAACACATCCTAGACCGCCCTAGTGCTCAGCTCTATCACAATTCTATGTCCGAGGTAGTTGGTATAGGTAAAACTCCAGTCTGCTGCGCGGGAGCCGATGTACTAACTCCAAGTAGCTCCTTTGCTAAACTTACTCAGCTGACATTCTCACTAAAACTCCCTGCTCCTCACTTTGCAACACCTTTTATACTGGTTAACAGGTGGCGCTGGGAGCGTAAAATATCTCTTTCTAGAAGTAGACTAGAAGTAGACTTGCTAAGCCTGATCCTTGTTAGATTATACAACGTGATGATATATTAAAAGTGCTAAGCCATTAGTACATTCGACGGCGGTCAGGTGTTTGAGTTTAAGGAGGTGGACGACATAGCTCAAACCAAATGAAGATTTTCAATCAAATGCGATAGGTTCCCAATTTTGATGATTGGATATATTTGTTATTATAATTTTTTAATATAGAGAAACCAATGTGGGGTGGCCTTGACTCTCGTGGTACATTCAACACAGTGTCAATATAATCAGAAGTTCATTTTTGCTTATTCAGAGGTATAAACAAAGATACATTCATATGATCGGGTTTGCTTAGTACATAAGTACATTTTACCAGTAGTCCCATGTTGAGACTCAAGATCAGTGAAACCATTCATAAAGTTTCAAGGTAAGTTCATAGCATTATCAGCCCATATCAAGGCTTAAGGATTGCGGCACCCGTGCATAAGGTGACAAGGTAAGTCCAAAGCATTATCAGCCCATATCAAGGCTTAAGGATTGCGGCACCCGTGCATAAGGTGACAAGGTAAGTTCAAAGGATCGTGAAATAATCCTTAAAGTGAAGGTGATTGTTATACATTTAGTGACCAAGAAAGTCCAGAGGATTGTGAAATGATCCTCAAGGTGAAGGAGATGATTCTGCCTACTATGGCAATACTCATTGTTCTGAGCGTCAGGTCCGTTACTTTTTACAGTTCAGGAAACACAGCGGAAACAGGTAAGTTTTTGACTTAGTACATACATGTACAGTTTTTGATATATGCGATTTGGAACACAAGTCAACAAAACTCAACATATATACAGTGTAAAGTTGTCTTAACCTTCTAAGAGTAACAAATACACAACAAATTCAATTTCAGAACGAGTTAACACAATAAAAGTCACTACAGAGAATTCGGACATTTTGAATGACCGAACTACGGAGGACAAAATCCGATGAATTTCGAACCATTCTTAACTAACACAACATTATTTACAATGATTACAAGGTCCATGCATATGACCTGGCAACATTAAACAGTTTGATCCAGAAAATATTACCATCCACGTCGCGCGCCCACCAGTCATGCTTAGTACACGTGTACTTAGCGGGACGCTTGACTGGAGTTCCCCTCCAGGGTTTGACCTCGATTTGATTCCTCCAGGCGTGAAGTGCCCGGATGGCAAATTTCTGTTTCGAACAATTTTGGCGAGTTTGCAGGCCCGACCTGACATTTTGGGCCAAGATAAATTAATTTTATCGCCTGATTATGTTAGTTGGGGACCTAAGCCTTAATTTAGCACGAAGTTTTAGAAAAATTAAATGATGATTTGATCATGTTAGCCGATATCAAAATTTGAATCTTTTGGATCAAAAAGGGGTTTCCCAAATTAGCCTCGTTTTGACGTCATTTTAATCAGTGCCGACGGTCGTTCTGTATCATACAGACGTGTTTTTTTTCACTTTCAAGTTTCACCTTTCATATCTACGGCTCTAGGATGGTCCGCATCGCCATTTTTTGCTCTAATCGCGAAGGAGGGATCGACGCCTACCCCGACATCATTTTAGCCGGATCGGACAAGTCGATGGTTGTATTTTCTTGTGTGGACGCTACCACCGCCGAGCTGGCGGGGTACGCGTTCGCGCACCACGTCATGTATCCTGAAGATGTGCTGGTGGTTATGTGCAACCTCTTAGATGTTCTAACCTGGGATCAAGACCTGGAACTTTATATCCCTTTGTTTATTAGTGTGGACGCCGTCTCTAAGTTTTACGCCGAGACGTTGAACCGGGCTTTTCTAAACATCAAATCTCATCCCGCACCGGCTACTCTACTTTTCACAACCCCCTCGGGATTCGACGCGAGTCGGTGGCCCTTAACGGACAGTGATGGTTCCCTCCAGAAATGGGTTAACCGGGCGGTGCCCAGGATCAGCAGGGAAGTTCGCCGGGCCAACGACTGGTTTGGGGCCCCGACGGCGGACACTGGGCGTGTCTTGCACGTTGTAAAGGCGGTCGCGGACGGGAGCATGACGATTAATGACTTTCGGGAATTGGTCGATGGCTATATGCCCTCCGATCGGTTGGTTCGGCGGTGGGCCCGGACCCTAGGGCGCCTGGTCGCCCGGTTGCCGATGTAGACCGTCGGCACTCCTTTTTGTACATAACGATTTTTCCTTATTAGAGTGATTTCTACCTAGTGATTTTTCTAATCCAATTCCCGGCCAATACCCAGGACACTACAGACTTATTTATCCAGGAGGCTTCGGCCAGTTTGTTCGCACGGGAGACGCCAGACCACGGACCACAGACTGTTCATATTGGATCTTGGGTGTTTTCCTCGCCTGTTGCCGGGTGCCGTCCTCCTCGTCTCCTCGCCTGTCGCCGGGTGCCTTTCTCCTCGTCGAGATGGTCCGGCACCTCGACCACTCCGAGACCGGGTAGGTTCAGCCTTTCTTCTTAACTGTTCTTGGCACGTTAGGTAGGCTACTAACCGTATATTTAAGGAGATTGTTGGTCAGGATTATTCTTAGTGGGTTTTGGCTCGCCTTCATGTGTTTGTATCCCGGAAGCTGACGTCATTCCCGGAACCGGAGATTGTATTTCGCTGGTAATTCTTGTAACGGGTAGCTCGGTGGGGCCACCTAGTGTTTACATTGGTTACAAGATGGTGGACGCGGGCCGGAACCCACGACCCTGTGTACTAAACTTATTGTCTTTTCCAGGTCCCGTGGTAGGTTAGAGTAATGTGAATGAAATAATATGACTGAGTCGGGCACTGAAGGACGTCAGGCTGAAGACTTCAGTGGGAGGGTGGTTAGGCGAACATGATCAATGGTAATTTATATCGCGCGCAGATTGGGCGATAATTGGGATTCTACTTTAACCTAGAAGTTTGTTGACATTACCGATTCAAGCAGGCTCTCAATGTGTGGGTAGATTGTGCCGTGTTGGCCTTAGAGTGTTATTTTATGACTATTAACTACTAGTTGACTGACACTGCACCAATGGAGTTGTGTGGATGACCAGGGATTCCGGTCTGGGTTGTACAGCACTAGATTTGCTGTAACAGAATTCTTTGTTTTGACGTTCCCCGTACAAGACATTAGTGTACATGTCTACATTGGAAACAATTCACATGGCGGCGCCATAAGGTGTAAGCGCTTCATGGGGTTTTCACCCTGGTAAGTTTGAGTAACTGCAGGTGACCAAGTACTTTGGTCCAGACTGCGCAGCTTTAGATTGGCTGTGGCAGAATTCTTTGATGAGTTGTCCCCCTTACAGGGTAATGGACACGCTTCATTGGTGACTATAAAGCGTAGGCGCTTCATGTGGTCACCCCAGGTAGAGTCGTCCGACTGCCCGTCGGCGACTCCGTGGTAAGTTGAGATTGTAGCAAAGGCTACAAATACCCATTCCGCGTTAGTCTAACACCAAGACTGCATCAGTGTCATTGTGTTAGAATAAGTGTTGTAGGTACTATTTTGTGCAGTGTCGTCCAGATGGGAGAGAGATAATGATTATTAGGATTGGGTTATTATTATTTGTAGAAAAACTACTTTTGGGTTTATGAGAAGCCATTGTTTGAACGGTATGTCTTATTATTGCTATTTTATATATATTTTATTTTTTTTATTTTTTTTATATAAATATTGTTGGTACATTTTTTGAATTACAGAGTGGTAGCCTGGCGTTCGTCCTCATAATTTTGTGCTGGGACTGAACGTCAGCACCACTGTCTACATTAGTCAGTTAACATCCCGCTTCTAGGTGATAGGTGTATTCCTGATATTTTCATACAAATATTTTGTCTACATGCACAGTAACAACCCAACATCTTAATTTGTACCACACACAGTATGGGGGTTGGGGTAAGTCATCACTCCGCAAACAGACATGTCATTGTTGACCTTGATTATTAACTGTACATGGGAATATCTAGTGATTATTCGTTACTTTATTTATTTCTTGAGGGGATCGGACTCAGACCAGTCCATTTTTGGTCTGAACACCGATCCTCATCAGCTATACGTGGGTTGTCGGCACCCCCCATCCCGTGGAACCAGAATGGGCAGCACCGAGTCTCCCATTGTTATAATCGGGAGCAGTCTGCATATTTTTTTTTTTTTAATACGCAGCCTACCCCCCCTTTAAATTATAGAGATGTGTAAATACATCTCTTCAGATCACTCACTTCCAGACAGCACCTAGTAAGTCGGGCCTTTACCGAAGTACAGTACAAGGTTAAACCCATCTTCTGTCTAGGTCTATGCCCTTTTTTCTTGTGGAGAGTCAAGACTACTCCTGAAAAGACTCCGCCCCCAGCCTATCCTAACTATGCGCACGCGGGGCAGGAATATATTTTAGTGTTATAGACAGCTTTAGTAATTTGATTCTTTCCTAATAGAATGGGTAGACTATTAGCTAAGGGTTTTTAACTAAGTTTTTGCAGCCGTTCGTGAGGGAATTAGTAGTCCGTGTCCCCCCTCTTCAGCTCAACTGTTGAGCGGAGACCCGGTTACTTTTAGCGCCACGACGGCGGTCAAGACTAGTATTTCATTTGTTTTCTTTTTTTTTTTTTCTCTCGACGGCGGTCAGCTCTGAAGCCGCACGTCTTCTTTATTAAATTTGATTATTTCTAATTTACCCGGGTTCTCCACCAAATGAACTATTGTTAATGTTTGATTTAATACTGCGTGATGTGTATATGACTAAGTATCCATGAGTCGTTTGTCCAGGTTGTCTGAGTCAATCAGACTGCGCTTAAAGTTAGTTCGTTCACTTCCCAATAGTTCAAAAGAAATGAACGATGAGGGAGCTCTTAATATGAAAGGGTTTTTATTCAATAAACATCTCATCCCGAGTCAAAGCCACCATGTATAAGTCTCCATCAGTCCACCTCCCATCTCCTATCAGCAATCAACCACATTTAGAATACAAGTTGTTCCAACACATCCTAGACCGCCCTAGTGCTCAGCTCTATCACAATTCTATGTCCGAGGTAGTTGGTATAGGTAAAACTCCAGTCTGCTGCGCGGGAGCCGATGTACTAACTCCAAGTAGCTCCTTTGCTAAACTTACTCAGCTGACATTCTCACTAAAACTCCCTGCTCCTCACTTTGCAACACCTTTTATACTGGTTAACAGGTGGCGCTGGGAGCGTAAAATATCTCTTTCTAGAAGTAGACTAGAAGTAGACTTGCTAAGCCTGATCCTTGTTAGATTATACAACGTGATGATATATTAAAAGTGCTAAGCCATTAGTACACAATGTACAGAAAATCAGTTGTATCACGTGTAAAGTGCACAGAGAGGCAATGTCTATTCCTGGAGGGTAAGGTAGTCTCCCGGGGTAATCTCAGAGTGACTGCTCCACATAAGTAGAAAGCTATACACATGCTTCCGCCCAGGTAGTCTACTCTGAGAATATTGAGCTAGTGAGTAGCTGCAGGGTCCTTTTTTTTATTTTTTAGAATGAAGTGAGATTTGCGGTCTTCTGGTCAGGTCTCCAATACATAGGGATCTTGGTAGAAGCATAGAACTGCAGTTACTTAAGTTCTATTGTAGAAGTACGTTCTGTAGTAGATCTATGTGAGTAGGAATCAACTATTTTAGCAATTGTACGAGGAGTCCGATGTTACTGTATCAAATGGATGTATAGGCCTATACCATCTAATGAGATTACACGAGTGATGTAGGCTAATGACTGTCACACCTTAATTGGATCTAAAAAAAAGAAATTCCTCTCATTAACATTTTGTGCTCAATGCTACGAATCATATTTCTATAACTTTGATTCCATCTTTGAACTTCCCCGAGGGAAAGCCACGGGAATCCTGGGAAAAATAAGCAATTAGAGTAGAGGAGCCAGTTTCCGCGCATCTCTAGTTTCCGCGCATTTTACACATTTTATGGATGCATTTTTTATGTAGGTATTAGATATGCTATTTTTAAAATGCCAGACCCAAAATAATGTTCTTATGCAATTAATTTGTCATTTTTAATGATGTTTCATATTTATTTATGTATTCTAAGGCCAAATAAATGTTTCAATGTCCTTATTATTAAGGAAAATGACAGGATCCTTTAAAAGTTAATATTTCTGAAATAAGGAGCATAACATCATTTTCTTCAAGAAAAAATATAATTTTCTCTAAATAATTATCATAGATATTAGTTTAAAGTGATTTATGATCATTTTAATGTCATAAACATAAAATCTCATGGATAATATAGAAAATAGGCCCCTGCGCGGAAACTAAGGACAATAAAATAGACAGTCTCTAGTTTCCGCGCATTTTTCACCAGTTTTTCCGAAATTTCCGAATTTTCAAACATTTTTCAAAAGAAAATAAAAAGAAAAATTTTTCAAAGCAAGGTTCTATATCATCTTAAGACACTTTCCTAAAATAATATAAACCAAAGACAAAACTGAAAACATTTTTTTCTCTTTTACTGAGGCAAATTAATGCTTTTGTCATTTATTAAAAATGCATAAATATGTGTATTTCTTCCTTATTTTCATGAATATATTCTTGAGATTTTCCCTGACAAGGTAGCATTTCTATTTGCATTTTTATGAATTAGTAAGAACTTAACAATTATTTTGTATAATGGATATCAATAGATAATCTTTTTCTGATGCCCCATGTATCATATTTTCTTTCTATAAATTATTTTACTCATTTAACACCTAAAATATGAGAAATGCGCGGAAACTGACACCAAAATGCGCGGAAATAGGCTCCAGGTGCGCGGAAACTGAAGAATAAACATGTGAAAGTAAAACCTTAAGATATAACAAAAATATTTTCAAACTTTAATTTTTTTTATTATGATTATGTTCTTAGATGTCATTCCCCTAAATATCGAAGAAAAAATATTAAATTTATAATGTTTTTCTTAAAGGGACGTTCTCGTCCGTGAGACCGACGTATTTTGATAGGTTGTAACTCCCAGGCCACGGCGCCAAATTCACGACGTGACCAATGACGTCGCGTTATTACGTTCTGAAAGGGCAAAACACGACGCCAGTAACGCTGTTGCCAGGCTAACGTCGGCGGACTTATCTCAGTGAACTCACGGACGAGAACGTCCCTTTAAAATATTTGGTTAAAGCTTAACTTCTTGCCCTTAATGCGCGGAAACTGGCTCCTCTACTCTATGCATTCTCCAAATATGTAGGATCTAAAGAGTTAAGAATTGTTGAGTTAGTGCGTTAAGTTCGGTTAACCTCCACTATAGCTCAATATTATATAGTACCTCATTAGGAAAGATGGAAAGATTGAAGAACTCCAATAAGGCAACAGGCTTCAGACCTTGTCAGTTAATCCCTCTGTCCATCCGCCACTGCCACGCCCACATTGAACATGCATGAGTGCCAAGTACAGTTTTGTTTATCTATTGCCATTCTGCACTTGCAAGAGCAATCCATTTCGATTCTACAAAATACCCAGATATTTCTATAACTTATTAAATTCGTATGATCCTGATAAAATCCAATAAACTTGCAGCCCTCCCCGTTCAGAATCCAGATCGATGCGATGTAAACAGTAGCACGTGGCTTTGTTTACAGAGGGCGCTGCGGTCGGGACTGTTGCATTGTGGGACACTTCCGAGACAATATGGCCGAAACCACAAGAGTTGTTTTGGGAACTTTCGTCCTAGCATTTTGTGCTTCTTGTGTATTAGGTAAGATGCTTCTATTTACTAAACCGTGTAATAATGGTGAGAGCACAGTTAAGATTATTTGTGCGTGGTTTTTACGAGTGATCAGAGCAAATAGGCCTCTCCAGCTTGCAAAGAGTAGTGCAGTTTCCCGAATTATCGCACATTTTGAAAAGTGAACACCCCACTCCCGGGCACCTGCCACTGGGGTTGTCGCCTGCCACCCGTCTAGACGTCTAGCTAATTGTAATCCCTGTTGTTGTAGGATCCGTTCGCTGGCCCGGTCCTAATTGGGCTCATGAGGGGTGGGTCCCGCCAGGCCCCACTTACAGAGTTTTTATTAATGGGGAGTAAACTAGATCTGAATATAGTCTAGAGTAGATTCTATAATAGACTATATCCCTCTCTTCTGATAGTTCTTTGGGATTCATAATCATATCTAAAAGGCTAACCCGCCCCTATTCCTAAGTCAATATTTTCCACAGTTTTTGATAATGGGGAGTTAACTAAATATATATCCCTCTCTTCTGATAGTTCTTTGGGATTCATATTTAAAAGACTAACTCGCCCCTATTCATAGTCACTATTTTCCATAGTTTTTAATAGTGGGGAGTAAACTAGATATATATCCCTCTCTTCTGATATATATATATATATTCTTAATTTCAATATGCTCATGAATGTGGACCTCACCCTTGAGAGCCCCCCTCCCATGGGAGGGCCGGCAGTCGACTGGCCTAAAGTAAACATGAGGGGATTACTGGACGTCCAGGCGAAGACACCCGGGGTTGTCTACTCTCACTTAATTCACTCTACTCAGTACTATAAATATTGCTTTTGAGCATATGCCTTAATGCTTACATCGCTGTTAGTTAAAATCTATTTTTTTATGTGATATTTGCAGTGATTACAAAATTTATAAGAACTTCGCAAATTATTTCATGGTATCTAGATCTACTAGATCTGGGGCATAGATCCCCGGCACTTTATTGAAATGGGTTTAGTAGCATTGATTAGGAAAGCACCTCTGGAACTATTATATTGGCCACTATTTCATTCAAAATGTCCCCCTTCGGAAAAATAATGAAAATAAAATGCCAGATTATGGGCAGCTTTGGCCAGATTGGGGTCTAAACTAAGGGATAAGACAGATCATCCACAGTGAGAGGGCAGAACGTCCGGCACATAGGGCAGAACGTCTGTGTGGCAGATCGTCCGTAGGGCAGATCGTCTACCATTTAGTATATCACTTTCCTTAGATGAAATCAGAATTGATATAATTTTGCAAGAGATGATTGATTCTATGATGATATAGATATAGATCTAGCCAGCCTCTCCGGTTCTCATTTGCCGATTGAATTATGCTTCAGAATCGGAGCTTGCTGAAACTGAAAGTTAACAAAGACAATGTGAACCAATGTAGATTTTTGGTAATTTCGGGGATCTTTTTTTGTTTGTTTGTGACTAACTTTAGGGTTTGGAGGGTTAGTTTTGAGGTATATTGTTTTGTTAGATTTAGATATCCTGCACTGCACACTCCTCCCATTATTGTAGGGTCCAAATGTCTTTTGTATTTCGCAGATAATCATAGATAATTTGAAGCCAGTTTAAACTGCATTCAGGGCTTGACAAATAAGGCGTCCAGTTGCCCAGGACCACCAAAAAGTCGTCCTAGGCAACTGAAATTTCTGCCTGAGTTGCCCAGTGGGCAACCAGAGTCAAGTTTAAAATTGGTTTGAAAATTATGAACCTTCAACCTTTTTATCCCTAAATCCATGGCATCAACTACACCTCAAGAACATTGACTCATTCTATTTCCTGTTTCCTCTCAATTTTTGGTAAAGGAAAGTGCAGGATCAGTAATAGGATGTATTTTCTTCTTGATTAATATATCCTAAGGTAGATCTCTATTTGTCATCTGTTTGACCTTATTCTTTTCAAATGTTAGATCTACCTGGCAACCACATTTTGTACCTGGGCAACCACTTTCAGGACTCTTGTTGTAGAGTGGGCAACCAGGTTTCAAGTTGATTTGTCAAGCCCTGCTGTAGATCTCTGGTCAAAATACTTCGCAGTTGTCAGGTATATTAAATTAATAATGATTCATTTGTGTTCTCTATTCTAGGTGGTATAGAATCAGATTCGCCCTTACAAGTACGCCATGGCGTACCACTCAAAATACAGTGCACATCAACAAACAAGCCGACGTTAGCAAAGTTAGAATGGATCTTCACAGATTTGAACAATAAATCTAAAATAATAGGAGAGTACGGTAAGTGGTACTGAAAATCTTTGTACTGGTTATTTCTTTCTGTGAGTGTTTCTGTTACGATTCCCATCCTAGTACAAAGTGGAAATTGATTAACAAATTACATCATTATATTTGCAAATCATAAGATGTAGTAACTTTTGGGAAAGCAATGTCTTCACTTCTGAATCTATTTGCATTCATGGGTAGGAGCGACTACTAAAGAAGCCCACCGTTTCCCATCTCGTGTTTATGTTTAAATTCAAGATTTGGATTCATATAACTCTTCGCCTTTATTGGTAGCTGTTCTTCCAGTGATTGCCAGTCCGTGAATTAGTCTGTAAAAAATCCGACTTTAAACATATTTCTCAGAAGATTATTCCAAAAATCGACATTTTCCTTAAAACCTCAGACTCTCATATTTTCTATGAAAAATGTCTATTTTTTGCAGGTAACCCTCGGGTGAGGAAGGTGTCTGACCGGGTGCTGGAGTTAGAGTTAATTAATGCCTCGTCACGACATACGGGGCTCTATGCCTGTCGGGACAGGAGCGTCAACCGCAGGAGTCAGACAGAGATGTCCCTGCATATAGTGGTTACAGGTAAGTTAGTTCAATGAAGTCGTCTCATGAGTTTAAATCGGTAATCCTATAATATACGGTGCCGAAATTATGTTTTTATTTTGTGTAGATCTACTCAGTGGGTGCACATGCATGCAGGTCCTTAAAAGGATGAGAAAATCTACATCAATAGTGCACCCAGCTGCAGAATTATGCACACCGTGTGCAGAATGCACCCTTAGTTTTGGACACTGGTAACATATTTATGAGATTGAGAAAAAACAACCCTAAAATACCTACTTTTACAGCATATTTTGCTAATCAATAATTATCTCTTCATTGATAATTGGTTTACAGTCATAAGGCTATAACTTACGTAACAATTATGACACATGGAATTTGCATTGTGTCCTGCTTGCTGATGGTGAACTCGGTCCCATATGGTAAGAAATGTTTTATAGATCTATGGCTGATATCACCTTGTGTGACTATTATTTTCAGTGATTAAGACAAATTAAACGTGGGAAGGTAAACATCGACTAGCTTTTTTGAAATTAACTATGGGAACCGGATATTATGTCTAAATCCCTTAATTTGTCTCTGGTTAGGCGACGTAAATCTAACTAAGGTTATACTATGTTTGTTAGGGTACCGATGTTTTTAATTTGGCCAGAGCCAGTGTTTAAATGAAAGGTGATGATTGGAACCTGCTCATGAGTACTTAAATAACATCAAAAAAATTAAGAGTTTTTTCCTTCCCTCTAGATTCGGCCCCGGACACTGTGACGTGCAACCCGCGGATGTTTCAGTGCGACAACCTGTGTATATCCAAACGTTTTCGGTGTGACCGAGAGGCGGACTGTCCCCGCGGCCAGGACGAGCTCGACTGTCGTAAGTAACCCAAATCTTTGGCAGATGATCCCAATATGTTGTTTTTTTGGTTAAATATCGGGATATAAAAAACAGTATTAGAAATATGTTAGTAATTTTTCTCTATGCATTAGCTAATTCAAGTATACATTTAGTTATATTTTAGGTTCATTTTGGCGCTATTGATATTGTTCTATTTTTGTTAGATAGATATCCGAGAAAATATCTACAAAGATTAAATGTGCAAACAGTCGTCTAAGTCTTTTGGAATGACGATAAAAAAACAACTCGAACTTGCTTGTTCTTTACAATTTTGATTGTTCTTGTATATTATTTGCCTGATGAAAAAACCAGTGTAACATCTAGATTTTGCATATACATTTTTAATTTATTTTCAATGTAGATATACTGAATTTATGTCCTTTGTACTAACTTGAAACTTTTAAAAGGGTCATTATTCTTGTGATAGCCAAACAAACGACTCAAGCCACGTCTGTCTCTATTTATATTTGCAGTGTATGCCTAAGCCCTTTTCTTATACCTTCCAGCCGCTACTTGTGACCCGGACACGGAGTTTACCTGTGAGAACGGTCAGTGTATAGACGCGTCTTACGTGTGTGACCACTTCCACGCCCCCAACTGTCGAGACGGGTCGGACGAGAAGCACTGCCCAGACCGACTCTACGTCTACACTGGACAAAGTGAGTAATGTCAAGTTAATCGAACTTCTTTCGTTGAGGTTTTTCAAGTCTACTTTGTTTCCCCTTGATTTCAACGATTCCTACTGAAAAAACCCTCAATTAATCGGCACATGTTGATAGATATCCCTGTCATTTATGTGATACAACTTATACATTGTGGCTTGTGTTGGCATATAATGTATTTTCCAGTTTTTATTTCATAATGTCGAGTTCATCAAGCTAGTATTGCCGCTTTTATGACAAAAAGCCCGCAATGTGGTACTAGATTGGTCAATATCGCCTCCAGCCGACCTAGGGACTAGAAGATACAAGAAGATACAAGTTTCAATTTGATAAAATCAAACGTTTGATTTCGTGTAGGTTATTCGTAGAGGCACAAGATAAGGGTACGCATACCTGTAGTACAGACCCATTGGGCCGAGCCCCTTCAATATGATCACTGCGTTCGCATAATTTTGACTCCAGGCGGAGCCACTTTTCCGTGCGGTAAAGCCTACTCGTGCTGCCATCTACTAGATACACATAGAAGTTGCTTTGAGATTCTTAAATGTCAGTTTACAATTGACACACACGTTTTGTGAAAAAAAAGAGGTAATTACGTGAAAGAAATAAATGTTGTCCATTTGTTAAGTTCATCTTATTACATGAAACTGGGCGCTAGTGGTAAGGGTATTTTTCCCACTTTTACTGATGCTCTTCCTCATGACACTTTTCCTAAATTTTGAACATAGAAATAGGAATCGGTTGAGTGAATTAAAAGATTGGTCGCAGTTTTATTAGATAGATACTGTCTTCATTATGAAAATGACACCGATTGATTAGATAAAAGGTAAAGCCCACAATCTAAGATGGGCACGTAATCTTAATAAAATGTGGCACGCTTGTTTCAGATGTGATGTAAAAGGTGAAGAATAAAGTAGCAATAGGCGTTAATGAAACTCATTTAGGAATTGATATATATGTCACATGATGGTAATTTCTGATAATTTAAGGTCCAATATTTTGATGTAATTCAGGTGCAAAATTGGTATATTGGAGATTATGTAGGTCAGTCTGCGGATAATCGTTGGTTTATAAACGAGAAACAGAAAGTGGTTGATAAAATCAAAATATATTCCGCATATTAAATCCACTAATCCAAATGTGCTGGATTTGAATCTTCAGTTTGGTTTCTTACTGAGGGTTCACAGATTATGACCAGGCATGTTTCATGCATATTACTCCTGGAGTAGTCCAGACCTGGGGGCATTGGAAACCATTTCGTGGTACATCTTTTAGTAAGATTATTAAGGAAATTACCAAGCTGTCAGGCCTACGAGTATAATATTCCCAGTATATGATATTGGATTTAGTGGGCATGCAACATGTACTGAATGAATAAGAAGTTGAACGCTCGGCAGTTTTACTGTAGAATAAAGAGGGGACTACAGCTAGCTCTGATTCACTCTGCAACACGCCATTCTCGGTTTATTCCCGTAAATTGAATTATTCAATATGATAATTTCTAGATCCTTTCGCTGGTCTAGAATTTAAGGGCCAAGGAGTTGTGTATTAGAGTCTCTTGCCCAGACCCAGACACCCATGTGACAGGCCTCAAATCCCGCATGTAGTATCGCCATATTACAAGCTAAGTTAGTATGTAACACCATTGGCCCTCAGTGAGTATCACTGCTACTTCACTGACTCAAAATGATCTCTGCACTCTAGCCGCCACTTACACCCGGCTGCCAGGGCCACAATGGGTCCAGCAAAAACGCAGGACTATAATCGTAAATTTTAGTTCCTTTCGCTGGTTTATAGTTTTGAGTTACAGCTTCAAATCTTATGATGATAAACATGTCAACAATTAATTCTAAAGTCAGAATGAGGCGTAAATTATTGGTTTTAGGGTATTTGCTATCAACAGGGTACCAACCACACAGGAAAAACGGAAAATGGCCCAAAAAAACAACACAGGGAAAACACAGGGAATTTCATTTGGCCAGGATCTGAAATTCCTGATTCTCAAGATAACAACTTGCTCGATATGACACAGGGAAAAATTGCCGGATGACAGGGAAATCTGAGGGAAAACACAGGGAATTTGAAAATGGAATTTCGGTTGGTACCCCGTATCAACATTTCCAGTCCAATGTTAAATTTCCCTATCACGTTTATAAAGAAATTTTGGAAAGTTAACCTCCAATCAAAACTTGATTTCAGTTAATTGATAACTTTCATCTAGAAAATCATGAATGCCAACTCGTAGCTTGCCCACTTCATAGAATTTGGTGTTTTATGTTCAAAGAATCTTTACACAACAGTTTCAGAATGACACCTGATCTGTTACCATGACTACCCGAATCACTCCTGTCAAACCCCCCAAAATGAGAACAGTCGCTCGGATTTTTAAGTTTGGGCAATGTTTGTGCGGATCGCGTGCCCTTCCATCTTCTCAGAAAGCGTCAGAATATTTCAGCAGCAGAAACAACTACCATTTTTATACCGGTGACGATCAGTCAGCCACACTGTTTTGTGGGGGCGAACTTTTCTGGTGGGCATCCGTCACCATGACACCTAGCGGCTGTAATTAGAGACTTTATCGCGTGATAGGAGGAGGGAGGTGTCATCGGTGTGAAAGGATGAGGCGGAGGGGAGACAGCTGGGGTTTTACCCAGGCCCTAAAACAGGGAGGATGGATGCTACAACTTGACCTTACTGAGACCTGAAACCTCCAGTCATTTACTGAACTTACCTCAGATCTGATTATGATTTAATATAGGAGATAATTCTTATTTTTGGCCCATCATTTTTATTTTCTTGATTAGATAAGTATTTAAAAAGATGATATTCCAGGAAGGCATTAAAAGTATATGCAATTAGAAAAATCCACTTCTTCACGTCGGGGTTCATCCACAGGCGCTTTTATATGTCATTATGGTCTATTTCTCAATTTCGTTTTCTTTGACAGCCTTACTCAATGTTCTTCCTGTATTTCAAAGAATGTTTATAGATAGAAAGTTGTAAAGTCACATGAAGAGATTTCTTGCTAATGAAAAAAAGTTACATTCAGGTTGATCTCTATGGCAGCTTGTGCAGACTTTAAATCAAAACATGCATGTCATGAAGATCTTCAAATCTCTAGGGAAATATTCACTTCTTTTGCAACTGTAGAATCTTGATAAACTTTAATTTCAGAGTTACGTGACATGATTGTCTAGCTCTCAGTTGAATCTAATGAGTCCACTTTGGCCCAAGGTTGCCGATATCATAAAATAGTTAATGCAATCAAGCTTGGATAATAACACGCGAGATGCTATTACTTTTCTAGTTGCTTGTCGACTTTGCGTCTCGTCTTTCCAGTTATTTGGACTATGCGTAGGCTGGCGTTTAGTACGAGGGCACATTTTTTTTATGAGCTACTCAGGTTTACAGGCTGTTTATTAAGTCTATTTAGTCCCTTGATTAAGTCTACGTAGCATCTGCCCCCTCCTTGCCAGTTGTATATGTAATATACAAACTATCACAGATTGTCTTTTTAGATAAACCAAAATAAAATGCCAATTTAAGAAGACGATAAAGATTATTGGCATATGAACAGTGTCTCACCTTTTCACTATGAAATTCTATTGTTAAGGAAAATGGAAAACCTGATTGATTAAAGTGAGTAAGACCGATATGTGGAGATGATAAGTTTTTGTACGAGTTCCCCTTGATGAATGATTACATTTACAGAAGAAAAGTATCCCTTGATGAATAGTTTCGGTGAATACTCTAATATGGTGTAAAAACGTAAATTAATATGGCGTTACACTCCATCATCCTTAGTCTGATTTAGGAGGCAAAAGGTTTCTTCCACCAAAAGCAGTGGGAAAAACCGAGTGATTGTATATGCTTTGTGAGATAATTAGGTATTGTTCGAGAGTCGAAAGTATTGTCTCTCGTGCTTCCACTCACTTCATCCTTATGTCGGTTGGCATCGTGTGGTGAATTATCTCATGGGACACCTTCCGAAATCAGGACTTCCTGTCCATAGGCTCAATGCTTGAAAATTAGTTTTTGTCTCCATGTATCTTTTATAATCAGTTTCCAGAGAAAAGGTAGATTGTTTTTATATAGCATTGGCCCTGATCTATAACATAATAGAAAATCAATCTAAGCAAATCCTTGTTTTCTGCCACCTCCAATGTTGTTGCAAGAGGGAGATGTCCTGAATAGTTCTGCAGCGAAAGGCAACCGGCATTATACAGGGATGTCAGTTTTCAGACTTTAGTCTGATTTCAGATTTTTCTTAGACTTAGGGAAACTGGCATAAAATTGATCAAATATGGTCAAAAGATGGAAAAAATCTCAATAGTTTCCAAAGACATGTTTGACAGTGACAATAGGCTCGATAATCCACTTCTGAATACAGTTTCTAAACATTAAAACCAGTCAGACTTTCTTCAGACTAAGTTCAGATTATCAGAATAGTCTGAAACCTTTCTGAGCAGTGAATAAATACTGGCCTCTGATTGGTTGATATTAATGCAATTCCAAGAATGACTTTTAAAATTTCTTTGATAAGAAAAAATCCTATAAGAGCAAGAGTTATCCCTGTTTATAGCATTTTAAGATTATTCTAAATTTTCTCTGGGGTTTCAGATTTTTTCATTAACCCTGACTTACATCCCTGATTATAGTAGCTTTACTATCCAGCAGTGTTATACTATCGTTCAGTTGCGATAATACAATTTGATTTATTCTCTCTGTATTAAAACTGAACGTTATTTAAGAGAATTAGTTCCAATTTAACCGTAGGGAATTGGCTGTTTGAATTTTGTAAAAAGCAAAGCTTCCCTGATCTTGGATGTTCTGAATATTCAACCTAGTTCAAGTTCATTTCTTAGAAAGAAAAATCTCTTTATTGCCTCTGTAGAATATATCGATATATTCCCGAATTTCTCTACCAGTACTCCACTTACTGATGTACCTACTAAGATTATCAGACGGAAGGCACTGGCACCTCATAGCAGAACACTCTGTGCCTGAAGGAGCCCAATCTGGCCACGAGTTGTGACTATGTCTTGGCGTCTTGGGGAGTAACCGTCAATTAACCCGCCAGGTCCAGGGTCATTTTACATGCCCCTCACCCCGGCCGAGCCCACATTTCAAGGTCAGCGTCCCTGTGACCTGCCAGGGCTTCGTGCGCATGCCCAGAATGACTTCCGATGGGAGGCCGATCGGCAGGCATTAGTGACAGCTTAAATCGGCCTAAAAAGCAGCAGACTGAGGCGTTAAGTGCCGGACACACCTCTGCAGGGATCTTTTGGAGGGCAGATAATATTTGTAATAAATTGTTGGAAAAGGAAAAGATGGAAATGGCTAAGAAGGATTTGGAAGGGGAGTAAACAAGCTAATTTGCGCATTTGTGCATTGTCTGCTTCCATGTTTGACTTGGCTATTTTAAATACTACTCAGTGAACTTAAATAACTATATAGGCTGAAGATTATTGAAAAGGTATTTGTACATTTATGATTGCAAACGTGTGAAAATGACATGAACATAATACAAGTACCAGAAGAGAAAAACTGTCAGACTTAAGGTACTACTGCCTTTACCTAACAGGCAGAGTTTTCCGACTCTCGGGCACTGTGGAGTAATTAGATTAGGGAGTATAAGGGACTGGGAGTTGACCTTTCAGTGGAAGTTAAATGCAGGATTGGGGGACTCAGGCCATCAACTTTTCTAAGACCGAATAGACCTGGCCTACGGCACCCTATACACCTATACTCTCCTTCTATAGGAAGTAGAGACAAAGGAGGTCTCTACTTCTTGAAGGAATCCAATTTCTTACCCCAACCTAACGTGAGGCTCTAATGCTGAGACCTGCTTCTTCGATGAGAGACGGGTGAACTGGTCTCACATAACAAAGAAGCAGGTCTCAGCCTTTGAGCCTCATGTTAGGTTAGGGTAAGAAATTAGACCCCTTCAAGAAGAAGAGACCTCCTTTGTCTCTCCTTCTTATAGAAGGAGAGTGTAGGTGTATAGGGTGCTACGAGCACCCTATACACCAACGCTTTCTTCCTATGAGAAGAAGAGAAAAAGGAGGTCTCTCCTTCTTGAAGGGGTCTAATTTCTTACCCCAACCGAACTTAAGGCTCAAATGCTGAGACCTGCTTCTTTGTTGTGTGAGACCAGTTCACACACCTCTGGTCCAGGTCCCTTTCAAAGCAGGTCTTAGCATTGAGCCTCGTATTAGGGTTGGGGTAAGAAAGTAGGCTTTAGGGCAGCCTGGAACATTGGTGATAAACTAATACAGGTTTTCCACTTCAGTCATTGAATAAATATGAAATTTGAATTGTGTGATGGTTTAATTAATGCTCTCACTCAAAAGTTGGAATTCGCAATAAGAAGTTCTTGAATAAGTCTCGACTATTTTCTGTCTTTTAAAGCAAGAACTTTCCCCCGGGAATTGGCTGCAGACGTCGCCCCACATGCTCAAACAGTCATGACATTGCCTTCAGACTCCCAGCCCCAGACCCAGCCCCTCATCCACATACACTCTCCCTAAGTGGTTCTCGACTTGTCAAAGGAGGGAATGGTGGCGAACTCTGGCCTATGCGCACCCATTTACTTTCCACACCCACCTGCTTATAAGTACAGTTGAAAGCGAACAGCAATTTGATTTTTCAAACTTTTCTATCATGTCACTTTAACCCAAAGTAATAATCATTTTAAGCCCAGAATTACCATAATTAGGAAGTCTTCAGAATTTTGTCGGATTTCAAATTTTTTCAGATCATCACCTCAAAAAATAATTTTCAAAATCAATTTCTTACATTAAGTTTTATAGCATTTAAGATCATTTGAAATTTTCTTTCTGGAGTTCCAGATTGTTTCGTTTACCCTAACTTACATCCCTGGCCTAACCAGCCGTTTTTTAAATTCTGTAAATTTTCTGCTCAATGTAAGGCCCTGTTGCTGGGGTGAAGCGGGGTGATCGGTGGCTGGGCGGGTGATCGCGTACGGGGGCGTGCGGTGTCAGCGCTCTGTTTGACCGAGCTGCTCGGAGCTGCTCACCTGCTCAAAGGGGACGTGCCCGTCTGCTCCCTGCTGCTCAGGGCCTGAAAAAGACCCCGCTACAGGGTCAATGTTTGCCCGCTGCGAGGTGTCGATAGGGCCCTCAGATAGGGTACAGAAGGCAGGGTACTGGAGAGACAGTCAACATTCGTGATATATGCCCATGGGTTGGATCAGGTGTTAATGTACAGGTTAAGCTTTTTGTATGGAAGTGCTTATCCGGAAGTTTTATAGCAAGGTAGTGTTTAATAAATTAACGTTGCAGTTCAATCTAGGGTATCATGATTACTGCATAAGTTACTGCATTTACTATGCTGTCCTTAAAACTCGAATAGAAATTGTCAGTATTATCGTTTAACTGTAAGGGAGACATTATCATTAGTAATGTATGATATCGAAAGGTTGAGATAACTATCCAAACGAACACGAAGAATTGAGTAGGTAGAGGTCAAAAACTTTTGATTACCGACATGATTCGCCCTTTTGGAATGCACCTTCGGGGTTTCATTAGTATAAAAGTAAAGGTCATCTCACCTCAAACATCACAAACATTGATGACGTTTGAAGAAACTTGCAATGAATACTCTATATAAGAATAGTTATCCAGCAATAAATATCAAATAACCCTTTAAAAGAAAAGTCACTGATACACGTGAAAGAGATACTTGTATTGGTAAACGAAAAAGAAACATGTTTCTAGGTAACATCAGCATATGACGACGTCACTAATGTGCAATGATTGATTCACGAAAACATGTATTAATTGGTGGTAATAATTCATCCGGAGGGCCAGAAGGGCTTCTCTGTTAGCAAAAACTGGCCGAGATGAGTTCTATTCCCGTCGAGACGAGCATTCCGGGCTTTCTTTGTGGCTCGGAGACAGATGAGTGTTGACCCTTACTGCCTCACCTCAGCTACCGTAAAGATACGGGTAGAAACCGTGGACTAAAGCAGAAAGTACTACATCATATGTAGATTAAGGGGCATCTCATTAACAGATTTGAGATATGAAAACAAAAATCGTCTCTCAGTAGGAAAAGAAAACGCAATTTAAGATAAATTTTTCAGTGCCCTGAAATTTTTTTTTTTTCAAAGAGATTAATATCTTCAAAGAGGTTAATATATTCAAAGTTACATGAAATTTGTATTGATCTATCACGAAGTTTTGATGTAAAGTAAACAAAATTAAATCAAATAGAATAAAAGTAAATTATCAGAGGATGTGTGTATAAACAGACCAGCAAATATGCGTAGAGAAAAGACCAATAGCTTTATGCAACCTTTAATTTGATGAATGTCCCAAAGTATCGATATATATTCAGTTATTTCTTTATTTTCATCTTTTTTTGACCTTGCGGTAGCATCAGCAGAGAGCACTAGCATCGTCCACTATCATCAAAACATTTTCATTTAACACAGATTCTTCACCAATAAAGGAAACAGCCCGTCCACCAAACATTAAAGAGTGGAGTTTGATACGGTCGCTACACCGTTTTAAGCTTTTAATGTGGTATACCTTTTTATGTCGATTTTACGGTAGTGCTAATGCCACCCACGTCCTGTAGCCCCTCTCCCCCTCATCTCCTAACACTACTCGGGCCCTCCGTCTAAAAGCCCTACTCCCAAAGGACGCCCGCAAGGTGTGCTTTTGAGCATCTCCCACAAAAAAAAGAAATAATTCAGTTAGATGAGTTCAAAACAGACCCATTGCGGACGCTCCACCCTATGCCCCTTGGATAAAAGTGAATGATGACTTGGACAGTTAGACAGGGTAATTTGGACTATTTTGGCTCACTCAGGATGCCCACGCAATTCCCAAATAGTCGTATTTACGTTGAATATATTTTCATAAATCACATTGATTCCTATGGGAAAAAGGCCAAAATATACAGTTGCATTTTACAAATTTTAGGAACAATTTGTCAACAATACATGATCACATAGACACTGTCACACCCCTTCACCCTAGACCCAACACCCCCCCCCCCCTTCTTCCACCCCTTGAGGCTTTATCTTCCAGTCAGGAGGGTGTAATCAAAGAGCAACTCTGAGCAACTCCTTCTAATTCTATGCCTATTTCAGTTAAATCCAAACTTAGGCATCATGAACAGCATCTGTATGTTATACATTCAGTGTCGGAAATTGAGCTCAAATCTTGTGCACCCGCCGGATGCACGATTCCTGAAACTATGCACCCAAAATTTGGTCAATGCATCCTCCTAATATACAGCAATTATTCTGAGATCAGGCAATTATTCTGAGATCAGTCTGAGATTCCCTTACTTTTCATTAAAATTGTGTTTACCAAAGAAGAAAAAAAAGAATCCATAACTGCCCTGCCACTTTAGGGAGCTTCGTTCTCCAGTCTCTGGGGTCGCCCTCTTGTTACCAATTCCCAGGTCCGAATAACTTCATCCAGGTTGGGTAATATTTCATTGTAAAAACTGACCATTCATTTAACTTAGTTTTAGTGCTGGCCGCAGGGGGGCGTGCCCAATTGAACCCGATTCAATTTGAGATTGTTGAAGCATGTCAACGACAGGCATGAATGGGCTCCTTGTTAATGTAATCGATCCTTATGTTTTTTAAAATGGACTTTTTTATTTGGGGATTGGCCTAAAGCAATCTTCGTTTTAATTTTCGACAAGAGACAAATGAATGTCATCAGAGAGAGTAGCTTTATGAATATTATAATCAGGCAATTGGTGAGGTAACAGTTACAATTCCGATTAACCTTGATCAACTTACATGGCATCAGTGCGGAGCATTTCTCCGAAGAACATAATAACAAGAGTAGCACAGATATGCATTAGATATATAAAAATAAAACGTACGATAACCAAAGTATGAATTTGATATCATTGGATCGTCCCTTTTTCCATATGTCATCAACGGGATGAGTG
The DNA here is from genome assembly GCA_936440205.1 of Lepidonotus clava. Lineage (NCBI taxonomy): Eukaryota > Metazoa > Annelida > Polychaeta > Phyllodocida > Polynoidae > Lepidonotus > Lepidonotus clava. Next base: position 42,142,623 of record OW387141.1, read on the forward strand.
GCTGTGTCCTACATAATTAGATAAGATAAATCATATAACCCATATAATTCTTTGGATAAATATAACTTTATGTCTGTAAGTATTCATCTTAATATATTACTAAAAGGTATGAAGCTAGCATACCTGAATTATTGTTCGTTCCCAAACCTCTAACTATACAAAAGGAGATGAGCTATTATGGTGAACCTGTAAAGCTGCCGACGACAGCTACAGGTGGCAAGGTGTTGAATTTACCTAGTTATACAACATAAATACAATGAGCACAGGGCAGCGGGCACAGAGAGTTGTTCCATATTTTGTTGGTCCCCATGCTGGGAAGAATTGATGGCGTGACACAATAAGTCGTAGACAGCTTCCTTCAACGGGTCCTTATGGGAAAAAAACAAGAGCACCTGCCACCTTTGTTTTTCCTTTTACTGTTTACAGTAGGGGAAATACGCTCTAGTTGGTGGCGTGTTCTACTATTTCTACTACTATTGTATGATATATTAATGTCCATTCAATGCATTAAGGTTGTGACTAATATGCTAAATATCTAAATTTCATGAAAGGGACTAGATATAAAAAGACAACTTTTAATATTTCTTATGCACATATATACTCTTCGAAAAGCTAACAAAAGGATCAGGATTATATCATATTATAGTTACAGGGAACCGTATGGAAATTTGTTGGATGACATAATTTGGACTCTTTTTCAAAATAAACGAAACGACTGGACTGTATATATTTGCATCCTTCATTTTCTATCTCAGCTATTAAAGCGCTGCCCTATGAATTTAGAGCAAGATGTACTTTAACCTATGTCAGATATGACCTTATGTGATTCACCCATCGTTTTAATGTCTCTAAAAATATCAAGGATGAGATGATGGTTTTAATGTGTATGTTTTTTTGTGTGTATTTCAGTTCAGCCGCCAGGTACAGGGGAGCCTCCCCATGTGCTGGCATACGAGTCGCGTAACTGGCAGGTGCACGGGATCTACAGCGTGGTGGCCGGGGTCATCGGGCTGGTGTGTGTCGTCACCATCATCGTCATCACCATCTGCCGCATCCACATGAGACGTGACGCCCAGCTCGCGTTAGTTGCTTCACGCGCTCACCACGCCCAACAACACCCGCGTGCACGCACGCGAACGGTGAGCAGTCGGAGTGCAGACTTTGGCCGATCGGGCCCTCATGAGGTGGCACTTTACATGCATCCTCCGCTTCCTCCGCCCCCACCGCCGCCGCCTCCCCTGACCGCTGCTGAGCTGACCGGGCTCGTGGTCAGTCCCCCGCCCTACAGCGAGCTCCAGGCCCAGAAAGATACTCCCCCTCCTCCCTATGAGGCAATCGCTCCAGATTCTCACTCCCAGAGCCCCTCTTCCCCTGTAGCCTCCATGACCTGCTCAGATCCTTCTCAAGAGCTGCTCAACCCATTGACCCAGTCGCACTCGTCTAACGCCTCACCTGGCCCGCCAACCACGGGCTGCTGGGGCCAGGCCGACCGAGGCGAGGAGCAGCTCCAGCGAGTGGCTCTACTACAAGACGCGAGCTGCTCGGGCTATGACCCTCCTCAATGCCCTGACAGGTCGAGCAGCTCACCTGATGATGCACCCCAACCCACATGAGGATCGTAGGAATTTATGTCAAGAAAGGGTTTTACCTTCAAAATGGTATATGAAAGCGTCATTGATTGATTGGGTCTCATTGGAGATATGTGTGGGTTTATTTGATTTTGGTAAAAATCAAGCTGTTTTACATTAGTGTTGGAAGCCTTTTGACCATATACTATAATAAACAAGGTTTCCTATTTTTGAGAAAGATGTAGCATATAAAGGACAATAGAATGAGGTAGTAAATAGGTGCGAAATGAGTGAACCATTTTCTTCACGGTGCTGACAAAATGTGAGAGTTAAACCAGGGGGTTCTATGATTGTGCCTTTGTAGTGGTTGTCCCTGTGTCAAAGGGTAGAACAGAGAGTTTGAGGTTCTCCGAGAGGCTTTTAAATGTGCAAGTTTGGAAATGTTTAAATGAAAGAGTTTTATTGGCTCGTATGGTCTGATGGTAAAGGTAACTGCAGTGGACGGGCAAAAAGGTTAGCGCCTGGCTTTATTTGATTTTGCTAAGAATTGAAGAAAGTTCCCATATTGCAGGTGTGGAGGTGTTAAGTGGTCGAGTTGGCGGAGAAGTGTTAAAATGGGGTCGGGGACAGGTCCGTGTTGTCGTATGTAAATAGGGGGGCTGCGTGCCGGCACCTGCTTGTTTTAAGTGATGGGCCTTGGCTCAAAGGGCACGGGGTCTGGGGTTTGTCTAAAGGGGCAGGGCCGGTTAATGAAGTGGGCGGCCAACAGGGCCCCCACTGCATAGGGGGGTGGGGGGGGGGGAATCCCTGACTGGGAAAACACAGGGAATTTGGAAATTTAACCGCTAGATAAGGAATTTTGTTTGCATAGATTCTGGATTTTCTAATTCTGAAGATTCAGGAGTTAGTACTTTTCCAAACAAATTATTTCATTTTGATTGTGGAAAGTCCATACATCTTACAGAAATTTTACAGTTTGAACATTTTGTGATAAAAAAAAATCAACAGAGCAATAGCAGGGAAAATTTAACATGGGACAATGAAAAACACAGGGAATTTGACCAGGTGCCATATCTTCGTAACTAATTTGGCTGATAGGGAAATCTTGATCAGTGTCTCACAATTAGAGATTATGTTTATCATGAATTAATTTTACATCTGAGTATCCCTCTCTGATACTATATTGCAATAACACCATCAATTTTGGTAAATGACAAAATTGCTGATCTTGAGGCCCTGATCAAGGTTTCCCTGATCAGCCAAATTAGTTACGAAGATATGGGCTCAGGAAATTTGAGTGGGGACCCTGGGCCAGTACATGTACTACTGGGTAGGAGGGGAGGTGTTGTAGGGACTAAAGCCTTTTGGGGAAAAGTGACTGTAAAGAACCAATACCAAGGCCTCTTAAGTCCAGGGGTAAACGAGTTTTGATTATGTTTTATTTTATGTAAAATGAGTTTATGACATTTACTGGAGTTAGCATTGTATTTGAGTTTGATGAATATGATCTTCCAGCGACTTAGCGAAAAGAGTTAGCGATGCATTATTGCATGAAAAAGGTTTGGGGCAACACCGTTTAAAAAAAGGATATTTCTAATTTTTAACATCGCTGAAACATATTGCATACCTGTTGGTTTTTTCTTGATTTAAGGCAACCCTTAACATTATTGTCAGTGTTATATAAAGGAAAGCTGGCTTTATGTCAATTGTTATTAATGCAAAGTGTTCGGCTTTTTAATAGACATTATTTCATACAAACCTCCTTTTAGGTCTTTACACGTGTTAGTAATATCCTCCCTATTTTTACTGCCAGAAATTTTCTAAAATTTCTAAATTGCCCTACTTTGTGAAAATATTTGGTTATCACCTGCCCTGTCTTGTGGTTCATTAAACTACTAAGCCTGTATTAACTAAGGGTATGATAAAACCTAATTCACAGAGGTAATGGTATGTGCTAAATAATTAACTGACTTGGTATTTGGGCGAAAAACTATCAAAAATGCTGTCCTGAACGAACGTCTTCATTTTATTGATGTGCAATAGAAAACATAGTTTTACTGCCGCTAGTAAAAGCAATTTATACAAAAAACAAAAGTGGTACAAAAACAAGTGGCTTCCCCGATGAACGCTGATGGTGTATCATCAGTTGGTGGTCTGAAGGCTTGGTGCTATAGCTCTAAAGTTGAGGATCACTGGTGTGGTTAGGATTTGATGGAAAAAGTCAGACTTAATAGAAGCATTGCTCATAATGTCAGTGATAGATTTTGATGTGGTTTTAAGCTCGTGTCAGATAGCCTTTGATTGGATGCCCAAAGGACGGCTTGGATATCGCCTTTACCTATAAGTATAGCACTTTAATTTGGAGCAAAAGGGTGAACATTTGTTTCATGACAGAGCTTCAACATCAGTATTTAATAGGATTTAATTTTCAAGTTCCATATATTAACAAGTCCCTAAACTGTTGCTCTAAATCCTTGTCCGCTTGCTGTATATACACTTCTCAAGATGCTGGTTTGATATTTTTTATAATTGATAAGAAAGACCTTTGGGACACACTGTTCATGGATTAGATACCCTGGAAAAGTTCACACCTTTTATTACCACTATACTTGTACGTATATATATTACCAGATGCACATACAAAACTCTTAGCCACAACAGGCATATATTTTCAATCGTGTATATAGCGTTAATTAAGAAAGCTAAACTAGCTATTTTGGAAGACTACCATTGTATTAGGGGAAAATGATACAGCCTTTCTTTACGTTGTGGTATTGCACCTAAGGGATTCTCAAAAGACGTTAGATTTATGTAAGTGAATTTTCTCACATGTCTAAATATTGGCGTTTCAGTTTCCGTAGTGCAAACAGGCGAGTGAAGATTTGTTTTTGTATTTTTTAAAATTCATGACACCGTTACATGAAAAAAGTTCCAGGATATGTTATAGCTGTGACAATCAGATTAGTATTAGTTATCTATTGGATCTCCGGAATGGCCAACTAATAACATCCACAGACTGAGTTCGAATACAGTCCTCATTCCTTATAATTTGAATAGGACTCTAACCATATCATTTTTAACATCTTACCCTGCAGATGAACTACACCTTTTGCATAATAGATTTAACAGATTGATCTTCCTTAAGAACTTTTACCCCATTTCTGCAACTAATAGATATAAGAAAAGTCAGGGAGAAATAGTAGTGTTCCAGTAATCTGACTGACCATCCACCGCATAATCCATAAAGCTAATAAACCCTAACCTTTTTAAGGTGTTTGTGAGACACCATAACGAGTAACGCAATGGCATTAAGTCTGTCAAGACATTAATGAAACCCCCTTCCCAAAATAACAAAATAATCGCGCATGATCTACCGGTACCACTTTTATTTCAGACTGGATTGTTCTGAATGCTTCAATTTCTTTGTTCTTGGCTTTGTCAGTTTCACAATATGGGACCGAAATTATGCACAATCTTGCTGTCTACATACCCATGTTATAGAATATTAATTTACAAAACGTCGATAATATGAATTGCAGTTTGATCATGAACTGTGAACGTTTGGTCAGCTCCTCCTAGGTAAACTTCCCAGACAGCTATATGTGTATATACTGAGAGGAGGAGACCAGCCTGGTGCTTTTTAGGCGAACTGTGGGCCTTCGGTGAATGGGTAGGACGTTAGGTGGGACCGTGCCTACATAAGTGCGCCTCTAGTATCAAGTATAGACCTTGTGCAGATAACGTCACATTTCTCAGATTGGTCTGGCCACCATATTGGTATCAGATTCATAATTACCCTTACTAAGTACAATTTTGTAGTATTTAGATTAAATATTTTTGCCACATGGATACTTCAAAACTAAATCACAAAAGTATAATTGATAATCATTATCATTTAGAATCTTTAAATTTTACGGTGATCACTTCTTGCAAAAGGTGACCACTTCTGCACTAGATCTATACAAAAGAAACCAATAAAGTCTGAGCACCTTGTGTTAATAGGGAGTGTATATAGTTAACTTTGATTATATTTCCGCAGTCAATCCAAGTGAGAGTCCCTAAGGATAAAAGTTAGCATTTTATTGTTAATTTAGTACAAAGAGTTTCACTGATATTTAGGTAGAGTCGTTTGATTTAATTGTGTTATTCTTGCCTGCATGAATAGGTGCAAACACGAGTTTGGGTGGAGGTGCATTAAGGTAGAATTTCCTGCATTTAAACATTTTAAAGGATAAACCAAGTGCATTGATGTATAGAATACTCAGAGGTGCACATACTCTTTCTCATCAATATTTGTGAGGAAGTTTAGGCGTGCTTAACAGATATACGACTTTTCTTTTTTGTGGATTGAGATAAATCCAGCTCAAAGTTTGATGTCTGTTTCCCATTATATTGTTTTAGTCGAGCCATTGACAATCTTTATTATCCCGGCATTCCTCTCTTCGTAGCTAGGATGTTGTAGAGTAGGCATATATTAGACTATATTGATATTTTACTTCATTAGTTTAAATAGTCCTTTAACAGAAAGCTGTATATTTTGTATAAAAAGCAGTGCTAGTTAAATCCCTTCTATTCCAAGAGGGCATCATAGTTTGACAATCATTTTATTTCATTAGGATTTACAATCTACGCACGGTATATCATAGAAAACATTAATAAGTGTCCTTAAATAACTGTAAGTAGTATAATAACAAGGTCTTTAAGAACCCACCTTACAGGGATATATCTTGCTATATTTATCTCTGAAAATCTGATGGTCGTTACACCTCTTAATTGTCAAATTGTTGAAGAGTTATTCTCTTTAGCACTGATATTGATATTCCTGTTGGGTTAGGATAAATGATCTAAAAATATATATTATATAAAGTAAAAAGAGTCTTGCACATGTATTTTGTCGACAGACATATCACCGATCAGTATTTGTAAACATCTTAATCTGTATACTCGTATTAGAATATTGTAATGAATCTCGAATTTGTTACTGTGCCCAAAGGTGCTTATTTTTATAAGTTATGATAACAATGATTAATAAATCATCTTAAAACGTCAGTTGTGTGTTCTTACTTTGATGATGAAATCTATTCAGTAATTTGTATGTTTCCACATTGTTCAGTTTGTAAGAATTGTACAGCAGATAATGATTAAAGAAATAAACATATAACCATGTATTGACATAACATAAATATGAACAATTTTCTGTAGATGATTTTGATGAATTGCCAGTATCTTGATAAGGTGACACTTATATATTATGTGGTTGTACGTGGGGTGGTCTGTGCAGCTCGACGGCTTATATAATTATTATGTGGTCTATCTGAATTGAGAACATTACGCCATAACAATTGTAGATAAACTATACATTTTCTCTCTAATGATGTATAGGATGCATAAACATATTTATACCAAAAATGCAAAATGATCACAATGAAAATCGAAAAGTTAAATATGGGCCGAAGTGTATCTTACGTCAATACCCCAAAGCAATGTATTGGCAAAAAAAAGTATGGGTCTCACATCGCCAGTGAAATATCGCTGCGGGGATTATAAGCCTTAGGCCCCTGATTTTATCATTGGAAAAAGAAATCTAATGGTAACTGAGAATTATGCCCTGCCATAACCATGGGAAGATAAGGGGATAATGAACCATAATTAAATTTTACTATAATTTTTGTACTCCTATTCTAATGTAGCCAAATGATCGACTCTCTGCTCCTAACTTCGTACAGTGCTTGCCCTGAGAGAAGGGTCCACAGAGCTAATTCTAATGGTGATCAGCAATACGTTTTTCTTTGGTAAGACTACACATCACTGAAACTAGGTTTTGTGGAAGCAGGATTAACATAATATGCCTTAGAATTGTCATTTGTGAAAATAGTATAGTTATATTGATTAGCATGTGTTAAAATATGTTTTTTTTTTATGGATATTGGGTTTCAAAACGGTTGTACTTATTAATATTATTGGTGTAATGGTTATTCTAAAGATGCTCATCCACAATATTTTCTATCTACAGTGAGACTGTGTTTGCAATGTAATAACTATTTTCCAAATTTGGCTATATTTGACATTAAATAATTATCATTGCGGTTAACATTTCTTTATATCCCTCATTGTAATAAGTTAACTACGTTAGGAAAATTTGGTAACTATTGAAATGTTTCCATACAAAAGATAATAAAAGAGATGTACGGGTACATTATACAAACAGGGTGCATCTCCATGATGTTTTGTGAGAGGGCCCACAGGTATGGGGGATAAAACACGGCACCATTTATTGCTCGTGCTCTATTCCGTAATATGTATCATTATGCTAAGTCCCGCTAAGTAACGAATCCATTAAACAGTATTTTCTTTAAATCCTATAGTAATGCGGGTTTTATCAATGGGAATCCACTAAAACTCAGTGGAAAGCTCTTAACGGATTAACTTTCAACTATCGGAAAGTTATGCATCTCGTCCAGACACTTCCACCCAATCAAGGTCCTTGGGCGATTTTATATCAACTTCTTTTGTAATAGAGTGCTCTCACCAGGGCAGTCACCTATTCCCAAGGGAATCAGGTAGTGGGAAATAACCTGCAGGCTTTGAATAAGCTTGGCTCTCTGGGTAAACATCCAGTGTATTTAATAGACCTTTACATTAATTATTTAAAGTCATTAAGGTTCTCTTTTGGAACAAACGTTTGTAACCTGGCACGAGAATGAAGGAATGTGCATGAGATCGAGACTATTGAGTATGAATCATATGATACTGAAAGTGACGTCACAGCTAGGGTATCATAACAATCCTGTGACCTGCATTATCCAATTAGAATGAGTCTCAGGGGTATGAAAGCCCGAGTTTGTTAGGGAATAAACATATCCTTCTGGGTTCTCATCGTGTCGACACCGTCTTCCTTCTTGTGCCCCACTATTTCAAAAGGTAAGGGAACGAAGAAATAGCTAGTCATGAAGAATGACACAGCATGCCTAAACAGTACAAGTAGGCCATTTAGACTACCGTTTAGACTTAGACCAAAAGATGTAGACGAGAAATAAAGCTATACTTGTAATCCAGCACAAACTTAGAGTGATCAACAAGATGGGCATAGGGAATGTGGCATTGGGCATTAGGCCAACACGCTACCACTTTATTCTTTTTGGCATGACCCCGAGGTGCAGTCCCCCAGCCGTCTGTCAACCATCCAAGTAGAAGTCAGACCTTCACTTCCCATCTTTTCAGTCCAGTTCCTACTGCCATATTGTGCAGTCGACCCTTGTGCACAAGGCATGACTTCCCTTCCCTAAAGCTCCATTTACCTCGTCCCTCATCTGTCCTCTCACTGGGGTATGAAGTCAAGGCTCCTTCGTCCCCATTCACAGATCACAAGAATGACGGCCAGTGAATCTGACACCACAATATCATACAATTATTAAAGAACGACTTGGAACAAAAGATGTGTAATACGAGATACCGTATCATTGTCATTGTCATTATATGAGAAGAAAATTATTAGGGGCCTTGTTCCAAGATTGAACTCTAGTTTTAGTTACGTTAATGCATGGCAATTTCCGTTGGTCAACATGAGATAATTCCTATTTCTGAAAAATAGGATGAACATGTCTCTGCTTATTTTTGTCTTTTGCACACCCATTTCTCCTAAATTGTTGGAGACGTTCACAATTTTAAGTGGCTTTCCCAATAATCTTTGTAATTACGCTGTTTTATTAAAGAGGTATTGAAATCCCTCCTTTCTTAATGAACTCCCTCAGGGTAAATGACCTCTTCAGTTATTATTTTCAGCAAATTTAACTGAGGTTTAGTTGAAACTAACAGATGAACGAACTGCGTCGTTGGCCATTGTCAATGAGGTAATGGGAAGATATATACATGGTGACGAGAGACAGACGAATTGAACATAAATTGAATTTATTTTTGTACATCTACTCTGATTTGAAGCAATAATACAGCAGACAGGGCTACAAAGGAACCTAAATAACTATAGCAACTGAATGTAATGCTTAAACATTCCTTATATATAAACCTGTTGTGTTTTACTCCGTAGTGATTAAACTGCAAAAGCTACATCCATGCATGATATGATAAAAGGCATGTTTTAATGAATCAAGGAAGGCATCTAAGTGTGAACACTGCTGAAATTTCCTTTACTCCCATTCTTTCTCCTCTACTTATTGTGTATTCCTTTCATTTCTCTCATGCCTCTTACCCTGATGACCCCCCCTCCTACCACCTGCCGCCCCACACCCTGGAGTCGTCTCACGTTCATCCCCTTTAAGGACTATGACCCTGGCCTGAGTTTACCTTTAATCCAACTACCCTTGCTGTCTATCCCCACAATCAAGGATGTTAGTTTTTCATAATTAATTTAAATTTCCTGTTGTTTCTTTTAACAAAATAAAAAAAAATCACATAGTTCTTTTCCATGAGCATGTTGCTACTTAACAATTGCCAATTGTCTCACTGGATTAGTGAGATTATCCTCTTGGGAGTGGCATGGATGCACACGCTCGTTGGGTTTGTGATTGGAATCCCTTTTTCTGTTAAATTTGGCCTTGCCTTGCAATAGGATTATCTGGTCCGCTTACCGTGACGTGGGGTTTTCATCGGGACCTCACCGTTTCCTCTTTTTGCTAATACCAGAAGTTTTTATTTCTATCGCTTGCCTTTTTGATTTCCTGATCATTGAATTGGAAGAATGGGTGCTGTTTGTGCGGATGGGTGCGTTGATAGGGGTGGGTCTAGACCCCTAAGTTCTACATATCTACACAGGCAATTTTTGAAAATCCATATGTGAATCATGGGGCCTTAATGCCACGACCTGAGGTAAAATCTGTAGAGTAACATGCGACATGGCCATTTATTAAATTCAACACATGACATTGCAATAAACAAGTGACAAGGACACCCGACATGGGCAATTTTCTAAATTCGACACGCAATATGGGGACCCCCTCCCCTCCCCTTCTTGAGCCCAATCATGTATAGGGGCTACGGAGCAACAATCTAGTAACTGATGGTTGTTATGTTAAGGAAGAAGTTGTTAGAGGCATAAGGCAAACAGGTTGTTCTCTTGGTTGAATTGAATGCTTAGCGGTAAACCAACTTCGCAGTAACAGTTTTTGATGAATTTCAACGTTACATATTCAATAACCTTGTGCAGACAAGACCAAATAACACTATTTTTTTTACCTATATTCATGTATTCACCATTACCATAATAATTTGTAAAGAAGAATTATTATTAATCATGATTTCACAAACGATTTCTGTGGTCTACATGTTCATAAGATGTAAAGTTTTATAATTAGCCTTCGGGAGCTTGGACGATCTAGGAACTAATGCTTAGCATTTTCTACTTTATTTGAAGTTAAATCTCTACAAGAAAGGAAGGCGCACCCCCGAATGCTACCCCGCCCTAGATCAACATATTTTCCTATTTAGAGGGGAACCCCAAAATTTGGTGTGGTTTGATATGGGCCTCTTAGTACGTTTAAAGAAAGTGAAACTTTAATTACTTTTCACAGTTAATGGACCAATTGAACAATTAAGGAGGAATGCGAAATTAAAAGATTAAAATAGAAATATTGTTTCTCTCACTTGGTAACTTTTTTTAAATTCTAACTTTATTTTATCCGATCCAAACCAATGTCTGATTAGCCTAAAAACTGAGGTCGATCATGTAAACTTGAAACATATAAACATGAGTTGCATTCATCCACGATATGTCCGATTATGTGTATGCTTTTAAACATTCTGGATGTACAAGGACAGATTTTTTTTCCAGATCAATTGTCTTGAAAGATATACATATAGTATGTACGGATTGCATTTTAATATCTAAACCAACGTCTGAGTCTACCACCAAGTTAAAGATCATTGAACCACCCCTGATCGATTCGTATTTGCGATCTGGATTCAGAATGTCAGAAGCCATTTAAATTTTGATTCAAGCCAATCCTAATATTTTATATGGTTGACATTATACTATGATTGGATCGTAAATGAAGCAATGGAAGTCTACTAATAGTACAATAATGGAATGGAGTTTCTGTTAAAGGATACAGTATATATATGCCGGGTCAATTCCAAACATACTAACCTTATCATACTTTTAGATTTTACTTTAGAGGTCATGGAATGATTTTTTAAATTAAGTTAACTTTAATTGTTATGATGTAATTAACACAGTAGATATTAGTTCATAATATTCTTCGAAACATCAAACATTCTAAAAGAATCAATTCAAGGGTAGTCTGGCGATTTCAGAAAGTTATCATTTTGATTACAGGCATTTAGCCAGTTGCGTCCCGATTGATTAAGGCCGCCATTACCCCTGCCAGGTAATTCGACGAAACAGGGAAACAAGAAAAGGATTCTACCCGGTCCGTCCCTATCTGAAAATTTGTGCTGAATTGGAATTCGGTATTAGTGAGTCGATTTGCAGCAAGAAACAAAAACTGATCAATCGCCGAACTAATTCTCCAGCATGCGCCATGTTTCTTTAATAGCAATGGTATCCTGCTAACACCGAGCTGGAAGAAGATGGAGAAGATATTGGCATTAGGGTTGGTTTGAGCGGCACGTATGCTTACAAAACCTGCACATGTATGTATACGAATACAAAAGCGGCTTGCATTGCATTTATAAATACAATTTGGAACTGTAAGAAGGACATATTGTACGTATGGAGACAAAATGGCATGCATAGATAAAAGCATGTCATATCACGTATGAGGATAGAATACCTTGTATAGGAACAGATGGGTTGGTAATATATAGACGTTTTGCAGATGAAATCTCGATTCCTAAAATGAGCAGCCTGCCATATTGGTGACCAATAATTCATAATTCTTACACATATTTCTGAAGCATCTACAAGAAATATTCATGCCTCTTTCATTTAAAACAATATTGGTAAATTGTATTCAACAACCATTTATCAGTTAGAATTAATCAAATATATCTATATTGTACTGACATAGGTGTCAGTCTATTAGGTAACTTTAGCCAACTTGCAAAGAAAGCAGAACTCAGGGCTAGGGGTGCTCTCTGCTAGGGGTGGAGAATGAAGGGGCTAAGAAACAGGTTTGGTCTTAAAAGGGGGCTTGAGCACTGCCAGCACCAGAGTGTTAAACAAAAGAAGATCACTAAACACCTCATTCAGTTAGTGGCACCACAAACTCAGGTTACTGTTGTATGAGTGAGTGGGCCAGCAAATAGGAAGGCTAGGAGCATTGGCTGTTTGGGTTGAGTGGATAGCCTCTATGGACTGGTTGTCAATGGGAGCACAGTGACATATATCATATGTTTGGATTAAATAAACATCATCCTTTCATATGAGTGTTCTGTCACCTCTCAATGACGAGCTACATTTTGAGATGAACTGCAGCCGAGACAGTAGGGAAGACCACAATTATTACAAGCTAGCATACTGGAATAACTAATACAACATAATAACTAAAGGCACCCCTATACATAACAGTAAAATAAAACTCCATAGTTCAGTGTATCACTTATATCATAGCCACATCGCCACAACCGTCACAGGGTACAGTACATGTACATGTTTTTTCCCAGTTTAGATTATTTGTGTGTGTAAATGTGCTTTATTGCATCTCCACATTTTCACATGTTCATCCAGGCAATACACATGGGTTGTAATTTACAAATAACAAGATTATAATGAAGTGAGATGAGCAATGGTACTGATGGTAACATCATGTGCAACCTTGCATGTGTGCATTTATCCTCAGAAGAACAGGCAGCTGCCACTGGGGGATCGGAGCCATCCACATATAAGGAAGAAGATTCTTTACAACTGTCTGATAAAAGGCTTCCTCCGACAGTGTTATCAATAAGTTAAAGGCGACTTGAGGCCGAAGGAAGCAGTCTAAAGCCTTGTACCCAGGAGGCGATTTTGACCAAGTCGGCTGACTGATCGATGCTAAAACCAGCTGATTCTACCAGAATAATCAACCAATTTTAACACCCATTTATTTCAAACATTTACATTTTAATATTGCCTTATATTATGAAGGTCCTAGATGATCAAAACATATTGATTTAACACAAATTCCTCTCACTAATAAATAAAACAACCTATCCACTAAATGTTTGGGAGTTGAATTTGATACAGTCACTACACCGTTTTAATTTTGATATTGTATGCTGATTGATTAACGCAATCACTGTACGAATTAGCCGATTTATTTGTCGATAATCGGCCGATTTGTGTGCCGATTGAGGCTAGTGGGTATAATATAGCTTTATAGACGTGATGGACAAGGTGCAGCTTCAGGCCTAACAAGACATGCCATCAGCAGATCCAGATTATGCACAGACATACTGTCAACGGTTGCGGTCTCTGGCGTGTCCCTTTGAAATATTTATTGTTCAGACTCCTTTGTAGACATGTTTCTTTTAAGTTGTTGCATCTCACCTTTGGGGCCGTGATGGGTCTGTCAGAATAAGAGACTGCATTAGGAAGACAGAGGGAAGACTTGCAGCCCACATGTTTATATATAATTGTACACGTCTCAGTTTAGAGAATGGAATAGTGGTCAATGGGCATCGTTTATGGAATAATAATATTATAAAAGGTGATTTCAGGAGTAGAGCTCCCGATCTTGTCTATAATGCCTCCTAATACCTCCAATTGTCAAACATAAACCAAATGGTTAAAATCAGAACACCTTTTTAAGATTGTATTATTGTGACGGTGAATGTATGTAGTAGAAATGGCTTATATAAGAAACTACAATGTATATCCCTCTAACATCTTAAATAAATAACATTATTTCACATGTTTTCAGTTCACATTAAGCAATGATCTCCATCACTTATATAATGGGAACCTAAAACTTCAATACAAAATGCAATATTACCTTTTGGAATGGTTAAAAGACTATTCATTGGTACCATGTACAATATATGCCCGTCCCCAAAGCAAATTATTGGCCACACCCATAAAGCATGGTTAAATACCCACGATTGCCATGGGTACACTTCCACTTACTTTACATGAAAAGCATTTTAATTGGGTCATTTATGCCATTTTAGTATTTGCTATTTGCTATTTAGCATTTGCTAGTTGCTATTTTAGTATTTAGCATTTTGTTTTGGGGAGAGGCTATTAAAAGAAATGCGAGTACAGCCACATCGAGTATTTTCAATAATCTATGTATCTTTTGTCATTTACCCTAATTTTAATCCGTCGTTGTAGGCGCCAGTCACTGGCCCTGGTCCTAATTGGGCTCATGAGGGGTGGGTCCTGCCAGGCCCCACTTCCAACGTTTTTAATAATGGGGAGTTAACAAATATATATCCTATTCCTAGTCACTATTTTCCACAGTTTTTAATAATGGAGAGTAAACTAGATAAATATCCCTCTGTTCTGATAGTTCTTTAGGATTCATACCTAAAAGGCTAACTCGTCCCTATTCCTAGTCACTATTTTCCACAGTTTTAAATAATGGGGAGTAAACTAGATATATCCTTCTCTTCTGATATATACATACATGTGACTGTTTCACCTCACCCTCGAGAGTCCCCTCCCAGGGGAGGGCCGCAAGACGCCCGGCCTAAAGTAAACATGAGGGGATATATGGACGTCCATTTGAAGACACCCCGTCAAAACATAATTGGACTGAGTTCTCCAAGGTTGGGGGGTAAGTGTCCTAGGGGGTATGTGTCCTAAGGGGTAAGTGTCCAGGGGGTAAGTGTCCTAGGGGGTAAGTGTCCTAGGGGGTAAGTGTCCGGGGGTAAGTGTCCGGGGGGTAAGTGTCCTAGGGGGTAAGTGTCCGGGGGGTAAGTGTCCTGTCACCGAAAAGGTGCCAATTTAGATCTTATTCATATTTTCTGATGGCTTGAGAGCAAAGCAAACTACAATTGCCACTCTATACGCACATCAATATGCAGCTTTCTACGAACTGTTTTAATATTGTCATAATTGCTTCCATACCATGAAGCTCATAACGAAAATGTGAAAAGATGTTGTAATAGATACCGGTAGTATCAAGAGACGGAAAATAATGAAAGTAATCATTTGTTACTGAACTGCAAAGCCACCATATCCAATACATTCCCCAAAACAAATATTCTTAGCTGAATGCCATTTTAATTGGGAGACACAAGAAAATGTTTAATGAAATAGCTGTATTTATCTGAAATAATAGTGCAAATGTAATGTGATTCCATAGTGAATGGTGGCCCCGTCTTTCTGGGTTGCCTCAATTTGACTTGAAATAGGCCCTTTCTGAGATGTGCCTTTGGTTTAATTTGCATTGATTGCAGTAGAGTTAGATTACTCTTGCTTCAGAAATCAAAGTCACTAACACAATAGCGGGCTTTAAGAAAATGGCCCATTTCTGTTGAAACCAGGAAGAAACGTTCAACGTTTTTACAACTGTGTCAACCGACGTTGTCGACATCAGTTTCCCATCTGATCATTCCTGGATAACACAAATAGTTGTGCAGATAAAACCATTCTTCTTGACCAAGAATCTACTCTGTAAGTATATTACTTTTTAATATTACGAAGTCTATTACAAATACTGAACATCCCTTTAAATCGGATTTCTGCCAATTATTTATAATTAGAATGAGATTCATTTGGTTGTCAAAGGTTAAGTCAGTTTTAATAGGTAAATTACTGCTTGGTATTATGCTATCTATTTTACTTCGAGTCTTGCCCAGTACAAAAATCACATTATGGAGCATTATTAAAGTTATTATCAGTCCGAGTTTTGGGGTAAGCCTGTCCCTCATTTCTAAGGAGTTCTAATGTCATCTGAAGGCAAATGCCATGGCTTGAGTTTTGACATCGATAATTCTAAAAGAATTACTTTTGTCTCAATGCCATCGTGCAATTTCATTAAGAAATGAAAGAACTAACAAAGCCTCTTCATCTACCAATTTTCCATCTTATGTTTACATATTCTTACCATAAGACATTTTCCCATCAGAGCGACTTCCTTGGAAACCAAGTATAATATTAAATACTTGAAGTTAACTCCAGGATAATATTCTAACAGCTCCCTCATCTCCCTTTTGCACTCCCTTCATTGTCTAATACCATCTTTCAAAAGAGAAAACGAAGCCAGCAGTCAGGGTTGTAATCCAAGGAATGCTTTAACATTTTGTGTTCATCAAACTTTTGGTTCTGTTTGATATGGTTAATGTGCAATTCATGTGAAACAGTTTGAATGGATTGCATCCTAGGTTCTTATTCAAAAAGGAATTTCAAAGTAATCAGGTGAAAAAGAAGCACAATAACCCTCTATTGTTCATGATTAATCTCAATTGTATGAATTGTATAAGCGTCTATGGTCCATGTGTGTGGTTTTTACCGTCATCCTTATACTTCCTCCCACACTTTTGACATCACAAAACTATTCTGATGTGTGCCTATGAGGAACACTTGGAGCCACAATTTAGTCATTTACTATGAAGCGGTTGCCATGGCTACCATAGCGTCTAGTTAAGTAGACCCATATTTTGAAATTACTCAGGTTTGCAATACCCTTATTTTGAAAAGGAAAATTCAGATTTTAGTCATATTCCAAACTGTGCATATATGTGCTTGGGCACATGTGGTAGTCGGTTAAACACATTTCTAGTTTGGTTTTCGATCTTGCAACCTCATTTCGAGAACAAATCAGGCTATACCCTTCTAAAAATCGAAAGAAAACAAGCTCTCAAATCCAGCCCCAGTAGTACATTGTTACTGTTTCATCACTTTATCTGTCGCCTTCAGTAATGTAGTCTTCATGGAGGCTCTCTGGAGATCCGCATGGAGGATTCCCCGTGTAAGATAAGCAGGTCGGATGCAAGGGCAATCTCTACGGTTATATGCTGAACTTAGTGGGATGGAAATCCCAGTCAGGCTGTATTCCACTAGACCATCTTTGCTAATGCAACTTTGGCATTTTAAAAAGTTTTCAGCAGGACTGAGGTGATCCCTAACATGCTACATGCCATTTGAATGAGACATTTAAATCCCTTCTGATGATATGTGATATGACGATGATTAGCCTTCATTCTTCTGGCAATTTCTAAAATCAAGATCAAAATCGTCCAGTGGAATACATGCTTAAGGCTATACCAGTTTTTTTTCTAATGTCATAGTTCTTCTAGCGCTATATGTGGTCCACCACACCAGTAAAAAATAAATGGTGTACATCTCATCGATCTTAGAAAAAAACAATGAAAACAATATCAATCTTCACCACGTGTAATTGAAGCGGACTGAAAAAAGGCGCTTGCTACGAGGTTTTTATTCCTTTTTCCATCCATTTACTACCTTTTACTAGACTATTTCCGATGCAAGCGCCTGCTCAAACAATCTGTTATCTAGGACAAATTAATGTTCCCCATCACATCCGACTTTCTCCTGTTATCTAGGTATGTTCCTGCATGTGGAATGTTATTGTTCGACCACAGGATGCGTCCAATTGATAACAATATTTGATAACGATGTTTCTGCAGTGATAATGAGTTATAGTTTGAATAAACAATTATAATTATGTTATGAAATGTTAAGCTCTTCAGTGATAAGCCCAAATAATCTATCATAGATAAGGTCGGTGTTTCGCACTAATCAGGAAGACACAGTTTCTAATGCATAGAAATAGGGAAATTACAAATTATTAAATTGATCATGTTACCAGAACATCATCTCCTACTAACAAACCTTTATGTTTTAGAATCTTCTCAAACATCCGATCTATTAATACAGTTAGTAAATGTTATGACACTCTTTTGGCAAATGCGAGATGTCTCTAAAGTAGTGTATCGAATTATTTAAATGTTGGCTTCTTCCCAGTCTTCACATTTACTAGGTAAAAACAGTAAACTCTATCTATGTAAACGAACCACGTAAAATCAACATCATAATACATGTGTGTAATAAAAGTAAATGTTTTATACCTCTCTCATCTTTAAGCAACACTCCGTACAAGTGGCCATCCCCGGTTTTCTTTGATCTAGAATTATCTATTGCTACCTGAGTGCATTAACCAGCCAATGACGGCCCCCCTTCCCACCATCTGATCCTTACGGCCAGTTGTTTCTAGCATTAAGGCCCTGTGATTAGGCAATATTTGATGCTCTCAGTATGATGTGTAGCGAGAGCTGCTCCATTTGCTCTCATCAAAGAGCATCTTGACGAGCAAAAAGGACTCCTGGGAGACATGTTGGCTCCTTCCCCGCGCCACCTCCGCCGGATCGGAGAGGGGGGGGGGGGGTGATTGTGAGGAGGGATGGAGGGATGGCAAATAGTCAAAAGACAAGGCTGTTTGCTCGCGCATTAGAAAGACTCTGTCTTGGTTTTATATTGATCTTGATTCTTTTTCGTTGACTTGGTGTCCACCTAATACTGTATTAACGACGGAATCTGCAAATAGGCCTAGCAAGTTTTAGGTGGGTAAGGTTTGAATGCTAGAAGACACTTGAGCGCAATTTTGTATTTGGTAATGTCTATTTAATGAACTATGACTTTCAGTTAGTTGATAGTCCCCGGTCTATCCAACAATATAATCATTCCACATTGAATTGTCACTTAGGCCTATGTGCTTTTCACAAACCATACACACACAATACAATTTCATAGGTTGAAATTGTTCGATATGAAAACAGTGCTAAGTTAACAAAGCCACATAAACAGAGTACCCAATTTCCAACTCATATTACATATTCCCGTGTAAAGGTACTACGCAAAAAGGGTTGTCATCTTTGGGGTTGGTACCACCTTTCTAGATCTCAACATGGTGGTAAATTAATTCTTTGAGTCCACAGCCGTAAATTATGAACTACATTTTCCAAATAAATATAAAAGAATTTATGAGATATAAAATTATGAAATAAATTTTCCAAATAAGTATGAAAGAATTTATGAGATATACCACAATGTTATGTTTTAAGAATGTATCAATTGCAATCATAAAATAAAATTGGCTCTATAAGAACATTCAATGATGAATATCTGACACAAACTTGCACAGATAAAGATACAGACGCATAAAACCACTACAAATGTATAGTCCTTTTCTTTCCTTGTCTACACACTCATATAGCCCTTAGCACACCCATCCCTATGCACTATTTAACTTGCTGACTGAGAATCCAATCAGTGAATGCGGGCACTCAACCGGAAAGAAGCAATCTGGGTACAAGACCGGAAGAGCTTGCACCAAACGGCGGCGAGAGAGAATGCCGTCAGCCAATCAGAAAAGGTTGTGTCATTCAGTGCTGAAACCGTTGACCTCCATCGCTTCCGGTGATGGAATGTGGCCACAGGGGACGTGAAACGCTCCCTGGGAGAAATTGTATATAAACGGCCACAAACAACAAGAGGTGTATGGCGGGTGCAGGTTGACTGTAAAACTTTATGTTTCTGCTGTAACAGAAAAAATGATCTGAAATAAACAGAAATGTCACTTGATACCATACAGGTTTTGTGTAGATAGTACAGTGTGTTTAGCAATAAGGCTCTGCAATTAGGCAATGATTTATGCCCTTGGACTAATGTGCTGTGAGCACGGGTCTATTTGCGCTCATCAAAGAGAATCTTGACGAGCAAAAAGGCCTCAGCCTTTCCCTCCCTTCATCTGGAGGGGAGGTATCGTTTCTTCAGCTCTAAATGCAAGACAACTATTAGTCCAAAGTTTTAGAGTAGCACTCCTCAAAGTCAAAGTCGTGGGTTTCATCTTAGTACATTTGCACCAAATTCTCTAGATAATATTTCCCTTCTTATCCGGCCACCTTTTGATTATTTGAAATGCGACTACATTAAGCCTGTATTCCACATATTCATTCTGATGCAGACGATTTCGTATTTGTTTATCCATGAGAATGTGACATGAAACTGTAGATTCTATATATACTATTTGAAAGAGAAATATAAAACCTTTCTAGTGATGAATAACATGTCTATTGTAACCTTAATTCACAATTCTTATTTCAAATATCGGCTTCAAAATCGGGATGAAGAGTATAGGCTTTATAGGGGTGGCTTCCCAAGAGGATCAAATGCATTTTGTCTTTACAATTACAGCTGCATATATGCAAGATTGCTGCTGGTGAGAAATGCCGAAATCCTAAAATTATAACGGTCACACTATTGTTTTATGAATGTCTGCATAGCCATTGAGAACCGATGTTACTGGATTTATATAACAATAGTACAAGTTCATGCTCTTATACTGAAACATTTCTATGTTCATTACCTAATGACAACTCCTTAATTTAATCTTATCACATATAGCCCAGCTAGTCTCAATTTATGTTTGTCTATTGTCACTTATTATTCCGCAATACAGCAGTAAGATAATGAAAAGAAAGAATGGTGACAAGTAATTTCAGTCATCTACAACTTCTCGGATTTCCTTTTCTTTGGAATGCTTTTTCCAATACCTGCCCTCATGACATATATCATCAATAAGGAGTGGCAGATATATATATATATATATATATATATATATATATATATATATATATATGAGTTCGTGCAACCTTTCCATAGTCGATTTCAATAAGACTGCTTACATTCCGCCATCCAACCAAAGTATCCCATCTCAGTTCGATCCACGTCAATCAACCTCTCCATTCTGATGTTACACATGCTTGTTTTTCCCCTCTTTTCAATGTAAGATGCAAATCTCAAGACCCCCACTACACCCTCGGTTCGATAAAACAGCAAACATTTACTTTCCTTTGCTTCATCTCATCTGCACGACCTCTAGGGCCATGAGTGGACACTATTTAGGTTCTTGAGAAAAGGGCATGTGAGATCGATGAACCTGTAGGTACAACCCCCCTGCCTTGGTGATAGTGCTGGAGGATCATGGATGCTATTTATCACTTGAAAGTATTTTTATGCCAAATTTACTCAAACAATCGCACTGAATCATCTTCAACAACATTGTGAGTTACAGCTAATAGATTTCGAATTTTGCAATGAATCACATCATCCGTATCAGTAATCCATATTTAGATGCTCAGGTTTAGTCTAAAATGTCATAAAGGTTTGATTGAATCGACCGATTTTTACCACCGATCAGTCGGCTGACTTGGTAGGAAAAATAGTTGAAACAGGGCTTAAGAAAAGCTCTCAAACCACCTGCGTTTCACCTCGGTTCAAACCCAAGTGACCCGAGCCCATCAAGAACCTGATTTACTGATTGACCCCCTGAGCACCGACCCATTTACCTCCCCAGGATCACACGGAGACCCCTAAGAGCAGCTCATCCCAGGCCGGGCCCTCACCTTGGACCTCTCAGGTAGGTCGGAGCAGCTCGGGGCTGGGCCCGAGACCTCTCTGTCATCGTACACGAGGAGGGATTGGTTGTATTAGCATTGCAATGCATGGATTCTGGGGTCTTGTTTACTTAAGGGGGTACACATTGAGTGATTCAACTAAAATTCTGGTCGTTGCAATTAGTTCTGGTTGCTTAATTCTGGTCGAAATGAGTAGAAATTTTTTTTTTTTTAAATCACAAATGGTGTTAACATTGAACGATTCAACCAGAAATCTAGGAAAAGTGGTCAATCTGTTGGCATTTATCTAACAATAATAGATATTGGTCGCTACTGACATGTATTTCAACCACATCGGGTAGTTGTATGAGTTTCGGGGTAACGGTTTTGTCGTAATGCTTCATACAAAACAATTATTACTGTTATTGCAATTACAATGTTCATATGAGCCTAGAAATCTCCCTCGTTAAGAACAGTGTATAACAACTTTTAAAGTTTTCAATCATTTGGCTGTAAACGCTATCTGCATTTCTCCAATCTAAAGGTCATTGTTATCATTTGATACTTGTATTTACACTATCAGCTAACTGTACAAACAAATGATAAATATATTGTTGCATTCAAGTTTAATTTTCAACTTTCCAAGTTTTGTTTTCCCAAAAATTTCCAGTCTCATTTCAGTTTCCCTTTCGCAATAATTGAAATTATCACAACTTGCAGTAAACAGCCTCACACTTCCCGTTCCCATTAGATCCACACAATGATCAGTTGTTGTCTTGAGTTTATTTCGTGTTGACTTGACTGTTTGTTTAATTGGTCTCATTTTGTTCCTAAATGCAGGTTAATTGTATTAGGATTGAAACAGTATCGTACAAGCTGAGGCAGGGACAAATTGGTCGGTTCTCTCTGACCAGCTATAATGGCGTGTTGCCATGCATCCGGCAGGTGCAGCCAGGCCTAACGGGGAGATGTATCAATCGGTTCTATGTTTGGATACGCTTTGTTCTCTACATCGGCCTTAAGCCCCATTCGCCCTGGACACGTTTTCATTGGGATCTGAGATATAATTGAAATCTTCTTCTAGTTAGAATACTTATTTTTGAAAAATTTGTGTGTGATTTACAAAGGAGTTATCATTGTAAAAGGTTATGTGATTATATAGTCAAAATAATAGTTTTTTTATGGGGTTTTAAGATCGCAGTGAAAAATTGCTAAGGGCGAATGGAGCTTAATGCTCAAACAGACCATCATCTTCGCATCGCTTCATTTTGAACAATATATAGGATGAAAATGGATGTTCTGAGAGTCATAGGTTTCCATCAAAAATTGCAGAATTGTTTGAGTTAGTAGGTTTTGTTCAGTCAATATTTCCAACGATTTTGACTTATATAGATAGTGTCCTTCAATAGTAGGCCCATTCGATACAATATACCTGCAATATCTGTAACTTCGAATCATTGCACTACACTGCGGTATGAAGTTGCATTAAATTTAGTTTTTAGCACATGCAAATCTTGATGTGATATTATCACGAGAAACACAGGCCGCTGGAATTACTGACTAATTCATTGAATTTTGTTAAGCTTATCTTAATGTTGAATTTTAGAAATGGTACATGAATAATTATAAGCTGTAAATCTGTCAAGATAACATTTTCGGACCCTGGGTATAATTATTCTTAAGTGACATTATTTCCACTTTGTATCCCCATAAACCTATCGTTGTTGCACTGGTCGTGACTATCTACATGATGACATGCAAATGGGACATAAAGTATTTAGAGAAGAATTAGTTTGATTGCATTATGCCAGTCACACGACCTGTATCTATGTATGTATTCGGCGATAGGTTTTGTAAGGGGATGCTGTTGTGACATAGACCTGGATAAAGTCGACACTCTGAATGTATTTCTCTGCCACTGATGCCATAAGTTAATCATGCGGAGATGCTTTCTGTACACACGTCCGCATATTCTGTAAATTCACTATGCACTTCCAAAATACCAACATTTTATCTATGGGACCAACCATTTGTTACCTATAAAATCAGGGGAGTGGGGTCAAAGGTGGTAATACATGTCTAATGCATATTACATGCTTCAGGGGGTGGGGTTTGAGAAACACGTTAAAATGCGCGCGTAATGAATGGATGGTTCCTATCTAACTATCCTGGGATGGAAGTAAGGTCAGTCCATGAGCCATTGGCTGATAATTTTCAATCACGGTTGGCGTTTTGGAAATAGTATGACATCAGCCCAGTTTGCAAGCGATATGTATCTTAATTATTTCTATTGATTTTCCGGACAATTTGTTATTTATACCCAGTGTAGAAAATGTTTAGCTCGATATATAAAATTCTCTTAATCATCTGTATTCAATTTGTTACGCCATATGTATTTATATGATACACATTAATGAAAAAAAGACATATTTTTCCACGTAGATCGGAGCCAACAATATTGTTAAATGTCAGCTCCAAAACCGTCAGATTGTTAATTACAAACTTACAAACCCGGATCGGAAATCCATAAATGTTTACATGCAGAAATACAACAATATTACCCCATGTTGGACCACCAGATAGTGTGAGTTTCCTGCTCCCTGATGGATTACGTACTGCTAATTACCCGTCAGATTCCCGACTAATTAATCATCCCAGTGTAAACCGCTCCCGACTTGGTTTGTGAATGAGATACGCATCTCCCCTGAATCATGTCTCACGATGTGCCGGTAATAAATGAGGCTCAACTTTTAGAATCAAACAATAGTAATTGTTGCAGATTGTTGCCGGGTAAAACAAAGAGAAGTGTGTAGGGCGTTGACACGGATGACTGATGAACTTTCATATTGTTGGGAAATAACAATACATGGAAACTACATTATGCTTTCCAATTAGCTATATTGAATTCTAGAAAAATGAGTAGTAAAGAAACATTCCAAACTAATGTTCTCCTTTAAGCACCATTTGAATCACACAGAATAGCAAATTGGCTCTTGCTTTAGCAAAATATATTCATTCTAACGACATGTCTCTCTCTACAGAGCTATAGGCCTAATGAGCATTTTTGAATTACTATTGGTAAATGCATAATTCTTTGTAAGTCCTTATTAGTAAGCCAGTGTAGATCCAAATAATTATATATATCGTTGCTGATTCTATGAACATTATATTGTGGGCTTGTGAATGACTTTTAGATGAGTTCCTGTTGTGGGCCTCATAGATATGTCCAACGAGAAATATATATATATATATATATATATATCATATTTTGAAAATGGTTTTACTTAACTACAAAAAACGTCTTAAATAGTTGGCATCTCATACAGCACTGCATGTTGTATCTTCATCTACGAGTAAAGGCCGTATTCCACATACCGAAAGTGCGCTGCCGATTTTCCTGCCGATATACTTTGTGCAGTTCCGATATACTTTCGGCAGCCTTGCCGATAAAATTTACGAACATGTTGGTAAATATTTCCGGCTATGTAATGTCAATGATGTTCATTTGTGGCCTCTTTGCCATTCAAATTAGAAATACTGTGAATTCACCAAACTGTTGAGTCCCGATGTAGTGCAAAGAATGGATGCGACCCTCTTACTCCATGTCTAAGTAACATAGCACGTACTTGCGCACTGACTGTATAGGGAACATAATAATATAGGATTCTGTTATAATAAAGTAAATTGTTTTGACCTATCACATACAATCAAACAGTAAATTCGGTTACACAACAGTTTTTAATCTCAGACTATAGGGAACCTGCCATGAACGTGACTTTCCAGATCTAGATTCCATGGCATAGTCCACCATAAATGTCCCGAGGACCTATGCTTCCTAACGCTGAATTAAGAGTTAACCTGTAAGTCCACTGTCAATTGAATCTTGATCAAACCTTTTGCTATGCTTATGGAATTGAGTAATTCTACTGCAGTTGCTTGATGACTTAAACTGCCTACAGGTTTTGGATGTGGACCAAGAAGTATAAGGAAGGAAGCAGAGGTACTGTCAATGTATTATGGATTATGTTCTAACCTTTTGTTAAAATTAAGATTACGGTTCAATAAAAAGAATAACATAAATATGATCATTTTCATAATTATTAGTATTAAAAGTATACTATTTGTAGTTATACTATACTGGGTAAAGGGCTTATACGGTTAGGAGAACAACAAAAAGCCTAACAGGCGACACGGCGACGTCGTTTATTTAAAAAAAGATGTATAAACGACGTCATTTATTCAAGGGCCAGTGTATAAACGATGTCGTCTGTATAAGACATGTTAGCGACAAACATCATATTCCCATTTCTGTATACTATTTGCACGATTATGAATTGTATATACAGTGAAATGTATATTTATGCAATGAAAAATGGTGTGACCATCTACAAATTCTCAGTTTCATATCCTACTACCTGTACAGTAGAGGCAATCCAGGCCATAATATCATGTGTATTTTAGAACCTTTATTAGCTGCGTATAAAGGAGCTATATATACGACCTTGCGTATGCGACGTCGCCTATATCGGAGGCAGTGTATACATGCACGACGTCGCCTGTATAAGACAAACAATACACGTGACAACAACCAATCCATCTTTAAATTCCCATTTCTATATACTACTTACATGTCACTTGTATAGTTGAACCAATCCAGGCAATATTGTCGCGTAGATAGTGAAGCCAATTTAGGCAACGTCGCGCGCACATGCGGCGGCGCTTATACAAGCAGAATATTTTACACAATATTGCTAATATAACAGGATAATAGCAGCAAGAAATATAATGAGTCTACAAATGTATATAAATATCCTTATCAACTCAGGTGATGTCGTCGCCTAAATAGGTGACGTTGCCTGGATAGGAAACAATTACTGTACTCGGTAAACAATGTGACCATCTATTAATCCTCATTTCCATATACTACTTGCATGTCGCTTATATCGTGAAACGAATTTTAGTGAGGTCGTCCGTATAGACAACGCCGCAAGAAAGGCAGAATGAACTATGCTGCCTCACTGTCATAATACAATAATCAACAAAAGAGTCTCGATAGCAAAAGGACAATGAAACATGTATTTATAGTCCAGGAGCCAAATCTGAAAATCTTGATTTACCCTCCGCAGTGAGCCCCCTGGATTTTCTTGATTTTTTTCAACTTATAGCATCCTAGAGACCATGAATCAAGACGGTTCCGAAGAATTTAGGTATGCGAACACTGTGTAATTACGCGATTTGTGGTTAATTAGCAAAAATTGAAAAACGCGTTATTTCTTAATTTCTCCGGAACTATGTAAGATATGACAACATGCTGTATGTCATCTGAAAGGAAATTTTTTTCCTGATTTTTTGGTATGTTGTTTGTTATTGTGATTAATCATGGCAATGAGTAATTAAAGAAAAACTGTTGTTTTAGTCAAAATCATTAGAACTTAAGGATCCAAGGTTAAACTTTGGAATTGATAAACCAAGTCCTAGGTATACTTAAAGGGGATCTTTAGGCAGTTTTTAATCAAGGTTGCATCTGATTTCATTAGAAATATAATGTAGAAATGATTTTTTGCTGATTAAATTCTAACCGACTACTGGTTCATTTTGCACCTATATTCTAAAAGGAGAGATGATATCATAAAAACAACACAATATTATCCTAAAGAGATGGGAAAAGGATAATCATTGTCTACCTAAGCTGGTATTTCAGTGCTTTCTGAGCCATTTGGTCCAATGTAGACAACATTGGAGCTGTAAAATAAGTTTACATTAGCAAGAAATATTTGTCAATGTAATTTGCAGCCAAGCTCATTTTTGTTGCTTGATCAAACTAGAATAGTCATTTATTTATTTACTCAAAAGGGTATGGATGGCTCCTTATATTGCCAAAGATTCACACATTGACATAACAATGTGCTGCAAACTTCTATTTACATACCCCTGTACCCAATCATCATTAAACCCTGTTCCTATAGGGAGAGTTGGAGTTGTAGGCCATAATACTCTTTTAAATCCTTTTTTAAAGATAAAGATGGCAAACTAGGGTTCTTATCTCCCTGTTGTGTGAGTTAACCCATTGATAAGACACTGTGTGCACAACCTAATAAAGGATCCCTCAGAGGTTGGGGCAGGCTTAAATTTTGGCTACTTATAACTGTCTTATTATTCCATTTTATCAAATAATTTCGAAAGGAGCATGGGATTCATCACTGCAACTGGTGAGATAAAATGATTACTTAACTGTTTAGACAATGCTGCCTTACAGCAGTGAAATAAAGGTAGTGGATCTTTAGAACCTTATCAGTGGTGGAGAGGTCTAGCCTTTCCCCAGAGTGACCTGAACTGGGGGATAAGGACAGCCCCCATGGTACAACACACTACAGACCTATATAGTGTGCTGTAAACTGTGGGATTGTTGACCACCTGCTGTACTTTTGTTTATATCCTCCCACCAATCTACCTAATTAAACTTTGTCATCCTTTTGCTTCTACTTGAGTGTTCGCAGATCCAGGTTTTATGGGTTCAGTGCTCAGTTAGCTATGTACTCAAGAATTAAGTATTCAGTGTTGGATTATTAGAACTGATCATAGTTTAGAAGATTATTCTAAACTAGTAATGACTCCCTTAGTTTTTGGTCTCTGAGTATTTACCATAATTGACCATAATCGACCTTTCCCTTAGTATCTATAAACTGTGTCTTGCTGTAGGTTAAGGAAATTGGATCCTTGTTCATAGCAGTTTAGAAATGAAAATGGTCAGTTATATTTTGATAAGGGAATAATGTTGTTTCTGAGGCTTAAAAACCTGAAAGTTTGAGGCTACAAACAGAATCACAGCAATTTGGTGCTCTTGTATAATCTCCTAATACTATAGTGACGTGGTTATGGTCTCACATAAAGGGTGTTGTGCACATGCTGCTCAATGTAGTAATGCTACTAGATAATATTGGGAAACCAGTAATGGCCATACCAAGAACTTATAATTTTGAAATAGAAAGCTATATCAGGTAGTTCTGTATTGTTTCAGGTCTTGATATTTGTTTGAGGTCTTGCCAATCATATCGATATGTATACACACAGAGGTCTCAGTCCCCCTCGTACACATCCATGATAAAATTGGATATATGGCAGAATCCTATTAGTTGGTAGGATGAATCTGAGTGAAGCATAACAATCCCAGGTAACAAAGGCACGTGCTGTGGACGTCTGTATCTCGGGATCCAGGGTGTCAAACACGTGTTTTAAACTCGTGTTATACTCGGGATTCTGTGGACCTCATTTCTGGTGCTACCCACGAGTTTTAAACACGAGTTTTAAACACGAGTTTTCACATGTAAAACTCGTGTTTTTATTTATTTACCTAAAATAAGAAGGTGTGGGGATCGATCTGGGGACCTCTCACAGACATTGCCTGCACTCTACCACTGAGCTATTGAGGATTGAGATACTAGTAGAGGTAAAGCAGTCGTATTTGAATGCTACATAGCATTGATGTCTAGTGTATGTTTAGCAATTACATAATTAAAAGATACATTACTATTCAATGTATCAATTCAAACAGTTGACATAACTAATTCTTTCTAAAGAATTCTATCACACCATTTTACACTGAGTTTAACATGCATAAAGGTAGTGGAAACTCATGTTTTTATCAGTGTCATTGATAGACTAACCTAGGATTAACTAAGGTAAAACTCATGTAAGACCTTGGTAAAATAGATGTTTTTCTCTGGTTTTACACATGCCTATAACTGGTCCCTCTGGAAGGGGATTTTCTCAGATAATTCACAGAGTTTTACACAACACCAGTATTACCTGAGAATAGCATTTGTCAAAACTAGTGTGATAAACACAGTTTTCATGGGGATTATCTTTACACGAGAATGTCACTAGTATAACACCAGGGTTTAAGAATATTGATCTGGCCTTAATAATATGTAGTTAGATTTAGAATATTTGAATTTACCATATAACATTGATAAATTGTGTTGTAAAGCTGAAATTTACACAGGTGTGTTACTGTGTGAAAACTTATGGCAAAACGTGGTAAAGTGCTAACAATACTCAGTGATTACAATACCACTAGTATTACATCAGTTTAGCACGTGCTAATCTGGGTGTAATCACGTGTGCTGTTTGCTGGGAATAGGCTGGTCACAACTTGAGTTGGTAATTTGGGAGGATTGGAAGTTTGGCTCTGATGAAATAAACTGTGACCATGATCATAATTTGATATCAAATTACTAATACCTGTAACCCATAAAATATAAGATATCCAATTTGTGTAGGGTCAAGCCAAGCTACTCATTTATATAAACACACGGGTCTAGAATCCTAGAGTTTAAAGTACAATCTAGTAATTTGTTAAAACCAACAATTTGACAGAGGTAGCACACCTATTAAGTTTAACAAATAGCATTCCTGGTCTTTTTGCAATTGGCATATTGATACAAGGCCTGTTTTTTAAATTCAGAACCCTTGATATATGACAACATACTTTTTGGGACTCATCTCTTCTTTAAAGTAATACTTGGAGGCTCCCCATGTATACCCTGAGAAACATGGATTGGGGTCAGGTAATAGGTGAGTCTACTATGAGCTATTCTTTTCTTTTTGTCAGCATGAAATACAGAGAACTATATGGGGCCTTCCATTTAGTAAGTACACATATTTTCAAAAATCTCAGACCCCGACCCCCTTTGGGCAAAAGTATGCATTAGATTTGTACTATAAAGTATGCACATTTTCAAAAGTTTCATACCTTCCCCCCCTTGATGCATACATACTTAATGCAAGGCCCCTAATAAGATGGTTTGTAATAAAACAGACATAATCATGGTATTTTACTGAGGAAAGAAATCTTACTCAAACCATAGTTTTATTGTGACACATCTCTCAATGTGATCCAAAATGATCTCCAAACAGTCACTATATTACATGCATGTGCCCAAATGGCTCAGAAAGCACTGAAATACCAGCTTAAGGGGATAGTGATTATCATTTCCACCTCTCTTTAGGATATATTGTGTTGTTTTCATGATATCATCTCTCCTTTTAGAATATAAGTGCAAAATGAACCAGTAGTCGGTTAGAATTTAATCAGCAAAAAATCATTTCTACATTATATTTCTAATGAAATCAGATGCAACCTTCTTTAAAAACTGCCTAAAGATCCCCTCTAAGTATACCTAGGACTTGGTTTATCAATTCCAAAGTTTAACCTTGGCCCCTTAAGTTCTAATGATTTTGACTAAAACAACAGTTTTTCTTTAATTACTCATTGCCATGATTAATCACAATAACAAACAACATACCAAAAAATCTGGAAAAAAATTTCCTTTCTGATGACATATAGCATGTTATCATATCTTACATGGTTCCGGAGAAATTAAGAAATAACGCGTTTTTCAATTTTTGCTAATTAACCACAAATCGCGTAATTACACAGTGTTCGCATACCTAAATTCTACGGAACCGTCTTGATTCATGGTCCCTAGGATGCTATAAGTTGAAAAAAATCAAAAAAATCCAGGGGGCTCACCGCGGAGGGTAAATCCTTATTTTGACAGATTTCAGGATTTGGCTCCTGGACTATTAAGATAGACACAGCATATATACAGGATACAGACAAATAGACAATGTAGACAATTAGTATCTGCGTTAGGAGGCTTTAGAGCCCACAAGGATGGTAATTGTGGGTAGTTAGCTCCTGCCTGTGGTAGGTCCAGAGCTGTTGACCTTTCAGGCCGTCAACCAGGTATGGCAGCTGCTATCAGGGCCTTTGTATAGGTGTAGACAGGTAATTGTACGGGCTCAAGGCAGTGGGCCATCAGGGGAATTAGGCCTAGCTGCTAGTTTGCCAACTAGTATAGCCAAATATTTCTCGACTTTCAGGTCTCCCTCCAACTGTTAGGTGCAATGCTATTCTAATCATACCGAGGTCCAAGACAGGCTACTTTTCCGCCCAGGCGCCTTCATATGACCTGCTCTCCCGAG
Organism: Lepidonotus clava; assembly: GCA_936440205.1. NCBI lineage: Eukaryota > Metazoa > Annelida > Polychaeta > Phyllodocida > Polynoidae > Lepidonotus > Lepidonotus clava. Next base: position 42,174,431 of record OW387141.1, read on the forward strand.
TGAAATGTTTCATGATTTCCCAAGGGCTGGATATCATCTTGGTAGATTTCTAGTATCATTAATTTTATAGATTCATAGACAATACCAACGGTGAAAATACTTAATCAAATCCTTTTGATGTAAAATGGTTATAAAGACTTAGTCAAATCCATTGATTCCTTTTTCTTTTCATCGTTTAAAGGGAGCCAAAACCAATAAATTCAATGACACTTTCCAAACCCAAATAATCATGAAAATCCATTCCTTGAGTCTATTCCTGGCCTATGTTAAAATCTAAACCATGAGATATGGTTAAAAAAATAATTAAAAACACATTTTTTCTTGCTCAAATCAATTAATGTGGATCTGCAAAAATAAGGTTTGTTTACCCTTTTACAAACAAATGCAAATATTACCATCTCTTGTGGCAATCTACTTCAGTTTGAGCTAGTTTTCACAGCTAATACTTTACCACTGACCTTAACTGGACTCATATAACATATTTAGCAAGGAGAATACTAATTGCAGGAGGTCCCCTAATGCCCTAATAATAAACACGAGGTTTCAAAACACATTTATTTCCTCAGACAAACCAGAATCTGATGAGAATATTATATACTTGAGAACCTCCATCATAAAGTAACAAACCAAATAGCTTCGGCATTGCGATATAACTATTTCCTTATATGGAAACAAGTCCAATTCCTCGTACAATCCAAGGTGCCTTCAATTGCGCTAGGCAATCGCAGTGACCCTGAACTGCCCACTTGTAGGTTATTAATGGGTGGGCTATAGGAGCAGTACTTATTTATGTAAGGGTGGGCCAAGCTGCATCTCCTATTCATGAAGCTTTCACATAGCCCCTCATCATTCATCAAACTACCCCTACTAGGTGCGTATGTACAGAATAGGGACATAGATATAAAAACGGGGTTCGTAGAGATACTTACCAATAATGTTGACCTTTGATAAATGTGATGTATAAATATAAGGAATTGTAGATCTGAACTTGAAGTTTACTTTGTGAATCAGAAATGCAGTGAGTGTCTTTTTTTAGGTTTAGGTTTTTAGGTTTAGTAATGGCCCGATATGATTTCAACTGGAAAATATTGATGTTGAAAGTATTCTTATTCTTTAAGCTCAAATTTGATGTGTGACTACAGAAGGGTATGATTCTCATTGGCCGATGAGCCCGTGACGAATTCTGCTACAGTGTTTTCTTTACTGACTTTTCAAAGATTTTTATAAGTCATCAACATTAAAATCTAAGTCAGTTCATAAATGTGGACACCGCTAGAAGATTTATGTAGCATTAGTTATTCAAGATGGATACCGTTCGTATGAGTTTTCAAAGAGGCTTTCAGATCAATGCCTGTATACTTTATTATAGTGATCGAGAAATAAAATGGCAATAAAGTGAGTAATTCATTCCGACCTTACAGAAATTAGGACAAGATATGAGTCTGACATTTAAGATAATAGACTAATAATAAAGACATGTACAAAAGTACATTCTGACACTTTAGTTCAAAATGCAAACTAGCCATCGAACCAAGTGAGAAAGATGTGAAATAAGTTAAAAGCATTCTTTGAATCACACTCAAGCAATTCACAATTTCAAAGCTGCATGAGTTATAAAAATAATTATCAATTTGCACAGGCTATTAGCTTACATTTCAATAATTCCTCTTAGTGGAAACTTTACATTGTGAACTTTAACTTAATGGGTTCGGAAACATTTCAACCTCTGATGCGTAATAATCCTTAGCATAAAGCTATTTCAAATTCATTTGAAAGAAATGAACTATCATAAACTCCTCTCACTCTTTCCATAACCAAGCATAATGAGCCCATCAATGAATCCTTGCTTGGAAGGTTAATTTTTTTCATCTCACTCTGCATGCAACTCCAACTTCCAATTAAATCGGTGTACATATTCATTGAGAATTAATTTATATTCTGGTCAATTCTTGTATTTTCAAGGGAATATAATTCATCAAAAACAACCAAATATATGTACCCATTGAGGGATACCACAAGAAATCTGTTAAAAAATGGTCAGTCGCTTGGAATATATCTGACAATTGTAGATATCAGTCGCTATAAAAACATTCCAGTCACATCTCTCAATGGGCGCCCCCCTTTAACATTGCTGCCTCTCCCCCATTGTTGCTCTTATTGCCTCAGGGCCTGTGGACCAAAGTCTCCTGCCAAGGGACAATAATGATTAATCGTCTTCAACTGCGATCCCTGCCTATAGTTACCGAATCCCAATGCTTTCAGCATGGATTAGGCTAATCATAGGGTCTTAGAGGTCCTTTCTCAGGTAAAGTCCCCTAATCTGTTAAAGCTAGTCCTGTTTCTTTCCCCCACGAAGACCGTATTTGATGCTCTTAAGATACGGCAGTAGCCATTTGGTATGGAAGGAAAACGCTATAACTGTCAGAGAGACGCTTATTCTCTGCACTCGGACAAGTTTCTGCCATTACCCTTAAATGTCTCGTATGAGACCCTTTTAAGGATCATTGTAGGGCCCCTTTCTCCATCACCTAGTCGTACAAGCTGTAGACTCCTTAGGATGAAGATAGTGTGTATGCTAAAACGTATAATACTTCATACCAAGATTAAGCACACTCGCTCCATAAATGATCTGATACTCATATTTTCTCAAGACTTTCTAGGATACTAGTTCTACCTTATTAGTTCCCAAAAATATCCGCAAAAACATTGAAACTTTTCACCTAGACCAGTCTCAACTTGTGGCGATTTCTCAAAAATCTACCATTGCTGATGACATTGTAAACATCATTTTAGGTCCTGATAGTTTTGATTAAAACGATAACAAAAGTATATAGCGGTAAATGATAGAAGTAATTAGTTTTAGGCAACTAAACTATGAGATTAACTAGAATGGAATACATTTATTGCTTAAAATCTGGAAATTTAAATATTCTAAAAATAAGTAGTCGTACACAAAAACTGAATTCACAGAAAACCTTAGAAATCAAACATATTTTGCAGAATGCTTTAACCTTACATTTTCAGCAAAATAAACAAGGGGTCATTATGTGGACTGAGACAGTGGAGCTATATATCCATTTTGACATCTAGAATAGGTTAAGCTATATGTTTCCTCCATACCGGTAAAATGACATTAAAGGTAATCTGTGTGTTTACTATTGTGCCCAAGACCCTCCCAACAATATGGATGTATATTTCATCTTGATACAAGATGTATTGAAAAGGATGTATGGTACTGGGATTGGTCTTATTTGACAACTACTATCTCTAAAAGTACTTCTGTCAAGCCAGTTTCCTTTTATATTATGAATTACCTAGGCATCATTAAAGACTTCTGCAAGTTTTGAGAATGAGTGAAGGCATGATTGTCCTTAACGTGGCCAAAGTCTGCTTTCTCTTAGGCGCAAATACAGTTAAATTATATTTCATTTTCATGCGCTCCCAAATCGTAATCTAGTTTTATTTATTGTTCCTTTTCTCCCGTCCTGTGTCCTTTATTCTCAATTTATCCTATGTTTCTGCTTCTTCTGTGATTAAATGTCCCTAAGTTATTCAGCAGAATGTGCATGCCTTTTTTTATATAAGCCTATGCTATGGGCGAAGCTTAATGTATCATACCTAATCTTGAAGCTGGGGGCCTACAGAAGTATCCTCTAGGTATAACATATATGGTAGAAAAAGAGACCAAAAATAACATCTTCTCTTGCCGCTAGGTATGCAACAAACCTACATGCACTGAGTATGTTCCTCCAGGGTTTGGAGAAGCCATCTTACCGTCAGGCAGGCCACACCCCCTAAGGACCAAGCACCCTTCATTCTGCATTATTTACCAATCTTAAGCCCCATACCCATTAGGCGACTTTTACACAGTCGGCAAACAGATCGGCATTAAAATAAGTCAATTCTTAAGGTTGCCTTACAGTTAGTACAGTATATTGGAATGTGCATGTTTGATGTGAATCAGTGCTAAAGGTTCTAGAGGTAGAATCGGACGATTTTAGCGCCGATCGGTCGGCCAATTGTGTAAAAATGTCCTAGTGGGTATGGGGAACGCAGTGTATACCTCGAGATGACGGCTGTATTGTGTACCTTACATTCTGTCTAATCCTCAAACGGACTATGTTCTTGAAAAATAGACTTGTTGTCACGTGAGTATAAAATGTGGCAGACCAACGGTTTAAAATTACTTGCCGACCTGCTCCCGAGCTACTCGTACCATGTTTTAAAACTTTAATAGAGTCGATATGTATGGTATCTTTCATAAATATCAGATATTTATTGTGTTCAAAGTTAGTTACCTGTTACTTGTTTCTTAATGATATTCCTCTTTTTTTTTACTGAATTCTGAACGGAGTCTAGTACTATAGGCTTTACATTCCGCACTTTTTATTGTTATTTGGAACCTACTAAGAAATAGTTTCATGGCAACCAAATACATTGTTACGTGTTACAATTTGCCTATTACAATTATCCAACTCATAGGCTTTACATGAATGATAACCATAAAGAAAAAACAAGAAACCCAAAAGACATATAGACACATTTATTCAGCAGATTCCATATATAAAGCGGGGAATAATGACCCAAATATTCAGAAAGTAATATGTTTTTGCAGGCTTATCATCATATAGCTATATCTAAAGTCCTAACAAGGATTTACGTTCAGTACATTTAAATGTATGTATTAAAGTCGGAGGCACATATATTAAAAACAGATTCCCTGCTTTCTCGTACATTTCGCCTTAAGCTATGAAGGCCATACACATCATACATTATACAGTGATTTTACAGGAGAAAGAAAGGAAAGGCATTGTGAAGAACATTGTAAATACAATATATGAAATTCCTTCCACCTATATCCTCTAGATCTACCCGTCATTTCAAAACATTTGTAGCATGACCTAGATCATTATTAATTTTTATAATATATAGTAATTTTCTAATTACTGGTAGCTGAAATATATTAAACATTACCGACGTGTAGAATGCATTCCAATTTTCCTCTTACTTACAATGTTAGAGGATCATAAAATCATTTCTCATCTTTTCAAATGTTTCTCAGTGTTTTTCTACAGTATGGCAGTATTGGGTTTATTGCAGTATCTACTGCAAGATTGTGTCGAAGAAACATTGACAATTTTTTGTTTTGAAGAAATAAATAGGTGTGAATTCTGAGATAATTGTAATATCAAATACTTGAACCGAATACATTCATAATTTTTTCCACACACCCTCTAACTTCACGCATATCCCCAAGGAGCAACGTAACTGGAACGCTCTGCAACGTTCTAATAACATTATGTGATGTTCTTTTATGTAACATTATCGACGCCCCATCCTTGTCTGGGATTGTCATGGTTATATCCACCTTTTTATTGACCTTATTCTATATTAGATAAATACTAATTTGTGTATATTCATATATAACTTGCATGGACAAACTACGAACCATTCTAAGCAGTACAGATTTCTAGGACTAAGGGATCGGACAGAATACTCCCAACACACAGATTAAAGTTTTGCAATCCATATCCTGGGGAACCATCTTGCAAGGTTTTATATTCCGTTTATTGATGTCATAAAGGTCTATGATCACACACAATTTCCAAGTTAATTTGAATTTCCAAGAAAAATAAATGCCTTCTTAACTAACTAATCAACACCAATTGTTTTGACTAGACATTTTACCTACAGCTTCATTAAATGTTATTAATCTAACTTTTAAGTTCATGAAATATTCCTCGCAGGATGGTTGCCCAGCGATAAACAAAGTGTCGGTAGGTAAAAAAGTACAGCCATTTGATGAGGCCTCCAGGTGACATTGTTGTCGCTCCAACTGCGCATGTGCACGTTGCTTTAGCAGCTTCCCGCTAAGGGACCCTCTTAGACTCCACAACTCCGCCTATCAAATGTTTATCAAATTACACCTCTTCTTCTCAATAACCAGGGATATCCGTGGTTTTATCTAAGGCTGCACACTACAGAGTGGTTAGTTATAGTTCTCCTCAGCCTCTTTTCATTATAGTTTCACTCAAGTGGCTGCGTTTATACAGCACTTGTTTCAAAGAGCAGGAGGGTATTTCATAAAAAAATCTTTGAAAAAATCTTTGTTGTACAATTTTCTTAAAACACAAAGAAATATCTAAGAATTTTCTTAGCTATTTTCTTAAAAACGCTATTGTAGAACTTCCACTGATAACATGATAAATTCTTTGTTAGTTTTTCTTGTGATTTTCTAGGCCTTGGATTTTCCTTTCTTTTTATTATGGAATCTCAACAACCCTCCCTCTGTGTCCCTCTGGATACCAAATAACAACCTAGATCAAACAAAATATAGATTAGGGGGACCTGGAATAAAATGTGAATAAGTTCAGAAGTCTAACAATGATTTGCTTATGAAAGGGTTTCACAATGAATTCTTAAAGTTAGAATTCAAGAATTCTAATTTACCATTATGAAACAGAAAATGATATCTTTGTACCACATTTTTGGCACATGGTCCTTATGAAATACCCAGGTCAAAATTATTTCTTGGCAACCCATAAACCATTGGAATTCCAGTGACTGAGATCAAATTTTAGGTCATCTCAAACTTCCAAATTCTCATAAATCACTCACAGGAGAGTAACAGCAATACTTTATGAAAGGCTTAAATGAAGAATTCTCAAGTTTCTTCTCAAACAAAATCATAGAGCAAAGAAATTGGACTAAGGAGTAGCAACAAAGATTCTAGGAAATAAGAATTGTTCTGAAATTACCTCCAGGTGAAAGTATGGGGCCCTACGCCCTACGCCCTCCCCATTCCCTCCTATTGCGTTCTAGCCCTTTTGCAATTGAATTGTGACCAAAATCTGAGAAATAGGTATAGACAACAAGTTAGTCTTTGTCCTATGATTATTTTGAGACTGCTTTTCACCTTTAACTATGACGTTGTTTGACAAAGAATTTCCGAATTACCCCCGCAGCATATTTTCTTTGTAGGGGCCTACTCATAAACACCCAAAAGCAATCATGTTTAGTAATACCCCTTACACTACTTTACATACCTAGCCCTTTTTATGCCTGTATTTAACTGTCATTTCAAGGGGAGTCTGCTGAGGGTATTAGTAGCTCTTTAAAGAGAGTGTTCTTTTATATATTGAATAAAATGCTCTGTAAACGCAGCCGTTGACCATTACGCATAACTCATCATAACATCCTTCATTTGTCTCTCACCAATACAGCCTACTGACCACTGAATCGACCCTCATAACACAGTCTTCTTCTCTGACATTTTTTTTTTTGCAATGCACTGTTTTATGAGAGAAACTGAAAACAGAAAAAGAAACAAAGACTCGTCTTTTCATCTGTCTTACTCATAACTTCAATCCTTCACCATGATTTCTTGCAACATTTCTTCTCCAGAACATCTCTTGACTGACTTCTCTTGACTTCTCTTGAATTCATTGTCTACCCATGCCTGAATCTGACGTCATCGTCGTTGTGACGTCACAACAGGATGTTTCCCAGGAGGCCCCACGCGAGCGTTGCCATGGCAATGACCGCGGATAGGGGCATTTGCCGCCAGAGGGGGCTGCGGTGGAGAGTGGCGGGGGCGGCGTTGCAGAGGTCGTTTTCACAGAAGCAGTACAGGGCGCCGTACTTCGCGCTGGGGTTGGTCCAGTAACGACATCCCTCGGACGAGTTGAGCCCCGGCAGCTGGCCAGGCGCGTAGCAGCCACGTACTATAGCCTCCACTTGCTCTGTGAAAGAAGAAGGAAACGTGTTATTACCCTTTTATATGGGATTAAAATGAGACAGGTTTAAATCAAAACTGAAGTGAATTGTAATGCCATCACATTTTTGTAAAATGTCACCTCTTCCTACAATATGCATAAGATCTTCCAGTGGATCAATAGAAATTTTGGAAACAATAGTAGCAGGAACAATTACGTCAATGTATTATGTAAAACAAAAACGGAAAATCAAAATGGACATATATATATATTTATATAAAATGGACATATATATATATATATATATATATATACGATAATGGTAAAGATTGCCCAGATGTACATCATGTAGAATAATTTCAACATTTTATATTTATCTCCATGGTTATTCCCTCATGGGTTTATCTTAAACACAATGAATTAATGGTTGTTGTAGTTGAGAAAATCACAAGTAAAGATTGCAATGATTCAGCAAAGATAGCCAATGCCTCGTACGATAAGATCGTGAGCTTCACTGATATAATGCCCTATCTTTAATTGCCCTAAGATATTTTGATTGAACCACAGCTCCGTTAATTGTTAAATCAAATTTCTTTTAAAAGATAACGTGATTAAGTAATCTATCATTAAACTAAATAACGAGAAGTTTTCCCAAACTTTAGTTACAAAGACTAGTATGTGCTACATGGTATAGTTGTTCAACTTCAAAAGTGTACTCAATGCAGGAGTGGTGTACTGTTGTCTATCAAAACATTTTCATAAATGTCTCATTTTACAACAAAAGGAAACAAAACAATGTGATCGGTAGTTTTAATCATTTCGCTGAGTTCTTGGATTGTGAAAGGGAAGATAGAATGACTGGATATCCACATGTAGATCTAGGTCACATACTAGTACAGTTCGTCAAAGATAAAGGGAACATATTCATTTAGCAGTTCCACGTTCACTACCGATATTATATTAGGAAGTTCCATCACCTACTAACTATCTACCTACTAACCTAGTCATACGTCAGGGTATAAGTGTACAGTTTGTTGATCAAAATTGTAGAGTCTTGCAGGATAGCTGTATAAAAGTATACTTATAAAATAATATTTTTGAAACATATAGGCCCCTATTATAAAACCTGAGAAAAATGGTACGCTGTTTTAACGTTACGTCACGCCTTGGAGTATCTGAAACTCCCCATTTACTCATCCCCTCCCTCCAGCAACCTAGATGATAGGAAATCTAAGGAAATTCGGTTTCCTAGAAAACCTCTAAATAGGGTTCCATCTTCCTACGTCGGCTTTTGGTCGAACCCGAGGTCTGTAATTGAAACTGAATTGAAATCAAATTATCTGAAATCACCAGAAGTGCACTAATGCCTGCACACCGTGTTAAAATCAAGAACATTCTGAAATTAGGCAGTCGAGACATGTCCCTGTTGCAATGATGAAAAAAAAACCGAAACAAATACACTGACACTATGAGCACAGATGCGTCTCATTCCCGGTCTTATTCCTATCCACGCCCCGCTGTTATCTAGCCGAGTCCTTGAGTCCCTAAGGAGTATCCCTTGACAGAGCCATCTATTGCCTCCTCCCTCAGCCCAAACCCGTAATCCTGAGGCGGATTGAGGTCAGTTTAAAACCTGCCCCAGTCCCCATTAACCGTCTCTGTGAGCCTTCATCCGGGCTACGACTGCCCTTGAAGTGCCCTCACCTGAGGACCCAAGGTCAAACCCAGGCAGCTGTGAAGTTGGGTTGTGGTAATTGCTTTGGGCCTTAAAATGAAACCCAACTTTAAAGATTGATGCTGTGTTCTTCAGTTACCTTAACAGGTATTTCCGTGTGTATTTTCCAGCTGGATTGCAACAGTCCTACTAACATTTTATGGTGTACTTGAAAGTTTCGATAGGTGAAGTAGAAGGGCATCTTAAGCCAATATACTAGTATGCAATGATTTCATTGTGATTTTCTGGCTACATACTACATGCAAATCAAGTGCCAATAAGTAATCGCGAGTATCTCTAACATAACTTGTTAACGTGTCACTGTAAAGATTTCTGAGCCATTATCTACTTGCATGTGATATTAGTAATGTAGAAAATACCAGAGAATAGCATTTTCGTCACATTATACTATGGATAGTACTAGAGCATCAATTCTAGCATTCAGAATTTTTCAGATTAAACTTAAAAGAGGATCAAATTTATCTAAACTAGATTAATCTCCAACTCCTTTATCATTCTGATATTATTATTCCTTCAGTATCAGAGATTCGGATGGCCCGTCAACATCTCTCGACATAAATAATAGCCTGCCGTCACCATCCTTCCACTGTCGACAGAAACCCCCCAAGTGATGGCTGCAGGCTTGTCAGCTTGATAATGATAGCTGCAATCCAAAAAGACTTGACTCGGTTTCCATCTCACGATATCTTTCTGTGGGTTATTGTTCAGACAACGTCAAAATGACGAGTTCGCTGTTAGATAATTGCACCATTATGGGTGCTCCTGCATGGAAAAGCTTTTCACATCTACAGTTGGAATGTTCCAGATTGTAGACACACAGTAACGCCTCCTCATGTGTGATATTCAACATGTTCAGCTTTTTCTGGAGAATCTGAAAAGTACTTGTTCGGATCTTGTTTCCAGCACATGATAACGTGATAAAATCTCATAACAGTTTGACCTTTAGGAGATTCACTTATATTAATGACTTTTCATGTGGCAACTTAAACATTATATTATCAATTTAATATAGTAACTTTAGATACAGTTGATACAGTTGAACAGGACACTGGGATTTCTTTGTGCTATCACCATTTTATGTGCACGGTGAGGCATGAGCTTCTAGATTAATACAACATCAGCTTTAATATTTGAAACCATTGAAATCGACTTTTTAACATATTCTTATTAGAAACTTCACCTGGACCTTTACAGTCAAATTCTATTTTTCCAATTATTAACAATGACAATTTAAGAGTGCTTTTGCAAACAATAAATTGTATATCTAATCATAAACGTGGCGTCACTTGCGAAATAAAGATCCGATGATACAAAAACAATGTATTATAACCATAAAATAACAGTTGGCAACTGTTTTCTCTACCCAAAAATAATCTGGGACATAAAACCCTTGTTGAGGTCCAAGACGGCTTATATTGATAAGGGCAAGGTTGTCTCAGAATACGTTAAATGAGGTTTGAAGAGACCATCCATCAAGAGGATTTTAATTAAAATCCATCCCAAAGTAGCTGACACACAAATATGCTCATCTTCTCTAAAACAAGATGTAGGAGGCACATGATTGATGATGTTGGTGGTTCAGGACAGACAGCTACCCGCTTTGTGAAATGAGGACTGACAGGGGTAGATGGCAATGCATTATTGATCAAAGACAGGTAGGCTATTTTATGGTGATTTGACCATGGCTTTTGCTGGTAAAAATAGCATGAAGTGTGATAGCAATCGACACAATCTAAACCTCATGTTCAGGAACCATTAAGGTGCCTTTCCATATATTATGCGATGCGGATGTGTATGGAAAACGGATGGCCTATACCCTATATGGACACACACGTAGGTATGACAAGGGGCCTTCAAAGAGGGGTTACTCATTTAGAGACCATATCTGTCAATGGCTGTCAATGGGGCCACTGAATCCAGTGGAAACTGATCGTCTGTTCATCTAAACCTATCGTTTAATGGGATTGTCTCATTGAATTATATCGATGCTTATTATCGGAGAAAAATCCTAGTGAAAATGAGATTACTTTCAACCAATGTTTAGCATTGTTAGATAACTTCTGAGTGATTACCCTAATCTCAACCTAATTCTGCATTGCATCGCGTCATGGATACAGAAACAGAAAAGCCATCCTCAGAGCTAGACAAGCCAGCTACTGGGCTTTAGACCCTTCAACTCGACATGGCAACATGGTGATTTCTTAACATCGATATGTGATATGAACCCTACCAAAAAATAAACGACACACCATAGCATACTTCTCGAATTCGACGTGTGACATCCTAGAGGCGACATGTGATATTATATGGAGTTAACTTAAAGCACACATTGCAGTTTCTTAGTCCAATATGCAACATATCGACCCCCATCAAGGGCCCCACCCGTGATACTATGGTGTCGCGGGGTAGGCCCATGATTTTTTTTTACTATTTAGTCAAACAAAGCTTCACGTACAAACATGTTCTTCCAGCCATTGTGATATGAATCTGTTTTGATTCCTAGTTCTGTGAGGATGAAGGTATGATAAATGATGAGGTCAGTTTGATTTCAAAGCCATAGTCATTGGATGGCACAGATAGGCCTACTCGTCAACTTAGTCATAGGTTAACAATATGGCGTAACTGTTGTTTAAATTTCACTTTGGTTAGAGATTTCTGTATTCCAGCAGGAATTCTATCCCAAAGTCATATTCCTCATCAGAGGAGGCTTTTGAGAAACGTCTCAAGTCTCCTTTTCTTGGTATGAAACCTAACCTTATTGTGACTTCTCAGACGAATAGCTGGCCTTACAATTTGATAAATGTTGTTGCTAATCAGCATGCTCAGAATTACATCTTGGTAAACGTTTTCCAACTGCAAAAGAGAGGTTACTGGGAATGTGCATAAAAATAGTACCGTGCAATGGCCACTTTCAGTTGTTTCTCTTCCCAATTTCCAACCAAGGAGTCAACGATGGTTCAACGATGCGGCCCTATTTGACGATGGTAAGTCCACCCCTTAAGCATTGTCAATTGCCTAGGCCTACAACTAAAAACTAAGGTTTTTTTAAATGGTGAATGCTCTCATGCAAAAAAAGAACATTTTAAAATGTTTTTCTCAAAATAATTGTTTTGTAAACGGGATTTGGGTTCTTATTCACTCTGTGTGCCTGGCGTATCCCCATGAGAATACAAGGTGAAGTGTAGGTGTAAGTCGGTCATGTCAGCATCTCCCTAGGGCGTCACTCTATATGTATGTTGAGCCTTCACCTGATTGGTCCACCCTATCGTGACGTCATAGAAGGCCGGTTCCCCGAATGCATGTTTAACTCGGTGACCTGCAGTTAAACTCATTTCAAAGCAATTATGGACTCTTGCTGCATAATCTCTAAAACCCAGAAGCTACAGGTAACGTCACTTCATGGTTGTTGGTTATTGGTTGCATTATGCAGTGGCGGATCCAGGTTTTTCAAAAGGGGAGGGGGCGCTATTGAAATTTTTTCTTCTCAATTACCTTTTGGACCAGTTTTACATTACAAAAATGTAAAATTGGCCCAAAAAAAGGGGGGGGGGGGGCGGGCGTGCCCCCGCGGCCCCCCCTCCAAATCCGCCACTGTTATGCCCTAATCAACTGCCAGGGTCATATCAAAGGTGGTGCCTATTTGTAGCAGTGGGACCCCAGTGAGCCCTCCCATAGATGGCTTGTTCCCAATGGTTTGAGCCTGGTCCCATAGGAACCCATATCCCAACTGTTTGGTTCAGGTCTATCCACTAGCAGGGCACCAAGATATTTAAAAAAGGTGTTTTGTGCTGCCTCACTGAGATACCATGTCAGAGGCCCACATGATACCCCACCCAGTCACATTATACTGACATCAGGCCAACCAGTTATGTTTCATAGTTCTTACTTTATACCAAATGCCAGGCAAACAGCCACCACTGCCATTTTTAAAAAGTCTTTGGAGTGACATGGCTGGGATTTGAACATTCGATGCAGGCACCCTACCAACTGAGGCTGGTCATCACTTCATGTGCATGACAACCTAATATATATATCTGAATATGTATATATATATATATATATATATATATATATATATATATATTACCTGGAATGGAGACGTGTCAGATGCAAATAGATTATTGATTACCACCTATTGGGTCTAATGGTACTGAGGATTGCAAGGCGATAGATTCAGCGTAGACGAAAATCAAACTAGCAAGAAGCAGACTGACCTAAAACCTATGGTCGCAGAACGTTCCCGTTACAACACAGCTTGCCTGGGATGACTAACATGCTGGTGCTGACAGCATCCCCTATACTATCCCCAACCTTAAGGCTTCCCTTTACCCAAACCCCATCTGCCCAATTACCCCTGATGTACTGGTGGGACGGAATCATCAGTCGACCCGGGATACTGACCTTAGTGGGTCGGGGACCTATAAAACCTTAAGTAATGTGTGGCCGCAGTCAACAGGGCTGGCACCCCAGGATGAGTAAGGCCCTTGTATAGACAAATCTCTGGTAATCTGGGAGACCTGATGAAGACTCAGTCAATTAATCAGGGCCTCTATGATGTTAAGCAACTCTAATGCCCCCTGGAGCCATTGGTTTAGGGGAAATAGATACGTAGGATGTCGTATTGTACTGTGCGTGTGTGAGATGATGCAGTTCAAAGGTACTTTTAGGGTATTCTGGGAGAATGACCGAACCATTAATTAAATGCCCATCTTTCAGGCATGCTTAGGTGCAAATGAGCGTATAAAATGTACCGCCAGAGCTACCAGAATAGTAGAGATCAAATGGAGGTGTTAGGCACAGCGTTTTGGCTACTTGCCACACGGTCACTGCCCATGTGCGGTAAGCCAGAAAGGGAAGCTTTAGCCTTTGGGAAGATATGCCTTTAAAGAAAACGCGAAAAGAAAAAAACTTTTTATGATCATAAGGCGTTCCTATTATATCATGAATCTTGTTTATGATAATAATGCAAGTCTACTGAAATCACCAATGAAATACATACAGTTCTATGCTGGAACATAGGAACTGCGTTTACGGACATTGGATAAAGAGTACGCTGCCTGTGATTTATCTGTCTATGGGAATGCCACAAACCCTCTTTATGCTATAAGTAAAATGGATTGGGTTGTTCTACTGCAGTTACTCGTATGGCAAACTACCTATGGGTATGATAAATTAGGCCGCCATTCGAAGGCAGTGAGTGAATGAATCACTAATATACTTTGAACACTACAGACAAAAGAAGCACTTCAAGAAGTAACTTTAACAAGTTAAGATATAGATCAACTCCTAACTGAAAAACGTTCCTAATGCATGATAGTTGGGATACGCCATACCTAGTTCAGTACAGAAATCCTAATTGATTTGTCAGCACGATTACTCTTTCTGTTATTGTATTTGTGCAATGGCAGGTGTCGTGAAGTAGAACGGAAGAGAACAATATATCACATTTTGTTTGGTCACATAACATGGCGTGCCCGGTAACTTTATTGGGTATACACCCACCATAGCATGCAATGTAAGGGGATCTTGTAAATGCTTACTCCATATGCATAAGAGCATAAGGTAATTATGTAAAGACCTTCTTATTCAATAGTGAAGCAGCATGTATCTTAATTATGGCTTTCCCAATTAATTGGATGTAAGTGAGAACGCAACAAGGATATGATAAATAGCAGGTTGGATTCAAAACATCTAGAACAACAGTTTTGATTGAAATGAATTGATCTAGATATAAATTATTGCCCTAAGTAGTGCATTTATAGGCATATAAAGTGTTTCCAATGTAATAGAATTGCTAGAAAATTGTCTATTCACGTAGGAAAGTCAGTATCGAATAAAGTTGTGAGATTAAATTGAAAATAGAAATACGACAATAGCTATTTTTCTGCATTAACTCTGAAAGCTGAGAAATACACCCAGCTGACTGTGAAGAGGTTTGGGTAAGCGGGGGCGTTTCTCACCAGGCAATCAGACCTTTTGATGGCTTCCCATGCAAACATGAAACTTTCATTATAACATTGCAGTAACATTATGCTCAGTTCTGATATGAAAAGTATGGTCAAAGAATGTGCCCAGTATGCCCTGGTGTAAATGCCTGGTTTGATGTTTGGATGTGCCCAAGAAATTTAGTGTTCGGAGAGGATTTGGGAACACCTCATGCTTATTCATGGGACTCAAGAGTTTTTGTGTATGGGGATGGGGAGGAATTCACCGAAGAGTAGATTATGGGGAACTGGGAATGGGGTGTCGTGGGTCGAGATCTGTTCTATCTTCGTGTTTAACTGTTACATATTCATGGTTATACTAGAGGCTTGGGTTGTTTTGTGGCAGCCCTTGAGGCACCTTCCCAGGGCCCCCAAGTTTGGTCTGGGCTGCCCTCTGGTCAACAGGTGCTTGAGTCACCATATAGGGATCTCCGTATCCTGGTAGGGACCCGTCCTCCAGTATTCCTGCTAGTCATATTAGTCTGTTTCTCAAGCATATGACAACAAGGGATCAGATGTTCACAGTTGAGTGCCACAAAGTACAATGGTTTGCTTTTGGGTAACAGTCCAACTTTATGGGCTACAGGTGAATGTTGATTGGCTAAAACATATCATGTGACATGTCCCCATAAATCCTGTGTTTACCCGATAAACCCCGAGCTTTATGTTATCCTGAAAGTTTTTGTACCTTTTGTGATATTTAATATTTTGCTTTACTTTCTGATTATTTCATATATCTGCACGATTCAGGTATTTATACAAATTCAATACCTCAAGAAATTTTCCCTAATAATTGCACAATTATTACACTGGCTTGGCTGAGTAGTGAACTTTGGTCTGTGATGGTATAAGAAGTTAAATATTTCAAACTAAATTTGATTATATATTGAGGTTGGGGGATCTATAATGCAGACGTTTCGAGGTAAGTTGATGAATGTAATTGCTTTAAGAGGCATCTCACATGAAAAGCTTTAAATTTGATCACATCGTCTGTACACCATTTTAGGAGGTGATTGAGCGTCTTGTTTATTGACACCAATGCAGTAAGACAGCAGAGCCAGATGTTATTAATTGCCAGTTTCCAATGCAAAGTTCTCCATACTGATCCTGCATAACTTAATTAAAGGGGCACTCCTGTCAAAAAAACATATGTTTGTACTCAGAGAATATAAAATTCGAAAACTGATGGTGAAAACAAAATGCAAATCGGGGCGATGGTTCAAAAGTTATGGACCAAATAAGGGTCTCCCAAGCTCTCCAGCCATTTTGTTTTTATTACTCAGCATGCACTTCACCAGCTTATCGAATTGTGGTTCCTGTTTGGGTTTGTGATATATAAGTGTCATTTATTACTTTGCTGTGTCATGTTGAGTATAATATACCAATTTATCCATTCTGTAATAATCAAAATGATGAAAACTGAGTATGGCCATAAATTTTATACTGCATAGAACTTATAAATACTGTGTTGCTTCTCCCTAGCAACTATTTCTAAGATTTGGTATTACCATAGCAACCAGTCCTTTAAACATCATTAACAGTACCAGAATGCTGAAAAACCTTCGCACTAAACTTAAACGATGTATCCAAGTTGCTTAGCAACCAATTTTTATGGTGGGGTTGCTACACATACTAATATTGCCAGGGCAGTTTTACTATATTAGGTTATAAATCCCTATCAATTTCCTACTACAAAATGTGCCTCAAAGGAACTCCACTAAGGATATAAAGTTTTATGATGTTTCATTGAATAACATTTTCACAAAAGCATTTTAAAAATGAATGAAATACTATAGCTAAGCCTTCAGAAATCTAAACAGGAACCACAATTTAGTTTAATGGTGAGGTGCATGCTGGGAAATCTTTTCAAAATGGCCACCTCCAGTTGGGAGCTCAGGAGAACCTTATTTTGAAGCGCTTATCTGATTTTAATGCCGTTTTGACCTATGACATCAGAAAGGCAAGATCTATTTACACTTTTGTTGTAGTTTGTGACTGGTGTTCCCCTTTAAAAGTTACACTTAGCCTTGGGTTCCTTATTTTTGCCTGTAAGCTCATCTTTACTCCCAGCTTTGCAAAAAGCTTTGACTGACATTGTAGATACAATCTGCAAAGCGACCTGTTGACGCTTGAATTACGATTAATATGGCACCTTTTTGAAAATTCTCCTGTTTTTCTATTATTTTGAAAACGTCTTGGGATATTGTACATTACATGTAACCGATTTTCATGTCTCCGATGGATAGGTTTTTGATTCATTTCCATCAGAATCTTTTAACCGTCTGAATAATTAAAAACATACTTCGATTTCATACTTTTAGAATGAATATAAAAAATACCAGCCAGTACGTATCAAAACATTTTGCAGATATTTCAATTAAATGTTTCATTCCCTATTCCGTAAAGTTTGTCTTTTTGCAAAGTCATAGGTATTTAAATCCAGCAGGTTCTTGGTGTTCAACGAACGTCTTTGCTAAAACAACCAGTGCTGCTTTTAGAAACTTAATTCACCTCTGAGACATGTCTCTGCGTCCGGGGAGCCGCCTAATAAAATGTCACTTTGGCAGAGAGAAAAGTACCAAATATGTTATCAATCCTCCAGCAGCAAATGAGTCGAGATCGATCTGCGAAATGTCATTTAAGAGGATACATGGATGCAACTTTCGTGAGTGAACTTGTCGAGAAAGGTGTGTAGTACCGGTACCTCTGTGCCGAATAGACTATAATTATGTATGCGGACAGAGCAAACACTAAGGGGTTTACCTTCAGGGGCGGATCCAGGGGAAGGGGTGCAGGGGATCCTTACCCCTTTTGGTGGACCCCTTAACTACAAAAAGAGGGGAAAATGCTATGTGTGTACGCTCAAATGCACACACACCCCTCTCGAAAATCCTCTATCTGCCCCTGCAAGGAGGAACTCTTATTTGGTCTTTGGCCCCTGACCCTTATGCAAAGACCAAATAGTCTTTCCTCCTTGCCTTATGTTCTGGTTCCACACCAGGCTTTCCGTCACACTAGCCACTTTAGAACGGTAGTATCTTTGCCTTTTCCATGGCATAGGTACACTGACGACTGAGTTCCATTTAACAAAGGGGTAGATTTGAAATTAGATAACTTCATTTTTAATGTAGTGCACAACAAATTTTGTGTGTCCTACTCTAACACATTCTTGGAACACTGTCCACTTTTCTGAGCAAGTTCACGTGATTAGTGAAAAGCTGTTGACATTTTTATTATGGGTTTACTGTATAGACCTTTCTCAATAGTGCGGCGCCCTCTTGACTGTATGGGCCCGAATCTGTTTTTGGTTATGCAGTCCAGTGGGCCTAGGCCTAATGTTTTGGGAACGAGGCCTCTATGGGACTGTTCACTGTGCAGGTTCTTGGTTATTTGGAACCCCCTCATATTTCCCAAAGTGAAAGAAATGAGAATGCAAAGTGAATTTTGTCTAAATTTGGGAGGTTAAGCAACTTTAACGCATCTCGGTACGTCAACGTAACTCAAACCTTCTTGGTTTTGCACAAGACCACAGTAACCAAATATCTAAAAGTTGATATCATATTCATTGATTTCAATGACAATCCTTCAATATAGCCATGATATTTTTGATCAGCAAGTGATAACATCTGAGGTAAGAGATATGTTACGTTTATGTTATGCGATGAGTTGGGTGTACTAAATCTTCCTAATATCCAGTTAAAACCCTCTGATCTTTTCCAGAAACCTCCCAGAATCTAAGAGCCCGCTATGTCCCCGTTTTAATACCTTCCCAATTGACGGGACACAGGGAAAGGTGACAATACATAGGGGAGTTGTTATCCTTGGTATTAAAGTCAGAAGACTTTAAAATACAGGACAAAGCCTCTTCCTCTCACTCCTGAGGGTAAAGATTAAGTGAAGGATCAGATAGGATTTGTCAGCATCTAACAGTCTACCAGATCCCCGGTGAACGTGTTGTGAATGCACCCGAAGCAGTCACTTAATCCCTTGATGTGGGTGGACTGCAAAAACAGTGATTCCTACAGTGATAAAAAGGAAAGGACAATGATATCTAGGGATATGGTTAAGAACCATCAAAGGATAAAAAGTGTACCGCGACTATGCAGCTACTGACAGGCTGTAAGAAGGCATTTCCGAAGGGAACATATAAGGTGAGACACATCATTTGATACTTCATTTTTGTTCATTTCCTTCGACAAATACTATATAGAATACATATTACTTAGGTTCAAGAACACACATAATCATGCATAGGTTAATACAAAAATAATCCGTATTACTTAGGCTCAAGATCACACACACCATGTATAGGTTAATACAAAAATTACCCGCAGAGAAATATTTCACTGTATTCACTTTAACCTCCAGAATGAGGAGACTTAGTTATAGCTCATTTAGCAGGGTGTGAGTTGCTAGTAACTTTATGGTGATTACCTAAAACCTTATGAGTGCCCCAGAAAACCTTACCTCAACCCATTATCCTGACGTCTATGAAATCTCGTGGAAAACGTGATGCATGCACCGTCAACAAAAACATGATGAATGTGTAGTGGTTTATATCTTTGGTATACACAGTCAGCAAAGGAATAACTTGTATTATATGATTGTTAACCTAATTCATACTGACAAACGAACTTCAGATTGTTCATGTATTTGTACTTACAAGCGCAAAAGAAGCATTCAAATCCCGATCTTCGAAACCAAAAAAAAAGATAAGGGAAATGCAGACTAAACCGTAAATCCGATTCATGTTAATGAAAAAAAGGATTTAAACCCAATTAAACTATGTTTACGGAAAAAGAATCTACATCTATATGAAATGAGCCTAAGAGGACTAGTGTATGAATACGAGGACGATTGCATTATACCTATCCTTAAGCATCCCTATCGAGGTGGCTATAGAAATCCCCATGTAATACGCGGGGCAGGATCCTTCATCCCCGCCCGCCACTAATGAAGGGAAAGAGAGGTTCTCTAATCCGTTAGGCCTACACTCACATGAACCTTTCTTGTACATCTTACAGGTAATTAAATCCTAAAGGTTTATTATACCAGGCAAAATGTTTCCTGCTCAAATCTGCCTAAGTCACATGTGATTTGTAATCAGCAATATGCATCCCATTGATGGTGATAAGATGATTCCGTGCTTAACACAATTAGGAAGACCATTTATTTGAATGATTCTAATAGATATTTTATTTTGAAAATGAATACTGTAAGTGACATTATGTATAATCTATGTAAGGTTATCATAAACAAATTGATATAATAGCCTGATAAATAAAATTTAATGGTTTCTTACATCCTAGTGAAACAGTATATAGGCCTATGTGGAGAGCAACAAACTCTAGTTGTGTGATCTTAGTTGGTTGGTTGGTTGGTTGGTTATTGGGGTTTTACACCATATCGACATCTATGGTCATATCACGCTGAGAACAAGATCTTGACAATTCTGTCTGTTTGATGATCGCATCCATGAAATGATAACATCTATGAGAAGGTAGAGACCGTACCCCTACACTTTTACCGAGGCAGGTGTTCTTTAATGTGCAGGGTCCGATAGGCAGGGCCCTACACACAACAGCCAGTGGTCTACTAGAGACCTTTGATAACCCAGTTGTTGCCACTGGGGAGAGCACAGAGGGGTGTAGCAGCCACCTTGGCCCAGCCGGGAATCGAACCCAGCTCTCCTGCATGCCAAGCGAATGCTCTGACCACTACACCACCCCGTGCCCCCTAGTTGGTTGGTTATTGGTATTTAACGCCATAGCAACATCTATGGTCATATCATGGCGAGAACAAGGTTTGGCAATTCTGTCTGTGATGATTGAATCTTATGAAAAAGTAGAGACCATACCCCTACACATTTACCGGGGTAGGTGTACTTTATTGTGCCTAGTCCCAAAGACAGGGCCATACACACAGCGGCCGGTGGCCCACCAGGGGCCTTTGATATCCCAGTCAGTCGTGTGATCTTCTATATACAAGGTTTGTACCCATAAGCAAACCAGGAATCTTCCCATATCTTTAACATTCTTCGAACCGTGCTTGCACGTACCATGGGTGACCTTTTATTGTTGGTTCCTGCTTCCCCAACCTATTGATCATGAGCCATTTACCATCCCATTGAACCATCTCCATTGTCCATCCTGTCATTCGTGTTCACACGTTTGGTAGGATAATGGTGATGGTAAAGGCTGATGCTCCTTTAGATTCCCCACCTGGAACACTCGAGGATATGTCATCTTGTCGGAAACTCTTATTTTTCACACAGAAACAAACTGTACCATCTATATTCTCTTCTTTATTCTAGACACAAGGGTCGAGATATTTCAGATAACCCCAATTTGTTGTGGGTGACCTCAATTTGTTATTGTTGACCCCAATTTCCCTGCCGTCCAAACCAGACGCTAGTATGACAGTCGCTTCCTCATAATGGCAACCCTAAGAGCCCAGCGTATGTTGGCATGAAATCTGGCAATAAAGGTGTTCTTATTGCCATATACTATTTGATAATTGCTTGCCTTCTAGAGCCTTTGAAAAGCCCAATGTCATGGGGTTAAGCTGCAATGGCCAGATTGTCTTCTATTACAAACCCCGGTTAGGTACGTAGATGTAATTGTATGTAATTTGTAAAGGCTGAGGAGAAATGTTATAATTAGTACTGCGGGGGGCATCCGAGGGAGGCTGTACGACCCATAGGGGATCGTCACATACCAAGGGCGAAGCCCGAGGTTTGTATGATCCCCATGGGTCGTGCAACCACCCGAGGACAACCCCTAAGGTTCTTCTTTATTTTGTCACCCAAACAAAACTAGAATAATATTTAAACTCATTACAAACCATCAAAATGACGAGCAGTATTACAGCTTGTCAATACGCCCTACCCACAATACGTACCGTTTGCCGGCCGTGCGGGTGATAAAAGGGTCTCAGCCTAATGGATTTCATGTATAAAAAAAACGCAATTTCTCTTTCAATATGAATCAAAAAGAAAATTTACAAGGTGCAGAAACCAAAGACTGGAAATTCTAAGGAAGGGTGATTTTTTTTTCTCAGAGACCTTCAGATAAAGACAAACTCTGCACTGATTAAGTGGCTGTGGCGGGTTGAAACGGACCTGGATCCCAACCAGAATCAATGAGTCGACTGGAGGGAGAAGGGGCCCGGGACAGAAGGGTCTGCTTTACTTAGAGGAATGTGGGTCCTTATGCTACTAGTCCAGGAGCCAAATCTGAAAATCATAATCTACCCAATTTCCAATTAGATAAGATGAAACCTCTTTGAAAAGTTGCCTAAAGATCGCCAGTAAGCATACCTACAACCTGGTGTATCAATTTCAAAAATAAGTCCAATGATTCATGGTTCCTAGGATGATATAAGATGGAAAATAATCCTGTGGGCTTCAAGATTGTTACATAAGTCAATAATGATCTTTTGGGAGCTTAAAGTTTGGACATTTGTGAAAAGTAAAACTGGATGCAATAGTGTTTAGAAATGCAGTAGTAGTCAATAAATGTAACGCAACTACAAAGTCTGACCCTGGAGACTGAAAGGGTCTCCTCCAGGCTTGCTGCTAGCCCTTGGCAAGCCCCTCTTTCCTCTCTCATCCCACCCACACGACCCACCTATCTGCCCCAGGGGATGATTCAGATCCAGCTAATGTCATAGGTCTGTGAACGGGATCTCTGGTGAATCCAAACACGGAGTACAATAGAGTGCTCCTTGTCTGACCCCAGGTATAGCTCCTGCCTCTCCCGAGAACCCACCATATTTATATTTGACAGATACTGCCTTTTTTTTGTCTTTACGATACGTGTCTGCGACCCGAATGATAATGCCCAGGAGGACGACTTATCGACCTAAGAAGAACGTGCAGAGGTCGGGAGGACTATTTGTTACTCAAAGCATTATAGTAGTACATGTATATGGTAATACATATCAGTATAGAGCTCCCATGACTCTACTGCAGACCTTTATGGATTATGAAGAATTCCGTTGTTTAAGAAGAGCTAGCCGTAGATTCTCTCCCCCTTGTGAGGACCACATATCACAAAAACACCAAGAGTGCGTCAGAAAAATTATAAACCAAATTATAACTCAATTAGTGAAGACAATTGAAATCATTATGAAGAATTTTATCCTTTGAGTTTGCTATCTGAAATAACGTAAGTGACATTTATAGAAAGCTTACTTTAAACGGACCTATACCAGTATATACGGACTATACTGAGGCATAGGCTAGTGTACCCCCTAAGCCTTGCTGGTTTTAGTATCTATTTAGGGTGTCAAATTCTTGGACACCAGCGTTATTCCACTCACGTCCAGTATGGTTTACGAGCCGTGAAATACGTTCTGGAACACCGCATTCACCGCCCATTTCTTTTCTGTGATTACAGCGGAAGAGGCACTGCCAGACAGTCATTTATTGACTGTCACTCCCCAAAGGAAATATAAAGAAGATAAAATGTTTTATTTCTGTAGCTCCTCTGTTAATCTATTGTTTCTAACACACCTTTGGATGGAAATAAAGTTGTTATTTACGGTCAGTCGGCACAGCTATAAAGAAATAAATTCAGTGTAGATAATTGCCTATTCTTTTATACTCATAAGCTTAAATCTATAAACGTCAAGATAAGATCTAGAAAGACTTTCTGAACGTTGGATTTGCTTGGTTGATTGTTCAGGGTATATATGTATAAAACTGTACTCCCCATACCCATAGAGTATCATCTGCAAATGGTAACCAATATGAAAATGTCAAGAGTTTTGTTGCTCTCTGTTCTTATCATTGAGCACTTGTTAAGACAACAACACTGCAATATCATGTTGTTTTAGGCCCATAACGAAATGGAATTTCTATCATTACCAAGATTTCATGTCCTTTATAGGTATGTATTATGTTTATTTCTTAAATCGTGTTTTATACAATTTGTTGTTTAATACCTCTAAACCATTGAGCTACCCATAATAACAGTTTAGTACAAGGGGACTACATGCTTACAATTGCGACATAGGATCACCAAGTAGTTTGGAAAGAATTTTGACAACCATATTTACTGTGTAACATGTATTCACTCTCAGTAATCACTTACATATTAACCTTCTACAATACAAGGCTGTGTCATACATATTATAAAAGGTCATGGAAAGATTGACTAACCCATCTCAAATAACACTGGTGAACTCAATCTTTCCCTGACCTTTTATCTGCCATCATTCACCAAAGGACTTTGCTTACTTAATTATCCTGGAAATCTACCATTATTCACCAAAGGACTTTGCCAACCTAATTTTCCTGGAAATGGGCTTCATGTGACCTTGCACATGATTACTGGGGCGACTTGATCCACTGCTTTATATAAAAATGACAGCATTCTTCACAATTCTGATCATGCACCACCCGTCCCTGATGACCTGAGCACACCTCCTGGAACATGGTCCTAACCCTACAAGCCCTGCCACACCCCTACATGTACCTTCCCACCCCTACGAGCCCTTCCTCATACTACATGGGATATCCAGCTGTCACAGAGGGTGTAATACCACCACATAGGGTATCAAGGTGCCACACTATTATATGGGACATCACAGGTGGCACAGAGGGTATCCTAACAACCCAAAAGGCTTTAAAACATGAGAGAGGACGTCATATTGAACAATGACATCTTCTAAGCTCCAACGTTATACCTACTCCAACAACAAGCGGCCCTGAATAGGCAAAAGACATGGACGTTCTTCATATGCAAATTCATTGTTGAGGACTGATTTTAGTGGGACATTAGAATTCCCATGGACTAGAATGCTGATTTTGAAAATATGAGAACAAAAATTAATTGCACATGTATACATGTACCCTTTCGCAAAGATTTAAAGTAACAATAATGTAACAATAATTCATTAATAAGACACCAATAATATGTTAAGCGGTAGGTTGACCTCGAGGCTAATGACCATTGAATAGGACTTAGCCACCCTATACCGAATCTCCGGATCCAATTGGCTACTATATCCAGAATGCACTGTACATTCCGTTCGTCTATCACCTTCTCAGTTGCCTAGCTTGACGTGATGCCTATTTTTCAATGGAAATAATCTAACAGTAACTCTAGCTTACTATACCTGTACATCATTTCGGTAAGTAATAGTGAGTGGGCTCACTTACTATGCTAGCAACAAATGGAAATGGAAATGTCATTTGACAGCGCAATGGTAATGGTAAGAAGGACAAGCCGCCCGGCCTATTAAATAGGCTGTCCTCTTACGTTATTTTCGCCTGACAAACACGGACGATTCTCTTTTGTTAATGATGATTTAACCCAAGAGCTATATGGATTGTTTATTTCAATGGTTGTTGGTTATTTGTGCAAGATTTCCTAATTATGTCAGCATTGACTTGGATGGCATAGGAACGATATGAAGACATCATTTAATGGTCTCTCTAGTGTCATGGTTATAGAGATGTACTTATTATTATCCTACAGATTTCATAAACGCTTTTATTGATTATAACTAAGATTCTCGAACGTTTCCTCTCCGTCATCGCAGTACGTTGGAAAATTATATTACAAATTTAGTCAATTCAGTCATGTTCCTCACAGCATAGGGAGGGCCTTCGCTATTTCATTACAGAAGGGAGTAGGAATCCTTCTGGGGCTTCTCCTAAAATCGCGGAGGAGGATAGATAGGGGCGTGGTATTTCCCCGGTGAACGACGACACACTTAACGGAGACGTTTCATTAGAGGGTCAGAGAACACGACGATACATCTCCGCCCACTGTGCTCCTAATTTGATCGGTACTTGGTAAATAGCCGACAGAAATGTTTATGGTGACAGAAGAACAGAACACTTTACTTAGCGAGTCGCTTAAAACAAAGGCAATGCAAGATTCCGTCTTTTCTGGCTTGTCATACAAAAACGTGAATATATACTTTCATTACTGAATAAACAAATTTTACTCTCCTAATAGTATAATTCCAAATAATGAACATGTTTGCTAAAAGTATCAATATGTTCTCATATGTCTCTTTTACAAATTTGAACAGGAGAGATATACCTACAACAACCCGAACGTGAACCGGTTGCCGTTCGTGGACGCAGTGTCCTGTATCAAATCCTCATGCCTACCTACACTACTCAAAGTTTCCGGCGGGCATCCATAGTAGTATAGAAATGCAAATTTGCGCATGGCTGTATAACGACACGAATTAAATTGAGATGATATTTTAGTGTGAATTATCTTGAATGACGACCATAGAAACAATCACGATAATTTATTTAGAAAGTAATTGGCATAGCAAAATCAATATACGTAAAGATGACAGAACTCTTTCTTAACTATATCAAAATTATCAAAAAGGGTATCTTCCCTAAGCACGTGCGATACTGGTTATGTAATCCTTGTGTAAAAACATAAATTGATGTTAGCAAATTATCGTCCAAACTTTTATTATTATTGTATTCGCATTATCATTTGGACTATCATAAATTTGTTTTAAAGACAGGGTTGTGTTAGAAAATTATTGCGATATTTTCGTGGTCGTCATCCTAGTAATCTTTTAGCATAACCGAGTCATATGTCTGAAGAAAAAATAATGTTTATACCAGCCAACCTATATCTCGATAAATCACCTCATTAAGAGAGGTAGAAGGGCGGCATAAACGTCTCGCATTACCTTGGGCTAGGGCGCAGAGGAATCGACTAGTTCACCTCATCGTTTAACGTTGAAATGTGCTATCTATATGATAATTTATGGACACTGAAATCTATCTTATATGAAGGGATGGGTGGAAAGGAATTCCCTAGGAGATAACACAGAAGTATCTGGAGGGTTTTAAAGATATACCTCACGAACTGGAGCCAACGTATTCACAACGCTAAAGTATAAATTATTATTATTACTTCAAATCTGAGTTCTTCTAACATTCACTCCTGGATAATTATGGTGCTACTCACATATCAGATATAACAGTTTCGATTAGTAGAGATAGTCTCATGCAACAATGGTCAAACTTTCTTTTGGCAGATGTAAACTTTTATACTATTTTCTCACACTAGCTCAAGAGGATGCCTCACACTTACCTACTTCAATGTGTAATGTGATTTGAGAAAAAGCTTGTTTCCGAAATCTGATGAAATGAACTATTAATTGTGCTTGACAATGATGATATCAGGTATTGATAAAATATTGTCCTTACAAACCTTACATTACCAGAAAAAAATGTTACTGGTTTACAAATGTAACCTTTTAGATTTTAGATAAGAGGTAAGAGAGAAGGGTGCCCATTAGTATAATGTGTAGATAGATTTACCTTTATCTCACACAGAAACCTGCCAACCATTCGGATTGTAAAAACATGTTTGATGTGTTTCAAGCATTGTTGAATATGCAAGTAACAAAAAGATTCATTGAGCCACAAATGTGAGAATTTCCCCTGAGGAAACTCTCTAAAAGAGAAGTACGATCCAACTTTTCTTATGAAAACCATCACCGAGAGACATTTTTTCACCTGACGTTACAACAGCATACGTTCTTCCCATAAAATTATGGTAATAGTTTTTCCATTTCTAGCCTAATGCTCAAAGATAAAAGCGGGAAAAAACTCAGTGTATTTCCTTTGGATCTGGCTTCATGGACTTTAGCCTATAACATTTATGCATGGGATTATCTGTTTTTCTAATGATTGGCAACCAAAAGCATTCCAAGATTAATAATTTTTATCGTGTTCCAAACTCTGGAGGGCGCGTTTTACACTAGAAAAATCATAAATGCGTTTCTCACATCTCAAAATTAAAGATAAGGTGTTTTCAACAGGCAATAATATTAACTCTACAGATTATTATGTAGTTAACAACAGGAACATAAGAGTCTGAAGTCTGAAACAAATCATTTAAAGTCTAAATATCTAAACTAAAACTATGAGTTACGACCGGTGTGAAACACCCCCAGTAGTCCATGAAATATTCACAATATTTAAAAACATCCACGGAGGCTTCTTTTATAATTAGATAAATTATATGTGAAGACTGAAAATATGACACTAAGCTGTAAATTACATAAACAGTTGGTACTCTAAAATAATACAACACAAAGTTTTAAACGACACGAAATTAGGAAATGCTCGAAATATGACACAAAGGTTCGTGACTTCAGGCACCCCGAATTGTTAGTTGCCTCAAACAACAAGTGCTACTGTATTCCACAACAGTTTTAGAGTGCTTGTCACGTGATCTGCCTTTAGCCAATCAGGTAAAATGTATCTTTTGGAGGCCTCTGTAAGGAGAATTTTTGTCCCAAAATAATCAGGGTCCCCTTTGGAGATCACTTTAAACAGTTAACATCTACCTGTTGTTGACTTATGCTTGGGGAAATAGCATGGTAACAATAATTTGTAACCAAAGACAAATCCTGGGTCTGACCCAATGGTCTTAAGCTACTCAACCACCTGTTGACCCGAGGATGACCCTGACTGAACAAGAGCCTGGGCAGGTGTTCCAGTGAGACTTATATGTAGATCAGATATTCTATCCCGATCACGAATATGCAACGTAAATAAATAGTCTATACCACAGGTTGACCCCCAACCCTCCACCCCTTATCTCTTTTTCTCACGACACTTACTGAAACTCTAACCACAAATTTCCCAAAGGCCCTTGACATTCTTCGAGACCCCATACCTACATTAACAGTGAGGGAGGGAGGGAGTGATGGATGTTTTATGCCATACCGACAGCCAGGGTAATTTTCACAGTGAAAACAAGTTAGGACAAATTCTGACTTTCTAGACATATGTTTTGATTTGGTCAGTCTTTGGTGATTGTATCTATGAGATGAGGGTAACAGGGTGGGCAAACAGTAAAGGATCAAAACCCAAAACTCATTTTTGCTGTACCTCCTCCCTTACTGAACCCTGACACCAATGTGGAATCAAACCCAATGAACCACTTGGTCAGTGCTAGGTCCCCCCTATAGTTGCCTTTTTACAATCAGCAGGGGCTACTGGGGACATATATTCTTTCCAGGACCAGAAGCCCCACCCCGGTGCCCACACAGGGGACCTATATTGATAAAATGTGATTCAAGACTAATTATGTAAGGTTGGCCAATACTTGTTTTGCTACCATCTATTATTTTAAAAATAGTTATCGCCCAATTTTGTATGCTCGTTTGATGTCTGGATGGGTATTTACAATGGGTACAACTAGGGAGAAAACATCAGTAAGGTCTTTTGTCATCGGATGCACATTGTAACAGGTCATAAGGTATTTAGAAATGGAGAGGATGAAATTCAAATCCGAAAGTTCTTGTGACAGTATATCGTCTGACAGTAAAGGCAAATTAACTATACAATGACAATATGTCTGTATCCCATTACAATTGATTAACTTCACAATGAGACCGCCTTTCCGTTGCAGTTCTACAAAAACATGATTAAACCTTTGGGAGTAGAAAAACATCTGGACTAATCATGCCATTGCGAAAAACAAGTGATTAGAAGTGAGCAATGAATTACCCTGAGTAAAGTTGGATAGATCGGTCTGTAAAGGAAATCCAATATACCCTGAAGTGTAAAAGGTACAAAATCAATCACATTAAGGACGCCTTTCCAGGCAGTAAACCACGTAATGTGCACTAACTTGAGCATAGGAGTCTCCTTCTACTTGTCGGATTAGAGAGATTGTGTGGATTAGGGTAAAGGTATTAGGCATTCTCACTGACAACCCCAATTGGAAACCTTCAAAGTTAATGGGATAATCAGTGAACTAACCGTTGGCCATAGTTTTTTGTCACTACTTTGCCGAAGCTGCACCAAATAGATTGTGATTTAACCTTTCCGCAATGCAGACGAGCCCAGTTATTGTCTCCCCGACTGTTGCCCATTTGTCACAAGCAATTAAGTCGTTTTCCATGACAGTTACGGCCGTCCGATGTTTTCCCGCCTTTTCTAAATGTCGTCTGAACAGAACAGCCATTTGGCGACACAATGGAAAAGGCAGTGTTCTTAACCCCCACCCAAAGGAAATGACATTCTATATTAATACATTGTCATTGGCCAAGCAGTGTGGACATGATGCTATATCAAAGGCCTGCCCTTCTCATACTGTGTCTATGCAGTATGGGAAGTAAAAGAATCCTTGCCTCGGTAATGTGTAGGGGCAGGGTATCTACCTTCTCAAAGATTAGAGCATCATTACTGCCCTTTATATGACCCAACTAATATACTAGTATCATTTCAAGTTTCATTTGTCTAATTTGACCTTATGGCTCATCAAAGATACTGCTCTCATAACAGTTCAAAGGTTTAGTAAAAAATATCCTCACCGAACAATGGTCAAACTCACTTTCTGACAGTTATAAGTGTATTATTTTGTTGTAATAGCTCAGTCAGATACCCCATACCAATCTTATTCTATTTCAAAATGTATGTGCTTTTGAGAAAGAAAATCTTGTTTCTGAAATCTGATAAAATGAGCCATTCATTTTCCATGACAATTATGATAAAACGCTTTCAAAGCAAAGTTTACATTGCCAGAAGAAACATTTCTTGGTTAAAATAAAAACTTTTGGACTATTGATAAGAGGTAGGAGAGGCGTATGCCCACTGGGGAATCAAAGTATGTGTGTGTGTGCATCGCCTTACCTCATATGGAAAAGTGCCAACCATTCAGATTGTGAGAAAAAAAAGTGTTTCAAACATCATTGTATATCCAAGGTAACAAAAAGATTCATACATTTTCCCCAAGGAAACTCTCTAAAAGGGAAGTACGAGTAAAGTTTTCTTATGAAAACCATCACCAAGAGACAACTTTTCCCTAGAAGTTACAAAAGCATAGGTTTTTCCTAAAATTACTCACAGTATTTCCATTTTACCTAATGTCCAATGCTCAAAAATAAAAACGGAGATAGAAAGATTTTCCTTTGGATTTGCCAAATAGTTTAAGTCCCTTTGAAATTCTTGTTGAGTAGAACCTTCAATTTGGCTGAGTGCGTTTGGACCTGACAAAGGTTTGTTTTTCCTTCCATAGGCTTCATCCAAAAGGATATAGTAATCTCCAAGAACAAGAGGAAATAACTCGTACATATGTTTACATAAAAGCCTGTGTATTAGGTGAATTTGACTGTATAATTGGTAATTTACTGATTTTCAAGAAAATTATGGTGAAAGACCATGGATCCAACATATTGTGATGTTCTCAGGAAAAATAAGGAGCTGGGACCAGAGAGTGGCTCTTCCATGGTTTCCCCATTAAGATATTCATACTTTTGACAGTTTTTATCCAAGTCGTGCTTGATGTCTTGAAACCACGAGCAGGATGAATCACGCGAGCACTTGTCCGTGTTGCTGTGAAGCTATCAGATGGACAAGTGGTTGTATGATTCTCAGAAACGTGCCCCACACACAAGGGTTGCTGATGGGTGGAATACAGTTCACGACGCTCACAGGTAACATAGCAGCCCATATCAGGCCCTTCGATCTGGGAGGGGTCAGCATGAGGCAGATATCATAGTTTAAACCAGGCCTGGGGACAGAGTCTCATGCGGAATATCTAATGGCTGCTTCTAACCGATGATTCTAGGCTCGAAACGGGGACCATGCCCAAAAAATTAAAAAGGTGGTATCATGTAGGCCGATGTCCCATGTATTCATCCCTAAAGCATTTGACAACCCGAGCTTGTGCTTCTGGTTGGCTCATCCATATTTTCGTGTGACCGAGTTCATCCCTGCGTGAGCTACTCCCTTATTTCTTCTAAGTCCTACTTCCCCTTTTTGGCTAAACTTCAGTCTAATTCTATCTCGTGGACCTTTATCCCTAGCTGTCCTGCTCTTCTAAGTCTTTTTGTGGTCCATTCCCAGGAAGAAAGGAGGTGTGAACACAGTGAGTACCAAGATGGGACTGTTTATTTTCATGCAATCACTCTCTTTTCTAGCCATAACCTGGCTCCTGATTGGTTACAAAACATCATGTGGTTAATTTGACCTTTTTGCCAGGGTCATTTCCGGTCACTGATATATCATGTATTATGACTTTGTGTTTCATAACTTGTGCATACATTTTCGTGCAGTTTATACCATATGAGCTCATACTACACGATCCCGTGTACTTCGTGATCAGGCCAAAACATTTAACTTTAACCATAATTTTACCAGAGAACATTTACTTGCCTTTTAACCTCTATAATTAATTGCATGACCTCGTGATATGACATTGAATTGATTACTATAATTCATCACAATATAATTTGAAAGACTATCAAACACCTTTTCCAATAAACTAGCACGAGATAATTAACCCCTAGGGCTATTTAAACTACTGTTTTTATGAAAGTAGTCACAAAATCGGCCAGTGGAATACAGCCTTAAGCCGTAACCTTTTGTCATCTTGGGACACAGCCCTAGCGGTCCAGACTAACAGAACAGACAGTGGGCAAGTGAACCGGACGTTTCCCTCTTTACATAGCCTTAGACCTTTGTCAGTCCCTGAGGTCCTCGACACTATTACTCTACATCCTACACAAAAGACCCGTGAACTTTGAAAAAATACTCTAGATCTCCTGTTACCCTACATCTTGCTCCCATTGATGTGGAGACTATAAAGGTAAAGCCGTATAGCGCCTGTGGCCTCAGAGTATAAAGTCTGTCTTTTTTTATCAGGTTATCCCCAGGAAAGTAGCAACATGTCCCGCAACCGTACATTTTTCTGCCGATAGAATTAAGGTTATATACAGGCATAACATATATCACAAGAAAGGCTTTACAATTCAGTTTGAAATGGTGTGTAGGGTGTAAGGTTTAATGTCATATTCTCAGAAAAAAATCTATCAAAATTAATACAACATCGGCAGCATCAAATACTATAGTGTCACATAATAATGATGTTATTTAGCGTAAGGTAATTGTAATGTCTGATTCATTGATGTCAAGACCAAAACAAAACAGAATGTCATTGTGATGTTCTGATAAGGTGAGGTTAAAACTGAACCTAAACAGAATGTTTTTGCGATGTTCTTATTAGAATAAGACTAGACCTCAACAGAATGTGGTGCTCTAATGAGGTGAGGCGGAGAACAAACTATAAAAGAATGTCACAGGACCATTTGGTTGTAGCAAGTTAACATCATATAGCTATGTAACAAGAATGTTTCTATTAGGACGGATTTTGAGATACAGTGTCGCTTGGAATTAATCCGTTTGATTCAACTCAACGGAACTATGGGTGATAGCCTTTACACCCAGCGTCTTTCTCCGTTGTCCCACTCCAACTTTGCTGTGCTAGATTCTGGGCAGAACTGACTATCTATTCTGATTATCCCAAGAACGTTTCTATGTGATGTTGCCATGTTTTTCTATCCTGAAACATCATTGGGTGTCATCGAAAGAACGTCACTACAACTTAATAATAATGTAATCTAGCAAAAACTTAAAAATACCAAACATTTTTCTCGATTACATGAAAAAGGGATCATGAATTCTAAATATATCATTTCACAGAGGCATTAAAACCTCTTTCTAATGATACATATATAATTATCATGACTATAAACCTCTTTTAACAAAATGTCAACAGTTTCTCCACTTGTGGATATAGGGAATGATATGTACAATTCACAATCTCCACCCTGTGATAGGTTCCATCAAAACCTCAATGATAGAGTACATATCATATAAGATAGTCATAATCTATTCGTTTACAAACTGATTTTCTTAAATTGGTTCAGAATTGGCCCAAAATCGCAATAATAATCGCAATGCTGGCCAAGTCCGATTTCAACCCAATTTCGATTCCAATTCTGATTCTAAAGGCATTCACACCGCTGGTTGATTCTGGCTAGCTTAAAGCGTATATGCCCTGGAAAGTTTCATACAGGTGTTTTATTTGCTGAGAAGTTACCCTGGTCATTTCCTGTCTATACTCTCTTTTTAGCTAAACGATTTCCGCACGAATATTACTATTAATTCATAATGATTTCATTTTAAATTAGGTTGTACCTGAATTATGGAAACACCTGGAGAATACATGTTTTAAAATGAGCACAGGATACACCCAACGTGGTGAAATATGTAGGAATGAAATGAGAGGCAATGAATGAATGTGTTTGGACGAGTTCGTTCTTAAAATCTTTATTAGAAATTTAGATGAATAGAAATATTTCTAGGTAGCGACAACCTATCTAATGGAAGTTGTTTCTGCAGCGAAACATTTGATTTCCATTTTGAATAATCTTAGTAAACAAGTTTGTAGCCCAATTTGTTTTTAACATTGGTGACAGTGCACAGAAATCAAAAGGCAAGTTGCATCTTAAAACTGTGTATAGTAACTTTAAAACAATCCATTTCATGAGAAAAGTACATTTAATGGAGACGAAAAAGTAATTCGTATTGTCAACTAAAGAAAGGTTTAAATTCTGTCCTGAAAACAATTTGATGTCTGGAAAAAAGAAGTTTATTGCAACAATGGATCAATTAAAAGGAAGAACGTATTGGGTCTACGACACAATCACGAAACCTTCCAACTTTACCCGACTTTGTCAACATTTAAGTAACTTTAACAACGTTTTCAAGGGACGTAAAACCTGCCGTCTTTGCGTGAGGCTGACAATGTGAAATGACAGATGACAGATGGTAAAAGGCTTCATGTCTGGAACAACGTCGTAAACTGCTCAAGCCGTTATTCGACTGGGCGACTTTGAAATCCTAAATTTTAGTAATTTCTTTGTCTTCAGTGGGAATATGCCAGGAACCCATCATTGCATATCTGTTGAACGAGAATTCATGATCATTTCAAATTTCTAATCATATGCAAAATGACTATAAAAAGCGCTAATTGCTACTGATGATTTCCAAAATCGCGAATAAAATGGGATAGTGGAATTGGATATAACATCTGATTAGTGAAATAAATGTTGGTGTTAAAATTTTATAGGAGTGATTGACAGTGCATTAAATTCGCATTCACAAAGCTTTAAACAATTTATATTTATTTGCACTGACAGGGGTTCAAATTGCACTCAGCTTCCCTTCTCACCCTATTGAGTAATATTAAAATTTAAGGCATGTATACATGATTTACACGTCATGAGTTTGCTAGTGTGATGAACGGCTATTCATCCAAAATATGTAGAGATCAAAATAAGAGAAAATAAGGTGATATTATAAAAGGTATATATGTTCGAAAAGGAACGAAAGTGTAAAAGAACGAAATATGTAAGAAAGTGTAAAAAGCCCGAAAAAGAGGCACGAATATGTAAGGAACGAAAGTGTAAAGGAACGAAAATGTAAAGGAACGAAACCCGGAAAGATGTAAACCGGAAGTGATATGTAAACCGGAAACGGAAATGTAAACCGGAAGTGACGTCAGTTGTAGATCACGTGACCGAAAGCAGCCAATCAGGGCTGACCTCTAGGGTATATAAAGGGGCGGTGAGGCCCGAATAAACAGAGTTCTTTAACAGTTCTCCTTGTGTCCAGACGTGTCTTCTTTCCTGAAACAACCGCTAAAGATGAGCCGATTCGAGCAATTAACCAGAAGTTAGGATAAAATAGTCGAAGTTCGCGATAAATAGCAGGAACTTAGGGTAGGGGCCCGACGGCCCGAGGAACGAGGAACGAAGGACCGAAGTAAGGCACGAAGGCCCGAAACAGTCCCGGAGACCGAGGCGTAGCATGGCACGAAGGCATGAAGGGCGGGACGAAGGAACGAAGTCCGCGGGGACGAGGGCGCGGCAGGCTCGGCCCCACGCTACCAAACAATAGGCGACCGACGGCCCCGCGGACCGGAACCACGGGGTGGACCGCCCGGTGGGGGTGAATGCTGGTCTGGGAGATAGAGCGAGACGAACCCCGGCCGACCCGTACCCCTACCATAATTTCCCTTCCCCGCAGTCCTCCGTTTGACATCGAGCGCCGATTCCCGACCGATTCGCTCAGCCCCCCCCCTCGTGCGCGAGGCACGACTCTAAAAACACATCTCGGTTCTTGGCCCGGATTCCCCGTCCGCCCCGAGACCCGAACAACCCCCACGTTCCTCTGTTGTAAGAATCGGCAACCCCGACTTACCAGAGAACGTCACACTAGTGTGATACGCACCCTATGTTTGCTTTCACGACACTACAATGTTTTCATCTGTTTGAAACCATAAAAAAGCGTTCATTATGTGTACTAATAGAATGGTATAATCAGTAACGACGCCATTAAAGTTTATCATACCCTGACGAAAAAGGGTATCAAAGAACGGGGACCTCATGAAGGGTCGCTCATCCAGGCTTTGGGCATTGGGCGCAGGATCGCAGTCCGAACAAACAGGTATCGAGTGAGTTGGGTTTCTCAAAGTCATGTGTCATGCCTGAGAGGGGGTTAGAATGGTGCTCCGTCGTTGAAGGTAGCTTACAGATTCCTGTGATTTTAAGATAGAGGGGGATGGGTTGGTGTGTACTGGAGCATCATAAGCCTATCGCTGCTCTAATCTTCACGCAGACTCAATACTGCTCTACTCATGCCCCTAACTGGGAATCGGTCTTTGGGCTGTCGCCAATAAAAGAAGGGTGGTAGCGTGCTGGCAAGCCAGCCAACATCTCGTTCTCCATGCCTGTCCATAAAGTTATGTTATCCCCACATTTGTCATGATCTTTGTTTTTGTGCCTGAATTGCCTATATTTCCTAAGTCCAGTCATCACATTCCAATACCAAACTAGGCTGTTGGTATTATCCATCTTCTCATTCTTCATTTCTTCATTCCCCATTTTCCCTAAGTCCTGAGGTGGGTCCGACTAATGAAAGAAGCGGTGTTAACACATTAAGTACCTTGAAGGGACTGTTTATTCTGATGCTTATCTCTGCTTTATATCACTAAACTCAGAACCCATTGGTCAGTTCAGATCACATGTCTAATTGACCCCAACAAAGGTCATTTCTGGTTACATGCTTCTTACAAGCATATTTCATACTAAATATATCGCTTCTCATGCTCTACTGCATGCTTTGTTCTAAAAGCTAAACAGACAGATATATCAATAAACAATGTCTAGGCACTTATTACTTTACAACTTTTATTACATAATTAATACAAGGATCATATAGTTTAAAACTCGTGCCATTGAATAACGAAGTGATATCTGTGTGCTTGTTCAAGTTGTAGGGTCTTTGGGCAAAAGTCACAAGAACTAATGTCCAAATGAGAGGTACTGTTATAGTCTTTATACCTGTAGCAATCAGTGTGATCTCAGTAGTTACATGTAATATCCGGTAGAATACACACACAGCACTTCGACAAGACACCAAAACTTCTAAACATCTAAATTTTAAGTGATCAACCTCATATTATATGAGTAGCTGCATGTGTCGGTGGTCTGCTGCCCTTGAGAAGGTCATATAAATTACATAAGGGACTTCTGCCAGGGGGAATGTTCTTGCTGGTAATTGAAGATTGTGTGTGTGTGTGGCTAAAAAATGTTTTACTGTTAAATAATTGTCCTTTTAGGGATCACTGTGGTGTATTGGCTGGTGCACCATTTTAGAGATGACCCTAGCTAATGTGCCGGCTACAATGTACTGGCTACAGGGTACTAGTACAACCTTGGTTTAGGTAAGATTGTCTTGCGTGACATGACTGATTTGGACTCCCTTCAATGTTCAAGTTCAGCATTTGTGAATAACATTATTTGATTATTTGTAGCTCCAAATTTGGAATAACTCTTGCCTTTTGGGTGTATAGACAGGGTCTAGTACTTCAGATCCATCACAATACAATGATATTTTCTTCAATTGTAGTTTATAAAGGTATATTGAATATAAACGACTCCCCTCCCTCGTACTTCTTTATGCTAATGCCTTGATATCTATTATGACTTCATAGAAACAGTTTCTGATGGTTTCAAATCCCTGCATGAAATTATGACCTTTAATGAATCCAAAATGTGTAAATGGGGTCGTTAAAGTATCATACAGGAAATGGAAAGATCATCTTTACAGACCTTTACAGGACACTTTAAGGCAATATTTAAAAAAATGTCACTTTTACAAGATCTCCCCTTGAACTTTAATGTACCTAAATATCCCTATTTACAAAACCCAAATGATCATTAGAGGTTTATTTTCACGTGTCATGTTGTACTAGGAAGCATTATATTCTTTTTTATTAAAGCAAGAATTGACCAGTATACTATATGGAAGCTTCGTTTTGAAAAACTGCAACAATTGCAAATTATTGGCCCGGCGGAAAACATGACATTCCGAAGCTATCACTACTTTAACCGTTATACTGATACAATTTGACCTATGGCTTTTTTCAATAGAGTTGATAAAGTTGTTTTAAAGATTAACAGAAGTTTGAGTGTCATAAGCTTATGATGCATTTTTTGTTGTTGTTAACTAAGGGAGTTTGGTTACCAGAGCTTTTGAGTTAACCTAATATATGTTTTTACGCCCCCAAAAGAAGGTTCTGGTGGCACTTAAGGAGGTTTTGAAGGCATTAAGATGGTTTTCCTTGTAAACCATCTTTTTCACATCTCCACCAGAGACCTGTTAGGGAAACAAGTCCTTCATATTACCGGACTCTTTTTTTTAACAATCCACTGTAGAAAAACTTTGCTCGCTCTGAGACCTTTCATGATTTTGAATTGGGCCAATTCATCCATTTAGTATGTTTTCTTTTCTTTTACAAGTAAACATAATACTTGTTACCAATTGTAATATAACAGGTTGATGTCATGTTCATTGTCCTTTGATAACGTGGAATGAATTATCGTGCATACCTCCGAAGTCTGTAATAAATCTCCCGTACATATTTTGTCTACTGTATTAATTCAAGGTCATAGTTATATACTCCAATTAAAAGAACATATTACTAAGTACTAAGGGAAACGTCCATGGTATTCCAGGGCGTTTGAAAGAAATCCCCCCAAGATGTTATCCACCTTACATTGACCATTTACCTTAACCCTTACCCCCTAGTTGAATGAAGAAGTACATTCTGAACTATGAACGACAAGCAAGGAGCTTTTAAACCGCTCCCAAATAAGGATTCTAGCTTCGTCAGGCAACACAGTAAATCTAATACTGACAGGTGCACATATGAATAAATCTGCGAGCCTCGTTTAACAATGAAACGTTTCATCAAGTGCCCTAGACAAAAGCGTGAGATAGGATTTGAACACCGAGTCGTACTTTTCCAATTTTCAGCTGTTTATGCTCTTCTGTAGAACAGAAAATGTGTGGGAGTAGCGGGATGCGGGTCTAGTTTTGTAATATTGTCTGCTGCTAGACCTGAGATAAAAATGACCTTACATTTCTTTAAGAATAAGTATTTGCTGTGGAAGTCTGGGATCGCGACAGCACATCTCGAGAATCATATAATTCCTTTTTTCAAGAACGCCAAGTAAGTTGTTCCTCTTTCACATACATAGAATTTGACGCTATTTCAGAGTGTCTAAAAACATTATCTTTTTCCAACCTGACGGCTGAGAACGGATTCCCCCGAACATTGAATTGTTAGATGTGATATTTGACCCAATATAAATTCTGTCTCTCACACAAGCCACCTTCTTGTAACGCCTAACGGGCACGACGCACCAGCTCAGCTTTATATGTCTGGGTCTGTCCGCCTGACTTGACTCTAAAACCGTGTTGTGACCCATGGTATAAGTCAATTCACTCCCCACATTCAGACACTGTGATTCGTGAAGGATTCGGTTGAGAACCTAATTTGTAGTTTTGAGACTGACATTTTTTGTGGTACAGAGCATGCGCTTGAAAACTTATATTATTACAACTTTGCGAAAACTGTTCCCCATATGCGCGATACTTCTGGTTATTCTACATCAAATGTTTTATAAGCCTTAAGTGACATTTTCAAAGTGAAATCAATCTGTTATAAAAGTTACCTTCAGTTGAACACGGATAATAACTATGTTGAAGGCTTCAATGGGTTTCTTTGAATCAGATAGATTGGAGACCATCTCGTTTTGCTTGCCGATTCAATTAATTAATGGCCAACATGTTAACAATAGTCTCTGTTTACAACCTTGTATCTGCCAGAAATTATATTTTGAAACGTTCCCAATTGCGTGACTTTATAGTTTTGTCTGTGTCGTCAAGTTACTTTTTGCTCTAGCACTAGGATGTCAAAGACAGAAAGTTAAAGTGGACAAACGCTCCGATTACAAATGAAACTAAACACAATGATAGACCCCCTCGGGCAAACATTGATTTCTTTCTGTAATAAATCTCCGTAAGATAACTGATTCTCCTCGGATACATTGCCTTTGGCTATTTCAATCATACTACTGAAATAACACTGGGAGAGTAAATCATCTGAAGACGTTCAATAAAGAAGATGAGAATAATAATTTGTAGACCTACCACAAGACTCAGCCATACATTGAATTGAGCTTTGTCTGTTTTTTTGCTGTTTATCGCCGCTGAAAAAACGTGATAATTTAAATTTGAATTGGAGAAAGCCAGTTATATGTACATTGAGTGGTGGATGATATAAGTGTGGCTTTGATAAATGATGACATTGCATTTAATACAGAATTAAATACTGTGTCTTTCGCTCGAGGTCTTTTGAAAACCAGTTTACATTTAATGACAATGTTAACTATATGATTGGAATGAATAGAGTTGTCTAGCCAATGAAATGAGAGATATTCCAATTCAAATGATGAATTTTGAATGTGCTCCTACAGTATTGTCTATTTTGCATGTATGTTAAGGTTTTATCACAAGAAGCATACCCTTGCCTCTGTGTAGTTGTATATACTACGTTAGCACACTTTTAACAGAAATTTACATTTAAAGAATGTAAAGGTGAACGGTCGACCATACTCAGTATGGGCGTCACCGTTGTCGACTCTTTTATTCATGAAATTGCAAGACCCAAATTGGTTTATTTCCTCCTCTACTGCCCCGAAGCCTGAGAAATGCCATATCTAGGACAACATTGAACCCAGATAATGATAACTGCTACCTTCTATCTTATACTCTAAAAAATCCCATGTCCTGGATTTCAGTATCAAACCTTTACAATTGTCGGTTTGAGCTAAATGAAAAGGTCACTAAAGGGACTGTTCAAAGAAACAACAAGAAATAACTGGATCAAAATCGTTCAATTTCTGCAGTAGAAACACGCTGTGAGGTAGAACTCCTATTTGATTTCTGTGTTTAGTGAATTCAAAGAGCGCCTTTCAAAATATTGAAGAAATGATGAATAAATAAGCGTACAGCTCCTCTAAGTCATTGTAATCGTGTCAATAACATCTTTCTAAAGCAGCAATCTTGAAACAATGGACACTAAAATCCTATAGTCTCAGTCTTTGGGGATTCTTTAAAGATGTTATTGAACATGGAAATGCCATCACCATTAAATTTCGGAATGAATGATAGTAAGATAGCAAAATGTCAGTGTTCAATTTTATACATCTTCCCACAGGTCTGAGTGAGTCCTAGGTAGCTAGGTTCACTCCTCTCTCGTTTATACACGGGTTTCTAAAGGCAGTGCTTTGATCGATGACTTTTGGGTTGACACATATGGGTTTGCCGTTAAACACAGTGAAGTAGTGCAAGTGTCTGAAGAGGTTTACCATAGTAATGATAAAAATCTAACTAATATTCCCT
Organism: Lepidonotus clava; assembly: GCA_936440205.1. NCBI lineage: Eukaryota > Metazoa > Annelida > Polychaeta > Phyllodocida > Polynoidae > Lepidonotus > Lepidonotus clava. The sequence continues at coordinate 42,216,476 of OW387141.1, forward strand.
CTAGTCTGTCCTCTTAAAAGTTTAAATCTCCGAGATTTCAAGGACAGTAATTAGTAATTGGAACATATGAAATGTTTAGTTAACGCCTGATCAGGAATTGAATATTAATCTTTCTTTTATATATTGTCATAGATAACATAAAATGGAAAACCCCATCAATAGATTACTGTAGAGTATGAGGTCCTATATATTCACCACTGGGCTCATTGGCTCGACAGGACATGGGCCGAAATGGCCCCAATGGTGAATATATCGAACCAAACACGACATAACAACGTGTTTCTCATTTTATGTGATGGATCTAGATCTGAAAAATCATCAATTGAATCAAAATTAATAGCAACAGCCATGCTATTGTAGCGAAGGACATGTCAACATCGTGGTTGTTTATCTAATAATCGGTGACTATTGGCTAATACTAGACACTGGGTACATTTTCTTTAATTCTTCCAAGGTGAGCATATGTCCGTTGATATTGTCCTCGTCGCCAGTGGTTTGCATTTTATTTGAAACGCCGCTGCCCCTACAGTCATAACATCAGTTTACAGATTCTTCCAATATACATTTATAGTACTTTATTCTTTGATACATAAGGCCTTCTTCATTAAGTTTATTGGATATGTTCAGATACAATTCTGATATCCCAGATATGAAATTGAAGTATAGGACCTGTAGAGAGTACGACAGGACCAACAAGATTATAGTAGAGTGCATAGCTTAGTGTTCAGACAAAAAGTTACTTTCGAGTTATATCACGATCAGAGGACTGAAACTCTGAAAGTAAATTACTTTCGAAAATTCAGTCCTCTGCTCTTAGGAGTGGGGCGTACCTTGCCTCTCCTAATGCACAGAATATATAACATATTTTGACTTTAATGATTATGATAAGGTGCCAGACATGTAATCCCAGATGTCTACTGCTAGCTAAATCGTATCCAGGCTTACCACTTAGGTCTTTAATGCCCTTTCTGACCTACTTCCCAGACTTAGACAGATTTCTTCCAGTGATGTGTATTTCAGTTTAGATACTTGTGAGAAATATCATTACCTTTCATGAGCATAAATACGTAGAATGTTTGATAAGCAAAGCCATTGAAAAAGGTTTGAAAACACAGCCTTTTTAGAAGTATAAGTACCATCATCAATTCATGTTCTTGGTTTATTGATTTTATTGCTTAATGTCTTTAATCAAAATAAAGTTCGCCGAATTGTTGTTGTTTCTATATCTAATTATTTACAACTGCTTTGCATTTGTGAAATTGCAAATTTTCACCTTTTTAATCTGTCATCATGAATTTCGAGAACCGCAAAAGTCTGTATTATGAAAAAATTGCATCTTCAATATGTGATATTGTTTGACCAGTTAAAGATAATGGTGACTTCAGGGGGAATGTGTATGATTGCAGTTTCTGATACTGAATATTGGGTTTGGAAACTTTACCCACAGGGCTTGAAGCCTAATTGCAAGGATCAAGCCAACTTGTTGTATCAACTATCCACATCTTCTTCCCTAATTGCCTGATACACCATATATATGCATTAAAGGCACAATGCCATTATCATTTACATAGATATATGCATTTCACTGATTACTGTAAACACCAATTTGCATATACATGTATAGTATAATTATTGGTGCATAGGGCAACCGAGTTTACCTGAATATCCCATAGCGCAGAGTGATGTATTTATTTAGGTGTTTATTTGTGTTCTCGTGGGAAATGCTTATTGAAAATAGGAGCACAGAAATTGTGTAACAAGCAGGTCAAAAACCTTTGCAGAAAACACAGTGAAAGTGTATTTGATCGGAATATGAAGATTCTGCATCAAATACCTTCAGTATTGTTTTTAGTTTTACCTCTAAAATGGTGTTTCATGTTCTACTTTGGAAGTGATTTACGAATCCCTACATGCCAGCTAGATATGTAGAAATCTAGGAGGAGGGACTAATAAAGTATACATCAGGAACAAACTTTTTAACTTAAATATAATAGGAAGACCAAAAACTTGACTAGCCAATATACGGACCTATAGAAAAACATAATTACATAGATACATTATAATTATAGTAACTATAACTCGGTCCAAATGTCATTGTAATTAAAGCAGTGTTCCTAGTGTAACCGATCTATTTGTATTCCACTCCAAGTAAAGGAAGTCGGTGGTGAGTAGCTTCAGCGTCTGGAACAGTCTCACTTTGTTTCCTATTAGGCCGAAAGGACCCCGATCTCACCCCCCGAGGCGGTTTTCTATTTCCCTTTAATGGCCCGTGGACTCCCGGGGGCACGGTGTGAGAAGATCTAAGGCGGGAGGTGGGGGCGGCCAGCCTTACCACACCAGCTGGGGTAGGGCTGGACGTGAAGGAAACATCCCCCACCATCAGCTGGTGGGTGGAAAGGGAAGATCTCTGTTACTTTTCTCAGATTGCCTGGGTTTAACCTTGCTGGACCCTACTTCTCTTATTGCTTAGATTTCTTGTAGGGATAGAATGCTGAGTGGCCCTAGGCTCAAACTTCAGACCAGGGTCAGGCCAAGGATCAGCGCTGATTGCTTTATTTGATAACTTTGTGGTCAAAAGTTCAATTGAATCTACTGTAGGCTACTTTTCCAATCGCCCCCTATTGACCTGCGCTCGCTTTACCATCTTCTTGTGTTTTTGTGGATGTTTTTATGTCTTGCATGTTTAATTTGACTAGCAAAGAAAATATAACTAATCGAAATAGTCTTCATTTTCAAAAATGTAAAGTTAATGTCAATACAAAAAAAACATTAGTATTACGTTAAACTTAAATATAAACACAAGATCTTAAGTTCCGATGATTTAGCGAGGTTGATGAAAATGTTTTTGCCAATAGCCTCATTTTTCAGAAGAACGTATGCGTTTTACAAAAACAAAAGGAAAAAGTTTATGGCGTTTGAGTAGTTCATCTACTGTTTTTGACCCCCTGCCCCTATCATAACCACCACTGCGGCCAACAATCAATATGAAGCGATAAATCCACGAGAAAATACCACTATTACTTCATAAGCAGTATCATTTTCCCTTCACAAGTAAATACCCGTGGGCTAACGATAAAGAATGAAGCGCGTTAAATCAATCTTAGAGGATATTACCCAATAACCCCCTGTCAAATAACCATAGTGACTTTCCATAAACCTATTTGGTACAAACAAACGTTACCAGTGGAAGTAGAACTGGTCATAAACCACCCAGAAAAGCCCTCAGACCACTGGTGCCCTCAGAAGGTCTTAGGCCCTTTGGGAGGTCAGAGGCACTTGACTGGGCGTGCTCCAGGCCCCATTTCTCTCACCTTAATTAGAACGTAGGGCGACACTTGGGTCACCAGTAGTAACTGAGCTGGAGCACTTATTTGGTTTCTGCCTTTTAAGCAGAGAAAGCTTATCCAGATAGTATCATTATTGTGGAATCTTTATGTCGGTAAGAAAAGTTCTGCACCTAGTTTTCTGGATATATATTCTTGTTGAGACCCAGCATAATAGCAGGGGCGGATTAATGGGGGCGTAGGGGATACTGACCCCAACCCTCACCCTCCTCTTTGGTAGATACTTAAACTTGTTTGAACGCCTAACGTTTCAAAACATATATACCTATATATGCGGACCGTCCCCCTTTCCTGAATCCTGTATCCGCCCTTGTCACTGCATACATTTTTTTCTAAAATGGTTTATTGTCAACATCACGTAAACACATGGCTTCCAGCTGAACAAATTGGGTGATTACATGATAATGTGATAATAGCATGTAGATAGAGGATGGAGATACAATAAGCCCATACCACATAGCGGATTTCCAGGGTTGGACAAGGGTCGGACAAAATTCATGTATTAGGTGTCTTTGTCACCTAGAGTTGGGTTACTGAAATAAACAAGAACTATGTTTTCCTATATCCCCAAGTATTGATAAAACATTATAATTTCTAAAATTTTACCAATTACTGATAGATTTGCATGTTTACCAGCCAATCCAAATGCTGTATTTTAGGGCAAAATAGGGTCGTACACATTGTTGGTTGGACTGCATTTTACAATTTTAGGAAGACATTTCTCAACCAAATAGCTTTGGTTCATTTGGTATTGTGCAACTGTCTTCATGGAAAAAGCACAACGGTATTTCTGAAAATATTTCGTGGCAAACTTTAACTTTGTTGTAAACTGAGATGGGCTTAAATCCTTGTCAGAATAAACATTAGATGGTCACAGGTCATCAATTTCTATAGAGCCCTGCTTCACGCAGGACTCTATGGGAACACTTTTTATACAGTGTCTGAATTTCACTTTGGCGGTGGATCTCTGCACACTTTCTGTGAGCCGGTCTCACATATATAATGTATGTGAATAATTTTAGGATCAATCAAGCATTCTATATGCATCCCATATACGCATGCTTTGAAGGCTAAAATGTATTACCTGTGCCTCAGTTATTTGCATCATTACAATGTTTTTAGAGCATGAATGTTTTATAGCATGTGGTTTGGCTGGCCAGCTTGGTTGCTCTAATGTTCCCTTAAAGCAACCCACAACCAATGTTTCCTCTTAGTGTGAAAAAATATTTCAATATCCATTAACTGTTTAAATACATTGCAGAGGTATAGTTGAAGCCTTTGGAAAAGTATAAGGTGTGAAATCTGGCTCAAACTGCATCAAAACAGCTAACTATTGTCTTCCTTCTATTATTGTGGGTCCACACAACTTCTCAGTTGTTTACAACAAAAAGTGATGACATCACTATGATAGGATTTCCCCCCCACCAACCAATTTAATCCAGTTCACACTATGCACACTTTGTATGTATTTCAAACAAGGTTCTCTCCAAGTTTTCTAGTTGATTGATACCATAGGATTACTAATTAATATGACTACATTACCAATAAGGTTGTGAAAGAAATGTCTTTAATAAGGTATGTTATTAGAATGAGATACATCTCTAATATGCCAGCAGTTCATCTAGTGTGAGTGTAGCCATAGTTCAGGCTCCACCATTGAAATGTACATGACCCTATGGTCAACCATGTACATTTCACTTGACCCAGTTCCAGCTGACTGCACATTGCAATTAACTCAAGACCAGCTCATTGATGGCAGGGGAGTACTCATGAATCAATGCACTTGAGTGGCCCTCTTTCTTTAGTAATGTCCGGAGTAATGTATCATTAAAATGCTTTATTCAGTTAAATAGATTATTTCTGGAATATGCTGTATTTGTGGGATGGAGAAGGTCTTCCAAATATAGAAGTTATGTAAACTATATTTACAAAATTCATCCCACTACCCCCTTCTCTTAAAATGAGTATCTTCTGCAAGTACTTTTTCAATGACATCATCATTCCATGGGTGTCACATGGGGTATTTCCCAGAAGTATTTTAGTCATTGAGCAAACCAAAACAAACCCAAAACTTTGAAAGCATTTTTCTCCATCACAATGTATCTAATGACACATTAATGAATATGAGGGCATTTTAGAATCACCAAGGAGTGTGTTAGAAATGTTTATACATTTTAATGAACTTGTGACAATTTATGTAGTTGGATTAGTTGTGGGTTGCTTTAATGTTTTAGAGTTTTGTATCTATCGCCTAGAGTGGACATGAGCAGGTGTAAACGAATGTTGTGCAAAACACTGCAGGGCAGGTGGTAAAGGCAATTAACTGCTTAAGAAGTGATGAGGTAGAATGAAGGGGGAAACATTTTGATTATGTCCGTTATCTCATCTCATCAGTTTGGTAGAGGATTTTTCATTTATAAGTACGTGCCAACATTCTTAGATCCCCTCAGCCCCCTCCCCCTACTTGAGCTAAAATATGCATTGGTTTGTAAATGAAAATACGATTTCTTTTTAAAGTATTCCATACCCTCTTTGGAGTGTACTAATTGAATTAATTGAATTGAATTAATTGTATTTAATTGAAGACCCCTTGGACATAAAGAGTGGATGGATGGTACAGTCTCGCTTTGTTCATGTAATAATAATTATGCAGTAAGGCTCTATCCTACTGCACAGACATTTGAAATTGTCATCCACAAGCTCAGGCAAAATATAATAATTAAAAGCCCACGCTTATAAATCATAATATGATCAGACTTCAGTCGTGAACGTCGTTTTCTTTTTCAAGTGAAATTTATTTATGCATTGAAGATTATCTTTGTTTTCTTCTTGATGAGTATTACAGTTACCTAAATACCTCTATCATCATAAAGGGATGCTACAACAGACCCCCTGGACCCCATCCCTTACACTCCTGACTATTAAAGTATCATATAGTATAGATTAGCCTACCTCCTGGTATCTCCTCCTGCCGCTGGAGGGCGCACATGGTCTCCGTGGGTTTACAGGGTACAGGCTGGAAGCTGCCCTGTTTGAAGTAGGCCCCGCAGTCCGGGTTTTTGGTGCTGTAACATTCGTAACAGGTCAGGCCCAGCACTGCAACAAAAAGGGAGAGTGTCATCACAATAAAAGATTTGACAATAAAGCAGGGCTGAAAGCTGCCCTGTTTGAAGTAGGCCCCACAGTCCGAGATTCTGGTGCTGTAACATTCTTAACAGGTCAGGCCCAGCACTGTAACAAAAAGGGAGAGTGCTATAAGAGATTTAACAGTAAAGCAATGTTCTGTTTGAAGTAGACCCCCTAGTTCAAGATTTTGGTTCTGTAACATTCATAACAGGCACTGCAACAAAAAGAGAGAGCGTTATCGCCTAAATTGGAGAGGCCATATTGGAAATTAAACGTCCTGGGATCATTTGAATGTCACAAGTTTCGTCTATTCTATAGACCTGTTGATTAATTAAAAGCTGTTTTGGTTTTCACGTAGACCTAACACATGATAAGTTTGTTTTGACAGGATGCGCGTTCGCTTGCTTAATTTGACTTTTGGGCACCTTGTCCAGTGGACTTCATCTTGGATGCCCAGTGGTGAATTGTTGGGGTCTATTAGTCCATAAAGATATAACATTAGCACAAAATGAATGCAGTTTTTTGCAGTTTTGATTAAAGACGTAGCCCACCAACACATCTTCAATATTCCAAGCATATTTTGTCATAATGAATATTTACACGTCTGCTAATAACAAAGGCATACTGAATATGTCTCTTTTTAATGTACCACCAAGAGAGATTGACTAATACTGAATCCCGAAATATCTTGCAGGCATTTCTAAAGTCTAAAGCTATTTCAGGAGACAATGTTGTTTTCATTGCATTTCAACATGGCTCATCATCATTGGAGCTCTCGTGCACTGAAGCGACACTCCATTTTCAGTGTGCTTCTCGACGTTTTATTAATTTCAAGTACGTGTTATTAAACTTGATATTAAAACCACTCATGCATGTTGCCTTTCCGGATTAAGTTGGATTAGTTCCAGCGTTAGACCCGTTTTTATCCAAGCTCCCTCAGATAGAGAGGTTTGTAATCAGGGTTGATACTAAAAGTTATAAAGGTTAAAATAAATTTAAGGTCCAAGTGCATGGTAACAATTTCCTGACAATTGCAAAAATATCATCTGTTGCTTAATCGTTCAGTTATATTTCTAAAAAGTCCAATGGATATTTATGTAGTCTTCACATTTACACATGATCTTCCAGACAGTTATCCTGTAATATTTTCTTTTGTTGAAATTATTTTTCCATATCAGTATTTATGAGCAGAAGGAACAATGGCTCTTTCGAAAGATTTTACGTCTATAATGATATCATAAAAGACGCTGGCTATTGGGATGGAAACCTGCTGGAGCTTGGCCCCTGATTTATTACCCCTCGTCTCAGATTAAGGATTATCGTTAATCAGGGGACGTTAATTGGGTAATCAGCGACGTGGGTTCTGTATGGAAATCAGGCGAGTAGCAAGTGAAGAATGCTTGAAGCATCCTCATGTTATGGTACTTGGGCCTAAAGGTGGAATTGGTTTGCTATCAAATTGAAAAGTATACTGTGGGCAAAAAGAACTGCATCGTTGCAAGCGTTAATTGAGATAAGTGATTCTACCCGAATCGACTAGAGATATGTCGGTACTTCTTATGAAAAGATATTGGTACTGTAATGAAGACATTTTCAAATATTGAATATTTAAAAGGACAGAGAATGTATGTATGTATGTATGTATGTATGTATGTATGTATGTATGTATGTATGTATGCATGTTTGTATGTATGTATGTATGTATGTATGTATGTATGTATGTATGTATGTGTGTGTGTGTGTGTGTGTGTATTTATGTATATATGTATGTATGTTTGTATGTATGTATACATATACATGTATGTATGTGTATATTGGGGTGTTGGGTATGGAAGCTAAAAATGTTCTTGGTACAAAAACAATTTTAAATTATCCATTGCAAATCTGAACAATTTTACCTTATTAACTGTGAAAAACATAGTGACGTGCACCGGTATATTCGGGCGTTTTCATATTTCAGCAGTTCCCTTTGGCTGACTATTGTCATTATCTATCTCTTTGGGAGACATTATCATTGTCCGCGTACTTGGCTTGGAAATCACCTTCCTCCTTTGTCCATAAAGAGTCCCTCTGTAAGACCACTCTGCCTTTTTCTTTTTGATAAAAAGTGTCCTGACGCCCTCAACAGAAACCATTACAGAAACCACATTTGTTTATTGATTGACCTTGCTATTTGAGAATTCAATGGCTTTTATCTTATACAAATAACACCATAAAATAATGTATGAAGACAGAATCGTTTTGTACCCAGTGGCATCTTGGATCAGTTTCTATATTTTACGCCCCCAAAGCCATTAAAACTGCTGCTTCACAATGTTGTTTGTCTGACAAAAGGTTAAGTATTTATTAACCTCTCATCTGAATGAACAAGCGGAAGGCTTAATCACATTGCATCCAAATGACAACAACAATAAACAATCATTAGACGAGAAAAAGAACACGCGTCATCTTCTTTCATGTCGGTTTTCAATTTGTACATGCTGTTATTGAGCAAACAGATCTGCTGCATGATATAAGATGATGACAAATACAATTATTATTGTTCATTGGCACACAGAAAGTGTTGTCGTCGTCACGTTAGCTTTATATTACGAGGTAACGTACACACCTTCCTTGAAACACAGTGGTAAAATCTTGGCCCACATCAGGGCCCAAAGTGCTATGCTGCTCTAGTAAATAAGTAAATGCAATGTAATGATAAGAGCAATAGTGCCATATCAACACACAATCACAGGTCAAATAGACATTGATTTCTGCGCAACCCTTGGCCATAGGGCAGCCAATATCGGGCTGGTGAGTGACCTTATTGGGAGAGGGGCGCCCTCTGGGGGCATTCACACACATCACACCACGCAATATACTATTATGGGGACTAGTCCCTGCACAGTCTGTTTTATTCCAGCTACAGAAGTAGATCAAACCTCGTTGTTCAGCGAATCTAGCGCTCGACCGACACGAACATTGAAACCTTAACTAAATCAACGTCCATATGAAGCACTGTGACTCTCCTGGTGTTTTTTCATCTTGTGAATTGCTAGACTGAGTCACTACTGCCCTGGATACTATAGAGAGACGAACGTGCAAGTTGAGAATCAGTACCATTTAATGTAATACTTTGTTTAAAGGTAGAATTATGAGTTGCAATTTTAGATAATTATGAAGAAGAATATCTCATTCCCTAGGTCTGTATTACTTTTGTGTACCACCGGTCTCATTACAGACTTAAATCCCATAGTGATGCATGAACAAAAAGGCGAGATAAGGTTTGATTTTTACTTAATTTCATCTTTATAACGAATTCAATATTAATCAGCTGATAATAAGCTGTATACTTTTCACTGAATATCAACATTGTGTAGGCCTATACAAAAATATCATTTCAATCTATAATGGGATGCATGGACAATTTTATCAGAAGGGAATTTCAATTTAACAACAGAACAGCATTTGCTTGTTCTTGACTAATAACTGAAAAACAACCCTTAACCTGAAGGTATTGGAATACAGGTCACATCGTCCGGAACCAAACTCCCATGTTCTCTGTCTCTAAGGAAAGGTGCGTCGGGACAAACCGGAAGTGGCCGTTGGTGTTAAGAGAGGGCTCCGACACGAACTCACCCGGAAGTAGGGGCGAGAGGACACCACTGCGCAGACTCAGTGTCAGAGGACGCGTGCTCCTGGGTAGACTCATTAAAGATGGAGTCGGCCGGTTTGGTGGGGGAGAACAATGGAGGAGAGGGATCTCCAGGTATCTTAACCCTTTGTTTACAGTATATTTTTGTATGTGCTCCGGCTCTGACTAAAATATGAGTAAAATTGGGGAAAGTGAAAAAGGCTCGTTGTATGTGTACGTATACATACATACATATATACATATATACATGTACATACATACATACATACATACATACATACATACATACATACATACATACATACATACATACATACATACATTAAAATATACAAACATGCACTTCTGTAAATCAATTTAGGATATAATAATGTGTGGTTCAATGTTGTATAAAGGGTAATAACCATTTATAAGAATCAGATTTGTAATCAAGCTGAGGTACCGGTTCTAATGTGATGGTGTACATCAAATTAGTAAAATGGTACATGGAGCAGTCTTTATGGATTGATATACATATATACAGTGGCGGATCCAGATGGTATATCGCACTTGAGTGCATAATTTCAGTACCCTATTTTGAGGGCCAGCTAGCGCACACCTATGCATCTAACATTAGATGTGGCGCCGTTAGACAGGGTTATGGGGAAGAGTCAGAAAGTTAACCCATAAAAGCGGCGCTTTGAGGGTCGACGTGAAGGTGGATCTGACTGAACAAGATGACTTCGCGATCTAAAATTGCAGAGGTCTACAGTTATTGCATGACCCGGTTTCATGTTCGAAAGCATTTCCGACATGATGACCTCCTTTCCCCTGCCATAGAATGACTCTCACCCTCTCTGAGCGTCCTATAAGTACCTCGCTCTTCTCAGGGCAATAAAATGTCAACACTGTCACCTTCGGAAATAAACACTCCGCTGAGCTGCGAGAGGCCCGTCATTTCCGCCGTCTGTTCATTTAAGAGGGCCTCAGAAGCAATCTCCGGGGAGCTGCTAAGGTGTGGGCAGAAATGATAAGGCCACAACGACCCCCACCAGGGCTTTCCCCGGGCCGAGCTGCTCGCTAAGGGCACCATGAGCAGCTCTGAGCAGCCCTGAGCAGTCCCCTGCAGCCCTCTGCAGCCCCGAGCAGCTCCAAACAGCTGCAAACAGCTCCGAGCAGGTATGAGAAGCTCCAAACAGCCTAGAGCAGCTCCGGCAAGCTCCGGTCACCTCCGAGCAGTTCCAAGTAGTTCCAAACACTCTGAGCAGCTCCGAGCACATCTGAGCAGTTCTGAAAAGCTCGCGAAATGAACTCTGATAATGTCTGTGGTGAGTTGTAAACCGTCCGAGAAGAGTCATATCTTATACACAAGTATCTACTCTAGGCCAAATTCAGGTCAATGGACAGATCAAGGCCTTCCTTGGTTGCCAAATATGGTTAAATTTTCATTGCATGGGCAGACACCGGAAAACTGAAGATTGCTGGTGTGTGTAATGCCTATAATTAATCTGCTCCAGCGGACTGGAAAGGTCCAATCAGCCCTAACATTGAAAACATCATGATTACCTGATCCTGCGTCTTACTGCCCTGCTGTTAAGTGCTCCAAAAATGTAATTTTGTGGAATTTGTGCGTTTTGAGAACAGTCAATTCTTCTTCATTCGTTAGCTGGTACATTCTAGCTATACCTGATAAGATTATAACTAAAGGGTAGGATTTACTTATACCGCAATCGGGAGTTTCGCACTGGGCGCGGCCATGTTGTGTCACGTGGTACAATTGATCACTCCTCATTGGCTGGGAGGTCGGCTTGACCCCCGACTGGTAGTGGCGGGAAAAGAACACGCATGCGCAAACATAAACTCCCGAGTGCGGTTATATCTGGTAAATTGTCCCGTTTTGTTATTATCTAATCAAAACCGCAAAAAGAGCCCATATCGAGAAAAGAGCCCTATATGGTCCCGATTCAGCCAACCAGAGAAACAAGAACTACGTCGACGTTGTATAACCTGGAACTACTTTAGAATATCTTCTTTTCCTTTTTCAAATTAATTTTGAAAAGTATTTTACTTTACAAAGATGAAATATAAGTCTTTTATGGTAAACTATAGGTCGGGAATGAAATAACACCAATTTGAACAAACAAGGCGGTGGAACCAGCATGGCAGGTTTTTTCTTTCAGGTGTCAACCGAAGGTGGAACCTTCTGCAATGGGCATTTGAAGGGTCAACTGGGACCTGTGTGCCCCCGACCCCCGTCATCCGTCAGACCTGACAGACCGCCCGTAGTGGCCACCAGGGGCGTGCCAGTCACCTGCCAAGTGGGCGGGAAGAGGGCTACCCTCGAGGTCACCACTACGACTATAGGATGAGTCCTCCCCGCCCGAAGGTCACCGTCAAGGTGTTGGTCTGAACTAACCCCGGGGTTAGGGTCGGTCAGACAGGATGGCAGTTAGAGGCTAGGAGTAAACTGCTGTCGTATCATGTATTATGGTATGCCTGTCATGTGGTGAGAAAAACTAGAATTTCTTATAGAAATTCAAGAAATTATTGTTTTGTTAAAATAAGTTGGGCCTTATCTATGACTACTCATGTTGTAAAGGCTGATTATAGAAATGTATTTTGACTAGTACAATTTTAGTTGATGCAATGTATTTCTATCAATACTATTCGAGTTAATTGAAGGAAATAAATATACACATTTCATGCCAATAGAAGATCTTATGAATTGTTTTAGATTCCTGCTTATTATATCTGCTAAAAAGTTTTGGCTAGAGGTTTAGGGAACACATTGACAAGATACTCGGTGAAACGTCTTATTTCTATTAGGGGACAGACAGCCTTTGCTGCGGGAGATTACATACAACCACCAAATTAGTGGTTAAACGAAAGTCCCCTTAAACCAGATTAGTGCCCTTAGGATACCTTAGGATACCCATCACAAATAGGGTATTTTGCTGTACCTTCTTTGATAGTAACCGACCCCTTCAAGGCCCAAACCCACGCCTAATTTAGCAAGAGGATTCGGGAAGGGACTCCCTTCATCTACGCGGTCTTTAGCCCACCTGATGGAGATGTGATACAGATATCCCGGAGACATGAGGGGTAAATGGAGCCTGGTCTGTGAGAAGTTGGAGACAGTAGCCCTCAGGACCACCAACTATGAGGCTAGGATGAAGAGAATCAGGCAAGCCACATGGTAATGGACAGATCCTGACACCATACTATTTTGGCTTACTATTTTATCCTCTGTTACTTGCTAGATTTTCAGGTAAACAGTTACGGTGTTTTTTTTGGGTAAGGTTGAGACTCACCAAAAACTGGATTTTATAATAACACTAAATTTGAATGAAGTTGAGACCTTACTTAAACGAACATTATAATTATGATACTATTATTTTTTTTGTAGGTGAAAGAACATAACCTGAATGTTATACTAACATTATAATGCGACATAGCAATGGTATGTTTCATGATCACAGAGGTTATTTGGTACCATCAGAATAACAAGAAACAAAACTGAGCGTAAATACACCTATAAAAACGTTGCATGGTTGCCAAGCGTGCCCAAGATACAACGATTATGATAAGCCCTTTCCGCTACATATTCCAGCGTTGTCGTTTTTAATTTGACAATCAAACAGTGTGTGCGTTATGTACCCTATTTTATACTTTTCACCAACCTGAAAATGATATCAAACTGTATAGAAAAGAATTGTTTGAGAGGAATATCAATGCCCTATATATAGATCTATATATCTAATATTTAGCACAGACTTATATTTCTCGTTGTTATATGGAGTACCTTCTCAATATAGTGATAACTAATCTTTCATTGAGTTAACGGTCTTTGGATACAGAAGAGAGAAAAAAGCAATTGCCAAAGTACAATTTATAACTTAATATGGACCAACCTAAAACGCTTGAAATATCCTCAGCGTGAACAGTGTCCCTCAAATAGAGATATACCATCTAGTTAATACTCTCCATATTCTCCATACTGTCTCTCCATAAAATAGATGTAATAAGTTAAGTTGTGGCTGGAGGTCAGGGAAGACAGGATAAATCCTACACACCCCAGGATAAATAAAAATGTTTGGAAAAAAAATCTAACTATGCTTTTAACGCGTCAAAACCCATTAGGGCTCCAGACTTCACCGGCTACTTATAACTGCAATTTACGGAAGGGATGAAATAATTCAATCTAGTCATAACATAGTTCACAGAAATTGGTTATGGCGGGGATATATGTATGGAAGACAGCATTTGGTGGATCTTAGGCTGTTGTAGTGTTTTCCTGGAGTTTTAATGGTAGTTTTTTCCCCAGAAGAACCAATGCCTGATAACGGATCACCCCACCTGTTGCACAATCCTAATAGCCCAATTGAACAGAGACCAAAAACAATCACTGACCAATCAGCCTAGCTGTTTTGACGTTTGATCTCAATTCAGAGTTTTATAATGTGCGTAGGTTCGATTATAAATCGAATACGCACTTTGGCCAAAAGGAGGGTGAGGGTTTAAGATATTTTTCAAATGTGCGTACGTACTTAATGGAAGGCCACTCTATACAAAGGGCTTCTGTGGACTCTAATAACATTTATTTATATGGTAGGTCCAAGAGACTTCTTTTTCGCTTTACCACAATTTTCATTCCATTGCCTATATCTTTACATGTTCGTTTGCCTTGCCATATACACATTGGACACATTTACAGCAATAAAGTTTAATGTGGTAATGCTTTATAAGTGTCTCCAGTATTGTATTCATCATACATTCTATTCAGATTTCAGTGGCCAAATGCTATAAGCCTTTTAGAATGATATTTTAATTCATTGAGTTTGTCATCACAAGGTTTCAACAATTGAAGAATATTTTTATTTACCGGATAGAGGTCGTTATTAATAAATCAGCTATAATAGGAATAACAAGTAACAAGGTGATTAGTTTGGACATATATAAATATGGTAAATATTTATTAATCCTCCTATTACAATAAGCTAAAATTTAAAATTAGACAATGTGAGCAGGTCGGTGGTGTGGGAGCAACTGAATTTCAACGGTTACGCTCCGAGTTTATATAGTAACCCGTCAACGGATCTGTGTAACCACGGTAATGGAAGAGGTTAAGTCACCGCCCTGCTCCTGGAATTAACAATTTTAAGGTATCGGACCCCAAAATATTACATTGTTTGCTTTGGCCTATCAATTTTGATAAATAAGAAATATCAGCAGTAATCTATTAAGAGGTTTTTTTTAATAAGGTACGACACACTGCGTCTTTGCGTCTTTGCTGCTATAGATAAGAGCACAGTATCATCCGTAAACCTTCCCAAATACATGTTTCTCAAGACAAGATAGAAAATACGTTTAAAGATATTAAGTAGAACAAGTCATCGACAAGTTTGTAAAGTAGCGAATTTTAGAATTTGCAACATATATCGCCTATTGCACCCACCAGTGTCGCCTCCGACTTCTACATATATGTAGCAGATATATGCTCGGCCGTTTTTTAACTTCCATATGTGTAAGTCTAGAGTGTCCCTGCTAATGGTTTTACCCGTGTGAATGAAACAGAGCTCTTACATTTTAACGCCATGGAAATTGATGGGAAATCGCTCACAATGTATGACGGTAATGTTACAGGCACTTCGAAGTTCGAAGTGACAGAAAAGTTGTGTTTGAGAGGGCACAGTGTCTCTCATAGGCCTACAGCAGTCCTGAACTGGGAAGTATTAGCGCTGTCTTTTTCATGGTGCTTTTTACTGAACTCAGACTAATGTTATCGAAATATATTCCCCAATCCCTTGCGCCCTCGCTAGACATTCTACAAAAAGGACCCGACAGGTTATACATTAGATTACTCCGTTTCTAATATTGTGATACAACCATAGACATTTCCCGGCCTCCATAAATACGATACTAGCTATTCGCCAAAGGCCAACAATAGAATAAGTAATAGTAACTCAGAGGAATCATTATATAATTTTCTCAAAGTATTTGATTCAAAATAAAGCATTTTACATAAAGAATCAGTATACTGTGAAACACGCTATTGTACAACCCAGAGAGTACAATTCTCCACGCAATACAATATCTGCAGTGCAAAAGCACAAAGCCCCATACCCATAAGGGTTCCGCCTGTCGTACCTTTGATTGATTGCTCACCAGTATGCAGCATTGAAATGTACATGTTTGATCTGAATCTAGATGAAATATGTATCCCCGACTCTGTATGGGAATGGACAGCACAGCATGGAAAAAATGGTGAAAAAAACATTGAATTTGGGGAAGGTGAGGACACTTATTGCCATAGGGGCAGCCATGTTGGAACTAGCCCAAGTCCGTCCACTTCATGGGTTTCAAACACTGTATTTGGACTAAAAAGCATGTTGTTCACCACTAGAAACAAGTGTCCAAGGTATGAAAAACAGTTCTTAATATAGATGAGTGTCATGTATGCAGGCCCACTGTATTTGTTGCGTCCAAAAACTTGAGTTGAGTTTGCCCCAGTTGGGAATGTATTGTTGTGGTCAACCCCACTCGACAGGGAGGGGGTGGGGCAAGAGTTGGGCTGATCGCATTGCTTAATCTGAATCGGGTGTAAATGCCGACCGAATCAGACGCTTTAGCATCTCAGTGAAAATCGACCAGTTGCTGTAGCCTTTAAGAATGTGTAATAAAAGACACTCCTCAGTCCCGCCACTGTTTTTGGAATGTATGCTTCGCTGTTTCCCGGCGAGCTTATGATCAGTGGTGAATCACCCACGCCCTACCATGGAGTCATTTGTAGTCCCAGCGGAACATAACTGTCACCAGTGGGATTACCACAGAGAGCCACTTCACCACACAGCGTGCCCGGACGGTATGTAAAATGCACTATCCTTTCGCCTCAACACTAAAAATGAGCAGAGGCAAAGATATAAATGACAAAACACAGTATGATATATCTTCTGCCCCAACGCCGATATGGCACAGCGGTGGCCTGGTTTTATTCATAGAGAGGATTATATTTCCCTGTGGGGGGTTTAAATTGGCAGCTGAGGTGGAGATGGGTGGGAAATGGATCGTGATGTATCCGCCCCCAGGGGACCCAGGTAGGTTATTCAGCGGGGGTTTACACTTTTGTTGTTCTTCCAAATAAAAATGGATTCTTAGAAGTAAGATGTTTTTGTGGTTTACAAAGTAAGATCTTTTTATGCTACATAATTCATACATTAAATAATAGTTATGATATCAAACGAGTTTTCGACTTTATCCTTTCTCCTATGTATCATGTTATAGGCCTACATTTTTCAAAAGCTCATTATAGATTATATATGGCACGCGAGTATCTTTTCCTGTATACCTTTTAGTACCTTCAGGCTAATGAGTGATCTGTCAAAAAAATTGAGACATAGAATTAATTATTCAAAACATTTTATTTAATCAGGTGAATGGAGAAATATCATTAGCTATTTAATTATTTTGTGTATTTACATCACGCGTGCTGCTATTCATTGCATTTCTACTGAACCAGCGAAAAATATCATCATGAAGGTGCATAAAACACAAGAAAAGGGAAAACTGGTAATGTTATGTATAGTGGTAGTAGGGCAACTGTCCAACAATAATTTAAACGCTTCTTTATTGCCTTCGAATATACAAACATAGTTATTATGCCCAGCTTTTTTGCCCCCGATAAAGTTGGTGCGAGATTTTCTAGTGTCGTCACATGCCCATGCATGAAACCAACAGTTAATGATCATTGAGTGAATTATGAAGCTCTTGCAAGAAATTAATAGTTATTTTCATTGGGCGAATCATGAAATTACCATTGATTATAGGAACATTAAAAACACATTGCCGCTAGATCTGGGAAATAGGTCAATGATGAAGGAATAGCATCTGCAATTTACTTGAAAGAAAAGGCAGAAGTCGTTGGTTTTACCGCCTTTAAGAATGAAAAAAGGCGTGAACTCGAATTCCATTTATCATAAAAGTCCAATTTACAATGTACCTTTTTCACGCCATTGTGTTAGGTTTCCCACGTAGGAAGTGATCGAATTAAACAACTGTCAAAACATTTTATTCGCGTTCACTTGTTGGCTTCTTTTATGGCCAATGGGCACAACACCTGGTAAGGAATTTGAGCCCCGATGACAGCTGAAACATTGATCAAAGGTCGTCATACTTTTAAACACTTTGCAAATGAAACCTTCTGAGCACTAGAGCCAGGTGGTTAGAAGAAATCCGTTTACCTTTAACCAATGATCATTTCTATCACTATTGTTTTGTCATCCTTATTGTAGGCGATGTACATCACCACCATCACTGCAGTAACATGAACCAAAACCTGCACTTAGGCAAAACTGTCATATCCACAACAAGGATAAAAAGCCATCATTATTTCTGAAACACAATATCCCTATACTCTTATACAATCCTCCGTATCGTTTAATGAAGCTGACCCCTGATGAATACCAAGTACATTGTTAGCATATTTTAGTACGCACGTATGTACGACCAAGACAATATCAGACAAACGTCGATAACTCTATATTATAATTCAAGGGACAAGGAAAAAAATGTACTTAATGAACATCCGTATTCCTCTACATTTAGTCAAAGGATATAAGTAGGCTAGATGTGATATAATTATGTTGCATGATGGAAAATGTCATGAATGAGCAGTGAGAATAATGACCATATCTACCCTTGTTTACAGATCATATCATTCTTATAATGCGGGTAAAATTATATCCAGCCTTAATAATTCCATGATTACATGATGATTACACGGTGACAATATGAACATAGGCCTATGCTATTTATGTTGGGAATCCATCATATTAGGAGAGGATGAAACCAGAACTGCGTCAATTACATGAATTACCAGACTAGCTGTCGACTTATACTGATATCACGAATGACACAAATGACAGAGATGGGACAAGCTGTCAGCCCATCCCACATTGGGTATATCCCAGGGTTGGACAAGGGTTGGACAAAATTACTGTATAAGCCATCCTTGTATCCTAGAGTTGAGATTACTGAAATAAGTAACAATTATATTTTGCTATATACCCAAGTCCTGATAAAACATCATGATTTCTTAAATTTTACCTATTGACATAATGATTATTATTAGTTTCCAACTAATAAGAATGCTAATACAGAGTAAAATATGGTTAGACATCATACATTGGTCTGACAGGCCTTAACATTGGTTCCAATGGGAAAAAAACAATATAATATTATGAAGTTGCATTTTACAAATTTTAGGAGCAATATGTCAACAAAATGGCTTTGGCTACCTTATTTTTATGCAAGTTTCTTCATGGAATAATCATGGAAGCAATTTTGAAACTATTTCGTGGTAAATTTTGATGTTGGTAAAAAGTAGGATGGGGTATTCGAGAGGCGTCAACCTGGTACAGATCGCCGCTGAACCCCCTGATCAAATTTCACCATGTCTCATGACTCCACAAAAACCAGCAGTGGCCCATTCCACAATACCGATCACAAAAACAAACACTGCAAACGTGCATCAAGTAATGGCACGCTTGGCCAAGGCGAATGGGGCTTGAACTAGAACCCCCACTGGTGATGCGATACTCGCAGTCTGAGATTTAATGGCATTACGTTTGTTGAATGTTTGACTCTGATTCAAAAGTGGCAATTTTTATTGTCTTGTGCCTATCATTCAGCAAGTTGTCAGACAAATAGACAACCAAGAGCATCCGTAGAACAATTTTGTTTAAGTGAGAACTCATAGAAAATTATGTCTTTTAATTAATCATTTAATTCATAAGTAACATTGAAGTTTAATCTCATACCACTCTTTTTATTTTCAATACTGGTGTACCGATGATTTACCATTGAAAGTCTATAATATACATTCAATTTCAATATTACTCCATCCAGTTAAATACCCTATAGAAATACAGATGAATACCACTTGGTTGGTACCCTTCCAGCTGAGGTGACTATTCCAAGGGAATGTGTAGTGATTCTTGATGGGCTCGACCTTTGCCCGGCTGTGAGGCTGAGGAGGGCTTACTGGAGTGTCTTTTCTCTGACCTTTGTCCGCCATTTGAATGGTCTCACCTCACGAGAGACACTCCTAAATGACACCCAAATGACACCCAAATGACACGCCTTATCAAGGCTATTTCCAGGTCCATTAGGCCTGACTGCCACCCCCTAAGGGCCCATTAATGTTTTGTAGCACCTCTTTAGGGTACGTGTGTTCCAGGTTTATATCATTCATTCACATGGGTGTAGAGCGTATTTACTACGTCTTTTAATGGTACAAGCGTGTTTAATCAAGGTATTCTCAATTCTTAACAAAGGGTCTTTGCAAGGCTCAGTTTCAACTGAGGTGAAGAAATTGAAACTGTTTCAATTGTAAATGAACAATTGAAACCATTTAAATGCTCATGTTAGATCCGGATGGCACCGCTACACAAATTATAAAATAAAATGCATGTGTAGGGTTGATTGTGAGGTTTCGGAAAGGAGGATCAAGATGTTGAGTAGTTTACTTAGGTGTCCTTTAAAATAGGTGGATCAGAAGCTCACACACACACCCTCCCGATCCGCTCCTGGTATGATGAACTAAAACGAATCTTAAATGCATGAATTTCAGGTCACCTTGCGATGTTTTTAACAAGCCCCTTCAGTTGACTTGACATGCGTAATAATCATCTGAAGGATCGACTGAATAATATTACTCAATGCTGATTTCCGAGTCATTTTACACTAGAGCTAGTACTACAGGTGCGGGAGTTTAAGATACTCCAAGGCGTGACGTAACGTATCTTTTTTCTCGGCTTTGATGAAATATTTCAAAAAGATTGCCTTATGAACATACACATATATGGTAGATTGGAGATACGTTGACGTATCGAGATTGTGGGATCTGAAACGCCCTATTACGAACAAACGACGTAAAGCACGACACCTGTGAAGACTTGATTCTTTGATCTAAACCGCCCCATAACGTCTCTGCTGCACGATGACCTGCCTTGTGTTTTTAGTTTTAGAACAACCAATGTTCTTCGTTTGGTACCGAGGTATGAAATCCCAAATGCTTACCGAAAGGTGCCGCCTTTCCAGATGTCAAGCAAAGGTTTGCAAGTTATTTCGAATAGGGGGGTCCAAAGGTCATAATTATGGAAAACATAATAATTATATGTCAATATGGTGAAATACAAATTGGATTTTGAAAAGGAGGGAAATTCAACCCACTGCCATGTTATTTGTGGTCGAGTAACCATGAGCTATATCTGATAATTCTCTTCTGACTATTTTATAATGTGTGCAGTTCCATGTGTGTAATTCCTGAGAAAAGAAGACGTTAGGGAATGGCGTTGGATGGATTTCTGTTTATATGTAGTTCTTTGAAATACAGGAGCAGTTATCAATCTTGTCTATAAGTAATAAACATTAGAAAGTCAAAGGGAAAGCTGATGGGCGGCTTGAAAGTGTGCTCTCATAAGAAAGGTTTGGATGAATGAGAGATGGAGAGATAAGTAAGAACGATGTTAGTTTGTGTAGAGAAAAGAAAACAGGTACCGCCAAGGGAAAGCATATATAGGGCCTATACGGATGAATGGATGATGAGAGATCAGTCTGCGCTCTTAAGCCTGGTTCCCACCAAACGACTTTAGAAGCGTCACTATTAACGATTGCAAACGCCTAGGAAAAAATATAATGCTCTCAAACTCGTGCGCCCTTGTCTACAAATTAAAGACATTTTTTTTTGTATGTAATAAATATATGGGAGTTCCTAGACGACTAGTTCTAACTAGTTCTAGGTGGATAAAGATCCAATGCTGAGAGAACAAAGGAAATAATTGCCTTTTATTGGTTTTGGAAAAAAATCATGGGCTTTAGTCATCCACAAACATAATTATTAGATATTTTATCATCCAGGGATCTTTGCATTTGTGGAGTACCTGGCAGTCGTTCACTGTCATCATGACCACTTTTTCCTATTCTTGTGCCTACTCTAGACAAACCTGGCCTGCACCCCTTTCCCTTGCCTGGTTCTTCTGCTGCCAGAACACAATATCAGATTTATCCATGAGAAATATCCATAATGTCCACACCATTGACATCAAACAGGGAGACGTCGCAGTTGTGTATAGTTCCCATTACCACGTTACTCCCGGCTGTTAGGGGGCACTCAGGGTTAACCTGCAGGAATCCATCCTAATCTACCTGACGTAGTGAAGACCGGTTCACACCAAACGATATTGAGCTAAGCACAGCCAAAGATTCATTAATCAGTGGTGGTCTTTGAAAAGATTGTTCATTGGAAATACAAAACGAGTGAGTTGGATGACGGTAAATGAACACATATGAGAGTTATAAACACTGAATGACAGCACACATTGAATGATTCTTTTTTCAATGACAAAATACCTAACCTGTGATATTTTTGGACGACTAAAGCCAAGAGTTTCTTCCAAAACTAGTTTAATAGAGACACGTATTTGGTCGCTTAATGGAAACAGCCAGTCATTCATCTAATAAAAGCAAAAATTCTTGACGATTTTATTTCTTTTCTAATCATTTGTTACTAGAGGAAATTCAAAGTAGTTCTGTGCATGTGAACCAGCCTTAAGGGCCGTGTGTTGACGACGGCCCATTCACTGCCATGACATTCTTGGCATTACCTCCGGCCCCAAACAATACCCCTAGACATTCCCCTGCAGTCAATCATTTAATATTTCGTGATTTAGAACGAAAGCACACAGACGAATTACAGTTTTTAGGTTGGGGATTTTAGATTATCACGGATGGTACCTGATCGCCATTTTCACAATCAAAACTACATAGAACAGCACACTGTAAAAAGTAAATGCTGTAAATTTACAGTAAACTTTGCTGGCAACAAAGTTTCCAGTAAACTTTGCTGTATAATTACAGCATAAGATGTACTGTAAATTGTACAGTGCATGATACTGTAGGCATCTTACAGCAAATAGTGCTGTAAAATTACAGCGCTCAATGTACTGTAAATTCTACAGTCCATGGTACTATAGATGTCTTACAGCAACCATTACTGTAAATTAACAGCAAACTAAGTACTGTAAATTTACAGTAAACTTTGCTGGCAACAAAGTTTCCAGCAAAGTTTACTGTAAATTTACAGTGCACCGTTATTTTACAGCACTTCAAATTAAAAGCCTTTTATCATCAATTTAACCTAATATATTACCCATAATTCAAATAAAATGTTAATTCCCAACCACAAACCAATGTTATAGAGGTTGTGGGATGTAATTATGCTAGATTTACTAGCACATACATGCATTGGGTGATGTTGCAGCGGGCTTGAGAGATCATTACTTACCTATAAATTAAACTTAACACCAAAAAGGTGTCTATGCATACAGTTTATAATTATCGCATAATAATTACAATTTTTACTATGTATTTCATTAACTTAAAATATCAGTTCATTTTGTGTGTATGATATTCAGTTTTTGACATCATTAAATGTAATTAATTCACCTGGAAAAATGGTTTAAAGGTAATATGCCAAAAACGTTTTTTTTACTTTTTACTTTTGCACTCCTGGTGGTCACTGTATTTTACAGTAAGATGTACTGTAAAAAAAACATTCTCATCATGTAATTTTAAATTTACAGTACAAATTTTGTAATCCTACGGCAAGTTTAACTGTTTATTTTCCAACACCAAACATTGCTGTAACTTAGCTGTACAATTTGCTGTAGAATAACATTAACTTTTTACAGTGCAGAATCAGCTGAGGGAACTTAACCCGTTGTAGCGTGACAACGTTCTCCCCTCTAAAATGGCATTCATTGGTGATTTGAGCGCCTGAGAACAAACCAAGATGGCGGCGTCCGTAGGGGGTCAAATACCAGTCCCGCAGTGACTGCTGTGTTTGCTGCTGATTGATTAGACAGTGGGGCGTGGGATTAGCGGTGATTAGGGCTACAGAGCTGTGACAGTCACCTGAACGTGATGGTTGCCAGTCGTACGTCAAAGACGGATGAACGTCCAATGGGATCGCCTCATGTCCAAACTTGGAAGAGCTCAGGCTATTCCTGTAAGGGTCCTTTTCTGATGGTTTAATTAATTGATGGTATTACTTCATATCAGCGTGTTTTTTATACTTGCCTCATAATAGGTTTATATCATGCTATAATTTGTGACAATGATAGCTTGATTAATTGATGGAATTACTTTTATCAGTGTTTTTTATACTTGCCTCATAATATGTCAATATCACGCTATACTTAGTGAACTACCATGTCTGTCATTTGTAATAATTTTACTATGGCATTTCTTTCTGGGAGAGCATGAGTATGCGTCATGTATACCCATAAAAGTATCCCAAAGGGAACTACTATCAGATTGCAAATCATGTTATGTTACCCATCTGCTTCAACGAACCACCTCCCATAGGAAACCTCTTATTAGGTGCCGGCAAACAATTTATCATTAGCCATTTAGGACTATATCCAATAAGGGACCTGTTTGGATGCAGAGATGCTTGAAGCACAATGACAAGACAAAAACTATAATTTATTTAGAGAAAAGACTAATGTATCAGCGGTTGCTCTGTAAATTTAGAAAAAATGTCACTATGCAGTGCTCATACGTTTTTAATCTTAGCCGGAGGCGTTATAATTAAGAAGAATTCCGTTCAACATGGTCAACCGTATATTCTTTATGTCGATCCATCCACCAATGTAGCGAAAGTACCATAAGGTGATAATAAATATTGACTCTGATATCCAATTTGAACAGTAATCTACGGAACCCCATCTACTTTCATAACGTCCAACACACGTCAGAAAATCAAAATCCCAGTTCATTGGATTCTTCTCGGTAGATATTAAATCCAATGGGGTATAAACGTTTCAATTTCTCTATAGGGTCGTCCATTACTTCTGTATACATTTTGACACGTTTTCTTCCACCCCACCCCCTCCCCTCCAACATTAGAAAAATACGTACATGTAGGCCTTATCTACTAAACGCTGTGACACCCCATCCCCCCTCCTTTCTGCGTACGTAATTAATCAGATAATGGATGGTCAGATGATCAGATCTGACAAACCCCTGTAGCTTATGACGAATGATTTAGTGATCAACATCCACAACGTTTCTAGGATACAGAACAAGAAAGTATATCTTAAAGAAGTATTATATTCATGTGACTAGCGTCCACTCATCCCCCATACTCCACGTCCACTCCACGAACCACACTCCACATCCACGTTGTGCAGTCCGGCCGGATCACGCTCCCCATAACGTACAAGACACGTACACCAAGACGGACATTACACGCCCCTCATCTCCCCCGGCCCGGCGAGGGCATCTCCAGGACAGATATTACCACTGCCCACCCTGGGGTCAGATCGTGGGGCATTGATTCTGACCCTGGAGGAGGTCTGGAGATGATGTAAGTACGTGCTGGAGCATGGGTCCCACAGACAGCATTGACCCCTCCCTCTGGCCTATTGATCGGAGGGACAGTGGAGGCACTTCCCCAGCATATTCTCCGTATTCCAGCTCAGTTGTTAAGTCTTTGTGCATTAGCCGTAACCCTCTATGACAACATTTATTAACTGCATCAGACCTGCACTCATACTAAATGTCTGGGAAAGTATTCTATGGCCAGCTGGCAAAGATGTTCGTGTATCGATTTTTGTTTTCAGAAATAGTATTTCAATGGGAAAGTAATAGTGCATCGAATGATAAAATATCAGCACTTTACCTATGATTTTAAATAGGCTTATAGTTAATGGCAAATTGTAATTGATTTGTAACATACAATTATACCTGACCTACAATTTGGCAGAGGGGCTGTCAGGCAATCTAACACATTCCCAGCCATGCATGTGACATTTTTATCATGTTGCTGCAACGTTCTCTTGCATTCTGTTTTGGTTCTTGTTCCCATACTTGGCGATGTTGCAGAAAAGTTGTTTTGGTGGCTCTCAACAACATTGCTGCAATCCACTGATACTTGGCTGGGTTCACAAAATTAATATCTTTGTGCCAATGAAAAAAAATGCCTTTGAGAAAAGTCCCTCTAGTATTGATTATAAAAGGCGCCCCTGCTTGGAGAGTGAGAGGACGGTGCGCTGGTTAGTTTTACACCCTAATCACGACAGGTGGCGTGGTGGTGCATCCCGGCATGCCCAGGAGGGGAAGGACAAAGGCCCTGCCCGCCTCATCAGTAGGGGTAAGGCCCTGTTACACCACACGACGTGAGCTGCGATATTGGGTGTGATATGACCCAATCGCAGCCATGGCATAGTTTCCTATGATATAAACAATATTGCATTAGTGTTATAGGGTATTTTGCAGTAAGCTGGAATCTTGAAGTCATGTGATACGATTTTTATTGCAGTGAAATCGTGGGGGAAAATGTTGTGGGTTTTTATAGTAGCTAAGGATTATTGGACATGTTTGATAATACCATCAATGTAAGTTGTAAATGGCTTGAATTGTCCAAGCTGTATGCTTCACCTCATAGAGAACATAGTTCTTCCCATAGACAAAAGCCTGAAAGATATTTCTACAGTGTAATAGGCCTAAGGGATGCAATAATTATGGCTGCGATATCCCTATGAGAGGTGAGACAGGCTGTCACTTCCTCCTGCGATACCATGTTACTTCACAATACGATATTGTCCACACATTGTAGGTAACACTTCATCGCACAATGTAAAATGGGTTTCAAACCCTGGAGTTTAGATTGCGGGCACGTCTGCAGGCAGGGACAATGCAAACCCCGAGGGCTGGGGGTGACAGTTTAGGTTAAAGTAGTGGTGGCAGGGCATGTGTTGTAGATGTAGGTAAAGGTGTGCTGGAAGCAGTGGCCAGTCTACGGATTTTGTTCACATCTTATAGAACCACAATTATAATAATTATCGGTTTCCTAGTTTTCAAAGCGCACAAGGTATTCTTTTGGGAATGGTTTGCATCTAGATATGAAGTGTCATTGTATGATAGAAATATGAAGTGTTAATTATTACCTCTTGGTTATGCATTGTGATGTAAGCCTATATCATGAATGCCACACTAATAAGATGCCATAATCTATGAGCGTTAAATAAGCATGTAACCATGTACGTCAAGACACTAAAAGAGGATGTTAAAAGATAATTTGCAAGGAGCCATGAAATTGCATTGCCTTCTCCTTCTCCATTTCTTTTCGCTTGAGACACTAAAATAAGGTGTCACTGGACAATGCAAAACCGGCTATGAAATTACAATTTTTCTCTCTTCCCATTTCTTAAGTGAAATTACAATACTTAAGTTTTGACCACCTCAGGCCATTTTAACGCTGCTCATTCCCAGAACCGTGGTTTGAGGTTTTAAGTGAAGTTATTTCTACTAGTACATAATTAAAGATAGATTGCTCGGAATTTGTCCAGAAATGCGGTCAATGACACCGTAAATTACTGTTATTAAATTGTTAATTATTTGAATGCGTTTTATTTCAGAAATCCTAAAATTGGAACCACTTTCAGATTTTAAACCAAGATCGAAGACTTCTCTTTTAAATGTGTAACTTCCTGTGTTTCTATATAAGCCTATACATGATCCCCAATGGGTATTTGTGGTATTTTATTCATGTTTTTCCATATTTGTCTATAATGTTGACATTTTAAGGGAATAGCAACCAAAGCAGGAATCAAGTAAAATTCCGATATTTTAGCATGTTGTGCTGTCTGTTTAAATGATTTATCAAGACGCTCCTCGAAACCTATGTGTAGTAATCAAATGTTTTCTAATATATCACTTTATATTCTCTTATTCATATATGAAATTATTTTGATTTTGTATCCAACTTCTTATATAATAGGCATTTGGGAAAATAGTTATTGTTAGTAGTTTATGATGATATCTAGACTAACATGTGACAGTTAAACTTTGTACCTAATCATTTCTCAACTAAAGCTTCAATGTTTACCTGGTGCTCTAGCTCTAGTCAAACTATTACATCGTGAAATATCTACTCTGTTATTCTGTAAAGCTATGACTTGGGCTTACAGGAGCAATATCTCAATTCTTTGTGTTTGAATTCTTGAAGCTAGGACAAGTCTCCATTAGGTGCTATTCTAAGAACCATTTGAGACAGGGATATACAAAATTATTCTCAAGTGTTTAAAATTTGTGACAAAAAGTTCTTTGTCTTTCTCCCACAATATCTAAGGCAACGTTAAAACATATTACGGAAAAAGAATTATGTACATCGTGGTATCGATCTGTTGATCGTTCTTTGCTGCAAACATATCCCGGGAAACATATATCCTTACAAAGAAACTTTATCCCTTACAAAGAGTTTCTTCAGATAGTATTGAGAGATATATACAGTAAGTTACTTAGGTTGTTTGTTCTTCAGATAGTACTGTAAGATATCCAGTATGTTCCTCAGGCTATTTGTCTTTATACGTCCTTCAATGGGAGTGTTCCCCAGTCTGATAGATCACACCCTGGACTTTCTGTGCACCCATCCCTCTGTAATTAGCTCCACTCGTCAGTCCATCCCCAGTCCCTCTGTCAACATTCACCCAGCCACTCACTGATTGATACCACTACCCCACCCAATAAACTCCCCATACACTCTCCCTGCACATCTGTTTAGAGGCTAAACGGAGCAGCTCAGGGCACTATCAGTGATACTAGTATCAGATCCAATATGTGGCTGGAGAGTGACACGGACTGATGGCAGTTGGTATGGAATATCCTTTTGGTGTGGTAGGAAGGATAGGCCGGAAAGTGCCTCATGGATATCTAAATGGCAGCCCAAGTGTACAGCAAGATGGGATTTGTTTATAAATTAGCATGACAAGAATTCTTAACAATTATATCCTTGACCCAACAGAAAATTGAGAATTTGAGTATTGGATTTTCCTACAAACCTAATATGTTTTTCTAGGTACAGCAATTGATAAATGACTTGTGGCAGACCATATTATACGTTTTCTTTGTATAGGGATCAGTTGTGACATACGTTTTAAGTCTATTTGATTTCTGTCCAGGGGGGGTGCCCAAGAAAAAGTTACGAAATTTCGTAGAAGTGTTTTTACCCATTTTTCGTGGCCACGATAGAAATTCGTCCCCAGAAAAAATGTACGAAAATTTCGTGGACATTAGAAATAAGTGAAAAATCATACTAAAGTCATTCATGATATGTATATTCAACTAAAATACTTTCTAATGTGTGTTTGAAATAGATTGGGACACTTTGAGATTGTATATTTTTGAAAAAAAATGAAAAAAGAATCCACGAAAATTTGTGTTTTCTAAAATCCCACGATAGATCACTGGGCATATCGTGGCTTTTATAACTTTTCGTGGACGTGATTTTTCGTAACTTTTTTTTGGGCGCCCCCCCAGATCTGCTGATATCTGCCTTGATCTGCCCGGATCTACAGATCTATGATGTTAATTAACATCGAAGCAGACCAGCCATGAAAAAAGAAATGTTGTATAAGAAAAATATTGAGGTTTTGCTCTAGGCGCCTCTAATAGTGACCGGCATAATGTATACGATTCCCAAACTCCCTGCTGTAACCCCAACTGACCCTGGAGGAAGGTAGTTGGGCAGGGAAAGTAATATCTGGAGGTAGAGGTCATCCCAGAGAATCAACATACCATCTCACCGCCACCTGCACACTTAATGTGGCCGCGAAAGCTATGTCCAGTCCAATCTCAGAAATAATTATTCTCCCCATGCGTTTTACTTATAACTATACTGAAAGGGGTCAAGCCAATGCCTGTTTTCCCCTACCTTCAGTTAAATAGAGACATGTAACCTCTACCCTATTACAATTTGCAATTTCCAACAAGACAGGACTAGACATCAACAAATTATAATTTGAAGTGAGGAGAATAATATCCAACTCGACGCCTGACTGGTTGACAGATGTTAAAGATTTATTAAAATGAATCAATTAAGTGGCATGATCAACATGTTTCAACTGTTCAAAGTCTTCTTCAAGATCTAACGGCTACAGTGTGAACTCAGTATATATAGTCAGAAATCGACAGTGTAGATGGTTGAATGTTTAAGTGTGTAGAATTCCAAAGGTGGATATCCACAGCGTGGTTTTGTGAATTACTACATGGTAGATTTAAAAGTCCACTTGGTGTTTTACGTTTTTAGTATTATAATATTAGATCACTTAGAGATTATGGCAAAATATCTGTTGAAATAAAGTGTTAGTACACTTTATATTTTGTCATCACAGGGCATACTGTTGTCTCCTAATCCTATGCATACAATTTAGGTAGTATAACAATAATAAATCTATCAAAGCATATCAACTATGACATTCTTATGCTCCCTCCGCTAAAAGCAGGCAGCATTTTAATCTGCGCTGTGCAGATAATGAATGTAGTAGGCTTTTAGTCATTACAGTTCCCTGCACACAAGACTTAGATAGATCTCATATTCATATACCTAGCAGAGGCTTTTACCATTTCTATGAGTGAATGTACTTATTTCTTTGCATGCTTCTTGAGGTATGTAATGTGCTAAATCATGCAAATTGAAGATATGCTTTCATTGTCTCTGGTGACATGCCTATGATGCCTATATATCTTTAAATAGCTAGGGACAGCTACTTCAAAGATTTCAAATGATAAGACAAAACTGACTGATGTATAGCGAATAACACTGAAGAAAACTGTAACAACATAAGTGCCTAAGAGAAGGAGTTTTGTTCATAAAACATATAAGATACAACTGTACTTTCGACGTTCTGATGAAATGTATTTCTGAAGTAATTCTAAATATTCAATTGGCTTTGATGCCTGATGAACCTAAAAGACGCTTCAGAAGATGTAAGAGGGGTTCACATTAAGCGACACATTAATTTAAGCGACCCAGATTCTAGTCGAATTAAAGAAAACCTACAACAAATATGTAACACCAAAATTTTAGATGCATCATTCAATGGGTTCCTCCTTAGGAGTCTTTTAAAACTAATGGTGGGGGGATATTTGGGGAGAAGCAGGCTGCTTCTGCTAAGTAGATTATTTAACGAATACAGATTAAACAAGCTTGGTTTAATTAGAGGCCTCTGATCTTTTTATCTCAGTAGTTACACAACCAACATTGTCAGGAGCATTATGACAAAAACATCAATGTAGAAATGGTGATGACTTACTTCCAACTTTAAACCGTTTGGGTTTTTAATGGAACTTCCAGCCTTTTGTTTACAGATGGTGATGTAGTGGAAGTATTTTTAAAAGAACATTAAAGCTATGGATGTACGATGCAACAAAATCAAACATACTTTCCTCCCATCTTTATCTAATGAATTCCAATAAATTGCATATTCTATTCTTCTTCAGTCCTTTTTCTTTCAAACGATTTCTGAACTGGGTTCCGCTTCCGGTGCCGCCATTACCCATCTGCCTGCGCACCATACAGCACCTACTTCCGCTCTCTCCGCCTACCCCTACCTCTTCATTGTCCCCTGGATTGCATCGTAGATTACCTCCTCAAGTTAAACACAAAAAGACATCCACATGAGGGTTTCAGTAAGTGTCCTGAAGTGAGGCTTACGGAATGAACATCTGTTAACGGCCTTACAAATCGTTAGGCAGGAAAAATGTAACTATTGGTCTGCAGGGAGCATCGGAGCATTATCTGGGGGGGGGGAATAACATGTCTTGATTTATTAAAAGAATGCAAATTGCCTGGCTGGAAACGAAAGTGTATAAGGTTATGTCAAATCCAATTCACATGATGGGCCTCACTGTTGATATGACTTGCTAAAGGATATTCTTGTTAATGTCTTGTGTAAAAATCCAGCATCAAATTGCTCCTACATATAATTCTCCTTCTAGGCTGACATTCATAGAAATCTTTGATGATAATATCCAGTAGTTAACCTGTTACAGAGCTAAAATCATCCCAGAAGAACAGCCACAATACAATGGCATGACCTATCACAACTGTGATGTCCTTACAACGGGGACGTTGTTCTCTGTGTCAAAACTGTCTTTGTCATTATGCAACAGGCCACATATGACATTTTGATGTATGATATTTATACAGAAAGTGTCCTTTCCTTTGGGGAGATGTAGGCGACAAACATTGGAAATTCTGATGAGTGTCTGTGACCCTCCCATGTCCCAATAGAATTCAAGAAATAGCATATAGTAAAAGATGGCCAGCTTGGAACACTATTGGTTGCCACTCGGAGCCTATGACGTTCTAATGGGAAGCTTTCGGATTGAAGGGCTGATTATGTCCCATATTTATCCTCCATATATTGCTTTGCAATATCCTCTTTTGTAGTTCGAGAAATTTAGAAAATAGATCGCCAATGTTTTCATTTTTAGTTGAAAAACGCAGAATGCCACCATAGTCTTAATGGGCGTTGTGCTACATTTGTGAAATAAAGAATATTTACTTTTCATCTCTTTTAGGTAATAACCATTTATTAGGGGGGCACGGATAATAAAGGGAGTCTCAGAGACCACAACGCATCTCAATACATTAGTATCTCAAATATTTCTAGTAATACTCGAGAATGAAAGCGCAAGAAACAGAGAATATGTATCAAATGGTCATTCGTATGGAAACAACATTATTTTCAAAAGTAAAGTTTCTGTAAATATGTCTTAAAATTAAGAGAAATGATATGTTACGTTTACCTTGTGACTATGATGATTTTAAGAATGTGGGTTATTTGCCATTCTGACAATATCTAGATATAGCTTTTATTTTGTTTGATGCAGCAGTTCAGTGCCTTAAGAAGAAGGACGAAAGGCTATATCCAAAGACAGATCTCCCTCATGCTTTCACTTCTCTATGGTTACAACTCAAGGGGCCTATTCACTGACGCTCTACTGCAATATTCTTCCGCGGACGCTACTTCTTATTTCAATTTGTCTTGTGGTATCTCTGGACAGCAAGCATACAAAAAAGAGCCAGAGAAAAATCAGTAGTCTTTGTTGATGCCATCAAGAGGCTCTAGCCGTGCCCGTCTGTGATATGCCCCCTGTGAGCCCTGTCTCCTACCTCATTGACGCCAGGAGCATTGTGGGTAATTTTACCCTGACAGGAAGCACCAGAGGCTGCTGGGAAATGTCCAGATCCCCTCACAACGTCCATTGTTCCCTCTTTTTGTGGATTCACAGCCTGCCTAACCCCTGGTTACCATACGTGACGATGGCAACTTCTAGGTCGTCAATGCTTTGAGTGTAGAAAGGGAAAGGGGGATTCGAAGATTCAACACAATAGGGTGTGTCAGTCACCGGTGCATGAGTTCGAGATGTGGCTTGGTTTTTAAATACTAACAGAAGAATTATTGGAAAATTGCTTTTTATAAGTTGATGGAGCTCTTTTTCGTCATCTTACTCAAAACGTCGGTTAAGACCAAAAAACGTCCATTAGGGGCCAAAAATAAAATTCATGTTCAGAGCCTTTATGAAAAAACATCTTCCAGAGTACTTAGCTTTTCACCTCTTGATATTTGGACTAGAAACTTCCATATATCTAGAGTTAAACTCCTTTTTGAGGAAAGCGCGTCGCATGGTGTCCATATGCATCATCTTCAATTCATTTGAAATGACCCGAACCCCCATTTTGTAAAGTCGTATTATTTTA
Organism: Lepidonotus clava; assembly: GCA_936440205.1. Lineage (NCBI taxonomy): Eukaryota > Metazoa > Annelida > Polychaeta > Phyllodocida > Polynoidae > Lepidonotus > Lepidonotus clava. The sequence continues at coordinate 42,250,167 of OW387141.1, forward strand.
TTGTGATATACTTTGAGTAATTCTGGGCTGTATGATTAAGAATACCCGGGTGTAGAAATGGTTATCTGTGAACTATTGTTTCTTCACCTGAGTGTTTTGGCGTCTTCCTCGATATAATTCGAGCGTTTGATCTATCACCAAAGGAGGAATTGCTCTTAACAACCTGAACAAATCCACTTTTCCTTTTGCCGTTAAAAAGGAAATTGAATGCTCACTTTTATGCTTTTCGAAGCGAAAAAGAGGCATTAATCTGTTGTGGCAAACAAAATGAAGTTATCGATGAGATCTTCATTTAAAGATTAATTAATCTTTTTGATTTGGACAGTCCCCCTCAAAAGCCCAAAAAGGTTCTTGCAACCAAACAGGATGTCAAACAAAAGGTGTGAATTTGAATTTCTAATACTTCAAAAATGGAGTTTTATGGAAGAATAAAAAGTGAATTTTAACGGTGGGAACTAAGAGCTTAAATCAAACAAATGTCATTATATGGAGACCTTCCATTTTAAAGGAAATAGATGGCATAACTGCAATCTTAAATTGCTACCTTTTGCGGTTTATCCAATGCTTGGCAGCTTGGCCCATTTGCTCTTGTCAAGGTCTATTTATTTTTGATGTGTCGGTTGTGCCCCCACTGCCAGCTTTAAACTGTTAAGTGATGGATTCCAAGATAGTGTCGGGGTTTAAACGACCAAATATCCCGTGGGCACAATCGCATCAAATTAAAGCTGTCAGCTGAATTAAGACATTAACTTTGAAAACATCCGTAGGGAAGTGGTAACGTTTATTTGATTATCAAAATTTAGGTGTAAGAATAAAAACAGAATTCTGAGAATCATAATGGCTCTTCCATTGAGTACGTACACATCAAGGGGGGGAGGGGTCCGGTGTTTTTTAAAATGTGTTAACGTTCCAGTACACATCCAATGTGCATTTTTGTATAAGGGAGTCTGAGATTTTTTAAAATGAGCGTATGTACTAAACGGAAAGCCGTTAAGCCCACCCCAGTTTACACAAACACAAAGATTTGGCAAAATGTAGCTTTATGTTTTGGAATTTTCCCATAGGAACCAATGTTAAAGCCTGTCAGTCTAGAGAATGCGTACGACAGAATGGGAATCCACCAAAATACGAGGACATTAAACAAATTATCCAAAATATATGTAATTGAAACTCAGCAGACAACAAATTGTCCGAAACGTTTGTAAATATCAACGAAAGTAACACATAACAAAGGATTTCATTAAATATAAATCGAGAGAGTGCATCTCTTTGTATAAAGTCGATTCAGTTGTTCACATCTCTCTATGCGTTGTTCGAAGTAAACCTCCTAAATAACTTGTTTCATTATTTCCTCGATGTGATGTCATTCTTCTTTCCTTTTACTGATGTGAGTAACGTACGTGTATCATTTGTGCCTCTCAGAACACAAAAAGTACCCTGGCCAACAGTGACAAGGGGAAATTGGATGCATACATCTTAAGTTACGAAAGGGGGCCCATCGCGAAGAAGAGACTGACGCCCTTGATACAAGCTGAAACGTGCGTTGGCATACGCAAAACATAAAACCCTATACTGTATTTATCATGAAGCTAGGGAAAAGGCTCCCTTGTGATCATTGAAATAAAAGATGGAGATGGATGTGACAAAACTGCATGATGTAAAACATGTGGACCTAACACTGTAATATAAAGATGTCATCCTTTAAAAAAAGAAAAATACGCCGGCAGCTATTGAAATTATTTAAGTGAAATGCAAACGGTTATTCTTTTCCAAAGGTAATCTCCAAAGGTAATCCAAAGATATAATCATTAGAATGAATCATAATGGTAGCTGATATTTGATCAATTGCTGCACCGGGAGATATCGATCTCTATGGCATAGATACTTGGCACTGAACATCAAACACCTCGACAATCTAATTCCCCTTCTCTTCGACTCTCAAAAATTAGTGCTATGAGTACTTGTCAACGGTAGAAGTCGATTCCCTGTGAAGTGTTTATGGAGGGAAACGTTCATGTTGGATATTTGACCCTTTTGCCAGAGTGGAGAAAAAATGAGTCCACTGAGACGTGAGTGTGGGTAGGGTGTGGTTGGATTTGTAGTTTCATGTGGACCTAGGTTTGATGTTGAAAGAAGATATGATTGCTGGTTATCTTAGTGTTTTAGACCATCAGCTGCATGCCGTGCAATACATGCTTTACAAACGGTATTCTGGTAATTGAACAATATAATTAATACAGCAATTAAAAAATGCAATTCATGAAGCCGCATTCGGATATTCCTTTTAACGGTGCCATATCAAGAATACTTTTGTCCTGGTTCAAATATTATCCTGAAATTAAATCTTATTAAACCCTACATGACATTTAATACCTGCCACTATGATATCAATTTTTGTTTTTGCACAGTCCATGAAAATATGCACTCAGAGGTCATGGGTTAGAAGATAGACATTGTTATATTAGTGTAAAAATAATTTCTAACTCAAACCCTTGGGTTATATTGTAGGGAAAAAAATTTAATTGTTAAATGGATCAAGCAGTGTCTTTCATTCAGACAATTCCTTTTATTTCACTTGGGTATGCACCGGTTTTCACATTATATAATCAAATCAAATTTACATACGAGGATAAAAGGTTACAATGATATCATAAGATGGCCATTAAGCTAAGTGTCTACATTTTAAATACCGTTTTATACATATCAAATGAATCAGTATTTCTCATATTTGATTGTAGATTATTCCATTCCATGCAAACAATATTATAAATATTCCCTTCATATCAGCCTTGTAAACTATGGCACATCAGGGGGGGGGGGGGGAGCTCATCACCCTTTTCCCTTCACATTCCCTTCACATTCCCTTTTTATTATAGCCTTGTCCGTTTTCTGGGTCTTGATGCACCCCCCCCATGTGCCATAGTTTACAAGGCTAATATGAAGGGAATGTTGTTTGCATGGAATAGAATAATCTACAATCAAATATGATCACATGCATCTACATCTCTTATTATTGATTGTAGATTACTCCACTTTGTTGCAACACCATAAACACTCCTTCATATTAGCCTTGTCTGTTTTCTGGGACGTGGTGAGCAATGCAACACAACCCCCCCCCCCCCCCCGATGTTCCTGACATATTAATACTGTTTTAAACCTAAAACATGAATCTACATGTCTCATTTTCGATTGTAGGATTACTCCATTTTGTTGAAACACCATAAACACTCTCTTCTATTACCCTTGTCTGTTTTCTCGGTCGTGATGAGCCCCCCCCCCCCCCCCCCCCCCGATGTGCCTGACATGGTAATACCATTTAATTTTTAACCTGTTATATGAATCTTCATATCTTATTTTTGATTGTAGGTTACTCCTTTTTGTTGCAACACCATAAACACTCTCTCCTTAATACCCTTGTCTGTTTTCTGGGTCGTGCACGAGCTGTTCCCTTATTGGGGGGGTATTCCACTAAACGACATGGGCTGCAATATCAGCGCAATATGGCGATATCATAGACACATTTGCATACAAGAGTGATAATTATATTGGTTAAAAAATGTCAATATGGAGCATGTGACATTATGTGTAACATAGAATTTTATCTGTAATATGTGCAATTTCCTTGCAACATCGTCATATCACAGACCGAGTCGTGTAGTGGAATACCCCCTTTCCCCGATGTGCCTGAGCTGCTCTCTGACTGGCCGAGCAGCTCCCCGTGTGCCCAGACACGCGCCGGGCCGGCTCTCGGTGGGGGAACGTGCCCAGTGCCCCCCTCAGCCCACCTCCTCGGCCCATCACTCAGGGCTGGGATGGTTGGTGGGACTCTCCTCCAGATACTCCTCCACCCGGCCCATTGATACCTCCTCCCGCCGCCACTACATCACGATCTCCGCCGGCCAGCTCCATTTACGTTTTTTTGGTGTGGTGTTCACTACATACTGGTTGTTTTGTGTAGTTGCATTATTTGTGTTTGCTTCTAATCTTTATGGGTTACTTTACGCGATGCGTTTGATAACGTGTCCATTTGATATAGACGTTGTGCAAATGACGTCACAACCACTGGCAGATAGACTGGTGATCCTATATATAATGTTTTATCCATCAGCAAAACATGATTACTTTTCAATCAAAAAGATTTTTCTGTTATTCTACTACTGCTTGATGATTTGTGGTATTTTACGAATATGAATTTTGGATTTAAATTTTCTGAAAACCATGTGGTCTCCACATGGTGATCACCAAAAAGTGGTCATGTGACTGTGTCTGCACAAGGTCTATAGCCTGTATATCAAATAATATACGGTTAATGAATGTATACATTTGTGTATACATAAATATATAGATATATATATATATATATGGATAATATATAGATGTATATAGGGCCCACATTTATGTGTACGCGTGTGCTTTTGTGTGCATTGCCAATTCCACCGTATTTGGCTCTAGTTCCAGATGATAAAATGGACTATTAACGGATTCATTAAATGCGCCATCATAATTATGTTGTCAGACTTGATCGCAAGCAATTATTCTCTTCATAATGTATGCTTGATGGTGCATGAAAAATACATAATTTATATAGACAATGAGGAATATTATTGAGAAAAGGAATATATTCTCCGGAATGACCGACTTAAAAAAAACTAAACAAAGCGGAACAAAAGTGATAGAAAAAGGGTAGAAACATAATTATTTACATTGAATGATGACCAATTTGGTACTTGTATTTTGGAGCAAAATATTAAGGAATTACCCGATGTGTGTGTCCATGAATGTGTGTAGGCCTATGTGTGTGTGTTTGTGCGTGTGTTTGAATACGAATTTATATTGTCTGTAACTCTCAATGTGCCTCATGTAACAAAGTGTTATTCCGGGCCTTTCAGTTATATGTAAATGCAATTATGTTATTTGTATCACTGGATGTCTGGCGGTGTTTAAATCAATTTGCCTAACTAAACAGGGTGATTCAATTGAGTTTGTTTTTCCAACTGTGAAAGTGTTTTAATTCAGTTAAATTGGTGGTTTAACTTGGCTATTCGGAATACGTGATACGAGACAAATTTAAATGACTGCATGTATTTACCGAGCGAGCATGTCTGATTCTGGCAGACACTTCATGCTGGTTGTGACTAATAGCTCAATTAGTTATCCCAAGAAAATTACTAATCTAGTCTCATCCCAAATTAAGACATGAGTTCTAGATAATATCTGATAAATCAAAATAGCAATATAATAAAGCATGCATGGAATGGTATCAGATCTCGCAGTGCTCAGTGTAAAATGGCAAATAGGACAACAGTGCATGGCAGATAGAGGATATCTATTTTTTTCTGTGTGGAGAGGGGCGGTCAGGACCTCTTGGACCCCAACCCCCAACCCACCCTGTATCCGTCCCTGGACACGTTGCATTTTGATATATAACAAGTTGTGCACCAATCCTAAGGCTTGCTGACACCTTCGCCAGAGCCGCATCCATCTTGCTTTACCCCATGCTACATAGCGGATCTCAATCATGGTGCCTACCCCGCCCATCCTCATTTGGCACTGCGGCCTGCCCCTGTCCCCTGTAGTTTTCACTTCCCACTGATTGCCAGTAAGCAGCGGCTTCAAAGGCTGATTCAAGGTGGTGAGTGTAGATGACGGACAATGAGAGGGACCTGCACAGAAACCTTACAGATATAAAGGTTAAGTACGGACATTGGAGTTACTATTATGGCTATTATGCGTACATTTTGCACCAATTTTCACAATATCATCACCTCTATTTAACAATGATGGCAAAACTGAAGGTGCGAACACTAAAATTTAGATTTTCAAACTTATTGCCTCCCTCGTTATGAAAACTATGACCTATCCTTCCGTCATACTTAAAATGTAAAATCGTTTTACAGACAGAACCAAACTTTATACGATTCATATCCACTATGAGATCAGTGTTCTTCTGTATTTTCAAAGGCAGTAATGTGTGATACAAACGAATATAGGCAACATGCCATCAATGTATGAAATAGGCAACCATTTCTTTGGATTAGGAACCACAAAATGCAATTCTCTCTTATCAATCTCTCTCCTGAACGGATTGGGTATCTAGATATGTACGGACAATAATACCCGGAGACCCCTACTAACATGTTTTATGCAAGAGTAATAACTCATATTCCCCGAGAAATCTCATACGACCTCCGAGAGATTCCGAGGCCTTCCGTTACCATAGTCACAACTTATCAGCGAGACGTTTCGCCCCAAGACGGATAGGTGGCGCCACCTATCACCATTCCCACCCGCCCACCATCAAGTATACATTCTGCCACTGCTCTCTTGGTTATTTGGTTAAAGGGGTACTGCGGGGAGAATGCCCGCGGAGAATCCGTCTTGGAAACGAGGCTGGAGAATCAGGTTACGGCCACCAGGGGGCGATCGATGACGTTCCTCGCGCATGGGCGATGGGGATTGCATTGCTTCCGGTCAACTTGGTAATGGATGTTTAGACGATTACCCTTGCCTTCCGACAAGATTGTATAACTCTGCGGTTGGCCTAATACATCACGGTGATAACTAATTTGATATGCCATGTGCTGTTGTATAGGTATGAGTAATAGGTGGAGATCCAATTTGGATATATTCTTTTCCCTTTATGTAATGTATCTGTGGGACCCACCGCCATAGGTCTTTCTGTAATTACTACTTCTATATAAATCCCTTCCTTTGTGGCCATCGGTAATTTGGAAATTATTGCCTTAAGGCCATATTCCACTATTCGATGGGTAGCATTTGAGGTGTTATTTTTTTCTGCCACTGCAAGTATAGCATTTGAGATACCAACATGTTGGTATCTCCCATCACAAGGATTGCACGGAAACCCCTATGAAATCAATTACGGTGGCACTTGCGTTGTGTCAACATAAGTACCACCACACGTAAATTTCTATATTCCATATGATATCACGAGTAAATTCCTATAGACCTATTGCGGTGCAACATTTTGCTTGTGGTGGCAGGAAATGCTGCAAGCAAATTGCCCAAAACAAGCAAAACACCAGATAGTGGAATATGGGCTTAAGTCGATCGTGATATACCATATGAATAAGGTTATCTTCAGTATTAAAGTATTAATTACCTTTTGCTATACAGGAACAAATTCCATGTTTTTTATTGGGTAGACTTTGGCGTCCAGCTTGAGGTGCCTGGTTCAAAGGTAACTTTCCTATTCTGTATACTACTACGACCCGCTTACGGCCTTCAGTTCTGTTTCGGATGTGCTGATACGTGCAAATCGGCTTACTTATGATTATAGCATTAAATTCTAAGATAAGCTGCTCGCCTTAAGTCACAGTCTGCAGTCTAGCGGTTGCTATTTTAGGTACCATAAGCAATTTTGCAGTTTTGATACCAACATTGAACTATAGAGGTTAATTATCTGTTATATGTGGTGAACGTTAATGTCGTAATTAGTAATAACTAGCTCCGTACGCAGTCTCCGCCTCGTCGACTGCTGTTGTCCAATACATGATTATAGTTCCAACATCATGTAAGACGTGAACACTCGCTTGAAAGGATATTGTTGTTTATTATCCAGTGTATAGTCATTTTGTAACAAGACCTCGATTGACCATGATCAGTCCCGAGGTAGGAATCCCCTCAAACACATTCAGTCAACACTCCACGCTCTTATACGGTTTCTATGCCTCTATCCAGAACCAAGACTGCAGATTAAAGGTCCAACCTTTCCAGGATGTTACTCACACAGTGTTACAGCGAACTCTGACTGACTGAGAGTGGAACACACTCTTTTAGAGTAGTATGTCACACCGTGACTCCTCCCCCATTCCACTATTTGACAAAGTGAAACATGGCTTGCATGTGCGCTTCTAAAGCTCACATCGTAGTGCCTACAAACATGGACTGGCCACCCGCGTCAGTACAACATGTTGGTATCCCCGACCACAAGCAGTCCATAGAATACCTACATAAAATAGCAAGTGCTGCAAGTAAATGCCGCTAGTACCTATATTCCACCTTGCGGGACCATACAAAAAGCAAGTTAGCAGCAGTTTGCTTGTGTTTTTTTCATGGGAACACAAGGAAATACCATAATAGCCTTTAATCTCTGTAGTGATTTATCATTAAAGGCTTGTTGCACTTTGCAAAAGTCGCGGGTGTATCTGGAAAGCATTGAAACCTCCGTAGTGGAAAGATAAAAAGAATATTATTGGTTTCGTCATAATTCAGGATTATATTCACAGCTTCTAGAATTCCTAGCTCATTACCCAAAGTCTTCTAACTCATCAGGAGAGTTCAACTTTGTCTGTATCGAGAAGTTTCTATCCTGCAACAGGATAATATGCTCACGAACAGTGAAAATAAAGCTGAGCCTTGATGACTATGACAGCACCCATTCAAAATGGGAACTGCTGCGTCCTTGAGACATTATTTATATGCCCAAAGCTGTCTCCAATTAAGGGTTTCTGCTGTCAATTTGTGAATATTGGCCAGCTTTAACTCTGGGTGATTATAAAGATCTTAGACCTAGATAATCTAGTAAGGATTGAATTTGCCAATACCGAATTTCCAGCATTTACATTATAGTGAAATGTTGTTGCCACTCTAAAGTAATGGTTTTAAGGGGCCCTTTATTATTGTTTTTTTTTTACCAGCACCCAATGTCCTACTCATCTGAGGAACCCCTTTCGTCACATTCTCCATAATTAAGCCGCAAGACTTCCTCTTCATGGGAAAACCTCGATTAATTATACCGGTATTGACACTTTTAGATATTCATGAAGGGTACAATCTGAGAGGCGTCATTCTCAGGTTCTAGGGGAATTATATTGTAGGTTAGGTTCCCAAAGGGTAAGACTATATCAGCTAGTTTTATCCCTTCAAATAATCGCTCAGAATCACAATTACCTTAGTGCTACGTTGTATGTGCTTTGCATAGGTAGAAATGCCTCAATGTTACCATGGAAACGGGCAGGTGGGATTTTTTTTCTGTATAAATGCCCTACAGGAAATAGGAGATATATAAGCTATATTGAAAAGAATCAAATTATTCCATGTACCAGCTTGCCAGAAAACGTCTCTAGCTCGTGTATATATAGAAAAATACATACGGAAAAATTAATTTGTAGCGAGTTGTACTTGAAGCAATTGTAGTTTTTCTTTTGCTTACTGTAAAAGCTCAGCTCTATTGTTACCAATGATTCTTTTCATGAAGTCACTCGTGTTTGTTGAGCGAGCTTTTAAAACGGAGGAAGCTTTGCACATCACACAAACAATGCATCATCTATGGCATTGAAACAGAAACGAATAACTCGATAGGAACGATTGCTTTACACTTTCCATATTACTGATCCTGATTTTAACCGTCAGTCTATGGGCATTCAGGTTTTTCATATTTCTGCATCAGATTGCCTAGATAACGACCACTCAGAGAGAGTCTTCCAATTGTATCAAGGGTGGCCTACTGCTAATTCAAACAAAATGGCGCATCTTTGTAAAACAAAGAAAATGCTGTTTTCGGCCATATTGCTTTTCTATAAGTGCACTTATTTTCCCTGTTTTTAGACTGCTTCCTGTCTTCCATTGCTACGAACTACTTCCACAGCTCTTTTCAGAATGTCTTTACATTAACAATGTCTTCACACTCAGCACTTTTGAAGTAATGTGGGCTGAAAAGACTCACCCTCTGCAAAACAGTTTTTTGTGGTGGTACCCTCTGCAAAACAGTTTATTTATGGATGGTTCACTGCAGGCTGGAAGTTGCAAAGAGAGTGTCCATTGAGTAGAGAGCAGCGCGGCTTCACCTCACTAACCCTATAAGGCTTAGGGCTGTGGCCTGCAGGAAAAGCAGTCCTATAGAGATTGACTATGCCCAAAATCAACTACTAGTAGTAGTACTACAGTAGGCATTTTCACAAAGTCGGCTGACTCATCATTGCTAAAACCGACTGAATTTACTCAAATAATCGGCCGATTCAGCACCGATTCAGATGATACATGGACATTTCAATACAGTATATATATATATATATATATATATATATATATATATATATATATATATATATATATATATATATACTGAAGGCCCATTCACCGTGGCCGATTTTTGTGTCGCTTGAGGTCGGCTAAATTTATCGCATGGAGAAAATGATGAAAACGATTTTAGCGCCGGCTTCTTCACCAACTGTGTAAAGATCGTCTGGTGGGTATGGGGCTTAAACTCAGTGTGAAAGATTTGAGAGACGTATTTGTACGAACCAGAAGAACAGTTTTCCCTTCCAGTTGATCCTCACTCAACTGACTAAGTCTAGGAACTCGCCAGAGCTATATAGATGGGAAAGGAAAGGGACTATTGAATTAGAATATTCCACTTGGAGTCTTTCACAGGACAAACTCACTTGACTTCAACTGCAGATTTTCATCTATAGTATTGCGCCATACCGTTCTGCCTATATAGACCTTTCAGCTTCCTCATGCCTTAGAATCTAGCTATAGCCAATCTGTCGTGGTTTCCCAACATCAGAATAATTTCTTTTTTGACGTGTTTATTATCCTGAAGTAATTTCAGACCTAGGCCTGCTCTCCCACAGACTTTAGCCATGGAGATGTTATACAGCATATGTTTTATACTGGTTCAATTACTATGAAATTTAAACCCAACTTTAAAAAAGTTAATGTTTCATTTCAGGGTGTTCCTTGCAACATAACAATCTCGGTTAACAATACAGTGTGATGAGATGCAATGATGTATTTTGTCACATCAAACTAATTTAAATGATGAATAATCTGGTCACTTTTATAACATTCATGATGACATTCATCATAACAGTCAAACAATGATGGTTTCAAAATATAGTAGGGTACAAGCAGGTCTAAGATTAGCCATATAAACATACAAATTCTTTTTTAAACGAGTGCTAATGTTCACGGAGGATGGAATGTATGTCAGCTGGTAAGTTGTTCGATAGCTGAGTGCCATAATAAAAAGGAGCACTCTTTATTTACTCAGTCCTTTGGATAGGCAGTTAGATTTGGATTCCATCATCACTTCTAGTTTTAACAACCTCTGTTTTTTTGTACTTTCTCAAGCGTTCCAGTGAACAATGCGTCCCTTGTGCACACTAATGTACATTAAAATGTTTCATGGAAATGTATTATTCATTCGAAAAATATTGGAATAAAGTTTCTCATCGTCAATATTTTACTTTTTAAAAGAATATTTAAAAAATATCTTTGGCTTCATGAAGTATACAAGTGAAATAATAGAGCCACAAATTTGCTTATAGATATGTGATTATCTTGAAGTTCTGGGAAGACGTGTATAGCTGTATTTGTATCATCTGAATTTCCTTAGAAACGCAATTTAAAGAGACAGTTCATAGCTTTTGTACGCAATCGTGTCACATAAATATTGACTAATTGATAGTGATTTCCCGTTAGCACCATAAAATCTTCTCAATCTAATTAGAGTTCTCTGTAAAATTCTCCAGTAGCACTCTTGATATTCAACAAAAGCATGGAAAGCTTAGATGTGCTAATAGTTTTAACTATATTGAATTGATGAATGCTTATTCCCCGATTAAAATCAATGCATCTTTGTGTAACTCAAAAGGACCACAGACCTCATTCTGAAAGTTGATTAATGTATCTTCTGCTCAAGGGAGAGACAATTGTAAGGGAATGTTGGTGTGAGTGTGAGGTGAAGTCAGGCTTGATTAAGGGCCCCTCTTTGAGGGCTTTACTGGTAATATAGTTAGCTTCACAGCCTAGGAGGAGGCTTGTCGCCTCCCTGATTGGTCTATTCAATTGTCTGACTAGTGCTCCTCGCCTCTAATAGACTTATGGGCAAATACTGGGTGGGAAGTATGCCTCCTTTGAGATGGATTTACTTCATTTGTGAGCGCCTTTTGTTCTTTGTGTACCTCTAAAGTATACATCACTGATTCTGTATTCAAACTGAGTATCACATAAACAAGGACGGGATACTCTCCGTTTTATTTGGCGAGGTTCTATCGTCAGCTTTTTTAGGGGGTCGCTTTTGCAAAAGTATATATACAGGGGTTAATCCTGATAAACTAGAATGAGTATTTTGAAATATAATTGTCTTGCTTGGTGTAATGAGGTAATGACCATTTCTGGTAACATTAATCCCGTAGCCACCTAACAGTCACTTGTGGTGCTTACTGCTTCAATTCTCGAATGCATGATCGACGGTAAGTTCATTCTGCAAAAAAATATAGGATTTGCAGAAAGTGTGTTCAGAAGACCTTATTTCAATTTCATCTTGGAACATGGATTCCTTCCTATTCCTTTATTACATACACTGATACGTACAATCCTTACTTGTTTAATATTTAGTTTGTGTGTGCTAAAAGCCTTTGTAACTCTTTGTTTATGCAATAGTTCCATGACTCCTCCTGCGTGTCCTTAAATCTAAAGTTAAAGTCAATGATACTACATGGAAGTTATATTTTAAGGTTAAGATAATATCAGGTTAGAATTATGAAACCTCTAAAGGACATCATTTGAACCATGAGTAGGAGGTCTTTTATTGTTAACATCATAAATACTACTCTCACAACCACAGGATATACCGGTAAGTACCTACTAAAGGGAACAGCTCTTCTGTGTTCCAGTTTCTGTGTGATTGTGTGAAATTCATCAACTCTGTGAGAGTATTTATGCTTCTGTGACCTTGCTGTTGCACAGAACTGATGGTAAAGGGGTGATAAAGCAATAACCATCAACTTGTAACAAGAACTCTGCCCTTAATCATTGGATTCAGCCAGTAAATTGATCAGAAATTGGCCAAAGAATTATCACAGGGTAAATATCTATGCCATAGGGGAAGATAATTACATCTGTTATATTGCACTAACTCAGCTGACCATGTAGCCAAATTGATATTCCCCGCTGGTCTAAAAGTAGAGATTTTTTTTCTGTTTTCTTTCGATTGAGTGGGGAAATGAAATAAAGAACGTTCTTGAAGGGTATATTGGACAGGTGATATTGACCGTTGACCCAAAAATACACTTGGTCTAATGGTTTAGGGCTTTAGTTGGCTCTGTGGTCAATACCACTTTCCAACAGACCCTTGTTCTTGGCTGTTCTTGTTATAGTAAATTTTCTTCTAACATTATCATTATCATTATAAATACATATTGTTTACGAAATCACTGTTTGTTGTAGTATGCACCAGTCTTTTGAAAAGTTCTTGTATTAATAGGTTTGATGAGCAGCTCATGTTATTATGTCTATTTTGAATAAAATATTGAGAAAACCTATTGGAGATTGCGTCCATTTGATTGGTCAGTGTAGGTTCTCATCAGAATCACCTGGCCATTGACGTAATACCATGTACTTGTGTTGGACAATTGTGTTATACAAACAACATTTCAAGTGTTATAATGATTTAATAAACCGACATAATGATTTAATTAACCGACAGGTTTAATCATATCGGGTTTCCTTATAGTATTTGCTAAGTAATTGATATTCGTTGAAAAAGGGTTCTCCATTTGACTGAACTTGTTTTACCACCTTAACAAAAGAATTGAATTGCACATCTCAGAGACAATTACTTTTCCTGTCGTTATCACAACGCTTGAGCACACATTAACGTTTTAATATTAACATAATAGGCAACGTACTCAACATTCAACTAACGAGCTTTGATTTTATGTTCGTAAAAAAGTGGCCATTGGCAGATGTATCTGAGAATCACCAGGACAAAATACACATTTCATATCAGCAATAATGTGATGTTAGTTATTGGCTTGAACAATCATAGCCTTGGCTGTATTGAGATAAACTGCAATTTCATAACACTATAATTGAAACACTTAATACAATTTGATTTCCCATGAAATGGTAAATTACAGATGTGATAACTTGATACATTTCCTATAAGAAGAGATAGTGCAGAAAGATTTTCTGTTAGTTCAAACAATCACGTTGTTTTGTATTAAGTGTGCTCTGCGTTTTTGGAGCAGCAAACGACAAAATTACAATCACGTTGTTTTGTATTAAGTGTGCTCTGCGTTTTTGGAGCAGCAAACGACAAAATTAACTCTAGTTTCAGAAGAACAATACAGAATTACTTTAAATCATCATGCAAGGTTGCAATGTATCACCCTTTGCCGTCGTTCTATGTAATCTGCCGTAAATATAGTCTACCATGCAGTGAGGTACCATCTTTAGTGGGAGATAAGACCACCGCAAGCAATTTGCGTTTCAGATACCAATATGTTGGTAATTCCCACCACAAGGATCCCATAGAAAATCTATATAAAATCTTGGCACTTTAGATGGATCAACGCAAGTGCCATTGCAAGTTGATCACTATATTATAATATTGCGATGCTTCGTTTTGCTTTTGGTGGTCGCAAATGCTGTAGCCAAAATACCTAACGCAGGAAAAACACCGCTTGCGCCCTTGGGGAATCCTGAATGTGGTCGCGCTCGAGAAGTGGTTGTTTGATGGGGAGCTTGCTATGGAGTTGATCTGACTTGAATAACTTGCAGGTTAATCTGTATAAAGAAGGACAAACTCAGAGAGTATGATGTGACTGGATGCGGTATCATGTGGGCATATGACATGATATAACACTGAGGAAGCAATATAAAGAGGGAACTGGGTCCCACTGCTACAAATAGCCCCTAATATGTCCCTGGCAGTTAATTAGGGCGTATAGCAACCATTAACCATCCCGACATCTTTTTGTTTCAGGTGCGAACCCCTAACACCTAGATCTACTTGTATATTCCATCAACACCTCCTGGCTGCCCGTCTTTGTCCAAGAGGCGACCACTCTCCTCTAGCCTCCTGGCTGCTGGTGAAGCGTATTGTGGCTGTTTGGCACATTAACAAAGTTGCCATTGGCCGTGTTAGATGGGTGGCTGTTGGTTAGAGGTAAATATAGAGAGGAAATTCCTTGCTTTCTTTTTCCAGTCGCATTATGCCCTGTTTCCACCAACCGATTTTTCTTTGAACGATTTCAAAAATACCCTAAAAATCGTCCCGATTTTTAAATTGTGATAAATCTTTAAAGAAATCTGTCAGTGGAAACAAAAAATCGTTCCAAACAACAGATTTGACAGACGATTTCTTGCTTCATCAGCTGATGAATTTGTCTGATGGACGTCAGACAAATTATTTGACATGTTAAATAATTTTGGACGATTTGGGCCTGTTGGACGATTTTTCTAGACAAATCTTGCATTCGTCTTTTGGTGGAAACAGGATTTCTTTGGACGATTCAGCAAATTACACATATATGATAAAAATCAGACAATAAATATAAATCGTAGATGCTATCATAATTGATCAAACTATATTTGTTTAATAAAAATAATGTTTGACTAAATCGTTGGTAAAATCGTTGGTAAAATCGTTGGTAAAATCGTCTGTCAAATCGTTTTATGGTCGCTAGGTGGAAACAGAAAATCGTCCAAAAAATCGTTGCTGATGAACGATTTTTTCTCAAGATAAAGTTGTCTATATTTGTCTGTTGAAAGAATCGTGCAATTTTGATCTAGTCTTTTTGGTGGAAACATGGCATAAGAGGGGTGGCCATTGATGACGAAGGGGACTACTGTACGTGTATAAAAACACACCTAGAGCTACACTGAGTTTCATTTTCATTCTAGTCAGCCCGTGCCGGTAATGAATTGCATTTTAGACTGAGAAAGGGGGTGTTAAGGGAGGAAAGAACCAGGCGGTGCCCTGACTATATCTAACATGTATATATCTCCTGATGGTATTAAGCAGTGGGAATGGATTTTGGGGAAATTGGGAATATTAAAAGGAATATTTACTTATAAATGAGAATAACGTCAAATATAGAGCTAAAAAGATGGCATCAAATTCTTAATACTCTGTAAAGACATGTGCAAACTGTTTTCTCTTGCCCTATTCCTGTTTCGAGATAAAGAAAGAAGAATGTATCATCAATAATTATTAGTTAACAGTTTTTGCTATGTATATCATTTTACAAGTATCCATTAAACTGCACAATGATCAGGCACTTGCATAAACCATCATTTTTTTATAAAAGAAAAACGATATAAATCTGTTCATTTACAATAACATGATATATCAGAATTATGTTTTGTGTATTTCTGATGCACAGTAAATAGTTTTACTAAGAGGGGACAATTAAGCCAGTAAAACATGGAAATATAAAGTTGTAAGGAGTCCCATTTCAAATGCCTGCCTATTTATATTTTTGATAGTGGTGTTTGGGTCTTTATATAATATACGGTCATTTCAGAGCACAAAATACTGAACCTTCCCCGGGTAGGTAGAAGAATAAATTAATACCATAAGAAGGATGATCAACTTATATTCCATGCCTATTTATAACCTACGCATTAACCTATATATAAATGCTAGTACCAAGTCCAAATAGTTACTTTCTTAATAACGATAAACACACATACAAATATACATCTCTACCTAAGATCTAAGAAGTGTAATTAAACCCCGAGGCGTACATCTCCAGCTGCAGGAGAGGCAGGAGAGGCAGGGGGACTGTAAGCTCTTATTGTGAAGAGATAACAGCTTGGGATCCCGTCCTATCCCAGCCTGTCATAAGGATCCCTTCTGCCCAGTCTGCGCCCACCCTGTTACGTGCTCCAACATACAAGATGCCTCCTCCAGTACATCGTTAAACCTCCAGGGACTTAGGTTACTTTTGGTAAGGTCACTACCAGACTGATAGGAAGGTTATGGGGGAGTGACAGGAGTCCTCTGTCATAGAGGAGAGGATTGGGCCTGACAGCTCTGGCTAATCTCGATATAGTAGGTGGGGAAAGGGAGTATAATTATGTTATTAGGATAAGGGACGCTTTCCTGTGATTTCATGGAACATGGTGAGTAATTATCCCAACCAAAGTATGACGTAACGGTCACGTTCTGTGGCGTTCTAATTACGTTATGTGACGTTCTGTGACGTTATTAAATGCTCTGCCACGTTACAACCTTGGCAAGGCAGGCTGGTGAATGGCGTGAAAGGAGTGCATGGGATACGTTGTACATTATTGAGCTTCACTGCATCTGAATAATCATGTACATCATAAAGGGACGATGTGCACAATCAGTACTTTCGACCATTGGTCAAACTTAGATGAAAATAATCATTCCAGTCGAACTACCATAAGGCAAGGATTGAAGTACATTTGCATGGTTACATACCTAATTCGAGCATACGATTGACTTTATTTAGAATAATATTATTGAAGGCCAATGTCCAACAGTAGGAACACATGGTAACGGTCAAATAGATATAATGTGATTGAACGGAAAAATTTATATACAAAAAGAGGGAGAGGATAGCTCTACATATTAATCAATGAAAAGTTAATCAAAATTGGGATTATTTTCCAGTTTCGTAGACGCGTGTCTGCTCCCACCCCTCCTCCCTTGCCCTTCCCTATAACCCAGGAGGAGATGCCTTTCCCTTCCTTTTCCCACACAGACCCTTAAAAAATAGTGCCCCTGTAAATGTCAGGTGTTGATCTAACAAGGAGTCCGGACTTTCAAATACTAAACCCTTTAAGGGATAGGGTTATATCTGCATGGGCCATTTTTGGTGTATTTCATGCTCTTTCGGAAACATCCCACATTCAAAAATATTTTGAAATGTCAAAATATAAGTGTTGATGGCATTAAGATTGAGATTCTGGTTCCTACAATACCATTGAAAAGTAATTTGCTTGTTCCTTTAGGATTTCATAGGAATTGAAGAAAAACTATAATTCAATAAAAATGATAATCTGTAAAATCAATATTTTATGGAAAAAAATGGGAAAAATAGAAAATAGAAATAAAGTATTTTGAGAACCCAACTTTAATTTCATCCTGATTCCAAAATAAGCTTAGATTCAATCAAATTTTCATTGCAGAAAACATTCTAAATAGAACGTTAATGGAACATTTTCAATTATAAAACCCTTTGTACCTGAATAGGGGGTTACCATGGAAACATTGAATCAAACTTTACCAAAAATGCAGTGTTGAGACTAAATAGCTAAAGACTCAAGCTATAATTAACTGAAAACAGAAATTGAATAGATTATTTAGATCCAGAGATATGAACTTTTTTGCAATTTTCTTAATAATTGTCAAAAAAATGACATATGAAAACAACTGGCTGTATTTTGGTTCATAGTGGTAGTAGCACATTCCCAATTATGAGAGAAGGGGTGCATAGGTGTTTATGGTGATAACTTCAGTTCTAATCACTCTTTTACCAAAATTTGTTCACCTACGTATCTCAGAAGGCCTCTTCTATAGATAACGTTTCATTTATCTTTATGTCCAAGATGCCATAAGTTCTGAAAGGGTCAAGGGATAGTCTCAATTGGACTAGTCAAGCTAGAAATAGTTATGTATACACGTATGGGAGACGGACCTGCGCAGTGCATTCTCCCTTAGACGAATTGTTCCCATAGAACTCTATAAACCTGAATCCATAGGAACCCATTCCCCAATCGTTTGGCTTATTGGCCTATTCTGCTAGTAGGGCGCCACACTATTGAAAAAGGCATAGGCCTATACATATTGTACTTAAGGAATCAATCTGGTAGAAACCAGACTTATCGGTGCCCTATGCATCAGTTCACTTTGCTTTGCTCGTAAGTGGTGCCGTCTGATACCCCTTCAGACTATAGCTTGAGAATGCGCATTCTGCTTGTATTGAACTGTCATTATAATGAGCGCAATTAAGGCTAGTCTGTAAAGGATATCATTGAGATAGGAAACAGACCGCGTGATCTCTGGAAATATATATGCCGCAAGTGCCCTGTTTAAAAACATGTTTGCTTTATGTGTGTTTTTATCAGGTGGCCTAACTACATCGTCCCTGCAATTACGTTCTTGTGCGTTGGCGGTACGTAAAGCTAATGAGGACTGTCAACTAGCTTTTTCCACCCTCATAATTCCTCAGTTTTTACCATACAGGGTGGTCAAAATAATTATGACGTGTAGTATTAGTAATTATTTGATAGCTAAAAAGATAACACTCGACTAAGAGGGAAACCGCCCGGAGGTTGTATTAGGTTTTAGGTACACGGTCGGTTTTTAATAAGCATAAAGTTTAGATTTATGGGGTATTTGTCTCAGGACGCTTACACTAGATCTTCTTAAATGAGAAGGGAATGCATCACATGTTAATACATTATACGCCAACCCTTTAGAAACATTCATATTGATTTTGTACTCTTTTTTTGACATATTATGAATAAAAAATGTGGTGGTTTTATGAAATGTACTCGATATTTGTTTCCCAATAGATTCACCTTCACTACATTTATCACTTCATATTATGTAGAGCTAAAAAGGAAAGAGACAATAAGAGTTATTTAATCTTATCCAAATATCAAGGGCAGGAACATATTCAAGTAAAACACGAAAGGCGTCATGTATGCTCTCATTTTCTATCAATCTGTTTTCCCACATTGTCGTTTAACTGACACCAATGGATTTGTTTCTTTTTATAAAGAGAAAATTAGGGTATTCTGATTTTCGCCCGTCACCGGGGCCTTAAGAAAGAGATTATTCAAATGTCATTTAACGATCCATTGTTTCCCTTAACGAGAACCCATATTGCATTTCAAATGTAAGAAAATATCATTTATCAATTTGAGCCATGTAAATAAGCTCTCTAAAAAGCCCCGGCCACACTGCCCAACTGAACTCAACTCGACCGTCGAGTTGAGTTCAGTTGGGCAGTGTGGCATAGAATTACGACTGGAGTCCTAGCTTTTCCTACGACGATTCCGTCGGGTCGTACATCTTGAGAAGATGAAGATGTACGACCCGATCGTCGGGTCTTAAGGAGTCCAGTCGTAGGTGTGGCATGCCTTAAGACCCGACTCAACTCACAGGCTTGAAATGGGCCTATTGTGGTATTTAATGACTTTAATATAATATTGTATATCAAAAGTATCTTACATGTTCTCAGATTGATATGATTATAAGCATTATTTCTACATTATGTTCAGTTTGTATAAGCACGTATCATTAGTTTAAACTATTATGATTATTTTTGTACAGTCATGAATATTGTATGGATAATGTTTGAAGATCTTGTACCTACAGGAAACAGTGAAAATAAAACAAACTCAAGTCAGTGGCGGATTAAGAGGGGGGCGCGGGGGCGCCCCCCGCTCTTTTTTGGCCAAATTTCGATTTTTTTAATGTAAAATTCGGCCAAAAAGTAATAATTATTAAAAAAAGAAAATTCCAATAACGCCCCCCCCCCCCGCCCTTTTCGAAATGCTGGATCCGCCACTGCAACAGTTGAACTGGTAGCATTAAAGTATAATCCCCATAATATAGGACCCTGTAGTTTAGGGAGAGACTACGACTGTTGAGTTGTAGAGTGTGGCAAGGGAGGGATACATCACTAAGACCAGACAGTCGGGGGCCTATGGCGTCATGGTTAGCTACGACAGTCGAGTTGAGTTGAGTTGGGCAGTGTGACCGGGGCTTAAGAAAAAGCCATGTTTATTTTGACGTCCAGGGAGGCTGAAAGTTGAAGGTGCCCTGACACCCTAGCCACGACAATCTTAAACCACGAATACGGCTAAATATGATTGGATCAAAACTGATCAGACTACCTCCTACCATGAATCTGACAGTAACAAAGAAGCAGAACTTTTCCGCATAGAGCCGGACTCATCGGCCTGCCTCATAACAACTCAACGTGACACTGTGAGCTTTAAGATAATGTTTACTTAGGTTACAACAATATTCCCATATCAATGCATTGTTACAAACCATGCAGGTGTCCCCATTCCAGTGCTCCGGCCTCGGGTTGGGTAAAGGGCTACACAACGCAGGGCATTGACTCAATACGCTGTAGATGATATAGATTTTATACTTTTGTACATTAACGATCAATAAACGATACTGGTATGTGTGCATGCTTTTAAAAAAAATCACTCAATTCTGAAATAAATCTGCACATTCGGATAAGCATGTTTAGAAAAATGACCTAAAGTCTACTTAGCACTGTTATAAGCTAACAATCCGACAAAGAGCGGAAACGATATACATGTACCTTTACTATAACTACCGGGGTGGATCCAAAAGTTGAGGATGTGCATGTGTGACCACACACACATACACACATAATTACATATACATAGTCCCATTACTAAAACGCCTTGGGTTCGTGCTCACACAGGCAGCACTTTCACTTTAATATGTAGAATAAGTGGTCATGCACCAAAAAGGGGAGGGGTCAGTACCCCTAAACTCCCCACCTGCTCATGTATCGGCCCCTGTATGATATCCAATCCGCTTCACTTACCTGTAGGAAGCAAGGCGAGGAGTAGTGTGGTGCCGAGCCAGCCTCCTCCAGCCCCTAGAAGGGCCTTAAGGGCCCCTCCGACCCCCTGACAACACCTCCACGGCGACATGCTGGCCCCTGCTACTACCCCTGCGTCCTCCTGGTCCTCCTGGTCCTCCCAGCGTCCCTACTCCTCCTGCTCCTCCAGGGTGGACCGACTCATGCACCTCCGTGGAGGTAGGCGTGCCCACCAGGTGAGTGGTCACAGGGGCATACCACTGGTACAGGCCATGGGAGGTAGGCCTACCTGTAAGGGCATTCAGTGGGTCCTATGTCTGTAATAATTATCCTCAGAGTTCATCGATAACTTTCGAATTTCACGCTGGAAATGGTTGAAGGTGTTCAAAGTGTGTTTTCCTTACTCCACTTGGTGCGACGCAACTTAGAAATCCGTTTTGGACTTTTGGAGGGAAATACTTTTTGTCCGTGCTATCGTCATTCATATATTGAAGTACATATTATAGTTGTTTTCCGTTTCCTTTTATGGTAATTTCCCTGTGCTTCAATCAATGTGCATGTCACGTTAATGTTCCGTTTATCTGTAAAACGTGATTTTACGAAGAACTTTTTATCTCAGAGCTGTTAACAATGATTAGTAGGCCTAATACTCCCAGCACACCTGTCCAAGTCCGTAGTGGTGCCCTTTAGCAGTGCACCCGGTCTGTCCACCAGTGGGTCCCTCTCCTCCTGGAGGAGCTCTGTACCCAGCCTCACCCTGTCCTCCAGTCCCCTCCCCCTCCACGTGCGGCCGTCACCACGTCCTCCACCTCCTCCGGCGTGGGGCAGTACCAGCCACGCCCCCCTCCCCCAACTCCCCTCTCCACGGCGACGGGGGAGCGGGAAGGGATGGTTCTGGTTGGGGACGGTAGGGGGAGTGGCGAACGGTGGTGTCATCTAGTGGGAAATGTTTTAACTTTTGCGACTGTGTGGAATACCAATAATGTTTTGATGACTAATAATTCATTTGAGAAAACATTTTGTATTTAGTTTGCATTTACTTTCCAAGTAGGCCTTAACTATATTTTTTTTATTTTGCAAAGTAAAAAGTTGGCTATATCAGGGTATTATATTTTTTGTGGAGAACAGGATTGGGCCATGAATAGGAGTAGAGGAACTGCATTGCCAATCCCCATTCGCTAACCAATCGCTGGGTAGTGCAAACAACACAATGCAATATTATGCACTTTATATGGCCTAATATTACTTGGATAAGACATTGTCAGTGGCGAAGCCAGTACTTTGAAAAGGGTTTTTGGCGAGCTTGTGGCAATCATTTTCCTAGAAAGGTTTTACTTTGATGCCTTATTTTACATTAAAAAGACATGATTTAAGAAAATGCGATGGATGATTGCTTCCCTCATTACGTTATTGAGTATGAAGATGATGACTGTTGGAGTCTAAGGTCTGCTCAGCATTGAGCAATATTTCAGTTATATCAAGACCAACTCACGATTTTTGATTTGTACGAAGTACTGTGATCATATCTATGGGGGTGAGATCTAGAACGACGGCAAGACAAGGTGGTGTAATGGACCCAGTCCAGGCTCAAACGCGGTCTGGCCACATAACCCACTACACCATCCCCCCTCGTTATTAAGTATCATCTATAGATGTGATATGCATACAAATACACGTAAAAACACAAATATATGATTTCTTTTTAAATTAACTTTTATTCTCCATTTTCGATACAAGTCATCACTGTTGTCCACGGACAAAACCGCCAATAATTGCACTTGGTAATGGGCTATGATGAGTATGTACACGTATCGTGGGCCTCTCCGACCCCAAACCGGGACTGCATGCACTGTGTCAAGTATTACTCCGCTGTACAAACGACAAACCTTCAGGTAGACAGGTAACGCCACATGCTTCTACAGACAGGTGGCAGGAAACAGTGGGGAGGAACTCAATTGGATGTCATTGTCTTGTATTATGAAGTACAGCTGTTATTCCTATTTTCATTTCAAATGATACTAAAAAGTATTTCAAAGCGAATACTTAGCGCACAGCGCAGCCTGCATTTCAAACACTTAAAATCAATTCACCTTACATTCCCCGCCCATCATCTGGTTGAATCGATGGAAACTCACTGAACGTTTGAGAGTGAATAAAATGGTCAACCAATCTTAGAAATTAAACAAGTCTACTGGTATTTATATCTTGTATCTTATCTACATGGACCACACCGAACCAAATAGACAACCAAAGTCAGCAGTGCGTCAGTAATACTTTGATTGGTGGAAGGTAGCAGTGGAGAACATAAAAAAAAGTACTTTGTTTTTGACATTACATACAACATAATTATATCTAAGCCATGTGTCGCATCATAGCTTATTCCGAATTGAAAAAAGTGAGGTTTTACCACTGTTGTTTGTCCTTAAGTGGAACTGCTAATTTCATTTAACTGATCGGTGATAAGTTATAAGCGTTTTATACTTACTGAAATATAGAAAGTGTTGCCATCTGGTGAATAGTTCCTAACCAAGCAGAGGAATAGGCATTTTGCACTGAATGATAATTTTTGGAGATTCAATTCAGAAATAGGAACCAACAAGCAAAGATTCTCTTGGAAACCAGGAAAAAACTACATCAGTTATAAACCTCAAGCGACGATCATTTTCATTTGACAGTCCAAACTTAAAATGGATCTCAAGCAAATGTCCACTGTACGTAATCATTTGATCTTTTGGTACTTATAGACAACTATTCCTTTTATAAATTTCTTAATATTTAATTTCTAAAGCACCAATGAAGTATATTCTGTTTGGAAATGCAATATGTTGTCCATTGTTGTCATCTAAGTTTCCCTATTATTTCTGCATCCTAAGAATTCGTCGTCAATTTGTCGGCATTTGACCCCTGCGTTAGATTTTCAAAAAAGAAAAAAATAATTTGTCTCTATTCTTTAATAGAATTTATTGAAAATAGGAGTCATAATTGTACTTTCACTATCGCCTAACATGCTTATATTTATCGTTAAGATATGTGTGAATAATATCTTTGATTTTCCAAGTGTAACACATGTACACTGTAACGTATATAATGAACAATAATACTGAATACATTCAGCATGCATCTGCTATTGAACGACACTGATAACAAACGGGAACTTTTGTCTCATGAACATATCATGCATACATAAAAATCTCAAAATCTCAACAAGAATGACATGAAACTGAACGGACTTATGAGATAACAACCTTACAAGGTCGGTATATAATATAATGAACACAACAATCTGACTCTAGGGCGAGGCAATCCACAAAGAAAATGACTCACAAAAAAAAGGGAAAAAATAGTTTTGCTGATAAGTATAGAGTAAATACTTAAGGCCGTGCACACCAACTAAAGAGGCTTTAATGTGGGTTCACCACAAGGCTTTCACTCAAGACTGGACAGGGGAAAATAGGCAGTAAACGTCTGAAAAAATAGGATAATATAGAAAAACTGCGAGTCAGTCTATTATATAGATGCACTTTCAAAACTAAATGTAGTTGATATGTGAACTGTCAAGTCCGTGGTACATGCTCCAACAATCAATGACTACCATACTTAGGCGTTTTATACACGAATACTTATAGATTATAATTATAATCATAACAATGAAACATAACCTATACATTCGCATAATAAAACAATCCTCTCACTTAGTATGATAGGAGAATACACCAAACTTCACAATCAAGGAACGCATAATCATATATATATAACGATTTCCTAAAATAATATCATCATGGCGTCGTTTTTTTCTTCTATTGAGGAAAGGTGTCTATCATACGTAAACATCTCTGTTAAGATGACTTATCACATACAGAAAATGGTTCTAGATTTGCTCAGCTGGCCAGCATAAAATAGGTACCAATATATCACTAACTCGACCCAAGGAATTATCTATAATGATGATAATAATTATCATGATGATACTTATATAAGGAGACACGGATCAAAATAGAAAACAATTAAATATGGGGGAAATGCAATGAAGTAATAAATAAACTGAATCGCGGGATATTTTTCATGAGTTTCTGGGTTATTTTTCAGCTGTTCAGACTACTAGGAGCACCTCATTTGGTGTGAACGACTTGGGAGAATCGGATGTGGTTTGACGGCCGGTGTCCCCACTTAGCGGGTGAAAACAGAACCAACCCGCCAATTTCTACCCTGTAATAATGCGAGCGTCAAGCTTCAAATGGACATAATACGCAGAAATCAACATCTTTCCTAGAAATATTCTAATCAGTCCTGTCTAGAACCTTCAAGTATCATGATCGATTTTGCATATATGTTTAATTTAAACAAATTACATGATTAATTTAAAAAATAAATTTATAAATTCGGAGATCTGTAAACAGCCCATGTTTCAAGTCCATTTAGCATTAAGCAGTTTATGTCCAGAGATAGTATGTTTTCTTAAGTCAGATCAGCAATGATTAAATCAAGGATCATTCAGAGCTATACATGAGATATGGGTACCAGTATAGATCAATATCAAACATTATGATTTTAAGAAAAATCGTCTACTTTCTTAATGCACAGATCATTTCAAGTCCCATGCATCCCACATTACTGTGGATTCATACTAAATTAAGACTTTTACAACAATACATGTATTACTTATCCGTATTTGAAATTGCAATTATTTTTCACATTTACAGTAATTGCCGGTCGTTGGAACGCGTTGGAATTCAAATTATTCAATTGCTCGTTGGAGGGAACCTTTAATATACAAGTGACGACTTGGCAGGATGACCAGTGGTCAAGCTGACCGGTGGTGAGGTGAGATATCCATGACGTGAGTGGACAGACCCAGGAGTAGATTGGGGCGGTCAGTGTCTATGGGGGGTGGTCAACTCATGGTACAGTGATGATGACTGATGCTGTATACTATATACACGATGTGATGAGATATAATGGTGAACGGTCTATGAGGGGCTTCACTAATCACATATTATACACCACCTTAGGGATTTACTAAGCCATGGCGTTATCAAGGTGATATATCAACCACAGACTCAGAAGCCGGTGGTGATTCCGAACCAGGAGATTTGTTTGAACGATCCGTTAAGTATATCGCCTATGTTGAACCATATCCGTGGTACTTCAAGATATCAGCAGTCGTATCCCAAGCCGAAACCGGTTTGTCTTATCCAGCATTTTTCTTCAAGTGCAATACATTTAATTATAAGCAGTTAACCGCTATGTTAAGGGTTTGCCTGGCAAAAGTCGCTCAGATCTTGAGAACATGTTTGAAATTGGCTGATATCTTTCAATGCACCGACGATCACATACCGATTCTGTAACATGTAATTACAAAATCGCTCGGCACAGAATCGTAGCGGAATCGTCAGCGATTGCAAAAGAAGTCCAACGGAGGCTGCCACTACTAAAAGCTGGCCTTGTAGTTTGAAAATGATCCTCCAGGTGGCAGTGCGACTCCCGTAAAGCCCGGTAGGTGGCGTGGATGAGAAAGGCGGCTATACCCACATGCCGTGCGGGTTTTTGGTGGTCGCTACAGTCTCCTTCAGAAGTTGAGGATTGTGGATCATCCGTCTCGAACTGCCGGGCCGAGAGGGCGAAAGGCGGCCGTGGGACTTCTCAGCTGCAAAGGGGAAAGGGTAGAGTACATCAGTAAAAGTTTTGGGGAACTGTGAGGAAATTGAATCATTAGAATGTACGTGTCCATCTAAAGTGTTAGACATTCCCAAACACTACGATAACTATTGAAATGAAGACATACGTGTTTGATTCATTCTTTGTTACCGGAAGAGAGATGTGAAGATATTCAAAGTTGTCAAATCTGTATGTGATATTCCCCATAACCTCTCATTGTGCATTAATTGTGCAGTATTTTGGAATTTCGTTATTGCTGAAGTATCTTTTAACTAGTATAAATATATGTTTTTAGACTTTTCTATGATTCCTAGTCTGCTATATCTATTACTGACTATTACTTACTAGAGTAACTTATAGAGTAATTAAAAGAATATGGCGTGAAAAAATACTAAATGTGACTATTAGTAAACATAAGGCATGGTGACAATAAAAAAATATACCACTCCGAAAGCGATAACAATAGGCAATGTTACAAATATGTATACGTTGTAGGACCAAAGCTAATGATTTGCAGTTTCTTTTACTATATAATGATGAAAAACTAAATCCAAACGTAACCGATATGATAAATATGAGTGACCAAACATAATGATTGAACAGAACTGTTACAGTTAATATTGTTTGATAAGGTGTTGTAGGTCCAAAGTTAAGAATTTGTAAAGCTAAGATCTTATTTCCCTTTACCACATAATAGATAATGATGTAAAACTAAATGCCAGTGTAACTGATATGATACAATAAAGCGGAACAATAATTGAACAGAATTGTTACAGTTAATAGTGTATGATACAGCGGTTGATAAGTTGTGTTAAGAAAGAAATGTGTGCAGCAATATATTGACATAATGTGTACATATAATATACAGAAGCAAGGTGGCAAAGCACGCGAAAGGAGAGAAAGAGACTGGCACTAACTCAGTATCTAGATAACCCAGATGGTCATTTAATACAAAATTACTGTCTGAGGTCCCAGGGCAATCTTGGAATGAAACTGAACATGGAGTAGAGTGATTAGTGTCATAATTTTCGTCTCAAAGGAAAAGGTCCTTTGATATTTCTGAAGTATTAAATTATTCTGAAATATCATTTATGACAAATTTCAAATTAAATCATTATTCGAAAGTTGTAGCATTCACACGGCAAAGTTTTTGACTATAATGATTGTAGTTGGTTAAGGTCAAAGAAAAATAAAATACATTGATTATTCTAAGATGTCAGAATTGAATCAACATTGTTAATTCGAACTTGAAGGTACTTTCGTAAAAATATTTAACAGTTCATTCTAGGTGGATTGAGATATATGATATAAATGTATGTTTGAAAGTGGGTTTGTGGTTGGGGGATTTGTTTCTGTACTGGGGTAAGTTAATATTGAATCCTTCAAAAGTTACCTTTGCCAATTTCCAAAGTGGCCGGCGGTTGGAGCCAGTCAGTGGAGGGCGCCTTGATGAAGACGTCCATATTGACCGAGCGTAACTCCTTCTCACAGTCCGCAATCTGAGTCTTTTTCTCGAGTATCGCGCTCTCCAGTGACTTGACCTCAGCCGCGAGCTGCTCGAGTGACCCCTGGTTCTGCTCATGTTGGAGCATCTTCTTATTCACCTGTTTCTGTAACTCAGAGATCTCCTGCAGCACCTTGAGCTCCTTCTCTTTGGCCTCCTGCTCCTTTGTGAGCTGCTCGCGGCGTGCCACCTCCAGCTCGCTCGTCAAACTATGCGCCTTACTCTTCGCACTGAGCAGCTCGGACTCCGCGTTGGCCATCTGAGACCGGACCAGGGTCAGTTCGGACTGGAGCATCTTCTGTTGTTGCTTCTCGATTTCGAGCTTGTCGACCCAGGAGACGAGGTCGAGCTCCTGGAGGGAGTCATCGAGCGCCTTCTCGGTCTGCTGGAGGCGGGTCGTCTCCTCCTGGACGGCGGCGTACTGCTTGTCGAAGTCCTGCTCCCGACCTTCCCAGTACTGGATCTCTGTTGGGATATGAATTACAATGTGAAAGAACAGGTATTAAAACGGATATACCAATTCTCAGTTTAAGGCGATATAAACTGGGTTATAGACATATTACTCCCTTTTGGATACGTGTAGGCTTCCTAGATGTTAACCTGACACTAACATGGTAATTCTAGAGTACTTTGTTTATGGATTTTTACATCCATAGAGGTAGAAAATCAGGTTAACACTTACAGTTATGTCTACGATTATAGACAACACTGGTGTTTGGCTTATTATTTCCAAATAAATTATCACACTGCCAGAAGGGGTAATGGAAGCGTTCTAACTTTACTTAGATTATGGACCAATATATAGAAGTTTAATAGTACGGTTTGTTGTTCATTTATGTCTTTAATCTAACCCAGTCTTAACTGTCCCCAGATGTGTATGTTCTAGCTAATAATCTCTTCACAAAAGAGGTGTCTGCTATTTGATGTACGGTGAAAGGTCGGCTATATTATAGTCTGGATAAAAACAACAAAAGGTGCAAAAAACAGAAGTCAAAGGTCAATTTCCGGGGTCGCCTTACAATTGATATGCTGGTTACTACGCTTGCCACTTGTGTAACCTATGCGCACCAAGCGAGCAACATGAATGATTTACGAGCTACTGTAGCCATATCACTCATAACTCGTGGGTAGATATGACGGCCAGGAAGAGCCAACATAGCTCCAGCATTAGCTACGTATTCACACCGGCAATGAACTGAGACTCGGCCATATCTATCTTACTCAAAAGTTATAGGGGATATCTCTATGATCCAAGCACTGGATATCTCATTTTTGTTACAAGGTAGCTGAAAAAGATATAAAAATAAATATTAAGTTGTTTTTCCTCATGGATGCCAGACTGGCACTATCAGTATACTTTATTATTTGTACCAGTTTTGAAAATAAATAAATAAAGTTATGACCCATCCATATAGTATACTCGTCCCAAGTGATGTTTAACGATTGATTTTTATAAAAGGCAACTAGCTACAACCTAAAATGTTCCATTATTAATCCAAGCAATATCTAAAATTTGATCGGAATAACGTAGTGTTCACCCAAATTACATCACAATTATGTATTTTACATCCTGATTTTTGCTCACATGAAATTATAACATTTATCATTTTTCCAAAGCCCTAGACTAGAGAATATAGATAGATATAAGTGTGTTAATTTTTTCTGAAATTGAGTGACATGTGACCGTAAATCAATATAATTATTTGTCTCCACCTTTCTACTGTCAACTCACCTGAGTCAAGTATTTTAATCTGTGAGTCCTGCACAGTGAGCCTCTCCTGCTGTAGTCGTACTAACTTCATGAGGTCGTCCTTATTGGGGGTGGGGCTGTGTCGCACCACCTTCTCCGCCACCTCCCCCTCACACAGCGTCCCATTCACCTTGGCATAGTCAATACCACCGCCCCGAGAACTCTCAGGGTCCGGGGTCACCACGACAGCAGGCGACGTCAACGACGTCAGACCCCTGTCCAGGTCATACTCCTCCGTAGGGGTATCAATGTGGGGAGTACCCACGATTTTGGCAATGTTATTATTGTTTGTTGGGTGCTGAATGTTGTTTACTTTATTGTCTAATGGTAGTTTATGATGGTTGACTATGGGCACACGTTGTTGTTGTTGTTGTTGTTGGCTATGTTGATGCTGTTGTTGATGTTGATGTTGATGTTGTTGCTGATTATGTTGCTGAAGTCTTGGTGACGTTTTTGAATGTCGCGGCGGAGAGCCAGGACGTGGTGATCTATGAGGGGAAGGTCGCAAGCCCTTCCGCTCCAAACTGCCCCCAAGGACGGCATACTGTCGTCTTTGCTTGTCCAGACTCGCGTAAGGTGAGCTGCTCGACTTGGAGCTGAAAGATGCCGAAGAGAGCTGCTCATCCAGACTCTCCAGCGACGAGTTCTGCATTGGGGTAGTTGGTGTGTTATTATTTGTGGCAGTTGATTTGTTATTATTGTGAGTTGCATTCCCTGTTGTTGTGGTTGGCTTATTTGTTGGCGCTGGTGAGGACGATTTTACAGGTGGGAAGAAGGAATGCGCACCACTAAATGTCAGGGATTTCCGTATACTTGACCCTGACGACCGTCTTTGTGGCAGTCCAGGTCCCTGCGTTCCACCCAGCAGCCCCCCTCCGTGAGGGGTAAAGTTGTGTAAGAACCTCTCAGTTCGTTTTGACCCATGGTCGGCACCCCCGGTACCACCCCCTACTCCTGTACCCATCCCACCTCCGCCACCTTTCCTACGATCCTTGTCTGAGTGGCGGAGAATAAACTGTACGTCTGAGGCATACTCTCCCCACTTGTGGAGCACCCTGAGTGGGGGTTCGGTTGGTGCCAGCAGGCGCTCGCTGTCCCTCCAGCGCTCCACCAGAGTGAACCGGCCGGTTTTGCCGGTGGCGTGCGCCAGGGCGATGACGACGTCCTGGCAGGTGGTGGCCTCGGTGACCCCACAGATGACCCGCTGGATGCCTTCCACCCACACCTTCAACTCCATCTTGTGCACGTACATCCACTACACCGAGCAGGGTGGGGTAGTATACTTACTGGCTGCAAGTTTGCATCTAAGACACAGTTGTGGGTATTTCTACATTTCTATAGACAGCCCAGATAGGAAACAGTATTCTGGGTCGTTACTTTATTACTTATATATCCGTTTGTATCCCTTACGGCGTGAGTCCATATTTTGAACACTTGTCAAAATTCTAGTCACAATGCGCTCAAGCTTTTCAAGTGTAATTCCTAGCCCCACTAGTAGTAGAGACAAAGTGACGCAAATGCCACAACACAGCTGTAAAGTAAGCAATTTGATATCACAAGAATGTATATCCAGTGATTGAAGTTGCCAAAAGTTTCACACTCCTCCAGCGGAGCTTCTCATGAGAATCTCAGTGTAAATTCAAGTTGTGAGCTGCTCCCGATCAAACAGGTGAATGTTACATCCTATAAGAGCAGCTCAACCCTGTGGACAGTATGCTCCACTGTAAACATATGCCCGACACATGGAGGCCGCTATGTGAGCACATAGATGTGAGCCGAAAAACAAACAGTCGGTCGCTAATCACTCGCCGCCTAATGTCAGTGATGCTGATTTGTCGGACCCCCTGGGGTGCCTGTCTCTACCCCTCCTGTGGCTTGGATTATCCCCACGTAATCCGCCTTAATCCCTGCGGCTGTAATTATCACTGGAGCCCGCTTGAGCCGCTCTGCTTATTTTCACAGGTGATAAACGAGGTGTTGGTAGGGGTGTGAGCTGCTCGGCTCGGTAGGGGAGTGTAGGGGGTGGGTTTGTGTATGTGTGTACGTGTGAGAGAGTACAGGCCCCGGGCCGGCGTAGGTATGTGAGTAAAATGAGCTGCTCGCTTGGCGTGGGTTCAGTATACTACGGCCGGCCCCTCCCCTTACATACCAGGCAGGCCGGGCCTCACACTTATAGCACTGGCAGCAAACCTGACCCAACAACACCAACTCCTAATCCCTACAGCTCCTCCAGTACATCCAGGGGCCCTCCAGTCTCCTCCTCTTTCCCCTCTTTTAACTAATAATCCTCCACCTCCTCCAGTGAGTCAATACAGTCAATACACAAAGTCTGGCCTACTAATCTTATCCTCCAGGGCCGAGTGGGTGCGGGAGGCGCCTGTAATACTCCTCCAGCAGTACTTCTCCAGTGACGCCCACTTCCCTATCGCCTGGGACGCCCGGCCGACGCCGTGGAGGACGCTGCAGGAGACGCTGTTCGTCCTTTGGCGCGTCCAGTAGTCTCATGGTAGTCCTCCAGGGGGTGGCCACAGACAAACAACAACAACAAGAGACCACCAACTGAACACCTCCAGTACCCCCTCAGCCACCGGCCTGGTCTCAGGAGTGGCTCACCGCGGGCATACCTCCAGGGTTGTTGTGTGTACAGAGCAGCTCATCATCGGCGCCCAGCTTGTACTAGTAGTACCACCCTCCGGGAACGGCTCGCCTCAGGCCCTGGAGGGGGGAGTGTCTCCGCCGACTGGAGGAGGGGGTGGAGGGAATACCGGAGGCGATGAGCTGAGAATAATGGGTGGCTGCAGGGAGGGGTAGGAGTAGAAGTAGTAGGGGTGGTGGTTCGGTTGTTGTTGTGTGAATATACTCCTCCTGGTAGGGGTGGGTTCTCACAATGAGCAGCTCCTAAAACACTCACACACTCTTACACACAGCTCGCTCCAGAGTGATCGTTTCGCACTTCCCACAACAAATAACTCCACGGGCAGAGGTCATGTAGAGAAACCTGCACCATAACACTGTTGTAGTCCCTGGAGAGTCCATAGGTCACTGCGCACTTGCCTTCAGTCCCAATCAGCTGCTCTGAACCTCCCACCGCCGCCCCTGACACAGTTTGCTATGGAAACGTGGCGAGCAGATCCCGAGCAGCTCCCGAGTCGTTGTGAGCAGGTCGGGCGGAGGGCGTCCACACAACACCACCCCGGCCTCTACACTAACTGACGTCAAACCCGGGAGAAGAAGCACCACAAGGAAGCGGCTCGCCCCCTCCTCCAGTGGTACTGGTAGACAATTGTATCCATGGCAACGAGGACGCGGCTATCGCTCCTCCTCCTCCTGTTGTGGTTTCATCCGGTCCCCCAAAGAGCAGCTCGTGACCTTTGTGACCTTTTACCCCCGTCTGGATCCTCCTCGGGTTACTCCAGTTGTTTTTGGTATTTCCTCCTGGGTCCCCGGGAGCTGGGTTAGACGCTGCTCCAGTCAGGGACAGGGGGTGCCTCCTGGAGGTGTTAATCCAGTGTGAAGGGGACGGATTAAGGCTGTTTAATCCGGTAGGGAAGTGAACACAGTCCTGGGTAGTGACTCGGGAATCAATCGGCCAGCTGTCCTCTACTGAAACCCTGGAGTTACCGTATAACCCTTGAATGTCCAGACAGAAGTTGACTGTGTTTTCTCTACACGTAGCTCCAGGGCTCCCTGTCTGACCCTCCGCTGACCTTAGTTAGGCCTGTGTGTGTCAAAGCAGCGCGAGCAGCTCAGTTCCCCGGTCAACAGGGAGCGAGCTACTCAGGGCCAGTCCTGAGGGTTAATCCTCCCAGCGTTTAATCCTCAGGTATAATCCATACAATGTTCCGTGACTTTGGTAACTTTGAGACTGAGCAGCTTAAATCCTGTCCTCCTGGTGCACGCCCAGAGGACGAGCTGCTCGGGCCCTTTAACCTCCTCCAGTGTTGTGAGCAGTCTGTGAGCAGTAGGTGAGCAGTAGGTGAGCAGCTCGGGTCGTGGCTGACCGCAGCAACACCTCCCGACGTCAGCGCCCCCTGGAGGCACGTGCCCGAGTCGTGAAACACCCACTCCGGGCACCGGCGGACGCCCTAGGCCCTGGAGTCAGTACAGGCCGAAAACCAGCGAGCCGCGTACGTTACTACTACATGGGGAGGAGTAGGGGTGGTGGGTGGTGGGTCATCCCCCTGTTGCCATGGTAACGTTATCTCCGCTGGGGCCCTTGCTGGCGATGCCTCCCCGAAGTGGCCTTGTCGTCAATCTGCAAAGATAAATAGAGAGGGTCTAGAGATGCAATAATGCTATCAACTGCAAACATTGTTTTTAAAAAGTTTCTGGGAGACAAGTGGTGCGTTTTTTGGGACACAAGGGGAAGTGGGAAGAGATTGAGATCTACTTCTGAACGTTTACAAAACAGACCAGGGCTGGGTTCTGATGAGGTACACTCTAAGCAGTTTATTTTCTGAGCAGTGTAGACCCAACAATGGGGATAGTTCGCTTCTCACTGCAAATTAATTCATTAGAGTAATTTACAGAGTCAATAAATGCACTAATTGCTTGTAATTCTGTTGGGCTGAGATTGCAGAAGCACGTAATCTTCACGTAACCTTCTATGAATGGCCTTAGGATATCATGGCATAGGCTAAAAAATGCAATGAATTCGTGAGTTCTAAGTTTCATATTCCTCATTGGATGGGACACTAATAGAACTTGTGGTTTATGGCTAGACATACATAGCTATGTCTATCGACCACTGTTATGTTATATTTATGTATGCTTGACTCACTTTAGGTAGCACAGAATGTGTGTATACCCCTCCAACACTGAAGTAGTACATTTTTCCCTGAGACCTTACTCACTAGCAGTTTTTGAGTTTTAAAAACTGGATATTTATGGGAGTGGGGAGACCTAACATACTCCCCGCCTAGACCGAGTTAGGCCGACTAATTCTTTACCTGAACACCACTCAAAAACCACTTCTGGGCAATGGACGTCGACTTCAGGGTGAGTGAGCAGAGTGCACGTGCACTGCATTAGTCAATCTACACGGGGCCGGCTCATTTACTGAGACACCATCAGGTCCGCTTCAGTCACCGCGACACAGATAGTCTCCAAACACATTTTAGGTCTCATATAAAATATTTAATGCTCATCCTCTGCTTAGAATGTAACTGACCAGGAAGTCGTCTGCTTAAAAGAGTGTTTATTTTGACTGTAACAAATATATTTAGGCTTTGAATGAAACGATACAAACCAACCATTACAATATGTTGGATAATTAAAGGGGGGAACGCAATGAACTCAATTTATGCTATGGCCTTTCTTGTGAAAAGAACTGGGGGGTATTCTCTCTCTAATGGTAGGTTCCCACCACATATGGTTCCCACTGTTTTCAGAGTTGTCGAGGGACAGCGTTTTGCATTGGATACCAAAACCCAAGTCAAGGAAATATTTCCCCTGTTTCTATAGTGAATTCCTTCTAAATAGCTTGACATTTAATAACTGCGCAACAATGAGAGTACACATGACATGTGTCAACAATTCAACCAGTACATTTGGAAATATTTATCGGAACATCTTTTTATTTTCTCCTTATTCGATGATGACAATGAATCCCATGGGGTTGATCCAATCCAGGTTGTGTTGTGAAAGCCCCGGGCAACAGGTTGGACCACTAACTCGGCAGGGGGCTGCCGGGGGGCTGAGTGGTTCAGGGTTGGCCTGATGGGAGATGTAGTGGGTATATGGGATCACACACAGATGCCCGCCTCCTCCTGCCTAACCTTGTAATGGTCTCTCGTTTATGAAGTCCTCTCTCAGACAGAATTATTTTTTTTACTCATTACCCGTCATTGCCTAACATGAAAATAAGCGATCTAACTATGCTAAGTAAAGTCTTTGGGCTCTGGGACAGCTTATTTCATGAGGATGTTCCCTAATATCAATATACAGATTTATGTTTGATGTCACCTTTCTATATCATGTCATTAATCTGGTTCCCTGGGACTTCAGCGACTGTTCATGGTCTTTTTATTCTGCTCAAAAATGGACGGTCTAAGGGGAAAAAGGTACAATTTCGCCCGGGAATTTCGCCTCCATCGATGCCTAAAAGCGGTAATAGTTTGAGACTGGCTCATAAAAACATGGAACGCAGTGTCAGCTCCGTGGCAAGAGATCGTTCTCGTCCCTAGGGGGTTGGAGCAGCAGAATAATGCTGGGTTCTGCCCGAGGTGGGTTCAAACACCGGAGAGAAGTAAACCCATCTAAGTAACTCTCCGAGAACATGGGTTGAGGTGGTGAC
The DNA here is from genome assembly GCA_936440205.1 of Lepidonotus clava. Classification (NCBI taxonomy): domain Eukaryota; kingdom Metazoa; phylum Annelida; class Polychaeta; order Phyllodocida; family Polynoidae; genus Lepidonotus; species Lepidonotus clava. The sequence goes on from OW387141.1 coordinate 42,286,694, forward strand.
GGGTTGAGGTGGGGGCGGTGAGTGGTAGGGGTTGGAGGTGGGGGTGACTTTGGGTTCACACACGTTTTCTAAGTTAGCACACCACTTTATCCTCTCAACTCTTGCCACTTAGATGCAGCGTCAAACCCGCAGGTATGCTTTAGAGGGTACACTCCCTCTTTAAATTCGTATACCAATGTAACAAGTCATAGAATGGATTTCCCAGAATACCTTCGGTTCACAATGGGAAAAGAACAACGACAACTGACAGTTTTCTGAGAACTTGGGACTTGTTGAAAAGACCTTCCTTCTCATTCAGAGATACCACAATTATGTATCTCTATGTTTCGACAGATGAAATGGGTGAAAAGGAAGAAGGACTAGGCTGAAAAGTCCTTTCAGGAATACAGTCCCTATATAAGCGGTTACTCTTCATGACAGCCCATGACAGTCTATTCATAACTGATGGTTTACTTCACACCACTCCTGATACAATCAATCATCTGCCTCTGAAGGATCCTTTTTGTTGCACTAAACTAAACCATGTATCAAATGTTTGACTATCAATTTATGTCCCCTCGGGCTGTACCTGCTGGAAGACACAAAATATTGTGTGTTCAGTTGTATTGAATAATAACAAAGGTTAACAAATCGCATTAAACTCAAACTGCACCTCTTTAAGTATTAACCCGAGGAAATATGTAAATATCCATGTTGTTATCCTTTAGGTAGTCATATTACACCTGACCTGGTTAATCCTGATGCAGTCATTGCTAACGTCAACCATCTAGAGATGCAAACATGTAACTCAAACCATGGGCGGTGTTCTTTGAAGTGTTCGCTATGTAACCCGATATGGAAGCGTTGGTTTAGTCACGATAAGTGCGTGGTCTAACCGAAATGCATGGATACAGGAATGTATGGGGAGGAAGTTCATTTCAGATGTATGTTATGTTTTAGAAGTATTTTTTCAGACAGTTCAGAGAATCACATGCGAATTTCATAACTTAACCTGCCCTCAAAATTCACAGGACCAGTGCTACGGTAAACAAAAATATAACCAAGATGCATTGATTAATCAATCGACGTCTAACAACAAAGATTAATGTCACTGGAGACTACTGTAATGTTGAGGCAGGGAGATAAACAACGTTGATATCGGTCAAAGTAATCTTCTAAGATTGGGAAACTTACTTTGAAATTTAATTCTCCTTATCGCTCGACACAAAACAGGTTCAGCGGTCTTTGGCCAAGTATTTTACCTTTTGGTGGCGGCAGGTAACTTATAGACCCGTTGGTGGTAAAACGTTTTGGTATAAATCCTGCTGTCACTGAGGGCCCTGGGCAGCCTTCCCCGCGGTCTGAGACGGACCCAACAGGCCCCCAGCCCATCACAGGACCCTCCCGGCCCTCACCCCGGCCCCCACACCCACATCTATCCCGGGGGGCACTTCGCGGTTACCATGGCGACCCGTAGACTCCCCGGCCGCTGATTGGTCGGTGATTGACCCCTGACCTCTGTGGTCTGACCCCTGACCTCACCGGACGTGATTTATGATTGGCTGGAGGTAATGAGGTCGTGATATGGGCGTCTCTTCACTTGTGGTGATTCTTTGAGAAAAATTCAGAAATTGTCTTAGCTTTATGGTGGCAAAAACTATCTATTTAGTAGTCATTGCTGTGGTTTCAGTATAACGTTGGCATAACGCTTCTGACATAGATAATGGAGTTGGTATAATTGCAAATCATTTATTTATAAGATTGTGGAGTGAAATACATGTGAGTAAAAGATATGAGGCTAGAACATATACCCAAACTCATAAATCTATGAGTATACTATTATGTATATCTATGTGCTTACATTAAAAGGAAATATGAGCAGACTAATATGGCAAGAGCAATTCACAACAATTACAAGGTATGCCTTATTCAAATTATGTGTCAGCTTTCCTTTAGCATGGATGGTCGGTTTAGACTCCATTTACCACTCTCACCCATCACGATTTCCTCCCCCGGAGTATCTGCAGACGTCCGGCCCTCCTCACCTGGAGGGGCAATCACTTACTCCTGAGAGCAATTCCTCCGATCCCTTTGAGCGACTCATGAAGAGCTTATTTTATAAGGAGGGAAGGCACAACAGTTTATTATCTACCTACTATTTTGTATAGACCGGTACGAGCTGGTCAATGACTTCTGTGGGTTGCAGAGCACAGACCATTAGTAATAGGTGTATGGAATCCTCATGAGACCACTAAAAAGCTCTTGGAAACAGTGTTACAGCTCCTTTTTTTTCACCAATGCATTAGGAATAAAACCAAATAGACTCATCCTAGCCAAGTACCTACAACAATCCCACAACACTGTTACAAGTTACATGTGTCCCAACACTGTGGGTGAGGGTGGAATGTAACTGAAGCCTCAGTGTAGGGAACTAACTACACGCCTGTATCCAGACCTAGCCCTGTTACCTGAGCCCCACACAACATGCTGTAAAGGAGCAGGTGCGGGACGAGCTGCTCGACCCGAGCAGAACGGGCAGCAGTTCGCGTGTCACTCGCCAGGTGCGCATCTCGTCTCCTCTCGGAGCTGACGAGATAAGCACGTCCTCACCACCCACCCATGTCGTTACCTCAGACCTAGGAAGGGGTTGGAGGGGGGGGGGGGGGGGTCAGTCTGAGGTATTAACTGAAGAAGAAAGGGGGGGGGGGGGGCAGATCATGAAGTTGTGAAGCTATCAGTACTATGTCAGCCCCCGGGTTCAGACCGGTTATCTTTTGCTCTTATATTGCAAGAAAATACACTGCTCTTTTTTTTTCTCTTTACTATTTCACTATCATAACTTCTTCTGACCAGTGGCCTGCATGTCGAACCCTGAGAGAAGGTACTTGGATTAAGTCTATTGTGGGTCTGTGGCGATTGCCTGCATAGTTGAAGTGGGCGACGTGGGCATAGAAATGACTTGTGCATTATCTGGTTCTTTAGATATTATGCACACGACATCGTAGTATATGGTGTATAATGTAGTAAAAATGTTTATGAGCCTTTTTTTTGTTATTTTCAGTAAGTAGGGGTCATTCAAACGGAGCCATCCCCCGAGCCATCCCTTGGTCATATCAGGGATCCGATGGGGGAGGGGGGGGGGTGTTGGAAAAACTTAAAATGCTACTTCTTTAGTAGTAAATAAGAGAGGACTGTTTCTATACTGAGTGAGTGTCTATACTCCCCTCCCCCCATGCTGTAATATACCAGTCCCCACATGCATGTTGAGCTGCTCAGAACGACTCCAACACATGCTCCCGGCCCCCTGAGCTGCTCACAGACTGATAGCACGGCACGCAGAACGTGATCCGCCGTGTAAGACGGGGTCATTACCTCCTGCTACAACTCACAACCTACTGAGAGGGTCTTAGGTTTTCGGGCGCAAGCCTCATCTACAGTTTTAGTATATGAAAGGTTAAGAGGGCTGTTTGCCCATGTTGACAGCAATGAAGACCATGTTGAAACAGCAGTAATATAATGTAGGTTTATTGGGTACTACAGCATGTAGACACCCAAGCAGCAGGCATGGTAGCAGGTCTTCCCTCTATAGCTCTCCTAACCAATCTCCCAGAATGTAATAATTGTGGGCCTTTTATCCCCCCCTTGGGGCCACCTGTGAAAGCCTGGTCATGTGACTGGCCATGTGACCAGTGCCAGGCCCCGAAAAGGTGTGAAAGCCTGGTCATGTGACTGGTCACGTGACCAGTGCCAGGCCCCGAAAAGGTGTGAAAGCCTCCGAAGGCACCTGGTGAGAGTTTCCAGAACTAAATCTGTGCTGTAAAACCCTTTATACCTATAATGTAAACCCCCTTATATTATATATGGATATGTATAGAGTTACCTATGATAAATCCAATAATGACTCAATGTAATTATGGGGATCTCGACCTATTAATCTAACACTACTCCCCACTACAGAGAATAAGTGTTACCACTACACTTAACCAATATCCTAAAAATGTGGACTCTGCTATTATGGTGCCATGCTGCATGAGTGTCATTATAATACAATATCATACAATGTAATACATCAACATAATTCAAATATCAACATAATTTACATCCATCTCTCAGCATACTATTCATCATACAATCAGATAACACATCCCCTTTTCAATGGCTTCCATCCTAATCCATAATTCTTGGACATTGGATTCCAGAATCATTACCTATTATTTAAAACAATCATATCTTGGGAGCTGTTTAGCTTAGCTGTGAGGTACTACATTTGTTATAATCATATAGGTAACTAACGGGTAACAATCAAATGAACAGTCAAATCAAACATACAATTTTCAAACAGGTCCATATACAATAATGTGAGTCTGTTATGTCTCATCATTCATATCACACCAGTAAATGTGAAGAAATTTAAACAATTCTTATACATCAATACTCTCATTTCATACAATTACAATATTATAGATACATTTGTCAAGATTTTCACAAATACCCTTCCTTCTTGTTCACATAAATATACATTATGTTGGGAAACGATAGCTTAGCTGCAAGGTACAAACTCCATCAAACAATTAACCTCAGGCTTTCAGCTATCTTATTTTTATACTCACAACACACATACCTATTTCCTCAACTTAGTGATTGTTTCTAGAATATTTGTAATAGTACACATGAAGCTGGCTTTCATTAACCAATTGCAAAACTTATTTATCATAACATAGTTACAGACTGGCCTTGTCTAAACATAACTGAACCTTTGTAGGGACTTAATTGCACCTCATTCCTGAAAATAGACATTCCTACTCTTGGCATTCAAACCCCAGTGCTAGGACTTAGTTTCCCATGCCCTCAAATCACTTACTAACAACATTCACACATCTGGGGGAGCAAATGGCTCTACCCCATGGTAATGCATATTTCCTATGCCCTCAACCAACTTAAACATAATCATACAAGGGGGAGCATCCGGCTCTACCCTGATGCTAGGACGCATTTCCCATGCCCTCAACACCAACTAACGACACATTCATACTTGGGGGAGCATACGGCTCTACCCCGTTGCTAGGACGCAGTTCCTATGACCTCAACACTAAAAGACTACACATACATACTTCAGGGACTCAAACCCAAGGATGTCTTTCTCATACTCTCATAACACTGCTTTCGAAGTCCCTACACCATTTCTGAAGGCTCCCAACAATATTTATCCTTCCTCTCTTAACCAAGTCTTGCCAACTATTCTTATGTTATGATATAAATAACCTCTGTTTTCATGTCACTATCCCCTACACTGTCCTCAAACAACAATATCAATCACACATAAAAATCAGAATAGGCTATAAGAAACATCTTTCTTCCTTCAGTATCATATTCCACGGTGTGTCATACGTGCTTGCCTGTCATATAGCCTTTTAAGCCTATGATTGTGGTCACTTTTGCACTCTGGCACTCTGTCTGCTATTCTACAACCTATGCCTATGTCATTTGACTGTTTAGAGCCCTTTTCTTCTATGTCACTTGCAAAGGACAATGTTGTCTCCTCACCTACATATTTAGGCAAACTTGGGGTTGAGATCCTATCAGCATGTGTCTGAGAAAAGCCATTAACTTGACTTTCAGCTCTGTCATCATTATAGGGGTATGAAATGACACCATTCACAATACCCTCGTGACATTCTACAACTGTACATTTAGTTTCAGCACTGCTTATTTCGATCGTGTCACAAGTTGAAATGTCAATATCTATTTTCTGACCTGTTAAGACACAAACTTCCGTTTCACAACATTGGGTCTCATTTTCAGAATTTGGGTTCTCAGAGCTTAGACATGGAACCATATCAATCTCATTATCTATGACTTTTATACAATGTACCATATCACCCATGTTTGTCTGATTTCCACACAATGACACAATTTTCCCCTCTTCTAAATGGTTTTGGACTAGGTTTTTAGTCCTTTTCCTCTTTGATCTACACTTTTTCTTATTCCTACCCATTTCTTTGTTAGAACTGACTTTGCCTACATCTCTTTCTTTTTCACACCCCTCTTCCATCACAGGAAGTTCTGTAGGTGGGGTATTTTCAGGCAATTTGAGTTCCTGCACTGGCTCATACTCCCTCACCTGCCTAGAGTTGTCCTGACATGGTACTGTGTGCTCCAAGGTGGGTGAGCTGTCTCCTTGCTCTGCCCCTTGCACAAAGTCCCCTTCCATGGATATCTCACTTTGCCTACTTTGCAACGAATTCTGACATATACTTGATATAGCTTGGCCTAGGACTACCTGTATAAGCTCCTGTTTTATTTCTGCCAAAGAATGTTTGGCATTTTCATGATAGCTATCTACTCTTTGCATGATCAATTTCAGCCTCCTTGCATAATCTCTTTCCTCTTCTTGTTTTTCCCATATTTCCCTTGCAATTTGGCATAGCTCACCTAAAGTCAGTTCCCTTTCTGGTAGCTTCGATCTAATATCTTGCAGGAGGTTGCATCTAAATAGATAAGCTAACTTATCAATTGGAATGTCAGCAGATCGCCATACATGGGTAAGTCTGAGATAATACTCATGGGGACTCTCTTCTTCTCTTTGCCTAACTAATTTTGCTTGTTCCCAAACTTGTTCTTTCTTTGCTCCAAATTGTCCAACAACATATTCTTTGATTGATTCATAGCTCTTAAAACGTTGCACTAAAATTTGGATGTGATATGGTAACCAGTCTTTTATAAACATCAGCCTTGTAGACTCACCATTCCCAAAGACTTCCCTAACATACCTCTCATATTTTCTAAACCAAGGCAATACTTCTAGGCAATCAGTTGGAAATAATCCAGGCTTTAATGACTCTAGAAACCTATCATATGCATCATAAAGATCACCTTCCAAACAAGCAGTCCCCATCTTGTTTTTTCTTTAGAGCTTCCTAATCTATTGTTGAAAATATGTCAGATTAAATTTTCCCTCCTTTTCCTTTTTCAAAACAAAAATACTTCTGGGTGTAATACATTCAAACCAACATAATCACCTTAATGATGTCAATCTGTTTCCATCAATGATAACTTAATAACCTAGCATAAAACATCTTATTAACATGCATATTTATCACATATAAACCATAAAACCTGGTCCTTCCTTCTGAGTCTGCTGCCGCCATCCTGATGTTGGAGCCACCCTCCTGACGCTGTTGCAGCCCTCCAGGGGGCAGTGCCGTCCTCCAGGGGGCAGTGCCGTCCTCCAGGGGGCAGTGCCGTCCTCCAGGGGGCAGTGCCGTCCTCCAGGGGGCAATGCCGTCCTCCAGGGGGCAGTGCCGTCCTGTTCAAAGCAGTTCCTGACCCTACAGAGCCGCCCCTGAGTTTACAGGGTTTTGGTAGTCCTCCCGGCACTCTGGTCGTCCTCCCACGGCCGTCGGTGATCCCATATAGCTGTCAGCGTCCTCCTGTGGGTAGTGCCGGCCTCACAAGGCCCCTGGCATTATCACCCAGCCACTGGTGTTCTCCCACGGACGTTGGCATCTTCCCCGCACTGTAGTTTTCCTCTGAAGCTGTAGGCATCTCAGAAAGCCCATGCTGACCTCACAGGGCCGTCGTAGACGTCATAGGGCCATCGGCGACGTCACAGGGCTGTTGTAGACTTCACAGGGCCACCCCCGTCATCCTGGGGTGTTCCCCGTCGTCCTGGAGTGCTCCCCACCGTCCTGGGGTGCTCCCCGCGCTCCTTGGCATGCTCCCGTCCTTACGGCTGCTGGGCGATCTCCCCCGGAGTAGTACCGTCTTCCTGAGGCTAGTCCCACCCTCCTGGAGCCGTAGGCGCCCTCACAGGGCCCATGCCGACTTCACACGGCCCCTGGCGACTTCACACGGCCCCTGGCGACTTCACATGGCCACTGGCGACTTCACACGGCCACTGGCGACTTCACAAGGCCACTGGCGACTTCACACGGCCACTGGCGACTTCACAAGGCCACTGGCGACGTCACACGGCCGTCAGCGAGATGTAGAGGCTGTCACAGAGCGGGGGCCACTCCTGGCAACTCTATGGATGTTTTCTGGCCACTCCTGGCCACTCCTTGTTGCTCCTATACCATGCATGTTGCTATTACCCGGGTTGTCTCCACCAGTGAAAGGTTAAGAGGGCTGTTTGCCCATGTTGACAGCAATGAAGACCATGTTGAAACAGCAGTAATATAATGTAGGTTTATTGGGTACTACAGCATGTAGACACCCAAGCAGCAGGCATGGTAGCAGGTCTTCCCTCTATAGCTCTCCTAACCAATCTCCCAGAATGTAATAATTGTGGGCCTTTTATCCCCCCCTTGGGGCCACCTGTGAAAGCCTGGTCATGTGACTGGCCATGTGACCAGTGCCAGGCCCCGAAAAGGTGTGAAAGCCTGGTCATGTGACTGGTCACGTGACCAGTGCCAGGCCCCGAAAAGGTGTGAAAGCCTCCGAAGGCACCTGGTGAGAGTTTCCAGAACTAAATCTGTGCTGTAAAACCCTTTATACCTATAATGTAAACCCCCTTATATTATATATGGATATGTATAGAGTTACCTATGATAAATCCAATAATGACTCAATGTAATTATGGGGATCTCGACCTATTAATCTAACATATATATGTGGACTCTGGTTACAGTTCGGGGGTAATCCGTTGGTTATCAGGGAGTGGCATTTCTGATAAACGATGTGAAATCGCAGAATGTGTGGAATGTTTTTTCAAAAGTTGTGAGTCATTAATCTTCGTGTGATCTACAGAGATTAATGGTTTGGGCCTCTCGGTCTGACGGTATACGTTTAACATCTTTGTAACCGTAACTTGTTGGGGTTAATGTTATAGAGTTTGTCTTGGCATTTACAAAATGGAGTAACCATATTCAGTTTTTACTGAACTACATCTTTGATTTTAGATATATACATATATTTACTCAAAGAGTACAAATATATCACGAAGACGCGGCTACGTGGATCAGTTGGTTTGATGTTATTATATTAGTACCTGGATGAAGGAATACAGCTGACTGGTATTTCTAGATATATACAACATAGATGGATCCATTTTTCTGGAAAATTTGTGATCTTCTTTAAAGTAAAACTCTTTAAAAGTCTAAACCTAATGAGGAATTCAATTGTGTTTTCTAAAGCGCCCTTCTCCCCTTTTCACAATCCTGGATCCGCCGCGGTGATGTGCCACACCAACGTGGAAAAGGGAAACGTCGTGTTAAAGACACGATCATATTAAAAAAAATCAATCAACACTTTCAAAAACTCCTGTATTTGACTTTTTGAGTACATTTCTTTAAAAATCAAATCACTTTCCCCCAGACCTCACACGTCCGGTTGATTGATCGGGACAACAGCAACTTCTGGTAATCGAAAACCATTTTACAGATTGACAAACACGGGCAAAAACTACACCCTGACAAGACGGAGGGCACTCAAACTGATTTGCAACCAAAACATGATAACAAACGACACTGCCGCACCCGGCCAGTGATACTGATAGCCCGCTAAGAGGGGCGGAGGACTACCCATGACAAATTACCTTTCTCATGGCATCATGTTGAAAAAACGTACCGGCTAACAGTAAGCGAGTTGGACAAACAGAATGGTGTCAAGTGAGGACGGGTAGAAAAAGGCCAGGACAGGGAGTGTGGGGAGGGTGGGGATGGACTGAGATGTTCTCTACATACCGGAATAAATGAGGTGTCCATCACCGACCTGAAGGCTGTCACACTGCAGCTGCAGACTGAATGTAGGGTGCGTGTATAGGGTGGGGTCAGGGAGCGCCGCTATACTACAGTATGTCAAATATACCCTTTACAGACTAGGCTCAAAATGAGCATATAATGACATTTCAATCCAGGTAAAATGTGCATTTTGAGCCTAGTCTGTAACGGCTATTTGCTAAAACTAAACCTGGGGCACAATGAGGTGGATACTCAGCATGAAATCAGTAGAGGAGCAGTAGGGGGATGCAGTATGATTTCAGTAGTATATCAGTAGAAATAAGTATGATTCCAGTAGGTTAAAAGCAGTAAATGAGCATGTCCAAAATATTTAAATGAGCTGTCAGCAAAAATCAGTATTCAATCAGTAGTATTTCAGTAGCTAATTTACATATTTCGGACATACAGATTTAGGAAGCATCTACTGCCGTTTGGTCCGGGAAGCTGTTGAGCTTTCTAAATAGGACTGGTAGGAACAATTAAAATTGATATCTTTCCAATTTCCAAGAGTACGCACAGAGTTTGAGACAATACTCTCCATCACGGATTAGCTTTATCCCATTTTAATCCGATTTTATACTATCCGTGCGTGGACTAGTCTAGATTTAGGAGCATGCTGGGAAATCTTTTACTGATCTTGAATCATTTTTGGTTAAACATGATAGAAAAATATCCACGGAAATCCATTCATAGAGGTACATATCATTATATTATTTGACCTGAACAGAGAAGATGACAGAGAAGCTTTCCTTCGTCGATACGCCCACTCGTGTCCAAGACAATTAAGCCATGCCCCCATGAACGGTTCACTACTTTACTGTCACAATGCCACAACCCTGCTCACTGTGATCAGATGACGTCAGGCCTGAGTGCAGGGGGAGGATAGACAACCCACTGATGATTGAGAGACAATAGTCAATGTAACTTCCCTCCTCCCCTCTCCTCCACACTTAAACTGAGCCAAGGCCAGACTTTCAAATGTGTTTCTTAGTAGCCACTTGACCTTTGTTTATTTCTGATCAGGATTATTCCTTAGTTTGGATTTTCTATTTCTTAACCAAATCAATTCTCTACAGAAATATCTCACAACTCCTTATGGCCTTCCCATGTACCAAATGTATTTTGTCGTTTTGAGGCTCAAACGATATGAAAATTAGATATTCAACCCAAAACCCTGTCTTCATGTGACAGCCATGTCATACATGGCATTTGCATCCCGAAAAACAATAATCTCGGACTCCTGACATTTTGTCATGTATATCCTTCTTTGAAAGGAAACAAACATTTTCACTGAGTGTCTAAATAGCACCCATCCTACCCTGCATCACCACCCGGATGACCCTCCTGTTACCTTCCAACACCATTTCTGCCCCCGTACCTCCACCTCTCAGCGCCTGTCGGCCCACTACATTCCTCTAAGTCTGAACGCTGGGCAGGCCGGGTTCTGGCCTTGGTCGTTGACACCCCGGCCAAGGTTAACACGACGTCCCAGGCATGGCTGGGTCGGCCGAGAGGTGAAGGTATGGGGCAGAAATGGTTTCGGAAGGTAACGAGAGGGCAGGAGGGTCAGTGGGATGGGGGTGCAGGGTAGTGTGGGTGCTACTGAGACACTCGTGAAAAGTTTGTATCCTGCGGTAAAAATTGGGGTCGACAGGGTTTGGATATCCATGACGGGCAACAGCATTGTTTAACATTCTTTTTGGTTTTGTGGGGGTGGATGTTGTGTGAAAAACATGCCATGTACGTTGGCAGATGAGATCTTAATGGTCCGGATTGTGTAGGAGTCAAATACAATTTATACTTTTTGTAATAAAACAAAAATAGTTTATATTCTGTTGATTGAAACTTAGAACTGAATTCAACTCTTACTGGTATATCAAGTTTACATTAGCTGAAATGAATCTTAGACAGTCTTCCCTTACACATTCCACAGGTCTGGTTGGGGGACAGGGATGGTTGTCAAAATTACTTCCAAATAACATTCAGAGCTTTCTGTTTTCATATTTTAAACTGAGTAGAATTGATCATCCCATTTAAATCCATAAAATGTCCATACTGTCATTCTCATGGGAGTCATTGGCGTCGGGTCAAGACAGGCTCTTAATAAAATTGAATTTCAATCAGATAATTGATTACGGAACAACAAAACAAAATCTAAGCAGCATATGAAAGAATTGTATTACTTTTTGTACATAAACTTTATGAAAATGGAGGATAAAGTACAATGTACTGGTACTACGGATCATCTAGAAATAGTTTGGACCTTGTGCAGAGGCTTGAATTTCAAGAAAAAATATATTTATTTTGACCATCTGAAATTGCAAGGTATATCTAACAGTCCTATCCAAAAGAAAATTCAGGATAAATCAAGAATCCATTTTAAGAATTAGATACTTGCAACCTTATCCAAGAAGGGTTTAAACCCATTTTCATCCACTCCAGAAAGGTGTAAATAAAAGTGTTACAAAACGGTTTTTAAAGAATATTTCTTGGTTGAAAGGCAGGACACTTTTATGATGTCCTTTGCTTATACCAGAGCGGGCCCACCCCCTGATGTTCAAAGTGAAGCCTTTCCATGCTCTATATGTAGCTGTTAACACCCTCCTCACCCCTCACATGCCCCTCCCCGGGCCACCCCCTAGGCCCACACTTATTACGTCTATTAGGGCTTCCCCAAAACACACTTCACACATGTTTGTCGTTTATTTTTTCCTATTTAGTGCCGGGATGAGATACAGAGAGGAGCGCCTTTTAACATCGTATTAAAATGTTAACGCTTTGTCAGGTAGTCTGCTTTTAAAAGTAGACTTAACGTTAAGTAAGCTTTTATCCCCAGCTTTTATCTTTACTGCACATGTCTGGGAGGATCTCTTGGAGTCTCCAGCGCTGCTTTTTGAAGGAAGGTGAAGAAGTTGTATTTTTCTGTAAGTGTCCTGATTCTATTTCTAATGTGGATTATCATACTAGGCTATTTCTATGTCCATTAACCTTAAATATGTGAAATACGCAATAACAATTACAGCAAAGAACGTAACAAAAACAAAGAACGTAGTTGTTTTGAGTACTGTTTTGGGTTGTATGATTATATAATATTTGTTGAAATATCTGTGATATGTTTAGAGTATTTATAAATCACAGAAAGGTCACCGACATCTCGGTAAAGTGTGACACACTTTCAGAGTTCCCAGTAGCTCCATCCCCGGCTCCTGCCGATATTCCCCATTGTGAACGTTACTTTAGCAATCTGTATGACAATGTGTCATAGGACACCCTGAAGTCCCTGCATATATCATAGGACACCCTGACATCCCTGTGTGTATCATAGGACACCCCGATCTCACTGTGTGTATCACAGGACACCCTGACATCCCCGCTTATACCATAGGACACCCTGACATCCCTGTGTGTATCATAGGACACCCAGACATCTGTGTGTGTATCATCGGACAGCCTGACGCCCCTGTGTGTATCATTGGACACCCTGACGTCCCTGTGTGTATCATAGGACACCATGATGTCCCTGTGTGTATCATATGATATCATAACATCCCTGTATGTATCATAGGATACCTTGACGTCTCTTTGTGGATCATAGGACACCATGACGTCCCAGTGTGTATGATACTATCATAGGACACCCTGACGTCTCTGTGTGTATCATAGGACACCCTGATGTCCCTGTGTGTATCATAAGACACCCTGACATCCCTCTATGTATCATAGGACACCCTGACATCCCTGTGTGTATCATAGGACACCCTGACATCCCTGTGTGTATCACAAGACACCCTGATGTCCCTGTGTGTATCATAGGACACCCTGACGTCTCTGACATCCCTGTGTGTACCATAGGACACTGACACCCCTATGTGTATCATAGGACACCCTGACATCCCTGTGTGTATCACAAGACACCCTGACGTCCCTGTGTGTATCATAGGACACCCTGACGTCTCTGACATCCCTGTGTGTATCATAGGACACTGACACCCCTATGTGTATCATAGGACACCCTGATGTCCCTTTGTGTATCACTGGACACCCTGGCATCCCTGTGTGTATCACAGGACACCCTGACGTCCCTGTGTGTATCATAAGACGCCCTGACGTCCCTTCGTGTATAATAGTACATCCTGGCATCCCTGCTTATATCACAGGACACCCTGATGTCCCTAAGTGTATCACAGGACACCCTGACGCCCCTGCTTATACCATAGGACACCCTGACGTCCCTGTGTTTGTCATAGGATATCCTGACGTCCCTGTATCTATCATGGGACACGGTGGCCCAGCAGTGATAACCCAGATCTGGCCGTCTCCTGCCCCACGCCCGCATACCTGAGACGTTTCCCCTGGCACTTATTACACATCACAATCCCCTCCTCTCACCATGGAGCCTCCAGCTCGTGCTAACCGCATTACACTCACTGATACTCTCCAACCGAGACCTCGTATTTTGGCAGTTTTTCTCCTAGATTTTCTTTGGGCGTGTTTTTCCAGTGGCGGCTGACTAAATCATGCATATCAGGCTTTTAGCTGGAACCACCCCGATTACACCAGTATTTCCCTGTCACTGATGGAACCGTTCCTGTAAATTACCCAGCTTCAGCTGGCTATGTTTGTATTTACATTTTGATCTACTGATAATGTCTGTCGCAGGGTCGGCAGCATATCGTATTCGTTACACTGGCACTATCGGAAATTCCGAAAATGCATACATGTATAATATATGTGCGTGTATGGTTCTACCATATCGTAATCCGATCTGAATTAATAAAAAAAAACAATTTTGCTATTCCTCAGCCGTCTTACTCATACAAGCTGCAACAACTTTATCCCAGGGTAAAACAAGTTGAGAAGCTATGGTTTACCACAAATGCGTGGCAATGGCATTCTGTAACCAATGGAATCAGCTACATGTATTACAGCCAGATTCCATGCTGCTTATACCAATCATATTACGCGTACATTATCGGCATCGTTCTACCAGGGCGGTCATAGGGTGGGAATGTGGTAGGGATGAGGGTATGAAATGACATGAGATTCTGAGGCTGATGTATCTATCATGGCGAGTAACTGAAACAAATGACTATGTCATATAGTGAGAAATAGAAACGTTCTTATAACTGATGACATGAGGTAATGGAAAGTGTGTTGTGCGGAGAAAGAAAGGTTCATATATAACTTAAATGTAAATGGAAAAATTTGTCAACAAGCCTATTTTCTAAACAAGAGATAAGCTTAGGCCGTTTCATTATTCTCTGCATTACGTTCTGTTTGGTACATGTATAATGGAATTCAAACTCGTAGTTTTTGTCCTTTTTACACCAGTCTGTATTTTGTTTTTCTGATGTCTATTTGACAATTCTGCCATCACATTGTAATTTGCAGGTAATATCTATTTAATTTCTATTAACTTTATTATGTTTCTTTTAACAATATTTGTTTTTAAAACCGTCCATCCTTCAGGTATGTGAAATATAGGCAATCAGTTGTGCGTGGTAGGTAGAATTCCGTGCATGTCCTGAGCAAGTTCATAGACCTTGTTCAGATTGCGTGACCCCTCCTTAAATAGACTGGACGCCATTCTTTGGGTCGGCATAGTCCGTTGCTAGGCCCAGCACCCTTATCAGGCTGCCATTATGGGTGACAACATCTCCCTAACAACCTATGATTTGCCTATGGGGAGGGAGGGCAGGAAAACAGAAAAACAATAAAAATACCCAAAAAGAAGGCAGTAATTTACCAAATTTTACATAATTATTAACATATACATGTAGACAACATCACCATTTTTCAGGTACTACTATTAACCTGCTAGACCCTAAACTCTGATTCTTAAGCATTGAGCCTTTGGGTTTGTATTCACCAATGTTGACCACTACAGCAGCGCCACCTGTGCCAAAGTGCCCGGATAACCGACCCAAAGAATATTGGTGATTAGATAAAAATAAAAAATAATCTCAGAATTTTACCTCAAACTTATGCAATCATAGGTGACATAATTTCTATTAAGAATTAGTTTATTTCATACCTACATCGCCATGGTTTTCTCCATGGAGATCAGTTAATCATTTAAAAAAAGTACATGGCGATCATGGTGACCACGTCTGCACACGGTCTATACCCCGCCGGGCGGAGACAGCTGTGAACGGGCCACATTCCTCTCCCGATGGGCACTGACGCCTTTCTCTTTCTGCTCAGTCTCCAGCTGGGAGCAGCTCAGGGGAGCAGCTCGCCCACATCACAGGGGCCGTCCGAGCAACTCATCTGGGCCTTCACAGCCACTCATCACCCCCCGCCCTCCCTACACACACTACCTCCTGGGTGGAGGGGGCCAAGCCAGGTGTAACTTGAAGGCTGGGGATCGGGGGCTACTGTGACTATTTGAGGTTACTTCCCACAGTGGCACTTCCAAACTAACTTTTTGTGACTGTCCACTCCTGATTTTTAGTTGACCGCCCCTTACTTTTGGGGGGATGTGGATCACCACCCCAAGAAACCAGTGTCACATTAAAGTAGAAGAGGAACACCAAAATTGTGTTTTATTTTCCGTGAAATACAGTTACAACAAGGCAGAGTTTGAATTAATGCCCTTATACCGTTTTATGGAAGTAGTTCACCTCCCCCCTTTTTTGTCTAAATAGACCACCCCTCAAATTTGACGGCATACATCTCAGCTTCGCAGGACCGTTTGGCAGTGGGTACCCTTGCAGGACCAAAGTGCCCCCCCCCCCCCCCACCCTCCCTGGGCTGGGGGTACCGGCCCCTTGAGAACTTATGGCTTAGTTAAACTTCGATTGACTTGCAGGTAATAAAATTCACCAACCGTGGGACTAAGCCTGGTTAAAAGACTATAAAATCAGATTGCAGGGTGTAGCATACAGATTGCATGTAGATCGACCCAAGTGGATCCAGAAATGGCGGAGGAGGAGGTGGGACATACCAAGGAGTTTACAGTAGACCACTTGGACGCCGTGTTTGGGCTATTCCTTCGGGGATATTCCCTACGAGAAAACTTTCCAAATTTTGCGATATTGATTTCTTAAATCAGCTGCTCCCAAATACTTTAGTTGAATATTGCCAATCTGAATGTCTGAATGTTCTATGAGAACTGTGCAACCACGAAAAAGAACTTTTTGGGGGACACAAAGCTCTTTAGACAACAAATCACATGTAGTAGGGAAGTTTCTGAAGCAGCTGAAGGTCCAGATGCTTTTCAAAATGGTGATGGGGGTGGGGTGAGTAGGTGAGTGGGGTTGCAGCCCGGAGTGGGGGAGGCACTGAATCTTTTGGGCTAAGGTAACGACTGTGGGACTAAACCCCGCCCTTTATATTTGGGAGAACATGAAAGCTGACCACGCACACCCCTCCCCCAAACCACAGAAAACCAACCAATTGTAACCCACTACCCATTGTCTTTTTGAGCTCAAACTCCCCAATTAGCACTTATGTTTTTCAATCAATCACACTATTAGGAACACAAACCGATGCATAAACTGAAAAGAAATCTTCAACGGGACGTACCACAGCCCCTCCTTTTGAGCTTTAAGATGAAGTGCCGTCACAGCCTCTGAGACTCGCGCCCACAGTTGATACCCTGGCAAAGAACACCTGAGTGGCCCCCCCCCTCCCAGGGTAGTAGCGTGGGTCTGGGTTCTTCCAGGGTCTGTAGAGTTCGCTGACCGGATGACCTTTGGGGCCCATTTCCCGGGTTACCGGAGACCTCGATATTTGGGGTATTGGGGCCCTGACACCCGGCAGGCAGCCCATGAGACCTGGGGAGGGTAACACCTGGGAACTATATACGACCTGAGGAGGTCTCCTGGGAGTTATAGGAACCTCCCAAGGTATGCGTCGTCAGAGAGATGGGAACCTTTGCTCTCGTATGGCCCGGACTGGCGCCGGGTCTAACCCAGCCCTGGCAGCACAGGATTTAAGCCAGATCTTTTTGTAGGAAAAATTAGAGCCGGTCATGACCCTAATTCATGACTTATTTTTCTATTTATCTTAAAACGTTGACAATTCTCAGCATTTTGTAGCCAGCTGTTTGGAATCATGGCCAGTCGACATAGGCAGTTGTAAAGCCATTGGAAAATCCTGGAAGGTGTGTGGGCTATGGGGTCTTGTGTGAAGGCGTGTGGGTTATGGGGCCTTGTGGGAAGGTGTATGGGGTGTGGGGCCTTGTGGGAAGGTGCAAGGGCTATGGGGCCTTGTGGGAAGGTGTGTGGGCTATGGGGCCTTGTGGGAAGGCGTGTGGGCTTTGGGTTCTTGTGGGAAGGTGTACGGGCTATGGGGCCTTGTTGGAAGGTGTGTGGGCTATGGGGCCTTGTGGGAAGGCGTGTGGGCTTTGGGTTCTTGTGGGAAGGTGTATGGGCTATGGGGCCTTGTTGGAAGGCGTGTGGGCTATGGGGCCTTGTGGGAAGGTGTGTGGGCTATGGGGCCTTGTGGGAAGGTGTATGGGCTATGGGGCCTTGTGGGAAGGTGCATGGGCTATGGGGCCTTGTGGGAAGGTGTATGGGCTATGGGGCCTTGTGGGAAGGTGCATGGGCTATGGGGCCTTGTGGGAAGGTGCATGGGCTATGGGGCCTTGTGGGAAGGTGTGTGGGCTTTGGGTTCTTGTGGGAAGGTGTGTGGGCTATGGGGCCTTGTTGGAAGGTGTGTAGGCTATGGGGCCTTGTGGGAAGGTGTATGGGCTATGGGGCCTTGTGGGAAGGTGCATGGGCTATGGGGCCTTGTGGGAAGGTGTGTGGGCTATGGGGCCTTGTGGGAAGGTGTGTAGGCTATGGGGCCTTGTGGGAAGGTGTATGGGCTATGGGGCCTTGTGGGAAGGTGCATGGGCTATGGGGCCTTGTGGGAAGGTGTGTGGGCTTTGGGTTCTTGTGGGAAGGTGTGTGGGCTATGGGACCTTATACGGAGGTGTGCAGATAAGGAGAACCAAGGCATAAAGGTCAATTTAATTGTAAATATGTAATTACTTATATACAAAAATTTGATAATGCACACCAATGTATCAAACTATTGACATTTATATTTTGTAACGCCTGGAAGAACAGATGTAATTCTGAAGACGACAAATAAAATATTATCAAAAAATAAAAAAAAAAAAAAAAAGGTCTGTGAGCTATGTTTCCTAGTCGGACGGTTTGAGGCCATTTGTCCTATCCATCTGAAGTATATTGTACAGGGAATATTTATGAGTGTCATTCCATATCATATGACAGTGACCGATGACAAAACATATTGGAAGAGACCAGTCGAGGGTAAAAAAACAGGGAAATGACACTCACATAAATTATCACACAAAATTACATTAGCGCCTGACCAGCATATATCACACCACACAGACCACATCACACGACCCATATCACACCATCTTTGTCTGGGGATTACAGAAATACCTCCCTAGAACCACCACTAACTCCCGCTAACCGTCGGGGGTCAGGGCCGACCTGACACGACCACAGAGGCTGAGAAGACGTTCCTCCCTCCTACATGACAGATCAGAGGACCTTCCACTGACTGAGGACAAAGACGGACCTCTCAGAGCATGAGGGAATGTGACGACTCCTTGACCACCAGCTGGGGGGGGGGGGGGGGGGCATGCAGGGACATGATGTATGTTTGGGGGGCTGCCGGCAGCGTGCGGTGTCAATAGTAATTTAGTTTCACCAAAATCTTTCTGCCACACATCAAAACATTCTTGGGGAAATAAAG
This sequence comes from Lepidonotus clava, assembly GCA_936440205.1. Taxonomy (NCBI): domain Eukaryota; kingdom Metazoa; phylum Annelida; class Polychaeta; order Phyllodocida; family Polynoidae; genus Lepidonotus; species Lepidonotus clava. The sequence continues at coordinate 42,306,109 of OW387141.1, forward strand.
GTACGATATTAATCTCTAGACTCGTAGTCTCCCCTGTACATTGGGGCCAGGGGCCTTAAACATGGAATATCACGGTGAGAACAGAAAATGTTAAGATATCGAAAGCTATGAATAGAGAGATTTCTAGATGAGCAAATAATGAAAGTTTATAATCTATTTTTCCAGTAATTTGGGATAACATGACTTCATATTCTGACCTCATTGTAGATATGTAAAGGTACGTTTGATAATTGAGTTTCATTTTTCATGTTTAATAGTGTTTAATATCACATTCCCATGGTTTTCCTGAGCCTACCAATATTTCGAAGAAAATGGCCAGATATCTGTAATAACAGCAGTCCCAGTTTGCTTATCTCACGTTGTTTGGGCCCCACATACCTGCCTGCTGACCGAATGGTGAACGACTCCTGGGTCTAATGTATCCTGACGGGCCCTCGGTAACCGTTATCACACCCAGGGTACTGTGGCCAGCTCAGGGAGTACTAGTCTAGAGGTTCAGGCCACCAACCCTTTAGGTCAGAGTCACCTCAAGGTCGCCAAACTGACACTTCTAGGGGACAGTTGTGAGTCATTCTTGGGTCTGAAATGCAGGATAGTTCCTGAATGCCCAAATGGGCTCTTTAGTGTAAGGAATAATCCATTCTAAAAGTAGTAAGGTGTTAGGAGGGGTATTTCCACTATCGTTTTACTCTTTCGGAAATAGCTACGTCAACTTGCTCATCTCAACCAATATACTTTCCAAACATCCTGATATAAGACAGTCATGTATTTTTGATCAATTCTTATTTGTAAGAAAAAAACAAATTTTTTATATATATATAAAAAAAATTGAACCTCCTAAAAAAATGATAAAAGAAAAATACAAAGAAAACAACTGTGGCATTACTGCATGGGGCTAAAAAAAACGTGTGACACAGCTGTGGTGAAAATAATAACTACCTCATTCCCAAACAGTAACAGTTATGGTTTCGTAATTTTCCAATAATGACAACCGTCGCACCCATGGCAGGTGGGTGAACAAGTTGCAGACATTTTCCTATTTCTATTGGTCCTTAGAGGTGAAGTGGTAGCCCAAAATATCTATTTATGTAAAAAGTAGTACATATTTGTTTCCCTTGCGCTGGCTGCCTATAATTAGCTCTAATAAAACAAGTAATGCTATTATAATGGAGTGGTTCTCCTCCTCCCATAAGTATGTATGCTTCCTGCCACCTTTCCCACACTGAGAAAGTTATCATACGTAAACCTTTCTGTTTTTTGTACGAGGCGTTTCGTTCCGTTCGCTGAAATATGGTGTCATATTCCATCAGTGGAGGCTATGTTTCAAAGTGGCTTTTTGCACCCAGCGGGGCATCAATATGACTAAGGGCCTCATGCTGCCAAATGTTTTGCTTGTTTGGGCATCTTGGGTGGGTCCATATGTCTACGGCGAATTCCTACGTGTTGCTTTTTTCACCGAGAGATATTCCAGAGAAGTAAATATCTGCTCCACGCCAAGAAGTGAAGAGTGCTTACAATGTTGTTATACTAGTTTAAAGAAACTATGCAACTTTATCACACAGCTAGTTAATCATTTGCAAGTATGAATATGTAACATATATGAGCAGAAATTAGGTAGAAACCCTACTAATATCTGAGTGCTAAGTCCTCTTTAGGGCCATCCGACATGCTATGACGGCGGCATGACTTGGCCCATGTTGACACAGAATGTACCCGGCGTGTCACCATCTGTAACACAGACCTGGACGGAACCAGCAGAGCGGTGACCCCTTAACCTTTGACCTCTGGATTCAGCTTCCTTGACCTTGAAGGCCCTCACCTGATCTCAGCCTGACTCATCCGAACATAACCTCTTTCGCTCTGTCAATCCCGACTTTCCTGGGGGATATATATGCCAAAGGCTAGTCTCATACATTGCTGCGGGGGATTCTATTATGTCTCCAGTTTTTTATCAGTTCTGATGAAATCGTATACTGCTTACAATATACGTTACCTCATAAAACGCCATAGATGTTATTCTCTCAGTGGGGGCGGGCATGTTTGGGCCAACTTAGGCAACATGTTATCAAAGTTGTGGGCGATCTACGCTTTTTTTGTCTTTTCTTTTTATGGACATAGAGAAATATTTATCCTATTCCCTAACAGAGAGAAACGGCAGCTGTGACGCCGGCTGTGACGTTACACACAGAGAAACCCAAACTTTGATAGTTGCTTTTCTTTAAGGCCAAAGACAAAAATCCTTACTTCACCACTACAGAAATGTGCAATAAAATCATTTGAATTTGACATTTTCTGCTAATTTTCCTGGAATCTAAGACTGCATCAGAGAAGTAAGTTGTACAAGCTCGCCAATATATGAGCCAAAAATGCATAGTTTCTAAATATTTCAGGAATATTTCTGAATATGATCCAGGGTCAGCAGCTGAGACCCCTAGCTTTCTGGCTCAGGTTCAATGTACACAACTCGCTCACACCACTCTCCCTACACATGTAGCATGGAATGCCTGGCCGCTCGCCGTTAAAATACCCCCCCCCCCCCCCTCCAATATCCCCCTCCATCACTACATAGCAATAACACACTGACCCATCGGTGATATACGTATGGACGTTCAGGGGGTCCTAACCCCCAACCTGGACGGTGTCCTCAGGTCAGAGGTCAGGGGCCCTGGGTGTCCAGGGGCGGTACCTTGACCTGTCACCACGGAAACCACACACACGTGGCGTGGGGGAGGGGCTAAAAATAGGGCCCCTTTTTCCTCTTTTTAGTGTAAATACTGTTATTTGTGTAGGTGCTTCCACCGAGACATCGTTTTTCTATCAAAGACAACTGGTTTCAGGACGAATGGTCGGCGCGACAACAACAGACTCTCACTGGACCAGCATCGAATTGCAGTTGCCTAATGCAAAAGAAACATTATGAAAAAATATTCTGGGCGTTGGTCGGACGCGAGGCGACTCAATCGTGATAAAGTATCATATAAACTAAGACTCGGGAAAGAGAATGCAGAAAATATATATAGGCCTAGAGGTGACACCAGTATGTCTACTATACATAAAATAATATGTGTCACATGTTTGAATTCCAGTTTGGAAATTGAGGGGTAAGCTGGAGGGTAAGTAGGGGAGGGAATGGTTAGTGGGATGAGGGGAGGCGGATTAAACTAGCATGTCAGGGGTTTAGCTGGGGAGGGTGGGGGTCATGAGAAAGGGGCTGCAGAGGAGGCCATATAACCACGGAGAGTAAAATAACAGAAATGTCCAATTTGAACGCCATCATAAAACGGTACGAATGGAGTGTCGGGTTTCTATTGACAGTGCACATATTTTATATTTTCATCAAACACATGTCTGTCTTGTTTCTAACTTGATAAGCAGTATACTCACTCAAAGAAAAATTATCAAAGGAATCATGCATGAGAAAACTATTGAAACTGACTTTCATTTTTTTGTATTAGAACTAGAGTGTTATCAGCATCAGACACAAAATGTAAAAGATTGTATGAAGATAACCAATACCAGTTACACCTTACGAAATTATATCATAGGATAAAATCTCCGGTGGTATTTTAATGGCATCTACAAAACACAGTGATGTACAACCTGGATACACTTCCCAATTAGAACCACCAGGAAAAACATATTGCCTGAGCCATTTCAAAATACCGAGCTCCCAGCAACGCCTGTAAACTGTACAAGTACAGTAAGTCGGTTGTTACAGGGCTCCGACACCTCACAGGGACTGGCCTGTGTCTCTGCTCCGGTCTGATCTGGGCAGCGCGACCAAAACAAAAGGTTGGCTGTTCTGGTAATGGGGCACAAAATGAGGGAACACTGCTTTGGGGGCGATGTCGTGTTATGAGGCAGCCCGGGGACGGGGAGGTTATTAGACAAGGTCCCCCAGACGGAGTACGTACGTCTGGTCAAGCGTAACATTAGGTGGGGTTTCCCAGAACGGTTTACTCTAAATCATAAATTGTATCAAATTCAAGATCCCTATGCAGAATGAGATTGAATGTACCCCAATTTCACTGAGAAATGATATTTAGCCAGGGTGAAACATTTTGATATCTGAGATTGTTATGTCATAAAGTTCCTGATAAGAAATTGCCAATTTGTTATGAAGTTTAGTTACTTTTTTCAGTTTCTCGCATATATATATTATATAGCGATAAATAGTTGTAACTAGAGATTATCAAAAATTAAAGGTTGACCGTTTAAATAATTTGTAGGTATCTTTAATCTTACTTACCATTTCTGTAAGCCTTCAAATTGGTGTCACAAAGCTCCTGCAACGTAAATATCCATCCTGCAAACAAAACTCAGTGAAATTAATATCGAATTCAAAGGAAAGTAGCAAAAGAATAGCGACTGCTGAAAAAAGTTCCCCTTTCGAATATAACAAATTCTTCATTAATCCCAATGTATTGAAAGTCATGACAAATAGCAATTTGTAATTACAAAATCAATACACGTGAAAAGACCAAACAATGAGACCGCCTGGCCTCGGACCGAGTTAGGTAACCACACAGTCAATGTGCGGCCAATACTAATCGATTCATGCCAAAGTCAACTCAATCACACAATCGCGTTTTCCACAAGGGATAGCCTGGCCCCAAAACAATACATTAAATGCATTTCCTGACAGAATCTGGAAAAGAACCAGCGCATTTGGCACGCTCAGCTAATCAGATTGTGGTAGTATTATCGATGGCATTTTTAATATTCAAAGATTATGGGGGTTCATATGGGGGTAAAAGTTGACAGTTGTTGCGTGCTTGAACCAATTGAGTATGGAAAATCTAGAAATCAAAATCCATTCCCATAGAAATCTAAGATGATAATCTGAATCGATTTCAGGAAAAAATACTCTTGCTGCAATTATTAACGAGACAACTCATTTGTTCAAGAACTAATTTGATTGAATAATAATCATCAATACCACAAATCTAAGTATTGTGGGTCGTGCACGTGCATGCAACTAGAACTTACATAATAATGCAATTTACAGCAGTATACCCACGTTTCATACACACCCTTATGTTTGCTCGTGGCTGGATAGGCTCAAATAGCTCGCTCTGCAGATTTACAATTACTCATGAACTGCTCGAGAGTCGATATCATATGGGGAGAATACTATTGTAAGAGAACGGGAGGCAGTAGACTGGAACTGCCCTGGGAACCTAGGCACCAGTGGGATTTTGGCCCAAATAATATAAATTAATCTTTTATTGTATCAATTAAAAGCCGGTTTTCTGTACGTATCATTAAACATTAAAACAATTGATCAATCACAATAGATTTGAATGTTGTATTCTTTTTTTCGTCATTCTGATGTCGACTGTGATCTCACAATAAAAAGGCTAACGTTTGAATTAATGAAGACAGCCACGCCCTTTTCATGTTGCTCAAATATAATCCTATCCAGGGACTAAGAATCATGTCAAATAGCATGCGTCATTTCTGTAGTGAAGCAAGCTGATACAAAAAGCAAGGTTTTCGATTGAACCACAACGCCATTAACCAGGGGGACAGAATTGCACATGAATATGCATTCAGTTTAGTAAATTTAAATTCTACAAATATATATTTCGCCTTCTTAACATTACCGTTAGATATTCAAAGCTGTTACCTGTATTTCTTTCAATTTCTTCCAATGAATTCCTTACGGAAACAGTACAAGTGTCGCACCTTTAGACTTAGAGTTCTAGTAGGACAAGGTGTGTCCTCTCCACGTCTGTCTCCTGTCTGTGACAACAGGTACTATCTAGTCAAATCCACTTATTATACTGGGGATTTCCCATAAACGTGACCACCACAATATCACCATACTAAGGTACATTCCTGTAAGAGAGTAATCTACAATGAGAATGTGTGACCCAGACATCGACGACTCTTACCAAACTTCCTATTTGTGGGGATCTCTGCCTCTTCCTTTGTTTCTGATGAGTTTATCACGTCTGGTCTATATTTTACTTTCATTGGTTCTGATACCATTTCTCTTTAATTTCCTTTGTTGTATGTTCTGGCATATCGGTATACAACTTTAACTCACCCAGTTTATTTCTTGGTTATTGCTACTTAAACTACATGTATATCAAATATATCGTTTCCTTTTTTTGTATCCATAAATCCCTTAACCCACATATTTATATTTTGCTCTACATATCCCGTCCTACAACCAAGCATGCATGGAGAAGCGGTGGGTCCTATATATGTAGGTCCGTCATTGCGATACATGTACTTGCCTTATCTCTAGTATCTCTGCACATAGTATCTCGGCACACAGTTCCTCATTGGTCACGTATTAGCACGGCTTATCAAGGCTTTGTTGCTCTAATCCAGACTGTATCACCTGACTGTCAAATGTACGGGGATTCTCCACTGATTCCGTCAGCATCTGGGGGAAGCCCAGGAGAGAACTTCTCCCACCTCTTCGTTAAGATGTGAAGAACTGAAGTACCTAGATCCATCAACGATTCTCCATAGAATGCCATTGGTATACATGTACACTCATTGATAGAGTACGGGTATGCATGCGTACTCATTTATAGAATACGGGTACGTATGTAAAGCCATTGACAGAACACAGACATGTTTCAATATCGGAATCCACTTGATCCTTTTTGCATGTGTCGATAACATACAAAGTTGTATATACATCATGCACGTGTTTCTTTATCTTTATCGGAACACACCTACGCACACTATTGATAACATGCACACTACATGTACAGCGGAAAACGCCTCGACTTGTTTAAATGTTGGCCGGATCCTTATCACTGATTATGAAATATGGCTTTGAAGGTTTCCAGCCCACTTGGGCGTGCTGTAGCCACTGCCCGCAGGCACTTGACGTTCTTCTACGTGATAAGCCACCGTGCCATATCTATAGGGTCCGTTTACTGAATGATCCATTTGCGTGTTCTATGTCGTCAACCGAATGCGTATAAACTATAGGGTTATAGGAAGTATACGGCAGTTTATATTAATGCCACTTCTATATTTCATAAGGAAAATAACATGTTAGTATTGTATCGACTTGCAACATCTAAAACATTTGCCTTGAATTATTCTGAATCAATACATAATTATCCTATACTCTGAATCACTATACAGTATTTGAATTATTCTGTAATTATAGAGGCACAGTCATTGAGGGTTCCGACATCAGCTATAGTTTATTGTCTACCACCTAATGACTCACCCTTATACAATCACGTGTACATGAGAGAATTAACAAAGAACTGTCATACTGTATCACTGTCATATAAAAGAAACTTACCTAGCTGCGTTTTTCCCCTCGAAAAACAGGTATAATCCTATTGAAAACAGTCCTTAAAGACTAGTATAGGGAGGTCTGGCTGGTCAGCCCCTCCTATGTAGTATCACGTATACAGCCCCAGACGGACACACCCACCTTGAACTGATAGCGAAAACAGACCCCAGACACCGTGCCCAGACCCCAGGTCTCACACCACAGTCTAGGCTTGATTCGGCCCAATCAGATCCTCTGTTATATTCTGTGTGACTCACGCCCCCTTACGGGCACCATGGTAATTAAGGCCATAGGCTTTGTTCTAGACTACAGTACTGGGGTAGGGATATATTGTATGGATCCATGATAGCCCTCAGAGCCAGGTCCTGGAGCCAGGTATATAGGACCCAGAGGGGTGACTCGGCTTAAAACTGCCTCGATATGGGTGTCGAAAATTGAAGGACACGGCCTCAAGTGAGTAAAATGAGTGAAAGGTTTCACAAATGGGGCTGCTTTACTGTTAATGGGTTAAGAATTTAGATATATTTTTACAACGTGATATAAATATTGATGAGACTGAACAAATTCCCTATGAATTATGGCAAATAATTAGAAATAAATAGGCATTAAAATGGATTTATTCAATAATAGAAATACAGGTATGAAATATGTACAAAATATCTTCCTTATGGTAGTTTCTACCACTTGAGTTGTACTTGAATGTCCGTTTTTGAAACGCTGACAGTGACACATACGTCCCCGGCATTGAGAATGGAAGTCACCCCCCCCCCCCCCCCCCCCCGAGGGGTATTGGACCACACATGTTGAGGCGGTGGCTTTTACATCCTCTCTGCTAATCCGACGACTTGGAACTTCTGGTGATTATATCTTCACCTTACTACATCCATATGTAAGACCATGATGCGTTATGCTTGTCAGATCACTGTCCGTGATCTAAGCAGACACCTCATGTTATTTGGTAGAGTGGTGGAACGATCACATCTGATTTTAACATGCTTCTATCAGTGACAAATGGTAGGAATGACCTATTATACAACTACATGTATCACCTTACGAAGCCTCTCTGGATGTCAAGTTTAGAAAGCACTTTATTTGTTTCCCCTAAGGCTAAGTTTCTGTTTGACATTTGTGGTCCTTTTTAATTTCATTTGTTCATTTTAATTTGAGAAATATGATCCCCTCTCCTTTCTGATTACAGCCACCATCACGTAATCAAAAGTAGAATGTTTACCTTCCTTATCTTAAACCACACCCAGGTGGCGCTACGAACGTCGCCTCGTTCTGGGAAAAGACAAGATAGAGGCTGAAACACTCTCCAAGCACATCAAACAGCAAGGAGCATGCGCAGAAGAGACAGGTCGTTAGGGCTGAGTCACAATCCACTAGTTACCACTCCTGGAATGACTCGTGAAACTCGACCGGTATTTTTATGTGGGAATAACCATCGGGGACCTTAGATAACCTGCCTGAACTAAAGACCCCAGACACCCTGGGCTGGGTGTGACCTGCCTCTTTCTATGGCCCAGGGTGAGGGCTGAGGGGACACAGAACCCCTGAAGGGAGTTGTGGAGGGGATACTTACTGAAAATTTAGTGAACAGGCCAATGTTAACTAATAATACATTATAAGTGGCTCATGGACTGTGTTAGCCAACAAATATGTATTTCTTCAATGTCACAAGCCTCAACTAAGTTTGTGTTGTCGCATAGTTCTCCACAGTTCAAATCGGTTCAAATGAGATACGACGTCTGGAAAGTCCTCATGACAAAATAATTCCTAGCGATGTAGTAGCGGGTATCATCTAACTCTTAATTTCGCAAACGCTTCCTATATTCGCCCTATGGATTTTAAACTCAGTCACAACGTTGAATTTAGACAGACTCATTGTCATTGACTATTTCCTGATTCCAGAATTCAATGCATACCCTTTCTTGACGGAGTATCCCCTTTCCCCCACTTCACACGCCCACTGGGTCACTATCCACTTTATTCTATTAGGTTAACGGTATAATGTAGACTGACTTCTGACTTAACTGTCAGCGACAGAAAACGTCCCACCACCAACCTAGACGTATCTGATTGGAGAATACTAGTTTTAAAGCCCAATAAAGTCGGACAGTAAAATCTGAGTAAAATCCAGAGTGGGACAGTAATGTTCAATACGGGCACCATAAACAGGAAGCAACGTACTTTAACTACATTGTTTGATATAAAAATAAATCTTGGGACAAAATAAAATCAGATTTGCTGGAAATAAACAATGGAGGCACACCCCCTATTAAAAGGAAAGCCTATAAAAGTCACAGGATTTCTTCTGGTAAAACCACAAACATCGAGGAGGTAATCTTTCTCTCAATGTTTCTTGGAAATCACAGAATAGGACTTTTTCTGCTGCGGTCATGTGATTGGAAGGCCAGAAAAACGGTGACCGGAGCAGCACTGTGGGGCCTTGGGAATGCCAACCATCCCCGCTTACGGAATAACGTGACAGGGCGTCCAAGTGCTACTGATTAGGGGGTCGGTGGATTTCAGGTCGTCTTATCTCTAGAGATAGACACGGTAGGCTGCAGGGGTTGATGGGGGCTCATGAATTAACCCTCAGGGACTGTGAGAGAAGTGGTGATCTGTAGTCACATACAGAGCGTTTTAAGAAAAAATACAGTGTCTGAAATCAAGGGTGCACCCTGCACCCGGCGTGCATGATTCTGCGGCAGGGTGCACAATTTTTAAACCTGATGGTGCACAGTTTTCTACCTTTGAGAAGATTTTAATATCTAAGAGCAGAAATAATTCTGAGGGCTTACAATTCTACAACCTGTGATTGAGCCCGGTGTGTGCACAATAGAAAGACTTACTTCTGGACCTTGCCGTCGGTTTGGGTGATGTAGACATGTACGCTTTAATATTTGTTCCCATGGCATAGAAAATACAAGTTGTTAATTCTTGTTATAATGAGCTGCATGCTACACTGTAAAGGAGACTTCTCAGCCCGAGGAACAATTCCAAGATTGTTATCACTCCATTAACCTGATTAGATGCACCATAGCCAAAAGGGACGGTACTTGTCTTGGGAACACAACAAGGGTGTTAAAGCCTGCTGGCTATATACTCCATTTAATTGGATATGGTATACGACCTGAGGAATAGTTAGGTAGGGGCCTACTCGGGAAAACCTATGGCCTAATTTTTCTGCAACTACAGCTGAGGCGTAGATGTTCATCTTTAGGTGACACTGACAGGCAAGCATGATCATGGCAAATGTTGAAACCAAAGATTCATATATCACATATTTCTTGTGGAACACTAAACCCTAAGAATAGAGAATACTAGCATTGTATGCTGACCATAGTTCAGGACCAATAAAATATTTTTGAAAAAGAAAGGGAATCCAGGAAGTACTGTATGTAATTGTCGTTTGTGATAAACAGTTCTCCGTCGCCAGCGGACCTGCACGTATGGCATTCAGCCTGGTGTCCGCGTGGAGCGATCCCCCATACGCCCGTTCCACACGAGGTGACCCTGGAGGAGGTTTACACCCTGGAGTTGTTCAAACAAATGTATCTGGTTTTGGCAGTAACTATGGTAACAGGAGGGCCTGACGCCCGGCGGGCCTGAGGCTGGAACGTGTGTCCCTGATTTGTGACACAGGGAGGGTCTGTGAGAAAAGACAGGGTCTGGAGGGGGAGGTCCTAATGCCTTTAGAAGAGGGGGAACTCTGAGACCTACAAATTGTATGGGGCTTTTTAGGGATCAAAAGGGCCTTACAATGCCATACAGTAGACTGAGGACACTCACCTACATATTTTACATTGACTTGAATAGAAGCTAAGATGCCTTAATCTACCATTTTATGTTTATGAGGTCAATTTGCCATATTTCTATGTTTTCTTTGATGGTCCCACAAAAGGACCGGTCTTCAAAGGAACCAGCTGCTTTGTTTGTTATAAAGAATTTAAGTTTAGATAACTTTGTGGATACATGTGATGGGCTAGAAATCAATAGTTGACAGTATTTTAGAAAACGGTCAATAAATGTCTTTTCTTACTATAGTTTTTACCAAATATTTCATATGATTTAAATTTCTGGAAAAAAAATAAAAAAATAAATCTGCTATTCACCAATAAAAAACACAATACATGTTTATCAAATGAAACTGATTGACACTAACCCCTGGGGGCTGTCCTTTTCACTTTTCAGACGTATCCTGCTATACTATATATGGAAGTACCTTTAATTCATAATTATCGGTTAATTATCCTTGGCGGCCATTTGATACCACCAGCGGCGTGGAGTAAGTAACCAGAAGGACAGACAAAGCTAACTAACCCAGGACTCTGCCACTCACTGCTCCAACGGCCGTGACCATGGAAACCCGGGAAGGTCAGCATACCCCTCCCGACCATTAATCGGCTAATCCCCGCCCCAATTAAGACCAGACAAGGTTTAGACTACCCCCTACCGGCTATAGTAATTAGGTGGGTCAGGATGGATTAGACTGGTGAAGCACGAGATTCCTGGGAAGTGGCGGTATTGGTGTTGTTTTGGATTGGATGGAAACAAAAGCAAATGATATTTTACACCACACTACCAATAGCTTCTGATTGCTGCGAAGAAATGGTTTCACGGTAGGCCGACTGGTGCGGAAAGGAGCTCTTTAGTACAGTTTGATTTTACTCGTGCAATGGGTTTACAGTTTCAGGAGATGGCGCATTTGACGTCAGTTAGCTAACTTGTGCTGTGCTACAAGGGTCCCTTCAGAAGTTCTACTGACGCACAGTTAATACTTTGTCATTTAATTCGTATTCTTGTATTACTGAAAGATAAAGCACAATCTCCTACTTTTTCTAGTCCACCAGTCACAGAGAACATGAATTTGTTTGAGAAAAATCTATAGGCCCTTCCCTGAAGGCTCTATTCCCCGAAAAGTAAGATATTCAGTGCACTGAAGGCACTTTCATTTTTTTTTTTTTTTTTTTTTTTTTTTATTCAGCATTACCCTGAAAGGGGTCAAGCTTTCGCCTGTTCTCCCCCCACCTTCAGCGTTAACATACATACAACTAATTCTTAATGTACATATTCATTTCTTAATTAACATTGATTTACCAAGGACAGGACTATACAACAACAATACATAAGACTATACATTGACAATACAGTGATGTTTAACAATGATTTACCAAGGACAGGACTATACAACAACAATACTTGGGACTATACATTGACAATACAGTGGTGTTGCTTATAATTTCCAGGGATTACAATAATGGATTTCAGCAGGTTTTATAATAAAGTTAAGGGGTAGAAAAAACAATATTTACAGGATAAGATTGTCAAGTTCCAACATATTTTTAACAGTGTTTTTGAATTCGTCCAGTGAGACTATTAATCTACAATTTACAGGTAGGTTATTCCATAGATTACATCCATAGTAAAATGGTCGCTTTTTAAATATTTCAGTGGATGGCTTCTTCTATCATTCACTTCTTCTATCAGACAAACACCGCACAATAGCATATCTTATCTATAAAATTTCCCCCAAAAAATATGTGGCTAGAATATAAACCATTTAGGGCCCAATACTAACACACTCACGTGGCTGATTCCCGGCGTAAACTGTTTGCACGGGCGGTATGGCCGTGGTATGCGCGCGGCCGGCCGGGTACCAGAGACGATGAGTCTTGGGCTGAGATAAGGCTGGGGGAGTGGAGGAGTCACTCAGAGAGGGGAGAGATTAGGCCTAAATGAGGCCGTGTGAGCAGCTCCGAGCAGCTCATCAGAGACACTCTGAGTTTATACTGAGTGAATGACGAGGTCACGGTTCGTGCTGATTCAGATAGGAAGGTGTAAAAATATTTATAGGACGATTCCGAGATTTTATGCATCACAAATGCATGAATTGGGGGGGGAATGGAAATAACAATTGGAAAACAAATGGACAAGAAAATGGAAGAGAAAATTGATTGTGATCACAACGTGAAAATGCAAGTATGTGGAAACACAATCTACGTGACCAGCTGTTGTGACTTGGTCAAATACGCAGGTTTCTAAATACAGATTTCCCGCCATTTTTAGGGTCTGTAGCTGGTTCCCAGCCTGTCCAGGGACCGGAAGGGCGGACACCTACCCCCTCAATGTATAGAACTGTATAGGGGGGTAAGGTTCCAAGGGGCTTTTGATAAGGAAGTACTGATGTCACAGCCTAAAGAATCAATATGAGTAATAATGGAACCCTACACTATCCATCTAATTCAATATTTACATGGATAGAATAAGTTAAATGACAAAAAAGCATATATAAATTTTGCTTTCCATTCTATCATTCAGGGCCAGAATCCCCCTTCCCCCCAGAATGACCCCCTACTGGCCCCATGGTGTGATCAGAGGGCCCCACCCAGCTGGTACCAATTAACATCCGACCATAATCGCCCTACAGGCCCCTGTCACCTCTGTAATCTGAACTTTACAAACATACGGCCATTGACCAGGGACCTTAAAGCAAACCACAATGCAAAATTATCAATTTTTTTAAAATTTTTAAAATTTTCAAAATAGATCCTGACATCTTCAACTACACTCATATAAATCATATTGCCAGTTAAAATCAAATATTGGTGGCTAGAAGTCTGATAATTATGATCCTTGGAAAGAGGATCTGTTTGTTTTTGTTTTCTGGTCTGCAATCAACTTATTGGGGAATCCCCCCATGTTGGGGAATCCCCCCATAATCAGTGATGTCATCTTCAGGGTCAATAGGTCAATTCCTCCCCTTTCCTTTCTGTACCAAGCCAGGCTCATCCATGTTTGCCTCCTCTCAATTCCCACATCATTCTCCACCAAAAATAATACTCATTAAAGTCTCTGCTAGCAGAGTGAAAATGCAGGGGGGATTCCGGAAATGACATTTTGATGACATCATCAGTTTTTGGGTAAACAATATAGGTATTTGTGTGGACCACACAACAGACCAAAACAAGTCAGAAAATGAGTATTCATGACAGTCTAAATCTGTTTTTGAATAGAATTTTGAATACCATTCTGTTATCAGATGAAGCATGATCATACATGGTTTGTCAACAAACAAAGTTCACTGAAAATTTTATTTGACAATATATAACTGATTTGTGTTGTGGTTTGCTTTAAATCTCTCATTAGTGTCTATGATTATAATCTTATCTAATTCTAAACTGCCCCCAACCCACAGGAGGAGGCCTCAGAACTGCCCCCGGAACTGCCCCCACCCCTCTGTCCAAGGTCCGCCCCTGGAGTTGTCCGTCCTTCCGGCGTTCAGACCCCCCGGGGGCCCTTATTTTAGTGGCGGGAAGCCTATTCCGAAACGCCCGTATTGTTTTCATTTATCAGTGCAATCAAATAAATTCTCTTTCCTGGCATCTGTGCCAGTTCCCAAATCTCGTGCTGTTCATACACAGATAACCAGGGTAATCAGAATGACTGATGAGTACAAGAATTTCTTTTAGCTTCCCACACGCAAATTTACAATGAATCCAGACAGAGCCGGAGGGCAGGATTACGAAGGATCCTAACAAATTAGCTACCTTTTTAACATCTACAATGTATGCCTCAGGCACACGATTCTCATTAACTGGCAAGGTCGGATTTTAGGCCACAGATTATACGTTCTCGTTTCTCCCTCCTTGTCCGACTACGTACACTGGACGTTCGCCAAACCCCCAAATAGCTCCGTCACGATTGTATAGACAGCTTGGACATTGTAACCCTGGAGACGGGGGATCAAAGGGGGTGAGGGTCTGTGAGACGGCCCCGTGTTGTTCTTTAATTTGACAGTGTTTAGAAGACACACTGACCCCGATACTCTAATCCATACAATTTACAGTTCTTCACACAAACGGTTCTATTAAAAGACGCTATGGAGGGCTTGTGTTGAGTAGGGGGTGATAACACTGAGGATGTATTGTACTCTCAGATGGAAGGATTCGTATACAAAGGCACGCAGAATGATTCATTGGTAACAACTTTTCCCAGGCCTTCAAATATTCTACTGTAAAGATCGGATTATGAAGTTATCTGGAAATGAGTGATTGATCTTAATTATTTAAACTAATGTAATGTAAAATTAAGAAGTCAAAAAAGAGTCGTGATAATATCATTCCTGAAATATGCTTCCTTTTTGTTCCCATTAATCGCATAACCTTTCTTCAAATGTTGAAAAGAACATTATACTTTTCTGATAATTGCATAGATCTACATGTGTTTTTAGATTTTATTTGGCATGTGTGTTTTTGTCGAGGTGAGACAGAAGATGGATGATGTGCTGACTAGTACTTAGTAAACTATCACAGACCTAGTGGCCCCTCATAGTATGAAGTGTATTTGACCCCGGAAGTACATCTGAGGGGTCAGTCGGCGGAACGATCAGATACAGGAGGAATCCCCCCGGGGGATAACCCAGTTCCCAGGGTATACGGCCCTACACATATACTTATACTAATTATTTACCGACAAAGGAGAGGATAAGAGGGTCAGATGACTTTTTGTATCACATGATACGAGATACAGACAGCTCTTCTCTCCAACAAAGAGAGTCTAAAGGGTGTTTAATATCCCTTGTCAGAATTAGCGGTAAGTTATTGTCCTGACGTGAAACAAGACTCCCTTATAAGTATCCTCTCTCAAAGCTACAATGGATTTGATTAAAGCAGGTAAACAGGATGTAACTTGTAAGGTATCTTGTTTAATGGAAGCCTTAAGATTATCAGTTTATCTTTTCGGTCCATGTTTGCTGGGTGACGTGTTTCACTTTTTAGTGGATGGATTTGATAATACATGTATACCCATACCTTATTCATAAAGATAATCTTGGGGGGCATGCAAGTTTAAATGGTCTTTAATGTCCTGTAAAAGGATTAGTAGTCAATTATTGTCCTCACCTGAAATAAGACTCCATTTTAACTATCGTCTCTAAGAGCAAGGAACTCTTTTTTTAAATCAGGTGAACAGAATGTAAAGTATCTTGTTTAACGGAAGCCTAGAGATTATGGAAGATAAGCTTATCTTGTTGGTCTATGTTTTTTCGACTGAATGTGTTTCACTTTGAGTGTATCGATTTCATAAGCCTTCAACCAGATCAATGAGATAAACTTGGTAGGTATTACAATACCATAATAGGTCACATTTATCAAGATCTTAAAATTTCGGTTTAAAATTCTTGACATACCAGACCTGGTATCCTGCCCATTCACTGATTCAGGTCTTGATTCAAGTTAGCAGCTATGTTTCAGATTCTTTTTAAGAAGTCTCTTTTCATTATGAATCGTTTTTATACACAGAATCTATAAGAGTTTCCTCATGTGAAAAGTAAATATCCATAAATGACCTAAATCACGGGGGAAAGTAATGCGCCCACAATGTAACACCCCAGATACCACCCCCGCCTCGTGCCCCATGTAGCAGTGCCCACCCAGCTGTGTGAGGCCCCCTCTGCCCACCTGGCCGATTACCTGCCCGCCCTACCTGGTACACCTGAACCAAACCCCACGCCTCACCTGGTTACGGCCCCAGGTAACCCACCCACATCTATATAGGAATTATTTATTTATAATATCTCCTTTTATCCCTGGTTCCTGTGATCAGAGACCACTCAGATGTAATGAACACACTTCCAGGAGGAGATGGGGCCGGGTGGTAGAGTGGTATTGTACTTAGTGTGGGAAACACCGGAGGGGGGTCTTTACTAATACTATAGACCTTGTGCAGACTTGGTTAATTTTTGGTAATCTCCAGGTGGTGATACTCTTTGATATTGAAATTCATGATCCCTGAATAATGAAATTCATAATGATAAGCTTTCATAACTTTGTGTACGATAGATTTGACAAAATTATTTTACTTAAATCCTTTTTGACTTTAAATGGTACCAAATGTAAAATTATCACCAATATGGCGACTAGCCTGCTTTGGGCAAATGTGACCTCATCTGCAAAGTGTATATAGGAGTGTTGGGGGATAGGTGAGATCAAAGAATCCCGCCGCCAGGTGAGAGGAGTGCTCCAGGGTCAGACGGGTCACGTCTGTGGGTACCTCCTGGGAGACACTTGAACACCTTTTTGGGGGCCTGTGGTTTTATCAATATGTAACGCATGACCCGGCCATCATTAAATGTTTCCTTTGAGATTGCTGTCGATCTTGGAATTGCTTATCTTTACCTAAATCATTCATCATTTCTTAAAGTGTGATAGAATCCGAAACGGCATGAGGGAAATCTGAAATTATCTAGAAATTATGTCTGAAGCCCGAAACCCGAAATCTGAAAACCAACATCATTTTGTTCATCCCTCCGAGAAGGATGCGATGCAATGACTGTATGCCATTAGAGAGATACGACCCTAAAATAACATGTATTATGATTGGCGCCACCGCTTAAATTTATGATATGGTATGGATCAAATTTCTATTTGACCTCACTGCGGAAGTATATAAACATATTTGTTTTCATTTATTGACAGCCTATAGTCGCCGTTGGTCTACAGATAGGAGTGATAGGCAAACCCAGTATCACTATGTCGAATAAAAACAGACTTTTCCTGTAATGTATAGCAACATATAACATTCCGCCTATGTAGTAGTGGTATTCTCTGATGAAGTTTTACAGACACGCATTAATACTTTCCATTTTACATTATCATGACGATGCCAGTTGAAAATCAGTTGCCCTGCCTAGTTTACTAGAGCTACTTAGCACTAAACCAGTTCAAGGTATATACACACCAACCTCCGATATAGGTCACTAATAACTCTGTATCAAATACAAACAATCGGATTTTAATAGAGCTTATACGGTTATGTACCTCACACAAAACTATAACCTCAAGTACACTACCCATGCGAGTCACAAGCTTATTTTCATGAGTGCAATTAAAGTAATTCCTACCTTTTTTCCGATTAGAACCTTGGAAAACGTATTGTTCCACAAATTTCACTCGTGTCGTGAAAGGTCGCGTCCTGGGAGTGAAACATACACACTGACAGCTGGCCACCAATCCAGGTGGTGTTTAAAGCCCATGTATTGATTGAGTTCGCATTCTGACTGAGAGATCGACCTAGGCAAGGGCAGGGCCCGCATATCCACCGAGTGTATGTACGAGGAAATGGTACACGGTAATGGGTGGTCGATCGCTCAGTGTATAGGTATGCACGGCTTTTCAATCATCATTACTATAGCAGACTTCAGTGCTTTTCCCAGGCCATTATATCCGGGTATGCCGATCGGTTTTGATTCTGACAGGCCAGTTTAAAACTCCTAAAACTGGGAAAATATATGAAAATGCGAACAGCATTTAATCAAACTTTGATTTTCCTCGGGCTACAAAATCCTTAGTTCATATGAAATGTATATAAATGTGTTCAAGTGTGAAGCCCCTGGCAGAAATAAATATGGCAGTCGCAATATGTCATGCACGACATTTTTCTGTAATCTCAACACAAAGCAACATGTTTTGATCATAATTATTTTCATTAGAAATGGCAGGCTTGTTGGGAATTGGCAGGCTACTGTAAATATCTCTGAACTAAACTCAATGTTTAGAACAGCATTTGGGACTGTGGTTTTTAAGAAGAATACTTCCTCAATAATACACTTTTCATCGTGAGATGTATTTCAGTATATATGCCATTATGAAAAGCACCTCCATCCTCTCTCGGTCAATCTAATATACAAGCGAATGGGGACAAGTTAAGTGAATACTCAAGGCCCCTTTATGTATGGTATAAACCTGAATTTCTCTACGTTTCTCAGTTCGGTACCTTCCTACAGTTTCACATACTCCATCCATGCCCAGTCTCCTGTAGCATCCTTACAGTGGTGAGCCACTGAGGCGGAGGCTGGTCCACACCTGACGCTCCTCCAGACCAGACCAGACCAGGCGGTATCAACAGGTGGGCGGGTCCCGGTCTGCTTATCACACGGAGGCAAACGGCCGATATAGGACCTCAACTCAGATGTATGCACTGGGCGGAGGCACTCATTCTTTAAAATGTGTACCGACTGCAACATCATTTAGGTGTTTCTTTTCTATCTTTTTCCGAAAAACCGGTTTAAATTTCAATCAATCAACTTTTGGTTGACAACCCTCTATTTGCTATGTCAAGATATTCACGCAAAATAAATCTCTTTTTTTGAATAAAATCAATTTTGTCTTTTTTTTATTAAAACAGATAATTATTTAAGAAACCCTGCGAGTCATTTAGTCTTAAATTCAAAATATTCTCTCCTCCAGTCTACCATACATGATATTAACTGAAGGAGATATGTATATATTGAGTAATTGTTTAAAAACCTAAACTTATATTTACCCTTACTGAGTGAGGAAAACACTTTGCATTTGGTTGCATTTAGTTTTGCAACCTACACCTGGAGCAAAACAGATTCAAGCTATCTGGTAAATACTTGAACTTTCTGGAATATCCAAAGGAATTCAACCTCTGGGGCCTGAGATTAGATTGCATTTTCTTGGACTTTATTAACAGCTTGGATTTCAAGAAGATTCAAGCTATCCCCAGTCGTAAAAAATACCAGCTTCCTGAAATACCTTGGACTTTTGATTCCTGTGAATACAAGGAGCTTGGATTAGCTTAGACATTACTTTGGAGCAAAACAGTTGATGTTAGAATAAGCTGAATTTTCTTGAAGTTAGCTTACCCTCAAATTTAGTCATACCTATGCAAGCTTATTCAAGCTTTTTCAACGTTCATTGTGATCTCTTCAGTTGGTCATGTGACTGTGAGATTTAAATTTTGGAGGGAAAGTGTCAGACATCTTGAAGTTGGGCAACAGAAGAGGGAATACATTGAAGATTATGCCCTAAAGTAGACAACATAGGTGGCTTTGGTAGTCATAAACATATGTGCTGGCATGTCTGGAACACAGAGGACAACCTAGACAGGCAATTTAAGGTAGGTTTTAGATGATTTGATGATTAGCTCCACTGAAATGGCAGGAATAGAGATGGGTCAGGAGGGCAGATATAAGTCTGGGAGAAGTGACAGCCAGCTGTAGGAATAGCACCACTGGGAAAGAGTTATGGAAGACTGAAGGCCATCAGGGAAGATTAATAACAACATAACATCGTGACCTTGTCAGGATTTGACCTCACCACCAACCTAGGCATTTGTAGGTGACAATTCACATGTCGACCTCTACAATATTTACCCCCCAAAATTTGAGGTTGGATTCATCTTTGCAAGTATTAGTTACTTATGACAGAGGTCGTTTTAATTTTCAAACTTCATTTATCACTATTCATTAGTTCTGAGATTACCACATTAAAGGTTGTCCTGTATATGCGTTTCTGGATTTCTCAAGTCATGATTTTCAATGGATATAATGTTCTTGAATATTCAAGCGGCCAATACCAGCAAGCTTCTTCCAGAAGATCCAAGAAGCCTTGAACAATCAAGAAATGTCAAGAAAGTCCAAGATATCTCACTTTCAAGCAAATTCAAGAAATTTCAAGGTATCTCAGCCAGTCTTGGAATTTCTTGAATATCCTTGAATATTCAAGCGGCCAATACCAGCAAGTTATTTCCAGAAGATCCAAACTCCCTATCAGATTGAAATAAGTTGAATGTTCAAGAATATCCAAGGCCTAAAAAGCTTGGATTTTCCAGAAATTTCAACCTATATTTTGCCACAGGCAGCTTCAACATTTCTCCTTGTTTTCAGACTAAGTGACCCCACCTCCAAAATGTATGTACCTGGATGACGGTCGTTTTTACCTGGACCCAGCTGCAGCATCCCCCCCCCCCCCCCCCACACACACACGTGCCATGTGTACTGGCTACATCACTGGGTGGGCTAAGTATAATGTATACTTAGTACAAAAAGCGGTCGGCACTGGGGGCTTGGTCCATACATAACTACTGTACATGAATAATATGGTTAGACATTGACTGTTAACAACCATCATGAAAGTTTTTATACATAACACCATGGAAAATCTTATTTTGCTCTCCATGATAACATGAAATTGAAACTAATTCTATTTGGAAATGCAAGGACATGAGTTCCTCCTAATGAACCTCAAAAGCATACCTGTGCACTCAGTGGCGGATTTAGAGGGGGCGTGGGCACCTTTTTGGCAAATTTTTTATTTTTTTAATGTAAAATTCGGCCAAAAAGTAATTAAGGAAGATTTTTTCCAATAGTGCCCTCCCCCCCCTTTTTTTTCAAAACCCTGGATCCGCCACTGGTACCTTTAAGCTCGAAGAACATATTAGATGAGATATTAAGGATCCAAATGTTTTCAGACCTTTACCTATTCGTCAACAGGAAAGAGTTTTTATTTCCTCATTCCATTATGATTGAGAGTAGTATAAGAATTGGGATTACGAGTTCTTATCATTAAAACAAACAGGCATGTCAGCGTGTGGCGGGATATGGTACGTGTTGTGGTGCGCTATAAACCTGCGCTAAAACCTGTGCTAAAACACCTCCAGTGACAGATCGTCGACAGCTGGGCCACATCTTAACCCTTAGAAACCTTAACCCAGAACCTCCGGTAAAACATCTGTCTTACGACACGGACCAACAGACAGAGACTAAACTAGCACAAGAAGCACATAATCCAAAAATATTTACAAATAACTCATGAGAAAAAAGATGGTCCCCTTTCACAAGAATGAGGTCAATCATATTACTCTTTCTTTGCAATTTCAGAAAAAAATGTATGTATAAAAGATTAAATACAGAACAAAAGGGTTAATCCTGAGTTGGTTGACCCAGATCCTTGGATCCCCCGCTGTGTGCTGTATGATCCCAGACTCCGGTAGGCTCTTTGATCCCTTTACCTCCCCCATACCAGTTCCCGATCCCTCACCTAAGCCCAGCCCGGCAGTAAAAGGGGGAAGGCATTAAGTGCCTCATAACCGATGTAGACTTAGGACGGGCCCAACAACAAAACACGCCGTGACTGTAAATACACCTGGAGTTCTGTTGTGAAACTGAGGTATGGGAGTACAGGGGCTGATACAGGATTTCTGCAAGGGTGTGCAGGAAATAGGGCAAGTACTAAAAAGGCGCGTTTTCCCTTTTTTAAGGCGTTTGCTCTTCTTTTTTTGTAGCTTAGGGGTCAGTGACGGATCCATGTGTGTTTTTTTTAAAGATGATGGGGGTGCTTATAGAAAGGGGGGATTCCCTTTTTTACATTAGGAAAATCTTAATTTAAACCCCCCCCCCCCCCCCAAAAAAAAAAATAAATAAATAAATAAATAAATAAATAAATAAATAAATAAATAAAAAAAAAAACGAAAGGAAAAGAAAAAGAAATGAATAAAATGCGGAGGGCCCCTAAATCCGCCACTGGAGATCCATCAAAGTAAGAACACCAGGACTCCCCCCCCCTTCCCCACCTTTGGATCCTACCCTGGAGTAAAGGTATGTACTACCTGAGTTGGGTACAGGCCTACCTTGGGTCCGGGAGACCCATAGGGGCTGTTGTAGGGGTTCGCACCTGGTGGGAAAGATCCCACTCTATCCCCGATCACTCCCCCTGGCCTGGAATGGTGCCACAGACCGAGTGTCATTATCCGTCCTCAGCCCACCTCCACACGGGATGCCACCACTACCTGCCAAACTAGACTTGTTCTGAACATCTTCACGGGCAAAAACACGACAAGGTGATAAATATCATTCTGACATGATGATACCAAAATTAGAAATCAGAAAAAGTTCAAACTGTCAACAAGGTTCTGGTGGCAACTATGCCATATCCAATAAACTATAAGTTTGATTTACTGTTTCCTTGTCCTGGGAAAAGAAAAACGAACATTATGCGTGTCAGTTCAATTTTCCACAGTTACATATAAACAGACAGAGCATTTTGCGTGATTTTCTAATGTTTTTTATCTGAGCCAACGAACAAACACAAGTTTCTACCAGTTTTCATCCAGTGAATCAAAGATTTATTTCACGGTAAGCGCCACTACAACGTAATCTAATCGTATCATTTGTATGACCTGAGACAGAAGGGAAAGGACCTGTTGCTATTCTAATCTTACGCCTTACCTAAGTCAATCCAAAATAAAAGGCACATACTTAATGACGGTCTTTCGGTCACAATCAAGGTAGTACTGTTCACGACACTTGTCCGTCCCCTCTACTACGTAATAAGAATCTGTTTTCAGTGGCCATTGATAGCATGTTTTGTGATTCTGAGGAACGAAGCCAAATCAGTTTTATCCGCCAAGAATGAGAAGGAAATTTTATGGCGAATAAAGTTTTGTGAAAGGTTTTATGGCGAATTAAGTTTTGTGAAAATGTAAAAATATCGGCAATATATATGATAAATAGTTTGAAATACGTTCTAGACAATATATTTTGCTTTCGGACTTGAAATAAGTTGAAGAAGGACTGAATACGCGAAGAATTTTTTTTTTCTTTACAGAAGTTACATAGATTTACGCTCAACCTATATATTACATCTATAGAAATCCGGTTTGGGGGGAAAAAACTGTAATATGAGAATGGTTTGAGCCTCAAGTTTATAGAGGTCAGTAACATGAGATTTGAAGTCAAGTTCAAAGACTATGTGTACCTTCTGTTTTTTCTCAAGGTATTTCTTTTCAAAAGAAATATTTTCTCACAAAATAGCAGACAATGCCTAAGGCAACCACATTTTGTCAACATGTGCATGTAACTTCTGACAGAAACCACTATTGGCTCAAGGCTCTAACCTCCACGTAAAATATCTTCAGGTCTTGGCACCACACTGAATTAACAAAAGAGAACATGCTGAGAAAATATTGTTCTTTTTGTCGAGCATAACCCATTGCTTTTCTTTGTTGTTTTCTCAGTAAAAAAATAAATCCTTGTCAAACTGAAGTATCTGTGCACTTATTTGAACTGCGTTTACAGTCGGCGAGATAGCGTCAATAAGCCGAGGGATAAGCGAGGAAAAATACAAAATTTCTCACGTGGAAACCTTGAACAAATATGGACAAAATCCAAGTGGATCCACTCGGTGAAATACCATAGTGTAAAGTCAGGTCGTTAAACCTGCTCTGTCCCATTCCATCTGACTGCTTCACATGTTTCAGATAAGTGTCACAGATAGCCGGGTGGGTTTATGTCGGGATGTGATATAACAGCGGTAAAGTGGGATCATTGTGGGGAGAAGACAATGCAGATCTCTGGGGGTAAAAACACTGACACCCTGACAGGGTCACCGAGGGCAGGGCAAAAGTTGGCCGCGGTAGGGTTCGAATTGGTGCCAAAACAGTGTTTTTCTTACACGACCTGTTCCAACAATTACTCACTTTAATGGGGACATGTTTTTCCTGCAGATTAAAAGTCTCTTAGCACCGACACCATATTTTCTTCTAAAACCTAGAAAAAGTTATAAGTTATATCAGCAAACAAGTAATTATCATAATCACTCGCTCACAACAACATTGTTCTTGTTAAAGGACGTCCCCACCTTTTCTAGTTCTATCACTCAAGACTAATGGTGCACTGATTATTCTCATCTGAACTTTCCAAATCATTCAGAGATTCAGTTGAAGAGAACTGGGCTTTATCTGCCTTTCCAGTAGAAGCTAATATCCT
Organism: Lepidonotus clava; assembly: GCA_936440205.1. Classification (NCBI taxonomy): domain Eukaryota; kingdom Metazoa; phylum Annelida; class Polychaeta; order Phyllodocida; family Polynoidae; genus Lepidonotus; species Lepidonotus clava. Next base: position 42,330,960 of record OW387141.1, read on the forward strand.
AAATCAAAGTATTTGAAAAGTCTTGAAAAGTCAAGGTCCAGTGATATTATACACATTTTCTTAAAATTCCTTTTACAGTTTGATTGACCCCAATACTAAAGCCTACATTCCACATGACGACATTGGTGCCAATCCTTAAGATTGGTAGTGGGAATGAACTTGAAATACAGACATGTATATATACCTATTACATATTAGAAAGGTTTTACAAGTCTCTCTCAAACGTACATAGTATGTATAGTTTTATCCCTTATTCACAGAGAAAATCAAACAAATACAAAATCATCAGCATAAACATCGGCATATGGAATACTGGCTCGAAGGCATAAATTAAGACACAGTGCACCTCAGAGTCGTATCGAGTGATTAGGAGCAGCTCAGAAGGCCCGCCTCTCGGTACAAGGCCAACCGCCGGGTGAACCGGGTCCACACCTATTACATGCGGATTGAGTTTCGTCTTTTTGAGGGCTTCTTGTCTGGGAAATGAGCAAATGTGACAAAAAGGAGGTCAGGACGGAGCAGCTCGCTTAGTGCGGGGTCACCTACGTGTGAGCAGATCATTATGTGAAACGTTTTGGGTTTTTTCTAGATGATGGATTGGCATTTTGTTCCGTTTAAGTTTAAATTGATATATCAAAGAAAATGATAAATCAAAGTTAGTGATGATATCTGTAAAAGATTTGACAAGCGGAATACAATACACGCTATATATATATATATATATATATATATATATATATATATATATATATATATTATCCTTGGTATGTGAGCTGGCTAAAGAAGTTTTTGAACTTTTCTTGACAATGGACCCGCACCGAACCAGTAATATTAAATCTAGAATCAGTTTTTACAAACTAATTTCTACCATTTCTTTCCTAAGTAAAAAGGTGCTTCTTCGGGACATGACAGTACAATCAATCTTACCATAAATCACCAATAACTACACCCACGTTTTTGCCACCGAATATCAAAACTCCAACGGAGCTTGAAATGTTTTGCCAACAAAGATCTGAGATCTAAACAATCCATCACAGAGTACAAATATCTTGAGTGTGGTACCTCACACTCTTCTGCCAGTCAAATTATGAAGAGGGGGTTGTGAAGGGGGTCGGAGAGTGTTGACACAGTCAAGTGGCCCAAACTCTGCTGGGAGAGTGTCTCCACGATAGAGCCCTCAGCAGGGCGTTTTTCTGCTTCGGTACACCTGTCAAACGTTTTTTAAATATCCCTCAAACGTTTTTTAAACACCTGTCAAACGTTTTTAAAAGAAACAGAGAATTCCATACTCTCAACACTGAGGTGCATAAACACTCACTCTGTCAGCCTTGTTTCTTATCTACTACCCTGCCGAGGATCCAAGGAAAAACATCAATTCGCAGAATTTCATAGTAAGCGCCCCTTTACTTTATCAAAACAGAGTTGAATATTTGAATGGAACAACAATGCATTCGGTAGCACGATTTGACCTATAAGATTGTGAGTGTTTTATGCAGTGCTCAAGTGGATCAGTCGCGATTTGGGACTATGCTTAAGTGGAACAGCTGAACTTTGAGACGTTCCATGGCTTACTCGTGAAAGAACAAATTTTAAAGAAGTATAATTCCAAATCTACTTCCTAGCTGCACACCAGGCCAAAGTTTGTGTTAAGATCCAGGGAATTCGTATGTAAATTGCAAGTAATGGGCATGCACACATAAAAAGCCTGCAATCACAGCTTAGACGTTTATCATCTTACACTGGTTTCAATACACCTGTATACTACTAATCGGATTATCCTCTCTGTGAACTACCTCCATGTTAAAGGTACCAATCCCAGGCACCTCGGCGTCCCACTTCGCCTGTTCCGGACAGACCCACGTAGCCCCATCACCCCAGCCGACCGGGACCCAGATTGGGAGGTGAGCTGGCACGCCCCCTTTTGGAACTCGGACACATGAATATTTCATGGGGTGGGTGATGAGAAACCACGCAACAGGCAGGGGGAAGTTTGTGTGTGGGGGAGGGGGGGGGGGCGTGATAGCTACATACAAACATACGGTTTGTTACCGAGAGAGAATAATTCTTTCCGACAAGTATTCATATACGTCTATGTCTGTGCCTGTTGCTCTTTCTATTAAGAATCCGTTTCCTACGTACTGTAAACGCACTGTTGCTTTGTTGAATCTTCCTTGAATTTAGATGATTGCATGGTGTTCTGTTAAAATTATTTTGTGCTCGTGTAAGGTCATTTACTGTCCTAACATTCACAGTTATAGTAAATTTAAGAAATAAAATGACCGATGCTATGAAAATTGAGCTCTGATGCGTTTTTGCAGTCTACTCTTTGGGTGTTGGATCTTTTCAAATAGGTATAATCTTCCCCGTGGTTTAGGTAATAAATGACGGCTCACATATCCCCAACGTACCTAAGTAGAAGAGAAGAATGTTTGATTCATGAGATGAGATAAACCTGTATAAATAGGATATGGGGCGGTGAAGTGGGATATAGGTTTTTATACCTCATAATACGTCAACGACGTGTCAAAAAGGTGGATAAATCTATTTAGAAAAAGAGCAGATGTACGGATGGTTATGCCTTCTTTGAAGATACATGATGTTATCTCATTTATCAGTGGCGGGACCAGCATGCATGACGAGAAGAATCCCTAAAATAACTTGATTTATTACCTGTGTATTTAATTTGTTTGACGTACGTAGACTAGCTAAGAACTGCTACGTTTTTGTTTTTGCGAATAATTATACCATATCACTTTGATAAAATGCTAACGACTGAGGATATGGAACTGCCTTCTTCACTGAAGATGCACTCTTATACTACTGAATTAGAAAACTCGATTGCATAAAAATTATTAATTTGGTATAAGGAATCCAAATGTATCCGTTATAACTTAACAAACTTAAATAATTGGTCGTGTACAAACACAATACAGGTACAAAAATGAATTAGATAAAATCAACTACTATACATAGGCCTACCTAGTGCGAGTCTAGTCTATTACACGTACCATGCTCAGCCGATTCACTGGTATATAGGTAAGTTAGCTGAATTTGTTATCAGTCTAAAAACATTAAGTAGATAGTGCTGTGTACTTATTCAAGTTATCTGATATATGATTTAAAGGTAAACCGTGAGGGTGTTACTAACTGCGACGTTATGTCAAACATTAATACAATTTTCTCTAAAAGAAGAAGGAAAAAGAAAATCAGCGCCATTCAAGTCAGACTATGCAGACTACTTAGTATAGTACCCGGCGTCCCATAAACAGTCACCTTTATTCCCCGCTGAGATCGAGGTAGGGGTGTCAGGTAGGTCCATACAGGGGGGTGTACAGGGGAGGGGGTGACCAGGGTTACCTGAGCTCCTGTTCAACACACCTGGGCGTCCGTGCTGATTACCAATGAGCTTTGTTTAGAGGTGGACTAAGTCTGAGATGGGACTGGACGCCGACATGGGCAGAGGGAGTAAGAACACCCGTGTTTACTCCTTGTCGACTGAACTCACATACGAGTGCATGTTTCGCGGAAAAGAACAATTTGGCAAGAATTCTATCTTTCTTGTGCCTTTTTGTTTGATTTTGTTTTCAGTGTTTTATCACTTTAATTATCCAAGGTATATGGCAACCTTTTAGAAGTTACCTGAAAATATTCTTAACAAGATATATATGTGAACTACACCTCACTTTCCATCATGAGTCGAGCGATCTTATTTCTAGAGATTCTGATTATTTTGACCACTTAAAATGGTCTATTGATTTTCACTAAATTAGTGAAAGTAACCCATGGCTATCTGCACTATCAGTATCCGAAATTAAGGAAAATATTTATGTACCTTCGATTGTATGGTTCTGAAAAGTGAGTTCCCGGCCTTTTGTGCATTCCCTTTTATGTACAAAGATTAATTTTCAGAAACGCTATGCATATTAAGAGTGCATAGTATGTTAAATCGAGGCAAAATCATGCAGGCTGCACCTTCAATTTCAGACACTTGCCATATAACTAGAAAAACTCTATTTACACAAATCTTTAGCATTGTGATATCACATGTATCAAAGTCCGTGTTGGGGGCGTTCCTTAGCGCATTTCTTTTAGTCTTTTTTTATCACCGCCCAGCCAAGTCCTATTTTCTGCATGATAAATCGAAGTTACTTTTCTGAGCGTTGACTTTGTCCCCCGAGTCTGTCATCACACCCAGCCAACCTAATCATTACCCAACATCCTGAACAGAGGTGTCCACTTCCCTTCAGTAGTCCTTTAAAATAAACTCGGAGATGCCGGCCCCGATAGCATTGAACCTGAGGGTGGGTCAGGATCCCGGGGGAGGGGGGGGGGCACTTGGACTTGAAAAGGTACCCAATGCCAAACGGATCCGTGAAGTTGGGGATAGTTTACATCAAAATTGAGGGATGGTCAACCACTTTTTAGGCAAAAAAAACTACATCAATAGACCAATATTATATAGGTGCAAAAACTTGATATTTGAAATTTGGCCTTATTTCTACTTTATTTCACTAAAAATAGTAAAATGTTATCAGTTTTCCTCAGCAGTTTTAGTGAGTTCTGGTGTTGACACACCCTAATTTTTTCGGGGCGGTGATCTGTGTCCCCCAAAAAATCAGGAGTGGTCAGTCTCTGCAAGCAGGGGTGGTAGGGGTGGTAGTTTGGCAGCAGGTTGTAACCTTCAAAGAGTCAGTGCCCCCCCCCATCCCCGGGGGATTCAGGCTATAAGTCTCTCAATGGCTACTACCATGGGGGTTGGCAGTGTCTGGGGTGTATATTTAGCATGGAGTTGTGTGCGAGTTTCACATTACCCCAAAAGGGGGGTGCGTCGACCACGGTCTGCTTCTTTACACACATTCCTCGCGTGATGGGGGGCCGTTTCTCTTACGTCGACGTTTACCGTACTGTTAGTACTTCCCCAGCGCCCTTATTACCACCTGACCTTTACTGGATGTCTGCTTCACTTAAATCTTATTACTCCGTAAAGCATGAGACTTTGCATTCAATTTTTTCTAGCATAATCCTGGAACTGACTCATCCCTTTAAAAGATTTCAGCTCATTTTAATAAAAGTGACATTATCTCGATCCTTGTTTTTAATTGAGACAATTTTAGTCAAGAAGATTCATTCAATTATCGTCGCTAGCCCTTGAAAATGTAATATATTCCATATTAAAAAAACAACTAAAAAACAGTGTAAATAAAACCCTGGTAAAAGGTTGTTTAATTCCACTTGCTACCTCAAAGATCAGAGGGTTTATAATATATTCGACTCCTACTATTTATCCTTTGTCGGCTGAGCAACATAGTAAGTATCTGACAAATATCCTAGCCTAAGTTGAGTGTGCTTTTATATACCTTGTATCCCATTTCCGAATTTTTTTGCAGGCCCAACAAAACTTACCACATCCTGAATCGTTTTCTACTACGATCTCCAAGCTATATATGTGCTGTCTATCACAACCGGTCTATAGGGGGTAGAGGTTAGACAGGAGAAGTACCCATAGCCATAAATAATGTACAAGTAAAATAAAACACGCACTGGGTGAAAAAAAACTCACATCCATAATGTTAAATCCAACTCAAAACGATTAAAAGGATCCAAACACTTGCTTCTACCTACCCCCAGTGTGATGGGACCTGATTTTATTTGCCACTAACTGACATGGGGGCAGCAATTGTGGAGAGCCGTGGTAGTATTTAAGTGAGTTTACTCTCTCTGAACACGGATTGCTGGCCTCAAAGGGACCCAGTGGTAATGGGAGATTTCACAACAAGTGTGCCGCACATAGAGGTGACAGGAAAGGGGCAGATTTAAAAGCTAAAAGGACGGTTAAAAAAGGACTGTTTGTTGCTACATGTTTGCCAAACTGAAATTCAGTGAGTATTGGAGCTCGTGAACAAATACTGTGTATGAAAAAGGATATGGACCTACTAGCCCTTAGCCTCCTCTCAGGTTCATAGATATTCGTATTTTGTAATATACTGTCACCACTCCATCACCGCATGACTATTCCAACTATTTCAATCATTTTCATACTTTTTATGAGAGAAAAATTAACTATTTATGGAATTTTGTCTGTCTGACCGTTCACCAATCCTCCTTGACTTTTCACTTTCAGTTTCAATTTTATGTGGTCTGAAAAGTGAAATAAAGTTACTGTACACAATGTAACAGCCACAGCCTTTGCAATTTCCGATTTCTAATGACAGGGAACAGAGATCCCAATAATCAATGGGTGCACGCCTGGCCTTTTTCTGAGAGGTAAAATAAACATCCAGCGTCTCTGACGTCATTCACAGTCCCTAAAGAAATCCCAAACACTGTTGGAGACAAAGTACAGGGGTATGAGGCCACTCATATTTCCCATAACACTGGGCCATTCCATGGATGTTCTGCATCTAAGGACTCTCAGCCTGCCTGAGCCTGTTTATGATACAGATATCATGTTACTTACAACAAGTCCGAATTGGATAGTTATGAAATATATGGTAAAAGAGTTTCACTATATCTTGCATGTATCATAACGGTTATAAAATCATACTGGTTCAACAATACCTAGATCTGCTGAGAATTGATATTCGACTTCAAGCTATGCACAATAATTTCTGTTGCTAGGTCCTTTAAGCATTAATTAACCATTTGCTCCGTAGCAAAGGGTTGACTGAAATAATTACTAGCAACGACGTGATAGCCATCTTATTACACGGTTATATTATTGGTTCAGGACTGCAAGTGATTGGAATAACACATTTCCTTTCTACCTCTTATGTCTATTGAACTAGTTTTATAGGAAGATCCTCGCATCATGGGGAGAGGAGTCACTACCTACCTGGGCCCAAGGTAGCTAGGTGTTACAGATATGACAAACCGGGGTATTTTCGACCACACCTAATAAGATTAAGACCTGGTCATCAGGGGAGTCACTATTCCTACTCGGACCCTGGGTAGGTGTTACGGGTGTGACTCTGGTAGACAAACGGGTATTTCTGACTGCATCTGATAAGACCTGGTCACGAAGATAGTTACTACCCCCTGGGCCCTGGGTAGCTGGTACAGCCAGGTCTGCCAAATACTGATAGCCTGACATAAGAGGTGTCAGGCTGAGGTGGGGCAATCACCACTAAAATACTTAATGTTGAACTTTGCGAAGTCGGTGATCATGATTATGATATACCTGGTTTAGGTATTTTAACTAAAATCGAAAGGCTTATTTGATAACATTTGGAAGGGGACTTTCCAGCCAAACAAAAGCAAAAACAAAAAAAACTAGCCCATTCACTATTTCAAGTTTATTTGAGACAATTTTACGGGCGGGAATGGTATGATAAGTTTAAGGGGTCAATTCAATTTTGATTGGCTAATGCCCCATCTCGCAGCCTTAGTAAGATCCCTGCAACCATAGACATACATAACGTCTTATCAGGTGTGGTAGGAAATCCTCCCGTTTGTCTACCTGAGTAGTACCAGGCACGCTGGACTGATTCAGGTGTGTGGAGCAATAGTGTTTATCCTGCTGGGTGACTTGAAGTGGCTTTAAATATAATTATAGGACATTCCTCAATTACTACTTAATTGCAGTATTTTGTCAGTCAGGGAAGGTTAAGTTGGTGTTGCCAGATATTCCTAACGTCATTCATCTTCTACGTTTCTGTTCATGGACATAGTATACATAGGAGAATGAGTTGAAATTGAAAAATATCTATTCTGACGATCAAGGTCATCTATATTTTTAGTTGTCGAATGATATCTATGATTTATATAATAAAATTTATATAACCCTTTCTTCTGAATGACGCAAGACATTTTCTCCTACATAATAGAGCAACCATTGACTTGTGATTTGTTTATAAACTAGAAAGAGCAAAACAAAATTAAGAATACCCCGGTAGTACATAATACCTGAATGGTCCTGGCCTTTTTGCTAACGCCTGGAATAGATTTGAAACTATTAACTGAATTCTTTACTGTTACTCTCAGTAAAATGATATTGTATTGTCATCTTTTGAGTTTCTTGTCTGTTCCGAATTCCTAGGGCATTTAGGTTAAGGCAGTCGCTAAGAAGAGAAATACAGCTAAGGCAAAGGCCTGCATGACTACTGAAAGACGCCTATTATTATCATATGTCAACCATATAATGCATTCAACCTTTTTCTAGAACCGATGAACCAGTTCTGGGTCTTTTGTTTAATATTTTTGGTCAGAATCAGTCGTCAACTTTGGACCAAAACAAAACTCAAAACGCAGAGGAAGTTATATCTTAAACCAGGAATTCCGACACTGCATAACATCAAGTTGCTATACAGGCTCATTCAGTTTTTGTTATACTTAACGTCACAAACGTACACACCCATTCTTGAGACGAGACTGGTAGACTGCAGCTGACCAAGGAGACGCGGTCCATTTAACCCACCGCAAACATTTAATGATAAAAAGATAAATAACCACGCACCTCTTACTCGCCGACCGGTTCCCACGCTGTTTACGTATCCTGATTTATAGGTAAGTCACGGGATGGCTGAAAGGTAAGAAAAAAGCATTTGGTCATGAGAGGTCTACAAGCGGATGTTTTGTATTCAGTATACAATAGGTATTTTGTTCAGTATCAACTTATTTATGTCTTGATCCTGCTTATTAAATTTTATAGTCCCAAGAGGAATAACTATCAAATTCTCAATTGCGTTGCATTTTTCAAATTCTCTTAAATAAGTGATAAGACAATAACAGAAATTTCCCTTAGAACATTCATAACAGTGCCAGAGGCGTAAGAGGTGAAAATGCAATCTAACAGAAAAGTTTATATCTAACTAGATTGCTATGCATCTTACTACTTGATCTGGGCTTATACTGGGTTGATACATTTAGATCAACATTGGCCGACGGCTCCCCAGACACTGAGAGACTAAGGCCAGGACCTGAGCCTCCTCCTCTGGCAATTAAGAGGCCTAAGTCAACACTAATAAAGACCGACAATATCAAAGTACCTCGGATCTGCGTGTCCAGTTCAACAGCAACACTATTCTGTCCCAAACGAGGGGTGTATTTCAATGATCCAGACTTCTGAAGTTCAGATTGATAGCTAGAGCAGATAAAACACCTCGTACAACTTTGATGATAACAGATAGTAGAATTAGAAATTTCAAGATAGGCTCGGCTAAATATTAATCACAACTAGATAACTGGGACATTAAAAGAATCAATATGGAATAAGGTGCTCAAATAATATCATAGTTCTATTGAAATGCACCACAAATTCACATTAATTATATTACCGTTCAGGTAACTTCTTCAAAATGACTGACTGAAATAACTCGCATGAAATTTGTGGTTCACTAAATAATCAATGTTGTTGCAACATGGATAAAACAAAGTACTCTAAAATTATTTTCAAAAATACAGTGATAGGACATGGGAAGAGACCGGTTTACACCTGACGTGTTTGAGTGTTCCCTAAATAGCTCTAATGATACAGGTGATCTCATCGTTAAAAGTGGCTTGACCTCTTATAGGCCAGTCGGGAGTTCACTTTTGCGCATGCGTATTCCTTTGGCGCCACGACCAGTCGGGGGTCAAGCGCGACTTTCCAACCAATGAGCAGTGTCCTTTTGTACCACGTGACACAACATGGCCGCCCCCATGGTGAATCTCCCTACAGGCCTATAGGAAACTGTACATTAATCAGCGTGAATCTGCGATCCTAGAAACTGAGACATACCATCCCCCTTCGCGAAAAACAATGATCTCAGAACAAAAACACAATCTAAAAAGGACGGATGCCAGTCTGGACTGGATTACTTTTCAATATCAACGATATGTTTTTGGCTATGTAATAGTTAGGTTAATATGTATAATTAAAAGGTGACTTTTTTATAATTTCAACAGAAAAAGAAGCCAGAAAACCTGAAATTCACTGAAAACTGTCAACCCTTAAAAAGATACACATACAGAAGCTTTCAAGTTTCCTAAATAAATGAAACCTTGCTTGATTATCTCAGAAACATGCGCAAAAAAAGTTTTGGGCCTGAGCCAAGCTTACCTGAGTCAGAAGACTTTCATGACTCCGAGAATGCTGCCCTAGTTCTACCCAGGTAGAGCCGACCGCCCCGTGCACGCACACCCACCCAGGGGTCTACCACCCCAAAACCACCACACCCTCCGTGCACTTCATTTTAAACGCCTCAGCCCTCCCACGCACCTATACCATACTCCACGGAATTCAAGAGTGTGACTGATAGCTTTCTGTTAAATCCATATAAAGCCTCCTTTAAATCACTGATGGGCTTTTAAACAGGTCCTATCCAAGGGGTAGTAATAGTAGTGTGTAGTAATACACCTGGGTCTGGGGGTTATTATTAGGGGTTTGGGGTGGACCAACAGGTGGGTTACGGGTTCCCAGACCCCCCTGGGTGGGGTCACGCCCCCTTAAGGGTCATCTACCTGGGCATTAGGGTACTCCCGGGGGAACCCCTTTATATTGACCCACCTGTCACTCACGGCTAAGCCACGCCCCCCGGGATTGAATTACTGGCGTCCACCTCTCCATTGGAGGTGGTGGTTTATAGTGTATTGAGACGTGTGGATAATTGGATAGGATTTAGGGGCTTTGGGTATACTTTGAATAAATCTTTTTAAGTAATTAATTACAGCTAATTGATGTATTTAAAATTGAGCATGGACACCATAGTTTTTCTAGTGCTGGAGTTCACATGAAACCAAGAGAAATTCTACTTTTTAAAGCTACTGCGAAAGTACATTTATATCACATGTTCCTCAATCTCATGCTTAAGAACCCAATAATAAAATTGCAATAAATGCAATAGTTTCAGCTGTTTATTTACAACTGCCTAAATATGTTTCTCAATTATCCGTGCTACTACATAGTACTTACCATCCACTTTCCAACAACAAATTCTTTACCCGGCCAATAATCTTGATGGCCATTCTGATTGACCACAAATGACCACAGGGCTGACCAGTGTATCATTTGGCAGTGGTCAGCACCGCTATTCGGGTATTGAACTGACCAGTACTTAGCAGGTAAAACACGATAAAGCGCGGGTTGCTGCTGAGGCTACGACCCGGCCGCCGTGGGTCAATATTAACACGGTAAATGAGCATGTCAACGACCGCCCGGTGCACTGGACCAGGCCCGTGTATACAGACTCCGATACCGTGTTTGCCTTTCTGATTCCCAGGACGCTATGTCGACTATTGGCACATGTATGGTATATTACTACGTGTACTTGGAAGCCCCTGCATAGAGTAAATTCGATTTGTTATGCCAGTATACTGTGGAAATACGTGGAGAAACTGTTTAAAAGTTCGTCCAGTTTGGTTGTATTTCTTGTAAGTAAACGCTGAGAGACTGGCTGAGAGACCATTCTAATTCAGCGAAGGACCTGAGCTATTCTAAAAAGCACTAAAGTACTAAAATAGTACACACAGTATTACTACCACGAACGACTATTCATAACGCACCACTTAATATTTTAAAGCAAATCCATGATAAGCTGTCTGTTTAAAGATTACCTGTAATGTATGCCGTTGCCTATTCTTCCCGGGAGCTCGAGCAGAATAAACTGTAGAAATACCCCTTGCTTCCCGCCCAAGACCCCGCAACCCACCCACGCTGCAATCTTTTCCGTCAGCTCCTACAAATATTCAAATTTGTTAAAATATCACCTCACTTCTCATTTACCTTTTTATGTATTGTTGTAGTTATAGTTCAATTTGACGAAAAAAAAGTGGTCTTGTCCCCTGTATTTACTGAACGTTTGCTGAGGGATATCTCACCTAGTCCCATATTACCTGAAATACAGGTGGGAACAATGACATTAAAATCAAATCTTTTTACACCAATATGTTAACCACTTACGTATTTATTTATGGCACATAGGATGATGTGGGCAACTGAACTTTCTTACCTGCAGTATCGGCAACTGTGTAACTTATATAACGTTTCCAAAATATTTTTGAAGAAATCCCCCTTTTTATATCGCTCCGCCCCCCCCCCCCCCGCCCTTCCACATGATGCAAAGCTAATAGACGGCACCAGGCATATAATCCTATGTGATACGTCTTTTTTTCAATTCTTCTTCGCCTCATTTGAATAATAAAACTTTTTGCTATTGTGAGAAATTGTTTAGTTTACCGTGGCTATCTTAGGATGCTGCTGCACCATGCATCCTTAGGCCCTAGCTATACGGCACTGATAAATACGGTATCATAGTACCGTTTACCAGAACCCAGTAGTAACCGAGCTGTCGAAGCTGCCGTAAGCCTGCAGGCGTTGTGACATAACCTTCACACTAAAACAGATAATGACCTACCTGGACGTCATAATAACCTCCCTCCGGCGGTTAGAGGACGATAATTGGGTAAAACAATTAGATCTATACCACTCTGGACGTAATATAACCGGCTGGCAGTGACATAATGATTTACAGAGTCGGCAGATAGGTGTATTGTATACGGTATCTTTATACTCCACTACAAAGAGCCGGGAGACCTGATTACAATAGTATACCATTAGGTTACGTAGCCGAGGGAGATGCCTTACAATGCCTGAATAAAGTACAGAGAGGGGAGCTGTGTTCTCAAGTATCCGCTTTCGAAAATAAATTACGTCCGGATTTAGAGTAAGCCCCAAAGATGATTGAATCCAAGTGCAAAAGCCCTTCCGGTACTTTATTGATTTCCATAATTCCTGCGACACTTGGAAATTTCCAGTAAGCAGCTGAGCTTTAGGACCATCACAGAATCAACATCTGAAGTACTTAATGGTGAATTGATGTCATAATACGACACCAAACTCATATGGAGAACGAGTGGCGGATTTAGAGAGGATGTTTTGGCGCATGCCCCTACTTTCTATCTCGGAAAATTTGCATTTTTTTTTTGGAAAGTGAAATCCTGCCAAAAGGTTAAGGAGTTTCTTTTTTTCCCTTTATTTTTCTTTCTTTTTTTTCATATTTGACGGAGTAGATCAATATGGCGACGACATGGATTAATCCATTAAGGTCAGACCCTTTGGAACGATGGATGAGAGTCATTGCATCCATCGTTTTTCCTCTCAGTCTTTCTTTTTTCCAAAAGTGCCCCTCTCCCCTTTTCAAAATACTAGATACGCCCCTGTCAGAGAACCACAAACCATTTCTAGGTAGGCCGTCAGGGAGTATGGACCTTTCATACCTGGTGGCTGCGAACTGAGTAAGAAGTAAAAATACGCTTTGCCCATTCCGACCCAGACTCCTCGGGCGTTGAGGAAGTGCTAAAAACCTGGGCCAGACTCCGGTTCAAGGCTTAGACCTGGCGTCTCTATACTGACGTTTTTTAACACCCCAGTCTATAGGACTACAGAAGTATGTGGTCGGGGTATGCGTCTAGATCCCATTACACTACACGACTTGAGCTGCGTTGTTGGCGCGTTGTGAGGATATAACAGACAATTCACACACTGAGAAGCGATATTATTGTTTGAAATTGTCGATTTGGTGTATTTACAGATGTAACAAAGAATTTATCTCAATATGTATGACTATTTATAAGTAGGGTACCAACCCAAATTCCATTTTAAAATCCCTGGGTTTTTCCTGAGATTTCCATGTCCTGCAGCAATTTTTCCCTGCGTGCAGAAAAAAATTCAGACAACTCGACAAAAAAAGTTAACTATCTTGAGAATAAGGAATCTGAGAACCTGGCAAATGAAATCCCCTGTTTTCCCAGTGTTCTGGCAAAACTGGCAAATTCCATCTGTTTTCCCTGTCAGGAAAGTTTTTTGCCATTTTCCCTTTGGTACCCTGACTCTGCGACACCATCATATATCACATCTAGCTAGCTAGCTCAAGTCGTGTAGTGTAATACCGCCTGTACTCTCACACTCACTGTGGGGTCCCACCTTACACCATGTGCAGCGTGTAGAAAATCAGCCCTACTCCAAGTCTCCCTCAGCCTGTGAATATAACGCCGTTTACTACTGCTGAGTGGGGGGATGCAATTCCCAGATTTGTATGGATGCTGTGATCCTTAGGCCATCATCTACTTGTGTTAAAGGCTTAGGGAGTATAGGTATACAATGCCACACACATACACACGTAAGCTAAGGGTCTGAAAGGATTGGAGTCCGTTTTATTTGCTTATAATTTCAAGGTGGAGGAGGTTTGAAAATGCAGTAATGGATTTGTGATCCCGCGAAATGTAGAGGCCAATCTATGCCATTTCAAAAAGAAGAGCTTTTTACGCATCACATAAGCAGATGAAATTGATTATGGATAACTACGTTTGGGGTCTTAGTGAGACTCAGCGCATGAATAACACGTATATATAAACTTTAATTGTTCATTGATTCTATGGGAGAATTACTGATTATCTATCTGATTGTGGGAAAAATTCGGAAACAAAAACCGGTCGGACAGTAAATTAAATCTACAAATTAGGTCCTGATCTTTTAGAAATATGAATTTGGCTCAATTATCAAATTAAAGTAAATTTTTGAAATTCGCAAATCAAGGAATTAGGCTTACTGGATGAAAACCACTGCCCCAGGCCGCCATTTGGTAAGATGGGAGGACTTAACAAGGGGATTAACATGACACCTGTACGTGAAGGGTTCTTTACCACCTGGACAGGACCAGCGGGAGGGATCAGGGGGACACTAATTACAAGCGAATACTCGTGACAAGGTGCACCAGGTGAGGTGGTGGCGGAGGGATGTGGGGACGGGAAGGATCAGGGCGGAGTGTCCGGGTCTCTTCTGGTAGGAGGATGTACTTTAAGACTTGTGGTAATCGGGCTTTACATGTATCTAGTACACTAGCTTCGTTCAGTTTTGTAACCAATCAAAACGATTGTTTGTTTAGTGGGGTAATTTAACATCCGGACAACCTCCCAGGGTTCTTTCCAGACTGCACAAGGTGATGCTTTTCAGCTTTTGGGTGGTAGTATCTATACTGATATAGTATAGAAGAAACCCACCACTGGGTGCATTACCCTACTCTTTCCAACGGGTGGCAAGGGGTCTTTCATGTGCAATGTCCAATAGAAAGGACACCACACACCCAGCCTTTTATGACCCTGTCGGGGGCACTGGGGAATAGAATGTGTAAGTATAACTCAGAAAACACACTACCCATAAGATGAAACTGAAAGCTTTTTTGTTCTCGTCCTGCTATTTTAAACCTTCATTGTGGATATCTGATTTATGCAATCATGAGGCAGGTCCAATAAAGTCCCAATCGCCAAACAGAAAAAGGTACACATTCTCTCCCATAAAAGATGTAAACCGTTTCTTTAGTAAGCACCCACAACATCATAAGCCACTAAAACACGGTGAATGACCCTCATTGAACATCAATCCCTCCTCACCTTCATCTCCGTATACCGACCCTTTGAGCCATACCGCACTCCCCGCCCCGGGCCAAACAAACAGAGCCGTGGACGTTACACGGGAGGCTGGGCAGGGAGGGGAGAAGCCAGGTAAAGAGGGGACCGCCAAATGAGGCTTACTGAGCCCCTTGTGAACGCCTGTCTTCACCTGGGGCCCTCGGGCTAACGGCCTCCAACTTTTACCTGGTGAAAACACTTACAGCTGCGCCAATGGGCCACCAGGCGAATTGTGGCCAGGAAACTGCCCAGGCATCGCAAAAATTGGCAAATCCAGCGTCCTGCCGTATTCCTGGTTGTAGAAAATCTAGAGTATTCCACGATTACCTTTTAGATGGTACAATACTGGGTAAAAAAAATTCCTATAACGATTGGCCATCTTTTTTATCAGTTTGATAACACCCGATCAAGGAAGCCTACAGTCACGATCGATTCTTTCAATTATATCTGTAATCTACTTAAGATGGTATTGGAATGGGTTGCTTCTAGGAAAAGATATTAAAACATACGTTTGTGTGTTAGCAAACGATTTGGGAAGAGGATGAGGGCAGTGCAAATAGTATAAGATTTTATTAAAGAACATACTTTCCGCACTTTTATTTTTAGCCCAGCTTGTGAAAAGGACTTGAAATACCTCATGACATGTTCTACAGTAGGTGAAGTCGACCGACTGCTGAAGGAACCCTTTGTTGCTGAATAGAATGTGACTCATTCATCTGACACTAATCCCACTCACCCTCTGACCGAAACGTGCACTATTACAATGTATATAAGCCTCACGTACCAGAAAGGTATCACGTTTATACATCAAAAAACGGTTGATCAAACATGCACCCTTCTGACTTGTAAAGTATGAAGTAGGCTACTTTTCTATTCAAGATGACAGACTATTCAACTGAGATGTTTATGGGGTTTACAGGAACATTGCTTAGATGCCGTTAAACTGTAAATATAAAATGATGAAGTCAATGGCACGAAAAAAAGAGAAGACCCTGCTGATTATCAGTCTGACTTATCTAGTACATGAGGGATGGATCTGAAATATCCAATTTCCTATTGACAAAGCTATAATATAGGCATTATCCTGCTGTATTAGATATCCGATTTCCTATTGACAGAGCTACAAGATAAGCATTATCCTGCCGTATTAGATATGTAGTATGGGTATAAGGGACGGATACAATGTAAAGATCGGGGATTAGGATCAGCATGTTATCAGCACCACAAGTCATCTGATAGCACACTACTTCTAAGAGACTACCCCATAGAATACCATGCCTTTATTTCGGAATGATCTCAAATAGCAACAGTTGATCCTGGATAAGATATCAGATTTCGCTAGTCTAGAATATCAGAACTTGATCCTGACTAAGATATTGGATTTCTGTGGTCGCCATGGTCTGTGTGTGTCCCACTAGGGGTCGGTGTACTCATTATGGCCGGCCGGTGGAGTCATTAGAGGCTCTGTTAATATTCATACTACACCTTCATGACCCGCAGTCAGCAGGTGTGACGGCCTTACCTGGAGTCCACAATGCTCCCCCAACACCACCTGAATAACACGGATTTACACACACCACGTGCAGGCAAAACTCTCAATACTCTGAAAACGTACGGAAGTGCATGGCATGGCTTTTCATTCTATCAGGTTGTTTTATTCTCAGTTTGGCCGAGATTTATTTTCCTTCTACTAAAGCTGTGCAATGATCGATACATGATGTTTGTGTAAATAAACAATGTTGTAATGATATATGAGTGTTCGTCCTCCATCATTAAATTTGATGTTATCCAAAATGCACGACTGGATTCACTTGCACGGGTCTTTTTTTTTTTTTTTTTTTTTTTTTTTTATTTCGACCAATTCTAACAAAGTTAGTTCTTCCATGGTACAGGTGGTATAACATATTATTAATACAATGAAATGAGATGAGTTAAGGTGAACAACATTAATACACATATTGACAGTAATAGATTTTAACAGCGTTCATTCAGTAAAGGAATATTTTTTATCGCATTTTTAAATTCTATTTTTGATGTTAATCGCTGAATTTCGTTAGGTAGTTGTTGCCAGAGACGGTGTCCACGGTAAAGTGGACTCCTTTGTACTCTAGTTAATTTGGTATATGGTGTCACAAAACTTAATTTTTCATTACCTCTAGTGGTAACTCCTATAGATTTTTCATCCAATACAATTTCATTTTTACTCCTTTTACTCTCTACAAACATTATATTCAAAAGTGCACGCTGCCGTCTAACATCGAGATCCTCAATATTATATTGCACTTGGGTATCCTTAGTATCAATCCTCATATTATGAGTATCATAGGCAATCAATTTCAAACACCTATTTTGAACAGCGTCAAATTTATCTAAGTAATGTTTTTTTCCACTATCAATTATAAAGCTACCATATTCGAAATATGGCAAGATTGTCTGTTTGTACAATTGACATGCAATGTCTGCATCAATAAACTTTCGAATTTTCATGAGATTTTCGACTTTGTTGTGTACCTTTGCATAGATACTATTCAAGAACCCATCAAATGAAAGCAGCGAATCAATATCAACACCCAAATATCGATAAGAAGTTACATTTTCAACTGTAATATTAGGAACAACAACTATTTTCTCACTATAATGTTCTACCTTTTTATACTTACTGAAGAGTTGATGTTTTGTTTTGTTGAAATTAATTGTCAAACAATTAGTTCGGCACCAATCCATTAATATACTAAAATATGATTCGTTATTAGCAATTGCTACCTGAGGTGTCTCTCCTTTAGATAACAAGACTGTATCGTCTGCAAACATAATAGTTGTACAAAATGTTCTTTCTTCCATTTCAAACAACAAATCATTTACAAATATTAAGTAAAATAGTGGCCCCAACGAACTACCTTGGGGCACCCCGAATAGTACATCGTTTGGCTCTGAGATATATTTTCCACATCTAGTTCTGATACTCCGGTGTTTCAAGTAACTGGCGCACCAAGTAATACATTTCGAGTCAAATCCGTAACATTTGAGCTTGTACAATAGTATATCCGGATTTAAACAGTCAAATGCACGTGAGTAATCGACGTCTAGATATTTAAAGAGAGAGATATATTTAGATTCTCAGTGGGGTTCTACGGTATTCGAAAATTAGAAGTTCTAGGAAAGACCTTCAGTAGACTACAATCTTATGGCAACGAGAATTCCGAGAAAAGTATAAACCACTTCATTTGCATAAGAAACGGTGAAGGACACATGAGAAACAGACGCATGATACGTTCTCCTTACGTCCATGCAATCTTATTTATCATTCAAAAAAAAGGTTGTACTGCGCACGCTAGGTTAGTCTTGCACACAGCCACAGCTGATGTTAATTACACTCCGCCCAGTCTACCGTGAGGGAGCCCTGTGTTGATCGTATTGATGAGTTCGATCAATATCCCACTACCTCGTCAACTGGCTGCTCAGCAGCCTATTGAAGGGGCGGCGTGAGCTCCGTGGATCAATCGACTCACTTGCACTAGACCGGCATTGGGAGATTTAAAGGCAAAGCCTAAGACTGATTTAATCTGTTTACATTTCTGTAGATCTAAGAATGGTAGTTTGCTTGTGTAGAATCAACAGATTATTTGAAACAATGGAGGTTTATCAAAGGATTAAACCTACGACTCTATTGTAACGCCTAACGGTCATGATAAGTGCTCGAGGGTCGTGTTCAAGTCCATTCTGTCTAGATCTGATTTATAGTGTGCCTGTTTAGAAAGGAACCTACCAGAGTAGTGTAGTCGGACAAGTCATATTTTTACCAATTTGGCAAACCGTTCGTCTTCACAAGGCTCCTATGGGTCACATCAGAGGCACATTCACACTGCCAAAAGTACATCATATTTATAATACGACTAAAGCACCCACGACTTTGTAATGTTCTAGATGATGTGAAACATGACTGATAGCTGGTATTAATAACTAGTCGGATCAACGTTAGTCGTCATCACTCTGTAAAAAGGAAAGTGTGGCCTATAGGCTTTGATATAGAATTATTATTTTGGGCCCCTATTATTTTAGATTCTAAATTGAACAGGTTCTTGAACTATTAATTGTCTCTAGAATACATATTCAGAGGGGAATATAGATTGAGAATGTGATGTTTAGTTAATCACCTAGGCCTAGAGGACTGGAAATAGTGATTATCTTTAAGGTTACTTGTCAGTTGTCTACAGCAACAGACCACATTCTTGCAATCTTAGATCTATCAACACGTCAAACATAGAGAGATCCCTTGTCTGTAAAAGTCATAATGATGCAGAACGTCGACAAGGAACAGGTATCCTTAATCCAGAGCAGATGGAAATGAAAGCAACAATAACACCATTGCTCATTTGCTGCAACTACTGACAGTACTGTTTTGTACAACCAAAACTGAAAAGTCAAAACTGCACAAACAAAGTTCCTCATCATGTCTCCCATTTTACTGTAGTCTAGACAATAAAACAGCAAATTATTCTTGAGTTGGCATTCTCTATTTTGAACCACAGTGACACTCTTTGCACTCAACCTCTTTCTGCTAGCTAGAATCAGGGTCATGTTCCGTTCACTGACTCGCCTGATTTTGATGTGGGACCTTCCCTCAACCTGAACGTTTCATCGCCAGTAACGGTGTTCCAGTCGGGCAGCAAATTCTTGGACTTCCTGACCCAAAACAAGTTGGTGTTTACAACCAGAACAAACTGATTTTTGCTTTTACATCGCAAGATTGTCGTCTGAAACATCCATCATCACAACTAGTGCTCATGTCACGATATTTAGAGGTTACATAGGGTGTTTTAGAACAACTTACCTTGGGTTTAGGCTCCAGCGATGGCGACTCCAAACTTTCTCGCCGAAGTTTCAGGGTCGGGGAATCCCCTCCCGCTTAGTAATGACGTCACGCGGGATTCCCCCAAATAGCCGTGACGTAGTGCACATGCAGTGTGACAGTCTGTACGTGTTCCTGACCAAAACAAACAACTTGTTTCACTTTCTGGAGGGATTGTTGACTATTTACAGCTTCTTACTGGATCTATGACTGGATTATACATTCAAGAATCATAGGTAAGTGTAATACAGCAAATAATATGATCCGATTTTGCAGTGAAGCCATTGCCAACGTGGCCCGTGTGCCAGCACAAGTGGTGAGGCTTTGACTTGAGTTTGAGATTGACAAAGCCTCCTCCTCTGATTCTGGTTTCTTCGTGGACTATCAGCTGTCATGGACCTTCCTTTGCTTTAATTGATAATTTACTATCAATTTATATTCATCCCCTGGCAAACCGACATTGTTACTATATCATAGAAGGTTGGCAGTGGTTACGGTTCATAATTTACATAAAACTAAAATATTGCTGTCAGTATGTCGTCAACCCACAACCTGTCAACTGACCAGGCCACTGTGTGTGTGTTCATTGGGCATTACATTGATCAGGCCATACAGACGAGTCGAAAACATGACGCATCAACTCATGTTTGATATTCATTTTTTCTCTAGCTTGCCTAGATAACACCTAAAAATACAGTATACCTCTTTGAAAAGGGGACCACCAGTGCCACCACTCTTTATTTAGTTTATATAGATCTAGATCTAAGCCTAAGGCTAACGAGATCTACCAGCGGTTTGCAAAACGTTTTCTCTTGGACATGTAGATCTAGATCTAAATGATAAAAATGTTATAAAATTTAAGTCTTTTTTTAAAATAAAAACTCTAGCGGCCTTTATTGAATTCTCAAATTTTCATTTAAAAAAACAAAACAATAAAAGACTGCCTCTCATGTGAGAAAAAGAGAACCACACATTAGATCTAGTCTTTTTCTATGTCCAAAGAAATATAAATTGGGTTTTATTGGGGTTTCCTTTAATAGTGGATTTTATTTTCATAATCTGTGTTGTACCTGTAGTTTTCTCATTTCTATTTATTAAATCCTAGTCACATACATATATGATCTTCTGTATAGGTGAACATATTCCACACAAAAATTACTATAATTCGAATAAGGTAGATGTGAAAGCAAACTGCATAAAAGATATAAGGAAATTGCTTTAAAGATCTATATTGAATTTCATCCTGAATGAAATCGGTAGGCACTCAGTGGTAAATGCATTTTTCTGGCTCATCCAAAAACGTAAGACCAGACACTTCCAGTCAATAGATCTACATGTATGCAGAGAAAATACAGAATTAATTTATCCAAACACTTCCCCCATACTTTATGAGTCAAACGGTAGCATGATATGTCTCTCGCAAAAGACCAAAATATTCAAGTCCTCTTCGTCGTAATTATGTAAGTACCTATAGATCAATGTGGGAAAAGATTGTTATGCGATTATGAATTTGCATTAGTATATTCTTGTCAACATTTCTTTCAGTATGGGTCAAGCAGAGAGTGGGGAGAGGACCCCCGGCGAGGCGGAGGTCCCTCCGGTCGTCCCCGCCTGGCTGCAGGCTAAGCTACACAAACAGGCCGGACAACTCAAACAGATAGTCACACTCTCCTACCAGAGCTTCCTCGAGTCTATAAAAGAACTTAACGAAACGTGAGTACTCCAAGGGATTCTTTCACTTCTCCTATAATATATAAATATATAGGCACAGTCTGTGCCGCTTGGTACCAGGTATCACTATCAGTAATCAATTCTCAAAGACAGAAAAGGGGGGGGGGGGGGTTTCTTGTCAGAGTTGCTTAGCAACCCTGAATGGGACAGATTATGTCATCTGATTGGTCAGTTCTTATTTCTAACCTGATCTGTCCCCCTCTTGCATGTCAGAATAACATGCATGCAGAAGCGACCATGCATGACTGTTACTAAGGAGCTTCCTTGACCCAGATATAGCTATGACACACACCTGTCTCAAGAATGAACCACTCCAAATCATTTTATATCATTAATTGGCTTATAAGTTATATGTTTTCAAACCTGCCAGAAGTATAAAACTTGAAAAGAATGCGCGTAAGAGGTTTTATGTAATAGTTTGTCTGTCCTATCATATAACAGAAATATATAAGATAATAAACTAGACATTACTTGAATATACATGTATTGATATTATTGCATAATTATGTAATTGTGTGACATTTCCGTTTCAGGGCGCAAGTGCTTTGCGATGTCAGCGGGAAGCAATTACAATTTCAAATCAAAAAGGGTACAGACGCCACAATATTTTGGAAGGGAACAGTACGTCTACGATGTCACAAGGTAAGATAGTTTACCAGTTGCTTCACCGTAAATCACAAAGGCAAACTTAGAAAGGCTTATACAGGTTTCCCGGGCAAGTCCTTAAAGGTCTAAAATGATTATATCAAATGTAAGGCCTTGAAAAAGCCTTGATTTTTACGGTTTTAATTTTTTGAGGAGTGAAAAATGTTGTAGTTGTAAGATTGCAAATGTTGCTTTCAATCAAGTACAACTGGTGCAAATTTACATCAAACGACGTGCATTTTCCTTTGCAACTTATCTATAGGTCTATCATTTTCCGAACTTTGGACTCTTACTCCGTGAATATTTGTTTTATTCTATTGATATGTCTATCCATTGTTTTCTGCTTTTATTTGACCAATTTGCATTAATCATTTCTTGTAGTTTTCCCCAAATGTTCAACGCCCTGTTGCGACTTCCCCGTGAAACCGAAAGTATTTCTTTTTGTTAATCAACTTCATTCATCTCATTCCAGGTCAACTGTCGAACCGGCGTAATAGAATCCACTCGTTTACTCAACCTGAAACAATATATTCACCTGTACAATGAGATCACCCGGCAAGCGTCCTTAGCAGCCTTACACACCGGAGAGGGGGGAGGTCAGGGCCTGTGTGCCTCCATCATACTCACAGAGTAAGTGATCCCACACGCCTGTCGTGAGACTTTAGAAATGCGTTGCTGATATTCAACGCATTAACACTAGCAATGCCCGAAATTAAGGGTGCAACCTGCACTCGAGGATCATGCACAATCTTCAGTACTCTGCACCTGGTATGTTCGCAAAAATAATGCTTTATTTCGGATGACTGACAGTAATGGTTAAATCAAATACCGCACAATGTGCCTACAATGTTAAGAATTTATGTGTTTGTCACATAAAACATGTGCATCCATATGATTATGTAGACCATAAATCAATGTAATTATCTAAGGACTTGTTAAGTATATCTAAAGATGATGTTTTGTTTTAAACGCGTGATGTGCTTTTTGCTGTATCTCACCTCATGTTAGTTTGCGTCAGATTTACCTCTCGGTTTTTTTTCATGTCACAAAACTGATGTTGGTATAAAAACAAATTGTCACGATTATGTGATAACAGCATATTTGCTACTGACACTTCGTTATCGATTACACACCAGTATCATGAGTATGGACTATTATCTGTCACCTCATAGCTAAAGTTAGCGTTAGAATAGATAGTAGCGATAACCTTAATTCTTATCAGTTCATAAATACAGACAGACAGTTGTAATTCTTTTCTTTGCACCAGTATGTCATTGATGTACAGCTTCCATGCGCACCTAAATTGCGTTTTCCCTCTGCCAGTGTTTTTTTCCGCAATTGATCATGTCATCATATATATTTGAAATTTACCCTTTTTCCCCATAATGTCAAAAGTAGCATCTAGGTAAAGAATTTCTTTAAGATTATAGGTCTATCTGCATCTAAAATGTCTAGAACGATAGATCCTATCACTCACTTCGGCCATTTAGACTTAGAGGGTATTGGTCATAAAGCAAACCGCTATAAATTTTGTAGGTTTAACTAAGTTTGAAGCCATGACTTTATTAAGTACTGTGGTATTTTTCCTGTCAGGTTAGACAACCAAACGGAGACAGAGACGGAGACGGAGGAGTGCTGTATCTGTATGGACCGTAAATCACAGGTGATCCTCACCTGCTCCCACACCTACTGTGAACAGTGCATCGACGAGTGGTAAGTCCACGCACAAACTGGAGTCTAGAAAACATAGATACCATTACTGCCGGAGTAGCCTTATCGATCTCATATCATACAAATATCAAACAAATGTGCGTAATATTAACCAATTCATGAATGCCCTATTGGTTGATTTTTTCTTTTGGACATATTATTTCTGCTTATACTGATAATTCTGTAAAGTGTTTAGCACAGTTATCTTGAACTAAAGCTGAGATTATTTGGGTTATGGTGGGTTGTTTGGGCTGTCTATAGACAAAAGAAAAGTGTTTTAATCCGCCTATTAATAAAATCTCGCTCGCAGGAGGGTAATCAACAAAATCAGAAAGGACAATCTTTGTTAGCATAGACTGAAGTAGATGACTATTCAACCAAACCAGCCACTTATTATTTCTCTATATATATATATCTTTTTGTTTTACAAAAAAAACCTTGATGAGTCAGTTCCCGAATACTTCTTTACAAATATTTCATTTTTATTTGACTCACAACAAATCATCGACCGACAAATACATCTTTCAGGAACGTCAACCACAAGACGTGTCCGATCTGTCGAGCGACTGTTGACAACCGGGACGACACGTGGGTGTTGACGGAGAAGCCTGACCAGCACGAGATGGCCTACGAGACGACGGGTTACCTGATGGGCCTGGCCGACCGCACGGGCACGCCTTCACACAGCCCCACCGAGTGAACTGGCCACCCGCTCCACTCAGCAAAGTACCCTATTTATTGGTGTGTAACGCGCGCTCTTCATTAGAGGGAGCATCTGGGTTGCTATAGAAACGGTTCTAATGTGATACATGTGTGAAGGGATATGTACATTGTGCGATGTTAAGATGGTGAGGTGGGTTTTCAGTATTTACGCAAACGAAAACATGTTTTTGGAAGATTGTACCTGTCGTATATTTGAAGGCAGACTTCGTATGAACGTTTTAACATGTATACCTACTCTTGATGTATTTCCTCTTTAAGACAGATCTTTGTCACACTTATATTTGGCCCTGTTACTCAAAGACAAGACTTTTCCTTAAATCTGTTTTATCGACTCTGTGACAAAATTTGTACAGATGTTTCATTTGTGTACCAATATTTAGACAACTAAAAGCAAAATCAAACGTCTGAATACTGTCGCTACTTCGCAGTTAAACTGCTTTTCGTGAAAGATCCCTTCAGTACCAGTGCTTGTGTAAATCTCAAATTGTGCTAAACGGTGTGTACATTATGAAATTTATCGTTAACACCCCGTAAATATATAATATAAAAACATAATGATAAGGTATGGTATCTCAGTTGGATTTAACTCGCAGACCCTGTATTCACTACAGCAAGGAGAAACATTAGATGAAGGTTATGCGCGAACAAATAAGGTACAATATTCCACGTATTCCCATCTGAGTTATGCTACTCCACCTAGTAATTAGGTAAGGAGGCTGACATGTTCCAATATTAATGTGTGCATGTATATACACACACTTGTTTTCGTGTTGCCAGTTCGTTATATTGAAACTTAAGGTCTTATTTCTAGGTTGCTTTGTTCAAAAAGTCAGATTGATGGACATGTAGTATAGGGAGTACGTCAAGTGTAAGATTTAACACGTAGATTTTAAACATGGGAAGTGTGAATGTAAATGGTTGAGGATTGTCGACGCCATACTGTAATACATGTGTAAAAAGCACTGCTCCCTCCTGATGTCCGTAGAACACAACGAGGAATCAGATGGTACGTGTAGTATGTCTCCAAGTTTGGCCATCCCTGTGGCTTTTAGTCAGTCTCTATTCAGCCAGGTGGCGCCCTTGTGCTTGACAAGTGTAGAACGGAGCAGACTGGTTTCTGGTCCCTCCCGAGGTTAGCTTGGTCTAACCAAATAGTACCAGGCACGTGTCGTATGGGTTTAACCTATGTTACTCTCGTTGCCTAAGTATTCATATATTTCTCAGCATTGAAAATTCAACCACCAGTAAATATTTTCGAAAAGGTAATTGACAAATAAGAAACATTTTAGCATGATGCTAAAAGTGTTTTTTTCTAGTTTTCTTAAAGCTTCGACGTATCCTTATATTTAGCTACTTTTCACCGCTTAATTCCCTCTGTGTTATATTTAAATGTTGACATTTGTAGGCGAAATCTTTACATGATAGTATATTTCCCTGCTTATGCTAGTCTTCATAGATATTTCTTGCGTAAGCCACGCTAATGTATGTACATTTAGCAATGTGTTTTAAATACTGGTAGCATTTCGAACAGTTCTATGTGTTCACCCTTCCATTTTCAATGGACTTGATCGTGCTTTTGTGTGCATGAAAAATTCCTACATTTCTACAAGCCAAAAATGAATTTTGAGATCTCCAAAACAAACATACTTATATGACTGGACCAGGATTAATAGCTATGTAAATACTAACTATAAGTAATTATGTATCTTTCGTTGCCATACACTTTCTCTTGGGATTCAGTAATAAGGGTTCTCAGAAGTTGTGATAATTGTTTTACATGCAGCAATTAGTTTTATTTTGCACATAAGAGCGATGGTAATCATTACTGCCTGTCACGTGTGCTATATCAATTGGTTGGTTCCAGTGTGGAGTAATTGAATTTGTTTGATTAGCATTTTATTCACATTTAGTTTGATAAATAGGTTTGATTAAAACGAAAATGACAGTTATGTCCGTTATTTGGGATACAACTTTTATGTGATATTAGCCCTTAATTAAACTGTAAACTTTTATAGGGAATCATGTTTGCTTTCTGGTACACTTGTAATGATTATTTTGACGAAACCGATATCAGAATCACGAATTGCACGAGGTTTTATGAACACCAACCCTTGATTAATGATATATGTTGAATGCTTGCAACAAGGACATCAACAGTCTATACAGATATATAGCCATTATCCTGTAGGTACAGAAACTGTCTGGTGCAATTTACACTAGTGAGTTATATCATATTCAGCATTTGGTCATAGCTGATCAAAAGTATGTACAGTGAAGAGTTACATTCCTATTACATTTTATTATTTCAAAAATGAATGTGTAGTTACATCGATTTCCTTGAAACTTCTAGTCGGTTTCATTTCGTTCCATGTAACATGTATGTTATACTCTGGCTTTGATACATAGAAATGGTCGATAACGCAAAATATTTAGTTTTATTGTCGTTGACAATGGATAAATAATCTATTTAAGGGGGGGGGGGGAGTTGATAATAATATTATAAGAATACAGATAAATACTGACAGCAACTGGATGTGCAGCTCACAGTACAAAATTAATCAGTTAAGGATCATGACTTTTTCGAATGGCAGCCAGGTTCATCAAAGGTATAGCATTTGGCTTCTTCCCAAGACTTTTCCTTGTAGTCACCCGACAAATTAAATGGTCTTGTAAATACAATCTTTCCAATACGTTTTTCAAACCCTCGTGGTCCCTATCCCTAAGTAGAGATTCAGGCCAAAATTCGTATGGGTATATCTCAGTTGAGATTTAATGTATTTGATTTAAAATGTTTAAAAACTGTCGGGAAAATAAACTAGAAGTGAATTGATGTTTTTGTATATAAATCTTGTCCTATCTATAGAACCAAGATTGGAGGAGCATTATTTCTGATCTATATCAGCGTGAGACAAAGGTATTTGCTGCATAATGTTTGAGAATATATCAATACCCTCTGTGCGAATGTATCAAGGGACGTGCTCAAGCGTTTACAGGTTTTTGTTCTCATTCATACTAAATTTTGTACTTTCAGATTTAATACGAGATAAATTTGTCTGTCATATTCCTGTGAACAAATTTCATTAAACGTTACAACACACTGATAAAACAAACGTGTATTTCAGTCTTAAAAACAACATTTGAATGCCTTCCTGAAGTTTGAAAGTCGACTTACTATGTGAATGGAGATGTGTTCTGACAATTTCTATATTTCTGAGGCATGACAGTATGTCTAACCCATACGAGAGAAGCCGGAATAGGTAATTTATACTTTGATGATTACATCCTCGTAAAACAAGCCTCTTATTCGTATGATTGGATCCCCGCATTTCTGTAGAAGTCAGACATTATATAGGGGTACAAATAGAAAACGATTCAATTCCCTTAATTGCTTACGAGGCCGGGACCTAATAAAGAAATGCTAATTTATCAGGTGATTCTGGTCACAGTGGAAGAAACCAATAATCCGGTCTTCCTGCTACGTTGTACTGATATATCGAAACATAAACAGTCAGTGATTATTTGCTTGTACAGCTTTATCATTTCATGCATCGGTTCATTAGAACAACACGGTTGTCCGTACTATATGTAGTTCCTCATGTCAACTTCTGTAAAATGTATAGTTTTCCCATCGTGAAGAAAAGGAAACAACGTAATGCGGATCTAGATGAACATGGGATGATTTTAGTTAATTGACGGTGAATAATTCAATACTATACAGCAAGTATTCCGTGAAAAAGTCCTCCTGAGATATATTGACATTGTACTCTTGCACAACTCAAGTTCTGAAGACATTTTCAGTCAGATCTTGACATACTGTTAAACATTTTTCAACTTTGCGAGGTCGACTACGCTAGAAAGATTCAGAAAACTATTAAATGATATCGTGTACTGTTGAAATTAAGATTAAATATTATGTATTAAGCGAATGGTGTTTTGTTTATCATTATAACCTTCCGAAAAGAAATATACTTTTTAGCCATCGACCGAAATCTCTTGTTGCATGCAACATATTAATATGAAGCTTAGAAAATATTTGAGGACAACTAGATTTTCTATTGTGGTTGTGACCATCTTATGACCAACTTTTCATATGAATATATGGTTGATGTGCAATCATGTTATAGTGGAGCGTTGAAATAGAGCAGCTCGTCAAGAGACATAGTTACATGTCACCTGGACATTCCTTAGATTTGACATTTGTCTTTAGGGTGAGTTGGTGACAAAGATGTGTATGCGATATTAACGTTCCCTAAAATCAACATATCCCCCCCCCCCCCCACCACTTTCACCGCCCTCATCCTTATCACTAGATAACTGGCAATAGATGAAACTGTTAAAGAGCCTAGTTGACTACTGTGGCGCAAGATGGCGCCACCAATCACTGGCTTGTTCTTTATTTTATCAATGCACAACAGTGTACTTTCTACTTTCTCTGCTGACAGTTGATTTCTTTAAGTTTTATTAATGTACATAATTATGTCAACTGTATGATGATTTAGACTGTATTGTTTATTCCTAATTGAGAATAGCTTGACTCTTAAAAAATCAATTTAGGTGCAATATATGCACCTAAACTGATTTTTAAGAAAGGTTCTGTTGGAAGCATCATGATATTATTATGATGCTTCTATCAAAACCTTTTCTCAAGGTTAAAATTTGTCTATTTCTACAGATACTGAAATTTAGAGACTTCCTGTACTTCCTAAGAAATACTTGTTCCTATTATTTGTAGCGGCAAGGCCCATAACATCGGCTTTAAGAAAACCTAATGTTTTTTTGCAGCATTTTCAATTAATTTTCTTCATGTGCAATACGCCATTAGCACTGGAATGTCTAATTTACAGACGACACATAGCTATATAAAATTTAACTGTAATGACAAATACACATCATTTGCATCGCTCTCGGTTGGGGGAACTTTTAATATTCCAGAAGATGAATGAGCTTATCGATTACCAAATTTACACTCGCCTTTTTAAAGATAACCCCACCTTCTGAAATTGAACACAGTCATTGAAATCAAGGACCGTGATGCACTACTTTTAACAGACGGATCCGGAGATTTCAGAAAGGGGAATATGAATGCTATTGTACAAATTCCCAGCACCCATATTTGAGGCGAATGTATGTCTTACAATAAAGACAACTAAAATTTCGGCCCAATTTATTTGGGACAGTTGAATGGAATAGATAATAACTAGCTATATTTTTTAGAGTTACGAAAACCGTTATGCTCGATACTGTTTTTAAAGGTATTACTGACCGCTTACTCAAAAAGGAAAATCCATCCTCTGAACAAGTTTTAATCATTCAAACTTCAAAGCTTTGCACTATTAACAGGATCCTAGAAGACTTAAAATCCATTACAGCCTCACAAAACCTCATAATGATTTTCTTCAGATCTATATGAACATTTATGAGAAAAAAGAATAGACGTCACTATTTGAAGATTGCTGGAGTCTTAAAAGTCCTTTACAACTTTTACAAATGGAGTTTTTTTGGTACATTCCTTTATGAGTATTTTCTTTCTGAGCAATATAATCATGTGTCCAGACCAATGAAATTTGTGGATCTGAATTGGAATTTAGCATATATTAGCGCCCAAAAAGATGTTTTTTTGATTTTGAAGGTTCTCATTTTTCTCACCAGGTGACACAACTGTGCAACTTTTCAAATATCTTTAGTGCTCGGTGGAAGGGAGTCGAATTTCTTTGAGTTATCTAGATTTTGAATAATTACAATCATGTTTTACCCATAATCAATGAGAAAATAAGATTTTGAAGTTCTGCAGTTTTACTCACCAGGTGACACTAGCACAACCAGTCAGTAATCCCTTTCAGCTCTTCAAACTTTAGATCCAAAGACCCTTCCCATGTTTTGTTCTTTACCTGAATCAGCTTCAGTGTATTTTTCAATATCATATTTTCACCACTCCAAGAAAACATATTTTTATTCCTGACAAGGTAAGCAGCAATAGTACCCATTTGCATAGTTACCATGATACAAAATCGTAAGTGCATACTCCAAAATCTCAAGGTTTTACATGATTATTTAAATGACAAAAAAAGCCAAAAGGTGCCACTTCATAGATTTAATTTCAACAAAATGGACTGTAATATAAGTTATGATATAGGTTCACATATATCAATATAAATGTAGGGAGCTGGAATCCAGATGGCACCACCTCTCACTCACTAGGTGGTGCAGGCCTCAGTCTACCAGGCCAACCTTCATAACCTCACCAGCTCCCCAAGCAGCAGGTCGTTTCTTGTTATCATGTTGGAAAAAATCTTCAATACCACTGGAATATCAAGGATTTTCACTGGAATTTCACTGTGGGAATTACTATTCCTTCATGAAGAAGAACTGTTCTAACTGCGGAGGTTATCACGAGCCCCCATTTGGGAAATATTGTAAGTTCTCTGAAGGGGGTTCGTTTTCGGAGGAGCGCCGGCAGGCAACACGTGCGACCACTCAGGCCACGCTTCATTTTAGAGCCACTATGGCCACGTCTAAACCGGTTGGGGGAGATTTCCCTGACAGAGAAGACCCTAAATATCTGGAATTCTTAGAAGAGGCTTTCCTTTCTTCTCGTGGAAAATCTGCTGAATCGTCGGACATGGGTTTAATTCTACGTCGTCTGGAACTTCTCGAGGAAAAGGTATCATCGGCCGGTAAAGGCGGGGTCTCCAAGGCGGGCATTCCCACCCGGACGCCCAGCGCTCAACGCCCCCCGAACCCCGGCAGCGGCCTGGGTGCCTATTCGGGTACCAGGGCACGGCCTAAACAACCAACGGGTGCAGTGGGCGGCGGCGGCGAACCTGATCCTGACCCCACTGGAGCAGACGCTGTGGTAGGTCCCCTGACAGACGCTCTTGAGAAGTTGTCGATAGCTGTGGACCCGTCTTCAACCTCACAGAAACTACAAGGTATGCATTACAAACCCGAATACTATGTGCAGCACGTCAGGAATGGGATTGGCCTTAAGCAGATTGACCACACTAAATTGTCGTATCGAGAATTAGTTTACGGATGGTTCTGTGTACTTCAACATCTGATCAAAGTAGAGGGGGATTATGACGGCTATATCAGCCATTGCAAATTCATCTCGCAACAGGCCATGGCATCCCAGTTTGTAGATAGCGCTTATGTGGGTTATGACAGACACGTAGTAACCAACGTCATTAAGGGCGATGAGGATACATTCGCAGCTGGCGACATGTTGGGAGTGGCTTCCTATTTCCATGCGGGGAATCTAAGTACGCCTAAACCTAAAGACAAAGGGTTTCGGAGGCAGAAGGGGTCTAGGAAACCCACTGATAAGATGGACGAAACTACTCCAGGGCTCCCTGAAGGGTTCCCCGAAGAGATCTGTTACGCGTACAACTTCAAACGATGCACTGGGTCCTGCTCCAAGAAGCATATTTGTCGTTCGTGTGGTGGGAAACACCGTGCCTTTGGCTGCAAAGAGAAGTCGTCTGACTGACTTCCTTCACTCCCATTACATCAAACGTCTCAAGCCTCTAATACAGGTCTAGGCAGTCATTCGGACGTCAGCGATGTCGTGACCACTCCTACAATTACCCGGGACACTGAATGTCGGTCAGCGGCCGATACCTATTTTAATTGTGTCTCTATTGCCAACCATGTTGTGATTGGAGAGCCAGAAACTATTGACCTTGTCCTATCCAGTCATTTGGATCGTGATTATGTAACCCCTCAGTCCGCCAGCGGTGGAGACTGTTTACAGACAAAGGATTGTTATGACGGGCACCCATATGCCACACGTGTAAAAGACTTGTGTTTGGGTTACGTTCCAGTACAGGAACTCTCAGGGTTATATACTATACCCATATACGATCGGGATAGGTCTCACCGTATTGGAGGATTATACTCTCAAATGAACTTACGGTCATGGTTATACGAGTTATCTTTTGAGAATGATGTTCACCTAGCGGAGTATTTACGCGATGGTGTTACTTATGGTTTCAAGCTGGTCAACACCTCGGATACTATTCCCTCTTATCACTGCCACAATTATGTGTCAGTTCTTCAAGGGGGCGCCCACACTTACGTGGATAAACTTATCCAGCAAGAGCTAATTTATCTTAGCGTCTGAGATACCACATTGCGTTCACGCCATAGGGGCCATACCAAAGGCAGACGGCAATTATAGGCCCATTACAGATTGCAAGCGGCCACTAGGGATATCTATCAACAACTTTATGTCAGAGACTTCAGCAACCTTTTCCTACAAATCGGTTGACGATGTAGTTTCTATTTTGTCCCCGGGTGACTTTATGGCCACCGTAGACATCGCTTCAGCGTATCGGTCCATTTCTATTCATCCATCCCACTGGAAATACCAGGGATTATCGTGGTGCATTGATGGAGAAGAGCGCTACTTAATGGACACGAGAGTCTGCTTTGGAGTGAGTAATGCCCCGTTTCTTTTCACTCACATCAGCAACTTTGTAGTACGCTGTATGCAACGCAGGGGCTTCCTTAAAGTAATAAATTACTTGGACGACTTTATAGTTATGGGAGATTCCTTTGCGTCCTGTCAAGCAGCGCAACTAGAACTCATTCATCTACTGTCTAGTCTGGGCTTTGGTATAAGCTGGAAGAAATGTACTTCTCCGTCCACGACAACACGATATCTCGGTATTGACTTTAACTCGGTCACCATGGAACTTTCCTTACCTGATGACAAATTACGTAAGCTACATAACGAGTTACACTTTTTTGAAGGTCGTAGGCGGGCAACCAAACGTCAATTACAACGTTTATGTGGCATTTTAAGTCACTGTTCGAAAGTCATTAAAGGAGCCCGCACCTTCTCTCGTAGAGTTATTGATTTGCTTAAGGGACTAGGAGATGGTAATCCCCGCATTTATTTGGATGAAGGCTTCCGTAAAGATTTGTCGTGGTGGTCGGACTTCGCAGCCCTATTTAATGGGAAAGCTTGCTGCGTGGAGTATAACTATGGCCAAGGTCCCCAGTTCTATACCGACTCCTCCTTGTCGGGCTATGGTATCACCTGCGACAAGGATTGGCAAGCGGGTTGGTTTTCTTCCTTGTCAGGGAACATGGCAGAGCCAAACTTTGTGTGCAAGCTGCAGGAAAGCCACTCTCACTGGTTGAACTATGAAGCACCATCTGATAACATTATCGTTTTGGAGCTGATCCCAGTATACCTAGCGCTGTTACGTTTTGGTAGTGAGTGGAGTAACCTTCATGTTATCTGCAGAACGGACAATACTCAAGTCATGGTCGGTATTAACAGCGGTGTTAGTTCAAACAGGGATGCCATGGCTCTTTTGCGTCAAATTTTCTGGATCTGTGTATATTGGAATATACACCTGACTTCAGTTCACATAGATGGTATTGACAATGTGGTTGCAGACTGGCTATCCCGTATCACACTGCGTTCTAATGATAATGGCTTATTTGATTTTTCTCTTTGCTGCAGTGGATCTTCATACACTGGATGAGGAGATGTCGGGAACCATAGCCGCAGCGTGGTCAGCGTCCACACTACGGACTAGGAACTCTCAGTGGGGTCGATTTATTGATTTCTGCACGACCAACTCCCTATCCCCTTTGCCTGCATCTTATCATACCGTGTGCCGGTTTTTGTTTTTTCAAGCAAGGACATCTAGGTTTTCTACCGTCAATAACTATTTGTCAGCCATTGTTAAACTCCATCAGTTTTACGGCTACGAACTGGGATTCAGACAGTCCTTCTTGATCAAACTAGTTCTGGCGGGCATTAAACGTCGGTTGGGAGATCACGTTCATCAAAAGATACCCTTAACTCCAGTGCAGATGCTGCAAATTTACGCCGGCTTGGACATGTCAAATGACGATGTTGCTACTAAATGGTGTGCTCTAATTTTCAGTTTCCGCACACTGCTGCGTAAATCAAATATAGTTTCCGATGATGGGGCGCCTGTAGACCACTTCATACGCCGGGAAGACATTGTGTTCACCACAAGTGGTGCTACGGTATTGGTCAGATCTACGAAGACGATTAAGTACCAAGAACGAGTGCTCAAGATTCCACTTTCATGGGTGAAGAATCCCGCCTTCTGCGTAGTTTCTATGATCAAGAAACACTTTCTGAAGGTTCCTGCAGACAATGATGGCCCCTTATTCTATGTCGCAGAAGGGGGCAAGTGGGGACCCTTAACTTACCGGGATTTGCTCAAGTTTCTCAAGGACTCAGTGAAATTAATTGGACTGGACCCTGCGGATGTAGGGTTACACTCCATGAGGAGGAGTGGCGCCGCTTTCCTACATCACATCGGGGTACCGTTGGAAGACATAAAATGTCTTGGAGACTGGCGCTCGTTGGCGGTATTGTCCTACTTAATAATGCCACTGGATCGGAAAGTAGCTATCGAAGATCATGTTTCTTCGGCGCTGGACAAGGTTCCATACTCACCCGCCTCCTCAACGGTGGGCTAAGCAGGTTACATTCGGACACGGTTCCGTACGCTTATGTATCTTCACTTCGGTTCCTTAAGGACTTGGTTCCTTCATATGCCGTTGTCATATAGGCATTGGAAGGCGTTATCGTTTATCATATGAGTATCTCCTCCAGGACCTGGTTCCTCTAGATACTTGGACGCTGGTTGGTTACCGATGTGACCACCCAATAATATCACGGACCTATATATCATGGATATCATTGGATATCTTCTTAAGGACCGGATTCCTTCAGATACCATGGTCACGTGTCTGGGTTAGAATGCCAGTGTGATCATCCAACATTGTCGTGGATAGACTCTTAAATTTGGCGAACTAACTAATTATGTTGTGCATATATATAGAAGTTAAGACTGATGACCAGCATATAAGACTCGTTACGTTGATTATATTCTGACTTTCTTTTGTTTGGGGAATTGGCGGTCATAAGACGCCGTCGTCCAGCATTACTTCTTCATTATTATTATTGCATAGCTAACTCCTACATGTAAACGTCCTAAGATTTATGTTATGATATAGGTTCACATATATCAATATAAATGTAGGGAGCTGGAATCCAGATGGCACCACCTCTCACTCACTAGGTGGTGCAGGCCTCAGTCTACCAGGCCAACCTTCATAACCTCACCAGCTCCCCAAGCAGCAGGTCGTTTCTTGTTATCATATTGGAAAAAATCTTTATAATAAAGGGCGGTCATAAGACGCCGTCGTCCAGCATTACTTCTTCATTATTATTATTGCATAGCTAACTCCTACATGTAAACGTCCTAAGATTTATGGACCCAAGTGTCCATAGCAATCCGCCCCTGTCATTTGTCCAAATATTATCAAAGATGTATTGTACTAATAGCTTAGCACTTTTAATATATTCTCGTGTTATATAATCCGTCAAGGATCAGGCTTAGCAAGTCTACTTCTAGTCTACTTCTAGAAGAAATATCTTGCGCTCCTAGCGCCACCTGTTAACCAATATAAAAGGCGTTGCAAGGTAGGGAGCGAGCAGTTAGTTAGTTAGGAGTTAGTAGTCACTTAGTTTAGTGAGAACATCAGCTAAGTAAGTTTAGCCAAGGAGTTATACCTGGAGTAAGTACATCGGCTCCCGTGTAACAGACTGGAGTTTACCAATATCAACTACCTCGGACATAGGATTGTGATAGAGCTGAGTACTAGAATGGTCTAGAAGGTGTTGGAGCCACTCGTGTTCTAAATGTGGTTGATTGCTGATAGGAGATGGGAGGTGGACTGATGAAGACTTATACATGGTGGCTTTGACTCGGGATGAGATGTTTATTGAATAAAAACCCTTTCATATTAAGAAGCTCCCTCATCGTTCATTTCTTTTGAACTATTGGGAAGTGGACGGACAAACTTTGAACGCAGTCTGAATTACTCAGGCATTCTGGATAAACGACTCATGAAGACTTGGATATACACGAACATTACGCAGTCTTAAATCAAACATTAACAATAGTTCAGTATTATGAACGGAATGAGACCATATGGTATTTTCCTGGAATTTATCCATTAAATTAAGACCCAGTGGGACAACGGATGATAAGCGTTGCATCCATTGTCTTTCTTCTTTATCTCTCTCCGACTGTGCTTTAGCAGAGTCAGGTGGGGATGATATGAAGGAGAGGTCGAGATATTAAAACCTTTTGTCAGCTTTGGTCGATCAGCCGGGCATTGATTAAAATGCCTAGCTACAGTGGTGTCATGGTTTTGATTAATGTCATGAAAGTGGCCTTGGAACCGCGTCAAGATTCGGTTTTTCGTTTGTCCCACATATTGAATACCGCAATGGTTACATGTAATTAAGTAGACTAAATTGCTACTTTGGCAGTTTATTTTAAATAATGGGGTAAACGAGCAGCCATCATGTTTAGAAATTACTTTCTGAGATCTGTTCATTAAAGGACAATATCTACAAGTAGACGGTCGATTACACGGGTGTCCACTTAGGCCCGGAAGTTTACTGGTGGTGCGGGTGGAGGCCCATACCAGTGCATCACCAAGATTTTTGTTTCTACGTAAACTGAAAATGATTTTCGAGTCCAGAATCTGGCGTGTGGTTTTAGAGCGTCCCAAAAGGGACCAATGATTTCTTATAATGTCCGCAATGGGCGGGTTTTTAGGGTTATGCGTTGTAATACAGTAAAATGTATCTGTCTCCCTTTTGTCGTCAGTCTTAGGACTGGAGAGTAGTCGTTTATTTAAAAGTGTGTTCCTGTCCAGTGCTGCTAACACAATAAATCTCTAAAATTCATTTAGATTCAAAACTTTTATTTCTTTTTTCAAAAAATTCATTTGGGAATCTTCAATGGAATTTATTTTATAAGATGCCCCACACATTCGCACCTGATGATCCTTTTATGGTGAAACCACCCAATACCAACATTAAAATAAAATCATGTGCTAACTCCATCTCTTTGGATCAGCAGGGAAACAACACAATAATGCTGGCCCCTGGAGCACAACATTTCCTGACTCACATCCAATTTTGATGATGTCACAACCAAGGTTGCTACACAAACCTTGGTTGTCAAGCGGGTTACTGTTGGCAACTTCTAAGTGTAACTGACACTTGGTGTGGTAGTGCCTGGCAATATAGACATACAAATCCGTCTCTTGCACATTATCAAAGATGTATTGAGCCGTAGATGTTTAACATGTCACAGCTGGATAGACAATGAAAATTGAAAACAATCTGAGAATTATCCATCCAACAATGTTAAACCTAGGCCTAGCTGGATAGATAATGAAAACTGGTGTGATTAGAATAACGCATAGACTTCCTGACCGTGAGAAATAGACAATTTACTATAATCACAAGTATGTAGTATTTTGATCTAAATTTTTTGAAGTGAAAACCAAATATAACCATCAAGTATCATATACCGTTTTTATGACCATGAATTAGAGAATTTAGGGGAATATTATTTTTCAAAAATACTGGTTGCTATAGCAACAAATTACCTGGTAAGTCACGTGACACATATAATGAAAAATTGACAATTTTTACCATAAAAATACTAAAAGTTGCTAGAAATGCAAAAAATATTGATTTTTGAAAGAAACTTTGTATTGAGGAATTGTTCCCTATGTTATTCCGCATAACTAGTAATATTTGCCTTACTCAGGGTAAGTATGCAGTATGTGAAAATATAGACATTTTTAAAGATTTGTGTCCAGTAGTTGTGATTATTTAAATATAATTTTACATTTATTATATCATACCAAATGAAAGTAACTCTAAACATTGTACCTATCAGAGAATATACTAATTCCAAATGAACCATACATTCTTGTGGCATTCCTATCCCAAAATATTAGTTTGTAACACTTTACTTATGTCCAACTGATTCACCAATAATGCCCAGTTTTCCCTATTTTCCCGTATTTTGCTCTATTATTGATCTAATTTATTTTTGTAGGGCAGATTCAACTTTTCTTTTGATTGAAAAAAAAGAATTCAACTACTTGACTCGTTGGTCCTTAATTAGTTCATCTACACAACTTATTTATGTTACAAAGAAATTAAATTCAATACCAATCCTGACAATTTATGTTAATCATATTGGAAATTTTTTAAATCATTGGTAATAATGTAAGATTTTTGGGTAAATAGCTGTAGATTCAATTTATTAGTTTTTACCTCATAGCATCTATATTTAAGAACCAAAGATTAGAAAACTGAGTAAAATCGGACACTAAATTCATATGCAATAAAATACTTTTTAAATTTCTAAAAAATATTCTAGATTTTCGGGTACTGCCGTACCGAAGGAGGCGGGCAGTGGATGAAATTAAAATTTAGATAGATCTAATTGCGCAATAATTATAACAAGTAACCATTTCAATACTGAACATGTGCCTGGAGAGTGTGAGGAATTTTTCACTGAAACCTTCTTTGTCAATCTCCATGCATCCCTATGGGAAAAAGATTTGCTGTGCCTGGACAGTGATGATCTAGTTCCTTTACTAGGCCTATAGAAAATTCCTATCTCCATTTTGTGACAAAAAACTTATGGATTTTCTCCTAAATTACAAGAAAACAACTAAATATTTAAGAATTTTGGAACCAAACCACCATATACTAGAAACAGAACTATAGAAATACATATAGTTTGAAGATTATAATGCTGTGAAAAAAGTGCTGAGAAAAGTGGAACGAAAAATTGGTCACAAAATTATAACAACTTTTCTGACCCCCATTGAAATGCCTTGACTCAACCTGGTCAAGAAAGAGTGAAGAGAAGGTCCGTGTAATGCAGAGAGAGCAAACTAAAAACTAAAAACTAAAAACTAAATTGGA
This sequence comes from Lepidonotus clava, assembly GCA_936440205.1. NCBI lineage: Eukaryota > Metazoa > Annelida > Polychaeta > Phyllodocida > Polynoidae > Lepidonotus > Lepidonotus clava. The sequence continues at coordinate 42,370,805 of OW387141.1, forward strand.
CACCCCATCCTTTCTGATCTATCAATTCCTCCAGCCTTCCATTGCCCCAAACCTGAAACTAAAAGGCCTAGCCCTAGGCCCTAGGCCTACCCCTGTTGATTCACATGACTTCGTAATCTTTTCAAACCGAAAATCTTATCTTACTTGAAAAATCAAGTCATTGGGACTTGTTATTATCCATAAATAGGATACGTTCCCTATAATAATTATTCCAATAGGATCCAACAGTGGCGGGAGAGGAGAGGATGGGTGATCCGGATCCAGGGCGTAGATCTAACGCGGCCACCGATTGGTCAATCTGCTGTGAGCGCATCGAAACGGACCAATGAACATCGAGCTTTCATCTGAATTACGGCTCCGAACCACCAGGGGGCAGCACGTGCGTCATTAGCAGTATGATGGCGGCTGGAAGGAAAGGCTTCCTCGTCGGGATGAAAATACGTGTGTAATTCTGGTCCCCACTGGAGTATTACCAGGGATTTAACCATGGGAAAAGAACAGGATTTGCTCGAGGCTGCCAGGACTGGCAATATAGCGGTGATCGACAAAATACTGAGCCAGCGGGCCAAACTAAAAGGCCCCCTCGGACCCCTAGCCAGGTAAGTTGAACCAGCCATTACCATTTGCAGACGATTTCCCCTTTTTGGTCCCCTCTGTTTTTCCGTGTTTACATCTTATGCGTACGGCTCCATCATAATATAATACGGAATAATGCGAGATATGTATCATACCACTCGATATATGGCATTATATTTATTCAATGAACAAATATAAAGAGAAGAAATGGGTGTTTCTTGGTGGGCCGGGGCAGTGTTGGTGGGGTGGACTGTGGCCGGGCCTGCTCCGAGACGGGCCGTCACAGGCGGGGGGAGGCCGGGGCCCTGGGCCCAGTGCTGGCCTAGTTCAGCCTCTGCCACTGCAGCTCCTGCAGCCGCTGCAGCAGGCAGGACTTGCAGGAAAACAGCAGGAGCAACAGTCTGTCACGACACTCGACAATATCATAGACTCCAAGGCACCTACGCTTTGGGGTTTAATTCTGAGAATAGCATGAGAAATGAACAGATTCTTCGCAAGGATCTGGGACGGGGAATTCGCAGCAGGTTGTTGAGGTTTGGGGGCAGATGTCAGATGCCGGGGGTCGGGAGGCAGCGCTGAACTGAGGTGTCAGCGGCAGTCATGACTGGAGAAAATCCTGTCTGAGTCGGTGATGACCTCACGTCACGTCCCGATCCCTATCTGCATGACAGATAAGCAGACAGTCCATGAACACAGGACTGGATGCAGAATAATGGTTGTGTTGTGCTCCCACCCAAGACTGCCCGATCTCACCTAGAAAGGGCCACGCCCCCTCCCCAATATGACGTGAATATGGCCTCAAGGCCTAGACTTTGTTGATGTTCTAGTTCTTAGGGAAAGTGTAAACAAACGTTTTGGTGTGCGGAGCGTGTGGGAGAGAAGACACGGTTGGCAGGGGCCCCAGACTGGTGCTGATGTGTCATAGACATTGTTCGTTTATGTGCGGTCTGTGACACGAACCGTGGCCCAGGCCGAGCCAAGAGTGCATTGTATACTAGATCTAGTATTAGTTGAATGCATTGCATATTGCGCATTATGCTGTTATAAGAGAATCCCTCACACCCTGGCGAAGCATAGTTGTATAGAAGTATGTACCTTGATCCTTAAGCAAAGCCTCATGCAGTAACTACATTGAATGATAACCGTACGTACGAAATTGAAACGTGAATAATTCATCCTGATCTGACTAGACTATCAGTGGGTAATGAACTGTTAACTATACCCACGTTAATTTTTAATTGGACCATATGACCAGTAGATTTATTTCTCCCTTGTTACTTCATCCTAATCCAACTGGTGCAGATGGTCAATAATATACAAATGATAAATCACAGATCTACATCTCCAGATGTTCCCAAAAGGGAGCAATTTCTACGCATGGTTAAGTATATAGAACAGCATACACAGATCAAATGCGGTACATTTAGATCTACACCCACGTTCCGGGTCATGATCCTGTTAACATACACGTAGATCTACTACACATCAGCATAAATGTATATAAATAACCTGCCCCCTCCCAGCCATACTAATGGTGAAACTGATAACGTAGGACCGCCCACCCTAGAACCCGGGGTCTAAGTTGACCCTCGTCGTGTGCATGAATTAGGCCTGGTCAGGGTGATCAATGCTAGACAGGGGGCGAACATATCGATTGGAGCTGCTATCCCAGGCGCGGACCATACCCCCGGTGCCCCACCCACGCTCTTCAAAGCCCATTAGACAAATTGCGAGTGACAGGTCCATTCAGACCGGTCAATATTGTTACGGTCTCACCCGCTGGACTGTAATGTGAACAGTGACGTAGGGGCGGGGAAGACGTTTAACATGTCGCGCCCGCTGGTCAAGGGACTGACCAACACACTGAGGGACTAATAGGGGTTACTTCTACGTGAACTGAGACGTTTTCAAATGAAAAACATCCAATACAACAGCAATAAAAACAACAACCTCGTCGTTTTAAAAAAGCGATGTGATATCGTGATGTATAGACCAGTTTAATTCATTTCTATGTATATCCATAAGACAGAATAATAAAGGGACAAAAGAAAAGATCATATTCTATAAACATTATCGATTGAAAGTCGTTGTATACATAGTCATTTTATACTAGGTAGTAAATATTACCACTCTAGATGCCATGCTCTCATTATTAATCAATACATGTGGATACCATTTCCTCCAAACATTACCACTAATTAAATTCAATGCGGTCTCAATTAGGCCTCAGGGCAGGAGTAGATTATATGCTGACAGCTTCCATTTGGTCTAAGTTGGAATGGACACATTACCAAGGAGGCTGATTCGATCCTATTCCCTCCAGTAGGGTTGGTGGCCTCTGGGAGAGCGACTAGTAACGATTAATGGTTCTACCCACAGCCCATACCGCACCGCCCGTCTGACTGGTCACTTGGTGATCAATTAGGCACTTGGCCTATTAGGAGTCAGTAATTAACCACCAATGAGTGCCACACTAAAGCCATTAATTACTCAGAGACCAAAATATCAATAACTCTAGCTAGACTAGTGACTGAGAGCATTGACTTTTCATCTGATAGGATTTAGGGGACCCGGCAACGGCTCCACGACTGTATTTGTTGCCGATCATTAATGTAAATATAGATTAGAACTTTTTCTTATTATTGTATATTCGTCGTAAATTACCCTGTTATTGACCAACAATGTTTGTGGTCATTGCATTTAATCGCCTGTAACACAACGGCGTGGTAATTTATCAAGCTCATTAACCACTCATCAGGTAATTAGTTTATGATGCTATTGTTTCTCTGTGTGGCCGTTAGGGGCGCCCTGAGGGTCGTATTGGCCGGGGGCGGGTTTTCCAGTTTGATGGGAGAGACCAATTGAAATTCATATGGTAAAATCGGAGTATTTTCTGTGTAGAGTGTATATTGTACCGGCATATTGTAGGAGTTTCCAGTCTTGATTGTAGTTGTACACAACAGAATCTCGTAGTAATTATATAAGTTATGTATCATGTATGCTTGGTGTTGAACTTGTACTGACCATTAAATGTGGGGTGCGCGGCTGGCAATCGCTTTGGACACATTGGCAATTTCTACTTGGAAAAGCACTCGAAGTCAGAGTAATGAGTGAATGTTTTGTTCTGAATTTTTTTTTTTTTTTACTGGTGACGTCCTTATCCAAGTATCCAAGTATCCTGGAGATATATGAGGTCTGGTCGTTATAAACTCATGCAGTTTAGGTTAAAAACATGTTGAAGTAACAGACATTGTGGTCGACCTTCAGAAGCTTTTGATAAGACATTTGCCTTTGTCTTCATGGACACCATAAACATAATTAACCTTTTTCTAATGTTTCCTCCTGAACAATATGCCTGACGTATTTATTAGGCCAATGTGTCGGATATTGTGTGTAAAATGCCGTAAATGTCCGGCTGTCCAACAGGTTTTCAAAACACCCCCTACTCAAGTCCCTGTCTAGCCCTCCCCTTCCTCCCACCCTCCCTGTCATTCATCCCCACCCCTACCCTACCCGGACTAGCACACATGATAGATCTCACCGGGGTAACGTGAGAGACTTCTAGGAACTCTGACCAGCTGATGGGTGCTGAGTGCAGTTTCAGCTTCAAGCCACCGTAAGATTCACATAGACATCTTAACAGGAATCAAGGTGTAGATCCTGGTCCAAGTTTAATGGCTTAACTCCAGGAAACACTGTTTTGTTTGATCCCGTCCAAAATATAAGAAGAATCTTTAAATAAAGGAGTAATCTGAACAAAGCTTTTAGATACGATTTCTAAGAATTTTTTTTTACCAATCCGTGAAGAGATACAAGGCCAACAGACTTCAGGCCGAGATTCCGAGTTTCGACCGTACACTATCATATTATGTGATATGTGATATCCAAGAGACTTGTGGAACTCGACGAAATTCTCGTACCAATATCGCCATGGAGTTGACATACAACTATAATCAAATTATGAAACTCCTCCTTAATAATTAAGAGATCTTTTTGTCGGGTCGTCTAGATGGTTAAGTAGATCTGGAAGATTATGTTGTCTGATAATATAATGGCATATTTCCAAGCAAATCTGGTATTACAGAATAACCAAAAATATAATTATTTTCTGAACACTACATACACACATATATCACAAATCCTGAATTATTCACCACAGGATGTCGTGTCCGGTTACCGGGTACCAGCAGAAGGCCTATATATAGAAGTGCCTGCTGAATAGATCGGTGTTTCGCTGGTTCTGGCCGTGTGCCTGTTCTCATTCCTCCCACCCCGGATCTCAGTCCCAGAGCAGCGGCCCCTGCCAAAAGGTACAGTGTGGTTGGAAGTGGTCAACAGCAGGGTTCACACCTTGTAGCTCCAGTTACTGGTAATAAAGACCACATTGCTTGAGTAAACTCATCTAAGTTGAGTTGCGTTGGTCAGTCTTGTAGTGTGGCATATATGCTCTTGGATTCTCAAGGTTTTCCATGACAGTTGAATACATCTTAAGAAGAGGGAGATGTACGACGGGATCGTTAGGTATTATGGGTTGTGCCTAAGACGAGAATGCTTCCTTTGATAAACCCTATGACCACCGGGTCATGTCCTATAGCCACAGGCATATTTACATCTATAGATAGGTGTTTCTCAGGGTAGTCGTTCAGGATTTAGTCGACTGCTCCTATTACTACCCAAGGATTATGTGTCCCTCATGTTATCGGGATACAAAGTGGCAGTTGCACTCTACTCTTCTATCAGGTGTTTCCCTTCTTTTTTTGAGTGCTAGCCCATCCGGCAAGTGGCTCAAGGTTTGATCCCGGGTCAATTTGTACTAACCCAGTCCATGTACCATGATTTATACGCTATACATGATCTTCAACAGGAAGTTTTTCTGGTATTAACCGAGCAAAACCGCATTACATTGCATCCATTCACTGGCTGAATTCTCTAGCCCACCGTGCTAATTGATCGTAAAGTACACTAACCCCGTGGGATCTGCAGTAGTACTTTGCAACCCGGTACTAGGAACTCAATATTAAGGTCAAACTCTACCCATCCCTTCCCTTTCCCTTTCCTATTCCCTCCGCGGCCAGGAAGAACAGAGCCCATCTCGACACAGATAGCAGCGCGCCTATTACCAGGCACTAAAGACGGAGGGGATTTTTAATCTCTTCTTTGTGATTCCCGCCCAGAACAGGTGACAGCGAATTAGCCGTGTTAGCAGATTCTAATGAAGAGAACCCGAGATTGGGTCCCCCTAGACGGCCGGGACCACCTGAGCTGCTCGCTGCCTTAAGGCCGTATCACACTAACCGATTTTACTTCCGATTTCACAAATCGCCTGTGCGGAGAGCGGTTAATCCCTTCACTCAGTTGAGCCTGAAAAATGACCCATGTCCTTCACTTTTCAACACACACATCCGGGTAGGTTTAGCATGAAGTCGCACCCCGGGGTTATAATTATAGGTATGTTATATATCATAAGAAAAGCCATTTGATTCCCTTTCAAATGATATGTAAAATGTGTGCTCTTTTGCTATACTATTGGTAAAAAAAAATCGTAAAATATGAAATTGCCGCCAGTAAGAATCGCCTAGTGCAATCCAGGCTTTTTGGATCGCGTGACAGGCGGCCGAGCAGCTCGGAGCAGCTCACGGCGCGACTGGGTGGTCACCAGCACAGCAGACACTCGTGATTTGAAGGCGGAATCAAACAGGAAATGCCACGTTTTTAGTATTTAGAACTAGAACATAGAAGACGAGGATGTTATCTTGAGGAATTATGTTCACAGTGCCGGCAGTTTGTTTTTGTATTGGGTTGTCAGGCCACCCTTAAATGTTAATTGTTTCCTCTGCAGCGGATGTAGAAAAGAAATTACTTAAGGGTGGCCTCATCGTGATGTATAGACGTGTCTAATGCTTTTTAGGTATTTGTATTTGACTTGAACGTAATATTTGAAGGGACACAATGAACATACATGCTTCGTACTGTTGATATTAATTGTCTTCCCCTGCAGTCATTATCTGATTTTAACTTAAGGAAATAATAGAAAAGAATAAAGATTACACAATCAAAGATATTTGATGGCAGCAAAGTAAACCGCAAATATTCTCATTGGGGAAATTTTTGCTTATTGGCGGAGGTGAATATGCTGATAAACAGTGCCATGGTAATATCTATGAAGTCTTCAGCACGTCTACAGTGGCGGTGGCCGGGCCAGGCGTGGTTAAGCAGTAAGACAATCAGGAGTAGAGCGGGCTCCAGTGGTTTACGTGGGCCTGGGGCCAGCGGGGTGTTGGGAGGGGGGGGGGGGGGTGTCTGGGGCCAGGACAGGGTCAGCTGTAACGGGCGGGTAACGTGGGAGAAACAGGAGTACACCAATGTATATTGGGCGATTTGGAGAGTTTGGCCGATAAGTTCTAACTGGGCTCGGTGTGGTTAAGGTTGAAAATTCAAATATTATACAAATTTGCTGCTAGATAGTAAACGATTCACAAACAGTGCTACCAGATGTTATAGTACATTCACCTCATTTATTTGTTTCACAGGGTGGGTGTTAAATGAAATGACATCGTTGAAAAAAAAGTAATGAATTGATCCGGAATGACATCCATATACGCTCTCATTTCATATCAATCTGATCAAACGTAATTGCCACTTTATCAGGAAATATGGCAGTTTAGTAGAGCCTAGATAGTTACAGTCATTTATATATGCTTTTTCAAAATGTAAGGATAGAGCTTCACGGTAACTTGGGGTAGGCGTTCAAGGATTAGCCCGCGGCCGTAAGTAGTATATACAAATCAGGGTTTGCTTCAGGTGATCGGATTTCCTAAATTGGCTAAGAAAAGAGGAGTACTATTAATTTATAGACATTGCTTTTGAATAGCATAAGTTATAGGATGTTTTGTACGGTTTGAAATATCATCGTCAAGGTTACTTTATAGAATACAATAGTTATATCATCATCACTGCCAGGTTTTAAAGTGATTTGACTAGCATTTGTTATACTAATTTGTAAGGGAAGCTCTATAATCATGATAACAGAAAACTTTGTAACCAATTAAACACTTTTTCAGATATAATTAGAAAACCGACCACATTAATCACAAAGTTGAACAGGGAAATCAAGTACACGACTTCCCTCAAATACTTCGTCAAAAAAACCGTAAATAATGTATGAGATTTCATCAGGGCCGCGGTCCTTACCCTGACGTTTAGCGGAGACTGGGACTCTGGGTGATGGAGTGCCCTAGCCGTACCTGTAGACGGGAGTGGTGCTAATGTGGGCGGGGGGCGGTAAAAAGTAGGGGGGCAATCAGGCGTGTATAATACATGAAGCGGGGAGTGGTGACCGGGGATCTGCCGTCTGGGCGGGTGGGGATCAGGGGGGTCCTGTCTGAGCAGTAGGTCTATACCACCACGAGCAGCTCATGGGAACAGTATAGTTACTTTTCTCTGTAAAAGTTAATTGGGAACAGGAAAATATGAATCTAAAGTTTTACATATTATGCAGGACAGGCCAGACATTCTATTTCAGTCATTGAATCAGTGAACCAGACCCCGAGATTTTCTGGCCTGGGAGCCCGACTGGCCGCTAGAAAACCATGGATCATTACTATAAACATTTAGGGCACTACATACCTAATAATTGCTGAATCACTAACCCTGAAGAAGACCTTTACCACATAGCTTGTTTTGCTTTCTTTAGATATCAGATTGTTGATAACATGATGGTTTTCAATTGATGTTTTCCGTTACCTTTTATGTTTCAAAGACATTTAAATGAGGGTACCTATATTCAAAGTAATTACATTAGACAACACAATAAAAAGTCTGCAGTCTGCAAGTCGTAAATATCTTTGAGGTTGGTTTCAGATATTCGTAAAGCAAAAATAATTAACTGATATTTTTTCCCAACTAAAGCAATTTTTTTTTTTGAATGAACAGAACTTTATTTTCTCATGAACTTTACATAAATTCTTTTTAACAACCTGCTTCCATTTTTTTCTTCTGCATACCTAAGTTCTTTTACACGATGTCAGCATATCTTACTTTTCTGCAGAAGTCTTAAAACATACAAGGAAAAAAAACCATAAAAAAAGAACAATCCTATTGGTATTTCAATTCTACAAGTCTGGTCATGATTCACTAGCTCCAGTCTATATCAATGCAAAAGATAAAGATAACGTTTTTTTACATTTATAAAATTATACTACAATTTGGTTGACATACATTCCGTGTTAATCAATTTCTAGTGTCATTACAAAGCATGCATTCTTGACAACAACTGGTTTGATGGCACTTTCTCTTTTTTTCCCCCTTCGGTTCTACCTATAAACCTCTCAATAGAGATTTTACAACCCAACTCATAGGTCCATTGATATACATCCAGATAACCTTCATGAAATAGACGCTGTCTATAGATATAAAATTTAGCCCATAGAAATATGAAGTTTATAGTCCTTTCAGTTTCTGTTACACCCAGCAAGCCCAATATATAATCTGATTCTGAATAAGCTGCCAAAGAGTATCCTAATACATTTTCCACCCACTGCTTTATCCTTTCAAGAAAATTGTGGACAGATGGACATGAAATGAAAAAGTGGATTAATGTATCTTTTTTCCCACACAACTTGCATTTATCTTCAGAAACAACCTTTCTCTTATATAAGTACTCTTGACAAGGAACAATACGGTGAATAATTTTAAATTGAAGGGACTGTATTTTAGTTTCTCGGGATGCTTGAAATGCCATACAATATACCTTCTGCCGCTCTTGAACACCCTCACCTAAAGCAATTGATTACTACCGGTATGTGTATCTGCACAGATTGAATAAAGTAAGTCAAATAAAACTAGTGCAGCTGACAGTCATCTCATCAAAACAGTATACCGTCAGGTCCCTGAGCTCTATATGATGCTCAGGTGTATTTCCAGACCTGGTAGTACTACAGGCTTCATCATATGATCAATGCTGATAAAAAGCTAAATGCTCGCTCGCTGCCCCATGAAGGGAGTAGACCCTTTCATTATGTCTGTAAATTCCCCTCACCACACCCTCTAACCACCACGTACATAGCTTCACAGCACGCTGCATACAACGTCGGCCGTGTACAGAACTCCACAAACGGCCGTCAACGGGGAAATGTGGGATGTTGATGTTCAACAGTTGATACTTGTAAAAAGGTCAGCCTTGTTCAGTGGTTGGAGTTACGTTTTCGTGGTTCATTGTGGTTTAGTTCTCAATACCATCCTTGATCCTTTACCAGGGACTGGACTTTGAAAGGTACCTCTGAATGAAATCTGAGATGTAGTCGTAGTAGAGTTGTGGTTATGATGTGATAAATAATGTTATCATGACTCAGCTTTAGTTTTCTATTGATGTGTTTCTTGAATATAACAACAAGAAAAAAATCAAAGATTAATGGTGAACGGAGACAATAAATGGTTATATATCGGGCGATTTCAGGGACTGTTAGTTCAAGAGCACCTGAAATAGTTATTTATTATGTATATCTATTTAGGGAAAAACATGAATGACTCAGCATTCTAACTACAGTGTGCAAAATCTAAATGTCGATCTATACATGTTTTTTGTCATCTCTTCTAATAATTGAATGTTTTTCTGGAAACAAATATAGTCACCCTTGCAGTGGAGACGAGGTAAAAAATCGCATGTTTTTTTGGCGCGAGTGTCTTTCTGCTCTGGCAGTTTATTCAGATAAATTGCTGACCATGTTATAGGGGTCATGATCCTAGTCACCCCACTTAGTCATCGCGACGTCCTGTCCGTTTTATCAGGAGTTAAGCCTACAGATACCACGCACGTGGTTCTTGTCTCCACTGCTATATAAACGTCCATCCCAGCCTTTACCAATAGATCGCTAAATCTGAACACATTCCCCGTTCTATTAGTACGACAGGCACAGCTGTTTCATACAGGCGCCTATTGAATTGACGTATTCACGTGAAGGTTATGTGAATTCATTCGGCTCTGGGGGAATTCTATGGCAGTACAAAGTAATAATGCTCATGTACTTGTCAAAAGATCGGGGGGATCCGGTGCAGCATTGGTCACGATGATTCATTCAGATACGAATCATAGGAGACATTGGGACGGGTTATACGATCCATTGAACATGTCATATGAAATATACATACCCAGATCAAGTTATTGATTTAACATAAACAAAAGCATATACATTTCAATTTCGAAGAGAAATATTATTTGAAAAAATAGAAATAAATTGGCTGGAAGCATTGCCATGCTTGTAGTGCGGCGTAGAGGGTTAATCGCTAGGTGCACGCGACAGCCTCGCAGTGGGTCAGTGATCACGTGATCAGGGCGAGCAGCTCGTATCACGTGACCCAGTGAGCAGCTCGACTTGTTGCGTATTACACCAGATACCAGCGGATGATGATCCATAATTAGGAGGGGCATGGAAGTGTTCAATAACCGGGATTGATTTTCGTATTTTCTTTGCAAGGATAATTATATCTGTCCGAGATATTTGGGATTACTTTTCAATGTCATATAATTACAATTTCTGAAATTCATATATTATAGTATACTGCAGTGCTAGTAGATTAGTCAATCTCCTTCCTAATCATATCCTCGAAGCTGTCATGTACATACGTCAAAAACTCATGAACTAATATGACAAGCCATGTCCTAGTTCTATTTGCCTTCCTTATTATTTTAAGAAAAGAGGTAAATTGATAAAAAAATGTATTTTCTCCTATGATGGGGAATCTTCACGTTGAAGATGTATGAATGGTAGGGGCTCCCCCCCCCCCCTTGGACAAAAATATGTATTGGATTTCTACAAGAAAGTACGCAAATTTTCAAAAATTCCAGACCCCCCTCCCCCCTCGATGCGTACATACTTAATGGAAGGCCCCTTAATAATCCCCCATCCCCAACTATCCATCAATATATCTTGAAGCCACAGTTCATGCTGAGGTCAGATACAGTAGTCCTATTAGTCCACTGCCCACCATTCGCCCTGTTATAAGATTACGTTGGCAACTCTCCTCCTGCATGACGAGCCACTCACCACCGACTCAATCAGACCCATCAGAGGGGGCACCCAGAGGTCCGGAGCAATAGTCGTCAGCCCCGGCCCCAACCCGCGAGCAGCTCACAGACAAAACTGGGTCACGAGGCGAGCTGCTCAATTCGCCGGGCAAATGGGACCCCGAGCTAATGTGTGAGCTGGTCGAGTGCGTTATCTCGGGGCCACTGACACTGCCTGGGGCCCCGGCCGTACACTGTTGTCCCCAGCCTTCACTATTGTAGGGGCCATTTAGGGCTAACACAATGATCACCCATAATTGGCGGACTAGTCAGTTGTTTGAAAATAATATGTGCCTATTTCACCACAGGCTTGAGGAAAAACGATGATTGACTGACATAAAGGGTGCACGGTACCCTGTAGTGTCCGTTTGATTAGTGTGATTTGTTTTTATGGCCGTCATGTTCGCGCCTGTCAATTATGAGGTCGGAATGCAAATACTGTAGAGCAAATTGGACTGGATGACCGGAGGAGTGTCATCAATGTTAGGTCCATGCGTCACAGATAGTACGCTTGTCAATGGGAATTTTATACAATACCCTATACAGTAAGTTGGTAAGGCATGCAATAGTCCCATGATATAAATATGTGCAGCTATACCTGAGAAAATAACAGTTAATCCCAGTATAGAACTAAAATGTCTGACGAGGATTTAAAGTGAGCTCCGTTCTCATTTATTCATAGGAATCTTGGCTAATTTGAAAAGTTGCAAAATATAAGATACACATACCTAGTGCGTCTTTAGCACTAAAAGTGTAATAAGGTGGTGAAGATGGCAGTATACTTAACGGAATCTGTGCAATAACATAAATGTTTGCTAAGCAAGATATTTACAATTGCATCTTTATACCAAAAGAAAGATTTTTATAATAACAGGAAAGAAGACCCCTGCATTCGAACAAGGCATCTTCACTTCCCTGTTATCATTCCCAGTGACAGAGCTGTAAAAAGCCCATACCTTTCTCCTTGTTAACATGCCTGTAGCTCCAGCAATGGGTTAACCAGTTAGAGACCGTTCGTCACTGGGGAGGTATTCGTCATGCCGTGCCTAGATAACGGCCGACAGCGCCGTACGGGGCGGGTTGACTCACGTCTAGTGAACTGTCACCACTAACGCCACCTCAAACAGCAGCCAGGACAAATTACCCACTACCTCCCGAACTTCTGACCTCCCGTACTACCTTTAATATATACCATTATAGATGGGTAATGTGTTTGCGGGGGAATGAAGGGTTGATGGGTTGTTAAGTTGATTTGGTGATAAATGTGGGAATATATTGCACAATGCATGAATAAACGAATAGAGAGAGGACACAACCTGTAAGGTTAAACACTCGAGTGAGTAGTTACTTGTTATTTACTTGAGGAATTATGGCGAGGTTTAAACGGAATTAAATGAGATTTGATGGGAATCATTTAACAAGATTACCTATGCGAAACAATACCGAACATTTTTCCAAATTTGTTTATTAAGGTCTAGTATGAAGAACATTTAAATGAATAAGAAGACCAGTAGTTGAAAAATATAGACGTCTTGATCAAGACAACTGTCTTCTGTATTATTAAAACGTATTTCAGTCGGAAAGAATCAAGAAAGTAAAGTAAACGGTCAAGGCATAAGAGAAAAATGAATATAGGAGATTATAAGAATAGAATATTTCATTATTTCCTTCAAATCGCTTTGCTATCCCCTGACAGATTGGTTGAATAAATGGAATAACGCATCACCATGGAGTGCAGTGCACACTTCAAACAGTGTGTGACAGCCAGTTAAAGGCAGGTTTGAGTAAACCAAACAAAAAAGTCAGATGGGCAGGTTTAGTCGTACCAGGAGGCAGGCGGGTGATCCAATACAACGCACGGCCACCACTTACCTGTGAAGTGCCCCACTCACCGCTGAGTGCCCACTCACCACCCATACAAAGTGTTACCCGCCCACCCTCACCCACTTATTGGTAACCCACCCAACCTCCCCACTGGTAGAACTCCTACCCTCCCCATGCACTGGTAGGAGCAGACGGTCCCCATCTGGCCCCCTCCTCTCTTCGTGGACTGGGCCACTGATCGGTGTGCTGTATGGAATACATGTACAAGGAACTAGAGAAGACACTGTTCCTCCCCACCCACCCTCAGGTCCCCAGATTTTATACAGTGTTTTATCGAAGCTGCTTCTCCCTACTAGACCCAGCATGGTCACCTCTTGCTTTTCTGTGGTTTTCTTTATTTCATGAAGAAATGACCGAATCATTTTTTTTCGAGGACTGTTTTCCATAGAAATCTACTAAAGGTCTCTAGTATTTCCAACCTTCCTGGTTGAAAAGGAAACCGTAGATTTTTAAAGTCTTCCTGATAATTATATTGAACACAATTATGAGATCATCAACCTTAACTATTACGAAGTTCTAGAGAAATTTCACTGCAGTTTCAAATCCCGCTGGATGGGGACAAGTACCTTTAAATTTAGCGATACTTGGTAGGTATTCTTTTTAAGCGACCGCAACTCATCTCTACAGTTTAACTATATATGATGGTTATATTTGTAGTTATTTGATCATTGGGCAATTTAAGTAAATGTAATAAAGTTTTCTTTTTCCCATGTCCATGTACACATACCAGTGAAATGAATGAGGCTGTGTGTACCTGCTCCCATCAATTCACGCCAGTCCGAGCGTTATCCGCTCTGGTCAGAAACCATCCCACGCTAGCCCCTAGATCACAGGCGGTCAGCCCTCTCCACCCTGGAGTACCCCTCTGTGGCCCTGCCAACTGACCAGTCCCATACTACAGAACCGCTGACCTGGGTGGCCCGGCCAGGGCAATCCGACCTAATGCCGGGTGTGTGATAGGTTGTGACGGGAGGCTCTCATCTCTGTAGTGTCAGGCGGCTTGTGATGCTATACCGTGGTGGGGGTTATTTTCTGTGCTTTTGTGTGCTTGTGATTTGGCCCCTGATCGACCAATTTAAGACTTTTTTCGCACTTCGTATTGGTCGTAGTTTTGGTACCACGAATGCTTTGTTGTCTACTGCGCATTTCTGTACAGAGGGAAGGAACAGTGTTGAAATACTGAATTTATTTTTCTATGCATAGCATTTTATTATGAAAAAGGTATGGAGCGCAACTCTTGTGAACGCTTCATAAGTAAAAAGAAAACAATTCGAAAACAAAGGGTTATGTTATTAAAATCATTGAGAAATTCTGGGATTTCTATCACCAAGAATAGGGTCTGTCACATTGTCTGGCGAAAAAAGACGTCATGGGAAGTTCATTGTACATCTAGAATAGAGTCCAATAGAGCGCAATTGTCATCTTCCAGACACGTCGGGTGACTAATACCGTAGAGATAATAATACGAGGCAGTTGTCTGGGTTGGATAGCTTGTAATGGAATAAGGTGATCTCAAGATACCACCATTCCGATATGGCACTGTCCGCCCCATTTATTGCACGGCCCAGCACTTTACGGCGATTCTTTCTGGGGGCGACTATTCCACCATGGCCTCGTCTGGGGACACCTGGGGTCAAGGTCGTCATGGAGACTGGGTCAAGGTCACCAATGATGTGCATTGTGTGAGTGGTGAGAGGGTAGGAAGGGGAGGGGAGTCTCTGCTGGATAGTTGATGCTGCATTTATCTGCTGAAACAATACTTTTGGGATAGATTCTATGCTGGTCTATACAGGTTCGCAGAAAGAATCTCAATTTTGTATTATTAAGTGAGCTTCCCGTTAGAATAGTGGATTGTATTGGACACGGGCATACAAAACCATTGAGATATTCTCATGCACAGATGTGTTTGACATCAACTGCGATTAAGTGTTGATGTTTTTATAACTTATTTTTGTTTTCCTTTCACAGAGACTTATGATTAAGCGTTGTCATCAATAGAGAGGAAGTACTTTGGGATTGCTATTTTGATCGATGTGACCGCATTTCATAGAATGAAAGATACTGATTATTCTTTTTTTTTTTCAAATAATTTTTGGGGACTTTTTTTTTTTTTTTTTTCTTTTCTTAGCTTTGAATGAGCTGCCCTCAAGCTGTCGTTTAGTACCCGTTATTTTCCCACCCCCCTCTACCAGCACGCGGGGGTAAAGCCCTCACCGACCTGTCACCATGACAACCAACAATAGCCCTACCCTAGTGGGCCCTGTGACCTCAGCCGTCAGGGTCACGTCATTACGGGCCGGCCCTGTGCTACCGGTGACGTCATCATCATCATGACGACGGCAGGGGGCGCCACCAAACACTCAGGTTATGACGTCAGCCACCCCCGGCGTTCTCTAGCACTGACTGAGGTGGCGCTATTCTATCGCCTTGTTCCCTGACTTTGGTAACGGTAGCCCTTTAAACTTTGTGTACTTTTTTTCCTTGTTTTTCTACAAATCTGGATCTGTTTGCCAACTTGTGTGGGTTTAACGTGGCTGGGACCTGAGTGGAAAACAAAACACTGGGTCGGCCTCTGTCGACCCAGAGTATGAAATTCACTTGTAGAATGTTATACGATAATTTTAATATTATATATCAATAAACATAGGCACTGAATAATCAACTATATATGCCTTTATGGCATACGCTGATTTGATTCAGCTTATGAAATAAAAACACCTTGAAAGTTCATCAGAGGGTCAGTATAATGACAGGACAAAGTGTGTTGTCATTTTCCCCATCCCTCCTAGCAAAAAGACCAAGGAGAGGGGTGACTAAGCAGAGCTCGCAGGTCAGACCACTCTGCCACTTTGACCACCTTGCTACCCGACTGATCTCTGCTCTGGAACTGCCATTTGTTTTGCTCCAGCAGCCAGGACCGCACAGTGAAAGCCGGCTTAGGCGGCAGACTAATTGTGATCCTCAGGGCGTAGTGACCTTATTCATAATTCCAGTATATAGTTTAAGGCATCCGTAGTAGAATCTCTGAATCTCTTCTTCGCAGACTGTTTTTTTCTGGTGCAGAGAGAGATCTCGTTGCAGAATGAGATCAGATGTGGAGAGGAGGCTTCAGTGGTTGGTTTTCCTCATTCCGGTCATACTCCTGTTTGTGACAGGGTCAGGAGTTACTGGAGCGTGTCCTGGGCTCTCCCCGACCCGACCTCCTTCTCCCGGGCCCTGGGCTGACGGGGGGTCACCTGGCTTGTTATTCCGGCCCTCAGAGGTCGACAACCCCATTGTGGGAGGCCTAGGTGGTAGGTCGTCAAGTGGCCGAGGTTATAAAGCTTAAAAACAGATTAGAGAATGGTGTTAGCGTATTTATTTTCGCACTGTACATATTTTGGAGCATTTCATGCATTGCCGTAACTGCACAAAAATATGAGGCGAGTGAAAAAGTAAACGTTAGCGATCAAGCAGGATGAGCTACAAAAAACATGAAAATATAACACGAAATTATCCGTTAGTAATAAATGGGCGACAAATTTGCAGCGCGAAAAAAATTACGTTTGAAACCATAAAAGCTTATATAGTTTGAATGGATATGAAAAGAGGTAAATATTAGGAAATACATTGGAGTTAATTTGTCATGTGGGAATGATATACAAAGAATATAAAAAAAAATCCTTGTTATATTTCTCGATACTCTTCACACGCTCAGCCCTCAGACCCCGAAGGTGCATTGACAAAGAATCTGGTCACTCGGCAATTTCTCTAATTAGGTCACAAATTGGGACCAGGAAGGAAAAAAAGATGACTTCATCCAATTGATGTAAATTCAATTTGTGACATAACAGCAGGTTATTTAACACTTTAACCCAGAATATTGACCATTAACAGAAGAAAATCATCAAGCAACTCTATTTTTGCAGGTAATTTCAACATGATATATATCACGTACTTGCAGAAATACATCTCATCAATACAATGATGGTATGGGGGCAAATTCATGAATTTAGTTCGGTTGATATCCCATGATGGAAATATTCAGTATTTAGGAGAAGCAAGAGTTAAGCTGCGAAGCCCCGGGCCAAGAGGCCTAGTGGGTCAGACCACCACCCCATTGTAGCTAAAACGCTTTTTTACTCGCGTGCGCTTGACTCAGTCCTCCCACGTTGTAGAACATGTGAGAAAAAATCGCAGTGCTTCATAATTGATCACTAAAATTGGTGTGCTCGTCTGAAAGAAGCCACCCAGGTTCATAACTGATTGGTTAATGCAGGCTGACGGGGACATCTGTCAGCCCAACTTGTTAGGGCGGTCTAAACTGATATTTTATTCATAACCATGATCAAGATGAGAGTTAGATACGGTTGCCTATTGTATAGGGGGGAGGGTGGGGTGGGGGGGGGGGGGCAATCTCATTGGGAGGTATGCATTAGTGAGTAGGAGTTATTGTATTATTTATAAACAGTCATAGAGAAACTTCCCCGTGAATATTCACCTTTGAGTACTTTGAGGGATCCAATTATCATGATTCGGGGGCTGGGGGCCAATCCTAAATCTGTCATTTTACGCAGCCTTACGAAGTCAGAAATATTCATTAGGCACCATGCAAGGTGTCATTATACTCGAACATGGTATGATTTTTTGTCAGTGGGCTGGAAGTGCAGTTAATAGTGATTTTATGATTGTTGATGTTGTTACAGATTTGGCTATGCCTATGAATAGAAAATCGATATATTCATCGATTGATACCACAAATACCTGTTTTACGAGGCGTTTGTCTAAAAATAAAGGTATATCCAGACAATAATACTCATTACGTCGCTGCCAGCATAAATCAAAGACCAATTATTTTTCTTTTAAAATACTATTGTCTTCACTTTTACCTCAGGATGACGTTGACTTTAAAAGTAAAGAAAAACATGATGGCTTCTTTTCCCGAATTGTTTGATAAACACAATTAATTCGGGGCTGTTATGTACACACCTTTCCATGTTTTCTTGACCCTTCTTTTTCCATGCAATATGCATTGAAAATGTACTTACCCCCCCCCCCTCCCCAGAAGATTACGTAGTTAATGGACGGCCCCTTAATTCACCCTACCAGGCTAATTTTCACGGATTTTGTCGGCAAATTGATTGGGAAAGCTATAGCAAATATAGAAATATTTGCCCCGAATCCATCTGTAATGAAAATATTTTCAAACCAACCTAGAAAATATAAGATCTATATGTATACAAACTGAAAAATATTGAATGTTAATTTTACATCTTGTTCAGCACAAATAATTGCATGATTAATGATAATTCCTATATTTAAGCCTTGTGACATGTCGACATATTACCCAGCATGCACTTGGATCCAGGCTAAACTGCAGGTACTATATAAGAAATTGGCTTAAATTCATTAAAACATGTAAAATGAACTGATCTAAACTGACCATGAAGCTTTCCCCACACTGGACAAGCTCCACAGCCCGAGAAAGGCAATTTACCCTCCCTTTTTAAAATTATTCAGTTTATGACAGTCCCCCTTTTTTCATTAGCGTGCTTACAGGCACAGCTCCACGTGCGGCCACTGCTCTCACAGTCCATTTTGCAGGGGTACCCAAACCCCAGTGGAGTACTCTCCCTCCCCCTCCCAGGGTCTGAGTGTACCAGTGATCTGCCCCGTTTTGCTGTAGATATCCAAACCCCGGTAAAGTACCCCCCGGGGTCTGTGTGTGCTAGTATCTGGTCGTGTCGCCGTGACAACAGACACATGCTGTGGGCCCTGGTCTCTGTTAGGGCCAGGTCTGAACCTTGTGACTGGGGGGTTCTGGAGGAGGCAGGGTGTGGATCAAAGTACCCAGGGTGCTGGAGTGACACCTGGAGGATGTTAGTTGTGTGTAGCTGCCTCAGGAGAGACTTGAGTGTCTTTTTTGAAGACTGTTTTCAGCTGCTTTCCCCTGCGTACCTAAACATTTGGCCATTGGACAATTCAGACATTAGCACTGTCATAATCATCCGGGAGAAGTTTTGAAAATATTTTCTAAACGCATTATAAACCTTCCAAAACATGTATTGCTCTTTTCCCCAAAATAATGAATCTAAGTCACAATAGAATTTATAGTGTAATTTATGACTGGTCAGTGGACCAATATTTCCACAGGGTCTTTTCCAAGAAAATATTTCAAGTTTCAAAAGTCGCACTGGCTCGAATTGTGAGGGGCATTTTATGAGGAAAATTTGGTAGCAATATTGGAAAATAAGGCGGGTAATAGCCCCCCAAAATGAAGTCTAGTGCTGCATTTCCATACAGAAGGAGCCAATGCTGCATCCCGCTGACCTAGGAATATCCCTGTATACAAATTAGTATCTCCCTGTGTCCTTCTATATGTCAGAAATGTTACTCCTTCAATATACTACTCACATCTTTTTCAAGCTTGTCCCACCCCCCCCCCCCTCACAAAAAAAAAAGAGAAAAAGAAAGAAAGAAATCCTGGATCCCCCCCTGTAGTATCGCACTCATACCAGGTGACAATCCAAGTCCACACAACACAGTTGTGTCCATCGTCATGTTACTACATTTTCTTTCAGCCTTCCTGGCCTAGCCCCCTATCCTCCTGTGTGTGTGATTTGTCAGGCCTGTCCCCCCGTAGACAGCTTTATGTTCAGGCCCGTGTCGGTACACGTGCCCCACACGTGGCCCAGACCGCCGTTTTCACACACCATAAAGTAAGGCCGGACTTTGATGGGAACATTAGCCGAGAAGTCCACGGATAAACCTGACAGGCGCTGATAATGTAACATGTTTTAGCATGGTATGAAATGGCTGTTTGGTACATCTGTCAAAATAGCCACTCTCTATATCAAACGTAAGGGGTCGTTTAGGGATAGCTAATCTGATTTTCATAGTGTACCCTTGTCGACCCAGTGCTCACTATGGCTAGATGAGGGGTTAAGTATAAATTAATTGAATTTCATGTCAAAGGCTTTAGTCATAAACATGTAAAGTTTAGATCCTGAAATATGAGCAATGATTATAGATCATAGCATCCCATCCACACATTCTCTTCTTGTCCTAGAAGAAATCTCTGAGGTGCACCTTAGTCTGTTGCATACAGATGGAGGCTCGTATAGCTAGTATTTGTCTTCTTCACTTGGGAGCGTGGATTTAAACCATTGAAGGGTTACAAATACCTTGCCCAATCAGTATTTACATGTTTTCTAACATTTACCCCTGTTTTTCTCATGGTCCATGATAACCCCTAGGTAAGGTCCCACGCCCTCCCCCCCTGGAGACACCCCACCCCCCGACCCCTGCCGTCTGCCGCCTTGTCGTGACAGACAGGCATTATCTGCCACACACTAAGACAAAACACGCGAGGGGAGAGGGCCCAGTCGACTGGCCCTGGTCCCTGCAGCTTTCGTTTAAACACCCGGTGGTTGGAGGATCCAGGTCCTATCCTAGGTAGATCCTCATAGAAAATGTGATTAGATCATGGCTTCACGTTGTTTTTTATTGTCCCCTGCTTTAGATTTATGGGATTTATCTATCAGGTTCCAGGTTTCAGAATAGCTAGAATTTGAACAGGACTTCCTTGTGGTCCTTCTTCTAGCATACTAAATTAAAATATTGGCAATTAATCCAGAAACAAAGCAAGTCGAGGTAGTGTGAAAAGCTGGCTTCCAGTCGGTGGGCTAATTGTAGCTTAGAGGCCTGGGGAGTCAAAGCCCAGAGGAGTTGGCTGTGTGTGGATGGGGGGGGGGGGTCTTTTAGTGCCTGCAACAGGTAGACAGAGAGAGCAGCTCATGGAAGCTGCTTACCTCAGAGGAGCAACTCAGAAGAATGCTTCTTTCAGTGGTCAGGTCTCCCTGCTACTCACACAGTGATTGTTGGATGTTAGGTTAAGCCGTACGAGCATGCAACGACCTTAAAACGATAGCTTCTTATTCTAAAGCCTTCTCCAAGACTTGTTTTTATTCAACGTAGAAGGAAATGTGATGTAATGAGGTTTTACCCTTAGATCCTTCCTCCCTTTTTTTCTCTCTCCAGTATCTTGGTCGTATAAACTCTGAACAAACTATCTAGAACATGCCCTTAACAAAAAGCATTAGGAATACAGTGTGTACTACGCCCAGAATCAGTGTTAACTTGCAGTAGCATTTTAGTGTTTAAACAGTGGAAATACGTGTAAATCCAGTGTACTGGTGAATCAGTATGTCCGAACTATCTAAATGAGCTGGAGTATAAAATCAGTAGCAAATCAGTAGGTCATTCCAATATTTCGGACATACTGCTTAGGGAAGTAATCACTGCTTGCTTTTTATAACACGACATCTACCTGCTAATTTTACTTTAATAACTTCTCGGAATTTAAGCCTTAAGAGTTCTTTAGCACATATACAGCATGATTTATATAGCAAAGGGATGCCGGAAAAATCTGTATAACAATAATAATTATTAGCCACCTTCGCCGATTTGTTGATGGGTATCATGGTTCCATGTCATACTATCAAAAGCCAGGATCTCAATACTGCGTGCTAGGGGTGGTGTGCACCTTGACATCAAACACTGGAGGAGGTGGGGGGCAATGATACTGGTGAACCCCCCCTCAAAAACCTGCCCTTTGTGACCACTATTTGCCGCCTTGATTCCCTGATTGGCCCACCATAACTAGCCTGGCCTTTTACCGTATTGATCCACAAAAACAGATGATCGTCGACTGTCAGATTTTTACCTAACAACTTATCATAAGGGCTCTGTGCATGGGGCTGGAAATGGTGATTGTTGGTGAAGAGGAGGGTGGATTATTTACCATAGAGGCTACTCCCAAAACAGATAATCCCATTACAATAACCTATCCAGTCATGACATATCTGATTGGAGAGTGACCCTCTGTTGTAATAAAGCTGCCTCATTGTCAGCATTGATTATCACATAGGGTCATTCTCCAAGCAGATATCCTCATTACAATTCCCGCTCCAGGCATAGAGATGACCATGGAGGAGGTATATGGATCTCCACTCTGAGCCAGGACTGCCTGGTCATTGGGTATAAGTGGGTCATGTGGTCATCTCTAGATAATAGACAGATAATAGGAACAAATTGTCTCTGATCATAATACAGATGGTCACAATGGGGGAGTAGGATTCAGAGATAAGGCACCCCACTACCGACCACATGTTGTCTTATCAGACCCCAAATAGGGCCACCACTCAGGGGACTATAAAGGGGATATGCGGGCGGAATGCATGATATGCCTTTCTATAATGATATCATTACTTTGTCTTGATATTTATCCACTTACAATAAATGGTGTTTGAACTATTGTCGTCATTTATTTTATAGCTGTATATCTCGGGCGGTTTTTTTAATATGAAAGGCCGAGAATTATTATTTTTCTAAGTTTGAGGATGAGGGTGAGGGATACTTTGGGATTTTAGAATAACGTTTTTGTATTACAAGATGTAGTAAGTCTAACCGCAAGTATGATTGTAAAAAGGTTAGAATAATCTGAACATATTAGGGTGACTCACCATAAGTACATACAGACCTCATGTATAGCTCGAATCGTTAATCCGCTAATCAGACCTAAAGAACAGTTGGCACAGCCGCCTGTAGCTGACCTTACCTAACACTCACCTGAGTTACCTTACTTACCCCACCTCAGGTGACCTAATCAAGCCCCCGACAGGTTAATTATTGGCCCTAAACCCACTCTCAGGTCGCGTGACTCAGCAACTAGTAGGAATGAGTCCTCTCATACACATAGTTGTTTCCAGTTTCAATTGTTATTTTTATGAAAAACTTATCCTTTGAATAAGTGACCAAGTATTTGCCTCGACCGTCAGGTAATGGGTATAGGATTAGGGTTTAGGGATAAATTACATGACTTATTTTGCTAATTTGGAGCCCTGACTTCTATGCCTGGCTTTTGTGTTGAAAATAAAATCATGGATCAGCCAGGCAAATCATGCAGAATTACCATTGAGAGAATTCAATCGATTTGGACTTTATTTTGTTGCTATGCAACTCTTATTTATCAATTCGTAAATTCTTAAAACCCATAACAACAGGCTTTTGTGTCCCCGGATTCTTCTTGAATGAATAATATAATGATAATAAATCATAAACGTATTGGCTCCATAAATACTATGTCAGGCGATGTGATAATCTCGCACGAAACTGGGACGATTATAATGCTGGGTTATGATCGAGATAAGATGATCGATAGCAAGAAAATGGGTTCATTGATTATGGGTCTCATTACCTGGCTGCATTAATCATCAAAGCCTACCTAAAAGGGGTTCACGTGGTAAAATGAGGTACTAGCACGGGTCGGGTTATGGGTTCTAAGGGTTTCCACCAGAACATTGATTATGGGTTTCAAAGCAGCTCATTAACATAGTATGCTCTTAATTTTTCTCTCGGGAGTAGTAAATATTGTGTGTAATACAATGTGAATATCACCATGAATGCTACTATACATTGGCAGCTATTTCATGTTTTATTTAACAAAAATGTGGTCTGGGAAAACCACACAATTTTTCTAACTGAAAAACTGAAAACTGTAAAAAAAAAAGAAGAAGTTTTTGTTGCCCACTGGGCGTTGTATTGTTATGGTATATAGGAGAAAATATATAGTCCTAGGCAAAACCTTGTATTTTAAACAAGGGTTGTCGAACAAACAAACTCATGATCTAAAAAACATGTAATATCTGCCTCTGTTCAATGGGATTGCTCTGAAGATTTTAAATCAGTATTGGTAGTGTCTTGTAAAAGTTATCAGTTCCCAAGAGTACGTTCTCATACAGATATACTCCGTGTTCATTCTGAAGCTGCAACCCATTCTTACGAGGGGAAAAAAAGCTCGTATAGTGCAGCTCATTGTTAAAGGCGTTTATAAATAGGTCAGCTCACGATCCGAGCCAACTCCGCCCGGGAAGACACTCACAGGGCTATTTTGGACAGACACGGCACAGAGAGACAGAGAAAACCAGTCACTGAGCAGATCACAGGCTTTGTTCGTGACAGACTAGCTCAGACGAGCTGCTCGGAGCTGCTCGCACGGAGCAGGGGAGCAGCTCAGAGGCTGACATCTATAATGGGCTTTCAGGTCACCTAGCAAAGATAACCCGGTAGTGTTGTAATAGTATAGAGAGCACAGTTGTGGAATAGACTGTGGGTTGTGTGAGTGGGAGGGGAGATGTGATCTAGATCACATGACTGCTGTGATTGATTTTTCAGTGACGGACATGTAGTAAAGAATGAGATCCGAGCTGAATTTGAGTTAGATCTACAATCCACCGAATCTTGTGACGACACATTGAAAACGACTTTACATTTGGAAATTTCGATGGCGGTTTCCTGAAACACAGTATGTGAAGTATTAATAGAATTGTTTCAGACCACATCCGTTTGTTCCACTCAGAAACACATGTAGGTCAGTTAGCAGGCACCCAGGGCCTACGGATTGTGTTTAGAAAGCTTGCTCGGATTTCCTGCTGACCTTTATGTATACTGTCAGTCTTTGCCCACTAAGTTTTTTCTCTTTTCTAAATGGCTGTATTTAGTTTGTGGCACGTACGTCTTACTATCAAAGGGTTAATATATGACTTTAAGATTATGATATAACTTTACAAGATTAGAAAATAGGTATGAACTTAGTAAATATTAGTTGAAGAAATCTATTCATAGAAAAGGGAATGTTCAATGATAAATACTTCAATAATCATGATATTTAATATAGTCATTTCCTTGGCACAAAGTTTGGAAATGGGTAAATAGATTTCAGAGCTTAGTTGTACAAAAATTCAAGTTTATTATAATAAGCATATTCATAGTTCCGCTTTACGTCTTTCTTGCAGGGCAAATATAAGTAATATACACAACCTAAAAGAAAAGTATCGACTATTAACCATTGGAGTTCAAATTCAAATCCACGTTAACAACGCCCCATCCCCCCCCCCCCCACCCTCGTACCCCCCCCCCCCCCCCCCCCCACACACACACACACAAATTCCACTTACACGTATTTAGGCGAAAAAATCTGTATTACCAATTTTATATATTAGAAGCACCTTTTTCTATATAATTTATTACTTTTATATTGCTGATAACTATAAACGCCATGCTGCAGCTTGCTATAAATGTTAAAGTGGCCGCAGTCAACCTCCAGGGAACCGACTTTACCTCCTCCCGGGTGCTCCGGGGCCTGAAATGGGGGCCGGGCTCTGGAGTAAAGCCCTCCGGTGGGCGCCCGGAGAATCGATGTATTGACGGCTCCCCTCCCCGGCCACAAACGGAGAACAAACAGGACATATTCCCGCCATTTATTCAGAGATCACCTTAAAATGCCCCCGGGAGAAACCACTCCATGGAAAAATAGCAGATCTATTAAAGAGGGTCGATCACTATGGGGAGGGTAGCTGTGAATTATGTATAGTGTAGAGTGTAGAGTTTGTCAATGGGTTTGTTTTTCGGTGGGTGGGCAGTGATAGGATAGTATTTTTGTGGCCTAGTTATGTAGGAAATGGATGGTTCTGTCATAGCAGAATGCTTTACTTATACAATCAATGTTAAAACGGATTTAGTTTGAATGTTTTTTTATTGATTTCTTTTAAATACGTAGTAAGCGGCAACACCCATTAAGACCAGCACAAACAATTCAACAAACGTATCCTGACGTGTACTGTACATGTTGTAATCCTGACGAGGCTGTCACCAAATACACGGAATAAGAATTATTGTCATGTACGTTAAAAAGTCACACATAATATGTGTGTATTTGATAAAAGAAAGGACGTTTTCAAGAAAAATATTGTGATGGGTAAAGTCTTCCTTAGCATCTCAAGTAACCTACAGCAGATCATAAGGCTAGGTCAAAACATAGATATTTCTGTGTCATCTGAAAAAACGACAAGTCAAAGTCTGAATATAGTTTACATCACAAAAAGTAATGCCTATCAGACAAGTCTCATTCCTTTCGTATAGGATATAGGATATAGTAGGCCTTGGTGAAATGTAACATGTATGATGTAGTCCACTTCCCTGTGGTGGGTCAGCCGCAAGATGTAGTTGCCCATCTCAGATAACTGCACGGAATAATAAATCAATTGTGGCCAACTGGGTAGGTAGAGTCTAATTGCCCAAAACGCTTTTCTGTTGCCAGGGGACATTGGACTCTGTCCAGGCTGGAAAGTTATGTTTTGGTTATTTTTCTGAATGCAACTCAAAACTATATGGCCTTCCATTAAGTATGTACGCACATTATCAAAAACCTACAAAAATCTCAGACCCCCACCCTCCTTGGGCTAAAGTACGCATTGGATTTGAACTAGGACGTCTTGAACGCATATATGTTCACTATTTCCAACCCCCTTCCCCCTTTAAGGACAATTGCGCCATTATAGAACTATCATTGACATTTGTTTAAGATTTTACACAGTAAAGGCTAATACTATATGGGTCTCAAAAATGCAAAAATAATAATAGGTAACCGTGGAAACTTTTTAACTAGACCAGTCTATTTATATGATAATTATTCAAAAATCAACTTGCAAAATAAATTTTGAAATTTGATTTTATTTGCTAATCATTTTGATAGAAATGAAAAAACAACCAGCCGAATGTTTTTGATAAATGTGTTCATGTTTTCTCAAATGAAAAATAAAGACGTTTGTAAAATTTGATGATGTAATATATATGTTTTTAACTAGAAATAAATTAAAATGAAATAGTTCAAAAATATAAAAATTCAAAAATAAAGTTTCACACAAAAAAATTGACCATTGAAAATTGCTCTAAAAGTTCATTATGACATGCCTATGGATGTAGGCTATTATATCCAGCCGAAAAAACAGGGGGTCACCGTACTAATTTGGCCAGCAGAGATGAATATCCATTGAAAAAACTAAAAATGGCTTAAAATAACTATTTATTAGTTTCTCTATAAATTCACTGAAATGTTTATTTCAAAAGTATTTTGACAATTCTATGTTATTCCTGAGACCTTAACAATAATGTTGATGCATAATATGCCTTTATACACCTTATATTAAAGGAGTGACAGAAGAAAATGTAATATTTTTTGCAAATTTCATTTCTCAGCATTTGGAAAGTTTTCTCAAAATTAGTCAAGTTTTTCCATTTCTCCCTTGAAAACTATACCCTTTAGCCAATGTACTATACCATTTATGAATTCTACATATATTATTGACTCTTCTGCAAAATATGAACTAGATTGGGGAACTTTCAATTTTTGGATATCTGGAAAATGGCGCCATTGTCCTTAATGAGAACGTACTTTATGGAAGGCCCCTATTCATTCACATATAGCGCTCAACGACGAAATAAACATGATGATCTTTATAAATGCTGTTCACAGTAAACCTCATTATGTTGTTTAAGGTGTGATTTTAGGAGGTGACAGATAGGAGTTAATGTGGTTGGGTAAGTTGGGGAGCGTCTGGCCCATACAATGTTTGGGGTGACAGGTAGTTGGGGGTTAGGGGTCTGTATGCGACCATTACCAGGAACGCAAGACGTCTGATTGGATTTGTTTGGGGCCTCAATACGCCGACAGGGCCAGGGTCGACCTGACACCAACCTCATTTACTTCCTCCTTCACAACACACATAATACATACAAAAAACATATTGTTATTGTTGTTTCTTTTTCAACTTTTAACACATTTCTGCTGGCCCCTGTGGTGTTCCCAGGCAGACTATTAACGTTTTTCAACTTTCTACTATTTTCTACTTCCTTTATAATGTAATTTTGCACTATTTGGTGGAGAAAATAACGGTAAATAGTTTGGCACAGACTGTGCTGAATGTACCTTTCCTTTAGAATTCGCCCACTCACTGTTCCTGTTTACCAAACATCATTGTGTTGGCAGTTTTTGCAGTCAGGCCTTATAAGTACTGGTACTTTCTTATTTTTCTTTATTTCTGAAGTAATGTTCAGGGGTAGCCCCTGGTCTTCCAGATCATTAGGCCAAACAAACAAAATTGTTGTGTTCAGGTAACCCTACCTACCCTAAATTTTTGGCCATACCCTAACTTTTTTTTAGGAAATTTTTAATTTTTTTTTTCAGAATCCAAAGAATTGACCTAAAGTACCATGGAAAACCATAAAACAGCACATGGATACTCAGGGCATGTATTTTAGACACTAAAAATGCTTTTTGAGAATATTTGGAATATCTGTTTTATTTCCACACTGGCCGGGTCTCTTTGGCAGGTGAAAAAAAAAAGTGAAAAAAAAAGTTTTTTCGACCTACCTACCCTATTTTTTTTCGACCTATGTTACCTGAACACAACAATTTTTTGGTGTTTGGCCTTAGATAACGGAAAGTATAACAATGACTTCTTGACTGGAATAATATAATTTTACACCGAAATCATACCTTTTCACATCGAAATTATAATTCACTATCATCAAATTAGTTGTAGATCACCCTTATGCCATTTTTGAACCATACTAACTGAAGAAACTGATCAACTGGTGATAGCCCATTCTATATCAAATGTCTCGAGAGACAGGATTGAAGACAGTGCTTTTATGACCACTAATCTTTTTCCTGATAACATATCTGATAGTATTACTTCATTTCTTCCAAGGAGGCCAACACAGTATCATTATTGTGATTTATACATTTCGTTTATACATTCTTTCTTCACGTTGCCACATATTGAATTCTCCCACCTTAGACAAAGAACTCTGGACATTTCTTTTGTGATACTGATAGCACCTCAGATTTCTAGTTTCCTGCATCCTGCATTGGCTATGTTGTTGACGTATATCAGACGTCGGGAACAGGCGTTGAGACCTATACCAGGTATTCTGGGCACATACTGCTGATGTCACGGGGAACGGATGACACAAACATACCGAAAGGTGCCAGTGTTGAATGGGAAAACCTACCGACCTATAGTCTATTTGTGTCGTTTTTGGTCATAAAGATTTCTTTTAAAACAAAAGTATGAATTACAAGACCGAGTCAGTTTGAATTCATTCAAATAGGAAGTTCTCAGATATATATCCTTATGTTCAGGGCGCAGCACTTTTACTAAAAAAAATATACTTACATTGCATAGGCATTACTTCTTTTGCAACCTGACTTACATATTTATTCAAGGAATGTGTCAAAGTATTTTCCCTATTTTGGCGTGCAACCGACTCGTCATAGGTTTACAATCAACAACTAAAACCAAAATTGGAATACCAAAAAAAATATAACGGGATCAAAGATCCAGTGCAATGCCTTTCCCATCCATGCTACGAAAGGCGGTCCCTAGCTGGTATAACTGTAAATCCTCAAATTTGTCCGGATTATATACGAGTCCCCACTCGCTGTTTACGGTAGTGGTGACGCCACCAGAGCTCCACCTCCAGTCTCCCCATCATCTCCTCCCCAAGCCGCTGCCAGTCGGGGCCCCATCGATCTCAGTCACAGCACGCTGCGTCAGGTGCACCTGATAACAAAAGTGTTGTTTTTCCTCCGAATGAGCAAAGTTACACAGGTGCCTGCGACATAGCATTGCTAGAATGGAAGCGCAACAAAAAATAGATATATCCATCTGATTTTAAATTTTACTTATCCCAATTTCCTAGATCCTGTTCAGGTGCAGAGTATATATAGATAATGTACAACATTCACGTTGAATACATGTTTGTACTATTA
Source organism: Lepidonotus clava (assembly GCA_936440205.1). Taxonomy (NCBI): domain Eukaryota; kingdom Metazoa; phylum Annelida; class Polychaeta; order Phyllodocida; family Polynoidae; genus Lepidonotus; species Lepidonotus clava. The sequence goes on from OW387141.1 coordinate 42,400,981, forward strand.
TAGAGTATAGTAGATGTGAGTCATTTGGGATAGGCCATATCAAATATCTTGGTTATTTTTTTTGATTGCATATGAAACACCCTAGACGGGGGGTAACCCGGTTAAACATGACATTTTGATGTCTGGTGTTGATGAAATATTATATTATTGAATTACCATATCACCAAACTATATTATTCTTGATGGAGAAATCCTCCTTCCCCTACAGCAGTACATTACAGAGGGAAACAACCATAAATCATGGTAGATAAAGTAAGCGGGAGAAATATAACCAAGTCTGTGGATCCTTTCTGACAGCCTGAGACATCATCATATCACTGGTACTCCATGAACGGCCCTGGACCATATCAATAACTGACCCAGTGACACAGCTCCTTATCATGGGTTATATTGTTAGTCCCAATCTCTATTTATTGTCTGTAATCTGTTTATTGGGACTTTGATCTAAAAAAATACTGACATCCACTTCCCAGACCATAGCCTTCACATGAAACCGCTGGCAGTTGCATAGTTGCTAACTACACCTTACATGAAAGTTTTTTTATATACCAGAATATGAAATATGTAGATGAAAGCCCCATACCAACTAGGCAATTTGACCAGGTTGGTCGATTGATCGGCGCAAATAATCAGCCAATTCTGCCAGAATACTCGGCCGATTTTACCACCAATTAATATCAAACATCTAAGTTTTAATATAGCAAGAATCTGAATGATCTGGTGATCTGAATCAGCGCACAAATCAGCCAATTATTTTGGTAGTAATTGGCCGATTTGTACACCGATTCAGCCTAGTGGGTTTGGGACTTAAGTATACACTCCACACACCCTGAGCCCAGGTGGTAGCCTACAGCCTACAGCCTTAGTTTGTTCATCAGGTAATGGGGCATTAAGGTGGTCACCTCGGGGCACCTGGGGTCTGGGGTCACTGATCAGGGGTCAACATCAACCCTGGAGGGGTCATGGCTAGGCTTCTGTGTACTTTACCTGTCAGGACTACCATATTGAATCAAAACTGATCAGTTTGGGCTCATGGTTTGGTGTATATTATCCCATAAATGTGTGCCTCTTTGTTCTAACATGTATTCCCATTGGTCAGTTTTGTTTACTGTATGAGAGATATCGTTCCATTGGTGGATATTGAATAGTAAGGGGTCAAACCTTTTTCATAAATCATAAAATTTTTATTTTGTCTTTATGAGACAAATGATACACATCAACCCTTTAAATGTTCTTTTAACTCAACAATGTCCTTCCAGCCAAATAGGTAATAGAATATTACATTCTGCACTGTGAAACATGGCTACAATATGTGTTTCTTGTTCTTTTCAGGTAAGCGTATACACTGGAGAGGAGTAAATTAACGGACGAGTAAACATCTGAGCGAGCACATGTACTCAATAGTGGTAAAACTTGAAAGTTTATTCTACTTTACAGAACTATGTGAAATATAACATAAAGAAACAAGAGAAACATTTTAAAAACATTTTTAAGTCACACTGAGGGACGGATTCAGAGATTTAAAAAAAGGTCGGGCGCCCTTATGTAAAAATGGAGGCACCCCAGCCATGGTCTAGAATTTAACATTAAAAAAATCTTAATTTGGCAAAATTTAGGGGGCGGGTAGAATCGCGTACCCCTGTAGAAGCGTCTTCATTCTTCAGTGGTGAGACTTCAATTCAAAGAAATTCTTTGAAAGGTTAATCTTAAAAACAGTTTTAGACAACATTTAGTGAAAAAAAAATACAATAAGCTATAGATCCGGTCAGCAAGAAACAGTTCATATCATTTTCTTTTTATGTAACATGGAAATAGTTGGAATTTCGACAAGATACTACATATTTTCACCATATTACTTGTGGTACATCAACAAACACATATTCATCATCGATGGTATATCTTGATATATCCTTTAAATTTCCAATTTGTTAAAATTACAAAGCTACAGAAATATATGAACTGTCAGAGGACATGAAATATTAAGATTTTTGAGTGTTTTCATGTGCCGCAGATCTATAGGTTGTTTCAACCTGATAAAAGATGAGAGTGCAGACAGGCAATATTGGGGGGTTCTAAGCCGGTCCTCAAAGCCCATTAGTCAATGTCCCCACCAGATGAATAGTAGACTGAGGCCCTCGGCCTGCCGCCCTCGTGCGTCATGCTCATCCCTGCCACACCCCGGTCAGGGTTATGACTGAGACGCCGTCCGGGGGATGTGGACAGGGCTACTGGCTGAGGGCTTGGGGCTTAAGAAGCTGGGGGCTTTAGCTTGGGCTATAGGGCCTTTTCCGGATCACGCCACCTAGTGAGTTATGTATGCAGAGCTACGCTGGGTGCAGACAATTTGGCAGATTTTTTCTTTTTTTCCCTCTCTCACTTGTGCTATATATCTTTAACGTTGAAGGACACTGCTCCATGTCGCAAAATGAAAACATTTATTTCCAACACTGGCCGATCAATGAGAAGGGGGTTGAAGTACAGACATAAGTAATACAAAATGTATAGCTTAAGACTAATGGCTCCGCTTATAAGAGTTACTTTCTTCAGAGTAATTCTAACATAATTGTTTTCCACGTGATAATTAGGGCATCATACCAGTGGCAGAGATCGGCTTTGCCTTGTTAGACCTTGTAATAAGAATAAGAGTTTGTCCCAATATTCTTAGGGATGTGGCAGGGAATGACAAAGAAGCTATTGGGGTTAGCAGGGCCTTGAAGCTGGTTCCCGAAGGTTACAGCGGTGTCTTTGGCTGAAGGCTGTGGTTCATGACTACCGTTTAAAGACCAGCGGCTTTGGGTAAAGTTTAAATGATAAAATATGGAGGGTACAGCTCGGGCTGAGGCTTGGGCTGAGACTGGGCCTGAGAGTAGAGCTGACATTAGAGATTTATGTGTTTACTATGACCGCGGCCACGTCTTTTCTCACTATTTTACTCAAACTTAACATTCCTTTACAGTTGTATGTGATTGGGTACACTGAAGAAAGAATGATAAAATGTGGCATAAAGATCAAGCTGGAAGTGTTTCCTGAACATTTCTAACTATTTCATCTTATTTTCTTAAAAATTTTGAATAACCATGCCACTATCCATCGTATACTAGATCTCATACTTTTAGTTAATCATGACATTTTTTTTATGAGGAATTTATATTTCAGGACAAAACTGTATCAAATTTATTTCAAACCACCCAAGCTGTTCAAGGGAGGCGTATCCGAAACAGAAGTGAATTCAAGATATTTCATTGACCCAATTTCAACCATGCAGGGTACGCAAGCTTTATCAATCCCGGTGGTATTTTTAATAGCTTTTCCTTAATTCAGATGTCCTGTGCTCACAATAGACCATGGGCATACTCTATATCTTCAAGTTCTGAATTTAAACTAGGTATGACTTTATAATTATGACTATACCCATATGAGGGTTTGTCTGTGGGAGCTGTAGCTCTTGGTAGTAATGTCGGTGGGTAATCCTGCCATGGGCTGGGGTAGAGGAGGGCAGGCGGTGTGTGTACAGTAAACGCTGTAATTTCAGCCTCATCTTATTATAAGCCCCACATTGAATTTCGTGAATTGGGCGTTTTTTTCAAAACCTATTATCAGAAGTAACATAGTGTTTAAGGTTGCCAAAACCCTAATAGAGTCTTATCCAGACCTCGCGCAGCCGTCACGGTCCAGTGGAGGTAGGACAAACAAACCCACATGCTGGGAGCAGCGCGACCCCTGATTGGTGGGAGGGGATTACATAATACTGATAAGGCCTCTGAGGACCCTTCCGATTGACTACAGATTAAATCAAAACTTTTAATCTTGGAAAATGTTTTTAAAATACAATGCTTAGGTTCATAATTACGATTTGCCTATCAATAAAAAGATCAAGTTTTGCACTATGCAACTACTGGTTTTGCAGTCCTCAAACTTGTGTCTATAAAAAGTTGCAGGTAGTTGAAAGTCACCAATTTAAACATGCTCAAAGAAGAAATAACCCCAGGCTTGTCTGGCCTGCACCTCTGAAGCTGAGTTCCACACTAGGTGGCGTGGTCTGGAATCTCATTTAATGACGCAACACCCCAAAGTTGCGGCTTGATGATTTCTGAGAGTAACCTTTATTTAAGCCGCGGCCTATATTAAAGGTTTTACGGTACTGCCCGTCATCCCACCAGGCCTGTCATATCAGCCTACTGTCCCCAGCTACACCCAACACCACGGGGGTAGAAGGTGCCAATTGGCCATGCCTAAAATTATTTTCTCTATATCATGTCTTTTGTATAACATTTTGAGTGCTGGCGCTGAGCACAAAATTTCAAGACAAAGGAGATGATGTTGTAGATTAGAATTTTCACCATGCAAAGCTCAAAGATATAGCAATTTTTGTTCATCGTGTTCCTTTTATTGTCATGATTAATTGAAAAGAGGCAAATGGATGAAATATGAAAAGTGTAATAAGTGTGCCCCAAAAATGCAATTGAGCACATTTTAAATTACAAATGAAACATGATACATCCTAAATTTCCAACAATGGATCCCATTTCAGAGGGTAACATGAGGCTCACCTCCCTTGCTCATCCCCTACTCATCCCCAAACGCCCTACCCTCCTCACCCCTATCTCCCTCTTCATCCCCCATATCAGACTCATATCAGGCCTCTCAGCAGCCTCTAGTTTAAATCACACCTCCGCATTTAGCCCTCCGTCCTCTCCCCACACCATCCTCGGTCCGGACAATTTTTACCCATCCCCTATAAATTGCCCCTAGCGGTTCCTGCTTGTCCCCCACATAAAGCCAGGGGTGAAAATAAGAGAAAAAAATTGATGAGATAAATGAAGGCCACAGCCTCCCATGGATCGGTTCTGCACTTTTAGCGTATTGGTTGCTTGAAAAGTGAGATATCTTTGCCGACATCTGATACTGTCCAATATTTTTTCCAGAAATTGGAAATTGGAAATGACATATACTGTTAATGGAAAGTCCCAACGATTCAGTCGGTCAAACCTTCATAACAGATGCATATCGAGTAGAAACTTTAAAAACAAGGTTTCATTTTTGTTAAAGTACCATTATCTATAACTTTACCTTACTCTTTTGAATATTTTTAAAGCGACCTACGACGATGCAGTCACATGATCACTTTACCCAGGGGTCAAAAGCCATCATCAACTTGTCTCTGCATGGATAGATAAGTCATCGAGTAGAAACTTTAAAAACAAGGTTTCATTTTTGTTAAAGTACCATTATCTATAACGTTACCTTACTCTTTTGAATATTTTTAAAGCGACCTGCGACAATGCAGTCACATGATCACTTTACCCAGGGGTCAAAAGCCATCATCAACTTGTCTCTGCATGGATAGATAAGTCAGGTTAAAGGGGACTAACATCAGACTGGCTGTCAAATAGACGGACTTTTGTAAATTAGAAAAAGAATAGCTTAAATGAATCAAGAAAAGACTCCCAGAGAGTGTAAATTGACCTGGTCCCACAGTGTAATCCACAAAAGCTAGCATGGAATAATATATTAGGATTTCATAAGAATGATGTCATTTCCTAGTATGGCAACACTGTGTCATCGTCTGTGGATCCGCATTAAGTGAACTGCAATACCAAAAGTAACATTGGAACCAGTTCTCATTGGTTATACACCACAGACTAGAGATAGAAATATATTTATTGAAAGTGTTTCTATACTGATTTGAGTCTGCAAAACTTTATCACTTTTGAGAACTACAACCTTTCGGTTCCCTTTAATATTGGCATTGGCTAGCCGGTTTGTAGCTTCATAAAGGCAGTGGGACCCGGTGACATGGGGTGTGCACTGCCCTCATACCTCATCCGAAGGCAGTACTACACTACGACTTGAGCTGCGATATGACGATATCGCAGAGAAGTCACACATATTAGAGATAAACTTCTTTGTCACACATATGTGAGATACTCCAAACTGCCAATTTTTAGCAATTATATCACAGTGACACACCTACATGCAAATTGTCTGTGATATCATATTGCATCCCGAGTCACATAGTGTAATACCGCCTTGAAGCCGGCTCGGGTTGAGGAGGCAGCAGCCTGGAGTGGGTAATTGTGGGGCTGTGATCCCCCTACCAACCCTATCAGGGACCCTTTTAACCACCACTCTCTGAAGTCTGGCCACGCCTCATCCAGCCAACCACTTCTTACAAGTACCAACACTACCCTAGTCTCTCGGTTAAATTGTGGTTATCGACAGTTCCTCGCTTTCATATTTTCATCAGGCAAAATTGCAGCTTTTTTGCTAGATGTTCTCAACCATCCAAGTGACTAACGTTAATAGAAAAAAGTGAAGAAAAAGACTGCCTTAGGCATAAGATGTTGAGGTAAAATGCTTTTTGGCATGCTAGTCCCTGTAAGATGTTAAAAAAACTCATCGATTTAAGGGACCCTATCAGGTGTTCGTACATCATGGTCATTTAAACGTATATCTGAGGCTTTGATGAAATAATAAACGTTGATACAAGGCATTTCTTGTCATGTCAGACCTCTGAAATGTGGGAAGGAGCGATGTCTGCCGTAGACCACTGGGCAGCATTCCCCTAGACCCATTTCAATTCCAAACCCCTTCTCACACTCGGGTATTGGTATACAAATTCACTTATTCTGCTATTGCTGCTGCATACATCCAGAAAAAAGCCCTTCCTTGAACTAAAGCCCCATAGAAAGGCAGTAAAGGAAAGTGAATGTAAGCCTAGTGGCCCCCGGTAGCTAATTAGGCCTGAGCCTTGTCCGACGAAAGGAGCACTTTATTTGGGCGGATTAGCAGTCCACCTGTAGCTATTGGTATTCCAGGACTGTTGCCATGGTAACTGGGAATTCTGACCAGACTACTGACCAGTAGGTTCACCTGGTCACTTAGCCCTGCTGGGGGAAGCAGGGCTGGATGTCCAGCTGTGGGGGAGGCTTTGGAGCTGATCCCTTGAGACATTGAGCACATCTCAATTTGTAGTTGTAGAAACCCAAGTCCTTAAGTATGGACACTGTTTTATTACATGTACGGGCCAGAGAGACTTTAGTATGATTTTATTTAGTGAGATTGTAGGCAGAGTACTTCCAGTATCATTGTACACAGTGTCATACAATGATTGGGAGTGTCAGTGTGAACTGTCAAAGCTGACAAACAATCCCATCTTTTTTTTGTACTTTTTTGAATTCAGTTTTATGTTTTTGTCCGTGAGAAAATTAGGGTCATCATTATAATTCACATGAAACTTTCGGGTTTCATGTCTGTTGTACTGCTAGACTAAATAATTACCAGGTTTACCATCGGTACAATCTCACAATCTATTTATAGTCTCATTCAAGCTTTCAAGTTTATTTCAAAGAGAGTCCCTTTTCATTAGATCCTAAACAATACCTATTTTAGCTATTTATATCCAAGCCAGACAGAATTTGTAAAACACATAGGAAACACCTCCAGAAAAGTCCTATTAGTGATGAAACCTTTAATTCTACCAGAACCCAAAGTAGCATTAGAAACAATTAGAGTCTCAGATGCTCCTTCGATCTCACAAGAGGGACCCTTTTATAAATGCTATCAGATTATCTGAAGAATCCATAACATGAGGCGCCAGTAGTTCTCTCTCAAAGTGTTGAGTATTTCCACTAAGATAGCAGTAGCAGATCAGTTGAACTGAATCAATACTGCTTCAGGCCAGGGTACCAAAGACAAAAGGACTACTGATTGACTCTGAAGTGATCAGTATACCAGATGCTACCTCATTTAGTCATGTCATACATAATGAATCACCTGATTGTATACTGATCCAAATAGTAATTTGATACTATTCATCGACTGACAATTTCTGCTGTATGTTACTAGCATTTATGGTAGATTTATTATTTGTTTACTATTTATTGGGTAAAAGTGACTTTTCCAGAATTTTAAAGGTCTATGGAAAGACTTCTGTAAAGGTTCTTTAAAAAGCAATGTACCTTGTTAGCTCTATTTACAAAATTTGTATTCATAAAATGTTCGCAACGTGTTAAATGCATGAAGGAATGTTTATCTATGGATGATCCATGTCTTCCACGGTAGAAGAGGTCGTCTAGATGGGATATTGCATTAGATAGTTGGATTTTGAGACGTGGACTGCGTTATAAGCATATTGTAGGCGAAAGCACCTCTCCTTGTGGCAGAGGAAAGCTGTTACCAAAGGAGGTTTTGAAGAAAACCAATTCCCAGGAAGTATGATAGACTTTCCTTTATCCCTACAAGTAGGTGCCTTGATTTAAACATCTCAACAAAACTACTGCGCTACTGACCTGAACAAATGCGCTAGTAGATCTTATGAAAAATCCAGATTAACTTCAGGGGAAGTTTTAATTGTGAATAAAACGACCAGAATAAACAGAAAAAAACACACACAAAATGAACAGACCAAAAAACACAATATAGCTCAGGAAACCTAAATCCTTTGGTGACTATATAACGTACTATGTGAATCTTTATCTAGAGACAAACATGTCTTCAACAAGTGTAACTCTACCACCACGTCTGCCACCTGTACGCCTGTAAGCCTGACACCCAGCCCCCACTATAATCTACACGCAGATGATCAGAAGTTAATCGCACACTTCTAGCTAGGCCCCAATACATTCAGGAGGCAATTCCTGTCTGAGTAACTATATCCACAGGAGGAGGCATAGATCTGCCCGCCAACAGTCTACCCACTGGAGGGTGTTGGGAGCGTCTGCCAGGAGGAGGCGAGTCTGGGCCCAGGGGAGGTGTGGGGGCCGTGCAAGTATTCAGCAGCACCCCCCAAGAATGCTGCCAATTATGCAATACCCTGGTGGCCGTCGGCTTGCTGCGTCTTAGTCCAGTCTGACTGCTGAGGGGTTGGGGATTGGGGGTGGGAGAGGGTGTGGGGAGTGGTGGGAGGGGGATGGAGGGATGTTTGGGGGTGTCTCCACAGAGTCATTAGGTTGTGCCTTCTGTCTGTATATAAATGTATGTAAATAATCTCCAAAGTTCGTTGCCCTCTAGCATCCATGGTAGAGCATTGCTTTTTCTTTACTATTTACTGGGTTTTCTGTTGCTGAAAAGCCTCATCATGGATCTAGCTCTTAAGAAAAGCTCTGCCAACTTGGTCGGTGTCCGTTCTCGATTCTGTTTAGATTGTATTATCATGTTGGAGCTTGGAAAGTAAAGGGTTTTATGGTGCATTGAATTAGATAACTGTATCTGGTACACCTACACGATGTCAATGGGTCAAGTATGATAATTAAAATCTGTTTTGCTAAAAGATAATGTGCCGAGATGATTATTTCATTTAACTTTTAACCTTTTACCTGGGATTAGGTTCGGATCGAAAGACTTTGGCCTAGTATAATTGAAAAGATGTATCCAAATATGGTCTCAGACAAGAAGTTTGTCCCTGTTTTTCCTCGACAAATCTGACAGTTATTTTTTCTCTTACTACACCCGTTCTTTGTAGTTTGCCTCTTTAAAGATACTTCCAACCTATCCCAGCAGTGCCACCTGGTGCATACCTGTTGAACCCTCTATGTGCTATTGTTATACTACTGCTATACACAAACAGTGTGTCAGTTATTACTATAGGGATGATAGGGAAGTCTATGATCAAAACGGTAAAACCTTTTAATTTTGTCACAAGATATCAATAAGATCAAGAATTAAAGTCTGTGGGAGTTTCAAGAAAAAAACACTACAACATTTCTTTCTTGAATTTTTGAAATTTAAAAACTTGGGTATTTCCCATAGAAACCTATAGTAAATACCTCAAATGTTAACAATCCTCTAACTGAAAAACCAAACGGTGAAACTTATTTTTCTTCTGGCTATGTATTCCTGATGTATTAAAGAAAATTCTGAGGAGGTATGGAAAAAATATCACTAAAAGTTAAAATCCTGTTGAATAGGTACAAGTACCTTTAAATCTCTGCTTCCATAGAGACGAAGAGTCATTTGTCGGTTGAGGCCGGGTGACTTACTGGTGCTTCTTGATCCTGCCATGGGCTACTTACACAGCCGGACATGTGTCTACTGCTCTGAGACATGTTGGATCGATACTGGGTACTGAGACAGGAAACAACTAACTGCTCTGCCACTATATATATAGTATGCACCTACATGTATACTACAGTATGCACCTACATGTATATACACAGAACTAATCGAGGGGGCACGAAGCCAAGATTATTCACCCGCCGAGGAAGGGTCGAGGGCTTTGCCCGAGACCCTTCCGTGGCGGATGAATAATCGCGGCTGAGGGCCCCCGAGGTTAGTTCTTGTTTTATTATATATCAAATACCTGCCTATGTTGAAGATATGTGAAAAAAATAAGACGAATTCTCTTTATTTACCCTGTCCGTGTCCGATGCTGGGGGCCGCCATGTTAACAGTAACCTAGTCTCCCGTACTGGAGAGTTCGAGACAAACACTGCCCCGCCATCTGGTGTTTTGTGTAGAAACTACGCAAAGGAGACCAAAGATGGCGGTCACTCAACGCTTTTGCCGAATTTGAAGGGTAAATAAATTGATTTTACGTTGTTTCTTCATCAAATGAGACAAATTTGGCGTGGTTTGAGAGTTGTTTACGAAGTTTCCACGCCAGCAAGGATTGTTATTGCCCCACGGAGACTTGCGGGGCAATAATTTTTGATTATGCCACAGTGTGGCATAACGCCATCAGTTATTCCACCTTTGCTAACGGGGGAGTACAATGCTGAAGGAATAGGCGCTCCGAACTTGGTATATAATAAACTACAGTATGCACCTACATGTATACAGTATGCACCTACGTGTATATATAAAGTGTCCTAACATGTATACAGCCGGATATGTGTCTACTACTCTGGGACGGGGCAGATCAATACTGGGTACTGAGACGGGAAACCACTAACTGCTCTGTCTATACAAGTATATCTTATGCCCCTACATGTATACAGTATGTACTGAGATGGGAAACACCTAACTGCTCTGTCCCTCCATGTATACAGTATGCACTGATATGGGAAACACCTAACGGCTCTGTCCCTCCATGTATACAGTATGCACTGAGATGGGAAACACCTAATGGCTCTGCACCTACATGAATACAGTATGTACTATTAGTCTAAGATAGGAAACACCTAACGGCTCTGTCCCTCCATGTATATAGTATGTACTGAGATGGAAAATGCCTAACGGCTCTGCCCCCACATGTATACAGTATGTACTGGGATGGGAAATGCCTAACGGGTCTGTCCCTACATGTATACAGTATGTAGTGAGATGGAAAATGCCTAACGGCTCTGCCCCCACATGTATACAGTATGTACTGGGATGGGAAATGCCTAACGGGTCTGTCCCTACATGTATACAGTATGTAGTGAGATGGAAAATGCCTAACGGCTCTGCCCCCACATGTATACAGTATGTACTGGGATGGGAAATGCCTAACGGGTCTGTCCCTACATGTATACAGTATGTAGTGAGATGGGAAACACCTTACGGTTCTGCCCGTATAATTATGTATACAGTATGTACTGAGAGGGGAAACACATAACGGCTCTGTCCCTCTAAATATTTAGGTAAGGGGCTGTCAATCCTAGAAGATCCAGAAGTATCAGCATGGGAGCTAGGCATGAAGCTTTACCTATGAAATCAGGATAAACCTGTGGTTCCTAGAAATGCCCACATCAGTACATCCATCACTATTGATCCTTTAATAATTATTGATATGGATATCAAACTTTGATACCCTATTGTGACTTTACAAAAGCTACTGGATGTATTATTCTGCACTAATTAGTTGCATTGGTAGTACCATTGAGTTGTACTGACAGACACTATACAAGCCGACCACATGAAAGTAAACCAAGTGTTAAAACTGAAGTAATTGTGGGCGCAGAGGATGCAGGGTATCTGTCCCAAGGCTACCGTTTTGTTAAACCTCGTTTATTTTTACAAGCAGGGTTAGGGAGGTGCTTGACACTTTTAGGAACTCGTCAGAGTAAACGCCCCAGAGATGGATCCCCAGGGCACAGTATCACCTGTCTCCTAGTGGCCGCCCTGTCATTGAGTGAAATAAACAAACTCTAGATCTCAGACAGTGGTTGTAACGTTTAGCGGATCAGGTGAAAGTGTTTAATTAAAAGAAAACAACAATTTACGAATTTGCAAAGATGCCAGTTTAAAGATTTTCTCGCATTTCTAATATATATACTTTGTCCGATCGCCCCTGATATGGATCATGATTAGATCACAGTTTCCTTAATGGTTTTCAAGATACATTCTAATTGGTTTCATTGATCATGATTTACATCCTAGACTTTGATTCACTCTCTTTGTCTGGAGAAGATAGAATGTATATGGTCTATCAGGGAATAAGATAATGTTTAATGGTATGTAACATTTACTCAATTTAATACTCAGGCATTTTATTTACTCAAGCCACATGTAGGTAACTATCCTATTGCTTCTATATAGTTACTGGGTCACAATAGGTTAAAGACTAGGAACGTACAGACTTTATAACACAGTCGATAGAACTACAGTGTGCCTGCCGCCCATTAAATCTCCCAGCAGTGGCAGTGCTGTCCGTGTAGCAGACACTGCCGACCCATCCCACAATCATGGGCGTCAGTAACTGGCGTCAGGCCGATGGAAGTGGACTCATAGAACAGGATAAAAACCAAGATGTATGTGTCTGGCTTTAGTGGCTATAAGCAGATACCTCTACTGATTTCTTCTCTAGACATAGAGGGAAACTTCCTTTCTAGAAATTATTATCTTGTAAAAAGTATATTCGCCGGGAACGGCCATTGTATCTTTCCATATTAAATTTAGGCTGGAAAGGGATTTTTTTGTTTTATTTACAAAAACTTTCAAGAGTCTTCTTGACCGTTTTTGATGCCTTACCAGTGAGTCAGCCACTTGACGAGTAACAATAAGATACTTTCTCAGACTTATAGGCTGGTTGAAAAAATAAACAGGACTGGGTCAGAATTTCAAGAATTTGACCTAAAACTGACTCAGCCCTGGAGGTTCCATAGAACTAGGATGCAATGTGCTGTTACTTTGAACATTAAAGTAGCACTAGCACTGGCCACCTGTTAGCCTTTAGGCTGTATTCCACTTGCCGATTTCACTTCCGATTTTAGAAATCGGCAGTCGGAATGTTTTTTTATAGACACATTATATATTATTAGGACAAGCTTTAAATTCTTGTCCAAATTGTATACATGCATAGGATCAGGGGCGGATCCAGGGGGGAAGGGCCTTTGGGTCCTGCGGGTCCTGCCAGGTCCTGACCCCCTTCCCCCTTTTGGTGGACCCCTAAACTACAAAAAGAGGGGGAAATGCTGCCTGCGTATCCGTGATTGCACACGGTTTTAGTACCGAGCCTTTATGCTGAACCCCCTTTTCACAAATCTTGTATCTGCCCCTGAGGATGCATCGTCTTTTGCTATATCATTATTTGGGAAAAGAAGTAAAAAAATTACCAAATTGTAAGCAGTCAAAATCCCCTTGTGGAATACCGACTTTAAGGTCTATACACTACTCTTCAATGTCAATATAAAGGCCACATTTCTTGGCACTTCCCCTGTCAGTTATAGCCCTGTGGGGGTGGGCCCTGGTGGTTCAGTTAAACACCGGGGTGTCAGAGCGTCAATGGTCTGGAAGAGGTAGCCAGGGATGGGGTGCACGACACCTAACGATCAGAGCCTCCGACTGCCCATAATAGGGCCATACCATGCAAACCACTACATGCAATACTCTATTGACTGCAAACTGAAAAAGGTGACTACTTGAGGAATGCAGGCTGCAGGGCAAATTATGCATTGATGAGGCATTGGGGAAGTGTATTTTTAACATTTCTTTGTCCCAGATTATGTTGGACCTGTGATATTCAGTAGTTTGGGGCTCATCATTTAAAAAACCAACAGGATTCAGATTAGCTAATTAGATTAAATATCTTTAGAGCCTGCTTGATTAGCTTAGTTGAGATCATCCCCTAAAGTGGACTCTTTTCCATTGTGGGATTATCGAGCCACTATAGGATTATCATCTAGCGCCTTTTAATGCTACTTGATTAAAGCTGCGAAAGGAGGACAGAAGTAGGTTGATCAATCATTTTGGTATCTAGGTCAAAGCGAAACATGGTCTTGAAGTGATTGTATCACTTTCAGAAGCATGTTAAGTGATCAAACTAGAACAGTAATGCGCGTTGTTTTAGAGAGTGATTGTTCCTTCCTTCCTTATCTCTTTCTCATCTATTTAATTCTAGAGCAATCTCTTGCAAATCTTTATCATATTGACCATATTGTTATAGCCCAGTCGGTGTTACCTCATGATACTGTGACGTTCTCTGGTAAGTCGGGGTTGCCGATTCTTACAACAGAGGAACGTGGGGATTGTTCGGGTCTCGGGGCGGACGGGGAATCCGGGCCAAGAACCGAGATGTGTTTTTAGAGTCGTGCCTCGCGCACGAGGGGGGGGGGCTGAGCGAATCGGTCGGGAATCGGCGCTCGATGTCAAACGGAGGACTGCGGGGAAGGGAAATTATGGTAGGGGTACGGGTCGGCCGGGGCTCGTCTCGCTCTATCTCCCAGACCAGCATTCACCCCTACCGGGCGGTCCACCCCATGGTTCCGGTCCGCGGGGCCGTCGGGCCGACGGTCGCCTATTGTTTGGTAGCATGGGGCCGAGCCTGCCGCGCCCTCGTCCCCGCGGACTTCGTTCCTTCGTTCCGCCCTTCATGCCTTCGTGCCATGCTGCGCCTATGCTTCCGGGACGGTTTCGGGCCTTCGTGCCTTACTTCGGTCCTTCGTTCCTCGTTCCTCGGGCCGTCGGGCCCCTACCCTAAGTTTCTCCTATTTATCTCGAACTTTGACTATTTTATCCTAACTTCTGGTTAATTGCTCGGATCGGCTCATCTTAGCAGTTGTTTCAGGAAAGAAGACACGTCTGGACACAAGGAGAACTGTTAAAGAACTCTGTTTATTCGGGCCTCACCGCCCCTTTATATACCCTAGAGGTCAGCCCTGATTGGCTGCTTTCAGTCACGTGATCTACAACTGACGTCACTTCCGGTTTACATTCTCGTTTCCGGTTTACATCTCACTTCCGGTTTACATCTTTCCGGGTCTCGTTCTTTTACATATTCGTTCCTTTACACTTTCGTTCCTTTACATATTCGTGCCTCTTTTTCGGGCTTTTTACACTTTCGTTCATTCTTACATATTTCGTTCTTTTACACTTTCGTTCCTTTTCGAACATATATACCTTTTATAATATTACCTTATTTTCTCTTATTTTGATCTCTACATTTTTGGATGAATAGCCGTTCATCACAATACTATGTGGGGTATTTCAAAACTAATTTTTTTACAAAACCATTGAAGGAAAATTGAAGGACATTCTATATTGATTCATACCAGTAACGTTTATTTTCAAGATATACTAAAGCAACACATTTTACTTTTTTCCTTGAAAAAATACACTCTAATCTCATATAAGTCATAACCATTGTCATCATATCTCATCTGACTGAGATAATCAAAGATTGTCTTTGAAAGAACAATCTTCAAAGACCAGTCCCTTCCGCAGCTGGGCCTCCCCAGAGAACCCCTTACCGGTCGGATCTCTGAGGTCAGGGCTGGAGAAGGCATCGGCAGCGCCAGGGACGGTGCAACTATTTCTATCTGTCATGCTATTCCAGGCGTAGTGACAGTTCTTTGGAAACGGGAACATCACTAGGACTCACTTCCCTAGTTTTGTCAAAATAGAAGGCTTTAGCTGAAGCTGTTTTTGCAATTAGATGTCCAACGAGACATGTTTTCCCCATTATATTAGACTGTATATATTGTATCATTATCAATGAGAGAATTGTCAATTTTTGTTTAAAAAAACATGAACGTACTCAATACTACATCACTTAAGAATTGTAGCACATTGACAGCAAAAAAGTTATCCATAATCTTGTGAATAAGATAAATATGATAAAAACTAACTGTGATTAAATATGACTACTAATTATAGAAACGTAAAATGTAAGTCCGACAGTATATATGCTGTTATGCAGCCTTAAGCCTGTATTCCACATACTAATTTTAATTTTGTCTGGTGATTTTGTATTTGTTTCATTGTTCAAGAAAATATAGCATTATGACATACATCCTGCATAAGTTATGCAGGATGTATGTCATAATGCACAGAATTCTCCTTTGAATGTTAATAACATTCAAAGGAGAATTCTGTGTATGACATATGTCGATATTGAACCTTTATTGCAACGATTTAAAATCGACAGCAAAATCGATATGTGGAATTAATATGCTTTTATCAAAAAAG